>OX243787.1:0-10000000 GCA_945859555.1 Megachile ligniseca
CGATATTATCAACATTGTCAATACTATCAATATTAGCAATTTTTTCGGTTTTTTTAACTTTTCTAATTTTTTCTAATTTCTTCAATTTTTTCAATTTTTTCAAATTTTTCAGTTTTATCGATATTATCCACATTGTTGATATTATCAACATTGTCAATACTATCAATATTAGCCATTTTTCGGTTTTTTTAACTTTTCTAATTTTTTCTAATTTTTTCAATTTTTTCAATTTTTTCTAATTTTCCAGTTTTATCGATATTAGTAACAGTGTTGATATTATCAACTTTGTCAATACTATCAATATAGCCATTTTTTGAGTTTTATTAATTTTTTCAATTTTCCTTTTTTTCCAATTTTTCAGATTTATCGTTATTATCAACATTGTAGATATTATCAAGCTTTTCAATACTGTCAATATTACCAACTTTTTCAGTGTTATCGATAACATCAACATTGTCAATACTATCAATATTAGCCATTTTTTTCGGTTTTTCTAACTTTTCTAATTTTTTCAATTTTTTCAAATTTTTCAGTTTTATCGATATTATCAACATTGTTGATATTATCAACTTTGTCAATACTATCAATATTAGCCATTTTTCGGTTTTTTAACTTTTCTAATTGTTTCTAATTTTTTTCAATTTTTTCAATTTTTTCAAATTTTTCAGTTTTACCGATATTATCAACATTGTCAATACTATCAATATTAGCCATTTTTCGTTTTTTTTAACTTTTCTCATTTTTTCAATTTTTTCAATTTTTTCAAATTTTCCAGTTTTTTCGATATTATCAACATTGTTGATATTATCAACTTTGTCAATACTATCAATATTAGCCATTTTTCGGTTTTTTTAACTTTTCTCATTTTTTCAATTTTTTCAATTTTTTCAAATTTTCCAGTTTTTTCGATATTATCAACATTGTTGATATTATCAACTTTGTCAATACTATCAATATTAGCCATTTTTCGGTTTTTCTAACTTTTCTAATTTTTTCAATTTTTTCAAATTTTTCAGTCTTATCGATATTATCAACATTGTTGATATTATCAAGTTTTTCAATACTGTCAATATTACCAATTTTTTCAATTTTTCCAATTTTTTCAAATTTTTCAGTTTTATCGATATTATCAACATTGTCAATATTATGAATGTTATCCATTTTTTCAGTTTTATTAACTTCTTCAATTTTTCCATTTTTTTCCAATTTTTCAGTTTTATCAATATTATCAACATTGTTGATATTATCAACTTTGTCAATACTATCAATATTAGGCATTTTTTGCGTTTATTTAACTTTTCTAATTTTCCAATTTATCCAATTTTTTCGAATTTTTTGGTTTTTTCGATATTATCAATATTGTTGATATTATCAACATTGTCAATACTATCAATATTAGCCATTTTTTGAATTTTTCCAATTTTTTCAACATTTTCAGTTTTATTGATATTATCAACTGTTATATCCCCACTGGTGTAGTAGGTGGAAAAATACCCGCGAGGATAACGAATAGGGTCCTAGTCCCAATTAAAGGAAGTGCGATGGAAAACAACTTGATTTGCAGAGAATATGTATAAAATAGTATATGTAGTGAACTGGTTCTTTGAGAGTGCTTAACGAGAGTGACTCCTCTTTGTTTAGTCGTGATAAGGAAGACATCGGGGTTAGGAGTTCTGGCTTGAAGGGAGGGAGATTTCTGGTAGGTAAGCGGGAAAGGACAGTCGGACTGTGGGAATGGAATTATGCTGTTCTTGCATATTCTTATTCTAAGGCTACACTTATGCTTATTTGTTTATAATTAGATGATTACAATAATGATAATAATAATATTAATAATAATAATAATAATAATATTAATAATAGTAATAATAATAATAATAATAATAATAATAATAATGATGATGATGATGATGATGATGATAATAATAATAATAATGATAATAATAATTATTATTATTATAATGACGGGAGGTGTGGGGTATAACACAATTTTTTCAATTTTCCAGTTTTTTCAATTTTTTCAAATTTTCCAGTTGTTTCAATTTTTTCAATTTTTTCAATATTTTCAGTTTTATCGGCATTATCAACATTGTCAATACTTATTGGTGATAAAATGAAACGATACGCGAATTAACATTTGTCTCCATCTAACGGAATTTATTATTTATTACTTCACCATTAAAAACTTCGTCTCGTGTTCGTATGTTTCGATTGAATTTTGTTCTTTGCTGTTTCCTCACGTTATTAAATTGTTCATTTCGTATTGCTTGTATTAAATAAATATTTTGTTCGTTCTTTATATACTTTATTACGTCACTTTTCGACCACGGATCTCCTCACCTACAACATATGTCCCATACATGTTCTATGGTGTTCAAATCAAAACATGAGTACAGTAATGTCTCCCACATTGTCATACTGCGCGGGATCGGTTTATGACAGTTCGGGTGTACAGGAATCGAAATTCGAGCATCGCAGCTCGCCTTTGTAGTTTTCCGAACATAGAAAAGGACAGAGAGAGCGAGCCACGGCGACCGAGGATTTAAATCCCCGAGTATCAAATGTTTTGTTCAATGCAATTTTTAAACTTTTTTATTATTAACTTTTTTCAAACAAAATTTTTTTTAACGTATTACTGAGATTATTCCGATTAAAATGACACCAAACACGACGTAATTTGGTCTACATTTTCTTATTAATTTTTAATATTTTGTTGTGTTGCGACAGTTTGTAGATACGGGACTACATTTTGTGACAGTTTCGAGATACGGGACTACATTTTGCGACAGTTTCGAGATACGGGACTACATTTTGCGACAGTTTCGAGATACGGGACTACATTTTGCGCGAGTTTATAGATTCACGCGTACGTTTCACTGACAGTTTGCAGGTACGGGACTACATTTTATGACAGTTTGTAGATTCACGCGTACGTTTCACTGACAGTTTGCAGATACGGGACTACATTTTGCGACAGTTTGTAAATTCACATGTACGTTTCACTGACAGTTTGCAGGTACGGGACTACATTTTATGACAGTTTATAGATTCACGCGTACGTTTCACTGACAGTTTGCAGGTACGCGACTACATTTTGTGGACAATGCATAAATGTTATACGAACACTATGGAACCACAGCTAATGTTTAGCGATAAATAAAGAGTTACATTCGAAGGACTTTACAAGCTCATAGAGAGATGTTTTGTGCTTCTCTTAGACCGATTTTTTTGTAATTTATTAAAAGCTTGTAATGCAATTTGAACATGTTCTCTGATTTCCAGCTGAAATGTTAATTTTCTTATGAGTATGGTTTATCTATAACTCGCATTTTCTCGGAGATTTTGGAGTAGTATCTGCAGTCTATGAAAATTCGGTGTCCCCATATTTTTTTCCGGTTGAGTACAGAACCTGAAGACCTTTACCATTTTCCTTTGTAATTAAAGTGGTAATGAAATAAAACAAATTATACAATAAGTAGTAAATATTATAAGTAAATGTTGTTGAAATTATGTCGTGTTTGGTGTCATTTTAATCGGAAAATCCTAACAAATACGATAGAAAAGTTTTTAGTTAAAAAAAAATAGAATTAAAAAAATTAAAATATTGTATTTTGAATTGTTAAACGAGAAAGTCTCATTAAAGGTGCCGCGCGGCGGATGACGTTACATCCAGTTCACGCTTGACTGGCTTCGATTTAGATAGCATAGGCGCAGTAATAAGGAATACATAGGCGTAGACACTTCCATGGTGACACTGTGGGTATAGCGCCGACACTGACAATGTGGGAGACATTACTGTAATCGGCTGCAAGCAGTAATTTAAAAACGCGGAGGAGACACGCGTTATTAGTATTTAAACACATACACACACCCACACATAGAAAAACTTTTTTCAGAGCCGTATGATGTGCAAAATCCGTTCGACAACCTCCTCGTGGTGCACATCGGGTAATGTCAATGCCAACGGTGTATGCCATAAAAGCAAGGGTTACTTTTTAAAGTGCTGTATCTTTGCGAAAAAAAATGGCAGCGACTTTTCACTTACTGGAAATTGAAGATGAAGGTTCGTACTTTATACTCCTGCAAACAGAATCTCCGAAAAAAATGTAGCAGGTCCATGCACTTCGTCAAACTTTGTAATTTTCAACATTGCAAAGGTACCCTCACATTTAAGGTGTTTGTAGTGGTAGGGATGCATCAAAATCAAAATCGAACTATAGCATCTTAAAGTAGACATTTCAAGCTTTAATTTTAAAAAAAGGACATAATGTTACGATTTTTTGTCACGGAATTACCGTCAGTCAAATTTTGCCAATTTTTGCCTAAAATTTTTCTATGCCATACTTCTTTTGCACAGTAGTATAATCACTTGTTCATAATCAGTTTTCTTGATCACGATTTAAAAATTTCATTAAGTATTCATGGTATAAAAGCGGATACATATCTTCCAAACCACCTCATTTTGAAAATCCCGTAGAATTTTGCTATACATCAGATAATGAACCACTATGCCATATACAAGGTCTGTCCGGAAAGTAATGCAATTAGGTACGTAAAAAAAAATGTATTTATGTTATTGATATAAATCTTTAAGATTCTTCAAAGTACTATCTTTGGGCTTCAACACACTTTTGCTAGCAACTTTTCCATACACGGTACGCATCCTGGAAGGCGTTATTGGGGACCTCATTTAATGCCTTCGTCACGGCGCGCCGCGGTCCCAAATCGTAAAAACCTGGTCAAAACCTCGAAAATGAATTTTTCGTTGGGTCTATTTTAATAACTGAGTTGTGCACTCTAATACTGTGTCTATGGGAAAACCAAGAAGTAAAGGTTTTATTACTTATACCTACAAAATGGTGAGCGTTCATTCGTCACGCAGTTTTCGTGCAGTGAAGTCCAGTGTGCAAGAGCAAAGTGTAAAGTGAATAATTTTAAACAGACTATATTAATTTCAATTCTGCAAAATGGATGCTGTTCCTGGAAGTAAGTAGAATGTTTATCAGTACTATTACATTTAAAATTGTTAATGGTAACGGTGTATGATAGGGAAATTTAATATATATAATAAAAGGTTAAACTTCGTGCGCGAATGTTAAAAATGTGGACTAAAAGTTGCATATTCCACAATATCCCGCTAAAATTTTTGTTCAGGCTTGTAGTTGATACTATTATCTTGCAATATTTGCAAAAATTAGCTGCCACTAAGTGCCACCCGGATCGTATGGCCATTTTTTATAATGTAACGTAGGCGAGTTTCTGTATGTATGGTTTCGGGTGGACTTATTATTTGATTTAATGAATTTTCTTTAAACTGATACATAAATTAGGTAGTTTTACTCGGAATTGTATATTTTTTAATGAACCAGTTTATTTAATGCATTGTTGATTATAAAAATTCGTTAAACTAATTAGGTAAACAAATTATTTATTTCGAAGATAATTAATAAAACTTGAGAATTTTTTATCAAAACATTTTTTTGCATTTCTTATGTAAAAGAACTAAAAATCATAAAATATTATGAAGACTCTGCTGCAAGCTGTAAAATGTGTCTTATACCTGTCTTGTATTATAATAGACCCTTAACATTTATTTTCAGGATCTTCAGACAGCGAAATACGTTTTTCTAGAAAAGAAATTTGGCTGATGGTCAAAGTCTACATAAATAGTCCACTGAGGGTCATTCTTGACCATTTAGAGAAACAGCTAGCCGAGAAAACTGGACACTCTATTTGGATAACAGAAAAAGAAATGAAATCCGCGTTATCAAAACTATTTCATGTAATGAGGAAAAAATGGATCAAAGTAAAACGAACTGACGATAAGTTTTTAAAAAATTTTGAGGAATGGCTTAATGTTTCGATAGCGTTCCGCATACCGGCCATAATTTCTTCGGAAGCATCAAAATGTAAAAGCGGTCGACCTTCTTTAGAATTTACCACCTCAAGCGAAAGGTCAAAACTGAGGAGATTCGAAAAAATTTTTCTCCCGAGCAATTATTATATGCCACATGTATGAGTCTTCGAAGTGCAGGAAATATAGATGCGCCTGCAGTGATCAAGGATGTAACTACAACGAATCCATCAAGAGCTAAAATATACAGAAGATCTGTGCAGGAAATTCAAGAAATAACATTGTCCAGTGATGCAGCTCTCTCGCTTTTAATTGAAAATAAATGATCAGAGAGGCAGTATTTAGGATTGCAGGCTGCAAGCAAGGCAAATAACTGCAATTTATATCCACCATATAAAATCATATTAGAAGCGAAGCGAAGGTGTTACCCATCCACAGTCAATATTATAATCACAGAATGCAGTGCAGAGGTGAAACTACAAGCGTTACTGGATTATACAGTACAACGCATTTTGTTAATTGAAAATAGCATAATTAAAAACTTAGCGCCATCAGAAGTAAAATATACTTTGATTAGCAAGTGGGGTTGTGATGGAAGCTCCAATCAAAGTATGTATAAGCAGATATTTATAATTGATGGAAAAACTGATACCGAAATTTTTTTAATATCATTTGTACCACTGCAATTAATATCCGCAAAAGAAATTATTGTGTGGAAAAATACAAAGCCGTCATCCCCTCGTTTTTGTAGACCCATAAAAATTCAGTTTCTTCATGAAACTACAGAAACCACGATAAAGGAAACAACATGCATTGAAAGACAAATAGAACAACTTGTTCCCTTCAATACAGCTATCGATGGGAAAGAAATTTCAATTTCCTACCAACTTGCTCTAACGATGATCGACGGGAAAATATGTAATGCAATATCATCTACCTTATCGACTCAACGCTGTTATTTGTGCGGAGCAACTGCAAAACAGTTTAATGATATTAATAAGATGCTGGAGAAAAATATTAACAAATACCATCTCCGTTTCGGATTGTCCACACTACATGCATGGATACGCTTTTTCGAGTGTTGCTTACACTTATCATACAAATTATTAATAAAGAAGTGGCAAGCTCGCAGCAGCGAAGAAAAACAAATGGTAAAAGACCGCAAAGAATTAATACAAAAAGGTTTCCAATTACAATTAGGATTAATAGTAGACCGTCCGAAATCTGGATTCGGTAGCACTAATGATGGAAATACAGCACGACGTTTTTTTGAAAATTATCAAACATCTTCATCAATAACTGGCGTTGATGAAGATTTAATCAAAAGGTTTTATACAATATTACAAGCAATTTCGAGTGATTGTAAAATAAATTTGCCTGAATTCAAAAAATATGCTACTGAAGTAGCAGCAAAATTTGTAAAATTGTACCCGTGATATTATATGCCCACTTCGGTACAGAAAATTTTAATTCATGGCCCGGAAATAATAAGTACCGCCTTATTGCCGATCGTGCAAATGTCTGAAGAGACACAAGAACATACACACAAATACATAAAAAACTTTCAAAGAGACTTTTCACGAAAATGTTCTCGTGAAAAAACCATGGAAGACATTTTTTTGCGGCTCTTAGTGTCATCGGACCCATACATTTCAAGTTTAAAAGGAGAACCAAAGAGAAAAATAAAAATGTTAACGCCAGAAGCTTTAAAGCTAGTAATTTTACCCGCCTCCACTGAAGAAAGTACTGATGATGACTCTGACAGTTCAGATAATTCGTCGTAATATTTGTTTTGATTTTTACATTCTTCATTTATTCCTGCAGATAATTAATTTAATAAATGTAATATAATTTGTGACTTAAGTATTCTCATTTACAAATGCCTCATAATTCCATCACGAGTTACTATTTGAATCGACTATTTAAAAACAATAATATTATCATTTTAGTTCTTTAGAAATCTATAATTTTAGTTTTTATTTAGAATATTTGGTGTTTTAATACCGATTTAGCGATTCGAAAACACTATTATCCTCATTTTCGAAAAGTACAAACAATGTTTCGGTATACACAACGCTCATATCGGATTCGCCATTTTGTTTTTTTTTACACACCAAATTTCAGCCAATTCTAGCACCTTTTTCGTATATATACTTACTATGTTGGAGCCGCCATTTTGTTTTTTGTAATTTTTACTTTTGATTTGTAATCACCGACCTCGAAAAACCCTAGGTTCGAATTTTCACTTAAATTAGAGAACGCCTTCATATTTTGGCCAGGTTGTTTGCGATTTGGGACCACTGTGCGGCGATTTGAATGGCTTCTATGGTTCCAAAATGTATTCCTTTGAGGGCAGACTAGATCCTCAGGAACAGAAAGAAATCTGCTGGAGCCATGTCAAGACTGTAAAGGGGCTGTGGTAACGTTACCAAGCTGTGCTTGGCTAGAAATTCTTAAACGCGCAGAGCGGTATGGCTGGGAGCGGGGACACCCCCGTTTGGACGTCGACCGATTGGACGTGTTCCGATTGAACGGTCCCGACTGGACGCGTTCCGATTCGAAGAGGTAAAAATTGCACGCGTTCCAATTCGAAACGGAGACGAATGAACCTAATATAGCCTAACTTAACCTAACGTGTCCAATAGGCACCGCGACGAATTCGAACGCGACCAATTTTCACCACTTCTAATTGGAACGCGTCCAATCGGGACCGTCCAATCGGGACGCGTCCAATCGGTCGACGTCCAACTGGGACACCCCCCTGGGAGCGTTATCGTGGTGCAGCTGCCACGTAGTGGCGATCTCTTTTCGAGTACGATGTTGTGCATAGTTGTTTTCGATATATTGAGCGTCTTTGCGATCATTCGAACACTCATTCGTCGATCGCTCTTAAGAAGTTCATGGACATGGGAAACATTTTCGTCAATAGTGGTGTTTGTCGGCCGTAGAGCGCGGAAGACATCCTCCACGTTTTCCCGACCGTTCTTGAACAAATTTAACAATCTGGAAACTTGAGAATAGGAAAGAGCAGAGTCCCCGTATGCCTCCTTAATCATTTGGTTGGTTTCGGCGAGGCTTTTATTCAGCTTAGCGAAGAATTTAATCGCATAACGTTGTTCGATAGTTTTCTCAGTGCGTCAGTTTAGTCAGCGGGCGCGCATGCGTAATGTTTATAATAAAAATCTGAGGAATTGTAGGAGGCAATATCGTGTCTATATACATACAGGGTGTCCCAGGTTTTTTTTTGCCAAACCTTGCTAGCGTGTTCTGCACGTAAAAGTAAGAAAAAAATGTTATATGAACATGTGCTCTTAAATGTTTTATTAAGGAGTTATAACTAATAATACAAAATGATAATGAACTGGCATTTCGTCAACACAGCGTACGAACATATTATTAATATCTCTATTTCTGTATTTGACATAAACTCTAATGTCTACTTGCTGAATTAGTTGATATCGACATCGATTACAGATGCATTTGCAGCGATTAGAGAAAATGAAGAAGAAATATGTAATACGATTTCTGTTAGATTCTAATCCTGTATTCGTAATAACGGATGTCATTTTAAAATGTTAACTCGTTAATAAAACGTTAATAAAAAATGTGGATATCGACTACTACAGCAAGTAGACATAAGAGTTTATGTAAGCAGAAATAGAGATGTTCATAATACGTTCGTACGCTTTGCCGACGAAATGCCAGTTCATTATCATTTTGTATTATTAGTTATAACTTCTTAATAAAACATTTAACAGCACATGTCCATATAATATTTTCCTTACTTTTGCGTGTAGAACACACTGGTAATGTTTGGCCGGAAAAAACTGGGACACCCTGTATATATATTGTGACGTATCGGTTCAGGGAACGAAGGAAAGGTTCCCTGCGGGGGAGGGCGACCAGGAAAAGTGGCCCTCCGCTTACCGATGTCTACAATCCACGGCCGATTTTTAACCCTTTCGCTACTACGGGTGACTATAGTCACCCGCCACAAAACGCCGCCTGTATACGACGGGTGACTATAGTCACCCGCCACGGAACGCCGCCTTTATACGACGGGTAACTATAGTCACCCGCCATAAAACTCCGCCTAAAAAACAAAAATCAAGCCAAATGCTATCGACTCGTTTTTCTCTTTTCGCAAACAATTGCAAGCGTTGTTGCAATGTTTTTTTTTGAGATTGTTTTGTCATTGGCCTCTGGGACTCAAATGTATAATAATAGTTAATCGTAATTTGGATGCGGTAGAAGATAGGAACGAAAACTATACGTGATAAAACTGCAGTAAATTTATAGTGAAGGATGGATTTTCGCTGCAGGATAAATCGCAGGAGTACACAGAGGAAATTCGCAACAAAACTGTTTTTGAGACAAAAGTCTTGGCCTCGAATGCTGAAAACTGCGCGCGCTTAATGAACGCACTTTCGGCACAGTGCTCCGTACCATGGAATGCACTTCGCGGTGAGGACCGCCGTAGCGAAAGGGTTAATCCGGGCGCCAGTGCTTACGCACTCGTCCGAGGAATACGCCCTTCCGGCAGCTCGTTCGGGAGCGGAAATCAGAGCGGGTCGATAAAAAAGAAACAATAGAAGACCCGCGAGTATCTGGTAGCGATTGGTTTTATTCCGGCCTAAACAGGCCGCGGAAATTCTAAAAATGCGGAGCCCCTTGCGGTACAACGTACGGTTGGGATGAGGGTACTCTGTCGCCAAGTGCGAAAGGGGTTTCACGACGCGGGGGCTCACGATACAAAGAAAAAAAAAGATACAAAAGTAAGCCGCGATACCGGACGCACGCGTATTGGGAGCACGCCCTCTCTGTGGTGTGGACAGAAAGGGGATGCTGGTCCTAGAGCCAAAAATACAAACGGAAAACGAAAAATTACGGGCGCGCGGCGCGACGCGGCACGGAGGCGCGGAAAAATCGGCACGAACACGAACGAAACGCAGCCTCTCGGGTCCTTGTCGCCAGGGCTGGTGTTAATGTCGATAGGAACCACCCTCACACACACGTCCACACAAGAAAAAAAAATGGTAAGACGCACGCTAGTGGCAAAGGGGTCTTACCTTTTTCGTAGAGATGGGCGCCTTCCTCGGAACTCGGATCGGCAAAACAGAAAAAATCACACACACAAAACGCGAAATCGAAAATTGACACACCAAATAAAAACTCGCAGAACGCAAAATAACACACAAGAAAGAAAGAAAAAACGGAAAGAAATAGAAAAAAAAAAAAAAAAAAAGAATCGCTAACACGGAAAATTGGCCAAAAAAAAAAACTAATAAGCGCGGGACTTTCGCTGCTTGCTTTCGCGGTTCGCTTGCTTCTTGATTTCCTCTTCTGCCCGGTCTCCCGGTGCGCGGGGTTCCACCACCCCGAGGATTTCGGCGTTGGGGATGGGCCACCGCGCATCTTCTGTCGGCCAGGTCATGGGGCCCCCTTCGGGTGGTGGCTGAGGGTGGCTGGTCCCCAGACCTGGCATCCCCCGGTGATGGGCTGCCGGTCGCACCCGCGACAGCAGACGGCGGCGTGGTCCTTTGGGTGGGCCCATCCCGTGCCTCCGTCACTCGGGTGGAGGTTCCCGTTGCGACCAGCAGAGGCTCTATTGAACACGGTACGATGGCGCACGATCACATTGGACACAGGTCTTTTGAGCACGCCATCATTGTGCACACGACCGATTGGGCACAATTGGATTGTGCACAAGAATGATATCAGAGAGTAAAATTGGACACCGTAAGAATTGCAAATGCTATCAGTTAGGTTAGGCTAGGTTATGTTATGTTAGGTTGGGTTCATTGGTTAGTTTAGGTTAGGTTCAGATATCATTCTTGTGCACAATCCAATTGTGCCCAATCGGTCGTGTACACAATGATGGCGTGCTGAAAACAGCTGTGTCCAATGCGATCATGTGCAATCGTATCGTGCTCAATTGAAGGCCTCCCTTGCGACCGGGGACGCGGGCTCTTCTGCCTCTTCCGTGGCGCTCGTGGAGGGGTGGGGGGGGGGGGGGGGGGAGGGAGAGTGGGAGGGCCGCGCGAACAAAACAAAAAAAAATAAGAAAAATACTAATAGAAAAAAAAACACACACACACACACTCCTCCATACTGCCCCAGCGGCGAGGGTGTCGCTGGGCGGAGGAGGGAGGCAGGCGGGCCTGGTGGCCACTCGTAACAGGGCAAAAATATGCCTCGTTACAATATATTATCTCGCAAAATATTCATTATTCGAAAAAAATGTTTAAACGAAACATGCTCTATCTGAAGGGGGACATTCAATGGTGTACACTGCTTTTTTCTGGGTGGAGGCGCCTCCGAGATTTGAAGGTGACCTTTGTTTTTTTTAATGAAAACGTAGTTTTTTTACGCTAGATACATAGCTTACCTCAAGACAAATCCATTGATCTACATTATGTTGACCTTGAAATGTTATTCAAGGTCATTTCAATGGCGTGAAGTTTTCTTCTTCACTGTACGTCCAGAAAATGTTTCTTATCTTCTAAATTCAACAAGTCGAGTTTGAACGCTGTTGACATTAATGTTTACAAACACAGAATATTCTCCAGCTAGCACAACGACCTCGAATACTAGTACTATTGATATTCATGTTACAAGTTCTAGTTGTTCTAGTTGCTTCAAAGTGGTGAGTAGGTAGATACTACAAGCGTTCTTCATTTTGATATCAATTAATTTTACTTGTTGACATGTTTTTGGTTTTGGGAGAATGTCAGCGATATTATAGGCAAGCTGCCCGAGTGCATCAGGAAAGATTTCCGGATCACCGACATCCAAATAGCGTCGTTATTAGAAATTGTGAGATTCGGGCTCGGCAAGGATTTTTGCATCGACATCGTCGTGGCCATCGTTAAGAAAGATCACAACTTGTAACGCTAGCAACGGTAGCAGCAGATCCTCATACTAGCACTCGGGACATACAAAACAGTATCGGCGCATCACACCTTTGGAATTTACTTGCGGGGTTACATAAAACAAAGTTTATGTGGAACAGCCAACAACAGCCAAAAATATGAAGGCTCGAATAATAAATGCTTATAAGTAAATTACTAGAGAAACTTTAGAACAAGTTGAACTATCATTTAGGGATAGAACCAGATGCTGCATAAATGTTCAAGGTCGTAATTTTGAATTTAGAAGATAAGAAACATTTTCTGGACGTGCAGTGAAGAAGAAAACTTCAAGCCATTGAAATGACCTTGAATGACATTTCAAGGTCAACATAATGTAGATCAATGGATTCGTCTTGAGGTAAGCTATGTGTCTAGCGTGAAAAAAAACTACGTTTCCATTTTAAAAAACAAAGGTCACCTTCAAATCTCGGAGGCGCCTCCACCCAGAAAAAAGCAGTGTACACCATTGAATGTCCCCCTTCAGATAGAGCATGTTTCGTTTAAACATTTTTTTCGAATAATGAATATTTTGCGAGATAATCGCGTGGAAAGATTATAATGAGACACCCTGTATATATTGCTCCTTTGAAGAATAAGCTTGAAAAGCTTATTAGTCATAATGCCTAGCCAAAACCACGAATTATTGTTTGTAGCCATCAAAGATATTTTGAATAACTGGTGTACGAGCTAAAGACAATCAATCCTTTTTTTATCACAAGAGCAAATGTGTTTTGCAGAATTATTATGCAGCATTTGTTTCACTTATCAATGTGATTACTGCAACAATTAGGACCAAAACAGAATACAAAGAAAATTTGTTAAGGTGAAAAATGGGTGAAAATGATGACCATAGTATTACGTACAGTAATTATCTTGAATATAGGCACACTACATGTATGTTCAGTAGATAGATATTCAAGAAACCAAGAAGCGCATATCCAAAAACAGCCCAAGTTCTGCCAAAACTGCCAGCGGTCAGAACACACCACTTAGTTCTATTGAAATTTAAAACAATCTGAAGAAAGAGAAAAACAGAACAAAAATAATATAACTGATTAAATTAAAACCTGCATCAGTTAATAGCGAAACAGGCTAGTGCAAACAGAAACTAAGATGATGACTTCTTATATGCTAATTAACCCCTTCCCATACCATTCATTTATCAGATGCGTCAGTCGAGACTAACTATTCACAACTATAACATTAAAACGAACAAAAAAAATTAAATTGTTGTATTTTATATTCAGGGATCCTTGATAATGCAACTTATAGTTGGACCTAAATTTCAAGTTGAAGAGTATTCAAAATTTGAGTAAGATTTGTCACATTTGAGCTGTAAGTGCATCACGAGTGAGACTCACCAAAGCACAAGAAGGGCTTAATGCATTAGAAAAAGTCCTTACGTGCATATTAGAAATAATCTATAATAAAAGGAAAAAAATTATGTATTAATTATTCAAAATATTTAACAAAATACTCAGTAGTAGTACCAATAGCATTTAGCATCACAGAATTCAATGAACATTCACTGAACATTTTGTATGTAAAATTGGTAATCCAAGTACAATATTAACAAATTGGCACACACACTTCATTGAGTCTGTATTAAAACAATTAGCACAACTCTTGTACATCAAACTATCAGTCTTTCGAGTACAATCAAATAAAACAATTAGCACAACTCTTGTACATCGAACTATCAGGCTTTCGAGTACAATCAAATACTTCTATATAAGAAATTCAACATAATTGCAATAAATATATAGAATATTTTATGTCAAAAGAAGACTATTGGGATAAATTATTATTTCAAGCAACATTTTCATTCAATATGTCTACATGATGAAACAAAACTTATTCCTTATAAATTAATCTATAAAAGAAAAGCAACAAGTCAACCATCAAGTTTTACAAGTACGTACACTAATTATACAAATAATATAAAATTATAATATAATAAAGTACAAGATACGGCAGCAATAATTTAAAACAATCAAATTTACAAAAGAATTGCAATGAAAGGAAAACGCATCCAATCAAAATCGCAGAAGAAACTACATTACAAGAACCGCGGAAGAAAAATAAACTACAAAAACAATGCATCGGCAAATCAACGATAATAAAAACCATAGAAAAAACCAACATAGAAACGGCTATGTGTCCAAGAAGAAAGAAAATAGTACACAAAGATGGAGTGAAGAGGGCTCCTCTGCCAATCAAACATCAAAAGTCAATAATTTAATCGATAAAGAGTGCATCAAATTGTTTTAATTGTCGAAATCAAACGCCATATTTCATTGTCGCCACGCTTGAAATTTAGAGAAGTGCGAGGTGTATTCTCCTAATTTATACATATCACTTAACTGTTTTTCTACAGATGACAAGTACAGTATTATAAAAGAATTTAAAACAATACAAATTGCTGTACTCGTTAAATAATATATTTAAAGTACATATATTAAAAATACTACTAGTTTTCGTTTAATTTGTAACAATATTTCATAAACTTATTGCATATCTATTTAATACCTGTGAAATATCTGTTTATAAGCCTTTAGGATCAGGTATCAATTATGTTCTATTTTTTTTATTATATTAATTTTTGTATAATAAGAAGTGATATTGCGAAGATGAATTTGTATAAATTACAACGATACTATCTGTTTTTTGTAAGATTCAATAGTTTCGCTATGGTGATAAAAATCCTGAATGTTGCGGAAAAAAATGATGCTGCAAAAACTATTGCTGGCTATTTATCCCATAATACTAGTAAATGGGTAACTTGTGAATTATTACTAATAATATACAGAAGTTTTTATTTAGAGATTTTGTTTAATACTCTTTCTATTTTATAGAGGGAAGGAATGTCTCCGTACAATAAAATTTATGAATTCAAATCACAAGTATGGAATCAAAATTGTGATATGATTATGACTTCTGTATCGGGTCATTTGTTGAATTTTCAGTTTATTGATACATATCCAAAATGGCAAAGTTGTCATCCATTAAGTTTATTTGATGCACCTGTAACAAAACAGTGCACAGAGCAAAATTGTATCAAGATCAAATGTACTTTAGAAAAAGAAATAAAAAAGTGCAATGCATTAATTATTTGGACAGATTGTAACTGTGAAGGAGAAAATATAGGTTTTGAAATCATTCAAGTTTGTCAAGCAGTTAAACAAAATATTTCTGTATATAGGTGGTAAAATAAAGTCCTAATGCATGATACCATATTATTTTACTCAATTATAAATATATATCCTTTTATAGAGCAAAATTTTCTGAAATTACACTAGCATCTGTAAATAGAGCTCTTCAGAATTTATGCAAGCCAAACAAAGAAATTAGTGATGCTGTTGATGTACGAATGCAATTAGACTTAAGGATAGGTAATTATTATTGTTGGTTCGGTTAATCCTCAGTAAACAGGTAATTTAAGATAACTAATGGATAACTAATGTTTGTAGGTGCTGCATTTACAAGATTTCAAACACTGAGACTTCAAAAAGTATTTCCTAGAACTTTGTCTGACATGTTGATCAGTTATGATAGTTGCCAGTTTCCAACACTAGGTTTTGTAGTTGAACGATATTTAGCAGTAGATAGATTTAAACCAGAACCGTATTGGAAAATCAGTGTAAAAGATATTCATGACTATATTAGTATAGATTTTAGATGGGCAAGAGAAAGATTATTTGAAAAATTGCCTTGTGAAGTTTTTTTGGATATATGCCTTGAACAGCCTAATGCCACGGTACAAAAGGTAATAAGTAAATTTACCAGTAAGTGGAGACCTATCCCGCTGGACACAGTTGTAAGTAGCATAATGATAAGTTAAATAACGAGAGTATGATGCACTTTATGTGTCGCAATTAAATAAATCTAGGAATTGGAGAAACAAGGTTCTCAAAAGCTTCGGTTAACCGCAAAACAAATAATGAAAATTGCAGAAAAATTATATAGTCAAGGTTTTATTAGTTATCCGCATACAGAAACAAATATATTTCCAAAAGAGTTAAATTTGTTTTCATTTGTAAATCAGCAAGTAAATAATCCACTTTGGGGTAATTTTGCACAACAATTGTTAGAAAAAGGATTGAATCCTAGACAAGGCAAGAAAAATGATCAGGCACATCCTCCTATATATCCGACAAAATGTGCAGATAATATATATGGTATTAATGTAGTTATTATGATTTTTCAACTTATCTTGTTAATAGTTTTTTAATCAAACATAATTAATCATTTAATGGCAGGTGATGAAGCTAAAGTTTATGAATTTGTTGTTCGACACTTTTTAGCTTGTTTATCGGACAATGCCGTCGGCCGAGAAACAGTGGTAGAGATTGACATAGCCGGAGAACAATTCGTTGCTAATGGTTTACAAATTATGGAAAAAAATTACTTAAATGTATATATATACGAGAAATGGAGTGATAAGAAAATTTACGCATACCAAGAAGGACAAGTTTTTAAACCAAGCAGTATAGATATGATACAAGAAGAAACATCCCCGCCGCAGTTGCTGACTGAAGCCGATTTAATTAGTTTAATGGATAAATATGGCATTGGTACAAATGCTACTCACGCTGAATATATAGATACAATAAAGTCACGTCAATATGTAGGTTTGGTAGATGAGAAATATTTAATACCTGGAAAACTTGGAATTGGACTAGTAATGGGTTATGATAGTATGGGATTTGAAATGTCGAAACCGAATTTAAGAGCTGACTTGGAAAAGGATCTTAAACTGTACGGTGATAGCTAATCGCTACAAATGTAAGAATTTTTTGAATGTTCAAACCAGTTCTTTGTTTTTGTACGTAGGATATCCGAACGGCAAAGGAATCCAGCAGTTGTATTAGAAACTCAGATAAATAAATATCGTGATCTGTTTAAAGTAGCAATGGAACGTGCGAATTTAATTGACAGTGCCTTGGCTAATTATCTCGATGAACGACCGGTCGAAGTACAAGAGATACAAATAAGTAATCCACCTCGAGATATTACTATCTTGAAATGTCCCAAATGTGGTTTTGACATGATTCTTAAGGAGAAAAGACAAAAGTTTATTGGCTGTATAAACTTCCCAACGTGTAATAATGCGATTTGGTTCCCACAGAATGTTGAGTTTGTTGAAGTTCTAAATGAAATTTGTTCAGAAGTAAATAAGTTAACAAGTATATTATACTAGTTACTTTCATTCGCATATAGGTATAATTTATAATTGAAAATTATATTATTTCAGTGCCCAGGAAATATGCACAAACTAAAGTTTCAATTATGCAGAAATGCTTTTCCACTTTATGGCACTACTTACACAACCTGCATAGGTGGTTGTGATCCTATGTTTAATGAAGCGTTGAATATAAAGAATAAGAGTATTAGAGGTACCTCCCAGACAAACGAAAGCGGTTCTTACACTCTACTCCAGAAGCCAAAATCAGCAGTCATTTCAAATTCGACAAATAATACGCCTATAAGGCTCATTCGAAATCAAAGTAGTAACCATAATACGGCAAATAGATTAAAAGATAATACAAGAGTTAAGAACCAAACTGCTGTGAACAATGACATGTACGATAGCACAAATAATTTCGATTCGTCGATCATTGGTTCATCAGTATTAAATAATAAGTCGACCAGTACATGGGGTCATATTGACGATGATTCCGTTATTATGTGTAAATGTCATAAATCTGCGGTGCGATTAACCGTGAGAAAGGAAGGGCCTAACCATGGTATAGATGTTTTTTTCCGTTTCGTTTCTTTTTTCTTTTTTGTTTTTAGCCACTTATGATGAATCTTTTTCCTCTCTTCCTTCTTTTTATACACATGCACCGTTCGATATTACTACTGCTTCATGGCACCTTTTAGGAAGAGTATTCTATAAATGTGCAAGGTTTCGAGGTGTTGAATGTGATTTTTTTCTTTGGGGACCGGATGATGCACGTCAAATTGAAAGCAACACAAGTAAACATTCTATTACGGCTGGACTAAATAGGATATCGAATGATGTTAAATGTTATTGTAATCAACTGGCAATGCAGTGAGCAAATATTTTTATGTTATTTCTAATACTTCGAACCTATGATACACATTTTATACATATTGCAGACGCACTGTACAGAAAGAAGGCCCTACTAAAGGTCGTTTATATTATTCGTGTTCTAAAAGCATGAACGATTCTTGCAAATTCTTTCAATGGATACATGAAAATAATGAGAACTTTAACAATACGTTTAGCAGCAACTGTAAAAATACGACGAAGTGAAAAGGTGAGAAAACGAGAAAACACGAAAAAACGAATAGAAAGTTTGTAATTTATACATACAATATTATATATTGAAAATTCATATTGCATGTATTAGAATATGGAAAGGACACGCAAGAAAAATAAAATTAACAAAAGAGGGCCTGTGAATTTTCAAATATGTTTTATATTATCATTATAAATTGTACGCGTATAAATTTACGTGCGCATATATGCATGTTAATACTACTCCGAATAAAAAGAGAATTCAGATTAGTTAATCAGATAAAATGTCATACTGTATGACTGAAGTATGGAAAAAGGAATAAAAAGTTAATTGAAATAATAAATTTTTATATCAGGAATCATCGTCTTTATTATATGATGAATTTCTTTTTAATCTATCTAATTCTTCTCTGTCTGAATTAAACTATACAATTGATTGAGTTAACTAAAATAGGTAATATTTACATGAGAAGTACATTCTAATATAATTAAGAGTTTTCTAAACATTTAGCAGTTTCAGTAATAATAGAAACAAATAACCATATCCAAGAGTACTTCAAATTTTAACTTTAATAGCTTATTTTCTTCTTTTAATATTTTCACTTCTTTCTTTAACTGTTCATTTTCCTTGAAAAACTAAATGCCTTTGTCTCTCCTGTAAGATTCGACTAAATACTTATCGTAAAACTATTAAAAAATTAACAAAACGGTTTAACGAAGATTTAGAGTAATTATTAATGAAACTTTAGAGTGTTAGAACTGTTCTTTTTTGCTCTTTTCAATGAACTGAAATGTTCGAGCCGTTTTCTCTCGAAACGTCAACCGCTCATTAACAAAAGATGATCACCCGAGCAGATCATATAGGCCTGGGTTTTCCCATGTTTTCTTGTATTCCAATATTGCCTGACTCTAAAATAATACAAGCTTTAAATGATATATGATCCAAGATGAATAAAAATTGCTACAGTAAAGTTATTTATTTTTTTACTTGGAATTCGTACATTATGATTCGAAAGCAGTTTCCTAATCTCCTAATTTTATATGCATGTGTCCAATATTCAGTAAGTACATGTTCTTTTTCAACACGTTTCAGGCTAAAATTTTTGTTAGAAAAATTCCTGCTCTTTTAGTAAGTGTCTTTTTGGGGGAAAACTTGTTTGAAAATAAACGCATTGCGTGTATAACCGATTTAACAAAAAAATTAAGATTTTATACAAAGCAGCCATTTAATTGAAAATATCAGGGAAAAGATTATGAATCGAAAGTTTATCCCAGCAATTGTTCCAGAAATTGATAACAATTTGAAAATATTTCGAAGAAAATCGTCGCAGCAAAATCATTAAGAAATTTTGGGAAATCTTGGCTGTACATTAGAACTCATCAGAAACCAGTTTTCATACATTCAGCAAAATCTCAACAGGGAAGCATTATGTTCCTTGAATATAAGAGACTTGCCCAAGAATGAAGTTATAACATCCCAAAAACATCAATATTGACGAATTTCGATGTAATTCATTTTCAAGAATTAATTTTTTGTGATTTTTTCCAATCAATTACCAATCGCGTTCATAAAATACTGACTGCGCAATAAACCATTTATATTACTCTATTTTGCGATAATGTAGAGTAGCAAAATAACCGAGAAAAGTTACGCAAAACTGATAAATGTTGGACACACTTTTCGATAATAATCATAAATAATAAGATTTTCGGAGTGTAATGGGACTTATTTGAAAGAGGAAGGTTAAATAAGTGGCGGTATGATCATGGCTGAACGATATTATGTTAATATTCATTAGTACGAGTGCTTCAAATATAAACAAAAATCAACACCACAACCGTGTTCTTAAAGTATTTTTATATAATTGAGAGATTATTTTAGATGTAATTATTAGAGTTTGAGAAATGCAGTATACGTGTGCACATGTAATGCAGATGGAAAGGAATAACTCACTCAATTTGTGTTGTAGAATGCACAGAATTTATATACAACAAATGCTTAACAAATAATAAAATTATCGTTATCGAACATAACATCTACCGTTGAACGCAATTCGCACTTTTACTTTTAATATGCTCATACCTCTCCATGTTAAGAATAACGACTATCAGAGTCTACCAAGAGTAGGGATGTAACAAGTTTAGTTTAGTTTAGTTCATTAGTTTTCTTCCGCTAGAAAGGTGGCATTTAAGTAGCATAGCTACATTTTACCTAAGTACATTTTTTACTACTATACACTGGTTTTACAGTATTTTATTTTAATTCTGTTGAGTTTCTTATAAAAAGAAGACGCTTGGGTGCCAGTCCTTCCCATTTTACCCGAGCTACATATCAAAACTTACTCCAACCTATAACTAAAGCGGGATTTTCAAAGCACTCTTCCACTCTCTCTCGCTATTATCCCTCTACATATTTTATTCTTCGGCGTAATCTCACACACACCACTTTTTAATAGAGCGTTTATCATATTGTATAAAATACAGTCACTCTTTGATACAGTTACGGGAATTGCTATCCCTGCAACCTAAACATATCCTCAGGTTTCAACCAAGTCTCCACTACCACCATAACATCATACTCTTCCCCTATCCTCCTTATTTCCTCTTTTTTGGTTAGCCCGACGGGGCAGCTCTGTAGGAAATACCGGTGCCAAGGTCATCCTCATTAAAAAGAAAGGGAAGGATCCCCCCGACCCTAATAATTATAGGCCCATAAGTCTCTTACCCAACATTTCTAAAGTCTTTGAGATTCTAGTCAAAAAGAGTTTCGATAAGTTTTTAGAAGACAATTCCTTAATTCCTGATACTTAGTTTGGGTTCGGGTATAAACACAGCATGCTACGTGCCCTTAATAAGCTTATTCTGACCTTCAATTGGCACTTTTTAAAAAGAATAGCGTGGCCGCGTGCTTGGTGGATATAGAAAAGGCCTTCAACACGGTGTGGATAAAAGGTTTAATATTTAAACTTTTAAAGAAAAATTGTCCACTTCATATGATAAAATTGATTGCGAACATGTTTCGTGGTGCAAGGGTATTAAATCGGATCAAACGTGGACTATTGCAAATGGACTGCAATGGCCCCAATTCTTTTTAATTTTTATAATGCAGATTTACCTCTCCTTTTCGACATCCCTTCCTCTCCTGACGTCAACACAATCCAATTTGCGGATGATTTAATCATTTGCATAGAAGGTAAGAGTGTAAAGAAACTGCAAGAACAGTTGCAGAAACTGTATAATCAAATTCAGGAGTACTACAAAACCTGGAAATTAAAAATAAATCCGTCCAAATGCGAAACCATACTTTTCAGGAGGAAAATTAGGTCCCAGTACCATACATTTAGAGAGCAATAAAAAAATTTCCAAATTACACCAGATGAGGATACGATCCCACATAAAAAAATGGTTAAATACAATATTTAGGTATAAATCTAGACGAACTTCTGTATCTGAATAAGCACGTGAAAATCCAACTCGATAAAGCTAGGAAAGCCTTTCACTACCACAGCAAACTGTTCCTATCTCCAATCCTAAACAAAAAATTTAAAACTACGTGGCCGCGTCATGAGGGAAGATGAGTGATCGCTCGATTTGGGCGACACTCAGATCTCTAAGCGACGTCACCTTGTTAGGCTCATCTATGGCTCTCTATGTAAACCTCTATTGAGCGAATTCCTAACTCAATAGAATTAATATGAGAACCAAAGAGCAAAATGCGCAGCTATAATGGCAAGTGGGTGAGGTTTCTTTCTCCTTACTGGTTGACCATATTCCTTGATAGTTTTTCGAACACCTAGAGCGGTAGAGAGATAAAGAGAGAGAGAAGATAGAGAGATAGATATAAAAAGAGAGAGAGAGTATAAAGAATGAAAAGGAAGAAAGACTTGTTAAAAAGTCGGTACGTCGCGTCGGGCAAATTGAGAGGAATTACCACTCAGACGCCCTCTTCATATGAAGAAAACCAAATAAATAAATAAATAAATAACTCTTTTTTGGTTTCTCACATTCCTAGCATTCCATACCGCTATGTTCATAACATTCCAGAATTTGTTATACTGAACTTACTTAATCGCCACTCACACACATACCCCATACTCACATTCATACCCTTAGAGTCACTAAATGTTAAAATAGTAAAAAACGTCATTGTTTTGCTTACGCTTTCACTTAACGCCCTTCAAAACTACTCTTTGACTTTTAGACTTGACAGTTTGCGCAACTGTTATTTCTCCTTCCTCAATTCTCTTGTCTCTTCTTGTCTTCTTCTGTCCTCTGCTCAGTACCTTTCCAATTCTTCCTGGCTCATAAATTTTGCTTTACTGTAACTGATCTTCTCCGCATATCCACTGCAAGACGCCCCAGCCGCAGCATTATCATAAGACTTTCGCCCATACTTCTCGCTTTGGCCAACTCTTCTTGCTTCCTCCAATCTCCTGCACATTTCCTCCTATCTTTCTTCATGCGTCGATTTCTGTTCAGCTGCCTCCTTTTTTTGTTGATTTTCTTCTCAACCCTTTCCTTGGTTTTTTAGTCAATATACATGTCATACGGCGGTGTTGTAACCTCATTCCAATCTTCATTGCGGTCCGAGTGTATCATTATCTTGCCTCTATACTTTCTTTCCTTGTTTATTTCTATAACCCTACCTTCCAGGTTCCTCTCCTGCACAAGTTTAATAAGCGCCTCTAAAAGTTCCTCGTTTTCCTTCGTCTTCATGTCCTCAATCTGTTTTCGCCTCACTTTGAGTCCTTCTTTCCCTTTCCTCCCTCCATCTGTCTACCACAGTTTTATACTGATCATACGTTCTACCTTCAGATTCTTCCCTCACAAGGTCATGAGGGAATGGAAATTTTCGATGGATCGTAACACTTTCATCTTCACTTCTCCTATTCCTGCTTTCCATCTCCTTCAATTCCTCTTCTAAAGCTTGCTACCTATTTTAAATTTCCACAGCCTTCTTAATGTCCATTGGGTCCTTCCCTCCTCTTCCTACTGCTTCCCCAACTTCCCTTGCTTCCCTTACATCCCTAGAAGGTCCTACAATCTCCTCCCGTATGCCCTCTCTCGGAGAATCTCTTCTTACAGCATCATTAAACGAAGCACTGCAAATTAGTTCTAATAAAATCAAATTATGATCAGATTGAACAATCACATTTCTTTGGATAAAATCAGCACCGTATACTTTAAAAACATTCGTTGCCAATCGGGTAGCAGAAATCCAGTAAAGTAGTAATAGTGATGATTGGTATCATGTAGTTACAGATGAAAATCCCGCGGATTATATTTCTCGTGGTCAAACTCTTAAATTCAAGGGTGGGTTTTCGTTAGAAGAATTACAGAACGTGCATCATCAAATCATTCGAGTTGAACAGCAAAAACATTTTGCGCGTGACAGAGAACAATTAAAACAGAGAAAGGAAGTACATCTAAAAAGTGAACTTCGATGTTTAAATCCATGTTTAGATGCTGATGGTATTATACGCATAGGAGGAAGACTTACACATGCGGCAATAAGTTACTCTCGCAAATACCCAATTTTACTATCGCGAAATAAACACGTTACTAAATTGATAATTTTGAATTAGCATATGAAAAATTGGCACGCAGGTGTGCAAGCTACGGTAAATGCGGTTAGTAACAATTATTAGCCAATTGATGGAAAAAACAGTACGCGACACATTGTTTGGAAATGTGTGCATTGTTATAAAGTAAACCCCAAGCTACCAACATACAGGGTGTCCCAGTTTTTTCCGGCCAAACTTTGCCAGCGTGTTCTACACGCAAAGTAAGAAAAAAATGTTATATGAACATGTGCTCTTAAATGTTTTATTAAGGAGTTGTAGCTAATAATACAAAATGATAATGAACTGGCATTTCGTCGACACAGCGTGCGAACGTATTATGACTATCTCTATTTCTGCTTACATAAACTCTTATGTCTACTTGCCGAAGTAGTTGACATCCACATTTTTTATTAATGTTTTATTAACGAGTTAACATTTCAAAATGACGTCCGTTATTACGAATACAGGATTGGCATCTAACAAAAACTGACCCTGTCATATTACTAATTTCTTCTTCATTTTCTCTAATCGCTGCAAATGCGTCTGTAATCGATGTCGACATCAACTACTTCAGCAAATAGACATAAGAGTTTATGTAAATAGAAATAGAGATATTCATAATACGTTCGTATGCTGTGTCGACGAAATGCAAATTCATTATCATTTTGTATTATTAGCTACAACTCCTTAATAAAACATTTAAGAGCACATGTTCTTATAATATTTTTTTTCTTACTTTGCGTGTAGAACACGCTGGCAAAGTTTGGCCGGAAAAAACTGGTACACCCTGTATGTTATGTAATGGGTGATCTGCCCAAGAATCGAATCAAGCAGTCACGCCCATTCGAGTGCGTTGGAATTGATTACTGTGGTCCGTTTTTTTTCTGAAAGAAAAGAAATTTCGAAATATAGAAAAACTAAATTCATATGTAGCAGTATTTGTATGTTTTGTAACTAGAGCTGTTCACGTAGAACTTGTGACAGATCTAACAACTGAAACGTGTTTGAAAGCTGTGAGGCGATTTGTGCTAGAAGAGGAAAGTCCTCTCACATATATTCTGACAATGCTACAAATTGCGTTGGGGTTAGAAATGAAGTCTTAAAGATTACAGCATTCTTTTTATCCGAAGAAATTTAGTCAAATTAGTTGGCATTTCATTCCACCATGATAGCCGCATTTCGGAGGCTTGTGGGAGCAGCGGTCAAGTCATTTAAACAACGCTTACATCGTGCTGTTGGTGATTAGGGATTGCAATATCGGACCATAAGTTCAATACCGGTATTCGGTATTTTTTAGATCTTAATACCAGTAGTAGGAATTTTAGAAGAAGATAGAAAACATAGATGTTTCTTTGTTTTATTTGCCAGTTTTATGAGAGAGAGTAAATATCACAAAAAATCATTTGTAACTTATAAATTATAACAGTATATAAAGAATCACAAAAAAGTAAAGGAACAAGGAACATCTTATGTATTTAAATCACAAAAAAGTGTAAATATCACTATTCAGTCTGTGGTACTATTACAAATGTTTGAAATGTGATCTTAAAAAACATAATGCATCAATTGTACTATCATTAAGCCTGGAACGTAATTTTGTGCAAAAATTACCAGCTGTCGAAAACGCTCTTTCAGCCTCTACACTAGTTGGTGGTACTGTTAGCAATGCGCGATATACTTTTTCCAAGTATTTACCTCTAAATCCCTCATCTTCAAATAAATCGATTTCTCGTCGGATGGTTTTGGATATAACTGATTTTTGTATTGTATTTTGGTTTGTTGACATTTTTTTAGTTATCGCTAATTCTAATTTTTGTTCAAGAGATAATTCCTTTCCACTATCGACATTAGTGTCATCATCGTCTTCGATAACTGTACCGAATTCTTCTGAATGTGGATAGGTTTGTGGGTAAAAAATTTTAAAAAAATTTACTATAAACTTAATCAAATTTGAATTGGTTAGTCTCTTTTTTTCTTTTTCATTTTCATTTTTAAAGTCATTATAATTATGTAAATACCGTAAGACATTTTCCATTTCGGTATGTCTTTCTTCTGTGCGATTTTTCAATGTAATATATAATTCTTCAGATAGTGATGTGTGCTGTTCTTTCAGTGACTGCAACATGAAATTTATTGTTGCATTAGCTGTTAATAAATTAGAATCTCTTCGACATAATGCCTCCACAGCCAGTTTTATTGGAAGTAGAGCTGATACAGTTCTGGATATTAAGTCGAATTCACTATCGGAAAAATTAATTTGCAGGTTTAAGTCGATTATTACTTTCTGGATTGGATTTTTCAGTTTCAAAAATCGTTCCATCATTAGGAGTAAACTGTTCCAACGTGTTTTAGAATCTAATATTAACATATGTTCTGTTTTATTTTCAGTTAGTATATATGTAGAGGTGCAAAACAATAAAGACGATTGCCGAGCCGAAACCGTTGGAAGGAGAGCAAAAACCTGTGTACATATCAGCTGTTAGGACGCGTGCAGCGATCGCTCTCCTTTGTCAACGGTTTCGGCAATAAACACCTCAAAAGGTAATCGACCTAGGATTAGAGTGCGAGTGAGAGAGAGAGAGTGTGTGTGAGAGAGAAAAGCAACAAAGGGTGATAACCGCGAAATCCGTGTGTCCGTAAATGTATAGAAGATTTGTGTATATAAACCGCGGCGCAGCGTGAAAAGATTATTAGAACACGAGCGATTATACTGCGAAGAGAGAGAGTGAGATAGCGAGGAGAGAACGAGAGAACGAGAAGAGTGAAAAATTGCGAAGATCAATAAATTAACCTAATTAAAATTACGAGGGTTAGTTCAACTTAACTAACCATATCCCTACATATATTTTTGTAATAACGCATTTTTTGTAGAGGAACGTTTAAATATTTTAACAATTTTTCGAACTTTATTAATTATTGGAAGCAACTCTTGATGAGTTAATATTCCATCCTCATTAGCAATATCTTCTTCAAGAATTACATTGACATTATCTTCATTGTCAGTATCACTCTCACTCTCACTCTCACTCTCTTCAAAGTCGGAATCAGAAGTTTCTATATCCACAGTATTTAGGTTCTGCTGTTCTTTATTTTTGTGGTATAATACATCTATTACTCTTAATTGAATTCCATGAGCATAGCACAATTGCTGATTTGCACCAATTAACTTTCCAACTTTTTTCATAACCGTTGCTCCATCAGTCGTTATGGATACAATATCTTCTTTCAGGGATAATCCATGTTTCCCTAATTTAGATTTAAGCACTTAAAGTAAGTAAGTAAGTCCTATATTCCAAAATTTTTTTTCTGAATGAATATTTATATTTAAATAGCGTCTATTTCTTACACTTGTCCATTCATCAAATGTAGGATTAAATTTTTCACCATTTACTTTTAATTGTATTAACTCCTGTTTCAAAGAATTGCGAACACCGTTACTGTAGTTTATAACAGTTCTTTTTATAGTGTTAATCGATGTTGGTAGATTTTTAAAACCTCTGGCGGATAGTGATTTTCTTAATTCAGTAGAAGTGCAAAACACTCTAAATGGCAAACCATCTAATGCTGTCATTTTACTTATAATTTCATCCAAATTATCTTTTTTTTTCAAAATAATCTAAAATCCCTGGTGGCTTGGGCTTAGAAACTGTGCTTAAACTTGTATCTTCATCGCAATTAGATTCTTTCCTCTTTAACAAATTTGTATCATGTTTTGTTTTTAAATGTATTCCGCTTGTACTTCCTCCATTCACTTTAATAACTTTTGAACATTTTTTACATTGTGCCACCATATTCTTTTCATCATATAAATAATGAAACCAAACCGAAGTATTATCAACAGATTTTTTATGTTCTTTAAAGTTATTCTTATTCATTATTATGGGTTTATTAATTATGAGTATATAATAAATCTGAAAAATATTTTGAACCCTAAAGTAAGATATGCAAATGCAATGTGAATAACAAACTCACCAATTTAAGAAATATTTTTAGAAAGATCCGAGACGGAGTGAGAGGTCCGTGAAACTGAAGAACTAATAATAATTTTTACGGTTGACCGAACAGTTTTTTGTTTTCTCACTCTAACACATAGCGATTTAAAAAACAAAAGCAAGCCGAATATCATACCACTTTCGAAATAAGCAACTGGTCGGTCCCGAACGTGTTGCTTATTTCAAGGCAATACTGTAGTGGAGACAACTTAAAAAATTTCTAGTAAATACCGAAACGACGGTATTTAAACTTGTCAATACCGGTATTACAAAATTGTACAAATGACTCAAAATACGGGTATTCGGTATCCCGGTATACCGGTATTGCAATCCCTATTGGTGATACAATGTTCAAATATGAACAATTCAATACATTTATTATTGAGATAGAATCAATTTTGAACTCCAGACCTTTAACCCCAATCTCCTGCGATCCTAATGACCTCACAGTCTTGACCCCAGTACACTTCCTAATGGGAAGATCTCTTACAAACATATCGGAAATTGACCTTCGGAATATAACAACAAATAGGCTGTCAATGTGGCAGCACATACATAAACTGAAAGAGCACTTCTGGAAACGGTGGCATAAAGACTATTTAAATGAGTTACGTACTCGAAGCAAATGTCATCAAGGAAATGGTATGGAAATCGCACTTGGAAAGCTGGTGACTATAAAAGAGTATAACCTTCTGCCGATGCATTGTAGCATTGGTCGCATCATCGCGGTCCATCCAGGACAAAAGAGTGTAGCGCGTGCAGCGACTGTAAAGACACCATATAGAGTGTACAAAGGTGTGAATAAACTTGCGCTACTACCAATAGATACACCGACAGACAATGCGCTGGTCACATCATAAGTGATACAATCATAAGATCAACTACATGTATTATGTTACGAAAATAATCATTATAAATAGTGCTATGCCCTTGTCCGTGCATAGCATCCTCCTTCAATTCTTCCATAGTCCCGTTTCACTCCCTGATTACGCCTTTCCTAAACTACTTCCTCGCCGGTAGGAACGTGCCTACGCCACCGTCCCCATTAGAATATTCGGAAAACATCCTATTTGTCTCCTCCATATTTCACATGACTTCCGCCTTGCTAAAACCAACCATTCTTATAGACTCAGTTTTCAGACCAGCCCCGTGTACGAATCTACATATGTTACTGCGTAAAAGAAGATGCAGATAGAAAATCACGGTGAATCATAAAGAATATAAGAACACATTTTTTGTCAGGGCAATATTTATTGAGGTTCAGTTTAAGGCAGTTCAAGAACATATTTTAAGAAAATATTGTATACAGGGTGTCTCGTAACTAGTGTTACTCCCTGAAAGGGGTTGTAGAGGACGTCATTCTGAACAAGATTTTCCTTTGCAAAAATGGGGTTTGAAGCTTCGTTTTTGAATTATTAAGGAAAAACACTAACCAATCAGAGCGCGAGAATAGCGCGCGCCCAGACGCGAGAGCGACAGCTTCGACTATGACGGTCAATCGTGATCGTGAACAAGCGTATCGATACCGCGTCGGTATAACAGGAAACTAGATGAAAGTTAAATCGAATAACGAATTAAGAAGTTAAGAATAATATTAAGTTCTTCATTATTCTTAAATAGGAGATGAACCAATTAGTTATTGTTTACCAACACCAAGTAAATTGTATTTATTTTGTGCCTTCGAGAAGGAATAAAGAATAAATTTATGAAAATTAATTTTGTCAACTATTCTAATAAAGTAAACGAATAAATTCACGTTTCAAAACGAATCAGTACCTTGTCTATGAAATGAGATAGAACTGGAATGGAATATGTAATGAAGTAACTCACTGAAGTCAAATAAATCCATTCCTGCGTACGATTAATTTTAAGAATTCACAAACAACTTAAATAAAACTTACCCATTGATCCATGAAAAAAACTAGCTTCGATAAAAAATATTTATGTCACCGGTTAGATTCACCGATCACAGCACTAACAGCTGATGTCCTGGCAGGGTCAATGAACTCTCAACTTATTTCACTGTCTCTTTCTAATAATCGCACAACATAAGCACGACCGGTAAACGGACCGAATGAAAACGCGTGAACGATTATTCATAGACATGTATGTTTAACGATACTCTATATTCTCATTACAAGGTATCCGAATTGAGGAATCGATATTATATCATATTTTAATAGAAGACATTGTTGAACGGGCCACGTATCTCGGTTTCGTTCTCGATCGCGAGGCGTACGTCGCAAGCGGTTGCCACGCAACGATGATCTGTTGAACGACTGCGGCGTCGATCGTCAGTCATCGTGTATTGTCGAAAGAAACCAGCCGAAATAAAATGTATCGTAGTTTTTAATCGAAAATTCCGCTTTCTTGCTTTCAAGACAATGTAGTTAAAATTATTTATGAATATTCGTTCACGTGTTTTCATTCGGCCTATTTACGTGTCGGTCTCGCAGTGACTAATTAGTGAAAAGTGACAGGGAAAAGTGATAATGAAAGCTAATAATGAAAGATAACAGTGATAGGTGACAGTGAAATAAATTGAGAGTTTCTGTGTGGTGATTTATTTTTTCTAACGATAAGGATCGGTGGATCGACCCGGTGACAAAAATTCATATTCATAGTGACTATTTGCCGTTTAATGGGTAAGTTACATTTAAATTTGTTAATTATTCCATTTAAATTTTTATTTGTTGAATGGAAAAGTTGTTTAATTTTTTAAAAATAAGAATTTGTTCTTTTTTATTACAATATCGAAAATAATTTTCCATATTTTACCTATTATTTATTTGCGATAACGAATAAACGTATCGAATAAATTCGATTTATTCTGATTACGTGAGTAAGGACTAATTTCTTTATTTCTTATCGATTAATGAATGCTAATTCAACAACAATCCAGATTTTTTTATTCGTTATTCAATGTAACTTTTATCTAACAGTTTCCTATTATACCGACGCGGTATCGATACGCTTGTTCACGATCACGATCGACCGTCATATTCGAAGCTGTCGCTCTCGCGTCTGGGCGCGCGCTATTGTCGCGCTCTGATTGGTTAGGGTTTTTCCTTAATAATTCAAAAACGAAGCTTCAAACCCCATTTTTGCAAAGGAAAATCTTGTTCAGAATGACGTCCTCTACCACCCCTTTCAGGGAGTAACACTAGTTACGAGACACCCTGTATATCGCTAAGCAGTAAAGCAAAAATACAGGCGACGGGAGTGTTTTGTCAAAAAAGAATCTAAGCAATAGTTGAAAATGAATGAATTTATTATTCATTGTTTGAAAGGGCCTTAGAAAATTTCGTCCTACGCTTATTGAAGGTACAAAAACCTTATCTGGTTCTTACGATAATCGCCGCGGAATAGCTTCCATCTCCCAAAATTTGTTAAAAAATCAACGAACCAATCACAAGCGCCGTTAGAAAAAGCTCCACTACCATATTAAGTTTACCACAGAGGAAATGTTTGCGAAAAAAATTAGATTTAAATTTACTTTGTGACGTACTGATTCGGGGAACGACAAACGGGTTCCCGACGGGGGAGGGTAACCAGGGAAGTTGACCCTCCGAACCTTTACGCACAAACCCACGGACGATTTATAAACCGGACGCCAGTGCGAAGGCACACGTCCGGGGTACTCGCCCTTCCGGCTGCTCAAATGGGAGCGGAATTCAGGGGAGGTCAAAAAATGATCAGGCGACCCGCGAATATTTTGAGATGAGTGACCTTTTATTGAGGCCGAAATAGGCCACTCTACTAAACAAAAGGGAGCCCCTCGCGGTACAAAGTACGGACGGGAAGAAGGGCCGCGCTCGCCAAGTGCGAAAGGGTTTTCGCGGCGCGGGGGCTCACGGTATACAGAAGGCGCGAGAATCTAGACAGAGCGATTCTGTCCGACGAACGGGATAGTAAGCGCACGCGGAGGGGGAGCACACCGTCTCGGTGGTGTGGACAAAAAGGGGACGCTGGTCCTAGATCGTGAAATACAAACAAAATCGGTCCAGGCACCAATGCTGTCCGGCGTGGCGCGACACGGGAACGCGAAAAACGGAATCGGACGATAAATACGGCCTTTAGGGTCCTCGCCGCTGGGGTCAGTGGTCCTGTCGCCGGGGACCACCCTCTCACGCACACGCACACACACACACCAAAAAAATTTGTACAATATGGCAAACGCCAGGAGGCAAAGTCCTACCTGGTTGGACGTAGTCTTATTCGTAGCACACGAATAACACGTATAAAACACACAAAAAAAAGAAAGAAAAAAAAAAGAGAAAAGAGAAAGAAGAGAGAAAAAAAAAAAGTTACGGAGGGGTGATACTATGGTGGACTGTTTAAAGCGCGTGATTACTAGGCCGCAGGTCGCTACCTCCTAATATCTTCATCCGCGTCTTCCCGGCGCGCGGGGTTCCCCCTCTCCGAGGATTTCGGCGTTGGGGATGGGCCACCGCGCTCCCTCTGTTGGCCAGGTCCTGGGGCCCCCTTCGGGTGGTGGCTGGTCCCCAGGCCTGGCATCCCTCGATGGTGGGCTGCCGGTCGCCCCCGCGGAGGCGGACGGGGTGGCTCGGCGATCGGTCAGCCGGCGGCGTGGTCCGTGGGTGGACCCATCCCGTGCTTCTGTCGCTCGAGTGGAGGTTCCCCTCGCGACCAGGGACGCGGACTCCTCTTCCACAGCGCGGCGACGCTGCTCCGCAGATGCCGGGAGGGGAGAGGGACGCGTGACAAAAGTAGCGGGGTAATAATAACAAAACGCGCGTACAAAAAAAAACAACGAAAAAAAAACCTCCTCCACTCCGACGCCGCAGCGGTGAGGATGTCGCTTGGGCGGAGGAGGAAGGCCGGTGGGCCTGGGGTCTCTCGTAACGAGGCATAAAAAGTGCCTCGTTACAACTTTCCTACGAAACACATCAAGCAGTCTGTCTAATTCGCCGTCCGACATTTTTGTAAAATTATTTCGAAAATATTGTGTTTTTATAAATATATTATAAGTGTTGCATTTTAAACTCTGTTTTCACTATCCATTCTGCAACGATTTATTCGCCGTTTGTTTCGGATGGTGTTCTGAGGTCCGCGGAAAATGCACCACTCCGATTGGATGCAGTGGCTGGTTCTAAGCTTAGGAAAGACTTGGATCTCGAGGAGGAAAGTTGAACACGATTCACTTAAACGTTGTGTATTTGCATGAATAGAAATATTACACAACTTGTCAATTTTATAAATGAACTGTTCTTTACAAAAATAAAGAAAAGGAAACAAAAGAAACTTAAGGCAAAATTCACTTTTCTTTTCGGACACGAGCTCGGTCGTCACGAACACTGCTGCAAGGCAGTTTGAATAATCGCTTTGTTACTTTCGGGGGTTTTCGAACGAATGAAGCAGTGGAACGTTCGTGTCGATCGAGTTTTGAAAATATCGGCGCGAAAATCGCTTGACAGACGGTTGACGGTTCGGTTTTACCGACTGAGGCGCTCACTCGATCCAACCATATTCTTATTAATACGAATACACGCCCCCCCCCCCCCCCCCCCCCCTTGAATGAATTCATTCAACAAAGGGACGCGACAACGTAAACACGAATGGAATGCGAGTGACTCGAACGTGGAATTTACGGTGTTTACAGTTTTGTAACATCCCAGAAGAATTTTTTGTTTTCTCTTCATCCTCATGATCGTCTAGAAGACAAGTTTAGTTCTCCAAAGGTACAAGTTAATTTCGATTATCGACTGTAATTTTTCTATTACCGACCGCGACATTAGACATGTCAATTGTCATGGAATTTAGTTTAACTGTCGGTAACATATATCTACATATACTTTCTTAATTTACAAAAGATTATATTATTATTAAATAATTATTTATTTTCAACAAATATATAGACTGTTTAGTTAAATCTTTAGTTAAATATCACAACATCAGATTCATTTATTATTTCATTTATTTAAATAGATAGCGTATAGAAGATATATATATGTTTGTTAACAACATTATTAAATATAAAAGTTATTATTTGCGAAATCAATATATAGGAAGCTAATTAATTATATGTTAAGTTGAGTTATTAAGAATCAAATACGAATATTATTTTATTTTGAATAAGTATTATATTGTAAATGTTTCATACGGAAAATTCCGAAACACGATGTACTACGTGCTACGACACTAGCACGGGATTTCTTAGAATTAACGCGCAATCTCTAAAGAAAGATAGAGAATATATTTTCGATCAACTATATTATAATACATTGAAATCATTAATTATTTAAAACAATCATTATACACAAAAATAGCTAATATTATGTTAAGTTAGATTATCGATACTCGAAGTCAAGAATTATTCGTTTAAACCAGATAAATAATAATACTGTAAACTTATTCTTAGGAATATTCCGCGATATCATATGCTTCGACATATAGCGTAGATCCTTGTAGGAATTGTGCGAAAAGGACAGCGCGTATCTATTTCATTTAAAACGCTATTAAATTGTTATTTTCACATTACAAACATTAACTACTATTCCAAAGACACTATTCACAATGTTAGAAAATCATTTACTTCATTAATTAATGTCTTATACATAAATTGTATTTAAAATTATACGCGAATGTTTATACGACGAACACAGGGGTAGTCTTCCAGACCTTGAAAAGTGAAAGGACTTCGAGTATATAAGGCCGGCCGAAATCCGTCTAAATCACAGAACAATTTTCGAAGTCGAACCGCGTACACGTCGTGAGTATATCCGGAACAGTTTTCGCTGATCAAGAGCCGAAAAGATTCTTAATTCTTGATTGGAAGAGCGGGTATACGCCATTTGGATACCTGATCGCTGGGTCGTTCTAGTAGCTAGCGAACAGCAGGCTCCCCATTCAAACGGTCTTGTATCTGATACTCCGTCAGGAGAGTGCTATTCTCAGCGCCAAGAAAGGTCGAGACTTCGAAACGAGAGCTCTCAGCTACTCAAATACATATTGCAATTTTTGTGGTATTACTAAACTCGCCTTCAGATTCTCGGAGTTCGCTCTGGGTCATTTCGTAGCAAGCGAACAACAGGCTCCCCATTTTAAGCAGCTTGGTCTCTGAAGCCCGTGTCTTTTGGGTGGCAGTCGAGTAATTACGATTTATAATTAGAGTCAATTTTTATTTGCTACCCTGTTGACCGTATGTTGTTCATCTGATTCTGCACTGAGCAGTTTCCCGGGATGGGGTGTGCGTGGCGGTGTCCCTTGACATCGTCAACGCCTTCAACACCCTACCCTGGGCCGCCATTAGGGAGGCACTTGTACATTACAATGTGCCTCCCTACCTAAGGGCGGTGATCGGGACCTACCTGGAGGACAGGTGGATAGAATATACGGGGCGGTGCGGCAATGTGCGGAGGCGGGTAAATCGTGGCGTGCCCGAGGGGTCGGTGTTAGGACCACTTTTATAGACCTTGGAGTACGACTACGTACTGCGGGTCGTACTCCCTGGCGGCACTTATATCGTCTGCTATGCAGTCGACACGTTGATTAATGCCGTCGGGGAGACACTAGAGAGGACCATTCGTTTGGTCGAGGTGGCGGTTGCTCGAACTGGGGCTTAACATAGACCCTCGTAAGACTGGGGCCATGGTTTTTCATGGCCTGCCCCAGTCGTGGATCCGGATAGGCGATGCCTGGGTCGAGGTCGGGTCCGAGATGAACTACCTTGGGCTCGTCCTTGACAGCCGCTGGCGTTTTCAACGGCACTTCGATTGCTTGGTCCCCCGAGTGGAGCGGGCGGCGGCCGCGCTTGGCCACATAATGCCCAACCTCGGGGGACCCAACGAGAGGATTCGCCGCCTATACGTAGGGGTGGTGCGGTCTATGGTCCTGTACGGCGCTGCCGTATGGGCTGCCGCCCTAATGGCCCGCCGGTGCAGCGCTATAATATTGCTGCACCGGCTTCAGAAGAAGATGGCCATCAGGGTCATAAGAGGATACCGCACCATCTCCTACGCGGCGGCGATGGCTCTGACGGGTTTGATACCGTTTGAGGTGCTGGCGGCGGCGGACGCGTTAGTATACACGCGCGTCCGTGCCGTCCGCCGGTTCAATGGTGTCCCGCCAGAGCCCATAGCAATCGCGGGCTTCAAGCGCCAGGCCCGACAACTGGCTGAAAAACGGTGGCGATGCGAATTGCGTCGCTACGCCGACAAGCCAGTTGTTGGAGCTCTCCTGCCACTATTGACACAGTGGCGGGAGAGAGGTCATGTTAGGCTCACCTACCGTATGACGCAGGTGTTCACCGGGCACGGATGTTTCGGTGAATTCCTGCGTCCAATTGGGAAGGAGCCGACAGCGGCATGCCACCACTGCGGGGAAGAGATGGACACGGCGCAGCACACGCTGGAGGAATGCTCCGCCTTTTCAGCGCTGTCGTGTCCTCCGCCAACAAATTGGCCACGATCTCTCGCTGCCAGCAGTCTTTGGGGCAATGCTGGCAAGCGAGAGGAATTGGAGAGCGGTGGCCTCCTTCTGCGAACAGGTGATGCTGCAGAAGGAGGCCGCGGAGCGGGTCCGCCGTATGGCGGCCTGCCCCGCCAGGAGAGGGGGTGGTAGCGGGGCCGGAAGGTCCCGGTCGTCGGGGGGGGGGGGGGGGGGGGGTGTTCCGCGGCCTTAGGCCACCCACCGATCGTCCAGGCTTTTTAGCCCGGCGGGGGCGCGGCGGCTCCGGGGAGGTCTTACGCCTCCCCTTGTAGAGCCGCCGCAGGGGCCGTGGCGTCCTGGGTGGGGGCCCAAGACGCCTTGCACGCTTCTCCGGGGGGGACGGTGACACCTTGGTGGTCCGGGTGTCGCCGTAAATTCGGGCCTGGAGGAAGGGGGAGGTCTTGCGAATCCCCCGTGAAGGGTTCAGATGAGCGCGGGCGCTATGGGGAGTCCCAGTTTTGTTCTCTGAGAGTTCGTGGGGCTCCCCAACGCGCCATGGAGGACCACCGTGGGGGTTTTAGTGGGTAAAAATCCCACATAACCCAGCGCCCTACCCCAGGGACACGGGGTATCTTTCGAAGATTTCCCCCATGTTAAAAAAAAAAGTAGCTAGCGAACAGCAGGCTCCCCAATTAAGCGATCTAGTTTTGGGTGTCAGTGTATGATCTGACCAAAAGGGTCTTGGACAATTAGTTGTCGAATCAAATAATTAAAAGAGTAACTGTTCCGATGAAATATAGAAATTTACATTAACTTCAAATCTTAGGACTTTGAAACTTCGAAATATTTTGTTATTAAAAGAGATTGTTCTGTCAAAATCGCGTAGTCGGCTACACTCGCGTTAGAATCACAAAGGCTATAGCCGAATAAGGTAGTAAAATGTGCCCTTGAGTCAAATGAAAAACCCAATACGTCAGTCGGTAGCATATCAAAAAAAAACATCTCACACCAAGTTTCAACCCCCTATCTCATCCGTGGGGGTAGTAAAAGGGAAAAAACGAAATTCCGGTTTTTGGCCTATTTTGCCTATTTAATTTCGTACAAAAATTCTGAAAAAATTCTTAAACATTGAGGTCCACATAGCGCATATTATAGAATTTTTTCAGATTTTTTGATCCCAAATTGTAGTTGTGAAAAATCAAAAACCGAAAAAAAATCGAAAAAAATGCGATTTTTTATGGAAGATGTCGGAGCACTACTTTTATATTAATGTGGTAGTTAGGTATTGGTACAACTATTATCCCCTAATTTTTTCAGATTTTTCGGTGAGGTGCGCCGTAGTTAAAAAAATCAAAAACCGCTATAATCCTTTAAAACAGTACTTTCCGCTTCGAATTTATATGCCTTCTTTTCCCAGTATATTTATTAAGTAATCTTAAATAGATTCACATTCATAATTAAGACAAATGATATATTAGTTAAAGAAATAAAATTCATTTATTAATTAATTTTACGTCGTAGTTGGTTATATTCCCGAACATAAGATTTTTCGTCAACGAATGAATTGGCTAAGTGGTTAGGGGTCCTGCCTCGTAATCTATGCATGTTTTTTGGTCGCAGGTTCGAGCCCGCTGGACTTGGTTTTTTCCATAATACGTTTTTCATTTTTTTTTTTCGTTTTTAATAATATTAATACAGTTTCAAAGGGTTTATGAATAATTGTTATACATTTCTATATCCACAGGGTGCAAAGAACCTGCATATAATAGTATATTTACAATAGTATTTAATACATATAATAATATATATGTATTTTATTATTATTTTATACCATGTGAATGCAGAAATGTATAACAATTATTCAAAAACCCTTTGAAACTGTATTAATATTATTAAAAACGAAAAAAAAAAAATGAAAAACGTATCATGGAAAAAACCAAGTCCAGCGGGCTCGAACCTGCGACCAAAAAACATGCATAGATTACGAGGCAGGACCCCTAACCACTTAGCCAATTCATTCGTTGACGAAAAATCTTATGTTCGGGAATATAACCAACTACGACGTAAAATTAATTAATAAATGAATTTTATTTCTTTAACTAATATATCATTTGTCTTAATTATGAATGTGAATCTATTTAAGATTACTTAATAAATATACTGGGAAAAGAAGGCATATAAATTCGAAGCGGAAAGTACTGTTTTAAAGGATTATAGCGGTTTTTGATTTTTTTAACTACGGCGCACCTCACCGAAAAATCTGAAAAAATTAGGGGATAATAGTTGTACCAATACCTAACTACCACATTAATATAAAAGTAGTGCTCCGACATCTTCCATAAAAAATCGCATTTTTTTCGATTTTTTTTCGGTTTTTGATTTTTCACAACTACAATTTGGGATCAAAAAATCTGAAAAAATTCTATAATATGCGCTATGTGGACCTCAATGTTTAAGAATTTTTTCAGAATTTTTGTACGAAATTAAATAGGCAAAATAGGCCAAAAACCGGAATTTCGTTTTTTCCCTTTTACTACCCCCACGGATGAGATAGGGGGTTGAAACTTGGTGTGAGATGTTTTTTTTTGATATGCTACCGACTGACGTATTGGGTTTTTCATTTGACTCAAGGGCACATTTTACTACCTTATTCGGCTATAGCCTTTAAAGTATTAATATTAACTTCAATCCTAGAAACAGAGTCAGACCTAGGTAGGATTCGTTATAGAGATTAGACCGTAAACATATTTATATTGTTCACATTGTAAAAGCAAAAGTCAAATATCGTCAATCTTGTAATTGCGTTAATTAACTTCTCAAGGAATCGGACTTAGGTACGATCCAACATAGAGCCAAATTGTAAACCGTATTAATTTCACCGAATATTGTAATTGCGTTAATTTCAAGTATTAAATCGTAGACATTTAAAGTACAGAATCTCTTTAATTTTTGTAAAGGAGCATAGTTAACTTTGAACGAAAATCAGATCTAGCAAGGGAAGGCACGGAAGTGTCCCCCTCCGATTTTGATGAAACTTCGTACGTTTGTTAAGCAGGCAAAAATAAGGGACACGTATTTTTTTTTATCGGCTGAGACGCGAGTTTAAGGGGTGAAACGACCCCCTAAAGTTTCGACCCGCTTAGGCTATCTCGAAAACTATACGAGATACATTAAAACTTCTAATGGGAAAGTTGTATGGTTTTTTACGTATAATAACAGGATGTTAACAAATTTGGCAAAATGCAATTTGTTTATAACAAAACAATTTTTCATAACCTTATTTTACAATTTATTGAAATTTGCATAATAACAAAAAGTGAAGAGAATGTTATTCCAAATCCATTGATATATATATATACGATATTGCCTCCTACAATTCCTCAGATTTTTATTATAAACATTACGTGTGCGCGCCCGCTGACGCGCCGCACGATACTGAACCGGATCATGTCGGACGACATTACACAATCAGTCAACGTTATTTATAAGCATATATGATAAACAATTATATTTACGTTATGCATAGTTGTTAATTTTATTAAATTTATATTACAAAACACTTATTGTCAAAGTACATAGGTATTGTATATGTCAATTTTATTAGGTAACGAACAGTTTGAATAAGTTTGGAAACATAATCGCGGCAATAATGGTATTCCTCAAAGAAATGTTTCAAACATAACGGTTTTCGACACCAAGCACATGTAATAATTGCTACATCACCACATATATGGCATAGTGGTTCATTATCTGATGCATAGCAAAATTCTACGGGATTTTCAAAATGAGGTGGTCTTGACGATATGTATCCATTTTTATACCATGAATACTTAATGAAATTTTCAAATCGTGGTGAAGAAAACTGATTATGAACAAGTGATTGTAGTTTTAGAATGTTATGTTAATGTCATAGTGCAATAGAACAACTATGTCCGAAAAGCGACGAACAAAATTTTTCCATACGCGAAATCCGTACACGTCTAAAGGTTGTAAATATTTTGTAGTTCCAGGTGGAATCGTAAATAACGTTATTTCTTTATTTATGGGAGTAACTTCGTCAACACTACGACGACAATGCCCACTCCAAGAATCTAATAATAGAGCTGATTTGTCGTTTGTATTTGGAAAATATACTTCTGTTAACCAGGTTTTAAAATGTTCTTTTGTAAGTTTTCCGGATGTCGAAGCCGTAACAAAAATATTCGTCGCCTTGAACATGGTCTGCTGTACTCGAGGTCCAAAAACTTGTTACTATTGTTAATTGTTAAACCTCATCATCTTCGTTATTTATTGAATAAATTGTTTTGTTGAAAGGTATTGACCTGTGGATTTCAATCCTTAACCGCACACCACACGAATCCCACAATCTTTAGAATTAGTTTATTAATAAATCGAGTCTTCAGTAGGTAAATATCGCTCTTTACCTCACGAGCGCTGTAAATACCTGTACTTAGGTCCAGAGTCGTTACAGTTTGTTCGGCGATACTAACGGTAAGTAGTGTTCGGCCGCGGACGTTTACCTACTTTCGTCGCGACCGAAGGGATTTTATGATTCAAGTGGTTCGGCGCGTAGACCACCGTGAATAGGTCTCTGCCTCGACATTCGAGTCAAGGCAGAGTCTTGTGTCCATTAATTGCACTCGGATCGGCTTGAAAGTAACCATCGGCAAGCCGTAAATAACCTAACGGTTTTCCTTGCTCGCACGATGGACAAGAAAAGTTAGAATTTTTTGTAAGCCATCGCCCCTTTCATGCGGGGGTTCTATACTATGTATTTTTTAACAGATATTGTTGGGACAGTCCGGCTTCGAATCTGCGAGAGAACGGATCGTTCATCGGAAGGTTGTGGAACGGTGATCGTCAGTTAAACTCAGTGTTTTCTACATAAGTTTTCGACGGTAACACAATTACCGTCGTATCGAACAACATAATCCGCAATTGTGCGCTCGTGATCCTCGGATTGCGTATCGTAAATTGATTCTCTCAGCGAGAATCAATCGAGATTTGCACCTCGGTGTTCAAATCTTATGGAACCACGGTCGTGACGACGATCCGTAACGTGAATGCGGTCATGACGATGACCCGCAGAGTCGTTGCGCTATGCAACCACTCTTATTATATTTCGGCGCAATGCTATGAGATTTCATTATCACACACATTGCGACACATGTGTAAATCGTCACCAGCCGCTCGCACTTCCGCTTCTGAAAGTAACGAATAATCATATCAGTATCGTGGGGTTTTTTATGCCGCAAGGCTTTTTCCCCAAAACGTGTAGAATGAGCCAATAAACGTATGAATTTTCGGCTCAAATCCGCGTAATTTATTTTATCCATACCCCCTTCCTCATTCACTTAATAATAACAAATTTGAACAACGGAATTTCTCCATGTTGGAGAGATTTCGACGATACAAGTAGTTATAATAATTAACGATTAAATAGTCGGCGGTCTTAGAGTAGAATTACGGGAACCGGTAGTGCGTGGTGAAAATTGTGCCGACAGAACTACGTGGTATTATTTGACGTCGTAGATTGCTAAGTGTCGGCATTTATCATAACGCGAAAAAAATAGATTTTTTATATCGGACAGGTATATTCCGAACGTGGAGTTTTTATGGTGACAACTCGGATCAGACCGTCGTTTCCTGGATGGATACGGCGATTCGTCCCAGCTCCCATCGACTGGGTGGAAGATTGGGATGGCGAAGTAGCACGAGCTGGCCCACTTTGGTAAGATTTTGTTTAATTTTCCATTTCGGTCGTTGATGTAATGTATGGAGATAATCATTGCTCCACGCTTTTCAAAAGGTTTCTGACAATTTTTGGATAAGCTGCCAGCGAGATAACCTAGTGTCTCTTGCATCTAAGACGCTCGGTTCGGGCGAGGTTACAAGTGGTGCGCCGATTAAAAAATGGCCGGCTGTTAACGCGTTATAATCATCAATACTATCGGAAACGGTTCCAATCGTTCGCGAATTGAGGCATGCTTCGACGTGGCATAAGAAAGTGGTCATTTCCTCGAATGTTAAAGTGTGTGCGCCAATGGTACGCTTTAAGTGGTATTTCACACTTTTAACCGCGGCTCCCCTCAGTCCGCCGAAATTGGGAGCGTTTGGGGGCAAAAAGTGCCACTCGATTCCGTCGTTCGCTAGTCGATTGCCAAAATCAGCGGATTTGATAGCCGACCGAAAGGACATGGTTAGTTCGCGGTTCGCTCTCTTGAACGTGGTACCGTTGTCCGAGTACGTTGATCGAGGGAGTCCACGGCGAGATACAAATCGGTCGTAAGCTGCTACAAACGCTGACGAACTATAATCGCTTACTAACTCTATGTGCGTTGCTTTAACGGTTAAACAGATAAAGATTGCGATGTACGCCTTATGAGACTTCTGTCCGCGGCCGGAATTGGTTTTAATTTGAATCGGACCTGCATAATCAACGCCGGTATGAATGAAGTTTCGTTCCACCCTTGTAACTCGCGGTACGGATAAGTCACTCATGAGCTCGGAAGGAACGTCGGCTCTTTCTCGGGAGCACGCGGCGCATTTATAGAGAACGCTTCGCATTGTGGCTCATGTTCGGACAATCCAAAACTCGTTACGTAGGTGGGCAAGCGTGAGATTGGGTCCAGCGTGTAATAGTTTCCGATGCGTATTTTCGATTAACATAGTAAGGAGCGGATGTAATCGAAGGATGATGGGTGTTTTTGCACTTTTAGAGAGTTGGGAATTGGATAACCGCCCTTTTGCACGCATCAGCCCATCGTCGCGTCGTCCAGATACGGTGCTAGAGAGAGGAGAGGACTTGTTCTAGGGAGTGGTCTGGATGCTCGTACAGTTTTCAATTCCTCCGGGAACGCATCGGTTTGAATCCTGTTTAACCAACATTTGTTGGCTTTTTGAATTGCGGCTGGATGCAAGACCATCAATGCAGCGGGTGTGATTTTAGTTTTGGTAGTTATTCTTTTAATTTCCCGTTTAATTCGGGTGTGAAGGGTTTGGATGAAATGGATTAAATATGCGGTAATACGCAAGAGTTTCGACCACGACGAGTAGCGCTCTACCAAATCCCACTGTTCGACACCGGTAGTCAAGATAAACAGAGGCGAATTTCTTTCTTCGAGGGAGGTATCAAGCAACGAGGTATGATATACCGGAGGCTAGGGTGGTCCCTGTTGCAACCAATGGGGACCGAACCACCATAATCAGTGCTCCTTTAATTGTTTCAGGTGTAAAACCACTCTAGAATTTAAAAAAAATCATTTTTTTTTTGTTGCTAAAACGATACTTTAAGGTCATAGAAACAGAATGACATTTGATTTATAGTGCAAAACAAATTTTAAAAGAGTCAATTATCAATTTTGCCGCAGCTTCTCAGAGCGCGCACTGAGTACTTACGCGGCGTGCTGCGATTCATGGCTTTTGTATTACTTTTACCATTTAAAATAATAAGTACACCTGTTACTTACAAAATAAACGGTTGTAGAGGAAGGTAGAGGAGTAGGCGAACATCAACCTGGATGGCCAAATGTATGGTGCAGGAATCGCAGATTAGAAATAAACAAGAAATTCAAGGATTAAAATGTTCATAAAACTTTAAACGCGTTTTTCTCGAAACCACCTTTGTCATACTGGGAGGACGGATTTCTCGGTAGCTTCACAACAATATCCTCTATCGTAGTACGTAGCCGTTTTTTGATTGAATGTAAACTTTTTTTTTATAAACAATTCAATGCACATTTTTCATGCAAAAAGTCGATTCATTTCTTAAAACATGCATAACTTCCACAAAAATTGATTAAACAAAAAGCCCTACGTACTCCCAAAGCCAATTGTACAGTATTGATTCGTAACAAGCAACAGTTTCGTGATTCGTAACAAGCAAACTATCCCTCCTTCTTTATTTGAAGTCGACCGTTGAGTGAGAGATCCCAGAAAAAGTGAGAGGTCCGTGAAACTGGAGATGTCATAAATTTTCACAGTTGACTGAACAGTGTAGTGGAAAGAGGACAGAGCATGTATATTGTTTTCTCACTTTAATACATGGCGATATATAGCCATTCACGAAATTTTACTAGTATTAAACAGAGAAAGCATGTTATGTTCTGTCCTTGTCTAAAGAATAACATCGCTGCTCGACCGATTACTTTATAGTTTACCGCGACACCCAACCCCCTGTTTTTTGTACGCGGTCTCCATCGTCGCGCTCGGGAACAAACGCAAGCCGAATAGTATACCTGATTCGTAACAAGCAACTGGCCAGACCCGAGCGAGTTGCTTATTACGAATCACTACTGTATATAGATTATAAATATTTTCGATTTTTTATTCCAAGTCTCACACATGGCTAGAAATCTGTCCTCCCGTGGCGGTGTTTCTACAAAAGCTGTTTCCACCGATAGGCTCTGTCATCCCCATTTTGTACGAAAATGACAAAAAAAAATTATTTTTCGTACTTCAATATATGTTAAATAAACCCTCTGAAAAGAAAGTTTTTTCCGCTTGTCGTACTTCCAAAATAAATTGTCAAATTTAGGTCTTTTTTTCTGACTCTAGAGTGGTTTTACCCCTTAACGGGCATCCCCCGTGAAGCGCAATCGGCGGGGTTATCCTGAGTTGGCACGTGATGCCATTGCGCATGAGGATTGAGCTCGTGGACTTTTGCTACGCGATTCGCGACGAAAGTCTTCCATGGTGTTGGCGATTTACTCAACCATGCTAATGTGACGCTGGAATCTGTCCAACAATTTCCTGATGCAACGCGGTCCGTACGCATTTTAACAGGCGAGCAAGAAACAATGCAACGCATAATTCCAATCGAGGAATGCTTATCGTCTTGACCGGAACAGCTCGTGTTTTCGCGAGGAGGAGGGAGATGTGGACGGAACCGTCACACAGCACACTCCGCGTGTAAATTGCGGCGGCGTATGCTTTCGTGGAAGCATCAGAATATCCGTGGAGGCTTTGGGTTTGAATAACTCGCGGTGAGAGCTTTCGTGGGATGGAAAGATGCTCGAGATCAGGAAGCTGGCTACAGAAAATCTGCCATTCCGTGAGAAGGGGCATTGGAAGAACGTCGTCCCAATCGCAGCGGCTAGACCACAATGTCTGCATGTAGACCTTGGCTACAATGATAATGGGCGCGATCCAACCAAGGGGGTCGAAGAGCTTTGCGATGGTGGAACGGATCACCCTTTTCGTTCGAGGCAACTCGGTAGGCACTTTCAGTTTAAAATTAAACTTATCTAACGCGGGATTCCAACTAATGCCAAGCACCGAAATAATTTTGTCGGTTTGCAAGGATTTACTGGTAGCGAGTCCGAAGTTTCTAGGATGAATATCGGATAAGAGCGCGAGGTCATTACTCGCCCATTTTCTTACAGAGAATCCTCCTTTTCCTAAGAGCTCGATCGTTTGATCTCATAGGTGGCGAACGGAATCGAGGCTGTCGCCTCCGAACAGGAAGTCGTCGATGTAGACTGGTTCGCGAAGAACGGAAACAGCCGCGGAAAATTGAGAGCCTTCGTCCTCGAATAACTGTTGTAAGACGCGAAGAGCTAAAAATGGGGCCGGAGCCGTACCATAGCTGACCGTGAGGAGTTGATACTCTTCGACTGGTCGTAGAGGAGAGTCACGCCACAGGATTCTCTGGTAGTCGAGGTCTCGAGGGTCTGTAAGGATCTGGCGATACATTTTTTCAACGTCTGCGGTGTATATGAATTGAAATTGACGCCACCATAATAAGATGGCAACAAGATCTTGTTGGAGTTTCGGTCCGGTTAGAAGAAGATCGTTTAAAGATTTTCCATTTGACCAACCTTCGGCGTGAAGGGTTGAAGACTACGCGCAGACGGGTAGTTGCGCTGCTCTCGCGGATGACGGCGTGATGCGGGATATTAATACCCATTGCTTGAGGGTGAAGGAAGAAGATCAACCCTTTTCATATGACCCAGAGAAACGTATTCTGAAAGAAATTCTCGATACATGTGAGACGTGGCGGAATCACGACTCAAACGTCTTTCAAGTGCGCGGAGACTTTGGAGGGCTGCCGGCTGCGATTCCCCTAAACTTGGTGGAGGTTCGGTCTTAAGAGTAATTGGTACCGTCAAAAAGTACTAGGTGTAAGTTTAATGCCCTCATGTGGTGACTTGCAGAAGTTCTTATCTTATGTGTGTTTGGTTAGGAGAGACAAGGATAGTAGTTTCAAAAATGTGTAAAACACGAATTCTAAAAGCCACATTTACTTTGCGAAAAAGTAATATTTTGAGAAGATTTCTTTTGCATACTATTCTCAGAACTCTAGTCTAGTGCGGTACTGAGCTCGATTTTTGAAAAATAGGACGTGAAAAAGTTTCTTCTATAAGAAACTTTAGTTTCCAGCTCATAAAATTTCTTTTGTCAAAATTGCACATTTTCCTTCATATTCTCTTCCATTTTCTCAGCACATTCTATTCTTATATTCTTGTTTCCTTCTTTCTGCCGTTTATATTCTCCTTCGATACTTCCCACTGTCTCTCGCACACCACTAGTATCTACCACTACAAGTCCAGTCACCAAATAAAACTCACTGTGCAAAATGAAACGCAAAATCACTACTAAGTAATTAATACAACAACTGCAACTAATTATATTACCTGAAAACTAATTTTAAAACTAATATTCACGTAAAAAGAAAACGTAACTGAAAAACTCGCTGTAAAAAGCACGCCCTATACCCACGATGCCATCCTTCCGTCTCTTTGATTTTACAGTGGCAATTTTACAATGCATGCCAGTCGTCCCTTAAAATTTCTACTAATAAAATCTTATACAGGGTGTCCCATTTTAATCTCCTCAGGCAAATATCTTAAAAAATAAGGAAGATACGGAAAACTGTTTCAGACAAAAATTATAGGACTTGAAAGGGGCCAGAGGAAAAAAATATGGACTTGATCTTGAGTGACCTATTGACGGTCAGCTCAAGGTCAACGGTGTTTTTTTTTTACATGGAAACCGCTATTTTTTATTGCATTTTCTTGTAACTCTTGTCGAGTCGTTTCCAAAACACTTCTATTGATGTCTTTTACGTAAGCCGTTCCCAAGATATGAAGCTTGAAATTCGACATATCTTCTTGCGTTATATTCCGCTTGTCTTAGGTTTTTCTTATTCGATTCCTTCCATTTGTTATCCTTTATTAACACCCTTTTCGTTTCCAAGACTGCGTAACATACTCAATAAATCCGTCAATATAAGAACATTCCTGTTCCCGTATTCATTCTTTGCTACCCTCATAGTCTTACCAATTGTCCGTGCTTCTATCGAAAAAGTGGAGCAATATTCCGACACCGTAAGTCCATGCTCTTCCCACTCCTCCCTTTTCTTATCGTAATAATAGCTCTTCCATATTTTCTATCCTTTCTCTTAGATTCATCCGTATAGATTTCAACCACCCTCTCACTCTCTCCAAACATCTTTTCCTTAATTTCTTCTACCATCGTCTTCTCTACAGTACCCTTAATCATCATGTCATTCCCCTTTTCCATCTCTATCCATCTATCCATCCTATATTGATGCCATTCCGTTCTTCCTTTTAATTCGCACGGTATCTTCTTTCCATTTCTCCTGTCCATTCCTTGATGCTTATTCATGCCTCATACATAAAATCACAGAGTCCTTCCGCACTTGGTTCGTTTCCAAATCTCATTTTGTCCTCCTACGTATCGCATACCTCCTTATCTTCTCTGTAATACTTCTTAATCAGGTACATTTCAGTTAAAAGTCTTATTCTCACCTCCACGTTCAGTGTGCCTGCCTCCATTTCCATCACATTTATGGGGTGAACATACTGTATTCCACAGCTGTTCTTATCCCAGCATTATGGATTTCTCAATTATTTTCTCAAAATTCTTCTTATTCTCCAGGTACACCTGCGCTCCATATTCTATATGTCAGCGCGACCTTATTAAAGTTATAAAAATATTTAACATAAATTCTGAACCAACACCTTTTCTTACGCCTCCTAAACATTTCAATATATTAATTGTTTTTTTGAGTTTTCCTAGTGCGTATTCTGTATGGTCCTTGAAAAAAAGTCCTCTGTCAAGAATTATTCCTTTTCTACCTCTTTCTCTTCTACTTGCCTGTTTCATATTCCACATTCCGCATTCCTTCTCCTATTAGTTTCCTCTGTCTCTAGTTCATTCCAGGTCTCTTCTTTTCTTTCCACATAATTCTAGCATCTTCTCTGTTCCCTTTTTCTCTAACAATATAATTTCTTATTTGCCTAGGTAACTTTGAGCTGCCGAGTCCATGCCCTTTGTGAGGCACTGAACTTTCGTCCATATTTCTCCCACATTACCTCCATATTGCAAACTTCTTACAAATTCCTACCAAGCTGCCTTTTTCTTTGCTTTCACTATTTTATCCATAGCCTCCCTTGCTTCTATCATTCTGCTCCAATTTTCCTTACTCGGTCTTTTAATCATTTTTATCACTGCCTTTCTCCTTTCTTCTTTACATTCTTTGTAAACAATGTTGCCCTCTTATTCTTCCCTTTTTCTTTCGGGGATTTTCCCTGCTCCCTCTCCTTCTTGCTTGGGGGCCTTCTTCCTCTATTCTTCTGTTCCCTCTCATTCCAATACTTTTTTTTACTCCCTCTTGCAGCAGAGTAGTAAGATATTCACACTTCTAGTCGACACTTCCGATTTTCTTTTTTTCGCAGTTGGCGAGCGCGATCCTTTTTCCCGGCCGTACTCTGTATCGCATGGGGCTCTTTCCCGTTTCTTTTGAGTGGCCTGTTTCGGCCCTAACTAAAGTTTCCCGTTATCACATACTCGTCGGTCTTCTATTCTTTTTATCCGAGCTACCTGTAGGGCAAATACCACGGACGAGTGCATTCGCACTGGCGCCCGGAACAAAAATCATCCGTGGTTTGTGAACGAGGAGGACCACTTTCCCTGGTCACCCTCCTCCACAGGGAACCTCTTCCCCGTTCACCCAACCAATACGTCACAACATATACAGTACATCCTATACTACAGTACTTGTAGTACATTCTATACTACAGTACTTGTAGTACATCCTATACTACAGTACTTGTAGTACTTCCTATTCAAGTTTTCCAAATATCTGAACCATGGAAAATCTTTACCTACATTATTCTATTCTCCACTAAAGTACTTTCTACCTTTGTACTCCCCTTGTTTCAGATTTTCATCGTTTAACTTCCCCCAATTGACTTCCGCAGCAACTCTATCCGCTTTCTCATTTCCTACAATCCTAACATGAGCCGGAATCTAGGCTACACCCAGTCTTCCCACTCCCATCTCTTGCACCTCAGCATTCCTTTTCTTGATCTTATTCCTAATAACCTCAATCATCCCTAATGCCGCTTCTCCATGTCTCTCTCTCCCCAGCCGCTTTACCAAGCTCAACGAATCCATCAAGATCAACACATCATGATCTTTAAATCTCTTAGCAGCTGGTTCAATTGCTCTACCAATTGTCGAAAGTTCTGTGGTGAAGACCGAACATATCTCAGGTGTCGTGAAACCTACCTCCTCCCACTTCTCTAACCCCTTTCTTATCACTATCGCCCCTCCTCCATTTACCCTATCCTTTAATCTTGATCCATCCGTATACATCCCAATCACATTCCTACCTTCCCCGAAAAGCTCTTCCTTAATACTCTCAAGGAGAGCCGCCACTGGAAAACACTAAAAACATTTCTCTCTCTTACTCTCGCATTTTCCGCCTGTATCCTATTCTCATTGGATGATCCGCACTACTTTCCATCTTTTTACGTCTCTCTTCTTTATCCCCTCCTTCCATCTCTTTTTTCACTTCTTTCCCCCATATCCTCTTCCAGTTCCCCGTAAGTATTTGGAAATCCATTTTTTTCCTCTTTGGAATTTCCAATGAAACCGCTTCTATGGCATCTTTACTATCTTGAAGCTCTTTCTGAGAAGCTTTAAGAAATCCTTCCTATTTCTCCGCCAGGTATTTTACAGACCATTCAATCTGTCGCTTTTTCAAAATCGATTTCCTGCTCGCAATTTCCTCTTCACATCTTTCATTACTTATGGAACTCAATTGTGGCAGTTTCTACCCTTTATCCTCTACAATCCTTTCTCATTTCTTATTATCTCCTTTCTTATTATCTACACACATGTACCTGCCCGTTCAACACGAGATGGACCTACCTTTATCTGCTAATAGCTACGCGAAATTCTGAGTTAATGTTGCCTGATTTTGTATAAAATACAAGCAAACACAGATGTATAAAATCACATAAAATCACAATCATAAATTGTGTCATTTTTTAAGTACCCTTTCATTATGATACTTTCAATAAATTAATGTATATTTGTATTTAAATGAAATATAAGTTAACTAAATTTGTTGTTTCGTCTCGGTGTAATTAATCGTTGTACTGATCCGATTAAATTTTAATTTATAACGCCAGTCTGTGGGACTGTGGATAGTTCGGGGAAACAAAAAAGAAAAGTGCAAAATTACTTTAAACTCGCGATAAACGTCTCGTGGTCTTTATTCTTGCGAGCCTGGCGAGCTCACGGTGTGTTCTTTATACTGATTTGTTTAACGACACGATTCGAACTACCGAGGAATTCGGCGGGAGCCGTTATTGTCGCTCTAATGTCGCGGGATAACTAGTTACACAGGACGCGGGGCAGGTCGCGGAACATTAATATTGTCGATTACTGGTCGAGTCGCTAACATTTACCTCGAACCGTTTTTCTTAGAATATGAAATTGAACGCTTAGAATATATGAAATTGAACATTGTGCTTTATGACTTCTTTTTTTGTAAGAAAAGATTACATAGAATAGGTTACGCTGATACGAAAGAACATATTACCACTATAGGAATTGATTCCCTTTTTATTATAATAATATTTATCGCATCTGTGGTGCATAGTTATGTAAACGTTCTGTAAATAATACAATTTAATTGAAAAAAGAAAATAGAAAATCATAGTTTCTGATATTGTGAAATATTTGTCAGTGTCGTTATTATCTATGTTATATCAGAACATATTGAAACGTGTTGGAAAATAAAAAACGCCTTTTTCAAGTATCGTATTTTATTATCTTTCTGTACAAATCGGTGGTCGCGATTACAAGTTTTTTTTTCTAAGGGAACCATTCCCCGGCTCCGCGTCCTTCTTAGCCAATAACCGCGGCACAGAATATTACCGTAAAAGATCATATAGAACGAACAATGTCTAACGATTGATGGATGCGGAGCCGATGGAACAAGATCGTGTGTCCGACAAAAAATAGACCGCGGCTGTCGTCGGACAAAGGCACCGAAAAGTGCTCAGTTCCTTACGAAATTACCCACGAACAAGTTAAAAGCAAATAAAAACGTTTCATTGAGTCTTGAAGGTTTTGTAAATCACCGACAACTGCTACATAATATTGTAGAGAACCAGTAAAATCAATTGTTTTAAAATTATCTTATACAAAACGTGTATCATATACAATAAAAAAATGTAAAGAATAGATTAACAGAAGATGTATATCAAACTTTAAAAGTTCATTATTTTTTTTTATTACACATTTACTATATTCATTGATACCAAATGTGTTATATTGATATCAAAAAATTGTAAGGAAACAACTTTCTTGCTTAGATGTTCTCCTACACCCTTCTGTCGTTGGAAGAAGTGCACTTGAAAAAACACTTCATAAACTGTCGATCAATTTTTCATGAAAATAATGCTGACCTGTACAAATTGTAATTGTGTTCGATTAAATTTTATAAATAAGTTATTTTATTAAAAATAAAACTAGCATATCTATTTTTTAAACCTTTGCTTTCCTTAGCTACCACCTTAATATCACACATGACCAGTTTTTTAGCACCCCGTTCTGAAAAAACAATAAACAAAACTTAGAATACAATTACTTCTCTTTTATAATACATAGCCGTGTTATACTCACATCTTATAAGGGAAGGAACGGAAGTGACCCCCTCTGATTTTGATGAAACTTCGTACATTTGTTAAGCAGACAAATATAGGAGACATGTATTTTTTTTTATTGGCTGAGACGCGGGTATAAGGGGTGAAACGCACCCTTAATCCTTTCCACTCGAAGTTTTTATTCGTTCATACTACTAGCAACTCGAAGCATTTTCAATAGAAGAAATCTATTGTCATTGCCTTTAAATCCATTTGTTCTTACATTATCAACTTAAAATTATTTGCATTATCTCCATAACAGAGCCCTCGAGTTTGAAAACAAATTTTAAATCGCTCCGCTCCGGAGCCCTCGAGTGCAAAGGGTTAAAGTTATGATCCGCTTAGGCTATCTCGAAAACCATACGAGATGCATTAAAACGTGTAATAGGAAAGTTGTATGGTGCTTTGCGTATCACAACAGAATGTTAACATATTGGGCAAAATGCAATTTATTTATAATAAAAAAATTTGTATAACCTTATTTTACAATTTATTTAAATTTGAAAAAACCACTGAATTTTTGCTGATATATTTCAATTTATTTAAAAAACTATGGGTCTAGGCGAAAATCTAACCATCGTACGTAATAGAGCAGACATTTCTGCTGAAGAAAGCATCAAGCGAAGTTACAAAATCGCTTTCGTTTTCTTTTTATAAAAAAAATAGTTCGGCAAAACACGCGCCGTTGCCAGTGGTATTCAATGTTGGCGCGGCGCTGTAGTCGCCCTGCCTACTGTCTTGGCGTAACGGAACAACTGAATGGTGCGCCGCGCCAACATTGAGTACCACTGGCAGCGGCGCGTGTTTTGCCGAACTATTTTTTTTATAAAAAGAAAACGAAAGCGATTTTGTAACTTCGCTTGATGCTTTCTTCAGCAGAAATGTCTGCTCTATCACGTACGATGGTTAGATTTTCGCCTAGACCCATAGTTTTTTAAATAAATTGAAATATATCAGCAAAAATTGGTGCGTTTTTGGTGTCTTTCTTACTTTGATCATTATTTAAACATATTTATATATTTACAATGTAATAACAATTTATATTGTTTTATTCGGGAAAGTTCACAGATTTTTCTCGTGTAAAAAGCCACTGAATAGCTGCTATGGTAAAAGCACAAAAAATTTCCAAAGTTAAAAATTTGCAATTTTTTTTAACATTAATTTTCTCAAAAACTGTACGTCCTAGGGAAAAACGGATTTCAGATTCGTATTCAGCTCGCAAAAACCGATAAGAATTTCATAGTGGCGGTTACGAAATCAAAAAAAAGTCAAAATTTGTTGTACAGTGTAATCATTCACGCGTCTTTGCTTGTTCATCCATCGTTATTACATTAGGTGTTGTAAAACGTAATCACTTTATTGTGCGATATATAGTTTTTTAGCGGATGACGGTAGGATGCAAAGATGATCACCGAAATATATGTATTGGGAGTTATTTTATTACAAATCAAGTTTACCGCGTAAGGATACAGTGACAACCGTTCAGCGCGAATGGTCACAAGCGAATCTGTCCTTTCTAAATTTCTTTTGGGTTAAATAGTCCCTTTTTAGACAAGGACAGATAGCACGCCTAAAAGCGCGCCAAAGCCTTGCAAGGAAATGGGAATTCCCAGAGAAATTGGAAATCCCCGTCATAAAAACTACCCGGGAAAAACCCAGACCTTTTACTGGTCACCGGCCCTATATACTGCCGATGACCTGGGTCTTAACGACCAAACACGAACTTTAGCAATGTAACGGTAAAGCCGCTACAGTTTAATATTATATTTTTAAATGACGAGCGTGGAATGATGAGGCTGAAATACTCTATAGCGGACTGGTTCGGTATAGAGAACGAAGTTTTTACTAACAATAAGACTGAACAATATATTTCTCCATAGCCGGATACAACACGTGAGAGAGAGTTATGGCCGCCAGCGTCTCTTTATATATTATAATAAGTAACAAATGACTATCTACATCTATAATACCAATTTACAAAAACTAAATTTAAATCTTAACCTACTCAGGTCGCAGTGTTACCACTACAATTCTCATCAGGTAACAAGGGTGCCACTACAACTCCGATTCGGATTATGCTGTAGGGGACACAAAGTCCCTAGCATGGCGCTGAGGTCGTGCGGACCTGCAGGGAACACAAGTTCCTAGCGTGACGCTGAGAGCATTCAGTCTGAATAAAGCCTATATACAGAACGCACGCATGTTGTCGATCCTTTCCCCACAATGCCATTGTGGCGTGTGGCACGAATTCCCTAGTAGGAGTTGGCAGCACGCTGGTGGCGCTACCTGGTGTAGCGCGAAACAAACAGTTAGCGCGGGAGGCAATGACGTCTTTCGATATTCATTCGTCTTTCGTTGTTCTTCTGTTAGAGAGTCGTTACGCAGGCGTTGAGACTTGTGTATCGTGCGGAGAATAAATAGTGTTATCGTTATAATAATTCCGTGTTATTTATCCAAAACACTCCCACACCACCTACGGACAATATTTTTAGTTATTATAATGTGTTTTGTTTCCCCTCCTTCCCGCTTCCTCTGGTGACCACGCTCGCGCGAAACGGAGCACGCTCGGTCTCTTGGATTGGCGATACGAAACGGAGCGCACGCATGATATAAGTAAAAAATATATTTGTAATTCCAGAATAAAAGTTTGCTTATCTTAAACTATTATCCACGCTGGAAAATAAAACTCTAACATTAGGAAATTAGTGAAAAATATTTTATATATTTTATAATATTTTATTTTATATATTTTGCAGGAAGTCAAGTCGTTAAAGTTCGAACGACGCGACAGTTAGGAACAAATAAAGAAACGGACAAAAGAAATGCAAACACTAGCTGTTGTTAGGGCTGCCGATCAGCTGTCGATCACCAAAAGTGTTACGATTCTGGAACTAACAATAAGCTCAGAAATCAACAGCGCTCGTGAGGTAAAGAGCGGCTTTTACCTACTGAACGACTCGCTTCTATAATAACTAAATCTAAAGAATGTGGGGTTCGTGTGTCAATACCTTTCAAAAATTAGGTTTATGCAACGAAATGATGAAAATGATGAAATTTACAATTAACAATTATAACAAAATATGAAAAGTATATGTATTGTGGGGTAGAGGTTAAAACGAAAATGTTCTTAAAAACGTAGAAATACTTTATTACTGGACTCCCGTGCTTACGCGGTTACATTCAGAAAAGGACTAACCTCTCGCCCGCTTTCCTACGGGCTTTTATAGCCCTTTTGCCCAAGCGGCAAAGCCAAGGAAAGTCCGCGCAAAAACGGGCGGGAAACTTAGCGTCGCGTCGCCAAAAATCGGGAAAAACCCTGGTCGCACAAGTGGCCGCCAAATGTGGGCCCGCTTGCGCTTTCACTCGGAGAAATCTCCGAGCTTATACCTACACTTTCTAAATGTCTAAATGATAGCGACGAGGCCGCTACAGTATTATAAACTAATATAATGAATGACTAAATCAAAAGAGCTAAATAATATTTGATTGCAGACTAGCAAAACTCAGTAAATTAAATAAAACGTGATCTGTAAGCGTTTTGATTTTCAGTCGAGGCTAATTTAACTACGCTTTTACAAAATTAATAAGATTCGATATTCTAAAATGCCTATGGTTTCGTACTCTTTCAAAGCTAACGCAGTTACAAATAAAATTAATACGTTTATAGTTTGGCGTTACGATGAATCCTACCTAAGTCTGATTTTTTTTCGAAGCTAGCTACGCTTTTACAAAATGAACAATATTAATACGTTTGTAGTTTAGCGTTACGAGGAATCCTACCTAAGTTTGTTTCTCTTTCGAAGCTAGCTACGCTTTTACAAGATTAACAATATTAATACTTTAAATCGATTTTCCTAACGCGGTGTAGTCCACTACGCGAGATACGATCGTGACAGAACAATATTCTTTAATTGATTCAAAATCCTAAAATTTGTATGAAGTTAATAAATTCTGATCGGAATACTTACTCTTTTAATTTTTGACTCGACAACTAATTGTCTATGACCCTTTTAGTCAGAGCGTACATTGATACCCAAAACCAGATTGCCTAAATTGGGGAACCTGTTGTTCACTGGCTGCTAGAACGACCCAGCGATCAAGTATCCAAATGGTGTATACCCGCTTTCCAATCAAGAACTAAGAATCGTTTCAGCTCTGACCAGCGAAACCTGTTCCGGATTATACTTATCTGAAGACGTCTAGCTTGCTCGACTTCGAAAACTGTTCTGCACCCTAGGTGGGTTTCGCTCGGCCTTTTATACTCGAAGTCCTTTCACTTTTCAAGGCTCTGGAAAACTACCCTTATGTTCAACGTATATAATTTTGCGTATAATTTTACATACAATTTTACGTATAATTTCTAATTATTTTATCTAGACGTTAATTAATGAAGAGAATGATTTTATCACATCGTTAGTATCGCATTCTGATTAATAGTTAATGTTTTTAATACGAAAATAATGGTTTAATAGGGTTTTAAATGAAAAATATATTTGCTGTCCTTTTCTACTTATTGCGCGCGAATTCTACAAGGACCTGGGCTAAACGTCGAATCATGCGGTGCTTCGGAATTTTCCGTACAATACTTTTACAGTTTATTATTTATTTAGATTGATAGAATAATGTCTGACTTCGATTATTGCTAATTCAACTTAACATATCATTAGTCAGATATATATATATATATATATATATATATATATTGATTGATCTAATTCTTTAGTAATTCTAATATCTAATAACATCGTAAATGAAAATATGTCTTCTATCTTTATCTAGAGACTGCGCGCTAATTCTACGAAATCCTGGGCTAGCGTTGTAGCACGTTGTGTTTCGGAATATTCCATACGAAACATTTGCAATATATTATTTATTCAAATAAAATAACATCTGAACTTGATTATTAATAATTCAGCTTAACATATCATTAATTAGCATTCTATATATTGATTCATCAAATAATTATTTAATAATTTTGATATCTAATAGCATTGTTAATGGAAAATATATATTATACTCTATCCTTGTCCTGAGGTCCTGAGCTAGCATCACAGCACGTGGAATATTCCATACAAAACCTTTACAACTTACTATTTATTCAAATAAGTAAAATAATACATAAATCTGATGATTAATAACTCAACTTATAACATTTAATTAATCAGCTTGTATGTTTGCTGGACCTAATAATTATTTAATAACATAATACTTGTAAATCAAGAAATATACATATATATACAGGGTGGGGCAATAACTATTAGCATCCTAAATATCTTCGAATCGGTAAGGCCCAGAGAAAAATTAGTATAACTACATTGTACGCTACGAATGGGTCTACAATATAGCGATAATAATTTTTGTCCAAGTGGAGGCGCTTCGGAGATATGAAGGTCATCTCTGTTTTTTTAAATGGAACGGTATGTTTTTTTACTTACATTCTGATAGGGTATTTCAAGACGAATCCAATGATCTATTGCGAAGGTCATTCATGGTCTGGGTTAAGCTAATTATGATGGAAAATAATTTAAATCACCATTAGGTCCACTCGTGACCGTTTCCAAAGTGACCCTTCGGAAAAAACCGTGTTTATGATCGAGAAGTGGCCGTTGAGGACGAAGCAAAAATTAACTCTAAATTTATGGCAAGGACATGTAATAAAACTAAGTGCTGGAAAAACCCGAAATGTTTTGGCTCAAAAACGGCTATCTAACGGTTCGATCAAAAATAAACTTTCGAAATCCTCACCCAGATGTACCGTCGAACGGAACAGTAATTGATTTGTCTAATGTCGCGGTTGGTAAAAAAAGTACAGTCGATAATCGAAAACTAAAAGTACCATTGAAGAAATGAAATAAAATTAGCATGGAGATACTTCTGAGGGAAACAAAAATAAAAAAATTCTTCAGGTAAATGACCGAGAGAGCGAGTGAAAGAGAGTGCGATTGAAAATAAGAGCGAGAGCGAAATATTAGGAGCGATAACTGCAAAATCTGTTAATGTGAGAATATGAGTAAGTGATTGGTATATTTAGGAAGGATGCATGAGGAAAGAACAGTCTTTTGTGAGAATTGCTAGTTAGCGAGAAAAGAGAGCGAATATATTATAAGTTAGCGAGAACAGAGCAAGTGTTGTAAATAAGCGAGAAAGAGCCATAATTATAAGTTAATATTAGATAAAATTTATTTTAAACCTTGTTTTTATTCATTCCAATCCCACAATTTTATAATATATAGTTTTCACATTTTTACGAAAATAATTGTTAATTGTAATATTAATCCCCTTCATTAGTTAATTGAATAAATCTAATAATGGAAAGATATTGCCCTGTGGATTAACCGCATACCACACAAATCCCACATTCCTTTAGATACAGTTATAGTAAAAGCGAATCGGTCAATAGGTTTTTTATTTATTTATTTATTTTTTAATTTAACCCCAAGTATTATTGGATGCCGTATGTCCATATGGGTTTTATTATGACTTTGTAAATTAATAATTTGTTTCCTATAGATAGTTTCGAGCGACGCACAGTGGCGAAAAACGGCAAAAACGTGGACAAAACTAAAAATCTTCGATTCTGAGATAAATTATTCAAATGTTTTTTTATAAGATGATTGTATTTATGTTACAAATTAATTTTTTATGTTGAAAATCGAATTTTGATTTGTTACTTAATTAATACGGAGTACTGTACGTATAAATTTTTATCTCGGAAACTATTTATCGAAATTAGTTAAATCGTTTTCGGTGAGTAAATGTCTAAATTTTCTGTAAAATGAAAAATACGGCGCAACTTGCGTAGAGTCCGCCATCTTGATTGCTCCAATCTATGTCTGCCTCACACTTACGTCTCACGAATTTTTCGTTTTATTCAAACTGTGATGTTTGTTGGTGTAAAAACGATAGCAGCGCAGTATTGGGTATAGCTACTGGTGTTAAAACTATCCACAGAAAGTGAATTTATGCAATTTTCGAGACGTATGATCAAAACTACGAAATCGTCCCTCTCTCTCGCACATCGCCTATACCTGCATGTCCCGTTACGTGTGAGTTTACGCACACAGATACTGCGTCGGCCTACCCTTAAGGAAGGAGGTCGATGCGAGGATCAATTTCGACACTCTACGTCTGGAAGCGAACCAAGTAAGACTTCTCCAATTCTATTCAGCGACAAATGGTACGCGATCGATAGGTTAAATCGACCTGGTAAAGTAGACAAACCGGCTATTTACCGTCGACGCATACGCGTCTCAAACCGAGGAGTCACTAGTTCAAACCGAACTGTGGCACAGCTTGAATTTGAATTTTAAATTTCCTTTTTGGACGTGTACAGCGTAGTTGCCAAGGCAAGTGCCTTTAATTATAATAAAATAAAACGTTAAAGTTAGATAATTGTAAATTTCGCTGAATATAAGGAGACGGTGAGTAATTGTTAATTGAGAGTCAATTCTCAATAGTAGTCATCGACGATAATCCCACAGTGGTGGATAGCGACTGGAATCGTTTTAATTGTACATTTTGGCGTGGTACAACTCCCAGGCTCATACAGGCAATTGAAGTGCCCACGAAAGTGTCCCGCCGTATCTTCTAATTGTACCTGTGTGCCCTTGTGAGAGGTAGTCTCGCGGGTGTAGAATTGAATGATTTCTGCCACATTTGATCGGGGCACAGTTCACAGACTCGTTTGAACAATCAGAATATCGCTCAACTCACGAAAGTGCCCTGCCGCTACTCCTTGGTTGTACTCAAATGCTTTTGTGAAAGACAGAAAAACGGCTTTTTTCAGAGCCATATGATGTGCAAAATCCGTTCGGCAACCTCCTCGTGGTGCACATCGGGTAATGCCAAAGCCAGCGGTATATGCCATAAATGTAAGGGTTACTTTAAAGTGCTGTATCTTTGCGAAAAAAAATGGCAGCGACTTTTCACTTACTGGAAATTGAAGATAAAGGTTCGTACTTTATACTCCTGCAAACAGAATCTCCGAAAAAAAATGTAGCAACTCCATGCTCTTCGTCAAACTTTGTAATTTTCAACATTGCAAAGGTACCCTCACATTTAAGGTGTTTGTAGTGATAGGGATGCATCAAACTCAAAATCGAACTACAGTATCTTAAAGTAGAGACTTCAAGCTTTAATTTAAAAAAAAGGACATAATTTTACGATTTTTTTTCACGGAGTTATCGTCAGTCAAATTTTGCCAATTTTTGCCTAAAATTTTTCTATGCCATATTTCTTTTGAGCAGTGTAGTTCCACTAAACGGATTTCAAGAATTGTGATTTTTATTTTTTGACTTTTATCCACGTTTTTGCCGTTTTTCGCCACTGTGCGTTGGTGCGTGGAGGGCCACTTTCCCTGGTTGCCCTCCCCCATAAGGAACCTCTTTTTCGTTCCCTCACCCGTTACATCACAACTTCGAAAATAAATGTCATTATGAGCAAAAGAATCTTGCTTCCACTAAATATAGACAAATTCTTGGAAATTGTAATTGTTTTTATATTCAATTTTCAATTATAAATCTTCCAAAATAAACCATCCCTGAAATAAAAATGAAAGAATCACCAATTATACAATTTCTTTGTTTAGAAAAGACTCCTATCCTGGTGTAAATTTGTTTAACGTTCCACTTCCTGTTTAGACAACAACAATCAAACCATAGTGAATACATGTACATACTTATGTTATTTTGTTCAAAATTTACTTTGTTATTGTTGCAAAATATAAAAACTAAAAGCATTTAAATATCGTGTGTTACGATTGCTAACATCTACTTTAGCCGTAACAATGACCATCGTCCAGTTTCATAAAAGCATAGTTTGCAGTTTATAATCACAGAATCGAAACCCCACTCTAAGAAAGATCTATGTTATAAATGCTCACTTTAATATTGAATAAAATTAGTCTCTGCTACCTAATTCAAGGTGTATAAAGTTTTTTTAAATCTTGTCCATCATTTTTAAATTATGATGCATATTGGAATACTTACCTAAATTAACTAAAATAATTAAATAAGAGTAGAATTTAATATAGTATATAATAATAGTATATAATAGTAGTATGTATTATAATATCAAATACAATATTAATATAGGTGGTCAATGCTCAATATTTAGTTTATTTTCTTTATTTAATTGGGGATAACTCCCATCACACAGGAAATGATCACAACAAATTTGTATCTTACATGCTTTGATTTAAAATCTAGATGTAAACAGCAGCAAAGAGATGACAAAAATGACTTCCACAATATGTGAAAATGGTATTAAAATCTGAATCTGCAGACTTCGCTAAAACTGTATAAACTGATAGGAACATCTTTTCTTTTACAATAACCATAAAGATAATCTTGCAAAAACTTCTAAAAGATAATGTGGCATTTGGAACTGATATCAGACCTACTGGAGATCTTCCACAACTTAGAATGTATTATATATATAAAATGCAGACTCTTCCTAACCATATTACTTCCTTAATATGTTAAACTGAACCTACTTAGCAGTGATCTTTGAATCACTTAAAGTAATAAATACTTGTGAGTGTCGTTGTTGGTAAATAAAATCTAAATCAGAATGATGAATGTATTAAGACTCAAATTTTGCAGTCTTTCTACTCACCGCCCTGATGTACAAGAACATCCTGGATTTCTATTTATTTTCAATTTTTTCTTAGAGCTTCAAGTGTTATCTAATATTAATAAATCTCTATTTATCCTTATTTTCATATTTCTTCCTCAACAGAGCGAACCTACTCTATGTGGTTTTTCCCTTGCAGTAAGGGATTGCCCTTCTGTTCAAGATAATTCTTAAATAGTAGAACAATTTTATGAAAACTTATGTATGATGTTTATCCACAACTACATACAAATTCTTCACAGTAGTTTACACCCTTAACATTTCTCAACGTGTTTAAGCTAATTCCAGGTTCAGAAGTAAAACTGAAATAAGTGATACATATCACCATTTGGTTGAACTGAATTCAGTCAAATTCACTTTGAACTGTGTTTCTAATATAATTTTTCAAGTGTTGTTTCTATTTGACTTAATACAATTTTCAATTTCACTTTCCTGTTGATTTTAAAATGTTCTTAACTCTGTCACTGCTAAGTATCATAAAAAGCTAAGTATCATAAAGTATCATCTTCATGGAATATCTTTTTTAATTTCATAAATAATTAAATAATATACTTCGTACATATATATACACATATCATCTTATATTTCTTACATACTACTTCTAACCTAGTTTCAAAAAAAAAAATTGTAATATTCCAGTTTGAGCAGTTATCTTTTGAAATATTAATATTTAAAGTACACAAATAGGTTTAGGAATATGAGAAAAGTATTGTCGAGAAATTTCTTAGAATGTATAATGTATTTTACAGAAGAAAAGTCATATACATTTAAACTTATTCATATAAACACATCATAATAATATCTTGATATTGCTTTGAAAAATTATACTTGTACTCTTACTTGTCCATAAAGTATTAAAGTAATGATATACTGATTTGCTAATAAAGATTATAATATGTATAGAAACTCTAATGAAACGTATAGAAATTTAACTCATATAAAAGGGATATGAAATCTATCTGCGTGTAAAATTTGTATAAATGCATTATTAATGTAACAAAATAGAATTTATATACATTTGCATTTATACATGGTCCTATTAATGAACTGATTTCAATGTAAGTACATTGTACATATATGTATACTTACAAATATGTACAGAGCAATGTTTTTTACCTTTCAGTGGCTTGAAGCAAATATGATCAAATTTCTCTCAAATAGCTACACAATTCTTGATACCAGATGGTATAGTTTGGCAATTTGGAAATTTGAAAATTTAGATATCTAAGTTAGGACTTTAGAAAATTTAGAATTTTAAGTTAGAAACGTAGAAATTTAGAGAATTAGAAAATTTGAGAATTTGAAAATTCGAAATATAACTCAAAGTTAAGTTAATCAAATATATCTCATAAGCAACTTGTTCATGCGTAATCTGTAGTAAAATGATGTATGCCATGCATATATACTCACTAACGTATCCACTTACTATACTTTTCCTGAGATAAAAAAATATACATAAATAGTATTACAAAATGTTTTTACACCTCAGTAATCGCCTACAAACTTCTCTGTTTTAATTATAACATTGTTGAAATCAGAATCACTATCTAATGTAACTTTCTCGTGTTTCAACTTTGCTCTATTATTCTCAGTATATATATTTTCATCGATATTGTCTGACACACTATTTATTACAGAACTATCAACTTCTACTTTTATATTATAACTTTTTGTACCTTTAACTGTTGTTTTCGTTTTGTTAAAGTACTTTATATTGCTTTTTGTGTCTGTTTCATCGCTCTCAACACTGTTACCTAAATGAGCCTTACGTTTTTTCTTAGGTAAATCAATGTTTGATGAGTTCCGCAGATCTTTCTGATAAATGTCTTCATCTTCATTGTCTGGACTTTCTATCTTAGTTACAATTTCTTCAAATTCGGGTTCTGTTTTAATCTTATTTTTTGAATGCTTTTTTTGCTTCTTTCTTGTAACACTTTCAACATTTTCATTTAAATCACAGTATATTGTTGAAGATTTTGTATAATTTTCATCCTGCGTATTCTCAGAACTACTAGTCAATCTTTCTGTTTTAATCTTTGTGTTCTGTATTTTATAGTTTCTACTCACTTCACTTTCAGAAGTCTCATGGTACGTCTTCCGCTTCTTCTTAGAAGACTTTTTTATCGTATGTTTTTCTTGATATGTGTCATTGAACTTTTCCATTTTATTGTAAACACTTATTTCTTCACTGTCATTGAAAGATTTTGAATTCTTTTTACCTGCAGGTGGTATATAATTATATGAACTGGACTCTTCCATAGAATGATCACTGTTATCTTCACGCTTTCTTTTTCTGGAATTCTTCTTTAATTTCACTTTATTTTCAAGCATGGTTTCTTCCATATTCTTAACTTTATTAAGTTTGTCAATCTTTACTGTATCTGATAATCTTTTAGATAGTTCCTTTGATGAATATTTTTCACACTCTTTGTTAACATCTTCATTTATGGAACTTTGAGAACTGTGCCTTTTGGATTTCCTTTTGAATTTGCTCTTTGGAGTTATAAATTTCTTTAATTCCTCATTGTCCGTAAACTTATTATTTGTACAAATATTACTTGTATATTTAGGTGATTCTAATTGTACAACTTCTTTTAATGTCTTAGAGTGTCGTTTGTCTTTCTGTTCCTTTTCAGAATGCATAACTACTTCCTGTTCAAGACTTTTGTTTAACTTTTTGTGTTTATTGCTTTTTTTCTTTGTTGATGATACATTTTCTTCAGAAAAGGATTTAGAATTATTTTCAGAAAACATGGGCTTTGGTGGGTTGTAATCTTTTCTTGATGTTTTATCTGTATCACCTTCCATATTGTCATCGGACGATATACAATTTGTATTAACATATGTTTCTAGTAATTTGCATCCTCGTAAATAATCGCTGAAATGAAGTTGAAATAATGAAGCACTATACAAAGACAATCTACACTTAAACAGAATGATTATTTACTTACTCTGGATCAAAGATACCACCGATATATGGTAATTCATAACTGTCAAGATTAAGATTAGTTAATGTAACTCGTACTTGTTGCCACATTTGAACATGATTTCCCACCCAATTTTTATCATCAGTTGGTTTTATAACAATTATAGAAAAAGCTTTATGTGCAATAAGTGCGATGAAACATGGTGCTATTTTGGTGACAATTCCTGCATATTTGTTCTCGATTAATAGTGAGAATAGATTTTCAAAATTATATAAAAATGAAGTATGTTACCTTTCAATGAAATTTCCAGTTTTGGTCTAAATATATAAAAATCTACTTCTATGTCAATGTGAATGAAGCATGAATCATGAATTATTTCTCCCAAAGGTGATAATAATTTGGGGTTCTTGTAAGCTATTACGAAACCCTTTAAGCTATAACGTAATTTCAAAAACAATGTAAATATATTCAAAAGAACCACTTTTCTACGTTTTGTTCGAATATTACGAATAACAAAAATTCAAAATATAAAAGAAATACCGATTTAATACATACTCTCTATCATACATATTCAACATTGAACATAAAATTTCATCCAACGCGCAATTTAGGTTTGTTAATTGAAACGGATGTAAAGCAAAATGCTGTTTACATCTCTCAAGAAAAACATAAGAATCTTCGTCTTCGATGAGACCTGCAAGTTCTACATCGGACCATGTAATTCCTGTATACTTTTCGAATTTCATCTTAACCAGTTTAAAAGTGTAAACTAAGCACGGTTCTGTATACCAAGCCAATTCTTATAAGAACACGTAATCGGTTCAGTTCATGCTTTGTCGATTGCATAAATCAGTGTTTAAGACGTTATTTAGGTTCGACAATCCCCGTCAAGTTCCCTCTTGTGTGCAGTGTGTCCACTCGAGAGCTAATTTAATTTCCCCAGGGAAAGTGGTAGTCAGGACAAAGCTACCAGCCGTAATAAAATCTGCGTTTTAACACGCATTATACAGAATTTACAAAAAGTATTTTCGAAACCAATAGATAATAAAATTTTCACACGTACATGCTTACTTTTAAAAACAAGCCCCTTTATTGCACAAGTACGTTTTAGAAATATGATTTCATGAACTACATCAAAATGTAATTTAATGTTTCCTTATAACTAAATTTACATTTAAATTTACATTTATAACAGAAATACCATGAATGTCTAATACGTAAAAGAAACATAACAAATAATAGTTTATTGTAAAGTAATTAATTTAAGAAGCCGAACGTATTTTGGAAATTTCAACTTTATATATATTTCATAATTTTTACTTTTACGCATACTGTCTGAAAACAGTATAAGTGTTACCTAATTATCGAAGTAAACAATTGACGTTTGCAAATTATGTTACGAGTGTGACGAAGTCAGAAAAGTGTCTTTTTAGTGGGCTCGAAGCGTTATACTAATATTTTTTAAATTGCATTTTGTGGACCTAGAAATGTTTAACCATCTAGCACGAGAAAAAAACTCATGAAACTAAATTTTGAATACAGTAATGTTTCCTACATTGTCCCTTAGCTCGGAATCGAAGTGAAACAACTCGGGAGTATCAGAATCGAAATTCGGGCCTCGTAGCTCGTCTTTGTAATTTGCCGAACAAAGAAAAGGACAGAAAGTAATAGCCAAGAACAAAATGCAAGTCGAGGCAACCGCGGGATTTAAATCACCGTATAACAAATGTTATATTGCAGACAATATTAAAATTTTTTTATTATTAACTTTTTCCAAACGAAAATGTTTTTATCATATTAGTGACTGTGCTTTATTCTGTGTTGTACTCTGCTTTAATTACGAGCTTGTGCACTCTGCAATATTCTCAATTATACTATTTCTATGTTATAACTCTGCTAGGATTCTGACTCTTTTCGTCGCTGGCTATTCTATTTGAAATTTCGTGCCCGGGTCATTCTATGCTAAATCGATCACTTTTGGACGTCACCATCTATGATTTTGCTCTAATTGAAATATGTTGAAGTCCATGTGAACTTAGGGGGGGGGGGGGTTTAAGTCATCATTTTGCCGGTTTCGAATTTGTTAAGCAATAACAAGCCTTCAAAGCTTGCAATATTTGCCCATTTTTGCGAAAATAGGCTTCGCTTACGAATTTTTTTCTGAGAAACTGCTCAACCGATTTAGCTAAATTTTTGTTTTTGTTTTATTCATGAAGGATTGGGCTATTCTAAAATATTTTTTTAACTTTGTCAATTTGTTATAAAATGTCGGAAAATTTAAACAAATTCTTTTTTTTGTGTTTTTCTCATTGAGGGTCTATTCTTTGAAGCTTCCCCTTTAAAATGAGCCCTTCAGAACGAGCGAGCGGGACCAGTGGTATAAAACAACCAATCATAATAGTTGAGCGCGACTCGCCTACCTAAAACAGAGGTACCCCGCGTCTTTTCTAGTTTGTAGTGACGTCAGTTTTTAAGGTTCCATCGTTCTGTCAGGCTGTGGATAACATGCAACTCATTTTATGCACTTTAGTGCATCGGTACATCGGAAAAGTACAACTACACTTATATGCCCTAGATGTATTCGTTAGGAAGTTATCGCAGCCAAAAGTTCTCTGAATTATTTCGGTCCTCGGCATACTTTTCACAAAAAACAAAGATATAGCAACGTTTGTACAGAAAAATTAACAAAAAAGTGTAGAAACTTTTATTTATAAGGAAAATGCACACGTTCTGTTCTATGTAAGGGAAACATTAGACTGACCGAAAATCAACAAAATGTACATAGCAATGATGCGTTTTTTTTTTTCAATGAAACATGACGCCGCTTGCAACCTCGATCACTCCGTTAACAAAATGCCTATAGTTCGGCCATTCTGACAATATTAGCCACCCCGGCTAATCCAAACGCAACTGTATATTCTTAAACATAAATGTACACATTACAAACTCTCTACTTCTCAATTCAACCATAATACATAATTAACGAATACATATTGTTGTATTTGGGCGGAGATGAACAAGGAGCATAATTTCTTAACGAATAACTTTATTAACATCGATCTTAACAACGCGTGCGACAAATCGAGAATGACGCCAACGCATGGCCGAGAGAGAAGAAGACGGTAGAAACAAAAGATAGTCGAATTCTCGCGCGGTTCCTGCTCGGCACCATTCGGGTGTCCACGGCGGCCTTCGTGACCGCGTCGCGCAGTCCACTCGTAGGACTACTTCCCCAATCGCGTATATAACACATATGTATATACAAAATGAACACTCTTAACGCTTAACAAATGTTTCTAAATTAAATAACTATATTGCCTTTGTTGCAAATATTATAATTTACTTATAAGCATTTAAGTTTACCGCACCTTTATATCTACGAAGTTAACGCTTTGTTTATTTTTTTTTTGACTTCGCGCCTAATAAACTGTCCTTGTGTTATGGCTGGTATCCTCGCTGATTTTAATCACGAATCCAGCACTTTCACTCTTTAAAAATTACGCTAAGCTCAACAGCCTTATATGATCTCATATTGTCTGAAGACAAAATGCCATGGTACGGCATTTGTGTCACCTGAAACCCATCAATATCGCTAATTACATATCGATCACAATCTAGGACCTTTTCCACTGCATACGGTCCCTTGAATTTCGGTATTAACTTTTTGTTCGTACCCGCTGATGTGTCAATATTTCTAATCATGACATAATCCCCAACATTATATACTAATGCATTCTTATATTTACTATTATAATATTTTTCATTAGCGGCCTGTATTTTATCAATATTCTCTGCCGCTTTTTCGCGTATTAATTCTAAATTCCTATTCTCACTCAAACTCGATTCTAACCATAAACGTAAACAATCATTCCGTTCCCCTAATTGTTCGACTCCAAATAATAAACGACTTGGCGTTTCTTTTGTCGCTCGGTAAATCGAGTTATTTAAAGTAAATTCTACCTGTTCTAAAACATTATCCCATTTATTTGGCGTTTCACATAATTTTGCAATCATCGGAGTAATAACTTTATTAAACCGTTCTATTTGACCGTTCGCACGATGTGCCAACTGCAATAAGTACATGTTCAATACGTTCTGTTTTCATAAATTCTTTAAAATCACAAGAGGTAAATGCGGTTCCACGATCCGTTACTATGCGTTTGGGTTTGCTGTACGCGCGAAAATATTCTTTAAGAAATTTAATTACTTCTTGGGTGCCCGTGGATTTACTTTTGCGAATCCGTCAATTATGACTAATAAATGTTTATACCCTTTCCCCGTTTTTTCCAGTAGATCCACAAATGATCTACATGAATTGTGTCAAACGGTGCATGCCCTTTCGCAATACTATGCAAATACCCCGCATCGTTTCCCATTCGGCGGTGAAAATTCTATGCACTGAAGACAATTAGAAATATATTACCTAACTTTATCTCGCAAATTCGGAAACCAGTATTACTTGGTAATATTACTAATTACTTTATCTTGCTCCGCATGACCCAAATCATCATGGCATGTACGGATTACTCTATCCTCCATTAATCGAAATCATTCGCAGAATTGTTCTCCCTTCGAGACACCACGAAGCCGTTATCAAATGATAATTTGATTAAAGAATTTGAAGAAAAATCTAGTCCTAATACGGTCATAAATGTCATAGTTTTATCCGGAACTACATAAAACCTTAATTTGATGGGAATTCCTTCAACCTCAACTTCGCGCTCAAAAAGATCCAATATTTCCATTCGTGAACCATTAATCCCCACAAATGCATGCATGTTATCTGGTAACGGAGTTCGCGTTTCCTCAGGTACAAAACTATTCTTAATAAAACTAATTGGTGATCCTGAGTCCAACATTGCACTTAATGTGTACATACAGTAATGGTTATTCTTATCGACTACATCATAAGTCAGTGAAAGTACAATAGATACGGTGCCGGAAAAGCTGGCTGGACCATGTTCGCCGACATCACTGCTCTGGACTCCTTCCTCGTGCTGCTCCCACTAGCCTGGTTTGACGCTCGTTTCGAACAATCCTTCAGTCGATGGAATCCGTAATACCATCAATCAAATAATCAACGGTTCTTCAAGAGGAAATGGCACTCGATTTCCCCAAATTATTATTTTATGATAATAATCCAAAAATTTTTCTTCTGCCCAAACTCGTCGCACAAATTCTTTCCGTAAAAACAATTTACTCGGCCGATGGTCAAACATCGACTTCATTTCTCTCAATAAGGTATCAATATTCAAAACAAGATGTTCCGGCCTTGAGTGTAATCAGCTAGCAGCACGTCCTTTCAATTTTGAACTAATTAAAACTCTGGTTGCTCTATCATCTAATTCATAAGTTTCACGTAAAAGCCGTAATTGTTGCTTCCACTTCCAAAATGTGCAATCACAACCATCAAAGTCACTTACAAAGTCCCCAATAGCACGAATGCTCATATTAGCTGATATCATACTTCGATTTGAGGCACCCGTTACACTTTCAATTCCCATCGGGCTGGCTATGGCTCGTACTCCCAACATTTGTTCAGGGCGAAAAAGTTCCAGCACTCGTCTTAATATATCGTGTTCCCTCCTCACGATTTTAAATTCTTGAGCATCAAATTTGCTCACTTGTTCTCCTTCGACGTGCAAAGACTGCACCCTTTCCTTTTCTTCAAGTCGCCGTAATTCTTCTTTACTTACAATCCTATTCTTTTAATCTGATGTGAGAATTAATTCTGATTTCGAACCAGATACTGCCAAATTCCGTGCACGTAAGAATTCTTTCAATTCGTTGATCGTATATTCTTTGGACATCTTGAATGGTCAAAATCAATGCAATTCGAATTTCACATAATTTGCGCAAACACGTTTGTTTCTCTTGCTTTTCAAATACGTCTACCCCACTAAAATGCGTCCACACAATAAATATACGATCGTTTACAAAACAAAAATTTCACACGAAATATTTGCACGAATCACAAATTTTACATTTCCCTTTTCCGTCCAGTCCCTAATTTTACAACAAATTCAAGTTCTATCCCACTTCTGAATTTTTGTAGAAATTTTTGTTTTAAGAATATTTAACATCGGAACAATTAATAAATCATTCAATTAGATTGCAAGGAAAGTTCGCACATTCTGTTCTATGTAAGGAAAACATTAAACTGAAACATGACGCCGCTTGCAACTCCGATCACTCCGTTCAAACAACGCAAGTATTGTCCACAATCACTAACGAGTCACTCAAGTAATACGACCAATAAATGCCTACAAAAGTGTCATTTTTTAATATATTATTTAAACAAATGCGGATTTTTTAAATCCATTTTCATATTTGGATTTCTCATAAAAAGCACATAATCTTGTAATTTAAACCATTCTACTATCTCTGCTGGTTCCCGAAATATTCGACGAAATATGATTCACATTCCGCTCTTTGGAGACTATTTTCACACCCTTAACATGCATGTAACAAAAAAAAAAAAAATACGTAAAACCTCGTTTCAAGTCAGGTTGTTCATTAATTGATGAATTTCATTATCTCAAATTCAACATTTGTAAAACTGAAAGAAACGAATCACTTCGCGAATGCGAACAAGTTTGTATGATCGTATTGATACTGTGCCATTTTTCATGTGTTCCGATTACCAGAACGTGCTGATCACATTGTTACACAAGTGACAAAATTATAACTAACTTGGCAGAAAATATCTGAATTATTTGTTTACTATATAAACGGTTTCCAACTATCTTCAACTACTCATACCACTGCGCAATACAGTTTCTGGAGGCACGAATCCGTCTGACCAATAATACTATAGGACGGTGGGATTCGTTAGGTATAAGTTCGTAGGTTAGCTATGTTATGACCGCCAACACCTACTGTAGCCATAACGATAACCATCGTCCAGTTCCAGACAGGCATAATTTGCAGTTTATAATCAAAATCTCGAATTTCACTCTAAATAGAACCGACATTACAAATGTGTAACATCCCTGAAGAATTTTTTGTTTTTTTGTCGCCCTCAGAAATGTCCGAAAGTTGAGCTATTCACAGGTATTATAGTTTCCAATTATCAAACCGTATTTTTCATTTACCGACCGCGACATTAGACATGTCAATTATATATATGTATATATATATATATGTATATATGTACTTTCTCAATTTACAAAGCCTATATTATTAAATAATTATTTTTAGCAAACATATAGACTGTTTAGTTAAATGTTTCGTTAAATGTCATTGAACATCAGATTCATTTATTATTTCATTTATTTAAATAAATAGCGTATAGAAGATATATATTTTCGTTAACAACGTTATTAGATATAAAAAAAAAGTTATTAAATAATTATTTTCGAAATCAATATGTAGGAAGTTAATTAATGATATGTTAAAATTGAGTTATTAAGAATCAAATACGAATGTTATTTTATTCGAATAAATATTATATTGTAAATATTTCGTACGGAAAATTTCGATACACGACTACGTGCTATGATGCTAGCTCTGGATTTCTCAGAATCAGCGCGCTATCTCTAAAGAAAGATAGAGAATATATTTTCGATCGACAATATTATAAAACATTGAAATCACTAATTATTTAAAACAATCATCATATATAAAAGTAGCTAATATTATGTTAAGTTAAATTATCGATACTCGAAGTCAGCAATTATTCGATTAATCCAGATAAATAATAAAATTGTAAGATTATTCTTAGGAATATTCCGAAGCATCGTATGCTTCGGAATATACATTAGATCCTTGTAGAAATTGTGCGAAAAGGACAGCATATATCTATTTCGTTTAAAACACTATTAAATTATTATTTTCACATTAAAAACATTAGCTACTATTCAGAAGACATTATTGACAATATTAGAAAATCATTTACATCAGTAATTAATGTTTAATTAGGAATTATATATAAATTGTATGCTAAAATTATACGCAAAATTTTATACGACGAACATAGGGGTAGTGTTGAATATGTAAGGAAAATAACAGACGGTTTGGGATTAATTAATTATTTATTAACGAAAATGAAAGTGTACAACTCGTAATATAGTGACGACGACGATAATTAACAACAATAATTATCGATATATACTATAGACGATTACAATGCGTATTTACAATAATACAACAATTAAGTAATAACACAATGATGTTTAAATATTAAATAATATGCAATAATTGTGGAATAATCAATAATTGTCAAATAAGGAACGCAATATTTCAGAAATAATAATCGTAAGAATTGAAGAACGAAAACTAAATGCGTATTGCTTTGTAAACAGCTAGTTCGAGACGCGCAAGGATTGAACGATCTACGACCGAATCGAGCGGCGGGTATCGAAATAGTGATAACGATTCTTAATCCGTCGCGGTTCGGACCCCGCCGAGTCACGTGGTCCTTCCCCCACTACGGACAATAGCGATTCGAAAACCTGATGGCTTTGCTCTTGGGTTAGCCTGAACGTCTCGGAAAATTACCGAATTTCCGTCCGTGGACCCTCACAACAAGAGATGCCTTGCATCTCCCTAACGGGGTTTAATGGAGGCCTCAGAGGGACGTTGTGAACGCCCCCCTAGCCACGGCTTGACGGCCCCAGGTTCGCATAAAGCGCCCCCGTGCACGCAAAGAGATCGCCAACCAGTCCATCAATTAACAATTAACCATTAACAATTAAAAATTAAATGCTTCTCGTTTCGATTCGTTATTCCTCCGTATCCGAAACGCAACAATTCAATAAATATTGGTAATGATAAACTAAATGAAATTTTCAAGCGTACCGGTATTCAACATCCTCCTCCTCGTACAAAATGAAGTCAATTTTGTACATTCGGCGAGGAAGATATCAGTTTTATTATTTTGTGAGCTGGCCCTGTGAGTTCCCCCGAAGCAGTCTTCACTCACCTTCACGACTCTCACTTGATCGTCCGATCCTGGAAAGACCTTGGAGATGATCCCTCGCAGCCAGGAATTTCTCGGGGCCTGGAAGTCCACAATCAGGACTAAGTCACCTACGCTAAGGTGTTGGCTCTTCTCGCACCATTTTGTCGTCGGTATAAGAGTGGGAAGATATTCCCTCAGCCACCTTTTCCAAAAACTATCGGACAGCGCTTGCGCGATTCTCCATTGTTTTCTTGAGCAGCTCGTCTGGGCATTGTATTTGGGGAGCCTAATTTCTCCTGATGACGTCCCTATTAGAAAGTGATTGGGCGTAAGAGCCTCGTCATCATTCGGATCTGCGGAAACATGCGTGAGCGGACGCGAGTTGACGGAATGTTCGATTTCGATTAACAGGGTGCTCAAAACTTCCTCTGATGGCGTTTGCTCTTTCAATATAATATTTAAGGTCGTTTTGACAGATCTCACTAATCTCTCCTATACTCCTCCCATGTGAGGAGCGTCAGGAGGATTGAAAAATCATCTCATTCCATTCGCTAAGGCGCACTGATGTTGTTTTTCCTTATTCATAGCCGCGATGCCTTCAGTCAATTCCCTGCACGCGCCATGAAAATTAGTGCCGTTATCACTATATATGACAGAGGGAGATCCTCTACGTGCGGCCAACCTTTGTAATGCCATTAGGCCGAATCTGCAGTTAAACTACTTGCGAGCTCCAGATGGATCGCTCGAGTCGATAAGCAAGTGAACAATACACCCCAACGCTTCTACCGGCGGCGTCCGATTTTTACCGTTATCGGCCCGAAGTAGTACACACCACAATGCGTAAATGGCCTTTGTCTATACGCTAAGCGTCCGCGCGGCAAAGTCGACATCAAAGGAGGTTGCGGCTTAGCTCTTCGAAATTTGCATATGATGCATCGGCCGATTATTGAACGTAAAGCGTTCCTAAGATCTAGTATGTAGTTATTGTTAATTTTGAGCTTTCAGGGCTCAAAGGGCCGGCTCTGCCGTACCGGAGCTATGGCTCATTACCGGCTGGTGTTAGAAAATATGAGGGACGGGATATATATGGTCAACCAGTGAGGAGAAGAGACCTCACCACTTGCCATTTTAGCTGGCATTTTGCTCTTTGGTTCTCCCATTAATTCTATTGAGTTAAGAGAATTCGCTCAATACAGGTTTTTGGAGAGAACCATGATATGAACCCAACAGGTCACGCCGTTTAGAAATCCGGGTGATCGGCCGAAAAAATCGAGCGGTCACCCCCATCCTTCCTCACGACGCGGCCACTGTGTAGCTTGACTTCGGTGATCGGACGAGAACCGGTATTTCCTACAGGGCTACCCCGTTGGGTAAGACCTAGTATGTAGAATCTTTGTTGAATTTCGTTCACCACGGTTGCACTATTTGCGTGATAGTGTTTCCGGTGATATTTGGTTATGAGTATACTGCTATCGAGTATGATCGGCACATTATTAAATTCCATCTCCATAACTTTGGTAACGCGCCCCTTTGCCCTCATAATGCCGATTTCATCGAGGAAAGGGTTCAAATTCACAATTCTACTCCCTTTTCTGATAGTCCGTTTGTTTCTCAGGGCTGTCACTTCCTCTGGGAAACACTCCACTTGAATTAGGCGGAATCAATAATTTTCGGCCAAAACTATACTGTCGACAGATTCAAGCGTTCCTGTATTCAACAGGTAGTTTTCCGATCCTTGAAAAGTGAAAGGCCTTCGAGTATATAAGGCCGGTCGAAATCCGCCTGGGACGCAGAACAGTTTTCGAAGTCGAGCTACCTACATCGTGAGTATATCCGGAACAATTTTCGCTGGTCAGAGCCGAAAAGATTCTTAATTCTTGATTGGAAGAGCGGGTATACGCCATTTGGATACCTGATCGCTGGGTCGTTCTAGTAGCCAGTGAACAACAGGCTCCCCATTCAAGCGGTCTTGTATCTGAAACTCCGTTAGGAGAGTGCTATACTCAGCGCCAAGAAAGGTTGAGACATCAGATCGAGAGCTCTCAGCTACTCATACAAATTGCAATTTTTGTCGTCTTACTAAACGCGCCGTCAGATTCTCGGGGTTCGCTCTGGGTAGTTTCGCAGCCAGCGAATAGCAGGCCCCCCAATTAAGCGATCTGGTTTTGGGTGTCAATGTGTGCTTTAGCTAAAAGGGTCTTGGACAATTAGTTGTCGAGTCAAATATTAAAAGAGTAACTGTTCCGATGAAATATTAAAATTTATATTAACTTCATTTCAAATCTAACTTCATTTGAAACATATTGAAATTAAAAGGGAGTTGTTCTGTCAAAAAATCGCGTCTCGCGTAGTCGACTACATCGCGTTAGAATTACAAATTCAAAGTATTAATATTGTTAACGTCGTAAAAGCGTATTTAGTCAATCCTAGAAAAAGAATCAGACTTAGGTAGGATTCAACGTAGAGCCAGATTATAAACTGTATTAATTTCGTCGAATATTGTAATTGCGTTAATTTCAAAGTATAAAATCGTAGACATTCAAATATAGAATCTCATTCATTTTGTAAAGGAGCATAGTTAACTTTGAACGAGAATCAGGTAGGATTTGTCGCAAAACATTAACTACCGAATTTTATTTCTGTTTGATTCATTCACGAACACGTATTATTTGATTTATATAGTTTTCTGTTCATTATACGACAATATCTGTATCGTCGAAATCATTCCAACATGGAGAAATTGCGTATTTCAAATAAAGTTCAAAGTTGAATGAGGAGGAGGGTTAATAAAAAATTAGTTAGACAAATTTGAGCCTGAAAAATCATGATAGTTTATTGGCTCGAATAATGTAATTTAAGAGAAAAAGCCTTGCGGCATAAAAAACCCTTTTTTGATATATATATATATATATGTCGTGAGTCGCTCGCAAACCGTTGACGAGACAAGACGTGTAGTGAGCCCTGAATATAAACAAAGTGCACGGAGACCCAAATTACTTGTGTGAATTGTGATTAGTATTTAAGTGTTAGTGTGCGAACCGTAAGTATCACATAAACAATAAAACAACCACACATAACCACTGTGGTCAACACTAGCGATGTCATAAGCCAGTGGAGGACCAGCCTTCTCACCAATATATACCATTACCTCTACCGATGTCATTACAACAACTACGACCTCAACATCTTATCGCGATAGACAGCAAACACAACAAGCTATACCTATTATGTCGACGCGAGTTACACATACCAACTCATCTCATCTAGACACGACCATTTTCGAGACTCTCAATACAAACAGAACACGAAAACGGATAATTCCAGGAGACCCGTAAATACTAAATGATATAATACAGCAACAAACCGCAATGGACATTACAGACTCAAGTATTCCATGGCAACAAACACAAACTCGAAAATGCAAAAGAAACAGGGAAAAGGTGCAAAATAGTACACCTGCTGCAAAGAAACAAGCTCTCGATTCTAATGCTCATAACTCACCAAATTCTAATAGATTTACCGTATTAAGTCACATCGACCCCGCAATAACTCAAATAAATAATAACAAAAAAAGGATACAAAAACCGCCCCCAGTATTCATGGATGGCATTTCCAATTATCCTCGTATGATAGAAAGTATAAAAACAATCATATCCGATGAAGAATTCGTATGCAAAACAATTTCAACAAATTCTGTCAAAATAAATACAAGCACTCCGGATGCCTACAGAAAAATAATCTACTTTCTAAAGCGAAATGAAGTTGCATTTCATACATACCAACCAAAAGAAGAAAGAGCTTACAGAGTAGTCATTAAAAACTTACATCACACTGTATCAACAGCAGACATAAAAGAGGAATTAGAAAAGAAAGGATTTAAAATTCGAAATGTTACTAACATTCGTAGCTGGAAAACTAAAGAACCGTTACCGTTATTTTTCGTGGACCAAGAACCCAACGATAACAATAAAGAAATCTATAATCTGAAACACCTTCTCAACACTATAATAGAAGTAGAATCACCACGTAAAAAGAAAGAATTACCACAATGCTTTCGATGTCAAAAATATGATCACACAAAATCTTATTGCACAAACCCCTTTTGCTGCGTAAAGTGCGCAGAAAACCATCCCTCTAACACCTGCAGCAAACCAAGGGACATTCCACCAAAATGTACCCTATGCGACGGCTCGCATCCTGAAAATTACAAGGGATGTAGTGTATACAAAGACTTACAAAAAGCAAGAAATAAGACAGACCAGAGCAACAACATTTCAAAACGAAACAATAAGGGAGAACCTAAGCTATGCTCAAGCGACAAAAAGTAATACTCACAAAGCCGACGACAATAATAACAATAATAACACTGAATCAATACTTAATCAATTCATACAAAAATTTGAAGTCCTCTTAAATCAGCTTATGAATCAAAACAATATCTTAATAAACCTATTAACATCTCTCATCAAAAACAAAATCTCATAAAACAATGGACAGCGATCTTAAAATTGCTCTGTGGAACGCCAACAGTCTACTGCAACGAAAACTGGAAATAGAATCCTTTCTCAATACACAAAAAATAGACATACTATTAATTTCAGAAACCCATTTTACAGACAAAAACTATCTAAACATCTTCAGGTACAAAACATACCACACTCCACATCCAAGTGGGACTGCCCGCGGACGTACTGCAATAATCATAAATGAGAGAATTTCACACTACGAATCTGACAAATATGAAAAAGATTATCTTCAGTCCACCAGTATCAAAATAAAGGACGCTTGTGGCACACTAGTCCTGGCCGCAGTGTACTGTCTATCAAGACACCAAGTAACAAAGGAACTGTTGGATACAGGAACGCTTGAATATGTCATTTAGTCTATAATTACCAATATTTATTGAATTTGTTGCGTTTTGGATACGAAGGAATAACGAAGCGAAATGAGAGGCATTTAATTCTAATTGTTAATGGTTAATTGTTAATTGATGGACTGGTTGGCGATCTCTTTGCGTGCACGGGGGCGCTTTATGCTAACCTGGGGCCGTCAAGCCGTGGCTAGGGGGGCGTTCACAACGTCCCTCTGAGGCCTCCATTAAACCCCGTTAGAGAGATGCAAGGCATCTCTTGTTGTGAGGGTCTACGGACGGAAATTACTTCGGTAATTTTCCGAGACGTTCAGGCTAACCCAAGAGCAAAGCCACCAGGTTTTCGAATCGGTATTGTCCGTAGTGGGGGAAAGACCACGTGACTCGGCGGGGTCCGAACCGCGACGGATTAAGAATCGTTATCACTCTTTTGATAGCCGCCGCTCGATTCGGTCGTAGATCGTTCCGTCCTTGCGCGTCTCGAACTCGCTGTTTACAAAGCAATACGCATTTAGTTTTCGTTCTTCAATTCTTACGATTATTATTTCTGAAATATTGCGTTCCTTATTTGACAATTATTGATTATTCCACAATTATTGCATATTATTTAATATTTAAACATTATTGTATTAATACTGTAGGAAAAGATGTAGAAGTGGTTGTGCACTGATTTTATTCAGCCCGTGCAAAGCTATTAACACTTTTATTTATAATTTAACAAAACAAATATAAACACTAACTTTAACTTTTAATATTAACACCAAACTCCGACTTTTAAAATCTTTTATCGCCTTTACAAAACTTTCAAAACGTCCGTCATTCGCCGCGGTTCACCTATTCTCCATTCTCTTTTTTCTCGATCCTCATTTCTCAAAGTGATCCGATCCTAATTTCATTTTATGTTAATTTGCCGCTTGCCGAGTCGGTAACTTGAAAAATAGCTGACCGAGATTACCGACGTGTAACAAGCAGCACCTTTTGTTTATTAATATTTAATATCAGCGCTCGGTCATGTCGTTTCCACTTCTTTCCACTTCCTACACTCGGCCATCCTGCACTAGCATCCACCCTCGGATGCTGCATCTTCCGGGACCTCGTCTTCGTCGCTCAACTCTGAATCCGTGTCTACCCATGGTTTCATATGATCCGCGACGGTAGTTGTTTGTCGCGGACCTTCGTGATCTCCTTCTTTTTCCACCATGTAACGATGGTTGCATAGAGATCTTCTGACGCGGTATGGGCCGAGGTATTTTGTTGCTAGTTTCGATCCGGGCCCCAGTTGTGTCCGCTTGATCGCCACCAATTCACCGTCACCGTAGACTCTGGCCTCCTTCCTGTTCTTATTGTAAGTTTTTCGATTTTCGGCTTGGATCTTTGCAAGGTTATCTTTGGCAACCTCTCTCTCTTTATCCCGTTCCTCTTGAAATATTGCCGCCCATTCTTGTTCGAGTATCTCCCGAACCGGTGCGTCATCTTTCACTCGCATTCGCGTCCCGAAAAATAATTGAAAAGGCGTGGTATTTATGCTACGATGATGCAAAGAATTTAAATATCTCTGGATCGGCTCTAGATATTTAAACCACTCATCCGGATTCGGTGTTGATAATTTTGTTAAGAGAGGAATGAGTGTTCGGTTCAGCCTTTCTACCTGCCCATTGCCTCGTGGTACACCTGTTGCAATGAGCGAATGTTCAATTTTTTCTCGTAAGCAATATTCTTCAAATTTGCTTGAAGTGAACGCCGTTCCCCGATCGGAGATAACTCGACGCAGATTCCCGAATATCACCGCCTGTTTTTCTAAATGTCGTACTACCTCGCGACTGTTTGTAGTTTTTGTCGTATACAACCATACAAATTTTGTGAACGCATCTATGTATTACAGCGAAAATATACTTATAACTTTTTTTTGTCGACAAAAGCGGCCCAAGATGATCAACGTGATACGTGTCAAGCGGCACTTCACCCTTGTCAATCGGGTAAAGGAACCCCTCCTGTCTACCCGCTTTTCTTTCGGCTAAAATACATTGAATACAATTTTTAACTACTTTTTCTATTTTTGCTCTAATACCCTGAAACCAGTAGTCTCCACGTAGCATCGCCTCTGTTTTGGTAACCGCAAAATGCCCCTTTTCATGTATACTACGTATAAGTTGTGTCTGTAACGCCTTCGGCACCACAAGACGGATATCACCCTCGACTAATTTGAACGAAACACCCCCTCGTGTTATGTAACCTTCGATTTTCCCTTGCTCGGCTAACTCCAATACCTTCCGAACTCCTTCATCTTCCCGTTGCGCCTTGTAAATTTTCGCCGATATACCATCCGATCCTCTGCTAACTAATAGACACTGTTTGTGCACCAGGAAATTTTGAATGAATTACGCAAGTGCACTGTGTAAAAGTACGTGTAATTTTTATAGTAAAAATTGTAAAAAGGTTAACAAATGAGTTGAAATGACAGTTGGCTAATTAACTATTATTTTTACGAGAGTTCGCTCGCACAAGTTCACATATCACAGGAGTACGCCTGGAGAGATTATATTGTCGTAAGTTCGTACGACTGGGTTCACAAAATCTGATCTAAAGCTTGATATAATCTGTTCTAAATCTTAATATAATCAGTTCTAAAGGTTGAATATAATCGGTTCTAAAGGTTGAATATAATCTGTTCTAAAGGTTCAATATAATCTGTTCTAAAGGTTCAATATAATCTGACGTTTTTCCGAAAAAACACTGGTTTTAAAACTTCTGCCTGAGGGCTGTCGATGGGGGTGACTTTCCTCATTGGCTGATTCTTGCGTGGTTGATGAGCAAGAAGGCGGTCATCTTTCTTGTCATTCGTTTGACAATCCACGCCTCTAAAGTCCTGGTCACCCTTAGGTAGCGTACGAGTGACACGGCTGGAAAGTCCCAAGACCTCTTAACCCTGAGACAAGCACCCCAGGACCCATCTTGACAAATTTCAGATGCTTAAATTTATGGCACCACTAAAGCGATTTAGCTTTTAACGCTGTTTTCGCCAAACTGCCATAAATTAACGTTAAGAGTCCTATTTTTTGTGTTGCACGTACGAGATTTACAATGCAACGGTTTTTCTAAAATACAAGTCCAAACATTCCGCCCGCCTTGAAGGGACACCCTTCAATATAAACTACACACACATACTTCTAATAATAGTACTTAATATTTTACACAATGTCTCTAACGCAAACTAATAAATTTCTATCATGTAATTACTAATAAACACTGTTCACTTAAAGTCTACTAAAAAGTCAATTAACTAGTCCTTAGTGCAATGTTCTGAATTGTCAGTTTGTTCAAATGGTAAAACACAAATTCTTGAAACGGGTCTTTTAACAATGCCTCGAGGAAGGCGCACAGACACTACACGAATTATACCGTCCTTTCCATGGTGACATTCAGTAATGCGTCCTAACGGCCACTGCATTGCTGGTATGTTGTCCTCGCGTATGAGTACCATGGCACCAATTTTAAGTGCGTTGGGTACACTTTTATACCATTTGTGTCGTGCCTGAAGCTGTGGCAAATATTCCCTTTGCCATCTATTCCAGAAATGTTGAAACATTTGTTGCAAGTGTTGATACCTATTTAACCTACTAGTCTTCACGTCATGCAAATGCTCTTGTGGAAAAGTCATTAATGAATCTTCGATCAAGAAATGTCCGGGAGTTAAAGGTGATAAATCATTAGGATCATTTGACAAAGGAGATAATGGACGGGAATTAAGACAAGCTTCGACTTGTGTTATTATTGTATAAAGTTCTTCGTATGTAAGACGCGTTTCTCCTATTACTCGTTTTAAATGGAATTTTGCAGATTTGACTGCACTCTCCCATAATCCACCAAAATGAGGTGCGTAAGGTGGAATAAAATGCCATTCAATTTGTTCATTGGATAAAAATTCAGTTACTTCGCTTTCAAATCCATTATCTGATATAATCAATTTTACTAATTCGTTTTTTGCACCAACAAAATTCTTACCATTGTCTGAATATATATTCTTACATCTACCGCGACGTGAAATAAATCTTTTCAAACAGTTAAGAAAAGCTTCCGTAGATAGATCGCGAGCTAATTCTATATGTACTGCCTTAGTAACAAAGCAGATGAAAATGCAAATATATGACTTAATAGAAACGCGTGCACGAGCCCCTTCTTTCAATAGAAAAGGGCCTGCGTAATCGACTCCACAGTTGTAGAATGGCCGTGCAGGTAGTACCCGAGCCGTCGGCAAATTTCCCATCAAGTACGTCGATTCAACTGGTTTTACTCGAAAACAAGTAATACATTCTCGCAAAATTTTCCTAACTAAATTTCTTCCTGCGAGTGGCCAATAAGTTCTTCTTATCGACGAAAGTACGGCTTGGCATCCTGCATGCAACAAGCGTTGATGTTCATACTTAATGATTAAATACGTCAATCTATGTTTTGACGAAAGAATAATTGGGTGTTTCTGGCTAAACGGAATATACGCATTGTTTAAACGACCCCCTACTCTCAGTATACCATCCTCGTCTACAAATGGATTCAACTGAATCAGGCGGCTATCTAAAATTCCAGTTCCTTTTGCTAAATTAGTAATTTCTTTGGAAAATTCTTCTGTTTGTGCCAGTTTTACTAATCGCATCGTCGCTAATTTCAATTCATCTGTTTTTAGAAATTGTTGTCTCTTACTGTTATCATCCTTATTGCGCGTTTCCTTGCTTAATGTTCGCTGACTTTCGTTGATCATCAATTTGCAGTTCTTATAAAATTTCAATATATATGCCGTTACCCGAACTAATCTCGTAAATGAGGAAAACCTATCAAAAAATCCTGAATTCAGTACTACAGGTTGATCTTGTTTCCTTGGTATTTCCTTTTGAGTGGCCTCTTTGGCCTGAATGCTCAATATCTTATGCCTGGTCTCTGGTGCATTTACTAATTCTATCTTTTCATTAACGAGTTGATCATTTAAATCCTGATTTTTAACTAAATTACATATTAATTTTCTTGGAGAGTTGAGACATATATTTCCGGCGATAATCCATCCAAGAACAGTTTTATGAAGCATTAGTTCGGTATTTTTTATGAAAATTTGTCCTACTGAAAGAAGTCTCAAAAAGAGTGAGGCACCTATAATTAAATCTACTGGTCCAGAGCAGTTATAATCTGGATCAGCTAACTCCACGTCTTTTGGTATTTGTACATCTGTTGTATTAATGTGTGAACTAGGAATATTGCTGCTTATCTTGTCCAAAACAACACAAGTGATCGTTGCTGAGAAATTATTAATCCGGGAGCAAATCTTTGTTGTCGCTAAATGATCTACGTGTAATGACCCTTGTTCAATACCCGTAAGTTCGAGGTTGCTTCTTGTTTTCGGCAGTCCTAAACGATTACATAATGCGGTAGTCATAATGTGCGGTTCGGATCCTGAATCCAAAAGTGCCCTGCATTCATGCCTCTGTCCATGGCAATCATAAATATATATTCTGGCTGTAGATAGCACTGTAACTTTTGTTCCTGTTTGTATAACACGAGCTGTTAATGATTGTTTTATTGCGGTTGAGTGACCAGACGTGCTTTCATTCGATTGCATAGAATTTTCTACCTGCTGTACCCCTTCAGGCTGGGCACCTGTAACTTGTACCTGTAGCGACCCCGAGGTATTAGTACCTGAACTTTCTAGGTGAAGTAGATAGTTATGCTTTTTTCCGCATTTTCGGCATGGTCCGAAGGTACAATTTCTGTTCTGATGTCCATCACCCAAACAATTAAAACATAGGTGAAGTTCCCTCACCTTCTGCAAACGTGTGACCGTTGACATACCCTTGAAAACTTCACACGAGTATATCGGATGTGCTCCATTACAAATTATGCACGATTTCTTATTCGTGACTGTGGAATATGTTTTTATCTGTTTCGGTTTCGTCGTAACCGATTTCACTGTTGCTTTATTACTTTTAACATCATTAAATTTGATTTTATCCAAATCTGAATTTTGTAAGAATTTAATGTGCCTTTCCAAGAAGTTTGCAAATTCCTTGAAAGTTGGTTCTGTCGTTGAATTAGCCAACGTTCTTCCCCATTCGCGTCTCATAGGGATATTCAATTTCGATGTCAATAAATAAATAATTAACGGATCCCAGAATTCAGTTCTCTTTCCTAGAGTTTTTAATGCGAGTAAGTTATTATTCGTGTTGTCCAATAACTGACGCAGTTCCGAATGTGACGAATCGCGTGTCAAAACTGGTGCTTCAAATAGTGCTTGTACGTGGTGATGAATTAAAGTGTTCGGATCTTCATAGCGAGACTTTAACCCTTCCCAAGCTAACAAATAATTCGCCTCTGAAACGCCTAGAGCTTCAATAGTGCGAGCAGCATCTTCAATCAATGCTGAATTCAAATAATGGAATTTTTGAATGTTACTCAGTCCCATATGTTCATGGATTAATGACCTAAATGTGTCACGAAACTTTATCCAATTACTAACCGTGCCATCAAAAGTCGGCAATACTAGTTTCGGAAGACTAACCCCTATTGGGCCTGCTTCTGAGTGCAGTGCTGGTGATTCGGTAACACTACGCGATACCGATCCCAAAGAAGGTACAAAGGATTTCCTACTTTTTATCAATCCTTTTGCTTTGCCAATTGCCTTATGGTAGCTATCTTCGAAAATCTTTATTTCCTCCTCTTCGCGTAGGTGTTTTTCACGTTCGAAGTCTTCACGTGTTCGAACGGTCTCATCTAAATCGACTTCATCAAGCGATTCTATTTCCTCTTGTATTGCTTCAAATTTATCTAATAACGGAATAGCTTTCTCTAAACGCGATTGCAAATCCTCAACATCAGACAACGGTGTAAACGAGTCCAAATAATTGTTAAAACGCGTTAAAGCTGATTTGACAGTTGCTCTCTTTTTCCTTAGAGCTTCCATTGTGTACAATTTAAATAACACAAGCCGCGGATTAGGAAAATAGGAGAAGAAAGGAAATAAATCGGAGACTCACCAAACTTTATGACTGGTGAAAATCAGGTTGGCCCTGCTGCTGCCTGCTGTTTGCTGCTACCTGCTTCGCTGCGTTCTATCCTCGTCCAATAGGTTTGCAGAGTAGGTACTGGATATGCTGATACTTCGATGTATCTCGTCGTATCAACACAAATTCAAATTCACTAATTCAAATCAAAGTTCACAAAAAGACACAGTCTCTAAACAGTTCAGTTCGTTGCAGTATACAAAGTCCAATTGTACACTTAAATGATTTTTATTCTAGTGACTATCCTTGTTGTGTCACAATAGAATAATGATTCTTCAATAATAATCACTGATCACACACAGTTGATTCAAAGTTCGTTCTGTTTCAATCCGGCTCGAAGGACCAATGTTTGTGCACCAGGAAATTTTGAATGAATTACGCAAGTGCACTGTGTAAAAGTACGTGTAATTTTTATAGTAAAAATTGTAAAAAGGTTAACAAATGAGTTGAAATGACAGTTGGCTAATTAACTATTATTTTTACGAGAGTTCGCTCGCACAAGTTCACATATCACAGGAGTACGCCTGGAGAGATTATATTGTCGTAAGTTCGTACGACTGGGTTCACAAAATCTGATCTAAAGCTTGATATAATCTGTTCTAAATCTTAATATAATCAGTTCTAAAGGTTGAATATAATCGGTTCTAAAGGTTGAATATAATCTGTTCTAAAGGTTCAATATAATCTGTTCTAAAGGTTCAATATAATCTGACGTTTTTCCGAAAAAACACTGGTTTTAAAACTTTTGCCTGAGGGCTGTCGATGGGGGTGACTTTCCTCATTGGCTGATTCTTGCGTGGTTGATGAGCAAGAAGGCGGTCATCTTTCTTGTCATTCGTTTGACAATCCACGCCTCTAAAGTCCTGGTCACCCTTAGGTAGCGTACGAGTGACACGGCTGGAAAGTCCCAAGACCTCTTAACCCTGAGACAAGCACCCTAGGACCCATCTTGACAAATTTCAGATGCTTAAATTTATGGCACCACTAAAGCGATTTAGCTTTTAACGCTGTTTTCGCCAAACTGCCATAAATTAACGTTAAGAGTCCTATTTTTTGTGTTGCACGTACGAGATTTACAATGCAACGGTTTTTCTAAAATACAAGTCCAAACAGACACGTTGGTAGAGGATTTCGACTCAGCGCGTCCACATGCGCCATACGCTCGCTCGCACGATGCTCGATTTCATAATCGAATTCCTCCAACAGGAGGGCCCATCTCGCTACCCGAACACATAAATCGCGTTTATTCATAGTTAAGGCAAAAGCTTTACAATCTGTCACGATTTTGAATCGTATCCCTATTAGATATACGCGAAATTTTTTAAGAGCTCGCACAATAGCTAGAACTTCGAGTTCGTAACTTGCGTATCTCGTTTCTGCGGGCGTCGTTTTCCCGCTCGCGAAGTGTACACGGTGCATTTTGCCGTCGCTATCGTCGTGCTGCATTAAGATCGCCCCAAACCCATACATTGAAGCATCAGTATGCAATTCAGTTGCCGCGCCTATTCGATACAATCTTAACACCGGTTTTTCACACAATCGAGCTTTTAAAGTTTCAAACGCTTTGATTTCCTCATTCTCGAATTTAAATTTCGCGTCGGCTCGCAACAAATTCGTTAGAGGTCTGGCAATCAAGGCGTATTCGCGAACAAATTTACGGAAATATCCGGTCAACCCCAGAAAGCTCTGTACATTCTTCGCATTCTTTGGTATCGGAAATTTTACAACGGCTTCTGTTTTTTCTTCAGAAGGCTGGACGTTCCCATTCTCTATTACGTGCCCGAGAAATTGAACCCTTTTTTGTAAAATTTGGCATTTTTTCCAATTTATATTTAGCCCTCCGTCCCTTGCTACTGCGAGCACTCTTTCGAGCCTCTGTACCCCCTCTTCAATATTTTTTGACGGAATTATTAAATCGTCCATATATACCATTACAATCCCCTTATTAATTAATTCTCTGAACTCGGCATGAATAAATTTAACAAAGACAGCTGGCGAGTTACAAAGGCCAAAAGGTACGCGTAAAAATTCGTACTGACCATCAGGTACGATAAACGCGGTAAATTTACGGCTATCCTCACCTACTGGCACATGGAAAAATCCATTTTTGAGATCGAGAGTGCTAAAAATCCTTGCTCCTTGCAACGCATCCAACTGATCTACAACGAGGGGTAAGGGATAGCGATCTTTTACAATTTTCTTATTAATTTGGCGATAATCTACACATAAACGCATGGAACCGTCTTTTTTTTTTAACTAAAACAATGGGACTCACATATTCAGAGAGCGATGGCTGGATGATACCATCTCGTAACCACTCACTTATTTGCGCATTTACGTTTTCTCTTTCTGTTGAAGCTAATCGCCTCGCTCGCTGGTATACTGGCCTGTCGTCTTTCAATACAATATGCATACGGACTTCAGTTTCTCGCGTTTTATCAGGGGCATAGCTCTCGACCATTGTCTGTACCTTTTCCTTAATCGCACCCTCCCCAAGATGAGATAAGTCTACCCTCGCTGTTTTCTCGTCACATTCAATCTGGAAGATATCTGGAACCCCGTTATCGAGATCAGATTCTCGCCGAGTTGGAAGGATTGTTACTGTACCGCAGTTAATTATTATTTTCACCGACCCCAAAAAGTCTATACCAATTAAAACGTCATGCTTTAATACCGTATCAGACACAACATGGACCGTGGCCTCATATGAGTGGCCGTTGATCACAAGTCTTGCTACAAATTTCCCCAACGTCTTATTAATGGTTCCCCCTACGCCTCGAAACGCTAATTCGCTCATCGATAATCGCGGCGCGCCAATTTTTATATAACATGCCGCCGTCATAAAAGTCAAATCGCTACCCGTATCGATCAACGCCAGAATGTCGTGATCATTCAGTCTCACCATTTTACAGGTCTTCTCTGTTGCTGGTTGTTCCACGTAGTTCGTGCTCCGGGTTGCCTGTCTTTCATCGCGTTTCTTACATTCTGGAGCGATATGTCCATGCTCGCCACAAAGATAGCATTTCACCCCGCGTTCCTTCGTGGGGCAGTTTCTGCTAAGGTGCCCTGCTTCTCCATAGTTGTAGCACCTATCTGGTTCTCGTCTTGGTATCCATTCGTCGACCCTCCTGACTCCTGAGGTACTTGCTGCCGCAGCAGCCGCAGGTTTCAAATGACTGACCCGAACGCTTCTACCCTGGTTTCCTGGTGGCAGTGACAGCTTCTCGAACGCTCGTAACAACGCATCCGGGGTGGTGTAACACTGCATCCTTGCCTGGTTTCGGAGTATGGGATCTGGGATTCCCTCGACCAGATAATCGACGAGCTCGATCTGATCCTCCACCGGCACCCTGTTTGCTTTTATAATTTTATCGTAGAAATATTCATCGAATGGCTCACCCCTTTTCCAGGTCCGCTCCTGGAACTGCTGCTGTACCGCAACCACGCTCGGCCTATGGTGAAACATTTCCTTGAACCGATCAAGCAGCTGCCTAACGTTCATCTCAATGAATTCTGAACGAGAATGCATCCATTCTCGGGCCTTTCCTTGCAGTCTCATTCCGATCAAAACTTTCACCTCTTCGTCCTCAAGTCGATACGTTGCCTGCAGTATCTGAATTTGCTTGGCCCAGCTTGGAAAATCTTCCGATTTCCCGTCGAAGCATTTTAACAGCTCTGCAACAGTTGCTACCCCTATTCGACTGCTGCGTGCTGTTGGCTGTTCTTCCGATATAGTGGGACGCTGCTGCATTCTCGCCATTTCGAGTTCACGCCGCATAACTGCAAGCTCACGTTCCATCAGAGCCTTTTCCCGACGCAAAAGATCAATTTCAAAGCGACTTCTCTCAAGTTCATCACTGCTTGTCGTTAAAGGAGCGCTTGCATCTCCAACTGCTCCTTCCTCTTCTCCCGCGATAAATACGCTTTCATCACGCGGATCTCCCTTCTCATACGTAGCACTAGCGCTCATCCATCGGCCCGACGCGCTATCAGCTCGGTCTTGGTACCCGTTGTATTTAATCCGTGAGCTCGCAACATATCTTTCAATTCTGTCACGGAATAACCCACTGCTTGTTTGGTTGGCATAATTATTATTCGCCTGAATTCGTTTTGTTCGTCTCTTTGCACGCACTATCACTGCAGATAACCACTCGATCTATTTCGACTTTCTTTCAAATCCCGGCTGAGCCCCCAAAATTGTAGGAAAAGATGTAAAAGTGGTTGTGCACTGATTTTATTCAGCCCGTGCAAAGCTATTAACACTTTTATTTATAATTTAACAAAACAAATATAAACACTAACTTTAACTTTTAATATTAACACCAAACTCCGACTTTTAAAATCTTTTATCGCCTTTACAAAACTTTCAAAACGTCCGTCATTCACCGCGGTTCACCTATTCTCCATTCTCTTTTTTCTCGATCCTCATTTCTCAAAGTGATCCGATCCTAATTTCATTTTATACTAATTTGCCGCTTGCCGGGTCGGTAACTTGAAAAATAGCTGACCGAGATTACCGACGTGTAACAAGCAACACCTTTTGTTTATTAATATTTAATATCAGCGCTCGGTCATGTCGTTTCCACTTCTTTCCACTTCCTACAATACTTAATTGTTGTATTATTGTAAATACGCATTGCAATCGTTTATAGTATATATCGATAATTATTGTTGTTAATTATCGTCGTCGACTCTATATTACGAGTTGTACACTTTCATTTTCGTTAATAAATAATTAATTAATCCCAAACCGTCTGTTATTTTCCTTACGTATTCAACAGGAACAATTCCATAACTACTTCAATACCTTGGGAGAACGATTCATAGCAGGATGAGACTTCAACGCAAAACATTCACAGTGGGGTTCAAGGCTTACAAACCCAAAAGGTAGAGAACTGCAAAAAACAATGTTATCTAGAGGATACAACCATGTCAGTACAGGCAAACCAACCTATTGGCCATCCGACCCGACAAAAATCCCAGATCTCCTAGATTTTTACGTAACAAAAGGTATTTCAATAAACTATCTTAACATTTATCCAAACTTCGATCTCTCATCAGATCACTCGCCAATTATATTAACATTAAGTTCAAAAATAGTAGAAAAAGAAAAGCGCCCTTCTCTATACAATACAAAAACTGACTGGTCTTCTGTTAGGTTAGGTTATAAAAAAAGCAATAGTTGCAATAACACAAATATTCAACGCAATTATCACGTTAACATATTTTCCAATACAATGGAAATTTGCCGAAATTATTCTCATTCAAAAACCTGATAAACCCCCATCCGAAGTAACCTCCTATAGGCCGATCTCCTTGCTGCCTATCTTATCAAAACTGTTTGAAAAACTACTCCTGAAACGATTAGAACCTATAATGAAAGAAAGAAACTTAATACCTCAACACCAGTTTGGGTTTCGTAAGCAACATTCCACAATTGAACAAGTACACCGTATAATAAATGAAATTGAAATTAGTTTTGAGGAACACCGAGTTTGCTCTGCTGCTTTCATAGATATAAGCCAAGCCTTCGATAAGGTCTGGCATACAGGACTACTACATAAAATCGAACAGAACCTCCCTCATAACTATTACACCTTCATCAAATCATATTTAAGTGAAAGATATTTTCACGTAAATCAAAATGACAGCTTTTCCAAAATATACCCAATCTTAGCTGGAGTTCCGCAAGGAAGTGTACTAGGGCCCACATTATATCAGATTTTTACAGCGGACCTTCCATGTACCGAGAAAGTAATAACAGCTACGTACGCAATTGTAGCGTCGCATAAAATTCCATGAAAAGCAGCAAAACTGCTACAGGAATCCCTGAACAAGATAGCCGAATGGGCACAAAAATGGAAAATCAAAATCAATGGAAAAAAAGTCTAGTCGAACAAACATGTTGAGGGCACGGAAATCAAAATTAATGAAGAGAGTCTTGTTACAAGGGACAGTGTGAAATACCTCGGCATACATCTGGACAAAAGGCTTATGTGGAAAAATCACATCAAAATGAAAAGAAAACAAGTAGACATAAAAATGAAAAAACTATATTGGATACTAGGCTATAAATCGCCTCTTTCATTACAAAATAAATTGCTGCTATATAAAGTGGCGATCATTCCAATATGGACTTACAGTATCCAGCTTTGGGGCTGTGCAAAAACAAGCAATCTAAATATTATACAGAGATCCCAAAACAAGGCTTTAAGAACAATAACAGCCGCCCCATGGTATGTCAGTGGGGAAACTCTTCATAAAGACCTAGGAATAAAATACGTTAAAGAACAAATTCAAAAATATGCAACAGCACACAACAACAAACTTGAAAGACATCCTAGTGAACTGGCTAAAAACCTGACAAAAACATCAATAATCAGTAGATTGAAGAGAACGAAACCACATGACCTACTTGACAGACAATGAAGGGAAAGGAGGAGTGGTAACACTACTGAGTGTTATCCACACGCATGCGATATTCAAATTATAAAATTTGCTGGTTGGCTCACTAGAGCCAGTTGTAAATGTAGAGTAAATAATAATAAAAAAAAAAAATATTTGTCGTGATTAGACGGTGAAAATGTGTGTGTGTGATTGATTGTGTTCGTTAGTTGATTTGAGGAGCACAGGGTCTCATTCAAATCATGATTCGATTCGTATTAATCCACATTGCGTGAGATTGTCCACGATGATTTATTTGAGGAGTGTAGGGTCCCACTCGAATGATGTTGTTTTACGCTTTTTACCACCCTACATTGGCTATCCGAGGAGTGTGAGGTCCCACTCGGATAATGTTGTGTTATACGTTCTTTACCACGCCACACTGGCCTATTCGAGGAGTACAGAGTCTCGCTTGAATAGTGTTGTGATTGTATTTGTTATCCAGTCTGTCCTGGATATTTCACGTTACTCCATGATGCATGAAGTAGGTTTGTTACTCCGCGATACACGGAGTTATTAGATATACACGGAGGTTGTACTCTCCATCCGACCCGCACAAGACTCAACGATCGACTGTCTTCGAAATATAAAAATTGCCCGAACACCCTCGCGCCTTAGTGGGTAACGGTTGAGAAAAATCTGTCCTTGTTTTTGAAAGACCGAGAAAAAGAATGCATAGGCGTTAGCCGATTTATGTCACGTAAGTTCGTGTCACGTTGGGACCAGTCCGAACGGGACTTGATTGTATAAAAGGATCCTCGTTGACTGTAATAAATTCTTTCGTCGCGGCAAAGGTCGGAGTTCGATGGAACAATATCTGTTTAGTTCCTTTGAGTTAGTCGTTCGTTATTATAGTTATTATATTAAACGCACATACTTTTCTTATTTTGTTATAATTGTTTGTATGTGCGATGCAGCGTCAGCAATATTAGCGACGATTAAACAACGCGTGGACTAAAGTGATTAAGTGGACTGTATTTAAATGAATTGTATGTGACTTCGTATGACTAGACTTTATTAGACTGTTTGTATAATTTCTAACGAGATTTGTATAATGTCGAACTTTGTATTTCGTATGTCGAAGGTTTTCTAATGTGTAAGATCGAAGATTTGCTAATATCTAAGATCGAAGGATCTCTAATGTCTAAGATCGAAAGTTTACTAATGTCTAACCGAAGGTTTACTAATGTCTAAGATCGAAGGATCTCTAATGTCTAACTGTCCGACGCTTTTCCGCGATCCAGGAAAGCTCGGAGTGGGCGTTCACACTTCCTCAAACTTGGAAGGGATAGCAAATGAATTTTCCTATTGGATCCTATTGGATGAAAAATGTTTAGTGGAAGTGGCAAAAAAGTGACGCATGTAAGTTTGGGTTTTTCCCAAAATGACCGTAGCGAGTAATAAACCTAAGGAGTACCTCGACATGAATGGAAAGTGCAAACAAAAGACTCTACGACTACGGCTAAGGGTTCTGACCCCAGATGTAACTGGCAATAAATCAGGAAAAAACTCGCGAGAATGTAATGACTCCTTGGGTCCTATTTCTGCTACGAGTCAAGAGCTATTGAAACTAACAAACTGTTTTCTAAAGAACCTAAAAATCGTAAACTATTGTGCCCAAAACTTGGCCGGAGGTCTAATCCTCTCCAACACGTATTCTAAAACCTAACATTGTTAATTGTTAAATCTCATCATCTTCGTTATTTATTGAATAAACCAAATTGTTGAAAGGTATTGACCTGTGGATTTCACTCCTTAACCGCACACCACACGAATCCCACAATCATTAGAGTTAGTTATTAATAAATCGAATCGTTCAGTAGGTAAATACCGCTCTTTGCCTCACGAGCGCTGTAAATATCTGTACTTAGGTCCAGATGCTCATTAGGTTACAAATGCTCATACTAATATTGAGTAAAGTTAGTTTCTCAATTATTGTTATAATTAGCTAGTTAGTAGTTAGTCTTTTTCTGAATGTAACCGCGTAAGCACGGGAGTCTCGTAAGTTTCTATAATAAAGTATTTCTCCGTTTATAAGAACATTTTCGTTTTAACCTCTACCCCACACTAGTTTCGTAAGTTAGTTTATTTTTGCGCGTACATAAATGAAATAAGTAAGTGTTTGTCTCGTCAAGTAGACACTTAAGTGCGTTTGATATTTTAATTTATTTTCCTGGGCGGGGGCCCAGGACGCCTTGCACACTGTCCCGGGGGGGGGGGCGGCGGCGCCTCGGTGGTCTGGGCGCTGTCGTAAATAAGTGTTAGGAGCAGGGTGAGGTCCTCCTGACCTCCCCCGGGAAGGGCTCTCAAGAGCCAAGGCGCGGTGGTCCCGGTTGTGTTCTTCTAGAGTTCCCGGGGCCGCCCTTCAATGCGCCGAGGTAGGACCACCGTGGGGGTTTTAGTCGGTAGGAATCCGACATAACCCCGCGCCCTCCCCCAGGGGCGCGGGGTATCTATGAAAATTTCCCCCACGTAAAAAAAAAAAAAAAAAAAAAAAAAGTTAATTCATTTGCGTTAAAAAAATTAATATATGTAGGAGTACAGCGGCAACCGTCGCACCGCGAATATGCCAAAAAGATCGCGAATGCAGACAATAATAACACCGCGCGGTTGAACAACTGATCGGGCGAAGCCATTACCGACGAGCGCGTCGACCCGAGCGTATGTGCGTGAGTGTTGACGAAGCGTCAAGCGAAGCGAGCGTTAGAAAACGGTTGCGATTCTAACGATTATCGAAAACTCCCGAAGGGTTCGAAAACAATAACCGAGAATGTTCGGGCGCCGCACGAATATAAGGACGCGACGGCAGAATATAATGAGTCACGACGAGTACGAGTACGGTTACGACGATTACGATTACGACAATTACAATTACGACGACGATTACAAATTACGTGTATTTTGTATCTTTTAGTGTGTTCTTTTTGTGCGCTCTTAAATAAAGGCTTTGTTGTGAAAATTCTAAACCTACATATATATTGAGACCGAATTCTTTTGTGTTTATAACGAATGTTATAGGTTTTGTAAATGCGCGCGAATGGCAAGAGCGAATGTACTGACGAATGAGCGATGAGTGCGAGAGAAAGAATGAGAGAGAGAAAGAGGAAGAGTAAGAGTGAGAGAGAGAGCGGATAAGAGTGCGAGTCGTTAGAAATTAGGGGAATCGGCAAATCAGGAGCAGACCGAATGAGACCGAGCGTAAGGAAAGTAGCGCGAGCGATATATGTACATAGTAGCAGTAGAAGATTTGTTAAAATATATTTTTCGTCGAGCTTCAGTTTCTTTTATTTTTTTTTATTTTCTTTTTCTTCTCCCCCATTTTCTCTAACACGAATTTGAATGAATCTAAACGTTTTAATTAATTCAATCGACAAAAGATTCCGCTCGGCGCGGCCTAAATCAATGGCTGCCGGCCCTCTGGTGAAAAATAATTAATTTAAGAAAACAAGTAATAATTTATTGGGCGCCAGCCAATTTTGTGAAAAATCGAAAAAACCGAACACGAGGTTTACCCGGAGGGTAGGTGGATTGGTGACCCGTGGTAAAGATAGGAAACAAGAATAGAAATAGAATAAAATATAAATTAACTCAGGTAAAATGCAGATTTACTGACTTACAATTCTGTTAAAAAGTGGTACATATTGCTGGTATTTCCGCAAATCACATTCTCCGGTCGAGCCACTTTACACTCTTTTGACGAAATCAACGATTTTATTCTAAATTTAATTTAAAAAATTTGAAATAGAATTATAATGAAACGTAAAACGCGTCTAGACTCGGACGAACTCGACGATTTCATTTTAAATTTCATTCAAAAATTTTAAGTAGAATTATGACAAAAACGCGACTAGACTCGATATCGTTCGAGGACAAAGGGCAGTGATCGAACGTGTGTGACTATAAGCCTCGCTATGGGTCTTTTGACAATTAAAAACCAGTGTTAACGTCCCTCAGGCAAAGAGGAAGGCCACAATGGTGAAAGAGAGCCACCTATAGAATAACTTCTTCGACAACTTTAGAGTGGTCTTATCTTCCTGTTACTATATACTTGTATAATATATGTATACCTAGTTTAAAAAATCCTACAATACTTATTTAGATCGTATAACAAATTCAATTCGAAATCTCAAATTATTTCTATGTGGACATTCAAATCAAATCATGTGAAATAAAATATGTAGAAGCAAAAATCTTAAAATAGCAATTACATACTCTAAATAATTGCAATATTTTTCACTGCTGCTTTTGCAGGTCATTATTGTTTTCCAAGTTTTTAAAATCTTCCTAAGATAGCTTAGGAATGTCAACCTCGACCAATTTCCTTTCGGTAATTGATTTCTCATTGCGATCAATTGCCTATGTAGTTTGTTTTGAATTCTTAAATATGTGCGATTTATTAATATCTTATATGTTGTCAAATACCTATATCGTTCGTTTCAAAGCTCCTCTTACATTTTAGAGTTTAATCGTTTCCCTGCACGTCCCACCGTGTTGGCTCCTTTGCAGGATTTGATTGGATTAGATGGAATTTGTATCGTCCAATCCCAAATATAGCGTTAGGTATGGATGTATTTTAAATGAATCCCCCCTCTCTCTCTTTCATTTTTTCTTTTATTATTCAATGTGTTATATCTCGACTTTGAAGTTTTTTGTTATTACTTTTACTTTTGCATCGCCTTCAAGGCGACCGGCGTACATTTGTACTCGGAATATTCCATTTCGAGAAGCTGAAGAGTCTTTGAAGAGTGTAAATTTTTAATATTTTGTACTTTTATAATTAATATTTTATTATTAACGCTACTTCCTTCGGAACATCGTGGCCTTCGAATACCCGTAGCGCAAAAATATATTGAAGTTATAGCAATATTTCTGGTACCAAACAGGTCTGACCTTAAAGAGGAATTCTAACTGCTGACGGATGACCTGGCGGTGATTGATGTCTCGAAGTATTCCCTCCCAGCCATTCTGATAACCTCGATATCTTTTACTACCTTAAAAACTTTAAAGCCTCTAAAGCAATCCTTGTATGGTATATTTTATTTTCTATATATTTATATGTAAATCTATAGAAGTCTTTATTTTCACGATATTCATTTGACACAATTATTTCTCTCCATATTAACCTGTTAATGTACAACTTCGTGTCACACTCGTGATGCACACTATAGTTCAAATGTGATGAACCATTACCGTATTTTCAAGGTAATTGAATGTTGGATTCAATTTTAATTATTATATAATTTTCATAATTAAGGATCATTGAATACAAAAAATGCCAAACTTTTTAATTTTCTTTATTTGTCTTCATATTATAGTAATAATTAGTTAACTGTGAATGACGCAACTGCCTAGTAAATTAGGCAGGTTAGGGGGTTAATTAATATTTCAATAAGCGAGGAATAGGTGAGAAATGAGAAATCTCAAGATATCACTGTCACTTTCTGGTGATTGTATAACATAATAACGACCGGTAAATGCACCGAAAAATATTTTATTTTCTCATCGTAGGGAGTCGGTATTGATGAATCAATATTATATTATATTAGCGGGAATGAGGCATTCTTGTACCAACCATGGCTTTCGGTTTCATTTCTGATCGCAAGGCATAAGTTGCAAATACTACATAGTTGCCATGCAACAGTGATCTGTTGAATGATTCCGCCGTCGATCGAGATTGTTATTGCTTGTTGTCGAAAGAGATCAGCCGAATTAAACTATACTGTTGTTTTCAATTGCGAACGCCGCTTTCAAGACAGTACAGTTACAATTATTTGTGAATAGTTTTTCACGAGTTTTTCTTCGACCTATTTACATGTCGGCCTTAAATTGACTCATTAGTAAAAAATGACAAGAAAAAGTGAAACTAAGAGGAGAAGAAGAGTAATGGAAGGCGGCAGTGATAGGTAACAGTGAAGTAAATTGAGAATTGCAGTGCGGTGCTTTACTTCTCGAACAGTAATGATCGGAGGTTCATTTTTGTCGAAGCAGTACTATTTGTAGATCAATGGGTAAATCACATTTAAATTGTTCATACATATTTCAATTTAATGTAGGCAGGAATTGTTATTTTTGCTAATTATTTGATTTAAATTCTTTTTTGTTGAATGGAAAAGTTATTTATTTCTACCCCAAAATGAGAATTTGTTCTTTTTCATTATGATAATATTTACCGAGAATAATTTTCGATATTTATCTTTATTCCTTTGCGATAGCGAATAAAAGCATCGAATAAATTCGATTTCATCTGATTACTATACATGAATGAATGATAATTCATTATTCGATTTGACTTTTACCTAGTGGTTTCCTATTATTCCGACAAAATAACGATATACTTGTTCACGACCATGTTCGGCCGTCATGCTCGAAGCTATCGTTTACACGACCTACGCGCGCTCTCATCGGTCAGTGTTTTTCAACAATACCTCTAACGCTAACGAAAAAGTTGTCCAGAATCGTTCCACATACCACCCTTTTTTGGTTCTTACGGGAGTTTTGGGACACCCTGTATACAAATTTAAATTCTTTCATTATACATATATTGTAGCCATCGTTCTCCGCACGTTAGGAATAGGAGACGAAATTCAAGGGATAGGAATCTGTGGAATATAAGATTTATTCTAAGGATTAGGAGTTGTACAGGATATACAATTTACGCAAATAATTTGTTTTCTTTTCTACATTACTACTTATCTATTTAACCAGTTGTAACGTCCCTGAAGAATTTGTTCCTAAAGTAGCGCGATGTTAATTTCTTTTTTTTAATTGTACTCTTAGTTTTCAATTATCGACTGTACTTTCTTTTTGTTTTACCGACCACGGCGTTAAACAAATCAGTTATCATAAGAATTTAGTTAAACTGTCGGTAATATATATATTCTTTAATTTGCGTATATTAAAATTACAAACTGATTAATTAAATGTTAAGTTGAGTTATTAATCATCAGATTTATGTATTGTTTTACTGATTTGAATGAATAGTAAGTTGTAAAGATTTTTTATGGAATATTCCACATGTTGCGACGCTACCTCAGGACCTCGTAGAAATAGTACGCTATATTTAGACAAGGATAGAGCATATATGTATATTTTCCATTAACAATGCTATTAGATATAAAAATTATTAAATAATTATTTGGTGAAACAATATATAGAAAGCTAACTAATGATATGTTAAGTTGAATTATTAATAATCAAATTCGGATGTTATTTTATTTGAATAAATAGTATATTGTAAATGTTTCGTATGGAATATTCCGAAGCACCAGATGCCTCGACGTTTAGCCCAGGTCCTTGTAGAATTCGTGCGCAATAAATAGAAGAGGACAGCAAATGTATTTTTTATTTAAAATGCTATTAAACTATTATTTTCATGTTAAAAACATTAACTACTAATCAGAATACACTATTGACAATGTAATGGAATTATTCGCTTCATTAATTAACATCTAGATAAAATAATTAGAAATTATACGTAAAATTTTATGTAAAATTATATGTAAAATTATATGTAAAATTATATGTAAAATTATATGTAAAATTATACGCAGAATTATATACGTTTAACATAGGGGTAGTTTTCCAGTGCCTTGAAAAGTGAAAGGACTTCAAGTATACAAGGCCGAGCGAAACCCGCCTAGGGTGAAGAACAGTTTTCGAAGTCGAGCAAGTTGGAAGTCTTCAGATAAGTATAACCCGGCACAGTTTTCGCTGGTCAGAGCTGAAACGATTCTTATTGTTAGTTCTTGATTGGAAAGTGGGTATACGCCATTTGGATACCTGATCGCTGAGTCGTTCTAGTAGCTAGCGAACAGCAGGCACCCCAATTAAGCGATCTGGTTTTGGGTGTCAGTGTATGATCTGACTAAAAGGGTCATGGACAATTAGTTGTCGAGCCACAAATTAAAAGAGTAACTGTTCCGACGAAACATATTAAGTTCATATCAAATCTTTGGACTTTGAATCATTTTGTAATTAAAGGAAATTGCTCTGTCAAAATCGTATCTCGCGTAGTCACTACATCGCGTTAGAATCCCGAGTTAAAGTATTAATCTTACTAATATGTAAAAGTAAATTTAGTAAAATCCTAGAAAAAAATTAGACTTAGGTAGGATGCATTATAACGATAGACTACGCACGTATTAATTTTGTTACCACGAAAGAGTATTAAACCGAAAATATTTAGAGTATCGAATCTTGTTAAATCTTGCAACTGCGTAGTTAGCTTCGCAAAAGAATCAGACTTACAAGGGGCATCACCCAATTGATACACGCCGATTTTAATGAAATTTTAATATGTTATAGAACTCGAAAAAATATTTGACACGTAGTTTTTTATCGGTGAACATCCACTTTGAGGTGGTGAAAATAGCCCTTAAATTTGGAGTTGAAAAAGCTATTTTCGCAAATACATATATCGGGAACTAATAGACCTAGACAAAAAATTCAAAATGCAAAATTTTCTGTTTTAGAAGGCCAATAATATGGCGTAATTGGATTTTTGAAAACATTAGTTTGTTTAAACAATATGTTAAAAATTATATTATTTTGCAAATTTTTTTAATAAAACGAACTATTTTGATCAAATTTCACATGCGTAAACTATGGGTCCAATAACAAAATACGGATAAATTGGAATTTTTAATTTCTCTTGTGGAAAACATATTAGTAACGTTGGAGTTATACGTACATTTTGTACCTTTCGGTCGGTGTACGATAATTTTCAGACGAATTTGGAAAAAATACTGTTTCTAACCATTGTTTGGAAAGACCTTCGTTTAATTTATCTGATACCGATACTCCGATAACAACATTAAATGCCGTCACCATCCTACCTCCATATCAATATTAAAATAGATATCCTCTATACACTTTTCACATTTACTACTATTTCTTAATAGTTCAGAATACCATTTCAACATAAAAATTACCGTTCTCGAAATTATGAAAAAATAAGTTATTAAAATAACTTAAAATAGATATTGTCGTAATAATGAACAGAAAGATATATAAATTAAATAATACGCGATCTTGAATATAAAATGTGTCTAACAGAATAGAATGCGCTAGTTAATGCTTTGCGACAAATCCTATCTAGATCTGATTTTCGTTCAAAGTGAACTAAGCTCCTTTACAAAAATTAAAGAGATTTTGTACTTTAAATGTCTACGATTTAATACTTTGAAATTAACGCAATTACAATATTCAATGAAATTAATACGGTTTACAATTTAGCTCTATGTCGAATTCTACCTAAGTCTGATTTCTTGAGAAGCTAATTAACGCAATTATGAGATTGACAAGATTTTATACTCTAAATTTTTTCGGTTCTATAATCTTTCCTAGTTACAAAATTAATATGTTCGTATTCTATCGCTATAACAAATCCTACCTAAGTCTGATTGTTTTGTGAATTTGACTGAATATGCGTTTATATGTGTATCAGATAAAGCACGCGGCAAACATCAGACATACCTCACCACACCGAATTTTGATCTACAAAAATTCTGGGAGTTGGAAGAGGGGCCGCGGATTAGGCATTTTTCAACCGAAGAACGGGAGTGCGAGCAACACTTCATCGACCACGTTAATCGCGATCGAACGGGTAGATACGTTGTCGCTCTCCCATTCAACGAAAAGAAGAATCAACTTGGCGAATCCCGGTCACGCGCCATCAACCGTTTCATATCGCCCGAGCGCCGATTTAAACGGGATCAAAAATATGTAACCGTTCGTATGAGGTTACTCGCGTCGCGATGACCGCACGGAATTCATTTTCCGTGACGTAAGGTTGTAAATCCTACGTCTCGAATGCTGACGGCTTCTACGACGCGCTGCTCTGCCGAATTAACATACGAGCAGTAGTTCAAAACTAGAGTCCGAAAAGGTGACTCTAGATAACGTTCACAGAGTATGGAATGCTAACTCTGATCGAAACTATGTTGAGTCCGAACGATTGACTCTTTTCGAGAATAAACTAAGTCCGAACGATTGACTCTTTTCTATCTGAATACTACGATGTTGACTCTATGAATGCGTTGTGATATCTGTCCTTTGCTCTCGATCGTCAGAGCAAAGGAGCCCTCGCGAAAGTTTGGGAAATGCGCTGATTGGTTTTTCTCGATCTTGGTGAATTCCAATCAGCGTGTCCCTTAACTTTCTCCCACCTTTCCGTTACGCCCTTAGCGTGTTTCGTTTAGGAAAGAGTGGGATGGTACGAGGGTGTACGTGAGAAATCCGCGAGTCCGGCAACCCCGGGGTTTTTCCTCTGGGTCTCAAGGGCCCGATGGCCAAAAAGTACCGTAACGAATGTACCCTTCGGAAAGACCAAATTTGTGACAGGAAATGGCTATTGAGGACTAAACGAAAACTAAAACTCTAACTCTATTGTCCGAAAAAGGTAAATGAATTTAACTACGCGCGAGGAAAAAGTCTTTCTCAAAAATAGCTTTTCTCACGAACCTATCATAAACTTTCCAAGCGAAATCTCACGTACCGTGTTCCAACGGTTGGAACAATATGTATAAGTATACAACAGTATAATATATAAAAGCTTATTCTCAAGAATGTTTCCCTATAAAAATATTTAAGTACTCTGCGCAATCTCTTACACTCGTCTGAACAAAACTTTCCATTAATACAAAAAATATAATATATAATATGCAGGGTGTCCCAGTGTTTTTCCGGCCAAACTTTACCAGCGTGTTCTACACGCCTGCCGGTCGAGAAAGGACAGAGCATCTTCTGGACGCCCCGAGTAAAATACAGGAGAATACGGGAGGATATTCCTGGTCGCACGTTCGATATGGAAAGTTCGGAGAAAATACCTAGACGGCATTCGACCGGGAGAGAACAGAATTATTCCTGGACGCCTGAGTAAATAGAGTCATGTAAAGATAATTAACTACGCCACTTTTTGACGTTTCTTTACATCAATGTCACACATCAAAGACAAATATTTAATCAAAAACTGATATACCTACCTTGGAGGGTATACTCTTATGTTTCCAGAACAGGGTTTAGAATTTCTGTTCGATGGTAGGTTCATGAGATGAAGACTATCAAAGAAAAAAGTGTTATTTTGGCTTTAGTAGCTCGTAACTTTGCAACCAATCATCGAAACGAACCGTATCGAAGTGCAAATGATAGGGAAGAAACAAGGAAGAATAATCCCGAAGAGCCATTAATAAAAAAAAAATTTCCTGCGACTGTAGAAACTTTTAAAACAGAAAAAAATTTTCGAAAATTTTTCCAACGCGATTTTTCGTTTGTTTCATTAATAAGAAGAGGCAAAAAAAAATATGGAGATAAAGGGTCAAAAACTAGGTACTTGAAGCTTCAAAATGACTATTCTAGTTGTTTGCTACGATGACGTTTAGCGGAGGCAGAACAATTTGAATATGATCTAAGAATTTAAGGAATTTTTCTGTTCCCTTAATTTTTTTGAGTAGTGTATTTCAAATAATTCTACACTAGATACATACTGGCGCATTCTTTTGCTGTTACAATTGAACACGTACCATCATTTTTTTATATACATAGACATTTACTATGCAAATTAAAGTAATGAAATGATTTTAGCAATGACTATAAGAGTGTATTTTAACGTAATTGATATTTTAAATAAGTATTATGCAAATGGTAATCGGGAAAAACATGCATTATGTGAACACATGTATCCTTCAATGTATTTCTGGAAAAGCTTCACTTCATCCGTTGAACTGCCATGCTATAAATTCTGCTTTCATCTGTAAAAATAATTGTATATAGTGAAAATAACTTTTCAAGTTTATATGGAAAATGATGAACTTACAGAATATTCACTGATATTGTTTTCCTTTTCTTATACATGTTCTCTCACAATGGGACTGACTTATGTCGATTCAAATCTGGCTCCTCGAAATCTATCACGCAAATGTAAATACAGTGAGACCAAAAAAATAAAAAGCTGTATATAACTTACTTCTATTTTTGCACACGTTAAAAATTCTTCGTTCTCTTTTGCATCGTTGATATTGACCTACAAAGGTAATTTGCAATTAATTTCATAATTCCTAATTATTTGGATTACTTATATGATAACGCGTACGTATCGATCATACTGTCGTGAACCCAGAGGATGGCAGTTGTACGAAATTAACAGTCTTTTAAAAAAGACATTCCCTTTATTAAATTTTTATGCGCAGCTAACTATTTGAAGGTTGAACTCTATTCTGACTTCTTGTAAGGGTGAGAAGTCGGAGAAAAAAATTAGGTAAGGAAAACTATGCAGGGAGAGGGGATACAAGGATTTAGGTTGGGTACTGAGAGGGTGGTGGAAGTGCAAGAAGAAGAAAGTTTTGGACTTAGGAAAGAGGTAATTTATGGTTCAGAGGATTTTGACAGCCAAAAGTTGTCTGTTTTATGTTTTGAGGAGGAAAAGCTTGGGAAAGGACTAGGTGACTAGATGATAAACAGATGCTTTATTTCCAAAGACGAAACTTGCTAGGAAGTGTTCAAGGTTTTAGAAGTATCTGACAATACTTATTTATAAATATTTTTTAGTCTTAAGGCGAAAGAACTTTTCCCACAATGTACATCTATAAAAGAAATGTACGTAAGTAAAATCTTAATTATTTCCAATTAAAATAAAAATAGAAAAATTACTTTAAACTAGTGTTATGAAACTTAAAAATTAGTGTTCTCCTAACTTTCCATAGCGGAAATTCAAAGATGTGTTTTGTGTATACATTATTTTGGTGAACAATTGATGAACATTTTTGAAACGTAGTTTAAAGAAATCAAAACTTAAACTTATATGTGGATCGTTTAAAAATTGCCGCGGATTTGTATGAATGCTGAGTCGAGCGAACAAAGTTTGTGGGCGAGAGAAAGAGCGAAAGAGACAGACGTTATTACATAAACAGGACAATACCGCACCACGGAGATTGATATATTATAGACTCGAAATAATGAAGAAGTGCAAACAGCTGAATTGTGTGATTGGGAATAACAGACATTTTCGAGGTGTTTTTCTCGCGTTTTTCCTGACAAGTACTACAACATATAATTTATTTATTATTTTCAGTTGTTCCTTTCCTTTCTCCTAATAAGAAAATTATATTAACTTCACTTTTAGACTATATCATAACGTAATACCTATATAATCTATGAATATAATTCGTGAAAGGTGAAAAGAATGTTCTTTACCAATCAGAAGCGATCATGAAGAATCACGAATCACTGTGAAAAATTACCGTGATTGAGAATGAACGTAATCGAATCATGAGTGATTCAAAAGTAGCAGTTCACGTTCACGCCACCTTTACTCAGGAGTCGGGTAGAGTTTCTCAAAAATCGGTTTCATAAGACGCCGCGAAAAATTGTAAACAGAGTAAATAGTACAGTGAGACACTAATAAATAAGCAGGTATAGAAAATCCAGTGCCTTCAGTAAGTTCTCTTTTCGTCCTTTTTTCCGTAATACGAGAAACAACTCCTTGTCTCGTGCTGGCATAACCTCCATTGTACGTGGCGGGTAAGCTAACCTTGAAAACAATACGCAATAAATTCGAACAGATCGAGAAAATATTAGTTAACTGTGAGTGCATGGTGTTTTATTGCTAGCCGGCAATATCTTACTTATCTCAATTCGTCAGTGTCGTAGCTACGCGCAATCAATATGAATGCTGCTCTTCAATGAGCATTCGCTTTTTATAATTGTAATAATTGATCCTTTTTACTATTATTACATTCTCATTAGTAGTACCATTATTATTTCTTATTATTTTTTATCATTCGTATTATTGATTATGTATTTCGTATTATTCATAAAATTGTAAAATATTTGAATTGAATCTTTAATCATAGATAGTTGAAAAATTTTAACTTCTTAAAACAATTCTTGGTTGAAGATATTTTAACAATTTTATCACAAAATAGAAAAGAATAAATTGTCCTTACACTTGCCAGCCATATTTCTTGTTTTTATATGGTAAAGAACTCTTTAATAAATATCATATTATTATTGTAAACTATAGTCAGCCTTTGTATTGTTTCGTAGCCAAATGTGTGGTATATATGCAAAAAAAAAGCATAGCATTCAGCTAAAAGTTTTCTCACGTCATGGAGCGCTTCACAAGGAATGTTTATGGAACATTTGATTGAATATCATTTGCGTGCTATGAGTAAGAAAATCAAATTAGATCTATTTAAAGATCTCATGAAGTATATTCAGTCAGCGTTCTTACTTTAGTAACCTATTACAATTTTGGTATACCTGTACAACTTGGCCAAAGCAAATACAATATTAATATTGAACACATTGAAACATGTAAAATAATATATATCCTATAATATAAATGGATTTTTAGCAAAACAATATAGGTTACATTTCAAGTTTATCTGAAATCAAATTTGAGAAAACACATTTGCACTAAAATTGTGATATTTGTATACATTATGTCAAATCGAGTAGAATGATATGCAAAACATGTCAAAGTTTTTGGGGTGGGGGTGGTGGCAATGGTACAGTTCTGCCAAGTTATTTGTTACTGGATTTAGTTAGCTACTATATATAAACATAATATAACTTTTGCAGCTTTATAATATATATGTATTTGAGGTTGACACTAAATAATCGTTGATGATGATATATAAATGTAACCCTTGGACCAGCAATTACTAATGCCTCTGCAATTCATGAACCACTGATTGATGATTACATTTTGATCTTTAATCATTTAATGTCATCAACCTCTTAATTTTCCACGATTCATTACATTTACACGTGCGAGTTACATTGAAACCATTTCTTTTTTCTTTCTGTTTCTAGCAATAATCTTAGTCTATACACGTGATGCAATTTTTTCCTTTTCTGTTGCATTGGTGATCCTTCTTTTTTTAATCTTTGCTTATAGCAGGATAACAAAAATGCTCATTTAATATTTGCATGGCATTTACTAAAATAGTTATATATATGGACAATTATCGCTAAGTTTTGTTGAATTAAAATTTATATAAAAAAAATTTATAAACATATCTTCTGGGTATAACCAATATACATCTATGTGTAACAAACATGTACCTATATTACGCATATATGAGGAAATTTGATAACCTAAAAATTATTAGATTCTCGGACGTAAATATAAAAATATAAAAATTGTGTGAGTTAATAAGCTCAGCTTATCATTTTAGGAACAAAAGCACAAGCAGATATGGTATTCTTCTTCTCAGCATTGATAGAATTTTCATAGACCTACCTATATAATTTCATGCATCATATGTAATTATTTTCTAATTTGTAATGATCTATGTGCCAAAAAATACATAATGTTTTATTTATTTTCCAGATATTCATATATCAAAAATATCAGCAATGCATAGTTGTAAAGTGACGAACATAACCTAGCCAACAAATTCCAACTCAAATGTATATTGGACAGCAAAAAGTGCTGCTATATTAGTTATACAGGGTGTTCGGCTACTGGTAGGCACAATGTCAAGGGGTGGTAATTGAGGTGTTACTGAACAACTTTTTCATTTACCAAAATGTTGGTTGAAGATTAGTTTTTGAATTATTGAAGAAAACCACTGACCAATCAAAGCGCGAGAATAGCGTGTGTCCAGACGCGAGAGCGATAACTCCGAGCTTGATGGCTGAGCGTGATCGTGAACAATCATGTTTGCACCGTGACAATGTAATTGCTAACAGAAAACTGCTACGTCAAAATTAAATCAAATAACGAATAAAACAATTAAGAATAAAATCCACTTATGCATTATTTACAGATAGGGGATAAATTAATTATTTGTTATTAACTTAAACCAAGTCATTCGAATTTGTTCGATATTTGTATTTGTTATTCGAAAGGAATAAAATATCGAAAATTGTTGTCGCTCGTTACAAAGATGCAAAATAACAAATGTCTTATTACCTGTCTATTTTAAATTCACAAAAATGAATTTAAAATCAGTGAATTATAGTTTGTGAATAAATTATTCACTTAAATTATAGACTGTGAATAACAGTCATTAAATTCAGTGAAAATGTGTTCTCGTGACTGGGTCATTTCACCGCTCTTCACCTTCCATAAAAAAAGATACAAACCGCATAACAGCTGATGTCACAGCCAGATCAGTGAACTTTACTTCGCTAACAGTTTTCATTACCACTTTTCACTGGAATATTTTACTGTCACTTTTAAGTAACTTCCTAATGTAATGCCAATGGGCAACGTCCCTGGAACCATGCTCAGGAGTTTACAGCACCCATGGGGCAAAGAGTGGCTTTTGCTTATTGAGCGATTCGTTCTTATTATAACTGTATCTAAAAGAATGTGGGGTTTGTGTAGCGTGTGGTTAAAGAGTGAAATCTACAGGTTAATACCTTTCGATAATTAAATTTATTCAAGTAATTAATGAATGAGATAAAATTACAATTAACAATTATTCTAGCAAAGATATAAAAAAATATATGTATATCTGATATTATATTTTTATATACCTAATGAGTTTTAGTAAGAGAAATTAATTGTGTATGACCTACTAGTATCGGAAACGCAAATTGATAGCTAACTATTTCAGTGACTAATTACACAACAGCCAACTGATTTCGTAACCGCCACTATGAAATTCTTATAGATTTTTGCGAGCTGAACACGAATCAGAAATCCGTTTTTCTCTAGGACGTACAGTTTTTGAGAAAATTAATGTTAAAAAAAATTGCAAATTTTCAACTGGAAATTTTTTGTGCTTTTACCATAGTAGCTATTCAGTGGCTTTTTACACGAGAAAAATCTGTGAACTTTCCCGAATAAAACGATATAAATTGTTATTACATTGTAAACATTTAAATATGTTTAAATAAGGATCAAAGTAAGAAAGACACCAAAAACGCACCAATTTTTGCTGATATTTTTCAATTTATTTAAAAAACTATGGGTCTAAACGAAAATCTAACCATCGTACGTGATAGAGCAGACATTTGTGCTGAAGAAAGTATCAGGTGAAGTTACAAAATCACTTTATTTTTCTTTTTATAAAAAAAAAAGTTCGGCAAAACATGCGCCGTTGCCAGTGGTACTCAATGTTTGCGCGGCGCGGTAATCGCCCTGCCTACTGTCTTGGCGTAACGGAATAACTGAATGGTGCGCCGCGCCATTGACGTAGTGAAATCTCTTGGACGTTGAGTATTCTGGTGCCAATAATTCCGCTTCTTTACTTCCTTGCTTTCGGACATAATTGTTGACCGTGATCTTTTAGCATCAATCGGCAACGCGTCAATGTTTTGGTCTGGATTACGAGATAATGCATCTGTATTAGAGTTTAATTTACTAGCTTTATATTTTATTTCATATTCATATTCGCTTAATTTAAGTTTCCAGCGTAATCATCTTGATGTGGGGTCCTTATTTAACCAAACGGACCTTATTTAACCAAATTAATGGCTTGTGATCGGTTATTAAGAAAAATTTCCTTCCGTAGACATACGAGCGAAAGTGGTTTACTGCATAGACGATTGCTAGAAGCTCTCTTTTTTTTTTAACTACGACGCACCTCACCGAAAAATCTGAAAAAATTAGGGAATAATAGTTATGTCAATATGTAATTACCACATTAATATGAAAGTAGAGCTCCGACATCTTCAATAAAAAATCGCATTTTTTCCAATTTTTTTTCGGTGTTTGATTTTTTACAAGTACAATTTGCGATAAAAAAATCTGAAAAAATTCTATAATATGCGCTATGTGGACCTCAATGTAACAGAATTTTTTTCAGAATAGGATAAATAGGCCAAAAACCGGAATTTCGTTTCTTCCCTTTTACTACCCCCACGGATGAGATAGGGGGTTGAAAGTTGGTGTGAGATGTAAATTTTTGGATATGCCATGGACTGATGTATTGGGTATTTCATTTGACTACCTTATTCGGCTAGACCCTTTAATTTCATGTTCCTGCAGCGAACTTGCATAGATAACTATGGCGTCCAAGTACACAAATACTTCCATGCCTTGAAGACCCGTTAATACATTATCCATCACTCGTTGAAACATCGCAGGAGCATTCTTTAATCCAAATGACATTCTATGAAATTCATAGTGTTCGTATTAAGTGGGGAATGCGGTTTTCTGCTTATCATTAGGGCACATGTGGATGTAGTGAAAGCTTGATTTTAGATCAAAGATACAGAAGTATTTTGCACTGCCAAGTTGATCCAAAATATCTGTTATATTGGGCAAGGGATAAGCATCACCGATAGTTTTCTCGTTCAATCAACCTAAAGTCAATAACCAATCACCATTTCTTCTTTCCCTGAGAGTCTTACTTCCTATGGGTAATCCATAAAAGGGAATTATATGGAGATGTTGAGTGTTCGATTATTCCTTTTTGCAGCAAGTCATTAATTTGTAGATTTATTTCATCTTTGTGGCATTGGGGATAGCGCTACTGCTTGACATTGATTAATGCTTCATCTGTGGTAATTATTCGATGGTATATTTTATTCGTAGCTGACAATTCTTCTCCGGGTAAACTGAATCTATCTACGTTGTTTTTGATTAGGCGTTTGACGTTATTTTTTCCTCTTCATTTAGATGGTCCAAACGCAGACTTTTTAATAATTCGTCCGCTCATTCAATGCCTTTATAGTGCAGGTTTTCAATTGTTGATTCTTCATATGATTGTAATTCTACTTCAAGCATTTTTATTCTAATTGGTTCAGTTGAGACGTTGATCGCGCAAATAAAAGCGACTCCATTCCTATTAATTACGACTGCATTCCCGAGATGCAGTTTTGGGTGTATTTTTAATTTTGGAACAAATCCCGTATTAATATTTGCGCTTAATATTTTGATGGGTATAACGTTCCCTTCTCTGGCTTTTATCTCGATGACAGCATCTTAGAATGGAATCTTACAGCTTTCTATTGCTGAAAGTGATTTTGAATATTTTATGTCAGCTCCGGTGTTTATAAAAAACTCATTTCCAAGTATTCCATCTTGATTTATGGGCAGTCCTTCTACTATGTGGAGGGTGGCATCAGTGTTGCAAATCCTGTAGTTGAAAGTTGGCCTTGAGTTATTCCATTTAAATCGAATGGGACATCGGTGTACATATGAGCAGCAGGAGAAAGTGCATTTTTCTTAATTAAATTTAAGTCTGACCCAGTATCTATCATAATGGAAGCTGATCCTTGTTGGAAGTTTCCATTTTCTATCTCTATAATCGGCGGTTTTTTTATTTTGCATGTGAGTTTTATAAGGTGGGTCCTTTTTCATACACTGCCGCTCAAAAGTATGTGGACACATATTTTCTTAAAATTTTTGTTACATATTGTATATTTTTATTGTTAAACAATATTTATCGCTAAATTCTATTATGAATATGAATGTAATGTATTATAATAGTACTAAATTAACAATTTAGTTATTCAATTTTCTAAAATAAATAAATGTCTATGGGACTACCTTGATAGATAATTTCGAAAAATATTGTACGAACTGGAATACATACAGGATAATCAAAATAATCAATGATATAACTTTTTTTTGAGGAATTTATAAGAATTCAGGAAGTGTTCGCATACTTTTGAGCGGTAGTGTACCTGCTGCTTGGTTTCTCTTAATCTTCCTTGGTAAGCTTTTTTCGGCATTTTAGGCACGGTATGCCTAATGTTGTTGCAGTTCAAACAAATAGGAGGCGGTCTTGGTATTAGGTTGGTTAGGGAGGGTGTTTCGAGAGGGTCCTTGGGTAGGTCTGTTCCAAGATCTTCCTTGTTGGTTGATATTACGGCAGTTTTGATTGGTATGACCCGATTGTTGGCATTGCTGGCAGAACCGTGCTTGTCGTATTTTTGCCGTTTGTTGTCCATCTAGGTCTGGCTGGGGCACATGCTAGTGTTGTGCCCATTCCCAAAACTGTTACTGCACCGAATTGAACGTGTGTACGTTTCGGCAATTCTTAATGTCAAATGATTTTTCCTAACCTCGGATTCTGTCCTAATGGTAGCACTAATTCTATCGTCCTAATATATAAAATCATGAATATGCAAGCCATTATAAATCTCGGGTCTTAGTTCTGTTAAAAATGCTTTAATCGCGTTACTCTCTGCGGTCTTATTATATTGTTATGCTACATTCGGCTGTTCTAATTCGTTACAATTTTTAATCTCTGATAAGATGATTGAGACGCAAGTGCTATACTCGACGGCGGCCTCATTTGGCATTTGTGCAATTTTTGACAAATCTCCGTATAACTGAATCGAAGTATATGAAATACTCTCGATGCCTGGCCGAACAATTTATTTTTTATTAACTGAACCAAATCATATTCGGCATGAGGAGAAATCATATCTCTGATATTTAGGCAATTCTTTGTAAACTGGTATAATGCGATATTATACCCATCAAACGGAGGCACTATGTCCGCGGCATCGCGTATACTAATTTGAGGAAAAAAGCGAGAAGCGCTCTCATGTTGAATCTCTATTTCGTCTGGCATTGTGAGTTATTTTAGTTTTACTTAAAATTAATTAATACAATTAAATATTCATTGAGTTTGTGTTTTTGTTTTTGATATGTATGTATATATATATATATATATATATATATATATATACACTGCTCAAAAGAAATATGGTATAGAAAAATTTTAGATAAAAATTGGCAAAGTTTGACTGACGGTAACTCCGTGAAAAAAAATCGTAAAATTATGTCCTTTATTTTAAATTAAAGCTTGAAATCTCTACTTTAAGATACTATAGTTGGATGTTGATTTTGATGCATCCCTATCACTACAAACACCTTAAATGTGAGGCTACCTTTGCAATGTTGAAAATTACAAAGTTTGACAAAGTGCATGGACTTGCTACATTTTTTTTCGGAGATTCTGTTTGCAGGAGTATAAAGTACGAATCTTTATCTTCAATTTCCAGTAAGTGAATAGTCGCCGCCATTTTTTGTCGCAAAGATACAGCACTTTAAAGGAACCCTTGCATTTATGGCATATACCGCCGGCATTGACATTACTCGATGTGCACCACGAGGAGGCTGTCTAACGGATTTTGCAAATCATATGGCTCTGAAAAAAGCCGTTTTTCTGTGTGTGGGTGTGCGTATGTGCAACAATATATATTGTTTGTGTGTGTTTAAATACTAATAACGCGTGTCTCCTCCGTATTGTTGAAATACTGCTTGCAGCCGATTACTCATGTTTTGATTTGAACCCCATAGAACATGTATGGGACATAATCGGTCGTAGACTGAGAACTTTAGGGAGACAACCTGCCGATCTCCAAGACTTGTCACAAGTCTTAATTCAAATCTGGAATGAAATTCCACGGGAAGAAATTAGGGCTTGCATTAACATGAGTAATCGGCTGCAAGCAGTAATTCAACAACGCGAAGGAGATACGCGTTATTAGAATTTAAACACACACACAAAAAACACACACCCACACACAGAAAAACGGCTTTCTTCAGAGCCATATGATGTGCAAAATCCGTTAGACAGCCTCCTCGTGGTGCACATCGAGTAATGTCAATGCCGGCGGTATATGCCATAAATGCAAGGGTTCCTTTAAAGTGCTGTATCTTTGCAACAAAAAATGGCAGCGACTATTCACTTACTGGAAATTGAAGATAAGGATTCGTACTTTATACTCCTGCAAACAGAATCTCCGAAAAAAAAATGTAGCAAGTGCATGCACTTTGTCAAACTTTGTAATTTTCAACATTGCAAAGGTAGCCTCACATTTAAGGTGTTTGTAGTGATAGGGATGCATCAAAATCAACATCCAACTATAGTATCTTAAAGTAGAGATTTCAAGCTTTAATTTAAAACAAAGGACATAATTTTACGATTTTTTTTCACGGAGTTACCGTCAGTCAAACGTTGCCAATTTTTATCTAAAATTTTTCTCTGTCATATTTCTTTTGAGCAGTGTATATATGTTTTGTTTTGATATGTATGTATATATATATTCCGCTTTAGTTCGGAAAGCAACATAGCATCTAGCAGGTGTCATAGTAGCGCGCGCTGAATTTTAAAGAGAGTATATTCTCTTTACATATAAATATTTAACTTTTACCTAATAGCTTCCTTTTATTTCGAGGCGGTATCGATACACATGTTCACGATCATAATCGGGCGTCATACTCGAAGCTGTCAAACCACCGATCTACGCGCGCTCTCATTGGTCAGTGTTTTTTGCTAATAACTCCAAAATAGAGCCTCAACCAATATTTTGTACAAAGGAGAAAGTTATTCAGAATCGTCCCACTTACCGCCCGTTTTCGGCTCTTATACTTGTCGTGGGACACACTGTGTATCCTTTATGTTTTTTTTTCTCTTTTTTTTTAGTGAAAATGAAAACGAAAGGTTTTAGCCTCCACACAGAAAAGTTCCCTTAGCACACAGTAGACCAATGATGCGTATCTGCAGCTACGATCAGTGATTTGCACCTGTTTTATCTCGCCGCTGTCACCAAAAATTTATTTGTTATTATTAACGTGTAACGTCCCTGGAACCATGTTCAGGAGTTTATAGCACTCATGAGACAAAGAGTGGCGTTTGCCTTTTGAGCGACTTGCTTTTATAATAACTATATCTAAAGTAATGTGGTATTTGAGTGGTGTGCAGTTAAGGAGTGAAATCCGCAGGTCAGTACCTTTCAATAATTAAGTTTATTCAATTAATGAGGATTAGTATTACAATTAACAATTACTATTGCAAAATGTGAAAAGTATATGAATTTGATGTAATAAATTCGTGTAATGAATAACATTATCAAAAAAACAAAATAGACTTTTATCACATAATAAACAGAAAATTCAATGAATTAAATATATTCGGTTGTCCTATAAGTTCTTTCCGCAGTTGCGTTTATAATTTCTGTAGTGTGTTTACTAAACACAGAGTGATAAGCGACCAAATCTATCGGAGTTTAGAGATTGAATTTGGTCTATACGAAGTATTCGAAAGAATAATTTTGTAAATAGTAAGCGTTATTGTCATTTATAAGCTAAGAAACCATGAGTGAGACGCGAATTCATTTTCGGTATCTTATGTTATACGAATTTCGCAAAGGTATATAGCGACTGTTGCTGCAAGCAATATTTATGCCGTTTAGGGAGAAGGTGTTTTATCGCCCCTGTTCGGTAACTGGGAAGTGGACTCGGAGCAGGGAGGGTAGAATTACCCGTTCGTTAGAGTTTTTCTAGATTATTAACACGGAATACAAGAAAGTTCACTACACACAATACACGCACACACTTAGACGACGACGACGACGATTCGGACGAATATAAAGGAACCGCTTCGCGCACCGGGGATTGAAATAATTCGGTTAATTGGCTTGGTCTAATCTGGTTGACTGTCGGCTTTGTTCTGAGGTGCGAGAGTCGGGCGATCACCTGAATTCGGGGAATCCGTTATAATAGTCTGACGTCACAGCCCAATTAGCTGGCGCTAATCAGCCGCGACGCCGACAGGAGCCAATGGTTTTGATGTTATTGACGGGGAATCAGTTGCGGGGTCTTGAAAGTCTCTCGATCTTTCGAGAACGCACCGAAAGAGATCTTCCGTCCAGAAGGGCGAGAGACAGAGAACTTCACCGTTGAAGCGTTTGAATTCAGGTATCGCCCGCTTCCGCTTGCTCAGGTACGGAACAGCCCCCCATGGGTAGAAATTGGTTTGTTAGATTTAGAAAAGGAAATTTTGATCTTGAACCTTCTGGACGTCCAACTGAATTACACGAAGACATAATTCGTTATACAGCGGATGAAACACGGCGTTTATCGGTTCGAGAGATGTCTGAAATCTTAAATATCCCGAAATCATCTATTCGTAGTCAATTGAAAAAGATGGGAATGATACAAAAGCTGTATGTGCAAGTACCGCATCAGCTCACAGAGCGGGACCGTGGTAATCGTGTAGCAGCGTGCATATCTTTGCTTGTACGAAATGAAAAAGAACCATTTTTATTAAATTTTGATACTAGGGATGAAACGTGGGTTTCTTTCTATTCGTCTATAATTTATTTCGGCCAGTATAACATTTTTTATCACGAAAAAAAGTTGATAACAACGAGTCATTAAAAACAAGCATTAAAAATTATGTTAATTAAAAACGACGAAAATTTTATAATGACGGCAAAATGTCTTTAGCAAAAAGATGGAAAAATGTTGCATAATGAGAGGGTGATTACATTTCTTCATAAGCATAAAAGGTATGTTTCATACATTAACACGTTGGCTGCCGTGGGTTTCATCGGTGACTGGCACTCGACTTGACCACAGCGCCGTGGGGGCACCGGTGACCGGCTCATTTACTCATAATTAGAGTAAATATTGATACTGATAAAATTTTAAAAAATACCATTGTTACTACAATGGTTTGAAGAAATTACTGCCACGTAGAACAGATAAAAATATTGGTGATAAAACGAAACGATACACGAATTAACATTTGTCTCCATCTAACGGAATTTATTATTTATTACATCACCATTAAAAACTTCTTCTCGTGTTCGTATGTTTCGATCGAATTTTTTTTCTCTGCTGTTTCCTCACGTTATAAAATTGTTCATTTTGTATTGCTCGTATTAAATAAATATTTTGTTCGTTCTTTATATATTTTATTACGTCACTTTTCTACCACGGATCTCCTCACCTACAACAAAACATAATTTTATTAACACATGAAAAATATACATATTATTATCGGTGCATATTGCGATGAGATACATTGAAACATTCTAGGCAAAGAAAAGATGAACCAGTACAATCGTCACAATATGTAACCACTTTTCTAGTACAATTCTTTGCAGTTATTCTACCTAGCTGCTTTGAATTTTTTACGTAGTACAATTTGCAGAATCGCCTTACATTTCGTGTATTTCCTGTTTTTTTTTCAATTCGTGCCGAGGTTTTTTTATCACGCTTGAAGAAATGCAAACTTCATCAGAACATTTCATTAAATAGATTGCTAGCTTCATCCTGAAATCGGGAATTGAAGTTTTTTACAGTTACTTGTTTGAATAAAATCAGTGAATTTACTACATAAGTATTCAGTAAAAGCTTTTCTGCCAATTTTTTGTACCACTTTATTGTTTTACGGAGCGGTGAACTATAACCTGTCATTTGATCGGATAAATCAACTGAAGCATTCCCTAAATTATATTCTATTATCATTTTTGGCTTTTCATATGAACAACCTCTTCTCTGTACAGTTGTCATCTCTGCTCAATGTTTTGTAGAGAGTTCCATTTTAAAACTGTTACACCATTTACGTTTTCTCGCGCGATTACTTCACCACGTTTTAATTTTTGGGACAATACTTATTTAGCATTGCACAATGTGTTTGCATTCTAATTAATTTTTCTGCCAGGTCAACACTTGTGTACCAATTATCTGTGCAGATAGTATGGCCTTTACCCAAAATGTCTCTACAAAGAGACATTACAATCTCCGACAATTTGTTTCCAGATATTCGATTTTCATTTTCGTCTTTGCCCGTGTAAATTTGAAAAGAATAAGTGTACCCCGGCCCACTACATAATTTAAAAACTTTTATTCCATATCTGTGACGTTTTTGGTTTATATACTGACGAAATACTATGCGGCCTCGGAATGGCACTAAATTACTGTTTAGATGATTTATGATATGAATAATTTTAGATAATCTATTATTTGGAACATTTTCTTCATTATTACTAAAATGAACAAACCGCAAAAGTAGTTCGAATCGATTTCTTGACATGACTGTACGCGGAAATGTCTGATTGTATCCTTCATCGTTACTCCAATACAGCTCAATTTTTGGTAATCGCACTAATCCCATCCATATAATGAGACCAAAGAAACGTTTTATTTCATTAGAATTTGTTTCGTGTCATTGATCGAGACGATACGATCGCTGTTCTGATTTAGTTTGCGCAGCATAGATGTTCGTTTGATTTGCGATAATTTGGAATATTTCATCCGTAACAGAAAGAAAATAAAAACTATGCGGTTCTATATAAGGAAAAATCTCCGATTGGCACGTATTGATAGCAGGTGAATTCGACAATGTAATCTTGGTTTGATTACACTGTTTAACAAACTTAAACTTTTTTTATGTTTTCCAATATCCATTGGGTGATCCTGGTAGAGTTTCTCGCCCTGAACAAGAATCCGAAAACCGAATTGCTCCATCACCTTTAGTTTTTGAAAAACACGAGCTTTTGTAAAAATGCGTGTTTTGGGTAGAAAATGCGATATTGCGAGGAAACTAAAAAACCTAGGACATTCAAATTAATTTTAAAAGAAAGAGGAGAGTGTCCCGAATAAATTGATATATATAGTTGTTAAATTGCATGATTCTAAATAGATGTAAATATCGATGAAAGTTCAAAAAACGGCCGTTGTACGCATTTCCTACGTGTTATTTTTGCATTTGTAACGTCTCTGGACCTAAGTACAGATATTACAGCGCTCGTGAGGCAAAGAGCGGTATTTACCTACTGAACGACTCGATTTATTAATAAACTAATTCTAAAGATTGTGGGATTCGTGTGGTGTGCGGTTAAGAATTGAAATTCACAGGTCAATACCTTTCAACAAAAAGGTTTATTCAATAAATAATGATGATGATGATGATGGTTTAACAATTAACAATTATAACAATTAAAGAAAAGTATACGTATCTAATATAGTGACATTAATAATGGACGACTAACTCAAAAGAACTAAAATATATATTTTGGCGTAATAAAGAACAGAAAGATATATAATTCAAATAATGCCCGATCGTGAATGCAAAATGTATCTAACAAAATAGGATTGGCTAGTTAATGCTTCGCGACAAATCCTACCTAGATCTGATTCTCGTTCAAAGCTAACTATTCTCCTTCGCAAAATTAAAGAGATTTTATATGTTGAGAGTCTAAGATTTAATACTCTGTGTTAGAAGGGTAGCCAAATAACTTTATACACGTTTGTACTCTTAATAATATGTAATGTATGTAGACACCATAGTGCTCTCGTAGCCGGGTCGCGATGGAGTGCGCGAGAAATTGGCGGCGCGTCGCCTCATGGTTAAAAAACAAAAACGAATCGGCCTGGATTGCCAACTTTTACAATGCAATTGCACTACCGCAAAATCTACATTACCAACACCTCCTCTCAATACAGGCCTATGCTGTTAATTACATCACATAATACAAAACAAAAATCATTCTTTTAAATTTAAGCTCGCAGTACAAAAATAATGTTTTTCCTTGCTTAAGGGTTTTGTCAGAAAATCTGCTAACATTTCTTCAGTCCTTACATGTTCTACACTAATAGTCTTTTTCTTCAAGGTTTCTCTTATAAAATGGTAACGTATATCTATATGCTTAGTTCTAGGGTGTACAATCGCATTTTTGGATAATAACTGAGCTCCTATATTATCATTGTATATAATTATTTTAGATAAATTACGCAAGTCTAACTCTATTAAAAGTTCGGTTAAATATACTGCATTCTTCACAGCTTCAGATAGCGCCATGTACTCTGCTTCTGTACTGGATAGAGCTACGGTCCTCTGCTTTTGAGATTTCCAACTAATTGGTCCTCCTGCGTACGTGAATACGTATCCTGTGTACGATCGTCGATCTATTTTGCATCTACCCCAGTCCGCATCGACATATTCGAAAACCTTGGATTTTTCTTTCCTGTAACAAATGCTATAGTCTATGGTTAACTTTAAATATCTCAAAATTCGTTTAGCCGCGGTCCAATGAATTTCATCATTTTCTTCGTTAAATTGAGCTAGCACGCTCACTGCATGTGCTATATCAGGCCTTGTTGCTCCTGCTAAATATGTCAGAGCTCCTATTAATTCTCGATAAGGCCTCCTCTGAGTTTTATTCTTTATCTTCGGCTTTTCAAATATTACGTCTTTATCCATGGGAGTTTGTACTACGTTGCAATTTTCCATTCCAAAACGCTCCAAGACATCCTTTATGTATTTCTTTTGTGATAATTTGATTTTTCCTGGTTGTATGTCGATTTCTATGCCTAAACAATACTTCGCTTGTCCTAAATCTTTCACTTCAAAGTGATTCATCAATTCTTGTTTTACAATATCGGATGTGTTTCGAACTTCAGAAATTATAAGCATATCATCTACATATACAGCTACATAAACATGGTGATTACCTATCACTCCGTGATATACACATGGATCTGCTACTGCAGGTATTAATCCACTACGTTTTAATACTTTATCGAGTTCCTCATTCCACTGTCTGGCAGCCTGTCTTAATCCATATATAGCTTTTTGTAAGTGACATACCTTGTCTCTCCCATCATTTAACTGGTTCAACATTCTTTTAGCGATCTCTCTTATATTTCTATTTTCCTTACTGTCGTTCGTAATTTCTCTCAAGCATTCCTCAAATAGCTCTGGAACTTCCATATGTACCTCTTCATTCAATTTACCATTCAAATAGGCACTCGTAACATCTAATTGTTCAACAATCATATCGTTTTCCGCAGCCAATGCCAGTAGGAACCTGATCGAGTCCAGTCTTGCCACCGGTGCGAACGTTTCCGTAAAATCTACTCCTGGACGTTGGTTGTAACCCTTAGCTACTATTCGTGCTTTTCTTTTACTGAGGACTCCGTCTGCATTCACCTTCTTTGTCAGTACGGTCCTGCAACCTACAACTCTTTTACTTACAGGTCTATTTACAATCTCAAAGGTTTCATTTTTTAAAAGACTTATTACTTCATTTTTGATCGCTTCCTTCCATTGGGTCCTAAATTCGCTCGATAAGGCATCTTCTATACTAATTTCGGTTAAATTCACTTCATTTGGTATTTCATTTACTGGATCTGTTAGCTCACCCGTTTCTGAGGGTAGATCAAGGGAAGAGCTCTGACTTGGACTCGAATCCATGGGCTCACTTATTTCCTCCTCTTGATCCTCGGCTTCAGTCACGGGAGGGAGAACATTTACCATATTGTAAATTCTTCTTGGCCGACCCCTTGCTCCAGTACGCACTATCCGTGGTCGTCCTGGTGCTCTTATCTGGCGTTCCAGGGTGTTCCTTCTCGAATCTGTCTCAGGGGTACTTCCTCCTGGTTGCTGTGTAGCCTCACGTTCTTCCACCGATTCGCGTCCATCACACCAATCTATAACTTGCGGTACGTCTCTTAATGGTGGATCTTTCTTATAGCCCTTATTTACTATATCTGTTTCTTTCACTTCCTCTAAAATTTTAATGTCACGAGATACGACTACTCTTCTCTCTTCCGGAACCCATACGCGATATGCCTTAGCCTCCTCCGAGTAACCGATAAACACTCCTACTTTGGTTCTCGGATCAAATTTTCCCTTTCGAGGGTCCTTATTGAATATATGTGCCTTCTTACCAAATGTTCTGATATGTCTAAGGTCGGGTTGTTTGCCATACCATAGTTCAAAAGGACTTCTTCCTCCAAGACTCTTGGTTACGCATCTATTTCTTATGTAATTGGCGGTTGAAACAGCCTCCGCCCAAAATCCACGAGATAATTGACCTTGGATCAGCATACATCGTGCCATTTCTATCAATGTGCGATTTTTGCGCTCAGCTACCCCATTCTGCTGCGGCGAATAAGGAACAGACAGACGCCTTTGAATACCTTCATTCCTAAGAAAAGAATCGAAATCTGTATTAATATATTCTCTCCCATTATCTGTCTGCAGGCATTTTATCTTTCGTCCTGTTTGTTTTTCTACACAGTTTTTGTATGTTTGAAAGGCTTGCAAAACTTCATTTTTGTGTTTTAAGAAGTGTACTTCACACCACCTGGTGGAATCCTCTATAAAAGTGACCATATACTTTGAGCCACCTAGTGAGTTCATGCTCATAGGTCCACATACATCTGAGTGAACTATTTCTAATAACTGAGAGTGTCGTTGACTCTCCTTAGGATACGGTAATGAAGCAAAGGCTATAGCCGAATAAGGTAGTAAAATGTGCCCTAGAGTCAAATGAAAAACCCAATACGTCAGTCGGTAGCATATCAAAAAAAAACATCTCACACCAAGTTTCAACCCCCTATCTCATCCGTGGGGGTAGTAAAAGGGAAAAAACGAAATTCCGGTTTTTGGCCTATTTTGCCTATTTAATTTCGTACAAAAATTCTGAAAAAATTCTTAAACATTGAGGTCCACATAGCGCATATTATAGAATTTTTTCAGATTTTTTGATCCCAAATTGTAGTTGTGAAAAATCAAAAACCGAAAAAAAATCGAAAAAAATGCGATTTTTTATGGAAGATGTCGGAGCACTACTTTTATATTAATGTGGTAGTTAGGTATTGGTACAACTATTATCCCCTAATTTTTTCAGATTTTTCGGTGAGGTGCGCCGTAGTTAAAAAAATCAAAAACCGCTATAATCCTTTAAAACAGTACTTTCCGCTTCGAATTTATATGCCTTCTTTTCCCAGTATATTTATTAAGTAATCTTAAATAGATTCACATTCATAATTAAGACAAATGATATATTAGTTAAAGAAATAAAATTCATTTATTAATTAATTTTACGTCGTAGTTGGTTATATTCCCGAACATAAGATTTTTCGTCAACGAATGAATTGGCTAAGTGGTTAGGGGTCCTGCCTCGTAATCTATGCATGTTTTTTGGTCGCAGGTTCGAGCCCGCTGGACTTGGTTTTTTCCATAATACGTTTTTCATTTTTTTTTTTCGTTTTTAATAATATTAATACAGTTTCAAAGGGTTTATGAATAATTGTTATACATTTCTATATCCACAGGGTGCAAAGAACCTGCATATAATAGTACATTTACAATAGTATTTAATACATATAATAATATATATGTATTTTATTATTATTTTATACCATGTGAATGCAGAAATGTATAACAATTATTCAAAAACCCTTTGAAACTGTATTAATATTATTAAAAACGAAAAAAAAAATGAAAAACGTATCATGGAAAAAACCAAGTCCAGCGGGCTCGAACCTGCGACCAAAAACATGCATAGATTACGAGGCAGGACCCCTAACCACTTAGCCAATTCATCCGTTGACGAAAAATCTTATGTTCGGGAGTATAACCAACTACGACGTAAAATTAATTAATAAATGAATTTTATTTCTTTAACTAATATATCATTTCTCTTAATTATGAATGTGAATCTATTTAAGTTTACTTAATAAATATACTGGGAAAAGAAGGCATATAAATTCGAAGCGGAAAGTACTTTTTTAAAGGATTATAGCGGTTTTTGATTTTTTTAACTACGGCGCACCTCACCGAAAAATCTGAAAAAATTAGGGGATAATAGTTGTACCAATACCTAACTACCACATTAATATAAAAGTAGTGCTCCGACATCTTCCATAAAAAATCGCATTTTTTTCGATTTTTTTTCGGTTTTTGATTTTTCACAACTACAATTTGGGATCAAAAAATCTGAAAAAATTCTATAATATGCGCTATGTGGACCTCAATGTTTAAGAATTTTTTCAGAATTTTTGTACGAAATTAAATAGGCAAAATAGGCCAAAAACCGGAATTTCGTTTTTTCCCTTTTACTACCCCCACGGATGAGATAGGGGGTTGAAACTTGGTGTGAGATGTTTTTTTTTTATATGCTACCGACTGACGTATTGGGTTTTTCATTTGACTCAAGGGCACATTTTACTACCTTATTCGGCTATAGCCTTTACCACTCAGGCATACCTCACATGTGAAATTCTCTATGTTATTATTTAGGGCTGCTCCTGCAAGAAGTTTATTATTTCCCATGTATAATACATCCCTGATGTTCAGGTGTCCCAGTCTCTCGTGCCATAATCTTAATTCGTCGTTTTCCTGATCCATAATTTTATTTGCATGTTCAACTTTCTCACGTACATAATACAAATTTCCTAAGCGTTGTGCCTTTACCTTTATTCTTCCATCTTTTCCTCTTACTATGGCTTCGTCCTTTTTAAAGATTATTTCATTGCCCTTGTCTGTAATCTTGGCTACAGATATCAGATTAGTCCTCAAGTCAGGTACGTATAATGCATTTTCAAATTCTACACATTTGCTGCTATTACCTACTTCTACATTTACTGAGACATTACCTGCTGCTTTTACTTGTGTAGATGTATTATTAGCGAGATTTAGTTTCGTTGAATTAGACGGTTTCATACCAATAAACTTCGATGCATCTTTGCAAAGATGTGTTGTGCAGCCACTGTCAAGGCACCAATACTCTTCATCTTCTTTTTCTCTAACTTCATACGCTTTTTCTGAGTCACAATCGACATACAATAACTCATGAGCCACTCTGGCCCCAGGCTTACCATCATTCTGTCTCTTGAAATCTTTGTATCTTGAGTGGTGGTCATTCCTATTATTTTGCCTGGAATAATAATCATTCTTATTACTATACCTTGAACGGCACTCCTCCATCCTATGGCCAATTTTTCCACATTTAAAACATTGTAATTTGGCTTTCTGCTGATAATTTCCAGCTTCTGAGACTGACTGGTTCCTTGTGTACCCTTTCTTATACTGCCTTTCATGTGGTTTTGTCCAAAGAGCTCCATGATCATCTGCGCGACTCGGTTTTCTTGATTCATATTCTTCTAGAATTTTGATCTTCAAAACTTCAAGAGTAGGTAAATTATCGCGAGATTTTATGGCACATCGGAAATTCTCGTATGAATCTGGTAAGCTAGTTAATAGCATTACGCTTAATAATTCTTGATTAATATTTATATTCATATCATTTAATTTGTCAACTATATCAATAAATCCATTTATGTGGTCATGAAAATTATCGTGTTCCGACATACGATACAATACTAATTTTGTCAGCAACGCTGCCTTTTTCGCTGGCCCTTTCGACGCATAAATAGACTGTAATTTTTGCCATACCTCGTGCGTTGTTTCACATCCTTTTATCAATTTCATTTGTGCCAATCCAATTGACAATACCAAATCGGCCTTTGCTTTTCGATCCGCTTTGTTCCATGCTACTGCAGCGGCAATCGACTCGGGGTCTTCTGGTTTCACGATCGGTCTCGGGATAGATCCATCGGCGTATCCCCATGCATCGCTCCTTGTGAGAAGAGCTTCTGCTTGTATGCACCACGCATCGTAATTTTCATTCGTAAGGGTTTCAGTCCTTACCATATTTCCATGATATTCAGCCATTATACTGAATATTTTTCTATTCGTTGCACACGTGGCGTACCAAATCACACTATCGACCGCGTGGTCACGATTTACCGATTTTAACTTTTATATATAAAATTTTCTAATCTTTCACTCACTATTAGCCGATCTGGGCCCATAACCTGTTAGAAGGGTAGCCAAATAACTTTATACACGTTTGTACTCTTAATAATATGTAATGTATGTAGACACCATAGTGCTCTCGTAGCCGGGTCGCGATGGAGTGCGCGAGAAATTGGCGGCGCGTCGCCTCATGGTTAAAAAACAAAAACGAATCGGCCTGGATTGCCAACTTTTACAATGCAATTGCACTACCGCAAAATCTACATTACCAACACTCTGAAATTAACGCAATTATAATATTCAACGCAATTAATACGGTTCGCAATTTAGCTCTATGTTGAATCCTACCTAAGTCTGATTCCTTTAAAAGCTAATTAACGCAATTACGAGATTGACAAGATTTGACTTCTGCTTTTATAATATGAACGATATGTTTACGGTCTAAACTCTATAACGAATCCTACCTAGGTTTGATTCTGTTTCTAGAATTTACTGAGTACGCTTTTACGAAGTTAACAATATTAATATTTATAATTATGACTTTAACGCGATGTAGTCGACTACGCGATTTTGACAGAACAATCTTTTTGAATGACAAAATATTTCAACGTTTCAAAGTCCTAGGATTTGAAGTTAATGCAAAGTTTAATATTGTCATCGGAACAATTACTCTTTAATTATTTTGACTCGACAACTAATTGTCCAAGACCCTTTTTGCCAAATTGCACATTGACACCCAAAACCAGATCGCTTAATTGGGGAGCCTGTTGTTCACTGGCTACTAGAACGACCCAACGACCCAGAATCAGATGAACAGCATACGTCCAACAGGGTAGCAAATGAAAATTGATTTTAATTAATGAATCGAAATTACTGAACTGCCGCCCAAAAGACACGGGCTTCAGACACCAAGCCGCTCAAAATGGGGAGCCTGCTTTTGGCTGGCTACGATACTACCCAGAGCGAACCCCGAGAATCTGATGGCGCGTTTAGTAACACGACAGAAATTGCAATATTTCTGAGAGTAGCTGAGAGCTCTCGTTTCGATGTCTCAACCTTCCCTGGCGCTGAGTATAGCTCTCTCCTGACGGAGTTTCAGATACAAGACCGCTTGAATGGGGAGCCTGTTGTTCACTGGCTACTAGAACGACCCAGCGATCAGGTATCTAAATGGCGTATACCCGCACTTCCAAAAAAGAATTAAGAATCTATTCGGCTCTTGATCAGCGAAAATTGTTCCGGATAGTATTACGACGTGTATGTAGCTAGACTCTGAAAATTGTTCTGCGATTTAGGCGGATTTCGACCGGCCTTATATACTCGAAGTCCTTTCACTTTTCAAGGTCTGGAAATCTACCCTTATGTTCGTCGTATAAAATTATGCGTATGATTTTAACATATAATATATATATAAAACATTAATTAATAATTTAAATGAGTTTCTGACTTTGCTAATAGAGTCTTCGGAATAGTAGTTAATGTTTGTAATATAAAAATAACAATTTAATAGTGTTTTAAATGAAATAGACACGCGCTGTCCTTTTCGCACGATTTCTATAAGAATCTACGCTATACGTTGAAGTATATGATCTCGCGGAATATTCCTAAGAATAATTTTACAATTGTATTATTTATTTAGTTTAAACGAATGATTCTTGACTTCGAGTATCGATATTCTAATTCAACATAATATTGGCTATTTTTGTATATAGTGTTTGATTTAAATAATTAACTATTTTAATGTATTATAATATAGTTGATCGAAAATATATCATCTATCTTTCTCTAGAGATAGCGCGTCGATTCTAAGAAAACCTAAGCTAGCGTCGTAGCATGTAGTACGTCATGTATCGAAATTTTCCGTACGAAACATTTACAATAATACCTATTTAAATAAAATAATATTTGTATTTGATTCCTAATGATGCAACTTAACACATAATTAATTAGATATTGACTTCGCAAAAATAATAGCTTTTATATTTAATAACGCGGTTAACAAAAATATATTTCTTCTATACACTATCTATTTAAATAAATGAAATGATAAGTGAGTCTGATGTTTAGTGACATTTAACTAAACATTTAACTAGACATTTAACTAAACAGTCTTCATATTTGTTGAAAGTACTAATTGTTTAATAATATAAACTTTGTAAATTAAGGAAGTATGTGTAGATATATATTACCGACAGAAAAACTATATTTAATGATAATTGACATGTCTAATGTCGCGGTCGGTAATAGAAAAAACCCCGGTCGATAATCGAAATTAATTCATACCCTCTGAGAACTGATCTTAGCTTCTGGACGCTCATGAGGACGGAAAAAAACAAAAAATTCTTTCGGGATGTTGCACATTTTTAGGAAAAGTTATTTATCTAGCGCAAATTTGCTATACAGTATCGAATTCTATAGACATTTCTGATGAAGAAACTATGTGGGGTAAGTGTTGTAGCTGTATGCAATCCCAGTAAATCGAAAAAATATCTGCGCACGGCGTTTTGCCGCCAGGCGGCCATAGCGCGCTCTCCTCGCCAAGTCAGTGCCGTAGCTACGCGCAATCAGCATCAGTGATGGGGCTTAATAGACATCCACTTTTTATATGTACAATGTTTAATTTTTTTTTGTATTATTATTTCATAATTATTATTATTATTCATCTTTTGTTATTATTCATTATTATTTTCAGCTACCAACAATACAATTATAAAATACTATAACTACAAAATTTAAAAATCAAATGATGAGCATTACAACTTCATCAAACGATAACCGATTGAGGACAGTTTTGAAATCTGTTTATAATATAGAAAAAATAAAATGTATACGATAGAAAGTTACCTGCAGTAAGCGAATGTAAAAATATGGTACTTTGTTTATTATGAAAATATAATTTTTGAACTTTGTGATTTTCGAGAAAATTAAAAGAAGCTTTTATGAAAGCAAACTACATTGTTTTTTTTTTTTTTTTCAAATTATTGAATTTTACCGTCAAATTTGTGTCTTTCATCAACCTTAGTTTTCGGTCTAGCAAATATTTCTTTATGTACTTTTACTTTATTTCATATTTATATGTATACGAAACTTTTTTCTCGATCGCAAGAAAAGTTTAGAAGATAAATTAGGAAAAACGCAGTGGCGGATATTGCCACGACGGTAATACAAATTATGTTGCAGGAATATTCTAATACATATTCAGGAATCAAATAAAAACAGATAGCAATGAAATCGCTCGGTGACGATCACACGGACCAACAGTCGTCGTTAGTCATTAGTCATTTTGCGATCGAGAATCTTCATCTTTATTGTTATCGTCATCTTCTACTTCAGTTTCACTGTTAGACTCAATTCGGCACCGACGTACTGTGGAAACCCTTATCATATGAGATGAACTACTCGATGAAATTTTCTCACTCTCTGATAGCAGTCGATATCGTTTAGAGGGTCTTAAATTTAAATAAGTCAATAATAAACGGTAAGAATCATCGGGCACCCTAATAGTATAATTTGTGAATGTTAAATGAATTTAATTGAACGGAAACTCAATTAGCCAGTTAATTATCTCGGAGTCTAGCGAAATAACTACGTTTTTACAAAATTAACAAGATTCAAAATTTTACTCGGGGTCATTCCACGCCAAATCGATCACTTTTGGAAGTCACCATCTGCGATTTTGCTCTAATCGAAATATGTTGTAGTCCATGTGAATTTGCCGGTTTCGAATTTGTTAAGGAATAACCAGCCTTCAAAGTTTGCAATTTTTGCCCATTTTTGCAAAAATAAGCTTCACTTACGAATTTTTTTCTCAGAAACTACTCAACCGACTTAGCGAAATTTTTGTTTGTTTTATTCATGAAAGATTGGGCTTTTTTAAAATATTTTTTTTAACTTTGTCAATTTGTTATAAAATGTCGGAAAATTTAAACAAATTCTTCTTTTGCGTTTTTCTCAATGAGGGGTGTAAAGGGTTAAAATTTGAAAAAAATATGGTCATATTCTTTGAAGTTTCCCCTTTAAAATGAGCCCTTCAGAACGATGGAGCCTCGAAAATTGACGTCACTACAAGCTTTTCCAGCTGGAAAAGGACGCGGGGTACCGCCGCGCCGTTTCAGGTAGGCGAGTCGCGCGCTCAGCTTTTATGATCGGTTGTTTTATACCACTGGTCCCAAAGTAATACGAGAAGACTTTGTACACGACTTAATAACTCTGTTTATACCTCAGAAAGTATATTAGTAACAACTCTTAGCCAATGACACGTATTTTAATCATAACTTAATTTATAGATATGAGTTTCTACGTTCATGTTTATGGTCTACAAAAAAGGTGTGATTGTTCGACGAAAACTGCGAGAAAGGGGTTCCTTCCTCTTATCGGGGTGGGATAAGGGGGGTTATCAACAAAAGTATAGAGAGTATTATTGTGTGGGGTGGACTTAAGAATTATGGAAAATATTTAATGGAAGCTATTTATTATACTAAACACAGAATTATCATTATCGTTGGCAAGTCTTACATACAATTTTTTTATTTGATAATAGAGCAAAGCTGTCAGAACTTCTAGTGCCTGTAATAACAGTATTCTAGTGCGTGTAAAAAGTGAGCTTGTAATGAAATCAGCATGTATAATGTATTCATTTTGTGTTACATAATTAAATGCTACGTTTGAAAAAGATAATTCTGCTCATACAAATATATCTTTAGGAGTGAGAATTTGATTTTCTAACAGTTCTGTAAGCTATTGCGCATTGCAAGTCTTTCAATGCTCCCTCCAATACTATCCCTTACCATGAGTTGTTGCAAAAGATTGCCATTCTGCAGAAACATCGAAATCATTAAAATACTGAGTGGAATTAATATAAATTCTTTTGTTTTTATTGCGCAGCTGCCCTGTTAGTCATGTTTTCTAGAACCTAACAATTTTTACGATTTTAATATTGTCAAACCCATGACCGAACAAACGGATCACACTGATATCACTTCAGAGTTAAGTCTAGCATAACTAAATATGCTTCATTGACCACGAGTGGCGATTGATATACTTTCTGAGGTATAAACAGAGTTATTAAGTCGTGTACGAAGTCTTCTCGTATTACTTTGGAACCAGTGGTATAAAACAACCGATCATAAAAGCTGAGCGCGCGACTCGCCTACCTGAAACGGCGGTACCCCGCGTCCTTTTCCAGCTTGTAGGGACGTCAATTTTCGAGGCTCCATCGTTCTGAAGGGCTCATTTTAAAGGGGAAACTTCAAAGAATATGACCATATTTTTTTCAAATTCTAACCCTTTACGCCCCTCATTGAGAAAAACGCAAAAGAAGAATTTGTTTAAATTTTCCGACATTTTATAACAAATTGACAAAGTTAAAAAAAATATTTTAAAAAAGCTCAATCCTTCATGAATAAAACAAACAAAAATTTAGCTAAATCGGTTGTGTAGTTTCTGAGAAAAAAATTCGTAAGTGAAGCCTATTTTTGCAAAAATGGGCAAAAATTGCGAACTTTGAAGGCTTGTTATTCCTTAACAAATTCGAAACCGGCAAAATGATGACTTAAACCCCCCCTAATTGCACATATACTACAACATATTTCGATTAGAGCAAAATCGCAGATGGTGACTTCCAAAAGTGATCGATTTGGCGTGGAATGACCCCTCGATTATCTAACGCAGTGCTCGGAATTAGTTGCACATTTCGAATCTTGAGTAACCGCCTACCGAACCCCCACTCTCGCTCCAGACTCGACGGCCAAGTCGCCGATCGCACGCGTGACGTTGTGTTTCATGGGCGTCCTACGATAGATTTGTCGGGATCCATCCGTGATTAAAAATTCCTTGCACTGTCAATAATTTTTATTTTTACAGATCATTAAAGTTATTAATACTATGTTTACGTCTATAAACATCTTTTATATGTACATATAATAATAATACATGTTATAATAATTACAATTTTGTCAGTAGCTTTCCATATCACCCAGGAGGTACTATTGTTAATGCGTTTTTTTATGTGGTTTATCCTACAGGCCTATTCCACTAAACGGAAAGGAAAACGATAATGAAATATGTGACTTGGCAGGAAAGCCGAAATCGAAAACATTTTAGTTTTCATTCGATCTTCTGGGTCGTTTGCACGATTCTACAAGGGATGGTATATCCACAGACAATTGAGAAAAATAAGTCGCATCAACGATGATAACGACGTATCAGATAAACATGATCGTTTCTGTTTTTATATTTTTCATTTTAGAGAATGAGCATTCGCATAAATATGTGGTCCCAAACATAGGAAAAATTCGAAGAGCAAAATTTCGGAGTAGTGGATAATACGAAATATCTAAAATTTTTAAAAAGTCAGCTCCTTTTTCTAACCGTACTTGTAAAGAAATATCATTTTGCAAATCACAAAGTTCTGACTGAAATTCTAAACTTTGTTTCTCGGTTGGAACAGTGAGAGGATTTTCAAAAAAAATTAAGTCGTTTCTGAGCGATTCGAAGTCATTGAAACGCGTATCAATCTGACTTATTACAGAATCAATTATATTTAAATGCCTTTTAAAATTACAATTTGTGCCGTATTCTTTAAAGAGAATCTAGCAAGACGGATAAAAGTAAAGAATGTGATTTTCTAACTGACATTTAAATAATTGCAATTTTCTACGAAAAAAATCGACATGACTAACTAACTGAGAAATAACTTGGTTGGTCTTTTGCAGCTTTAAATTTAGAATATATAAATGGTTTGTCATGTCTGTTATGAGCGCAAGCTCGCAGAGCGGGTCTACATACTCGAATAATAAAATTCTCTTCACTTTTTGTTATTATGCAAATTTGAATAAATTGTAAAATAAGGTTATGAACATTATTTTTGTTATAAACAAATTGCATTTTGCCAAATTTGTTAACATCCTGTTATTATACGTAAAAAACCATACAATTTTACTATTAGAAGTTTTAATGTATCTCCTATAGTTTTCGAGATAGCCTAAGCGGGTCGAAACTTTAGGGGGTCGTTTCACCCCTTAAACCCGTGTCTCAGCCGATAAAAAAAAGACGTATCTCTTATTTTTTCCTGCTTAACAAACGTACGAAGTTTCATCAAAATCGGAAGGGGACACTTCCGTGCCTTCCCGTGTTAGATCCATCTTTTAGAGTTCTAATCGCAGTAGTTAATTCAGTGCTATGGCAATTCGACATGACAAAAACTTCCTTCGTGTCATCCGTTTGACAGCAATTATTCCCTCTCTTGCAGTTTGGAAAACCGAATCACCTCGCTGTACTTCTCGTCTTCTGGCAGTCGGAAATGTTGGTGTATTTTTTCGTCCTTTCATATAGGTGCCGACACATCCATGGTGCAGGGTGTACATCAGATTCACCGACGTGAAGAATCGGTCGAAACAGAGAACGATTTGGGGAATCTTCACTGTAGAAATAAGCATTTTTATAACGCGTTTTCCAAGAGTTCCTTCAGTCACTGAAGATTATTTTCCAGTGTAAATGTTGAAGGCGTATACGTATCCAGTCTTAGAATCGCAGCGCTCCCAAACTTTGATACCTCTATTTACTGGTTTCATGGGTTGGCACTGTTTTAGGCTGCTCCTTCCTTTGAATTTGACCATTGACTCGTCTATTGATTGCCTTGTGCTGTCAGTGAAACTCTTCAAAAAAGTACACTTCAAGCAGGAAACTACTTCTTCAATATAGTATAATTTCGAAGCATCTGCAGGTTTCTCCGGGGAATTGAAATATAATTTCGAAATCAAAAAAAGAAAGCGATCCCTACTCATCGCCTTTTGAATAGTTGCATTTGCCAGCGAACAATTGAGTGACCAATAGTGAGCCATTTGAGGTACCCGGCTGTAGCTCATGATCAACAATACCCCAACTACTGTCATGATTTCGAATTTGTCGGTCATGTGATGCATTTTGTCTGTAGAGTTTCGACTGTCTGATGTTGAACTTGCTTCTTTTTCCTTCAATGCTTTATTCTCCATTTCTATTCTTTCGTTCGTACATTGGGCAATGTAAATGAATAAGCTTTTGGGAAAGATCTTGAAGAAAAAAACCCCTTCGGTGGCTTCGTTGCCAATAGAGAGATTTGTTTGACCCTTGATGTAAGTAACTAGTGGCATTTGTGGTGCAAAGTTAGTTACATAGGACCATGCAAATGATGGTTATCAGGGTAAATTCTCTTTCGACTCATTTCAACCCTTCATCAGAAGAAGGAAAGAAAAGGGAAAAAATATCTGAAAGATTTCGTGCAAAAATGCAAGGGGCAAGCGTTTGAAAGAAATGAATAAATTGACGTAAGAAATGAGAATCATCAACTGAGCATCATTAACAGTTGTCGCTTGCTTGATTAGATCGGGAACGATTGAGATGAGAAATTTGTGACGTAAACCTGTGCCGCGAGCCCCTACTCGGCATCGCGAGCCCCACTACCGTGCCGCGACGTAATTAACATAAACACCGCGAGATGTATGCACAGCGGCATTATCATGTTGAAAATAGTGAAAATATAATTTTCACATGCAATAGTGCTCGCATGTCGTGTTAATTGTTCTTCTAATATTTCAATGTATTTATTTGCATTCATAGTGGTGTTTATAAATTTTATTTGGGTTTTACCGTGGTACCCTATTGCGGCCCATACCATGATGCCACCTGCACCCATTTTCCTCCTTGACAAATGCAATTCTCCCTTCCGCAAATCGGGAAAATAATACGACAAGCCATCCGGTCCATCTAAATTGAAGCGTTTTTTCTCTGAAAATATAACTCTTTTCTACTTATTCTTCCACTGGAGATGTCTTTCGGCAAAATCTTCCCGGGCTGCTTTGTGTCTATGCATAAGGGGCGGTTTTTTCTGCAATTTTCGTCTTTTTATATGTTTAGCACCTTTAATTATCCGCTGTACATTTCGAATATTTGTGCGAACGCCAGCTTCCGCTACAATTTGTCGTGCTGTCAAGGTAGAATTCGACGCTACCCTCAGAATGGATCGTCGTTGTCGCTCGGTTGTAGCTTTTGGACGTCCATCAGCACATCGACTTCGTCCAATTACTCTTGAAATTTCTGAAATGGAAGTATTCTTCTCTTTTAAATTCACGTACATACGCATTTCACTCTCTGTCAACTTTTTTCCACGCGGCATTGTAGTTATATGTAGACCAGGGTATAAGATCGACTGACGAAATGCAACTGTCTTATAGTTTTGTCGCGAAAGGAATAGCATGTTTACATACATTTCGCAAATACTTGGAATTTTAGCGCTCGACATTTCGTAGAACTGCAGTATATACAGTAAGACCCCGCTTAACGCGTAGGATACGTTCCATCAAAGTAGAGCGTAATGCGCAACAGCGCTAAACGAGGCTATCTTAACATGTAAATAATGGGGTTAGGGGAAGATGGATAGAAAATTAGTTTGGTATTAAATTTAATAATTATGTTTTTTTTAATAAAAATAAAACCAAACATTTGTTTCTTACAAAAATAAAAACAATATAAACGAATATACTTATAAAAACAAATAAAATTCTAAGCCAGTCAGATCATTCAGTCTATTTTGTGTTTCCAATTTTCTGCCTTTTTGTCAAGAAGGCATCTAATGTAGTTTGCGTTTTCCTTTTGCGTTCTGTTAGAAGTTGTTGATAAGTGGATAAAGCATCTATAACACCCCGTCTTGCTTTTGAACTCCTGTCAAAATTTGGATCATTTTTAACAAATTGATCCATAATTTCAGTTATAGTGGTCAAACTCCTTTTTACAAACGCCATCGAAAGTTCTTTTTGCTCTTCTTCGAAATCACTACTATCAATATTTTTGTTTTCTTCTTGCTTAGTTAATTCCTTGAGCTCATCATTAGAAAGACGAGCTGCTGTTTCTTGAACTATTCCTTCGACGTCTTCCACATTTACCTCATCTAAACCGGTTTGTTTTGCTAATTCCACTATTTCTTCCACTATTTTGTTACGCGGCCACGTACCGCGTCCGTTATTTTCCACCGATCGTAACTTGTCACCGATCGCCACACGCGCCCGATCGCCACGCGCGCCCGATCGCCACGCGCGCCCCATTGCCACGTGCCCCCGATCGCCACGCGCGCCCCAAGGCCGCGGGCTCCAAGGCCACGCACCCCCGATCGCCGCCGATCGTCTTTTGCGCGACTTCACTTTGCCGATCGCAACGTTCCGCCGACCTCTAAGTCGGCCACAAGGGTGCCGAAGCCGGCGAACCATCAAACCCGACAATTACAAAATACCCCCTCCGAATGGGACACGATTCGTTGAACCGGGGGCCAATGGGAAGGCAACAAAATCAAGATTGCCACTGATTGGCTTCCCGGTCAACGGATCCAAAGGGCCCACCCACACCCAACATTTCTTCGTTGACACGGGTCATCGAAGAGTCACTCATTATTCGGTGTTAAAACGAGAACCTTCTTCTTCTCCTTCGAGAATCACACTACGAGTTAGAACTCTATCATCCGACACATTCCTTACACATTCAATCTCTTACTTAGTAATCCTTTTCAATAAACTGCATTTTGTTAAAGTTAATACTTAGTCAACATTTCAATAGTAACCAGTGAATCATCCTTTCCGCTGTAGTCACCGGTTAGGAAATACGTTAATTCGGGACATCGAAAAATCGAAGGAGGATTTACGACCCTCATAGACGAAGTTGCTACGGTTCCGTCTTGTCGCGATTAACGTAACAATATCTAACTGACGATTGGAATTAATAATTTCTCTGAACTTAACCCTTTGCCGACCGAGCGCTCTTCATCGTTTCGTTCCAGCAGGTCCGCGCTGGATTCGCAAGTGCATACTAGCCGGTCCGCACAGATTTCACTAGTCGCTTATCCGCTCGGTTGTGTTTACTTTGGAAAACATTTATGACCTTACTAACGTAACGTACTTATGAATTAGTAGACATAAAAAATAAAATTGTAAAATTTTTTAAACATTATTTTTTATTGTTTACAGCTTATAATTGACCACTGTATGATACAGTTTGAAGCATTCTCCCACATGCAATCCCGGTTTTCTGTCGCAGGTTTCGTATATATACGAAGTTTCTTTTCTACCACCTGGAACTTTTCGGTTAGAACAAACTGCACAATCCTTGTGTTTATGCTGGGGATGCCGTGTAATTATATGCAATTTTCCATCTAATCGCTGCTCCTTGTCGCTGGATGATGGTCGTCCACGGTTTGCTCTTATACGAAAGTCCCCCACAAGTTCAAGCAACAGTTTTTCTCTGAATTGTTTGTGAGAAATGTTTTTATTGGTATTAGGAGGAGATGCTTTGTATAAAATATAAGCATTGATAATAGATGCTTCCAAACCCCAGAAAAACAGTTTCCTCCACCATTTTAGGGTTTTGCGAAGGAAACAGTAGGTTGCAGTATATTGGTCAGCTAAATCGTTTTTATTATATTGTACTATTATACTGGGCTTCAAAACTGGCTGCGTTCTATTATCCTCAACTCTTCTATTTCTAACAATTTCGGATCTTGAATTACCATACGTTGATAGCATAGACACGACACGTTTATCGCGCCACGCAAGCAACAATATTTCTTGTTTGCGATAAGCAATTGTTTCCCCAATTCTTAATTTCGGTGATTTCATCGAGAAAGGTATTCCTTTTCTATTCGTCATTACCGCAAATCAAGTAATTTTTGTCCAAGTATGATGCGAGTATAGAGTCTGTCGGTAAACATATGGTATCCTGTACTTTCGGGTATTGACTGCTGTAGATTATTATACAGATGTAAAACAATCCGGCTTGTGACTGGTAAATTGGGGTAAATTAGTGCGTCTATCGTTTGTTTTCCATGATATGGTAAAAATGTGTATACATATCCGGACGATGAGTCAGCTAATACGTATAGACGGAGTCCCCATTTGTTTGGTTTTTTGAGATTGTACGTTTTAAATGAAATTCTTCCTTTGAATCCAACAATGGATTCATCTACAGAGATATTCTGTGCTGGTACCAAATGATGTCTGAATTTTTTGTCCAAATAGTTAAGAAAATGGGCAACTTTATCCACAGAAATTCTTTCCTTATTGTCCGTTTGTGGCGTGGTTTCTAAATGCATTGTCCAAAATATTTGTAGAAATCGTTGGCGTTTAAAAATATTATTATAAAATGGAATGTATGCGTGGAATTATAAAATGTTATAGTCTATATGCCAGACATTGATAGCAACACTTAATTTTTCTTATGAAAGGTGTGACCCGAATTCTAGTAAATCCATATACATTAATGAACTCAGGAATCACAACAGCAACAAAGGTAATCACAATAACATTAGATTGAATCAACTCTTTGGTACTATTGGCTTGATTAAAATGCAGTCTGTTTAATCGTCTAGCCTCTAATATGCGACGATATATATTAGAGGCTCATATTAGAGCCTCCTGATGTTATATTCAATATCAAAATCTCTGATAATGCCCTGTCTTACTACCTTGTGACGAGGAATGATGGCTGATAATTTAGCCGTTTATCATTAGCTATTTTTTTTAACAAAATTATTTGCATTGTCTTTGTGACTGAACATAACTTCCGCCCTGGAAAAAGCCCGAAGTTTCAATCTTTAGCACCACACGCTGTATCAAATACAAGTTTAGTCAGTTCGAGGATATTTTAAAATCTTTTACTTTTAACATATTCTTTTTTAAAATAACTTCTACTGAAGCAGCACCTATATGAGAGTCAGGATAAGTAATGATTGTTAAATCTATGCTGGTTGAAGCTGTAATTACAGAGTCTTTAGTTGGCTTTCTAATTTTATAGGAATCAACTTCACTTCCAACAGCAAGCAAATCCGCTTTTTTCTGTTTAATTTTCGATTCTGCAATGTTGAACCCACCATGATCATTGTTAGGAGCTTCTAAGCAACGCTATGCTAACCCTTTAATTTTCCTTTATAATTATAATCTTTATATTAATTCAATATTTGTATTCACCTTTTCAAATTATTATATATACACAACAAATCAACACTTAATCCACTAATTAAACTTCAAAAATTCCAAATTTCTTCTCCATATTCAATTGAACAGTTGATTCCCAACTGTTTGCTATCCCTTTATAACTAACGCGCGCTCCATGGATCGGTGCTCTAATTTAACATAAATATGCCTGACGCTCGATTTACTGCTAACTATTGTTTACAGCGCGAATTTTTGGGCTGCGGACGGTAATTTTCATGTTCGCGGTCGATAATACTATAAAAATGTTATATTATAGATTTTCTTCTTTATTAACATCTAAATTTTTCCGTGTTGATGTTCTGGGGACGATACATGTTGAATATTCCTGCGCAATTGTATATGAACTTTCTTTTTGCAATAAATTTTTGCTAATTAAATTATTAATGTTAAATACACAATCCGTATAATTTAATTCCGATTTAAATATACCATTAAGTATTACATCTCGTTCTTTATATATTTTTGTGCAAATATCAAGTGCAGATACATTTTTTATAAATATAAAAATAGTATTTTCCGACTTGTCGATATATGTATTATACGAACACCAATCACGATATGCTACTAACAGTGCTTGTGCAAAAGAATCAAATGCACACGTATTTTTCATCGATATGTTTAAATGCAATTAATTGTGGCTCTAGTAAAATACTATTCTCTAGCATAGGTAGATTCTTACTTAATTTAGGTTTTGAATGTATATCTTTAATATCTGGACAAATATTTAAATACTTTCCTCGTTTTTTTGGTTAGTTCATTTATTTTTCCTTTCCAGTATTCAATTTCACTTAATATTTTGCTTTGGTGTGACTCGTATATATTGTATTATGAGGGTTAGTCAAATCTATATTTTCTTTATTACTATCGTCTGTGGCATTATTGAACTCTTTTACATTAATAAGTTTTCCTTTACTTATTATTATTATATCTGCTGAGTCCAATTATTTGTATTAATAAAGGTATTAACTTGTAGATTTCACTCTGTAACCACATGCCACACGAATCCCACATTTTTTTCAATATTGTTATAATAAGAACGAGTTGCGCAGTAGGTAAAAGCCGTTCTTTGTCTCATGAGTGCTGTAAACTTCTGAGCATAATTCGAAGGACGTTACACGCTTAATATAACAAATAAACTTTTGATGACAGCGGTGGGATTTAATAGGTGCAGATTACTGATCGTAGCTGTAGACACACATCATTGCAGAACTTTTCTCCGTGGAGGCGAAAACCTTTCGTCTTCATTTTTACCAATAAAAAAAAGGGGGGGGGGATATATAAAGGGTATATACATATATACATATATGTGTATATATACGAACAAACAAACGCGTTTAATATTTAATTGTATTAATTAATTCTGAGTAAAACTAAAATAACCCACAATGCCAGACGAAATAAAGATTTAATACGAGAGCGCTTCTCGCTCTTTTCCTCAAATTAGTATACGGGATGCCGCCGACATAATGCCTCCGTTTGATGGGCATAATATCCCATTATACCAGTTTACAAAGAATTGCCTACATACCAGAGATATGATTTCTCCTCATGCCGAATACGGTTTGGTTCAGTTAATAAATAATAAATCTTTCGGTCAAGCATCGAGATTATTTCTAAGTGGAGAATATAACACGATACAAGAATTAATTGCGATTACAATATCCCGTTTTGCCCCGACATATACTTCGATTCAGTTATACGGAGATTTGTCAAAAATTGCACAAATGCCAAATGAGGCCGCCGTCGAGTATAGCACTTGCGTCTCAATCATCTTATCAGAGATTAAAAATTGTAACGAATTAGAACAGCCGAATGTAGCATAACAATATAATAAGACCGCAGAGAGTAACGCGATTAAAGCATTTTTAACAGGACTAACAATAAGATTAATTGTTAACAATAATGATTTCATATATTTGGACGATGCAATTAGTGCTACCATTAGGGCAGAATCCGAGGTTAGGGAAAATCATTTGACATTAAGAATGGCTGAAACTTACACACGTTCAATTCGGTGCAGTAACAGTTTTGGGAATGGGCACAACACTAGCATGTGCCCAAGCCAGATCTAGATGGACAACAAACGGCAAGAATACGACAAGCACGGTTCTGCCAGCAATGCCAAGAATTTGAACTGCAACAACATTAGGCACACCGTGCCTAAAATGCCGAAAAAAGCTTACCAAGGAAGATTAAGAGAAACCAAGCAGCAGGTACACTACCGCTCAAAAGTATGTGGACACTTCCTGAATTCTTATAAATTCCTAAAAAAAAAAGTTATGATATCTTTGATTATTTTGATTATCCTGTATGTATTCCAGTTCGTACAGTGTTGAAGGACATATTTTAATAATAATTTATTAAATATCTTACCGATAATGATAAAAAATAATTATATTTTCTGTTTGTTCACATGTCCACCCCGTGCTTTTATAACCGCGATTACTAATCGTGGCTATTAACTTTTTCAGTATTTCACTATTAACAGCTTTCCACTCCGATTCTAGGATTTCCCACAAATGTTTTTCTGATTTTGGAAATTTTTCGAAATTATCTATCAAGGTAGTCCCATAGACATTTATTTATTTAAGAAAATTGAATAACTATATTGTTAATTTAGTACTATTATAATACATTACATTCATATTCATAATAGAATTTAGCAATAAATATTGTTTAACAATAAAAATATACAATATGTAACAAAAATTTTAAGAAAATATGTGTCCATATACTTTTGAGCGGCAGTGTATGAAAAAGGACCCACCTTATAAAACCCACATGCAAAATAAAAAAACCGCCGATTATAGAGATAGAAAATGGAAACTTCCAACAAAGATCAGCTTCCATTATGATAGATACTGGGTCAGACTTAAATTTAATTAAGAAAAATGCACTTTCTCCTGCTGCTCATATACACCGATGTCCTATTCGATTTAAATGGAATAACTCAAGGCCAACTTTCAACTACAGGATTTGCAACACTGATGCCACCCTCCACATAGTAGAAGAACTGCCCATAAATCAAGATGGAATACTTGGAAATGAGTTTTTTATAAACACCAGAGCTGACATAAAATATTCAAAATCACTTTCAGCAATAGAAAGCTGTAAGATTCCATTCCAAGAGGCTGTCATCGAGATAAAAGCCAGAGAAGGGAACGTTATACCCATCAAAATATTAAGCGCAAATATTAATACGGGATTTGTCGCAAAACTAAAAATACACCCAAAACTGCATCTCGGGAATACAGTCGTAATTAATAGGAATGGAGTCGCTTTTATTTGTGCGATCAACGTCTCAACTGAACCAATTAGAATAAAAATGCTTGAAGTAGAATTACAACCATATGAAGAATCAACAATTGAAAACCTGCACTATAAAGGCACTGAACGAGCGGACGAATTATTAAAAAGTCTGCGTTTGGACCATCTAAATGAAGAGGAAAAAATAACGTCAAACGCCTAATCAAAAACAACGCAGATAGATTCAATTTACCCGGAGAAGAATTGTCAGCTACGAATAAAATATACCATCGAATAATTACCACAGATGAAGCATTAATCAATGCCAAGCAGTACCGCTATCCCCAATGCCACAAAGATGAAATAAATCTACAAATTAATGACTTGCTGCAAAAAGGAATCGAGCACTCAACATCTCCATATAATTCCCTTTTATGGATTGCCCATAGGAAGTAAGACTCTCAGGGAAAGAAGAAATGGTGATTGGTTATTGACTTTAGGCGATTGAACGAGAAAACTATCGGTGATGCTTACCCCTTGCCCAATATAACAGATATTGTGGATCAACTTGGCAGTGCAACATACTTCTCTATCTTTGATCTAAAATCAAGGTTTCACTAAATCCCTATGTGCCCAAATGATAAGCACAAAACTGCATTCTCCACTCAATACGAACACTATGAATTTCATAGAATGCCATTTAGATTAAAGAATGCCCCAGCGATGTTTCAACGAGTGGTGGATAATGTATTAACGGGTCTTCAAGGCTTGGAAGTATTTGTGTACTTGGACGCCATAGTTATCTATGCAAGTTCGCTGCAGGAACATGAAATTAATGGGTCTAGCCGAATAAGGTAATCAAATGTGCTTTTGAGTCAAATAAAATACCCAATACGTCAGTGCATGGCATATCCAAAAATTTACATCTCACATCAACTTTCAACCCCCTATCTCATCCGTGGGGGTAGTTAAAGGGAAGAAACGAAATTCCGGTTTTTGGCCTATTTATCCTATTCAATTTGATACAAAAATTCTGAAAAAATGCTGTTACATTGAGGCCCACATAGCGCATATTATAGAATTTTTCAGATTTTTTTATCACAAATTGTAGTTGTAAAAAATCAAGAACCAAAAAAATATCGGAACAAATGATTTGTTATTGATGATGTCGGAGCACTACTTTTATATTAATTCTCTAATATTTTCAGATTTTTTGGTGAGGTGCGCCGTAGTTCATAAAATCAAAAACGGAAAGATTCCTTTAAAAAAGTACTTTCCGCTTCGAATTTGGATGCCTTCTTTTCTCAGAATATATATTAAGTAATCTTAAATAGATTCACATTCTTAATTGATACAAATGATATATTTGTTAAAGAAATAAAATTCGACATCTCGGAACAGGAATGTATCCGTTTTTTATTTTTTTAACTACGGCGCACCTCACCGAAAAATCTGAAAAAATTAGGGAATAACAGTTATGTCAATATGTAATTAGCACATTAATATAAAAGTAGTACTCCACATCTACAATAAAATATCGCATTTTTTCCGATATTTTTTCGGTTTTTGATTTTTTACGACTACAATTTGCGATAAAAAAATCTGAAAAATTCTATTATATGCGCTATGTGGACCTCAATGTAACAGAATTATTTTCAGAATTTTTATACGAAATTAAATAAGAAAAATAGGCCAAAAACCGGAATTTCGTTTCTTCCCCTTTCCTACCCCCACGGTTGAGATAGAGGGTTGCAACTTGGTGTGAGATGTAATTTTTTGGACATGTTATCGACTGACGTATAGAGTATTTCATTTGATTCAAGGGCACATTTGACTACCTTATTCGGTTAAACCCTTTGATAGATTAATGAAAAGATTAAGAGAAGCACATCTTAGCTTGGAGCCGGATAAATGCGAATTCCTGAATAAAGAAGTGGCATACTTGGGACACATAATTGATAAAAATGGAGTAAGGCCAGACCCCCAGAAAATTAAAACAGTCAAAGAATTTCCTATCCTGCAAACCGTAAAGAATGTTAGACAATTTCTAGGTTTATGTGGGTACTACAGAAGATTCATATAAGACTTCTCAAAGATTGCTAAACGACTTTCCGACTTAACGAAGAAGGAACAAAAATTCGAGCGGACTAGTCGACAACAGGATGCCTTCTGAGGAATAACGAGCCAATTCTGACATATCTAGCCATCTTGTTTGTTTACATTAACATCTGCCTCAATTTTACACCTTCGAAAATTCGATTTTATTAGACATAGTATATTTATTGCTGTCTAAAAATGCATGAGCACCGCGTGGTGAAGTCTTCATTCGTGGTAAAATCTTCATTTTTACAATTATCAAACCTCACAGTCGAATTTACGAAACCGACGTGTCTCTCTCGCAAATCGCATATAGGTGTTCGATGAGTCAATTTCGTAAATTGAACTGTGTGGCTCGATGATTGCAAAAATGAAGTTTTTACGAGTACAGCACTCATTGGTAGACTTCACCACATGGTGCTCATGCATTTTTAGACAGCAATAAATACCGTATGTTTAATAAAATTGAATTTTCGAAGGTGCAAGATTGAGGCCGATGCTAATGTAAACAAACAGGATGGTCGTAAAGAGAGACTGCGATTCCACGACCCATTTAAAATACTTCAAGGATTATCTGGTAGCAGCGCTCGTAGTACTTTTCACCTATTTTCGTAGTTTTGGCCAAGTTACTGACAATGTCGTTAAAAATACAAATCGGTCGATAACTGTAACATAGTTTTCTAGACTGGGTATGACACTGCACATGGCATCGCGCATGTCTCAACATTCAATTAATCAGCTAACTATAAATAGCTAATTTCTTTAGGTACTGATAAAAATTTAAAGCATATGGTATGAAAAATAAAAAAAATTGGTGTATGTTCGTTTATATGAACCGATTAAATAAACACGTAAATTATATTTCTTCTTTTTTTTTTATTTGGAAATATTGGAAATGGGTGTATGAAATAATTCGTTACGCCGTGTATTATATTTTACAAAATTGTTTCCTTTATTTCTAACTGCTCCAGTAATAATAATGATAAATAATAACAATGATAATAAACATAGTGTAGTAAGGATGGTCCGAAATGAACACAGGGTGTTAGGTTTAATATGGTTTATTCTATTACTGCTGTCTAAAGCGTCTCGATGCGAACTGACTTCGCTCGTCCGTTCGAGGGACGAAAAGTCAGGGCCCACTTAAGGGTACGTGACCGTGTCAGGGTGGGCCGAATTATAAATATCCTGTGACCCTGCAAAGGTATGGGCTATCTCCAAAGTGCCCAAAGAGCCTTATGTCTAAGTTATAAATTAGTCTACAATAGTAATAATAATAAGTATTATTAGTAATAATTGTAAACATTAAGTACTTTTTTCTGACCGCCCTACCCATCCCGCGGCCACCGCGGCCTCCGTCACGTCCTCCGCGGCCATATATTAGTCGCTTTATCAGCTTCTTCATCTGAAACAATAAAATAAAAATGTGAAATACACAAAAGAATTAAAGGAACAGAAAAATTTCTGAAATTTTTAGGCCATATTGAAATTGCTCTGCCTCCGCTAAAAATGATCGTAGGAAGCAACAAGGGTAGTCATTTTGAAGCCTCAGATCTAGTTTTAAAAAGAAAATGTAACAAAATATTTGGCGATCCGCTATCAGCATTAGCATTACCTAAAGTGTACTCACACATACAAAAAGAAGTGTTAATCCGACCATGCAATTTCTGTATGGTACGCTTTAAGTAATTGTAATACTAATAGTTATTTTACAAATTCAACAAGAGTATCGGCAAATATTGCGGAACAAACTTTTTTACCTAATAAACATATGATTAGTCATGGTTAGAAACAATAATGACGTTCCTTTAATTTTTTTCACACAAATTTCAAAGTTTGATCATTCGGGCCATAGGGAACAAAGAATTAGAGCAATTTAAAACTTTGCACACTTTTTATGGACACTATGAACTTAAAAAGAAAACCCTAGGCATAATCTTTTAGATGACTATTTACAAAGATATCGTAACTTTTGTAATTTAAGGAAAAAACGCCATTTTTTAACGTTTTTTATATCAATATCACACATAAAAAAAAATGTATAATCAAAAACAAATTTGCATATCTTGGTGGGCATACTCTTAGCTTTCCAGAACCGTTCTTAAAATTTCTGTTCGATAGTAGGATCATGAGATAATGACTACCAATAAAAAAGGCGTCATTTTGGCTTTGGAAGCAAGTAACTTTGCAACCCATCATCGAAACGAACCGCATCGAAGTGCAGATTACAAAGGAAGAAACAGGAAAAAACAGCACGGAAGCGGCATTGATTAAAAAAATTTTCCAACGTCTGTAGAAACTTTAAAAAAAAAGTTTTTCGAAAATTTTTCTATCTACAATTTTTATTTGGTTGGTTAGTACAAAAATTTTCTTGATAAGGGATCGAAAACTAGAAACGTGAGGCTTCAAAATGACTACCCTTGTTGTTTCCTACGATCATTTTTAGCGGATTTTATAATTATTTATTTAAGCGTATTACCAAAATGTGATATCGAAAACTTTAATTTAAAAAATTACAAGTTTCTGAAATAATTGCCAAAGTCTATTGTTACGAGCGCATTCAATTCTGAAGTAAACCACCACTTTTTCGCGGTTTCCATCGAGCAATGACGCTTTTTTTGTAGAACATAAACAATGAATGTAGGAACTAATATCTACAAATGAAGTTATGATTAAAAAATGTGTCATTGACCAAGAGTGGATACTAATACACTTTTCGAGGCATGAACAGGATCATTTAGTCGTATACGAAATCTATCCGATTTGCTTTGAGACCAGTGGTATCAAACAATCGACTATGACAGCGGAGCGCATAACTCGCCTACTGAAACGGAGGTATACCGCGACCTTTTCTAGTTTATTTTAACGTCAAATTTCGAGGCTCCATTCTTCTGAAGAGCTCATTTTAAAGGGGATGCTTTGAGGAATAAGAACATATTGTTTTTTAATTTAAGCCATTTACGCTCTTTATTGAAAAAAATGCAAAAAAAGAATATGTTTAAAGTTTTCGATATTATAAAACAAATTGACGAACTAGACAGAAATATTTTACAATAGCCCAGTCCTTTATAAATAAAACAAAAAAAAATGTAGCTAAATCGGACAAGTAGTTTCTGAGAAAAAAATTCGTAGTGCATCCTGTTCTCGCCAAAATGGGCAAAAATTGCAAACTTTGGAGGCTTGTTATTTCTTAACAAATTCGAAACCGGCAAAATGATAACTTAAACGCCCCTTAATTTCACATGGACTATAACATACTTCGATTAAAACAAAATCAGAGATGGCGAGGTAAAAAAGTGATCGATTTGGCGTCGAATCAGCCGTATATAATAAAAATCTGAGGAACTGTAGGAGGCAATATCGTATATATATATATACCAATGGATTTGTAATAAAATTCTCTTCAATTTTTGTTATTATGCAAATTTGAATAAATTATAAAATAAGGTTATGAAAATTTTTTTTGTTATAAACAAATTGCATTTTGCTAAATTTGTTAACATTCTGTTATTATACGTAAAAAACCATACAACTTTCCTATTAGAAGTTTTAATGTATCTCGTATGGTTTTCGAGATAGCCTAAGCGGGTCCAAACTTTAGGGGGTCGTTTAAAAAAATACGTGTCTCTTATTTTTGCCTGGTTAACAAACGTACGAAGTTTCGTCAAAAACTGAGGGGAACACTTCCGTGCCTTCCCTTGTTAGTCTCATAAACTTACCCTTGCGACCAGGAAAGCGCTTTGACAAGACGCACATGGACCGCTCTCGCCGTCCGCATCTATATAAACTCTCAATTTCTAACATTCGGCCATACTGACATTAGGTCTGTCCTCAGACCTCACAATTACTTTCTCTTTTTTTTTCTTCTTTCAACACGCCCAAATTTTCAACAACTTACCATGTCGTTGTCTTGCTCATCCTCAATTTTTAGATACCATTACGCCTTTTTAGCATTGAAACACACGTTGTGTTCTCTGGCACCATCTCTTGATCAGGAACTTGATGTTTACATCTTGTATGATGATCCCAACGACACTAAAACATCGTCATGTCCGTTCATCGTTCATTTTGGGATTTCTGACGACACTAAGACACCGTCGTGTCCGTTCATCGTCTCCTTTAAAATACCTGACGACACTAAGATACATCCGTATCTATGCTCAGCCTCCATGACACCCCTCGTGTCCCAGTATCCAATGCATCTCTCCAATGCAACTCCTACTGAAACTCCAAAAGGCGACCGCTCCCGCAATCCTAATTCGACCGGGACCATTGCCTCCTGTTCGACGGGATTTGCCTGCTCATCGGGCAAACGTCCCATTGGCACCTCTTTACGCCTCAGTCCTAAGCCTTTGGCGGCCTTTCTTTCGTCGTCTGTAACAAAACCAACCAGAGGTGAGATACCATACCGCAATCTTATCTATTACCATTCGTACAGAGCTCAACACTCCAGTACAACTCTAAAATGAAATAAACAGATGTCAAATCACTCATCGTGATCATCCCCCTGGACCGCAATCCAAGGTTTTATCCTATCGGCCGCCACGACTGTTCTTAATCGCTTTGACCCTTCTCTCAAATCCTCGACATCGTACCGATCATTCGGCAGCACTACCCGAATTCGGAACGGGCCCTTAAACTTTGGCAACAATTTCCGACTCTTTCCTGTTGCCGGCTCACTAGTTATTTGAACTAGTACCAGCTCACCCACAGTATACCTGCGAGCCTCTCTCCGCACACGGTCGTACCGTTCTTTCTGCGCTTTTTGGTTGTCCGAAATGTGCTTGCTAATCTCTCCTCTCAAAGCATCCAAATCCAACTGATCCATTTCCTCTCGAACAGCACTGAGTATTACCCCTTCAGCTACTGTTTTGACATCACAGCCGATTAATGCCTTAATCGGAGTAGTGCCTATACTTTTGTTGTGCATAGTGTTTATGGCACTTTGCACCTTCTTAACCTGGGTATCCCAGTCCCGTGCGTCTTGACCTGCCGCACTTGTCGCCAGCGCGTCAACAATAGTCCTATTGTAACGCTCGCACTGACCATTCGCTCTCGGGGTACCTACTGCATTGAGTACATGCTTAATGCTACACGTTTGACATAGTAACTCAAATCTCCGTGACGTGAAACTTGTTCCACGATCGCTTATAATCCGTGTTGGCACCCCGAATAGATACATAAAACTCATCAGGACCTTCTCGGTTTGACGCGTTTTCTGATTCTTCACCGGCTCTACAATTTCGTAAACGCATCCACCAACACGAGCAAATATTTATTCCGTTTACGACTTGTTTCAAATGGTCCCACGTGATCAATATGTATCGTATGAAACGGAACTGGTACCTTCTGTATTGAATTCAGCTTACATTGCTTTTTCCCTGCCGTATGTTTATAATACACACAGCTTAAGCACGCCTTAACATACTTGTCAACGAAACGTCGCATACCAGCAAACCAGTAGTTCCGCTGAATCCTCTGCAACCTTTTCTCGGTGCTCAAGTGTCCTTTTTTTTTTTTGGCGGAGGTGGGGATCTTCGGATGTTGCCGACTTTGATGTCCGCAACTCTGACGCCTCCCAGCGAGGCCAACGCTTCTGCGACGTCTTGGGGCTCGATGGAGTCATCCAACCCCATTAGCCTTATTTCCGCTGTCTGAACGGGGTTGGCCACTTTGACCTCCGTCGCGTTGAAGGCGCCCTGCAATTTCTCTGCCATCTACTCCGCCTTCTTTCTCGAGTCCTCCCCGGGTATGCCGAGGATTAGCCCGCCGGTGGCAGCCTTCCGGATCCGGAACTCCTTGATGTCCAGCTGTTTGAGCTGGTCCGCATCCACCGCCTCCCTCGCCCGTTTAATCACCTGGGCATAGGAGGTTTGTCCTCCCGGCATCACCGTCAGTGTCACGGCAGCAGTCCTCGGCGGCCGGGGCACCCTTGGCTTGCTCTTCGCCGCCGCGGCCGGCTTGGCGGCACCAGCTCCCGCGGTGTTCTTCACAACCCCTCTATTCTGGGGTGTCGGTCGCTTAGACGACTTATCTGTATCGATAGTTTGCGCCTTCCGCGCATCACGCCTCGCCCCTCGCCCCACCACAGTCGCCCACGTTTCTCCAGCGGGGGCAGGCAGGGGAGGCGGATTTGAGGGGCCCGCCTCCTGGCTTCGATGCGCCTCCTGTTTGCGACACAACGACGCCACTCTCGACGATGCCCTCGTTTGGGCGTGTCTGCTGGCCTTCGCCTTCTCTTTCCTGACCTCGACGGCCAACTCATCCACCTTCCGTATGAGGGTGGCCACCACCAGTTCTAGGCCAGTATCCCTGGCCTCTTCCTGCCGCCTCCCCTTCGGCTTCTCAGCCGCCACCGGCTCCCGGTCGAGTTGGGCCACCATCGGTGGTTCCTCCGTCAGCTGCTCTCCCATATCCACCTCCACCGGCGGGAAGTCTTCCACCGCCGATGGCTGGGCTGCTGCAGGCCTGTCTGCCCTGTCCGCTGTTAGTTGCCTTCTCTTGGCGACCTTCCGCTCCGAGGAAGACGGCGACAGCCTCCTCTTCAAAACCGTCTCAGTGGGGCATGAGCCGATACTGGGGATAGCCGATCCCCTCTGCAGCTCCTGCGTCTGCCTCTTCAGCGCAGCCAGCTCTGTCGCCATCTGCCTACGCTGCTCCTCCGCCTCCCGGAGCTGTCTTTGCAGACCCTCCATCTCCTCGTCCTTGTCGGAGCACTGCCCTGCCCGACTTGACGCCGGACGTTTCGCCAGCTCGGTCGCGTTCGCCTGGATAACGTTGGATGCTATCCGCAGACTCCTGACGAACGTCCCCTTTAGGTTCTGCGAATTTGCCGCTACTGGCCTGATCTGTTCTGTGCTATCCAGCATTTCGGCGACCAGATCCGCTAATGGCCGATAGCGCGCCTCCCGCGTCAGCTGCTCCAAATCCGCCAACGGCTTGCTTCCCCTGCTGGGGCCCGGTGCTGGGAGCGAGGGGTCGAACGCCTTCAACTCCTTATCCAACTCCAGGTTCTTCCTCTTCGCCTCAATGTGGCGTTCCTTGGCCGCTGCCAGACCCACGTATTCCCCAGTCGTGGGGGGTCTACCCCTCGTGCGCAGCGACCTGCTGCCGGTGGAAGCCCGGGAGTCGACCGAGATAACGGACGAGTCCGAACCGGAATCTTCGTCCTCCTCTTCGGACTTCTTCCTCCTCGCTGTGGCTGTGGTTTTTGGTTTGGGGACCACCGTCAGCTCTACTCCATCCCCAATTCTGACTGCGGATCTGTCGCGATCACCTCTCTCCAGCCGCGAGGCGGTCGTCTTCCCGCGTCTGGTTCTTCGCCATTCTGAACCAGATGACTCGCCGCCAGAATTGCACGGTGTGTTATCCGCTACAATTGGACCCGGTGCAGGCACTGAATCCCTGGGCAACGAGATGCTCCTTATCTTCACCGGCGTCTTCAAGATGTCGGTGCATCTCACTCTGAGCTGGTTGGTGGTAGCAGCTGCATTCCTCCCATTGTTCGTTTCCTCTCCCTTCGCCTCCTCGGTTTTTTGGCCGTTTTTTAAGCTGTCTGCCGCAGCTGTAGTTTTTAGTGAACAATCCATGAAGATCCCACCAGTAGGGTCGGAAGGGAGGTCGACCCGGGCAGAGCCGCCATGCCCGGGCAAGCCTAGATACTCGGCAGGGGGGGGGGGGTCGGGTGGGGGGGGGGGGTCGGCAGGTACCCCCGAGGGAACCGTTTGAGACTGCACCCGTTTTACGTCTGGGCAGCCACGCACTCCTCGGCACGGTTGTCCTCCACACCTTGAGTTCAGACGTCACCTCTCGCTCCCCGTCGCCCTCGTTTTCATTCCTCAGTGTGAGCCTTACCGGCTTGGGAGGCCCTACCAGGGTCCGAAGATCCCGCCGGCATCGCCTCACACATCATTGGACCTACTTGAGAACGACGGTAGCCCCCCTTTTAGTCACCTCCTACGACAGGCAGGAGATACCGTGGCCGTATTCCGCCCCGCGGCCACACAGCGGATTTTTTATAGAGGTTTACTCCTCGCTGGTCGGCCGGTTAAGGCAAGCCCCCCGTTCCTGCGAAACATGACCACAGGCTTACGGTATGAAGGAAGCTCATGTCCCCAGGATCGCTAATCCCGTACTGGAGGTGCCATAAGGCGCCTGCAGCCCTTGAGGTCGCCGTTCTCCCGTTAGCATAGAGGCTCTCACCCTTGGATGCCCGACAAGTCGAGCACCGAAGGGCTTAGAGCGCCTCTATCCCAGCGGACACCACGTGGAGGTGGGAGATCCTACTTGTACCACCCTGGCACCATTCGACCGCCTGCTGAAGTGTCCTGCATCATCATGACACAATCTGCAAATTTGTAGCCTTGCTGCTCTCGGCACAACCCAAGCCGTTTTGTCCTCTGGCAACCGCCGATACAATTTATTCGCCTTTAGCACATACTCCTGGAATAATGCTTAGTCTCAGCAGATTTTTCGCGGTTTTCCAGTATTGCTCTAATACGCGACAATTGTTCATCCTGCAATTGGGCTGCAACAATCCATTCCGCCTCTGTAACATCTATATGATTAACTTCGAGCATAACCGGTTGAGGATTCCGACTAAGTGCATCCACGTGTGCCATCCGTGGACCTGGCCGATACACAATCTCAAAAGTAAATTCCTGGACTTCTAACCACCATCGTCCTATGCGTGGCAATAGATCCTTTTTCGAGAAAGTGGTCCTCAACGCATTGCAGTCAGTAACTACCTTGAACTCCAATCCTAAAAGATAAACTCTAAAATATCGTAAAGCAAAAACAACAGCCATCGTTTCAAGTTCATACGAATGATAACACCGCTGATCCGCCGTCGTTTGCTTACTAAAATAAGCTACTGCCGCCAAATTCCCATGTGGGGTAGAGGTTAAAACGAAAATGTTCTTAAAAACGTAGAAATACTTTATTATGGAAACTACGAGACTCCCGTGCTTACGCCGTTACATTCAGAAAAAGACTAACCTCTCGCCCGCTTTCCTACGGGCTTTTATAGCCCTTTTGCCCAAGCGGCAAAGCCAAGGAAAGCCCGCGCAAAAACGAGCGGGAAACTTAGCGTCGCGTCGCCAAAAATCGGGAAAAACCCTGGTCGCACAAGTGGCCGCCAAATGTGGGCCCGCTTGCGCTTTCACTCGGAGAAATCTCCGAGCTTATACCTACACTTTCTACATGCCTAAATGCTAGCGACGAGGCCGCTACACTCATCTTCTTGTTGTTGCAATAACATTGCTCCAACCCCTATTGAACTCGCATCCGTATGCAATTCAGTAGGTAAGTTCGGGTCATAAATACGTAACACTGGACGTGTTACTAACTTTTCTTTGACCTGACGAAAGGCCTGCTCTTAAACCCATCCCCACTTCCACGGTACGCTCTTCCGTGTTAACCGTGTTAGGGGCTCAACAATCGCTGCGAAGTCCTTAATAAATTTTCGGAAGTAACTGGCCAGTCCCAAAAATTGGCGTACCTGCTTTTCGTTCGTCGGCTGTGGTATTTCTTTCACCGCTTCTATTTTCCGGTGCCCTGACCTCACTCCCTGTGAACTGACCTCTCGACCTAAGTACTCAATGGTTTCTTTAAAGAAAGAACATTTTTCCAACCTAAGGGTCAAACCATGTGTCCGCAAGGCCTCTAAAACCTCTCGTAACTTACTAAGTCCCTCTTCGACCGTTTTAGACGGTATTATTACATCGTCTATATAAGGAATCGTCCCTTTTACCGGTGCTAAAACCTTCCGCATCAAACGCTGAAATACAGCCGGCTCATTTGTTAACCCAAACGGCATTCTCAAAAACTCGTAATGTCCCTCCGGAGTAACAAATGCCGTTTTTGTTATAGAATTTTCCGCGACCGGAACTTGATAATAACCCGACGCTAAATCGAGGCCTATAAACCACTGGTTTCCTCCAAGCTGCTCAATCTGATCGTCAATAAGCGGCAATGGATGTTTATCCTTTATCGTAATTGCGTTCAATTTCCTATAATCCACGCACATCCTAAAGTCCCCGGTCTTTTTCTTCACAAGCGTGATCGGGCTTGCATACGGCGAGTCCGATTCTCTAATTATTCTATTATTTAACAAATCCTCTATCATTTCGCGAACAATCTTTTTCTCCGGTTCTGCAAGACGATACGGACGGTACGCAATTGGTTCATCCGTAAGACATTTAATCTCCATCGACATTGTACTAGTCTTCCCGAGATCCTTCATCGATGAAGATACGCAATCCCGAAATTCTTCCAATAATGCAACGGATAATTGTCTCCCCAACATTTCCAAAATGTAAATTAGGACTCTGTTCAATTGCAAAAATGTCCATTGCAGTAATTATTCGCGGCGCCTTGTGATCTCTCAAATCACTAAACGTAAGCCGATTTCTGCGTTTCATCATTAATACATGATCTTGTTGCAAAAAGTCCCTTCCAAGTATTGCATCGTGAACAATGAAAGAATCTATGTTCGCGGCGACGTTCTGTATTCTAACTGTAACCGGTGCGATCTGATTTATTACAACCGGCCGTCCTGCAAAACCCTTGAAAATCGTGTCTTTCACGAACCTTGTTTTAATTAAAAACTTCCTAATTACAGAGGCGTGAATTACAGTACACGCACTCCCAGTATCTACCAATGTCTCGATGTCCGTTCACCCGACTATATATTTGGAAAATATTAGAGACCCCCTTAGGAGTTTGAACAATATTTATCTCTTTCTGACTGCAGAATTCCCGACGGTGCCCCTGCTTTTTACACAGGCTACACTCTATCCTCGGTCTTCTACATTCTCGAGACATGTGGCCTACTTTGCCACAATTAAAGCACCTAGGCCCCTTCGGTGCAACCTTTTCCGCAGCCTTCGTCGTCGCCGAAGTACTGCTCCTTCTCTTCTCCTCCATACCCGGCATATTCCCCATTGAGCACATCGACGCATACAAATCGTTGGTGTCGTCCAGCTTCGTCGACCTCAACGTTCTAGCAATGGCTACATCTGGCACTCCGAAGATCACCATATCGATGATCTTTTCGTCGCCAAATTCAATATTCAGCCTCCTAATCCTATTCAGTTTTTGGAAGCAATAGTCCCCTAGGGACTGTCCCGGCTTTGCCTCGTAGATCACCGCATCCCGCAGCATTCTCGAAAATGACATCGTTCGGCGGAATTGTGCCACCAACAGTACTTTTGTTTCGGCCCAGGTTGTGGCTACCTGGGTCCGCGTGTCGTACCATTGACGGGCATGACCACGCAATCTTGATGCGATCAAGCGCATGACACATACATCGTCCCACGCGAATCGCGCGGCCATCCCGACAACACTTCTGACCCAGTTCTCGATCGTCATGTCCTCTTTGGCTGGATCATAGATCGGGATTAGCATTTCGTCTCCCGGACGAATAAAACCAGCCACGTTGGCGCTCACCGCCGTGCTAGTCGCCTTCTCACTTCCCGCCGTCGGCTCAAGACGATCTAAACTGTCTTGTTGCATTCGATTCTGCGGACTCCGCGATCGTTTGCCTGAATCGCGCCTAGCAGTCACCCGTGCATGTGATGATGAACGCTCACGCGACACACATCTCGAGGTATGCGACCGCGTACGTGATCGTGATCGCCTGTTAGATTCACGCGTACGTACACGTGAATTCGAACACGAACGCGAATGTTCACGCACAACCACTTCACGATCCTGAACATTACGCGACTGTGCACGCGAACGCTCACGCGATGCACGCCTTACCGTCCGTGAATGTGAACGCGAACGACGCAAAAATTCCTGCATCATATTTTCTAAGCGTTCAAGTCGCGAGTCCGTCGAACTACCACACGCTTCACCACGATCCCGACTGCACGACGCCATTATTAATAAATGTTCAACACACTAAATGTCTAGCAATAAGTCTTAATTTTAACTACACAACTAAATGTTCAAATACTCGAAAGTCCGTACACCGCACACGCTTTAAAAAGTCTTTGCACACTGTACACGGGTATCTGCCGATCCACACTATCAAAGCGTGTAACACGTAGACCTATCCCACTTCTGATTTGTAGGAATAATCAGGAAAATAACCGAAGGTATATTAATAAAATAATACAACGGATTCACTTTGTAATTGACTCGTTTATTCTGCGACGTGTTTCCACGGTCACAGTCTGCACAAGAATGCCTATTCGGCAAAGCATTGGCTGTGAGGACACCAACGTCGCTATAGCCCTTGACGACTATGTATACAAATCTTTCTTAGCCTCATAAACTTTCCCTTGCGACCAGGAAAGCGCTTTGACAAGACGCACATGGACCGCTCTCGCCGTCCGCATCTACAGGGAGTCGCATTTTAATCTCCTCAGGCAAATATTTCGGAAAATAAGGAAGATACGGAAAAATGTTTCAAACAAAAATTGTAGGACGTGAAGGGGGCCAGATGAAAAAATTATGGACTTGATCTTGAGTGACCTATTGACGGTCAGCTCAAGGTCAACGGTGTTTTTTTTTTACATGGAAACCGCTATTTTTTATTGCACCATCTTGTAACTCTTGTCGAGTCGTTTCTGAAACACTGCTACTGAAGTCTTTTACGTAAGCCGTTCCCAAGATATGAAGCTTCAAAATTCAACATACCGCCGGCATTTGCATTACCCGATGTACACCGCGCTAAGGTGCACGCACACACACACCATTTTACTACACATTACACGCTTTTTGCATACAAAATTGGCCCTTTTCAGGGCCACTATGATGTACAAATCCGATCGGCAACCTCCCCGCGGTGTACATCGGGTAATGCAAATGCCGGCGGTATGTTGAATTTCAAGCTTCATATCTTGGGAACGGCTTACGTAAAAGACTTCAGTAGCAGTGTTTTAGAAACGACTCGATAAGAGTTACAAGATGGTGCAATAAAAAATAGTGGTTTCCATTTAAAAAAACACCGTTGACCTTTATGTGATCGTCAATAGGTCACTCAAGGTCAAGTCCATATTTTTTTCATCTGGCCCCTTTCACTTCCTACAATTTTTGTTTGAAACATTTTTCCGTATCTTCCTTATTTTCCGAGATATTTGCCTGAGGAGATTAAAATGGGACACCCTGTATATAAACTCTCAATTTCTAACAGCACCGTGACAATGTAATTGCTAACAGAAAACTGCTACGTCAAAATTAAATCAAATAACGAATAAAACAATTAAGAATAAAATCCAGTTATGCATTATTTACAGATAGGCGGTAAATTAATTATTTGTTATTAACTCAAACCACGTCATTCGAATTTGTTCGATATTTGTATTTGTTATTCGAAAGGAATAAAATATCGAAAATTGTTGTCGCTTGTTACAAAGATGAAAAATAACAAATGTATTATTACCTGTATATGTTAAATTCACAAAATATGTAGAAATAATTTAAATTAGACACACCTATTGTTTAAAAATAATCCTGCTTCGGGTCATTTCATCGGTCTTTACCTTCCGTAAAAAAAGATACTTCGCTGACACTTTTCATTACCACTTTTCATTGCGATATTTTGTTGTCACTGTTAAATTACTTCCTAATGTAGTAACAGTAGATAAACAAGCTAAAACGTGTAAACGATTATCCAGAAATAACTTCAGCGATTATTTTTTTTTCACGTTAACGTTGCGCTTCGAACGTTTTGTCCTAAACTGACGATCGTAACATGATCGGTGTGATTGCCTCAATTCGTCTTTCTCTCTCTTCCCAGTGTCAAACATTGTTTTTCAAGGAATTGCTGCGTCGCGGCGTAGAAGCTCGCACGTGTTTTTTTTTCCATTGACGATGTTCATCGTGTTGCGATCGGCAGTTCAGGACACAGTGTTCAGTACTCGACACCAAAAGGAAATGTTTCTGCTTTGTGGTTATTACATTAGGCAATTAGTGAAAAGTGATAGTAAAGTGTTGCAGTAAAACGTAAAATAAAGTGAATTCATTAACCTAGTTGCGACATCAATTGTTATGCGGTGTATATCTTTTTTAACGGAAGGTCAAGTCCGGTGATATGACACAGTCACGACAACACATTTTCACCGAAGCAGGATTATTTTTAAACAATAGGTGAGTCAGATTTAAATTATTTCTACATCTTTTGTAAATTGAAAGTAAGCCTGTATTAATACATTTGTTAGTTATTAGGTTTAAAATCTTTTCTGATGAATAGTTAAGTTATTTGTCTTTTGAAATGTGCGAATTTGTTGTTTTGTATTTTTCTAACAAGAGACAAGAACAATTTTCGATATTTTATTCCTTATTTCTTTCGAATACCGAACACAAATATCAAACAAATTCGATTTACTTGGTTTAACCCCTTAACCTACAATTACGGGCATAGCCCGTGTACAATGATCGAGCCAAATGTAACGTCTCTGGACCTAAGTACAGATATTACAGCGCTCGTGAGGCAAAGAGCGGTATTTACCTACTGAACGACTCGATTTATTAATAAACTAATTCCAAAGATTGTGGGACTCGTGTGGTGTGCGGTTAAGAATTAAAATTCACAGGTCAATACCTTTCAACAAAAAGGTTTATTCAATAAATAATGATGATGATGATGATGATTTAACAATTAACAATTATAACAATTAAAGAAAAGTATACGTATCTAATATAGTGACATTAATAATGGACGACTAACTCAAAAGAAGTAAAATATATTTTGTCGTAATAAAAAACAGAGATATATAATTCAAATAATGCGCGTTCGTGAATGCGAAATGTATCTGAAAAAATAGAATTGGCTAGTTAATGCTTCGCGACAAATCCTACCTAAGTTTTATTTTTCGTTCAAAGCTAACTATGCTCCTTCATAAAATTAAAGAGATTCTATATTTTGAGAGTCTAATATTTAATACTCTGAAATTAACGCAATTACAATATTCAACGCAATTAATACGGTTTACAATTTAACTCTATGTTGAATCCCACCTAAGTCTGATTCCTTCAGAAGCTAATTAACGCAATTACGAGATTGACAAGATTTGACTTTTGCTTTTATAATATGAACAATATATTTACGGTCTAAACTCTATAACGAATCCTACATAAGTTTGATTCTGTTTCTAGAATTTACTAAGTACGCTTTTACGAAGTTAACAATATTAATATTTATAATTATGACTCTAACGCGATGTAGTCGACTACGCGATTTTCACAGAACAATCTTTTTTTAATGGCAAAATATTTCAACGTTTCAAAGTCCTAGGATTTGAAGTTAATGCAAAGTTTAATATTTTCATCGGAACAATTACTCTTTAATTATTTGGCTCGACAACTAATTGTCCAAGACCCTTTTTGCCAAAGCGCACATTGACACCCAAAACCAGATTGCTTAATTGGGGAGCCTGTTGTTCACTGGTTACTAGAACGACCCAGCCATCAGGTATCTAAATGGCGTATACTCGCATTTCCAAAAAAGAATTAAGAATCTTTTCGGCTCTTGATCAGCGAAAATTGTTCCGGATATTATTACGACGTGTATGTAGCTAGACTGTGAAAATTGTTCTGCGATTTAGGCGGATTTCGATCGGCCTTATATACTCGAAGTCCTTTCACTTTTCAAGGACTTGAAAATTATGCGTATAATTTTAACATGTAATATATATATATATATAAAATATTAATTAATAAAGTAAATGATTTTCTGGCTTTGCTAATAGAGTCTTCGGAATAGTAGTTAATGTTTGTAATATAAAAATAACTATTTAATAGTGTTTTAAACGAAATAGACACGCGCTGTCTTCTTCGCACGATTTCTACAAGGATCTATGCTATACGTTGAAGCATATGATCTCGCGGAATATTCTTAAGAATAATTTTACAATTGTATTATTTATTTAGTTTGAACGACTGATTCTTGACTTCGAGTATCGATATACTAATTCAACATAATATTGGCTATTTTTGTATATAGTATTTGTTTTAAATAATTAATGATTTTAATGTATTATAATGTAGGTGATTGAAAATATATCCTCTATCTTTGTCTAGAGATAGCGCGTCGATTCTAAGAAATCCTAAACTAGCGTCGTAGCATGTAGTACGTCATGTATCGAAACTTTCCGTATGAAACATTTACAATAATACCTATTCAAATAAAATAATATTCGTATTTGATTCCTAATAACGCAACTTAACACATAATTAATTACATATTGACTTCGCAAAAATAATAGCTTTTATATTTAATAACGCGGTTAACAAAAATATATTTCTTCTATACACTATCTATTTAAATAAATGAAATGATAAGTGAGTCTGATGTTCAGTGACATTTAACTAAACATTTAACAAAACAGTCTTTATATGTTTGCTAAAAATAATTATTTAATAATATAATCTTTGTCAATTTAAGAAAGTATGTGTAGATATATGTTACCGACAGTTAAACCTAAATTTCATGATAATTGACATGTCTAATGTCGCGGTCGGTAATAGAAAAATCGCGGTCGATAATTGAAATTAATTCATACCCTCTGAGAACTGATCTTAGCTTCTGGACGCTCATGAGGACGAAAAAAAAAACAAAAAATTCTTCCGAGATGTTACACCTCCCTCCTTATGTTGGTCTCTTGTCCTCAAGAGACTGCTGCTTGGCGAAACGTTTAATTATGCAATTACAGCAGCGGCATTTTTCCTCGCTGTTCCTGGGAGAAATAGCGCCTTGTCCAAATAGCCTCAGTGTCTTGTAATATTCCCGCCTCGAGTCCATGGTATTCGTGATCCTTCTGTAGTCTTCCCATGGGGGGTTGGGTATATCTACCTCGATTAGTTTCCAATCGGGTCTGGGAGCCTCCTAATTTTATAAATGAATGAATCCTATCTTTCGTAATATATATATATATATATATATATATCATTTCGTTACCTTGCTCGTTGTTAGATTCTTTCTTATTTTCGATTTTAATTTTCGTAGAATTACCTTCTTGCCTGCGCGTCGTGCCATGTTTGCTTGTTTAATATGGCGGCGGAGTTTGTTATAAAATAATTATTTTTATGGCGCGGAGTTTAAAAACTTTTATATGTTCGTATTATATATATATATATATATTTTTTTTTTTGTTTTTTCTTATTAGATTAAATGTGTGGGTAATAATTGTATTTGCCATTATTTTCCCCCAAAAAATTAAAATTTTTATTTAATAATTAGATAACAGAACAGAAAAATTTCCTTTTTAATTTCTTCATATACAGGTTTTAATTTGAGTTGAGATATACTCGTCCATCTTGGTATACGATATCTTTTAGTTCTATTATTATATCGTAGTCCCCATTTGTGTTCATCAGAACGCCCGCTTGATAGGCTTCGTCCTCTTCGCTGTCGTTGTTGCATATTTTATTACTGCATTCTGAGCAGGCAATGGCGGGTTGGATGTTTGATATTTTTACTCCGCATCTCATACAGTGGATTTTTCGCAGTGCGTCTTCTTGCTTGATATAATGATGGGTTCCTATATGTATATTTGGCGGTTAAGCTAGCGGAGTGGGAGTGCTAGGAAAAATGAAGGAGAGAGGGAGAGAGCGTTTCGTCCGGGGCCTGCTAGTGGACTCGTTAAGTAAGGCATCCTAGCAGGCCCTTGCCTTAGACGCGGGGATGTATGGAAGGGATGGACAGGAAATATATGTATGAGTAGGAAGGCTCATTGAGTACTAGCGAGAAAGTCTAGTCTCGGTCTTATGCGCCGTCTAGTGGCGATGAGCGTGGGAGTGAAACCGCCACATATATATAGGAATATATATATATATATATATGATTGTGTTATTATATATATAAGTAATTTTTTTCATAATAGTAGATTTTTTTTAGAACTTTGGCTAATGGGTCGGCGCTTATTGCGCACGTAAGGCATAATCGCCCCAGATTTTGGTTAAATTTATATGAGAATGTTAATTTCCGGTCTTTTACGCAGATCCCGGATAAAATGTTTTGTGCCCTTTGGTAGTTGTCCATTTTCTTTTTCCTTTTTTTTCTTCAGCGAAATGAGTTCTGTCGAAAATTTGGCGTTCTTCCTGGGTTTTTGAAATTAATGCAATGAGCATGCGTGGCGTTGCTTCTAGAACGTTTGAAATTTTGTTAGTGCGCATGCGCACCAATTTGAATCTCTTTCCTCCAAGTTGCAATTTTCTTCATCTCGTAGTCGAACCTGGATCCCTTATTGGTAGATGGGCCCTTTTGATCCGGTCTTTATGAACGATCCGTTTCCTATTTCTGCAACCCACTTGCAGTTCTACATTGTTTGCCTTCGATGGTCCTTGTGATTTTGAAGGGGCCTGAGTATTCCTTCTCCAGTTTATTTTTCCGTGGCGGGTTTAAGAGAAATACATCCTCGCCGGTCTCGTAGTGCTTTGGTCGAATTTTTTTGTCGTAGTAATATTTCTGACGGTGTTTGGCCTGTTTAAGATTGTAGTGAGCGGTGTTTCGAAGATTATGTGAAGTTGAAATTAGTTTGTCTACGTAGTCGGGGTATGTGCAGATGCCTTCTTCTACTTGGAAATTGGATGGTTGGCGTGCTTTCCTTCCGAATACGAGTTCATGGGGAGTGAATTTGGTGCCCTCGTGGATGCTGGTGTTGTATGAGAACATTGCTTGGGGAAGCCATTCGTCCCATTGTTTTTGCTGTGTTAAAAAGTGTTTTAAATATTCTATTAGAATCTGGTGGCTTCTTTCTAGGGATCCATTAGATTGCGGGTGGAAAGGAGATGTCCTGTATGTTTTGATATGGAAAATCTTTGCGAGCTTCTTCATCAGGGTACTCATGAAGCATGTCCCCTGGTCTGTCAAAATGGCTTTTGTACTTCCGAATCTACAGATGAAGTATTCTGTGTAGGCGCTGCTATTGAATACTTGGTCAAATTATCTTGGATTGTCAGTATGTAGCTGTAACCCCTGGATATTAAAGGTAATGGTCCGAGAATATCTAATGATACTTTGTCAAAAGCGTCCATTGGGGTGTCGGTAATAATCATGGGCTCTTTATTTTTAACGCGTACTAATTTATTCCTTTGGCAATCTACGCAGGTCCTGATGTATTCAGCTACGTCTTTCTTCATATTCTTCCAGTAATAGTTGTCCCTGATACGATGGTAAGTCTTCCTTATTCCTTTATGTCCCCCCACTGGCGTTATGTGATTTTCTTTAATTATGGGGACCCTGTCTTCGTACACCGGAATTCTAATATCCCCTGTGCAGAGCGTAACTTGAATGGGTGTATCAGCAAAGACTATGTATAAAATTTTCTTAATAATTTTTACATCCGGTAAGCTAATTTCACTAATATTATATTGTTGGAGTAGCAAGGCAAGTTCTTTTAACGTATGTGGCAATTCCTCTTTTGTCGTTACTGTGATCCCAAATATCCATTGCTTTTTAAATTTCATTTGCGTTATTTTCTTTTCAGGTTGTGTCCTAATTCTTCTCTTCTTAATTAATATTCCTGACTCCGGATCAAGAGGATTTCCTTGTGAGTCCCAGAATACTGCTATCGGCCCTTTCCTTGTCCATAGATGGTCTTTTACTTCTATAATGGAGCTTATGGTTTCTTCTGTTATAATTTTTGGTCTTCCAGGTTTGCTTATTACAAGTTGTCCATCCTCTCTTTTAATTTTTATGGGGGTTACTGGTCCTGACTTTGTGGGACTGGAGTTTGAACTTCTTCTTCTTTCAGGGATATAGGGAGGAGATTCTCGTTTACGGGATTCTGAGGAGGAGGGAGCAGCGTCAATTTTGGGAGGATCTCTGAACAGGTACTTTGGGATTATGGTTTCTTCGTCCAGTTCCTCTATTTCGTCCCCAATGACTACAGGATCATTTTTCCGCAATATCAGTGGTGGAGGAGTCTTCTTTTTAAATTCGGAGGGTGGCCGATGTATCTGTACTTGTGTTTCGTGTGTCCTTCCTCCATGTTCTTCATTTCCTCCTGGATTAATGATTTCTTCGTCCGAATCGTCAGTGTCGTAATAGTTTGACTCATCGGAACTTAATTCTTTTTGTATCATTTTCTTCCTCCGTTTATCCGGCAAGGGGTCTGAATTTCCATTTTCTCGTGGGCGGGTAGGATATTGATGATAAATTTTCTTCTTTTTAATTTCCCACGAACTCGTAGTGGTTGTTGATTCCCGTTGGCGGGTATTATGTTGGTGCTATTCCTTCTTCTTCTTATTTTTCCCTTTTGTGTCAGAGCTTGTTGCTAATGACCGAGGCCTTTTTGAATCTACTGGGAGTATGGTCGCTTGAACGGGATTACGGGTGTAGTGCGTCCGTGTTGGCATTCAAACTTCCTGATTTATATTTTATCTCGTAGTCATATTCGCTGAGCTTGATTCGCCAGCGTAGTAACCTCGACGTAGGATCAGCGACACTGTTCAACCAGACTAGAGGCTTATGGTCCGTGATGAGGAAGAATTTTCTACCATAGACGTATGGGCGGAAATAGTGTACTGCGTACACGATGGCAAGTAGTTGTCGCTCAGTCGTGGAGTACCTAGTTTCAGCAGGGTTGAGAACTCTTGAGGCATAGGAGATTGGCCGGTCCTTCCCTATTTCGCTCTGGCTGAGAATGGCTCCAATTGCTGTCCCTGGCGCATCAGTCGTAATATTAAATGGCTTTGTAAAATCTGGATGCGTTAGGATTGGCTCTTTACATAGGCATTCCCTAAGGATGGTAAAGGCTTCTTGTTGGAGTTGAGTCCATTCGAATTTCTGCTCCTTTTTAGTCAAGTCTGACAGTGGTTTGGCTATTTTCGAGAAGTCTTTAATGAACCTTCTATAATAACCGCAGCTTCTATCTTCTTGGGGTCTGGCTTTTCTCCGTTTTCGTCGATGATATGGCCCAAGTATGTTACTTCTTTCTTCAAAAATTCGCATTTGTCGGTGTTAAATGCTCGTGTTTACCACAAAGGTGTTCGAGCTTTGTAGGCGTTATGCACGCTTGTGCCAACGAAACTATGCTTTGTAATTGTATTCAAAGGACCACCCGATAATTGATCGGGAAAAATTCTAATATTCAACTTGTGCCGGTATATTTGATTATGTTTTCTAGGTGTGTACAAGTGACTAAGGTTTGCTAACTAATGGTATCTATCTACTTCTGTTCGAAGTATCTAAGGATATGGCCGATGTAACCTCGGCATGGACGTTCTTGGCGGGGGCGGAATGCTCTGATAGGTCCAAAAATCTTATATCTATGGAAGGGAGGTGCAAGGTTTCCGCCCTTCTTGGGTTTTTCCCGCTAGCTAAATTTACCTAATTTTGACCCTTGGCCGTGGCAAGCAATAAAAACTGTGGTAAAACATGCTAGAAATAACGCACTAGAAAGTTAGAAATGCTGGTACCTGGCGACCAAATGTGAACAATGAACTAAAAAGGCTACGGTAAGAATCGCGGGTCTTTATGGCTTCATGAGTTTACGGCTGCCACGGAACGTTTTACAAACTTCTCGAAGGGACCGATTATAAACTATGCGAAAGCTAAATACAATGCATTTACAAAACTAAGGCTAAGCTAAATATATATAATCAAATCTATGGCACGCCTTAACAGTCGGGCTGCAAGCTGAGGTTGGCGTCTCTTAGTCTCTCCATTAATTTGTCGAATTTTACTTCATGTTCGTGTAGCGAACTGGCGTAGATTACTATATCGTCCAGGTACACGAATACTTCGATTCCTTGGAGTCCTGATAGCACGTTGTCCATTAGCCTTTGAAAAGTGGCTGGCGCGTTCTTTAATCCGAACGGCATTCTGTTGAACTCGTAGTGGCCATAGGGTGTGGGGAACGCCGTCTTTACCTTGTCGTCGGGATGCATCGGAATTTGGTGGAAGCCGGATTTTAAGTCGAAAATGGAAAAGTATTTGGCACTTCCCAATTGGTCCAGTGTGTCAGTAATGTTAGGAAGTGGGTAAGCGTCTCCAATGGTCTTTTCATTTAATTTTCTAAAGTCGATTACTAATCTCCATTTCTTTTTCCCTTGAGAGTCTTCTTTCTTCGGGACGATCCATAAAGGAGAGTTGTAGGGTGATGTGGATTGTTCGATGATTCCCTTCTGTAAACAGTTCCCTTCTACAAACAATTTCCCTTCTGAAATTGTGGGTAGCGGTATTGATTTACGTTAATAGGTACGTAGTCGGTAGTAATGATGCGATGATGTACTTTGTTAGTTGATTCTAAATTTTGTCCTGCTAAATTAAATCGGTCCGCGTGTTTCCTGATTAATTTCTCGACGTTGGACTTTTCCTCGGAATTTAGATGATCTAGTCGTAATAATTTGAATAATTGTTGTACCCTGGGAGTGTCTTGAGATGGTAATTTTTCAATAGGTGATTCTTCGAACGGTTGGAGCTCTATTTCTGGCATTGTAATTTTTATGGTTTCAGAGGATACGTTAATTGCGTAGATAAATGCTACTCCATTTCTATTAGTGACTACAGCGTTACCGAGATGCAAATTTGGGTGAATATTTAATTTTGGTACTTAACCGGTATTAAGATTTGTTTTTAAGATTTTAATTGGGATTACGGCTCGTTCGCTGGCTTTTATATGTATTATTGGTTCTTCGAATGGTATTGTGAAGTCTTTAGCGATTATTACAGATTTCTGATAATCTATTATTGCCCCGGTGTTTCGGAACAATTCGTTCTCTAGAATTTCGTCTTGTATTATTGGTAAATTTTCTGCTACATGTAGAATCGTCTCTGCGTCGAACATCTTCAATTTGATGTAGCCTATTGTAGAAATTGTTCCCTCAGTTATTCCACTTAATTGCAAGCAAACATCCGTATAGATGTGAGTGGGATGTAGTAAAGAAGATTTTTTTATTAAATTAAGATCTGAACCCGTATCTATCATGAATTTAGCTGTTCCTAATTCAAAATTTTTGTGTCTCACTTCTATACTCGGAGGCTTCTTAATTGCTTTAGTAGGTACGATGAGGTTCGTTGTGCTACGTACCTGCGCGTTTTTCCTATCTTCGTATGCTTTCTTGCGGCATTGTTCGATTGTATGCCCGATGTTTTTACAAAACGAGCAAGTAAGCGGAGGAGGCTTGGCTATTGGAGGCTTTCTGAGAATATTTGGGTTGGCTGTTTGGCTATTTGGATTTGGGGCTCTATACTGTGGTCCCGGTTGTTCCTGACTAGTTCCTCTCCAAGGTCTCGTCTGTTGATTCGTATTTCGCCAATCCTGAGTCCTACGCCCTAGTCTTTGGCAATTTCGACAGAATTGTTGTTGCCATTGTACCCTAGCCGTTTGTTGAGTCCCTGACATGTAGTTTGGACGCTTGTAACTAATTACTCGAGAATAGTCTTCAGCCATTTTCAATCTAAATTGACTTTCCCTAAATTCGGCCTCAGCTAAGATTGTTGCGCTAATCGCATCATTTAAATAAATGTAATCATGGCTCCGCAGTCTACTATAGATTTCTGGTCTTAGACCGGTTAAGAATGTTCTAATTGCGTTATTTTCTACAGTTTTATTATACTGGTGAGCTAAGTTTGGTTGTTCTAACTGATTGCAATTTTTGATTTGAAGAAGGAGACTTGATACGCGACTACTATAATCTACTACAGCTTCATTTGGCATTTGTGCCATTTTAGATAAATCGCCGTATAGTTGATACGACGTGTACAAAGGAGCGAAACGTGATTTTAAAACTGAGATTAATTCATCTATACTATTATAATCGCAACTTGCAATAACTCGTGACGCCTGACCAAATAATTTGTTTTTAATTAACTGCACAAGACCGTATTCAGCGTGAGGTGAAATTATACTCTTAGCGTTTAAACAATTTTTCGTGAATTGATATAGTGGGATGTTGTGGCCGTCGAAAGGAGGCACTATATCCGCGGCATCCCGTATGCTAATCTGAGGAGAAGAGCGAGAAGCGCTCTCGATTGGAACTTCTAATTCGTCCTGCATTGTAAATTGCTAAGTCTAACGTAATTTAATTAATTAATATATATATTATGTATATGTATAACTAATACTAATTATTATTTTTTTTTCCTTTTTTATATATTTTATTTCCTATATGTATACTTTTCGTACGTTGATTTACTACTCTAGAACGAATGGTATTGACCTCCGCAGAGAAGTATTCTCTTACCACGCAAGAGATCAGTGACACGTATCTGCAGCTACGTTCAATAATCTTATTCCTGCTTGGAATCCCACCGCTGTCACCAAAAATTTTATTTGTCTATATAATAACGTGTAACGTCTCTGGACCTAAGTACAGATATTACAGCGCTCGTGAGGCAAAGAGCGGTATTTACCTACTGAACGACTCGATTTATTAATAAACTAATCCTAAAGATTGTGGGATTCGTGTGGTGTGCGGTTAAAAATTGAAATTCACAGGTCAATACCTTTCAACAAAGAGGTTTATTCAATAAATAATGATGATGATGAAGGTTTAACAATTAACAATTATAATAATTAAAGAAAAGTATACGTATTTAATATAGTGACTATAATAATGGACGACTAACTCAAAAGAACTAAAATAGATATTGTCGTAATAAAGAACAGAAAGATATGTAATTTAAATAATGCGCGATCGTAAATGCGAAATGTATCTAACAAAATAGAATTGGCTAGTTAATGCTCCGCGACAAATCCTACCTAGATCTGATTTTCGTTCAAAGCTAACTATGCTTCTTCGCAAAATTAAAGAGATTCTATATTTTGAGAGTCTAAGATTTAATTCTCTGAAATTAACGCAATTACAATATTCAACGCAATTAATACGGTTTACGATTTAACTCTGTAACGAATCCTACCTAAGTTTGATTCTGTTTCTAGAATTTGCTAAGTACGCTTTTACGAAGTTGACAATATTAATATCTATAATTATGACTTTAACGCGATGTAGTCGACTACGCGATTTTGACAGAACAATCTTTTTGAATGACAAAATATTTTAACGTTTCAAAGTCCTAGGATTTGAAGTTAATGCAAAGTTTAATATTGTCATCGGAACAAAACAATTACTAGTGTTCCAACAGCGAGTGGAAACTAGTACCGATAGACGTACCAGTACAACCACTACCTGTGGACGACCTACTACCTGCAGACCCTAGACGAGCTGTCGTCAAGGACGAATAGAATTGGAACCTCTGGTGAGTACCAAACTCGAGTCACGCACGGATCCCTGGCATACGACGGGCGTACGTACCGCGTGGCCTAAAAGATTGCGTAACAACCGCGAACCGGGTAAAATAGCCATAAACTCGCAAAACGAGCGAAGGTCAGCCTGGGACGTAACAAAATTGGTGGCAGCGATGGGATAGAGAACAGGTACTGTTGTCTGCCGTTTTGTACAATGGAGGTGTGCGAGTGCATACCGCAGTAGTATATCGTGCGGGGTCTATTTCGATTTTGCATTGTGTAACAGTGGCCTCATTGTACTCACTCAGCTGTAGCAGCTGAACGTCCTTGACTTCGCTGGCTGGTTCGATGTCGGTCGCATCGCAATCGGTGATGTCAACGGTTGATAACGTGGTTACGTTGACAGATTGACTTCCGCAGTCGTATCCGATAAGGGCCGCTGCCGGCGTCAGGCAGAGCGCGACGATTGCTGCGTATATGGAACACATGCTGCGTTGATGACTCTCCTTGGTATACCGGGTATTCCCAAATTTGATGCTTCTACGATGGCTTCGGCTGCTATTCTGATTCTTCTGCAGATCGCTCGCATTTATATACAATGGGTCTATACGGAGTGGGGGTGATACAATTCTCATCGCGTGAACGTGCGATGTGGGGGTTCTCGCTCGCTTTAATTTGTTTGTGTGGACCACCCGTGGTCGGCCTTTGAATAGAATCTTTACGTTTTGGTTCGGAAGTACCTCGATGACCTTGTACGGGCCCGTGTATTCGTCGTCGAATTTGCCCTTGCGAGGTTCCTTCAAGAGAAATACCATATCGTTGACAGAGAAGATCTGTGTGTTTAGTTTCCTATCGTAGTAGCTTTTGGATTTCTCTTTAGCCTGGTTCAAATTTTCCCGTGCTTTTGCCACGGTGGACGTGATCTTTGTTTGGAGATTTCGGAGGTATAAGTTGTACGTGTCGTCGGGAGTGTCTAGGATATAGGAGTCGGCGGAGGGAACACGTGTGAGGCGCCTGAATACGAGTTCGTGAGGGGTATGTAGGGTGCCTTCGTGTACGCTTGTATTATAGGAGAACATTGCCATGTTGAGCCATTCATCCCAATTATTACGGGTGACAAACTGTTTTAAATATTCCGTGAGTACGTGATGTGACCGTTCTATCGAGCCGTTGCTTTGCGGATAGAACGCGGTTGTTTTAAGCTGTGTAATCTTGAAGCGACGCGCAACGCTCTTCATCAAATAGCTAGTGAAATTCGACCCCTGGTCGGTCAAAATTGCTTTAGGCGCGCCGAATCTGCAGATTAAGTGATTAATCATGGCGTCAGCCGTTTCAGCTGCGTTCGCGTTTTTAATCGGTACGGCTATCGAGTATTTAGTAAGCAGATCCTGCATGGTCAGGATGTATGAATAACCGAAGATGGTAGTAGGAAGGGGACCTACGACGTCCATGGAAACTTTGTCGAAAGCCTGTCCAGGCGTGTCTGTTAATGTCATGGGTTGTCGTGTCTTTACGCGAGTGAGCTTTCGGAGCTGGCAGCTCTCACACGAATTTACGAAGTTTGTTACGTCTTGTTTTAATGTCGTCCAGTAATAACGTTCGCGGATTCGTCTATATGTTTTAGAAATTCCTTTGTGTCCGGCGTAAGCTGAGATATGATTTTCGCGGATGATATCCGGTCTTTCTTCGTCACGGGGTATACGGACCTCGTGTGAACATGAAAAAATTTGTATGTCTGTTGGAGCAAATAAATCTAATAATACGCGCTGTGTGTAATGCCAGGGTATTTCGTCGATTTCTCCCTTTGCCACGCTTACGGTGTTGAGTCCGAGTTCTGTACAGACGTCATAGAGGGATCTGAGACATTCCAGGAGGTCGGAGGGAGTAGCGGATACGGCGGGAGTTGTTTTGACTGGGAGTAGTATCAGGCGGAAGGAACCGAGGGTTCGAACCTTGGCTCGTCCCACTATCATGTCGTTCGTCGTTTTCAGTTTTCCTTGTAGGGCCAAGTCGATGCCGCCCTGGTCGAGTGGTTGGCCATCGAGAGTAATAAAACATGCTATGTTGTCTTTCCTCATCACAATTCGATCTCGCGTATGAACTATCGTTTTCCGTGCAACATTAATTGGAGGGTTGGTCGCGGCTGGTCGATCGTTGACGTCAATGTCGCTGTTATTATTGTCACTGTCATCACTATCGTTATGTGGTGGGGGAACGTAGTCTCCGGTGGGTGCTTCGGCGTTGATTTGTTGCGGTGGGTCGATGATTTCGTCGGTAGCGGGGTTTGCTTCGGTGAACTCCTCGGGTACTGGTTGTGGTGACGATGTGGACGTGGATGGGGTAGGTTGGGAGGTTGTAGGCGGGTCATATAAGGTTTCGTAATACGAGGAGTCGGAGCTGATGGGGAAGACTGCGGGATTGCGAGACAGGGCATCCGCGTTTACGTTTGTTTTTCCTGCTTTGTAGATGATTTTATATTCGTATTCAGCGAGTTTCAACCTCCAGCGTAATAATCGCGAGGTGGGGTCGCGAACCGAATGCATCCAGACCAGGGGTTTATGGTCTGTGATTAGATTAAACGACCATAAACGTACGATCTGAAGTGTTGTACTGCGTAGAGGATGGCTAAGCATTCCTTTTCTATGGTTGAGTAGTTTAGTTCTGCACCCTGCAATAACCGGGATGCATATGCAATTGGCTTATCTTTGCCGATTTCTCCTTGGCTTAATATCGCTCCGACCGCGTATCCGGACGCGTCGGTGGTGATATGGAACGGTTTGGTGAAATCAGGATATTGTAGGATGGGACGGGTGCACAGGGCATCACGGAGCGTGACAAACGCACGTTCGTGTTCCGGTCCCCAAACAAACTTAGTGTCCTTTTTTAATAATATCGTAAGTGGTTTGGAAATTTGTGAAAACTTCGCGATGAATCGGCGATAATACCCGGCCAGGCCGAGAAATTCCCTGACGTTTTTTACTGTTTTAGGAGTTGGAAAGTTTTTGACCGCATTTGTCAAGTTTGCAGAGGGCTTCACTTCGTCTTGGCCGATATTGTGGCCTAGATATGCCACTTCTCTATGAAGGAACCCGCATTTTGTGGGTTCAAGTTTCAAGTTGGCTTGTCGCAGCCGTTTGGCCAGTTTATTAAATTTGTCTCTATGTTCTGCGAGAGATCTCGCGTAGATTACTATGTCATCAAGGTATACGAAGAGCTCATGGCCCTGCAGGCCTAAAAGTACGGCGTCCATGAGCCGTTGGAACGTTGCCGGCGCGTTTTTTAGGCCAAACGGCATACGATTGTATTCATAGTGTCCGTAGGGCGTCGAGAAGGCGGTCTTCTCGGCATCTTCCTTGCTCATGCCGATTTGGTGAAAGTGTCACGTTCCGTGGGGGAAATCGGGGTCGGTAGAGGGACAGTCGTGTTTGTCCTGGATGATTTCTACCTTACCGACCGCAGGTAACGTCTGCTAGTCTTACCTTACTAGCTGTGGGTACGTGACGTCGGGAGAACCTGGGGTATCCCGGAGCGGCTCGGAATAACGCAGGGAAGATGGCTCCCGTGGTATAGGGGTTCGCCAAATCTACGAGAGGTCAGGCAGTCGCTTACACGGCTCTACTGACGTCGTGATTTGGGTGGAAGGAGGATAGTAGGAAGTAATAATAACAGAGGTAACAGAAATCAGGGTAGAATACGGTTTATTAGTGATCTCTATATATTTCGTAGGTCTGCTCGCACCACTGGTATAAATCGCGGGGTGCGGAGCCTTGACTGATCTCAGTATAATTCCGGACGAAGGATAATAAGATGTCGTCGGGGATTTCGCGGTGTTGCTGAACTCTGATCGCGTATTCGGTGTCGATTATCTCTAGGGGAGGGGTGACAGGTCGGCTGTCCTCCTCGTCGCTAGAGAGGGTGATCAGTTCAATTCTTCCGTTGCGGTCGTTTATGACCGTTGAGGCTTGCGAATCCGGCGTACGGCACGGTTCGCGGTCGATGAGGGACGGCTGTGCGTCTGTTAATGTAAGGCGTGCTTTCTCCGCGCGTTTACGTTGCCTAGCGCGGCGTGCACGTTCGCGATGCCCCGCACGACGTAGCGGTTTGTTTGGACGCTTGGTGCGTGTACGGTTGGGGTGTGGTTGCTAGTTTTAGAGAATTCCGATTAGTACTTAATAAATTAGTTAATATGCGGTATCACTTCAATGAACCAGGTTGGTTACCTGTTCTCGTGCCATACTCCTGGTTACGGGAGTTGGTGTACGCTCGGCCTCGGTCCGTGTCCTTACCCAGGGAGACGTGTGCAAGCCCAGATCACTACGTCCGTTAGCTATCGGTGGAGGTAACCTCCGGTTGACAGCTGAACTTGGAAGCGTAGGGGGCTTTGTGCACGCTCTGGTGACAGGTACGGTAGTAAGGGTGCGTACGTAACTCGACCTGTGTACCAAAACAGGGTTGAGAATGGGTCGCAACTGTGGATTCGTTGTCGCGGCCAATATCGAATAAATAGATGAATAATGCACTATACCACAACCGCACTTGGTACTGAATTAATAAGTTAATAACTCGCGACGCGTTCACTGATCTCTGTTGTTGGGGAATTGGGAATGGTGAATGAAACACAATAAATAATATAACAACTTACGTTTAAGGCTGAATATACAGTTGATAGTAGTAGCGGTGATGTACAATGTAGAAGTAGCGTATGATGGACCGGTAATACTACTATCGTTGACCGAACTAAGACTTTGATGTATGACTACGCGAACTGAACTTGTAACTGGTCGATAGCTTCTGCTCGACTCGACTGCTCGACTGCAACTCTCTCGCTGGACTGACCGGACTGCCTTGCTGAGGCTCGCGGGCCCCCTATTTCAATTGTTCAGTTATCTTATCGTGTCGTGATAACAATGTCTAGACGCTGACTCGGCGTGAGACCGGACGTTGGAACGCTGAGTGGAGCGCTATCGCTGGCACCCTCGGTGTAATCGGACACTCCGCTAAGGGAAGTCGATCCGAACTTAATACCAAGCGGTGGCTGACTCGTGATTAATTTATCTTAGCGTCTAGACGTTTATCGGTCACGTAGTGTTTATCGGTCACGTATTAATTCTAGGCTTACAATTTAGCCGTTGAGTTTTAGATGCAGCGTCAGCATATCGATAAGAGTATAATGTAATTTGTGCTGACGCTGACGTTGCGGTATATGTCCGCGTGGAGTTGACGATCAACTGTCACTTTAGGGGACTTAGGTTTTAAACCTTGATCGCTTACAATAGATATTATTATATATGCATATTTACGTGTATGCATGTGTGTGTGGGCGCTTTATGCCATACGCTCAGTAGCAGGTGCTTAGATTTAAGGATTTATCCATGGTAAGTGCCGGTACCGCGTGTAGGTCGGTTACCGACTGTCGGTACATTACCGACTGTCGGTACATTACCGACTGTAGGCAAGTTATCGATTGTTGGCAACTTTAATAGTGTGTCTTATATTAACGCCTGCTAGTCAGCGTATAACTTAGTACAATAATGGCGCGAAAAAATATGTGCATAGTGGGGGTAGGTGTCGGGATGTAACAAAAGCCGCTCTTTAGATCAAATACGCTGAAATATTTCGCGCTGCCCAGCTGGTCCAATATTTCTATGATACTCGGGAGGGGGTAAGCGTCGGGGATGGATATTTCATTTAGCGCTCTAAAATCTATAACCATCCTCCAGCGCTTATTCCCATGTTCATCCGGTTTCTTAGGCACGATCCACAGGGGGCTATTGTAGGGCGACGTGGAAGGGCGGACGATGTCGTTATCGAGCAGCTCCTTCATCTGTTTATTTATCTCCTCCTTGTGGATCGGCGGGTATCTGTATTGTTTTACGTTTATTGGGGCTGAGCTCGTTGTAGGAATTCTATGTTCGACGACGGTGGTTTTTGTTAGCTTGTCACCGTCGAGGTGGAAGAGATCGTGGTTTGCTTCCACTAATTCGCGTACGTGGGCAATTTCCTCTTCATTTAAATGGTCAATTTTTATATTCTTGGTAATTTCTTCCACGCGTTGCCCAGCTGTTTTTGTCTCGACAAAATTTTGCACGGCGTCGGCGTAGGATAGGTTGATTAGGGATGGTTCGTTATTGCTCTCGGCATTGGAATTTGGTTCGTAGGGGTCTTCCCGAGGATCGGGGTTGGTTATGGGTAGATTGGTTTGGTGAATGACGCACTCAGCGTCGGATTTGGAAGTAGAATCATGGACACGCTCGGTGTCAAAATTGAAAAGATCGGTATCACAAATAGCAATCTTTTCGACCTCCTCCAGCTCGATGATCGGCATGGGGAAGGTGATGTCGGTGCCGGATGCATTTATGCATCTTATTCTCGTTTCGCCTCCGTAGCTTCGTACAAGGCCATCCAACACTGTCACGCCCGGCGCGATTTGCTGGCGGGGTACGTAGCCTACACGTGGTCCTGTGGTTTTAACGTTAATGGTCGTTACGGTTCGGCCTGAGACGGTGATTAGTGCGCGGTTTGCAAACGGCATTACGTGCCCTCTCCATGTGATATGACTATCTTTATATGAAATATTAGTCCCTTCACGGAGGAACGTGTTTCCTAGGATACCGTCCATTGTGATGGGGAAGTCGTTTTCGACCACGCAAAAGTCTAGCTTTACACCGAACAAGGTTATTTCCGCTGTGCCCATGGTGGGGACTCGATGTTTGCTAATGCCGGTTATTTTTTTCGCGTCGTGGACGTTTATCATCGTGTATGGTTTTAACGCCCCGATCTTGACAATGTTGGGTTCTGCGCCCGTATCTATCATAAACGTGCCCTCCTCATCTAACAGTTCTGGTGCAGCGACTTTCACGCGCGGGATTATATCTTCACCGAGTCGGCCGAAGGCGACTCGGGTATCGCGGCTATCACTCGGACCTGCTTTGTTTCCATCTCCCGTCCGCGGTCCTGGGTTGGCGGGAGGCTCTGCCCGTTTGCCGAAGGCTGGGCGTTGGCGTAAGCTCTCTTCCGGCATTGATGAATGTCGTGCCCTCTGTTCCCGCAATAGTTGCAAATTATTGGGTGTGGCGGCTCGGATCGTGGTTGGTATCGCGGGGGTTCGCTGCGTGGCGGTGTGTAACGCTGATTCTCGCTTCGCGGCGGGTAACGTGGAGTTTCGTTCCGTTGCGGCGGCGCGTAACGTGGAGTTTCGCCACGCGCCTGATAACGGGATTCCTCTCCGCGATAATTCGGCTGGTATTTCGGCTCCTCTCTTGGCGCGTATCTATCATCGCGCGGGAATGGCCGCGGGGAGGGAGAGCGCCATGAATTGTAAGGCGATACGGGCCGGCGTTCCGGGGCCTTATCGCGATCGGCGAATTGCACGCGCTTGCTTTCGGTCGTGTTCCTCTCATAACGCCTTTTATCAGCTTCAAGCTGTTTATACGCCCGTATGGCTTCGTCGAAAACCCTAGATATGGCGTGTTCGCGGAAATGTTGGACGCTAGACCGGATGCGGGGTATCAACCCGTCGATGAAACTATTTATAGTTAGATCGTCTACGTTACCTATCGGTGTTTGGTTTCGCGAGCAGTCGATGATCGCGTCACGTAAATCTTTTACTCGGCTAATATAATCGAGGATGTGCTCATTCATTCCCATGTATATGTTTGCCATATCTCCGCGATACTGGTCCACGGTACGGTTCGGACCAAAGACATCTTTTAATAGATTGCACAGTGTCGCGACGGTGTCTATTGAATCATCTTCTACGGCTATTGCGGCGCGTCCGCGTAATCGCGTTGTTATTAATCGCGTCAAGGTTCGTTCCGCGGAGGGGGGAACGATGTCGCGAGCTCGTCGGCATGCTCGCGTAAATTGGAGTACGGCGATATTATTCCCGTCGAACGTGGGAACAGTATTTACGGCTTCCCTTAGCGTGTAGTCCCACGGTTCAGCATTTGACGGCGAAGGCGGTGGCGCCTGTGCGTCTAAGAGTGAGGGAGTCGCGGTTGCCAAAGATCTTTCAAGTTCGCGGCGGGTAATTTCTAATTCGCGTCGCAGTTCTTCCTTTTCGCGACGGTCTAATTGGCGTTCGTTTTCTACAGCCCGCTGCTCTTCGCGTACTCGGCGCTCGCGTTCTTGCACCTGTTTTTGTAACGTTCGCGGTTCATGTTCGGTTAAATCGGATTGGGTGGTTTTCGCGGCGGAACGGAGCTCGGGACCGGTAGACATGTTTAATGAAATAATAAAGTACTGTTTAAATATATATATATATATGTTTTTATAAATTGCAATTTTCGTATTGAAATTCGCACCAATTATACACAATAGGCGGAATCGTATTAGGGTCGCTATGTCGAATATGTGCTACAAGCACCTCGTGGGGAATAGTTTCGTGATCGTAAATCTTTATCGCGTTATTAGTATCTAGTTCCTCAACGGGTTCACAATACGGTATGGTATCTGAGTCCGAATCACTGTCGCAAAGGTCTATAACTTCTGGCGTGTCGTGGAAAAGGTAGTCGTTTGCTGCTTCTACGTTGTTCAGGATTAACTCGGACACAGTTTCCTGAAGCGTTGCGGCTGGATTTTGTCCTGCGCTTTCTGTTTGTTTCTGCGCGAAATTACGCGCTAGGTTTTCCTCTAATAGTTTTGACAATCTTGCTCTCAATCTGCCATTCTTCACTCCGAGCTCTTACGCTCCGGAGCTGTTCATCGACGCGATACATAGCCAAGGGTTAGAGCCCCTATACACTTAGTTAATATTCTTGTAGAGTCTAAGTACCAAGTCTCATAGCGAGCATTAGTTATAGGAACTTGTATTATTCAGTATTCTTATTCATATAATAAACCAGTGTTAACCGTTCATAAAGTGTTACTTATACTTACATCATTTTCATCCTATACGAGCCAGCATGTATATAAGGTAAAATACCCTCGTTATAAGTGATTCAGAGGTGCGAGAATCCGCCGCACGGGTTATAATACGTACTCGGCAATTATATTTATTGTACAATACTCAGAGGTGCGTGAATCCGCCGCACGGAGGACTTGTACATTTTCCTTGATCATATATTCGGCTCATGGGACGTAAACGTCACGGCGGGCGTCGATATCATCTCCGTAAAATATACCGCGAGTTGTATTCATCTGTCTTCACCAACCGCGCATCGGTGCAGTGTTCCAACAGCGAGTGGAAACTAGTACCGATAGACGTACCAGTACAACCACCACCTGTGGACGACCTACTACCTGCAGACCCTAGACGAGCTGTCGTCAAGGACGAATAGAATTGGAACCTCTGGTGAGTACCAAACTCGAGTCACGCACGGATCCCTGGCATACGACGGGCGTACGTACCGCGTGGCCTAAAAGATTGCGTAACAACCGCGAACCGGGTAAAATAGCCATAAACTCGCAAAACAAGCGAAGGTCAGCCTGGGACGAAACAACAGAAATAATAATATTGTATATGAGTAGCTGTTCCGGATTATACTTATCTGAGGTGTTAGAGTTTCAAACAGATTATTTTTACGACATGGCAACAGAAAGTGGCCACTTTTGAAATGCATAGTTTATTATCCGTACCATCTGTGAGCCAGCACTACGATGGTACGTGACAGTTTTAGTTTTTAGCAAATTGCTTTAGTGCTGTATTTGTTCGCACCTGGATACTCGTGTCGTGATAATTTAAGTGAACAAGAACGATGAGTTTTAAAAAGAAGTGGACTGTATATTTGCCTTTAGGTTTGCGCGTGAATTATTAAGGGACTGTCCCTTCTAAGTATAATGAAAACTTTGTACCCGACTGTCGGAATACTGTTAGCCTCGGTAGCTGCTAAAAATGTTCTGTCCTCCAAAAAATCTAACGACCAAAAAGTAAACTTCCCGGCGGCTCCCCTTCCAGGCTAACTAACAATTTGGGCGTCAATGTGGGGTTGGAAAATTTCCTTATTTGGGCATGTTATTTCCTTGTTTCCTTATAAGGCCTGCGACATGGTTTACAATGTATGCTTCAACTTTAACCCTGGGCCTAGTCACGGACCGGAGGACCTGTCATAAAGTTAGGACCCTAAACCGATCTTAACAGTATTCATTCGTAGATTTCTTTAGGCTTCAGCGGCACAGGCCATGCCATAAACCTCGAGCACTTGATGATTCAAAGGTGACTTAGACCTGGAGGTGACGGTTCCCAGATTTCCGGGGAACACATCACCAAGTTTTTTGAAAACCCAGAATTTCCACCACTACCGCCCTCCCCCATGTAGGACACTTCTGTCCCCCTTCCAGAAAAATAGCACGCCAAGGGCGCAATGGAAGGGCGGACCAGAGGTTTTAAAGGGGGCAAAAATTGCCAAAGGAGATGAGAGTACAACAAGCATAGATAGAGTATCAACAGTATAGAAACAGAGTATTACAGAGTAGATTAAATAGAACAACAGTAATAAGATAGAACTCAGAGTAGTTACTTATAATCATAGACTTTAACACACACACACGCACGCACAAACACACACTCCGCATATACACACACTCATATAGGAATTAAATAACATTCTAACAAACTAGTGAGTGTCATTTCACGGCCCCAATCCGTAACTATTGGGTGGTCCTTCACCAGTATCGAACATAGACCTTAGACGGCACCTTGTGCAATATCAGGGCTCGACCAGATCCTAACATGAGGACTTCTAGCTTGCTCGACTTCGAAAACTGTTCTGCACTCTAGGCGGGTTTCGCTCGGCCTTTTATACTCGAGATCCTTTCACTTTTCAACGCTCTGGAAAACTACCCCTATTTTCAACATACACAGTGTTTTTTGCACGTAGTTTGGTTATTAACCCTTTCGGTTAATATCCGTACTGCCGCGCTTCCTTACTCCTTTTACGGCAGTAAGGATAATTAATTGCACTTTGTTTTTAATCAAATAGTCTTTTATTCAATATTGTGTTTGACACAAGTGTATAGGTACGTAGGTAGGATTTATATTATCCTTAATCACGAGAAAACTAATTGCCTTTTTATTCACACGTTTGAACTCGCAAGATTGCAAACCAATTCTACATTACTTTGTTATCCTGTGGTGCACGTGGTAACTGTTATATAGTTCAAGCCCGTCACGTTGGGAACCCACGTTATTGATATGTGCTTAATGAGAAGACCCCTTGATAGGTCTTTCTCTGATTTTGTGAAAAGCACCACAGCAGGGCCGCTGAAGACAAGAGACAGAGAGTCAGAGACGGTGCAAACCAGTTCAATGAGATACCTTTTCGCTTTTCCCGAGAATGAATGGAATTCTAATGAGTTAACGTGAAATTATATTTATTTTTGTTCACATTGTATTTTTTGCGACATCGCGGAACACATAGTATGTCGGAAAAATAACAGAACTTTTTAAATAAAAAGAAAAGAATTAATTATTTTATCAAAATTAATTTTTTTTATTCAAAATACATCCGTTCAGCATCAATATACCGCTGGGCACGTTCAGGCAATGTTAACATAGATTTCTTTATGTCATTTTGCGGAATCGCTTCAATCACCCTTGTCACAGCTGCTTTTACTTGTGTAACAGTGTCATAAAACGTTCCTTCCATGGCTAATTTCAATTTTGGAAAAAGGAAGTAATCGCATGGACATAAGTCAGGCGAATATGGAGGATGTTGGAGCACACAGACTTGTTTTTTCGGCAAAAATTCACGAACTGCGACAGTTCTGTGACATGGTGCATTATCATGCAACAGAAGCCAACTCCCCGGTGCTCCATACTCGGGCCTTACACGAACGATTCTTTTCCACAAACGTTCCATAACACCCAGATAATATTCGCCATTAACATTTTGCCGCTGTGGAACGAATTCCCGAAGTATAATGCCTTTAGAATCGTAAGAGCAAATTAACATAGTCTTCTCTCGGGACTTCTGGAATCGCAATTTTTTTATTTTAGAGAGCCTGGAGACTTCCACGTAGCACTTTGGCGCTTTGTTTCAGGATCATACTTGAAGCACCAAGTCTCATGACCAGTTACAATTAATTCCAGGAATGTACAGTTTCGTCTGGCTGTTTTAATAAGATCCCCGCAATATTCAACGTGAGCAATTTGTTGCTCTTCATTTAACACGTGAGGAACGAATCGAGCACAGACTTTCCGCTTCTTCAAATCTTTTGTCAAAATTTCGTGAATGATGTCTTTGTCTTTGGATGTATGTAATTCGTTCGCCATCCATCTGACAATTAAATTCGCGTCGTAGGCAATCATTTCACGCACTTTTTTTAACCAACTCATCGTGATTTTCCTTTTTTGGCCGACCTGGCTTTGGGTGGCCTTCCAAAATATCACGACCGTTTTGGAATCGTTTATACCACTCGAACACACGTGTATGGGATAAACGATCGTCACCATAAACTTTTTTCATTAATTCAAACGTTTCTGTAAAGCTTTTACCGAGCTTGAAACAAAATTTAATATCCGCTCTCTGCTCCATCGTGATTTTGTGACACGGTGACAAAAGGTTCTGTCGCTTTAACCGCTATAAGTTTGCAATTCGTTGCTCGATTCTAATAATGATTGTTTTCTTTTGTAGGGGAGGAATACTGTTTTCAGATAGCATATTGTTTTAATAGATGGTGCTGAGTAGTTTACCTTAAATTTAAAAAATTCCGTTACTTTTCCGACATACTGTGTATATAATTTTGCGTATACTTTTACATACAATTTTACATACAATTTCTAATTAGACGTTAATTAATGAAGCGAATGATTTTATTACATCGTTAGTGTCGTATTTTGAATAGTAGTTAATGTTTTTAATACGAAAATAATAGTTTCATAGCGTTTTAAATTAAAAATACATTTGCTGTCCTTTTCTACTTATTGCGCACGAATTCTACAAAGACCTGGGTTAAACGTGGAAGCATACGGTGCTTCGGAAATTTCCGCACAATACTTTTACAATTTATTATCTATTTAGATTAATAAAATAATGCCTGAATTCGATTATTGATAATTTAACTTAACATAACATTGTTAGCTTCATATATATATTGATTGATCTAATTATTTAATAATTCTAGTGTCTAATAACATAGTCAATTGAAAATATATCTTCTATCTTTCTTTAGAGATTGCGCGCTAATTCTAAGATATCCTGGGCTAGCGTCGTAGCGCGTAGCACGTCGTGTTTCGGAATATTCCATACAAAACATTTACAATATACTATTTATTCAAATAAAATAACATCCGAATTTGGTTATTAATAATTCAGCTTAACATATCATTAATTAGCTTTCTATATATTGATTCATCGAATAATTATTTAATAATTTTGATATGTAATAGCATTGCAACGGTTCAGTATCGTGCGGCGCGTCAGCGGGCGAGCACACGTAATGTTTATAATAAAAATCTGAGGAATTGTAGGAGGCAATATCGTACATATATATATCAATGGATTTGGTATAAAATTCTCTTCACTTTTTGTTATTATGCAAATTTCAATAAATTGTAAAATAAGGTTATGAAAAATTGTTTTGTTATGAACAAATTGCATTTTGCCAAATTTGTTAACATCCTGTTATTATGCGTAAAAATCCATACAACTTTCCCATTAGAAGTTTTAATGTATCTCGTATAGTTTTCGAGATAGCCTAAGCGGGTCGAAACTTTAGGGGGTCGTTTCACCCCTTAAACCCGCGTCTCAGCCGATAAAAAAAAATACGTGTCCCTTATTTTTGCCTGCTTAACAAACGTACGAAGTTTCATCAAAATCGGAGGGGGACACTTCCGTGCCTTCCCTTGTTAGTACCATGTCCACCTTGTCCACAATTCCCATTGACTTATTATAATCAATGATGCAAATAGGCTTCTGGACACTCTGTTCCCCTCCATATCTCGATACTGCTTCAAAATTTGCTGTATGTAGAGTAGAAATCATATAGACATCTTTTTTCTTCATCCACTTTACCGCTAGCAAGTTTTTTGATGTACGAAAACATGCTTTTCCTGCTTCCAGTCTCTCTTCCATCTTAGGCATTCCTTGACGTCTTTTCTTGACAGTGCCGCATGCATTCGTATAGTTATCGTGTAAAAAGTTAAATAAGGCTGGGCTTGAATAAAAGTTGTCAGTGTATAGTGTGTGACCATGGCCTAAATTTGGTTGCTAGAGCGATAAAACAATTGCACCCGATTTTCCAATTCCACTGATGTCACTTTCTGTAACAGTTGACTTTCCTTCGTAAACTATAAGATCTTGGACATAGCCTGTTTTACAATCACAGAGAATGTATGATTTTATTCCAAATCGATTCTTTTTCGATGGAATGTACTGCTTGAAGGACAGCCGACCTTTGTATAACATCAAGCATTCATCAATGCAAACCTTTTCATATGGATAAAATGTGTCGCTGAACGATTTTCGTAGCATGTTTATTAGGTCACTTATTTTATATAGACGATTATCACCGGGCCCTTGTTGACGGGTAAAATGTATCATCTGTAGTATCCAAAGATACCGATCTCTCGTCATTATTTCACTAAAAATACTACTGTGTCAAAATTTATCCGTACTTCAATACTCGTGTAACGTTAGTTTTTTATTACGTGTCAAAAGTAGTGACAACGCAAAGAAACAGTACATTTCCTCTAGTGTCGTATTTTTTTTCGTGTCCATGTTGTTATTGCTCTTTTGAGCGGAGTAATAATTGGTCTCATCTACAATATACTCTACGAGCTATTGATAAAAAAATAGTTCAAAGTAATCAATGATTTTTGACGATCTTCCTATTTTCTTCGTCAGTCCTGAATCTTTTGAGGAAAATTTATGAATCTTTGGTTCGAAATTTTTCGATGTCCATGTTGTGTTGCACTGGGTGTCCTTTGTATTATCGTCATTTAACTCTGCTTCTGATTCTGAAGTGCTGCATATATTATTTTTTCGTCGTTTTTTACATCGGTGGACATTATTTTCATTTTCAGAATCGACTACTTCAGTTTCAAACATAATACTACTTTTATGACTTGTACTCATTCTAAAAGGGCCTAAAATATTTTTGTAAATACATTTTCAAACAAAACCGTAACCTCCAAAGTCTAATTTTTAAGAGTTCGGATTTTACCTTAAGCCGATCTATTCCTAATTTCTGTGAAAACCAAATACGTAAAATCGTTTACTCGCTAATGGATTCGATGGAATATTCGGTATAAAACAGTAAACGATTGCTTGTACAGATCATTTCTATGCCGCATATATGCGCCGCTCGTACCCAGAAGCCGTGGCGTGGATGCCGCGTATATGCGACGCCCGTACCCACAGGTCGTCGAGTGACTGCCGCATATATGCGGCACTCGGCGCGAAAGGGTTAAAATATTACGTACGATTTTAACTTCTTTAGACTAATAAAAGAATGCATTAATTCGATTACTAATCATTTATTTTAATTCCTAATTAATCAATTCAATATGTTTTAATATATAAAGAATAATTATTTAATAACCTAAATAGTTTATATTTTATCGACTGATTAAATAATACGTATGGTAATTGCTTTTATTTTATGACGCGGTCGGTCAAAAATACGGTCGGTATCGAAAAATAATAAAAAAATAATGAAAATAATGAATCTACAATAAAAAAACAAAATATACATCAAGATTCTTCTCGGATGAATCTTCTGGGATGTTACATAAATGTAAATAATATGGTAAAATTGCTGGAAATGGCTGAGGGAATACAAATGACAAGAAATGACATGTTGGAGCAATTCAAAGACTGCGATAGGTGCATAGTAGTAAATCACAAGAGGATACCGTTTGAAAATGAGAGAAGGAGAGGATTGCAGCCATTGGAAATAATACACACTGATGTGTGTGGACAAATTACACTATCAACATGGGATCGAAAGATGTATTTCGAAACTTTTATTGATGATTATACTAATTATGTAAAGGTACATTTATTAGAGTACAAAGAAGAAGTATTTACAAAATTGAAATAAGTTTTAGTGAGAGCATAAGTAAAATGGAATAAGAACGTTAAAAAAATAAGATGTGACAATGGCGGAAAGTATAGATCTAATATCCAACAAAGAAACCTTTAATAGCCTTTTTGTCAAATTTCTTTCGTTTCTCATTTGGTATATGAACAAAACATTTCGTACCAAAAACTTTAAGATTATTTACATTTTCGGTTTTACCGTACCATAGATCATAAGGAGTTTTTCCTGCCTGTTTTGATTGACCTGTACGATTTATAACATATACAGCAGTATTCATAGCCTCTGCCCATAAAAATTAAGGTAAGTTTGAATTTGAATAAATCATAGATCACGCGGCTTCAGTTATAATACGGTTATCGCGTTCCGCAACACCGTTCTGTTGTGGCGCATAAGCGATGTTTACAGAATGTTTTATACCTCTGTAGAGAGATTGTCCAAAAATACCAACAAGATATTAGGTTTTTTAAAAAATGTAATTTATTGTGATATGAATGTCTTCATGTCTCAAAACAAACTGCGAATCAATCTCTTTTTTCATTCTTCTTACTATCTTCTCACCGTTGATTGTATATTGTCTACATTGATATTCATCGTATAATCATTCATGTATCGATATATGTATATCGTACAATATTCAGCTCTCTCTACAATTATTGTCTACACCTATATTATTTAAAAACTTTTATACTTGTTTACTCATGTATTCTTTGCCACCGTCGCTATGAAGTTCTTTTATGTCTTTACTAAACAGATTTTTAATTTCTCTGCAAAACAATTCTAGCTTTTCAGAAACTTCCGATCTTTCGCGTAAGAAATAAATGTTTCTAAAACCTGAATATTCATCCTTGAAAATTAAAGAGTATCTCCTTTTACCTAAAGACTCTAATTACATTGGTCCGCATACATCAGTATGTATGACTTCTCGAACTTCGGTTGCACGTTCCATCCTTTCGTGAAAACTTAATCTATGCATCTTTCCATACAAAAAAATTATCCGTCACAAAAATTATCGACTACCAAATTAATCTCCATATTTTCCAGAAAAGATTTAACGTGTCTTTTGTTTTGATGACAAAGTCGTTCGTGCCATAACCGCAGGGTATCCGCTTTATCGACAACATAACATTCTTTCGGCATTGCCACACGGGTTTCTAGTTTATATGTTACAAGTTACCGCTATCCGAACCTGTCGCTATAACATTATTGTTACGCGTAAATGAGCAATGCTTTCCGCAATTTGTAATAGAGAAATTTACGCCTTTCTTAGCAACTATTTTTACCGAGAACAAATTTTGTTTTAAACACGGTACATACAAAACGTCATACATAGTGCCTGGAATCCAGTCATCGTTTGCAAAAGTCTCTATTTCAATATTACCTTTCCCATATGCACAAATTTCTTCTCCGTTTCCAACCTTGATATTTACCGTATTCTCGATCTCTTCAAAATCATGGAACCAATCCCGCCAAAGTGTCATGTGATCTGATGCTCCTGAATCTATTAGCCAGCCATCTCCAGTAACAGCGCCGTTCACACCTACGAACGTCTACCTGATGTGTGTATGTTGTTGTGATGAACTCCTACTATCCAGCTTTGTCACTCTTCTTCCTTTCTTAGGGCAATTTCTGCTAGGGTGATTCTTCGAGCCACACGGATAACAACCCGGACAGTCTTTTTTTAAATGATCTCTCCGTCCACAAGTATAACAGATTATCAGCTTATTGTTTCGTACATACTCGTCCTGACCTTTTCGATTATACCTGTTACTAACTATATTTCTCTGCTTTGAATTTGTAAACAAGGCAACTGTTGACTCACATGACTCTTCTTGTCCCTGAATTCTCAACTCTTCTGCCATTAGCCTCGTGGTGAAATTTTCTAACGTTTTCTTTTGTTCGTCCAACGAGTCCCACGCGCTATGAAAATGATTGAATTTTGTTGGTAAAATACACAACACACGCGTTAGCACGATAGAATCAGGAATTTTACCACCAAGGCTCTTCATTTTTGTAGCCAAATTTTCCAGTTTTGACAAATTATGCGCAACACTTTCATTTGATTCCCACTTGCATTCAAAAAACTGTTTCTGTATCAATGATAAGGTTTTATTAAGGAATTTAACTTCCTCCACATGTCCCTCGCCGTTGTACAGTTCAAAAGTAGATCCAGTGGTTTTTTCTCAACTGTCGTTACAATTAATTTTCTCGCAGCTTTATCCGCTTTTTCAAACCGTTTAAGTTTAAAATCCCGATCCTGTACACTATCTGCAGGTTCTATTAATCTTCCCTCACAGACAACCAATAGATCGTCCTCAAATTTCCAATAAAGTGCGAGCAATGAAACACCATTGATGCCAGTTGTTTTTATCACGTAATTTTTCAATTTTCATGCTTGTAACCTCCATATTAGATCTTGTAACCGTCTTTTACTTTCGTAATTCGTTTAATATTCACTAAACGCAGTAATTTGGGCCCATAACCTATTGTGGTTATTTGGGTAAAGGTAAAACAGTTTGTTGAAGAAATAATATGTAATATATATTGAGAAGTTCAAATAAATAAAACAATACTGGCACGCTCCTATGTTTCTATTTCACCAGCTTGTAACCGACTGATCAACATACAGTAAATCCTCCCACAGTGCAGCATTTGTTTCCGTCCCACAGTGCAAAACGTCTCTTTCTGCGCCTACGCGTGCGCATTCCTGCGCCTATGTTACCCTCGCTCGCGCCAGTCCAAGTGAAACACGAAACTCACCGCGTTCCCTTTGATGCGGGCTGACAGATCTTCAGTTCCTAATTTAGCAATATAATTTTTTAATTTTTATATTTTTTTGACTGCAAACTTTTTTAACATATTCGTGAGGTTTTTCCGATTAAAATAAGACCAAACACGATATAATTTAGATAATACTTATCATTTATAAAAAGATGGGTTCCTCCAAAATAGTAATACGATAATATTTGTCCTGCCTTGTTGCACCATGCTTCCCGCTTTCTTTGCCTAAAAAATATGAAGCAATTTAGTATAAATAAAATTACTTTATCGAAGTTTTCAAAATAATGTATGTAGATAAAGACATGCGTTTACTAACCTTTTATTTGACCCTTTGCGAACGAGTCGGCAAATAGCCGTCGAAAAACATGTGTGCTTCAGAATGTTTTGTCCGCAAAGGGTTAGTCTTCTCTACCTAAAAAAAATAATCTTAATGACATAATAATGTGTTGTATATAACCTGGGGTTCTGCTGCCATAAAACGACAATCTATTAAAAATATGGACAAGTTCATCCGTCGCAGGATCTTCGGCATTGTATAGCGGTTCATCCTGCAACTCTTCGGCTGTGTCCTCTTCTTCCACTAATTGCCGGCTGTCTCCGCTTTCAATTTCTTCACACGTGGATAACAACGCGGTCATTGATTTCCGCGTACATTCATCTCCTGTGATCGAACTGATGGCTTCTTACAAATTTGTGTCCATCTCTCTATTGTTTCTATTATACATGCAGCAACTGCCGGTACTGCTATGTCTTTAATAAGTGCAGTCCATGCATTTTTTATATTATTCCTTGTTACTTCTTGCCATGAGGAGTGTAAAATATCTATACAATCTCTGAGTGTATAGTATTTATAAAACTCTTGAACTCCTCCGCCATATGTTAGTACCCTCCTCAACATTTCATGCCGAAAAGATCTTTTTGTTTTCGCGATCACTCCCTGATCCATGGGTTGGAGGATCGATGTGGTATTCGGTGGTAAATATATTATACGGAAATTATCCGTATTTTCCACTTCAGGTGGAACTTTGTGGGCCTCGCAATTGTCGACTAATAAAATCACTTTTCCGTCCAATCCTTCCTCTTGCTTGTATTCTACCACGGATGGCTTAATATAGTTTTCATACCACTCCAAAAACAATGATCTACTCATCGAGGCATTTTTTTGTGATTTAAAAATCACGGGCAGGGTATTCTGGCAGTGCTTCAAAGCCCTTGGATTTTTGTATTTATATATCACCAGCGGTTTTAATTTATAAGTGCCTAACGCATTTGCACAAAATGCAACTGTAATGCGATCTTTGCGCATTTTATAACCGGCAACATTGCCTTCCGCCCTTTGTGCCAGAGTTTTTGTGGGAAGAGTTTTCCACACAAGGCCGCTTTCGTCCATATTGTATACGTTTTCTAAATTAATGTTTTCTTCTTCTATTACTTTGTTGAAATTTGGAACAAACTATTCCATGGCATCCACGTCGGCACTCGATTTTTCGCCATGTACATGCACCAAGCGTATTGTCATGGCGAGTTTTGAACTTTGCCAGCCATCCGTGGCTTACCTTAAAATTGGAACAGGATGGCAAAGTATCTTTGATTTCCGCTGCTTTCTCTAAAAGCAAAGCGTCCGTCAAATGGTCGCCAAGCGTCCGCTTTTCAATAAACCATTTTAATAATTGACGGTTCAGTTCGTCATACACTGGTTCTATCATTTTTTTCCGTTTCTGTTGGCCTTTGCTTTTGTCTGAAAAAGCACTAATTTTTGTTGCATTTTGTGCAATGCGGATAGTGGTTGCCGTACTAACGTTATATTTTCTGGCAATGGCGGAAGGTGGTTCTGAAGATTCATTTAAATCTTTCAAAACCGCTAATCGTTGTTTCATTGTTAGCACAACATTCTTCTTTCTTGCAACCATTGTTAAATAATTTAAATACCAGTATTTACGAATCACTATCACTATCACGAATAACTAATTAATATTAAATAAGTAGGTGCACTATCACTAATAATTTATCACTAAAAGTTACCACTAAACCTTACCAGTAAACTTTTCCACTAAAACTTATCACTAAACCTTATCACTGAAACTTATCAGTAAAACTTATCACTAATAATAATTGTTTGTAAATTTATACAAACTTATACAAATTTATAAATAAATAAATAAATAAAAAGAATAACGATAAAGAATAACGGTTATGGAAAATTGTTCGAAAAAGAGCACAGACTGTTGACGATGTCTCGCAGTCAACGGTTGTAACGGTTAATGGCCCGAAAACAATCGCCGAATTCTCACTTTGTAACGTATCCCTCCCAGACATTTAAATGCCAGACATTTAAATATCTCGCCGTCTTTTATTTCACTCGGATTGGCGGCCAGCGACGGGTTTCAATTTTCGTGTCCACTATGGCCACAGTGAGTATTTTCGATTCCGGCCTCCGTTGCACTGTGAGAAGAATTACTATACATATAAGAACAAATGAATTCGTCACCCATCCCCACTTACGACATTTACAGACTACGTCAACACTCATAACGTGTGTTGAGTTTTCTCCAACATGTTATTAACCTATGAAGAAACTATGAATACTGCAGACAAGAAGAATGGTTAGAAGCCATGGAGGAAAAGAAGGACTCGTTAACAAAAATAAAACATGGGAATTCGTACACGAAAGAGAAGTGGAAGATATAAAGCTCGACTAGTAGCAAAAGCTTTTGAACAAAAGGGACATGTAATGTACGAAGAATTGTACAGTCCAGTGGTAAATACCACAATATTGAGAATACTATTTATACTCGCAGTTCAATATGGTTGGGAGTTTACAAAATTCAATATGAAGACAGCCTTTCTTAATGGAGAATTGGATAAAGAAATATACATATATCTACCTACATTTGAATATACATATACATTACCGCATCTATACACTATCGATCGGTTTAACTCGAGATTTAATTCCACTTAGAAAAGCGACTGATTATACTGCACTGTGAGAGCTCGACAGCAAATGATCGGCATGCACATTGCTCGGTGCGAAATTCGTGGTGAAGGAGTTGGGTCGCTTCGCATCTGCGCTGTCGCTCTTGCGATAAATGACGGGGTCTTCTTCGCCATATGCCCATAGAATGTGTATGTCACCTTATCAGCAACCCTATCGATCGGTTACAGTATCGTCAAGACTTTCCTACTTCACAAGACTTTAGCTACAAGTTCTTAATGGTTACTTACGGAATAGCATGCGCTCCATTTCTGGCAATCCGTACTTTCCAGCAATTGAGTAAGAAAGATGATGTTAGCGCGTGGGCAAATGATCAATATGAATAGTGAAAGTAACCTTTCTTGGTATGCCCACGTCACACGCTGAATTAACGGCGAATGACTTATTGGAAAACTGGATAGTGAAACACAAGTTTAATTTAAATGCAACACTTAGAATATTTTAATGATAAACAAATAATGTTGAATACATAGTTTTTACAAGTTATTTCGGACGGCGACTTAGATTGATTAGTAGATGTTGTTTGTTTGAAAATATATTTGAATCTATCGTCTTTCGCGAACATTTCTTTCGATGTAAACTTTATTTGGAGTGGGGCTTTTTCTAACGACGCTTCGTATTGGTTATTTGGAATTTATAAATTTTTGAGAGATGGAACCTACTCCGTGGGGACTACCGTTAGACCCAGGTAAGGTCTCTAGAACGTCAATTACTTTAGGTCTGTAATAATTTTAGAAGATTTGGGTTTTTCCCAAATCTGCAAACCGGTGACCCTTTTTATGGCCATTTTATTGCGGCTTAATAACGTCATTCAATTTGACTATTTCTTACAATTTTTGCTTTTACTGCTTTTGGACATGATTTCTTTGAACTATGATTTTAGCTTGCCTTAACTGAACGGTAAAATGTTTCTAAAAGCTTGTACAGGTCACAGGTCACCAAGCGGACTATGAATTTCTATTTTGTCTTTTGTTACGCAGTAACAGATGAAAAGGCTTATCCGCTGGCAACTCGCTGTCTCTTACACGACACCTACGTCGATGATGTTTATCTGGATTCAATACTCTAACAAAAGCCATTCACTTTAGTCGACAATTAATAGCGTTGTTGAGAGCAGGCGGCTTTAAGCTAAGGAAATGAGTATCTAACAAACCTCACCTCTTAAGAAACTTACCAGCGGATTACCTCGCGTGTAACTTTGACGATGTGTCTTCTTTCCTCGGTTTGAGCTGGAACACTTCTTCGGATTGCTTCATTTGTAGTCCTCATCTTCGCAATTTCACTGGATCCAATTTCTCTCGATCCGTTCGGTTTCCTAGCTTCTGCAGTCATGCTGGCTAAAATCTTCATGCAATCACTATAGTTGATGAACTTAAAATGTGACGATCCGCTTCCGAATCTTCAGAAAGATTTCTTGCTCTCTTACTGCTCGAAGTTGAGCTTTCTTTCCTCCCTCCGAATACCTCGCTAGCCTTCGATTTCACCAAACTATGGTGTTCTTCAACTACACGGGTTCGTCGATGTTTCTGAAAAAGCATATGCAGCGTCTGGTACCTCCTTTTCGGAAGAATATATGTATATCGGTAAAGTCACGAGAACACAATTTGATTGGAACAAGATTATTTTTAAACAAACGGTGACTCTCATTTCAATTGGCTTATTCACGAGAAATGAATAAATGAACATTATTTTTAGTTGTTCTGTCCGTTATTTAACTGAGTGTAGACAGATATACAGGGTGTTCGACTACTGGTGGGCAATATTTGAAAGGGTGGTGGCTGGAGTGATTCGGAACAACTTTTTCCTTTACCAAAATGTTGGTTAAAGCTTAGTTTTTGAATTATTAAGGAAAAACACTGGCCAATCAGAGCGCGAGAATAGCGCTCGTGAGCTGAGCGTGATCGTGAACAAGCACGTTTGCACAATGACAATGTAATTGCTAACAAAAAACCACTACGTGAAAGTTAAATCAAATAACGAGTAAAACAATTAAAAATAAGATCCGGTTATGCATTATTTACAGATAGGGGATAAACTAATTATTTGTTATTAACTTAACCCCTTAACCTACAATTACGGGCATAGCCCGTGTACAATGATCGGGCCAAACGTAAATATTACGGGCATAGCCCGTGTACAATGATTGAGTCAAATGTAACGTCTCTGGACCTAAGTACAGATATTACAGCGACGAGATTGACAAGATTTGACTTCTGCTTTTATAATATGAACAATATATTTACGGTCTAAACTGTATAACGAATCCTACCTAAGTTTGATTCTGTTTCTAGAATTTACTGAGTACGCTTTTACGAAGTTAACAATATTAATATTTATAATTATGACTTTAACGCGATGTAGTCGACTACGCGATTTGGCAGAACAATCTTTTTGAATGACAAAATATTTTAACGTTTCAAAGTCCTAGGATTTGAAGTTAATGCAAAGTTTAATATTGTCATCGGAACAATTACTCTTTAATTATTTTGACTCGACAACTAAGTGTCCAAGACCCTTTTTGCCAAAGCGCACATTGACACCCAAAACCAGATCGCTTAATTGGGGAGCCTGTTGTTCACTGGCTACTAGAACGACCCAACGACCCAGAATCAGATGAACAGTATACGTTCGACAGGGTAGCAAATAAAAATTGATTTTAATTAATAAATCGAAATTACTGAACTGCCGCCCAAAAGACACGGGCTTCAGACACCAAGCCGCTCAAAATGGGGAGCCTGCTATTTGCTGGCTACGAAACTACCCAGAGCGAACCCCGAGAATCTGATGGCGCGTTTAATAACACGACAAAAATTGCAAATTATTGGAGTAGCTGAGAGCCTTCGTTTCGATGTCTCAACCTTTCCTAGCGCTGAGTATAGCTCTCTCCTGACGGAGTTTTAGATACAAGACCGCTTGAATGGGGAGCCTGTTGTTCACTGGCTACTAGAATGACCCAGCGATCAGGTATCTAAATGGCGTATACGCGCACTTCCAAAAAAGAATTAAGAATCTATTCGGCTCTTGATCAGCGAAAATTGTTCCGGATAGTATTACGACGTGTATGTAGCTCGACTGTGAAAATTGTTCTGCGATCTAGGCTGATTTCGACCGGCCTTATATACTCGAAGTCCTTTCACTTTTCAAGGACTGGAAAACTACCCTTATGTTCGTCGTATAAAATTATGCGTATAATTTTAACATATAATATATATATATATATATAAGATATTTTTTCTTTGAAAGGATCGACGATAAAATAAACTCCTGCGTTGCTCTAAAAATACAGATTTATTTTTATTAGAATAAATAAAATTTCTAATTACAATCACTTACCTAAAAATACAGAAACGACAATAAAAGTTTAATTTTAATATGTCACTTCCTTTCTTATATTTTCTTACTTATATCTTTCGTATACTTTTTATATCTTCTAACCTGAAGGAAGTCCCTAATGTTTAAAAACAATTACCGCTCGACCGACGCGGAGTGCGGCAAAATGCAAATTAAAGAAAGTACTTTTTCTTTACATATATATATATATATATATATATAAAACATTAATCAATAAAGTAAATGATTTTCTGGCTTTGCTAATAGAGTCTTCGGAATAGTAGTTAATGTTTGTAATATAAAAATAACTATTTAATAGTGTTTTAAATGAAATAGACACGCGCTGTCTTCTTCGCACGATTTCTACAAGGATCTATGCTATACGTTGAAGCATATGATCTCGCGGAATATTCTTAAGAATAATTTTACAATTGTATTATTTATTTAGTTTAAACGAATGATTCCTGGCTTCGAGTATCGGTATTCTAATTTAACATAATATTGGCTATTTTTGTATATAGTATTTGTTTTAAATAATTAATGATTTTAATGTATTATAATATAGTTGATCGAAAATATATCCTCTATCTTTGTCTAGAGATAACGCGTCGATTCTAAGAAATCCTAAACTAGCGTCGTAGCATGTAGTACGTCATGTATCGAAACTTTCCGTATGAAACATTTACAATAATACCTATTCAAATAAAATAATATTCGTATTTGATTCCTAATAACGCAACTTAACACATAATTAATTATATATTAACTTCGCAAAAATAATAGCTTTTGTATCTAATAACGCGGTTAACAAAAATATATTTCTTCCATACACTATCTATTTAAATAAATGAAATGATAAGTGAGTCTCATGTTCAGTGACATTTAACTAAACATTTAACTAGATATTTAACAAAACAGTCTTTCTATCTTCGCTAATAATTATTTAATAATATAGTCTTTGTAAATTAATAAAGTACATATAGATATATGTTACCGACAGTTAAACTAAATTCTATGATTGACATGTCTAATGTCGCGGTCGGTAATAGAAAAATCGCGGTCGATAATTGGGATTAATTCATACCCTCTGAGGACTGATCTTAGCCTCTGGACGCTCATGAGGACGAATAAAAACAAAAAATTCTTCCGGGATGTTACACACGTATTACAAATACAATTCTAACATTATTTTACCGTAATGTAATAATTTATTATTTTATTGTATAATGTACTACGTTGTTATTCATGATGTTATACGTACTATCTGAGATGCTTTCTTTTCCATCGTTATGCGTAGAATGCTGAACATCCCTACACATATGCAAGTATCGATAAATATCGAATATCGTTAACAAACGTACGAAGTTTCGTCAAAATCGGAGGGGGACACTTCCGTGCCTTCCCTTGTTAGTCTCATAAACTTACCCTTGCGACCAGGGAAGCGCTTTGACAAGACGCACATGGACCGCTCTCGCCGTCCGCATCTATATAAACTCTCAATTTCTAACATTCGGCCATACTGACATTAGGTCTGTCCTCAGACCTCACAATTACTTTCTCTTTTTTTTTTCTTTCAACACGCTCAAATTTTCAACAACTTACCATGTCGTTGTCTTGCTCATCCTCAATTTTTAGATACCATTACGCCTTTTTAGCATCGAAACACACGTTGTGTTTTCTGGCTCCATCTCTTGATCAGGAACTTGATGTTTACATCTTGTATGATGTTCCCAACGACACTAAGACATCGTCATGTCCGTTCATCGTTCATTTTGGGATTTCTGACGACACTAAGACACCGTCGTGTCCGTTCATCGTCTCCTTTAAAATACCTGACGACACTAAGATACATCTGTATCTGTGCTCAGCCTCCATGACACCCCTCGTATCCCAGTATCCAATGCATCTCTCCAATGCAACTCCTACTGGAACTCCAAAAGGCGACCGCTCCCGCGATCCTTATTCAACAGGGACCATTGCCTCCTGCTCGACGGGATTTGCCTGCTTATCGGGCAAACGTCCCCTTACACCTCTTGACGCCTCAGTCCTAAGCCTTTGGCGGCCTTTCTTTCGTCGTCTGTAACAAAACCAACCAGAGGTGAGATACCATACCGCAATCTTATCTATTACCATTCGTACAGAGCTCAACACTCCAGTACAACTCTAAAATGAAATAAACAGATGTCAAATCACTCATCGTGATCATCCCCCTGGACCGCAATCCAAGGTTTTATCCTATCGGCCGCCACGACTGTTCTCAATCGCTTTGACCCTTCTCTCAAATCCTCGACATCGTACCGATCATTCGGCAGCGCTACCCGAATTCGGAACGGGCCCTTAAACTTTGGCAACAATTCCCGACTCTTTCCTGTTGCCGGCTCACTAGTTATTTGAACTAGTACCAGCTCACCCACAGTATACCTGCGAGCCTCTCTCCGCATACGGTCGTACCGTTCTTTGTCCGCAATGTGCTTGCTAATCTCTACTCTCAAAGCATCCAAATCCAATTGATCCATTTCCTCTCGAACAGCACTGAGTATTACCCCTTCAGCTACTGTTTTGACGTCACAGCCGATTAATGCCTTAATCGGAGTAGTGCCTATACTTTTGTTGTGCATACTGTTTATGGCACTTTGCACCTTCTTAACCTGGGTATCCCAGTGCCGTGCGTCTTGACCTGCCGCACTTGTCGGCAGCGCGTCAACAATAGTCCTATTGTAACGCTCGCACTGACCATTCGCTCTCGGGGTACCTACTGCATTGAGTACATGCTTAATGCTACACGTTTGACATAGTAACTCAAATCTCCGTGACGTGAAATTTGTTCCACGATCGCTTATAATCCGTGTTGGCATCCCGAATAGATACATAAAACTCATCAGGACCTTCTCGGTTTGACGCGTTTTCTGATTCTTCACCGGCTCTACAATTTCGTAAACGCATTCACCAACACGAGCAAATATTTATTCCGTTTACGACTTGTTTCAAATGGTCCCACGTGATCAATATGTATCGTATGAAACGGAACTGGTACCTTCTGTATTGAATTCAGCTTACATTGCTTTTTCCCTGCCGTATGTTTATAATACACACAGCTTAAGCACGCCTTAACATACTTGTCAACGAAACGTCGCATACCAGCAAACCAGTAGTTCCGCTGAATCCTCTGCAACGTTTTCTCGGCGCTCAAGTACTCTTTTCTTTTTTTTTTTATTTACGAGGGGAAATCTTCATAGACCCCCCCACTCCCCGGGGGAGGAGTGAGGGGAGTGTCAGATTCTTACTGACTAAAACCCCTCGGTGATGCCCACCCTCGTCGGCAAAGGCGGGTGGAGCGACCCACGTTATTATGCCACCACCCGCCGACCGATTTGCGCGAGACCGCGCCCTACTCTGGTGGGAGGAGAAGCCCCCCACCTAAAGAATTACAACCAACCCCCATTTCCGAGCCGACGACGTCATCACGCCCGCCGTCGGCTCGACCCTTCGGCCGCGTGCAATGGTGCCACGGGCCCCCGCCCGTGACACCTGCGGCCATGACCCTTCCCAAGTGTAAGGACAATCCGGTACCCTACCCCGAGATGGTCATATCCCTTAACTTGGAGTGCGGCTAGCCGACGCCGTGGAGGACGACGTCGCCCCGCAACTGCACCCCTCGCAACTTATAAATAAACACTCACACTCACAATCACTCCAAACACACCCATACACACACACATACATACCCACACACGCACTCATTCACACTATACGGACGACGCGGGGAAGCCGCACCACCCCACTACCCTCAGGACGGCGACCGGGAAACCGGGTCCGGATTCCCCGGTCGACGCCTCCTCCTCCTAACAACACCCCTGAGCCGCTGACGCTCACGCTCCGCCGTCTCCTTCTGGGACATGACTGTCTCACTGAAGGAGACGACGGCCTTCCACTCACACTCGCTGTGTAACATTCGCTCCACAAGCACACTCACACTCAGATTCAAACCTACCTCGCATTCCAAAGAATGGCGTGGCCACGCCCACGCCGGACACGCCTCCACCGTGTGTTCCACGGTGTCCGGTCCCACACCGCAATGGTGGCACCTCGGTGATTCCTCCCTGCCGATCCAGCACAGGTACTGGGTAAAACACCCATGCCCAGTCAGCACCTGTGTGACCCGGAACGAGAGCCGCCCGTGGCCGCGATCCATCCACCTGTCAAGGTGCGGTAGGATCGCCCCAACCGCGCGCTTCTCCGCGGCCCCGCTGGCAATGAGTTCCCGACGCCAGCGGGAGACAGCGACGCGGCGGGCCTGGAGTCTGACCTCCTCGACGCTGGGCCCTGGCAGGCCACCCTCTACATCCCCGACCCGACGGAGGCCGCTTCGGTGTCGGTACACCTCCGCCTCCACCTCCGCCTGGTATTTCCAGGGAATTACACCTGCCAGGACCATTGCCGACTCCCAGGAGATCGTGCAGTAGCCCATCGCTACTCGGCAGGCCAGCCTCCTCTCCACTCTACGCAGAACACCCTGCGAGTGGCTGCTGGCTGTCAAGTCGGCCGCCCAAACTGGGGCGCCGTACAAGGCCATACTCCGCACGACCCCCATGTAGAGCCGGCGCACCCTCTCACTTGGACCCCGCAGGTTGGGCAATAGACGCGCTAACGCGTCCGCCACACGCACCAACCTGGGGGCCAACGCGTTAAAGTGGCCATCGAAACTCCAGTGGCTGTCCAGCCCGAGCCCCCGGATCGCGGAAACAACCACCGAGGCACCCAACTCCGCGAGACGCGCGGTCCTATCCCACGCGCGACCCGTTGCCAGGATGTGGGTATCGTCGGCGAATCACGTGACGAAAACTTCCGGTGGCAACGGGGCACGCAGGGCGGGGTCGTACCCGATGAGCCAAAGGAACGGCCCGACTGCCGATCCCTGAGGTACGCCCCGCCTCGCCCCCCACGATCTCACCGCGCCCGTTCGATCGACGCAGTGGACTGATCGGTCCCTCAAATAATCCCGGATTATTCCGGCTATCACCGGTGGCACCCGATGCCTTTCTAATCCCTCCTCAATCACGCTGTGGGGCAAGCTGTTAAATGCGTTGACGATATCTAGGGATATCCCTATCGCCTCAGCGGAGACCCCCATATCGTCGGTCCACAGAAGGCGGGCCGACGACCCGGGACGCGCCGGAGGATTATCATCACCCGGGAAAAGTCTCTCCACAACGCGCCCCAGTGTCTGGGGGTCGAGACTCTCTGTTATCGGGGGGGCCCACGGTCTTAATTTACCCATAACTAACTTATATGGGCGCCCCCACCGATCCCGCTCCAGAGAGCCGAGGAACTCGTCGAAGGCCCGGTCCTTGGACTCCCCTATCGCCTTTCTCAAGGCGATAACCGCCTCTCTATAATCCCCCCACAACACCTGCTCCCGCGCAGGGTCGCGGTTGCGTCTACGCCGGGCGCGCTGGTACCGGTGACGCTTGGGGAGGCATGCCTCGCGCAGCTGCGCGATCTCCCGCGTCCACCAATACGCCGCCCGGCGCGGGTGAGGAGTGGCCCGGGGCATCGCCACGTCGCAGATCTCCTGCACGGTGCTCCGGAACCACTCGGCTTCACCCTCGACGTCCACGACCAACCCGACCGGAGAAGCCGGCCAGCTAACTGCGCGGGCAGCAGCCTCTAGGTAGTCCCTATCAAGCCTCTTCAGCGCCCACCTGCACGGTGGTGGGCGTCTACTCCGGCGGCACCGGGTGTCGGAGGAGAAATCCACCCTGATGTACCGATGGTCACTCAGGGTTTCCGTCTCCTCCGCCACCCGCCAGCTCGCAACAATACGCGCGACCGCAGGCGAAGCCCAAGTCAGATCGACAATGGACTCCCCCTGGGGCCGCACGCACGTGCTCACCCGACCCCTGTTGACTAATAGGAGGCCGTGTGCCGCCGCCCAATCTAGGGTCGCCTCGCCTCTCGCATCGGTGCCCGGGGACCCCCACTCGCGCGTCTTCGCATTGAAATCGCCCATAACTAGGACGCGCTCCGATGGAAACTGCGCCACTATTTGTCCCACCCTATCGAGCATATCCTCGAACTCTGCGAGAGGCCAACGAGGCGAAGCGTAGACACCCACCACCGCAATCTCCCCCCATCTAATCGCGACGGCTCCCCTTCCCGCCACAATCGCGGTGCAGGGCGGCGAGCCGGATTCCCCCCGCGCAAATATCGCGATGTACGCGTCCGAGCCCAACGCATCCGCGAACCAGCACTGCTGATCCGGGACACGGTAGGGCTGCGCCACTACCCCCAATGAACAGTCCCACTCGGCGAGGGTATGGAGCAGGAGATCCTGCGCCCTCGCCGAGTGGTTCACGTTAGCTTGAATAATGGGACTCAATGGTCCCATCACGCGGTCACTTCTCTTGTCACCTCCATGGCATCATCTCCCTCTACTTGCTCCCTCGGCGGAGCAGCATCCGTGGACGTCGGTTTCGCCGGTGCGTCACCCGCGACTTTCCCCGCGTTCTTACTGCCCCCCGCCCCTTTCTAGGTGGGGCTGGCGCACAATCCGCTGTCCCTAGCCGATGCGAAGCTGGTCGGCCCAGGTCGCTGCAGAGAGGACAATTCAGCTTCGCAGTACACGTCGCGGCTGTGTGGTCCGGCTCGCCACAGGCGTAGCAACGCCCAGAGCGGACTGACTAGTGTGAATCTGGCCGTCCGAGAACGGGCACAGATATGCGACCTCACCCAGACGGGTATACGCGAAACTAAACTGCTATCTACTCTTCGCTCACCGCTACCGAGAGAACGGTCTCGGAAAAATCCAGGGCGTCGCAGGGCCGTTACTGCGAGCGAATCCTTTGGTCACGGAACCAACCGGAGTCAGTATCCGCGTCCACGGGGACCACGGGGAGGCGGATTCGCTGCGTACACGCCTGTACGCGCGCCGAGACCCTGTTTGGCGCGACGGGAAGTGAGGAGTGGGCGGGGGGGTGAGGAGAGGGCGGGGGGAGGAGAGGGCGGGGGGGGGGTCCAGAGCGGACTGTCGCTCTCGCATTGTACCACGGTGTGCCCCTCTTGGAGGCACCTGAAACAGCGCCTGGGTCTGGCCGCTAGCACTTCCACTCGTGCCGACGACCCTCACGCGCTTCGCCGCCTCGGCCTTCCTCGCAACCGATACCGGGCAACGAACCCATACCGTCCCCATGGCAGTAGAAGATCGTCGGATATTTCCCACCTTTATATCCTCGACCCTGACCTCTCCCAGGGTGGCAAGCGCTTCCGCTACATTCTCAGGGGCAATGGAGTCGTTAAGTCCCATAAGCCTCAGTTCCGCCGTCTTGGTCGGGTTCGCCACTCTGACGTCCGTGCCCTGAAAGACGCTCTGCAACTTCTCAGCGAGTTTCTCCGCCTTCTTTCTTCCTTCCTCTCCCGGAATGCCCAGGATGAGCCCGCCTGTTGCGGCTTTTCTAATCCGGAACGCCTTGATGCCCAACTGGTTCAGTTGTTCCCTGTCCACCGTGTCCACTGCCTTCTTCATGACCTGGGAGTATGTGGTCTGTCCTCACGGTGCCACCGTAAGTGTGGCAGCCGCTGTTCTCGGTGGTCTCGGCACAGTTGGCTTCTTCTGCGCCGCCCCCGCTTGTTTTTTGCCTTCAGCTCCTTTGGGCCTCTGGGCTGGTTTCATTCCGGCTCTAGGTACCGCACCTCCTTTTGGTCCGCCACCGCTGCCGTTTGGCGCCGTCGCCTTCCCATCGCGCCGTGCCTTCCTACCCACCACTGTGGACCATGCCTCGCCCGATTTGGTGGGAGGAGGAGGAGGAGGGTTTGACGGACCCGCCCCCTGGCTCGGACCCGTTACCGGGGCCGCTTTGGCTGGTGTCCTCGTCCGGCCGTCTTTTCTGGGCCTGACGTCTGCGTCGGCACCGTTCCTGGTGCGGGTAGCCACCTTGGGCGCCTTTCCTTCTCTTATCTCAGCCGCCAACTCCTCTACTTTGCGAATTAACGCGGCGACCACTGACCCTAGGCCCGTTTCCGGGTTCTCCCTCCGGTGCTGTTCCGCCGGCGCTGTCTCCGGCTTTTCCACCACCGCTGTTGCTGTCAGGCACGGCAGCGGTGACGGCGGTCTCGTCGGTTCCTGCGCCCTCATCTCTACCTCGGTGGTGATGATTGGTGTCTCCATAGTCACCTCCAGCGCCGGCGGGCTGATATATTCCACGCCGGTCTGTCTTCTTTTGGCGCTTTCGCGCTCAGAGGACGAGGAGGAGAGTCTCCTCCTCGCCCCCTTCTTAATCACATTGTCCCGATAGGCCAAGTCGCTGCCCCTTCGCAGCTCCGTGTCCTCGCTCGGTACTTCCACACCCGCCGCAGTTGTCGGTCTCTTCGCCAAGTCCGTCGCGTAGGCCTCCATCACGTCCGACGAGACGCGCAGGCTTCTCACAAACGTTCCCTTCAGGTTTTGTGAGTTTGAAGCCACTCTCCATATCGTCTGGATACTATCCAGTACCAGCGCCGCCAGCTCCGCGGTCGGCAACTCCTTCGCATCCCGCGCCAAATTCACCAGCTCCGGTATCGGCTTTCTTCCCTTGCTGGGCGCCGGTATTTTGAGCGTGGTGTCGAACACCCTGAGCTCCTTGTTCAGCTCCAATTCCTTCTTCTTTGCGTCGAGTAGGCGTTCTTTGGCCTCAGCCCACATATTCCCCCGTTTTTGGAGGCCTACCTCGGGTCCGTCATGACCTGCTGCCGCTGGAGAGTCGCGACTCCACCGACATGACGGAAGTATCCGATCCAGAGTCGTTGGCGTCTTCCTCATACGTTTTTCCTTTCTTCGCTCTTGACTTGGGCCCCGGTGTTCCATCCGCACCAGCCCTCTTTTTGTGCGACGATCGGTCGCGTACCCCTCTCTCCAGTGTTACGCTGGACGCCTTCTTCCGTCTGAGGCTCCTCCTCCCCGGAAGACTCAACACCGGAACTGCAGACGGTGACCTCTGCAGTGTCTGACTCCTTCCTTGAGCCTACCTCCGTTTCGCTCCGCCAAGACGAAGGCCCACTCGTGATCCTGACTGGTGTCTTCAGGACATCGGTGCATCTCACCACCGGCTTATTACGAGCGGCGGCAGCCGCATCCTTCCCGTTGTTCGCCGCTTCTCCTTTATTCTCCGTTTTTTGGCCGTTTTTTAAGCTGTCTGCCGCAGCTCTAATTTTTAGTAAACAATCCATGAAGATCCCACGAGAGGGGTTGGAAGGAAGGTCGACCCGGGCAGAGCCGCCGTACCCGGGCAAGCCTAGATACTCGGGGGGCGGGGGGGGGGGGGGGGGGGGGGGGGTCGGCAGGTACCCCCGAGGGAACCGTTTGAGACTGCACCCGTTTTACGTCTGGGCAGCCACGCACTCCTCGGCACGGTTGTCCTCCACACCTTGAGTTCAGACGTCCCCTCTCGCTCCCTGTCGCCCTCGTTTTCATTCTTCAGTGTGAGTCTTACCGGCTTGGGAGGCCCTACCAGGGTCCGAAGACCCCGCCGGCATCGCCTCACACATCATTGGACCTACTTGAGAACGACGGTAGCCCCCCTTTTAGTCGCCTCCTACAACAGGCAGGAGATACCGTGGCCGTATTCCGCCCCGCGGCCACACGGCGGATTTTTTATAGAGGTTTACTCCTCGCGGGCCGGCCGGTTAAGGCAAGCCCCCCGTTCCTGCGAAACATGACCACAGGCTTACGGTATGAAGGAAGCTCAGGTCCCCAGGATCGCTAATCCCGTACTGGAGGTGCCATAAGGCGCCTGCAGCCCTTGAGGTCGCCGTTCTCCCGTTAGCATAGAGGCTCTCACCCTTTGATGCCCGATAAGTCGAGCATCGAAGGGCTTAGAGCGCCTCTATCCCAGCGGACACCACATGGAGGTGGGAGATCCGACTTGTACCACCCTGGTACCATTCGACCGCCTGCTGAAGTGTCCTGCATCATCATGACACAATCTGCAAATTTGTAGCCTTGCTGCTCTCGGCACAACCCAAGCCGTTTTGTCCTCTGGCAACCGCCGATACAATTTATTCGCCTTTAGCACATACTCCTTGAAATAATGCTTAGTCTCAGCAGATTTTTCGCGGTTTTCCAGTATTGCTCTAATACGCGACAATTGTTCGTCCTGCAATTGGGCTGCAACAATCCATTCCGCCTCTGTAACATCTATATGATTAACTTCGAGCATAACCGGTTGAGGATTCCGACTAAGTGCATCCACGTGTGCCATCCGTGGACCTGGCCGATACACAATCTCAAAAGTAAATTCCTGGACTTCTAACCACCATCGTCCTATGCGTGGCAATAGATCCTTTTTCGAGAAAGTGGTCCTCAACGCATTGCAGTCAGTAACTACCTTGAACTCCAATCCTAAAAGATAAACTCTAAAATATCGTAAAGCAAAAACAACGGCCATCGTTTCAAGTTCATACGAATGATAACACCGCTGATCCGCTGTCGTTTGCTTACTAAAATAAGCTACTGCCGCCAAATTCCCATGTGGGGTAGAGGTTAAAACGAAAATGTTCTTAAAAACGTAGAAATACTTTATTATGGAAACTACGAGACTCCCGTGCTTACGCCGTTACATTCAGAAAAAGACTAACCTCTCGCCCGCTTTCCTACGGGCTTTTATAGCCCTTTTGCCCAAGCGGCAAAGCCAAGGAAAGCCCGCGCAAAAACGAGCGGGAAACTTAGCGTCGCGTCGCCAAAAATCGGGAAAAACCCTGGTCGCACAAGTGGCCGCCAAATGTGGGCCCGCTTGCGCTTTCACTCGGAGAAATCTCCGAGCTTATACCTACACTTTCTACATGCCTAAATGCTAGCGACGAGGCCGCTACACCCATCTTGTTGTTGCAATAACATTGCTCCAACCCCTATTGAACTCGCATCCGTATGCAATTCAGTAGGTAAGTTCGGGTCATAAATACGTAACACTGGACGTGTTACTAACTTTTCTTTGACCTGACGAAAGGCCTGCTCTTGAACCCATCCCCACTTCCACGGTACACTCTTCCGTGTTAACCGTGTTAGGGGCTCAACAATCGCTGCGAAGTCCTTAATAAATTTTCGGAAGTAACTGGCCAGAACCAAAAATTGGCGTACCTGCTTTTCGTTCGTCGGCTGTGGTATTTCTTTCATCGCTTCTATTTTCCGGTGCCCTGACCTCACTCCCTGTGAACTGACCTCTCGACCTAAGTACTCAATGGTTTCTTTAAAGAAAGAACATTTTTCCAACCTAAGGGTCAAACCATGTGTCCGCAAGGCCTCTAAAACCTCTCGTAACTTACTAAGTCCCTCTTCGACCGTTTTAGACGGTATTATTACATCGTCTATATAAGGAATCGTCCCTTTTACCGGTGCTAAAACCTTCCGCATCAAACGCTGAAATACAGCCAGGGCATTTGTTAACCCAAACGGCATTCTCAAAAACTCGTAATGTCCCTCCGGAGTAACAAATGCCGTTTTTGTTTCCTCCAAGCTGATCAATCTGATCGTCAATAAGCGGCAATGGATGTTTATCCTTTATCGTAATTGCGTTCAATTTCCTATAATCCACGCACATCCTAAAGTCCCCGGTCTTTTTCTTCACAAGCGTGATCGGGCTTGCATACGGCGAGTCCGATTCTCTAATTATTCTATTATTTAACAAATCCTCTATCATTTCGCGAACAATCTTTTTCTCCGGTTCTGCAAGACGATACGGACGGTACGCAATTGGTTCATCCGTAAGACATTTAATCTCCATCGACATTGTACTAGTCTTCCCGAGATCCTTCATCGATGAAGATACGCAATCCCGAAATTCTTCCAATAATGCAACGGATAATTGTCTCCCCAACATTTCCAAAATTTAAATTAGGACTCTGTTCAATTGCAAAAATGCCCATTGCAGTAATTATTCGCGGCGCCTTGTGATCTCTCAAATCACTAAACGTAAGCCGATTTCTGCGTTTCATCATTAATACATGATCTTGTTGCAAAAAGTCCCTTCCAAGTATTGCATCGTGAACAATGAAAGAATCTATGTTCGCGGCGACGTTCTGTATTCTAACTGTAACCGGTGCGATCTGATTTATTATAACCGGCCGTCCTGCAAAGCCCTTGAAAATCGTGTCCTTCACGAACCTTGTTTTAATTAAAAACTTCCTAATTACAGAGGCGTGAATTACAGTACACGCACTCCCAGTATCTACCAATGTCTCGATGTCCGTTCACCCGACTATATATTTGGAAAATATTAGAGACCCCCTTAGGAGTTTGAACAATATTTATCTCTTTCTGACTGCAGAATTCCCGACGGTGCCCCTGCTTTTTACACAGGCTGCACTCTATCCTCGGTCTTCTACATTCTCGAGACATGTGGCCTACTTTGCCACAATTAAAGCACCTAGGCCCCTTCGGTGCAACCTTTTCCGCAGCCTTCGTCGTCGTTGCCGAAGTACTGCTCCTTCTCTTCTCCTCCATACCCGGCATATTCCCCATTGAGCACATCGACGCATACAAATCGTTAGTGTCGTCCAGCTTCGTCGACCTCAACGTCCTAGCAATGGCTACATCTGGCACTCCGAAGATCACCATATCGATGATCTTATCGTCGCCAAATTCAATATTCAGCCTCCTAATCCTATTCAGTTTTTGGAAGCAATAGTCCCCTAGGGACTGTCCCGGCTTTGCCTCGTAGATCACCGCATCCCGCAGCATTCTCGAAAATGGCATCGTTCGGCGGAATTGCGCCACCAACAGTACTTTTGTTTCGGCCCAGGTTGTGGCTACCTGGGTTCGCGTGTCGTACCATTGACGGGCATGACCACGCAATCTTGATGCGATCAAGCGCATCACACATACATCGTCCCACGCGAATCGCGCGGCCATCCCGACAACACTTCTGACCCAGTTCTCGATCGTCATGTCCTCTTTGGCTGGATCATAGATCGGGATTAGCATTTCGTCTCCCGGACGAATAAAACCAGCCACGTTGGCGCTCACCGCCGTGCTAGTCGCCTTCTCACTTACCGCCGTCGGCTCAAGACGATCTAAACTGTCTTGTTGCATTCGATTCTGCGGACTCCGCGATCATTTGCCTGAATCGCGCCTAGCAGTCACCCGTGCATGTGATGATGAACGCTCACGCGACACACATCTCGAGGTATGCGACCGCGAACGTGATCGTGATCGCCTGTTAGATTCACGCGTACGTACACGTGAATTGGAACGCGAACGCGAATGTTCACGCACAACCACTTCACGATCCTGAACATTACGCGACTGTGCACGCGAACGCTCACGCGATGCACGCCTTACCGTCCGTGAATGTGAACGCGAACGACGCAAAAATTCCTGCATCATATTTTCTAAGCGTTCAAGTCGCGAGTCCGTCGAACTACCACACGCTTCACCACGATCCCGACTGCACGACGCCATTATTAATAAATGTTCAACACACTAAATGTCTAGCAATAAGTCTTAATTTTAACTACACAACTAAATGTTCAAATACTCGAAAGTCCGTACACCGCACACGCTTTAAAAAGTCTTTGCACACTGTACACGGGTATCTGCCGATCCACACTATCAAAGCGTGTAACACGTAGATCTATCCCACTTCTGATTTGTAGGAATAATCAGGAAAATAACCGAAGGTATATTAATAAAATAATACAACGGATTCACTTTGTAATTGACTCGTTTATTCTGCGACGTGTTTCCACGGTCACAGTCTGCACAAGAATGCCTATTCGGCAAAGCATTGGCTGTGAGGACACCAACGTCGCTATGGCCCTTGACGACTATGTATACAAATCTTTCTTAGCCTCAGAAACTTTCCCTTGCCACCAGGAAAGCGTTTTGACAAGACGCACATGGACCGCTCTCGCCGTCCGCATCTACAGGGAGTCGCATTTTATTCTCCTCAGGCAAATATTTCGGAAGATAAGGAAGATACGGAAAAATGTTTCAAACAAAAATTGTAGGACGTGAAGGGGGCCAGATGAAAAAATTATGGACTTGACCTTGAGTGACCTATTGACGATCACATCAAGGTCAACGGTGTTTTTTTAAATGGAAACCACTATTTTTTATTGCACCATCTTGTAACTCTTGTCGAGTCGTTTCTAAAACACTGCTACTGAAGTCTTTTACGTAAGCCGTTCCCAAGATATGAAACTTGAAATTCAATATACCGCCGGCATTTGCATTACCCGATGTACACCGCGCTTAGGTGCACGCACACACACACCATTTTACTACACATTACACGCTTTTTGCATACAAAATTGGCCCTTTTCAGGGCTACTATGATGTACAAATCCGATCGGCAACCTCCCTGCGGTGTACATCGGGTAATGCAAATGCCGGCGGTATGTTGAATTTCAAGCTTCATATCTTGGGAACGGCTCACGTAAAAGACTTCAGTAGCAGTGTTTTAGAAACGACTCGACAAGAGTTACAAGATGGTGCAATAAAAAGTAGTGGTTTCCATTTAAAAAAACACCGTTGACCTTTATGTGATCGTCAATAGGTCACTCAAGGTCAAGTCCGTATTTTTTTCATCTGGCCCCTTTCACTTCCTACAATTTTTGTTTGAAACATTTTTCCGTATCTTCCTTATTTTCCGAGATATTTGCCTGAGGAGATTAAAATGGTACACCCTGTATATAAACTCTCAATTTCTAACAGCACCGTGACAATGTAATTGCTAACAGAAAACTGCTACGTCAAAATTAAATCAAATAACGAATAAAACAATTAAGAATAAAATCCAGTTATGCATTATTTACAGATAGGAGATAAATTAATTATTTGTTATTAACTTAAACCAAGTCATTCGAATTTGTTCGATATTTCTATTTGTTATTCGAAAGGAATAAAATATCGAAAATTGTTGTCGCTTGTTACAAAGATGAAAAATAAATGTATTATTACCTGTATATGTTAAATTCACAAAATATGTAGAAATAATTTAAATTAGACACACCTATTGTTTAAAAATAATCCTGCTTCGGTGAAAATGTGTTCTCGTGACTGGGTCATTTCATCGGTCTTTACCTTCCGTAAAAAAAGATACTTCGCTGACACTTTTCATTACCACTTTTCACTGCAATATTGTGTTGTCACTGTTAAATAACTTCCTAATGTAATAAACGTGGATAAACAAACGAGAACCTTTAAACGATTATCCAAAAATAACTTTAGCGATTATTTTTTTTCTCGTTCACGTTGCGCTTCGAACGTTGTGTCCTAAACTGGCGATCGTAACATAATCGGCGTGACCCCCTCAATTCGTCTTTCTCTCTCTTTCCAGTGTCAAACATTGTTCAGATGACACACACAAAATTCCGGATTTGATTAAAATTGAACACGAACAAACTACGTACTGGATTTATCCCTCTACGGACACATTAAAATGTTTCATATGTAGCCAAGAAGGACATGTGGCAAAAAATTGCAAATCTGATAATAAACAGCCTACTCCTTTTGAATCACAACAAACAAGTGAGTACACAAAATCGCAAGGTGCCAATAAAAGCTCACCTGGATCCACTGTTGACGATATGGACAGATTAAAGAAACCAGAAATCCCTAGTGGCAACAAAACAATAGAAACCATGGACATCGACTTACCGTTCAAATCGTTAAAACGTACAAGATCCGAAATTACCGACGACTCAAGCCATACAGAAGGAACCAACAACTCAAACCTTATTACAAGAAAAGCAATCAGTCTTCAACAAATCCTAGATAAAGAATCAAAGTCTAAACAGCCAAAAAAGAAACCAAATACGGAAACAAGGAGCGATAAAAGTATAGATGACATGTTACAGCCAGTGAAACAAGTACTAGAAGAACCTGGTAAGATGTTAAATTTTGATCAACTTAAAAGTTTTATTGAAAATACACAAAGAACACTCCATGTGACAAAATATGGAATAAATTGAAGAAAATAAATGGCCAGAAGGTAAATTCTCAAATTACCGCAATCAAAGGCATTGACAACTCAATTATTACAGACTCCATAGCAATGGCCAATCTATTAGCCACTACATTCGCAAAAAATTCAAGCAATGAAAACTTCGACCCGAACTTCCTCAAAATTAAAGACAGTGCCGAAGAAAGTGCAAGGTTCGAACCAATCGACTCCCTGGCAAATAACCACCCTCTCAACACAGAAATCTCGTTCACCGAATTGCAATCTGTACTAAAATCTGCAAAAAATTCCAGTCCAGGACCTGACAACATTCCAAATGTTTTTATACAACAATTACCAAAAGAAGGACTAAACTATTTATTAGACTTATACAACTGTGTATGGCTGAATGGTGTCTTCCCCGACAAATGGCAAGAAGCAATAGTGGTCCCCATACTAAAACCTGGGAAAAATAAACTACATGTCGACAGTTACAGACCTATCGCTCTAACATGTTGTTTATGCAAGCTGTTAGAAAAGATATTATGTAAAAGACTGCGATGGTATCTAGAAGTTAATAACCTACCAGAAGGAAATCAAAACCGGTTCAGACAATATCGCTCGACAATCGACAACCTTACAATGTTAAACACCATATGTTTAGATATTGAAAAGGCGTACGACATGGTTTGGAGACATAGAATTATACAACAATTAAAAAAACTGAACATAAATGGTATCCTGTTACAGTTTATATATAAGTTTCTAAAAAATAGATCCATATACGTCCGTGTGAACAGAAACTTATCCAAGAAAGCGGAAATCCGAAACGGGGTACCCCAGGGATCTGTACTAAGCGTAATTTTATTCTTGATTGCTATAAACGATATCACCGAAGTTTTCTCTAAACCAGTTAAGTATACCATCTTCGCTCATGACTGCACCTTCTTCATTACCGGGACAAATTTAAGCACCATGCAACAAATCCTTCAAGACATATTAGACAAACTTCAAAAATTCTCTTTACAAACAGGATTTAAATTTTCCCAAAACAAAACCACCGTTACAATCTTTTCAAAGCAAAGAAAAACTCAAAACCATAAACTACAGCTACATTTAGGTCAACATCAACTCAACATAACAAACACTCCAAAAATCCTCGGCCTAATCTTTGACAGACACCACACATGGATACCGTTTCTTAAAAAACTCAAAGAAGAGTGTGTTAAAAGATTAAATATGTTAAAAGTAGAAATTCTAATTAATTCATACAAGGCCTTAGTTCTGTCCAAACTTGATTATGGGTCAGTTGTTTATGGTTCTGCCAAACCAAGTGTCCTAAAATTATTAGCACCTATACATAATGCTGGAGCGAGAATAGCTACTGGAGCCTACCGAACGAGTCCGGTCACAGCAATTCTATGCGAAGCCAATCTAACATCATTAGAAGTTCGAAGAAAACAATTAAGTCTATCGTACGCAGCAATCAGACTAGCAACACCTTCAAATCCTGTCCATGATCAACTAACTGCCACCACCCTCTTCAATGAATTCAAAAGAAATACCAAGGAAACAGTACCAAATCCCACCATGAACGATAAAACCTCCTTGCATACTCGATAAAATGCTAAAAACGGATAAAAATACTAACCCAAACGTGGTCAGAAGTTTATACGCTGAATTATCGAATGAATATCCAAATCACACACAAATATTCACCGATGCCTCAAAATCAAAAGAGGGGACTGGGTGCACAATATACACTCTTGAATGCGAGCTGTCATTCAGACTCCCTGAAACATTTAGTGTTTACTAGCGAAGCATTTGCTATATGACAAGCTCTGAAATACATAGAAAAAACAACACATACTAAATTCATTATTCTGTCCGACTCTAAAAGCGTCTTACTCGCTCTGTAAAAAGTGGAAACAAATAACACAATAATCCAGAATATCATCGAATTGAATGAAACTCTCAAGCGGGACAAAAAAGAAGTGCTGTACTCTTGGATCCCCTCTCATACTGGCATTCGAGGCAATGAAAAGGCAGACACAGCAACAAAACTGGCTAGTTCTAATTCGAGACTAGTAAATTATGAACACATATACCACCGAGACTTTCAAAAGTATTGCATCAAAGTGCTAATGGAAATATGGAACAAAGAATGCAGGAATGGTAGTCCAACCAAGCTGCATGAAGTTCGCAATAATATAAATGATAGCAACACAGCGTTACTATTAAACAGGAAATACCAAGTAACAATAACACGTTTAAGAATAGGACACTCAAGTTGGACACACTCATATCTCATCACAAAAACAGATCCAAATATCTGTGACATTTGTGACACACAAAATACCATAGAACACATATTGGTAACTTGTCCCAAATACATATAACACGAAGAGGATACAACATAACTTACCAAATTCACTTAATGTTTTACGAGAAATAGACTCCTGTAAAAAAGTTCTATGTTTCATAAAGGATATTGATCTATACCGTTTACTCTAGAAACGATTGGATCTACTAGGTAACCCAACCGTGATCACTAATAACCTACAAGGTGGATGTGACCTTAAACACTCAAGAAAAAAAAAAAAAAAAAAGAAAAAATCACTGAAGTCGGATAAACGTTTACGCGTCTTCGCTTGTTCATCCATCGTTATTAAATTAGGAAATTAGTGAAAAGTGACAAGAAAATATTTTAGTGAACAGTTATAATAAAAAATAATAGTGAAGTGAACTGGCTGTGATATCAGCTATTGTGGGTTGTGTATTATTTTTCGAATAGTTAGGAAAAATGGAAAGATCTAGATACGAAGATCCATTTTCAATCAAGCAAGATTATTTTTAAACAATTGGTGAGTCTTATTTTAATGGTTAATAAGTTTTGCGTAAATTTAAAATTACAGAAATTTAATTTGCTCGGATTCTATTAATTACACATAACTAATTCCGTTCCTCCTTCTTAAGGAATGAGTAATTGAAGACTACTTTCAATTATTCGGTTCATTATTTAACTGAGTTTCGATGTAAAGACTTCTCGTTAGACGATAGACTATTCCGAGGCAAAGGCACTTGATTATGATCGCGCCCAGCTGCAAGGCTCGAAGCTATCGCTCTCGCTTCTGGGCGCGCGTAATCCCTGCGCTCTGATTGGTTCGTGTTTTTCTTTAATAATTCGAAAACGAAGCTTCAAACCCCATTTTTGCAAAGGGAAATCTTGTTCAGAATGACGTCCTCTACCACCCCTTTCAGGGAGTAACACCTGTCGCGGGACACCCTGTATAATAGACGGCGGTGGAAATCACGATGGGTCCCTTGTGTTCTCCTATTTTCTCTATTATGTACCGATTATTTCGTAGTACCATTTTTATCCGATATGGACCCAAGAATCTGCGCAGGAATTTCGAGCCAGGCGCAAATTGCGTACGTTTTATAGCAACAAAGTCGTCAATATTATATTGCTTGGCTTCGATGCGGCGTTTGTTGAAACTTCTCCGATTTTCTTCTTGCAGCTTCATAATTTCTTCTTTAGCACTCTCTCTGACGTCACTGCGATTATCCTGGAACATGCGAATCCATTCATCTTCGATTATTTTCCTTATTGAAGGGTCTTCTTTTAATTTCATATGTGTCCCGAATAATAAATAAAACGGCGTAGTACCAATACTTCGATGAGGAGTAGAGTTTAAAAATTGTTCAGCCACGTGTACATATTTATGCCACTCTTTTGGGTGCGGGGCTGTCAATTTTGTAAGAAGTGGAATGAGCGCCCGATTAACACGCTCAACCTACCCATTTGCCCTAAGCATTCCAGTTGTCGTTGTCACCTGTTTTATGTTTTCTTTACAATACTCCGCAAATGCATGCGAAGTAAACGCGGTTCCTCGATCGGAGACGATTCGTCGTGGGTACCACTTGCTTCCCAAGGTGATTTAATACTTGTGCCGTATATGTAGACTTAGTAGTGTATAACCACGTAAATTTCGTAAACGAGTCAATCACCACGAAAATATACCGGTAACTTTTCTTGATGCTGGGAACAGGGCCTAAATGGTCTATGTGATACGTATCTAAGGGCAATTCCCCTTTTTCAGTTGGATATAAGAATCCTTCTTGTTTACCCTGTTTGCGTTTTACTAGTATACAATTTATACAATTACCGACAACCTTTTCAACTTTCACTGTCATTCCCTCAAACCAATAGTCTCTTTTCACTAATTGTTCTGTTTTAACAACAGCAAAGTGACCATGTTCATACGCTCGTCAGATTATTTGAAATTGTAACACCTTTGGAACTACTATAAATATTGTACATACGATGTCATGCAGCTCTCTATACAATAAATCGTTTTTTAATACAAAATGATCTACTCCTTTTTCATTAACTCTATTTATAATTGTCAATACGTACGGATCCCCTCGTTGATCCTTTTTTAATTTACCTAACAGTTCGTCCTCGTCTTTTTCAATCAGCATGACCGAGTGTAACGGGCTTCTACTTAATACATCAACGTGAAGCATGCTCTTCTCTGGTCGATGCTCTATATTATATGAAAACTCTTCGAGAAGAAGCGCCTATCTAAACTCCTTACAACTGGTTACAATCTTAAAAGGAACACCGAGTAGATATACATTATTATTAATTTGAGCTTCTTAGGCCCAAAGGGCCGCTTCGCCGTAACCAAGCTATAGCTCATACCGGCAGGTGTTCGTAATATAAGGGACGGGATATGGTCAACCAGTGAGGAGAAGAGACCTCACCACTTGCCATTTTAGCTGGCATTTTGCTCATTGGTTCCCATGTATTGAATTAGGAGAATTCACTCAATAGAGGTTTTTTGGAGAGAACCGTGGTATGAACGCAACAACAGCGTCGCGCCGCGGCCACTGTAGCTTGACTTCGGTGATCGGACGAGAACCGGTTTTTTTTTTGTAAGAGTACGTTTATTGCCAATAAATAATATGTACAGAGTACAATAAACCTAAACGCACAAAAAAAGGTATAACAACAACAACAAAACTTAACAAGATAAAAGGTTCCTACAAGGAACACGCACTATCTACAAGCTGGCTTTATACAGGGTGTCCACGCCTAAGTGTGACAACGCGATATTTCATAAACAATTAGTGACACGAAAAATTGTTTATATGGAAATTGCAGGGTACAAGGGGCTCTATATTTTGGCGCAAACGAAAATTTGTTAACGTTATTAATGTAAAAGATATGATGGTGAAGTTTCGATTTTTAAATGGAACCATATATTTTTGTTTCGATCACGCGATAGTGCTTTTCAAGACGAAATTATTAAGCTTTCATGTATTTACCCGATTTTTATTAGTTTTCGAGATATAACGCTTAGAAATTTACTAATTTTCAGCAGAAACGTCACGATTTGAGTAGTAAGTCATAAAAACGGTCTTATTGTTGTGGTAAGGCCGAAACCGATATCCGGGGGTCTACGGTCCGAACGGCAAGTCCGAAGAGTAAGAAACGTGGAAAGAATTGTCCATCCTTGATACGGAAAACTTAGACCGTAATGGACAATCTTTCCACGTTTCTTACTCTTCGGACTTGCCGTTCGGACCGTAGACCCCCGGATATCGGTTTCGGCCTTACCACAACAATAAGACCGTTTTTATGACTTACTACTCAAATCGTGACGTTTCTGCTGAAAATCAGTAAATTTCTAAGCGTTATATCTCGAAAACTAATAAAAATCGGGTAAATACATGAAAGCTTAATAATTTCGTCTTGAAAAGCACTATCGCGTGATCGAAACAAAAATATATGGTTCCATTTAAAAATCGAAACTTCACCATCATATCTTTTACATTAATAACATTAACAAATTTTCGTTTGCGCCAAAACATAGAGCCTCTTGTACCCTTCAATTTCCATATAAACAATTTTTCGTGTCACCAATAGTTTATGAAATATCGCGCTGTCACACTTAGGCGTGGCCACCCTGTATATACATTGCCCTTAATGCTACATTATGTACATCTTATACTAAGCTTAATTACTTATATACAACATTACAATATACATAGAAATTGGCTAAAACTATGTTAACATGGATAATTATAAAAGGGAGGGTGGGATAAGGAAGTGAGGGTGAGAGAAGGGGTAAGAAAGTTTTTTATTAAATTTGACAATAATTTTTACATTATTAAAAATAATAAAATAAGAAAAGAAATTATACCCTCCCCGGCGGGGAATCGAACCCCGGTCTCCCGCGTGACAGGCGGGGATACTGACCACTTTTTTTTAACAGACGTTTATTGTGCCATAACAATTAACAATAAAATATACACAACAATTTAAACGTACAAAAAAAAATTAACACTTATAACTAAAACTAGACTGAAGGCTCTAAACATAGAGCACGCGTAGTCTCCATCACTTGTCGTCTAATTGCACTTATTGTTACTATCTTATAAACAGAAAAAAAAAAAGAAGAACACTTGTTTTTCTTCTTACAACTAGTTTTTTCTTATATACAGAAAAGGCACTGAATCTGCATACTCAGTCTTGTCATTTTCAGGAAGGTATAAAAATATAATATAGTAATTACCAAGACTATTAATTGACATTTTTAGATACTATCAATTTAGTAATATAATGTAGTAAAGAATATAAAAAGTATAGATATAAATATATATATATATATATATATATATACAAGAAGGACAGGATTTGAACTTTGGTGTATCTTCCAGGTATGAATATTTACACAGCACTATAAATTAAGGAGGGTATATAACGTGAACAAAAAAATAAAATACGATCTCCCCGACGGGGAATCGAACCCCGGTCTCCCGCGTGACAGGCGGGGATACTAACCACTTTTTTTTTTTTTTGTAAGAGTACGTTTATTGCCAATAAATAATATATACAGAGTACAATAAACCTATACGCACAAAAAAAGGTATAACAGCAACAAAAAACTTAACAAGATAAAAGGTCCTACAAGGAACACGCACTATCTACAAGTTGGCTTTATATATACATTGCCCTTAATGCTACATTATGTACATCTTATACTAAGCTTGTAGGATGGTTTTTTCACAAAGGATCGCAAGGATAGCTCTGAGGAATACACAAGGAATATCTGGAGAAATACAAATAACAAATTTATTCATATATGATTTCTATACATAAATTTCCCATCTGTCAATAATTATATTGGTTTACAATATATTTTACAAAACGTCAAAACATAGCTTTTGAACTTTGAGATCTAATAATTTCGAAAGCTAGACTAGAGGCGTCCGGGAGGTTCTTCCGTCCATTCCCTGGGAGGCGACCGGCGGATAAACCAGCCGTTCTCTCCATTCCGAGGGCGGCCAGGATAGAATTCCCGTACTCTCCTCATTATTAGGCGACCGGCGGCAAGTTCCAGCCGTTCTCTCCCGAGATACTATAATTTACGATAGGCGACCGGCGGCAAGTTCCAGCCGTTCTCTCCCGAAAATCTACGATAGGCTACCGGCGGCAAGTTCCAGTCGTTCTCTCCTACTAACGCAACCAGAGAGTACTCTCCCACTTACTCCCCCCTGGATGGCGACCGGCGGTAGGTTCCAGCCGTTCTCTCCATCCCAGGAGAAGAGAGCACAAGACTCTCTGGGCTTCCTCGGGCGTCCGGGTGATTCTACCGTCCATTCCCTGGTAGGGGGCCCGGGATAAGACCACACTGCCCGGGCCATAAAACCACTTCGCATGGTGTTGCGTGATCCCAGGAATCTGGGTAAAACAAAACCGCTTGTGGTAGAAACGTGTGGGAGAGCTGAGAGGAGCGTATTGGGCGCCATCTCGGCTCGACTCCCAGGGTTTGCGTGACTGGGCCGTCGTTTGAGGTGTCGGGCTTGACCTAGTATCCGAGACGAGTTCCAGGAGACCACGCACCGCTTACCCTAAAAAGCTGTCCATGTAACTACCCAATCCCAGAACTCTGGGTAACAGGCGCCATGGCTGCAGATCTGCGTGGTAGAGGTGTCACGATGAGTGCCCTCGGCGGTGCCCCTTCAAACGTTGGAAGAGGAGTCTTCCTAACAAGGGTTGTGCGGAGGGTAAATGCACGGCCGTCGCTGAGGTGTCGGAATGATGGACCCAGTCATTCTAGTATCCGAGATGAGTCCGTGATCGCAGACAACACGACTTTTACCCTTAAAACTGTTCGCTACGGAGCTACCCAATCTCAGATTTCTGAGTAACAGATGCCACCGACAGTAATGATGTGTTGTAGAGGAAACCCGCCCTTCGGGGCCACGCCCTCGGCGGTGACCTGTCTAACGTTGCTTGAGGTTCATTCTCGCTATCACAGGTACTAAGGGTGGCATTGAAAGCCCCACCGGGATGTGGACCGGTGTTATGCCAATTTGGGATGGACTCTTAGGGGTAGTGAACTCGGGGTCTAGAAATGGGGTGTTTGTAGTGTATACCCGAGCGGGTGAGGTCACACGTTCGCGCCCTGTTACGCAGGGCCGAACACAGAATAAATCCATTCCCTGGTAGGCGACCGGCGGTAAGATCCTGCCGTTCTCTCCATCCCAGGGCGGCCAGGTTAGAGCCCCCGTACTCTCCCGTGCTGGCTAAGGCGTCCGAAAGCTAGGTTTCGTACTCTCCTTTACTCTAAAGGGCGACCGTGGTAATTACCTCGTTCTCTCCCAGTAGAGCACAGCAGGGAATCTGCCCCGATCGCGACTCCGATACCGATATTTATATTGGCGCGTTGCTAGAGTCCCGCGGACGATCAACAAGCTCGCGTTGCTATACTCGGCCTGCTCTCGCGGCTTCACGAACGTTCGCGGCCAGCGAGCCGCGAGCACGATGTTCGGCGCTCGCGAATGTTCGGTATGATTCCCGACGTAAGTCGCTCCGTTTCGCGAGGCGGTCTTTTAGAATGTTCTAGGTCGTCGAGAACATTCGGTGTTGTTACAAGCTTAATTACTTATATTACATTACATTATTCATACATAGAAATTGGCTAAAACTATGTAAGCGTTGATATTTATAAAAGGGAAGGAGGCATAAGGAAGTGGGGGTGAGAGAAGGGGTAAGAAAGTTTTTATTAAAATTGACAATAATTTTTACATTATTAAAAATAAGAAAATAAGAAAAAAAAATTATACCCTCCCCGGCGGGGAATCGAACCCCGGTCTCCCGCGTGACAGGCGGGGATACTGACCACTTTTTTTTTTTTGTAAGAGTACGTTTATTGCCAAATAAATAATATGTACAGAATACAATAAACCTAAACGTACAAAAAAAGGTATAACAACAACAACAAAACTTAACAAGATAAAAGGTTCCTACAAGGAACACGCGCAATCTACAAGTTGGCTTTATATATACATTGCCCTTAATGCTACATTATGTACATCTTATACTAAGCTTAATTACTTATATACAACATTACAATATACATAGAAATAGGCTAAAACTATGTTAACATTGATAATTATGAAAGGGAGAGAGGGATAAGGAAGTGAGGGTGAGAGAAGGGGTAAGAAAGTTTTTTATTAAATTTGACAATAATTTTTACATTATTAAAAATAATAAAATAAGAAAAAAAATTATACCCTTCCCGGCGGGGAATCGAACCCCGGTCTCCCGCGTGACAGGCGGGGATACTGACCACTTTTTTTTTTTTTTTTGTAACGAACGTTTATTGTGCCAATAAATATTATATACACAGGGTACAATAAACCAAAACGGACAAACGGTATATACATTGGATAAATATGTCGATGAGATTATAGGCTCCAACATGAAGCACGCGCAATCTATACGATAATTTCTAATACAGAATATTTTCATTATACAATATATAGAGAATGCATGCAATTAAGACAAATCGCTTATGTAATGATTTGTACAATATATACAGAAACGGCATGAAAAACTGTATAGATGGTGTTGTGTTGGGAGTTGGGGAAAGAGAAACAATATTTATTTAAATACAGATGTTGGTTGATATTTTGTATACAATAATGAAAATATGGGACAGAAAGAAAAGAGAAGAGGTGTAAAGAGGGAGAGGAAGAAGAGAAAAGAAATAGATATTTATTTATAATATAGACTACATAAAAAGTAAAAATTGATTACACTCCCCGGCGGGGAATCGAACCCCGGTCTCCCGCGTGACAGGCGGGGATACTGACCACTATACTACCGAGGAATTGGCGTATAGTGAATTTTCTGTTATCTATTTCAAATGTTTATTCTATTGTAGCCACCAATATTTAGTTGTGAGTGATCTGTGTTTGTCGTTTCGGTCTATGCTGGATAGTCTATAGTTAAATCGAATATTTGGGTCGTTGAACTGAATGTTTTTACTGTATGTGATTGTCTGATCGTTAATTTTTCTGAAAGCGTGATAGATAATTGGAATATTGTCAGAATTTTGTATGTATCCTTCACTGTCGAGGAAGATGAAGGATTCTGGTGGGGTATAGCCTGTTTGTAGTGTCCTTGTAAAATATAATGGGTTCGGGTATGTAGAGCAATATATTAAGCTATTTGATGTTATTGAACTAGTGTTTGCCCAGTGGTTTCGGGTGAGTTTTAACAAAAATAAGTCTATTCTGGTGATTTTGGCATCTTCGTATAGTTTGTAGTTGCTGATATATTTGGTGTAGTTGGATTCCGGTGATCTGTATTTGTTGAGGCAGGCCCGTAGACATTTTCGTTCGAAGATACGTAGCTTCTCCATGGTTCCGTGGCTGATGTTGAACCAAATCGGACATCCGTAGCTCAGTATCGGCCGCACGAAGAGCTTGTAACACAGAACTTTAACGCATTTATCAAGGTCTTTCGAGTAAAATAGTTTTTTGTGGGTTAGGAAGGCTTTCTGGGCTTTTTCTATTTGTAAGTTAACGTGTGCATTGTAATTTAGCTTGAAATCTAAGTGTATGCCTAAATATCGAACAATATTTTTGTGAGGAATTATCTTGCCTGAATTTTTCGCGTCATGTATGTGAAATTTACCTGCGTGTTTTCGAACGTCGCAGTTAGCGTCCGAAATTTTCGAAATGTATGGCCGAAATAAAATCGTTTCGCACTTGTTAATGTTGAGTTTCAATTTCCAAGCGTGGAAGTAATCCTGAATTTTGCCAAAAATTTCTTGCAATGCCGTTTGCAATGCAGAAGCTTTGTTACCTCGGAGGTAGATCAATAAATCGTCGGCGAATGCTATTGCTGATTTGAGATTGTCGATATTTAGGCCATACATTAGTAACAAGTCACTAATGAAAATGTTAAACAGAACGGGAGAGTTAACTGTGCCTTGCTGTAGGCCGTTTTTAATTTTGAAACTTTTACTTGATCTGAATTGACCGTCAACTACGAAGAATTCTTTGCCGTGAAGCATATTCCAAATCATTTGTACCAGATGAATTGGAAATTGTTTCTTTAGCAATTTGAAGAAGAGTCCGTCCAGCCAGACAGTGTCGAAAGCCTTTTCAAGATCTATGAGCACCGCGGCAACGCAATCTCCTGCGTTTCTGGCCCAGCAAATATCCGACGTGAATTTACTTATCGCGTGTACTGTGGAATGTTTGTGACGAAAACCGAATTGATATTCTGGGATTATGTTTTTCGACTTGCAGAAATTAACAATCGAATCATTTATCGTTGTCTCGAAGACCTTGCTAATGTTTGGAAGAAGACTGATTGGGCGGTAGCTATTAGGATCACTACCGTCTTTGCCTTTCTTCTTGATCGTTATCAATTTGGCTGTCTTCCAGATCGTGGGGAAATAAGCTAAGTTTAGACAATTGTTGAAAATGATACTGTAATAATAGATGTACTGCTGAGGAAGGTTTTTCAAAGCGATATTAGGTATTTCATCAAAACTGGAGGATTTTTTACTATTTAGATTTTTAAACGTATACAGGAGTTTATAATATGACGTGAAATAACTGGGAGGGATGGATTCTTCGTCAGGATTGTCTGCGGTGTTTCTGTCGGAGAAGGTACATACTGTGATATTGTTTGTCTTATTGTGTTCAATTTCCTGTTGAAAGGAGTTTATCTTTTGTTGTATTATGTTAGAGTGTTGTTTTTTACCCATGTGCATGTTCTGTGTGTGTACCCCTTCAAAGTGTGCCCCAAGAGCATCGAGTTTGTTTTGAGTGTCTGTGATTAATATCGTGTCTGTGTCTGTTGCTAATTCATTTATGTTAAGATTAGCCTTGGCAAGGAGCTCGGTGTTTGTCTTAGGAATTTTAAGTGTTTCGATGTCGTTACTATCTTTTGACCGAAATATCGTTTTTATGGATGGAAAGAGTTCTTTATGTTTGTGCAGCGAAATTTTACTTATGCGGTTTTTCCAATAGTTACTTACTGATTCCTGGAAAGCTTTTTTGATTTCGTATCTGGTATCTTTGAGTTCTTTTTTAAGATGTTTTATGACTGTGTCGTGTGCCTGTGTATAATTTTGTAAGTTAGAAAGTCTGTTGATTCTAGTGATCAAGCAGCTTTTCTGTTTGCGAAGGTTTCGTATTTGCGGAGTAATGTACCTATCTGTTGAATTGAAGTTGTTGTCTGTGCGCGGTATTGCTGAATCTATTGCTTCGAGTATGTGTGTATTTAATTCGAGAATAAGTCCGTCAATTTCGTCTGTCGTGAGGTTTCGGTTGTTAGGAATTGCGATTATGTCTTTTTCCAATAGTGTCGTTCTGAACTGTGCCCAGTCGGCTTTGTTAAAGTTATACTTGATACTTGGTGTTACTTCGTCGAATAAAAAGAAGTCTGTTGATGGGATTGATATTAAGATTTTTGTCGCTCTATGGTCACTATCGTATTTAAAGGAGTGTAAAAGTTTTGGTGCCGGTACGTCGTGGAATTTGATCCTATTGTCCGCCAAGCAGAGATCTATAAACGCTCCGCTTTTTGGGTAGGAAGGGACGATCGTGCTGTAGAGTGTCGTTCTATAAGTGATTTCATTTTCGGAAATCCACTTGTTTAGGGACACACCGCGTGGATTATTTATGGTATTTCCCCACGTGTGGTGTTTAGCGTTTAGGTCTCCGGCCAACAGATAATAATTGTTGGTTTTGTGCAGTTCTAATGAGTCAAAAAGGGCCTTGAATTCTAACATAAATTCTTTTTTGCAGCTACTCGTGGCATATCCTGCTATAAGATATAATTTGCAATTGTTTTGGAATTTGATTTCTAAGACTGTTGCTTCGAAGCACGTACTATTTTTGATGCTGTTTGTCTGGACGTTCCTAAATTTGATATCTTTCCGAATTAATATTCCCGTGCCTCCCGCCTGTTTGGAGTTTAACCTATCTCGTCTAATAAAGGTGTAATCTTTGAAGTTAATTTTGTGGCTCGGATTTAGCTTTGTCTCGGAGAGTAAGGCTATATCCGGTTTGTGATTATTGAGACAATCCAGGAGAGTGACTCTTCTTTCATTTGTTATGATGGAGTTTACGTTAATTTGAATTATACAAAGATTATGTAGTAACAATTTATTGGCAGTGTTCTGGTGTGTGGTATCGGTTGACATTTTAAATTTCGATTTCGAGGGCTTCTGCTATGATGCTGATTTTGTTCGCGTTTGCTGTTATGTTTTGTGCAAGCTGAGCAATATTTATGCTAATAGTATCCGTTATAATTCTTTTAATTTCTTCTAGCAGGGATGGCGGCGGTGTTTGTGTAACTATAGTCTGCCGTGGAGGGATTTTGGGAGTTTGCTGTAACGCGGATTTTGATTTGTTGTTAGATGCTATGGAACTGTAAGTTATGTTAGGTTTAACCGTGTTTTTGAAGAATTTTGATTTTTTTTCCCTTTCTTCCTGTAATTTAAGTTTGCGTTCCTCTATTTTCTGTTTAATTTCTTTAATTTTGGGGCATCCTCTGTACGAGGCTGGGTGTCCGAATTGTTTGCAGTTTATACAATACGGTTTCGAATCCGTATTGTTCAGGTCTACGTTTGATCGCGGGCATTCTCCTGGATTGTGGGGAAGGTTGCACTTGACGCATCTGTAACTGAGGTTGCAGTTTAGTGCGACGTGCCCTATGCGTTGGCACCTCTTGCATTGTATGCGTTCCTTTTTAACAAGTTTTTCCCATGTTATTACGGAGTGGAGGACTGTTTTTACGGATTTTAAATTATTGACTGAACTATTGTGCGCGATTTGGACGATGTATATGGGAAGATTACGTCCTTCTTTTGCGGATCTATGCGTGGTGAATTTTTTTACATTTTTAAACTCTACGTTAGGTATATTTTTTGATTTTAATTCTGAAAGAATCGCTTCCGGGTCGAAGTCACCGTCTAAGTTTTTCAGTAGAATACTTATTGGCTTTTCTTCCCTTGGCGTATACGTGAAATACTCAATATTATGTGCTTTTAAAGTGTCGCATGCTGTTTTATATAAAGTTATCGAGTCCGTATGCAAGAGATGCTTTGCGTTGTTGATTTTTTTAATTGTAAAATCTTTGCTAATTTTTCCGATTAATTCAATGGTGTTTTTACTGGTGCAGTTGTAGATGACTATTGGGGGTGGTTTTGATTTATTTGGAACTGGGTCTGGTACAGTTACCTGGTCATTGAAAACTTTAGGTTTTTTTGATGAGGGCCTTGTGTCTCCGTCCGTGGATTTCGCAGCCTTTGCCATTGCTGCGTGGGGTGGTATGGCCTGTGACGATTTTCTTTTGTTCGCGCTGACCGTTGTCCATGGGTCTTCGTCTCTGCTTACGGCTTGGTCCTTGCCGCGGGGGCTCGAGGCTGGCACCGATGACTCCTTCACGGGTTGGGGCTGTGGTACAGGTAGATCCGGTCGAACGGTACTTTCCCCTTTCTTCGGGTTTTTCCGCTTTCGTTCTTCTTGTAGCTGGCTCGAGAGATTTTCGATGGTCTTGTTTAGATTTTCGATCATTTTAATCAGATCTTCGTAGGATGGCTTCATTTCGTCTGAAGATTTTGACTGAGATGGCGTGGTTTTTCCTTTGTTGGCCTTCATGGCTTTCTGTTCTATTGCAGCAGGTTCTTTCCGTGATATTAATTTCGGCTTTGGATTCAGCCTTTTTACAACGACATTGCCTAATGATTTGTTGATCCGTGAAAGTAATGGTATATTTTCACTTGATAATATATCCTCTTTTTTAATGATTTTAATTAAATCATGTGTTTTCACTGCACTGCACTTTGGTCTTGATTGAGCGGGACATGCGTCCCCTTGGGAATTATGATTGTCTATTGTTGTATATTGTTCAGGTTATTTGTCACTGTGATATTTAATGATATGTATTTAATAATCTATTGATACTGGCGAATATTGAATTCTTTTAGGCACTGTGTACTATGGCACAAGCACTTGTAGAAAAACGCTTTCCGAAAATCACTCTGACACGCCGGCGGTACGGTCGTAAAGGGCACGTCCGTCACGTTCGAGGGTCGGCGAGCGAATGGGGATACTGACCACTATACTACCGAGGATTTTACACTATGTGGGGATTTAGGTATCGGTTTTTAATTTATAACCACCAGTACCTTTTTGTATTCTGTCTATGGTTGTCTTTTATGTCTATGGTTGATAATTTATAATTGAAACGCATGATAGGGTCGTCAAAGTTTAGGTTTCTGTCATATGTGATTGTCTTGTCGTAGGTTTTTCGGAATACGTGGTAGATTAGGGGGATATTTCTAGAATTTTGAATGTAACCTTCGCTGTCTAAGTAAATGAAAGATTCTGGTGGTGTGTATCCTGTCAGCATGGTGTTCGCGAAATACAGTGGGTTCGGGTAAACGGAGCTGAATATTTGGCTATTTGATGTAATTTGGTGAATATTGGACCAGTGGTTTCTGATTAGTTTGAGAATAAATAAGTCTATCCTGATTAGTTTGGCTTCTTCATATAATTTGTAGTTGCTAATCCTCTTGGTGTAGTTGGATTCTGGTGTCCGGTATCGGTTGAGGCAGGCTCGGATGCATTTTCTTTCAAATATCCGGAGTTTCTCCATAGTTCCTGGGCTGAGGTTGAACCAGATGGGGCTGCCATACGTTAGTATGGGTCTGATGAGGAGCTTGTAACAGAGAATTTTCACGCATTTATCGAGGTCTTTTGAATAAAATAATCTTTTATGGGCTATGAAGGCTTTCTGTGCTTTGTCTATTTGTATGTCTATGTGTTGGTTGTAATTGAGTTTAAAGTCCAAGTGTATACCTAAGTAACGGACGGTTTCTTTGTGTGGAATTTTGTTGTTTGTGTTTTCGCTGTCTAGGATTTGAAATTTACCTGCGTGTTTGCGTACGTCACTGTTAGCATCTGAGATTTTAGAGATGTAGGGTCTGAATAAGATGGTTTCGCATTTGTTTATATTAATCATTAATTTCCACGTGTTAAAATAATGTTGGATGTTTCTAAGGATTTCTTGAAGAAGCGATTGTAATTTTGATGCTTTATTGTGCCGGATGTAAATTAAGAGGTCGTCTGCAAAGGCTATTGCTTTTTTGTCGTTATCGCTATTAAGACCGAATAATTTTAATAAGTCGCTGATGAAAATATTGAATAAGATAGGAGAATTTACTGTGCCCTGTTGTAACCCGTTTTTAACTTTAAAAGCTTTCCTAGACGAAAATTGACCGTTAACTACGTAAAATGATTTATCGTGGAGCATGTTCCAAATAATTTTGATTAAATGTATCGGGAATTCTTTTTTGAGGAGTTTGAAGAAGAGCCCATCTAACCAGACTGTGTCAAAAGCTTTCTCAAGGTCTATGAATAAGGCCGCAACGCAGTCTCCTGCGTTTCTGGCCCAACAGACATCTGACGTGAATTTTGTGACTGCATGAATTGTGGAGTGCTTATGGCGGAAACCGAATTGTGTCTCTGGTATTATATCCCTGGATTTGCAAAAGCTAACAATTGCATTATTTATTGTCGTTTCGAAGACTTTGCTAATGTTAGGAAGTAGACTTATTGGACGGTAATTGTTCGGATCACTACCGTCCTTGCCTTTCTTTTTGATCGTAATCAATTTGGCTGTCTTCCAAATGGTGGGGAAGTAGGATGAATTTAAACAATTATTAAAGATAATAGCGCATTTATATATGTAACGTTGGGGTAGATGTTTCAGTGCTATGTTGGGAATACCGTCAAAGCTGGATGATTTTTTGTTGTTTAAATTTTTAAAGGTGTTTTTAAGGGTATAGATGGATGTAAAATAATTTGGAGGAATGCTGTCTTCGTCCGGGTTGTCCGCGGTGTTCGTGGCGTTAAACGTGCATAGTGTAAAAGCGTTTTGTATTTCTTGTTTTAGAGTCTCGACTTTTTTATTTATTATGTTGGCGTGTTGTTCTTTGCCCATATGTAGATTTTTTGTGTGAACCGTTTCAAAATGTGTACCTAGTATGTCTAACTTGTCCTGTGTGTCTGTAATTAGTACCGTGTTGTTTGCATCTTTCTGTAGGTGATTGATGTTAATGTCCGATTTTTCCAAAAGGTTTGCGTGTGTTGGGGGGATTTTGAGTGTTGCGATGTCGTTACTGTCTTTGGCTCGAAATATATTATTTATTGAGGGGAACATTTCATGTGGTTTGTGCACTGAAATTTTGGATATCCTATTTTTCCAGTAATTGCTAACGTTATCTTGAAAAGCTATTTTGATTTCGTTTCTGATTTTTGAAAGTGCCTTTTTTAATGCGTCTATTTCCGGTTTTTTGTCTGCGGTGTAATTTTCAATTCGCGAGAGTCTGTTGATTCGTGTGATTAGGTAGCTTTTACGTTTGCGAAGTTTTTCTATTTTTGGAGTTATGTATTTGTCCGGTGAGTTGAAATTTTCGTCTATGCGTGGCACCGCGAAGTCGATGGCGTTAAGTATGTTTGTGTTCATTTTGTCTATGTAGTTGTCTATCTCGTCTGTCGAAAGGTTTCTGTCATTCGGTATGTCGATGTCGTCGTTTTCGATTAAAAATGATTCGTATTTTGTCCAGTCTGTTTTGTTAAAATTGTATTTTATGTTAGGGATTGCTTGCTCGAATGCTAAGTAATCTATCGAAGGAATGGATACTGTCATTACGGAAGCTCGGTGGTCACTGTCGTACTGGAAGGAATTGAGCAGGTTAGGAGCAGATATATTGTGGAATTTGATTCTGTTATCCGCCAAGCAGAGGTCGATAAACGCACCGCTTTTTGGATACGATGGGACTGCTGTCCTATAGAGAGATGTTTTGAAGGTGATCTGATTTTCTGAAAACCATTTGTTGAGCGAGACTCCGCGACTATTGTTTATGGAATTTCCCCACGCATGGTGCTTAGCATTTAAGTCTCCGGCCAGCAAATAATACTTGTCTGGCTTAAACAATTCCAGGGAGTCAAATAGAGATTTAAATTCCATCATGAATTCTTTTTTGCAATTACTCGTGGCGTATGCTGCTATGAGGTAAAGTGTATTATTATTCTGAAATTTGATTTCTATGACTGTTGATTCGAAGCAAACACTATTCGCGATACTATTTATTTCAATGGTTCTGAATTTAATGTCTTTCCTAATTAGAATGCCCGTACCTCCTGCTTGTTTGGAGTTTAATCTGTCCCTTCTTACGAAATGATAATTTTTGAAACTAATTTTGTGGATATGATTTAATTTTGTCTCGGATAATAAAACTACGTCTGGCTTGTGCTTATTTAGACAATCTGTAAGAGTGGCTCTTCTTTCGTTAGTAATAATAGAATTGACGTTGATTTGAATTATGTTGAGTTCCCGGAGAAGCAATTCATTGATAGTGTTCCGTTGAGTTAAGGGTGGCATTGTTTTAAATATCGATTTCTAATGCATTTACTATTATGTCAATACGGTTGGTGTTTGCAGCAATATTTTCTGCTAGTTTTGAAATTTGCGAGGTTATTGTAACGGCGATGATATTTTTAATTTCATCTAACAGTGACGTGTGTGATGCTGTGTTGGTGTTTTGTTGTGGTGGTGCAAGTTTTGGCTGTTGAGTGTTTTGTATGTGTTTGTTGTTTGATGCTATCGCGCTGTATGAAATACTTGGGTTCACAAAGTTATTGACTAATTTTTCTTTTCTTTCTTTTTCTAATTTCAAGTTTTGTTTTTTTTCTTCAATTTTTTGTTTGATTTCTTTTATTTTCGGACAACCTCTATAGGAAGCTGGGTGACCATATTGCTGACAGTTTACACAGAAAGGATTGGTATCTATGTTGCCGGTGCGTGGGCATTCTCCGGGATTGTGGGGTTCGTTACATTTAACGCATCTATAGTTCAGGTTGCAGTTTAAAGCAACATGACCGATTCGTTGGCACCTCTTGCACTGGATGCGATCTTTTTTGACTAATTTTTCCCAAGTTACTAGGGAGTGTAACAGAGTTTTAATTTTGGTGACGTTGTTGATTTTACTATTTTGGGACATTTGCACTAAATAGATCGGGAGATTTCTGCCTTCTTTTACTGATCGTTGGGTTGTAAATTTCTTAACTGCTTTAAATTCTACGCTTTCAATATTTTTATTAATAAGCTGTTCTAAGACTATTTCTGGTTCAAATTCACCTTCTAGATTTTTTAATAGAATTGTCGTTAGTTTTTCTTGTTTTGGGGTATAGGTAAAATATTCGATATTGTTTGATTTTAGAATATTGCAAGCTGCTTTGTACGAAGATACACAATCCATATGCAAGAGGTGCTTGGAGTTATTAATGCGCTTGGTGTAAAAATCTTTTGAAATTGTTGATATTAAGTTTATTGTGTTTTTGCAGGAATTGCTGTATACTACGATTGGTGGAGGTCTGTTATTATTAATTACTGGTTTGGAAACATTTACCTGGTTTCCGAATCTGGGCCTTTTTTCTGGGGTTACTGTGACTGCCGATGTGACTTTTACGGTATTTTCAGCCTTGGTCGTGGGGAATGAGGTGGTGGCGTTGCTCTTGCGCTTGGGTCGTACTACGGTCGTCCATTCAGTTGTGGCAGGTACCGTTTGCCTGGGTTTTTCCGCGGCCTCCATTGTTACCTCAGGTACTGTTGTCTTTATTTCCGGGGATTCCCTGTCGGTGTTTTTCGGTTTCTGTGCTTCTCCAAGTTGTTTCGATAGGTTTGCTATCGTTTCATTTAGGCTAGCAATCATTTTTAGAAGTTCCTCGTAAGATGGCTTTAAATCTGCATCTTGCTGTTTGGATGTTTGCGCAGGTTTCCCTTTTGCATTCTTCATTTTGAGGCCTTCTTCTGAACTTTTTCTTGATAGGAGATTCGGCTTTGGGTTCAGTCTCTTTGGACTGTTTTTGCCAGCCAGGGATTTGGTCACGTGGGCTAGGAGCACCACGTTTTCCTGATTTAAGATGTTGCGTTGTTTTATAATCTTGATAAGATCCTTAGTCGTGTCTTTTGACGTCACATTTTCGACTTTCGTCGAGATACCTTGGCTTGGGGATGGCTCCCCTTGTTTATTATCACTGCTTTCTATGTTAAATTATTAAGAGAATGTCCTGGTCTTTAAATAAATAACTATGTATCTTTATAGAGATAAAGATCCACGCTGCACTGATCAGTTTTTCTAAGGCACTGTTAATAGCACGTTTGTGTACACAGACTGGTTCGCACTCGAAACTCGCAGGTAGGAAGGGTCGCTTAGGACACGTCCGACTCCTACGAAGGTTGACGAGCTAATGGGATACTGACCACTATACTACCGAGGATTTTACACTATGTGGGGATTTAGGTTTCAGTTTTTAATTTATAACCACCAGTACCTTTTTGTATTCTGTCTATGTTTGTCTTTTATGTCTATGGTTGATAATTTATAATTGAAACGCATGATAGGGTCGTCAAAGTTTAGGTTTCTGTCATATGTGATTGTCTTGTCATAGGTTTTTCGAAATACGTGATAGATTAGGGGGATATTTCTGGAGTTTTGGATGTAACCTTCGCTGTCTAAGTAAATGAAAGATTCTGGTGGTGTATATCCTGTCAGCATGGTGTTCGCGAAATACAGTGGGTTCGGATAAACGGAGCTAAATATTTGACTATTTGACGTGATTTGGTGAATGTTGGACCAGTGGTTTCTAATTAATTTGAGTACAAATAAGTCTATCCTGATCAGTTTGGCTTCTTCGTATAATCTGTAGTTACTAATCCTCTTCGTATAATTCGATTCTGGTGTCCGGTATCGGTTGAGGCAGGCACGGATGCATTTCCTTTCGAATATCCGAAGCTTCTCCATGGTTCCTGGGCTGAGGTTGTACCAGATGGGGCTGCCATACGTTAGTATGGGTCTGATGAGGAGCTTGTAACAGAGAATTTTCACGCATTTATCGAGGTCTTTTGAATAAAATAATCTTTTATGGGCTATGAAGGCTTTCTGTGCTTTGTCTATTTATATGTCTATGTGTTGGTTGTAATTGAGTTTAAAATCCAAGTGTATACCTAAGTAACGGACGGTTTCTTTGTGTGGAATTTTGTTGTTTGTGTTTTCGCTGTCTAGGATTTGAAATTTACCTGCGTGTTTGCGTACGTCACTGTTAGCATCTGAGATTTTAGAGATGTATGGTCTGAATAAGATGGTTTCGCATTTGTTTATATTAATCATTAATTTCCACGTGTTAAAATAATGTTGGATGTTTCTAAGGATTTCTTGAAGAAGCGATTGTAATTTTGATGCTTTATTGTGCCGGATGTAAATTAAGAGGTCGTCTGCAAAGGCTATTGCTTTTTTGTCGTTATCGCTATTAAGACCGAATAATTTTAATAAGTCGCTGATGAAAATATTGAATAAGATAGGAGAATTTACTGTGCCCTGTTGTAACCCGTTTTTAACTTTAAAAGCTTTCCTAGACGAAAATTGACCGTTAACTACATAAAATGATTTGTTGTGCAGCATGTTCCAAATGATTTTTACTAAATGTATCGGGAAATCTTTTTTGAGGAGTTTGAAGAAGAGCCCATCTAACCAGACTGTGTCAAAAGCTTTCTCAAGGTCTATGAATAAGGCCGCAACGCAGTCTCCTGCGTTTCTGGCCCAACAGACATCTGACGTGAATTTTGTGACTGCATGAATTGTGGAGTGCTTATGGCGGAAACCGAATTGTGTCTCTGGTATTATATCCCTGGATTTGCAAAAGCTAACAATTGCATTATTTATTGTCGTTTCGAAGACTTTGCTAATGTTCGGAAGTAGACTTATTGGACGGTAGTTGTTCGGATCACTACCGTCCTTGCCTTTCTTTTTGATCGTAATCAATTTGGCTGTCTTCCAAATGGTGGGGAAGTAGGATGAATTTAAACAATTATTAAAGATAATAGCGTATTTATATATGTAACGTTGGGGTAGATGTTTCAGTGCTATGTTGGGAATACCGTCAAAGCTGGATGATTTTTTGTTGTTTAAATTTTTAAAGGTGTTTTTAAGGGTATAGATGGATGAAAAATAATTTGGAGGAATGCTGTCTTCGTCCGGGTTGTCCGCGGTGTTCGTGGCGTTAAACGTGCATAGTGTAGAAGCGTTTTGTATTTCTTGTTTTAGAGTCTCGATTTTTTGATTTATTATGTTGGCGTGTTGTTCTTTGCCCATATGAAGATTTTTTGTGTGAACCGATTCAAAATGCGTACCTAGTATATCAAGTTTGTCCTGTGTGTCTGTAATTAATACTGTATTGTTTGCGTCTTTCTGTAGGTGATTGACGTTAATGTCCGATTTTTCTAAAAGGTTTGTCTGTGTTGAAGGGATTTTGAGTGTTCCGATGTCGTTACTGTCTTTGGCTCTAAATATATTATTTATTGAGGGAAACATTTCGTGTGGTTTGTGTACTGAAATTTTTGATATTCGATTTTTCCAGTAATTGCTAACGTTATCTTGAAAAGCTATTTTGATTTCGTTTCTGATTTTTGAAAGTGCCTTTTTTAATGCGTCTATTTCCGGTTTTTTGTCTGCGGTGTAATTTTCAATTCGCGAGAGTCTGTTGATTCGTGTGATTAGGTAGCTTTTACGTTTGCGAAGTTTTTCTATTTTTGGAGTTATGTATTTGTCCGGTGAGTTGAAATTTTCGTCTATGCGTGGCACCGCGAAGTCGATGGCGTTAAGTATGTTTGTGTTCATTTTGTCTATGTAGTTGTCTATCTCGTCTGTCGAAAGGTTTCTGTCATTCGGTATGTCGATGTCGTCGTTTTCGATTAAAAATGATTCGTATTTTGTCCAGTCTGTTTTGTTAAAATTGTATTTTATGTTCGGGATTGCTTGCTCGAATGCTAAGTAATCTATCGACGGAATGGATACTGTCATTACGGAAGCTCGGTGGTCACTGTCGTACTGGAAGGAATTGAGCAGGTTAGGAGCAGATATATTGTGGAATTTGATTCTGTTATCCGCCAAGCAGAGGTCGATAAACGCACCGCTTTTTGGATATGATGGGACTGCTGTTCTATAGAGGGATGTTTTGAATGTGATTTGGTTTTCTAAAAACCATTTGTTGAGCGAGACGCCGCGACTATTGTTTATGGAATTTCCCCACGCATGGTGCTTAGCATTTAAGTCTCCGGCCAGCAAATAATACTTGTCCGGCTTAAACAATTCCAGGGAGTCAAATAGAGATTTAAATTCCATCATGAATTCTTTTTTGCAATTACTCGTGGCGTATGCTGCTATGAGGTAAAGTGTGTTATTATTCTGAAATTTGATTTCTATGGCTGTTAATTCGAAGCAAACACTATTCGCGATACTATTTATTTCAATGGTTCTGAATTTAATGTCTTTCCTAATTAGAATGCCCGTACCTCCTGCTTGTTTGGAGTTTAATCTGTCCCTTCTTACGAAATGATAATTTTTGAAACTAATTTTGTGGATATGATTTAATTTTGTCTCGGATAATAAAACTACGTCTGGCTTGTGCTTATTTAGACAATCTGTAAGAGTGGCTCTTCTTTCGTTAGTAATAATAGAATTGACGTTGATTTGGATTATGTTGAGTTCCCGGAGAAGCAATTCATTGATAGTGTTCCGTTGAGTTAAGGGTGGCATTGTTTTAAATATCGATTTCTAATGCATTTACTATTATGTCAATACGGTTGGTGTTTGCAGCAATATTTTCTGCTAGTTTTGAAATTTGCGAGGTTATTGTAACGGCGATGATATTTTTCATTTCATCTAATAGTGACGTGTGTGATGCTGTGTTGGTGTTTTGTTGTGGTGGTGCAAGTTTTGGCTGTTGAGTGTTTTGTATGTGTTTGTTGTTTGATGCTATCGCGCTGTATGAAATACTTGGATTCACAAACTTATTGACTAATTTTTCTTTCCTTTCTTTTTCTAGTTTCAGGTTTAGTTTTTTTTCTTCAATTTTTTGTTTGATTTCTTTTATTTTCGGACAACCTCTATAGGAAGCTGGGTGGCCATATTGCTGGCAATTTACACAGAAAGGTTTGGTATCTACGTTGCTGGTGCGAGGGCATTCTCCGGGGTTGTGGGGTTCGTTACATTTAACGCATCTATAGTTCAGGTTGCAGTTTAAGGCAACATGACCGATGCGTTGGCATCTCTTACACTGGATGCGATCTTTTTTGATTAATTTTTCCCAAGTGACTAGGGAGTGTAACAAAGTTTTGATTTTGGTGACGTTATTGATTTTACTATTTTGCGACATTTGTACTAAATAAATTGGGAGGTTTCTACCTTCTTTTAGTGATCGTTGAGTTGTAAATTTTTTGACTGCTTTGAATTCTACACTTTCAATATTTTTATTAATTAGTTGTTCTAGGACAATTGCTGGTTCGAAATCACCTTCTAGATTTTTCAAGAGAATTGTGGTTAGTTTTTCTTCTTTTGGAGTGTACGTAAAATATTCAATGTTGTTTACTTTTAGGATGTTGCAAGCTGCTTTGTAAGAGGATACACAGTCCATGTGCAAGAGATGTTTAGAGTTATTAATTCGCTTTGTGTAAAAATCTTTTGTAATCGTTGAAATCAAGTTTATTGTATTTTTGCAAGAGTTGCTGTATACTACTATTGGTGGGGGTCTGGTATTATTAGATACTGGTTTGGAAACATTTACCTGGTTTCCGAACTTGGGTCTTTTTACTGGCGTTGCTAAGGATGCCGTTGTAGCCTTTACAGAGTCATCCGCCTTGGTCGTGGGGGATGAGATGGTGGCGTCGGCGGCGTTGCCCTTACGCTTGGGCCGTATGACGGTCGTCCATTCGGTCGGAGCAGGTATCGTTTGCCTGGGTTTTTCCGCGGCCTCTATTGTTACATCCGGTACCTTTGCCCTTATTTCTGGGGATTCCCCGTTGGAATCTTTTGATTTCTGTGCCTCACCGAGTTGTTTCGATAGGTTTGCTATCGTTTCGTTGAGGCTAGCAATCATTTTCAAAAGTTCTTCATATGATGGCTTCATATCTGCATCTTGCTGTTTGGATGATTGAGCAGATTTTCCTTTTGAAGCCTTCATTTTGGGGCCTTCTTCTGAGCTTCTTCGCGATACAAGATTCGGTTTAGGATTGAGTCTTTTTGGGCTGTTTTTGCCCGCAAGGGATTTAGTAACGTGGGCTAAAAGCGCCACGTTTTCGTGACTCAAAATATTTCTTTGTTTTATAATTTTAACAAGATCCTTAGTCGAGTCTTTAGTCGTTACATAGTCGACTTTCGTCGGAATCCCTTGGCTAGGGGATAGCACCCCTTGTTGGTTATCACTATTTTCTATATTAACTGATTATAACAATGTCTAGGTTTTTAAATAAATAACTATCTATCTTTAGAAAGATAGAGACGCACCACTGCACTGTTCAGTTTTGTACACGACACTGTTGATCGCACGGTAATGTTTAAGCACAGGCTAATTCGCACTCGGAACTCGCAGGTAGGAAGGGTCGCTTAGGACACGTCCGACTCCTACGAAGGTTGACGAGCTAATGGGGATACTGACCACTATACTACCGAGGAATTGGCGTATAGTGAATTTTCTGTTATCTATTTCAAATGTTTATTCTATTGTAGCCACCAATATTTAGTTGTGAGTGATCTGTGCTTGTCGTTTCGGTCTATGCTGGATAATCTATAGTTAAATCGAATATTTGGGTCGTTGAACTGAATGTTTTTACTGTATGTGATTGTCTGATCGTTAATTTTTCTGAAAGCGTGATAGATAATTGGAATATTGTCAGAATTTTGGATGTATCCTTCACTGTCGAGGAAGATGAAGGATTCTGGTGGGGTATAGCCTGTTTGTAGTGTCCTTGTAAAATATAATGGGTTCGGGTATGTAGAGCAATATATTAAACTATTTGATGTTATAGAACTAGTGTTTGCCCAGTGGTTTCGGGTGAGTTTTAACAAAAATAAGTCTATCCTGGTGATTTTGGCATCTTCGTATAGTTTGTAGTTGCTGATATATTTGGTGTAGTTGGATTCCGGTGATCTGTATTTGTTGAGGCAGGCCCGTAGACATTTTCGTTCGAAGATACGCAGCTTCTCCGTGGTTCCGTTTCTGATGTTGAACCAAATCGGACATCCGTAGCTCAGTATCGGCCGCACGAAGAGCTTGTAACACAGAACTTTAACGCATTTATCAAGGTCTTTCGAGTAAAATAGTTTTTTGTGGGTAAGGAAGGCTTTCTGGGCTTTTTCTATTTGTAAGTTAACGTGTGCATTGTAATTTAGCTTGAAATCTAAGTGTATGCCTAAATATCGAACAATATTTTTGTGAGGAATTATCTTGCCTGAATTTTTCGCGTCATGTATGTGAAATTTACCTGCGTGTTTTCGAACGTCGCAGTTAGCGTCCGAAATTTTCGAAATGTATGGCCGAAATAAAATCGTTTCGCACTTGTTAATGTTGAGTTTCAATTTCCAAGCGTGGAAGTAATCCTGAATTTTGCCAAAAATTTCTTGCAATGCCGTTTGCAGTGCAGAAGCTTTGTTACCTCGGAGGTAGATCAATAAATCGTCGGCGAATGCTATTGCTGATTTGAGATTGTCGATATTTAGGCCATACATTAGTAACAAGTCACTAATGAAAATGTTAAACAGAACGGGAGAGTTAACTGTGCCTTGCTGTAGGCCGTTTTTAATTTTGAAACTTTTACTTGATCTGAATTGACCGTCAACTACGAAGAATTCTTTGCCGTGAAGCATATTCCAAATCATCTGTACCAGATGAATTGGAAATTCTTTCTTTAGCAATTTGAAGAAGAGTCCGTCCAGCCAGACAGTGTCGAAAGCCTTTTCAAGATCTATGAGCACCGCGGCAACGCAATCTCCTGCGTTTCTGGCCCAGCAAATATCCGACGTGAATTTACTTATCGCGTGAACTGTGGAATGTTTGTGACGAAAACCGAATTGATATTCTGGGATTATGTTTTTCGACTTGCAGAAATTAACAATCGAATCATTTATCGTTGTCTCGAAGACCTTGCTAATGTTTGGAAGAAGACTGATTGGGCGGTAGCTATTAGGATCACTACCGTCTTTGCCTTTCTTCTTGATCGTTATCAATTTGGCTGTCTTCCAGGTCGTGGGGAAATAAGCTAAGTTTAGACAATTGTTGAAAATGATACTGTAATAATAGATGTACTGCTGAGGAAGGTTTTTCAAAGCGATATTAGGTATTTCATCAAAACTGGAGGATTTTTTACTATTTAGTTTTTTAAACGTATACAGGAGTTTATAATATGACGTGAAATAACTGGGAGGGATGGATTCTTCGTCAGGATTGTCTGCGGTGTTTCTGTCGGAGAAGGTACATACTGTGATATTGTTTGTCTTATTGTGTTCAATTTCCTGTTGAAAGGAGTTTATCTTTTGTTGTATTATGTTAGAGTGTTGTTTTTTACCCATGTGCATGTTCTGTGTGTGTACCCCTTCAAAGTGTGCCCCAAGAGCATCGAGTTTGTTTTGAGTGTCTAGGATTAATATCGTGTCTGTGTCTGTTGCTAATTCATTTATGTTAAGATTAGCCTTGGCAAGGAGCTCGGTGTTTGTCTTAGGAATTTTAAGTGTTTCGATGTCGTTACTATCTTTTGACCGAAATATCGTTTTTATGGATGGAAAGAGTTCTTTATGTTTGTGCAGCGAAATTTTACTTATGCGGTTTTTCCAATAGTTACTTACTGATTCCTGGAAAGCTTTTTTGATTTCGTATCTGGTATCTTTGAGTTCTTTTTTAAGATGTTTTATGACTGTGTCGTGTGCCTGTGTATAATTTTGTAAGTTAGAAAGTCTGTTGATTCTAGTGATCAAGCAGCTTTTCTGTTTGCGAAGGTTTCGTATTTGCGGAGTAATGTACCTATCTGTTGAATTGAAGTTGTTGTCTGTGCGCGGTATTGCTGAATCTATTGCTTCGAGTATGTGTGTATTTAATTCGAGAATAAGTCCGTCAATTTCGTCTGTCGTGAGGTTTCGGTTGTTAGGAATTGCGATTATGTCTTTTTCCAATAGTGTCGTTCTGAACTGTGCCCAGTCGGCTTTGTTAAAGTTATACTTGATACTTGGTGTTACTTCGTCGAATAAAAAGAAGTCTGTTGATGGGATTGATATTAAGATTTTTGTCGCTCTATGGTCACTATCGTATTTAAAGGAGTGTAAAAGTTTTGGTGCCGGTACGTCGTGGAATTTGATCCTATTGTCCGCCAAGCAGAGATCTATAAACGCTCCGCTTTTTGGGTAGGAAGGGACGATCGTGCTGTAGAGTGTCGTTCTATAAGTGATTTCATTTTCGGAAATCCACTTGTTTAGGGACACACCGCGTGGATTATTTATGGTATTTCCCCACGTGTGGTGTTTAGCGTTTAGGTCTCCGGCCAACAGATAATAATTGTTGGTTTTGTGCAGTTCTAATGAGTCAAAAAGGGCCTTGAATTCTAACATAAATTCTTTTTTGCAGCTACTCGTGGCATATCCTGCTATAAGATATAATTTGCAATTGTTTTGGAATTTGATTTCTAAGACTGTTGCTTCGAAGCACGTACTATTTTTGATGCTGTTTGTCTGGACGTTCCTAAATTTGATATCTTTCCGAATTAATATTCCCGTGCCTCCCGCCTGTTTGGAGTTTAACCTATCTCGTCTAATAAAGGTGTAATCTTTGAAGTTAATTTTGTGGCTCGGATTTAGCTTTGTCTCGGAGAGTAAGGCTATATCCGGTTTGTGATTATTGAGACAATCCAGGAGAGTAACTCTTCTTTCATTTGTTATGATGGAGTTTACGTTAATTTGAATTATACAAAGATTATGTAGTAACAATTTATTGGCAGTGTTCTGGTGTGTGGTATCGGTTGACATTTTAAATTTCGATTTCGAGGGCTTCTGCTATGATGCTGATTTTGTTCGCGTTTGCTGTTATGTTTTGTGCAAGCTGAGCAATATTTATGCTAATAGTATCCGTTATAATTCTTTTAATTTCTTCTAGCAGGGATGGCGGCGGTGTTTGTGTAACTATAGTCTGCTGTGGAGGGATTTTGGGAGTTTGCTGTAACGCGGATTCTGATTTGTTGTTAGATGCTATGGAACTGTAAGTTATGTTAGGTTTAACCGTGTTTTTGAAGAATTTTGATTTTTTTTCCCTTTCTTCCTGTAATTTAAGTTTGCGTTCCTCTATTTTCTGTTTAATTTCTTTAATTTTGGGGCATCCTCTGTACGAGGCTGGGTGTCCGAATTGTTTGCAGTTTATACAATACGGTTTCGAATCCGTATTGTTCAGGTCTACGTTTGATCGCGGGCATTCTCCTGGATTGTGGGGAAGGTTGCACTTGACGCATCTGTAACTGAGGTTGCAGTTTAGTGCGACGTGCCCTATGCGTTGGCACCTCTTGCATTGTATGCGTTCCTTTTTAACAAGTTTTTCCCATGTTATTACGGAGTGGAGGACTGTTTTTACGGATTTTAAATTATTGACTGAACTATTGTGCGCGATTTGGACGATGTATATGGGAAGATTACGTCCTTCTTTTGCGGATCTATGCGTGGTGAATTTTTTTACATTTTTAAACTCTACGTTAGGTATATTTTTTGATTTTAATTCTGAAAGAATCGCTTCCGGGTCGAAGTCACCGTCTAAGTTTTTCAGTAGAATACTTATTGGCTTTTCTTCCCTTGGCGTATACGTGAAATACTCAATATTATGTGCTTTTAAAGTGTCGCATGCTGTTTTATATAAAGTTATCGAGTCCGTATGCAAGAGATGCTTTGCGTTATTGATTTTTTTAATTGTAAAATCTTTGCTAATTTTTCCGATTAATTCAATGGTGTTTTTACTGGTGCAGTTGTAGATGACTATTGGGGGTGGTTTTGATTTATTTGGAACTGGGTCTGGTACAGTTACCTGGTCATTGAAAACTTTAGGTTTTTTTGATGAGGGCCTTGTGTCTCCGTCCGTGGATTTCGCAGCCTTTGCCATTGCTGCGTGGGGTGGTATGGCCTGTGACGATTTTCTTTTGTTCACGCTGACCGTTGTCCATGGGTCTTCGTCTCTGCTTACGGCTTGGTCTTTGCCGCGGGGGCTCGAGGCTGGCACCGATGACTCCTTCACGGGTTGGGGCTGTGGTACAGGTAGATCCGGTCGAACGGTACTTTCCCCTTTCTTCGGGTTTTTCCGCTTTCGTTCTTCTTGTAGCTGGCTCGAGAGATTTTCGATGGTCTTGTTTAGATTTTCGATCATTTTAATCAGATCTTCGTAGGATGGCTTCATTTCGTCTGAAGATTTTGACTGAGATGGCGTGGTTTTTCCTTTGTTGGCCTTCATGGCTTTCTGTTCTATTGCAGCAGGTTCTTTCCGTGATATTAATTTCGGCTTTGGATTCAGCCTTTTTACAACGACATTGCCTAATGATTTGTTGATCCGTGAAAGTAATGGTATATTTTCACTTGATAATATATCCTCTTTTTTAATGATTTTAATTAAATCATGTGTTTTCACTGCACTGCACTTTGGTCTTGATTGAGCGGGACATGCGTCCCCTTGGGAATTATGATTGTCTATTGTTGTATATTGTTCAGGTTATTTGTCACTGTGATATTTAATGATATGTATTTAATAATCTATTGATACTGGCGAATATTGAATTCTTTTAGGCACTGTGTACTATGGCACAAGCACTTGTAGAAAAACGCTTTCCGAAAATCACTCTGACACGCCGGCGGTACGGTCGTAAAGGGCACGTCCGTCACGTTCGAGGGTCGGCGAGCGAATCTGGGATACTGACCACTATACTACCGAGGATTTTACACTATGTGGGGATTTAGGTTTCGGTTTTCAATTTATAACCACCAGTACCTTTTTGTATTGTGTCTATGGTTGTCTTTTATGTCTATGGTTGATAATTTATAATTGAAACGCATGATAAGGTCGTCAAAGTTTAGGTTTCTGTCATATGTGATTGTCTTGTCATAGGTTTTTCGGAATACGTGATAAATTAGGGGGATATTTTTGGAGTTTTGGATGTAACCTTCGCTGTCTAAGTAAATGAAAGATTCTGGTGGTGTATATCCTGTCAGCATGGTGTTCGCGAAATACAGTGGGTTTGGATAAACGGAGCTAAATATTTGACTATTCGACGTGATTTGGTGAATGTTGGACCAGTGATTTCTAATGAGTTTAAGTATAAATAGATCTATCCTGATGAGTTTGGCTTCTTCATATAATTTGTAGTTGCTAATCCTCTTGGTGTAGTTTGATTCTGGTGTCCGGTATCTGTTGAGGCAGGCACGGATGCATTTCCTTTCGAATATCCGAAGCTTCTCCATGGTTCCTGGGCTGAGGTTGAACCAAATGGGGCTGCCATACGTTAGTATGGGTCTGATGAGGAGCTTGTAACAGAGAATTTTCACGCATTTATCGAGGTCTTTTGAATAAAATAATCTTTTATGGGCTATGAAGGCTTTCTGTGCTTTGTCTATTTGTATGTCTATATGTTGGTTGTAATTGAGTTTAAAGTCTAAGTGTATACCTAAGTATCGGACGATTTCTTTGTGTGGAATTTTGTTGTTTGTGTTTTGGCTGTCTAAAATTTGAAATTTACCTGCGTGTTTGCGTACGTCACTGTTAGCATCTGAGATGTTAGAGATGTAGGGTCTGAATAAGATGGTTTCGCATTTGTTTATATTAATCATTAATTTCCACGTGTTAAAATAATGTTGGATGTTTCTAAGGATTTCTTGAAGAAGCGATTGTAATTTCGATGCTTTATTGTGCCGGATGTAAATTAAGAGGTCGTCTGCAAAGGCTATTGCTTTTTTGTCGTTATCGCTATTAAGACCGAATAGCTTTAATAAGTCGCTGATGAAAATATTGAATAAAATCGGAGAATTTACTGTGCCCTGTTGTAACCCGTTTTTAACTTTGAAGGCTTTCCTGGACGAAAATTGACCGTTAACTACGTAAAATGATTTATCGTGGAGCATGTTCCAAATAATTTTGACTAAATGTGTCGGGAATTCTTTTTTAAGGAGTTTGAAGAAGAGCCCATCTAACCAGACTGTGTCAAAAGCTTTCTCTAAGTCTATGAATAAGGCTGCAACGCAGTCTCCTGCGTTTCTGGCCCAGCAAATATCTGACGTGAATTTTGTGACTGCATGAATTGTGGAGTGCTTATGGCGGAAACCGAATTGAGTCTCTGGTATTATATCCCTGGACTTGCAAAAGCTAACAATTGCATTATTTATTGTCGTTTCGAAGACTTTGCTAATGTTCGGAAGTAGACTTATTGGACGGTAATTGTTCGGATCACTACCGTCCTTGCCTTTCTTTTTGATCGTAATCAATTTGGCTGTCTTCCAAATGGTGGGGAAGTAGGATGCATTTAAACAGTTATTGAAAATGATAGCATATTTGTATATATAACGTTGAGGTAGATGTTTCAGGACTATGTTGGGAATACCGTCAAAACTGGATGATTTTTTATTGTTTAAATTTTTGAAGGTGTTTTTGAGGGTATAGAAGGATGTAAAATAATTTGGAGGGATGCTGTCTTCGTCGGGATTGTCTGCGGTGTTTGTGGCGTTAAACGTGCATAGTGTAGAAGCGTTTTGTATTTCTTGTTTTAGAGTCTCGATTTTTTGATTTATTATGTTGGCGTGTTGTTCTTTGCCCATATGAAGATTTTTTGTGTGAACCGATTCAAAATGCGTACCTAGTATATCAAGTTTGTCCTGTGTGTCTGTAATTAATACTGTATTGTTTGCGTCTTTCTGTAGGTGATTGATGTTAATGTCCGATTTTTCTAAAAGGTTTGTCTGTGTTGAAGGGATTTTGAGTGTTCCGATGTCGTTACTGTCTTTGGCTCTAAATATATTATTTATTGAGGGAAACATTTCGTGTGGTTTGTGTACTGAAATTTTTGATATTCGATTTTTCCAGTAATTGCTAACGTTATCTTGAAAAGCTATTTTGATTTCGTTTCTGATTTTTGAAAGTGCCTTTTTTAATGCGTCTATTTCAGGTTTTTTGTCTGCGGTGTAATTTTCAATTCGCGAGAGTCTGTTGATTCGTGTGATTAGGTAGCTTTTACGTTTGCGAAGTTTTTCTATTTTTGGAGTTATGTATTTGTCCGGTGAGTTGAAATTTTCGTCTATGCGTGGCACCGTGAAGTCGATGGCGTTAAGTATGTTTGTGTTCATTTTGTCTATGTAGTTGTCTATCTCGTCTGTCGAAAGGTTTCTGTCATTCGGTATGTCGATGTCGTCGTTATCGATTAAGAATGATTCGTATTTTGTCCAGTCTGTTTTGTTAAAATTGTATTTTATGTTTGGGGTTGCTTGTTCGAATGCTAAGAAGTCTATTGAAGGAATGGATACTGTCATTACGGAAGCTCGGTGGTCACTGTCGTACTGGAAGGAACTGAGTAAATTAGGAGCAGATATGTTGTGGAATTTGATTCTATTATCCGCCAAGCAGAGGTCGATAAACGCACCGCTTTTTGGATACGATGGGACTGCTGTTCTATAGAGAGATGTTTTGAAGGTGATCTGATTTTCTGAAAACCATTTGTTAAGTGAGACTCCACGACTATTATTTATGGAATTTCCCCACGCATGGTGCTTAGCATTTAAGTCTCCGGCCAGCAAATAATACTTGTCCAGCTTAAACAATTCCAGGGAGTCAAATAGAGATTTAAATTCCATCATGAATTCTTTTTTGCAATTACTAGTAGCGTATGCTGCTATGAGGTAAAGTGTGTTATTATTCTGAAATTTGATTTCTATGACTGTTGATTCGAAGCAAACACTATTCGCGATACTATTTATTTCAATGGTTCTGAATTTAATGTCTTTCCTGATTAAAATGCCCGTACCTCCAGCTTGTTTGGAGTTTAGTCTGTCCCTTCTTACAAAATGATAATTTTTAAAACTAATTTTGTGAATATGATTTAATTTTGTCTCGGATAATAAAACTACGTCTGGCTTGTGCTTATTTAGACAATCTGTAAGGGTGGCTCTTCTTTCATTAGTAATAATGGAATTGACGTTAATTTGAATTATATTGAGTTCGCGGAGAAGCAATTCATTGATGGTGTTCCGTTGAGTTAGGGGTGGCATTGTTTTAAATATCGATTTCTAATGCGTTTACTATGATATCTATACGGTTGGTGTTTGCGGCAATACTTTCTGCTAGTTGTGAGATCTGCGAGGTGATTGTAATTGAAATGATATTTTTAATTTCGTCTAACAGTGACGTATGTGATATCGTGTTGGTGTTTTGTTGTGTTGTTGCATGTGTTGGCTGTTGCGAATTTTGTAGGTGTTTGTTATTTGATGTTATCGCGCTATATGAAATGCTTGGATTAACGAGTTTATTCACTAATTTTTCTTTTCTTTCTTTCTCTAATTTCAAGTTTTGATTCTTTTCTGCTATTTTTTGTTTTATTTCTGCTATTTTAGGGCATCCTCTATATGAAGCTGGGTGGCCAAATTGTTGACAATTAACGCAGAACGGTTTTGTGTCCATGTTGCTGGCACGCGGGCATTCTCCGGGGTTATGGGGTTCGTTACATTTAACGCATCTATAGTTTAAGTTGCAATTTAAAGCAACATGACCGATACGTTGGCACCTCTTGCACTGGATGCGATCTTTTTTGATTAGTTTTTCCCAAGTTACTAGGGAGTGTAGCAATGTTTTAATTTTGGTGACGTTATTAATCTTACTATTTTGGGACATTTGGACTAGGTAGATTGGGAGATTTCTACCTTCTTTTATCGATCGCTGTGTTGTAAATTTTTTAACGGCTTTAAACTCGACATTTTCTATATTTTTGTTGGCCAGCTGTTCAAGAACTATTTCTGGTTCGAAGTCCCCTTCTAAATTTTTCAAAAGAATTGTTGTTAATTTTTCCTGTTTAGGCGTATAAGTAAAATATTCAATATTGTTAGACTTTAATATGTTGCAGGCTGCTTTGAAGGAAGATACACTGTCCATGTGCAAGAGGTGTTTCGCGTTATTGATGCGCTTGGTGAAAAAATCTTTTGAGATTGTCGATATCAGATTTATAGTATTTTTACAGGAATTGCTATATACTACTATTGGTGGGGGTCTATTATTATTAGTTACCGGTTTGGAAACATTTACCTGGTTTCCGAATTTAGCCCTTTTTTCTGGAGTTGCTAGCGCTGCTTTTGAAGCCTTTGCGGAGTCATCAGCCTTGGTTGAGGGGGGTGAGATGGTGGCGATGCTTTTGCGCTTCGGTCGTACGACGGTCGTCCATTCCTTAGCGGCAGGTCCCGTTTCTTTGGGTTTTTCCACGGCCTCCATTGTTACCTCAGGTACTTCTACCCGTATTTCCGGGGATTCCCTGGCGATATTTTTCGGCTTCTGTGCCTCTGCCAACTGTTTCGATAGATTTGCTATCGTTTCGTTGAGGTTGGTTATCATTTTTAGAAGATCTTCGTATGATGGTTTTAAATCACCAACTTGCTGCTTAGGTGTCTGGGCAGATTTTCCTTTTGCCGATTTCATTTTGGCGTTTTCTTCTGAACTTCTTCTGGATAAGAGGTTCGGTTTTGGATTTAGTCTTTTTGTACTGTTTTTGGCAGTCAGGGATTTAGTAACGTGGGCTAAAAGCACCACGTTTTCGTGACTTAAAATATTCTTCTGTTTTATGATTTTCACCAGTTCTTTAGTCGAGACCTTTGACGTTACATTTTCGACTTTCGTCGGGATAACTTGACTTGGGGATAGCTCCCCTTGTTGATTATCACTATTCTCTATGTTAAAATGATTTTAACAATGTCTGAGTTTTTGGATAAACAAATATCTATCTATATATAGATAGCGATGCACACCGCACTGAATAGTTTTATACAAGACACTGTAGTCGCACGGTAACGTTTGAGTACACAGGGTAATTACACTCGGAACTCGCAGGTAGGAAGGGTCGCTTAGGACACGTCCGACTCCTACGAAGGTTGACGAGCTAATGGGATACTAACCGCTATACTATCGAGGACCAGTAATTTGTTTTTTCTTTGTTTAACTATTTCTATAATATACTATTCATAACCTTATAATTAATTGGAGATCTGATACTTGAGAGCTATTTATTCTAGCCACCAATACAATTTCACGTTGAGTCTATGGTTGTCCTTTTTATCTATTTGGGAAAGTCTGGTATCAAATCGCATCTGTGGATCGTCGTCCTGTATATTATTACAATACTGAATTTTCTTTTCGTACGTTTTTCTATTTACATGGTATAGTATTGGTAAGTTCCTTGAGTTTTGTATTAATCCTTCGGTGTCTAGGTATATGAATGCTTCGGGGGGTATATATCCCGATTCCTTAGCTCTTGCAAAATATAAAGGGTTCGGGTATACTGAACTGTTTATTAGGCTATTGTCAGTTATCTTAAATATATTAGCCCAATGGTTTCGAATTAATTTTAGTATAAATAAATCTATTCTGATTAAGTTGGCTCTATTGTAAATTTTAACGCTACTGATATATTTAGTAAAATTTGATTCCGGCGATCGGTATAAATTTAAACACGCACGTATGCATTTTCTTTCGAAAAGTCTTAGTTTTTCCATCGTGCTTGCGCTGATATTAAACCAGATCTGGCAACCGTAGGTCAATATCGGCCTTATTAGTACTTTATAACACAATATTTTAACCTTACGATCTAAATCTTTGGCGTAAAACAGCCTTTTATGGTTCATAAAGGCCCTTTGTGCCTTATCAATTTGTATTTGTATATGGTTATTGAAGTTTAATCTAAAGTCTAAATGAACACCCAGATACCGTACTACTTTCTTATGTGGTATCTTTACATTACTATCGTTCGGGTCGTGTGATTGGAACATTTTTGAATATTTTCTAACATCTGCATTAGCGTCGGATATCATCGAAATGTATGGTCTAAATAATATTGTTTCACATTTGCCTATATTTATTTTTTGCTTCCAAGTGTGGAAGTAATCCATTATTTTGTTAAGTATTTTTTGCAGTTCTTTTTGGATAATCGATGGTTTACTGTCGCGTATGTATATTAATAAGTCATCGGCAAAGGCGATGGCGAATTTTTTTCCGTCCGAGTTTAACCCAAACATATGTAATAAGTCGCATAAGAATATACTAAACAAGATGGGGGAATTTACCGTTCCGTGCTGTACCCCATTCCTGATCTTGAAGGCCCTGGTTGAGGAGTTTTCTCCCTCAACTACTACGAATTTCTTACCATGTAACATCTCCCAGAGCATTTTCACAAGGTTTTTTGGAAAATTTCTCTTCATTAATTTAAAGAAAAGACCATCCAGCCAAACCGTATCAAAGGCTTTTTCAAGATCGATGAAAATCGCACCTACACATTCACCCGCGTTCCTCGCCCAGCAGATATCGGATGTAAATTTCGAAATAGCGTGAATGGTTGAATGTTTGTGTCTGAATCCATATTGAGTTTCCGGTATTATACTATTTTCCTTGCAAAACGAATTTACGGTGTCATTTATTATGGTTTCAAAAACTTTGCTTATGTTGGGTAAGAGGCTTATTGGTCTGTAGCTAGAGGGATTATCGCTTTCTTTGCCCTTTTTCTTAATTGCCACCAATTTCGCGGTTTTCCAATTAACGGGGAAGTAGTACTGATTTAGACAATTATTGAATAACACTGCGTAATAGTTAATGTATTGAGGGGGAAGCTTTTTTAGCACTATATTGGGTATTCCGTCAAAACTAGCAGATTTTTTGTTGTTAAGGTTTTTAAATTTAATATGTAATTTTGTGGATGAGGTAAAATAATTTTCTGGAATGTCATCGGCGTTTGGATTTGTGGCTAGATTTGTGTCAGAGAAGGTGGTTACGGTGCTATTATTTGCTTTATCTGTTGATATTTCTTGTTCGAGCTTGTCAATCTTTTGCTTAATTAAGTTGGAGAGCTGGGTTTTTCCCATATGATCATTTTGTGTGTGTACCGCTTCAAAGTGAGCACCTAGTATATTTAGTTTGTCATTGATATCTGTGATTATAAAGTCATCATTTGCGTCATGTTGTAATTTACTGTGATCTATTTCAGCGTGCTCTATGAGATTTCTGTTGCAGTTTGGAATTTTTAAATTGTCAATTGTGGAACTATCCTTGGGACGGTATAATTTATTGATAGAAGGGAAAAGCTCTTTTGGTTTCTGTAACGAAATGCCTGTAATTTTTGTCTTCCAATGGTTGCTAACCGATTCGTGGAATAACCGTTTTATTTCTCGTCTGGTCGTCTTTAGTAATTTTTTAATTGTTGTAATTTGTACGTCGTGTGTAGTGTCGTGTCTTTGTGATCGGTTTAAATTATTGAGTGCGGTTATTAATTTACTTTTGTGCTGACGGAGTTTTTGTATGCGTGGCGTTAAGTATCTGTCCGTTGAGTTGAAGTTAGTTGGTATATGTGGTACTGATTGTTCAATCGCGTTTCGTATGTTTGAGTCTATTGTAGCTAAGTGGTTGTCAATTTCTTCCTGCGTTAAATTTCTATTGCGAACCAAGTCGTGTATTTCTGATTCTAGTAATGTCTTTTGAAATTTGTCCCAGTTAGCATTATTGTAGTCGTATTTTATTGCAATGGGGTGTTCCTCAATGGCAAGACTGTTTAAGGATATTATGGATATGTCCATAACAACTGCCCTGTGGTCACTGTCGTATTCGAAAGAGTCAAGTTTATCGTCTATTGTATTATTAAATGAGATCCTATTGTCCGCAATACAGATATCGATGAATGAACCGCTTTTTGGAAATGATGGTACCTTCGTTCTAAGTAAAGATAACCTGAAGTTTAATTTATTGTCATTGAACCAATTTAATAACGTTGTCCCTCTGTGATTGTTTATTGGATTTCCCCAAGCAGCGTGTTTGGCGTTTAAATCGCCGGCCAACAAGAAAAAGTGATGTGGCTTGTAAAGTTCTAGTGAATCAAATAAATTTCGCAGCTCGGACAAGAACTCTTTCTTGCAATTACTAGTTGCATATGCGGATATTATGAATAGTTTTTGATTGTCCTGAAGCTTTATTTCTATTACGGTGCATTCAAAACTCACGGTGTTTATGTAGTTGCTTGACTGAATGGTCTTAAATTTAAATTTCTTTCTAATTACAATGGCAGTTCCCCCAGCCTGTTTAGCATTTGGCCTATCATTTCTTACAATATAATAATCCTTAAGGCTTATACGATGGGACGGATTCAACTTTGTTTCACACAATAGCATTACGTCAGGTGAGTGAGTATTTAAAAGATCGACGAGTGAGGCCCTTCTCTCATTTGTTATAATGGAATTAACATTTATTTCGATAATCTTTAATCTATTTAAGTAATAATTTTTTGTCGCGGTTGAGGTGTGTGGGAAAGATGAGAATTTATATATCCAGATCTAACGCATCTGCTATAATATTAATTTTATTTGTGTTTATTTCAACGGATTCACGAATTTGTGCCATTTGTGCTGTGATGGTGTCAGTTATAACTTTTCTTATGTCAGAGAATAGTGTGGTGTGTTGGTCAGTGTATTCCTTTCGTGTGGGAATAGTGTTTGTGTTGTCTTGTGGTGAATGTTGTGCAATATTTTCTTGGGCTACTATCTGGCTAAATTGTATATCCTTCTTGATAAATTTACTGTACGCAGCTATCTTTTTTTCTCTAGCTATTTTTATGTGTTGTTTCTTTTCTTCTATTTTTTTTCTAAACTCCAAGAGTCTTGGACAGCCCCTATAAGATGCAGGGTGGCCAAAGCCCTTGCAGTTAACACAGTACGGACTTGTTTCTGTGTTGGGGACCATAGAGCGCGGGCACTCACCCGGATTATGCGGAATATTGCACTTAACGCACCTATATTCTAAATTACAGTTTACTGCTACATGTCCGATCCTTTGGCATCTTTTGCATTGTATCCTGTCTTTTTTAATTATTTTTTCCCACCTGACTACAGTATGTAACAAAGTTTTAATGAGTTTAAGATTATCACAGTTACTGTTTGCCGAGAGCTGCACTAAAAATATCGGGAGGTTTCGATTGCCCTCGATAGACCTTTTTGTTTTAAATTTTTTGACTTCTATAAAGTTTAAGTTGTCGATTTTTTTATTCTTAAGGGCACTTAGCACTTCTTGGGGTTCAAAATCCCCTTCTAAGTCTTTTAATAGAACTGTAGTATTTTTTTCCTCTTTGGGCGTGTATGTGAAAAATTGAATGTTATTACTTTTCAGGATTTCACATGTTTTTTTGTAATTTTCTATAGAGTTTGTATATACTGTAAATTTATTGGCATTAATTCGTTTGATATGAAAATCGTCGAAAGAATTTTTTAATACTTGTATAACTATTTTTGATGAGTTTACGTGTACCGTGATAGGTGGTGGTTTTTTACTGATCTTATTATTTATATTGTCAGACCTTTTGTGCTCAACTCCGCGTGGCTGGGTACCTTTTCCGCTGGTCGCAGCTTGGGCCTCGTTTATCTGCGTTTTGGGTTGTTTCCTCGGGAAGTCTGTTTGTCCGTATCTTGAGGATTCTGGAGAAACTCGTCCAGTGCGTTGGGGTAGACTACCACTGGGGCTTGTACAATGTACGTCCTCAGCCGATGTACTTGTGCCGCTTGTCCTCTTCTTTCTTTTGAGCGATTGGACTTTCGTCCACGCTTCTCCCTCAATTTCACCGTCTTCTCTTTCCTCGATGTCCATGTCCGTTGATCCATGTTGCGTCAATTTATCCGATCGATATATTTTTTGAGATTGCGATTGATTATCGTGAATAAATCTGTCTCTCTCTTCTAATTGCTTGAGCAATTTTTCGGTGAGTGCGTTTAATTTCCTATTGGATTCTAATAATTCTTCGTATGAAGGCTTCTTCTCGTTGTCTGTACTTTTTGTTTCTTGGGATGTGGTTGCCATCGCTTCCTTGTCTGCTGTTTCTGTCTTCGATTTTTTTTTAACTATTGTTGGTGTTGGGTTAAGCCTTTTTTTTCTGTTTCTTCAATTTGACTACTTCTGTAACATATCGTTTCAGAGTAACGTCATTTAATTGTGTCAAGCTCGTGTTTGAAACGATTGTTGGGATGCCTGGACTTCCGGCGGCCTCCTTATTCCATGACTCTGTTTGTTCATTAATTTGCAGAGATTGCAAATTTTGCGATGGCAAGTTGGTCTCCGTAAGAGGGAGACATCCCTCTTCTGTGTCGGTTGTCGCGTCTATTTTGATAACTAATTAATTGCTTATTTTTTCTGCACTATCACTATAATTGTTTATATTTTATGTGTGTATTTGTAGATATATATTAATTGTAAATTAATAGTCAGTGTCTATGCACCCCGCGCGTCACATGATGCAGCTTTCGTTTGTACTTCTAACTATGCACACAAACTATGCACTTCACAGTTCGACGAGGCTCGAGGCTCTTAAGGGTACGTCCGACGCCTACGACGGTCGAAGGACGAATGGGGATACTGACCACTATACTACCGAGGATTTTACACTATGTGGGGATTTAGGTTTCGGTTTTTAATTTATAACCACCAGTACTTTTTGTATTCTGTCTATGGTTGTCTTTTATGTCTATGGTTGAGAATTTATAATTGAAGCGCATGATGGGGTCGTCAAAGTTTAGGTTTTTGTCGTATGTGATTGTCTTGTCGTAGGTTTTTCGGAATACGTGGTAGATTAGGGAGATATTTCTAGAATTTTGAATGTAACCTTCGCTGTCTAAGTAAATGAAAGATTCTGGTGGTGTGTATCCTGTCAGCATGGTGTTCGCGAAATACAGTGGGTTCGGATAATACTTTTACTCGGCCGGTGACGTCATGTCGCTTGAGTAATATACCGCATGCATCACACCGTCTACGCTATCGCGCTCCATCAGGATCGCACCATATACTATACTACACGCGTCCGTGTGAAATTCTGTCTCGGCATTCGTCCTAAACGTAATACAGATTTGTCGCTTAAAATAGAATTAAATCGTTCAAACGCGTTCCGCTCTTTGCGATGGAATTTAAAAACGGCATCTTTCTTTAATAAATTGTACATCGGGCGTGCAATAATAGAATATTTTATATTCTTTATTTTATATTATATTATATTTTATATATTATATTTTATATGCTATATTTATATTCCCGCTTATAAATTTTCGAAAATAACTCGTGAGGCCTAAGAAACTTTATACTGCCTTTGAATTTGTAGGCCTTGGAAATTTTGTTACAGCAATGATCTTATCATTGGTGGGCTGAACTTTTCCGTTCTCGATAACATAACCAAGATATTCTATCCTAGTTTCTAAAAATCTACACTTTTTCCAATTAATTTGCAAGCCATAACAAATAAATATTTTGTAAGGTGCTTCTACGTTATTTGCTGGTAAAATTAAATCATCCATATAAATAAGAAGGATTTTAGCTGCTATTAAATCTTTGAACACTGCATTAATATATTTTTGAAAAACTGCCGGCGAGTTGTGTTTCGCAGCATAAATTTACAGTCTATTTTTTACAAGGTCTTTAGAAATGTGGAATTTACGATGGGGTTCGATTCACGAAGGCAGCTAGCAATTTGTACACGGGACTAACATTTGGCCTGCACGTTGCTAGCGCGTTCATGGCATGCAAGTACCAGAGCCGTTTTTGAGAGTCCTTTGTATTTTACAATTTACGATTTCTGTGTCCAAGTTCTGTCGACGGTCTCAACAGCTAATTGCCAGTGCCATGAACGCGAATTTCCTGAGGGTCCGAGGACAGGGCCTAGGCGACATAAACCAGGTCCCCTTGTTGACAACCCAACGGAAATTCTGTCTTACGTGCACTTTCTCTTTTTCCACCTCCACACGACACATCGTACTCCGCACGGATCGCGCTAAGGGCGCACGGGGTAGGATGATGTCCTTTTTTAAACGTTACGATTGGTACAAAAAGACACCAATCAGGACAAACACCCCGTCCTCCGAGTTTTCTTCCTCAGGAAATAGTCCTGCAGGATTCACTCTCAAACAGTCTTCCGTTTAATATAGACTCTCAAATAGTCTTCCGTCCAGTTTAGACTCTCTTCAAAAATCTACCGTTCAATACAGATCTTCTAAAAGTTCGTTCACACAGTTAAGAACGTTCAACAGTAACAATTAGAACATTTACATTTACGTATTTCACAATTTCAACAGTTTTACCTCTTTAACATTCACGAATCCGGAAACACATTACAACACACACATTTTTTATATTCTTTAGTTTTAAGTGTTTTTTTGAACATTAAATCGTTATTCAAAAGTAACAGTATTATTTTTATTACAATCAATCAACTCTATCGCCGTAACACGCCGTAGAGTAACGCGTTCGAAATATTCAATAAAAACGTTCGGCGCGTAACATTTTCTGGTCCTTCGAGCCGGATTTCGTGAAATAGACTTTTAAAGGCCTTTGCAAGTACAGTGCTCAAAGGTTTACAAACATTTAAAACTCTTGTGCTTGTGGATGTGACAAGTTTTCATCGAAACACTATTCGTTTGTTCATAACGAATTCTACACGCAACACGCCGCTGTCACATTTACAACGGCAACCAATTGCGTCAACAACAACAATAGCAGCCAGAGGGTTACAGAAGTGACAACACTCATCCTCGACTGACGGTGCATCCTGAGGAAGCTGCCACTGACGCCGACACAGCAGCGATCAGGGCCTTGACAGCACGGCAACTTCACCAAGGAGCACCTGTACAACGACGTCGCAGCGGACATCAACCACTGTGTAATCGACGCTTCGTAAAGGTAGGCTCGTTGATTTCGCCAATTCCTTTACTACATTTCATTCACAATGCCAAGAAATACTGATCCAATTGCCGATCCATCACATTCCGCCTCAGTCGGGATTAACCTCAGTTCCCTGCGACGTAAACGGGGTAATATAATCGGTCATATCACGTCATTTAATAAGCTGATCGAAACTATGCGACTTCCGGAACATCGCGACCTCGGCCTCTTGCGAGCCCACTTAAACAGTCTCAAAGACGTGTGGGATCGGTTCGACGAAATACAATTCGAATTAGAGACTGCGGACGAATCGGAAGCCGCGCGTAGGTTTGAGATACATAATCAATACGTAGCAACGATCGCAAGAGCTAACCGCATGATAGAGGGAGAACATGCAACCGTTCCGTCGCGACGCAATACGACGGATTCGGCCGCGCCTTCTGTTTCGGCCCCTATGGCCATTAAATTGCCCGAAATGAGGTTGCCAACATTTGACGGGAAAATAGAAGAATGGACCTCGTATTTTGACAGCTTTTCTGCTATGATCGATCACAATACAGATTTAACTCCCGTTCAGAAACTACAATACTTAAGATCAACATTAACGGGAAGGGCCGCCGCGTGCATCCAGTGTCTTAGCACCACAGATGCTAATTACATAGACGCAATAGAATTATTAAAAGAGAAATTCGATTGCAAGCGGCGAATTCTGTTAAAACATTGTGACGGAATTTTAGCGCTTCCAAAATTGTCAAAAGACACCCCAGCATCACTAGGAGAATTGGTGGACACTGTCCGCCAAAACCTACGATCTTTAAAAAATCTACAAGTAGATATAACATCTTGGGATTGCATTTTGATATCCATAATACTTACAAAAATAAGTGCTGACACCGCATGGCATTGGGAGGTTTCGTTAAAAGACAAACAGATGCCGTCATACAATCACTTATTGGATTTTCTTGAAAAAAGAGCCAATTGCGCGGCAATGATACAATCAACAACAAGTTACAGTTCAAATCAAAATCGCGTACCAATTACGAAACCTTCATACAACAAAAATACCACACGTGCTCAGGCCTACGTAACTACAAATAACGTTCGAATGCAACATCAAAACAATAGAAGCAATATTCCCGCAGCTACAGTTACAACCGCGGCTTCATCGGCTAATATAGTTCCGATAAAATGTCCATTGTGTCAAGGGGCCCATGCAATTTGGAGATGTGAAAGATTCCATGCGTTATCAGCAAGTTTGAGGTTAGACGCCGTGAAAAAGGCGGCACTGTGTCAAAATTGCTTACGACCTGAGCACTTTCCCGATGTGTGCAAAAGGGGATCATGTCGTATCTGCCAACAGCCACACAACACGTTAATACATCAGCCGAAACAGGTACAACTCGGGAATAGCGCACCGGCTACAAAATCGGTGCCTCCGGACGCGCAGGTAGCGACGACAAGGGATTGACTCGCGTTACCTGAGACACCAATGGGAACAAACACACACAATACATTCATAATAAACACCATAGATAATGAGCTACTTGTTACCGCTCAAATTTTCATATTAGATAACAACGGACAACATATACCCTGTCGCACACTTATAGACACGTGCGCGACCACAAACTTCATCACAGAAAATTTAGCAAACAGGCTCAACATTTCACAACAGAAATGTTCAATTCCCATTGGTGCTCTCAACGCTTTATCGACAGTAGCAAGACATTACATTACAGCTACGATACAGTCAAGAGTCAGTGATTACCAACGTACACTGAGCTTCTTAACAATTCCAAAAATTGCATCGCTCATTCCGGAACAATACATAGATCGGTCTAAAATTAAAATTCCTAAGAACATCAAGCTGGCAGACACGGACTTTCACCGCCCAGCTCCCATAGATATGTTACTTGGCTCAGGAGCCGCATTATCACTCTTGAGTATAGGACAAATCAATTTAGCTCCACCAGAAGAACCCGGATTGTACCTTCAGAAAACAAAGGTCGGTTGGGTCATCGGGGGGAGTCCACCAGGTTCCGATTCGCCCCACAGCGCGACGTGCCATAGCACAACGACTTTACAATTTGATATGGCTCGGTTCTGGGAGATTGAGGAAGGCCCACAGACACAACATCTCTCAGACTCGGACAAATTGGCGGAACAACACTACGTACGACATACAAAACGGAACAGCGACGGACGGTACGTCGTAGCGCTCCCTTTCAAGGATAACATAAATCAACTTGGGGAATCAAAAACACAAGCCTTAAAACGATTCGAATCTCTTGAAAGGAAATTACATCGCGACCCAGTTTTACAGAAAGAATATCGCACAGTCATGAACGAGTACCTTGACCTCGGCCATATGGAACAGCTCACAGAGGATCAGGACTCTTCTGATGGATATTACCTGCCTCACCATGGGGTTGTAAAGGTTTCTAGCGAAACCACAAAACTAAGAGTGGTTTTCGACGGGTCAGCAGGTACATCTTCCGGAATTTCTTTGAATGACACCTTGCACACAGGGCCGAAGGTTCAGGAAGACCTGTTGTACATTCTCCTACGATTCCGCTTGCACCACTACGTCATAACAGGGGACATCGAAAAAATGTATAGACAGTTTTCGGTGCGTGAAGAGGATCGTAAATATCAACGGATAATTTGGCGCGATTCCTCTGACAGGATTACAACATTCCAGCTAAAGACTGTTACATTTGGACTTTCAGCTGCCCCGTTTCTGGCTATTCGTTCATTAGTACAGCTCGCCCACGATGAAAGACATCGCTACCCGACGGCAGCTAAGATTCTGTTGCGCGACTTTTACGTGGACGATTTACTCACAGGAGCTACGACAATAGAAGAGGCACGCAGGATCCGTAAGGAGCTGACATTGCTATTAGATACAGCCAAATTGAACATTAGACAATGGGCATCTAATAGTAACTCTCTGTTAGAAGATTTACCGGAACAGGCCATCAACAAAAAATTATACATAGGCGAATCTTCCACTTTAAAAACGCTAGGGGTGGTTTGGAACTCCTCTCAGGACACAATTTCTTACGAGGTCAAACCACAACTAGCAAAAACAAACTTCACAAAACGATTCATCTCCTCCGAAATAGCCAAGATTTATGACCCGTTAGGCCTCTTGGGACCTGTCATTATTATCGCAAAGGTCTTGGTACAAAGGCTTTGGACAATTCGGATTGACTGGGATGAGTCACTTCCCATGGACATTTACACAGAATGGGTTACATTTTACAAACAACTTCCACTTTTAAACAACACAGTATTCAACAGACACGTAATTATTGCTTCTCCAATTTCAATCGAGCTACATGGATTCTGCGACGCGAGTGAGAGGGCCTATGGGGCTTGTATCTACGTGCGCTCAACAAACGCGAACGGGCAGGTACAGGTGGACCTTCTCATAGCTAAGTCCAAGGTCGCTCCATTAAAAACTCAATCGATTCCACGTTTAGAATTGTGTGCCGCTCTCCTTTTGTCTACATTAATGACAACCGTGAGAAAAGCCCTGCATTTACAAATACAGCAAATTACATTTTGGTCAGACTCTACAATAGTTCTCCACTGGCTACGGACTTCACCACACCTACTAAAAACATTCGTTGCAAATAGAATTTCCGAAATTCAAACGAAAACAGACATCACAGATTGGCGACACGTCCCGACAACCGAAAACCCCGCGGACCTCATCTCGCGCGGCCAAACGCCAGAAGAATTCCTCCAACCTTCCATCTGGCATAACGGTCCGGAATGGCTCGCGAAGGAAAGGTTTTTCTGGCCAACCAACAAAATGAGCTCATGCGATACCATTCCAGAGCGAAAAACAGTAACTTGCCTATCCATAACCACGACAGATTCAAGCATCCTCGATAAATATTCATCGTGGGGGAAGATGCAACGGATCGTCGCGCGCTGCCTCCGCTGGAAGAAGACGAACTCTGAAAAGGGTAGTCTTACTGCATCCGAACTCAGAACTGCTCATAATAGTCTGATCAAGATCTTACAAGGCTTACATTTCTCCAAAGACCTGCGACATATTTCCCACAACAAACATGAAGTTAGTGGAAAATTACAACGTCTCAACCCATTCATAGACAAAGATGGGATACTACGAGTCGGAGGACGACTCAAAAATTCACTAATCCCATTCTCACAACGTCACCCAATTATCTTACCAAAGGCACAAGTAACTTCGCTGATCATCGAAGCTGAACATCGCGCTCAATTGCACGCCGGCGTTCAAAACACCTTGTATGCCGTTAGGCGCCGGTATTGGCCCATCGACGGCCGAAGCCAGGTATGGAAGACAATACGGACCTGTTCACGCTGTCTTCGAGCGCAACCGCCACCTGTACAATACATAATGGGTAACCTGCCCGAAGCAAGGGTCACCGAATCCCGACCATTTACACATACCGGGGTAGATTATTGCGGCCCCTTTTACATCAAAGAGAGAAGACATCGAAATCGAACTCGCGTCAAGGTTTATGTAGCGGTTTTCGTTTGCCTGGCGATAAAAGCCGTTCATTTAGAGCTCGTTAGCGACCTTACAACTGAAGCATTCTTGGCCGCACTCCGACGATTCATCGCACGACGGGGTTTCTGCAGTCACTTATATTCAGACAACGGGACGAATTTCGTTGGGGCATACAATGAATTACGAGAGATACGCGAACTCTTAAAATCGGACGATCATAACCAAAAGGTAAAGACTTTTCTCGCGGACCGGTCCATTGAGTGGAACTTCATTCCACCCCACGCGCCACACTTTGGTGGCCTTTGGGAAGCTGCAGTAAAGGCTTTTAAACACCACCTAATACGTGTCGTAGGGACTGAGTTGATCACTTTTGAGGATTTGAACACTTTAATCATAGGAATAGAAGCAATCCTGAACTCCCGTCCTTTAACACCTATCTCCTCGGACTCCAACGATCTCCTCGTCCTTACACCTGGCCATTTCCTCATTGGCGATTCCCTCACGAGCCTGCGTGAGCGCGACTTCACAGATGTTCCAGCCAACCGATTGTCGAGCTGGCAACACATCCAGCAGATGAAGCAACATTTCTGGAAACGGTGGCACTTGGAGTATTTGAATGAGTTGACCCGGCGCACAAAATGGTCCAAGGGCAATCATTCAATCAAAAAGGGCACAGTAGTCCTTCTGAGGGAAGATCACATTCCTCCCATGCAGTGGGCCTTAGGAAGGGTTATAAAGGCTTACCCCGGCTCCGACGGTATAGTCCGGGCTGTTACAGTCAAAACGGCTACCGGCATACTTGATCGGAGTACGAAGAAGCTGGTACCCTTACCTAACCAGCCCGAAGACGTCTCTGATGGCAGCATCGACCCAGCATCTTCAGACAAAATTGGACTGTCGTAGGGCCAATACGTTATTTTAGAGACATTCCTTCTTAACATTAAGACATATATCTACATATCTATATATATAATACTTTCATTTTTTGTACTTCAACATACTTAATTCTAGCATAAACACTTAGATTTAAGGACACCTCATACACTTAGAGTTGATCGGCAGCCTCTCAACGGGGGGAGGATGTTTCGCAGCATAAATTTACAGTCTATTTTTTACAAGGTCTTTAGAAATGTGGAATTTACGATGGGGTTCGATTCACGAAGGCAGCTAGCAATTTGTACACGGGACTAACATTTGGCCTGCACGTTGCTAGCGCGTTCATGGCATGCAAGTACCAGAGCCGTTTTTGAGAGTCCTTTGTATTTTACAATTTACGATTTCTGTGTCCAAGTTCTGTCGACGGTCTCAACAGCTAATTGCCAGTGCCATGAACGCGAATTTCCTGAGGGTCCGAGGACAGGGCCTAGGCGACATAAACCAGGTCCCCTTGTTGACAACCCAACGGAAATTCTGTCTTACGTGCACTTTCTCTTTTTCCACCTCCACACGACACATCGTACTCCGCACGGATCGCGCTAAGGGCGCACGGGGTAGGATGATGTCCTTTTTTAAACGTTACGATTGGTACAAAAAGACACCAATCAGGACAAACACCCCGTCCTCCGAGTTTTCTTCCTCAGGAAATAGTCCTGCAGGATTCACTCTCAAACAGTCTTCCGTTTAATATAGACTCTCAAATAGTCTTCCGTCCAGTTTAGACTCTCTTCAAAAATCTACCGTTCAATACAGATCTTCTAAAAGTTCGTTCACACAGTTAAGAACGTTCAACAGTAACAATTAGAACATTTACATTTACGTATTTCACAATTTCAACAGTTTTACCTCTTTAACATTCACGAATCCGGAAACACATTACAACACACACATTTTTTATATTCTTTAGTTTTAAGTGTTTTTTTGAACATTAAATCGTTATTCAAAAGTAACAGTATTATTTTTATTACAATCAATCAACTCTATCGCCGTAACACGCCGTAGAGTAACGCGTTCGAAATATTCAATAAAAACGTTCGGCGCGTAACAAGTTGCATAATCCAAAGGGCATCCGACAAAACTCGTAATGGCTATTTGGAACTACAAATGCTGTTAACTTTCTACTTGCTTGATTAACTTTAACATGGAAAAACCCATTTTTCAAATCTAACTTGTTAAAATTTTCGTGCCTTGTAGTGCATCTAGAGGGTGTCCCGCGACAGGTGTTACTCCCTAAAAAGGGTGGTAGAGGACGTCATTCTGAACAAGATTTCCCTTTGCAAAAATGGGGTTTGAAGCTTCGTTTTCGAATTATTAAGGAAAAACACGGACCAATCAGAGCGCAGGGATTACGCGCACCCAGAAGCGAGAGCGGCAGCTTCGAGCCTTGCAGCTAGGCGCGATCATGATCAAGTGCCTTTGCCTCGGAATAGTCTATCGTCTAACGAGAAGTCTTTACATTGAAACTCAGTTAATTAATACACAATACAATTAAGACAACACGTAGCATCAAGTGACTAAGTGGCAGGTTGTTTATTCACGAATATAAGATAAATACGGTAAATGTTACTCCGATCGGTGCAGATAACATGGTGAAATGTGGAGAATCGAGCGCAGCGCCGCGGCGCGATGACAAGGCGAGTATGCTAGGAAATTGGAAATGAACCTTTGTGAGTTACGGATGCAGATGAATGAACTGCATAATTAGGAATGAAAGAGGTCAACAATGTAGGGCAAGGTGGAATGAGTATTAGTAAATGAACAATAGAATGAAGAATAAATTAAATTCAATTCCAAGTATATGTATTTTTGGGGAGAAAGAAGCATTACATTATATCATATTATCTCAGGCTATATGTTGAGAAAAGGGTTACGGGGGTTGGTAATTACTTACTACTGGATATTGATAGAATCAAATTTAAAATTCGTATTGCAAACACCCCGAGAAAACAGATAGATAGACACGCGAGGATACGAACAGAATGGAGAAAAGCCAAGGAAAATTACAGTGTAAAACATCAGGAAAGTAATAAGATAGTTCTAACTATTCGTTTCGTCTATTGTTTTGATTTGTTGTGAGTCGATTGTCGACTGTCTTTAATTCTACTTCCCTCTTTCCTTTTTTCTTTCCTTCTCTTTATAGTCGCCGAGAGGTGGTGGGGAAAGGATCTAAATGATTTAAGAAACCAAGGTTGCAAGTATAAGTACAAATCAGACGAATATAATAAATAAATATTTTATTAAATGAAATAGAATTAGATAGATTAAACAAACAAATGAAGATGAATGAATAAATAAATATAAATATAAATGCATCAGGGAAGGCTGAAACATAAATAAATAAATAAATTAAATTAAATAAATTAATGAATTAAACGTTATGAAGAAGCAGCAAGGGCGATGCTAGGTAGCAAACAAAATAAGATAGATAAGATATCTTACTTATTTTGGTGAAGAAGTTGTAACCGAGCGGTGATAAAGGGCACCATTTCGGCTAACTCCTCCCACTCTTCAAGATTCATGGATAAACCTGAAAATACAACGATCACCTATGGGCAACGAACAAACTGGACCGACAAGCCAGCCAAGGATTTGGGGCAGAAGAAAGTAGAAATTGCAGCTTGCATTACCTCGCGGAGTTGGTAGTGCGGTCCCATCTACGGCCTCGACATAGGAGCGGATATCAACCCGTGGCTCGCCCCGGTCGAAGAAAATTGTGGCCCGGTTTGCTGGTCCAAATCGAAGCACCAGGTTGGTGCTCTCGGGTGTCGGGGCCCGAAGGGCCGGGGGACCGGGACGAGCGGCGGGTGGAGAACGAGAGCGATCGCGGAGACGGCGACGCACTGTATCTTCTTCGTCGCTCGAAGATTCAAGCTAGATCGGGGATTGGTTGATTGGATTATGCGGTTCAAATTGATTGGTTTGATTGAGCTAGCTGATTAACCAGCTTAAAAGACTCAAGATAATTCAATGCAACTTAGGATAAAACTAAATTGATTCAATTTATTACGGCTCCCAGTTCCAATTAATTAAATTGATTAATATAAATCAATCTAGTGTAGTACAATGTAACCTGGCTCAGTTGGCTCGGTTACAATCTCTCGATCTTAAAAAAGGTCTAACACTAATCAACTTAAGTGCAAATTGTAAATGTAAACTGTAAACTGTCAATGTAAATTCAAATGTCATGTAACGCTAATTCATAAATGTATGATAATTATTATCATAATTAATTATCATAATTATATATGATAATTATCTGAACCTAACTTGATTCAACTTGAAATAAGGCAGCTAGCTGCTAAACAAATCCTGTATTATTTAAATTGGGATAGAGTAACTCTTAAGCGGTAATTAGTTAACTGATCAATAAACTGAATTACAAAAGGGATACACAGAAACAGAAATGAGCGGTGAAAGATAGAACGCATGGGAAGGTTTTCAAATGTTCATGTAGCTATTAGCTTGTTAGTTGAGGGTAATGCTGTCAACCAGGCTGTGAGAAAGAGATAGGAAGGCAATGGTCAGGGAAACATAGGAAATACACAAAATAGAATCAAATCAAGTTGAATTAAGTTAACCGAAATAAAACAGACAACTTACCTCATACACGGGAGAGGATGTGCGAGCGCGAATACGGTGAAACATGGCAATGGGTAAAAATGTCTCTGGAAAAGTACAATATAGCATTAGACATCAAATAGACAGGAGAAAAACATTAAACAACGAAAAGAAAAAGGTGAATGAAGAATGAGCTGACAAACAATTGAAGATAGACGGCAAGGCTTGGAAGAAAGTATTATACTGTATCGTATTGTGTTATTATTATTACTGTATAATTGTATTGTATGTATGCATGTATGCATAAAAACAAACAAGAAAAAGCAAAAGCAAAAAGCAAAAGCAAATGTGCTAGCAACATGGACGAGACCAAAGCTAAAGTTAGAAACACAGCCAATTGACGAGGCAGGTAGAAAAGAGAAGAAAGACACAAATAAAATACGTACCTCATGAAACGACGGACAACGAATAAATGACGCAGGCATAGGCGATACTGCGCGCGAGTGATGTAGTGCGGGGTCGGCAGACGGCAACGCGCGGGTAAAGAAATAAAGAAATAAACAAAGAAAGAAATAAAGGACGGCGACGCGTTAGGCCGCAAGGAAATTGGCGGCGAAGTCAAAAGACAAAAATGAGACGAGCGGAACACGTGCACGAAGAACTACGCATCTACGCATCTACGCAGCTACAGAGTATTCGTAACAGATAGCACAACTACATACATATTGCATATGATACTAATACTTTGCTTTGTTTCCTCTCCTTTCTCCGGTATACAATAAATTTTTCCGGCGTATGTACATATATAGCATTCACGATAGGTTGCTGCAATGCTAATGTATATGTATGCATTTCATTCTATTGGATATCGATCTCGTTTTGACTCTGGTTTAAATTTGACGTAGGTGTATATCCAATTTTGAAACTCAATGTGAAATTTCCTCTAAATTTTCACTCGCGGTAACTAGTTTCCGGGCAAGGGTGGGAGAATCTCGCCAAGATTTTCTCAAAATTCTTACCGTCTCGTATAGTTTTCATTGATGTACATTGGCATTTCTCAACAATGGAAATATACAAAATTAACACCTTTTCGTGAAATTTCCCTTGAAATTTCACAGTGGCATTCTGACCCTGGGCGAGGGCGGGAGAATCTCACCAAGTTCTTTCAAAACCTCTATTTTCTCGTGTACTTTTTCAGACTATCGCGTTTTTCCTCATAGACTGGGTATAGTCAAGTTTTACACCCTTACCACGAAATTTCTCTTGAAGTTTCACCCGCGGTAGGTAATTTTCGAGCGAGGCTGGAAATCTCAGCAAGATTTTTACAAAACCCCTACTTCTTCGTGTACTTTTTCGGCCTATCTTGCCATTTCCCATCGTTGGTGATAGTCGAATTTTAAACTTTTTCATGAAATTTTCTTTAAATTTCATTCGCGGTAGGTAGTCGACGGGCGACGGAGGTAGGAGTTTCGCCAGGATCTGTCAAACTTTTATCCAAACTTTAATACTGCTCATAGTCTCTTATTATCATTTCTTACTGGCCGCTGAAGCATGAGTCTTGCACCCTAATCTGAACTTTCTGTAAATTCTATGCACGATTTTTGATTGGGAATAAAAGCAGGAAAACCCTATTAAAGAAAGACTGTCATACATACAAATATATATGCAATGTACATATAAATAAATATATATGCAATGTACGCGTAATAGATAGATTGTAATAGAAGGAATGTAAGTCGCCGAAGAGTAAGACGAGCGAGTGTGCGTGTCGAAGAGTGATTGGCGCGCGGTAGCGCCAATAGGACGGCACGCGGCGAGCGACAAGATGGCGGGTCGAGAGGCGGGTGGCCACTAGGAAGGGGCTTCTTATTGCATACCTTCAGGGGCTACGGGACGGGCGTGGTCACATCTGTGTATGCATGCAGGGTCAGACATGAGATAACTTGGCATCATTATCTAGTATTAACACTATGTCTAACATATATTTGAACTTAGCTTGATGTATTGTGCCTTTCTTTGTAATTTAATTGCTTTTCTTTCCTCCTTTCCACTCAGCACTAATTTAGCTCTTCACCTCACAATTAACTTCAAATTATCCCTAATCCGAATTCTCATTATGATTTCCTTAGAACATCCATTTACTCGTGCAGTTTTCAACGGCCAACCCGTAGTATATAATCGTATTTAATCGTATTTGAAACATGCATATCAACTTCCCGAATTACGAAATTCCCTTCAATTTTCACCCGCGGTAATTAGTCTTATGGAGCGTTTACACTAGGCAAGTAAGAGCCGGGCAAGTAGGGGTAGTCGAATTCTTGAGTTTCTTTCTTTGCCTATATCAGGCCTGTCGTTGGAAAATGAAAATGGTTTCTTTCCTTTCTTGCCGTCCTTCCACCAGGCCCTGCGATAGGCCAGATACAGGCATAGAAAGAAACCCAAGAATTTGACTACCTACTTGCCCGGCTCTTACTTGCCTAGCGTAAACGCGGCCTTATTGAGGTTAGGGACTTCAAAGAAACAGTGAGCTTAATATTTTTCAGATAAAAGAAAACTTTATTTAAGCCGAATTTATGACATCGATGTTATAACTACGATGTTATAACGCATATAAATATAGTTATATTGAATAAATTTTTCTTTATTTCGTGCTATGTAATTTGCGTCTAACGTCATTTAATGTTCCATATTATTGTTAGGTATTACATTGGTATTTTGTAAAATTGTATACATTGTACATATGTATATAAACATAAAGGAAATTGTCTGCATTTTTATATTATTTAAATAAATATTACAATTTTGAAGTGGAGAAGAAAAGTTAATATTTCACTCTTTAAAATACTAATGTAAGAAAAGGAACAGAAAATTGAATTATTTCTTATTTTTAATATTTAATTATATAAATTTACGTTATATACAGAAAACATAAGTTTAAATTTACATTATGTGCAGATATTTCTATACAAGCTATATTGAAGCATTTTATAAAAAAAATAGTTATCAAAATCAAGTATTACAATGAGAAATCATCTAAGATACGAAAATCACATTGACGATCGTGATCGTGAATCGTGATTCTACGATCACCGTGAAAAATCACCGTTAGTGATTTTGCACGCCATCTCTAGAGTAGACCGTAGACCAGTGGCATCCCTACTCTTTGCCGCTCACACGCAACACTGACATAGAGTGGTAAACGATCCCTTAGATTTAGATAGAATTTATCAGTATCTGCCAAAGCCCCATAGCAAACAAAGCAAGTTTATTATATTTTTTTCTATATTTGCAACCTGTCAATGTAATAAGTAGTCGTCCTGTATATTTCTGCTGTTTTGGAATTTTTTAACTAGTGCAGCATTCAAAATTTCTGCATTTCTATGCATAAATATTATTGCGTTTTTGTACATTCCAATTGTAGGTCCTCAAAGCCAATTTCTATAAACTGGTAGCTTGTATGGCAGTGTCTATATGTAAATGAAATCAGGTGATTTTCTTGTCTTCATTACCTAGTGTTGAATGTCCCTTAGTATCATTTCAAGTAACATTACTACGTATTTTGTGTTTCTAGGTTATGATTTCTGTCAAGGCTAACAAGTTAGACTGTGGTTGGTTTTTTTAAACTCTAAGTACTTAGTTTAGCTTGTAATTAGCGTGTAATTCATTTAATTTTTTAATCTACCTAATTGTTTTATCTTTTAGGTTGCTATCATTCAAGTAAGCATTTTTGGCATTTCACTGTATGTGTTCTTGGTTACTGTTTAATCCCCAATTATACATAGAATTTGAAAGGCTAATAGTATTTGTCATCGCAGCGTCAGGCTGCTACCTTTTCAAGCTTTTGTTGATGTTTAAAATGCCAAGGTGAGGAAATTCTGCATCTATCAGTTGCATCTTTGTGTACATGTTAAACTTTACTCATTACTGCCTCTATGAGTTTTTTGTACTGATAAATTGTAATTTCAGATGCATGAAGTTATGGATAGTCAGAAGGTTAGCAGTTTACTTGGAGCTCTCTCAAATGCACAGTTATGACTGAACACTAGAATGAATTTTTTGTCATTGTTTTTGAGAGGTGAGTGTCTGTTGATTTCAATTTCTTATTTCGATTTTGATTTCTAAAATTTGATTCCTTGAGAATCTGTATTTTGTGCCTCGTACTCTAGTATTTGTGTTCTTTATTTTTTAAATTTCCAATTCTAATTTTCTACTGTGCAAATTTTTAAGATACAATATAAACTTCTCAACTGAACTCTAAAGTATAAAGTGAAAACTTAACACCAAATTCTTGGTGTTTAATTTTGAGTTTTCGCAAAACAGGAACTTTCCTTTTTTCAAGTGTCATGTTCCAATTTAATCTAATCTGTGTATAACGTCTCAAGGTTCAGCCCGTATCTTATATTTTAACTTTAAATTGCAAATCCATATCCAGATTTGAATTTCAAATGTCAAACTTCAAATTTCCAACCTCCAAAGTGTAAATGTTAAGCTTAATGTAAGCATGAAATATAGATTTCAATTAATATATTCCAATTTTAATTTAATTTAGCTTAAATTCAGTTTAAAGATTTAATCCTAAAGGCTCTAACCAAATAAAATGGCCAAATGTGTTGTTGTGTCAAATGAAACATGCAATATGTCGTTTGATAGCATATAAAAAAAAAATCTCACATCAAATTTCAGCTCCCTATCATATCTGGGAATTAATAAAAGGGAAAAATCAAAATTCCAATTTTTGCCATATTTTTTGTATTTAATTATGTACAAGAACTGTGAAAAAATTCTGAAATATAGGTGTCCAAATTACGCATATTATAGAATTTATTAAGATTTTTGATTGTAAACTGTAGTTGTAAAAAATAAAAGTAGAAGCACTACTTTTATATTATTGCGATAATAACATATTGATATAACTATTACCTCTTATTTTTTAAGATTTTACGGTAAGGTGTGCCATAATTAAAGAAATAACATTCTTTTATTAATTCTGTGCCGCAGGTGGTTATGTTTTAGAATGTAAAAACTTGCTGTAACAGCATCTATGGTTAAACAGTTAATCATTTCCAGTCTTTATAGACTTTAGAGGTTTGTTTACTACTTTTGATTTCATTGACTAGAGTTTATAGATTTAACTTCTATTTTTTCCACTTAATGTTCCTTAATCTTTTGTTACACGAATGAGTGTTCATAACATGTGTGGTCGCGTTGTATCTAATTTTTATTTCAACTTCACTTTTCTTTAATTTAATTTAATTTAATTTATTTTTCATTAAATGTAATTAATTTAATCAGCATAATTGAAATAGGCAGTATCGGTTACTACTCTTATTGTTACTACTGTACAATGCATTGCTTGGTGTCAATATCTACTTTCACATTCCTTACATCCATTGTTTTACGGCAGTAAGAATAATTAATTGCACTTTTTTTTTTTATCAAATAGTCTTTTATTCAGTACTATGTTTGATACAAGTGTATCGGTAAATAGGTAGGATTAAAATAATTTCTTAAGCACGAGACAACTAATTTGCCTTTTATGCACACGATTGAACTAGCAAGATTGCAAAACCAATTTAATATTACTTTTTTATCCTAGCAACGATAGCTATCGATATCGATGATAGAAAAGTCAGCATTTTTAATGGTCTGAATGTAACTGTTCGCAATAGTATGAAGTACTCTTTGCGATTACTGAATTGAACTTGTTCTCTTTTCGGTTTCTTGTAAACCAATTCACCTCTCTGCCCCCGCCCAACATAATTAGCGAATGAGCTTCAGGGAGTTGGTCTAGCATGTCATGAAGGTAACCAATCTGTGAGGTTTTTGACCTTTGACAAAAGTGTGATAGGCTAGCTTGCTCTAGCCTCTTAAATGCTGTAGACGCTTCCCTTGTATGCCCGCTGTAAATCGTGCTGCTGTAGTGCACGTGGTAACTGTTATATGGTTCAAGCCTGTCACGTTGGGAACCCACGTTATTGATATATGCTTAATGAGAAGACCCCTTGATAGGTCTTTTCTCTGACTTTGTGAAAAGCACCACAGCAGGGCCGTTGAAGACAAGAGACAGAGAGTCAGAGACGGTGCAAGCCAGTTCAATGAGATACCTTTTCGTTTTTCCCGAGAATGAATGGAATTCTAATGAGTCAACGTGAAATTATATTTATTTGAGTTTACATTGTATTTTCTGCGACATCGCGGAACATCCATTACTATGCAACTTATCATAGACTTAACTTCTATAATCTCCCTTAACTTCTCCTGCATCGTTCTTTGTGTTCTTTTGTGCTGATGTCCGCTTGCTTTGTGTTTTTGTTTCGGTTTCTCGTTCATCTGTGGTCGTATTTTTCGTATATTGTTGTGTTTCAAATGGTGTTGACTGCAGCTTTTTGTAAACAGTTTTTCTTCTTATGTCGTTTATCCATTGAGTTGATCTCTTTCCTCGTTGTAATTCGTGATGTTATGTATCGACAAAGTGTTAGCGGTTTTGTAAGCGTTTGCTACTTGATTGACTAATTTATTTAATTTGTTAAGTAATTACTTTTATTTTAAAATTGAAATTTTAGATTGAATTAGATTTTTTTTTTATTATTCTGCTTTATTTTATTTTTTCATTTGCTGTACTTTAATTTACAAGATTTGTTTCCTGTGTCTACTGTTGTTATTTAACGTTTCTGCATCCTTAATATTAATATTTCGACTCTGCTTCATCTTCGCCCAGCATCTATCATTTATTATTAGTTAAAAAGAAGTTTTCTGGTCATTTATTTATTTATGTGTTAATCTATTTATTCATTTTTTACTTATTTGTTTACTATCTATCCCATTGAATGCTTGTTTCATCTGTTGTTAGTTACATGTTAATAGCTTATGTAGATTATAATTTATTACTCATGACTGACTTACAGCATATTAGGTTCAGTTGGTTTAATCTATTATTTATCTGTTTACTTACTTAACCTGCTGTATTCTTTTGTTTGTCAATCTATTTGATATTCATGTCTATTATGTATTTCCTTATGCCTATTATATAGTGTATTATCTAATTTCTTATTATCTAAATTATCTAATTTCTTCCTCTAATTTTTATTGTCTAAATTTAATGTCATTGCTTATTGTTTGTCAGTTTATCTGTAGTCATTTATTTCTTTCCAATTAATTCATACCTATATTGTTCCCTTGACTTATTTATTTGTTTTGTATTCAATTTATTCTAATCTGAATGCTTACATGCTCTTGATTTCTAATATTAAGTTATAATTCAACAAATAACTAATTTATTCGATGTAGCTTACATACCTAATTCTTGTTTAACTCACTAATTTATTGTATTTATTTACTTATCAGCTTACGTATTAATTTTGCATATCAACTTAACATATTATTAGTCTTATTTATTACTATTTCTTATTTGATCTTTTGTTGTAATCTATTTCTTTGTATAATTTATTTATTTATTGTAGGTTTGGTGTTTTATGTCAGTATTTTGTTGATAACCGTGTACAATGCGTCTGATGTGTAAGCTTAAAACATATATTTAAACTTAGCTACGGTTATACACACAGTGAGTTGATACATACATATATGTTATTATAGTAAGAATGAGGATGTGGCACTGTGTGCTTGTCGCAAGTTGTAGCAGCTTTCTATGTTGATCCAACCGCAAAAATTTAAAGACACATACATACATATTTCTCTACAAGGTTAACTTATGCGCTCCCATATCTGTAAATTAATGTATATTTATATAACTATATAACCAATAATTTATATATAATACGTTTTATTTTAGTTAGGAATTTGACACAAATATCGCAATCTCTTTGTAAACGTTATATTCTTCTATTCGACGCCGCACAGTGGCGAAAAACGGCGAAAACGTGGTAAAAATCGAATTTTGATTTGTTAGTTATATCCACAGGATACAAACAACCTGCATGTAATAGTATACATATACAATAGTATTTAATACATATAATAATATATTGGGTTGGGGAAAAAGTTCGTAGCGTTTTGCCCGATACATGGCGTTAATTCCAAATAACTTAGAAATGACAAATCCTAGCGACATACCTGAGGGCTCATAGTCAAGACGACACTTCGGTCGTTATTTTGAGTGCTTAAATATTGACATTGGTGCACGGGTTAGAAAGTTGTGGGCGTTTGAAGGTGGAGAGAAATAACGAAAAATTGCGCTGTATTTTACAATACTGCGATACACTGCTGAAACGCAATGAAATTAGAGCCATTTCTGAAACGTCTCATAACTGGAGATGAAAAATGGATCACGTACGACAATCGGAAGAGTAAAATATCATGGATAAAGGATGGTGAGCCACCACAAACGTTTGCGAAACCAGGATTGACGCCGAAAAAGGTGATGCTGTGTGTATGGTGGTACTGGAAAGGAATCGTCCACCATAAGCTACTTCCAGTTGGTCAGACGATTGATTCTAAACTCTATTGTGAATAACTAGAGAGATTACGCCAAGTAATTTAAAAAAGACGGCCCGAATTAATTAATAGGAAAGGTGTTGTCTTCCATCATGACAACGCCCGCTCACACACTTCTTTGATGACATGTCAAAAATTGCGAGAGCTTTGTTGGGAAGTTCTGATGCATCCACCGTATAGTCCAGTCATAGCACCCTCTGACTATCACTTGTTTCGATCTCTGAAAAATTTCCTCAATAGAATGAACCTGGTTTCAAGAGAAGCCTGTAAAAACCACTTGATTCACTTCTTCAACCAAAAACCACAGAAGTTCTTTACCGATGACATCATGGCTCTACCCGAAAAATGGCGAAACATTGTTAATAATAATGGAGCATATTTGGTTTAAATAAAATCATTTTCACACAGTAAAAAAATCAGGTGAATTTTACTAAAAAAACACTACGAACTTATTCCCCAACCCAATATATGTATATTATTATTATTTTATAGCATTTGAATGCAGAAATGTATAACAATTATTCAAAAACACTTTGAATCTATATTAATATTATTAATAATCTCCTTTTTTTTTTTTAAATGCAATGTTTTTTATTTGACAAGGAATACATAACAGGGTTTTGTCGGTATAAAAATATGCTATGAAAAGGACCTTACACTAGTAATATAGGTTTGATGTTTTGCATTGCATTGCACTCACTTCCACGTATCACAAATAGTTGCGTATTTCATTATCAGTCTTGGTTTCAATATGGACTTGTACAATTGTTGTCCATGCGATAATTATCAAGGCACTTGGTATAAAAAACAAACCTGCATGGGCTTGAAAAAACCGTTCGCGGCTATCTCTACTATTCTCTTACAACTAGACTTATAACTAAATTTAATACTGTAGGGTGGGGGGGATGGCTATTTACATTGGACTATTTACATAAATTAAGCGCATGTTCTCGCTGCCTGTCTTTGGACTTGGAATCATCTTAACAACTGTCTCTCTTTCACTCTTTGTCTCCTTCTGATCTCGTCCATTTGTTGGGCGCTTCCTGCTCTCCACCATACAGGGTGTCTCGTAACTAGTGTTACTCCCTGAAAGGGGTGGTAGAGGACGTCATTCTGAACAAGATTTTCCTTTGCAAAAATGGGGTTTGAAGCTTCGTTTTTGAATTATTAAGGAAAAACCCTAACCAATCAGAGCGCGAGAATAGCGCGCGCCCAGACGCGAGAGCGACAGCTTCGAATATGACGGTCGATCGTGATCGCGATCGAGTTGTGCCTCATGGTGCTTCTGTGCTTGCTGTTTGTTGTTTCCCCTTGTGGGATTGCTTTGTTCGCTCTATTCCTTTTTAAATGGTACAATATTGGTCTGTTTTGACCATCCTGTATGAGACCCTTGGCATCTACGTGCGGGAAAGCTGCTATTGGCAGGTATCCTTATCTCATGCATGTTTCTGCGTATCCCTCTGTGCATTGCGCTACCTCTTTAATGGCGAGGCTGGACTCCTAACCACTTCGCTAATTCTTTCGTTGAAAGAAAAGCTTACGTTCAGGAATATAACCAACTATGACGTAAAAGTAATTAATAAATGAATTTTATTTCTTTAACTAATATATTGTAAACGTAATAATTTGTTAACTTTTGTTGTGCCCCACGTTGGACGCCAATTTTGTAAACGTAATTTTTATATTTATGGTGAATTTTGTCAGATTATGCTCAAGTTGGGCGTATATGCGTAAATGAACACTAAGTTAGTACAATTCAAGTTCTACTAAGGGTTTTTATTGGGGGAATTCGGGCCTCCAGGTACTGGACAGCGGAGTGGTCTGTTGGTTGTTGAAGAAAGTTAGACATAAATTATGTAATAACACATACAAAAAAAAATATATTCTGTAAAATCAATATCGTTACATGAATGTCGAAATAAAGTGACACGCACACTTTGTTTGACACGGTATAGAAATCGTCAGTTCAATATGGAATGATCGCGTTATTTAATGAACAAATAGAGTAGACTTATTATCTGATGAGTTCTCTCCCAAACTATAATTCCGACACGCACGAAAATATCTTTTGTATCAAATTTAAAGGATTTCGTGGCAATTTAAAGGCACGTGGAAAGGAAGTCGAATCTTATAAGAGACATAAACTGGTAGTGTGATTCTGTCGTTGGAGTCAAAATCTCTGTGGAAAGTACGATTGAAGACCGTCGCAGCACCTTTTACACTCGGCCGATAAATCGGGGGAGTTATCCCGGTGGAGACACGCACGAAGTCAAAACCAGGTTGAGACACCTAAGAGTTTGTCAAGAGGAATTTAGTTGGGCTCAAGACTTCCTCCGATGTCGGGCACCTAATTCTAACAGTGCTAATCTGATCGTATTATTCGCGACGCGTATAGTACAGAAACACTCGGATCGACTTTGTCGAATAATTCGGGAAAAGTCAAATGGTGCCTGTACTATGAAGTTAATAAACCAGTCGAGAACAACCAGAAGATGACGGCAGGCACAATATGTGGGCTGAGCGACACTTCGGGTACCCAATTTGAGTATGAACTATGTTCGAACAAATTTACTTCCAAACAGTGAGACCGCAGTACCATACGGTCGTGTCCACCTCTTCACAAAGGCATTTGAGTGCAACCAAGGAGTGACGGCAGGGCACTTTCGTGAGCTGAGCGATACTCTGGTTGCTCAAACGAGTCTATGAGCTGTGTCCCGATCAAATGTGGCAGAATCCATCCAATTCCACACCCGCGAGACTACCTCTCACAAGGGCACACAGGTACAATTAGAAGATACGGCGGGACACTTTACGTGGACCGAGCGACACTTCAATTGCCTGTATGAGCCTGGGAGCTGTACCACGCCAAAATGTATAATTAGACGATCTCAGTCGCTATCTACAACTGAGGGATTACCGGCGATGACTACTTTTGAGAATTGACTCACCAACAACAATTACTCACCGTCTCCTTCTATTCAGCGAACTTTATACTTAAACGACTTTAGAAATTGAATTTATTATAATCAAAATTCTTGTTTTGACAACTACGCTGTACACGACAAAAAGGACTTTTAATAATCGTATTCTAGCAGTGCCACAGTTCGGTTTGAACTTGTGACTCCTCGGTTTGAGGCGCGTATGCGTCGAGGGTAAATAGCCGGTTTGTCTATCTTACCAGGTCGGTTTGACCTCCCGATCGCGTACCGTTTTCGCTGAATAGATTTAGAGAGATCCTTCTAGGTTCGCTTCCAGACGTAGAGTGTCGAAATTGATCCTCGCGTCGACCTTCTTCGATCGCTACCGAGAAGGGATCGATACGCACGCATAATTACCCTAAAGTGGGGCAAATACTCTAACAAGGGAACATATCCAACCGGGACACACCGATTTTAATGAAACTTATGTGAAAGATAGTTCTCAAGAAAATATTTGACACGTATTTTTTTATATCGGCCATTGTGCACATTGAAGGGGTGATAGTAGCCCTCAAAGTTAAGGGCTGTAATCATATTTTTGGGAATATCTCCGGAATTAAAGGAGATAATTGGAAGCTCTTTTTTTTCAATTGTTGGTCTTTCAATAGGGAATTTTTCTGCAGAAAAAAATTTTAATAAACTTTGTTTGTTTAAATAATATTTTGAAAATTTATAATTTTTGTTTAAATTTTTTTACTAAATGTTGATTAATTTTTTTACAATTTTGTATATGTAAACTATGGACTAAAATAGAAGATACGTATTTTTCGAATTTGTTATTTTTAGCAATATTTATTAAATATATAATTTGAAATCACCTCCTGTGAAGAGGGGCAATCAGCATTTTTATTAAAAATATCATAATTTTCACAATCTTTTACAATATTCTGGACGTTACACACCTCTTTATATGCCGTAAATTGATTTCTCAATAATTATTGTAAGCATCGCAGGTATGAGCGTCACGCGGTTCTAATCACCGCCGCAAGGAACATAGGCTTTTATGGTCAATATTGTTCAAAAATAATTTAATTTAATTTCTTTTCTTCTTAATTTCTTTAAAATCTCAAAGTTTCCAAAAGTTCTAAATATTGTATTTGGAATGAAGACTTTTCGGCTGTAAAGGTACGAAATCAGTATTGGCCATAAAAGCCTATGTTCCTTGCGGCGGTGATTAGAACCGCGTGACGCTCATACCTGCGATGCTTACAATAATTATTGAGAAATCAATTTGCGGCATATAAAGAGGTGTGTAACGTCCAGAATATTGTAAAAGATTGTGAAAATTATGATATTTTTAATAAAAATGCTGATTGCCCCTCTTCACAGGAGGTGATTTCAAATTATATATTTAATAAATATTGCTAAAAATAACAAATTCGAAAAATACGTATCCTCTATTTTAGTCCATAGTTTACATATACAAAATTGTAAAAAAATTAATCAACATTTAGTAAAAAAATTTAAACAAAAATTATAAATTTTCAAAATATTATTTAAACAAACAAAGTTTATTAAAATTTTTTTCTGCAGAAAAATTCCCTATTGAAAGACCAACAATTGAAAAAAAAGAGCTTCCAATTATCTCCTTTAATTCCGGAGATATTCCCAAAAATATGATTACAGCCCTTAACTTTGAGGGCTACTATCACCCCTTCAATGTGCACAATGGCCGATATAAAAAAATACGTGTCAAATATTTTCTTGAGAACTATCTTTCACATAAGTTTCATTAAAATCGGTGTGTCCCGGTTGGATATGTTCCCTTGTAAGTATGTACCCCCGCGACTATGATCACGGCTTGTGCCTGGAGTACGGATATCCCTTCCCGCTGAGATAGATAAATAAACAGGGTGTACCATTAATTATGTAACCCGCACGGTTACAATATCATTTGTCTTAATTATGAATGTGAATCTATTTAAGATTACTTAATAAATATACTGAGAAAAGAAGGCATGTAAATTCGAAGCGGAAAGTACTTTTTTAAAGGATTATATCATTTTTTGATTTTTTTAACTACGGCGCACCTCGTCGAAAAATCTGAAAAAATTGGGGGATAATAGTTGTACCTATATCTAACTACCACATTAATATAAAAGTATTCTTCCATAAGATCTTCCATAAAAAATCGCATTTTTTCCGATTTTTTTTCGGTTTTTGATTTTTCATAACTACAATTTGCGATTAAAAAATCTGAAAAAATTCTATAATGTGCGCTATGTGGACCTCAATATTTCAGGATTTTTTCAGAATTTTTACACCAAATTAAATAGGCAAAATAGGCCTAAAACCTGAATTTCGTTTTTTCCCTTTTACTACCCCTACGGATGAGATAGGGGGTTGAAACTTGGTGTGAGATGTTTTTTTTTTGGATAGGCTACCGACTGACGTATTGGGTTTTTCATTTGACTCAAGGGCACATTTCACTACCTTATTCGGCTATAGCCTTTATGTAACGCTTTAACTATAGGTAATATCTCTAATTCGTAACTGATATATCGTGATTCTGTTTCCGACGTTTTCCAGCTCGCGTAATATATCGGATGGTAACGTTAATCGACATCATCCTTTTGCAATAAAATAGCACCAAGCGCAATGCTCGATACATCCGCATGCAGATCTGTTTCTGCGCCTACACGGTATAACTTCAAAACTAGTTCATTAACCAAAGCTACTTTTAATTGTTAATACGCAAGTAACTGTTTTTCATTTAGATCACATTTAACATCTTTTCTCAACAAGTTCGACGGAGATTGAGCTATTGTTGAATATTGTGGAATAAACTTTTGAAAATAACCAGTTGATCCTAAAAAACTTTGTACATCTTTAATATTTTTAACGAGTGGAAAATTCGTAACGGTTACTATTTTACCTTTCGACGGGCGTATATGACCGTCCTCAATTACGTGACCTAAATACTCTATTTTACGCTGACGAAAACGACACTTCTTCCAATTTATATGTCATCCGTAATCACTCGCAATACACAAAACTTCCCGTAATCTCGATGCGGCTTCGCTTTCGTCATTCGCAGAAATAATTAAATCATTTATATACGCTAATACGTTAATACGCTAATGTAACGTTCCTTCGTCTCGCTTTCCAGCCACGTCGTGAAGCGACGTGGCGGTGTGCGAGATTCGCGGGGCCCCCTGGTGCTGGACGCTTCAGCCTTCCAGGGTCTTCGCGAGGAGGCCGGTCGCGGGAGGGAAGGGGACTGGTTCGAAGGCAACTAACGACGCGCAGATTAGTCTTAAGTTATCCTTTATTCCGCTACGGTTCCGCCGGCGCGGCTGCCGGGGCCTTGAGGGGGTCGGTCCTGCCCTCCCAATACGAGCTAGGTGTACGGATGCCCGTGAATGTACCCCCGCTGCCCTGGGCGTGCTGGTTTACGGCCCACGAGAAGCTCAAGTGTTGTGTCAAGAAGAAGCCGGCAAACCAGGTGACGGTGGTGCCGACCCCCGCAGTCGTATCCCTAATCAGCCTGCTCCAATATTTTTCGGAGTGGGCGTCCCCCGCCGGGAAGGCAATTCTATCCTGCTGAGCCCCGGCTCTCTTGAAGGCCTCGAACCCTCTGCGCAGGTATCGGCCGCCGGACAAACGGTCCAAGCCCCCACTCTTCCGCCGGGCTGCTATTTGGACATCATTCTCGGTGTTATACGTATCATAATACGCATAACCCGTGCCCAGAGCGAGAGAGGCTAAATTATCCCACGGCCCTAGCCGAACGACGGGATACCTCCGTGCCCTACCCCTGCAGACAACACGCTGGTCGACACCCAAGACAGCGGTCCATCCCCCGTATGCCGGATAACTGGCACCATCAATCCCTGCTCCCGGCATCAGGCCCATGTGGTGTAAGATCCCCTCCGGTGCGCCGTAGTACGATACATTAGTACCCGGACCGAGACAGACGCCCTCGATCTTCTGGTGCCAGCGCACCGTCAACGCCACCGAGATGGAGTTGATCTCCAGCCAGTCTATTCCCTTGGGGAAATAACTGGCGGTATAGTCCGAGAACGCGGAACGCAACGATGTGGAGGTAGTCAACAAACGACGCATCATGCCGTCGATAGCGGCGTTTACTCTCACAGACGGCACTCTCCAACCAGCATTGAGCTGCCCACGATGATCGCTACTAAACAGCTCAAAGACGACCCCCCCGAGGGCAAGGGTCGTACTGGTCTTGGTAGGTACAACGAAGACGAGCCGGGTACACTTATCCCGGATATCGACCAGCCCAGCGGTGCGCACGAAGGTCTCCCGACGCACCATCTGACGCCCCCTCTCATCAAGGTCCCCCAGTGTGGCCATAGTGTAGACGTCGCACGCCTGGGCTAACGGATACGTAAGGTGGGACGCGATCCAGGCGTCCCTACCTATGCAATCGGGTAGGCCATTGTCAGCCACAGGAATCAAGCGCACGCTCTCGTCACGCACACTCCACTTCTCATCACGCGCTGCCGTCTGTACTGTGATTTCTCCGTGGTCGCGCATGGCGATCTCAAGTACGTCCCCGGTGATAAATATGGCGGTATAATCCCAGTCGCCATCGTGTCGTGTGGACACCACGATTTTCTCGGGCTCATCCGCCACCGCCCAAGAATATCCAACCCCGGAGGGCTGGACGGCCCGACACTCTCGTAGCTCATCGTAGAGGTCGATCTTTAACGCCAGGCTGCGGTAGTCGGCTTGACTGGAGCTGATGTAGGCCTCCAACCCGGCCGCCAACTGTGGGGTGCTACTCATATATCCGTACGTATATTGCCCCTTAGAGGGGTTAATCACCCCCGGGACCGACGGGGTCGGGTTGGTGGCAGCCTCGAGTACCAGAGCTGCACCCCCCGTGGAATACAACCTCCCGTGTGTAAGGCGGGGGTCTATACCTACCCCCACCCACTTAGTTCTACGCCAAGCATCCCGGCCACAGACCATAACCCCGTCCCGGCCGTCGCCTACTGACGAAGACAGCATGGAGGTGGTCTCCGATTCATCAGCATCATCAGACGGATGCCCCTGGGGCGGAGCCGCTGCCCTTCCCCTTTCCCCCTCCCCCCCCCCCCCTCCCCCCCTCCTCCTCCCCGCCGACGCGGGGCCCCTCCGGTCCAGGGCCGGGGACCTCAGGTCCAGTGACGCCAGGCTCCCCCCCCCCCCCCCCCTGTTCGGGGAGGGCAGGACCGAGCCCCTCAAGGCCCCGGCAGCCGCGCCGGCGGAACCGTAGCGGAATAAAGGATAACTTAAGACTAATCTGCGCGTCGTTAGTTGACTTCGAACCAGTCCCCTTCCCTCCCGCGACCGGCCTCCTCGCGAAGACCCTGGAAGGCTGAAGCGTCGCTTCACGACGTGGCTGGAAAGCGAGACGAAGGAGCGTTACAAACACCTGTCTTTATCGGGTTACGAAATATGCTATTGATGTATTTCTGGAATATGGTTGGAGAATTGCAGAGACCGAAAGGTGTTTTTAAGAATTCAAATGAAAGAAACCATCTTTTAAGTCGAGAGTACTAAATATAGTAGCACCTTGTAACGTCTCTGGACCTAAGTACAGATATTACAGCGCTCGTGAGGCAAAGAGCGGTATTTACCTACTGAACGACTCGATTTATTACTAAACTAATCCTAAAGATTGTGAGATTCGTGTGTTGTGCGGTTAAGAATTGAAATTCACAGGTCAATACCTTTCAACAAAAAGGTTTATTCAATAAATAATGATGATGACGATGATGATTTAACAATTAACAATTATAACAATTAAAGAAAAGTATACGTATCTAATATAGTGACAATAATAATGGACGACTAACTCAAAAGAACTAAAATATATTTTGTCGTAATAAGGAACAGAAAGATATATAATTCAAATAATGCACGATCATGAATGCAAAATGTATCTAACAAAATAGGATTGGCTACTTAATGCTTCGCGACAAATCCTACCTAGATCTGATTCTCGTTCAAAGCTAACTATTCTCCTTCGCAAAATTAAAGAGATTTTATGTTTTGAGAGTCTAAGATTTAATACTCTGAAATTAACGCAGTTACAATATTCAACGCAATTAATACGGTTCGCAATTTAGCTCTATGTTGAATCCTACCTAAGTCTGATTCCTTTAAAAGCTAATTAACGCAATTACGATATTGACAAGATTTGACTTTTGCTTTTATAATATGAACGATATGTTTACGGTCTAAACTCTATAACGAATCCTACCTAAGTTTGATTCCGTTTATAGAATTTACTAAGTACGCTTTTACGAAGTTAACAATATTAATATTTGTAATTATGACTTTAACGCGATGTAGTCGACTACGCGATTTTGACAGAACAATTTTTTTGAATGACAAAATTTTTTAAAATGTGTCATTGGCTAAGAGTTGTTACTAGTATACTTTCTGAGGTATAAACAGAGTTATTAAGTCGTGTACAAAGTCTTCTCGTATTGCTTTGGGACCAGTGATATAAAACAACCGATCATAATAGATGAGCGCGCGACTCGCCTACCTGAAACGGCGGTACCCCGCGTCCTTTTCCAGCTTGTAGTGACGTCAATTTTCGAGGCTCCATCGTTCTGAAGGGCTCATTTTAAAGGGGAAACTTCAAAGAATATGACCATATTTTTTTGAAATTTTAACCCTTTACGCCTCTCATTGAGAAAAACGCAAAAGAAGAATTTGTTTAAATTTTCCGACATTTTATAACAAATTGACAAAGTTAAAAAAATATTTTAAAAAAGCTCAATCCTTTATGAATAAAGTGACTTCCAAAAGTGATCGATTTGGCGTGGAATGACACTGCTACTTTTGATATTGCTTGGCTTCTTCTATGCCGAATTTGGGATTTTTAATATGATTCTTTATGCGTATATATATATATTTTTACCTGTGGCTGTCGCTTTCCCATTTGCTGCCTAAATTTTCGCAGAGCGACTCGTCTGCCCGCTCTGCGTCTGGCCATTTTTATTTTCTACTACGTTCTTTTCGTTGCAATGCTTTCTGGGATCTTCCCAAATATAGTGGTTTTTAGCGCAAAGGGGATATGTGTATGCGTATATATATGTATATATTAACAGCTCGTTTGAGGTTATATTATGTTTATTAAAAATATTAAGTATATATATATATATGTAATGAAAGAAAATATATTATTTTATATAAAACTAACAAAATATTTTTTTTTTTTCTTTTTGGTTCACTGAATAAGTACTGACAGATTCCCGTTGGTGTACTCGACCCGGGTTAATTCGATGATTGGGAAATTTTCTACTGATGATAGTAGAACCCCGGCCTCGTACGCCCATTGTCTTTCTCATCGTGCGTTACAATCCTATTCCGGCATTTCGTGCAAGCCACGGCCGGTCGTATCTTACTGAACCTTTTCCGGCATTTGATGCATCTGATCTTCTCCTGCACGTGTTCCCTCGATACGTAGTGGTGGGCCCCTATTTATTATTATTATTATGATTATGATTTTTAGCTAAACAATTTCTAACAAGAATAACTGATTCCTTGCCTGTATGCCACCACTGTTCTTTGGATTCTGTCGCCGCGTGGACCCCGCAGGCCGCACACAGTCGCTTCAACATTGGCGAATATTTAAAGTTGAATATAATTTCGTCGTCTTTAACGCACATCGCGGACAGTATACATATTTATGGCTTGCTGATCCTGTGCCATTTTCTTCGTCTTTTGCTTCTTTTCTTAAAAACTTTTTTTTTTCACTACTGTGACTGCGTGGGTCGAGTGTTCCTCTACGTCTGTTCGACACTTATCGTTCTTCCGTTATAATTTATTGTTTTGTGCATGCGTTAATCTTAGAAAACAATATATTTTAACATAAAATTTCAATTACACATATATGCGCAGTGGCAACTCAAAAAAAAATTCTTTGGATACTTAAATAAACTCATTTCTAATCTATAACAGCACAATAATTTCTAGATTAACATGGATATCCCGCACAATAACATTGCGGCGCAAAACACGTGCTTGTGGTATAACCGGAAGGAAAAGTATCACCGATCCCGATCGGAACGCACCCTACATCGTATCGCCGGTCGCGATCGGAACGCACCCTATATACTACTAACGAATTTACATTTAAATATCTAACAGTTAATAAATTGTTCTCGATTCTCGATCTTTTGGCGGCATAAAGGCCCTCTTTACACGGTCCTTATGCACGATCCTCTTTTTATTTTTCCCACCAACATCCAATTCTATGTTGTTTTGTTTAATGTTTCTGATAATTTTATATGGTCCTGAGTATTCCTTCTGTAGTTTGTTTTTTCGTAGTGGATTTAATAGAAATACGTCTTCACCTGTTTTATAATGCGTCGGTCAGATTTTTCTGTCGTAATAATGTTTTTCTCGAAATTTTGCTTGTTGCAAATTATTTCTTGCGGTTTTTCGAAGATTGTGTATTGTGGAGATCAGTTTATCGACGTAATCCGGATATGTGCTAATGTATTTTTCCGTAAGGAAGTTTGAGGGCTGTCGTGCCTTTTTGCCAAATATCAGTTCGTGAGGTGTAAATTTTGTTCCCTCATGAATACTGGTGTTGTAGGAAAACATCGCGTGTGGTAACCACTCATCCCATTGTTTTTCTTCTGATATGTAATGTTTTAAATACTCTATTAAAATTTGATGACTTCTTTCTAGGGATCCATTTGATTGAGGATGGAATGCTGATGTTCTGAATGTTTGTATGTGAAAGATTCTTGCTAGTTTTTTCATTAGAGCGCTGATAAAACATGTTCCTTGGTCTGTAAGGATCGCTTTCGGACACCCAAATTTACAAATGAAGTGCTCTGTGAAAGCCTTAGCAACGTCTTCTGAAGTGATGGATATGATAGGTGCTGCTATTGAATATTTTGTCAAGTTGTCTTGGATTGTCAATATGTAACTATACCCTTTAGAAGTTAGTAGTAAGGGTCCCAGGATGTCCAAGGAGATCTTATCAAATGCGTCGATGGGAGTATCCGTTATTACCATTGGTTCTTTATTCTTCATGCGTACCAACTTATTTCTTTGGCAATCTATGCATGTGTGAATGTAATCAACTATTTCCTTTTTCATGTTCTTCCAATAGTAATTGTCTCTGATCCGCTGGTAAGTTTTACGTATTCCTTTATGTCCTCCCACTGGTGTTTCGTGATTTTCCTTAATAATTGTAATCCTTTCTTCCCGCAGTGGTGTTTTAATGTTTTCTGTGCAGACTGTTACCTCGATGGATGTATCGGCGAATACAATACACCAAATTTTTCTTATGTCCTTTATGTCTGGTAAGCTAATTTCATTAATGTTTTGTTCCTGGAGTAACAGTGCAAGTTTTCTTAAAGCCTGTGGTAAATTTTCTTTTGATGCTATACTTAATCCAAATACTAATTGTTTTCTTAATTTAATTGATGTTATTTCCTTTTCAGGTGTAGGTTTAATTCCTTTTTTCCTGATAAAATTTTCTGATTGAGGGTCAATAGGCTTTCCTTGTAGATCCCAAAATGTTACTATTGGCCCTTTTCTTGTCCAAAGGTGGTCTTTTATTTCTAATATGGAACTAACTATTTTTTGTTTTATAATTGTGGGTTTTTCTGGTTTGCTGATTGTAAGTCTACCATCTTTCCTTTTTATTTTAATTGGTGTTACTGGGCCGGATTTTGTTGGGCTGGAATCTGATTCTATGTTATTTTCAGGTATAGAAGAAGGTTCTTCCTGTTTGGATTCTGAAGAGGAACCTATTTTTGGGGGTCTCTGAATATGTGTTTGGGTAGAATTACATCCTCGTCTAACTCTTCTATCTCGTCTCCAATAACTATAGGATCGTTTTTCCTTACTATTAGTGGTGGTGGAGTCTTTACTTTGAATTCTGAGGGTGGTTGGAGAATTTGTACTTTCACCTTCTTCTTGTGTCCTCCGTTCGTTTGTCGGGTTTTTATATTTTCTTCATCCGAATCATCTGTGTCGAAATAATTAGAGTCATCGGAACTTATTTCTTTCTGTAGCATCTTCTTCCTCCTTTTATCTGGTAGGGCGTCAATATCCCTATCTTCTAATGGACGAGTAGGGTATTGGTGATAGGATTTCTTCTTTTTAATTTCTCTTGCGCTAGATGTGGTGGTTGCGCTTCTGGTGGCATGTTGATGCCATGCCGTTTTCTTTTTAATTCTTTCCTTAGTGTCTGAATTTGTTGTCGATCTAGGTCTTTTAGAATTTATCGGTAATACTGCTGATTGAACGGGATTTCGTGATAGTGCATCTGTGTTAACGTTCAGACTCCCGGATTTATATTTAATTTCATAATCATACTCGCTAAGTTTTATTCGCCAACGTAACAATCTTGACGTAGGATCGGCAACATTGTTTAACCAGACCAATGGTTTGTGGTCCGTGATAAGGAAAAATGATAAGAAAAATATACTATGGCGAGCAATTCTCGCTCAGTTGTTGAGTATCTTGTTTCGGCAGGGTTAAGGACTCTGGAGATGTAAGAGATAGGCCGGTCCTTACCGATTTCACCCTGACTGAGTATAGCTGCAATCGCAATCCCTGATGCATCTGTAGTAATATTGAATGGCTTCGAAAAGTCCGGATGCATCAAGATAGGCTTTTTACATAAATTTTCCCTAAGGATTGTAAATGCTTCTTGCTGGAGATGAGTCCATTCAAATTTCCGCTCCTTTTTGGTTAGGTCTGAAAGTGGTTTTGCTATCTTAGAAAAATCCTGGATAAATCTTCTGTAGTAGCCACATAGTCCTAAAAACTGTCTTATGTGTTTTACAGTTTGTGGCACAGGGATATCGCTTCGATTTTCCTGGGGTTTGGTTTGACGCCACTTTCGTCAGTTATGTGTCCCAAAAAGGTTACCTCTTTCTTCAGGAACTCGCATTTATCGGGTTGTAGGCTAAGGTTTGCTTCTCTCAGTCTTCCCATCAGTTTGTCGAATTTGATTTCATGCTCTTGTAACGAGCTAGCATAAATTGCGATATCGTCTAGATAAACGAGAACTTCTAAACCTTGAAGACCGGATAGTACGTTGTCCATCAGTCGCTGGAACGTCGCTGGAGCATTTTTTAAGCCGAATGGCATTCTGTTGAATTCGTAGTGGCCATACGGAGTCGAAAAGGCCGATTTGCACTTGTCACCGATAGTTTTTTCGTTTAGTCGTCTAAAATCGATGACTAACCTCCATTTTTTCTTTCCTTGTGAGTCCTCTTTCTTTGGTACAATCCACAAGGGTGAATTGTAGGATGATGTAGAATGCTCTATAATTCCCTTTTTTAATAAGTCGTTAATTTGCCTATTTATTTCTTCTTTGTGGCACTGTGGATAACGATACTGCTTTACGTTTATTGGTACATCATCGGTAGTGATTATTCGATGATATGCCTTATTAGTGGCTTCGAGATTTTCTTCTGGCAAATTAAATCTATCTGCATGTTTTTTAATTAATTTTTCAACGTTAGATTTTTCTTCGGTATTCAAATGGTCCAGGCGTAATAATTCAAATAATTTTTCTGCCCTTTTTGTATCTTCTGAAAGCAAGTCTTCAATTGGCGATTCTTCGTAGGGTTGTAATTCTACTTCTGGCATGTTTATTTTGATTTCTTCTGAGGAAACATTTATGGCATAGACAAAGGCTACTCCGTTTCTATTTGTTACGGCAGCATTGCCCAGGTGTAATTTTGGATGTAAGTTTAATTTTCGGTATATATCCGGTATTAATATTGGTGTTTAGTACTTTTACTGGGATGACATTTCCCTCTCTGCCTTTAATTTCGATTGTGGATTCTTGAAATGGCACAGTGAAGTCCCTTGTGATTATCACCGATTTGGGATAATTTATTATAACTCCTGCATTTTGGAAAAATTCGTTGCCAAGAATTCCATCTCGTTCAATTGGCAATTCTTCGGCTATGTGTAAAACGGCTTCGGTGTTGTAAATCTTCACTTTGATGTATCCTGTGGTTGAAATTTTCCCTTTAGTAATACCGCTTAATTCCAGGTAAATATCAGTGTGAATATGAGTGGGATATAGCAATGCATTTTTCTTGATTAAATTTAGATCTGATGCTGTGTCTATCATAAATAAGGCTGATCCTTGTTGGAAGATTTTATGCTTTACTTCGATGCTTGGGGGTTCTTTGATGATTCTCGTAGGTACTATTAGATTTGTCGTATTACGTACCTGTTCGTTCTGTTTATTTTTCTCTTCATATGCCTTTTTCCGGTATTGCTCGACTGTATGTCCAATATTGTTGCAAAATGCGCAAGTAGGAGGAGGGGGTTTGGCTATTGGAGGCCGCTTTAGTATTGTTGGGTTAACTGGAGCCTGACTTGGAGGGTTTTGGGCTAACAAGGGACATCACCCAATTGATACACGCCGATTTTAATGCAATTTTGATATGTTATAGAACTCGAAAAAATATTTGACACGTATTTTTTTTTATCGGCAAACATCCACTTTGAGGGGGTGAAAATAGCCCTTGAAGTTGGGGTTGAAAAAGCTATTTTCTCAAATATCTCGGGAACTAATAGACCTAGACAAAAAATTCAAAATGCAAAATTTTCTGTTTTGGAAGGCCAATAATATGACGTAATTGGATTTTTGAAAAATTAGTTTGTTTAAACAATATGTTAAAAATTAATATTATTTTGCAAATTTTTTTAATAAAACGTTGAACTATTTTGATCAAATTTCACATACGTAAACTATGGGTCCAAAGACAAAATACGGATAAATTGGAATTTTTAATTTCTCTTGTGGAAAACATATTATTAACGTTGGAGTTATACGTACATTTTATACCTTCCGGTCGGTGTACGACTGATTTCTATGCATAATATTCTGGAAATTGTATTATATTGCATTTTTTATACTAATTTATTAAGAAAAAGAACTTAAGGGTCCATAGGTGCCTCTATAAAACTTGGGGCCCGAGTCAGGTATCGTGTTTGTCCCCCGTTATGGGCGCGTACTGGTGACAGTATTCGACGCGCGGAAGATCTAAACACGTAAATTGTACGTGCATAGAGTGTAATGATTTTATGATTAATTTAGATTATGCAATTAACGGACTGTATTTGTTCATTGAGAATTGTTCCACGTTTCTGAAAAATATGGTAGCTCTGAAAAGAACTGATTTTTCTAAAGCTCTGAAAAGAACTGATTTTTCTAAAGCTCTGAAAAGAACTGATTTTTCTAAAGCTCTGAAAAGAACTGATTTTTCTAAAGCTCTGAAAAGAACTGATTTTTCTAAAGCTCTGAAAAGAACTGATTTTTCTAAAGCTCTGAAAAGAACTGATTTTGCTGTAAGTCTCAAAATATCATATTTTTTTATAATTTCGAGAATGGTGACTTTTATTTTGGAATGGTCTTCTAAACTATTATAAATGGTAGTAAATGTAAAAAATGCAATAAGGTTATGTACTTTAAAATTGAAACAGATATCAGTATTTGTTAGTTCATATTTTATAAAAGTTATTCTATATAGTTATTACAGTAATGAAAATTTTCAAAAAAATGTACGAAGCACAAATGACTTTTACACCACGAACATTTTACGGCAACTACCTCTGGACAATTTGAGCAATACATGGTTTCAATTTGATTGAAACTGAAATCAACAGGATTATCAAAATTTTCCGGTCTGCTACTGATATAACCACACCGAAACCATGCGTACTTAAATAACTCTTTATATCTAGGTGCGGACAGTTGATTATGTATTAGAGATTGCATTTTGATAATTGTGTCCCGTGCATGTAAATTAATCTGTAAATCTAATGTTAGTACGAGATCTGATATTTTACGCGCGAAATTTTTCCATATTCTGAAACCATATACATCCAAAGGCTGTATCAATCCAGTAGTGTTTTTTGGAATAGTCAAAACTGTTAGGGTTTTATTTGGTGGAGTAATATTTGTTATTAAATTTTGATCATATCCTGTCCATGAGTCCAGTAGTAAGATACTATTTTCCGATGCATTTGGAAAAAATACTGTTTCCAGCCATTGTCTGAAGAGATCTTTGCTTAATTTGCCTGATGACGATACCCCGATAATAACATTAGGTGCTGTAAACATTGAACTTCGTACTCGTGGTCCTAATTGACCGCTTGCTTCTTTCAAAACTACGTACAGGGGAGACAAAAGTTGACCATCTGCTGATATGGTTGGTTGTATAGTATACGAATGTGTTAATGCAAATGAGGACTGTACAGCTGATACTGTATGCCTTTCGCCTCTCCAGGAAAGCGTCCTTCCAGAATGCATTTCTAGTTGAAATCCACTTTGGTCAGAATTGAAAATACTTGTTGCGCCATGACTTTGGAAATATTGACATACGTTTGACACAAATTCATTAGCTCGCGTGTTTATTTCAGACAAATTTTCAGAATAATTTCTGGTAATGAATTTCGTAGTTTTTCGCGATACAATATTATGAGAACGTTTGAATTTCCACAACCACATATGCGATGCATGAAATCCTTCAATATTCAACTTTTGTTTCTCCTGCAACGCCCAACGTCTTAAATCAATATCATGAACTATTATATTTCTATTGCGCGCCAAAACAAATTTTTCTAGTACAATTTTACCAATATCATTGAGTTTATCAATTCGCGACCCACCGCTATTAATGTGTTCTTCCCATCTATATAATTGTGCACGGCTTTTTAATTTTTTAAATCTCGCTTGTACACTTTTGAAAGATAGTGGTCTCTTCCTACCACTCTTCCAAAAGCTTACAGCATTCTTCTTGTATTCAATGTCAATATGTGCCCTTCCCAATATGTTTTCATCAGGCGAATTAGACGAAGATTCACTTACTTCTGCAGGTGACGATGATACACTTACTTCTGGCTCATGTGGATCGCATGATGGAAATCTATCTTCATCTACATCGTGTTCAAATAATAATTCCTGTTCGGTTTCAATGTCTGCATACCCGGCTTGTGCGTATCGATTAATCAAGTCCGTAATAGTATTAGCTAAATCAATTTCTTTCGCGTTTACAGGTGTTCGCTGAACACTATCTTCATAATTATACGAATCTATTAAAATGCTTATGATATTAGCCGGATTTATTTTCATAGTGAAATAGTTAATCGAATAAAAAATAAAAAGCTAATTGTATATATAGAGTAATGAAAGGATTAAATATAGGTCGTTTAAAACTAAATGAACTGATAACACTACTAGTTGATTTGAAAATCGTTCCAGCCTTGCTGATGTATATGAATCACTTGTCACTTATTTCGGATTAATTAGTAACACTCGAAAGACCACTCCGCAACAAATATCACAATCGCCCAGCACACTTACTGCGATTCTCTACTCCGCTTGCAGTTAACTGCTAAATGGTTCAATTTGTTTTGAAGTCTCTTTAAAATAATATATTCAGTTTACTTTAGCAGTAACATGTTGAGGGGGTAAAATGCGTTGATTGGCTGATCACATTTGTAACAATTTTTGGAAAGGGAAACTGCCGATTTACCTGATTGGTCAAAAAAGTTAAGAAAAAGTTAAGGAAATAGTAATAATCTACAAGGCAGCGGTAATTAGCCCTCAGGTATGGAATGTATCATTTAGCGACGGAAATCCCGCGCGCAACAAACAATAACCGCAGCAAGTGAAAAGGTGCCTTGACTGTGACGAAAAATAAATGGACATATAACAATAAATGCTAATCCCCGACAAACATAAAAATCCTTCAGTGCGAAAAAGTTAAATTACGATGCTTGATGGTATCATAAAATAATAAGAAATGGTGCTATGGAGCAGAATCAGTTTTAGAAATTGCCTGTTATAAAACGGAAGATTCAAAATGTGAAATAGCTCCAAACGAACAATTACTTTAACCAGAACAAAATCCTAATCCCGCTTTTCAAGTTAGATCTTCCGCGCGTCGAATACTGCCACCAGTACGCGCCCATAACGGGGGACAAACACGATACCTGACTCGGGCCCCAAGTTTTATAGAGGCACCTATGGACCCTTAAGTTCATTTTCTTAATAAATTAGTATAAAAAATGCAATATAATACAATTTCCAGAATATTATGCATAGAAATCAGTCGTACACCGACCGGAAGGTATAAAATGTACGTATAACTCCAACGTTAATAATATGTTTTCCACAAGAGAAATTAAAAATTCCAATTTATCCGTATTTTGTCTTTGGACCCATAGTTTACGTATGTGAAATTTGATCAAAATAGTTCAACGTTTTATTAAAAAAATTTGCAAAATAATATTAATTTTTAACATATTGTTTAAACAAACTAATTTTTCAAAAATCCAATTACGTCATATTATTGGCCTTCCAAAACAGAAAATTTTGCATTTTGAATTTTTTGTCTAGGTCTATTAGTTCCCGAGATATTTGAGAAAATAGCTTTTTCAACCCCAACTTCAAGGGCTATTTTCACCCCCTCAAAGTGGATGTTTGCCGATAAAAAAAAATACGTGTCAAATATTTTTTCGAGTTCTATAACATATCAAAATTGCATTAAAATCGGCGTGTATCAATTGGGTGATGTCCCTTGTAAGTGTTGTTGTTGTTGTCCCGAAGGTCCTGGGTTCGTTCCCATCCAGGATCTTCCGTGCTGATTGAAATTTCGACATTCTTGGGTTCTATGGCCTAACCTTTAACAATGTTGGCAAAACTTTTGTTGCCACTGTACTCTAGCTGTTTGTTGGATTCCTGTCATATAATTAGGATGCCTATAGTTAACTGCTCGCGAATAATCCTCAGCTATTTTCAAACGTAGTTGGCTTTCCCTAAATTCTGCCTCAGCTAGAATTGTCGCGCTAATTGCATCGTTTAAGAAAATGTAATCGTGATTTCGTAACCTACTATAAATTTCTGGTCTTAATCCCGTCAAAAATGTTCTTATTGCATTGCTTTCGGCTGTTTTATTATACTGTAAGGCTAAATTCGGTTGTTCGACTTCGTTGCAGTTTTTAATTTGCAATAAGAGACTGGAAACACGACTACTATAATCTACTACTGCCTCATTTGGCATTTGCGCCATTTTCGATAGATTTCCATATAACTGATAGGACGTATATAAAGGAGCAAAATTCTTCTATCGTATTATAGTCGCGGCTTGAAATTACTCTCGATGCCTGACCGAATAATTTATTTTTAATTAATTGAACTAGGCCATATTCGGCATGAGGTGAGATCATACTTTTCGCATTTAAAAAATTCTTCGTAAATTGGTACAATGGTATATTATGGCCATCAAAAGGAGGCACTATATCTGCAGCATCGCGAATGCTAATCTGAGGTGAGAAGCGAAGAGCGGCCTCGTCCGGAATTTCTACTTCGTCCTGCATTTTAAATTAGTTATATCGCTTACAAAATTAAATCTATAATAATTAGTTTTTTTTTCTTTTTTTTTTATATTTTCCTACTTATATACTTTTTATATGTTTATTTTAGAGACGAAAGATCTTGACCTCCGCAGAGAAAAGTTCTCTTACCCAACAGCAGATCAACGATACGTATCTGCAGCTACGATCAATGACCCGCACCTGTATTATCCCACCGCGGTCACCAAAAATTTATTTGTTATATTATAACGTGTAACGTCCCTGGTACTAGGCTCAGGAGTCCACAGCACTCATAAAGCAAAGAGCGGTTTTTGCCTATTGAGCGAGTCGTTTTTACTTTATTTATATCTAAAAGGAATGTGGGATTCGTGTGGTGTGCGGTTAAGGAGTAAAATCCACAGTTCAATACCTTTCAACAATTAGGTTTATTCAATTAAATAAATGAAGTAATGCTACAATTAACAACTATTATTGTAGGAAAAGATGTAGAAGTGGTTGTGCACTGATTTTATTCAGCCCGTGCAAAGCTATTAACACTTTTATTTATAATTTTACAAAACAAATATAAACACTAACTTTAACTTTTAATACTAAAACCCATCTCCGACTTTTAAAATCTTTTATCGCCTTTTCAAAACTTTCAAAACGTCCGTCATTCGCCGCGATTCACCTATTCAAATTCTCTTTTTTCTCGATCCTCATTTCTCAAAGTGATCCGATCCTAATTTCATTTTACGCTAATTTGCCGCTTGCCGGGTCGGTAACTTGAAAAATAGCTGACCGAGATTACCGACCTGTAACAAGCAGCACCTTTTGTTTATTAATATTTATTATCAGCGCTCGGTCATGTCGTTTCCACTTCCTACATTATTGTGGAAAATATAAAAGGTATTTGTATCTGACTCTGTGAAATGAATCTAGCAAAAGAACTAAATGACTTTTATCGCTGGATGATTAAATAATGAATCTAATTTAAACAGAAACGCAAATCGCAAGTCTCGGAGTCTAGCTTTTCGAATATTACGATGAGTCCTATTTAATGTGCTTCTAAATTCGGAAATATGGTTATAATCGACTACTTTAACACTTTGCAAGTTACGCGGTTTTATAAATATTTATCGCAATCCTAACATGTCAGAACAATATTCTTTAAGTAGTTCAATTTCAAGAATTTCAATAATTAATTTACTTTGAGTTCAAGACTTTATATAAAATTAATTTAATTAATTGCGGAACAGTTACTCCGTATTTTTGACACTAAGTCTACCGGTTCATTCACCCTTTTGTCAGAACATGAATTGACACCCAACCCAGATCGCTTAATTGGGGAGCCCGCTTTCGCTAGCTGCTATAACAACCCAACGATACTGGAATCAAATGAACAACCAAGTCCAACAGGGTTGCAAATAAAATGACTCTGACGTGATCGTGATTACTGAACCGCCACCCAAAACACACGGGCTTCAGAGACCAAGCCGCTCAAGAATGGGGAGCCTGCTGTTCGCTGGCTACTAAACTACCCAGAGCGAACTCCGAGAATCTGACGGCAAATTAGTAATCCGACAAAATAATGAATAGAGTGGCTGTTGAGCTCTCGTTTCGATGTCTTAGACTTTTCTGGGGGTGAGTAGTGCACTCTCCAAACGGAGTTTCAGATACAAGACCGCTCAAATGGGGAGCCCGCTTTCGCTAGCTGCTAAAACAACCCAGCGATCAAGTATCCAAATGGCCGATACCCGCTGTCCAGTCAAGGCATAAGAATCTTTTTGGCTCTTACCAGCAAAAACTGTTCCGGTTATACTTCTTCTAGGAGGTCCAACGTGTAGTACTTCGAAAATTGTTCTGCCCCCTAGGCGGATTTCGTTCGGCCTTTTATACTCCGCAAATGTGCAAATTGCCTTTCACTTTTCAAGGCCGCTTGGGCTAACCCTATGTTAAATGCATACTATTTTTACATATTATTTGGAGTTATTTGTTTAGGCGTAAATTAATAAAATAAATATTCTTATTAATTTGCTAATAATATATTCTGATTAATATTGGGTGAATTTAACATAAAAGTGATACGCTAAATCGCAGTTCTAATTAATTTTTATGTGCGCGGATTGGCTGAATAATACAAGTATTTTAATAAAAGAATATTCGAAACTACGATATTTCGCTTCAGTCGGAGTCGTACGTTGACTAAAATACGCGATTGGCTTCAAGCATTTATCTGCTTGTCTTTGTAACAATATTGCATCAAATTCTGACGCATTCGCATTGCAATGCAATTCGGTTTCAGCTGTGGGAGAATAAATTGAAACTATTGGTTTTTTCGCCAATTGCTGTTTCAATGTTTCAAAAGTATTGTTTGCTTTTTCTCCAAACACAAATTTAGCTTCCTTTTTAACCAAACCGTACAATGGTTTTGCAATAATGTAAAATCCAGGTATAAATCGTCGAAAATAACTTGCCACAGACACAAAACGTGAAACATCTTTTGAATTACGTGGAATTGGATAATTAAGAACAGCCTCAATGTTGCTGTCACTCGGCCTAATTCCTTCTAAACTAACGCGATACTCTAAATAATCGACTTGAAATTGCGCAAAAATTTATTTAATTTAAATGGTAACCGACACCACGCTGCCGTTTGAAAAGCTTCCCGCAACATTTCCAAATGTTCTTCAAGAGTTTCCGTTGCAATCATAAAATCATCAAAATATGCCAGTACTTTTTTGACTCTAATTAAGTCACAAAATATTTTTTGTACAAAACGCGCAAATACCTTCGGAGCACTAGTTAGTTCAAAATGGCAAAACAAAAATTCAAATTGTCCAAGAGGTGTGACAGAAGATGTAAATTTAATTGCCTGTTCAGCCATCCCAACATTATAATACCCGTCCTTTAAATCCAGTGCTGTATAATATGGTTTATTCTTTAATTGACCGTCCTCGATTAGTTGACTCGGAAAATTATCTTTAATAATAATTTTATTGAGTTCTCGATAATCAACACATAACCTGGTTTCTCCATTCTTTTTCTGTACCAAAAGAATAGGGTTATAGTATGATTCATAAGTGATTCACTTGGACGAATAATGCCTCTATCTAATAAATCATCTAAAAGTTTTTGCAACTTTTCCTTATCAGCATATGAAAGTTGTCGCGGTCTAAAGGAAATCGGCTGACTGTTTTAAAACTATGTTCATCTCAAAATCAACACTACCAGTACCCGATTTCCCAAAATTATTTTATCGTGATAAAAATCTGAAAATTTTTCTTCTGCTGCCCAAACTCGTCACTCAAATTCTTTTCTCAAAAACAATTTACTCGGCCGATGATCAAACATTGATTTCATTTTCCTCAACAAAGTATCAATATTTAAAACTAGATGTTCCGGTCTTGAATGAAACCAGCTTGCTGCACGACCCTTCAACTTAGAACTAATCAAAACTCTTGTTGCTCTATCGTCCAATTCATAAGTTTCGTGTAAAAGCCGTAATTGCTGATCCCATTTCCAAAATGTACCATCACATCCATCAATGTCACTTAACAAGTCCCCAATATCATGAATGCTCATATTAGCTGATATTGCACTTCCATTTGAGCCACCCGTTACACTTTCAATTCCCATCGGACTGGCCATGGCTCGTTCTCCTAGCAATTGTTCATGACGAAGAAGTTCCAGCTCCCTTCTTAATAAATCGCGTTCTCTTTTCACAATTTCAATTTCTTGAGCACCAAATTCGCTTACGCGTTCACCTTCAGTCATCGTCATCTTAAACGGTTATCCGTCACGTTCCCGCTTCGTCTATCGATGTGCTCGCGTTGCTCGCCAAGTTCAGTCGTTGCTGTCGCATCTCCGTTCATCTATGAAACTTCTCCGAATCACCGCACACGTGAGATGTCGAATCGCTGTTAAGACACCTTAAGTTTGCGCTCGTAGCGCAATTAGCGCTTGCGGCGCTCGCTCGCTCCTCGCACGTGAAGAAGGAAACCTCTTCCGCCTTACCGGCAATTTGTTCGATTGGTAATCGTTTCACGCGACCCTGGGTTGCTTTGTGTCCAGCCTTTCGACATTTATAACAAATGAGCTTCGGTTTTCGTTATTTGTCTTGAATCACTGTCTCCCTCTGTTTCGGAGACTCTTTACTAGGTGGGTGCTATTTCCGAACGAACATGGCTTTCTGCGATTTCTCTTTGTATGTCGCTCTCCGTGTGTGGAACACCTTGAGTATTTTCATTTTCAGTGCCTCCGGCTCAGGGAGATTGTCCCTCGATTCGATTGCACACCTAAAATTTTCATAACTAGTCGGCAAACTGTATAACAACATAATCGCTAGGAGATCCTTATTTACATCTACTTCCATTTCTTGCAATTTATCGACCATATCGAAAAATTGTCGAATATCTTCGTGCATATTGTCACCTTCCGCCATTTTGTAAAACATGAGACGCTTTAACAGCATGGCTTTTCTCGCGGGACCTTGTGATTGATATATTTCATGCAATTTTAGCCAAACCTCACGAGATGTTATGCAATTCTTCACTTGCTTCAATTCCGTTGGACTGATAGCCAAAATGAGCTCGGAATGCGCCTTTCTGTCTGCGGCGTCCCACGTTGCCGCCGCCGCCGGTGCCGAGACATAGTCTCCTTCCGCGATCTCGGGTTTTCTTCTCATGCCTTCCACGTACTCCCAGAGGTCATTTTTAATCAGCACGGACGCACTTGTAGCTTCCAAGTGTCGAAATTGTCTTTTCAAAGTAACTCGATTCTCGTCCATCTCTGACCGCTCATCGTGCCTTCATTTCGAAACTATGCCGGTTGGTGCACAGTCGCGTAGAAGAGAAAGTTTCACACAGAACTATTTCACTGATCTTCTTCGCACAATATTTTAATCGAAACCGCTCCTTGGGCACATAACCTGTTAAGGTTAAGGTGGAATACGAATCGACAAGATGTTACGACTAACGAGAACTTTATTAGAAAGACGTTATGTACAAAAAGAAAAGAAGAACGCGGCTTCTTCACGGCAGTACGCGAAGTTTGTCGCTACAGGAATGCAACTATAAATAAATAAATGGATAGAGGCTTGCCATAGATACAATATAGGCTAACAGAAAGGAACGTTAACCGCCTTGCCGGAAAAGCGAACGAAATTGCTATAAGAAACACGGCAAAAATTCTACATATGAACAGCTGCTCCGGTACTCGTTTCCTTTCCAAGCGCGAGTGAGTGTGCGCGTGTATGACAAACTTGTTATGCGTGCGAAACGGTTGAATGTCAGCGAACGTTAGACCGTCGCAAAAAATTCGAAAGATTGTCGAGAATGTTCGAACGACACACGGATAAAAGTTTAGAACTTGCACAACGATTTTCACATTTTAAATAACAAGATGCAGTTGAAACATAGTTTATTAGTAAGATTAAAAAGAATAACAAAAGTAAGACTAAAGAAGCCTGAAGCGCGCGTCGGGAATCCGCTAGCGCGTTGCTAGGTTTGCCAGGATGAACGAATTAGAGATTACGACGCGTTGCTAGGAACATGTGAGCCTGCGTTTGTGTCGGACGATAGTTACGACAGGAAGAACGTTAGGATTCAGGTGCGTATTGCGTATTTCCGGTTGAGGTTTCGAGCTCGTCGCTAGAGATGCCTCTTGCAAAGGTGTTCCAAAAAAATGCGGTCGCGGCCCGGTGGGGCAAATCCTAATGAAGTGTGCGTGACGATACGAAACAATTACGAGACAGTTACGAAACGTTCTGCGATTACGGAAATATTTGCAAGAAAGAACGGATTGCAAAATTTAATTCCTACGCGTATTCTAACAAGGGACATCACCCAATTGATACACGCCGATTTTAATGCAATTTTGATATGTTATAGAACTCGAAAAAATATTTGACACGTATTTTTTTTTATCGGCAAACATCCACTTTGAGGGGGTGAAAATAACCCTTGAAGTTGGGGTTGAAAAAGTTATTTTCGCAAATATCTCGGGAACTAATAGACCTAGACAAAAAATTTAAAATGTAAATTATTCTGTTTTGGAAGGCCAATAATATGGCGTAATTCCCTTTGCGAAAATGGGGTTTGAAGCTTCGTTTTTGAGTTATTAAGGAAAAACACTGACCAATCAGAGCGCGAGGATTACGCGCGCCCAGACGCGAGAGCGACAGCTTCGAGCCTGACGGCTGAGCGTGAACGTGATCAAGCGCCTTTGCCTCGGAACGTCTAATGAGAAGTCTCTACATGAAAACTCAGTTAAATAACGAAAAGAATAATTAAAAGTAGTGTTTATTTATTCATTTCTCATGAAAGAGGAACGGAATTAGTTATGTGTGATTAATAGAAATTGTGCAACTGAAATTTCTTGAATCCTAGCATTGGCTATCTACAAAGAACGAAATTAAATATCGAAAATTTTTTGTTTTATTTCTGACAATAATGTTAACTAAGGAATTTACGCATTTTAGTTGAAAATAATTATTCTGTTCATGAAAAAAGAGTTTCAATGTAATACTTAATAAATGTATTAACCCGTCTACTTTACATTTACAGGAAATTTAGTAGAACTCACCCATTGTTTGAAAATAATTCTGTTTAAAAATAATTCTCCCATAAAAATGTTAGAGTCCTTGCCGCTGTGTCGTCTCGCCGATCTTGACCTGCAGTAAAAACACATTGGCACCGTATAACACTGCTGATGGCACTCACAGGTCACTGCACTGACTTCAGTTCACAACACGGTCACTTTCACTCTCATTCCCGGAAAATCTATTCTCGATAGCTCCTAAAGGAAGGTATTCCTCTGATTAAATAATGAACAATAATAACTTGTAACATAATGAGAAACGAAGATACGCGAAGCAGCTGTTAGAACCGAATTATTAAACGAAGTACAGTAATTCTTCTCGCAGTGCAACGTAGACCAGAATCGAAAATACTCGCTGTATGAATAGTGGGCACAAGAATTGAAACCGAGCACCTGTTTTTTCCTCGACGCGGCTCGCCTTTGTCGGCGGCTCACCAATCTAATGAAGGAAAATACGGCGAGACATTTAAATGTCCGTCGATGTTCTGGCAGTGTTTCCAGAAGTAATACGAGAATTGGATCCGCGGGGGGGGGGATACGTTGCAAAGTGAGAATTCACTCACGGTTCCCGAGTCAATTTATCGAAGCAACCCATTTTTTAATCAATGATAAATATTATGCAAATTATAGCGTATTTAGTCTCATTTTATTCAGAAAAACCTCACGAATATGTTAACAAAGATTTTATGACACGGTCATGCCCGAACGGGGAGCGGCACTACTTTTCGCGACCCTTCTCTTAAGAAGCGCAACACACAACTGCCGAACAGAATATGCACGACGCAAAGCGTTTTTTGAAAAACAGTTGAACGTCGGCGACACGGCGGCGAGCCGTGTCACGTACATTCCTGGAAAATATCTACACAATTAAATATCGTTGACACGATATTGACGATGTATGGCTCCGAAAGGGGCCGATTATGATTATTCGTTATTAATTGGCCCCGAAAGGGGCCGATTATGTTTCTTCGTTGTTAATTGGCCCCGAAAGGGGCCGATTATGTTTCTTCGTTGTTAATTGGCCCTGAAAGGGGCCGACTGTTTTGTATTTTTTTGGAATGTTATTCCGGATTGTTCCTTTTATTAGATAATGACTGGCCCCGAAGGGGCCGATTACTGCCGGGAACAGAATATTCACGTTGCAAAGCGTTTTTTGAAAAATAGTTGAACGTCGGCGACACGGCGGCGAGCCGTGTTACCTTTATAACGTACACCCCCGCTCAAAAGTATGTGAACACTTATTGTATTTGCTTGAAATTAGTGTTACATATTGTATATTTTTATTGTTAAACAATATTTGTTGCTAAATTCTATTATGAATATGAATGTAATGTATTATAATAGTACTAAATTAACAATTTATTTATTCATTTTTTTTAAATAAATAAATGTCTATGGGACCACCTTGATGGACAATTTCAAAAAATTTCAAAAATTGGAAAAACATTTGTGGGAAATCCTAGAATCGGTGTAGAAAGCTGTTAATAGTGAAATACTGAAAAAGTTAATAGATACGATTAGTAATAGCGGTTAGAAAAGCACGCGATGGATATGTGAACAAAAAGAAAATATAATTATTTTTTATCATTATCGGTTAGATATTTAATAAATTGTTATTAAAATATGTTCTCTAACACTGTACGAACTGGAATACATACAGGATAATCAAAATAATCAGAGATATCATAACTTTTCCTTGAGGCATTTATAAGAATTCAAGAAGTGTCCACATACTTTTGAGCGGGGGTGTAATATCTGGAAAAATACTACACAATTGAATATCGTCGTTATGGAAACATTCTACAAAAGCTATGTATGTTTAATTCATGAGCATTTTTTTGAGAACTGCCGGCACATAAAGATCAAAATGTCGATCGAACGCTCGAACGCAGATCTCTACAACATCTTCTTCATTTACGCGCAGTGTAACGGCAACGCGGAAACTGCTGCCCGACGCTACGCGGAACAGTATCGTAATGGGAATCCACCCACTGCGAACTGTATCCGCATATTAGCGAACGGATTACATTCGACTGGCTCATTTCACCCTGTACGATCTGATGCAGGGCGTTCGTACCAGATTCCTACGGTACGAACGGACGAGGTCCTCGAACAGTTCCAAGAAGATGGAACGTTAAGTGTACGAGACGTCGGTCGTCGTTTGGGGTAAGTAATGTTAAAAACATTAAAATTTTAATATTAAAATATCCTTTCCCATTTATTAATACATTTCTGTATTTTATTTCAGTATGCATCGCTCCTCAGTGCACCGAACGCTTCAAGAAAATGACATGCATCCGTATAAGTTTATACGCCTAGAGTTTTCACAATGGATCTTGGGCGAAATCGAGCGAAATCCGTCGTTCCTCTCATACGTTTTGTGGTCAGACGAAGCCCTCTTTACAAGAGAAGGGTGCTTCAATGCCCACAATTCGCATGTGTGGGACGTTGAGAATCCGATTGCGATTCGCACACGCTCTGCGCAAGTACGCTGGACAATGAATGTATGGGCTGGCATTTGTGGAAATTCTGTCATTGGGCCGTACATTCTGCCAGACAGATTGAACGGTCCATCATATAGAATTTTTGTAGAACATGTTCTTCCGATTCTTTTAGAAGAAATTCCATTAGTGATTCGGCGGAACATGTTTTTACAACATGATGGTGCGCCTGCCCATTATGCCAGAATTGTCAGATCATATTTAGACAGAGCCTTCCAGGACAGGTGGATTGGCCGCGGAGGCGCAGTTGAGTGGCCCCCCCCCCAAGATCCCCGGATTTGAATCCGCTGGATTTCTTTTTCTGGGGATACTTGAAGGTATGAAAACTGTTAGTTATTACTAACAATTACAATTAACAATTTAAAAATAAATAATTTGTATTTTATTTTAATTGTTTCAGCAAGAGGTGTACCGTGATGAGGTGACTACGCCGGAGGATGTGGTAGCCCGCAATCACGTCGCGGTTTCCAAAATCACGCCGGACATGCTGCAGCGGGTGGAGGAGAGTGTTGTAAAGACAGCGCGAGCGTGCGTATCGGCAGGGGGAGGACATATTGAGCCGACCCTTTGATGAGCATTCGCGGCAGTAATCGGCCCATTTCGGGGCCACTCATTATCTCATATAAGAAACAATCCGGAATAACATTCCAAATAAATAGAAAACAGTCGGTCCCTTTCGGAGCCATCTTTGACGAATAAACGAATGAACATAATCGGCCCCTTTCGGGGCCAATTAACAACGAAGAAACATAATCGGCCCCTTTCGGAGCCATACATCGTCAATATCGTGTCAACGATATTTAATTGTGTAGATATTTTCCAGGAATGTACGTGACACGGCTCGCCGCCGTGTCGCCGACGTTCAACTGTTTTTCAAAAAACGCTTTGCGACGTGCATATTCTGTTCGGCAGTTGTGTGTTGCGCTTCTTAAGAGAAGGGTCGCGAAAAGTAGTGCCGCTCCCCGTTCGGGCATGACCGTGTCATAAAATCTTTGTTAACATATTCGTGAGGTTTTTCTGAATAAAATGAGACTAAATACGCTATAATTTGCATAATATTTATCATTGATTAAAAAATGGGTTGCTTCGATAAATTGACTCGGGAACCGTGAGTGAATTCTCACTTTGCAACGTATCCCCCCCCCCCCCCCCCCCCCCCGCGGATCCAATTCTCGTATTACTTCTGGAAACACTGCCAGAACATCGACGGACATTTAAATGTCTCGCCGTATTTTTCTTCATTAGATTGGTGAGCCGCCGACAAAGGCGAGCCGCGTCGAGGAAAAAACAGGTGCTCGATTTCAATTCTTGTGCCCACTATTCATACAGCGAGTATTTTCGATTCTGGTCTACGTTGCACTGCGAGAAGAATTACTGTTCTTCGTTTAATAATTCGGTTCTAACAGCTGCTTCGCGTATCTTCGTTTCTCATTATGTTACAAGTTATTATTGTTCATTATTTAATCAGAGGAATACCTTCCTTTAGGAGCTATCGAGAATAGATTTTCCGGGAATGAGAGTGAAAGTGACCGTGTTGTGAACTGAAGTCAGTGCAGTGACTTGTGAGTGCCATCAGCTGTGTTATACGGTGCCAATGTGTTTTTACGGCAGGTCAAGTTCGGCGAGACGACACAGCGGCAAGGACTCTAACATTTTTATGGGAGAATTATTTTTAAACAGAATTATTTTCAAACAATGGGTGAGTTCTACTAAATTTCCTGTAAATGTAAAGTAGACGGGTTAATACATTTATTAAGTATTACATTGAAACTCTTTTTTCATGAACAGAATAATTATTTTCAACTAAAATGCGTAAATTCCTTAGTTAACATTATTGTCAGAAATAAAACAAAAAATTTTCGATATTTAATTTCGTTCTTTGTAGATAGCCAATGCTAGGATTCAAGAAATTTCATTTGCACAATTTCTATTAATCACACATAACTAATTCCGTTCCTCTTTCATGAGAAATGAATAAATAAACACTACTTTTAATTATTCTTTTCGTTATTTAACTGAGTTTTCATGTAGAGACTTCTCATTAGACGTTCCGAGGCAAAGGCGCTTGATCACGTTCACGCTCAGCCGTCAGGCTCGAAGCTGTCGCTCTCGCGTCTGGGCGCGCGTAATCCTCGCGCTCTGATTGGTCAGTGTTTTTCCTTAATAACTCAAAAACGAAGCTTCAAACCCCATTTTCGCAAAGGGAAATCTTGTTCAGAATCACGTCAGCTACCCCCCATTTCCGGGACCTACACTAGTTGTGAGACACCTTGTAGTATACCTTCCGTTGGGTGCACGACTAATTTCTATACATAATATTCGGGCAATTGTATTATATTGCATTTTTCAAAGTAATTTATTAAAAAAAACTGATGGCAGTATTCGACGCACGGAAGATCTAACCGCGTAAATTGTACGTGCATAAAGGTAATGACTTTATGATTAATTTAGATTATGCAATTAAAGGATTATATCTGTTCCTTGAGTACTGTGCTACGTTTGTGAAAAATATAGTAACTCTGAAAAGAGCTAGTTTTGCTAAAGGTCTGAAAAGAGCTCGTGCTGCTGTAACTCTGAAAATATCATATTTTTTTATCATTTCGAAAATAATGACTTTTATTTTGAAGTGATCATCTAAAATATTATGAACGGTAGTAAATGTAAAAAATGTAACGAGGTTATGTATTATAAAATTGAAACGGATATCAGAATTTGTCAGCGCATATTTTGTAAAAGTGGCATTGTTACGATTCAAGAAATAAGACTCGTCGCGTTACCGAGGGCGAATAAATTAATTGTACCAGCTCTCGCTAGGAGGGCTGGAAGGTCCTTCCTTAAATCCCCCCACTCCTCCCTTATAGGTGGTAAGGGCGACAGTTCGAGAGCGAGGATCTGATATTAGCGATCGAAAAAAAAGAAAGCGATAAAGAGAGAGTGAGAGTGAGGAAAGTAAAATTACTGATATAAAAGCGGGAAAACCTTTAAACCTTTATTTTGTATTCTGTGTGTAACGTCTCTGGACCTAAGTACAGAGATTACAGCGCTCGTGAGGCAAAGAGCGGTATTTACCTACTGAACGACTCGATTTATTAATAAACTAATTCCAAAGATTGTGGGATTCGTGTGGTGTGCGGTTAAGAATTAAAATTCACAGGTCAATACCTTTCAACAAAAAGGTTTAAGCAATAAATAATGATGATGATGAAGGTTTAACAATTAACAATTATAACAATTAAAGAAAAGTATACGTATTTAATATAATGACTATAATAATGGACGACTAACTCAAAAGAACTAAAATATATATAATGATTTCTTTAATATGCAGGTTATTGGTGGATAATAAGCAGAATCGTTTCTCTGTAATAACAAAGTTTTTATTATTTTGAACAAAATAATAATATAATAACTTAGACTAATTATTAATCCTACCTGTAATAACAAAGAAACAACATTCAATGCTATTATTCACACCGTTGTTTCTTGATTAATTTTCTTATATGTAATTTTATAATTCTTGTTTAGTTTTTATAATTGCACTTCGTGGCTTACATTGTCGTTCTGACGCCACATGTCGATTCATTCGATTGTTTTGATACAGTTGGAGATCCGACTTATCGACCTATTTACGCGCTAAATTCAATATAACTAAGGATGCTTTCCTTACATATATTTTGTCGTAATAAAGAACAGAAAGATATATAATTTAAATAATACGCGATTGTAAATGCGAAATGTATCTGACAAAATAGAATTGGATAGTTAATGCTTCGCGACAAATCATACCTAAGTTTGATTTTTCGTTCAAAGCTAACTATGCTCCTTCGCAAAATTAAAGAGATTCTATATTTTGAGAGTCTAATATTTATAGTAATTATTTGAAAACGTTTTAGTTAAAATTATTGAACTGGTTTTAACTTTAACTATTTCACTTTTAGACAAGAATTATTGATTACTTTATTGCTATTTATAATTAATTATATTTCAACACAATTATTTTTAATGATGTGTACAATACGACATCTGATAGTCGACTCTCTACTTTTATTTCGTTTCCTCGTTACGGCCAAAACTATTGAACAAAAGATTATAACTTATCTCGCATAATCGTATCGAATAATCGAAGAGACGCCAGTATCGGCGACTGTACCCGTGGACCCTATCCCACACTCGGCCATCCTACAAGAATGTCTGGCCTCAGACATCGTTTTGTCCATCGACAGTTTCCTCAGTATCACTACATACGTCATCACTACTATCCTCATTCACCCACGGCTTAATATAGTCTAACGCTGTAGATGTTTGACGTGGCCCTTCGTGCTCTCCGATCTTTGTTACAATGTAACGATTATTCCGTAGCACTTTAGTTATCTCATAAGGCCCAAAATACTTCGCTGCAAATTTAAGACCTGGACCCTGCTGAGTTCGCTTAATTGCAACTAAATCACCCTCACAATATTTTCTACCCTCGACTCTTTTTTTATTGAACGATTTCCTATCATCCTTTTGCATTAATATCGCCCCATACCCGAACTTAGATGCATCAGTATGCAGCTCTGTTTCTGCACCGACTTTATATAATTTCAATACCGGTTTGCTAGCTAAGGCAATTTTTAACTGTTCAAACGCATTTTCCTGCTCTGCACTAAACTCAAACTTCACTTCTGCTTTTAATAAATTTGAAAGTGGTCGTGCCGTTAACGAGTAATGCGGGATAAATTTTCTAAAATAACCGGTAAGACCGAAAAAACTCTGAACTTGTTTAAAATTCTTTGGTTTCGGGAATCGCATCACCGCTTCAGTCTTGTGTTTCGAAGGACGAACTGTACCATCCTTTACAATGTGACCTAAATATTCTACCTGAGATTGTAGAAACCTGCATTTATCCCAGTTAATTAACAACCCCGCTTCGCTCGCAACACTCAATACAATTTTTAAATTACACAATCCACTCTCGTAATCTACCGTTGGAACAATTATGTCATCTATGTAAACTAATACTATCTTCTTCGCTATCAATTCCTTAAACACTGAATTAATAAATCGCTGAAATACTGACGGTGAGTTACAAAGACCAAACGGCACCTTTAGAAATTCATACTGTCCGTCAGGTACAATGAAAGAAGTATATTTACGACTATCCTTATTTACTTTAACATGGAAAAATCCATTTTTAAGATCTAACGTACTGTAAATTTTAGCACTTTGCAACAGATCCAATTGATCCTCTATGAGCGGAAGTGGATATCGATCTCTAATTATTTTTCTATTCAACAAACGATAATCCACACAAAGCCTTGTTGATCCATACTTTTTCTTTACCAATACAATCGGACTTGCATACTCTGAAAGGGAATGTTGTATTATTCCATCACGTAACCATTCCTGAATTTGTACATTCACGATATCTCTTTCTGACGAAGATAATCTCCTTGCACGCTGATACACTGGCTCATCATCCTTCAGTATTATCGTCATTTCCACTTCCGACTCACGTGTTGCTAAAGGTTTATAGTCATCAATCATTTTGGTTAAAATTTGCTTACATTTATTATCAGTCACATATGAAATATCTACCCTATTGACCTCGCACTCTAAATTAATTCCGGAAATATGAGGAATACTATACTTCTCTATCTTGCGAATTACAACCTGTCCCCGTTTAATAATTAATTCTACTGCGTCCAAAAAGTCTGTGCCCATCAAAAAGCCATGAGTCATTAATCGATCCGGAATCACACGAATTATTATCGGATAAGTATTTCCATCTATTCGCGCCTCCGTGTTAAATTCACCGACCGCTTTATTCATATCTGAACCTATTCCACGAAAATAAACATCAGTATCTCTCAAAACAGGTACACCTGGTTTGAGTTTGTTATATTGATCATAACGCATTAAACATAAATCACTACCAGTGTCAATCAAAGCATTTATCTCACGCTCGCAAATAAATACTCTTTTATAATACTTATCGCGCGATATCCGTTGAACTGCTAAGCTCTCCTCAGTTGTTTCCGGCGCCCTCCTTGATGGACAGTTCGCTGCAACGTGCCCGAATTCACGGCACTCGAAACACCTCGAACCCCTGCTCCTCATTGGACAGTCATAGAAAAAATGATTTCGACCACCGCAGCTATAGCATCTTCCTGGTTGTTACGTACCGGGGGAGAATTTGATTAGGTGGCGCAACGGTTTTATTCCACCAGCTAAATTTCGACGTTACCGACCGTAGGTAACGATGACTAGTCCTACTTTACTAGCGAGAGGTACGTAACCACGGGAGGACCTGAGGTATCCCGGAGCGGCTCGGGATATCGCACGGTGGAATAACTGTCTATGTAGTTCCCGTGATATGTGGGGTTCGCCAAATCTGCGAGAGGTCAGGCAGTCGCTTACACGGCTCTACTGACGTCGCGACTTGGATGCGTGGAGGATGAGGAAGGGTAGTATACAAGAACGTGCGGAAATCGGTGTAAATAACGTTTGTTCTTGTACCTTTATGGCTGAATCGGTATCAATTAACTCGAGGGGAGGTGTGACGGGTCTAGAATCCGCCTCGTCACTCGAGAGGATGATAATGTCTATATCGCGATCGGGGTCGTTAATGACGGTGGATGCTTGGGAATCCGGGGTTGAACACGTTTCCCTCTGGATGGGCGGCGGTTGTAGATTCAATAAAGCTCGGCGCGTAGTTTCTGTCTGTCGCGGCGTGCTCGTTCGCGTTGTCCGGCGCGACGTTGTCGTTTGTTTAAGCGCTTAGTGCGCGTACGATTGGGGTACCGTGACTGTTAAAGAATTAAGTATAGAAAGTAGGATCTAAGATTGTTAACAATGATAGTGCACATTAAACCAGGTTGGTTACCTGTTCTCGCTCCATGTCCAGATGACGGCGAGCAGATGTGCGCTCAAACCTCTATTCCGTATCCTTACCAGGACGCGTGTGCAAGCCTTAGACACAACGGACGTTAGCAGTCGGTCGAGAGTAACTCTCAGTTTGACTAGCTCAACTATAATCCGCGGGGCTTTGTTCACGCTCCAGTGCCAGGCACGGTTATGAGGGTGCGTACGGTACTCGTCCTGTATCCGAAATAGGATTAAGTGTGGGGCGCAACAATAGATTTAATGTCGCAGGCCAATATCGAATTAAATGAATTAAAATGAAATAACACGTTGTACCACAACCGCACTTGGTAATTGCCCGAAATAATATTGATAATAGTGATTAATAAACTCGCGACACCGATGCACTGATTTCCGACGTAATAAGGATGGGGTAGGATGAATAAAACACTGTTTAATAACTTACGTTTAAGGTTGGTTAAAAGATACAGTTGAATTGCCGATGGATGTTCGGTTGACTTCGTTATAACACAGTAGCACGAGATAACTAGTTAATATTTTGACTATTCGCGTTATAAGATTGACGTATGCAGGACGATGTCGACTGCTGTAATGACCGGCGAGGACTGATGATGTTGACCGACTAACTGCTGGGCTGGTACTGCCTGACTAAATGACTCGCTGTGGCTCGCAGGCCACCCTATTTCTATTGTTCGGGTATCTTATCGCGACGCGATAGGAAGGTCCAGACGCTGACTTGGCGTGGGACCGGACGTTCGGAACGCTGAGCGGTGCGTTATCGCTGGCACCCTCGGTGTAATCGGATACTCCAATGAGGAAAGTCGGTCCGAACATAATACCAAGCGGTGACTTACTTGCGATTAATTAATCTTAATGTCTAGACGCTTATCGGTCACGTACTAACTATCGGTCGCGTATATAACGGTCGGCTTTCGGTTCAGCCGTTGTGGTGTTTGATGCTGTGTCAGCATTTCGATAAGGATATAATATTTGATCCGTGCGGACTGGATATTCGCTATTGCTGACGCGGTAGTATGTGTCCGCGTGGAGTTGACGAGCAACCGTCATCCTCGGTGGACTTAGGTTTAATTCCCAGTCGTATTATAATACTTATTAGTATATCTATATGTATATATATATATATATATATATATATATGTATATATGTATTGATGTCAGACGTTCGGTAGCAGGTGTCTTTGGCTAATGATAAGTAGCTGTTCAATGGTAAGTGTTTTATAGATATGTCGGTATCGCCTGTAGGCTAGTTGCCGACTGTCGGTAAGTTACCGTCTGTAGGTAAGTTACCTATTGTAGGTGAGTTACCGACTGCAGGGCAACTTCCTTAGATTATTATAATGTTATTCGTGTCAACACCTGCTAGTTAACGTATGATTTTTTATAAAAGTGGCGCGAAAAAATGTGTGTGTAGCGGGGGTAGGTGTCGGGATGTAACATGGTGTTAGATTCCGTGTCATCCCATCGCTGAACTCCGTTTGCTCGTCGCTGAACACCAACTTCTCGCCGTTGAACGTCAACTTCTCGCTGTTGTACCCCGACTTCATGCTGTTGAACCTCATTCTCTCGCCGACGAGGCACAATATCCCGTCGCTGAAATTCATCCCATCGACGGGGTGAAGATGCTGTCCGCCATATCGCCGCACCTCCACGTTGCGGTACACCATCAGAACGTTGTACTGCAGTATTTTTCTGCCAACTCTGCGCAGACGTGTCTGCACCAGCTTTTGTACCTTTAAATGCAATAGGTAGCAAAGTCACACCTTTGAATGCTTCCAGAAGTGATGCCTGCGACTTAAATTTCTGTAGTCTTGCGTGATTTCTCAGTGAATGGTCCGGTATCCCGTCAATTAAATATTCAATGAATTCCTCCTCATCGACACAGACACGATTGGCCAGAATCATTTTTCGATGAAAATACTCTGCGAACGTTTCTTCTTTCTTCCAAATTCGTCGTTCAAATTCTCTACGAGCTACTATACGACTTTGCCTTTCACCAAAAATGTCTTTTAATCCTTTTACTAAGTCATTGATACTCATCCCAACATGCTCTGGTTTTGAATGAAACCATTCAACCATTCTTGAGTCGCGATACCACTAACAATTTCGCTACGTTGTCATCCAACCTGTATGTCGTTCGCACCAATGTCAACTGCCTTTCCCACGCATCAAAAGTTTCGCCATTCCCGTCAAAATAATTAGGCATCGCTTTCATTGATTCATTCACTACTACTGGAGCTTGCTGACCTGAATACATCGCTGAGTTTTGTAATACAGGCGATTCCCCGATGCCTAATCTCTGCATTTCGCGCATCATTTCTAACTCACATCTCAAAAGTTGCACCTCCCGCTCTGCGAGCTCCTTTTCCTTTTTGAGCATATCCAAACCTCTGTTATCACTTGTCACGGTAGCTGGTGTACTCGGTGGACTTGGTGGCCTTGGTAATTCTATGTTAAGCGGTATGTTCGCTCCTGAATCATCGTTCACACTCATTGCTGCAGTACTACTCGTATATTCATCCATCCAGGATCCCGATGGATCACTCGACATAAGTCTACTAATTAATTCGTGTTTTACACCAATTGTGCTCAAACCTTTTGCTTTTAAAATGTCTTTTAATTGTGGCACTGTAAATTCATTCAGATTCTTTACGCTACTCATTCTGTTACATACGCAATATACTTTATATTATAATCTTCACAGTTTCAAAGTATTCTACACAATTGATCAATTCTTATAGTCTTCGCAATCTACTCTTTCACTAACACAACTTGATTTCACTGCTCACTCAATCCCGGACGAGCCCCCAAAATTTATAGTAATTATTTGAAAACGTTTTATTTAAAATTATTGAACTGGTTTTAACTTTAACTATTACACTTTTAGACAAGAATTATTGATTACTTTATTGCTATTTATAATTAATTATATTTCAATACAATTATTTTTAATGATGTGTACAATACGACATCTGATAGCCGACTCTCTACTTTTATTTCGTTTCCTCGTTACGGCCAAAACTATTGAACAAAAGATTATAACTTATCTCGCATAATCGTATCGAATAATCGAAGAGACGCCAGTATCGGCGACTGTACCCGTGGACCCTATCCCACATATTTAATACTCTGAAATTAACGCAATTACAATATTCAACGCAATTAATACGGTTTACAATTTAACTCTATGTTGAATCCTACCTAAGTCTGATTCCTTTAGAAGCTTAACGCAATTACGAGATTGACAAGATTTGACTTTTGCTTTTATAATATGAACAATATATTTACGGTCTAAACTCTATAACGAATCCTACCTAAGTTTGATTCCGTTTCTAGAATTTACTAAGTACGCTTTTACGAAGTTAACAATATTAATATTTCTAATTATGACTCTAACGCGATGTAGTCGACTACGCGATTTTGACAGAACAATCTTTTTTTAATGGCAAAATATTTTAACGATTCAAAGTCCTAGGATTTGAAGTTAATATAAATTTTAATATTGTCATCGGAACACTTACTCTTTAATTATTTGGCTCGACAACTAATTGTCCAAGACCCTTTTTGCCAAATCGCACATTGACACCCAAAACCAGATCGCTTGAATGGGGAGTCCGTTGTTCACTGGCTACTAGAACGACCCAGCGATCAGGTATCCAAATGGCGTATACCCACACTTCCAAAAAAGAATTAAGAATCTTTTCGGCTCTTGATCAGCGAAAACTGTTCCGGATATACTCACGACGTGTACGTAGCTCGACTTCGAAAATTGTTCTGCGATTTAGGCAGATTTCGACCGGCCTTATATACTCGAAGTCCTTTCACTTTTCAAGGCCTGGAAATCTACCTCTATGTTCGTCGTATAAAATTTTGCGTATAATTTTAACATACAATTTATATATAAAACATTAATTAATGAAGTAATTGATTTTCTAACATTGCCAATTGAGTCTTCTGACAAGGGAAGGCACGGAAGTGTCCCCCTCCGATTTTGATGAAACTTCGTACGTTTGTTAAGCAGGCAAAAATAAGGGACACGTATTTTTTTTTATCGGCTGAGACGCGGGTTTAAGGGGTGAAACGACCCCCTAAAGTTTCGACCCGCTTAGGCTATCTCGAAAACTATACGAGATACATTAAAACTTCTAACGGGAAAGTTGTATGGATTTTTACGCATAATAACATGATGTTAACAAATTTGGCAAAATGCAATTTGTTCATAACAAAACAATTTTTCATAACCTTATTTTACAATTTATTGAAATTTGCATAATAACAAAAAGTGAAGAGAATTTTATACCAAATCCATTGATATATATATGTACGATATTGCCTCCTACAATTCCTCAGATTTTTATTATAAACATTACGTGTGCTCGCCCGCTGACGCGCCGCACGATACTGAACCGTTGCAATGCTATTACATATCAAAATTATTAAATAATTATTCGATGAATCAATATATAGAAAGCTAATTAATGATATGTTAAGCTGAATTATTAATAACCAAATTCGGATGTTATTTTATTTGAATAAATAGTATATTGTAAATGTTTTGTATGGAATATTCCGAAACACGACGTGCTACGCGCTACGACGCTAGCCCAGGATATCTTAGAATTAGCGCGCAATCTCTAAAGAAAGATAGAAGATATATTTTCAATTGACTATGTTATTAGACACTAGAATTATTAAATAATTAGATCAATCAATATATATATGAAGCTAACAATGTTATGTTAAGTTAAATTATCAATAATCGAATTCAGGCATTATTTTATTAATCTAAATAGATAATAAATTGTAAAAGTATTGTGCGGAAATTTCCGAAGCACCATATGCTTCCACGTTTAACCCAGGTCTTTGTAGAATTCGTGCGCAATAAGTAGAAAAGGACAGCAAATGTATTTTTAATTTAAAACGCTATGAAACTATTATTTTCGTATTAAAAACATTAACTACTATTCAGAATACGACACTAACGATGTAATAAAATCATTCGCTTCATTAATTAACGTCTAATTAGAAATTGTATGTAAAATTGTATGTAAAAGTATACGCAAAATTATATACACAGTATGTCGGAAAAGTAGCGGAATTTTTTAAATTTAAGGAAAACTACTCAGCACCATCTATTAAAACAATATGCTATCTGAAAACAGTATTCCTCCCCTACAAAAGAAAACAATCATTATTAGAATCGAGCAACGAATTGCAAACTTATAGCGGTTAAAGCGACAGAACCTTTTGTCACCGTGTCACAAAATCACGATGGAGCAGAGAACGGATATTAAATTTTGTTTCAAGCTCGGTAAAAGCTTTACAGAAACGTTTGAATTAATGAAAAAAGTTTATGGTGACGATCGTTTATCCCATACACGTGTGTTCGAGTGGTATAAACGATTCCAAAACGGTCGTGATATTTTGGAAGGCCACCCAAAGCCAGGTCGGCCAAAAAAGGAAAATCACGATGAGTTGGTGAAAAAAGTGCGTGAAATGATTGCCTACGGCGCGAATTTAATTGTCAGATGGATGGCGAACGAATTACATACATCCAAAGACAAAGACATCATTCACGAAATTTTGACAAAAGATTTGAAGAAGCGGAAAGTCTGTGCTCGATTCGTTCCTCACGTGTTAAATGAAGAGCAACAAATTGCTCACGTTGAATATTGCGGGGATCTTATTAAAACAGCCAGACGAAACTGTACATTCCTGGAATTAATTGTAACTGGTCATGAGACTTGGTGCTTCAAGTATGATCCTGAAACAAAGCGCCAAAGTGATACGTGGAAGTCTCCAGGCTCTCTAAAATAAAAAAAATTGCGATTCCAGAAGTCCCGAGAGAAGACTATGTTAATTTGCTCTTACGATTCTAAAGGCATTATACTTCGGGAATTCGTTCCACAGCGGCAAAATGTTAATGGCGAATATTATCTGGGTGTTATGGAACGTTTGTGGAAAAGAATCGTTCGTGTAAGGCCCGAGTATGGAGCACCGGGGAGTTGGCTTCTGTTGCATGATAATGCACCATGTCACAGAACTGTCGCAGTTCGTGAATTTTTGCCGAAAAAACAAGTCTGTGTGCTCCAACATCCTCCATATTCGCCTGACTTATGTCCATGCGATTACTTCCTTTTTCCAAAATTGAAATTAGCCATGGAAGGAACGTTTTATGACACTGTTACACAAGTAAAAGCAGCTGTGACAAGGGTGATTGAAGCGATTCCGCAAAATGACATAAAGAAATCAATGTTAACATTGCCTGAACGTGCCCAGCGGTATATTGATGCTGAACGGATGTATTTTGAATAAAAAAAATTAATTTTGGCAAAATAATTAATTCTTTTCTTTTTATTTAAAAAGTTCTGTTATTTTTCCGACATACTGTGTGTTCCGCGATGTCGCAAAAAATACAATGTGAACAAAAATAAATATAATTTCACGTTAACTCATTAGAATTCCATTCATTCTCGGGAAGAGCGAAAAGGTATCTCATTGAACTGGCTTGCACCGTCTCTGACTCTCTGTCTCTTGTCTTCAGCGGCCCTGCTGTGGTGCTTTTCACAAAATCAGAGAAAGACCTATCAAGGGGTCTTCTCATTAAGCACATATCAATAACGTGGGTTCCCAACGTGACGGGCTTGAACTATATAACAGTTACCACGTGCACCACAGGATAACAAAGTAATGTAGAATTGGTTTGCAATCTTGCGAGTTCAAACGTGTGAATAAAAAGGCAATTAGTTTTCTCGTGATTAAGGATAATATAAATCCTACCTACGTACCTATACACTTGTGTCAAACACAATATTGAATAAAAGACTATTTGATTAAAAATAAAGTGCAATTAATTATCCTTACTGCCGTAAAAGGAGTAAGGAAGCGCGGCAGTACGGATATTAACCGAAAGGGTTAATAACCAAACTACGTGCAAAAAACACTGTGTATGTTGAAAATAGGGGTAGTTTTGCAGAGCGTTGAAAAGTGAAAGGATCTCGAGTATAAAAGGCCGAGCGAAACCCGCCTAGAGTGCAGAACAGTTTTCGAAGTCGAGCAAGCTAGAAGTCCTCATGTTAGGATCTGGTCGAGCCCTGATATTGCACAAGGTGCCGTCTAAGGTCTATGTTCGATACTGGTGAAGGACCACCCAATAGTTACGGATTGGGGCCGTGAAATGACACTCACTAGTTTGTTAGAATGTTATTTAATTCCTATATGAGTGTGTGTATATGCGGAGTGTGTGTTTGTGTGTGTGTGTGTGTGTGTGACTTTATGTGTGTTAAAGTCTATGATTATAAGTAACTACTCTGAGTTCTATCTTATTACTGTTGTTCTATTTAATCTACTCTGTAATACTCTGTTTCTATACTGTTGATACTCTATCTATGCTTGTTGTACTCTCATCTCCTTTGGCAATTTTTGCCCCCTTTAAAACCTCTGGTCCGCCCTTCCATTGCGCCCTTGGCGTGCTATTTTTCTGGAAGGGGGACAGAAGTGTCCTACATGGGGGAGGGCGGTAGTGGTGGAAATTCTGGGTTTTCAAAAAACTTGGTGATGTGTTCCCCGGAAATCTGGGAACCGTCACCTCCAGGTCTAAGTCACCATTGAATCATCAAGTGCTCGAGGTTTATGGCATGGCCTGTGCCGCTGAAGCCTAAAGAAATCTACGAATGAATACTCTTAAGATCGGTTTAGGGTCCTAACTTTATGACATGTCCTCCGGTCCGTGACTAGGCCCAGGGTTAAAGTTGAAGCATACATTGTAAACCATGTCGTAGACCTTATAAGGAAACAAGGAAATAACATGCCCAAATAAGGAAATTTTCCAACCCCACCTTGACGCCCAAATTGTTAGTTAGCCTGGAAGGGGAGCCGCCGGGAAGTTTACTTTTTGGTCGTTAGATTTTTTGGAGGACAGAACATTTTTAGCAGCTACCGAGGCTAACAGTATTCCGATAGTCGGGTACAAAGTTTTCATTATACTTAGAAGGGACAGTCCCTTAATAATTCACGCGCAAACCTAAAGGCAAATATACAGTCCACTTCTTTTTAAAACTCATCGTTCTTGTTCACTTAAATTATCACGACACGAGTATCCAGGTGCGAACAAATACAGCACTAAAGCAATTTGCTAAAAACTAAAACTGTCACGTACCATCGTAGTGCTGGCACACAGATGGTACGGATAATAAACTATGCATTTCAAAAGTGGCCACTTTCTCTCGCCATGTCGTAAAAATAATCTGTTTGAAACTCTAACACCTCAGATAAGTATAATCCGGAACAGCTACTCATATACAATATTATTATTTCTGTTGTTACGTCCCAGGCTGACCTTCGCTTGTTTTGCGAGTTTATGGCTATTTTACCCGGTTCGCGGTTGTTACGCAATCTTTTAGGCCACGCGGTACGTACGCCCGTCGTATGCCAGGGATCCGTGCGTGACTCGAGTTTGGTACTCACCAGAGGTTCCAATTCTATTCGTCCTTGACGACAGCTCGTCTAGGGTCTGCAGGTAGTAGGTCGTTCACAGGTGGTGGTTGTACTGGTACGTCTATCGGTACTAGTTTCCACTCGCTGTTGGAACACTGCACCGATGCGCGGTTGGTGAAGACAGATGAATACAACTCGCGGTATATTTTACGGAGATGATATCGACGCCCGCCGTGACGTTTACGTCCCATGAGCCGAATATATGATCAAGGAAAATGTACAAGTCCTCCGTGCGGCGGATTCACGCACCTCTGAGTATTGTACAATAAATATAATTGCCAAGTACGTATTATAACCCGTGCGGCGGATTCTCGCACCTCTGATTACTACGTAGGCTTTGATGAGCTCGTTGTAAGTTGTGTTGATCCCGTGCGGCGGATTCTCGCACCTCTGAATCACTTATAACGAGGGTATTTTACCTTATATATATGCTGGCTCGTATAGGATAAAAATGATGTAAGTATAAGTAAGACTTTATGAACGGTTAACACTGGTTTATTATATGAATAAGAATACTGAATAATACAAGTTCCTATAACTAATGCTCGCTATGAGACTTGGTACTTAGACTCTACAAGAATATTAACTAAGTGTATAGGGGCTCTAACCCTTGGCTATGTATCGCGTCGATGAACAGCTCCGGAACGTAAGAGCTCGGAGTGAAGAATGGCAGATTGAGAGCAAGATTGTCAAAACTATTAGAGGAAAACCTAGCTCGTAATTTCGCGCAGAAACAAACAGAAAGCGCAGGACAAAATCCAGCCGCAACGCTTCAGGAAACTGTGTCCGAGTTAATCCTGAACAACGTAGAAGCAGCAAACGACTACCTTTTCCACGACACGCCAGAAGTTATAGACCTTTGCGACAGTGATTCGGACTCGGATACCATACCGTATTGTGAACCCGTTGAGGAACTAGATACTAATAACGCGATAAAGATTTACGATCACGAAACTATTCCCCACGAGGTGCTTGTAGCACATATTCGACATAGCGACCCTAATACGATTCCGCCTATTGTGTATAATTGGTGCGAATTTCAATACGAAAATTGCAATTTATAAAAAAAAATATATATATATATATATATATTTAAACAGTACTTTATTATTTCATTAAACATGTCTACCGGTCCCGAGATCCGTTCCGCCGCGAAAACCGCCCAATCCGATTTAACCGAACATGAACCGCGAACGTTACAAAAACAGGTGCAAGAACGCGAGCGCCGAGTACGCGAAGACCAGCGGGCTGTAGAAAACGAACGCCAATTAGACCGTCGCGAAAAGGAAGAACTGCGACGCGAATTAGAAATTACCCGCCGCGAACTTGAAACATCTTTGGCAACCGCGACTCCCTCACTCTTAGACGCACAGGCGCCACCGCCTTCGCCGTCAAATGCTGAACCGTGGGACTACACGCTAAGGGAAGCCGTAAATACTGTTCCCACGTTCGACGGGAATAATATCGCCGTACTCCAATTTACGCGAGCATGCCGACGAGCTCGCGACATCGTTCCCCCCTCCGCGGAACGAACCTTGACGCGATTAATAACAACGCGATTACGCGGACGCGCCGCAATAGCCGTAGAAGATGATTCAATAGACACCGTCGCGACACTGTGCAATCGATTAAAAGATGTCTTTGGTCCGAACCGTACCGTGGACCAGTATCGCGGAGATATGGCAAACATATACATGGGAATGAATGAGCACATCCTCGATTATATTAGCCGAGTAAAAGATTTACGTGACGCGATCATCGACTGCTCGCGAAACCAAACACCGATAGGTAACGTAGACGATCTAACTATAAATAGTTTCATCGACGGGTTGATACCCCGCATCCGGTCTAGCGTCCAACATTTCCGCGAACACGCCATATCTAGGGTTTTCGACGAAGTCATACGGGCGTATAAACAGCTTGAAGCTGATAAAAGGCGTTACGAGAGGAACACGACCGAAAGCAAGCGCGTGCAATTCGCCGATCGCGATAAGGCCCCGGAACGCCGGCCCGTATCGCCTTACAATTCATGGCGCTCTCCCTCCCCGCGGCCATTCCCGCGTGATGATAGATACGCGCCAAGAGAGGAGCCGAAATACCAGCCGAATTATCGCGGAGAGGAATCCCGTTATCAGGCGCGTGGCGAAACTCCACGTTACGCGCCGCCGCAACGGAACGAAACTCCACGTTACCCGCCGCGAAGCGAGAATCAGCGTTACACACCGCCACGCAGCGAACCCCCGCGATACCAACCACGATCCGAGATACCAATTCACGATCCAAACAATGCCGGAAGAGAGCTTACGCCAACGCCCAGCCTTCGGGAAACGGGCAGAGCCTCCCGCCAACCCAGGACCGCGGACGGGAGATGGAAACAAAGCAGGTCCGAGTGATAGCCGCGATACCCGAGTCGCCTTCGGCCGACTCGGTGAAGATATAATCCCGCGCGTGAAAGTCGCTGCACCAGAACTGTTAGATGAGGAGGGCACGTTTATGATAGATACGGGCGCAGAACCCAACATTGTCAAGATCGGGGCGTTAAAACCATACACGATGATAAACGTCCACGACGCGAAAAAAATAACCGGCATTAGCAAACATCGAGTCCCCACCATGGGCACAGCGGAAATAACCTTGTTCGGTGTAAAGCTAGCCTTTTGCGTGGTCGAAAACGACTTCCCCATCACAATGGACGGTATCCTAGGAAACACGTTCCTCCATGAAGGGACTAATATTTCATATAAAGATAGTCATATCACATGGAGGGAGCACGTAATGCCGTTTGCAAACCGCGCACTAATCACCGTCTCAGGCCGAATCGTAACGACCATTAACGTTAAAACCACAGGACCACGTGTAGGCTACGTACCCCGCCAGCAAATCACGCCGGGCGTGACAGTGTTGGATGGCCTTGTACGAAGCTACGGAGGCGAAACGAGAATAAGATGCATAAATGCATCCGGCACCGACATCACCTTCCCCATGCCGATCATCGAGCTGGAGGAGGTCGAAAAGATCGCTATTTGTGATACCGATCTTTTCAATTTTGACACCGAGCGTGTCCATGATTCCAATTCCAAATCCGACGCTGAGTGCGTCATTCACCAAACCAATCTACCCATAACCAACCCCGATCCTCGGGAAGACCCCTACGAACCAAATTCCAATGCCGAGAGCAATAACGAACCATCCCTAATCAACCTATCCTACGCCGACGCCGTGCAAAATTTTGTCGAGACAAAAACAGCTGGGCAACGCGTGCAAGAAATTACCAAGAATATAAAAATTGACCATTTAAATGAAGAGGAAATTGCCCACGTACGCGAATTAGTGGAAGCAAACCACGATCTCTTCCACCTCGACGGTGACAAGCTAACAAAAACCACCGTCGTCGAACATAGAATTCCTACAACGAGCTCAGCCCCAATAAACGTAAAACAATACAGATACCCGCCGATCCACAAGGAGGAGATAAATAAACAGATGAAGGAGCTGCTCGATAACGACATCGTCCGCCCTTCCACGTCGCCCTACAATAGCCCCCTGTGGATCGTGCCTAAGAAACCGGATGAACATGGGAATAAGCGCTGGAGGATGGTTATAGATTTTAGAGCGCTAAATGAAATATCCATCCCCGACGCTTACCCCCTCCCGAGTATCATAGAAATATTGGACCAGCTGGGCAGCGCGAAATATTTCAGCGTATTTGATCTAAAGAGCGGCTTTCACCAAATCGGCATGAGCAAGGAAGGTGCCGAGAAGACCGCCTTCTCGACGCCCTACGGACACTATGAATACAATCGTATGCCGTTTGGCCTAAAAAACGCGCCGGCAACGTTCCAACAGCACATGGACGCCGTACTTTTAGGCCTGCAGGGCCATGAGCTCTTCGTATACCTTGATGACATAGTAATCTACGCGAGATCTCTCGCAGAACATAGAGACAAATTTAATAATGTTCGGGATATTCAAAAATTCCTTTGTTTTGTATCGCTACTGGTTTCTCGAACATTCCAGAATTATTGGCAGTATAAATATGTAAACATCGAGCGACAGCGGTTAGTTCTAAACCGAATCGTCCTGCGAGCAAAACATAGTTATACGTAGATCGTCAACAGGTTATGGGCCCAGGAAACGCGAATTAAAATCGTAAAACGAAACCGTGAAAAGTTGTAGTGCACGAGAATAAGCGGGAAGACGGCTTACTGTACTCGCCATACGAAATGGCGTCCACAATTAAAATTGACCCACTCACAGAAGAAAATTATGATGAATGGAAAATTCACATGATGGCTATTCTGAGGAAGAATGATCTGTGGGGGTATGTTACTGGAGAAATTCCGAGACCCGTAGCTGCAGAAAAATTGGCGGAGTGGATTGTGAACGATGGAAAAGCACAATCAGACCTCGTTCTACACATGAGAGGAAAAGAGCTTAAATTATGTGCGCGTTTGGGATCAGCTAAAGCGATATGGGACAAACTCCAAGAAACGTTCGAATCAAGCGGAGCAATGAGACGGTCAGCGTTAATGAAGAAATGCGTAACTATGAGAATGCACGAAGGTGACGACTTGAGGAAACATGTCACCGAATTTTGCGACACATCAGCTAAATTAAGCGACATTGGAATAATTGTTCCTGATGAGATGTTGGTAACACTATTATTGCACAGTTTACCTGAATCTTTTGCAATGTTCAAGGAATCTATAGAATCGCAAGAGAAATTGCCTACATTAGACGCGCTGAAAGTCAGGCTACATGAACGTCTTCAAGGGCAAAAGTTGGATGGTGAAAATTCTCAAAACGCGTTATATTCGAGAAGATCGAATGCGGGTCACCGAGGAACAACCCATCAAAACAATAGCAAATTCAGAAGACCTGACCACACCCAAACACCAAGACGAAGAGTCAAGTGTCATAGGTGCGAGAAAGAAGGACATATAGCTAAAGAATGCAGAGCCAAGTATCCAGCACACTCAAAACCAAGCCCTCAGTACTCGGAGTATAGCGAAATCTCAAGCTCAAAGGGTCGATCAGGCAAAGAAAATACAATGCTAGGTACATCCGAAGAGGGTATGTATGCTATGCCGAGCAGTGAGTGGTGTATTGATAGTGGAAGCACCAGCCACATGTGTAACCAAAAGGACAGTTTCGAGAAATTCACACACACAAACTCTGAATTAACGTTGGCAAATCATGAGAGTACGCGCATCACAGGAACGGGAAACGTTCGGTTAATAGTTAATGCAAATGGTGATCGTGAAATCAATTTTGAAAACGTGTTATATGTGTCAGACTTGCGAACAAATTTATTATCAGTGTCTAAAGCCACTGATCATGGTTTTGAAGTCACTTTCCGCAAGAATTACGCGATTGTGACTAAAAACAATGAAGTTTTTCTACGTGCTGATCGCCGCGGAGACTTATATTTTGTAAAAAAGGGTGAAAATTGTGCGAAAAAAGTGGTTTCGAGCAAAAAAGACATTGACATTTGGCATGAGAAGTTGGGCCATCTTAATGAACGTGCTATTAAACTCATGGCTAAAAATAACTCCGTACACGGTCTCATAATCAATGATAATGAAAAATTGTCAGAGTGTGAAATATGCATTCGTGAAAAACAGACACGATTACCGTTTAACAAAACAGAAGAACACCGCACGCGAGATCTGTTAGAAATAGTGCACAGTGATGTTTGTGGACCAATGAGACACGCATCAGTGTCTGGAATGCGATACTTTGTCACATTTATCGATGACAAATCGCGCTGGTGTGAAATTTATTTTGTGAAAAGTAAAACTGAAGTGTTACATGTGTTCAAGCAGTATAAAAGTGAAGTTGAGAACTATACTGGACATAAAATAAAGTCGTTACAAACTAATAACGGCACGGAGTATTGTAATCGTGAGTTTAATCGATTTTTACAAGAACAAGGCATCAAAAGACGTCTCAGCACGCCGCATACGCCACAGCAAAATGGCATTGCTGAAAGGAAAAACAGGACGCTCGTGGAAATGGCGCGCTGCATGATGAGGCAGGCGGGAGCACCTCCACATTTTTGGGCTGAAGCAATATACAACGCCAACTATACGCGTAATAGATGTCCAACGAGTGCGTTAAACGGCGGCATACCTTACACTGTGTGGACAGGGAAGACCCCCACCTTAGGTTACCTGCAAATCTTTGGTACGAAAGTGTTTGTACTAAATAAAGATCAAAATAAAGGAAAATTCGATTCGAGATCGAAAGCCGGAATTTTTTTAGGCTACTCAAACACATCAAAGGCGTATCGCATATACATCCCAGAGGCACGCAAGACTATAGAAAGTAGAGATGTAAAGTTTCTAAGCTACACTGGATTTCAGCGCGAATATACCCAAATATTCGATGAAGAAGACAGCGACGATACAACACGTGTTAAACTGACAGGAGATGTCAACAAAAGTGCACCGCAAACGGTAAACACCGACGACACGCCTATACGATCGAGATTGCCGCTAAATAGAAGAGCTACAGTACCATGGGAGCATCTAGTTCAACCAGCCAAGCGGGGGCGGGGTCGTCCAAAATTACTACGCACTGGTCAAGTGGGAAGACCACGAAAACAATACCAGTCAGCTACAGAAGAAAGAAATGCGTACGAAAGTGAAAATGAATCCTCAGGAGAAGGGGAGGGCCATATTGACAATGAAGAATTAGAAGACGATGTTTTTGAAAGTGCGAACGTAACAATAACATCAGATCCTACTACATGGGCACAAGCGAGCAAGATGGATGATGCAAACGCTTGGAGATGTGCATTGGAAGATGAATTCCTTGCGCAAATCAAGAATGCCACTTGGGAGATAGTTGATCGTCCAAAAAATCGTAAAATTATTGGGAATCGATTCGTTTTTTGTACAAAAATTAATGACGAAACCGAAAAGAAAAATGTACGCCTCGTCGCAAAAGGGTGTTCGCAGAAACCTGGAGAAGATTTCTACGAGACTTACTCGCCAGTTGCACGATCAACGTCAATACGACTTCTAGCAGCACTATCAGCGGAGATGGGGTTAGAAATTCATCAAATGGACGTCGTAACAGCATACCTGAATGGAGAGCTTGAAGAAAGCGTCTACATGACTGTACCAGAGCAGTTACGTGAAGTTATAGAAAAAGTTGTTAAAAATGTGCCAGTGGGTTCTAGTGGAGAAATAGTGAATGATAGTAAAATAAAAGAAACAGCTAAACGCTGGCTAAGTAACATGAAGCAAAATAGTGAGTGTGTATGTCTATTGAAAAAAGCCTTATATGGATTGCGCCAATCAGGACTTCAGTGGTACAAAAAGTTAGTAAATAAACTGCGTACACTAGGATTTACCCCTTTGCCACAGGACTCTTACTTATTTATGTGCACGAAAAATGAAAAATTTATGCTAATTACTATCTATGTAGACGATTTGTTAATTGCGTCAGATGATCAAAATTGGCTGGAGGAAATAAAAGTATCACTAGCACAGTCTTTTGAGATTAAAGATTTAGGGAAAGTAAACCGTTGTCTAGGTATAGAGTTTTCGCGAGATGATGATGAGTGTGTCTATTTAAAACAGCGATCTTATACTATAGACATTTTAAAACGATTTAATATGGAAAATTGTAAATCCGTGATAACACCGAGTGAAACAAACCTTAAATTAACAAAGCCAGAACGTGTGAATGAGTGTGAAATGAGACTGTATCCTTATCAATCATTGATTGGTACATTGATGTATTTAGCGGTAACGACTAGACCAGACATTGCCTTTTGCGTCAATTATTTGAGTCAATTTAACAAAAATTACAATGTCACGCACTGGAATGCAGCTAAACGAATATTACGTTATCTTAAAGGGACATTAGATTATGGATTAAAGTATCAAAAGACGGGTTTATCTTTGTTTGGTATAGCAGATGCGGACTGGGGAGGTAATGTTGTAGATTATAAATCCTACTCTGGTTTTGCATTCATATTGGCAGGCGCACCCATCAGCTGGGAAGTGCGTAAACAACGCGTCGTTGCCCAATCGACAACAGAATCCGAATATATAGCTTTAAGTGAGGCTACTAAGGAAGCTGTTTATTTACGTGAAATTTTAAATAGTTTGAATATTGAAACTGAATGTGTAAGAATCTTCAACGATAATCAAAGCGCGATTGAACTTGTAAAGAATAGTGCTTTTCATCCGCGAACTAAACATATCGCTTTAAAATATCATAAAATACGCGATGAGTATCAGAATAAAAGAGTTGATATTCAATATTTATGTAGCGAGCAAATGCCAGCAGATATACTGACTAAAGGGTTAAGTGGACCCAAACATATTAAATGTGTTATAACCGTCCGACTTGGTCCGGCGTAATTTATTTTATATTTACACAGCCGGCTCAGCCGGTACGCCGGGTTCGGTCCCGGGGATATATTATACTTAACCTAGACGCGACTTATCTTCTAACGCGGGGTTAGCTCCGACGGGCCGGAGCTCGGAACGCGGGTTTTTACAAGACGGTACGCGGCTTACGAACTAACGCAAAATAACATAGACTAACGCTGGGTAGAGGGACGGTGGGACAATGGAGTAGACAGTGCGCCGCAATAGAGGTCGGAGTGCTGCGGGGAACGCCTTGCACTCCTTCCCTGGCTAGAGACCGTGGACCCGAGCACGCGATCTACGCGTTCCTTCGGCGGTCGGATGGCCCCCGTCTCGTGGATCAAGCCACGACGTAAGGCCTAGGGACGGAGTCTTGCGACGCGTTTGGCGGCTGAAAGGCCTTCTGCCGCGTAGTCGCCCTCCGGGGAGGAAAGATACGGGAGTACAAAAAAGAGCAAGAGAGCTGGCACGGTTGCGGTTCGCTTGGCGGTGCGGTATCGGTTCGCTTACTACGCGGTTCGCTTGCCGGGTGCTCTCCGGCTTATCGGTGATAGGGCCGGTCTTTATATATGCCGCGGGCGCCGATTCTCCGGCGAGAATCGCGATCGGGGCGGTCGCCCTCTATCGGCGGCGATAGCGAGTTCGCGCCTTTAGTAGTCGTTACAGTGTAATAAATATTGGAATGAGTGATGTACAAAATACGCGATAAATACGCAAATTTTGAGGGGAGGTGTTCGGGATATTCAAAAATTCTCCGGCGAGAATCGCGATCGGGGCGGTCGCCCTCTATCGGCGGCGATAGCGAGTTCGCGCCTTTAGTAGTCGTTACATCACCCCCCCCCCGTTTACGAGGCGCGAACTCCGAACTATTTTGAGCGCGGAAAGTATACATATATTTTCTTTGGTTACACGCTTTCCCGGTATGGCACAGTGGTACGGCTTATGAACTAGGGGAGGGTTACATATACAGGGGACAACTTATCTAAGGTGAGGAACATTTTCCAGTGTGGAAACTTACATACTAAGCGGTGGGACGGAACTTATATACTATGCCTAAGATCTAACGGCCCGTCTTCGGCCTGCTGCTGCGGCGATGCGGCGGCTTCGGCGGGGCTGGACAGCGGTGGGCGGATATTCACCCGGACTCGTTGTCCGCCTATTCGACGCAAAATGATCTGGCGGCCGTCCGGAAAGGTCATGGACAGCGGCCGGCGGGTGGAAGTTGCCGCAAAATCCACCACGAATGAGTCGCCTTTCGGTCCGGTGCTGGGCTGGGGTACTGGTTGGTTCTGGCCCCGTGCTTCCCGCGGGCCGGTCGGGGTTTGCGTGGCGGTGGTGCGGAGTGCCGTCGTATTTGTTTGTACGGCTTGATCGACCGGGGTTGGCCGTGGTCTTCGGTTCCGGGTGGCCGGTGTCTTGGCTGGTGCCTTGGCTGGTGCCTTGGCCGGCGCTTTTGGTGAACGGGCGGTGACGGTTGTTACCAGCCCCGGTACGGTCACGGGTGGAGGCATCCTCAGTGGACGAACGGCGGCGGGCGTTGACGGCCCTGGTATGGGCACGGGTGGAAGTGCCTTTAGTTGTGGCGGCGTTGGCGGCAGCGGTGACAGTGGGGTTGGGGGTGGCGGGGTAATGTTGACCACCCACGGTATCCTGGCCGGTGACGGTGGTGGTGTCCGGACCGGTGGCGGTGGTGTCCGGGACCTCTTGCAGGTCGGCAGCGGTATCGGGGCCGTGGTCGCTCTGGTTGTCTCCATCACAGCGCATACTTCCGTCGTCCTGCTCGGTGGTGTTCGCCGTGGGGCGCTGGATCGCGGACGAGTCGGGATTCGGCCGTGGTCGGTCGCGGTGGTCCGGGCTCCTCCGGCTGGAACGCGGCGGTCCGGCGGTTGGCGGGCGATGGTGATTGGCCATCGGCCCTCTTCCACCTGGCGCACCCGGGGTCGCGATTCGGGTGGCCGGTGTTTGGCGCATTTGCCCAACGGTATTGCTGTTGCCTCTGGTTGTCTTCTCTTCATGGTGTTCGTGATCGGACAATCGAGATGCTAATGATCCGTATTGTCGCGGATCGCCTTTTATACCCGCGGAATCGGTGGTGGGGCACGGCTTGAGGTCTTACACGTGCGTGCGTATTGGCCGCCCTCGCGGCCCCTGTAGCAGGACCACCGTAGGTCCTAAGTACCGCGTGACCCGGTATGGTCCAGCGTACTTAGGGGCCAGTTTTGCGTTGAACCCTTTTTCGGCGGAGGACAGGGGGTAGGTCCGCCGCATGACTAAGTCTCCCATGATCGGTGACCAGTCTCTCTGGTGCTGGTTGTAGTACTTGCTTTGGCGGGTGTAGGCTCCTGCCAGAGCTCGGCGGGCTAGTTTAATAGCGTCCTGGAGGTGGTCCAACGCCTTATGGCGACACTGCTTGGTGGCGGGTGGGTCGTTGCTTCCATCCTGCGGGGTGCGGAGTTCTCGCCCGTAGTTCAGGTAGGCCGGCGTGTACCCCGTGGAGTCATGTTGCGCGGTGTTGTACGCAAACGCTAGTTCCATCAGCCAGTGATCCCAGGTCCGGTGGTCGTTCTGGGTGTACTGGGCAATCATCGTTTTGATGACCCGGTTCGTCCGCTCGACGGGGTTACACTGCGGGGTGTACGGTGGTGTTTTCCGGTGTTGGATCCCGTATTCCTGCAGTAGTCCTGTGAACTCTCTGCTCTCGAACTGGCGGCCGTTGTCTGAAATTACCCATCGTGGGCAGCCATGGCGGAGGACGATTTTCTCTCTGAGACCCGGGTGATTGCCGGAGCGGTGGCTTGTCGAAGGGGTTGCAACTCCACCCACTTCGAGAACTTGTCCTGCATGACGAGTAGAGTGGTGTGGCCCTTGGAGGAGCGTGGCAAGGGCCCCACCAGATCGATGGAGACTACGGCCCAAGGCTCTTCCGCTGGAACGGTGTACATTCTACCCGCCGGAGGTTTCTGCAGAACTTTGTGTTCCTGGCAGCTTTGGCAGCAGCGTACGTGGCGAGCTGCGTCGCGGAACATCCCAGGCCAGTAATAACGCTGGGCCAAGCGGGCGTTGGTCTTGCTGATGCCCAGATGCCCTGCGGTAGGGGCGTCGTGGTTGGCCCGGAGTACGGCCTCTCGGTCGGGTTTGGCCACGCAGAGTTTCCACTCCTGGTCCGCGTGGAGGCCCGAGGTATCGGGGAAGAAACGGTACAATTGCTCTCCCTGGAGCTGATACTCGGGATGTTGCTCGGGCTGGTCCCGTACCGCTTGGATGGTCCGGGCGTACCAGGGGTCGGTGCTCTGCTCGTCCACTTCATCGACTTCCTCGGCGGGCCCCTCGGGTTGTCGGGACAAGGCATCTGCCACCAGGTTGTTCTCCCCTTGGCGGTACTGGATGTTGAAGTCATAGTGCTGGAGCTCCAAGCACCAGCGGGCCAGCCGTCCGGAGGGGTTGTCGATGGCCTGTAGCCATTTCAGCGCCTGGTGGTCGGTGAGGACGGTGAACCGATATCCCTCCAGGTAGGGCCGCATCTTCCGAATGCCCCAGACAACGGCAAGGCATTCTCGCTCGGTGGCGGAGTAGTTACGCTCCGCTTTGTTGAGCGTCCGGCTGGCGTATGCGATGACCCGCTCTTCTCCGTCGCATTCCTGAGTCAAGACGGCCCCCAGTCCGTGGCCGCTGGCGTCCGTTTGTAGTGTGAATGGCAGTGTAAAGTCCGGACAGGCCAACATGGGAGCGGTTGCCAGCTGGTGGCGGAGTTCCTGGAAGGCGGTCTCCTCGGGGTTGGTCCAAGTCCAGCGTTGCCGCTTCTGGAGGAGCCGGTTCAGCGGAGCGGTCAGATCCGAGAATCGCGGTATGAATCTCCGGTACCATGATACCGCTCCCAGGAATCGGCGGAGTTCCTTAACGTTGGTGGGAGCGGGTATTGCTCGGATGGCCTGCACCTTTCCGGGGTCGGTGCGGATTCCCTGGTTAGTGACCACATGGCCCAGGTAGAGAAGCTCCGTTTTGCCGAAGTGGCATTTCTCGGGGTTTGGGCGTAGACCAGCGGCTCGAAGTCGCTGGAAAACTTCTTTTAGGTTGGCCACATGCTCCTCGAACGTTCTTCCGAGGACGATGATGTCGTCGAGGTAGGCGAAGCTGCGAGGAGCCAAGCGTGGACCGATGACTTGGTCCAGCAGCCTTTGGAAGGTGGCTGGAGCAGAATGTAGCCCGAACGGCATCACCGTGAATTCGAAGAGCCCACGCCCTGGTACGGTGAAGGCGGTGAGTGGCCGACTGGAGGGTTCTAGGGGTACCTGCCAGTACCCGTCTGCGAGGTCGATGGTGGAGATGTAGCGGGCTTCTCGGAGTTTGTCTAACGTTGCCTGTACCTGGGGTAGAGGGTAGGCGTCTTTTTCGGTCCGCTGGTTGACCTGCCGGAAGTCGATGCAGAATCGATATTTGCCGTTCTGCTTCCTAACCAAGACCACCGGGGAACTCCAGGGACTCTGTGACGGCTGGATGATCCCCTCTCGCAGCATACGGTCCACCTCGGCATCGATGATGGCCTGCATGGCTGGATTCCGCGGGGTGTAGCGGTGTTTCACCGGCTCGGCTCCTTCCTTCAGTCGTAGCCGGTGTTCGGCCCACGTAGTGGTTGGCGGTAAGTGCTTGAAACGTGGCAGCTCCTCATCGAGCAGCTGCTGGAGTACTCGGGTCTGCTCCGGGGTACAACCGGAGGGGCCGGTTGTTTCCAAGACCTCGCTGGGGTAGGTCCATCGTCGGTGGCCGATGTGGATAGTGGTCCCCAGTCGTTCCAAGAGGTCTACTCCTAGCAGCATGGCGTGGCTCATGGATGGTAGTACGGAGTACCGGTGGGTCAGCTCCTGACCATCGATGACGGTGGTGATGGAGATCTCCCCGGCGGTGGCCGCGGGGCTTCCGTCGGCGACGCGGACCTCCTGCGGTTCTTGGTCCCATGGGTCGCCGTACCACTGACAGTATGCCGCCAGGTCGCTCCGAACATAGGAGCGGGTAGCTCCGGTGTCCACCAAGGCCTGGCCCCGGTATCCTCGAGCTTCAAAGGGGAGGAAAATCCTTCGGTCTTCTCCTACTGGGCGGTGGGCGGCGCCGGTGGCGGTGCCGGTCGGTTGGCGCTTCGCGGACCGACCAGCTCGTCGTTTCCCGGTCCTCTCTGGCAGGGGCAGTGCCGGGTCTGTCGGCCTTCCATTCCGCAGTGGCTGCAGAATAGTCGTCCGGGTCTCCTGCATTCGTGTCTGGAATGGCCTCGTTGTCCACACCTCCAGCAGCATGTCTCCCGGTCGTAGGGTGACGTTACTTCGGCGGCCTGGTTCTTTGGTCGTCTGGCCGGCTGGAGGGGCGGGGCGGCTGCCATATCCCGCTCCAGGTCCTCATACTCGGTGATCAGGCGGATGAGATCGGACCGCGTCCGAACGTCGGTACGGCGAATGTATCGCCGGTACTCAGGGCGGAGGTTCCGGAAGCACCGGTCCAGTCGTTCCTCGTCTGAGAAGCCCCCGTGACGCCGGATCATGGTCTCCAGCTCGATGAGGTAGGCTCGGCCTGGTTCGCCCGGTTGCTGCTGGCGATGCAGGATCTGGCTCCCCAGTTCCTCAGGTCGGTAATGGGGCAGGAATTCCTGCCGGAAGATGTCCACGAACTGCGGCCAGGAGGACCATGATGTCTTGACATTGTGGTACCAGGCAAGGGCCGCTCCCCGCAGTAGCCCAGACAGACAGCGCAGGATGCTGTCGGCTGGTAGCCCGAAGGTGGTTTGCAACTCCTCGAGGCGGTCGAGGAATGTCTCGGCGCCTTTCTCCCCATCGTAGAAGATGCCGGTCTTTCGCAGCTGGTCCATGAACGCTAGATCCGCAGCGAAGATGGTGGTCGGGGTGGGCTCCATGCCCGGGTTGGGAGCGCGGCTTGGTCCGGTGCCGTCGTCCTTGGTAGCCATGGTGCGGAGGTGTGCCACGATCCTGGCTCGCAGCTGGTCGATGGTTCCGGTGGGGTCGAGATGTTTCGCTTCTGCAAAACTAATTAGCTCGGCCTTTTTTTGCCGGTAGACCCACCCTACGGGGTGCATACGGTCCCCGAAGACGCAGGTCCCTGTTCGGGCGCCAATATAACCGTCCGACTTGGTCCGGCGTAATTTATTTTATATTTACACAGCCGGCTCAGCCGGTACGCCGGGTTCGGTCCCGGGGATATATTATACTTAACCTAGACGCGACTTATCTTCTAACGCGGGGTTAGCTCCGACGGGCCGGAGCTCGGAACGCGGGTTTTTACAAGACGGTACGCGGCTTACGAACTAACGCAAAATAACATAGACTAACGCTGGGTAGAGGGACGGTGGGACAATGGAGTAGACAGTGCGCCGCAATAGAGGTCGGAGTGCTGCGGGGAACGCCTTGCACTCCTTCCCTGGCTAGAGACCGTGGACCCGAGCACGCGATCTACGCGTTCCTTCGGCGGTCGGATGGCCCCCGTCTCGTGGATCAAGCCACGACGTAAGGCCTAGGGACGGAGTCTTGCGACGCGTTTGGCGGCTGAAAGGCCTTCTGCCGCGTAGTCGCCCTCCGGGGAGGAAAGATACGGGAGTACAAAAAAGAGCAAGAGAGCTGGCACGGTTGCGGTTCGCTTGGCGGTGCGGTATCGGTTCGCTTACTACGCGGTTCGCTTGCCGGGTGCTCTCCGGCTTATCGGTGATAGGGCCGGTCTTTATATATGCCGCGGGCGCCGATTCTCCGGCGAGAATCGCGATCGGGGCGGTCGCCCTCTATCGGCGGCGATAGCGAGTTCGCGCCTTTAGTAGTCGTTACAGTGTAATAAATATTGGAATGAGTGATGTACAAAATACGCGATAAATACGCAAATTTTGAGGGGAGGTGTTCGGGATATTCAAAAATTCCTTTGTTTTGTATCGCTACTGGTTTCTCGAACATTCCAGAATTATTGGCAGTATAAATATGTAAACATCGAGCGACAGCGGTTAGTTCTAAACCGAATCGTCCTGCGAGCAAAACATAGTTATACGTAGATCGTCAACAAATAAACTGGCCAAACGGCTGCGACAAGCCAACTTGAAACTTGAACCCACAAAATGCGGGTTCCTTCATAGAGAAGTGGCATATCTAGGCCACAATATCGGCCAAGACGAAGTGAAGCCCTCTGCAAACTTGACAAATGCGGTCAAAAACTTTTCAACTCCTAAAACAGTAAAAAACGTCAGTGAATTTCTCGGCCTGGCCGGGTATTATCGCCGATTCATCGCGAAGTTTTCACAAATTTCCAAACCACTTACGATATTATTAAAAAAGGACACTAAGTTTGTTTGGGGACCGGAACAGGAACGTGCGTTTGTCACGCTCCGTGATGCCCTGTGCACCCGTCCCATCCTACAATATCCTGATTTCACCAAACCGTTCCATATCACCACCGACGCGTCCGGATACGCGGTCGGAGCGATATTAAGCCAAGGAGAAATCGGCAAAGATAAGCCAATTGCATATGCATCCCGGTTATTGCAGGGTGCAGAACTAAACTACTCAACCATAGAAAAGGAATGCTTAGCCATCGTCTACGCAGTACAACACTTCAGATCGTACGTTTATGGCCGTTCGTTTAATCTAATCACAGACCATAAACCCCTGGTCTGGATGCATTCGGTTCGCGACCCCACCTCGCGATTATTACGCTGGAGGTTGAAACTCGCTGAATACGAATATAAAATCATCTACAAAGCAGGAAAAACAAACGTAAACGCGGATGCCCTGTCTCGCAATCCCGCAGTCTTCCCCATCAGCTCTGACTCCTCGTATTACGAAACCTTATATGACCCGCCTACAATCTCCCAACCTACCCCATCCACGTCCACATCGTCACCACAACCAGTACCCGAGGAGTTCACCGAAGCAAACCCCGCTACCGACGAAATCATCGACCCACCGCAACAAATCAACGCCGAAGCACCCACCGGAGACTACGTTCCCCCACCACATAACGATAGTGATGACAGTGACAATAATAACAGCGATATTGACGTCAACGATCGACCAGCCGCGACCAACCCTCCAATTAATGTTGCACGGAAAACGATAGTTCATACGCGAGATCGAATTGTGATGAGGAAAGACAACATAGCATGTTTTATTACTCTCGATGGCCAACCACTCGACCAGGGCGGCATCGACTTGGCCCTACAAGGAAAACTGAAAACGACGAACGACATGATAGTGGGACGAGCCAAGGTTCGAACCCTCGGTTCCTTCCGCCTGATACTACTCCCAGTCAAAACAACTCCCTCTGACCTCCTGGAATGTCTCAGATCCCTCTATGACGTCTGTACAGAACTCGGACTCAACACCGTAAGCGTGGCAAAGGGAGAAATCGACGAAATACCCTGGCATTACACACAGCGCGTATTATTAGATTTATTTGCTCCAACAGACATACAAATTTTTTCATGTTCACACGAGGTCCGTATACCCCGTGACGAAGAAAGACCGGATATCATCCGCGAAAATCATATCTCAGCTTTCGCCGGACACAAAGGAATTTCTAAAACATATAGACGAATCCGCGAACGTTATTACTGGACGACATTAAAACAAGACGTAACAAACTTCGTAAATTCGTGTGAGAGCTGCCAGCTCCGAAAGCTCACTCGCGTAAAGACACGACAACCCATGACATTAACAGACACACCTGGACAGGCTTTCGACAAAGTTTCGTCGAACCGCGTTCTATCCGCAAAGCAACGGCTCGATAGAACGGTCACATCACGTACTCACGGAATATTTAAAACAGTTTGTCACCCGTAATAATTGGGATGAATGGCTCAACATGGCAATGTTCTCCTATAATACAAGCGTACACGAAGGCACCCTACATACCCCTCACGAACTCGTATTCGGGCGCCTCACACGTGTTCCCTCCGCCGACTCCTATATCCTAGACACTCCCGACGACACGTACAACTTATACCTCCGAAATCTCCAAACAAAGATCACGTCCACCGTGGCAAAAGCACGGGAAAATTTGAACCAGGCTACAGAGAAATCCAAAAGCTACTACGATAGGAAACTAAACACACAGATCTTCTCTGTCAACGATATGGTATTTCTCTTGAAGGAATCTCGCAAGGGCAAATTCGACGACGAATACACGGGCCCGTACAAGGTCATCGAGGTACTTCCGAACCAAAACGTAAAGATTCTATTCAAAGGCCGACCACGGGTGGTCCACACAAACAAATTAAAGCGAGCGAGAACCCCCACATCGCACGTTCACGCGATGAGAATTGTATCACCCCCACTCCGTATAGACCCATTGTATATAAATGCGAGCGATCTTCAGAAGAATCAGAATAGCAGCCGAAGCCATCGTAGAAGCATCAAATTTCGGAATACCCGGTATACCAAGGAGAGTCATCAGCGCAGCATGTGTTCCATATACGCAGCAATCGTCGCGCTCTGCCTGACGCCGGCAGCGGCCCTTATCGGATACGACTGCGGAAGTCAATCTGTCAACGTAACCACGTTATCAACCGTTGACATCACCGATTGCGATGCGACCGACATCGAACCAGCCAGCGAAGTCAAGGACGTTCAGCTGCTACAGCTGAGTGAGTACAATGAGGCCACTGTTACACAATGCAAAATCGAAATAGACCGCACGATATACTACTGCGGTATGCACTCGCACATCTCCATTGTACAAAACGGCAGACAACAGTACCTGTTCTCTATCCCATCGCTGCCACCAATTTTGTTACGTCCCAGGCTGACCTTCGCTCGTTTTGCGAGTTTATGCCTATTTTACCCGGTTCGCGGTTGTTACGCAATCTTTTAGGCCACGCGGTACGTACGCCCGTCGTATGCCAGGGATCCGTGCGTGACTCGAGTTTGGTACTCACCAGAGGTTCCAATTCTATTCGTCCTTGACGACAGCTCGTCTAGGGTCTGCAGGTAGTAGGTCGTCCACAGGTGGTGGTTGTACTGGTACGTCTATCGGTACTAGTTTCCACTCGCTGTTGGAACACTGCACCGATGCGCGGTTGGTGAAGACAGATGAATACAACTCGCGGTATATTTTACGGAGATGATATCGACGCCCGCCGTGACGTTTACGTCCCATGAGCCGAATATATGATCAAAAAATGTACAAGTCCTCCGTGCGGCGGATTCACGCACCTCTGAGTATTGTACAATAAATATAATTGCCGAGTACGTATTATAACCCGTGCGGCGGATTCTCGCACCTCTGATTACTACGTAGGCTTTGATGAGCTCGTTGTAAGTTGTGTTGATCCCGTGCGGCGGATTCTCGCACCTCTGAATCACTTATAACGAGGGTATTTTACCTTATATATATGCTGGCTCGTATAGGATGAAAATGATGTAAGTATAAGTAAGACTTTATGAACGGTTAACACTGGTTTATTATATGAATAAGAATACTGAATAATACAAGTTCCTATAACTAATGCTCGCTATGAGACTTGGTACTTAGACTCTACAAGAATATTAACTAAGTGTATAGGGGCTCTAACCCTTGGCTATGTATCGCGTCGATGAACAGCTCCGGAGCGTAAGAGCTCGGAGTGAAGAATGGCAGATTGAGAGCAAGATTGTCAAAACTATTAGAGGTAAACCTAGCGCGTAATTTCGCGCAGAAACAAACAGAAAGCGCAGGACAAAATCCAGCCGCAACGCTTCAGGAAACTGTGTCCGAGTTAATCCTGAACAACGTAGAAGCAGCAAACGACTACCTTTTCCACGACACGCCAGAAGTTATAGACCTTTGCGACAGTGATTCGGACTCGGATACCATACCGTATTGTGAACCCGTTGAGGAACTAGATACTAATAACGCGATAAAGATTTACGATCACGAAACTATTCCCCACGAGGTGCTTGTAGCACATATTCGACATAGCGACCCTAATACGATTCCGCCTATTGTGTATAATTGGTGCGAATTTCAATACGAAAATTGCAATTCATAAAAACATATATATATATATTTAAACAGTACTTTATTATTTCATTAAACATGTCTACCGGTCCCGAGCTCCGTTCCGCCGCGAAAACCACCCAATCCGATTTAACCGAACATGAACCGCGAACGTTACAAAAACAGGTGCAAGAACGCAGGACCGGAAGGCCCCAAACAGGTCGAACAGCTGGTAGGGAGACTCCAGCCGGCCTTCCAGGGGACCCACGTGAGGATCACCAGGCCAACACGAGTTGCGGATCTAAGAATCATTGGCCTGGACGACGCAGTGTCAGCGGAGGACGTCAGAGCCGCCCTGGCGCAGCTAGGAGGGTGCTCCCCGGAAGATATCCGAACCGGGGAAGTGAAGAGGTCGCCGAGGAGCCTCGGGACCTTATGGGTGAGGTGCCCCTTGGCCGCCGCCAAAAAGATGGAAGAGGCGAAGAAGGTGAGGGTTGGCTGGACGTCGGCCCGCATCACGGTGCTAGCACCCCGGCAGATGTACTGCTACCGGTGTCTCCGTAAGGGGCACGCAGCTGCCATGTGCACGGAGGATAAAGACAGGTCGCACTTGTGCTACAAGTGCGGCGAAGAAGGCCATGGCGCTGCAACATGCGGCGCGACGAGACCCAATTGCCCGCTATGTCGCGATTTGGGCAGACCGGCCAACCACCGCTTGGGAGCCAGCGGGTGCGCCCCCAAAGCAGGGAGAAGGACACGGAAGCCGGCGAAAGAAGGTGGCCCAAGTCGGGATGCAGAAGAGGAGGAAATGGTGGAGTAACCTCACTCTGCCAGGGCAAACTCTGCCTAAGGGGACAATAAGTGGACACACCGGGCAGCCACGAGCCGGTGTCCACTTAGGCCGCAGGGGCTCCTAGCGGGGGCTAGGAGCTCCATTGCACGCGGCCAGGGGAGAGTCGACTGCGGCGTGGTGACGTGGTCGGCTCGGTGCAAATGGACGGGGTGGGTTGACTTCCGGATCAACGAGGCGAGGCACTGTAAAGCGCCAGCGGAGGCAGCCGCGAGGCAATGTAAATCGGTACCGCAGCTGCCTAACACCGATGGGGAGGGCACCACCGAGGGGTTTTAGTGAGTAGGAATCTCACACTCCCCCCACTCCTCCCCCGGGGAGTGGGGGGGTCTATGAAGATTTCCCCTCGTTAAAAAAAAAAAAAAGCTAGGAGTAGGTTTTGGCGGTCGAATGGCGTCTTTTGACGCAAGTCGGATCTCCCACCTCCTCGTGGTGGCCGCTGGGATGGAGGCACTCTCAGGTATTTGATCTCGGTCGGATGCCTGAGGGTTTTGCCTCCATGCTAACGGGAGAACGGCGACCTCAAGGGCTGCAGGTGCCTTATGGCACCTCCAGTACGGGATTAGCGATCCTGGGGACCTGAGCTTCCTTCATACCGTAAGCCTGTGGTCATGTTTCGCAGGAACGGGGGGCTTGCCTTAACCGGCCGACCAGCGAGGAGTAAACCTCTATAAAAAATCCGCTGTGTGGCCGCGGGGCGGAATACGGCCACGGTATCTCCTGCCTGTCGTAGGAGGCGACTAAAAGGGGGGCTACCGTCGTTCTCAAGTAGGTCCAATGATGTGTGAGGCGATGCCGGCGGGATCTTCGGACCCTGGTAGGGCCTCCCAAGCCGGTAAGGCTCACACTGAGGAATGAAAACGAGGGCGACGGGGAGCGAGAGGTGACGTCTGAACTTAAGGTGTGGATAGTATAGTATCTAGGCTTGCCCGGGTCGACCTCCCTTCCGACCCTACTCGTGGGATCTTCATGGATTGTTCACTAAAAACTACAGCTGCGGCAGACAGCTTAAAAAACGGCCAAAAAACCGAGGAGGCGAAGGGAGAGGCAAAGAACAATGGGAGGAATGCAGCTGCTACCACCAACCAGCTCAGAGTGAGATGCACCGACATCTTGAAGACGCTGGTGAAGATAAGGAGCATCTCGTTGCCCAGGGATTCAGTGCCTGCACCGGGTCCAATTGTAGCGGATAACACTCCGTGCAATTCTGGCGGCGAGTCATCTGGTTCAGAATGGCGAAGAACCAGACGCGGGAAGACGACCGCCTCGTGGCTGGAGAGAGGTGATCGCGACAGATCCGCAGTCAGAATTGGGGATGGAGTAGAGCTGACGGTGGTCCCCAAACCAAAAACCGCAGCCACAGCGAGGAGGAAGAAGTCCGAAGAGGAGGACGAAGATTCCGGTTTGGACTCGTCCGTTATCTCGGTCGACTCCCGGGCTTCCACCGGCAGCAGGTCCCTGCGCACGAGGGGTAGACCCCCCACGACTGGGGAATACGTGGGTCTGACAGCGGCCAAGGAACGCCACATTGAGGCGAAGAGGAAGAACCTGGAGTTGGATAAGGAGTTGAAGGCGTTCGACCCCTCGCTCCCAGCACCGGGCCCCAGCAGGGGAAGCAAGCCGTTGGCGGATTTGGAGCAGCTGACGCGGGAGGCGCGCTATCAGCCATTAGCGGATCTGGTCGCCGAAATGCTGGATAGCACAGAACAGATCAGGCCAGTAGCGGCAAATTCGCAGAACCTAAAGGGGACGTTCGTCAGGAGTCTGCGGATAGCATCCAACGTTATCCAGGCGAACGCGACCGAGCTGGCGAAACGTCCGGCGTCAAGTGGGGCAGGGCAGTGCTCCGACAAGGACGAGGAGATGGAGGGTCTGCAAAGACAGCTCCGGGAGGCGGAGGAGCAGCGTAGGCAGATGGCGACAGAGCTGGCTGCGCTGAAGAGGCAGACGCAGGAGCTGCAGAAGGGATCGGCTATCCCCAGTATCGGCTCATGCCCCACTGAGACGGTTTTGAAGAGGAGGCTGTCGCCGTCTTCCTCGGAGCGGAAGGTCGCCAAGAGAAGGCAACTAACAGCGGACAGGGCAGACAGGCCTGCAGCAGCCCAGCCATCGGCGGTGGAAGACTTCTCGCCGGTGGAGGTGGATATGGGAGAGCAGCTGACGGAGGAACCACCGATGGTGGCCCAACTCGACCGGGAGCCGGTGGCGGCTGAGAAGCCGAAGGGGAGGCGGCAGGAAGAGGCCAGGGATACTGGCCTAGAACTGGTGGTGGCCACCCTCATACGGAAGGTGGATGAGTTGGCCGTCGAGGTCAGGAAAGAGAAGGCGAATAAGCCTCAGGCGAAGGCCAGCAGACACGCCCAAACGAGGGCATCGTCGAGAGTGGCGTCGTTGTCTCGCAAACAGGAGGCGCATCGAAGCCAGGAGGCGGGCCACTCAAATCCGCCTCCCCTGCCTGCCCCCGCTGGAGAAACGTGGGCGACTGTGGTGGGGCGAGGGGCGAGGCGTGATGCGCGGAAGGCGCAAGCTATCGATACAGAGAAGTCGTCTAAGCGACCGACGCCCCAGAATAGAGGGGTTGTGAAGAACACCGCGGGAGCTGGTGCCGCCAAGCCGGCCGCGGCGGCGAAGAGCAAGCCAAGGGTGCCCCGGCCGCCGAGGACTGCTGCCGTGACACTGACGGTGATGCCGGGAGGACAAACCTCCTATGCCCAGGTGATTAAACGGGCGAGAGAGGCGGTGGATGCGGACCAGCTCAAACAGCTGGACATCAAGGAGTTCCGGATCCGGAAGGCTGCCACCGGCGGGCTAATCCTCGGCATACCCGGGGAGGACTCGAGAAAGAAGGCGGAGAAGATGGCAGAGAAATTGCAGGGCGCCTTCAACGCGACGGAGGTCAAAGTGGCCAACCCCGTTCAGACAGCGAAAATAAGGCTAATGGGGTTGGATGACTCCATCGAGCCCCAAGACGTCGCAGAAGCGTTGGCCTCGCTGGGAGACGTCAGAGTTGCGAACATCAAAGTCGACAACATCCGAAGATCCCCACCTCAATGAGAACGGTATGGGTACGGTGCCCAGTTGCAGTGGCAAGGAAGGCCGAAGCGGCGAAGAGAATATGCGTGGGCTGGTCGTCCGCGAGGGTTGAGGTGCTGGAGGCCAGGCCTAAGCACTGTTATAGGTGCCTCCAAAAGGGGCACACGGCAGCGCAGTGCAGCAGCGAGACGGATAGGAAAGGGCGGTGTTATGCCTGCGGTGGCACGGACCACAAGGCCGCAACATGCACCGCGAAGCTAAACTGCCCGCTGTGCAGCGACTTGGGTCGGCCAGTGGCGCATAGGTTGGGGGCGGCGGATTGCGCGCCCGTACCATCCAAGAAGAAGATGGAGGGCGGTAGCAACGCCGGGAAAACGGGAGAAGGGACGGGTAACGTGTCGACGAAACCCACGACCGCGGATACGGCTCAGCCTGAGCAAATAGAGGGAGAGGACGCCATGGAGGTGGCTGGAGAAGGGACCGCGTGATGGGGCCATTGAGCCCTATAATTCAGTCTAACGTGAACCACTCGGCGAGGGCATAGGATCTCCTGCTCCATACCCTCGCCGAGTGGGATTGTTCATTGGGGGTAGTTGCGGAGCCCTACCGTGTCCCAGATCAGCAGTGCTGGTTCGCGGATGCGGTGGGCTCTGACGCATCCATCGCGATATACGCGCGGGGGAAACCCGGCTCGCCACCCTGCACCGCGATTGCAGCGGGAGGTGGAGCCGTAGCGGTTAGATGGGGGGAGATTAAGGGGCCTCTTTAGCGCCTGCCTGCGGGAGGGCAGGTTTCCAGCCATTTGTAAAGCGGGGCGACTGGTCCTGCTAAAAAAGGAGGGGAAAACCGACGGGGTCCCATCGGCGTATAGGCCGATAGTTTTGTTGGATGTCGTGGGGAAGATTTTCGAGAGAATCATCGCAGCCCGTCTGGTTGGGCATCTCTCTGGGCGTGGACCGAATGTGTCGGACTACCAGTTCGGGTTTAGAAGGGAGCGAAGCACCGTGGACGTAGTGGGAAGGGTGCGAGCGATCGCGCAGTCCGTTACGGCGAGGGGTGGGGTGGCGATAGGGATATCCCTAGATATCGTCAACGCATTTAACAGCTTGCCCCACAGCGTGATCGAGGAGGGATTAGAAAGGCACCGGGTGCCTCCGGTGATAGCCGGAATAATCCGGGATTATTTGAGGGACCGATCAGTCCACTGCGTCGATCGAACGGGCGCGGTGAGATCGTGGGGGGGCGAGGCGGGGCGTACCTCAGGGATCAGCAGTCGGGCCGTTCCTTTGGCTCATCGGGTACGACCCCGCCCTGCGTGCCCCGTTGCCACCGGGAGTTTTCGTCACGTGATTCGCCGACGATACCCACATACTGGCAACGGGGCGCGCGTGGGATAGGACCGCGCGTCTCGCGGAGTTGGGTGCCTCGGTGGTTGTTTCTGCGATCCGGGGGCTCGGGCTGGACAGCCACTGGAGTTTCGATGGCCATTTTGACGCGTTGGCCCCCAGGTTGGTGCGTGTGGCGGACGCGTTAGCGCGTCTATGGCCCAACCTGCGGGGTCCAAGTGAGAGGATGCGCCAGCTCTACATGGGGGTCGTGCGGAGTATGGCCTTGTACGGCACCCCAGTTTGGGCGGCCGACTTGACAGCCAGCAGCCACTCGCAGGGTGTTCTGCGTAAAATGGAGCGGAGGCTGGCTTGCCGAGTAGCGATGGGCTACTGCACGATCTCCTGGGAGTCGGCAATGGTCCTGGCAGGTGTAATTCCCTGGAAATACCAGGCGGAGGTGGAGGCGGAGGTGTACCGACACCGAAGCGCCCTCCAGGCTCCAGGCCCGCCGTGTCGCTGTCTCCCGCTGGCGTCGGGATCTCATTGCCAGTGGGGCCGCGGGGAAGCACGCGGTTGGGGCGATCCTACTGCACCTTGACAGGTGGATGGATCGCGGCCACGGGCGGCTCTCGTTCCGGGTCACACAGGTGCTGACTGGGCATGGGTGTTTTGCCCAGTACCTGTGCCGGATCGGCAGCGAGGAATCACCGAGGTGCCACCATTGCGGTGTGGGACCGGACAGCGTGGAACACACGGTGGAGGAGTGTGTTCTTTTGAATGCGAGGTAGGTTTGAATCTGAGTGTGAGTGTGCTTGTGGAGCGAATGTTACACAGCGAGTGTGAGTGGAAGGCCGTCGTCTCCTTCAGTGAGACAGTCATGTCGCTGAAGGAGACGGCGGAGCGTGAGCGTCAGCGGCTCGGGGGTATTGTTAGGAGGAGGAGGCGTCGACCGGGGAATCCGGACCCGGTTTGTGAGTGTGAGTGTTTATTTATAAGTTGCGAGGGGTGGAGTTGCGGGGCGACGTCGTCTTCCACGGCGTCGGCTAGCCACACTCCAAGTTAGGGGATATGACCATCTCGGGGTAGGGTACCGGATTGTCCTTACACTTGCGAAGGGTCATGGCCGCAGGTGTCACGGGCGGGGGCCCGTGGCACCATTGCACACGGCCGAAGGGTCGAGCCGACGGCGGGCGTGATGACGTCGTCGGCTCGGAAATGCGGGTTGATTGTAATTCTTTAGGTGGGGGGCTTCTCTTCCCACCAGAGTAGGGCGCGGTCTCGCGCAAATCGGTCGGCGGGTGGTGGCGTAATAACGTGGGTCGCTCCACCCGCCTTTGCCGACGAGGGTGGGCATCACCGAGGGGTTTTAGTCAGTAAGAATCTGACACTCCCCTCACTCCTCCCCCGGGGAGTGGGGGGGTCTATGAAGATTTCCCCTCGTAAAAAAGAAAAAAAAAAGAGCACTTGAGCGCCGCGAAAACGTTGCAGAGGATTCAGCGGAACTACTGGTTTGCTGGTATGCGACGTTTCGTTGACAAGTATGTTAAGGCGTGCTTAAGCTGTGTGTATTATAAACATACGGCAGGGAAAAAGCAATGTAAGCTGAATTCAATACAGAAGGTACCAGTTCCGTTTCATACGATACATATTGATCACGTGGGACCATTTGAAACAAGTCGTAAACGGAATAAATATTTGCTCGTGTTGGTGGATGCGTTTACGAAATTGTAGAGCCGGTGACGAATCAGAAAACGCGTCAAACCGAGAAGGTCCTGATGAGTTTTATGTATCTATTCGGAGTGCCAACACGGATTATAAGCGATCGTGGAACAAGTTTCACGTCACGGAAATTTGAGTTACTATGTCAAACGTGTAGCATTAAACATGTACTCAATGCAGTAGGTACCCCGAGAGCGAATGGTCAGTGCGAGCGTTACAATAGGACTATTGTTGACGCGCTGGCGACAAGTGCGGCAGGTCAAGACGCACGGGACTGGGATACCTAGGTTAAGAAGGTGCAAAGTGCCATAAACACTATGCACAACAAAAGTATAGGCACTACTCCGATTAAGGCATTAATCGGCTGTGACGTCAAAACCGTAGCTGAAGGGGTAATACTCAGTGCTGTTCGAGAGGAAATGGATCAGTTGGATTTGGATGCTTTGAGAGGAGAGATTAGCAAGCACATTTCGGACAACCAAAAAGCGCAGAAAGAACGGTACGACCGTGTGCGGAGAGAGGCTCGCAGGTATACTGTGGGTGAGCTGGTACTAGTTCAAATAACTAGTGAGCCGGCAACAGTAAAGAGTCGGAAATTGTTGCCAAAGTTTAAGGGCCCGTTCCGAATTCGGGTAGTGCTGCCGAATGATCGGTATGATGTCGAGGATTTGAGAGAAGGGTCAAAGCGATTGAGAACAGTCGTCGCGGCCGATAGGATGAAACCTTGGATTGCGGTCCAGGGGGATGATCACGATGAGTGATTTGACATCTGTTTATTTCATTTTAGAGTTGTACTGGAGTGTTGATGTTCTGATTGGTCGCGCGATCAGCGACCAATCGACGGAGACGGCGCTAGTATTCGAATTCAGTTTAGTTGACGCGACCTCGCGGCAACGGTTTGGGGAAGGAACAAAGGCGCGAACTGTATTGCGACGGTTCGCCGCGCGCTCAGCCTCCTTCCCCCCGTCGCCGCGAGGCACTACATAACGCCTAGGACAGTTATTCAAATAGACGCTTAGGTGCTTTGAATTTTATAGTTTTTTCGCCGCTCCTTCTTGTATCTCTGAAGGAGCGAAGGTATAAAACAGTTGAGCTCTGTACGAATGGTAATAGATAAGATTGCGGTATGGTATCTCACCTCTGGTTGGTTTTGTTACAGACGACGAAAGAAAGGTCGCCAAAGGCTTAGGACTGAGGCGTAAAGAGGTGCCAATGGGACGTTTGCCCGATGAGCAGGCAAATCCCGTCGAGCAGGAGGCAATGGTCCCTGTCGAATAAGGATCGCGGGAGCGGTCGCCTTTTGGAGTTCCAGTAGGAGTTGCATTGGAGAGATACATTGGATACTGGGACACGAGGGGTGTCATGGAGGCTGAGCATAGATACGGATGTATCTTAGTGTCGTCAGGTATTTTAAAGGAGACGATGAACGGACACGACGGTGTCTTACAAGGAAGGCACGGAAGGGGACACCCCCGTTTGGACGTCGACCGATTGGACGCATTCCGATTCGAAGAGGTGAAAATTGCACGCGTTCCAATTCGAAACGGAGACGAATGAACCTAATATAGCCTAACTTAACCTAACGTGTCCAATAGGCACCGCGACGAATTGGAACGCGCGCAATTTTCACCACTTCGAATTGGAACGCGTCCAATCGGGACCGTCCAACCGGGACGTGTCCAATCGGTCGACGTCCAACTGGGACACCCCCGCACGGAAGTGTCCCCCTCCGATTTTGATGAAACTTCGTACGTTTGTTAAGCAGGCAAAAATAAGAGACACGTATTTTTTTATCGGCTGAGACGCGGGTTTAAGGGGTGAAACGACCCCCTAAAGTTTGGACCCGCTTAGGCTATCTCGAAAACCATACGAGATACATTAAAACTTCTAATAGGAAAGTTGTATGGTTTTTTACGTATAATAACAGAATGTTAACAAATTTAGCAAAATGCAATTTGTTTATAACAAAAAAAATTGTCATAACCTTATTTTACAATTTATTCAAATTTGCATAATAACAAAAATTGAAGAGAATTTTATTACAAATCCATTGGTATATATATATACGATATTGCCTCCTACAGTTCCTCATATTTTTATTATAAACATTACGCGTGCGCGCCCGACGACGCGCCACACGATACCGAATCGGATCATGTCGGACGATACTACACTATCAGCCAACGTTATTTATAAGTATAAATGATAAACAATTATATTTGCGATATACATAGTAGTTAATTTTATTAAATATGTATTGGATATTACAAAACACTTATTGTTAGAGTTATATGTATTTACATGCCAATTTTATGAGGTAACGTACAGTTTAAATAAGTTAGACAACATGATCGGGGCAATAATGTAATGGCGACCTCCTGAGGAGGCCGCTAAAGGTTCTGTAATGTTTCTTACTGAACTTTTAAACACCACTTCACCACACACATAACAAAATTTATTTGGGTGATTAACACACGCACGGGACATTGTTATTTATATTAAACAATTAATTATATTAAAGTACAATTATTACGAAATTATAAAATAGTACTAACTGTAGACCATTACGTTCCATACGTGTGGAACATATACGAGCGTACGTGGTTGGTGGGGGAAGCGAGCAGACCTGTTAAATATTGGCGAAAAGGCGGGGGACAGGCAGTCCTCATTAGATATCATATAGAGATATACATCTATTCCGAGCGTTTATTAATAACTTTATGTATTATTCAATTCTTTGTAATAAATTGTGTCTGTGATCTATTAAACGTTGTTAAATCGACAACAAATTCTGGTAGCAGAGCGTGGTTCGTAAAAATAAAACATACCACGTGTAAAGAAAATTCAAAATGGACAGAAACACGTTACCGGCAGTACCATTACTGACTGGGTCAAACTATTTAGTTTGGGCAATGAAAATGGAATCTATATTATGTCTGAAAAAGTTAGACAAAGTTTTAAGTGAAAAGAAACCAGAAATTACTGAAAGTGAACTAGTAAAAACGGAATGGAACACGAGGAATCGAGAGGCAGTGGCATATATCAGGCTACATCTTTCAGACGAACAAGCATTACAGTTTGCAACACAAAATAATGCACAGGAGCTATGGGCCGAAATAAAGAAATCATACGCTGGAGCGGCGGAAGATCAAAAAATAGACGCTACTAATGATTTGAGGTTTCTACGAATGGAACAAAACGAATCGGTAAGCGATTACATAGCACGTGCCAGAGGACTCGCAACAAAATGTGCAGCGCTCGGCGTGGCAATAGTGCCACGCGAACTCGCGTATTATACAGTGCGAGGCATAAATAACCAATATAGAGAAATTAGAGAAATACTTAAAACTCAGCGGGAAAAATCACTAGAGGAAATTTACGAAATATTGAAGGAACGTGAGAAAGAAATTCTACGAAAGGAAGGTCATATCAAAGAGCCAGAAGGAGCTGCCTATATTGTACGAAAACAAAACACAAAGAATTGCTACGTATGCGGTAAACAAGGACACCAGGCGAAGATGTGTTGGCATCGAAAACCCAACGGAAAGCAGCGACCGAAGCAACACAACAAAGGGGAAAGTCAAGGTGGAATGACCAATACGAAGACCAACGAATTTGCTAGAAAAAAACCGGCGAGTAATGTAGTTGAAAATATTGAAAATAACAAAATATACGCGTTTAATGTTCAGGAGGCGGCCACCCGAGGTAATATCCAAAATTTATCTAATTTTTGGCTATTTGATAGCGGAGCGACCAACCGTATGGTAAACAATCTAAAATGGTTTCGAGATATTAATTTTCAGAGCGGCGAACTCCATCAAGCTGGAGAAAACTGTAAATTACGTTACGAGGGGATAGGCACTGTCGGAATCAAAGTCAGAAATGAAAACATGACCGTTACAATAACAATTAAAGATGTCCTCTATGTACCCGAGTTAAGAGAGAATTTATTATCCACGACAGTCTTGACGTCGAAAGGCTACACATTAGTACAAGGTAACAACAAAATTGTTATTTACGATAAATGCGGCGATACAGTAATAACCGGTGAGATTCGTGAAAAACATTTAAAATTCTTAGCAGAACCGTACACTGATAAATGCGTTGAATATGAATCATATAATGTACAGAAAGCAAATGAAGGTTTTGAAATTTGGCATAAGCGGTTAGGACACGTAAATAATGAATACTTAATGAAAATATGTAAAGAAAATTTAGCCGATGGAATACAGGTAACTTACTTTGACAAAGAATTCACTTGCGATATTTGTAATCTCGGAAAGATAATTAAAAAACCTCATAAAACAATAACGAGAGTTCAAAGTAAGATACCATTGGAATTAGTTCATTGCGATTTATGTGGACCTATGCCAACTTCGTCCTTAGGTGGATCACAGTACATGTTAGTATTTGTAGACGACTACTCCGGAATGTATTTTACATATTTTATAAAATATAAAAACGAAACACTTGATAAATTAGTCGCGTTCAAGGAAAAATATGAAAATTTATTGAATATGAAAATCAAACGAATTAGAACGGATAACGGCCGGGAATTTGTAAATCAAAATTGGTCTAATTTTTTGGAACAGAATGGAATAACGCATGAGAAAACTATCCCGTACAATCCTGAGAGTAACGGCAAAGCGGAAAGGGCCAACCGGACTATACTAGAACGTACTAAAATGTTGTTGCATAGTAATTCATTACCGTTAAAACTTTGGGCTGAGGCTGCGGCCTGCAGTAGTCACGTGAGCAACCTTACCCCGCGGAAAAACAAAACGAGGACACCGTTTGAATTGTTCTTCGGCGTAAAACCCAATATAAATTACTTACGGGTTTTCGGGTGTGCAGCATACTATTACATTGCGAAAGAAAAAAGAAATAAGCTAGACCTACCAGGCAGAAAAGGTATTTTTGTAGGTTATTCTCGTGAAAGACGCGGATATAGAATATACGATCCGAATACTGAAAAAGTAGTAGAAGAAAGGTCGGTTAAATTCAATGAAACAGAGTCAGGAATGAAACCGCGCGAACATAGTAACTGTAAGGAAATATATGATTTCGATTATCCTATAACGCCATGCGAGAACGAAACGATCAATAGAAATATATACGAAGCTAATTGTGAATCAGAAGATAGCAATAGAGATGAAAACGAAAACCCTTATCAACCAGTAGTATCAATTAATTACGATGAAGAAAATTATGAAAATACAGAAACCCCGCGACGACCAGGTAGACCCCCGGGATCGACTCAAGAAGTATTAGAATTGAGAAATGCATTGCGTAGAATTGAGAGTAATGAAAGAGCAGATCAAGACGGTTGTCGTAGGTCACAGCGAATTAAGGATAGGTCTCAGGTTAATTTAATAGATAGTGATAGGATACCGACTAACTACCTAGAAGCAAAAGCAAGTACAAATTGGATAGACTGGAAAGGGGCTATGGAAAGGGAGTTGCAATCCATTGAACAACACTCGGTTTGGGAAATAGTCGATAAACCAATTAATAATAAAATTACGAAAAGTAAGTGGGTATTCACTAAAAAGTGCGATAGGGAACATAATGGTGTTAAATACAAAGCGCGATTAGTAGCGGCAGGTTACAACCAGGTGAAAAACAAGGATTATGATGAGTCATATGCACCAGTCGTATCTATAGAAGCATGGCGATTATTAATGATAATAGCCGTCAAATTGCATTGGAAGTTTAGATTTTTTGATGTTAAAACAGCATACTTAAATAGCGAACTCAACGAAACGGTTTACCTTGCGTTACCCCCAGGATTCGAAAAATATTATGGAGACGATAAAGTTCTAAAACTTAGAAAAAGCATATATGGTCTTCCACAGTCCGGGCGTAATTGGTATATAAAGCTAAAAATTACCCTAATAGGCATTGGTTTTAAACGATTAGCGTCGGAAAATTCTGTTTTTACATTGAAAGAAGGTCGGGACAGCATTATGATTGCAGTTTACGTCGACGACTTTACGGTAATATACGGGAATGCAGATTTATGTGATAAAATAATGTCACGACTTAAAGAAACATTCGAAGTGGTCGAAACTACAAATGCTAACACGTTTCTCAGTATTAAAATAGAACAATTCGAAACTGGTATAGGATTGTCACAAGTCGAATACATCGAAAAACTATTAGATAAATATAAAATGCACGAGTGTAACGCGGTAGCAACTCCAATAGTCCCAGGAGAGGACAAATCATGCGAAAGGACGACAGATTTAGTTGATCAGGAATTGTATCAAGAAATTATTGGAGAATTGCTCTATATTGCAAACCGGACACGACCCGACATCGCGTTCGTGGTATCATATTTATCGCAATTCAATCATCGACCAGAAAAACGACATCTATTATTAGCGAAAAGGGTACTAAGGTATTTGCAGGGCACGAAAAATAAGATACTCTTTTACAGTGACAAGCGCAGTCAACTAGAAATTTACGCAGATGCGAGTTGGGGAAATGCCGAAGAAGGTAAATCCTTCTCAGGGGGAGCAATAATGTTAGGTAATTCATTAGTCATGTGGCGCAGTAATAAGCAAAAATGTGTTGGTCTTTCGACGTGCACCGTAGAATTGTTCGCCTGTTCTGAAATAGTAAAAGACGCCTCATGGATTATCAATATGTTAACCGAAATGGACTTACAAATATTTTGCCCCAAGCCAACAATCATGTACTGCGATAATAAAGCAGCCATTGCATGGATGAAAAATGCTCGTTCATCTAATAAAACGAGACACGTAAATTTAAGATTTCATTTTGTACGCGATCAAATTGAAGACGGGAGGTTTAATGTTATGCACATAGATACAAAATACATGATTGCTGACTTCCTTACCAAAGCAGTAACGCGAGATAAACTATTATGGTCTGTAAACAAAATCAGATTGATAGACATCGACGAAGTTATACAAAAATGAGTACACCAAACTACGTTGCTCGTAGGGGGAGTGTGTAGACCATTACGTTCCATACGTGTGGAACATATACGAGCGTACGTGGTTGGTGGGGGAAGCGAGCAGACCTGTTAAATATTGGCGAAAAGGCGGGGGACAGGCAGTCCTCATTAGATATCATATAGAGATATACATCTATTCCGAGCGTTTATTAATAACTTTATGTATTATTCAATTCTTTGTAATAAATTGTGTCTGTGATCTATTAAACGTTGTTAAATCGACAACACTAACAATAATAACAATAAAATCTCCACACACTAAATAATGCACTAAATATAATAATAATAATAGAGTACAGATTCTAAGAAAATATACAAAACGTACGACTCTGGCAGTGTAACTTTTCGTTTGGTTGCTCGAAAAAGACTGAAAAAAATCTCAAGGAAATGCCTGAATATTTAAAACAATTATAATAGTAACTGCGCGTCACGCCGTTCAATTATTTCGTTACGCCAAGACAATAGGCAGGGCGACTCCCGCGCCGCGCCATCATTGAGTACCACTGGCAGCGGCGCGTGTTTTGCCGAACTATTTTTTTTATAAAAAGAAAACGAAACTGATTTTGTAACTTCGCTTGATGCTTTCTTAAGCAGAAATGTCTGCTCTATCGCGTATGATGGTTAGATTTTCGCCTAGACCCATAGTTTTTTAAATAAATTGAAAAATATCACCAAAAATTGGTGCGTTTTTGGTGTCTTTCTTACTTTGATCATTATTTAAACATATTTAAATGTTTACAATGTAATAACAATTTATATCGTTTTATTCGGGAAAGTTCACAGATTTTTCTCGTGTAAAAAGCCACTGAATAGCTACTATGGTAAAAGCACAAAAAATTTCCAGTTGAAAATTTGCAATTTTTTTTAACATTAATTTTCTCAAAAACTGTACGTCCTAGAGAAAAACGGATTTCAGATCCGTGTTCAGCTTGCAAAAATCTATAAGAATTTCATAGTGGCGGTTACGAAATCAGTTGGCTGTTGTACAGTGTAATCACTACATGGTCGGATACCCCCATCCTTCTTCGGTACGAGGTGCAACGGTGACGCCCACGGGCTCTTCGACGGGCGGATGACTCCCTGCCGCAATATCAGGCCTATTTCCGCTTTGGCCACCTTCAGCCGATCCGGAGCAAGGCGCCTGGGTTTGCAATGTACAGGAGGTCCCGCAACACCTCGTGGTAACTGGGTGGTACTCCTGTGTTGCGGTGGGGAGTGGCGTTTGAGAATTGTTGCGTTTTCTAAAGATATGTGTACCACTCTGCGGGATTCGGAGCGGACATTTTTGTTAGCAAAGGTATTAACGTCCGGTTGACTCGCTCCACCTTGCCATTGCCTCGCGGTACGACCGTGGTGATGAGTACATGCTCAATTCCTTGGTCCCTGCAATAATCTTCGAACGCTCGGAATGTGAATGCAGTGTCGCGATCGGAGATTATGCGCCGTGGATTCTCAAAGATCACTGCCGGTTTTTGTAGCCGATCCATAACTTCGGCCGAGTCTGTTGTCTTACAAGGGACATCACCCAATTGATACACGCCGATTTTAATACAATTTTGATATGTTATAGAACTCGAAAAAATATTTGACACGTATTTTTTTTATCGGCAAACATCCACTTTGAGGGGGTGAAAATAGCCCTTGAAGTTGGGGTTGAAAAAGCTATTTTCGCAAATATCTCGGGAACTAATAGACCTAGACAAAAAATTCAAAATGCCAAATATTCTGTTTTAGAAGGCCAATAATATGGCGTAATTGGATTTTTTAAAAATTAGTTTGTTTAAACAATATGTTAAAAATTAACATTATTTTGCAAATTTTTTTAATAAAACGTTGAACTATTTTGATCAAATTTCACATACATAAACTATGGGTCCAAAAACAAAATACGGATAAATTGGAATTTTTAATTTCTCTTGTGGAAAACATATTACTGACGTTGGAGTTATACGTACATTTTATACCTTCCGGTCGGTGTACGACTGATTTCTATGCATAATATTATGGAAATTGTAGTATATTGCATTTTTACTCTAATTTATTAAAAAAAAAAGAACTTAACGGTCCATAGGTGCCTCTATAAAACTTGAGGCCCGAGTCAGGTAACGCGTATGTCCCGCGTTATGGGCGCGTACTGGTGGCAGTATTCGACGCACGGAAGATCTAAACGCGTAAATTGTACGTGCATAAAGTGTAATGTCTTTATGATTAATTTAGATTATGCAATTAAAGGATTGTATTTGTTCATTGAGAAGTGCTGCACGTTTCTAAAAAAATATAGTAACTTTGAAAATACCTTATTTTTTTATAATTTCGAGTACGGTAATTTTTATGTTGAAATGATATTCTCAACTATTAAGAAATAGTAGTAAATGTAAAAAGTATATTGAAGTTATCTATTTTAAAATTGAAATGGGGGTAGGATGGTGACGACATCTAATGTTGTTATCGGAATATCGGTATGAGATAAATAATACAAGGGTCTTTTCAAACAATGGTTAGAAATATTATTTTTTCTAAATTCGTCCGAAAATAGTATCTTACTCCCTGGATTCATGGACAGAATACGATCAAAATTTGATAAGAAATATCACCTCACCAAATAAAACATTGACAGTTTTAAGCATTGCAAAAAACACTACTGGATTGATACAACCTTCGGATGTATATGGTTATAGAATATGGACAAATTTCGCGCGTAAAATATCAAACCTTATACTTACGTTAGATTTACAAATTAATTTATACGCAAGGGACACAATAATCAATTGTCCGCACCTAGGTATATACAAGTAAAACTATTTACATCAGTGTGGTTACATCAGTAGCAGACCGGAACATTTTGATAACCCCGTTGACTTTATTTTACACCAAATTGAAACTATGTCACTTTTACAAAATATGTATGCGCTAACAAATACTGATATCCGTTTCAATTTTATAATACATAACCTCATTACATCTTTTACATTTACTACCATTTATAATAGTTTAGAAGATCATTTCAACATAAACGTCATAATTTTCGAAATTATAAAAAAATAGGATATTTTCAGAGTTACAGCAAAACCAGCCCTTTTCAGACCTTCAGCAAAACTAGCTCTTTTCAGAGTTACTATATTTTTCACAAACGTGCAGCACTTCTCAATGAACAGATATAATCCTTTAATTACATAATCTAAATTAATCATAAAGTCATTACACTTTATGCACGTACAATTTACGCGTTTAAATCTTCCGTGCGTCGAATACTGCCACCAGTACGCGCCCATAACGCGGGACAAACGCGTTACCTGACTCGGGCCTCAAGTTTTATAGAGGCACCTATGGACCCTTAAGTTGTTTTTTTTTTTTAATCAATTAGAGTAAAAATGCAATATAATACAATTTCCAGAATATTATGCATAGAAATCAGTCGTACACCGACAGGAAGGTATAAAATGTACGTATAACTCCAACGTCAGTAATATGTTTTCCACAAGAGAAATTAAAAATTCCAATTTATCTGTATTTTGTTTTTGGACCCATAGTTTACGTATGTGAAATTTGATCAAAATAGTTCAACGTTTTATTAAAAAACTTTGCAAAATAATGTTAATTTTTAACATATTGTTTAAACAAACTAATTTTTCAAAAATCCAATTACGCCATATTATTGGCCTTCTAAAACAGAATATTTGGCATTTTGAATTTTTTGTCTAGGTCTATTAGTTCCCGAGATATTTGCGAAAATAGCTTTTTCAACCCCAACTTCAAGGGCTATTTTCACCCCTTCAAAGTGGATGTTTGCCGATAAAAAAAAATACGTGTCAAATATTTTTTCGAGTTCTATAACATATCAAAATTGCATTAAAATCGGCGTGTATCAATTGGGTGATGTCCCTTGTAAGAGATATATAGGAATGTAATAGAACAATAAGTACTAACCTGTTAGAAGTAAGACAAATTATATATACATATATAGTAAAAATTGTAAGAGATGTTGATTTGTTAGATTTATATAAGAAGAATAAAAGTAGTTTAGTTCAATCTTCGTCAATCGTAGGGGGAGAATGATGGTCGGTAACCATAATAGTGCCGATTGACTGGCGATTGATGTCGCTGATGTGCGATCGCGTAGAACGTCGACCGATCTAGGAGGGGATTTTAGTCAGTCGCAAACCGAATCCCATGTAATTAACATGTAATCATTATTATCAATATACATATATATTTTATAAAACCACATTGTGAGCTATTTTTACAACACAGATCTATGGAACCTGGGGTACGACCGCCATCTGCTATGCAGATGACACGTACATCCTTGCCGTCGGGGAGACGTTTGAGAGGACCATCCGTCTGGCGGAGGTGGCAGTGGCGTCCGCAGGGGGAATCTATCGTCGACCTTTCATGGGCGACCCCACCTGCGGCGCGCCGCGTGCTTGGCTGGAGGGTGGCGGAGAAGGTGGAAACCTTAAGTGACCACCTGTACATCAGGCTTGATGTCTCCTCCGCCACGGGCCGTCGCACCTAGAACGCGCCACCGCGGAGATGGGCGCTTAAGCGCATGGACGAGGACGCACTGATGGCTGCGTCCCTCGCTGCAGCCTGGCCGGAAGTTCCGGCTGGGCAAGTCGCGAATGTGGAGGCGGAGGCCGAGTGGTTCCGGGGCGCTATGGAGATGGCGTGTGACGCCGCCATGCCCCGGGCCAAAGGCTTCCGCAGGCGGGCCGCCTACTGGTGGACGGGCGAACTCGCGCGGCAACGCGCTGAGTGTCGTGGCGCCCGACGCCGGTGGCAGCGTGCCCGCCGAGGTAGGACCCGCGACGCAGCGAGGGAGGAAGTGCTGTAAGGAACGTATCGCACGTTAGCGACGGCCCTGCAGCAAGCCATCAGGGACGCCAAGTCCCGGGCATTCGACGACCTCCTCGGCACATTGGCCGAGAATCCGTGGGGGCACCCATACAAAATGGTCATGGGGAAGCTCAGGCCATGGGCGCCCCCGATCACGGAGAGTATAGACCCCCAGCTCTTGGCGGAAGTGGTGGACACCCTATTTCCTCAGGGTGAGGAGACGCCACCTCCTGCCACGTCGGACCATGTCATCTGGTCCGATGAAATGGGGATCACCGAGGAGGAAATGGCCGCGGCGATCCGGAAAATGGCGGCCCGGAACACAGCTCCGGGCCCCGACGGAATCCCCGGCCGTGCCTGGGCGATGGCGCTCCGCGTCCTCGCACCCCGACTCAGGCGGCTCTTCGATAGCTGCCTGAGGTCGGGGAAGTTTCCGCCCCAGTGGAAGGTGGGGCGGATGGTTCATCTACGCAAGGAGGGGAAACCCGCGGACTCTCCCTCCGCGTACCGGCCGATTGTGCTATTGGATGAGGTGGGCAAGCTGTTCGAGAGAATTTTAGCTGCCCGCCTCTCCAGGCACTTGGCCCGGGTCGGCCCCGATCTGGCCGAGAGCCAGTTTGGGTTCCGCGAAGGACGAAGCACCGTTGACGCGGTGAGTCGCGTGCGGTCCTTCGCGGAATCGGCTCTCTCCCGGGGTGGGGTGGCACTTGGTGTCTCACTAGACATCAAGAACGCATTAAACACCCTACCTTGGGAGAGGATTAGGGGGGCCCTCGAATACCACGGGGTGCTTCCCTATCTCAAGGCCACGATTGGGGACTATCTGAGGGATAGGTGGATAGAGTACCCGGGCCGCGACGGGGTCGTGTACCGGAGGGAGGTAAACCGGGGCGTGCCCCAGGGGGGGGGGGGCATTTGGCCCCGGGCTTTGGAATGTGGGGTACGACCGGGTATTGCGGGTTCCCCTGCCTCCCGGGGTGAGGGTGGCGTGCTTTGCGGACGATACACACGTCCTCGCCACCGGGAGGGATTATACGGAGACCATCCGCCTCGCCGAGATTGGGGTGGCGGCGGTCGCTGCGGAGATCGGACGGCTGGGGTTAAGCTTGTCGGTCGGCAAGACGGAGGCGATGTGGTTTTGCCGCCGACGACGGGGCGAGGCCCCGCCCCAGTCGTTCGTCCGAATAGGTGGGCAATACGTCCGGGTTGGGGACGGGATGAAATATCTCGGCCTCCACCTGGACAGCCACTGGCGCTTCGGGGACCATTTCAAGCAACTGGCCCCCCGTTTGGAGAGGACTGCGGCAGCGTTGGGCCGCATCCTCCCAAACCTGGGTGGGCCAGACGAGAGGGTACGCCGCCTGTATTCGGGAGTCGTGCGGTCGATGGCCCTGTATGGGTCACCCGTATGGGCAGGGGATTTGTTGGCCTCCCGGCGAAGTAATATATTACTGCAAAGAGTGCAGCGCCGGGTGGCCATCGCGACCATACGGGGGTACCGCACGGTCTCCTATGCGGCGACTATGACTCTGGCCGGGTTCATCCCCTATCACTTTCTGGCGGAGGTAGACGCTGATGTCTATTGGCGTCTCCGCCAGCAGCGGGGGGTGGCCCGGCTGGAGTCTGAGGCAGAAGCCCTCAAGCGCCAGGCCCGACGGTTCGCGCTGACAAAGTGGCGCTGCGAGATAATATCGAGCGGCGCCGCGAGTCAGCGCGCTGTCGGGGCGGTCCTGCCTGTTCTGAGAGAGTGGCAGGACCGCGGTCACGGAAGGCTCACCTTTCGGATGACACAGGTGCTCACCGGACACGGGTGTTTCGGTGAGTTCCTGTGCCGCATCGGACGTGAGGCAGCGACACGCTGCCACCATTCTGACGAGGCAGTCGATTCGGCCCAGCACACGCTCGAACATTGTCCGGCATGGACTGGGCCGAGAGTGGGTTTACGGTGCCACGTGGGGTGGGACCTCTCGCTGGCGACGGTGATCAGGGAGATCCTCGCCAGCGAGAGGTCATGGAACGAGTTCGCCTCCTTCTGCGAGCGTGTAATGTCGCAGAAGGAGGCCGCGGAACGGGATCGCGAACGGAATCGTGATCCCGGCCGCAGAGGTAGAGGGGGACGAGCGGCGGCTCGGAGGCGTAACTCCGGCCGCCGCAGCTAGAGCCGCTCCCCTATGGGATGGGGGTGGGTGTCCGTCCGGTCTCTGAGTCTTTGCACTTGGAACGGCGGCACCCACCCGACTTAGAGATGACGGCTCTGCCCGGATCACTCAGTGAGTGATCCCTTGCAGCAGAGCCGCCCGGGCCGCAGGCGTCTGAGTCGGGGGACTCGGGCGCCCTTGCACGCGGCCCTAGAGGATGCCGGAAGCGGTAGTGGTCGCTGGTGTCGGCGGAGGGAAGTTTTGTGGGGAGGTACTTATAACCTCCCCGAGATAGTAATGGCGAGGGGAAGGACACGAAGGTAGTAGTTATCAAGGTCCCGGTCCTTCCCCGAAGACGCCAGGGAATGGCCACCGCGGGGTTTTTTAGTCAGTAGGAATCTGACATATCCCTGCGCCCCTCCCCCGGGGGGTGCGGGGAACCTATGAAGGTTTTCCCCGCGCGAAAAAAAAAAAAAAAAAAAAAAGGACAGGCCAGTCGACGGGCACGAAGGGGCCCGCTGGCTTCGCCACGTTATGACGCTTATATGCGACGCCGGATTTTTACCGGCTAAAACCCCCACGGTGGTCCGCCTTGGCGCATAGGGGAGCCCCAGGAACTCTCAGAGAACACAACTGGGACTCCCCATAGCGCCCGCGCTCATGTGAGCCCTTCACGGGGGAGGCGCGAGACCTCCCCCTTCCTCCAGGCCAGAGTTTACAGCAACACCCGGACCACCGAGGTGTCGCCGTCCCCCCCGGGGCCGCGTGCAAGGCGTCCTGGGCCCCCACCCAGGACGCCACGGTCCCTGCGGCAGCTCTGCAAGGGGAGGCGTAAGACCTCCCCGGAGCCGCCGCATCCCCGCCGGGCTAAACAGCCCGGACGATCAGCCGCCTAAGTCCGCCGAACACCCCCCCGACGCCTGGGGGTGGACGACCGGGACCATCCAGCCCCGGTGCCACCCCCTCTCCTGGCGGGGCGGGCCGCCGATCGGCGGACCCGCTCCGCGGCCTCCTTCTGCAGTATCACCTGCTCGCAGAAGGAGGCCACCGCTCTCCAATTCCTCTCGCTTGCCAGCATTGCCCCAAAGACTGCTGGCAGCGAGAGGTCGTGGCCAATGTTTTGGCGCAGAACACGACGCAGCGCTGAAAAGGCGGGGCATTCCTCCAGCGTGTGCTGCGCCGTGTCCAACAATTCCCCGCAGTGGTGGCATGTACGCGGCGATGCCTAGAGCGGGTCCCTCATGGAGGAAGGCTGTGTACTGGTGGTCGCCCGAGATAGCGGAGCTGCGTAGCAGCTGCGTTCGGGCGCGCCGCCGGTAAACGCTTGCCCGTTGACGTCGGAATGTTGACGCGACGTGGGTGGCAGAGCTGTACGCGCTTTACAGGGAGAGAGTAATAGCGCTGCAGCGGGCCATCAAGAAGGCCAAGGCCGAGGCATGGCAGGAGCTCCTCCAAGGATTGGAGGATGATCCGTGGGTGCGCCCGTACAAGATCTTCCTCGCTTCGGGGGATATCGAGGGCGACGCGGCTGAGATGTCGGATCATGTCAATTGGTCAGACGAGCTGGGGGTCACAGACGTGGAGCTCCTCGCCGCGCTGAAGAGGCTCGGGGCGAAGAATACCGCCCCGGTCCCCGACGGCGTGCCAGGTAAGGCCTTGGTCTTGGCCTGGAGCGTCCTTGGATTAGAGCTAAAGGCACTCTTCACAGAGTCCCTGAAGACTGGAGTATTCCTCCGGGAATGGAAGACCGGACGGATGGTCCTCATCAAGAAAGAAGGAAGACCCGCGGATTCTCCCTCCGCGTACCGGCCAATTTGCCTGCTCAATGAGGCGGGAAAGCTCCTGGAATGGATAATAGCTACCCGCCTCCACAGGCACCTGTCCTCGGTAGGACCCGATTTGGCGGACAGCCAATTCGGCTTCCGCGAGGGGCGATCGACCTTAGACGCGGTCATGCGCGTCAAGTCCCTTGCGGAAGCGGCTGTATCCCGGGGCGGGGTGTGCGTGGCTGTCTCTTTAGACATCGTCAACGCGTTTAACACCCTGCCCTGGGCCGCCATTAGGGAAGCGCTGATCGAACATGAAGTGCCTCCTTACTTGAGGGCGGTGTTCGGGTCCTACCTGAGTGACAGGTACATAGAGTACGATGGCCGGGACGGACACTAGTCAGTACGGTTACAAATTTGTAAATTATGCATTTTAACATTTTGCATTTTGTTTTGAACGTTTCAGAATGAGGTGTACCGCGTGGAGGTAGAAACGGAGGAGGAAGCGATAGCCGCATATAGTCTTCACGCCGCAGCAGCACGCATTACACCGGAAATGCTGCGAAATGTACGGGAGAACATTGTGAAAAGATTAAATGCATGTCTCACGGTCGGCGGTGGACACATCGAACCGATTCTGTAGCATTTTCGGCAGCAATCGGCCCCTTTCGGGGCCATTCATTTCTTTTTACGAGCAACACTCATTACTTAACATTAAACAATCGGCCCCTGTCGGGGCTATTCATTTCATACAAGGAACAGTATTCAACATAACATGAAACAATCGGCCCCTGTCGGGACCAATATCATTATTAATCGAAAGTGAACGTTGCCTTAAAATAATCGGCCCCTTTCGGAGCCACAAGGAGCCATGGGTCAACGGAAGGAACAATACCTTTAGGGATTTACCGGAAAGTGAGAGTGAAAGTGACCGTGTTTTGAAGTGAAGACAGTGCAGTGACCTTGTGAGTGCCATCGGCTATGTCTACGGCAGGTCAACATCGGCGGGACGATCCAGTGGCAAGGACCCCAACACTTTCACTGCTGGATTATTTTCAAACAATGGGTGAGTCCTATTTTAATAAATTTCCTTAAAACATAAAGCAAACGGATTAATACATTTATGAAGTATTGCATTAAAACTCTTTTTTCGTGAATAGAATAATTATTTTGTATTAAAAAACGCAAATTCGTAGCCTAATATCAGTGTCAGCAATGAAACAAAAAATTTTCAATATTTCATTTCGCATTCTTTGTCGATAACGAATGCCGGCATTCTGGACATTACATTTGCACAATTTGTATTAACTACACATAACTAATTCCGATCCTTCTTCATAAGGAATGAATAAATGAACACTACTTTCAATTATTCTATTCATTATTTAACTGAGTTTTGATGTAAAGACTTTTCGTTAGACGATAGACTGTTCCGCGGCAAAGGCACTTGATCGCGCTCGCGCTCAGCAGCCAGGCTCGAGGCTGTCGCTCTCGCTTCTCGGCGCGCGTAATCCCTGCGCTCTGATTGGTCCGTGTTTTTCCTTAATAATTCAAAAACGAAGCTTCAAACCCCATTTTTGCAAAGGGAAATCTTGTTCAGAATGACGTCCTCTACCACCCATTTCCGGGAGTAACACCTGTCGCGGGACACCCTGTATAACCTCCTCTGAAGATTTGTGTGACCGTCTAAAGCGTATCTTTGGCCCTCCTTTGACGATTGATTACTACCGCGGCCAGTTAGCGAATATATTCCAAGGGGAAAACGAGCACGTGCTCGATTACATTCAGCGCGTTCGAATACTTAGGCGCACAATCCTTGACTTGCTGTATACGCAAGAACAGTGGAACGAAACCGACACCTTCGTGGGAAATTGTTTCTATAGAGGGCTTATCCCGAAATTAAGAACCGAAGTTAAAGATTTCAGAAACTCTCAATTACAAAGATTAATGGACGAGGCTGTCGACGCCTACAAAATGCTCAAACAAGACCGTCTCCGTTACAGCAATCCCGCGAACAGACGCGTACAATTCGACTTGCCCGAGAGAACTTATACAGAGCAAAATATACGCGAAAACCGCCGCGACAGCCGGTCTCCAGTACGCGATAACCGCGATTTTAGACGCGAATACCGACCGCCAGCCAGGGAAAATACGTGGCGTGACCCTCCTCAAACTAATACGTGGCGCGGAAACAACTCCTACTCGCGAGAGCGATCTCCCGCAAGAGAAAATTTTAATCAAAATAATTACTCGAGACCACCGGGACCTAGTAATCGAGAATCCAGCCCTCATCGAATTCCCAAATTCTGTAATTACTGTAAAACCCCTGGACACGAAATTCACGAGTGTCGTAAACGGGAATTCAATAACTCTAAGAGGTCGGGAAACGAGTAACCGCTTCCGTTAGCCGAGGGCCCGAAACGGGAAGCAGTCGAATTTCAAACGGCCCAGAACATCGAGAAAGAAACCCACAAATATCCCAAATCACGGTGAACAACGGACCTTTAGTCCCCATTATTTTATTAAACTCATCGGAACTTCGTCGCGCATCATTATTCATGATAGACACGGGCGCAGAGGTAAACCTAATCAAAATCTCGGTACTGAATCAGGGAACTCAAATCGACACTACCGAGAGCGTAAACATCCGCGGAGTTACGTCCGGAAAATTGTCAACCATGGGCTCAGTAAATTTGTATCTTTTGGGTTTCCAAATAAAATTCTTCGTAGTCCCAACACACATCGAGATGCCTGCACACGGAATTCTAGGGACAGAATTCTGCTGTAGAGGAGTCCGCCTGTCATACTCGGACTACGCGGTCTATTTACATTAGCACAAGATTCCTTTCTATAACGCGAAAAGATTCGCCGAACCTTTAACTCCTCCACCTACGGATCTAAGCAAGGAACCAACAGCTGAGGAGATCATCCAAAAACGTTTCCTAAACCCCCCTACTGCTCCTAATCAGACCCATTCCGTCCAAAACGTCCTAGTAAAACCCCTTTCCCATCCACTCGAAAGCGAAATTAACGAACCTGAAGTTCATGAGATCACCGAAATGTTCCGACAATTTGACCGTTTCACAAACGTACACGCCAGAAATACCCTGGACACTCCACGACAGGTCAGAGACCGCTTAGAAACGATTGACGTCAGCAACAATAATCCCACAATCCCAATAGAAAATCCCGAAGGCCCCGCGGTCACTCCTGAAGACCCGAGGCAAGAACAATATCCACACCGACGAACGACAAGAACCTTCATAATCTCTAACCCAACCAAATCCATTACTTCCAATCAATCCCCGTCCCCTATAATCCCCGTTAATATCCTGATAGATGTTGAAGCGGAACATATCCCTTGGGAAGTACCGAAGGAAAAACCTTTTATACCTGGCAAATATTGTCGAGAACTTTTAAACAATATCGTGCTACCTCCGGTCCCCGACTTAACGACGGAAGAAATTAACAGACTGTCGAACATCGATGTTAATAATACCAACGAGTTCCCAGTACAGTAATGTCTCCCACATTGTCATACTGCGCGGAATCGGTTTATGACAGTTCGGGTGTACAGGAATCGAAATTCGAGCATCGCAGCTCGCCTTTGTAGTTTTCCGAACATAGAAAAGGACAGAGAGAGCGAGCCACGGCGACCGAGGATTTAAATCCCCGAGTATCAAATGTTTTGTTCAATGCAATTTTTAAACTTTTTTATTATTAACTTTTTTCAAACAAAATTTTTTTTAACGTATTACTGAGATTATTCCGATTAAAATGACACCAAACACGACGTAATTTGGTCTATATTTTCTTATTAATTTTTAATATTTTGTTGTGTTGCGACAGTTTGTAGATACGGGACTACATTTTGTGACAGTTTCGAGATACGGGACTACATTTTGCGACAGTTTCGAGATACGGGACTACATTTTGCGACAGTTTCGAGATACGGGACTACATTTTGTGACAGTTTCGAGATACGGGACTACATTTTGCGACAGTTTCGAGATACGGGACTACATTTTGCGACAGTTTCGAGATACGGGACTACATTTTGCGCGAGTTTATAGATTCACGCGTACGTTTCACTGACAGTTTGCAGGTACGCGACTACATTTTGTGGACAATGCATAAATGTTATACGAACACTATGGAACCACAGCTAATGTTTAGCGATAAATAAAGAATTACATTCGAAGGACTTTACAAGCTCATAGAGAGATGTTTTGTGCTTCTCTTAGACCGATTTTTTTGTAATTTATTAAAAGCTTGTAATGCAATTTGAACATGTTCTCTGATTTCCAGCTGAAATGTTAATTTTCTTATGAGTATGGTTTATCTATAACTCGCATTTTCTCGGCGATTTTGGAGTAGTATCTGCAGTCTATGAAAATTCGGTGTCCCATATTTTTTTCCGGTTGAGTACAGAACCTGAAGACCTTTACCATTTTCCTTTGTAATTAAAGTGGTAATGAAATAAAACAAATTATACAATAAGTAGTAAATATTATAAGTAAATGTTGTTGAAATTATGTCGTGTTTGGTGTCATTTTAATCGGAAAATCCTAACAAATACGATAGAAAAGTTTTTAGTTAAAAAAAAATAAAATTAAAAAAATTAAAATATTGTATTTTGAATTGTTAAACGAGAAAGTCTCATCAAAGGTGCCGCGCGGCGGATGACGTTACATCCAGTTCACGCTTGACTGGCTTCGATTTAGATAGCATAGGCGCAGTAATAAGGAATACATAGTCGTAGACACTTCCATGGTGACACTGTGGGTATAGCGCCGACACTGACAATGTGGGAGACATTACTGTACAACCTAACGGTAAAATCGAAGAAAATGAAAACAAAGAGACGGAAACACTGTGGACAGACGAGGACGAAGACCTGGACGACGATTATTGAAACAACCAAATCCTACGACAAGAGGACAACGACAGATTAGGATACAGCTCGGAAGATGACGACATGGACGACCCCTTTGACGTACTCGTCTACGAGGCAGATGACGACTTCCTGATCGGAGAAGAACCAGACCCTTTATACCTGGTCAACTCAGACGACGACTTCCAGTTCAATAGGAAGGAAAAACCACCAGAATTCATTCATTTTCTATAAAATCAAAGATGACCAATGCAAATGGACCCCGCGAACGTTTTAATGGACACGAGAAAGCCAGTAATTTGGACATAACAAAATAAAAAAATAAAAAATCCTTTAAAAAAATTTTTTTCGATTAAAAAAAAAAAATATTGTACAACGCGATAGATTATAAGTAGAATTAAGATTGGAAAAGTTTTTAATCATGTATTAATTTTAAGTTAAGTTTAAGTTCACGCAGCGCAGCAGCAACAAAAGCCCAGCCCACCCTCCCAATGGAAAAGACGACGCCACTACAAGGGTAAAAAGGACCATAAAAATCACGGAAAGGAAAGGCACGCCAGACGAACCAGCAGACCTGCCGGCGTCAAAACAAACACCGAACCCGGCACGCGACCAGGTCTCGCGTTTTTCGCTGCGTTCAAAATTCTTTAGCGTTCTCCGATAATTAAACTCAATTCGATTAGTAAAAGCCTTTAGTAAATCTGTAACCAGACAATCGTGGGCCAAGGAATCAATTCCGACAAAATCATAATTTTATAATCATATGGGGAACCACTATAATTAATTAAACAGTTTCAAATATCTGGTTCCGCCAGCGTAAGGCCGAGTTACGCTCGGGTTGCGGTTCGGCGGGCCAGGTATCCCCGCGTAACGCGGCTCTCCCCACTCTCCCGCGGCCGGAACCGCGTGGGGACTCGCGACGAACGAGAGCGAACGAAGACTCTCCTTCTCTTTTTACCGGCACGAAGATAGCCGAGGTTCCAGCGGAAACACTTTTCCACCGCCAGCGCGACGCTGGACGGAACCTCCCCACCGGTGGGTTAGATCCCCACCACTGGTTCTGACAGATTAAAAAGGCGACACGCTAATTTTGATCACTTCTTCTCGACGATCAATCGAGCCAGACCTACTCTGGACTTCGATCCTTTTCGCTTTTCAAATTCCAATTAAATCTTGCAACGCCTCTTCGAAGTTTCGAACCTAGTTTTTAGCAATTAATACTTATAATATTTTATACTCAACTTTTAAGAACTTAGAATTTATACATTTTCGAAACATCTAACTTAGAATAATTCATTCAATTATACCTTGCGACTTAGAACTTAAAACATACAAATTGACTTAAGAATACTTTCAATAAATTCTTAGAATTATAATTATACTTTGAATTTCAAGTTAGTTATTTGAATAAACTACATATATGCCGTTTATTTTTAATCAAGTTATTTCCTTTCTGTTCCGTAACCGACCAAAGCAGGAGCGGGCGATCCCTGAATTCAAACGCCTCAACGGTGAATTTCTCTGCTCTCGTCCTCTTGGGCGCGCCGGGAGACCCCGCAACCGTCACTTAATCAAAATTATTGGCTATTGTCAGCGTCGCGGCTGATTAGCGCCTGCTGATTGGGCCGTGACGTCAGACCGTTACCGCGGATATCCGAATTTAGGTGATCGCCCGACTCTCGCTGGTTGGAACAAAGACAACCGGCAAGAAGCGTAGACGTGTGAACCGATTAAGTTATCCGATTATACGATAATCCCCAGTGCGCGAACGCGAACAAAGTTCTTTTATATTATTAAGTCTCGTCATCGTCGTCGTCAAAGTGTGTGTGCGTTTCGTGTTGTAAACTGTGTGTCGTTGCATTTTCGTAAATAAATCGTAAAACGAAAACAAACAGTGATTTTCCAACCCGGCTCCCGAGTCCACTCCCCAATTCACCGAACACTTTCGAAAAACCTTTCCTTTGAACGGTAATTAAATGTTAGTATATCTTTCCAACAAAAATCGTACGACATACGTAGTGTAAATTCACGGTTGTAAAGATTCATACTCGAGTAGCATCGTACGCTTTTATAATCTCCAACATTCAAACGTAACCATACTCGCCTTTTTTCCAACATCACGGTGGTGACTGGACGATCCGCACGCCGTGAATTTCCATGAAAATCTTCAATCACTGCTTATAATTTCCTGAAGTGGTGACTGGACGATCCGCACACTGTCTCTTTCCCGTCTATACCTGGAGGTCATAAAAATGGGTAGACTCGAGGTACGTTGCGTTACGGCCAATTTTCCATACCGCTGTACTAAGCGCAGTTAGAGTCAGTCGTATTATTTTAACGGACGCGTTCGGTGCTAGTTCAGTTTAGTTCGCGAACCATGAGTCGAAATGGGTAAAACTCGAAGAGGCGCACAGTGGGCCAGAGCGAAGAATTAGCTGTTCACGGCTAATTTTAGCGCTATTTCAACAAGTAAAGTTAATCTACAGTTCGCGAATCAATGAATTTTATTACATTTAATCACCCTAGATTATTTTCTTACCGAGAAAATTAAAAATAAAACAAAAATAAGTGTTACATTTCAAAACATTAGTGAATATATTATACTCTCAATGTGGACGTTCGGTTTATAAGCATAACTTTTATTAACATAAATATAATTTTAACATAGAAACAATTTTTTTAACAGAAATAGATACATTTTTTACTAGGTTTTTACAATATATTAATTTATTAATCTAAAGTTTATTTATCTACATACATACACCATCTACTAAGCCTCAACACACGTCGACATAAGTGAAAACTGTACTGATTGTGAATAAACCAATTGTGCCCTGAAATTAAGTGATTTACTTGGAGTTCTACCCCATCGCTTCACCACCGAACATCCACCTCCAATAGGTACCCTACGCCAAGGCAAGGTAAGTGAAACGATTTCAATCTACTAACAACATATAAGTAACGCCGAGGACTCAGGTGAGAGCGAGACCTCGCGACGTTACACCCAGTCCCTGCTAGATAGGGACATTACAGTGGTTCCAGTACCGAAAGATAGGAACCATTGCAGTGGTTCCAGGCTAGTTACTCTCAATGTCCTTGAGGGCCGCCAAGAGATCGTGAGCGGTATGTTCTTCAGCGACAACGTCGCTCGGGGCTACTATCGCACGTGAAAGTGCATCCGGGACATCAATAGAAAAAGAATATTGTTGCATGTCAAGGGCCCATCGCGCCAATCGTCCCGTCGGATTCTTTAAATTGTGCAGCCATTTGAGGCGGCTGTGATCCGTAATGACAGTGAAAGTGTATCCCTCGAGATACGGACGGAGTTTTTTAATGGCCCACAGGACTGCCAAACACTCCTTCTCGGTCACTGAATATTTTTGCTCGGCAGCGGTCAAGACTCGATTCACGTAAACAATGGGGTGCTCCTCCCCGTTTTGTTTTTGTGTGAGGACCGCGCCAATAGCGTAGTGACTCGCGTCAGTCTGAAGAACAAACGGTAACGAAAAATCGGGACGGGCTAGAACGGGGGCGGTGCTCAAGGCTTTTTTCAAATTTTGAAAAGCCGTTTCCTGAGCTTTACCCCAATGCCAGGGCTCGTTTTTCTTCAACAATTGCGCCAAGGGGACCTTGTCACGCGCATGGTTCGGCAAAAATCGGGCGTACCAGCCAACCATGCCGAGGAAACTTCGCCGTTGCTTGACCGTAGTGGGCACCGGTTAGAACAAAACCGGCTTCTCCGGATCGGGTTCGAGGCCTTTCCGGTTGATTAAATATCCCAAATACCGGACCTCTTGGCGACAAAACTCGCTCTTTTCCCGATTAATTTCGAGCCCTGCTCCGTTCAAAATTCCAATGACTTTTTCGATCCATTGAAGATGGTCATCGAAAGTCTCATTGACGATAACAATGTCGTCAAGATACGCGAAGGTGTGAGGCTCAAGCTCTGGACCAATCAAGCGATCCATCAGCCTTTGAAAAGTTGCCGGGGCGTTGGTCAGCCCGTATGGCATACGTGTAAATTGGAATAACCCTTTCCCTGGGACTATGAACGCGGTAATCTCCCGACTGGACTCTTCCAGAGGAATTTGGAAGTACGCCTGACTCAAATCGATAGTAGAAATATACAATGCAGTGCGTAATTTGTCCAGGATCGCGTCCATGTGCGGAAGAGGGTACGCATCTTTTTTTGTGACGTTGTTTACGTCGCGATAATCTATACAAAATCGGAATTTCCCGTTTGGTTTTGGGACTATCACGGGATAACTCGCCCACGCGCTTTCCGAGCGCTCGATAATCCCATCAGCGAGCATCTTGTCCACTTCCGCGTGCGCGACCTCGTAAATTTTCGGGGAAACACGGCGCGCGCGGTGTTTAATCGGTTCGTGTCCTTGCACGTCGATCCGATGCTGGACAAGATTCGTCGCGGGAGGTTTTTCCGCAGGAGAGGAAATTATTCGGTCCAACAGCTGATTTAGGCGCTCGCTTTGTTTCGGAGTAAGCTCAACGATCTCGGCGCAATCAGCGTGGATAATTTCCTCCGAATCCTGGAAACCTGGAACCACGAAAGCGTGAACGGGACCATTCCGAATTCTCCAAGTAGCGTTGGAAGTGTCTAGGGAGATTTCGAAAGCTTCAAGAAAATCGATCCCTAACATACAATCGTAATCGAGATTGTTCGCGACTCGAATTGGTAAATCTAGCTTCCGCCCGTCGATCTCGATCTCTACGATCGCTTCGCCTAAGATACGGTCCTGCGTGCCATTGGTCATTGGCATTTCACCGGAAAAGGTGAAATCGAGACGCGATCCTAACCACTCGATCGCGTCCGGTCCCAAATAGGAACGCGCGGCCCCGCTGTCGATTAACGCCCACAGCGGATGTCCAGCTAAAAGCAACCGGACATAATAGCGGCGGTCAACGTATCCCGGCGGAAAATCGCGGCGAAATTTGGACGATTCGCTAGATAAAACAACCACCTCATTGTCCCCTGGTCCAACCGGCCAATTGACCGTCACATGGAAAAAGTAGGGACTCGGAGGTGGCGCTCTCGGTGGGATTCAACCCACCCACGCGGTAATTCAGGGCTATTTGCACCCCTCGGTAAATCGGACACGGCGTGGCTGTCCCTCGCTCGCGGCGCCGCGACCGGAGGCGCAGCTGCGGTCTCGGTCATGGTCGGGACCGTTGGAGGGACTGACCCACGGCTCGCTCGTGCCTTTCGGGAATAGGTAACCCCTTCTATTGTGGAATGGCGGAGGATGGACTCATATTTGGCTATTAAGTCCTCTCCTCTGCCGCTTTCCAAAACGGTCTCGACCGCAGTGGTCAAGGGCCCACCCGTGGTGTCCCGCTCGGGGTCCCATTTGGCCGCGTTGGGTCCAAATTCGCGACTAAAATGATAGCGCTGAAAATGGTCCACTAACGTTGCCCAGGTACCGGTAATTCGGAGTCCTAACAGGTTCATCAACATAATAATGTCGATGGCATAATGCCGCTCTAAAAACGTGGCGCATCTTGACCGCACCTCGACCCTCTGTTCCCGGAGGGCTTGGCGGCGAGGGCGGTCAGTTTCGATGACCTCGGAGCTGGACATTTCGGAAAACAAAACCTAACCCGGAGTTTATCTGACTCAACCGTGAAGAAAAAAAAAGGACAACACGAGACAGGATAACACGGTATAAAAACGAAATTCCGTTCAAATCGGCCCGGTACACCGGTAAATTCCTCAGCAAACGACGATAGGCCAGAACAACAATTATAGTTACCAACAATCACAGCGAGGGTAACAGGAATCTATTTGTACACAAGGGGTACAAATAGAAGTCAGAACGACAATGGTGGTTCCCTATTAACCGCTCGCGATACAAAAGCAAAAACTCGTCGTTTAACCCAACGATACGAGTAACGGAATTTTCAAACCAAACGGAAGAATCGTCGTTCGGCCCACCGAAGCAGGATGTGGACGTGCCTCCTCACCCGGTCGGGTATATGCTACGTAACACCCCATTCTTAGACCCCGAGTTCACTACTCCTGAGAGTCCATCCCAAATTGGCATAGCACCAGTCCACATCCCGGTGGGGCTTTTAATGCCACTCTCAGTACCTGTGATAGTGAGAGAAGAACTCAAGTAACGTTTAACAGGTCATCGTCGAGGGCGTGGCCCCGAAGGGCAGGTTTCTTCTGCAGCACATCAATTTCTGTCGGTGTCATCCGTTGCTCAGAAACCTGAGATTGGGCAGTTCCGTAGCAACTGATTTAAGGGTAAAAGTCGTACTGTTTGCATCACGGACTCGTCTCGGATACTAGAGTGACTACCATTTATATGATAAAAGTTGTAACGAGGCACGGCTTGCCTCGTTACGAGAGGCCTACCAGACCCGTCGGCCTCACTCCTCCGCCCAGCGACACCCTTACGGCCGGACCGCGTATGGACGAACGAGTGGGTTTTTTGTTTGTATGAATGCGTTTTCTTTTTCTTTCTTTTTTTCATATAATTACGCGTCGTATTCCCCCACTCTTCCCTCTCTCGCGCGGCGGCCGACGGACGAAGGAGAGCGAGCGTCCCCGGTCGCGAAGAGCCTCCACCAGAGCGACGGAAGTGCGGGATGGGCGCCCATGGAGACTCCGGCCACCTGCTGACCGGTCGCCGAACCGCCTGTCAAATTCCACCGGGGCGACCGGCAGCCAACCCCAGCGGAATGCCGGGCCTGCGGACGAGCCACTCCCAGCCACCAATTGAAGGGGGTCCCAGGACCCGGCCACGACGATGAACACGGTGGCCCATCCTCGACGCCGAAATCCTCGGGGCGGAGGAAAATCGCGCACCGAGAGACGAGTCGGCGAAGTGGGAAGAATTTCGACAAGACGCAAGCGAGCCACCCCGCAGAAATCTTTTTTTTTTCTTATCTCGATATTTGTGTGTGTGTACGGAGCGTGGCGGGACCACCACCGGAATGACGAGCGGCTACCGAAAAACTGGGAATGTCCATGTCCAGAAAGGACTCTGCCTCCTGGCAGCGTGCGTGTGCGTGCGAGTGGTACCGCGACTGGACCACCGGACCCCGGCACCGAGGACCCTTGAGGCCTATCTTGTAGACGGTCTCCGTACCGCGTCACCCCTGCGCCAATTAGCTACCGCGTTTTACCGTATATTTCATCTCTAGGGCCAGCGACCGCTTTGTGCCCACGACCCCAGAGAGGGCGAGCTCCTGTAGCGCGTACGACCGCGCTAAGTTGTATCGTTTGTTCCGAATTTGTATCGAAAGCCCCCGCGCCGCGAGACCCTTTTGCGTTTGGCGAGCGCGACCCTTTCTCCCTACCATACTCGGTACCGTGTGGGGCTCTATTTCGTTTTCTCTGGAGTGGCCTGCTTCAGCCCGAATTAAAGTTTTCCGTTGTAAAATACTCGCAGGTCTTCTAGTTTCTTTTCGACCTCCCTCCGAAATCGTCCGTAGTCAGTAAATATCGGTACGCGGAGGGTCACTTTTCCTGGTCACCCTTCCACGTAGGGAACCTTTTCCCCGTTCCCCGAACCGTTAGGTCACAAAGGACACACACGATAAACGCAGCATGAAAATAATTGCGGATAGATTAATAGATCCGTCATATGAGAAAGCGATATATTGAAGCAATCCAAAATGACCTGAACAAGTCATCCGGGGACTTGGGAAGAGACTTCTTTCCTGTATGAGTGTTCAAGTTCTCTGGAAACCTCTAGTAGAGGTTTGAAACGCGAAGAGCACCGCAGTTGTAGCGGGTCCGTTGTCCGTGAACAAAATGTGTAGGAAACGGAAGGGGAAGTAGAGATCGATTTTCGCGCTTGTGCCTTCTCTCTTGCCACGGACGGTGAGACTAGCTAGTTCACGAAGGATCGCAAAGGAACGCTTGTCTCAAACCTTCGCTATCGGTTTAAAGTTCAAGTATGTACACAAAGATTCGAGAAAGTACCCTATTTTCGAATCTTCGCACTCTTTCTATATACAGTGGATAACAAAAGTAAGTAAACACTTGGAGCTTGTGGCAAAGAAACATTTGTGTCAAAGCAAATATGTAACTTCAAAAAATAAATTGTATATGTGGTGAAACTACATGAAATTATCTATATAATTATGCTGATAAAATGTTCATTAGTGCTGGATTTTTTCGTAAAAAATAATAGAGAACGCTCTCGATTTCGCCTTCTACTCTTCCGAACTTTATTAATTACAAAGTCGGTCTTCGACCGTTCGTGGCGACTCGCCGTTATAGACTAACCATGCATTCTAAAAACTCTCACCCCCACGCACCCAAACGCATTCAATCTCAGAATCATCCTATCTTCTTCCAAACCGAATCGCTTTCACTCTAAACCAATCATTCAACGATACGCGTGTATTTCTCAGGCACTCCTCGAACTCGGACACCCAACGCGACACTCGAACCGATCATCCAAACATCCTCTCGCAAACACCACTCAGCATTCACTCGGACTTGTTCAGGCAAACAACTCATTTACCCATTTCATTCACACGAATATTTCTAAGACTAGACTAAACATTCTTAACTATGGCAGGGACGTGGCGGCCGCATATCGACGCCACACTTGCAATTTTGCAATTTATTTATAAATGACTCTTATAGATTATTTCATGCCCAATATGAATTCGTAAACTATTTCTTTGTAGTGGTTACCGTTTTCGAGAAAATTTGACTTAAAGGAAAATTGTAAATTTTCAACTTTGGAAATGTTTTGCGGTCTTACAGTTACTTCTGTTCAGTTTATTTTTATACCAAACAATTCTGCAGATTCTCTTGAATAAAATGATATGAATTGTGATAACATTGTAATTTTATAATTATGTTTAAATGCCAATGGAAGTGAAGAAGAAACTCAAGACTCGCCGATGTCTGCTGATGTTTTTTAATTTATTTCACTGACTAAGAGTGTTAATAGGATAAATGTAATCATCGTCTATATAGAAGGGATCTACCTTATCTTTGTTAAGCGACACCTGTAATGTATTATATATATTATATACAATAGATATATGTACTGTTGTGTTTATGTAGTCAGTCCACTGTAATAAAGTCAACCGATAAGCACATGTAGACACGTGCACTAAAAGAGTATATTATTCAAAATATTAAAACCTTTAATAACAATTAATAACAAAGAGTTTAAGAAAAATTCTAATCAGATCAAATCAAAATGTAACGTCCCTGAAAAAATTTCGACTCGGAAAAATCTCGATATTAATTTTATTTCTTCAATTGTACTCTGAGTTTTTGATTATCGACTGCATTTTCTTTTTTTTTTACCGACCGCGTCAGTAAACAAATGAGTTACCATCAGAATTAAGTTAAACTGTCGATAATAGACATACTTGTTTAGGATTGCAGCTTATATATTACAAATCATATCGTCTTAAAAGTGAATAAGGCGCGCGGTTTAATTAGCGCGCCGATCATACGGTGACAGCACCTGCCGAACCGAATTACTAGCGCCGTGAGTACCGAGCGCCGCGATCGGAAGAGAGGGAAAGAATTCAGCAGAGAATTGTCACAGCCAAGTCGCATCATGAACTCTCATCGATTAACACGATCTTGAGCAGAAAGCAATATACGCTATTTATCAGTGTAGGAGTACAGCGGTAACCGTCGCACCGCGAATGTACTGGAAAGATCGCGAATAGAGACAATAACAACACCGTGCAGTCAAACAGCTGATCGGGCGAAGCCGTTACCGACGAGCGCGTCGACCCGAGCATGTGTACGTGTATGAGCGAGTGCATGAGTGTTTACGAAGCGTCTAGCGAAGCGAGCGTTAGAAAACGGTCGCGGTTCTAACGTTTATCGAAAACTCGCGAAGGGTTTAAAACAACGATCGACAATGTTCGGGCGCCGCGCAAATATAAGGACGCGACCGCGGCGCGACGGCAGATAGTATAACGAGTCACGACAACGATTACGATTACGGTTACGATTACGACGACGATTACGACGACAATTACGAATTACGGCTTACGATTACTGTTAGGAACCTTTGCGTCCACGTTAGGAATTTTAAGATATTAGTTTCATTTTATTATTGTGTAGGAGGGTCGATCCGTTAAATTCGGATTAGGAGAACATAACGGTTATCGTCTCCTTCAAAATAGCTGAAAAACAACTGTTTTTCAGCTGTTATGTAGCGAGGTCGGTAAGCACGGCCGTTGCCGAAATTCGGATAGAAGACCGCGACCGAGAGTGCGTGTGCGAGAGAGTGAGAGCGATGGTGTGAGAGAGTAAGAATGCGAGTAGCGGTTGGAGTACCTGTAAGCATGTATGCAAGTGTGTGTGGGGCGAGCAAATATATATAAGCAGAGAATCGAGCGAGGACGAGAGAGAATATAACGAGTATAAAAGGTGATCAGAGCGAAATACAAAAGTGTAACTGGACTAATAAACTAATCTAATAACGCCGCTTAGAATTAATCCTATAAATTGGGGGTCAGCCGGGGTTGACAGTAGCAATAGCGTTAATAAAAGTTAATAAAATTAGTTTATTAGAGATTAGTAGTTTTCAATCTAGTGAGTGAAGTGTAAAAACATTTAAAATGAATCCAAATGATTTAACTGTGGTTGAATTAAAAGATAAACTAAGGGAGTTGGGATATTCTAGTTCGGGAACTAAAGCAGAATTAGTTCGACGATTGCGGGAAGTAGATCCGTCAGGATTGATTATGCTAGACCCTTCAAGGGCACGCGGTGCCCTAGACGATACCGAAAATGCATGTGCTGCGGAGGCACATGCTATCGAATCAGAGGTTTTGAGTGACGTAAAAGAGGATGGCGGGAGACGAAGCAGAGAATCACTCGAACGAGAATTAGAGTTAGTTAGACGAGAATTAGAACTGTTGAGATCCCTTCGCGGTACAAACATTCCGAACGAGAGACCACATTTCGAAAATGCAGTAGGAACACCGGTAATTATCGATAACGGACCGCGAGTGAACGTTGTAACGGTGGCGGACTTGTTGAGTACTTACAAAGGTGAAGTGGGTGAATATGAAAATTGGGAGAGACAGTTGCATATGATAAGCAGAACCTACGAATTAGATGCTCGTCAGGTGAAGACGTTAATCAGTATGCGACTCAAGGGGAAGGCTCTCGAGTGGTTTTACTCAAGACCCGCACACATTGAGATGAGTATCGAAGAATTGCTAATGGAGCTTAGAGGAATGTTTCACCATCGGCAGAACCGAATAGCACTTCGAAAGGCGTTTGAGGAACGAGTATGGAAACGGAACGAAACCTTCCATGAATACGTCCACGATAAGGTAATAATGGGAAACAAAGTACCGATATCAGCGGACGAGCTTCTTGATTACCTTATCGATGGTATACCTGATGTAAATCTAAGGGATCAGGCACGAATTCATAAATTTCGCACAAAAACCGATCTGCTCGAAGCATTCGAGCAGGTAAATCTACGAGATAGGAGCTAGAGCAACACGATTCAGAACGCGAGACCCGGAAGCAGCGGATACAGGCGATCACCGACCACGAGGAACGAGGGGACCGAGAGAGGACAGGATTCCAGAGGCACGAGACGTTTTTGCTACAACTGCGGTTCACCAGAGCATATGAGTGATAAGTGTCCGACGAAAAACGAAGGTGCTAAGTGTTTCAAGTGCAACGAGCGGGGACATATCGCGGCGAAATGTCCTAAAGCGCGGGAAACAGCAGCGGTGAACGATGTAGCGTCTCAGGTAACACCTAAAAAATGTATAAAAGATGTAGAGGTAAACGGTCATCATGTTAAAGCACTAATTGACACTGGGAGTGACTTTTGCTTAATGCGCGCTGACCAGTACATACAGTTGGGTTCTCCGCGATTACAGCCTAAAGAAATCAAGTTTACGGGAGTAGGTTCTACGAATACGACATTAGGTGAATTTTACGGAAAACTAGCCGTTGACGGAAATTCCTATACGATCCTCATACGCGTAATTTCAGATTCATTAATGAGTCACTAATTGATTATAGGGACAGATTTTCTTGAAACTGTTGAGCTCTGCTTAAAGAACGGTAATATTTCTATTAGTCCCTATGATAAAGCAGTTACTAATAATTTGCCTGAAATATACCAAATAGATCTAGTAGAAGAGACGAAAGAAAAAGCTGATGTTTCGCATATCCCCGCCAAACATCAACGGGTAATAGAAAATCTAGTTGAAAATTATGAGCCCGTGAAAACTAAAGAGGTCGGTGTCCAAATCTCGATTGTGCTTAAAGATGATGAGCCTGTTTATCAAAGAGCAAGGCGATTATCGCCTTCAGAGCGAGATATTGTTAATGCGCAAATACAGGAATGGTTGGATGAAGGCATAATACAACCCTCATTATCGGAATATGCAAGCCCAATAGTCCTAGTCAAGAAAAAAAATGGTTCTGTTAGACTGTGCGTGGATTACAGACTCATAAATAAAAAAATTATTAAAGACCGATATCCACTGCCCCTCATAGATGATCAGATAGACTCACTACAGGGCGCGAGATATTATAGCACATTAGATTTGCAAAATGGATTTTTTCATGTCCCCGTAGAGCAAAGTAGTCAGAAATACACCGCTTTCATAGTCCCTGATGGACATTACGAATTTCTCAAAGTTCCCTTCGGTCTTTGCAATTCCACGGCAGTGTTCCAAAAATACGTAAATGCGGTCTTTAAAGAGGTAATTCGAAAGAAAATTGTTTTAACGTATTTAGACGACCTAATAATACCTTCGTTCGATCTTGAGGACGGCTTAAAAAACCTAACTATTGTTTTGAACACAGCCAGCGAAGCGGGCTTACGAATAAATTGGGGAAAGTGTAGCTTGTTACAAGACACGGTCGAGTTTTTAGGGTACATAATCAAAAACGGACAAATACGTCCTTCGGAATACAAAACAGAAGCAGTTAAAAGATTTCCAGAACCAATAAATACGCGGCAGTTGCAGAGTTTTCTAGGACTAACCGGCTATTTTCGAAAATTTATTGCCCATTACTCGATGATAGCGAGACCGTTATCCGATTTATTGAAAGCAGATGCAAAGTTTACATTTGGCGAAGAACAAAGAAATGCCTTCATCCACCTAAAGGAGATCCTAAGTGACAAACCAGTGTTAAATTTGTATAGAGCGTGCGCGGAAACACAATTACACACAGACGCGTGTATGTATGGCTATGGGGAAATTCTCTTGCAAAAAGATGGTAAAGATCACGCGTTTCATCCGATTTATTATGCGAGCGGAAAAACCACACCGGCTGAAAGAAATTATACCAGTTATGAGTTAGAGCTCCTCGCGATTATAAAAGCCCTCAAAAAGTTTAGAGTATACTTGCTAGGATCGTCATTCAAGATCGTGACCGATTGTCGGGCTTTCTCTTTAACTATGAAAAAGAGAGACTTGTGCGTGCGAATAGCCAGATGGGCTCTCCTTTTAGAAGAGTTCGATTACGTCATTGAACATCGGCCGGGAAAAAATATGATGCACGTGGACGCGTTAAGTCGACACCCGTTACGAGGGGGGGTTAACGACGAGTTTGCAACGAGCGCAACGTAGCGATATCGATTTAATCAAAATCATTGATCTTGCAGAACAAAACAGAATTTCGGGTTACGAGGTTCGAGGCGGATTATTATTTAAAGAATTCGACGACGATTTCAAACTAGTAGTTCCGAAACAAATGTTTACGCAAATAATTAGGCAAGCGCATGAAAGAGGGCATTTTTCCGTAAATAAGACTGAGGCGCTCTTAAAGAAACATTATTGGATTCCTAATGCAAGGGAAAAAATAGACAGAGTTATCCGAAACTGTATTACATGTATATTAGCCGAAAAAAAAACGCGGTAGACAGGAAGGGTATTTAAACCCCATAGAAAAAGGAGAAGTGCCACTCGACACATTTCATATAGATCACTTAGGACCACTCCCCTCAACAAAGAAAAGTTACAAATATATATTCGTAGTCGTTGACGCGTTTTCAAAGTTTGTATGGCTATATGCAACGAAAAGCACGAGTAGCGCCGAAGTAATCGCAAGGCTCCGAAAACAAGCTACTATTTTCGGAAATCCGCGACGCATAGTGTCCGATCGAGGAACTGCATTTACATCCAAAGAATTCGCGAATTATTGCACGGAAGAAAATGTAATCCATTCCCTCGTGACGACCGGCATTCCGAGAGCCAACGGGCAAGTCGAGCGCGTGAACCGAACGTTAATACCTCTTTCAACGAAATTGTCTAATCCAGAAAAGGGTGAATGGTATCGCCACTTGGATAAGGCACAGCAATTTTTAAATATTACAATACATCGAAGCATTGGTATATCACCATTCCAGTTACTGTTCGGCACACGAGCGCGACTAAAAGACGATCTCCAAATAAGAGAAATGTTAGAAAAAGAGTGGATCGATATGTTTTAAAATAATCGAGACGAATTGAGAACTCACGCGAAAGAAAACATAGCCAAAATACAGAAAGAAAACCGAAAAACATACGATAAAAAGCGAACAGATGCGAGAATTTACCGTGTAGGCGATATCGTAGCAATTAAACGTGTACAACAGGGACCCGGTTTAAAACTCGCGAATAAATATTTCGGACCATATAGTGTATCAAAAGTAATGCGTAATAATATATATCTTGTGGAAAAAATTGGCGAGCACGAAGGGCCGTTACAAATGTAACGTCCCCAGTCCACAACAAAGACCCAACAAGTGGATAAGTAGGGAAATCATGTTATACGTATATTTTTATTTTTGTTATCGACCGCGATTACCGACCGCACCATAAAAATTCGCGCGGTAATGGTCCAGGGTAGAACGCGTGCAACATTGTTAAATTAGATCACCGATCGATGGCGCGCGCGTTAGTTAGACAGAGATGCCAAATACACATCGAGAAAGAATTATTATAAATTATTATTTAAACAATTATATTATTATTTATTTATTGATCATAAATCAAGATATATTTTTATTTACTACTTTGTGTATTAATTGTGATTAGTTATTATTTATTGAAGTACTTATGTTATCCCGCCAATCAGCGTATATAAAATTAATTAGAACCACGATTTAGCAAGTTAGCTTGTGAAATATTAATTAATAGTAAATCAAAGCGTATTTTTCTTAATCAAATTAATATATTTTCTTTATTAAATAAAGCGTAATAGAGTAGTAATAGTTTTTATGCGTATCTAAACTCGCCACTTGGCGTGAAAAACCCATGAGTCTCTGGGTATAAAAGAGCGTGCAGCGAAAGCCCCGTGTGCAGAACAATCTTTGAAGTACTACGCGACGGACCTCTTAGGAGAAGTATCAAGTGACGAATTGGAGCAGTTTTAGCTGGTAAGAGCCTAAAAGATTCTTAGTTTTAACTGGACAGCGGGTGTCAGCCATTTGGATACTTGATCGTTGGGTCGTTTTAGTAGCCAGCGAACAGCAGGCTCCCCATTCAAACGATCTTGTCTCTGAAACTCCGAAAGGAGAGTGTTACGCTCAGCCCCAGAAGGAACTAAGACATCAAACAAGAGCTCTTCAGCCACTCATAGAATTTATTATTTTTGCCGAGTTACAAATTCGCCGTCAGATTCTCGGAGTTCGCTCTGGGTAGTTTAGTAGCCAGCGAACAGCAGGCTCCCCAATTAAGCGATCAAGTTTTGGGTGTCAATTTGTGCTCCGACTAAAAGGGCCATAAAACTTATAGTTGTAGAGTCAAGCAAAGAGTAGCTGCTCCCGTCCAACTATACTCTTAGTTAAAATTTCGGTATTATAGAAAGATCAGATATTGTTCTGTCACCAGTCGGGATCTAGGTCCATTCTAAACCACGTCTTTTACATTTTATTCGATCAAATAAGTAACTTTGTTTAAACTGCGTTTCTTGCGTTGCGTCATAGCAATCGATTAAATAGTTAACTAAGAATACGTACCTTTGTTGAAATCCGCGTAACTGAAGTAGTTAGCTACCGATTTGCGTTTTTCGATACAAATTATATAATAACAAACAATACATATCTTTTTTATATCTTCGACTAAATTATTAATTTAATAAAATTATTAATTGTAATCCTCTATTTTTCACAATCAATTCATTGAATAAACCTAATTAACGGAAGGTATTAACCTGTAGATTTTACTCTTTAACCACACGCCAAACGAACCCCACATCTTTAGAATTAGTTATAATAAGAACGAGTCGCTTAATAGGCAAATGCCGCTCTTTGCCTTACGAGCGCTGTAAACACCCGGGTCTAGCACCAGGGACGTTACACAAACATCAACAGCGGTTGATTATATGAAACCGTGGATTGAGGAGGAGAGTGATGCATCGGATTGCGACAGCGACGATTCCGAGGACATTCGAGGGCGAACGTCAGTACAGGATGGCCGAATGTAGGAGGGTCGATCCGTTAAATTCGGATTAGGAGAACATAACGGTTATCGTCTCTTTCAAAATAGCTGAAAAACAACTGTTTTTCAGCTGTTATGTAGCGAGGTCGGTAAGCACGGCCGTTGCCGAAATTCGGATAGAAGACCGCGACCGAGAGTGCGTGTGCGAGAGAGTGAGAGCGATGGTGTGAGAGAGTAAGAATGCGAGTAGCGGTTGGAGTACCTGTAAGCATGTATGCAAGTGTGTGTGGGGCGAGCAAATATATATAAACAGAGAATCGAGCGAGGACGAGAGAGAATATAACGAGTATAAAAGGTGATCAGAGCGAAATACAAAAGTGTAACTGGACTACTAATCTAATAACGACGCTTAGAATTAATCCTATAATTGATTACAGTATAAGACAACAATGAGTCATCGACGCCGCGTGTGTTGCCGCGGCCCAGCGTCTCTCCCCGCTGATCCCGCGACCGTCATGGGTGGATCGAGCAGTTCAGGACCTAACGGAGGGGGCGAGGGGGGACTGCCAGGAGCTCGCGCGAAATCGTTGACTCGCCCATATTGTATTGTTTCGACCAGCGAAAGCAAACGTTCCATTATTGAGCTCCGTCGATCTATATTAAGTACGAAGAACATTTCCGCGACGCGGAAACTCGGAGTATTTAAAACAATTACGAATTACGATTACGGATTTCTGATTTATTGTTTCTCGTGCGCGTCTTGTATTTCTTGTACGTTTATTTTGTATCTTGTCTGTGTTCTTTTTGTGCGCTCTTTAATAAAAGGCTTAGTTACTAAAATTCTAAACCTACAATTGGGGGCTCGTCCGGGATACCAACAGCGATCCAAGAGTGCGTGATTAGAACAGTTTTTTTCGGAACAATCATTCTCGTGGAAATGGAGGGAAAAGTGTTGCAAGACCTCATGATGACCCGTTTGAAGGAGCGGGAAAGAGCCCTGTCTACCAGCGGCACGAAAAACGAACTAGTGGCAAGACTGCTTGACCATGGGAGTGAATTGGAAGCTGCTTTTGATGGAGGGGAAGCAGCGGGCCAGGACGAAATCAAAATAGTGCAGGCACCACGCATCGTGTCCCAATCAGCTGAGGTGGAGTTGATGAGTTTACGTCTTGAGCTCCTAGAAAAGGAAAAGGAGATGGCCATTCGGGAGGCAGAGCTGGTGCGACGCGAATTGGAGGTGATGCGCGCAATGCAGGCAAGTCACTCCGCCTGAACATTACAGCCATCGCGGACCTCCTATGCCATTTTGATGTAAGGAAGGGCAACTTCGAGACGTGGAGAAGGCAGTTCCGCTTATTACGGGACACGTATGGCCTGCGAGACGATGCCAGCCGCATCCTCGTCGTCTCGAAGCTCCAGGGGAAGGTGCTGGACTGGTTCCATTACCGACCCGAGCACATGGAGTTACCGGTGGACCAGCTACTGGACTTAATGGGTTCCATGTTCTACGTGAGGATCAGTCGACTGGCGGCAAGGCGACAGTTTGAGGAAGGGACATGGCACCGGGACGAAACCTTCGCCGACTACCTCCACCAGAAGACGATACTGGCGAACCACATCTCCGTCGACGAGGAGGAGTTCATCGATTGCCTCATCGATGGGATACCCGATCCCATCCTCCAGGACCAGGCGAGGATACAACGGTTCAGGACGAGCGCCGATTTGCTGGAGGCGTTCGGGAAAATTACGCTCCGGGCGAGAGCGATTACCGCAGCATCCAAAGGAGGGAAGCAAACAGCGGAACCACAGGCCGAACGTCCACCCACGAACGCAGCGAAGAGGTGCATCAACTGCGGCGACCGAGGACACCCGACGTCGAAATGTCCCGTGCAAGAAAAGGGCCGTAAGTGATTCCAGTGCAACGAGTTTGGCCACATTTCGCACGATTATCCGACAAAAAAAACGAACACGAAAAACGTCCTCGCTGTCACGATATCTGTGGGAAGTAAATACCGGAAAGATGTACGCGTAAACGGATGCGCCGCGGTAGCCGTGTTAGATACGGGTAGCGACATTTGGTTAATTAGGGAAAACGTGTATATCGATATTGGGGCACCTCCGTTGACGAAGGAGGTAATGCTTCTCCGCGGCATACGGTCGGAGGAACGTGAAACGCTCGGGAAATTCGACGACGAAATTTTAATCGATGGGGAGAAGCGCGGGGTAACCTTGCGGGTAGTGAAAGACGCAGTCCTAGAGTACGGGGTACTGCTGGGTTTCAATTTTATCGACGCCGCGGAATGGGTGGTGAAAGATGGAACCATGACGCTCACGACACGGCCGAACACGCGTTACGCACCGGCGGAAATTTTTTATGTTGACTGCGAACGAGACCACGACACGATCGATCTAGCCCACGTCGGAAACCCGGAAATTCGCGAGCAAATTGAGACCGCCGTTCGCAAGTACAAACCCGACCGAACCCGCGAAACCGACGTATCGATGAAAATCGTACGAAAAGACGACGAACCGGTGTACCGATGTACGACGGGCGAGACGGCTTGCTCCTTCCGAAAGAGAAGGTCAACCGACAAATCGAGGAGTGGTTACGCGACGGAATCGTACAACCCTCTCTGTCGGAGTATGCGAGCCCAAGTGTTAGGGTAAGGTCAGGACCCTGAATATTGCACTTCGTGCCGTCTAGTTTACTGATGAAGGACCACCCAAATTTTATATACGAATTGGGGCTGTAAGGAAGTTCAATGATGATTAGTTTAACAAACAAGAATAACAATTTATTTATCTGTCTGATGTTGAAGTGTGTATGTGTGTGAACGTACTAACAAGGGACATCACCCAATTGATACACGCCGATTTTAATGCAATTTTGATATGTTATAGAACTCGAAAAAATATTTGACACGTATTTTTTTTTATCGGCAAACATCCACTCGGAGGTGGTGAAAATAGCCCTTGAATTTGGGGTTGAAAAAGCTATTTTCGCAAATATCTCGGGAACTAATAGACCTAGACAAAAAATTCAAAATGCCAAATTTTCTGTTTTAGAAGGCCAATAACATGGCGTAATTGGATTTTTGAAAAATTAGTTTGTTTAAACAATATGTTAAAAATTAACATTATTTTCCAAATTTTTTTAATAAAACGTTGAACAATTTTGATCAAATTTCACATACGTAAACTATGGGTCCAAAGACAAAATACGGATAAATTGGAATTTTTAATTTCTCTTGTGGAAAACATATTACTGACGTTGGAGTTATACGTACATTTTATACCTTCCGGTCGGTGTACGACTGATTTCTATGCATAATGTTCTGGAAATTGTATTATATTGCATTTTTACTCTAATTTATTAAAAAAAAAAAAGAACTTAAGGGTCCATAGGTGCCTCTATAAAACTTGAGGCCCGAGTCAGGTATCGCGTTTGTCCCGCGTTATGGCTGCGTCCTGTGGCAGTATTCGACGCACGGAATATCTAAACGCGTAAATTGTACGTGCATAAAGTGTAATGACTTTATGATTAATTCAGATTATGTAATTAAAGGATTATATCTGTTCATTGAGAAGTGCTGCACGTTTGTGAAAAATATAGTAACTCCGAAAAGAGCTAGTTTTGCTGAAGGTCTGAAAAGAGCTGGTTTTGCTGTAACTCTGAAAACATCCTATTTTTTTATAATTTCGAAAATTATGACTTTTATGTTGAAATGATCTTCTAAACTATTATAAATGGTAGTAAATGTAAAAGATGTAATGAGGTTATGTATTATAAAATTGAAACGGATATCAGTATTTGTCAGTACATACATATTTTGTAAAAGTGACATATGTAGTTTCAATTTGGTGGAAAATAAAGTCAACGGGATTATCAAAATGTTCCGGTCTGCTACTGATGTAACCACGCTGATGTAAATAGTTTTATATACCTAGGTGCGAACAATTGATTATTGTGTCCCTTGCGTGTAAATTAATTTGTAAATCTAACGTAAGTACAAGGTTTGATATTTTACGCGCGAAATTTTTCCATATTCTATAACCACATGCATCGGCAGATTGTATCAATTCAGTAGTGTTTTTTGCAATGCTTAAAACTGTCAATGTTTTATTTGGTGAGGTGATATTTCTTATCAAATTTTGATCGTATCCTGTCCATGAATCCAGGGAGTAAGATACTATTTTCGGACGAATTTAGAAAAAATAATATTTCTAACCATTGTTTGAAAAGACCTTTGTATAATTTGTCTCATACCGATACTACGATAACAACATTAGATGTCGTCACCATCCTACCTCCATTTCAATTTTAAAATAGATATCTTCAATACACTTTTTGCATTTACTACTATTTCTTAATAGTTGAGAATACCATTTCAACATAAAAATTACCGTTCTCGAAATTATAAAAAAATAAGGTATTTTCAAAGTTACTATATTTTTTTACATGCATGAAACACTTCTCAATGAACAAATACAATCCTTTAATTACATAATCTAAATTAATCATAAAGTCATTACACTTTATGCACGTACAATTTACGCGTTTAGATATTCCGTGCGTCGAATACTGCCACAGGACGCAGCCATAACGCGGAACAAACGCGATACCTGACTCGGGCCTCAAGTTTTATAGAGGCACCTATGGACCCTTAAGTTCTTTTTTTTATAAATTAGTGTAAAAATGCAAAATAATACAATTTCCAGAATATTATGCATAGAAATCAGTCGTACACCGACTGGAAGGTATAAAATGTACGTACAACTCCAACGTCAGTAATATGTTTTCCACAAGAGAAATTAAAAATTCCAATTTATCCGTATTTTGTCTTTGGACCCATAGTTTACGTATGTGAAATTTGATCAAAATTGTTCAACGTTTTATTAAAAAAATTTGGAAAATAATGTTAATTTTTAACATATTGTTTAAACAAACTAATTTTTCAAAAATCCAATTACGCCATGTTATTGGCCTTCTAAAACAGAAAATTTGGCATTTTGAATTTTTTGTCTAGGTCTATTAGTTCCCGAGATATTTGCGAAAATAGCTTTTTCAACCCCAAATTCAAGGGCTATTTTCACCACCTCCGAGTGGATGTTTGCCGATAAAAAAAAATACGTGTCAAATATTTTTTCGAGTTCTATAACATATCAAAATTGCATTAAAATCGGCGTGTATCAATTGGGTGATGTCCCTTGTTAGATTAATTTCGCCTAACGACCAGAAGAGTTTCTCTCGGGTTACAGCTTTAGTTAAAAAATCGGCAATCATATGTTTAGTATCTATATATCTAACATCGAGCTCTCCTTTCTCGATTTCGTCTCGTACAAAATGGAATTTTAAGTTGACGTGCCGAGTTTTATTTGACGAGCGATTATTTCCTATCCATTCGATAGCCGCTTTATTATCGCAAAATAGAATTATCGGTTTACAATAAAATACATCGAGACTCATTTCGGTTAAAACATTCTTAACCCAATTAACATCTTTTACTACTTCGGAGCATGCGAACAATTCAGTGACACATGTCGAAAGTCCAACGGTTTTTTGTTTATTTGATCGCCACATAATTATAGAATCGCCAATTAATATTGCTCCCCCTGAAAATGACTTTCCCCTTTCTGCGTTTCCCCAGCTCGCATCCGCATAAGCTGTCAAAACGCCATGATTCGTACTATAAAAGAGTATTTTATTTTTCGTACCACATAGATACCGCAGCACCTTCTTGACTAATGTAAGGTGTCTCTTCTCAGGTTGACTATTGTATTGTGACAAATATGACACTGCGAAAGCAATATCTGGTCTAGTTCGACCCGCTATATATAATAACTCCCCGATTATTTCCTGATACATCTCTTGTTCGACAAAATCGTTTGTTGGTTCGAACGTTTTATCTTCCCCCGCTGCCATAGGCGTAGTAGCTATATTACAATTATTCATATTGTGCTTAACTAATAATTTTTCGATATATTTTGTTTGAGATAGTCCTATTCCTGTTTTAAAACGTTCAATTTTTATGTTTAGGAAAGTGTTCGTATTCGTCGTCTCTGTTATTTCGTAAGATTTCCTAAGTTGTGACAGTATAGTATTACATAAGTTCTCATCGTTATAAAAGATTGTAAAGTCATCAACGTATATTGCCATAATAATATAATCATTATTTTGTTTTAACAAAAATATGCAGTTCTCTGACATTAGTTGTTTGAATCCTATTACTTTTAGAGTATTTTTAAAGTTGGTATACCAGTTTCTTCCTGATTGTGGGAGACCATAGATACTCTTTTTAAGCCTTAAAACTTTCCCTTCACCATATCTTTTTTCGTATCCCTGGGGCAAGCCAAGAAATACCGTTTCTTCGAGGTTCCCGTGTAAATATGCGGTTTTTACATCGAATAGTCGAAAACTCCAATTGAGTTTTGCAGTTAGACACATCAGTAAACGCCATGCTTCCATCGATATCACTGGTGAGTACGACTCATTGTAATCCTGATATTTAATTTGATTATACCCAGATGCTACTAATCGTGCTTTAAATCTGACACTGCGATTGTCATTATCTTTTAAGGTGAATACCCACTTACTCTTAATAATTTTCGCATAACTAGGCTTGTTAACTACGTCCCATACCGATCGTTTCTCTATTGACTCTAATTCGTTTAACATAGCTTTCTCCCATTCGCGCCAATCTACGCTTTGTGTCGCTTCGGAATAATTGTTTGGTATTTTATTGTTTTCAATCAAATTTACCTGATTTCGCTCTTCAATTCTTTTAGATCTACGTAAGTTCCCCTGTTCATTTCTTTCTAGTTCCTCTATTCTGCGCAAATCATCTTTAAATTCGATCGCGTCTTGTGTCAAGCCTTTAGGTCTGCCTCTCGTTCGCGATATGTTCACTTTTTCGCTATCTATTCTACGATCTATGTTATCTGTGCTAGACTCTACTGTAATTTGACCAGAATTGTCTTCTGTATTGTCTTTAACACCCGTGTGCTCATCTATTGTTTCTTCTCTATCTGTATCCATTCCTGTCACATCATCTAGTATTATCCTATCATATTCATGATCATTTACTTCTCTACAATTACCTTTTTCCATAAATCTTTGCCCTAAATTTACTTCATTAAACTTGACTGACCTTTCTTCTATGACTTGCTTACTCTCTGGATCATAAATCCTATATCCGCGTCTTTCTTTAGAGTAACCTATCATTATTCCGACTTTGCCAGGCATTTCTAATTTATTACGTTTCTCTTTCGGTATATGGAAATATGCGACACAACCAAAAACCCTTAAATAATTAATATTAGGTTTCCTTTTAAAAAATAATTCGAACGGTGTTTTGGATTTGTTTTTTCGTGGCGTGACATTACTGATGTGACTACTACACGCTGCTGCCTCTGCCCAAAATTCAAGTGAAAGCTTACTATCGTGTAATAAAATTTTCGCACGTTCTAGAATTGTCCGATTCGATCTTTCTGCCTTCCCATTGCTTTCCGGGTTGTATGGAATTGTTTTTTCATGTACTATTCCATTTGTTTCTAAAAAATTGTTTACTTCCCTGTTCACGAATTCGCGCCCGTTATCGGTCCTTATTCGTTTAATTTTTGTACCGATTAAGTTTTCGTATTTATCTTTAAATATCTTAAGTTTGTCTAATACTTCACTTTTGTATTTTGCAAAGTACGTAAAGTACATACCAGAATAGTCATCTACGAAGACTATCATGTATCGCGATCCACTGAGTGAAGGAACTGGCATTGGTCCACAAACATCCGCGTGCAGCAGCTCTAATGGCAATTTACTTTGATTTCGCGTTATTATTTTATGCGGTTTCCTATTTATTTTTCCAACGTTACAGCTGTCGCAAACAAAATTTTTATCGAAAGAAGACATATTAACACCCTCGACTAATTTTTCTTTACACATTTTTGATAAGTACTCACTATTAATGTGTCCTAGACGTTTGTGCCAAACACTAAAGCTATTCTCTGTCACTCTATCTACATTAAATGATATTTGCTCCGAATTCGAATCAATGTAAGGATTTGCTGAAAATTTTACGCGTTTGTTGTTAAGTTCGCCATATATAACTTTGTTACCTAGTTGGTCGTATACGGTGATCGCATCCTGTTTTTGTATAATCGTGTAGCCTTTCGACATGAGCGTTGTAGTTGACAGTAGATTCTCTCTCAGTGTAGGAACGTATAGAACATCGCTCATAACTACAGTAATTTCCTTGTTCGCATCCTGCCGTACTTTCATTCTGACGGTGCCTATACCCTTATATTCTAATTTAGAATTTTCTCCTGCTTGACTGAGTTCTCCGGACTGGAAATCAATATCGTTAAACCATTTTAAATCATTAACCATATGATTAGACGCTCCGCTATCGAACAGCCATGAATTATTTACGCATTGTACATTACCTTCGCTCGCAGAACCGTTTACATTAAACGCGTATACCTTATCATCGTCGTCACCTTGTCTTGTAATATTGTTTGCTGACCTTTTCTTAACGTGTTCCTTTCCCTTGGTATTGGCAATGTACCTTGGTTTACCTTTCCACTGATTGTGTTCTGGCTGCTTTCCGTCCTTCTCGCTCCTTCGATACCAGCATGTTTTGGCTAGATGTCCTATCCGTCCGCATTCAAAACATCGTTTCAAATTCGAATGTTCCTTTCGTATTGTATAGGCAGCCCCTCCTGTGTCCTTGTAGTAACCGTCTCTTCGTGTAATTTCTTTCTCTTTCTCCTTCAATATCTCTTGAATTTCTTCTATTGATTTGTCTCGTTGCGTTTTTAGAATTTCACGTATATCTTTATATTGATTATTAATGCCTCTAACCGTGTAGTAAGCGAGCTCCCTTGGCGTTACTTGCAGCTCGAGAGAGGCACATTTCGTTGCAATGCCACGTGCTCGAGCGATATAATCACTCACGGTTTCTTTATCCCCCATGCGTAGATACTTTAAATCGTTTCCAGCGTCAATTTTTTGGTCCTCTGCCGCTCCTGCGTAATCCTTTTTTATTTTTTCCCATAATTTTCGAGCGTCTGTCTCCGTTGCAAATTGTAGAGCTTGCTCGTCAGATAAATGTAACCGAATGTACGCGACTGCTTGCTGATTTCTTGATTCCCAATCGGCTCTCACTTTATCTGCGGCTGAGTCCTCTGGCTTTACTTCTTGCAGCACGCTTTGTAATTTCTTCAGGCTAAGAATGGCTTCCATTTTCATAGCCCAAACCAGGTAATTTGTACCGGTTAATAATGGAGCACGTGGTAACGAATTTTCCATCTTCTTCAATAAAATTCACCTTTTTTTTTTTTTTTTTTTTCTCTGAATCGCACAACCACGGTCTGCTACCAGATTTGTTGTAAAAATAGCTCACAATGTGGTTTTATAAAATATATATGTATATTGATAATAATGATTACATGTTAATTACATGGGATTCGGTTTGCGACTGACTAAAATCCCCTCCTAGATCGGTCGACGTTCTACGCGATCGCACATCAGCGACATCAATCGCCAGTCAATCGGCACTATTATGGTTACCGACCATCAATCTGGTCCTAATCTGGACCCCTGGGGCACACCACGATCTACCTCCCTCCGCACGTGTACGTTCCGGCCATTATACTGGATAAACCTGTCACTCAGGTAGGACCCGATCACCGCCCGTAAATAGGGAGGCACCTCATGATATATGAGTGCCTCCCTGACGGCGGCCCAGGGTAGGGTGTTGAATGCGTTGGTAATGTCCAATGATACACCAACGCACACCCCACCCCGGGAGACGGCCGCCTCCGCGAGGGACTTGACACGCATGATCGCGTCGATCGTCGATCGTCCCTCGCGGAAGCCGTACTGGCTGTCCGCCAGATCGGGCCCGACCGAGGACAGGTGCCTGTGGAGGCGGGAGGCTATGATACTTTCCAGTAGCTTTCCCGCCTCATCCAGCAGGCAAATTGGCCGGTACGCGGAGGGAGAATCCGCGGGTCTTCCATCTTTCTTAATGAGGACCATCCGTCCGGTCTTCCATTCCCGAGGGAATTCTCCATATTGAAGGCAGCGGGTAAATATCGCCTTCATTTCCTCCCAAAGGACGCCCGAGGCCAAGACCAAAGCCTTGCCGGGTACGCCGTCGGGGCCCGGGGCGGTGTTCTTCGCCCCGAGCCTCTTCAGCGCGGCAGCGAGCTCCTCGTCTGAAACCCCCAGCGCGTCGGACCAGTTGATATTGCCCGACACCTCAGCCGCGTGGCCCTCCATGACCCCGGAGAGGGGGAAGAGGGTGTTGACCACGCGACTGAGGAACTGGGGGTCCAGACTTTCCGTCACGGGGGGCGCCCAAGGCCGTAATCGACCCAGTACAATCTTGTACGGGCGCCCCCACGGATCGTCTTCCAGCCTCTGGAGGAGCTCCTGCCAGGCCTCGGCCTTGGCCTTCTTGATGGCCAACTGCAGCGCTACAACTTTCTCCCGGTATAGCGCATACAGCTCTGCCACCCACGTCGGATCGACATTCCGACGTCGACGGGCACGGGTGTACCGGCGGCGCGCTCGAATGCAATCGCATCTAAGATCCGCGATCGCGGGCGACCACCAGTACACCGATTTCCTCCACGAGGGGCCCGCTCTTGGCGTCGCCGCATTGCATATGAGAGTTAATGCGCGGCGAAGCCAGCGGGCGCCCTCGTGCCCGTCGACGGGCCTGTCCCGGTTCCAGGCCACGACGTGGGCAGCGGCCATCAGGGCGTCCTTATCCAATCGCTTCAGCGACCACCGCGGTGGTGGAGGTGCTCCCTCCTGAGGGCGGCCTCGGGGCTGCTCATCTGGTGGGGTGGCGGAGAGGACCATCGTGATATAACGATGGTCCGAAAGGGTTTCAACCTCCTCCGCCACCCTCCACCCCGAGATACGGCGCGCAGCAGCGGGAGTCGCAAACGAGAGGTCCACGATGGACCCCCCATGCTGCCGCACGCACGTATGGACGGAGCCCGTGTTTAGCAAACGGAGCTCCAGTCCGGCCGCCCAATCGAGCAACGTCTCGCCCCTCGCGTCCGTCCTGGGAAACCCCCAGGCCGTAGCCTTGGAGTTAAAGTCCCCCAGGACAATGACTGGACGAGGCAGGCAGCGTGACACGCATCGCCTGACCTCGTCCAGGAAAACTTCAAAGATCGCGAGGGGCCAGCTCGGAGGAGCATACACTCCCACCACCGCGGTACCACCCCAGTCGACCGCCACAAATCCCCGGCCACTCTCTATAGGAGTAAAGGGCGGGGATCGGGGTCGACTGGTCCACACAATAGCGACGGAGCCCAAGGAGTCACCGGACCAATGCGGATGGTCTTGGACTCTATAGGGCTCCGCCACTACTCCTATACCTGCCTCTCACTCGGCCAGGGCCTGCACAAAGAGGTCTTGCGCCCTGGCCGAGCGATTCAGGTTCGACTGTATGATTGGGCCCGCAGGCCCCATATCAGTCGGTTTCCATGGGGCCCGCAGACCCTACAACCTTGGCGCTTGTGGAAGCACCTGGAGTCACTCCGCTCGCCAGCTTCTCAGCCGCCGTGACCGGTGCGGTCACCATCTCCGCATGCGGCGCCTTTGTGGGGGCCGGCCCCGAGGGAGCCTCCGTCGCTGCAACCGTCGGGACCCGTGCCGCCGGGTAAACCACGACGGGCACCGGGGCAATAGGGGCCGTTGTCGCGGCCTTGAGTGTAGCGGCCCGCCTTGCTCGACGGCGCCTGCCACTGCGACCTTTTGGGGCGCAGTCCTTAGTCGCAAGGCAGGGCTGCGTCCCGAGCCTATGATCCGCAGGTACACCCTTCTCTGCGCACAGCGCGCAGTTGATCGGTGCAGCGCACTGTGACGCACGGTGTCCTGCAGCGCCGCATCGGTAACACCGTCCGGAACGGTCCACCGTGCTGGTGCAGGTCCGGCGGACATGGCCAAACTCCATGCAGCGGAAGCACTGCATGGGTCTGGCCTGCAAGGCATCGGCACGCACGCGGGTCCATCCCACGATGACACTGCCGGCTTGCGCGATTTTCCTCGCTGCAGCCGTGGGACATCTGACCCACAGCGTGCCCAGTCCCATCGGACTGGAGCGGATGACTCCAGTCCACACGTCCACCGGTTTACAGGCACCAGCCTCGGCAATAGCGGCCGCGACCTCCGCTGGCGTAATTGAATCAATGATCCCGCGCAGTCGGAGGTCGGCCGTTTTAACCGGACGGGTTACTCGCGCCCCGGTACCGTCAAGGGCCTCCGCGACCTTCGCGGCAAGACGGTCCGCACCTGCTGCTCCCTCAGGTCCCGAGACCTCCAACAGAAGGCGCCGGTAGCCGTTCTTTTCGGACGCAGCGGGGGTACACCCAGGGCCTTTAAGTCCACTTTAGACCTAACGGCTGCAAACGCCTCCGTGTAGGTCATTTGGCAGCCCTCCGGTATAGAAACCGAGACTGCCGCGGTGCGCGGAGGCCTGGGTGGCACCACTTTTTGTACTGTACCCGAACGCGCACCGCGCCCCTCGGGTGTAGGTCTTGCTCTGGCGGCAGCGCCAGAGCTTCCCGCAGTAGCGGCGATAGGCGCAGCTTTTCTACGGGCCTTCCTACCAACCACGGTACTCCAAGTCTCCCCTGCAGTAGCAGAGGAAGGCACGGCACGCGTCTCCATCACGCTCACCGTTGGTTCGGAGACCTCAGGACGAACGGGCGTCGTACCGGCGACCACGGGAGCGCGCCTCGACTTGCCCTTCTTCATTCCCGCTTTATTAGCGGTGGCCTTTCGCAGCGCGCTCACCGCGCTACCCAGAGAGGCCGGAACCTGTGGACGCCGCAACGCGTCCACCAAGCCCAGGCTGGTGAGCAATTCCGCCCTAAGAGCCGCAAATCGGGAGTCAATCTCACGGCAGATTCTCTCCACGATCTGCGACTCCGAAGCAGTCCCAGCGGGCGGCAAAGCCGCATGCAGTGACTGCGGGCGCGTCGGCTGAGGGGGCGACGGCGGGCGCGTCGGATGTGACGGCACTTCCGGCACAGGAGGCGGAGTGACACTACTCCTGGCCGACGCACTCTCCTTGAGGAGGCGGACCTCCTCCTCAAGGCCCTCCATCCTCTTCTTGAGGAGGCGGTTCTCCTCCTCAAGCGCATCTGTCGTCGATGTCGCCGTCCTTGTCGCCAGCTCCATGTCCGCGACACGGGTGACGTGCGACGCGTACCGGAGAGCATGGACAAACTGGCCGCTAAGGTTTTTGGACCGTCCAGCAACCTTTTCAACGGTGTCCATGCTCTCCATGACGCGGGCAATCAACGCGGCCGTTGACATGGCCCGAAACTCCCGCGCCATCACCGCCTTGTCCGGCAGCGGAATGCTGGACCGACTAGGTGGAGGCGGAGGGACGGTCGGGTCCAGCAGGCTCTTGGCCGTCTCTACCTCCTCCACGGCGGCCGACACTTCCAGAAGGCGCCTCTTGGCAGCGGCCAAGTCGGCGCATTCCGCGGCCCTCTTTTTCTTCCGGTCATAGGACACGGATGAACGGATGGACGAGTCCGAGTCCTGCGCCATCTCCGCTTCCATCACCAGGGAGTCCCGCGATGATGAAAGCGAAGACAGCCCCGCCCTCCGGGCACGAGTCACTCTGCCAAGCGGCAGTTGGCGAAGACTCGCTGCCAAATCCTCTAGCACCACTGTGCTACTCCGCACCGTCGGTCCGCGGGTGGCACCGGTGGAAGAGCCACCTGCCTCCGTCGACGCGCAGACTTGCGCGGACGGTGCCGCATCGGCTGCAGCGGACGTGGATGCCGTAACATCCACGACAACGCTGTCGCGCCCCTCCAAACTCTCAATAGGCGCTTGCCCTTGCGGGCAAGACGCCTCCCCCCCCCGTAATCCCCGTTTGTTTTATTTTATTACAATCCATAGTATTCCCACGAGAGTGGTCGGAATGGAGGTCCGCCAGGCCAGAGCCGCCTTAACCTGGTAAGCCTGACTACTCGGGGGGGTCGGCAGGTACCCCCGAGGGAACCGTTTGAGACTGCGCCTATTTAACGTCCAGGCAGCCATGCACCCCTCGGCACGGTTGACCGTGACACCTTGGGTTTGGACGTCCCCCCGCCCCGCACATCGCCCCCTTTTCGATCCTCCGTTCGAGCCTTACCGGCATGGGAGGCCCTGCCAGGGTCCGAAGACCCCGCCGGCATCGCCTCGCACATCCTCGGATCTACTTCAGGGACAATGGGAGCACCCCCTTTTAGTCGCCTCATACGACAGGCAGGGGCTACCGTGGCCGTATTCCGTACCGCGGCCACACAGCAGATTTTTTATAGAGGTTTACTCCTCGCGGGCCGGCCGGTTAAGGCAAGCCCCTCGTTCCTGCGAAACATGACCACAGGCTTACGGTGTGAAAGAAGCTCAGGTCCCCGGGATCGCTAATCCCGTACTGGAGGTGCTATCAAGCACCTGCAGCCCTTGAGGTCGCCGTTCTCCCGTTAGCATAGAGGAACCAGCCCTCAGGCAAGCCTGAGGACGCCTCTATCCCAGCGGCCACCACGAGGAGGTGGGAGATCCGAAAAAGACGCCATTCGACCGCCGGGGCCTGAACCCTGGCCGATACCCAGCCCACCCGTATCCTCCCGGCGACTGGCCTGTCCTGGTTCCAGCTTTCGTAAAGACCACCGCGGTGGCGGGGTTGCTCCCTCCTGAGGGCGGCCTCGGGGCGGCGCACCTTCGGGGGTGGCGGAGTGGACCATCGTAATATATAGATGGTCCGAAAGTGTTTCCACCTCCTCCGCCACCCTCCGCCCCGAGATACGGCGCGCGGCAGGTGGTGTAGCGAACGTAAGGTCGACTATCCCATCCCACTGCCGCACGCACGTATGGACGGAGCCGGTGTTAAATAACCGGAGCTCAAGCCCAGCCGCCCAATCGAGCAATGTCTCGCCCCTCGCGTCAGTTCTGGGGGTCCCCCAGGACCGACGCGAGGGGTGAGACCCTGCTCGATTGGGCGGCAGGACTGGAGCTCTGTTTGCTTAACACGGGCTCCGTCCATACGTGCGTGCGGCACAACGGAGTATCCATAGTGGATCTCTCCTTCGCCACGTCAGCTGCCGCGCGCCGTATCTCGGGGTGGAGAATGGTTGAAGAGGCGGAAACGCTATCGGACCATCGTTACATAACGATGGTCCTCTCCGCCTCTCCACCGGACGAACCCCGAGGCCGCCCAGAAGAGGGAGCTCGACCATCACCGCGGTGGTCACTCAAAAAGGTGGACAAGGACGCCCTGGTGGCTGCTGCCCACGTCGTGGCCTGGCATCCTGATACTGCCAGGCCAGCCGACGGGCAAGAGGGGGCCCTGTGGCTTCGCCGCGCAATCACACTAGTTTGTGATGCGGCGATGCCACGTGCCGGCCCCCCGGGAAGGAAATCGGTGTACTGGTGGTCGCCCGAGATCGCTGAACTTCGCAGCGATTGCGTCCGGGCGCGCCGCCGGTACACCCGTGCCCGTCGGCGTCGAAACGAAGATCCGGCGTGGGTGGCTACACTGTATGGGCTCTACCGTGAAAAGGTAGTAGCCCTGCAGCTGGCCATCAAACTGGCCAAGGCCCAGGCTTGGGAGGAGCTCCTCGCTGCCCTCGATAGGGATCCGTGGGGGCGCCCGTACAGGATTGTGCTGGGTCGTTTGCGACCCTGGGCGCCCCCCGTGACGGAAGCATTGGACCCCCAATTCCTCGGCCGCGTGGTTGAAACCCTCTTCCCCCTTTCCGGGGCCATGGAGGACCACGCGGCTGAGTTGTCGGCCCCTGGCAACTGGTCCGACGAACTGGGGGTCACAGACGAGGAGCTCACCGTGGCGCTGAGACGGCTCGGGGCGAAAAACTGCGCCCCGGGACCGGACGGCGTCCCCGGTAGAGTCTGGGTTTTGGCCGCGGGCGTCCTTGGGGCCGCACTGAAGGAGGTATTTAATACCTGCCTTCGGCGGGGTGAATTCCCCGCAGAATGGAAGACCGGACGATTGGTCCTCCTAAAAAAGGAGGGAAGACCTGCGGATTCCCCCTCCGCGTACCGGCCCATATGCCTGCTTAACGAGGCGGGAATGCTGTTTGAGCGCATCATAGCTTCCCGCCTCGGCAGGCATCTGTCCTCGGTTGGACCCGATCTGGCTGATTGCCAGTACGGCTTCCGTGAAGGACGATCTACGCTTGACGCGATTGAGCGCGTCAAGTCCCTCGCGGAAGCGGCAGTTTCCGGGGTGAGGTGTGCGTGGCGGTGTCACTTGACATCGTCAACGCCTTCAACACCCTGCCCTGGGCCGCCATTAGGGAGGCACTTGTACATCACAATGTGCCTCCCTACCTTAGGGCGGTGATCGCGCTTTTTATGGCCTGCCCCGGTCGAGGAGTCTGCCCCAGTCGTGGATCCGGGTAGGTGATTGCCTGGGTCGAGGTCGGGTCCGAGATGAAGTATCTTGGGCTCATCCTTGACAGCCGCTGGCGCTTCGAGCGACACTTTGATTGCTTGATCCCCCGAGTGGAGCGGGCAGCGGCCGCGCAAGGCGCATTTTGCCCAACCTCGGGTGGCCCAACGAGAGGGTTCGTCGCCTATACGTGGGAGTGGTGCGGTCAATGGTCCTGTACGGCTCTGCCGTATGGGCTGCCGCCCTGATGGCCCGCCGATGCAGCGGTGTCATTTTGCTGTACCGGCTTCAGAGGAGGATGGCCATCAGGGTCATACAGGGATACCGCACCATCTCCTACGCGGCGGCGATGGCTCTGGCGGGTTTGATACCTTTTGAATTGCTGGCAGCGGCGGACGCAATCATGCCCGGTGAGCACCTGCGTGACCCGGAACGAAAGCCGCCCGTGGCCGCGATCCATCCACTGCTCGAGCCGCGGTAGGATCGCCCCGACCGCGCGCTTCTCCGCGGCCCCGCTGGCTATTAGATCCCGACGCCAGCGGGAGATAGCTGCGCGGCGGGCCTGGATCCTGACCTCCTCGACGCTGGGCCCTGGCGAGCCTCCCTCTCCTTCCCGACTCAGGCCGAGGGTGCCCCGGTACCGGTATACCTCGGCCTCCACCTCAGCCTGATACTTCCAGGGTATTACGCCCGCCAGGACCATCGCCGACTCCCACGAGATCGTGCGGTAGCCCATCGCCACTCGGCAGGCCAGCCTCCGTTCCACTCGTCGCAGGACCCCCTGCGCGTGGCTGCTGGCTGCCAAGTCGGCCGCCCAAACTGGGGCGCCGTACAAGGCCATACTCCGCACAACCCCCATGTAGAGCCGGCGCACCTTCTCGCTGGGACCCCGCAGGTTGGGCAATAGACGCGCCAACGCGTCTGCCTTACGCACCAACCTGGGGGCCAACGCGTCGAAGTGGCCGTCGAAACTCCAGTGGCTGTCCAGTCGGAGTCCGAGATACCGCATCTCGGACCCGATCTGGACCTCGACTCCGCCTACCCGGATCATCGCTCCGGCAGGAGGCGGGTCCCCACGTCTGTGGCAGAAGGCCATCACCTCGGTTTTGTTTTGAAGCCATCACCCCCGAGACTCCTACCTCCGCGAGGTGGCTGGTCCTCCCCCAGTCCCGCCCCGTTGCCAAAATATGCGTATCGTCCGCAAAGCACGTGACGTAGAGACCCGGTGGCAACAGGGCACGCAGAGCGGGGTCGTACCCCACGAGCCACAGGTGCGAACCGACTACCGCTCCCTGTGGCACGCTCCGCTCGACCGTCCATACCCGTACGGCGCCCGACCGATCCACACACTCGATCGACCTCTCCCGGAGATAGTCCCCAATGATAGCCTGTATCACCGGTGGAACTGGGTGCCTCTGCAGGCCATCTAGGATCGCTTTGTGGGGCAGGGTGTTAAACGCATTAACTATATCCAAAGATACCCCTATAGCCACCCCGCCCCTTGACGTGACCGACTGCGCAATGCTCCTAACTCTACTTATAGCATCTATTGTGCTTCTCCCTTTCTTGAATCCAAATTGCCAGTTGGCCACGTCGGGACCATCTCCGGAGAGGTGATCCGTCAGTCGCTTCGCGATCACCGTCTCGAATATTTTCCCCACAACATCTAACAATATTATCGGCCGGTATGGCCCGCGGCCAGACCACACTGCCCGGGCCATAAAACTGGCTGTGGTCGTTGTGCGATCCTATACTCGCCCTATAGGCAAAGCGCAAACCCTGACAGTAAGGAACGTGTGGTGGAGTTTCGACTTGGATCCCAAGGGTAGGCGTGACAGGCCGTCGTTTGAGGTGTCGGGTATAACCTAGTATCCGAGACGAGTCCTGGAGACCACACACCGCTTATCCCTAAAAAGTTTGCAACAGGAGCATTCTCAATCCCAGGAATCTGTGTAACGGTTGCCATTGCATTCAAAAAGTGCGTGGTAGAGGAGTTCGAAAGTCTCCTCGGCGGTGACCCGTCAAACGTTTTGGTCGGAGGTTCAATAACACGGGTACGAGTGTTACGATACAGTACACTAACAACATATAACACATATAAACGAGGGCACAAAGCGTATTACAGAAAAACGTACACTCAGATGTTGGACGACGGGACCAACGGATACCATGGAACAATGGACAACATGGACCTATGGACTACGAGTACAAGAAGAAACGAGGAACTAAGAAAATTCAGACATTAAACACATGAGACGTACGACACATGGGGGCGTTTTTTGCATTTTGCAGCCGCAAAGCAATACGCATACAGACACAAACGAAAAACGAGTAATTTAAAGTTTTCACGAGTATATATGGACTAACGAGGAACTAAACAAATACACAAGTAAACGTACACCTAATGACGAAAACACACAAGTCGTCGATACTCTGACACATGAAGAAGATGGACGGCGTCACGAAGAAGGAGCACGTTACAAACAGACGGCGAATTTAATTACACAAATACACACACTCGGGGCCTGTCAGCATACCACACTCTGCAGGCCATAAAACTGACGTATGTCGTTGCACGACTCCAGGACTCTGGTTAAAAGTGCAAACTGCGGCAGAAATAATTATGTGTGGTAAAGATTCGAGTTTTTCGATCTTGTACCCAAGGGTTAGCGTGACGGGGCCGTCGCTTGAGGTGTCGGGGCTTGAACCTAGTATCCGAGACGAGATCCCGGAGACCACGTACCGCTGACCCTAAAAAGCCATATTACGGAGCTGCCCAATCCCTGTGGAGGACAGACTACAGGGTAACGGATGCCACTGTGGCAGACCTGCGTGGTAGAGGCGTCGCGAAAGTGGCCCTCGGCGGTTGCGATCCCATGTGCGCGACGGGAGGAGTCCCGTCTCATGGGTAGATCAGGAACAATGTACGAACAGAGACCAAAAAGTCGTGGGGCCACGGCCCCACGCCGGGTGCGTAAGAGACAACACGGGCGTGCCCGTAGAACTACTTGGTGGAGCTACCCTATCCCAGGACTGGGCAACGGATGCCGCCATAGAAATGTATGTGTTGCAGAGGTTTACGGGAGTTGCCTCGACGGTGACCCATCCAACGTTACAGAAGAATTTCTGTTAACATGGGTACGTTTACGGAAACATGGGGTGAGTGCACGGCCGTCGTTTGAGGTGTCGGGCCGGTTAGTCCCAACCGAGCCTAGTATCCGAGATGAGTCCGTGATCGCAGACAACACGACTCTCACTCTTAAAACTGCTTCGCGGAGCTACCCAATCTCAGGACTCTGAGTAACGGATGCCACGACAGTATTAATGTGTTGTAGAGGTAAACTATAAGTTCCTCGAACGGTAACCCGTCAACGTTTCAAGGGGAACCTTGATAACACGGGTGCTATGGGTGGCGCGGAAGCCCCACCGGGTTCGCCGGCCCGGTGCCGACGCCTATATGGAGTAGGATTCGTAGTGGCAGCTACACTTTCGAGGGATCTAGGAAGTATGAGTTGGGCGTTATTGTCTGCGTATACCCAGTGGGGTGAGGTCGCACATCCGTGCCCCCTTCGGTGGGCCGAATTTACATTAATTATCGGCCGGTACGCCGACGGTTCTCCCTCAGGTCGACCCTCTTTCTTTAAGAGGACCAGCCGCCCGCGTTTCCAAAGGTTTGGAAACTTCCCTTCTCGCAGGCAGGTGCTGAAGAGGCCCCTCAGTCTTTCTTCCAAATACGGGAGCACCAAGGTCCAGGCCCGGCCCGGGATGCCGTCAGGGCCCGGTGCAGTGTTGCGTGCACCGACCCTCTTGACGGTATAGACGAGCTCCTCCGGTGAGACCCCCATATCGTCGGTCCACAGAAGGTGGGCCGACGACCCGGAGCGCGCCGGTGGGTTTTCGTCGCGTGGAAAAAGAGTTTCCACGACGCGCTCCAGTATCTGGGGGTCGAGGCTCTCCGTAATCGGTGGGGCATATGGTCTCAACTTGTCCATGACAAGTTTGTAAGGACGACCCCACCGATCCCGCTCAAGAGAGCTGAGGCACTCGTCCCAGGCCCGATCCTTGGACTCCCTGATGGCGTTCCGGAAGGCGATCACCCCCTCCCGGTAATCGCCCCAGAGTTGCTGCTCCCTCGCGGAGTCGCGGTTCCGTCTACGCCGGGCGCGCTGGTATCGGCGACGCAGTGGGAGACATGCATCGCGCAACTGTGCGATCTCCCCTTTTTTTTTTTTTTTTTTTTTTTTTTTTTTTTTTTTTTTTTTCTCGCGGGGAAAACCTTCATAGGTTCCCCGCACCCCCCGGGGGAGGGGCGCAGGGATATGTCAGATTCCTACTGACTAAAAAACCCCGCGGTGGCCATTCCCTGGCGTCTTCGGGGAAGGACCGGGACCTTGATAACTACTACCTTCGTGTCCTTCCCCTCGCCATTACTATCTCGGGGAGGTTATAAGGACCTCCCCACAAAACTTCCCTCCGCCGGCACCAGCGACCACTACCGCTTCCGGCACCTTCTAGGGCCGCGTGCAAGGGCGCCCGAGTCCCCCGACTCAGACGCCTGCGGCCCGGGCGGCTCTGCTGCAAGGGATCACTGACTGAGTGATCCCGGCAGAGCCGTCATCTCTAAGTCGGGTGGGTGCCGCCGTTCCAAGTGCAAAGACTCAGAGACCGGACGGACACCCACCCCCACCCCATAGGGGAGCGGCTCTAGCTGCGGCGGCCGGAGTTACGCCTCCGAGCCGCCGCTCGTCCCCCTCTACCTCTGCGGCCGGGATCACGATTCCGTTCGCGATCCCGTTCCGCGGCCTCCTTCTGCGACATTACACGCTCGCAGAAGGAGGCGAACTCGTTCCATGACCTCTCGCTGGCGAGGATCTCCCTGATCACCGTCGCCAGCGAGAGGTCCCACCCCACGTGGCACCGTAAACCCACTCTCGGCCCAGCCCATGCCGGACAATGTTCGAGCGTGTGCTGGGCCGAATCGACTGCCTCGTCGCAATGGTGGCAGCGTGTCGCTGCCTCACGTCCGATGCGGCACAGGAACTCACCGAAACACCCGTGTCCGGTGAGCACCTGTGTCATCCGAAAGGTGAGCCTTCCGTGACCGCGGTCCCGCCACTCTCTCAGAACAGGCAGGACCGCCCCGACAGCGCGCTGACTCGCGGCGTCGCTCGATATTATCTCGCAGCGCCACTTTGTCAGCGCGAACCGTCGGGCCTGGCGCTTGAGGGCTTCTGCCTCAGACTCCAGCCGGGCCACCCCCCGCTGCTGGCGGAGACGCCAATAGACATCAGCGTCTACCTCCGCCAGAAAGTGATAGGGGATGAACCCGGCCAGAGTCATAGCCGCCGCATAGGAGACCGTGCGGTACCCCCGTATGGTCGCGATGGCCACCCGGCGCTGCACTCTTTGCAGTAATATCTTACTTCGCCGGGAGGCCAACAAATCCCCTGCCCATACGGGTGACCCATACAGGGCCATCGACCGCACGACTCCCGAATACAGGCGGCGTACCCTCTCGTCCGGTCCACCCAGGTTTGGGAGGATGCGGCCCAACGCTGCCGCAGTCCTCTCCAAACGGGGGGCCAGTTGCTTGAAATGGTCCCCGAAGCGCCAGCGGCTGTCCAGGTGGAGGCCGAGATATTTCATCCCGTCCCCAACCCGGACGTATTGCCCACCTATTCGGATGAACGACTGGGGCGGGGCCTCGCCCCGTCGTCGGCGGCAAAACCACATCGCCTCCGTCTTGCCGACCGACAAGCTTAACCCCAGCCGTCCGATCTCCGCAGCGACCGCCGCCACCCCAATCTCGGCGAGGCGGATGGTCTCCGTATAATCCCTCCCGGTGGCGAGGACGTGCGTATCGTCCGCAAAGCACGCCACCCTCACCCCGGGAGGCAGGGGAACCCGCAATACCCGGTCGTACCCCACATTCCAAAGCCCGGGGCCAAATGCCCCCCCCCTGGGGCACGCCCCGGTTTACCTCCCTCCGGTACACGACCCCGTCGCGGCCCGGGTACTCTATCCACCTATCCCTCAGATAGTCCCCGATCGTGGCCTTGAGATAGGGAGGCACCCCGTGGTATTCGAGGGCCCCCCTAATCCTCTCCCAAGGTAGGGTGTTGAATGCGTTCTTGATGTTTAGTGAGACACCAAGTGCCACCCCACCCCGGGAGAGAGCCGATTCCGCGAAGGGCCGCACGCGACTCACTGCGTCAACGGTGCTTCGTCCTTCGCGGAACCCAAACTGGCTCTCGGCCAGATCGGGGCCGACCCGGGCCAAGTGCCTGGAGAGGCGAGCAGCTAAAATTCTCTCGAACAGCTTGCCCACCTCATCCAATAGCACAATCGGCCGGTACGCGGAGGGAGAGTCCGCGGGTTTCCCCTCCTTGCGTAGAAGAACCATCCGCCCCACCTTCCACTGGGACGGAAACTTCCCCGACCTCAGGCAGCTATCGAAGAGCCGCCTGAGTCGGGGTGCGAGGACGCGGAGCGCCATCGCCCAGGCACGGCCGGGGATTCCGTCGGGGCCCGGAGCTGTGTTCCGGGCCGCCATTTTTCGGATCGCCGCGGCCATTTCCTCCTCGGTGACCCCCATTTCATCGGACCAGATGACATGGTCCGACGTGGCAGGAGGTGGCGTCTCCTCACCCTGAGGGAATAGGGCGTCCACCACCTCCGCCAAGAGCTGGGGGTCCATACTCTCCGTGATCGGGGGCGCCCATGGCCTGAGCTTCCCCATGACCATTTTGTATGGGCGCCCCCACGGATTCTCTGCCAATGTGCCGAGGAGGTCGTCGAATGCCCGGGACTTGGCGTCCCTGATGGCCTGCTGCAGGGCCGTCGCTAACGTGCGATACGTTCCATACAGCACTTCCTCCCTCGCTGCGTCGCGGGTCCTACCTCGGCGGGCACGCTGCCACCGTCGCCGGGCGCCACGACACTCAGCGCGTTGCCGCGCGAGTTCGCCCGTCCACCAGTAGGCGGCCCGCCTGCGGAAGCCTTTGGCCCGGGGCATGGCGGCGTCACACGCCATCTCCATAGCGCCCCGGAACCACTCGGCCTCCGCCTCCACATTCGCGACTTGCCCAGCCGGAACTTCCGGCCAGGCTGCAGCGAGGGTCGCAGCCATCAGTGCGTCCTCGTCCATGCGCTTAAGCGCCCATCTCCGCGGCGGCGCGTTCTGGGTGCGACGGCCCGTGGCGGAGGAGACATCAAGCCTGATGTACAGGTGGTCACTTAAGGTTTCCACCTCCTCCGCCACCCTCCAGCCAAGCACGCGGCGCGCCGCAGGGGGGGTCGCCCATGAAAGGTCGACGATAGATTCCCCCTGCGGACGCACACACGTGCTGACGGTACCCCGGTTTAATAGCCGGAGCCCGTACGTCGCAGCCCAGTCTAGCACCGCCCTGCCCCTCGCGTCGGTGTTGGGGGACCCCCAGGCATGGGCCTTGGAGTTAAAATCCCCCAACACGAGCACCGGACGGGGCTGGAGACTCGAGACACATCTCCCCACCCCGTCAAGTAACTCCTCGAAAGACGCGAGGTTAAGCCGAGGCGGCGCATACACGCCCACCACCGCGGTTCCGTCCCAGTGGACAGCCACGAATCCTCGACCACGAGCTACTAGCTCGCAGTACGAGGATCCGGGCTGCATGTTCCAAATGATCGCTACGGAGCCGTCATCGTCCCCGAACCAGTTAGGCCGATCGAGGACTCTATAAGGCTCCGCAGCAACCGCCAGTCCCGCACCCCACTCGGCCAGGGTATGCAGGAACAAGTCCTGCGCCCTGACCGAGTGGTTGAGGTTGGCCTGTATTATGGGGCCTGCGGGCCCCATCACGGTGCCACGTCCATGGCCGCCTCCGTGGCCTTCCCTTCCCCTGGACTAGAACCCCCTTTTGGGGTTTTCTCCGATGTCGACCGCGTCGACGTTCCTGCCGCTGTCTCGCTTGCCTTCTCCTGGCGTGGCATCTTTGCCGCCCTCCTCACCCTTCGCCGGGAGGGTGGGGCGCAAGCCTTGGTGCCCAGCCTATGATCAGCAGGCCGCCCAAGGTCCGTACACAGCGGACACTTGGGGGCCGCCGTGCACTGGCTTGCGCGGTGACCGGTCACGCCGCACATATAACAGCGGTCGGACCGATCCACCTCCGCAGTGCACCGTTGCCTGACGTGTCCTACTTCCAGGCAACGGAAGCACTGCAACGGGCGGGCTTGTAGGGCCTGAACCCTGGCCGATACCCAGCCCACCCTTATCCTCCCGGCGTTGACCACCTTGTTGAGGGCGGCGAGGGGGCACTGCACCCAAGCCGTCCCTCCTCCTCTAGGGGTCTTCCGCACGTCTCCTACTTTCACCTCATCCAGATGGCAGCCACCGGCTTCTGCCACCGCTTGAGATACCTCCTTTGACGTAACCGAGTCGTCCAGACCGGATATACGTAGCTCACCACGCTTCACCGGCCTAGCGACTCGCACCTCGTCGCCGTCGAAGACTTCCTTCAGGCGGCCTGCCAGCGCCTCCGCCCTGGCAGCACCGCCTTCACCTGGGACTTCCAGGACAATGGCGCCCGTCACCGCCGTCCTGTATCGTACGGTATCTATCCCCATCTGGCCTATGTCTACCTTCTCCTTGGCCTGCTTCATTATATCCGCGTAGGATTTCTTCGCAGACGGCGCTACGGTCAGTGTGACCGCGGCCGTCTTCGGTGGGCGGGCAGGTCGGACACGCTCCTTCACCGCACCCTGCGCATTCCTCCCAGCGGCTGGCTTAGCAGGCTGCACCACTGCAGTCGCCGTCTTCCTCTGCTCCGCTCTAGCAGCCTTGCGGCCCACAACGGTCGCCCAGTCCCCGGACACATTGGGCCCAGAAACCGGGAGTTGCGGTCGGGCAGACTCCGCAACCGGAGCCTTCGGGCCTGAAGCGGCGGTTGAAGCAGCCACAACTGCTGCTGTGGCCTTCTTCTTCTTCTCCTTCTTCTTCTTCTTGTTCTTCTTTCCCTGCCCAATGCTTGGGTCAGAAGAAACGGCGCTCGCACCCGCCGGGCAACTAATCCTTGCCGACGCCTGCAATGGAGGCCTCGTCGCGCCAGGGCAAATTTCGTCCCGGAACTCCCTTAGCTTGGCGTCCACCATACGGGCTATCGTTTCCACGATCCCCCGCTGCTCCGAATCCTGTAAGACAGGCGCCGGAGGCGAAGCCACTCGAGGCCTCTTCGGTAGCCTCTTAGTAGCCTCCGCCACCCCAACACCTGACATAATGCTGACCCCCTCCGGGGTCGGTCCACCCATTTCAACCTCCACCACAGAAGGCGTCGGAAGTGCATCGTCAACCCCGTAGCCCGTATCAGGAAATTGGGAGGGGTAGGGGGACAGGGATCGCGAAGTGCGTTTCGCGGTTGCAACGGTAGTTCCAGGTCTCCTGACAGCCTTCAGGGCCTGAATCTCTCTGCGCATTACCTCCAGCTCCCCGCTCATCTTCTCCACCACGGCATCGCGCTCCCGCAGCTGTCGTTGGAGGTCGATAACCTCCTTCTCCAGCTGCGGAGCACTCTCTGCCGTTGGTGCTCGCTGATACTTGTGTATAGCTGCCGCCCTCAGGAATCTGGTGCACTGGCGTATGGACGTCACAAATACGCCCTTCAGATTCCGGGAGTTTTTGGCCACCTTCTCGAGCTCCTTGCAGCTGTCGAGCACCTCCGTCATGATGTCCAAGTCGGACCGGCCGGACATCGTTTGGACCAACTCGTCCACTTCCTCCAAAGGCAAACTTGCCTTGCTCGAGCGAGGAGCCTCGACACTCGGGTCGAACGTGCTGCGCTCCTGCACCAACTCGAGCTCGCGCTGCTGCAGCTCAATGAGCTGTCGCTTGGCCTCGGCGGGACCACCACACTCCCCGGCGGCCGGCGGCCTGCCGCGGGACCTGAGCCGATCGGCCGATGCCACCGACCGGGCGGACGAGTCAGACTCCTCGCCGCCGTCGTCCCGACGGCTGGAATGGTGGCGCTTCCTCTGACCAGACCGCGAACGGTCAACCCGATCCAACCGCACATATGGTGTTGTTTCCCGTCCCTTGCGCGCGGTACCGATAGCAGGGAGGCCACCCACTTCTCCCCCGGTACCGCTCTGCGCTGCGACACACGCAGACACGGAGAGGCTCCGGTTGCCTCCTCCGCCGCGATCGTGCGCCGATCCCTCCCCCGCGTCACGCGGCCCCACACTGGTCGAAGCCGACGCGAGTTGGCGCGACCCGCCAGCCTCGCTGCTCCGCAGTGTTACCCGCGACCCACCGCGGCTGCCGGCAGGAACAGGAGGACACGACAAGTCCTCCCCTCTGCTGCCCCGCGCCTCATCCCCAGCCTCGACGGAAGTGACCGAGTCGGGGCAACGGGCGTCATTACCCCCACCGCACTCCTGGGACTCCTCTTCGTTTCTTCGCGGAGAGCACCCTTGCTCATCCGCCTCCTTCCCATCCACCCTCATCATTGTTGTGTTTGTTTTGTTTAAATTAGCCATAGTGATGTCGGTTGGTTTCCTACGGGTTCGCCCATCATGGGAGTCCTACCGCGGTAGGGCTACTATCCCCCTGTGAAGTTTCCCCTAATTAAGCGATGCCGAAGCCGAGAAGCGGCTTGTCAGGCGGTCGACCCTATCGGCACCGAATGACTCTAAGAAAACATGATACGGGATAGGCCCGCGCCATAAATGATGCAAAAGGTTTAACGTCACCCCTATCGAATGGGCGACGCCGGATCCGAACCGACGCCAGACCCAAACCTCAGGCTAGACGTGTCACGATTTTATAATCCCTTCGTGACTTCGGGTACGGGGAACCAGCGACCAACCTGGATCCCCCATACACCCGCCCAGACGCCGCCACTTCAACCCCCGGATTGGCTCCAGTCATCTGCACGGGCCAGCTTCACCCGACATGCTGGGTCAGGGCCTCTTTGCCTAACATGTAGGACTTACGGTTTGGCCATCTTAACCAGCAGCGGCCGAAATCCACCGGACCCGCACAGACCCGGTCGGAGGGCTACTACTCCACCCCTTGGCTAGTCTCGCGGGGAATATCCATGGCGGGCTGACCGGGGCCCACACACACATGCACACAACGAAGCCGCCGTTTTTTGTCCTCGGTTCGAGCCTTCCCGGCATGGTAGTACCTGCCAGAGTCCGAAGACTCCGCCGGTATAGCCTCTCCCTTCATAGGACATACTACAGCGACAACGCGGGCACATCACATTCACACACACATTCATACGCGCCGTTCTCCCGTTAGCATAGGGGCTCCCGCCCTTGGATACCCGACAAGTCGAGCATCGAAGGGCTTAGAGCGCCTCTATCCCAGCGGACACCACGTGGAGGTGGGAGATCCGACTTGTGCCACCCTGGCACCATTCGCCCGCCGTGCGATCTCCCCTGTCCACCAATACGCCGACCGGCGCGGGTGATGGGTGGCCCGGGGAATCGCCACGTCGCAGATATCCTGCATGGTGCCCCGGAACCACTGAGCCTCACCCTCGACGTCCGCGACCCTTCCGGCCGGAGAAGCCGGCCAGCTAATCGCGAGGGCCGCAGCCACCATCATGTTTCTATCCTGCCTCCTCAGCGCCCACCTGCACGGCGCACAGTGGCGAAAAACGCCGAAAACGTGGACAAAACTAATATCTTCGATTCTAACAAGGGACATCACCCAATTGATACACGCCGATTTTAATGCAATTTTGATATGTTATAGAACTCGAAAAAATATTTGACACGTATTTTTTTTTATCGGCAAACATCCACTCGGAGGTGGTGAAAATAGCCCTTGAATTTGGGGTTGAAAAAGCTATTTTCGCAAATATCTCGGGAACTAATAGACCTAGACAAAAAATTCAAAATGCCAAATTTTCTGTTTTAGAAGGCCAATAACATGGCGTAATTGGATTTTTGAAAAATTAGTTTGTTTAAACAATATGTTAAAAATTAACATTATTTTCCAAATTTTTTTAATAAAACGTTGAACAATTTTGATCAAATTTCACATACGTAAACTATGGGTCCAAAGACAAAATACGGATAAATTGGAATTTTTAATTTCTCTTGTGGAAAACATATTACTGACGTTGGAGTTATACGTACATTTTATACCTTCCGGTCGGTGTACGACTGATTTCTATGCATAATGTTCTGGAAATTGTATTATATTGCATTTTTACTCTAATTTATTAAAAAAAAAAAAGAACTTAAGGGTCCATAGGTGCCTCTATAAAACTTGAGGCCCGAGTCAGGTATCGCGTTTGTCCCGCGTTATGGCTGCGTCCTGTGGCAGTATTCGACGCACGGAATATCTAAACGCGTAAATTGTACGTGCATAAAGTGTAATGACTTTATGATTAATTCAGATTATGTAATTAAAGGATTATATCTGTTCATTGAGAAGTGCTGCACGTTTGTGAAAAATATAGTAACTCCGAAAAGAGCTAGTTTTGCTGAAGGTCTGAAAAGAGCTGGTTTTGCTGTAACTCTGAAAACATCCTATTTTTTTATAATTTCGAAAATTATGACTTTTATGTTGAAATGATCTTCTAAACTATTATAAATGGTAGTAAATGTAAAAGATGTAATGAGGTTATGTATTATAAAATTGAAACGGATATCAGTATTTGTCAGTACATACATATTTTGTAAAAGTGACATATGTAGTTTCAATTTGGTGGAAAATAAAGTCAACGGGATTATCAAAATGTTCCGGTCTGCTACTGATGTAACCACGCTGATGTAAATAGTTTTATATACCTAGGTGCGAACAATTGATTATTGTGTCCCTTGCGTGTAAATTAATTTGTAAATCTAACGTAAGTACAAGGTTTGATATTTTACGCGCGAAATTTTTCCATATTCTATAACCACATGCATCGGCAGATTGTATCAATCCAGTAGTGTTTTTTGCAATGCTTAAAACTGTCAATGTTTTATTTGGTGAGGTGATATTTCTTATCAAATTTTGATCGTATCCTGTCCATGAATCCAGGGAGTAAGATACTATTTTCGGACGAATTTAGAAAAAATAATATTTCTAACCATTGTTTGAAAAGACCTTTGTATAATTTGTCTCATACCGATACTACGATAACAACATTAGATGTCGTCACCATCCTACCTCCATTTCAATTTTAAAATAGATATCTTCAATACACTTTTTGCATTTACTACTATTTCTTAATAGTTGAGAATACCATTTCAACATAAAAATTACCGTTCTCGAAATTATAAAAAAATAAGGTATTTTCAAAGTTACTATATTTTTTTACATGCATGAAACACTTCTCAATGAACAAATACAATCCTTTAATTACATAATCTAAATTAATCATAAAGTCATTACACTTTATGCACGTACAATTTACGCGTTTAGATATTCCGTGCGTCGAATACTGCCACAGGACGCAGCCATAACGCGGAACAAACGCGATACCTGACTCGGGCCTCAAGTTTTATAGAGGCACCTATGGACCCTTAAGTTCTTTTTTTTATAAATTAGTGTAAAAATGCAAAATAATACAATTTCCAGAATATTATGCATAGAAATCAGTCGTACACCGACTGGAAGGTATAAAATGTACGTACAACTCCAACGTCAGTAATATGTTTTCCACAAGAGAAATTAAAAATTCCAATTTATCCGTATTTTGTCTTTGGACCCATAGTTTACGTATGTGAAATTTGATCAAAATTGTTCAACGTTTTATTAAAAAAATTTGGAAAATAATGTTAATTTTTAACATATTGTTTAAACAAACTAATTTTTCAAAAATCCAATTACGCCATGTTATTGGCCTTCTAAAACAGAAAATTTGGCATTTTGAATTTTTTGTCTAGGTCTATTAGTTCCCGAGATATTTGCGAAAATAGCTTTTTCAACCCCAAATTCAAGGGCTATTTTCACCACCTCCGAGTGGATGTTTGCCGATAAAAAAAAATACGTGTCAAATATTTTTTCGAGTTCTATAACATATCAAAATTGCATTAAAATCGGCGTGTATCAATTGGGTGATGTCCCTTGTAAGATAAATTATTCAAATGTTTTTTGATAAGATGATTGTATTAATGTTGCAAATTAATTTTTTGTGTTGAAAATCGAATTTTGATTTGTTAGTTAACTAATACAGAGTAACGCACGTATGAATTTTTATCTCGGAAACTATTTATCGAAATTAGTTAAATCTTTTTTCATTGTAATCTTGAATGTTCGAACTATCTTAATAATATTTTTTTTTATTGACAAATTAATTTTTTAATATCAAAAATTGTAAATAAATTTTTTTTTTTTAAATTTTTGTACGAAGTTTAAATATTTAATATGTAATATATATATGAATATGTAGCTTGCAGTCTTACCTACAAAACAAGACCCTTTGCAAAACTGAGTGTATAAAATTAACATCACAATGAGCTATACAAGATATACTGTACACCCGCTTTTAGTGAACAGTATAAATTGATTTCACATGCGATTTAGGAGATTCTCATCTGGGAAAGGGTTTTAATAACCACTCTTGGCCAATGATACCGTTTTTCGAGGAAAACAAGTTCAAAGGTATGAAATTGATTGTTCATTGATTGTTGATTATTTATAAGAAAGGTATTATTACTCAATGGAAATCGCGAGAAGGTGGTGGTGCTCTTCCATCAGGAAAGGATGAGAAAAGTTGGAAAGATTAGTATGGATAAAGTGAAATAGTATAATAGCTAAAAAAAATAATATAATAGTTAGAAAAAAATAGTATAATAATTAATCGCCATATTCTTCGGATGCTTCGAAATCACCTGCATCAGGAATAGCAAAGAACTGAGTGATAGCTTTTGGATATATTTTACGACAGGTAATTTACTATTGAAAAACTCGGCGACTAAATTTAACGAAACTGGAAAAACTACCTCGTAAAGAGCTGAAACCAAACAGTTTCAGAAATATCGGAAATAATAGAAGGTTTATCCGTAGTGTAAACGTGACTGTGTCTCTTAACATAGAATCTTGTCATTTACTAATCTGAACCCCGCTATGACAATAAATTGTAAGATAATGCCTAAAATATGTAACACAATGTGTATAGATCATCAACACCGACGACATATTTCAAAACCGACCGAAACTGCTGTTGTCGCGCGCGCTAATAGAGTGCGCGTATGCACAAAAATGTGAATAACTCAGAAGACCGCAAGATATAATTACAGATTCTTATTCGGGAAGCTTCAAGCTTTCATTTAAGCCTATTTGGTAGGTGAACCGAGGTGAAGATCAAGACTATTACCTTACATAAACATTAAATATGACTATTGTTTATATCTCTTTCCATATCAGCGTTAAAAATAAACATTTTGTTGTGCAATTTGCATAATTATAATACTAAAGTACCATATTAAATGCCAATAATAGTGGATGAACATAACATTTAAAAAATAATGAGCAACAATATGTTAAACTTTGCCCGGAAAAATTGACTTTAAAAAATGTTCAACTTTGAAGGCTCATATCTTCGAAATGGTAATAATAAAATCATTAAAATTGTGAGAACATTACGCACAGATTCCTTATAAACAAGTTCCACTAAACGGATTTGAAGAATTGCGATTTTCATTTTTTGACTTTTGTCCACGTTTTCGGATTTTTTCGCCACTGTGCGGCGGTGGACGTCTACTCCGGCGGCGCCGGGTGTCGGAGGAGAAGTCAACCCGAATATAGCGATGGTCGCTAAGGGTTTCGGACTCCTCCGCCACCCACCAGCTCGCAACTATACGCGCGGCCGCAGGGGAAGCCCAGGATAAATCCACGATTGACTCCCCCTGGGGCCGCACGCACGTGCTCACCGAGCCCCTGTTTAACAGTAGGAGCTCTCGCGCCGCCGCCCAATCTAGGGTCGCCTCGCCTCTCGCATCGGTCCTCGGGGACCCCCATTCGCGCGCTTTCGCGTTAAGGTCCCCGAGGTTCAAAACGCGCTGGGTAGGGCAACGCGACACTAAGTGCCCCACCCTGTCGAGCATTTCCTCAAACTCGGCGAGAGGCCAACGAGGCGCTGCGTAGACACCCACCACCGCGATTTCCCCCCATCTAACTGCGACGGCTCCCCTACCCGCCGCCATCGCGGTGCAGAGTGGGGAGCCGGGTTTTCCACGCGACACGATTGCTACCGACGCGTTTCTGCCCTCCGCGTCCGCGAACCAGTTAGGCTGGTCCGGGACGCGGTAGGGTTCTGCTACTACCGCGAGCGCGTAATCCCACTCGGCGAGGGTGTGAAGTAGAAGATCCTGCGCCCTCGCCGAGTGGTTCACATTGGCTTGAATAATGGGGCTCAGCGGCCCCATCACTGTTCCGTCTCACCTGCCACCTCCATGGCGACTTCCTCTGTGTGTGTGGGCTCAGCCCGCGTATCTCCCCTCTCCGTAATTGCTGGGGCCTTATTGGTTTCCCGTGCAGACTCCGCTGCCTTCTTCTTTTTCGAAGCAGCCGGTGCGCATCCTGCCGCTCCCAGTCTATGCGCGGCAGGTCGCCCCAGATCACTGCATAGAGGGCAGTTTAGTTTGTTCCCGCACGTAGCGGCCTTGTGTCCTCTTTCCCCGCACACCTAACAACGGCCGGTGCGGTCCTGTTGTTCACTGCACTGCTGGGCCGTATGTCCCTTCTGGAGGCAACGGAAGCAGTGCATGGGTCTGGCCGCCAGCACCTCGACGCGCGCCGACGACCATCCCACTCGTACACGACCCTCCGCCTCCGCTTTCTTCGCGGTTGTCAGCGGGCAGCGCACCCACACGGTGCCTAATCCGTTGCGGGACCTCCTAATGTCCCCGACCTTGATATTCTGGATGCTGCAACCTCCCAGCTCGGCCAGGGCCTCGGCCACTTCCTCCTTGACGATAGAATCGTCTAGGTTGAGGAGGCGCAACTCCGTCGTCTTCGTAGGATTTGCCACTCTCACTTCCGTCTCTTTAAAGACTTCCTTTAATTTCCCGGCTAAGTTGGCTGCCTTAGCCTTGTTTTCCTCGCCCGGTATTCCCAGGACGACTCCTCCTGTGGCTGACTGTTTAATTTTAAACTCGGTTATGCCCATTCGGGTCAACTCCGCTTTGTCGATAGCCTCCCTTGCCTTTGTAAGCACTTGGGAGTAGGTGGTCTGGCCACCAGGGACGACAGTCAGGGTCACTGCAGCTGTCCTGGGAGGGCGCGGCACAGTGATCCTCTTCGGTGCCGGTTTAGCCGACTTACTCCCTGGCTGCTGCGCAGCCGTCTTCGTGTTTTTGACGTCTTCGTTCCTAACCGCCTTCTTCGCCTCCCTCTGAGCCTTACAACCGAGAACTGTCGACCAAGTCTCTTCCTTCCTTCGAGGGACTGAATTGATGGATGGACCCTGCTGTTGTGCCACCTTTGTTGCACCCCCTGCGGAAGTAGAGGTTGCCCTTGAGGGAGCTTTCTCCTGGGTTCCTCTCGCCGTCACCGGCTTCCTTCCTCTGCCGCGGATCTCAGCAGTGAGTTCCTCGACTTTCTTGATGAGGCCCGCTACGACGGACTCGAGCCCCGTCTGCTGGCTACGGGGTGCCTGCTCGTTTCCAGGATTCTTGGCGAGTCCCGGTTTCACCTTCGTCTTATTCGGCAACAGGTTTGGTGCCGTCACCGCTTTCTTCTCTGCCGCTTTACGTACAGGCACAGGTGAAGGCTGGGCCACGGGTGTCGGCATCAACATCTCAGGTGCCATCTCCGGCTGCGACGTCTCCACCTCCATGTCAAGAGCCGAGGGCTCGCATGAAGTACTCGCCGGATCGACCGGCGTCGGCAGCGGCGGAGCAACGCCGTGATCACTCGTTGGCCTCCTCTTAACGTCCTCTGTCTAAGGAGGAGGTCGACAACTGTCTCCTCCTCGGCACCCTCCTCGTCTTCGCAGGCGGGGCAACAATTGATGGTCCGGCTGACATTGCTGCCGGAGCCCACCTGAGCTGCTCAATTTGTCGTTTAAGTGCCTCCAAATCAGCACTCATACGTTGTCTTTCCTCCTCCGCCAACTTCAGCCTATACCGAAGTGCCTCGATCTCCTCAGCGGCACTGCTCTTATTTGCCACTAGTGTCGGCCTCTTCGCCAGCTCCGCTGAGTATGCCTCAATTATGTTTGAGGACGCCCTCAAGCTGTGAACGAACGTCCCCTTCAAATTGGAGGAGCTCTTGGCCACCCTCCTGATGAGCTCGGTGTTGCGGAGCATCTCCGCCACGAGTTCGGATGACGGAATCACCCTCGCGTTCCTCATCAGGTCGATAACATCGGGTAGCGGTTTGCTGCCCTTGCTTGGCCCCTGTTCGGGAAATGTTCGGAGAACTGGGGAGTGGACTCGGTAGTCGGGTTGATGAATTTCTCCGGTTTCTTTGGTTTTCGTTTATTAACGAAAATACAAGGACACACAATTTATAACTCGAAACGCACACTTAAACGAAGACGACGAAGACGATACAATAAATATAAAAGAACTGAAAATCGAGTTCGCGCACCGGGGATTATACGAAATTGCTTAATCGGCTTACACTTCTAATCTCGTTGCCGGTCGTATCTATTCTCAAGAGCGAGAGTCGGGCGATCACCTGAATTCGGGGAATCCGCGGTAACGGTCTGACGTCACGGCCCAATCAGCTGGCGCTAATCAGCCGCGACGCTGACAATAACCAATGAGTTTAATTGGTTGACGGTTGCGGGGTCTCCCGGCGCGCCCAGGAGGGCGAGAGAAAAAAAGTTCACCGTTGAGGCGTTTGAATTCAGGGATCGCCCGCTCCTGCGTTTCAGATTCCAGCCGTTATCGTTCAGCTTGTGCATGGGTCGTAAAGGTAAAGGTAAAGGAGAGAGCTTCGGGAGAGATTAGAAGTGCGGTAAGGGGAACTAGACGCGAGGTAGGTATTTCAAATGGGACTGGTGGCTCTCAGCTGATCTCTGTTATTCAACATGGGATACAAGATGGGATTATTGGAATGAAATACGGAAGAATTGTCGGATTAGGAGATGACACAATGGTAAGCGAACTGATCATGGGCTATCATTTTCCAGGAATCAAGGACCGCGAGCCTTGGTCGTTCAGTACATCTATGAGACGTTGTTCGATGGCACTCACAAAACCCCGGAGTGCGTTTTCGGGGGGGGGGGGGGGCGAAGCCCGCCACATTGGGAAGGAGACTTTCATCGCATGGGACGGTAGTCAGACTCGCATTGTCAGACTTCTTAATACGAAACTGTGGAAAACGATTACGCTAATTCGCTTTTCGTTGCCGGACCCTTTTCGACACTTCGGAAGGATTATCGTCGGGACTGTTGCTTACGGGCAACTTACAAAGCTGTGTGATCGGTCGAATAAGCGTGGTCGCGGCGGTTCGTATTCGCATGGATCGCACTAGACCTTCGGAATCGGAAAAACATTCTATCACGCGACCGAGATGCCATTTCGCGGGAGGGATTGACGGTTCCTTAATAAGAACGAAATCGGTGGGTTGGATGTTCGGACAGCGCTCGCGCCATTTGGATCGTTGTTGCAAGGAATGCAAATAGTCCTGCGACCATAATTTCCAGAACTGCTCGTATTTTTGGCGCATGAGCTTCCAACGAGTTAATCGGTTTTCCGGTACGTCCCATACTGATGGCATGGGAACGCTTTTTAACGCGGTGCCAATTAGAAAGTGTCCTGGCGAGAGCGCATCGAACGAATCAACATCGTCCTTCAGAGGAACCAGGGGTCGAGAGTTGAGACAGGCCTCTATTTTGTTGAGGAGAGTTAAGAATTCTTCCACCGTAGGGGTGGACGCGCCTAGTACTCGTTTCAGGTGATGTTTGACACTCTTGACCCCTGCCTCCCACAGTCCTCCGAAGTGAGGAGCTGCCGGAGGTAGGAACCTCCAATTTATCGAATCTTTTAAGAGGTGACCCCGAAACTCGTCACTGGCAATGGCGGCCGCGAATGCGTCACGAAGTTCGCGTTCCGCTCCGTGAAACGTAGTGCCGTTGTCCGAATAGAGGAACTCCGGGAGTCCGCGGCGAGCACAAAAACGTTCAAGCGCCGCTATAAACGCGCTCGCGGAGTAGTCATGGACGAGCTCAAGGTGGATCGCACGCATAGCTAGGCACACGAACACCGCGATGTAGGTTTTGATGGATGTTCGCCCACGACCGGACGACGGTCTTGCTCGGATTGGGCCCGCGTAGTCTACCCCACAGTGAGAAAAGGGGCGCGACATTCGGATACGGGGCTTGGGAAGACTGGCCATGAATTGATGCTCCGCTGCGGCGCGTTCCCGTACACATCGTACACAACGGTGAATATGACTCCGAACTAAATTCCTTGCGCCCAGCACCCAATACCTTTCTCGAAGCACTCGGAGCATCAACTGCACTCCGCCGTGGAGGGTGTCCCGATGAACTTGGGAAATGATTATCTCGGAGATTTGACATTTAGGAAGTACGACAGGGTGTCAAGCAGGAAAAGGAAGGTCCGATAACCGGAGACGGCCACCTACTCGTATGAGACCAGACGAGTCTAGGAAGGGATCGAGAGCGCGGAGTGGAGATCCCGATGGAACGACCTTGCCTGGGTTTAGCGACTTGTACTCCTCAGGAAATTCTTCGCGTTGATCGTGTCGCATTAGAAAATGATGCGCACCTGACACTTCATCGAGCGACAGACACGAGTCAGTGCTTGCCACGTCTCGATATCGACATCGTGTAATGAACCGGCGCACGTACGCTGTGACGCGCAGAAGGCGCGGCCACGAGGAAATACGATTAGGCAAGTCCCATTGCACTGGACTATGATGGGTGGTCACCGATTTTGTTTCAAGATCTGTGGGCTCTCGATAGTGCGCGAGGGAGTCCTGTTTCGGCCAAGCCGAAGGATCCGAGATTAACCAGGAGGGACCTTGCTACCACAATGTGAATGTTGAGAACTTGACGGGAAGGAGGCCACGGGAGGCACAGTCCGCAGTGTTGTTTCCTGACGGAAGATGCTTCCAACATTCGATTGGTAACTCATTTTGAATCGCGGCGATTCGGTTTGCGACAAAAGTCTTGAAAGTGGAGGGAGTTTTCTGAAGCCAGCACAGGACAATGGTCGAGTCGCTCCAACAATGGATGGATGCAACTTCAAACGGAAGCGATTGAAGGGTGCTCTTGATGCAACGCATCAACAGCATCGCTGCACACAGTTCCAGCCGTGGGATGGTAAGAGTTTTTACTGGGGCAACCTTGGTCTTTGCGAAAAGTAATTGGACGCGCCGTCCAGTCGGCGTGTCAACTACTAAATAGACAACGGCAGCGTAGGCGTTTTCCGACGCGTCGCAAAAGCCGTGAAGATGAACGTTCCGCGTGTCATTTTCGTACCCTGACCATCGGGGAATCGAGACGGCATTGAGATTCGGTAGCTGTTCACAGAAGGTGACCCAGCGTGACGCAGTATCTTCGGAAAGAATCTCGTCCCAACCTTGCTTGAGTTTCCACAGGTCTTGTAGAATAATCTTGGGAATTAAAATGACCGGTGTAAGCCAACCAAGAGGATCAAAAAGGTGCGCTACTATTGATAATATTCGCCGTTTGGTAGGGTTTTCCCATGGTGGAAGAGAAACGTGAATTTGAAATTCATCTCGCGCGGGGCTCCAACACAACCCTAGCACCTTCAATTTTGACTCAAGGTCAAAGGGACGTTCCAACGCGAAGCCGTGGTTGGAGGGATCGACTCCGGTAAGGATTGCAGGGTCATTGCTGGCCCATTTTCGCAGACGAAATCCGCCCCGCGCTAGACAATCCGCGGTTTGAGCTTTTTTCGCGAGAGCGTCATTGATCGTATCTGCGCCCGACATTATATCGTCTACGTAACGTTCGTTTCGTAAAACGGGAATCGCGAGGGAGAAATTGGGACCTTCATCTTCCGTTAGCTGAAGTATAACCTTTTGCGCTTGATATGGGGCGGAAGTCGTCCCATAAGTGACCGTGCGAAGCTGGTACGTTTGCACGGGCTCAGATGGATCAAACCGCCACAGAATCAGCTGGTACGATTGGTCTTCTGGATGCACTAATATTTGCCGATACATCTGTGCGATGTCGGCGGTGAAGACATACTTCCATTGGCGCCAGCGGAGAATGAGGGACACAAGTTCTAATTGTAGCTTGGGACCAGCAAGAAGATGATCATTTAGGGATTTCCCATTTTGAGTACGTGCCGAGGCGTTAAAAACAACACGGAGTTTTGTGGTGGCACTGTCCGCTCGAGTCACGCCATGGTGCGGAAGGTATACGGTCTGTCGGAGGAGGAGGGACGGATCAACGACACACATGTGACCTGATTGGATGTAATCTTCCATGAAGGCAATGTATTGCTTACGTAACTCGTCCGATTTAGAAAATCTTTTTTCGAGTCGATGGAGAGAGGACAGCGCGATTGAGCGAGATTCGCCAATATCAACTGGAGGGCCTATTCTAAAGGGAAGACGCACCACATACCGTCCGGTGGGCGTTCGGGAATGAGTCGCTGCAAATTGTGCCTCACATTGTTCCTCCTCCAGCGACAGAGTGGAACCGGAGACAGGAAGGTCCTCCACCTCCCAGAAACGTTTCAAGGTGTCGTTGAGCTCGGATAAACTCGTGTGGTGAACATGAATCGGTGGTCGAGAAATTGCCGATTTAATTGATCCGGAAAGAATCCATCCGAAAATGGATCGTTGCGCCAACATCGTTCCGGTGGGATTTTTGCGGATTCCGTCAAGCATGATTGAAGCGTATAGATCTGCTCCAATCAGCAAGTCGATAGGTGCGGATGAGAACGGATCTGGATCCGCGAGGAAAAGATCAGTGCAAAATGAAAGCGCTTCAGGGCGGGAGATTCGGTCGGGAACATAGGAGGTAATTCGCGGTAATACAAGCGCGCGAGCGAATAACACGGACGACGATTTATCGGACGCTCGTAGTCGGAATTGCACGATGGAATTTATTTCATCAGCGAATTTGCCGCCAATGCCAGCGATACGAGCCGAAGCCGCTTCTCGGTTAAGCCGTAGGGTTTGTACTAATGATTCGGAAATAAAGGTCGCATCAGAACCTTGATCGAGGAGTGCGCGAACGGTCGCGGTTCTTCCTGATAAGGACTCAACGGTCACCCACGCAGTCGCAAGCAAGACAGAACGGTTTTTACGCAGATTTTCGGCGTGCGCGGAGAGGGTGGTAATGTTGTCTGGTACTGAAGAAGTTTTCGCTTGATCGTTCGAGGTCTTAGTCGAGTCCGGACGCGAACTATTTGCGGATTGACCCCTATTTTCGCCGCCCGCGTTGACTGCCCTTTGCGTTTCCGGGTGTAGTAACGAATGGTGTCGTTTTTGGCAAACCATACAGGAAAACGTACTAGGACAATCGACCGCTCGATGACCACGACTCAAACAATTATGACAGCGCGCTTGCCAGTGTATCCACGTTTCGCGATCTACAACTTTCATCGCGCGGAATTTCTTGCATTGATTTAATCGGTGCGACTCAGGACAAAGCGGACAGTTTCCGCTGCTGGTTACATTATTGTGGGTCCTAACGGTGTTTCGCGCTTCCGGTTTTCGCAACGGTTTTGACGGAGAAGTTTCCTTTCGCGACGCTCCGCTTGACGCGATCGGGGTTACAGCTGCGGCTTCCAACGCACGAACTTGGGTGTCGATCATCGCGGTCAATTTGCTTAACGGCGGAAAGGTTGTCTCCTCCCCAATGTGGAGTTCCCACTGAGCACGCGTTTTCGGGTCCAATTTTTGGACAATACAATGTACTACAATATTGTTCCAGGAGTCTACCGGTTGATCGAGTTTGCGTAGGGCGTTAAGCGCCTCCGTATAGCCTGCGCGGAGTTGGTTTAAACCGGAGTAGCGATCCGATCCTACCACGGGAATAGCAAAAAATTGATTGAGATGCGCGGTGACAATTGCTCGATGCCGATTGTATCGAGCAACCAGCAGACTCCAGGCAACATCGAAATTCGCGTCTGAGAGGGGAACGTGGGCGACCAACCTTGCGGCGTCTCCTCGGAGCGTGGTCAAGAGATAGTGCAGTTGTTGCACTCCCGTCAGACTCGGATTATTGATGATAAGGGAGGTGAACAGATCACGAAACGCGATCCATTCGGTGATCACGCCCGAGAACGTCGGAAGGTCGATTGGCGCAAGTTTTATAGGGGGTGGACTTACGGGTGACGATGTCGGAGTGGTAGGTGTTGACGTCGGGGGAAGTGTCTCCTCGAAGATGGCCAGCTTGTCGTGGAGATAGTCGTAGGCCGCGAAGTAGGCCTCTTCCACTTCGTCGAAGAAGTTCTCTTGGAAGAACGGAAGCTCCTCTCGTTCGATGGTGGTGGCGACGACCTCAATCCTGGAGCAGGCATTCTGGCACTGGGTCCAGTACGTGTCCAGCAACTTGAGTCGTCCCTTCAAGGTCGCCTTTGTGCGATGCGCGTCTCCTAATTTGTCCAGGTTCCGGACAAAGTTTCGAATTAACCATGCGGTTCTTTCGAACTTCAGATTAATACGGTCCTGCTGGGATTTAGCCATCGTCCTTGGTTTGAATGAGGGCCGTTAACGGGTGGATGGGTGTGGCTGGTGAGGGCGCTCCGGTCGTCGTCGGTTGCGTTCAAAACGGTGGCCGTTGTCGGTTGGCGTTACTTCTCGTCGAAGTGCTAGTCCGATGCTTCTTCCACTTTTTCCCAGTTTTCGGTTTAGGTGCCGGATCCACGGTGTAACACTCGCGTAATCCGGCTCGAAGGACCATAAATGTTCGGGAAATGTTCGGAGAACTGGGGAGTGGACTCGGTAGTCGGGTTGATGAATCTCTCCGGTTTCTTTGGTTTTCGTTTATTAACGAAAATACAAGGACACACAATTTATAACTCGAAACGCACACTTAAACGAAGACGACGAAGACGATACAATAAATATAAAAGAACTGAAAATCGAGTTCGCGCACCGGGGATTATACGAAATTGCTTAATCGGCTTACACTTCTAATCTCGTTGCCGGTCGTATCTATTCTCAAGAGCGAGAGTCGGGCGATCACCTGAATTCGGGGAATCCGCGGTAACGGTCTGACGTCACGGCCCAATCAGCTGGCGCTAATCAGCCGCGACGCTGACAATAACCAATGAGTTTAATTGGTTGACGGTTGCGGGGTCTCCCGGCGCGCCCAGGAGGGCGAGAGAAAAAAAGTTCACCGTTGAGGCGTTTGAATTCAGGGATCGCCCGCTCCTGCTTTGGTCGGTTACGGAACAGCCCCTGATTTGGATACGTTGGGTCGTAGGCCCTCAACTCCCTCGCGAGGTCAAGCTCAGCCCTATTCTCCTCGTTGAGCCTGTGTTTGGCTACCGCCAGGCCGACATACTTTCCGGTCGTCGGTGGACGTGGGCGTCCCCTCCTCTCTGCCCTGTCTAATCCGCCCAACGAGCGGCACGACTCCACCGACAGCACAGACGAGTCCGAGTCCGAATCGTCCGCCGATTTTCTCCTACTACGTAGCTTCCTTGCAGGCGCTGGAGTATCTGCCCTGCTCCTTTCAGACCTGTCTCGCGCTTCTCTCTCTAATGCAGCGGCTCTTTTCCTTAGCCTTGAGCCTCTGCCACTGGCTCCCGCTGACTCCGATCCGGAGTTGCAGGGCGTTCCCTCGACGCTGGAATGGCCCTGTGCTGTTCCTGACGGCGTCGCCTCCGCTCAGGCAGGATCTTCGCCCTTAATTAGCCTAACCGTGTGCGGCTTTAAAGGCTCAATGCACCTTACCACCGGAATTGTCAGTGGAGTGGTGCACTCCTCCTTCCTCTTGCTCCTGTCCTCGTCATCGTTTTGGACGCTTTTAGAGATGGCGTCCACATCTTGGGTTATTTTTTGAGAAGAGCAATCCATAATTGTTCCCACGAGTGGGGTCGGAAAGGAGCAGAGCCGCCTTACCCTGGTAAGCCTAGATACTCAGGGGGGGGGGGGGGTCGGCAGGTACCCCCTAGGGAACCGTTTGCGACTGCACCTGTTGTACGTCTAGGCAGCCATGCACCACTCGGCACGGTTGTCCTCCACACCTTGGGTTTAGACGTGACTCCTCGCTCTCCGCCGCTCCCGTTTTCATTCCTCAATGTGAGCCTTACCGGCTTGGGAGGCCCTACCAGGGTCCGAAGACCCCGCCGGCATCGCCTCACACATCATTGGAACTACTTGAGAACGACGGTAGCCCCCCTTTTAGTCGCCTCCTACGACAGGCAGGGGCAGTGATGAGATATGGGACGGTTATTTTCGCGCATGCGCGAGAAATGCAGGAGCGTACGCAGCGTATCTATCTAGTGGCGCCACCAGATGGCGTAGTGTCCGTTGTGTTGTTGGCGGGAAAGCAGCAAAGAAGCAGCCGTTACCAGGTACGTTATATTTAATTTAAATAATAATGGCATCAAATAATTTTGGTGAAGGTGCCATTAAAAAGCTTAAAATGCGAACATTCAATCATGCATGGCTTGATAATGATTGCTTTAAAGTATGGTTAAGACCTACTGTTGATAAAAGTAGAGCGCTTTGTATTGCTTGCAATAAAACTATCAGATGCAGCAAATCCGATTTAGACCATCATTCAAAAAGTAATAGACATCTTAGAAACATAAAGTCACTCGATACTAATAATAATAACAATAATGTTACCGCGAGTAATTTACTGCATAAAGACAAAGTGAAACGAGCTGAAATTAAATTATCCGCATTTTTCGCTGAACACAATGTAGCATTTTGTACTGTTGATCACTTAATTCCTTTGTTAAAAGATGTTTGTGTTGAACCCGAAGTTGTACAGGATCTTTCACTTGCTCGACATAAGTGTGCAAAAATTGTTAAAAACGTTATAGCCAAACGCGAAATCGAAAATGTAATTGAATGTTTAAAAAATTGTAGATTTTCAATATTAATCGACGAGAGTACAGATATTTCCGACACAAAATTAATGTGTGTATTAGTTCAGTATGTATCGCCAGTAGATGGTAGCGTCATAACCCAGCTTTTAGAATTATTACCGTTAGATGCTACCGATTGTTCCGCGAATAAAATTTTCCAAATTTTTAAAAGCTTTTTAGATAAAAAAGAAATTCCCGTTACAAATATTATTGGAATGGCGTGCGATAATGCGCCAGTTATGATCGGTCGAAATAATTCATTTATGTCTCATTTGAAAATAGAAGTTCCGGAACTTATTACATTAAATTGTCTTTGCCATTCTTCTGCTCTTGTAGCAAGTCACGCGTGTAGTCAATTGCCTTCAGCTTGCGAGAATTTAATTAGAGGAGTTGCCACTTATATTTCGGGCAGTGCAAGGAGATGTGCAATTTTGGTTGAATTTCAAGATTTTTTTGAAGTTCAGCGACTCAAAATTTTAAAATTATCAAATACTAGATGGCTTTGCTTACACAAATGTGTTATTAGATTATTAGATAATTGGGACGTTTTGAAACATTATTTCACATTAGCATCAATAGAAGAGAAATCAAGTTCTGCGGAAACTATTTTAAATTATTTTAACGATCCCACAAATAAAGCTTATATATTATTTCTTAAATATTCGCTTCATTTTTTTAATAATTTCAATGCTCTGTTTCAGTCTCGCAGTATTTTAATACATAAATTATTCGAAAATAGCAAAAAATTAGTTCATCAAATAGGGCAAAATTTTATCAAAATTGAAGCGCTAAAAAACATAGAGACTTTGGATGTAGATAATATAAATAATATTCAACAAATAGAAAATGTGTATATAGGTCCGGAATGCGAGAATTTTTTAGAAACTTTAGAAGTAGAATCTGCCCGACAAGTGCGAATCAATTGTTTGAATTTTTATATTACTGCAGTTCGAGAGATGCTTACACGTCTACCTTTAAAAGATCTTTTTTTTCAACAATTAAATTTTTTAGATCCGAAAATAGCATTGTATGATGAAGGTAGACAAAAAATTAAAGATTTAACTTTTATCGCCAAACGCGTAAGTAATTTTATTAATTTAACAGAATTAGCTTTTGAATGGCGAATTTTACCATCTTCTTTTGACGAGGATGAAAAAAAGAATTATCTGTTTTAAATTTAGATAAAATGTGGAGAAGTATTTTGAATTTAACAAATTTCGATGGGGAAAAGATGTTTCCAAATTTAAAATCATTAGTTGAAATAATTCTTTCTTTACCCCACTCAAATGCCGAAGCCGAGCGCATATTCTCCATTGTAACGGATGTTAAATGTAAAAAAAGGAACCAATTATCTGACGATACGGTTTCTTCAATTTGTGTAGTCCGATCAAGTTTTCAAACGAAAAATATTAATTGTACTAATTTCGAAGTAGATTCACGGCATCTCGAACTGCATAACGCGAAAAATTTGTATGAAGACCAAAGCACATCTGATAGTTTTTAATATATTGCATTTTCAGCTTTTATTTATTTTATTTTATAGTATTTGTGCAATTTTTATTTATATGTTTATTTGTTACTTCTATATATTTTATTTTATATTATTTGTGCAATTTTTATTTATATGTTCATTTATTACTTCTACATATTTTATTTTATATTATTTGCGCAATATTCTTTTGGTTCCTTTTATTATTATTATTTTGTTCTTTATTATTTTATAATGCTAAGAAAAGCATTATGCCAAATACAAATTGTGATACTATTACAAATTGTGATATTTTTAAGTTATTCTATAAATTATTATATTACATTATAAATTATTTATTTACACTGTTGTATTATTTTATAAATTATTTTATAAATTGTTTTTTAGTTTTATTTGTTATTTATGTTGAATATTATGAATGTAATTTTTGTTTTATAAATACTGATAAGGTTTTTGCAGTTTTCCTTATCCTAGCAGCAAATGTTGGTATTTTTTTATCGATTCTGCCAAATAAAATATTTTATTTTTATATTATATATTTTGCTTACAGTTATTTTAGTACCCTTCCTTTCCATATGCTCCTCAAAAATCCAACCTATACATTCATATTTCACAACCAAATTATAAAAATTTTTGAAAAATAATGGGGGGGTGATTAAGGTACCCCATTTTATTGAAACTTGTACTTTACTGAGACTAAAATCGCCGCGCATGCGCGAAAAAAACCGTCCCATATCTCATCACTGGGCAGGGGATACCATGGTTGTATTCCGCCCCGCAACCACACGGCGGATTTTTTATAGAGGTTTACTCCTCGCGGGCCGGCCGGTTAAGGCAAGCCCCCCGTTCCTGCGAAACATGACCACAGGCTTACGGTGTCCAATTTTACTTTCTGATCAAAATCTGGCGTGCTCAAAAGACCTGTGTCCAATGCGATCGTGCGCAATCGTACCGTACTCAATAGAGGTACTCCCAGGACATACCACCGTATCCTCCGCTGTGCCCGGTAGTGTACTGCCGTGGCGGCCGACCTCGACCGCCGGAAGAGCGAGCATCGCAACGAAAGCGTCCGCCGGATCACCGGTCCTCTAATTGCCCAGGCCCCAGCGGATTGCGTTGCAACCGCTGCCCTAGCGGCATCATCTGCCTCCATCGATCCGTCCGTCCCACAGCGTGCCAGCGGCCTGCGAGCCGTTCCAACTCCGCGACCGAATCGCCCTGCGGCAGTCCGCGAACCGTCCGAATCGTCCGAACCGCGCTCCACCACCGATACCGCGTCCGATTTGCGTTCTGCGTTCGTTTTGCGTTTCGCGTCCGACTTGCGTTCCGCGTTCGTTTTGCGTTCCGCGTCCGTTTGGCATTCCGCGTCCGTTTTAGTCCCTCGTTCGCGTCCGTTCCGTCCTCCTCGTTAGACAATAAGTCCGCGAATTGCGTTAGTTTATAAGTCCGCGTCTGTACCATTAAGGTCCGAATAAACCTCGTTAAAGATCAAACCAAACTCTACTCATTCACCCTGAGGCGACCTGGCGTACCGGCTGAGCCGGCGAACGGAACTTCCTTGCAAAAAAGCAAATGGTTTGACAAATATAAAGATTTATAAAATAGAAAAAGAAGCAGATGTCTATACAGTGTGTCCCGCGATAGGTGTTACTCCCTGAAAGGGGTGGTAGAGGACGTCATTCTGAACAAGATTTTCCTTTGCAAAAATGGGGTTTGAAACTTCGTTTTCGAATGACAGCTTCGAGCCTGGCTGCTGAGCGCGAGCGCGATCAAGTGCCTTTGCCTCGCAATAGTCTTCGTCTAACAGAAGTCTTTACATCAAAACTCCGTTAAATAGTGAACAGAATAATTGAAAATAGTCTTCAATTAATCATTCCTTATGAAGGAGGAACGGAATTAGTTATGTGAAATTAATAGAAACCGAAGAAATTAAATTTCTGTAATTTTAAATTTACACAAAACTTATTAACCATGAAAATAAGACTCACCAATTGTTTAAAAATAATCTTGCTTGATTGAAAATAGATCCTCGTAACTAGAGCGTTCCATTTATCCTAACTATTCGTAAAAGTAATACGCACCCCACAATAGCAGATATCACAGCCGGTTCACTTCACTATTATTTTTTATTATTACTGTTCACTGCAATATTTTGATGTCACTTTTCACTAATTTCCTAATGTAATAACGATGGATGAACAAGCGAAGACGCGTGAACGATTATCCGAAAATAACTTCAGTGATTTTTTCTCTGTAACGTTTCGCTTCGAACGTTCTGCCCTAAACTGCCGATCATGACTGAGAATTCTGGACATCGTCTTCGGCCGTTCGGACCGTCCAGGAAAAGAATCATAAAACAATTAAACGGCTCCGTTTTGCTCGCTCGACGGTCGCTTCATAGGCGTCCGAGAAGAACCTTGTCCCTTTCCCTTTCTTAAAGGCTAAAACGGTTTTCGCCTTTTTATAAAGAAAGGCATACTCTCACTTTCGTTCGAGTGTCAAACGTCCTTGTTGCAAGGGACTATTGTCTAAATGTCCAGTCGAAGATGTTCATCGCGTTGCGTTCGGCAGTGTAGGACAGATCGTCGGGTGTTCAACATCAAAGAGAAAATAAAAAGTCGCTAACGTTATTTATGAATAATCGTTCGCGCGTTTTCATTCGCGTTCTTTATCTGTGATTATTTAATTAGGAAATTAGTGAACAGTGGTAGCAGAATATTACAGTTAAAAATACCAATTAGAAGTGACAGAGAAGCAAAATGAGTTCACTGACTAGGTTCTGATATTAGATATTGTGCAGTATGTCTTTTTACAAAAGATGAGGATCGATGACGTTACGAAAACACAATTTTACTGAAACAGAATTATTTTTAAACAATAGTCTGATTCAAATTTGCTTATCGCGTATTCATGAAAAATGAATAACTGAACATTAGTTGTAACTGTTCTGTTCATTATTTAACTGAGTTTTGTCGTAAGGGCTTCTTATTGAACGTTTATACTGTCCCGGCGCATAGGCACTTGATCATGATCGCGCTCAGCTGCAAGGCTCGAAGCTGTCGCTCCGCTTCTCGGTGCGCGTAATCCCTGCGCTCTGATTGGTCTGTGTTTTTCCTTAACCCTTTGCACTCCGAACGATTCTGGACGTTGGCTATCAGCTACTCAGCGCCACTTTACGGCAAAAACGAACATTTACAGACCCTCGTATTATTTATTATAATTTTGGAAATAAGCAACGTATTATAATGTGTGACGTATCGGTTCAGGGAACGAAGGAAAAGTTCCCTGCGGGGGAGGGCGACCAGGGAAAGTGGCCCTCCGCTTACCGAAGTCTACAATCCACGGACGATTTTTAATCCGTGCGCCAGTGCGTAAGCACTCGTCCAGGGAATACGCCCTTCCGGCAGCTCGTTCGGGAGCGGAACTCAGAGGGGGTCGGTAAAAAGAAAATAAATGACCCGCGAGTATCGGGTAACGATAAACTTTATTCTGGCCGAAATAGGCCGCGGCGATTTCAAAAACTCTGAGCCCCTCGCTGTACAACGTACGGTCGGGAGGAGGGTACGCAGTCGCCAAACGCGAAAAGGGTTTCGCGACGCGGGGGCTCATGATACAAAGAAAACGAGAAGTAAAGGTGACTTTACTGGACGCACGCGTAAGGGGAGCACACCCTCTCTGTGGTGTGGACAGAAAGGGGACGCTGGTCCTAAAACCCAAAATACAAAAGAATGGAACGGAACGAAAATAACGAGCGCGCGGCGCAACGCGGCACGGAGGCGCGGAAAGATATCGGCGCGAACGCGAACGAAGCGCGGCCTCTTGGGTCCCAGTCGCCGGGGCTGGTGATCCTACCGTGAGGTACCACCCGCACTCACACAAAAAACGCACGGCGGAGCGCGCCGGGATGCAATCCCAAAAAAAAGGGTCCTACCTTTGTCGATGGTGGAGGTGGACGCCTTCTCGATACCGGCACACAGACAGGAAGAAAAAAATGACACAATACAAAAAAACGCACTAAACGCACAAAATCACACGCGAGATGACACAAAAGTGAAAAAAAAGGAACGGAAAAAAAACTAGAAAAAACGAAAAAGGGAAACGGGATGATAAGAAAAACTAAGTATATATCGCTCGATCGCGGCTCGCTTGACGAATGTCGATCCTCTTTCGTCGATCTTCCGCCCGGTCTCCCGGTGCGCGGGGTTCCCCCACCCCGAGGATTTCGGTGTTGGGGATGGGCCACCGCGCATCCCTTGTCGGCCAGGTCCTGGGGCCCCCTTCGGGTGGTGGCTGGGGGTGGCTTGTCCCCAGGCCTGGCATCCCCTGGTGGTGGGCTGCCGGTCGCCCCCGCGGCAGCAGACGGGGTGGCTCGGCGACCGGCCAGACGGCGGCGTCATCCTTCCGGTGGACCCATCCCGCGCCTCCGTTACTCGGGTGGAGGTTCCCGTTGCAACCGGGGACACGGCTCCTCTTGCTCTTCCGTGGCGCTCCTGGGGGAGGGAGGAAAGAGTGGGAGGGCCGCGCGAACACGAAAAGAAAACTATTAATAAAACAAACAAAAAAAAACTAAACACTCATCCCTCTACACTGCCTCAGCGGCTAGGGTGTCGCTGGGCGGAGGAGGGAGGCCGGCGGGCCTGGTGTCCACTCGAAACGAGGCAAAAGTGTGCCTCGTTACAACTGTATGAACGAATTCTTAGGAGATCTTTACTGTACGGAAGATTTTTTGAGAGAGTTTCTTCAAGACTTGTCTCGCAGAAGGAAAACTGTGAAAAGTGGAAAATTGGGGAAACTGTTCTGATTGGCTTTACTGTTCGCCAATAGTTTTGCTTAAAAAAGGACATCACCCTACCCCGTGCGCCTTTAGCGCGATCCGTGCGGAGTACGGTGGGCCTTGTGGAGGTGGAAAAAAAAAATGGACGTAAGACAGAATTTCCGTTGGGTTGTCAACAAGGGGACCTGGTTTATGTCTCCTAGGCCCTGTCCTCGGACTCTCAGGAAATTCGCGTTTATGGTACTGGCAATTAGCTGTTGAGACTGTCGACAGAACTTGGACATAGAAATCGTAAATTGTAAAAATACAAAGGACTCTCAAAAACGGCTCTGGTACTTGCATGCCATGAACGCGCTAGCAACGTGCAGACCAAATGTTAGTCCCGTGTACAAATTGCTAGCTGCCTTCGTGAAAAACAAAGTCATAAATTTAAAGTTTCTAAAATACTGTAGGGAACGCGATTTCAACTATGTACCGTGAAACATCCTCCCCCCGTTGAGAAGCTGCCGATCAACTCTAAGTGTAAAGTGTATAAAGTGTTCTTAAGCCTAAGTATATGTAAGTAAATAAGATTAAATATGTGAATATGTGTATGTATAAATGTTAATAGAAAATGTCTTTGATGAAATGTATTGGCACGATGACTGTCCAGCTCTGTCAAGGAAGCTGGGTCGATGATGACACTACGACTGTCCAGCTCTGTCAGGGAAACTGGGTCGATGTTGGCTCTGGGACTGTCCAGCTCTGTCAGGTGAAGCTGGGTCGATGTTGCCACTATGACTGCCCAGCTCTGTCAGGAAGACTGGGTCGATGTTGGCACTATGTCTTCAGGCTGGTAGAGCAAAGGTACAAGTTTTTTCGTACTTCGATCGAGTACGCCGGTAGCTGTTTTGACTGTAACAGCCCGGACTATACCGTCGGAGCCGGGATACACCTTAGTCACCCTACCTAAAACCCACTGCATTGGAGGGATGTTGTCCTCACGTAGAAGGACCACTGTACCTTCTTTAATCGGATGAGCGCCCTTGGTCCACTTCGTGCGCCGAGTCAGCTCGTTCAAATATTCCATGTGCCACCGCTTCCAGAAGTGTTGTCTCATTTGCTGGATGTGTTGCCAGCTCGAAAGACGGTTGACTGGAACAACGGTAAAATCGCGCTCGCGTAGGCTCGTCATGGAGTCGCCAATAAGGAAGTGACCGGGTGTAAGGACGAGGAGGTCGTTAGAGTCCGATGAGATAGGAGTTAAGGGACGGGAGTTGAGGATTGCCTCTATTTCTATTATCACGGTGTTCAAATTCTCAAATGTGATTAACTCAGTCCCTACGACACGTATCAGGTGGTGTTTGAACGCCTTCACCGCCGCCTCCCACAACCCACCAAAGTGTGGTGCGTGGGGTGGTATGAAACTCCATTCAATTGCCTTGTTCGCGAGAAAAGTTTGGACCTTACTGTTGTGGTCCTGTGATTGTAAAAGATCCTGTATTTCACGTAACTCATTAGCCGCCCCTACGAAAGTACCATTGTCGGAATGTATGCGCTTACAGTGTCCTCGCTGAGCAATGAAACGACGAAGTGCGGCCAAGAAAACTTCTGTTGTTAAATCACTTACTAATTCTAAGTGAATTGCCTTTACGGCCAGACACACAAAAACCGCAACATAGACTTTCACGCGCGTTCGGTTTCGGTACTTTTTTTCCTTAATGTAAAAGGGCCCACAGTAATCCACCCCGGTGTATGTAAATGGGCGGCACTTTGTTACCCTTGCCTCGGGTAGGTTACCCATAACATAGTCCACCGGTGGTGGCCGGGCTCGAACGCAGCGCGTGCAGGTCTTTATGGCCTGCCATACCTGGCTTCGACCGTCGATGGGCCAGTATCGCCGTCTAATTGCGTACAGAGTGTTTTGTATACCTGTATGTAGCTGTAATTTATGTTCCGCTCCGATTATTAATAATGTAACACGTGCCTTTGGTAAGATGATAGGATGACGTTGATCAAATGGGATCATCGCATGTTTCAGGCGGCCTCCAACCCGCAATATACCCTCTCTGTCGATGAACGGATTAAGTCTCTTCAACTTTCCACCGACATCAAGTTGATTGCGAGACAGACGACGTAGTTCTTCGGAAAAATGTACGCGTTGTAATGTTTTAATGAGGACGTTGTGCGCATGTCGAAGTTCTGATACTGTCAAGTTGCCTTTTACTCTTTTAACTGTTTTCCAACGGAGGCAGCGCGCGATGATCCGCTGCATCTTATTCCACGACGAGTAGGAATCTAAGATGCTTGTGTCTGTCAATGTGCTAACAAGACACGTTGCTGTTTTCTGTTCTGGAATAACTGTGTCCCTGAATGTCAGAATTGTGTCGTTTCTTGGCCAAAACTCTTCTTTCTTCGCCAGCCATTCCGGACCATGTTGCCATATGGAAGGACGCAGAAACTCTTCCGGAGTTTGACCACGGGAAATAAGGTCGGCAGGATTTTGGTCAGTGGGAACATGATGCCAATGTGTAATATCGGTTGTTGACTGTATTTCAGATATTCTGTTCGCGACGAATGTTTTCAGAAGATGTGGTGAAGTCCGTAGCCAGTGGAGAACTATTGTAGAGTCTGACCAAAATGTAATGTGCTGTACTTGTAAATGCAGGACTTTTCTCACGGTTGTCATTAATGTAGACAAAAGGAGAGCGGCACACAGTTCTAAACGTGGAATTGATTGGGTTTTTAATGGAGCGACCTTGGAATTCGCGATGAGAAGGTCCACCTGTACCTGCCCGTTCGGGTTTGTTGAGCGCACGTAGATACAAGCCCCGTAGGCCCTCTGACTCGCGTCGCAGAATCCATGTAGCTCGATTGAAATTGGAGAAGCAATAATTATGTGTCTGTTGAAGACTGTGCTGTTTAAAAGTGGAAGTTGTTTGTAAAATGTAACCCATTCTGTGTAAATGTCCATGGGAAGTGACTCATCCCAGTCAATCCGAATTGTCCAAAGCCTCTGTACCAAGACCTTTGCGAGAATAATGACAGGTCCCAAGAGGCCTAACGGGTCATAAATTCTGGCTATTTCGGAGGAGATGAATCGTTTTGTGATGTTTGTTTTTGCTAGTTGTGGTTTGACCTTGTAAGAAATTGTGTCCTGAGAGGAGTTCCAAACCACCCCTAGCGTTTTTAAAGTGGATGATTCACCTATGTATAATTTTTTGTTGATGGCCTGTTCCGGTAGATCTTCTAACAGAGAGTTACTATTAGATGCCCATTGTCTAATATTCAATTTGGCTGTATCTAATAGCAATGTCAGCTCCTTACGGATCCTGTGTGCCTCTTCTATTGTCGTAGCTCCTGTGAGTAAATCGTCCACGTAAAAGTCGCGCAACAGAATCTTAGCTGCCGTCGGGTAGCGATGTCTTTCATCGTGGGCGAGCTGGACTAATGAACGAATAGCCAGAAACGGGGCAGCTGACAGTCCAAATGTAACAGTTTTTAGCTGGAATGTTGTAATTCTGTCAGAGGAATCGCGCCAAAGTATCCGTTGATATTTACGATCCTCTTCACACACCGAAAACTGCCTGTACATTTTTTCGATGTCCCCTGTTATGACGTAGCGGTGTAAGCGGAATCGTAGGAGAATGTACAACAGGTCTTCCTGAACCTTCGGCCCTGTGTGCAAGGTGTCATCAATGAGATTCCGGAAGATGTACCTGCTGACCCGTCGAAAACCACTCATAGTTTTGTGGTTTCGCTAGAAACCTTTACAACCCCATGGTGAGGCAGGTAGTATCCGTCAGAAGAGTCCTGATCCTCTGTGACCTGTTCCATATGGCCGAGGTCAAGGTACTCGTTCATGACTGTGCGATACTCTTCCTGTAAAATTGGGTCGCGATGTAATTACCTTTCAAGAGATTCGAATCGTTTTAAGGCTTGTGTTTTTGATTCCCCAAGTTGATTGATGTTATCCTTGAAAGGGAGCGCTACGACGTACCGTCCGTCGCTGTTGCGTTTTGTATGTCGTACGTAGTGTTCTTCCGCGAATTTGTCCGAGTCTGAGAGATATTGTGTCTGTGGGCCTTTCTCAATCTCCCAGAACCGAGCCATATCAAATTGTAAAGTCATTGTGCTATGGCACGTCGCGCTGTGGAGCGAATCGGAACCTGGAGGACTCCCCCCGATGACCCAACCGACCTTTGTTTTCTAACGGTACAACCCGGGTTCTTCTGGTGGAGCTAAATTGATTTGTCCTATATTCAAGAGTGATAACGCGGCTCCTGAGCCAAGTAACATGTCTATGGGAGCTGGGCGGTGAAAGTCCGTGTCTGCCAGCTTGATGTTCTTAGGAATTTTAATTTTAGACCGATCTATGTATTGTTCCGGAATGAGCGATGCAATTTTTGAAATTGTTAAGAAACTCAATGTACGTTGGTAATCACTGACTCTTGACTGTATCGTAGCTGTAATGTAGTGTCTTGCTAGTAGTAACAAGTAGCTCATTATCTATGGTGTTTATTATGAATGTATTGTGTGTATTTGTTCCCATTGGTGTCTCAGGTAACGCGAGTCATTCACTTGTCGTCGCTACCTGCGCGTCCGGTGGCACCGATTTTGTAGCCGGTGCGCTATTCCCGGGTTGTACCTGTTTCGGCTGATGTAATATCGTGTTGTGTGGCTGATGGCAGATACGACATGATCCCTTTTTGCACATATCGAGAATGTGCTCATGTCGTAAGCAATTTTGACACAGTGCCGCCTTTTTCACGGCGTCTAACCTCAAATTTGCTGATAACGCATGGAATCTATCACATCTCCAGATTCCATGTGCCCCCTGACACAATGGACATTTTATCGGAACTATATTAGCCGAAGAAGCCGCGGTTGTAACTGTAACTGCGGGAATGTTGTTGCTTCTGTAACGTCCCTGGTGCTAGACCCGGGTGTTTACAGCGCTCGTAAGGCAAAGAGCGGCATTTGCCTATTAAGCGACTCGTTCTTATTATAACTAATTCTAAAGATGTGGGGTTCGTTTGGCGTGTGGTTAAAGAGTAAAATCTACAGGTTAATACCTTCCGTTAATTAGGTTTATTCAATGAATTGATTGTGAAAAATAGAGGATTACAATTAATAATTTTATTAAATTAATAATTTAGTCGAAGATATAAAAAAGATATGTATTGTTTGTTATTATATAATTTGTATCGAAAAACGCAAATCGGTAGCTAACTACTTCAGTTACGCGGATTTCAACAAAGGTACGTATTCTTAGTTAACTATTTAATCGATTGCTATGACGCAACGCAAGAAACGCGGTTTAAACAAAGTTACTTATTTGATCGAATAAAATGTAAAAGACGTGGTTTAGAATGGACCTAGATCCCGACTGGTGACAGAACAATATCTGATCTTTCTATAATACCGAAATTTTAACTAAGAATATAGTTGGACGGGAGCAGCTACTCTTTGCTTGACTCTACAACTATAAGTTTCATGGCCCTTTTAATCGGAGCACAAATTGACACCCAAAACTTGATCGCTTAATTGGGGAGCCTGCTGTTCGCTGGCTACTAGAACGACCCAACGATCAAGTATCCAAATGGCTGACACCCGCTGTCCAGTTAAAACTAAGAATCTTTTAGGCTCTTACCAGCTAAAACTGCTCCAATTCGTCACTTGATACTTCTCCTAAGAGGTCCGTCGCGTAGTACTTCAAAGATTGTTCTGCACCCTGGGCTTTCGCTGCACGCCCTTATATACCCAGAGACTCATGGGTTTTTCGCGCCAAGTGGCGAGTTTAGACACGCATAAAAACTATTACTACTTTATTACGCTTTATTTAATAAAGAAAATATATTAGTTTGATTAAGAAAAATACGTTTTGATTTACTATTAATTAATATTTCACAAGCTAACTTGCTAAATCGTGGTTCTAATTAATTTTATATACGCAGATTGGCGGGATAATACAAGTATTTTAATAAGACAATAATTAATCACAAATAATACGCAAAACAATAACTAAAAATACTTCTTGGTTTATGGTCAATAAATAAATAATAATATGATTGTTTAAATAATAATTTATGATAATTCTTTCTCGATGTGTATTTGGCATCTCTGTCTAACTAACGCGCGCGCCATCGATCGGTGATCTAATTTAACAATGTTGCACGCGTTCTACCCTGGACCATTACCGCGCGAATTTTTATGGTGCGGTCGGTAATCGCGGTCGATAACAAAAATAAAAATATACGTATAACATGATTTCCCTACTTATCCACTTGTTGGGTGTTTGTTGTGGACTGGGGACGTTACACTTCTATTGTTTTGATGTTGCGTTCGAACGTTATTTGTAGTGACGTAGGCCTGAGCACGTGTGGTATTTTTGTTGTATGAAGGTTTCGTAATTGGTACGCGATTTTGATTTGAACTGTGACTTGATGTTGATTGTATCATTGCCGCGCAATTGGCTCTTTTTTCGAGAAAATCCAATAAATGATTGTATGACGGCATCTGTTTGTCTTTTAACGAAACCTCCCAGTGCCATGCGGTGTCAGCACTTATTTTTGAAAGTATTATGGATATCAAAATGCAATCCCAAGATGTTATATCTACTTGTAGATTTTTTAAAGACCGTAGGTTTTGGCGGACAGTGTCTACTAATTCTCCTAATGATGCCGGGGTGTCTTTTGACAATTTTGGAAGCGCTAAAATTCCGTCACAATGTTTTAACAGAATTCGCCGCTTGCAATCGAACTTCTCTTTTAATAGTTCTATTGCGTCTATGTAGTTAGCATCTGTGGTGCTAAGACACTGGATGCACGCGGCGGCCCTTCCCGTTAATGTTGATCTTAGATATTGAAGTTTCTGAACGGGTGTTAAATCTGTATTGTGATCAATCATAGAAGAAAAGCTGTCAAAATACGAGGCCCATTCTTCTATTTTCCCGTCGAATGTTGGCAACCTCATTTCGGGCAATTTAATGGCCATAGGGGCCGAAACAGAAGGCGTGGCCGAATCCGTCGTATTGCGTCGCGACGGAACGGTTGCATGTTCTCCCTCTATCAGGCGGTTAGCTCTTGCGATCGTTGCTACGTATTGACTATGTATCTCAAACCTACGCGCGGCTTCCGATTCGTCCGCAGTCTCTAATTCGAATTGTATTTCGTCGAACCGATCCCACACGTCTTTGAGACTGTTTAAGTGGGCTCGCAAGAGGCCGAGGTCGCGATGTTCCGGAAGTCGCATAGTTTCGATCAGCTTATTAAACGATGTGATATGACCGATTATATTACCCCGTTTACGACGCAGGGAACTGAGGTTAATCCCGACTGAGGCGGATTGTGATGGATCGGCAATTGGATCAGTATTTCTTGGCATTGTGGATGAAATGTAATAAAGGAATTGGCGAAATAAACGAGCCTACCTTTACGAAGCGTCGATTACCAGTGGTTGATGTCCGCTGCGACATCGTTGTACATGTGCTCCTTGGTGAAGTTGCCGTGCTGTCAAGGCCCTGATCGCTGCTGTATCGGCGTCAGTGGCAGCTTCCTCAGGATGCACCGTCAGTCGAGGATGAGTGTTGTCACTTTTGTAACCCTCTGGCTGCTGTTGTTGTTGACGCAATTGGTTGCCGTTGTAAATGTGACAGCGGCGTGTTGCGTGTAAAATTCGTTATGAACAAACGAATAGTGTTCCGATGAAAACTTGTCACATCCATAAGCACAAGAGTTTTAAATGTTTTGTAAACCTTTGAGCACTGTTCACTTGCAAAGGCTTTTAAAGTCTATTTCACGAAATCCGGCTCGAAGGACCAGAAAATGTTACGCGCACGAACGAAGCTACCGAAAATTTCGAACGCGTGACTCTACGGCGTGTTACGGCGATAGAGTTGATTGATTGTAATGAATTGTAATATTGTTTACTTTTAAATAACAATTTAATGTTCAAAAACACTTCAACTAAAGAATACAAAAATGTCTGTGTTGTAATGTGTTACCGGATTCGTGAATGTTAAAAAAGGTGAAACTGTTAAAATTGTAAAGACCGTAAATGTAAATGTGTTCTAATTATAAATGTTGACTGTTTTGAACGTTCTGAACTGTATGAACGAATTCTTAGGAGATCTTTACTGTACGAAAGATTTTTTGAGAGAGTTTCTTCAAGACTTGTCTCGAAGAAGGAAAACTGTGAAAAGTGGAAAATTGGGGAAACTGTTCTGATTGGCTTTACTGTTCGCCAATAGTTTTGCTTAAAAAAGGACATCACCCTACCCCGTGCGCCCTTAGCGCGATCCGTGCGGAGTACGGTGGGCCTTGTGGAGGTGGAAAAAGAAAGTGGACGTAAGACAGAATTTCCGTTGGGTTGTCAACAAGGGGACCTGGTTTATGTCTCCTAGGCCCTGTCCTCGGACCCTCAGGAAATTCGCGTTTATGGCACTGGCAATTAGCTGTTGAGACCGTCGACAGAACTTGGACATAGAAATCGTAAATTGTAAAAATACAAAGGACTCTCAAAAACGGCTCTGGTACTTGCATGCCATGAACGCGCTAGCTACGTGCAGGCCAAATGTTAGTCCCGTGTACAAATTGCTAGCTGCCTTCGTGAAAAACAAAGTCATAAATTTAAAGTTTCTAAAATACTGTAGGGAACGCGAATGTACCGTGAAACACCCGCTGACATTTCTTGTATATATCTTAGTAAATTTACGATATTTTTATTTGATTTCTTGTGCCATTTGAAGATAAAACTTCAGGGAAACATGCATGTCTCAAAAAGTTGCGGTGAAATAACTCAATTCTCCGTAATCACTAATAAACTTGAATGTCCCCTGAGAGGGGACAGCAGAGTGCAAAGGGTTAATAATTCGAAAACGAAGTTTCAAACCCCATTTTTGCAAAGGAAAATCTTGTTCAGAATGACGTCCTCTACCACCCCTTTCAGGGAGTAACACCTGTCGCGGGCACCCTGTATAATTGACAAAGAAGATTTTAGATATGATTTCTTAATTGGACTAGATCTAATAAAAGAATTTCAACTAATTCAAGATGAAAATCGGAAGATTTCACAAGAAACACTTAATTCAAAAAGTGAAGAAGAATTCCCTATAAGTGAATCGGTAGATAAGAATAGGAAAAAGGACTGTTCAGGTAATAGAACGCACTCAATTAATGTGAATGAACGTTTAATTGAAGAAATTTTTGACACATTCAATTTTGATTGTGAATACATTCCAAAATGTACTAGAATACTAGATTCATTACTCAATCTATTAAGGGAAAACCAACCAATCATTTGATCAGAAGAGTGCTAGGAATCATTTAAAAAAATAAAAGAAATATTTGATTCAAACTTGCCAGTAATCATTTATACAGATGCGAGTTTACTAGGTATTGGAACGGTTTTAAAACAATGTAACCGTCCAGCACAGATGCGACGGGTACAATTATGTGAAAGAGTGATACGTGAATGAACTGAATATTTTCAAAATTTAACATGAAACTGACATAGCCGTTATTTACTCGAATCACCGCGAATTAGTGCATAAGAACGAACATAAGAAAAGAAAAGGGGACTCGATTCCCGGAATATAAACAGAAACGGACACGCCGCATACCAAAACACGCATTCTACCCGACCCAATATCGACTGTTGCTAAAATAAATACGCCGTTTGAAATATAATATTCGCTATAATGCGGAACGTTACGAGATCTCGAATTTCGAACCTATTACGTAACCACTTGCCGTCAAGTATCTCTTTACACCGATAATTTATTATGGAAAAATAATTCCACACCGACTCCTCCGTGTCTCTATTGCGTGTCTTTCCATTGTTGTTGATTGTGTAGCGTCCCTGGAACCATGCTCAGGCGTTTACAGCACTCATGAGGCAAATAGTGGCTTTTGCCTACTGAGTGACTCGTTCTTATTATAACTAACTCTAAAAGAATGTGGGATTCATGTAGCGTGTACCGTTCAATCGTAGGCACTCGCGTCGCGATTGACCGCACGGAATTTTTCCGTGACGTAAAGTTGTAAATTTTACGTTTCGAACGTCTACGGTTTTTCACGACGCGCTGCTCTGCCGAATTAACCTTAGAGCAGTGGTTAGGATACGTTAACTCCCTTTCGTACGGTCAAGGGTTGGTTAGTCGTGTCGAATAATTACTAAGTCCCGAACGATGGACTTTTTAAAGTACAAAGAAAAACTAATTTCCGAACGATTGACTGAATGATTCAATTCTATGTCCGAGCGGTTTACTTAATGTTTCAATTCTATGTACGAGCGATTGACTTAATGTTTTAATTCTATTTCCGAGCGGTTGACTTGATGTTTTAATTCTACTGAGACGTTCTCAGTTTAACTTCCACGAAACGTCGGAAGTATAAGGAGGCATGCTGATTGGTTCTCATTAGAAACGTTGATTTTCCAATCAACATGCCCCTTGACGTTTGGGCCCACCCTCTCTTGCGCCCTTAGCGTGCCTTTTTTGAAAGAGGGTGGGAAACATACCGATAAGTACGGGAGGATCTCAAAGGTCGGCAACGCCGGGGTTTTTCTCTCCAGGTGACACGCACGTTGTCCAAAAAATACAGTTCGAAAAGGACCGAGGCCCGTTCTCGGTACCCTTCGGGAAAAACCCCGTTTATGACGGAAGTAGTTATTGAAGACGAAACGAAAATTTTAAATTCTAAAGGCATTGTTCGAAAAAATGTAAAACTATATTGCCGGCGATGGCTAAAATCTGTCTTTCAAAAATAACTGTTGGACCCGGACCCATCATAAACTACCTACGAAATCCTCGCGTATTGTGTTCCGTCGTACGTTCGGAACATAGCGTGTGGTTAAAGAGTAAAATCTAGAGGTCAATACATTTCAATAATTAAGTTTATTCAAGTAATTGTATGCGATAATTATAAATTTAGGAGTTTAAGAATATTGAAGGTTTGCCATAGCAGCAATAAAAGACCGAGGAACCATTACTTGTCCCTTTTTACGCGGCTGTTCTGCACATTGAGCCCGAGGTTGGCGTAGTTGTATTTCTTTTTTTTCGGTTCTACATGTAGTTTAAAAAGTCGAGGCGATCCTTGTATATAAGTAATAAAGTAATATAACTAATAAAGTATTTTTGTTATTCGTGAAATTGTTTGTTTCGGCCTCTTACTTGTATCCCCTCGTCTTTCATCTTTTATTTTATTATAATTAATCTACATAATTGACGGTAAAAAAAAAATAATTACAATTAACAATTACTTTAGCAAAGATTGTAACGAGGCACATTTTTGCCTCGTTACTAGTGGCCACCAGGCCCGCCGGCCTCCCACCTCCGCCCAGCGACACCCCAGCCGCTGGGGCAGTGTGGAGGGATGAATGTTTTATTTTTTTATTATTAATAGTTTTTTTTTCTTTCGTATTTTTATAACGCAGCCCTCCCACTTCCCCCCCCCCCCCTCCTCCCAGGAGCACCACAGGAGGAGAAGAGGAGCCCGTGTCCCCGGTTGCAACGGGAACCTCCACCCGAGTGACGGAGGCGCAGGATGGGTCCACCGGAAGGATGACGCCGCCGGCTGGCCGGTCGCCGAGCCACCCCGTCTGCTGCCGCGGGGGCGACCGGCAGCCCACCACCAGGGGATGCCAGGCCTGGGGACAAGCCACCCCCAGCCACCACCCGAAGGGGGCCCCAGGACCTGGCCGAGAAAGGATGCGCGGTGGCCCATCCCCAACACCGAAATCCTCGGGGTGGGGGAACCCCTCGCACCGGGAGACCGGGCGGAAGATCGCGACAATCGCGAAGCGTCTGAACAATCGTCAAGCGAGCCGCGAGCGAACGATCCAGCTTTTTTTCAAATTTTGCTCCGAACGTTTCATGTATTTTATATCTTTTTTTTCCGTTTCCTTCTTTCTTTTTGTTCCCTTTTTTTTCTCTCGCGTGTTATTTTGGTTTTGTGCATTGTAGTGCGTTTTTTTTGTTTGTATTGTGTGTTACTTCGCATTTTGGTGCTGCCGGTATCGAGGAGGCGTCCACCAGCGATAAAGGTAGGACCCTTTTTTTGTGGGATGGCATCCCGGCGCACTCCGCCGTGCGTTTTTTTGTGAGTGTGTGTGAGTGCGGGTGGTACCTCGCGGTAGGACCACCAGCCCCGGCGACTGGGACCCGAGAGGCCGCGCTTCGTTCGCGTTCGCGCCGATATTTTTCCGCGCCTCCGTGCCGCGTTGCGCCGCGCGCTCATTACTATCGTCCCTTTTCTTTCTGTTGTATTTTGGGTTTTAGGACCAGCGTCCCCTTTCTGTCCACACCACAGAGAGGGTGTGCTCCCCTTACGCGTGCGTCCCATAAAGTTAGTTTTACTTTTCGTTTTCTTTGTATCGTGAGCCCCCGCGTCGCGAAACCCTTTTCGCGCTTGGCGACTGCGTACCTTCCTCCCGACCGTACGTTGTACCGCGAGGGGCTCAGTGTTTTTGAAATCGCCGCGGCCTATTACGGCCAGAATAAAGTTTATCGTTACCCGATACTCGCGGGTCATCTATTTTCTTTTTATCGACCACCTCTGAGTTCCGCTCCCGAACGAGCTGCCGGAAGGGCGTATTCCCTGGACGAGTGCTTACGCACTGGCGCCCGGATTAAAAATCGTCCGTGGATTGTAGACCTCGGTAAGCGGAGGGCCACTTTCCCTGGTCGCCCTCCCCCGCAGGGAACCTTTCCTTCGTTCCCTGAACCGATACGTCACAAGATATAAAAAATATATGTATATCTAATATTATATTTTCGTATACCTAGTAAGTTTAGTAAGAGAAATTAAGTATGTAAGACCTATTAGTATCGGAAACGCAAATTGGTAGCTAACTACTTTAGTTGCGCGGTTTTCAATAAGGTACGGATTATTAGTTGATTATTTAATTGCTTTTGTAATCGATTACTATGACGCAACGCAAGAAACGTGGTTTTACAATAGGTCGAAATCCTAATTTGTGACATAAGAATGTTTGGCTTATTTAGAACAGCTACTCTTTTATTTGACTCTAGAACTATTAGTTCAACTGTCCTTTTTGTCGGAGCACAGATTGACACCCAAAACCTGATCGCTTAATTGGGGATCCTGCTGTTCGCTGGCTACTAAACAACCCAGAGCGAATTCCGAGAATATGACGTGGAGTTAGTAACTCGGCAAAAATAATAAATTCAGCTAAGTGGCCGCGGAGCTCTTGTTCGATGTCTTAGTCTTCTCTGAGACTGAGCATAGCACTCTCCTTTCGGAGTTTTAGAGACAAGGCCGCTTGAATGGGAAGCCTGCTGTTCGCTGGCTACTAGAACGACCCAGCGATCAAGTATCCAAATGGCTGATATACGCGGTCTAGTCATACCTAAGAATCCTGTAGACTCTTACCACCTAAAACTGTTCCAACTTGTCCCTTTATACGTCTCCTAAGAGGTCCGACTCGTATTACTTCAAAAATTGTTCTGCACTCCTAGTGTTCGCTTCACGCTCTTTTATACCCAGAGGATCATGGGTTTTCTGGCCAAGTAGCGAGCTTAGACACGTATAAAAACCATTATTATTTTATTACGCTTTATTTAGTAGAGTATATATATTTATTTGATTAATAAAAATATACTTTGATTTATTATTAGTTAAGTTTTTATAATTTAGCTCGTTAAATCTCAGTTTTAATAAATTTTATGTACGCAAATTAGGGGGATATTATAAGTGTTTTAATAAGAAAGTAATTAATCGGAAAAAATACATAAAATGATAACTAAAAATACATTCAGATTTAAGACGAACCAATATCTAATAACTTTAATATTTAAATGATAATTTATGATCATTTATTTTCGATGTATATTTGTCATCTCTTTCTAACTAACGCGCGCGTCATCGATCGGTGATTTAATTTAACAATGTTGCACGTAACGCGTAATCTACTCTTGACCATTACCGCGCGAATTTTTACGGTGCGGTCAGTAATTTTAGTATTCGAGGTCGATAATTCAATAAAAATGGTACATTGGAATATTTCTTCTCTGTTTACATCTAAATTCTTCCATGTGGTTGTTCTGGGGTTGTTACACCTCCACCTTGTTTGAGTCTCTTGTACCCAAGAGATCTTCCTTTTTACGGTAGCGTTGGATTATATAAAAAAATTGCAGCATTGACATTATCCTTGATCATTCCGTGGTGATACTGCTCCTAGTCCAAATAGCCAAAGGATTTTCCAAAATATTTGTCTTAGGTCCTTCTTGTTCTTTACTTTTTTGTATTCTTCCCAAGGTGGACTTACTTAGTATGTCGATCTGCACCAAGTTCCATTTACAGCCAGGATTTTCTTGTACTTGCAGGCTTGTACCAGGCGTTGCCTGAATTATTTTATAATTTACAGTGTTAAACTTTTCTTTATACAGGGTGTCCCACAATTACTGTAAGAGCCGAAAGGGGGTGGTAGGTGGGGCGACTCTGAACTCTTATTAGCATAAAACACTGACCAATGAGAGCGCGCGTGAACCGGGCGCGCGACAGTGTGAGCGAACGTTTCGAGTGTGACGGCCGATCGTCGACGTGAACAAGCGTATCGATATCTCGTCGGTATAACAGGAAGCTATTAAGTGAAAGTTAAATCGAATAACGAATTAAGAAGTTAAGAATAATATTAAGTTCTTCATTATTCTTAAATTGAAGATAAACCAATTACTTACTTTAGTACTTACTGTATGCCTTCAAAAAGGAATAAAGAATAAATTCACGAAAATTAATTTTGTCAACTATTCTAATGAAGCAAACGAATAAATTCACATTTCAAAACGAATGAGTACCTTGTCTATGACATGAGATAGAACTGGAATGGAATATCTAATGCAGTAAGTCACTGAAGTGAAACAAATCAATTCCTGCGTACGTTTAATTTTAAAAATTCACAAACAAATAAAACTTACCCATTGATCCATGAAAAAACTAGTTTCGATGAAAAATATTTGTGTCACCGGGAAGATCCACCGATCAGAGCATCAACAGCTGATGTACTGGCAGGGTCAATGAACTCTCAATTTATTTCACTGTCTCCTTCTAATAATCGCACAACATAAGCACGACCGGTAATTGAGGAATCAATTGTAGGGAAATTCCCGACGACCCACCCTCATAAATCAGGGACGAGGGACACATGGCCGCGGAAGGATGACCATCCTGGTGACGAGGCCCGACGCTAGGAATTCCGAGCCATAAACAACCCCAAGGCCCCAAGTTTCGCGGGGGACTAGAAACCCTCTCGGAACAGGAAGAGGACTCATTCTAAAGAGAGCATCGAAAAGCGTAACTTCGCCTTCAAAATCGCACCTCTGGCAGAATACATTGAATTTTAAAAACGGACTTAGTAAACGCGTCGGTTATTTTTCCCTTTTTTTAACACGATATTATATATTTTATTAGGAGACATTGTTCAACGGGCCACGGATCTCGCTTTCGTTCTCGATCACGAGGCGTACGTCGCAAACTGTTGCTGTGCAACGGTGATCTGTTGAACGACTGCGGCGTCGATTGAGACAGTTATCATTTATTGTCGAAACAAAACAGCCGAAATAAAATATATCGTAGTTTTTAATCGAAAATTCCGCTTTCTTGCTTGAATATTCGTTCGCGTGTTTTCATTCGTCCTATTTACATGTCGGGCTCACAGTGACTAATTAGTGAAAAATGACAGGGAAAAGTGATAATGAAAGCTAATAATGAAAGATAACAGTGATAGGTGACAGTGAAGTAAATTGATAGTTTCTGTGTGGTGATTTATCTATTCTAACGGTAAGGATCAATGGATCGACTCGGTGACAGAGATCATTTTTCATCATGACTATTTGGCGTTCAATGGGTAAGTTACATTTAAATTTGTTAATTACTCCATTTAAATTTTTATTTGTTGAATGGAAGTTATTTAATTTTTCAAATTATATATTATATATTATTTCTTTGCGATAACGAATAAACGTATCGAATTAATTCGATTTATTCTGATTACGTGAGTAAGGACTAATTTCTTTATTTCTCATCCATTAATGAATGATAATTCAACAATAATCCAGATTTTTTTATTCATTATTCGATGCTTTCTATTATACAGACGCTATACCAACGCGGTATCGATATGCTTGTTCACGATCACGATCGACCGTCATATTCGAAGCTGTCGCGCGCCCGGTCCACATGCGCTCTCATTGGTCAGTGTTTTTTGCTAATAACTCGAAAATGGAGCCTCAACCAATATTTTGGCAAAGGAAAAGGTTGGTCAGAATCGTACCACCTATCACCCCTTTTCGGCTCTTACAGTAATTGTGGGACACCCTGTATTCTGCCTGTACCGACTCTCGTGTCGAACTGTCTAAAAATATGCAGTTCTAGATGGTTAGATCCTAAAAATGGTCAACAATGATTTATTTCAACATAACGGATGAACTAATTCATTTGTACCGGTACATGGCCCGCAGCATTAATTGAAAATACATTGACCGTTTACAGATGTTTAGGTATAGGCAATTAAGCCTACCCTGAAGTCTGTAAGTTGGCGAAATTATTTTATACATTTTAGACGTCCGTAGCTAAATAGGCTACCCTGTCATAAACGTTGCCAGCCATGTTCCGTTGCGGTTCGTTAAGCCACATGGTCAGCGCGGGCCGGAAGAAAACTTTCAGTTAACAAATTTGTAATTTACGACGTCTTCCCCTGCCGAAAATCGGAGGACTCTGGAGTAGGAAAATAATTCCACCCTCTAAGTTTCAAGGGGTAACGCCTTTTCCGAAGTCAAAATATACCGCGGAAAGGAGTCGAAAAGATTACCAGTCGAGCCTCCGATATACAACTTACTCTTATTTCCCGAATAAAATAATCTTGCAAACATAATTGTTGTGAGAACTTAATCACCTACCTCGCGACAGTCCATATAAATAAATAATGCTATACCTTGTAATCCTGATAAAATTAAATTCATACAACGTTGGAATGATGTAGGTGCATTTTTTAACCAAATGACGTTCGACTGAACTCAAAATGACCATCTGATGTAGAGAAGGCACTTTTTGCTTGTGAATTTGGATGAACTGGAATTTGATGGAAACCTGAAGCTAAATCAAGTGAACTGAAATATTTTGCACCACCCAACTGATCTAAGATTTCTGTAGTATTAGGAAGTGTATATGCGTCGCTTATAGTTTTTTCATTTAATTTCCTATAATCAATCACCATCCTCCAACGTGGTTTTCCCGCAGAATCAGACTTTTTGGGAACTAGCCAAACTGGTGAATTATAAGGTGAAATTGATTCTTTAATAATTCCATTCTTGAGAAGAGAGTCTACTTGTTTGTAATCTTTACAAAATTATTACTTTGTTGTTATCCTTGTTATTTGTTAACATATATTCGTTATTGTTGACTGACCGTTAAGTAATAATTTGTAATCGTTTATTTAGGTGCCGACACTCAGTCGGATGTCCGGGATTCGGTCCCGGAGTAACGCGGCTTAAAGACTAAACGCGGAAATATGTACAAACGCGGAATCGACTAAACGCGGAATCGACTAAACGCGGAATCGACTAAACGCAGAACGCAACGCGGCTTATCAACTAATCGCTATTTACAACTATTCGCAGTGGGTAGGGGGAACGTAGGAAAAGGAGTAACACCCTTTGCCGATAGTGAGGTCGGACCGCTGCGACACGCACGCGGCCCTTCCCTGGCGGAAGACCGTTGCTGTCCGAGGACACGATCTTCGTGTTCCTCGGCGGTCAGAATGACCCTCGTTTCGTAGATCGAGCTACGACGCCGGGTCGGTGGAACGGAGTCTGCTTCGCCCCAGAGTGCTGCTTCAGCACGCGTCCTGGTGCCCTCCGTGGAGGAAGTGTAAGGATACAAAAAAATACAAGACAGCCTGGCACGGTTAGCGGTTAGAAAGCGGTTCGGTCGGTACGCAGTTCGGTCGGTACGCAGTTCGCTCGCTCGGTTGCCTGGTGCTTTCCGGCGAGTAGGCCCGCGGCTCGGTCTTATATATTACCGCGAGCGCCGATTCTCCTCCGGGAATCGCGGTCGCGGTTGTCGCCCTCTACCTGCGGCGATATGGAATGACGGCGTTCGCGCCTTACTACGCGTTACAAATTGACTGATTTACTTCAATCACACACACCCACGTCCTCAGTATCATTGAATTTTAAAGTTATTCTTTGTGTTTCTAAAAATGTAATTCCTATTATTCCAGTTCGTTCAATATGAACATTATCATTCACGATTTGAAATTTGATATTCATTCCACGAATCGCAATAATTACCTCTCCTTCAGTGAGTATTGAGACTAACTTAATACCACAAAGTTTGCAAACAACTACCCTACCTATATTTGTATAATTTGGAATTCCTTCTTTTTTTAATAAATTTACTTGACAACCTGAATCAACCAATAATGAAACTGATTTTCCTGGAAAAATTTACTGAGAAAAACTAACTACTGGTAATTGTCCAACTCGAAAAATCCAAAGCGAAAAAACTTTTCTATTCACTCGGTTTTACCAAAGAATTTGCTAACCGACACTGTTTTAAAGATTTGAATATTGTACACGAAGTTTTCCCATCAAATCGACGAACCAAACCTATTGCCAAATTTAAAGTTAAATAGGAATTTTCAGAATTAGAAGATTTTTGAAATTACTTTCAGAATTAGAAGATCTTTAAGTATTATTACTACTTAAATTTCCCTCATTGTTCACCATAGGCGAACTTTCAATGGAGGAGGATGTTGCTGCTGGCGTATAGTTTAACATAAAATTTGTAATTGTTTGTGTATGTTTTATGCAAAAATTTTCTACTATAAGTGTTTCTATTATTTCCTGACCTAACTCTTCTTCTAAATTCTTTTCTAAATGACGGCATTTATAATTTAAACTAACTACTATCTAAATTTAAATACTTATTTATTCAGATGAGTACATGACTTAATTTAATATGAAGACGAAGCGTGTGCTGTCCAGGTGATGCTTGCACGGCTGCTGTCACCACTCCCTTTGGCATTCACCTTGAGCTTCTAGGAACACCGTGCCGAAAACCCAGAAGAAAAAGTTCGCTGTCCGCCTTGGAGTCACGCACAAACTGACACTGAAGATGATTAATTTCGAGAGATCCGTTTCTTCCGGAGTTAATCCGTTCCCTTGTGAGATGGTCCGTTTTCTGTTGAAATGATCCGTCTTGTGATGATCCGTTTTTGTCAGGTGCGTCAGTCAGAACTAACTAAACACAGCTACAATATTAAAACAGACAAAGAATGTTGAAATGTTATGTCAATTTGTTATTATGCAATCGTTGACTACGCAAATTATAATTGGACTTAAACTCCAAATTGAAGTATATTCAAAATTCGAGTAAAATTGATCCCAACTGAAGTACCAGTGCGTCACGAGTCAGACTCGTCAAAATAGTGTAAGGGTTAAATACGATAGTCTGTGTTTTCAGTTGCTCGATCGCGTTATTAATATTCGTATGTTTAATCGTTGATTATAAAGGTTCGTATTATAAGAGATTTCTCGATTCGTGGTTTTCGCTTCGTATTGTAAGTTATTTCGACTCGTGATATAAGTTTGTTCGCTTCGTGATATGATTTGTTCTCCCGTGATTTTGATACTTCTACTCTCGGAAAATGATTTCCGCAAAGGTGACCATCAACGTCAACTCTGAAGTGACGCTTTGGAAGGGAAAGAGGTTGTTGATTGGTTACAAATTGTCTTAAAGGTTGACGCCCTCGTACAAGAAATGGTCACCCCTGGAAGTAGCCGCGACCAAGGAGGGACGCGCGAGGGAGTCCGCGTGTTTTGGGAAAAACCCGTAGCAGGTAATAAGGTGAAGAAGCACTCTGACCCTGACTGCAATGGTTGAAAATAACGGACTTGAAAATTAACATGTTGGACCCAAGCAATAAACTTGGGTCGTCGACGCGAGAGTGTTTTTTTCGTAACGAAAAATGGCCAATGGCTTCATAAACTTATTGCCGTTACGGTCGGTTCGAAATTCTCAGTCTATTGCCTTCCTGGATTTTACGATTTGTTCTCGAAGTCTTGTACGCTTATTTATAAAATACAAAAGCTGATACATCGCATTCTAAGGAGATGCAACAAGTGCTAAGGGCGCTTTGTTTGATGTTCCGCGTAATATTTAAAGAAAGGTAACTAATATTTAAAATGAATTTAATAAATTTGAACAACTAAATTAAACTTTATAATTTTCTTCAATTTGAGTTTAAACAAAATCAACTTCAAAACTAATTAAACTAAAACTGAATTTCACAATCTGATTTCTAATATTTGAATCTCTATTAAATGAAGAATGCATGTTGCGCTTTTAAGTTCTATTAATTGAATGGAATTTGACACTTTTGAATTGAATGTCAAAGCGAAATGTTAATTTGTTTTTAAATCTTGTTCCCTCTAATAAAATTAATGTTTCTATTCAAAATTCCTAAGAGAGTTATTAATTGGTTTCCTACTTTCTCTTCATTTATTAGATGAACGTTTTTACGCCTTAGCTATAACATTTGTTTATAATTATTTCTAACATACTTTGTGTTTCTCTTCAATTACTTCATTTTACAATTTAAATTTTGCGCGTTTGAGTCTCTATAACAGATAACATTTTGTTTCTTCCAAGATCACTTAAATATTTTATCATATCTCTGTAACACGTTCATTTGTAATTTCTTGTGATATATAGTTTTTCATTTTCTTATAAGTTATTTCTAATAATTATTTCCGTAATACATATTCTTCAAATATATTTTATAGAGCAATCATTTTCGTATATTCTTTTCCTTTTCAACTTTTCAACGTCGTAAAATTGATGCAAATACATCAAAAGACAATATTAGTAATATACAGAAAATTTATTACAAATATATTCTAAATTATTAGAGGTTGACATGAAAGTAGATTTACTTGATTTAAATTTTCCGCTCGTTTGCACAACCAATTTAAAGGAACAGCATTTTCGAGAGATCAATGGTGCCGACAGAGAGTGTCGCCTCTGGTCTACTCTGTGACGCAACACTGACATAAGGTAAGGGTAAACGGTCCCTTAGACAAAATTTGTGAGTATCTGCCAGAGTCTCCTAGCAAACAAAGCAAGTTTATTATATTCTTTTCTATGTCTGCAACCTGTCATTGTGATAAGTAGTTTTCCTGTATATTTCTGCTGTTCTGGAATTGTTTAACTTGTGCAGCATTCAAAATTTCTGCATTTTCTATCGCGTTTATTCTCCCTTGTATATTATTTCGTTTTTGTACGTTTCCATTTTAGGTCCTCAAAGCCAATTTCTATAGACTAGTAGTTTGTATGGCATTGCTATATGTAAATGCAGCCTTGAAATCACATGATTTTTTGTCCTCATTACCTAATGTTGAATGTCCCTTATTGTTAGTATTATTTCAAGTAACATTACTACGTATTTTTTGTTTGTAGGTTATGATTTCTGTCAAGACTAACAAGTTAAGCTGTGGTTGGTCTTTTAACTTTAATTACTTAGTTTAGCTTGCTTGTTATTGAATTCAAATTTAAATTTATTGATTGTTGCAATTTAAATGTAATTCATTTAATTTTTTAATCTACTTAATTGTTTTACAGGTTCTTGCTATCCTACAGATCAAAACTTAGAGGAACCAAAAAGATATGCTAACCCTATTCATCTTTTAGGTTGCTATCATTCAAGTAAGCATTTCTGGCATTTCGCTGTATGTATTCTTGTTTACTGTTTAATCTCCAATTATACATAGAATTTGAAAGGCTAATAGTATTTGTCATCGCAGCATCAAGTTGGTACCTTTTCAGGCTTTTGTTGACGTTTAACCTGCCAAGGTGAGGAAATTCTGCATCTATCAGTTGCATCTTTGTGTACATGTTAAACTTTACTCATTACTGCCTCTATGAGTTTTTTGTACTGATAAATTGTAATTTCAGTTGCATGAAATTATGGATAGTCAGAAGGTTAGCAGTTTAGTTAGTGCTCTCTTAAATGCACTGTTATGACTGATCACTAGAATGAATTTCTTGTCATTGTTTTTGACAGGTGAGTGTCTTTTCATTTCAATTTCTCATTTCGATTTTGATTTTTCAAATTTGATTCCTTGAGAATCTGTATTTTGTGCCTCGTACTCTAGTATCTGTGTTCTTAATTTTTTAAATTTCCAATTCTAATTTTCTACTGTGCAAGTTTTTAAGATACAATACAAACTTCTCACCTGAACTCTAAAGTATAGAGTGAAAACTTAGCACCAAATTCTTGGTGTTTAATTTTGAGTTTTCAAGTTCCTGTTTTCAAGTTTCATGGCCCAATTTAATCTAATCTGTGTATAACGATTCAAGGTTCAGCTCGTATCTTATATTTTAACTTTAAATTGCAAATCCATATCTAGATTTGAATTAATGTAAGCATGAAATGTAGATTTCAATTAATATATTCCAATTTTAATTTAATTTAGCTTAAATTCCGTTTAAAGATTTAAACCTAAAGGCTCTAACCAAATAAGATGGCCAAATCTGTTGTTGTGTCAAATGAAACACGCAATATGTTGTTCAATAGCATATCCAAAAAAAACTCACTAAATTTGAACTCCCTATCTTGGGATAATAAAAGTGTGACGAGTACGTCACGAACGGTTACCGACGCACGCCGTCAGTCGCGCACCGTCAGCCGCGCACCGCGAGGTGGGGACCCCCCACCGAAAACCGATACTACCTCGATAGCGATCGATCAAAGGATCGAAGAGTTGACTCGGGGCTTCGGCCCCGACAGGACCTCTCCGGAGGTCCTCTCCAAGGCATTAAGGCGCTTCTAGTCTGCGGATAGCCCCGGGCTAGGAGAGCTGGAGGCAAACGTCGGTGCGAAGGATAGACCTCGCATCGGGGTTAGCCGCGCCAACCCTCGGAGACTCCTAGACCGCTGTGGTGCGAAGGATAGACCTCGCTCCGCGGCAGGTGGAGTTACGAGTGAACGGTCAACCGGCTTCTCTATCCTGTGGATAGCCCCGGGGAAGGTAAGCCGTGGGCAGGCGTCGCGGCGACGGATAGTCCTCGCCGCGGGGCTCGCCAGACCGTCGGGGTTAGGCAGTCAACTCCAGGAACATCTCGGTCTCACGAATAACAGAAAGACTAGGCCAGAAGTGGCCATTACCCCGTGTGTTTTACTCTCCTCCCCTCCTCCTCCTCTCGACCGCGAATAGTATTAAGGCCCGTCCTAGCTATAAGCACCGCGAACGCCGCGCCGGACGTCTCACCGACCGTACCGCGAACGCCGCGCCGGACGTTCCCCCGTTTAGTTGTAAGCCCCGCGAGTACCGCACCGTTAGTGTATAAGTTAGATATAAGATATGCTGTACCCGTACGCCACCGTGCTAATTCCTATGTAATTCCGATGTACACGACAGCGACCGTGGAGGGCAGGACCGACCCCCTCAAGGCCCCGGCAGCCGCGCCGGCGGAACCGTAGCGGAATAAAGTATAACTTAAGTCTAATCTGCGTGTCGTTAGTTGCCTTCGAACTAGTCCCCTTTCCTCCCGCGACCGGCCTCCTCGCGAAGACCCTGGAAGGCTGAAGCGTCCAGCACCAGGGGGCCCCGCGAATCTCGCACACCGCCACGTCGCTTCACGACGTGGCTGGAAAGCGAGACAAAGGAGCGTTACAAAAGGGAAAAATCAAAATTCCAATGTTTGCCATATTTTTTGTATTTAATTGTGTACAAGAACTGTGACAAAATTCTGAACTATAGGTGTCCAAATTGCGCATATTATAGAACTTATTCAGATTTTTTATTGCAAACTGTAGTTGTAAAAAATGAAAGTAGAAGCACTACTTTTATATTATTGCGATAATAACATATTGATATAACTATTATCTCTCATTTTTTAAGATTTTATAATTAAAGAAATAACATTCTTTTATTAATTCTGTGCCGCAGGTGGTTATATTTTAGAATGTAAAAACTTGCTGTAACAACATCTACGGTTAAACAGTTAATCATTTCCAGTCTTTATAGACTTTAGAGGTTTGTTTACTACTTTTGATTTCATTGACTAGAGTTTATAGATATAACTTCTATTTTCTCCTCTTAATGTTCCTTAATCTTTTGTTACACGAATGAGTGTTCGTAACATGTGTGGTAGCTATGTATCTAATTTTTATTTCAACTTTACTTTTCTTTAATTTAATTTAATTTAATTTTATTTATTTTTCATTAAATGTAATTAATTTAATCAGCTTAAAAGAAATAGGCAGTATCGGTTACTACTCTTATTGTTACTACTGTACAATGCATTGCTTGGTGTCAATATCTACTTTCACATTCCTTACATCCATTACCATGTAACTTATCATAGACTTAACTTCTATAATCTCCCTTAACTTCTCCTGCATCGTTCTTTGTGTTCTTTTGTGCTGATGTCCGCTTGCTTTGTGTTTTTGTTTCGGTTTCTCGTTCATCTGTTAGACGATCGGTCGTATTTTTCGTATATTGTTGTGTTTCAAATGGTGTTGACAGTTTTTCTTCTTATCTCGTTTATCCATTGAGTTGAGCTCTTTCCTCGTTGTAATTCGTGATGTTATGTATCGACAAAGTGTTAGCGGTTTTATAAGCGTTCGCTACTTGATTGACTAATTTATTTAATTTGTTAAGTAATTACTTTTATTTTAAAATTTACGTTTTAGATTTAATTAGATTTATTTTTTTTATTAATCTGCCTTATTTTACTTTTTTATTTGCTGTACTTTAATTTTAAATATAATTTTAATTTTATTATCTAATGTTTCTGCATCTTTGATACTAATATTTCAACTCTGCTTCATCTTCCCAGCATCTATCGCTTATTATTGGTTAAAAAGAAGTTTTCTGCTCATTTATTTATTTACGTGTTAATCTATTTATCCATTTTTTATTTATTTGTTTACTATCTATCTCGTTGAATGCTTGTTTCATCTGTTGTTAGTTAAATGTTAATAGCTTATGTAGATTATAATTTATTACTCATGACTGACTTACAGCATATTTGGCTTCAGCTTGTTTAGTCTATTACTTATCTGTTTATGTTGGGTTTTTGATGAATAAAGTATGTACCTTTTAGTTTGAATAAAAGTTTAATATTTCCTATTAACGAATGCACGTGTACATCGCGCCACGCCACCATCAAGACTGCGTGTCCCGCGTAAACCAAAGACTCGCCATTATCATAGAGTAGACCAGAGACGACACTCTCTGTCGGCACCATTGATCTCTCGAAAATGCTGTCCCTTTAAATTGGTTGTGCAAACGAGCGGAAAATTTATATCAAGTAAATCTTTCATGTCGATCTCTAATAATGTAGAATATATTTGTAAGAAATTTTCTGTATATTACTAATATTGTCTTTTGAGGTATTTGCATCAATTTTACGTTGAAAAGTTGAAAAAGAAAAGAATATATGAAAATGATTGTTCTATAAAATATATTTGAAGAATATGTATTACGGAAATGATTATTAGAAATAACTTATAAGAAAATGAAAAACTATAAATCACAAGAAATTACAAATGAACGTGTTACAGAGATATGACAAAATATTTATTACAAATAAGCTACTGGTGAATGTGCAGGTTTAAACTATTCTTTTTCTACTAGTACAGTATGCACATGCGCACTCCCGATTCTTTTGACTTGGGCATTTAAATTGGTTGTGTCTTGTGTCTCTCTCTAGGAGGTGGCGTTCCTTGTCTAGTGTTGCCTCTTGTTATATCTACTCTTTGCGTAAATACTATTCAGTATGTACAACTTAAGAAACTATAATAAGGCGCGAATAATACAAAACGCGACGCAAATCTCTACAGTTTATTTACTTGAACTGCTGTATTCTCTCGTTTGTCAATTTATTTGATATTCATGTCTATTATCTATTTACTTATGCCTGCTATATGTATAGTGTATTATCTAATTTCTTATTATCTGAATTTAATGTCATTGCTTATTGTTTGTCAGTTTATCTGTAGTTATTTACTTCTTTCCAATTAATTCATACCTATATTGTTCTCGATTGACTTATTTATTTGTTTCGTATTCAATTTATTCTAATTTGAATACTTACATGCTCTTGATTTCTAATATTAAGTTATAATTTAACAAACAACTAATTTATTCGATGTAGCTTACATACCTAATTCTTGTTCAACTCACGAATGTATTATATTTATTTACTTATCAACTTATGGATTAATTTTGCATATCAGCCTAGTATATTATCTATCTCTTTGCATAATTTACTGATGTATTGTAGGTTTGATATTTTATGTCAGTATTTTGTTGATAACCGTGTACAATGCGTTTGATGTGAAAGCTTAAAACATATTTCAGTAGATAATTACTATATTAAAAATGTGGATGTGACACTGTGTGGTTGCTGCAAGTGTAGTAGATTCCTATGTCGATCCAACCGCGAAAATTTAAATACACATACATACATATTTCTCTATAAGGTTGACTTATGCGCTCCCATATCTGTATATTAATTTATATTTATATAACTATGTAACCAATAATTTATATGTAATACGTTTTATTTTAGTTTGGAATTTGATACAAATAAATAAACTAGTTTGAGTTTCTCTGCAAACAAAGTTTAATAATTTTATTTTGTGAAGACTATTATTTTTATTATATGCAAAGTCTTTTCATCTGTAAGTAAACACATAACATATATCGTTTATTATTCTCTATCCATGTGTAACATCCCTGAAGAATTTTTTGTTTTTTTGTCGCCCTCAGAAATGTCCGAAAGTTAAGCTATTCAAAGGTATTATAGATTTCAATTATCGACCGCGATTTTTCTATTACCGACCGCGACTTTAGACATGTCAATCATCGTAGAATTTGGTTTAACTGTCGGTAACATATATCTATATGTACTTTCTCAATTTACAAAGACTATATTATTAAATAATTATTTTTAGCAAACATATAGACTGTCTAGTTAAATATTTAGTTAAATATCACTGAACATTAGATTCATTTATTATTCCATTTATAGCGTATTATAAATATATATTTCAGTTAACAACGTTACTAGATACAAAAAAAAAAAGTTATTAAATAATTATTTGCGAAATCAATATGTAGGAAGTTAATCATATGATAGAGCTGAGTTATTAGGAATCAAATCCGAATATTATTTTAGTCGAATAAATATTATATTGTAAATGTTTCCTACGGAAAATTTCGATACATGATGTATGTACTACGTGCTACGACGCTAGCACAGGATTTCTTAGAATCGACGCGCTATCTCTAGAGAAAGATAGATGATATATTTTCAATCACCTATATTATAACACATTAAAATCGTTAATTATTTAAAACAAACACTACATACAAAAATAGCCAATATTATGTTGAATTAGAATATCGATACTCGAAGTCAAGAATCATTCGTTTAAACTAAATAAATAATACAATTGTAAAATTATTCTTAGGAATATTCCGCGAGATCATATACTTCAACGTATAGCATAGATTCTTATAGAAATCGTGCGAAAAGGACAGCGCGTGTCTATTTCATTTAAAACACTATTAAATTGTTATTTTTATATTACAAACATTAACTACTATTCCGAAGACTCTATTAGCAAAGTCAGAAACTCATTTAAATTATTAATTAATGTTTTATATATATATTATATGTTAAAATCATACGCATAATTTTATACGACGAACATAAGGGTAGATTTCCAGACCTTGAAAAGTGAAAGGACTTCGAGTATATAAGGCCGGTCGAAATCAGCCTAGATCGCAGAACAATTTTCACAGTCGAGCTATATACACGTCGTAATACTATCCGGAACAATTTTCGCTGATCAAGAGTCGAATAGATTCTTAATTCTTTTTTGGAAATGCGAGTATACGCCATTTAGATACCTGATCGCTGGGTCGTTCTAGTAGCCAGTGAACAACAGGCTCCCCATTCAAGCGGTCTTGTATCTGAAACTCCGTCAGGAGAGAGCTATACTCAGCGCCAGGGAAGGTTGAGACATCGAAACGAGAGCTCTCAGCTACTCTCAGAAATATTGCAATTTCTGTCGTGTTACTAAACGCGCCATCAGATTCTCGGGGTTCGCTCTGGGTAGTATCGTAGCCAGCCAAAAGCAGGCTCCCCATTTTGAGCGGCTTGGTGTCTGAAGCCCGTGTCTTTTGGGCGGCAGTTCAGTAATTCCGATTTAATAATTAAAGTCAATTTTTATTTGCTACCCTGTCGAACGTACACTGTTCATCTGATTCTGGGTCGTTGGGTCGTTCTAGTAGCCAGTGAACAACAGGCTCCCCAATTAAGCGATCTGGTTTTGGGTGTCAATGTGCGATTTGGCAAAAAGGGTCTTGGACAATTAGTTGTCGAGTCAAGCTAATTAAAGAATAATTGTTCCGATGAAGATAACTAAACTTTACAATAACTTCAAATCCTAGGACTTTGAATCGTAGAAATATTTTGTCATTTAAAAAAGGATTGTTCTGTCAAAATCACGTAGTCGACTACATCGCGTTAGAGTCATAATTACAAATATTAATATTGTCGAATTCGTAAACGAGTACTCAGTAAATTCCAGAAACAGAATCAAACTTAGGTAGGATTCGTTATAGAGTAGACTGTAAACGTATCGTTCATATTATAAAAACAAAAATCAAATATTGTCAACCTCGAAATTGCGTTAATTAGCTTCTACAGAAATCAGACTTAGGTAGGATTCAGCATAGAGCTAAATTGCGAACCGTGTAATTTACGTCGAATATTATAATTGCGTTAATTTCAGAGTATCAAATCTTGGACTCTCAACATATAAAATCTCTTTAATTCTTGCGAAGGAGAATAGTTAGCTTTGAACGAGAATCAGATCTAGGTAGGATTTGTCGCGAAGCATTAACTAGCCTATCCTATTTTGTTAGTTACATTTTGCATTCACGAACGCGTATTATTTAAATTATATATATATCTTTTTGTTCTTTATTACGACAAAATATATTTTAGTTCTTTTGAGTTAGTCGTCCATTATTAATGTCACTATATTAGTTACGTATACTTTTCTTTAATTGTTATAATTGTTAATTGTTAAATCATCATCATCATCATCACTATTTATTGAATAAACCTTTATTGTTGAAAGGTATTGACCTGTGAATTTCAATTCTTAACCGCACACCACACGAATCCCACAATCTTTAGAATTAGTTTATTAATAATCGAGTCGTTCAGTAGGTAAATACCGCTCTTTGCCTCACGAGCGCAGTAAATATCTGTACCTAGGTCCAGAGACGTTACAACTCCCTTTCGTACGGTCAAGGGTTGGTTGGTCGCGTCGAATAATTACTAAGTCCCGAAACGATGGACTTTTTAAAGTACAAAGAAAAACTAATTTCCGAACGATTGACTGGTAATTCAAAATTAAATTGAAAATTAAAATTGTAGTCATAATTTTTCGCAAATTAGCAGGTTAAGGATTTTGGAGTTGAAGGATAAAGGAGATCTGGAAAACAGGATTTATTGTACAGGTTAGGATTGGGTACAGGAAGCTTGTACAAAAGACAATTCTTTTCTCTCTCTCTCTCTCTCTTTCTCTCTCTCTCAAAATCGCAAGACTATAAGTTTCTACTTGATTCTAATCAATCAGGCGTCCAGGAGTAACTCTGTTCTCTCCCGTTCGAATGACGTCCAGGCGTTTTCTCTGAACTCTCCATAACGAACGGGCGACCAGGAGTATTCTCCCGTACTCTCCTGTACTTTACTCGGGGCGTCCAGGAGATGCTCTGTCCTCTCTCGACCGACAGGCGTCCAGGAATATTCACCGAACTCTCCATGTCGGACGAGTGTCCAGGAACAAACTCCCGTACTCTCCCCCTATTCTCCAGGCAGGCGTCCAGGAAGGTTTCGCCGTACTCTCCTGCCGGAGTCTTAGACCTTTTAACCATCTCCAGGCGGGCGTCCAGGAATTGTCGCTGTACTCTCCCGCCGGAGGTTCTCTTTTACTCCAAGCAGGCATCCAGGTATTATCGCCGAACTCTCCTGCTGGAGTTTCCCTTCTAACTACTCTCCGGGCAGGCGTCCAGGTATTATCGCCGAACTCTCCTGCCGGAGTCCCTAACCAACTAAAGCTTTCTCCAGGCAGGCGTCCAGGTATTATCGCCGAACTCTCCTGCCGGAGTCCCTAGGCTAGTCTAAGAGCGGCCGATGGTCCTTACCTCGTCCTCTCTCTCAGACTGCCAAATAGGCCGGCTCCTGTCGCGAGCCTCTAATTTATATTCGCCGGTTGCTATCGCGCGGCCGCGCTATCAACAGTTCGTCGCTAAGTTCGCCGGTTCGCGGCTCGCGGCTCGCGGCTTCGCGTAACGCGCCTTACCTCCCGCTCCGCTGAGCAGCCTACAATCTTTCTCGTCTCGATGCAATTCGATTATTCTAGATCTTTCGCTTCTCTAGAATTTTCGCGACGCTATATAATATTTCGCTCGCTCTCTCTACTTTTCTAAGGGTCTGCTAATGGATTTTATGTCAGATTTTCCACGAATCATTCTATTTTATTTGATCGCGTCTTTTACATTATTTTCGTACGCTACAAAATTAAAATATAAATTAAGTCATAAAGCAAACATTAAGCACAAAGGAGGAACCGACAAGTAAATAAACAATAAATACATAAACAACGACCGCAATCTCAATTAACCAGAATTATAAATTTTATGTCTCTAACTTTAGCAATTAAGATCAAACTCGATTAGAATTCTAGAAAATTATAAACATGAATTCGCGAGATAGGAGCGAAGAAATAAAAACGTACAAAAAAGTTGATAGCAACTTGACAGTCTATATTTACCAATATTTTTTGCGAAGTACATATAAACTGTAGCGAAATTTGTTAAATCTCAATGTTAAATCTTGAATTAAATTAAATTGAATCAATGGGCTGGATGCGACGGAATCTGTGACTGCATAAACAGAAGCCTCACCTTTACGGCGAACCGTAGACTGTATAGAAGTTTGTAAATCAAATTAGAAATTAACTTCGACATTTAACTTCACTTACTTGGTACAAACACTACAAAGTGAAATTTACAAAGTGAAACTTGAAATTAAATCAATTAAATTTAAAATCTCAATCTGAAATTTTAAACTGAAATTGAGACATAAGATTACAAATATATATTCCGCAGTAATGTCTACACTATTATATGTATAGACATCCTAATTAACATACCGACAATAATACGTGGAAGGTGCAGATTATCCGAACAATAACTTACGTTGAAGTTGCAATTTGTTTTCGTCGTTGTCATGATGAGTTGAATACGTATAAATACGTACAAAACATCATTCTCTTAGTGATAGAAACATTGTAAAATACGACATACACGCTTTAACTGTCTTTTAAATAAAGAAAATTCATCAGTAACGTACATTCAAAAGTAGCAGGTTTATTAATACAATCATCAATACGTACTTTTCCAAAGTTCTCGATGTTCATGTCATATAGTCCACCGGCGCTCCAGACGCATGCTTTGTTACATCTTATTATCATCGTGTAAAGTAATTTTTGATGTTTGGTCGGTATGTCGTACCAGTTCGAGTTGAATCTATTACAACATTTGGAAGAAAAAAAAATTATTCAAAATGAAACATATCTAAAAAGTTTTTCTTATTGACTCTCCATGTAATTGGTGAACACTATGTTACATGTACTTACATTTTAACTGTTAGTAACAAAGTATGGTCTAATAGAATTTGTCCGTTTAGACTAAGGACGAATAAATGAAACATCTCACCAATAAGGAACAAGACATACCTTAGAGCATTTATAGGTTGATCCATGTACAGAATTATCTGAAAAATAAATGAACATATAAAAATTGATATACTGGATATTTGAGCGTGAAAGTATTTTTACCTGAACACCCGTCATGCTGATCAGCATCATGTTTACTGTGACCAATATTAAATTCATATTCTGGCTACATTCCTGTAGGAGATCGAAAAACCTAGAAATATAACCAAAAGAGGAAACGATAGAACGCTAGTTATGTTAATCACTCAATGTTCATTTTAATATAATCGGTACTGACCCTAGAGCTTCATGATGAGTGATCACGCATCCATTGAACATTCCATCTTTGAATTCATCGTGTTTGCATATCTTTTGTACTTGGTATCTGTATAATGGTAATAAAAGAGAATTGTAATTAAAGTTAAGATCTGAAATTAGAATTATTATTAATATTAAGATCGGATAGCAAATCGTTAAAACATTGTCAAGGATTGAAGAAGGTATGTTGTTTCTAATTCCGTACTTCGAAAATGTAAACCGGTGTAAAAGTGTTTAAGGGAAGGCGGTTCGGAAAGATTGAATGCGCCAAGATTCGAGATGTTTATTTAAAGTAATAATACTTACCCACACACGTCAAATAATCCGCTGGCATGATGAATGATAAGCAGGTACAAGGAATCTACGGTAACGACTACAAATGTAGTCAGAGCGCCGGCCCACGCCATATGAAGATAAACGGCGAAAAAGTGATCATCAACATCAAAGAAGATGTAATTAACTTGAAACAGTTGTTGCCTTGGACGAGTTTCATTCAGTGGTAGAATGATATCCAATATCGGCGGAATTAATGGAATGCAGTTAAAAATGGCTATAAACGATAGCATACTCACTGAAAGGAACGTCCATAAACTAAACAATCTCACACCGAACAATTATCATAAACATCATTATTCTAATTACGACATGTCACATACTTCTGTACAAATTTGCAAGTTTATTCCCTTTTGCAGTAACCTTGTCTAACACATGTAATTCGCTGTCCAATGTTCTCCACTTTTTTAAAATAAGATCCAACAACATTTTGAACTGTAAAGCGACGAAGCCAGTGTAGTAGACAAAATGGATAACATAGTATACATATATGTACATACGCGTTCCTTGTTCAAATAGATGTTTCCGAATTTAGTAGCACTTAGAAGGGCTAGAGACATGTGAGGTATGATGTCGATTATTTTATCGATATCTTTCGCACGGATTCCTACATATAACTCTACAGCCTGTGAAAATTGTAGGACTCGATCACGTAATAATGTTAATTCATTATTATTTACAACTTACTAACACACATAGTAATACACAGAGTGTAGCAAAAGAAAGCGAATAGTAATTTCTCGTTAATAATTTGAAACGCTAATTCATGGCACTCTCTTTTCAGAACGCACACTTGTATGTGTCGCAAAAATCAAGCGATGACGAGTATACTCGTCGAACACAGAGTAAGTTTCGCTGTTAAAATATTGGATCAAAAAGGTGATTTAATTTTATAAAATTAACAATTCTATAGCTAATATTTATTTACTCGCTTAACATTACCATATACAGTATTGTATATATACAGGTCCCGTAACTGGTGGTACAACCAGAAAGGGAGTGATTCTACATACAAAAATAAGTCGCAAATGAAGAATGAAATTTTGTCATATGAGACTTTGTTTTCGACAAAAATAGGTTTGAAAATTTGTCGAGTACGCGTGCATTTTGGTCTATAAACTAAGATTGTTTGTATACATGGAATACATCAGGAGTCAAGTCTACAACACATTTCTTTCTTCTCTCAGTTCTCCTATGCATACTCATATGATTGTCGAATGTTGCACTTCATATTCGAGGGAATTTGATTTTTCAACAGGACGGAGCACCACCACATCACAGTTGCAAGGTAAGACAGTGTTAGTTCGAAATTTTTGAGGGCCCGTGCGGTTGGGCTAGCCAGCCCTGAGCTTCCTAAGATGGAGGCATGAAAAATTAGAACCGCGCTTTTTGAACGATGCACCGCCAACTTGAAAAGTAGGCGATAAGGGTGCCGAGCTTAGCGACACGATACACAATCGAGTCAGTTTTTTCCTGCTTCTTCATTCGGAAACATCGAAAAAGATTTCGCGTATCGACAATTTATCCAAAAAGGCCTACAATAGATCTTATTCATATCCAATAGCAAGGTATGTTGCACTACAGCATTCTCTTCATAATTAAATAGATAAAAAGCGGTCACGAGACCCAATATACGCGATCATTCATGATCCGTAGAGGAGTTGCTTTACGCACGCACTCTCTGATAATACACGCGATCTTTCATGATCCGTAGAGGAGTTGCTTTACGCACGCTCTCTCTGATAATACTCGCGGTCATTTATGACCCGTAGAGGAGTTGCTCCATGCACTCTCTCTGAATAAGCACACGCGATCATTCACGATCCGTAGAGGAATTGCGCTGCGCGCAATCCCTCTGAATATATATGCGGTCTTTACGACCCGTAGAGGAGTTGCGTCTTACGCACTCTCTCTGATCACTCATACACACCTCACATTTACATTTACACAAAAATACGTTTTTTAAATAAAGAATTACATGAGGTTTTTTGGCCGCAAGGCCTTTTTTCCTCAGGGTTTATCCCCAAAATCATTGTCTATTGTCTTATTAATTAATATTTATGTTTTTCAATGAATTACGTGACTCAGACAAGAGGTTTGAGTTACGAAGGACAGAACAGACAGTTTTTAAATAAAAATTATCGGTGCTGGATCGGCCGCGGTGACAGAATTCATCGGCCGCCACTATCTCCCAACCTTCCACCACTAGATTTTTAATTGTGGAGTCACGTTCAATCTATTGTGTATAGTGATGACGTGATAAGCCCCGAACAATTGTGATAAAAAGTTATTATGGCATTTGAACAGTTAAAGTTGCATAATAGTATAGCGGCTTTACCGCTACATGTGAAGGTACGCGTTTAGTTTTTAAGACCCAGGTCATCGGCGGTACGTAGGGCCGGTGACCGGTAAAAAGGTCTGGGTTTTGTCCGGGTAGGTTTATGCCGGGGATTCCCATTTTTTCTGGGAATTCTCATCTTCTTACAGGATTTTGGCGCGCTTTTAGACGTGCTAGCTGTCCTTGTCTAAAAAGGGACTATTTAACCCGGCGGAAATGCGGAAGCGAAAGATTCGCTCCTGACCGTTCGTGCTGAACGTCTGTCATTGTATATACGCGGTAACCGAACGTTTTAGTAAAGTAACTCCCGATAAAAGTACTTCGGTGATAATTATTTTATCCTGCCGTCATCCGCTAAAATAGAATTCTAGAACCCGTTCGTAGGAATTTGTTAAGAAGTGTACAATCATGTATGCAACAACATGGAAATCATTACCAGCAATTTATGAATTGAGCGAAATTATAGTGAATATTGTGGTCTTGACTGCCAATGTATTGCATATATGTATACAAACAGTGTATATGCTTATAGAAGCAAATAAAGATAGTTTACAGCGAAATTCGTCAAGCTGAATGTAGACCAAGTGCACGCGTAGTCGACAAATTTTTAAACCTATTTTTCTTGAAAACAAAGCCTCATATGAAAAAATTTTGTTGTACATTTTTGACTTATTTTTTTATGAAGAATCATCCCCTTTACGATCACAGTGGCGTGCAAAAGTTCTCGGCCAGATGGTTTTTGCGATTTTTTTCCAAAAGAAAAGTGTTATGGAATTTTTATTACTATCATATATCTGGACATATTACGTGAAAGTATACTCCAAACAAAATCGACGCTATTTATTTTTCATACATGTTTATTTACAAAATAAGTCAATTATCGTGCTCCAAAGTTCCCGGCCAGTGTGTATAACAAAAAACTTATGTTTGTTTGTCATTGTGTAACAATTTTGTGGTACCTTATTTAACATATTATATACAGGGTGTCTCGTAACTAGTGTTACTCCCTGAAAGGGGTGGTAGAGGACGTCATTCTGAACAAGATTTTCCTTTGCAAAAATGGGGTTTAAAGCTTCGTTTTTGAGTTATTAAGGAAAAACACTGACCAATCAGAGCGCGAGAATAGCGCGCGCCCAGACGCGAGAGCGACAGCTTCGAGTATGACGGTCGATCGTGATCGTGAACAAGCGTATCGATACCGCGTCGGTATAATAGGAAACTGTTAGATAAAAGTTACATGGAATAACGAATAAAAAAATCTGGATTGTTGTTGAATTATCATTCATTAATGGATAAGAAATAAAGAAATTAGTCCTTACTCACGTAATCAAAATAAATCGAATTTATTCGATAAGTTTATTCGTTATCGTAAAGAAATAATAGATAAAATATGGAAAATTATTCTCGTTAGATATTGTGATTATGAAAAAGAACAAATTCTCATTTTTGAAAAATTAAATAACTTTTCCATTCAACAAATAAAAATTTAAATGGAATAATTAACAAATTTAAATGTAACTTACCCATTGAACGCCAAATAGTCACGATGAAAATGAATCTCTGTCACCGGGTCGATCCACCGATCCTTACCGTTAGAAAAAATAAATCACCCGACAGAAACTCTCAATTTACTTCACTGTCACCTATCACTGTCATCTTTCATTACTAGCTTTGATTATCACTTTTCCTTGTCACTTTTCATTAATTAGTCACTGCGAGCCTGACACGTAAAAGGTCGAATGAAAACACGTGAACGAATATTCATAAATAATTTTAACTACATTGTCGCGAAAGCAAGAAAGCGGAATTTTCGATTAAAAACGACGATATATGTATAAACAGGACATTTTAGGCAGCACGGCATCGGGCCGCCTACCTATCATCAGCACATGATGCTAACAACAAACAGATGAAGTTTGCACCACACGCTAGCTACGTGACTTGGGGCCAAAATCCATCGATGGACTCAGGGTCCGGCCCATATCATGCATTTGTCTAGTGGCGAACTATATCCGACGGAAACCCTATCGTAAATTAGTCGCAGGCTTTAGCGGTGGATTAGTCGTTCGATTCTGGCTTTTAAATCTAAAAAACGTTAGCATGGCATATAAATAAATTCGTTATTCAAACTGATAAGCTGTTTCAGTCAGTGCATACAAGGACGCATGAATTCATTTCAAATTATTCATATTTTTTATTTGTTTTGTTCCGGCCTAGCTTCAAAATACTCTAAACATCTTGAAATTCAAGACTATACTTTCGTTTTCACTAAAATTGCAATTTAAATAGGCAATGGTCTTTATTTTTTATACATGTCGCATATACTTGTCCAATACAGCTAATAGGTTAAGTACATTGGCGTAATTGAAGAGAACTATGTCGATATAATAAAAGACCTAAAATAATATAAACATAAACCGAACACGTTATCGGCAATAGTTTCGATCTTTGATAAAATACTTGACAGTTCTTTCAATATTCAATAACGTAGGTTTCTTTTGCAACACGTTGTGTATAGGGATATGTGTTGAAATAGGTGTTCGTACTGAACTACATTAAAATGCTAATTATTAATACTTTATATTAGTTTTCATCGCTTTTTACCATTCACCGTAAGTTCATTAATTATTTCAGACATTAAATGCAATTCAACAATCACTAGTGCTATATTGTAGGATAAACAAAATTTTTAAGCTTAATTGCGTTAATAATTTGGTGTTAAAAGATATAAAGTAGCAGAAATTATCTTACCAATGGGATTGTGCTCAAGATCAAAGTGTAGAACACCACATTTATCCTAATTTTGTTTCCTCGTGTTGCACAGTACGGATTCAGGCCCGTTAATGTTAAAAATTTTCCAAGCGCCTTGTAGTGATGAAGAGCGAACACATTCTTGACTTGTACTTGTTGATTCTGAAATGCTGCACATACTTGTTTCAGTCGAAATCCTGAATCGATTACCAAACTAACATACAAACGTTTAGTCACATTAAATACAGCATACACGAAACATGAAACATTAACTCAACAAATGAAACTTTAAAGAAAATTAAATGTCTGATCGATGTTTATTGCGTAACAGATACATAAAACAATGTATTATTCTGACAATTATTACAGAATTCAATTAAAAGTAACAAATATCACGCGTACAGTCTGTGGCTTCAGCTTTCGTGAGCTGCGACATTTTAAGATGTTACGGTTAGAAACGTTGCGATCGAAGTATTCCCGTAAAAATATGGGGACGGCGTTTTATATAGCGATTTTCATGTCACCTTCACTCGAAGGGGTAATATTAATCGTGCACATGTTGTAGTACACCGCAATATATAATTACACTCACGTCCATGCTGAAATACTAAATGCGATAATAGTTCTTTCGATCGACTGACAGGTGCGAATTGCAGCATCAATATTAATTCTTGCGGTACATACAAAAGTGGTATCTTTAGGTATCATTAAATATTGAACAAAGTATTCGTGGCAATGGTGAATTTTATGGGAACATACGTGAGATACGTCTTTGGATAGTTGATTCTTCGAAGACATGACAGGACATTCAGTAATTCCAAACGAAAACACTGGATCTCTGCAGTTTACAGGAAACGTGTGTATGTCGAAAGAGTAGTTCGATTCATACTTCATATGCCATTTAACGGGAATTTGTGTTCAACAAAACAGCGGTGGTATGTCTACATTAATTAATTAGATTATGTGGTTGTGTAGTAAATACTGCATGGTATCTGACATAATCAATTTGTACTTCTGTTAACTATATATACATTATTATCTGTTAAAAAATACTTTCAAATAAATTCTTTTAACCTCTTCTCTATCTTCTACTCTATTTACTTCCATGACTGTTATTCATGTTCTAACATAGTTAATTCTAACTCCTATTAAATTCCTTTACTCTTCCTTTAAAATGAAGATAGAAAGCTCTAGTATAATGAAGTTCGATATCATTTTCTACGCCAGAAATTTCTTACAAGCGAAGGCACGGAAGTGTTCCACTCCGATTTTAGTGATACTTCGTACATTTGTATTAAGCAGACAAAAATAAGGAACACGTATCTTTTTCATCAGCTGAGACGCAGATTTAAGGGGTGAAACGACCCCTTAAAATTTCGACCCGCTTAAGCTATCTCGAAGATCATACGAGATACATTAAAACTACTAATAGGAAAGTTGTATGGTTTTTTACGAATAACAACAGGATACTAACAAACTGAGCAAAATGCAATTTGTCCATAACAATCAAATTTTTCATAACCTTATTTTACAATTTAATGAAATTTGTATAATGACAAAAAGTGAAGAGATTTTTATTCCAAATCCATTGATATAATAGTATGTATATAGAAATACGAAATTGCCTCCTACAGTTTCTCAGGTTTTTATTATACAGGGTGTCCCACAACTACTGTAAGTTTTTTTTCATCATCACCATATCTAACGAGAATAATTTTCCATATTTTATCTATTATTTGTTTGTGATAACGAATAAACGTATCGAATACATTCGATTTATTCTGATTATGCGAGTAAGGACTAATTTCGTTATTTCTTATTCATGAACGAATGATACTTCCACACTACTCTAGAATTTTGTAACTTTCATTTAACAGTTTCCTATTATATCGACGCGGTATCGATACGCTTGTTCACGATCACGATCGGCCGTCATATTCGAAGCTTTCGTGGGCCCGATCCACGCGTGCTCTCATTGGTCAGTATTTTTTTGCTAATAACTTGAAAATGTAGCCTCAACCAATATTTTGGCAAAGGAAAAAGTTGTTTAGAATCGTCCCACCTACTGTCCCTTTTCGGCTCCTACACTAGTTGTGGGACACTCTGTATATTTAAATTTAAAATGAATTTGAAGCAGAATTTTTTGAAAATAATAATTGTATATGAACGGATCGATTATGACCGTCGCGCCAGCCACCTTCTTGCACTTTCTTATACATATGTTCCTCCTTCGTTTATAGACGTTTATAAACATAGTTATGACTTTCTCAGGATTAAAATAAGATCAGATATAACGTAATTCAACACATATTTATTTGTAATTCGAAGCATTCCTCTTATATCGCAAGCTTTACTCCAATAAGTTATTAGAACCAAATATACCCCGAATTACGTTGTACTTTGTCTCATTTTAATCAGGAAAACGTCACCAATATGTTGGAAAAAATTCTATAATATAATAAAAGGATTAAAAATAAAAAAAGTTTGTAACGTATTGCCATTCAAGACATTTTCACTCGCTATTCTCAATTGCGTTCGAAACTTATTGTCATCAATTAGACCAATAAATGAAGTACAAATTACATCGTATTTAGTCTCGTTTTAATCACAACATGTCAAAAATCTATTGGCAAAAGCTTGATTGACGTTACATTTCTCAGGGAGCGAACTTTTCGACGTCTCGAAGGGCTTTCCTCCCACTGATCGGAGTAATTTTGTCATTTTATACTGTATACTGTATATTATGTTCGCTTTTATCAAGATTTTACTGTTCTGTTCTAGCTATTGTAATGAACGAGTACGTTTTGAATGTATATGGCACGAGGCAATATAGAAAACAATATTGTGACCGAAAGGGTAGAAGATCCGCAAATTGTCGTGAACCCTTAGATGCCTTATTTCTGCAGGACAAAACATGTTAGGATGAGTTAAGGTTTATAGGAGTATCTGACCAAATGAAATACTAGATTATTGATTCATATTTATTTGAATAATAATTATAAATATTTTAATAATAATTGTAGACATTTATTTGTTTCTTTTGTCCCCACCTCCCATCACCCCCCGGGCCTCCCCCTCGCTACCCTAATCACCTCATTCGCGGCCACCACGGCCTTCGCAGCCTTCATAAATTAGCCGCTTTAATATTTTTCTAATCTGAAACAGTAAAATAAAAATGTAAAATATTCTTCTGACCATATCACTAAGACACGTCGATGAATATAATTGAAAAGTGTGATACCGAAAACTTTTTAGTTTCCGAAAATAATTGCAAAAAACTGTCGTTACTAGAGTATTTAATTCTGCCTACAGGTATGGATCTGAATTTATTCACCGATTAACATACGACGATATGGACACACGCAGAATTCAATATGCAAGTAAAAATAAATTTTCGCCAATATCTAATCTATCGTAGATAAATAAATCGTAATAAATAAATGTCAAACACATTATTACTTCCTTTATTTCTGGACAGCGGATTTATTTTCTTATCTTTTTGTCAGGTTATGCTAATTTGGTAAAACGACTGTGTTATTATCCGAAAATAATCAGCGTGTCTGGCAATTCAGTATGGGCCTGAAGAAATTACACGAGAGAAACCGTGGTATGAGAAACCCAAACCAACAGGTCGCGCCGTTTAGAAATCCGGGTGTTGCCCAAAAATCGAGCGGGCCCATCCTTCCTCACGACGCGGCCACTGTAGCTTGACTTCGGTAATCGGACAAGAACCGGTATTTCCTACAGGGCTACCCCGTTGGGTTAATAAGTAGAAGATATTGTATGTATTTTGCACATGGACCCGAAAAGGTATAAAATACACCGCTGTCAAGAGAGACGACACAATTTGTCTCTTTCTAACGTTGCACACAATTTATTTACAAATTCGCGAGACTTGTGCAGATATTTTGCTGTATTTCTAACACTCCTTTTTGGCCCTTTCGGGTGTTGGCACAATAATTCTGCTTCAAATCGTTTACCGCATACGGCACTCATCTCGAAATGACTTGAACTTCTGAGTGACAAAAATGATACTAAGAGAATTGAAGGGCTATTGCGTATTAGAGAAGACATTGTATCTTTGGACTGACGCAATTTTTGCTGTATTGGGTATCAAATTTCATAGATATCTTGTCCACGCTCTTGTGGAACAGACTGTAGTTAGTCGGTATATCTATCCGAAATAGATATATCCAATTTATAATTTGCTACCGGTGCAACGATCCGGCGTCGGACTGCGCTGCAAAGTGTAGTCGCTCTACGTCGGCCCGCTCACCCTTCATTAGCGTACGCCTGTTGACATTGTGTTGTATACTATATTATTCACTGTTACTCTTAGACAATCTTACAGCAAACATCATGAGTCAACTCCCAGTACTTTCTATCCTAGTCATTTCGTCTACACATAGTCATCCATGAACTTCAACCGCATCTCATCCCTTACCGACCACTGGGCCTATGACAACCCCTACCTTTCTACTTTCCGATCCTATTATATACCACCGCTTTTTCTCCAGATTTTTAGATTTTATTCCGAACCGTCTTAGGACGAGAGTCTACGCGAGTAACCGCGAATTATCTGTATAACACTCTGTACTTCGTTATTTTGTATTTTCTACGGACTTTAGTTTATTGTAAAACATTAATAAACTTCGTAAACGGAATACAACAATTGTCACGGGTTGATAACAATATAAAGATAAAAAATATTACAATGATGCAGCGCCGGACTGCGCTGCAGTTCTATGCGATCGCAAATAACCGAAAGTACTTTCACCCACTTTCCTTCTTATAATCCATAATTCTGACAATTTATTCTTTCTCGCTTCGCCAGTGACGTCATTTAACCGGATAAATTATCCTACCTCAAATTATCTTATCCGATATCATCCATTCCATCCCATTTTTATCCCATCCCAAACGAAGAAGCCCACTACATGCTCGTGGTTTTCCTTGTGCGATTACATGTCATTTAAAACAATAATAACATTAAAAAATATTCTTCTTTTAAAGTAATAATAAAGTAAAAGAAAATTGTTGTAATTTGATTATCATAAAAAAAAGTGTTATTGGCTAAGGATGGGTTCCTATTATAATTTCCCTGTGTACTTATCATTTGTTACAGATTTTACAACGGAAGATTTGTGAGGAAAGGAATTTTCATAAGTATGGCGACATGCTATATTGGACGAATTTTGCGGAATCCATTGTGTAGTTCGTTGTTATGAAAGAGAAGAAAAAGAACAGTTCGTGTATGAAAAAAGTATTACGTTGTAGGTAATATTGCACAATTTTTAAATAAAATGTAGGTTTTAGTTTTATTTATTACTAGCTGACCCGACAGACGTCGTTCTGTGAAGGCTTTTGTACTGTGGCTGTGAATGATATTTTCATTGTAACGCTTTCTGGTATACGATATTTTTTTTTTTGTTTACGTGGTGCGTAAACAAACAGACATGATGCTTTTCCAACACGCGAACGGGTAACATACCATTGGCCATACGAGAAACATGGATTTTCTAAATTAATCCCGCAAACATTTAATGACTACCCCTGGGATTTATTTATCGTTATTGCAAAAGCAAGCCTCACTGGAAACTGCAGTCGTTTAAATTCAAACGGTATGTCGGTTGGAATCATTGGAATGCGTGGTATCACAACGTCTTCCCCTTTATATTTTCCCTTTAAAATGTTTGCTTCGATCACATTATTCGTTAATTTTTTGACCGCTAGCCGTGTGCCGTTACACAGACGCGGTTGGTTGATATTTCGCAACATTATGATAAAAGATTCGACTTTTAATTGAAGATTATGGGGCGGCAATCCTGGCAAATCTAGCGAGTTCAAAAATTCGGGTGAATAGTTGACGACATTATCTTGGTCAGTAGCGGAATCAACTGATTTGTATGTCCTCAATTCGCCGGCAATTTCATTTTGAATTTTGAAATTTAATTCATTTACATCTATGTTTTTAGCAGCCAATATAGCTCGTTCGCTTAATCAAATGTGATCTCTGAAGTTTTGAGCAACGTTTGGGAACACCTTTTCAATAAGTTCAGCTTTTGATTCAGTCAACTGACAAAAATTATTAGGAAAGGTGATACAGCCAGTCAAAACGTCTACAGGGAGTTCGCCATTGCCAATGTCAATGAAATGTCCATTCTTGATGCGGAAAACTTCGACCGTAATGGACAATACTTTCCACGTTTCTTACTCTTCGGACTTGCCGTTCGGACCGTAGACCCCTGGCTATCGGTTTCGGCCTTACCGCAACAATAAGACCGTTTTTATGACTTACTACTCAAATCGTGACGTTTCTGCTGAAAATCAGTAAATTTCTAAGCGTTATATCTCGAAAACTAATAAAAATCGGGTAAATACATGAAAGCTTAATAATTTCGTCTTGAAAAGCACTATCGCGTGATCGAAACAAAAATATATGGTTCCATTTAAAAATCGAAACTTCACCATCATATCTTTTACATTAATAACATTATCAAATTTTCGTTTGCGCCAAAACATAGAGCCCCTTGTACCCTGCAATTTCCATATAAACAATTTTTTGTGTCACCAATAGTTTATGAAATATCGCGTTGTCACACTTAGGCGTGGACACCCTGTATGTTGCTAGAAGAATTGTCATCCGGCCTACATTTTCTGCATTCCCATCAGTATTAATCGCATCTCGAAGGTGAATGTACTCTTCAGAACGTAGTTTGTACTGGTTTAATCTAATGAATGTTAATCGCTCTGCTTCAATTTTGACATACATTTCAACAGCATATTGGTGAAATAAACGCCGACATTTCATGATGTGATTCTCTTCATTATCACGAACCATCAGGCGGTATGAATAATAGTTCATTGAACTGACTTTTTTGTTGGTTTCCACACCTGAAAATAACTTATTGTTTTAATAATGACAGTGATAGTTAAATTCACCTACAATTCATATAAGAGGTAATATAGTGATGCCATTGCTTAGCCAAATTTTTAATAATTACCTGTAAGAGGATCTATCATCTTGACTGAGATAACCATCTTCGCCTTGCCAAAATATGATGGGATATTGAAGTGCATCATATGACCGATGTGTTTCATACACACGCTGTAATTGATTATTGCGGCGATGTAAAACAATATCACGGGATTTTAAATTTTCGCCAACTATAACTACAGCAACCTCATCAGTTGTTGGTGCATTGTAACGTCTCTCATGTTGGCCCACAGGAGTTTTATCAGCTCTGATAATGATTTTGTAATTATCAGATGGCATGATATCCAGTGCAGTTTTGAACAATGTAACCAACTGATTTTGTTGATGGAAGAAGGTTTGCAACTGTTCTACAATTAACCTCTCACAGAATTGTTATGTGCACAACGCAGAACAATTTCTTGCGAGGAATTGCCCATAAAATAAATTGGAAGGAATTTGTAATCGCCATCCGACACCGGCAACAGTGAACCTGCTCCGCCACTGCCTTTTTCCTCATTTATCTTTCTTTCTTTCTAAACTTTTCTAACTTTCTCTTTTGTCTGAATATTTCTAAACACTTCCTGCCTTTTCTGCAATTTCTATTTTCACAGGGTCTCGTGCAAGTCTGGTCAATGTCAGATTGCACATTTGGCAGCCAGACTTGTGCGGGTCTAAGTTTCTCCTTTGACTTTCTCTATCACCCCTTCAACTTTCCACTCTGTATTTTTCCTTTTCTTTCCTATATCCATCTCTACTAAAAATCACATAAAAACTCTGCTCATCGCGCCGCTCGAGACACTTGGTATTTTGGCACCGTTACGTTTGCGTCTGCGGAATCTCTAGCTCTCACTGTTACATTGTTACTTGTTACCTTTGTTATTTGTTAAAATATATTCGTTGTTGTTGAGTGACCGTTAAGTAATTGACTGATATACTTCATTCACACACGCCCACGTCCTCAGTACTAAAACTGACTGGGATGATTGGATCCGTATTGGTAAATTTTCTTGTAATACATCTGTTCATGAGGCAACGAGTTTTACTCCACATGAGTTAGTGTTTGGAGTTAAAGCTACAATACCTTCGGAATTTGTAAAACAGAAAGTTCAACGTACATTTGTTGATTATTTAGATAAATTATATTAAAAAATCAGTAGCACTCAAGCAATAGCAGCGAAAAATTTAAATGAAGCAAAAGTCAAAAGTAAAGAAAATTATAAGTATTTGAATCCTCAAAAATTTTCTGTAAATGATTTCGTATATTTATTGAGAGAAACAAAGACATCAAAGTTTAATTCAAATTAGCTTGGTCCTTATAAAAGTCTTCAAATATTTAATGATTTTGTAACGTACTGTGTCGGCGCGGACGTCTGACTTAGAGCCGCCGCAAGAGGGCGACCGCCGGCATATACAGGGTGTTCGGCTACTGGTGGGCATAATTTCAGGGGGTGGTAGCTGGGGTGATACTGAACAACTTTTTCCTTTACCAAAATGTTGACTGAAGCTTAGTTTTTGAATTATTAATGAAAAACACTGACCGATCAGAGCGCGAGAATAGCGCGAGAGCGACAGCTTCGAGTGAACAAGCGTATCGATACCGCGTCGGTATAGCAGGAAGCTATTAGGTGAAAGTTAAATGGAATAACGAATTAAGAAGATAAGAATAATATTAAGTTCTTCATTATTCTTAAATAGGAGATAATCCAATTAGTTATTGTTTATCCAGATCAAGCATATTGTATTTATTTTATGCCTTCAAAAGGAATAAGGAATAAATTCTTGAAAATTAATTTTGTCAACTATTCTAATGAAGCAAACGAATAAATTCACGTTTCAAAACGAATGAGTACCTTGTCTATGAAATGAGATAGAACTGGAATAGAATATGTAATGCAGTAATTTACTGAAGTCAAATAAATCAATTCCTGCGTACGTTTAATTTTAAAAATGCACAAACAACTTAAATAAAACTTACCCATTGATCCATGAAAAAACTAGCTTCGATAAAAAATATTTGTGTCACCGGGTAGATCGACCGATCAGATCATCAACAGCTGATGTCCTGGCAGGGTCAATGAACTCTCAATTTATTTCACTGTCTCTTTCTAATAATCGCACAACAAAAGCACGACCGGTAAACGGACCGAATGAAAACGCGTGAACGATTATTCATAGACATGTATGTTTAACGATACTCTATATTCTCATTACAAGGTATCCGAATTGAGGAATCGATATTATATCATATTTTAATAGAAGACATTGTTGAACGGGCCACGTATCTCGGTTTCGTTCTCGATCGCGAGGCGTACGTCGCAAGCGGTTGCCACGCAACGATGATCTGTTGAACGACTGCGGCGTCGATCGACAGTCATCGTTTATTGTCGAAAGAAACCAGCCGAAATAAAATACATCGTAGTTTTCAATCGAAAATTCCGCTTTCTTGTTTTCAAGACAGTATCGTTAATATTATTTATGAATATTCGTTCACGTGTTCGGCCGATTTACGCGTTGGGCTCACAGTGACTAATTAGTGAAAAATGACAGGGAAAAGTGATAATGAAAGCTAATAATGAAAGATGACAGTGATAGGTGACAGTGAAGTAAATTGAGAGTTTCAGTGTGGTGATTTATTTTTTCTAACCGATAAGGATCGGTGGATCGACCCGGTGATAGAGATGCATTTTCATCGTGACTATTTGCGGTTCAATGGGTAAGTTACATTTAAATTCGTTAATTATTCGATTGAAATTTTTATTTGTTGAATGGAAAAGTTATTTAATTTTTCAAAAACGAGAATTTGTTCTTTTTCATTATCACAATATCTAACGAGAATAATTTTCCATATTTTATCTATTATTTCGTTGTAATAACGAATAAACGTATCGAATAAATTCGATTTATTCTGATTAGACTAATTTCTTTATTTCTTATCCATTAATGAATGATAATTCAACAATAATCAAGATTTTTTTATTCGTTTTTCGATGTAACTTTCATCTAACAGCTTCCTATTATACCGACGCGGTATCGATACGCTTTTTCACGACGACGATCGGCCGTCACACTCGAAGCTGCCGCTCTGATTGGTCAGTGTTTTTCCTTAATAACTCAAAAACGAAGCTTTAAACCCCATTTTTGCAAAGGGAAATCTTGTTCAGAATGACGTCAGCTACCCCCCATTTCCGGGACCTACACTAGTTGTGAGACACCCTGTATAATGGCTGAGGTTAGATGAAGTTTACTATGACTCGCTTAAGGTAACCAAATTATTGTTATCCCTATTCCCACGCTATTGCCGTAGGTAGCGCCACGTGCGTGGTACCGTTGAATAAGTCTCGGCCTGTAGATATACCCAAAATTATGAAATTTTGAAAAAGTGGGGGGGGGGGATAAAAAATTTTTTTTCAAATCTTTCAGAACCTTATAGGAAAGTCGATTTTTTTTTTCAAACGAAAGATGGTATTTCAGACAATGTTTAAAACCATGTTCGCCTTTTAGTCCGGACAACTTTTTTGAAACAGCTATAGCCTTTACAATGTTTGCCGCCTTAATTCTCGCGTTATTCCTGAGGCTACGAACGCGTGCTTGGTGTCGTTGGAACCGGTTAGACGTGTACATTAATTTTGGAAAAAAAAAATTTTTGAAAATCGGTAGGGGGGAGAATTTTTTTTCAAAATCTCCAAAAATTTTCAAAACGACCACAACTTTTTTTTACGGCGTTCGAAAGAGCGGAAAAAACAAAACAAAATCCCCTTTGTCCGGAAATTCTGACTACAACTTCAGGTTATACAAGGTCATTAAAAGAAACTGTATTCGACCACGGGCAATTATACGTTGCTATGAGACGTGTAACATCACGCTCAAATCTACGCATCCTAATCGGCCACCAACACTTCGCAACATATCCCGATCTGTCTAACACAAAAAATATTGTATATAATCAATTACTATCTTAAGCGTAATTTAAAAAACATAAGATATCCCCTATCATCACGTACCCTACTTCCGGCGACGGCATGGGCCGCTAATATAACCTTCTATAGCAATTTAAATTATACAGGGTGATTCAGAAAGGTGTATCGAAACAATATCTCCGAAAAAGAGGTTGTACAGAAAAATGTTTCAAACAACAATTGAAGGACTTCGAACATAGCGTCATCATGTTAAGTTTCAAAGTTGTAACTTAAATCTAAAATTCTACGGGGTGATTCAAAAAAAGTGAACATAACAAATATCTTGAAAACTATAGACTTTAGAGAAATATTTTTGAAACAAAAGTTGCACGGTATCTTCAACTCTATCCTACTGTTGCCTCGGCCAACTCTCAGATGTCATGATTCAATATTATTCGAATATTGAATACATTTTTTGAACGGTAAGCCATGCTTTTGAATTTCGGCAATGGGAAGCACTTAAAATTCAGAGTTCGACAATGTATATCACTTATGTCAAAAACTAAATTAACAAGGTCATTTGAAGGTCAAGATAATTTCACAAGTTATAAATTTAAATTTAAACTCAGGTACATATCCGACATTAAAATTTTCAACTTGCTCCACATACGAAGTCGTTTACATGAGTTTACGTAACAACAACACAAACTGACCTTCAGACAACGTTGACATAACAAATAAGGGGGAGGGAGAAAGTCATCGAAAAATTCAGCCTTAAAAACCTTAAAATTATAATTCAAAAAAATTATAATAAGAATGTATAATATAAGTAATATTCAGGAAAATCGATATTTAATGAACACCATGTAACCTTGACATTACAAATAATGTTGAGGGAGAAGGTCATCAAAAAATACAAACTTTAAAAAAATTAAAATATATAAAAAAAAACATTTATCATAAGAATGTATACTTTAGAAAATTATATTGTAAAATCGTTTTATTTTGAACACGAGGTATATACTAAAAATCGAAGCGACGTTAATTTGTCATACTTCAATTTATTGATCAAATCGATAATTATCGAATGCGTCATTTACAACTAACCATAAGCGAGCTATGCATTGCAAGCTAAAGAATATAAAGTTATAAAGAAACGTGAACAATAAACAACCAAAGAGGGTTAACTGAAGAAATATAAATTAGTTTCGTTATCAACGTAAGTGTATTTTATCAGTTAAAAATAAATAAATATTGTAATAATTGTGTATCTATCAGTAACAAATATCAATTTTTACAGAACCTTAAACAAACAACGTCCATAGAGGGTACATTAAAAGTAATAAAAATAAGTTTCGTTATAAACGTAAGTATATTTCATCTAAAAAAAACATACATTTTAAAATAATTGTGTTTCTATCAGTAACAATTATAAATTTTTACAGAACCTTGAACAAACAACGTCCATAGAGGGTACATTAAAAGTAATAAAACTCTGTTTCGTTATCAAAGTAAATATATTTCATCAGATAAAAATAAAAAAATTTTATAATAATTGTGTTTATTTAAATAACAAATATAAATATTTTCAGAAAAGTCAACAAACAACGTCCATATAGGGTCAAATAAAATTAATAAAACTATGTTTCGGTCTCAACGTAAGTATATTTCATCTAAAAAAAAACATACATTTTATAATAATTGTGTTTCTATAAATAACAAATATAATTTTTTACAGAACAGTCAACAAACCACGCCCATATAGTGTCCATAAAAACTAATAGAACTCTGTTTCCTTATCAATGTAAGTATATTTCATCACTTACAAATAAATAAATTTATTAATAATTGAGTTTATTTAACTAACAAATATAAATGTTTACAGTACGGTGAACAATCAACGTCCATATAGGGTGTATAAAAAAAATCTGATTTGTTATCAACGTAAGTATATATAATCAATTAAAAATTAAATAAATTTGACAATAATTGTGTTTATTTAAATAACAAATATAAATATTTTCAGAACAGTCAACAAAGAACGTCCATATAGGGTCAAATAAAATTAATAGAACTATGTTTCGTTCTCAACGTAAGTATATTTCATCTAAAAAAAAACATACATTTTATAATAATTTTGTTTCTATCAATAACAAATATAAATTATAACAGAACCGTGAACAATCAACGTATATATAGTGTCCAATAAAAGTAATAGAACTCTGTTTCGTTATCAACGTAAGTATATTTTATCAGTTAAAAATAAATAAATATTGTAATAATTGTATATCTATCAGTAACAAATATCAATTTTTACAGAACCTAGAACAAACAACGTCCATAGAGGGTACATTAAAAGTAATAAAACTCTGTTTCGTTATCAACGTAAGTATATTTCATCACTTAAAAATAAAAAAAATTTTGTAATAATTGTGTTTCTTTAAGTATCAAATTTAAATTTTTAAAAAACCTTGAATAAACCACGTCCATAGAGGGTCGACCACGGCCACAAAGCCATCTACGGAGGCCTCTTATTATCATCTGGGTCCGATGAATGCCCTCTGCATTCACTGTTCTGCTAAACACTTTGAAGCAGAGCGCACACAGTCTGGACACTTTTCAACACGTTGTTCCAACGGAAAAGTGTCATTTAACCTTCGGCCGATCCACCCCTACCTGCGTGAGGTGTTCACCAATATTGATCACATGGACTTCAACTATTTTCAGGAAAATAGCCGCTACCTGAACTCCGCTTTCAGCTTCTGCTCTCTCGGTCATAAAATTGATAAACCTCCGCCTGGCACTTACTATCTCATTGGTAGAGGAGAACTCTTTCACCGTATTGGTCCCTTGCACCAAGAAGATATGTAGTTCGCGTACAAACGCAAATATGCCGTATGGCTCTCCATATTTTAGCAACATCGAAACGGCCACAAGACTCCGCTACGAGGCCACTAAATTGAATCCTCGCATACTGCACGACATCAGTGTGATTATGCAGGAGAACTCGGCGCTCGCTCAACAGTACCTTCATGCGTACGAAAAGGAGCAGGAAATGATTCGTCGACAACAACCACGCCCTACTGTACATATACAGTTGTTGCCTGGCCATGCTGGCGCCGGTATACACGTTGGTCGGACAAATCTTCCGACTACACGCGAGGATATAGCAGTGTTGTATGGTGACCATGATGGTCTTCCGCGCCAACAACACCAACTCCTAATCCAACACCGTGCCAGTCCTAACACCGATCCTTTACAAATTGTTAAGATCGTTAATCTGCTCCTTGACGCTATGCTCTACCCTCTTCTCGATCCGTACTCCGTCATCGGATGGCACACGGGTATCCGTCATGCCATTACAACCGTGGTCCGGAAGTATGTGACCATTCGCGAGGACGCCGTTCATCAGATGGCCATTCGCGACGACCTGGAATACTTGCACGACGCCGGCAAGTTGTTCCAGCAGTGGTTGGTGGACAAGGCTCTGCGGGTTCAAGAGGATAAACTGCAATGGTTACAAGAGAACCAGACTGCCCTCCGCCGGGATTCCTTACAAAACATCGGCGACTTTAATAATCCCGGTCGCAAAAATTCCCTTACGAACATCTTCTTTCATCGGGGGACCCTGTCATGCGTTAAACACTATGCATGACATGTTGGCCATGTCCATGCAACTTGGTGCTGCGATATTCTTTGTTACATTTACAGCCAACCCTGCGTGGCCTGAGATTGAAAATAGCATAAATCCAGGAAATAAACGCGATTTAAGGCCCGATATCGGCAATCGCGAGTTCAACTCCAAGCAACAGCGCTTCAAGGATTTGGTGACAAAAGAGGCGTTCTTCGGTCCTTGCCGATACTACGGGTACTCTGTCGAAATGCAGAAGCGACAAATCCCCCATTCTCATTGGATCATCGCCGTCGAGCCACCCTACAATTCCAGAGACCCCGAGTACATCGATCGGGTTATATCGGCCGAAATACCGGACCCAGATGCGGACCCTAAGTTATATGATATCATCTGCAAGAACTACCTGCATTTTTACACGGAAATCTGTTCCCCCGATGGCGGCTTGACGTGTAAGAAAAACTTTCCGAAAGCTTTTCAAGAGCATACTCAAGTCCAACTAAACGGGTATCCTCTCTATCGTCGCCGAGAAAACGGTCGTCACGTCATTAAGACACGGGGTCAGGTATCAGTACGTTTGGACAACCGTCACGTTGTCCCATATAACCCGTACCTGGCTAAAATGTTCGGCTGCCACGTGAATGTCGAACACTTGTCCGGCGTTCGTGTGATTAAATATATATCCAACTATATCAATAAAGGTTATGACGTGGCGCACATTGCCGAGATTGTGAATTCCGAGCCTGGCAACGAGATTAGGAGGTATCGGACGTTGCGGTACGTTGGATCATCCGAGGCCCACGGCATTTTTTAAGCTGAATGCAAGAAATCCAGCTGCTCGCGAATATTTATACCGTGACATCCCCCAAGCCTTTGTGTGGAATAATAGCAGAAAAACCTGGACCGCCAGTGTACGGCGAGCGCAGCGATTTGGCCGCATATTCCAAGTGCCGCCGACTAACCCCGAATTGGTAGCCACTTGTATATTACTGCACCACATCAAGGGTCCCCACAGTTGGAACGACCTATTTACTTATGAAGGCAGGGTGTACACCTCCGCCCAAGAAGCTTGCCACGCCCACGGCTTAATTAACAGTGGCACTGCCTTCCAAGAAACGTTGGAGGAAGCGGCGCAATGCCAACATTCAAGGGTTTTTCGCGTCTTATTCGGCCAACTACTTGCATTGACCCGTCCACCCAATGGCGACCCAATGTGGGAGCACTTTAAAGAAGATCTCACGCACGACCTGATCCGTGTGTATGGCAGCGACGACGACCTTCGCTACGCGCACGGTCTGCGTGATATACGGATTATCGCTGAAGCCAACATGGTCGATTGGACAGATTTAAACTTTCCGGAACCACCGCCCTCCGTTTTCCGCCAATTAGCTGCCTTCGACGACTACGTAGTTCCCAATGAGGAATACGTTGGTCGCATGAACCCAGGGCAGCTAATTGCCTACAATTCCATCATAGAAACACTCCGTCCGACATATACTGACCCTACCTGTTTTTTCCTCGATGGCCCGGGTGGCACGGGTAAAACTTTTGTATACAAAGCCCTTATTCAGTATTTTAGGAATAACGGGCACGTCGTCATCCCTTCGGCGTGGACTGGGATCGCGGCGCTTCTGTTGCCTGGCGGCCGTACGTCCCATTATTTTTTTAAATTTCCAGTTCCTCTGATGGAACATTCGAACTGCGGTATATGCCGTGCCAGAGCGTTGTAGGCCAACGGTTGATTGACGCGAAATTAATTATTATGGACGAGGCGTCCATGTGCGAACGACGGGCTCTCACGGCGATGGATCGCATACTGAAAGACTTGACAGGAAACACGGAGAGGCCGTTCGGTGGCAAAATTATTTTGCTGGGCGGTGATTTCAGGCAATGCGCTCAAATAATTCCTAATGCTCCTGCTGGCTGGAATATCGCCGAGTCCATACGGAGTAGTACTCTATGGCCGCAATTCAAAATTATCCACCTTACGCAGAACATGCGAATTGGACCCGGCCAACAAGATTTCGCCGACTACCTTTTGACTATCGGCAATGGATCAGCAAACGTCTCCGACACAGACATCACGAGTATTCCTGACGATTTATTATTTCACGGTTCCCCGCAGGATCTAATTGACTGGGTATATGAGAATAATCTTGCTCAGCCAAACCCGGATCATGCTTTGCTCTGCCCACGCAATGACCACTGCAATTATGTCAATAACCTCATATTAGACTCTCTGGAAGGAGACCAGCGGATTTATTTTTCGGAAGACGAATTAATCGATCCATCAGCCGAAGCGATTGTAGACTACCCCACTGAACTGCTAAATCACGTCGAAGTGGCTGGTCTGCCTCCACATAAACTTCGCCTCCGAGTCGGCGCCATTGTCATTCTCATCCGCAATATGTCTCCAGTCGACGGTTTAGTGAACGGGACTCGCCTACGCGTAACTTCTCTTGGCAGTCGCATATTCCGCGCCAAAATAATAACAGGCACTCACATTGGCCAAGATGCCATCATTCCTCGCGTCAAACTAACACCGAGCGACACCACATTGGGCGTCGCATTCAGCCGCGAACAATTTCCTGTTAAGGTCGCTTTCGCCATGACCATCAATAAATCGCAAGGCCAAACTCTTCAGCGTGTCGGCATATACCTAAAGGATAGTGTCTTCGATCACGGTCATCTGTACGTTGTCATGAGTCGCGTCACCTCACGCTCTCAACTGCGTATCCTCATCGGTCACACAGCATATCCAACACATCCGGATCCATAGCATACTAAGAACATAGTGTATAACCAACATCTTACGGACGGATAACCTAAATGCTTTTGCATATCAATTTCATGATGGAAATAAATTCAATGGACATATATTCAAAATGGACACAAAAACGTGAAAGGAGAGGGTTTTAGTGGGTAGCGCGTCGTAACCGGCAGCAGACTGTCGCTGAAAACGTGAGTCCCACACTACCTCTGGGCTCTCTTCCCAGGCGGTGTCTATAAAAGATTTCCCTCTTCTAAAAAAAAAAAAAAAAAAAAAAAAAAAAAAAAATTAATAAATATCATACATCACACTTGCAGTGATTTAAAACCATTTAAAACCATGTTCACGTTATTTAACAAACATCATTTTTGAAACAGCTGTAGCCCTTTCAATGTTTACACCATTATTGCCGCGTTACCCTTGGGGTACCGAGAACGTGCATAGTGTCGTTGAAAAGGGCTCAAAGGGTCAATTAATTTACAAAGAAAAAAATTTTTAAATTTTAGTGGGGGGGGGTGAAATTATTTGAAATACTCGAAAAAATTAAAAAAAAATAAAAGCTTTTTTAACGGCATTAAAAAGAGCGCAAAAAACAAAACAAAATCCTCTTTGTCCGGAAATTCTGGCTACAACTTCAGGTTATACAGGGTCATTCACGAAAAGTGGTCCACCTGTATAATCAACGAAACTATAGGCCTTAGGGAAAAATGTTTAAAACAAAAGATGTAGGGCTTCCGCTAATAAAAGCTTCTGTAGCAATTTAAGTTGTACAGGATGATTCAGAAAGGTGTGTCGAAACAATATCTCCGAAAAAATAGGTTGTACAGAAAAATGTTTGAAACAACAATTAAAGGACTTCGGACATAGCGTCATCATGTTAAGTTTCAAAGCTGTAACTTCAAGTTTAAATTCTACAGGGTGATTAAAAAAAAAGCGAACACAACAAAAATCTTGAAAACTATAGACTTTAGAGAAATATTTTTGAAACAAAAGTTGCACGGTATCTTCAACTCTATCCTACTGTTGCCTCGGCCATCTCTCAGATATCATGATTCAATATTATTCGAAGATTGAATACATTTTTCGAACAGTAAGCCATGCTTTTGAATTTCGGAAATGGGAAGCACATAATATTCTGAGTTACATGAGTTTACATAACAACAACACAAACTGACCTTTAGACAACCTTGACATAACAAATAAGGGTGAGGGAGAAGGTCATCGAAAAATGCAGCCTTAAAAACCTTAAAATTATAATTCAGAAAAATTATAATAAGAATGTATAATATAAGTAATAATCAGAGAAATCGATATTTAATGAACACCATGTAACCTTGACATTACAAATAAGGTTGAGGGAGAAGGTCATCAAAAAATACAAACTTTAAAACATTAAAATATATAAAAAAAAAAATTTATCATAAGAATGTATACTCTAGAAAATTATATTGTAAAATCGTTTTATTTTAAACACGAAGTATATGCTATAAATAGGAGCGACGTTAATTTGTCACACTATCAATTTATTAGTAAAATCGATAATTATTGAATGCGGTGTTTACAACTAACCATAAACGAGCTACGAATTGCAAGCTAACAAATATAAATTTTAAAGAACCGTGAAAAATAAACAACCAAAGAGGGTTAACTGAAGAAATATAACTTAGTTTCGTTATCAACGTAAGTATATTTCATCACTAAAAAATACATACATTTTGTAATAATTGTGTTTTTTTCAATAACAAATATGAATATTTACAGTCCTGTGATCAATCCACGTACATATAGTGACCATTAAATGTAATAGAACTCTGTTTCGTTATCAACGCAAGTATATTTCATCAATTAAGAATACATACATTTTGTAATAATTGTGTTTCTATCAGTAACAAATATAAATTTTTACAGAACAGTAAACAATTTACGTACATAGAGGGTCAATTAAAGTAATAGCACTCTGTTTCGTTATCAACGTAAGTATATTTCACCACTTTAAAATACATGCCATTACGGTCGACGCTACCCACGAGTGGAAAGGTCTCCGAGGATAGATGATTCCTGCATACAGGAATTTCAAAATTGGTGTTCGGGGGCGAAATTTTTTTCGAAAATTTTAAAAAACAACGGATAACATTAAATTGTCTTTTTACGGCATGAAAAATGGTCTAAAAAACACTAAAAACGCCCCTATGATTCGACGCTGTAGCTTAAAATTTAAAATATACTGGGTGAATCAAAAATGTGATCAAATAAAAAAAAAAATCTATAGAATTTATGGAAATATGTTTGGAACAAAAGTTGCACGGTATCTTCAACTATATCCTACTATTGTCTGGGTTTTCTCTTAGAGATCATAACTAAATATAAATAAAAATAAATGTAAATATATATTTTTACAGGACCGTGAACAATTAACGAACGTCAAGTTTATAAACTCTGTGATCGATTTTCATCGTAAGTATCAATTGTATCAATTACAAATAAATAGATGTTGTATTGATTCGGTTTATTTCAGTGAATCAAATATAAATTATGGACGATTCATCCCAAAATACCGCTAGCTGAGGACGTCCAGGCAGAACATGTCTACGGGGTACTGTTACTGGCAACAACGAACGCCGGCGTAATTCAAAAACAAAGTCGCAAAGCCGCTTTGTGACAAATTTGCAAACATCTGAGTCGACATCTAACTGCCACGTTCGTGATTCCACCATGCCGTACGCCGTTCCATCAACGAGCTTCGCAATGGCAGCTAATGCACGTACCGTCGGCCGACCAGCCACTTATGGAAACATAGGACCGGAGGGCGAGGTTCTGCCATACACCGGATGGCTCTGCTTTGGTCCGCAATGGTTGGTTCCCACAGAACAAGATGACCAAGGTAGACGTACACGTGCCGGGATTGACGAACGTCGACGTCGATTACAGCGTGAAAAAAAGTATCGCATAACGGAACGGCAAGAAATCGAACGACAAACCGGAGTAGCTATGGCCACAAAATTATCGACGGAGGCCTGCTATTATAACATTGGCCCGATGAATGTCCTTTGCATTCATTGTTCAGCAAAAAATTTCGAATCAGAGCGTACAGAGTCTGGACACTTTTCATCGTGCTGCTCAAACGGAAAAATCAAATTTAATCTAACAAGGGACCATCCCGAGTTGATAATGTCCGATTTTGATAAAACTTATGTATAATGTAGTTCTCAAAAAAATATTCGACACGTATTTTTTTTTAGCTGCCGACATTCATGTTAAGGGGGTGAAAATAGCCCCCAAAGTGGGGGGTGTGAATCATATTTTGTTGAATATCTCGGGAACCAGTAGAGCTAGAGAGATGGTTTAAATTGCAAAGTTGTGTGTTTTTTAATGAGGAATCCGAATGTGCAAATGGATTTTAAAAATTCGCATTTGTTTAAATAATATGACGAAACCACACGACCTACTTGACAGACAATGAAGGAAAGGGAGGAGTGGTAACACTACTGAGTATTATCCACACGCATGCGATATTCAAATTATAAAATTTGCTGGTTGGCTCACTAGAGCCAGTTGTAAATGTAGAGTAAATAATAAAAAAAAAAAAATTTCAGTTTAGTACGATTAAGATCTCTTAAGAGAAGTATAGAAAGACAATAAATAACAGTTTTTGCTGGAAAGACTCTTAGATCTTGACTGGAAAGCGTGTATGGACCATTTGGATACTGGATTCGCTGGGTCGTCTAGTAGCCACCAAACAGCAGGCACCACACTGAAGCGATCTTGTCTCTGAAACTCCATTTTGGGAATGCTATACTCAGCCCTAACAAAGCCTAAGGCGTTAAAACGAAAGCTTCCACAGCCACACTAATAAAATTTTTTTTTTACTAACTTACCGTCAGATTCTTGGAGTTGGCTCTAGGTTTTTTTTGTAGCTAGTGTGGAGCGAAACTCCTCATTTTGAGCGGCTTGGTCTCTGAAACCCGTTGTCTCGGGTGGTGTTTCAGGAATTACGATTAATAATTAGAATCATTCTTAATTTGCAACCTTGTTGGACATATGATTTTTCATCTAATTCTTGTATTGTTGGGTCGTTTTAGTAGCTAGCGAACAGCAGACTTCCCAATTAAATGATCTGGTTTTGAGTGGCAATCTATGCTCCAACGAAAAGGGCAATTGAACTCATAATTGTAGAATCAAATTAAAGAGTAACCTGAGTCCACCTAATTTGTTGATTTTACATAGATTTCCAAGTCTTGAATTAATCATTTTTTCAGTAAAAGATTTTTGTTCTGTCACAAGTTAGGACATCGGTAACTATTTGTAAGACAGCGTTTCTTCCGTAGCGTTATAGTACTCGACTACAAAAAGCGTTTAGATAATCGATTAAAATTCCGAACTTTATCAATTTTGTAAAACAGCAATTTAAATTGGGAAACAGAATTGTAACATTTTGTACTTAAACAGCGAAATAATTAGTTAGCGAATTGCGTTTTTGTTTCTCAAAACTACTCGTCAATTAGATTTAACACTCGCAGATTATACATTATTAAATTATTGAATTATTAATTTCTTTGATTAAGAAGTGCACGATAAAAGTAAATTTTGTTCTTTTCTTAAAGTCATAGAATACATGAAATTGTAATATCAGATATATATATTTTTCATATCTTTTCAAAATAATTGTTAATTGTAATATTACTCTCCTACATTAATTAATTGAATAAACTTAATAATCGAAAGATATTAATCTGTGCATTTCACTCCTTAACTGCACAACCACACGAATCCCACATTCTTTTAGATATACATAGTTATAATAAAAACGAGTCGTTTAATAGGTAAAAACCGCTTTTTGCCTCATGAGTGCTGCCATAACACCTGAGCGAGTTGATCTTCAGCACATGTAACTTCCTGGTACTTACAAAAGGTACGTTTTAAATTGTCATTGCAGGCGCAGAGAGAAGTTGCATAAAGTCACCTTTACTTCTTCTTTGCTATTTTGATTACCTGTATTTTTTTTTAAATACAGAAGTACGTTATCTAGTGAATTAAACCTTTTAGTTTTCCAAAGGAGAGTGAATTCATTTGATCCAACTCTAAACACATTATTTTGTTTTAAATGATATACAAATATTTTTGTTAATAAGTACATGCACAATAATGACTGGTCTAGGTTAAGTAAACAATATTAAAATAAAAGTGTTCACGTTTATTTTAAATGAGTTGCATGTAATTAACAATTGTCTAATGAAACGTGATGAAGATCCTGTTTTATGAAGCATGTAAGTAAATGTAAAGAGGATAAATCCAGTTCTTTTACACCATGCAACAATACCAGAAGTGAGCAAGTCACTTACTTTAAGAAGGTTAGAAAACTGTTTATAATTTCGACAGCACTAATTTTCCAATTCATTATCTCTGTCAGTAAAGTCGGCCGCTCGTATCCGCGGTGCTGTTTCAAGACCTACCGTCGTTATGTGAGACTGCAGATAACACCAAACGCTACATAAGTGTCCTTAATCACGCTTAAGTGTAGATTTGCAGAAAAATGCTTTGAAAGTAATTTATTATGTTTTAGGTGGAAACTTAGGCTATGGATGTTAAGATAATAAGATGTTAATATTATATAACGACTTCCATAAATAGAATTGCATATTTCATTAAAACAAATCAATTATTTGAATCGTCCTATGAACGAAAGTTTTAGAATGAAATATGAAAAAAAAATAATACCTAAGATACTTATATTCAAAAGTGACATATTTTTTACACAAATTTGAAATCACTCATCGATCTATATTCCACTGCATCTTAATAATTTTTTGTATTAATTGTTGACAGGAATCGATGTATATAAAAACATATGCAATTATCATTTATAAAAAATGACATCCACATAAAAAGAACCCCGTGTTGTTCTTATGGAAATGGGATCTCAGTCAAATTGGTTGAAATATTGACATGATATAGATTTTGATTGCCTGATAAAATATTCAATAGTAGTCAATCCGAATAGTCAATAATGCTTAAGGTACAGTGGCTCATGTGTTTAAAAACTTCCATCATTAGACGATACAACAACCGTATCTTGTCTCGCACGATTTGACTCATACTTCAGATTTAATACGTCTACTTCTCTTTGAGAATCATTTTTCATGCCTGCATTTATGAATACCATCGCCGAAATCAGGAACGGAGGATTTCATATATAATGATTCTGTTCAAACATTTTAATGTGTGTTCACAAAATATTTTTCTTTAAATAACTGCATCTATGTACGTGTACGTATGAGTTCAAATGCGTGTACGTAAATAAAAGGTACGAAAGAATTCTGATAGTATTAAATATTGCAAATTTTAAATGCCTGCTATCTCGTTGTGAATGTTGGGAAACGGTTATCATACCAACTTACGATTGAAATCAATATTGAACACATCAAACTAGCCTAATATTAATTGAAAATTTTGTTCAATTTCAGCTAACTTGACTAGGACAAAATACTTTTCTTTATCTATACAAATTAACAAAATAATTAAGGATGATGTGTGGGTGGTTAAGAGTATCATGTATAACGTAATATTCGTATAAGATAAATACAGTGAAATTTAATTTATTAAGTTAAACTATTTTAAAGTTTAATTAATAAATTAACGTAGGAAATTACTAACATTCAATAAAATGATAATAAAATGTACTGAATATTACACTGTACGTTTATTGTATACTTTATCTTTCTTTTTCTTGGATCGTATAAACCCAAGTGAACATTACCCAACCCGCAAATACGGGAGACCGACTTATCTATCCTGATGTTTTGAGCACTTTCTCTTAACATCCTGCATAAAGCATAATTGTCATACATTTATCGTATATACGAATACATATATTACATATATGCGTAAATAGCCAGTTTCGTCCATAGCTATAAAATCAATATCCGGATGAATCTGTGTTCAATTACAATTAGTACGCATGGATATCCTAAATGCGGTCGTTTAAATTGTAAATACAATCAATGTTAGCATGTAGGTCACGATCGATCATTTGCTCCGTTGGGGGCGACCATTTTTGTCATATTTTTGCGTTCTTGAGTGATAGTTTAATTACTTAAAATCATAAATTTCTTAATACTTTTACAGCTCCCTGCCATGATATTCATTTTGTCTTTTTTTGCTCAATTTTTCTAAAAACCCATGGTATTTCAATATTTTCATCGTTGGAAGCAAAATCATTCGTTTAGATTTTAGATAAACAATTTTAGATGGTTGTATCGTAACAAAGAAGTTCAAAACTTAAAACATTTGTAAATATGAAAAATAAAATAATAACTTGATTGTAAAGTATGCACCTTTTAACACAATATTGATATAAAGTCATTGAAGCATTCTAACAAACCAAATATTTTATCTTTTTATCTAAATTGAACGGCATATTACCTTGATCATTTTGTATTAATTCATATCATATTCTTTTATAATCCTTAATTTCTTTAAGAAAATTTAGAATAGCATTCTTATATTATGATTTTTATTGGATTAACTTTTCTGAAATTTTGCTAGTTCTTTAATATTATTGTTTATAATTAGTTAACGTTAAAACAAATTTTATAATAAAATAATACAACCACCTTAAAGTACGTCTGTTTCGATTTATGTCCGTACGCCATCCTTAATCGATCCCGAAAGGAAAAAATGTATCAATTTACAAACATGATCACGTTTTAATACTTCTTCATGGGGCAAAGTGTACATATGATGTTCGATTCGTTAGCGTTTATCTCTAAATATAACAACGTTGTTTTTTGAGCTTCCAATGCGTGGCATCTTTGACAAGAGGTATTATTCTTAAATAATTAACAACAAGACGTTCTCCCGTTTCTTTTCGATCAAATGATCAGAACTCCGAGCATCTGAGAAATGAACGTATCGCTGAACGAATGTTTGACGCATTGTTTGGCACACGCACTCGCACACAGTCTCGAGTTCTCGTCCATAACTTGCACATGGAATTTAAATTACACAAACAGCGTTTCTTAGGTCCATTACTGATATTATTCTTTCAACGCTAAATAGCTTGGTTTTATTACCCAAGCACTTTAGCATTGTTTTACATGCTCGTTCTTTACTTCGCTTTTATTATCTACGGATGAATGAACGATCATCCACTGAGTGAATTACATATGAGAATGCGTTACTAGACCGTTACGGTTAATGTAGATATATTGTCGGATAGATCGGAAACCAGAGTTCTCTCCAATAATGTGTTTGTGGTAAGTGACTCGTTTTTATCAATGTATACAACTGTTACAATAACAACAATTAATTGGTCAACGTTTACCTTCCGAACGGCAGGCCGTTCAAGACGTAATAACTAAATTTACTTTCAGAGTCTTCTTCAAGTTCGTTTCCCAAATTTGACAATACTTCCTTAAACACTGGTATTTTTACAATATAGAACAATTTTTCGTTACACAATATTAGACTCTAATTTTAGTTGAAGCATTTTTGTATACATATATTTCAGACATAAGCATCATCATTGACCCAGTGTTTGATGTTCAAAGATTATGTATATAAATTTATGTTCGTGTTTTACAATCTACAACCGCAAGAATATTTTATACCTCATTCTTTTGAATCAAAATTGAAAGATAAACTTCCAAGTGTATATATCATGAATCAAGTTTTGAAGTTTTTATGCAAATTGTATATTTAAGTATGAACGTTCAAAAATAATATTTCAATGACGAATATTTAATTTCGACACATACCACAAACATTTTATGTTGATACCACAAGATTATGTGAGGATTACGGTATTGCCGATCATTTTCTTTTGTTCGACCCTTCGTTTAGCTACATATTTACAGGACTAGAGTCTTATTTAAAATCTCGTAAATGTGCTCGACTACCACTTCGACGTCTTTGAAAGGTTTTAATGAATTTTCGATACAAATTCAAATCTCGATAAATGGTTTTACTGATGCATGTGAACGTACGATGAAATGCAACAAAGTTGAATGACTGATAGAAATTCATAAGATCTATACGTATGTTGTCATGGTTATCGAGCACCCAGTGATTTATGAACATAACATGCATTTATCTTAGGTCTAAATTCTTAAAGACTATGGCGTATAATTAGCGCCCACAATATAATTTGCTACTTAAGGTCGTCGTTCAGTGAGTTCGTTTCCATATCATCTACCAATCACTAATCCACGCTACATCACCCAAAGCGTATTGAACGAATCCTAAGTCTTCCTTTCTCGATTAATTTCATCGGTGTATTTTGACGATCGTAAAGATAAGTGTCCATTTGAGAGTAAAATTCGCACGAGGATTTGTTGGAAGTGTTTCTCGCAAGTGGACACCGTACCTACGAATAGCCATCAGAGAGCGTCATTCAATTTTCAGAGTGCGAATACGTTGTAATTTACTCCCAAGTGAATATATCGCAAAATTAAAATCGAAGAAATGCTCCCGAAACATTAATTACATTGAAATTCAGATAGTTGTTGTAAGTTGATACCTTCAAGTTAGTACACATCTACGAAATATCACGGTGACATATAAACTTAAATAAATGGATAATATATGACTTAAATTGAGAGTAGTGCATAAAGAAGCGCATACGTAAACAGCGAAACTTGATATACAGAATTTAATTTCCTTTATAACTATATGAAATGTGTAAAAATATTCACACTGTAGAAGTGCCAACATATGTATTTACATGATACAGAATGCTATAGTAAATGCTCGTTTGTTAAGCGATGTTTATTCAATTATTTTTCGCATAACTGTCACATAATCTCATGTTTTTTACGAGCACATAAATAGGGATCTATTGTTATTAACAGTCATTTTAGAGATTATTTTTATGGGTATCAGTGTTTTGCAGTTTTCTTGAAGTTAATTGTACTTGTGAACTTTTCCATTTGAAGAACAAATATTTCGTGCAATGTTAAATCATTTAAACTCTGAAACATATTCAACAGAATATCAATTGTTCTAATACTGTATACACCTCTCAAATAAAAACAACGTCCGAACCAAACGTTAAATCTGTCGAATTTCTAAAAGTAATTATTTCAAATCGTTATATTAGATTGAAATTTCATTTTTCACTGTATTTAGTTTAAAAAACGCGTTGCCCGTAAGAAACCGTTTATAAATAAAAAAGTTGTTAAGCACGATTGTATTTTGTTAAAAGCGTCTTTGCAGAACACAAAAACTATATAAAACCGAATGCTAAAAAAAGAAATGGTTCTGATATAATATGAGTAGGAATGGTTACGAAAGATCTTAGTCTGATTAACCGTATAGAGGGGATTTTTTAATTATAAACTAATCTACTCACATAAACATATTAAATACATACTTTCATTCGTTAATAATAACCTTCTAAACAATTACATATTTTAAACTAACAATGATCCTAATAGTTAGCAAATTTAAATGCTGTTAAGGCATTATGGAATGATACAGAAGAAGCAGCTGAACAAAATAAACCGTTCATTTTAAATATACATCTAATAAGCATCTAATTGATTCCATGTCTTATTGAGGTGTTACAGTATTTAAACAAGTCGATGAACGAATATTAATTATAATTTCACTTTTTGCAAATTTAAATATTTAGCTGTACATTAATATTTATACATTGCATGTAATTTTTCTTATTTATTCACTGTTCAAAAAATGAAAAAATTCTTCACATGTATTTAAATTGTACTTTAAAAATAAACAAAAACATTATTTACGTGTACTTTCTTAACCTATGAGGAACGTACTTTAAAAAGATATATTGGACCAAAAATAGGAACATAATCTCTAATAACGTAACAAATTGAACTAAAAAGTATTTCCCTATTTATATGTTCACCATTGTACATATAAGACTAAATCATACATAGCAAATCGTCTTCGAGAAAAATCTTTCTACTATAAATTATTTCCGGAGCCATACTCAGAAATCACTCTCTGAAAATTGACTCCCTCAAGACTATTCCGGAAACTATTAAAGATAAAAATATACCTTAGATTACAAAGTTGTATGAATTTTAGTATATAACAATACGATGAACATTGTTTCCTAGAAAATGCAAAAGTTGACAAACTGATGAGGGTAGCTATCCGTATATTAAAGTTTATATCTTTGATAACAATAAATAAAAACGACGTGTATTCAACTCTGAATTTATATGAAGCTGATGTGCTTGAAGATATAGATTCTACGTATGAGACCTAAGATATTGTCGATGGTAGTTCAGGCATGATGCACAGTTCGGCGTATCGCGCATGATAGCAGAGAGTGCGAGACGTATTGCCTGACATTCGATGGTACCCTGATATTGATAGAAAGGCTTTTATACTATGAATCCAGGCGTTTTGCAATCGTGAAGCTCACTTCTGTACTAGTCCGTTTGGTAAAACAAAGTAAATAATCTTGGAACGACGGGTATACAATAAAAACTACTTAACACTCTTATATCCATTTTCTAAATTTTGTAATATTTCTTTTCATATTACTTTTCTATTTATAAAAGTATTTCGTTTAAAAGATTCAGTGCTCGATTTTAGTCGTTGTACAGCTTTTGTAAAAGTAAATCACGATTGAACTAGGTCCGCCGTTCAAGGTTTACGATATTTATGGATAGAGAATCATGGTTTAAGGCCTAAGGTATTATAAATTTAAGTATGTAATATGGATTTTACAAGTGCGCATTCAATTTTTTGTATACAGTCGTATAACCAAAAAATTTAGAAAAAGACATCATTATTTTCTTTTATTACTGTTTTTAACATTGTTTACATAACTAATGCCATAATAATATTAAAATGATATTCTGTAATCTTTTGTCAAATTTAAACATATGAACAATATTCGTAAGAATGAACTACATGATAGCTACAATAAGGTGTGGGAAAAAAAATTTTAGGTGAAAACGTACCGGTAGTAAATTTTAGGAAAGTTTTTCAATAGTGAAAATTCTTTAAGTTATTGTTACAGGTCACATACTCAACAGCAAGCATAAAAAACAGCTGACAGGAGATTCTTTCACATGGATGTTACAGACAAATGTCATAGCTAAGTACATTCTTCTCAACAACAGAATCAGTTAAAACTCGTCTAAAAACAACAAGTTAAGAAGGTACAGAATCGTTCTTTTAACTTCAACAGGTTTAACTTTTCCTTAACTTTCTTAAGTTTGTATTTTGTATCTTCTGTTCTTTACAGATTTCTTACTTCCCGTCAGTGCAAAGTCTAATTTAAAAAGAAATTAATTCAGCATTTAAATAAATTTCATATCATTAGGACAAAATTTATGTAATTGTTTTTTATAGGCTGCCACTTCAAAATTTTTAAAATACATTGAAACGAATGTTAACGATCTTCTCTAACATTTAATAAGATCGCTGGTATTAACGAATGACATTACATTCTTCATACAACTGTTCATAAGTTGAAAAATAAAAAATGGGTGCAAAATCGGTATCCCTCCGCGTTCAATGAAAGATTGGGATCGTTATGAATTGTCATATAACGCTTATAATTTTGTTGTACTTCATAAAAGATTTTTAACCAGTAATGGTGATAGTTTTCAAAAATGATTCCCATTGAAGCACATATTATTTCGCAAAGCACAAGTATTTCTTATGGGTACTGAAATGGGCTTTGTTTACTTTAAATTTGCTCCCTTATAATGCTATTTTGCTTTTCATTAGGAAATAGTTATATGAGGTCTTGGATTCACTGGAAACATTGCCTCAAATGTTGGAAAATTTATATTAGGTAAGAGCATTAAAGCCCACATTTTTCAGTGTACGTGATACATTTTAACTGCTAAACAAAATGACTATTAATGAGTATTGCACTTCTATGAATACTTAAATATACAATTGTTAAATTAAATCAAAGCAACCGTTTTGTGCAACAATTACATAAAACTGTAGAAGATGAATTGTCATGAAGAATTAGTAAATAAATTAGCATTAAAAATTGATAAATATAATCAAGCTTAGAAAGATTAGAAGAAAGAGTGAAAGTTCTGTTAAATACTACCGGTTGGAAAATATTTAAAATGTATTATTTTCTCATTCAGAACATTTTCGAAAAATTATTATCACTTAAGTCTTAAGGATAAATACATAACGATCGATCTTGTTTGAGTAAAGATATTATTTTAAAAAATGCCTTAGGAATGAATAGGTATGTACAGAAATTCGCTTATCTAGAATTCAAAATAATATTAATGCTTAGCAACGAACTAAAATTACATATTATTTACAGATTTAAATATTCATAGACGTATCGAGTATATCAAGTTGAAACATCTTAAATAACATACCAGACTTATTTGTTTGGGTTACAATGTATGTATCGTATCATTTCATTTTCCATGATGCCTTAACTCCCCATTCTAGGTCAATAATTAACAATATTCCTTGCAGATAAAACATCATTATGGCTTGGTAACTTACGGCTTTATAGGAATACAGATCTAAAAAAGTGTTTTCTCGGAAGTCTGATAAAAATTTCGTTAATAACAAAAGCCACAATAATTCGTTTGAACGATTCCATAGAATTGATTGATTGATTGTCGTGTTTAAAATTCTGCAGTGAAACGAGTGTACTTAAGCTATGACGTTTGTTTGTCTTGTGACAATACAATTTGATAGCATCACTGTTAATAAAAAGGGATCAAAGTGAAATATGTATTGATCGTTTCCAAGGATTTAATGTACTATATCATTCCAAAATACGATATATTCATTTGACATTTCTTAATCATGATCACTTTCGTTCCAAATGCTATTCAGTTAGAAGCAACTATAAAAAGAATGTTTCTTTCCGAATTCAATTGAATAAAACTACCAGAGATCATTATGCAATGACTTTATACAAAAATTATAGAAAAATTCAAAATAAATGTTTACATCGAAGGAATACTTTAATTCCTTCTGTAAAGTTTCTGGCAAATGCTGGCGACATCACTCAAATTCATTAGCGATTCTGATTACGTTTTTAACAGTTTGTATTTAAGCTTAACTAAAAGATTTTCAGGCGGCCTAATATCATGTATTATTAAGAAATCATTTTTTAAATTCTTGCAGACGTTTTTTGTCATTGACGTGAACAGCCATAAGCTTTAACGATTAGTAAACATAAATTATTTTTGAAACATTGGATAGGGTGGGGATCATTCAGATCTCATCCTGAACATTTTGCTCGGGCCGTTTGATAATTTCGTATAAGAAATATTTGCTTATTTAAATCATATAGTATTAAAGTATAGGTACATTTTCTGTTTTTATAATGTATGCCATATGTTAATTATTTTTCTTCCCACTAATTAGTTTTGTAATATTATACATATTATAACATATGTTGAATGCAAGAGCGTGGACCAGATATGGTCCACGCGGCCTGAACAGAAAGTCATGTAAAGTTAGCTCTGCACCCAATGCGTTATCACATAAAACCGATATTTTCCTATCTTGCTGCTCGGTGCTATATTAAATAATCCAAATTTTCTGTTCGAAGAAATTTATCTGATTACTGGAGTAAGATCAAAAATTGGCTAGAGGAACGTCGAAGAAATAAAAGGGGCATCCACAATCGGCAACCTAAGAAGTGGTTAGTTGAAATGTTCCACAGGTAAGGGGATCCACTCGATCGGTAAATTTACCTACTCCCACCTTGAACACTTCCATCGTGACGTGTCGGCGTGGCATGTAGGCAAATAAGAATAATAATAATAACAACTACATTGCGCAATTCGCACTATCGCACTTACTCTCGAGACGTTTGCTAACTGCCATTGTCTTTGATCTAATTGATGTAATTTCTATTCTGACCAATTGGAACCGCATCCCTTTTACATTGCAATAACTCGTCAACTCTCGTGCTGTCGACAATACTAGCACACTCTTATACCATATTTGCTTCTATCAAATCTCCACACAAGTTGCAAATATTAGGTTGCTATGTAAATTCTGTTTCAACTTGAATCGTACAAATAGTTTATCATTGTTGTCAATTGTTCAAAATAAACTCACTAACGAAGATACTCTCTCTGGAGGTTATACAATGAGTAATTTAAAATGATATGTACTCTTTATAACTATCATAAATTTTCTTGTCCACCTACTATACATATATGTGTGTCGCTTGTGAAACAGACTGTATATAAGTGATTACATTAACCGAAAGGAATATAGGCTCAATTATTTTTGACGTTGTATTAGAAGACAGAATTTACAATATAGCTGTTACAAGGCTTCACAAAGGTGGATTTAGTTACATGTCTGGTTGACGAATTGTTACTAAACTGTTTATTGCACAAGGTTACTATTTATATTATGCTTTGTACCATATTTATTAAACCGCTCGGTTGCGATATGTGAAAAAGTAGATATTGTGAAATAATGTTACAAATAAAAAACATTATCTAAATAAATAATGAACAGAACATACACAGCAACCTGATATTAATGACTCATATTTTAATAATCAATTGTCTACAATATAATTTTGATGTTCTATCTTATTCAAATTTGTTGTATTACTTTCGACATCATTCATTTAACATACGGGGTGAACCAAAAGTGAGGTACTACAAGTTTGTCTCGAAAGGTAAGTGAAATTTTATTTAAAAAATTGGTCCTCCCTATTTCCACCAATTCTTAAAACGGGCTTCGTTCAACGAGCATCCAGTATTATCTGTGTAGAATAAGTAAACCTCATGATGAACGACAGTCATATTAATCGATACTGCTACATGGCTCAATAACTCAATATTGATCAATGGCGCTTTTTGAGTGTTGTTTCTCACTCGAAAACAATACAGAAAAAATACACACGAAACTTAGCTATCCCTGATCTTCAGACAAAATTTGAAAATGTATGCTTATTTTTGCAAACTCTCTAAACTAATACTGTTTAAGAGTTTGCTATACCTGAACAGTAATATACCACAAGTGACAATGTCGCAAAAAAGAATCAGTAGACAACGAGCGAAAATAGGAATAGGGTAAGTAAATATTTCTGTACGTATATTACCATTTCTATCAGCATTATCTCGACCCTTATCTTGTAACAAATTTCCATGTGCTGAACTATAACATCTCATGAATATGTCTATTTAAGCTGAATGCAGAATAACGCGTAGAAATAATTATTATTAAAGGGAAATAATTATATCTTTTCTTGCATTACAATTGTTCGGAATTGCCTGATTGAACCATTTCTAAATTAACGAATTGGGCGTGAAAATAATGGACCAAAGTAAACTATATCACCAGATTTATCACATCTTTAATTATTCCGTTTGATATAAAATATAAATGTTATATCAGGTATATAAAATTATGTTTAGATAATAAGCATTGTAACAATAGATGGTTTACGTGAATCAATACAAAATGATACAGATAACATAACTTCATAAACGCTATAAGATGTTTCGAATTGACGCAGAATGATTAGACTTATGCAGAGATACGTATGATTGTTATCTGGAAACGTTCAAATAATAATTAAACCATTTTTACTGGTTTTTTATTCCACAAACGAAATATTTACAACTCCTTGCCTTCGTTAAAATAGTATCTGATTTTCGGTCCACCCTGTCGGGTATAACATAAGCTGATTAATAGATGTAATAGTTTATACGATTGTGGCTAAAAAGGTAAGTCTATTACGCTATAACTTATCAAATCTGCACTGCTTTCGCTAACCAACTTTTCATCTTTGAACAGTACTCGATCACTTTTTTCAATAACCAGAAAAGATATCGAAATCAGAAGGAAAATATCGTCTATGTTACGTCTGCAAGAAAAGAGCTAGAATCTACTCTTCTGCAGGAAAAATCATGTTTCTTATATAAAATTGAGTCACGCAAGTTTACACCCATATTACTACTTTTATCTAAGAACTCAGGAATGGCGCATTACTTGATGCATTGCAAGTTTCTTGCAATTTATAAAACACTTTTCGCTTTTTGCAAAATATGAAAGAATTTTCAGCAAAGCTTGTACGATCCTGCACTCTATCAGCGTGATACACTTTTTGTTTCACTTCCCTTTTGTAGCACATCTACGACAATAGAATAGCAGCACCAAACAAAATCAAGGAAGAAAATCACCTTATAAAATAATCTAGGAACAAATTGGTCATGATTCCTTAACGACGGAAGCTTGACAAATTTTTTTCCGGTTCTTGTCCTCATATCAACGGTAATTATTTCGCTAATTTGGGTTAGTTAAGCGGAATCGATAGTTGAATATTCGACAATAGCGTGAATTAATTCATCTCAACCGACATGATGGTTCGTGCATCTATTTCGTTTCGTTAATCTCGACACGAGCAGCCACGGATTATGATATTGTTTAACCCTGTTTAGTGACATAATACAAATGCCAAAAGCGAATACCCATGGTAATTATACGTGATTATCGGTCACTTAAAGTCACAGCAAAATAAAGTTTTTTTCAAGAGCCAAATTTGTTTGAAAAAAGTGCCACAACGCTCGAAAACCGATTAATCAAGGTGAGTCAGTATTTTGGCAGTCGCTAATCGATCTCTCTGCCGCATAATCACGCTTCTTTTATGCCGTTATGTTTTCTTTTGTTCTTTAACTTTTCGTGAATTCCTAAATCGGTGGTGGCTCTTTGTCGCAACGATGCACAAAACCGTGCTGCTGTTGGGGTCATCCACTCGAATGTTCAGGAAGTAGTATGCTGACCGATTTGCGATTCCCAGATCCATTGCTAAGATTGCTCGCGTTGCTAATATTACTGACGTTGATGAGATTTGTAGGATTGCTAATGTTGTCTGTTACGAGGGAGGACGGTGAACGATGCGAGGGTGCTACCACTCGTACTTCTGGCCTTGGTGAAGCTTCTCTCAACGGGCTACCCACGTTTACTAGGTCCTCAGGATTTGCTAATGTGGCCGCCCTGTAAATACAAGCATTCGGTGATTACTTTCTTGTATATGCCTTCAGTACCCAATTTTTATAAAATGTTGAATACAGTTCGACTTCAATCGTGATATAAAAAATAACCTATAAATATAATATTCAAAAATTTGTAAGCAACGTCATAAAATCTGAAAAAAGTAACAGTCTAACTATTAACATTAAGATACAGTATTTTTAACTATAAGGAAATCTGTATGGAAATTTGCAATGTACAGTATACAAATTAAATAAAATTTAGTTAAAGTAGTATTACGTTAAAATAAGATTCATATCAATGAAGCATCAAACATTCTGATACGCAGCATGTTAAACATAGTGAGAATACAATCTTTAAACATATAAATTAATGGAATCCTGGGAATAAGTATGTCATCATATTCATCATATTTTAAATATAATGGACTATCCGTGTCTCATAAGAATCGCCGTGAGAAGAATACAGGATTCATTGGTCATAGCGAACGGGGCACATGCCCTCTCAAGTTATGGCGTACTATTGATCGAAGTACAGTAAAGTCACCTCAACCGATCGCCGTTCAGGTCTGAGCGCGATCAGTTACCGTGAAAGCTGGTTGGTTTCGAGGAGCAAACCGCGAACGAAAACAGAAACATCGTGCAGTAATTATGATTGATGTAGCCGCAGCTCAGGACCGCATATTTGTGCACTGCGTTCTGTTAGACTATACTCATATATGTATACAGTTCTAAACTATAATTACATAAATCCCGACCGCTACACGATTTTGTTCTCGTTGTACCTCAAAACCAATTTCACGAAGACATTCTCTCAACAAGACTCTCTGTGTCTTCATCACCGACGATATGTACATATTCCTTTATATTATATTATACCTGAAACGCTACTCATGATTTTGCTCCCACTTGCAGCCACCTTACAAAAAAAAGTTTAGAACAATATTTACAGGATATGAGGTGCACAATAGATATTAGTAAAGGAAATTTCGAAAACAGCTTGTTTTCTTGGCAAAGTTAAGGTCACCTTGGGTTTTTTAAATAGGAACATACATTTGGGTTTTATTCAGAGCTTTAGAGGACATCGAGACGAATTCAAAACACATATTACATGATATTTTTGTTGACATATTACTCGATTTACAGAAGTCGAAATGTGAAGTACTTAGCTTTTGACTTTGGTAGTGTAACCATTATTTGATTCCGAAGAGATTACTGAATGTAAACACACGACTAGAATGTAAGAAAAATTTACTTTATTTAATTACATGTTCAAAATACACTCCGCCTTCCATCATGCAAATTTCTGCTCTTTTACAGAAGTTTGAATGCGTTGCTGCAATTAGACTTCCTGGATTTACAGCTCTGCATGCTGTAGTGATTCTTTCTTGCAATTCTTCAATATTATTATTTGCCGATTGATATATAACACACTGTAAATATCCCCATAAAAAAAAATCAAGTAGAGATAAGTCCGGGGAACGAGCTGACCGTCGTACTGGTCCATACGAGCTGATAATGCGATTTTGAAATGTAGCATTAAGATAATTTGTTACTTCTCTTCAATTATGTACTGGGCAACCATCTTGTTGATAGTATATTTCTCTTTTTATGTTATTGGGAATATTCTCCATTAGTTGCCGAAGTTTTTCACACAAAAAGTGTAAATATCTTTGTGATGTTAAATTCTCTTTGTAAAAATATGGCCCAATTAAACGGTTGTTTAAAATATCGCACCATACATTAATTGCTTTTAATGGAAAGACTGAAAATACGAGAACAATAATGACGGACAAGTGGCAGGAAATTATTAAATTGTGTTTGAGTACTTACACATTTTTGTTTAATAGTTACGCTCCCAAACGTAAAATGGGTTTTCTACTTCCCAAGTGTGCTGATTGTGTCGGTTAAAAATACATTGTTTGTAAATTTAGATTCATCCGTCCACATAATGTGATTTAAAATATTTGGTTCTTCTTCAAACTTGGTAATGATGCAATAAACTCTAGACGTCGTTCTGCGTCTGTAGCATATAAATGTTGAACCGTAGTAAATTTAAAAAGATGATATTTAAAATTTCACACAATTTTATGAACACTTTTAACTGACATATCCATATGTTTTGCAACAATGCGAATTGACGTACTTGGATTCTCATTAAAATGAGCAAGTGTTGTAATCGCATTGTCGTCATTTGTGACGGGATGATTACGATTAGGCCGGTTCCCATCAGGAAAATGTCTATTTTTCAGCAAATATTTCTCAATTCTTCGAAACGTACCTTCACAAGTTTGCTTTCGTTCTGGAAATCTATCTCTGTATACGTTACTAGCTTCTCGAGCATTTCTCTTGCATTCGTCAAAAATTAACATCATGTCAACTCTCTCGGAATTATAAAAGGAACACATTACACAAACGAATATTTTGCACCAAATATTAAAAGTACGAGCTTGTGTGGAAACCAAATAGAACAAACAAAGGAATTGCAACAACAAAATAACAATTGAAGAAACATTTCGGGTTATCATTCAGTAATCTCTTTGCGGTAAATTCAAGAGTCAAAGGCTAAAAATCAAGTAAATCAAGTAATATGTCAATAAAAATATCATGTAATATGTGATTTTAATTCGTCTGGATGTCCTCTAGACCTATGAATAAAAAAAATGTATGCTCCTATTTTCGAAATTTGCTTTACTAATATCTGTTGTGCACCTCATACCCTGTAAATATTGTTTTAAACTTTTTGTTGTGAAGTGACTGCAAGTAGGAGAAAAATCGTGAATAGCGTTACAGATAACACCCTGTATATTGTATAGAATCTTCGTACAGTCATATTTACATCAATATTTAAAAATAACGAAATTATAACAACTGTGAACATTCTGTATAAAAGTAGTAATCATCAGAAAGATGATAGAAAGCAGTAAATGCAGAAAATGTACTCACCTATGTTGTGGGGGTGGCGTAGGCGTTCTTGATAGTGGAAAACTGGCTACTTCTCTCGTTACTGACAGCGACCGAATCGATCCAAATGTTTGGTCCGGCGATAAATTAGCACCAACACTTTGTACCATCCCGCTACTAAAACAAACCAATTTATGGACATCAGTTACGTTTGTTAAATAGAATTAGTTAAATAAAACCAGGAATCCTTTTGCTGCATTAATTTGTGTAATTAGCACTCCAGCAAAAACTGGGTGTCTCTTAGTGAAGGATCATTATATTGAGATATGATATGCTGCAAATAACTCTCGTTTGAGGACCTGAAACGAGAATGTGATGATAAAAATGTACGTATGTAAATCAATTCCTTTTTATTCTAAAAAGGATACGGGCAAATTTTGAGACAGATATATCACTGACATAGGTATACATACGCAAACTGTGAGAAGCAGAGTGGAAGCACGTAAAAAAAGGAACCTGTCTTAATATCGAAATTTTCACTTTTATTAAAAATAACTTGATTTCTTTTTCATCATGTGATAATTATTATGCGATAAAATAGTTTTATCGGAGCCACTGCATTACAATATGTAGCATAGGCGTGTACAATTTCATCATGGTAATGTTTAGCGCATTCAATACTTTTACTAAATATATAATGTTATAACTGGCAAACTTACCACACACCTACAGAACTTCGTTAAGATTTAGCGACAATGGATTACAGGAATTTTTGCAGATGTGTAACCAAGGAATATTTTGTAAAAACAAATATAATAGAAACCCTAAAAGATGTTATCATTGAACGATTAAACCAACAATACAATGCGGACTAGTATATGTATGACATCTTCAGTTTTCTTAATGGTAAAATAGCAAACGACGAAAGAATATTCGTTTAGAACTAATAACAAATAAAGAACTAAAGAACAAAAAACAGACTATGTCTACTAGTTAGCATTCTTTGATTCTCAATAAATTTCACAAATTCGGAACGGTATGTGTAAACACTTTTAAATTATTCATTTTTGCCTAATAATACTTTTGTAGTCGGAACATACAACTTTTGTGATCGTAAATCAGTAAATTTTTGGAGTTAACGTTGTGTGACTCTGAACTCTCGACATTGCCTATAGAACATACATTTTAAATAAAAAATAAAATCAACCACAGTGATTCCACCAAAAATACTTATTATTTAGCTACATAAAGCTTAATAATGAAATATTATTGCAAATATTAACATAAGGTACATTATAATTTTCTATTGAAACGTTTTAAAGTGAAGTGTCATCTCTACATAAACTCTACTTGGTAATGCTGTTTAACGATTCTAATTACTAGTTTTATGTAGATATCAAACACTATCGATGTCTAGAATGGCACTTGACATTAGCGAAATTACAATTTGTATTTGGGTGATAAACTGAATAATCAGCAAGTTGGAAGTATAGAAACCAGACTGCAGTTTAAAAATTTAAAATAAATATTGTATATAATAAATAATAGCAATGACATTTTTAATGGTAAAATAAATTTTTCGGAGTGCAAAGGATTAAGTTCTATTCTCAGGTATCTGAAGTAACTTACGTATAATAAATACGTATGCACTTAAGTACAATTTGTACATAGTAAATATGCTTAAAAAAATTTTATTCTTAAACTCACTATGAATAAAGAATGTAGTCTATAAAAATTAGAAAAGTTATTTGAAGTTATATTTTAAATTGTCCACGGTTTCCTTTCTTCCTAATTTCCTGAAATATTCGGTGAATTAATCATTCAAAAAGATTTTTGTCCTTCGTAACATGGCCGCTTTATTTCTTAAATATAATCGATGTTTAAACCATATTCACGCGAAAAATGTTAACATTAACAAACTCAGTTAATGTTAAAACATCGTTTAATAACTTCGGTGTTATAATCATTAAGTGCTATATCAAAATATAGATACTACGAATTCGAAAAAAATCTGAAACGTAATAGTGATAGTTGGAATTAAGATTAAAATGATGATAAGATCTTCAGAAAGCGGAAAAATTTTATAAAGTGATAGTCAATCTCTGTAGTTGAAATAAATCGATAATTCATTATATTAAAAGAAAATAAAATCGCACTGGAATTATGACAAATGAAGCCTGTAAAGTTGACATCTAGAAAATTGGCGTGTAAAGAAAAAGAGAGATTATTCGTGAAATTAAAAAGAATTTAGCTGTTTAAAGATGTTCATTCTGAACACTGTCGAAAATTCTGACAAGAATATAGTTTTCACAGCAAAGTTGTAAGAAAGAAACTATACATTCGCTGCAACTACAGAAGAATCTAAGATATTGTAAGATATACTCTCTATAGACATGAAAAAAAAAAAATATATTACAGGAGAGAGTCAATACATCGAGCTGTAATGATCAATAGCGATGTTTCAAAGACACTGTAGACGAAACAACTGATCATCTAATCAAGAAAATTTAATTTTGAGTTATTTTTGTATTTTCTTTCCGGTAAAATGGTTCCATTAAACTGTTGCGATTTTACTGATTAAAGTCGAATAAATTTAACTTCTTGCATTAATAATAAGCGAAAATCCATAATACGGTTCAAATTAAAATACTACATGATTCCAACTGACTGACACATTACAATCTCTCCTTTTTCATTGCACTGCAATTTTATTAGAACTTCTGCAAACACAGATATTTATAAATAATATTAAGTGAAATAATTTTTACCACAATGTATATTCAATTTATTTTTCATTCGAAGAGTCAACAGTTTTGTGTGTATCAACATACTTTTTTATTTACATGTGTTGCAAACATAATATAAACTTCCTTGTCATAATTTCTAAATTGTTTTATATGTTTATCTTTTAAATTTGTCAGCAGGTAAAATAAAATAATGGGAGAAATAGAAAAAGAGTAAATAGAAGAAAAAGAAAAATTATCTTGTTCCTTAATTTGAAGAACAAAATTTTGCTAAACTTCTTTATCTGATTATTACATCATTTTTACAATTACGCACATATGTTGTGATAAACTTTTCTAAGAAAGACACTGGACAGTTGATTGACAGCAGACGAGTGCCGGAACAAAAACCGCGACAGAATGAAAGTAATACGTGTAAATTCAAAGTTATCGCCTCTCTCTATCGTAGAATGCAGACGCGAATTTCGGAGATTGAAAAAGACGATTGGTTTGGGATTTATGTGCGGAACAGCGAAAGGCTGCCATTGTGTGTGATTTCTCCTGGGAACGAAGGGCTGTTCGCGTAACCACGATATTGATAATAATTTATGAGATCACGTTGAGCGAAGGACTGCATTTTTCTTTTGTAGATATCAATCAGTTACAAATATGTATATGTCAATTACATCATTAATTGGATATAAGCGACAATAAATTAGTTATTGATAAATTAATATTACGTGTAAAAGTTATTACGCGACACGTGGTATAAACCGTTACCCTAAACAGCGCTTAGAGCAATTCATTTTTCAGAAGTGGGATTCACCTACCTATTAATTATTATTTAGTACGTTTTGTTTGCTTGTTGGAAGTTTCGAGACTTTTGGACTCTTTTTGCAGCCGAAAGTGAACTCAATAATATTAGGTAATAATGCGTGATGCGTCGTTCGGACTTGAAAAAAACTTAATACAGTCCCTGGCCATTGAATTAGGATCACATATGAAAATGTCACTTTTATGGCTATATAACATTATGCCATATATAGAAAATTGTCTTAGGTTATGCAAATTATTATTGAATACGTTGATAACAATATAATACGTTGATTACAATGATTGATTTTAAATACCTGAATTACGAGTGTTCTAAATATAATTGAACATGTTAAGGAGATTACTGAGAATAGTATATCAATACGGCAAACGGAGATTACGAATAAATTTCCAGTTCGAAGGACATCGATGCCAATGTCGAGTCGCAAAAGAAACACGTCAGAGGAAAAAGTCTGCTTTACCTGTAAAAACCGAATAGAACAGAAAGCTGCGACGAGGTAACGTCAGGAAGAGACTGTCTTCAAATTGGCCAAATACAAGCAGAAAACGGTGTGAAAACTTACGTACACATTTAAAAACTGAGTAACAGCGCAAAAATACATACTTTAGTTGATACGGGTAGCCCAGTTAAGCTTAGGTAAGAAATCAGTGTATGAGAACTCTTTCAAAAACTTAAAATTACTTAGAGTTGGAAAAGAAAGGTATTATAAGGGCATTAACGGATCACCGGTTGTATCATACGGCAAAATATACGATTAAATTGTTTTAGATAAATTGAAAGATCGGTACTTCGAAAAAAGTAGTTGCAGGACATTATAGACAACCTACTGAAAACAGGTATCATCAAGCCAAGTATTTTGCCATACTATTGTCGAGTAATCTTAATATCTAAAAGGAATAACAAAAAGAGACTATGCATTGATCTAAGAGCTCTTAACCAAAGGACTCATCTACAAACAATTGCCAATTATAAAAGACCAATTAAAAAAACTGTGAACATTGTAATTATTTCTTGACACCTCTTCTGGGCAATACGAAATTGTTAAAATGTCTTTTCATGACTGGGAGGCTCCCGCAATACTTCCGAAATAAGTTTTATAGATTCTAGATTTTTTTGTTCCAGCCGGCAAAGTTTTGATTTACTTTGATGATATTTTGATACCTATTACTACGGTTGAAGAAAATTTAAGTATACTAAAAGAGGTGTTAATATGTTTAAAAATATACAACTTAGAATTAAATTTATGAAAGTGTATATTTTTAAGTAAAGAAATAGAATATTTGGGTTATTTAATAACGGTTGAAGGTATCACTATGTTTATACGGCATATGCCATATTAGATTTTCCAGAACCGAGTTGCGAAGCTTCTTAGATCTAGCAAATTATTTCTGAAAGTTTATTAACACACAACGTAAGCCCTAATGAAACAGAAAACAAATCTTAAATTTAATAAAGAATGTATGCTCATTGATGATAAAAGGTCATTGATAAAAGGGAAAAAAACTATTTCGCCCGTACTATATATATTATATATATATGTATATAGTCCCAGAATAGAAACCGAGTTGCACACAGACGCAAGCAGTCTAAGGTTCGGAGTTATTTTATTACAGCGTCAGCCTGAGGAATGGTTAGCTCCAGTCGCTTATTTCAGTAAAGCCACATCTTCAGAGGAAAAGAATGATTATAGTTACGAGATGAAACTTTAGCTATTGTCCGTTTCATAGAGTGTTTTCATGTTTACTTACAAGGTATAAAGTTCCGGATAGTTACTGATTGCAATGTCTTAATACTTGCAACAAAGAAAATAAATATTAATTGTCGTATAGCTTGATGGTGCCCGTAGATGCCAAATTACAAATCTGGATTAGTACACTGTGAATCCAGTAAAATATTCATTTATGTTTTCGTTTGAACATGTTATACACAAATTTAAGTTCGTAGACATGTTTATATTCTAAGTTTGTATTTATTGTATCCTAACTTTAGAAGTTTGTAGCATTTTGTTTTGATACCGGCATTAAAGAACGAACGCATTGCCGAGATTGCTAAATCTACATATAGGCGCGAAATTAGCGGCAAGCTGCCGTCTCCCTTTGCCCTTTGAAGCACGGACGCGAATTCCGGAGATTGAAAAGAACGGTTGGTTTAGAATTCGTGTGCGGAACGGCGAAGGCCAGCCATTGCATGTGTGATTTCTCCTGGGAACGAAGGGCTGTTCGCGTATCCAAGATATTGGATATTAATTTGTAAGATCGCGTTGAACGAAGGACTGCACTTTTTTTTACAGATATCAGGCAAGTATAAACATAAGTTCATTAACTGGATAATAAAGTACTCAAGCATAAATTATCAATACGTGTAGAAGATATTACGCAACACGTAACTTAAACAGTTATCCCATATTGCGTTTAGACACGCTTTTTTCCCGTTTTCACAAATATTTTTAGAAAATTTGTTTTTAATAATTGCATGTACACGTGAATTGCATGCGGTGGTTAAACTAAACTGATAATTCAGATCACTGAAATAAATTTTACCATTTTGACATTCTGGTTAATATTTATAGTTAAACTATTAATATTAAACTAATCACTTGTTAAATCAATTGTTAAACTAATCTTTGTAAGTTCCTATAATTAATTTCAATAAATTACATAAAGTTTGTAGGTTATACGGCTTCTGTTATGCAAAAAGCGGTTAGGGATGAATATAATATGTTAGTATGGGGTGGAAAGAAACTGTAAAAACTGTATTAAGGGTGATGTCATACATGTCAAAAATATAAAATGCTCGAAGCTAGTTATACATTCTATTTCTCGTCATTTAAATTGTACTGATATATTGTTTTTATAGTTACTTAAAATATAATCTATTGACCTAAGTGTTTCTTTGTATTGTTTCCTATAAAAAAATCTTATTCTGCGTTAGACAAAGTATTTTTACTTCATTGTCTACAAAATAATTGATGTTATTCTCATTCTAACCCATCAGAACGAACGTAACAATGACAGTAATTGTAGAAAAATGTTATGTGGAATTTTAGAATTAGGTGTACTGTGGCGATAAAAATACCTATGTATTTCGCTGGTAACCGGTACAGTGCTCTTTCTTTCAAAACTCCTCGATAACATTGATAAACCGATAAACATAATTTATTCCTGTATAGCCTTGATTTCTATACCTTTCAAAGGTGATAGCCGAATAAGCTAAATATAAAAAAATGTTATTTTTGTCCCTGTTCTCCCCTGCGTCCTGTTCTTACCACGATATTTTGTTGCTAGATGTCGATGTTGCTTGAACAGTACTACAACCCACTGCTACTCATTGCTACTCAAGAGACCACGAAATTCAGCCAGCCGGGACGTGTATACCAAATCTTAACAGCTCGATATTGCTCTGTGTCAGTGGTAGTTACCGCAGCGGAAACCAATGCATTGTACATGTTACGGGCAAAGTCTGCAGGATGTACAGATTCGGCACTGTCCGAGCAATGACAGCATTGCATACCGCCACTTGGCAAAGTTTGCAGAAAGGGTTGACTAGGAAACATGACCCGCTTTAACCCCTTAACTGCGGAGTTTAGTTTCAGAAATCCCTCGCGGTGTGCGGAATTAAAATCCAGCAAAGATGTGTATTACATGTTCACCACAGGGCAAGTGATTCTAGTATAAATTGTACGAAACAAGTACAGCAAAACGAGTAAAAAGCTTATTTAATATTATTAAAGCTTAAAAATTGTGAAAAAATAATAAAATTTATAAACAAGAAAAATTAAAGAGAAAAAGTAATTTTAAGAAATTCAATTGTTTTCGTGTGGTATTTTTTAAAAGTATGGTTTTCCTGGAAATACTCAATATACAATAAAATACACAAAACAACGTAGAGAATACTAGATGCAGTGAGGAAAATAGTCAACTTAGTTTGTGAAGAGTAATTGTTAGAATATAGCAATAAAAATTTAAATATTGGCGCAAACTAGCGAAGGTGTGAGGCCTGTGAGGACAGCACTTTCTTGCCACACGATCGTAAAAAAGTTAACTTCCCGAAAAACGTGTTATTGAATCTTCTTTGTAAAAGATGTATATGTATTTGTACCGAGAGCACATAGACATGCTTATTTTGATCATTAAAAGCGATGAAACTTGCATTGAGACTGCAAGATTGTAGTGGAGAATATATTCCAATCGACAACAAGCTTCACGTTCCTATTTTTACAAGCTGGAATTTTACTTACGTAAATATGGCACTTCCCACAAACAAAAACGAGATGTGCTGAAACCGGTTATCAAACATGAAAATAGTGTGACATCAGAACTGAATTTAGATGCATCCGTGCGAAATCTAGCTAAACAATGTGGAATTTCCAAATCCCTAATTCAACGCATTCTGAGCACCCAAATGTTATAATTTCGTGATTATAATCACGAAAAAAAAAGATTGATAATTTCGTTTCGCCTCGAAAGTGCCGATCGAATGTAGTAAACATTGTTTCGCATTTATGCTTTTTAATATTCAAACTAACTACTATACTTTCTAAATTTTCTTGTTACTAATTTCATAATAAATGATGACCAATGGCTAAAACCGTTTATAAATTATTCAAGATCACGAGCTTAGCAATGTATGTCAAGTTCAAAGACATAGGGACCAGGTCCCATTTTCTGCCGTTTTCCGAATATTGACGAGATAAAGATATTTCTCGGACGAATTTTAGAAATCCAGCTTATTAGTTTTTTTGTATGACACAGCACACAATTATTCAGCTGGTTGCCAGATATTTAAATAAAACTTACAGAACGAAATGGATCGGTACGCAAAAACCGATCTTATGGCCACAATGTTTGTCAGATGTTACACCGTCTGAATAATTTGGAGAATATTAAAAAAAATATAGTATACTTCCATTCACTCAAAAATTTACGAAAAGGAACGCCAGGAAATTATAAATTATTAGGCACCGTTAAGAAGTCGTTAAGAAAGCGCTTCAACTGCAACGAGAAATCGTTCTAACCAATCGTACTAACCAATAGACCGAATTAATTCATAAAACTTGTAGCTATTACAACTTCCTAACGAATAAGTTTAGAGCATAAGTATGTGCGCACTTTTAATCACAACACGAAAGACTGCATTAGAAGTCAACGACATAGGATTGTATTAGAAAAAAGTGATGTGCTGCATTTGTCTGATACATCGATACGTAAAGGTGCAAACATATGCGTATTATGTATCGGATAATTTAACTTTGATTCAATAGCTTCTATTTCTAGGTGTTACAGAGGTACAACCTATTCCATTTGCGTGGGACATTCTCCATACACGTCATCTAAAAATAGCCACCTAAGTCTGCTACAATTATATGGATATAAATATTATATTGCATGCAATTTGAATGGTATAAAAGGAGAAATATTTTCTTGCTAAGATCATTGTTTCGGAGTTTCCAAGATTCCCGACGATTTCTTGTACGTAAATATTTTTTCGTTGACGCATTGGAGATAACATTAAAACGCATTCAGAGATGTTAACAACATAACCTTGAACTGACGTCCAACTGCCAGAATTTACTCTATAATGCACTACGATTAAATTTTATCTTAGACACTCTGGTTAAAAAGTAAAGAAATAAGAAATGAAATGAAAATAAATTGGAAATAGAAAAAAACTAAAAAATATTGACAAAAATGCTTCCTTTCGTGCGGCTGTTTTACTTTGAACGTTATTTAAATATACTACAATGTACTAACAATTTACAATGTAAACGTGTAAAACTGAAACCAAATTTTATCAAATATTTTACAGTCAAAATCGTACATTTACAACAATTGTTCCGCATATCTTAACTTTTTCCTATTTTAAAATCTCGAATAGATCTTTCTGTGCTGAGTACGTATTAATTTTCTTAAAGAATCCATTCCATGGAGTCCATCTCATAGTTAGTCAAAACCCATTTAAAATGGACCACATCAGCAATGATCTAACGACCTCCTACAGCGAAAAAGTTCGTATTATTTGGTAGCGTTTGCATCAGCTAGATTCATCTTTCTAAAAGTAAACGCTTAGATTTCAGGTACTAAATTCCTATGATGAAATGCAGAGACAATACGGTCTTGATGCAGAGTGCCTTCTCTGCAAGGGAAATGGGCACCCATAACAGAATTAACGATATCAGAGATCGAGAAGTGTACACAGATATCTTGAAAAATGTGATGCTTCCATAAGGTAATTCCTTCATCATGGCTTCATCTGTCATCCAGATAATAATTCTAAGATCATGCAGCTGACATAATTAATGCTTTCGATTCCGTGAAGTAACTTTCACAATGCAACCAAATCAATAGTAAAATTTGAATGCTATAAGGTTTGCTTCAGGAAGGGCTGGAAACACAGTTGGTTCATAAAATTGCTACAAATATGTCGACAAGTTCACCCAACTTCGGACGAGTAAAAGGAGATTCTTTCGAACTAAAGACATCTCTATTATGCAACGTAGAAGAATAATCTTTTTATTATAATTAATCAGACTAAATCACTCCAATTATTACAGTTCAATAATTGACATATAAAATGATAGGTATTGTACGCATTCAAAAGGTTAACGGTTAATTTACTATAGCTTCACAAAGATCTAAAGATTACAAATACTGTAATTGTAATTTTACCTAGTAATTCAAAAAGCAGTTCATATTATCAGTCACATACACTCCCGATAGTCTATTCTATTCAGTCGTAGAATCAATGGCCACAAAGCAAACGTTCAGAAATCTTTTTGAAGCTTCAGTTATTGAAACTTCAGCAGAACTATAATTACAATTTATAGTTAACTATACTGCCATTTGCTTATGTCAAGTTCTGTAAGGAATACTTAAAAATTTAAGTTCACATAAAAAGAATAATCTGTGAATCGATAAGATCGATGAATAGGCAACTTTGTACTCATGGGACGATATACCCGTGAAGCATTATGCCTTAGCCAAATTAGAAGGGGTGGCGAAAAGGTGACAGTCTTCCTGTGAGCCGGCGGACATGGGACGAGTGGAAAGAGCTATTACAGAAAGCCTTCCCAGGTGAAACAAGCTGTATCAGAAGACGTCTGGATGCACAAGAATACACTAGGAAGCAAGGGCAGGACGTAATAGAATACTATTACATACCAGAAATTAGCTAGATGCAACGAGGCTAACAGTCGGGTCAAGAAGCGATGGAGTGGATAGTTGCAGGCTTGAAAAATACGAGATTTCGAGATTTTTTGGGCCCATTATCAAAGTATACAAAACCTAGTCTTTTGCCGGATTTAAGGAGCGCTAATCACTTGTTACAAGAATACCCGCATCACAATCCAGAAAATAGACACCATGCTGCAAGGAAGTCCGCAATAGTGTAACAACTGCAACGAACAAAGTCATACAGCAAGCAGATGCCAAAAACCTATAAATGTCAAAAGACAGGACATATCGCAAGGGATTGTAAGTTTTCCGTTCAGCCTACAAATAAAGGAGGAGATAGCGCAACAAAGAGTGGGAGCAAAGCGAACAGGATGCTGTACATCGAGTCGGTGCGTAAGGTGCTACGTCGACATCAGTAGTTCCTGTGTCATGTTGAGATAGGACGTTGCCGTCGATTCGAAGATAACCTACTTCGAAGGGTCGTTTTACCAGTTGACTGACTATGGCAACGGAATGGTGACGCCAGTGAGAATGCTTACGACATCCTTAACAACTGACGGGGTTACAGCAAGGATAAAAATTCATGTGATTCCTCAGGAGTACCAAGCAATTCCCTTGATAGTAGGTCATCCGTACACCGAACAAGATCACGTGCAAATAGTTAGCAGAGCGAGCAACAGAAAACGGTGTTCTGGGTCAAGGAAGCAACTGTCATTCCAAATAACTATTTAGGTTACATTGCTGCACATACACAAGTACATAATAAGGACATCTGTATAGAAGACAGCCTGCGCGATTGAAGAAGAACCGTTCTTACTTGAGGAGAGCCGGTGACAACCGATGTCAGAATCGTAAGGAGAGAAGTCGATAAAGATCCGGCAACAGTAGAGGAACTTAACACCTACTTGTCTGGAGAAAATGAATCTGACTTTCGATTAAGTAAGATTAAGTAACTGCTACTTGCTGCAAACCAGAATCGAGTATTTAGGATTTGAAATATTGGCAGAAGGAATAGCAGACAAGAGGAAGCTGATTAGTATAGAGGATTTTTCGATACCTGTTGATGTTAAGGCGGTCCACAGGGCTCTAGACAGTATCTTTACTTCGTATCATATCTTACCATATTAATTGGAACTGTTTTTACATAGCCTTAGTGATCGAAATTAAACCTACTTATAAACATCAGTAATGACGAACAAAGAAGTATGATTTGAAATTTAATTTTTGATAATATGAATCAAAAGTGATTTAACCACTCATATTCGCATTTCGGGATTTAAAAATATATTAACCACACAATATGTAGTAATGTTCTAAATATCATCTCACCTGTGTTACTGATTGCTGGCATTTACTACTTGATCAACCTCGATCGTTTTATCTGATGTAGTTCCTAAAATCACCGTTCACAACGTAGAGCGAGCCATAAAACAGTTAGAAAAAATTAGGTTCCATGGCAATGTCGGTATTTCAGATTGTATTACAGAAACAACAATCACACGAGTGGTTTATCCCATACTTCATAATTTTAGTAACACCAATAGACAAAATGTTATAAAAATGTAACAATAATAGAAAACCTGCCAAGATATCACAATGTTATACCTCGTTCAGTTTTCCAATGAATTCATTTCAGCGCTAGATTCACAAAGGATTAAGTGGAAAATCTATTATCTGTTTCGAGAATAACAAGTTGTATTTTAAATAGTTTAAAACTATAAAGCAATTTAAAATTTCTCATATTATATGAAACAAATTTTCATGAGCAACTATAACGTAGCCGACAGATAATTACCACCAGATTTTGTCCAAACTACTCAAAGTTTAAGAAAGAAGGAAACTAAATAAGACTGAAATGTCTATAACGTTACTACGAGCCGAATAGTGCGACCACACAGTCGGAGCTTTACAAGATTATGATTTTTTGTTTTGTCCGTTACGAATTAGACACTGAGGCGGATCGACGGATAACTAACGACAAAAGTAGCAGGAAATATTAATAGTATTAATATTAATAGTCCTGTAACGTTGTCTTTTTATAATATAGCTAGGGTGGCAAAAATATACCCTGATGAGTTCTCTTTATAGGTTAAGAGTTACAAAAGCTGACTTCACTTGTCGCGATGATTAAGAATTTAGTCCAATTTACAAAAAACATTCAGAAGTTTCGGCATTGAATTTAATAAGTTTTGTCCCGATGAAGCGAAAACCTAATCCATCTCAGTTTTAATGAAAACGAGAAAACGGAGGTTCAAAGAGCAATATTGAAATAATGTCTAACAGTAAATTTGCATATTGTATGATGAGTAAACACGAATAAGACTTTAATAAACGACCTCGCAGAGTTTTCTCGACATAGAGACTGTCACCGAAATTCAAACTGATAGAGACTGATCTCGGTTTGAAAAATAACTGAACCCCAGACTGACAACCGCAATGCTCAATCCGAAAGTAAACTGGACACATGAAGAGAAATGATACGGACGAAAGGTCACTATTACTCCCCTTTTTATATCTGAAAATCGGGAGGAAAAGATTTGCACGGACGATAGAAACTATTCACTACGCGAACTTTACATGACCAGGTTTTTGCTTTGACGTGACCTCAGTCGCTTTGGAACATTCCAGTCCTACCGAAACTTCAAAAAGAGATCTCGAAAATCACAGAACAAACTGGTGGAATGGTAGAAATTGTGTGCTACGTGACTTTTCGTGAGAAAGATTTTTGCTTTGCAATGGTTTCGAATTCTCCAGAAACGTTCTAACGCCGAACATCCAACTTCAAATAAAAGAAACTGGAGAATGTTGACACAAAAGCTTCAATTATAGCAACTCGTAAATGCAATTAGTAAGAAGCGTGGATGAGAGGTGACAATGAAGTAAGATGAGTTCACTGATCCCACCGTGACATCAGTTGTTACTTCTTCGAATGGTTAGGATTGGTAAAATGACTCAGTAAGAGTAGATCTATTTTGATCAAAGTATGTAGTTTTATTAATGGATCAATATGAACGCCTAATTTAAACCGTTGACACTTTTTTTTATTTAACATAGAAATGAATAGATTTGTTAGTTCTTCGACTTCAATTCCTTTTTGTCGTATAGAAAAGTTATTTATGCTTTCCAAAAAGTGAATTTGTTCCTTTGCATTTTTGTGATAAGGTGACAAGAACAATTTCCGAGATTTTACTTATTCCTTTTCAATAATGAATACAAGTACAAGTTTATATTGTTCTATAATGTTCGGTTTATTCTGTCTACGGAAAGACGACATTTACCCTTATTCATGTAAAACGAACAACTGGACATTATTTTTACCTTTTTATTCGTCATTTGATCCAACATTACCCTAACGGCTTCCTAAAGTCTTGCTTCACGCACGCTCTGATTAGTTAGTGTCTTGTGCTAATAATTCAAAAACGAAGACTTAACCCATATTTTCAAAGGTAAAAGTTGTTCAAAATCACCTCAACCAATCCACTATTTCTTAAATATTCTGTATGCAAAAATAGGAGATAAGCGACGGTCACATACTAATTCATACACTGTACGGACGCATACGTGTATGTAAGTTCACTATAATAACAAGGATATTTTCTCACTTCCATAAGAGATTTGTTCAAGATGAATTCTACAGCCTATTTCAAGATCATTGAAATAGATTTGAGGGTAGCTAATTTATTACCTCATCCAATTCCATAATGTCGGATCTGATCAACCACAGGAAACCTCACGATTTAAGAAATTACGTTTTAACTTGTCATTAGTTTGTTCAAGTACGATCAATCACACTACCAGATGGATAGAAGAAATGGATCAAGCATATGTGTATCTAATGATGCGATAAGTAAAATTAATTAAAAAATGTAGGATAACTTTGACAATCATTTTTTCACAACAATTTTATCCAAGGTTAAGAGTTCAAATGCCGGAGAACGACAGAAATATGAAACGCTGACCTCTTTAAAACACTATTTGGACTAATCAATATAGGGTCGTAAAAAGATATATACATTGTTGGCTTAAATAATACATATAAGTATATTTGATTCAAAGTGATTATAATCGTGTATTTCACAAGTCTTGCCACATCAGTATGTTTCGGGATACTATTTTGATGATTGACACAAGTAGTAGAAGTAGATTATTGTTTATTTATTTGCAATAGTTTTTTTTTAGATTTATTATCAATAAAAGAACGACAGTCAAATGACAAAAAGCAATAAAATATTTAAAGTAAATAACGAAACATTTCTTTAACTATTTTCGTTCAAAATAACCTCCTTCGACAAATATTGCTTATTCATACAGGCTAGTCAGTAACTGGTAGGCAGTAAATGGTAAAATCAAAAAACGGTTGTTGGATATGTAATGCTCTCCTTTTTGTGGAGTGATGTGAATGTTTTTCTAACATACTTTGCCATACATATAATGTCCTTAAATTGTTTCGGAATTTCTGTATTCCACTATGAAGGACTGGTCGATGAATTACGAACGTTTTTAACGATCGGGATTACAAGAAGCAACACCGTGTGTTACTAAAAGAGAATGGTATAAACGAAAAATGGAGGAGCTTTCATCTAAGAGAAAAAAGCGTGTTATGTATAGGGAGTGTCAGACCACCCATATCACTCGATTTTTTTCGTAAACGTGACATTTTTTGGAAAAATGTTTGACACAAAAGTTATAGGGTCTTATGTGACGCATCCGATAATGTTATTAGTATGACATGGAATAGCGTTGTCAAGATCACGTGAAAGTCACATTTAATTTTTTTAATTTTGACCTCGAGATTTTTCTGAAACACTATAATTACATATTTTTTCGTTTAGGACTTTATAAGTTATAGGTCTTGAAAATTACCTAACCACCGGCATTAACATTACCCAAGGTGCACCGCGTGGAGATTATACGGTCGGATTTGGGTCGAGAGGCAAAAATCCTCGCTCCCAGTCACTATGTTCAATAGATAGAGTCTGTCCTTACCATTATCGTTACAGATCAGCAGATCAGCGTAGTCCAATTTTAGGTCGCATTTTTCAACCGACCAGCATGGCTACCTTCGATTAAGCACCAGACGATAGCCCAGGCCACATCAACATACTGAAATTGCCTTCACCGTAATTCACCTTCACGACTTCGATTACATTAAAGGCGTCAAGTTCCTCAGCAACTTTGACCCGATAGTATCTTTTCTGTCCAGATCAGTTTCCAAACGCAAAATAAAACCGGACCTTCAATCTACGGGCCATCGCCGTACCATTTCGTGAGCCTTCATTCTATCGAAAATCAAGTCGATAATCATAGGAACTGATTTCCTAGCCCACTGCAGATGCCTCTCGGATTCATCAGCGTCCTTCACGTAGAGGATGTTACATATTACGCGGCAGTCTACGGCATTACTATAGCGTCTCTTAACCTCTTGACAGAGACAGCAATTCAGGAGAGTTTCAAGAATCTCCTTGTTCGCTGCGGTAAGTTCGTGTAACCTAATTCATCCCCCAGAGATGATTCTTCAACCTCGATGCAACACTACAGCAGATCTTGGTGACAGACAGGAGATAAACTTAAGGCGGCACAAAAATAACTTCGACCTTTTCTAGTTCCATGGAATCCTTCGTCTCTTTTTCAGTCAGGCTAACCCGTTTTATGTTGTCAGGAAGCCTGATAGTGGCTGCCGGTCAACCGAAGATTATCGCAAGCTCAACTCCATCACTATTTCCGACCAGTACACGGTTTTTCAACACCAAGGATCTCCTGCTTAATCTACACAGCGATACAGTATACACAACACTATATTTCAATTGAGCATATTTTCAAATTTTCGTAACCACATAAAACGTCTCCAAAGCGACAATCATTATGCCTTTTGGATTAGTCAAGTTTGTCAGCATGCCGCGATGTCCTAGAAATGCGATTTAAACCTTTCAGAGATACATGGATAACCTTATCGGGAATCTACTTTTTGTTAGAATTTAGGTGGATAACTTAATCATTGCATCCAGCGACTCGAATAAGCATTTTCACCGTGTAGAAAGAGCTCTCGATATCTTAGTCAAGAACAAGCTCACGATAAACCCCAGCAAATGTCAATTTTCCCGCTGAGCCAAACCACAATTATGGATGTTCGCCGGTTCACTGGGATCATCAATTACTACTGCGCCCTTATTTCGGAAGGGCTTCTCACAGACCTACTACAAGGTGCTAGGAAGAAAGACAGGCATATCATCATCTGCAGCTCATAGTCGCTTTCAAGAGCTTTCAAATGCACTTTGGCAGGCTTTCTCTCCCCCGATGCTCGTCTCACAACTTTCCACAAATGCTTTCGCAACAGCTGTGAAATTCGTTTAGCCCGGCATCAGGAAGGATGCTTTGAAATGGATGCACGAATGCCTTTCTTACCAGCATGCAAAAATTCTGCGCCACGCAAAGTTGCCACCAATTAATATCCTGAAGGTCTCGGATCAGTCACGCATTTGGACTTGATCACGTGGTAATATGGACCAGTATTTTTCTCATCTACAATTATATTATATTTTCCTAGCAATGTGTGTCTTATATCAATTTTTTATATTTGTATTATTTTTCCTTGTGCATCACTATGACAGTCAAGATTATCAAAGAACAGAAGCGAAAGAAATGAATTGAACATTTTGTAATATTCTATTTATTCACATATTATAATTACAAGTTCAGTGGACTATATATCGTGTACAAGGTGTTGGTAAAAATACATTTTCAATTGCACTCCTGGTATTCTTTGTTCTAAAGTTGCACTGAATGTTGATATACATGTTTTTTACCTTAGTCTACAAATGGTTAATATGATCTCATAAGGAAAATTGCATACTATTTTGCAATATCCCATTTCCAAAACTGAATATTATATAAATTGCATAACATATTATTACCAAAACTGAACTCATCGGTTCACAGAATATTTCTGTAAAGGTTGCTGTCGTTTAAATTATTGTTGTCAATCAGTTACAAAATTCAATATGCAATGGAAAATCAAATTTCCATAAACATTACACTTTGTGATATTGGAAAGACTTGTAATTACGCAAGTTTAGAATTTGTAAAGTTTTCTTATTGAAGTAGGTAGATCTTCTGGAAAATGTAAAAGAATTTCCAATTACTTATCTTTGCAAAAAGTAGTTGAATTATGGCGGTAGTTCTCTGTTGACTTAGCTTCGCTGAAACGTTTTTAAAATGAAGGAATTGAGATTCATTAAGTTGCACTCTTTCAGATTATCTTTCTCTGCACACTAGTTTACTTGGCCAGGTGTCTTTGTTACTAATAACAATGCTATTTTTTAATAAGTTGTATGTTTCTCTCTATGATAAATTACAGGTTATCTATCATGAAAATTTTTTTCTATTCATTGTATGTTAAACTTTAGTTGTTTGCACTTCGAAACTCAACCTTATTTAAAAGTAGAAGTATACTATACCAGACGTTTGTATATAAAAAAAACCTATCCTGCAATTGAAATGGCTTCTAAGTATTGAGTACAGTGTCCAACTATTAACGAGAGGTGAAAATACGACAACATTTTCTTTAAAATAATTTGTTCAACTAAACATTATAGCAAAATGAAGCTATTGATATATTTTTAATGCACAACGAATGGTTCATTTGTCTGTAAAATAAGTAATATTGATAATATCTAAATTAATTCGTACTATGCAAAACAACAAATATGCAAATAACACTATTTCCGGATATTAATGTAACTGTGTATAATATGTGAAACAGAAATAAACAATGAAATAATCAGTGGAAGTCACATTGAACACAATATGTGACCTTAGCAATTTGTAGCAACAACATGCTATTACAGTAAATACAATAGTATAGAACGTTTCATCTATTTCTTCCGTTTCTGCCCTTGCATGGGTTTGAAGACTGCAGTCAAGCGCATGAATGAATTCGTCTTGTCACACGCTTTCATACAATATGAAAAGATATCTTGACATATATTATTTAGAACATATTCCTGAAGAACTTTGCCCTGTATTTTAATCGTCACTCATTGTTCATTAAAAAGTTATTAACCGTAAAAATTTTGGAAAAATCAAGAGTTGTTCGTAATCTGACAACGAAAAACTTTATGATTTTGGCAGCGGTTTAGTATTTGAGACTACGACTATCGGGGAGTATACATATAACGGGTGAATTTATAAATCAAACGAAACAGATTATGCTTAATAATTCAAAAACGAAGTTTCAAGACCCATTTTTGCAGCAGAAAAAATTGTTTAGAATTACGTCCCCTGTAACCCCTTTCCGGGAGTTGTACAAATTGTGGGACACCACGTATATTAATATAAATACATCGAACTGAATTTGAAATCACCAGAAACCGCATATGATATTAAAAACAGGAAGATTTCTTTATTTAATGGCATTAAAAACATGTAGCTGTTCCAGGTATTAATTTACCTCGCTTAAAGATCGACTACTATTATAAGATTACGTATCAAAATCAACAGTCATAACCATATATAAAATAAAAGACTTGTATAGTTATACAAATAAGTATTAATTTGCTACTCTATAAATAGTTGACAATATCACATTACATCAATTTATACATTGTTTTGGAGAAATAAAACTGCCCAGAGTTATGTTATTTCATCTACACAACCACACTAGCTTATCTTTGTTTGTCGAAACAGCAATATCTATTGATACATAGATTCATGCAACTGCAAGGGATTATAACGGCGTGAACGAAAGATACCATTGAATTGTATCATTTCCCTAGCCATTTTAAACAACTCAAACAGTTTACAGTTCTCTTGTGTAACTTAATTATTCTGAAAAAAATTGTAAGGAAAACAAATTCTAAATTTGCGCGTTTAAAGATTCCTGTTATTCGGTGTACAAAATCTTTTGTTGCAACTTAACAAGACCACGATAAAAATAGATTTAACATGTTCTGTAATTATTGATTTTGTACGTATGTTTAATAAAAGTTACCCGATTATTTTTTGTTGAGATACTCACATGCCCTTCATGTCGGAGGTATTGTAGAAATTGTGGACGTATTATGAAATACATAGGAGTACAAAAATTACAAGTTTATAGATTAACATGTTCGCTGCTAACACCAAAAAATACTCAACAACATTTTATTTTACGTGCAAGGTGTTGAACGCATGTAGGTCTCTTACCCCTATATAATCACCCGTCTATCTTTGATTGATGGCGATAATTGTAAAATGATCCATTAAACTTGAACACAGCGCATTTATACGCTTGGGTTCTAGCAGAACCCAAATCTGTGGTACACAGTACCTACCTTGAGAGTTTCGAGTAGTTGAAAACGTGTTAAGTATCGGTACAGCAGAATGTAAAATGCCGTATTACTGATTCCGTCACGATGTCATAAGGTCGTAATATTTTTCAAAAGTCAAAGTACATTAAATTTGATAGTTAAATTGAAAGAAGATATGTATTAATTTCACACATAGATTGTATGTTATTTAAATATCGTGACATCATTCGGAGTTGCTTCTTCAGGATTTAAATAACGACTTTACTACATCGTGATAGCATATATACCTCTTCTTCCTAGTGATAAGAATTTAATCCAAATGTGTACCTTCACATTATGTATAGCATCATTTCCTGTAGGGGCAGCTTAGAATGCCCTCGACTGTACATTCATAACTACCGAGCAATTTGATACGAGAAGCGTATACAGATTGCAATCTCACCTGACCGAACCCGAGGTTACCAAGAATGGCATAGGTGTCGGGCATGGGCTCAATGGTGAACTGCTCACCGAACTGCGGGTGCTGCTTAACACAGAATGTGGACACTGTGGTGGACCGATGTGTACCCCATTTGATGCGTTTCCGCTTTTACTCGAGGAACGTCCTTTCAAGCACGGAATTCTCGACCATCCGCTAATATCCTTACCCGATACACCTGTAAACAAATACTGCTGTTAATTGCGATTATTCTAGCTAGTTTAAACGTCTGTAAAACAATTTGTATGGTTAAATTATTAAATCACATTATTAACATATTCGCTACTGTCGTTTTAAGAAAAGTTGTTCTTTGAAGTCCAAGTATCAAATCTTTATAATTTTACGTAATGCTAAATACGTTTTAACATATATACTACCAAAATGCGTTAAGTAAACGATCAAAATCTTTTTTATAACGCGTCATAGAACTGTGACACATTGGAATAATGAAAATGGAAGCTGTTGAAATAGGGAAATTAACGAATGCAAATAAAATATCTGGTGAAAAGTACATTTTTGTATAATTATCAAACTTTTCTTAACAATAAACCTATACTGCTAGATAAGAGAAGTAATTAGAAACTGTAAATTTTGAACAGTTAAAAAAAAGCGTAGTCCGCACATTGTAGATATGTACTACACAAAAGTATTTGCGATAGAAACGAATCAGACTTCATCTATTTTTTCGTCGAAAATTGACTACTGCTTTTGCCACAAATATATGACACTGGACCTTGAATATATCTCGCAGCATTATACAAGTGCGACGCTTAATAGCGAATGTGTTGACACATTCAGATGCAGAATAACAGGTGAACCTGGTTGAGAATTGACAAAATCGAAAACTGAAATGGTAATAAACTCCGAATCGATGCTCGATTCCTATAACAATATTACATATTTAATAAAAAGTTATAGCACAAATATATTTATACTAAAATTTTCTTTGTAATAAGATATTTGTAACGCAGGCTGCGTTACCCAAAATCTGTAAATCCGATTAGGTTGAAATTTTGCAGAGAGCTATATCGTACATAGATACAATGTTTACAATAACAATTTTGTGTATCTCGAAAAAAATCTGTATTATCTTAGTGGTATTCCTTACCACAGCGTAAAGCAGGTTTAAAGTAAAGTAAAAAGCCAAACACTGATTTGAGAAGGCAGTCCGTAGGATGCAATAAGTTTTGCTGAAAAACTTGGTAATTGAAATAATACAAACCATCCGGTATTTTTAAGATCCTTTTTAAACGATAAACCCTAAGATTATACAGTCGATTACAATGCATCCAGTATAAGGAATGTAAACCAATAATATTGTCGAAATTGTACTGTAATACCAAAAATATTTCGAATGCTACTGTAATGTTACTCTAAAATAGAATTTATCTAAAATAGTCCTCAAAACCACTTCGTAACCTTAACTGAAAAATATCATAATTATAGAGATGTCTGTTTAAGCATCCACAGTCGAGGTTTCATTTAGCCTTTTATGTGCAATTCAAATAAACAAATGAATTTGAAAATTCAAATAGACAAGGAAGGAAGACCGATTCTGAGTAAAATATGCAATGTTGCAAACTCCAAATTGATTAACCCACAGATCGATGGAGAAATATTAATTAACTCAAACTACATTGTGTATCAAATACAATTCGCGTGCAACGACTTCGCCCAGGAACAATAATTGTTTTAGCTTTTGTTTATATTATAAACATATTTTCTTTCGAACATTTGTGTTTTCTGTTTATATTCACGTAGTAGTAAAAATTCATATTTATCTACAACTACAATAAATATTCATATTAATTTATAACGACAACAAACATTCACATTTTATTAAAAATCTGATCTGTGGATAAGTTTGAAACAGTTTAATTATTTAATATCGTCACAATGAATTAAACAAATATAAGAAATCATGTCCCGTTTAAAATCATTGAATGATTAAAATTAATCTAACGATGTCCTAAAAATCAAGAAAATTAATAAATATTTTAAATATTCTGAGAAACGTAGCGGAAAAAAACTTCATCGTTATTAGTTACTTAAATAGTATAATCTTTAATGCCATGGTATTATTTTGAATTTACGTAATAGACAATTAACTTGATGAGTGTAACAATATCAAATAGTAAATACATAAGCTCCTTTACGCTAAGCGCATATGGGTTTCCTCGATCAACGTAATCATCCTTTTAATCGGAATTAGCGTCACCAGAATAGGTATATCTGATTCGTTGTTTTGAAGGTCAGCTAACACTTGCATCAAATTCCAATTTGTACTTTGCTTCTACTTCGAGATAATTAGTAGTACCCTATACTCTATGTAGTTGGCCTCTATGTAAATAGATTGAAAGTCATAATTATTCCTCTCAAGTCATTTCGTTTATGGAATCTTGTTAGAGATTGTAAAAATGAAACACAAATTTATATATTGCTATTGAAATATGGATATCACATTTATCATTTTGTAAAATAAATTAAATGTAGACATGTACGTTTATATTTTTCAGTACTAGAATATTGTTAATTTCGATTGTTCCAATATTAACCGATTAAGAAATTAAAGGACTAAAATAACTCATAAATCGTTCATTGCACAATAAATTTTTGAAACAATAGATTTATAATGTACAAAGGTACATACACTGTTGTAATTGCATGTCGTTAACTTGCTGTTTTATCAAGATATAAAAGACAACTTCAGCTTCTTAAACAGAATTTCTGAATATGAATAAAGTGTGAAATTCGGCATAAAACATTATTACGAGACTAAAATTAATAATTAAATAATTAAAAATAATAACTAAAATTAATACTTATTAAAATATCAAAGTAACAGATCAAGCTGTGGTCGAATTGTTTACCATTATCAATACGCTTTCTTAATCTAATTATGAGTGAATGATGAACTTTTTCAAACATTTCTGCAGTCATTGTGGCACACGTATGAACAATTCGTTATCGCATATTTTTAATGTCATCGGCCGCGAAACAGAATAATCGAGCGATACTAAGTCTGGCCAGCGGGCTGACCACATAATGTTACCACTATGTCCGGTCCCGCAATTGGAAAACATTCTGTTCAATACCTGTCGCACTTGTCATGCATTATGTGTAAGGCAGTCATCATGTTGATGTAACTATCTGAACACGTTCACGATGGGTTGAACTACCGGTGGCACATACATGTCTGGCCCAAGGGATAGAGTGAGTCACCGATGATGCATATACAATTATCTCATCAGACGAACTGAAGCACCAGTTGTACATTAACTATTTCCGCATCATAGTAATTAAACAACTGATTACTGTAATTATCAAGCTTATTTACATTTTTATATGCATAAGAGAACTATTTATCTTCATGTTAAAAAAAGTAGTATATGATTTAGTTCAAATTAGCACTTCAAACTCGAGAAAGTACGTAAATTGCAGTCGCACCACGGTGAAGAATAAATTCAGGCCCCGCCATGAACGTGTTCAGCGTATTAGAGACGGGACATTTACTAACATATCTAGTAATATTACGAATAAAAAAGTAAAATATGGTTTATTCATGAATGGTCATGAGTTCAACGAGATCATCCTTCATGTAAATTATTAACGCGAAATTGTTTTTAAACGTATCCATCAATTTTTTTCAGTATTTCTTTAACGAAATACGAAATAACTCAGAATACGAAAAAATACTTCAAGTAAATGTACCTTTTTTGAAAACACTAAAGTTCATCAAATAAATTTTTGTACATGTGGAGCAATTAATCCCCACGTCCTCATTTAATGTACAAAAAATGCAGGTCAATATCTTCAATACTTTTCAAAAAAATAGCTTATAACTGGTTATGTAGTCCACCCTGTATATACGGAAAAGTTGTTCAGGATGAAGTATATGATAATATATTTCAAGGTTATTGTAATCGATGAGATGGGCCATTTTCTTATAATTACCTTCAATGTTTTATCAAAATTAATGAATCAATAATAGGTATTCGATTTAAAAAGACTTAAGATAACTTTCATACCTCGATAAGAAATCAAAGTAAGAACAAAGCAATCACAGCACATCTGTGTCATTGGAAACTATGTATTATAATTTTCGTTTGGAAAAATTTGTTCTATAATGTACGATTTTTTAATTATTTAAAGTTGCAACATTATAAAACTCGGCATAACAAATGGAAGTTGTAATATCGAAAATCAAAAGAACATCTTGAATCTTGAATTTCATACAATGAAATTCAAGCAGTTCGAGAACATCAATTCAGTTATAACAGTAATATTGGTGAGGAATAATAGTTTAATGTATCTATAGTCAATGTACAAAACACAGACAAAAATTAGTAAACGATAAATATATAAAAAGTGAAACATAATAATTATATTTATACAAATGAACACTAATTTTTCATATTCAAGTCTTCTAAATTGTCCTTTATCTAATTTTCTAAATATTCCATCTTATGTATCAATTTTTAATTTCGCTTTGTTTTACTTTTTATATTTCTTCGAATTAGCTATTAATATATGTAAATACTAATTTCTTTGCAAAAAACATGTTTCTGTTTTCAGCGAGATTTTGAAATGAAGAGTTCGATGATATTAGGTGCAGTTACACAATTTACTGTAAAGCTCGGTAAGTAGTAGGAGATTGACAACCAACTCTATCGTAGCAAAAAAAGATAATGGCTTTTCGATTTCATTTTCTTACGATCGAACTACACCTGTTACCCCTAGATGCTCCAGAAAATAACGCTCAGGACTGTGTAGTATTTACTAACAACGGAAGTAGGTATTCTGGCCATTATTTCTCTTCGATCCTTATAAAGGACTATACAACTATGCAATTTCATGCTACAGCTATCATAGCACTCGAAATAACTGGTTTTACGATTTTATTTAAAATTTCTGTTTCATGTTACATTTTTTTCCATGATGACGTTATGACATTTACAGCAATAACTAAAGAAGTAGTATAATGAACTTTTTTTTTATTCATTTGAAAAAAAATAATTTTGCATTATGGCTACTTATATCAGTACCGGCCAAAACGGCTGGCACTTGTCACAAGGTTCTACAATGTTTGTATACAAGGGTTCTACAATGTTTTTATCGAATCTGAATTAATCAATTTCCACGTTTTGTATAACTTACGATACGTTTTTAGAACTTTTACTGCGCATTATTCAATGTGTTATATAATTGATAGAAATTTTCTGACATCACCATAAACTTAACACATAAATTTACCCATAAATTTTCAATACAACAGTTTAGTATCGAAAATAGAAAATATACATTTTTTTTTAGTTTTTTTTTTTTTCGCTAAGAAATAATCAAAATACACTTTTAAATTTCAAAAGTGAAAATAATTAAAAAATTGTATGCAGATTATTTCTTTTTTTTTTTAACCATTTGTCATACGAAAGAAGGTAGCAAGGTATAAAGGATACGTTCAACTTAGGTCTATGGGTTCAGTCTAATACACCCTTGTAGGTAATCAACAATGTTTTAAAAAATAATTTACAAAACCAATTTTAAAAGCATTAAGTTAATGTTTGAAGATCGGAGGACACATTTTCTCATTACCTTATCAAGCTCAAATTTTTCATAAATTTTTTCAGTTTTCAAATTTCAGTGCTATAAGTAGAGTCATATTTTTTTTCGTGACAAAAGTTAGGAATAACAGTAAGATAAATTCAACAATTGTGTATTACAATAGTTATTAAATAACGTTTCAAAAAATTTCATTAAGCAAACGAAAGATTGCGAATGTAGATGTTTCACTGTTGAGAAATGCATTGAAATCCATGAGCAGCACTTTGAATGCCTTTTCCAAATCAGTATAATTATAAAAGATGAATAATCAGCCAAAATAAAAGACAATCTGAAGACTATACTTTTCAGTTATGTTACTGTCAAAAATCTTCAATAGTTATACATTTACAATATCCGTTTTCGATCAATTATTAAAATACAGTTAATTTATTTTTTGTGTAATACATATGGCGCAATACACATCATTAAATATGTTTTATTAAGATTTCGTCATGAAAAAAATTTGGTTTCAATCAAAGATATTTGAAAATAATCTTAGAATTTTCATAAACATAAATGATAAGAACAAATCGAATAATTCAGTATGTAATTCTGTTTAAGCAATACAGACTTCAATTGTAGCATTTTTCATCCGAGTCATTACTTCAGCAATTAGTACTGTAGTTCTAAGTATACCATTTTGTACAATTAAAGTTAAAATATCTTCTAAACTAACAGCTTATCGATATAATAATAGGAAGTATAAGGTTTTATTTAAAAAAGCAAACATGATCTTTCATATGTTCTCTACACTTCTCTCCATATAGCAATTAATCGCGTCAAATTATATCCCTTCAACTTTTTTCTAAAAAGTTTGTCAATAGAATCATTATAATAATAGTTTTTGCCTTATTAGAACCTTTAAACTACCTATAAAAGAATTGAATTTAAGGAAATTTTTGTAATTTCTTCGCCGGCTTCTGTAAAATTAGGAGCATATTTCACCATTCCGTATTTCATTTCTAAAAAATGAGAACTCAAAGCATAAAATTAATTTAATTATATTGGTTATGTATTTGATATTGTATATCAATTATTTCTGAGCGAATACGTTCATTCTTTTTAGACCATGTCAAAGATGGTACAGTCAAACGAGTACCAACTTTCGCATCTTCAAATGCTAAATAATTAGAAAATGCGTAAAAAATCAATCCCTTTCAACCGCCACAGTAAGAAAACTCCTTAAAAGGTAACGCTATATTACATATTACACGTGACAATAGCAACATATTGTAAAAACAAGTATCAAAACCAAAATAAAAGCTTATATCCCATCTGCCATCTTTCTGAAATTATGGATCAGCAGATCTATCTATTTTTTGTATACTAAAAAACAATTTAAACAAAAAAAGCTTCAATAATTTTCGGAAAAAATGTATATTAAAGAGTGAGGCCAAGCTCCCATGAACCAATGGACCAGATTTTTTTGTAGAATAGATTGTGGTCATGATTGGAATAAATTAAAAGTCTCGTAACGCCGATCACGAATATATGCCTCCTAGAAAACCTCGGTCCAGTTCACGAGAAAATCGGGTTCAAAAGTCTGTTTCCGACATAATCTCATATTTCTGCATGTACGAGTCTGGTGTGCGCCTCGGTCGCGTCAGCTGTTACAGTCATGTAATGACCATCATCTGGTATTTGCCCTACGAACACAGCCATCCAGTTGTCATACCCAACCCTTCCCTTTGCAACATTTACGTTACTGGCAACACTGGATGAATGACTAATAAAAGCGACTTTGTTTATCGCTTCTTTTATTGATTCTCCTTTGATTCCAAGTTCACGAAGATTTCTATTTTCGTGTTCCTGTTCTCAAATACCCACGAGAAAACAGGATTCTAGTCTAGAGTGGCTAGTTTCCGATCAAATGTGAATTACTGGTAATTTTCGCATTTCAAAAATGATCAAATTGACTGTGCGCCATCTGTTAGAAACGGTCGTTTGGACCCGATTTTCTCAAGTATGGGTTCGAGGTTTTCAAGGAGACATATATGTATATTCATTATCAGAGTTACATGATCTTTAATTTTATACCAAACACGACACAATCCCTTTTGCGAAAAAATCTGGTTCAAACTTAGCCTCACTCTTTATTCATACATGTGACCCATTTCGAAAAACAGTAAAAATACAAAATACTGTGACGATACAACGAAGAGGACTTGTATTTTTTCTAAACATCTTTTTTTCATGTTCATATTGTGGTTTTAAGGAAATACAACCAACTTTAGAAAACCGAACTTTGTGGAAAGCACACATAGGCTGTCCCACAAGAGCGTGTCGGTAACATCTGCGAAACTTGACACCTAATGAAAGTGACATAAAAAAATGAGAATAAATACAGACCTCTCTATTACACGTTGGATGAATATCTTTCAGTTCCGTTTGAGACATTGAAAATAACAGAGCTGTTCGACACGAGTGTCGTGTATATGAAACGGTTCTGAAGCAGAGTTCTTATGCTGCCACCCAAAAGGGACAAAATTGAGTTTCACGAGTGCTACCAAATATATGTATGTATACATAAGTTGACACAGTTTTTCAAGAAGTGGGTAAATCAGTACAAAAATATAAAAAATGTCAGTGACTTCCCAAATCGGGGGTTAAAGCGGGACACCTATACTCGAGAAGATAAAATGATTCTTCGACTATTCGAGAAAAATCCGATTCTTTCATTACAAAAAAAGTAAAGTTGTTTTTAGGTGAAAAAGGCATAAATGTACAATGACATCAAAATTGCGTTTAGACGAACTTGATGTCACGTGGCAGAGTGCACTGTCGATAATGTTGCTTTCAAAAAAGCATGTTTAAAATCGTCTGAGGTGGGTTGCTGAAAATAGCGAGCATGATTAGAGTGATATGGTCTTCACTGATGAATCTCCGTTTTGGACATGGTGTCTCGTCAGGCGTGCTTGGTCTATCCATGGAAAACAGATAATTCAAAGAAGTGTGAAACACTGTGTGAATGCACAAAACATAGTGAAATTGTACCAAAGGGGACTTCTCAAATCCGTGAAAAGTTGGTTCAATCAAACGGAGGATTAACGGATATTACAAGAAGACAACTAATCATCGAAGTCGCATCTGTACCCAGTGGAAAGCGGAAAACACCATCACTGTACTTCCTGGGCCATCGGAATCCCCTGATGCAAACCCTATTGAAAATGTCTGATTCCTTGTGAAGTACAAGCTGTGTGAAAGATGTATCACCATAATAGGAACACTTGTATACTATATTCGGAAAATGTGGAGATCACTACCAGCATCCTACGCTAATTAATCGCGAGTATACCAAGACGGTGTCACGTTGTAAATACCAATGCCAGAGACTGGATTTTTGAACTAAGGAAGTTTTAAGTGCAAATTCGATCTAAAATTTTTAACGAGTATACAAACATTTACAGAAATATCGCCGACATGCTGTCGTGGGCTAGATTCTATATATGTATTTTAGCGAACCCTTATTTTGGACACTCTTAACAGTCATTCAGAATAAAAATTCTATCTATTTCAACCAGAACCTTCATATTACAATTATTAATAGACACTTTCAAACCAACTTTTATGCTCGAAATCTATACTGAGTCCATTGTACAAAGACCTATTACATTTTATTTATATGTATATTCCGATTAAAAATGAAGCTTCTATACATGTATATAAATCCGAACACTGCAACATGTAATGAATACTCCAAAGAAACGTTGGTAAACAACACTGTTTAGGTTTCAGCTTCGAACATAAAACGAGATGCTGTAGAAGTAGTTACTTGCCCGACTGACCAGGAGAATAATTTGATAAACTGGTATTAGCCTGAATTCCAACAATCCAGTTACCTACCCTAACCTTGATCCAACCTCGTCCTGAATTTAGTACAATACATACGAATTAGAACAAGCTGTGATAAACTAACATTTCAACAAACAGTACCTTATAGGTTTTCTACACATAATTTGAATCGGTGTTAACTAAGAATGTACGGTATCCAGCTCTGGGGCCGTGCTAAAAGAAGTAATTTAAATATCGTATGTAGAAGAACAAATTCAAAAATATATGACAGCATATAATAACAAACTAGCATCACATCCTAGCAAACTGGCTAAGAACCTGACACAAACACCAAAAATCAAAACACTGAAAAGAACGACCTACTGGATTGACAATGAAGGAAAGGGAGTGGTAACACTACTGAGCGTTACTAATTATCAAACTTGCTGATTGGCTCACTACAGTCAGTTGTAAATGTAAAATAAATATACAATAAAAAAAATGTTAACCACGAGAAAATTGTAAATAATCTTTAGAAAAAATTAAATTATGAATGAATTATTTGTCTTATGATATATATTGTATAGGGTAAATTTCTAAATAACTCAAGTCACACTTTAAATATAATAGCTTTCGTATCTATTGAAAATTGTGTGGATTACTGAGATCCACTAATTAATAATTTGTGCTCATTTCAGAATTTAGAACTGTTGGAAAGCTTCACCTATTCCTGAGCAGAACCTAATACCGCACATTAGTTGTATCTATCACATTTGAAATGCCATCAAGCTATTGCTTCGTATAATACGTAAAGGAGATAGAGTAAACAATGATTTGGCTTTGACACGTTCCAGTTGCACAACTAAGGGATTAATTGATTATTGCGTTTGACAGAAATCCGATGCATTACATGAGTTACAGATTATATTGTAGCGGCACATGGCTCGCAACGTTGGTAGAAAATGACATTGACCATTTACAGATGTTTATATATAGGCTGAACTCTGTAAGTTGGCGAAATTATTTTATAAACGTTGCCAGCCATGTCCCGTTACGGTTCGTTAGGCCACATGGTCAGCACGAGCCGGAAGAAAACTTTCGGTTAATTAAATTGTAATTTATGATATCTTCCCCTGCCGAAAATCGGAGGACTCTGGAGTAGGAAGATAACTCCACCCTCTAAGTTTTCAAGAGGTGACGCCTTTTCTGAAGTAAAATGTATACCGCGGAAAGGCGTCGAAAAAGATTATTGCCAGTCAAGTCTCCGATATATCCTTTACTCTTACTTTCCGAATAAACATCCTTGCTAACATAACTGTCGTGAGAACTTTAATTACCTACCTCGCGACAATATCTACCAATTTTCGCAGACCTGTAAGTTGCATTATTATAATTTTTAATAAGTACTTTTTGATTTACTTTTGTAATGTATGTATCTAATGCACTGGTTTTCATAAAGGAACATTTTTTTTTTAACAGGTTCGCTATTTCCTGATTTTGGACAAAATCTATTGTCAGACACTGTACACTCAATCCTATTTATATATAGGATATATAATCCTATTTATACATTTGTATATACACCATATTTTGTTATTTATTTACGAAAAACCGTAGCATCCGGCACTAGGGAAACTCCATATACTCCAGAAGTGTATTCACAATGACGGAATATTTCGCAAATATAAACACAAAAAGTGATATTCAACAATCCTATGGATTTATATAGTTTCTGAATAAAACAATATAATTTATCGTTACATAATTAAAGCTCTAAATGTGTTTTTAACACTAAAAGTACTAAATTGGTCAAATAACCGGTTTACATCTTTCTTATTTTAAATTACAAAATTTGTTAAGAATCTTTTCTTCAAAACTGTTCAACGTTCAATTATGTTTTAACATATTTATTTATTTTTCTGCTTAATTCTTAATTTTAAATTATGCGTGCATTGTATGCTTGAAAATGTTCTTGTAAATATTTCCGTTGAAGAGGGCATTAAAAAGGCTAGAAAATTATACAATATTTTATTGCCGATCTAATAGTCATCGATTTTACATAATAATGGGAACAAAATCACTAAAAATACGCGACAAATAAGACGAGCATCAGGATTGAGAACTATAGCCATTATTGCGCGTGGCGTATTGGGGGGGATAATAACACTGCACGTGTGACGATAAATAATCGGTAATTAGCCGATGAATTTCATTGTTATATTGTTAAACACTAATTTGGAAAGCAATAATCAGATTTGTTTGCTATAAGTAGTTATTGGTCTCCCAACTTCAATTATGTGATGACACATTTAAATAATTGAAATTAAATTTTATTTTGTGTATGGACCATTAAAAATAAAACACGACGCATGTAGATTACTCCGCCCACCACAAATTGTTCACTACGCTAACTTCCTTTTCAATAAACTAAAATGCCCTCCTGGCTTGTACTCCGTTCTTTTAATTTAATTGCGATGACATACAACGACGTACGTGAACACGTATGTTACTCTAGAAACTAGCATCATGTTCCGAAAAATTTAAACTAGATAAAGCATTCACAAGGAGAGAGGCATATATCGTGGCGCGAAAATTGGTTCAGCAATTCGAAATACTCATTAAACAGACATTCATACCTGCGGTTTGATCGCACTCTGTTCATTTCATAACTACTCTCCTAGTGAACTATTCAATAACTATGAAGGAAATCGACATAACGACATATCTGAACATAACGAGTAAAGACGAAATGTATTCATGGATCTCTCAAATTTCGTAGGGAAACATTAAAGACTGCTGTCCACACGAAACGGAACAACGGTAAAATAAGGTTCAAAGTCGATAAGACACTCAAGAAGATGAAAACTGGCGATGATATATCTCTTGAGAAAATCTATATACATGACTACATCAAGTTGGTAGAAGCTAAATCAAACAGAGTAGAAAAAGAATACATAGTAAAAGTTAAACAGAATATTAACACATAAGCAGATCATTGTTTAGAATTAAAATTGAAGGACATTAAAGTTCTTTTTTTTTTAATTGAAAGAACGCCTCACAAAAAGGTTGTAGTTAAAGTGCGATGTATCGAAATTACAGATCTCTTAATACACTTTGAAATGGCAAGCTTGAAGCCTGTACGCATATACAGTCATGACATGACACTGACAAAACTGAAACAGGATTTCGACAAAGAGTGAAAGAAACTGCCATTTGGAAAACTAGTGGGTGGTACTGGCGTCTTTGGCTGTCGCCATTAGACGTGATATATGCTGACGCAGTCAATAGCTTAAACCAATTCAACACCTATTTTACTAAAATCTATTACTGCGAAATATGTGTTGCGCTATTTATAGGACTTAGCTTATTGTGGACTAGCTTTCATATCACGATATCAGAAATATGGGTAAAATATAGCTGCCGACAGTAAGGTACGTGTGGTAGAGTTTCGACTCAATCCTCAGTATAGGAGTGACGAAACCGTCGCTTGAAGTGTCGAGTTTTGGTCCTAGCATCCGACACGAGTCCCCGAAGACCACTCCACTGCCTACCCCAAAGAGCTGCCAACGAGCTGCCCGATTCCGGGTATCCGAGCAACGGATGCCGTTGATATGCAGCGACATGTGATAGAGGTGTCACTAAAGTGCCCTCGGCGGTTACTTATCAAACGCCATGGGAGAAATCCCGTTAACACGGATACGAATAAAAATCTCGGGAACAAAGTTATCTCAGGCGTACTAATTCCCAGGAATCTGATCAAAGTGCAGTCACCAGCAATATGTATGTGTGATAGAATATTTACTCGAACCTTAGTATCCGACACGAAATTCTGGAGACCACACACCGTCTACCCTAAAAAGTTATCAACAAAGCTATACAATCCCAAACTCCCGGACAACGGATGCCTTCGGTACGCAGATCAGCGTGGTACAAATGTCACGAAAGCGCTCTCAGCAGTTACACATCCATCGTTATGGGAAAAATTCCGTTAATATAGTCACAAGAGAAATATGTAAATCAGAAACAATTTGTTCAGAAACGTCCTTGTGGGTCCGCGTATGGCCATCGCTCGAGGTGTCGGCCAGGTTCCTACATGTTATGGATAACACGCTGCGATACACCTAGAGCTATTAGCGGAGTTACCCCATCCCAGGTTACTGGGCGACGGATGGCACTAACATGCAGTGTTGTGTTGTAGAGAGTCGCATAAGCAGCCTCGACAATGCACCACTGAACGTTTCAGGAGTAATCCTGATAACATGTGTGCTGAGGGTGGTGTGAAAGCCCCACCAGGTCGGTGGACCCGGTGCCACAACCTATATGGTGAATGACTCTGAGTGACAGTATCCTCGAGGGGCTGCAGGGTGGTATGCTTATGCCCTTATGAGCGACTAAGCATATCTGTGTTCGGTTCCAGATTTACACTAAATTCTACGTTTTATATCACGCGCCAGTGGCCTCGATGGAGAGCAATCGAACGTTTCAAAAGTAGTCCTGATAAAGTTGGTGCTGTGGATGGAGTGAAAGTCCCACCGGGTTCATTGCTCCTGGTGCCACTGCCTATTTAAAGAAGAACTCTCCGAAGCAGTAACATCAAGGGGCTTGTATTGTCAGATAGAGTGTACTGTATATACATGTCTGATTGTGGAGGGAGATCTGCGCCGTTGACAAGTAGCCAAATTCAAAATAATTACCTTTCATATCATGAACGCAATACTTCTGAGAGGACTATGTCGGTACGATAGGACGAATTGTTTAAAAAATAGACGCTCACACACTAGATATGTTTTCATTGCGAATAATGAGGCTATTTCCGGCGAATAAAACAAGCAGGAAACGGTATCATTGTTCTTTGCATAAAATATTAGTTGATGCCAAGAAAACCATGCACGTTTAAAAGTTTCTAGAGAAATTGAAATTAGATATTCTATCTAACAAAAATATACTAAACGACAGCTTACATACCTAAACAGTTGCAGAAAATCCAATTTATTATGCACTGACATGTCATACATCATACGGGGAAACATCGCATATAAGATAATTAAAGATGGAACAGGTCCTAACGAAGGATATCGTTATTGACATGCTAATGAAGAGTTTAGTGAGATCGAAACATTATATTATCTTCATTTTTTTTTTTTTTTTTTTAATGAGCTTGCCCCACTTTCAAAATAAACAGCTCAAATATCGGTCATTACTGCCTAGCACTTCGCGGTGCTAAACACATGAATGCTTTGCAGTAATTTACTTGTACTAGACGTCACGCCATTATTTCAGTTCATAGCTGCGTCAATATCAGTAACAAACTAAACTTTCACAAAATTTCTGCTCACAAGGTATCAATACGTTCACTTTACAACAAGAATACTGAGAATATGTACATATGAAGGTTAAGACCAAAGAAACTAAATCTCTTTTTCTACGAATATTATTTTTATAACATTTCAACATCACATATGTCAAGAATGAAAGAGGATCATGAAAAAAAACAAAGCGTGTTTTACTATTAGAAGGATAACTGGATACTGGAATGAACCGTGTTCCTAATTCAAATCAATTTGTGTTAATTAATACTTTATTAACAAAATCAATTTATATTACGTTCCAACTTTTCATTTACATTCACGTAAAATGAAATACAAAAATGACGAATACCGTTTTCTCCTGAGTGATTTGCGAATATTCTATATTTTTCATGTAGAGACAAATTATATCAGTACTATTGCTGTATATTTATTTGAGATTTTTTTGTTATGTGTGTCATAGTTTAAAAAATCAGGAATCGACTTTTTACTTTTTTCATGTCCAACATTTAGTATCTTTACATTTAGCAAGCCAACATAGGAAATAAGAGAACTTAATAAGCCGAAGATGGTTGTAATAAACAATTAAAACAAAACAAAGAATGCTCAAGGGAAATCGATAGAAGCAAGGTGCTCTGACCCAAACGGTGGAAAAAAGATTGAAGAAACGTTTTGAGATAATCGACAGCTGAAACATAAATGAGATAAATAAAAGTGATTTCTGCATATACGGGCACAAAAATACAAGGAAAGGAGCGATAACGTTTCTTATAATACAGGCGTTAAAATACTATCAATCAAATATATGTAATGAAACGGAAACTGAAAAAACTGCAAATGATTCCAAAGAATCGCACTATTGAAAATCAACTATTATGTGAAGATATATTACAGACAATCTACACACTCACAGGAGTAATAGAGAATGTGTTAAAGAATCTAGAAACAGAAATAAAATTTTAAAAAAAACATAGAACAGCACCAAATAAAACAAAAAAGTAATAAACGAAAATCTTTCTAATATGTCATTAAAAAGGTTAAGCAATAAAAAACCGGTTACAGCACTGTATGTCCCCTTAAAAACCATACAACTTTTGTTTGAAATATATTTTTGCTTATGAAATTATTTATAAGTTATTTTAAGTCGTCATACTATAAAGCTCACCCTGTATAACAAGTCGCAAAATAGTATGTCAAATTTTGAAAGGAAATAAAATAGGATACTTTGCAGACACTCCAAAACAATAAAAATGTTAATTGATTTTATTGAAAAAATAAAGACCTTAACACACAAGGAATTCTATATTATTTCAACAATAGAATCATTAATAACGTTAAAAATATTAAAATGTTTTTCAGTCAATAAATTGTCTACACTCAAATCGATAAAAGAAGAAAGAAACCTCCCAATTTATATAGTATCCTTATTGCCGAAAACTAAACACAATAATTTAAAAAATGTTAAATTATTGTTGCATAACATAGTGCAATACGAAAAAATATTCAATAAGAATTAGACGGAATGCGGAAGATGTTAACGAATCGGGTACGTTGCACTTAACTGTAACCTAAATTATAAAAGTGTTAAAAGCAACTTTTCCCACGATCCAAAAAATGAGTACAGTCCATATCGACAAATAATCTAGACGAGAGCACGGATACACATATTTATTGTATAAATTACAAGAATTTGGAGCACTTCGCTTCCTATGGAGGTTGTCCAAAACTCAAGGAATGGAAAAAAAATTAAAGAACAGAAAACTTTATAGCAAGTAGAAGGAGAACGAAAAATAAAAGCTAAATAATTTAGTAAATTCAAAAATTCTACATACCACATGAATTCTTAAGATTAATATTTTTCTAAGCACTGAAGAAGTTAAGAAAATTATAACCCAGATCATCAACTCGCATATAGCTCGCCTAAATCAGCTTCATTGCAGATGAATTCAGTATTGAATTTAATACTTGAACATGGCTAGTTACTTACAGAATAATATAAACACACATCGGAAATTAACTCAGTCAACTAAAAATTGTACAAATAATTGTAGACTCAATTATAATAAACAAATGTAAAAAGTTCAAACATTCGACAAATGCAAACCCGATACAGTATTATGTAGTAGGTCAGATTCCGACAATAAGATAAAACTAATTGGTTTGAACTTTAAGGATATAATATTTCTATAACATATAATTCACCGTTGCCAGCTACTAAAAGACTGACGACGATTATCTTGATTATATTTATACTGGAATATTTCTACGACGTAATTTATATCATAATTGTAAAAATGGCAAAGATATTTGAGCAACGTTCTATGTAATCGGCGGAATATTTTTTTTTTCTCTTTGTCTCACGCGTTAACTTTCCACCTCAGCAGTCGCCTGATGCCGAACCGTACACACGTGCTAGGTATATGAATAATTATAGTTATAATAAAGTTTCTAACAGGTTATGGGCCCAGATCACGCCTAGGTAAAATAAGTGCAGTGTCGAAATAAAATACTGAAAGAAAGCAGCCGGTGGTACTTGTGAAATTTCTTCTATATTTGCGGGAAGACCGCAATTAAAATCGAACGACGAGAAAGATCATGAAAATATGGCCGCGACGATAAAAATCGATCCACTGAATGGCAATAATTGCGACACGTGGAAGATCCACACGCGGGCCATTTAAAAACAAAAATGATCTGTGAGAATATGTAACAGGTAAATTACCCAAGCTGACGAAAACAGATCCGAAGTATGAAGAATGGATCAAAATGAATGGAAAAGCGGAATCGGACAACTTGTTGGCAGTTAGCCCGAGTGAGTTAATTGCGTTGGCCTCGATACCAAAGAAATATGGGATAAATTGATTTCGACATATGAAACCAAAAGGCCGGCGCGGAAAGCGTTATTGCTCAAGAAACTAGTGTTAACGCGTATGCAGCAGGGAGACGACTTACAGGCGTACATCGCGAATTTTTTTGATGCTACGAATTACTGGCAATCTTGTTAATATATAGTTTACCGGATTCGTTTGCGACGTTCAGAGCAGCTATCGAAACACAAGAACTTGTTGTTGATACAACAGAAGCTCTAAAGATTAAAATTATGAAAAATTACGAAGGTAAAAAAAATAGAGAAACCGTATCAACATAGAGGGCAATGTACGCAGAAAGGAATAACCCTCGAACCATCGTAAACCGGGAAAACCCGCATATAAACAATAAGAAAGGTTATCCCGGCAAGAGGAGATTTGGAAAAAGCGACACACTAAAATCAATGACAATGAAAAATTGTCAGAGTGCGATGTGTGTACGCGTGTGAAGCTAAGGTGCACCCCATTTCGGAAGAAATGTGAAGACCGCACAAAAGACTTGCTAGAGATTGTACACACGGATGTTTGTGGCCCCATGAGACACCCCTTATTTACTTAGCTTTGTAGCAAAAGGATGCGAGCATCGGCCAGGAGAAGATTTTTACAAAACATATTCCCCTGCTGTTAGATTTACATCAATAAGACTACTAGCGGCTGTATCAGTGCAACTGGCACTCGAAATATATCAAATGGATGTTGTTACAACTTATCTGAACAGCGAGCTCGAAGAGAGTGTCTATATGGAGGTTCCAGAGCGGTTGTATGAAACATTACATAAAGTGGTATCGCACAAAAATGTCCATTCGAGTGAGAAGTGTAAAAGTGCAAGTATGATCGCAGAGACTAAACGTTGGAATGACAATTTGAAAAACAAGAACGATTGCGTGTGTCTGCTGCAAAAAACGTAATATGGTTTGCGACAATCGGGTGTACTAGTGGCACAAGAAATTAGTAGAAAAGATAAAGGAATTAAATTTTACCGCGTTAATTTATGTCACGCGAAAGTAAAAAAATAATTTTGATTGCTACTTTGTGTGTAGATAACCTGATTCCAGCAAATAATAAGCTTGGCTGTCTGATGTAAAACGCGATTTGTCGCGAACGTTCGAAATGAAAGATTTAGGGGAATCAACCATTTTTCGGGCACTGAATTTTCGGGCGATAATAAGAATAGAATCTATTTAAATCAGCGATGATATATCGAAAAGATATTGGAACGTTTTCGTATGAATGAATGCAAATCAGCTGTTACGCTAATGGAAGCAAATTGTAGATGGGTTAAGTCTGAACGTATGGAGAAAGTACCCATATCAGAGTTTAATAGGAGTGTTGTTGTATTTATACATGACTACGAGGCCGAACATCGCGTATGCTGTGAATTATTTAAGACAATTCAATACGAATTATAATCGCAGCATTGGGGAGTGGCAAAGCAAGTTTTGAAATATTTGCGTAGTACGAAGGAATGCGGAATAATGTACGAGAAAACTGACATAAAACTATTCGCAGTAGTAGATGTAGATTAGGGTGCAGACATGGTAGACAGGAGATCTTATTCTGGGTATGCGTTTATCTTGGCTGGTGCTCCAATCAGTTGACAGCCGTGAAAACAACAAATTGTGGCACTATCGAGCACAAAAGCAGAGTGCATGGCTCTATCGAAGGCCGCGATGGAAGCAGTGTGTTTATGCGAAATTTTGACTGAGATATGTATAAAAAATGAAAGTGTGGTATTGTTTAATGACAATCAGGGCGTAATGAAGTTAATACAAAGCAACAGCTACCACGCTTGAACAAAGCATGTTGATGTCAGACACCACTTCATCCGTGAACTGTATGAAAGAAGCATAATCGACAGTATGTATCTGTGTAGTGAGAAAATGCCAGCTGATGCACTTACTAAGGATCTTAATGGACCCACGCATCGGAAATGTATGATAAATTTATGAATGATAAACGTTACAGGCGTTACAAGCTCATATCTTTAAGAAGGGGTGTTGAAATAGCAAAGATATTTGAGCAACGTAGTATGTAACCGACGGAATACAGTAAATATTCGATATCTGTAAATCACTCGGATCTGAACTTTTGCTCATATCGTATACATAGCTCTTAGATTGATTCATGTTTTGCCGAATGTAGAAAAGGAGAGCGAGTGAAGGATACCGAACGTGAAGAAACAATAACATATCGATGGGACAATTCTAATGTAAGAATGAAACTTTTGATTTTCGATTTTTTTTATATGAAAATTTTACCATTAGATTTTTTATATTTTCCTGATTAAAATGAGACCAAACACGATGTAATTCAGAACCTATTTATTTGTAATTTCAAATGTTACGCGTACGTCGATGACTTTACTCCAATACGATATTGCAAGTAAATATAACTCGAATTACGTCGTGTTTGGCCTCAGTTTAATCAAGAAAATGTCACAAATATGATGGAGAAAATTGTATAAAAAATTAATTAAAAATAAAAAAGTTAGCAACGCATTAAACAATTGAACAGACTTTTGATCTTTGTCGACTGCCACGATCGCAGCGTCTCTTTCTTTTTAACTCGCTATCCTCCCTCCGAGTTAGAAACTTTTATCGTCAATTAAACCAGTAAATATAATCCAAATTATATTGTGTTTGGTTCTGTGGCGTGCAGCGCGAATTTCCTAGTAGGAGTTAGCAGCACGGTGGTGGCGCTACCTAGTGCAGCGTGGGAAAACAAGTTAGCGCGGGAGGCAACGACGCCATTCGTTACTCGTTAGCGCAGTCATCAAGCCTTGTATATCATGCAGAGAATAAATAGTTGTTGTTGTTATAGAAATTCAGAAAAAGTACTGATCAGAAAAAGATCCTGCATGGATCAAAAATATTTTCTTCCAACATCTCTGGAGTTTAAATATATAGTTTGAATTATTTAGAAATCAAATGATCGGACTACGCTTCTTTGGTAACAGGATAACTAAACCAGCGTAAGTTTTTAAAATAAGAGGTTTCAGAATTATTGGAAGACCTGCTTCTGAATAAAATAATAAAACCGTGCTACGAGCAAGATGGTACATCAGCAATCTTTGCTCAAAATACTCACCATTATAAAAATGAAACAATTAAAGTTAGATGAATAGAAAGGAGCGAGGCCCGTGCTTGTGATCGTGTAGGTCACAAAACTTAACCCCGCTAGATTTTTTCTTACGAAGATATTAGAGCATAAAGTAATGGAGATTCCACCTACCGCAAGAGAAGATATGAAAGTTCGTATATAACATATTGTACTTGTCAGTCGGGAAATGTAATAACAGTGTCTGCTGTATAACACAGCATTATAAAACGAGTAAATATGCGTTTATAAGTAACTGGTGGTAATTTTGAACTTTTAATAAAATGAACTTTAAGACAAAAAACTTCTGTGTTAATAACTCTTTAACGCCTCTGCATATTTGCTCACAAAAAATCCCTATCCACAAACTGTTAACAATGAAGCATATAAAAACATGATTCAAGTAAATATTATTTAGTTTGATGAAAGCAACTTAAAAAGAAATTAACATTGCATTTCAATTAAAAAAGAAAACTTCAGTTTATTTTGATCTCACAGTTGACGTTTTAGAAAATCTTTTTATATATCACATAATTAAGTATTTCCTACAATCTAATGTTAAAGTCGATAGCTATTACAGTTTCCGAGGTTGTGATACTTAATCTGACTCATCCTGTATATTTCATATAGAATCGGAAAAATAACGGTTCTAGTTATTCTAAACAAATGTTGTTTATAATCGTTTCAAGAGCGGAAAATAATATTATAATTATTTTTAAATCTTGATTCTAACACCCCGAACTGAGCAATACTATGTCTACAGGGAAGTGCTATACAGTGTGATTCTGGGAACTGGGATAGACTACTCCTTTTCTTAAATAATCATAGAAAATAATAATAGACCATAAAACCAGGTAAATATTTCGAATAAAGGAATCACCTCCGATTTTGATCACCTTGAAATATGTTGTCAAAGTCATCATTCTGAACAACTTGTTCCTATACATATGATGGTCTTTTACTCTTGGAGATATTTGAAAAAATAACGCGCTTTACTGCCAATAGTGCCAAGAGCGAATAAATCATATATAATCATTTATTTATTTAGACTTTCATTGAAGGGGTACATAATTGCCATTATTTTGAGAAACCCACCTTGATAACATATTTTCAGGTGATCGAAATCGGAGGTAGCTCCGTTATCCTAAATATTTACTCAAAATCGTTATTCCTAACTTCCTGTAATCTTATTCCTTGTATAGATGCATCAATACACTGGCCAAGTGTAATTTCACTTTATTCTTTAAAGCAACATAATTTTTAAAACCAATTGATCTCTTTTATTATTCTGCGTACAAAAGTACTAACCCAAGGTCCTCATAATTCCAACACTTCACGAGATATTTGATATTTTATGTAAGAAACGTACTTTATCACAATAAGTGTACGAATTTTTAAGAAGATTTTTAAGAACTACTATGTTTACTTCTTTTTACTTACCCTTGACTACCAATTTCTTTCTCGCTCATTACAATCCATAACATTTTGATATTTCAGTCAGTTTGCATAGTATCTACCAAGGAAAATGGTTTAATACTTATAACACCGTGCCCTAGCTACCTCGTTCGTCAAGTTTGATTCATTGGACTACTTTTGGAATTGTCTAAAAGATAACGTGAATTCACGTCCTTTTGTATCAGTTGATTACTTAACCCTATGCACTCCTATGTCGAGTGTAGCTCGACATCACATTTCTGTTGGATCTTATAAATAATACAGATATATTGGTTGAATACATGTATATATTTTCATTTATCTACTATTTATAATAAATGAAACATATACTTGTGATATACTCCGCACTGTTGCAATACATTTAATTCAGAAACCCTTTCTTGATCTATTTTGTAAATTCCGAAATAGAAATTAAGGAGCGCAAAGGGTTAAAATCAAAATGCATTGTACGCGTCTGACATAGAATATCAAATATCTGGTTAAGTATTGATATCTTGATGATCTTGGGTCAGTACTTTCATAGACAGGATAATAAGAATGATTGGTTTAACCAAAAAATTGTGTTGCATTAAAGAATAAAGTGCAACTACACTCGGTGGGTATATCAGTACATTCATATAAAAGATAAGGTCATAGCAAGTTAGAATGTATTACGCCATATGATTTTGTCCTCCATCATTTTTTCTACTTTCTCTTAAAAAAGAGCAGTAACCTGTCCCAGATTCTAAAATCACCCTGTATAATTCACAAGTTTACTACATTGAAATATAAAAAATATAAAATGTATGTTGCCAACTTTGAATATTTATTATGGAAATTCACGTTAAAACAGTGTCATTATAAAAGAAATAAAGCGAATATAAACGTCATTGACTTACCGAGCATTTTGACACCCTGAACAGGACTTAAAGGATAAAAATCTCCGTGAAGAGGACAATGGAAACCAACTCTACGCTCCCTTCTTCTCGCCCTTCTAGTCAGCATGCAAAGCAGTACACCAAGGGCGAGCATGAGGGCACCTACAACTATGCAGATCGGTCCCAGGATTCGTGAATTTCCTGTAAACGCGATTCTTGCCGCGTACGAATCCTTGTCCTCGTCCTCGCCTGGTCCACGATATGAAGCAGCTGAAATAAAGATAAAGACGTGTGAAAATTTCAAAGCTGAGAAAAAATGCAAAAATACAGAAAAAAAACTGTAAGTAATTATAAGGTGTGTTCAAAAAGTTCGAGGACTTCTGTTATGTATTGCTCATTTGAAGGTTTAGTGGCATTAATGAAAATAGTATAAAACCCCATCCCGATCCACTTACTCACGTAAACATATGTATAGGCGAAACCGTGTCAGATAAGACTTATATCAAACAATTAAAAGTTTCTAAAAATGGGTTAAAACCTTCAGAAAAACTGTCGCAAGTGGCGAAAAGTGGCTAACAGAGGTCTGAAGAGGAGAGCCTCCCAGAGAGCAAAAACGAATTTATAATAATATCGCCTTCAAAATACTCTCCTTTTGCACATACAAATTTATAAAATCTTCTTTTCCAAATTGTGAATGCTGCCTGGTAAGGCAATTTTGGAATCTACTTGAACTTTTTCTGTGATTTTATAATTATGTCATCTTGAGTATCGACTTTTGTTACCGAAAGTAATTTGAAGCATCTCGACTGTTTCAGGTGCTGTTTTCTTAAGGGTAAAACAGAACTTTATCCACGTTCTATGCTCGTGGAAATGACTAGATTACTAGTCAACTACGTAACCGATTGATACGAAACTTAACAGATACATATATAGAGAAACAATCGAAGATCATATACTGCAAGATTCATTTTTCTATTGCTAACGTTTTCCACAAGAGTCTGCAAACTTTTTGCACAAACTTTGTATTTCTACTTTTTAAACAAATACAAAATACTGGAAGTACTTTTTAAAATGATAATTATTTGTATAAATAGTATTTCAAAACTAGATTTTAATAGCTAAATATTTCGCTGAAATATAATTCACAGTAACAGAAATATTCAGACAACCTTTAATACAAAGTTTGACTGGCCGTTGATGTTAGAACCACTGCAGCAGTTCAAATTATTAATTATAAATACAACAAGAAATAACAACAGACCGAACAACATCGTATTAATACAGAATATGATATTCGGTTTAAAAATTCAATACGCTTTATGTTTCAACTTCAAATATACGAATATGTGAGGGCGTAATGAAATTAGGACATTTTCATAACTTTCGCATGTGTTTTTGTAGCGCTGACTCAATGGAGATCTGCAAAAGTAAGTAGCTACAAAAGTGACTTTAATTTCATTTTTCAAGCTGAAATTTTGCCACTGTTGTCATGTAGAACTGATTCAGATGCTCACTGTTCATTATAAAATTATTAACAAAAAGATATAAAAATATTAATCTAAACTAACCTAACCTAGCCTAGCATGTTTTAGAATTCGCAGCATTAATTTTAATTATATTCTAAAACATGTTAAAGCAGGTTAGGTTAGAATACTATTCCGGTTATACGAGGTGAAATTCAAAATGATTGAAATCTGTTTAGTTTGATTTATAAATTTCCCCGTTGTATGCTGCTCGATAGTCGTAGTCCCAAATACTAAACCGCTGCCAAAATCATAAAGTTTTTCATTATCAGATTACGAACAGCTCTTAATGTTTCCAAATTTTGTATGGTTAATAACTTTTGAATGAACAATAAGCGACGAGTAAGTTACAGGGAAAAGTTTCTCATGAATATGTTCTAAATAATATATGTTAAGATATCTTTTAATATTGTATGAAAGCGTGTGTCAAGATGAATTCATTCATGTGCCTGACTGCAATCTTCAAGTCCATGCAAGGACAGAAATGGAAGAAATAGATGGTACATTCTGTAGTATTGTATTTACTATAATAACATGTTATTGCTACAAATTGCTAAGATTACATATTGTGTTCAATGTGACTTCCGTTGATTATTTCATTGTTTATTTCTGTTTCACATTGTTTGGACTTGTATATTTTAGGAAAACCGTTTCACCAATTTTCAGTTCAAATTTGCGTTTAACGTGTCAAAATCTATAACAAATGAAGGACAAAATATATCCATATTTTATAATAGAAAAGTCGCAATTTTTTGATAATATGACAAATATGAATTTATGAAAATATGAATTTTAACATAAATCTTTAAGGATGAACATTGTTTATAATACCTTTTCTATACATTTTCCTCATCGTGTGACACAGTAACTTTAACCTCAAAATAGAATCTCGTTTCTATCCTACTTTTGTCACAAGTTCTACAATGTTGACATAGAAATGAACAGGTTGTCCCATATATTTAAACTTCGATAACTAGCTTTCACGACGTTTAGTTTAATTTCAGTAAGTAGCTTTCACGCCATTTAAGAAAACTACTACAGTAAAACTGGTTTAAAGATGGTTATAACCCAGTTATAATAAAAAGCATGTAAGTAAAATCACTCTCGATGGAGAAGAAAATACCTTAGAATTTCACGAATCAAAAAAAGTTAAAGCCATGATTCGTAAATAATACATCACTTATCAATTTTACAAATGCAGTATTTGTGAAAGAGAAAATAGAAAAAGGTAATGTTGAATCCAAGTGCAAAACGGAATCACTAAAACACTGCAATTGACAGCAATCCTTTAACGATGTACATACATATATGGGACGCGTGTACAGAAGGCAAAATACAAAGAAATAAATTATTATTATTATTTGAAATTAAATTTTTGGAACTCTAAAGTCGTACACATGTTATTAAAAACAAAATATTTTATTCGTAAGTTTGGAAAAGTGAAGCTGAATAAAAAAATTGTCCGATAAAAAATAATGATTGACACCATTTTGGGTTTGAAGAACATGAGGTTAATTCTGGTAAATTTTTATATACTGGTTATGAATCTACCAGCAAAAATATCAAATCAAATCAAATCAAGCTTTTAAAATATTTTAAAGAAAAATAGATATTTTTAAACCATATTTTCATCGATAAAAATGATTTATTAAAGCAAAAAGGAACTTATGCGTAAGGTGTTTAAAGATTTACCATCAAGTTTTTTTTCTCGTAAACAGGAAATATTAGAAAAAATTTTACACGCAATAGTTGCTTTGTTTTATGTAAGCTATTTTTACTTCATTTTTTCATGTCTCTAATATTTCTCGAGAAGTGAAGATGACCTTCAGCTTTTTAAATGCAGTATTACATATGTTATATGTCCAGACGAACTCATTCTATCAATGTAGTGATTGAAATTGTGGTGAAAATGATGGTGATGAAAATAATTAAATTAATACATATTTAATACTTGGGACAGTAATAATTAATGGCTACGACATACCATAAATATTATGTAATTACCGGGCCATAAGAATATTTTCAGATTTTAATGAATTTACAACTTTTTTTTAAAATGTTATTTTTATTATATTATCTTAAAGTAGGAATTTTATCTTTTCGAATAAACACATTTAGTTATAATTTTCATGGTCCAAATATAAGAATTATTGCAATTATCTTAACTACTTCCTTGATCGTTTGATCACTGAGACATTTATCTTATATCAGGAATGCTATAAAAATTCAAGGATTATTATTACCGAGCTATTTTTAAAAATTAGCTATAGTTTATAGAATGTTATGACAAAGTTTGGTGATGTAACATCTGTGTCAAGGTTGTCTGCTGTGTTTGTATTATTGAATGTGGTTACTTTTCTGTTGTTGTGGTTATCTTCCCTTATTCACAAGTTTGCAAGTTATCGATTTTTTGCTTGATTTTATGTGTTAGCTTCTGTTTGCAACGTGATTGTTCTGTGCGTGTACTGACTGAAGGTATGCTTCTACAATATTGAGTCTGCATTGTATATCGCGGTGTACCCGCTACTATCGAGCTGAAAGAAACTTCAGATTTTATGAAACTGTATTTCTCCGTTTATCTCCCAACTTCTATAAGTTCTAAAGCTGATATTTTCTGTTTTATTTTTACTTTTTCATACCTTTTGTTTTGAGCATTTCTTGTATGAGGCTGAATGACCAAAACCTTCACAGTTCACACGATATATTTGCTTGTTGTTTCCTGTGTGTGTTTTTGATCGGAGGCATTCGCCAGAACTGTGTTAGGTATCTAACATGGAGCAGCGGAAGGTTAAGTTGCCAATAGTTTGTATTCTATGCAATTTTTTTTAAAATGTTCTTACACACGTTATGCAGAAGTGTATGGATTTTCTTAACATTATTTACGTTACTGGTATTTGGACCATGTTTTGTCTGTTTCTATTGATCGTCTGATCATAAATTGTTCTACATATAAGAATTTAATATCTTTTATTTGTTTATTAGTTAATCCTTTCAGAAGTTGTGTTTCGAAATCTCTCTAGATATTTTAAAAATAGTTTAATATTATTTTCTAATTTAGTTGCATCTGTGTCCTTACTTATAGTTCACAGTTATTAACAAAAATATAGTGTACCATGTTAGGGACCTATGATAATGTAGTGTCTTCTTATCGATATCTGTTTCTTACTGATATATAATTTATACTTTGTTTTTAATGTGATTTTTCAAATCGTATCTGAAACTTAAACTTCAATGATTTCGCGTTATATAACCTCCTTTCGCTCTAAAAAAAATTAGGTTACAGAGAATAAAAATCATCGACGTATAATTTTGGCATAACCTATTAAATTTTCCAACGTCTTACGTTTTATTAAATGTAAATTGTTATTTATGACATCATGACAGAAAAAAGTCGGTTATAAGAAAATCGCTGTCGGCGGACTCTTTTGATAATGGGATATATAAATAAAGAAGTGACACGATATAAAGAGTGTGTCAAAGTCCATGGCGATTACATGAAAAACTAACAGAAATATACATAACAGATATCTTTTTACTAAAATAAATCATTTAGATGTTCTACACTTCTTTTCTCATTTCCGAGCGGACTTTACGTATAAAACACGCCACGTGTTATTAGAGCAGAAAAACGTCCTATATCAGAATATGACGTTCTTCGATAATATGACGGAAGCCGTAATCATGGAATTTGATTAGTTGCATCGAAGAAGAAGCCCTGTTCTTAAGCTGAGCTAATAGCAAATACTTCGTCAGACAACGTCATAAGACCTGATTGATTTCTAAGAGAGTATTGTATCGATTATGTTATGCAAATAATTAAGAGACAACGGGATTCTTCATAATGCAACAGTCGAAGATTGTTTCCACGATCGATAAGCGTAATACACAAGAGGTTGAAGGCTGTTCAAGAGCGTGAATTTTATGCCTGCTTAAGCTGATAACGGTCGCAACTCGTATTATGCAATAGCGTTACAAATCTCTATGAAGTAATGTTAGTTACATATCCGCGTGGTCGTTACTTCCTAATCGATACGACTTTGGTGAATGTCACAACGTAATACGTTTCTAATCCTTTATCCGATCCACTCGATCTTCGTCGCGTGAATTTAAGCAGCTTCTGATTCGATAAAGCGACTTACTACTGATTTAAAAAGTAAACGTACTAATCTTTATTTCTATTAATAGAAGAGAGTACCAAAATAGTGCAGGTCACATACGAAAAATGTACACATCATTCAAGACTCGGCGCTTGCGCATACATATGTATATAGATCCTATGCAGTACTGATTTGAACCGCAATTTTAGCTATATCGTCGTCAGGAGATGATTTTTTAAGACGACAATTAAGAAGAAATCAAAAAATATTTACAATGCAATCGTTTGAATTAATACGGTAGGTGAGAAGCTGCGAATATGCGATAACTTTATTTTTTGGCCTAGTCATAATGTACCAACAGTTGAAAACACATCCATTGTCATATTCTTTTCGAATAGTTTATAATAAATTAAATGTCTCACGTTACTATCAACTTGCTATTTTATTTTCAATCGACATATCGTAATCAAAAACACAATGTACTTGAAATCTTTATTATTATAATTTGCCTACTTGTTTATTTTAAATCACAAAATATACAAAAGTAAAAGTCAAAATGATTCATTATAATAATATTGAAGACTGTCTATCAAATGAAAAAGCGACAATAAACAGCAATGGCTGTTATAAAAGAACGTTATTACCTACATAATAATTAATCTCCAATAATTGTCATAGATATAGTACTGTAATAACCAGAGGAAATTAACCAAATATTATATCAGTTCTAAAAGAATAATGGATCAAAGTTACCTTGCTTCCTAAATATCGAAATGAGTGTGATTAGATCAGGTAGTTTGATATCGGCCAAGAAAATGGTGTCAAAGTTTGTCATAAGAAACTGAAAATAAATGACTTCCTCTTTTTACTTTCTTTTATTTTTTAGTCTTGCATAAGGTGTTGTGTGTAATCCTGTCTTTAATAAGTGGTGAAAAATACTTCCAGTAAAATACTTTCAAAATAAATCTCACGACTGAGAGATTTATTTCACTATTATAATTCATCTCTGTAAACTTCCACTTCAAACATTTACGTACGAAATTTTCAGCCGAATGTCACTTCAAGGTTAATACTAATATATGTGTTAGACGTCAAATTTTTGCCGGAGAAACAAAAAAATAAATCATTATATTCAGAATGTTATTGGTAACAACATTCCAAAAATATATGACCGAAAAATGGTCTTGAAGTTCTGTACACACCAATTTTATTTCAAACATTTTTGTGCTTCTTTACAAGTAACGGAATAATGAAGGATATTAAAATTACATTTCACAACGGGTCTATAAGATGTATATCTTATAGTATATTATATTATTTCTATAGAAAGAAATCTGTAATACTAGTTTACGTTTCACCAAAAGCTACTACCGACTACGTTGTTCAAAGCTGAATAGTTAGTAAAATACTGTTGAATCAACTTGAACAGTATAAAAAATTTTTAGAAACCTCGCCAACAAAACGTATATTAAACGTAATGAATTGACCCAAAGAGATGTTGTGCTAATATTGTGTTTTCTTGCACATTGCACTCATAAATTTCAAGCTATGGATATATTTATCAAACCGTTAAGTGCATAGTTTAACCAAACTGCTTTAAATTGGCCAAACTTGCATCTAGGTCAAGTAATTACCACGTTCCAGGCCAACGAAATTTCTTGACAAGCTTATATTTAAGCAGTAATTATATTGGCTGTTATGAATGCATTCCAGAAATACGAAACATTATAGATTAACCCTTAACACGACGATTAATTCAACAGATGCGTCAAACACAATTAAGTAACTATTAGTGCAATGTTAAGATGAATAAAGGAAAATAAAATGTCATGTGTATTTTGCATTCTGCAATCCCAAGATTTGCGATCCTTGAATATGCAAATTATAATTAGACTTAAATTAAAACTTCAAGCTGACTGTTAATATGAGAAGGGATTATCACGTTTGGACTGTAGGTGCGTCATGGGTGTAGCGTGCCAAATGTCGCTACCGCGTCACAATCCGCGACACGATTTGTTTCTAAAAAAACTTAAACTTTTACAAGCAATAGTTGTGTTCTCTCGAACGCTGGAGATGTGTTGCTCTTTTCACCCACGAACATTTGGTGAGCAAGCGATTTCTAACGAATATCGACTCGTTGTCGTTTTGACTTCCACGATAAGTCCGAAATGACCAGAGAGCATGCTGATTGATTTTCCGTAACGCTAATTTTCCAATCAGCATACCCTTTGACGACTGTAACCACTCTCTCTAGCGCCCTTAGCGCGCCTCTTTTTGGAAGAGGGTGGGGCGATACCGATGCGAACATGAGGACTTTGATGGTTAGCAACGCCAAGGTGCTTTTTCAAGATATGACGTACGATTTCGAGGAAGTACCGTTAACACGACTATCCTTCGGAAAGATCCTTGTTTATGACGGGCAGTAACCATTGAGGATGAAAATAAATTAAAAACTCTAAACGTTTGTGCGAAAAAAAATAAATAGGTATATTATCGGCAATATCGAAAAAATGTTCCTCAAAAATAACCGTATGTCCTGGACGCATCATAAACAATCTACGAAATCCCCGCGTTTATTGTCCCATTCAGCGGACGGAACAACAGGTGTAGCTCGTCATTACAGTTAAAGACTTAATTAAAACAAATTCCCATATTTTGAATTCATCGTTATACAAGAAAGATCAAATATGCTGATTGAGCAATAAGGAAAGATCCATTTTAATTTACGCAACTTGGAGGATGAAAATACTGCGATTAAAAACTTATTACTTGTCAGATTTGTTTGTTGCAAACTAATACGTACTGCGATTCTCACTTATTTTATGTCTTTTTACATATAAAAAGGAATTCGCGGAAAAGATATTCAAATTTGAATGAACATCAACTGACGAAAATACAGTCGTAGAAAAAAAATAGATAAATCTGCTACAGAACAAATGTGAAGCGAAAGTACACCTAAAGTCACTGGAAGATTAGGTTTGTCAACCTTTTAGACGTCATTCTCGTAACTCTTGTAACTTCTCGTAACAGGAGTTAGTTGATGAAAATAATCTCGTAGAAATAATTATATTATATACGATAATCTCCGAATAAACCATCCTGCCCCAGTTTCGGTACCTTGTTTTACCCTTTTACACAGTGATCATTAAGCTTCCTTTATCAAAATTTGGTAAAAAATATACGGAATATCAAAGACAGAGAAATTTACACGGGTCACAAAATACATGCCCGAATTAACAGTTGGAAACACAATAATATGAGAAAATTATAAAGTACGATAAAACATAATCTAATTAGAAGTATGTATAATAATCGAACTGCATAGAAACAGCAAAGAGTCCACTCGCTGTGTACTTATTACAGTACAATTTTATTTTATCACATTTATTTTTTGTACAATAGAGTGTTTTATAACTCTGGTATTGTAGTTATGAAACCAGGACAAATCAATTTTCACCATTTTTTCTTCCTCTCAAGAAAAAAATCAATCCCTTTCTGGAGAAACACTGTTTCGATATAATTTTAGATATAGCATACACAATTCTCTTTATTTTAATCACAATACCAAAAGTGATATTCTGTTCTTTTCGTTGCATGTTAAATATAAGTTGTTCACTTCTGTATCGTTCAACACTAACTATTATACCAGCTTTTGTTGCGATTTTGTTTCACAGTTAACGTGTAATTGGAAGCATATTTTAAAATTGCACGTCTATCTCATAGTGATGTCACCTTCTGACAGTCACCAGAATGCTTCTTATGTAATTTTTACGGTTATTTAGATAATTATTTTGTTATTACGTGCCGTTTTTCAATAGTAGGAACAAAACTTGTGCAATTTTATATAAATAATAATTCATATGATAAAAAGTAAAAGTAAACAAGTAAACAATTTTTAAATATTACAAAAACAAAACATATTTTATAAAAGCTAAAAGTATAACATAATAAAAGATAAGTCATTTCTATTAAGAATTTCAATGCAATTATACATTTCATTAATAATTTTCATTACTTTATATGTATAGTTTGAATTGTATTCATTTCATATTTGTTTAGTATGGTTGATTGAATTATTTTGACTTTTAATTATTATGCAGATAAAAATATACTAAGTTTTATCTATCGTTGTGATTATCTTCATTTCTTCAAAAATGGTCTTGTTCCTCTTTAAAAATAAACAAGTCAAATAATTACTTTGTCTCGATTAATATCCACACTTTTAAACAGAAAGCTTTTTTCATTTCTAAACACTTTGTAAGGATGGCTGAGTTTCACACAGAATAGAACAACAACTTTTAAATTCTCAAAATGCGTTTATTATTGTTGCCCGACTTTTGTCTTCGTTACCGAGTGAAAACAAAAATCGCAATGTTTGTTCCCTTGTTTTCTCGATTCTATTTATGGAGAACGAATCCCCATTTTTTAGGGAAAATCTGACGATGCATTGTTGCATGGCGCCAGGGTCAGAATGATCAGGCTCCACGTGGTCCCATTACCATTCTGGCTGCGACAGACAAACTTTCGCTTTTAACCCATATCGGTCGTAAGTCACCTCTCACGTGATAACACTAATTTGGCGCTGTGGTGCACGTCACGTGGGAGGTGACAATAATGGAACTTGTCGAAATGCTAATTTTCGAAGAGATGAAACTGTGCGATATGGAACGCCATTAACAACAGACAATGAGGATAGATTAGATGGAAAACTACATATCTTGCAACTTGATGCTAAAGGAAAACATAACGCTTGCTTAGTATGTTCTAATCGTAAATTGTCTGGAGGAAGAAAAGCAACACTATGCTTCTGTGAAACGTGCAACAGAAAACCATTCTTTCTTGTTGGAGATTGTTTAAAAAAATATCATACATTAAAAACTTATAAATAATTATTTGAAACTCATATATTTGTAAATTACCTTCAAAACAAAAATGTTATTCTTGTAATACTGAAGATTTTTCGCATATTTACCGAAATCAGTTACAACCTACTGAGAATCACGTATAAAAAACTAACGACCGATAAGGGTTAACTTGGGTTTATGATAGGGCTGTTGAAGGAGACTACGATCACCGTCACGTCAGCCATAAACCTCATCGCCCGCTCTTACAACTTTTTAAGTAAACTGTCTCGCATCTTTGCAGCATGTACAGTATGTTTTCGTCACTTACTGGCATTCTTCAAATTATGATTTGGGATTACATGTAGCATTATACAGATTATTATCCTCCAATGTAAACACTAACATTACAAATAAAGAAAGTAGAAAATGTTAAAAAGAATACTATTTCCTATCATATTCTTGTATGTCTCATAGTTTTGTCGTAAAATGTATAGGACAAAAATGTTAAGAATCATGCTCCCAACAATATATTTATTCATTTTAGATATTTTCAGCTTCTGTTATTTAGATATTACTTAAAAATTTGTTGGAGCATCAGGCATTGTAGACTTTTTCTATATCTTTCATATTTTTGGAATACACTCGTTGTATATTATAAAAAAATATATAGGCCGATAAGTAGTGTCCAAATTAAAGTTCAACCCAGATATTATTATGTATACGTTTAATACGAAAACATCTTTAAAAATTCTTCAGCATAATAAAATTAATAACGTGGAAACAATTATTCTACATAATGTGCGAATTCAAAAAAGAAAATAAATACAGAATAGAAACAATATCAATAAGCAATTGGAACGCGTTGAAGAATTTTTATTACCTCAGCAGAATTACACGGAAAAAAACGACAATTATTTAAACATAAAATCTAAATTGAAACATAGACGATTACTTATATGATATCCGGAAGAGATTTTATAAATAAAGAATGAAAAGTAACTTTGCAGAACAATATAAATTCCCATAATAAAATCTCCAAGCGGGTGATTAACGAAATCTACAAAATTACGTGATCACCGCAATCAAAGAAAGACGGAAGATCCTTGAGAAAATACCAACGCTAAAGAATTAACATGCGTTACTCAGTCAAAATTAAAAGCTTCCGGCTTAATGGATGCTCCAGTCCTATTGAAGGAATTTATGAAGTATACTAGACGTGTAATGAAATACAGGAAAATTTATTACAGTTGCGTAGAACAAAAGCAGTTGTAAAATTTACAAACTTTCTCTTTATTCGTTGAAGTAAAATTGCTAAGAAAACAATACGAAATAATCTGAACAAATAATAAATATGGTGCCTATAAAAATTCTATAAAATCCTATAAGAATAGTTGTCATATTTGTGAATCACATACAGATAGTCATAGCCAAGTCGATTTTTAATTCTGACTAAAAAATGCATTGTATAAACGCGACACTTGTGTAACGGATGTAATAATACTCCATGTATATTATTAATTACTTGTAAATAAAAAGGAAATTAAATTTTATCAAATATTTAACACAAAATATATTCGATGGCATGCGCTCAGAGACAAAATCGTACATCTACAATAACTGATCGATAAATCTTAACTCTTTCGAAATCATGATCAAACGATTCTTATAGATTGTTGTGTACTGAATAATGTATCAGTAAACTGGTTCTTCTGCTGTTTACAGTTTTCAAAAAAGTTGAATTTGAACAAAAAGACTCCAACTTTGAAGATGTTTTGTGGATTTATAACAACAGACAGTCAGTTCCTATTGATACCAAATTATTCTGCGAACAAGCAGTTGTTCAGCTTACTGTATAATTTAATAATCACGTTAACGCGTAAATTGATAACTTTCACATTTCTTTATCTGTTATTTGCTGTTTTCTCAAGCTATTTCCCAGTCTTGTTGTCGTACGTGTGCTAAGAAATATGATGTTAGGTCGAAGTAAGTGAAGTATACAATACTCCTTCACAATGTGAATTGTACCTATTGTTTAGACCGTTATCTTGTTGAAAGTAATAAGCAATTGTTTTCCAACTGTAATCTACTTTCACTTAATGCTAAATAATGATGCAAAATATTTAAATACTGTGTTTTATTCTTAATTCCAGCTATTCAAATGAAATCTTCACTCCATATTGTGACTGATGTATTGCTAACTTTTTTATATATAGTTTATATCATAAATTACAATTTAAGTTAACAAACATAGGCTTTTCACAATTTTGTTGACACAAGTTGTACCGTAAACCATCTAACTCCCTAAACCGAAAACATTATATATAAAGAATTATTCTGGTCAAACATAAAACAATACTTTACCTTGTAGTAAGTGATCAAAAATACAATTTCGTCGATAACTATTATGAGTTACGTTCACCAATAACTGTTACGAGCAACAGAAATAAATGTTTCTCGACGACTATATATTTATGATTCCTCATCGGCAATTATAACGTGCGATCAAAATAGAATTTCTGATACTAACTATTTCTTAAAATATGAATATAAGTATTCATAGACTATGTACTACATTGCACAAAAATAAGAATAAAGCCAGCCTCAATATGAAAATACTTCGAATTTACATATACAATATTTTTATAATGAAAATAAGACTGTGGTGCCAATTCTCTTTTCCTGTTTTTGTCCTATTTTTGAGAAGGATCGATTAGTGTGCTATTGCTTGGTGTGACCCGATGACTTTTACAGCGTATCTATCGTAAATTTAAAACTCTCAAGGACTTCACGAAATACTATCCAGCAGAAAGCATTTTCTTTCTCCGCGAAGAGCAGTTCTCGTGCTATTTTGTACCGACGTTTTCTTCGTAAACATTGGAAAAAAATCGAAAAATTTGTGCAATTTTTAATATTTTTTAAAACAAAGATAATCTTCATTTTTTTAAACAGAATACTACATACTTTTTTACATAATATAAAAGCGGCCATTAAGATGTGTTTTGCCGTGTAGTATACTGTAGAAAATAGGCATTGTGTAGATTAGACGTGTTATTATCAAAACTGAATTTATCAGTCTATATTTTCCTACAAAAATTAGAACCAGACTTATTATTTGTTAGAAACCAATGACAAAATTTAATACGCTGTTTTGTAGTTTGCGATATTTGAAAAATTTGTAATTTTATAACTGTGGAATTTTATGTGTTGATGCAATTGGAACACCTTATCGAAATAGACGGATCTTCTTAAAAATAAAGAAGTATTTTTGATTGTTTCTTTTCTAAACGAGTCATTCGATGGATCGTTTGATGTTCTCTGCAAACAAGTTTACTTCATCTCTTGTTTTTGTCATACTCGTAAAAATTATTCAACATATCCACTTTTATTTGCATAGAATAACTATACATAATATGAAGTATTACACGTCACACTTCATCAGAATAACATACCTGGTCCACTAGGACGTTTAAGATCTCAACCACTAAAAGTGGTTTCACTTGAAAAAAATTACAAATAAACCTTGAAAGTTATTTTAACACAATTCACAGCTGATTTCAGTGAATTTAAACAATGAATATGAAAAACAGTTCAATAATGTAAAAAAAATTTTTCAATTATGGTTTTCACAGAACAAATGAAAACTTTTCGATTTTAATATAGAGAGTTAAAATTTTAACTGAACATACAGGGCCGTTTTAAAGTCCGACTACCCTTATATTTCAGAAATGGTTTTAAATGTGGATGTTGAATTTTCATTTTAATTCAATGAGCAAAAATAAATCTACGCATTGAGAGTCGATAACCGAGTTCATACGCCGATCGATTGCTTGTAAGATACCGCTCGATTTTATTCGAAACTTCGTGTGTCGAAAATCGAAATACTCCTTCGTATTTATTTTTACTGTCATCAATTTTTCACGCGTAAAAAGTACATTGGGTTATTCAGAATTGCTTTCTGTGAGTGATCCTCGATAACGATTATAAATAATATTAAGTTCGATTCTCGAATTGTGAAGACGTTCTTCCAAGTTGTTTTGAAAATAAATTTATTTGGTTTTAAAGTTACTCTGTTTCTATTTTATTTTAAATATTATAACCTACCTATATTCCATCAGCGGAAAAATATTTCAAACAAAAATTGCCGAATATTAAGGGAACATAAGATGCTGGCAACAATTTGACCTTGTATGGTCGCTTGAAGGTCACGCGAACGACATCTTCAGTTTCTTAGGTAGAAACCCCCCATTTTTTATTTCATATTCTTGGAGCCCCCATCGAAACGTTTCCACAATATTACTTATGTTTGTTTTTTGTACAAGTCATTCTCAAGATATGAAGTTTCAAATCTGATATATCGTCGACATTCACATTACTCGAGGTGTACCGCGTGAAGGTTGCGCGATCACATTTTCGACAGTGATATGCATGTACGTCATCTTTGAAGCTTCATATTTTGGGAATGACTTGCATAAAAAACAAATATAGGTAATGTTTTCAAAATTTCGCGTTGCACTAATAACAATAAGTCTATATTATCAAAATTTCTGTAATAAATCAGCGATAAGATGGTACAATTATAATTGGTGCGGTTATAATTTATTTTATACAACGGAAACAAGATAGTTTAGGGTAACGTGGGGTGAACTTCACTCAGGTTAACAGGCAACAATAATAATATATATTTTAATAAAACAATAACGAAAACGATAACATATTATAACAATTAAGAGTCTTAACCTTAACGCGAACAAAAACTTTGACTATCAAGGCGTGATCTGTTTCCTTAGAGGGTCAGCTACTTTCTGTCACATTTTCCAAACTCTCTCTGACCGTTGGAAAAACGCACGTGTCAGAGAAAGCGACCCTAACAGGTAAAACAAAGGCCTACTCGAAAACGCTGGAACAAGCCTGGGTCCTCAAGGACCTCCAAAAATTTTGAACTAAATTTATGACTTAACCGCTACAATAGTTCTAAAGTTTAAAAAATAGTAATACTAAGAACTTTATTATTAAATTAAATCTAATTTTAAAACGAAACAAACAAAAATCTTTTCAACTAATAAACTGAACGAAATTTCAACAAACGCGTCGATGCCAAATCTCCGTCTTAGATATACGAATGTTTTACAAATGAATCGTTCCGATACTTTTTCTGGACGGGTGAAAAATCTAGAATCAAAATTTACAGCTCATTGACGAACGTTTTCGCCAGTTAACTTTTCAAAATTTCACCCGTAACCAACATTGTACTCAGTGTCTATTACTATTACTTTAGTACTCAACAATTCTTACCATCAACAAGACAACAACAACAACATTCTTTCTGTTGGTGTTGCATATAAAATTCGCGTTTAGACCTCTACTATAAATCTGCAATAGGCCAGATTTTAGTAAAAATTAAACATAGTTTCACTAGTACTATGACACTAAAATCTGCGTCTTCTGCGGATTTACACTCGACACAGGCAAAATTTTTGATTCGCACAGGAGTCAGGAGCATTAATTATCCATGTGCTCAATAATATAATCAACCACAGAAACGTACTGGAAGTGGTTATATGTATATCTTTTGAACGTCCTAACAGCGATTAGGTACACCAAGTTAAAAATACTAATTTTCCGTGTGCTGGATGACGTAAATAATCTTACGGTTGTCTCTTGCACTATAATAAATACCCAAAAGTAGTAAGCGAAAATCTATTTTAACTTTTGTTGTGTTAGAAATCAGACTTAAATAATAAGCAGGCATAAGAATACTAGCTAAAATATAGAACAACACAACGGGCAAAATACATTGTATGCAGTATGTTCATTGTATCTTTTTCAACGTTAGCTGTGTTTGATGGATACTTTTATGGGTTTATCAAAGAGAAGATGTAAAACTATGACATAGTTTTCTGATAAATATGAAATAATACTGTTGCAAAGAAAGTCTGTCCTGTTATCACACCTGTGCCCTGAAAACTTTACGAAGGCGATTCACTGATTACCGAAAATCACGAAGAAAAAAAGGGTAGAGATGAAACAGCCAGTGTTTCATGCTTATCTCACTATGTGTAACATTACTGCAAGTCATATTTCGTGGACAAACTATGACGCTCCGAACAAAGAGTAGGTGTAACAAGAAGTGACACTCTGAAAGAAACTACTTTCAGAGAGAAATGGAACAATACAACCAATTTATGTTAAATGAAACGGGATGAGGGTATGATTTCGACGAGATATCTTGAAAAACGAATATACGTAGCGCGCAAATATGTCATTCAGCAAACAATACGGTTTCTATGCTCATTCATCTCTAATTTACTTGTAACTTATTTATAAGAAATACTTTGTTATTTATTTGTGATTGGTAATAAATACGAATAACTATTTTGTCCCTTCCCTGTTACACATTCGCCAATAATTTATTTGCAGTAAATAATTTGTTATTTTCCTGTAACACATTTTCCTGTATTTTCTTGTAATAAATAGTTCGTCATTTCTTTATAAGTTATTTGTAACAATTATTTTTGTATAATATATATTCTTAAAATACATTTTGTAAAGTAATCATTTTAGTATATGCCTTTCTTGTTCAATTTTTCAAGTTGTAAAATTGATGTAAACACTTCGAAAGCTAATATTAGTAATATACAAGAAATTTACGACAAATAGATTTCTAATTACTAGAGGTTGACATGAAATTAAATACATTTGATTTAAATTTTCCACTTGTTTCTACAACCAATTCAAAGAGACAGATTTTGCTGAACATCAAAGATATCACCCGAAGTGTCGACTCTTGTTATACCTACTCATTGGCCTTGAAATTATAAGACAATTCTTATTAAAACATAATTATCGATAAATATCAACAATACCAAAATAATTATGTAGGAGTGCAAAATAGAATGAAAACAAATAATAGGAATCGTTGTGCGGAGGTTAAAAGCGGTGAAGACAAAAATATCAAGGCTACTGCAGCTTGTAGGCCAAGCATGTCGATACGTAACGCCAAAAAAAGACTATCCAAATAAACAGCGATAACAGGTGAATGGCCACAGGTGAGAGACTACGGCAACGAATGAGAAAGAAAAAAGAATAGGGAGCGGTAACCGTGAAAATACGTGAGTGAATGTGTAAATGTATAGAATAAAACACGTTAGAAATAGGCCGCAAAAGAAGAGTTTAACACTATTTGTACCAAAAGACACCTTTCAAATTTTAACATAAAATTATTCTCTAAGTTGAATCATTTCTCCGCAATTAATTTTTTGACTTTTCATACAATAGTTGTTAAATTAATTCAGCGATATCATTTTCATCCAGCTCATCCTAGATCTAAAAGTGTACATATGGTATACTTATTTCTACCATGAAGTGTCTTTTGACACCTTAAGGATTTCATGACAGTCCCTAATTTTAAACCAATTTACATATAAATATCAACACCATTTTACAGCATCATATCAATTATAATCAGATTAGAGAATCCCGATTTCAGTTGTAACGAAAAGTACAGGAGTTTTGGCATAACTTTGATATTCGCTTATTTCCCGCCATGTTGCATTTTAGTGTACACCGCTATATTTATATTTTGTAGATTGATGAATTAAGCTAGAATTTACAACCTAATTAAATAATCTCTAATAAAAACACATTGATATATGAATAAATATAGTCCTCAAATTATCTACATTTAACTGATAATTTAAAATCCCAACTGTTTTGGCAATTATCTGCATTCAAACGAAAAAGTGTCAGAGGACACCTTTGGGTATACACAAAATCGTGATAGAAATAGTTAACCATACAGTTGTATAAATTAATAATTGAAATAGTTGAATAAATTAAAGCCCTTTAGAAATAATAATTTCACCGTGGGCATTATTTACAGTGGGTGGCCAAATTATTCGACCGTGTAACCTCCACGCGGTACACTTTGGCTGATGCTAATGCCGGCGCGGCAGTACGGTAACTTTCAAACCCTATAACTCGTAAAATGCTTAATGAAAAAATATTTTTATTAGCGTGTTTTATTAAAGAAATTGAAGGTGACCTTCATATGATCATGATAACGCTATTTCAGGTCATTCAATTTTGAAATCATCGAACCTCCAAATATCCTAATTTCCAAATTTATAGTTTAAAACAATCGAGATCATACAAAATTCAGATTCTTTAAATTTTCAAATATTCAATTTCACAAATCTTCAACACCTCAAATTTTTAAATTTCCAGATTTTGAAATTCTAAAATTGTTGAATCCTAATATTTCCAAATTATTAAATCTCCAAATCCTCACATTTATAAATTTACAAACTCGTATATTTTGAAATTTCTATATTCCTAAGTCCTTAAACTCCCAAATTTCTAAACTTTCAAAGCCTCAAGTTACTAAATTTTTAAATCCCCAAATTTAAAAATTTTTCCAAAATTTATAATGTCCAAGTTCTTGAATTTCAATATTACCAAATTTTCAAATTCTGTAGTCATCCAATCTCCGATTTCTCAAATTTCCTCAAAGTTCTCAAATTCTCAAACATCAAAATTTCTAAACGTAAAAAACTCTACATTTTCAAATGTCCATATCGCAAAATTCTAAAATATTTAAATCTAATTTTGTAAATTTGAGAATTTGTTAGTCAAATAATGAATAATAGACCTTTTTTTTATCGCATCATACTTACTCACAAATATACATAAATAATGATAAATATAGACGAAAGCATGTAATTACATTTTTATAAGAAAGTGCAAAATATGAAATATAATGATAAATACAAAGCTACATGAATGAAATTTGAATTAATTCGAAATACATAAGTTGTCTATGTGTGTGTTATATTTGCATATTTATAATACACTATAACATGCAATATATGACCGTGTAATGATAAATTTAAACGCGTTGCATTCTGCTTCAATCAAATTCGATAAATCCACTAACGATCGACATTATCAACATATCATTAAATATTCATAAGGTAACGGTAACATACCGATAATCGATCGTCACAACACTATTGCAGACTATTACGAATAGATCAATCAGTGACATATGAGCAACAAGACCAACGGGCAGGTAAACTAATCCAGAATTTAACACTTTCAAATAAATTTTGTGAAATTTTGCAACGGATCGATTGTTTTAGACAATTACATACAGTTTGACAATATTAATGTTATATAACACTACAGACTTCGTTTTTGAGAAAAATTCTTTATAAAATATTTGTTCGAAACAGCGAAGATCATAACGTTAATAATTTTTTTATTAATTCAATAATTAACGGATGTTGTAAATTAATAAATACAATTATTAATATCTTTCCAATATATTATTCGACAGTGTCTTTCATATTTTTACTGATTGTCTCAATTGTCATGAAAAATACTAACTACGTATTATTTATTAATTACGTTATGTGTGCTTTGATGAAATTATGATTTCTTTCTATAAAGTCTATTTTTCAAATGCTTATGTTTAAGAATTTTTAGACTTCATTTTCTAGAAGAAAATAAGACCATAATAAAATCGTTATTCTATATTTTTCACTTTTTGCGTAAAAGATCCACCCATGATTTTGTCCACTGATTTAATCCACCGATTTTGTTCTGAGACATCCTTATAAAGTGAAGTCATGTGATGACGTAATAAACACAATCTGACAAAAAATTAAACGCGTTAACATTGTGATGATTCAAAAAAGGTTCAGATATATTAATAATATATAAATCTTTTCTGCCTAAAAAAATGATTGTCATTAAATTGTTTATTTCAAATGCAGAACCGATAGGGTCTATTTTTCTTAGACGACTTTTCCATTCTAAAGATTCTGCTCAAAGTAAAAAATGTGCCTCTCAATGTTCCCAGATATTAAAGTTTCATTTCATAAAACATACTGTCTTTTAATTTATTTTACTGCCTATTTCGTACATTAATTATTGCAAACATATGAAGGACAAAAACATCAGATCTCTGGTTACAGTGGTTATGGAATGACTAGCGCGTAATGCAGTGAATAATACATTTATGGTCGCTGAGCGGTTAAAACCTATCAAGGATACTCTGAGTTTCATGAACAGTGTCTGGGTGCGTATGGGCAGCAGTGTATGTTGACAGAAGCAATAAGGAGAAAAATACGAACCAGTGAGCACAGCGCCGACGAATATAAAGAGAAACCCGAATGCCGGAAGTGCAATCTGGCAGTTCGCAGCTATTACAACCCCAGCTACCATGAGACCACCCTCGATCTTCTCCACTCTCAAGCGCGAGATAGGAGTCGGACATTTTAATTTCGCCCCAAGTCCGCTACTCAGCGTACCATCCTCAGCCGCCATGGTGCTGGGCCTGGAATAATAGATAAACAATCATACCTTTAGGTAATTCCTTCTTTCAACACACAAAGAATGATACCTACATAAAGGGTGTTCCAGTTTTGGAAAATATTCACAAAAAGGGACTCAGCCCCAATGACCTTGACATATATTATTAAGGGCATGTTCCTGAGTAAGCTTCCCCTATAACTTAATCGTCGCGTATTGTTCGTGAACAAGTTATTGACCACAAACTATTTGAGAAAATCAAGATTTAAATGTATTTCAAGATCATTGAAGTCTGAGGCGGTTCCTTTATTGTGTATAATTACTGAATATTGTTTAAAATATGTTTCTCAAAATAATGTTTCTTAGACCATTTTCAGAATTAGTTATGTATATAAAAAGTGACTTATACCAACAATAAATCACAAATTGTACTGCGAAAGAAGAATTAAATACGTACATATTGATTTATAATTCTTTACTATAATTGTGTTTAATTATTTGTTATACATAACAATAATATAAAAATTCCTAAATTCTCAAATCTTATATTTATAAGTTCTCACATTTTTAAATCATTACAATCTCATATCACCGCATTTCTAAATTCATATATACTCAAATCTACACATTCCTAAATTTCTAATTTAGTAAATATTCAAACATCCAAATTTTGAAATACCCATATTCCCACATTTTCAAATTCCATGCTTATAAAACTGTACACTCTCAAATAGGCACATTCTCAAATTCCTAAATTCATATTATATCTTAAACTTCCAAATTTTCAAATTTCCGAACCTCCAAAGTTCCAAATTCCCACGTGCCAAGTTTATTGAACTTCAGAATTTAAAAAATTTTTAATTTCTAAATTTTCTCCAATGGAAGCCAGATTTACTCCTGACATTACCTCTTATTAAATGATAGATTTATCAGGATATAGCTGATACATCATAATTGAAATAAATGTGTCCTAAATTTTATTCAATTTTATAATAACTAACTTATTAACAATTAAATTTATGACTATTTTTCAACAGTTCTTGCATAGTATAGTAAAGAAAGTCGATATAATACAATAACTAAGGAACTTTCATTTTTGTTTCATTCCGACGTACACCATTTCCGTAGTCACCGGCACATACAATGAAGAATGACGATATGGGACACTAGATTAGGGGTGTTGAACTCCTTTTCCTGTAACAGTCATGCGAATCTGATTCTCAGTCAGCCGGTTTCCCCACCTTTTTTCCCAACAGTTGAGTCCCACTCTCAGACGACCGATCCTCTTACCGTGAGTAGACGAGACATTAATACATGTATTAGTCGGTGGTACGGAAATACTTACATGAAACGTGATCGTAACTGGCGATACAGTCAGACCCTGACTAATGTTCTTCCGACCTGCATCTTTTCGCAATTACGTCGTTTCTATTGGCAATGCGGTTGATATTAAACCATATTATATAAAACAGTCCATATGTAACAGGTATACATGTTCTTATATTTTAATGACGTCAAACAACTTTGACAAGCAATGTTTGCACTGCGAATTTACCAGTATGCAAGTACAGTGAAGAGTTAATCTGGCTTCCTTGGGAAAAACAAGGCAACTGAAGGAAAGTAACTTCTCATTTGCTAATATATAAAAATTCTGGAAGATTGGAAAATTTGGAAATAGGTTACGATTTTAGCTTAATCTCATAATATCACTGGAACAGCAAAATTATCATTAACTCAGTGCATTGGTGTTATACTTTTGAGTATTTAAATGATATTTGCCGTAATTAAATCTTTAAGTACAAGCTCAGGACAAGTATGATACGATTTAAAAACATTACTCTTACATTTACATTGTATTAGAAATAAATTGTTTACATGAGTGGAGATAGTTTGTGATCATTACCTCCTTTCCTCTATTAGTAAAGATTTATCGCTGATTTTGTGTCTTTTTCCCTACTATTTATTACATCACAAGTATTTATTGTTAATAAACGCAATTTAGACAAGATTATACTGTTAATGTAACAATAATAACAATTGTACAATGTTTTATGAATTATTATAGTAATAATAGTTATTATTATTAATTTATCGACAGTTCGTTAACGATTGAATTTACTTAACACTGTAGTCTAGGAGATTCATTCTCTAAGTTAAAGGTGTTAAAATATTTTGCTTAAAATTATTCTACTTGTTATAAAATATTAATAAACAAAATTGCTTTAAAGTAACGATGAAAACTTTTATATACACATAATAAATTTTATTATTTTTAATAAATTTGTGTAGATGTGTTCTTATTGAAGTAATTAACTAAGTTTATAACTTCACGTTCAATCGATCATTTCTAAGACTCGACATCAAGGAGTTCCAACTAAAATATGATGTAATGCGAGTGAAATTAAAAGAGAATGTCCTTATTTATGAAAACATATAAAGATGATTTAATTTCATGAAAACGTATAGTTCTTTTAATCTCAATTCCTTTAAAATAAGCTATTAAATTTTCATTTTTTACCTGATATTACAAACATGAGAACTTACGAATTTTAATCTCAAGGCCTATTTATAGAATTGAATTCAATATTTCGATACTTTCTTTTTAGAAAAGCTGACCTAAATTTAGATATGTGATAATAAAATATAGTATATTTTCAACAAAATGTAATAAGAATACAACAAAGAGTTAAATAATTGTTTTAATGAAAACTAAATTAATAATGTGATACTTAAATTATAGCTTAAAACTATGTAAACAAATTTTAAACTATCTTGCAAAATATCAAATATAATACTTAAATTATATTGATAAGATATTTGTAAAGTATCGTTTAAAAAATATACGAAAAAAAACTGGGCTCAGCCGGGATTTGAACCCGGGACCTCTCGCACCCAAAGCGAGAATCATACCCCTAGACCACTGAGCCAGTTGTTGTTTCGTTCAATTTTTCGTTTGTCGTTGCAACAAATTTTAATCTTATCATATAACTAAAAAAACATTATAATTACTACTTTCTTTTCTCACGTCTTATAACATAATTCAAATATTTGAAATTACATACAAATAGCACATCTGCAAACAACGAGATAAAAAGATATTTCGTTAATTTATATTTTTTCTATAATTTTATATTTTTTATTCGTTTAAAAATATTTTTTCATTATTTTTATAAAACAATTAAAAAACTGAATTGACGAAAGAAAAAAAAAATACTGGGCTCAGCCGGGATTTGAACCCGGGACCTCTCGCACCCAAAGCGAGAATCATACCCCTAGACCACTGAGCCAGTTGAACGAGATGGTTTTACAACACTGTTATGTATAGTTATCTTATTCTATGTTATATAAACTACAATTTTTTCTTGTTTTCTGTATTCATATACTGAAATAAAGTTATATTTCAATTAATATACTATACATAAAGACACATAATGGTACTGTAATACAAAATATGTTACTTTAAAAATTCTCATGTCATTTCATACATGCCTTGAAAAATTTGTACGAGAACAAATTATAAGAGATAGAAAGTTCCCAGAACAAAATACATAAAGTATTAAACAATGTTACTAGCACTTTAATGTTACTAATATTTTATTATTAATGATACTTCAGTTTATTTAATTTTCTTAGAAGAACTATTTCGCAGATAGCGTTATATAAATACATCATTCATCAGAATATGCAATCATAAAGTGAGTAACAACAATAACACGAATCGTTATGTAATGTAACAAGTTCGATTCATTCACACTAGTAACACGTAATAGTATAAACTTTCTCCAAATATTCTAGAATCTTTTTGTCAGTCTCTTTTTTAAATAAATATATCATTTTGAGATTATTAATGTGCTGCATTGGGTACTGTCTATTAACAATAAGCATACAGTTAACGTGTGCCCAAAACGGTCCACGTAGCAACCGCAGTCATTCCAGTCGCGCCGAAGACGTCACAACTGACGTCACAGACTCGGCCGCATCGCATTCACGACACTCACAGTTCGGACATCATCGGTCGGCTCGATCGTTTGGCCTTCTTTGCACGTATTTCGTGACCGACGAACACCGGAAATAGAAATGCTAACAGTATTATAATAGGTATCAGTGCTGGACATTATTCGAATACCACTTTATTTATAAACATACCGTATGAATAATTAATCGAATTTATTCATTTCTCGAATAATTATGTACTACTGCTGCAGTACAGTTATGTACTATAGTTCCGAGCACCTTGATTTTGACATATGCAGTGACTCACAGCGCGGGCAAATATTTTGTCGCGAATATCTTTAAAAACATAAGAGACAACCGATTAACTTGTTGAAAATTTTATACAAAATCGTGTTAGTGTCAATATCATCGGCGCAGACTCTCCTCCAAAATATATAATAATCATCTGTTATCGGTTAATTATTATTAATTAGTACTTATTTGCGTTTTGGCCCATGTCACTATAAGGGCCACTTCTAGAAACTAGGTCAAACCATATCTTTTAGATATAATTTTACATCTTTTTAGATATAATTATTATATTATTAAATATAGTGGTAAAAGCACTAAAGGTCAATTGTGATGAAAAAGAGTTTACTTCGTGCAAGCAATCAAACACTTGCATGTGTTATCTTGTGCGAATCATTGAATGTAAACAAATATTCAGTCACGTTGTACGCTTCGTACTTATCTGTACTTATGACCTCTAACATTCTGTTGACCTAAGTACGGCTCAAGTTTCTGAAATCTATTATGTAACAAAGGATACATTACCGAAGTGTCTAATCATTTTCTGAAAGTAAACTATTTTCCATCATAATTAACGTTTTACAATTTTCAATAATTTTGTACCATTGTTAATTGTACGCACCCTAAAACAGCTAACTAGATTATACGTAACAAAATATATTCATGCGAGCGGTATCTTTACAGCTGAAAAAAAAGGTTATTAACCTCATATTATGTACTCATCAGTGCCAAACAAGTTCAGCTTGACGCATTCCTTTCTATCACTAATGACAACCGAAATATTTATCTTGATATTTTTTTTAATCATACTGATACATTATAATTCTCCAGATGGAATTTCAGTTAGTAGAATAGTAGAATAAGTAAGGTGAACATTTTAACAATAATATGATCGAAGGTTAGTACAGAATGGCATAAAAAGTTGGAAAATAATAAAGGTTGAAGAAGAAAAAGTATGAAAGGAAAGGGTTCGAGCAGAAAAAGCTTTGATAAAGAAAAGGAAAAATCGAAAAGGCCATTATATTAGTAAACAAATAATTGCTAGAAATAAGATACTATCAAGTACAAATTGTTATAATAAAATATCAGTATATTATCTCTTAACTAATTTCTAAATAACTTCAGATAAACATATTTCTGCTGTATGATACAATTAATGCAACTGTAGTATTGAAAACATTTCTAACTGTGTAATTTTTATGAAATAAATCAAATAATTAGTACTTTCTTTTTATTAAAATTGCCAATTATATTTTTTTTAATATTACATTCGTTAAATTTATTATATAATCACGTCTTTAATTCATGTTAAATGTATTTTACACACCCTAGAGTACCTTAAAAATTGGAGATATTGGAATACATACTGTACTGGACAAATAAATTAATTTTATTTAATATCATGGTGATGGCAATAAATTACTGCCTTCCGAACTGTTGTCTATTAACACAGCGCAAACTCATGAAAATTATACGGAAGATATTTTGAATGTTGTAAAAAAGGGACGAAGTGTAAACTTGTGAAAAACAATTGTTTTTTATTTTAAAATTCATAAAATATATCTTCATTTTTATGTTGAACGAATTTGGTATTATATGGTGTAGAAATCTACTGATGACTTGTGAATGCAGTTCAATTAACTTATAATAATTTCAATGTTAATAAACAACTGTTTCCGAAAATGAAAACTAAAAAAACTAAACTTCCGAAAATCAAACTAAAACATATACAAGGAAAGACTCTTAAAATTAGATCAAGATATAATCTTTAAAGATCATACTTGATAAATAAACTTAAATAAACGAAACACGACTGCTTCTATGACTGACATGAAAATAGCTCAAGATTTTTAATAGTTAATGTCAGTTTCTATCGATAAATACTTTCACAAGATATGGTCATTATAAAAATAAAATGTACGATGTTTCCAAAAATTGCAAAAATTAACGAAATTGACCTTTGCCGTGTTAGATTCTCAAAATGTCACATTGTGCGGCGACCGGATTATAAACGTTTGCTCAACCAATGCAGATTATAATATGCCGACTAATTAGCTAATCAGTAGATTAGGTCAGGTTAGTTTAGGTTAAATTAATATCCTCTCGTCGGTCACACAAGTTCAAATTCCAGATCATTGAAATGAGTTAAGTTTAATCAGTAATTAAATAGAAAGAGCGCCGCTTAAAAAATTCGAACAACTTCATTTTGTAATACTAACTCCACTTATGCTTATAACGGCGTGATGTGGAAAGAAGTTTCGCGGATACTGAACCCACGTTGTATTTCTTCCTCATCGATTTATGATTAAAAACTAACGATCGATGACGACGACTATAATAATGTTTCATACACTATCACAGACGTGTAGATATACACAAAATATACTGTAATAATAATAGCAGCTTTCAATGAATAAAAGATTAAAACCGAGCGGTTATCATATGTATAAGAAAAAGTTGTTCAAAATGTTGAGTTTTGTAACATATTTCAGATTCATCGAAATCGGTGAACTGTTTTTATACAATTACCAAAATAAGTTATATTTACATTTAAGTGCATAAAAGCATTGAAACATGATATAAATCATAAATATGGTTGGCACCATAACGTAAGGACCTGATAAAGTAGACCAATGCAAAATGGTAGTTACTTAATTTGTCCCATTCAGGATTGTATATTGAATTCTGTTTTGGGGTTCCGTTTTAATATGTTGCATACAGTAAGCACGTCAAACACATAGCCTGCAAGCCGCATGCGGTTCACCGACAAGTGGTCCGCGACCTAATACATATATCGTTATAAATATATTGTTATATAGTATTGTTGTGTAAACAGCAATCAATATCATTATATAACCTTTGACCATACTAGATTTTGAAAAAATAAACATATTAAATGCATACATGAATAAAATCAGCTTCCGATCTGATCTATGTATCATAAATAATGTAACACTTGATGGTGAACGAGTTTAACATGCCTCATATATAGCATGTTGACACTTTGTGAGCCTTTTTCTTATACAGCCCTGGCTAGACTTCCAGATATAATCGCAGACATATAACAAAATTTTATAATGGACCTCTTGTCGATGACTACTGAAGTTGTGTCACATCACATAGAAGAGACAAGAAAAACTACGTATAAGTATATATGTTAAAGCCTGCCATATACTTTAGATTTTGCATATGAAGTTATAGGTTTTATATTTTTGTATAGATTTAGATTTCTTCAGTTGTAAGACCTTCGTTCCGTTATAATTTACAGCTGATCCCCTTGAGAACTTTGAAAACCGTTCCGTGGCAGCCATAAATTCATGAAACCATAAAGACCCGCGACTTTTAATGTAGTTTTTCGTTCATTGTCCACATTTGGTTGCCAGGTACTAACATTTCTAACTCTCTAGCCCGTTATTTTTAGCATGTTTTGTCCAGGTTGGCTTTATTGCCTGCCACGATCAAGAGTCGAAACACGCCGGGTTATTAGTCAAAAATCGACGAGTGGGAAAACTCAAAAAGAGCGGAACTTTATCACCTCCCTTCCACAAATTTGTAATTTTTTAAAGCTACCGGAACGTTTCTCCCTCGCTAAGAATGACTATACCGAGGTGATGTCGACCATAATTTTAAACATCTCAGACAGAATCACTTAGTTATCCAAAGAATCACCTCTTTAGCCATAAAATACAGTTAGTCATAGAATTTAGTTGATTGTTCATAGAGCACTTGTGCAAATCAATAGTTGAGAATATACGCACTACAAGGCAATACCTTTCAATCTTTCCTGAGTATTCGGGTGGTTCTTTCAACCTTCGATATTTTTTTTTTTTGCCAACACACGTATGGAAGACTCCTACAAGGCTCGAATACATCTTGAGGTAACCGCAAGCAGCTGACAATATTATATCTACTATTGATGTAATTTGTACACACAGTAAGATAACTCTCAGCTGAAAACTTGTCGTACAGCTTTGACCGGAATTCCCAGCACTTAAGAACACCTAACTTGTGATTTTTACGCTGAGTTTTATCTTAATATGAATTTACGGCTTCGTTATATCGTGTCCGCAAAATAAATTTATGAACTGCACTTCTGTAGACGTTTATGAGTTTCTTATATACCCGTGAAATATTCAGTTTACAGGTTTATTTTACTTTTTCTCAGATAGTACGAAGATAAAGTTCAGTGAAATATATCAAAGAACAGGTTACAAAAGCCTTTAATTATAGGAACCAATTTTGGAAGTATTCAATGTTTCAAAGCGCAATGGCATAAAAAAGCAACTGGGTCATTCCACGCCAAATCGATCACTTTTGGAAGTCACCATCTGCGATTTTGCTCTAATCGAAATATGTTGTAGTATATGTGAAATTAGGGGGGGTTTAAGTCATCATTTTGCCGGTTTCGAATTTGTTAAGGAATAACAAGCCTTCAAAGTTTGCAATTTTTGCCCATTTTTGCAAAAATAAGTTTCACTTACGAATTTCTTTCTCAGAAACTATTCAACCGATTTAGCTAAATTTTTTTTGTTTTGTTCATAAAGGATTGGGCTATTTTAAAATATTCTTTTAGACTTCGTCAATGTTGGAGTAATGACGCCTCGACCCCGCACGACATCTATGTACATGCCATCTGTATATGCGCTGGCTTTTTATAAATTGACAGTCGAGATCGTTCCGCCCTCGCACGAAGACAACGTGATAAATTACGCCTTTGTATATTAATTGTTATATGGCATAAAGTCCTTTCTGTTTCTTTCAATTAACTTCAACCGTAAACGCGTCTGTGTAAATTCCACCTAGCCACTCTTAACCTTCCGGTTATATCAGTCAATTTGTTATAAAACATCGAAAAATTTAAACAAATTCTTTTTTTGTTTTTTTCTATGAGGGGCGTGAAGGGTTTAAAGTAAAAAAAAATATGGTCATATTTCTCAAAGTTGCTCCTTTAAAATGAGCCCTTCAAAACGATGGAACCACGAAAATCGACGTCACAATAAACTGGAAAAGAACGCGGTGTACCTCCGTTTGAGGTAGGTGAATCGTGCGCCCCGGTATTATAATCGGTTGTTTTATACCACTGTTCTCAAAGCAATACGAGAAGACTTCGTACACGACTAAACATGACCCTGTTAGTATATTAGTAACCACTCTTGGTCAGTGACGCATATCTAATTACGTTAAACTTAACTCTAAAGTGATATGAATGTGATCCGTTTGTTCGGTTATCGATTTGAAAATATTAAAATCGTAAAAGTTGTTAGGTTCTAGAAAACATTACTGACAGAGTAGCTGCGCAATATAAAAGCAAAAGGAATTACATTAATTCAACTCATCATTTGAACGATTTCGATGTTTCTGCAAAATGACAATCTTTTGCAACTACTCATGGTAAAGTATAGTATTGGAACGAACATTAAAAGATTTGCAATGCACACTAGCTTACAAAAGTTGTTAGAAAATCAAATTCTCACCACTAAAGATTTATTTGAATAAGCAGAATCATCTTTTTCAAACATAGCATTTATGTAACACAAAATGAATACATGAAACATACTGATTGTTTACAAGCTCACTGACTGTGACAGTGTAATTGCTAACAGAAAGCCGCTACGTCAAAGTCAAATGAAATAACGTATAAAACAGTCAAGAATAAGAACAGGTTATGTATTATTTACAGATAGGGGTAAACCAAATATTTATTATTAACTAAAACCGAGTGAATCGAATTTGTTCGATACTTGTATTCGTTATTCGAAAGGAATAAGGAATAAAATATTGAAAATTGTTCTTGTCTCTCGTTACAAAAATACAAAATAACAAATTTGCACATTTTGAAGGAAAAATAACTTTTATTCGTTACAAAAGATTTTAAATCTAATGACTAACAAATGTATTAACTCATGTGTACTTTAAATTCACAAAGTATGTAGAAATAATTTAAATCAGACTCACCTATTGTTTAAAAATAATCCTGCTTCGGTGAAAATGTGTCCTCGTGACTGGGCCATTTCACTGGTCTTCACCTTTCATAAAAAAGATACACACCGCATAACAGTTTGTCGCGGGTAGGTCAATGTACTCACTTTACTTCCCGTTTCACTGCAACATTTTACTGTAATTTTTCACTAATAACCTAATGTGATAATCACAAAAGGACATAAATGAAAACTTGTGAATAATTATTCATCAATAACTTTAATAACTTGATTTCTCACTTCCTCTATGACGTTGAACACCGGACGCCGCATCCTGAACTGCCGATCGTAACGCGATCAACATCCTTAACAAAAAAAAACATGTGCGAGCTACTGTGCCGCGACGCAACAATCCCTTGAAAAACAATGTTTGATACTGGAAGGAGAGAGAAAAATGAATCGAGGGGGTCACGTCGATCGTGTTACGATCGCCAGTTTAGGTACACATTTATTTGAAAAGTTTTTTGCACTTGGAGCATATTTATTTATTTTTAAAGGTTCACCAAACTATTGAAATTATTTGTTCTGTTGCAACAGATACGCATTACTTTAAAAGGATATACTTCCGAATGACCCCCATCGAGTTGAGTGCTGAAATTTTGTGGGGGTCATTCGGAAGTACAGCCCTTTAAAATAAACCAGAATAAAGTAGTTAAATCTCGTCTCAGTTTCAGTGACATATCAGATCATGTGCGTCTTTGCCCAAACAAATGCATGACATACTGATACGTCAAATGTAGTCAAAGGGTTAAAGAGAAAGAAACAATCGATAAAGTTATTTTTTGATAATCGTTTACGTGTATTCGCTTATACATCCATCGGCATTACATTAGGAAGTTATTTAACAGTGACAACAAAATATTGTAATGATAAGTGGTAATGAAACGTGTCTGGGAAATAAAATTCACTGACTCGTCTGTGACCACAGTCGTTATGCGATGTGCATCTTTTTTTACAGAAGGTCAGGCCTGATGAAATGACCCAGTCATGAGGACACATTTTCGCCGAAGTAGGATTATTTTTAAATATGTGAGTGATTTAAATTATTTCTACATGCTTTGTGAATTTAAAGTAGACAAGTATTAATACATTTGTTAGTCATTAGATTTAAAATATTTCTGATGAATAGAAGTTACTTTTCCTTAAAAAAATGTTGTACTTTTGTAACGAGAGACAAGAACAATTTTCGATATGTTATTTCTTATTCCTTTCGATTAACAAATACAAGTATCGAACAAATTCGATTCACTCGGTTTAAGTTAATAATAAATAATTGGTTTACCCCTATCTGTAAATAATACATAAATCTGTTCTTATCTTTGACTGTTTTATTCGTTATTTGATTTAACTTTGACGTAGCGGCTTTCTGTTAGCAATACCACTGTCATGGTGCAAACGTGCTTGTTCACGATTACACTCTTGTCAGCCGTCAAGCTGGAAGCTGTTGCTTTTACGTCTCGTCGCGCGCTGTTCTCGCGCTCTGATTGACCAGTGTTTTTTGTTAATAATTCAAAAACTAAACTTCAATCAACATTATGGTAAAGGAAAAAGTTGATCAGTATCACCCCAGTTACTACGCCTTGAAATGATACTCACCAGTAGCCGAACATCCTGTATGCATAAGGCCCACTGTTAAGCCTTAGAATATAATACCATAGCAAGGAAATTAAACTTCAAACCGAGTTTTCTATCCATATAATTATGTCCTATTTTTAGTTTTTTTCGACACTTCGTACAGTTACAAATGAATAGACTCTTCACCCATAGCAGTAATAACAGGCATGGAGTCGTTACATTTTATCGAGTATTTTTAGTTTATTACTATCCACATCTGGTTGTCAAAATCCTTTATTTGCAGTTTTCTATTCACGTCTAGGTATTGCTTGGTTTTATTACTTGCTACGGTCACTTGAGGGGGAAAGCCCAGACCCTTCGCATACGTCATTCACATTTCGAATGGTCCTTCGGGTAAGGAACATAGTTATAATCTAGTATAAAAACATAATAATTAATAAACACATCACGTACAATATTGAAGGAGACTCGAAAAAATGAATTTCAATCATATGCGTTGACAGTATATTTGTTTAAAATATAAATTTATTTATAATAAAGATTATAAATATTAATACAGAAGGTTCCATGCTACTGGTACGTGCTACAGCATCGAAATAACAAAAGAAAAAAAAGAACTTCCATAGGAAGAAGTGCCATAAATTCTTGGCTTTCGTAGTATCGTGCCAAAAGCGTATTCTCACCACGCTCAATTTCCGCACCGGCATTTAAATTAGTCGGATTATTTCGTCTCTCTCTAAAAGCAGTTTCTTCGTCAGAGTGTCGCCTCTCGTTATACCTACTATTTATTTGGACAGTAGTTGCATTCTAATTTATTCAGAAGTGACTAGGTTAATGTAGACAATGCTTATACTTTGTAATATACAGGTACTCACATTAATATTCGGACACTACAGCATTTCTGTATTTCTTATTGTATACAGAAAGTGATATATATGGTATATATAAATCATAAAAATATAAAGGTATATGTATGTAATTAATTTTACATAAAGAAACAAGAAGTATAAAGTGAAAAATTTAACATAACCTTTTGTGGTGGGGATAACATTTTTGCTTATATCGTAAAGGTTATTTTTGCTTAAATACAACACTTAGAATATATTTAATAACAAACACAAATATTTTCAAAGTACGTTTTACAAAAAATGTTGAACGGCGAATTTGACTGATATAATTAGATGTAGTTTGTATGCTAGTAAGTTTGAATTTCTGTTTTCTTGTAAACATTTCCTCCGAGGTAAACTTCAATTTGTAGTAGGGCTTTTTCTAACGCCGCTTCAGATTGGTTAGTTGATTTTGATCAATTTTTTGGGAGATGGAATCTACTCCGTGGGGACTACCGTTAGACCCAGGTAAGGTCTTTGGACCTTCAACGAGCGTAGGGCGGTAAAGATTGTAAAACTTTTGATTTCCCCAAATGTGCGAGACGATGTCCTTTTCTATGGCCCTTTCATATAATGGGTAATAAAGTCGTACATTTTGACTATTGCTTGGAGTTTTACTTTACTGCCTTGGGACATGTTTTCTTGGAATACGTTTTTAAATTGCCTTAACTAAACCTTAATAATACTGCCCTAATAGAAAATGTTTTTTCTAAATTCTTTAAGGGTCATGGGCCACCATGTGAATTTTTAGTTTGTTTCTTTTCTTACGCAGTAACAGTATAGCATGCATATTCTGTGTGTACTATGACACAAATTGATTTATTTAATTTGTTTCCTTCGATCTGCACGCACGTGCGTTACGCGTTTAAAACTCTAACACACTCGAACTTAAAAATCGGTACCATCATGACATTATAGCTGGAATTTCCTGTTGAACTTTACAGCTCAATGACGATTGCGATTCTTAAGAAATTTTTATTACATGGGTTTGTTTCAATACCTCAAAACTGTGTCCACCAGTGACCATTCTACCTGAGAACTCAACAAACTACGAGCGCACTGGAAGGGATAAGACAAGCAAATTTAGGAAACGCCCTCTTACCTTCCAACGTGCTTGTGGCAGGTGTGGAAGTACACCCAAAGCTATAAGGGTGGTTAGCACAAATAAAAAGTGAATTAGTCACCAATCTTTCAGAAGTCAGCTAGCAATCTTTAGAAACCAATTAGTTAATAATCTTTCAGAACCGAGTTAGCAATTAATTGAGAAATTAGAAAGAATAGTTAGTCTAGCGTTGAGTGGAACAAATATCGAAATAAATGCTAAGTTAAAATACAAACATTGAGTTTTATTTGATCTGATTGGTGAGGCAAGCTGACCTGAATGTGAGAACGTTGTTACGTATACTACACACTATACTCATTATTCTGGTCCTTCGAGAAGGTGACGACAGTCACACCGAGTACAATAATCACAAGTACATTTGGAGGTACTCGTGTACACCGTACGCTAACAGCCAATGAATAATATATGCAAGATGCAATAAACCTAAATGTACAAAAAAGGTATAACAAACTATACAGAATATTAAGCAGAACATTTAATTAAACAGGATTAAACAGAACAGTATTAAACAGGTTAAACAGAAAATTTAACAAGATAAAAGGTTTCAGCATGGAACATGTACTACCTATATGTTGGCTTTAAATATATATATTTATTAAATTCGTCTGTACTGACGTATTGAATTTTTTTTAATTATAGAGCAAATGTCAACTTGGCCTTTGTACTTTAATGATTTATTAATGTTATGGTCTGATGTAACAAGAATTCTGACTTAAAACTATCGTTCCGTGATTTTTATAAAATATTTGACAACGAGGGCGTGTTTGAAGGTGATGAGAAAATTAAGGTGGGGAGATATCGCTGACCAATCATGAGTTGTAGGTGTTGCCGGAGATTGCTCTGCCCTCTCCTCTGGCACATATGAGAAAAACCCAAGTTCTCGTTCAGGTAGTATGTACCGATCGAATGTTTGTGCGTACCGTTTTATGATATTGCCGACGACTATAAAAGAGAAGTAAACCCTGAACCATAATTTAGTTTTTTAATGTTTTGTAGCAATAAAATTAAAAAGTCTAAATCGGCAAAAGACCTGTTAGAAAATCTACAATATATATTTTCTTGCACGCGATGCGTATTCAATTCAGGTTCTGGGGTAAGTGCCAAGAAGTCAAACTTAATCCTCTTACCCGAAGGCATCCTCGCCTTCCCCACTCCGTGGCCAGATCCTTAAGGAACAACGTTCCTATCCATTCAGGCCATGCAATAACAAACTGCCTGCCTTTTCCACAGTCTTACAAACTAACAAACAAACAGTCCTGCGACATCCGATAGCCATATGACTGCGAGTCAATCGCCATCGTCTGTCGCCTCACTTGGACACTCATAAACAACCTTTCGTTCAGACCTCACGCAGTCTATCCCTATCATAAATCGTTCAAAGGCAAAATAGCATCGGCTAATTGCCCTCGACGAACCTGCAAAATACGTTGTCGCTAACAGACCCGTCCGTGTTGTAAAAATAAACTATGCTCTTAACACGCCTCATGTTACATTATGCACATTTTACACTAACAACAAGTTTAATTACTTATATGTCAACATTACGTACTATATGGAAAATGGCTAAAACTATATAATGGTTGTTATATCAGGAACGAACGGAAGTAGGAGGAGAGGTGGGGTAAAGAAAAGGGTTATGGAACTTTATTAAAATTTGATAAAATTTTTACATTATTGAAAACAATAAAAATAAGAAAAAAAATTAAACCCTCCCCGGCGGGGAATCGAACCCCGGTCTCCCGCGTGACAGGCGGGGATACTGACCACTTTTTTTTTTTTTTTTTGTAACGAACGTTTATTGTGCCAATAAATATTATATACACAGGGTACAATAAACCAAAACGGACAAACGGTATATACATTGGATAAATATGTTGATGAGATTATAGGCTCCAACATGAAGCACGCGCAATCTATACGATAATTTCTAATACAGAATATTTTCATTATACAATATATAGAGAATGCATGCAATTAAGACAAATCGCTTATGTAATGATTTGTACAATATATACAGAAACGGCATGAAAAACTGTATAGATGGTGTTGTGTTGGGAGTTGGGGAAAGAGAAACAATATTTATTTAAATACAGATGTTGGTTGATATTTTGTATACAATAATGAAAATATGGGACAGAAAGAAAAGAGAAGAGGTGTAAAGAGGGAGAGGAAGAAGAGAAAAGAAAGAGATATTTATTTATAATATAGACTACATAAAATGTAAAAATTGATTACACTCCCCGGCGGGGAATCGAACCCCGGTCTCCCGCGTGACAGGCGGGGATACTGACCACTATACTACCGAGGATTTTACACTATGGGAGAATTTAGATTTCGGTTTTTATATTATAGCCACTAGTACTTTTTAATATTCTGTTTATGGTTGTCTTTTACGTCAATACTTGATAATTTATAGTTGAAGCGCATGATAGGGTTGTCAAAATGTAGGTTTCTGCTGTATCTGGTTACTTTGTCGTAGGTTTTTCTAAATACATGTAAAAATACTACACTATCGAGGAATTATACTATATGCATTTGTTTATATTGGTATTTAAGTTTCAGTTAGCCCCCACTAACATTTTATATCCTTTTTGTGCGTGTCGCAAAAAGGTCATGACTTGAGAATTAATGTGAATCGTACTTGAGGATTTTTGTAGTTAATATTACTATTGCACTTTATAGATTTACAATAGGTTTTCGTATTGTAATGGTTGTTCCGTTCATTCAATGGAACAGTAAACGCGGGGATTTCGTAGGTAGTTTATGATGGGTCTGGGACGAGCAGTTATTTTTGAAGGACAGAATTTAACCATCGCCGGCAATATAGTTTTACCTTTTTTTCCAACAAAGCATTTAGAATTTCTAATTTTTGTACTCGTCTTCAATAACTATTTCCATCATAAACGAGGTTTTTTCCCGAAGGGTACCGAGAACGGCTCTTGGTCGTTACATAGCGGTATTTTTTGGACAACGTACGTGTCACCTGGAGGAACAAATACCGGCGTTGCCGACCTTGGAAATCCTAACGTACTCATCGGTATCTTCCCCACCCTCTTCCAAAAAAGACACGCTAAGGGCGTAAAAGAGGGTGGGCATAACGTCAAGGGGCATGTTGATTGGAAATTAACGTTACGAATGAAAACCAATCAGCATGTATCCTTAAACTTCCGACTTTTCGCGGAAGTCCGAACGGGAACGACTCGTCAGAACATATCAAAGCATCAATGCCTTCGGATGCACTTTTCTCGTAAAGTACAACTTGTTGGGAAACCGGGTTCAAATTAAGCTGGATTTAACTACTAAATGGTTAATTTATTTGTCTCAACTTAATCCTAATCTCAGTTTCTAAACTTAATATAAAAATAATCAACTGTGACCAACACGTTAGAGTACAAGTTGAATTCTGAAGAGCTGATGAAGAAGAACCCACGAGCTGGGTTTTTGCAGGAAAACTATTGGTTAATGAAAGATAGAGGGTGGAGGAAAAGAAACAGGGATTGGGTAGAGAAATGAAGAAAAGTGGATTTCTGGAAGTGGAAATTTATAGGTACTTGAATGGTCTAGGACTGGTGACAGGAAAGGGCCTAAGGTTAAGGACAGGGACAAGGAATTGGCATGTTTAAGGAAATAGGATAGTGAACATATGGTTGGGACCTCCAACAAACTTCTCATGACGTCATCGTCATCGAACGCATTTCGTTCGCAAAAATCTTAATCGTCGTACGTTCGTGGTGATCAAGAGATTTGAAATATTGCCGATAAAGTTTGAGTTTTAAAGGTAAATCGCGTCGCGGTTTGAGTCGAACATTATTTTTTATCGCGACGCAATAGCGACAAAAGTCGGCACGCTATAATGGTCGATGGAAGGGTCATTGTTGGGATTTTGTATGTATCCTTTGTTGTCCAGGTATAAAAATGCTACAGGTGGTATGTAGCCTGTTTGCCTATTTTTTTCGAAATATATGACAATTTACTATGGTTGTAAACAAGTGCTTTTGTGCCTAGACGGTGTAATTGTTTAGTATGAAGTCCTATTGTTAAAAGTTCAATTAAATAACGAACAGAACAATTAAAAATAATATACAGTTATTCATTATTCGTAAATAACGGATAAATCAACTATTTTTTATTCGCGTAAACCCAGGAAATCGAGTTTGTTCGATACTTATATTCGTTATTCGGAAGAAATAAGAAATAAAATATCGGAAATTGTTCTTGTCACTTGACACAAAGATGGAGAACAACAAATTCGAACATTTTTAAGGAAAAATATAATAACTTTTCTATTTAACAAGAAATGTTTAATAAATGTATTAACTTCTATGTATTTTAAATTCACAAAGTATGTAGAAATAATTTAAATCAGACTCACCTATTGTTTAAAAATAATTCTGCTTCGTTGAAAATGTATCTTCGTAAGTGAGCCGTTTTACAGGCCCTGACTTTCCATAAAAAGAAACATACATCGCACAACAGCTGATATCACAGCCGGGTCGGTAAACTGTCATTACTTCATTGTCACTTTTCATTACCACTGTAATAATTTCCTGATGTAATAAAGATGAATAAATAAGCGAAAACACGTAATCTATAATCCAAAAATAACTTATTGATTGTTTTTTTGTCGATAATTTAACGCCTTGGATGTTTTGTCCCAAACTGCCAAACATAACACGATGTGACCCCCACAATTTGTTTTCTCTCTCTTCCCAGTGTTAGACATTCTCGTTCTAAGAGACAGTTACGAGGCAACGCGACGTAGCAGGCCGCACGTGTTCTTTTTCTGTCGAGAATGTTGATTGTGTTGCGATCGGCAGTTCAGGACATAGCTGAACTATCGCTGAACATATCGGGTGTTCAGCATCGAAGAGAAAATGAGACATCATTAAAGTTATTTATAATTAATTGTATAAGAAAATTCGAAAGCTTGCATTTCGTATATTAGAAAGTTGAACGTAGACCATCGATGTTTTGTCAATGGCCCTTGAAGGGGACCGTTAAAGCTATAAACAGTTCGCAGGCTAGACTGACGAAGGGGGTCCTAAGGCTAGAAGTGTCCTTTTCGGGGCATTCTTGTTGTAGACGTCTTGACGTGAGCAAGGCAATTGCAGTTTTACAAGAATATATATTAACGTTATTTTACGCCCACAAATAGTTTTTCGTTATTTAATTATACCTCACGCTATCACTCGGTCGATTTTCCTTACAATTGTTCACGCGACTTCATTTGCGTTCTTCTTTTGCCGTTATTACATTAGGCAATTAATAAAAAGCAACAATAAAATGTTACAATGAAAAGCGATAGTGAAACGTGAAATAAAGTGAGTTTATTAGTTTAGCCGCGACAACAGCTGAACTATCCAGTTATGGGAACACATTTTCACCGAAACAGGATTATTTTTAAACAATAAGTGAGTATGATTTAAATTACTTAACACAATTTCTTTAAATCAAAATTTTTTAAAAATACAGTCAAAATTAACATATTTTACAGTACGACAGTAGCTAACAATAATACAACAAACCATAAAAAATCTACCGTAACAGAATACAGTAACAGAAACACGGCACCAATCCTTCTAAAGGAAATAAAAAATATTATAACGGATATCAAATATAAATGAAGAAAGATGTCCCCCTCTTTCTGGGGTCAATTTGCCAAAGCAAAATTTGCAACTCCTGCAAAATTATGAGTTAAATGATTCATTTAATCATGATGCCGTCAAGCTTACAAATATTCCGACAATGGTATCAGACATTAGTTTGATACAATTAAATGATGTTACGTTAAGACAATACGTAACAAAAGCGGTAAAATTAAGAAAGCAATCGAATGGAATCAATCCAATACCCTCAATAATTAAGAAGAAGCTAAAGCAGTGTCAGCGGATATAGATATAACATCAACAAATACGGTATCGATATCCGAAGTACAAAAAAATATCGACAAAATGGAAAATAAACCTGAAGAGCTTTTAGAATCTAACAGAACATTAAATGAGCTAACTGAAAATTTGCTTAAGCAATTAGAAGCTAAAAAAAAATTAGATAAAAGAATTAGAATAGATAAATTGGAGCGATATGAATCGATTAACATAGACATGGAAGAAAAAAAAGACGAAGAAATGATAACAAACTTCAGAGAAGTAGACAAGGAAACGTGGACGAAGCTTAAATCGCCCAAGAGAAAGAAAAGGATAAACGTTCCCGATGATCGAGTTGAAGAAGTTCATCATGCAGGCCCCAGTGGTAGTCAATCTCAATGTATTGGTCGCGTTTCCCCAGAACCCCGTCAATTTCTATGAAATAAACATAAGATGCAAATAAATGATGCCCAAAATATGACTAATGAAAAAGGTTCGCAATCTCACTGGTTTGAACATAAAAGACATAATAATGAAATGGACAAGATTATTAAAAAACCGCCACCGATCACGGTACATGTAAATTCTCCAAAAACAGTAATAGCCATGTTACAAAATCTTTTTGATGATTTTTATGTGAAAAGAATAAACGTTTGATCTGAATTCGGACGGAAAAAAATTTGCCATCGCTTTTGCCGATGATTTACTGATTTTCATTAGAGACAGTAAGCCATCAGTTAGAGAAAACAACTACAAGAGATACTTAATAAAATACAAAGTTATTTGCACACATGGAAACAAAAAATAAATATAAACAAGTGTGAAACTATATTATTTAGACCATATATTTCAATGATATCCGATGCTAATTATGATGTCCGTAAATATTCGAAAACGTTTCAATTGCATGATCCAAGTGATGTTATTGTAAAAATTCCTCATGAGAATGTAGTCAGGTACCTTGGTGTATTTATGGATTTCAGATTAAACTTTAATAATCATGTACAAATTCAATTAGATAAAGCACAAAGAGCTTTCATGAATCACAAAAGGCTGTTCTATTCCAAAGATCTAGGTCGGAAAGTAAAAATATTATGTTAGAAGGTGTTAATAAGGCCAATTTTGACTTATGGCTATCAAGTCTGGTTTAATATTAGTGCAAGTACTATGGAAAAATTAAGACTCTTGTATCGTTCGCCTGAGTCAAATTTTACCAAATATATTAATATTGTAGTATTAAATTATACAATGCAGCCAGTCTAATTAGGATAGATTTGTTTATATTAAAATTAATACGTAATCATTGGGCTAAAATTTACAATATAACTGACAATAAACTCATATGCTGTTCCGTTCATCCAAATCCTCTGTATTTTGCCAAAGCCGAAGATACTGGTTATATACCCCCCGAAGGTTTGATATATTTAGATACTGAAGACTTTATACAAAATTCAAGAAATCTACCGTTATTGTATCATGTAAATAGGAATACATATGAGAAGAAAATCTGGCATCATAAAAATATACAGGACGATGATCCAAACATGCGATTTAACACTAGGCTATCCGCTATGGACAAAAAGGATAATCATAGGCTAAATGTAAAATTTTATTGGTGGTTGGACTGATTAGTTTTTGTAATCTCTAATGTAATACATATTTATATTGTTTAAATTTATAACTAAAGAAACTAGACTATGTCGATCCTCGATAGTATAGTGGTTAGTATCCCATTAGCTCGTCAACCTTCGTAGGAGTCGGACGTGTCCTAAGCGACCCTTCCTACCTGCGAGTTCCGAGTGTAATTACCCTGTGTACTCAAACGTTACCGTGCGACAACAGTGTCTTGTATAAAACTATTCAGGGCAGTATGCTTCGCTATCTATATATAGATAGATATTTGTTTATCCAAAAACTCAGACATTGTTAAAATCATTTAACATAGAGAATAGTGATAATCAACAAGGGGAGCTATCCCCAAGTCAAGTGATCCCGACGAAAGTCGAAAATGTGACGTCAAAGGACTCGACTAAAGAAGTGGTGAAAATCATAAAACAGAAGAATATTTTAAGTCACCAAAACGTGGTGCTTTTAGCCCACGTTACTTAATCCCTGGCTGCCAAAAACAGTCCAAAAAGACTAAATCCAAAACCGAACCTCTTATCCAGAAGAAGTTCAGAAGAAAACGTCAAAATGAAATCTGCAAAAGAAAAATCTGCCCAGACACCTAAGCAGCAAGGTGGAGATCTAAAACCATCGTACGAACATCTGAAAATGATAACCAACCTCAATGAAACGATAGCAAATCTATCGAAACAGTTGGCAGAGATACAGAAGCCGAAAAATATCGTCAGGGAATCCCCGGAAATAAGGGTAGAAGTACCTGAGGTAACAATGGAGGCCGCGGAGAAACCTAAAGAAACGGGACCTGCCGCTAAGGAATGGACGACCGTCGTACGACCGAAGCGCAAAAGCATCGCCACCATCTCACCCCCCTCAACCAAGGCTGATCACTCCGCAAAGGCTTCAAAAGCAGCGCTAGCAACTCCAGAAAAAAGGGCCAAATTCGGAAACCAGGTAAATGTTTCCAAACCGGTAACTAATAATAATAGACCCCCACCAATAGTAGTACAGTATTCTCTCCATAAGTGTGAAAACTTCGGGTCTGGAGATTCACATTTATGGAATAGGTACTACATTCTTTGTAGTGAGCCGAACGTAGAAAAGGATAGCGACACAAAAATAAAGAGGGACTGAGGTTCGAGACGTTCGGCAAATATGAAAGACTCGTGTATGTTCTGTCTTTTAAATTCAAAGATCAAAAATCTTTATTTTTGGTTTTTCGTGAATGAAACTTTGACCATCGTATTCATCTCGTTTTTCTGATTAAAATGATACCGAACAAGTATTATTTGCTGGCCGGAGACTTAAATGCTAAGCACCATGCGTGGGGAAATTCCATAAACAATAGTCGCGGAGTCTCGCTCAACAAATGGTTTTTAGTAAACCAAATCACATTCAAAACATCCCTCTATAGAACAGCAGTCCCATCATATCCAAAAAGCGGTGCGTTTATCGACCTCTGCCTGGTGGATAACAGAATCAAATTCCACAATATATCTGCTCCTAACCTACTCAATTCCTTCCAGTACGACAGTGACCACCGAGCTTCCGTAATGACAGTATCCATTCCTTCGATAGATTACTTAGCATTCGAGCAAGCAATCCTTAACATAAAATACAATTTTAACAAAACAGACTGGACAAAATACGAATCATTTTTAATCGAAAACGACGACATCGACATACCGAATGACAGAAACCTTTCGACAGACGAGATAGACAACTACATAGACAAAATGAACACAAACATACTTAACGCCATCGACTTCGCGGTGCCACGCATAAATGAAAACTTCAACTCACCAGACAAATACATAACTCCAAAAATAGAAAAACTTCGCAAACGTAAAAGCTTCCTAATCACACGCATCAACAGACTCTCGCGAATTGAAAATTACACCGCAGACAAAAAACCGGAAATAGACGCATTAAAAAAGGCACTTTCAAAAATCAGAAACGAAATCAAAATAGCTTTTCAAGATAACGTTAGCAATTACTGGAAAAATCGGATATCCAAAATTTCAGTGCACAAACCACATGAAATGTTCCCCTCAATAAATAATATATTTCGAGCCAAAGATAGTAACGACATCGCAACACTCAAAATCCCTTCAACACACGCAAACCTTTTGGAAAAATCGGACATTAACATCAATCACCTACAGAAAGATGCAAACAACACGGTACTAATTACAGACACACAGGACAAGTTAGACATACTAGGTACACATTTCGAAACGGTTCACACAAAAAATCTACATATGGGTAAAGAACAACACGCCAACATAATAAATCAAGAAGTCGAGACTGTAAAACAAGATATACAAAACGTTTCTACACTATGAACGTTTAGGATAACGTGAATGTAATTGTGACACTGGGTATGGTTAACAAATTATATTTAATAAAACAATAACAATAATAATAACAATAACGAATAACAATAATTAACCAGTACAAAACTGTGAACTTGAAATAAGCGCGATGCGTATGCTACGAAAGTCAGGACAATTCTGCCGAATTTTCCAACGACTCGTGTAAGGGAGAAAACAGCCACATGGCCCTAAAAAGGGAAACAAAGGCCTACGCGTACAAACGCTCGAGTCGACCTAGGTCTTCAAGGACCTCCGAAACTTTCGACTCAATTTATGGCTTTATTGCCACACACGTTTAACGCCACGAACACCGGGGACAACCCGGACGAAGACAGCATTCCTCCAAATTATTTTACATCCATCTATACCCTTAAAAACACCTTTAAAAATTTAAACAACAAAAAATCATCCAGTTTTGACGGTATTCCCAACATAGCACTGAAACATCTACCCCAACGTTACATATATAAATATACTATTATCTTTAATAATTGTTTAAATTCATCCTACTTCCCCACCATTTGGAAGACAGCCAAATTGATTACGATCAAAAAGAAAGGCAAGGACGGTAGTGATCCGAACAACTACCCACCAATAAGTCTACTTCCTAACATTAGCAAAGTCTTCGAAACGACAATAAATAATGCAATTGTTAGCTTTTGCAAGTCCAGGGATATAATACCAGAGACACAATTCGGTTTCCGCCATAAGCACTCTACAATCCATGCAGTTACAAAATTTACATCAGATATCTGTTGGGCCAGAAACGCAGAAGACTGCGTTGCAGCCTTATTCATAGATTTAGAGAAAGCTTTTGACACAGTCTGGTTAGATGGGCTCTTCTTCAAACTCCTTAAGAAAGAATTCCCGACACACTTAGTCAAAATTATTTGGAACATGCTCCACGACAAATCATTTTATGTAGTAAACGGCCAACTTTCGTCCAGGAAAGCTTTTAAAGTTAAAAACGGGTTACAACAGGGCACAGTAAAATCTCCGATTTTATTCAATATTTTCATCAGCGATTTATTAAAATTATTCGGTCTTAATAGTGATAACGACAGAAAAGCAATAGCCTTTGCAGACGACCTTTTAATTTACATCCGGCACAATAAAGCTTCAAAATTACAGTCACTTCTTCAGGAAATCCTTAAAAATATACAACACTATTTTAACACGTGGAAACTAATGATCAATATAAACAAATGCGAAACCATCTTATTCAGACTCTACATCTCTAACATCTCAGATGCTAACAGCGACGTACGCAAACACGCAGGTAAATATCAAATTCTAGACAGCGAAAACACAAACAACAAAATTCCACACAAAGAAACCGTCCGTTGCTTAGGTATACACTTGGATTTTAAACTCAATTACAACCAACACATAGACATACAAATAGACAAAGCACTGAAAGCATTCATAGCACATAAGAGATTATTTTATTCTAAAGACCTCAATAAATGCGTGAAAATTCTCTGTTACAAGCTCCTCATCAGACCCATACTAACGTACGGCAGCCCCATCTGGTTCAACCTCAGCTCAGAAACTATGGAGAAACTCCGGATATTTGAAAGAAAATGCATCCGAGACTGCCTCAACCGATACCGGACACCAGAATCCAACTACACCAAGAGGATTAGCAACTACAAATTATATGAAGAAGCCAAACTAATCTGGATAGACTTATTTACTCTCAAACTAATCAGAAACCACTGGTCCGATATCCACCAAATCACGTCAAATAGTCAAATATTTAGCTCCGTTTATCCGAACCCACTGTATTTCGCGAACACCATGCTGACAGGATATACACCACCAGAATCTTTCATTTACTTAGACAGCGAAGGTTACATCCAAAACTCCAGAAATATCCCCCTAATCTATCACGTATTCCGAAAAACCTATGACAAGACAATCACATATGACAGAAACCTAAACTTTGACGACCCCATCATGCGCTTCAATTATAAATTATCAACCATAGACATAAAAGACAACCATAGACAGGATACAAAAAGGTACTGGTGGTTATAAATTAAAAACCGAAACCTAAATCCCCACATAGTGTAAAATCCTCGGTAGTATAGTGGTCAGTATCCCCATTCGTCCTTCGACCGTCGTAGGCGTCGGACGTACCCTTAAGAGCCTCGAGCCTCGTCGAACTGTGAAGTGCATAGTTTGTGTGCATAGTTAGAAGTACAAACGAAAGCTGCATCAAGTGACGCGCGGGGTGCATAGACACTGACTATTAATTTACAATTAATATATATCTACAAATACACACATAAAATATAAACAATTATAGTGATAGTGCAGAAAATAAGCAATTAATTAGTTATCAAAATAGACGCGACAACCGACACAGAAGAGGGATGTCTCCCTCTTACGGAGACCAACTTGCCATCGCAAAATTTGCAATCTCTGCAAATTAATGAACAAACAGAGTCATGGAATAAGGAGGCCGCCGGAAGTCCAGGCATCCCAACAATCGTTTCAAACACGAGCTTGACACAATTAAATGACGTTACTCTGAAACGATATGTTACAGAAGTAGTCAAATTGAAGAAACAGAAAAAAAGGCTTAACCCAACACCAACAATAGTTAAAAAAAAATCGAAGACAGAAACAGCAGACAAGGAAGCGATGGCAACCACATCCCAAGAAACAAAAAGTACAGACAACGAGAAGAAGCCTTCGTACGAAGAATTATTAGAATCCAATAGGAAATTAAACGCACTCACCGAAAAATTGCTCAAGCAATTAGAAGAGAGAGACAGATTTATTCACGATAATCAATCGCAATCTCAAAAAATATATCGATCGGATAAATTGACGCAACATGGATCAACGGACATGGACGTGAGGAAAGAGAAGACGGTGAAATTGAGGGAGAAGCGTGGACGAAAGTCCAATCGCACAAAAGAAAGAAGAGGACAAGCGGCACAAGTACATCGGCTGAGGACGTACATTGTACAAGCCCCAGTGGTAGTCTACCCCAATGCACTGGACGAGTTTCTCCAGAATCCTCAAGATACGGACAAGCGGACTTCCCGAGGAAACAACCCAAAACGCAGATAAACGAGGCCCAAGCTGCGACCAGCGGAAAAGGTACTCAGCCACGCGGAGTTGAGCACAAAAGGTCTGACAATATAAATAATAAGATTAGTAAAAAGCCACCACCTATCACGGTGCATTTAAATTCATCAAAAATAGTTATACAAGTATTAAAAAATTCCTTTGACGATTTCTATATCAAACGAATTAATGCCAATAAATTTGCAGTATATACAAACTCTATAGAAAATTACAAACAAATATGTGAAATCCTGAAAAGTAATAACATTCAATTTTTCACATACACGCCCAAAGAGGAAAAAAATACTACAGTTCTATTAAAAGACTTAGAAGGGGATTTTGAACCCCAAGAAGTGCTAAGTGCCCTTAAGAATAAAAAAATCGACAACTTAAACTTTATAGAAGTCAAAAAATTTAAAACAAAAAGGTCTATCGAGGGCAATCGAAACCTCCCGATATTTTTAGTGCAGCTCTCGGCAAACAGTAACTGTGATAATCTTAAACTCATTAAAACTTTGTTACATACTGTAGTCAGGTGGGAAAAAATAATTAAAAAAGACAGGATACAATGCAAAAGATGCCAAAGGATCGGACATGTAGCAGTAAACTGTAATTTAGAATATAGGTGCGTTAAGTGCAATATTCCGCATAATCCGGGTGAGTGCCCGCGCTCTATGGTCCCCAACACAGAAACAAGTCCGTACTGTGTTAACTGCAAGGGCTTTGGCTACCCTGCATCTTATAGGGGCTGTCCAAGACTCTTGGAGTTTAGAAAAAAAATAGAAGAAAAGAAACAACACATAAAAATAGCTAGAGAAAAAAAGATAGCTGCGTACAGTAAATTTATCAAGAAGGATATACAATTTAGCCAGATAGTAGCCCAAGAAAATATTGCACAACATTCACCACAAGACAACACAAACACTTTTCCCACACGAAAGGAATACACTGACCAACACACCACACTATTCTCTGACATAAGAAAAGTTATAACTGACACCATCACAGCACAAATGGCACAAATTCGTGAATCCGTTGAAATAAACACAAATAAAATTAATATTATAGCAGATGCGTTAGATCTGGATATATAAATTCTCATCTTTCCCACACACCTCAACCGCGACAAAAAATTATTACTTAAATAGATTACAGATTATCGAAATAAATGTCAATTCCATTATAACAAATGAGAGAAGGGCCTCACTCGTCGATCTTTTAAATACTCACTCACCTGACGTAATGCTATTGTGTGAAACAAAGTTGAATCCGTCCCATCGTATAAGCCTTAAGGATTATTATATTGTAAGAAATGATAGGCCAAATGCTAAACAAGCTGGGGGAACTGCCATTGTAATTAGAAAGAAATTTAAATTTAGGACCATCCAGTCAAGCAACTACATAAACACCGTGAGTTTTGAATGCACCGTAATAGAAATAAAGCTTCAGGACAATCAAAAACTATTCATAATATCCGCATATGCAACTAGTAATTGCAAGAAAGAGTTCTTGTCCGAGCTGCGAAATTTATTTGATTCACTAGAGCTTTACAAGCCACATCACTTTTTCTTGTTGGCCGGCGATTTAAACGCCAAACACGCTGCTTGGGGAAATCCAATAAACAATCACAGAGGGACAACGTTATTAAATTGGTTCAATGACAATAAATTAAATTTCAGGTTATCTTTACTTAGAACGAAGGTACCATCATTTCCAAAAAGCGGTTCATTCATCGATATCTGTATTGCGGACAATAGGATCTCATTTAATAATACAATAGACGATAAACTTGACTCTTTCGAATACGACAGTGACCACAGGGCAGTTGTTATGGACATATCCATAATATCCTTAAACAGTCTTGCCATTGAGGAACACCCCATTGCAATAAAATACGACTATAATAATGCTAACTGGGACAAATTTCAAAAGACATTATTAGAATCAGAAATACACGACTTGGTTCGCAATAGAAATTTAACGCAGGAAGAAATTGACAACCACTTAGCTACAATAGACTCAAACATACGAAACGCGATTGAACAATCAGTACCACATATACCAACTAACTTCAACTCAACGGACAGATACTTAACGCCACGCATACAACAACTCCGTCAGCACAAAAGTAAATTAATAACCGCACTCAATAATTTAAACCGATCACAAAGACACGACACTACACACGACGTACAAATTACAACAATTAAAAAATTACTAAAGACGACCAGACGAGAAATAAAACGGTTATTCCACGAATCGGTTAGCAACCATTGGAAGACAAAAATTACAGGCATTTCGTTACAGAAACCAAAAGAGCTTTTCCCTTCTATTAATAAATTATACCGTCCCAAGGATAGTTCCACAATTGACAATTTAAAAATTCCAAACTGCAACAGAAATCTCATAGAGCACGCTGAAATAGATCACAGTAAATTACAACATGACGCAAATGATGACTTTATAATCACAGATATCAATGACAAACTAAATATACTAGGTGCTCACTTTGAAGCGGTACACACACAAAATGATCATATGGGAAAAACCCAGCTCTCCAACTTAATTAAGCAAAAGATTGACAAGCTCGAACAAGAAATATCAACAGATAAAGCAAATAATAGCACCGTAACCACCTTTTCTGACACAAATCTAGCCACAAATCCAAACGCCGATGACATTCCAGAAAATTATTTTACCTCATCCACAAAATTACATATTAAATTTAAAAACCTTAACAACAAAAAATCTGCTAGTTTTGACGGAATACCCAATATAGTGCTAAAAAAGCTTCCCCCTCAATACATTAACTATTACGCAGTGTTATTCAATAATTGTCTAAATCAGTACTACTTCCCCGTTAATTGGAAAACCGCGAAATTGGTGGCAATTAAGAAAAAGGGCAAAGAAAGCGATAATCCCTCTAGCTACAGACCAATAAGCCTCTTACCCAACATAAGCAAAGTTTTTGAAACCATAATAAATGATGCCGTAAATTCGTTTTGCAAGGAAAATAGTATAATACCGGAAACTCAATATGGATTCAGATACAAACATTCAACTTTTCTTTAAATTCAGTCTTTTCTTTAAATTAATGAAGAGAAATTTTCCAAAAAACCTTGTGAAAATGCTCTGGGAGATGTTACATGATAAGCAATTTGTAGTAGTTGAGGGAGAAAACTCCTCAACCAGGACCTTCAAGATCAGGAATGAGGTACAGCAAGGAACGGTAAATTCCCCCATCTTGTTTAGTATATTCTTATGCGACTTATTACATATGTTTGGGTTAAACTCGGACGGAAAAAAATTCGCCATCGCCTTTGCCGATGACTTACTAATATACATACGCGACAGTAAACCATCGATTATCCAAAAAGAACTGCAAAAAATACTTAACAAAATAATGGATTACTTCCACACTTGGAAGCAAAAAATAAATATAGGCAAATGTGAAACAATATTATTTAGACCATACATTTCGATGATATCCGACGCTAATGCAGATGTTAGAAAATATTCAAAAATGTTCCAATTACACGACCCGAACGATAGTAATGTAAAGATACCACATAAGAAAGTAGTACGGTATCTGGGTGTTCATTTAGACTTTAGATTAAACTTCAATAACTATATACAAATACAAATTGATAAGGCACAAAGGGCCTTTATGAACCATAAAAGGCTGTTTTACGCCAAAGATTTAGATCGTAAGGTTAAAATATTGTGTTATAAAGTACTAATAAGGCCGATATTGACCTACGGTTGCCAGATCTGGTTTAATATCAGCGCAAGCACGATGGAAAAACTAAGACTTTTCGAAAGAAAATGCATACGTGCGTGTCTAAATTTATACCGATCGCCGGAATCAAATTTTACTAAATATATCAGTAGCGTTAAAATTTACAATAGAGCCAACTTAATCAGAATAGATTTATTTATACTAAAATTAATTCGAAACCATTGGGCTAATATATTTAAGATAACTGACAATAGCCTAATAAACAGTTCAGTATACCCGAACCCTTTATATTTTGCAAGAGCTAAGGAATCGGGATATATACCCCCCGAAGCATTCATATACCTAGACACCGAAGGATTAATACAAAACTTAAGGAACTTACCAATACTATACCATGTAAATAGAAAAACGTACGAAAAGAAAATTCAGTATTGTAATAATATACAGGACGACGATCCACAGATGCGATTTGATACCAGACTTTCCGAAATAGATAAAAAAGACAACCATAGACTCAACGTGAAATTGTATTGGTGGCTAGAATAATTAGCTCTCAAGTATCAGATCTCCAATTAATTATAAGGTTATTGAATAGTATATTATAGAAATAGTTAAACAAAGAAAATACAAATTACTGGTCCTCGATAGTATAGCGGTTAGTATCCCATTCGTCCTTCGGCCGTCGTAGGCGACGGACGTACCCCAACGAGTCCCTTGAATAGAAGAAAGGAGTTCTGAAGTGGCGTCAAGGGAAAGTGTGGTGCTAAGTGACACGCGTTGCGCACAGACATTTTTTCTTTTTAAATAGAAACTAAAGAACATTATTGGTTAAATATTATTATATATAAAAATACATAGTGACAGTAATTTCTTTTAAAAAAAAAGACACAAAAACTCTATCATAATAGACGTGACAAGTGACATTGAAGAAGGAGGTCCTCCTCCTTCGGGGGATAGCTTGTCACCTAAAAACTTACAAATTGTGCAGAATTATGACGTTATTGTGCCAGTGACAAGTGAGACCGACACAGTTAAAAATAATCCTATCATCGTATCGGACACGAGCTTAACACACCTCAGTGATGTTACGCTCAAACAATACATAACGAAGGTAGTAAAGACAAGGAATCAGGCGAAAAGGCTCAACCCGGCACCCACAATGGTGAAAAAGAAAATGAAGACAGCAACAACAGTAAAAGATGCAATATCGGCGATATCGGCGATATCGGACACGAAAAAAACCGACACGGTCGAGAATAAGCCTTCATACGAAGAGCTTCTCGAATCAAATAGAAAGTTAAACGAGCTAACCGAAAAGTTATTGAAGCAGCTCGAAGAGAAAGAAAAGCTCATCAACAAAAGCCAGCAACACGTCACAAAAACACCCGGATCAGATAATCTAGTCCGACATGATCCCATGGAAATGGACGAAACAGAGGACGGTGAAATTACCAAGGAAACGTGGACTAAGGTCAACTCGCCCAAAAAAAAGAAGAGGACCGACGCTCTAGGTACTCGCGTTGAGGACATACACGGTGCAGGCCCCAGTGGTTCTCGACCCCAGCGTACTGGCCATGTCTCCCCGGAACCCCTACAACGCAGCCAAGTCGGATACCCACAAAAGGACAACAGGACGAAAACTAACGAGGCCCAAGCTGCTAATATTAATAAAGATTTGCAATCTCATATGTCTGACCAGAACAGGTACGAAAAAAACAATAAAAAACCACCACCAATCACAATACACGCAAATACCCCAAAGCTAATTATAGAAATGCTACAAAGTTCTTTTGCAGATTTTTTCGTAAAAAGAGTAAACGCAAATAAATTTACATTGTACATAAGTAGCACTGAAAATTATAAGCGCGCTTGCGAAATATTAAAAACGAACAATATTCAATATTTTACGTATACGCCTAAAATTGACAAAAATATTACAGTTTTGCTTAAAGACCTAGAAGGCGATTTTGAGCCGGAAGAAGTGTTGAGTGCCCTTAAAAATAAAAATATCGACGGATTAAACTTTATAACAGTTAAAAAATTTAAGACGAAACGCTCAATTGAGGGAAACCGTAACCTCCCTATATTCCTAGTCCAACTTTCCGCAAATAGCGATTGTAATCATTTGAAAATGATCAAAACCTTGCTTCACACAGTAGTCAGGTGGGAGAAAATAATAAAAAAAGATAGAATCCAGTGTAAGAGATGCCAAAGAATAGGCCATGTTGCAGTTAACTGCAACATGGAATACCGGTGTGTTAAATGTAACATCCCGCACAAACCTGGTGAGTGCCCTCGCTCTCTTGTTTCGAACACGGAAACAAGTCCTTATTGTATTAACTGCAGGGACTTTGGTCACCCCGCATCTTATAGGGGGTGTCCAAAGCTCTTGGAGTTCAAAAAGAAGATCAATGAAAAGAAATAAATTTTAAAAATAAATAGAGAAAAAAAAATAGCCGCGTATAATAAATTTGTTAGGAAAGACGTGCAGTTCAGTCAAGTAACTAAGCAAGAAAAGGTTATTCAGCAGATACCCCAAAATAACACAAACATAATACCCACAATACCAACAAGAAACGAACACACTGAACAATACACTTCATTATTTTCTGACATAAAAAAGATAATTACAGATACAATTACATCGCAAATTGCACAAATTCGAGAAGCAGTAGAAATAAATTCAAATAAAATTAATATTATAGCAGATGCCTTTGACCTTAACATATAACTTTCTCATCTCCTGCAGAGAACTCATCCGCGACAAAACGATATTATTTAGATAAATTAAAAATCATAGAAATCAATGTTAATTCGATAATAACAAATGAGAGAAGGGCCTCACTAGTCGACTGCTTAAATAACCACTCACCTGATATAGCTTTGCTGTGTGAAACAAAGTTGAACCCGTCACACTGTATTAATCTTAAGGATTACTATATTATAAGAAGCGATAGGCCAAATGCTAGACAGGCTGGGGGTACTGCCATAGTTATTCGGAAAAAGTATAAATTCAGGACCATCCAGTCAAACAGCTATGTAAACACAGTAAGTTTTGAAAGCACGGTAATCGAGATAAGACTCCAGGACAACCAAAAATTATTTATAATTTCCGCATACGCGACCAGTAACTGTAAAAAGGAATTCTTGTCCGAATTAAGAAACTTATTCGATTTTTTAGAATTATACAAACCACACCATTTTTACTTGCTAGCGGGGGATTTAAACGCTAAACATATTAACTGGGGAAATCCCATCAACAACCATAGAGGAACTACATTGCTAAACTGGATGAATGACAATAAATTAATCTTTAGACTGTCTTTGATGAGAACAAAGGTGCCATCCTTTCCCCAAAGTGGATCTTTTATCGATATTTGTCTCGCGGATAACAGAATTACCTTCAACAACACAATAGATGACATGTTAGATTCATTCGAATATGACAGCGATCATAGAGCAGTGGTTATGGAGATATATATAGGGAGTTTAAACACCTTCGGAATCGAAGAACGCCCCACGACAATTAAATATGACTATAGTAAAGCCGACTGGGACAAATTTCAGTCTGCTTTATTAAACATGGAAATACAGGACTTGGTACGAAACAGAAACTTAACGACAGAAGAAATAGACAAATACATATCTATCATGGACGCAAATATACGAAACGCAATAGAACAAACGGTACCACATATATCAAGTAATTTTAACTCAACGGACAGATACATAACGCCACGCATAAAAAAACTTCGGGAACACAAAAGCAAACTGATAACTTCATTAAATAACTTAAACAGACTACAAAATTACGACGCTTCCAATGACGCTATAATTTCAACAATTAAAAAATTATTAAAAAACACTAGAAAAGAAATAAAAAGATTATTCCATGAATCCGTAAGTAACCACTGGAAGAAAAAAATCACAGGTATCTCTTTACAAAAGCCAAAGGAACTCTTCCCCTCAATTAACAAGCTCTACCGACCCAAAGAAATCTCAACAATAGATACATTAAAAATTCCAGACCACGACATAAACCTCATTACAAACGCCGACTTAGACCACACTAGATTACAGACCGATACAAACGGTAATTTTATAATTTCTGAGATCAATGACAAATTAAATATATTAGGAGCACATTTCGAAGCAGTACATACACAAAATGACCACATGGGAAAAGGACAACTTTGCAACGTAATTAAACACAAAATTGAACAATTCGAACAAGAATTCTCGGTCGACAAAGCAAACAACAACACAGTTACTGGTTTCTCTGACACAAATCTTGCCACAAACCCTAGTTCTGACGATATTCCGAAAGACTATTTCATATCTTCAACACAACTTTGCACAAAATTTAAAAATTTCAATAATAAAAAGTCTGCGAGTTTTGACGGTATACCGAACATAGTGCTAAAGAAACTACCCTTTCAATATATAAATTACTATACAGTTCTTTTCAATAATTGTTTAAACAAGTGTTACTTCCCTACTAAATGGAAAACCGCAAAATTAATAGCAATAAAAAAAAGAGGAAAAAATAGTGACAACCCATCTAGCTACAGGCCCATAAGTCTTTTACCAAACATCAGTAAAGTCTTCGAAACTACTATAAACGACGCCATAAATTCTTTTTGTAAAAATAATAACATAATTCCAGACACGCAATACGGGTTTCGATTCAAACACTCAACAGTTCATGCGATTTCTAAATTCACTTCCGACATTTGCTGGGCTAGGAATGCTGGTGATTGTGTAGGCGCAATATTTATTGATCTAGAGAAAGCCTTTGATACTGTTTGGCTGGATGGTCTCTTCTTTAAATTGCTCAAAAAAAACTTTCCCAAAAACCTTATAAGAATGCTCTGGGTGATGCTACATGATAAACAATTTGTGGTGGTGGAGGGTGATAACTCCTCTACCAGAGCATTCAAAATAAAAAATGGATTACAACAAGGTACGGTAAATTCCCCCATCCTGTTTAGCATATTTTTATGCGATTTACTGCATATGTTTGGCCTAAACTCAGACGGAAAAAAATTTGCAATTGCTTTTGCCGATGACCTGTTAGTGTATATTAGGAATAATAAACCATCAGTTATAAAAAAAGAACTGCAAAAACTATTAGAAAAAATACAGGAATATTTTCACACGTGGAAACAAAAAATCAACGTAAGCAAATCCGAAACGATATTGTTTAGGCCCTATATTTCAAAAATATCTGACGCAAATACTGATGTCCGCAAGTATGCAACAAGATTCCAATTACACGACTCAAACGATACTGCCACTAAAATCCCACATAAAAACGTAGTTAGGTACCTGGGTGTGTACATAGACTTTAAGTTAAATTTTAATAACCATGTTCAAATTCAAATCGATAAGGCACAGAAGGCATTCATGAAACACAAAAGACTATTCTATGCCAAAGACTTAGACCGTAAAGTAAAAATTCTATGTTATAAGGTATTAATAAGACCAATTTTAACATATGGCTGTCAAATATGGTTTAATATTAGCGCCAGTACAATGGAGAAACTAAGAATCTTCGAGAGAAAATGCATACGAGCGTGTATGAATATGTATCGATCGCCCGAATCAAATTTCACGAAATACATCAATAGAATCAAACTATACAACTCCGCCGATATAATCAGGAGAGATATATTTGTATTGAAATTAATACGAAATCATTGGGCAAACATCTTCAACATAACTAGCAATAATCTCATTTCTTGTTCAGTATACCCAAATCCCCTATACTTTGCCAAAGCTAAAGAAACCGGATATATACCTCCTGAAGGTTTTATATATTTAGATAGCGAGGGCCTTATACAGAACTCTAGAAACCTACCAATATTATATCACGTAAACAGAAAAACATACGAAAAAAAGATCTGGCACAATAAAAACATACGGGACGATGATCCGAATATGCGATTCAATACTAAGCTATCCACAATTGATAAAAAAGACAATCATAGACACAACATAAAATGGTACTGGTGGCTCGATTGATTAATCTTGTAGCGATTAGATTCTAAGTATATTTAAGGCAATATATATTTATACTATTTAAATTTATAACTAAAAACACTAGATTCTGTCGATCCTCGATAGTATAGTGGTTAGTATCCCATTAGCTCGTCAACCTTCGTAGGAGTCGGACGTGTCTTAAACGACCCTTCCTACCTGCGAGTTCCGAGTGCGAATTAGCCTGTGCTTAAACGTTACCGTGCGATTAACAGTGTCGTGTACAAAACTCAACAGTGCAGTGTGCATCTCTATCTATATAAAGATAGATAGTTATTTATTTAAAAACCTAGACATTGTAAAGTAGGTTATACTCATTTAATATAGAGAACAGTGTTAACCAACAAGGGGTGCTACCCCCTAGCCAAGGGATTTCGACGAAAGTCGACAATGTGACGACGAAAGACTCAACTAAAGAACTTGTCAAAATTATAAAAAATAGAAATATTTTGAGTTCCGAAAACGTGGTGCTTTTAGCCCACGTTACCAAATCCCTGGCTGGGAAAAACAGTCCAAAAAGACTGAACCCAAAACCGAACCTCATATCCAGGAGAGGTGCGGAAGAAGGCGCCAAGATGAAGTCCGCAAAAGGAAAATCTCCCCAAACACCGAAGCAGCAAGATGGAGACTTGAAGCCATCATATGAAGAGCTCCTGAAGATGATTACCAGCCTCAACGAAACGATAGCTAATCTATCGAAACAGTTAGCAGAGGCACAGAAGCCGAAAAATGCCGACAGGGAATTCCCGGATACAAGGGTAAATGTACCTGAGGTAACTATGGACGCCGCGGAAAAACCCAAGGAAACGGTACCTGCTCCTAAGGAATGGACAACCGTCGTACGGCCGAAGCGTAAAAGCAACGCCACCATCCCATCCCCCACGACCAAGGCTGATGACTCCGCAAAGGCTTCAACGGCAGCTTTAGCAACCCCGGAAAAAAGGCCCAAATTTGGAAATCAGGTGAATGTATCGAAACCGGCCACTAATAATAACAGACCCCCACCAATCGTCGTGTATAGTAATTCCTGCAAAACCACGATAAATCTCATATCCCAAATCTCAAAAGACTTCTACACTAAGCGCATTAATAACGCGAAACACCTCTTGCACATGGACAGTGTATCATCATTCAAAACAGCTTGTAATATCTTAAAATCAAATAACATAGAATACTTTACTTATACGCCCAAACAGGAAAAACTCACAACAATTCTTTTGAAAAATTTAGAAGGGGACTTCGAACCAGAAATAGTTCTTGAACAGCTGGTTAACAAAAATATAGAAAAAGTCGAGTTTAAAGCCGTTAAAAAATGTACAACACAGCGATCGGTAAAAGAAGGTAGAAATCTCCCAATCTACTTAGTCCAAATGTCCCAAAATAGTAAGATTAATAACGCCACTAAAATTAAAACATTGCTACACTCCCTAGTAACTTGGGAAAAACTAATCAAAAAAGATCGCATCCAGTGCAAGAGGTGCCAACGTATCGGTCACGTTGCTTTAAATTGCAACTTAAACTATAGATGCGTTAAATGTAACGAACCCTATAACCCCGGAGAATGCCCGCGCACCAGCAACATGGACACAAAACCGTTCTGCGTTAATTGTCAACAATTTGGCCACTCAGCTTCATATAGAGGATGCCCTAAAATAGCAGAAATAAAACAAAAAATTGCAGAAAAGAAACAAAACTTGAAATTAGAGAAAGAAAGAAAAGAAAAATTAGTGAATAAACTCGTTAATCCAAGCATTTCATATAGCGCGATAACATCAGATAACAATAACCTACAAAATACTCAACAGCCAACACATGCACAACCACAACAAAACACCAACACGATATCACATGCGTCACTGTTAGACGAAATTAAAAATATCATTTCAATTAGAATCGCCTCGCAGATCTCACAACTAGCAGAAAGTATTGCCGCAAACACCAATCGTATAGATATCATAGTTAACGCACTAGAAATCGATATTTAAAACAATGCCACCCTTAACTCAACGGAACACTATCAATGAATTGCTTCTCCGGGAACTCAACATAATTCAAATCAACGTCAATTCTATTATTACTAACGAAAGAAGAGCCACTCTTACAGATTGTCTAAATAAGCACAAGCCAGACGTAGTTTTATTATCCGAGACAAAATTAAATCATATCCACAAAATTAGTTTCAAAAATTATCATTTCGTAAGAAGGGACAGATTAAACTCCAAACAAGCAGGAGGTACGGGCATTCTAATTAGGAAAGACATTAAATTCAGAACCATTGAAATAAATAGTATCGCGAATAGTGTTTGCTTCGAATCAACAGTCATAGAAATCAAATTTCAGAATAATAATACACTTTACCTCATAGCAGCATACGCCACGAGTAATTGCAAAAAAGAATTCATGATGGAATTTAAATCTCTATTTGACTCCCTGGAATTGTTTAAGCCGGACAAGTATTATTTGCTGGCCGGAGACTTAAATGCTAAGCACCATGCGTGGGGAAATTCCATAAACAATAGTCGCGGAGTCTCGCTCAACAAATGGTTTTCAGAAAATCAGATCACCTTCAAAACATCTCTCTATAGAACAGCAGTCCCATCGTATCCAAAAAGCGGTGCGTTTATCGACCTCTGCTTGGCGGATAATAGAATCAAATTCCACAACATATCTGCTCCTAATTTACTCAATTCCTTCCAGTACGACAGTGACCACCGAGCTTCCGTAATGACTGTATCCATTCCTTCGATAGATTACTTAGCATTCGAGCAAGCAATCCCTAACATAAAATACAATTTCAACAAAACAGACTGGACAAAATACGAATCATTCTTAATCGAAAACGACGACATCGACATACCGATTGACAGAAACCTTTCGACAGACGAGATAGATAACTACATAGATAAAATGAACACGATCATACTCAATGCCATTGACTTCGCGGTCCCATGCATAGACGAAAACTTCAACTCACCGGACAAATACATATCACCAAAAATAGTAAAGCTTCGCAAACGTAAAAGCTACCTAATCACACGAATCAACAGACTCTCGCGAATTGAAAATTACACCGCAGACAAAAAACCGGAAATAGACGCATTGAAAAAGGCACTTTCAAAAACCAGAAACGAAATCAAAATAGCTTTTCAAGATAGCGTTAGCAATTACTGGAAAAATCGAATATCAAAAATTTCAGTACACAAACCACACCAAATGTTTCCCTCAATAAATAATATATTTAGAGCCAAAGACAGTAACGACATCGAAACACTCAAAATCCCCTCAACACAGACAAACCTTTTAGAAAAATCGGACATTAACATCAATCACCTACAGAAAGACGCAAACAATACAGTATTAATTACAGACACACAGGACAAGTTAGACATACTAGGTACACATTTTGAGACGGTTCACACAAAAAATCTACATATGGGGAAAGAACAACACGCCAACATAATAAATCAAAAAGTCGAGACTCTAAAACAAGAAATACAAAACGCTTCTACACTATGCACGTTTAACGCCACGAACACCGCAGACAATCCCGACGAAGACAGCATCCCTCCAAATTATTTTACATCCTTCTATACCCTCAAAAACACCTTCAAAAATTTAAACAATAAAAAATCATCCAGTTTTGACGGTATTCCCAACATAGTCCTGAAACATCTACCTCAACGTTATATATACAAATATGCTATCATTTTCAATAACTGTTTAAATGCATCCTACTTCCCCACCATTTGGAAGACAGCCAAATTGATTACGATCAAAAAGAAAGGCAAGGACGGTAGTGATCCGAACAACTACCGACCAATAAGTCTACTTCCTAACATTAGCAAAGTCTTCGAAACGACAATAAATAATGCAATTGTTAGCTTTTGCAAGTCCAGGGATATAATACCAGAGACTCAATTCGGTTTCCGCCATAAGCACTCCACAATTCATGCAGTCACAAAATTCACGTCAGATATTTGTTGGGCCAGAAACGCAGGAGACTGCGTTGCAGCCTTATTCATAGACTTAGAGAAAGCTTTTGACACAGTCTGGTTAGATGGGCTCTTCTTCAAACTCCTTAAAAAAGAATTCCCGACACATTTAGTCAAAATTATTTGGAACATGCTCCACGATAAATCATTTTACGTAGTTAACGGTCAACTTTCGTCCAGGAAAGCCTTCTAAGTTAAAAACGGGTTACAACAGGGCACAGTAAATTCTCCGATTTTATTCAATATTTTCATCAGCGACTTATTAAAGCTATTCGGTCTTAATAGCGATAACGACAAAAAAGCAATAGCCTTTGCAGACGACCTCTTAATTTACATCCGGCACAATAAAGCATCGAAATTACAATCGCTTCTTCAAGAAATCCTTAGAAACATCCAACATTATTTTAACACGTGGAAATTAATGATTAATATAAACAAATGCGAAACCATCTTATCCAGACCCTACATCTCTAAAATCTCAGATGCTAACAGTGACGTACGCAAACACGCAGGTAAATTTCAAATTTTAGACAGCCAAAACACAAACAACAAAATTCCACACAAAGAAATCGTCCGATACTTAGGTATACACTTAGACTTTAAACTCAATTACAACCAACATATAGACATACAAATAGACAAAGCACAGAAAGCCTTCATAGCCCATAAAAGATTATTTTATTCAAAAGACCTCGATAAATGCGTGAAAATTCTCTGTTACAAGCTCCTCATCAGACCCATACTAACGTATGGCAGCCCCATCTGGTTCAACCTCAGCCCAGGAACTATGGAGAAACTCCGGATATTTGAAAGAAAATGCATCCGAGCCTGCCTCAACCGATACCGGACACCAGAATCCAACTACACCAAGAGGATTAGCAACTACAAATTATATGAAGAAGCCAAACTAATCAGGATAGACTTATTTATTCTCAAACTAATCAGAAACCACTGGTCCAATATTCACCAAATTACATCAAATAGCCAAATATTCAGCTCCGTTTACCCGAACCCACTGTATTTCGCGAACACCATGCTGACAGGATATACACCACCAGAATCTTTCATTTACTTAGACAGCGAAGGTTACATCCAAAACTCCACAAATATCCCCCTAATCTATCACGTATTCCGAAAAACCTATGACAAGACAATCACATATGACAGAAACCTAAACTTTGACGACCCTATCATGCGTTTCAATTATAAATTATCAACCATAGACATAAAAGACAACCATAGACAGAATACAAAAAGGTACTGGTGGTTATAAATTAAAAACTGAAACCTAAATCCCCACATAGTGTAAAATCCTCGGTAGTATAGTGGTCAGTATCCCCGCCTGTCACGCGGGAGACCGGGGTTCGATTCCCCGCCGGGGAGGGTATAATTTTTTTCTTATTTTATTATTTTTAATAATGTAAAAATTATTGTCAAATTTAATAAAAAACTTTCTTACCCCTTCTCTCACCCTCACTTCCTTATCCCTCTCTCCCTTTCATAATTATCAATGTTAACATAGTTTTAGCCTATTTCTATGTATATTGTAATGTTGTATATAAGTAATTAAGCTTAGTATAAGATGTACATAATGTAGCATTAAGGGCAATGTATATATAAAGCCAACTTGTAGATAGCGCGTGTTCCTTGTAGGAACCTTTTATCTTGTTAAGTTTTGTTGTTGTTGTTATACCTTTTTTTGTACGTTTAGGTTTATTGTATTCTGTATATATTATTTATTGGCAATAAACGTACTCTTACAAAAAAAAAAAAAAAAGTGGTCAGTATCCCCGCCTGTCACGCGGGAGACCGGGGTTCGATTCCCCGCCGGGGAGGGTATAATTTTTTTTCTTATTTTATTATTTTTAATAATGTAAAAATTATTGTCAAATTTAATAAAAAACTTTCTTACCCCTTCTCTCACCCTCACTTCCTTATCCCTCCCCTCTTTTATAAATATCCATGTTTACATAGTTTTAGCCAATTTCTATGTATAATGTAATGTGTATAAGTAATTAAGCTTAGTATAAGATGTACATAATGTAGCATTAAGGGCAATGTATATATAAAGCCAACTTGTAGATAGTGCGTGTTCCTTGTAGGAACCTTTTATCTTGTTAAGTTTTGTTGTTGTTGTTATACCTTTTTTTGTACGTTTAGGTTTATTGTACTCTGTATATATTATTTATTGGCAATAAACGTACTCTTACAAAAAAAAAGTGGTCAGTATCCCCGCCTGTCACGCGGGAGACCGGGGTTCGATTCCCCGCCGGGGAGGGTATAATTTTTTCTTATTTTATTATTTTTAATAATGTAAAAATTATTGTCAAATTTAATAAAAACATTTTTTTACCACTTCTCCCACCCCCACTCCCTTATCCCTCCCTCTCCTTTATAAATATCAACGACTACATAGTTTTTAGCCAATTTCTATGTATAATGTAATGTATATAAGTAATTAAGCTTACAAGGGACATCACCCAATTGATACACGCCGATTTTAATGCAATTTTGATATCTTATAGAACTCGAAAAAATATTTGACACGTATTTTTTTTTATCGGCAAACATCCACTTTGAGGGGGTGAAAATAGCCCTTGAAGTTGGGGTTGAAAAAGCTATTTTCGCAAATATCTCGGGAACTAATAGACCTAGACAAAAAATTCAAAATGCCAAAAATTCTGTTTTAGAAGGCCAATAACATGGCGTAATTGGATTTTTGAAAAATTAGTTTGTTTAAACAATATGTTAAAAATTAACATTATTTTGCAAATTTTTTTAATAAAACGTTGAACTATTTTGATCAAATTTCACATACGTAAACTATGGGTCCAAAGACAAAATACGGATAAATTGGAATTTTTAATTTCTCTTGTGGAAAACATATTACTGACGTTGGAGTTATACGTACATTTTATACCTTCCGGTCGGTGTACGACTGATTTCTATGCATAATATTCTGGAAATTGTATTATATTGCATTTTTACTGTAATTTATTAAAAAAAAAGAACTTATGGGTTCATAGGTGCCTCTATAAAACTTGAGGCCCGAGTCAGGTATCGCGTTTGTCCCGCGTTATGGGCGCGTACTGGTGGCAGTATTCGACGCACGGAAGATCTAAACGCGTAAATTGTACGTGCATAAAGTATAATGTCTTTATGATTAATTTAGATTATGCAATTAAAGAATTGTATTTGTTCATTGAGAAGTGTTTCACGTTTCTAAAAAAATATAGTAACTTTGAAAATACCTTATTTTTTTATAATTTCGAGAACGGTAATTTTTATGTTGAGATGGTATTCTCAACTATTAAGAAATAGTAGTAAATGTAAAAAGTGTATTGAAGATATCTATTTTAAAATTGAAATGGAGGTAGGACGGTGACGACATCGAATGTTGTTATCGGAGTATCGGTATGAGATAAATTATACAAAGGTCTTTTCAAACAATGGTTAGAAATATTATTTTTTCTAAATTCGTCCGATAATAGTATCTTACTCCCTGGATTCATGGACAGAATACGATCAAAATTTGATAAGAAATATCACCTCACCAAATAAAACATTGACAGTTTTAAGCATTGCAAAAAACACTACTGGATTGATACAACCTGCGGATGTATACGGTTATAGAATATGGAAAAATTTCGCGCGTAAAATATCAAACCTTGTACTTACCTTAAATTTACAAATTAATTTACACGCAAGGGACACAATAATCAATTGTCCGCACCTAGGTATATGTATAAAACTATTTACATCAGTGTGGTTACATCAGTAGCAGACCGGAACATTTTGATAATGCCGTTGACTTTATTTTCCACCAAATTGAAACTATGTCACTTTTACAAATTATGTATGCGCTAACAAATACTGATATCCGTTTCAATTTTATAATACATAACCTCATTACATCTTTTACATTTACTACCATTTATAATAGTTTAGACGATCATTTCAACATAAAAGTCATAATTTTCGAAATTATAAAAAAATAGGATATTTTCAGAGTTACAGCAAAACCAGCCCTTTTTAGACCTTCAGCAAAACTAGCTCTTTTCAGGGTTACTATATTTTTCACAAACGTGCATCACTTCTCAATGAACAGATACAATCCTTTAATTACATAATCTAAATTAATCATAAAGTCATTACACTTTATGCACGTACAATTTACGCGTTTAGATCTTCCGTGCGTCAAATACTGCCACCAGTACGCGCCCATAACGCGGGACAAACGCGATACCTGACTCGGGCCTCAAGTTTTATAGAGGCACCTATGAACCCATAAGTTCTTTTTTTTTTAATAAATTAGAGTAAAAATGCAATATAATTGAATTTCCAGAATATTATGCATAGACATCAGTCGTACACCGACCGGAAGGTATAAAATGTACGTATAACTCCAACGTCAGTAATATGTTTTCCACAAGAGTTAAAAATTAAAAATTCCAATTTATCTGTATTTTGTTTTTGGACCCATAGTTTACGTATGTGAAATTTGATCAAAATAGTTCAACGTTTTATTAAAAAAATTTGCAAAATAATGTTAATTTTTAACATATTGTTTAAACAAACTAATTTTTCAAAAATCCAATTACGCCATATTATTGGCCTTTTAAAACAGAATTTTTGGCATTTTGAATTTTTTGTCTAGGTCCATTAGTTCCCGAGATATTTGCGAAAATAGCTTTTTCAACCCCAACTTCAAGGGCTATTTTCACCCCCTCAAAGTGGATGTTTGCTGATAAAAAAAAATACGTGTCAAATATTTTTTCGAGTTCTATAAGATATCAAAATTGCATTAAAATCGGCGTGTATCAATTGGGTGATGTCCCTTGTTAGTATAAGATGTACATAATGTAGCATTAAGGGCAATGTATATATAAAGCCAACTTGTAGATAGTGCGTGTTCCTTGTAGGAACTGTTAGAAAATTCTCAACGACCCACCCTAATAAATCAGGGCAAAGGGCACATGGCCGTCCAACGACGGTGACGAGGCCCGACGCTGGGACGTCAAGGCCATAAACAACCCCAAGGCCCCTGCATTTCGCGAGGGACAAGGAAACCTCTCGGAACAGGAAGAGGGCATCGGTGAAGAACAGCGAAAGATGTAGCTTCGCCTTCGAAATCGTAGTCTTTATGAGAATATATATTGCATTTTTAAAACGGAGTTAGCAATCGCGTCGATCATTTTAACCCGTATCTTACAGAACCTTTTATCTTGTTAAGTTTTTTGTTGTTGTTATACCTTTTTTTATGCGTTTAGGTTTATTGTACTCTGTATATATTATTTATTGGCAATTGTTTGGTCGCAACGCATTTTTCGGCAAAGACAAAAGACTATCGGTCACGCGACGGAGCCGTGTCATTTTTATAACGGTCATTCAAGAAACAAAATCCTACGAACATACCATTCTCTCGTCGGCTTTCATCAAGTAAAGATCAATCTGTTTTTAAAACGTTAAATATCAAACTCGCGGTGTGATTTTTTAAAGTAATACGATTCAATTGCTCATTTTTGTACAATAAACTTTCAATAGACCTCTTGACTCAGTTTTTCAATTTATTTTATCGGAGTAGTGTCACTGTTACACATTAAACTAGCTGCGTTCTCATTAAGTTGACGCGCAGCACATTTTTACTGGTCGTCGAACTTGATACCAGTCACAACAGCAATAAACATACTGTTACAAAAAGAACAATATTACCCTAATATAAATAACTGTGAGCATATTGTTTCTTGTAATATGTTAAGTGGATTATCCCTCGTGCTGTCGGTATGGATAATTTTATTTGCTGGTTCTTCTCACAATTTCTCGTTGTCTCGCTGTATACACGCTCTAATAATGATTATTCCTTTGTTACGTTTTGGTTTGTATATAAAATTTACGATACATTCACGGACACATAGATTATCATGATTATCGCCCTGTACATTATTTTCTCTCTCATACACACCTTCTCTCTCTCTCTCCCACTTAATTTCACGGTCGCTCACCTTTTCGTCATGTTCATCACCTATGCCGTTGACACCGGTGAGCAACTTCCTTCAAGCGTTCTAGCAGCTGATATTGTAGGGAATGTATTTTATAATGATGTACGATATATGATATACAATGTATTTTATAATGTATGCCGTATGATGTTGCGATGTATTGTATTTTATAATACAAGGTTTCGACGATTCCAGGTGTCGAACATTCGACGTCTCGAATGTCCGAGACATCGAATGTTCGACAGATTATTAGGTTTTTGTTTTTGCACGCGCACCGTTTTGTACGCGTTCCCTCGGGGAAGACCGTTTGAGACGCTTAGACGAATACATTCGGTACCGAAAAACCCATAATATTCCATAATATTTCAAATATCATTACTTGATCTGATTAAATACATTAAACCTATAATATGTACATACACGTTAGGACTATGAAATAGTCCTATATTTTATTGAGTATCTTTTGTAAACCTTTTTGCATGACCGATGGCTTTACTGTCGCTGATGTACGATTTTGGCTGTGACTCACTGTATAAATAAATCATCGGCAAAAGCAACAGCAAATTTTGTTTCGTACGAATTCAAATCAAACATATGTAACAAATTACATAAGAATGTATTGAAGAGAATGGGAGAGTTTAGGTTTACTTGCAATATCGTATTGGAGTAAAGTCATCGATGTACGCATAACATTTGAAATTATAAATATGTCCCGAATTACGTCGTTTCAAAAAAAAAAATAAATAAATGAAATATAAAAAAGGTTTATTCTTGCGCGAAAGAGAGAGACGTTACTACATAAACAGGACAATACCGCACTACGGGGAATAGATATATTGTAGAATCGAAATAGAGAAGAAGTCCAAACTGTTGAATTATGTAAAATAAAGGTGTGTTCGGGAATAACAGACATTTTCGTTTTTCTCGCGTTTTACCTTACAAGTACTACAACACTACACATTCACCTATTTTCCGGAATATTATTAGAAATTGAATTTTTAACTAGGTTTGTGTCTGAAATGATGGTTATATTAATATTAATTTTTCCTTTATCTTCAGAGATTTCTTGTTCAAAGTGTTTGATTTTTTGTCTCGGGTTCCTTTTGCGGGTAATCGGCTTGGCTATGTTGCAGGGATCTGAGGAAACTCGTGCAATTTATTGGGGTAGACAACCACGGAGGCTGCTCTAGGTGTGTCCTCGGTTTGAGTACACGGAACCTCTTCGTTCTCTTAGGCGATTCCACCTTCATCCACGTTTCCTTGTCCATTTACTTTTTTCTGTTTCCTCCATGCCCGTACCCATCGGCTCATGTTGCACCAATTTACTTAGTCCACGTGTTTTGTGGACTGTAACTGGTTTTCATTGATTTGTCTTTCCTTCTGATCTAGCTGCTTGAGTAATGTTTCTGTTAACTCGTTTAACTTTTTATTAAACTCGATTAGCTTTTCACGAGGTGTCTTATTCTCCACGGTGTCGATATACGTTTGCATATCTTTTGATTTCAATATTACATCACTGTCTACCAACGATGTTTTTTTTTTTTTTCTTGACCATTGTAGCTGCTGGATTAAGCCTTTTCGATTATTTTCTTAATTTGATAACTTTAGTTATGTACTGATTTAATGTAACATTAGTGTCTTTCCTGTGCATGTCTTTAACAGTAGATTTACGGAACCCGTCAAAATGACGGATGAACTCTTATTTTAAATAACAAAACGTATCAAAAAATTTTTGTAAAAATGTATGTTAACTTTCGTCAAACTAAAGAATCAATATCTTAGGCAGTTCACATATCATTCCCAATTTATTTATTCTTCTACTTCAGTTCAAATTTAAATACAAGTGACCATTAAACGTTCGTAAGTTCGTATTGTAGCTATAGTAGTTTGTCATCATTTTTCTTGTTGGAATGGTAGATTATGGGTTGCCCAGTGGGGTTTTAAATGTATCCTTCAATATCAAAATATACATATAAAAGATTTCGACGATGTGTACACCGTTTGGATGGTTTTTTAAAAATACGATGTGTTTGAATTAATTGAGCTGAAAATTAGAATGTTGGAGCATATACTGTACACGTTTGCCTAGTGGCTTTTTTGTAAGTTTCAAGACAAATATATCTAGCGAAATGATTTTTGCTTCTTTATATATTTTATTGTTAGTAACTTTCCTTGCCAAATTTAATGCTACGATTCTGTATCTATTCAAACAAGTTTTAAGGCATTTCCAGTCGAACATACTGATTTTTTCCATTTGGCACTTATATTGGACAAAATTTAGCAGCTATACGTAAATGTGAGTGAAATTAAAAGTGTGTAGTAAAGTAATTTCACGTCTTTTTTAAAATCTTTTGAATAGTATATTCTCTTGTTAGCAGCGAATGCTTTCTGTGCTTTTTCAATTTGGATGTTTAGGTGTTGGTTATAGTTTAATTTAAAATCTATGTGGATACGAAGGTATCGGACAATTTATGCGGGATTTTTATGTGTCTGTTATTTACAATATGTCACGGTGTTAGAAAACTCTATTTCTTAGAGTTTACACGAACATCATTGTTTTCATCGGAGATTTTCGAGAAGTACAGCCTAAACAGGATAGTCTCGCATTTATTGACATTTAATTTTAGTTTCCATGTGTGAAGGTAATTTTGAATCTTGTTGAAAATTTGCTGTAGGATAGAATTTATTTTGGAAAGTTTACTGTTTATTACGTGAACTATGAGATCAGCTGCAAATGCTATTGCGTGTTTATTGGCGCCACCATTCAGATCGTACATCTGAGTCAGGTCACTTAAATACATGCTAAATAAGATGATAGAATTGATTATTCCTTACTACAGGCCATTCAGAATTTTAAACGAATTTGTTGATGTATATTGTTCTACACTTACAAAAAAAACTGTCTGTCTAATAATATGTAAGCATATTATTAGATACTCCTTTTCTCCAATAATCAGTTACAAAATTTTGAAAGGCATTTTTAATTTTATATCTAATATTCGTTAAAGTTCCTTTGAGTATTTCAAGTCTCGTGCTGATCAATTAAATTAGAGTGTCTCATTGCACTAAACAAGATTTCTCTTTTTATAAACTTATTAATAACTAGTTGTTTTTTTCTGCTCTTAACACCGATATTTTTTCTTCTATTTTTAATTTCCATTCCTTTAGTCATGGACAGCTTCTTTACAAAACTAGGTGGCTATAACTTTTACAATTACTACCTTTCCTACACCTTCAACGCGGAAAGAACTAGTCTCGTCCTCTGGTAGATCAAAACGTGGACATTTATCTGGTTTTTTAGTTCCTATAATATTTTTTCAGTATCAAAATCTTCTTTTAAATCTTTTAGTAATACAGTTGTTATAGATTTTGTAAAAGCGCGCGAATGGTAAGAGCGAATGGACTAACGAATGAACGATGAGTACGAGAGAAAGAGTGAGAGAGAGAAACAAAGGTGCGAATCGGTAGGAAGCTAGGAGATTCAGATCGAATCAGACCGTTAATAGAGCGTGACGCAAGCGATAGATCTTCTTTAATTTTTCGTTATTTCAATACATGTACGGTACAATTTTCATTTTCTTTAATTCCTTGGTTTTTCTTTTCTTTTCCTCCCCGTTTTCTTTAATACAGTTATGTTTTTTTTTTCTATTTTCGATATGTACTACTGTGATAAAAAAATAAGGTTACTTTTTCATTTAAGCTTCGCGGGTACTGTAAAATCATGAAATTATGTTTTGTGCGGATTAGTAGTACTGTCTTTCATATCTATGCATAGTTTTATGGCAATATATTCAATTGCTGCAGAGCTACACGTGTTTTTGTAAACACAGGAAAATGAGTTTTTCGATTTTTACAATGTCTGATTTTGTTGAGCAAAGAATTTGCATCAAATTTTGTTTACGGAATGAATATTCTGCCGCGGAAACGTTGTGGATGTTGCAGAATGTCTTTGGTGACAAAGCTGTGTCGCAAAAAAATATTTACGAGTGGTACAAATATTTAAAAAAAGGTCGAGTCCGAGTTAAAGACAAATAGCGCTCCGGCCGTACTATCAACATGTACTAATGAATGCCACGTAAATGAAATCAAAGATTTAGTGCTTGGAAATCGTCGACTGACAATTAGAGATCTTGTTGATGCTGCGGACATCTCATTTGGATCAACCGAAACCGTTTTAAAAGATGTTTTGTGCCTCAAACTCGTCAATTCCGCGTGGGACGATACTGCGCCGCCCACACTGCATTAGTTCTGCGAAAACATTTCACCAAAAAATCGACCCATATCGTTTCACAACCACCGTATTCGCCTGATTTAGCGCCGTGCGACTTCTAGTTGTTTAACAAACTCAAAAAACCGTGTCTGGGGCACCGTTTCGAATCGACTGATGGGATAAAAGCCAAATCGAAGAAAATATTGAAGGACATCCCGGAACATGACTTGTTTGACTGTTTCGATGATTGGAAAAAACGTTGTCATAAGTGTATTGTGGCGGATGGGGATTACTTTGAAAGTGATGAGATTGATTTAGAGGAATAGATAAAGATTTTTCATTATACATATAAACAAATTCACCTTACTTTTTGATCACAGTAGTATGTAAAGTATTTTTACATTGTGTAAGTTTGTTGACGGAAATTCGTTTAATATAAAAATCATTGATTTTAGACTATCAACAGTTTATAGTCTGCTTGATTGAGTTATCATGTACCAGGCCGGTCCTTGGTTTCTCGCGGAAGAAGTTGCTGAGTCTGGTTTTGTTTTGTTCTCCGCTATGTCAATGTTAATGGCTATGTTGGCTCATCTCCAACACATTTTTAATTAACTTTACCCATGTATAGTGGAGCAATGTTTTGATTCCTGTTACGTTGGTGATTTTTCTACTTTCAAACATTTATACTACATAAATAGAAAGGTTTTCACGTTTTTTTTACAATCACTCGGGGTAAATTTTTTTAACTGATTTAAGTTCTACCCTTTCAACATTTTTGTTTTTAAAATAATCAAATACCATTTCGAGTTCGAAGTCTGATAGAAGAACTGTTATAATTTTTTATTGTTTGGATGTGTAGGCGAAGAACTCTACGTCATTTAATTTCTAAATGTTACATGATAATTTGAAAGACGATAGATTATTCATGTGCAAGAGTTTTTCCTTATTTGTACATTTGATATAAAACTCTATTGATGTTTTCGAAATTAGATCGGTTGTATTTTTGTACGAGTTTCCATATATGACTATTTGTGGGCGTCTACTATTATCATTAGCTCGATTGAGTATATTTACTTCGTTACGGAAATGAGTCGTTTTCTGTTGGGTTGCTTGTACAGCTCTTGTCCATTCTTCTTGTGACGGTGTGGATTACTTGGTTATCCGCTGATTCCATTGTTACCTCGATGACGTATATATTGTCCCTAGAATGTGGCTTCGTCTTCGTATATTTCTGCCTTCACTTTTCTTGATACTGCCTCGTTAAGTTTGATATCGTCTTTACTGGGTCTTTGTTCGAGGGTTTCGATACGCCCCCATGATTTTTTTAACGGCTTGGGTCGATTTTCCTTTCGATGTTTTCATTCTGTAGCCTTCTTCAGACTTTCTGTGAGATAAAAAGTTCGGCTTCGCATTTAGGTTTTTAGACATTTAGTTTCTTGTCTATCAGAACTTTTCATACGTGGGCTAGAAGCACCACGTTCTTTCGTTTCGATTTTCATCGGAACACCGTGGTTTAGGGGTGATGCCCATCACAGATTTTGGCTGTGTACTATATTAATGTTTTGCAATAATATAGTGTAATTGGATTTTTGAAAAATTTGTTTGTTTAAACAATATGTTAAAAATTAACATTATTTTGCAAATTTTTGTAATAAAACGTTGACCTATTTTGATCAAATTTCACATACGTAAACTATGGGTCCAAAGAAAAAATACGGATAAATTGGAATTTTTAATTTCTCTTGTGGAAAAAATATTACTATCGTTGGAATTAGCATGCTCATTACAATGAGCATCTCCCAAGCCATTTTTTTAAGGCTAGTCAAGAAATTCTTTTTTATTAATTTGTAAAGTAGACGATCTAGTTTAACCGTATTAAAGATTTTTCTAGGATTCTTTTAGGACTTTTTTAGGCCAGTAGCACCAACATGCTTGCGTGTATAACTGTTTACATTTAAATCTATATTGTACTTCTGATATAATATTGTTATCCTTACAAAAGAAATTTATAGCGACATTTATGATCGCTATAAATTTATTTAGATCCAGTAAAAAAACTTATGGGTCCGCATCTGGGGAAATTATTACTTCCATACCTTTTCTTTATTGCTATCAATTTAGTAGTTTCCCGTTTGATGGAAAAATATTGGAGATTTAAACAGTTATTAAATATTATGGTGTATCAAATGGGTAATTCTTTTTAGCGCTATATTGAGTATGTCCTTAAAACTAGAGGACTTTTTATTATTTAAATTTTAAAATTTTTCATATAATTTAGTTGACGATATATGTTGCTAGGTTTTTATCTAAAAATATGATTATTGTATTTATTATTTCTTTATCTTCTAAGATTTCTTGTTTTATTTGTGCTATTTTTTAGCTACTCAGGTTGGAAATGAATCTGCTACTTTTACTATCACAGCTACTGTCATATGATTCAGTATTTGTTGAAATTAAATAATTAAGTGTTAAATATCTTCTCACGTTATGAATAATGAGAAACCCGACAACATATGAGTCGTTTTGATAATATAGTATTTTGTTTTTAATTAAAATCTAGCTTATCAAGTGAGAAAATGCCAGAAAATTCGCAGTCAGTCAGGCTGTAATACATGTTTTACATGTATGTAAAACATAAAATTGTAATAAAGTTCTTACACTTTAAATAAAAATTATTCTCTTGTCGCAACAAGCAACGATTAACGAAATACATAATTTCAGAAGTCGCGACAAGTCCATAGCTGCAAAATTATTGTTTAAAGGTTTATTTATTGTTATAAAGGTTTACGTAAACTTATGGTTTTTATCACCATTGTATGCAAATAAACCATAAACTATAAACTATTATGTAGTATAAATCATTTTTGTGGGAGTGACTTTAAAGTCAAATTTTAATTTCCTTAAATTTGAATCATTTATCTCGATATTTCATTTCATATAGTAAAATGTTATAAATTAAATCCAAAAATGTCGAAACACCAAGAGTGCGTTATCAGTCAAATGAACTGATAGGTGAACCCTTACAGTGAAACTACTGACCTAGAAGTCAAGTGGAAGACTCTGATTGGTAACTTTGTGTAGCGATTGATTTGAAAAGTCACTCATACATCGCGCATACAGATCGATTTGCACTCAGCAGCACCAATTTAACTTTAATTGCTGAAAACTGTAAAGCGCAGGAAGAAAATCAAGCAAACTTCGTTGAACACGAAATGTCACGACTAATTCAATCATTATGGAAACAGTATATTTCGTACCATCTGCCCACTATGTCTATACTTCCTTTTACCCAATTTACGAAGCTATTAAAGCAACAACTCCTCAGAATATTGTAATATGATATTTATATTTGAAGCGTTTTCAGAACTATAATAATGTTCACGTAACAGAAATAGATAGCATTACGAATCGAAACCAAATATGAAATTATTAAGGAGTTAAAAAATGACGAGTGTACAACAAATTTAGTGCAAGAATATGATACTGAAAAATCAGTAATGAACGGTATGAAAATAAAAGCGACCGTTTGAAACTTATTACAGGATGAAAGCACAGAAGTTAAACGGTAAATTATAAAAATAAACTAGGTAATAACATTTATGCTTGAAAGTTACAACTTTCCGCAGCTAAATCTGCAAAGGAGGTCTACAATAAATTGGTGCACGTAGATGTATTAAAAAACGTGTTAAGTATTATTAGAGAAAATTTAACTGCCTCAATTTGAGAAAAAAATGGGTAAAAATCGCGTCACTGTAATTATTTCAGCAAAAATTACAAGATGTTCGTTATCAGTACAGGAAATTGCAGAACGTAAAAAATCCAGGGCGCTTTAAAAATTTTAATATCTGTGCTCCGCTAATTATCTGCGAGAGTCAGTATAATGTTTAGAAAAACAAAAAGACGATTGAGATATAGACGAAAAAAGAACCCTGTCGTTAGTAAATGAGCCGTTTATTTTGAAAGCGAGGCAAGTCTATTTAAAAAAAAAAATTTTGATAATTATAACAATACGTAAAATATAATATGATATTTTTATCTGCGAGCAATCTATAGTAAAAATAATTGAAATTACCTAATACTTGGGTGATGTGAGTTTGGCTGATTAATAGCATTGGAAAGATGTTTATTTTGAAAATGGTGTAAGTCCACTTTAGGTTGAAATTATTTTTAGCCGAGTATATTACGATACATTTCAGTTCCATTACAGGTACATTACAAAATGTGTAGTATTAGTGGTATAACCTCAAAGTGATGATCTATAGACCTGTCCAGATATCATTACTGATTTTTATTATGTATCAACTTGCAAGTTAAAGTTCAATTTCTAATAAATACTCAACAAAGTTGGCACGGTTTTTGTTTCAGAATTGGTGTATAAAACCCCTTAACAGTACACTGTTATTTGAAAATTAATTACGAATCGTAGCTTACTATATTAAAGAATAATATTATTCAATATGATTACGATGAAAATTATAAATGCGATGCCTCTGAAAGCGAAGCTAGTAGGCAGCAAAAGAAAAATAAAAATACTTTTCTCGGTAATAACGCCGCTTTAATAAAACCCTCATTTCCAAGAAGCTTTATGAGAAATTTGTATGATGAATTAGTAATAAGAGGAGAATCTTGGAATCAGAATCTGAATATGAAAACTATTCGCACCAACATGATTTGAAAAAATGAAGAGAAAGAATAAATGAGCTACTGAAATATTCGTTTAATTAACGATTACAATAATTCATTAATTTTAAAAGTGAGGTAAATCCATTTGAGTACAATATTACTCTATTTTTTTATTACAATACGCAACAGGAGAAAAATTGAACTAAACAACTGCAAGTACTTAATGGGAAATGACCGGATAAATATTCAGAATGGAATGTTCAAAAGGGTGTGGTGGAAACTATTGATATATGAAAGTCGAAAGTGTGGAGAAGTGACAAAGATAATAAGAAACAATGCAGACAAAACGCGTGGAACATTGCATACCATACCAGAGTACGAACAGTGCAACAAAGCTGATGTAATAGACTGGTTTGAATGGATAGGTGTGACCGAAACTAGCATGTGCAATGAAATTTTCTAAAACATTCTATAGACCAAATTCTAAATCAAGAAATGGTTGAATGCATTCGCAACTTCGCAGGTGTGTATTCTTATTCTAAAGCAATCGGAGCTCTCGAAAAACTTAATTGGTTATAAAAGCAAAAGAAATGCTTTTACTAACTTCACTGTTCTTTTTCCAATTGTGTTAAATATGAAGTAAATATAACATAATTTCTAATGATCTTGAAAATTTAAATTCGACAAATTGACGGAGAATTTAATTATATAGATTTAAAAAACAAACGAAAAGTTAATCCAGGAATTAAGACCTACAGATCAATGTTGGACGTTCTTCGAATAAAACTTTATTGTAATAAAAATAACAAATAAATAATGAACTGTCAATCGTATAGTTATTATTTGAGCCATTTCTCGCTGCAATCACATATCGGTTATTAGTGTAAATGAATAAATACTTCTTATTTGCATTTTCTCTTAAATTATTATGCACTTACTAATATTTGGGACAAACTAACATTTTTAACCAGTTAGCTATGATCGAGGAGGATACATCAATCCAAAACTTTATTACGGTGCGATTGACATTAACAAATCATTCATTCCTTATTAAATGAAAATGTAATCCTTCCACTTTTTGCTTTACTTTTCATGTAAAATTTATGATAAAAGCATTTACCTTCTTTCCGAGATATATACTCATCATTGCTTAATTTTAATTATGTACTTATTCCGAACGGAATTTTTAGAACCAAATTCTGCAGCTAACTAGTTAAAGTATTTAGAGTTTGAAGGAAGGGAAATGTTAAATATTATGAAAAGATTTATATATTCTATGATTCAAATAATTTTCACCTAACGTTGTTGCAAGTCGATTTCAAGAAGATAATATAAGAGACAAGAAGATTACATACCACTGAGAGCTGTCGACGCTCTCGAGGTTCTAGAGTTTATTACTAGACTGATATGAATAGAAAAAATTAGTAGCGAAATTACTGCGAATTTGGTGCAATCGATACCGAGGCGATTACAAATCGTAATTCAAAGGAAAGCTTACTCAATAAGATATTAATAGACTAATATGCAATATTTAGGTTCCACTTTAGTATTTGTGTATGGCGACTTACGTACCGTTATTTGTAACAAATTGCCGAACGTAATGAGACTCCTGGGCCGACTCGATTTGTATTTGTGCGTTTGTCTGTTTGTTTGTCTGTACCACGCTACAGGCTGCAATTTTGAGTCCTTTGAGGGTAGACTCGTGACACACCCTAAATTTACTGTATAGATTTTTGAGGCAATCTCACGGCAGGAATCTGTCATCATCGACGCCGATCGTCGTCAAATCAATGAAAAACCGTGTTTTACTTTCGTTTTCGATCATTTTTGACACATAGAATTGACTGAAACCATGTTAGAAGCCCTATAATTCGTCGTTGACAATACTTGGACGCGATTGACATTACTCGTCCTAAAATCACCAATAATCACGTTTGATATCGTTTTCGATAGTTTTAGACACGGTTAATTGGTGAAACAACTTTAACACTAAAACTACCAAAACGGTCAAATGACCGCTCCATATGTGTCCAACTATAAGTTACACAATTTGTTATGCTCTTCTTGTTGAAATCTACGTTGATTTTCATCAAAATAGAGAACTAATACAGGTACGATTTTATGTTCAGTTGCTTGATTATTTATTTTTCAAGTTCATTTTAATGCCAAATGAAGTATACATATACGCAGGTAGGTTCAGTGTTAAAATTCTTACATGTCATTCTTGTTCTACCTACATATATGTTCACAGTAGCTACTCTAAATTTTAAATACACATTCCAATTCGTGTAAGGCATCCAGTCTCTAGACCTACTAGTCGTAGTTACTACTGCTAGTAATAAATACTTTTTGTCTATGTAATAGAAAATTGTTGCAAAATATTATTTTAAATATTAAAAATGGAAAATATTATTCGATTCGTACCTGTCTTACTTTTCAGATAAAAAAACATATGTAAGTGCACTTCAATATAAACGCTATTAATATATCAATGAAATTATATTAAAAATATTTTGTTTTCGCATGCAAACATTTTCATGAATTAATGTAGAATAAATTATGATAATCTAGTCTTTCACTTGATAACTAAAAAATCTGATAACGTGTAAGACACTTCATTGTACTGTTAATATGCTATATAAAGTAATATATTCTGTAATTCTTGTATATTATCAAACATAGATAAACTATTGTACATGTGTTACTGAAAACATTTCTTCACCTTTCTTAATCACGATTTTGTTTTTCGAACTAATATACAGTCACTGTCAATTAAAATCATAATTTACAAATATCTTATTTTTCGTTGAAAATTGAACTTGTATGAATATGACGGATTTTGATATTCAGAATACGAATCCATAAGCAGTTTTTAGTGCTTTTAGAATAGCAATCATTCAGCTTCTTTGATGTGACAAAATTGTGCGGAAAACATGTTTAAATAATATGTATTAATAAATTCATAATGTACATACAAAATATATTAATATGTATTAAATATGTTTAAATAGTATACTAAAAGTAAAAGGTATTTTTCAATTTATTTACAAAATGAAAGGTCTCAGGGAAAATCTAACCACAGCATTCGATTGAGAAAATATTTCTGTTAACGAAAGCATAAAAAAATTATGGTACAAAATCATATTTTAATTTTACGATTTGAATCCGACAATTCAGTAATTTTGTAATTCATTATTTAAAAATTGTAAATATTTACTATTTGCAATTATAAGATAAAGTACGGATCAATTAATATGTGGCCAATAATTCCACTGCAAACTTTGAACTAAATTGAACGTAAATTCTTAATTTCTTAATTAACTTCGAGTTAGTTGTGGTGACCTCTTTATAAAGCATGCACATAAATTGTTACACAGATTTTATAATTATTTTATAACAAAAAGTTTATACAGGTAATCGTATTACTGGCAAAAATATAGTACAACTTGTTAAAAGTAAAACGTATCTTTAACATATTTAAATGTTTATAATGTTATAAAGAAATATATTGTTTTATTCGGTAAAAGTCTATGAAAACATTTCCTACAACAAAAATTTGTATAAATGTTCAAGTAGAAGAACTTAAAGTTAATTTTAAAAAGATAATTTTGTTTTGAAAATTGAATTTTTCAAGAATGGAGGGTGTTGAAAATAGGGGTTGCAGATTCATAATCGGTACATGAAAATCTATCCAATCCTGCAGGGCATAACAAAATTAATTTTAAACACTATAACTTATGTATGCACTGTAACTGTAACTTATCCTTGCTAATTGTAAGATGTATATTTTATGCAAAAAAAATGTTTGCCTCGCTTAACGTGACGTACGAAGAAAAGGCATGCAAATTTTCCAAGATTTGAACTATTTTTACGTAAAACATAATTTACGAAAGAATGAAATTTTCCACGAAAACACATGTCGCACAAAAAATTAAATTTTTTGCTGAGTTTTTCGCAGTGTATCTGAACACATGGTACCACGACAGCCACCAATGTGGCAAAAAACTTGAAAAGAGCAAGGGCGTCGGTTTTACGCGACGGAACTAAGCTCTCGAGCTTTGAGTTTCCGTCGCCCAATTAACGTCGACCGACCGACCCGCTCTTCAATAAGCGAGTCGACCTCTAGCTTCGTATAATGAAAAGGGCACCTCGTTAAATTTACGTCGATGCATGAAAGGAAATGGGAAAAGGGGCAAAATGGAAGAAAAAGGGAAAGGAATAAAAATTCTGCCCGGTATGTTTGTATACTCGCCGGTGAACAAGTCCTATATCTTGTTTAACAACAATCGCTTAACTTTCATGGTAAAAAATTTAATACAATTACTTCGAGTTCCTTTTTTATTTTTTGCAGTTATTATTAGAATATTATGAAGTAATTAGTCCGTTAAAATAGAAAAGTATTCTGTTGACGCTCACTGTTAGGATTTATAGTATCATGCCATTAGACCTCGATCTAAGTTCTCTATCGATACAATAATGTACTCTTTTTAGTTTTTCCGGGCACTTTTGTACAGTTTCAAATCAATAGGTACTTTACCTATAGCAACAATAACACCCAAAGCGTTGTTACATTCTATCGACTATTTTTACTCTTTTATTATTCACATCTGGTTGTCAGAAACCTTAATATTAGCAGTAGAATTCATTCTTTGCAGTTTTCTTGGGGAAAACTCAGACCCATTGCATACGTCACTCAAACCTTCATTTCCACCCAATCTTGTGCAACCAATGGAAATCATAAACTGTTTTCGTCATCCTTATTGAAAAAATTATACGCCTCCACCGAGTCTTCATTCTTGTAAAAGCATTAGAATCTCAACAATCTTATAAACAAGTCGTCACATAATTAGCATAGTCTCTAATTTGGAATGATCCTTCGAGTAAAGAATACAGTTATATGTAGTATAGTATAAATATAAAAGTAAATATAAATCGGCAAATTCATACGGAAGATTGTACTAGTACTCAGAAAGCATGGTTATTACTGGAACAGAAAAAAAAACAACTGTATTAAAAATGAAAGAAGATAGACCCATGATATCATACATTTCTAGAATAAAAGTTCCGGTGGATAACTTAAGAGAAGCTGGCTCTGAACCAAGAGATGAAGAATCGTTCTATGTTATGTTGGTTAGATTACCATATTCATATGAAAACTTTAGTAGATTTACCAGATGATAGATTTACGTCGGCTAAAATGAGTAAAACACTATTAACAGAATTTGACAGGCGTAAAACCTGAAACACAGAGAATGATTTGAACCATAAAGAAGCCTTACACTCGAGGGAACCCAGACATGTGCCACAAAGTACGACAATGTACAACAAACCAAAGACAAGGTTCTGTTCTTGTTTCAAGAAACCGGGGCATAATATTACCTGCTCAAAAGAAATATGGCATAAAAAAATTTTAGGCAGAAATTGACCAAATTTGACTCACGTGAAAAATCATTGTAAAATTATGTTCTTTATTTTAAATTAAAGCTTGAAATCTCTACTTTAAGATACTGTAGTTCGATTTTAGGTTTGGTACATCTCTACCATTATAACACCATAAATATGAGGGCATGTTTCCTATATTGGAAATTACAAAGTTTGACGAAGTGCATGGACTTGCTACACTTTTTTCGGAGATTCTGTTTGCAGGGGTATAAAGTACGAACCTTTATCTTCAATTTCCAGTAAGTGTAAAGTCACTGCCATTTTTTTTCGCACTGATACAGAACTTTAAAGTAACCCTTGCATTTATGGCATATACCGCCGGTATTGGCATTACGCGATGTGTACCACGAGGAGGTTGCCGAACGGATTTTGCACATCATATGGCTCTGAAAAGAGCCATTTTTCTGCGTGTGTGTGTGTTTAAATTCTAATCATGCGCGTTTCCTCCGCGTTGTTGAATTACCTCTTGCAGCCGATTACTCATGATAATGCAAGTCCTAATTTCTTTCTGTGAAATGTCATTCCAGATTTGAATTACGACTTATGACAAAACTTGGAGATCGGCAGGTTGTCTTGCGAAATTTCTCAACCTACGACCCATTATGTCCCATACGTGTTCTATGGGGTTCAAATCTGGATTTACTGCAGGATATGGAAGCAGTCGAATTGAGTTTTCCGCCATAAATTCGCGAGTAATGTCTGCGGTATGTAGCCGTGCGTTATCGCTCATTGCTACGCGACGACTCATTGACGACACATGAGGTCGCAAAATTTCTTCAACATATCGTATCGCTGTCATTCCTGGTGCTGGTAGAATAACAAGATTGGTATGATGATTCAAGGTAATTCCCATGCCATTATGAAGCCACCGTTGAATCCTCTTACAGGAGCGACGCATGCACTATCATACCGCTACCCCCGACGACGTCAAACTCGAATTCGTCCATTAGAACCGAATAGTAAAAATCGTGATTCGTTTGTGAAGAGTACGTTTTGCCATTGTCTCACTGTCCAGCTAACATGAGTTCGCGTGTATTCTAAGCGAGCACGTCGATGTCCAACATTTAACATTGGTACACGGCAACGACTCCGGGATCTTTGACCTGCCTCATGCAAACGGTTTCTCACTATTTGATCACTGATTTGACGACCAGATATGAATGCTTCTGCAATTCGTCGTGCTATAGTTCTTGGATTTCGCGTAGTAAAATCTACAATAGCGCGATCTTCTCGTGCACGATGTGCAAAATCCGTCCGCAACCTCCGCGTGATGCACATCGGATAATGCCAATGCTGGCGGTATATGCCATAAATGCAAGGGTTACTTTAAAGTGCGTATCTTTGCGACAAAAAATGGCAGCGACTTTACACTTACTGGAAATTGAAGATAAAGGTTCGTACTTTATACCCCTGCAAACAGAATCTCCGAAAAAAATGTAGCAAGTCCATGTACTTCGTCAAACTTTGTAATTTTCATCATTGCAAAGGTACCCTCACATTTATATTGTTACAAGGGTAGAGATGTATTAAACCTAAAAATCGAACTACAGTATCTTAAATAGTAGAGATTTCAAGCTTTAATTTAAAAATAAGAACATAATTTTACGATGATTTTTCACGTGAGTCAAATTTGGCCAATTTCTGCCTAAACATTTGCGATGCCATATTTCTTTTGAGCAATGTAAAAACTGCTGGCAGAGAAACGAAGGTAAAAATGTAAGCTATTAAGCAAATTTAAATAAAAGAGAAAGTAATAATAATCAGGGATTCTTGGTTCCTTCAAACAACATTGACATGAAGGACACGTGGCTGTTAGATAGCTGTTAGATCGAACTGTCATGCAAGCTAAAGGAATGAGGAATATTACAATTAGAACCTTCGTTGGCAAGCAGTCACAACTAATAACACTACATAATGTGTATTATGTCCCGCACGTTAAAAAAAATCTTATGTCCGTTTCACAGGTTGAAAGGAGAGCGCAGGAAGTCACAATCAAAAACGAAAGAGTTGAAATGCGATAACCAGACATATTGTGTGTATAGCAGATAGAAAAGATGATTTATACATCGTTTAAGCTAAGACAGTTAAACCAGAAAAACCAGAATCAAAGAATAGTATGTTATGTAATTGCAGATTTTGCCACATTAACATTAAAACAATCTAATAAACAGCCAAATCGAATCGAATTCGTAGATTCGAAAATATGAAAATAGATAAGGCCATAAAAGGTACATGTCAGAAACTTAAAAGATTGCCAATTACAAGAGGTTTGCGAACTCATACATTTAGAAGTTTGCGGGACATGCCAATAGAATCTTCCAGCGAAAAACAATACTTTATCATTGACGATTATTCAAAGTATGCGACAGTCGCATTCGTTAAAATTAAGGACGAAGTGAAAGATCAAGTCAAATGACATGCAGAATAAGGAACAAGTCTGGAAGACATTTTAAGAAAAAGTGTTTTATTCATAAGTTATAGGGTTTCAATAAATGCATCGAGCAGTGGTACTTAGTTGACCTTAAGCATAAGTATGGAGGAGCTTTCAAGGTCAATTTTAAAATTTGTTAGTTCAATACCTGCTCAACGAGAATTTATTGGAAGCAAGCGAAATATATTGTATTTTATGATATTTAAATAAAAGCAAAGATTATGTCGTAATCAATGAAGCGAAACAGATGTCAAAGATAGATATTTTTTGTGATGGAGATTGGGCTGGAAATATCAATGATAACCACTTGTTCAGTGGACTACTTGTAGCGAAAGGAACAAATATTGTACATTGGACCTCTTGTAGTAAGGAGTATGGCAACACCCACTATAGAGATTGCATACATAGCATTGTCGCTTGGCGTAAAAGAAGTCATGGTGTTACATTGTTAAGAGAACTTGAACAATATAGATATTTTTCAGAAAATTGTAATATGCATTGTGATAACAGAAAAAGTGGGAAACTGATAAGATTTTTCTAATTCCCCCTCTTATAAGTATGAACATGATCAACTCAACTGATGCAGTTTTTGTTCTTTTTAGCAGATAGTTTCATTATCTACAAACTATATGTTTTCGTTGCTGCCATTTTATTATGTATTTCGGAACAAATTTAACAATATGCATGAAGAGGTCTGAATAATACTTTATCAATCATTTGTATAAATATTGAAGGGAAATGTGAATTTCAATTATTGTCTTGATTTACGGGGTGATAAACAATTACAAAATTCTGCAAGATAAGTCAATGTTCTGCAAAAATGTAAATTTAACAAAGACATGGAATGTAGAATATTTACAAATAATGTAATTTACTATTACAGAGAGAGTAGGGTTTGTATTATAATAATAATAAGATAACCTATTTTGCTTCGCTGTATCGTTACTTATACCGATTCTCATATTTGTAGATATACTTTCTGTTCAATAACGCATGACGGTATTTCTAAATAACTGTGTTACTTTTATTAAATTACTACAAGACTCTCTACTTCATAACGGTTCTGAGGATTAATTCAATTGTTTCTTGTCTCGCAGCTCAGTCGTTATAAGCAAAAGAAACAAAATCAAGGATAAAATTTAACACTAAATCTACCAAACCTGGTTCACAAATTTCTTATTATAAGTAACACAATTTGTTATGAGGTTTTTCTTGTAATTTACGTTCATCTGTATCGAAATAAAGAAATAATGTGTTTGTTTATTTATTTTCCATTTTCTTTTCAAATTAATAAATTATTTTTCATTACTAATTTCAAATTAACTACATTATGAGATACAACAAATCACTGTCGTGCGAAAAGTAATAAAGAAAACTGTAAAACAGATTTTATTTTAAATTGAAAAAATACAATAATTCTACGTATAAGATAATATCAGCACAAGTATCTAAATGCAAGATTGTATCAATAATCTTCAATGCCACTAATTGATGTTTACCTAAATAAGGTATGTACATTAAGTAATAAAGTAGAAATCACATTACAATATTGCATTATACACAACATAAAACGATAAGTGATTATTTAGAATAAGATACACCTGACCGACTTCGAAGACCTTCATGAAGAATAGTCAATGAGTACATGTATCATTTCATATTTTGACATACTGGTGGTAGCAGGGCTTGTGCAAACATACATGGGAAAATAATCAATTGATATAAAAAATGTGTTGTTAAATTTTTTGCCAACCATTCTACATTTTAAACCATACTATAAAAAATCAATACATATAGTAATCACTATATTAAGCTAGCATTAAGATAATCGTTAAGCTATCATATTAAGCTAATTACTAAAATTAAGCTGTAATTAGTAATTAATGGCGTGATATATGTACTGTATAATCTAGTTTACTACGCATTATTTATTTGTAACGCAGGTAATGAAAATAATGAAAAAGTCAAACTGAATTCTTATATACAAAATCCTTGTGTAAATATCATTTACATTACAATTTTTAATAAATTAATTCTTTATTATCAATTATGTTTTTATTATTTGTGCATTATTTTATTAAGCACTTTATAATTAATTTATAAGTGTCTGCGTTTTATTTTATTTACAAAATTATTATTATATGCAAATATAAAAAATATGTTGAGATAAGTTTGTTACAAATGTCAATAACAATTCACACGAGCTTTAAACACAAGGTACATTTCCATGTGTATAATTATTGTACATTTTATAAAATGTTTAGGTGATAATTGTTCATGTATACATATATGCCGGAATTTTGAATCTTTGTTTATTGATCGATCAATAGTTGTAACTATACGTCTACGAAATATAGTTTTATTTTGAACTGAAAAGGAAGACCACGTTTAACTGCTGTGATTTGAAGAACTTTTTTACGTAACGAAGATCTATTCATAAATTATACCCATTACAATCCAGAAACAGTAATGAGCAGTATTATCCTTATTAACATTGAATGGTCCTGATAAAAACCGGTTGTTTCAAAGTTAAATTAAACGTTGGAAGAGCTTGACCTTTGTAGACCGTTGAAAATTTTAGTAAGTAGTATTTTATTTTCAAACTTCCATTAGTCGCGCGTGTATCTACGAGATACATGGCCAATTTTTAACAAAATAATTACAAATTTAAGAATTCTATAAAATGGAGATTTATACTAGTTCACGGCAAATATTCTCCGAAGTCCTTTCTAGAAGTGCAATCAGATTTCACGACTTTTAGTCACCATAAGATTGCCTGACCGCCGAGTTTGTATCTTGATCCGTCCATGTTTAAAATTACATGCTAACATGATTTGTAATCAATGTTAGTATGGAATTCAATTTTTTTTATTTTGTTAACCTGATAAAACTGCTAAAACAACAGCGGAGAGAAATAATCATAAGAATTTTCAATATTAAAATAATAAAAATGATAATTAAAAAAAATGCATTTATTTGATACATGTATCTGCTAGATACCACGCGTCCACGTACATTACAAATATTCGCGCGTATAATAGAGGGTTAATGATCTGTATCCAGTATTTTCGCAATATTTCGTTGCTTTCTTTAGGTCTGCCATAAAGATTTTTATGCCTATTAATATTTGTTGTAAGATACAATTTATTAATGACCTTTTCTCTGTATAATGGTAATTTATGGATTCCATTAGACCTACTTTCCAGTAAACCTAATGTTATTCATGACTTCAAAAACCTAATACAAGTATTTCTATTTGGATAAATGAAAGAATTTCTAATGATATAGAAATTCAAGTGAAATACAATGCCAATTTATCTACGTCTTAACGTGTAAAAAGAGCATTCATTCATCTGACCATTCATCTGAACACTTTCTTTAATGACTTTTAATTTATTTCTGCATTCCGTTACACTCTCTTTTCATTTTTCAGTTATCCGTGAATTGCCCTCAAAAACTTCATTTTTCAACATACTCTACGGAAGAATTTCGGAATATATTAAATTTGGGAACTTATGGAGACTCTTATCTGACATTATTTTATTTCAGAAGGATTCTTGTAAATTTTTCCCCAGAAAAAGTGTGTAAGTAATCGCATAATTTTTTGGTAAACTTGTGCAGTTACAATATTGTATAGAAAAATTATGCAAGTATATACTCTGCTGTGTTGCTTGCGTTTCAACTTAATGAAAACGCGAGCTCGTTTAATGTGTGGATCAGTGACATCACTCGGACACAAAGTGAATGAACAACTGCTTCAGGATATGCACAATTTATTTATAAGTTAAAGTTTTCTTGTTGTACTTAAAATTAATTTTTGTTTAAACAGTAATTCTCCGACTGTCCTACATTTGTTCTGTATTATTTATGTCCGTAACTCACCAAGCGAAGCTCGATCTTCCAAGTACTTCAGTTTACGAGGGCAATTAATTGATACAGAAATAAATCAACAATCGCTAATCTGCAGTTTCTGTAAAGGATTGAATAACAATGAAACAAAGGTACCCATTCTTGCTCCCAGCTGGAACCAATTTTTTTATCTTCAGTGACCGCCATTGATCAAGTATACATTAGAAGATAAAATTAAATTAAACTATATTTAAATGAAACTGCTATAGTCCTTCTTCCTTTTAACCGAACATATTACACGGCAGTTAAATATCAGCGATGTACTGAAAATACAGCAATATCGCGATGCCAGCTTGCAATTAACTCAGTTTTTTAAAGTAAAATTAAATCGCGCAGAAAACGTAGAAACTACTATTTATGTGTTGTGTGTGTATTCAAATTATTTAATAACACGTATAATATCAGTAATACATAAAGTGAGGACTATCATTTGAAATATGTAGCAATAATTTCAACCGGTTCAAAGAATAGCAAAAAGTGTTGCGAGACGTGTGGAATAACAGTTGCAAGCGTTAGACATTTCGTTTTGTAATAATAATAGGTGACCACCATTGTCCGCTGACCGTCATTGCTCCATTCTCCCCTACTATTATACGCAGCTGGAAAGTTTGTACTTGAAAGGAATGCGGGTCTGACTGGTTGTGGTTTAATAGACCATCCTGTTCGGACACAATCACGAACACAGGACAGACGCGTTTTCGTTATTGGCCGAAGAGGTCACATCTACTAATCGTAGCATGCGATGAACAGAACGAATCAAATGCATTCGAAATGAATAGGATAGACTCTATCCGATAAACCAATAGCGTAGCTATCTCTAAATGTTAGCCACTGATGTTTGAAATATCGCGGTGTGATAATTCAATATGGTGATTCTATTACAATCTCGATAAAAGTATGGTAATCTCAAAAAAGCTTAATAATTGTATTTCTATATAACAAACCATCCTCTTTTGAGTTTTAAATAATTTCACTGTATGTAGGATCCATTTCAACAACATCGAATAAAGAAGGTTATATGTATTACTAAAGTGTACAGAGTGTTTTCGATCTGGTAGCATCTGGTAACATCATTTCTGCTAAATCAGAAATGTAAAACAAAATCTTTACATATGCAACTTAATTTTCAATAGAATTGAATTTCGAATAATCATGTATTGATTCCAATTGTCTCATCGTTTATTTCTTAAATAATTTATTTAAAAGTGTTGTATTACAAATTAATTATTTGGAGCAAAGTTGGTTTAGATTTTCAACCGGAAATATACTTTCTATTTCAACAATTAAATAGTAATCATTACATAACTACTAAGTTATACTATTACCAACGTTAATAGTACTTTCCCTTTGAAAATAAAAATCCCATTCCTGTAAATTTTCAGGAAATAAAAATATTTTTCTAACCTTACTGAATTACTTATGTAAATATTAACCAATGAAAATGGAGATATAAACAAAATGTAGTGCTATGTTATAAATGTTATCCAAAACCTGGTTTTAAGAAAATATTACAGAACCCTTATTCACTCATGTAAAATATGTAAAATGTGTAAAATAAAAAATACATTTTCGTAATCTAACGACAAAATAACTATTAGTCTTTGTCTCGTGTATTTACTTATACTTCATGAACATTCGCAAACTGGCGTCATTTATATAACAACCTTTTAGGATTTAATTTTTTAAGTGTTAGTTTTCTTATCGCGTTTCCTAGAAATCCTTACCTCGCGTAGAAATCTTTGTAAAAGGAAGTAAACAAACGTTGCATCGTAGCGCATGTCAATTCGTCGGGCAGAACATAATAGTCTGATGGATGAATTGCGATCGGCATGACCTCATTCTAAAGATCTCGATGAGATAACCCATGTACCCCCGATTCTTGGCTCGCTCTTTGCCCCATTTACCCGGATGTGTAGGTCACCGGAGATGAAGAGGAGTAACGGGGCTAACAATTGAAGCAACAAGAACAAGTACCACTTACTCTCGGTTCCGTTGATATAAATAAATTTCGACTAGGTTACTTGATTCACAGAAATCGTTATCATATTCGATCAACGTGTAACTATTCTTTTCATTACATTATCATTAGACTGCAAATGTTTATGCAAATACATATTTTAAAATAGGAATTGAATCTAGAAATCTACAGAATTGTTTCTTCATTTTGCTTATCTTGCATATGTCGTGGATTTTTGTGTGTATGTATGTTACATATTTTGTATTTCTGCTTGGATGATCTATACGAAATTATTTCTGTATCAGACAAGCGGATATTACAGATGAAAATTTTATGGCACCAAGAAAGAAACATTGTGGAGGCTGTGCTTAGCTTTTTAAAGTGGATGACCATCGTTTATTTTCGAGTGATTCTTTGGAGCATTTTGCAGAAAAAAGTATTAAGTACGTATCGAAAGAATTAAACCTAAGCGAAGAGAACCGAAGCTATAAGAAACTAAGGAAATTTAGTAAGCACTGAGAAAAAAAACGTTAAAAAACAAGAAGAGTGATATTTACAAAATCCAGAAAGGAATACGTTACAAAATACCGGGAGAATAAATGTATTTCGCAAATGTTGCTAACCACAATATATCGTTGTGTTGCAGTAAAGGGGATAAGATATAACATATCAGTGGTTCATCAGATATTTTGAATTACAAGAAAAGATACTTCATATACAAAATTTGAGTATTTTACGATTTTTAAAATTTTTTGACATTATACTCTAATACCATTTTGCACAAAATGTTTCGCAAATTTGCGTACATAAAATTATACAATTGAATTTTTTAAGTGTACGTTTTCCTTAAAACAATTATAGAAATTATTAGAAAGATATACCATAATATAATGCTGTATGGCGTAATACCACATAATATTTAAATAATATTACAAAGAATATTGCAATGAGAGCGGAATAAAACATTCACAAATAAATAATTTATATATGCGACTGTTTCTAAGATGTTATGAAAAACAAAGACTATTATATGTAACGCACGTACACAGTGCATACACAGCATATACATACACGTTTATTTATTTGGACTCACTGCACTGACTGCGAGTGCATATACGTGCAGTTTGCTATCACGACATGGTATAAAATTGCATAACATCTGTGCATAATAATTTAACTTGTTGCACGGTAGAATGTCGATTATTCAAGCGTCGCTTATCGGAACATAAAATGCGTCATATATTTAAACTACGTAACAATGTTTACATCTTGAAACACATATCTGTTTAAATTTATATATTCAAATTTACTACATATCTTGTATGAATTCAGTGCATGTAGAAAAGAGAGCATGAATAAAAGATAGGGTGGAAATACGAGACATCAAGGTTTTGATCTACATACACAGTACTCGCATCTTTGATAGCAATTGAAATATTATGAAGATTATAACATCCTTCATCGTTCATTGTCGATTTTTTCGTTTTGTTTTTAAATATATCTTTATTATGTTAACCATGATGGATGATTTCTGTACACATGTTAAAATGAAATCTACTTTCACTGATGTTATTTATAAAGACACAAATCAGGTACTGAGTGTAGAAATAAATTCTGTTTAATTTTTCAATAAAATCAAGGTTTTACTGTTAATCAAGTTCAACTGTTAATTCTTTATTCACAAAATGACGAGAGTACTTGCTGTAAATTTCCTGTTTCTTATTGCATTTATAAAAGCATATGATCTTATGTACATATATAGTCGTTCATATTTGACCTCTAACATTTTTTTCCAAATTCAACCAACCGAAGATACACCTTGTTACAGTTGCATAAATTACCCTACATACGAATACACAAATGAAGCAAACTTACATATTTATAAGGTTACTGAGAATGAGTATACAATGGACTTAACCAATGATTTTAATGATGAATATAAGCAAATAATGATGGGTCTATACAATGCTTATGACCGTAAAAAGAAGATTACGTCAGAAGAAGTGAAGTCATTACTGGTCGATAATGCCTGTCGTAAAAAGCAGACTACTCAGGAGAACGTTCTATCTATTAGAGCAAAGTCAACTTCGAGTGCCACCATTAAGCAGAACATAATTCCCAATTTCGTGTCTGTATCATTTGAGTGCAAAAAAGAAGGGTCACATCCGTCTTAGGTGTTCACAGCGAAGAGAGAAAAACAGAGGTAGAATAAAGGTGAGAACAACGCACTGTTTTTCAAGATATCTAGCAAATTCAATATTACTTCGACTGAATCCACATTACTTGAGAATAATGGTTGGGACATCGACAGTTACTGCACTGCCCATATGAATATGCGACGAAACCGAATGAATAATTACTATGATGACGTGCATTGGACTATACCGGCAGCTGACAGGAATACAATGCTCAGTCTTGGTATTGCAGACGTCAACGTGAACATTGCCTGTGATAGTAAATCAATGAAAAAGGTTGTAGCTTGAGTGCCGCACGCTCCGGAATGTACAGTAAAAAGCAAATCTGGCCCCCTTAGAGAAAATGTGACTTTGAAGGGAAAAGAGACCACCACTCATTGGGAATTTGGGGAAATAGGAATTTGAGAAAGTCGGGATTTGAGGATCCAGGAATTTTTGAGTCTAACAAAAGTATTTGGGGACTTACAGACTTTTGGATCATGGGGATTAGAGAATTAGGGATTTTAGAATTTAGAGAAGTATGGATTTCAGGTCTTGGAACGAGAGATCGTGAGACCATACGAATTCGGAATTTAGAGATTTTATAACCTTGATAAAGTGAAATATAGGGATTTTAAAACCTTAGGATCCGTAATCTGGAGATATTGAAGTATAGATATTTGATCATTAAGGAATTTAGGAGACCACAAATTTAGATTTGGAAATCTAGGAATTTAGGAACACAGGATCTTGAGAATCTAGGAACTTGCGAATTCAGCAATTTGGGAATCGAGGAATTTGGAACTCTAGGAATTGGGGAAAGAGAAATTTGGTAATCTAGAAATGTGTGAATCTAGAAAATTGAGAATCTACGAATTTGGGAGTTTAGGGGTCTGTATGTCTAAAAAATTTGAAAATTTAATGATGTATAGAGTTTTGGCAAATTACAGATTTGAAAAGTTAGAAAATGTTGAAATACAGGAAGTTACAAATTTGAAAATTTAGAAAAAGTTACAATGATGAAGCTTGGAAATTTCAAACAAGTAAATTATTGTAAAGTGTCATGTGTCCTTATTCAAAAGAAATCTATGTTGCACCTGAGTGTACTATGAACTTTTTGCTAGTCAGCAACGTAACCAAGTTAGGAGAAACAGTTATCATTGGTAACAAAGAATGACATGTCTACAGCAGGCTGTGAAACAGATGGCGTTCATTAATGTTAGTGGAATCTACGAGTTACATATAGCTGCAGAACATGCAAAAGGAGATAGGCTTACTGTACTTTGGACTGAAACAAGCTTACTACAAAAAGTGTACATAAAAGACTTCAACAACAGAGATCAGCTAAAGAGTGATTTAGAATTTAAAAGAAAGTACTGCTGTTTGAAGTTTCTGGGAATGACAAGGAAAAGTCCAGAAATTCAAAAGGGTGGTGGTAGAAGAACAGCTGGAGGGTTGGAGCTGATCCAGACAAATGTTCGCAGATCAATGTCGGTTCCATTCCGAGGTCATTCTTATTATCCTCTGACATTTACAAATGACTATTCGCACAAACCTTTTCTATATCTTCTGAAACATGAAGTATTCATTAAGTTTGAAGAGTTCAAAATTCTTACGAAACGACAATTTTAAATAGTCTTCTATAACTATTTACAAATTCACTATACTATGCATAAGACAAAAGCTCCAAATAATACAGAACAAAATGAAATATCTGAAAGTTGTAATCAGGCAATTACTATCCAGAAACCACGAACAAATTAAAAATCGTAATGCTTGACGAACATTGATGTAGTGGTTGCGACCATTTGCCTGAAGAAAAGAAGCCTCGTTACAGTTATCAAAAAAACGGTACTTGAAGAAACATCAGCGAGCAAAAAAATGAACCTCACACACCAAAGAGAGTTTGGATGTAGGATATTTTTATATCTATACTCCAAGAACAATTTAAAAACAAGTTCATGATTTTTTGAAAACTGTAAGATACTTGACGATTATGAAACTTAATAACAATATACTTTATTGTGAAACATGTGTGGAAAATTTACATAAATGTAGGTAGAAAAAATAGTAAAAATATCCGATCATTTATATATCATGATTGATTACCAAAAGAAAGTAAGTCAAGTATAACAAAGCAACTACAACTTAAACAGAAAATTGCCTAATAATTTTGTCTATAAATTTTTTGACCCACATTCATTAAAACTTTTTTGTCCTATTTAACGAGTATCCTTAAAATATTTAACCTTTTTCGTTGATACCCTGTATAGAACAACCGAATGGATTCGGCAAGGAAAGTAAAGCTTGCTGAAGGAAAATGTGGATAGCCTGCAGCAAGTAAACAGAGTGTAGAATGAAATCCACGAAGTGCAAAAAAGAACCGGTTATGAGCAATTATCACATGAATCGTGTGTACACAAAACATGGCCAAAGATTCACCTAGTCATCATCGCACTTTTTGTGGATGGTTTATTTACTTTCAGCAATAACGAAGATGAAAACCGTGTATGAAAGATGTTCACGATATTTGTGGGCAGATTTTGTATGAAAACTTTTTGAAATTTTTTCCGGTTAAATGTGTGCGAACCATGTTGAACTATTCTCTGCTACGTTTAAGATAGTGTATTCAGTTCATAAAGTATATTTATATGTTTTATTCATCCATATTCATTCATATATACAAGTATAGATCTTATACTCTATACTACACTCTAACTCTAATTCGGTACATTCTTAGTCAGTACATAATTGCATACTTAAAAGCATAAAATCTAAAAGTCAAAATTATATATTTATAGTCAATTATCTGTTTTCCGTTCAAATCTAACTGTAAAATATCCGATTAATCGAACACGTTCGTCTCGTGAATCAAGCGGGTGATCAAAGTTTTATATTTTCTTTAAAAATATCACGTGTAAAGAATAAAAGGTATCTACATTGAAAGAGCTATTAATAAGGAGAAGTAAAATGACCTTGCACAAACAGAGTTGAAAGCGCAGAGGGTCGACGACCGAATACTATGGCTCGCAAGATGCAATAAAGAACGCCTTTCTACAGCCTTGACTGCAACCTCCATTATGTTGCTTCCAGCTTTGTTGTCGCGTGTCAATGCATTCACATCGAATGACATATCACCGTCACTCTTCAACATCACACTGTACTTACACAACATACGTATAAACTCAAGATCCGTTACTATTTTATAATCATTTACACGGTAAAAAGGATTTATGATTGGACGAGACAGGTTAATGACGGTCTTTACTACCTGCCGCGTTTCCATTGTGTTAGGCTATTAACGGTTTGCCTTTAATCAATTCATACACTTAAATATTGTATATAAAATTAACATACTTCCCTAACATAAGACACTCTTCCACAATTTTATACGTTAGTAAATTATCTATAAAATAGGATTGCTTACACGATAAGAAAATACAATATACATGTTTTATAATAAAAGTAAAAAATGCTAAATTGGGTTATGTTAGTTTAGATTACTTTTCCACATATTTTTGGTTAATAACTTTATAATAAACAACAAGCGGCGATTAAGTTATAAGGAAATGTTACTCAGGGCGACGACCTCGGCAACATATGTCAAGGTCAAGGTCATTGGGCTAGGTCCCCTAATGTCAATATTTACCTTAATATTATTATTTACACGTGATTGTAGCAATTAAAATCTGACACTTAAAAACTTGCAAGTTCAAGTATGATGAGAATAAGTTCACAATTAAAAGTCGGAGCGTTAAGGATTAAGATGTTTTTATCAAAATGTATATTAACTTTTATGCAGATAAGAAATTATATAAGCATGTTTATGTATTATCCATTATTTATTTATTTTTATAGTTCAAACGTTTGTAAATCCAGGATTAATTGGCACGAACGTATCTTAATATGTAGTATGGTAAAAACATTGTTTACTTACTATTCGAACGCGAACTTTTGTCATAACTAAAGGAATTTATTATAAATTCAAGTAGTTCGACGCATAGTCCACCATAGTCCTATGCCTCGAAACACAGGTCAACTAAAGACCTTTTGCCCCTCAAGTCTCGTGCTGATCGGTCCCAACGTAAACACGTGCTTGCCATAAATAGTCTAACGTTATTTTTTTCTCGTAGCCCATAGTAAGCGAAGGGCAAAGACTTTTTTAACCGCCACCCATCACGTGCAAGGTTCAGGAGCGATCATTACAGATCGAATAGGCAATCATTTCGTAGATTTGATACGGGATGAATCGGAAGTCAGAAATTATCGTGCATCGTAGAGTCTCGTGAAAAGTCTACTGCAGTGCAGATTGTGATCGGTGCCGTAACATATTCGCGAATCGCGTCATCGCCATCCTGATTTCCAGATCGCACTCAATATTATCCAGTGAGACACTGCGCTCCTCGCACGCCATGCACAACATAACCTGTTCGAGAGAAACACTGCACTCGAGGTTCACACTTCGATCTTCGAATCTCACTACGTATAAACAAACACAACTGGTTTTATTAATTAGAGTTGATGGAGGTTCACATAAGCTCACATAAGGTTCAGTGTCTGAATCTCACAACGAATAATCACACACTATGAACATAAAACCGCTCACACTTTCACCATTCAAATAACGAACAAAAATACATTTCAAGGGTTTTTTTATGCCGCAAGGCCTTTGCCCCTAAGCCGTATCATTCGAGCTGATAAATAATTGTTATTTGTTAGGCTTAATTCTGTCTAATTTATTGGTCGATTCACCCTCCTCCTCAATCACATCCTAACAACAATTTGAAAAACAAAATTTCTCCATATTAGACAAATTTCTACGATACACTTACTGAATAATATGTAGTATCGTAATTTTAATTCATAATTTATATTGCGTTTAAAAGAAAGATCGTGATATACGGACAATGCGTCGATGCGTTGATGTTTTTGGAGGAATGTAGGAGGGAGAAGGGAGTGCGTGGGTGATTGCGAACGGACAAAAGGGAACATTAGAAAAACGGGTGTCGAACGTGTCGTTGCGAGTTGTGTTGTATTGCGTAGTTTTTTTTTGAGTTGTATAATTGTGTAGTTTCTTTTGTGTGTCAAGTCGCGGAACATTTATAGTTTTTTTTTTTCAATTAAATCGTTATTATATTTTTTAAAAATAAATATATATTAAAATCCACAAATATAACATACCGTTATTAAAATCGACTGATTCTAACGTCTGAATGTTTAAATATATTATTGCTTTATCGATGCTTATTTATACTAATGCACATATGACGAGTAACATAAATACTTTTATCCTTACCTCATACAGCACTGACGCGTTTCAGCATCGCTGCATAAGTACACTTGTTACTCTTAATATATCTGGAAAAATCAATTTTCTGTCCGCGAAACTTAAGATCGCGCATAAAAAATTATCGCGCAAATGGTGTTACAATTTAACGCGTAAAAAATGAGACTCGTAAAAGAAGTATGTACCGTGTCAATTGAAGGACGAGTGCATATTAGTTCTAATCAATGTTCACTCATTCGTGAAAGGCAAAGGAACGTTAATTACATAACTATCTAAATTGTTCGGAACAAGAAAATGGCCGATAACGGAGTTAATTTGAATGAGGACAATTGTTTCCCGCGATGTGACCTTTTCTGACCTTCTGCGGAAAATTTCGATTTTTCTCGAATATATAGATTATATCGTTCTGCGCAGAATCGTAGGACCTTCAACTCGATAGATACATAGGCAAATTGCTTTTTTAAGACCATTTACGGGCCACTGAAAAATCACTTTACATTGAGGTTAATGGAGTCTACACGATCTGATGCCGTTTTTTTTTTTTCGAGGATTAATTAAAAATTGATTGTTTTTTAACAACTCTCTGCATTGAGACTTTTATTTAATAATCGCAATTATCACTGTGCAACGTATAACCTTTTTGGAACATACTATAATCATCTATAAATACATACTATAATCAATCTTTTGGAAAGATTTCAGGAATTCTTGAATTATAAATTATAAATAATAGACAAAGTATCAATGAGTCATTGACTCCACCTTTTAAGAAAATTGAAGACATAGTTTAAGTTCAAAATATACTGTTATTTATTTTTTATTTGTTATGGAGCAAATTTAATCAGCAAACAATAATCAATATTTTTGTACCATTAAACAACCTATGCCTAAATCTAATCTGTAAATGCAATTATCTGCCAAATTATTCCTTATTTAGAAAACTATTTCAATTTTAATTTACTGGATTTCGAAAGGGATATCTTGTCATAGGTACAAATTTTGTCTAGATGGAGGTGTTTTTAACAAATTTCCAAATTTAAATGTACAACAAAAGTTTCAATAATGTCAGAAATTATTAATTTTTCTTATATTACATTCTATTACTTTTGTATACAGAATAATTTTTATACTCTTTTTAGTACATATCTAGATATGTACTTACGTATAGATAGACTTGTCAAAATATAAACCTCCAGAAATTTGCGAATCATAGCTTAAGAAATTATGTTTTATCTAATTCAGTGTGTTCTATAAACAGATAGATTTCAATATACACAGATTCCCATTTGTTTCAATCAAAACGATTTATTTGATATCTGCTTTAAAACATTACTTTTCGTCAAAATAAAAACCGATTCACAAGTTTCTTATTAAAAGTCGCATAATTTGTTAAAATAATTTTCTTGAAATCTGCGCTGATTTTCATCGAAATACATAATTAATGTATGTGTTAATTTATGTTTTGTCGTCTGTTGATTTATTTTTCAATTCCATTATTAATTTCAAATTAAGTGTACATTATACGCTAGTAATTTAAATGACAACGCTTTATTTACTAACAGGACTTATAAGCCTCGATTGGTTTCTCATAGTACTGCATTAATTTAAACGCTTTGAGACCCATTAGAACTTTGAAGTCCACTTCCATGAACTTTGTTCTTTAGTTCTTGGATGGTAATGCAAGTTTATTTCTCTTCAGAAGCTCGCTACAGACGGATACCTAGAAAATTAGTAATGTTAAAATGGATACGTAGAAGATTGAAAATCATCCATGTGGTTGCATTTATAAAGTACTTATTTACTTTGCATTTTGGTAAGCTTCAAAAAGAAGAAAATCTGCATCTGTGCCTATTCACATTCGTTTCCAGAACACTGAATACCACTGGCAAACATTTGTCACACCACGAGGAAAATGTAAAATGTGTGCTTCTAGGAAAGTTGAGTCAAGACCGCATTCATAGTGTTCAAAATGTAACATGTCTCCGTGTGTAAATGAAAAAAAAATTATTTTCTTGAATACCGTCTAAAATAATAACGATAGAAGCGATCTGCTATCTGAATATAAGATAATGTAATACCTAAATAAATAATAAATTATAGTTTAACTTTTTGTACTTCTCAAATTACGATTAAAATTTCAAATATCACGAAATAATATAATATTATTATTACAAAAACAGTGCTTCAGTAAAGAATTGTCGAGACTTTAAAGTTCCAAATTATTCTTCTTGTAATTAGTAACCTTGATAATGACATAATGAAAATTGTACTGTAGAGTGTTTATTTGCATCTAAATTAAGTATTTAAAAAAGTTAGCACACTTTTAAAAACTTTTAAGCAATTCGGTAAATAAAGGTTTAAAATGCAAACTTCAACGTATCGGAAAATAACATCAAGTTGTATTAAATGACGATTACATTTAAAATGGAGTAAGAATTGTATGTTATAAGAAATAAATTCTGGATCCCAGAAGAAGCAGTGTATAATGTACCCAATATTGTTCACAAATTGCCACTGTTAAACGAAAATTAACGTTTTTATTTACCTCGCAATTTCATTGATTCCCGAGGAAATGCAGGATTAGGTATTTTCTTAGTAAAAATGCTTCGTCCCCTACTGTGACACATGGAGCTAATTGTGTCTTACGTAGAAAAACTGGCCGGGAGGTAAGTCACGTCGGTATTTATGTTGACGAAGAAATTTTCTAAGAACCACAATTTTGTTTGCTTATCATAAAAAGTATATTTGGGAATCTTAAATCTCCGTGGCAGTTCTTACTTGAAACAGACTATAGGTCTTTACGTATAAAGAGTTAACTTTATCTGAAGAGCAGAACTTTAGTAGAACTGGGTTGGGAAGATCGGAAAACTGTGGTATATTTGATGTTTAAAAATATTTGTAGAACTGAACTGTTGGATGAAAAGTATGTCAATGTTAAGGAACTTTAAATATTATTTAAAAACTTTTATTGGCGATTAAATGATAATAAATTATTAATTATTATGACGTTCAAAAACTCTTTAAATACATATTTATTAGACAAGTATTTTATCTTGTCTAGTATGTCGAAGTCTGAAGAATTATCTGAAGTGTAACATGTTTAAATTTATACACACATAATTACATTATCTTATATTCAGACAGCAGATCATTTCTATCGCTACTATTTCTTATGATATTCAAGAAAATAATTTTTTGCTCATTTACCCACAGAGATATGTTACATTTTGAACACTTTGAATGCAGCCCTGACTCAACTTTCCTAGAAGCACACATGTTATATCTTCCTCGTGATGTGACAAATATTTGCCAGTGGCATTTAGTGTTCTGGAAACGAATGTGGTTAGCACAGATACAGATTTTTTCCTTTTTGAAGCTTACCAAAATGCAAAATAGATAAGTACTTTATAAATGCAATCACATGGACGATTTTCAATCTTCTAGGTATCCATCTTGGTTTTATATCGTCTTATATGGACACTTGTCTCTAGCTTCCAAAGAGAAATAAGCTGCTATTACCACCCAACAATTGAAGAACAAACTTCATATAAGTAGACTTCTTCAGTAAAGTCTTGTCAGTAAATAGAATGTTAAATCAAAACCAATTGTTATTATATTTCAAGAAAATTTGTCAAGGACGTCATGAATAAATAATAATAATTTTGAATTACCCTGATTGTTAATTAAGTTATTAAGAATGATTAAAACGTTCTTAATCATTAATAACCATTATCAATGACAAAAATTAATTCTGATTACAAATAACCGTTATTAATGACGTAAATTTAATTTTAAAATTCGGAAATTTATTTTAGTTACAAAATAACTATTATCGATGATCAAAATCTAATTATTGTTATTAAAAATCATTATCTGAAAATTAGTTCTCAGTACATTCAATTATCGAATATTATTAGTACAAGTTTTCAATGGTTTGTTTATTTATCTACTCAAACTGTTGGTGAAACAAGAAAAAAAAGTAAAAATAATAATGATTAAACCCTTAATGAGTACTTATATTTAAATTCATACTAAAAAATAAATAAATGATCTTTACTCTTATGAAAGTTAATATACATTTTGACAAAAGTTTCTTAAAAATTTTTGTAATTGAAAATGAGAAATCCGAGGTACATCATTTTCTCGGTTTTCGTAAATCTAATGTTAAGAAAAATCATCAGAATTGTTTCTAACAAACTATATTGATATAACTAACAAAAATAAAAGTAATGTATTTACCTAATCTAAATACACGAAACATATGTGGATGGATATATAAACAAATAAACGATTGATGGTTAATAGTAGAGATATTAATAACAATAGACAATGGTTGAATGTAATCAGAAAAAATGTTTGTCGTCGATGGTACTTAGGTGATAATGATTATCGGTAACGAAAATAATATTATGATTATCGATGATCATTATTGGTAACCAAAATCCAATTTTGGTCATTAGTATTAGTTGATAATTAGATTTAAATTTCGGTCATTTATAGCGGTTGTTAGTAACGAGAATTAATTTCTCGTTGCTCTCGAGCAAGCAAACAGAACAGACGTGTTTACTATCGCTCGCGAGTGCCAGTGTAATTCATACCAAGGTTCAATCAACTTCATTGTGTCGTGTCGGCGCGCGGATCAACACTTACTGTTGTCCTGCCTCGGCAGCGGCAGAATGAACCGAAAAGAGTGGAACAGTGACAAACCTCCTGACCAAGACAATCTTAATATGGAACACGAGTCATCATCAAACCGTAACGTACAACACCTTCCAACTGAACAACCAACAAAATCCTATGCTTCAGCTGCGTCCAACGATGTATTCCCCAGTAAACAGCAAGCAATCATAATTGACGCCATAGAGGGCACTCCCCTAAAAGATTATATACAAACAGTTGCAAAATTCACCGGGCCTAACGCTATTCGCTTTGTCTCACGTATAGCTAATAATAGAGTCTGCATCTATTTTGACAGTACAACGGCCGCCAAAACCTTTGCGAACAATCACAAATCTCTTTCTATCAACAATACGTCCACCACAGTCAGACCTTTGATCAATCCGTCACAGAGAATTGTCCTCTCCAATGTTCCCCCTACCATACCTCATGATTACATTGAGAAATTTCTAAGAGATCACAATATTAGACTAACATCGAAGCTCACCTTTCTTCGAGTAGGACTACAAGAACCCGGTTTTTCTCACATCATGAGTTTTAGAAGACAGATCTACATTAATCCTGATGATGTCCAAAACATCCCAGCATCTTTTATTATTACTCATGACAGTACACAGTACAGAATCTTCGCATCCACCGATAAAGTCACATGCTTCTTGTGTAAGGAAGAAGGCCATATTGCTAAGCAATGCAACAATACAGTAGAACTTACAACCACCAACCTGCCAAAAGATGTAGACTCAGCCCACAGCCATGCATGTAATAGCCCAATACAAACTTCTTGCTCCACTAACACCCAAAACACGATATCGCCCTCACACAGAGGCCAGACTGAAAATTTAGAAGACAAAAAATATGAGGACATCAATTCCAGTGCCACATACTTATCCTCAACCGATTCAACTTTACTTACTAACCCATTACATGATGAAATCAATCTCCAATTTCTCCGCAACAAAAGACCCTTATCTACCTCCTCAGAAGAACAATCAGTAAATTCACATCACCTGAAAACCAAACGATCGACTAGTAACATATCGAAATCAGACGACCAACCCACAGTCTCCACCACAAAGAAAAAAGCCAAACGTAGTCAGTCGTTAACTAGGCTTATTGACCAACTAGATGACATAATAGGACCAATCAAACCCTTTTTGGAAGACCCTGTAAACAAGTTCAATCTCAACTTTACCCAATTTAAGAGTCTTCTAGAAAACATTATCGGCACTGAAAATCCATATGAAATTGCAAAAGACTACACTTCTGACATGGTTAACTTGATCAGTATGCTCAAAACAACTCACTTGCTAACACACGATCAGAGAATGAAAAATAGACTTCACCGCCTAATCAAAAAACTGGAAGCTGACAACTTATCATCTATCTCTCTACAAACTATCCTCACCAATGAAAGCTCCTCGATTCCTCCAAACCAAAGCCTGAGCCCTAGTAACATACAACCAACTACATACGATGCCCCTTCAAATCATCCAATGGAACCTTAATGGATTCTACAGTCGCCTTGAGCACCTACAATTATTAACCAACGACCTCCAACCCGATATAATATGTTTACAAGAAACCAATTTCAAGGACCAAAGTTCAGGCAGTATCAAATCGTACAAGACCCTTTTTAAAAATCGTATCTCAGCACATGCGAGTGGAGGTGTAGCCACTCTCGTCAAAAACAGTATTCACAGCCAGGAAGTAGTGATTGCTACCAATCTCGAAGCCATCGTCGTTAAAATCGAACTTTCTACGAGCCTATACATAGGCAACATATACATACCAAACAGTCAACGCATAGATGAGACAGAATTAACCCATTTAATTAATCAAATACCTAAACCACATACCATCCTAGGCGATTTTAATAGCCACAACATCCTGTGGGGATCCCATAAGACTGATGCACGAGGTTCCATCATCGAAAGAATAATAAACTCAACCAACCTAAATCTTCTAAATACTAACAAACAAACCCACTTTTGCATCGCAACTGGCAGTTCCAGTGCAATTGATTTATCGATGTGCAGTCCATCAATCACGCAAAATATTACATGGAGTGTCCTCAATGACTTGTACGATAGTGATCATTTCCCTATAAAGATAACATACAACAATGACGCAAGAAGTGGGCCCACCAGACCTCCAAGATGGAAAATCAAAAAAGCCAACTGGGAAATGTTTCGAGAATCAATGACCAAATCAGCTCCTCAATTTATCAAATTAGATTCAAATAACGTAGAAACATTAAATGTAGCACTTGAGGTTTTCACGCAATCTATTATTAACGCTGCCAACTTAGCCATCCCGACAACGAAAGCCCTTCCCAACTCTAAAATCAATTTTAACCCATGGTGGAATGAGGAATGCTCCAAAGCTAATGCAAACTGCAAACACGCATTCAACAGATACAAAAAACATAAAACTCCTGAAAATCTTATTAATTTCAAAAAACTTAGAGCCATATCCCGTAAAACCATCAAGACTAGCAAAAGGCAAGCGTGGAAAGAATACGTCTCATCATTTAATCCACACACCCCACTGCCCATAATCTGGAAGAGGATAAATGCGTTCAAAAAATCTCACGGCCAGTTCACGATCCCTGCCATAATTAAAGAAGATAATACAACCACTACTAACCTAAACGAAATTTCTGAAGAGTTAGCAACAACATTCCAAAAAAATTCGAGCGACAATAACTACACGAAAGAGTTCCGAATCTACAAAGAAGAAATAGACACCAATTCATCACAATCCTCAGGAGCAGTGCAAGTCACAACAGAATTATCCCCTCTAAACGTTCCGCTGCAACTTAACGAACTTCGATATATCTTGAATAGATGCAAAAACACTAGCCCTGGCCCTGACGAAATCCCAAATTGCTTCCTAACTAACTTGCCTGATGTTGCTCTTGAATACCTGTTATCAATTTTTAACTGCATTTGGTTACACAACATCTTTCCCTCTAGATGGAGGGAAGCTTTAATTGTCCCTATCCTAAAACCCGGCAAAAACCCATTAGACACAAACAACTATCGGCCAATAGCTCTAACTAATACAATGTGTAAGTTAATGGAGAAAATCGTCAACCAAAGACTCAGGTGGTTCCTGGAAGTCAATTCATTAATCGCTGAGCACCAAAGCGGTTTTCGACAATTCCACTCAACCTACGATCACCTTATTAACCTAGAGACGACAATACTTGACGCCTTTGCTAACAAACAACATGCAATCGCTGTATGCCTTGATATAGAAAAGGCTTATGACATGGTCTGGCGAAACCGTATTCTTAGAACTCTTCAAAATCAGGGGGTGAAGGGAAACATTTATGATTTCATAAAAAACTTTCTGGCTATCAGAACAATTCGAGTGAGAGTCAATAGCACCCTCTCCTCCACAAAAATAGTAGAAAACGGAGTTCCCCAGGGCTCCGTCCTAAGTGTCACCTTGTTCCTAATTGCCATTAACGACATTCTAAAGAACATAATAAGCCCAGCCTTAGGCTTACTATTTGCAGATGACCTAACAATAATATGCAAAGGGAGAAACCCACTAACTACACAAGCACTACTCCAGGAAATTTTAGACAATCTTCAGAACTGGTGCCTTACGTCAGGGTTCAAACTCTCTACCTCTAAATCAAAAATAATTGTCTTCAATAGAATGCAACGCCCGATAAAAATCCAACTAACGCTCAATAATCAGACTCTTCCTGAAACATCCTCTATAAAACTACTAGGTTTAACTTTCGATTCACGACTGACATGGAACCACCATATTACTAAACTAAAAGCAGACTGTTTTCAACGCCTAAACATACTCAAAACAATAGCAGCAAACAACTGGGGAGCTGATTTAAACATTCTATTGTTAACATATAAAGCAATAATCAGATCGAAATTAGATTATGGATCTATTATCTTTAACTCCGCTAATACTAGTGTATTGAAAAAACTAGATGTCATTCACAATAATGCATTAAGAATAGCAACTGGTGCCTACCGAACCAGTCCGATCAATGGTATCCTCAGTGAAGCAACAGAACCACCACTACATGTTAGAAGAAAATTACTAACCATAAAATTTGCAACCAAAATCGCCTCCACTCCACAAAACCCCGTGCACCAGGCAATCCTTAAACAAAACCAACCCTTGCAACAAAAGAAGAAATTCCACCTTCCTTTCCACCAAAGATTAAGAAACCTCTTAAAAGAACATGACATGAAAATTCAGACCACAACACGTAAAGCAGTCCATACCACCCCTCCTTGGCTCATTCCAGAAATCAAAACCAATCTAACTATGCTCCAATACAATAAGACAAAAACAGATCAAAGTTTTCTGAAGACAATATTCCAAGAGCTTAAAAATTCCTACTCAAATCATTCGCACATATATACCGACGGTTCAAAAACTGCAAATGGTTCCGGATACGCCATAATTAACGAACAAGTAACAATAAGTAACAAACTCCATCCAAATTCAACCATATTTGACTGCGAAATCACCGCACTCAAACATGCCATCGAACTCACTACTACCGAACAAAATAAAAATTTTGCTATCTTCTGCGATTCTTTAACTGCTATCTCCACAATCCAAAATCAATGGACAAACGACACCCTCATACAAGAATGCCAATTAGCCTATACTCAATCAACACAAAGAAACAATAAAATTACAATGGTCTGGATTCCTTCACATGTAGGCATCACGGGAAACGATACAGTGGATAAACTAGCCAAAGAAGCAGCGAACTCCTCAATGTCTGATCACTATACAAATCACCCATCTCTCGAAATACCCTTCCTTAATGCCAAACAGAAATTGGAAGAGAACTGGAACAACACATGGATTATGCAATGTAAACCTAGACTAACAACAATAAAAGGCAACTTTTATAAGAAAAGTATCACTAGCTCCTTGCAAAGACGTGACCAAGTTGTCGTTACAAGAATTACAATTGGCCACACAAGAATCACACACCAGTACCTCCTCACTAAAGAAGAACCCCCAATCTGCGATCTTTGTAAGGTCAATATAACGGTGGACCACCTCATCATCCAATGCGCAAAGTATGCAGCTGACAGGCAGAAGTACGACATAAAACCCGCATGGAATGACAATCTGAAGGATAATACAACTACACAGAACTTACTCAACTTTTTGAAGGACACCAAACTGTACAACAAACTGTAAACTGAAATACTAAGTCGCTAATAACCCAAACAGTGGTTGATGCGACTATAATCTCTAATAAAAAAAAAAAAAAAAAAATTAATTTCTGTAATCGATAACTGTTATTAGCGTTCAAGGAAATTTTAATCAATCTTTGTGGCAATTTGTAACCAAAACCATTTTATGCAAGATGTTATTAAAAGATTCTGTTGCGCTGTAATCTTTAAAATTTTTTATATCAATTATGATGCTTAGATCAATAGTTATTGTAATTTTTTAGACGCTGGTCAGGTAAAAAAATCTTAAAAACGAAAATTTATGCTAAATCACAAATAAACTGCAAAATTTTCTTATAAAAGTTCTAAGTCATTTTCACTTTTTTCAGTAACAATATATCATTTTTCTTACACAGAACATTTCAAACAATTAATATGTATACACAAAAAAATAAAGAGTTCTATTTTGCAAGAAAGTGCGTCAGCAGTTTTCTTTTCTAACACAACTATGTACTGTATTTAAAAAATCAATTATTTGGATCATTCTGCGTAAATTCGTATTAGGATAACATATCAATATAGTTAATAATTTACGAAATATTATAATTCTTTTATAAAATACCTCATTTTTTCGTTAAAAATATTTCACCAATTATTGATTTTTAAGATAATATATTAATATATTTGTAAGCATAATGCGCCAAAGAATCGCTCCATGCAAAAGGAGATACATCACCTCTCTTGAAAATTTAAACATGACCTTCGTAAGATTTTTTAAGGTCCAAACAAGGCCAAATAGATAAGAGTTTAATACATCACTCTCGATATCGCACAACGTTTATTTATAACATTTCTTATGAATTATGAATCTCATAATAAATTATCAATAATTACGATAAATTCTTTTATTATTAATATTATTTCAATTTTATCATGTATTAATTTTATTTAGAATATAAATCGTTCACCTTAACCCTTTCGTCATTAATCAACGTTATTTACGTTGTTGAACAGCCATTGTATAGTTGTACCCGCATAATAAAATTACCTTAATTACTGACATTAGTCGCTAAATGATGTTATTAAGTGATGTATTAATTACAACTTTTAAGTAATTATAAACTGTCTACTATTTTCTAAATATTTCGTTTTGATGGAAAAGGCACTTGACTGACGAGATGCTGGCAAGATATGGTTCCTATTCAAAGTATTTAGGACATGTGGGTGTTATTAACACGTTTGCTACGAAACTTCACACATGTGTGACGTCGTAAGCTATTCAGGACCTAGCATCACATGTTCGTAATATTGGATAGTATATTTTGTTAGTATGTATCTAAAAAGTTATTTAACATTAAGTGAAATTATGAAACCATGATATTTGAATTGCGGAGAATAATTTTATTCTTAAATGACAGTAGCGAATGTGTTAATACTAATTATATACTCAACGGACCCTTAAATAACCAAATGTAGCCGCAAATTCTAATAAATTTTATACTGGTCCAAATTAACCATATGTAACAGATTATTGTTAACTGAAAAGTTACTAACTAGTAGTAACTAGTAATCTTTCCAGTTTTGTTCTATCTTTTAAGTTATTGTTCATTTTTAGTATGTAGTTAAATGTAGTCTTATTAAATTACATTTTACAGTGCTCTAAAAGTATAAACTAAAAATAGCTGTTTATTAAATAATTTATTGGAGTAAAAGAGATATTCCTATTATTTTTCAAAATCATATCATTTATCATAATTATTGATTTTGAAATATTACTTGTTATTATTCTTCAAATAAGAACGTAGTATATGTATAATATATAGAACTGAATATGCAAATAACAGACAAGAATTTTTTATTGTAAATATTTATTAAACATTCATAGTAATTATCAAGCATTTATGAATTTGTATAATGTTGATAAATTGAAAATAAGGTGTAATATATATGCATTTGAGCACCCAAAGAATAGTACAAAAATAACTCGAATCAAAGTGGTTACAGCGAGATTTATACTCGCCATTTTTTGTTTAAAAAGAGAAAGCCTCTGTCGCTAAGCCATGCCGCGAGTTATTTGTATAATCCGATTATTTATTTTACCTAATATTTTCACAAGCTGCTTTTCTCGGAATTTAAAAGCACATTTTATCGTTTGTACAAAAAAATCTCCGAATAGTGACCTTTTACTGAATAAAGTAGGAATCGAAATAAAAATATCGACCGTCTCCTTATAAAGGAGGTGAAAGTGGTTCGAACAAGTAATAATCGAAAAAGGCTAAATCCGTTGAATACGCTGCATGAGAGAAAACTTTCCAACTCAACGGACATGTGACATGTTTTGTGCTTTTTGTCGTGTATGGTCGTCCATTGTCGCGTAGCATAATGACCTCCAGGATTAAACTTCCACATTTCGCCATGCAGCTCAAAATAATACCTCCGAGAAACCAATTGGAGCGCTGCACTAACACGTATACACGCATGCAGGATTATATTGTTCTGTTGATTTTTCATTCATGCAATCAGAATTATACAATGCGTACTATGATATTTATCGAACGTTACAGTTCTCGCATACAGTTTTCTGAGGTTATATCGACAAGATTGATTTTAAGGTTGGTATTCTATAAATATTTTACAGCCCCAACATTGGGGGAAGAAGAATCAATTTATTTATCATTGTTTAATATATTACATATTTTGTCACTTCATTCAGTTACAGAGAAACAACTCCCATCATATCTGCTTGATTCTGTTGTTTTTATTTTTGTGCCGTACCACGGTAACAATTCGTAACAAGGTCCGCTCTTTTCGATGTCTCCCTAACTTGATTAATAGGAAGGCAGAATGAGACACTTGTCATCATTGTTTAAGTTTAATACAAGGACCAAGAATTCATTTGTATGTCTAATAACTTCTGCATATTTTATTATGAGAAAATATGGCGGTCAAAAATTATGTATTTTATTAGTTTTCCAATATAGCTAAATAGGGTGGTCAAGTATACCTTTGAGCCAAATGAAACTTGCAATACGTTATTCGATAACATATCAAAAAAAAAAAACATCTCACACCAAGTTTCAACACCCAGGTGAGGTAGTAACAGAAAAAAATTGAAATTCTAAATTGGAATACTAAATGACATAAAAAATCTGAAAAAATTCTGGGACGTTGAAAATCGTGTAGCGCATATTATCGAATTTGTTGAGATTTTCTTATTCATATATATATATATATACATTATTCATATACATCTTATGTATACATCTTATATTAGATATACATCTTATTCATATAGATACATTAGTTAAAAAAAATAAAATTCATTTATTAATTTATCTTGTACCGCAATTTTATATATTCTATATATTCTATCGGTATTCTATTTATTCTGGAATGTAAAAATTTGTTGCAACGATATAATTCGCGAAACGTTTAAGTTTAAGTCCTGTCACGTAATCACTGCATGCATTTTGGACGATTGGCTAGGTACAATCGGTGTAAAATGGATTCTTTATTGTGTTTAAACAGATAAATTATTTCATAACATTTTGAGTAAAGGTGAATTACTTAAATCTGAAGATTCTATACAATTTATTTAAACTTACAGTTTGTTTTAAATAAATGTGTTGAAACGCATGAACATTTATAATCTACGGACAGTGCGTATCTTACGTATTATTGCCGTATTCCTACGACAAAATAAGTGAATGAAATGAAAGTGTTATTAAGAAAGTCATAAGGAATAAAAATGGAAAGAGCGTGGAGGTAGAATGTCTTGTTCTGTATGCCGGCAACAAAACAGCATACGACACGTGGGTCGATAGTGTCTGATGATGCTCCCTGGAACAACGCGGAGCTCAGAGACACGTAGGTGGAAATCCGCGTAAAGACATATCCCACACTTACGTACTAATTGGTTTCAGAATAGCTGATATAAATAGAAAAATACGTAAGCCGGGGTGTTCGTGATGTGCTTTTTTAATAAGGTAAATGTCCGTGTGGTCGAACGATTAAGGAAGCAATTAAGATAATTACACTTTCTTTTATATTTAGACAACGTTAAATTATAATTAAATCCGCTCGTCCAAAAGGATAAAATTTCTAATTTCGGATAAAGTAATAAGAATATACACTCGCGAAAGAAATAGTTTTAAATTAATTAAAATCTGAAAATGATCGTATGGCTCATTAACTAAACAATATTCACGGTATGTCCTAGTTCGTTAATTATAACTAGCTGCTAATTAATTCTAGTCGTTAATTATTTCAAATACCAAAAATGTGTTAATTTAATTTTTTTCATCGTTTAATAGAAAAAAGGTAAGATAGTAATATTTTATGATATGAGAATATTTTGTTTGTAGTAAATTCGTTCGATTAATTACAATGGGTTCTTTTTTTCTGAATCAATTTTGATACATGAGAACTTTTCATTGACAACCTGTAATACATGTTTTAAAGGCTTTTATTGCTGCGCAAACATCCTTTGTATGTAATTTTTCTTCTTTGGTATTTTGAAGAATTTTTCTGATTTTATTAATAAGTAAACTCTTGAAATATTATACAATAATAATTTTGTGTGACGTAAGTAGTGAATTATAGAAACTAGTAATTAAATTTGTGTCTAATACATTTTGCTATTACATTTTGATTAGTTTAAACGTTAAAAATAAGCAGAAATGTTATTACTAACAAAATTTCCACAATATTGTTAATTACCGGAACTCGTTTGCACACTAAAACCTTGTGTTAATCTCTAACATACATAAAGGAGATTCTGCAGTGTTTTTTATGTTACTTTTCCTATTAACATTAACTCTTGTCAATTATAGTATCGATTAACATTTTCTATGTTCAAGTAACACTTGAAGAGGATTTTCAAAGCTCCTATTTTTAAAACTCTAGAAGTCACTATACATTTAACAGTCATTTTCTTATACTATAGATTATTACATTTAACAAATATTCGTAAAATACTTTAAACAAGTAGTATAATTACGTATTAAAAAGAAGATTCTTGTTAAAAAGAAATAAAACTAAAAAGGTTTTTAGTGTTTTAGGTCTTATTCAGTTAGGACTTATTCAGTTTTGTTAATTATTTTTACTGGATTGCTTGATGTAAATACATTAAACATTGTATAAAACATTTGTTTAAAAAAATTTACCGCATAAGCTTTTTTAATACACAAAAAATGACTAAAGAATCAGTTCCTTAATATTTAAAAATAGTACACCTAATTAAAAAATCTTAAATAAATATATTAATATTAGTATCAATAATATATATTTACTAAAAAAAAATGAACAAAAATTCGCAACTTTTTTAATACAAAATCGTCATTTTTCAGAATTCTTTTGCACTTTTTTGTATTTCACAGCCTGCATTTTCAACTTCAAAATTTAACAAAATTCTACAATATGTATCTCATTGACTGACTTGTTTTTAACTTTTTTCCAAAATTTTGTCTTTTCTTCGCAAAAGGAAAGAATATTTCGTCCTTTTATCCGCCTATGCCCTTTATTTATTGGTTCATAAATATGAAAATTTACGAACTGAAAAACAATGGATTATGAAACATCTTTCTTCTACAATGACATTTTTCTCAGTGACTTCTTTCTCCTACAGACACATTTTCCTTCCAGCAGGGAGGCCTACTGTGCTGGTCAATTTGCATACATATTATATACGCAATACGTACTTGTGTATACAGTCAGTCAGGAAAATTTCCATTTACTATTTACAATTCCCACAGGAGATGTGAGAGATTCATAATTTTCACATACAATCAGAAACGTAATATTTATTATTAACGAAAATGAACGGAACATATATCCATATGTTAACGATGAAAATAAACTAATAGGTGAAAATAAACTAGTAGATGAAACTGTTAACAATTCATTTTTTAAAATTATACGGAAAACACAATGAGTATAAAGAAAAATTCAACAGTTTAGTTCAAATATTTTTACAAACAAGACGGGGACAGTACTTCGATGACTTACGAATAATTCAATTTCTTGAGTTTATATTGTAAATATTTTCTTCAAAGTTAAAATTTTGGAAATTTAAATTACGGAAATAAGGTGCAAGCTTGAAGAAAATTGCACAAATTACGAAGAAGTTGCGTTCTAATTCACAGTAATTTTGCGAGAGATACAGCGAAAGTAGATCAACTCAAAATCAGCAACCAGTCGACGAGAAACAGTAGAATGCCACAATAAACGTGTCATTTTACGTACAATCAGATATGATCCACAGACAAGTGCTTCAAAATTGACAACGATGATAGACAATCAGTATAATATACAAGTTGTACCTAAAATAACACGAAATGCGATTAGAAGGCGGGAAACAGAGGAAGAAACTTTGAAACAGGAACAAATTGAGCCAAATAGAGAGTGAAAGAGACGAGATAAAAAGGGAGAGAGTTAACGGAGAATTTAACACTATAACTGCCAACCAGTTAAAATGACTGGTTACAGATTTCACATTTCATATTTCTTTGCAGTGCTTTTGTCGAAATACCTGTCATATCTTGTTGAGGTAAAGAATAGTTGTTAATATTGCTTAATGCTTCAGAATATGTTTATTCATTTTTCCATTTTGTTTCCATTTAAAAGTAAGTGTAGAATATTAAGGAGAAGAGACAAAGGTAGTGCAAGTACAGATTAATCCAAGTACATACAATACGATAAATACAAATTTTTAAAAGTGGGAATGTTACAAAATTACGTAACAAAAAAAGAAGAGATAGTCAAAAATTTACAGCCCAAGCAAGATGTGGTAACACCGAAGATTTTAATAAGTATTGATTAGATGAAGATGCGAGAAGATGTTTGTGGAGACAGGTTCGGAAACCTGAAGTACCTAAATAGCCTTAAGAAAATAGAAGAAAAGATCAGGAATGAAGATATAATGAATGGATGACGGGACAAAAATGTCGAAGCATGGCTTGAGAAGTTGATAAAGGAAAGAAAAGAAAAAATAAAGTGTAATTGAAGTCACCAAACAGGCTTCCATCAGCCCTGAGAAAATGTAAGAGAATAGGATGCAATAAACAGAGCTATAGTAAAGAGATTCTACCTTAGAATTTAAAGATATTTTACCTTAGAATGAACAGATTGAGTTGATAAGATAGTTTTACAAAGATAAGTTAATGTAATACAAGTCCAATTTCTTAACTTTAATCTACCATCTTCACTTTTGTAGGTAGTACCACGTAACTCTTTTCTCGTTGAATTGCAAGTGATGTCACGAGAACTCTAATCCATTAATCTAGAATCTAATCTAATTTAGGATCAAACTACTTTAGTTAAGTAACACGTTGGAAGAATTATTTTTACATTTTCACATTTTTGCATTTTTAATATGACAAGGCTCTTTCGACTTCTCATTTATGAGTTATACATAGAACAAGAGCACTTCTATTCTTATAGCGTTGAATTTATAATGTCACCTATTTTTACTTTTTGTGAGCAACGCCTATTTTACTTTGATCCATTATAGCGTTTAGATTTTTAGCATTTTCTATTTTTATTTTATTTTGTTGGTATTATATTTGTAATACGTGTATGCGAAAAGGGGATCGCTGACAGTTCAGGTGTTTAATGGCGATTTTATCATATCGCACATTTTGTCGAGTTACCGTATTACGCGATTTATATTATTATTAATCGTGTATTTCTTGTATTCGTGTAGTTCCTTTTATTTATCCACTGAACACGATAACAGCTTCGCTAACATATTTTTTGCTTTTTACAGGAGAAAAAAATAAAAATATATTTCACCCTTAACGGTCATACTGAGGTATGAAACGATCCCAGACTGTTATATCTCAAGAGTGTTCAGCTAAAATTTTAACTATTTCTATTAAAATTGAAAGAAATTTTTAATTTTTCTGTAAAAGTCGTAATTTTTTCAATTTTGTCACGTTTTCGAATTTTTGTTTTCATAATCAACGTTTAAATTTACTGAAATCAGCTGTGAAATATGTTAAACAACTTTAAAGATTATTTATAATTTTTTCAAGTTAAAATAATGACTAGCTTCTTTGTAAGGAACACTTTTAGTAGCTGGAGTCTTAAATGTCCCAATGTACCAGGTATATTATTCTGTTGAAGTATCGTTAAGGGTTAATTTGAGTATACATACATGTACATAATACGAATTCCTACATATATGTATAAGTTTATGTATACATTGTGCAAGCGATTAGGTAAGTCACTACTAACTGAAGCTAGTAAAATGACCTTTAATCCTTTTATTCTTATTATGCAGAGAGACTTGCTCATTACGAGACACAATGCGAGTGTCATAAATACTTTTTCACGCACCATAAAAGGTCAACACTGTCCTGTTTCCATAGCTGTTACTGCAGCGAGAACTATTGTATTCGAGCTACCCTGCAATGAAGTAAGGGTCTACCCACCAAATCAGCTAATTAATAATACGCCATTGATGTTGATCTGACACCTAATCTAATTTTTGTGCTAAACTTCGTTCCGGGACACTATTCCTTTATTCTTTTAATAACATTAATAATGATCAATATAAAAAAGATACAACAATTCGAGTGTTAGAATCTATTAGGAGGAGTTTCAGAGTCTAGTTCACATATTGTTTTACAAGAAAAATACGAGTATTGGTTAAGCTAAATATTCAGTTGAACCGTGAACATTTCACACATCAATTCATATTTTTACATGATTTTGAAGATCGACAAAATTTGGTAGAAGAAAATTTAATCATGTTAGAAAAATAGTCTGTGTCGGGTGCTGGAGACGGTTGACACTAACACAAGCGACTGTTGCACGATTATAATCGAGAATTATAAAACGTTCACTATACTATTAATTATAAGAGAACACGTTAATACCGGTAATGAAATTCACACGGACTGTTCCAAAAGTTACACAGAACTCAATGCAGGAGACTATATGTATACATGAAAGTGTCAATCACATTAGAGAGTTCATAGGTAAGCATAATTTACTTCGAATTAGATTATTGTTTACTTTCGATTAAACTTTAACTAAACAGAATTTAATAAATGTAAGCTAACAGAGGTACGTATGCTCAGAAAATGGAATCATACTGGCATGCTACAGAAGGCTGGATAAAAAAAGAGGACATTTTCGCGATAATAAATTTACATTTTGACTGCGCGAATATTTATGGCAATAATTTTGTCGCCGAAATAATGTTGACCTAATGGCACTTTTAATGGATGCGACCACAAATGCAATCATACAATGAAATATGTGTTTCATTAAATAATAAAATTCACCTAGTTACCACGTTAAAGTAAGTTATACAGTACTCCAAAATACCACACTTTAAAAAAATATAATTTTTAAGTAACTATTATTTGTACGCTGCGAGCGATAACTTAATAGCACTCGAATATTTCGGGGAATGCAAATGATTGGACCAGTTAATTTAAAAATCACTTGAATGACTAAACTTAAGGTTAAACTTTACTTTGAAGCATACAAAATTCTTGACTTTTTTCACCATTTAATAGATTTTGATTTTTTTGGAATACAGAAATACAGGTTTTAATGTTAGGAATGCAGCAGTGAACAAGTTATGCGCGCGTAAAATTCAACACTCGTAACGTCACATTGACTTCTGTCTATCATTTTATTGTGCTACGTTTATGAGGGTTAAAATGACTATAATGTCATTTATTTAAAAAGAAAAAACCAACATCTGTTTACAACTAGTGATCAGAGAAACATGTTTTATTATTTTAATGGCATCCTCTACCTAACTGATTGACGGAACATGGGTAGAAGCCAATATGGCGTCGCAGTAACCAGTCAAGTACGCCATAAGCGTTCATATTGCTATTAACCGCTGCATTCCTAACATTAAAACTTGCATTTTTGTATTCAAGGCATCAAAAACTATTAAATAGTAAAAGAAAGTCAATAATTTTGTGTGTCCCAAAGAAAAGTTGAGCCAAACTTAATGTTAAATTGTAGTTACAGTTTACTGATGGGTGGAGCGATTGTTTTTATTTACTGTGTACAGTTTGAAAACTAATGTCTGTCGATTACGTTAAGGTTGACCAAGGGTTCAACGCAAAGGTCGGTTGTCGACTTAACGGTTGCGTGTAAAAAATGGTCAATAAACACCAGCTGCAGAAGGCAGCAGTTTGGGTATTCTCAAGGTTTGTGGCATTTCCCTTTGCCTTATACCTGAATGTTCCTAAAAAATATTTCGAACTGTTTTCTAGTGTGCCTAGAAAAAATTTGTACGAATTATTAAATGTTGTTACATTGTAATAATAACGATAAATATTAATCTTTCATATTATACTTTTTTTATGATTTTGTGTACAAAACAGTAATCTTGTTTTTAAAATATATATCTAAAAGTTAGTAAGCTATTTTACAGCCTTTTTGTTCTAAAATGTGCAACAGTTTCATTATACTTCTAACTTTAAAAACTTATGACAAAGTTATAATTACGTATCTTCACTGTATATGTATAACAAAAAAATGAAAGAGTAACTTGTTTCGTATTCCGATGATTACTGTACTTCACTTTGCACAACAAAACTGTAATTCTCTCAGGAATCGTCAAGAGTAATAAATTCTCCGTTATCTATTTTTTCGTCTATCTTAAGTAACTTCTGTGCTTTACTAATATAATCACGTGTTTGTAGCATGGTAATTACATGGTTAACATAGTATTGGTGTTTGTAATATGGTCATTAAATCATATTACAGGTTTTGCGGAGTATGAACGGTACAGATCGCCGTACGTGCGGGTCGCTTGCCAGAAATGCGGGTCACTAGTTCCTTTGACAGCTGCTTATGCCGTTAACTTTCAATTCTACATCCTGCACAAAGTCTCATTTTATAGGTAGAGTTCCAAGGAATGTGGCCACATTTCATTTTAAATTTGTACACCTTTCGTTAAGAAGAAATTTACAATATATTATTACTAATTTTCATTAATATAAAGTAAGCTCTTTAATTTTGAAACTTAGGAATTTGAGATCTGTAACTTAGTAAATTTGAAAATTTAGAAATCACTTGAAATTTCGAATTTTCAAAGTTTTAAGGTTTACAAACGTGCAAAATTAGAAACTGAGGAATATAGAAAATTTACGAACATGGGGATTTAAGAATGCGTGAATTTAAAAAATTTTAGAAGTTGAGAATTTTGAAATTCGGAACTATGGAAATTCAGGAATTTGGAATTCTGGCAACTTTAGAATTTGAGAATTAGAGGTTTACAAAGTTGAGAAATTAAATAAAAGACCGTTAATTATCCACGAATTTTATTATATAAAGACTTGTACTTCGTGATTATACGTTGGATGGATCATGGGGACAATATTACTAGGGAATCTACAGGCCAGGTGCCTCACGTGAATTCGAATGTGTATTTAAAATTTAGAGTACCTACTGTAAACATATAGGTATAACAAAAATGAGATGTAAAAATTTTTTAGTCGTTCCAAACGATTAAACGTGCCTGGAATTATCGAAAGCGATACCAAAAACGATTATTGTTAATTTGACGACTGACGTCAATCACAACCGAATCATCAACGACGAGTTCTAGGGCTTCTAACATGGTTCCAGTCGATCCTATACATCAATAATTATTGAAAAAAATACCAAAACACGATTTTTTAATAATTCGACGACGATCTACGTTGATGACGAATTCCTGCCGTCAGATTACCGCCAAATCTATATAGCAAAAGAGTGTCTCATAAGTTTACTCTCCAGAGTTCAAATCAAAAGACTCAAAATTGCAGCCTGTAGCGTGTTACTGGTAAACAAATAGACAAACAAAAGGATTTTCATTACGTTCGGCAACTAATCGACAGTTGGTGCTTGCTTTTGCTATGTTTGTCAGAAAGAAAACTTTCATTAAAAAAGGAGAGAGCTGGTTAGATTGAAGAAGGGGATGACGTAACGTGTTTATGTTTTTGAGACTTCGCAAACGTCAATCTTCGTGATTGAACCGTGTACCCAAAGCAACGATGTACAAACAAGTTCATCACGCATTTGGAGAGTTTTGGTTGTTAAATGATTTAGAAGTTCCGATAGGTCGAAACCTTCGAGGTTTCAAGTAACAGTAACAAGTAACAATTTTTATTCACCATTTTTGGAAATAGTTTCTTCACTAAAAATTTCCGAAATTTGTAACATAAATATTCGTATTTTATAAAATTGTGTTCTCTCGTTAAAAAAATTTACGTCATGTATTTTTACTTCATCCATATTTTTAAACGATTTACCATTAAGTGAATTTGCAATGTTCGGAATAGATAAAAATGAAATGGTGTCAAGACCGATGAATATGGTAGATAAGATAAAATATCCCAATCAAATAGCAGTAATGTTTATGATGTTATCAAAGATGTGTGCGGTCATGCGTTGTTTTGATGGAAGACTATTGCTTTTCTCAATGAAAGTGAATGCTGTTTTCCTTGTACTACTACTTTCAGGTAATGCAGTTGTTCACAATACTTTTCAGAATGAATAGCCTGGTTATTTGGTAAGAGTCCATAATACAATGTTCCCTTATAATCCTACCAAATCGAGAGCAATACCTTTCTTACCTGTAGTTCAAGTTTAGTCGTTGTTAACGGATTTTGTCCAATGTTTCCTTCATTTCAGATTATCAAAAATGATCCATTTTTCATCATCAGTGACAAATTGCTTTAAAAAAGAGCGAATTTTGTAACGTTTTAATAATGAATCGCCAGTTAAAATGTAGCTAAACAATCTTCTCCATTAAATCATGCAGAACCCAAATGTCATACTTATTCCGAGCTTTCTCAAATGCAAAAAGAATGATTTTTGTGAAATCTTTAATATGTTTGCAATGTCTCGAGTTGTGTACCTTGGATTTTTTGTATGCAATTTGCAATTTCATCATCATCAATCTCTTCTGGTCTGCCACTTCGTTTCTTGTTTTCCACATTAAATTAATTTTTGTCTCACCATTATTTAACCTTTCGAATTCAAAACTTGATCTTTAAGCAAATACAATATAGGTTTATCACATTTGAACTGTAACATGCCGCACAAGTCTGACTTGATGTTATAAGCGAAGTTGAACTTCTTCCAGAAAGAAAACAGCGAATAATCAGAACTGCGTTGCCGAGGGTGCATAGTACACTTAGAGATACAGGTCCCCTCTAAAGTCCAACTCTACTGTTATATTTCGAAAACGACTTTAAATATGGAAAAATGTTTCAAACAAAAGTTGTAGAATATCAAGGGGAACATAAGGTGGTGGCAACAATTAGACTTTGGATGATTGAAAGTCACGTGAACGTCGTCTTCACTTTTTTACGTAGAACGCCCCATTTTTTAATGCATATTTTTGTAGCCCCGTCGGGACGTTTTCAAAATACTACCTATATTTATTTTTTGTGCGAGTCATTCCCATGATACGAAGTTTCTTTGAAATATGTCAACTTTGAAGCTTCGTATCTTGGGAATGACTTACACAAAAAACAAACATGGGTAGTGTTTTGAAAACGTCCCAATGCTACAAAAATATGCAATAGAAAATGGGGCATTCTACGTGAAGACGGCCATCCAAAGTGAAATTGTTGCCTCTCCATCTTATATTCTCTTTGATATCTACAATTTTTGTTTGTAACACTTTTCCATATTTAAAGCCGTTTCCGAAATATAAGGGCGATATTTGACTTTAGAGAGACCTTGTATGTATGATCAACGGTTCATGTATCGACGCTAATCCTTTTAATAGTCAGTTATCAACCTATAAACTCAGCTGCAGAGTTAAATTTCCAACAACCAGTGAGAATCATATTCCGTCTTTTGTTTCAATGAACGACATGCCCCTGTGAGTATCGTAATTTATGGCTTATTAATGTCACGTATTCTCTTCCCGTTTTTTCTCCCTCTTAAATAAGCACGCTCTATAAATTTACAAAGAAAAAATTCGCATACATCTGCAGTCTCGTTCAAACCCGTGCTGTGCAAGAACCGAGTGTACAGTGACGAGGAAATCTGGCTTCCATTAAAAAATATTGCATCGAAGGGGAAAGAGGTATAATCACGACAGCATTTTAGGAAACTTTTAGGATGTGACAATTTTCGAATATCGAAATGTATGAATTTGGGGCCTTAGAAATTTGAGAACATAGTAACTTGATGGTCAAGGGATTTCAGGATCTAGGAATTTTTTTTAGCTGGTGATTTTTATCGAAGGGATTTTTATTTAGATTTAATTTTTATTCTTATTTTATTTTTTTTAACGTATGCGTTTGGATCTAGAAACTTTTATCAAAATGTGTTTAAATCGATAGTTTTTGGTTCTACGTATTTATTGTTTTAGAGATTTAGGAATTTTTGTACATAAAAAGTTTTGAATCCAAAGATCTACAAGATATTTGGTTCATAGATTTTTTATCCAGAGAGATTTAGATTAAGGAGTTTAGATTCTAGCGATTTTTGGTCTAAGGATAAAAAATGATTCAGATATTTTGATCCTAAGGACTGTTTGATCTAGAGATTTTTGGATTTAGAAATTCAGAAACAGTGAAATTTGAAAAGTTTAATATTTAGAAATCTGAAAATTTTGAAACTTCGAGATTGAAATCTTGAAAATTTGCAAGATAAAAATTTTAAAAATAAAAAATGTGAAAGTTTGAAAGCAAATATTAAAAAATTTGTAAATATGGAAATTTATGAACTCAAAAATTGTCAATGTCACATTATTAACTGATATACGAGTTATCAGTTTCAAAGGAATTGCAAGAAACAACAACACAAAAATTATTTAACAAAATATAAAAACAAATTATAGATAAAGTACGCGATAAATTTTATAACATAAGAGCAACTAAAATATTGTTAAGATACATTATTTTTACATTTTCAGTGAATTTTTATTGTCTTATTGTAATAATTTTATTGGCCAATAACATGAACTACATATTAATTAAACAACATTTAAAACTGTATACTTATCTATTCACTTTTGAGATTTCTGTCAAGTTTCTAAGTGCGCGAATAATTCCATGACTTACTCTATGCATGTATTTAGCGACGAAACGAAGTGCCTGTCCACGCGCGGACGAATGACGTGAACGGATGTCGAATTGAATTGGCACAATAACCATAACCAGAGTTTAATGTGGCAATAGATGTGCGACCTTTTCCTTGCTATTTTAAAGAACGAAGCGTAACGAAACACGACGGTGCGTCGTTACGCATTAAAGAATCGCGTTTCCGCCAAATAATCGAAGTCATGATCCGTGCGCGAAAGTCATGGTAAAACAAATCCCACGAAATCAAAACTACATTTTGTAATACGAAAAAACTTGTAAACTTGTAATATCTGCTTTTATTATTTTATTGAAGGACTTTTTCTGGTTTATTAAGGATTTGGTTTCCTTTGGTATCGATAGTGGCAGTACACTAAAAATTTCAATTTTAGGCGCTATGTAAACTACACCTTTTTCAAAATGTATATTACAAGCTTCATTAAAACTGTTATTAATTAACAACTCTATGCGTTGAAAATCAAAACGTATTGTAAACTTTTATTGGATAAAAGCTAATTTAAGATTTTTTAAATTCCATCTATCACTATCAAACAGCAGTATGCTCAAAATGAATTTATTAATAATATTTATTGACTCGAATAATGGTTGTATCAACTGAAAACAGTTATTTCAGAAATTAGGTTTTATGTAGAAACAGCATCAAAATGAACAAATATTGAAAACAATAAAAATATCGAATTTTGGTAAATACAAACGAATGAAATCATAAATATTGCATCATGATTAAGCAATAATGAACTTGTTAATAATAACAATTTTTGGAAGAAAGAGTCGTAAAATTAATTTAATTTTATTTCACTTTTAAAATTTGGAAACAAGATCGTTATTCATTTTTAATTTAGTAGACAACTGAAAAAATGTATGTTTTAATTTGTAAGTACATAGATAATTACCAAAATTCTTGATTATCGTTTTTGATATTTATTTAACATACGATAATTACATTGAAGTTTATTCATGCAATTTAATTTTTCTAGTATAAACTTTAAAAAATCAATTATGTAATATGCAGATATAACAGAGTAATAAAAACAATTGCCTATGGATATTCAAATTTTCATTTTCTCTAAAGGTTAACGTAACCAAAACTGCGTTTGCAATTTGCAAATTAAATATTACTAAGTTGCTTTAAGTGTTCTTTTATTCACTGGTATTACATATGCATATGCAACAGGAAATAAAATCGCAATCAAAATTTATTGAGGACCTAAACGCATTAAAAATTCTGTACCATGTTCCCTGCCATGTACGTAATTTAAATTGTAATAAAATTCTTGATGCGTAATAATGAAACAAAGAAGTATCGTCGAGATATTATCAGACTTACATGTATGTACACACACATGTTTTCTTGCAGTTCTCATACCTTTCTACCTATGTTTTCTCTATTACAAGCTTTGTAAGATTATACGTTACTCGATGATTCTTTTTATATGACGATGCACACGAGTGGATGCCAATAAGCGTTATTCATACTTACTAGACTGTGCATGTTTATGCAAATGCATATTTCCACAGAAAATAGATAATGATGTATGGAAATTCATTTAAATTCTATTGCAATGAAAAAAGGTTTTCTCGGTAGAAGATTAAACAAAAATATTTTTCTGATCATAAAATAGATAAAAAAACTTCTTTAATTGCTTTTACATTGTGCGTACATACGTGTGATGTGACTGAACACACATTGACGATTTTACACATATAAATGTGAAATACATGTTTACGCGTATACATGTGATATGATATGATTGTCGCGTGTCACGATATAAGTGTTTACGAAATCCATTCGTTCCAGTGTCCTCAAAATATGAAAACAGTCATTCGTGATTAAGAAAATAGCACAGTGAGTTACTGATAGAATACTAACAAAGAAAGATATCCAAACGAGTTTAGGTCGAAATTCTCGCGAGAATTTTCTCCTGCATTCGCACGCAACGCTGATCAGCCGAATTGAGCTCATTTTATGCCTCTTCTCTTTGCGGAGAGGACAAAATATTAAATTTATTCACCTCCGGTTGACTTAAGGTAAACCCGATTTATATTTTTGCATATTTTTTTATAAGGAACATTTTTGCTTTACATTTCCTATATAAAATATGCATTGTTCTCGATTTTTTGAAAAATTTGACCTACAGTCAACCGGAAGTGCTTAAAACTATCTGCAGACTTCGCTGAAAATTAATCAGTAAAAATTGGACGGATCGGTCAAGCCGTTTGGCCACTATATGCCAGTAAGGGAACATAGAAAAGTGAGCACAAACATAACAAAAGGCTTCGTGCGAATCCAATAAAAAAACAATCTGTCCGTCATGATTAGTAAATAAATATCTGAAATTGAATATAATTATTTCATTAACAAGGAAGAATTACATAGTTATTTTTAATCCACAGCTATGGATTGATATTTTACATTATAAATGCGATTTTTAATAGTATATTTGCATCACATGTTTTGGTTACACTCTCGTTCATATTCAATATGAGCGGAAATGACAGTTAATACAGTATTTTAATAAAAATATTGATTTGCATGCGAGAAATATTATCGAGAGATTTGAATTTATGTCTGATAACATGCAATAAACAATTTTTATATGAACTGAATACCTAACCTAACCATTGAAATACCAAACATTATGCTTGATAGTAAATAAAGTTTAAATACACTTTTTGACGTTGAAACAACATTGTTCATAAGTACAAACTATAATTTTTCATGAATTCAAACTATCGTATTTCTGATAAAAAGCATTAACTCTTAATTGACATCATGGAAAAAATAAGTACATACTGCAATGCAAATTGCAATAAGTTGCGAATACAAATGACTTTGTTACTCATAATTTTCACTCACATTAAATGTCTATAATAACGTAATGAAGTACACTGATATATGTAACAACACAAGTTGTGTTTGAAATATAGCTCTTATTGTACAGATTATAAAATCTATTTCTCCTGCATGTAAATAATTAGTAAACCTATTTGAATTATTCGAAGGGAATTAGGGCTATATAAGTTTTTGTTCCACGTCTAACAGCAATTAACAATAAAACCTAAATAAAACGAAATGTAATAATACCTTATGTTACTGATGATTTTTTAATACATGTTAATTTTTCTTGCGATATCTACACATGAAAGAGCACCGTGTATCTATATGTATATGTAAGGAGTACGTACGTAAGAAGAAATTATTACATATTCAGGGTATCTCACCTAACTTGAACATCTTCAATATCTTGCATATTTGTTATGATAGAATAAAATGTGAAAGAAAAACATTATTCTGCTTAAAAGGGCAAATATTGTGGTGAATAAGAAATTTTTCATTTCTCCCAATTTCATCATCGTGGTTATATTTTCATGACTATCATTTCAGCTGTCATGGAGTAATAGCTGAGGCCAAGACGAATACAATGACCTATTACACTGTTACGTTCACGTGACCTTGAGTACAAAAAATTCATACTCAAGTTAGATAAAGCAACCCGTATATTGAAGGATATGAAAAAATATTTAATATTATTATATTACTTTCCAATAAAAAATGCATTATCATACGGCAAGAGTGAAAATAAATGTGTTAAGTCCGCTTCACGTTTACAAGGAAAGTGTACGGCCTTCGGAACGCCGATTTCGATTACACTTTGCATAATGATAGAGAACACCAGAAGTAATAATTTTGCAAAATCATAGCGCACATCGCCCCTATACTTAATCATTTGAGAACGACATAAGACCATAAATACATTCTACCCTGGAAAAGTACTAGGTTTATGAAGCCAGAAGTTACGAGATCAAGACTCGTGATAAATCCAAGTATGTTTTCATTTCTACTTCAGTTTTTTCGATCCTCTTTCACTTGTCATTAAAATGATTGAAAAATGAGTATTTTCAAACAAAATATTTTCCTAACCAAAAATTTTTGCGATGCCGTAATTTCATGTTTCAAATGCTTTTATAAGGTCAATTAATTATCCTGATTATTATAAATAAGTTGTAATATATCATTTTTTCCCATTTCTTCGAACATAATCAGATTAACAAAAAGAAATTTAAGTTTAATTAGTCAATCGTAATTAACTATATTTATAATTTAAAACCACATTTCAAAATTCTGTATTATTACTCGATGTTTCAGTGATTTTTCTTTGCTTCTATTAAAAATTCACCACGGAGACTATTTCGAATAATTTTCCGGTCACGTTGATTATACCATTTTACACGTAAATAAATAATAATACGTATTGACTTTGTTTCGCCGTCATTCACCGATGTCCGACGAAGCGCGAATAATAATGCTCGTTTACGCCACTTCAATCGCTCCTTTGTTTTATATCCGTAGCAACAAATCGTTGTTAAATGATTCACACGGAGTTATACAAGAATCAATTAAATCACTCTCTTAATAATTCCTTGCACACGTCATTAACGGCAAATGTCATTCAGTACTATATTGCTCTATACTCTATTCTATGTTATATGCTATATGATATATCATATTTAGGAATATTACATGTACAATAAAAAGTATCATTCGAAGAAGTTTTAAACGATTCATCATACGAAATGCGTACATCATGTGCCATTAAATGTAGTATAATATGTGGTGAGGAAAGGGAGTGTGAAATTGAAATAATAATAAAAAAAGCGAGAATAATGATGAGGTATGGTTCAATCCAACCTTGACAATCAAGCTTCAATCAATTCTTGGTTGAGCACTCATAGCATCGTTTGTTGCATTAGTTATTAGATGTCATAGCAAGGGAGAATAATATTAATTATTTTAATTAAATGTTTTCATAACATTAAATTTATATTTATATTTATTAAAATATACAAATAAATATATTGCACGTTTTTGCTTTTGAATATGTGTGTATACCGTTTGTGTATATATGAATATGCGTTTATACTCCATATGCCTATTTTCCCTCCAAATTTTGTTACCACCATAAATGTAGACTTAATTTTGTAAACGTTCATGCGTATTTTGAACTGTGCGCTGTTGACAAAGGAGCACAGGACAATACGTACGTGTATCCTAAAAAATGTCAATACGCTCTCGTAATATCATAAATTATGTACATGTTTCAATGATACCTCACAACGAACACGACAAAAACATGTACGTATAACTGAACTCGTGTTGTTCAAGTACTGACTGTATACTGTTTTTAATACAGGTACCTTTATTCAGGAACATTTTCTATTACAATAATTCGAAACACTGAAACCTAAATCTATACCACAAACTGAATGAAACAAGGTTTCGTAAGATAAAAAAACTGAAACGAAACATTCTAAAATAGATGTATGATCATTCATATGTGCATACATGTTTTTGCAAGTAATTCCTTTAAGTACAACTATTTCGTTCATCAAACTCGTAAAGAACAGTTTATAATTTTCAAACTATAAATCCTTCTATATCAGAGTCGATACTTCTACAGCTGGTAAATACGTACAAAATTAGTTTTACACGGTAGGTTACTCCACTCTATTTTGTTTCACTACAGTTAATCACATACACAATATACTGTAACCTTTGAAATTACTACTACACATTAGGAATTATTATTAAATATATACTATTGACAAGAATTACTGTGATTCTTGTGCATTTGAGAAAAATGCTGAAATTCAATGTTGTATAACCTACTGTGAACTACTATTCATCAAGACTTGTTCAAAATAATAGCATATTAAGGCTTGAATTTTTTACATTTAAATATTCATTCGATTTTATTTAAACGGATTTTATTTTAGTATCGAAAGGGTAAAATGTTATATCATAAAAGGGCTCCTTGAATTGTAAAAATTATTTTTATATTTTTATATTTAACCGCTTGCAGTACTTTGACGAGTCAGACTCGTGACGCACTCACGGTTCAAGTGCGACAAATCTTACTTCAATATTTAATACGTTTCAATTTGAAGTTTAAGCACAATTATAATTTGTATAGTCAAAGACTGCTGATTACAAAATAATCACAACATTTTGACTTTCTTTATTGATTTTAATATTAAAGCAGTTAATAGTTACTTCTGACTGAAGCACCTGACAATTTAATCATATAGTACGTGGTTAAGAACGCATGTGGACAATGAATAACAGCATTTGCATTATTTTCGTGCAGTGCTGAAAATGAACCTTAGTTTTCAAAGCAAGTTAAATTGTATCCAAAACAATATTTTCTAACTACGTTATAATCACTGATAGAAATGTTTGAGTTTTTATTGTTTTAAATTAATTATTCTTCACCGCCAATATGTGACTGCATCAAATTGTAACATGTACGTATGTTGTTAAATTTCTTTTTAGTTTCACTGATAAAGGAAGTTATTTTTAATATGTATATTGTAGTCCTGCACCCATGCCGCAATTTGTCACTTTCATATTCCGTCATTAATAAGTAATTTGCAATGAAAAATTACTGACTTTTACGTTTACATTATACACGTTTTTGTATAAATTCTAACAAACAATGACATAGCACAGCTGCACGAACAAATTCGGTGGAGTAAGGTTTAAATAGGAGCCTCTGCAGGTTTATTTTTTCCTTCTTCTCGCTGTCTTTCATTTTCCTTTTTTTTCTTTCATTTCTAAGCAGTTTATGTGTTTTTCGTATTGAATGTATTAAAACACATTTTTGAACCTGTTACTATCACACATTAAAAACACGTTACGTTTACATACATTGATGTTTATTTGAGGATGAAATCCAGAATGCAAATTATGTAAATTTTCCTTGAAAAAGTGAAGAAAAAAGATGCGAGTGTGATGGCACATTCTTTTCGCATTGCTCGTGGTGTGCGTAGTATATATTTTTGTCTTCGTTTTTTTTATAATTTCCGGTTAATATTTTTTCACAATTTGCCCTTGACTTCGCGAACATCCATGTTATAAGAATTTCATAAACATTTCTTTATCAAATTAAAATATTATATTTATTCTGAAGGATTTGATTATTTATAAATTCGCTATAATAGCACAAAGATATTTTAAAAAATTCGTCTTCAAATAATTTCTCACACATAAGTGCCTGCTGTTCCAAGTTTCTTTAAAGAAAGAGAATTAAGGGATCTAAATTATTGAATATTATTTGACTTTCCTACTTTTTACAGAGTTTCGTTTTATAAAAAATATTGATATTGCTATACACAAGCACGATTATAATCAATTAAAATGTCGTTTATATACAATAACTTAATACCTACTTTAACTCATTTTTGCAAAAATATCAGTTATTTTTTTTACTAAGCCACAAAATTTAATCCGGTATACACACACCAAAAATTGAAAACAGTATGTAATAGTAAACAAAATAGGAAGTATAATAATAAATAAAATAGTAATATCAATGGTAAATAATAGTAAATATTTTTGACTATTATTTAAAAAACTAGACTTTTCAATAAAAGACTTTTCAATAATTATAATGAATTATAAAAAAAGTTTCTTCATTCTTAAGCTTTTTCTTCTATACAAATAAACGATATAAAAAAAAAATTTTATTGTGTAATATGTAGTAACATGTTTAAAATCTGTTTCATTATATTTAATAAACACAAAAGTACACTCTATAAAAAACAAAAGATAAGAAAAAGACACAATTTGACAAAAAATGATGTAGACTGGGATTTCAAACCCTAATCTTGAATTTGAAAACACGTACCATGCCATTAAATATTTTCACAAGAAAAATACATAACATGATAACATCAAACTATAAACCGATCATTTTTCATTGCAGATTACTCGCTAGTGGCGGATTATCGCCCCATACCTAAAAGGTCAGATTACATCGAAGAACAAGCACTATAATGTACTCGAAATTGGAAGGAATAGGTGAGGATCATTTTCAGACTTCCCTTGGATTACGGAAGCCGTATTGAATTAGATACCTTGGGTTAACATACACTACCGTGTTAATTATTGAAAACGTATCTACAATTCTCCCGCAGATTTATTGCTATTGCACTACATCAAAGTTTAACTACATTGTAGTTTATCTGTAAGAATTTTATATAAAAAAGTCGTGCAGTGAAAATAAATACAGGGTGACCCAAAAAGACATACCCACTCTTTATCGACTCATCATAAATACATAAGAAATTTACACGCAAGAATGTGTAAATGATTTGCGAGAAAGACTAATCTAATCAATAAGCAATTATTTCTTTTTAATTTATTAAATTAGAGCCGTACATACAATTTCAACGAGCATTTTAATCAAAGTCAAATATATGTCTAATAAAATGCTAATTAAAGTGTGAATACATTTTCTTGCAACACCCTGTATACACCAGATTGTGTATTAAATTATGATTGGTTAAATGAAATAACAATAACTGCAAATGTTATATAAAAAGCATAGCTACAGTCACTTTCAATTACATACGTTTATTTCAGCTAGCATTATGTGAGCATTTACTACCATGAAAGGGCTAACAAAATAAAACACTGTAACCTAATATTTAAGGTTGAAGTGTTCAAACGACAGTTTCTTGTATTCTTTTGAACAAGTAAAAAATATAGATCGCTAAATTATAGAAAATAGTAAATTATTTATTAGTAGAAGAGTCAAAATGTTAAATCTCGATTTAAGATAAAGTCCTGCTACAGCAGTAAGTCTGATTTAATTTTAATGCAATTTTTAATGACAATGAAAAAAATTATTTTCTTTCACCAGAAATTCATTGTGCATCAATAATTCAAGAATAAGCATTCAAGAAGCATCAAACAATGTAGTAAATTAAAAAAATGAACATAAACAGAGCACTTTAAAAGGTTTCATCATATAAAACACATATTTATAGAACTACATCAAATTTATTTTGATCATTGCAATTGTATTGATCACTATCAAATGATAATGTTGTTAATTACAGTTATTTTTTAACTCTTATCCAAATGGGTTATTTATACAATACAAGCGAACAATTAGAATTCATTAAAATGTATGAGCATCGATACATGATTATCATAAATAATATAATTAACTTTTAGAAGAAATTTCCGGAAATTCTCAATAGTGTTTAAAAAATGATCCATTAGATTACGTTCATAAATAAATGAGTGATAATTAGGGGTATGAGTTCATTAAATACGGTTTAGCCAGATAATTGCGAAATTATACTGAAGCAATGATTTCGGATACGGTGGATTTGTCGGAGAGAAACAAATATACGGAAAAAGAGAAGTTAAGAAAGTGAAAAAGGATCAGAGGAACTTTCACTGAAGGAAGCGCTGTGAAATGGCAAATAATCGTAAGTGACCACAAAATGGATGCTGCCTGAACTGTAAAAGGAAGTGCAACGGTTTGAAGATAATCAATCAAGAATGATCTAAAAATAGAAGAGCGATTTAATAGAAAATCATATTCATTCGTCCCAATTAGTTCATAAATATTAGTGGCGCGAATGTGCTCCACATCGTTTTTATCTGTCAAGCAATATTACCATTAAATTTATGCACGAATATTTAAAAATGATACAGTATTGCATAATCTGATTAGTTATACTGCTAAACTGTTAATTAATGACATACATAATTTACAAATTTGGAAATGAGAAATGTTTTACTTGCGAACAATAAAATTCACAAGAAATTAATTTCGCATGTTTTACAAAATAATTATTTTGTTGGTAACTTTTTACATCTTATAACATGAGGTACACAAAAACGTGAGAGAAATGTAAATTACATTGTGAAAGTTCCAAGAATTTTTCACTTTACAAAGTTGAATCGCAAAAGGTCATCACGCTTACGGGATATAATGCAGGAAGTTGTAATTACGTTAAGATTAATTAGCTTTTAATGAAAATTCTGTACACGTTGACAATGTGTCCAAGACACTCCCAATCGCAGTTTAGTTATAAATTATTAAAGATAATGAATCTGAAAATTATCCATAATCACGTTGAATTACAAAAAATAAGATTATTATAATTACTCATTATTTTGTGACTTAACAAATATGACAAAAATTTCCAGTTTTCAAATTCCAAAAATACTAAATTAAAATAATAATACTTTTATTTCATTTAATAAAATACAATTAATTAGTATTAATATAAGCATAATTATTTTATTGTTTTAATTGTATGCACACATACATCTCCATTGCTTACTTCACTTGTAATAACAAATTTTTACAATACAATCTGTTATAAATTCGCTAAAATTAGATTAAATATATTATTTTATAAAATTATGAATTAATAATTTAATATAATTACATTTGGAATAATTAAATTTAATGTAATATCATACGTCATATTAGTAATTAAATATAATTAATTTAACATAATTAAATTATTTAAGGAAGCTGATAAATGAAGCAAATAAAATAACATTGAAATATGTTTGAAAATAAGTTGCATCTTTTCTGAATACTGTACTATTGTACTGAAAAATATTGTCAAAAATTTATATTATATAATAATATACGGTAAAAAATATTACATATGGAGGTACTTCATTGTTATACTGATACTTTAAAGTTGTTCTAAGTACGTATGTGATGTGGTTTTGCTTTCAAAATAACTGAAGTTACATCGTCATTATTTTAATTGGAACATACAATGTATACAAAAACTTGATTCGTGAAAAAATTGTTTTCTGTTAAACGTATAAATTTGATGAGCTATACATATAAATATTTCGTTTATTAAAAATTGTAAATGTAAATTTTAGAATACCGTAAATACATTTTAAATTTAATACACAACGAGCAACATTATTGCTATAATATCTATGTTAGATCATACAATTTTATTTTATGAATCTTAATGGCAAAAACCGTCGGCAAAAGGTAGCTTCATGCAACGAGCGACGTAACCAAAACTGCGTAATAAAAGTCGCAGAAAAGAAAAACGTCAATTTTAGAAGTATAGTCAACTTCCGGAAACGAAAGAGATCAACGAGTGTGCCGTTGGACAAAATTTCGATTGCCCAACAACAACCTGAACTAACGTTGACCTTTATGAAACGAGAATTTGTACAATATTACAAGCACAACTTTATGCGAAACGTTAAAGACTTTCCTCTTTCTTTGAAATGGAAAATGGATATTCGTTATTAATTCAGGACTAAAATACGAGATTCAATTGAAAAGTTGGAGCAATAATACGGCAGCTTCACTTTTCAGTACTTTTAATAAGCAAAAGAGAAAAAAAGGATTTAAAAATTAAATCGTTATTTGCGAAATGTTAAACGATAAAAGTTTCTTCATTATTTCCAATAAATGTAACTTTAATATTGGAACTGTCTCTTTTTAGTTTGAAGCGAAAAAAATACTATTCAATAAAAAAAATTTAATTAAAAGCTAGTATTTTAATGTAAAAGTATTTGTAAGTAGTATTTTAATGTATTTGATATTAAATCAGAAATTAAAATATTCTACAGAATTTATTACAAATTATTTTTAAATTAATGTATTGAGTACATTATTTAAAAAATATTATAATATTTCACTATGTCCTTAATAATAATTGTATGGAATTAATATAAGTCTCTTCACATGCTATTATAATAAACATACAAACAATCTGTACAATAATTATTTTTAGAAAATTTATTATTACTACCTCCCCGTTTATCACAATACATCAATATTTATATATAAAGTTATTATGAACACTTTAAAAATCGATTGGCTTCCACGTGTTGAAAGCGTCGAATTTAAAGTAATTTCTCAGACATAATATGAATCATTTTGTTTCATAAATTAGCAGAAACAGGTATATAAACGATTCAGTACAAAGTATAAGTTACTCATTGATATAAAGATAAAAACTCATTGAGCTACTACAAGTTACAGTTGTTTAAAAGATTAAAATCGGAAAAGGAAACTTTTCGTAAAAAGATATTTGTTGTCTACAATTATACAAGTTAATATTGATCAAAATTAATATTGAGACATTGTGCTGCAGCTGGTTATTTAACACATCTAAACATGTTACACACGCAGATTTATCTCCTGCCGAATATGTGTATTTATTTATGATTTATGATCTTTCTTCATCAAATGAAAGATCACATTTTTCTCGACATGATAAAATACAAAATATATAAAAGGTGGAAATACAACCATATCGTTGTAAATCTCACAATTGTCGTCCTAACTACTGTAATGTCATTTAATAAAAGAGCATGAAGAGGAAAAGTACGAAAACATACCGTGAAGGGTTATCGCCAGCAAACTGCGACTTTTCTGTGTGAAACGGCGTCCCGAACGTCATAACCGAACAGGTAGACAATCGCTGTTGCCGTGGATAATTTTCGTCAGTCCGATGATGGTTTTCGTTACCAGTTGAATAACCACAGCCGCCACCGAATAATTCGGCTAGTCAGCTGATCGCACGATGTTTCATTCTTTTGCTTACTGTACGCATAATAGCCGGAATTTTTGTACGAACAGTCCACTCTCTTTTCCGACTCGCGGCTGTTACACCGCGAGACTTGGCATTTGACGTACAGTCGATTCGAGCTAACGTTCAACGCTCTCGAGGCAACGTCCCTGTTCGCTTTTCGTTGATATCTCTAATCGAATGCAGATAGGCACAAACTTAAATGCACCAGCTTGTTTGGCTGTTATCTGAATGTAACAAGTCGTTTAACGTGCACTGTCACGATACCACCGTCACGGGTGCACCGATATCACAAATAATTCTTACACACGAAATGCACTCTCTGCGCAACGGGTGCCTCGGGATGCACAAAGAATCACAGCGTTGGTAAAAGATGGAACAGGTAGAAGATCGATCGTTAACACGGAACAAGAAGGGGAAAATTCACGAGGTTCTGCAGAGCGTTTTGTAGAATCACGAGTAACGGTATCGAGGCGCGGTCAGTAAACACAAAGCACGCACAGGAGTTTAACGAAGCAACACTCGACGAACGTAACAAGTGCAATGACCTGTCACTCGCCGTTTCATTTCGTTTTACCGAGTTATTCACGCGATTCACGCATCGCACCGACGGAACTTCCGACGATACGATTATTTATCGTCAAATAACGTAAAAGAATTCACGGTGAAAACGCGCCTGCTCGAATATCGGCCGCGAATGCAGCGACTGTGCGTGACTGTACGTGAAAAGCAGGAGGATCCGATGAAAGCCGAGCAACACCGAGACGAACCGAAGGCACAGAATCAACCCATCTCGTGTCTGGCATCCGACTGGCTCCGTGGAAAGCTGCTTGACGGACGCAAAAGACGTCACTATCCCCCCTCCCCAACCGTTGTCCCCTCGGTCTGCCTTCCTCGTCGGTTGCGCCATCGTGCTGCTGCTTCGGACCGTGTCATTATCCTTAACCCTCTATACGACATCTCGTTACCGGTATTGAACATATTTCAGAGATAATGAGTGCTGTCACTGTATCGTATCTCGAATCTTTTCTTTCTCGCGTTTTTTTCGATCACGAATTCGAAACGCATTATATCAAACGCATCGCTAATATTTTTTTCATTTTTTAACGCGTTCGATACTACGTAACTGAGTTTATATAAACTCGATGAATTTACTTAAAATTATGTTATAATTCTGGTATATATTATTCAGATACGTTATTATGAGATAACTGTATGAACGCAATGGAGTTGTTTTTTGAGACCAATAGCGAGTGTTTATTTATTAAGTAACTAATACGGAAAGCTCTACATATATCTGCGGATTCAATTATCCGCAGTTACGCTTAACTACGATTGATCGGATCAAATGTAAGGGTTAGGGGTTATACTGCTCAACAACTTGTGGTTGGTAAATTTTCGAATTTAGAAATTTGGAAAATTACGGAATTTGAACAATGAAATTTAGGAACTTGATAATATGGAAATTTGAAATTTGAAATTGAAATATTTGAAAATTTGAAAGTTCAGGAACTTTGGGATTATTAAATTTATAAATTTGAAGGTTCGAACATCGATAGAGTTTAATTTTCAATTTTCTGGTTTCAGTTCTGCTTTCATACGTAGGCAAAGGAAGCCTACATTGTACCTCAGTACATACAATTCAATCTTATAAATAAAATATCTCGCGTATGTACAGCATGAACATGTATAAAACATATGATAACGTGTGTATGTATGTACATATGTACGTAATAGGTTACATATGCACGTAATAGTATCCACTCTACTGTCCATGGTTTCCACTATTTATGGAAGGCCGTGGATTCTATTCTCCGCGGATACAGGGGTCAATTGGATTGAATAATGTACATAGCCATAAATTTATGAAATATCTTGAAAATTGTTTGTCAAACTGAGTTAATTTGATTATATTTTGGAAGATGCGATGTATCTCAATAATAATTTCTTACTTTAAACACTAAGTTTGTTTTGTAGGAAATTGGAAATAAATTCTTATTTTGTCATTTTCTCCTTGAAAATTAAAATATTTAAAATTTAGTATACATATGACTATATTGTTTAAATTTCTACGAAACTTACTTAAATAACAATTATTAGTTTCATGTTTGCAATTTCAATTATACTATTAGGTATTGCATAATATGCTATCTTCAATTTTATTATATAAATTCGCTAATTTGGTGAATTCAAATTTTAGTTGTATTTGTTAAAAATGAAATAACAGTGATAATTCAATAATATAATAATAATAATTGTAACCATTCGCACTCACATGTATTTTTGCTGCTGACAAGTAGCAACTTTAGAACTATTTAGTTAAACAATTTGATGAATTCTTTTGAAGTTTTTATTTCTCTATTATTAACTGTCATTATTGTCTGTTTTATTATATTTATACCTTATACATATAACGCTATAGATTTAGTTAAAATATATTTATTACAAACTGTTGTATTCAACCGAATAGTGTAGTGTGGATTCAAAACGATAATACTTTACTTTTGTTTTATGTAACATAAAGAACATATTATATTGTTATAGCTGTAATTATTTAATTACTGTGATTATAGTTATATTTTATTTTATAATTTTCAATATTTATCTAACTGTCCAAGATTTTACATTAACGGGGATGTTAGTCTCATTTAGTATAACAATAAAGTATTTTTATTTTTATTAATAAAATTTATTGAGAAAGTCACATTTTTACTGTCAATTTTTGTGAAATGGTCATGTCTTGTGAACCTTTAAATTTCACAAATCTGGTTTGCCTCGAAACGTTATTAATGGATGTTATCCCATTGATGGTGTAATCCATTATTATTCTTGAAGGATCATTTTACGTGCAGTTAATTAGTTAATAGGAGCTCGTATCCACACAAGAAAATTCCACGAAACGGTTTAAATACATAATAATGTAGTAAACCTTAAGAATCGGGAAATTAATTTACGAGTACAAGCATTGCGTGTTGCATAATGGATTAAGCATTTACTTATTTTAACTGTAAAAATCAGATATCAGATAAATTAATTCATATAAATGCTGTTAAAGTAGTAGAAAACAGGCGAAACATAACATCAAAAGAATCGATAGTGTATTGTTAAATTTATAAATTTTACGCAGTTGTAACAAGAATGTTGTACGTATTGGAAATAAATGTACCTATAAAAATGATGATGATAAAGAATCATGTTAGTTTCCGATAAAGTATCTCGAATTTATTTCTTTAAATATACCATACAAAGCGGACCATAAAGATATTTTTCCACTTAAACGAAAAACCACATTTTATTATAAAGTATGACTTGAAGTCTCTAAGGACCACTTTTTCATTAATATTTTAAAATTCATCCAAATTTAGTTTTTCTTGCATAAATTAAAGTTTAAAATTTATACATTACTTATTTTATTATATTTTAATACAAGATTCAATTAATACTTTGTTAAACTTAGATTATAATATTTAAACTGTGCAAAATGATTGTTTAACACATTTACAAATGTCGTTATAACAGTTCATTTATTTTTGTGTTAAAAATGAGATATTTTATAACATATGTATATTCATCGTTTTTAATCCATAATAAATATGGATCATATGTTTTACACAGTGTTTTTGAAAAAATTCACGAAAACAAAATTAAATCATTTTTTAAATTTCATTTTGGAATTTCTTGTTCAGATTTTATAAAATAAAAAATATTGATTTATTCAATCACTTTCTATTTCGTTTTTAAAGGACGGGAACGCATTAGTTTGTAGAAACAACTCTTCAAAGTTAGTAGTGTTAAGCATCGACTTAACTGTGTTATGTATAATAAAAAATATCATTCGTAATTTCTACAATTTACAATTTTTGCTACAGCGAAAAATAGAACATCTAAACGCAGTGCTGACCTCGCCACATCTAAAGAATTTAATTTTAAATGTAAGAGTTAATCAGAGCAGTAAAAGCAGTCCATAATAACACGGAAATTTAAAAAACTTCCTTAAACATTTCAAATATGCTTGGGATGTGTTATGCCATCATATGAAAATAATGCCTACAAAATTGTGCACATTAAGAAAGAAAAACGGAGACGCAGAACCACATTTATCATGAGGCACATTAAACGCAATCTGGTGCTTCACTTTTCATGTCAGCACTTTTTAAACGCTTAATCTTCTCTGCTACAGTAATTAAAAAGAACCAAGTTACAGTTGCAAAGTGCACTCATTTTATGTTAAATTTATAATAGGACAACTACAGGTCACGGAAAAGTTTGCAAGATCTATTATTCTCATGTTTCCAATGAAATATGTAAATCATAGCACTATCCGACAAAATTTAACAATTATTAATAATTAATAATTTTAAAATACTGACAACGAGCAACTGAGTCGTATTGTAAAGTTTCATGTACCGATTACAAATCTGCAAACCGTTTCTCTCCGCCATTCTCAGGTTTTGAGAAATTCAATTTTAAAGCAACAGCAAATTTTTTATTTCAGAAACTTTTTCTGCTTTAGCTATAGGAATACAACTTTCTTCTACAAAAAATATGTATGTTAATTCTTGCAAATAAAGGAATACGTATTACTTTATAACATAAACATTAAAATATATTTAACGAATGTATAAGACGAGCGAGATTATTAATCATAAAGGATAAAAATTATTTAATTAAAAATATGTACAATGTGAAGATCTACAATATAGTGAAGATTTAATATCCACATAGATCAGTCAAGATCTATTTCTCTAATCGTAGAAAAGACTTAAAAAATATTCTAATGCATTTGCCGCGCTCCCACATTCAGCGTCGAAACAGATAAGCAGTTATGTATCACAAGATACAACTTGCATCAGAATAAAGTAAATGACCTATTATTGTTACGCATTGAATAAAATATAACGGAGTCATTTACTGATTATTAGTTATAATGTCTTTATATTGAATTATAACAGAAATTCGTTCGGTTGTCGCGATTATCATGCTTCTCTTCTAAGAATCAATTATTTATCTCACTGTTGCAGAGTCCAACTGTGATAATGGTGAAATCACGAGCATTCAGTTCAAAACTAGCACTGTTGTTCATAATTCGAAACGAACAAATCAAGAAAAATATGTATTAAGCTTGACCAAACGAATTTATTTTATAATTTAGAATAATTTTATGTGATACACATGTGATCAGTATCCAACAAATTTCGAAACTCAGATTACGCACCTCAGGCCAGAATTCCAGAATTTAAAATGGCAGATCGAATATGACCATCTAGATATAAAAATCGCAATTCAATCACGATAATGAAATTTAAAATGTCACTATTAATTTGATTGCATGTGTTGCATTTGCATATACGGATCGATTCTTCGGAGCATTCTGCACAAGCAACTAGTGGAGTTCAACGTCCGAAACTTCAACGATGTATAAAACAATTTAAATATCTTACAAACTGTTAATTTTTTAATGTTGTATATTTATAAGTTTAATAAAATAATCTAACCAGTCTATGTACATAAAAAATGTATAGTGCATTTAAAAAAGACAGTTAACGTTGAAATAATCCTTTTTGACTTGTATGTCATGATCAAGGTCGCCATCAGATGCTCTGCTATCTGAAAAATTGTTTCGTAAAAATCTATTTTGTGCCATTAAGGTGTCTCGGTGGCTTTCTGACATCTGGTATGTATGCAGATAAGGCAAATGAAACGTTGATGACAGTCCTGTATATTCGGTTTCTTGTAAGAAGGGTGCAAGGTCTTGAGATCGTCGATTTAGCTCGAACTATACTGGCACATTTGCATTTCTGTTTCTGGAAATATAGCATTATAGGGGTAAATATTCAATATTCATTAGCCTCTTAAGATGACTAACAAATAATATATGTAATAAATAAGAACTTAAAATATTCGTTAATCGCGTCTCAAAATAATAGAGAACAATATAAAAATCCTATGTAATGACACTTAAAATCTGTAAGATATTTCATTTAGAATTCAATGTGTGATTTATATTAAATTGTATTATATTACATATGTAAATGTGACTACAATCGAACCCTGATCAACGACATACTATTCTGGTATGCTACGTTACGTTACAAGGGTATTTTAGATTTTTTGGTATTAAAGCTGTATTCATGGTAATGAAAATCTGCTCCTAAAATACGATATTTCCATGAACAGGACATTGAAATCCGCCAGTAGAATTCGAGCTAAATCGACAAAGGTCTTACTCTCTTTGGTAGTTTAAGGAACTCCTAGCACAAGACTTCCCAGCACATTGATGGACCTATAGATATCAAAATATGTCATCTTCTCTTTACACGTAAACGTGTAATTAAAGTCTATAATGCATGTTATACAAACTATTCATTTTCCGTTCATAAATAGTAAATTATGCACTTTGATTTTAAATGCTACGCACAGTTATTCTCGGTCGTATCGTACATTGCGTTTCACATCCCTGGTTTTGGCTGAAAATTGTATTACACGAATCTGATAACTTTGTACCACATACAACATTCCTTTAGTACTACTGTTTACTTTTATACTAACAATAAGACGGCATTATGGAACGAGATTAAAAACGTAAAATCTTGAGGCATTTTGCGTGATATTGAATTGTAAAAACTTATAATTGTATCTACATAAAGCTAATACATTTTACTATCGAATTTTTTATTAACTAACTATCGTTAGTTTAACTGTTTCAAATAAGCACGAATGTTATTATTAACAACATTTCCACTCAATTGTTAGTTACTATATGGAGAAACCGATGAAAATATCGGAGTAACAATCGAACGGAACACAACAGAGTATTTTCTAGATGCCTGATTAAGTAAGTCTGTTCAAAGTTTTAAGATTAATAATGTATATTTTTCAGTACAAAGGAATTCTTGTAAAATGTTGAAATCCAATAAACCAAATATGTTTATAAACCTCTGAACTAACCTTTTTCTTTACCAAATATTATGTTTCATCTTTCATGTTTTTTTTTCGGAAAAGAAACAGATCATGAAAGTTAGAAAAGCTATACCAGAAATAACCAAATAATTTTAACGTTTTTCGTAGCTTCATTTTTACATTTGCGTTGAAACTAATAAAAGAAGGACTAGATTGTAATTTTTTCGGAATTGAAATTAATTGTAATTAATTTAAGTAGCTCTTACAATTCAAAGTCAATTTTTGATCAAGGGGACAATTAGACGAATTTGTGAGGCTCATGGCTTAGAGATTATAAGAAGCATTATCCTTCAACAGCCCTAACTTCTAAGATTAAGTTTTTAGATTTGGATATTGGTTGACTCATAAGTAATTACTGTTTTTTCGTATTAACTTTATTAGTCTTCTACGACAGTTGCAGAAATATTTAATTTGAAATATAATCTCCATTAATAAATATAACTTTCCCCCATTTATTGTGTAACTTGTCAATCCCAGAAGGAAAAAGTTCAGGATCCTTATATGCAATGAATGTATCAAATTAGGCACTGATTATTGAATTTGTTCCCACTTAAGGAATTTTCGAAGTATCGAAATATGTGATCCGAGGGGTGAAGCAAAACTGACCATTGCAGATCTACGATTTTTTCTTAGGCGATGCTTACCGTACGCGGTCAAGCGTTGTCGTGCATGACTCCTTTACGATTGACAACTGCTAATCCTTTCTTCTTCAATTTTTCTTGAAATCGTGCCAGTTGTTACACGTATAAAGCTGCTGTTACCATTTCGTTGCGTGGTAGCAACTTACGCACAGCAGAATTCTTTTTGTACAAAGCTCTAGGTACAGCTTGAAGTTCCTCACTATCACTCACCTACTGCTTTTTTCGAATAACATCTTCATAGCAGTCCCATTTTTCATCTCCTGTAATTAATCGATCGAAAAACGGTTTATTTTGATACATTGCGATATGGCAACTGCCATTTTGTCTGCTTTTCCAAGTGACGATAAACGGTAGATTGGGATGTTCCCATCTTATCTTCCAATTCTCTGGTCGTTTACCGTCCGTTTTATTCCACCAATACATTTAGAACATGGTCATCGATATCAATTAATCATCCAAGTCTAGGTTCATCTTGAAGGCTGATATCTCCAGAATGAAATTTAGCAAAGCAATTTCGTACTGTAAGTTCTGACAACACACTTTCACAGATAACGTCACATATCTTCTTTGCGGTATTCGCCGCATTATTACCATTTTGGAATTTCCACATAATATGCCGGATATGTTGTTTTGACTGCAGGAAATTAGGAATGCCCGAAAAATTTTATGACTCAATATCGGTGACGACAATGACTTATGACTCGACCCAATATATTTCGAGGTAAATATGTCAAATAAGGAAGCCACCTACGATTTCGATGGCCTTAAAATATGTTGTCAAATAATTTTGAACAACTGTTTCTTATAGTGCTCATACTCTTTCAGTTTTTTAGATATTAACAGAAATATGTAAACCATAAAATTTCTCTTAATTACGTAATTCTTATATGTATTGGCAACTAAATATAAATTATACAAATCCATATCGTACCAGGAAATTGCACTTATCACATTCCCGTGATAATGAAGTGGGTCATGTAACATGAAATTGCGGTCGCCAACGCATTTGAGGTCTTAACAGGCTTCTCACCCCCTATATCATTAAATGTACAGAGTGTCCTAGTTTTTTACCGCCTAACTTTATTAACACATTCGTAAAAATGAGAAGACAATGTTGTAAGTTTTCATACACTTTATTAAAAAGTTATAACTAAAATGCGAAATGTAAACAGACTTTTTTTTTTCGTTATCATGGACAGGACGTTTCAGTTTTGTCCGCATAGATTTACTAGCATATTCCATGAATAAAAAGAATAAATGTATAGAAGAATTATTCGTATGTAGTAATGAAGGAGAATTTTTAGTAGTCTTTAAAGACAGGTTAATTTTTCTTATAATAAGAAGCTATAATGACCAAGATGAAGAAATTATTAGTTCTCGAGATACACATCAATGTTTCTTAGGAACTATAACTATAAGGATAGAGAACTGAGTATTTTAAATGTACAGTAACCTAAGGATATATTTTTAAAAATTTATGGTGGACGTTGACAATTAATTGGGTGGTTCACCGTATTTTACTGCATTTTCCTCGTTTTTCTTTTAAGTCACTTTTTCCAAGTCTCGACATTAAAATCAAATACATATAGTGATTGAAACTATACAGATACCAGTAAAGTTTTTTACATTATGCCATGTATCTAAAATACACATGCAATAAACACTTAAACTACTCTGCATTTTGTTACATTACAGTTTCAAGTTAACAGTATCGTAGAAACAGTTTATTTAATGTACATAGTTATTTTAGTAATAAGGTATAAAGAAAGAAATATCTAATTCTAAGGTTATAAAAATATTCTAGGATCCTAGTGACAGATCGTCAATCTAGCTCGACAAAAATGAATTTGGTGACCTTTGCAGTATTTTATCATTTTTATTGTACTTTATCAGAAAATGTTTCGGTTCTAGGCTCTGTAACAGGGGAAACCACATCAATAATTCTATTAAGTAGAGTCATTCTAATACCTATTCGTTCAGAAGTATTAGAGTTCCAAAGCTGAATTTCTTTGTTCCTTTATTTTTGAAAGCATAATTTTCGTATCTGTATTATGTAATATAATGTCGATGTCTTTACATTATACAATATTATATTCTTTACTTCCTTTTAGAAGTTTGCATGTTTCTAAAAGAACGTTATTATTGCACTCGTATTGGAATTCGAACTTGCAAATTCCGATTAGCAAAAATACAAAAGAAGTTGTTGCAATTTATACTTCATACTATAATACTTGGCATTGTGTGCCTGTTTTTGTGCATAAATTAGTGTTTCGCAGTTCGGAAATAGTTAATTAAGCACTTTTGCTAATTGGGCAATTTTCTGAAGAGCTCCAACAAGCAAAGCATAAGGAATGTAGAAGATTCCGACAAAATTACACAATAAAGCGTTCCCGAGAGAATGCTACAATTAATTTAATATGCACGTTATTATTCAATCCACGAATTGTTAATTACAGAAAACAATATCGCGAGAGGATGGTACAAGTAATTCCTGAAATTATGTTTATAAAAACCAAGTCTAAAAGGAATTTTTCCAAATAACACTGTTCTAAATAAAACATGAATTGTTAAATGGAAAACATTTATCGTATAATATACATTAATATTCCTTAAAAATTTCATAAATGTTGGACAGAAGACGAGGCGAAGTGGGTTAACATACATATGTGAACTATGTACATTGTATTAAAAATAAAATTATCCCTAAAATCTTCAAACTTCCTATATTTAAAGAAAATTATTACTGCTGTATTATAACCTCATTTATACTATGCAATCCGGATAAATAATTTTTTTTCATATTCTGACAATTAATAGAGACAAATAAGATAGTCAAATTAGATGACACACTGTAAAAATGAATATGAATAGACACACATTATTTATTACAAAATCAGAATAACTTGAGAAGTTCTAAATCTGTTAAAAAAATATCTCAATGAAAGATGTTTGTAAGTAACAGGTAAAAATTTAAATTATTTGGTAATATGAAAGTGTAGAAAATTGATACTTGCAAAATTTACAAAGGCTATAGCCGAATAAGGTAGTAAAATGTGCCCTTGAGTCAAATGAAAAACCCAATACGTCAGTCGGTAGCATATCAAAAAAAAACATCTCACACCAAGTTTCAACCCCCTATCTCATCCGTGGGGGTAGTAAAAGGGAAAAAACGAAATTCCGGTTTTTGGCCTATTTTGCCTATTTAATTTCGTACAAAAATTCTGAAAAAAATTTTTAAACATTGAGGTCCACATAGCGCATATTATAGAATTTTTTCAGATTTTTTGATCCCAAATTGTAGTTGTGAAAAATCAAAAACCGAAAAAAAATAGAAAAAAATGCGATTTTTTATGGAAGATGTCGGAGCACTACTTTTATATTAATGTGGTAGTTAGGTATTGGTACAACTATTATCCCCTAATTTTTTCAGATTTTTCGGTGAGGTGCGCCGTAGTTAAAAAAATCAAAAACCGCTATAATCCTTTAAAACAGTACTTTCCGCTTCGAATTTATATGCCTTCTTTTCCCAGTATATTTATTAAGTAATCTTAAATAGATTCACATTCATAATTAAGACAAATGATATATTAGTTAAAGAAATAAAATTCATTTATTAATTAATTTTACGTCGTAGTTGGTTATATTCCCGAACATAAGATTTTTCGTCAACGAATGAATTGGCTAAGTGGTTAGGGGTCCTGCCTCGTAATCTATGCATGTTTTTTGGTCGCAGGTTCGAGCCCGCTGGACTTGGTTTTTTCCATGATACGTTTTTCATTTTTTTTTTTCGTTTTTAATAATATTAATACAGTTTCAAAGGGTTTTTGAATAATTGTTATACATTTCTGCATTCACATGGTATAAAATAATAATAAAATACATATATATTATTATATGTATTAAATACTATTGTAAATATACTATTATATGCAGGTTCTTTGCACCCTGTGGATATAGAAATGTATAACAATTATTCAAAAACCCTTTGAAACTGTATTAATATTATTAAAAACGAAAAAAAAAAATGAAAAACGTATCATGGAAAAAACCAAGTCCAGCGGGCTCGAACCTGCGACCAAAAAACATGCATAGATTACGAGGCAGGACCTCTAACCACTTAGCCAATTCATTCGTTGACGAAAAATCTTATGTTCGGGAATATAACCAACTACGACGTAAAATTAATTAATAAATGAATTTTATTTCTTTAACTAATATATCATTTGTCTTAATTATGAATGTGAATCTATTTAAGATTACTTAATAAATATACTGGGAAAAGAAGGCATATAAATTCGAAGCGGAAAGTACTGTTTTAAAGGATTATAGCGGTTTTTGATTTTTTTAACTACGGCGCACCTCACCGAAAAATCTGAAAAAATTAGGGGATAATAGTTGTACCAATACCTAACTACCACATTAATATAAAAGTAGTGCTCCGACATCTTCCATAAAAAATCGCATTTTTTTCTATTTTTTTTCGGTTTTTGATTTTTCACAACTACAATTTGGGATCAAAAAATCTGAAAAAATTCTATAATATGCGCTATGTGGACCTCAATGTTTAAAAATTTTTTTCAGAATTTTTGTACGAAATTAAATAGGCAAAATAGGCCAAAAACCGGAATTTCGTTTTTTCCCTTTTACTACCCCCACGGATGAGATAGGGGGTTGAAACTTGGTGTGAGATGTTTTTTTTTGATATGCTACCGACTGACGTATTGGGTTTTTCATTTGACTCAAGGGCACATTTTACTACCTTATTCGGCTATAGCCTTTGAGTATTTAGGAATTTTGTAATTTAGAAATTTGCGAATTAGAGTATTTGAAAATTTGGGAATTTAAACATTTGCAATTTAAGAACTTGCAGAATTTACAAATTTGGATATTTGGGAATTTGCGATTAAGGAACTTGCGAATTTGAGAATATGAAGAATTGAAAAAATGGGAATTTCAAAATTTAGAAATTTGGGAACTTAGTAAATTTGAAAAGTCGATAACATGGAGATTTAGAGAATTAAAGATTTGAAAATTTGGAAGTTTAGGATTTGGGTATCTGAAAATTTTTAATTTTACGATTTTAAAAATGTTTGGATTTATACATACATTCGAAACTTAAATTCTGCAACTCTCAATTAGTGAAGTTCTGTAATAAAAATTCGAGCAAAAATTGTCTCAACCTTGTAATTGAAGATCAAATTCGCCAACTCGCCTATCTTTTTTTTAAATTATACGAAAATTTCATTATCGATAATTCATAATGAAATGATAATAGAAGATCCTACAAAAGACGGATAAATAAATCTACCTAAAAAATTAATGAAAAAATTTAATATGAATTCTTCTCGTTCGACGTCCTGTTTTTGAAGAAATCGATTCAGAAGAGTCAGATACGATTGAATACTATTCATACGATTAAATAATCTTAATAGTACATATACGTATCATACAACTACATATACATTGAATTACACGTCAAATGATCGTAATCAGTGGCGGCTCGTAGCTAAAATTAGTAGGGGTGCAACCCCAGAAAATTTTTAGCCTCTGTTTAAAAATTGTGGAAACAAATATGTAGAAAAAAAATGTATTCAGAAATTAGATAAAATTCTAAAAGAACAAAATCAGACATTTGTTACTTACTATGTTATCGATAATATCAAGTGGAAATAAGGGATGCTGCAGTTTCACAGTGCCCATACGCAAGCCGCCACTTATCGTAATATTACTTGTACAATTGAATATTACCTGTTGTGAAAAAAACAATATGAAACAGAATGGTGTTGTAAATGCATCTTAACGAATTCGTTATCTCAGAATCAAAATCTATTATTTCAGAAACAGTGTCGAACGAAAAAACTTTACAGACAATTTTTTCTTCGCTGTTCACATTGAATCAACCCCCATTTGGATACATTTTCATTCAGGAAAATAATAGTCAGCAGCTATCAGTCTGTAAGCTTTAAAATCATTCTTCAATGAAACGATTAAGTTTGCTTTAAGACATTTTATCATCTCAATGTGTACTACACGATACAATAATAAAAACGGTTTACCTTGTTATTTCATAATCAAGGTAATCTGTGCGCGGACTTTTATTTACAAATTTTTATAAGTCCAGAGGTACAAAGTCACGTTATAGTGTTATGTATGCCTTTTTGCACGCTATGTTCAACTTTGCAGCGTGGCAACGGAAAGGAACTTGGTCATGCTGTCTTTACGAGGTATTTATACATACAAGGTGTCCCAGTTTCTTACCGCCAAACTTTACCAATATATTCCATACGCAAAAATAAGAAAATGGTTAACCCAAGCTCAAAAATAAAAGGCGAAAATCTAAAACCTCTTGGATGTCACTCAAAAGGCTGGCCTTCGAAATATGTATTAAGGTCAAGGTCATCGGAGCTATCTCCCTTAAATGTAAATTCTTCATCTCAAAATTTAAGTTTCCTTGAAATCTGCGACGATCGATTTTTTACTTCATTTTTAATTCGAAATGAAGAGCGCTTTGTATATCAGAAGGTTCGGTATTAAACACTTCACTAAACAGTTATAATAAAAGTACGAAATGGTAACTGTTTTGTTTTTGATGCCATGTACGGTGTGTCCCAGTTTTATACGTAAAACTTCACCAACATATTCTGTAAATTAAACAGAAAAAAATGATATGTAAACATCGACTCTTAAATGTTTTATTGAAGGATTATGAGCAATATACGAAGTGACAATGGACGATTTTCTCCTCGGATAGTATTTACAAATAATTGTCGACTTTCATATTTTTTTTAATAATTCCTAATAAAGTATTATTTTAATAACTTCTAATAAAGAACTTATCTTCACATAAATATTTTTTCTCATTTTTATTTAGACAGTATGCTAGTGAAGTTATACGGACAAAACTCTGTAAGGATGGCTTAAAAACATACAAATTAATTGAAGAACCTTTAGAAAACTATTCTTTTTTTATGATTAATCCAGACTCCGGTATTCTTTTTCTTTAAACAAAATCTTAACTGTTCGAGCCGATCACAGTTTTCAACGCTTGTAAATTACAATACAAATGTTACATACAAGTGCCTTCACACAGGCCTTCAAACACAGATGTCTTTGCATAGATCTTCAAACGACTTACAACTGAAACATCCTGCGTGTGAATATCGAATAACAAAGTAATTTTACCATTTCATATTTTTGCATAACTTTTTAACTAGTTTAAAAACTATTTTGTTATAACTCTTTAACTGTTTGAAATCCTATAATATTCTTGTCTTATTTTCATGAATAGAATGTGTTAATACATCTTGGCGGTAAAGTTAGGACACCCTGTATGTATACAGAGTAGAGTAGAGCAACAGGTAAATAACCCATGTGCGAGGAAGATAGTCTGCCAAGCCTTACAGCTATCTTTTTCATTCTTGGGTTACTTACCTGGGCGGGCCATATCGCCTGCCTACCGCTTGCTGTAAGCACGTATTCACGTCAGCGGTGCGTGACCACACGCATACTTTATTATAAAGGGGCACAGCCGGATAAGGGTGTGAAAAATGCCCCTAAACCAAGTTCCACTTGTAATATGTCATTCAATATATCGTTTATCAAGAAAAGACAGTTTGTGTGAGGTTTCAACTTTGCATCTCTATTGCAGGAGTAGTAAAACGCAACAACGAACAATTTTTCGAGCAATTTCTTCTAAATTAATGCATGAAACATTCTGTAAAAAATCAAAGATATTTAATGAAGAATTGATTGTAGCAATTATTCAGATTTTTTTAGTTGAAAATTAATGCTATAAAAAATACAGAACACGAACGTATGTTTTAAAATGGCGACTTCTGAATGATTTGCAAGTCTATGTATATATTTTTTAAAGTAATTACATATTATTTATACGTATTATTATTATATATTTATTTCAGATTTTTCGGTTGAGTGCGCCACAGTCAAAGAAATCAAAAACTGATTTTTTCGTCATGATTTGCATATTAGATTAACTATAGCGGCGAACTTTCGTGTGTTCTTTTCGAAATAATTGTTTTTTACTGTGTTTAATGTTTTTACGTACAGCGAATGAGTGCTGCAATTAAAAAAAAAACTAGATAAATAGAATCAATTTGTTGTTGCCTTGTTTATATCCTACAATCTTCCAAAAATTTCTAAGAGCGTTAATGATCCTGCGGTAAAATGAAATTGATGTCTTTCATAAAGTACATTTATTTTTCATTCTTAACTACATAATAACGATCAATATTTCTATCAAATGTTATAATGTTTTAAAAATATAATTTTATACTTCAAAGTATGCAGAATTATTTTCTGTACAAAGAATTTGCATAATTTTTAATTGTTCAGATATAAAGAATCGTGAAATTAAAAATTCAACCCTCCTTTTTCACAGTTAAATTTCTGATAAACTGCGGATGATGAAGTGGACTGGTTTAGAGAATCGTAATTAGAGTATGAAAACTTACAAGGATCACTGTGATATTATAAAACATAAGAAAATTAAAAATTATCTGAAATTATACAGGAATGCATTATAGTTTTCATTTGGAATATCAAAATGCTGACACATATACTTAGAAACTTTATGACGTGTAATTTTAAAGCTATACAATGTTAATATTTCATACGTGAACCTTTATTTGGTAAATTCATAATACATCTATGCGATATACTTAAATAACTTACGGCATGTTGTTTTAGGAATTCTTGATCAAGCTTTTACTACGGCCGCGGACAAATCCTCCATGTTTCTTTTATTCTTCTTGTTTCACTGGCATGTCTGTATGAATACAAAGTATTTTGATTGAATTCACGAATAAAAATTAAAAAGATATTATATACATTATACACATCTTTCGTTGGTTTTCTGTATGTAAGATCATTGAACATTATATAAAACACTTATTTCATCAAGAATATACGAAAGTTTGCCGCGTAGGTTTACTCGAATACGACAAAAAAGTTTCTTAATCTTTTTAATTATAGATCACGTAATTGAAAAGAGAGTAATAATGTTGGGTCATTCCACGCCAAATCGATCACTTTTGGAAGTCACCATCTGCGATTTTGTTCTAATCGAAATATGTTGTTGTCCATGTGAAATTAAGGGGGGTTTAAGTCATCATTTTGCCGGTTTCGAATTTGGTAAGGAATAACAAGCCTCCAAAATTTGTAATTTTTGCCCATTTTGGCGAAAATAGGCTTCACTTACGAATTTTTTTCTCAGAAACTACTCAACCGATTTAGCTAAATTTTTTTTTGTTTTGTTCATAAAGGATTGGGCTATTTTAACATATTTTTTTTAACTTTGTCGATTTGTTATAAAATGTCGGAAAATTTAAACAAATTCTTTTTTTGCGTTTTTCTTAATGAGGGGCGTAAAGGGTTAAATTTTGAAAAAAATATGGTCATATTCTTTGAAGCTTCCCCTTTAAAATGAGCCCTTCAGAACGATGGAGCCGCGAAAATTGACGTCACTACAAGCTGGAAAAGGACGCGGGGTACCCCGTTTCAGGTAAGCGAGTCGCGCGCTCAGCTATTGTGATCGGTTGTTTTATACCACTGGTCCCAAAGCAATACGAGAAGACTTCGTACACGACTTAATAACTCTGTTCATACTTCGGAAAGTATATTAGTAACAACTCTTGGCCTATGACACATTTTTTAATCATAACTTAATTTATAGATATTAGTTTCTACGTTCATTGTTTATGGTCTACAAAAAAGGTGTGATTGTTCGACGAAAACTACGAGAAAGGGGTTCTTTCCTCTTATCAGGATGGGATAAGGGGGTTTATGATCAAAAGTATGGAGAGTATTATTGTGTGGAGTGGACTTAAGAATTGTGGAAAAAATTTAATGGAAGCTATTTCATTACACTAAACACAGAATTATCATTATTGTACTGGCAAGTCTTACATAAAATTTTCTTATTTGATAGTAGAGCAAAGCTATGAAAACTTCTAGTGCCTGTAATAACAGTGTTCTAGTGCGCGTAAAAAGTGAGCTTGTAAACAATCAGCATGTATAATGTATTCATTTTGTGTTACATAATTAAATGGTACGTCTGAAAAAGATAATTCTGTTCATTCAAATATATCTTTAAGAGTGAGAATTTGATTTTCTAACAGTTTTTGTAAGCTAATGCGCATTGCAAGTCTTTCAATGCTCCCTCCAATACTATCCCTTACCATGAGTTGTTGCAAAATATTGCCATTCTGCAGAAACATCGAAATCATTAAAATAATGAGTTGAATTAATATAAATCCTTTTGTTTTTATTGCTCAGGTGCCCTGTCAGTCATGTTTTCTAGAACCTAACAATTTTTACAATTTTAATATTGTCAAACCCATGACCGAACAAACGGATCACACTCATATCACTTCAGAGTTAAGTCTAGCATAACTAAATATGCTTAATTGACCATGATTGGCGATTGATATACTTTTCGAGGTATAAACAGAGTCATTAAGTCGTATACGAGGTCTTCACGTATTGCTTTGGGACCAGTGGTATAAAACAACCGATCACAATAGCTGAGCGCGCGACTCGCTTACCTGAAACGGGGTACCCCGCGTCCTTTTCCAGCTTGTAGTGACGTCAATTTTCGCGGCTCCATCGTTCTGAAGGGCTCATTTTAAAAGGGAAGCTTCAAAGAATATGACCATATTTTTTTCAAAATTTAACCCTTTACGCCCCTCATTAAGAAAAACGCAAAAAAAGAATTTGTTTAAATTTTCCGACATTTTATAACAAATCGACAAAGTTAAAAAAAATATTTTAAAATAGCCCAATCCTTCACGAATAAAACAAAAAAAAAATTTAGCTAAATCGGTTGCGTAGTTTCTGAGAAAAAAATTCGTAAGTGAAGCCTATTTTCGCCAAAATGGGCAAAAATTGCAAATTTTGGAGGCTTGTTATTCCTTACCAAATTCGAAACCGGCAAAATGATGACTTAAACCCCCCCTAGTTTCACATGGACTACAACATATTTCGATTAGAACAAAATCGCAGATGGTGACTTCCAAAAGTGATCGATTTGGCGTGGAATGACCCTGTTAATAAAATGTAATTATTAACAAAATATGAACGTAGATATGCAGTTCCTTCGAAACAATATAATCTTTTTTTATCATTTTTTGTACAGTTTTATACAGTTGTATATATACAACTATACAGACCAAACCGTGCCAGATACGACTTTTTGTCTGGGAATCAAACTTTCCTTGAAATGGGTTAAAGCCCCAAAAAATTGTTAAACGTGCTGAAAGGAAGCTAATGAAGTATCTGGGGGAGGGGAAGGGAGTATAGTATATGTACGTATAAGCTACAAATACAGGGTGTCCCGCGACAGGTGTTACTCCTTGAAAGGGGTGGTAGAGAACGTCATTCTGAACAAGATTTACCTTTGTAATAATGGGGTTTGAAGCTTCGTTTTCGAATTATTAAGGAAAAACACGGACCAATCAGAGCGCAAGGATTACGCGCGCCTAGAAGCGAGAGCGACAGCTTCGAGCCTTGGTCCGTGTTTTTCCTTAATAATTCGAAAACGAAGCTTCAAACTCCATTTTTGCAAAGGGAAATCTTGTTCAGAGTGACGTCCTCTACCACCCCTTTCAGGGAGTAACACCTGTCGCGGGACACCTGTAACTTATCTGTCTTAACTTATTATAACTTATTATTATAACTCTGTATATAACTTATCATTCCTGTAACTTATCTGTCGGCAGCAATGACTCGAGAACAAATAATTTTCGTAACAGTCGGTAGACACGTTTAGTCGTTCAGTTAGTTTTCGTCTTCGAGAGGTATGGTCACGTTAACAAAGTAAAGAGTGCAAGTTGTGTGTTATTTTTCAACTACATTTATTTTACTGTTAATTAAAAAAGTATAGTATGCACATTCTGTGTACTATGACACCAATTGATTTATTTAATTTGTTCCTTCGATATCATCTGTACGCACGTGCGTTACGTGTTTAAAACTCTGACATTATCAGTTCTTGAAAATATAGTAATAAAAGATATCGAATTGTGGAAATCCGAAGAGGTGTTAAAGTTACAGAAGTGTTAGTAACGTTTTGTTTATTTATATTACGTAGGATATATTACGTAGGTCTTCAAACAACGTAACTCAGTTATAATTCTGCGTAGAAATTGAAAGTACAACGCTTTAAATGCTTCTGGTTGAGTCACGGCGAAAGCGTCTTAAAAAGTTTATAGTATAAAATTAAATTACTTACTCCTTACATAAACACGTATGTAACTTTGAATCATATTAAAGTTATCAGTGTTGTATAAAACTAAACATTTACCTGCTTTAAAGAAGGATTTTAGTATAAAATATTATTTTTAGATCTTGTTCGTATTGTTTTCCGAAGAAACCGCAAGACTTCTTGGTATCTGTATTTTGTATAAAAATTTAATTACGTTTCACAAATATTTACTATTTTGTAAAATTTAAAAATAACTCAGACACAGAACATTTTATACGGTTCTTTAAAAAATGACTTAGTAGGTGACACGATTCCGGGCAGTGTGCTTTTCATTCTTTATAACAATAAAGTACTTCAGACGGTTTGGCTCTGGAAATGTATATAAAAAACCAGTTCTGTTCAAATTAATGGTGTAATAATAGATTAAATGGGATATGTCGGAAACAATGAATTTTCCTTGGTCTGTTTTCTGGAACAGTCTAAAGTAGTCGAAATTAAACTTTTATGTCAAGTAGATTTCATTTTTTCTATATGTGAGCCGTTTATTTTGAAAGTGGAGAAAATCCATTTTTGGAAGAAATGAAGATTATGATAACAGTACATAAAACTTAATTCGATATCGTTATCTGTAAAAAATATATAGAAATATAAATATTTCTAATTTTCAAATTTTCGAGTTTTCAGATTATCGACTTAATGAATTCCGAAATTATCAAATTTTAAAAATGTTCAAACTTTCTAATTTTTCAAATTTCTTCATTTTTAAATTTTCCAATTTTTAAATTTTCAAATTTCTTAAATCCCAAATTGCCAAAAAAAACGTTTGTTAAATGTTTCAAATTGTCAAAGTTCTACTTCTCCGGATCCCCAAATTTTTAGATTATTAAATTCATATTTTTATATTTCAAAATTTTCAGTTTCTTAAATTTCTTAAATACCTAAATTTCTTAATTTCTAAATATCAAAATTTCAAAATTTCAAAATTTTCCTATTTGTAAATCATTAGACCCCCAAATTACTAGGTCTCCAAGTTCCTAGATTGCTAAATCCCTAGAATCTCATATCCACAGATTCCCAAATCTCAAGGTACCCAAATCACTACGTCCCGAAATCTCTATGGCAAGCCAAATCTCTGAACTTCAAAATTCCTGTCCCTAAATTGCTAGCTCTTCAAATCCCTAGTTTCTCAGGTAGAACACCAGACCCCATGTTCCCAAATTCCAATGTTTTTCAATTCCTACGTCCCCAAATTCTTAACCCATTCCTGAATGTTCAAATCTTCAGAAAGCTTTAAAAAACAACGACTGCGGTAACTTCTTTTCTCTTAGTTGTAAAATTTTTTTGACGTAAGCCAAACTGTATTCCGAATTAGTGACTAAGCGTTAAAAGCTGCCATCGCAGATAAAAATGTGCCGTTTCTTTGATCAGAGGACCATGTAGCACTGTCGTCGGATATATCTCTATTAAATCAAAACAAACCTCTATCCTCTATTAATCCTCTGTTAAATCGCAAAATTCAATATTTTCAATGTTCCTCCTACTTAGTTTGTAGTTTTCATAATTGTATAGTAACCGTTCAAATTTGTACACCGGGCTATGTTTTATCTGCTGTGACTGATGGTGATACGTGCGATTTAGAGAAAAATAGGAACGCAATTTTTACACAATTTTTAATTTTCAAAGATGCGGAACTGACAATTAATTTATTAAATGTCATTTCCTTAGGGCACGAAACGAGTCTCTGGGCTTTCAAGCGTGAACGCTAGAGATACAACCGAGTGAACAAAAGGTAGAACGTATTAAATTCAACGCCGAAAACAGTTCGTGTCATGAGGGGCTTCGTAGAACTGACTAGTTATTTCCGGCAATTTGTCAAAGGCTCTGTCATTGTGATAAAACCTTTGACAGACCTTGTAAAGAGGGACACGAGATTTAATTGAAAAACAGGCAAAAGCAGTACATTCTAAACAATTAAAAGACTATTAATATTGAAACTGGTCCGAGTGAAATACAGTTCCTGGCCATCGAAATTAAGACCACTACAAATTTTCGGCATTTTTCACGTTTTTCGTAAAATTGAAAGGCCTGTTTAAATTGTAATGATATAATATTGTTTGTGCACCAGGAAATTTTGAATGAATTACGCAAGTGCACTGTGTAAAAGTACGTGTAATTTTTATAGTAAAAATTGTAAAAAGGTTAACAAATGAGTTGAAATGACAGTTGGCTAATTAACTATTATTTTTACGAGAGTTCGCTCGCACAAGTTCACATATCACAGGAGTACACCTGGAGAGATTATATTGTCGTTAAGTTCGTACGACTGGGTTCACAAAATCTGATCTAAAGTTGATATAATCTGTTCTAAATCTTAATATAATCGGTTCTGAATCTTGATGTAATCTGTTCTAAAGGTTCAATATAATCGGTTCTAAAGGTTGAATATAATCTGACGTTTTTCCGAAAAAACACTGTTTTTAAAACTTCTGCCTGAGGGCTGTCGATGGGGGTGACTTTCCTCATTGGCTGATTTTTGCGTGGTTCATCAGGAAGAAGGCGGTCATCTTTCCTGTCATTCGTTTGACAATCCACGCCTCCAAAGTCCTGGTCACCCTTAGCTAGATTACGAGTGACGCGGCTGGAAAGTCCCAAGACCTCTTAACCCTGAGACAGCACCCCAGGACCCATCTTGACAAATTTCAGATGCTTAAATTTATGGCACCACTAAAGCGATTTAGCTTTTAACGCTGTTTTCGCCAAACTGCCATAAATTAACGTTAAGAGTCCTATTTTTTGTGTTGCACGTACGAGATTTACAATGCAACGGTTTTTCTAAAATATACAAGTCCAAACATTCCGCCCGCCTTGAAGGGACACCCTTCAATATAAACTAAACACACACATACTTCTAATAATAGTACTTAATATTTTACACAATGTCTCTAACGCAAACTAATAAATTTCTATAATGTAATTACTAATAACCACTGTTCACTTAAAGTCTACTAAAAAGTCAATTAACTAGTCCTTAGTGCAATGTTCTGAATTGTCAGTTTGTTCAAATGGTAAAACACAAATTCTTGAAACGGGTCTTTTAACAATGCCTCGAGGAAGGCGCACAGACACTACACGAATTATATTGTCCTTTCCATGGTGACATTCAGTAATGCGTCCTAACGGCCACTGCATTGCTGGTATGTTGTCCTCGCGTATGAGTACCATGACACCAATTTTAAGTGCGTTGGGTACACTTTTATACCATTTGTGTCGTGCCTGAAGCTGTGGCAAATATTCCCTTTGCCATCTATTCCAGAAATGTTGAAACATTTGTTGCAAGTGTTGATACCTATTTAACCTAGTTGTCTTGACGTCATGCAAATTCTCTTGTGGAAAAGTCATTAATGAATCTCCGATCAAGAAATGTCCGGGAGTTAAAGGTGATAAATCATTAGGATCATTTGACAAAGGAGATAATGGACGGGAATTAAGACAAGCTTCGACTTGTGTTATTATTGTATAAAGTTCTTCGTATGTAAGACGCGTTTCTCCTATTACTCGTTTTAAATGGAATTTTGCAGATTTGACTGCACTCTCCCATAATCCACCAAAATGAGGTGCGTAAGGTGGAATAAAATGCCATTCAATTTGTTCATTGGATAAAAATTCAGTTACTTCGCTTTCAAATCCATTATCTGATATAATCAATTTTGCTAATTCATTTCTTGCACCAACAAAATTCTTACCATTGTCTGAATATATATTCTTACATCTACCGCGACGTGAAATAAATCTTTTCAAACAATTAAGAAAAGCTTCCGTAGATAGATCGCGAGCTAATTCTATATGTACTGCCTTAGTAACAAAGCAGATGAAAATGCAAATATATGACTTAATAGAAACGCGTGCACGAGCCCCTTCTTTCAATAGAAAAGGGCCTGCGTAATCGACTCCACAGTTGTAGAATGGCCGTGCAGGTAGTACCCGAGCCGTCGGCAAATTTCCCATCACGTACGTCGATTCAACTGGTTTTACTCGAAAACAAGTAATACATTCTCGCAAAATTTTCCTAACTAAATTTCTTCCTGCGAGTGGCCAATAAGTTCTTCTTATCGACGAAAGTACAGCTTGGCATCCTGCATGCAACAAGCGTTCATGTTCATACTTAATGATTAAATACGTCAATCTATGTTTTGACGAAAGAATAATTGGGTGTTTCTGATTGAACGGAATATATGCATCGTTTAAACGACCCCCTACTCTCAGTATACCATCCTCATCTACAAATGGATTCAACTGAATCAGGCGGCTATCTAAAATTCCAGTTCCTTTTGCTAAATTAGTAATTTCTTTGGAAAATTCCTCTGCTTGTGCTAGCTTTACTAATCGCATCGTCGCTAATTTCAATTCATCTGTTTTTAGAAATTGTTGTCTCTTACTGTTATCATCCTTATTGCGCGTTTCCTTGCTCAATGTTCGCTGACTTTCGTTGATCATCAATTTGCAGTTCTTATAAAATTTCAATATATATGCGGTTACACGAACTAATCTCGTAAATGAGGAAAACCTATCAAAAAATCCTGAATTCAGTACTACAGTTGGATCTTGTTTCCTTGGTATTTCCTTTTGATTGGCTTCTTTGGTCTGAATACTTAATATCTTATGTCTTTGCTCTGGTGCATTTACTAATTGTATCTTTTCATTAACGGGCCACTTATCCTCTTCCTGTAATAGATATGTTGGACCCTTCCACCAAATATCTGCATTAATCAAATCAGCAGCATCAATACCTCTCGAAATTAAGTCTGCTGGATTCATTGATGACTCAACATGATTCCAGTTGTCATTTGTGAGTTCTTGAATCTCAGCAATTCTATTAGCAACGAATGTCTTCCATCTATTGCTTGGTGCTCTTATCCACGAAAGTACGATCGTCGAATCTGACCAATAGTACCATTGATCTGCATTTAAATTATATGCCTGAGACACTTTCTGTGCTAACTGCGCTAATAGCAGAGCCCCAGAAAGCTCAAGACGAGGCAATGTTGTTGCCTTTAACGGTGCTACTCTTGACTTAGCACATAATAATCGAACTGTGATTTTATTATTCCTAGTTTGTGTCCGAATGTAAATACATGCCCCATATGCAGATTCTGAGGCATCACAGAATCCATGAAACTGTAGCTGTCTAGCATTTTTCCCTATAGCATGCCGATGTACAGTTATGTTATTAATATTCTTCAATTGTTTATAAATAGTTTGCCACGACGTATGAAGTTCTTGGGGTAATGATTCATCCCAATCAAGTTGCAATTCCCACAATTTCTGCAATATTATTTTTGCCTTGATTACCGTTGGACCGACAAGTCCAAGAGGGTCAAATATCTGAGCTATTGTTGAAGTTATCGTACGCTTCGTAATTCTATTCTGCTCTGAGTATTTTACATTGTATCTAAGTGTATCAGTCACAGGATCCCAAAATAAGCCTAACGTTTTAGGATCTTTATCTAACAAAGGTATTACTTCCTTTGTCGTGTTCTTACTCTCCGTCTGAAGTCGAGAATCGTTACTGGCCCATTTCCGCAATTCAAACCCTGCTGAGCTCAGAATGTTCATTAAATTATTTTTGACCTTCATGGCCTCTTCAATATTATCCGTGCCAGTTAACAAGTCATCCACATAAAAATCATGCCGTATAACCTGACTTATAACTGGATTTTCTTCTTCCAATTCGTCGCTCAATTGACGCAAGCAACGTGTTGCTAAAAATGGTGCAGAAGCTGTACCATAAGTCACGGTATTCAATTCGTAATATTTTATTGGTGCGTTAGTGTCTGACCGCCACACAATTAGTTGATAAGCTCTATCATGGGCTTTAACTTTAATTTGTCTATACATCTTTGCGATGTCCGCGGATAAAACAATGCTGTGTTTCCTAAACCGTACCAATATAGTAAACAAATCATCCTGTACGGTTGGTCCAATGTACTGTACATCATTCAGTGATAACCCTGAGGAAGTCTTCGCAGATCCATCAAAAACAACTCGCAACTTAGTTGTTGTGCTGCCTTCCTTAATCACTGCGTGATGTGGTAAATAAAAGTGCGTTTTATCTGTATATTTTGATAATGATATTTCACTCATGTGCCCGAGTGCTTCGTACTCTTCCATAAAAGCAGTATATTGTTCTTTAAGTTCTGGGTTCTTTGACAATTTTCTTTCCACTGCGAGAAACCTTTTTTCCGCTCCTGCTAAAGAATTTCCTAATTCTGACGCATTATCCTTGAACGGAATACTGACTACAAAACGTCCAGTTTCATCTCTTTCAGTGGTGTCAATAAAATGTTGCTCACTATAATCTTTTTTACTTTTCGCGGTTGAGTCGACTGGTAGAAAACAATGTTCGAGTTTCCAAAAACGTTCGAGTTGATTATTTAAGTCCTGATTTTTAACTAAATTACATATTAATTTTCTTGGAGAGTTGAGACATATATTTCCGGCGATAATCCATCCAAGAACAGTTTTATGAAGCATTAGTTCGGTATTCTTTATGAAAATTTGTCCTACTGAAAGAAGTCGCAAAAAGAGTGAAGCACCTATAATTAAATCTACTGGTCCAGAGCAGTTATAATCTGGATCAGCTAACTCCACGTCTTTTGGTATTTGTACGTCCGTTGTATTAATGTGTGTACTAGGAATATTGCTGCTTATCTTGTCCAAAACAACACAAGTGATCGTTGCTGAGAAATTAGTAATCCGGGAGCAAATCTTCGTTGTTGCTAAATAATTTACGTGTAATGACCCTTGCTCAATACCCGTAAGTTCGAGGTTGCTTCTTGTTTTCGGTAGTCCTAAACGATTACATAATGCGGTAGTCATAATGTGCGGTTCGGATCCTGAATCTAAAAGTGCCCTGCATTCATGCCTCTGTCCATGGCAATCATAAATATATATTCTGGCTGTAGATAGCACTGTAACTTTTGTTCCCGTTTGTATAACACGAGCTGTTAATGTTTGTTTTATTGCGGTTGAGTGACCAGACGTGCTTTCATTCGGTTGTATAGAATTTGCTACCTGCTGTACCCCTTCAGACTGGGCACCTGTAACTTGTACCTGTAGCGACCCCGAGGTATTAGTACCTGAACTTTCTAGGTGAAGTAGATAATTATGCTTTTTTCCGCATTTTCGGCATGGTCCGAAGGTACAATCTCTGTTCTGATGTCCATCACCCAAACAATTAAAACATAGGTGAAGTTCCCTCACCTTCTGCAAACGTGTGACCGTTGACATACCCTTGAAAACTTCACACGAGTATATCGGATGTGCTCCATTACAAATTATGCACGATTTCTTATTCGTGACTGTGGAATATGTTCTTATTTGTTTCGGTTTCGTCGTAACCGATTTCACTGTTGCTTTATTAATTTTAATATCATTAAATTTGATTTTATCTAAATCTGAATTTTGTAAAAATTTAATGTGCCTTTCCAAGAAGTTTGCAAATTCCTTGAAAGTTGGTTCTGTCGTTGAATTAGCCAACGTTCTTCCCCATTCACGTCTCATAGAAATATTCAATTTCGATGTCAATAAATAAATAATTAACGGATCCCAGAATTCAGTTCTTTTTCCTAAAGTTCTTAATGCGAGTAAGTTATTATTCGTGTTGTCCAATAACTGACGCAGTTCCGAATGGGACGAATCCCGTGTCAAAACTGGTGCTTCAAATAGTGCTTGTACGTGGTGATGAATTAAAGTGTTCGGATCTTCATAGCGAGACTTTAACCCTTCCCAAGCTAACAAATAATTCGCCTCTGAAACGCCTAGAGCTTCAATAGTGCGAGCAGCATCTCCAATCAATGCTGAATTCAAATAATGAAATTTCTGAATGTTACTCAGTCCCATATGTTCATGGATTAATGACCTAAATGTGTCACGAAACTTTATCCAATTACTAACCGTGCCATCAAAAGTCGGCAATACTAATTTTGGAAGACTAACCCCTATTGGGCCTGCTTCTGAGTGCAGTGCTGGTGATTCGGTAACACTACGAGATACCGATGCCAAAGAAGGTACAAAGGATTGCCTACTTTTTATCAATCCTTTTGCTTTGCCAATTGCCTTATGGTAGCTATCTTCGAAAATCTTTATTTCCTCCTCTTCGCGTAGGTGTTTTTCACGTTCGAAGTCTTCACGTGTTCGAACGGTCTCATCTAAATCGACTTCATCAAGCGATTCTATTTCCTCTTGTATTGCTTCAAATTTATCTAATAACGGAATAGCTTTTTCTAAACGCGATTGCAAATCCTCAACATCAGACAACGGTGTAAACGAGTCCAAATAATTGTTAAAACGCGTTAAAGCTGATTTGACAGTTGCTCTCTTTTTCCTTAGAGCTTCCATTGTATACAATTTAAATAACACAAGCCGCGGATTAGGAAAACAGGAGAAGAAAGGAAATAAATCGGAGACTCACCAAACTTTATGACTGGTGAAAATCAGGCTGGCCCTGCTGCTGCCTGCTGTTTGCTGCTACCTGCTTCGCTGCGTTCTATCCTCGTCCAATAGGTTTGCAGAGTAGGTACTGGATATGCTGATACTTCGATGTATCTCGTCGTATCAACACAAATTCAAATTCACTAATTCAAATCAAAGTTCACAAAAAGACACAGTCTCTAAACAGTTCAGTTCGTTGTAGTATACAAAGTCCAATTGTACACTTAAATGATTTATATTCTAGTGACTATCCTTGTTGTGTCACAATAGAATAATGATTCTTCAATAATAATCACTGATCACACACAGTTGATTCAAAGTTCGTTCTGTTTCTATCCGGCTCGAAGGACCAATGTTTGTGCACCAGGAAATTTTGAATGAATTACGCAAGTGCACTGTGTAAAAGTACGTGTAATTTTTATAGTAAAAATTGTAAAAAGGTTAACAAATGAGTTGAAATGACAGTTGGCTAATTAACTATTATTTTTACGAGAGTTCGCTCGCACAAGTTCACATATCACAGGAGTACACCTGGAGAGATTATATTGTCGTTAAGTTCGTACGACTGGGTTCACAAAATCTGATCTAAAGTTGATATAATCTGTTCTAAATCTTAATATAATCGGTTCTGAATCTTGATGTAATCTGTTCTAAAGGTTCAATATAATCGGTTCTAAAGGTTGAATATAATCTGACGTTTTTCCGAAAAAACACTGTTTTTAAAACTTCTGCCTGAGGGCTGTCGATGGGGGTGACTTTCCTCATTGGCTGATTTTTGCGTGGTTCATCAGGAAGAAGGCGGTCATCTTTCCTGTCATTCGTTTGACAATCCACGCCTCCAAAGTCCTGGTCACCCTTAGCTAGATTACGAGTGACGCGGCTGGAAAGTCCCAAGACCTCTTAACCCTGAGACAGCACCCCAGGACCCATCTTGACAAATTTCAGATGCTTAAATTTATGGCACCACTAAAGCGATTTAGCTTTTAACGCTGTTTTCGCCAAACTGCCATAAATTAACGTTAAGAGTCCTATTTTTTGTGTTGCACGTACGAGATTTACAATGCAACGGTTTTTCTAAAATATACAAGTCCAAACAAATATATTAGCTATTAACATGATACATTATTACTGTACATAACATTATTAACACATGTTAGTATTTTGTATTTCCAGTCTTCGCTTTGGTGACAGCTTGTATCCGGCACGGTCCGTATACATTGCTCATATGCTTTATATCTTCATTACTTTACCAAATATCTGTAATTCTTTTCAACTCAGATAATGTGGTTGGAGAGTTAGAAACTAGTTTTTTGAGTAGGCTCCAGACATTTTCTATGGCATTCACCTTTCACCTCACGCGCTATCGATACTCGAGTCTAACGTAAACGCTCGTACGGCCCATAATCGCTCATCACCCATACAATTTATTATCACGATAGTAACAAATTGCTATGTATATATTGTTATCAACGTATTTAGTAATAATTTGCATGACCTAAGACAATTTTCTATATATGAAATAATGTTATAGCCATACAAGTGAAATTTTCGTACGTGGTCCTAATTCAATGGCCAGGGACTGTATAACCATATCGCAAAAACAGAAGTTTACATCAACGCATGTGCGTCAGATTTAGGTCCGGTATTGTTATAGCAGCCGAATGAAAGAGATTATCAGCCAATTAGTTTTCACCAGAGATGGCGTGAATTCCTACTTTTGAATGTGATTTTTCGCAGTGATTCTTAGAATCATTCTTAGATTCGTAGAAAGAATTCTTTTCACTTCTCACAAATTATATTCGTAGACTATACAATATGGTCTAAAACCAATGTTAATATAATTTTCTTGTCAGGAAAAAGGAAAGGAAAATCTAAAGATAATAAATAAATTGTAAGATTAATTTTTAATTTTTTTAAACTTCGTCTTAGGAATGTTCATAATATTTTTCACTACCTTATTTCTTATTAACTTTTAAAGTAATACATGATATAAATACATACAGAATGTCATATAAATGTACAATATAAAAACTTAATATGAATAATGGTGAGAATTATATTGACTTTTTTGAATTCTCGCTAAGTGGAGTCATCAGAACACTAACGATCATAGTAAACGTGAACCGCTCCTAAAATACCATCTTCCGGACCACGGTCGTAAATGAAGTTTAATCGCGATCGCGATCATGACTTTCTGATCACTGTAATAAATCACTGGTAGTGATTTTACACGTGGTCTCTAGTTTTCACAACCGAAAGACAACACATTGAAAGATAAAATATCATTCGAATTAGAAGTCGTGTGTCTACGCTTTCGAGTGATTCCGTGCGTGCGTAATAGGGATTTATTTCGCCGTTAATATTTGCAATAATCTAAAAATGTTACGTAGCAAAAGGGTTCTAAACTCTCGTATCAATGAATGATTTGCTAAATTATCTAAATTTGATTATGCGGTAAAATATCACACCAAGCAAAATGACGTAGCGCACAAGTTGAAATCCAGTAGAGTAAGCAGATGAGATGTGTATCATTGGACTTGTAATACTAGGTATAAAAGTTAACAGTGATTGCATAGCGGCGATTCAAAGAACAGATGCGGAGATTCAGACATTGCGTGATCGTTCAGAAGCAGGTGAGCAAGGCGCTCATGGTAAATTCAACATGCACGACAGTAAGGTAGAAGTCTTAATGCTCAAACGAGTCCCGGTAATTGACAATTGCTGATATAATAGCAAAATGTATTAACCTTACACAGATACAATTAGAAGTTTATACTTATTAATTTTGTTTAAATATTGAAATTATGTGTTTTCTCACCAGTATGTGATAACATGTCACTGGCCAGTCATTAAACGCCAAGATATTTTAGATTTATTAAATAATAGAGAATTCAAATTAATTTTAGTCCTTATTCATTCTGAAATTAAGTTATGTTTTTCCACTGGTAGATGATGACATCACACTGCATCAAATACCACCGGTGCAGAGGCGATTTCACGTGAGACTTAATTATTAAACTAATTGGCCGTAATGAATTTATTACACTGTTAATATTTATTATATGTATTAAGGTAAGTGTGTTCTGTATTCCACACATTTATGTCTACAATAATTATACAAAATGTAATTCTTATTCTTAAACTTGTTATGATATCCGTTAATCTAACATGGTATAATACCATTTATAAACATTTGATAAAATTTTATAGTATACTTTTAATTATTCATCTTACACTATACAATCACATGAATTATTAAGAGTGCTGAAGGGAAAGGAAAAGAAAAAATGTGTAATAGTACAGAAGCAGTAAAAGAGTTTAAAATAAGCACTTTGTTATAAGTTACCAACACCAATATCCAAGTTAATTCAGGAGAAAGAACTCATTGTAACTGATTAAATGAATTTATTATAGATCAATTATTTACATTTCACAAAATATTATCATCTTGATTTTTCTTTTAATACATGATAGAAATAATTAAATTAATCCCTAGTCGTAGTGTCCTCATATAAGGACGTGCTAAATAAATGCTCGGTGTATCTAAATTTGGTGAATTTCATTGTTTGTGAACATTGTTCTTATATTGTCACAACCATAGATTCTATTTCTATCGAATATCTCGAAAATATTTTATTCAACTGAGAAATCATAATTTAATTCAAAGAACTGTTTACCAAAACCATGATTTTTTTCACGAATAATTAATTCGTGACCGAAAGAGTTAATATATATTTAATATTTCGCACCGTAATAATTAATGACTAGGACATGTCATGAATATTATTTAATTAGTGTGCCATATGGATATGTTCAGATTTTGATTAATTTGTCCTACACAAATGTAAATTTTTATTATTTTATCTGGAAGTAGAAATCTTACCCTCAACGTATTTAATTAAATTTTCATATCGTTTAAATATAAAAGAAATTCTAAATTGCCTTCTTAATCGTTTGACCACTGAAACATTTACAAGGTTATAAATGATCGTTAGCGATTAGTATATAATGACCAAACTACACGTAATAATAGCAAAGACGTATAAGATCTTAGCTCATTTACGAATCGAGAAAATTTTTAACAATGTTAAGGATACTGAGAAGTGATAGTCGTGAGTTAAGGCTCTTAAAAAAGAGAGGCTGCAGTGTGTGCTAAGTTTTGATTAAGCTGGTAGAACTCATTGTCAGACGATATTCACGTGTATGAACATTCTGAAAAATGTTACATGAAGAAGTAGAAAAATCTAAAATATATTATTAGTTAAGTGGACTAATTCCTGTTGTGTACTAATTGCACTAAAGCCTGTTTCCTAGCAGTTAGGTACTGTATTTAGTGCAAATTCAGGTGCATAAACTGCTTGTGTGATAATAGTCTCAGTGGCAAAAAGCCTGGATTTCTGCAGCTGGTAGATAAACGTAATGTGCAGTTTCGGAATGTCTTTATACAGACCATTTAGAGCGGAACAAATGAATAATATAATCGCGACCATGTATAGATATAGCAGTGACACTAAAAATGGTAGTAAATATCAGCGCAGAAAATACGTTAAAATTTTTACTATAATTCACGCGCGTAAAGCACCACAATTATAGTTTTCGCAATAAAACACAACGATTTGCCATAGATATTGACACAATATTCCGAGTATAAGTACTTATATATCGACTGAAAGAATTGAAAAGCAGAAGAAAATTAATAAAGTAGGAAACATAACTGACAAAAATGCGGTGTATAACTATCTTATATGTAGACAAAGGTATGAGAACATATTTGAAAATCTTTGTTATAGCATAATATTTTACTGATATACTGTTGTTCGTTTGTTGAATCAAGTAAATAATGTCCCAATAGTCAGGTCAGTCCAGCAGTTGATTTAATGAAGAATATTCAGAATAATTTAAGAAATGTCAAGGGAAGGAAACAAAAACTAACAAGAAGAAAGAAAAGTTATATTCAATTTGTATGAACAAAGTAAATCATGCAAAGATTGGTGAAATAATACAAAGAAGCAGATTCACAAATATATGTTACATATTGAATCCCCATAATCACTTACGGATAGGTCAGTTGTCTAAATTATAGGAAAGATGTTCTTCAGAGATTATAGTACTGGTTATAGAAGATTAGAACAAATAAATTGACTCAATTGATTTTATTTATTTAAACTAACTAATTTCTCGTACAATCAAGTGATATATTAGGAAATATATTACTGTTACGTTGCAAAAGTATTCGGACACTCACTATTTATCTAAATTTCTTGGTTACTATTCTTTAGTTTTACGGTTACAAACATATGTTCAGCAACATGTACAGCAGATTTTGAAACATCAGTTATTATTCAGAAATCGTTGTGATCAGTAAGAAATTTTGAACATAGGGCGGAAAAGTAAAAATATTTCGTTTGACGTGCGACAATTTTTTTTCACGGTAGAAAAAAAAAACTGTGTCGAAAAATGAAATCTCTTCTAAAATTAAGCAACAATACCGTGGCAGATGTTATAAAGAGCTATAATCGTAAAGATCGGATAGAGCCAGTTCCTCAAAAGGATCGACTGAAACTACCTGACGATTAAAATAAAAAAAGATCCGGGCTTAAGTGCTCCTAATTTAAGTACTGAATTATTGGAAAAGGCAGAAAAGAAATTTCACCAAAATACAATACGTCGATTGTTAAATGAATATAAATACAGTCGTATACGTAAAAAACCATATGTAAACGAGGTGAATCGTAAGAAAAGATTAGCATTTGCTAAACAGTTTATTAGCAAAGAACAATTACGGTGGAATGACGTTGTTTTTTAAATGTATGTTCTCACACATTTCATATGTTCTCATACATATCCTGAAATGTCATCCTCATGTGTGTGGTACACTACACTCGTCTCTCAATTTACACGTCATCTTTTTTACGCGGTAAATTATAACATTATTTAGGCGGTAGTTTTTATGCGTGATCTTAATTTACGTGGTCAGAAAATATGTTTTCCTAAAGGTTTTCAAAGTTAAAGTATCTCAGGCGATGAAAATGATACGTTTGTGTCAATTAAGAAGAAGTTGATTGTTTTTAACTACAACAGCGGTACTGACATTGAAGAAAATTTACTTTTCTTTACTGAAACGTCTTTAACACTTTTTTTTCTTTATTATTTGATGTAAACATGTATTTATATGTACCATCTTTCTTTTCCACTATTATATTGTACCGACAAATTTTATTTACGAGATTTTCATTCGCATAAAACGAATCCACGTGAAACGGATACTGCGCGTAAATTGAAGGACAAATGTACTTATGTATATACAGGATGATTCACGTACCTTGCATGTCTCAAATAACTTTTGAATTCCGCATCTTATGAAAAATTGTTAAATACTAGTGGCTCTACAAACCTGGTGTATCATGCGAATTCGAATGCGTACTTAAAATGTAGAGTACCTACTGCAAAGTACCTACAGGGTGTTACCATATGTCAAGAAAACAAACTGTTTTCGAAATTTGCTTTACTAATATCTATCGTGCACTTCATACTATTGTACTAAACTTTTTTTTGTAAGGTGGCTGCAAGTGGGAGAAAAATCGTGAGTAGCGTTACAGGTAACACCCTGTATATATAGAACAACAATGAGATATATACATTTTAAAATCGTTTCAAACGTTTAAACATGTCTGAAACTATCGAAAATGATATCAAAATACGATTTTTTATCACTTTGACGATGATCGATGTCGATGACAACAGATAACTGTCGGTAGATCGCCGGTAAAATTTATACAGCAAATTTAGGGTGTCTCACGAGTCTACATGGGAATAGTGGAATATGTATATAGGGGGCATATGTCTACGATTTTGAAGAACTAGTGTTCATTAATGAATCAGTAGATACAAAAACTTATTTGAACTTTTTAGAAGTAAATTTAAAGCAAAGCACAGAAAAATGAAGTTTCCCATCCAACTTTTATTTCCAACACGATAATGCATTTATACATACATACGGCGTATATGTCGTATAGTACGCCAATAGATTGCGTACAATGCAATAAAAATATTTAGTATTAAATAAGAAAAGCAAATCGGAATTAAAGTAACTAAAATCTTGGAAGAATGAACTAAAACCAGTAATGAATTAATAAGAAAGTTGGCCCATTCGATACTTAATAGATTGAAAGTGGTAGTGAAACAAAAGTACATACTACAACATATTAAATTTTAATTTAACATCGTTATCCAAAATTTGACAATGCTTATATTTCTGCGCAAGATGGTTGTAAAATACACTTTTATCAGTCATATGTACCCTATTTTATTAATTTCACTTTATTTTTGTATGTAGACAAGTATGATTGTTGAAATACAAATCAATTCAAAGAACAATTGATATAAACAATTTTATCAGTAGTTATAAATCATAATAAATAGAATCGTAAACTGCGTTAATACTTGTGTGCATCATTGTATTTCTGATATCAATCGGTTTAACCTTTGTTTTTCTGTTAAAATCCGAGTTTATACTAGCAAACGTACCTTAATTCCACCTCGATAATATTAACATAATGTAAAATCTAAAACTCTATAAAGATGTAGATAAAGTTAAAATAAAACACAGTTATTGCAAGTTATAAAAAAAAGAACAGCTATATCACATCGACACGCGAATTCTTACAGTAATAGCCTTTTTCAGGAAGGCTATCAGATTAGTTGAAATTCAAATATAAAGTGTGACTTTTGCTTGCAATGTACACTTTATTTTATATTGAATACCATCACACTAATTACCATTTTTTCAATTGTATCGATTCGGAAATTATGTTAACACTGTTCATCATAATATTGATATATGTGTAACATCCCAGAAGAATTTTTTGCTTTTTCACCCTCCTGAGCGTCTAGAAGCCAAGTTTGGTTCTCCAAAGGTACAAGTTAATTACGATTATCGACCATAATTTTTCTATTACCGACCGCGACATTAGATATGTCAATTGTAATGGAATTTAGTTTAATTGTCGGTTACATACATACATACATATACTATCTTAATTTACAAAAGATTATATTTTTATTAAATAATTATTTATTTTCAACAAATATATAGACTGTTTAGTTAAATGTTTAGTTAAATATCCTTAATAGTCAGATTCATCTATTATTTCGTTTATTTAAATAGATAGCGTATAGAAGAGATATATATTTTTGTTAACCACGTTATTAAATATAAAAGTTATTATTTGCGAAGTCAATTAATTATATGTTAAGTTGAGTTATTAAGAATCAAATACGAATATTATTTTATTTGAATAAGTATTATATTGTAAATGTTTCGTATGGAAAATTCCGAAACACGATGTACTACGTGCTACGACGCTAGCTCAGGTTTTCTTAAAATTAACGCGCTATCTCTAAAGGAAGATAGAGAATATATTTTCGATCGGTAATATTATAATACATTGAAATCATTAATTATTTAAATCAATCATTATACACAAAAATAGCTAATGCTATGTTAAAATAGATTATCGATACTCGAAGTCAACAATTATTCGTTTAATCCAGATAAATAATAATACTGTAAAATTATTCTTAGGAATATTCCGCGACATCATATGCTTCGACACATAGCGTAGATCCTCGTAGGAATTGTGCGAAAAGGACAACGCGTATCTATTTCACTTAAAACGCTATTAAATTATTATTTTCACATTACAAACATTAACTACTATTCCGAAGACTCTATTGGCAATGTTAAAAAATCATTTACTTCATTAATTAATGTTTTATATATAAATTGTATGTAAAATTATACGCGAGATTTGATACGACGAACACAGGGGTAGTTTTCCAGACCTTGAAAAGTGAAAGGACTTCGAGTACATTATATTTCTTTTCGTATAAAGAGGCTTACCCTATAAACAAATAAAACAATCATAAAATAAACTGATTATATTCAGTTATTATAAAAATCCTGGAAGATTCTTTACTGATCGGGAATCATTGTAGCGAAACATTATCAGGTGCAGTCGTTGTCAGATATAACTGAACACTCCCACGGTGAAAGAAAAGGTGCAGGCCAGAGAGTGAAGCAGAGAAAACTCATAAATTTGCGTTTCCTCTGACTTCGAGTGCAGAATTTCGTATCTCCCTACGCTCGAGCTGTTTTACAACCTTTCTAGCTGAACGACGTAGGTTAAACTACATTTCGTCGCGAGACTATTAAATTTTCCTTGCTTGTACGACTCCTTGGTATGGGAAATGTCAGAAAACCTTAAAACACATTTAAGCACCAACTATTTCGGTTTATGACCATGTTTCCCTGAATTGGGTCAAGTCTAAATTATCTATTGCGATCGTTACCCCTGCCAGACGTTTCTGTTTATCTGGAATCACTCAGTAATTATTATACTTTAAGAAGGTGCACAAATTTATCTGCAACTTCGTTAACAATTACACATTAGGATACAAATATCTATAAATACACTTCTTACGATTAGATGTCCTGGCTCGCCCGTTATATCATTGAATGTACACATTCAAAATTCACAACAAAATAAACTGACTTTTTATCTATCTTCATTTATGAGCTAAATAGTAAATATTATAGTGAAAGAAGCATCCTGCATATCAGTAATTCGAATATAAATTAATGATTAAAACGATATTCTTTGCGTCCATAAATTTCAATGTTTCCTCAAATATTTCTTCACAATTGTTCAATGTTTTGTAACGTAATAGAATACTTCAATAATTGCATTTATATAAAGTCAGGAATGTATACAAACTTTATATTATTATTACGTCAAAGTAAAAATTTAACTGTTAAAAGTTCATTGAATACGTTGCACACACACACCGGTATACGTATGTGCACAGTAGTTTCGCAACAGAACGAGTACTTTTAACTGATGACGATTTTAAAACGGTTAGGTAACAGACGGTACATCAAAGTTGGCAATCGTGTGTAGGAACCAACACGCAGCAATAAGCCAACGAGATCAGTTATCCGTTGGTTGTCCTGATGATAACTTTTCGACGAATTATCGCATATTGAACACGAAAAAGAAACCATGGGTAAAGTGTACTCGATCATCGAAACGATTGACGGTTGGATACAGGAAGTGAAAAGTCCCCGTCGGATACACAGGATTCAAGTACCTGAAACGAAAAACACGATCGAAACGAACGACAGTAGTTTTAATTACGGAACGTGGAAGCAAGCTTTTCTGATCGATGCACCCGTTCTACGTGATCTGTTGCTCGGTGTGCCCACCGAAAACAACGTCTACGACATCATTTGCACGATCAATCGTTTAATTTTCTTTTATTTGATCATCAAATGGGTCAATTACGAAATATGTACGATCTTCGACGCTGATTATTTTGTTTTGACCTGACGAAGATATCGAAATGCGTATGTATTAGTGCAGTGTCATAATAGGCAAAATACGCGGTTTCGTAAGTGAAGAAAGTTTCGGAAGAGGATTATTTTAAACGTAATTCCAAAAGAAAATTTTTCAACAAAACAACTTTTCTTATGGCTGAATAATAACTTTTAACGGGGAATCGGATATTTGGTATTATAATATCAGAAGTTTATATTCGCAGAATATCAATTTTGTATTGATGAAACAATTTGATGTTACATTTTAATTATTGTACACATGTGCTAATTAAATTACAACAAATACAAGAATACGTTGATTTGAATCCCGGAAAAACTAATTCATAATAGTTCCTAAAAATAAGTTTCCGCTATATGTGAATTTGGTGGATTAAAGTATATTTATTTTTAGATTAAGTTCATTTGACACCGAAATCGTTATCATTTTCTGGAAAAAGAATTCAGAAAATTTTACTCATTGATGTATCAAGTTATAGTGTCCCATTCAACTCTTTCTTTATTATTTTGTTATTTTTGTAGATAATTACAAAAATATTAAGCAATTAATATTCCATCTCAAAATGTCTACTATTCTTGGCAATACAAGATTGATGTCAGTAGAAAATAAAATTTATCATGCTGCGAATTTGTAAATAATCGCGGTATTATGAAGTTCATGAACTTATTAATGGAACTAGTACACGTGATCCTGAGGTAATAAACATACTGATCCAAATTAAACTTCTACAGTTTGACGAAAAATATGAACGATGGACGAAAAATAGTGTGGCATAAGCGAGATCAAGAGCTTAATTGACTTAGCTTTAAAGAGTGGGGCTTTGGAAATTGAAAGGTCTAGAAATTTGGAAATATGAGAATTTGAAAATTTGTGAATTTGATAATTTGAGGATTTGAGATTTTGGGAACTTGAAAATTTGTAAATTTAGCACTTTGAAAATTTAAGAATGTCGGAACTGAAGTATTTGAGAATTTGTAAATTTGATAATTTGAAAACTAGAAAATTTGAGAATTTGAAAATTGAGAAATATAAGAATTTAGGGATTTACAAATTTATATTTTGAGAATTTAGGGATGTCGGAATTTGGAAATTTAGAAATTTAATGATTTGAGAATTTACCATATATATAATATAACGAGCTTTCGCAGATTTGGGAGTCCTAGGTCACAAAAATTTCTAAACCATACTTTTTTATACAGTTTTGAAAATAATATTATTAACGCCTAATATATACAATATACATATTCCTAAAATAGCACTTTTCTTATCAGAAAACAAATCGAAAATCTATCATTTTGCAATTTGTGGCTTCGCTTTCGAGATGTAAGCAATTGAAGACATCGAAATCGACTTCCGGCGCGAGTGACGTTTATAAACGCTAACATGGATGAAAAATCAGTGCAACGAAATTACCTTCAAATAGTATTTTGTTCAACGTGTATATGAAAAATTCTCGACATCGATTTTCGCAATATCAAAATCTTGAACGAAAAGTTTCATAACATTTTTTTTACTTGTTTTTCATATAGAGTCACCTCCTTCTGGGATGTAATATGGTTTCCGTCAATCTTATACAACGCAATTTGCGTAACTTGCATACCTCAATAACTGAATTGAGTTATGTAACTGATGAAAAATTATTAAACATAAATATCAGGAAAACATATTAACACATAACTGGTTTTACGCATGGAAAAATATCTAAACTTTAAAGGTTAACGTTGTTCCACTAAATGGAGACATGTACTTTTTCCGTTATTAATTTAAAACCCTTTTACGTGAAATTAAATATATTTACGACTCATGATGACAAGAATATATAACTCCATTTAATAAACAAAGATGACCTTCGAAATTCAAACCTCGAATGCGAGAAAAGATCTTTCCTCCTTAAAATTATTCAACTTTCGCTGACAAATGTATTGAAGGTCCTAGAATGATTTGATTTGCATTTGTTCCTTTGTCTGTTTGTTTGTCTGTATTACATTACGGACTGCATTTTTTAATCTTTTGATTTGAATTGTTGAGGGTAGTGTCGTAAGACACCCTTTTGCTGTATATACGATGATGTTGATCGTCGTCGAACCGTGTTTTTGCATCATTTCAACCATTTTTGACACATAAAATTTACTGGAACAACGTTAAATGCTCTATAACTCATCCCTCACGACAAACCTTCGGTTTTATTGACGTTAGTCGTTGTCAAATCAACAATAGTTGTGTTTGGTATCATTTTCGATAGTTTCAGACATGTTTAATTGTTTGAAACAACTTTAAAATGTATACATCTCATTGTTGTTCTATCTATATGTTTGCAGTAGGCACTCTAAATTTTAAATACACATCAGAGCGCATGATGCACCAGGTAGACCCACTAGTATTTAATAATTTTTCATAAGATGCATTATTCCAAAGTGATTTCAGACGTGCAAGTTACGTTAATCACTCTGGATATACATACATAAGTATCCGTTCCACGTAGATTCATTTTACGTGAATGAGAATCGCGTAAATAAAGATTGTCAATGTTTTAGGCATATATATCTATTATAAATAATAAAGATAAAGAAAATGTTAACGATATTTCAGAAAACAAATGTAAATTTTCTTCAATGTCACTATCATTGCTCTAGATCAAAACGATCAACTTCTTCATCTTAATGGACGCAAGCGTATCATTTTCATCGCCTGAGATACTTTAACTTTATAAACCTTGAGGAAAACATATTTTCTGACCACGTAAATTAAGATCACGCATAAAAACTACCGCCTAAATAATGTTATAATTTATCGCGTAAAAAAGATGACGTGTAAATTGAGAGACGAATGTAGTGTACTACACACATGAGGATGACATTTCAGGATATGTATGAGAACATATGAAATGTGTGAGAACATACATTTAAAAAACAACGTCATTCCACCGTAATTGTTCTTTGCTAATAAACTGTTTTGCAAATGCTAATCTTTTCTTACGATTCACCTCGTTTACATATGGTTTCTTACGTATACGACTGTATTTATATTCTTTTAACAATCGACGTATTGTATTTTGGTGAAATTTCTTTTCTGCCTTTTCCAATAATTCAGTACTTAAATTAGGAGCACTTAAACCAGGATCCTTTTTTATTTTCCTCACAATTATTTCAATCGTCAGACAGTTTCGGTCGATCCTTATGAAGAACTGGCTCTATTCGATCTTTACGATTATAGCTCTTTATAACATCTGCCACGGTATTGTTGCTTAATTTCAGAAGAGATTTCATTTTTCGACACAGTTTTTCTTTACTACCGTGAACAAAAATTAACTGTCGCACGTCAAACGAAAAATTTTTACTTTTCCGCCCCGTGTTCAAAATTTCTTACTGATCACAACGATTTCCGAATAATAACTGATGTTTCAAAATATGCTGTTCATGTTGCTGAACATATGTTTGTAACCGTAAAAATAAAGAATAGTAACCAAGAAATTTAGATAAATAGTGAGTGTGCGAATACTTTTGCAACGTAACAGTAATATATTTCCTAATATATCACTTGTTGCACGAGAAATTAGTAAGTTTAAGTAAATAAAATCTGCAGTATCGATAAGAAAAATACACGTTTCATGGTAATAAAAAGCAAAAAATATATTAATTTATTTATGTATAAATATACGTATAGAGTAGTAATTGATAAAGTACTATATAGTATCCGAAAGTTAATATGATTCAATGTACATTCCGGCAATAGGTAGAAAACACAAAAAGCATTGAAGATATTTTATAAAAACATGTCTGTTGGGAGTCTATAATAATCCGTACACATATTTGCATTTTACTAATCTGAATTGCGTATCTATAGAGATGCTCAAAATACCCACCCCCGGTCTTTATTTATAATATAATCAATGCTCTGTATCTTATAGACATTTCTCGACATTGTTGATCTCACGTACTGTCTACAGAGTTTACTCTTTTCAGTTTATTCCCTCAGTGGAATTCTCGAAGTAAGTCTCGAATTCGCTGTGTGAATTATGGAGTGTTTGCAGTAGAAGAACAAACTGAAATGAATAAACCCAGTCGACAGAACATGTGAAATCAACAAGGTTGGGAAATATACGGAAGATACAGAACATTATTATAACTACAAATTGAAGCTGGCTATTTCGAGCCCCTTCTATAAATAGTTGTGGATTATTGAAACTGAGATATATCTCTAACTCTGAAATACAGATACCTCTCCTACAATGTGGAAATTATACAACGCGGTTTTACTACAATGCGGTTCAAAAGATAAGAAAATGCTTCTGAAGTGCGATTCTTGCAAACGCGTTTCAGGTGGTAATATTTTGGGGCGTGTTATACCTTCACTGTAAGAGGGATTCTCGTTATCGCTGATATGCGAATCCACTTTAGCGTAAAAAATGCGGGAGAATATATTATGTATGTGTGTGGAATGTACGGATGTTCGGAGAAAGAAGCAAAAGCATTTTGTTGTTAGAGAGATACGTTTAATCTATACGCAGTGAAGTGGCCATCTAAAAGGACGTTTGATTTACATTACTCTCAACCAAATCTGCGAAACCGAAACTCAAAATACTGAGAAATCGAAATCAAATAATTAGTACTAAAGAGGGTTACTTCATAAATAGTTATGATTTTCGTTATATATTAAGTTTATTTTCTAAATTTGATTTTTTAAGATTTCTTTTTAAACGTTTATTTCATATTAAGATTTATACATACATTTCGATAAAAGCTTCTTAATAATTTTCGTAACTGAAAATCTAAAATCTAAAATCTGTCATTATAAGAGTTTCGTAAATTTAGTATTAATGTTTATGTGAGTATAGTATAAACTGAAAATACGCGGTATTCAAGTATTTATTTAGTACGTCCTTATGTGAGGACGCCATCACCGAAAGGGTTAAAGACAATTGCGAACTGTTGAAAGCGTTGTGAAGTACGAAGGGTGACGTTAAATATTACGCATGTAAACAGATCGGGCATACCGCAAGGGCATGTAAACAACGGTATAAGCCGGTAACTTGTTTTAAATGCGGACAATCCGGTCAGTACACTCGAGGGCGCACCCAACAGTCACCATCGACCCCAAACGCGGAAATACAACACCTGGTGCGTTACCGACGGCTGGTAAGATGAATATGCTGCATGTTAACATAAATACCGTGGGCAACCTAAGAATTGGCACGTAGGAGGCTAACCCAGGTGTTTGACTGGACCGTGAAAGGGCTACGACTCCCAATTAATCACAATACAAGCATAGACACGTAGACTCACACGTATTTTTGGCGGTAGGAATTATTTGCTCGAACGGTCACCCATATCAATTAGACCAAATACAATGCCAATCAGCAAACGTCCCGAGAGTGAGTGCGATAGTGCGAATTGCGTAATGCAGTTGTTATTGTCATTATTATTCATATTTCCCCACATGTCACAATGGAAGTGTTTCCACCGTGAATCCCCTTCGCGGAATGACCGAGTGGCATGTTTTATTTTGGGTCGATCTCTTCACGCGCCCATTCCTGAGATGTCTACGATACACATAAGAAATATTTTAAAGACGCGATTTTTATTGGGAGGCCAATGAAATATTACGTCAACCTGAGAAGCAACGGAAAGCAGTTCAGACTACTAATAGAATACTGAGCAGAGTCCATGAATCCGATTGGCGTGTTTAAGGCACCGCTGTCAATCAACGGCGTTCAAGTTCTGATGAAGGCGTGCGTCACGTCATCCCGAACGAGTCCCAAGTCACACCGTTGCTCGCGGGGCATTCTTACACGGAGTACCCGGACGTGCATATCCTAAGCACGACTACAGAGTTGCGCATCACTCCAAGTCTAGCTGACCTTGTACGAGACACAGCAAGGTCGTAAGGAAAAACACGATTCCGGGCGTAGGAGAAATATTTGAAACTCTCTAATTATTTAGGGCACATCACGGTGAGTGGTACATTGTCAAATCGAGAGCTATTCGACGAGGGAGGTCTTAACCCATGGACACACTTAAATCGAGATGTATCGTAGAAACTGACAGCGAAGGTCGTATGTTTATTCCCGTTTTAAATGTCACAGGAAACGATCTAACTGTTGTAGCAGAGGAAGCGGTGGCGCGAGGGAAACATTGCGAGAGACGAGAGGTCAAACACGAGGTCAACGAGGAGCCGGTGACGCCAGATGAAATAAACACAGAGTTGCTTGGAGAAGAAACGCAACAGCTACTAGAGCTTATAAACGAGTATCGAGACCTCGTTGCCAGTAACGTGTGTTAGATTGGATGCACAGACAAAGCTGAGATGCACATCGAGTTCAGTATCGAGAAGCTGTATGCTGCCGAACATACCAATTCTCCTATCACGAAGGGGAGCAACTGAAGGACACTATCGACGAGTTCAAGGACGTGAATTTTTTATGCATAAATTGAGCAGAGAGTTAAAGTGAGCATAGGTTACCGGGTCTTAAATAAAAATACCGTACGCGACAAACATCCGTTGGCGAAGATTGACAATCAGATTGATCAGCTCCAGGGAAATGAGTACTACACTCTTTTGGATTTATTGCGAAAAATTAAATCGAGTAAATCAATCTTTAATTGAAAAGTACCCAGTGATTGTCAACAGAAAAGGCGTTATTTTGCAACACGATAATGCAAGACCACACTACGCAAGACGAACCTCGGAAAAAATTAATTAATTAGGGTGGGAGGTATTGCATCATCCACCATATTCTCCCGACATTGCACTATCGGATTACCATTTATTCCGATTGCTTCAACATTTTCTAAGTGGTAGAAAATTAGGAAATTTCGATGACATCCAAAATAACATCTTAAGATATTTTGCTAAAAAATCAGTTGACTTTTATAGATCCGGCATTGAACATTTGCACACTGGATGGCAAAAGGTTATTGCAAACGAGGGTGTTTACTTTATTGAATAAAAATAAAGACTTGTTAAAAATTTATGTGGTTGATTTTCATGTAAAAAAAAAAGACATTACTTTCCGGTACCCCTAATAATTCTTAATTTTTGTTGTAAAGTTGACTTTGCTGTGTGCAGTTGAGCGTTGTCGTGATGGAATAAAACTCCTTTCCTTTTCACCAATGATTGTCTTTTTTCACATAAAGCTACGTGTAATCGATCAAGCTGTTGACTGTACACATCGGCTGTTATTGTTTGATGTCGATTTAAAAACTCAAAGTGAATCACATCTTTAATATCCCACCATAAGCTTAATAATATTTTAAGCTTTGGATTCTTATATAAGACACTGCCTTTTAAGCTTTGGATTCTTATATAAACCCCATTTTTCATCGCCCGTAAGAATTTGATCGAGAAATAAACAAGAGGGTTGCCGCTCTTATAAAGAAACACAAATGTTAATTTGCTGGATACGATTCACTTCTGACAACTCCTGCGAAAATCATTCCTCAAGCTTCGATATTTTTCTAATTTGTTGTAAATGTCTATGTACAGTACTACTGCTACTGTTCATTCTTTCTGCTATTCCTTCAACTGTCAAACAAGGTTCTGTTTCGACTAAAATTATTAAACCTTAGATGTCAAACATTACTGGTCGATCGGACCGTGGTTTATCGAACAGGTCAAAAATCCCATTTCGAAATTTGGCAAAACGTCATTGACATTTTTCTGCAGTTGAAACATCTTTACCATATACGTCACAAATATTTTTAACTGTATATTTTACTGTACTGCGTTTTCTAAATTCATACAGCATGCAATGCTGAAAATGAATTTCGTTAATACTTATTGTTCGAATCTTTTTAATCGAAAATATTGTTCTGAATACTTCGGATGCACGTTTTCGACTGACGAAAGGATATCTCTTGAAAGGACAAGAGAGAAGTTTTCATAAATATTTCGTCGAAATAAGATACGAACGTTTATATGTATAAACTGCGATAAGAGGCGGCATAACTTATGAGATGACCTGTATAGTTTTAGCTAAATGACTGTACTGCATAGCCATAGTTAATCTTGATGTTTTTGTAATTCCTCCAAAAGTGTAGAACCAAGGGCTTGGGAGGCTGAAACGAGTTTTCGAAGCGTTGAGGAGCGCGAACTTGACAATAAAACTAGAAAATATCACTTTTTAAAAATGAAATTCGATATCTTGGAATTAACATACAAATGGGCGTCATTACGGCCGCAATTGGAAACTTCTGAGTGTTTAATTGTTCCTGACTCTAAAGGACATTAGGATCTATGGAGCTTCGAAGGTTTGGCGAATTATTTTAGATGTCTTATTAAGTACTTTACCGTTATTATGAATCCAATTACGAATCCGTTAAGGACGAGGAACAAATTCGAGTAGGGAGCAGCGCAGCAGGCTATATTTCGGGAAATTAAACAAAAGCTTCTCTCCAATCTTGTCCTCACCATGTGTGATCCAATCACCGAGATGAATATTCAGACAGACATGAGTAGTGTTGGATTGGAGGCTGTGTTACTGCAAAAACAGCCTGACGACAAGTGGCACTCGATAAGCTATTACAACCGAAAAAAACACGCCAGAAAAGTTGAAGTATCATTGATACGGGCTTGAAACTCTCGTGATTGTCTGTGTATTAGAAAGATTTCAGCTATATCTAATTGGTATCGAGTTCGTTACACGCACTGATTGCGGTAGTCTACAATTATTAGAAGGCAAGTGCTAGATGAGACCATGAGTCGGGAGATGGTTTCTTAGATTGTTCGAGTAAACTATCGAGTTGAGTACCATAAGTGAAAACAAATGTGCCGCGGACGTGTTAAGTAGAAATCCCATCGAACTTGGCGAGGGTGTGCTACTAGTAGGGCTACTAGTTCTGAAAGGGTAGTATCGACATCAATTGAATTCAGCGATGCAACGAGCAGACTCATGTATTTAGAAATCCGTTAACAACTAAAAGCCAAGAATCAAAAAGTCATAAGCAGTTTAAGATGCATAATGTACGAAAATATACGAAATAAATTGAAGGACGTGGAGATAATATGTCCTGAAAGATTTGCAATTAGATACATTTCGGTGTAGACAAAACACTGGCATAACCAGAAGAAACTTATTATTCCCCAAATGTGCGGGATTTTGTAACTCGTTATGTAAATAAATGTGTTCCGTGCTTATGTTATGACGCCGACCGAGAAAAAACAAGGGCGGACCCGTTGTCGAAAGAAGACCGACCCTTTCATAGGGTACACGTAGTTCATCTAGGGATTCTTAGAGACACGGCGGCAAATGACAAATATATTCTTGCGTTAATTTACGGTTTTAGCAAATATATCGTTCTCAAGGCAGGAGCAGAGCGGCGCGATACAATTCGTATGCGAAGTATTCGTGCACTACGAAAGACCAGAGCGCGTTATTTCGGAACGCGGCACCGCGTTTACTGCGAAGGCGTTCGAGGAATTCCAAATAGTGCATGAAAAAATTGCAACCGGAACGTCAAGAGGAAACGGCCAAATCGTACGATTAAACAGGGTAATACTACATGGTTTGTCAACGACTGTAGAGAGGTGGATTGGGACGATTGGGATCTCCGATTACATGAAATACAATTCGCGATAAACAGCACGTGTCATAGTCTCGCAACGCTCATTTGAGATCGTGCTTGCATACCGAGTATCGGGAAAGTATCAGGATCTACTAGTCGACTGGTTCGCGAAATTAGAGAACTTGAGACCCCAGGAAATGAAGAAGAACGTAAATATGTGACGGAACTCCTAAAAGAAAGTCGCAACCGTATGAGTGTACAGTATGATAAATGTAAAAGAAAAGTACTCGTGTATGAAGAGAGAGACATAATCTGAGTCCGAAGCGAGGCCATGGCGGCAAGCGGGAGTCGCACACTTAAATCCACACATCGAGGATCATGCGAAATCAGAATAGTATCAGAATAGTACCTTGTAGTCGAAAGTGGACAGCAAAGTAATCGGGAATATAGCTCGTGATTTCGTTGGACCGGATGAAATTTGTTAACTAAGGGACAAATTACTGGCGTCCCATCACGCCACAACGCGTTTTGAATAAGAATAGAAATTGGTTAGTTGTAACTATTCGCGATACTGTAAAAACAAAAAGAAAGTCTGTAAAATTGTACATGCAAGGTGAGTAAAATGCAAATTGCAAATTGTAACGAGAACGTTGATAGTATCACGACAGCCGAATTGTAGGACTATTTAAAGATAGCACGCAGGAAGAGTGCGAAGTTGAGCGAATGAGGCGAGGGTGAATGTGTGAAAGAGAGAAAATATATGTAAATACCAGATCCGCGTATTTTATTCGAAAAATGTTTTATCAGTTTACCGGAAGTACCTGAAGAACCGTGGTAACAGTTACCGGAAACATTCTGTATGTAGTTCAAATAAGAAACAAAAGACTATCAATAGATAACAGATTGTCATAAGTTTGTTCTCGCACAGAGGGGCACGTGTAGAGACATGTGTATATAGAAAACATGTACGTACTTCCTTTTTAGTTAGTATCTTTAACTACACAACGGAAAGTACTAACAGGTAAATCCACTGTTGGTTTATTTCAGACTAATGTATTAACTCTTGTAACAAAAATTGATTGAGTTGAGAGACACTGTATATTTATTTAAATAGAGTAATAGTGAAAATAATAGATGCATTGCATATTGAACGCTGGACTTTTCCAGCGAGCGTTTGATCGTAACTACACTCCGCATGTGCTTTTTACATAGAAAAAATCATTCTTTTGAGTCGATTAATTAATAAAATTAAATCAAAGTTCTATTTAATCTTAACCCAGTTCCAATAACCACAGATTAAAAATAACAACTATTTTACAAATTTTGTTAAAAAATAATATTCAGGAAAATATCATTTTTATTGAAGTAAAAGGTAGTCATCATTAATCTTTCAATAGTGTCCCAAGAAAAAAATGTTAAACACTTCGTTACATTGTGTTGCAAATATTAGCACCGAAGTGCTCCGATGACCGATCGACGCATACTTTGGTTGCGTGAGAGGAGGAAGTGATGAAACCTCAAATATCAAGCGGTAACCGCAGCAGCCTATTAGTTTCGGAGATATTAATTATAAACTTTCGGCATAATACATAGATTTTTGCCTTATAGATGTAACTAATACAACCATTGTATTTGATGATTGTTGCTAGCTTCTTAGTATTATTACTAGTCATAACTTAAAAATTTGTTTTCGTTTGAATTGAAACATTCATGCTACTAGGACTTAAAAAATATTGATTTATAACTGTTGTTAAGGGGAACTGTTTATGGATAAAGATAATTATCGACAAAAATTGTGTCCAATTATAAATTCTACTATGGATCGTAAAAATTGTTTTTAGATACAAATAGCCAATGTTGTAAACAGGAAATGTCTTTATTTACGAACAACCATTATCGATACGTGCAGTGAATATACATCGCAAAATTGAAAAATGCAACCATTTCTATTTCAGCAAAAAAATTCGATTCACGACTAACGACTATGCGTTTGGTAGAGTTGCAATAGCACTTTATTGTGATACTAGTTTAAATGCTAAAAATTTGATGAAAAATGATAACTGATTTTATAGAAGCATATGATACTACTATTACACAAGTTTAAAGCGTAAGGGAAAAACAAATTTGACGAAAACGACTGCATAATTTGTTTATCAATGTTTCTCATCAACCTAGATAAATATTGAGAAACGATTTTCTCGTATAACTCTTTAAAGTACACGATTTTTAAAAAATAAGTACTTAAGTGTCATACAATTTTCGTTTAATATAGACACATGAAAAAGCATTCACTTAAATTATTTAACATAAAAACATGGTGAACTTTTCGATATGGGTTAAAATATATCTCACCATGCATAAAAGGCTAAGCAAAAGATGGGACAGTTTTTAACCCACCTGTACCGTCGTAATTTTTCCAACATGGAGAAATTTAATTTTTCAATTGTTTGGATGTGATTGAGGATAAGGTGAATCAAAAAATAAATTAGACAGAATTAACCCTAAAAATTGAGCCTATTTATTGTCTTAAATGATACGACTTAGGGGTAAAAGCCCTGTGGCATAAAAAACCTATCGATACGTATGTTTATTCGTTATTTGAACTGGGAATGTATGAACGATTTTATGTACATAGTGTGCGTGTAGTTTGCGCGATTGCTTGTTGCAATTAGTCGTTGCGAGATTCGGACACAGACGTGTGAATCTCCATCGACTCTAACTAATAGAGCTAGCCTATTCAAGAAGTGCAGTGTCTCACTCGAGTAGATTATTGTGCATGACGTGCGAGGAGCGCAGTGTCTCATTCGATAATATAATGTATGATCTGGGAATCAGGATGGCGCGATGACGCGACTGGACGAATATGTTCCGACCCGGATTACGATGCACAATTATTTCCGACTCCCAATCCGTCCCGTACTAGATCCACGATTCAACTACGTATTCGATTGTGTAAAGATCGCCTGAGAATCTACATGCATGAAGGGTGGCGGTTAAAAAAGCCTCTGTTCTTCGCTCCTTATGGACTGTAAAAAAAAACAGTATATACGTTAAGCGATTTATGGCAAATACGTTTTTACGTTGGGACCGATCCGTATGAGACTTAACAGATAAAATATTATTGGCCCATATTTGACATTGACTCACTTGAATCTATAATAAATTACTTTAGTCGCGACAAAAGTCTACGTTAGCGTCCGAACACCACCTAACCCCAAAGAGATAACAAATTATAGCACATTAGAAGGGTGATTTTGAAGAATTGAAACAAGGTTTAATGATACAAAAGTACCGTAAAATAAAACTTTAAAAATCAATTTACAGCTTGAAAGTGAATAGAAATGATTGCATCAATGGTGTATAAATATTTTAAATACATGATGGCTAGTCGTTAATTAAAATAAATACTGACTGATTTCAGAACCACGAAATCTTTGTCATAGTTTGATAATATAAAATTATCTTAAAGTAACATTTGTACTACGTCAATTCAAAACTTGACGTTTGATGAAAATGATTATACAAATTTTTTGTTAATACTCTTAGTATAAAAGTTTGGACTATTAAATAACTATATTGTTAATGTTATTGAGCTTTGTACAAAATAATCGATAAGACGACTTCCTGACAATCAACTACTTCGAATTAAAATCATTTATGAAAAATTCATGTAGACATTTTTATTCAACTTTAATCTTCAAATTGTTATATCAGAAGTACTACTTTGTGGTACAAAGTAATGAACAAAAGATTGAAATATGCAACGATTGGTTACAAGAAGGAAAATTGTTATTACAAACAATAAAATATAGCTGGAAGAGTAAAGAAAGATAACTTATTAAAATATATGTATTTTGAAAATAGTTCTGAAATATATTATATTTTTACTCGTATGATAAATGTTTGGTTTCTGAAGGAAAAACACACGCACATAGCCAACTATCTCATTGATTAAAATTTTGGAAAATCTTGAATTATTGCAAAATTTGTTAAACTAAAAACTACGTTATTATTTTTATACACTAACCAAAGACAATAACATTAAAATAAAATAAAATAATAGTAATAAATTGAATAGAATTAAAAAATGTATGTAGTATGTACACGAAGGTAGAGTCTTTGCCCTGATTCGTGACTTCAACAGACAAACTCGTTTCTAACCACTTCACAGACTCACCCCACCCACACCTCACGATTGCACGTCGAAGAGTGTCTCAACTTCGACCTCTCAGAGAAGTCCAGAGTGGACCTAGTCCAAAATTGTTTACATTGCGTTATTGTGGACGTAACGAATTAGATTGCGAAGTTGATGCATGGAGAACCGGGATTCGTTAATACGTGGTGGACTAGAAGTACGTGCATTTCTTTCTCTTTGTAAAAGTATCTTGCTCTTTTTAATTCAAGCATATTTTTCTACCTTTTGTTACAATCAGAATTTCGATATTTATCATTATACATTTAACCACTTAGCTGTGATTAACGAATATACTCGTCGTGGAGAAGTGGCAGGATTTAGTGTAATGAGAGTATTTTCGTCATGTGTACAAAGTAGTGAATATTGGTTATTTAAATTTTAATTTTTGTGAAAAATAAAACATATTCTCAAATATCAAGATGTTTAGAATATTTTGCGGCCATGCTGGAAAAAGCAAAAACAAAAAAGAATTTGAATAATTTGAGATGAACAATCTCACAGCTGATTAACAATGGATCATTGACAGGATAATTCTAATTAGAATAATATAACGAGAAAATATACTTTTTAATATTACATAAATTATTAAATCCGGATGAATGATGGATCGCATAAGATTTTCAATAGACGATTGGATTGACTAGTAACATATTATAACATTGTAAAATAGAAAATTTAGAATACCAATGGATCTACAGACTAGATGCCTGCTGCAAATTCGAATGTGTATTTAAAATTTATAATACATACTGTAAACATATAGGTAAATCAAAAACGAGATGTAGAAATTTTAAAGCCGCTACAACGATTAGAAATGTGTTTGAAACTATCGGAAACGATACCAAACACGATTATTTTTGATTTGACGATGATTGACGTCAGTGACGACAGGTTACTATCGCTAGATAGTCGCTAAAATCTGTACAGAAAATTTAGGGTGCCTAACAAATCTACTTTCAAAGTTTAAAAAAAAACTCCCAAAATTGCGGCCTGTAGTGCACAGATAAACAAACTGACAAGAACAAATGCAGATCGAGTGTTTCCAGGAGCCTTAGTACCTTCAGCATGTTATACAACATATACATACTAACACATAACATATGTATAACATATTTTATATATATTATGTATGTTATTGCCGAAGGTAATAAGGCTATATACATGTACATATATCGCTAGAAACTGGTGATCTTTGCGAGACTGATATGAAACGTTCCAAAATGCTTAGCATTATCAGACCATACGAGTGATGTTTGGTGTATAGCATCCGGTGATTCTTAGAAGTTAAAATGAACTATAATTGCAGATTGGTTTCAAGGAAGGAATTTGTTACTGTAATAATCAGAGCTATGTCACTAAGAGATAGACTATCTTAAAAGTATCAAGGATCGTTTCTGCGTCCGATTAGGAAGCTCCTACGATGTTATATACATTCATCCAATCATATCCAATTGATACGAGAAAAGAAACAGAAAAATATTTTGAACAAATTGCTCTTCGGAACGTAACAATTGGCAACGTTGTAATGTGGAATTACGTATGAACTTGAACAAGGTATCACTTTTTATTTTATTTTATGAATGAAAAGGTGGACTTGCACTACTTTTAATATAAACATCTATTCAATCCTGTTAATTACCCAAACTTCCATTGCTCAAATATTAGGGAATTTGGGAATAGATTCCTTGCAGATAAGAATATCATATTAAGCTTTATGTATTGTTATCATCTTCATTTTCTCAAAAAAGGACTTGGCTCACTTCAAAATAAATGACTCATTTATCCAGTTAATGATCGCTAAATTCAAAATATATATATCATTTCAACTTCCTTTATTTACTTCAATATTGCAACAGTAATTATTTAACTCTGACTGATGAAATTGCCGAAAAAATCATAGGTTAATGCGTTGATCACTACCAAATTCACGTTATCACGATCGATCTATCGATTGTTTAGAGTTTAGATGGTTGCATGCACACGCGGTGACGTAACACCGTTTAAAATGAAAAAGTTCGTTAGGTCAACAAAATTTTTATGCACAACGAACTAAAAATAAAACTGTTGAACCGTTACTTTTGTTATAACATTTTTATGAAGTGACAAGCAAGCAGAAGTTTAAAATAGTCACTTGTGTATACGAGTGTTTGTAACTTATATAATATATGTATATTTGATATCATATTGATAATACTATTTTTATCTCAAAGCATCACCTTAATTTGTACGATATAGATATTCTTTTAGTTATACGACTGTATTTAATATGACCCGTAATTAATTCATTTTATGCAACAGGTATAGTAAAAAAAAATAAGTTTAAAATGTATAATAAAAACATCGCAAAATAATAAACATATGTTGATCGCGTCTCTTTCTCATACGTACATTCATTTTAATGTTTATTTGTGTCTTTACTTACACAGATAAGTAAGAATAATAAAAGAATAATAGAATAATAGATATTAGACAATTAATTTTTAATGGCTGGGTATCCAGATATGTTATTCTGATGACCGTTAAGGATTAAAATAAATGCAGTTTGTTTCTTTGCTACATAAACAAAGTATTTTCGCAATTTGTTGTGCATCTACTGAATTATTCAGTCGCTATTAATTTAAAATATTTATAAGTGTTCTTTAAAAATTTTTTAACTTTACGTAAACCTAATAAATTACTGAAAGATAATGATTTCCTACTAGGAGACATCGAATTTCTTTTTACGTAATATCGACACAGTAAAACCACAGATAGTTTATAAGGACATACTGGTCGTTCAATTTCTCTCCTAAATTCGATTATTCAGCTGTCCACCATTTACATTCTTTATTATACTTGGAAATTCTTTCGTCTATTTCTGTATTACTTTTTGTTCCATACTAACACATTGACATGACTTTCGTCTAAAAATAAAATTTTATTCTAGAATTCACTACTTTTATCCACGAAATTATTGAAAATTTTTTTTCACTTCTTTAATTCTACTTGCAAATATACAATTTTTTGCAAAAGGCACATGAAGAATGTTTAATACTATTTTAATTTCGTTCTGAACATTACTTGCAATCTCTCTTAATATTTCACAATATGTAACTTTTCGATTTTTCCTCACCATGCCACATACGGTTCGTTTTTATCTTTCGGATAAATTACTCGGTGAACCACTTTTTTGTGTGATGAATTTGATGAATGAATTTCAGTCTTTCATACAATCTTTCTTCCTTTAGGAGTGGTTTCCTCTCCTTTTCTACGTAAGTTTGAGGTTTCTGAAAAGATTTACAAACAATGGCACAGAATGAATTAAAGCGACTCCCACGACGATCTTTGTCAATTCTCCAACACAAATAACGTTATTTCGATAATGCAGGGTTTGGAAATGAAACTTTTCGAGCGTAGGTGAATACTTTCATTCAGACGTAAGATGACTGCAGTAAATGTTACTATTTCTTAAACATTCTAAATTTTGTTAATACTCTTCATGTATAAACCAATAAAATATTGTAAATAAGGGTTCATACCACAGAAATTAACGTCAGTAATTATTTTACTTATTATAAGTATTTGAGTGTGGAAAAGTGTATTGCGTAAATATATTCTTTCATCTGTGTATTATGTAAAAAAATATGGGACTTCGTTTAAAAGAATATAAACGGTTTTGAAGTCCTCCAAAAGAGAAAAGTCAATTAAAAAGAAAACGGTTATTGGTACAAACGATTCTTGTTTAGGTACGTAGTACATATTCTGCCGTCTCCTGCTGGGTGTTTTATGTATTAGACGCAGATGTGAACTGACGAGATATGATGCATGGCTTATGCCAGTTTTCTTCGATTTTCAGGTACGCGGTTACTATTTTCGATATATCGTAACTTTACATTTGACAAATGCTAATTGTTAATAAATTATAAATTCTTGTTACGTGTGTCCATTGAGCCTTTTTAATATGCTGTTAAATACTATTGACAACTATTACCAAATTATTATTAATTCTACTTATTCACATACTATTAACACAATTTACTTGGAATCATGTCCTTAAAAACGTTTATCTAACAATAAGTCAGGGAGCAGAACAACACGGGCAAAAATTTCGTCACGAATATCTTAAAAACACTCAGAGACCACCGATTAAGTTATTAGAACAAGTTACTGTGAATGATGTCTTCAGCAATGTATGTCAAGGTTAAAGTCATCCGCGTTGAGTCACTTGTAATATATAAGTATCTTAATTTGTTATGACGCGTATATAACACGATGAATAATAAAAATAAAAAAAATTAAGAGTATAATATACCATCGGAATGTATCGTTACTGCACTATACTTATATCTTCATCCGTACTGTCGTCAAAAAATCATTTGAATCAATTCGTTTAATTCAATTTAATTCTGAACAAATATTCTACTAAATACAAAGTCAGATTTCCTTCCAAGACGTTTAAAAAGCAGTTATAAATCAATTTCCATTTATTTCTGCATGAATCGTTAAGAATTAGATAACAACCAAAATACAAATCCATAAATGATGCATGGAACAGAGTGTATTATATTAATGAATTCGTTGAAAATTAATTGATAGCAGTGTAATCAGCTGTTTTATAATGACAGGAAAGTAAGGTGTAAAACCAACCTACGTATTATATATCGTGTTTTGTGATTTATAACTTTGTTCGCAATATACTATATGTATCAGAACTAATTTCTTTGCAGAAAATGTTTCATTCAATTATGGTCGGTAGCCATAATAGAGATCGCTTTATTACGTCGGCCGATCTGGGCGGGAATTTAGTTAGTCGCAAACCAACTCCCATGTAATTAATATGTTATCTTTCTTTCTTTCAATATATGTATATTTTGTGAAAACCATATTGTGAGTTATTTTTACAACAAATTGTAACTGTTAAGTCGACGAAACGATGCTAGTTATTTTATTATTCTTCTATGGAGCATGAAAAGTATAGAGAGTACTGTCGAATAGTATTAGTAGTAGAAGTGAGAACTTTTTAGAGTTCTTGGCATTAGTTATACTTTGCGGCACATACTATGTAGTTGATTTTGCCAAAAAGTTGGCCAAAATTCAAATTTTTGTTAGATCTCTACCAAGGTTGGTGTTTATAGGTTTTTGGGTCACTGTACACGAATATGTTACATATTTGCAGTATGGCAAACAAATGTGTTAAAATCTAAATTTTACAAAACTTAGTATTTCATAAAAATATGCTTTCTTGTAATTACTAGCTCTTAATATGTGTAAGTATCTTCGTATGTACACATAGAATATTATTTACAATAATGAAATAAAATAAAAAATAACATACAGTGTACAGTAATACAACTTTGAACAAACTATTTCGGTTTATCTCTCTTGTTTTTAATGTTTTCATTATACTTATCTCTGAATTCTAACTTTTCTTATTGTTTATGTTGCTCAGGTGCACTGTTAAACCACTGAAAATAAAATGGTAACGTAGTACAAGTTGCAACACATAGGATTAAGTGTATACTGCCTGACATAAAGAAAACGTTTTATCCAAAACCAGAGAATAGCGAACCTGTACAAAAATATGTTTCTTTACGAAAACTAGTGCTTTTCACAAAATACAAAGATAAATAAAGAAACACGTACTAAAAGACATAGTAATACAACTTACAAGTATTGGACAACAAAAATAAGTAGATATAATAGTCTGCAATTTAGACAATACACCAGTTTTCCGTCAAACGCAACAATCAATTAATCCATTAGCTGTGCCGAAGCGATAGGAACGTGTCAAAGTCAAATCTTTGTTTATTCTATCTGCTTTACGGATTATGTGAATAAATGGCTTGATAGCATTTCAAATGTGATAGATACAGGTAATATCCGGTATTAGGTGCTGTCCGACAATAGGGGAACTCCCCTTACACAAGTTGGTGTAGGGATATAAATGTGTGAAAAGATATTGTATATTTAAAATGCGTGTATACGTGCACATGTATGTGCATACGTGCGAGTAGATAGTTGTGTGTATATGTGGTATACAGGATATTCATTTTACCTGAATACATTAAAATACCTCAAAAAAAAAAACACGTAACAATGATTCAGACAAAGGTCATGTGATATCGAGGTGGACATACTGTTACGGATAGAAACAGCTTTGCGAGGAAAGATCAGAGCAACTAAAGAACATACAGACGATCGAGTATAATTAGAGGTGTTTCGGGGGCGGCTGATCAAAAGCAGCAGGTATGGGAGCCATACCTCGAAGCCCTACGTGCACAGGGAAACCTGTGGCCGTATTCGTCGAGCACCATGAGTGTTTCGGCATGAAGAACATCACCATAGCACCGGGGGTATAGAAGCCGCCCGGGAGGGGTGATGCTCACCATAACACCGAGAGCCACACTGCTCGGGAGAGGTGAGAACCCGGGCGGGGGCGAGCTGGCTCGCCCCGCGTCCGGTTGGCTGTCTGCAGGATCGCTAGCACCCGAGAACAAAGAAATGATCAGTTGAAGAAACGGACACGTGCACGAGGCACGTGGCACAGGCTCTGACTTTCCAAGTAAAGCGCAAATTAATAAGTATTTTTATGCGGCCGCTGTATGTCGGCAAACCTGGTGCGCACTTCGGCGAATAAGAAGGACTTCTTCGGCGACGTCTCCTGACGGGTAATTTCTAGAAGCGCGTACAAGGGTGCGGACCGCGCCGTGTGATGGCGGATACCGGCAAGTGGCCGGCGAGCCGCCGGTGTCGGCACGCGGCTTAGCGGCGCGGCGGCTCGGCCGCAGAGGGCGAGCGGCGTAGTAGCGTTCGGCGGTCCGGCCGCACAGGGATGGCGGCGCGACAAAGATCGGCGGAGGGCGCGCCAACGGTTCCTCGAGGAATCGGCGCGGTTGCTAGGAGACGTCGTAGGGGAATGTCCGATATAAAATACGGGAGGGCCCCGAGGCCCTCACTTCTGTTTTGGATTTGTATAAACGTACTGCGTAATCTAGAATATCTCGAACTCGGCGAATAAACTATTCAATAATTATTCAGTCTAATCGATCACACCCCACCGGGCTCGACTCTCGACCTATTCGGGAAGTCGACACGATACACATACTATACTTTGATGTACTTGACCTTGTGATGGTTTTGAAATGTTCTATGAAGGTCATACAAAAGTTTTTAAATGGAATATCATATCTTCTTTATCATTGATTGGTTTTTCAAATTATTCTACCTATAAGAGAACTAGTGTACAATATCAACTATTCAATAGTTTCTGAGATATTTGAAATTGAAAGCTAACATGTCTTACGTAAGAATTTGAGATATTTTACAAACTATTAATGTTTTTGATATTGTACCCTAATATACAATACTCTTACAGCCTTACTGTAAACATTTAGTCGCCGGCGCCATATAGCTAGTGTCCTCATTATCACAAACTGATCATCATTATAAACATAGTAAATATTAAAGTCTCTTAAAAAGACGAGTAATAGAATCATGTAATAGATAGTTAGATAAATGCCATTTTTATTTCGGTTGTTTCGCAGATTTTTCAAATTCACCTTCATTACCATTGTAAAGAGTAACCATCATTTGACGATGCAAATCTAATAACTTTTGATGTATCTATCTTTTAATACATTCTGAAGCAAACATCAATCGAGACGATTACATTCGTCTTCTTGGTGCGTTAATGTGTTAATGCTAGCACGACGTGATTTTATATGAAATCGAATTACTAAACAAATCAACCTTACTGAATTTGTTAATATTTACTATACATATTAAAGTAAATATATTTTGCTTTCTATACATTTATATTAGCAAAAACTATACAAAAATTATTTTTGCTCATTCTTAAACTTCGTGACTATACAAATAATTTTATAGTATACTTTGAATCATTTTTCATACATTATAAAGTCACATAAATGCTTAAGAATTCCGAAGAAAAAAGAACAAGACATAAAATTACACACCAGAAGATGTTCGTGCAACAATAAAAGCCTTTGAAGCAGACACTTCGTATGCCAAAATTCATTGCGTAGAACAAAATTCATTGTAATTGATTAAATGAATTTATTATAGATAAGACATTTTCATTCTAAAAAATATTACCATCTTGATTTTTTACAAATGATGAAAATATCGAAATTAAAATATATTTAATATTAAGAGATGATACATGCCACGAATATTGTTCAATTGCTGGGTCATATGAACATTTTCAGATTTTAATTAATTTAAAACTTTTTCCTTGTAGGTTCTACATAAATCTAAATATAAATTCTTATTATCTTATTCCAAAGTAGAAATTTTATCATTTTGTATAAACGTATTTAATTATAACTTTACACTTTCCAAATATAAGATAAATTACGATTATCTTAATTGATTCCTTAATCGTTTGACCACTACGACATTTATCTTACTTATTTCATTCCAACGTATAGCTGTAATTTCACCAATAATTCTAATTTCAAGTTCATTTTGAATTAAATATTTTGTTGATATATTAAAAATATTCAAAATTAAAAATTTACTTTGATATCAAAATATATAGAAAAATCGGTTATTTAAAATCATAACTTGTCTCAAAGATATTAAACCCCCCTTCATTTTAAATTTTCTATTTATATTCACTGACTTTGAACAATACTTGTCACTTCGTTGATTGAAAAAAACTCATCAATTGAAAGAAATAATGCTTTATTTATAAAAAATAATAAAAAAGGAAAAAATACATTACTATAATGACATAATAAATATTTCAACAAAATATTTCGAAGTTAGCAACAAATTAAATTTTACCTAGAAACAATTCCGATTGTTAAATACCTTATTTAAATGGCTGGGGTTCGTAACTTACAAACTCATTTAGGTCATTGACATGAGACCACTGTTACAAATTAAGTATGGTCAAATACCTCTCAGCTGGCAGTTAAACGCTCCCCATTGCAGAATAGTCTGTTCCCCCACCTTCGGTCAGACCTGACCTCCACAAGTATATTTACAAGTTCCTGTTCCACACGTAGATGTATGTGTAGACATATACATATACTAGTGGGTCTACAGACCAGATGTCTCACGCGAATTCGAATCCGGAAAGTTCGTGCGGATTTTGAAGAAAAATTGAAATGCAGCAAATCTAAATATTGGTAGACATTTATTACAATATGTAGATTCCACTCTGTTCCACAACCTCTCTCCACCTTTTAGGCAACTTGAAAATTCCGTCCTTCCAGAACCTCTCAGGTTTTTAGACGAAAAACTTTTCTAGATGATTTTTGATCTTGACTAAAAAATTTTTCCCATTACGAGAATTTTGTAATGATCGAAATAGTGCAAGATTAAACCTGTCTGAAACTCTCGAAAACGATACCTAATACAATTATTGTTGATTTGACGATTCACATCAACGATGACGAAATATTGTCAACGATGAGTTATAGAAATTTTATCGCGGTTCTAGTCTATTCCATACATCAAAAATTATCAAAAAGGATACCAAAGCACGATATTTTATGTATTCAATGATGACCGACGTCGATGACGAAAGGTTTTTGGGTGTCTCACGATTCTGCTCTTAAAATTTCAAGCCAGAAGCCCCAAAATGGCGGCCATGCAGATAAACAATCAGACAAATGAACAAATGCAGATCAGATAGTTCCGGGAGCCTTACTACATTTGGAAACAAAGCCAATTATAAAAAAAATGTATGTTCGTATGCACTAGGGCTGCGAATCAAATTCGAATAACCAAATATTCAAGTGTCAATGAAATTTAGTTTTGAAATTCAGATATTCGAACGTCAACGAAATTTCAATACTTCGGCAAATTTGAATATTCAAATATTCGAGTACATACTGGGGCATTCGAATATATAATATGTATACATATTCATATACGCTTATTCCTCTTGTACACACGAGTACAACAATGGCTTTTTTTATATGGACACATATGTAAACTTGACACTTTTCATATTTTTAAATTTTCAAATTCATAATTTTTCAAAACCCCGGAATTTCAAATTTCTAAATGCTCAAATTCATCAATTTTTAAATTCTCAAATTCCTATAATTTCACATTTCCAAATCCTATATCTCTATATGTCTAAATCCCTATATTACTAAATCCCCAAATCTTTATGTCCTAAAACCCCTACATCCCAAATTTCGATATCTCGAAAACCGTATACCTCCAAATCCCTATTTCCCCAAACCTCAAATTCTATCTTATTTATTTCTTCCACGCTGGTATTTAAAGTTACTAATTATGAAAATTCCATATTACTATTGTTTATTTTATCAACCGAAGGTTGATAATTAATTATCTTATACATAATAATAATTGACACTTTATTAGCGTTATTACTATTATTATTATTAGTGAAAAGGGAAGCACTTATTGTAATGTAAACACGACTCGTATTGGAGATATGTAATCACAATCCCATTATGATATGTTTCAGTTTCAGCGCGTATACATATTATTCGCAATATCACTTACATGATCTTATTTTACCTTTTTTCTTCGTCTTTTAGCATGAAGTTAGTACGAAGATATTTTTATATGCATATGAATGTATAAAGCACGCGCTCTAACTACTCGAGGCGAATTTCACGGTGATGCCCGGATTGTATACATTCCACGGAACTTATATGAATTTGGGGTAACACTTCAATAAACATAATTAAAGATCGGTGGAAAACAGAGAACTTTATTCTGTCAAACACTGATTTTACAGTAGTTATGCGCGCGTATTAAACTGAGAGTGATTTTGGGGACTGAAAAATGGGACTATTTTTAGGTTTCCTAAAAGTGAACTTGGGATGTGACTAGAAAGAAAAAGATAGGACTAAAGTTCAACGGTGAGAAGTCCGGTATGAGTCATAGTAAAAGTTGGTGACTAGTGGGAGATGAAGGAGTGGATGATGCATCTTAATCTAGATTAGATTTTTGAGTGTATAACAACACGAGCAGAGAGTTGCCGAATTTAGCAAAAATTAAAGAGGAAAAGGACTGAAAAGGACTTGTTTCAAGAAAATTGAAGGTTAGAATATTAGTCAATTAAAAAATATAAATTATGTCAAGTCTGACAATGTTTCTACTAATTTATCAATATGTAATTTGATTATATTTTATATTAAGTTTAACAATATATAAATATAATTATTTATCGAATTTTATTTTCAATCTAAAATAACTGCACTTTGGACGTCCATAAACCTAGTATTAACCTAAATCCACAATATCTATATTACAAGTCCACAAATATCTACTTTTACTTAATATTCTTTCCTCGTAAAAGAATTATGTTAGATGCTCTGTTACGTAAAAATGAGGAACTATATATCTTTGCTGTTTCGTTAATGGAATACTTGTCCAAACAAGCGGTCATTTTTTTTCTTAAGAAACTCTGAAGATTACTGAGCAAGTTTTTCTTTCATTTTTTTGCGTTAAATTGCGATCATATAAGTTATTATTATTTTCTTGCTGTCAGCATCATCCACACCATTCGTGAAACGATATATTTATGGGACAGGGTGGCGAATACGGTGCTTTACCTGCTTGGTATCCTTAATCTTATGGCTAAAAGGCTCCATTACTTCTACGGGTGGTACGTTTATGACAGAGTATAGCGAATACGGTATTTTACCTGTTTCATATCTTAATCCTATGGTTAGGGAGGCGTGACAATTCGATTAGCGGAACGTTTATAACGTAGGAGCACCAGTAAGGTAGTTTACCAGTTTTATGTTATAGTGAAATGGCTCTAACAATATGATGACTAATGCATTTATAGGATACGATGCTTTATTACCTGAAGAAAGCATAGTGACCATTCACGGTTATAAACACCTTCATCATGTTATTTCAAACTGCTTACGGAAAGCACCTATTCTTCTTCTATCCAAATACAAGAAAGAAAACTGACACACCCCCGAAAAGGCACTTAAGCCAATTACTGTTCCAGTACACCACTCCCAAAACATTAACTTAACCAATAGAAGCATACTAGAGCTATTGTAATAGGCAAATAATGATTGAAGCAATAGATATTCAAATATTCTGTACATGTTCAATGTATACAGGGTGTCCCATTTAAGTTGACATTGTAAAAAATCTCGAAGACGTGTAATTTAAGAAAAACAAACTGACACGTGTAGTATTTCGAGTGGGGTGTCAAATGGTATTTTTAATGCTATAACTCATTTTTTAATGCATGGGCGTCTTCAAGGTTATTTGAAAGTCATCTTGTCTTTCTTTATCATAAACCCATATTTTTTATGAATTTAAAAAATTGCAACTATTGGTTTAAAAAAGGTAAGGAACAATTGGCTATGCTAAATTTTCGATCGTTCAAGACGTTTTACATCACAGTTTAGAACTAATTGTAAGTGGAACACAGATGCTACGAATTATGCAAACTTTTGTAACAAAAGTCGGTTTAAGTTACAAAGTGAATTTATTCCAGATTTAAATTTCTATAAAACATGGGAGTCAATTATAAAAGACGTCCAACTAATTTTTCTAAAGTAAACGAAAGATCGAAAGAAAGAAAACCGAAGAACTGCGGACAAATTTTAGGTCTGAAAAAATTGATGTGCTGCACAAATGGTACAATTAGAAAAGAACATAAGTTGAACTTTGCTAACATCATAAAAGATATTATGATTCATTCGACGGATTATATCAATGTGTACAAACAAATGAATCAATTAATTATACATATACACACGATAAGGCTTTTGTTAATAGTTTTGCAGTAACACTATAATATTTCAATATCGACACCTTAGATGAACAGCATTGTGACTCGGCTACATACATTTTCATTGAAATTGTAACGTTGTTCATATCAGGTGTCAATATAATGTCACTAGAAGCGCTGCTGAACAACATAATAGCCTTATCTATTCTAATTATGAAGCCATTAGTGCTACCAGGAAAAGGTATTATACACAAGATATAATTATTATTGGCAGAGAGTTATACGCAGAGGTGCTAGTACAATATTTATTGAACTATCGTTCGCAGACTGTACTGCAAGAAGACATAAACAGTATCAATGTTAATTGCTTAAATAACATTCAATATATAGTAAAATGGGGTTGCAATGAGACATAAGGGATACTGAAAATATTAGACAAACGTAACAATAGAATTCTCATATATAATGGTGTGTGTATACATTTCTCATACTAAACATAAAGGTATGTCGTTGAATGTGAATGTGATATTAAATCAAAAGAAAAGCGCTGAATGAGTTCTTCAAACTAAAATGGCGTTAGTTTGTTTATAAATTCTTGAATCACATCCAGAGAACTCAAGCAAATCTTGTCAAATACAAATCTTAAGTCATATAAATTCAACAAGGGAATTTAAGAATATAAAAATTTGGAGATAAAAATGTTTCCAGCATACTTCATCCCTTGTTCCACGTCGATTAATCTCCGGTGATTCATATTTAAAAGTACAATTCATATTGTGACAGAAGTATCAACCTATGAACGATGAACTCCTTCAAGCGTTACAGTAATTATTGTGGCACGATTATTATTTTTCACTGCTACTGAACATAGCAATAAAAGTAGCACACAATATCATTCCCAGCAACTTCCACGATATCACTTTTACTGTTAGCAAATTGTGGGAACTGAGCTGACAATGAGATACTAAAGTCCATCGTGATGACAATATCTAAAATCTATGAAACCATATTTAGAAACATAAATACAGCGACGTTACAGTCACATTGACTGAATCCATTTTCTAATACGAGGTTATTGATTTGAAAATATCTTAGTAAATATTAATTACCCTCTCTCTCTTAGCATTTTTTGCGTAAAATTTTATGCTATTTAAATTCAAAACAAAATATACATTTCGCAATTATAGTTTTGTAGACGCAAAAGTCAGATTATTGTAGTTTATTTCAACAATTGTCATTAAAATACTATAATAATTTTCTCCATGATTTACACGATATTGCCCATTGTAGAATGGTCCATAACATAGTTTAAAGAATACTTTGAGCTTTATATAACCTTCAGAAATTAAAACAAATTATTAATTTATTCCATAACGATCTACATAAAAAGTCAGACGAAAAAGATTGGTATACTTTTTTCGTATCAATCGGTTGGCAACTATTTCAAATGGCAGAAATTTCTGGACACCCAGTATAACTTAGAGATGTGTTCGGTGTCGAGAGGAAGACTGTTGAATCAAGTAGGTATAGTGAGAGTGATTTCCCTGCAGCTCAGCGAGGTGAAAAAGTAGGGATGGTAGTCAAATGTGGCTCACAAGCCGCCGCATGATCATGCGTGCTATAAATAATAGAGCCAACGGGTGCATTCTAGGATTTCGTATGTTCCTAAAATAGCAAGAATATCTGCGGGACAAAATGGTACAACCTCTCTAGAGGGTGTTCACAATAATTTATAACAACCATTATATTTGTAAGTATAAAAGATACCAAGAATGTTTCTATAAAAATACAGTATCAAGAGAGAAATATTAACAAGAGAAAACCGGCAATTGATACATGCCGATTTTCACGAAATTTCGCACAATCGTTTATTGGATCTAAGAATGTAATCGTAATTTGTTACGTTTTTACTTTAAGGGAGAAATCAACTATTTTATCACAGTCTATGTAACTACTTAAACATCGTGAACGAAGATATTACAAAATGTTTGCAACTAGAATTATACTATTTCTTAGACTTATAAATCTGTGTAAAAGGTTTGCGAAGAAAATGATTTTTTTACAAAAAAAGTTGGCTCTCCCCATTTTTGGTTCGAAATTTTTATTTTTTTTTTGTTAGGAATAAAAACTTAATTATTTTTACGTATTACCGATATATGTAAAAGACATGTGCAATTGGTATCCGATACTGTGATTCAAATTCATGAATATGATCAAGTACATATTACTTGGTACTCCTTAAAATCCAATTAAAACGAAGTACTTTCATTTGAAACATCAGCAGACATCATCATTGGCTATCACATTGTGAACAAGAATTATTAGTCGTTATCTTTGTGAGCAAGTCTTATTTGCAAGTCTTTATTTTCAACTCGTATATTCGTATATTTCTATCCTGTTTGGTAAACGTTACAAAATCTGTTTTGGAACAATCGAATTATTTACTTACTTTTTTACCAGAGTTCTTTGTGAATGCAAAGGAATAAGTGGTTCTTTGACGTTGATTGATTAACGCGGTTTTGTAATAGATCAATTCTGTAATCAGATAGCATAATATATGTTTTTAATCAAAGTTGATATATCCTTTTATCCAGATTATTAAGGTCCTTATACTTTCTGAAATGAACTAAAATAATTACAGCTATTCAGACCATTTTGACACCAAACTATTCCGTGTCCCATTAAAATGGTATAAATTAGTTATAAATAATTTTGAAAAAAGAATAGTGAAGTTCAAAAACCTAATTAGAAGTATGCAACAGAGATGTGGAGTTGGACAAAAATGGGAAAAATGAGAAAAGTGGAAAAGGTGCAAGAAAAATGCATGAGGTGAATACTAAGTGGATATAGGAAAAGCCGGAAATCAGGTTGCGACTTCTCCTTGTCAGAAGTATGCAGGTTGAAGATCTTTAAGCCATCATACATGAAAATCGTTAGTTCAACAAAAAAAAGCTCATAAAACGTTTTTTATAAAATGAAATTTTACGCAGTAGTCACGCCAATGGAAACTTGAGACATATTGTTTGAAATAATGGAATGAAGGTAAATAGCATGCTTGGAATTACTCCATGGTAAAATCTTGACTTCTTTAGACTAAATACGATAGAATAACACGTAAGAGGTAGCTATATCTGAAGGCAAAGGATACTACGTTAATGAGGGAAGACCAAAATATTTGACGAATGAGTACAAAGAAAGAACCCAGAGGCTAATAGCCGGGTTTAAATGCGGTAACAAAGAGACCTGAAATAGCCTCTGGAAAGACAATTAAGGGAGAATGGACATAGAACGTGCGTAGAACAAAGAGAATTGTTAAAATAGCGAGTTAAACATAGTAAATGCATGAAAAAGATCAAGAGAAAATAATATATGAATTATTGTAGGAAACGGGAGAAGAAATAGAACGGATGAGAAAAATAATTGAAAATAATGCAGAAAGGAAAATGATAAAGGAAAGATACCAATATAATATTATAAATATAATGTATAAGTCAGTAATGTACAAGAAGTATAATAAGTGTAACCTCTTTGAATAATACATAGGTTAAGTCACCATATAATTATAAATAATACAATTTTTATTACAATATCAAAAATAAATTCATTTCATATCTGAAAAATGAATGATAAAAGCTGGGAGTATGTAAATAAATAAAACAGGTATAGTTATTTAAATTGAAAAACGAAAAAGAAAATGAAACAAAATTTGAACAGTAGTCCAAGTAACAAACATGAGAGAAGGAAAATATAAATATTTTATTTTAGCATTTTATATTAAGCTCGCTTAAGTAACGCTTAACGAAAAGTATATTTCATGATTATTCATTAAATATAGATACAAAAATATGAAATCAAAAATCAATTCCTTAAATGTTAAGAAATTATTTTCTGTATTTTAAATGAGTTAATTTGATAAAAAACTTTGATAAATGATCATTTATCGAAGACTAAAAATAATTGCATTACGCTTATTTTAAACTTTCTCACATTTTTATTTTGAAGTGTGAATGTAAATTTTGCAGTAGCAAAAGGTTTATACTTTAAGGTTTTATTACGTTAAAAATTAGTATTATAATTTCGAGCGTTCTAAAATGATAAAAAATTATACAGTTCAAATGCAAAATATATAATTCGTATGCAAAATTATGCAACTGACGGTAAAGGTAATAAGTTATGCATGCAAAAGACACCACCCCTTATCGACCAAAAGTTTCTCCTACTTAGTCACACTTGATTACAGTGTAACAATGACCATGCAAAAATATGAAAAGCAACAAAAAATTGGTCCGGACATGATTATCATAACTCCGAGACCTTGGGGATTGGTATTCATTTGTTTGAATAATTCTGAGGTGAAAGGAGAAAAAATTCTCAGTTTCTACGATGAGCAGACAGAAATTTGTTACTTTTTCAAACCTACTGAATCGGGTGGTTAAAAATGGAGTGTCAATTTTTGGTGTCATTAATTTCAAATATTTATTTAATAAAGGGACTATATATAAAGATATTAATTTATGAAGGTAAAGTAGAATATAATCGGGGAATTTAATAATTGTTATACATCTTTATTACACTGGAAGAGTTAGGAAGCTCGGAGCTAGGGAACTAATGAGGTTACTTGATTAGTTCTCTCTAATTGTGGCATTGTACAGTGTGTAATTATAAAATAGATAGTGATATTATTTGTGATATTAAAATATGTGAATTGCTCGTGATTTAACCTTTTGTTGTATTAAAGTTAAAATTTTTAATTTTAATTGAATATATGTATGTCGATTGATTTTTGATATATTATTTAATTTTTTCAGCTTGCAAAACCATTTTAGAAATATCACTTGTAGTATCAATAAAAGAGATTGTAAGAAAGCAAGGATTTATATTAATAAATATTCATTTTTATAATTATTTATTCAATAATAATATTTAATTAATCTGGAAAATTATATTTTGTTAGAAAATGATAATTTATTATCAAATTTATATTAATTAGCAATATAAATTTTTTGTACATTGATCATTAATAAGAAATGTTTATTCTTGTAGATTAATTTTATTAACTTCATCGATTATGGGATTAGTAATAATAATAATAATTAATGAAGATAAATTAATTTTTTGTGTAAATTTAGTAAGAATTATACAATCTGATAAGATTAAATTTATTTGTTATTTATTTTTATTTTTATTTTATAGGTAAATTGAGGATTAGGATCATTAATATTATTAGATAGTTTACACTTCACTTTTTGTTATCTTTAATATTAATTGTATTCTATTTATTTAATTTATCCGATTATGAAAAATTTGTAATTATAGAAAATTAAAAAATTTATATTAATATAGTATTAGTTTTGTGTATAATTAGGTACTTTTTAGTTAAATTACCAATATTTTTATTTCATGATTCATTATTAAAAACTCATATTGATGTTTCGATTTTTGGGTTTATAATTTTAGTTGCCATTAAATAATAATTTTTTCGGAATTAATTAATTGGAAAAGTAATTTTAAGTGTAATATATTTTCAGTTCCAGCATGGTTTTTAGTACATTCCAAAGTAACAACAAATTTGGAAAATATCAACAATAAATATGTTCGTTTTTATTGTTTATGATTTTTTATATACTTTGTGTTACTTGATAGGATCAGAATTACGTCTCTTCATAAAGGTAATCAATCATGGAACTACTCAATATTTGTTAATGAATATTTTACTTTATCCACTGCCTGGTGGTTTTGTATGTGCAGTCCTCAACATGTTAAAAATGCCAAACCTGGTTACTCGATTAAGCATTATTTTACCATAATAACCTGTGATCTCTTAACCATCCGTCTACTAACGCCGAATATTATTTTCCTCTTTCCTTTATTTTACTTTACTCTAATTAAAATTTCCTATATTCGCTGCAACCGTCGACATGAGCAATTACATACTAAAAACTAAAAATGGTAAAGCATCTGCTAATGTTATTATATGAGCAGTCCAAAGAGTTATACATGAAGATAGAAATATTAACGATGTTGCTAAAGACTTTTTAATTCCACAAAAAAACACTTGACCGCTACGTTGAAAAAGCAATATAGCTGAGCGATGAAATTAAACTAGGACGTGTTAATTACTTTAACGAGTGAAAAGTTTTTTCTCGGGAAAAAGAAGCTCTCTTAACTGATTACTTAAAACAAGCGTCCAATATTTATGAGGTACCGGTTATCACCGAAGAAGCTCATTTGCAAATAAATAAGTTATATCTAATAACTTGAAATTCTGCCTAGCTGGACTAATAATAAGACAGCAGGTTCATATATTTTTTCTGTTTTTAAAGAAAAGGAATTTGGATTTAAGATTTGTACAAGGTACAAGTTTAGCAATATCTACTGTATTCAACGAACGTAATATAGCAATGCTTTCCCCAATTTGAAAATTTCATATAACCGACTGAGTTTTGGAGCTTCAGATATTTGGAATGTCTACAAGGCAAACATAACTGCAGTTCAAAGGCCGGACAAGATAATGGCTCGACATGGTTTTAGACAAATAGGAGAGCTTGTGTCAGCCGAAAGAGGGACTCTTGTGGCACTCACTGTAGCAGTGTCCACAAGCGGAAACACAATTCCGCCTTTTTTTATTCTCCCTCGGGTAAACTGTCGAGATTACTTTATCAGAGATGCACCTGCCGGAAGCATAGACAAAGCTAATCTATCTGGATGGATAAAAAAAGAATATTTTAAATTTGCTATATGTCATAAAAGGTCTTAAGAAAAGATCCGCATTTTTGCTGCTTAGAAGTCAGTATTCACATCGTTCAATGATAGCATTGATCATGTGCAAACAAGATGGTGTAACAACAATTTTATTGTTTTAGTACAGTTCACATAAATTTGGATTCATTATAGGAAAATGTTTAACGATCACTGAAAAAATATTGCAATTCTACTATTGATAAATAGACAGTAAATAATTCTGATAAGACATTTTCATATAGAACATTCCTGGAATTATAAAAATGACTTTACTATTTGCTTCTGTTGAAATAATGCAACATAATACATAACTTCTAAAAAACTGAAATTTTCCGTTTTAATGAAACTGTTTTCTCTGACAGTGACCTTTACATTTATTATTTGTCAATACAATGACATAACTGGAAGTTAGGGGAAAACGAGTTTAAATGTTTTGAAGTGCTATAACATTCTAGAGAGATTGTACAAAAGTTACCGTTTTCAGGTATTCATGATTAAAGACATGCTTTTAGGGCACCATCCGTAAAAGATGCAAGCTAGTATTTTTCTTTTAATACCAAGAACTGAAGATCTGTAAACTGTTAGTTATGTTATTGTTTCAGTAAATATGTAAAACAGAGTGTTCTCACAAATGAAGATAAACTTGATAATGAACAATGAAAAATCATTTATAGACAAAGAAGTGTAAATGAACTCATATTAAATTTTAAACATCTAAGACTATATCCAAAAGCAGCGAACATAACACTGGAATAGCAAGGAAAAAGACACAAAATGCTATTTTAACACTTTGACTACCGTGTCACACATATGTCTGACGTTTAAATTTCCATACGAAACTATATCATTAGAAATTTATTAATTCACTTAATTGAAAATACTCGTATTAACTACTTGGAAGTATGAGTAATAAATATTGTAAAAATATTCAGTAATATTTGTTAAAAGTATAAGTACTATCTAGTAAAACTCAGTTTTTCAAGCGTAGTAATCAACGTGTTAACATATACATTCATAAAAGAAATATTACAACAAAAACGAAATATTTATGCAAGATACAAATAGTTGAGAGAAAAAATAGGAATATTATAATGAAGTAAAAGTTGCCCGAAAATTTTATTTCTGACAAGAATGTCCTGCCCTAAGTACCGCCACTCAAGCAAGATTCTTTGTCTTCAGAGTCAGAAGATGACATACAGTGCTTGGTATGCAGTGAAACTAAATTAAAAATAGAACTACCACTGAGACTAGAAGGGCGTTACGGCATTTAGCAAAAAAGATATGTCGTATGCGTGGGATTAGTAATATTAAATTGATCTAAAAAATTTGATGAAAATGCCGAAAAGGGAATCCAGCGCCAATATGCTTGACCTTGACACATGTTTTCAACGTGATGACATTGAGCAATGTACGAAAGGTGTTAGCCGTTGGTTGTTATTTACTACAAAATTATTAACAAAATGTTTAGAAAATATGATAGTTATTCTGAATATTAAAAAACATACGTGAAGGAGGTCTAACCTACTTGACCGATGCTTTTAAGACGAAGCGAAATCTATCGTTACATAATTCCACATGGATATGTAACTTTCTACGCGATGCAAAGTATCCCATGCGACCCGTACTTTCAGGACGAAATAGACTTAACACGTGATCATAATAGTAAATCATTAATATACAGAATAAGTTTGTATTATAAATACAAAATATTTTTGACTACATGTACATGTGAAAAGAAATACGGATAAATCTTAATAAAAGTACATCTAATACAATAATAATACAATTTTACATTCTTTAAAATGAGAAAATTTATTTAAAATTTAAATCCACTTTCTAATGAACAATGAGCGGCGGTTAAAACCTTTTATACATTAATCAGAGTCACGACCTTGCCAACATAAGTCAAAGTCAAGGACATTCAGGCTGTATCTTCAGCAGTTTTACTCAAAATTTGTCAACAAAATAAGTAATAATTAAAATGTTATATGATGTTGTTAAAAATATTTTTATTTTATTGTGATAAGTAAGTTCATTTGCAACTCCGAAAGCATATACGTATCGATTATTTTTATTCGTTCGCACGCTGACTATTAGTATCATATGTTAAATGTATACTGTCAACAGTGACAGCGTTTGCGGTGAACTGGCAATGAGAGCTGTACACCTGTTGCAGCAGATGTTTTCACGAAAGCTGCGTCAACTCCAAAACAATGTCTTATTGTGCGTGCGCATTCACTGCGATACCACTGATTTCAATTAATAGGTTATTAATAAATTTATTTGTAGAACCAAATTAATAATTAATAAAAGTTGCTCCGAGCTAATTAGTTAGGTAATACTTATTATGGCAAATTTCTTTCGTTATTTGCTAAACGCTTTTCACTATAGCGTTCCTTTCTATCATTTGTCAAACGTATATAATTATTAACTAGATATGTAATAGTTATTATTAAACGTACCGTCTGTTTATAATACTTGCATTGACTACATACAGTTAATAGCCAAATGCAGTCCACATTACGATATCTTGATACAATTCATATCATACGCAAGTCTCTCTCTATTACAAATATTTGAATAAATATTAATCTAAAATATTAATTTAAACTAACTTAACTTAACCTAGCATGTTTTATAATTCAAAATACTAATTGTTTATTTACACAGATTATAAACGCGTTAACAATTAATCAACAAACCAGGTTCTTTTTAACCCATCAATTCTTTCGAAAGTTAGAATTATTATCGATTTTGTCTAGTACATGCATAATTGTCAAAACATATAGACTTTCGTCCTATGAATTTTTACGAACAAATGTAGCCAAAAAGTTTCCAAAGTAATACGATTTATTAATTGGAAAATATACTGCTTTATTAAATGGTCTGAATATTCCGGTAATCTCGAATAAATCACATTGAAACGTTAAAACAGCCATTTTCGTGATATGTCTTTAATAAAAGCATTTTATTCTTTAAAAATCGTTTTCGAAAATTTTTCACGAGATATTTCTGCCTCAATAACCAAGTGAATTGGTTCATTCAATCAATATTCACACATACAATCGTCACCTCTTTCACTTCATCAGGATTACCGCTTCCATTCTTTCTTATCAATAAAATCAGTGATAAGACTCTGATCAGACTATCGGATCTTCCAGATAGTTACGAGAATCTCAATATGACACTGAAAACTTACCAGACGATAAATTCACAGCCGCAGAAGTATTGTTAGCAGAACATAATATGAGGATATCGAGAGAAAATGTTGAAAAACCCGTGAAAAAGCTCTGTATGTTAAGAAGCCAGAGAAAAAGAGTCACAAGCCTGCATGGAACCATGCCAATGATAAGGCAAAATCAAATGTGTGTTTCAATCATGGAAAAAGTGGCCATTTAGCAAGATTTCACATGCAAAATCTGAAAGAGAAAGAAGAAACTATAGATTAAAGTATGACGCGTTCCTTGTATCATTAAACAATGTCGATATGGATGACATACGGCTTCTCGATAGAGGATGTACTCACCACGTATGCGGAAAAAGAGATTGGTTCACAAAGTTTCGCGAACTGAATTCAGAAGTGGTGGACACAGCTACAGAACCAACCGAACAGAATAGTACAATCTTGAAAGCGAAGGGAACATAACCTTCAAAACACTGATAAATGGTAAAGAAAATTGGATTATATTATATGATGTATATTACGTTTCACACATCCGGCGCAATCTACTATCAGTTTCATAGATTGAGGAGAAGAATAAAGTGCTATTATTTATAAAAGAAAATGTTATAATAAAAAAACAGTATCACTAAAAGAATAAATTATGTAGGTCTCACTACAGATGATATAGAAGAGCGTAGAATAACTAGAAAAAACGTATAGTATTCTAAACCTGAAGGTGATAAATATAGGTCAAGATAGTGATGATAGAGGAGACTCGTGGACAGGGGTAAAACAGATCGTTTCATAGGATTGTAAAAAATGCAAAAGATATGTATGGGCAAACTATCCTAATTTCAAGTAATGTCGTCAGAATAGGGTTAGATGACAAGGCTTTGGGGATCAGGGGTAGAATTATAATGAGCAGATTAAGAGTAAACGAGAGAGGAATGTAAGTCGAGGAAAAGGGGTGGAGACACAAGGGATGAATAAGGGGTAGATGAATAACCAAGGTCAAACAATGATACAACAAACAACATAAGATCAAAGGAGGATAAGAATGAAAAAACATAAAGATCAGGCAGTCTATATTAGGATGAAGAAGGATGCCTTACTAGTCACGGAGATATGAAAAAATATGTGTAAAGAATTGGAATTCAAGGAATAAGGATAACTAGATCTGGATGTATTTTGGTAGAGTTTGAGGAGGGAAGGGATATAGGTGATTGGTCGTAGCACGTGGAGAATAGAATAGGTGACAAAGGAACTGGAGGGAACGGTGAGGAAATTGGAGCCGAGGGATGGGATTAAATTCAGAAGGATAGACCCTTTAATGGAGAAATGTGATGCGAAGGAGGTAGTTTATCGGAAGTTGAATTTAGAGGAACCCGAAAAAATTGGATTCAGTTAAGCTAGTTAGGTTGTGCAGAGAGGTCGATAGGCACCAACCGACTCAGGTCAAACTACATATAAAGCCAGCGGAGGCGCTGATTGAAAAGAAATGTTTAAAAGTAGAATGGTCGTATTGTGTGACCACTAGATACACCAAACTATTAATACGGTGTTGGAAGTGTAGAAGTCTAGAACATGGGACCTCAGAATGCAAGAGAAGGATAGAGAGCGAGACGAAAATCAGGGAAGAGGGAATAATAAGGGTACCTTTAGTGATCGGATGACGAAAAAGGACATGAATCATAGAAGAAGTGGGGAAGGATTTTTAGGAACGAATATGATGGTAGACGTGGAAATGGATAAAACGAGGCAAATCTTATAGGAGATCGATGATAGGATTTTTTAAAACAGCCAAGAGGAGGAACTTGATTAAGCATATACAATATATATGGGTTTTTATCTACACATTACACTTTTTGTCCGTATCTGTACTTATATCTGTTTTATTTTCGTCTATTTTACAAGTTTTATTTTCTGTCATTTAATTAGTCTAATTATACTAATGGAATATACCGAACTAAATATTAAATGTGAATATGTGATGGTCGGTAACCATAATAGTGCCGATTGACTGGCGATTGATGTCGCTGATGTGCGATCGCGTAGAACGTCGACCGATCTAGGAGGGGATTTTAGTCAGTCGCAAACCGAATCCCATGTAATTAACATGTAACCATTATTATCAATATACATATATATTTTATAAAACCACATTGTGAGCTATTTTTACAACAATATGGATAAGATGTAGCACCAGCGTTTATATCACACACATCACCAAATGATTAGAAAAATGCTAGAAGATGTTAGAGGGTTGACAAAACTAACGTTGGTAAGGTAACAAAACTGCCTAGTAAAAAACTAAAGAAAAGGCAAACTATTTTTGCGGCCCCATGCCAGTAAATTCAATTCGTAGCAGAAAATATTTTATTACGTTCACCGATGCTTACTCAGGAAAAACCGTGGTCAGACGTATGGAAACCAAAAGTGAAGCGCAGGTGCATATAAAGTATTACATGTCCAAAGTGGAACGAGAACAGAAGAGAAAAGTGATGAGATTCAGGACGGATAACAGTTTGGAGTTTTGCAACAAGAAACTTGATGCTCGCTTCGAAGAAATCGGAATAAAACACGAACGATCCCTGTAGAAACGCTGCAGACGAACGGAGTGGCAGAAAAGATCAACAAGACGTTGGTAGACATGACACGATCCATGCTCACATCAGCTTGCCTGCCGCAATAGTTTTGGGCTAAGGTCGTGATAACGGCAATATATATTAAAAACATAACATGTCATACTAGAATCAATGACAAGGTGCCGTTAACAGTGTGGACCGGAAATACGCTAAGTATGCTACATCTAAAAGCGTATGGATGTTTAGCTTACGCGTGATTGCCAAGTCAAGGGTCCATCTTCTGCCGTCAACATCACTCTAGGTTCCAAGGAGGTAGATGCTTCTCGACACTCCATCATATTGTGTTTCTTTAACAATGTCTCTATATACGCTACATGCGACACGTGGATGCGACGTCTGTTTGGACTGCTTTCAACTTTCACACCGAATGCGTAGTGGATCTCCCCAAGATCCCTTATGTTATAGTTTGCTCTAATCTTCTCAACGAGTTTCATTATCGATGCCGGTGTAAATATGACAGGCAAAAAAATAATAAATGACACACACACACCATATAGGGAGCTGATTGCTTCACTGATGCATTTGGCATTGTATAGAAGGCCAGATATTTTATTCGCCGTGACTAAATTAACCCTAGTAAAGAAGACTGGAACTAGGCGATGCATATGCTCAAATATTTAAATAAAACTAAAGAATATGATATAGTTTAGAAATATACTGATAAATTAGATATAATATAAACATATTACGACGCTGACTGGGCTAGAAATAAAGACCATAGACACTCATTTTCGGGAATGATCATGTGTGTGGGAGGCAGTGTAACTCACTGGCGTTCATGTAAACAAAAATGCCTAGTTATGTCAACGATGGAGGCAGACTACATAGTAATATCTAGAGCTGTTAAGGAAGTAACATTGGTGAGGATGTCTTAAACGAATTAAAACTAACTAACCTTGTTTCAGGCAAACACAAGATTTGCTGCGATAATCATGCAATAACACAATCATTTATACTCACCACATCATTAGAAAGAATGTAAAGTAACTGATTGACATTGTCTATGTTTCATTGAATGATAATCCGACACACATAATGACAGGAGGATTAAATAGAGTTTTACATGGTCATTGTATCATTAGATTAAAAATGAATACAGGAAAGGGGGAGAATTGAAGTATTTCTTCTCCTTCCTGTTCTTGTAACATGTACCACATATTGCAATTGCGAAGTAAATGTATATATAACTGTATAATATACATCTTTATTTTTCTTATTAAATATTATTCATATAAATGGTTATATATTTGTTAGTTTTCAGACCCACTACATATAGTATTCTATTTTAATTATAACTGTAATGTAATACAATTTTTGCAATTTGATACAATATTTATATTTTTTTAAATATTAAAATTTTTCACAACTGAATAAGCTTCAAAACTACATTTACCGTGAAACTGGAGCAACCAGACATATCAGGTTTTGCCTTCTGACCACAGAATTAATTGGGTACGAAATTGCTATTTTATATAGTATAAACCCCTTAACCAACACACGTTGAAACAGACACTGTTTATGGTCTGCTTATATCATATTTAATATTGAAAAATCTCAGTGGTAACAAAAGGTCAGAGATGAATTGTTTATATAAAATTTTCGAATAATTTGAAACTTTGACGTGGTTATGACGTTTTATAAATATTGCCATTTACTTCTTAAAAGTTGATCTAAATATGTTGGAGCCAGTTGTAATTTACACTGCTATGAACAATTTTATAGAACATATTTCTTACAATATAAAAAAATAAACGATGTTTCGAATTGAGATGAGTTATAATCATAGAGTCGTTGAATCGAGTCCTTCAATGTTAGTTACAACCTTTTTTTATTTTGTTCGTTTAAAGTTTACACCTCTGACATGCGATTTTGATGACATTTATACTGATTTATAAATATCACGTGCTTACTTTGGATCAGAAACACATATTTGCGTTAGAAAACGAATGTCTGGGTGAAGACCTTTATGTTTAGCAAATATCGACATGTTTCGAAACTCGTAGATCTGAAGGTCTACTTGTAAGTAAATATTAGCGTTCTTACGCAAATTTCGTACCTACCTTGGTCAGTAATCTAGAAATCTGTTAATAAACAGCAAACTCGTAAGTTCTTTTAGACAAAACATTCCACAATAACAGTATTGTATTATTTATAAAGTTTTCACGCTGCACTAATATATTATTAAATGAAATTTTGTTATTAAAATTAATCTTATTAGGGTGTATCGATATTTTATTTACTTCAAGGTGTTCTGTTGGAAAGAAAATATGCTCTGATTTAATCAGTTGCTACGTACCATTCTGAAATTGTAAAGGATAATTTCATGTATAAAACTTAATAAAGTTGTAAATGAAAGCAATAGGAGTTGGTAGTGATTCATATTAAATATTACAGCAATATAATCTTTGTGTAATAAAAAAGAAATCAATAATATTCTAATTTTTATACTTAGAAAAATAATAAATAATTAAAATCATACAATTAATGTAATTTTGTTTGATCGTGCTCTGTTATTTAATACAGCCAATTTATAAAAATTCACGTTTTTACGAAATAAAAAATAAGGTTAGTATACAGAGTGTTCGGCTACTGGTGGGCATCATTTCAAGAGGTGGTAGCTGGGGTGATACTGAACAACTTTTTCCTTTATCAAACTGTTGACTGAGGCTTAGTTTTCGAATTATTAACAAGAAACATTGACACATTAGAGCGCGAGAATAACGCGTACCCAGACACGAGAGCGACAGCTTTCAGCTAAATAAGCACGTGAACAAGCACGTTTAAGTAAAACCATGATTTGGTATCGTTTTCGATAAGTTTTGACGCAAAAAATTTACTAGATTCACGTTAAAAGTTTTGTAATTCATCGCTGATGACGATACTTCATCGTCACTGACGATAGTCGTTGATAGTTTCAGATACGTTTAATCGTTCGTAACGACCTTCAAATTCTTACATCTCATTCTTGTTTTACCTACATGTTTACAGTAGGTCCTCTAAATTTTAAATACACATTTGAATTCGCGTGAGGCACCTGATTTGTAATCACGTAGTGAATTTCGGCAAATTTGTATCAGAAATATTTTCATTCGATCAACTCGAGTTTCTACAAGATTAAATCCTAAGTATGCTATTGGTGAAGAAGGTGAAAAAATCATATACAGCAAAAGAAATTCGCAAAAATTGCGAACTTGACCTCTCGTTCAGTGTTGTATGTCGGATAATTAAAAAATGCCCGCATATTAACCGTGCCAAGCTGCTGTCAGTCGTATATCTAAAACACTTTTACGTTGGACGTTTTCCAAAATCTGAGCGATTAAATGTGATCGCTTACGAGTGATCATGAGTGATTAAAGCAAGTATCAATCTTTTAAAACGAAATAATACCTTTAGAAGTTTTCAAGTAATTATGACGTTGTCAGTTGAAGAAATGTGTTAACAACGGACATTATGTAATTATTTATTTCGAAGAAGTCTATATTTAAGACTTTATTTAAGAATAATAATTTTGATTATATAACCAATATATTCGTCAATTACTTGAATAATTTCTTCAGTATCATATGAAATATAAAAATCATATAAATCTAAAATAACATACTCCATGTTATTTAATCTTTTTATGAAACGTGAGATGTAAAATAAATTAAATTTACAATAGGCCATTTGCATGAAATAATTATACATTAGCAAAATATTGGAAAATACGTATCGTAAATAGATTTATCCGGACAAAAGATACCAGTTATTAAATATTTATAACGTTGCTATACGTCAAATATTAATTCCTATGATTTAAAGAAAAAAGAATACGAAAACTTGCATTGGCAAACAAAATTTTCATAATTTCATTAAGTATTTGATTTTTATCGGTTTGATTCGGTATCTATTAATAATTGTGTAAGAGAGGTAATAAATAAATACTATATGTGTCGAAAAGTCAATCTATTATTCAAATCCTCGTTAAGCTTACTATAGATCATTATTACGTACAAAATTTTTATAAAACATATTTCGCATTTATAATTCGGATATACAATTTTCATGTAATTAATAAAGAATATTTTATTCGATTACAGACTTCTTTAATGGAATTCATTTTACGACTAAAAGTGTAGTTAAATAGTTCCTCGTGGCAAAGAGAGTATAGCCGTAAGAAAATACTACGCCAAATGATTGCTTTCATTAAACTCATTTATCGAAAAAAAGAGAACGAACGTAGTAAAAAATAAATCCTAAAGCTATAATAATTCCTTCCCTCATTCTATAAGTATAATACTGATGTTCCATTCGTATGTACCTTTGTTATATTGCATCAATAGATACTCTTTTGCTCCATACTGAATATAGGAAATTTGAAAATTCAATGAAAAAGTTCTATGAATTATAATTTAGGGTTTCGACTACAATGACTCTGAATCTGACAAAATTTTTTGATTCTATCGTTCAACTACCCTTATCTGGATCAAAGACTTAAACAAAGATTTAAAACGTGGTGAAGGCAAGAAAAGAAGGCAAGATTTGTGGTCAAAGGTGTCCTTGAACCGATCTTACGTTGCAATGTACTGTTTCGTAGCTTGCCAAAAGCTAACATAGTATGCCAAGTTTCAACTTTGCATCTTAATTGGGATTGTAATTACAAACGAAATTCGTATTATTGAGTTTTTTAATGACACGCAACAATTCCGAAAAAATTTAAGGACATTGTAGACACAGCAAAATATTTTAGGGAAACTTATGAAGTTTTTTCATTTCAAATCGAAGGTACGAAAAATAAAAAGCTGTAAGCGCGAGCGGTGGGGTTTATGGTCGATATGACGGTGACCGTAGTCGCCTTCCACAGCCCCATCATAAACTCAGGCTAAAAACGAAAGTTGGAGTGTCGTGACCAGGATGATAACGGGACCATATGGAGTCTGGTCATCCTGACCCTGGCAGACAACGCGTCGCTGAGTTTTTACCACAAAGTGGGGATTCGTTCTCCAAGGTGTAAAATGTCGTTTTACAAAAGTGAAAAATATCTCCCTTGAAATAGAGTAAAATTTATTTGAAACAGTTATTCGAATAACCCTTAGGAAATAATGTGTAGATCATTTAAAATGAGACATCCTATTGTATTTATATTTTTTGTAATAGGTACTGCTTATTAGTATAATTAGTTAATATGTTTCCTTCTCGTGAAATTTCAAGGGTAAAATTGCAAAATCAGGCCCTGTGCCGACCTACATTATTGTACAAAGAATATTTTGCAAAATAAAATCATGACAACATATTGTTTCTAATCTTTAAAATCCTGGTAAAATGAAGTCGCATTTTTGTACATTTTTGGAAATAAAATATCAATTTTCCGCCAGAGTCACTAAAAATCATACATGCCCAGAGTATTCAGTTACCAGAGCTGACCTTTAAAGAATAAAATCCAGCTCTCTTGTTCTTTTGAAAGAAATTAAGTCTAATTAGGAAAAGTTTCCTGAAAAATTCTATAGTACTTTTTTTTGCTTTCCCGTATGTTATTGTCATCAGTATTATTTCAGGATTCTTTTCTGTCATAAAATTGCATTAGACTTTCAACGTTTAGGAGTAATTTCATATGCAGCAAGTAATAGTAATGAATTAATTATTACAATGTTTACTTCCCTTGATACTATGTAATTTTTTCTCCAAACATTTCTGTAAATATAAATATAATAAATATTGTATAAAAAATATAAGTCGGAACGTTACCGATACAAAATAAAAGAATCTACGTCTGCCCAACCGTGAACACTTCCTGCGTTACATTTACGCAAAATAAGAATAATAATGACAATAACAACTGCATCCCACAATTCGCACTGTCTCACTCACTTTCGAGACGTTTGCTGACTGTCATTGTTTTTGGCCTAACTGGTGTGCGTGACCGCTCGAAACAATTGTTCCTACCGTCGTAGATACATGTGAGTCTGAGTGTCCATTTTTCTATTCTGTCCAATTGGAGCCGTAGCTCTTCTGAACATCTAGGTCAACCTCTTCACGCGTGAACTCGTGGGTTGACATCGGTAGGTGAATCATTTAACATGTCTGGCGGGTACGCTGAATGAGATAAAAGATTCTAACCAAGTTGCAATATTAATTGACATGAACGAATAACTTCTGTTGTCACTTAGCAATTTGATTAAGTTAAATATTTTTGATATGTCAAGAAATTACACGTCATCCGACACGATGTTTTCACCAAAATAAGGACATATCGATTACTTTCTCCTACTGGCAAGGCATCCCTTGAGTACATAAGAATGTAGTCTTATAGCTGTTTTCAGTTAAAATCTTGGTCCCAACGGTATTGATTAATTTTACTTTGCAGCTTGTCATCGTATACAGGTTGGTGTATCTAACTTGGCCATGTTTAATTGTTATTTGAAAAGATACAAAAAATGTTTCCAGAAGAAACTATTATATTTCTGAGGAAAAATTAGATTATAGGAAATGATTTCATTAGTAGGATTAGGTTTGATAATCATCTCAAGCTCATACCATCCATATTTTACAGTGCCCATTGTATTTTTAAATAAACTCATATATTATTTTTAAATACATTGCTCCTTTGAAACATTTTTCACAAAAAAGTAATAATAAACTAGGAATAATACTGAAAATATCAACAGTTCGTAAAATATTATAAATTGAGATACAATATTTTATAAAAATGTTAAATATTTTACGAACTATTTATTTTAGTATTATAACCTAGTAATTTTTAAATTTGGAGATTTTATGTTTCAAATTCCTTAACTATTTATATTTTCGAGGCAACAAGTAGAGCGAAAATAAACAAAAATTCATCACCGTGAATCAAGAAAATCGAAGAAAAAAGGAATATCAGGAACAAAGATGTGAATTTTACAAATGCAGCGGAATTTAATGCAGAGAGCACAGATGTTCAAAACGAAGACGCAGACGTTGGCTGCATTTACTGCAATTCGTTATATTCATGTTTCCAGCCGCGTGAATACTGAATTCTGTGCCAAATATGTTATAAATGGTGGCGTATAAACTGTGCTGATAGAAAACTCGCAACTAAAATCTCCAATTATAAGTTTTATAAAAAAATAAATGATTTCGTTTTCATGTTGTACAACCATAAGTTCCATGCTCCAATTCCTCCATAGATAAGGGCCTTAAAATATTTTGTATATTATACAAAAATAGAGTTTTAAGTTGTTTATATATAAAAAATTAAATTTGTTTGCGTTTAAGGATGCAGTGATGAATTCAGCAGATTTTCTTCAGTTTCTCTTATATCATCGCGTTGTATCTTGTGACTAGATTTACCAAAAAGCAGGGAAGTATATGGAGTATTAATCCTGTTAAATTTTGGAATATTTTGGTTCAGAGGAAGGAGCATACGAATTCTGTTTCAAGTAGAATTACATAAATACGTCAATACATAATTACATAAATATACCGAAAATATATTTTCGGTATATGTATAGCTACAAGCTGTCGTTAACAAAAACAAGCAATATGTTAAAGTTTAACTACATTTCTATCTTGTCAGAATAATATTGAATAAGGTATATTCCTTAATATATCTTACATTTATACGAGCAATTGTTCTTGTCACGAGTTAATAAACGATGTGATAACAATTCATTTTTATAGGAGAGTAGAAAGATGATAGATGAAACGAATCCAATATTTTTGATCTCGGGAAATTCTTGCAGTATCCATCTTTTGGTTGTACATTTTGCTGAAAATATGGAAACATGTCTGCGTAGTTTCTCGACAGATTTCTGAGATAAAAAATGATTGGGTAATTTTTTAATCATATAATTTATTAGTGACCATTGCCCAGCATGATGGAAATTTATGGATTTCATTCCTATAAAATAAATTATCTTTGCAGGTAAAAAATAAAAGTAGTGATATTATCAAACAGAATTTTCTGACAGACCCAATATTTATTTCTTTATTTAATTTAATTATATTTTGTGAATATTAATGTGCACTTAATTTTTTGCCAGTACAATTACAAATATTTTTATATCTTCGGTTAAATATAAGCAACTAGTGAACGTAATTTGAAATTTTTTATTGATTGTTGTCTAAATTATAGGAATAAATATAATATTGCGTTATAACACCTACGTATCTGCCTTCTCATTCATTCATTCTTTCATTAATTTATCACGTAAGTGGACATTCAATTTTGTGAGTAACTGTACCCGTTATATTTCGCGAATCAATATTCATATTCTAATAATACAGTTCCGCAACTATGATGATATTCCACATTATGTAGTTTCTCATCAAAATCTAATTATGTGTCGTTATTTATGTCCCATTGTATTAACATCAACCTATTATCAACTATTATTACTATTATTATCAACCTATTGTTTATTGTATATATTTTTAGAAATAGCATAGATTTTAGTCGGAAAAACGACCAATCGCTCAATTTTTCATTGGTAAGTATTCAAATTTACAAATTTGCAAATTTAGGAATTTAGGAATATAAGAATTTCAAAAATTAGGAATTCGAAAATACAACGATTTTGAAATCTAGAAATTTAAATTTGAGAAAAATGGAAAGTAAAAAATTTGATAATTTGTAGTTCGAGAACTGAGAAATTTAGAGTTCTAGAAACTACAAAATTGCAAAGTTTTAGAATTAAAAAGATTGGGAATTTGGAAATATGGCAATTGGAAAATTCAGAATTTTATAAACTTGGGAAATCGAGAATTTGGGAATTTGAAAATTTGAAAATTCGAAAATTCGGAAATGTGAAAATTTGAAAATGTGAAAATTTGAAAATCTCAAAATTTAAGAATTTATAAATTTTAGAATTTAAGAGTTTAAGAATTTAAGAACGTAATAATCTAAGAATTTAGGAAATTCAAAAAATTTAAGAACGTAATAAACTAAAAATTTAGGAAATTCAAAAAATTAGAGAACTAAGGAATCTGAAGATATTCAAGTTTACAAATTCGAAAGTTTGAAAATTTAGAGATTTGTAAATTTACCACCACATCAATCGCTTCTACCTTTGCGTATCTTAACCACATGTTATCGATTACCGATATTTATCGATATTGACATCGTTAACACCTCGGCTGGAATTTGTAAGGAAATGTAAGGCGAGATTATTCGAGAGCGATGTACGTTAAGATATTCTACCTTGGGAAAGACGGCAAGAGACGACTATGTAGACGGAAAAACGAGAACTACAAAGGGTTAGGAGGAAAGGCAGCAGATGACAAAAGAGAATGAGAAGTACTTCAAAGTACAAGAATGGTAGAATGGAGCCCAGGTCAGGTAAGCGGAGAGAGGAGCGGATTAAATGATGGGTCAGAAAGGAAGGAAACGCTCGAGGATGTACAGATCGTGAACGGACATAGAAGGGTAGAGAGAGAAAGTAAAAGAGAAAGAGAAAGAAATAGGAGAGAGAGTGAGAGCACGAAAAGACAGGGAGGGGACTGGAGAAATTCATGGCTGCTGCTGATCGATAGAACGGAGAGCTGCGCGGTATATACAGTGGCGGCCATATACTTACAGACACTATTACATCTAATATCTTCTTCGACTGTATACTGGAGATGCTTGGTCTACAGATCAGGTACCTCACGCGAATTCGAATGTGCATTTAAAATTTAGAGCACCTGTTGTAAACATACAAGTAGAATAAGAATAAGATGTAGAGATTTCAAAGTTAAAATTTTTTTTTATTTTTTTTTCATATATATAATATTGATAGTAAGTACATCAAGTGAATTAAGTCGTGTTCCTTTTGATTTAATTGAGAGTGATTCAGAATTAGTTTCTGGATTTAATTTTGAATATTTTAGAAGAAATTTTTCAATAATTTTTACAGCTAAATATATATAGAAATTGTATTTATAAGACTTTTAATTTGAGTAAAAGTCCCGAAAATTTTACTTGTCATATATCATTTAATAGGTTATCAAGAAAAAGCAATTCGTGCCAAGTTTCAACTTTATATCTCGACTGGAGTGGTAGTAAATCGAAACAATTTCGTTTTCTAGCAATTTTTCCTAAACAAGTGTAAGAAAAATTTTGTCAAAAATTAGAGACATTTTAATTAATGAAATGCATATTGTAAACATTTTTCTGATTTTTAAGTTGAAAATTCAAACCGTGAAGAAATGGCAATATTGTATTTGAAGAAATTGCAGATCTATGTTCATATTTTTTAAGTATATACTTATTACCGATTATTGGTTACTAAAAAAACTAAATAAATAGAATCAATCTGGAAACGAGATCTTTATATCCACGAATGTTCAAGAGATTTCCAAGAACGCTAATGGTCGTGCAGTAAGCTATCAGCCTGATGAACTGCTACAATCTTTTTGCACGTCTATTTGTGTCCAACTGAGGTTGGTGTTATTCACATAAAGTACATTTCTCAATTCCTAATTATATAATAATGATTAATATTTCTTTCAAATCTTTATTATATTATAAAAACATATATCATTATATTATTTAAAGTGTACAGAATCATTTTCTGCAAAAAGAATTTGTATAACCTTTATTGTTCAGACACAAAAAATCTTAAAATTAAAAATTTAATTTTTCATATATACTTGATATATATTTTCAAACTTTATAATATGTAATTTTAAAACTGTACAATGTTAATATTTCATACGTGAACCTTTATTTGGATTTACAATACGTCTGTGTGATATACACTTAAATAACTTACGACATGTTGTTTTAGGAATTCTTGATCAGGCTTTGACCACGATTACGTAAAAATCCTCCATGTTTATTTATTTTTCTTGCTTCACGTGCATGTCTGTATTAGTATCAAGTATTTTAATTGAATTCATGTACAAGATTGAAAAGGCTATTACATTATACTCAGTTTTCGTCTGTCAAATATTCTTTGACATGAATGATACTTAGGATTATTGTCTATTCGGTGAATCCTGTTTTCAAACATATTACTTATTGCAAATGACATTAATATATGTCATGCTAAAATATAATCTTTAACATATCCTTCGATGTACTAAAGTATGTTAAATGATCCTGCAGACTTTAAATTCTGCGAATAAGACCGACCTCGTTTATCATCACACCCCATACCACTGCAAATTCACTGCCGTCTTTTACACTACATTTACTATATTCCTCCTCCACTGGACCTGTTAAATTCAACAGGTTGGTATCTGGCGAAAAAATCTCAGACAACAGACTGCTTAACAATATTGGAAAGTTATGTATTGACAACACTAAGACGATTACAGATTAATCCTTAAGATCACTCGGGGCCATATTTTCCTAAAAAGAAAATGTGAAACTTGTGGAATATAAATATGAAAGACGTAGACAAATTCCTAACTCGGTTTAAGAGGATATTCTAGTCTACTCATTATCTTGGTGTTTATAGGAATTTATTTACAAACAAAGTGTAAGTTCCTTTACCTATTAACTGCCAAATTTTAAGCATCAAAAGCAGGATAAATTTATCTCGTAAAATGTCAAGTGCTTATATAAGTTAGGCAACACTGAAACAGAAAGTAATTGTGAAGACTGGAATATAAGAACAGACACATTATACACATTTTATTTAATATAATTCTATTGCAAGTGATAACAAAATATGTATACTCAAATCACCATTTGGCAATCACGATAGCAAATGGGTAAATACTGACATTTTTCATACATATTTATTTACGCTTTACGAATGTTAACAATTTTTTCAAATGAAAATAATAAAAACTAACTGAATCATGTGTTACTAAACAAGTTTCCTTTAAAAAAATGTGTCCTACTGGCTGACACGATTCCGATCATTTTATTTATCTGAAATGAAAAAATTAAAAGGATTTTTAACCAGTATGATTGTGATTATGGCGTAAAGTAGAACGTGGTTGATGTAACTTACACGTACTTGCAGTCGCCGAATTACACACTTACTTGAATTTACAATGAAATACAGTTTCCTGAACAATTTTATCGATGCAAGTTCACAGAATCGCTCAACTTTAATTTCGAGAATACACAAAAAAATATTTTTAGCACTATGTACTAAATCGTCTGAAGATTTTCCGCAGTACAGAGCTGTAATGTTTCCATTAATGATTTGCACCGCATAACATAAATAGTGAGACTTTTAGCGTGGAAAAATTGGCGCGTATTTTTAGAACTAAATGTCATTGGTAGTCATATGTAATATAAACGGAATAACTTAGTACATTAACCTTCATAGCGTGTATCAAGGTCAATGAAGTCGACGAGGTTTACGCTATTCTTTACAGCAGGGGCGACGAACTTCTTTTTTGCCGCGGACCACATAGTCCCCACCATCAGTCATTCTCCCACAAGTTACACTCTGTGACAAAACTATAAGACATCAGTGATTTTTTATGAATATTATTATACTAGTGGGTTTACAGACCAAGTGCCTCACACGAATTCGAATACGTATTTCAAATTTAGAGTACCTACTGTAAACGTATAGGTCAGGAGTCGGCAACCTTTCTGGTGTTAAGAGCCATTTTTTTTAAATATAAGTACATACGTCGGTAATATGTATTAGAAAAAATAATATAATCATTATCTGCTGTGAAACATGCATTGATTGTGAAATCAAAACATTCTATTTTGCGTAGTAACAGAACATATAAGTCAACGTATTAAAGAAAACGGAAACACTTTTTGGTTTTGAGTGTGGCGTCGGTAAGTGTGGAGAGCAAGGTTAGCTAAAGCTAGGTTTACATGCATGCGATCTGCCGCGCATTTTGATGTGTGCGCAGGATTATTATATTTGTTTGGCAATTGCAATATTGCAGTTAATTTTTCAATATGTACTATTAAACTACTTAAGAGCCATAAGTATGATTCTACTGAGCCGCAGGTTGCCGACCTCTGGTATATGTAGAACGAGAATGGGATGTAGAGGTTTTAAAGTCGCAAAGGATTAAATGTGTCTGAAACTATCGAAAATGATACCAAACAGGATTATTGTTGATTTCACGACGATTGACGTCAGGGACGATGAAGTATTGTCGTCATCGACGAGTAGGGCTTCTAATGTGCTTTCAGTCGGTTCTATATGACAAAAATGAGCGAAAACTATACCAAAACGCGGTTTTTTATCGATACGATGACTGTCGTTAAATCGCCGCCGAAATCTATAGAACGAATTTTAAGATATCTCACAAGTAACGTAATATAAACAGATAGATAAACGAGTAAATGCAGATCAAGTCGTCCCATCTTCACTACGTTCGGCAAATAAATACTGAATTTTTGTGAAATCCTCAGCACTAGACTTATAGAATTCACCTAAATCGGATCGTTGATTTCTTGTATTGAATTACAGAAATTATTAAGAACATTTTTGTTGTACTTTGTTTCTAAATTAAAAGTAATTACTCATAGAACATCCGTACAGGTAGTGTAAGAATAACTTTCCAAACTACCAGAATAATTAAATAAACTAGAATTGAAACTAATTTATTCTAAGATAGCCTAGAATCTAAAGTATTCAAATTTCCAAGAAATTTGCAGATTACTACAAACTTTATAATCCACAAATATTCAAATTTGATAATATTGAAATGTCCAAACTTCCAAATTTTAGGTTTTTAAATCTTTTTAATTTTCGAGTCTCCAAATTCCTAAATTTACCAATTTCTGATTGGGGAATTTCTAAGTAATATAAATTTCCAAATTTTCAAATCACTAAATTTCTCAAATTTTAAATTCCTAAATATCCAAATTTGTAAGACTTCAAATTTCCAAATGACTAAGTTCTGAAGTTCACAAGTTCTCAAATTTTAAAAATTTTCAAATCCCCTTTACAAATTTCTAGATTCTGTCAGTCATTACAACCTTCATGTTAGGGTCCGGTCGAGCCCCGAATATTGCACAAAGTGCCGTCTAAATTATCTGTGCCGATGCCGGTGAAGGACCACCCAATCTTAACGTATTGGGACCGTGGAATAATATTCATTACGTTTGATTTTAGTATGACTTTTAATTATGTGATGAGTGTGAGTATGTGTGTATGTGTGTGAACTTTCTATGTGTGATTCTGTTTATAATACTCTGTTTTATTCTGACTACTCTGTATTACTATCTATCCTGTGTTACTAACTCTCTGTGCTCTATGTTACTAATGCTCTGTTTTACTAATTCTCTGTCTGTGATACTAATGCCCCCGTTTGGCGATTTTTGCCTTCTTTAAAACCTCTGATCCGCCCTTCCATTGCGCCCTTGGCGTGCTATTTTTCTGGAAGGGGAACCGAGGTGTCCTACATGGGGGGTGGACGGCAGTGGTGGAAATTTTGGGTTTTTCCGGGACCTGGTGACGCGTTCCCCGGAAATCTGGAAACCGTTACGTCCCAGGTCCAAGTCACCCTTGAACTCTCAAGTGCTCGAAGTTTATGACATGGCCTGTGCCGCTGAAGCCTAAAGAAATCTACGAAAGAATAGAGCACTAAAGCAATTTGCAAACAACCAAAAACTGTCACGTACCATCGTAGTGCTGGCACACAGATGGTACGGATAATAAACTAAACATTTCAAAAGTGGCCACTTTCTCTCGCCATGTCGTAAACCTAAACTGTCTGAAACTCTAACATGCCGCCCCCCGTTGAACACATAGTGTGTGTTCAACCTCTTAATTCTAAATCTATTTTACAGAAAATACAATACATTCTTTGCTTCTAGAAAAAAAGAAACTAATCCTTGAAATCACTAACTATCACTTAATGTGTATCCTATCTAACGCATTAATTTAACTTATTCTATTGTATTGTGTTATGTTACATTTCTACGCAAATTATACATCGATCTGTTATCTTCTACTCCGAATCTGAATCCTCTTGCATTGGAAGAATGCAAATTTTCGTGATGGGCCGTTTGTAAAGTCCGTTCCCTGTTTTTATGGACACAACTCGGACGGTTCCATCCTTGCCGTGGTGCAGCTCCGTTATCCTACCAAGACACCATCGTAACGGGGGTAGATTGTCCTCTTTAACAACCACTAACGTCCCCTCTGATAATTGCTGTTTGTTTGAAGACGTCCATTTATTTCGTTGCTGGAGATGATGCAAATACTCCTTCTGCCAGCGCTGCCAGAAATGCTGGAACATTTGCTGGACCAACTGGAATCTGTTTAATCTGTTTGTTTTCACGTCAGTCAATTCAAGCTCCGGCAATGCAGTCAGTGCAGTGCCAACCAAAAAATGTCCTGGGGTTAAAGGTGTGAAATCGAGTGGATCGGGTGAGATGGGACTAAGCGGACGGGAATTTAGACATGCTTCTATTTGGGTTAATAGCGTGTACAATTCTTCATAAGTTAGTGTTTGTTCTCCTATCACTCGAGTCAAATGGAATTTTGCTCGCCTTACTGCACTCTCCCATAAGCCTCCGAAGTGGGGTGCTTGTGGGGGTATAAAATGCCACTGAATCTGCTCCTCGTTTAGGAACTTAGTAATCTTCAAATTATGGTCAGTATCTCTAAGTAAATTAACTATTTCATCTAATCTATTCTTTGCCCCTACGAAATTTGTTCCATTATCCGAAAACATATGCTGACAACGACCTCGGCGAGCTATAAAACGTCGAAGGCAGTTTATAAACGCGTCTGTACTAAGGTCCGTCGCTAACTCGATATGTACTGCCTTTGTGGCGAAGCATACAAAAATACAAATATAAGATTTTAATACCACCTTGCTGCGAGTGCGATCCTTTGTAACAAATGGGCCTGCATAATCTACACCACAATTCGAAAAAGGACGTGCAGGTGTCACTCTGACAGCAGGTAGCTGACCCATAGGGTATTGAACTTCTCGAGGGTTAGCTCGGAAGCACCTCACGCAACTTCTAATAATTCTTTTAACATTATGGATACAATTAATTGGCCAGAACCTTTCACGCAGTGATGCAACCACGTGTTGACAACCCGCATGCAGTAATCGATTATGCTCATCTTTGATAATTAAGTCTGTTAGAGGATGTTTCGCAGGTAACAGAATTGGATGTTTTTTACTATATGGAATAGGAGCATTGTCTAGACGTCCACCTACTCTAATAACTCCTACTTTATCGAGAAAGGGTGCCAATGATTTTAATGAACTCTGTCGCGGTACGTCTTGCCCCTTGCCTAACATATTCAACTCATTCGAGAACATGTCTTTTTGCGCCATCCGTACTAATGTGTCCTGCGCCCCTACCAATTCATCTACTGTAAGATTTTTCCCTTGAGATTTTGTACGTTGTCGCGCATTGTTTATGAATCGGAGACAATACGCGGTTACCTTAACTAGACGCCTATAATTAGAATAGTGTTTAAAAAATTCTCTGTTGTCTGAGCATGCGACCATTACTACTATTGGTTTTTTCTTTTCGTCAGGAATGTCTTTTATCTGTATTGCTAACTGCGGCCAGTCCTGTGATTCGCTCTTTAACCACGAAGGACCTGACCACCATAAATCCTGACTTTCTAATTTCTTTGGACTGACTCCGCGGGATATTAAGTCCGCGGGATTATCGTGAGACCTGATATGTGACCAATTTTCCTTTACTGTCAATGCCTGTATCTGCGCGACTCTATTCGCGACGAAAATCTTCCATCGGCTCGGAATACTATGGATCCACGCGAGTGTGATTGTAGAATCACACCAGTATCGTTCTAAAGAGACTTGAATCCTAAGGGCTGATTTTACTTTCTGAATCAATTGTGCGAGTAATAACGCGCCGCACAGCTCTAAGCGCGGTAACGATATCGTCTTTAATGGGGCTACTCGTGACTTCGAACATAAAAGTCTGGTTTCCCATGTACCTGAGTCTCCCCTCGATCGCAGGTAGACACAAGCCCCGTATGCCCGTTCCGATGCGTCAGAAAATCCATGTAGTTCTATCTGTTCTAAAGAAACAAGTGTTCGTCGAGGAATCTTTAGGCTACTTAGGTAATCTAAACCTTTTCTATATTCCATCCATTGATGGTGTATCTCTTGGGATACTGACTCATCCCAACCGGTCCGCAGTTGCCACAATTGTTGCATTACTAATTTTGCGCAAGTGATAACCGGGCCTATTAAACCTAACGGGTCGAATATCTGAGCTATTTCCGATAAAATCAATCGTTTCGTGATCCTATTATTAGTCGTCGGTTTTATCATGAAGCGAAGCTCATCGCTCATCGTTGACCAGTGTAACCCAAGAGTTTTTGGATCTTTGTCTGCGTTTAATTCTATACTGTCAATATTTGAAACCTGCTCTAGAAATGCAGCGCAATTGGTTGCCCATTTTCTCAATTTAAACCCTGCTCTTTCAAGTACTTCTGATAATCTGTTTTTTACGTTCCTTAACTCGTTTATTGTATCCAGCCCCGTTAGCAAATCATCAACGTAAAAATCGTTGATAATTATTCTGCTAATGGCTGGAGATTCTTGTGCGCAGTCTATACCAATCTGTTTTAACGTGCGAGTGGCTAAAAACGGAGCGGACGCTGTACCGTACGTCACCGTGTTCAACTCGAACGTCTCGATAGGGGATTCGCGATTAGGACGCCACAATATTCTCTGAAAGCATCGCTGGGCTGGCTCTACTAGAATTTGTCGGTACATTTTCTCAATATCTGCGGATAGTACGAATTGATGTGTTCTGAATCTAATAAGGATTTCTATTAAATCGCTCTGAACTGTTGGGCCGACCTTTTGAGCGTCGTTCAACGAGATGCCCGTACTTGTTTTAGCCGAACCATCGAATACAACGCGAAGTTTCGTCGTTGTACTGTCACTTTTGGTAACGGCGTGGTGTGGAAGATAAAATGATAATCCGGTATCTGAATTTGGAGTTGAAACTCGCGACATATGACCCAGCGATTCATATTCATTAAGAAATTTCACGTACTCGTCACGTAACTGCGGTTGCCTAATGAATTTAACTTCTAATGATTTAAATCTATTCTCTGCTTGATGTCGGGATGTTCCTAATTTCCCGACTTCTTCATTGAAAGGAATCTGTACAACGTACCGTCCCGTCTCGTCTCTACGTGTCGTGGCTTGAAAATGTAGTTCACAGTCATCTGTATTGTCTCTATTATTTACTGTTACGTCTTCAATATTCCAAAACTGCTCTAATTGGTTGGACAGGTCATGATGAGTCACGAGATGGCACCGCTGAATCGGAGCCTTGCTCTGAATGGGCCAGCTGACTGTTCCCCCTAAAACCCAACCTAGCTGCGTTTTTTGCCACAATAACTGGGTCCCTACTCTTTGTTGGCCGACGCATAACAAATGCCAGAACAATCCGGCACCTATCAACATGTCGATCGGCCGACACTTGTCGAAATCCGGATCTGCTAGTTTAACATGAGCTGGTACCGAAATTGCTAACTTGTTTATATTGATATTTGGCATGTCCTGTGTGATTTTGTCTATTGCTAAGCACGAAATATTGGAATTGAAGTTGTTAAATCGTGAAATTATCTTGACGTCGACCCTATCTCGCACTATTTTTACCTTTCCGCCTATCCCTGACACTTGCATATCTGTTGGCTCATATTTAATCCCTAATTTATTGCATAGATCATAGGTGACGAAATTTGACTGAGAACCCGAATCCAGCAATGCTCGACATTCTAATTTTTGTCCCCCTTTATTTTGGACATATATAACTGCTGTGGACAGCACGCTGTGTTCCCACGCTCTATCATTTATGTTCGCGACACAAGATGCTATTTTATTGGGGTCTGAAGGACCCGCTTCCTCGGTTGAAACATTGACTGCTTTAGGAGCAATTTCCCGATGCAATAATACATGATGTTTTCTGGTGCAAATCTCACAGTGTTTCCGTGTACACGCTTGTACCCGATGACCTGTTTGCAAACAATTGTAACAACTGCGAGACGCCTGAACTATTTTCGTTTTCTCATCGATGGACAACGATTTAAATTTGTCGCATCGGAACAATGAGTGCCCAGCACCGCATGCTGGACAGGTACTCGGTGCGCTGGCGACGGTCGCCGTTGCGCGGAAGGGTTTACGATTATTTACTGTTCCTGCTGGTGTCTCAACTTTCATGCTCTGACTTGGGGTATAAATACTTTCTAAAAATAACGACCTTTCTTCTAAAAATGTGGCAAATTTATTAAATGTAACTCGATCTGCAGTGGTCGCACTTTTTTCCCACTCTCTTAGTGAGGCTATGTCTAATTTCCTTGATAAAATTTGTACAATCAACGTGTCCCATAACTCTACTGGTTCATTGAGTGACTTTAATGCCGCTAAATGATTCCTAGCATCATCGACTAGATTTCTAAGCGCAGATGACGATTGCTTCTGAATGCTAGGCATATCCAGTAAAGCTGAAACATGGTGTTTCCTAATGGCTGATGAGTTTTCGAACCGCGATTTCAAAGCCTCCCAAGCTAAGCGGTAGTTCGCCTCGGAAACTCCCAAAGACTTAACCGCCCGCGCGGCTGAACCCGTTAACGCGGAATTTAAATAGTGGAATTTTTGGACATCTGAAAGTTCAGTGTCATGAACCAGACTCGTGAATGTGTCCCTAAATCTAATCCAATCGCAATAACTCCCATCAAACGATGGCAGCTGAATTATTGGCAATTTTGCTGAGGCCGGTGCATTTGTGAATGTCGGAGAACTATTCTGTACTGCGATTTGGGTTACTGGTCTATTACTTCCCTGTGCGCACTCTATATATGCTTCTACTTCAGCCACTAATCTAAAGTAGGTTTCTTCAAACGCATCCCTATCGGCTGCGTGAGATGCCTCGGAGTCTGTTCCGTCGACTATTTGTTCAATTCGAGTCTGCACTGAATTATATCTATTGTATAGGTCTACGTTAGCTTCTAGACGTTTTTGCAAAGCCCTAACCGGGGTCGTTGACGCGGATTCCGAAAAATATCGGCTAAACCTAGTCAAAGCGGATTTAATTTGTCCGCGCTCAGTAGTCAATTTCTTTAAATCTTGCTCCATGTTAAAACGCTATTAATTCAAATAAGAATAGGAGGTTTAGTCTTACGTGACAGGATCGGACGTGTTGTGGCACTGTCTGATACAATTAACGCTGTGGTTGTCAATCTTGATGTCCCTGGCTGGATCCTGTCTTCTGCTGAGCTGCTGGATGTAGTCTTTTTTCGTCGGATGCAGCACGCTGTCCTCTACTGTTAGACGTGGTGCGTTATCCTCGGCTGCTGGACGTGGTGCTCGATCCTCTGCTGCTGGATGCTGCACGATGTCCTCTACTGTTCTTCGTTGACTCGAACTCAACGCTCTCGTTCAACGTCTCGTAACAATCTTCTTCTGCGAAGATTTGCTTCTTTCACACAAGTTCTGTCTTTCGATACACACTAATGTCACACTCTTGATCACTGAATTTGATCACTGCTAGAGTCCTCCGGATGGAAGCTGATTTTGAATTAATTTGCTGCTCCAATTTAATTCAACTTCACTGGTTGCTGGCTACTATCCGGCTCGAAGGACCAATGTTAGGGTCCGGTCGAGCCCCGAATATTGCACAAAGTGCCGTCTAAATTATCTGTGCCGATGCCGGTGAAGGACCACCCAATCTTAACGTATTGGGACCGTGGAATAATATTCATTACGTTTGATTTTAGTATGACTTTTAATTATGTGATGAGTGTGAGTATGTGTGTATGTGTGTGAACTTTCTATGTGTGATTCTGTTTATAATACTCTGTTTTATTCTGACTACTCTGTATTACTATCTATCCTGTGTTACTAACTCTCTGTGCTCTATGTTACTAATGCTCTGTTTTACTAATTCTCTGTCTGTGATACTAATGCCCCCGTTTGGCGATTTTTGCCTTCTTTAAAACCTCTGATCCGCCCTTCCATTGCGCCCTTGGCGTGCTATTTTTCTGGAAGGGGAACCGAGGTGTCCTACATGGGGGGTGGACGGCAGTGGTGGAAATTTTGGGTTTTTCCGGGACCTGGTGACGCGTTCCCCGGAAATCTGGAAACCGTTACGTCCCAGGTCCAAGTCACCCTTGAACTCTCAAGTGCTCGAAGTTTATGACATGGCCTGTGCCGCTGAAGCCTAAAGAAATCTACGAAAGAATAGAGCACTAAAGCAATTTGCAAACAACCAAAAACTGTCACGTACCATCGTAGTGCTGGCACACAGATGGTACGGATAATAAACTAAACATTTCAAAAGTGGCCACTTTCTCTCGCCATGTCGTAAACCTAAACTGTCTGAAACTCTAACACTTCATTTTTTCTTGTTAAAAGTTTGCAAATTTCAGACTATTCAAAATTATCAAATCTTCTGACTTGCAGATTTCCCCATAGCCCTCAGGGATCCGCGGACTACAGTTTAAGAATCTGTATTCTAAAAGATAAAGTCAGAGACTAATACTTCTCATCACTTTTATTGAATCAAATTACTGTGCTACACACTAGAATTTCCTTTAGAATGTTAATGTTGAAATTACATAATACACAAAAAGCACTTGTTTAAGTAACAAAAAATAACCACCAAAATATCTAGTAAATTGCATTTTAAAAAATTGCTTTAAAACAATAGCATAAAAGTTATCAGTGAATTTCGAGTAGTCTTATTTATTGGTTTCCAAAACTGATTACAATCGATAATATTATTTTCGATTAATACTTTTCTCGAACATTACAAATGAACTAGGGTTCCGAATGACATTGTCAGCTTATACATATATTCACAAGACAGCAGTACTAATTAACCCATAACTGTTACTGTTTGATCAAATCAACTAATAGGAAACGTAAATATTAAATGTTTTGATTAGTATCATGATTACGGAGAATGTGAACTACCGTTTGATATCCAAAATGTGAGAAAATACACTGACTCATGAATTACAAAGTTAACGATATTTTAAACATTTTTAAGTATTATGGTCAACTTATTCGAAAAACGATAGTTTGTGAGCTGACAAGAAGTGGTATGAGATGAAACTCTGGGGTTTTTACACACATTTGCAGGATAGTAGCTTAGGTGGAACCTTGCTCAAGTTCAAAAGGAAGGGTGCTAACACTCGCTGATATTAAAGATAATCGATATTGAAACATCACGAGTCGCTTCAGTTCCTTAAACGACAAGTTATTTTCACGCTTGTAGATGGCGTGGCGGTAGTGTCATAATTTACTACCAGAACATCCCGAATTTACATCTGACTCATTCAAATTTTTCTTCTATTGTTTCTAATCATACAAACAAGAAGGAATTAAGTATTTGACAAGAAAATGAAATAAAATTTTACGTATATCACCAAATAAGGTATAATTACAGAAAGAAAAATATGTACACATGTTTACCGAAACATTTTTAATTATAGAAATAATAAATTTATATACGTTTCTATTTAACTTATTTGCCTGCTACTATAATATTTTTCTCGAAGGTTCCGTACTGTCTATCAATAGAGCGGGTCAGTTCTGTACATGACGTAAGTCGTAAGTAATTCCTCACTTGTCGATAAAAGTATACGTTGCAAAGCTGGCGGAGGGATGTACATTTTGATGGTATCACCGATACCATGTCGGAATACTCCGTTGGTCTGGGAAATTTGATTGATGTTACTCTACTGATGTCTGGCCAGCTTATGGATAGACTACGTATAGAAATTGCTTATTTTCAAAATAATGATTGTATTATTTACCCTCGTCATATGTTTCTTTTCACAATTTTTCAGATTCAATAAATACGATGGATTCGAATAACGTGGTCATCCATTTATTTGTGTACGTGGGATCTATAAACAAACCAAACTCTTCGATAACAATAGTAGTGTGAAAGTATAATAAAAATAGCTGTGACAGTTATTTTCTAAAATTTTTGCTTCCCGTTTACAGAAATGTTATTTGTATGAAAACCAGTAAATAACTATGAATACAAGTATTATTGCAATTATTTGTAGTTTAACTAAATACCATCAGTAACAAAATAGCAATAATTCTAAGAAAAAGTTTGTCTCAGGCTTTAAGGACTTTGTTTCTACACTTTGATATAGCGATTAATATTAAATAGTATTGTGGTGTATATGAATTCAAGAGTTTTGTAAAATTGCCAGCAGTGGTTAATGGCATTTTTCATGCTCGAGAGGGTACAATTACTCGTAATTCTATATTTGCAGCCAGTTTGATCGGTATTAATTATGCAGTCAGGGTTAAAATTTTTAATAATCTCAAGAGCCTGCCTCTGATATCAATTTGTAAATTCCAGCAACTCCACAAATCAAGTTAACCATATTATTGTAACTCGCCGTTGTAATACAGAATATTTTTTTACAATATTATGTAATTATAATAATTTATAATTTTGCATTTTGATACAATCTGGAGCCCATTTATTGTCTTGTGCTTCAATAAACTCATTCCATGGTACATTTCAATTTACAAATTGCATTTTATTGCATCAAGAAATACCTTATTCGATATTTTATTTCACATTGCGTCAGTTGTCGTTTATTCCTTAATAATGTAGGCTGTTTGAATACAGTGATATTTGTTACAGATTTTTCGAATGAATACATAATTGTTATAGAGGGTGGTTCACTCAACTTATACACTGAATAATTTGTAATGTATATCTTATCAGAACAAATTGTTCGTACAAAAGTTTCATGACTTAAAGAGGCACATTAATAAATACCTGTACTTTTCTTATAAATGGTAACGTTTAAGAAATTTTAAGTTTAACTTCATTATTTGAAGTATAATACTACATCTCTTATACTGAAATATAGAAAGATGTTGAATTTTGAGTAAAAAAGAATTGCTCTTCATTAGCCCCACATTTAGGGCTAATGTTAATAATAATTAACGAGTAACTTTTCTGCATTCCTCGGCTATGCACTTTGCTTAACATCAAGTTGGAGATTCAATATTACCAAAGATTGATCGTAGTATTCGCCTGACAATATTCGTCAATACTACATACAATTTAGCAATCATTTACTACAAATTCAGTAGAACCTTCTACTAATATTAACGTGAATACAAGAGTAGTCGGATAAGGGAATTTTCGAATAATAGAACAACCGCTTTTTTTATAATGAATTTTATTTATTTTAATGGAAATGAACAAAATTAACAGTTGGTTTTGATATTTAAACATTTCATATCTCCTTAGCAACTAATTCGCACATTTCTTAACAAAAATAATCGTATGAAAATACATATACATATATATGTAGAAGCAACACAGCACACAATGAATTAATGATTGAATTTTATTTATTAATTTATTTTATTTTATTATTACATTTTGTAATGTATACTACTGGATCCCCAATGTTTAAGAATTTTTTAAGAATGTGCACACTACGTGGAAATACTCGTATTAACTATTTGGAATTATAAGTAATAAATAAACAAAATATTGTGAACATATGTAGTACGTTTTGTTCAAAATAAGAATACTATACATATATGTAGAAGAAAGCATACTTCATCGATTTCAATACCTTCAAATATGTTGTCAAAAATATCCTTCTGAATAATTTTAACTATTCAGAGTTATTTATTTAATGTGTAACTGCCGATCGGCATTAATTTTACAGATATGTGCACAAATATTTTCTACGTGGTAATCATTTATAAAAGGGCACACGCGTCAGCGATTTCAATGACCTTGAAATATATTGTCAAGGTCTGAATAACTTTGCTGACGTATGTAATTACCTCTCGACCTCAGTTTCTAAGATACAAGCTCGCAAAAAAACTTCAGTTAAATTTGCAATATACAACACAACGTACTTTATTATTATGTATTTACTACTAGTGTAATTTTTTTAATATTTGTAATATAACATACTCAAGTATACTACATTTTAACATATCATCAGTCTGATCTGAATATGTCATTTATTTGAAATGTAGTGTACTTGAGTGTATTATACCAGGGATGATATTTGCTTTCACGCGCTGGGGGGCTCTCCGTCCCCCAGATCCCTTAGCCACCTTTCGTCACTTTCGACAATTTTTCTGGGGGTTTTGGCCCATTTTGAGAAAGTTTGATTCTCTGTTAAAAAATCATACCTGGTACGGTTTTTTCTGTACATTTGTTTAAGTGAGTATACAATCAAAATGGGGTTTTATATAATTTTGATGTTTCGAAAAAATGAACAAGACGATATGATAGTGAACATACTATATTAATAAAACATACCAATCAAAATGTAAATGTTATCGAAGTTTTTTTTGTATGAAGAAAAATGACTACTAATATTGTTTCTAACATGGTCATTCGAGTCGATGAGGTGTACTCTTTTCAGTGAAGTTATATAATTACCGAATTAATTTTCCCATTGTACTTCCAAATCGCAGAAATCAGTGAGATGTGTCGTATTCCATGTAATGACCTAAAAATATTGTGATCTTTTTTGCTAGCACAAAAGATGAAGGATTTCTTACCAAATCTAATAAAGTGTTTAACAAATTTTGTTTTGCATTGTTTCTGTATTCAATATCATGTGTTCAGGCTTCATGAAAGTAATTTTATTGAGTCTTCTTTTTAAAATCTCTTTATTTCAAAAAATTGTTTAATTTATATTTGTACAAAAGTGCATAAATCACGAGTTGTAATAAATGAGCGATTTTTATTTCTAGTAATGAAATTATTCCATTGCTCCTCTTTATCACATGCAGTATGGAATTAAAGTATATATTTAGTACCCATACGTCAATCTTCCACTTTTATTTCAACTTTACATATGCATAACACAAAACTGCAATATTTAAAAAAAAATTTAACTTTATTTAAATCGTTTTACTATTAACATATCATAAAGGGAGTAACTTAATAATTACAATATATTTCTGTTGATAATTGTTGATATTGCTCGCACTTTCCCTACGTGTTTTATTAGCACTATCGATAAATAGATAAAATAGATTTTTAAAAAACAGATAAAGCATTTTAGAATTAGAAAAGTTGAAAATTTAGACATTTGTGAATTTGAGAGTTTGAAAAGGGTAATTTTGAGAACTTGAAAAATTTGGAATGTTTAGAAATTGTTTAGATTTTGTGAATTTCAGAATTTCAGATTTGTTGGGAAACAATAAAAACGATGAGATAGATGTTAAAGAAATGTTAAAAGTGTGGAGGTCATAATAAAATAGAACTGACTTAGATTACATTTAACTAAGATATGGATTTAATAATAAATAAAAGAAGTAGTTTCGAACACGTTAGGCCATAATATTGAACCAAAATAAACTGAATAACCATTAAATGAATGTATGTGTAATTTCAGTTGATTTGTATTAGGTTTAAGCTGTATTTATTAATTCGGTCTTTACGAGGTAGTTGACCAGCAATTAACTGCAGCAATAAACCTAACCCAAATGAGATTCAAACCCATTTAATTACAAAATATGTACCAAACCCAATTGTAAGTGTAATACAAAGCTACTTCAACCTAACTCAAACCGACCCCAAACATTAGGATTACGACATACATAATCCATTTTAGTTAAGCCATGCAATTTATTTTCTTCATATTGTGCTCTAATACTTTTTGATGTAGAATGTTTCAAATAATCGGCTTCAGTAAAGAAAAGTATTCATATGGTATTACGTAAACAAAAATTATTAAAAATATTTACTTTTATAACATTGCATCGTTTTTAATAGAATTGTATATTTTTTTACATAAAACGACCCTTTGCAAGGATTATTTTCACAGTATTAAAATATAATTCTAAAAAAATTAACAATTCATAAGATTTTCAAAATTCTTTTCACGTTAATACCCTTTTACGCAACATGTTCTAATGAACTTACGTAAATAAACGTTAGTTGTTTTCACTTTAAAAACCCAAGGTGACCTCTATATCTCTGCGAAAATGAACGACTTTCAAAATTATTATTGTTGCTGCACGTTGAATATCGTTTACTATTGATAAGATTAAGACTAAACTTGTTACAGGTTAATTAAACAGATTGTTGGATTATTCTGAAGTTAATGCATTAGATGCAAAAAAGAATCGTGTTGAGAAACACTGTTTAAGCAATTGAATGGAGGAATGGTCAGGACACCATGGAGCCGATGGGCTTCTTGTCTATTTAATCCTATAGGACGGAATAATAAACACGTTGCAGCCTGGGCGCCAGATTTTCTCCTAGCGCTTGATCACTTTGCATTTTCAGTTCAGCATATAAACGATATAGACCCTCCTAGTTCTTAAAATAAAGTATATATATTAATTATAACGGCGTATTATTATTTTTAACCCATTTCCAATACAGATAACATCTATTTTCATTTATAGATACTTAGATATTACATTTATAGATACTCAAAAAATCCTACGTTACATGAAACACTTTGTACGCATGTGACGCGGTAGCTTTAACGAAATGTATCACGATTAAAGGCCACGGATACACGGTACGATGCACCTCCCATATACAGGTACAAAAATAAACTACCCGGTAGAGTCTATAATCAATGACGTCATGTTCGGTCACACTTTAGTGGTCGATGACCTTTGTCCGCCTCAGTCACCTGACAGCAGGGACAAAATGCCAACCGAATCACCTCGAGAAACATTTCAGAATCACCAAACTTTACAGAAAATACTTTCGCTATGCAACGTGTTTACGTGAACGACGCAGCTATGCAATAGTGCACGCGAAAAGTACATATAGTTTATCAACGTGTGTTATCGAGCGCTCCAAGTTTGTACGAAAAATATACGTCAATCATTCATCACGAAATCACAGAATCACTTGTCTGTCACACTTTTTCGCTCTTCATTTTGCTAATTGCTGCATCGTTACCGAAATTCCAGATAATCGTATTACACGGTTATACCGCGCAATGAGTTTCTTGTGCCTAATAATTACAACTTAAACAAACACACGGCCATTCGCATAAATGCGGGATTCTAACGTTGATCACCACACGGTAGCGAACGAGGCACTTTGTGCGACTGAATAATCACACAATAATTGGTCGGTGCAGGAAAAGAAAACACCATTCATGGTAGAATTCCCCAGGTAGTGAAAGCAGCGGAGTTTACACGGTTATACGTTTCACCTGAAACACAATACTCATCTACTTACTTACTTGTTGTCGCTGTTCCCTAGCTGACAAGACGATGATGATTCGTCACTGTCATTATCATCAGGGTTTTCTGTGGAGGGTTGTGCTGCGGCATGGCTTCTATTGCCGGTCTCCAGGTCAGCGATGAGAGTGTACATGGACGATCCTTAGATGAACATAGAACCTCGTTTCTTGGACGGCATCGTCGTCGAACCAGTGAATCACTTTTTGCGGGCCATTTCTCGCGTTACACGATGAAAACGTAATCTGTTAGATTCGCGACCGAGGGCCAATTTCGTTCACAAAATCCTTGTACACTCGATCGCAAGCAGCGCCCTCCCGACATTAGACTACCTAACCGTATGCCATCCTGCGCTGGTGGCACCACCTCGTGGAACATCAAAGAAAACCTTCGAAATATCGTAGCTGATCGATGTTTGTACCATAAACGCAGGGCCGCGAGTAGCAAGTTGTTCACTGCGCAAAATAGCTATTGAAATGATCAAGATTTTGATTGTTTATAAACACGGTAACATTTATTTTTACGGTATAAAAATCTTAGAATGATATATGCGGTAGAGTATTATAGGTTTACCTAGAAAGAATGCTGATAATGTTATGTTTAAGATGCGCGTCATTTTGACGCATTTTGAGTTTCGTAAGAAAAATGTATTTGTGTAATGTTAAGTACTATAAATTTTGTATAAATATATATTACATAGTTTCACATAATTTCACTGATAGGTTAATAATTATAATTAATAACGATATTGTTTTTAAATAAAATAAATTGTTCTGGAAAGAGAATATGCGTTTTCGTTCATTTAATATTTTGACACAGGTCTATACCTATATGTAGGTAAATGTCCATAAACATAAAATCGCTGCTGGTATACTTTCTTACTGTTTAAAAAGTGAAAATGCGGTATTCTGAAAATTTAGAAAGTACAATTTTTTAATTGTGGTAACTTCGGAATTTAGAAATTTGGATATTTAACGAATTTAGAGATTTGGAATTTTTTAAATTGAGGATTTTGATTATTTGAGAATATAAGAATTTGGAAATTTGGACATTTCAGGAACTGGAAGGTTTGAAAATTTTAAGATAATGAAATTTGAAAATTAGATAACATGGGATTTGAAAATTATTGGCAATGCAAAAATCCATAAATTTCGAATTCTGATCATTTGAAAAGTTAGAAATTTTTTAAATTAACGATTTGTAAATTTGAAATATAGTAAGTTTGAAAATTTAGGAATTTGAAGGCATAGACATTTGAAAATTTGAAAATTTGTAGTTAGAGATTCAGGAACTTCTCAATTTGAAACTTCTTCTATTTATAACTAATAAGCCTTGTGTGTGTCGTTCTATTAAAAACAAAAAAGATGTAAATAATTGAAAACTTTTGATGTTATATCCCAAGTTTACACCGGTGTTGAGCACTTAAAATTAGACAGGTTAATTCACAACGGAATATATTTTTCCAACATTTATAATTGTTAAGATTTATTTGGTTAACAGATCAGAGTGGCAGATTTTATCCTTCAATGGTTTTAACTTCTTATATTTCTACAAAGTCTACCAGAAGGAAAACCTGTGCGCAAGAGAGGGGCGACAGCGTGAACATCCTCAGTTTGGTGAGAAGAAATTTTAATTAATTGCTATTGGTCACGATGTTAAGGTGAGGGTTGCACAGCCATGTAGGGGAAGGAATAACTTGACGGGTTTGTGTCCGCGGAATTTCCCAAAGGTCACGACAGGCAAATATGGTCATCAGGACTTCTAAGGACTCACAACTTAGTCACTTTTTACGTTGGGACAGGCTCGAATATGGAGCAACGATGCATGTCATAAAACAATTCAACTGCGTGTTCGATTCATAAAAATTTATAATGAAAAACAACAAAAAAGATTATGAATTTTCGCTCGAAGAAATCTTTTAGAAGGACAAACAATAATTGCTAATGTACTCTAACAGTAGTTACTATTTTTTAGGTAAATTCGCGGGTATTTTAATGAAACTTTTAATATTGCATATTTTTGTTGTATTATACAAGTGTAGAATGATATAATTAGATAGAACAGAATACTTGTTTATATGGTGATACCTAAATATATTATATAAATAATTTACTCCACATACTCTACATACCATCAGATTGTGTAATAATAAGTTTTATTATATCGGCAATAAGAAAACTGATGAGCATAAGTATTTTGTTTTACCGTTAGACTTGATTATCTGTTAATTAATTTTGCCTATTTATACAATTTTAAACAATGTTATTGTCCCTAAAAGGAATAAAAATCGATCACTGTACAACAAGTTCTGAAACGCTATAAAAATGCCATAATGCAAAATTCATAATGACAACAGTTTATACGAATATTATTAATTTTATTATAAATAACAAAATTATTTGCGAGTTTGTTGACGACTGCAAATTTATTTATAAGCTTCAAATGGTTCTTTTTAAAATTAAACACATAAAGTTTTGATGATCGCAAAGTTTTTGATGTTACGATTAAGGGTTAATAGTTTACAACTATAACATGCAGAAAAGGATAAATATTAAATGTTGTGTGAAAGTTACAAAAAAAAGAAAAATTATTATCGTATGTATAAATATAGTCAATAAAAGTGTCCCTGTCGCAAAACTTTCTTATTATGAATTTGTTACTATTCTCTATCCATGAAATTTTGTAAAAGTATAATTATTTATCTCATTTAACGCTAAATGTAAGTAATTATATTTTTTATACAATTTGTCTATTCTTATTATCGTATCAGACAGGATACCGGCTTTTAGATGCCTGAGAGATTTCATTCTTTGTAGTATACCCCTAATACATACATTCTTATTTTATTTGTATAAGTATTTCTCTAATAAGTATCTCGATTGAATAATAAATGCTTTCGCAGTTTACAAAGTATATTCAACTTCACATTCTTTCATTAATACATTTTTTTTATTATTTTTTCATTATACATTTCGTTATATATTTTTTTCATTAATACTTTCATTTTGCGCGCATTATTGATCTTCAATATAACCTGCAAGTACTCGTTGTTTTACTTATCTTACATTTCTCTTATATAATGTAACACTTTTCTTTATTACTGCAAGTTTCCTTGGCACGAAAAATTTGTGTCACCTTACACTCAGAATTTACACCTTGACCGCAATTATTTCTATTTACAAACCTGTAAATCGATTGATGACTTAATCGGTTCCTTAATTTGCTCGTTTCTTCATTCCATCATGACAAATCGTGGTAAAATATTGCATATCCATTCACTATCGCTATAATTTGTCCTATAACAATGTGACAGTAAAATTTTTATTTCGATGACAATATCATAAAAATTACGGTTAGGCCATATAGCGTAATTCTTCCTGTAAGATTCATTGCATATACGTACATTATAGCCTGTCATTAAGTTATATCACTATATAGGCGTATCAATTTTTAATTTTATAGCTGCCACTGATTTTTAGATTACGTTATATTAACATAATGAAAGGATGCTAAAATGATCCTTTTAAGGTACAGTTCATATGAAAGATACACATGTATATTATTTAAATAAAAGTACTATAGATCTTGCAAATCAATCTATCTACATGAGTATTAATTTAGATAAATATTAACTACATGATCAGTTGTCTTTTTTATTTACATTATTTTTTTTAAAGATGTGTTAAGAATTTTATATCTACTAGAACTTATTCAAATTCAATAATGACAACAAATATAAGAAACAGCGTGCATTAGATAATACGTACCAATTTTCCATTTTTCTTATTATGAAAAACGCATAAAATGTTGAAATACATGACACGTTCAGCAGCAAATGACGGTACACGATGAAAAAAACTGTTACAAATCGGTATTACGAGATGATCATTAACATCCACCAGACAGTTAGGAATCATTTCATTCCAAAGAATCATTTTATCGTTAAGTTTTCAAAACCACTAAGATTTCTATTGAAACTAGAAAAAGTAATGCAGTGCAGCATCGAAGAGAATAGAATGGCAGTATGTTATTGTTTTGCATAAGTCTAGAAATTGAGGATTTCTTTTATTTTTAACTTTCGAATTCTTTATGCGACACTCCCTAGACTGGTTCTAATTGATAAAAATATCATCTATGCAAAATTTGAGTTCGCTCATATAACGGAAAAACGTGTCCTCGAGCTCTTAAATATTATAATGATCATATACTCCTAAAACCGGTTTCTCCAATTAACTTCTAAATTACTGATTACGATAGAAAATATATTAGACCAAAGTAATTTGTTTCATATTACTTTTGTTAGTTATATTATTATTACTTTTATATTACTTTTGTTTTATTTTTTTTTTTCATATAACAGAAAATAATCTGGAATTAGTTTTGAAATTCTTCCTTGCTTTTGAAAATTAAAGCGTATTTTGATTATTTCTTATCAAGAAAGAGCGAAGCAAATATATGTTTTCTAATTTCAACCCTAAACAATTATATTTTTGAATTTTTTTAAAGACGAAAATTTTCTGTAAATCCTTGAGACAAATAATTAATAATTATATAATTCACCCAATGAAAGCTGTAAACAAACTTGATGCGCATTTCGTTCCTTTCCTCTGTGAAAATTAAAAAATTCTTTTTCACCCATAGTGCCTTATTACCCTTTCACCCTCCCAGCACTTTCAATTCTTTACATTGGTTCCATAGCACGTTTTGGCGGTCACTGAAGCGTATTTTTGTGAAAAAGAATATTAAAACAGGTGGTAAAGTATCATATATCAAGAAACAGTCCTTAAAAGATAGTTAACCCATCATCGCAAAAAATGTTTAATAATGACTACCAAATATTCCCACAAGAATTAACAAGTGCTCAGAAAGCAGGTAATATCAAGTACGGTTAAAACGAAATGCACCCGGCTTTATCAGACCCGGGTTTATTGGCTATCCTCCAACCCCGATTTAAATCCTCTTAGTTATAAAACATAGTCCGTTTTGGCAGGGGAAATCTGTCGTCATTCACAGAAATTTCAATAGTTTAAACAAGTTCATGATAAAATTTATTTTTGATTTAAGTACAGTAAAACTCCGTTTAAACGAACAAATTAATACCCAGTTCCAATTTTACGAATTATTATCTGAACTACCATGGAGCACTGAATCCAATCGTACGAACACATGTGTTGAGAAAGGAATATGTGTTGACATATGTGTTGAGAAAGGAATGCAATAAGGAAATCTAATTGTACTACAGATATGATCAACTCTGGTTATATGAACATAAATTCCTATTATACGTATAATTGAACAGTGATGAAGGGGTTAATAAACTTCTATTACATGAATATTCAGTTATGCTAACTATCTTGTCACCGACCGGTTCGTGTAAATGTAATTTCACTGTATAAATATTAAACGTGCAGCTACTAATGAACGGTCAGAAACACTGAGAGCTTATATAAAAGCATAATTAAGATATCTTCAGTAATGTATGTAAATATGTTTACGTTAAGAGTAATAGAATATTTTGCAACAAATAATTTTCCGTAATATTATCGTGACAGAATCTATTACCAGCCTATGTACACTTTATGAAGTTTTTTTCTAGACTTGAATTATTATCAACCGTAACAACTTGGTCACCTTCATGGACTTCGTTAATGAATCGTGAAACACCTTATATAAGTACATATTTGCAATTTCTGTTTGAAACAATCGGTTGGGATCCACTATTTATAGACATTCAGTTTGAAAATAACTAAAAGGATAGACATTTTGTCCATAAATTATGCTGTTATCAATTGAGAAACAGTTTTAAAGTAAGAAACAATGTTAGATAATGTAAGAGAATAGTAAAACAACTGTGCAGACTTTTTAGGTGTTTTTGTGTGCCTGGGATTTCTATATAATTTTGTGCGCTAAAGTTGAATCTAACCTCGAAAGCTCTTTGTGTCAGGTATGCGAAAGAACCTAAGTTCAAAGTGCGAAAATAGCACTTTATGGCAATCTTCTAGGATATACAATATTATAAGAGCAATACATTTTCTTTCTTATTTTTGTCCACATCATCCATTAGCATTTTCTTCTTTAAAATTCATTATTTAATGTCTTTTAACAATTTTTCCTTCCGGAGATATTGCACTTTGAAAATATATTAATTCCAGTGGTCTTATGTACAACAGAATATCCAATGTTAATAAAACACCACAAGGACGGGCTTCCTAACAAATTTAGATCTGCATATCTTAAAATCTTGACGAGATAAAGTAATTCTGAATGCGGATTCGGATTCGGTATACAAAATTATGTAGGAAGTGATTCTTTTCTCCCAGACTGTAAAATCTTGCAAGGTTATGTAATCCACAACATTGGCGCCGCCTCTTTAACAGTACGACGCCAACTCTGTTGAAAATACAATTTTAGGATACATAAAGCTTTGACAAAAGAGTGCATAGAATTTCAAACAAGCGATTTTTAATCTTTATCGAAGGAATAAGCCCCTATGTTAATCGATAATACGATCAGAAGACGCTAAGAAATTATAAACACTGTGAAAAACTACAAATTTTTAAATATTGGTAGTATAGGTAACCTCAATATGTGTGAGGATTTGTCTAGGTATCATTACTGATTTCTATTATCTATCAACTTGCAAAATTTAAGTAAATAAAAGAACAATTCATCAATTCATGATATCCGCCACGAAACAAGAAAAATATTTTAAGAATCCGTGGTATTGAAATTACTCCGCAGTATACTTTACATGTTTAAATTCAGCGGTAACTATTTTTCTGAATTTTAATGAATATGATTAGTGATATAAATGCACAAAATGCGATAGCGTGAAAATTGTTATGAGTCAAGAACGGATAACTTGTTATTATGTGGTATTGCTTCCTATATGAATGAATGCATATTCACGCAATGTTTCTTTAATAAATACATGCTGCATCGTAAACGCTGCGACATACTGCTCGTGGCCGCTGTGTTTTGACCAACTTTCTTTGTATCCTTTTAATGGGTCTTCCAGTCCAAGTTGGACAGAAAATAAATGATGGTCTGTTCAAGGTTAAAAATTCCACAACACGAAACACCATTTAAGTAACGATGAATAACTGCGCCCGTGAAGATACATTGTACCTTCATGCAAAGTGGTCTGCATTTATAGGCTTTGATGGATGGTCACATCCTAAATATTTGAATTCCAAGTTCCGAAATTAAACAATTTTTAAATTTCTAAACCTCCAAAGTTTGAAATAACTGGATTTCTAAATTTACAAACTTTCAAATCACTGATTTCTAATTTTTTTAATTCCTAAATCACTGGACTTCCGAATCTCTAAGATTCTAAATTAGAGAAAGTGTGGTATATTCAAAATATTGCTGATAATTTGAAATATCAGAATATCTTGAAATGAACGAATGTTATCTAATTCATAACATTATATGTATGTATATAAACACCAATAACTTGTTAATCAATGACATCTGTGGACGAATGGTAAATTTAACATTTTCGACTCGATCTACAAAGGAATGAAACGTTAATTTGCAAAAGTTTTTCGGCAAGTATTCAACCGTTGCAATCATAGTTGAAATACATCAAAACTTTAGAGTGTAGCGTACGAAAATAATGTAAAAGACGCGAAAGATTGTAGGCTGCTCAGCGGAGCGGGAGGCAAGGCGCGTTACGCGAAGCCGCGAGCCGCGAGCCGCGAACCGGCGAACTTAGCGACGAACTGTTGATAGCGCGGCCGCGCGATAGCAACCAGCGAATATAAATTAGAGGCTCGCGACAGGAGTCGGCCTATTTGGCAGTCTGAGAGAGAGGACGAGGTAAGGACCATCGGCCGCTCTTAGACTAGCCTAGGGACTCCGGCAGGAGAGTTCGGCGATAATACCTGGACGCCTGCCTGGAGAAAGCTTTAGCTGGTTAGGGACTCCGGCAGGAGAGTTCGGCGATAATACCTGGACGCCTGCTCGGAGAATAGCTAGTAGGGTAACTCCGGCAGGAGAGTTCGGCGATAATACCTGGACGCCTGCCCGGAGAGTAGTTAGAAGGGAAACTCCAGCAGGAGAGTTCGGCGATAATACCTGGACGCCTGCCTGGAGTAAAATAGAACCTCCGGCGGGAGAGTACGGCGACAATTCCTGGACGCCCGCCTGGAGATGGTTAAAAGGTCTAAGACTCCGGCAGGAGAGTACGGCGAAACCTTCCTGGACGCCTGCCTGGAGAATAGGGGGAGAGTACGGGAGTTTGTTCCTGGACACTCGTCCGACATGGAGAGTTCGGTGAATATTCCTGGACGCCTGTCGGTCGAGAGAGGACAGAGCATCTCCTGGACGCCCCGAGTAAAGTACAGGAGAGTACGGGAGAATACTCCTGGTCGCCCGTTCGTTATGGAGAGTTCGGAGAAAACGCCTGGACGCCATTCGAACGGGAGAGAACAGAGTTACTCCTGGACGCCTGATTGATTAGAATCAAGTAGAGCATATAGTCTTGCGATTCAGAAAGAGAGAGAAAGAGAGAGAGAGAGAGAGAAAAGAATTTGTCCTTTGTACAAAATTCCTGTACCTCATCCTAACCTGTGCAATAAATCCTGTTTTCCAGATCTCCTTTATCCTTCAAACTCCAAAAATCCTTAACCTGCTATTTTGCGAAAATCATGGCTACAAGAGTAAATTATACAACCTACTCATTTGCATATTAGCTTCATGTAACAGTTCTACGAACATTTCCAGACTACGAAATGCGATAGGAACTTCTAGGTTTCAATGACATGTTACTAATTTGAAATAAGGTTGACATAGTTGGAGTATTACAAAGCATACTCGTGCTTTTACTTCATGGGTAAGAGCTAACATCAAAGGAAGAGAAGAGCAAATACAATGTTTCGTGTGCGAAATACTGTGTAAATATGCTGATTACGAGTCTGGAAGTTACATCTATGATTAATGCAGCGTTATTCACCTAAGCTGGTTGTTCCTCCATTATAATTTGTGTGTTTGATAAGTTCATAAAAGAAAATTATTTTGCCGAACATAGTGAGATTTCTGCGACGACTCGATCGTTTCGTTCGCTTGTCTGTTTCTTCGTCTGTACCACACTGCAGGCTGCAATTTTGGGTCTTTTGACTTGAAATTTTGAGGGTAGAGACACATCCTAAATTTGCAATATAAATTTTAGCGGTGATCTTACGTCGGATCCATGTTAGAAACTCTATAACTCATCGTTGATGACAATACTTGATCGTCACTGATGACAGTAGTCAAATAAAAAATAATTTGTTATCATTTTCGATAGTTTCAAACACATTTAACCGTTTGAGACTTCAAGATCACTAGATCCGTTAGAGACTTTAAAATCTCTACATCCTATTCTTCTTCTACCTATATGTTTACAGTAGGTATTTTAAATTGTAAATACACATTCTATTCAATTTAAATACACATTCATTTTAAATAACATGACATGTTATGTTTGCAAAAATTTTAAATTGAACTTATATTTTGATTAACGTATTCTACTACTATTCAATATATAATATACTGACATTTTCTATTATTATTCACTTAATTGTAACCACCTACATAATTATATTAGTAGTGATAATACGAAAAGTATTTATTATGCAATTTAAATGATATCAAAGAATGAAAACGATATAAAGTATATTTTTGTATCAAGGTAATTTTTGGAAGTTTTTAACGTCATTGATGTATTTCTCCAAACAAGTTTTTTGTAATAAGATCATTTTAATTTTGAGAGTCAAAGATCATTTTAGGGTGACATCATTGCACATTTGTTAATATACTTGAATTATAACCACTCTGTGTAAAAGGAAAATATACACTTATTTATAAAAAAAGTATTACTGACTTTGAAAACTCTGAAAAAGATGAGCTGGGCATAAAAGTTTCCTATAATATAACTATTCTTTGATATTATTCAAATTGTGCATAAATATATAATATTATTACTAGAATATTGAATTTGTTATTATCATTACAATTGAGCGAGATATGTATTTCAGTGGCTACCTTTAAATTAATCACCCGGTATACTACTATACCATAAATGACACGATTAAATGAGAAAGATGATATGTTACAGTTACCATACTTGAATATACTACATTAGGAATGTTAAAAAAATTAAATCAGTGGTATATTGTGTTATGTATACTGTGTTATGTGTACTATTGTATGTTGCACATTTAACTGAAATTTTTTACGTATAATTTATGCTTAGTCCAAACCTGCATATTTTTCCGTAAACATAAAAACAAATATTTAAAAACAATATAAAAATGTTATACTATGAACAGATTTTGAACATTCGTTTGCATCTATGCTGGCAAAAATATCAGGGTTTGAACTAAACTTGAAAATCTAAGGTCGAGAGGTGATTACATATGTATGTAAAGTTATTCAGAATTTTGACCTTGGCTACGTATTTCAACGTCATTGAAATCAGTAAAGTGTATGCCCTTTCGTAAATAATTAAAACATTGAAAACATTTTTCATGTGAAGAATTTTATTTGACGAATATCTCAGTAATTAAAGCCGAATAGAAGTTTATATAGAAAGTAGGTAGTTAAAAATGACGACCTTGACAATATAGGTATTTCTTTTGAAATATACTATCAGTGACTTTTCACTGATATCGGTGACATATGACCTTTTCTATATAATTATTTTATAATTAAATATGTATTCAGAGCTAGTGTCGTTAAAAAATGAATTCGATCACGGTAATCCATGGAACAGAATGAACGTATACCTTAGCGAGATACGCTTCACAGATGTAGTACACGTTTAGAATGGCGCAGCGACCTCCACTGCTGCCCTACAAGTAACAAAAATAATCGTTACTCCAGTTGGGCCTGTGCCAACAAATGTAGCTCCTTTTTAAGTTCGCTTCGAGCGTAACCTTGACTTTCAATCCATAAAGCATCTGCCAGTCACTAGCAGGTACATATCTCGCATGTATCTATTATCGCATTGTACAATAAGGTATTTAGAACATCGAAATGTACAAGCATTTTATCAAACTTTTCCTATTGATATTTAAAGAATTTGTTCAAACTGCAGCTGATAATTACTAAGACTGAAAGAATTGTCACGCAACAATAATAATTTTCGGTACTTATTTAGGTAGTTGGTATCGCTCATTTCAACGATTTTTAAACGTGTTATGGAAGTCAACATTTTGAACAATTATTTCCTACGATATCCCTGTATTCACAAGGTTCGAAGAACATGTAAAAATGGGTACCACGTAATCCCCTATGGAAAAATAAGAAAAAAATATAATCAAGTATGAAGATCCGCCGCGTTCTTGTACTGTTATGACAATGTTCTTTTATCGACCGACGTAAACGCGTGTTGTGCTTATAAACAATGTTTATACACCACGTGAATGCCATTAGCATAAGAAAAATACAACAAAATTTTCGTTGAAAAGATATTCAGTTTTTCAGTTAAAAAATTGCTGGCATTGTCTACGTAGTTAGGTGCTTAGCTGTGTCCGTCTAATTATCAAAGCATGTGTCTTCAGTAGCATGTTCTAACTTTTCAGCTCCTTAAATTCGTAATTAATTGCTTGCACTAATTGGTCCTCACTTTTGATACCTTTATTGTAGTTTTTCTCATGAGTGTAACATCTGTGAATCTTGAAGAAGATCCCGTCACGTCCTACTCAATACTCGTAATTAACATTTAAAAATCTTCTTACATTTTGGGTTAAGTGTGGTGGAACACAATACTCGTTAAAAAAAATGTATTGTGTATTTTTTCATATTTCGTTGTAAGGAATAACATGAAATTCGCGTTTACATGTTATTTGGCTAAAACTACTGCTCGGTTTCAGTACACTATTATACTGACTTTTGTGCATACTTACGAATCCATAACGGTGTATGCATCAATATCGGATCAGCATTTATCTTCTACTTCTGAAAACAGAGCACGAGGGTCGAAGACCAATGTATGTCACGGGTGAACTTCGAAATTGAATTTAACCGATTTCAATGATTTTTAATCTCAGACAGCGTAGTCGTCTGCCTGTGACTGAAATATTACTCTACCTTAATCATTTTCCTATTTAAATGAAGATTATTCCATTTTTCTTTTATTTAAATAAAACATTTATTAGAATATTGTCTGCCTTTTATACGAAAATTTTTGTTAGTCTTTTTATTAATATTTCAGTATTACACTATCTTACTATCCTTTACTTACTATACTGAATACAAATTCCATATTCGTTGTTGGTGAAAATGGTACATCCAGAAATTGGGTGTTCAACGTGGTCCAAATATCAAGTTGGTTGTCAGGTAATAAATGTTGAACCAAGTTTTCTACATAAGTTAGTTTACCTTTACTTACAAGTTTTTTGACTCATTTAACGTGTCGAAGTTGTTCATTCCTTTTCTTACAATTAGCCTTAAAATTGCCGTGAATGTTTTAGTCCCGTCTCTGATGTAATTATGGTAGTTAGTTCCTTTTTGTTTTGATCTCGTAAACGTCTATATTATGCAATCATCTTTTATTTTTCTTTTAGGTTTAAAATGATTTATAGCACATTCATTTCGTGCTATTCTAGGTATTCACAGTGATATTTGCTCTTTTTTGTAACATGTAGGATTGTTAATAGCTCGTTTTTACTATCGAAATATTATTTTGCTAGGGAAGCACTCAATAAATGTTAAAGAGTTAGGTAGTGGAAAGAAGTAAGTTTTGAACACTCGAGTAATTTTCTGATCATTAAAATCTTTCAGAAATTTCATTTTACAGTTTGTTGTCAAACTCTGTGCAGCAACTACAGTGCTATAAAATGAAAAGTACGTTAAGTTAAATATGAAAGGAAAGTGAGGTGTCTGTATAAACAGTCCTCAATATACTTTAACATTAAGTACTTTCAGTATTTACCGCATCTTCTGAGTTTAATCCGACTTCAAATAAGAAATGTATTATTTTTATTACTTAAAAGTGGTGTGTTAATCGTTGTTTCTTTTCAAAATAAAAGATAAACTACTCATATTGAAAAATGAACTTAATAGATTAATTAATTACTAGTAAACTCATATATGTATTAACTTAAGAACATCCGGTTACACCATGGTACAGTACACAGAATTCTTTTTCTTTTATAAAATTGTTTTATTGCACCAGCTCGTAATTAGCTAAATATGACATCTAAGTGACAAAATTTGATAATTCAAGATTGCTATAAATAATTTTGTAAATTAAAACTTACTGTTACCATAGTGGTTCGGTAGTAAATTAATACTACAATTTTAATACAGAAATGTGACTCAAATGACCATAATTGTTTATAATAATTTAGTGTATTTTTGATTTTCATACGAATTCAGTTATCAAACTTTTATTGCGATTTATATACTACACTGAAACAAAGATAACTGTTGTTTTAGCGAAATGTTTAGTGAATAAATAAAAGCCTCAGGTAAAGAGAAAAATGCAGCAGAAAAGTAAAATCACATATTTTGATTTTATAGCTATCTTTAAGCGACAGAAATCAATTGATCACTAAATCTTTTTGGCAAGAAATACTTTAGCTATCGAAGATTAAAATGGTTCGTTTTTTTCTTCAAATTACTAAATCTACTTTTGGCTACTGTCACAGGGTTTCTTGGCGCATTGTATACTGTACAGTTGTCGTGCAGGTAGCTTGCATACACAGGGTGTCCCAGTTTTTTACCGTCAAGTTTTATTAACATATTCCGTTCGGAAAAATAAAAAGAGAATGTTATGTCAACATACAATTCCAAACATTTTATTAGCCTGTAACAGTCACTCTGTGGTAGTAAACAACCCCAGCCGATTTAGTTTAAATAGACACTTTATATCTTGAAAATCTAAATAAATACCGTTTTTGAAACACCAGTATTTTTACTATTTTTTTAAGTCTCAAGACTGTCCAGCTACAATTTTAGTTCTTTATATTAAAATCGATATAAATAAATAAATATGTATACTCTATTGATTGAAAACAATATATTATTAATGTGTGTAAACAAATCTTTTATTTTATCGAAATTTAATAAAGATGAGAATTACATCATAATTTAATACAGACGATAATTATATAAAATACGATGAAAAAAAACAATGTCATCCTTAATTAAAGCAGATTTAATTCTTAAATGCAAGTAATTTTTGTGTTTCATTGTGTAGCACGTTGCATAAAGACTCATGTTACACAAAAACAGTGGTCTTAATATCTTTTGGAGCGTTATAGAAATTCGCATTGTGAGAACTCGCGTTATACGGGACTCTATTGTACTTGCCAAAGAACCAGCATTTCATGCTAGTTACATTTCCTAATTACCAAACTTGCCGAACTTGCTAATTAACAAAGTGATGCTCACCTACAGCCTATGTCATATTGGTGAGAGAAAATAAAGGAATAGCAGAAATAAATAATTCTGTTAGTATATCTACAGAATGTAATGGTACATTAATAATATAACAATTTATATTAAATCAAAGCTTTTAATTGAAATTATACAACCTATTTTAGTTGTAAAAGTTTCGGATATAAATATATATATATATATGATATTTATGAAATTTGGAGATCTAGGTATTTTGATATCTGAATATTTGGAAAACAAGGGATTTTTATATATAGAAATTTCGAATCTAGACATTTTTTATTTAGGAATTTAGGATCTAGGGATTTAAGGACGATGGAACTGGAAATCCAGAAATGAAACATTGAAATTTGAAAATCCGGTTGAAGACTTATGAATTTTCGAGTCAGGGTATTTTTGATCTAGACATTTGGAATTTAGGGTTCTGACACCTAGAAATTTGGGAACTAAGAATTTTGACTAACAAGTTAAAATGTAGGAGTCTAGCAATTTGAAATTAAAATATTTAGGGACCTAAAAGTTTTGGAATCTAGAGATTTACTAATAGAAAAATTTGGCAATTTAAATATTTTGAAATAAAGAAATCTGGGTTTCAATATTGGGGAATTTAAAGTTTGAAATTTTCAAGGTTCGAAAGTTCGATAATTTGAATATTCAGGAATAGAAAATTTGAAAGTTGAAATATTGTCAAGTTTTCATATGTGTTTTTATGCAAAGGAAGCCGACTTTGTATTCGAGAATTCTGGGTCCAGTATTCAAACAAACAAGTGCGCAAAAAGGCAAGAATACACGCATGCTTAGTTCTTTCTGCTTGATGGTACATTCAGGACAAAAATATATCACACACTTAATTATTATTATACTATATCTTACGTATAGTTACTCATATTAATACTCACGCATTTGTTGCCTTAGAGGAGTTAATTTAGATACTACATTACTTATTTTACAGAAAAATGAACCATTCATTGATGATTAAAGACGCATCACGAACTTCGTTTTTCTATAATATTTAGTTGAACAAATAATTTTAAATTAATTTTTCACATTTTAAATAAAACGTTGACGAATTTTCACGCCGTATTGATATTGGGACACTAGTGCACTTTCTTCAAGCTCGTAATACGTTAGAAACTATTTGAACTTCGGAATAAAGTATTTTTATACAAACATCTGGAATATAATTCAACTTCAGTATAAGGTTATGTTTTGAAGCGAACAACTAAAGTTTGACTTGCAACGAAAAGGTGGAATACCAGTTTTGATAAGATACAACTTGTAATTTATCATAGAGAGACAGGTAAAACTTATCAAGAAATTGTACAGTTATTAGTAATGAAGAAGAGTACAGTAGCAGATATCATTAAAAGATTTAGGGAAGAAGATTGCATCGAATTTAAGAAACAAAAGAGACAACCTCAAATTTTTAATGGTAGAGAAGACAGAAACTTAATAATGAAGAGTTAAAGGAAATGCACATTCTAGTGCTATATAATTATCATAAATTTATCATGAAAGTTGAAAAAAAATCAGTGCTGAAATTGTGCGTACAGTAATGAGAATCAATGATTATAATAGATGAATGGCAAGAAGAAAATCTTTGTTCGCCAATTAATTAGAAAAAAAACTGATGTTCGCCAGAGAATTTGTTAAAAAGTTTCAAAATTGATGAAAGAATGTTATTTCCACTAACGAGAATAAATATTGTATTTTCAGTGCGTATAGGAAGAGTATAGTATGGCGAAGAGTAAATAAAGCATTAAAGCTAAAAAATTTGAAACCTATTTTAAAAGTCAAAGGAAGTTCTGTGATTGTATGGGGGTGTAATTGCAGTGTGGACGTTGGTGAATTGGTGTTCATAGCCGATATTTTAGACCCTTTAGAAAAAATTTACTGAAAAATACAAATAACATGGGAAAACAAAGTACCTTTAAATTTTTTCAGGATATTGATCCAAAGCACAAAGCTCGAACAGTTAGAGGCATATGTGTATTTGTTCAACAGTTTTTGATTCACATCCACAATTCAAAGGCATAAATCCCCTAAAGAATTTATAGAACGAAATGGACCAAAGAATTAGAAAAACATCAATAAATTCAAAAATGGAATTACAAATGAGACTGAAAGAAGAATGGCATTCTGTTTGTTAAGAATATTTAGAAAAAATGATTTTTAATACGTCCAACGATTACGTGAGGTTATTAAACAAAAAACATTTACAACAAAATATTAAAATAGTGTTTCCTACATTTTTATATAAATTCTTTATTTTTTTAAAAACGTCCGAACATCAACATGACATAAAAATGTGATAGCCCGTTGTTTATTACGTTGTTTATTTACTGCCCGTAAAATAGGCAGTAGGATATATAAATCATCCTTTTCTGTACGTAATAACAGATGTATTACAATGTACAAATATTTATGTGGGTGATTGTGTATAATTTGGTTATAACTTGCTTTACGTGGTATGTATATTTCGAAGGATTTTATATGCTATTTTAATTGATGCATTTCAATCCTCAGTTTTAAAATAAACATATTAAGCGAAGAAAGTTATAGCTTCATTACATATCTGGAAGTAGCAATATTTCAGGAAGATATATGATATATGATATATGTTGTATGATATATGATATATCATACTATATTCTTGTCACGGAGTATACAAAGTGATTGTTGACTCTGCTCATTTTTCGAACTCTCGAAATACATAAATAGGATTTCTTTATTCATTGAAAGAAGTTGTGTTAATAGAAATTCGTATGATCATTACGTTCTTAGTTATGGTTTATACCTTTTATTATTTTACTTATGAGATATGCGACGAATAATGAAATAAATTTGATATCAACCTGAATATTAATTATTATTAATGCAACATTTCACTAAAGTAGCGATACTAATGTTGCTGCTAATATCTAACATGTATGGCATATCAAGATAATCTTCATTTAAATATGCCATACACAACTTATTATAAAAACTGAAATTTCAATTGAAATAACATTGTCTACATTTCGCAACAAAATTAAGGAATCACTTGCTCTTTACTCATCTATATTAGATATATGATATTATTTAATGGCGATTAAAAAGTCATATTTTGTTTGACCTTAATTTAAAGAGCATGAAGTCTTTACTATCGCACCAATAATCTTAATTTTTTAAAAAACATTTTTACTAGAAATGGAAACCAGGTACTTCCTTTTTTTTTTTCAATTAACGAGTCTTCGGAATTTAAAGAATTTTTCCAATTCCTTCCAGTTTTTAATTTTAATTCAAACTAACCTTAAAAAGTGTGATCTCCCCTTTAATACAGCGACGTATTAAAAGTTGCTGTGCGCTTTCTTGTCGCCGTTTTATTATACTTTAAATGAAAAATGTGCCACCGGCATAAAGGGGAAGTTTCCGCTTAGAACATCGTTTTGGAACGAATGTGGAAAAAATTGTTCAAATTCCGCAGAGTCGTTTGAATACATAAAATTTAAGGAGGAAAGGAGGGACCCCAATTTTTCACTTCGCTTTGTAATAAAAAAGTATTTGAGCAAATTATATTCAATAATGCAAAACTAGATGTTTCATTTTTAATAATGAACACATCACATTATTCCAGCAAGCGGTTAAACTCCGTTTTGCAGCACTATTTTTGCATAATCAGATAGTAACCGATAAATATAAATGAAATACTCAGTTTTGAGTGACGGAATTTAAGAGTCTCGGAGCCGATTCTTTAATCGTTTGAGTAGTATTATTGAATAGAAAAAATATTTTTGACATAAACATAAAAAATCAACTAGATATTTTAAGAAATTTTTTCAATATTGAACTTACAACAAAATGTATCGAACAAAAGTCGTGCATTCTTTCACGTAGAATATGATTCGGAAATAAAAAATATGGGTTTATCATAAAAAAAAAACAAGATGACCTTGAAATAACCTTGAAGACGCCCATCCATTAACAAATTAGTAAAAAGCACACGTCTTCGAGATTTTTTACAATGTCAAGACTACAGTGTCTATTCTAGTAATACAAGCAAACATCGTTGCATTCTTCGTGTAAAAATAAGTCGAAAATGTACAAAAACAAAATTTAAGGCTTCATTTTCGAGATAATAAACTTTAAAATATATTTTAATATATTTGTATAAAAAATTTTCTATGAGAGGGAAGGCCGTAATTTCAATAATTAACAGTTGTTATAAATTAATAAATACCTCTAACAAGGGAACATATCGAACCGGGACACACCAATTTCAATAAAACTTATGTGAAAGATAGTTCTCAAGAAAATATTTGACACGTATTTTTTTACATTGAAGGAGTGATAATAGCCCTTAAAGTTAAGGGCTGAAATCATATTTTTGAGAATATCTCCGGAATTAAAAGAGATAATTGGAAGTTTCTTTTTGAATTGTGGGTCTTTAAATAGAGAATTGTTCTGCATAAAAAAATTTTAATAAACTTTATTTATTTAAATAATATTTTGAAAATTTATAATTTTTGTTTAAATTTTTTTACTAAACATTGAACTATTTCTTTGCAACGATGTGTACGTAAACTACGTTGTTTTTAGCAATGTTTATTAGATATATAATTTGAAATCACCTCTTGTAAAGAGAGGCAATCAGCATTTTTGATTAAAAATATTATATTTTGTACAATCTTTTACAATATTCTGGACATTATATACCTCCTCATATGCCGTTAATTGATTCCTCAATAATTATTGTAGCATTGCAGGTATGAGTGTAATGCGGTTCTAATCACCGCAGCAAGAAATATTGGCTTTTATGCCAATACTGATTTTGTACTTTTACGCCCGTAAAGCCTTCAGTCCAAATACAATATTTATAACTTTTGGAAACTTTGAGGTTTTTGAAGAATTAAGAAAACAAAAGTTAAATTAAATTATTTTTTAGCAATATTGGTTTTTAGCAATATAAAGCTTCCAAACTTTATTTTCTCGGGAACGATGTCAAAAATAGAAAACCGTTATATTTTTCATTTATTGTTTGTTATCAAAAATTCATCAGTACCCGGTTGTAGCACTCGAGTCAACATAGTCTTTATAGGATAGACGCATCCATTTTTTGTATAGTAAAGTTTCGTCAATATTTGAGCTCGCGGAAGTTAAAAGTTTCATAATAAAAATGGCAGTAAGCTTTTGAACAAACATAATATTACAAAATTCCAAGAAAATACAACTGATTCTCATGTATAAAACACTACGGTATAAACACTCAAGACAACATTAAATTTGTTATTCATTGTGACTTATCATATTAAAAATAAATATGACTCAACGAAATTTATAACTGTGATGCATCTTAAGTGAAGCTAGTAGGTAAGAATAACAAAATAAAATTGCTTTTAATAAGAACTATAAGAATTCGTAGTAAAAGAAGAATCTTGGAGTCAGAACCTGAATATGAAGACAACACCGACCAAAATGATTTAAAAAAATTAAGGAAAAAAATAAGCAACTAAAATATTATCTGTTTAATTAACGATTGTAATAGTTCGTTAATTTCGGAAGTAACGCAAATCCATTTGAATATAATAAAACCTTAATCTTTTTTAACGAGCACTTTAAACACTATCGGATAATAAACATTTAATACCACAAAATACAAAAAACTTGTGTATTAGTGCTTAGCAATATTTTTAAATTTAGTGAAGTGCAAACCCTTAAATAGCTCGCAATAATAGAAAACGGACTTGTCCCACTTTCAAATAAACGGCTCATTTAATAATCGAATGTTCGTACTTCACCGCTGTTGATTGCCTCTCGCTTTTTCACAATCTCTCGCACTAATCATATAAAGAGTAGAAAACATTACTGCAATGATAAATTGACAAACTCTTGCAAAATTAGTTATTTTTTACTTAGCGATTGAGCAGATTGAAAATATACAACATATCGCCGTATCAAAATTTTGTCTATGATTTGAAACTAAGAATAATTAAGTTTATAAAAAAGAAATATTCAAAAAAGGAGGATGCAGAAATATGGAATTACAGACGATATTCGATTAGTTATATAATCAAATAATTTCGCAAGATGAAAAGTGTAGTGAATCATAAGAGATCTGTGTAGACGTCTTCGCCAACATCAGCAGGATATGACAAGCAACTGAGACAGAAAATTATGCCTACTATACAGAAATGTCGATTCCAAAGTATGTAATTACAGTCACTGTTAGTCAAAATCAGTCTACAGATTTATGTTCTTAGTTTTGATTCAAAATTGAACTCGTTTGAATCTAATAGTTTTATAACATTATATTTTATCTGTATTATTACTTGCTTTTATATAAAAAAAGCAACTTAATTTTGTCAAATATTAAAGAAAAACTGAATGATTTTATTAACCTAAAGTTATATGCCTAGAAAGTTGTTCGATTACAAATTATTAATTTGTTTGATTTTGTAACTTTAAATAAGCGTGTCTTATAGATCTTTGTATGCTGAAGACGAGTCCGTACAGTTTTTCTGTATTGTTTACAATTTTTGGAAAAAATTAATTTCAACATAAATCGACGATTTTCAATTTTGAAAATATTTTATAAGCTTTTACAACAGCTGCTATTCAATCCCGTTATACATGAAACAATTCTACGAACAAGTAATAAAATAACTAACCAATTGTACAGAGTGTAGATTGATACATAATTTTGCTATAATTGAAATATTGCAAAATACTACATAATAATAATATTATTCGTAAATAATAGCCTAACTCTTTGTACATTTATATAGTCAAATATTTTTTTCAAGCAACATTTTGTTTATCCACTAATTTGTCATCTGTTTTATATTTATACCGCAGAGTCTTACTCATAAAAAACTGTCATGTTTTTATGGAGCTTCATAATATTACGTTTAGGCAAGTTAGCAATATTACGTTTAGTCAACTTATTACCAGTGGTGGTATATCAAAGGAAATATGTAATAGCTTAAGTATTAGCAAGATAATTACATAAAAGTTACACTGCATTTACTTGAAACGTACTTGAACATGCAAGAAGTCTTTTGATTAAAAAATAATATAATTTTAAATCCAAAAAATGACATCTTCAGAGGAAAATATATACCTCGTTAAGGGATTATGACTAACAGAAAACGTTTTGAAACAAGCATTTTGGTACTCATGGTACATTTTCAAATCTGTGTAATAATTTTTTCGTTGGAAGATATAAGCGAAGAAAAAATATTAGCCATTTCCTGAAAACGTTGCTTTTGATGTTTTAATATTTTTCGATGACTATTATAGCTGGTTCGTCTGCATTTAATAATTTAGACATATTTAATTGATAACAGTATGAAGCTGTTATCCAATTTCTAGAAATTAATTTGTAATAAAATTAATATATCGAGTTTTACCAAAAAATCTTCCGTTTCTGACCTGTATAATAAGAATTGCGTAACGAAAACGAAAAGCTACGACCAGATACTAGATTTTTATATTTAGAGTAAATCTATGTGAAGTTAATATGATGCAGCAATTCTCGAGGTAGTTTGACTACCGATTTTGAGAAAACTCTTCAAAATAAAATAAAATTTTTTCTATTTACACGAAGTCATCAATTCCATGTCCATACGCTACATTCTTTGCATCAATCGTAACTTTCAAAACTTTAATTTGTATGGACTTTAATTTTTTGTCTCTCCAATATTTTGTTAGCAGAGTTCTCAAAGTCTTCGTTGCACTTGATTAATTTCAGATTCACAAACATAATGATTGAAGAAACAAGATTCTACAAAACCGAAAATTCTTTGGTGGCGGTAACCACACTACATATATGTGCTTCTCAATTTTATGAACGTTAAGCAAAAGGCTATTATTTTTAATATTACGATTCCACATAGCCCCATATATTTGTAAATTATTACTCACTATAAATATAGAATATAGAATATAGAATATAGAATATAGAATATAGAATATAGAATTTATTACTCACATATATACAGGAAATGGCATCTGTATAAATCATATAATTATCACTGCTCCTGATCTTCCAAGAACACACTTCATTCGTATAACTTCCTTAATTTTGATCAAATTATCTTGAAATTTTCGCGTTACATTTTTGGAATAATATAATTTTAGAAATCACTGAAATTGTTTATTTTTCAATAGATACAGGTAAATCTTTTAAGAAAACGTTTACGAGAAAATGTAATAGAAATTTGCTTTTTTGCACCCGACAGAAACACGGAAGAACAAACCACCCTCGCAGCTGCCATGAGACAAAACTCGTAGACGGGCTTTGTTTCAAGTGTCTCAAGCCTGTCAAGAGATCCAACACTTTCAGGACTTCGAGATTTCAAGACATGTTTATACACGTAAGCGGCCAAATCCCTAGGGCAGACGATAGTGTACTTTAAAATATAAGATTAACTGGTAATGTAATATTATTTTAATATAATGTTCAACGATGAAATAGCGATCGTAAAATTGTTGACAAATAATATTGTATTCTCTAATTTTATATCTTTGAAAATAGAAGTAGTTATAATTTACAACTTTCTTTTACACAGTTTATTTTCAATAGTTTTTTATGAAGTTGTTATAAAAACACAGTTTTAAAGGCACAGTGAGTAATTTTAAAATGTTTTAAATGTTGCATCAGAAGAATACTATTTGTTGCTGGTTTTACTTTTGTGCTAATAAAAACATATTCACTTTGATATTAATAATCAGACATAGTTTTTAAATTATTTAACATTTATGTATGAGACAAGTATACAGAATCATTATAAACATTTTTCTACTATATTTTACATAAACTACATATGCAAAATCATTATAAAAATTGTAGTAACGGTAAGGATATATTTACTATCGTGTGCATAATCTTCTAATGAATTCGAATCAATATGTATAATTAGATCTTCTCTTAGGTTTTGCGTCTTTAAAGTAAATTAAGAAATATTAGTAAAGATTGTTGCACTTTATATGTCTTTTTCAATTTAATCATAATTTAAATATATTCAAATGTTTATAATGTAATAACAATTTTTTTATTCGTTTGAGAATAGTCCACAAAACGATTTAACATAAAAAAGAATTGAATAGTATTGTAAATCCACAAAATATTTCTAAAGTTGAAAAACAACTTTTGCTTAAAATTGATATTTTCAACAAAAAAAAAAATTTGCAGACTTGTATTCAACCAAATTCTGTAAATCTCTATGAATCTATAATAAATATAAAATATTAACAATCTGTTAACAGTTTTATAGGTGTACAATTTTCAGCGATAACCACGTCGCGTGTATGTGAATACAATTATCTATTTTCTCGTATAATATTTGACAAAATTTTAGTCTTCTGTTACCTAAAAATAAAAAATAAGATAGAACGTTATAATGTGTGATACAAGACTATCACATTGTTACAGTTTAATTTTCAGTAAAAATTAAGAAGTGCGTTGTACGATTTCCACTGGTTGTCATTCTTATCACCCACTTTATCCAAGAATGTAGAAATAATATTATATGTATAATAATCCGCAACATATCTGGTCATCAAAATGTCAAGATCTGGTATAAAAGATATTAGAAACATCACGGGATATCTATGTACAAACATTAATTATAAACACATTGTAAATATAAGTATATTTTGTATTTTTAGTAAAACTTTTGATTCAGATAGTATAAGTACAAATATGCATTCTATGTATACGTTTAGAAAAATGGATAAATCATTATACATACATGAAAGATATTGTGCAATAGTTTTGCAAATAGTTTGAGTTAAATTACAAGATAATATAAAAGCAGAATGCATAGTTTTCTACTTTTAGTCTACAATGATCTACGCACTTTACGTTCAAAATAAATTGCAGCATTGGAATAAATATTATATCATCATAAGATATTATATTTGCATGACTATAAATTTTTGTTAGAAAAAGAATTTCGAGAAACATACTAACATTTTTCGTTTATATTATTAACATTTGTTTTTTTTTTTTGTAAAAATAATTATGCATTAAATGCTTTTGTATTTTATGCTATTGCACGTAAAAAAATATGATTTTATTATATCTTTTCTGTCTTTATTGTAATAGAAGTCTAAAAATAAATAGATTTTCGAGATCGTTTATTTATGTACTAATTATTGCAAAAACAGGTGAATACCATTTGAGAAAATCTATGCAGATATAAATAATATAATAGGTATCTGAAAATATACACAAATATGTCTTGAAGTAGACATACCTTTGTATAAACCAGCTGCAATAATTATTTTATACGTATATCAAAAATTGTGTTTAAATATAGTTTGACGACATAGTTCTTAATTAAAGTTAAATACATAAATACGTAATAAAATAGTTAACATTAATTATTGATTTAATAATTCGCGATCAGTGTTACTTATAACCAGGATCACTTAAACAATTATAAACTTATTAATAAAATCATAGAAGAACAATCATCGAAGAGTAAATCACATCAAAGAATAAAATTATCGATAAAAAAAATCTAAATTTCTTGATTATAGTAGCCTTCTTTGCTAGCAGTTTCTGCAATTTTTGTTTAACATATTAATTTCATTAAAAGATACACAAACAACTTTAACTAGAATATATTTCACATTTCTTAAATTACTTGACTACGACCTTTTATCTACTTTTTATTACTGAAACGTCATTAATTTATAAGTATGAATATTATTAAACGATTGTACGAAGTAGCATTATTTATCCTTTTTATTTTCTGAACCGGTTATTTGGTTGACACTCTGATTCGCGTTAATTTCATGGTCGCACCTGCCAATGGAGATGTCATCTTCTTGAATTTCTGTAATACTTAATTTCTCCTTTTCTGTAATATTCAGCTTCGCTTGTTCTTTATTACACGAATTTTCCTTTTCTGTAATTTTCGGATCCTTCTTTTCTGTAGTATTTGAATTCTCCTTTTCTGTAATTTTCGGATCCTTCTTTTGTGTAGTATTTGAATTCTCCTTTTCTGTAATTTTCGGATCCTTCTTTTCTCCAATACTCGATTCCTCCTTTTCTGTTTCCTCTTCTTCTAGAAAGTAGTCCCAGTCTGGCGGATCGTCGATACCGTTGCGAACGTTATTTAATTCTTTCTTCAACATTTCCAGGCATTCTCTCCGTTCCTTCCATTGCTCTGTTTGAGCGAGATCTTTATTAGCATCATTACCTTGCATCGCCAGTTCCATCATCTCCTTCCTTTCACAGTCCAATACGTACTTTTCATAACTCTCAACCTATTCAAAAATTATCTTTTAAAATATATTTGAAAATTTTTTAACTTTTTACATACATGTATAAATTTATATAAATTTATATAAATTCCTGATATATTTATATAAATTATTTTTCATCACAATTGGCTCAACCCAGACCACGAATGTCCTTCCCAATAGATCATTGTAATCGCCTTGAAATATTCTATCAGAATATAAGTAAAAAAATATATCGTTCCACTTAAAAAAACAGATATCCACTTGGACAAAAATTATTATTGCTATATGATAGACCCCTTCATACCGTACAATTTTGATTACATCAATTTTTCTCAAGGCCTGTATATCTACGTATAACTTTCGAATAACGTTTGCAAACAATAAATAATTATTTCATTTAAGGTTTTTAATTTAGCTACGAGTAATTTCAAATATGAGTAAATCTCTGGTGTCATATTCCCATGACAAATTGCAACATTTTGATTAAAAATAAGGGATCAACAATTATGATAAAAACAATTTTGGAAATGAAGTAAATGTATAGGATGTTTCTGATGGGGTGATACAATCAAAAGGAAAGTGAAAATATAGAGAAATAGAGATCCATATTTAGAGTTTTGTATAGACCGAAAATGTTCAGAAACATTTTTCATATAAAATTTCATCCCTGAATAAATCGATATTAACAATTCATCAAATTCTGTATAGTGACAAGTATAACAGGCTTCTTCGGAGAAAATGGGTCTTATTATACGTATAATGTTTCATGGTAAATTATCCGTTATAGACTTTCAATTTAAACAATGCAAAAATTTTATATCAAAATTCTAATTTTCAAGGTTGTGTATGAAAATTCCTGAAATTAAAAGTTTAGTAATTAGCAGAAGTTGAGGATTTGAAAATTTGAAATTCGGGAATTAAAAAATTTATGTATTTGAAAGTTTGAGGATTTTGGGAATTTCGAAATATAGGGGCTTGAAAATTTGAGGAATTTCGGACATCCGGAATTTAGAGATTTGAAAGTATCGAAATTTAAGAGTCTAGAAACTTAGGTATTTGGAAAATTGATAACTTAGGAATTTGGAGATTTGAGGTTGGGGAAGTCGAGAATTTAAAAATTTGAGGACTTGAAAAAGTGAAAATTTCAAATTTCAAGATTAAGATATTTGGAAATTTCGTGATTTGGCAAATTCATTAATGTGAAAATACAATATGATAATTTTTATATTTGAAAATTATAAAATTATAAATTTAGAAATTTGTAGACTTAGAAGTTTGGGTATTTATAAATTGGACGATATGGGAGTTTGAGAATATAAAAAGTTGGAAATTTCAGAATAAAAAATAGTAAAATATCTTCAAAAATGTTTTATAAAGGTCCACAGATAGCAAAGTCTTGAATTTGCACCTTCATTCATAATACATCAAACATTCTAATATTATTGATAAAAAATGAAAAGAGGCTCTTAAGCATAATTAGGAAATTGGAAAAGTATTAAAAAAGAACCGATTATAGATAAGCATAAACAACGAAAGTAATAAAGCAAAGACAGAGAGGATGGAAACTTTAAAAACACATTTGAACGTGAAAGGGAAAGGAAATTAAGAAGGTGAAAATATTTTAAGTACATAGGATATAATCTGAAAAGAAACGAAAATTCAGCGCTGCAGAAAGATTGTAGATCTTGGAAAAAAAGGAAGTGACAAAACGTAGAGAGAAAAAAAGACGATAAGAAGATCAAGGTATAAGTAGCATAAAAAGTCAAATAAGATCCCAAAGTATCTGAAGAATGGTTAGCAGACGCAAGGTAGTTCCGAGAGGTTATGTTGGGAAATTAAATGAAAGAGGCTTATAGGACTAGGGAGGATGAGAGAAAATGCAAAAGCTATGGAGAGTACGAAGAATCATGGAAGCATAATTGAAGGTTGTGCTACGAGAAAGAGGAAAAGGAGACAAAATGAGGTACAAGAGAAAAGTATCTTAACCTTCCATTTCATTTTCCAAAAAAAATGAATTATTACAGCACATTAAATACTGAACGATATTCAAAACTAAAGAATAATTTGTACATTTATTTTGTATTTCAATACTAATTTTCACTCTACACTCGTAATTTTCGTACAAACAAAATATTGGACCAAAATATTAATACAAAACAAATGAAATGAAAAATGAAACTATTTACTGAATATTAAGTAAGTATCGATTTTGTACCTTACGTACAAATAGAACTATGTTTTGTTATACAACTATGTTACTATTAAGATATATCTTTGCAAACATTAAAGTTTATTAGAAAATAAGTAACTTGTATTGTTTGAACTGTAACTTTGTATTGTTTGAATTATCCATTATCGGTTAACGTTTAATGGATGTTTTATTATTTTTTTAATATGAAAGGTTTAATTAACATATTTAAAATATAATGACCTTATCTTGTAACATTTGCTGAACCTGATTCTGACGCTTCAAATGTCGTGGTAGCCAAAAGCATGCCTGGACCAGTCGTAAGAATATCCAAACAGCTCCAGCAAGAGCCAAATACGAACAGGCAGTGAATACCATGCTTAGAAAATCGACCGTGATCTGTTGATGCTTCATATCGATAAATTAATGTTCTCGATAACATCTATAAACAGTGAATAAATAGAACATGATGTATCAATGATTTACATTTTAACAAAACAATAGTACCAATGTATACAGATATTCACATTAATATTCGGACTCTGCAGTATTTCTGTATATTATTGTATAATTTATATATTATACTGCTTATTTTGCAAAAATATGAAACATTTATTATAGATTGAATTTCCTTTCAGCTATAACATTTCGATGTGTGATACGTTTTAAACATGTTGTCACATTTTTATGTCACATTGATGTTCGGACATTTTATGCAAAATAAAGAATTTATATATAAACTGTAGGAAAAACTCCAATTTCAATATTTTAATGCAACCCCTTTCTGTTTAATAACCTCGTTTGGTCATATTAAAAATATGTTCCTAATTCTTTGGTCTAATTCATCCTATAGATTCTCTATGACATTTATGTCTGGGGATTGTGGAGGTGGATGTAAAATATTCCTGTTCGAGCTCTTTGCTTTGGATTCAATATCCTGATAAACTTTAAACATACTTTACATTCCCATATTATTTTCACTTTTCAATAAATTTTTTCTCAAAGGTCTAAAATATCGTCAATGAACACCAATTCACCAACGCCCACACTGGAATTACGCCCCCATACAATCACAGAACTTCCTTTGACTTTTAAAATAGGTTTCAAATTTTTTAGCTTTAATGCTTTATTTACTCTTCGTCATACTATACTCTTCCTATACGCACTAAAAATACAATATTTATTCTCGCTAGTGGAAATAATATTCTTTCATCAATATTGAAACTTTTTAACAAATTCTCTGGCGAACATCAGTTTTTTTTCTAATTAATTGGGGAACAAAGATTTTCTTCTTGGCATTCATCTATTATACTTATTGCTTCTCATTACTGTACACACAATTTCAGCAATGATTTTCTTTCCACTTTCATAATAAACCTCTTAAGCTAATTTTATAGCACTACAATGTGAATTTTTTTAACTCTTCCTATTAATTTCTTTTCGTTCCATTGAAAATTTGTAACCGTTTCTTTTGTTTCTCAAATCCGATGCGATCTTCATCCTTACATTTTCACGATGTCTGCTATTGTACTCTTCTTCATTACTAATAACTGTGTTATTTCTCGACAAGTTTTACCTTTCTCTCCATGATAAATTGTAAATTGCTCCTTATCAAAACTGGTATTCTTCCCTTTTCGTTGGAAGTTAAATTTTAGTTGTTTGTACTTCGAAATGCAATCTTATACTGAAATTGAATTATATTCCAGACGTTTCTATACAAAACAAACCTATTCCGCAGTTAAAATGACTTTTAAGTATTACTAGCTTGTAGAAAGTGTACCTTTATGCTAGTATTAATGAGGCATGGAAATTCGACAATATTTTGTTTAAAATGATTTATTCAGCTAAATGTTATAGCAAAAAAATATTGAGGTACTTTGAATTTACAATAAATGGTCCATTTTTGTGTAAAATAAGCAATACAGTATTTAAATTAATTACTCTTATCAGAAACAACAATTATATGACTAGTACTGTCCAAATATTAATGTCAGTAACCGTATATGTACACAACATTAATAAGGTGCACAGGAGCCGTCCATTGTGCGAGATCTGAAAATGGGTCTCATTTTACCTTCTTAAATTGAAGACAATTAAAAAAATAAAGTTTTATGATTATAAAAACACTGATCAAAATAAATATAAAGTGAATAAATAATACAAACATTGCATGTGTAAATATTACTATACAAGCCGTTCTTGTATTATATATTGTGTTCTTGTGTTTATATATCATTTTTATTTTGAAAATGAATCCAACGATTGTAATAAAATAAGTTAAATGTAATATTTTTAAAGTTGAGAAAACGATTTAACGTTTCAACTTTTGACAAATTCCTTGTAATATAATTTTACAATTATTATTATTTATTTTTTATTGTATTGCTAGTTGCTTAGCTGTATCGCTAGATGTCACCACAAGTATTTTCTAAATTATTCTGGATTTATTTCGAAATAAACAATGCATCAATGCATCACAAATATTTTGTTACTATTGTTTTATTAATGGAATTTTTTACTAAAAAGAGTAACAAGAAAATATACAGTAAGCCAAAAATGGATTCATACGCTCTTTCTAATAGAACAATATTTCGAAAATGGAAACAAACGAATTAAGGTTTCTTAAAACATTGAAAAAATTATTTTTTAAATGATACTTTCATCGTTTTGAAAAATTTTAATTGTTAACGGAATTGGGAAGAAAATAACGGAGGTCTACAACCACTTTATCTAAACCGGTAATAAATCTTTAAAAAATATAAATTTCATCGAAGCTTAGTCGATATCTATCAATATATCTAAAATTTATAAACAATTAAAACTGACAAAAAATACGATTTCTCTAAATTTTAGTTATTTGTAGGAACCAACATAATTTATTTAAGTCTATAAGAGGTTTTTTTAAATTTTCATTACAGATTTGAATACAAAGGTTTTAAAAAATGTCCTTTATTTTCTTTATAATTTTAACCAATTACTATTTTTTCAAAACGACAAAAGCACATCACTCGCTAGATTAATTTTTCAAACTTCTAAAAAACCCACATTGTTTGATTTAATTTTTTAGAAAGGTTTTACGTATGAAAGAATGTAGATATACTCTTTTATATCACTGCACGTTACATGTTTCGAGCTAAATTTCAATGTGAATCGGAAACATAACTGTACTATTATTGGATGAAGTTCGTAACTGAAGCTGAAACCCCCGTTGAGCTAAAATTTTAACTATAGCTCGTTCTTATTTAGAAAAGAAGTTTCGTGAGAGGATTTTTGTCGACATGGCATTGTTTACTCTTCATACCCCTCCAAAGTTCAGTTTATTTACTGTATATCCGAAAATATTGATTTTGGAAAAAAAATTTCAAACAATAAATAAAGCACTTAAAATACTGCAAAAAAGTGTTAGACACGTCTTTTACATAAATCTATTATTTTTACTGTTATAACCTAATGTAACTTTTTACATATTTTTATTTGATCTTTGCTTCATTAAGTGATGAGTCTAAATTATATTAAAATTTGACACAGAAAAAATTAACTAAACTCCTACGCAAAAAAGAGTGTATAATGAATTGCAAATAAAAACGTTCTTTTAAATTTTCGCTATTAAATATATGATAAGTCTAAATTCTACTGAAGTACACGCATGAAAAAGTACACTGAAACCTTAACTTGCAGCGCAACAAGGTACATCTCCAATTTTTATTTTCTTGATAGCTATCAGCTGTGCAACAAAAGTACATAGAACACAAAATGCGTGTATTTCAGAGATCTACATCTTTTGTCTGAAAATTTTTTGGAAACTTTCCGTATTTAATAAAATAAATGTAAGAAATATCAATTTTTTAAGACTTTTTATCGTTTTGGTTTATAACAGCCAGAATAATAGATTGACATAAAAAACATATATAACCTTTGTTATAGAATTTTCTACGAGCTTTATTTTTTGTTTGAAACATTTTTCTCTAAATTCATATTTTCGAAAATATGCAGCAAACCTTTCCAAACTTTGAGGACTACTGAAATGATGTCAGTATAATCTTCAAAATTAAATTACATTTTATCACGAGAGCCAGTATATGAGTACATAGTATGTATTCCGAAATGTTTAGTATAGTATTTTAGACATAGTATTCCAAAATATATATAGAGATTATTTTTTGTTGTCACGACAACAAATTTTTCTTTTCGCTCAATAACAAAAACACCCTATCTAATAGTATATTTATTTTATTCGGTAACGAGTTATATCATCTCTGTTCATGGTACATAGGGAAAAATATATTTTTAACGATGCTACATAATTGTCTCAGAAATAGTATCAATTATAGGGAGAACAATTTGGAGCACAATAGTACCACTGTCCCTATTAGAATTTACATTATACATGAATACATGAATTAACATCTCAATATAATACGCAAATATACACAGAGCGGAGTGGAATACACCAAATCTAATTGTATATGCTTTTTCATTGTTGTACACATTATTTCAAGGAGTACATATGTATAACGATGAAAATTATTTTTTCTAATGATCATTTATTACGAGATTCCAGAGTTATTCGTATTTTATTAAATGGAACCATATATACTTTTATATTAATCCATTCATTGCAACAATCTTCATGAAAGATATTAGAATGCAATCTTAAACAATTCTTATTATAGTTTACATTAAAGAACATATATTTCATGTAAGAATTTGAAAATCTCATAAATTATTGATTTTTGCAACATTGTACTTGATATGACAGTACAATGGTAAAAGTTTGTGATCGCGTTTTCTCGTGCTTAATTTAAAACACTTCACGAATCATTAATTTTCTTAATATTGTACGCAATGCTCTTTTATGCACACTGTTGCAAAAAATTAACGCACAAAGAAAGTATAGTTTTACTTTAGAATATATCAATGATTTTGAAATTTCGTAATAAAATAACGATCATGAGAAATGTTTACACGATTATTTGTGTTCTTGATACAGTGTTAATTTATTCCGAGTTATTTTGTACAATGAACATGAATGGGCATTAAAGTAATTTCATTTAGCTAACCTAATCTGTATGAATCAAGAGATTATTTAACGATTTGCATTTTATAATACAGTACAGTTATTTTTATAGTAAGATGATAATATGAAATAAAAATATGCGATAACTGCTATTATACATGTATTTACAAACACGCAAAGTTACAATTATTAACGATCGATATACTAATTGTAGAAATTTATATCATTTTTTTTCGAGGCTTTTCATTAATATTTACATTAATATCAACGATTATATGAATTTATACAATTTAAACATTGTGTTTTCTTTATCTATTATTACCTTGAGCAACATTAAAGTTTAATATAAGTTTAAGGCAAGTTTAAGTTTAAAGTTGCAGGCAAGCAACCGAAGTATAGGTAAGTGAAATTAATAATTAGGTATTTAAGCTTATATAGTAATAGACATTGTCTGAAAAAAAGTACTCGTATCAGATTGAAATTACAAAATGTCTAAATAAGAAATGTTAATACTATTACCACATATTATGTAAGTACATTTACTTGTCGACGATATACTGTGCGTGTATCGATTTTGGTAGTTCGTTAGAATGATAAATGTGGATTATAAATGACAAACACGTCTTATGTTTTCATGAAAGTTACGTTACTTTCATTTATCATTTTGGCTGATTACTTTTACTATTACCGTAGTTTCGCGTTCTTTAAAAAATTGCAAGGTGAATGTTTTCCAGGTGCACAATGTGTTTCACATCAAGACACTGACGTTTAATACAATTTTATGTGTATTACACTCACCATTATAATGTTACAGTTGATAATGAGAAAAGCACAGCTACGCGGTTAACTCGGATTTATTATGCAAATAAAAAGAATTATTTCAAATACCCATGTAACAAAAATTAAGAATCAGTATTAACATTTGATTTTTCTTGTAAATTTTGTTGCTTTAATGCTTTCACAATTTAAACGATAATAAATTCAGATTTGGATGATGTTAAGATCAATAATTTAAACAATAATTAATTATTATTACTTACTAACTATATTTCAAAATACGCTTTAACGAATAACATTCGATTTCTTATCATTTTCAACAAAATAATTTCACTGTCACTTTCTATTTGTAGCTTATGACGTGTGAGAACAATTACAATTTCAATAGTAAAAAAAGCACAAACATATATGCGAGAAATGTTTTAATTTTATTTGAACTCTTCGTATGCGCAGCGCGCAAATTTGATTTCAGAGCGAACAAAATTCTATGTTCCCATTTTACATGTCTATTTGCAGTTAACTTACCTTTTTACAGATACAAAGGTAGTATCATTTTCGAATTTAAGTTTCCTATTTAAAAACGGAAAACCGAAACGTGACGTGACCGGAAAGTAAAAGAAACTACGATATGTCTAGTTGGCAGGTGAAACACGACTATCCACTACTGACCCCTATCGAAACAATCAATATATGGATATATCCACGTATGATTAGACTGACATTCTAACATGCTACAAATATTTCAACATTATCAGTACTTCCTGTATAATTAATAAGTTACAACATTTTTTCTATCTCCTTCGCTATCGAAACGATACTAATCGTTTCGTTTCAGAAGTTTTCTATTAATATTTTACAGTATGTGTTAATTATATGTATATACAAATACTTGTTAGAAATTACATTTAATGTTGATTAATTCTCTAGGCATATTTAATTATAATTTTGCAATTTTTAATTCAACTTAAGGGAGCAGGGACGAAAATAATCCTGATAACGAGATTATCAAGAAAGCAACAAAATTTTTGGTACAATTTTTTTCAGAGCTACTCAACCAAATTGCAAGTTCTCTCTTTAATCGGTGGTAATTAGGAAAATGTAATTATTTTTTGGTATCCGTGTACCTGGATTAAAAAAGGAAAAAAAGTGGGGAAAAAACATTATTCAAAATTCATATAAATAACTGATAAATTAATTTATTCCTTCCACGAACGATTATAAGTTCAACAACATAATAAACATTTAAAAAAAAAAACAGTTTCGAATATCCAAAAACGAGAAAAATGTATCTAAATTTTGGATATTTTACTATGATTTATGATTTGTTACTAGAAGTATTATTTAATCGTGCCCCTTAAATCCGTAATATTTATTATATAATTTTCTACTGCATTTAAAAAGACAAAAGTTTAACAAAATTTAACTTCTTAAATATCTTGCTATTATGATTAGAGGTTTAGGTGCAAAAGGGGGCTATACCAAAAAATGTTGAGTTATTTAAATTAATTCTGACACCTCTTGGTGTCTAATTATTGATCTATAACTACATGACAAAATTCCTGTCCGCACTACGGTCTGTGAATGATTGTCCTTATTTGTTATAACTGCTGTGCAAGAAGGAGATATATCATATAGAATTTTTACCAAACGTTGTCCTCAGACGTGACTTTGAAAAGAATAACCAACAACATCTCCAGAAATAAAAGAATGGTTCATATTCGAGATACTAAACTTTTCTAGTGCGAATCACAACTCAATCATTGTATATTTAAAAATTTATTCGATACAGCTTTCGAATTTCCGTATGCAACCAACATTTTCAGAGACATATGTATGAACTGTTTACAATCAAAGTAGGGTTACTCTGTTCTTAATGAAAATTTAATTCCCCATATTAAGTTTTTGCATTTTTCACGAATACAAAATATAGTAAATCAATTCTTTTTTAAAAAGAAGTTGCCTATTTTTGCCATAAACAACTCATATATTTTATCAAGTGAAGAACTCCTAAAATATTTTGTAATAAGAATCGTTTTGTAAAGATTCTTTTACAATTTAATCTTTTAAATTAAAACTTAAGCATGTAGAAAAAAATTAAAGAATAAAATATTTTCTCCATTGCACCATCTTTATATTAAGTTTATACATATAAAAAACAGTAGTCTTAAATATGAAATTTCTATAGAAAACCATTTTTTATAAAAGCCTGAATATTTCACGCTGCTACTGTTATGACATAGTTCCCTCTTGCACTGGGTCATTAAATTGTGTATACTTTTATAAAAGTTGTTACTATCTTCCTTTTACTTAAGAACAAAAAATACAAAAATGCTTTTAAGGGAATGTATCATTTTTACTTACCAAAATAATATAAAGAGAACGTACATTATCGAGTTAAATTATTATAAATTTTTATCTGTTTCATAAATTGAAAATTAAATAAAATTCGTAATAGTATAAGTGATAAAAATGTATAATAATGCCTACAATATAAGTTAAATTATTACAATTTTCATTAACCTCTGCACGCTTACATAAAAAATTACCTAAAAGCTAAAATGAACAAGGAAATTAAATCAAGAATACATATTTTTATTTTTACAGTGATAACTTAAAAATATAACACTTCGCGTTTCAACTAACGTTAGTCGCCTAGATACAAATTGACACTGTAGCATTAACAAGATTTGACAGTAACATCAGTGTTTAGATTGGAAAACTTATTGCGTAGTATTCAACTGCTAATCTCTAATATTTAAGATGATTTCAATAATACGATTTACTTTCTAGGAAATTATACACGTTCATCTAAATTCAGTATAGCACATTCAGAGTAAACAGAGATTTGGAATGTTTTTGATAACGTTTGTTTTTCGCAAAAGGAAGTAAGCTCAGTTCGTTTTTAGTTTTGTTATTTGACATACATTTTTTTGTTAAGAAAAAGACACTTTTATGTCATAGATCTCACATAGAACAAAAGATACGGAGTGGCGGAATTTCGTGGATTTGGCGCTAATTTATCCTCTAATTCCCGTAATGGAATTGCATGTACTGCTTCGTCGTCACATTCCAGCCAAGTACTGGGATGTTTGTGACGTCGAATACCACAACAATCAATACTGCGACAACCAACCCTAACTAATTGTTCCTTAGTTTCGCTAACACTTGGTTTACTCCTGAAGTATTTTAGTATACCGGATGTTTTATCCGACGAAGATGAATTTGTATTTGTGCTGCTACTATTACCCTGACCAGAAGCTTGTCGCTTACAATCACGGTCACATTGAAAATATTCTGTAAATGCAGATTCATCAGGTAAACGGGTGTAAGCAACGTAATGACCAGCTGTCATTGTTGCGCCCTGGTGCATAATCACAGAATACAACTTATACACATGTCGTGACTCTGATCTGCTGCCTGAAGTTCCATGAGTTTGATCGTTGTTACATTCTTCACAAAAACATTGTAAAGTTAACGGTGTTGGCATATGATTATTAATTTTTTCCATTGACCTAAATATAATAAATATTTTTACATATAAAAATTATGATTTTTAATTTTATGAAAGAAAATCAAAAGTTAAAATGTTTACCCCGCTGCGGTAGAAAATCTTTTCAACTGCAATATAAGTAGCCGAGGTAAAGATGGAAAACACACTGCCCTTCGAGCTTCATTATACCGAAGGCAACGGGCGCACCAATATTTATCTCTGCCCCACAGAAGTTCACTAGTGACTACTGCTCGCCTATATACTTCGCTACTATCCATTGGTCTCACTTCTTCATCTACAAATAAATGAATTTGGAGTGACACCGAATTTATATAAAGCGATAATCGTTATAGTTGTTTACCATCTTCGCTTGACCTGTCAATATCAATAGGCACACATATATCGCAAAATGTTTCTTTTCGCTCAGTAACATGTTCACATTCAAGGCATGTGGTTTGCAAAAGGCTAACTCCTTCAAAATCTTCAGAAATGAAGCATGTTTTACTTTCAGGTCTATGGCTGCTTACATCTCCATTACTTTCCGTAAATTCAGAATGGCCATTTTCATATTTCATGCAATACTTCATATAATATTTCACATTTTCATATGGTCGAGAAGGTACTGATACACCATTTAAATTTGGTTGTACAAGACAAGACGAACTTCCTCTTGATGTTATCTTTTTCTTTTTTCTAAATTTACGAATGCTTCTTTTATTAGAATTACTATCTTCCGATTGTATATCAGTTGAATGTTCACTAGACAAATTTGATAATCCATCATTATTTTGTCCAAATTGACTTTCTCTATGTCTGACTAACAAATGAAAGGTTTCTCTGATATTATCGAGTAAACAAACCAACAGCTCATGTGCATCCTGCTGTTGATTTCCTTCAAATATAGGATTCACTTCTCTGGAAAGAAAGAAAATATGATACATATAAATGCGATTCCAATTTTTATGATAATATATACCTTAGAGCTTGTAAAAATGCATCCGGTTGATACGGTTCACTGTTTTCTTTTGCTTCGGATGCATGTAATGCCATAAACAATTCATGTAATTTTTCAGTTGCTATTTGTATTCTGTGTTTATTGTTATCTCCAGTTGGTCCAGCTAAAGCTAATAAATCTTTACTGCTCCAACTGCGGCTGCTACTGGATGTAAGCGATGCACCAGTTCCACCCAAAGACGATGATTTTATCTAATATAAAGAATATATTATACAAATTTATGAATTATGGAATAATACTAGTTTAACATTTATTTATATATCTTGAAACTTACTTTAACTTGAAGTTGCTTATCATTTAAATTAGACAAGTCAGTGGCTAAGTGATGTAAATTATGTAAAAAGGATGGTGCAAATCGTAGAGTATATATCACACTGTTTAAGAAACATGTATTTCCTAAATTACACAATGTAGCTATTCTTAATCCTTCTGTACCACTATTCGACACATCATAACTTCCGTCTTGATGATTACCCAGTTGATTACGATAGCCATTCAACATTTTGCTTGTACCTTTACAATTAATAGATATTTAATCATAATATTTACAAGCATGAAATGATTTGATAATTTTTATTTAAATGATAAAATATGGAAACCTGTTAGTAATAAAATTTACATACTATATGTAAAAGTATCTGTATTTAGAAGGCTCTCTCTATTCGAAGTTTGAGGAACCTGAGAGGTGTTACTAAAAAGTATACGTTCACGGCCTGAAAGGGATAAACAAAATTTCTTCCTAGGAGGAACTGAACGTTTATCTGTATCTTCTTCTATTTCTAATACTGTCATTTTCTGTTAACCTAGAATAAAAATAAATTTGAAAGCTGTATCATTAACTTGGACATTTATGTGGTAAATATACTTTCTCTGTAAATTATATTAATTTTGAATATATTTGTATGATAGCAATTGATACATAACGAATCTTTTACGTTTATTTTAAATTATATTAATTACTTCAACTTATTATATAAACATAGAAATTAAGTTTAAAATCTATTTACTCACGTATTCTTCAGTAGGGAAATCATGGAACAAATGAATTTATTATTAACCTTAGTTAATTAAAATGAATTTGTAGGTGTAATTAAATCACAAAATGTCTTTTTAAGAATATGAACTACATGTCTACTAATATTGAATAAAACAGTGTTTCTAATTTCTCTAACGTTATTACAGTAGCCATTACCCGTTGCATCTAATACCATGTGTTCATGAATCGTATTCATGTGTAGTTCGCAATTTCACATTTATATATACATATTATATTCAGTTCCACGAGAGATTGCACTAACTATAAAGAAAACGATTCGTGCAGTTTGTCAGGTGGAGAAATCCTAACCATGAGTGTGATGTCTTTCTATAGTCTGTTTCTACCTTTGTGGTCATATACAGGGTGGGGAAAAATAAATGAACAGGGAAGTTGCTTCCCTAAAGAAGTAACAGAGCCACCAATGCTTTCATTTTTGGTTCATAGATTTTCAAATCTTCAAACTTCAAATTTATAAGTGTAAAAATCTTCAAGTTTTTAGATTTAAAGCTTTGAAGATTTGTAAATTTGAGAATTAGAGAATTTGGAAATTTGAAAATTTGAAACTGAATATTTGGAAATTTGTATATTTAGAAAATTTGAAAATGTAGGAATTTAGAAATTTGAAATTTTAAGTTTAAGAATTTAAAAATTCTATTGCGTAATGTGTGATTGCATAAATGTTTAGTTTAAATATTTGATCCCCCTAATAGACGAAACTACTGTCATAAACAAGAACTAGAAATTATAAAACTTTCTGTGCGCTGAATATGTATTTTCAACGATACAATCGTCATTACAGCGCATGTGTATTACCACAGATTACAGAGTGTATAGAACTGAATAGAGAAGTGCGCAAATAGAACGAAAACTCGTTGCTTACTGTAGTTTCTATTTATATAGAATGTAACTGCGAAATAAATAAATAAACGATTCGCCTACTTAGTGTAAGCCTGCATGAAATGTAATTTAATATTTTTTACTATTTTCTATATTCTCAACATGGAAGATCATATTTTTCAAACTATCAATTTTTGTTTATCTCGCAAATGTAAACTCTGGTTTAACACCCTTCAAATCTACAGTAATGCGCAAGCGCCAATAGAATGATATTAATGTTACCACAGATATTCGGTGATCTTTAATTTCAAATATTTTTGCACGTTATTAGTTCTATTTAAAATTCACGTATTTTTATCTATTATGTACATGTGTCGCCGAGTGAGAAATAAACAACAAAAAAAGACTGTACTGGTGATGAAAACTATCTGTACTGAATCAAGTTGCACAAAAATGAATATGATCTTCTGTGGACAAATCAAATAAGTATTCTGCACGAAAATGTATCTCTGTGGTATTTAGAACCACATAACTATTATGTATACAAGAAATTGTGTCATTTTATTAGAAAGAATAACAGTTAATAGGAAATCTTTGTTTCATTTTTATTGTGTATGGGTATTATTAATGCTTGTATAAGATGTAATTATATGTACAGAAGTTTACGTTTTCACAAATTATTCAAAAAACAATACTTGCTTTCAGTATTGTTTAATACATAGTTTAATATATAGTTTAATACATAGTTCAATTAATACATTGTTTAATACACATAATGTCCCAGTAACGAAGCCAGTTAGTAAGAATAAAATGTTGAATTCTTTTCATAGCATAGAAATGTAATGCAGATTTAATTCTGTCCATACATAGTTATATGCCTTTGGCAAATAAAATTACAGAAATAATTCTTTAATATGTATTCAAATGTTTTTGTACATTTACCACTTTTCCTTCTTACTGAAGTGTATTGTGACTGTAAGTGTTTTTGAAACAGTCTCCTTTCATTTTGCAATTTTACTACTTATTTAAATAACGACAAACCAATCAATTTGCTCTAATGAAAATAATGAGTTGAGTAATTTCAAGCAGATTCATAGGTAAAAGATGGAAAGCATAATATGATTTTAAAGTTTCATTGTTATTTTAATTACTCCTTTGGTAAAATGCCACATTACCTACAGAATCAGAGAACCACTATTTGCAAAATAATATAAACTGATTATAGATTCTGAAGGTAATAGATCTTAAAGAATTTCAGAAACAATTTACCATAAGTAAGTATGTTATACAACATATCCATTTATTATCTGTATTATTAGCATTTGTTGAACATTTTACATTTATTTGTTTCAAAATATATATTATATTAATATTTACATATGTTATTTTTTGAAATATATGTATATTATACAACAGTTAAATTTGTAATTTAACAATATTGAAGGTTTGCTAGTAATATAATTCTGCTTTTATTGTCATTTTCTGCTTAGAACTTGAAATTGATATAGGTCAGAAGAAATCATAGGTGAAATGTTTGCTATAAATGTAATTGTATTTCAGTTAATTCAGAGGTATTGCAGATGCAAATGTAAATAATTTGAGTATTTTGGAAAGCTGTAAAAAGTTACAGATGCTATAGTCAACAATCAAACATAATTTTTGTTACAAAATATACATAAGTTTTATTATGAATTATTCGTGAAAAGTTATATCTCCAAATTTCATTCACAAATTTTTATGGTTGCGTATACAGTACCAATATATTGATACCTTTATTCTGATATTATGTATTGTTAAAAACATAATTTTACTAGACAGTAAAAGAAAATTAATTATTTTAAGCTAGTTTCCAGAATATTTCGAATTTGATGACATTACATAATCAATTGTTTTTTTTACCTTTTAGTAAGATTTTGTTATTTTTTGATACATGGTATTAAAATGAGATCATTGATCTATTTCTTCTAACTATTAAGACGAAAAATTAGTCTACAAGGATGAAGGTCATTTCTACATAAAGAAATATTAGGGTATACTATCAACAGTTCTTGCGATTTGTGAGTTGCAGTTAACTATGCATAAATTTGTTGTATTTTTGTACATTATGCGATGAAAATTTAACAGATAAAAAAGATTAGAATTATTAATTATTAGTTTTTCAACTTTAAACGAAGTTACATAAATAACAATTTTAATAAAATTTTTGATCTTACGTTTATTATAGATTATTCTATTTCCAGCATTAAGAACTACTGTCATTACTACTTATAACAGATTTCATGAATGTAGATTATAGCCGTGCTGGTTACGTACTTATAAACACATCGTATACAGGGTGTTTCATTATAATCTTTCCAAGTGATTATCTCACAAAATAATCATTATTCGAAAAAAATGTTTAAGCGAAACATGCTCTATCTGAAGCGGGACATTCAATGGTGTACACTGTTTTTTTCTAGGTCGAGGCGCCTCCGAGATTTGAGGTGACCTTTGTTTTTTTTAAATGGAAACGTAGTCTTTTTCCACGCTAGACACATAACTTACTTCAAGACGAATCCATTGATCTACATTATGCTGACCTTGAAATGTCATTCAAGGTCATTTCAATGGCTTGAAGTTTTCTTCTTCACTGCACGTCCAGAAAAAAATATATAAATATATAAATATATATATAAAAATATAAATATATATAACCTAACCGCACACGTTATGAGTGTTCTCATTCAGTGGCCCAAAAGTGCCATTTGTATCATCCTCCTCGGGAATCGGTATTGCTACCACGGATACATTAGCTGCGACCGTCTCTCCTGATGCGGTCACTGTCTTTCCAATATTGGAAAGATATTCTGTGACGAGGGCAGGAAGTACCATCTGTTCGAGGTACGCCCCAATGTCACCTTCCGCCCTTAAACCCCCTTCTTTGTTTTCATTCTGGACGACGTCGATCATGGCCGCCGCCAGAACCGTAGTGCAATGATAAACGCACAGTACGGCATTTTACGGGCCAGACGGTCATCAAACGCCTGCATGTCGCGAAACGTTTGCTCCACTAGCAGGGTATACGTTGAGTGATTCATATTCTGGCTGTACATCTGGTCTACGGGAATAGTTCCAAAAATAGTAATAACATTTAATAAAGAAGTAGAACACAATTGCCGTTGACACCACAAACACAACATGCGAGAATTTATAAAGATAGTTTATGACGGTTTCTCTATGAATATCTATTATTGTGTTTCGATATTTTGTTGTTTGTATTGCTAGCAGTATTCATCTGCCTTTTTTACAGAATAAATTCGAAATATAATTTTTGCTTCGTCTTTAATAGCTTTGCGCCTATCATGAATTCGGTACTTTCCGAAGGGCAATTTAGCGATCGGTAGAATTGAATGGTGCTCTGGCTTTCGTGGGCCTACCTTGTTGGAAAAACCTCGGTGTTGCTGGACTCTGGGAGTCCGTATGTAAAAATTGGTATTACTTCTCCCTCTCCTAATGAAGGTACACTAAAAAGTGCAAAGGGGGTGGTCACTATTATCTAAGGGGTACGCTGATTGGAAAATTAACGTTTCGAAAGAAAACCAATCAACATATTTTCTTAAATTTTCGAGTTTTCGAGGACGTCTGGATGTTGCTATTCGATACGCACAATCGTTACGAATACTTCGATACGTTTGTTAACATGGCAATTGCTTTATTTTTTTTAAAATGATTATCATCATTCTCAAGTGATTCATAGTATTGCCTTATAATTTATAAAAATGAAAGTGAACGCAATTAATATTATAAATATTTTAATGGAAACATATAATTACGACAGTAATAAACATTCTGATAGAAATGCTAAAGAAATCGAATCGGCAAAAAGCATTGTTGATTCACTTATTTAATTAATAATGGATCAATTAATTGGATATGCAGATTCAGAAGTTGATCAGGAGTTGGTATTTGATGAAACTGTAGGTGAACCGTCGTTTACGGACTTCGATGTACAATAGGAAGGAACTGAAGGGCAAAGTGAATTATCGTCTTGAACGAATACAAAATCACCTTTGGACTCTTCACATGAGGGAAGTTCAGAACAGGCGGACATTGATGACTTTGATCTAAAATATAAAGAAGAGGTAGTGAGCTATTGGAGAAGTGGAAAGAAGAGGAAACTGTCATTTGGCAGTGTGCAGTCGATTTAGGAAACTGAAAACACGTCAGCAGCTATGCAGATGGGAAACTCAAATTGACAGAGGTAGATCATTTTTTGATAAAATGAAACACATTGCTGAAACGACGATTGATAAATTCACGCAAGATAAGAATAGAAAAATTGCTATTCATGACACTGATTTACGAAGATGGGTGTTACAAGAGAACCAACGAGTGAATGCCAAAAGATTCAAAGCATCTCGTAATTGGCTATGGAAATTGAAACAATTTCATAAAATTGTATCACGAAAAACAACTAAAATAATCACACGGAATTGTCAATGTTTAACGAAGATAATAGGTACAGCCGATAATTTTGTGACACAAGTAAAAGAATACATAGACAGACATGGAGTAAGTAATGTTTTCATTTCGAACCAAAGTGGTTTTTGACCATGGTAGATTTTCTAATATGGCAGCGTTGCTATTATTATTATGATATGGTTTATTTTCATCTATTTTTGAGGAAGATTCACCAGATGAAGCCTGTTTCGTAAATATGGCGGTTGGTTTGTGAATATATTAGGGTGCCCCATAAGTTTCTTCTGTGCCACGCTGTGAATGACTCTAGCGGGCTATGTTTATATAAACATGTGTGACTTGCTTCTTCAGCGACATGGAAGAAATCCTTTTTTAAAGAGTCTTGTCACTGGAGATGAGACTTGGATTTTATATCTGTTAGCAGGAACGTAGTGGGTGTTGAAACGCACGTAGTACAACTATATGATAACGCATTTATAGAAAACGTACACCAGTCGTTCTAGACGCCGATGCACGAGAACAAAGAATCATGGCGTCGCGTCCCGATCTCGCTAACTCGTTAATCGATGGCAGCACCCATCGACCGCGTGTCGTCCAAACGATATTGCCAAAAGTATCAAAATGTACATCGAAAACGCACTTGGTCTAAGGAAAATAGACCTTCCACTGTTGCGAAGCCAGGACTTCATCCGAAGAAAGTTGTTTTGTGCATTTGGTGGGACTGGAAAGGTGTAGTGTACTACGAGCTACTTCCTCAAGGTGAAACAATCAAATATTGCAATCAATTTGATCAATTGAAAGACGCTATAGCCGAAAAACGGCTAGAGTTGGCGAACCGACGAGGCGTCGTTTTTCATCACGACAACGCAAGACCACATGTTGCGTTGGCCGTATGACAGAAACTATTATAAAATATTACAGTCTGATTGGGACGTTATACCTGATCCTCCGTACTCCTCACAATCAGTACTCCTTTTACATTTGTAGGCGCTTTCTCGGTGCAAAAATGGTCAAAAATGTTATCACCAAACGCGAAATTGAAAACGTTATTGATCGTTTAAAAACTTGTAGATTTTCTATTTTAGTTGACGAAAGCACAGGTAATACTGACACGAAAGTAATGTGTGTACTCGTCAAACATGTATCGCCACTAGATGGTAGCGTTATAACACAATTATTAGAATTATTACCATTAGATGCTACCGATTGTTCCGCCAGTAAAATTTCCAAAATTTTTAAAGGTTCTTTAGAAGAAAAAGAAATTCCTATTAAAAATATTATTGGAATGGCATGCGATAATGCACCTGCTATGATCGGTTATAAAAATTCATTGATGTCCCATCTTAACCCCTTAAGCTATAACTACGGGCATAGCCCGCAGTACGATGATCGGGCCAAACGTAAATATTACGGGCATAGTCCGTAGTACGATGATCGTTTACGTTTACGTATCTTGTTTACGTTTTCGACCCAAAATTCTCGAACGTAAATCGTAGGTTACGGGATTAAAGTAGAAGTATCTGAATTAATTACACTAAATTGCCTTTGCCATTCTTCCGCTCTTATAGCTAGTCACTCTTGTGATCAATTGCCTTCTGCTTGTGAAAATTTAATTAAGATTGAGATGTGCAATTTTGGTTGAATTCCAAGATTTTTTTGAAGTTCTGCGACTGAAAATTTTGAAATTGTCGAACACTAGATGGCTTTCTTTATAATAATGTGTTATTAGATTACTAGATAATTGGGACGTTTTGAAAAATTACTTCATTTTAGCATCAGTAGAAGAAAAGTCATGTTTTACAGAAAACATTTTATATTATTTCAACGATCCCACAATTAAGGCATATGTACTATTTCTTAAATATTCATTACATTTTTTTTATAATTTCAATGCTCTGTTTCAGTCTTGCAGTATTTTAATACATAAATTATTTGAACATAGCCGGAAGTTAATTCATCAAATAGGGCAAAATTTTATTAAAATTGATGCTCTGAAAAACATAGAAAATAGATATAGATAATACAGATAATATTTAAAATATAGAAAATGTTTATACAGGACCGGAATGTGAGAATTTTTTAGAATCACTAGAAGTAGAATGTGCCCAAGAAGTTCGAATGAACTGTTTAAACTTTTATATCTATCTGTAAATAACGCATAACCCATTCTTATTCTTGATTGTTTTATTCGTTACTTGATTTAACTTTGACGTAGTGGTTTTCCATTAGCAGTTACACAGTCACGGTACAAACGTGCTTGTTCACGATCACGCTCAGCCGTCAGGCTCGAAGCTGTCGCTCTCGCGTCTGGGAGCGCGCTATTTTCGCGCTCTGATTGGTCAGTGTTTTTCGTTAATAATTCAAAAACTAAGCTTCAATCAACATTTTGGTAAAGGAAAAAATTGTTCAGTATCACCCCAGCTACCACTCCCTGAAATTATGCCCACCAGTAGCCGAACACCCTGTATATAATTTCAATAGATATAATTTTAATATTTATGCATGTTTTATTCTCTCACATCGAATGGACATATTTTCACACACACCACGCTCTCCGAAGGCGTTCCCTGATTCTCACTTGTTTTTACATTCATACCAACCCAAAAATTATCTCAATCATACCAGCATTCACTCCATATTCCCTCAGCACTCTTACCAACCTCACTCATATAACATTCTCACCAACCTCATTTAATTATAAAAATAACCTTACAGAATGTGTTAAGGTCTTTTTAGAAGTATGTAACGTATCGCCGTCTCACGTTCTTGCCACGTCGTGAAGGATCCCTGGTCCGGGGTTAACGAACAACGCACGGTCTTATACTATAACTATCCTTTTATTGTGGCTAAGGCTCCCCCAGCGCGGCTGCCGGGGTCTTGGGGGTGGCGCTGCTTCTCTCCGCGGTCGTTGTTGTCTACATCGAAATCATACAGAGATCAGTACGGTGACGCACGGTTACAGAATATCTTACATCTAACTTACGTACTAACGGTGCGGTGCGGTACTCGCGGTACTTACAACTAAACGGACCTTATCGCTACTCGCGGTCGAGAGGAGGAGGAGAGGAGGAGAATAAAGTACACGGGGTAATGGCCACTTCTGACCTAGTCTTTCTCTTATTAGTGAGACCGAGATGTTCCTGGAGTTGACTGCCTATCCCCGACGGTCTGGTGAGCCCCACGGCGAGGACTATCCGTCGTCGCGACGCCTGCCCGCGGCTTACCTTCCCCGGGGCTATCCACAGGATAGGGAAGCCGGTTGACCGTTCGCCCGTAACTCTATAAGGGCTATCCATCGCACCACGGCGGACTAGGAGTCGCCGAGGTTTGGCGCGGCTAACCCCGATGCGAGGTCTATCCTTCGCACCGACGTTGACCTCCATCTCTCCTAGCCCGGGGCTATCAGCAGACTAGAAGAGCCTTAGTGCCTTGGAGAGGACCTCCGGAGAGGTCCTGTCGGGGCCGAAGCCCCGAGCCAACTCATTGATCCTTTGATCGATCGCTATCGAGGTAGTATCGGTTTTCGGTGGGGATCCCCACATCGCGATGCGCGACTAACGGTGTGCGTCGTTAACGGCTCGTGACGTATTCGTCACAAGTATCTGACAAGATTCTGAATATGTACTTTATCGCTTTAGGGCCTACTGTACCTTCCACTGCACATGCATATTCTCTGGTGGTGATGCCGTCTACAGCTGTGAGGATTATCGCTTGATTCTTGGTGGGAAAGGATTCAGCTTTAGTTGCGTTCGCGTACGATTTTACTGGTTCTATGGAGCTGTTAACTTCTGTGAGGTTGGTAGGATGCGAGTTTTTAGGCTCGGATGTTTCGCTTGATTGCATAATGGTTGGTTGGTGCATATGTGCACCGTTCTAAATCAGACCATTTACACTTACGCTGACACTTATTAGGTGCCAGTCCTTCCCCCCCCCCCCCCTGCTCCCCGTCTCGAATCACTCTCTCCTGTCTTAAGGCACTCGTGAGGGGAGGAGCATGTCATGTTTCCTAAGTCATACGTTGCTTACTGGGTCATACTTGAAATCAAAGATACCTTGGCCTTGAGCTGGGTCGTTTGCCCATTGCCATATTCTGGATTTCTTTATTCCTGATTTAAAGCGGTCTAAAAATATTTCTTTAAACGCTTTTTTGTAGATTCGCGATGCAGCACTTCTTGCATAACGGGATTAGTTGCCATGGCTTTGAGCCCATTTCTTAACGTCGCGATCAAAACTAGTTTTTCTATTTCTTGCACACCGAGACCACCTGATTTTATTGGCGCATAAATAAAATTTGTAGTGACTGATTGACTAATGTGTAAAATGTCTTTTATTTGTGTACGTATCTCTGTATCGATCATTTTTAATGTACCAACACTCGGCGGTTTAACAATTAAACTGTGCCAGAGCCCTATAATCATGCCGCTCCCCGCAGACGGCTCAATCTATTTTTCCCTGCAAGTAGAGGGATGTTGGACATGTACCCACAGGTACAGGCTGTGGCGCCAAAATCCTGACAAAATTTGAAGCCTCACTCAAAGGTGCGTGTTGTCAGAACACTCGACATCATTCAACGTGTTCAGGAATTGAATGCGGAGGATCTAGGGCAGTCAATTCGAAAATTGTCATCGGTTGTCGTTGTGAGCGAGAAAACTGTGCGTCGTATCGTCGAGGAGAATCTTTGCTACAGGTCTTATACAATCAAAGTGAGACAAATGCTTTCCGAAGCTGCCAGGGTAAAGCGAGTCGAACGCTGCAACCTGCTTTTGTGCTCCTTGAAAAACAATGCTACCGGTTGACTCAAATTTTTTTCTGACGAAAAATTTTTTACTGTCGACGCAAAAATCAATCGAAGATATGATCGATGGTTCGCCCATGACCCTGAAGATGTTCCGATTGTCTCCAGAACAAAATTTCCAGCAAATGTCCGCGTATTAAGCGTCGTATCCAGTGAGGGTGATGTCATGTCACCACATTTCTCTGACAAAGGCGAAAATATCACAAAAGAAGTTTATTTGCGTGTCATCACAGATGTAGTGAAGCCGTGGATGGAAACTGTATCGTCTGGAAAGCCGTATGTTTTCCAGCAGGACGGTGCGCCTGCCCACACCAGTCATTTGATACAAAATTGGCTGACTGTCGACATGTTCTGGTCTAAAGAATTCTGGCCTCCTAATAGCCTCGATTTAAATCCTATAAATTTTTATGTATGGAGCATAGTTGAAAGGGTCACCAACAAGTCCAGACATCCAAACGTAGAATCACTGAAAGCCGTTATTAAAGCAATATTCGCCGATATGGACCGTGACGCAGTAAAACGGGCCTGCAAGCGCTTCAGACCAAGATTAGAAGCAGTCATTCAAGCAGGGGGAGGATATATTGAATAAAAGGGTTCCTTATGCCCTTTATTTGCATTTCGCAATAAAAATTATGTTTGAAAGTAATCTCTCATTTGTCCGGATTTTGGCGCCGCACCCTATATGTACATATATGGTACATCGGAGGGTAACATTGAAACTGTCTACTGTTGGAAGGGACACCCCCGTTTGGACGTCGACCGATTGGACGCGTCCCGATTGGACGGTCCCGATTGGACGCGTTCCGACTCGAAGAGACGAATGAACCTAATATAGCCTAACTTAACCTAACGTGTCCAATAGGCACCGCGACGAATTGGAACGCGTGCAATTTTCACCACTTTGAATTGGAACGCGTCCAATCGGGACCGTCCAATCGGGACGCGTCCAATCGGTCGACGTCCAACTGGGACACCCCCCTGTTGGAAGACAGTTTATATCGAAACTAACAGATGACAGCAATCGTACCATTATATTCTCTTTTCAAATTTATCATGTGCAATCAGAAAATACTAATTCTATAAATAATATGTAGTAATAAATTATTTATCTTTCATATTCTTTTAACTATTTTCTCGATCTTTTCTATGATACATCATTATTCCTTTATAAACGAATAGGAAATTATAATGTACAATTAATAAAATTATGATACTAATAAGTTAACGAAATGATACGATAAAGATAATAGTAAAAAATAAAGAGGAAACAAATTTTGATCTTTATGGAGCGCCAATCTACGACAAAGTTTAAAAATCATTTATATCAATTGGCTATATCTTGTGCTTTATCCACTTCCCTATTAGTTGTTCCGAAGTGGGCACGTTTAACCTCTTAGGCACGGCTGAACTTTACGCGGTGCTGCTTCTCTGTACGGCAGAGTTCGACGCGAATTATGCATAAACGATCCAGCTCTACAATGTGTGACGGACAATGCTGTTCTCTACGCGAATACATTGGAATGAAGTTTTTCATGATTAAATTATAATTTTTTCCAAAGATATGATACATATACTTTAACTTTGATAATTTACTTTTTTAGAAAATTCACAAAATATGTAAAAATTTGTAAATATTTCCAACATGCATCGTGTATTAATGTAAAGAGACGCTCCACCCATAGTTCTCAAAACTATTCGGTGTTACCTTTTTTTACATGAAATGTACTTTTGTGGGATTTGTTAATACTCTTACAAAACGTGGTAAAGGCAAAAAAGTGGAATGAAAACATATGAAAACGATCATTCAATTCAAACGGTGAGCGAATGAGCCAGTAAAGTGAGCCACTATAGTGGCGCTATGTAATCTACGATGACGTTCGCGAAAGCCACTATATTGGACTGTCGTACAGAGAGATGCTATCAACGAAAGCCACTACAGTGGTGCGTCGTGCCAAAAAGATTAAAATATTAAACTCCGTTATTCTTTACGAATATTCTATTCTATTCTATACGTGTGTGTGTGTGTTTCCTCCACGTTGTTGAATTACCTCTTGCAGTCGATTACTCATGTTAATGCAAGCCTTAATTTCTTCCTGTGGTATGTTATTTCACATTTGAATTACGACTTGTGACAAGTTTTGGAGATTGGCAGGTTGTCTTGTTAAAGTTCTCAACTTACGACCCATTATGTCCCATACGTGTTGTATGGGGTTCAATTCTGGATTTATTACAGGATGTGGAAGCAGTCGAATCGAGTTTTCCGCCATAAATTCGCGAGTAATGCATGCGGTATGTGGCCGTGCGTTATCCTGCATAAGGATGAAATTTCTTCCTACATGACGACTCATTGGCAACACATGAGATCGCAAAATTTCTTCAACATATCGTATCGCTGCCATTCCTGGTGCTGGTAGAATAACAAGATTGGTACGATGATGGGAGCCACCGTTGAATCTTCTTACAGGAGCGACGCATGCACTACCATACCACTGTTCCCGACGACGCCAAACTCGAATTCGTCCATCAGAACCAAATAATGAAAATCGTGATTCGTCTGTGAAGAGCATGTTTTGCCATTGCCTCACTGTCCAGCTAATATGAGTTCGCGCATATTCTAAGCGAGCAAATCGATGTCCAACATTTAACATTGGTACACGGCAGCGACTCCGGGATCTTTGACATGCCTCATGCAAACGGTTTTTCACCGCTTGACCATTGATTTGACGACCAGGCATGACTGCTTCTGCAATTTGTCGTGCTATGGTTGTTGTATTTCGCGTAGTAAAATTTATAATAGCGCGATCTTCTCGTGCACGATGTGCAAAATCCGTCCGTAACCTCCGCGTGGTGCAGATCGGATAATGCCAATGCTGGCGGTATATGCTATAAATGCAAGGGTTATTTTAAAGTGCTGTATCTTTACGAAAAAAAAAAAAAAATAGCAGAGACTTTTCACTTACTGGAAATTGAAGATGAAGGTTCGCACTTTATGCTTCTGCAAACAGTGTCTCCGAAAAAAGTTTAGCAAGTCCATGCATTTCGTTAAACTGCGCAATTTTCAATATAGCAAACTGCCCTCACATTTATGGTGTTATAGTGGTAGGGATGCATCAAACCAAGAATCGAACTGCAGTATCTGAAAATAGAGATTTCAAGCTGTTAACGCTCGGGGTTGAAAATAAATTCGTTCGAGCCTTGTTGAATATTGCACGTGGTGTGCCGACTAAATTTGTTCTAACTATGCTATCTATGACTATTTCCTTACTCGAAGGACCATTCCAAACTTGGAGACTATACAAAACTAATACGAGTTGTTGCTGTTGCGAATGTTAAGAGTCGAATGTGTATTTCTTACAAACATGAAAGCGCGGTATACGCGTACAGTTTTTACAGAATAAGGGTGAGGGAAACAATTCTTAATTTTTATTGGCTACACAAAATGGAATGGAAATGGAAGCTCGAGTGACGTATGATGGACATGGGTTTTTCCCAAAAAATGACCATATCAAGTAATAAATCTAAGCAGTATCTCGACATGAATAGAAACTGGAAATAACGGACTCTACTGCTAAAATTAAGGTCTCTGGCAATCAGATGTAAAAAGCAATAAACTAAAATACTCGATAGAATGCTAACCGAAGGTCTAATCCCTCGCTATGGGACTATATTCTAAAACTTAATAGTGGGCCTAAACGTATTCAATACAAACACGGTGTGCTAGTTGGCATTCGCGCGCCACTACCGAGAAAAAACACCTCAACCATTCCGCCGGGATGACTAGCTCCTTGGTAGAACAAATCAATGTCTGCCCCTTCACCGAGGAAGAACTACTCAACCTTTCCTCGGGGATAATTCCTTCCCCCATCACTAGTGGGACAACTGAATGTTCACCACTCCTTTCCCTGAGTAAGAACTCCTCATTCTTTCCACCAGGATGACTAGTTCCCCCATCATCATCGGACCAAATGAATGTCCGCCCATTATTTCCAGGTACTGAAACCTGAACAGATTGACACCTTAGCCTGTCGTACCTCCTATGGATACATCGATACTGGTGTTGGTGGTTCAAAATTGATGTCACTATTGTCCTTCTGATCGAGTCGGGATTTCACGACATTTACTTGATCCAAATTCCAACCATTATCTTTACTATTCACTTCTTCATCCGCAGTAAAATATTCCTCCTGATCTGAATCAGTTATTAAACAATCTGCATTATTAATCTCAATTGGATTATTTGTAACTGAAACTGATGTTGTTTCTTTATTAAAGTAGGCGTCCCCATTCATTTCAGAATCCTCAACCGGTTGATCGCTGACCGCAGCAATTACCTTTTGAGAACGCTTCAAACAAGGACTGAAAGATGAATTTATAGATTTAGATGGAAATAAAGATGATGAAGTTTCAATAGCCATTAATGATTCTGAATCTATTTCAACTGGATAACTTGATAAAGCGTCAGCACTTGAATTAACCTTTCCGGGTTTATAAATTATATCATAATCATATTCACTTAATTTTACACGCCATCTCATAAGTTTGGATGTTGGATTTTTAATATTATGTAACCAAATTAGAGGTCGATGATCCGTAACTAAAGTCAGTTCCACTGCGAAAATTATTGCTAACATTTCTTTCTCAATAGTTGCATAATGAATTTCAAATGAATTTAAAGTACGGGATTCAAAAGCAACTGAAAGATCTTTGCCAATTGGACCCTGACTCAATGTTTTCGTCTATTCTTCCGTTTTCAAATGCACAGATTTGATTCGATTCAGCTGTTTTTTGAATTGCCTTGTTGTTTATGTGACAAAATCTGTGATGCAACAGGGTACTGTCGTTTATAGTTACATTGTTTAATTCTTGTTGGTCTTGTGTGTCTATGATTGTTCAGGCTTGAACAATATACAGGGTCTGTCCGGAAAGTAATGCAATTTATTTATTTCTGCCATTTTTCGTTGTCCGAACGTGTTCGGACTTGTTGGGATATGTGGAGGGGACTCTTATCTTCATTTGTTTTCAATCTCAACCAGATCCGCGTTCCGAAATCGTTAGAATCGTTGTAAACGTGAACCTATTATTAGTGCCCGTGTCACGACGCGTAATGGAGAAAACTATCGAACAACGATATGCGATTAAATTCTGCGTTAAGCTGAATAAAAGCCTCGCCGAAACCAACGAAATGATTAAAGAGGCATACGGGGACTCTGCACTTTCCTATTGTCAAGTTTCCAGATGGCTAAAATTGTTTAAGAACGGTCGGGAAAACGTTGAGGATGACTTCCGCTCTGGACGGCCGACAAGCACCAGTATTAACGAAAATGTTTCCCGTGTCCAGAAACTTCTTAACAGTGATCGACGAATGAGTGTTCGAATGATCGCAGATACCTTGAACATGTCGAAAACCATTGTGCACAACATCGTCACAAGCAATTTGCAAATGCGGAAAGTGTGTGCCAAGTTGGTCCCCAAATTGTTGACTGACGACTACAAGATGAATCGAGTGACGATCGCACGTGAACTTTTGCAACGCGTGCAGGACGAACCTGATTTTTTGAACAAAGTGATCACTGGTGACAAAACATGGGCATTTGAGTACGATCCGGAAACGAAGCGACAAAGTTCCGAATGGCACACACCCCACGGCCCAAGAAGGCGAGAATGAGCAAGTCAAAAGTGAAAACCATGCTTATTGTTTTTTTTGACGCAATGGGTTTGGTTCATAAGGAATTCGTACCTCAAGAGCAGACAGTAAATTCCGCGTACTACGTACAAGTGCTCGACAGGCTGAGAAAATGGGTGATCCGTACCCGAAAAGAGATCGCCGCTACGTGGCAGCTGCACCACGACAACGCTCCCAGCCATACCGCTCTGCGCGTCCGAGAATTCTTAGCCAATCACAGCTTGGTAACGTTACCAATACTTTTATTTTGGATATGTACGCTGACATAGTATCATCTTCTTTCATTTTGGATTGATAAAGCTGTTTTTTAAGTTGCATTATCCTCACTCTCGATTTTGGTTGATGAACTTGTTCTAACGTTAACCATGCTTCGTGAGAAGTTACACAATCCTCTATGTGTACTTGTTGATTTGGCTCAATATTTAGCCCTATTACTGCAATGGCTTTATCATCGCATGATTTATGCAGTCTTTTCTGTTCTACTGTAGTTATATCATCTAATATAACGTTACCGAGCACGTGGTCTAATAAACCTTTTCCGCGCAAATACCATTTTATTTCTATTTTCCACGTCCTATAGTTGTTGTCTGACTACTTTGTAATTTTCAAATCTAATTTATTGTTCTCAGTCATTTTTGTTCTGTTTCTTTCAACTATCTTATTAGGTTGGACGCGTGGTACTTGTATGCACGTGGCGAATTTTTGGGTTATATCATTTACTTACGTTGCCTGGGCCCCATAACCGTTGTTGGGTATAAGAAAAACTGGCAGATTACATTACTATTGTAAGTCTATAGCTAAAAGAGTCAAATATGAATTGTCCGAAATACTGAGTTTCTGAATATTATTTTCAAAATTTGATTTTTGAATATTGCTGTCTTTATTACTTGAATTCCATTCATTATTTACTATTGACGAATTTGAGGAAGATGTTGTGACTGGTACACAATTTAGCATAAGATTTGTGCTTGTTTCAGTTTGTTCTATGCTTAAATTTTCTATGATTGGCGGTTCTAATATTTCTGGTATGTTTATATTTTCTACTTCCAATCCCCTTCCCAATTTTACTGAAATTTTGCGCGTTTTCCTAATTTTTCGAACAAATCGTTTCTTATCTTAATTTAAATAAAATACTTATTATTTATTCTTGTACGTGACTTAATTATTTTTTCAAGCGAGGCGTGTGACGTCCAGGTAATGTTGCACGCCGCTGAACTCACTGTTCTTGATATTTACCCTAGCTCCTGGAAAAACCGTGCGAAAACCCAGAAGTAGGAGTCCGCAGTCGACTGATTGTCACGTTCAAGTTTATTTGAAGATAACTGCTGGCTTCGAAAAGTTAACGTTTATTCCTAAGAGAGTTGTTAATTGGTTCCCTACTCTTCTTCATTTATTAGATGAGCGTTTTTACAATTTAGCTATGACATTTGTTTATAATTATTTCTAATACACTTTGTGTTTCTTTTCAATTACATAATTTACAATTAAATTTTGCGCGTTTACAAAAGCGTTTTTCGCTTCTTTCAAGACTATTTTACAACATTAGGCACTTTGGCGTACGGAATATAAACAAACCTAATAAAGTGAGATTAGTTTTCGATGCCGCGGCTAAGACCGGAGGAATAATTCTAAACGACCAGCTTGGGTCAGGTCCGGATCTATTACAGTCATTACCGGGAATACTACTTCGGTTTCGACAATACGCAGTCGCGGTCAAAGTTGATATTTCGGACATGTTCTTACGCGTGCAAGTTCGGGAGAGCGATCGTGGCGCGCAAAGATTTCTATGGCGAGGGAAAAATAGGAATAGGGAACCGGATATCTACGAAATGTCAACATTGATCTTTGGCGCGAAATCATCGCCGTGTAGTGCGATCTACATTAAAGATAGAAATGCGAAAGACTGTTATGAAGCTCACTCGGAGACGGCTGGAAGTATCATAAACAATAGTTACATGGATGACTTCCTATCGAGTCGGAAAACCGAGCGAGAAGCAGCCGATCTCGTTCGCGACATAACCGCGATAAACGCTGAAGCCAATTTCGAAATGCACGGTTGGGCAAGTAACAAGGCAGAGGTCTTGCAAAATTCCGTCGATCACGGGCAACGGACAGACAAGGGCGATACGCGTTTATGCGACCCAGGGGGAGAGAGAGTACTCGGTCCTCTCTGGTCCACACAGTCGGACGAGCTAAAATTTAAAGTAGAGTTGCGCCTTTAAAACCATGGACGATACCGTGACTAGAGTTCCAACAGCTCTGATGGGAACAAGGCTCGCGAAATTCGTAGAAAAAGAATAAGAGGTCCAAATTAGTCAACGGGTCGTTTGATCAGATTCGACTACGGTATTCTCCTGGATTAGGTCGGAGAGATCGGTGAAAACACTCGAACGACAGAGTGGCGATGGGTACCGACCGGTCAGAATCCCGTGAAAGACGCGACCGCGAGTATGGACCGAGACAAAATCAAAGAATATGCATTATCGAAACGCGTGAAGTGGGTCTTCAACCCACCTGACGCACCCCATATGGGTGAAGCTTGGGAACGGTTAATTAGATCGGTAAAAATCGCGTTGGGCGCAATATTGTGGGAACAAGCACCCTCTGAAGAAGTTCTCTGTACACTTTTTGCCGAAGCTGAACATTCGGTGAATTCTCGACCGCTCACACAGAAGTGTTGACACCAAATCATTTATATTTAATATAAATGATATTGATACCAAATAATTTATATTTATATTTAAATAATCAATTTTCTAAGAAATGTACACGTGCACGTGGCACATGCTCTGATATTCCAAGTAAAGCGCAAATTAATAAATATTTGATACGGCCGCTGTTTGTCGGCGAACCTGGTGCGCACTTCAGCGAATAAAAAAGGCATTCTTCGGCGACGTCTCCTGACGGGTATTTTTCAGAAACGCGTGCAAAAGTGCGGACCGCTCCTTTTGATGGCGGGTAGCGGCAAGTGGCCGGGGAACCGTCGGTGTCGGCACGCTGCATGGCGGCTCGGCCACAGAGGGTGAGCGGCATAGTAGCGTTTGGCGGTTCGGCCGCACAGGGATGGCGGCGTAACAAAGATCAGCGGGGGGTGCGCCATCGGTTCCTCGAGGAATCGGCGCGGTTGCTAGGAGACGTCACAGGGGAATGTTCAATATAAAATGGAGGAGGGCTTCGACGCCCTCCCTTCTGTTGTTGCCACTTGTGAGTTTACTTCTGTTGTTGCTAATTTTGAGCTCACTTCTGTTTTGCGATTCAAGTTAATAAACTGGTCAAGTTAAAAAACAATATTCAGTCTAATTACTATAAATCCCACCGGAGTTCGACTTTCCGAATATTCGGAAATTTGATGCGATACAGAACTGTTGTCTAAATTTTCCGTCGAAGATGTTCATCGCGTTGTGTTCGGCAGTTTAGGACAGATCATCGAGTGTTCAGCATCAAAGAGACAATAAAAAGGCTCTAAAATTATTTATGAATAATCGTTCACGCGTTAACATTCGCGTTCTTTATCTGTGGTTATTTCATTAGGAAATTAGTGAACAGTGGTAGCGGAATATTACAGTTAAAAATGTCAATTAGAAGTGACAATGAAGTGAAATGAGTTTACTGACCAGGCTGTGACATTAGATGTCGTGGATCAGGATTGATGAAGTCATGAGAACCCAATTTTACTGGAACAGGATTATCTTTAAACAATAGGTGAGTCTGATTCAAATTTGCTTATCGTGTATTCACGAAAAATGAATAAGTAAACATTATTTATAACTGTTCTGTTCATTATTGAACTGAGTTTTGACGTAATGGCTTCTTATTAAATGTTTAGACTGTCCCGGCGCATAGACACTTGATCATGATCGCGCTCGCTTCCGGGCGCGCTCATAAAAAGAATTATTGGAATATTTGAATCATGAATCAAAATGAAATTTGAAACATTTGAGACAAAATGTGTCACACAATTGATAATTCAATTAACAATTTCTATAAAGCTGAGGAACGTAACTCCCTTCAAAACACTAATTACACCAATGACAATGAATACAATTACCAAATGAATTAATCCATACATTTTACATATTGATGATAAGTTGTTCACACTGCAATTTTGATGTTACAAGAAAATAATGTAAACCATTAACATACACACGCAAACAAATAAAACTGTTGTATCAATTCATTGAAAGTCTGTCTAATTTATGAAAAAAGGTCCAGGAATTATTTGTACAATATCAAGCATTAATAAACAAATTTAGCTTGTATCTAAAAATAAAATGTTGTGTTATAACTTCTATCTATTAATTGATTTGTGAAAATATTCATTATATAAAATACATAAATGAAAATCAAAATTAAAAACACAAAATTTTTTGAAAATCGTTTCCCCTTTACAACTCATTTACCCATTTCATTCACACGAATATTCCTAAGACTTCTCATTGATAAATTCTTAATTTATATTTTTCGTAAGAAAAGGGTATTAACTTTCACGTGAATATTTACTGAAACAAACTTTTAACACTTGTCAGTTTTGGTTTGATCAAACGAATATCTAAATTGCAATACAACACGCACAACTATCGGTTGGCAACTAAAATGTAAATATGTAAAATTGCATTTAAAATTGTAAATATGAATGGAAATCGATTATATCTGATACCGTGAAATATTTACTACATTGCATAATTAATTAATTAATATAAACATACCACTATTTTGTCGAACACAAATCCCCGTTAAATGGCATATGAGCCGAACTACACCTTCGACGACGTATTTCTGTAAACTGCAGGGACCCACTGTTTGTGTTTGGAATGACTGTTCTAACATGTCTTTGAAAAATCAATCGAAGGCACAGACAATTCATCATGTCAAAACCACCGGCGTATCTCACGGATGTTTTCTCAAAAAACTTCGCCAAAATTACTTTATTCAATATTTCATGGTTCCTACAGATAGCATTTTTGTACATGCTACATCTAATACTGACACTGCAATTCACATGTGCCAGTCAGAGGAACTATTATTGCATTTACACATTGACATGGACATGCGTGTGTGATTTACAAGTCATGGTATAGTGCAATATGTTGGAGATTAATTCGGTATTGTCGCCTCGAGTAAAGGTGACACGACAATCTACGTATAAAGTACCGTCCCCAGTCAGAGGAACTATTATTGCATTTGACACATTGACATGGACGTGCGTGTGTGATTATAAGTCATGGTATAGTGCAACATGTGGGATATTAATTCGGTATTGTCGCCTCGAGTAAAGGTGACACGACAATCGACGTATAAAGTACCGTCCCCATAGTTTTACCGGACTACTTCGATCGCAATATTTCTAACAGCCAGTGCAACAGCTGAAAATGTTGCAGCTCAAGAAAGCTGAAGTCAAAAATTGTACGTGCGATATTTGTTACTTTTAATCACGCTTGGATCCATTAATCGAATTCTTCAGTAATTGTCAGAAGAATACATTCTTTTATACATCAATTACGCAATGAACACCGATCGTACATTTAATTTTGTTTGTAGTGTTATTTGTTGTGTTAATGTTTCATCGTGTATGGTGTATTTAGCGCGTCTAAACGTTTGGGTGTTAGCTTACTAATGAATTTAGGATTTCGACTGAAACGTGGGTGTGCAGCATTTCAGGATCAACAAACACAAATCAAGAACGTATTTGATCTTCATCACTATAAGGCGCTTGAAATATTTTTATCATTGACGGGGCTGAATCCGTATTGTGCGACTCGAGCAAGCAAGATTAGGCTCAATGTAGTATTCTACAGCTTGATCTCGGGCATAATCCCATTGGTAAGAAAATTTTTGCAATTTTACATCATTCAACACTAGATTATTAACGGAATTATGTTTGAAACTACAGCTGAACTACAATGAATTAAATTCTACAAATATTTAGTTTACTGTAACAGTGCCTGTACACAGTGTGTAGCAAAAAGAAATCTTTTTGAGAACTTTAAAAACTAACCAGAATTTTTTGAAGGATCGAAACATATGCAAACGATGTGTACCTCTTACATTTATATTGCTCTTTTTTCTTGGTATACCAACCTGATCCTATCCAGTTAAGCATAAATATATACAGGGTGTATCGCGACAGGTGTTACTCCCTGAAAGGGGTGGTAGAGGACGTCATTCTGAACAAGATTTTCCTTTGCAAAAATGGGGTTTGAAGCTTCGATCTCGAATTATTAAGGAAAAACACGGACCAATCAGAGCGTAGGGATTACGCGCGCCCAGAAGCGAGAGCGATAGCTTCGAGCCTTGCAGCTGGACGCGATCATGATCAAGTCTTTTGAGTCTCTCAACTTAAATTTCCAGTCGAAGATGTTCATCGCGTTGCGTTCGGCAGTTTAGGACAGATCGTCGGATGTTCAACATCAAAGAGAAAATAAAAAGTCGCTAAAATTATTTATGAATAATCGTTCACGCGTTTTCATTCGCGTTCTTTATCTGTGATTATTTCATTAGGAATTTAGTGAAGAGTGGTAGCAGAATATTACAGTTAAAAATACCAATTAGAAGTGACAGTAAAGTGAAATGAGTTCACTGACTAGGTTATGATATTAGATATTGTGCAGTGTGTCTTTTTACAAAAGATTAGGATCGATGAAGTCACGAATACACAATTTTAGTGGAACAGGATTATTTTTAAACAATAGGTGAGTGATTCATATTTTCTTATCGCGTATTCACGAAAAATGAATAAGTGAACATTAGTTGTAATTGTCCTGTTCATTATTTAACTGAGTTTTGTCGTAAGGGCTTCTTATTAAACGTTTAGACTGTCCCGGCGCATAGGCACTTGATTATGATCGCGCTCAGCTGCAATGCTCGAAGCTGTCGCTTCCGCTTCCCGGCGCGCGTAATCCCTGCGCTCTGATTGGTCCGTGTTTTTCCTTAATAATTCGAAAACGAAGCTTCAAACCCCATTTTTGCAAAGGAAAATCTTGTTCAGAATGACGTCCTCTACCACCCCTTTCAGGGATTAACACCTGTCGCGGGACACCCTGTATTTAAATACTACCAGTAAAATATAAATTAGCGTTTTAAATGGCGCACGAAAAATTACCTTTCGATTCCTTTTGCTGCACATCGCGTATTACTATCAAAGATTTAATAATAAAATAATGTTGTTACGTGATCGAGTCCCACAATTCCACAGGTTCTAGAATTATATGTAGCAATCCAAGCAAAAGATATCGATGAAATAATCGACGTCCTACCTCACATTTTCGTAGTCATTACAAGCCTCATTAAATTCGGGAATATTTTTTTGAACAAGGAACGCGTACGTACATATGTGTTTATCACTTCCTGAAGATGGTTTCTTTGTCTACTACAGTGTCTACGTTGCATTGCAGTTTAAAGTGCTATTAGATTTGATCCTAAACGACTGGGAAATGTTGACAAATGAATTACACGTGCTGGATAAGGTTACTGCAAAAGGGAACAGACTTGCCTATCTGTACAGAAGTATATAACACGTCGTAATAAGAATAATGATAATGTTTATGATAATTGTTCGATGGGAGATTGTTCAGTTAATGTCCATTCCTTTCAGTGACTTTGCTATCATTTTTAGTAGTTTTTAACTACATTCCGTTAATTCCTCCAACATTGGACATCATTTTACCACTGAATGAAACTCGTCCAAGACAACAATTGTTTCAAGTTAATTACATATTCTTTGACGTTGATGACCACTTTTTCGCCATTTATCTTCATATGTCTTGGGCCGGGACTCTGACCGTGTTCATAATCGTTACCATAGATTCCTTGTATATGCTCATCATTCACCATGCTAGCGGACTGTTTGACGTGTGTGGGTAAGTTCTTTGAATACAAATTTTTTCATCTTGACGCATTCTGATTTTTTCAAAGCGCCACTCCTTAATTACCTGTATCGTGGATTACACTTTAAAAATAGGAAATTACAAGTCTTAACCCTCGACGCTGTTGTAACTGTTTATCCGTGTGATATACCACATAAAGTCAATCTTCATACATCTAAATTATAGTATTCTTTAATCACTATTGTACAGATATCAGGTTGAAGTGGCATGCAAACAGGGGAAGATACAAGATGAAATGTTCAAGCAGTGTGTGATTACTCATCATAAAGCTCTAGAGTTAGTTCCGATTATATTAATATCAATTGTGAATAATTATCATAATCGTTCTATCGATTCGCTTTTATGTTTCTAGGTTCTTCGATTTCTTGCAGGAATGTAGCCAGAGTATGAATTTAATGCTGGTTGGAATGAACATGATTGCCATCAGTTTAACCGCAGTCCAGGTAAAAATTTTACAGTCGAACGTCTTGTATCAATTTTTATACAATTATTTTCCAGATAATTCTGTACATGGATCAACCTATGGATGCAATGAGATTTGTCCTGTTCCTTATCGCTGAAAAGTTTCATTTATTCATTCTCAGTCTGAATGGACAAATTTTACTGAATCATGCTTTAGCTCTGACAGATAAAATGTAAGCGTTTAATGTGATATAGTATTTTCTGATTCTACAGTAAGTCAATAAAATGTACGATTTATTTAGAACAATTTTATTTTCTGCGAAACCTTGGAACAGATTCAGCTCGAACTGGTACGAAATTCCGGTCAAATATCAGAAGACACTTTACATGATGACAATAAGATGCAGCAAAACATGCATGCTGAGCGCCGGCGGATTGTATGACATGAACATTGAGAACTTTGGAAAAGTACGTATTAATAAAAGTACGTACTGATAAACCTGTTACGTTTGAATATACGTTAATGACAAAACTGCTTTGTTTAAAAGACAGTCAAGGCGTGCATGTCGTATTTCACGATGTTTCTATCAGTGAGGGGGTAATGTTTACATCTGTATACGTATATGAGTCACCGTAACGATGATGAAAACAAAATGGAACTTTAGCGTAAGATAATCTACATCCTTTACAAGATGGTATGTTAATTAAGATTATAAGAAAATGTAAACCGACAACATATATACAAATGTTACATACTTAAACAAAATCATCACACTATATTTTTGCCTAACAATTAAATACAGAAATTAAGTTATGCGAGACGAATATAGTTCAAAATAAGCACAAAACTAGAAAGACATGATTAGATGAACAGGAAGCATAAACTGAAATCGGTTGTATTGAGCAGCATACGATACAATATATCTTCTTGAATAAAATTAACTGATACAAACATGTAGTACCACGACTATTTCGAATATTTACCGCCCTTAAACGGAGCATGAAGAGAATGCAATATTACTTTCGTACGACATACTTTTCTGCCTTTCCTACAAAACACATAAGTCCATTTAATCTGATTGGTTAGGTTGATCATTGGCACCAATGATTTAATACGCATCAACGGGACAACTAGCCATTAAGTCTAACAATGTAGCACGTCAAAATCATATGGTCATACAATGGATGTTCCCCTATGGTCCAACTGCCTTAGAATTACTTTATTTATTATTTAAGGATATCTACAATATCCTTAGTGATACTCGTGCAATTTACACCTGACAGTCAAACAAAAGGACAATTATTACATTCAACACTCGGAGTACGTGCTTGTGCTGTTATATGTAGATTATAGTGTTCTGCTGCATGTAGAAAAGTAATTCCATAGTGTTGCTTCGAATGATGGCGACATGATAATTGCCACATAAAATAACACTTTCATATTTTTACCGGAACACTTTAATCGCAACATTTGTTTCCGGTAGTATTACACCATTTGGCGATGTTGCTACACAAAGAATTTGAAGACAAAAACAGTACTAATGAGAACTAATGAGAACTCCACCAGTATGGAAAGTGATATCATCTTCAAAGGCTTTCGTTGCAACTTAGAAATGTACGGTTTTAATATATTATAAATATATTCGCGATGGTGACTGCAACGTTCTTAACAAATTAAGAGACTTCCCACCTTACCCTAATGTTATTGTGGAGAAGATTGAATGCATCAGTCATCAACTCTGCAACCTTTTAAAAAGTAGAAGAAATTAGTAAGACTGGTGGTAGAAGTCTTTTAAAATTAAGAAGCGAACTGATAAGTCGACTGAATCTCGACGATCCAAGTGGTGCGTGGGTAACGATGTGCACGAACAGTGATGGTGCATGTGACGGAAGATCGCCACATGAAAGTGACGACGAACATGTGAGAGACAATGCTGGGAAAGACGAGATCTTGCGACGAAGGGATGTCGAGATCTACCGACGGGAGAAGGAGCTACTCGAGAGAGAACTTGAGTTAGCTCGACGCGAAATCGAAATGCTACGACGAAGTCAGAGTGCCGATCTTCAAAGTGACGGACAATCGGTGTCAAATCAATCGGTTCAATCATTCCCCACACCGAATAAAGTGAACGTAAATTCAGTCGCCGATCTACTGGGCAATTTTTCTGGCAATTCCGCAATGTTCGAAACATGGGAAAAGCTGGTGACGTTTCTGAGGACGACGTACAAGCTCGATGACGACATGACGAAGATCTTGATCGGCATGAGGCTAAAAGAAAAAGCGTTGGAATAGCTTCATTCGAAACCAGAATACATCAGCATGACGTCGGACCAGCTACTTGCAGGGCTCCGAGGTATGTTTTATCATCGTCCGAATAAGATCGCTCTAAGACGGCGATTCGAAGAGAGAGTTTGGAAAAAAGACGAAACGTTCCACGACTACGTTCATGAAAAGGTGATATTAGCGAATCGAATCGCTATCGACAACGGCGAGATCATGGGCTATATAGTCGACGGTATTCCGGACCTGAATCTACGCAACATGGCACGAGTTCACGAGTTTACGACGAAAGAACAGATCCTGCAGGCGTTCGAAGAGATTTCCCTGCAGGACATTTTCGTTTTGGTGAAAAAGAAAGACGGATCGAACAGACTCTGTGTCGATTTTCGATTGCTAAATAAAAAAATGGTTAAAGACCGGTATCCTCTGCCTCTAGTAGAAGATCAATTGGATGCACTGCAAACTGCAAGGGTATTCAGTACGTTAGACTTAAAAAACGGGTTTTTTCACGTGCAGATGGAGGAGTCAAGCCGAAAGTATACCGCGTTTATAGTTCCCGATGAGCATTACGAGTTTCTCAGAGTGCCATTTGGAATCTGTAACTCACCCGCAATATTTCAAAAATTCATTAACGCTGTATTCCGGGATCTTATTCAAGAGCCTGTGCTATTGGTTTACATCGATGATCTGATAGTACCCTCAGTCGATTTTGAAACAGGATTTGATCATCAATTGGAAAAAGTGCAGTTTACTGCAAACGAAAGTGGAGTATTTGGGTCACGTTGTCGAGAACGGATGCGTTAAGCCATCAGAGCGAAAGACGGAAGCTGTAAAGAATTTTCCCATACCTACGATCATGCGACAGGTTCAGTCTTTTCTCGGGTTGACAGGGTATTTCAGGAAGTTCATGCCAGGGTATTCGATAATTGCACGACCGCTGTCGAATTTGCTGAAGGCCGATTCGAAGTTCAGATTTGATGCAAAAGAGAAAGACGCGTTCGACCGATTGAAGCTCATGTTAGTCAACAAGCCGGTATTAAATCTTTACAGGGCTGGGGCCGAAACAGAATTGCATACAGATGCATCGATACACGGGTATGGTGCGATTTTGCTGCAACGCGGTAGCGACGATGGTAGGTTGCATCCGATATTTTACGCGAGCGGAAAGACGACCTCCGCCGAAGAAAGGTATACGAGCTACGAGCTCGAGGTTCTCGCGATAGTCAAGGCGTTAAAGAAGTTTAGGGTTTATTTGCTCGGCATCGCTTTTAAGATCGTTACAGATTGCCGCGCATTTACTTTGACCATGGCGAAAAGGGACTTATGCGTACGTGTGGCGCGATGGGCGCTCCTGCTCGAGGAGTTCAATTATGAGATCGAGCACCGCCCAGGAAAGAGCATGCCCCACGTCGACGCTTTAAGCCGAAACCTGCTGCCGACGTGTCTGCTTATCGATGAGACCGATGCAAGCTATACGATTCGACTCAAGAAAGCGCAACACGACGACGACGAAACGAGAAACATGATTTAACGAATGGAAGAGAAGGAGATTGAAGGGTATGTTATGAGAAGCGGACTATTGTTCAAAGAAGTGGACAACGATTATTGTTTGGTAGTTCCGAAGACGATGCATTCGCAAGTCATACGGAGAGCCCACGAAAGAGGACATTTTTCAGTCGCAAAAACAAAAGCCATACTCAAACGAGATTATTACATACCCAACCTGCAAGCGAAGACAGAAAAGATTGTTCACAATTGTATAAGTTGTATTTTAGCCGAGAAAAAACAGGGAAAACAAGAAGGATTCCTGTTTACTATCAATAAGGGCGACACTCAGACACAGGATTTAATAGTGGCCCGTACCACCGATCGTCCGTGGACGATCCAATAGCGTCTGAGCAGTAGAGTCTGGGTCAACTGAGGAGACTACGCAGGTGAGCATCTCTAGTTAATAAAGTTGCTAGTGAGCAGTCCTTAGCAATGATTGCCGGATATTTTTCTTGATAAAGGAGCAATGCGTTGGCAAGGCGACCTACTCACAGGATCTCTTGAGCGTCGAGAAAGGGTTTCAGTGTTCCAAGAGTAGAACCCTTTCTCAGTTCACTGTTACGCTGGAGTTGGGCGAGCTCATTCGAAAAACTATTTTGCCGAGACAGCTGGATAACGCTTTGGACCGCAGAAGTTCGCTCTGACGTCCGCAGGAAACAAATCTCATAGCGTTTCCTGGTAAGGTGATAAAGTCTGTAACAATAAGCTATTATTGATATCAGGCGCGATAAATCGGAATACCGAGTCAAAATCTCACCCGGTTCTTCTATTTTAGATAAGTAAATCCAGGCTTTCCGTCTTTCCAGATCAACTGTCTCCTCAAGGATGGGGAGAGTGTTTGGCTATAATTCCGATGGGGACTGCAGCCAGGATGGTTCCGTTTGCCAAATGTCAGATATCAGCAGCTCGGCCGGACCTATTCCCCTCGTAACTATGTCCGCCGGGTTGCTGGCGGTCTTAATATGTTGCGGTTTTCCGGTGAAATTCGCGATTGCATCTTCGCTACCCTGTGTGCGACAAAAGGTTTCCAGAGGGATGCGCGGTCCCAATGCCAATGTAGGACCACAATGGAATCCATCCAGGCTGTCATGGCCGCAGGTAGGTTTAATCCCTCCTTTACTGGATCAGTAATTTGGTACCAATATCAGTGCAGTCCATTTTCACCAGAGCTTACCACAAAGTACTAACAAAGCGTCTTATGGACATTATTTTGCGCTACCATCGGCAAAATTGTAACCCATTCTACATGATGCCCATGAATATCACGAAAGAGTTTGAGTCTCACACTTCATTTCAGTCTCACACACCACCATTCGAGATACTCTAGACGTCATAGGAGTGCCCGCACCAATGACAGAGTACATCATATACACATATAATCATGGCTGGACTAGACTGAAATGTAACTCGTGGGAATTTTATGAAATAAGACACCATCTGTCCGTGGAAATCGACCTTGGAGTGGGTTTCCAGGCGGTGTAGAAATAAGGTATTCGCAAGTCTCTACACCCTGACTCCTAATCACCCCTCTCTGGCAGGAGTGCGTAGTGCCAGCCAATGGACCACAATATGTGGTCAAAGTGTGGCGAGACTACGCGCCTCTGGGAGCTTTTCTTTTTTTTCCGGACATCTCGGAGTCCTGTGACACACTATCCGCGTATTCTTAGGCATGACATGGCGACAAAAGATCTTGCTAAGTATCTGAAAAGCATTGGCCAGGAGGCATCTAGAATACATACGCGCGACAATCGTTATATTCCTGATCTCCTCATGATCGATTGGAAGAACCACACTGGTAACATTATTGAGACATCGATAATATAGAAGCACAATCGTCTTCTTGACGCCGCCAAGTTGAAGAAACCTAAATACAACATGCGTGAACTCCTTTTCAACATCCAGGTCAATTACAACTTTCAAAAACTACCTGAAGTATTTCCGATTATTGTCGGTGCTAGGGGTAAATGGTTCCCTGTCAACCACTTTATTTGACTATAGGCTATCCGACAAACTTCGTCGTACCGTGGTATGCAATATACCGTCTTGCAATATTGGTCCTCTCTTCATAAATATTGTATTTTATGGCTCGGTGTCGTAATAGGTACCATATTGACGGGACTGGCTACGCACAACTAGAGGAATCGTTAGCTGTGATAGATGTAGCATGTATGAGTATAAATACATTTGCCCAATATCAAAATGAAGTGACCGAAGTTTTAGCTGCATCTGCATAGAAATAAATGCACGAGGCTGCTAAAGCCGAAAGACAATTAGCAATTGAAAGATGTGATGTCACTGATGGTATTGTATATATACCTGTAATAACGGATGGTTCCTAAATGGAAAGGTCCTACTGCAATGGTGGTTATGATTCTTCATTCAGGATGGCTGTTAAAGATTCATCCAAATGAGATTTACGAAAAGAAAATCGGAAAGGAAAGTATTTCAAAACAAATGGTTAAGTATGATGTAACCGTCCAGTCTACGTGCGACGGGTATAATTATGTGAAGGAAATATAAGAAAAGACGAATATTGTGAGAATTTAACATAAATCGACGTAACCGTATTTATTCAATTTATCGCGAACTGGTACATAAGAATAAAAGAAAGAAGAAGGAGACTCGATTCCCTGAATATAAACGGAATTGAACACACAACATCCAAAAACACGCATTCTTAACCGACCGAGGATCGATCGTTGTCGCATAAACACGCAGTTTGAAATGTAATATTCTCTTTTCGCGGAATGCTGCGCAATCTCGAATTCCTGAACGATTACGTAACCGCTTGCCGTCGAAATTATATTGTTATACCGAGAATTTAATATTGAAAATGGGTCTGCACCGACTCCTCCGTGTCTCTATTGCGTGCCGTCGTGTTATTCGTGATTGCATGGAAAAATTATATTTCCATTTAATGCAGGAACAAGCTCCAGGTTGCAATGATTCACAGAATTGTCTCTCGGAAGCACATCCAGAATGCGGTGTTTGCAGTAATTCAAGGGTCTCTTGCGATAAGTGCGATTGATACTCAATCTACGCAGAAATGCGTCTGTACTCGTGAAGAGCATGACAGCAAGAGAGCGATCTCTCGACCGGCACGCACGTCGCTAGGTGCGAAATTTGTGGTAGAAGAGGGGGTCGGTTCCCGCTTGCGCTATTAATCACACGAAATTTGGTGGGGCCCATTCGCCGTATGCCCTTATAATTATGTGACCGTATCGGCGACCCTGTCGGACAGTTACAGTGTATATTTTTAACACTAGATTTACGGAACCCGTCAAAATGACGGATCATAGATCTCTTATTTTAAATAAAACTTTATTTTGAATAAAATTTTAAACAAAAGTTATTAAGAAATTTTTGTGAAAATGTATGTCAACCTTCGTCAAGTTAAAGAATCAATGTCTTAGGCAGTTTACATTTCATCCCCAATTTATTTATTTTTCTACTTTAGGTCATCGCCACTAGACGGCGCATAAGACCGAGACTAGACTTTCTCGCTAGTACTCATGGGCCTTCTTATTCCTACATATAGTTCCTGTCCATCCATTCCATACATCCCCGTGTCTAAGGCAAGGGCCTGCTAGGATGCCTTACTGAGTCCACAAGAGCAGGTCCTTGGACGAAACGCTCTCTTCTCCCTCTCCTTCATTTTTCCTAGCCCTTCCACTCGCTAGCTAAACTGCCAAAGTACCTTTAAATGCTTCAAATTGTTCTGCAGATAAATTATATTCTGCATTTGAAAAATGTTTCAAAAATAAAAATATACCATTATCAAATATGGTTGGGGAATAGCTTGTGATAACATTTTCGTAATGATTGAATTATATTTGCCATTCGTCAGCACTCATCGCGAGTAAAACTTTAGCAAAATTACCGCGATTATATAAAAAGTCTTTTTACATTATTAATCCACGTTTTTATTCTAAGAAGACAGTTTTTGACATTATTGATTATTTTTATCTTAATGCTACCTGACTGAAAGTATAAATAAATTAGGAGATAATAGTCATATCAATATCTTTTTACCGTAAACGAAAGAAAGTGATCGCTTTTAAATTTCTGTACTAAATCTGCATTTTTTTGCATTCTTTTACATTTTTTTTGATGTGTTGTACATTCACATATTTACATATTGTAAATTCTCTAGCATACTATGCCATGTCTAGAATGCCTTTGAAGTTTTTTCACAATTTTTGATCGAGTGAAACTCGATAATCCGGATTTCGCTTGTAATTATCCCCTCAGTTGAGATGCGGGGTTGATATTTAATATATATTGGTTTTTGGTAAGCTATCGAAATGCATATTACAAGATATTGTACTTGGTACTTTAGAATTGGTGAGGGTGAATAAAGTCTTATATGGTCTAATGAATAACAATAATTTATTTAATTAAAAACATATGACTCGTTTTAAAAACAGACTTTTGATATCTTACCTTTTAAATTATATTATTTCTTTTAATGCATCATAAAATAATATTTAATGCATTATTTTCAGTTATAAATATATTTCAAGAAATGTGATTGACAATATTTAAATTTTATAAAATGTTCCTCTGCTCTCCTTATCTGTCATATCTCTGTAACACATTCATCTATATTTTTGTGATACATTGTTTATCATTCTTTATGTTATTTGTAATAATCATTTTTGTAATATATATGTTTAAAATATATTGTGTAGAGTAATCATTTTAGTATATGTCTTTCTTTTTTAATTTTTCAATGTTCTAATATTGATGTGAACACTTCGAAATATAAATTAGTGACATAGAGAAAGTTTACAACAAATAGATTTGCAATTATTAAAGGTTGACATGAAATTAAACTTGATTTAAATTTTTCATTCGCTATGCGACCAATGGAATCTCACTACAGTCAGAATGTGATAAAACAGACTCGGATTTTCAGAGTAATTGAATTTTGGGTTCAATTCCAATTATAATCTGCATAATCAAGGATCGCTGAAGGTATAATAAAACGTGCTTAATATTTTAACTTTCTTTAGTAGCCTTAACGTTGTAGCAATAATTAGGTAGCTTTGAATGACGCAACTGTCTAGAAAATTATAGATTAAGGGGTTAAACGGACAGTCTTTTCGAAACATCAAAAGTGCCGCTCGGAGTGTCGCTTCCTATTGTATCCCTACTCTTTGCTTTTATCTATAAGTTGAAAACTAAAATAGAACACTCATTGTAAGTTTGAGTATGTATAAGAAATAATTGTTTATAATAATGATCTTGACGATATGTTTCAGGGGCACCGAAATTGATAAAAAATGTAAATTATCGAATAATTGACCGTATCTTCTTTTGAAAAACTATTTAATAATATTTTTCCTAAATAATATATCTTTTCTCATCGTACAGGACTTAAACAAGTTAAAAAAATTAATATTTATAATTATGGACGCAGTCAGGGAATTAAATTTTAGATTTATTTTCATCTATAAAATTTTAATTATTCCTTATTAATTATTACAATTTAATACATTTTCAATTCAGAGAGGAGGGAAAGCTACATTTTTCCTTGTTCTTTCTGTTTACCTCTGCTAAACCCGTGTTTATAAAATTTAATTTACCAAAAGTAAATGATACAGTAGTTTACATACATGTCATATAGTGTATATATAAAAAGTTACTTTAAAATACTTTATATTTGCTAAAATTAAATACGGCGATTATGGTTATATAACAATTAGTTCCTAATAAATTAGATATAGCAACCTAACAATTATTATTACTATTGTCCTGTTAAAAATTATGTATTCATGCCTTTCGTAATTGCCGATAGTTTTAAATTTCCGTTTAAAGTGTTCAGACATTTTAACTTGTTCATTGTTTCCAATGTAAATTTTCATTATGAGTGGATCCATATTGTGTTTAAAAGTTGGTTATATATAATTTTTATAAAACTTGGCCATCTCTCCATGTGTTTTCTCGGGGAAAATTAAATTTTTGTCGAAACTGCCCAAGCAACTGTACGGGTGAAATTGTGGCATGTCTAGAAATATTAATGGAAAAACGAAATTAGCGTTTTTATTTTACTCTTATTTTCCAGAAGTACAACTTAAATAACAAGTTTTTTTGCATTTAATAAAACATAGACTTAAGGCGAGTATACGTTACATTTTGCGATTAGCTGCATACGACATTAACCCAGTAACGCCTATACTGTTAAAAAGATACGATTATCATCATATTAACTAGTGAATGTAAAAAATCGTGATTCACAACATGAAATTTATTACAGCGCCATTATTTATAATTATCGGTTATTATCTACAATGTCAGTATTAATTACGTTCTTCATAACATATACATTTCCTCAATAATGTATATATTACCTGAACTGCTTTCGGCAAAATATTAATGTACAGTCCGCGGCAAATACATTGGATCATCCATCTTTTTTTAATAATCATATAATATGTAATATTTATTTATGATACATAAAATTTATTAGGAACACCCTGCAACTCTTCAACTTCATGGTGTCCTCCAAACTGAGGATACACGATTATCACTACAATACCATATAAAACTGGTATGAAATAAATGTGCGATATTAACGTGGATTCGTTTCGTTTTTCTTCTGTTTCATTGTCCATTTTTATTAGTTTTATAAAGTTTGTTAACCTGCTCGCATGTAGCAAACTTTTTAGTAAAATTTATAAGAGAAAGATATTCGTTTCAAGCAGAATGCGTAACGCAAAAACCTTAACTTTGGAAGAGCCATTCGTGTATATATTTTTATAGGCATTCCTCAAAGAGAAATTTCAAAAATGGGCATTTCTCATAGGGAAATTTCAAGAAGAATTGAAAAAAGTTCAAGTGTAATAGGTTGTTTTTATTTCAGAGAGTGAAATTATTCTACACTTCAGTATGTTTGGTAGTTCAAATGATTTAATGATTTTACGGATCGCATTAAATTCTGGACTCTCTGCTTGTGCAATAGTAGCGGAAGTTACAATTAATATTCATAATATATAACATTCAATAAAATTTCCCCCAGTAATTAAGTATATAGATATAAAAAGAAAATTTTTACTATCTGCTGAAAATGTTTGTGATAGGATGAAGGCAAAATAGCAATATTATTGTGGACGACTTTAAATCGAAAATGTTTAATTTAGATAAACCAAGTGATTTTTTTATTGTTATCAAGATTTCAAGAAGGACCAAGTGATTTAACCAAAAGGTAAGTCGGTAGCGAATCCGTTATGGTGTGCGGTGATTAGTTATGAAAGGAAAAGTGAAATTGTGTTTTGAAACAATAAAGAGAACATTATAACGCAAAAAACTATGCGTGATGATTTGAGATCATTTTACCCAAATATCTAAATTTGCTGTGTTCCAACAAGACAACGTACCGTGGTACCACAGTGGTTTGCACAGTGGTTTGAAGAACATCAAATAAATAAATTGGACCGGCCAGTTCATATCATATTTTTGCAGAATATTCAACGGTAAATTAACTAAAACTTGCAGTTCAGTAAAGTCAATGTTGCAAGTTCAAAATTTCGTGAAATATAGACTAAAATATTCTTAACAAATTTTACGGTACTTTTCCAAACCGAATGCATGACTTGTGTCCTTCTGACCCTGAACGAAGTATCTATAACATAAATAGCTATTTCGTAAGTTCTCTAGCTAATGCAATACAGTTTTCGTCATATAACAGAGTACGGAATCCTTATTTAAGTGCATTTTAAATAAAATATGGAAATTTTGGAAAAATTACGGAAGTACTGAGTCATAGTTCCATAATTGCATGAGAGGAAAGCCGACTTTACGGTTATACAACTAATAGGACCTGCATTTCTTATGCAATCCATCTTATGTGACGTGGACAGCGTTTTATCTGCAGCGATAAGGTAATATTATTATACATTTTTCGTATGCGTTTAAAGTAATAATCACATTATATATTAAAAAGAGAATGCTACTTTCTATGGAATGTTTTAGTTATAGATCTAACTCAAACCTACTACTAATTTACTCCTAACCAATAAAGAATGAATTAGTCTCTTCATATGAAAATGTTGCAATAATTCGTAGAATAATGTCTATAAGCTTCCCATTCTGTGTTTTATTTTTAACGTCGACTTTTGACTTATGTAACATCTGCGATGCAGCATTCGGCTAAGCGTTATTGTTTGTAAGTACATATATTCCATGTGTAATGAAAACGTTAGTAATAGAGGTGTTGATACTTTGCCTGATTGCATATCTACAATGAAATAGTCTAAGTTAAGTACAAAACACACTTCATTTTACACATTGCCTAAGTAATTTACACATTACCGTATTTTATACATATACATTACGTCTACAATTTACAATGTGAGTCATTGATAACGACCACTTGAAATAACACGTTATCTGTTGACATTATCGCCAAATATTTACATAAATTTACCAAGAATTTATGAATATAAACAGAACAATTTTTTGCCATAACTTTTCGACTTACCTTTGAACCTTAAACAGATTCATGTTAATTTTAGAAAGTATGTATACTAAAAAAAAAATAAAATTTTGTGAATAGTCTTTAAACACAATTAGCAAATATTGAATGAACATAAAAAAGCAAGATACGAAAGGAATAGAAGAAACATGAATATGAAAAAGGAACACATGAAATAAAGATATTTTTACATATACAAATGTACAAAGAAATCAGAATGTATGGATGTATTATTTCCTAACTTTTCCATTGCACATTAAATTATAAATTAATTATGATAAATTTGTTATTCTTTTAACTTTCAAAAATAAAATAACAAAATACAAGCGTTGAAAACAAAGTTAAATTATATCAAACGATTCAATCTTTATTTGTTTATACAATAGTTCTAGAAAATAAGTGAAAATAAAATAAACAGAAATACTAGAAAATAAAATTAAATATTTATAGTATTTGTAGCGTCCCGACACCGTAATTCTTCGCGAATTTTCCGGGGTAGTAAATCCCAATACACTTTCTTGTCGATATCGAAACGCCAACTCGCGACTGAAGTAGTCTTACTGAGATAAAATTCAATTTAACTTCATTTCACTTGTGGAATTTGATGCATTGATTATTAATTACAATTGCTATGATCGTACTGTTTAACGTTAGTGTTGTTGAGCGCGTTCTGTGATTTATGTTTAACGGCTTATGGTGTTTGAACAGTTTCGTTGTTGTGTTTTACAAAGTGTCTGTCTAGGTTGAACATTTCGGTGTTTATATATGGGTAGTTGTCCAAAAAACTGACGGTGATGGTGGTGGTCAATGTTAGAGAGGGACGAAGGATGTATGATGAACCTTAGTTTATGCTATGACGTCCCTCGGTTGCTTCCGTATAATTGTAAAATGATTTAGAAGGTATTAAATAACATTCAAGTTAAACACCTAAAATTGCGCCCTGTAGCGTACAACAGAACAAATAAACGAACAAATGAAGATCGAATCGTCCTAAGAGCCTCACTACGTTCGCCAAGCTAGGGTAATAATTGTGATATAAACATTTCTTGTGAGAGTGGAGGCATAAAGGAGATTTCAAGATAATCCCTATATTTTTAAACGGAATGGTATGTTTTGTTTTCTAGAGTAGTGGTTACTTCTTAATGAGCAGCATTTTTCATTGTTCTCAAGAAAAAATCGAATGCAGTTTAGTCTGAACAACTGTGCTGGACATCTGTTGTGCTGTAACCACAACATTTGGCGAACGTTTACTGGTACATTTTTGTAATGAAATCTCCAATGTATTTCGTATTAATTGTTCATATCGATCACCAGTAACATTTTTATTAATAAAATGTGCGGTTATTCCGTCATCAATGACTCCACACCACAAGTTAACCGACCATTGTCGTTAATACTTAACTTGTAATGAGTGTGGTTTATCGGTCCTCCAGTAATGCATGTTATGCAAATTGAAATTTCCATACTTAATACACATAGTTTCATCGGTGAACGGTATTGAAAACAAAATGTTTCATTCATTTGTATTTTATAAAGAGTCCACCGATAAAATGCGGACTCTTAAAATACGTAACTCTTGATGAGTAATATAAGTTTTCAAATTTCTTTCAATGTTTTGTATAGTCTTTGAAATGTTTGGTCCAAGGAATGTGTACAATTTGCATATCGTTCAAAAAAGAAGACTTAAGCACTTATCGAATTTTGTCTCATTTCTCCATAAACGAGGATCATTTGCTTTTTAAAATAAAACTTCATTTTGGTCATCACACTTTGTTACTTAATTTAGTAATCGGCTGAGGGACTTCTGAAAAAAATCACATTTTTTGGTAGTATCATAAATCGAACAGTGGGAACATATCTTTTTTAGCTATATTTTTACGCGTCAGTTAAATTCTTTTATTTTATCAACGTACAATAAAATGCATATTTATGATAGAGTGCCATTTCATGTTTCCGTTGTTCATTTGCAATAGTACGGTATGATATTCGCGATTTATGTGTTTCTTTCCCTACATATTCCAAGTAGATAGAGTCGGTATTTTAACGTGTTAGCTGGGGAATTAACTTGTGTTCAACTCGTTGCATAATGAGGACTTTTATCTTCGCTGCGAGAAGTTATATTATCACGCCTAAAATAATAAAAGAAAATTGTTTTTAATTTATTGATTATTTATTTCGCAAATTATATTATGACATTTAGAATACATGTAAATCAAATATTACCAATGTACAAAAAATTAATTAAACGAATTGAAATATGGAATGGCATTTCTTGAAGCAATGCAGTATACACAAAGCAATACTATAATCGGGACACCAGAATCTTGATTCTTTCCTCGAAGAACACAATTTTCATTTCCTTGTTACATTTGCTCTTGAAGAGTTAGTTGGTACATAATTAGCAAAATGTCTTTTAATTAATCTTAGATGGTTTTTGCATTATAGATGCTAGTAGACGATATTTTTCGACACTTTTCACTTTCTTTTCAATCTAAAATACTCAAATGCACACAACAGAACTGTGCGTAAGCTGTTTTTGAAATTCTTAAAGTGATATTCCAATCATTTTTATTATCAATTATTACTGTTAAGAATATTAAAATTAAATAAACCGCGCTCCTTTAATTAGTTAAACACAGGTGCGTTTCCTTTTCATGTTTTTCTTTTCTTTACGTTATATTCGGAATGTTAACGTTCTTCTTCGATCAAATGCGATACCACGCGGTTACCAATTTCAGTATTCATTAAAGTGTTTCTGTTGTGCTGTAATTTCTTGATTTTCTGTCACTAACCCTAATAAAGGACACATTAAATTCTATGTTTTTAAATAAAAACGAGTTTGTTCCTATTACATATACAAATATACAGACTACTGGTGGGCATAATTTAAGGGGTTGGCAACTAGGGTGATACTGAACAATTTTCTCCTTTACCAAAATGTTCATTGAAACTTAGTTTTTGAATTATTAGTGAAAAACACTGATCAATCAAAGCTGAACAATAACGCCTACATGTAAGAGCGATGGGCTCGAACGAGATGGTTGATTGTGGTCATGAACAAATAAATCGCGCCACTAAATACTAGTCTTTTGAACTTTAATATAGAAATGTATGATTTTGTTCAGTCTATTTGTCGCTAAAATATTATTTATTAATACCACATTAACATTCGAGGACAGAAAATTTGTCATCAAATGCTACTGAAGGTATGGCGATCCACCATCACGACATACTAATGCTCGCATTAGAGATAGGTTTGAATTGAATGGAGCTCTTCAGGGCAACCATAAGCAACGTTGGGTTGGAAAAAACCTCGCACATCCACCAGTCCGTGAAAGGAAGACCAATTGGCGAAAGTACTTCTTCGCTGCCCAACAAAATCCACACGACAATCGGATCGTAAGAGAAGAATTTCAAAATCAAGAGTCCATCGCACGTTGAAATGAAGTCATTGTAAAATGTACATTTGAACAATAATTCACGCTTTTAACCAGTCAGCTGTGACTAATTTTACGCATGACGGATATAGTCGTCAAACACACTTAACTGATTATTGAAAGTAATCCTCACCGAAGAGTTGAATTTTGTGGATGATACCTAGTCAAATGTGGGGAAAATGTAACATTTTCGAATAAAATCGTTTAGAGCGTTGAGATTATGTTTAAGTTAAATAGACCAGTTAATAAACAACTGCATCTATTAGGTTCGTCAAAATTAATGTGTTATTAGCGTCAGCACAATAAACCTATTCTTTTTCGAGTAAACTGTCACTGCCGAGAATTACTTCGGTTTATTGCAGGGACTCGGATATTGCGGTCCACGCACTGATGAGATGTTTGGAGACGTAGAATTTTATTGCCGGCAAGATGGGACATTTCCTCACTTTTATCTTGATGTAAGGATCTATCTCGATGCAACACTTTCGAGCAGATTGGGCGAAGAAATACTGTTGAATTTTCTACACGCTTTAGAGACTTCACACCAATGGATTTCTTTTTGTGGACATACCTTTATGAAGTTATCAATATCTTTAGTACGTTCATTGCCTTGTTATTCATGCTTGAGTGATACAATAATTTACATTTGAGCTACTCGACCAGTTTATGAGGAACTTTCTTATTCAATAATAGGTGATTTAATACTTGAAAGCACATGTATTGGGAATAACTAATTATCGTTAAAATAATCGATTGATGTGTTGAAAATAAAAGTACGATTTTTTAAGATTTTTACCAAGAATATGAACGCTCAAAATGTTTTCAAAAAGATTTTCATTGCCACTGACAAAACCTTGTCGATACATGATACCTTATCCTGTGACAATACACGATCTATAACACAATATTTTGTCAATATTCTGTCAATCATGAATATATACATAGATAATACTATCGACAGAAGGTCAATGTTTAATTATCGACAGTAGGTCGAATTTTCACTTTCCAGTTTTTTACATTTTGCAAATTTATGAAACACTTTTAACATGTACATGTCAAGGATTCATGTTGACACTTTTCATTTTGACAAGTCCTGATTAAAAAACTCGGTAAATATCTTCATTAAGAATTCTTTGACATTGTCAAGGTCATCCTAACTGACCTTCATAAGGTTTAATCGTCGTTCGTTATTTTCTAAAAAGTTACATTAGAAAACAAATTTATGATATAGTGGCTATACTGTAGTGAAAATATTCCTATATTGGGATACTATAGTGACGGAATATGGAATTGGATTATAGTACAGAAAAAATAAGTCGAAAGTATAGAACAAAATTTTTTCATTTCACATAAACGAGAGAGATGCAGCTTTTTTCCTCCAACCATTTCGCAGAAAATCTCATCCATCAGGGTCTTACTCCAAGATCGGTCTCTATATATAACGGTTAAGGTCATTGGAGGTGGATATTCCAGTTGGATGTAATTACTTCACTATAGGTTTGATTTTTTATAATTGCTTAGTGAACAATGAGTTACTGTTGAAAGTTTCGATTTTCAAGAAAATGACCCTTAAAACATGTAAAAAAATCGGATATAGTTACAAAGTGCTGTGGAGGTGGACGATAAAGATCGGTAGGGGTGGTAGGGGGTATGGACCCCAAATGTCAAGCGGTGTCCACATCAGCCTATTAGTTTAGGAGATATTAATAAAAAACTTTCAGCATAATACATACATAGAATTCTGCCTATACAGACATAACGAACACAACCATCTCCGCTGAACTACCGTCATCAAGTGGTGAGCAACCGATGACACAGTAAGGGGTCTCGACCTGATTATGTATAAGGGGTCTCACTAAAAATTTCGCTGATGCAATCATCGTTGCATTAGTGTCATATCTAACAGTTTCGGTAAGCGAGATAAAATAATTTTAATGTTTCAAAATAATTATCACCCGCATTAACAGGGAGGGGCTTCGTTCCCTGAGAAGTATAACTAACCTAATCATACTGTGGTCCATTATTTGTAGTCCTACTGAAATGTTATCTTCCATTCGTATATGTATAAGTGGAAAATTCACAAATACATCGTATACAAATAGAATATAACTATGCATGTAATTATGTTATGGGTCTACACTCTTCAGTACAATTCGTTGTACTAATAACAATATTGTTTAGAAATATTTCAACAGCTTACTAGATTCACCAAAAGTGAAAATCATATTCACAGTTTACAAAATACTACGTTTTACATATATGAGACACCCTATAGATTCTCAGGCCGAGGGCACTACCATCTACTGCGGTAGTTCAGCGGAGATGGCTGTGTTCGTTATATCTGTATAGATAAAATTTATTATACTGAAAGTATTTATTAATATCTCCGAAACCAATAGGATGTGGAAATTGCTCCATATTTGAGGGCTCCTCACTTCCCCCTTTTACGCATCCAAAGCATATGTCGATCGGCCATTGGAGTACTTCGGAATTACACCCTAAAAATCAAGGATCTTAAACATCATATTTATCAAGAATTCCAATATTTTTCATATGGTATTGCTATGTACCGCTTGATACACAGGCTATCTCTAAAATCCGACCCCACCCTTATATTTCGGAACCGACTTCAAATAAGAAAAAATGTTTAAGACAAATATTGTAGTATATCAAGAGGGACATAAAATAGTGGCAACAATTTTATCCTGCATGGTCGCATGAAGACCACATGAAGGTCGCACACTCTTGTAGTCTTTAAAACACTAAAAACTCGTTTTTAAAACACTATCTATGTTTATTTTTTGTGCAAGTCATTTCCAAGACATGAAGCTTCAAAGTTGACGTATCGTCGACATTCACATTATTAAAGGTATCGCACGCGAAGGTTATGCTATCAGATTTACGCCACTTATGTGTCAAACTTTAATCTTCATATCTTGGGAATTACTTGCACAGAAAGTAAACGTAGGCAGTGTTTTCAAAACGACTCGACGAGGGTTACAAGAGTATGCCATAAAAAAATGGGGGCTCTATTTAAGAAATTGAAGATGACCATCCAAGGTAAAATTGTTACCACCATCTTATGTCCTCCTTGGTCCAACGTATGTTTGAAACATTTTTCCGCATTTAAACCCGCTTCCAAAATATTATATAAGATTGGACTATAGAGATACCCTGTATATGTACTTGAACATATTCTCCTTCATCATTTTAGAAGAATTATAAAACGAAGCACACCAATATTTATAAAACATAGAAATCGAACTAGAGATTCCATTTTCGTAACAAATACGGACAGAAAAAATTTTATTCGTTCGATCAGCTTGCTAACACAACGTACGCAATCCAATCACTTTCACCGGCGCAATGAAACAGAGACCATAAAATTCGGTAGTTTAACCGAATGGCGCTTACAAGGTATTCAAATTGTTTTTGTTCCCGCTATACGGAAGCACACTCTTCCAATAGTACAAATGTTGTGGAACAGATCGTCAGATATTCAACGATCCGGATCGAAGTGCTGTTACAGCGAAATATCCGCGATACATTGGAATTTAAAATAGAACGGTGAATTGCTGCGACGAAACTCGAACTTTCCACGAAACAGTTGAAACATAAATATTATCGAAGGCAAGTTCTTTTTCATACTTTGTCGTAACAATAAGTACAATGATCCAAAATGATCTTCATGTTTATTGGTGAAACATTCTCTACTGTTCATTCGATAACCTTTTAGGACAATTTCCGGGATCGTTATCGAGATTGAAATGGCTCGATGGTATCACTTGTTACCTTGAACAGCTTCGATTTATGTGTTGCAAGAATCGTGTAGTTTGTCGTGATCGTTGTAGCTTGCAATAACACTAATGAGATATGTTTCAATTGTCCAGATTTTCGCTATCATGAAGTACCTTTTGTGGCACTCTAAATAGAGAAAATACTTTACAAAATTATGAGGACTTGATGCAAGTCCTTGCACAAACTTTTTTTTGCGATTTTGTTTTACAGGAAATTATGAGCTAATTATGAATGGACATAATATTTTGTGTTTGTTCTCTAACCCATGTCTGACATTTTAAACGTTAGGTGTTAAAATAAATGTTATCAACATTGACTAATTTATGAAAAATGTGTACGAAGTAATTTCAATATCGATTATTTCTTTTTGATTTATAATAATATAAACGATATTTCTTTTTGTTTTGTATGAATGTATTTATCTCCATTTTTTTCGGTCAAACGCTGTCAGTATATTTTATAAAGATAACAAAAAATATAAACATAGAATATTGAAAATATTGTTGGCATTACTTAAATATCATTATAATTATATAATTATATATTTATTAGGAAAGAAAATAATGACATTTTTAAATATGTTAGAAAATTCAATATTTTTGACAACTTTTTCTTACAGCGGTAAATATTCCATTATTATACAATTGTATATAATTCTGTAGTTGTAACTTGCGTTTCAAGGGTTACACATTTTTCTACCATATGAGGTTAAAAAATTAAAAAAGTAACATGTTTGTTGATGACGTATTTACAGTGAAAAAAAATATTTTTACATAAAAGTATAAAAAATTGTATATTAGTACTTTGTGTTACTTTTGATAAGCATAAAGATGAGTACCTAATATCGCCGATGTAGTACTAGGTCAGGTTCGTTTAAAATTGATACCCCTGAGCTGCTTGCAGCAGTATCGTATAACGTACTTGAAGCGATATTTTACATCCGTTGAATGTTGAAGGAGGAAGAAAGAAAATGTGAAATGGGTTAAACAGAGTGAACGTCTTTTCCCTATGAAGTAAGGATATGTCGTTAATTTTATGATCACTTCGAGCTCGGAGACGAACTCGAAGTAGTTTGAAGCGCTTCAAGTCTTCGGAGCATGGTTTGAACCAACCTGGTAGTAGATTTTAAGTTATTTAACAATATTTTTTAAAATTATTAATCAACAATCATAAATATAAATCTTTTTTTAATTAGAATTAACGGGTATCTATTTCATACGTTCAGTTACAAGCAACAATACGCCTAAGCCACTTTTTACTTATTTAATTGTGTAACACGATATTATATTTATATGTACAATATTTAGAGAGTACTTATAAATAACACGTGAGGTAGGTGGTAAAATTCGATCCAGCGGAGGCAAGGCGATTTTGCGAAGAAACCCAAAAGTTTGTTTTCGGAAAGGTTGACTCGGCTGGGGGATCCTAGTTTCAAGTTTAGGCTCGGGTGCCGACTGGTAGTTTGAAGTCAGAAGGTAATTGGAGGGAAAGAAGAGCTGTTTCCGACTCTGGTAGAATCCGAGAGTGGACGAGTTCTAGGGTAAGCAGTGGTTGAACCAACTTTTTTCGGGAATTCAGCGTCCTTTTATAGTTTTTTTGACTTCTAGAGCCGTCCAATCAGCGAGTCCGAACGATTTAAGTTCATGGAACCTACTACCTGCATGCGCCGGGTTTGTGGTGAGTTGGCGAATTTCATGCACCGAAGTTTCTAGAAACATTACACTATTCCTAAATCTAATATTTTTTACGAAATTTCGTTATATTTATTTGAATATAAATTTTTACATTTACCTTCTACATTATAATTATCATCATTATCCACATCACAGTTATCGATTAGTTTCAAACTTTTATCAGCAGATTCATGAATAAAAGCATGATTTTCTATTGCATATTAAGAAATTAGGTGACAAATGAAAATTTTAGATTGGCATCAATTAATTGTGTTTGTTAAATTGCAAATATTTTCAGCGCAGTTCTGTTTTAGTAACGGTATTTGTTTGTCAATTTGCCTTTTATTAAGCCTCCGCGTGCATGTGCACTATCTGAAATTTACTCAGCGTATCCTAAATTAATGTAGATTTGTTCTAATTGCTTTGGGTGTGTGGTCGTGAACTGTTTACAAAATGTGTGTAACCCGTGGTTTGCGTTGCTGAAACCGTATCTAGTTGAAGCGGTGAGCGTGTGTTGTAGTCTAATTTGCCGGGCGGTTAACGACGTTGTGTTTGGATGGGTTGCTATTTTCCAGGTATTGCTGTAGGCTTGTATTTTCCCTAATTCTTCAAAGTATGTCAAACCTGTAGCCGGAGATCTACGTTTGGTCGGGTGTTCTTTAGGTTACGATTATTAATACTAAACAATTATTTAATATAATACTTTAAAAATACACATATTAACTTAACGATGTCTTAACACTACCGGGATGACCGAGGAGGAAGGACCTCTTTTGTTTTTCACTCTGACGTCGTGCATCGCTCGCACGGCAAGATGACGCCACATGCTAAATTTATTTATATTTCAACAGTTTTATTTGGACTATGCGTAATGATCGTTTTCCGATAAACAGCGAAAATACTGTTTTTTAATGTTTCGAACGTCCAGAATATTGTAAAAGATTGTGAAAATTATGATATTTTTAATAAAAATGCTGATTGCCCCTCTTCAGAGGATGTGATTTCAAATTATATATTTAATAAATATTGCTAAAAACAACAAATTCGAAAAACACATACCTCTATTTTAGTCCATAGTTATACAAAGATGCAAAAAAATAGATCAACATTTAGTAAAAAAATTTAAACAAAAATTGTAAATTTTCAAAATATTATTTAAACAAATAAAGTTTATTAAAATTTTGTTCTGCAGAAAAATTCCCTATTGAAAGACCAACAATTGAAAAAAAAGAGCTTCCAATTATTTCTTTTAATTCCGGAGATATTCCCAAAAATATGATTTCAGCCCTTAACTTTGAGGGCTATTATCACCCCTTCAATGTGCACGATGGCCGATATAAAAAAATACGTGTCAAATATTTTCTTGAGAACTATCTTTCACATAAGTTTCATTAAAATCGGTGTGTCCCGGTTGGATATGTTCCCTTGTTAGATTCGGGATGGAATTTAAGAACTGGAGTTCATCGACAATTTGAAAAAACGGAAAGAGGTTTATTTTAGGATTTAGAGTTGTACCGATTTATGATCGTGCCAAAGGGGTTGAATCGAATTTCTACCCGTTTTGCGGTGATACGAGTGTTTGTAATGTGGTCCCACGGCATCTGCTGCAAAGTTGCATAGTCATAGTTATCAAGGCGATCGACACGGCATGGAATGCCGAATTGCACATTCCTAAGTGACGATATTACATTCTAATACCAGGTGTACATTCAGACACAACAACGTACCAAAGCGTAACCAAATTTAATTTCATTAGTGAATTAGGTTAGGTTATGACTGATACAGTCTCTGGCCATCGAATTAGGATCACGTACGAAAATTTCACTTTTATAGCTGTCAAATTATGTCATATATGGAAAATTGTCTCAGGTCATGAAAACTATTACTAAATACGTTGATAACAATATACATATACATAACAATCGATTGATCACTATTGTGGTACTAATCAAATTGTGTGGGTAATGAGCGATTAAAGGCCGTGCAAACGTTTACGTTAGGCTCGAGTATCCAAAGTGCGTGAGGTCAAATTTGGAGAATGGAACCTACTTAAAAGACTAGTTTACAACTCTCCAACCACATTATCTGAGTTGAAAAGAATTACAGATATTTGGAATAATAATGAAGATATAAAAAAGATAAAAACAAAGGGTAGCAATACAAGATATTAACATGTGTTAATAATGTTATGTATAGTAATAGTGTATCTTCTTAGTAATTAATAAATTATATTGAATATTCTGCATACGTTTACACCACTGACCAATTCCTTTAAATTTTTTAAAACAGAATAAACATTGTCCATTTTTTACATTCACTACCATAAATGTAATGTATATATAAAGTATTTTTAAAGATTTGTTTAAGATTTGTTATATAATATTATATTGTAATGTATAATATAATATAATATTATATAATATACATATATTAAAATAATATATATTATATTATACATTATACTGTATTTTTACATAGGTATAATGAAAAATTCTGCAAAGTTTTATCAAAATTGGATTGTGTATCAATCACGAGTTCGTTTGTAAGTTCACGAAATTGTTATTAAGGAAATAGAATAAAAATACCTCTAGAATCTTCTAAAATAGTAAAATATCGAAAATTTCACCATCTACAACACAACGTATTAACAGTAATGAATACAAGTAACTATCTGCATTTTTCAACATCCCTTCTTTCTGACTCATACTTTTACATAATTCAACTAGCTTATATTTAAGCCTTATCGTATAGATATTTGTACCAAATGAATACTTTTTTTCAACTTGTAATAGGACGTTTAATGTTATCGGCTTTCATTGTGAGCCATTTTGTTAAAGTATCTCTTTAATGGTTGCATTTTACCACTAAAAAGAAAGATTATTGTAAAAAACTGTTGCTACTAATACATTGAATTTTACTTATACGTGCATGCCGAGGCAACGTATGGGTTTGCGTTGTGCGACATTTATCTATTGTTCTTACGTATAAGCGTTGCGTCGTTACAAGCACAAAGTTCCGAAAAGCGCAAACCTGCGATCATACGGAAATCTTAACAAAAGCTCACCTTGCAGGATCGTACGAGATGTCGAATGTTCGACGCCTCGAATCGTCGAAAAATTCCATCGCAAACCACCTCGCACCTCACAAAATACATTGTATATCAACGATGTCACGTAATACATTCCCTACATTACGAACAATAGTAGACGCACCTTGGTACGTAAGAAATGAGGAGCTACGTAAAGATCTGCAAATCCCCACTGTAAAGGAGGAGATATGTCGACTATCTAATAGATATAAAGCAAGAACATCGAGCCATCCAAACCCGCTAGCCAATAATTTATATACCGTCAGCACCACACGAAGATTGAAGAAAAAACAACCACAGGATCTAGTATTGCAAACATAGTAAGACAGATTTTTAATGAAAATTATCGATGCTGGATTGGGCACGGTGGCAGAATTTATCCATTAGTCCATTGTGTATAGAAATGACGTAATAAGTCGCGAACAATTACGACAAAAAGTTGTTCTGGCGTTTGAACAATTAAAGTTGTATAGTGAAATTTTATAACACGTTCGTAGGAATTTGTTAAGAAGAGTACAATTATGTACGCAACAACATTGAAATCACTACCAGCAATTTATGAACTGATCGAAATTATTGTGATCTTGACTCTTGATGTACTACTGTGATCAAAAAGTAGAATTTGTTTATAAAATGAAATATCTATATTTATTCCTCTAAATCAATCTCATCGCTTTCAAAGTATTCCCCATCCGACAATTTTGCCAACGTTTTTTCCAATCCTTGAAACAGACAAGCAAATCCTTTTCCGGGATGGTCTTCAATACTTCGATTTGGCTTTTATCTCGTCAGTCGATTTGAAACGGTGTCCCAGACACGGTCTTTTGAGTTTGTTAAACAGCCAGAAATCGCACAGTGCCAAATCAGGCGAATACGGTGGTTGGAACGATATGGGTCGATTTTTTGGTGAAATGCTCTCGAAGAACCAAATCGAAAAACTCACTTTTGTATGTTTACAAAAACACGTGTAGCTCTGCAGCAATTGAATATATTGACATAAAATTATGCATAGATATCAAAGACAGTACTACTAATCCGCACAAAAAATAATTTCATGATTTTATGATACTCGCGAAGTTTATCGCAGTAGTATTCCATGTATACAAACATTGTACATACTTAAAGAAAGGAATAAAGATAGTTTACACCGAAGTCCGTCGAATGTAAACCAAGTGCACGCGTACTCAACAAATTTTCAAATCTATTTTTCTCGAAAACAAAGCCTCATATCAAAAAATTTTATTCTACATTTTCGACTTATTCTTTTATGTAGAATCACCCCCTTTCCGATAGTACCACCAGTTACGGATACCCTGTATATTCACAGTATTTTGTTACATTTATTATTTGCAGTTCCTAGTAGCTTATACGCATATTTCCAATTGGTTAATTGATACGGCAGTTAAAGTGTTAATTAGAACCGTTTCACGTTCGTTTGTTCCAGCTCACTTTCCGAAATTAGTTTCACGTACTAGTGGGGATAGCCTGCGTTCGTTTACTGAGGGATTTTAACGATCAGATAGTGCGACTGTATCGTAAATATTCCAAAGTTTATTCGTTGTTAAACAACATCAAATTATGATAAAATAAATGTGTATTAGGTACACGGGAATGTATCTGGTTGTGTAGTATATTACATTAATTGGTATGTAGTAAATTGCTATATAATTTAATATTATAGCATTGTAAATAAATCATATTGCATTCTTTACAATTTGTATGCTTTTGAAAAGAAACATGTAATTTTCATAAATACATAATTTGACAGTCATGGACTGACAATGAGTGAGATGCAAGTAATATGCATTAATGGGTACAGGTGTATAATTAAAACCACATTTCGTATTGAACATTTTTCTAAATTATTATTATTTTTAATAGTTTTAATTTATTTATTATATTATTATTTTTAAAACTACTCTTAAAAATATTTTTATTTTTAAGATTAACGATGGTTATATGTGCAAACAAAATTGTTCAGTATACCGAATGTAAAGCGCATTGAAATTCATGTATATTTTATTCAAAATAAAATTAGGCAGAATAACTGAAAGAAACTAAGGCAGAGTTGCGATAACATGTGCAGGGGAAAGTTATTCAGACTCATGCCCCTAATAACATATTTCAAGGTCATTTGATTGTCTTTGGAGCGGAAGATATCTTAAATATTTGCATAATATAAATCACGAATGTTAATTGTAATTATAAGTAATTGTAAATAAAATTACTTGTACAATATGTTAGCTTTGATATTATTTGCAATAATACTTGGAAAAAAATATTTCTTTAAAATTTTGAATGATTTTTTCCTAATAAATTAGAGTACTTCGCAGTAAATGTTTGACGGAATTCATTGTTATTACAAAATAGTAACCCATGAAAAAGAAACAAGAAACCAAATTGATTCAAAGGCACATTTTCCATGGTTATCCGCTCACAGGCTTTGCAAATCTTCAATTTACTAAACATCTAAATTTTCAAAATTTTAGGTATTAAAATTCTTAAGCTTCCGAATTTTTTGGCGTATAAATTTTAATATTCCTAAATTCCCAAATTTCTTAATTTCTTAATTTCTTAATTTCTTAATTTCTTAATTTCTTAATTTCTTAATTTCTTAATTTCTTAATTTCTTAATTTCTTAATTTCTTAATTTCTTAATTTCTTAATTTCTTAATTTCTTAATTTCTTAATTTCTTAATTTCTTAATTTTTTAATTTATAAATTCTTAAACATCCAAATCCGTAAATCTATAAAGTCCCATACTTTTAAATTTCCAAGCATTGCCAATCCTTAAATTCCGAAATTTTCAAATTCTCAATTCTCCAAATTCCAAATTCCAGAATTTTGAATTCTACAAATTATTAAGTGTTCACACCATCTGATTTCCAAATTTTGAACTCTTATTTTTCGAAATTTCTAAATTTGAATATTTACAAATGCCAAAATTCTTAGATTGCTGAATTCTCAAATTCCTTAATTCTCCAACTTCAAAATTCCAAACTTGCAAACGTCGAAATTCTCAAATTTTTAAACTTGGAAACATAAAAATTCCTAAATTTTCACATACCAAGCACATCGTCCCAGCTCTGCAGGAACGAATAATATTTTTATCAATACGAAATAATAAAAGTATATAGTAATTTCTTCGACGAAGTGCTTACGGTAAATGAGGTTGTCAAGTGCCTTTCCTGTTCTGCAATGAATAATGTTGTACCTTGTGTTATCTATTTGCGCCGCATTCCATAATTCTGATTCAACTAATTGTCTCTTTTTGCCGATACCGATACTGACGCTGAACGTTATCTACTTCTTGGTACGTAACAGTACCTCTTAATCAGCAGAACTGTGACGACAAATTATTGTACAGTCAATCTCATAAGTATTCATACTCGTACCCTATACATATATACTATGTATAGATAAATTCTTACGTGGATTTTACATACCTCATGAGAATACAAGGAAAGATTGAAGCTGTACTATTTAAACTCTTTTGCATAAATTTTTATCCTAAGTCCCAAATCGACAACATTTTTTCATTATGTCCTTAGAGGAACATAATAAAATTATTAAAGGAAATATTAAATTTCCGGTTATTACAAAAAAATGTTCTTGTGTTATACGTAATATTTCAAGTAAAGGTACTCCATTAATCTAAAATACCCGATCGAAATATTGCAATAATATTGTAAAAATGGAACTCCCAGGTGTCCCTGTACTTACAAATTAACTGAGTTCTTGTTATATTTGACCTGAACTGACTGAATTTAACATTTAAGTGTGACAGTATTTAAATGCATGAAACATAATTATGACTTTTAATTGCTTCAACAATGGTTTCATTAATTTTTCTGTACAGGCTGATGAAACTCTTTTCCACTATTATGCAAACCGTAGTTTCAACTGTTCTATAACTTTCATACTGATTCTCCAACTTTTCTTTAAATTCCTGTTTACAATATTTTTATTAAATTTTTGTCTATTGATGTAATTAAAAATTTTATAAAAATTGTTATCTATTTATGTAATATTCCTTATACGATTAGAACTGTTTAGAGTCGCCGCCTTCTTGAAATATAAGATTTGTTTTTCTATTTCCCGTGATGTGTTCTCTGAAATCTACATACGTCTATAACTAAACCATAGGAAAATGCACTATGGATCTCATGGAGAAACAACACGTGCTTGCAGAGAAAATTGTAACGCTAAGTTTACAAAACCCGTAAAAATGGCGGATCTCATACTTGTTATTTTAAACTACAAAAATTAATTAAGAAACTTTTGTAAAAATTTATATTAACCGTCATTAAGAATCACTGTATAAACTAATTTATATATTGTACATTATTTCTTTATTTTTATAATCTAGTTTCAATTTAAATATGACTGGTCATTATCATGCTTAACGATTGGTATCAAATTTCTTTCTGTATTTGATTTCCTTTATAGTCATCTGCCATGCGTATTTAGCATATAATTTACATTCAGCGGTAAAAATTATTTTTTTTCAAAAATGCTCTGACTCAGAAACGTAATTTCGTATCCTAATCTGTTCTTTAGTATGTATAGTTATTCACTATTACTGCGTACTTATTTTATATTAACTACATTTTCCTCCAAACTATTTACAATTTAAACTCTTTCCTTTCCCAATTTTTTAAATTCATTTCCGTTTACGCATAAAACGCTGGGTAGTTCTCTGTATATTATTATACAATTTTTCAAAGAGCTTGCATGCTGTCTTTTAAGATTTTTTAAATAAATTGACAAAATATAGTTTTCCCTTAACGACGAATATAAATGTGTTTATAAAAAAATTACTCGAATGCAACCTTTATTTTGCTTTTGCAGCTCACCTATTTCGTATTAAAATTTGAATTCTAAAATGCGTTATAGTTATTTTGCAAAAGAAGCAATTTTATGCTCAAAAAAGTGTCCACAAAATAAAATGAATAAGTCGACAATATGTTGAGTTTTAAACAATTATAATTTAGGGGTGAATAATTAACAAGTACCGATTCAGTAACGAAATATACAAAAATGAAATATCAACGTAGACATCGAACGAAAGCCAAGGACAAGTTTTAAATATTGCTAATGTTCGGTCACTTAAAGATATCATTAAGTATTTACCATTAATGACCGAGCATTTTAACATAAGTTCGCTGATAAGTATATAAATACGAACGTGCAACGATATATAGTGCGAGTAGAAAACCAGCTAAACGCAAAGTTGGAAGATTTCCATTTTTGGAAATTTTGTTTAACTAAAGCACCGAGAAGGACTACAAAATCGTCAATATGAAGCTCTCAATATTTCTGCTGTCGTGCCTGTTGGTTGGGACATTGGCCAAACCTAGTTCAGAATCAGCAGGTAATAACATTTATTGACTTTATTCTTGAACGGTGGAGCCGGGTCACTCACGACCCAGACCTGTGAAACATATTACGCAACGATATCGAGTGTTCAACTTTTCAAAACAAATCACATCCGTATAATATTCAAAGTAACGGTATGAAATTTCGAAAATGACAATATAAGAATCTACAGAACTTTTACAAATGCTGGTATGGTGATATACAAGGTGTGTTGTTTTTTATGCTTTCCTTAATATGTTTGTTATTTTTGTTGCTGAAAATTGTATCAGGATAATGTAATTTGGTTTAGAATGACGAATCTAATTAGTTGATAATTCGTGATTTTTGCGCAAGGTTGTTTTCATTTACGATTTCCAAAGTTACCGATATTTTTCGCAGATTAACATATGACTTTCAAAATACTGTATTGTAGTAAACATCAAGACGAGTTCAACGCTTTGTAGCACCGTGTTCTTGAAATGTTTATTCTACAATAAAGTTTTATTAGTTTGAAGGTAGTTTTGGGTACAGTATAATTTTATGCGGGAAGGTATTTTAACTATTTCGTTTAATAATTTTATTAATGAAACGGAACGTGAGAATTTATAATATTGTTATACTCGCGATTAATCATATTTTAACCCTTAACGGTCTCACTGCGGTATGAAACAAAGCGAGCCAATTCAGCTTCAATTTGGTCACTTTATATCCTGAAAATCTAAATCAGTACCTTTTTTAAAATCTCGGTATTTCTACTATTTTTTTTTCGTAAAATGTTATATTTCAAAGGTGTTCAGCTAAAATGTCAGTTCTATATACTAAAATCGAAATATTTAGAATTTTTCTATGAAAATCATAATTCTTTCAATTATTTCATATTCCTGAATTTTTTTTCTTAGTCAACGTTTAAATTTATTGAAATCAGCGGTGAAATATGTTAAATCTTTCAAAGATTATTTATAATTTCTTTCAAGTTGAAATAATCAGTGCCTTCTATGTAAGAAACATTTCTACTACTTGGGATTTTAATTATATATTCTAAAGTTTCTCTTGAAAAATTGAACAAACTAAAATTAATGACGTATTTAGAATACGTCATTTACCGATTAAGCCATCATTCTACAACTGCTCAATGTCCAATTGCAAAAACTGCTTTTAAAACATATGTGATTAGCAAATTATAAAGTTTAATTTAATTGAACATCATTGATACATTTAATGCAGAAATTAAACGTTATGCTGTGACGCATATTATTGGGTCACCAAAGATTCGGTTCCGTCGTTCAAGGATCAAATAATTGATAGCAAGAAGATTAATAAAATTTTTTGTGATATTAGAAGTGAGGCCAAGACGAGCTTCTGAGCGTCCGAGCAACAACGATTCCTCTCCATTGACATGTAAGTATCATTTTTAACGAAATAATTAATAAGTACTTTATTATGTAGTAGAACAGTAGAAAGTTTTTGATGTGTACATTTGTAGCTCTTATTATTATCAGAACTTGAATCTAAATATACAAATATACGAATTTAGATCCTTCATTTTTTGAAGATCCAAATGTAGAACTGTTCTTACATGAAGAAAGAAGACAAGTTTAACTCATTAAGAGTTAAGTTGTTTTATTATACATATACTTTATTTTGGACAGAATTATGTAAGTAAAATAACTTTACCGCAAGCAACTCTGGAGTGGTAGTTTACTATTTTATTTTTAATTTCGAGTTATGTGTGTATTGTACGCTGGTACGATTAATGTTAATCGATCGTCGTTCATTAAGTTACAAATAAGAAAAGTTTAGACAAAGATACATTATTTTCTGGATGCTACTTGAATTCAGTAGAGTGTATAGCAAATCTATTGTTCTTATTTACTATTCTTACATTTCTGTTAATATTTTTTATAACTATGACAGAATTAACTCTTTTCGACAGAAAAGATGACTTATAATCAGTACAGTATATATGTATATATTTAATTATGTTCTTTCATTTAATTTATAATATATTATTTTGTATATTCCTATTTATTTCGTTAAGCCCATGCATACTGGGTTTGCGATTTTTAGACAAACTGACATTTGATAACTCCCATTTTTATCTGTAATGATTGGTTCCTAATTTTTAGTATAGAAAAATATATCTGTATAACATTGTAGTATTTGTAAATTCTGTCGAAAAACGATGTACCTTTAAATTAACATTTTCTGCAAATATTGCGAAAATGAAATGTGATCGCCTATTGTATATATAAGAAAAAATGATTTAGAAAAATGAATATGATAAGATATTTCAAAATTGAAGATGGTTTCCTTTTTAAAAACGTTTGCCATTCGAACTTTTTAATTCTTTTCTTTTTTCAATGTGTTATATTTTTGTTTCCAGTGTTGCCGAATTTATTAACCAATTTGCCGAATGTTCTGAGTGATATTCCTCGAGGTATTTCAGAAATAACTTCAACTATTCCAAGTATTGTGTCCGGTGACACTTCCATGGATTCGGTAAGGGGAAACATCGAAAGGTTCCTGAATCAAATCAACCCACTGAGTGAGATTTTGAATTCTGTCCCAGGAGTTGCCGCCATTTATAACTTCATAATAAGAATTGTGAGCGTAAGTATTCCCTTATCAAATATACTTGAAATAGTTACTGAATCAGATTTGAAAAGAATTATGATACTTTGAAAACACCAGTTTATTGGTTGGCTATCTAAACCTAAACGATAAACGGGTAAAGTTTCGAAAAGTGCAAACGCCTGATGATGATGAAATTTTAATCAAAGTCCCTTCACGAATTTTTAGCGATAAAGCCTCGTTTTCCCCCCAGCTCCTCTCAAAGCCCCCTTTCAACAGTTTTTATTAAATATCTTCTAATAATATTGATTTTAGAGGAAAAAGTTTTATACAAAAAATGAAGCTCTTAAAAAGTACTACAAAAAGTGTTATATGCATTTTTTATGAAAACCTATTATTTTGACTATTATGACGAAAAAAGTTATTTTTTTTTAATAAAAATTTGGAAAGCTTTAATTAGGTATCTAGGAAAAATTGCGTAAAAAATAGGTATAGAGAATGCATAGTATAGAAGCTCCTCTCCAATCTCATTCTACGAAGATTCGGTATTAAAATATTAAAAAATAAATATTTTGATTGTAGTCGGGAAAATCACAAACCAGTACGCTGGTTCTTTGCTTTATGAGGTACTCCTCATGCCCGAGTTTCCATTTTCGTAGCATGAACGAGTTCTCGCTTATGTGTTACTTTTTATACACTGTTTCGGTTTATGTGATCTCTTTTTACGTAGTTAACATGTTTTCTGCCACGTCGGGCGTACATGCTCCTCCGTGAACTTTCCGTTCAAGCTAGTTAATGTTCTCGTCGCAAAATATAACATTTTCACGAAATATTTTATAAAATCTTGTATTGACGTTCAAGTATAAATTTGATACGTCTAATAAACTAGTCTTATTGTATTGATAAAAAATAATGTTATATATTTTTACAACCAAAACGATCTTTTAATAATTTATTGGAACAATTGATTTTTAGTTGTATAGTGCATTTTAAACGTTACGTTTTGGTCTAGATAGTAATGACTTTTGTACTATTATAAATGTTATAAAACCATGTTATAAACGAAATTGTTGGTACTTATAGCAATTTGTAAATTGTTCTGTTTATTCATTACAGATACCCCTTACTATCGTTGCCAATCTGGTGAATTTAATTGTTAGTACTATTGGAAGACTAGTGCCAGGATTCTCAATACCAGGACTTTAAACATGCACGTTATTATATGTATGAAGCGTGATTATAAGAATAAAGTGAAATCTTAATAACGAGTATGTACTGTTATCTCTTGAATTCCTTCCTCTGCGTTTTCTACAGGGTGTCCCAGTTTTTTCCGGCCAAACCTTGCTATCGTGTTCTACATGCAAAAGTACGAACAAAATGTTATGTGAACATGTGCTGTTAAATGTTTTATTAAGAAGTTATAATACGTTCGTACGCTGTGTCGACGAAATGCCAGTTTATTATCATTTTGTATTATTAGATATAACTTCTTAACAAAACATTTAAGAGTATATGTTCATATAATATTTTTGCCTTACTTTTGCGTGTAGAACACACTGGCAAAGTTTGGCCGAAAAAAATTGGGACACCCTGTATATAAGAAACACTGTGCGAAAATCGAGAAAGTGAAAAGTCCATTCTATCGTTTTCTGTTAAGGTAAAAACCACCATAGATGCTTTAGAAAGACTTAACTGAAAAATAGAACATAGTACTATATTTATTTGTACAAGTATTTATTAAATACAGTTTTTAATACAAATTGAAGTATAAAGTTGAACTTGAGGAATTTTTAACATTTTTTATTAATTTTAAGCAGATTTTTATGACGTTTCAAAGTAAGTCTAGATTATTTTATTATTGTTTTTAACGTTTAAATTATTATAAAAATTAACAACGTGATAATCAATAAACTCAACAGTAAAAATAAATATTTTTTGTATTACAAGTGAGATATATCAATTACAATTTATCTGAATTGAGTTGTGGAAGTCCAAAGGCATTAGTAAAATATGTCTACACATATTTGATACTAAATTACTAAAGCTAAAGTATTTACAGAAAACTTCAAAATAAATGAAATGTACTGCTCTCTAAAATTCTAACACTCATATGTATGTTTGGCGTGAGCAGACAATAGGTTGTAGTGGTTACACATATACTAGTCAGATTAAAAGATGTGCAAAGTAAATGACCACCAGATCTGCATACACGGAGGTAATGGACGTATCAATGTTGGTGACAGATGGCGCGAATGTATGATTTCTTTGCCTTTTTGAATTTCTAAAGCTTATCTCGTGGCGGACGGACAGTACCATTCAGAGTTGAAAGGATTATGCGTGAAAGGAATGTGCTTCATGTTGGTTATACTGTCACCCATCTCTTTTCAACACATGTAACTCACTCATTTTCGCAATTTGTCAGAATAGTCACATCTACTAATAAACTTCAGTAATCTGAGAGAGTCGGGGAGGAAACAAAATAATCCTTCTTGTGTCTATGTCATCCTGAGAAATAATTTTTCCAGCACTGAACAATTTATAGAGTGTTCGGCAATCTGCATTATTGTAGGCTATGGTAGCTGGGGTGATACTACACAAGTTTTCTTTTTATCAAAATGTTCGTTAAGCCTTAGTTTTAAAATTATCAATGAAAAAATTGACCAACAAGAGCGCATAGCGGGTTTAACCATGAGAGTTTTGGTTATGTACCAATGTTGTAGTCGTAAACATAGTATAAAATTTCTATTTTTGATTTTTACATTACATTGACTTATTAATGACAATACGTTTGGTAACTACATATTGGCTGAAGCGTACTACTTTACCGATACCGCACAGATTTATTTGCTTGCAATCAAAAGTAACTATCGGTACTTAGCCAACACTCCCACAGCTGAGTATATGTGTTATTCGCGCTCTTTTCGGTCGGTGTTTTTCATTATACGTTGACCGACAATGGTCATATGTGACCGAGGTTGTAAATTCAGTTAAATTAATGATTTACAGGAAAAGTAAACAAGAGGAACTTAACAAGAGGGATAATGATATATACTAACAGATTAAACGATGTAATTGAAGGGTTAAGTACCTTACTTTTAGTAATCTGAATTCTAGTGTGGGTGATGACGAACAGCACTGCAGCGTTATCACCTTAGCTACCATTTCCTGCAATTATGTCCATCTGTAGCCCAACACCCTGTACACTTCGCATATTAATGTAACCGTTAGGCTTAGTAAACTACCGTATTTCGCCTTGTAGCTCAAGATAGTACCCGCGGGAAACCAATTGAAGCGCTAATGTCGCTACTAACACGTATACACGATATTAGTGAGATACGCACACAAGAACATAGTTCGTATGTGTATATAGTTTACGCACTTTATATTTACTTTAAAATTTATTTTACTAAAGGAAAAAATAAATGTAATATGTAGACATAGAATGAAATATATTAAACAAATTTATAAAAATTTACATTGGAAATAAATATAACATTTCAAATAATTCATACAATCACGCTATTATCATGCAAACTTTCTACATTACGTTAAAGAAACTCATATCAAAAGTTCCAGGGAAGATAATAACATAATCTTACAATAAAAATAAAAATATACAAACATATAATAATAAGGGTATCACTGAGCTCAATCCTGAATAGAAAGCTCACCAATTAGAATCAACGTAAGAGAGACAACAAAATGAGTGTATCTCTGTTTTAGTCACACTGCATCCACCTAGTCGTTGACTATTTCACCTGAACTTTTGCAGCAATGTAATCCCGATATTTTTCTTGTGTGATAAAGGAGATACAAGATTTACATGTAGAAGAGTGACATCAGCGCTCCAAGTGATGGAACGCAAGGTATTAAAACTAGCTTCAAGTTTTCAAGAATATAGTTTGGAGAACTTGGCAGCTTCTGAAAATAGGTTCGATTAATTAATTAGAATTCTAAACATTTTTAGTAGTAAATTCTTAATCATATTAATCAATAAAAAGTAGGTGGCGTTTAATATTGTTAATGCCAATTCCTGTATAGTTAGATCCTTGCGCTACGGGAATGTGAATATTTTACTGCCATTTTTCATTAATTGCCTTCACTAATTGTTTACTATAAGAACGACGGCTAATTATGTGGAATGGAAATGCGGAAACGATTATTCGTTAATAACTTTCACAACGGTCACAACGCGATCGATTTTATTCTTCACTTGAGAAATGAAGGTCGTCTTCAGTTTTTTTAATGCAATGCCTTATATTTTTCTCCGAGTTGATACACCATGAAATTTTGTATAAGAAAATATTAAAATAAAAAAGGCCGAAAATGAATAGTTTTTGAGATATTTTCAAATTAATCTTCTATTAATTTGATTTAATTAATTAAATTTAATTATTCTTTTAAGCAATATGTTCAAAAATTTTACAGTCAAACAAAGTGGCTGTACAGCAGCTTTATTTGTAATGATAGGTTATGTTTCTGAACCAGTTTTGGTTACATTTTAGACATTATCATGAGATATCACAGTAGCTTGCTTATCAACTCAGTTTCTGAAGCTTAGTAATAGTAAAAGTGAAGTTATTATGAGAAATGTTGTGTTGTACTTTTATTATTATCTTCAGTAATATTGAAACGCACGATATGATATCTGTTTATAGTGCGTGCAATAAAAATACTGTTGAAGCTAATATATTATATTATATTTTATAATCAGCCATCACATTCTCCTTTTTTACAACTCAGTAAAATGCTAACATGGTTGTTTCAATTTACAAAAACGTAAAAACTGTAGAAAGAGAGAAATACCTTACTTCTGTTTTAGTACCAATTGTCTGTAGTTCATGTAACAGTACTCTTCAAATTTTACGTAATATGAGTGTCAGGCTACACAGAACGTTTGTATTCATCATTCTCAGAAGTTTCATCCATATTATCTATCGATACACTAAGGCAAGACTTCGAAAAACTTCGAAATACAATTTATAGAACGGTTGCTGCATCAGATGCAAAATACAAACAGTACATTTTTGCAAACTACTTTGTAAATTGATAAAGCAATATTTACAAAACATCACGAAGTAAATTTAAAAAATATGCACTATTGGGTAGCCGACAATCCGCATTGGTTCCATAAAATCAACCACCAACATTGATGGAATGTCACTCTTTGGTGCAGTATCATCAGGTCATTGGATCCTGCTTCATTAATGTCTCATTAACTGGTCGAATATACTCTACATTTCCACCTCTAATATATTTGAGTATGTGTTATCAACATGACGGTTGTGCTGCATACAACATTCAATGAGCACGGCAGCCATTAAACGGAATGTTCCCCAATTGCTGGGTCGAGTACGGTAATAGCACTGATTTGCCAATCTGCTTGCCAGATTTAATACCACTTGATTATTTCTTCCAGGAAATACTAAAAAATGAAGTTTCTTACAAACGACTGACGATATCGAAGTGCAGTCTGTCCCGCAAGAGCGTGTTGGCGATATCTGCGAAACTCTACATCTAATGAAGGTAACCTGAAAAAATAATCGAATATTATATATTGGTTGATTGAATAATATATATTGATTCAATATTTTTCAGTTCCCTTTGAAAAGAACAGCTTTCTGATATAATATCACTTACGTGAAACGGTTTGAAGCAGCGTTCTTACATTGCTACCCAAAAGAGCCAAAATTGAGATTCACGTGTGCTGTCAAACATATGCATAAGTCGACATAGTTTGTCAAGAAGTGGGAAAACCGGTATAAAAAATACAAAAATGGAGATTACGCAAATTGGAAATTAAAGTGGGAGATCGATACCCGAGAAGGTAAAATACTTCTTCGGCTTTTTGAAAGAGATCCGACTCTTTTATCACGAAAAGGTAAAGCATTTTTGACTAAAAAAGGTATAAATATCTATACAATGATTTTTTTTAAAACGACGTTTAGACGAACTTGGTATCATGTCGCAGAGCACAATGTCGAAACTGTTGCTTTCAAAAATCATTCGGTGAGTGTTGATGAAAAAGGGCGAGCATGATTGAAGTGATGTGGTGTCCACTGATGAATCTTCGTTTTGGGCATGAGGTTCTATCAGGCGTGAATGGTCTATCAATTGAAAACGGTGATTTAAAGTATGGAACACCCTACAGAAGTGCATGTTTTGTGTTGCTTTAACACACACGGTTTCGAGACTTTGTGCGTTTTCACAGACAACTTGAATGCACATAAAATGGCGAAATTGCACCAAAGGGGACTTTTCACGTGCGTAGAACGTCGGTTCAATCAAACCGAGGACGAATGGATATTACAAGAAGACGATTCTAAACATTAAAGTCGCATTTGCACCTAATGGAAAGCGAAAAACACCTTCACCATACTTCCTTGGTTGTCGCAGTCCCCTGATGTAAACTCTATAGAAAATGTCTAGACCCTAATGAAGTACAAGTTGAGAGGAAGACGTATCACCAAAATAAGAACACTTGAACGCCATATTCGTAAGATATGGAAGTCACTACCGGTATCCTACGCTGAAAACTTAGTCGCAAGTATGCCAAAGCAGTGCCAAGCTATAATTGCTGATGGCGAAGATTAGACTAAAGAAGAGCGTATTAGCGTTTTAGGTGTAATTTCGAGTCTTGTAAAATTTTTTACAAATATGTAAATATTTATAGAAATATCTATTGGGTCATTCCACGCCAAATCGATCACTTTTGGAAGTCACCATCTGCGATTTTGCTCTAATCGAAATATGTTGTAGTATATGTGAAATTAGGGGGGGTTTAAGTCATCATGTTGCCGGTTTCGAATTTGTTAAGGAATAACAAGCCTTCACAGTTGCATAGAAGTCAATACGATAATTACAAAAACATTTTTTGAATTTTGAAAATTCATTTACACGAATTTATTAATTTAACGTACAATTTTGATTCCTTGTACAATCTTTGTGCGACAGGAAAGTAATATGGAATTCATAAAACTGTTTTCCTTTGTAATTTTTGAATAAAGAATGTGCGACGGTTAAAGAATGCACACGCTACTCAGTACATTAACCTTGATAACCTCTATGGAGGTCAAGGTCATCGATGCTGCCTCCCCTAAACATAACTTCTACCAAAATTATTTCACGTTTTTATTCCAAACAAAATTTGTACAAATCTTATCTACCGTTGGAGCAGAAGAACGCATATTCGTTCTAATAAATAACCACATGTACAATATGATACAATAAACACATTAAATTAGTAAGTAATAGTTATGCCTTATATCGGATTAACTAACAATAAATACGATTCGATTGGCTTTGAATCTCATGCCATGTGCACACTATCGGTTTGCGATCAATGAGTGTATATAATTTGAAGCACGGAGATGCACGTTCAGTCGAATCCGATTTTGCGGTCAGCTTATTCAAGCTTTGGCCATGCAATTGAAGACGGATCCAACATTGCTGGCAAGGACTTCTAATAATAGGGGATTTCGAAGAATCAGGACAGTGTTCTGTCTATTCCAAGAGAAATTCAATTGACACAATTAAATAATTTACTGTCAGTTGTACAGTGTAGTCCCGTTAAATGGTTTCTGTGAAAAAAATCATGGAAAGGGTCATATATGTTCGACCTCCTCTTTTGTTGATGATTCGTTATTTCGCCGTCTTATCGAGATTGTGTACAAGCGCAAAAACGTACTAATCAGAGTTAGGAAGAATGCCCGTGGATCTAATTGATTGTATCTCCTACAACGATTACACTGGCACACAAGTGAATCGCATTATTTACTAAAGCGGTCATAATTACTATTTAGATAGCGTGATGGAAGATCGTTAATATTAACACTGAAACTACCAAAGCAGTCAAATGGCCATTTCATAAATTTCCTATTTTCAGACACAAGTATTAATGAAATATTGATTCTTCGTTTTGATGAAAATCAGCAGAGATTTGAAGAAATTTATCTTGTCGTAAGAAATTTGTCGTAAGGGTTTCTTATTAAATGTTTAGACTGTTCCGGCGCATAGGCACTTGATCATGATCGCGCTTAGCTGCAAGGCTCGAAGCTGTCGCTTCCGCTTCTCGGCGCGCGTAATCCCTGCGCTCTGATTGAACCGTGTTTTTCCTTAATAATTCGAAAACGAAGCTTCAAACCCGATTTTTGCAAACCTTTCAGGGAGTAACACCTGTCGCGGGACATCCTGTATAGCTGAATATGTACGAAATAACCTCTCCTCTCATCCCGTACAAACTTTCAATCGATCTACCTAACGCCCTGTATATGAACTACACATTCATCGAGCGCTTGTGAGAATGCTGAAATTTTAGGTGTTGTTATGCGCCGTCTAGTGGCGACGAGCAGTGATAGACCACAAAATACTGCCTCGTTATGACATCTAGTACCCGTCGCCCGAACCCGATGACGCCTGGGGAGGCGCTAAAATTCTGCTCCCTATTCTCAATTAACCAATAATGTTAACCACCTGCAAAGCATGTATGTATATGTATAATTTATTTTCTCCAAGGTTTTGTACATAGTGTGCCTCAGAGATGGCGTTCGAGGTACTTTATTTCCTCTTCTTGCGCAAATAAATTCTAACAATCATTTCATGTATATGCACCTTTTCCGTCATCTCTGTCACCTGCAATGCAATGACGACAGGAATTAATGATGTCGATGAATGTTTTGCCTGTCCCATTGAGTATGTTGTGCGGTTCGTTGTTTTATATTACGATAAATTATTGGACTTATATGTTATAAATGGAGTACAATTTTTACCTTCTTTTGATACTTTCCGTAATAGTAATATTTCCTGTGTCGTTTGGCAGCCAAATTAACTCTCATATTCTTGTTTTTTTTTCAGATAAATGCGTATTATATGTACGCTTCACCTTGATCGTTATTTAGTCATGTCTAAATTTTTATAATACAATAACAATTTATATAATCTTGTTCAAAGTAATCCGCAAAATAATAATTAATCCACAAAATATCACCACAGATAGAAATTTGCAATTGCTGTAAAACATCATTTTTTTTTTTAATATAAGCATCACAGAAGAACGGTTTGTATATTCGTATTTAACGCATAATGAACTAATGAGAATTACTTACTGTAAGTTAAAAAATTGTAATTATTAATAATTTATTGAATAATTTTTTGAGCATAGGATTTTCAATAACCGCTGAGTTTTGAACCTTTTTGTTAATTATTCATTTTTTAAATATTTAACAAAATTGTCTTTTTCTTTTACATAAAATTAAACACTGATAGAATACTTTATTTCGAATTACAAGGTTGTGACTATTATGCAGTACGATTTTTACCCAAAATTAACATGACGAAAGCAGCATACGATTTTCAGTGATCGCCACTATACAATGTGATTATAGGAACTAGGACAGATTTCAGATTTTTTTCAAGTACAAATAGAACAAAATAGTAGAGAAAAAGTTTTATATAATACGTCCTAACTTCCTATGAGCTTATTTTTTATACGGATGCAGTGATGCATCAGCCAAGTCCAAATGCGCTTTCTTCTTTAATGCAACTCAACTTTCTTATTAAACCAATCGATACCTTTTATTATCCTATGTATAAAAGTACTGACCCAAGCTCCTCGAAATGTCAATACTTCACGAGGTATTTGACATTTTATGTCAGGAACATACTTTATTACAGTAAATATTCGAACTCTTAATAAAATTTGTAGAAACTACTAATTCACCTTTGATGACAAACTCTTTCTCACTTTTCTCAATTTTTAAAGTGACTATGAAATTAAGTACAAGACATATACAAGAACTGAATCACTGTAAACTCTGCGATGGCTCTTTGACAATTGACTTCTTCCTGGGTCCTGAGTTCTTGATGTTTAAGGAAAGTGCCATTAAACTCCAAGTTAGTTAGTTTGCACCCTTCCTGGCTGCAGTGGCATTTGCGTGAGTGCATGTGCGGATAAATCGTTGTAATTTCCAACAAGAAACGCCGGACCAAGAATGAAACGTAAAAATGTTTGTCTTCGGATTCGAAGTGACTTATAAGCACTTTCCAAAAAGGGGAGAGTGTTTAGGAGCATTAGGAATTCCGCGAATGCACAGCGGACTAACTCGAACGATCGTTTGAAACCTCCTTACCGAACTAGGAAATATATGTTTCCGATTTGGAATGTCGACCATTTCTCCACTACCTGCTCTCACTTATGCTTATCAACCCTCGGCCACTTATAAACTTCTCCCTGCCCAAATTCCTGAACGCAGACATTCCAATATTTATGTATTCAGATCCTGTTTTTAGGCAATTTAGTACAATCAGACACATATGCAGCGCCTCCGATCATATTTTCCTCAACTGCATAACAGTTGATGCACTTCTCTAATCTCAACCTTAAAATTCCGTTCCAGTACTCCCATTTTTACAGTTAAAATTTTTACATTTTTATTGCATAAAAATGGCATTCTCCGAGGACCCAGGATCAGTGATCTACAGTCTCTCTGCCCGTTATACGCGTTCGTAATAATTATATATGAAATTTGTAAACTTGAAGGAATAAAATATTTAAAACCAAATCGTCTTGGGTGATTTGACAACAAAGGAAATGTCTCGAGCGATGCTGGTCACAATCTAAACATAGCCTACCCGCACCTGTCAGTCGTCAAAAGCAACACGGTACCTCTCTGCTACGAAGTTGACGATCCGCTACAATTACTAATTTTTTTAATGTCAGCGAACCTATTGGATATTTATAATGCTCGAGTATGATACTTCTTCTGCATTTTCTTTCCTTTCCTGTTTGAAAGTTTTTTCTGAACTTGCCGTTTCTGTATCTGTTTCCGATGGCAGGTAATCAGTTCCTCTTGAGTGCATTTTGTACTTTAGGATCGTTGAGGATCGTTGTGCAGTGGTGCGAATAAAGAAAAAATATATTTGCTTTAATAATATTGCAACATTATACATACATATGTAGATGAACGTAATGATAACAAAAAATGCTATAATTGTATTAATATTTCCTTCTTTAAATTTTCGACCGTACGCTCCCTCAGTTACACCATGTAATGTACTGAACAATATAAAACAAAAATGCCACAATTTGTCACACGCAGCGCCATCTATTTTCGTGATATGTTCTTTTTTCAGATATTTGCTAATCGACAGGGCTAACTTTACCCTACGTGTTTGTACTGTTTCTGTTTTCTTTCGCAATAACTTTCTGTATTTTCATCAATTCTCTACATACACATTTTTTATGTCACTCATTTTATAAATTTACGCTTGTTTCAATTGGAAATTAGCAAACTTCATGAAATGCAATAGAATGAAACGAAACAAAAAATATTTCGAAACAGTGGCTTGCACGTTCATTGTAATCGGTTATTGCGTATTGTACCGTGACGTAGCACTAATTACCTGATTTTGAAAAAATGGGTGTGGGTTCGAGTTCCTGTATCGATCATTAATCAGCAGGCGCAAATGAAACATGGCACAGAGCATATCGTAAAGAGTAAACATTAAGCGTATCGTGAAGTATAATCTAGTGTAATACGAATGTTACTTACCATAAAATAGTATGTAAATTATTTTGGAAGTTAAAGCAGAAGAGAAAGATCATCATAAGGGAAATGTACAAATAAATAAGGAAATGAAAGAAAAAGAATATGTGGAGGAAAAGAAATAAAATGTACCACTCCTGGTGTCAATTAAAAAGGTGAGTACAGCTGTTGGATTTGATTTCTTATGTACACAGTGCTTTTACGTGAAAAAATAAACCGGAAATATTAGATGAAATTTTTCATGCACACTGTGTTTCTAAGAAAATTGGACTTAACAATTTTTTTATATTTAAACAAAATTTATTTAGCACTATATGCAATGAACATTACCAAGTGCGCTATATTTGCATGTCATAGGAAAGGTGCATAACAAAATAAGTACGAATACAGTGAAAATAATCAGATGCACAGGCATTGATAATTTAGTTGATACTAGTTTATATTTTCATTATTTATACTAATTTTATATTTTCTTTTTAATATGCATATAACTCTCGTATCAATTATATCAGTAGATAATACCGATTTGTATTGTATTTCATGTTTTTCGCATGATTACTGCTCCGCACGTATTTATAATCGGTTTCTCTGAAAATCCATTTCAAATACTCCATATGAAACTTCACCGATTAAAAAAGCGCAATAGCTAGTGCGAATAAAAAGTTTTATCGTTATACATATCGTTTTATTGGCAGAACTTCTCGTTCAATCGCGTTACCCTTTTCTACGTTCCCTCCTACGGTATTCATCCGAGTTTTCCCTGTGACCAGAATAGTGATATAAAGAATGTAGCAACAACACAATTATACTTCTATTAAAAATTGATAATAACTTCTGAAAAGACAGCAAGAACATTTTATATTCAAATTTGGTAGTCCGAAAGCCATGTTAACAAATCAAGGAACGTGCTCCACAGGATCTGTATTAAAAAACTAGCAAAACTTTCTTACATTTATAATTACAGAACATCAGCATTTCATCCTAAATCAAACTAATTATATTATATGTATTAAACAATGGGATGAATGGTTACCTAACCAATGCTTTCTGTTCGGACGCGAACTTAGACCTTTGCTGGGACTAAGAAATTTATTATAGGGTTCAAATGTTCAGTAATTTGATTAGATCCTGACTAAGATTCTATTACCGATTCTCATGGGTCTTATTTCTGTGAACATAATAAAAATAATAAAAGTCCTTGAAAATGAGAATTTTACTGGAATGCCGTTATCATCCAGAAAAAGATTTTTATTTTCGTATGATTATCTATCAGCTTCACTTTTAGATGCATCACAATTATAATTTTCGTTGCAATCATTCTTAGCTACATTTTTTTTTTACTAAAATAAATCACACTTTGTAATTAATTTTCTAATAACAGTGAAATTGTTAAGAAGTTTTGTGCATCGCTATTAAAGCAAGAACCATGTCAACATTGTTTAGTATTTGTTAGAAACTAAACTAGAACTTATTTGTAAGCTGATTATAGGAATCAGCAATGCTACCTAGACAAACCCATGGTTCATTGTTGCTCATATTGAGGCTACCGATATCACCAATATTACACAATTTGTAGTTTCTCACAGTATTGTCAGTATTACTAAAATTTACCGCAGCTAGAATATAGGGTAATGTACTTGGCTAAAAAATAAGCTAACCTAAGGCAGACTTACACCAGCTTTAAAATAAACGGTTGATGTATAAAGGCGTCCAATACAAACGGACCTATGTGTTGAAAACACATCATGAACTTATAACAATATGTATCAAACAAAAGTGATGCATTTTTTCACGTAGAATATGATTCCGGAATAACAAATATGGGTTTATGATAAAAAAGGTAAGATGACCTTGAAATAACCTCGAAGACGCCCACACATACAAAAATTAGTTATGTCATTTGATTCCCCACTCGAAATACTAAAGGACATGTGCCAGTTTGTTTTTCTTAAATCACACGTCTTCGATATTCTTTACATTGTGAACTTAAATGGAACATCCTGTATTATCAGCAAATTACTTCTCAACTGAAAATTTTCTCGTGCTAGCCGGAAGTCCTAACCCAGGAATTATAAACCTATGAGATTTTATGTACATTTGCTTTCGAGAAGGTTTTTACAATTTTGTTATATCGTGTCAACGAATAATAAGATAACGCATAACCTGCGTCTGGTCGTGCATTGTTATCGGCAGTGGAAGGAGATGAATTTATTTAGCTCTTTCTATAATTTTTTTGTATTTACAAGTCTGTGCCATCTAATGAGATTGTATTGTATATCTGATAGTAAGTAGTCCAATTATGTTAACACCAAATTTGCCTTAAAACAGATCGTACACGGTACATTCCTGTTCCTCTAAACCCTCTATTATCAGAATTCCTTGTCAGCCGTCGCTGCATTCGATTCGTCTCCAATTGCGCGACCAAAGCTTGAATAAGCTGACCACAGAATCGGATTTGAATGGACGAGCCGTGCATCTCCGTGCTTCAAATTATGCACACTCCATGGTCGTGTAGCAATGGCGTGCATGTACCAAGAGATCCGAAAGCGGATCTGCAATTGTGGCAGGTGTATTTATTGATAGTCGGTTAAACCGGTATAAGGCATAAAAATTACTCTACTAACTTCCTACATCCATTGCTTCATATCGCATGTGTGATTGCTTGTGAGCAAATGTTTGTTTTCCTTCAACGGCTTATGCAAATTTTTTTTTAAATAAAATTTGAAATAATTATCATGTTAAACATCAAGCCTGTTTTGTTGTTGACAAAACAAATTTTTATTACATTTTGTGAAACCTGCACAGGACAACTATTATTGAGTACACCGTATTTTAATAATGTTAACTAAAATTTTTTTTAGTGACATGTGATATTGTACATTCTTTTACGATTTCACTTAACGAATTGAATTACATAATAGTAATACCGCGGAATAATTAGAGAAAATATTTGAATATTAGCGATATTCGATAATTAACCAATATTATAAAAAGGCGGTACGTTTGATACGTTATTTTGAAAATGCTACGTTTAGTAAATCATTAACGCAATTCGCAATTATATCGCGAGATAATTAGTAAATGTAAAATATTATAACGTTAAAAAATTAGAGAAAATAATATTTGAATACTAGCGATGTTTGATTACAAAATGACGTTATCTTCGACAAGTAGTAGAAACGCGATATCGAAAACGCTACGCTTAACAATGATTAATATCATTCGCTAACTAAATCAGCTTGGAACGGTTAGTTACTGATTTGACTCTACAATGAATTTAACAATTGCCCATTAATTGGAAACATTGGCATTGTCACCGAAAACAACAGGCTTCAGAGACAAGGCCGCTGCATAGGGAGCTTTGCTTCTCTCTAGCTACAGGTATAATATAGAGCAGACTCCGAGGATTTGACGGTCGAATCAATGTTCCATAGAGGTACAAATTAATAATGACTCTAACTAATTATTGATCAGAATTGCTGAATTCGCCACCCAAAGCAACGGGATTCACAGACCAGATTGCAACATAGAGAGCTCTGTTCCTCGTTAGCTACGTGTATAACCTAGAGCAGCCCCTGAGTATTTGGCGATCGCATCAGTAATTTGATGAAAATAGCAGTTAATATAAAAATGGTTGGATTATGACACTCCTTAAAACAACAGTGTTCAAAGAACAGATTGCACAAATATTCAGTTTAAGGCAAACCCCGAGTTTCTGAAGGTCCGTACACAGCGTTCTGAGTTAGTCAAGACGTGAGAGTCCTTTTGGCCGCTTCCAGTGAAACTGCTCCTTTCCTACCTAGCCTCGGGGAGATCCTGTCTGAATTAAGTCGAAGAGTATTCTATTGGGATTACGGAAGCAAGGTGTTATTTAATAAAACACAGTTGTTATATTTTAACTTTGAAAATGAATCAGTGAACTCTTTTATATATTCTTTTAGTAACTTCAATGACTTCTGTTTTACAATTCGAGAGTTTAGTGTCAAACAACATTAACTTCAAAAATTCACTGTTTGTGTTAATGACAGATTTACGACCACAGAAGTCGTACATTTCGACTATAAAGATGTTATTATGAAAAACGAATAGTTTACAAGTTTTTGGAGTTAACGCTTTGGTTTTGTAAAATTTATTGAGAGTCAAAGAACGCTAACTAGACAGAGCGTTGTTTAACTTATTATTTTTGGAATTAACGTTATCTCACTTTACACTCTCGAATTGTGATAATTCTTTAAAAAAAATCACTTCATTCTTTTTTTATTTATTCTTCAGTATATTATTTCTGCTGTTTATTAGGTCGTAAATATGTAAGGTAATAAATAAATATGTTATTAAGTGATAACGATATTATATGACTTGACGATCCCAATAAACATATAACGCAAATTAGTGTTCTTATCAATATATTTTTTTTATTTTTTCTTATCTTTAAATAGTGATTAGTAAAAGGCTTTCTATCCTTGTTTAAGAAAACTAGCGACATCGCGCGTTACCGATTGAAAACTGCACGTGAAATAGTTAAAAATTCGCTCGATTGATATTAACGTATGTAATATGCAATTTTTCTGCAGCGGATTAGCCTCCGGGACATGAGAATATCTTTGACCATACTCTGCAGATATCTATTTCTTCGTACTTCCGATTGTATAATAAATTTTTAACAAATAAATGTTTAGAACCTCAACATATAAAGAGATTCTATTATGATTCATAAATTTTTCGATCCTTTGTAATATTTTGAAGTCAAGATCATCTTAAAGAGTATGATTTTGTATAATGGGCGTGTATTGATCTCACCTTTCCGATGGTAAACAAGAAAAACAAATTATTTCATTTTAAAAAATATTCTTGTCCTCAAAATCTCGGAAAATATGAATGAAAACAGACTGATGTCTCTCTTGAAGTACGATAATTTCTCCCTAAAAATTGTATGTATTCGAATGAATAATAAATATTAATGGTGCCGAAGTTAATCGAGTTACTCTCTATATGCAAGATGAATTAAGTAAATTATACCTGCATTTCTTAATGGTTATTAATTAGAAAGAAAGTAATTTCACTGTTTAAAATTTAAGCTTCATAAGTGAGGTACAGAACAGAAATCTTTATTTTCGATGACATTTAACATTAGCTGCACCACGACATAGGTTTATAGGTTACTTAGTTTAAATTACATTTTTAATTTAATTTGTTAAAGTGCTCCTCTTAATATCTTTGTTAATTTTGATCAAAATATAGAATTAATGTGTATGCTAAATTATGTTTCATCGTTTGTTTGTTTATGTTATTACTTTGTTTTTAATTTTACATTGTGTGTATGTTGTATGTTAGTACAGTTAGGGTTAATGACATTTTTCCATTTTTTGGAAAATTAAATTATAAAAAATTAAATTTATAAAATTAATTATAAAAAAATACCAGTGTAATCGTTAGCAGGATAAACTCGACGATTTACATTCAAAGATATAAACTTTCCTTTTGAAAAGGATATTTTCTGCAAACATAGATGTACAAATTGAAGACTCTCCAAAATAAATGTACACACACATATATTAGGGAATGATTCATTTTTTAAAGACAGATCACATTTCGATACTTTAGAAGTGAATTCGTGGAGATAACCACGTTTCTTGCATGAAATAAATTGAAACGTTGACACAATTTTCACATTGACACGTACACACTTAATTACAAATAAATTAGTCAAATTTACAGAATATCACGCTCAGACGATTCGAAGCATCGAAATTACAGGATATAAATAGACCTCAAGTTTGGAAGTGCTATAGTTCCGAAGATTTAACCCTTACAGTAAAAAGAAATATGTCCAATACTTTCTTTGTACTCAAATTTATTAAACCTATTATTAAACATTAATAAATAATATATCTTTATATAAAAGATAACAAACATATTTTTATTAAACAGATCATAAATTGAATAAATAAGTGAAAATATTGATGCTTTATTCATTTCCTTTGTATAAAAAAAAAGTAAATCTCTAAATACCATCTTCCTAGTTTACGGACTAATAATCGATCCACAAATTTTGAAATATATTAAACATTACTAATAAATAACAGTTTTCTTCAGAGCCACCATTTTTTACACATTCGCGTAGAATAACTATACATACAACGATTATCGCGCGAATAGGTTAAAAATAGACGTAATTATACAACATATATACAGAGTGATTAACTTGATAATTTTGAATATCTAAAAAAATTTTGTACACAACTGTTGCATGATTTCCACTGTAATCGCTTTCACTCCATCTTTCTTAATACCTTATTATGCAAAATTTCGTACTTCATCCCAATACACAAAATTAGTTTAACAATTAGACATTGTATTTAAAAAAACTGGAGGTGTGTTTTATATCTCGATGAACAAAACACTAAACCTACCGGTGTGTGGAGTTACTATACTATTATATCAAACCATCCACTTCCGACCATAACCTCATCTCTGTAAACTGGTCAACAGACGCTAATAACCTGAGTAGCAACCATAAACCACTATATAAAAAAAAAAAAAAATACATTTTACATTTAATCAATTAAAACAGGAGAATACGTTAAAAATGTTTATAGAAATTTAGTTCGCAGAGCACAATTGTGCATTATACAGAATGAACATTTAGAAAAATTTCTATAAAAAGTCAAGTAGTTATGTATGTGACGAAAGGCGATTTTCTGGAAAATTGAACTGAAATAATTTTATTTCAGATTTTCGACATATTTTGTACGTAGAATTACCATTGCTGTGGTTGTAGTATTGTACTGACCCTCTTTATATAAGGTCCAATTTTATACTTATTTCTTATAATTTAAAAGTAAAAAGTTTTAAATAATTTGCTGTTTTTAAATGTAAGATTGCATGTAAGAAACACAGGAAGTACAGAAAACATTTGAGTAATAAGACAATGACAATGCACAATACATAAAAACATAAAAAAAAATTATTATTAATGCAACCTGTATTCGTTAGTTAAAATATGCTATTCTTTACAAATTAAAATTCGTGATATGAGTATCGTTGAAAAATGGCCTCATTGATCTAACCTTGCTAATTATTTTGGGCCTGTAATTACAGAGTTTCTAAGGGACACAGCTAACTGTGTTATACAGTTAGGAACTTTTAGCTCCATCCATTTTTCTGGTAACAGAAGTAGTGCGTGAAATTTTTAAATACAGGGTGATTCAAAAATACATAGCATTCCATATAAAACACTGAAAATCACTTTCATTTCTCGAAAAACTATACAAGTACAGAAAAGTGATAAATGTCTTCCTGTTGCCAGTGAAGTACATAAAAACTTTTTCCTCTTCCATTTTTTAAACTCCTTATCGTTTACGTAAAAAATGCTGGACAGTAAATCTATGAACACCTTGTGTACAAAAACCATAAAATATGTCAAAGTTTTTATAAAGGAAGTTTCAGGCAATGATAAATATGAACAAAATGAAAAAATATTAGTAGCTATTTGTCAATCATTTTTTTAAAATATCGCCAATATTTTACATTTTTTTCATACTTGTCTTTCACAATTTAAGTTCTGCGTTATTTGAAAAATTGGAAGTCAAGTTACGACATCTCCTTGACAAACGATAATTTGTCAAGTACAACGGTTCAGATATAAATGCTTATAAATATAGAAAATGTCATTAAACATAATACAGTTTTATCTATATAATTAATATTACACTATGTTAGTTAATTATACATAAGTGGTAGAAAAAAATAATGTACATAAACAATTTACATGCTAGAAATGCTTGAAATCTTAAAACTTTTGAGTGTTCTGAAGGCTTAAATTTGTTGATTTATACGATTATAACTGCATTCGTCGTATTAAGAATTTCAAAACTTTCAAAAATTTTAAGGTTAAACGTTTCGAGATTAGTTAAATTAAAGTTTGAAGTAATTCAATGCTTTTTTCTTACAATAGGACATTTTGTAATGATCTATGAAGCACTTCGGATTAATACAATTGCAGATATATATTATATTATACAATCATAAATGCATATTTATATCCATTATTTTAGATATTTATATTTATATATACAAATGTATATTTTTGCAGAAACAGGTAACATAATAAGATATATTGCAAGTTCCATTTGGTTTCTAGCATTTGAAATGTAAAATTTAATACTATAAATATAGGTGTCTGAGATTTTCAAATGTACAAATTTAAGACTATATTGATTAAAAAATTTACACATATATACTGTATTACATACTTTCAGTTCATATTTGCATATTTTATACACATACTATCATATGTTTTTTAGATACATCCACAGTTTAATTATAAGTGGATTTGCAACTTCAGATCCTCCATTAATGATAAGGTGAAAAAGATTGAAGTAAATTATGAAAAATATTAACATAACATTAATTTTATACATATTAAATGAGAAATTTCAATTAGTTAATAGGAAGATAAAGCTGTTAATGCAATTATGACGTCTCGTATTATAAATAATCACTTTTGAAAAAGCGAACAATTACAGAGTCTGAAATTGGTCGAGTTGGCAATTAATACTTGTACTGTGAATAATTGCCAGTCCACTCGCATTAGAAGTTACGTAAAAATGCAATTTATGTGAGTAAAGCAGATACCATTCATTATTTTCAGAACGTAAGTAACCGATAAAAGGTATCCGATACGTCGAACCGTATTATCGATTAGCGATTATTCAAATTTTCGAGTAACGCCGATTAGTTTGAAGGCCAATACAATTTCAATTATCGAATACCATTCTCCAAATCTTCTCGGTGATAATCGCAACAGAGAATCAGTCTTGCAGGAAAAACTTCTTGCTATTAACTATTCTGACAATCTCTTGTCGTTAGCAGAACTCCGAAATACTTGTTCACAACGAGCGGTGCGAACTCCGACTCCGTTCATTCTGTTCCGTTCATATTCGACACAATTGATATTCTGAGTTAGCTTGTTATAGAATATAGTTCACATTGTTTTCTGGTAGTTCAGCAACATATTTCGCTAATCCTGTTACCTCAACTACTTGTAGGGATGTGCATTATTTTCAAAAATGAAGACATTTACTTTTAATATACATGTAATATTTGACAAACTTAATATAATAGATACTGCCGGTAATGAGTTTCTGTAATGATGTTACGGGATTACGTTTCGTTGTGTGTTGACCTAAGTTTACCGGACTTATAAGTTTATGGATAGTATTAGATAGTATTTGACGTTCTTGTATGGATGTCCTAACTTTTTTATAATCATTTTGATTATAATGATTGTAGGAAGTTTACGGCTTCCTACTAAACTATTACCCTGCCTAGGCGCAAAGGCACTTGTTCACGATCATAGTCAAGTGTCACGCTTAAACACATCACTTTCGCATTTGGATGCGCGCTATTTTCGCGCTTTGATTGGTCAGTCTTTTTCATTAATAATTCAAAAATTAAGCTTCAACCAACATTTTGGTAAAGGAAGAAGTTGTTCAGTATCACATCAGCTACCACCTCCTGAAATTATGCCCGGCTTGTAGTCGAACACCCTGTACATACTTTCTTATTCTTGTGTACCGTAACTGATATTAAACAAGATATATTAGCTTGAAATATACGTAAATTAAGCTCGTGCTCATTCCTTAATACTCTGAAAATGGGAATTTTTGCTAGAGCGTGATGTCAAAATATTTTTCTTGCATTTAATGGTAAAAGAAATGCCCGACATGTATGTAAAAGTGCGACGGCAACGCTCCAAGTGACGGCACATGTGGTACTAAAATTAGCTTCATCTTTCTAATAACATAATAGCTTGAAGAGCTTGATCTGCTGATTTTGTGACCAACGCACGCGTATTTATACCCAGCCGAATGCGGATCTTCGCTATCGCGCAAGTGCACGCTTTTAGGCCGCCGCTACCTTTCATTTTTAAAATTACACAAAACTCACCTCTGAACTAAACGTTTATGAATCGTTTATAGTCGTTATAAATGAACTTCAATATTATTTACACTGTAGTCATGGTACAAATAACACAGGAATGTGCAGCTATGAAAGAAAGGATTTAATCAAAGAATAGAACGCTTGGCGAGGAACATAGTCTTTACAAAATTACATAATTTCGTTTGAACATAAAATTATTTTTTTTCGATTACGTGTTTCGATTTAACTAGTTATCCGGGAGTAACTCTGTCCTCTATCGTTCGATAGCATGACGCCCAAGTATTATCATTGAACACTCCATATCGAACAGGCGACTAGGAATGTACTTTCTTGTATTGAATTATGAACGTGCTGAAGATGTTTAGTCCTTCCTCGACAGACAGGTGTCCAGGAATTTTCGCCGAACTCTCCACGTCGGACGAGCGTCCAGAAACAAGTTTCCGTACCGTAGTCAACCCAGGAATTGGCACGCAGAAGGCTGAGTCAGGTGTTTGGAATTCTCAATTTTGAATTCTCAAGAAAGACTGTTCTCTCTTTCCTCATGCATCCCTCCTAAATATACCAATTGCTCACTCACATTCTCATATACACAGATTTTGCGGTTATCGCACCTAATATTCCTCTCTCGCTCTTATTTTCATTCGCACTTTCTTTCACTCGTTCTCTCGGTCATTCACTTGTCACTTGTTTATTCTTTTAGGCGATCGACAGCCCTAACAACAGATAGTGTTTTCATTTCTTCCTGCTTTTTCTTTATTTGTCCTAACTGTCGCGTCATTTAAACCTAACGGCTTGACTTCCTACACAAACGTGTACAAATATTTCGTCGAATCTAATGGATATATAATTTGTTCAACGAATTATAAATTAATGATACAAGATTGTACTCGTTTTCTCGAATTTTCTTTCTGCGTGCTACAAAATTGGTCATTAATTAACTGAATTTTATCTTTTATTGGTCATTAATTAAGAGAAAGAATCCATGAATATAATCGCTATTGAAAATTACAACGATTTACACACTTCCGCATATACACTCACGCAAATACCACTATAGCCAGGAAGGGTGCAGCTAACAAGTCTGACCTGCAATTTTATGGCACTTACCCTGAACACAAAGGACCGAGGAAATCCAGTTATTCAGTTGTTTTATATATCTTGTGTTTAATCTCATACAGTCACTTTAAAAATCAGTTTAAGTATTTTACTCCTTTATATTTGTGTTGAATAAAACATAGATATTTTTTCATATTTTTTTTACTATTAAAAATATCAAATCAATTATTTATTAGTTTAAATTTATTTACACGGTCTTATTTTTATACCATTTAAATTTATTTATTCCGTTTTACTTGACCGCTTCTGTAATGATTTTTGGAAAAGCTTGTGTTTCCAGAAAAAATATATCTTGCAAGACCTGTAACATTTCAGTGCGTTTTTTCCAGTGTGTATGGAATGTTCAAATTTCTTCCAAACATAATTTACCGAAAAATTTTTGATCATACAAAAATTCAGGCAATAAATTATTTCTAATTAATTTAATTAAGTGTGACGGTCATTGAATTCAATTAAGTCACTTGAATTAAGTCAATACTTAGACGAAGAAAGCCGTCTTTGCTGTTTAATTAAATTAATAAATTACTTATATCTACACAGACATCTTTTGTAAGTGGTCATATTCATAGTACATTATTTCCTATTATTCAATAAATCACGGATCATTTCAAGTTAACACGTTTCATGAGCCCACAATTTGATCAATCTCAATATTTTGTGAAATATAAATTTCATCAAAGCTTAATATGCAAAGTTTTTGGTATCAGAATCTGTACTTGATTTGCAATTCAAAACTTCAATAAGCACTCTTTCTTCCAGTTCTATTTTATTTGCTCATTTTCCCAATGTTGATAAACCTGTTAAAAAAAATTCGTTGCTCTTAAATATTTTTAATCTACATTTTATATTTGCGGATTTTAATGCAATGGTTGATGACATGTTAGCACAGTTTTTGTATATATAATTTTTTATTTACTTTTGTCACTCCATACATTGATTAAAGATAAAATAATATAATATATGTGCTTCTATACTTTTAAATCATTCAGAAGAGAATACCAACTATTTAAGAATTTAGAGATCCTCCACACTTTTCTCATTACAATTTTCATTTAGCTGTACATTTTTAGTACTAAAAGTAAAAAGTTTTATATTTTATAATTTATATTTTAAAGATTACTTTTTATTATTAATTATTATTATTAATTTATTATTAATTAGATTATTAGTAATAATTTAAAAGTTTAAAATGGTTGTGATCTTTTCACGAAAACCACTTCTATGTATTAACCGTTATATCGATATTCGGTTGTTCAATTATTTGTTCAAAAAAATTGGATATAATATTAATATTTATTTATTTCTTAAACCAGCTGCTTTCCTTCGTTTCCTTAAACTTCAATTAAACAATTGAAAGGACAGAAGAATGTAATAATGATTTTTGATACGTTACTAAATTTATTCTTTTATTATTATAACATGAATAATTTAGAAATTAGTTTCAAGGTGTAATATCTTTTTTCAACAATGCTAGGAGTACACAAATATTCCGTTATTTAAATAAAACAATCATTTTCAGGGCAAATAGAACACTGGAACTGTTTGTAATAAAATATTTTAATTTACATTATAAATTTATTTAAGCATCGAATAACTAATTACAGAGAGAAAAGAAGTCATAAGATAATATCAGTTGGTGAGATTCTTATTTATTCTTATTATAAATCCATTTCACGTAGCAATATGCATGTTTAAAGTACCTTTAGTATTGTAACCACTAACCCGACTACTAGTCCTAATAATGACACCACTAGACTAAGTACAGCACCAACTAGGGCTAGTGGTAACTGAAACAATCAAACAGAAAATATTAATTAATTAAATTACTGCAAGTTGTAAGATATTTACAAAACGATAATAAGAGATTACCGAGGTTTACCAAGAGGTTTACGTGAAATTTGAAATGCATGTACTGAGAAAACCCAGGACTTGACGCGTAGAAAATCGACTCAGAGTAAAAGAAGCCACTCATGAAGGCATGTCGACAAACAAGAACAATAATGGCAATAACAACTACATCACGCAATTCACACTATCTCACTCCTTCTCGAAACGTTTACCGACTGTCATTGTTTTTAGCCTAATTGATGCGAGTGACCGCTCGAGCCAATAGTTCCTACTGCCTACTGAATTCCTACTGAAAGTACGTGTGAGTCTAAGCGTCCATTTTTTTATTCTGACCGTACTTCTTCAAAACATCATGGGCCAGAGCCTCCTACGCGCCAATTCCTATGTTGTCTGCAGTAATCTTCATTTATGCAGTTGGCAACAACATCTATATTTGCAATGTAAGCATCATCTATATTTAGTTAACCGTCTAAATATTTGTCGAACTGTCGTACTCAGGGCATGTATTGGCAAATAAATAAATACTGCTAGTCTTAATTATTGTGATAACTAATTGTGAACCTTGAGAGGTTCGGCCGAATAATATATAAAAGCGAACACCACGTAATCTCTTATGCAAAAATTAATAAAAAATATAGAATATAATTGTTTGACTTTCAGTTAAATATTCGAGAAAATCAAACTTGAAAATACGATGCTTTCCTGTCTGTCAAAGATGCAGTTGTTTGTACATTGAACAGCATTATGTTCTTAAAAGTATTCAAAAAAGTAGCGAATAAGAAATGAATTTGAATAATTTATTTTTTTTATCTAAGAAGATTCTTGCTGCCTATGGGCTGCGTAAAAGTAACGCTTTATTTCAAAAGAGTCCGTTTAAAAGGATCATTGAAACAGTTGTTTTCGAAACAGTTTCAACCGTTATTTCGATCGAATTTGGTTAGAAAATACTTACAGCCAAAATAGTTATTAGCAACTGGACCAGGGTTAAGACGAGGCCATCGTCCGCTCCCAAAGCATCGACTAATTGTTTCAATGGAAGAGCATCGCTTATCTGTTTCAATGGAAGAGCATCGCCTAATTGTTTCACAGTAGATGGAAGATTGTTGATAATACCTCCGAGACCGGATAACTCACCCGACGATTCTGAGGACAAAAATAATGCAAAATGAGAAGAAATAATTAAACATGTAAAATGTGTATTATCTCTAAAAGTGGCGAACATGGTCAGGCTTCTGGGACGATTTCATCTGCATTTGTTCGTTTGTCTGTATCACGCTGCTGGCTGCAATTTTAGATCTTTTGAGTTAAAATTTTGAGGGTAGACTCGTGAGACATTCTAAATTTGTTATATAGATTTTGACGGCGATATGACGGTAGGAACCTATCATCATCGACTTCGGTTGTCAAATCGATAAAAAACCGTGTTTTGGTATTGCTTCTGATAATTTTTAATACATAGAATCGACTGGAACCACGACAAAAGTTTTATGATTTATCGTTGACGTCAGTCGTCGTGAAATCAACAATAATCGCATTCTTGTTCTACCTACATGTTTACACTATGTACTCTAAATTTTAAATATACATTCGAATTCGCGTGTGGCACCTGGTCTGTAGACCCACTAGTACATGTTATAGATGATATGCAGTAGTTCTCTGTTTTTTGTTAGAATTTGCGGATGTTCAGATTCTGCACAGGGTATTTGAGATTCCGTAAAATTTAAATTCGTATATTCTTCTCACAAAGTTTAAGTTTACATATCTAAGTATTTTCCTTGTTTAATTTAAAGTTAGTATAAATGAGATGGTATAAGTAACACAAGAAACAAAAAATTCGTACGTGTGAAATCGAAATCTGCGTTTATTTATTTGTGTACGTGCATGTGAATGTTGGAAAAGAGACAATAACATAGCGGGTATAGTAGATCGCTAATATTTCCGTTTATCATATATGAATCAATATAGAAGTGAAAAGAAACTAAGTTTGCATAAATTATTTAGTTAGCAAAAAAAAATATCTACATAGAATCAACGTCGGAAAATGCGGAGAGACTTCTCTTTATATCGGATAATATTTCAATTGCTAAAAGAATATGTTCATCAGCAATGTAAATAATATTGTTTCCCTACACCAGTGTGGAAATGTATTAACTTGTTGTTAGTACAAAAAGTATGAATATGCATAGGATATTTTGAAAGATATGTATTATTTTCTGAACCGAATATATTACATTCAACTATTGATAATGCCATTTTTTCAACAAACATCATCTCTATAAAAAGAACGTTAATTATATTGTTAGCATGCAAGAAAAATGTAAACAATTTTTCATTGCCTTCAACTTTTTTAAGTAAGGAGTAAGTATATGATTATTTGTCATTACGTAGCTTTAGTTGCTACTTTTGGTTTCAGTAATAACAGTAGTTTTTTTCTATCAGCATAATAACACGTTTTAATACTCTTTTCTACCTAATGTATATATTTCGCAATTGATGGAAAGACTCCACTAACAAAAAGGAAATAACTGTTAATAAGTATACAATAACTTTGTTATTAAATATAATAAGTATATAATATCTTTTAAAAGTATACTACGTTATTAAATTAAACTTCGTATAAACTTGACGTTAATATTTTATTAAAATGATTTAAATAAATTATTAAACTAGATTTACTTATACTTTCAATTTTACTTATTTACTTCTGAATTTCACGAAAATATTTCCTTTGTATCAAATTTGTTTTTTTCATTGATCTCGAGAAGGGTTCATATTTTAAACTTGCAATTTAAAAATTGACAATATCGAAATTACTATTTTGCTTCTGTAATTTTGTGCGGAATAACGAAATATACAATAAAACTGGTTTTTAATGGATTACACTTGTCCTCTTTGTTTAAACGTCAGATAAAGAGAGTACTACATTTGCATTCTAAGAAAACGATCCGAGTACAATAACGTCTCGAAATGAGCGAAATGATCTACACAAATGATGATAAATTTCATTTGTGAAAATATTTGCTCACATTTATAATTTATTTTTATATATTATACTTTATTTTCGGAACTAAAGTGGATCACTTGAAATTATGAAACGGGTCACTCTGTGACCCGCGGGTCATAGGTTGCATTCATAGGTTCAGTTATATTTACACGATATAAGCGAAAAAATTAGTCACATATGCAAACACTCAGCTTTGAACATCTAAACCAAATTCTAACCATAATTAATTAGTTTTTATAGTAATGTTCACATATTATTAAAAGCTAATTAAGTTCTGTAGATTTTCTTACATTCTCATTTCTTCGTTTGGATATTATACGAACCTAATTGGTTATGAAAAATTGAACACAGATCATTGCGTAATACGTTCCGGAGATCTGGGTCATGACTGACCCACGGTTCGAGATTTAAGTAAACTATTGTTACCTTTTGAACTGGCATGAACCAGTGTTGCAATCAACAGGCACGCCATTGGAATGATCACGAACTTGATGTTGACCATATTGTTTCGTTGTTTTGGTTGACGAAAAAGTTGCCGAAATCGGAAACCTAACCTTGCTTCTGGCTATTCTGCTACTTGCACCTTGTATGGATTTACGTTCGTATTTATATACTTATCGGCAACCTCATGATAAAACACTAGGTCATTAATAGTAAATACTTAACGATAACTTTAATTGACCGAATAATAACAATATTCAAATTTGTCCTTGGTTTTCGGAAGATCGAATATATGTTTATTTCAATTTTACATAATTTATGTGTCGACTAAGTGTTTTCGAACTATGCAAACCTTAAACTATGGGTTTTTACAATATCAGGTGTGTTGGTTGATTTATGGGCCAACAAAAAAATCATAAAAAATAATCGCAAGAATTGTTAATTGTACTTCATTATAATTTTTTTTATTTGTAAAGAAGCTGTTAGGGTCTCGAGCCGTGTTGAAAATTGTTTTCATGAAAAGCTGTGAAAGACTTTTCATGAAAGTATAGTGTCTGCTTAGAAAACCACCCAAGTAAATGGACTTGGATGCGATTATGATTAATAACAGTCTTCTTAATTTACAATAAAAGATATTTTTTACATTTAAGCGTATTTAATAAGGTAGCAGTAACTCCTTATGAACTGTTGTTACATATTTGTGTCAGTATAAATAAAACAGAATTATATTTTACTTTTTAAGGCAGTTTAGTTGTATTTTTCTTAAGTTTTATTTCACACTTGTTATTGCAACGAGTGTTGTTAGTAGGCCAATATAAGATGGTGCTCATTAAACAGTATAAATTAATTTATTAATTAATTTCATTAATAATATACTCTGAAATTATTTACACCGATTATTCTAATGTCAGTAGCTGTTGATTTTGCTTTCGATCTTTTTGCAATTAGAATAGTTTATACATAATAAATACATTTAAAAGTTTTGCCAATGTGACCATAAAAAGAAATATCATCTACAAGTACAAAGTTTATTTTATCTTTCTTTTATTTTTTTTTTATTTTAAGCAATTTTATTTTTATTTTAAGGTTTTATCCCGATTGACCCATCTATTACAAAATAATCGCAGAACAGATGGAAAATAATTGTTTACTCATCGAATTTATTAACTTTGTTCGCTTCAGAATCGATTAAACAATCGTTTATATTATTTAGTACACTAGAAAAAAGGAACACTAGAAAAAATTATTATTAAATTTGTAACCTGTTTTAAATTGTTTTTAATTGTAACAACTGATACAATTTTTATCATTTTGCAGATTAAAAGAAATAACTTTTCTCTTAAAATATTCTTTCTGTCTTTTACAGATTGTGAGTTATAGAATAACTAAAGGCATTTTGTCCAAGTTCTAACAAGATAATATATGTATGAATCGAGAAACCGAGATAAGCAGTTTCTGAATGTCGGTTTGTGAGTATTACAGGGTCAATGAGGAGATCAACCATAACATTCAAACATTCAACGAAAAAGAGGTATTAGTGATTTTGAAATTGCATTTTGTGAAAATGCAACTTTATGAGTAAAAAATTGCAACAATGAAATTTGGGAAAGAAGCAAATTTTACGTATAACTACTGTGAAAATTTTATTTTAATTAATAATAGACTTTTGATGGTTCCTCCAGTACTATCACATACTTCTGTTCCATGAGTTGGAAAAAAATGTCATTCAACGGGAACACCAAAATCGCTAAAGTAATGTGTTGCAAAGTAATTTTCTCTCATTTACATTAAGTTACTTTCCGGATATATATCTCTAATTTTACTAATTAAAAAAAAAATGAATGGTAATGACGGGTTACAAACTGCTTACGTAGTATGCGCGATTTTTAAAAAGAAGTTCTTAAAAATTTTGCAAACAGCAGCAGCTAATGTTTACAATATTCAACAGAAAAACCAAAGTCCACGCAATGAAAAGTTAATTATCGTTAAATACAAGTACTAAATCTTTTTAATTTTCCAAATCAATTTTAATTATTCGAACTTTACGCCCGGATTTTATTGGTTTTATTGACTCCAATATTGTAATTTTGTTTACAGTTCTAATTGATATCTAATTAATTCTCAATATAATTATTTCGCAATATTATATAATTAAAATTCATTAAATGCTATATTCAAACACTAATACTATATCGTAAAACTAATACTATATTCGTAGAAATTGCAAATACTCAGAAATGATTTTAACGAGGAAGGTAATGAAGATACATACGAAAATTATCTACATGATAAAGTAACTACCTGTAAAAACCTATTTAAATGTAAATTAGAATAATTGATGCTACGTCCCGACGAAAATTTTCGAATTTTTTTATTGTTTTTTCTTCCGTCTGTTCGAAGGTGAGTCGACGTTGCAATAGCACATGGAGTAATCCTTGTTGGGCAGTTGTCGGGTTTTTGATAAGTATAAATTTATTAACTCTTAGACGTTTGCGTTTGAATTATTGTTTTCAACGATCGTCCTCGCATTTTAATTGTTTAGGACACATACGCCATATCGAATTCGACCTTGACGGGCCTGCTTGAAATTGGAAAATTCTTCACTCTTCTAGTATCAGTCGTGAAATAAGCTTCCAGAATCCGGTATGGTATGAACAAAGTGTAGCTTTGATGTACGACAAAGCCTGTCTCTTGAAATTGGTCATATACATATACGAGCAAGAAATTTAAATTAAATGAATTTAATATCATGTCAACCTCTAGTAATTAAAAATCTATTTCACGCAAATTTTTTGTATATTACTGAAATATTACTTGCAATATTGGCTTTCAATTTTAGAACATATAAAAGATAAAAATGAAAGGCATACACTAAAATGATTTACCCTACAAAATATTGTATATGCATATTACAGAAATGATTATTAAAAATTATTGGCACCAGCAGTGGAAGAAAAATTATTTTACACGCTTTAAATACTATAACATGTTCTGTGGTTTGTTTATTATTTAATGATACATTTAGACAAACTTTTGTAATAATAATAGTAATATTTTTCTTAATAATAATTCATCGTGCTCTCGATACATGTATGCCGCGTTTACAATGAAGATTCAGTAACACGTTTTCCGGAAATTAACTTTTTACAATCACGTGGTAAAAAAGTGCTGTCCTCACAGGTCTCACACCTTCGCTATTTAGTGCCAATATTTAGAAGAAAATACAGACAAATATATTACAGTACAATGACAAAATATTTATTATAAATAAATTACCGGTGAATGTGTTATAGAGAAGGAACAAAATACTCACTCATATTTATTATGAGTTATAAATAAATCACAAAGTATTTTTTATAAATAAGTTACAAATAAATTACAGATGAATATGCAGGTATAAACTATTGTTTTCCGAACGCCATACTTATACACTACATGTATACGTTCGCTTTTCGAAATACCACGTCGAAATCTTATCTCCGTCTCATTTCGCATAGACATTTAAATATTAGTTGCATTATTTCATTTCTCTCTGAAAGTAGTTTCTTTTGTCAGAATGTCGCCTCTTGTTGTACCTACTCTTTGTTATAGAAATAGAGTTCTTTATGTGTACATCAAGTCATTAATCTTTGGTTCACGAACAAAGAACTCAAACACTGTTGTCAATTGTAATTTTAACCTTGTCATTTGCATTCTATTTTCAAACTTATCAATAATTAGCTTCTAAAGTGTTAATTCTAAACAACGGTCAGGAAAACAATTTAATATTTTTTTTACTGAAGAGGCTTGAAACGTAGTACGAAGACTTTGAGAATGATTCCTTCTTTGGAATTCAGCGATTTACCATCATTGCCCAGTAAGTAAATTGAATACTCAGTTGAATTGGGAAGAGAGGATTCCGATACAACAATTACATTGTCCAACAAATTTTAATTACTTCGTTAACGAAGTACGTATTAACGTTAAACTTCGATTTTAATTACTTCAGTACATGTCTTTTATTGTATTTAATGTAATGATTGATTGTGTATACTGCTTTTTCATATAGTCCGATTTGGAAGAACATGTTTCACTTTGTAATTATAAGATTATGTTAATCTAAAAACAAGGAAGTTTCATTGAGACAAATTTAACTAGTTTGTTGACATTTAACAGTTTAACAATTTTGTTGATATTTAACAATTTATATATGTAGGTGAAAAATACCTGTTAAAGGTCGTAAAAAATTTCCTGTAAATAATACATACATTAAGCGGTGGAAGTTTTCTTAGTTATAACAATTACTTGCGATATTGACATATAGAATAGAAATTGTCTATTAATGCAATCTTCTCTTTTTTTCTCTTATTCAGGTAGCGTGATCTCGATCCAACGAAAACAGTTCGTCGAGTATTCTTCTACATTTTGCTAGCTCTTAAATGTGCCTGCCTTTGGTGGACTTGCACACAATCATACTGTAGTTTACCCCAAATGTACTTTCTTAGTGAATCTAGAAACTCGCACCAACACTTTTCTTCATTAGTCTTGATAGTCTTCCTAAAATCTTTCTTAACTATACTGTAGATAACCCAGTAATTGGGGCGGATGAGGTCGGCCCACAATAAAAGAAGCCACTCAGTCGCTCCGCCTATCTCCACCGTGAACACTTCTAGCGTAACATATCGGCAAATAAGAATAATAATAACAATAATAGCCGCATCACGCAATTCGCGCTATCTCACTCACTCTTGAGACGTTTGCCGACCGTCATTGTTTTTAGCCTAATTGGTGTGCGTGACCGCTCCAGTCAATAGTTCTTACCGCCCAAAATACGTGTGAGTCTAGACGTCCATTTTTCTATTCTGACCAATTGGTGAGGTAGTCCTTGCAAACACCATGGGTCAGCCTCCTATGCGTCAATTTCTTTGTCCACGATGAGTGTCATTTTTATTCTTGTATTTTGACGTATCCATTTTTTTTCTTTCTAATCTTTATGGTTCTTTTCGGCTTTGCTACTCGTTTTAAGAACGTTAACGATTTCGTATTTTAGCGATTTAGCTAGGATCTTAATTCCAATCTTGTTAGAAAGCTCCGATATTGTAATTCGTTTACCTTAACAGCACCTCCTTCTATCTTGACAAATTTCTCAAGATTAGACTTTCTAATGTCCCATTTAGAATGGCTTTTTATATATTTTCCTTTTCCAGATCTGATTTTCGAGATATCTCATGTCACTTATGTTCAGATATCACTTCATGTAACTAAATGGTTGATTTAATTTGACTTAATATGATTAAATATAATTGTATTTCCTAATGACCTAGTCAGAGTTGAACTTCCAATTTTGTAACGTGCATGTTAAAATTGTCGGCTGAAATAATTTTACCTTATTCGAAATGGGTTTAAGAAATAATTTATTACATAGTAAATTGAATTACTTAAAAACATTTCTTTATTATTCTCACTGCGCAAGGAAGATCTGAACTAATAAATTAATACTGATCTTATTTAAATAAAAACTGGGCTCAAGAAAAATCTATAGAAATATATCTATTTCTTCTTGGATACATTTTCTTATTAAACATCGATTAGTCGATTGGTTTTTGTTAAACATGTAATCCAACATACCTCTTCCACGGTTAACAAAACCTTCATATTACACCTTAATATCCTTCACGTAGCTGTCAGATTTGGAATTTGACTGACTGAGTGAAAATATTCTGCCAGCAGCATGAAGTCATCGATGTTTACTGCAACGAAACCGTTCTTATACTGAACGTTTCTAACGCCAAGGTCATTGTATGTACAGAAAATAACTGCTTTTTTAACTAAGCTGCTAAACCAGCATCTTTGTCTCAGTACAGCGGACGTGTTCCCAAATTATGGCAAAGTGTATTCCTGTTTTGCATATTTTATTAATAGGTAGATCTAATGCCTGCTTGGAGTTATTCAAATTAATTTTGATACATCTTCTCTCTCCTCTAAAATAATCTAATTTACGTTTAAGCAGATTACGTTTAAGTTTGAATTTACTAAATCGAAATTCTAGACTTATTAAATCGACATATTACCGAATCGAAGAACGTAGGTTACGTTAGTTTGAGATGAGGAGACCCCAAGATTTAAAACATAATTCAGTTATTGTTCCATCAAATTTCAACGTGGTGTCTGTAGTATTGAATGTAGCACGCAATGAATTTGCATGTTGTAACTATTTCAAGATAATGAAAGCCAAGTAGCGAGCAAGACAGATTTTGTGAATGTGCAAATAACTCCTCGCTCCTTTTTCTTATACTATGGAGCGTTACCGCAGTGAAATTTCAACAATACATCGTCAAATATGAGCTCAAGAAATTTCCTACAATTAAAATACCTCATGCGATCGTGAACTACTTCTTTTTGGTACTAAAATTTAATTAAAACTGGATCGCCATATGGTAGATATATAAAATCGTGAAAATTCACGTTTGTTTTAAAATATTCACAACGTAGATTTCCCAAGTTTTAATAAACGATTTTAATGAAACTTATAAAATATGTATTTTTCGAAAAAATATTTAATTCATATTTTCTTTTCACCGATCATAATTAGATAATCATTCATATTTAAGGAGTGAAAACGGCCCCCGAATTTGAAGGAGAAAAACGTACTTTTACTAATGTATTGAAGTCTTTTTGTAATGCAAAAAAGTAATATTGTTATTTAGCGGAAAATTTGACTGCACAAACAGTCAAACAGGTTTTGAAAAATATCTATTTATTTAAAAATTACAATAAAATTTAAGGTTTCTTTTTTTGTTTTCATGGGTAGTACTTGATGCTGGTTCAGTTAGTTCTGTTTATTTAAATTCCCTTTATATAAATTAATATAAGGTGAAGTTTATATAAATTTATATAAAGCATATACAATAAATTTCTAATTATACCTCTTTCCCTAACTGTCGCCTGACGAGGCTTGGGCTCAAAAGTAGTTATTTGTTTTGTAAGTACAACAAAAAACTCTGTATCCGACTGTCGGAATAATACTAAAAATCTTCTGTCCGCCAAAAAATCTTACTCCCAAGAAGTAAACTCCCCGGCGGCTCCCCTTCCTGGCTTCCTAATAAATTGAACGTCAAGGTGGGGTTGGAAATTTTCCTTATTTTTTGCCATATGGCAAGTAACGGTAAAATGTACATAGTTTGGTATTTTCAAGACCTGCCACATGGTTTACAACACACGGTATACTACGACTCAACTTTAACCCTGGTCCCAGCCACGAACCGACAGTTCTGTCATAAACCTAGGTCCCTAAAACGTTCTTACCAGACAGATAAATAGTTATCAGAAATTCTTAAAATAATAGTGACTATTGCGAATTTGCAAAAATTATTAATAAAAGTGTTAGTCACTCAGCACATTATGAAAGAGTATCGAGAAGAAAACTAGATAATAGAAAAATCAAAATGGGTACCAAACAGAAATTTCATTGATTACGATGAAATGCGTGAAAAATTAGAAATATTGCAGGTCCTGTTAGTACTTTTGAATCCATAACTGTTTTTCATGATATGAAGTCCCATAATCTTTTTCTACTTTTTCTACGTGTCTAGAATGATGATAGTAAATCATATAAGAAACGGTGCAAAATTGAAACCAAAGAGAAATTAAATCAGTGCACACTGATACTAACTCACTGAAGTGGTAAACCCGTCATCAAAGCCAAAATGTATTGAATTAAACTTATTTTTCATTTCGAAAGCATCAATATTTAATATACAATTGTTCTTCTAAACAGCAACATATTATAATAAATTTTTATCTATGTTTAAAAAATTATATGTATTTATACACGTTTCTGAAGGTTCTGACGTTACAAGAGACGTACTCGTTGATGTACCTAAGCACTTTTATTTTTATAAGTGAGGTAAGCTTGCATTAGCGAGACTTTTCATATTTTTTGAATTATGAGACGCAATCAGAAATCATATAAAAGTTAAGAACAGCATAGTGGTTAGCTTCTATAGAAAGAGAATAAAGGCCAACTGGCATATGCCGGCTGACGACGTAGCACGCACGAGGCCGAATCCCTGATTGGTTGGAACTCTCTAGGGGAATATACGAGCTGAACAATTGGATGGGTCGATGAGTGGCGTGAATTTTATTGCTAACTTCAAATGAGTGAGTCAGCTCTCCAACTCCCAGCTTAGTGCCTGTAAAATGCTGCCGTCTGCTGGCGGTGTACGTAATTACTAACGACCCACGATGAGCGCGAATTTTCAATAGGAAAAAGCGTAATGAAATAAAGAGTATAAATAAATAAAATTATTTACATTGATATTCAAATACTGTAGTACTTCTGTATTTGTTATTGTATGCAGGATGATTTATATATCATACTGCTTATTTTACAAAAAGCATGAATCATTTATTGTAGATTGAAAATACGTAAACAATTTCTTTTTAACTATAACATTTCGATGTGTCAGAGATTTCGCATAACAGATTCACGACACACTAATGTACCGACATGTAATGAAAAATTAATTTATATATAAAATGTAGGAAACACAACAATTTTATGTAAAATAACATAAAAAATATGTCCATATCTCCATTCAGACATAAAAAAGAAACGATTATAATTTCCAATTGACAAACGATTTAACCGCTGAACCAGCAACGATTTACTTTCGCGCTGTACCATAAAAAATGTCAGCAACGGCGAACATTTAAAATTCCATTTTAACTTCTGACTCGTTTAAACACCTTTGCACCGTCCCTAACGCGGTTAACAATTTTTTATCAGCAGAGTTCTCTTGGGAAATGAAAAGCAGCTCAATATTATTTCCACTTTTTACACTGCGCGCATGCTATGTAGATACTCGAAAATTTCAAAATGTATGTTATTACTAACCGTGCAAAATATGGAAAATTATAAATGATAACTTAGAACTTTTAAACAATAATATAGTAAAAATATTTTTATACTAAACGACGGTATAGTGCACAAGTACGTTAATTAAAAATTTATGCATGATAATGAGATTTAAATGTTAATTAGACAAATTTTAAATTATAGATGCACTTTTTATCTAATTTTAGTTCGTATCTCTCATTAATGGCTACAGAAAAGCGAACAGACTATTTAGAATAATATTATTTGTTGATTAAATTACCTGCTATTAAGTATCTCTGCTCAGTAATTTTTCGTATTTCGGTACATTATTCTATATTCTTCTGACACTACTCACCGATTGAATACAAAAGGAGAACACTAAATATATAGATTACTGATACTATCATTAACCTTCATCTTTAAATATCTCAGAAGTTAGGGAACCATCATTTATGCTATCAGAAAAATTTATCAGAGTAAGATAAAATAGCATTACTTATTATTTTGGTCTTTAATTTGAAACTGATCACCGAGAGGTAATAAGTCAGATCATCGTAAAAACTCAATGATAAAAACCTTAACCATCCTTCTGCTCGATTTCTCACCATCCATCACGATACATCACACTGGTTCAACGATAAATCTACAGAACCAAGATCGCGAAGCTCTGAACTTCACGACACTTTTTGCCTTGCAATGCTTTCGATTTCATGGTTATTTTTCCGTCACAAACGTATCAGTTTCACGTCGACACACACGGAAAAAGGGTAAGAAGTTGAAAGAAATGGTGCGAAAAAAGTATCGAAAGGAAATCACGGAATGAACAAATTTTAGAATAGAGAAATTAGGGAGGACGAATATACTGAACAAAATGGTGGATTAACTTTGTAAACGTGAATATTTGGTAGACACTTTTGCCACTATGTATAAAACATATTATACCGTAAAATGATCTTATATATGTAAAAGAAGAATGAATTCAAACCTTTTTATTTTTATTTCTGAATGAACTCCTTAATATCGTAATTGAAGTTTGGGAAAATTCAAGTATTAAAAATTTTTCAAGTTTTCAAATTTATAAATTTAATTCATAGATTCTTAAATTTTAAAGTTGCCAAATTCTTAAAACTAGAAATATATAAATAAAAATTTTCGAACTTCCACTTTCCTAAATTTTCAAATATTGCAAATCCACACATGTAAAAATGTCAAAACTCCCTTTAATTTTCAGAAATTTTACGTTCTCTAAACTGTATCAAATGCATCGAATAATTACAAGAAGAAGAGAGAAGACATAATTTGGTTAACACATTCGTCGTATAAATAATCATATGTAAGTAGTTCGACACAAGGTCAAATCAATTATCGAAGACTTTAAAAATTCATTTTTTTTAACAGCATATTCCAATGTGCTACTTTGCACTATTAATGTGGTCATAATAATATTAATTAACCGAATTAAATTTGTAATTTTAATCATGGATAAATAACGCCGTGCAGCTAAATATTTTAATATTGATGAAATTCACTATACCAAATTGAGAAAATAAAAGTAGACAAAATTAAACGATAATGTTTACAATAATTTATTACGCGGACAATGTTTCTGTTAATAAACGCGTAAATGATGAAATCAATAAAAGTTGGCTAAACAAATGAATTAAATAAATAAAATGAAGGAACAAAAGTTGTAATATGTTGGTGGATTTATACGTTGCCGTTGTATACATAATGCTAGTCAAAATCAACATCAATAAATCATTGTCTATAAAACGTTTGTTGCCGGTAATAATGCAAGCTGTTCCGATGTTTGTATTCCGTAGGTGCACAAAATTGTTCCTGATATTTCAGGTTGCAGATCAATAAGTATTCCATCCGTATTGCAGTCCGCACCGAATCGCGTTACTCTTTTCACCAGCTTATTTTCCCAGAAATCCCGTCCGACTTCTTCCCCAACCAAACCGTAGTGCTCGTTTCTCTCTCTCTTGCTTTCTCTGTGCAAGCCGCGTGACTATTTTCATTGTATTTTTGCACGTCCAGGTTGCCGAACGAATTTCTTTGAAACGTTTTTAACGCCCGGAATCTTAAATCGGAACGACGCTTTCCTCTAGCTCGCACGTTCGCTATTCTGTTTCTCGAGCGATTTTATTCTACAGGGTGGAACGTAAAAACATAATGACTTTTAAATGTCTTGGTCAACGTTGTGCAATTTAAACGAGAGAATAACACATCTAATGCTGTTTTAGTAGCCATGTAACAGTGAATTAAGTAATGTACTTTCGTAATAGAGTCGTTTTTCTAAAATTAGCAAAGTAATTAATATTGAAACGCAGTGTTTCGCATACAATTCTATATCTTTTTTTACGGCTTCCTATTTTGAATATTACGAAGTCATGGGCTTTGGATTTTAAAATGATTTTGTATTTGCTTATAGTTAGAACAGACGTGTTTTTGGATGAACAAATTCGAAATATTTTTCGGACCACACGGTAGTGTAACCATTCAAACGCAATTTTATTTGATCAACGACGAACTTGTCAGAATGTCAATTTTGCAGAAAACACTCAATTGTAATCACGGTCTTAAAGAAAAGGCCACCAGGTACTGTTCGCACTGTGTGAACTACAGAGAACACTGAAAATATAGGAACAGTCAAACGAAATCCATGCGGTTCAGTCAAATCTCGTTCCAATATCTTTTAAATTTCAAGTCAAAGTCTCTCAAAAATTGTGCACACAGTATTTTTGAAATTTCCGTGTGTATGAAATGAACAATTTCATTAACCCATTGCCCTATAATATCGTGTCGCACTCGTCACGCACATTACAGGGTTAAATAGGGTTAAATGGTCAGTGTTTAACCCATTAACCGAAAGGGAAGAAGAGTAAAACAAATATTTGCTCAAATGAGATAGTGAGATAGTGAGATAGTGAGGTAATGTAGTGTACTAGATGGGATTATAATTAACATGGTGGAAATAAGTATGTTAGAACAGTAGAAGAGTAGGCTAGATAGGAAAACAGTAAAGTTACAAAGCAGCAAAGTAGACAAATAACAATAGAGTAAAATAGTAAAGCGGTAAAGTAATAAAATAGCATAATAGTAAAGTAGTAAAATAATAATAATAACAATAAAATAATAAGATGGTAAAATAGTGAAAAAAAGTAATGATGTACTAAGATACAAAAGTGCTGGTACAAAAATAAAATATTGTTACATTAAAAATATAACTAGATAGAAACACAAACATTCTTAACCTAAAATATAGTGTCATGCATGTGATGCATTCTACAGTTTAAATGTAACGAATCAGACTCGCATTTTTACCGCAATTGAATTTTGGATTTTATTCAAACTATAATCTATATACTCAATGATCCCTAAATGCAAATATGTCTAATATATCATCTTTTTTATTTGCCTTCACACTGTGACAAAAATCAGTTAGCTGTAAATGATGCAACTAGAAAATTATAGGTTAGGATGTTAAACTAACAAGGGACCATTTCGAAGAGATAATTTTCGATTTTGATGAAACTTATATATGTATAATGTAGTTCTCGAAAAAATATTCGACTCGTATTTTTCTTTAGCTGTCGACATTCATGTTAAGGGGGTGAAAATAGCCCCCAAAGTGGGGGGTGAGAATCACATTTTGTGTTAATTCTGCAAAAATTGATAGATATTGATCAATTTTGGACTTGACAGCAAAGATTTCTTTCGCTTAATTTATTATAATAATGCATTTCAGTATTTAAGCTCTACAAAAATATATTCTACAAAAAAGTTTCATTATTAGGTAGGTCCAATTTTGGTAAATATCTATTATTTTCCTTTTTCTTAACAGTTCCTTATATAATTGACTGGAAACGACGTGTTCAACCTTTTACTACGGTGAAAAACGATTTCATTTTTAACCGACTTTAAAAAATGGAAGGTTTTCTGTTCGTTTATGTATGTATGTATGTGTACGTTCTTCTCGGAAACTACTAGACGGACTTTGATACGCTTTTCAGCATCATGTAGGGTGGTTCTTCTAGAAGTTTCTAGTGCATCAGACGTCGTGCTGGGACTTAAGGAAGTTGAGCGGTATACCGAAATTTCACAAGTAAGTTGGTTTTTTAAAATACATAATTCATGGTATAGCGTTTTATCTCGATAATCGCGTTCAAATACTTTTCAAAAATCAATTTTTATTAATTGTAGTACTAGCATTGCATTTCTAAGGTGCAGTTACCTTAAGACATCGAATTGTGATTAAGATATCGAATTCAATTAAAAAGTAACCATAATGATTGTTCGAAGAAAATAAAATCAACTTAAAATAAAACACTGAAAAGAATGAAGTGATAAAATTAAAACAGATTTGTCAATAAATATTATAGGCGAGTTACTCTTAATTTTTTTAAGGCACTATAGCATCATGCCACTTTTATATTCATCGCTTCTTAGTAAAGTTTAATTTCACTTATATAGTTGTTTATGAACTACCTTAAATCCTCTAATTTTTATGTCGACATACAAAATCTTTGGACTCAAACGGCGATTCATTTGGTTTAATACAACAATTTGAATAAATATTTTTTAACTAAATCTTTAGTGTTATACATGCGACCTTTAAACGTAGTGGAACGAGCGACAGTGATAATTAATAATAAAAAATAATAATTTTAAGAAGATCATAAAAGTTTTCAACTAGGAAGTTTTAAACTTGCTTCTTATAGCAAAAATGCTTTTGAATAAAAAGGGTTAATGTTAGAATATTAAAAAAGGTTTCAAACTACTGAAAATATTACCGCACTTAAAATATTCAATTATAATATTTGCTGTAAATTTACAGCTTATAATATTCTACCATAAATTTATTATTTTATTGTTTTGAAGTGTATTTTAATTCTTTCGGAAAAATTGTTTATTAATTCAATTTGTGTCGATAAACAAAATTTGTTATGCATCTAAAAATCCATGCAAAGTTCACAAGTCGAGGATGCTGTGGTACAGCAGCAGATAGGTAGATATCGTCGGACCTTATATCTTTGAAAACAATGTAGCCCATACTGTTACGGTAACATCAAATCGCTACATGGAAACATTGCACGGTTACAAGATAGTCCGACATCACATACAGTATACAACGATTCTGGTGTGTGAATTGTTTCCTGAACATTCGGTTCTACAGTATGGTGATACTCCTTATCCTGTTCGTCCGCCCAATTTAACTTACGGCGACTGCTGGTTATACTGTTACCTCAAGAGCACACACTGCTACCACAACCCGCCAACATTCGAAATCTAAAGCAAACAAACAAGGGATGAAATTGTAGAGATTCTTGAAGAAATTATCAAGGAGATACAGAAATTTTCGAGGCAGATTAGAACAGTAATGGGTCCCGAGAGTGTGGAGGATGGACATGAAAGGGCATATACTCGCGAGCACAATTTCGCCATCTAAACATTTAAAAACTTATTCATTTCAAAATTTTTTCTCTTCAGGTATCTACAAAATTATTAAATTATAAAATTAAAAAATTGGGAAATAAGGTAAACTGAAAATTTGAAAGTTGCAGAATGTGGAAATCTGGATATTACAGAATTAAACATCTCTTAATTCGTTTATTTTCAGGGTTTCAAATGTATATAACTGGAAACATAATATCTCCACATTTTTTCATTCCGAAATCTTGTAATTTATAAAATTGTAAATTCGTAAATTTGTAAAATCGCAAATCCTAAATTCTCAAATTCCTAAATTCCCAAATACCCAAATTCCCAAATTGCCAAATTGCCAAATTCCTAAATTCCTAAATTCCTAAATTCCTACATTCCTAAATTCCTAAATTCCCAAATTCCCAAATTCCCAAATTTCCAAATTACCAAATTTCCAAATTCCCAAATTCCCAAATTCCCAAATTTCCAATTTTCCAAATTCCTAAATTCCTAAATTCCCGAATTTCCGAATTCCCAAATTTCCAAATTTCCAATTTTGCAAATTACCAAATTACCAAATTTCCAAATTCCCAAATTCCCAAATTCCCAAATTCCCAAATTCTGAAATTTCTAAATTCCTAAATTCCCGAATTCCCAAATTCCCAAATTCCCAAATTCCTAAATTCCCAAATTCCCAAATTTCCAATTTTCCAAATTCCTAAATTCCTAAATTCCCGAATTTCCGAATTCCCGAATTCCCAAATTCCCAAATTCCCAAATTCCCAAATTCCCAAATTCCTAAATTCCCGAATTCCCAAATTCCCAAATTCCCAAATTCCCAAATTCTGAAATTCCTAAATTCCCAAATTTCCAATTTTCCAAATTCCTAAATTCTGAAATTCCTAAATTCCTAAATTCCTGAATTTCCGAATTCCCGAATTCCCAAATTCCCAAATTCCCAAATTCCCAAATTCCCAAATTCTCAAATTCCTAAATTCCCAAATTTCCAATTTTCCAAATTCCTAAATTCTGAAATTCCTAAATTCCTAAATTCCTGAATTTCCGAATTCCCGAATTCCCGAATTCCCAAATTCCCAAATTCCCAAATTCCTAAATTCTCAAATTCTCAAATTCTCAAATTCATAAATTCATAAATTTTCAAATTCCCAAAGTCCCAAATTCCTAAATTCCCAAATTCCCAAATTCCCAAATTCCCAAATTTCCAAATTCCCAAATTCCCAAATTCCCAAATTCCCAAATTCCTAAATACCTAAATTCCCAAATTCCCAAATTCCTAAATTCCAAAATATTTAAATTTCAGAATTTCTAAATAAAAAATGTTTAAACCAACAATGCACGTGTATCAGGAGAAGTTTCGCTGATATTCTTTTTAAAATATAAAATTGCATGATACCAAGAGCACAGATATTTTCATACTGATGTAACAAATCTGTTACAGAATGAAAGTTTAAATCCCCTTTTTATTCTAAAACTCCTCAGGATACTATACATCACTCTTTTGATGGGTAGAAAAGTTATATTCTCGCGACAAAAGATCAGCTTTTCTGATTAAAACCTTTGTGTCACATTACGGACGGCGGAAAAGGTCAAAGAGTTTTCAGCTGCACCTGTATGGAACTTATAAAAATAAGTAAAGTCAGTGGGTTTTATAACCGTACCATAAGAATTTTTTTGTGTATTGAATCTATGAAATTACTTTTTGGATCAAAGAAACGGAGTCTTAAAGCGATCATTGCTGATATTAAGTTAAGTATTCAGCAGTTAAATACTAGTTTTGTTTAAATAATTTCAATAATTAAAGCTAAAAATGTGTATTATTTCAGAGCAGTGCTAACGCAGGTATGCAAATAAGTAATTGAAATTAAAAATTTGATATTAAATTTGCTTGTAAATTCCATACCTCATAATATATTACAAAATATTACAGTTCATTCAAGGATTTCATTATTTATGGTTAATTATTTATTAACTGACTTTCGTTAATAGTGTATGTATAATGATAAATATTGCGTTGAACGATTTCCTAAATTGAAATTTTTGAGTTCGAACTTTTAGAGGATTTTTTTTTATACCATATACTAATTTTTTACACACTGAGAGCGAGATAACATTTTTTGAGCCATTCTACTTATTACCTATAAAAAATAAATAATTTCACAAAGTCTTGTTATAATTCATTCGTGTACGAATCCGTTCTACACTCACTGTAAACACATCTCATTTGATTTTAAGTATACACAACAATGATATCATGGTTACCAATAACCAAATAGGTAAATACAACCCTAAAAATTTAATTATAAAAAAGAATATTGTAATTTTAAATATTTGCTCTTTAAATTTTATATACCTGATAATATTTAAATTAATAGATAACTATTTCCATTTTTGCATACTGCTGCCATGAATAACATCATTCTGTGACACGAATACAATTTCCTCTTGTTTGCTGCATTGTATTAAAGATTAAAGATTAGTTTGTAAAAGTTAAATAGTCGTTTCTAAATCATAATATATGTATATTAAACTAAAGAGCTTACAAACCAGATGCTTCACGCGAATTCAAATGTGTATTTAAAATTTAGAGTGCCTAGTATAAACATGTATGTACGTAGAATAAGAATGAGACGTATCGGTTTTAAAGTCGTCCAAACTATTAAATATCGAAAACAATACCAAATACGATTATTTTTTATTTCAGGACGTCTGACGTCAATGACGATGAGGTATTGTCGTCAACAATAAGTTACAGAACTTTTACCGTGTTTCCAGGCGATTCTATGCGTCAAACATTATCGGAAACGATACCAAAACACGGTTTCTATCGATTCGACGACAATCGACGTCGATGACGACGGATTCCATGAGTCTACCTTAAAAATTTCAAGTCACAAAACGCAAAATTGCGGCCTGAAGCGTGGTACTGATAAACAAAAACAAACGAATAAATGCAAATCGAGCGTCCCAGGAGGGTTACTAGGTTTGACAATTATTTTAGGCATGTCTGTTCAGTCTGAACGATATTATTGATACACAATACTTCAATATGAATTCAATATCACCGTTTGTTGAATAAAATCACAGCATCGATTTTCAAAATAAAGAACGATTGTTAGAATACATATTTTAGGATTAGACCTCAGTCCAAGTTTCTGGCAGTACAATAGTTTAACGGTTTTTTCGTTCCTTTAGAAACATTCTTTCTCGTTCTTTACTCGTAGCAGAAATAGGACCCAAGGAGTCATTACATTCTGTTTCCTTGATTTATTGTCAGTCACATCTAGTGTCAGAATCCTTAGCCTTAGCCGTAGAGTCTTTTGTTTGCAGTTTCCATTCATGTCGAGGTACTCGTTAGGTTTATTACTCGATGCGACCATTTTGGGGAAAACTCAGACCACTTCATACGTCACTGATATTTACCAATTTCACTCGAATTTAGCCAATAGAAAATAGTAAACTGCTGTCCCTCACCAATGACCCAAAAATTGTACGCCCACTCCGAATCTTTGTAAAATGTAAAATATCTTTGAAGACACACTCTGGAAACAACAGTCAACCAATATACATCAGAATAAAATCTAGTCATCCGAAGTCAAATACATTTACTTAGATACAGTCCGCTTAGTCACTTATTGGGAATATATTGATTCCACGCGTTGTTTAATCGTCACTTAATTCTGCTGACGCTGCATCGCACATACAACGATCAAAGATGTAAGACTTTACAGCTTTTACCGTAGAACATACATTGCTCAAATACTGGCTATCCGAAGAATTGATTATTTTCAGTTATTGGATATTGGGTATCCAATTATGTATTCATTTGTATTTAAATAATATAACAATACTTGCATTTTCAAATGTTTGTTTTTCTTAATTCAAGTGATTCATTTATTATGTAACTTGTCTACATGCGATATTACACATGCTGTATAGAAGCTTCGGATCTTCTGAATAATTTTGATAATTCCAAATTTTGTCAAATATGACCGAGATAAAACTTGTAGGGTTACTGTGTGGTATTTGGTGGAAGTTTCGAAAATGTCGTAAAATGTAATCGTAAGGATCATTTGGAGGTTAACTTGTTTTAACATGACACGGCCTACTTCTGATACCGGAAATCGATAGAGTATGCAATTCTGTGTTCAGATATGTATGATATGTGACGATTATTAATACCAACCTGAACATTATATTTTGTTATTAGCTAATATAATTCTAAATCTCCCCTTAAAATTTAAAAGCCAAATATCAGTTCAATTATTGTTTGTTCTAATAATAAAATAAAATTGTCTTCATTGGAAACTGTATGAAAAATAGTAGCTAGTGTAAGCTTCTAATTGTATTTCGGAATTATTCGAAATAATGCCTTGACAATTATGTTTTTCCAGGAGAAAGATTTGAATCGTAAAATATTGAAACACAAAACGTAATAAAATATTACAGATACACAAATGTGAACATGGTTTAACGCGAATTAAATGAAGCTTCGATTTCATGGGGGGTTAAATTTACTGATCGTCCATCCATAAAAATAATCGTTTTTCGGCTGCAAAAACATTTCCGCATCATCACGCACGCCAAAACCATCTGTACGATATTGGTTATTACGAAGTGCGAAATAAATTCGCACGAAAATGTCTTTGAGCATGTGCACACGGCCCACCGGATGATTTATTCGAATGGCAGCAACGATGTCGACCGTTCTATCGATTATATTTTCGGGCCGCGTTAAATATTTGTTGGTTGACAAGATTTGAGTCAGAGGAAACGCGCGTGTAATTTTCTGCAAACATATGAACCATACTTGGAAACGCGATAGACAAATAGTTCCCTTAACTGGTAACCGGGCTACGGATTATGCAAACGCATATCTTTACATCAGATGAAGAAATGATTGGAACTAAAAGACAGAGATATGTTCTGTTATCAAAGTATCATAGAAATACTTTTTTATTTCGCATAAATTGCATATTGCATATCTTTTGCATACATTATTCTCATTTTCGCATGTTTTATGTATATGCGACTCTAACTGGCCGTCTCGTTCAAAATTTGCTGGAAATATTGAAAAATACTGCAGTAACAGGTTTCTGCTTTATTCCTTTATTACATACATTTATACAGGGTGTCCTAAGTTTTAACGGTCAAATGTTGTTAGCATACTATACATGTTGAAATAAGAAAAAAATGTCGTTCAAATAGATGTCTTTTGAATATGTTAAAAAGTTATGCAGAAACCAATTAACAATATTTACGATTACTCTGTTTAAGCAAGAAGTAATTAATATACTTCTCAAAATGTCCATCAGTTTTCGCGATACAAAATTGGCATCGGGTGGAAAAAAGTTATTACTCTCTCAATTTGTAAATAATTACGGAATTTCAGTATGCAATCTATAAACTTATTAATTGAACTGGTACATGTCAACCTCAGTAGTAAATTATATATTGTTTTTACCTATTTCTAGGATATGAACTGTATTTTAATATTGCTTTTACTAAAATAATAAATTCATTCGTTAGATATTTAAAAATATTTGCTACACTCTATTTAAACAAAAGTCTAACTCGATATTTGTAAGAGATTTTCTGTAATGGGTGAAAAATTTTTATAAAAATGATAAAATTCATCAAACTGGTCCTAGATATTTTCTTTCTTTCGCTGTGGTTCAGAGCGTGAAAAAACAATATTTAGTACCAACATGGAATGGTAGAACCGCGTACTGTTCTAAATTGTTTATTTAACTGCATTGTTTATTAATAAGAATAATTTCTGATTTTTCGGAACAAAAAATCAATTTTCATTCGATAAAATTGTCACTTGAGGATTTCGCAATTGTGTGTCTGTGTGTTTATATATTTACAAACGTCAAAAAAATATTTAGCAGTACATTAACGAGTTTATTTTATTGTTCGTGAAGTTACAAACGTCCGTAAAATGGAAAAATAAATATATCGCAAAGCAATCATCAGTTCCGCAACATATGTCCGCATTTTTGTATGTTTTGAAACATTTACAAGGTATTCAACAGCAGACTGATGAGTTTATTGTTTTTATTGTGTGTGAAATTTTAAAAACTCATTAAATGGGCCAACAGAAATGTTGAAAAACAATGACCAATATATGTACTTTTAATTGCAACGTTTTTATAGAATTACTTTTGTTACACGAAATATAGCGGAGGTAGTACATCGAGCGGTCACTAGTGTAGTATTCCGTTGCACTATACAACAGCCATTTGACGTTTCGATCCATACTAAAGAATTGTAATAGTTTTCTGCGCCGATTTCAAATCTGCAAATTGCGTTTCTCCATCATGTATAATTTTGAAAAATTGCATTTTCAGTATATTTCTCAAATTCAAACACAACACAAAGTCAATTTCCACGGTTATACATATAGGGTGTTTCTGATCTGGTACTACAACAAAAAATGGGGTGAATTTACTTGAAAAAGTAAGTCAAAAATATGGAACAAAATGTTTTCTTATACTGCTTCATTTGCAAAAAAATTTAATTTGTATACTTTACTAGTGTTTGTAGAAAAAGTTTGTTTACAACGAAGATGACAAAATGAACAAATTGTTTCCTAATTTTACAATCATCAAATATCAATCATCAAAAGTAAATGAATGTAATTATTAATATTACTAAATATGTTTATATTCATTACTTGTAATACATATGATTACTGATGCATTCTTATCATTGTCTAAATTCATTGTGTACCACAATTTTTACTTATCTTTTTATTTATTTATTTTTATTTCATTTTTTATTTATCTTCGAAGAAGATTTTGGAGCTTCAAGTTTACTCTTTTATTTTTAATAAATACAACTATCGTATCCAAGTATATGTTGTATATCTGCATCGGCCATTAATATTAGTTCGTGAATTAGCTGTTACTGTCGCACATAAATTTAAAGTACATAGAGGACGCTGCAAAGTCTGCTTTCATTCTTTCCCGCAATAATTTTCAAAGAGTAATTTGCCTTTTTTCATCGACACAAAGAATGTAACGACTATGTTCAGTAAAAATTATACATCTAACTCAAAGCAATTACAAGTTTAATGTCATAAAATAGAAGAGCATTCACTCCGAACAAAACGTGAGAATAAAATTTTAGTTAAAACTCTGGGAAGAATTGATAATCCACACACATTTCCTGTAACGTGATTCGTTATGAATTTTCTTTTTCTTTTACGAACTTGGTGTGTAACGAAGATCTGTTCTCAATAGAGAGCATAAATGACCCCACGAATTACCCTTGTTCTAGCCCCTTTTTTATGCCGGCGCCTTCTCTCTTTTCTTCCTGTCTTGAGCAAAATGCGATAAGTGACCTTTTTATTCCGAACGAAGTACGTAATTAAGAAAGTTGAAGCGGGTATCCTTTTCATTGCGGTTTTTAATCGAGAAATCGATGTAATTCAATGCATCCGACTTTCTGGCGATCGTATCTGCGTGGTAGTGTCGAAAGTAAGAAAGTTTGAAGAGATTCGATGCTTTAACGAGCGTTAATTGCAGAATTTATGGAGTGGATTGAAGAAGTTCATTGCAATTTTTTTGCGATTGATTATACAAGCGTTTATGAAAATTTATTTCAATCATGGTAATATTCGTATAACATACAGTGATTTGTACAGGGTCTTTCATTTAACCAATTAACTGCTGAATAGTTTTAAAAATCACTCATTGACCTCAAGCAACGAGTATACATGTCGAACTCAGAACAAATATTTCTAAATACAAAAGTAAAACAAACCGAGGAAGGATTATATTTTCATACTATAAAAAATTAACAATTCCAAGAACGTCAACCGCACCGAAGTATTGAATTCTTTTATTGTCACCTATATGGCATCAACTATCAATCACAACCGAATGTTAAAGCTACTGTCATATTCCATTTAAATATTGTCAAGTTTTGCGTTTGTTCACATACCTTTTAAATCCAGGATTTGGTGTGAAAGCACGTTGTAATAATTTAACGAGCATTCGACATTATACATGCATATAAATTTATACAAATTGTTACCGATATCGATGAATCCAACTTGCATTTCCATGTAATCATGAAATTTTATATGCAACCATTATTTCATATAATAATCACCTATACCTCTTCCCTTTGTTTCATTATATAGAACATTCAATCGCAAGCAAAATGATTTCAATTTTACAATGGCTTATGAAATATATAAATCCACCGTGGCAAGAACTATTACATTACTATAGAGTGAGCTTCGATATGGAGGAAATAGCGATCGTACGAGGTTTTCAATTTATTGTCGCAATTTTTTCAATTTTTTTACTTTCGGTTGTTTTTCTGAAACTCGTGGTCGGGTAAAATATTGTCTGAGCAATATTTATAGAATATGGCTATCAATATATGTATTTACTAAAATTTATCAACATCAGAATTCTAACGAACGTGGATAATAGATTTCCCGTGTTTGATAATACTCACTTGTACTAGTAGATAATATAAATCATTAACAGTGACCATTTACATCAATTATATAAATGAATGAGTCATTTGGGTATAGACGCCAGGCCTGATGAAATTTCTGATCGAATGTAACTGCTCCTATTTGCACTGATCGAGGAACACGAATTAAAGGTACTTATATAATAATTATATTAATACGGTACTAATTTATGTTTGCTGTTAAAGAAAAATTCTGCCTAAACTTCGTTTTGAAACACCATTTGTTTTCAACATCCTTTGCAGAATCAGTTCTACAAATATACACAAAATTTTTCGCGTTAAAATCTATTAGGAGGTGTCTCAGAGTCTAATTCTCCAGTAGTTGTTCAGATATATAATTTCAGTATAGGAAAAAACAGATTGTGTGAAAAAATTGGGGAAGTAATTTTGATCTAATATGTTATTGGCACAGTAATATAAAAATAGTGCTCCTAATTCTTTGATTGCATTTTTTCCATTTTTTTATTGGTTTTCTCAGAACTAGATTTCACAATAAGATTTCGAAAAATTTTTTAATAATATGCTCTTAGGCCTCTTAAGGCCTAATCTTAGGCGATTAAATAGAGCAAAAACTAGAATTGATTTTTCCCTGTTACAATTTAGTTGAAATAGGAGGTTGAAAGGTGTAAAATATTTTTTTTTGCCATATTGTCAAATGACACATTGGAAGTTTCATTTGTTTCAAGATCACATTTGACCATCTTATCCGATATCCTTTGTGATTTATGTCGAGACAAATTGACCTGCTGCATCACGCTATTAATGTATTCAGTGGCACTGTCGGAACTGGTGTCTGGAACAATCTACTGGGTTTCGAATTCGTCGATATACATCTATCATGCACGGCGAACAATCTCTTACATATTGAACTCCTGAAGTTCACATCTCGAACCAGCAGTGATTACCAATCTTCCAGAGTGTGTTGGAGTCCACGGTGTCCTACTGTGAGATCGCAATGGTACTCCTTTAAGATTTCCGCTTGCTCTTATGCAGGAATAACCTGCTGTGCTTCTTCCGTATCGTTTTGAGTGAACCGATATACTCCTTGGTTCAGTAGATATTCTCTCGGCGTCCGGCGCGCTGTTTCCTCGGGGTTTCCTATTTCGAGAGCATCGACGATTTCCTATATCTCAACATCTTACAGTTATCTGTCTTGTATACCAGCAGAGCTGCATGCTGGAAAAGCCACTGAAATGATACAGACGGAGAAGTGCTATCGAAATAAGAGAGTTGAGGCAGAGTATCAGCAACGACATTAGACCTGTCTGGAGAATACTCGATAATGATGTAAAACGGTCGGGGTTGAAAGGTCCACTGGAAGAGACGTCCACTCGATAACTCGAGGATGATAAGTCATCTGTAAAACGATTATTGTCGGAATGTCCTTCAGGTAGGGTTGGAATTTTTATGAATAGTCCGGACGGTAGCGAGAACTTTGCACTCTGTGGCAGAATAATTTCATTCGGCGGACGTTAGTAGATGGCTGGCGTATTCGATAGAGTATCCATTGGATTCCTCCCTTTGGGCGAGGGATGCTTCGTTGGGGTAGTTAGTGGCGTTCGTGTGGACCGTATAACCGACAGTGTGGTCGGCTTAAACAAATATTGGAGCGGTAACTAGGGCTGCCTTTATCCTGTTATAATCTTTCTCCTGTGGCTTTTCCTACGTGGCACAGCATTTTTCTTCGTCAGTTCATTCAAAGGTTTAGCTATGTCGGCAAAATATGCAATCAACTTTCGATATCTACTGCATGTCTGGAGAAATTATTGAACGTATTTGGCGTTTCTCAGGCTTGGCATTCCATGGATGGCCGTAACCTTGTCGGGATTGATCTAAATTCCTGAAAGCAGTATAGTGTATCCTTGATACTTTATCACTCTGTACACAAGACTGTTGTAGATTGAATTGACGAAGATCATAGACGATAATTTGAAAGTATTTTAAGTGTTTTTTCGTCATTAAAGATAGAACATGAAGTTACTATTGCTACATAAATATTTGGACTGGGAAGTAGAACGATCTTCCAAATTAGTAATATATTAATAAATGTAAGAATCGGAACATGGTCTAAGTTATCCTTGTACTGGTTTATAAGGAGTTGGAATCTGATGAGGGTATTGCGAAGTTCGAATCAAAGTTTCTTGTATTGTAACAGTCCGAAAGCGGTGATAAACGACTTGGTCCTCTAAAGCCTTGATCTTCGATTTCCACTTTCACTACATACTATCCCGCTTTTAAATCCGGAAGATGAAGGATCATCCCCTTTAAAATGTATAAGATCGTTCACGTAATGTTGCAGGTACATAATCGATGTGGTAATTGCGCTGTATTTTCTACGATCAGTGCATTCCTGGACTTTAATCTATATTTTTATAATTAATACAATCAGCACATGTTATATCTTGGTTTTCAGAGCTTTATTTTTTTATGACGATGTCGAATAAAGCGGAATAAACCATAGGGGTTTCCGAATACAGTGCTCAGCGTAAAGTGTTGGTGAATCATATTGAAGCAACCATATTGAAGTTACTTTATCCGGTACTACTACAATAACAGATTTAATTAGTGTTGCTATTTTATTCAGACGTTATGCCATAAACTCCGTCCATTTATTGGAATACAGTTCCTGACAAAACCTCCAAATTCTGTGGTCAATGAAGTAGACACTGTGGTGCATATCTGATGAGAGAAACTGTTCTCACCATTGGAGCAACTGAACATTGCGTTTGGAAATGTTTTCCAGATTTATCGTATTTATGTACACCACGGCAGCGTCTCCTCAATTTCAGTAGTAGAAGCACTTTACAGTAATTGTTCTTACATTCTCGTAACCTGTTGCAATCGGTTACCGAGATCGCATTCTCTCAGCATGCCTCGCCAATTGCTTTCTATCAGGGATGCAATGTTCCTACTTCAATCTCGAAACCTAAACCCTGACATTGAAGTGTAAGAGACCGTAATCTGCGTATGGCGCTAGCTGCAAATGGCTTCGTGAACCACGTTTATACTATTTAGAGGTCTTTGTCGTGGTGAGGGAGCATACATTGCAGCATTTGACAGAAATTAATTTGGAATTAGCGAGTTGAGCATGGCTCGATTATGTGACCTCTAGAAACCGAAGAGCGGAGCCTTTCTCTGCTATAGGGGAATTGTTCTCGTTCGCCTGTGACTTCATTGCTGAACTCATGAGTATTAGTGACTCGATTATACTAGTAGCTGTCCATGATTGCCATACACGAAATCAGGTTGTATCGATTCGGTGGCGAGTGAGATTACCTATGCCAATAGAATTCTTTTCTCGATAATGAAACGTCTAGTCAGCGACTATACACCCATGTAGATATACATCTTTTGTTAGACCGAATACATAGGTGGGTTGTGTGAAAATTCACTTCTGATTTCTATGTAGAGATTCCTTGATTGCTATCCGTTAGGTGTGGACTGTGCCTTTCAGTAGCAGCGCCAGCTTCCTGACGGCGTTTATTTCTGAAATGCTTCCGAACGTATTTAAAGAAATTGCTACTGGATTAAAAATGCACTGTTTTTATTATCCTTGTTCCACTGAAAATATTTCTCTGTACTCCGTGTTGTTAGGTTAAGTATCAATAGGGGGAATTGTTCTAGTGTTAGATGCTTAAATTCTCTCTTAATGAGAGTGAAATTCCATTTCCTACACTCCAGTTGTACGAAATTAATGCCGAATTCTAATTATACAAACCTATAACTGAACTCTTATTATCCAGAATACAGCAGAGCATCGAATCCTGTTATACGAGAATACCTATTTATCTAATGAACGTTTCCAAACATTTGTTTGTAAATGTGATTGCTTTCAGTTATACGAATTTTAATTTGTATTATGCGAATGATTGAACAGTAATGGAAGAGGAAATTAGTGGATTCCTATTATCGGAATATCCAGTTATGTGAACTGTCTTATCTCTTGACCGAGGTGGATAAATGGAGTTGCACTATAAATAATAAGTAATATTTTATTTACAATATTTAATTTTGTGTCATTTTAAGAAATTAAGACGAAGTAATAGACTAATATTTTTAAAGATAACAAATATAATTATCAGAACATTCAGACGTATGGTTCGTGCGCCCACATTTGGCATTTTGAATACTGGATCCAGCATAAGGCTTGTGTGCCTATATTATCTTGAACATTGAACTTATCTTGAACGATTTTATTTATTTGACATCTTTGTCATGATATATTTGCACATATTAAATGAAATTTGTAAATAAACTGACAAATATTCTACATAATGTAACCTGTTGCGCTTGAAATATTTTATGACCAGCGTAAAAGGTTACCAAACTGAGAGAAATTGTTTGTTATTGAACAATTTTGCACGTATATACCTTAATCATTTTTAAGCCAATTAAGGTATTTGTATTTTATAATTATACATAATTAAATTTGATCACTTTTGGCTATAGAGTCCCGCAATCCACTGTGCAGTGTAAAGAGTGAAATGAAAGAAGCCAATGCGCAGACGCACTATGGTAGCCGATAATAAGTGTTTAACAAACTTCTACTGTTTTTTACCTTTCAATCCATGCTATATAACAGTAATAGTGTTTTATGTATTTCACTCTAAACATCGTATTTTCTCTAGCATGTTTATTTTATACAAAATTTAATTTTGAGGACATATTTTTCTAATATAAACATGTTATATGATAAAAGTATGGAAGATATTGAACAACTGTTCACATAAAAAAATTCTGTAAACTTTGTCGAGTACAATCACACCAAGAATTAATGCATTATGACTGTTTAAATATTAATCTGAAAATATTTAAATATTAATATAAGTAATAGTATGTTTAATCAGCTACTAAACTCAGAGAAACCAATTTCGCACTAACTTTTTGGGATATTTTTCGATTTATCTTAAAAAATAAGGATCGTACAGAACTTCGAAATAATCACGTAATAGAGTAGACTTTTGTCTTGATGAAACCTGCAAGGAAGGTTACAATGATAACTTTTTTACCAAACCCGAAAGAAAAATATCTTGGCGAGAAGTAAGACGCTGTAGCGGTACTCATCGTCAGCGGAATGTTCAGTCTTGTTGGGCGACCGATATTTTGCTTTCTGGTTTGGTAAAAATGTTAGCATTGCAATCTTCCTTGAACGTTCCTTCAAGACAAAAATCAACTCTATTACGTGATATAGTTCAATTTTCTGTTGACTTCTTCCTGTCTCAGATTAATCGAAAAGTTTCTTTAAAAATTGATGTAAAATGTACAATATTTACTCTGGTCGGCAAAAATAACATCCTTGCATCGATTTTTCGAAGTACGAAAAATAATTTTTTTTTTATCATTTTCGTACAAAATGGGGGCGACAGAGCCCATCGGTGAAAATAGCTTTTGTAGAAACACCGCCACGGGAGGACGGATTTCTCGCGATGTGTGAGACTTGGAATAAAAAATAAAAAAAATTATAATCTATATACAATTGGCTTTGGGAGTACGTTGGAGCTTTTTGTTTAATCAATTTTTGTAGAAGTTATGCATGTTTTAAGAAATGAATCGACTTTTTGCATGAAAAATGTGCAGTGAATTGTTTATAAAAAAAAAGTTTACATTCAATCAAAAAACGACTACATACTACGATGAGGCGTGAAAAGAACATTTTATTTCAAATAATTTGTTCAACAAAACATAGCAAAAAGAAGTAGTGGATGTATTTTTAATCTACAATTAATGGTTTCTCGTTCTATAAAATAATTAATATAACATATAAATGATCTCCTCTTCTGCAAATCAAAAACCGTGTGAATAGTATTGTGTTTGAATATTAATGTAGCTGTATTTAAACAGTCCCGATGTATCAATTGTTCGGATCGTTATACTCGTTAAAGTTTGTAGGATCTTTTGGTAAGGTAAAGTTTAATAAGAAAAGTTTGTAGGTTCCATATCTTTTATTGTTTTGTCATACAACGTGTTTAAATTTGAGAAATATGTTTTTATTTCCAAAATTAACTTTTTCAAAAACTAAACATAAAAGAAATACTGGCTGCAGATTTGAAATCGACGCATAAAACACTATTACAATTATTTAGTATGGATCAAAACGCCAAGTGGCTGTTGGATAGTGCAATGGAAAACCATTCTGGTGGCCGCTCGATGTACTACCTCCTATATTTCATATAACAAAATTAATCCTATAAAAACTTGCGTAACAATTAAAAATATATTGGTCATTGTTTTCCAACATTTCTGTTGACCCATTTGATGGTCTTTTAAAATTTCGCACACAATAAAAACAATATACTCGTTGTTGAATATCTTGTAAATGTTTGTAAATATACAAATATGCGGACATACGTTGCGCAACTGATGATTGCTTTGCAATATATTCATTTTTTCATTTTACGGACGTTTATAACTTCACGGACAATAAAAATAATAAACTCGTGAATGTACCGCTGATCACTTTTTCGACGTTGGTAAATATAAAAATATACATACAATGGCGAAATTCTTAAGTGATAAATTCATCAAATAGGGATTCTCATTTTAATAATCCTAGCCTTAAGAACACCTTTGCCTTGTAAGGTTACTATAGTTAAGAGAAATATTGTTTATTGTCTTAAATGTATCGTAGTTTTAAATAACTATATATTTTCACATTAATTTAAAAAATCAGTAAAATTATGATGGTGTACAGATACGTTTTTCAATATAATGAGATCATTATATGTATAAAATTACTGCCCCATTTATACATATAGATTTTATTGAACGCAAATTTTATTTATATCACATTTCTCCTATAATGGAGCTGATAAACTATTCCGTCCTCCCAATGGGAGGGTTTCATTAAAAGAGTATTTGATCTCCTTTTGATCAAAATGTTTTTATATTCGTTGTACAGAGTGTTTATAAATTTACTACTCAGCGTTTTTTCTGCAAACGGTAAGGATTTCAAAAAAGTGGAACGGAATAAAGTTTTAATATATTTTATTGGTAATATGAGAACACATATTAAAACGAATTCAACGATGTATCATCAATGGCCACCAAATCAACCTGAACTAACAGAATCAAATTATTTGCCGATATTTTTTATTAGAGAAATAAATTTTCAAGTAAAGTTTCGTACAAATACCTGTCGTGGTATAATTGACAATGTACTCTTGGATTTTACTTTTACAATGAAATATTGAATGGTATTAGATATTTAGAGTCGTTGGTTGCACTGCCCTAACCCTAAAAGATATTTACAATTTTCTAATATTAAAAGTTTTTTTTTCCATTTCTAATCTTGGTCGTTAATAATTAAATTTGACTAAATAAATTCTGTTCATGCTTACATTGTATATACGTATTTCTTCTATTGATAATCTGAATACAAATGCTCCGCAATTGGTATATCTACCTTATGGGTGCATCAACGCTATCTGTTCTCACAACGTATTTTAAATGTCGGAAAATTCTTAAACGTTCATTTTAAAATAACCACCTTCTGCATTAATGCAAGCTTCTCCTCGATGTAGAATGAAGTTTACTATACTCTGCATTTCTTGAGAATCTGCTGCATCTCAGCAACTGAACTAGTAATTCGTTGCATCAGCTCTTTTCCTACATGTATTTACCTTTGTGCTACTTACTTTTTGTTTTACATACTACAAGTATACATATATTCTAACTACGTCAAATATTATAACTATAACGAAGCGTTTAATTTCATACCTGTATAACATTTATCCCTTGCGTTTGTTTCTAGATTATGCTCTAATCTAGTAGTAAAAAAGTAAACAGTATTATTAAATTATTAAAAAGTATTATTATTAAAAGTAAACAGACAAAAGTTGCATGGTATCAAGGGGAACATTGCAACATGTTTCTTTTTTATGCAAGTTATTCCCAAAATATGAAGCTTCAAAGTTTACATATCGTCAACATTCACATTACTCAAAGTGTACCACACAAAGGTCGCACAATCAGATTTACACCACTTATGTCAACTTTGTTCCCCTTGGTATCCTACAACTTTTGTCTTTAACATTTTTCCATATTTAAAATCTCTTCCGAAATATAAGGGTGGAGTCGGACTTTAGAGAAATCCTGTACACACATTAGTACAATGTATTCCATAAATATGCTATCCTTTCATACTTTCAATAATTTGAGTTTTTTGATCGTACGAATGATTTTTTAACATGATCGTACATATTCAAAAGTGGACAAATTAAAACTTGTAATAGATGACTCATGGAACAATATAGGGAAAATGTAGTAAAACTCTGATTGGTATTATGCCAAATCGAATGGTAATGGGAGCACAATTTATTCAGTAAAACACAATAAAATAGTTTTTCTTAAACGATTGGTATATTTATAGAACGTCTGAAAGTTAGTTTTTATGCAAATCGACTGAATTTTTGCGTTAATGCACCAAGTTTCTTTTGTATGTATAATTTGTTTGCAGACTATGAATTAGTATTTAAAGAATATTGGCCATAATTTTCAACCGAAAAGATTAAAGGAAATTATACAAATTCAGCAGATAAAGTAAAGAAGGTTAAATTGGTACTATATTAGCTATTTTTAAATTACAAATGTTCAAAGTGACCATCATCAACATGAAAGTCATTATAAAGTAACAGAAAATCATTTCTGTTATTATTTCTACGTTTCAAATTAATATTCGTGTGCGTATAGAACTTTATTGTCATATTATCTATAGTTATAAGAGATATATGAGATAGAATTAAGAAGAGAAGATCAAAGAGAAAAGAAATGGAAGCACGTAGCACAATGACGGTTGATATTAAATGGGACACCGTGGATGTAGGGGGACGCAGGACGTCTCATAAGAAAACCCTTTCATTGAAGTGGTAGCGCTGGAATGCGAAGAATTAAAGTCCCTGGCGAGGGAGAAAGGAAAATAAGCGGGTTAATGAAGGAACAGAGCGTGACCATCAAAATAGAGACATTAACAACTGGAATAGACAGTAAAAACGCAAAGAAAATTGGTGAAGACCTGTAATCTAAGAAATGAGACAGTACAATTAATAGAATAAGTGACTCTTAAAATTGTACATTTTATGTGTATATTTTTTATTAAAAATTAAACTTAACGTGACAGTTTTGTAATTATATTGTAATATACTACGACTGTTATTTTTTGTACATAGGTGGTATAGGGGCTTTGGAGGCTCTTTCAGGAAACAGGCATTTATTTAGCAGCCAATGGCACGTGTGTTCTCTTCGATGTTCCTCTGCTTTCTCACTGTACCTACACAATGTTTCCCAAACAGTGATATAATTGAAAAGAGGGCAAATCTATTTGAAAAAATAAAAGCAAAAATATCTACTAATATTTTTTCTTATACGTCTTGATTTTTGAAAAAATTGATTTTGAACATTTTTTATGTATTTGAAAAAAAGTTTGTTTTCAACGTGAAAAATAACAAAATCAGCAAACTGTTTGTTATTTCTGTAATCAGCAAATATTATAAAATATTATAAAATATAGATATCATAAATCAGTAACTGTAATTATTAATATTAGTAAAATATGTGTATTATTTATAATACATATTATTACTTACGTGTATTGTTATCATCGACTAAATTCATTAGCTAGCAAATGGCTAGATTTATTTATGTAATATTTATTCATTCTTAAATTAATGAAAATGTAATTACATTCATCATTTTCCATGTTGCGAAATGTTTTTACAAATATTTGAAAATTGTCCAAATTCATTTTTCTTTTTTCTAAAATGGAGGTGTATATGAAAACGCGTTATTACGTATTTTTCGCTTAGTTTTTCACACAGCTTCATCTCTTCTTTGGTTGTATCTCCCAACCGGAAATATTCTGTGTAAATGATGGGCCACGTATTCTGGTCATTTTAATTATTTCCATTACTTTTATAGATATAACAAATGTGAGAAGAAAAATTTTTTCTGTAAGAAAATAACGTGTATTGAAAGTTAGTATCTCTCAGTTATAATAATTTAGTTTAACATATAATCAATTCCCTGTATTTCCTGAGTTTATTTATAATGATTTTAGTCAATGACTTATTTATTTAAGCAATCCGATTCAAGCTAAAAATGAATAGTGCTGTAACTTCCGGTTTTATCACTTTATTTCATTACACGCTACTATGCAAAATACGAAATCAAAAAATGCATGTTCAATACATATTGATTATATATTTAAGAAAAGACGTCCAAATCAATATTAAAATAAAAGTTGTACTTATTCCTGCAGCATTATCCCCCGATCCTGATATGTATTCTGTTTCCATCATTCATGAAGTCGTCAATTATGTATGATAATATAATTACCACAATTTCCTATATATTTACATTAAAAGTATCCGTAGGTGTCGACCGACGGAATAAAAATATAAGTATAATTTAATGTCCGATATTAGCATTAGAATAATGTTAATAAAACTGTACCCTGCGATAAAATAAGCATAACTATAAAATATTTGATGAGCAATTAATTCAATTACTTTCAGGCGAAAACTCGACTATTTATAAGTTCGTTTATAAATAATTGTTATGCAATTCGCTGTCATAACTTTCTAAAATTTGCACAGGAGTTTGAAATGAGTCAACTTGATGATAGGATATGTGCACGAGGTTCCGCATTTGTGTGACAGCTTTTATCCTTTCAATTACGCGAAACACGTAGGCACGCGAAGTATTGACAAACACTTCAGAAATACTCTATATCAAGTTGTAATTTGAAATGGCTCGGTATCATGGCTCACGATTCAGTTGGCCAAAGTTTTACCTGTGCTGCTGAAGTAGCTCGCTTTGATCGCTGCCTCATGTCTGTAATTTGATTGTATATAATGACGATTAAATTTGTACCTGGTAACTCTGTACGGGAATTATTTCTTTGTATTTGATGCTTTGTAACGAACCATGACGTCAGTGGAGAATTGAGGAACACTACAAGAGAACTTAGGAATTGTGTTTGATTTGGGTTCATCAATTCGTAATTGATTTTCCTTGCTGGAAATGTTCAAACACATCTTTGCCGAAGTTTGTTGAATTGTTATTATATACTGTACATTTAAACGTCAATTCATTAACAAGGAAAATGGCAGTAATTTAGTTTTTTTTTTGAAAGCATTGTATAAAATTGTTTCAGTTGTCATAAGTGGACCTGAGTATTCTATACTATTAATATAAAAATTACAGATGTGAAAAGAAATGTAAATTTGCAATTTGGCGGTTTTTCTCGACTTTGGTTATTGTACTACTTCCTTTTAATTTTAATTTTATTGAATAATAAGTCAGTTGGGGATTTTCGAGAAAGTTTAACATAAAAATTTAAACCTTTTATTTCTTGACTATACTTCTGTCATAATAATAAATATTAAATACAATATTTATTCGGTTAGCATAATAAGTAGATAGCTAACAGGATGAAAATATTATTTAATATACGCTTCATAAGTATGTTAACTGTTAATAACAATTATTTTATTTTAGAGAAACCAAAGATTTTATTATATTAATTCACTTTCATCACCACTATAATATATGCAATTTTGCATGTACGTAACATGATTTTTATTATATTTTCATCTATACTTACACGCTTAAAAAATTGCAATTTTTAATCAATTATTTAAAACAATTCTTCGAACTAATGTGTCCTACAATTTTTCTACGTGATTCGCGTTAGAAGAACATGCAGATAATTTTATAATTGAATATTATTTTTTAAACTTGTATAAAATAAAAATTATTTGTAAATCGATATTGTTCTACATAAAAATTAAATTTTCATCATTTTGATCTGCCTAAAACAGAATAAGAAAGAATCCTGTGTAAATAAATATTTACCCTTGTTTGCCATGCATGCGTTTTAATAAACATATTATCACATGCATCTACATTTATATTTATATTCTAATACAAAAATTTAAGAAATTAATTTGTAATACAAATTTAATTTTCATGAAAATTAATTATAACAGAACCAATTAAAATGTCAAATGCAGAAGTTTTTTTTAATAAAGAAATAACAGTATATAAATATTATATTTTCTGTTATCAAAATTTATGTGAAGGAAAACTATATAGTACTGTAAACAAAATTTGCATTGACACGACAAGTTGCAATTATGAAATATAACAGGTATTTTCAATAATTTGGTCAATTAGGAATTTTGATATGCAATAATGTTAAATGTACGAAGGAATAATCTTAAATATTGCCCAAAGGTTCTTTTAGGGATGCGAGAATAAACTCTTCTTTTAGGGATGTGAGTAAATTTCGAGAACTTGAGAATATGGGAATTTCAAACATTGAGAAGTTGAGAAACTGAGAAATTAAGGAATTGAGAAATTGAGAAATTGAGAATTTGAGAATTTGGAAATTTGGAAATTTGAGAAATTGAGAAATTGAGAAATTGAGAAATTGAGAATTTGGAAACTTAAGAAATCGAGAAATTTAGAAATTAAGAAATTGAGAAATTGAGAAATTGAGAAATTGAGAAATTGAGAAATTGAGAAATTGAGAAATTGAGAAATTGAGAAATTGAGAAATTGAGAAATTGAGAAATTGAGAAATTGAGAAATTGAGAAATTGAGAATTTGGAAACTTAAGAAATCGAGAAATTGAGAAATTGAGAAATTGAGAAATTGAGAAATTGAGAAATTGAGAAATTGAGAAATTGAGAAATTGAGAAATTGAGAAATTGAGAAATTGAGAAATTGAGAAATTGAGAAATTGAGAAATTGAGAAATTGAGAAATCGAGAAATCGAGAAATTGAGAAATTGAGAAATTGAGAATTTGGAAACTTAAGAAATCGGGAAATTGAGAAATTGAGAAATTGAGAAATTGAGAAATTGAGAAATTGAGAAATTGAGAAATTGAGAAATTGAGAAATTGAGAATTTGGAAATATGAGAAATTGAGAATATGGGAATTTGAGAAATTGATACATTGAGAATTTTGAAATTTGAAGAATCAGATCTGTAAAAATTTAGAGACTTAGAAATTTCGAAACTAAAAAATTTCAAAATTTAGGTAATATAAGAATTTAGGAATCCATAAAATTAATCTCTTTCAATATATTTGAAGTAACCAAAACTAACCTAAAAATATACTCTATCACCTAAACACAAAATAAAATCAATATTTTCTTCATACTCCACATCTCACAATATTTACACAATAGAATGAGAGAAACAAAAGGGTTAGAATTATGACAATTTCGTTCGAACTTGCAATGGGACGTCAAATATTGCAATACTAATCGAAATAAAGCTCAAAATTGTGAAACATCTATTAAACAAAACAAGTGAAGTCGGAATATGAATTCATTTCATTACCTCAGACCGTATCAATTTGAATATTTATAAACAAATCTTAAATATGTTGAAGAATAATTCAAATATCGCGTCAAGAAGTCTCTGCTCCCAGTCACAAGATGGTGCTGATACAATAAATATATATGAGACCTGAAGCTAGAAACTTCTTGTTCTCTGCAACGCTGCACTCTAGTAAAATACATAATAATTATAAAATTAATGTTATATTATATACAGTATTATTCTTTTCTTATTCAATTTATTTATATAATAAATACTACCCGTGCAATAAAGTGATTTATCCCATTAAATCTAAATAATTCAACAAATTCATATCTAATGAAATACAATTTAATAGTATATTATTTTCTGTAGCATATGTGCTACAGAATGTAACGAAGGTTAAATTACCGAACTGTTGAAATATCGTGTTGTCAATTATGATGCATACTATATAATTTATTCTAGTAATTGAGAATGTTTCACGCTACCTCGCTTCAAGCTCCAGCAGATTGCATTTTGATTGTTCACGTGAAAAGTCTCAAGATACTCCTCGAAGTTTCCTCCGGTTCGATTTAAGAGGCATAGTTATCGCATGTTCTCGCTGCCATTGCCGACTAGGAGTTCGCGAAGAATGAGTTCGAATCGAGTAGACCATTAAAGAAGTACGCAAACGACAGATGGGAAGTGTCGAGTGAAGAAGCAACGAAGTGAAAACGGAAAATAGCAGGGTAACTGAACGAACAGCAAACGAGAACGAAGAGGAAAAGATGGCGTACATCAGACAACGCGAACGAGGGGAAGAGGAGATATACGAACGTAACTTTCACGTTACAATCTAACGATTGATGTCTTTACAACGGCGACCCCTATTCCTTTTGTTTTCCCTGTGAGACAATTTTTCCTTTTCTGTTTTCAATGCGTTACCGACGGAAATGGAAGTACGTTCTCTGTTTGAAAAGAAAATTAAATGGCGTCTGCAAAGTGGGGAAAACGATTGGAATCCGAGAGCAGACTTGTATTCTCGTGAAGATGCAACTTAATGTTTCTTTGAAACTTTCAGTACGAGACGTAATTGTAATTGGAAACAAGATAACGGGTTCTTTATCAAGTGTCAAGTGAACTGGAAATAGTCCAATAGGTTTTCGTTTCCATGATACGAAACAGATATTAAACTGTGGAGCGTGCTTTAAATTTTATATTTTAGATCGACTTCTTTGTTATTTTTGAAATAAATATCGTTGTGACTTCTCATTCATATGAAAGTTTATTCTCGTCTGATTTTGCTCCTGAAATTTAAATACAGATCAAAAGATGAAGATCAGTGTTGTATTAGAAGTAACTTTGATGTATACTTCAGTACACAAAACAGCAGAACAAGCCAGTATTAGTTGTAAAATTTGGACAGATTATTTTATTCAAAGTAATACAAACACTAAGTAAATTATTAATACTGTTAAGTACTGTAAAAATTATAATTCAGCAAGTATTTTAAAAAAATGTTCTTTCTTATTTCTTGAAGAAATTGTTATGAGGTAAATATATTTGTAGATTCAAGCATTTGTTTAAGAATATGACGGACATATTTTAAAACGCGGGGAAGTTAAACAATATTTCAGCAATTATTCTTTGTGATTACATAAATCAAAAGAATTTCAAACGAATTCACTGAACCGTTTATGAATCATAACGATTTTAATTTTTATCGATTATACACGGGTTCCTATATGAAATGTATTGGTATCGAATATAGTACGTACATAAAATTGAAAAAACGTAACATCCTTTTTCAAATTCTTTTTACATATAACCATAATTAAATAAAGTATTTCGAAAATTTCATTAATTTCAAATAAACTATTTTTGCGAAATTAGTTACAATTGTTAAATTATAGAACGAATCCATTAATCCAATATAAAAACGATATAATACCGTAATGGCAGACGCACATAGTGTTATCTGCATTTGTGTTTGCCTTCATTGCTCTCATTCACAAATGGATACCGCAAATGAAAAACGTGACTTTTCCTCTTACTACTTTGCTCTGTTTCTAAAATTAAGTTTCAGTATATGTATATCATTTTTAAATGAAATAATTTTCATAAATGAAATAATTAATTTCGGTTTTTTAATTACTTCACAAAATGATTCCACTATGCGATGTTTAATATGTTTTGAATAGAGTAAGAATTCTCTTGTTTAATATCCAAATCATGAAAAATATCAGGCTTCGCAGAAATGAAGCTAAAACGTGCTTGAAATGAAGCACAGTCAGTACGAGTATGTTCATTTTCGTGTGGAGAATGATGAATGCAGAATTTATTACAGAATTTATTACATAAATTTTACTGTTAATATAGTTCTTTTCCGATGTCTTCATCCCGCAGAATAGTTAATCTCCTCTTCGGTGCTCTTGTATTTGTTTTCTTTAGTAACGTGTTCTGCAGCTAAGCCAACTTCTTTGCATTTTTCCAGGCTTGAAGTTCATGCATGGAATATTCATGCATTCATGCAATTTTTTCAAGTGACTCCATCCTAATCCATCATGCAAAATGGCTGGTGCTCTTCTTTGCATCCACGTAGAAATGTTTCATTAATCAAGAGCTTCTTCTTTCCTGTTGAAACTTCGTTTAGAAGAAGACACTTATGGCACCTTAGCAGTTGAGATGTTAAACGAAGGAAGTACTTCTTCATATGCGACACACCATAATTGTTCGCCGAGAATTTTGAATTCGACAATGTGTCGACGGTGAGAAAAATAAAACTTGCTCTTCGACATTTTCTCAATTTTATATATTGCATGCTCGATTGAGCAGTCTTCATTTTAAAGTGGTATACGTCCGTTTAGGAACAAATGAGTTAATGATAGTTCTGGTTAAACATACGTAACTTTATTTTTGTAATTATCATAATCCAGTCAATGGTATACAATATTCTTATAAATCAGATAAAGGTAATTTTTCTAATATTATGAATGACCTTTTACATTTAGTCAGTATTACATGCATAGAAGATTAGTTTATTATAATTCAAATCACCTTTTGTTTTTGTAACTAATTTAACGCAATTTAATTTCATATGTTGTCATTCTGGATGAGTATCACCGTCCGCCGTGTAATGTATATAAAAAAGAAGTGATGTCACCTTGTTTTAATTCTTGGCAACTTTGCTCACAGATCGTAATTAAAGAGGAAAGTCGAATGAAGGACAATGAGGAGAAGGAAAAATAAAAGTAGACCAACTCATATACATTAAAAAGAGAAACACGTACCAAAACTTAATAACTCTCCAGTCAGTTAAAAAATAACAGTATCGATTTTGATACGTGACAATTTATCAGCAAAGTCCGTAACACAAAATACAATTTGTAAATAGTGGTATATTTTAACTAAGGGGTACATGTTACATAAATAACAAATTTTTAGTGATAATATATTATTTTAATTCAATGAATTATCATCAACGTATTTCTATGAACGAAACACACGTGTATCCATATGTGACAATATGAAAAACAAGTATCACTTATAAATAACACGCATATAAATATTAAAATACAATTAGAAAAACATTTTACTCTTTACATGTATGAAGTGTATATTTACATCCGTTTGTTATAATTACTAAGTCCGAATTTTTGGAAAACTTGTTGTTTTGAAAAGTAAGATACATGTGAAAAACACAGAGAGGAAATACAATATTTTAATAATCAATCAATAGCAATATACAAAAGAAATTAATAAAAAATTAATCAAAATATGTATCAAAATTCATAAAAATTTACTGTTTATGCAACTTGTATTTTTTCTTGAATTATGTCATTCATTTGAAATTAAATTTCGCGAGATGAATTTCACTGAAAAGTGTCGTTATTGATGTAACCGCGTTGACTATTTTAGAACTCCGATTAGGGAGTCTGAAGTAAGATCTTGCTCTTCCTCTCTTGTGCCGAATTCAATGTCTTTCACAGACTGCGCAGCTTATTTCTGTATGTATGCATACATACGTATATGTACGACCCTTCTCCAACCTCTAATGAATCACGTCACATCTCATTTGACTTCAGCTCATTGAATCAGTAGCATGTATTACTATCGACAAATTATGAATGAATAGTATTACAACATTGTCACGTTTTCACTTTTTCAACGAAAGCTGAATAATCTTTTATTCTTTTTCATTTAAAAATGAAAAGTTAAGCGGTCACTTTTTAACTTTTCCAATGAAAACTGGATAACCTTTCATTATTTCATTTAAATCTGAAAGGTTAAAGGTCACGTTTTAACCTTTTTAACGAGAGAAGAATATCGTTAACAGGTAATTATGCAGAATAAGGAAGCCATCTTCGATTTTGATGATCTTGAAATACACTGTCAAGGTTCTAATTTTGAACAACTTTTCCCTGTACATGTATTACTCTGATTCTTCTAATTTCTTAACACCACTTTTGACACCTTTTCGCTTCAATGCAAGTAATTGCCAAAACTGTTGGGATTTCAAATTATCAGTTAAATGTAAATAATTTGAAGAATATATTTATTGATACATTGATGTGTTTTTATTAGATATTATTTAATCAGCTTGTAAATTCTAGCTTAATTCATCAATCTAGAATGGCGGGAGAATTATTTTAAGTTAAAATTTGAAAAGTGTATTTTGTCACCTCTTGGTAGAAATAGTGTTAAATCTTCGCAAACAGAGTTACTTTAGAAGTTATTAAACTATCGACTGCATTTTTTAGTGTTGTTTACATTTTTTTAATACAATGTCATTTATTTATCGTATAAATAAAAATGTAAATTAATACTTATAAAAATTAGATTGTATTCCTAATTTTTCTATTGCACTTTGAATATGTATAGCGGTTAAGGAGTAAGTAATAAAATTAAATTAAATTTAGAAAATTCAGACTTATCTTCCTTAATTCACGGAGGATTAACAATTTACTCAGCGTAATCGATAGTGAAGTGATTCGGGTATGCAGCTGTAGAATTGTCTGTGAATTTTTTTGCTGCAGTTCCGTGCACCGTACAGATTTAAATCTTTTTTACTATTCTTTTTACTCCAACTTCCTTTATTTTTTATATCGTTGTAATCTGATTAATTGATTCGTGTATGCATTGCCTTAATTGTTTGTAGCAATTTCCTTTTAATTCAAAGAAAGATATTTCTGCAACACATTATTTTTTTTATGCCTTCTCCCTAAAAATTATTACCTAGAAAAAACAATCAAACGGCACATAATTTTGTATGCTAAGATCTGAATTTTATTGAGGAAAACATTGAACTTTATAAAAATTTCATTTGAATTTTATACAAATTTAAAAAATGCTATAATACCAATAAATAGACTGGACCAATAGAGCATAAAAATTGTTTACCTCTAAAAGTATCAAAATGGTAAAATGACCGTTTTCTATTTTAAGTATCTATCAAGTTTTCTTGACATCTGGGTTGATTTTCATCGAGATAAAGAATAAATGTTTATATTCATTTATGTTTTATTATGCATTTATTTTTCTACTTTGTTTTTAATTTCAAAGTAAGCGTGCATTATGTGACGGTAAATATAGTGTTAATTTATGTTTCCAATGTAAAATTAATTTTTTAGAATCCTAACGGAAAAAATCACTGTTAGCCAAAATAAAGATATGATGACATTGAATTTGTAGATGAACTTCGAAACATTGCTACAATTTTAAATAGAATTTTCAATGACAAAAATAGTTCCACAAACATCTATCGATAATAATTTAGTCTGGAACAATAATTTTGAAATTAGTTTGAACCTTATTAAAAGAAAAAAAGTTAGTAGCTCAGAAAAGGCGATAAATAATTGGTACACGACGTCAAATCCTATCGCTACTGCAATTACCAAGCCTAACATTTTTTAGTGTTCATGACCTCCAACACTGTATTTTGCAACAAATTCAAGAAGAGATCTAGCAAAAATGTAACGCAACGTGAACAACATAATCAACACGTGTTTGGAGTGCAGTCAATCATTCGAATATTTATTACAACGTAAGTACATACCACGATATTTATCGATACAATGAAATAATTTGGCAAGCTCTAATAACTTTTCAGCTAATAAATGTAGGATATGGGTATTCCAATCCTTGTTAGATTAATGCATTTATAAGTACAGCCAAATCAATAGAGTTCCATTTTTTACAAAATAGTGCAGTTGCGTCTTATAGAATATTTCTTCAAACAGAACGGGTGATAATCAACAAATTATTATTTCATAATCAGTTGAAAATTTCAATAACGCTCTACTTTTCAAATCAAATAATCAACAAATTGACATTCCGCTCTCGAACATCTTTTAGAAAAAGTGTCTAATATATAACCTTCCTCAAATCACCGGAACAAAACGTATAATTCATTTCTCTCGCAGTGAATATGGCGTTCTGCGTCGCGAAGAAATTAGAAGCTTTCCACACGGCTTTTGACCGCAGTACATGCATAGCATATAGCAGTGGAATTAACATTGTTGTACGTTGCATACAAAACAGGCAATACCCTATTAGATAGGCCACAAACGCTAATGCGCCATGGACTGTAGCACATGGATTTCTCGGAAAACGGTATCACGTTGAAGTACATCGAAGAAAAGATTCGTATAATTTCGAAACATTGAAACACAAAATGAGATTAAACTAAATATGTTGTGATGTGTACATAACAATGAGAAATATCAAACGGCAAGGAACGTTTTTGTGATGATAAAAATGGTAGTCATTGGGTCTTTATGAGGTCTTATTCTAAAATGTATAGATTTTATCAATGGAACTATTTTTATAGTTTAACTGAAAAATGAAATTTAAAATTTAAGGGTCAAATCTAGTGACCGAATATTCCGAGTATTATATTTGGTGACTGTGGCGGAAAATTGCTCCGGCGATCTTTGTTTATTTTACGGTGCATTGGTCAGGAGAGACAAGGACAGGCGATATTTGGTTTTCAAAAATGTGGTAAAATGTGACTCAGTAATTCCAAGGTTTTGAAACCAAGAATATTCATACTTTATTTTCAAGGATATTCTTTATGCGAATTTTTTGAATGATTTTGCAATTTTGTTTCAAAAACTTAAAACAAAAAGACGTTTATATATGAAGTTCATTATGAAGTTTTCAAAGTGAAATTGCAAAATCCGGTTTTTATCGTTGAAATCTTTTCTCATAGCATTATTTCTCTCGCATTTCTCCATGATACTGCAAAAGGAAGAAGTAATGGTATTATTCATAACAGCTAGCTAAAAATGAAGTGAATTTATCATTTTATTCAGCAATGTATGAAATAATCTCCATTTATTACGTTTTTGTCATATCTTCCTGAAATTCAAATAAATCATTTTGAAAATACACAACATGTGGTGCACTTTCACAAATTAAACGATGTTATACAAAATTCTGTTTATATTTATATGCGCTGAAGCAGATGACACATATACCAAACGTAAATTACTTTATTTGATTGTATTCTTCCGTGAATTGAAGTTGAAATATGATTTAGAAGCGAAACAATCAAAAGACAAAACAATCATTTTTGTACTAAAATCAGATAGATGATATTTGTAAAAAACTAAAGATCAAGTTATAATTCGACTGATCAAATTTCATAAATAATTAAATTTCACAGATCTTTTAACGAGTATCTTGCCCAATGATGCTACTTTGTGTATAAAACAATACAAAAGAGATTCATAATTTCATTTTTATCACTACCATGTTTACAAATGTGGTAACGAGCGTATTTTATAGCACACTTCGTTGCAATTCTATTCTCATTAAACAATGTGGGTCGCTTTTGATAAATACCATTCCCAACGATGTTCCCAAGAGAGCATCATGAAATATACGCACGATCGATGTAATTATTTTTATTAATGTTGACCCATTATTTTCTGCGACGAACTGAATCTATAATTCGGAGGACGTGAAATAAGCATTCGATAATCCCATTGGTATTGTTAATGGAAATTTTGCAACTTTATGGATTTTTAACAATATCTGCAAATTTAATCAGTTATCGAGACTCTCACGAAATTAATCTTTGATTAACGCTCTGAATGCAAGAATAGATTTTTTCGAATAATTATGCAAAAGATGAAAAAGCAGATACCAAAAGTAATATAAATAGTTCAATTCCATCACAATGCTTCTAAAATTTATACATATTCGATTGTCGATGAAGCAGAGAGATGTTTTTTTAATGAATACTATTTTAAATGTATCCAGCCAAATCTTTCGTCCGAAATTTTGTACTAAAATTGTTAAGGTACTTGTTTATTAATGTGTCCCGATAATTTTTAGAACAATATTCTAACTCTATAGTATGCAGATACAGCAGTGAACGATAGTATTAAGTAACATTTGTATGTGGAACCATGTTCAATTTCAAAAAAATTCAAACTTTTATTTAGTTCTTTTATAACAGTAAAAAGTGTAATAGCTATATTATACATAGCTATTATAGCTATGATGCAAAACAATTACACAGTTACAAAAAAATGATACAATTAATTACAACATTACGAGCTAAATTATGTTATTCGATATTGTGTGTGCTTTCGAAGAGATACATCTTTACATTACAGTGATCTTTAAAATTGTAGTTACTTTCGAGAAACTACTATAGAGAGTGATTTTGAAGACTGAGACAAAATAAAATTAGAAAAACGTGAATTCAGTTTGCCTTTAACGACGGTGTAATAATAATAGGGTTAACGGTGCCTTGGTAAATGTAGTTCGCTTATAAAGGCCGTAGACTCCAGAAATGTGTCAACCTTGATTCCATACGATAAAAAAAGGAGGCCCACGAATTGATTTCCTGTTGGATGTCAGATCCTCATCGCGTAATTAGGAAAGGAAGTTTCCTCTTCCTTCCTGCACGTCGGGCATAAGGATTCTTCCCTGGGTTTCATGGGTGCCAGATGTTTCCTGTGATTCACTGTGCTGTCACTTATCTACAAGTATGCGTAAATACGCTCTGTCTACGTAAATCATGATGTTACTTAGCTTTTGTGAAGATCTCGGTGAGAGAGCTCATTCGGTCATATTATCTATCTATCTCACTATTTTACTTCGTTATTAATCTACCAAATTATTGTACTCAAAAGACATTTCCTTCAAAATTTGCGACAAACGCAACTTTAATTTAATAATATATTTTGTTATATTGTTTAGGTATATGACAAACCTGTTATCGCATGGTATAATGTGTTATCGTAGAAATTTTATTCTAGAATAAAAGGTGGGTGTGGATATAAATATATATTAACTATTCTATGTTTCGGGCCTTTGTTAGTGGCCGGACGTGAACCTTGACTTAAAACGACGTTATACCCGATAGGTACTGGATTTTTATGTATTTAGGGTTGTAAATAAAAAAAAGCAGAGTAACGAAGTATTAAATAATTGTTTTTTCTTGTATAACGTAGTGTTCAACTTATGTTTAACTTCACGTTGTACTCTACAGTTATTTCTACGTACATGTATTATTGTTAAAAAATGATCTATTATATTTTACTCGGTTAAAATTATAAAATATGGAATTTTTTGTTTGAGTATAATAATTTGGTCGTGCACTGTATTTAACGTCTAATTTTTTTGACAATTGCGTTAGCCATAATTAACTGATCGTTATTGCAATATTTAAAAAATTAAGCAAATTGTAGGGTTTTATACTTTAGTTTTAACGGTCTTTCATTGTAAAAATTGTAATCAGAATTAAAAGCACAATCTAACTGCACTAGAAATACGTGGCAGATTTGCCATGTTTGAATGTAGGTTGCGTCACGTACGTGACACGATATTTTAGGTTAAGGGATTAAATGAAGAACGACTGTGCTTCTATCTACATATATTTTTAATATTTTATTAATTTTGTACAAGCACCTTAGTATTTTAGAACATTATTATTTTTCTATTTCACTGTTTCATTATTTTAAGATTCTACTATTCTGTTATTGTAACAGTTTTTTATTTTAGTATTCTACTATTTTACTGTTGAATTGTTGCATTTGTTTATTAGTTAACTACTTTATTGTTTCACTATTTCATATCGTTTCTTTTTCAATACTTTACTACAATATTTTATTACTTCACTACTTCACTACTTCACTACTTCACTACTTTACTACTTTACTACTTTACTATTTTACTACTTTACTATTTTATTGCTTTATTACCTTAATACCTTACTACTTTACTATAATATTTCACTATCTCACAGTTTCACTATTCTTGTTGAGCAAACATTCATTTTACTCTGCTACTTTGTTTAACCGTTCGGACTCCAGATTCAATCTCTAGATTTTACGTTCTTCAAATGTCGCTGCAATCGATAAGCGATACGAAACCATACACATATGTATTTACTTATGTTATTCTTATGTTAATATGGGCAATGACATAATTATATCACCTGTATATATCTGTAGTAGTAAACCATATTTTATTTAATATTATTAAAAATGATAAATAATGCGAACTAAGTCAAAAATATTTTATTTATTACTTCACTAATTATTCTTATACTAAGGTATTGATGAACAAGTATTAAAGAGATTTTAAAAAATGTAATCATGGTAGTCATGGAATACACATGTAATTCCGAAATCATAAATGTCATAAGATAGAAACGCTTCAGTCTATACATACAAGTTTATTAAAATTAACAAATATGACACAATTAACTATGAAATCACAAGAAAATGTAAGTTTCTTATACATATAATAAAATAAACCGTAATGGTCATTAAAGCGGACTTTATACCAAATGTAATTTTTATCAATAATTGTCAGCTATTTATTTAATATTGCAATTGAGAATTGATTCCAAATTTTGTCGCATATAATAAAAATATATTATTTACCACCACAAAATACAAGAAATTTGTCTATTAGTGCTTAACAATGTTTTTAAATTTATTAAAATGCAAAACCTTGAATATCTCGCAATAACAAAAAATGGACTTGTCCCACTTTGAAAATAAAGTATTTTGACGTATTTGGTTTCATTTTATTTATAAAATAGGAGTACGTCAAAATTTAGTTCACTTTTATGTCAATCAAAATTGACACAGTGATAGAGCTTGTAGCTTGTAGGTAAAGTTTATATAGGGTGACTCGCCTATTTCGAGTATCTTGAATGTCATCCATCTCTTTCATGATACAGAAAAATATTATGAAAAAACATTATTTTGTTCGAAGTGGAAAATATTGTGACGATTAAAAAATTTTCTGAAGGACAATATTTAAAGATTCTGTACGACGTCACCGAGGCTTTTTGTGATAGTGACTTTGAATAAATAAGATTCATCACAACTGAGCAATTGATAGGCACAGTGAAATAACTGATAGAAAGATCAACAAAGGACAGATGATTTAATTCTAGTAACTGATTAAAATTGCTGGGTTGCCATTATTAATAACATATTAAAATTGCTTGTACTAATGTCAATAAACAAATTATATGGAAATGTTCTAAACTCGTTTAGTAATCTTTCAAAAATTTCTATTCAAACTGCTGGACATCATTTTGAGCACTTCCTACAACTAATGGATGTGTAGACAAAGTGTGTCACGTGAACTCGAATGCGTATTTAAAATTTAAAGTACCTATTGCAAACATATAGATAGAGCAAGAATGAGATGTAGGTGTTTTAAAGTCGTCCCAAACGATGAAACGCGTTTGAAACTATCAAAAACGATACCAAACACGATTATTGTTGATTTCACTACGACTGACGTCAATGACGACGAAATATTGTCGTCAACGAAGAATAATAAAGCGGTTCGTGATTCCAGTCGATTTCATGATATGTCAATGATTATTGAAAACGATATCAAATCACGGATTGCTGCCAAAATATATACAGCAAATTTAGAGTGTCTCACGAGTCTGCCCTCAAACTTTCAAATCAAAATACCGAAAATTGCGGCTTGTAGCATGGTACAGATAAACGAACAAATGCAGATTGATTCGTCCCAGGAGCTTCACTACGCTCGACAATAGAACTTCCTCCGTTACTCTTTCTATTAGTTATTTCAGTCTGTCCAACAGTTGTCTGTTTCTCACGAAATTTTTGTACTCAAGCTCACGTGAAAGTCATAGTATAAGTCGACGAATTCGCCTTGATCTCAGCTACTATGATATTGAAAATACAGGGTGATAGGTCGAAAGAAAGTTTGCAAGAGAAGAGGTCATTTGGAACATATTTAGCTACATATATCTTTATGCAAAGTATCATGGTTTTTGAAGTATTGGCCACATTCTTAATTTTGCTTATGACCAGACATTTCTGAAGTAAACGATTGTAAAAAGTTTATTATGATTATTGTAAACACCAAATTTGTATATTTTCCTATTTTCAGAACGTGTTTTATGTAAATCACACAATGAAATTCTTCTGAATGTGATTCTAAATATTTGGTAAGCGAATGAAACTGCCTGCATACTGTGTTGTAATTAAAGTTAATTTTTAATCGTTTCTTCTTCAAAAACTGTAGTGTCCTATCAAATTAAAATGTTTATAAAAACTTCTTTGTTTTGTCCTGTTTCTAATATATATATAGCTAAATATGATCTAAATAACCTCTTTTCTCATTCCTTGCAAATTTTCTATCGACCTACCTAACATCCTGTATATTGCTCCATTTAGAAAAATTTCATCAATCTTAAAATCTCTTTTTATTCTCTGATATTCTTTTTATGTCATAAAAAGTGAGCAAGATAATCAAGATGCTGCATTTAGGTGTTACACATTAAAGTGTCTTTAAGGAACTGATTGCCCTTTCGGTCTAGGCATACTAGTCCACTAAAATTGAGGAAATAGCTCCTACTTTTCAGTCATATTATTGGTAATATGCTACGAAATGCATGGAGTCTTAGTTTCCGTACATTTTTAAGAATTACGTGAAATATTCATGCGCTTATTCAAACAAATTTTATTTTAGCAAACCTCATTTTGAAGCGTAAAGTGCGAGAAATATCGTTGCCGTGCTTTTATAAGCTCTCTCTGTTCACGCTCCTTTTCACGCTTTTGTGAACTCAATCTGCTTGCTATTTTCCTATTCTGATAGAGTATTTATATCCGATTTCCAATGAATTTTTAGAGGAAAGTTATCGGGAAATACGTGTTGGTCAATACAATATCATTCAGGGGCAAATATTAATTCATAATATTAGATTTCAATCAATAATTAATTAAACCACACGTCCATCGTGTACAAAAGCAGTTTTTTCATAATGCTTTGAACTCGATATTATAGCAATGAACTGTGACCTGCTATATTCGTAAAACGCGAATATAAGTTTTGAAATAAAAGTTTTTCAAATATTTTATTTTTATTTAAATATTTAGCTTTTCCAAGTTGTAATAAGTGTTGTTATTTAATAATTACGCTTAATTATATTTGAGGAACGGAAAACAATACTTTTTCGCTTAACATTATAGTATTAAATGAATATGCTTTTGGACGTGGCTTTAACGTCCAAAATGAGAGTAAATAATCACAACTTTTTGAAAATAAGTATTTAAATTAAATTTTTTGACATGTTCTGAAATATCTAATTGTTATTAATTTCAAATGTCTGAGGTTACGGAATGTGATAGGATAAAAATGCAGAATAATAAATTATTTTAACTGTTAAGTGATTGATTCAGAAGTGATTACGAAATTAATCACAATGTGACGTAATATTTATTACGTTTTTTTTTCCATGAACAAAGTTTTACAGTGTTCTTTAACTTAAATGCAAGTAATGTAATGTTATAACCATTTATTTCATATGAAGAAAATAAGTATTTTAAAAAGTTTGGCAACAGTAATGTATTTTTATTAATAAATTTTATTAAGAATATATAATAAAAGTGAATGTTAGTTAAGATACTTTTCTATTACATTAAATGAAATTAACATCTATATCAATATGAAGTCTTGTTACTATCAATATGAAATCTTGTTATTCTATGTAATAGAATATAAGAATATTAAAAATAATAAATTTCAAGAAAAATTAAATGGTTACATGTTTGGTAAGCACGTAAAATAATAAAGTAATTACAATTATAATAATAAATCTAATTACATTATAATTGTATGAAATGAAGTTATTATTATTATATCATTACCTTATATTTAATAATACAATAAAGATTGAAAATTTATAAATTCCTAAATTTAAATATCAAAATATGAGGCAGCAATATGATAATAATTTTGTTTATTATCTGTTTTTTATAATTAATTATTTCTTTACCTGTATGTTCAATTTTGTGAAAATAAAAAGAATTACAGTTAATCAAACTTTTGACTAATATCATATGATTAACGACTTTAGTAGTTGTAGTGAATCCAGAAGTCAGTGACCAGATCTCGCCATTATTTTGAAAATTATTTAAAAAATCAATGGTTAATAAGTGAATGGTTGTTCGTTAATAAGGAACTCTTCTAAAATGGAAACTAATCTGCAAAAAAAAGTGTTGCGACGTCCCTTGAAAGATGGAAGCGCTTAAAAAATATAATTACTCAAGTTCATTAAATATTTCATGGCGTACAAAAAGAAACGAGTAGAAATTATGAGGGATGTCGACCCTTTTTTAATTGCAATATCCTTATCAAGTTAACAAGGAATTTCGTAAATTAAGGGGACAAAAGAAGACCGAATGTCAATGAATATTCTGTTTCCCCGAAACTGTCTTAATGAGCAGGATCTGGTTCTTTGCAAAATTCAAAAGATTATTCTGAGATATAAATAAATGCAGCAATTAAAATATTCGATTTTATGTTAACTTCAAGAATTATTTTTTGGTGCACTTATAATTATTTTCATTATATTATATGATTAATGAATTGTAATGTTTATTGAGACTCATTCTTTTCGTATTAGCACTATCATATATATATGAAATGATAAATTATGTCAATTTATTAATTTCAACCAATTAATTTTAAAGTTAGGAAATATTTCTTTCTTCCTTCTTTGTATAATTTCTTTTACAGAACTTTTGTTCTGAATCAATAATTATTCTGTTTGCTGAAATGTATTCTACGCAATGGTTATTTCTTTCTCCTCTGTTTCAGACGACTTTCTTTGCAAAGCACTTTTGATGTCTCTTTTATTTCTTATTAGCATAGTTTAACATGTGTATACACAATGTATACCCGCAATGACGTTACGAAAAATGTATACTCAACTTTCAGTTGATGTCTAAAGTTCATCTAAAGTTCTCAAAAGTTTGAAGACCTCCTTAAGCCCTGTTATATCCTCGATAAAAAGTTCTCTCCAAAATGTGGTTTCCTATAGAAATGTACTCCCGAAACAAGTATTTACACCGAAGTAATTTAGTACAGAATGCTATTTTGCGTTGTATTACCATTTATTGATAGATTAATCATACAAGAATTTTACGATTAATAAAATAGCAGCTATGCAATGTCGGTTAGCTCAATGTTAACCGTAATACGTGTAAAAAAAGAAACAGTTTTTTCTATATTTTTATTGAATGATGTCTATTTAAATAAATCTCTTCGAAAATCTGTGACTCCGTCTTGTCTTGTTGTAAGACAAACTTGGTGAGTTCCTCGTTCTTTTCATATATCTTTCATGTGTAATACTTTTGAAAATATAGCATTTTCAAAACGAATGAATCATTTATACTAGCCCTGTATATTGGTTGAATATCTTTTAGTTCCGTTTGAGACAGTGAAAAGAACAAAGCTTTCTGATACAGTGTCGCGTACGTGAGGTGGTTGAAGCAGTGTTCTTATGTTGCTACCCAAAAGGGCCAAAATTGAATTTCACGAGCGCTGCTAAATATATGCATAAGTTGACACAGTTTGTTAAGAAGTAGCAAACCGTGTATAAAAATTCAAAAAATGTCGAAGACTTCGCAAATTGGAGATTAAAGTAGGAGACCGATATCCGAGAAGATAAAATGATTCTTTGGTTTCCCAAGAAAAATCTTTCATTACGAAAAGATCAAGTATTTTTGACTAAAAAAAGTATAAATATCTATACAATGACATTAAAACGACGTTTAGACGAACTTGGTGTCGCAGAGCACATTGTCGAAACTGTTGCTTTAAAAAATCATTCGGTGTGTGTTGATAAAAATGGTGAGCATGATTGAAGTGATGTGGTGTCCATTGATGAATTGATGATTTAAAATGCAATGGGTTAATAACATACATTGAGTCAAAGTCGTACACAAATAGTTTTTTAATTTTGGTTAAAAATGGACTGTATAAACGCGATATTTCTGTGGCGGATGTAATAATATTCCGTACGTGTTATTAATTACATGCGTGTGAGGAAGGAATAAAATTTTATTAACCATTTGGTACAAATTGAAATATGATAACATGTATGAAATGTGCTCACAGCCAAATCATACAATAATTAGTTACATCTGAACTCTCGAATAAGTGAAACACGAATAATTTGTAATAAAACATAACGTTGAAACTTCCATTGATGCTCTTTTTAATAGAAAAGTTTCCTCTATCGTGTGCTATGATTACATTTTTTCTTGAACTCGTAATTTGTAAAATAAATTGAAAAATATTAACAAAAATCGACGCGTTTTAAGTACTAGTATACGTTGAAAACACACGCAACTCTTGCTTTTTTAAGACATTGACTGCCATACTGAAGCAGTTGTACATCTTGTTAGGTAGTATTTTCTATTTTCAATGAAACTGTAACCGTTCGTACGAGGTTACTCGCCTCGCGATGACCGCACGGAATTTATTTTCCGTGACGCAAGGGCGTAAACCTTACGTCTCGAACGTTTACGGCTTTTACGACGCGCTGCTCTGCCGAATTAACATAGGAGCAGTAGTTCAAAACTAGAGTCCGAAATGATGACTAGATAACGTTAACAGAGTACGGAATACTAACTCTGGTTTAAATTATACTGACAATAAGTATTTTCTTCAAATCTTACTAATTTTTTAATGCAGAGCGTCTTCAAGGTTATTTTAAGATCATCTTGTCTTTTTAGTATCATAAACCCATATTTTTTATTCCGGAATCATATTCTACGCGAAAAAATGCAGGATTTTTGTTTGATACATTTCATTGTAAGTTCAATATTACATCTGGTAGGCTTACATCTTCAAGGATCATTAGTACCTTAACAATTATTGATGGCACGTTAAATGGAAACAAATATCGAGGCTTGTTGGAACGCGAATTACCTGTATTACTTGAAGATCTACGCCTAGCAGACAGGCAAAGCATGTGGTTTCAACATGACGTTTGTCCGGCTCATTATTCACATACTACATCATGTGACTGGTCGTTGGATAGGTCGAGGTGGTCCAGTTTCCTGGTCAGCGAGATCACCTGATCTAACATCACTCGATTACTTCCTATGCGGTTATCTTAAGGAAAAGGTATTCTCTGATCCACCTACTACACAAACATGAAAGAGCGAATTGTAACTACGTGTCGTAGTATCACGAGGAGAACTTTATTATCTGTTCATGAGTCTTTTATTAAACGAATTAATTTGTGTCAAGAAATTGAGGGTAAAAATTTCAAGCATTTATTGTGATATTCTTAAATGAAATAACAAACCTTCCAGAAGAAAGTAACGTTGTTTTTATATAAAGATGAAAAATCAACTAGATATTTTAAGAAATTTTGTTATAAGTTCAATGTTGAACTCACTCGAAATACTAAAGGACATATGTCAGTTTGTTTTTCTTAAATCGCACGTCTTCGAAATTTTTTACAATGTCAACTTAAATGGGACACCCTGTATATTTGTTTTCTTCTGCTACTATTATTATATAACAAATTAAATTCATAAACTGCTACAATTATTATAGGACGGAGGAATTATATTAATGTATTATTACACTTATTTAATGTAACTATTTAACATGTATTCTATATTTCATTAATACATTCACACGTATTTTAATAAAAATGTGCAATACAACACTACAACGAAATCGAAGATTAATTAATACAATAAAACTTATACCGGAAGCAATGAAAGAAAGAAACTGATAATGGCAAGATCATCAGTTCGTAAGATATTGTATACTAAAATTTGAAATACCTCATTTTATTTTTTGCTACTCTAAAGGCTGGTTATTCATTATAATTTAAACTTCATTTTCAAACTTAGTTTTCGTAATTTAAACTGAAGATTAAACTCTGTTCGTCATTTACTTTACTATTTCCTAATATAAGCTTCAATTTGATACGTAGTTTAAACTTAGGTTATTTCAACGGGAAGAAACCATGATTTAGCTATCATTTAATAACGACATCGGTTAATGATTCTACAAGTCTCGTTATAGTAATTTATTCATTGCTCCATTAAAAATTATATAGAAGTTTTATACTTTATATTTCGATTTAAGAAAAATGAAAATACGTATTATAAAAGTTAATTTAATTAAGAAGTTACAATTTTTGATATTTCGTTTAAATCGAGCCAGTTTCTGTGAAATAGAAATAAACTACTTCAATTTAACTATTTCAATTTAATTAAGGTTTACATTGCTGTTTAATGCATGATTGAAAAACTTTAATATTTTCGTATATGGTATGATGTGTTGAACTAACCTATATAAAAACAAATATGCAAATCCGGTATAAAAATATAAGTGCAAATAAAATTTTTTTTTAAACGCTGGATAGCATAAGTTCCCTTTGCGTCAATTCCCCAGAACATTCTAATGAAATAGTTATTACAGTACAATATGAAAAATTTGAAATTGATAACACGATTCATATTTTTTATATAATGTTACAATTTTCAATTTAAAATATTTTATAAACTATTAATCGTTCAAATATTATATCTTAACGCTTCTTGTCCAAATTTTTCGAAAGTGTCAACTTATGAAAAGAAAAATACAGTTAATTTAAAAAAATATCATTATCTTCATTTGCGTTTTTTCTGCGACGATTGATAAAAATATTTTCCGTATTAAATTATATGCTCTTTGAATCGTTTAATTTTTGTGTGACGTTTATCGACATTGTCATCAATATTTTCAAAGGTTAAAAGAATTGATTTACATAGAACATTCTGTAATACCTCATGCATGCTTTAAAAATAAATTAATTGACGTAAACTTTATAAAAATTTGATTTTTCATTTAATTTACTTTCATAAAGCTAATTAATATAAAAAGAATGCAAAGAAAAAAGGAAATAAAAATATATAAAAGTCTTAGTTATTACAAATTAACAGAGTAGCTATTGGTGTATACACTATTACGTTATTTATTGTTGGCTAAAATTTTAATAATATAAAATCGTTTATAATAAATTTATGTCTTCTGCGCTTAAAGTGGCCAATAAGCTCTAGTGAAACATTCATGAGTGACCCAAATGTGTATAATGTAGATGTGGATATAAAAGTGTAAATTTGGTACATTTCAAATTCTGTTCCGTACCTTATCAAAGTTCACATTCAATCTTTATACATTTATTCAGATTCAATGCATTTTCAAAAAGAATGCACAATCCATCAGCATCCAAAATATCGTCCAAAAATTGGACAAAGAAGCCAGTTTAAACATACGATTTCTCCATTCGAATATAGCGAGTGAATTGAAATAAACACATGCTTTTATAGTCAAAAAGATTATCAAACTGAGAGAAATTAGTTTCTAAAACGCACTATAGTTGTCTGACTTTAAGTGTTGTTCAAACGTACCGTATTCTCGAATGACTGTATTAGAAAACAGGATTGGATGACAGACATCTTCAACAAAAGGTAAAAAATCGTTAAAAATCTGAAATTTAAAAAATAATACACTTCCTCAAATATATACGTTCTCCTCTCAATATGTACATCTAACACAAGTCCCACAATCCGTTGCACTTTTGATAAAAATTTCACCTTGACTAGCGAAAAATCGAACTATAGGATGCCCTGAATGTTAAGTTTTCTTAGCACTATTTCTGCTGCAAAATGGTGTTGATATTTATATGTAAAATGGTGTAAAATTAGGCACTGTCATGAGTCAAAAGACGCCTCATGGTAGAAATAAGTATACCATATGAACATTTTTAGATCTAGGATGAGCTGTAAGAAAATGATACCGCTGAATTAATTTAACAACTATTCTATGAAAAGTCAAAAAATTAATTGTGGAGAAATGATTCAACTTAGAGAATAATTTTAAGTTAAAATTTGAAAGGTGTCTTTTGACACCTCTTGGTAAAAATAGTGTTAAAGTATTCATTTTTGAGACTTTATCGATCCAACCAATCACCAATTCATATTTTCAATGTGATGTACAATGTGGTGTTCAGTCACCAAATCATATTAGAAACGTATAATTATTTTCTACGTGCGGTGAAGTAGAAATCATAAATAAATAGATAGAGCATTCTCCTGTTTAATATGATAATGTTATTTATATGATTAAGATTTTCATATGATACGTTGTCCAACAATGAGAAAAGTGTAGAAATATTGGGATTTTTTACTTGGGAGTAGGGGTTTAATATCTACAAAAAAGTTTCACAATAAGATGGTATAGTTGTTGGATCATTAATTTTATCAAAACTTTTTGTGACGTATCAAGAGGGAAACTAAGCTGACTCATATTTTGCCATTTTTATCAACAGTCTTTCTTGGGAAGGTATTTAATATTTAACTTTTTAATCTTAAGAAATAGTAAATTATTGAATAATATTACAGTAGTTGTTCTTGAACTACTTCATTGCGAGTTTAAATTCGCTCCTGATGAATAATTTTTTATATATTTATTTCTATTATATATATTTGTCTTTTTCACATTGTTTTAACACATTGTTGCTAAATATTTTCAGTTAAAAAAAATACTGAATTTGTATAAATAATACCAATAAGAAAACAACAAAAGAGAAACACTTTTTATACAAAAATTTATTAAAAGAAAAGTAGCGTAATATTGCAAATTCATACATGTTTGACAAAATACAAGCTATTCAAAGTATATTATCTTATGTAGTATATTTGTAAAGCATTATATGTAGGTATTTGTAATTTTTTTATTGATTTCTTCCTATCTTTTAGTTTCTCTTTAAATGTATTATAATTGTGATATTATTTACAATGTACCAAACTATATATTATTAACACTATAATAATAAATATTATATACATATATTATAAAGTGCAGCAATTAAAAAAAAGTACATAAAAAAACGCATAAGAAAAGATCAATGAAAAAAACTAAACAATATTAAATAACAGGCGAACATGCAAAGAACAATAAATACATTTATAAAAGAAATAAAGGAAAAAAGAACATAATATACAGGGTGTCTCGTAACTGTAACTCACGGAAATGGGTGGTGACGTGATTCTGAACAACATTTTCCTTTCTAAGAAGGTGGTTTAGAGCTTCGTTTTTGAATTATTAAGGAAAAAACGGGGACCAATTGAGCGAGAATTGCGCCCAGACGCGAGAGCGACAGCTTCGAGCCTGACGGCTAAGCGCGATCATGAACAAGCGTCTTTGCGCCGGGACAGAACAACTAAAAATAACGTTCTCTTATTCATTTCTCGTGACTAAGTGATAAGCCAATTTAAATCAGACTTACCTATTGTTTAAAAATAATCCCGTTCCAGTAAAATTGTGTTCTCGTGACTTCATCGATCCTGTTATTTCGTAAAAAGATATATATACTGCACAATATCTAATGTCACAGCTTGGTCAGTGAACTCACTTCACTGTCACTTCTAATTGACATTTTAATGCCAACCCTACAAATAGGGATTTGCTTATTTCTGTTCCACATCCATTATAGGAATGTTTATCAAACTCGGCAACCCAATGTCTATGATGTCTCCTTGTTAGTAATGACAAGTTGAAAAGTTTCTGGAATACCAACATTTTTCTATGTTATCATCATGACTGATTTCCTGCTATTTTTTCCGTATTTACAGTAGATATTCCACATGCCTTCCGTCTACATATTCCCCTACACACATGCTGTCTTCTTATAAAGTCTCGAACTCTCTCAAAAATTCTACATCTTTGTCAAATTATTTGATAAACATGGAGATTTCGGTTTCGACATTTTTCTAACAATAAGTCATTTATTGTTGAAGAGTTTTAATCAATAGATCTAACGAGCCATCTAACTGACTCACCACGTCCTATCCGCCTTTAACCTAACACCGTGTTTAAATGCCCTTTCGTATTACACACAATATCAATAGTCTCATTGTGCATGCACCACATCGATAATCTTTCTGCCAAAGGCAAGCACCGAAATAATGTATTCACCAAGAAACTAGAGATAAGCAGCATTTGAAGGCCGATCTGGGAATATTACAATGCCAATTAGGTGATATCCCATAATGATGATTCAAAAATTTAACTAAAATCGGTGATGGTTATTTGTTTAAATAAATGCGTAAAACTTTTCTGTCCGTAATTCCATTTTGCATAAATGCAGCTTTACTAGCAAATCAAATGCGAGATTCGGATTTAATGCACATTTTACGAACAGTTACTGTGATAATTCTATTTTTGCTTAATGGTGGAGTAAGTGCTTACATCCGCTGGATATGACATGTTTAGAGCTGTTCATGATTAGAACTCGATTCCAACCCCATTAGATATTCTTTCTACGCTAATTTCAGGATGTTCTACATTTCAAAATGTCATTCACCATATCAGGTACAGATACAAATGTAGGATTGTCAGTTTTATTGCCGATTTTTAAATGACTGATTTATAAAGTCGTTAGCGAAGATCTTAAAACAACATGGGGGAACGCTTCTATTAGGAAGAGTTTTTACTTTAAAACTGTGTAATACTAAATAGATGCACAATCGTTGGTTAATTACCAATGAAAATTTTCTGTCATGCAGTATGTATAGTAACTGACATCCAGAACATGGTTTATAAACGCTGAAGGAAACATCGCATGTAATTACGATCAGTAAATCAAACATGATCATACAGAAATATTTATATTTCTGAAACAGTTTACCTTCCAACTGTGTTCACTCATGCTTTCTTACTCATTGTCAGTACAGTGCCTTATGTACCACGTAAACATTGAATATTTTTTTAACACTCTGAATCCAATTGTTTATTTCAACTATGCACATTAATAAGTTGCGAATGAAATAAAGCAAAATTTATTTTATACCTAAATATTGTATATAGCATCAAGATAAATCATTGTAAATCTAGAAAGGATCTAAATAAAAGACGGAAACGTTCTGGAAGAAAGAAATCATCACGTCACAATTTATTGACTGGTAGCTAATTAAAATATTAGAGACACGTTTTTCGTATTGGCAACTACAATCAATTCACTTAATAAGCCAATAAAGGTCTAAATATGTCTCGAACGTAGAAAAGAGAATCGTCGGAGGAACAAAACGGATTTGGTAGGAAGTAAAATCCCTGAATGTCGCGAAGGAGACACAATGTTAGAGATAGGCACGCAGATACGTTAACAGTAATATCAGGGATATGGAAATAGGGGTACAGGAAGCAAGGAAATACGAGCGATGGCGGACGATCGATACCTTATATAGGTCATCGAATAGGAGGTAAAACAAGACTGGCCAGCCGTAATGATAGGGCGAGAAGGATAGAGAAAGAGTCTGATTATTCGATCAGTATATCTTATCGGGTCTTACTGCGTCTCGATATACATGAATCGAACGATTCCTCCTCTCGGATGAATAAGCGACTGTATTGATCGCAGACATGAAAAGAACTAGTAAAAAGAGCTTGTAAATAAAATCGTGGATCGTCTTGAAGGCCTTATTGTCTCACTTATGATTTTACTGAAGAGTATAATAGTATTCTTATTAATATACTTGTTTCTGTTCCTAAAGGCTAATACTACATAAAATATTATAGATAGGTACATAAGATCGAATATATGTAACAGCTCCATTGAATTGTTTGTGATTATTTCATTTTGAAATCTTCTTTTCATAAGGATTCGTAAGTTTATAAATATTAAAAGTAGAAAGCAAAAGATTAATATGTGTATTAATTTTGTTTTGTATCTTTTGCAATTTGCAATTATAATAATGTAAATTAATGCAACTTAGAAAATTGTGATTTTTTAAAATAAATATCATTCTCGTTTTCTGTTATATGGGGAAATTCTCAATTTTTGTTTGTGTACCTAGGATCTGAAAAGCTCTGGAAGCTATATACGGCCTTGTTGTATGTGGAGTAATTATTACTTATGTTTAGATAATATACTAATAAAAAAAATTGTTAAAAGGTCCTTGTTTCGCTTAGACATGAATGTCACAATTCATATATCAAATTTTTTAATTTAGAAATTTAGAAAGTTGAAAATATAGAACTTTGAAGATTTGAGATTCCAGAATTTGGGAATTAGGAAACTAGGAAATACAGTCTTTTGGAAATTTATGAATTTGAAAATGAGGAAATATGAAAATTTGAAGCACAAGTATGTAGTGATTTGGAAATTTAGAAATGTGGTAATTTGAGATTTTAATGTTTTGGAATTTGGTTATTTGGAGATTTAGATGTTTGAGAATTTCGATATTTCAAGGTGTGAAAATTTGCAAGTTTGAGCACTTGGAAATTCGAGAATTTAACAACTTACTTGAAAATTTAAATATTTGAATGTTTGGGAGATTTAAGAATTTAGAAATCTAGAAATACAAAATTTGGAATTTGGAAACTTGAACATTTGACAATTTTGGAATTTCTAAATTCTTCGATCTTCTAGCAACTGTAGTAGCATTTGAAGATTCGATTATTTGAACATTTCGGATTTTCGATTAATTTGAAAACGCCTGTGTTACTTCATTTATGTAATATAAAATATATCAACTGTCAGTTATAACTTTCCTTAGAATATTCTTGTATACAATACAAGTAATTTAATACGAAGGGTTTAATGTAAGTAACGTTATGTATGCAAAACAATATAACCAAATAAAAGAAAACATTATTTCACATAAATTTGGTTCATCCATATAAATATTTTTCTGAAATTTACAGATCATGGAATGATTTTTAACACAACACCGCTGCATGATCAATTAAAAACCACATAAAAATGAAAAGAATTACTAATATGTATATCGTATGTGGCATGAACTGTTATGAAAAACAATTTTCTCGAAATTTTGAGTAATCGACATTTTTAAATAACTTTTTTATGTACATAAACTCAGCATTAATGTAAATAGTGAAAACTGTATTTTGATAAAATTAATTTATTATTTATTATTATTTTATTAAAGTGTAAATGGAATGACGAAATTAATTAACTCTTAAGAAAAGTATAAAAAAGTGTATTAAAGTAATGTTAATTAAATATACATATATTATATCCTGACAGAAGAAATGAAAATATTTTTTTAATTTTATTTATTTATACTGTATTTATACGTAGTATGAATTATGAAGAAAATTTAATTTTAGTAATTGACAAAAAATACTTAAATCCCAAAAGATATTTTCATAAAACAAAATTGCATGTAGTCTTGCCTTTTGTGGTGAATAATACGGGATCTGACTGCAACGCCATTTCGTTTGTTATTCAGCTACGCAAAGAAGTAGAATAAGTACGCATCTGTCGGTGATAATTGTGAGAGACGAAGATTTCTAACTAGTATTTATAAGGCAATTATTTATCGGACGAGCACTGTAATGCACTGTTAATTTAATGCGAAACTATGAGTGCAATGGAAACTTCGCAAGTGTAACGTTCCGGGAGACTAAGTGGTGGCAATAAATTATAGATTATACTTTTAAATGTCGAACGAACGGATTTTGTATTATTTTATATGTAGCATTAAATCGGTCACGCTAGATGGCAATAGTTTTGGTAAAAAAAGACAGAAAATAATTTACGAAAAGGAAAGTAAAAAATCTAAAATCTTAAAAATTGTTAAAATATGTAATTAACGATTATATTTATACACCCTTTCTATTAATTTCTATTTCAGTACATAACAATTAAAATACATAATTAGCAATTATAATTGCTTTTTCTATTGCACTTTTTCTATTAATTCATGATTAATAAGAGAATTTAAATAATACTGATGTTTATTCGTAGCAACTATGAATTTTATAAACATCTTGTTTAAATAGGAATTTCGCGCGGTTTTCAAGAAGTGAAAGTCAGCGATGTGCGCTTGCGCAGAAATGAAGATCCAGGATCAGCTGAGTATAAATACGCGTGCGTTGCTTACGGAGAGGCAGATATAAGTTTTGGTTAGATGAGATATGACCCCTGGGGTAGGGTCAACTTCGGTGGAATCTCAAGGTTCTTGGAACCATTTCGCTAAAAACAGCCAAAAGTATTAAGCTTAAGCTTCGTTTGTTTACAGCATTGCATTACTAACCTTCAAATACTCTGGGTCTGCCCTAAGACCCAATACCAACATTGTACATATATGCTTATAGAAGGGACTGAACTCGACAAATCTTCAAACCTATTTTTCTCGAAAACAAAGTCTCATATGAAAAAATTTTATTCTACATTTTCGACTTATTTTTTTTATATAGAATCACCCCCTTTCCGGTTGTGCCACCAATTACAGGACACCCTGTATTTCAGACGTTTCAAATGCATAACTACGGATACAATGAACGCTGCGGAAATAAAAGACAGACCGCCTAGCAAAAGGATCGAAAGAATTCTCTTCCTTCAAAAGAACCTTCTGATCTTTGTTCTCATATACTAGCTCTCTTAGATGATGAGAGGATGTCTGTGACCCTTGATACTTGATGACCAACTAGTCCTGTGTCAAGGTCTGCGTAAAAGTCTGTGCGAAAGCCTATAATCTGAAGGTCTACGACTTCTTCGAACATTCGTAATTCGTAAGTGTTGAAAACTATGATCAACTCGAATGGTTGAGATTTTATTTAAAATTGAATACCACACATGTAAATCATTGTGAATAAGAAATGATTCTGTTTTCTAAAGAATTCTCTGAATTAATTGCTTTATCAAATTTGAGACACCCTTACATTAGTGTCTTTGAAAATTTTCAATTAGGATTTTTGAACTTATTCTTAGATACGAAATGCGAAAACAAGGCGGACTAACTTATTTTGGATACATCGGTTCTGATATGTTTATTTGTGTTAAGTCACTGATTTATCCAACAGTAACATCAGAATTCAGATTCCGATTCTGGGACATTGCACAAGGTGATAACTAGCGATTATCTAGTGTATAAAATCGTGCGATATGTACGTTTGCGACCAAATATCGACTGGTGATTGCCAACAAAACTGTGTGGCGAGTCGAGAACCGCAAATCCGTTAGAGCCGTTGAAGCCAGCCAAAAAGAACTTAAGCTTATAATCTAATGCGCGCCGGTAATCTACGTCTGGAGTTCTCAATCAGTGCTCTGAGGTTCTCATCCGAGTTTGAGTTCGGTTTGAAATATATATAAATAGTATAAGATGATCAAGAACAAATGACATTTTTTAAAGTCGGGTGCTAAGTTCAGGTAGGTTCAAAGTTATACTTATATACCTTATTTATTACTCCTTGCTTCATGTACAATATTCCATAAAATAATATATTCAACCTTATCACGACATTCTAATCCTTACTACATCTACATATGTACACTACCACATGTTTGGAACCATTTGCTGATTTCTATTAAAATTAAATTTTCCAATGAATTTTGCATGAATTCATCGTTAAAATAGCGGATGTTGTCATTAATGTATCTTATTTTCGCAGGTATTTTTCATCTCCAAAATATTTTTTAGTGATAATTCTAATTTAAAACAATGTTTCATTAGAATCTTGTTGTAACTTGGAAAGAATTTTATATTCATATTGCACAGACATCTTTGGCAAGTATTCATCATCATCGGAATATGTCAGACCACTATTAATGAACAAGTTAAAAAAGGAACAAGTCTTTGCAGAGAATAGTACAAAATGTAAAAAATGCCATCTATCATATTCCTAAGTAAGAAAAACTTCTGCGATTACTTTAAAGGCGTCTGTGCTTCTTTGAAAAATATCCTAATTCACGAAGTGGTTTCAAACATTTGACCAGTAGGTGACCTATTTCGGAGGACGTGTATCACATGGCAGATGACATCACTGAATAAATCGAAATGTGCGTACGCTTTCAACATATATTTGATCAATTTAATAACATGTATTGCGCAAAAGTTTCTTACAGATTTTTATATGCTGAATACTGTATCCATAAAAAACTTTTATTTCTTAAAAGACTTGATTTTGAGAAAGAAAATGCAATTTTTCAATTTCAAAGATGTATCATTCCGAAACATTAATATACAGCTACTCAGTTTCTATTGAGAACAAATTATTTTATGAACCTTCTGAAATAAAATAGTGGAAATTATTGTCGCTAAAAAATTATTTAAATGTGTTTAAACAATGATGACAATAAAAATGACGTACGAACCACAGAATTTTTTTAATTTGATGTCAAAAACCGAGCACTAAAAGAAAATCTAATTACTTTATACGATAAAGCAGACATTATCTCCGCGAGAAACATCAAAGAAAATTGTTGGATAGCTTTCGTTTTCAAGATATTAACGAAATACTTTGGTAACACGCGCGACACCGGTCAGTGGTTCTCATAGTCGAGGTGTTCTTTCACTTAGAACACTGTTCGACAAATTTTTACTTTTCTACAATTTCATAACGGTCACTAATGTGCAGACTTTTTGAAGAGCAGAATACGAATTTATAAAGCGTGTATTTATACATACAGTTTTGAAAAATTGAAGTTGGAAGAAAATATCAAAATTTCAATTTTGATGTTTCGGGATTTTACGATAATTAGCAGATCCTTTGTCATATCTGATGCATCGTTGTTATGTTATGAAATTTATCTGACGTTGTACAAGGCAAATCATCTATTCGAATATCACAAAATCCGCAAAAATGGTTGCGAGACACTGATTGAATGTAATGGATTAAAACGAAGGTCTAAAAGAGTACATAGCACACGATCCTAGAAGTTTCGACTTTACTAGATGCCATCAGACAAGGGTTTAATTTATGATCTCGCTATATCGTGGTGGTGAATATACATGCGACTGCAACGTAGATTCCTTTTGGTTAAGAATAAATGAAAGGGGAGGAGCATCCTACCATTTGTCTTCGGTTTTGAGAGATTCCTGGGAGAACCTAGGGAGAGCCTAACCTAGAAATTCATTCCCTTATACTTCCTGTTGACTGAAGGAATCCTATGTTGCATCCGAGTACACATATTATTTAGATTTCTTTTTACTGTCAGTTTGTGTAGGTGGTATCGACTAAAAGTTTAATTGACGAAGATAATATTGTTTTTCCGTAAGTTGATGGTAGATCAGTAGCTTATTTCGCATTGATCTCTCGTAATTATTTGAACGTGACAGTTTTAACATTTTTGTATGAGTGTGTCTGTTTTTAGACTTGAGACACAGTGAATCGATTCACTTCAATCGTTAATTCATTTCAGCAATTACCAGCTAAGAGACAATTACCAGCATGTTCGACAATTTTCAAGATTAAATTCTTATGAGACGTTTAGACAGGTCGTATAAGTATAATAACGGTTAATAAATAATTTATTTTGTCGAGTGTGGAGAATTGACTTTCATAATAGTTTACTGATTATTCTTATAGAATTCTTTAATAGAATTATTACAATACTGCTTTGGTAATCTGTGCAATGATTAACATCTTAACCTTAAATTCCTACTTCAAAATTTATATAAGGTATTAAAAACATTCAATATTTATATAATCTATACGACACATTGCAGTGAGTGAAGAAGTTTTATAATAAACAGAGATCGATAGATTAATCGTTTCAGAGATATAAACATTTTTATACCTGAAGAACATATTGACTCACTGTCTTCCATAATTGCATGCGATATTTACTTCAGTGTTTATTAACCGCATCGTGCATGTTCATTTAGTTTATATTTACACAGCCCACGCCAAAAAGGTTCATGAATCTTTTTCCGATAAACGAATTAAATAATGCTATAACAACTGAAAGATGTGGGATAACTGAAAAGAAGTGAACCTATCTTTTTGTCGCGGATTGTACCTGTTGACATGACTTCTTGTTACAAAGATATATCGAAAGCAAAGTACATTCTTCTACCATTAATGACAAAAAAATTACGTAACCGAACCGCAGCATGTTTTTCAAATAATTTGAGAGAAACATCGTATTTTCGAGAGTTTGTGATTCTATAACAAGAAGATACCAAACGTGTACAAAAACGAAATAACATGTAAACAACTTCTGTGAATATCAAAAAATTAATAGTAAGTTAATTATGATGCTGTCATATAAAAATGTGTATCTCAAAAATCATTGATTTTTCAATCTACGTTTACTAAGGCAAATGTGCCATATAAATATTAAATGATTTCTAAATTTAAATATTAAATGATTTTTTTAATAACCAGTTGAGTGACGTGTATTTTACACTAAAATGGCGTGGGAATTAATTCATAGAAGTAATATTCTTTAACAAAACAGTTAGATACTTCTGGAGAGATCTTACTTATAAAATATATTGTTAAAGCAACAAAAAGAAGTAACAAACTATAATTATTTATATATTCGATGCACTACTGAAACTATTAGATATTGAAATGTATCAGTAATTGATACCTAGTAATTAATTTGAAAAGCGCATTGCTCGAAAGCAAAATCAGAGACAAATCTACTGAAAATTTTGAAATTAATTAATACCGACATTTCCTGCTTTATTCGCATTTAATCCCATCGGGATGAAAGGACGGTTTAACAATGCATTAAGATACAAGAACAAGAAGCATTGCCCAACCCCTCAATATCCTCTTCCGATCCTGGAAAGCTTTTGACAGATGATGAGTCTCATAACGAGACTACTTCGAGTAACTCATAAATCATTCACTGCAGAAAAGAATTTTCCAAACAGATGGAACTTGTATGGTTTTCAAGATATGAAGTACTACAATTGCTTCGCTGTATGCTTTTTCATCGAGATGTAAAGGTCATTTTCAATTTTCGTTCTTCACTTATTCTTTAAGATGCCTAATATTACTTTTTGAATTTAGGAATATAGAATTTTGAATAAAAAGTGCTGAATTCCGTTTTGAGGCACCATTTCTTTTCCCAAATATTATTGTGAACCAATAGTTTCCGCCAGTCGACATCGTTACATTAAATACTAAAAACAAATATTATTAATAATTGTTATTACGTGTAACAAATTCTTATTACAATTTATTGAAAACTATCAGATTATGCAAAAGAAGTTAAAAATAATGATGTATCGAGATAAAATTTAATCTAGGAAGGTATTAGGAAAGATAAATAACTTTTCCTAAAAATAATACGCAGGAAATGCGTACAACGGCTGTTTTTTGAACTTTCATCGATATTTACATCTATTCAGAATCACGCAATTTAACAACTATACATATCAATATATTCGGGACACTCTCCTCTATCTTTTAAAATTAATTTGAACGTCCTAGGTTTTTTAATTTCCTCGCAATGTCGCATTTTTCCTCCAAAACACGCTTTTTTACAAAAGCTCGTGTTTTTCAAAAACTGAGGGTGATAGAGCAATTCCGTTTTCGGATTCTTGTTCAGGACGAGAAACTCTACAAGGATCACCCAATGGGTATTGCAAAACAAAATTCGTCCGTAGTTATTGTGGCGACGGCACGAATAATTCGTTCTCATAAATCTTCCACTGTCATCGATGTATCGCGATAAACTTCATTTTTTAGTACTCCCAAAGGAAATAAGCGATGTTAAATCCGATTGGAAAATATTCTGTTTAATACCTGGCGTGCTTGTCGAGGATTATGCCCGAGGCAGCCGTCATCATCATATCACATTCCTAAGCGCATTACAGGCAACATATCTTCTAATAGACCTGCTAATATTTTGAACTAGAAGGTTTCATCCCTTAATAATTCATTAATGAAATACGATTTAACGATCTGGTGATCAACTATGCCGTAATACACATATTCCACCCATGTTAATGGTCGATTTTACGAAGACAATATGAACTCTGCTGCTCAATACAGCATATTTTTCCAATTTATTTTTCCATGATTTGTAAATGGTACTCTGTCAGTCCACACGTTTGTATAAATGCACCTGATGCCATTTACAAAATGCTTCCCAAAGTCCCGACCATTTTATTGATAATGTATTGGTCGCTGACACGAATGAAATTTCGGAGAATAAAGACTACATACGATACCACTTTATTACCTGTACATAATGCGATTTACGGACTGATATGCGTAGAATTCGTTATTTTATTTTATTTTACTGCATTTACATTGTTCATTGAAAAGTCTATGTCTTCTTAGCATTTTACTAAAACTGAAGTGCGATAATCAGGATATTTAGTTTCATATATCTTAGCTCTTAAGATATTCTCATTTCACGTACCAGACATGACGTATGACACGTCAGACACGACCTCATCCATTGTTTCAACCAAGAGATACTCTCTTAGAATTTTGTACTCCTCTTGTAGTTGCTTTTATCAATTGTTTCTTTAAATAAAATCTTGTGGTATTTGTTCTATTGAAAATGTATTCTATTTTTCTACATAATGCTATTAATTATATAATAATTCTTGCAAATGTATGAGAAACACATATATTATCTGTAACATGTGTATTTGTTATATAAAAATTGCAAATTCATCCGACAGCAACTGACTTAGTCCACCGCCATAGTTAGAGATTCGAATTCTGTTCCATGACATTGCAATCAACATTAAAGGTTTCATTCTTACAATTTCGAAAAGATTGCATCAGATTACGATAAATAATTGATAAAATCATTTTTGTTAGGCTTTTTACTCAGGTTGGATTTTATCAAATATTTGAAGACACCTCATTTTTCTAACAAAAATATAAACCTCTTATAGATGAAATCTATCTGTGAACAAAATATGTTTTATGGAAATTAGTATACTTCTTTTTATTTTTTTTTTTTTCAATTAAAAAATAGGTCATTACTAGCTATTGAATTTGTTTTTCAAGAAAAATTATGAAATTTTCTTTTTGGCATATTACATTTCCAAGACAAGTTTATTTTACATTGAATATTATTACAAAGTAAAATTGTGAATTACTTAAAAAAAATAAGTTGACTTTTGACTTTTAAAAATAGACGTTACATGTTTATAAAAACTATTTCGCAAATATTATCAGACTAATAAGTCAATATCTTAATGTTAGTATATCTGTTGAAATCGTTCAATTAATAACAATGAATACCATTTTCATCTTCATCTCTGATACGTAATTTATAGTTAATCCCATTTTCGATAACTTTGTATATGGATCTGTCATTTAAAATATTCATAAATTGATAATAACCTTTAAGACACTGTGAAATGTAATCAAATCTTAGCCAGAGCCATTTCTCAGAATAAGCGCGAAATATTTGGATGTCGAAGTAATATTTTAAAAGTTGCATTTTAAGCACCATTTTAATGATACATGTTCAATTTCGGTCCCCGTCGCGAATGTCCAGGAGATTTTATCGTATACAAGTGACTCTGTCCCTTTATTCGAACTTCGAAATTCGAGTTGTCGTTCGAATTTAAAAGTTAAATTTTCTTGGACTTTTTGTTCGAACTCTGAATTGTCCGAACTTCGACAGTGCACTGTATACTGTATACGATAGAAACAAGGACATCTTTGAAACACCTGCCGTATTCTACTTTAGGACATTGCTGAGTAATTATTATTTAAACTATTTCACTGATAAAGATAAGCAGCCTTTGTCCATAGTAAATAATATGATAATTATTATTGCTTTAATAATTTTTTTTAAACTTTCGATCCAGAAAATTATTACAAATGTAATGAATAATTATCACAAGAGCACATAATTTTAAAAAATTTCAAAATACAAAACCAAAAACCTTTACAACAAAAGTTCTTATGTACGAAGTTAAATTGAAACAAAAAAGAAATAATTTAAAACTTGAAGGTTTAATAAATAATTTCTGTTTATGAAGCTTGTCAGATTTACTCAATCCCTGGGATCAAATGCAAAAATTTTTGTTAATAAAATCGAACAGACCTGTTCGATAATTTATCGTCGATATTTTATCATATTTTATTATTTCAGAACTTTATCAAAGTTTAATAAATATAATAAAATATGTAATAAGACCTCTGCCGGGTTTTTCGCGGCGAAAGTAAGAGATCCCCATTGGCGATTGGATGTACGTGAAATGTAATTGGCAAGTGTTAATTACAATAATGGCAGTGCGACGCGAAGCTGGTAAATTAATGCGAAATGGAGCAGCTAATTCGAGCTATGTAGTATCCATTATCAAAATTGTTCGCGCAAAATTAAATAAAACGACTAGAAAACCAATGAAGCTAATCGAAAACGAAATTCTCATCGGAGATATCCGTAATGATACAAAAATTGTTTGATAATATCAAGTAAAACGTATTTAATTATATTTGTGGATAAATATTTACGAGACTGTCTGCAGAAGTTTTCAATTTCATTTGTGGATGTGGAGGATTCTGGATTGTGACTACGAAAGCAATTTCTTGCGAATTCTATTTCTACGCCAATTCCTCTCCGTCTGATGTCACCCTCTTCATATTGGCACATCTTTCATATTATTCTTATATACATACGGATTCATAACCAACGGGAAAGAGGACTTCCACTCATTGACTTCTGGTTTGTATATATGCGAATTTAGAATTTTAGGAATTTTCAAGTGTAGAAATTTTGCAATTTAGGGATTTCGAGGTTCGGGAATTTAAGAATTTGAAAATTTATTTGGCAATTTCGTTATACCGCCAAAATGTAGAAATGTAGAAATGTAGAAATATAGAAAAATAGGAATACAGAAATACAGAAATGTAGAAATGTAGAAATTTAAGATTTAGAAAATTGACTTGGACATTTGAATGTTTAGAAATTTCCACAATTTTAAAACTTAGGAGTTTCAGAATTTGAAAACTTTCTAGGAATTTTGAAACTTGGGAATTTAGGAGATCAGAAATTTGAAAACTGAGAAAATTTGGAAATTAATATTTTATGAATTTGAAAATTTGGGAATTTGTGAATTCAATTTTAACAGGTTAGGAATTTTTAAACTTTAGAATTCAAGAATTTAGGAATATACATAGAAACTTGAAAGTTTGAAAACCTGAAAATATAGAAATTTGAAAATTCAGAAAATTTAGGAATTTGAGAATTTTGAATTTTAATCCTCGATACTGTAACATCTTAGAAATTTCTAAATTTCTAAATTTAAGATCTGGAAATTTAAATCCACAAAGAGATTGAAAAATTAGAAATTTATGGAATTTGAAAACTGGGAAATTTGGAGATTTAAAAATTTGAGAATTCAAAAATATTTAAATTAAAAAAAAATTCGAAATTTGATCAAATAAGTTTGAAAATTACAGTATTTAATTTACAAATTTATAAATCAAATTTTGAATTTTGCACATTTGACCGTATTCAAAGTAGGCCTAGTACACAAATATATCTATATGTATATACATGTTATTATATTACAAATAATATTCTTGCTACATATTTTATTGGAGCGTAAATAATTATTTACATCTGACCGATGTTCGTAAATCATGCGTAATCGAGAGACCAATTTCGTCTCACAGCTGAATAATCACCCTCGGCTGCACAGCGGGAGCTATGATCGGTCAAATCAATTTTTTCCGATAAGAAAAGGTAAGAAACTGTTCCAGATTCTATAGTCATCGGTTCGATGGGGAGGAAGCAATTACTTGGAAACGAAGCCAAACACTGGCCACGACAGTCATTATACTAATCGTGAGCGTCGATATTTCGATCGAAAGACTCCCTGGAGACCGTTCTAAGTACCTTCAATTTAATCCTCCATGCATAAAAGTGGTGCATGACTTGATGAACGATTGCGATTTTATCACACTAAGCATTTACTTACTTGGATTCGATGAAAATGCATTTTCATTAGGGTGGTGCGCACCGAATTTCGCATGACGAATTTTTAATAGTGTGTAATTGTTCGAGTACTGGTAATGCACCCTTCACTTTTTCCTTTCATCTCTTAAATCGACCATTCTTCTTCCTATTTCCATTGAAATTTTCATACTTTTATTAGCTGCACTTTTTATCCGCAAGTTTGTTGATTGGTTACATTAACTTAAGATTGTTAATTGGTTAGTCATTTTCTTGGCGTAAAATCACTTGTTAAGGTGAGAAGACGAAGGGAAGTTACTTAGTCCTCCACTTTTGGACTTTTCTGAGACTGATATTGATTTTAAGAAGTTGCCATTCAAGCCGAGCGGCGCAACGATCAAACTTCAGTAAAAATGGTACATTCAAATGGTGCATTAAAACGGTACTAAAGTTGGAAATGTTATGTTAGATTTCCTCACGAATCTGGGTATAAATGTTCTTCCATCAAAACTTCCCCGTATCTGTATCGTGTTTTTATAATAGGATGAAGGACATGAAGAGGAACTGGAAATAGCTCTGAATTACTTTTTGGAACGAAATAGGTGAAAAAATCCATGAATTTAAATGTGTTTATTTGTAAACAACTGTAACATCTAACAATATGGCGCTAGGAAGAGTAATAAATAAACAAAAAAACTAGCTAACGAAATGCAGTTTCTATTGATTACATTATGTCCTTCTATACTCATCTGATTGGTGAAAAAGACATACACAATTTTTTTATATTGATACACTTACATATAGATGATAGTTGTACAATACAACATTGGCCATACTATTATGTCAAATTCGAATTTAAAATCAAATTTAAATAAAGTCATTTGTAGAAAAATTGATAAATCGCTTCACCAAGATCTTATTATAAATAATTAAAAAATAGTAATTTGGAGTTAAAAAAAAATGTTCAGTATTGGCCAATTATTTAGCAAATTGTTAAAATGTTAGTAAAGAATAGATAAATGGTATAGAAGTTTTATTTAGAGATATCTGTAGATTGCAAACACGAACACAATTTTTGCATTTAATATACTGAATCCAATCTTCCTTGAATGATTCTTTACAAATGCACTCAGTGACTCTTTCATCAAAATCTACTTTTGTGCTTGATGAGCGTTTGTTTATTTTTCTCTTCCAATGGCCTACTTCTTCTCTTGACCTTTTTTATATTTCTTTAGTACCTGCTTTCTCAACTTTACTTGTTTCTGTTTTTTTTTTCCTTTTCAATTCTTTTTCTTCGCAACATCTATCAACATTATTAGTGTTAGAATTATTGCAGTCGTTTTTTCTCTTGATTATTGAAATATTATTTGTAGGACTGATGTTTTTAATAATTTTAAGAATTTTAGAATATACCCTTACTTCGATATATTAACATGAGATGTCAGTAAGATGTAAATTAAGAGAGGACGATACGGAATGACTATAAGATGGCCGATACTGGATGGTTAGAAAATGGCCAGTACTGCACGGCAGAGACGTAAAAAGGGTCTTAGATTTGATGAATTGTACACAAAGCAATTTATACAAACTAAAGTCCGTTTGTGTACTTAGTCTAAAAATGTATACGTCATAACAAAATTATTTAATTATCTGAAAAATGAAAATTAAGAAGTCAAGTATAAAAAATAGCTTTTGTATAAAACATTAATATTAAACGTTTAAAAAGTCTGGTTATATTGAAAAAATAGAATGAATCCAGAATATATTGTTTTGCAATGTAAAAATCATTTACTCAGGCATCTGTAGTAAAATTAAATAATAATTGTGAGAACTAAGCTTGTTCTGATACTGACCACTAGTGTATGATTCTCTTCTACTATAGTACTTTTATCTGTTAGTAGACAGTTTTTTAAATCTCCAAATTCGAAATTTCTAAACTTTCAAATTTATATGTATTATATTTGTATTATTTATGTTTCTATTCGTGTTATGTTTATGTTTACGTAATTTATGTTTACTATTTCTGTTTTTTTGTGTTGTACACACGTGCGATTGTTCCACCTGCAGTACTTATGTGTTTCACACCGCAATCGCCCATATAAACTCGCGCCACGGAAATTCATGTCTACAAAAATTAAATGAAATTCTCAACGCATACACACACCGTAATTGTCCCGTCCGCAGTGTTGATTAACAACACAAACGATTTACAAATCTACATACAATAGGAATTCAAGCAATTTACAGAAAATATTAGAAATATATTGTCATGCATCAATTCGTTTGCGGAAGTTCTTTAATGTCTGGAAACTCGTCATAACATGATGAATGAGTCAAAAAAAGAAAAAATTTTCGTGACACGAATCATGTTTAGCAAATATGTATGAATGCATATTTCGACCGGATGTATTACATTGTTGTCAGCTAGTGTGCATCGATATGTGTCACTGTAATAGAGCTATGGTTTCAACGGCATTTAAACAACAACGGTTTCCACTTGGATACAGATTTTTTGTATTATTTCGTTAAAATCGTTAGTTGGGTATTTGCTGCTGAAATTTAACTCGCAATCTCGTTTCAACGTAGTTTTTTTTTATTTATCCATACTATAACTTTACGTTATACTTATAATTTTGCATATGGTGTAATCACGTTTTATAATTTTCTTCAATTTTTCTTTCATGTACGAGTAAGACGTGAATGTGATGTTTGCGTTGCGGTATGTTTGCTAAATGTGCCACGGAAATGTGAGTGTTTGGAAGAAAGAAGAAACGAATAAAAAGAAAGAGGAAAGAGAGAACAGGAAAGAGGAACAAGGAAGGAGAGAAGAGAAAAGAGTAAAGAGAAAAAAGGAAAGACAAAAATAGAGAAAGAAGAGGAAAAAGAGAAAAGAGGAAAGATAAATCGGTCTATGGAATTCATAAATGAAGAATCAGCCGAAATTCATTTGTGCTATGGAGAGGCGAAGAAAAACACATTTCGAGCACATCAAATTTATGCAGAACGTTTTCCCAATAAATGTCTGCCAGATCGGAAAACGTTCTTACATACACACCACAGAATAAGAACGACTGCCATGACAATACCCGCACGATCTGGAAGACGTTTATAACAAGATCCAGATCTAGAAAAAAGAATAATGCAGCATATTGCAGAAGAACCTTCCAGTATTCGCTGTATTGCAGTACTGGGTGTCAGCAAAAGTACCAACACACAAATGTACATGGCGGATTGAAAAAGATAATATTCATCCATACTATTACCATCGGATGCAGAGTTAGAAGAGAATGACTACGAAGAAGTCGTAACTGGTGTTAAGATATCACGGGATGAATAACCTATTTATGGATGACACGGGGTGTATTCAACACTCATAATAATTATCTATGGCGCCAATTTTTTATAAATATTTGAGCAGATACTTTGGGGAATCAAATCAAATGGCTCCATTTTTTTGTCTAACGGAATGACAATCTAAATTACCCATACTCTTGGAAACGTACCACTGGATATTCAGAATGATGTGTACTACGTGTAACATGCATTACATTGAATAACTTGTGCACGGAAGCATGTATGTACACCTTTTGAAAATAGATGGTTTGGCCACCATATCGTGGCATACACGCTTCCCAGATTTAAATCTAATAGACTTTCATCTCTTTGGACATAGGAAGACATTGACAACGCCTGTTAACACGCTAGAGGAACTACAGCAACAAATTCATTGTTTATTTACTTTACAGAGTAGTAAAGTAAATCCGAAATTTAATTTTTAATTTTTGAAATCCCCAAAGACTTATACTTTCAATTCTTCAAATTACCAGATTACCAAATTTTCAATTTTCTAAATTCTTAACTTTCCAAATGCCCAAGTTTCAAACATTACAGAATTAACAAGTTCTAAAATTTCCAAATTTTCAAATTTGTACATCAATTTGATTACATAATACGATTTATTGTATCGTCAGCTTTGTTTCTTATTAAAATTGCAAGCTATGCGTGGCGCCATCGAATGGATGAATGGTAGCACTAATTCCAATTTTTCTTTATTTTTTACATTCCTTTTAAATTAAATTGCATTCTCATCGGAAACGAGTATCTATGCCAAATTTCAACTTTTCAGTTGGCCGAAAAGTAGGTGAGATTTCGCTTATGAAGTTTCATCTAGCAAACAAACAGAAATGTGAACTGAATGAAAACCGTTAAAAAAAGAACGAGAGAACACTAATTTGTATTTCATTAAAAGTATGTAGAGTTAATTTATTTAAATTATCAAATCTAAAGAACTCCAGTAGTTTACCCTAATAATTTGAATTATTTTCAGATTGCTTACAGATAAAAATATATTAAGTTTTATCTGTTATCACTATTTTCATTTTTGTTTTTTAATGGACTTGCCCCACTTCCAAAGTAAACGGCTCAAATATAAATAAGGAATAAAAGTATTCGTATAAAACTAATATTCACGGCGAGAGCGTCCTCTGTTTTATTTTTCAAAAGCTGCTCGATGATCCTGCATCTATGAATGTTTCATACGAATCCCTTTGCATACGTGGCCGCAATACATAGCCATGATTCAAGTCAATACAAATATCCCCATCGTTAATACAAAGGAAAGCGATCGAAAGCGAGTTTTAAACAACATGGCTTTTCCTGCTATATCGGACACGGCCGAATTAAAGTCTTTAGCCATGGATATAGCGTATGCATTGCGCCGTAAGAGGCATGTAAATGTGCTTTGTTTCATTCTACTTGGGGTAAAAGAGGAAGAGAATTGCTCCCGTGAGCTCCTTTATTAATTGCTGTATTATTCCCTAGTATATCAATGGCCGTTAGGAGAACCTCCATGGTATTATTCGTTTACGTCCAGTTCGCTGGTCTCCCTTTCTTTCGCTCTCCTTTTTCTGTCTCTTTCCATTTCTCACTTTGTTAAGTCTGAATCTGTCCTAGATTTATCTTGCGCTCGTTGGAAGTAATATTTTTCGGGTGAAATTTTAATTTATCGTGTTCACAACAAAACATCGGAGATTCGAGATAAATGTATGAGAAAGATTCTTTGTGGACCATTTTAGAATTCTGTGTATATTTCTCTGTCTCGCTGTTACTTCAAAGATTGTTTACTTCTATACTGCTGCATCGCTTGAATAATATTTGTAATTTACATATCGTAATAATTTGTGTACAATGAACAACAATGAAACGAATATTTTTTCATATTTGGCTTAATTTTCGATAAAACTTTAGATTTCAGAACGCACATATATTTAGATATAAAATGTTGCTTCTTCGATCATTTTAAGTTATTTTAAGGTTATGGTTTCATCATAAAAGTAAAGTTAAGATACCTTATTAATAAAAATTTTATAAAAATGAACATTACAAAAGTAAATATTTTAGTTGTAATAAATAGTTACTAATCTTACATAATAAATAATTGTTAATATTTTGTTACAATTTTGAAATAATCGCATCGTAGAATTAACTGTTTAAACTTGCGTATCAATACAAAAAAAAAAGAAGCGTAATATTTTGAATTTTCATTGAAAATATTTAATTTTGTTAATCACAAAATTAATCAATGACGATGATTCAAAATGACGACTGTTCATATAACATTAGTTTCTACTTAATATGAAACATTTTGCTTAATTACTTGTTTTCATTGTTAGAAATAAATATTACAAGTAATCAAGAAGGAATTAAGTAAATGAAGTTTTCAATAATGAATGAAACGAAGAAATGAAATTATTCCTCGCAATTAGAAAGTTTGTATTATATATGAAGCATTTGTTTAACTAATTAAAGCTAGGTACAGTATGTGGCTTTATAATAACACAGGGGGAAATAGGTAATGTATATTTCCCGTAATTAAACCGCATTAAACATACTTCGCACTGAACAAGAGCGGCAAAAGTTTTAATCTATTGTTCTCCTGTATCCGCCGCAAAAAAGTTCTCGTTTGCAGTATCTGTATCTACTCGTTGAGGGGTACATGAAAAATTCCACTTATCTTCATAATCACCCTTTGGAAATTTTATGAAGTTGTATCATGCAGTGTGTTTGTGGTGGACACGCAATTGAATCGTTTTTCACAAGAAAATTACACGACAGTTAACGCATTTAGCATCAGGCGCCTGCGCAGCCTAACCCTGAATTAGTCTAACCCTAATCGTCTTGATTACATGGACCAAATACGAAGTCTTATCAAATAACAGGGCAGCGAATAACGAACAGAACGATCGACGCCTCGCAGTCTAATTCGAAATACGCGTTTTTGTAATTCCAGACGTCGATTGTGGTTATTTGTAACGAACGAAATACAAAATGAAGTGAAATGCAAATTTAATAGGAATTTTGATGCTTGCGTGACACGGATTGTTACGCAGACTGATTCCGCGTCAAATCAATCACATTCTGACAGTGATGTCAGGAATGTTGTATCAAACGCGTCGTAGTACACCTGAAATTAGTGTGGGGTTTAAGTAATTTTGCTGATTTGGAGTTTGATAAAGGAATAGGAAAATTAGAAATTTTGACCTATTTCATGAAAACAGGCTGCATTTAGGAATTTTTGCTTTAAAAATTGCAGTAGTTTCTTCTTCGGTTTTTTGTCTCGATTATTGTTGACGAACTCCACCATTTCTTACCATTTTTTTAAATATAAAATATTGTGTTTTCATTCCTTTTAGCGGTTGGAAACATTATTAGCCATATTAATTTTAATATTTAAATGTATTAATTCTATTAATATTAAATTTATTTTATGTCTATACATGACATTAAATTTTAATATTTAAATGTATTAATATTAAAAATAATTTTATTTATTGCATCAGAATTATTTTTCTTTATTTCATTCTTTTGGACTTATTTCCATGATTAAATATCCGTATTAAATATTATTTTCATGAATTTTAGTTACATCAGGAATTACATTAACATGAATACACGATTGTTTCTTAACTAAGAAGTATAAGAAATCCTCTTGTCATTATTATTAACTTTTATTTTGGATGTATGTTTTTCAATTATACAATTTTTTTAATATCATGATGTTTCATTGTGTATTAATGATAGAATGTATTTAAATAAATTGTATTTTTTCTAATAATTGATTTTCATGGTGTTCATATAATTAATTAATTTTTTTTAGTATTATTTATCTAATTATTTTTTCGTCAGTTGTCATCAATTCATCATTTTAATTTTGAATGTAGATCTTGATACCGATACTTCAATGACATTATTTGATTATTTTTATATATCTCCGTTTATTGATTAAGTAAGTGAACGTATTCCATATTGTTATATAACATAATTCTGTATTTTTATATAAATGACAGATTCCTATGAAAATATAATATAAATTTACGAATAAATTATATAAGTTCAACTATGGTAACGCAACTGTCGAAGTGTTAAAAGACGTACAGTTAGAAGACAGAATTCGAATTTCAGTTATTAAATCTGTCATCGCAAGATTTGTTAGTAAAATACTTCATCAGCTTCCTTAATTAGTATAAGTTCCGTATAACCATTACAATGAAAATATTCGTACAGAATGTACATCTCTTTATCATTATCTTCTCTGCACATTTAAAGATCCTCGGTAAACATTTTATGCATTTTAAAGTTTTAAAATTTGAATAAAGACTTCGTGCCCTCTTTCACTTGAACTCCCCTAGTTTCTAGCACCGGTAGCCCATAAATTAGATAACCCTGAGCATGTTGCCAATTCATTTTAAAAGTGACCTAATTTTACGTCACTAAACACTGCAGAGGGTCATACGAAAATAATATAATGGAAAGGGGTCTCATAATGAACAAGGTTGCGAAATATAGTCCTATGTGAATAATAATGTCACATACGACACATACTTCATGATTAGTAGTTTATTGTAACATTAGTTTTAAAATTTTCATCCTAAAAATATTATTTTGTACGTGAAATTACAGGGGATTTAATTATAATCCTTTTTGCCATTTTGAATACTTTTTCATTTGACAAGAAATAGAAAGGTATTTCGTTTACAATTAAATGAAGAAATATCATTTTAATATTATAATTTTTTAAGCAACGAAATATTATTACGATAATTCAATCTTTTCCAATGAAATTTGATGAATGCATTTTAATTATATAATTGTACAAATATTTTTCAAGACAGAAATTCATAATGCAGTCTATTTTCATGAAAATATGTCAGGATGACGAATTTTAAAGATCAATGTTGTTTGAGCAAATTTGGAACCAGCACAATGATTATTTAAACCGCCTCTAATTTCACATAGACCACGATGTATATTCTATTCAGAAGAAAATCTCTGACATCGACTTTAAGAAAACGATTAATTTAACACAGAATCTCTGTATTATTTGAAGCTTTCATATGCAAGACACGTGCTGATGAGGAATTGATCAGTTAGTCAATTAAAAATTGTCTGACTGATTAGTAATCTGGAACGTGAGCTGTCCTAGTATCGAAATGTTAAAAATATCTTCTTTCTAGAAAGAAGACATTAATTTACAATAGAGAATGAAAAATAACGAATTGTAAATCCTGTCAAATTTCAAAGTTTCATAAAATTTTGATTATTTAGCTCGACAGGACTTTGTAATTATTATTACTTTCAGCCTCCAAAGAGTTAAATGTGTTAATATTTTCAATGCATACTATAATTCACTTTGCACACCTAGATCTAAGAGAAACCATTGTTGTGATCACATTGTTGGTAATGTTATGTATGAATCTGTTCAACTTCGCGATTGACTTGTGCGGCGCAATATTCTGTGTTTTTATGCCCTTTTTCGAAAAGGGACAGAAATAGGAAAGAAAAGAGGGAGATATAGAGTAGAAAGCGGAAAGGGTGAAAGAGAAAGTCGGCGAAAAGCGTAGGCTCGTACAAGTCTGGCTGCCAAATGTGCAATCTGACATTGATCAAGCTTGCACGATATCCTGGGAAAATCGAAGGTTGTAGAATGGCGAAAACGTGCTTAAGAACGGCTAGAAAAAGGAGAAAGTTAGGAAAGTTTAGGAGAAGAGATAAGTATGCTGCGTTTTGGCAAAGACGTAATGGCAGACATCGCCACACATCAAATATTTTTAAGGTATGCTGCGAACGACTCTTTATTCATTGAATTTATACGTTTTCTTCTTTGGATTCTAGAGTTTCGAAGTACAAAAAAGTGCAAAATTTCGAATTCTTAAAACTAGAAATTTTCTTGTGTTTCGAGAGATTTTGAGGTTTCGACAGTTGGAGAAATCCTTACTGAAGAGTAGCTAACGAAAAATTGAACCAAGTAATTGCCATTTAACCTGACATTCCAATCGATCTTATTCGAGCATGAAGAATTCATCACACTGCTGGTGAGGAATTTCGATAAGCTTTTAATTAGATAAAACTTCCTGAACCGCTACTAATTATATCGCATTTCCAGTACGTAATTCACTTAAGTTTTCTCTCGCAAATCGAGCTTGGAAAATCTAATTGGCCGTCTCCAAGTTCGTAAACTATCGCGTAAACAATTTAAGAGTGATTAACAGTTCAACAAACGACTGCTTTAACGAAATGACGGCTCCCGCTTGCAAAATATTTTTGACCCCCTTTGCTGAACTTGTTTGCTCTTCATAATTATACCATATTCTGTAAAAACCATGGAAGACCGGGCTCTTTGACCAGAACTTTCGTAAGCAATCATTAAACGAGTATTATGAAACTTTTATCTTGCTCGTTACTTTCAGTAATGAATACGCAACTCGAATATTCTATCCGGCTTTGAGGACTGAAGACTCGGCTGAACTTTATCATCGCCCCCATAAACTTTTGGCAAATATTATATCCATCATGTTTAATTATCTTTACATGAATACAAGTATCAATGTTGTGGCGCACTCTTAAAATCATAAAACCATTAGATTTATCTTTATTTTTCGGAATATTCTTTAACCTACAATTTTTGCCTTTTGCAGCTTTATTACGGACAAATTGTATTTTAAAATTTTTCTATTTAACATATTTTGTCAAGAACCGTTAGGTGACGAGCGACAGCGTAGTCTTTACCTCAGGTCAAACTTGACCTCAGTAGAAACATTTTGTAAGCGCGGTTCTTGTCCCCCTTCTCTTAATATTTTTTTAACCAATTCAATAGTTCATTTTAACCAAGTCGCTTGTTCACATCCAGCAGCATGTCGACCCGACTCCTCATTTAAATTTTTGGCGAAAATATTCTTTTAGATTGTTCAGATTCTCGTCAGCTCACAAAGAGTTAAGTAGAAAATGTTAGAGTCCGCAGCTATGAAGTGTTCTTTTAAAGTGCAACAAGCAAACTTTCACTTGTAAATAAATTGAACATATTTATCCTGAAACAGTTGTTAGTTCATTTTGTGTCTGAGTGGTGTCACTGATCCACGCATTAAACTAGATCGCGGCTTCATTAAGTGGAACTGCTAGCACACAACAATTAGTATTTGCCTAATTGGTCACCAAAGTAACACGTCAAATAACTGAAATAAAATATGTGTTTAATAGCATTAAAAACTCCTCCACAAACAATTGTGCTTTCAGAATATGTATCAGACTGGTATTTACGTCTTTAGCAGTATTAAAAGCCTTGTAAAAACAAATATTGTCATAATCTATAATGTCTTGTTGATAACAATACATTTATATCACATGATGTACAAGATAAAAAGCAAAATGTGTTGTTAACAAAAGTACTGGAACACATATTTCGAATTTTCTACAATTAGGCTACGCTAATGATGTGATTGGTCACTAAATATCCCTCGCAAGCGTGTAAACATGCTGCCAGTTGTACATACTACGTACATATAACCAGGTATAGCCATAAAATGGAATTTGCGCTGAATATCTGCTTTAGTATCAATGATCATTTGTTAATAAATACGCAGCTATCATTTGTTGATCTGCTACGTTACGAAACGTTGCATAATATTCTTGCATCTTTCCCATTTCAGACGTAATATAGAAGATACAGAATTTCTGTTTTTTTGAGATGGTTTCAACAGCTTTGATCAGCGCCTGGTTTATTTCAAAATGTCTATTTCAAAGATGTTCTTTCAAAACATTGTTTCCAAGTGTGAATTTGTATTCCTATACTGTTTCGAAAACGAAGTTTTCAACAGTGTTGCAGAAACAATGTTGCCAAGTGTGTACCAGGTTTTAGTATCGTTATATAAGTCAGTGGTACCTACAGCATCGAGCTGACAAGGAAAAAAGCTTTTAGAGTACGAAACGATTGACGTAAATTGGCGTATGCCCTTACATCGCAGCGAACAGGATATTTCGGGTGGAATAGTTACTACTTTAGGAAATTGCAGTACGAACTATTTCAAATAAAGTTTTTATGTAAACATGTCTTCGATTATGAATGTATGTGAAGCTGCAGCCATTTTGACTCATAAATCTTAAAAAATTTATTAAGAAAAAACAAATAACTGAGTGATTATATTTATCGAATATTTAAATCATATAAAATACAAGAATAATATACAACAGTTCACAATAATTGTTTAAAAGTCCAAGTATCGACTCCGGTACACTATTTAACTATTAATGTCAATGAAATATTGACTCTGCATAAAGCTTGAAGTGCATTGTGTCGCAACGCAAACAAACGCAAATTAAACTATTTGTATCCGAATCAAAATTTTTGAAAAATTATTCCATTTTTCACAACTTTGTTAGAAAAATATTACCGTGCTAAATTGTGCTGTGAAGCAAAAAGGAAAATTTTGAACATTGAACAGTTTATGTCCAGAACATAAATTTTTGTTGGACAAAGCACAAATGTCAGAAACAAGAGTAAAGTGTCTTTCATATTGTTGTTCTGCCGGAATCATGTGTTGTTAGTTGGTAAGGCTACTATAAGTATGAAATACTATTTCCATTGGATAATTCCAAACATATTTTGAATAAAGAGCTCGGTCCAACAAAAATTTTATTTTGGGCATAAACTGCCGAGTTTTCTTTTGTATTGCAGCACAATCCAGCACACTTCGAGCATAATTCCTGTTTTTTAAATTGTGAAAAATGGCTGGACCAACTTCTCAACAAAACTTTTCTTCATTCTTCTCAGTCTTCTGAATTCTTCTTGCTTTATAGTACAATTTAGCCCAATCATTATTTCTGGAATTGCTAAAAATGGCTAAAGATAATTTTTCTAAAAATTTTATTTCGGTCATGAACTGTTCAAATTGCAATACTTTTTGTTTGTTTTGCGATATATTGTAGCACTCTCCAAATACAATTCAGTATAACAATCTTCTTTCGAATGTACAAAATGGCTGGGCTAACTTTATAGACATTAACCCTCTTTACAATAGTCCTTTTGTGAAGCTATTTTTTTGTTTTTTATTCATAACGTGAGCAATTAATGCGTTTCTTGTATTAATTTGTACTGTGTAAACTTCGTTTTTTATTTATCGTCGCACAAAAAAATTTAAAGAATTCTGCTTTCGAGACCTTGGTGACTATCATTGACAATTGAGACATGTTCTCATAAAATTTTTACTTAAAATATTGCATATTGTTATTTCCTAAGCTATTTACTACTTTTCCTGAAATATTCACACAATGTCGAAACAAACCAATGTATCAAGGGAAAATCTATTTCGTTTCTGAATTTAATGTCGCAATAATTTCAGTTGCTTCACTTGTATTTCCTCCAAAATTGATTCTTAAAGGCGATATACCTCATACACTCTATTTCATAAATTCAATTTATTTTGTTGCTATTTGAACTATGATACGTGATACATCGTATACTTTTCTGATACCAGCGTCAGTTTACTTCAATAGATATAATTTATTTTAAGATCGGAAACTGACTTATCCCGATATGTTTGCTTTTTCTGCTCAATAAGTCATATTGAAAAGCAAGTTAATTTATGTCGATCATTTAGTTTTATTATATTATAACTAAGTAAAGAAGTTGATATAATAAGAATCGCGTTTAGTTACACATTTAAAAGGAATGTGATGAATTTTTATACAGTATAGATAAAAAACATAAACATAGTCAATATTTCTAATGTAATAATAAATGTTATGCCTGAATATTTTTAGTTTAAAATCATTCTTTTGTAAATCTTGGATCGTAGACGGCTGTGTTATCTTGTTGAAATATTCACATTTCAGAATCTGATTGTTTCACGAACGGTGTCAAAACATCCTCCGACATATCTACGTACTTGTCCGAATTAATTTTCGTTGTTATCCAGAATATTGGTGTCCTTCCCGTATAGCTAAATGCAACCCAATTGTTTCGTTTCTATATACGCTTCGACTGACAGCGACATATTAACATTTAATTAAATCGTATGAATAGAACTTGAAACCATGTGACCCGTCGAGATTAAAATTTTCTACGTGCAAAAAAATTACGTGTTTCCTGTTTAGAACTCGAGCTGTGAATATTCGAATTGTGTCGTCTAAATTGAAGGACCACCTAATGAAAAACTCACTGCTAATTTTAACGAAGTGTTTACTGATTCTAAGCTATTTTTCCCATAAGAGTTTTTCTGTTTCTGTCGCTATTCGCTAAAAATCTGCCTCGCTGACCCCTGGACTCACTCCCTCTCCTTGATGTACGAAAATGAGACCTCAAACTCAGTTTTCTAATTTTTCAAAATCCATAGCGACCAATCCCCTTCCAGTGCACCCGTAGTGCGATACATCCCTGGAGAGCAGATGGCGAAGTTTGTCGCTATGGTGGATATATGTTTGGCAACATCGGCGAAATTCGGTAAGGTCAAGATCCTTGCGGACACTTATTTCTGAAATTCTAAGGAACCCTCTGGAACACGACTTTATGACACTCTGAAGCGGAAAAATAGGCAATAGCTGATTTCTAAAATGAACCCTTATGTGCCATATGTGTCATATTGGTTGCAGGTCTGTGAAACTAACGAAAGGAAAAACTACCGGTTTATAAATGACTCTACGAATATTTTATCTTATCATAAAGTTGCCCATTTACTATCCTAACATTCCGTTCTTCTTTTCAAGTTATGCGACTTTTTGCGAACGCGAGTTTCGTTTCTTTATGGTGATGCTTCAAAGGTGGTTTCAAGACATTTTTCGCACACACAAAGCGTTTATTACTTCATAAAATTTGTTACACATGCCTTCTCGTAACAAGAAGATTTTACCCTAGAAGTACTAACCAGTCAAAATGACTAGCTTCAAATTCCACACTATGTAAAATTTTCTTCAGTCCTTTTATCATATTTTGTTGAGGTAGAAAATGATCGTAAATGTTACTTGATGCTTGAATATTTACTTATTTATTTTTCCACTTTATTGTCAATTTAAAAATAATTATATATTTCTGTTAATTGCTCTAGTATCAAGTCTATTTATATTTGACGCGCTGTTACATTTTTATTTGATTCAACCCGAATATTTAGCGAAGTCTCCCCTCCACGTTCATTTTTCCTCTTCGCTGTCGAGATGAACCTTTCCATATGAATCCTCTGATCGAATAAAATGATTAATTACATACTTCGATTTTTGTATTTTTAGAGCAATTTCACTGTCAAAGAGTTCATCATCTTTATAAACAATTATTTCCATGTAAATAGCATATTTGGGATAAAGTAAAATAAAAATAAAATGAATACTCTCCAAGCTTTACCTGGTAATCACATAGTAGAGCGAAAGGAAGAATAAAGCTGGAACTATGGTAATTTTGTTGGAATTTACAATGCAACGTCAGATATTGCAATAATGGAAATAATGAGCAAAATTCAGGAATACTAATGAAACGAATCAAGCGAAATAGGAATAAGAATCTCATTATCTCAGTCGGTAACGATTGCTAACTCAATGAATGATAATCAAGAATATATCAAGTTTATCAAATTTGAAAAAATAGTTTCACTGGCTATAAATGCTCGTTCTTCGGTCTTATTCCGCATTAACATTCTTACCATGATTATATAATATAATTTATACCATTACATTTTTCATTTCATGTATTTGACTTAACGATTCAAACTTTAACACTATGTTGTCACACATAGATAACTCAATTATTTTGAATAAATATACTCGAATCGAGATGTCATGTAAAATAAAATAGAGTCGAAAATGATAAATGAATGTAAAGTTGTGAATTCGTGGTTTCATATAATTTACTGTTAACTTTTTACTAAATTCTTTCACGAAATACTTTCGTAATTTGAAAAGTATCAAAGATATTTCATTACATTCTTTAAACGCCATAAAATTGTTTTTGTTAAATGGATATAAGAGTTTCTTCGCAATTCCTTGCGTTTTCCTTCTTTCTATTGTAAGGTTTCTTATTTCCATTTTGAATCGCAGCGTTTTCTTCTCTCGCTGTTTCACAAATCCCCTACGGACTCTCTTGAAAGGAAATAATTTGATCTTTTTCGATTATTGGAAAAATTGATGGGTTTTCTTCAAATTTGATACGCTTCTCAAATAATAATATAAAGGATGTTGTTGTAATGTATTTGAGTTCAAACATTTTTGTGCTGCGCCTAAATGTCATTCCTCTCGTTTTAATATAGAAAGTTTACTCAATAAAGGTATCAATATCCGATTTACACGTTCAAACTGTCTATTTACTACCGGAACATCTGTTACTATTTTATTACGCTCAATATTTTCTCGTTTACAATATTCCTCTAAAGTTTTGATGTGCACGCTGTATTCTTGTCTGATATTATTCTTTCAAGGTTTTCAAATATTACTATCTGCTTTTCCAATCGATTGACCACTTCAGCTTATCCGCATACTTGATCGTATAAAGTCAAACAAATTTTATAAAAACATCTACTACCATAAATATGTATAAGATTGACTTCTTTTCATGTTAATATTAAATTTGTTATGAATTGTTCACTCGTTTCATTTATAATCTTCAAATACTCTACGTTTTACCAAATTCAGGATATAATCACATAATATAACACATCTATCATTTTTACCGTTCACAATCTTTTAAAATCAAATATTTTGTATTAGGTACAATTATTGTCCTGCGAGTACAATAATTCCATACGCACAATCAAAATGACCGCTACATATAAGAACGTCGTATATACATGTGTGAACGCTATATATATGAACACCATATACATGATCGCAGTGTATGTCCTAGTTTTTTACTACTAAATTTTACCAGCATATTCCACACGAAATATAAGAAAAAGATATGTTAACATAATGTTTTAAACACTTTGTTAAAAAGTTATAATAAAAGTACGAAATAACTTCGAACTTCTTTGTTTTTCGATGCCACATACAATGTGCCCCAGTTTTGTACGTACGACTTTACCAGTATGTTTTATAAACAAAAATGAATGTGATCGCACAACAAATCAATCCGTTGTCCTTTCGTATTTTTGTTACAACTTGTTAATAAAGTGATGAGATAACATACTCTTTTATTTTTACAAACAAAGTATGTTAATAAATGTAATTTTTTGCGGTGAAAAACTGGGACACTGTATTAATAATTTTTTCTGTACGACATTTCTTCGAGCTGAACAACATGAAATACCTAAAGCGGAATATCTGCTTTATCGACAGCATGCAAAACATTCTCTTTTCTCTTGTTATCTTTCAATTTTATTAAACATAGGAGGAGCCGAGTATTTTTTCTTTAAAATTAGCAAAGTGTTCCTAGAAGTTTATCCTCATTCATGATATAACCTAATAATAATATGATTAATTATAATTACAGGATAAACTGCAATTTGCATTAATACTAAACCTACAAGTGCATAATGCACACTTAACTTGAAATTAAAAGCACTAGAGAAAGATAAGTAAACGAACGATAAAAAATAAATTAACATACACATCAATTCTTTATATTGTTAAAAATTATGACAAATTTCAAGAAAAACTTCCTTGCAATTTTATTCATTTAAAATAAAAAACTTGTGAACCGATAAAATAAGAAACTTGTAAATCTTCGGTTTGGTTGTTTTAATTGTTAAACTTACTTTTATTATTATAAAAAGACTTTAATTCCTCAAGTTCATATACTGTGCTATGCACGAGTGCTTTTTAGCATTTTCTTTGAACGTGCCTTAACTGTACCTCTCAAGAAAACAATGTATACATCGATACGTTTTCGTGTTACCTCTCTTTTCCCTTCTCCGTTTCGTTTCTTCAATTTACTTATTTAACGAAGTATGAAAACGCAACACAGTAAATTGCAATTCTTACAGAAACGTACGTCCCGCCATTAACACCATCAGGAAAACAAAAGAAAGCAGTCACAATTCACCTGACATGAAAATGCAACTAGCACGTGAACACTCAACGAGTTCTGGCATTTTTTCTTTAACAATCCAAAAAGGTGTACGACAGTTAAGGGTACAAAGGAAGCGACGTACACAATTGCAAGTTACGCACCCACTTTACCATGATAATTAGCACAGTTGTGTCGAGAAGAGGATGCGATGTTGAAAAGAAGAAAACACTTTTTGTTATAATTGCAATTAGTAAATTTTATACCGGTGAAAAGTGCTGTTAATAAAAACTTGTATTCTGTTAACATGTTGGAGGTTAGAGACATTTTCGGTTCATATCGATTGAAGGCTTTGCAAAATTGAGAATTTTTGTAATATCTAAATTGTACCATAATTTGTAAAATACGATTATAATAAAAATGTGTTATATGCAATCGGTAAATTTCGTTTCTCTGAAAAAAAGCTGCAAGTAAGACTTTATGTTCCATATTAAAATATTGATAGCTTAGCTGAAAACTTAGCTGAAGTTGGAGAAAATCAATAAATTTATAGCACAACTGCAGTTATGCATAGTCCTCAATAATTATTTACATAAACCCCGCGACGAAGCACGTAAAATTAATTGCAAAGTGTTTGTAAAAATATTAAAAGGAAGAAATGATAAGAAATTCATTTATGGGTGTTTCCAGTTTTTTTTTTATTTACAATATTAACGATTATGATAAGTTCAAAGAAGACAGTTAAAGCAGACACTTTATGCCTTTGATACATGTATTAATTTTGATAGTGTTCACTCAAGTGCAAGCTTGGCTTCCCTAGGGAAAATGGCGGCAAAGAAGGTGTATTTTGAAATCGTTAAATTTTCCCACCTAAATGCTTACTTTGTTGTACTTTGTGCACTTTAATTTACTTTTACCTTTAAAAATTTACCTTTTAATGTTAACTCATATTTCGTAACGGATAAAATGAACGATGAGCGCGGTTTGGACCTCAGTCGAGAAATAACTAATATGTATATATGTACATACGTAGGCACACGTAGTTGGTGGCTCCCGCAATTCCAATGCAAGAAACCACAAGGGAAGATAGATTTGTCAGTTTCGGCGAGATTTGGTCCTGATTCGGTGTATGAACTTCCTTCTCACATTTAGGAATCAGTCTTCTATTTCTGTTGTGCTAACTCGGAACAGATATCACATAAATATCATATAAATTATGAAACATGCTGCAAACAAAATGTACCATTTTAGCTCCAGAATAAAATATTCACAGTACTATTTATGGAACATATTAATATTTATATCCTATTTTCGTAGAATTATTAATCGGCGCTTTCAAATTCAGCACTAATAAATATTTATTCTTTATTCTTCATCGTGGCAAAAGTTAACATACATTTCGACAAAAGCATTTTAATAATTTCCATAATTTAAAGCAAGGACTCGAAGATGCGCCATTTTAACGCATTCAGTAAGCCTGGTGATAATTAATTCTCGTCTGGATTTCAAATTGGACTCATCACTCATCTTAAATTGTTTACTAGCCACGAGCCAACTCACGCATACACTTGCATTATTTGAACGTTTAAAATTTCATTTTTTTTTCGATTTTTCGACTGCAGACTATAGTTGCAAAAAATGAAAGATCGAAAAAATCTGCGGTTTTTTTATTGAAGATGTAGAAGCATTACTTTTATATTATTGTAGTAATAACATATTAGCAATTCCATTATTCTCAAATTTTGCTCAATTCTTCGGTAATGTGTGTCATAGTTAAAAAAGAATTTCTACTTCAAATTTACAAGTCTTCTTTCTTCAGTATATTTATTAAATAGTTTTAAATTCACATTCATATTGACACAAATGGTACATAAGTTAAATTGATAAAGTTCGTTGATTAATTAATCTTGTGTCACGTTGTTTATACAGAACGCGTGAGGGTTTATTCCAACAACATCGTTGGTGGAACGGTTAAGAGTCTTGTCATCGAATATTGAAATAGGGGGTTGAAACTTGGTGTGAAATGTTTTCTTTGGATATGCTATCGAATGACGTAATGCAAGTTTCATTTAGCTCAGACACATTTGACCACTTTATTCGGCTATATTCTTGCGCGTGCATGTGTGTAGCACTTATAAATATTTGGCAAAAATTCATATAATATCGCTCTCTTCTGCACAAAAATTATGACATATAAGAAGAACTACAATTATTGATAAAAATTTTGCCGCAACGTAAGTCCATTTTTCTATGATATAAGTTACTGTTGTCTCAACAGTAATTCTCAATAGTGTCCATATTATTTTAAATTATTATTTCCTTGCATTGAAATTCAATATTAAACCACTTTATGCATATTAAGTTTAAATTGTACCAAATCTGAGACACAGTTGTAAATATTCAATGAATCAAAATTTGTTAATACTGTTAAAATATTTTAATATTATTAAAATTTGTTATTGCTATCAAATTTTGTATTATAATTAAATTGATCTGATTGTATATAAACAAAATAGAGATGTGCTAACCAGATAAAATATAAAGAACTGTTTGATATTTTACAGTCGAGATCTCGAATTAATTAGGTTCATTAAAAATAAATATAAAAATCTGATACATTTCCTATTGAATAATTGTTAGACAGTGTAAAAAAATTATTAGAATAAATAACTGCATTACAGGTCCATCATAAATTATTCATATTAAACCAATTAAGCCGATCAAATTTATTTCACCAATTTATTACTGAAATTAAACCGCTATTAAAATGCAGTATGCATTTACATTCCCATACATACTGTATGCACTTCGCATCATGAACGTTTTACATAATTAATCAGTGTTTAAACTTTGCCAAAACATTTCATTCATAAAATATGCAGTTACTCACTTTAATATGCGGACATTGCGATACATTTAAGTTTATTTATTTACGTCTGTAGAAATTGTTACAATACTGAACTCGTTGCTTTTTGTTACGTTAATTTCTTTATTACGAATGATAAAAACTTAAATAACTGTTTTGTAATTGCTGTATTTTATTACAAAATAAGAAATATAAAAATATTTGTGTATTATCAAAACATAATACTTCACATACATTTCTTTTTAAATTAAACGAAACTTTAATATTTTGTTGAACACCATTTGTAATGAATTATCCGTCTCAAACGTTAGGCATATTTAAAATAATTTTCGTTAAATATTTCTAACATAAACATTACATAATAACATTATTAACATTCGGTAAAAATGTCGAATAGGGAACCCCACCTCTATTATCTTGTCCTTGACAACAAATGTCAACGTCAAGGTCATTGGAACATGGTCCTCAATTCGGCATAATTACCTAACATTCTTCTTTTAATTGAATTTGCAATACCGTTCTTGAATGTAATCGAGGTTTTCGTAGTTTTCGCTCTAACTGACGATAAATTTGTATTTTTTCCCTTTTATGGCATTTCGAAACGTCAATACTAAATGTTTAACTTCCCGTCTCAAAATGGCTTAGCACCGTCCGATTATTAATATGTAAATTAAATAAACTGGGGCACTGGTCTGGGATTGGAATTGGATCAGGGTATTTCATAGAATAAATTAACCGAGGTGTAGGAAATGTGTTCGAATATTTTTGTAACGCGAAAACTGGCTTCATTTTATTTATAATTTGTTGAACAATAAAATATTATAGTTACAGAAAGATCACATATGCTTCTGTTATTTATAATAACTTAAAATAATAGAAAGCTACTGAGTGAATATTTTAATAATTTAGCAAGATGTGAAGAAGTAAAATTAAACGCACCGTGACTTTTTATAATAAGTAAAATTAATTGTACCGAATGTTACAGTGGGTAATTATAGGTCATCTGAGTTTTCATTCAAACGAAGCGAACTAAATGAAAACTTTCTTTGAAGTAGACGTGGACATGAAAAGACTCATTGCATGATGATGTGGGGCAAAAATCGAAAACTGCCACCTAATTTTTAAGAAATAGGTTAAAGCTGTATTCAGTGGCATTATATTATGCGATTAGAAGTTGTAACTTTTCTAAATGGTATCTTTATTAACAATAATAAAGTATTAGTAGTGTCTGAAAAGCAGAGATCTACTCAGCACGTAATATACATAAATAATGCATAGAAATTAGACAAAATGAGATTCTTTGTTTTAACAGAGATCAATGCGGAGTTCTTTCATTTATATTACATTTAATTATTTTATTTCAAAACTTTATGAAACCTAATGAAATCTAATGAAATTTTATTCTTCACTATTTACCACTATAAAAATTTATTTCGCAAAAAAATTCATTTCGACTCATTTAAATGTTCGATTTTTATTCGAGATTTTTTACAATATTAACTTAAATGGGACACCCTGTATACCAAAACACGGTATTTTATCGATTCGACGACAATCGACGTCGATGACGACAGGTTTCTGTCGTCAGATCGCAGCCAAAATCTATACAGCGAATTTAGGGTATCTCACGAATCTATCAAAATTTCAAGTGAAAAGACCCAAAATTGCAGCCCCTAGTGTGATACAGACAAACGAACAAATGCAGATCCAGCTGTCCCAGGAGCCTCACTACGTTCGGAAACTACGTGAATAATTAAGAAAACATAGAATCAAATTTTTTCATTTCAAACTTCGTTTTCGAGAGAATCGGTTTTTAATATTTACTCGACACAGGGATATCCGATCAAGTTTCAACTCGACGGATTTTTATGCAAACTATCTATATCCTCGAAAACCACTACTGTAGTTGTAGACATTGTCCGTTATCATTATCATTGTTTCTATTACTGTTGATTCACATTATCACTTCTCAAATAGAAGTCTTAGTTCCTAGCAGACAAACGATGTGACTACATGCAGTAAATGAAAGTACATATACAAATTTCATTCTTGCGTTGTGTGCCTATGGCGGTAATGTCTACAGTCTGTTCCACAACAGGGTGGATGTGATATCTATGAAATTCGATACCCAATACAGCAGAGATTGCGTTAGTCCAAACATACAGTCCAGTAATACGCAATAGCCCTTCAATTCTGTTAGTATCATTTCTGTCACTGAGAAGTTCAAAGTCATTTCGAGATGAGTGCCGTATACGGTAAACGATTCGAAGCAGTATTCTTGTGCCAACGTCCGAAAGGGCCAAAAATGAGTGTTTGAAATGCAGCAAAATATCTACACAAGTCTCGCGAATTTGTAAATAAGTGTGTGCAACGTTATAAAGAGATAAATTGTGTCGATGGTCTCCCTGATCGAGGTTCGAAGCGAGCTACGGAACTTAATGAGTCAGGGTTTCGGAACTTTATGCGTCTTTCCGGATAATTTAAATACTCAGAAGATGATTAAACTGTACTAATGGGGTCTCTTAGTATCGGTGAAACATTGGTTTAAAAGAACCAGAGACCATTGGATACTTCAAGAGGACAACTCCAAACACCGAAGCCTTTGTACGGAATGGAAAACAGCGAATGGTGTCAACGTGTTGAATTGGCCATCTCAGTCCCCCGATGCCAATCCAATCGAAAATGTTTGGTCTCTCATGAAGTACAAATTCCGAGAAAAGCGTATTTTAAAATTGAAGACGCTAGTTTGCCGTATTCGAGAAATATGCAGATCTCTTCCTGTCTCATATGCTGCAAAGCTGGTTGAAAGTATGCCCAGGAATAATCGCTAATGGTGGAGATTGGACACATTATTAAGCAAATGCGTATTAGTTCTTTGAATGTACTTTCGACTTATACAACCTTTTTACAGAAAAGATTTACTTTCACTCAGATATCGCGTCCACGCGCTTTTGGAACAGACTGTAGATCTAGACATGTAACATCTAGTCAATTATTATAAAGACCAATGCCCAATTCGCCGCATTTTGATAGAAGAGTTAGTCAGAGAACAGAACGTTAGATTATACCATCGTCGAATCGTTGAATGTGGAAGAAAGAATTTTACGAAATGTAACAGATGCGTTTGGCACGAATACAAGGAACCTTTCTTCCCAATACAATTTCAGAACATTTATTGTTAGTCTACTACGTGAGAATAAACTGTAAGCTTGCCATATATTTATGGCACAAAGGCTTACAAATCAGGATTATGTTCGACGAATGGCATTCTGCCATTGATTCTTACAAACTTCTCAGGAGCACCAGTTATGCTACAATTTTTCGATACAATATTTTAAGTTGTTAATTTCAGATATGTAGTTTTATCTTTGTGGATTATCGTTCGCTTAATTAGTTTTATCTTTGTGGATTATCAATCACTTTACACTAACTAGTCATTTACAATAACTAGTAAAAATGGACACATTTAATGATTTTGTTCAGTTGATACGGGTATTAAAGGAATGCTAACAAAATTATAAACGTTGTATTGAACTCTATGCAGTACAATATCTAAAAGAATCAGCGAAACTATGTATGATATTCACGCGTTTAGGGTTAAGAAATATGTAAATATGTAATAATTATATCATCATTCGTATCTGTTACCAAACAATTGTAAAGTTTTCTTATTCAAGGTCATGTGGAAATCATTGTAGCATAGGTTATATATTTGATCTTGGCCTTAACTATCATCTTGTAACAATATAAGTATGTAATTTTAAACTGATATAAACATTATCTTAAAATCTAGAAATATTTAATCTCGAAAAAAAGTTTTCATTACCATTTTATTTGTTCCATCGAATTAAATTATTTATTCATATGACATCTCCACACATATTTAAGAATAACGAAAATATTAGTAAAAGTAAAAAGTTAATAAATCACTCTGCATACAGGATCCGCCCATTTTCTTGCGGAATTTGCCTATTTTCAACTTACAATAGTTTTTCAAAAAATCAAGTTCGAAAATTCACTGTATTCCTATGCTGTTACAATTATCTTCTGAAGAACAATGCTAATGGGTATTGTGCTCCGCCATTCTTCAATCAAAATATAAAAAGGTATATAAACGATAATTATAATTATAGGTTAGGTTGTGGAGACACAATCGTCTGGTGTGCAAAGTCCACAGACCATTATATGTTGTTCCTCTGAACTTTTATTTATGGAAATATATTAAAGTAAAAGTCTACGCTAAGCATATCAAAAGTGCACAATTGCTAGCACAATCAATTAATTAAAGTTACATGAAAAGTCAAAACACGTTACCCAGGATACATGCTTCGATAATTAGACGGCCATGCTATACATTCAATGAGAACAATGAATTCAGCAGTGTTGTAACTGAAAAATTGTTCACATTCAAATTTTTTTCATGTTTTTCTTTCAAGCCAACAGCAATTACGTGTTGTGTATTTTTGCAAGCACAATATGTGTTTACGTCGCTCGGTTGAAAATAACATCGTTATAACAGCAAAAAAAAATGCAACGAATCAGTCAAATAACTCGCAATGTTAGCGGAAAGTCATTCTTGCCTTTCTCGAAAATATAACAGAAAGTCGAAAAATTTAATTCAATATTTTTCTCTCATTTTCCTCGAGGAATTACGTGGTGTTCGCTTTCACATGTTATTTGGTCGGATCCTGTATATCGAATGTAGTTTCGAAAAGAAACCGAATCTTGATCAAATGATGTGGGTAATGTTACACTTTCACGAGAGCAGTCTCCTTCTGATATCCGGCATGTTCGCGACCTCGAGTCTATTCTACCAGCAACTTTCTATAGATCGTACTGAGACGTTTTAGTGATAAACTGTGTGGATAGAATAGTAAACTACGTCCAGTAAAGCGATCTCCCTACTGTTGAAAATCGATCCTTTTATTTGTACCACCTGACAGTTAAACACCTCAATATTATAATTCTATAGTATTATGATTTCCAGTGGCGGCTCGTAGCGAAAATTAGTGGGGGTGCTGTTCCACTTTTAGCCTTTGTTTGAAAATTGTGTAAAAGAGGACACGTATAAATAAAATTTATTTAGAAACTGGATAAAATTCTAACAAAACAAAATCGAACACATTTTTTACTATATATTATCAATAATATCTGCAGTTTTACAGTGCGTGCCACCACTGATGATTTCTGAAAAGATTTTTGGGTAGTACTTGATGCCATTGGAATCGAGAAAAAGCTACAAAGTTGTCAAAGAATTTTATTCATGAGACTCATTAAAATAATTCAAAAAGTGATTAAATCAATTTATTATGATTTTTTTAGAAATGAGTTATTAGAGTAATGTTTAGATACAAATATAGAATAATGAGGGTTGTTACTTCTTACAGTAATTTCTAGTCCTTAACTCAACAAAGAAGTATACTTTTGATTTTTCCTTGTTACGGTCAGGTTACCAATTGAACATTTCTGTGTCTGTTTTATCGTTGGCACTCATTGGTCCCGAAATATTTCCAAGTAAACAGATCTCACTGTACTGTGCAAGCTGGAGAGAAGTCTTGCCCACTTGTACGGTGCAGCCATCCTTTTTGTCTCCTTTGCAGAACGCCGAGATGGTTGAGGATCGTCGTTATCTACATCTGTTATCGACGCAGACGAACATTCCCTCTTAATGCGTTTCACCCATTTTCAATGGTGTGCTCAAAAAAGTCGGATCTCCTGTTATATATCGTTTATTCGAACGTTTAATAGCATTTGCAATATATCGCCTTCAAAGCATTCTCCTTCTGTATACATTTACAACATCTTTCTTTTTAAATTGCATCTGCTTTCTGGTAAGCCAATTTCTGCTTCAACTTTTCCTACAATTTTGCAATACCATATTTGCAACTCAAAAAAATAAGAATCGGAACGAGGTATATAACATGTAAATTCTGTCAGGTTCAATTTGACAAAGGTGAATCATTTACAAAATATCACAGTTTTAAGAAATAATAGACATGTAAATAAATAACTTCTTAAGATTTTATCAAAAATAGTGTTGATTTAATAGAACTGTAACGCTATTAAATCATACATACATGTTTACTTAATTTCTTTAAAAAAATGTCCAGCCACTGCGAGAGACAGAGGAAAAACAATACGTCCATTAAATATTAATAATTATCAAAGCAACATTTCAACAAAACTACCAACCCAAAACTAACCAAAGAGTAGAGATACAAGAGACGACACTCTCTGTCGGCACCTTTGATCTCTCGAAAACGCTGTCTCTTTAAATTGGTTGTACAAACGAGCGGGAAATTTAAATCAAGCAAATCTACTTTCATGTCAACCTCTAATAATTTGGAATATATTTGTAATAAATTTTCTGTATATTACTAATATTGTCTTTTGAGGTATTTGCATCAATTTTACGACGTTGAAAAGTTGAAAAAGAAAAGAATATACGAAAATGATTACTCAACAAATGTATATTTGAAGAATATGTATTACGGAAATGACTATTACAAATAACTTATAAGAAAATGAAAAACTATATATCACAAGAAGTGACCAAACCTACTCTTTGACCAAACGCTAATCATTTATTTTTATTGCCAATCTGATATAGGTCTATGCTGCGAATTTTTGTTTCCGTTGCTCCTAATGTCTTCTATGTCAGAAGACCTTGTCGAACTATTTGAAAGCATCCTGTACTTTAGTCGTTCTAATTCGCAACTCACCCGAAGACGATCAAACATGATACGGGTATCATGTTCGAATACCTGTCCGGATGCGAAGCGTCCTCCGGTCTCAATTGCGCGCCTTACATGCGGGCATCACTGCATTCCCTCTTGCCCTTATGTCGCCCTGCAAGACTTCTTCTCAATTCTAAAGTATGAAATGAAGAACATATGGAAGAATACGATAAATATGGAATCTGTAGAAATTTCGCTATGCTAAGAAACTGAAGAATAAGGATAATTTTCTTGCTTCTAATCTTTAGGAATGCCTGCTTTAGATGCAATGTCAAAGAAATTCAATATTCTTTTTGTGTTTTATCGTAATAATCATGAGCCTTCCTTGTACTTCATACTTTATAATGAAGATATTCCATTATAAAACATTTTATGCCTCATGACTTTTTAATAAAGTTCCAAGCGATTTATTTTTGTATCGCAGCAGATTGTCCTTTGTTGTCACAATTTTCACTCAGATGTCTTATATGTAGTAGTATAGACAGTTTTACCTCTCTGTTCTGACGGTAAAATAACAGTGCCTGCTCTTCTGTCAATATTTGTGAGACTACCCTTTCCGAATGCTAAAAACTAGGGGTGGGTTTCTTGAACCATCGAAACCTCGAAATCTCTCGAAACACAAGAAAGTTTCTAGTTTCAAGAATTCTAAATTTTGCACTTTTTTGTACTTCGAAACTCTAGAATCCAAAGAAGAAAACGTATAAATTCAATGAATAAAGAGTCGTTCGCAGCATGCCTTGAAAATATTTTATGTGTAGCGATGTCTGCCATTACGTCTTTGCCAAAACGCAGCATACTTATCTCTTCTCCTAAACTTTCCTAACTTTCTCCTTTTTCTAGCCGTTCTTAAGCACGTTTTCGCCATTCTACAACCTTCGATTTTCCCAGGATATCGTGCAAGCTTGATCAATGTCAGATTGCACATTTGGCAGCCAGACTTGTACGAGCCTACGCTTTTCGCCGACTTTCTCTTTCACCCTTTCCGCTTTCTACTCTATATCTCCCTCTTTTCTTTCCTATTTCTGTCCCTTTTCGAAAAAGGGCATAAAAACACAGAATATTGCGCCGCTCAAGTCAATCGCGAAGTTGAACAGATTCATACATAACATTACCAAGAATGTGATCACAACAATGGTTTCTCTTAGATCTAGGTGTGCAAAAAGAATTATAGTATGCATTGAAAATATTAACACATTTAACTCTTTGGAGGCTAAAAGTAACAATAATTACAACGTCCTGATGAGCTAAATAATCGAAATTTTACGAAACCGTTATTGCACATATATGTATGTACAGTATAATGAATATGATCAAAAATATGTAGTCACTCATTGTGTAAGTACTGTTTTGCAATATAGTTTTTTTCTGATTTTAAATTAACGTAGATTAGTATCTATTCTATTTCATATAATAGATATAGATAGAATTTATAAGAAAGATATAAAATAGAAACATTCAATTCACAAATAGAATATAAAATTAAAATATTCAGTTTATAAAAGAATATAAGAAAAATGTTCCGAACGAAAATGGAAAAAAAATTGTTACGTTAAAAATTGAAAGAAACATTAAAAGAAAAGAAAGATAAGTATTTTAAGAAATAAAAACAATTTAAGAAGCAGACATGGAGTTAAAATGATCAAGTACAATAGTTTCACTGACTGAAACATATAAATCGTTCAACTTATGCTATGTTAGTATTTCTTCATTTAAATAAATTTATTATCAGTGTTCCAAAAACCGGATTCATGCAAAATTCAAGCTCAATATCTAGTATTTTATTTTTGTTGGAAAACTAGATATAACTTTAGAAAAATCAACGTTCACCGAATTTCAATTTTAACGATCACATTTGAATTCAGCACACGAACAAACGTAAGAAAAAAGTATCTAATTCGGTACCATATGGCAGTCAAATTTTCAACCACTCTAACATCCGCCAATGGTTTTCGAATACTAAATATTTTACATCTGGTTATTGGAAATTTCATTTTTTACATGTTTTATTCACATATGAGTATAACAAGGTGTTCCAACATAACAAACTATAGATTCTTCATGTTAGAACAAAATGAAAATTAATTCCTTACTGTGTAATTTACAGTTTCGTACTTTTTAAGAAAAATTTAAAAAATTGTTAGCTAGAAATACACGAATATTTAGTTATGTAACCACAATCATTTATTAAATGTTATTGTTTAATATGATAATATCGTACTTCGTCGTAAAATATAACCTAAAATACAATAACCTGTTGTATTATATTCAATTTTCTTCATGAATAAGCGTTTTCTTTATGCAAGTCTTTTTAATAAAATTTATCTGTTGTAACTCTACAAATATTTTGATTATAGATTTCAGTAAAGTTGTTCATAATTAAGAGATACTTATCTGAAGAATATTAAACGTTATTAGGTTATGTTAGGTTAGGGTTATCTACCAATTTCTCTCATGATAATATAGTATTTTACAGACAAATTTGATAAAAGATATAGTAAATGTGAAAAAGTAAAGCATTTTTTTGAGGAAAGTGGTACAGTGACACCATAAATTCACAAATTAAATATTTATGATGGAATAAGAAAGTAAGTGAAAATTGTCAAATTTTATTAACACATTACATCAATATTATTGATATATTACTACATTAATAATATGTATAGTACTTCTGTGTACTACATTTTTTTTAACAGTATATTATACTAAACCAAAACAGAATATAGTACAATACTGTACACATGTGTATATTATAGTACAGCTAGCAACCCTGACCATAACATAATCTTACATATTTCGAATTATTTGTTAAAGTGAAGAGAAATGGTAAGTGAAAATATTCTCCTCAAAATTAACCTACATCATTGTAATTGGTGGAATATTTAAGCAAATAGCGCTTAGAGAACTGTTAAATGAAAAAAAAGCAACATCATAAAATATCTAGAGATCGCAAATTAAATCTCGAATCGCAAAACACGTTGGACGAAATGCAAATGTAATGAATAATTTTTTGAATAGAGGAGGAGAAAATATTCTGCCAGCAAAATTAGGCCGACCATAAAAAGTTTCATCTGGAAAAGAGAGAGCCATTTTGAAAACTGTCTCGAATTTCCACGCTCAGTCTATTCAAAAATAAGGGAATATCTGATGTAGTGAACACATTTGTCGGAGAAAATTAAAGAAAGAGCACCCTTTACAAGAAAAGAATCAAGATGAACGGTTACAGTTTGCTCGCGAATGCGTGTCGTGGGTTGAGGAATGGAAAAACGTCGCATTTACGGACGAGAAAAAATTTAATCTTGATGCCCCAGATGGATATCACCATTATTTATATCATCTGAAGAAAGAGAATTTCTTTCTGAGCCGAAGACAATTGAGAGAAGAACGCTTTATATTAGCAATACACAAAGTAATGATTCAAGGGGAACATCTTATATTTACAAATTTTGTAAACATCTCTTCAAGATTTTAAAATACGTTTCGTTTTTTCTTACGAAACTATATATTTTTATTTATGTAAATAAAATTATATTATATCGTTTATTATATTTAGGTAAAAAGTTGTAATAGTAATATTCTGATTTTTCAAGGTTCAAGTGAACTTGTCATTTGAACCTCACCCTTATTAAATATTTGGAAGTTATTTTAATTGCTTGCATTTGGAAATACGATCTTGGAATCAATATAGTAATTTACTCTGGCGATGATCTGTTCTATAAGTACTGCTATTCTATAGTAATGATCTCTTCACCCTCCACCAATAGATGCAGATTCTTGTCAGACCATCATCCAGCATTGTCCCGCAATATTTATCGGTTGTTTTTGAAAGCCTCATCTAAAATGATAAGAAGAAAAAGTCTATGATATTTTTCATTCATCTAAAACGAAAAGACAAAACAAAGATCAAAGGTAAAAATTTTCCTTGAGACTATTGCTAAATATTAGTCTAGCAACATAATCAACACCGGTAAATTGAAATAAATATGACAGGCAATAAATATGATTAACATTGTTCTAAACAAAAAAATGAGGTTAATCTTTAAATCCTTTAAGCTACTCACACGCTACAAACAATGTCCTTCCCTGTTTGAAAAATTATAAAATATATGTAAATGGTTTATCTTAAACAATTTAACATGTTTTTAATACGCTAATATCTCATATGTTATTACAATTCCATTCCTACGATTACGTAAATATTGTAACCATTAATTAACACAGCAATGATAATAACTATCATTTATTAATATTTCAGTTAATATTAGTAAATGCGATCAACAATTGCAAGGAATAATATAAACATAGTATTAAATAAACGTGCGTATACGTTATTGCGTTTACATAATACGTTCAATTTATAAACAGACGTTTACTCTTCCATCAGTTTTATTAAAACTCGGATTTTATTTTTCATAAAACCAGTTTTATTGAAATCGCAGTTTTTGATGATAACACGGACGCGGTCCCTCGTGTAAAATTCAATAACAAGAATTAATTTATTGCGAATTCACAGAGTTTCAGTGATCAATTACAAAACGGGGATCGCGGGTGAATGTAGAGCAAAGAATACATATCGCTTTCAATTCGTACCAATGTGAAATATTGATCCAACATTTGCAACGACTACGCAACATTAAATTTCTCTCACCAATCAATTAATCGACATTTTCAGCTATTAGATCATACCGGTCCAACAGAATAATCGTCAAGTTGATAAATCCGTAAAATATCCCATCGCAGATAAACAACTGACACATACATAAATTTCATCGCATTGAATCTCTCAGCCGATCATTTTCCTTTACCCACGATTCTCATGATACTAATCGAGTGAAACGACTCGCGGTTAACTATCTGCATTTCTCAGCAAAACTTCCAGCACGACCTACATGTAACACACTATCAACCAGTTTCGAACTTTGAAGATTTCCTCTCGCCGGATCGTTTGCATCTCATTTCCGAGTGTTTCCATACTTTTTCTCCCTTCGCATGTAACCTTACCCGTGTCCAAGTTATTCGAAAATTCGAATTCTCCTCTTTATCCGCATTTTATACTGCTCTACGTGCTCGCTTCCTTATCCAAATAATTTTCGTCTCCTCCGGTAATTTTCAATTTTACCCATTTCTTCTTTGTTTCAATATTCTGATCCGTAGATTGCTCGTTAATTGTGGACAGTATCGGAGCAATTTTGCATTTCACGCTTGTTAATTAGGGGAACCGTAGCAGCATTGTTTACACTTGTGAAACGCAAACTAACAGCGGAGAACACGCTGTCAGATTCACCGACATCGTGGAAATTTTTCCGCGAGTTCCTTCCGTTTCCCGTTATCACGTGTCATTTCCCTAGGGTGGCAACTTTGAACGGTGTTATTCGCATCATCGGTCTCGACGATTTATCGTAACAGCAGCGTTTCGCACCCGGAAACATCTATTCTGGCCTTTTCCATCTCCTTTAAGCAGCGGGGATTCCTGTCGATCGTTTCACGTCTACGAAACTTTTCAGATGGTTTGGAACTCCGTCGAGATGCAGGAACGAGAGCTAGAAGTTTAATCGAATGTTCGCTGTTTGGGTGATAGACTTGATCGAGGCGGCATGTAACTAACTGTTCTTGATGTTTACTTCATCACACTGGCATCATCAAATTCTCGTTTCGTTGTCATATCTTGGCTACTGTTAGATCTTAGAATACACATTGCAGCGAGAGAATTCGACCTCAGTCCAAGTTTCTGGCAATACAATAGTTTAACGGTTTTTTCTTTCCTTTAGAAACATTTGCAGTTTACAATCAATAGTTCTTTACTCGCAGCAGAAATAGAACTCAAGGAGTCCTTACATTCTAGCGAGTTTTTTCCTTGATTTATTGTCAGTCACATTTGGTGTCAGAACCTTTAGCTTTAGCCGTAGAGTCCTTTGTTTGCAGTTTCTATTCATGTCGAGGTACTCCTTAGGTTTATTACTCGCTACGGCCATTTTGGAGAAAACCCAGATTACTTCATACGTTACTGATTTTCCATTTGCACTCGAATTTAGTTAGCCAATAGAAAATAGTACACTGTTTTCCCTCACCAATGGCCCAAAACTTGTACGCCCAGTCCGAGTCTTTGTAAAATGTAAAATATCTTTGAAATACATTTACTTAGATACAATCCATTTATTCACTTATTGGGAGTCTACTGATTCCACGCGTTGTTTAATCGTCACTTAATACTGCTGACACTGCATCGCACATACAGCTACAAAATAGAAGCTATATGTATATGCAGCTACACGCTTATTTTATGACACTGAAATAAGTCCACAAGAGTTAATTAAAGAGTTAAGGCACATTTGATATCCAAAATACATGTGCACTTATAACTTTTTTTTGGTGAAGTAAAGGTAAATGAATACTGTCTTTTGAAGCAGTCATGAATTAAAAAAATTACATAATCTGAAAGAATATCGTTTAAACAATAGAGAGACCAGGAAAATATATATTATCCTTGAAAGTATGAAGTTGATCTGACAAATATATTCTGAAAGAATTGAAAGTGGTTCATGGAGTGCTCTAATCTCGGTTTTGTGTTCCTCTACATGAATATAAGTCATTTGTTATGTACTAAGGTACATTTATGTTTGTATATATAGAAAGCCATTTTTTATAAATCACATACAAACGGACACCCCATAATTCTTTACAGAAAAATGAGAAAAAGTGATTTGTTTCTTTTGAGAGTGGAACAAGGTCATTTTTTTCGTATTTGAGGATTTGAAAATTGGAAGAATTCAGAAATTTTAATTTAGAATTTTTTAATTTGAGAATTCTAATAATTTCAAAAATTTAAAGATTTTCAAATTTTTAAATTGCTAATATGAATACATAAGATACTTCAAAATGAGTTGTATTAAGCAGAATTTTTTTGGTGTCACATAATGAATCACTCTGTATACTGAATTCAGAGTGTGTCCCACGTGAAGTGAATAATGACAGTAAAGTAAAATGTGGCACATCATTTGATCATGTCTGATTGAAATAACAATGAAAAATAGATGTTTAGCTTCACACACTCCAGAAAAAATTACTATGAAAGATTGTCATTGTTGCAGCGCACTTTTCAAATAGTAAAACCACCGAGTTTATCTTTATTTTTTGGAATATTCTTGAAGAAACAACCGTTGCCTTTTGCAGCTGTTTATTACGGACAATTTGTATTTTAAAATTTTTCTATTTAACATATTTTGTCAATACCCAGCAAACTTTATGGTTTTGAATAATCCCTACTACTAATGCGGCTACTGAACGTAATTATTTTAAGACAGTGATCTCATTTCTAATCAGTAATTTCTGTCTGCGCGATACTTTATCACTTTTCGAAATGCTTCATAATGTTTCATTAACAATCGTGTAGCGTAGAAAAATTAGTAGAAACTTTTAAGAACCTAGTACGAAAACAAAAGAGAACGGTGTCATTGTACTCTTAACATCCCTGTTAAAGAATATTCTCTTGAGACACGAGGATAAATGTTGCAAGTTAAAATTTAGGATTCTTTTAAGAATTCAAGACACCAGAATCTTACATTAGGGATTAATTTTAATCTTTAGAAGACGGCCAGATCTTTTTCATAATTTATTACTTGTATATTCGAGTTATATCTCTTGCGTGCAGTGAGAAACTAAATTAAACTAATTAAAGCACTTTAGGGAAAATACTAAGGAAAGTACTTTAGTAAATGATCATTTAGTTACACGTTGTAATAGGATATAAAAACAATTTGATATAAATATCAGTTTATGCTGGCATTTACGAAGAAGTCACTTTATATAAAAAGTATAATGCACCGGAAGAAGATTTACCAATTTTACGTTATGATGAAGTAAGTTAACATAATATCCAATTCGATTCATGTAATTGGAATAATCGTAATAAGTGTAATATTATTCATTACGAATTGAAAAGTTGGATTATCATGATATTATATTTTTCGTTATTTTTCAAGATATTACATTTTTCGTTATTTTTATCTAATCGAATTAAATCGAAGTTGTGAGAATTAAATGGCACATGACAACCAATGCTTGGTAGCAGGCCTCAAAAATTTATGCTGGACGCATCATTAACCCCTTTCACTATGATTTATTTGTCAGGTGCGTCAGTCACAAGTAACTAATTACAGCTGCAATATTAAAGCAGACAAAGAAAATTGAAATATTATGTCAATTTGGTATTATGCAACCGTTAACTATGCATATTATAAGTGGACATGAAGTCCAAATTGAAGCGTATTAAAAATTCGAGTACAATTGATCACAGCTGAAGTACGAGTGCGTCGCGATTCAGACTCGTAAAAATAGTGCAAGAGTGCATAAAAGAATAGTGCAAAATATGCAACCGTATTTGAAATTAGGTCTAATTTATTGGCAGTATAATATTCCGAGAGTGTTAGCGTTTTTAAAAAATGTTGAGATCCTGTAGATAAAACCTAGAAAAGGGTATGAAATATAATATTTTTGCAATGTGCCATTAAACGTAAATTGGAAGAGAAGAAATTGTCTAGATTTTGAATAGTATTCACTGTCAACAGTGGTTGACCATTGACCCTTAACGGTCATACTGAGGTACGAAACAACCCCAGCCAATTTAACTTAAATTTTAATCACTTTATATTCTGAAAATCTGAATAAATATCTTTTTCGGAACCCAGGTATGTTTTTTGTTCTCAAACTATTACATCTCAAGAGTGTTCAGCTAAAATTTTATCTCATTCTATTAAAATCGAAAAACGTTTTGAATTATTCTATGAAAATCGTCATTTTTTCAACTCCTTCACGTTTCTGAATTTTTGTTCATACTCAACGTTTAAATTTACCGAAATCAGTTGTGAAATACCTTAAAATAATTTTCAAAGATTATTTATTATTTTTGTCAAGTTAAAATAATGAATAGCTTCTTTGTAAAAACGATTTTTAGTATCTGAGGTCTTAAACGCTCCAATGTGCTAGGTATTCTGACGAAGTGTGACTGTTAAGGGTTAATTGTGTATTTTACTTTAATAAACGAGTAAATGTTTGATTGTAACCTATCTAGTTTTTTAGTTACTCAATTTTCCTTCTGCCTCAGTTTTTGCCATTGTAAAAGGCAATGAGAAGGAATAATTGAAGCCTTGAGTGGAGGTAGCAAAAAAGAGTGTTTGGAGAAAATTAAGACGGAAGTTTTTGTTTCAGTATAAACCACAAAAACTTGAGCAATGAACAAACTGCTTTTTACAATAGGTGAAGTAATTCGTTCTTTAAAAGATTTAAATATAAAATTAATCTTGTTTCCTAAAGTTATCAAATACATTGAAATATGAAAGAAAGCTACTGCAGAGAGAAAGATCAGATGTTTTGTTAGAAAAGAAATAATTTGTCTCGAGACCCCATATTATTTATTAGAAAACATGAGGAAACATATAAGAGGAAAATTTTGTCACTCCTCTATGATTAATATTCTTCCATTAATAACGTCTAGTTAGCTGTAATTGCAGATAATTGCCTGTTTCGTGTTACATCTTTGTATTTTCCGCACCTGCAAGTAAATGCTTTTATTGATTCTCGCCAAGATAATTGTGTGGTGTGTGTGTTATTCTACAATTGTAAATTTTACTAAAAGCACAGGAATAAAGTTGTATGCAATTACTACACAATTTTTACATGATTATTACAGAATTATTATATAACTTTTAGCATAAAATTAGTATAATAAAGTATTATACAAAAAGTAACCTCAAATTTTTTATTGTTCTTTAATGAAAACTAAAATGTACAGTATCTACCAAAAAAAGTAAACACCTGAAGTTTGCAGTAAAAAAAATTATACGAAGGCAAATATCTAATTTTTCAAAATAAGTTATACATCTATCTATAATTTATAATCTGACCGTACGGAAAATGCATACAGTTTACATTGTTCAATAAAGTTGCAATTTTCCGAATTTTGTAATCCTGAATAAATAATTATTGACCTGTTTGTGATGTAAATACGAATGCATAAACCACTTTTTTGTAGTACTTATAGATTTTGGGAAAATCAAATCTAAAAAATTGCAAATGATCTATTTTGCAAGTTTGTTGTATTTGTATACTTGGCACTTATTGAAAATATACTACATATAATGATATTTCACAAGAGATTAATATTGATAGCTAATATAGGTTTTAATGCAAAAATGTAATAATGCAACGCATTGAATTCTAAATCATTTTGTACGACACAATTTTATTTATACTAATAATTACCTTAAGTCAATTGGAATTAAAAAAAACTTTAATTAGGACACTAGCTTTAATCGCCTTTAGCATAGAATCTCAAATTTACATTTTCGAAGAGGGAAAATAGGTTTATAAATAAGTAATGTAATTCATAAGTACAGCATTTCGACCGAAGAGTGTGATATATTCTACATAGAAACAACTTAAATATTATTAATAATTCTTGTATCACGTTCAATTTATGATACACGTAAGTAGGAAGCAGCAAGTTGTTTTTAAGAGTCACTTTAAGAGGCTTGAGTGCAAAGCGGATCGCATATTCGAAACACGTTTATTTGTTACGTTAAAGAGGTTTTAATATCGCTCAAAAGAGATTGTTTATCAGCCTGTGATGGCACGCTTTTGATTTAATTCGTGATTTTCGTAGCGTTCTCAGAGGTGAAACCGTTTCCGCAGAATTCGTAATTTGTAAGGTTGTATGTACTGGCTTGGAGTACGGATATTATTCACTGCTATTACCTTTAATATCAATTTCAGATATTAAAATAGGGTATTATGGGTATTGATTTTGTAATTTTATGATCATTTTTATTTAGTATTCACAAACTATTTTTTTAAATAATGCTTTTGCTATTTAATAAAATTCTTAAATAAAAAAGTGATTCCAGATTTATGCAAAGTATAATTTTTACTTCTTCAAATTTGTTTACGTTCTAAACTTTAACTAATTATTTTTTCTTGTTAACTAATTTTTTCTTACTAAGAAAAATATTTACAAATTACTCACATTGAAAAGGAAGTAAACATTAATGTGATGGATCGATTACATGAAATCGTTTTATTTAATTTTCTTTTTTATTTTGAAGTATACAGGGTATCTCTAAAGTCAAACCGACCCTTATATTTCGGGAGTGGCTTAAAATATGGAAATGTGTTTTAGACATAAGTTGTAGGATATCAAGGGGGACACAAAATGGTGGCAGCAATTTGGCTGTGAATAATGATTTGGTCATGTAAGTCATCTTCAGTTCTTTAAATAGAACCTCCACTGTTTAGTGCATATTCTTGTAGCTCAGGTCGAGATATTTCCAAATTCCACCTATGTTCGTTTTTTGTGCAAGTTAATCCCAAGATATGAAGCTTCTAAGTTAACATATCGTCAACATTCACATTACTCAAAGTGTACCGCGCGAAGATTGCATGATCAAATTTACGCTACTTCTGTGTCAACTTTGAAGCTTTATATCTTGGGAATGACTTGCACAAAAAACAAACATAGGTAATGTCGCATAGTGAAATCCGTCAGATATGAGCTCGTAGGTTAGTGTAGTCAATTTATGATAGGGTCGCGGTGACGATTTGAAGTACGTAGGTCTAACTGTGCAAAGAAGGCTATACGCTTTCTTCACTAGGTAGTTTTATGTTTTTGGAGAAAATTCGCTCCAGAACCGAGGGAGTAAGTACAGACGAGAGGTTGGGGAGTTAGTCAAAAAGCCCTTCGAAAGTTAGGGGTAGTTGTAGAGAAAGCGTGCTGCATTGTAACTTTGGATGTTGTGTGGCTTCGTGATATCTTTCGATTCGTGGAATCGAATGCCTTGCGTCGTTTAGCGTAGTACATGCTAATTTTTAAATAGTTTAAATACATGTATCTGTAGTTTTAATCGGGCGCGAATTTTTATTTACCAACACCTAAATAATCCGATAGTAGTGCTTTGAAAACGTTTCGACGAGGGCTACGAGAATATGTAATAAAAAATGAGGGGTTCTATTTAAATATCTGAAGATGATGTTCACCTGACCTTCAAACGACCATACAAGGTCAAATTGTAACCACCATTTTATGTTTCCCTTGATATACTACAACTTTTATCTGAAACATTTTTCCATATTCCGCTTGCGAAATATAAGGATGGAGTTGAACTTTAGAGATACTCTATATACTTTTTTATTCTAGTTATCATTTTAAGTTGTTTTGTAAATTGTATATAGATGAAAAATACATGATTGAGTTTAAAAAATTTCTTTATTACAAAACTACAATTACTAACACATTACTTATTGATTATCAATACTTTATTAATTTTTTGTTAATTATTAATACTTTATTCAATTTATATTATTAGTACAATAGACTATACAATTATTAGCAATAAGCACAATTTATATATATACAAATGGACTGTCAAATTAATAATGAACAATTATTGTGTCCTTTCGAATCAAGATAAACAGCTTCGCTTAATTCTAACTTCCTTCATGTCAATTGCTTACATGATGTGTTGGACGTGCGACCTTGTTTATGTCTGGACTCTGTCTAGACATGTTTATTTCGTGTTGTATGTTGAAACGTTTACTCCGGTAGAACATGCATCTATGCATATATGGACCATTTTTTTGAAGGTTGTATAAATTCATTTATCTTTATTTCGAGGTATTTAAGAGATAATCAGTCAAATTGTTCATACACGTGAGATATTTAAAAGTTTGCGCTTGTACTGACTAAAAAATGTTTGTAAACGTTAATAAATTCGGCTGATGTTTTCAAAAGTATAAACTTGTACAATTTTACTATGTTATAATAATAAATTTGTTAAGGGAAATCGATTTTTTAGCAAGAAAGGAACTTTCAATAACAACGAATTATGAATAACATAAATAATATTAATTCTTAGCTTATAGTTTAATTGAAATTTGCTTTTCTGAAACGTACTTTCTCAATATAAAATATAATAATGACAATGAAAACATGTAAAGAAATTGTAATGATAATTGTGAGTCAATTGTGAACGTTCAACTGACTTCACTAAAGGTATTTTTAATTACATTATATCAGAATTTATTAGGGTCATTCCATGCCATATCGATCACTTTTTGACTTCACCATCTGCGATTTTGTTTTTTAATCGAAATATGTTGCAGTCTATGCGAAATTAAAGAGGGATTAAGTCATCATTTTTCCGGTTTCAAATTTGTTAAAAAATAACAAGTTATTAAGCAATTTTTGTCCATTTTAGCGAAAATGGTCAAAATTTTTAACAAAAACAGATATAGCTAAATCGGACAAGTAAACACCTCTTCAATCCTTTTATATGTTTTCTTTCTACTTCACGTAATACTACGATTTAGCAAACTCTTTCATACTATATAAATGTTTAATTTATTTTCAAAATAAATCTTAATGTACTTCATAAAAAATACAAAAGTAATATAAAAGTATCTGATTAAATTATAATATTGAAAAATATTGTTAAATCATTTTCGTGATAATGAAAAAGTATTATTTTAACTGTTATAAAAACATAACAGTTAATTATGTTTTTATAACAGTTAAAATATATCAAACTTGATTAACTTGAAGCTGATCTGAACAAAAAGATATTTTTGAATAAAATATAGGTTGTGTACTGGAGTTAGAAAGTTAAATATCAGAATATACTGTTAGAAATAGAAAATATTAAATAATAATAGTAAACTACAGAGGATGCAATTTGGAGGACAAGAACGTATTTGGCAACTTTTCCCTGTGATAAAAAAAGAACCACACTCCATTCAATCTCGAAAGTTGCTGTATTTGTCTTCTTTTAAAACTTGCTCTGTCTCGTACGAGTATTAACGGCGTACTTCGAAGTTAATCTCGAAAGTTGCCATTTATAACATTGGTAGACACATGTGAACTGATATTTTATATGTTCCAAGTTTAGGATAATATTCATTTTGATGAACAAAATTATAAAAATGATAGAACATATGCTGGAGTATGCGAAAATGACAAATGCGAATTAGTAAATTTGATATCCTCATGAAAAGTTAAATTAAAAAATGAAAAATTACATAATGTTGACAGGTTTTTGGAAAAACAATATGGTAGTCACTAGTGAAATAGAGTAAAACGTAAAAATGTAATGATGGTCCAGTTAATTTGCTTTATGACTTTGAAAACGAGCAATTGTGTAAAAAAAGACTGGGGAAATATTTAATTATCTAACAGCTTTGAATATTCATCCAAATTTTCTTTTAGTGTTCAAAATTTAGTTATTAAATTTAGTTATAATTTCTTTTAGTTATTTTCATGTTTGTGCTTCGTCTTAAACAAGTGATTAAAAATTTCACATTAAAAATTTACTTTCATGATTAATTGTCTTTTAAATTTATTTTATAATGGTAGATTACTAATAAAACAGTTTATTTCCAAATTTTTTATTATGAATTAATTATCTATTGTTAATCGCGTTTGAGGGTCATTATTAAAATCTGCCACGTACAAGAATTCACAAATTTTGTACTGTTAATTATAAAATTTGTTATGATATATTTTGTGAAATGTATTTATGTTTTACCATTATAAATTATATTATATTATCTTATTGATTTATGCATTGTACAGTATTATATTATATTATGTATATGTATTATTATAATTATATTTGACGATTAATAAAATTTTATATTTTATTTGTAAATTTAAAGTAAACAAATTTAGGTAATTTAATGTGAAAAAATTATACGAACAGTTTTGTTTACTTGTGTTGTAATAATTTCAATTGATGTTAGTACTATATTTTACAAAAATAGATCAAAATTTACATTTTAAATATTCAAAAATTGTGATTCATAAATATCTCAAATTAATTTAGAATGGACGTATACGTAATTTTAATTTTTCCCCTTATTTTTCAAAGTTCCATCATGAAATAGCATTAATTTCAAATCATCATTATCCCATAAACGACCATTCCGTTTGATACAAAGAACCGCTCAGTGAACCGTGACCATCATACTTTTAATTTTCTGTCAGAATAAAAGGATCATAAAATATTTGGTACAGTCGTTGCCCCGTTCTCTGTATTCTATAACAAAGAGTATAATCTCCATGAAGCGTGGAGTGCCGCGGAACGCAAACGTTTTATTAGTTAAAGCAAGCATTAATTAAGTGGAACCTCGCACGACTCGCTTTCCCCCACGTCGCTTTATTTTCATTAGAGGTAGGTTTCTTTGAAATCGGAGGTCGTTAGAAGATCGACAGCTTTACGTGAAGGTGCGTTAATTTAAAATGCCGACGTCGGCGTATTTCGCGAGTGCTTAAAGCGGTGTGTACTGGCTTTGATAAAAAATCTGCAAACAGTTTATAAGCGCGGAAAATTCTCGTGGAAAGGAATGACCGAATTGACGAGGGAAGATATTTCACCGGTAGATTTCAGAGAATTCTAACTGTTCGTGTCGCAAATTCGATACCCGATAGTCGACGAAGGGAAGTGAACTGTTTCTGATAAGATTAACGAACAATTATTATGGCGAAACGTTACTTGAATGGAGAATAAAAATCCCTTTGAATTTTTAACGGAAAAGGGATTGCGCCGTGGAACGTCGGTTTCGTGCACGCGATGAGCGTTCGACTTTATCGATTTCGTTCTTTTTCCTTCCATTCTGATTGAGTGTTTTATTTAAAACATTACTTCCCGAATAATTTAGTTTTCATTAAGTGCGAAGTTGGAATCTGAAGCTTCGGTACGAAATAACTCTTCTCTACAGGATTTTTCCTATGTAAAACAGAAAATGTATCTTTCAACTTTCAGAAGTAATAAAGAATAATACTAAACAAGTATTTTTCAGTAAAAGAATTATTGAAATTAAATAATATTACTATATTTCAATTACAATAAAATTTGTTACAAGAAACAATCAATTGCAAAAATTGTAATTATAAAGCATGAAAAATGTATTCCATAATTTCTTTATCTATAGTGTTTAACAAAATACACGAATTTCATAACAATAAAATAATAGTTGAGGTAATTGCATTACAAATATGATTTAATACATAATTTCTTTAAAATGTAACTCCATGGAAATAATAATGACATTTAATATATTAATTATTAGTAATAATAATTTAATGTTTGAATTGTTTTAAGGTTTAATATTTGAATTATTTTAACATTTAATATTTGAATTATTTTAATATTTAGTATTTCAATTATTTTAACATTTAATATTTCAATTGTTTTAAGGTTTAATATTTCAATTGTTTTAAGGTTTAATATTTGAATTATTTCAGCAATTATACATATGAGAATTCACTTCATCGTTGGCAATGAACTTGAAATATGTCATCAAGAACAGCATTCCTAGCACCTTTTTCATATAACTGGCTGGTCTCAATTTAAGAGATATATGCAAAAATATTTTCAATCTATTTATTAATTGCAAGAACTCGCATGTCATCTATTTAGATGACACTTAAGTCAACATTCTAAGTTCACGTATACAGAGAGTAACGGCTAAAAATACATCTCTACCTTTTCTGCGCGTAAATTTAGTCAAAGATAATCGAAGATAAAAATTTCACGGTAAATACCTAGTGGTATGTGAACTATGTGCATGGTGTGTTCTGGGTCTGATAAAGTTCATCATGGTTTTTGAAGCCGTTTATCAATCGACGCATTTATCGACTAGGGGCCGTCAGTGTATGATCGATGCCAAGAGTTTTGATACAAAGTATCGAACCGGTTGAATCTGAACTATAGATTCGGTTTTCGTGTAGTTAGCGTTTAAGTTTATTATGGTAACTGGAAATTTATTACTCGGTTCAGTCTCATTTTGTGGATTTCAAATGAACAAATACTACAAATAATAGATTTTAAATAAAATTAATTTTGTGAACTTTCGATCTCTGCAATTTCACAAAAAGTCGTTTATTTAGCAAGTTATCTGCCATCAAAATATATTATTATTTAGAGAGAATTCATGATTCGAAAATCACGCAGTATAATTCATTTCGTGAATTTGAAATAAAATTAATTTTCAAAATCTTACTGTCTCTATAACTTCAGGAAGTCATTTATTTAAGAGATTACATCTGCCATCAAAATACGTTACTATGTAAATGGTAAGAATCCATGCATTTTGAACAACGTTTCATTCAAATACCTGACGGTGAAACACAATACAGCAGCACCAGTTTCAATCCCATAACCAGAATCTTTCCAGCTGTTACATCATTCAATACTAATAAATTGTAACATAAAGGCAATAACAGAAAGCTGAAACGTTAGACATATTTAGTATTTAACAACTATTAATTATATGTATTATAATTAGAATAAAACTTAAAATTCAATCATATTAGAAGTAGAATTACACATACTTCTCACATTTAAATTGGACAGTGTGCCACGAATGTGCCCCAAGTATGTCACGATACTATAAGGCAAGGGATTTATCTATAAAAATTTATCGGTACATTGTGAGTCATAAAGAATTAAAATTATCTGTACACTATCTGTTATGTAAAAAATTTTAACCAAAAGCTGGAGTAAGTAGCTTTTTTATAGACGGATCAAAAAGATTATTTGAACATGATGTACAGGGTGGGACACCTAATTAATAGAAAATGAAAAAATTTGTATAAACTAAAAATGAGAGCAGAATAATGAACGTATGAAAAGAGTAAAATATAATTATATTCAGAAATTTATAAGGTTCTGTGAACGCTGTGGTATTACTGCTTCATTTTAAACGAGGTTAAATGAAGCTTCTGACAAAAAAGAATTAAAGGTGAGAGCTCATTATTCAGTATTTTTATCTTCGTCGAATATTCCTTGACCGCTTAAAAATTTACTGCATCGAATTGAAGTCTAATTTCAAGTTTTAACTCGATTACTATAAACATTTTCGTGAAAGAGAAAGAAACGATCTGCAGTTTCAATTTTAATGTAATACAAATTCGAAACGTCTTAAAATTTTTTGAAAACGAAGACATGAATACTGCACAAGTGAAAAATCGTAATCAAATTAATTATATTTGTAAAGGCGTAAATATGCAAACTTTCTTGTTCGAAGTGCTCTGCGAGAAGCATAATGATGTAAAATTTGAAGCTAGAGATGTGAGGAATAAAATTAAACAGCAAACTCAAGCAAAATGTAGTAAGATAAAATTCTGTAATAAAAAGGAGGGTTAACTGTAGAACTGAAATACGAAGATTGCTATAAAGCAGAAATATACGTCTGCAGAAATACTATGAACATAGAAATATGTGAATAAATAAACAAAAACGTATATCAGTAAAATATTAAAACCTATTATAAAAGCGTCCAATTTAATTTTCCATTTGATTTCTTTTATTTTCGGAATTTCATGCAATATCCAGGTGATTAATCTCGAAAACTCGAATATAATTTCCGCTAGTAAAAACAGCGTTTCCGTTCTATTATTTTTCTATCAATTCCTTTTCTTGCCTTTAATCATTTCTGTCTTTTGATCATCCTTGATCGTCAAAAAATTTGATCAAATTTAGAGCCTTCATGAATTTTAAGTCAGGCTGCCATTAGTCTATCTTTTTAACCTTTTAAAAATCAATAGAGAAAAATAACAGAAAAAATCTTTTCTGTAAAGAGAAATAAGTACAAGAGAAAGAAAAAGAAATCTGAAAAGAAAACGTATATTTCTAAAAATACTTGCTGAAGATTCACAGTTGAATGACAGAGAAATATCGTGTCACGGTAACATTTTCTTGATTGTCAGTACTTTAATGTTGGTCCAACAATAACCAATTCTTAGGACTATGCAATGCATGTGCTATTATTGTTCGAGCGGTGCTGTTATCGTGTAACCACGTTGGTACCAGCCTAACGACTTTTGAACGTTATCAGGCTGGAAACATTCGCACGACAACGTTAATTGCTGTGTACACGGGAACGAATTCCGCATACCTTCGCCGACAAACGTAATCAAAGTTTTACATTTCTTTAGTCCTAGTATTAACATGATTTTAAGAAGGAGAAAGATTCTATTATCCATATATAAAATATGTCACTTGTCAAAAATATTTGAAACTTGTATGACATCTGGAAGTTCATTTATTGACAATAAAAAAATTGTGAAAGTAACCCTAGCCATTTATCTTTTCCTACCTTTCATTGCAGTGAAAATAATAGTAATAGCAGCCGATAAGAAAGCTAGAAATAAATAAAAAAATAATGAAAGTGAGATGGACAGCCAGATTAGTATTTATAATTATACTTCAGCAGCTAAAGAAGTAATTTTCTAATTCATCGAAACATATTTTGACATATTTTCGACATATTTTAACATATATTAAGCATCTCATAAATATACAATAATTATTATAACACAGTGTATTACATTCTATAAAATATTAAAATAGAACATTTTTATGTTTATTACTTTGCAATCTTTACTTGACATCTAACTTTATTGACAATTTTTCTTCGATTTACTTAGCTTTACTCTTTTCTTTCTTTAGTATTGGATTGATAGATTCTTTCGGAATCTTCAATTTATTTCCTCAGTCTCTGCCTCTTCTTTCTTCCGAATCTTTTTTTTCTTCCGAATTATTTAAAGCATATCAACATTAAAACAAAAATATATTTTGAAATTCATTTTCTCAGCAGTTACTAAATAACTTTCTTTCATGTACATTAATAGTCACATCTGATGTTTTGTTATTCTTAACCTCAATTAAAATAAACCCACTTGACCAGCGGCTCATCTCGTTCAATAATTAATCAATTACTGACCAGTGAAAACCGTTACCGCATTCAATAGGAAAGTGCTTAGCCAGCTTTTAAGCTTGTTCACCAGTCGAAATTAAGTGCATAGCAGCGTCATTTCTCATGGGTATCTTTGGTGCGAAATAATGATCCCGATGTACCGCAATATCATTAACATAATTGCAGGAACATTAGTAGACGTTCGGGTCTTGGCGAAAAGTGCTATCTGCAAATGGTGGATGGCGGCATTAATCCTCTTTGTTTGACGGACGCGTATAATCGCCGCAATTTCCCGGTGTTGCTTACCACGCAAGCAACCGTTGCATTTTCTGCACCACCCTCGCAGGATTAATGTCGCCAATAGGAATATTTATCTCCGAATAATGTAAATCGCGACACTTCACTTTCCATTTTTTTTGCTCAATTTACATTATATTCTCGCCTTTCACCAACCAGAATCCCAAAAATTTGCTTACTATTTTATTCCTTGCTATTTTTATTTTCTCCCACATAAACCGTTTTAAAATTCGAGTAAATCGACGTATTTAATTGAGAGGATTTAAACGATAATCAGTTTGCTGCATGAGCTTAATTGTTTTCTTCGAGTTTCCAATAATGTCAAACTGGTTTCGCATAAAATTTCAGTAAGATGTGAACAAAATTTTTCAAACACATACATCACATGCTCGCTCTGTAGTTGCATTACGATCGAGAGCTAATCTATTTACGGCATCACAAATAAAAACTAATCGCTGAGAATTTGTAAAGCATGATGCATCAAATATTCGAGACAAAAATATTTTTGTGGAATGCAATGACTCTTTATTCAATGAGTTTATGTTTTCTTACATATTTCTTACATATTCTGAAAATCTTAAATTACGAAAAAAGTGCAGTTTCAAATTCTCAATTTTGTCTTTGTCTTTTCTGACCAATACACTGTAAGATAAACAAGGACCGTAGCCTATAAATTTTCCGCCAGAGGCCCCAAAAATCCCCAAAAATAATACTCGGAGTATGCTGTGCTTATGCCTAACCCTTAATACTGAATGTACAGTCAAAGGTCGATAGTTTTTCGCAGTGTGAATAATGATACCAGAATGGATATTACAGAAGCCATCGTTGAAAGTCTCTGCAAGTTAAGACAGGAAGTTCCTGTTCACCCTGCCTACCCTCCAGATGTCGTACTTTCAGACTAGCAGCTATTTCGTTCGATGCAACACAGTGTGAAGGGACAGCGGTTCAAAAATTTAAGAGAAGTGCGAAATTGGGTCGGTAACTACTTTGCCTCCGAGGAACCCGTATTTTTTTCGTTTTGTATTCCAACTGTTACCAGGGAAGTGGAGAAGGATCATACAACCTCTTGGCTATTATTTCAATTATGAATGAAATTGTAGTTATATCATTTTACTAAATGTTTTAAGATAAAAGAGGTCTTAGTTAATGATTTAATAAAAAGTTATAAATAAAAACACTTTCACAAATTATAATGACTCACAAAAATATTTGAACACTCGTTATTGAGACTTCGAACAATGAAAATGTACTTAAAGATGTGTTACATTTGATTTTTACAGTAAAATGAAGATTATAAAGTTTGAAGCGAATCGAATAATATTTGTGCAAGTTAGAGTACATTAGTTTTCGAGATATGTAAGAAAACGGTTACAAAAGTATTTGAACGCTTAAAAGCAATCGACGTTTACACTCAGTTTACGGAGTAAATGTTAGAGTTAACAAACTCAGTTGATGTTATCGTTTAGTAACTTTGATGTTATAATCATTTCATCGGAACAAAAATTCCGAATTTTGAAACACAAAAGCGTGAACGCAAATTAATATTAGATCTTCATAAAAGAAAGAAATTAATCTATCTCTTTAATAGAAGTAAATAAACGATCCATTATATTATGAAAAGAATGGAATAGTACTAGAAATCTAACGAATGAAGTAAAGGCTGTAAAGGTTATCCAAAGAAGTCGAGAAGAAAAATTAATTATTTATTATAGTAAAAAGAACTCGTATACATAGACTTGGAGGGTCAAAAACATACTTAGGATTTATGATAAAAAAAGACAAGATGACCTTGAAATAACCTCGAAAGCACCCATGTACTAAAAATATAGTAATGCCATTTGATTCCCCACTCGAAATACTAAAGGACACGTGTCAGTTTGTTTTTCATAAATCACACGTCTTCGAGATTCTTTACAATGTCAACTTAAATGGGACACACTGTATATAAATCTCAGTCGATTTTATATGTATATGTAATCACGCAGAGATTGCAGCATACTTTTTCATGAAATTTTGCACAAAGGTAAATCTGATACTGTAGGCGGCTTTAGGATAGGTTTTGATAAAAATTGAAAAACTACCACCAAACCAAAACGTAAATCTGGTTATCGATATTATCTGTCCTTCGAAAATGAAATCCGCGAATTTCATGAATATCTTACTTTCCTATTGAATCTGATATTTATTTTTAATCCTGCGAAATGGGTAGATCGGCTAGTCCCGATAAATCAGAAGAAGAGATTAAATATTGAGTATAAATATATTAATTCAAATAACACTTTCTAGAATACCTTTGGAAAAGATGCTGGGTAGTAAATCTATGAACACTGTGCGTATTTACTTTGTGTTAGATTAAAGTAGGGTAGATTGGCTTAATAAGCGATAAACTTTTTTGTTAATAACCTTTTAGTAAACAACGAGCGAAGGCTAAACTCTTTTCAGTATTAAGATCATAACCTCGACAACGTACTTCAAGATCGTAATCAAATTTCGCTGCTCCGCTGCAACATTTACCAAACTGAACATTAATTTAACTGAAGTAATTTGTGTTATTAAAACTTTACGAGTAGTATCTCCTACAATAATTAATTGTAAGAAGTAAATGAAACAGGAAGTTAAAATTGGAATCTATGGCAACTTCGATAAGATAAATCGGTACGTACGATAGTAGAATGTTCATTAAACTCTGTGTAATAAGTAACTACTGCACTGGAATAACGCTTCCGTAACTCTCTTCATTTAAAAAATTTACCTTATTAGGTTGAAAAAAATGGAACATAATGATGTTAGTCGACGCGTGATTATACGTAGTCTGATCCAATGACTCAATAAACTACTGGATTGTAAACGAAATAATGTAAATAGAGTTAAGTTCAATACTGATTATGATTTGCAGAATTAAAGATTGCTAAAATCAAAATAGCTCGAAAATTTCAATTTTCTCTATTTATCACAACATTGAAGTAATAATTACTTAACTTCAGCTGACGCAATTGCTAAAAAAATTGTAAGTTATGGGGTTAAGAAGCTTTTGTCTAAACTTTTATCAAAATAGGGAATCATTGTATATTGTTTACATAACATTCCCTAATTATTCATTTTTCGACTTTATTTCTAGTTTAAAAATAAGTTATCGTCAAACGTCCATAAATCTAGTACTAAAATACGAAATTTGTTCACTTATATGAGATAATGCTGACTGATTTATGAATATGACTTGTAAGAGCTGGCAAATGGTCACCATTATCTACAGCTTGTCCCTGTTCAAATAATACAGACCCATAACGTCATAACCATTTATAACATCACGAACTGTATGTATGTAAATTACATGGTAAAATAGGCAGCACGTTCTTGTGAAGACGAATTCTTTTATCACGTTATTATTTAACGGGTCCTAAAAGTCTACTCCTGTTTTCACAACGAAATCATGGTACTTATTCTTATCGCCATCGATCGATAATCCTGCCTATTGAAACGAATATATTACTCTTTGCATACACCCAATTTTTATATATTTTTAAGATATAACATTTACTTTGCTACTTCGCAGAAAAGAAGTCTTCGTTTGGAGAGGAAGTATCACAGTTGGTTCCATTAATGCGGGAGCGTTAAATACGAGTCACTTACCGCATCAATGAAACCGCACAGCCTATGTACCTGCGTCCCATTCAAACACAAACTTTGCTCCTGCAAATTAGTAAATGTTGGTAACCTTGACATGTATCCACATATTTCACGAGGGCACTTCTCAAGTGTTACGCCTACCAATTTCTGAAACTTTATCACCTTATAGAAAACATTCAATTGAACATTCGTATACCCTATTATGGTTTTAATGGCTAATTGTTAATACGTTTAAAATTAATTGTTAATATCTCGGTTAAAACATGATCAATTTAAATTCTGAAGTACAACATACTAGTACATACAAACCATCAGCTGTGCGATTAATCGTTTGCAGATCAAAAGAGCCACGGTTCAAATACGAGTTCCATCTTCTTCAACAAATAATAATAAACTATTGAACAAATAACTTATGTGCAAAGCTTTTTAAAAATGTTATCAATTTTCTTACATGTTCCACTTCGCCTGAATACATATTTAAACGACTAGAAATACTTTATTCCTGATACACACAGCAAGTTTCGATGCAAATTAAATTCATATCGTGTTTCATTCATAGTGAACTAACTATAGCTATATCTGTACCTCTTTTTACGAACCTCAAGGAGTGATTTAATAAATGTATTACGGTAATTTATTTTCCTATTAATGCTCGACGAGATATTCTTTTCGAAATTTTTTAGCTCGGATTTTATCTTATCAGGATGCAAAAAAAATAAGGAATTAATGACACCTAAAATTTTTGCAGAAGATAACTTACAATTATATTTAAAATATCTCTCAAACACTGACTTTTTTGATACATAGCTTCAATATTATTATATTATACAGAATTTTCAAGGAATTAATTTATAATAATAAACGACACGCAGTCAGAGTTGAGCTTTATTTCAAATAACTTTATTATTCAAATTTTAATTGAAACGAATGTACTTTTAAATCAGGAATAATTTATTTATTACAATCAATTTTTACCTCGAATAAAATATTTGAGTACTTAAAATATATGGACAATTCAAGATTTCAGTAATTATTCAGATATAACATACAAAATTACATTTTAGTTGAAATGAAATCTTATTTCAAATGAAAATGTGTGAGAATTAAAAATTATTTGGTATTTTCAAAAATTTAATCTTGTTCAAAGTTACGATTACAAAACTTATGAATAAACTTTCATTCCAGGAACAAATTATTCCTCAAGTATTTTAATTTTATTCGAAACTTTTGTCTTAAGATTATTTCAAATAATGTTCAATAAATACAGTTTCGTTTTAAGATAGAATACATTTGCATTTTCGAAGTGCATCGTTGCAGATATAAAAAAAATAGATCGTAAAAAGATACCTTCTAATATCATTCTAATATTATTAATATTAATAACATTGTTATCATAAATATCATCATCATTCAATTTCTTCTTTCGCATTTTTCTATTTGTAACATTTTTCAAGTTATATTTGGTCTTAATCTCGTGAGACATTCTGTGTACCAAGAAGTTATTCTATCCAATAAAAAATGAATAAAACCTAGTATCATCTCCTGTGTTATCATTTAAATCGGGAAAATGTAACGAACTTGGTCAAAGTTAGAAACAATTCCTTGCACGTAAAGTAGCAACTGACAAAAACTGCATACACGTAGAACGGAAGGAACACGTTCGCGGCAACGACATCTTGATTTATTGGCAAAATTATTATTCCTTTGGCACTAGATCTCACAATGCTCCACCGGTGTATTCCCTAGTGTTTTTCAGATATCCAGCATCATCCTTTAACGTGCTTCTACAAAGTAACTTGAATCCTGTGTAGAATAAGAAAGATCAATCTTTATACGAATGAAGTATATTGCATAACATGGTATTTTAATTCAACATTTATTTGAATTTACATTAAGTAAAAATTACGTAACTTTTACGGAAAACCGTTGTTTCATCCGTTAACGAAAAGATGGATTGTGGTAACCTTAGGGATTGGAAAATCGAGACCCTGGTCAAAAGATCGATAATACAGTCTAGTTAATTAGACCGCAATTTAAGATGATACCATGACTGCATAAAATACAAATCTGACTAAATTTAGAATGAACAATTGCGTTCCTGCAATGCAATTCTGCGATGCAAATTACGCAACGTAATTTCATAAATTCTGTTTAATTTCTCGGGGCTTTACTCAAGAAATGAAGCATCTCAAGACTGTATGTTGCTTTTCTATGGAGCACATAGTATAAATGTACTATGAAATTGTAAATTCATTTATATATCTTAGACAATTATGTCAACTTATCTACCTTTGCTGTAAAAATTACTAGTTTTACAATTTCATTTCATAATTCTTACTTCATGTTACATTTTTTCCGCAATGATGTGATGACTTTTACAGCGACAACTAAAGTAATATAATGAATTTTATTTTTGTTTCATTTATTCAAAAAGTGAAATTTTATTGCACGCAACGTCTTATTTTGCTCCACAACATAAACATGGCCGCGATGAAACGTGACATAGTCATCGATGATGTTTCACGTGTCCATTTTGTATACCATAGTCGTAGGACCTAATTCGTTATATTTTACAAGCTCTAAAAATGGCAAACGATTGAAAATCTCTGAATTGTTACAAAAAGTGAATCAATATGAAATTGAACTTTATAGTGATGATGAGATTATAGACAAAGAAAATTTGCAAGAGTCCTCGTTAAATTATTAGAAAATAGTTCGAATTTACGTAAAAAAAAGACGTGCTTGCGTGCTTTTGAGTACTGAAAATGAAGATGAAAGTATACATGATCATCAATATGAAACTGCTGCAAATCAGTTGGAGAAAAATAAAAGGGTCTAATTATATATTATACTTATTATATGTAGTTGTCATAACTCCATAGCATAGAATTTCTTTTGTGAGCTAGTATTAAATCAATAAATATAAAAATATTATATTATTTCGTATTTTTTAAGGACCAGTCACCTTTACTGGCTTCGGTACACCACCTGCAGTTCGACGAAAGAATAGTGACGTGAATTTTATTAACGCCAAAGCATTGTTAGAAAAGCTAACGTGAACATCGCGTGTTTCTCATTACGTCGTTGCAACCGTCCTTGCGTGACGTAATATCCGGAAATTAAATCAACCCAGTTCAAACAAAGCTACGCGGCGAAGTAGCTTGAAAAGTTTCGCGCTAGAACTTTAAACGTCAACGGGGCTCGGAGTACAGTTCGACCGTTTCATAGACAGAACGGTTGAATGAAGCGTAAATAGGATTGCCGGAACGATTTAACTCAACCCGTAACAATTAAGTTCCTTGGAAACGAAAAGTTTCAATCGTGAAAAATATTCGACGAGCAACGTGTTCCCGAACACAAAACTTTCTTGTCACAAGTGATCGCAAATCATGAAATTTCGATTATAGATATATTTGATTTCAGAGGCACTATGAACTCTATTGGAATATGAGGTGGTTATTTATTTAAGTAAAATAGGAACTAAGTATGTTTAAAAATAACTGTCCGGGCCTGCAACGTATTCACCCAATTGACCTTTAGGTATAAACACGGCTGGGGGCCCATTGACTCTAGAGACAGAGTTAAGGCTTTTTTTTATTGTAGACCCAGCGACTCTCAACACATAGATTTATTTTTGTTTATTAATTAAAGTGAAAATTTGACAAACTCCTTGACGACTGTTATTATACAGCATGTCCTTGAGCACCTTAAATATCGTACTTATTTTTAATGATATAGAAAAAAATTAAAGGTGAACATTACTGTTGGAAATCCCAACGAATATGTTGACTTTATCATGTCGTGCCTTTTTTCCTGAACTCCACTCTCTACCGGTTCGAACTCTCCCCTCTGTTTCATGCCACCTAAACGTGACTTTCTTAGAATTTCCGTTAGGCTCAGGATTTCTCAAGGACCCACGACTGCCCTCTACATCCTAACTTACCACTCTTCCCACAAATTCGACAAAGACTTTTACAGCTCCTACACCATCATCCTTAAGAACAACCAATAGTTTCTCTTTCCAGAATTAACGTTTTTCGTCAGCACTTTCTAGTCAGACTATATCCTGACCTCACCAAGTGAACATACTTTTTATGTGTTAAGAATGACATTGAGGATTAACCCTATACGTTGTTTAAAAATCGGTTTATTTATTTGCAACTCGAGTTGATTCTGATTCGGGATTCCAACACTTTGAAGCTAAAATATTATACAATACCAAATATCCTGATCGACATCACCTGTCGCATACTACTTTCTTACGTCTCAATAAAATTCTAAAAGATCATGGTTCTTTCAGTGTATAACAATAAAATAAACAGAACAAAACTTTAAAAAACGAAGGACAATCCACCTTTGGTTTAGGATTTACTACTCATAATCAACGTACCAGTACTCGGTGTATGTTACGTAGTTAGGGTATCAGTGAGGGTTATATTGTGCGCACTCTTATATCCTGAATTACTTTGTAATTTAATACGTCATGAGTTATAAGAACGAGACTTTAAAAAACGCCTGGAATTTTGTGAAGGTTGCAGCGTCAGTTGCAGAATATAAATTGTACATTTACACAAACCATTCTAGTTTGAATTGTAAATAGGACGAACTATTTACAAATCACGGAGAAGTTTAAAAAAATATACACTACTGAACCACAGAAAATCTGCGTTGGCTTCGTGAAATCGATCATCGACACCAGTGGAGTGTCAATGTTTGGTGCGGCATAATTGATCACCAGATCATTGGGCCGTATTTGAATAATGGACCATTAACGGCTCAAACGTATTTCACTTTTCTGTCAAAAATTATCACCAGATCTACTAGAGGATGTACCTCTAATACGTTTAAGAATATACTATTAATATGACGACTGTCTTGCACAAAAATCCTTGACAAGCACTGCAGATATTAAATAAAATATTTTCCAGTCGCTGGATCGGATATGGTAATAGCAATACTTGGTCAGCCGGCTCACCAGATTTAACATTACTCGGTTATTTCCTTTGGGAAGTTCTAAAAAATGAAATTTATCGCGAGCCACCGAAGTCGAAGATAGGAGAATACGGATTATGCATACGTTATAACTATAGAAATGCTTGAAAGAATTCATCGTTCGCTCAAAAAAGTTAAGAAGAAGTATCTTGACAGTAATGGACAATTTAAGAACTTTGAGGTATTAATTTTAGATATCATCTCAATTACAACGTCCAAGTTTCGCATCACACTTTTCTCATTTTGTTTTACTTTTTCCTACTGTTCCTTTTATTTTATTCCTTTTTTTATCGTTCATCTTTTATCTGTTTTCGTCATTAAAACCTTTATGACTGGAGTTACAAATTCAATAAATTAATTATTTACAGAGAAGGCAAAAGAAAGGAACTATTGAGAGCTCTTAGTAGTGATGGCTTAAAAGAAGAAATTGGAAGACTAAGTACGTTTTCAATAATTTGTATTATAATGTGTTTGATCACGTACGTCAATTTTCACTGTGTCAGTTATTTGTAATGTTATATTAAAAAAGCGTGAAAATGACAGAATAAAATGAAATAATTATCTCAAGCAAAGATCTTTAGTCACGAAATATGTTGGAGAAACATTAGAAAATGGTAGCAAGGTAAAAATAAAAGATATATCTGAAGGAAAACAGAATCCGCAAAAGCGCAACAAAATCCCACGTCTCATCTCGCACCTTCTCCTTGTGAGCGCTAAAATCCCTCGGTAAACGAACACCGACTATCCCCACCCGTTCGTGAAATTGGTTTCGAGCAACGAGCCGCCGATAAGAACAAATAAACGTCGTGCAGCAGTCTCGATGAATGTAGCCGCAGCTTAGAACCGTATATGTGTGTAGAGTTTAACTGAATGCGCAGACACGTGGTTATGTGTTTCGGCTACATCAATCAGAATCGATCCGCCATGTTTCTTTATTCTCGTCAATGGTTTTTTAACACCTTGACTGCCGTGGTGGTCCTCGAAGACCAACGCTGCAAATTCAATCAAAATTAACAGGAAAAACAATCCTTTCATTGGACATACATTAATAGATTGAAAGATAATTTCCTGAAAATTGTGCATTACAGAAAATATATGCACAAGTTTTATTTTATGAGAATAAGGATTCACAGTTAGAATTTTATAAATGTTACAATTTCATAAATAATTACATGATTACATTAACGATTCGAATTGGGATTGACGTAACCGCTACGATTGTTGCCAGAAATCGTCGAAATTGTGGAACACATAGCATTCGCGAAATACACTCTAAATTTGGATTCGCGATTCCGAATTTACCGCTGACGTTGAAATTTATTTGTCCTATGTAACGGGTAAAACTCATCGACAATGTACTGCATAAGGGTGAGCTAAAAATATGCGATAAAGGACAATGTTCGATTTTAGAAAAAAATATCTGCTACCACATGTCACGATATTTGAATCATCGACTTTGATAAAACTTTTTCTGGCGAATCGAAAAAAAATTAGGCCTTTTTAATCCTATTAATGGGATACACTGTCTAAAAACATAATGGCATTGTTTGAAAAGTGGAAAGGTCAAAACATTGAATAAAAAAATTGAAACAAAAATTGGTCAACCAAACGCTTTCGCGGCTCCTTTTTTGTCGTAACAAAAAGTCAGCCGTTATATCTAGTTTTTCAGTCGTCGATGTGTTTATAAAAACAGTAAATAAACAGCGGTCCTACAGTGACATACATATACCGTCACAGGAACACGTTTATAGGTGGAATTCAATGTACTGTCAGTTTTTCGCGAATATTTGGAAAACTGAAGCCGATCGTTTGCAACTACAGAAAAAAATTGTTCAAAATATTGAACTTTGTAACGTACTTAAAAACTGTCAAAATCGGAGAGGAAGCAGTTTTTCCACGAAGGTACCGTCAAATGTGAAATGCTTTGAAGTGCTATGCAGCGTCGAGTCACTTTCGAGTCGATAAAAAAATGGGACAATAACATTTTTCCAAAAGGCAGTGATGGATAAGAGTGACTTTTCGGCTTTAATATGATTGGAAAAAAATTGACATGCACAATTTTGTATGTAGTTTTATGAAATTGAAAACGTATTCTTTATATTATTACAAATATTATTATAATATACAATTCTTAGATTACACATTCTTTTAAGTTCCGAAGTTTGTCAACTTTTCAGCATGTTTTCTTCCAAATGTTTATATTTATTTTACCATGAGTAAAATGTTCAATGTACTAACATGATATAGACATACAGTTATTCACATTAATATTCGGACACTATAGTACTTCTGTATTTATTATACAAGAAGTATATGTATGTATTATAGGGATATACATCATATATACATATTCCTACATTATTTGCATCTTTTAGTCAATTATTCCTTAGAAGGTCTAAATATCTATTTGTATCTAAAATACTGTGAATGAACATCAATTCACAAACGCTTGCACTGGTAATGTATCCTATACAATTATAATACCTTCCTACATCTCTTAAAATCTGGAATATTTTTTTACACCAATTCAAATACCAACTGACAGTTAAAATAACTTCTAAGAATCATAGTTATGGAAGTAATAATTTTTATATTAATTCGCTTTATTCAGAGTCATCATTTTCACAAATAAATGTAAGTACTAACTGTAGATAAGACATGTTTCTACCGTACCCGTGCGAGATATTTTACTTTCCTCTACTCTAATACTCCATTTTGTTTGTGTATGAGGGTTTCGTTGAAAGTAAAATTTTAACATTAGATGAACATAATTTCTAATAAATAAATAGAAATTAAAAGGTCGAAGTACATAAACTGTAGAATAAAATTCTCTGTTTTAATTAATTCCTTGAATGAAAATTTTATGGAAGAGAAGATTACAAGAGCAAATTTCACTTTTCTAACAAAAGTCTAAATTTTAAAAGTAACGAGTACTTAGCTTTATATAATGACAAATGATTCCATTATTGCATACATAAGAATGTAATATTTTACAATTATTTATAAAATATTAATATTTAATATTATTTATAAAATATTTATGAATATTAATATTAATATTATAATTGATAAAATATTAGTTATTTTTTACTAACATATGAATTTATTGTTACATTGTTAATACATTCTTAATATTTATTTTATTAAAATAAGCATGTTTTGTATTCTATACATTTATGTTGATAATAACTGTACAAAAGTATAATTCTGCTTGATTTTAAGCTTGTCATAATACCAACATAACCAAAAATTCTATTATTTCTAATGATTTTTCTTACATTGCATAGTCGTATAAATTATTCAGAATAAGAAAGACAAAGAATAAAGGATTGGACAGAAAAACATGCTTCTGCAGTAGTAAAGTTCTTCAAACCCGACACTTCGTTAAAAGTTGTCACTGAAAAGTTTCATGTGCCAAAATTAATTTCAGAGAATAGACGTCATTATAACTGATTAATTGAATTTGTCATAAGTAAAATACTGTCATACTACAAAATATTACCGACTTCATTTAAATTATTACATATTTAATATTTGGGACAATAATAATTGTGACTAAAACATGTCACGAACATTATTTAATTATTCGGTCTGCAAACATTTTCAGATTTTAATTAATTTAAAACATTTTCTTTCACAAATGTAGATTCTCATTATTTTATCTGAAAGTAGAAATTTTACCCATTTGGATAAACGCATTTAGTTATAACTTGACGCTGTCTTAGTGGAAAAGAAATTGTAATTATCTTAAATATTTAATCATTGGAACGTTTACTTTACTTCGATTGATTCTCATCTAGTTTTAACTTTGTCGATGAATATCAAAGTGTAGTGAAGCTTTTCACTTCAGTATCAAGATTTCACGTATGCCTTGACTACCGGAGGGTTTTCCACTTAAGGGGTAAAACCTCACTAGAGCCAGAAAAAAAGACCTAAATTTGACAATTTATTTTGGAAGTACGACAAACGGAAAAGAATTTCTTTTTCTTAAATTAACAGAGTCTTAAATCCATTTTTGTCTATCATACAATAAAAAGTTTTAAAAGTTATATAGAAGCTGCAAAGTTTAATTTCAATTCAATATGTACACATATAATATATCGAAGTTTATTTAAATTATTTCATTATGGTATTCAATTACGAAGTAATAGGTGGCGATATGAGATAGCTTCTGCATGAATAATATATTAATTATCATTTGTAACAAAATTAAATGTACAACTGCTCACTAATATGGATATGGTCGATAATGGACGCATCTACCAGTTATCACAAAAAAGCAATAATATTCCATCTGCCTTATAATAACTTATGTACAGAAAAGGAATAATGTCCCGTTTTACTTAACCTTTTTTCACCTACATTCGGACTTCTGATCGAAGTTATGATTCAGGAGTAAAATTAATCACGAATAAACGCTACAAACCATGCCAGCAACGTCTGTTAATTTGATAAAGAACACAAAACATGGACAGTATAGTTTACCACGAACAGACCTGTTCTCTCTGGTAGTTTTAATTAAACTTACAAGAGGATTGCGTGACGCCGAACCCGTAGCTAAGAGCGTGCATTATCAACGAGTTCATTTATTGTAGCAATCGTTGATATTAACTTCGTACTAAATCCTAATGGTAATTTTACGATGGTAATAATATTATGTGGAACACACGATCAAACATCGATCCTCGAATTCTCCATCATTGTAAGATCGCAATGCAGCTTTTGCGTTTTTATTTTTCTATCTCTGCTATTCAGGGCTATTACGTGCAGCTATCCTATCCCAATCTCCGCGACGTATCCTTCCTGTTGCGTGTCAGCTTATCATGTTCCTAGTCTTTAGAAAATCCCAGATTGCTGTGCTGACAGAGGCCCCCGACCGATTATCCAACAAAGTGTATATGTACAGTCGAAAGCAAATCTGGTTTCCCTAGGGGAAATTACGTTCTTGGGGAAAAAGACTCCATAACTCAGATTTGAGTGATTGGCGAACTTACATTTTTTACATTTATTTACTTACAGATTCAGAAACTTGGAGATTTGGGGATATAGTGAATTAAGGATTTGGGGATTTAGGGATACGGAAATGTGGTGATTTACAAATTTGAAAATTTTGGGATTTGGACATTTAGGAATTTGGGTATTTACAGATTTGAAAATTTTGGGATTTGGACATTTGGAAATTTGGGGTATTTACAGATTTGGGGTTTGAACAGTGGGAAATTTGGGATCTTTGAGACATGTCGGGATGTCGGAATTAGGGAATTTTAGAATATACGGATTTGGGAATTTCGGGATTTGAAAATTTAGGAATTTGGTAATTTAAAGATTTGGGACTTCAGGGATTTGGTAATTTAAGATGTTGGAAATTTCGAGATTTGTACGTGTGTGAATTTCAGTATGTAGAATTTTGAAAATGTAAGAATTTTGGAATTTGGGAATTTGTAAATTTAGGAATTTGAGAGTTTGAGGATGTAGTGATTTAACAGTCTAAAAATTCTTAAATTGAATATTTAGCGATTCAGAGATTAGTGAATATAGAAATTTGGTTATTCTTACATTTGAAACATTGAAATTTGAAAATTCAAAAATATAAATATTTTAAAATTGAGAAATTGACTTTAAAAATCTTCAAGTCTAAATATTTTAACATACAAAATGAGAAAATTAAAAAATTGGAAAATATAAATTAAAAAGTTTTGATATGGAAATTTTCAAGTCCACATATGCGACTTTTCTATACGTCTTATATCTATAAGAAGCCTACATTGCACGCAAGTGTACATCTCTCCGTGATCGCGGAAATAAGTTTGCACGGCATTCTCGCAATTTCATCTGGCCTCATTTTCCCTCGAAACTGTGTCATTTAATTCGAATGATGATGTTAAAACTGTATCAATTATTGCTCTGCAGCATCGTGTCGGTATTTTTCTATTTAATTAAATTCACTACAGTCGATCAAATTAAGCTAATTAAATAACCGCAATGAACTAAAAGATCGAAAAATTTCTGCGCAGCGGATTTCACGTTCAAAAAATCCGTGCTTAAACGATGTCAGATACACTCCAGTGTGTTTATGAAATCGAAATTGAAAATCTGCCAGTCGTTTGGCAAAGCGTGCAAATATCCAATAAAATTGTGTAAATAAATTACTTCTATGTATTTTTAAAATTTATTCGTATTTTTGGGAAGTTTCTATTTATATTTGATCAATATTCATAATATATAAATTTGATTTAATATACGACAAAATGGTATCATTAAGGTTTCTTAAATCTAAAGGAAGAAAGCACTAGAAATTAAAAAATAAAAAATAATTTTTCTACAGGCATAGTTTCTTTTACTTTCGTGGGTTGACATCTGTATGCATAATAGTTACATATGTTCTTATATGTGGTCACATATATTTAAACTATAATTCTACAGTTGCAATAGATGTATAAATACATGTATGTACATACTGGGTAAACACAACACACTTTAAACATAATTACAACACACAAGGTTGATTTTTAATTAGACTAGTTTTAAATTTACTATAAAAATTTACTATAATAAATTTTCAAATTCTCAAACTTTCAAGCGTAGAACTATGGATATTTGAGGATTTGAAAATTTCAGAAATTCATAGATGTTAAAATCTGGAGATTATATAATTTAGGGATTTAGAGATATAAATTTCAGATTGATAACCCCTTGATATACTTGACGAGAATCCGTGACGCACTCAAATTTCGAATGTGATAAATTGTACTCGAGTATTTAATTTTCTATCTGAGGTTTACCATAAGTCCAACTATAATGTGCATAGCCAAGAATCGCTGAATACAAAACTGACGTAATATTTTAAGTTTCTTTATTCGCTTTAATATTGCAGCTGTGAATGCTTAGTTTTGATTGACACACCTGACGAATAAAACATACGACGAGGAATTAAATAATCATACAAAAATTGCAGTAAAATTAATCTATATCAGCGGTCAGATTTCATGCTCGTTGCTCATGTACATAGTATAACCGTTTTGGCACAAGTCATTGTAACATCGGAATCGATTTTCTTCCAACTGCGAAACTTCATGAATTCTGACTTTGCTGTTGAATAAAATCTAGAACAGAATCTCTAAAGTGATTTAATCGGGCAAATTGGTTATATTGTGAAGCAAAAGTCTTTCAAAGCGACCAAGCTGTTTCATGACTTTGAGCTTCCTGTTTCATGTATTTTCACAATGCACTTGTGATTGTGTTAGAAAAATTCTGGAATTATGAACGAAGGAATATTTTAAGATGCATGGTTTAACTTCGTTGGAATATTAATATAGAAGACCAACAAAGGATGGATATAAATAAAATTGCATAATAACATGAGGCAATTAATAATCTTTCATATTGTCATAACGGCCAATAAGAATGAAATATAAAGACATCTGAAATTTTTATGCAATTGAAAAATAATTTTGTTTTAACGTGCAATTTGTTTCAATCTTTTAAAATCAATGAAACAAGTAGATAATACAATTTTCTAACAATTATAATTAATAAATATCAATTACTGATAAATGATGTTAATCAGAATCAAACGTGTGATTATAACTTATTTAATAAAATGGAAACAAGATAGTTTCATTAACAAACAAAAATGGTAACACTTTCTTTTGCAACTTTACAATGTTGTAAAATTAATAGAAATACTTCGAAAATCAATATTAGCAATATAGAGAACATTTACGATAAATACATTTGTAATTATTAGAAGTTGGCATGAAATTATATTCGCTTCATTTAAATTTCTCGCTCGTTTGCACAATCAATTTAAAGGAACAGTATTTTCCAAGCATGAATGGTGCCGTCCGGAGTGTTGCCTCTTGTTGTATCCTTATTCTTGGCTTCTACAAAAAGAAATAAATGGCATTGCGTTCTTATGCTATATCGCGTGTTTCTTCACTGACCTTATGAAAAATTTTATATTACTATTTTAATACTGAATAAAGTCTTTAACTCTAACATTATTTTAGTACTTTACAATAATATCATTAAGCCTTTGTGCTATAATAACGTGTCACACTCGTGACGCACGCTACAGTTCGAATGTAATAAACTAGCCTCGCATTTTCACTGCAATTGAATTTTTGGATCACTTCTGAGTGTAATCTGCGTAATCAAGGACCACTGAATGCATAATATACCTAACATTTTAACTTTCTTCAGTTGTTCTCAGGTTGTAGGAATAATTAGCTAATTGCGAATGACGCAACTGTCCAGAAAATTGTAGGTTAAGGGGTTACCCGATGATGGTCATAACCATAAATCTTCCATAAGAAATTGCCATGTTTTTAGAAGATGTGTAAAATGTGTGCTGCAGTACTAAATTTTGTAAAAAAGCAATACGATTATATGAGGAATATTTCATTTTACTAGAACGGATATAATTTATAGTTATTTAACGACAATAATGTTTTAACGAAAATAAAAAATGTTTATTGTAGTCGAACTGAAGTTAACATTAAATTGCCTGAAACCTTATTTTTTTTTACTACTTTTACATAAAGGTTTTGTCTCTAAAGTTTTGTATTTCTCCAAAAATTATTCAACATTCTTATTTTTATTACTTTCGTTCGCCAAAATAAAGATACGGTATCCACAGTCTGAATTTTATAAACACATATTAGTAATATTGTTTCCATTTTCTTTTCATTTTTGTATTGAATTCTTTCATCGCCTGTATTGGACTCGTGCAACCTTTTCTTAAATGTTCCAATATCCCCTGGATTATGCAATCAATTGAAGAAAAATTCTTCCTTGAGAGAAAATGAAGCAATCTCTGGCGTTCCCCAAGGTACTCAGGACTTTTACTTTTTGTTTCATTTATTGATAATTTACCACAGGTTTCTTTCGAAGTTCTTAATATTTGCTGATCCAGCCGACAGCCACTTTGATGATTTCAAAATCAGTTGATACACTCTGCCGAATAATTTACATCCGTTTTTTAAAAATCACAAAATATACAATGGTAAATACAGGTGAATATGTGTATGATAAAACAGTACGTTAAGATTAAATCGTAAAATCTATTACATAAGATCTTATATTTTAATCCCGTTTCACATTTATACCTTCTTTGAACCTTTTTGTACCTTTTCGTGTCGTTAAAAAGTTTACAAATTATTATATTCACAATTGCTGTACTAATTTTGTTAAAAATATTTGCAGGGCATACGTTTAAAATCTCGATAATTGCTAAAAGCAAAGAAGATTGTTAAAATATTCCTATGGGAATATTTTTCCTGCAATGCATTTAAAAAGGAAGAAAATTTGATTTCCTGAACTACAGCTTCACGAATCCTCGGGAGAACGGAGATGATTTAAAACAGAGATTGAAAGAACCAGTTACCATTTATTTTTAAATAAATTCAATTCGAACTTATATCTTTCGCTTAAGAAAATATCTGCCTCAATCGAATTTTTGTCCATTGAAATTTCTTTAAAAAGTGTTCTCACATAAAAAGTTTTAGAACCTATACAATGAAAGTTCATGTAAACTTCTTTTGGAATTTTTATTGATAAAGGTTTCATAAAATCAATAAAGTCACTACTTGCTTAAACTTGTAGTACTAGTTTCATATATTCCATAAAAAATTTGAAGATCGTATAATAGTTTCATAAAACGTATTAAACAGAAAAGAGAACTATTTAAGTATAATATCTAAATAACGTTTATATATAACTCAAACAAATTTAAATATACAATATCGAAATATGATATAATATACAATATTCTATAACAGAAAATATGAATTTACATCAAAGTATTATTATACTATTATCTGTACTTTAACTGAAATGATTAATTAATATTGTTACGGTATTATTCAATCTATCTGTTACAATAATTAACAATTTTCTTAATGTCAATAAACGAAATATGTGTTCCTGTTACACAACAATTTTTATTTCGATATTTCATAAGTTCTACTTGAATTAAAATTTATTTCCAAGAACTTTTCTTGATCTGTTACCATCGTGCCTTGTAAGCTGAGAATGTTTTTTAAAAAACTTTCACGGTTCATGTTTCAAATGGAACCTATTAAAAACTTCCATAACTTTTTCAATACCAGGAAGCAACTTAGGTCATTTTTATCCCTCTCTAATTTTGCTTCAAGGAAAAATAGGTACGTAGAAATATAGTATAATGTTTAATTACGTGGTTTTGGTCATTTTATCGACTTTAGGTTATAAAGTTTAGAAAATATAACATACTAACAATTCTATTTGTGAGTTTAACTGACTCATTCGCCATTAAAATTCATAAGGTATATTTAGGCTTTCTTTCGAGAGGGATACTAACATAAAATTTTTAAGTTTTCAGGTTTCAAAATGTCTTAAACGTTGCGTTCATAAATTTTCTAATTTTCAAATTGATTAAATTCGCATACTTCCAAATTCCCAACTTCTCAAAATTGTAGATTACGAAATTCTCTGTCTCTCAAAGTGCACAAATTCTTAAATTCCCGAGTTCCTATATTTCAAAATATCGAAATTCCTGAATCTCTTCGTCCCCAAATTCTTAGATCTTCTAGTCTCCAGATCCTTAAGTCTACATATCCAAAAATCCCTATTATTATAACAATTTCTAGACCTAAAAATATTTGCATACCAAGACACCTACATTCTAAAACCTACATCCCAAAATCCCCATCAAAAAGTCTCTGAATCCTAAAACCCATAAATCACACAATCCATAAATCATAAAATTCATATAGTTAAAAATCACAGACCGTCCAGATTGAAAGTTCCTACATAAAATTTCATGGATCAGAAAATTCGAGAGTTCCTATTTCCCCAAATCTCAGTGTTCTCAAATTCATAATTCATCCCCAAATTTTTAAATCCCGAAAATTCCCCGTGACATAATTTGTCATATATTCTTTAGAAGAGTTAGATTTACTCTGGATTAAGCTTCTAGGTTAGGTAAATCTTTGGAAATTAGTACACAGATAGTACTTGCGATATAAATTTGCATTTTTTGACACGATTTCCAAGAACAGATCTTTCACCCTCACCGAATGAATTATTCTTCGCCCGGGGAAATGAAAGATTTTGTAGAACGAGATCCTTCTCTTGCAGGGAGAAAGGGTATATCTCCCACCCTCGGTCTTTGAAAGAAACTAAAAAACTTTGAAGCAATTACTCTTCGTTCCGATTTAAGTTTTATGTTTGCAGAAAGAATGGAAAGTACATCGTTCGCTCTTCGATTTTTAAAAAGATCAAGAAACAGTGACATGTACAGGGTGGGGCAAAAACTATTAGCACCTTAAACATCTTCGAATCCATAAGGTCCCATAATTTTTGTCCAAGTGGAGGCGCTTCGGAGATGTGAAGGACATCACCGTTTTTTAAATGTTACGGTATGTTATTTTATTTATATTCTGATAGTGTATTTCAAGACGAATACAATGATCTATTGAGAAGGTCAATCATGGTTTGGTTTAAGCCAATTGTGATGGAAAATAATTTACTTTCTATTTTTAATATACATTGTAATCGTTTTACTTAATCAGTTCTTTTGCTGTGAAATATAATATTGGTAAAAAATAAATTGTATGTAAAATTCGAGAGGATGTTAAAGCAAAAAATTTATAGAACAACCGTGTTGCAGCTTGATTAAATTTTATAATCTTGGAAGGGTGAAGAAAGGTAACTGAAGAACAGATTTTTGGTTTCAACAATTTTGCATAAATCAAAGTGAGAAAATTTTACTGCCGCAAGGAAACAGTTTAGCACGCTCCCACTTTATAGGAATTGTTTTCAGCGGTTGCCAAATTTAATTCCAAAATTCTTGTCTTATTCCCATCTATTTGAACTTCTATTGGTTCATTTCTTTATTCATAAATTGCAAACTTTATCGAATTCTTGTCAACTGATTTTAATATCGAAACACAACGCATCTCTGCTTCTATTCTCAGTTCTTTCACAACATGGCATTGTAATATTATGTTTTTGTAATTTCAGGTATACCACTTCGCAGAACCACTCAACGAAATTGCAGGTTCTTCCTTTTCTCATGTTCGTCGGTTTCTTCTCTGCAAGCTAATCGATCGTAATTAGGAAAGTGTGATTATTTCTTTCTACCAGAGTGGTAAGAGAAAAATAAATAAGAACCGGAGGAATGAAACAGTTTCCTAAATTTCGTGTGTACAACTTGGAAATTAGATTAATTCATCCATGAAAGATTAAGATACTTTTAGCGATATGACAAATAATTGGCTAGGAAACGGATATGCCAGAAGTTGATAGTGCTACTTTGTACTCCTTGTGTCTTCAAAATGATGCTGTATTGCAGGGTGGAAAAGTTTTCAATTTCTGAATGGTTTTTGAATTGCACGGTATTTTTGAGACACCTTGTATAGATGAAGACATTGTTTAAATGTCAAGGTGTTTGTTTTTTTAAATAGAATTAATATTTTGGTACACTGATCTAGTATATGAAACGTTCTGCATAAAGAAGTGAGAGGACATAATATTAAAAAGTCATTTCGTAACATATTCCATGTTAACAGTTGATTTTTTTAACTTCGTACAATAATACTTTTTTGCGTGGATTTTTGCATTAAATAAAATTTTGTATACAATCGATTATTAATTAACTACAGTATGCAATAGTTTTACAGTCTATTGCATATTATGAATTCTAATATATTCATAATTTTCTTTTGTATGATATTTTATTTGTATAAACAGTACAACAAATAGTGTAGATTTTTCCTTTTACGCTATTTAAATTCTGTCGTACAAAGTTTCATTATTCAAAAATGAACAAGGCGGATATTTATGGAGCCTCTTTCAATTGACACACCCTATATGCATGTTTACGTACACCCGTCGTCGGTGAATGATTATGCTTCAGCTGAAAATTATGTAAAATACGGAATTTAAGTGGGAAACGCTCCGGTAGTCAAGGCATACGTGAAATCTTGATAGTGAAGTGAAAAGCATCACTACACTTTAATATTCATCGACAAAGTTAAAACTAGATGAGAATCAATCAAAGTAAAGTAAACGTTCCAATGATTAAATATTTAAGATAATTACAATTTCTTTTCCACTAAGACAGCGACAAGTTATAACTATATGCGTTTATCCAAATGGGTAAAATTTCTACTTTCAGATAAAATAATGAGAATTTACATTTGTGAAAGAAAATGTTTTAAATTAATTAAAATCTGAAAATGTTTACGCGACCGAGTAATTAAATAATTTTCGTGACATGTTTTAGTCACTAATTATTACTGTCCCAAATATTAAGTATGTAATAATTTAAATGAAGTCGGTAATACTTTGTAGAATAACAGTATTTTACTTATGACAAATTCAATTAATCAGTTGTAATGACGTCTATTCTCTGAAATTAATTTTGGCACATGAAACTTTTCAGTGACAACTTTTAACGAAGTGTCGGGTTTGAAGAATTTTACTATTGCAGAAGCATGTTTTTCTGTCCAATCCTTTATTCATCGTCTTTCTTATTCTGAATAATTTATACGACTATGTAATGTAAGAAAAATCATTAAAACTATATAATAGAATTTTAGGTTATATTGGTATTATGACAAGCTTAAAATCAAGCAGAATTATACTTTTGTACAGTTATTATCAACATAAGTATATAATGTATAAAACATACTTAGTTTAGTAGGATAAATATGAACAATGTCATAAATTTGTTAAGGTTCATTTTTTCAATAATTTGATCTCACATGAAATCGCGTCTGAGTCGATAGTTTAATGCCCATGTGTCATGTTATCACGTTCTAGTGACAAAACACAGTACTTAATTTTAATATGTAAACAAAATTAAGAAATAAGATTAATTTGAATTCTTTATTATTTAATCTAGAATAACTTTATTATTTAAAAAATAATATAACATTAATTAAGTAGAAAATCTACAAAAGTACTCCCACACTTCTTTAAGTTATTATAAAACGATCTTAAAAACGTCAGATCTTGAAATACAGCACAATAATGTTTATTAATATACATTAATTCGCACATTAATGATACTGAATTATAGAAACTTATAAATACATCCATATTAAGCTCATTTAGCTATTACATTTTGATTAATTATATTTTACACTTAAACGTGCAAAATAAGCAGAAATTTTATTATTAAAATTCTCACTAAACTGCTAATTACGGAACACATTTGAGCACTAAAACGTTTCTCTTGTCACCGCACACACGGAAGTGATATTCGAACTGTTGGTTATTACAACTAGATTCTAACACTTGTATGGTTGTCCAAATGGAAAATTTTAATTGGATAAAGAAATAATCGTATTTTTAATTGTTTGGATAGCAGCGATAACGTTGCAATCATTAAATCGAAATGAATTTTGCAAATATTAAATTGAATAACATGTTTCAATTTTGTACAGAACAGACACTTCTTCTGAAAGGAAGGTGCAGACATTTCTCATAAATTACTGCCTCTGAGGGAATGGCCATATTGCGCTACCTCACGATGCTGTTTCTGCCGCATCACAATTAACAGGTATTCGCAGTCCAGGTGCCAACAGAAAGACAAACCGCAACATTACCACAACATTATAATTAGCACAATGCAAGCGGAAACCGACGTTCTTAAGGAGAATACATGCTAGATCCATGATCAAAAAAGGACTTTCTCCTTTTACTAGAAAATGTAATGACGTTACTTATGAAATATATTAGATTCTTGCATATGAAATGGCAATTTCATGATATTAAAAATCAGATACAATTTAATGACATAGTACTACAAATACTTGTGATACACTTTGATGTTTGAAGTTTGTAAATAATTATGTAAACTTTTTATAATCTTTTTTAATATAAATTGACTGGTTTGAGGTGTTTCTTTTGCATATGCTGTGAAATGTACTGCAAGTTTCATTAGAATGAAGGGTATATTTGACCAACTTATTCGTCTATGTTTTTTAATTCGATAATAATATTGCTTGTGGAATGAACGTATCTGTAATTTTAACTTCAGATGACCAATCGATTATGAGAAGAATGCATTTAAAATTTGAAAATGTTGTATATTATTAGGTACATTATTTCATTATATACTGTATTATTATGTTATATACATTACATATTGACTACATTATTTAGTTCTTTATATTATATACTGATTACATTATTTTGTTACATATTATACTGTCTACATTATTTTGTTTATATTATATGTCGGCTACACTGTTTAATTATATACATTGTATACTAGCTACATTAATAATATACATAAATCGTATATTACTAGCTTCATTATTTAATAAAATCTATAACTCAGTAGTAAACATATCAGATGTTTTGTTTTTTGCAGGAAATCTTTCTCTTTAATAATCAATAGAGTAAAATGTGAGAATTATGGAACGTCGAATTATTTGATGTGTATTTGTATGTTTGCGTATAAAAAGCTATTCGCCAATGATCGATGCTGTTGCGTTCTTCCTTCAGCCAATAATTCATGATAAAACTTCGCTAACAAAGATCAACGAACGCAGCGCGAAAGTAAAACATCTGACATATCCTATCATCTATACCATTTGGACCATTTGTAACCTTTACCGTAGATCAATTCGTCCGTGTGTATATAATTCCCCGGGGTATAAAAGGGGGTGAACATAGAAGATTGTAAATGAATAACTTTTGAAGGCCGTTGACATGCTGTATGCACAGTGATATCGACGCGCATCGTTAACTGACATAAAAGAAACGACATCCTCGGATGAGAAGAAATATAAGCAAGAAAATGCGAACAAATCCGCGAGAAGCGATGAAATGCTGTCAGCGTTAGGATATGCATAGAAAACAGGCCTGGTATTGAACGAGAATGACAAATTCGTCAATACAGTTCTTGCATCGACAATCGTGATCTCCAAATTTTTTATTTTTGAATCTTCCACTTTTCATACGAAGCGAGATGCATGTGAAAACTTGTCATCGTATGAGGCACGTTTAAGCGAAATCCTCATTAACCACACCTCTTCTCGCCGGAAATTTGTTGAGAATTTTCGACCTCGCAAACCTCCAAACAAAAAGAGAGCACACTTAACATTTCTTAACATTTTGTACCATACAGTAAATCACAAATTTGGGTGCATTAATAATTCCGAATGTGGTTGTAAATTCAACGCGTTCAATGTCATCCAAGATATTTCGATGTCATACAAATGGAAACATAAAGAGGCGGATCAAATATAGCACAGTTTGAGATCTATGTTCCATAGTCGAGAATTGCAGTCGAGAAGTGATCATGAATTTTTTAAACAATCCTAAAAAGTATTTAAAGATGCGTCTCGACGATTGCAAAATTTAATACCTCTACGAAAATGTGTAATCATAGCAGCAGCTGCAAATTTGAACATGACTGGAAGATAAATTCCAGAGGATAACTTAAGAACTAATATTTTTATTTGTTTGCACTATTATTACCACAATTTAAGAAAGGATCAACAGATTCTGAATCTCTATCATGGAAGACGACTGTGTACTGAATTGCACTAATATCGGATGTTGTGGAAAGATGAAGATAAAATTCATATTAGAATAACTGAATAGTAAAAACTATATTCACATTGTAGAGGAACAAATAAATATTAGATTAGTGGATATTTTCTTACGCGATAATGCAACACTGGATACTGCGAAAACGATGTCGGCCTATTTTTATGATAAAAACGTTCAAATTTTGTAATGATCAGCAAGATCGTAGAACCTAAAAATTATAGAAAATTGCTGAAGTTACCATACTAAAACACCTAAATAGAAAACGATTTGAAAATGTTAGTAATTTACCAAAGTGTACTGTGTAGGAATAAGAGCAATTACCACAGAAAACCATTAACTATACAAATCGTTATCGAGAAAAATGACAGTAAGTAAAGAGGATCCAGAAAATGCTAGACATTAATCACAATCGCTTCATTTGTCATTATCACTAGTTTCTTAATAAAACTCTCTTTTAGTCCTCTTGCGAAGTGTAACATTTACGTCTTCATTAACGTCAAAACGGGAATTGAAGACGACAATCAACATGAATTTACAACCATGCCCGCAATTATTATGTATGGAAATATCTAACTGCTTTTGAAGGAAATGTAGAATAAATTTTTGTCCAGATGTGCCTGTATATCGATATTGATTATTAAGTGTCTTAAAAAGAAATGAAAAAGTAATTTTGTTATGATTTATCGACCTAGATCATCATGAAAATATTGGGACTAAATATTTCATACGGCTTCAGTGTACTGTTAATGGGTGTACGAGGACCATATGACTTTAGGATTTAATGACTCTATGCATTCAAAATAGTAGGATAAACTAGAATTCACCATGGCATTAAAGGTCCTTTAATGATGAAACACTATTCATATAAAACAGTATAATGGACACGAAATGTTTATAATACTCCATATACACTTGGGAGCAAAAACTTCCTCTGTGTAAACTTTAGAAATTCGGAAATTTGGGAATTTGGAGGTTTCAAGATCACAGAATGTGAAAATTTGAAAATGTAGGGGTTTGTAAGCATAAAAGTTTGGAAAGATAAGGATTTTGAAATGAAGGCATTTTGGGATTTGAGAACGTTTGGATTTTGAAATTTAGCTATCTAGAAATTTGGAGATTCGGTAAAGTTAGAATTTAGAAATGTGGAAATTTGGAAATTTAGATATTGGCAAATTTAGCAATTTTGGTAAATTAAATTTCGAAATGTAGAGATTTGGAAGTATGGGAATTTGGGAATTCAGATATTTAGGAATTTGAATATTTGGGAATGAAGAATTTGTAAATGTAGGGATTTAGGAATGTACCGGTTTCGAATTGTGGTAATTATGGAATATCGTATTTGGGATTATAGTAACTGGACAATGTAAGAATTCTGGAATTTGTGTATTTAGCAATTCGGAAATTCGAAACGTGAGAAGTTGGGGATATAGGCATTTAAAAGTCTGCGAATTAATGGATGTGGGAATATAGGAATTTGGAAATCCGAGAATTTAAGAGTTTGGAATTTCCAAATTAAGAAATCAACAAATTTTTAAATTAAGGCGTCTGATTCTTACAACAAAAGGTTATGTTGCTGAGTAATATACTGCCTCCAACATGTTTGCATATATAGGGTTTCTCTAAAGTCCGACACCATTCTTATATTTCGGAAACGGCTTTAAATATGGAAAAATATTTCAGATAAAAATTGTAGTATATCAAAGGAAACATGTCACGTGAACATCATCTTCAGATATTTAAATAGAACCCCTCATTTTTTATTACGTATTCTCGTAGCCCTCGTCGAAACGTTTTCAAAGCACTACTGTCGGATTATTTAGGTGTTGGTAAATAAAAATTCGCGCCCGATTAAAACTACAGATACATGTATTTAAACTATTTAAAAATTAGCATATACTACACTAAACGACGCAAGAAATTCGATTCCACGAATCGAAAGATATCACGAAGCCACACAATATCCAAAGTTACAATGCAGCAACGCTTTCTCTACAACTACCCCTAACTTTCGAAGGGCTTTTTGACTAACTCCCCAACCTCTCGTCTGTACTTACTCCCTCGGTTCACGAGCGAATTTTCTCCAAAAACATAAAACTACCTAGTGAAGAAAGCGTATAGCCTTCTTTGCACAGTTAGACCTACGTACTTCAAATCGTCACCGCGACCCTATCATAAATTGACTACACTAACCTACGAGCTCATATCTGACGGATTTCACTATGCGACATTACCTATGTTTGTTTTTTGTGCAAATCATTCCCAAGATATAAAGCTTCAAAGTTGACACAGAAGCGTAAATCTGATCATGCAACCTTTGCACGGTACAATTTGAGTAATGTGAATGTTTGTGAGGTTGTTTTTACAACCAAAGTGAGTTGGTAAGAGTGCTGTACGAATAAGGTTAGCAAGAGTGTTGAGTGAGTGAAGTTGGTGAGATTGAGATATTTTTTCAGTTGATTGATTTGAATAAAAAGCAAGAGAGTGTCGGGGGATACGATGAGAGAAGTGTCCAGAGAAATGGGATGTTCCTTCGACTCGTGGTTTGTGATTTCATCATGTTCAAATATATCAATTTTCTATTAATTATACGTTAAATATTATAGAGTAAATAGTGCATGATATTTTTCCCTCACAATGTTGATATATCAACTTTGAAGCTTCATATCTTGGGAATGACGTACACAAAAAACAAACTTAGGTAGTGGTTTAATAACGTCTCGACGAGGGTTACAAGAAGTATAATAAAAAATGGGGAGTTCTATTTAAAAAACTAAAGATGTCGTTCACGTGACCTCCAAACAACCATCCAAAGTCAGATTATTGCCACTATCTTATGATTCTTTTGATATTCTACAACTTTTGTCTAAGACATTTTTCCATATTTAAACCCGTTTTCAAAATATAAGATTGGAGTCCGACTTTAGAGAGACCCTGTAGTAAATACCCGTTACGAAAATAATGGACTATCATCAATACTGTAACGCATAAAAAGTAAAAATAAATTCCAGGCTATACATATATTCATTATATACTGCAGTTTTCGCTACATACATGTTACAGTAGCGAAAAGAAAAACGCGACCATTTCTTATTGTTACTGTATAAACTCAAACATCTATAATTCTGTTGGTAATACCAGTTCAAGCATCAGCAACAAAAACACGGATCTAAAGGTATAATACAGCCGAAGAAAATACCCACGCGAGTGTTTCTTTTTTAATTGAAAAATGTATAACAGCACCTGTAGGTAGTTTCATACTAAAGGGATGCATGAAGTTGCAAGTAAAAGTACTTTAAACAAATAAAACTTGATATTAACGTATACTCATGTAGCATGTGATGCAAGTTTTTGAACACTTTTCCACATTATTTGTTAGAACTTCTTTAATTATTGAAAAGTAATTGTATATTCGTTATTAAATGTATGTACTGGAAAATAACAGCAAAGTAATTTTAGCGACATGCTACGGAACACCCTGTATATTACGACTTTAATTTTTTAATTATAATATATTGTATGTTGATTATAAAGTTCAAATAGTCTAAAAATTTGATTCGAAGTACAATCATATTCATAGTCATATATTTTAGTAACATTTTGATCAATGTTTTTTTCTAACATTTAAAATTCTATTTTTCGAAAAAAATGATTTTCTTATTGTTACTTTTTAATTAGTATTCCTTGTGAACGTTCAAACTTACATTATTATTCAATGCACAATGAAAAGTTAATAAATTAATTAAAATTTTCTAAGTAACAGTTGACTTCAGTTGATGGCATATGTTCAATTTTATTTTGATACAGTATGAATGGATCACAAAAATTTGAATATTTAGGATTCTAACATGAGGTCAATCACGAGAATTCTGGTGCGTTCATTATTGTAAACATATGATGGACAAAAATATCTGGCCCCTGGGTACAGCTACTAATAGAACTGGTCCGCAATGTGTTAATTATAGAAAATTTATGAGAAAGCTTTGACCATAGTAAAGCTGAGAATTTATGATACCCAAGAACCACAATTGGGAATTACATAAATAAACAATTATGTAAATTACAATTCCAATAACAGGAAAAGCAATAGTATTTTAATATTTTCGATTCGTAAAAGTAAAAAAAATGTTACATCATGATTTGAAACACTATCAAAATGTTATCACAAAAATACTAAATGACAAGAGCGTACTTTGCTGTTCAATATTACATACAGGGTATTCCAGTTTTGTTCGTATAATTTTACTAGCATATTCTATAAATAAAAATAAGAAAAAATGTTTGCATAACTATAGGCGTTTGATTACATTATTAAAAGTTATTAATAAATGCGAAGGTCCATTATCATTTCGTGTATTTCTCATAATCTTTCGATGAAACATTTAAAAGCCTATGTTTATATAACATTTTACATCGTTCTTGTTTTTAGAATATACTAGTAATGTTTTACGTACAAAACGGACACACAGTACATGGTATCAAAAAACAAAATAGTCTGAAGTCGTTTTGTACTTTTGTTATAACGTTTTAGTAGAACATTTAAATGTAAATACATTTTCTTATGAAATATGGTGACAAAGTTTGGTGTAAACAACTGAGACACTCGGTATATGGCTTTGCATTCCAACGGTGATTCACACTTACTACCAGATTTAATACAACAATCTGACATAAGTATTCTTTGTCTGAATTTATTGTATTATTCATGTGATGTACAAACAACGAAACAGGCAATATTGCCAATGAATAGCGGAGAAATAATAGTTTCAAACACGTTCGTTAAGTGTTTCAATATTTTAAAATTGTTATCTGCAAGCAACAAAAATCCCCGAATGAATAGTAAACTTTTAAATTTGACCACGACACATGTGTACTATTTTTAATTATTCTTAAGTGAAATTTGACGCATGAGACACGAGTGTCAGAACAAGGAAAAGACGAATCCAATGTTAAATTAATCACTGAGACACAACATGTGTGCAAAACATGCGCAAATATTTAGTCTGAAATTATACCTTGAAATTACAACAAGCACACATACAAAAAATATTACTGAAATTATGATAAATATAATTGCCGTTGCTTTTCATTCTTTCAGTCGTCCATTTTGAAAACGATGTAAACATTCATCGAGTTGTATCTTGCGACAATTTGTTGTGTTCAACTGCGACTGATTTTTTAAACTATTAAATATTGCTAGACTGTTTCACATTTGCATGTAATACTAAACAAAATATGTGTCAAATGTTCTGCTAAAAATTGCAAACAAACGCATCATTAAAATCGAAAATTATCACTTACTAACATTAAACAAATTTTTAAGCTTGTAAAATAGTTTTTATTAAATGGAAGGATCGAAATTCCTGTAACAAAGTTCCTTGCCCTTTTTCATGATCAAAAAACTCCCGTAACGAGGAATTAATAGCAGATTCCTCCTTCCCGTGTCGTGACGTTCGTGTATCATTTGCCACAATTGACAAAATTGACCGGGAGTATACATAATAGATCCTGGGAAACCGACAAAGTAACGAGTTCATGGTCTCCAGTTAGCGACCTAATCCGACCGCGCAGCGCTAATAAAAAGCAGCTCCCCATAAATCGCATTTCCCCATGAAAACTAGCGGGAATTCATGGAATCGTCTCTAATCCAGCTAATCGCGTTCCGCGGCGCGCAGATTAAGCGACGAGCGTAAAATTTGAAAGAACGAAGGATCAGAGTCGGCCGGTATCGATATCAAATTGCAGGACGCGTCAGTCGTGTCGTATTGGTCGGTTTACGACACAAATAATCGTTTTCCGCGTATTAGCCTCATTGCAACTGTGGAAAGAGGCCTTTTGCAGAAGAAGATAGCGTGGGTTTGTACACTGCGGTAATCTACAAAGCGTGATAAATTGACAGATAGGAATGAGCGAGCACGGCAAGGGGGCTTGTAACATCGGTCGAGCGTATCAGCGGTTCTCGATAAAATCGAATAAGAAGGGGTTGAGGCGCAGCAGGAAATACATAGAAAAGAGACGCGACGACCGGTTCGACGCGAACGCGAGCGAGGAAGACGATGCAAACGGGTTGTCGGAAGCGTCAGGTGGGGTTTGGGGTGTGAGGGTTAGGAGAGGGTGCGAGCGTCGAGGAAGGGGGGCGACCCTGTGGTGTACTGAACGCGAGTAGGGGGGTGGCGCTGTCAGCTGACGTACGGGGGGAGGGGAAAGAAGTCCGGCGGATACGGAGTTAGGTAGCGAACCGTGGCTCAGTTAGCTTCCGTTCATTCTCGCGGAACGTTGCTCGGTTTGCTTCTGTGGTGCAGTTTTTACGCACGTTGCCTCTTTAACCGTTCGCGTTATCGCCAACGGATTTTCATGTGAAAGTGAACGTGACGTGCCCGTGGATTCTCCTGTATGCCGTCAGAGTGTGTGAATGTGCTCGTGATATTAATGGAGATCGGTTGGTGACGGAGAGGTGCATGTATCTTGCCAGGAGTGAAGTGTCAAGTGCCGGCGGACAATGAATACGATGATACGGAGCTGTTTCCTCTTTTGGCTGCTTTTGCAGGGATACGTTCAAGGTTAGTGCTTCTTCACCCTTCTGACGTTCGCTGATGTGTCGATTATCTAGTTTTCACGCGAAATTATTCGCGAACGTTCGTCCACTTTTCGAACGTCGCTCCTTTTCGACGATTGCCGCCGAACGTCGTTTCTCTTCGTTGACAGACGTCGAACATCGCTGCTTCTCGTTGACAGTCGCCGAACATCGTTTCTTTCCGTTGACAGACGTTGAATATCGCTCCTTTTCGTTGACAGTCAACGCAACGAGAAATTGTTTCCAACGTGAATTTTTGTTTTAAACTTACTGATTGATAATTCCCAGCGTTTGAAAATTCGGAGGTGCAAGGAATTATCGTCGATGACATTTTTTATAGCTCGCTTGTTTGTGCGACTCGATATATTCACTGGTTATTCGGACGACAGTGCGAGTACTGTGTGCAAACTCGGAGAATTATATAGCAGTAAATTAACGGGCGGCTACTGTATATAGCTGCTATATATAACTACACGCGATGGATGCGTTACCACGTGCTTTATCTCGACATGTATTCTGGTTACCCCTGTGCACGAATAGAATGGTGAAGATCCTTTCTTTCTTTTTCTTATTTCCGACGCACTACTAGGGTCTTCCGATTCGCGTTCATGGAAATGGACGGACTTCTGGAGCATCAACCACGAGTTCACGAACTGTTAAGCAATTAGTATAGCGAAAAGTGTCTTATGGTTCTATGACTATTCTCTTGTTTTGTTCATATTGTTCCGTACTTCCTATTTGACTACTTTCACATTTGAACGGGTTTTTCATTTATTTTTAATACTAGATTTACGAAATCCGTAAGAATGAACGAATCTGAGATTTCTTATTTTAAATTTCGGAAATTATTAGAAGCATTTATCAAAATATATATTGACTTTAACGAAAGTAAAGAATAATTATGTAAGATAGTTTTTGTTATGTTCTGTTATTTATCTATTTTTTTACTTAATTTCCAACTGAAAATAACAGATCGTGAAATGCCTGTAAATGCAGTGTTAACGTAACTACAGTTCGTGTCGATTTAGTTTTTGAAGCGAAATTTCTATGAACGTGATTCAGTGCAATACCTCCCAGTCAATTTCAAACCTGAATACTACAAAAAATTCAAACAAAATCCTAAATTTTCAAATGACAGAATTTCAAATTCGCAAATCTTTAAAAGCACGTATACTTAATATTGCAAATTTCTGAATTATGAAGCTTACAAATCTTTGAATCCTAAATTTTTTAATTCCCAAATTCTTAAATTTCCAACTGTATATTTTCAAATTGCCTCATTTTTCAATTACTGCAAGAAAATATTGAAAAGTTAAACACTCCTAAATGTTAGTCCTCAAATTTTTATTTAAAAGTTCCTTATTCCACAATTCTTAAAATTTCTAAATTTCTAAAAGTGTAAATTATGGAATACATTTCCACATTCCTGAAATATCAATTTTTTCATTTCTACAATTTTCAAAGTTTTAAACCACCTTACTACCTTACAAAACTTTAGATTTTTAAATGTGTAAATACTGTTTCCAAATTTTTCAATTTTATATTATTATTAACTTTTAAATATAAAAAATTTTCAAATACTTTTAATTTTATAATTCTCTACATTGTTTTACGTTTTAAATCTTCACACTTTTTATTTTTTAATTTTTTAACTTTTAACAAATTCTTCAACTTCAATTTCCTTAATTTGAAAATTTGAAAAAACTCAAATTTTGAATTTCTTCAATTTTATAACTTTGAAATCTTAAAACTTCTTAATTTTTAAATTTCCAAAGTATCCCCAAATTTTCAAATCCTTAAATTTATAAATTTTCAAGTGCTCAAATTCCAAAATTCCTAAATTATCAAATTCTCAAATTAAACAATTTCCAAATCTTCAGGTTTTCGAAGTTTGGATCTTCCAGAACCCAGATTTTTGAAATTTCAATTTGTAAATCCCCAAGTTGACAAATACAAAAATTTCTATTTTCCCAGTCCCAAATTTTAAAATTTCTAAATATCCAGTTTCCAAACCGTCAATCTTCCCAATACTCAAATTTCCAAATCCACAAATGTTCACACCCAAAAATTTTTACCTGTAATAAACACAAAAGTTTCACTTCTAACATACGTATCGACCACATCGACAATTTTTCTGTTAAACGCAAGGAATTTGAAATACTTTCTGAATTAAAAAAATTTCCTTTTCTTATAAATAATAGATATAAAAGATTTATAGCAGAGAAATGAATGTCGGCTATAATAACGAAATCATACCTCGAAATTGAATTCAGCTCAAGAGAGGAAATACACGTGTAGCGTGAACATTAATCATGCCACGTTGAATTCTAATGCGTGGTAATTAAAGAGATATCGTTGTAGAAACTTCTTACGAATTCTAAGATCTTTCTCGCGTTTTGCAGTATGGTCAAGAAACTCAGCCGGGTATCGAAGGAAATTCGCGTTTCGAATATCCTTTGTTGGAGAGCAACGAAGTGAAAAGCGGCTTTTTCGTTACGCTAACTTTACTCGCCACGGAGACTCGAACCCGGAGAAAGCGTCTTGGAATAATCATGAAATCGTTCTTTTGCCACTGCGGGTTGGCCGATACAACTTGTTGTGAACTCGAACTTTAATTTATTAAAATCAAAGGTAACTGTTGCAAAATTAACCCTTGAGTCGCACTTTATCAGAAAAACATACTTGGCACACTGGGACGTTCAAAACCTCAGCCACTAAAAATGTTTCTTACAGAGAAACTACTCGTTATTTTATCTTGAAAAAAAATCATAAATAATTTTTTAAAGCTGTTTTAACATATTTCATAGCTGGTTTCAGAAAATTTAAACGTTGAATGCGAAGAAAAATTCAGAAACACAAGCAAATTGAAAAAATTATTTTCACAGAAAAATTATATATACGAGGTTTGTTCTTAAAAACATGCAACAGACGCAGTTTTAATTAATATAATAATACTACTTATGCTTGATGTGTGGATGAGCTATAATATATGACAAATCTACAAGTAATGTGTAAACACATACATCTCATTTCTAGAATAAGAGGCAGATGTGTTTAAGTGTTCGACTTTTACTTTTAATAACATGAATTATTGTTAATAAATAACATATTGTAACAAAATGTACAGTATATTATATTGTGAAAATATTATATTATATTGTACTCTTTTTAGAAAGTATACAGAATTAAATGAGATTTCTCTTGTTATTAATGCAAGAATTTGCGAAATGAATAATAACCGGGTACACATTATACAGAATAACTTATGAATAGTTTGTAACTTTAAATAAAATAAAATGACAATTATAACTTGATTAAAATGGATTAAACTTTCTTTATACAATCTTTTTACAATAAATTCTAGGCAAAACTATCGAAGAGAACAGACTTCCAGCGCTACCTTCGTAAACGCACTTTATGAATCTAATGATACAACTATTGAGAACAAAAGAGCGCGAAATACAAAATACAAATTCCTTAAATTCATATTTATTTCCAACTCTTACTAATGTAATATCATATTGTAAAAATAATATATTGTAACATTATAATAAAAATATCTGTTCTATTCCACCTGTTAAAGTAATAAAATATAGAACTCTTTCTTTGAGTATAATTATTTGGCCAGGCACTGTATGTAGAAATAAAATAACCAAATATGGAATGGTATACAGTGAGTCACAGACAAAACCGTGCACTATAAATCGTTTCTTAATAAACATTTAAAAACGTTTAAATAATGATCAAAGTGAAAAGGGTTCTTCAATTTATTTTATAAACTAAGAATTTCAGAGAAAATTTAAGAACAGTATATAGTGAAAAAAACATTTCTCTTAAGAAGATTTTCATGTATGGATATTAACACATTTAGCAATTTAGGAGTTTGAGAAATCTGAGATTTCGAAAATTCAAAAGTCCTAATATATAGAATTTAGAAAGTTTGAAAAATTGAAATGTTGAAATTGGAGAAATTAAAACTTGAGAATTTTTAGAAATTTGACAGTTACGAAATTTGAGGATTCAAAAATTAAAAAATTTGGAAGTTTGGACGTTTGAAAGATCATTCATATTCGAAAGTGTTCGCAATAATCTGATCCGAAGAATTGACTTATGTATGCGGTTGCGAGAACAGCATTTCGAACAATTTTTGTATTGATAAAATAAAACTATTGCAATAGCAAGTATTTTGTTTTTAAACATAATCCACTTCCTTACCTAACCCTAACAACAAGTACCGAATAAATTTTACATCGATTACCTCGAAAACGAAGATTCGGAGTAAAAATTTTTATTCTTTGTTTTTTTAACTCATTTTTACATGTAGAATGACCTCCTAATCGGTTGACCACGAGTCGCGTTTACACATATAGCGGTCATATATGGAACGTTCATTATATAGTGTTCATTTTTATGACGCGTACAGAATAATTATACTCGTAGAGCAACTAATCCTAATATAAAATACTTGACTTTAAAAGGTTGTACATAATAAAAATGATAGATGTGTTATATTAGATGGCTAATATCCAAAGTCATTTTGTACTTTCATTATAACTTTTTAATAAAGTGTTTATAAACCTGTGTTAATATAACATCTTCTTTTTATTTTTGCGCATAGAATATATTAGTAAACTTTGACGCTAAGAAACTAGGGTATCCCATATACACTACGTTCTTACACATATGGCGTTCATACATAGAGCGGTCATATGTGTACATCACGTGCATATATGTAGCGGTCATTTTGATGGCGTGCGTACAATCGTAATACTCACGGGGCAATTATTCATGAATATGAATAAAATTATAAGTGCTTTTAATTAGCTATTTCATAAGCTATACGTATACATACAGCGTTTACGAAACTTATATTTATTACATTTCTTATAAATATTTAGATGAATTTTCGAATTAAATTTTTTGCAAAATTAAGACTTGTATGAGCAAATATTAATAAATTTCATTTTGAACTTATAATATGACAGAAGCAGATAATATGGCGACTAGGAATAGAAAAATCATAACTTCAAAAGAATTCGTCGAATTTTTCTAAGTAGAAAGTTTTATAACTGCCACCTGTCGTCGGTAAAAATATCTTCAAATGTAAAATGTTAACTTTTTTCTGATCGTAGTACCAGGCATTGACCACCCAGTATATGTATTTTCAGCAGAAATGAAGATTGGAGTAAGAAGAATGATATTAGACTGAAGCAGATGATATAATGAATTATTATTATCTCTTGAAATATGCAGCAATTTAGAATTGAATACTAAATAAGGAACAAAACGAAGAAGGCTAACGACAACAATTGACGGCCACAGTTCTAAACAATCAGCAGACAAAATAAGGATGATTCAAATTAAATGACGACAAATCAAATCTTCAGTGCGAGGTCAGATCGAATATACTGAAATCAGGATTCAGTTTCCCGATTTGAAATAGACTTCATCTTCGTCTAACTGAATATATAACATCGAATATATTTTTAACGAACATCTGTTTTTAATACATGAGATTTGAATCGTTAATTTGTTGTTGAATAGGATAAAATAGGAGGAAACAGATGAAAATATAAAAACTGACTAAACAGTACAGAAATAAGAATTGTTCAGACAGAAGAACAATTTATTTTTTAATTATAGCAATTAGTATCCTCACTCACTGCAAAATAGGTTTATGAACAGTATTTCATCACCTGCACATAATTCCATCGTTCCTAAATACAACATTTAGCCCATAATGGATACTATTTCCTGCTAGGAACCTACAGGTATCTCCTATTACGGTATTTTGCTGGCTAGTGCAAACCTATATCAAATTACAATTTCAAATTTATCGAATCCTGCTATTAAACGGTTTCATTAGTTACTACGCAATTAAATTCAACTGAATGTATATTTACCATTACGATTGTAGACCTTTTTGGCAAAGGATACAAAAACCCAGAATAAAATTATATTTTTAAAATATTCTAATGATGTGTCCTTCTTGCACACTAGCTATATCAAAAGCTATAAAATCTTTATATTTTACGAAACGCGTCAATTGCAAATTTCATAGTTGATGAAATTATCAGAAATAGCTACAAAGTCATTATATCGTATGAAACAGGTCAATTGCAAATTCCATGATTAACGGAATTTTCAAAAATAGCTATAAAATAATTATATATATTTTATGAAATATACATGAATAGAAAATTTCACAAATAATAAAATAATAAAAAATAGGTATGAAATCTTTACATTTGATGAAACATATATCAATTACAAATTTCATAATTAATAAAATCATCAAAAGTATTTCTAGTCTTCATAAGTTCTCTTTAAGTAAATTTTTCAAACAGAAAATATTTATTTAATGTTATTTTATTGTTACTATTACTTGTCAGAATTGAAGAGTATGTATTTTTTTCGAACCTGAAAGAATTATACAACAATAAAGAGGAGAGTTCTATTTAAGGAACTGATGGCTATGTGATCTTCAAACAACCATCTAAGGTCGAATTTGTTGCCACCATCTTATGTCTCTCTTGATGTCCTACAACTTTTGTCAGAAACATTTTCCCATATTTAAAACCACTTCAAAACTGTAAGGGTAGGTGCCTGATTTAGAAATACCCTGTACTCTTAATAACACTCTTGTTATGTCTAACACGATGTACGATTTTTTATTCACTTATCGCCATCTAACAAAAAAATGTTTAAAACAATAGTTTCGGGATATACAGTGCGCAATAGATATCAGGGAAAGAAATTTCGACAGTTTATTTTTCTGGCGAAATCGAGGTCACTGATTTTATAAATAGGAATACATTTTTCGTTTTACAATATTGTGCAGACTGGCATTTATTTTTCTTATAGTCTGATTAGATTCAGTAATCTCTTCAGTGTCAATTATCATTTACACTGTCTTAACAAAAATACTTTAAAAATACCGTTTATATTGTCGACAAGAAGGTAAATATTTCACATTTCCGCTACTGTAAATAAAGTAATGCTGCGGCACATTCTTAAATTCGTAAAAACATCAAGTCTATCTTTATTTTTTTTAAATATTCTTGTACAAACCATTGCCTTTTGCAACTTACGGACAATTTCTATTTCCAAATTTTTCTATTTAACATATTTTGTCAAGACCTACCAGACATTATGGTTTTATTACTGTCGAACCGTTAGGTGACGAGCGACGGCGTAGTTTTTATCTCAGGTCAAACTTGACCTCAATACGAACATTCTGTAAGGGCGGTTCTTGTCCTCTTCTTTTAATATTTTTTTAACCAATCCAATAGTTCACTTTAACCAAGTCGCTTGTCCACATCCAGCAGCATGGCGACCCCACTCCACATTTCAATTTTTGGCGAAAATATTCTTTTTACATTATTCAGATTCTCTCGCCAGCTCTCAACTAGTCAAGTACAAAATTTTAGAGAACGTAGCTACGAAGTGTTCTTTTAAAGTGCGACAAGCAAACTTTCACTTGTAGATAAATTGAACATATTTATCCTGAAGCAGTTGTTCGTTCATTTTGTGTCGCGAGTGTCACTGATCCACACATTAAACTAGCTCGCGTTTTCATTAAATTGAACCGCTAATATAGAAGTAATATGTTAGTGAAAATATTATCTAATATTTTTAAGTCGTCTCTTCAACATGAAAAAAATGTGTTCCTATTTGTAAAACCCAAGGTGACCTCGATTTCGCCATGAAAAACTATTTCGAATTGTTTTTTAACTGATATTTATTACACAGTATACCAGGCAACTTTTTTTTATCAGATAACTGCAGGGGGGTGAAAAACCGTGTGTTGCGTTATAGCTAACATATGTACATTTTTATGCGGATTTACGGTTTATACGTACAAACCGTGCAGACTTATTTTTGTAGTTAGAGTTTTAATAAAATCAAATTTACTATGGTCTTATTATCTATGTAAGCTTATGTAAATTTTCTAAATTTTGTTGGATATTAATCAGTTTTCACAAATGTTATAAAAACGTATATCACAAGACTTCATAAATTAAATTCTAAGTTATGTCACCAACCTTCCTGAATATTTCATAAGAGAATCACTGAAATTGATTAAGATTTTTAAGCTATGGGCATATTTTTTCCTTTGAAACTCATTTTTGGTTCAGTATACGCCAAAACACGAGTTCTCTAAAAATTGATTATTTTAGTTTTTCAGGTATTTTTTATAAATCAACATTTTACCGTGGAAATATCTTGACGATAATATTAATTATCGCAATTGAATACATCAACATTCTGACCGGAATAGTACTGATTGTCGGAACAGATTATATCAATGAACATTAGTACAAATTAATTTGATGATGTTAGCCGGAGTAAATTATAATGTGTTTCAAGATTTCATTACGTCAATGAGTGACAACTTATTTCCACGTAATTTTGTATACATACGTTAACATATAACACTGTACATATAAGTATAGTGATACTTTTCTCTAATTATAATTAATCATTAACACTAAACCTACCACCATATAATTGCACTTAATTTAAAATTAATAATGAAATAGAAAAATAAATGTACACACGACAAAACATAACTTAATTTATGAAGATCAACGTAAAAGCTTAACAAATTATGTAGCTTATAATAAGAAGCTTGTGAACTATGTTCTGATAGTTTCAGTGTTAATATTTATTACTAGATTTATTAAGAACAAACTCTGTACTTATTATTTAAAAACAATTTATTGGGTTGTGGTTTTACAGATATTGAGAACCACTGGCCTTAACAAGATTGTATTTTTTCTATTACTTTCTACCAACACGAATTCAAACATTTTTATTTTTAAATTTATACACGTACATAAATATGTAACATTTATTGTTATTAACATTGAAAGATAAATGTTACATATTTATCTGATAAATAGAGAAATGGAAAAGGAAAAGGAGGTTACAGGCAAAGAAGAAATGCTGCAGGCAGTAAAGCTGTTAAAAAAGAAGGAATTAGAGAGCAGTGGTTTCAGTGCAACATCTGCTACAAGTGGAGACACGAAGTTCGTGCAGCTATGGAGATGAACTTCATTTGCCCAACTTGCAAACTACATCGTTTAAAAAAATTAAATTATGATTGTATTTTTATATCTTTAGATTAAAAGATTTTTGAAATACTACACTAATAAAAATTGTTTGATAAAAACAGGAAAATGTATAAATGAATAAAAAAATCTCAGATAGGCGGTATTAATACTAAACCTACAGCGTATAATGTACGCTTATTTTAATATTACAAATGATGTTGAAAAATAAATAGACAAACAATGAAACAAATTAATGTGTACATTAATCCTTTGTCTTGATGATAATTAACATCGATTACAAGAAAACCATCATAAAAATTGTTTCAACAAAATAAGAAACTTGTGAAATGGTCATTTGAGTGGTAATTTTAGTGCTAAGGGCAGGTTCTCAAGGGATTGTATGTTTGTCCTGCATTTTATTAATTCTTATTGAAAATTTTAACTCAATAATGTTTTAATCTGATGTACATTAAAAACAAATAATTTATCTTCTGTTTGAGATAGTTTCCAAATCTATATGTGAGAATGATCTGGGGTATGCTGACTTCAAGTCAATTTTTCTATCTAGTAATTTTTTTTATTAAAGAAATAATTGTTTATAATTGATGAACTTCCTTTCAATCCCTTTTTTGTATCCTTAAATTTCAATATTTTGAAATTTTGAAATTCGCAAATTCCTAAATGTTCATGTTTGCAAATTTCAGAATTAAAAAATTTCTAAATATTTTATATTCAAACCATCAAATTTGTGAATTCATGAATTAGTGTACTTATAAATTTGTAAATTTGAATTTTCGAATTTCCGATTTTTTGAATTCTCAAATTTCCGAATTTCACAATTTTCGAATTTCTAAAATGTTTCTTAAAAACATTTTAAATTCTAAATTCTCAAATTTGGTAACTCTCACATTCACAAATCTTAAAATTTCCCAGATTCTCAACATTTTACATTTTCAATTTTCCAAACATTCTAATTTTTAAATTTCAAATTTAATTTCCTTATGTCCAAAGCTGTTTAATTTTTTAATTTCCAAACATTAAAGTGTTCTTAACATAAATGTTTTCTCTATTGTATATTGAAGTCAGATTTTTTCCGAAATTCTTAATTTATTATAAATAGAAAAACCCTTTGCACTTTGATCGTTATTTAAATGTCTTTAAATGTTTACTGAAAAACGATATTTTCTAAACATAATGCCATATAATATATTGTTTATTTTGTTACAATGTATTGTCTTTTAACAATAATATATGTAATTAAAAATAAAAATTGAATATTTAAACATAAGTCAAACACTATATTACGCCATAAAATACAGTTATTTAATATTTCGTCGTTCCGCTTTTTTTATTTACAACCCTAAGTACATAAAAATGCAGCATCTACCAAAAATAGCCTCGCTTTATGTCAAGGTTTTCATCCAACCACAGAAGCCCTTAACATTCTTAACATGCACTTATATCCACACCCACTTTTTATTCTAGAATCGAGATGTATGCGTTAACACATTACTTACAGACTTGTCATATATTACAGCTCATCAAACGTCAATAACATTATCGAATTAATTAAAGTCGCATCTGTCGCATATTTCCAAGAAGCAATGTCTTATGTACAATTTATTTGTGTATAATAATTTTTCCAGCCACTGCAGAACTTGAAGTGACACATCCGTGTCACTTTTATCCTATCTTCCGTATCAGATAACTTACGTGTCATACCTGTTACGTTGTTCCTGAAGAGACTGTAAGTTCGAAAGCTAGAAACGCGGCAAGGGATTTAGAAACGTTGGTAATTGAGCCGAACATTCGCGAGTGCTTGCTGTGAAACGGAAAGAACCCGCTCGAAAGCTTTCCGCGTCGATCTCGGTATGGTATCGGAATCGGATGCAACTTGGCAGCACGTCGCGAAGAAGATTACTTCCATTCCAATAACGTGTGTCGGTATTAGAGTATACGCACCAATATTTTCTTCCGTCGAGTTTGGTTTTCTCTTAACATGAGAATGTCTTCTCGTGAAATAACCGTCGTCTTTGTTCTCTCATACTTGGAAACCCCTTTCACGTTCCTAAGAGAAAAGGACCAGAAACACGAGTAAAGAAACGAATATCTCGAGCAACGGATCGTGCAAATTCCTTCTATTTCATTTTCAAAGATTTATTCCATGGAAAAAGGAGGGAAAAGGAGAAGGGAGCGTGGAAATCTCTTTCAAGTTTATCGTATATACGCGCACGAGTTCAAAATATTTTACGATGATTTACGCCATCTTCGTGCAGATTTATCGCGAACGTCGACGCGTTGTTGCCCCTCTATATTTTCCAACGTGTTAAAAGTCAAAGGGTTACGTACCACTATGTCGAGGTCAATCCCGGGCATAAAAAATTAATTACGTTATTGACATGAATTTTGTACCGTTTGACAACCTACGGTGTCCCGTCATGACGCTAATTAATTTTTCCTGGGTGCTGTGAACGGTGCTTGCATTCTTTTGAGCACAAAGCATTCGATCACTTCTCGAGTTAACTGATGTTTATTCATCGGAGCTTATAAGGGCTAAATTGTTTTGTTCGTGACGGAATTTTCCTTGTATCTTTTTTGTATTTGAAAAGGGTACGAGAAAACGATAATTGTGTTGAAAGGAGAACTAACGTCGCTGGAAAACTATTATCGGTTACAAGGGATTCGATCCTTTCGTTTCGTACAAAATTATTTTATGTAACGTTTCTCAAAGAGTTTTCTCCCAATTTAGTACAATTTTATGATCAAAAGGAAACTTATGTAGCTTGTAGTTCTTGAAAAAATATTTAACGCGTATTTATTTATCTGTTGATAGTAATAGTGCATGTAACTAGTGGGTCTATAGACCAGGTGCCTCAGCGAATTTGAATGTATATTTAAAATTAGGTGTGCATGCAAACATATAATATATTTATACATTAAAGAAATATATATAGCAATAAATATATATTAGATTGTATATTTTGAAATTGGAGCTAGAAAAGTGATGTACATATATTTCTTGCTTTGGGGATTATTTTCACTCTTAACTTTATTTTGAGAGGTAAATACGAGTCAAATATTTTTACACTTTATTAACTCATTTTATATAACTTTTATATTTTTATGAACTAGAACGTACTTAAATCTTGATAAAATCCAATTCTTCAGTCTTGAATCAGTCTTACATTTATTATCATGATCTTATTATTAAACTTTCTGTTCCAAATATAAGATGGAACTGATAGAAAAATAATTCCTAATAAAATTAATTAATTTCGTCGAAAACCTAATGCACTTACTTTAACAAAAGAAAACCGTGTGTGAAGGTTTAGGTTCAATGTCTTTTGTTACTTCGTGTTCATTGCACTTCCCATCGATAAAAATTTCTCATTCTGTTATTTTCCTGTACGCTGCTTTTTAGATTTCGTGAAAAAGAGACCATCAGTGAATAACTGGATCGGTTACTAGTGAAACGTGGATATTCGATACGTTAAAACTGTTTCGATTGAGTTCGTTGCGTCATGTTTTTTCACTAGTTACACAATCGGAAGAGAAGAAAAACGTTTCGATAGCACCGCAAGGATGGCGGGCTTACGTTTTCACTTGAAATTGGCTGCTTCCGAATGCAACTGAACATTTTACGCGTTGGAGGGAAACGTATGTATTTATTTTTCGTTTTATTTTACATACATAAATGATTATCGTCGCGTACAAAATTGTTACATTGTAACAAACGTACTCTCCATTGGATTGAACCAATATGAAATTTATATATGTTTATATAAATGAGATTATTTATGTAATTAAATAATCTGAAATGTTTGAAATAGATTTTCTTGTTCGAGGAATTTCCTCTTTGCAATTAAATTCGTGAGACTTCTTCGCTGCAAATTCTTTCAGCCATTTTATGCATGGAAATATTGGATGACGTCAGCGAATACTCAATGTTTTGTAAAAATATTCATATTTACTTTTGGACGAATTTTTAATATGTATTTGAAGTTTTCATTATTATATTTTAAATATTATACTATGTACGAGGATTTGGTATTTTTGAGAAATTTAAAAAATGTAAAATTTGGACACGTGCCAGTACTTTGAGACCTGTCAAGAACACTTATTTTTATATTTGCTATTCACTTTATCCATAAAGAATTGTATTCCTTGATTGAAATATTTAATAAATGTATTTATATATTTTTTTTATATATTTATATATATTAATAATTGCAATAATGTAATTTTACTTAGCTTATGCTAAATTGTGACTATTATTGCAGCATATACCTTGTCGTTAATTTAATTTATAATTTTCAGTAACATATAGATAACTAAAATTATAACAGTAAAGGCCACATTACTAGTTATATTAAAATTTTAATATCATTAAATTGGTTAGTAATTATTAATAATTATTAAAATTTAATACTGTACTAGTTACATTATTTATATTAGTTATGTATAACTTGCATAATATTATTTATATTAAACATTATTAAAATTTAATATTATACTAGTTATATTAAATTTCGAGAAGCATTTACTTGTAACCAGTTATTTACTTAAAATTTAAATTCCCACAAAATTTGTATTCATATGCTCTCTCCCAAATGGAGTAAGCTTTATTTGAAACATTTTTTCGAATATCATGAACCTTGAAAGATAATTGCGTACATGGTTCAAAATGGGACATGCCAGCGGTTCTCAACCAAGTGTACATGAAAATAGGTAGGTGATATGTGAATAATGTATGCAATATGCAATATAACTATTTTATTGTTAAAAACTTTATTTTCGATGTGAAGTTTATGTCCAAATTGAGTAAAGTGAGACAGTATGTATACAACCTAGTAATTAAATATCACTATTTAAATTAATAAACTAGTTATTAAATACTTTATTTAGTAACTACCATATTGTTTTCTCATTGTAATTATCTTGTTGTATTCTGTTAATTTACGTTTTGGATAAATACTTTATTATAAATAAAATAGAAATATTTAACAGTAAGATGAATACGTGTATAATTTCTCTTTAGTTCATATGTACAAAACGTATTTCATTTGATACCGAAATTCTTAGAACGTTTTAGTCAAATAAATTTATAAAAAGATTGAGAACCACTGGCTGCTATGAAGCGTGTGTCTGGTATTTTTGTTTTTCTCTGGAGAAATGGTGCTTAGGTGTCATGCTTTTATATTATTTATCCAATTAGCCTGTCCTCGTTTATATTTATTGACCTTTACATGCTTTTCTAGATCTATATTTCAGTACTGACACTCAGGGTCGTGTTTGTACTTTGGAAGGCCCTGAGTGTAACTTTATTCTGAAGCATTAAAATAAATTTATTTCTGTCAATTAATTATACACACTTTTCTAAATTTATTGAAAATGAAAGTTAACATTATTGCAATTTTAATAAAATAAAAATAACACAATATTGGTATAGTATGTTGTACAAGGATTTCTTGTAAATTTTTTTTCTCATATAACATAACCTCGCTGTTAAATTTCATCCCACATCTTTTATTTTTCCACTCTTTTCTTTCGATCTTCAATTCTGATCAGCTGGTCTTATTTTAGATACGTAAATTAGCTTTGCAAAGTTGAATGAAGAAAAGAATTTTTGAAAAGGAAAACTGAATTCGGAGATGAAAAGAAAAGAGTGGGAAAATAAAAGATGTGCGATGAAATTTCACAGTGAGGTTATGTTATACGAAAAAGAAAATTTCAGTGTAATTGTTTTTAGCGTTGTTCGTCTTAAGCTAATTTTTAATATTAATGAAAGAACATGAAGCTATTTTGACTGAAATTATAATAAAAATGTTTCACCTATTTTTCTATTATAGATAAAGATATAAATCTAGGTCTCACTGTAATAAATTATTAACAAACCATATCAGGATTTTGAAAACAGAAAGCTTCGCAAATACCTCTAAATTGTACATTATAAATTTAATATTTGAAAATGAAGTTTTAATTTTACAACTATAACCCAACTGCTTTTACATTGCTGCGAAGTATGGGAATACGGTTTTAAAATGTGGCTCCGTAGAGAATGAGGCCCTATACGTTTAATGCACCTGACGATAAATATGGCCTTGTTGATACTGCATAATACAGTACAGTACTTAAGTTCTTTTTCCTTCAGTGTTTTCGCCTTAGTAAGTGATTTTATGCGAGAAAGTTAATAAAACGAAGATGGAAAAGCTGTTTCCAATAATGGCGGGAAACAGTATATCTGACAGGAATATCAGAGCTTCAATCGAAATGCAAAGGAAGAAGATATTAACCGATTTAAAAAAAAATTACTGAATGCTATTGATACCCAACGGCAATGTTTCTCTACTGTTATTGCGTTAACTGAAAATAAATTCTGGTTTATTCGTTGTTGTATTTAGAACGTTTATATATCACACGTTTTTAATTCGCGTTTATTGTGGAATGTACCATTTAAAAGCGTACACTCCACGACAAAATAATGGGACAATAACACTGAAAGTACGATAATAACAAATCTTAACATATATGTATACACGAATGTTGAAATAGTCGAGTCTTTGTGTAAGTATTTACACAACGTAAAATATCTGTTTAAGTAATTTAGTGTTTCTTGCGAACTAATTAGTTTTAATTGTAAAATTAGTCGTGAAAATCAAATTGTACAGGAAATGAAAGATAATGAAAAGAAAATTAAAGAAATTAAAAAGAATATGAAAGAATTTGAAAAGAAAATTAAAAAAATTAAAAGCAAAATGAAAAAAATTGAAAAGAAGACCAAAGGAGTTAAAAAGAAAATGAGAGAAGTTAAAAAGAGAGTTAAGGAAATTAAAAAGAAAATGATTCGAATAGAAAATGAAAGAAATTAAAAAGAAAATAAGAAAGAAAGTAAGAATGAGGAAAGAAAATCGTTTTAAACTTATGAAAACAAGAACCAAGTGTTGTAAAAATCGTGAATATTATGGTCAGAAGTAAAAACAGTTTGAAAAATTTCTTTAAAGAAGGTAATAATTATGGAGAGTTGAAAAATTGGTCAAGAATTTATATTATAATTTGACATACACAATTTATCTGTATATGATCAAAATGTACATCAGTTTGCTTATAAAGGAAATAAGGATTATACAATTTACTTGTTTATTATACATATGCAGTTAGATAACACATTATAATATAGATTTAATTTTGTTACTGATTAATTTTATTTCTCGCTTATTTTTACATGATTACACAATTATTTCATTGTTATATTTATAAATTTTTGTTTGAGAAAGCGTGATCGAGGTTGCTTATACAGTATGAAAATTATTTTTTGTGCTAACATTTTTTTAATAGAATTTAAATATTAATTCTAGGAGTACATAGTAACATGTAAACATCAGACAAGCCAACTCCCTGTGCGCAGAAATATAACGCTACACTATGAAAACTATAAAATCTAACTATAGAATTTCTCTGACGCTATTTCAATCTAGTGACGATATTAGTTATACATATACTTTCACGCAGCGCGCAAAATTAACTTCGAACCTGAACATATTGGATGAAATAAAAAGTGGCAACGTGTCATGTTCATTGATGAAAAGAGACTTGGTTTAGGTGACCCAGATTACTGGTCTAATTACTTTCATAATCAAAATCAGGTAACAGGAAAATTTGTAAAGAAAGGTGACGTGCAAATGAAAGAATTATGGTTCGAGCAAGAATTGCTTGTCGCAATACCAATGTAAAATTTATTAATGAAAAGCAATAATTGCAATATGAAGAAATAGGAAAATATGCTGTTCATATTTTAAAAACTGTTAAAAGTACTTTTGTAGTTTTTGATGTAAATTATGTAAATAATTTGAAATAATCATGAAATGTATGTAGACATAGAAGACAGGATCAATAATTTAGGTAATAGAGCAAAAATAAAAAATAATATTGACATAATTCGTTAAATTTTTGTGTAAATTGTTACCTGAATGTTACTGAAAAGAAGTGAGGTAGGAATTCCGTTATTAAAGTTATAGAACAACATGTATTTTTTAATACATTAAAGTGTTCACAGGAATTTTCAAATGTTGTGGAAATAAAATAATATTTTTACATTTACTTTTTATGTGAATTTCTAAAGTGGAAAATTTAGAGGCTAAATATGTGTTTGATTTATAATACTATTTTCTTTCTAAATTTCAGTATCAATCTTTATTTCTGGATTTCTATATTTTTGTATTTCTGTATTTTTACGTATAGTTCTGTACACCTACATTTCTCTATTTCTGTATTCCTCTATTTCTCTATTTCTCTATTTCTCTATTTCTATTTCTAGTTTGTTTCTAAATTTTTTAATTTCCACATTTCCATGCTTCCATTTTTTTATAGGTTTGAACATTTAGGGGTTTGGGAGTTTGGAAAATATAGAATTTAGAAATTTAGATGTTGAGAAGCTTCGAAATAAAGTAATTTGGTAATTTGAAAATTTAGAAACCGCATTATTAATCTCAAAACAAGATTAATCTCATGTATTATACACCGGCAGGTATAATGTTGAAGGTATTCGTAACTTCAAAAAGATTGAGAACTACGGTTTTAACCTGACCGATATACAGATACAGCATTGAAACACGAGCGTAAAGGGTGAAAACCGCCAAGGTTGCAAAGAATCCTCATCTGAATTCATAATCTTGATCCAAACATCAGCAGGGGTAAAAAGTCGTTGGTTTCCCGCCATTGTGTGTGTTCTCTCCTTTCGGAAAATATGGAACGATGGTTATATAATCCCTCCATGAATTTTCATGTCACATCTAGCATCGCTAGGAAAGAATGTTCCTACTTGCTTTGAGACCAGCGAGAAATCGATGAAAAGAAATATGTCTACCCGTCTCCAATTAAATCCGGGAGTCAAGTTCCGAGCGGAAATATCGCAAATGAATCGTACAAAACAACTGAGAATTTAAATGCTGTTAAAACGATGTCGTGTTTCCTCGATACGAGCGGCTATGTATAAAAGATTCCGTTTTTCGGAATCTTATCGTGACCTGAAATAAGTTTATATTTTCTGGTTGAATGAACGAGTCGCTGAAAATAAATGGAAACCAGACAAACGGTCGAAGCTGAATTTATACAGGCTGTCTATATAACTTCAATTATTTAAACTTTTCATAGAATAAATTTTTAATAATATCGGAAATTCTGAGGTAGGATTTTATGAAACCTTGTATTGATAGATTTTTCGAGTCACTTATTACAGTTTTCAGGTCAAAATTAAAATAGTTTGAGAATTTCGGATATGAAGTAGAGGATTGAAATTGTAAACGGTTAAAAGATTTGAAAAAAAAAAAACAGCGGACAGTTTATATTTGTAGGTTCTTGGGTACAAGCTTGTGATTGAAATTTGAAAATTTGAAATACTTGTTGCAAAATGGCGAAGTAAAATTATGACATATACCTAGCAACTGTATACATAATTTGAAATATCTTTGAAACTAATGACAAATCATTTTTTAAATCGTCATTCTCGAGACACATGTATTAAAATACTTGTTTCAAAGTACTCTTCACTCGCACTAATACACTTGTCTAATTTTTTATTCCATTTTTCAAAACATTGTTTAAATTCATCTTTTGAGATGCTCGACAGCGCCTCCGTAGCTTTTTTTCACCTCAGCCACATCAGCAAAACGCTTTCCTTTCATGTCTCTTTTCATTCGAGGAAACAAAAAAAAGTTGCACGGGGCAAGGTCGGGTCCGTATAGGGGATGAGAAACAGGGGTCATACCATTTTTGGTCAAGAATTGTCAGAAGCATGAAAGGAAAGCATTTTGCTGATGTGGCTGAGGTCATTTAGAATATCTGTGATCCAAATTAGGAAGCCAGTTGCCCAAATTGAATCACTGATGTAATTTCTTAGAACATTATTTCTTAACGAGGTACATAACGTTTCGGTCTGTTTTATTAGATTCTTTATTAAGTGAAGGGCTCAAACTTTTAGTATTAATTAAAACACTAAAAATTTAGTGTTAATTAAAATTGTCAAACTTTTCAGCTCATAACTATGAACACGTTTCTGGTTTATGGAGGTATTTTCGTAAGTCGTTCGGTATAAGAAACTTTCTACCAACTCAAGATTATTACTCTCATAATTGAGCTGTTTATTTTGAAAGCGGCCTTAGTCCATTTTCTAAAAAAATCAAACTATTACAAAAGTTAGATTTCAACGTTATCTTTATATTTTAAAACAAATTGTAACTAATGTATTTAAAATCACTAAAATTTTGTGCAAAAAAATATTAGTTGGTTAAAAAAATGATACAAATTATTATTTTGAAAGTGGTGTAAGTCTACTTTCTAAAAAAATCAAACTTGCTATTATAATATATTGCCATGTTATCTTTTAATTTTGAAGCAATACCCTCTCGCATACGCAAATTGGAGGCGAATGAATTATAAATTGCAAAATATTATTAATTTGCATTTAATATTTTTTTTTTAACGGCGAATAAAATTATCGTATGTGTTTTAATTTTTTAATTTTACTGTTTGTTATACTAATTATTTTTTTACATTATACACCCTTCGAGACACAAAAACATTATACTATGTTATCACTTATCAATATTTTTAAATTTATTAAAACGCAAACCCCGGAATAACTAAATCTTGAAGTAAATGTATTTAGGCCAGTTTCAAAAAAAGCTGCTCAAATATGGGTGAAAATACTAATATATTTAAAATTGTAAACAACTTTTGCATTTAAAAAAGATTTTCTACTAGGTGACTAAAAAAGACCACCGAACTTTAGAACATAAACAAAAAACCTTTCAAAAACGTAAAAAGAAGATGAATTCATTTCTCCAGCTCATGAGATTGGAAAGTCGATCGGGGCCCATCCCGAATGTGTTAAAACAAAATGCAGTATATCAGTGAAGCTCGTCGCGGTTGAATAGTTGATTTACGTGATTTCCCTATCTTCGTCTCGGGACTGTAACGTTCTTCTGAACTCGAACGTGTTAAGAGAAATTAAAAAACCAAGGTTTTTCATTTCCTAAATGACATTTGCTGTTGAAGTACGTAAGGTATTTTCTTGCAGCTGAAATCGACTTTTCCATTCTAAAGGATCATCACTTCTACAGTAATCAATGCTTTAAAAATCTTCAACGTGCTTTTTTAGAGAATATCATCCTCAGTGAAAAATTTTAGTTTTTTAATTCAGCTCAATCCTAGCAATCCAAGAAATTTTAGAGAACTGACCATTTTGAATGGAAATAAATATTTTTGTTATTTGTTTTTTATTTGTTATTCATGTATATTCGACTGTGTTGATCAGTCCACAATGTGACGATCTCAAATAACTTGTAAATCAGTGTAGAAAACAATTTTTTTAAAGAATTGCGAAGAAAGAAATGTTTCTAGTTATATGATTTCAAGGTCACATATAATTATTTGTTCTTAGTTTGGATCTTTTATCGAAATCAGAGTTTATCTTCAGTTTTTTAAATGTAATGTCTATTACTTTTTGAATTTAGATGAAGTATAAAATATTGCATAAAAGTGATAGGAAAGGGAGACTATAATTAATCTTTAGACAGATTAATAATCGAAATGTTATCAAAATAAGTTTCAGTTTAAGTGGTGCACAATCTGCTGTACATTACTATCAACTTTCTTAATCTGATCGTGAATGAACGATGAACTTCTTCAAGCATTTCTGTAGTTAATGTGCCACATGCATTATAATTTGTTCTCGCATATCTCCGACTGTCGTCGGTAGCTCATTTTTTAGTACGTCCCGTGTTTATGAGCACTGGCTCATAGAGGAACCCTCACGATGGTCGATCAGGTAGTCGAAAGTCGTAAATCTTCGTTCCACGAATATCCCAATGCGTCTCCACTACTCTTTAGAATGGTGGAGATTATATGATGAGTTAAATGTTGTGTAAAACTGGTTGAGTTGGATGACTTGAATGTGGTGTGGAGTTGATTGACTTTGGTATTTGATAGGAAACAAGACTATGAGCAATTGGTTGTGGTGAGACCTCACGATGACCGATCAGGTCAACGAAGGTTGTAAGACTTCGCTCCACGAATCCAATGTTGTGCTCGAGTTGTGAGTGTGAGAACAGGTTAGATTGTGAGCGTATGGTGGCTCTGGGACCTTCACGATGGACGATCAGGCTAATGGAGGTTGTAATGTATTAAATCATAAAGTAATTCAGGATATAAGAGTGCGCACAATATAACCCTCACTGATACCCTAACTGCGTAACATACACCGAGTACTGATATGTTGATTATAAGTAGTAAATCCTAAACCAAAGGTGGATTGTCCTTCGTTTTTTAAAGTTTTGTTCTGTTTATGTTATTGTTATACACTGAAAGAACCATGATCCTTTAGAATTTTATTGAGACGTAAGAAAGTAGTATGCGACAGGTGATTTCGATCAGGATATTTGGTATCGTATAATATTTTAGCTTCACGACATGTCCGTAGCACGCACCATAAACGATTATCATATCGTATTTTTCGCTGTTACGGAATGGGGCAATAAACGTAGCATACAATATCTTCCACAATAACTTCCACGATGTCACTTTTATTATTACTGAGTTTCGGAAACTGTGCTGATAATGAGATACTAAAATATCTCATACACTAAGATATCTCATATTGACACTGTCTAAAATTTAACAACACTGTATTTGGAAATATGACTTGCTGCAATAAACATAGCAGCGTCAGTCACGTAGAATTTATTTTCTAGTAAAAAATTATTAGTGTAAAAGTATCTGAATTTTAGATCGTAGCTTTTCTAATAAATAACTGTTAACCTTAACCGGTATTTTAGAATTAATTAGTTCTTAATATTTTACTTTAAATTATTTATTAAAAAGATCTGATATCTATCAAAACGACACAACTAGTAAATAGTTTCACTTTTAATTGAAATAATAGTCAACAGCTTGAATGATTCCCACTTTTTTGGCAGCAGATGGATTCCACAATGGAAAACTTCAGATTCCTTGGATGTAAAGTAATTAACGAACCAATTTCTCAGTTCACGCTTTTTGAAATGTTGTCCTTTCAAAGTCCGCTGTGTCGAACGAAATAGCTGCTAATTTGAAGGTGCAACAGCTGGAGTGGAGACAGAGTGAACAAGAACTTCCTATCTTAACTTCGAGATAGTTTCAGCAGTAATTTTTGCAATGTGCGACCTAGTCTTATTGTACTGCAGGGTGACTTTCGAAGACTGTAACCAACGGACACATCTTCATTAATTCCCTATCTGCTTTTATTAATTATTCGACACTGACAGTTTTTCCAGATTTCTGTTATAATATAGTCACAATATACAATGACGGATATATATTTTTTTGGTTATTTTTCATCAAAATTAACAAACGTTCTTCGATCAGTATATTTCTTACAGTAAAATAATGAACTGCGAAGCAACACAGAGACAGTGTAAAGCATAAACTTAGAGGATCTGACGGAATATTACCCAATGAGTTTAGAATAATGTTCAGTTCCCCATTCATAGATGGAATAATTATTTATTTTTTTTAGAGCCTGCTGCGTGCGATTAATCATAGGCTTTTATCTTTCCTCGTCTATAACATTGCATAGTGGTATTACTGAACCAGCATGCGGTTAAAAATTCTAAAAAAGAATATCGATAAAGTTATAGAATTTTTTATTATCGTTACATTTGTACAGAGAGTATTAAATAATATGTGCTGAGCAGATTTTTATAAATAATCGATCTACGCCAACGTACATTTTCTCGAATGAATAATAGTAGTTATGTATGTTAGACACAACTGTCTAAAAAATTGTAGGTTAAAGAGTTAACTGATGAACAAGGAATTGCTTTATATATTGCCTTCGGTCAACCAATAAAAAATAACTCAATTCATTATGATGACTTCATCACAATTATTTTTGTGATCTACTAATTACAATCATTTTATCGCAATTGTTTCGTTATAATCAACTGACTATAATCATTCGATCACAATCATTTCACTATAATTAAATGATCGTGATCGTACTATTACAATCATTTCAATATAATCGATTGATTGTAACCCTTTTATCACAATCATTTATTTACAATTTTATTACAATCCTCTCAACATGATCAACTGATTGTAATCATTTTCTTCCGACTGTTGTACTCAAAGCATTTGATGCGGATGATACCGGCTCTTATTGTGTCAGAAACAGTTGATTGTGAAATATTACGTTGCCGGCTACACTCACGTACCTTGCTATGTGGATTTGAAGCTATGTGACCCAAAACAACTAAAGTAGTTAATACTTTCGAAGTACGAACTTTCCTTTTTCGCTTCATACTTGCCCGTTGAGCTCTGACAACTAATGACTTTATTGTCACACTACCTGGATGTCTTAGTGAGTGTATAGTACGACACAATCTCGCAGCATAATTATTATTTCACTACCCAAGAATCAGAATCGTATAAATCATTTCTAATGGGGTGTAATTATTTTATTAAAACTATGTACTTTGTGTACGAAATCACAAGGTCAACTGAATATATTTTTCGAAGTACTTTTCTGTTGATTCAAAGCAGTAGGTACTTATACTACAATTTATTTTTCGACATAAATAACTTCGTACATTTATGATTTAAAACCTCTGATTCTGTGACATGATTGAATTATAGTAACTCACTAGTAGTATAGCGATAATTATAACAGCGTGTTTGTTTTTTTCATCCGAATAAAATCCGTGCAAAAGTTTTCCATGCAACGCGAAACGTCTATTTTACTGTTACCATCGTTTGTTATTCTTTTTAACGGTACCGCGCTGTAGAATATGGCGGAAAAATGTTTGTTCAGCTTTAGAAAATCTACCCTGATCGTTCCTGACGAACAAACCAGCGAGAAGGGGCGAACAATAAAATGGAAGTGACGACGCACAGTGCCGAGTTTTCTCTATTTTCGAGTCACAACGAAGATTTACAGGCACCAGAGTTTACCGTACGTGGCGGTAAATCTTTGTCGAATGTTGTTTCGCGCTGTCCCTCTACCTGACAAAGTATCTGTTTCCGTGGTGGTTTGACGTGGACAGATTTTTAATTGCTACTCTTTGTTCCCTTCGAACCATTTTTGTACTTACGCTGCGGATATTTCCCAGAAATTTTGGTCACTAAATTTAAACCGTGCAATTGTTATTAATTGTTGACATATGTTCACATATCTCTACTGGCAAGGTACCAAACAGAAGATCAAAGACCAAATAAAACGAGAAAATAATTTAATACGCGAAACCAATGTATTCTTTTATCTGTTACTTTTTGAACAATTATACAGTGAAAATTAAACTCGCTATTATTTGTGGTTGAGATTAACTCTAGATTTACGGACGTTTTATGACCACTCATATTTCAATTGAAACTGAACTATGAAAATAAATAAATAATACGTAAAATAGCTTATACAATGATTCTTTATCTCGATGGAGTTCAACATACATTTTGACAAGAGCTTAATAATTTTTGTTAAGGTTAAGGTGGGCATCGATTCGCTGTTCACGTTTTCTGTTCCTACAGAATTTTTTCCTCAGTATTACTTTCGGTCACTGTTAGATCGCTGTTGTTATCAAATGAATATTTAAAATGTGGAATGAGTTCTAAAAGAAAAAAAATAGTAGTTTCAATGGGGAAAAAGATTGAAAAATTATGAGGAATATATTCGGGTGATTCAGTAATGTTAATTGCTTTTGATGTTGGCATAGGCAAATATCCTGTAGGGGAATGAAAAAGAGACGAATAGAAATTATTCAGTAAAAATGATTAGTTGCGAAATGAGCAGAGAGACAGTGTTTATTGCTGCATCTGCTCTCGAAGCAAAAGATAATTTTATTGTTTGCGTTAAAAACTCTACATATCAAGGATATTATTTACCACTGTGCCAATGCATGGGAGAAGGTACACAAACAAACTATCATTATATCGTGGATTAATCTCTGGAAATTAGAACCTTTTGATGCAGAATTTCCTGTTACAACAGAGAATTGTGATGAAAATCAAGACAAAGATGAAATTTTATATTCGATTAAAAATGTGGAAGGATACGAAAGTGGAGATGAATGCGTCATACTAGATTGACTTTCGAATAATTACTTACAGATCATCGACGATATTATCACTGCTATAATGAGCCAAATGATAATGAAACTGAGGAAGCAGAAAAAATAAGCCTAAAGATGGCGCTATAATTTTAAATCGGACTCTACAATATTTAGAACAACGCAACGACGCATCGAAAGTACATTTAATGTGGATGAAAAGTTTGAGCAATAAAGTACTTGTGAGTGCAAAATCAACAAAGCAGTAAAAGTGTACGCTGATAATAATAATACGATATACAAATGCTATATTGTAACAGTATATACATATTGTTTATACTGTAGAAAAGAATCTAAGTATAAAACTTTATTTTGCAAGCAGGAAACTGTTTATTCCTTTCTGTTCTCGATTGTCGCCGGAGTCTCGATTTATTCGTTTCTCTCACAATTGCGCTGGATGATCGAGGTTTCACTGTATGTATTATTGGGTTAGAAGAAATCTATATTTTCCTTTTCAATGCGACATCAATGTTTAACGCGTTGTTGAATGTTAGTTTCCGAGAATTCAGCATTTCATGCTAGTAGAAGCGAAAGATTTTAGTCGCATTTAACTTTCCGATATATTTATTTTTATGCGTTATAGCATATATTTATTATGTATGTTTATTTATAGTTCAAAAATTAGAAAATTAATAATTTGCATGAGAAAATTAATAGTTCATTTAACTTCTTTTGTTATTTATAGTATCGTTTCGAATATTTCTACCGGTACTCATAATTTTACGTTAATTATACAAAGACATGGCTTATGAATTTATTTACGTCTCGTACCAACTGTTGAGGTTTAATTTATGGAATAATTCGAAAGAAATATATTAATTAATTAATGGTAATTTAAAATGTGTCGTATGAAATGTATCGATCACTCGAGATGTAGAATGGTCAAATTTCATGAATATGTATATTTTTGATAACGATTAAATTAATTTTAAACAATTGTATAAATTTTTGATGTGGCACAGGAAATAAATATGCACAGGTTGAAGTGGTATGATTGAAACAAGACTATTGATCGCTTTCTGGTAGATTGCAAAATTTTCTGTGAGGAATCTGACAAAGTCTTCATGTAATAAAACTATCATATCTTCTTCAAAATTGGTCAGCCCTAATTGGTCTATGGTTTACAGATTAAGAGACAGTGTAATTTAAAATTAATGTAATATATTGTAATAAGAACAAAAAGTAATTCATCTTTCTAATTAATTTCGCTTTGATCATTCTATTTGATCATTTGTCTCCTATGATGAACATAGCTATTTCTTTCTATACTATTTGTTAGTTCGCAGAATGCATATTACAGCGAGTGAATTAGACCTCGGTACAAATTTTTAGTGATACAATAGTTCAACAGTTTCTGTTCCTTCACATTTGTCGTTTCAAATCAATTCTTTACCCGTATGAACAATATGACCCAATGAGTCATTACATTCTAGCGAGTATTTTTCGATTTATTGTTAGTCACATCTGGCTGTTAGAACCCTCAACCTTAGCAGTAGAGTCTTTTGTTTGTAGTTTTCTATACATGTCGAGGTATTGCTTGGTTTTATTACTTGCTACGGTCACTGTGGGCGACACCCAGACCCACTTCATACGTCATTTCCACTCGAACTTTAGCTAAACCAATAGAAAATTAGAAACTGTTTTCCCTCACCAATGTCACAAAAATTGTACGCCCGAGCTTTTGTAAAACGTAAAACATCGAAGACACATTCTCGAGTCATCAAGTACGTAGCAAAATAAACTCTAGTCCGAAGTCATTTAATACAGTCCACTTATATGCTCTTGTTGGAAATCCTAATGATTTCACGCGTCGTTTAATCGTCATTTAATATTGCTGACGCTGCGACCCACATACAGGATTCATGTATGCAGTAGCTGCTTTTAAATACGAACAAAAATAAGATACTTGCGATTTACTTTGATTAAATTATATTTTATATTATAATAGCGATTGCATAGTTTTAAAGTCTTAAACCATAATTCGTGTTGCAGCAGAAGATACTGCATTAGCAAATTACAACGAATTTACAGATTATTGCGAGGTTCCTTTCAAGAAGGATCAGAGTTTTTAATATTACTAATCCTAGTCAAGCAATATTATTATTTTTCTGCGCTGCAACACAGACGTTGCAATTTTATCTGCATGAAATAATTGAAAAATGAATCCAACAGAGAAATGTTTCATTTTAACAAAGCTCTGAAGAGCAAATTGTCTCATCAGAATAAAAGTAATCCATTAGTAGTTATGTCATATGAGATATTACTGCTTTTACTGCGACAGTTAACGTATTAAAGATAAATTTAAGGAAATATTCATCATTCGTATTATAGAAATTGCAAACTGTATTGAAATTTTAATAGGAAGTAAAATGTCATTGCTGATTCTACTGACACAAGGTTGTGAATTAAAAAGGTAACGTAAAGAAATGTTACTTTCATGTTATTAAATAAGTGTTTTACTTTTTTTTATTTAATTTTTCAACATTTCATTAAGTGACTTTTTTCAAAAGTTTATAAAATATACAAGGTGTCTCACGTAACACTTTTTATGATTTTTCAAGTACCTTCTTTTTTTTTAATGGCACTTTGTATTTATTACTTAACAATATTATAGCCCGTGCCAAAATGAATTCAATTCAAAATAATGTTATATATGAAAATTCTTTTTAGTGACAAATCTGATTGCTGTGTTCAAAAATTAAGTATAATATAATACAAATAAAAAAACTGAACATTGATCTCAAATCTTGATTCGTTTTGCATTATTCAAATTCTCAATCTTCCTTCAACTAATAATTTTATTCATTGAAAATGTTTAATCTGTCGTCTTAATATCATCTTAATTTTTCTAAATAATAGTTTTCTTTTCATCCCTAAATCGTTAAAAAAATAATAAAAATATATTGTACAACTTACTTTAATCAAATGATATTCTTTTTATTTTGATTGAATAATTTAAAAATAAATACAGTAGAGGAACTTCGAATATTATTAAAATAGCAGTCGTATGAAAAGTTGTAATTAGCCATGAAATATTTTTCGTAATTTTCGTAACAGTAAAATATGCAGATCATTTACGTTTGAGAAGATACAAGAATTGCATGACGTATCATTTTATGCAGCACGATGTAACGGAGGAGTAAATTAAACTAATTGCCCGAGCGCTAAATACACTAATAACACTGATCCACTGCTGCGATTTTTAAAATACATGTACGTTCAAATACCTAATAAAAGCGGTTACGGGTGAATAAATATCTACCATTTCCCGTAACACGCGTGGTAAGCTTTTGTAGAATTTCAGACAGAAATTCTGTAGAAATATTAATTATATTTTATTAAATTAACCCGTATGGCAGGTTGTGTATGTATACGAATGCGCGATGCTGTACGTAAGCTTGCAATGTATTAACTCCGCTGCTAATTTTCTACAGAAGCGGAGCGAAATTTAATATCAGCATTTCCGTTTTAATTTCATACCCCGTTAAAAGAAAAATATTTCGTACAGCTGAAGCATTTTTGATGCTATTTTATGACAAAGTATATTGGGCGCATAAATCGAATATTTTAAAACATATTCAACTTTCTCTTTACTTAATTCGTGGAAAACTAATTTGTACGTTTCTTCTTTAATTAATTTGCAGCAACCTCTGTGCCTTCATTCGATTACTTTGTACTACAGAAATTATTGGATACCTTTCTGCACAAAGGGAAGTTTGTTTAGTTACTGACATTTGAGAAAAATTAAAATAATTTGAAGTCAACTTGGTTATGACTAGTTAGTACACTGATTTTTGATAAAAAAAATGATATGACACAGTGAAAAATGGGTTATTCAGCGTAATTGTGAGAGAAACGAATAAATCGAGACCAGAATGGAATAAACAGTTTCCTGCTTGCAAAATAAAGTTTTATACTTAGATTCTTTTCTACAGTATAAACAATATGTATATACTGTTACAATATAGCATTTGTATATCGTATTATTATTATCAGCGTACACTTTTACTGCTTTGTTGATTTTGCACTCACAAGTACTTTATTGCTCAAACTTTTCATCCACATTAAATGTACTTTCGTTGCGTCGTTGCGTTGTTCTAAATATTGTAGAGTCCGATTTAAAATTATAGCGCCATCTTTAGGCTTATTTTTTCTGCTTCCTCAGTTTCATTATCATTTGGCTCATTATAGCAGTGATAATATCGTCGATGATCTGTAAGTAATTATTCGAAAGTCAATCTAGTATGACGCATTCATCTCCACTTTCGTATCCTTCCACATTTTTAATCGAATATAAAATTTCATCTTTGACTTGATTTACATCACAATTCTCTGTTGTAACAGGAAATTCTGTATCAGAAGGTTCTAATTTCCAGAGATTAATCTACGATGTAATGATAGTTTGTTTTTGTACCTTCTCCCATGCATTGGCACAGTGGTAAATAATATCCTTGATATGCAGAGTTTTTAACGCAACCATAAAATTATCTTTTTGCTTCGAGTGGAGATGCAGCAATAAACACTGTCTCTCTGCTCATTTCGCAACTAATCATTTTTACTGAATAATTTCTATTCGTCTCTTTTTCATTCCCCTACAGGATATTTGCCTATGCCAACATCAAAAGCAATTAACATTACTGAATCGCCCGAATATATTCCTCGTAATTTTTAAATCTTTTTCCCCATTGAAACTACTATTATTTTTCTTTTAGAACTCATTCCACGTTTTAAATATTCATTTGATAACAACAGCGATCTAACAGTGACCGAAAGTAGCACTGAGGAAAGAATTTTGTAGGAACAGAAAACGTGAATATCGAATGGAACGTCTCTTTAGTAAACGTAAGCTAATGGACAACCAAGGTCCTCAATAATTAAGATCTCAGTTAATTCTAACACAATTATTTACAAGCCGGGTAATCAAGGTGTTTGTAATCATTAATTGGAATGTTATCTTAAAGGTTATGTTAAAAGGAAAGTTTTTTTTCTATTTTTAAAAGATATTGAATATTAAATGTAATAAAACTAATTAAACTTGTATCATCATTAAACTCTTGTTCAAATATTTATAAATATGTATTCTTTGCAACACGTGGTACTAGTAATATCGTTTTATTCAGTTATAAATTAAATTAAAAGTTTTAATTTTCCTTAGTTTTTAATTAAATTTAATCTGTTAATAGTAATTTTATATTAGTCAGAATTTTAGCGATGTTCTTATCTGTAATTATATAAACGAGAGTTAATGTTTTCTTTCTAATTTCATGTTTCTATTTAATTTGATCAAATTATCAAATTATGTTTATTCTTTTTTTTTACGAAATTCAGGACTTTATGAATACACGTGTATTTATTAATTCATTTAATTAAAATCCGTAATTATTTTTGCTGACGATCGATTTAATAACAGAACCGTTAAAATAATAAATAAGATACGTCCAACTTAAATGTTTTCAGATTTGAATCAACAAAACGCTCTATTTATCACTCTGAATGAAATCGAATAAGTTGGTCACAGATCGATACATTTACTTTAGCGACTGTTTGGAGAAAAATATTTGTATCCAAACACCGCGTTTAATTCTTTAACAAAATACAAATTTTCTGAACATTTCACAAAACGATTTCAATTTTTCCACGAATCGGTCAGATACGATAGTTGACTTCGCGAGTTTCATTCGAACGTAATTTTAGAATCGTTTTAATTCTCTCCAATTTGGATGCAAATAAAAAATGGATCCCGCAACGATCGAAGAACGATATTGGGTTGACGGATGTCGGCGTTGCCAGGCTAGGAAAGATCGAATTCTAGTCAAAAGTTTGAATATTTCTGCCAGCTATGTGGACTAGCTACATCCAAAAAAACAAGCAAGCGAATAGAGTAGAGTTTGGTCGAAGCCAAGCAAGGAAGAAAAAATCGAACGAAGCAATTCTTCGCAAAAAAGATAGGGGCTCTTTCATCGGTGGTCTGCACAGAATTTATATTGATCGAGTGGTTCGAGCCGCTTTATTAAAAACCTGTGTACATATTGGACGTGCAAGGAGAATGTTCTCAATTATATGGCACGTAAATTGAAAACCGTAAGCTGAAAATTTTCTTCCCGGTTATTTTGTAAACATTTCTGTAAATTGACATCTTGGCTCGTATCATTGTAACATATACTATACATATAATAAATAACATTAATATTCGTGCACTTTAAAATATAAGCATGTGCACTTCATGTGTAAGTACGAATATTTTTTCGAGAACTATATATTATACATAAATTTCATAAAAATCAAAATTCGAGATGGCCCCTTCTTAGCACTACTATGGCGAGTGTGGCCTCAGAAGTACCAAATTCAATGTTGCTTCCGTTATTCGCAAAGATAGAACTGCGAAACTAATATTATTATACTCTATCAGATTATCATTATTCGGTAACAGTAATTCAATAATATAAACCTTTTCAAGAATGGTCGAATATAATAGCACAATTTCAAACTCATTTGAAATACTAACAATAGATAAAATAAATAGCAAACTATCAGTCTGCGTTTAATTTCATTAAAATTGGATTGGCAGTTTTTAACTTAAACCAAAATAGATAGACAGGCAGACAAATAAAAATTTCAATAACTGTTATGCTCAAGAATTGTGAAAATGGATGAAGATACTCAGAAACGAGTATTTATTTTGAAATACCAGACAAAGACACACATTTCATTTATTTATATTTATTTCGTGCTAAATTATCGATCAGCTTTTCGGAGTCTTTGAACTGGTTTGCAAATAAAAGGCAACACTTTGTAAAATTTATCAATTGATGAAAATTATTCAAACGCTTGAATATATAGGTATACTACGTTAAGCTTTTGGCTTATGACGTTGATTCAGATTCGTGTCACATTACGGTTCAAACGTGACAAACTTAAATTGTATTTGCACAGGGATAGCGTTTTGAGTTTAATACCGATTACAATTTAAATAACTAAAGGTCGCTAAATTTAAAGTATACCCAACATTTTTTTCTTTATTTATCTTAACATTGTAGTAATAATTAGTTCTGACTGACGCAACTATCGAAAAAATCATAGGTTAACACTAGAATCCTATTAGCCAAAATAACTGGCTTCAAAATTTCATTTTGAAATTCTTACTTCATGTTACATTTTTTCTCTATGATGATGTGATGACGTTTGTAACGATAATTAAATATGTAATATAATGAAATTTATTTTTGTTATCTCAACTTTGCAGTAATAATTATTTAGCTCGGACTGACATTTGTTGAAAATCATGGATTATGGGGCTAAATTATTTCAACGACACCAAATTATTTTGTTCATACATAACTATGTTACGTATGCACATTTATTCTACAATTCTTGCATAACTTAAGATACAATACGAAGAATGTGTTAAAAATCGAATATTAGGACACAGTGCAGTATACTTTGTCTTAAAAGCACCGTAAATCATACAGAATTTTACAATTTAAATCTTAGCTAAGTGGAACCAGTTTACCGTTTTTATATTCGTGCAGACGCGATTTAAATACAATGTCACATTGCAACCTTGTAATTAAATTAAATTTATGCTACACGATAACAAAATTCTAGATAGTATCGTGAGCCGTGGGAGATAATTGCGTAGATCATTTAAAATACGACACTCTTATTGTAGCGGTTCTCAAATGGATGTAGTAATTTTGTTGCTTAAAACTTTCTTCTTAATATAACATTTTCTATTATTGATTTCTCTTCTATTTTCAAAATTACGAGCAATATTAGTCGAGGAAGTTCTGATGAGGGGTTTATATAAAAAATGAAAAAAAATGTAACGTATTTAACGATTTATGTATAATTTTTTGTTATTTATTTACGAATAATTTATAATTAATTGCATATAATTATTGGAGGTTTATGTCGTAAAAACTTTTAAATAGAAATGTATGATCGTGAAAGTTTTATTTCAAATATATAGTATAGTTTTCTAAGTATAGCTCACGATACATAATCTAAAATAAGAATGTTATATAAGAAAGTAAATAAATAATACCACCTCGATAATACGAAAATGGCTCTAGAAGGCATCGAATGCAATAAATTAGAAGTTAAGAGAACGATGATTTAAACTCCTCTAACTTCTCATGCAGCACACCATATTTCATTATAAATTAACTCTCCGAGGTGGAAAAATGATTAATTAGACTTGCAATGATCCTATGTTTTATTTTAAATATATACCTCATTAATTATTCATATTAATATGCTAATTCAAAAATCTTTTATGCATCTCATAAATTTCAGTTTATTCAATCACGAATTGCTTACTTATCAGAAAACATGTCCAAAATATTATAAATGACTATCTTTGCATTCTTCGCTTTAAATATTAAATTATAATTTAATTACCATTATTATCACACCTTAAATACGAAGTTAAAGATAGAGTGTATGAAATTTAATTTATTACTTTTTTAAATATGAAATTAAAAATACAGCGTATAAAACTTAATTTATTAATTTCTTAACACTATTTCTACCACGATTTTATGTATACCTATTTCGACCAAAAGGTGTCTTTTGACACATTTTCGTTTGAATGCAAATAATTGCCAAAACTGTTAGGATTTCAAATTATCAGTTAAATGTAGATAACTTGAGGAATATATTTATTGATACATTGATGTGTTTTTATTAGAGATTATTTAAACATGTTGTAAATTCTAGCTTAATTCATCAATCTACAAAATATAAATATAGCGGTGTACACTAAAACGCAACATGGCGGGAAATAAGCGAATATCAAAGTTATGCCGCAACTCCTGTATTTTCCGTTACAACTGAAATCGGGATTCTCTAATGTGATTATAATTGATATGATGCTGCGAAATGATGTTGATATTTATATGTAAAATGGTTTAAAATTAGGCACTGTCATTCTTAAGGTGTCAAAAGACACCTCATGGTAGAAATAAGTATACCACATGCACATTTTTAGATCTAGGATGAGCTGGAAGAAAATGATATCGCTGAATTAATTTAACAACTATGAAAAGTCAAAAAATTAATTGTGGAGAAATGAACTTAAAAAATAATTTTAAGTTAAAATTTGAAAAGTCTTTTGTCACCTCTTGGTAGAAATAGTGTTAAATATCAAATTAAAGACACCTTGAGTTTATCTCTACATTTCGTTGTAAAAAAAATGAGATATTTTAAAAATAAATGAAATATGAATAAGAAAACGAATTATTAATTGATCTATAATATTTTTTATGTTCCAGGTAAGACATTGTTCGTTCCATTATGTAAATAAACATAAAGAGAAAGTGAGAAATGAGTAAACGAAGATTAGAAGAAATAGACAGGTATCATAAAAACTTGTGTTAGTATCATCGTATCAAAACATTTAGATTATTTGTATCCAATTTCTAAGCTTGTAATAATTAATTCATATTAATTTATATTAATTTGTAATAATAATTAATTTATAATTATTACTGTTTACGTATCAATTCTAATAATTAATTTAGAATAAAAATCAGGGCAATGTTTGAAATTTTCGTCAGAAACAACGTGAACAATAATCCTATTTCTAAAAATTTTAAAATACAATTAGAAAGAATGTAAATTATACACTTACAAATTATTTGTGTAACGCAAAATTGTTGATAATATTAAATATTGTATAAAAATATTAATACAACAAATGTGATATAGAAATATTCATATAAATATAACACAAAATATTGATACAACAAATATAATATAAAAATTGAAACAGTACGTAACATTTATATTAATAAAATTGCTTAACTGTTTTATTTATCATTTTTAAGATAAACACATGCTTTATATTTATATAATACGATAATAAATATCTTGTAATGCACAAAATAAACTAAATACAAAGTCTTGGACTGTGTAAATACATAAATTGCAATTTATTCGTACAGTTCAGTATAAATCAACAGCTTAACTCATAACTACATAGCGGATCATATAAATCATAAACCAAACTTCCATTTATTTTTTGTTATTATATTATATGACACCCTGCTACATATGATATATGACATCTTCCAATTTTTTCGAATAAATAAGAATTTTTGTAACGTTAAAAATTTATGTGTTTTCTCCATGCATGTCAGTCTCTCCAATGTTCGAAACATATTTTTAAGCAAAATAACAAAATTATTCGGTAAAGAATTAATATTATATTTTATAATACTGATTGTATAATACTTACCTTGTATAAAATTGATTTTACTTTAGAAATCATTTTTGTAAACGTCTGTATGGAAATTTCAGAATGAATTATGTTTTTATTTTACTAGTTGCTTTCGTTTGTACATACACATTTTGTTGATATTTCTTGTTATTAATTATGTCATTTCATGTACATCGAGTTTTAATCCAATTATTCATATAAATTATTCATTATAAATTGGTATTTATAATAATTAATCTTGTATCTTAATAAAAAAGGTAGCAGTAGATAATAATAAATTTAACCTTTACACTGTTTAAATATCTAATCTAAATATCTGATAAGTTTATCGTCAAATTACAAAGCGGTGGTATCAAAGCTACTTCTACCCCTTCATTCGTTGTTTTAAATGAACGATAAGTTAATTGAACCACGGGTAAACCCATCGTAACACAAATTTTGTGAAATGAAGTACCTTCAACTCAAACAAGTAATAAATTTAATCACTGCCCATTATGTAAGTTGCAGAGGGTTGTAGAAATATTCGTTCGTTAATTACTGACTTCAAACGATCAATATTTTGTTAAACATAAGTTTTAAATTACAATTTAATATAAATGCATTAGGTATTAACATAACTTTTAATTGATGTAAACTTGGCTGCAGAATTACAATTCGGTATACCTAAAACATTTCAACTGTTGCATAATTAATGCAGCATTCGTATATAATTAAAAAGTAAAATTAATATTTCACTGGACTATCTTCATTTAATTAATAAATATAAATAGTGCATTAATAAAATACTTTTTAATATTTCTATATCTATTTTTTCAAATTCTCATTATTTCTTTTCCATTTTAAGTAAAGTGTCTGATTTATGCAATATCTATGCCTTATCGAAAGAACAATTTTAAAAATAGACCATTTCTTTTCTACACAAATATATTTTCTCTGAAGATTAACTTGCGAAGTGCAATGATACTAATTCACCGGAAATAATAGAAACAACTTGGAAAAATTATCCAGGATAAAGGCGAGTAATAATAAAAATACAGAAATATAACTGGAACGTTATATCTCAAATTAGAAAACAAAATTGTTTCAACGACTTCATTTACCTCGTGCACGCAACAATATGCAAATGCACTTTTTCATATCCGAAATTGCATATTTTTTCTTACTCGTATCAACTGCTCGGAATATTCTGTGTAAAAAAGGAATACAGGTACAATATTTAAAAAACCAACATTTCGTGCGAACACCATGAATTTTGTATTATTTGGACAACATTGAGGTTAGTGGAGCTTATGGCTGCCATTTTGAGCTCATTTCAAACATAATTCTGACGCTGGGTTTATAATGGGAGATCCAAAAAACTTTATAGTAATTTTTCTATGCAGATTTTTACGTTTTTCAATGTAATCATTCATCGTGTCACATAATTTACAATTTTTGAAAATTTTAAGCGCCATGCAGATTTTTTAAATTTAGGACAGTTTTGATCACAGAATTAAATTTATTGTTTTACATTTTCCTAAATGGAACAGATAAGTCTTCAATATAGTTACAAATAAAATATCTAGTAATAAATTGTTTAAAGAAAAAACAAGTGTACTTAAAAAATTGACGAAGCAACAAGAAGAAAGTGCACTTGAATTTTTCCATGTAACAAGTGTTTAAACTTAACCAGAACTTAAAACATAGATTTTAAACACTTAATTCAGTGTTGAGAACTTCTGAACAAGTGTTGAAATCTTGAAAAGTTAATTAATATTAAGTTACAACCTTTATTGCAAGATTTTTTAATCTAACAGACAGTAAAATTTTATATTGCGTATTGAAACATTGCGATACTGCAAAAGTAGAATATTATACAATGCAAATTTCCATGTGCAAAAATGTGGAAGTATAATCCTACATTGTTCCAATTGCTGTGCAGTTATAAAATTCATTTCATTCGAGTTAAATTTTATTAGCCACCGTCAAAGTAGAAAATTTTCAATAACGATTTCAGTAGCTTTCGAAATAACATTTCAATTATTTCAAATATCATGAAATGTTTCATATCTGCCGTTTTTAAATACGACGTTCCTATAATATGAACGTTTTAATGATTTGCTTATAAATCTGTTGAAATACAGCTCGATAATTAACAAATATTAATTTCCATATTGGAAAAGACTAACAGCGAAAAGTACCGTGTTACACTATACTGCAAAATTAATTCCGTAATAAATGGAGTGTAATTACATGGTTGAATTTTTACGAGGAAATTTACAGCTTTCACGACATGCACGACTTCTTGGATAATTAGTAACTGTGCAAATTTGTGTTTATTATTACATCGTTCATATCGCTGATTAACGATCGTTGATTGCCACCCGTACGATTTGATATAATTTTCCAATCGAAACCTGTTGATCGTGTCTATTTAAAGTAATTATTGCTCTTTAACGATTGAAAATTGTTTGCTTTTGTAATTAATGATGACAGATTATGGAATAAAACGGTTATAGACGGTATCACTGCCAGGATTTTATGTGAAAAAAGTTTCGTTTCTTGATTCTCGAGAAAATTTGAAAATTCATCTATTGTATTTATTAATTGTTAAATTAGCGAAAAACTTGTTGAAGTAAACAAATTTTTCTACAAATGTTTCGACGAATAGTTGGATTCAATTTTCTCGAAAACTATAGATTAGACGTAAAAATTCGATTCAAGATTACATCGATAGTTATATAACCTTGTATATAGTACAAAATAAAATTGAAATAAAAAAGTCGTCTACAATATGTCAGGTTTATTTGAAAACATTCTAATATTTCCAATGGTATGAATGATGTGCAAAAATATTTTCGAAACAAAAATTGCATGATATCAGGAAGACATACTGTACTTTTATCTGTTTAATCTTGCGATACCATGACAGCCTCCATAAAAGCCGTATTAATATTTTTTAATGGAGCGGCATGTATTCTTTTACGTAGATTGATGGACAAAATGTTCTATTTGAAAAAGTAGTCGGATGTAACATCAAAAGAATCAATAATCTATGAGATATTTTAAATTGACGAATGAAATATTTCATATAAAAATTTGAAATATATTTCATATCAAAATTTAAAGCACGATATCTGATACAAAAATTCGAAATAAGATATTTCATACGAAAATTTGAAATAAGATATTTTGTACAAAAACTTGAAATAAGATATTTCATACGAAAATTCGAAGCAAGATATTTCATAAAAAAAAATTCGAAATAAATTGTAAAGCTTCATGAAAAGCAATAATTCGGAAGGTATTTTCAATTTATATATAAAATATCTAATTTTTTTATTTAAAATAACTCACGAACTACTCATTTTTTAGATTATGCACTAATATCTGTTTAAGGATGTTCGAAATAATTAGTCCAGATAAGAAATATATGTCATTCAATTAAAAATTTGAATATTACCTTTACAAGCTACTTGAAGGTCTTGATTTTATACACTTTTTTCTTTTTTTTTTTTTTTTGCAAAAAATTTCCACGTGTCATTCATATTTGTCGAAATATTTTGAAATAGGTACTCCAATATATATTACATGCTATCAAATGAAGTTTTCACGTTATTACGTGAGAGTACATCTATCCAATTTATGCCATACTTCTATTTACACGATTTCGCTTTTACGCAGTTTTTAAACAAACTGGTAAAAGTGAACATTTTGACAATAGCAATGCAAGGATAAAACTTTTATTATGAAACTTAACCAACAGAATTTTTATATTTTTCTGACTACAATGAGGCCAAACACCATTTAATTTGGACTAACTTTACTGGTTTAATTTCAATTTACACAATTGCGATTATTGCGACAAACATTCGAATTTTCAATACGCTTCAATTTGAAGTTTAAGTCCAGCTATTATTTTTATGGCCAGGGGTCATTAAACAGAAAATTGACATAACACTTCAACTTCCTGTCTTTGTTTTAATAACTTAGCAGTGAATAGTGCTGATTGACAAAACTATCAAACAAAACAAACAAAAGTCATGTATTTTGTCACGTAGAACAAGATTCCGGAATAAGAAATATGGGTTTATGATAAAAAGAAACAATATGACCTTGAAATAACCTTGAAGACGCCTATGTATGAAAAAATTAGCAATGCCATTTGACTCCACACTCGAAATGCCAAAAAGACACCTCTCAGTTTGTTTTTCTTTTTGTCTTCGAGATTTTTTACAATGTCAACTTAAATATGACACCCTGTATATAAAATAAAAAATTTAGAACGAATTTATTTCGTACAAACATCATGAAATTTCCGGTTTTGGAAATTGACGAATCGCGTAGAATCTAAATTCACCATATGGGAAACTCATGTTCGTGCCAACGTATGTTCCATGCTTCGATAAGTATGTGGGTATTTTGGCGTATTTCCGGTTGCGTGACTTCACGGTGTAGGTTCATCCGTTGGTCAATGATTTCATAAAGACATAACGAAAATAGAAACTTCTGATTGCGAGTCGATATGGCGAAAGACGTAAAAATATTCATTATTTCCTTTTCAAAGAAATTTTACTGTTAGAGATAGGCTACAAATGATACGCTATTTGTGTCATTTAGGCTAGGGTGCAAGATGTGAAAACACGAACACGGGAACGATATGAGAATGAATAGTCATTCAGTCGGCGAACAGCTGCGACTTCTTTCGATTTTTATGGTGCAACGGTTTGTGGTTTAGGCATTGCATGGGAATAAGGGCATACAAACGATTAAACGAGACAATATCATTTTTCAATTACCTACAGTATTTTTTAAATATACAAGAGTACGTAATATGGCATCAATTAGATCATTCGTAATTTATTTTTTAATAATAGATACACTGATAAATATAATATACATTGCGATTATAAAAGCAATTAACTATACAATTTTTTAATCTATTAATCATAATAGAATAGCATTTGGTGATTAGTTTAAGTTAGTTGATCATAATGGAGTAACAATTGATAATTAAAAACAACCCCTTTTGTAACTACATAATTTTTTCATAGAACATAATTTAATATAGAAATAATTTTTCATAGAAAAAATTCCAATTTTCATAGAAAGGGTAATAATTCATTTTCTATGTAAAAATTGCACTTTTACCACAATATTGTATTTCTTGCATCGTTATTTGATATTCTACAGAAAAAAGTACAATAGTATTATCTAATGATAATGAACTACCTAACTAGATACTTACACATATAATATTTTTCAAAAAAAGAGTAATTACTCATTATGTAAAAATTACATAAAAATTACAAGATCTTTTCGCATAACGTATTTCTTGCAATTTACACTTGATACTCCAAAAAGGAAAAGCAGTAATATTATCCATAATAGTAAGTTAGGTAGAGATGAACTTATAATTTTAACTTACAATTTCGATCAGCAGTGTGCAATATTTATAATGAATAAACTAAATAAAACTAATAAAAACCATACTGTACGTAGAACGAATAGGATAACTGTCTATGCATTTGTACCGGATAAAAGCCTCATTCAAATCTTTTTGCTACTTCAAGGGATATATGTACACGTCCAATGGTTATCTTCTGAACGGTTATTTGCATTCGGAAATGGTGTACGTTAATGATCTTTTCCAGAAGACTTACATTTGAAGAAACAGAAAATGATTTCCATTTAAACGTTTTAATAAATGACCTCATCTATTTTTCCTTTTATCTAAATTTAATGTCTTCGACAACCAAAATAATTTTTACTCTTACATTTGAAAATATAATTAAATGCGTTACTACAGTTACAAAGAACATATGAATTATGCATGTGGCAAGAAAACTAATAATAATGTAAAAATTTTGTTTCTTGTTACGGTTTAAATTATTTCAAATCACCTTTATTAAAGACATATACGGAATGATGAATAACAATGTTAATATATACAGTAATCATTATAAGCAAAAATGTGCTGTACGATATAAATTATCCCCATATAAATTATCCCCACACGTGGGGAAAGACCCCTGAAAACGACCAGAAGCTCCCTCGTCGAGAAATGTAACGTGATCCGGTTGAAAGTATATTCGTGAGACAATACTAATGCAAATATAGAACAATGTTATTTTTTATTATTTCGTTATCAAAGTTTTACCGATAGATTTTTCACATTATTCTGATAAAAATGAAACTAAACACGATATAATTTGGATTATATTTACTAGTTCAATTTACGATAATAGTTTCTTCAGAGGCTAGCGAGTGAAAAAGAGACGCTGCGATTGTCAGTCGGTAAAGATCAAAAGTTCCATTGTTTTTAATAGCAAAATTTCTTCATTTTCGGACCAACATTTTGTTGATATTTTCCTGATTAAAATGATACCAAACAGGATGTAATTCATGTCATATTTACTTGCAGTAACTGATTGGAGTAAAGTCCTCGATGTAAGCGTAACATTTGAAATTACAAATAAATATGCCCTGAATCACTCCAGGTTTGGTGTCATTTTAATCATGAAAATGTCACAAATATATTGGTACAAGTTTCATAAAAAAAGAGAATAAAAAAGTTTTATTCCTGCTAGAATTGTCGCGCCGATATGTTACTCTTTGTTTAAAATCGTAAAGCCATCAAGTCTATCTTTATTTTTTTTTAATATTCTTGTACAAACTATTGCCTTTTGCAACTTACGGACAATTTCTATTTCCAAATTTTTCTATTTAACATATTTTGTCAAGACCTAGCAGACATTATGGTTTTATTACTGTCGAACCGTTAGGTGACGAGCGACGGCGTAGTTTTTACCTCAGGTCAAACTTGACCTCAATACGAACGTTTTGTAAGGGCGGTTCTTGTCCCCTTCACTTAATATTTTTTTCAACCAATCCAATAGTTCATTTTACCCAAGTTGCTTGTCCACCCTCAGCAGCATGTCGATCCCACTCCACATTTCAATTTTTGACGAAAATATTCTTTTTAGATTGTTCAGATTCTCTCGTCAGCTCTCAACGAGTCAAGTACAAAATTTTAGAGAACGCAGCTACGAAGTGTTCTTTTAAAGTGCGACAAGCAAACTTTCACTTATAGATAAATTGAACATATTTATCCTGAAGCAGTTGTTCGTTCATTTTGTATCTGAGTGGTGTCACTGATCCACGCATTAAACGAGCTTGCGTTTTCATTAAGCGCAAGCAACACAACAATATCAAGATCAGAACAATATCATGTTATGAAGTAATCATCCTGATTGCACATTTTCTCTAATACGAAGAATTCGGTAGAATGCATATAATAAAAAGTAATGCATAAATAATAATAATTCTGTAATAATTTGAATAAATAAAAAAGGTTCTAAAATTGATCAAAATTTTCATACATAATTAATATTTATAGCTGATAAAATAATAATAAAATTATATTTAAAATTAATTAGCATAGCATCATCGCAGTTTTCTCTACGTAAAATTTTATTTTTCAATCCGTTTCTACATTTCCGTGGCATAAAACGTATTGATTCTAACCCGTCCTATAAAAGCAGACTTTCCGAGCCAAAGGATTAATCTTGTTCGTTAGCTTCTACAAATAACTTCAAACAACGGATGCAATTTTCGACGCATGGTATTTTCGATCTCCTCGTTCATGAATTCTACCGTGATTCTTTCACACAATCTGACAGTATTCAATAAATATAAAAATAAAACGATTTTGAATGCAGACATTCATTGATCCAAACGCTGTTTGTTACTAAAACTAACTGTATATGGCTATAAATATATAGGTTACTTTATGGATAGGGTACTGTATAGGTTACTTCAATGTGGTAATTAAGTCAATTTTATTGCAATTACTTAAGTTTTTGTTGATACACTTTATTAACAATCAGCATGAATCGATTAATTTTCTAATTTACGAAAAATAAAATGTTATTAGTTACAGATTCGTGTTCGATAAAAAATTATTAATTCAAAGGAATTAAATTTTGTAATCGCGGTGTTCTTAAATTTGAATTTGGAAGAAAAATATTCAATTTTAATGATTTTCCTGAAAGAACATTGCAACGTAATTAATAAAAATATGATTTAACGTTTATATAAATCTCACAAAAATAATCACTTTGAAATGTAATATACAATATAATAATTTTTGCAAAAGTAAAAATACACTTTGAAACGTAATAAATTTCGACTGTTTAAATTTTTCGACATTTTACACGGCAGCAGTATTTGAGATTTAAAAGTTCTGGAGAGAATATTTATCGAAGATCGTTTAATGATAGTAATTTTATATTCAACTAGCAGAATTGTCCGGAGTTACTCAGGCGTTTTAAATGCTAAACGTTTTCAGATTTTATGTAAGTACATAGGTAAAAGTCTTCTTTTGTCGAGACATATATAGCTTGATGTTACATATCGGAATAATTTATACAAGGGAATTGTATTCTCTTATACTTAATGTTCTACGAATTGTGATATAATGGAATACAATTTTAAAATGACCTTTATGACTTAATAATGCGTTATTAATCGATAAGAAACTAAATTTCAATTAGAACAAAATTTAAATAGTGACATTAAAAAATTCACAAACAAAATTCAAATAGTACAAATTAAATTTAAATTATTACAAATTTGAAATTTCGTGGGAAAATTGTTTTGTACAATACTTATTCGATGATATTTTTTTTCTTTTCCTTTCGTATCACTTTCACTGTATTTTTATAAGAATACTTAATTGATATTTTTAAGAATTTGGTCATAAGTTTTTCTGACATACATTCTCTGCTTCTTTCGAAATTTATTCCGTTATACAATTTACATGCGTGTCATAAAAATATTATAGCTCTATTTATAAGAGAAACAGCTTCTCTGTGAGGAACTAAATAAAAATAATTAAATTTAGTGCAAGTGATAGACCGATAAACATACTTTCTTATAACATAATTCTGATTGCTGTACCTTTAAAAGATGATTAGCAAATGGACCAAATAAAAATGTTGCGTTTCTCCCTCTTCTACTCTGCAACATACTGCAACGTTCAGTGTTGTACAACGTTAATTCAAGCAGCGTCACGTTTCATCTAGAAATTCGAGAATCTTTATTCATGATGAATTAACATTAAAATTATCAAACTAATCGAATGATTGCTCCACAAGTCTCTTCTCTTTAAATGTGCTGTGATTTTCATCACGATAAAGAATTAATATCTGTATCACTTTATTTTCTGTCGTTTGTTTATTTATTTTTCCATTTCATTTTTAATTTCAAATTATGTACATATTTAACATTTTTATAATGTTAAATTCATTTAAATAATGTTTACCTTGCTTTTCTCGAAAATAAGCTGACTTTCCTCTTCATTCGATCAATTAATACCGGAAGTTTCGTGAAGAACCTCATTAGTAGAGAGGTAAATTATTAATTCCCCACAGAAGTTGAAGGCACTTTGATATTTGCGAATATAACTTTCGATGTTGTTAAATTGACAACTTGAATAACAACGGGGAACCGAGTTTGCTCATAAATTCTCTATCGTTCTTCTGAATTTCCAGTTGAAAGCATTTCAAGGCTCTCCTTTCCTTTAATGCAATTGCTTTGTTGTCGAGCAGCTTTAAAATTACAGCCGCCGCCGCGGCTGGAGCTCATGATTTTGCAATTAAGAACAGTAATTAAGTGATTATTGCAGACGGAAAAGAATCCGATCAAAGTCAAATAACGAACTTCCAAGTAATTGTGTTTAATCTTCGTTAATTTTTAACGCGTTAAACTTCACTTTGCTTCTACCCTGCTTTTTGTTTTTTACGTTTTCAAGGTTTAGCTGTCATGCGATTTACACGGTGCTTTATTTACACGATTTCGCTTTTACACGGATTTTAAAATAACGGATTTACTAAAACCTGTAATAGTGGACATTTTAACAATACCAACCTGTATTTTCGATTTTTTGACGTGAAACTTTTACCACCAGAGTTTTGACATTTTTGTGATTAAAGTAAAACCATTCAATTTGGATTAAATTGGTTATACTAATTTAGATTACACTAATTGACGATTTACACGATTTTCTGAGGAACCTTGAGTATAAGTTGATTGATGAATGAATTAATTCAATTTATATGTAATGTACAGTCAAGAGATTTTTACAGATTTGTCAGGATTTAAAAATTTGGCGATTTTGGGATTTGAGAATTTGCAGATATGTGAATCTAGGGATTTCTCAGTTTACGAATTTGAAAGTTCGGAGATTTGTGATCCTATTAAGGAATCTAGCAATTTAAAGGCATAATTATTTGAGGATCTAGATAATAAATCTGTGGGAATCTAACAGTTTAGGAACCAAATTTGATTCTGAAATCTGGAATCCGAAAAAATTGTAAAATAAAATTTCCAAATTTGGGGGTGTGATATACCTTAAATGAAGTATATGAATTAAATTCATAGAACACAAAATGAAAATTGCCAGATAATTACAATAATATTTCATTTCAATGAATGAAAGTCAATATTAAATTATGAATTAATAATAACTAAAAACTCATTAGATTGTTAATAATTCATTTACGGTAATTCTAACAATATATTGCTGGCAATAAAATGGAAGATTGATTGAACCGTAGATTTTAACAAATACAGTTCCGAAAAGGATCGCGGCAAAAGGGAGCAACTATCGAGGTCACCATAACATTTGATCGTAGTTCGATCCGGTAGGCTCTCAGCTGGGCTGAAGTTGCACAGCTTCGAAATGAATTTGTCACCTACAACGAGCGCTTTCGAGCTTTCGAACACGTAAACGCCGTATACCGTCGAGAGGAAATTCCATTTCGTTGAAATGCATACTCGATCCCTTGTGCTGGAACCCTTTTCATTTTTGCAGTTCGTGGCTTCGAATTTGTCGGTTTTTGATGCCTTCTGAAAGGTTTACTCCTCTAACGTGCCGAAACACCGGCTAAAAACGCGATGAAACATCCTTTATGCTCAAAGAGATTGCTCGTTTGAACTGCACCGGAGTTGCAGTTACTTTCGATAGCGAAAATCAAGTGCATTCAGCATTAAGTGGTAACGCGAACATGAATCATTCTGAAAGGATCAGAACATAAAGCTTACATCGTCTGGCGGTTATACCATGGGAAGGAGATGGTGAGAAGGATAGGATTCGTCAGTCAAGTCTACTTTGTGTTGGCAGAATATGTCTTATGGTGTTTTAGCGTTAATACCCACATTGAAATCGCGGCGGAAGCTGTTTGAAACTGTTTTAACACGCTGCTATATTCCATAATTCTCTGTCAAGCAGTAACTAATACCCTACTAATTGCTTCATCAATCGTTTAAAACAGCCTTTCATACTAGAGCTAGTATACTCTAGGAAGCGATAGCAATTCACGTTCTTAATAGGTTACCATAGTGAAACAAAAACAGACTAATTGGAACAGAGAAATAATTACAGATGTTAAACTCAACTCTATTTGCATGAATACGAATTTTTATCAGAAAATAATAGAAGAAATCTTAACAGAACAAAATCTTATAAATTCGTTTTAATGCAGAAAATTGTATTATTCTTTTGACCTTTGCATTTGATAGGTGATTCTTGATCCAATGCGACAACTCGAGAGCTGACTAAGAAATGAGGTATTAGTTGTATTATATTTATTTTCAAGTGACAGTTATGAAAATAATGAAGCAAAATATTATTTCAAAATAGAAATTGGTTATTTTAATTTCAAACAAAAATTGAATAGATGCTACCATTACGTGCGTTCTCTTGGGGCAAACACCGAAATTACGCCTCGAGTAATTTAATGGAGAACTACGTAGCTAAAGTTTTTTGTTGGAGATGCTGGTATTTATAAAAGCGAGTAGCTCGGTTTCGCATAATTTGCATTATTCGACGGGCCGCATGAATTATTCGTTTATTTTGAACTTTGTTTGAATTGGGAAAGAAATTTGAAGAAATATGCGTTTGACAAGGATGTAGTAAAAATAAATGAAATTTTTTTATGGTTGAAGGTACTACGTTGGTCTGAGCTATAGTTAGATCGAAGAAAAGTTTCGAACAGGTAGCACTTCACTAACTGGGAAGGTATTAATTAATTCTTTAATCCGTAAAATGTTCCACTTGTAATTCCATTAAAATATTGCAATTGAAATATGTTTGACGTAAGAAAGAACCTGATAAGGTAGATTACTTTATCCGAGTTTCACTTTGATATGAAACAGTAGTGGTCGTATTTAATTTATGCATTTATGAGTGGTAATATGTTTAACACTAAAACTACCAAACCAGTCATTTAATCTGTTCAGAATTTTTTTATTTCAAATTGTAAAATTTATTAAGATGCTTTTCTTGAAACCTGTGGTGATTTTTATCGAGATGAACGTTTGTTCATTTATTTTTCTATTTTACTTTTAATTTTAAATTAAAATTGTAGACCGGTAAGTTTAGTGTTAATCAGAATTCCCCAAGCGTTACGTTCACTTATTTATAAAACTTTGCTACCACATAGGGAACTTGTAAGTGAACATTTGTATACCCCATTTAGGGAGAAGACAACTTATTGTTTAAAAGATAAATAATTTAAGTTAATGCTTAAATTCTCAAATACGACCAACTAACATGTACAAATTATTAATTACACCGTTAAATGCTTGGTTACAGATCCATGGTTCAAATACCAGTTGTCTCTTTTTTTTTTAATTCAAATATTTTATTCAATTATAGTATCATTATTAAAGTTGCAAAAAATTACGATACAATTGCTACTGTTAGTAATTTATTATGTTATACTTTTTACTTGTACTTTTAATGCTTTTCAATAATATCGAATTTAATTATATCTAACCATATTGCTGTAAAGAATAGTGGGAACAAAAATGACTTTTTTACATTTGCTTATTTGTCTAAAAATATGGGAAAACATTCTTGTACGTGAAATTTATTTAGAACAATCGATGATTTATTTCAAAATATTTTTAAAGTTAATTAAAACCAGTGTTCATAAATTAAAATTTATTTTAAGAAACCATAGTTTGGAACATCATAAATTGATTAAAGCAGTATGGGTGTTTAGTTGATCACGATTGCTGATTTCGATTAACCAAACAGTTCGGTTTCTAGATTCATATCTTTTAATTAAATATTTATTAATTCCATGCCGTACTATCCGTTCATTATTTTTCTTGATTTATGTATTAAATTACCAGGAAACCTTGAGTTTCCAATTGAAATAATTGCGGTTTAAAAAAATAACTTAACTTGGTTTAAATTCAGTGTAGTTTATATGAAACAAATATTTATATAACGATTTTTAATCAATTTTGATGGCATAAATAATATTGTATTTTCACATTATCAAAGAGTGCCAGACTTATTCTGTTTCAAAATTTGTCATTTTATATGCACTGCTAATAAAATGCAATCTCTATTCTGTAAAAAAATTACGAAGACAATCAAATACAGAATCTGAACCTGAGGAATAGAATAATACTAACATCGGAGAAAAAAGTACAATTTTTTACATGTGGCCCATTACCAATCACCTTTTGCAAGGGTAAAAACGCAGAATTATGTCATAAAAAAGTATGTTTATCAGTTTATCGTTTTATTATTAATAAATTAATTGTTAATAATTATGATCTATTGAATAAATTTTTAATAAACGAATTTTTAATAAATTTCTATCTGAGGTTTAAGTCCAATTATAATGTGCACAGTCAAAAATCGTAGAATACAAAATTGACATAATATTTTAACTTTCTTTATTCGCTTTAACATTGTAGCTGTGAATAGTTCTCACGCCATCTCATGGATTGGCATCTGTATGTATCAGTACGTTGTACTTCAGAATTAAAAGAGTAACTGTCGTTAATTATTAATATCCTTCAAATAATTACCCAACTGCCCCAAAGTGAGGTATATAAATATTCAGTTACATGGTGGTTTATATGGTTGAGAATTTTCATGAATAAGTAAGCACTTGGGAAGTTCCCCTCGTAAGTAGTGCAAATACAATTTTCGATGTTTATGCACTGCGAAAATATATACATCTACATAGAATCATTTTATTTGATTCTAATCGTACTATTATATAAAGTGACAGTTCGACAGTGTGATGATACCTCTAGGGTATTATGGGCTACGTACGAATCAATATATCATTACAGTTATATGATAACGTCAACTATAATACAGTGACAGGTGACAGCTAAACGAGCGATTGTGGCGACAGTGTCTACATCGAATAACGTGATGATGGGGACATTTTGTTTCTCGAATTTACAGTTTAAATTCTTAAAATGGAGTAGTGCACAACAAAAATCAATTCAGTACAAGAATAGTTAAATTTGAAAGTTAAAATAAAAAAATTGTGAATATATGAAGAGACAAATTGCCCAAATAGTGTCGGAAATATCTCAAAATTGTATATTATAGAAAAAATGATGAATGAACAAATTTTTAAAAACATCTCAAATTTAATTATTATCTATATTATAAATCTATAGTATTAATGCATTAAAGGAAAATGAATAGGAAATATAGTATCAGCATTCAGTAAATTGTTCAGTATACTTCAAATTTATAAAAATTTAAACTTGAATTCGGTAAAAATTATAGTTCTGTCGTAATTCATATTTAGTTTTCGTTATATTGCTTTTTCTTAAATTACAACATATTATTTTATTCTTTCAATTTATTTTAAAATTATATTTCATTTGCGATTCCAAAATGTGCAAACGCGATATAAAAGATTAACTGAAATCGAACAAAAAAAGGATTCTATGTGCTGAAAATGTAAAAACATTTGCACATGTGTTAAAAATGTCAAATAATTCTGCTGCAAAAATAAAATGTTAAAACCATTTAATTCTCAAAAGCACCATAATTCAAAAGTGGAAGGATAATAAATGAAATGTACTCCCGGTGTAATTTCATTCTCTACCGAATACTTTAAAATGTAACGTAAGATAAGAATTATACGTATGAGCGAAAGAAATATATCTGATAAAAAGGTTACAAAGCAAACAGAAAACAAGGACGGAAAGAAAAATGAATGATGACAAGACATTTCAGTGAATATGTGCGCGTAGTGTACTTAAATACACTGCACTTTATCATAGGAAAGTAAATATGGATCTTATGGGCTCCTCAGGGAATTACTTTCCCCATCATAACCATTGGTAGAATTGGATCATCCCACATTGTCTTCTCAATAAAAAGCCGAATCGAATATTGCGATTCCAGGATCGCAAGAAACTGCCAGAAGCAGAATATCTTTTTAAAAATGTTTTTACGATGAATAACAAAAATTAAAATGAATAGGATATAGCATATTTGTTAAGCTATTTTGATTAAATCTACTTAACTATAATGTACGAAATGTTTCTATTATTATATGCAAATTCTACAGTTATATTACTTATTTTAGAAAGATGAAGCATTTGTTGTAAATTAAAAATACATCAACAACTTCTTTTTGCTTTAATAATCATTTTAAAAATGTCATAAATGACTTCTGTGAAATATGTTTGCTTCATATACAAACATCTGGAATATAATTCTACTTCAATACAAGATTCCATTTCAGAGCATAAACAATTAAAATGCAACATGCAGCGAAAAGGAAAGAATACCAGTTTTCATTAGAGATAAATTGTAATTTATCATAGAGAGAAAAACCTGTCGAGAAATACCACAGTTATTAGTAACGAAGAAAAGTACAATAGAAGACATTGTTAAAAGATATAAGATGTATGTACGTGCGTTGTATGTACCATGCGCATGCGCAGTAAGAATATATAAGCTTCGCTTTATTCAAGAAAAGATTCTATTACCTTTTCTCAATAAATACTTTAACTCGAGCAATATTTTAAACTTGAACAATCAGAATAGTATTTGTAACAACATAATGATTTTAATATGTAAATGTTCTACGTTATGTTTGACATACTACTAATATAAGGAAGATTATGTACTATGCGCATGCGCAGTAAGAATATATGTACTTCGCTTTATTCAAGAAAACATTCTGTTACCTATTCCCAAAAAATACTTTAACTAGTGAAATAAATAAATAATGAGAAACAATAAGTATAGCAGAAAGTACGTTACTTATATATTTTCAATCTATAATAAATTATACATTTTTTCGTAGAATAAGCAGTATGATATATAAATTATCCCTTCTTGTATACAATACCAAATACAGAAGTACTGCACTGCCAAAATATTAATGTAACTGTATATTTGAATATAGTAAAAATTATCGAGATTAATACAGATATTACTTTCAGAACATACATGTTTACAGATCGAACAAAAATTATGTACGTATCGCCGCTAGGTGTCGCTATTGTGCCTAGGAAATATGTGTTCTCGCTTGCCAACACATTTCCATTTGAAAGGCAAATAAAATATGGGAAATAAGGAATATCCGATAATGGATTTTTATAGAGAACGAATAATTGAAATAATAAATACACAATTCACGATTAATCACTTATTCGTTATTCTTATTCGTGCAAAGTTCTATTCGAATAATGCCCAGCATTTCATATAGCGATGTTCATTATTTTAATTTGAAGAAAGAACTTTCCTCGTTTTATTTCTTATAAGAAAGGTTATTCAACCGTTTCCTTCAGAATGTAACTAAACTTTGTAAGAAGTTGAAAGAAAGCCAACTGGAAGTTGGGCAAAGTAACGTTACCATTTTAAGAATTTCGCAGCTAACAGAAATGATTAATTTAGCTGAAGATACGTATAACTGGAAAAGTTAGTTCTCTTTCATACGACAAAAAATTTAATGTTAAAAGATCCAAAACGATCGATACATAATGTCAATATTTCACTGTTGTCGATATCATTTAACTTTTGATGGAAAATATTGACACATTGTCAATATCTAAGTATCGACTAGATGGTTCGATGAAAATAAAAATAGTTTTTTTTTTTAATTTAACATTGTCGAACGGTATATCAAAAATAAATGCACTGTCAGTAAATATTGGACGAATGACATACAATCATAAGTGACATTCAAATATACGTTGTCCACAAATGTTAACAGTATTGACAATAACGTACTGTCAATATACAGAATATTTCACATGGAATATCTTGTTTGTTTCTAAAAGTATTAAAAAGTGCGTCAAGAACAAGTTGAATATCAAAGAGGACAGAATTTAATATAATTAACTGTTTCAATCATATTTTTTTATTTCATTATTCAATTTTACTGGACATACTTTACAATACAGTAATAGTTTATTTATATAGGAGAAATACTAGCATTAAATTCCTAAATTAAAATTTTTAAATTTGCAAATTTCTAAATTTAAAATTTTTTAAACTACATAATTTTTCAATCATCTTATTAAAAAATTCGTAATTTCGATACCCAAGAAATTTTTTGTCCATCCATGGTGAAACTATTCTATACATCCATCGTCCGACCATCAGGTTCACTTTACATTATAAAAATATTATCATCTTCAATAGACTATTACAGTATTATGAATGAAATCGTGTAAAAGCGCCATTAAATAAGTACTCAAATTTTTCGATTAAAAATGGATGCATTAATCAATGCCCAATTAAAATGATCGGCGGAAATGAAACTAGTTGATTGATTCTCTGAATGTTACTTTAATAGAGAAAACAGATGAAACGATTTATTATCGAGAGGACAAAATTGCACTTTTCAATTTATTTTCAATCGTATTTTTTTCAATGATAGGTTTCCAGTAAAATAACAGATACGCAAATTGTTTAATTAAAACAGCGTTTTTTTTGGAAACAAATTTTATTTGGAGATAGGAGAGAATAAAATGTTCGAAATTCAGACCATAGTACTGTAGCGGCAATCAATCGTTTGAAACGAATTTTTCGGTTCGAGTCGAAACTTTATTAATTAAATAGATATGAGAATAATTTTGCACTAGTTTACGCATTTGATACCAGCTGCGAAGCTTATCCAGCGTTCCTGAAGTTATTAAGTGGCTCAGATGCAATTTAGGCTTCCTATGGAAGTCGAATATTTAATTCCAAATTGCCAAATGTTCACATTTCTAAATTTGTAAATTCCAAAATTTCAAAAATCCAAATTGGAAAATTCCATATTCCAAAGATCCAAAAATCCAAATTCCATATTCCAAATTTCAAAATTCCAAAGTCCCAAAATTCCAAACTCCAAAATGCCAACTTCCAAATTTCAAAGTCCAGATTTCAAAATTTTTCATTGAAAGTTTAACTCTTTAATAAAAACCAAAAAGAAGTGCTATTTTCTCCCTTTTATCGCAGCAAAGAAACATGTTCCTCATAATTTAGTGCAAATTAAATTCAACTTTTTATCGAAGTTTCACCAGGAACGAAGTATACAAATATACATTCTCATGAACTTTTGTATCTCTATTTACAAATAACATTTAGTATATTATTATTTATTTTTGTTTCAAATATACCGAACGTTTAGAGTGTTTGGAACGTTATAACACATAAATGTGCAATAACATTCTGAAGCTTCCGAAACTGTTAACAGATAAGTACATTAAATGGGAGTTCTTCTAGTTTCACAGTTTTCCATTTTTATTGACTTATATGTCACTTTTTATGTCAATACGACAGGATTATAATGTCAATAGCGGAAATTAAAATCGATAACGAAGTTATAACGAAATTGAAATCTGTAAAAGTAGCTGGAAATGAATCTTATTTGATGGTACTGTTCGGCGAGATACCGTAGTGTGATGGACAATTTTTATTACATCGAGCGTCGATAAATATCAAAGTTGCGTCGGTAGAGGAGATTGAAACAAATAAAAACTGCATAGCAGCCTCTACTTACTCGTAGAAAGCTAGCGAAATGGCCGACTAGCTGACGATGAATGGCTGAAGTTGGAACGACAATCGAGAATAATATATTTGCAGTCAGAGTTGCACTTTCTATTGGCAAAGTGATTTCAGACTTATGTTATATTCCATGTCTCGCGGGCAAGTTTCAGCGAAGGCATTGTTAGTGTTGCATTTCGATTGCTCGTTAACAGCGAAATTACTGGCACGTGACGTATATTTAAACTGAAACAGTTGAGAAATGAACATCTGTACATTAATACACTTTTTTTATAAAAATGATTCACGAGAAAGAAATGATTTTGGCGAGGTCTATATTTTAAAATAGCAAAGAGTATAAGGGGATCAAAAGTGCCTTTAGACCAAATTAATCAATGAACATATCAGTTAACAGATCGTTCAAAGGAAATCATTTTTGCCAAGTATCAAGCTACCCCTACTTGAAGGGTAGTTACAAGCCGAATCGCAATTTACTGTTTAAGCTTTATATCTTTTGTTGTGCTGTACGAAAAATTAAAAAAAAAAAACAGGGACATTCTGCTCCATGGCGTACGTGTTTGCGAATTTTTCCAGAATTTTTATACGCAAAATGAATTTTTAAAAAATTCTAAAAGTTCAAAATATTTTTTTTTAATAGAAATTATCAAGTGCCCACGTTCACATTTTTTCAGTAGATGTGCTTTGTTATGATTATTAATCTGTAATTTTTTCAGATTTTTTGAAGTAGTGGCACAGTTGCAAAAATCAAAAACCGGTATCTGATTATATTATTATTTTAATTTTTCACGAAACCATGTTCATGTTTTTATAATTTTAATAGCTTGTTAAAGATATTAATATAAAAATTTTCAGTTTCTTTATGGAAGTGCATCACATATAATTGTAAATCGATATTTTCTAATTTCTCATTCGACAGTAATATAACCATAAAGTTTGCTGGATTTGACAAAGGTCCAGTTAATCCTTCTAAGATATATTGAATAGAAAAATTTGGAAATACAAATTGTCCGTAAGAAGCTGCAAAAGTCAACGGTAAATTATTCAAGAATATTCCAAAAAATGAAGATAAACTCGATGATTTTCGATTTTAAGAGTGCGCCGCAACACATCATACAATCATCATAACAATTAATTACAAATATTTTTTATATAATAAACAACTTAATTTAAATAATTTATCGCCATCAGACTACCCGATTTCGTTCGGTAAAATAGCAAATGGGTGAATATTGACCCAGTTTCATGTTGGTCGAATGGCTGACAGTTCGATTACCGGTCACTCTTGTGGCTACGTCAGAACAAAGCGTTCAAAAGTTGAAAGCAAACCAATTTTGTATACGTGGTGAAATGACGTGCAAAGCAACATCGCACAAAATCAACAGAGTTATTTGCTTAATTCGATTGTGCGTTGGTCGCGTAACTATCCGCTTTCGTTTGTAACGCAAACAAAACTGGCCTGGCAGAAAGTAAATATAAAATATCGTAGTCAAACCGCCGAAGGATTTCCTTTTCAAAATAGCTTCGCTAAATGATCAAATAAAGTCGAAATTGTTTACGACCTTTCTTTATTTGCTGCACGCTGCTGCAAAAATGGGGCTTCAGGTTCGTGAAATATCTGGCTGTCGCTGATGGAATGATCACTTTACTTACGAAACGTACAACGGTTACGTTTAATAAAAATTATGTTCCATAATAAAAAAACTGGTATTTTATCGAAATGATATTCGATAATACCAATATTTTCATATTTTAACGAAATCAAATATTTTTTGGAGTAGGTGGACGTAATTTGGTTAATTATCATTTTGAAATTTTACATATTTGGATTGATATTTATTATAACTATATTGTAACTGTTCTGAATGAGCAGTCAATTTTGAAAGTGGCGAGTCCATTTTGATGTAATAAAGCCTTCATTTTTTAGTGCATTTTAAACACTATTGGATAATAAAGAAAGATTATCTACGACCACAAAATACAAAACATTTGTCTATTACTACTTATCAATATTTTTAAATTTATTGAACTGCAAATCCCTAAATATCTCGCAGTAACGAAAAATGAACCACACTTTCAAAATTTATATTGTATCATCGGTATCTGAATTAAAACGAAAAATTTTACTGACAATGAGATACTTAACTGGTCCTTAACCATTTTATGTTGAGAAGATTGGATGAAGATTAACAGGGTAATTTTTATTAGATCATAAGCTTGAAATGAATGTGCTGTAGGTGCCATTTTATGGAACTTGTCATAAAATGGTGTCAAACCTTTTGTACATGCAAATTGGCTATATATGATACAATCTAGTAGAATAATATCTATTTTACAGTTTATGTTAAACTATTCGTCTGAAAATATAATATGTGATATTAAAATTATTCGGTTAAAATAATAAGCTAACTGACATAGTTCGATGAAAGTGTGAGGTTTCTTCAACAAATATCTGTCACTATAAGTAAGATTGTTATACTTATAATTTCAAAATACAATTTATAACTAAATCCCACATTTTATGATAGTAGACTTTTACAAAAAAGACAAAAACTAAAAGAATTATTGTTGATTGAAATTAATCAGTCATTATAATTAGTTTAAAACTAAAAGTGATTGCTAATCGAAATTAATTAAAAACTATTGATCAAACTGAACTGTAGAGAACAATGTACAGAACAATGAGCATTTGTTCAACCGTCGACAAAAATTGTAAGGCTTCATAGAATGTTCTTACGTGTACATTCGTAATCGTTCCTTATTATTGGAAATAATGCCCATGTATGAGGATTTTCACAATTAATTAGCTGTTTGAACAGCACGGCCAGATTTCAAGTGAAACTTTCAGGATGTTTGCACGTGAAGGCAAACAGAGAATATCTCGCTTGTTCATTAAGCAAATGATTGATTCGCCTTTGTTCCAAATAAACACCATTACAACAGTATTTCCTTCGGCGTAAAACATTGCCTTCTGATTGATTCCTTTGTCTCCAATCTCTGTGAAATTTCATCAAAAAAACATTTTTTTATATTTGAACTGTCGAAAAATCTTCCACCAACTGCTTGCACCTTATTCTTATCAAGCTTTAGACACCAGATCACTTTTCTCTTTGCATCCAAATTCCTGAATGCAAGTATTCCAGTATTTATGTATCCGGACCCTGTTTTTAGGCAATCTGGTACAATCAGGCCCATATGCGACGCTTCTGATCCCATTTTCTAGATATTTATGCATCTGGTGTACTTCTCTAATCACAATCCTAAAATTTAACTCCTAGGAGTACACCTACTTCTATTTTCATAGTCAAACCCATCGTATAAAACTGAGAGTCTCCGAGGACACAGGTCAGTAATCTACTAGTCAGTTTATTTTATTAAATGTTATAATGGTTGGTTAAAATTAATTTGCTGAAGGTAAAATTATCGAACTTTCATAGTGATTGAGACTTTCGACTATCTTCTTGAATGGCCTTTCCCTATAGACAGGGTGTTCCAGTCCTTTTTTATTAAAAATAAGATCAAACTGTATTGTTAAATTAGTATAGAGAAATGTTGTAATCTGTATTTAGTAATCTTTTCACTTCAAAATTATTTTTCTTCGATTTTATCTTTATTGAATAATATACAAGAAAGCTTTGATTGGTAATTAAAGAATTTTCAAGTTTATAAATATAGAAATATCAAATGTAAAAATTTGGAAAATTGAAAAATTAGAGATTTCATGATATATAAATCTCTAATTTTTAAGCATGAAAATCTTCAAACCCCTGGTCTTCTTAATTTTTAAATTAGGTTATCTGAAAATTTGGCAATTTGGAAATGTTGAAATTCCAATTTTTAAAAGTATTAAGTTTCCATGTTTTCAGTCCTCAATTTCTAAATAAAAGAAGAGAATGCAAGTAAATAATATTACATTGCACAACAATATTCTCTCTTTTTTTATAGCAACAATGAATTTTGTAGATTGCGTCAATAATTTCAGGATTACTAGAAAAAAACTTACTGCTTTACTATTTTTATCGTGTTTTATAAATTAGTATGGTGTTATATTACTTCTACCCGTTGATTGCTCGTCTATGTAAACCAATTAGATGATGGATGGAAGGCAATATAACTTCATATTGTCATGATCGAACTGACGTTATATCAAACATACTTTCGTCTGGAACTCGAAATCTGAAACTATTCATCACATGTATGGGATAATGTTGTCAAAGTTATTAACTTTGAGATGAGGAGCCAGCTTCATTTTATCGAAAATACACACTCAGGTTTTTATACATCATTCCAAAGATACATTTCCTGAGGGAAAAGCGATGTAGGAAAATGAGATCTATTCGCATACAAAGTTCTGCTAGTAAAAATTCAATACACTTATCATCCGATTGAACTGAATTTTAAACTCTTGATTTCCACCTTGCAATTTGACGTGGGGACATTTGGCAAGTTTAATTAATATTCATACTGTAAAAATGAGGACGTTGAAAATTATTACTTTGTCAGTTAATTATTCTTTGTTGAAATTGTTATACGGTCAGGTTCAAATATTCAGGTCTTGTTTAAATTGCTATAAATTCAGATTTAAATATTCATGCTTTGTTTAAATTGCTATAAGCTCAGATTTAAATATTCATGCTTTGTTTGAATTGCTATAAACTCAGATTTAAATATTCATGCGCTGTTTAAATTGCTACAAACTCAGATTTGAAGCAAGCGTAATACATAATAATTCTTGAATATCGAAACTACTATTTACAAGAAAGTGCCGCAAACTATCTGACCCGCTAGACTTGTAAAATAGCCAAAAATAATATGTTTAATCAGTAACTTTAATATTCGGATATTAAAAAATTCTTATTTTGTTCCTCTATAATTTTATGTACAACGGAAAAATCATGCATATTCACAGATAATATTAAGGCTCCGTGTCTAGTTAACAATAGTATTACTTTTATTTACATAACTTGCATCATTTGATAAATAAAGTAAATATAACTAATTTTTCCTTATAACTTAACCGTCGCTCGTTGTTCATTAAAATAATATTAACAAAAAATATTTGAAAAAATATTAATCCAAACTAACCTAACCCAACCTAGCATGCTTTATACTTCATAAGACTTATAGTTTACAAAATTTTAATTAATGAAATAATTCATAAGAGTTTTATAATTTATACAAATTATTTACTAAGTTTTGTACCCTAAGTAAATAAAATTTATATTACCGTTAACTAGACATAATAACTAAATATTACATCTAACCATTTACGTTTTTTTATAATGTGAACAAAATTACAGTGCAACAAAATAAAAATTTGGGGTTACTCACTTTATTTTATTATAAATGTGAGGGTTTATGATTAAGGTTTGAAATCGCCCTCTGAAGCTATCGAAAATCGTAAACAAAAAATACATCTTTTTTATATCTTTAATAAGCGGGTATAAAAATATACCTACATTAAATTTCAAAGTTCTATAGCTTTTTTATAGTGGGTGGAAGACAGTCGTAATATCGGTTTCAGATCTTAAAACTGTTATGAGAACCAATATGATGCTATAACTGTTATGGATATAGCTTCACTTGGTCATATTGGTTTCAGTATCAATTCTTCAACGAATTTTCTATTGGTTGTTAGGTTCTCGTTTTAATTCGATTTAAAAACAGACGATAACTATAATAGTTCAATTTTGATGGCTGAAACAGAAGCTCGAATTAAAAAAAAATAAGAGATGTTATCTTTAGATGAATATTAAATCAATGGCGTTGAATTTATTTTGAAATAATGTTCAATACAATTGGCTTGAATTACTCGATTTATGTATACAATTATATATTGTATAAAATTTCACTGGAAACTGATTTAATAAACGAGCACTGTAAAGAAAATGCTGCAACGCTCATAAAAACAAAAATCATTTAATACTCAGCTTTTATACTCTAACAAAATGTTGTTTTTAATAGTCTCGTAATATTTCATAGTCTATAAAATGCACAATAACAGAAAAATATTTTCTCGGAAAATAGCTACTCGTGCAACAAATGAAATATAAAACACACCAAAATTGAACAGAAAAAAAACTATTATAAAAAAATAAATTTTGACCAGTTATAGCAAATAACAACAATCCAAAATTAGATAGAAAATAGCTGTTATAGTTAAAATGTAAGTAGGAATTATAGATATTTTATTGTAAATAAAATTTTAGACTAAACTTTTTTCAAATACGGAAAAGTTATTTGAAACTCTAATGGAGTAATTTTGCTTGATATACCAGCACAAACCTCACCCCTAAGGGCGTGTTTACATTATGCCTCAGTAATTGGTGCTAGCAGCGTTGCCAGTAGGTAATCGAATTTTTCCGTGTCTTGTTTTTGTCTGTACCAAACAGAAGGCAAGAAAGGAAAGAAACCATTTTCTTTCTTAAAATCCCCAAATCCCTACATCCTCAAATGCCTAGATTCCTAAATTCTTACATCCTCAAATGTCTAGATTTCCAAATTCCTAAATTCTGAAATTCCTACATCCTCAAATCTGTACATTCCCAAATCCCAACATACCCAAATCTATACATTCCCAAATCCCTACATACTCGAATCTGTAGATCCTCAAATGTCTAGATTCCTAATTCTTACATCTCCAAATCCCTACATTCCCAAATCCCTACATGCCCAAATACCTACATCCCCAAAACCCTATATCCCCAAATCCCTATATTCCCAAATTCCTATAATCCCAAATTCTTACATCCCCAAATACCTACATCCCCAAAACCCTATATCCCCAAATTCCTATAACCCCAAATTCTTACATTCCTAAATACCTACAACCCCAACTCCGGGCATCCTCAAATCCCTATATCCCCAAATTCCTATAACCCCAAATTCTTACATCCCCAAATCCCTACATTCCCGAATCTCTACATCCCCAAATACCTACATCCCCCAATCCCTACATTCCCAAATCCCTATAATCCCAAATCCCTACATCCCCAAATCCGTATATCCCCAAATTCCTATATCCCCAAATTCCTATATCCCCAAATTCCTATATCCCCAAATTCCTATAACCCCAAATTCTTACATTCCTAAATCCTTACATTTCCAAATACCTATAACCCCAAATCCCTACATCCCCAAATCCGTATATCCCCAAATTCCTACATTCCTAAATCCTTACATTTCCAAATACCTACAACTCCAACCCCGTACATCCCTAATTTCCTACATCTCCAAATCCCTACATCCCACAGTCCCTACATCCCCAAATGCCTACATCCTCAAGTCCGTACATCCCAAAATCCCTACAACCCTACATCCCTAAATCCCTACATCTCCAAATCCCTACATTCCCAAATTCCTATTTTCCCAAATCCCTACAACCCCAAATCCCTACATTCCCAAACCCCAAATCCTCAAATCTTTACACCACCAAATCGCTAAATCCCCAAATCCCTAGATTTCCACACCTCCAAATTCTGAAATTCTCAAAAATCCTTAAACGAAAATGGTTTCTTTCCTTCTTTGCTTCTTTTTCCAACGACGATTTGGTACAAGCAACGCAAAAAACGCAAAAATTCGGCTACCTACTGGCAAGGCTACGAGCACCAGTTACTGGCATAATGTGTACGGACCTTAAGGGTTTCCCCCGATGTACGGCACATGTGACCATAATAGTACTTGGTGACTATGAGCCTTGGAATCCCCCAAGGTTGCCGAACTATCGTTCCCGAAATGTAGATTAGCTTCCACCCTGATCCCGCTACGAAATTAACCCTGGAAGGAATCGATAGAAGGGAATATTTTATCTCGGTGCTCGAAGACTCAGAAATCACTAAGTATTCGTTCGGTGTAGACTAGTATATTTTCGCTAGTACTTTGTTTCTAGTACTAGTATCTTTTAGCTAGTACTGCTAGTCATAATAAAGTCATTTGATAAAACACAGTGTTTGTTTCTTCTCTCGAATGTGAGTGATCCTTCTAACTAGTTTTTTCGTCGACATACACGTGTAAAGATCACCAGAACTCGAGCAACCAATGTTGTATTTGAGTAATTAACACGTATTATGCGCATGCAGCTATGAAAAACAAATTGTCTAGAAATGGATGCGGAGAAATATCGTGTTACTTTCATCACGCCGTTGCATTCTCCCCTATTCCGAGTAGTATAAGGACAATATCAGTTATGATATCATAAGGTAAGAATAAAACAACGTACAGTGATGGATGCAAGTGCAGTGTGTAAACTGGAATAACTTTTTAAAATTAGATCAAATGACTTGAATTCTTTATCAACTAGAATGGTTTACTTGATGACGTATTTCTATTGTTAGTTATCGTGATTCCATGCTATTTTTATTACAATTTTTCTACCTAGTTCGCATGAATAGCCAATCACAACACAGCAGGATAAAACATGATGTAATCTTGTGCATTACACTACAAGATTGGATGATCTTATTTTATTACCAGGTTAAATCAATCATCTCGTGGTTGAATCAATCTTTTGCAGTAGTTTAAGAAAAAATTACAGTAATGAACAAAAATAGCGAGATTTGAGTTTTTGTGTTATCTGGTCAGATTTTTGCGGATAGATGTATTTAAAAGAATGGAATTGAGAAAATGTACACATTAGTGACCGCTGTTTATTTCATTTTGTTGAAAATAATAATTAAAATGATATACTGATCACAGTCTTAAAAAGTCGGAGTTATAATTATTTTGTTTATTATTTTTTTAATAATTTCATTATTTATGTGTTAGTTAGCAAGTACCATTACAGATTTTTATAAAATATGTTACTAAATACATACGTATTACTAAAGTGAAAGATTTCGTGAAGGAAGTGTATGGATCTATATGATAATGTGTTAAAATTAACGAAAAATATATAAAACATAGCGTAATAACAGAAACACGTTAATTATCATTTATATGATTATAAATTATCGTGACGGTCACAAAGGAAACATCAGACTAAATGCAACTTTCATTAATAATTATTTTGTAAATATTCAATGTCACACTTGAAAGCTGACTTACGTAGAAATTTAAAGCTATCAACATTGGATGATCGTTATTTTATAAAATCCGCACATGTTGATAAAAAATGACTATTTTTAATCTATTGAAAACGATTTTATTGAACAAAATCTCATGTGTCGAATACTGAGTTCATTTACCTCGTTATCTTATTTTATTTAATAAGAATTTTACTTACGTTAAAATTTTGATTCTTGTCTCTACAAATTTGACGATAAAAAAATTCAAACCCCAATATTTTTATTTATTGCAACATCATTAATAAATTACGAACTTTGTTATATTATGAAATAATATTGCCCTGTCATCGACGAACAATTTCTAGTTGAACAGTGATTAATTTTACCGACAATTAATCACCGACAAGAGCAAATAAATTTAAATAAAAACTGACAGCATATCATGTATGGTAGTATGTTTCATGTGAGGTCGCTAAATGTACAGTCTACGTAGATCAATCAGATTGCTACTAGAAACAGAAAAAAATTTCGGAGAATTTTATCTGGCAATTTTCTTGCGTTAATTGATTTGAAAGTTTATTATAAATCAAATGTATGTGTTTGAGATTTAAGAAACGCTGAGCATCATTAGGCAAGTGACCCTATTATCGAGCACTTAAGGTTTTCTTCAAATAAATAAGGAAAAGTTTTAATTTTCTTTTTTTGCATTAATGCAAGTTAACATTAGTCAAATTTGAAGTAAAGGAACAAAATAAGCAACATTAGCATACTATCTTGAGCTAACATTCAACTTTGGTACACATTTTTGGAGTATCGTTATGTGACACTTACTAAAGGACACAAAATCAGTATGTTAATTAGCAAAAAAATAAAAATTGTGATCTATACCACCAATTTTATATAATGTCTTGTTTTTCACAGTATTGTCAGTATTACTCTTTGTCGAAGCTAAATTACACCGAAATATATTCGACTAAAAATAATTTCAACCTAAAGTGAGCTTGTACCACTTTCAAAATGAACATCTTTCCAATATCATTCAGCACCCGAACTTATTTTCATTATAGACTGCTTACAGATAAAAATATCACGTTAAGTTTTATCTACTCTTATCCTTATTTTCATTTGTTCCAAAAATGGACTTGCTCCACTTTCAAAATAAACGGATCGATTCTTGAATCGACTATATTAATTTTTAAAGGGTACTCAGGCGACTGTTTGTGAATGGTATTTTCGACGGGTCAGCTTAATTATTAATATTGTAATATTTTACAAGGGAGGGTGTTTGAACGCGAACGTAGACCTCTGCCGCGACTAAGAAATTTATTACAGGGTTCAAGTGGTTTGACGCGTAGACCACCATGAATACTGTACTTCGAAATACGGGTCAACGAGGACCCTTTAGTCTGTCAAGTCCCGTTCGCATTGGTCTTTAACAAACAAAGCATAGATTTTTCTTAACCGTCACCCACTGATACGTGCAGATGCTCGGGCGATTTTTGTACAATCGAATACACAGTCGATCGTTGAATCTTGTGCGGGTCGGATTGAGAGTCAAGAAATTCCGTGTATCATGGAGTAACGTGAATTATCCAATGCAGGGCGGTTTCTAATACAAATTGTAACACTATCGAGTGAGACCCTACACTCCTCGAATAGACTGTCGTGAACAATTCAACGCAATGTGGATTATAACACGAATCGTAACATTGTTTGAGTGAAATCCTGTACTCCTCGAATAAATTAATAATCATACACAACTACATACACGTCATACACACAACCGCTCATACGTTCCATCACGAACAAATATACATTTCAAGGGGTATTTTATGCCACAAAGCTTTTTCCCTTAAATCGTATCATTCGAGCCAATATATTATTATTATTTTTCAGGCTCAATTTTGTCTAATTAATTTTTTCTTCAGACATTATTTTGAAACACGAAATTTCTCCATGTTGGAAAGATTTCGACGATACAGAGGGTAAAATGTATGATAATTAATAATTGTGGATTTGGCGTCATTTTTGTCACGAGTCATGTACCCTAAGTTAAGGTCAAGGAGGCAGACGGTCTTCTATTTTTAATCGACTCCTGCAGAGCGTTGCTCGTACGTAGATGGTGGCATGAAGCAAATCTTTTGCTGTAACTAAAATAGTTAGAATCCTTAGACCCACATAGCGGTTGACGACACACGTGGAAAAACGAGTTTAGCACATAGTCAGACATAGGGCTGGGTTCGAACCGATATTTTAAATTCTCTAAACTCGAATCGAAAGTCTTATATTTTTTCAGAACCATCGGAACTCTCGAATCTTGATACGGTGATTTTGTGAAACGAAGTCTGAATTCTCAAATTTTCATACTCCCTAATACCAAAGATATAAAATTTCTAAATTACATCAACAGCTCAAATTTTCAAATCACTAACTTTCCATAATAATCAACTTCTAAATTTCAACATTTTCAAATTTGCAAAACCACTAGATCTTAATGTGGAACATCGACAGTAAAATAAGGATTATCCTAAATATCCTGGTTGCGCCATGGCACATCACGTACAAGAAACTCATTTTAACCAGAAACCTGTTAAGTCCTATAACGCTGGAATAATGAAGTTACAATGTAAATGCCTTAAAAAGTTACACTGAAAGGAGTAGAGGTGGGTTCAAACCGAATTCTTAAGTTCCCTAAACTCGAATCCGAAGCTTTATAAAATTTTAATACTCTCGAAACTTTCTTGTGTTTCGAAGTTTCAACGTTTCGAGAAAACTATCCCTAGTAAGAATACTCGGATAAATGAGTGTGTATGTGTACATAGGCAGGGCTGAATAAAGAGAGTGATTTAGAGTATTTATATGAAAAAAAAAAAATTTTTTAATTACTTTAACCCATGTGGTGTTTCGCATTTTCAGTAGTTGATACAGTAAAAATATCTCTTTGCATTCGAAAATTGGCTCACATTCGCCATTTAATTTAACACAATTGGAAATAAATTTATAGTGTTTTACATGTGATAAACGCAATGAAACAAATAGTGTGAATTAATTACAAATAAACAATAACCTCAAAAGAATTTATCAAACTTTTCAACTAAAATTGCTATCTGCCAACGGCAAAAATACCTTCGAGTGCAGAGATATGACGAAGATGAAATGAATGTATCTCAAGAAAAAGCTTAATAAAGATGATCTTCGGGTTAATAAATACGTCTTCAGTGTTTTCATCTTGAGGAAGTTCTTGATGACTATGAAATATCACTCAACTCGAGACGATTCTTCACTTTAAAGCCATCTTCAATCAGATGCTCTCAAGTTTAATTTCAAGACCGAACTAAGAATTTCGCTTCAGATTGTTCCTCCGCGAGTACTTCATCAAGAAAAGAAAAGAATAAATCGGGGAATATGAAATTACTTTTAAAAACCTGTAAGTACCAATTGTCAGGTTGGTAATAGGAATAAATCATTTAGCTTTGGGTTGTTAATTTTGTTAAAAAGGAAACTTCACACCAATGCCAAAAAGACCAAACTGTGCATACGTAAATAAAGACGTCCACATATGGCGGACGCTTCCACATGAATCTATTATCTTCATTATTAAGAATTTGTCCATTAACCGAATTGAAAATATTCGTACTATATACTTGAGACTATGAATAACATAACAAAATATCGTAAAAATATTTGTGCAAGATTTATAGAAATAAAAATAGTATTTAATAAAATTTGCAACTGCTTCAGTGTGGCAGTCAACGTGTCAAGGTATTTAAAATATTCCATCACCAATTTTATTTTCCGTAAATATTTTTGAACATTTAAAAATCGATGACCGAATTTCGATTTTGAATCGAAGTAGCTAGCGACACAACGCGAATCGAAAGCTGTTAGAAGAACGGAATGTTCAATTTCGAGTGGAGAGGGAAGATGAAGTTTGAAGTGGTTACGGTGACTACACTGCTAGACTCGTGATTCTAGAGTTTCGGAATCGTAATCAAAGTAGCTTTAAAGCGTAATTCCTCTTCCTGTTGCTTCATGGGAACCAGTGCCTCACATGACAATTGATGCTCCACAAAGCGTGCTGTAGACCGTGCGGGAAACACGATTCTCCTTGAGCTGAAGTCTCCTCTTAATGCAAGAATCCGCTTCGGTTCCGCTTTTTCGATGATTAATCGTTTCTCTTTGAAACACTCTCCACTTAACTTCCCTGTGTACTTTGACTGGATTAACGATTGTCGCGATTGTGGCGGAGTTCAGAGGAATTTGGAGTCATTTTGTCTGTGTTGTAATTCGAATGAAATCTGTGCTCTGTTTAACAGTTTTTGTGTGCTTAAGTTACTTATCGTCAAATAAGTTTTACATGGAAATAATGAGTAGATAATTATATTCTTTTGGACACATTATTATGAATAGAAAATTATATTCTTTTGGTTTAGTTGTTGAAGAATTAGACATAATTTGTATTAATCTTTTAAACTTCTATTTCGGATTTAATTAAATATTTCAAACGAGCAATTGCTGTCAGCATCCAACACAAATATTTTCGTGGACAGATGCTATGTAAATTTATACAGCTTTATACGTTTAAGAGTATGAAGTTAGTATATTTAATCTAACGTTAACTTGTTTTATGTTTTCATGTTTTACATGAACTTTTTTATGTAAAATAATGTCTGTAGTGAGGAGTGTCAGATAGCTTTACATCATAAAATTTTTCAATTGTAACAAGAAATTATTCAACTGTGTATAATGTTTGAGAAAAATTTTTAAAAATATGAAGTTGGTAATACACCTAAATTAACACATATTGAATACGTTTCTTCTTTTTTTAAACGTTCTTAGTATAATAATATTTTATAATCTTAACGAGTCAAATATTTTGTATATATGAACTTTCTGTAAAAGATTTCTACAGTCTTTCAATATCGTATGTTAGGTTAGGAATCCTGCCAACATTTTTTCAAAATGGCCTCCTCAAAAACTGTACGATAATATAAATGCTATTTATATAAATAGGTTGACACTAAACTATGAGTCGTTCTTACTTGAAAAGAATTTTCAAGTAAAAATAATTAAAACATTTTTTTACTTAAATAAATTTGTTTACTTCTAAATTTTAGAAACATTTCTTTATCTTCACTCTTTACTCTTTTAAAATAAATCAAAAACTATCTTTAAATTATAATAGTCTAAGAAAATTGCAAAACTGGTTTAAAATTAATTTTTAAGTATATAAATTAGCATGTACAGAAAATAATATACTTTAAAGATAAATATTTTATAGAACAATGAATTATTGAAATCTCTAAAAGAGATAATTATATTTGAAACAAACAAGAAGACAAAAATTGGAAAAATTTATTCTTACAATTTTTGGTTACCATATTCTCGAAAATGATAATGAGAATGTTTTTTGATAATGAGAACGTCGTCAAGAAAATTGTTAACACAAAATGAAGATAATTATCTTGTTAGCGTAGTTCATTATAGTATAGTTAACGTTGCTTAGCATAATCTCTTGAGGGCGTGGTGCATCTCAGAAATTCATAAATGTGAAATCTGTGCTGTAGAGTAAATTTTTGTAAAAGTCTAGAAATATATGAATATTTAATTTTACCGAAATAGATATAATTTATAGTTACTTAACAATAGATGAATGTTTTAACGAAAATAAAAGTTTTTGTTATAATGCACATGAAATTCTGAAATATTTTGGAACTATTTTTCTTTATAACTCTTCTATCTACCTTAAAGCTTGTATTTTTCCAAAAACTATTCAACGTTCCTATTTTCATCACTTCCATTCTTCATAAAAATATTGTCTCTTTCTTCTTTCATATTTAGTTGTTTCATCTTCAATGTCAAAGTCATGTAACATTTCTTGAGATGTTTTCATTTTTTGGGTTTATTCAATCAATTCAATCGTTTCACAATTTTTTAGGAAATAAATGAAATGTAGCATGAAGAACTACTAATTATTCTACTACTATGTACTACTAACTATTATTAAAAGTAATACTTACAACAGAATTTCGGTACAATACAAATTATCGTCGAATTACCGATTTTGATCAATTGCGAACAAATTTGTCATTGCTAGAAACAATATAAAATGTCTTTATTATTTAAGGAGAGGAACTTCTCTATCAGCTCTTCGTCGACATATTTATAAACATCTATAACAAAATTTGTCAAGTATCTATCAAATATACCACGACATTTAGTGAATTAAACAATCGTAAAAGTCATCAACTGTTAGAATTCCACAACCAAAGAAAAAATAATTTAAGTTGTTAACAAATATATTATTACTGATTAGATAGTACTAATCATTGTAACAAATAATAAATTAAATGAGAAACAAAAAAAATGATTTCATTTTAAATAATCAGTCAAATAAGTTAACATGAGATAATTTGAATGAAGGTAACACAACATTATTTCGGATAAGGTAGCTAAATAAGGTAATATTACCTTAATAAATAAGGTATCTCATTTTTGCCTTGCCAAATACAAAGTTAATTTGGATAAAGCTTATACATATTACAAAGCAGAGAACAAACAATAAAATGTTATTATCTCTTGGAAATAGGTAATATAGAAAGGAATGGGGAACGCAACACTCGACTACAGTACTCCTCCGTTAAGCGCATTTCGGTAGTAAAATTGTCCATGTATTTAGGTAGCCAATATACAATCATTAATAGTGATAATCAGAATCTGGTAACGGTAATTGCTGTTATTGTGCATTTGCCCCGACTTCATTGCCGTTATAAGCAGGGAGATTGGACACGTGTTAGTTTCGTTGATTGCGCTCTTTTTTATCAACAGTATATTTCCTGACAATTTCACAATTTCGATTATTTTCCAAGGAGAAACGAAAGACGTACTTTAATGAAATTATTTTTTTTTACATTAGTTGACTTCGTTTATTATTCCTTATTTGGAGTTAATCAGGATCTAAAATTATAGACTGAAAATCACAGTCTAATATTTGACAATATTTACTATCATACAGTTCCAATTACTGCACCTTCAGCCAATTTGCACAGTTACATATTAATTAGAAAACACTGCTACATGAATTGTGATGACTTGTGTCACATTTTCCACATAAAATAGCAAACACATACTTAGACAATGAATATTTGTTATTAATAATTCCGTTTTGTATAGAAAAAAAAAAACATTAAATCTTAATAATGTATTTAATGAAACGAAAACAAATGTTTTTGCCCACATTACAGAACCCTCTCAGTTGTAGATATATTCCAGCGCTTCAATTTTGGCGCCATTTTAAGTTTCGGCACCGCCATTATGCTGTAGTTCTACCACCATTAAGTTTTTAATATCATTGTACAAATATTTTTAACTACTATCTACGAATCTAATAAACTTTTTCTAAATTAAATGGATGCAAATTAATTTTATATGCAATATATTTACAAAATTATATTCCCTATAAAATACAATATACATTTATACCAAAAATTGTTACTGTACATTGCATAATTTGTATGCATTTAAATTTCAAATTTAAATACTTTCGGCTAGTGTATAATTATCGTTGATGCCAACATTTAACCAAAAACGTTGTATTTCGACAAATTACAAACTTAGATGATTGCTCACGATTGCAAAGAAGAATATTTTATTATTATTATATTTTACTTCGTGAAGATTACTATTTTTATTTCATGAGCGTCATTAGCGGATAATCAGCATAAATTGAAGTATCAAGCGAATATAGTCCTGTATAATTTAGAGTGACAGAGATAGTAAAAAGGATAATTTTCTGCATGCATAAGGTATCAAGAGCGTATAACTGTCGCAGCTCAACGAAGGATTTGCGATCGCGTTCAGAGTGCAGTAACCTGACAGTTAATTTATAAAACGGAACGTTTAGTCGCATAATTCCGATTTGCGAATCTTTTAAATTTCTGACAGCGATACGATAGCGCCACACGAAGAAATGCCATTATTTTCTTTCGCGAGCCTTTCATGAACGGGGATCGTTCTTCAAAACTCGACAAGTCTCCACGTCAGTTTCTTTGCTAAATGTTTCTTGTATCATTAAGCCGGAGCCAGTGTAATTACGGTTTTATCCTCGTTTCTTTTCCCTCGAATTTTTGCTTAATTTATTGCGTAACTGAGTAAGACGTTTGAATGGGATGCTACATTTCTCGGCGACTAAATGTTGCTTTTTCTTATAATTAGCTTTTTGAAGGATACTTTTGCTGTTGCTTTGCTTAAGTTAATACTGAAAGTGGGTTTATGAACGAATCCAAGTGCAAAGTTTTCAAAAGGAGATAGAACGTTTGCGACACATTATTCAACACCTGTAAATATTTTGTAAATTCTGTAAATTCAATTTTTGTATTATAAAGAAAACGTAATGAACAAGCTGTGAAGTGGCAACGGTTACAGGACTTTCCGATTCGTTCGTATAAACCGAAATATCTAAAATTTTACCAATTTTTCTCAAAATTTAATCGTATCAATGTTTAGTATCTCTATAATATAACTTTCTTTTTTATTTTTACGATCATATTAAAATTTTCCGATAAAAAACTGGAACAACCTGTATACAATGCTGCAACTCTTATTCTACATTTTAAATAAATTATTCAATAACAAAAATGTATCAGAATAATCTTCAGCAATCGTAAAGATGTAAAAGAAGTCATGCATGTTCTTTTATCTCAGCCAGTAAAAAATGGCGTGCAATAAAGTCTTTCTGCAACATAATTTACTTTCATGAAAACTCGCAACGCTACTTTTATGCGTAGTACATATTTCAATTGTCTTCGTTAAAGAAATTACTTTAAACAATTATTTATCGAAATTATACTAAAATAAACCATTTGTTTTATAAAAAGTGTCTGAGCAAGAACAAGTCTCCACGGTACGTTTTAGATCGCGTCGTTATCACAGATGACGAGCTATAACGAGTACAAATCACTCGAACCATTGAAGCAAAAAAAAACGATTAATTGACAAGCTGCGAGTTATTAAGTTATAACGAGAAGAAGCATTGATTAACAATCATACAACGATCGCTGAGTCAATTGTGACCCAGTTCTACGAAGCATGTACAACGATCCATTGACGTAAATTACTCGCTTGAATTTCAAAACGAAGGACTTATATCGAAAAAATATTTCAAGAAATGTTGCAAGGTTTAAATCATGGAAACGCGGGCGAATGTAACATTAAATTTAAACTGAAAAATCATACGTCGAGGCAGTGAAAACTGGTGATCCTCGAGGGAGCGATAAAAAAACGTTCCGCCATGGTGATCTACACAAAATGTAACCTCAAATGGCGGTGAAATTCAAATCTATTTATACAAAGACTTTTCGTTGTAAAGTAATGATAGAAATATGTATTTTATCTGAAATACTAAAATTTAATCTGTTGCAGAAATATGTAATTTTAATCTTCGTTTATTTTTTTTAAGTTAGTATTTGTAGGCAAATTCTTATGCTAAATGAACATATCAATATATTCACTTATAATAAATGTAAATGTATTTGTCGTGAAAAACTAAAATTTAGTCGTTTATATTAACAATTCTGCAAGCAGATATGCATTTAAAATTCTTTTCTTTTTAACCAACGTTTAATCACTTCTTTTATCAAACCTAAAAACATTGATAATTTGGTTATTTATGAAAATGACTGAAGAAAATTGATTCGATAACAAAATAAGATTCAATATTTTACAGTAAATTAATAATAAAATTTCTTTTGTTATTTTATTACAAAAAATTATTATCGCATAAATACGAAAATTAAAATTTAAAAGGTAAATAAAGATTGAAGTAGATTAATAACAGATTAGTAATAGATTAATTTGTAATATTACATATTAAATTCATAAAAATATTTACGTAATTATAAAAATTCGTCTCTATTTCAATTTTATCGCCACTAAGATACTGCCATCTATCTTTCAAAATGGCGGAAAGTGAACACAAACGCGTATACTTTTCTACCATTCACGAACCAACATTATCGCAATAAAATTAAATCCATTCTGTTATTAAAAAAGTATGAATAACATTAAATTTTCACGCAGTATAATCTCCATTTTACTATTTTTGCAATCAATTTAAATATGTTTCCAATATGTATCCAGAATTAATTGCTTTTGCATATTTCAAATACCCTAGATGAACGTGATTGAAAATTTGGACACTATTAATATGTATCGTATACGATAGAAACGAGAATGTTTTTTTTTCATACAAAACGATTTTTCGCAAATTTCGAGATCGCGAACCTTTGGTCTGTCCAGCGTAACAATCGTAACTGCAGTGCGATTTGAATGCATGGAAATATTGCAGCAAGTGAAAAGCTGAATAGTGGTCCGTTCATTCGCAATTTTTGTATTCATATTTCTTGCTTTGAAAATACCCTATGCTTGCAACAAATTCATTGTCGCTGATACTATTCGCTCCCTTGAAAATCGATGTTAATATTTTATTCATAGAACGTTTGTGATAATATTTGGAAAGTAAATATACAGTGACTGTTAAAAGTTTCCTGGAAGGAATATATTACTAAAAATATGTTGTTTTCACCGTATTTTTTCGAAAACAATCTCCATGTTGAATACTTAACTGATCTTTTAAATCTTCAAATCCTCAAAAATCACTAAAAATCAATAAATTAGAGGTATCTTTTCTCCTGGTTGCCATATTTTCTCTAATGAAGTCAAATTTTCTCTTCATTGTACTGTCAACTGTTATTTGGAAGTAAAATAACTCCTTTTCGATTAGCAGAAGCTGTTTCTCGCGTAATTTTTTACGTTTATTGCAATATTTACATATGACACTAAACATCTATCATCAAACGTTACCCATTGTTTTCTTCGCATGCTTCGGTCTTGTCATACGTCATGAAGATTCATCGATGTTCAATCGTTGAGATGAATATCCTCGATTATCATACAGGACCGATTTGTCATTGTAAGTAACAATGCTACGCAGAAATCACTCTCTATCAATACGTAATAATAGACGACCGCAAATTGAATTAATGAAGTGGTGAAACACTAAAACGTAATTGATTTACAACGCAAAACAAGCACATGTAATAGTAATCATGCTCTAACAATAAAAGACATGAAATATTCTATTAAGCTTTATATTTTTCGGAAAAAAATCGCAAGTAATTCAAAATCGTGAGTCGTCCACTGCACTAACAGTTATAAAGAAACACGTTAATATTGCTAGTGAATATCACATGACTTGAAAAGTTACATAGAACTTAATGTAGAAGGCTATACAGGGTCTTTCTAAAGTCCGACCCCATCTTTATATTTCGCGACTTTAAAAATGTTTCAGAAGAAAATTTTAGGATATCAAAGGGGACATAATATGGTAGCAACAATTTGACCTTGCATGGTCGTTTGAAGGTCATATTTACATCTTCAGTTTAAATAGAATTTTTTATTGCATATTCTAGTAGCCCTCGTCGAAACGTTTTCAAAATGTTTGTTTCTTGTGCAAGTCATTCCCAAGATATGAAGCTTGAATGTTTACATATCGTCAACATTCACATTACTCAAAGTGTACCGCGCGAAGGTTGCACGATCAGATGTATACCACTTATGTGTCAATTTTGAAGCTTCACATCTTGGGAATGATTTGCATAAAAAACAAACATAGGTAGTGTTTGAAAATGCCTCGACGAAGACTACAAGAATATGCGATTAAAAATGGAGGGCTGTATTTAACCCCTTGACCTATGATTTCCTTGGCAATTGTGTCAGTCAAAGCTAACTAATTATTAGTGCAGTGTTAAGACGAATGAGGAAAATTGAAATGTTAGATATATTTTGAATTTAGAGATCCTTGATTATGTAAATTGTAATTGGTGTTCAACGTCAGACTCAATCGTGCTGCGAATATAATTTTAATTTGTTGCGGGTTAAAAAATTAAAGGGGTGAAAAACTGAAGATGACGTTCACGTGATCTTCAAACGACCATCCAAGGTAAAATCGTTGCCACCATCTTATATTCCCCTTGATATTCTACAACTTTTATCTGAAACATTTTTCCATTTTTAAAGCCATTTCAGTCGTGGAGTCAGGCTTTATGGATACCCTGTACACATGAGAGTATTAATCACAGTAAAGAGTTCGTAGGCAAGTATAATTTCCTTTGAATTTGAGTTAGATTACGACCAAATTTACGATGAAATTAACCAAATGGAATTTAATAAATGTTAGACGGTACGTATACTCAGAGAATGGAATCATACTGGCGTCCTGCAAAATGCTGGATGAGAAAAGAACGTTTTCACGACTTGCACTTCGACTTTGCGAATATTTATGAGGACAATTTCGTCGCTGAAATAATATTAACTGAATTGCATTTTTAATGAACGCAATTCGAGAACAATATGTGTTTTACTAAATAATAAAATTTACTCAGTTCACAACGTTATAGTATGTAGTATTTAAAAATTTCCAGATTTTAACATATATTTTTTGAATTAATACATTCCAATGATCAAGATTGTTATAAAAATATTAAATGATTAAATAATAACTCAAGAATCAATAATAAATCTAGATTATTATAAAAAAAATGAAATAAATAATATTATAAAAATATTAAAAATATTAAGTACTACTAAATACTATTTATTAAACAGTATTTAATAATTATAGACGATACATTTACAGTCTATACGTATATTCAGTCTATATTTACTGAATATTATTGGATTATGCAAAAATCGAGTTATTAAAATGGTGTCCCAAAGTTTAACCTAATTTCAAATTATATATGCATTATACGCTGGTAGGTTTAGTGTTAAATACCGAGACAGAGTGACTTCAATGGCCGTTTAATTTTTAGAGGACAATAGAAGTAGAGTTTTGTGACTTTTTATACCTTTGACAGGAAACTTTCATGTACGCACGTGAATGCGTGGCTGCATGTATGTGTTAAAGAGTTATACTACACAAAATAAGCGACTTCTCCGGAAAAATAGCTTTTCCGCCCTGTACTGTAACAAAAGAAAGATTATATAAAACCTTTATAATTAAATATATAACAGTTTACCGTTCATATCTACTTCCAAATGACAAAACTGTTTTAAGTCCTCATTTCTGCAAAATTTCGTCGGTACAATTATGTCCTCGACATCCGAGCATTCCATTGGTGTATTGTTCAACTTTTACAACAATTCAGAGATTCTCATTTTGCCATTTTTCGGGCTTGTAAAATATCGTTATATAAAAATTATGTCCTATTCCAACAACTGTGGTATACAAAATGACTGCGTAAAACAACATCGATGACTATGTTACTTTACATCGTGGCCATGTTTAATATTTTATCAAATAAAACTGCCAATCAAAATGTATTAGTATAATTAGCCGCGATACAAAATTATTTTGATTCCACATAAATGAAACAAATATAAATTTCATTACGTTACATCTTCAGTTATCGCCGAAAAAGCCATCACACTGTGAAAAAATCTAACACGAAGTAGGAATTTTAAACTGAAATCGTAAAAGCAAGAATTTCGACTGGTGCGGTAGTTTTAGTGTTAACAGCGTGTATCAAAATCAAGATCATCGGAGCTGACCTCCCTGTAGTATGTAATTATCTACTGACCTTAATCCAGGACATACGAACAATATATCTTTACGAATCTGGAAAATGGCGGGCGACCATTGATGCACTCCGGTGAGATACCAAGGGCTATAAAACTCGGTACACGTCACGTCTCGTCAGCGCTGATCGACGTGAGTGCAGACACACCGGAACAGTATGAAAGCAGACCAATTTTGGAGCGAGTATGTGTCGAAGTCAGTAAATCAAGCTGGTTAATTTGTTCCCAGGCCATTTGCACGCCGGAACGTTCGAAGCGAAACTTGACGAGCACGACATTGTTAGAATCCAAGATCGACTTGCGAGCTTATTGTTAGTCTACTTCCAAGCCAATATGCGTATTGGGACGTTCATACCATAAAGTATTTTTTATAACGTAGTTTCGTTACAAAGTTAATCTCAACTGGGTTGTGCGTCAGACGCACGATGGGATTCTCAATTGAAACTCGCAGTTTTGTCTGAACAATCTTGTATTCGCGAATGGTCAATGGTTGCTACACAGATATAAGGTAAATGTCCTAGTATTTGAATGAGTCTCGATAATAAACAATTGAGTGGGAATTTTATTAAAGTACAATAGCAAAACATATTAACCTTAGATAGATATAAGTTTCTATAACTCTATGTTTATATCATGGAAAAATGTTATACTATAATCCGAGATTCAACATTTTTAAACTCGATTCATAATCATTCCAACAAACGAGGGAGTACTTTTGCTAAAATTATAACTAGTTAATATTGTATAATTTTTTAAATGGGAAAGTTGATTTGGATTTACTAAAAAATAAAGAATTCAAATTCATCTTGTTTCTTAATAATTTTGTTTAAATATGAAAATTAAGTACTGCATTTTTACATTAGTATGTAATAATATTATTCTGACGAATTATTGAACGCCATCGGCATAGACGTGATTTTTACGTGAGTCCAATTTATTAAACGCATCGACTTTAATACATTTATTACATTTTTAATTTTTATTGTATCGATATAAGTATGGTTTGTATTGCATACGTTTATATTAATAATAACTATACATAAATATAATTCTGCTTATTTTTAAATTGGCCATAATATCAACATAACCTAAAATTCTACATTGTACCTTTAATCATTTCTCATACAAAGTTACATAAATTCTGCAGAATTCCAAGGGAAAAGAAAAAAGAACTAATAGTTGCCAGTGAAAAGTTTCATATGCCAAAATTAATTCAGAAGAAAAAGCTCATTGTAATTAATTTGTTATAAAGAGAATACTTTCATTCCACAAAATATTACCATATTCATCTTTTTAATTAAATAATGAAAATAATTAAATTAATATACATATGATATTCAGGATAATTAGTAACTAGGATTAATTAATTACTCGTAATAAATAATGAATAGTAAGAACTAATGAGATACCATCAACAAATATTATTTAATTGTTCAGTTACATGAATACTTTTAGATTCTAATTAATTTAAAACTTGTTCAGAAATGTAAATTCATATCATTTTCTCTGAAAATACAAGTTTTACCCTTTCAAATAAGCGTATTTAGTTATAATCTTGCATTGTGTAGATATAAAAGAAATTGCAATTATCTTAACTGTTTCCTTAATCGTTCGACCACTGGGGCATTTACCTTAATTTCAGCAATTTAGAGAAACAAAACTCTCGCACCAGAGGAATACAAATTACCGTTGATTTTCCTGGTAACAAAAATGTGATGTTTAGTTTAATATTGATAACCATACATTCTATAATATTATTTATAAAATTACCAAGGTCAAATATATTAATATATTATTATGATATATTTAATCATATAATATACTTTAATCTCTTTATTCTTTTAACTTACTTTATTTACATTTTGCTGCAATGTAGTTATAAAATTTCTGTAAATAAATACTGTGATCAGGGAATCATAGATTTCTTCTTTGTTACACAGTAGCAGACAATAATTGAAGAAATGTTCCACAGTTAAATTATCACTGAAATATATTTCAACTGTTCTTTCTATACAAAACTTAACAAAAGACTTATTCAAGTATTGCGTTATAAACTGCTTTATAAACTAAATGTAAGAAAGGACACTTTAAAAACATTTTCAATTAATAAGTCAACTAAATATGATACGTGTAATGATAGTCATTTTTAATCAACAGAAATCACAATATCCACATTTGTTTTCATAGTGTGCCCACATATTATGTAGATTGCATTAACATACTTAATTATTCTTAATTTTTGAGAATGGAAGGTCACTTCAAGGTTATTTAAAACCTATCCTCTTTATGAATGTATTTTAAAGTTAGCTACAATATATAATTGAATACGAATACACCTAGATATAAGCAAATAAAGCATCAGTAATTTTAAAAGCTAAAAAAAGATGTCTTAAAATTCTTAGTATATTATTAAAATTGCATAGAAAATATATTTTAAATCATCAGAATTCAAGAAGATATTTAGGTATTTTTCTGCCAGACAATTTTTAACAAGCTCATATCAGAACAAAGATAAAATTGTCGTGGTAATGGAATCAGTCGATTCATACCCTTTCAAATCCACGTTAAACGAAACAAAACGCGATTGAAATTGTCCTGAAATTACTTGCAATTTTCGTTCATTTTCCTCCGCGGAATTCATCAGGACTGTCGATGAATATTTATACGAAAATTCCGCAGTGCGTACAGGTGAAAAAGAAAGCAACACATATGAAAACCGAGAAGCGTCGTTGATAAAATTTAAAGCCTGAAGAGAAATTGTAAATTGTTAATGCGAATATTTGCATGCTAGACATTTTTTATACGATTCGTTGGTTATATCTGTTCCAATGAATAAATAACGCAGACACACGTTGTATCGACCTGTTAGCACCTAGTTTTATTATTAAACGCATCGATTTTCGACCTGCTCGGCCGTTTAATTTGCATTTTAAGTGGATTTTTTTATTTATCACCGAAAACAACCCGTTTAGCTGCTGTAGTTGCACGAAATTCGCGCGAGATGCGCTAGAATCTGCATAAGGAACTAATTAACACGATATCCATGCGTAGTTTCGTGGAATTATTTTCATCACAGGTGTAGCCATTTCACTGTTTCCTCCCGTTTTGCATTTTCCTTGTTTCGATCCGAACGCGGCTACGAAATACGGAATAATAGCGGGTCGACTGAAATTTAAACGAACCCTGTCTGCCAAGGTATCCTACGAATTTAAAAAATTATGAAACTTCCTGAGCAAATAAAGTAGCTCATCCGTAACGTCAATTTATTTTTTACTCGCATACTGTGGATCTAGGTGATATCAGTATTTTGAGAAATATATCGAATTTCTTTCCTGTATGTTTCATTACTGCATTTATTTAATTATCCCAGTCATTCACTGAGCTCCAACATTAATACAAGCTATCTTGAACTGTATATCACATAATAACATTAATTTTGACATTAATACAAAAAATATTCATATTACAGGTTATACATATTGGTATCATGAAATAAATATATTAACTAATTTTCATTATCATACTAATCTTCCATTTTTATTTTCGATATTGGTTTCTCAAAGGCGTGACTCACAAGAATATCGAATTTAACTAGTGTCGTCGTCTTCATTTTGTGAGAAGGAGCCATTTTATTTTCACAAGTAACCGCAAGAGAAGAAATGTATTATAAACCAAAAAGCATGAAACAAGTTATGAAGTCCTTTTTTCATATAAGGTTTTTGGTTACGTAAGACATCTAGTTACTGTCTTCTGAAGAAATGAAAAATCAGTATAATCACCCAAAAAATTCTTCCAAGTTACTCTAGGAAACGAGTGGTAACCTTCCTAATGGTTAACTATAAAAGATTTTACGAGATCTCAAAATTCCAGGATGGGTAAAGTATTTAGAGACCGTGAAATTTAGACAAACTATAGATTTTTGGGCATTAGTATTTTAGGATCTAGTTTTAACATCTAGGTTTTTGGAGGTTTTAACATCTAATAGAGTTGGAGATCTAGCAATTTGCGGATCTAGAGATTTGCAAACTCTGGGACCTGAGTACCTGGCGATATGGAAATTTAGGTATTTGGGGGTATTTTGGGCTGCAATCAATACTGTTAACGCTTGTGATTGAAATTAATTCATTCGAGCTTTGTTGAATATTGCACGTGGTGTGCAGACTAATTATGTTGTTTCAGTACTGCACTATAACTGTATGCCTTACTCGAAGGACCACTCGAAATTGGAGACTACGTTAACTATGCAATGCCTTATTCCTGAGGTTATTAAATACAAATGCTTAATTTTACAAGAACCAAGGCTCGGTGTAGGCGTACAATTTTTACGAATAAGGGTGAGGAAAACAGTTCCTGCTTTGTATTGGCCACACAAAATTGGGTGGAAATGGCCCGAGTGACTTATGCGTTGGGTCTGGGTTTTCATTAAAAAGTGACCGTAGCAAGTAGTAAAAGCAAGCAATACCTCGACACGAATAAGAAACTAAATAAAAGACTCCACTGCGAATTAAGGATTTTGGTAACCAGATGCAAATAATAATAAACTAAAAATACTCGATAAAATGTATTGATTCCTCGGGTGTTATAGCTGTGACGGGTAAAGAATCTATTTGATTTAAAGCTATACAAAGTGTTCGGAGAAACTAAAAATTAGGATATAGGATCTGGGTCTAATCCGCTCGCTATGGTATTGTATTCAAAGACTTAACAGTGGACAATTGCATACCCACATCCTCATTGCAATTTTACCGATAACGAACGTAATAAGCGTGATGAGCTCCGGACAAGAGTGAAATTGTCAGAAGAAAATGAAATAGCACGTTGCCGAAAATCGATGAAAGACGAGAAACAGCATTCTTTTGTTCTTTGCGAGGCGCCTCGTCACACAATGCTTCAGTGCTCCGACTTTTACGGCTGGTGTCGCGAAATTAAACAAGGTCGAACCAGAAAAGCAAGGAGAAAAGGAGAGAAATGAAACGAAATATACGGTCGACCTATGATGACGTTTGCACGACGATGAAACCTTGACTCAGGTGCAATTGGCACCGAGACGTACAATAACCGAGCTTTTGTGCTTGATAAATATAGCTGCGCTCTCGAGAAACGTGTAAATGAGAACGTTAGAGGACACAAAAAGGGTTGTTTCGTTATGTTTCGAAGTATTGAAGATGCAAAAAGAAAAGTTGCTTGTATGAAAGATGCATACTGCGGAGGAACAACTAGGTTACACTTCGTCTTGGAATACCATCTTTTTCAACTTTTTGCATTGTACGACTGTATATAAATATGGATACAATGGTTTTGAATGTCGGAATGTAATGGTTCAAAGGTTATGTGTTGTTTCTGGAGTATTCTATAGCTTGCTTTAACATGGTAATTTCATTTTGTTATTTGAAATCAAATACGTTCACAAAGTGTCAAATCCATAAATTCCCAAGTTCCCAAATTTTCAAATGCTCAAACTCCTAAACCTTCACATTAAATTCATAAATTTCTGAGTCTTCAAATTCCCAAATTATAAAATTACATTTCTGACTTCTCAAATTTTTATATTCCCAAAATGACTATTTATCTAATTCTCATATTCCAAATTTCAAAATTTCTTAAATAGCCAAACATCCACATTTTCAAGTGTGCAAATTGCCAAATTCCGAATTTCCAACAGTCTCAAGTCTTCAAATCACCAAATTTCTAAGTTCTAAAATTTCCACATTTGTAAATTGCTAAATCCCCAAATTCTCAAATTATTAGATTTTCAAATTCCTAAATATCTAAATTTTCACATTCCCAAGTTCCTAAATTCCGAAATCTTCAAATGTCCAAATTTCTAAATATTCAAATGTTCATATTCCTAAATTTCTAGATTTTCAATTTCCCAAATTCTTAATTTTTAAATCTTTAATTTTCCAAATTCTTTAATTTCCAAATCTACAAACTTCCAAACTCTCAAATCCTTGTATTCAAACATTCTGAAGAAATATTCGTTATTAATTCCCCCAAAAATTTCCTAAATTCCTACACTTTTAAAGCTTCATTTTTTCAAATTTCTAAATTTCTAAATCTATAAACTCCCAAACTCTCAAATCCCTGTATTCAAACATTCTGAAGAAATATTCGTTATTAATTCCCCCCAAAATTTCCTAAATTCCTACATTTTTAAAGCTTCATTTTTTCAAATTTCTAAATTTCTAAATCTATAAACTCCCAAACCCTCAAATCCCTGTATTCAAACATTCTGAAAAAAAATTCATTATTAATTCCCCCAAATTTCGACGCACAAACTCGTTGTATATCGTCAAAAAAGTGAAAAAAATTACATCCCAAATTGAAGATAATTCAAAAAAATTTAATTCGACAAATCTTTCACTATTCGAAACATATTGTTACAGCATTCGATAGATAGAAATTGTAAACTTGTTCAGTGGAGCAGAAAAGAAGGCAATTTGGTTGTGAATTTCGTTGGCTACGTTACAAGTTCTGGCTGCTGTATCAATTTAACTGTGTTTTAACGTGCAAGGAAGGTTAGTAGCATAAATTGAATGTATTTGAATTTTATACGCGGAATTTCATTAAATTTAAAACTGTCGGGTAGTTTGTCAAACTGTTAATTATTTTTAACACTAAAACACACAGCGATCGAAACATATTTTCCTTAAATGACATTATATGAGATATAGTTGACGATTACGAATTTTTCCTGAAAGACCACTGAAAGCAAAAAGAAATACTGCTGATTACGCGTCAAAGTTTCGCCATTTTCCCGTTTAACGACTCTTCCGTTTCATTCTATTACTCGTTACAGCTAAACTCATCTTAATTAAGAACCTATTTTGAGATTTTTCATTCTACTTTCGTAGAATAGCCGGAATCATGGATGCCGTGAAAAGACCGCTTTCTTTATACAAACTCATTCAAGAGTTTACACCAGCATGAATTTTGATCACTTCTCGTTAGAACAAAATTGGAAATGTTACTAAAATGCGCTCGTTTAAAAAATATCAACGAAAAAACTATATATCTCGTACATCTTTGAACTATGTATATTTTTTTAAAGATCTTGTAAAGTAGACCTAGAAACACTCAATCGTAGAATACCCCTAAAATCGCAATTCCTATGTTAATCAAATGAACTTGTTAAAAGTTCATATATTATTCCTTAAAATGTGCAGTAAAATGAAAGTATCTATAAAAGGAAATTCACTTTCGACCGATCTTTTCATGCGGAATCACCTACTTTCGAGTTGAGCTATTCGTTTTAGGATGCCTATAAGAGAGGAAGGAAAAGAATTTAGAGGTTAACGTGTAGATAAGGTTTACTATATCAACTTAAAATATCATCCAATATTTTCATATAGCATATCGAGTTATTTACGGAACTTATAGGATACATTTTAGCAAAATTAAATAGAATATACACTACTGTTCGAAAGTTTAGATGTTGAACAGAATTTTGAAAAGTGTCACAGATTTTTTATTTTTAGTGCTATTACGAATGTACAGGCACTAATCTTTGGCTCGTTTAATTTCCTATTTTAAAATAGCCTATTACATCTGTTATAATTATAAACTTACATACATTTCTCTTTACACACTTTCATTACTACCTACCTTACCCAACTTAGATTATGTAATAACCTAACTAAAATTCAGCACTGACAATAAAAATTTTTGTATGAAATTTTATGTATATCTACATTAGGGTCTCAACAAAATTTTATTTCTTCTCTCACCTTTCACAAATTTAGTATATGGTGTCCTTTCTAAGTTTGAACACAAAAAGAATTTTTGTGCAACTTTATATGAAACTGTAAATAATTTATTAATTATATATTACAAGTAATAAAATTATTACTCTTAAATAATATAGGAAATATATTAATTCCTACATACAACAGCAACTTCTATATAATTCCTATATTAATTATAGAAAATCGTTTCTATTGAAATTGCTTCATCAGTGATTCGCTTCTGCAGATTGTTTTCATAGAAATAAAGTTATAACTTTCGTATAAGAAGTTACACGATATTCTGTTAATATTTGATCGAACCCTTATCCAGCAGTTACAGCACGAAAGTAATTATTTGTTAAATGTAATACAGTGATTTGCATACATTTAAACAATGTTAAACGGGGGCATAGCAAGTACCTCTATATCAGCATAACTTACCGGGGCAAACTTTAACTCGTAAAGGTTCTCCGCAAAAGACGGGCAATTTATCTTGCACGATTAAGTGATTAAACGTTTCCCAACTTAAAGCTGAGTGGGACGTAAACATGACAGAGATTTTTTATACTGCGGATGGAGAGAAGTTTGTTAACCCGCTTTACGTAAGTTAACTTATGGATGAAGAGGGAAAATTTCGCGAAAATAATAAATTACCGACTCGATCGCTAATAGCTTATTCGAGCTATAAAATCGACTTCATTAATAACTTCGCTGCTAATCGAACGATATCCTAAACTTTAAATTAGTATGACCTAGTTAGTTTTATTTAAAGTTTACGTTGCTGCACTTTCAACGCTGCGGTATAGACATGTGGGTGATATATCTATTTTTGTATGAATCTATCGCTATTTTTAGCGGAATTTTATATCACAAAATATATAATATGGTTGAGTATATAAAAACTTGTCGAATAAACAAGGATTGATATTATGAAAATTATCTGTTAGATTCGTCGACAACAAAATCAGTGACTGGAGGTTTCATAATATTTTAGCAGTTTTTAAACTATTAAAAACATAGTTTAGTCAAGTAATTTTACATTAAGGTTTATATAATTTTCAAAGTTTTAAACATGATAGCAGAGATTACAGTGGATTAAATAGAGAAAACCCAGCTTACTTCGTGAAATTTGCTAGTCTAGAGATTACAAAATTCTAGAATTCGGAATTTCCTAATTTTTATCTTTGTAAATTTGCAAATTTAAAAATACCAAAATCTGGAACTTTGTATATTTTATAAACTTGAGAATTTAAAAGTGTAAAAATTTCAAAATGAAAAGTTTATTCTTTTATAAATTTTCAAACTCAATAATTTTGTAATTAAGTGTTTTACTTAATAATTTATGAATTTGAAAGTTCAGAAATTTTTAAGTTCTGGAATTTGTTAATTCGGAGATTTACGAATTCACTTAATTCATCTCCACTCATTAGAGCGAATTTGTGTTTTATTAATGTTCCATGAAAATAAAATTTCAGTTAAGGTAAAAGATATTGGACCAAGAGAACTGTAAACTGTAACTATTTCTTCTCTTTTCGAATGCTCGGGAACTTTAAAGAATATATTACTCGTCTTTTATAATGTGACAACATGCAATTATATGTATTGTAATTTTTTTAGAAATGCATAATGAGTCAAACTAGAAATTTAGTCACCTAGGTGTGTATACGTAATATATACGTATTAGATTCGGTCCTTGCCGTTAGTATTTCATCAGAACCCATTTATGAATTCATAACTGCAAAGCGTTAATTCGGCTACGGCCGGCCATTTATGTTCTCTAATTATATTTCAGAACTACCAAATTCATCCATCGTTGCTGCCGTTATTCACAAAGATAGAACTGCGAAACTAATATTATTACACTCTATCAGATTATCATTATTCGGTAACAGTAATTCAATAATATAAACCTTTTCAAGAATGGTCGAATATAATAGCACAATTTCAAACTCATTTGAAATACTAACAATAGATAAAATAAATAGCAAACTATCAGTCTGCGTTTAATTTCATTAAAATTGGATTGGCTGTTATTAACTTAAATCAAAATAGATAGACAGGCAGACAAATAAAAATTTCAATAACTGTTATGCTCAAGAATTGTGAAAATGGATGAAGATACTCGGAAACGAGTATTTATTTTGAAATACCAGACAAAGACACCCATTTCATTTATTTATATTTATTTCGTGCTAAATTATCGATCAGCTTTTCGGAGTCTTTGAACTGGTTTGCAAATAAAAGACTACACTTTGTAAAATTTATCAATTGATGAAAATTATTCAAACGCTTGAATATATAGGTATACTACGTTAATCTTTTGGATTATGACGTTGATTCAGATTCGTGACGCATTACGGTTCAAACGTGACAAACTTAAATTGTATTTGCACAGGGATAGCGTTTTGAGTTTAATAACGATTACAATTTAAAGAATTAAAGGTCGCTAAATTTAAAGTATACCCAACATTTTTGTTCTTTATTTATCTTAACATTGCAGTAATAATTAGTTAACTCTGACTGACGCAACCACCGAAAAAATCATAGGTTAACACTAGAACTATATTAGTCAAAATAAGTGGCTTTACAATTTCATTTTGAAATTCTTACTTTATGTTACATTTTTTCTCTACAATGATGTGATGACGTTTGTTACGATAATTAAAAGTGTAATATAATTAAATTTAATTTTGTTTCATTTATTTGCGAGCAAATAAATTTTAAACGAAAATTTTGTACCGAAATTCGGGTAGCCATCGCTCACTAGTTTTATTTGCGTGACGGATTGATATTTGTTTGAACTAGATTTTTCGAGCGGGTGAAGTGAGAGAGTAATAGAATAATAGTTTTGAAGTCCACCAAATCTAGGTGTATCGATTAGTTCGGTTTATCCTACTTGAGCATAGTTACAAAATTGTAAACCAATTTAGCAATTAACCGAAAAGTGAAAATGCATTTCGTAACGAAGGTTTGCATTTATGTATCGACAAATTTATTGGTGAAATGGTCCACGACATACATAGATTTCGTTGAATCGAATATGTTTATTCAATTTTCAGTGAAAATTTTGTCTATTTCGATGAATTCACAGCTGCAGACGAGTGAAACGCGATTACTAGTTGAATGAACGCGATGAACGCTGTCAAATGGGATAGTCGCGTGAATTTCAAACGGAAAAAAATTTGTAGAAATCGCATATAGTATAAGGTAACTGCACCTAGTATGAAACACTTGATTTTAAACATTTGCCGAAGTTGAAGACACGCTCCTTTTTTACTGAAACAGACGTGTGAACAATTAAATAATTGTTATTATAAGAATATTATAATATTACGTTAAATATAGAAAAGTTTAAGTATCTCGCAGTTCTTGTAAAAAAATACTAATTGCGGTTAGTTGAATAAACGGTACCTAATATGGAATACGTAGGAAAATTTAAATAAATCTGAAAATACTGTAAACATTTTTGTATGAACATGATTGTGTATCTTTTATTTTGGACACTGTATGAATGTGATGTGTGAGCATGATTGTATATCGATTTTGTACATCGGTTGTAACTTTGAAACTTTGGAATTTTTGAATCATGCAACTCCAGGATATTAAAATTCATGAACTTTGAAGTCTAGGATACTTAGAATTTTGGAACTATGATATTTTGAAATTTCAAAACTTTGAAACTATAGAATTTCAGAAGTTTGTGTCCTTGAAATTTTGGGATCTCTTATGGAATTTCAGGATATTGTAATGTCAAACTCTTAAAACTTAGAAACCTTGGAATTTTGGAAATTTATAAATTTGGGATTTTGAAAAAACTTTGAAATTTTTTAATCATGGAACCTTAAGACGGTGTGAAAACTGACACTTTGAAAATTTGGAACTTTAAAACTTTGGTCTTTTGAACTTTAAAAAATTTGCTCTACAGTAAATCTATTAATTAAAATATTTATTTTCTTCGTTTAACGCACAAAACGTATGCTTATTTTAATAAATAATTCTACGAAGAAAGAATCTGCCAATAAGTCACACAACACGTTGAACATTGATTATTTTATTTGAATGACAATAATTAACTGAAATGGACGTTTGTAGCGCCGTTATTTCTGTATCACAAATAAACAGTTCTATATAAATGGGTAAGTTAGTGTACGATCGAACGGTTTGTTAATTAAATAACGAAACTTCTATTCAGTGACGTTTGATTTCCGGTTTTTCTAGGAGTAATATCCACAGAGGTCTGAAATAGAACGCAGATGTTCTCAATATTCTGGCAAAACGCAATTGCTTCAAATCGGTTATGACATGACATACAGACAGATGGTTATAATATTCTTTTTGAAATAAAGTATGTTTTAATATCTTCGTATATTGTGAACTGTAAAATTGTGTCATTTATCTCTGTACAATTGTTCATTTTTGGGTCATACAATTAAGAGGTATGGAAATTATACAAACACTACAAAACAAAACTTTCAGGACAATCACAATAATTTCTTCGTACGTCAGAATCGAAATATGTAATAAATTCACAAATCGCTTTTCGTTAGTTACTTTACAATTTTCAGGAAAAGAAGACAGTATATTTTTGTAATACATCTTCACAATATTCAGTACGTGACATGTTGCACTATAAATAAGCGATTCACCTATAAACTGTAGGTTAACAGTGTACGTTAATAAATGCTGTTCTACTTTGTTACAGGTTAGACACATATTACTACTGCATGCCATAAATATTCAGTAGCGGATGAGAGGCGGGAATTCTAAAATTGGGACTCACAGGATGTTCATGAAAAATTAACAAACATGATGCTAAATTAGAGGTACTGTTTCTATTTTCATTTTAACGCACTGCATAATTTTCTTTCAATTTTATTTTTTTTCATAAAACAGTACGTTTCATAAATTATACTTTGCAAATTAAGAGTAAATATTTAAGATAATTTACACTTAACGATAGTATTTCATCGTGATTCTTTGTTAATATAAAAAATTAAAATAAAGTTTTAATCGGAGAGAAGTAACCGCGAGGGGTGCCATGCTACGGCCCTGCATGTATCAACAGACGGTTATTAACATATAAATGTTAATTGTTCGAAGCTCATGTGCTGTAAAAAAAATGATTCCTGTACGAATTGAATGATTTTAAGAAGGTCACAACTTGTGTTTTCGTTGACGAAAACGTAAAGGTCACATCAAGGTGACATATGAATCGTTTTTTGGGGGCAGGTTCGTTTTTGGAAAAAATGAACATAATGATTATATGATATTTTTATCTGTAAGCAATCTATAGTGAAAATAATTGGAATTCCCTAATATTTGGGTGATGGTTTGCTCATTAACGGTATTGGAAAGATATTTATTTCGAAAGTAGTGCAAGTTTAGGTTGAAATTATTTTTAGCCGAATATATTACGGTATTTAGCTTGTGTAAATTTCAGTAATGACAATACTGTGAAAAACTACAAATTAGTGAGAAACTACATAATCTTAGTGGTATAACCTCAATTTGAGCAAAGATCTGTAGATCTCCCTAGGCATCATTGCTGATCATCAGCTTGCAAATAAGTTCTAGTTTCTAATAAATACTCAACAAAATGTTTTATATCAATTAATAAACGCTGCACACAGTATTAACATAACAATCTTTTAAATGCTTATCAGCGTCGTTGAATCATAGAGCATTTATGAAATGAGCCTTTAGATTTAACACCAAGTTATTAGAACTATATTACACTTAACTTTCTTTATTAACTTATAGTTATTAACCTAAACTAACGTTTTTAAAACCACTATTTCTATTCAAGAGCCGTAATGTTTCTTCCAAAGTAGCTCGAAAATTTTCCAGCAAAAATGAAAAATAGACACTTTCTCAGAGCAATAATGAAGAGCATCACATAGACGCTTCTCTCATATAGAAGGAAATTTGCACACCTCTTAACCGACGCACTTCGACGATGTCTTTTGTCGAATAAGCTTTTCGAATAGCTTAGAAAATATATGAAATTGCTCGCACGAGAAACGAGCGATAACGTGCGTCGTTTGTGAGAACGAGAGCAATAATTCTAAGACGTTATTAATTCCGCGCGATTGCGCGCGCAGAAAATTGGATACGTGTTAATATCCTTGTTACTTACCCCAATTAAATAGTTAATTTACACGGTGAAGCTTCGGTTCACTGCTTCACAGACCACCGTATTCTCCGTATTTGCATAGAAATTTGTGCAAAGTCCTACACGAGATACGACGTATGAAGAAAACTTCATATTTCCACTTTGAGTCAAGCGTTCTTTCTTCTGGAAATTTAAATTCGATTCTAAACCTTGTCTCATTCTTTAATTTTAATTCATTGCTCATTTATTTAGGTAAAATAAATGTGAAATATTTTTTTATTGATGTAAAAACTTTATTTTGATTCATGTACGACTTTGTACCTTTCATCGGTTTAGTTTTTCAGTATTTTTCGAACAAGAAACGTTATTATGGATTTTACATATTCGGGCAGCAATACCTCGATTTTGGAAATTATGTGTTTACTGTTCTTGTTGTTGACACGTAGAGATATTTGAGCATCATTGTAATAATAATAGGTAAGTGGTAATGGAAGCATAACACTGATTATATCTATTGCTGACATTGCTAATTATCATAATGATATGCATTGTTATGTCAATTTGCAGAATTACGTTTGATGCTATCTGTTGGGATATTGCGGAAGAATATGGCTACTGTACATTAGACGTGCAAATAAAACATGAAATTGATCGATTGTCTAAAATACCTATTTAGATCTATATTGTTAGTATTATTATTGTCAGTAATTTTCTTATTTTGTGTTTGTCCGTGTGTCAATATGAAACGATTCAACATGACCAATATGAAAAGAACTGTATAAAAATATAACTTAAGTATGCAACAGAAAGGATTTGCAAGAAAACATAAAAATTGCAGTTATTTCTACATTTTATGTACAAATTATTTATTTTCTTTTAAAGTGTAACAAGAAAACTTTCATTTATTAATAAATTGAACATATTTATTCTGAAACAGTTGTTAGTTCATTTTGTGTCTGATTGTTACTGATCCACACATTGAAGCTTGCGTTTTCATTAAGTTGAAGCGCAAGCAACACAAGTCTATTAAAAAGCATGAATAACGTAGGAAAATAGCATACGGTATTTCATAAGATGTAGGACTTTAATAGAGAATATGAAAAAAATGAAAAAAAAAATATGTTGAACTTGTTCTAGTCTAAAAGTTTTTACTTTTATACTTTAATAATTACGGCAGCGTTCATAGAAGATACTCGAAATGATCATCCCCGGTTTATACTCGAACAATGCCTTGCATCTTCACCTTTCACACATTCCGTTGATTTACTTTACGACTTTCAGTTTGTAGTTCAGTATTTAGCTCTCCTGCTAGAAGTACTTCATTATTCTCTAATGACTTCGAAGTTAGAGATGCGTAATTATCACTAAACCTATTGGCGTATAATGCACGCCTTAAAAATAAAAATGAAGTTAGAGAATAATACACGAAGGATAAAATATAAATTAAATGCTTACCTTGATGAAAATTAATAGAAATTTAGGAAACCAACTTTGTAACTTAAAAGAAGAAAAAGTCATTTTGACAGCTTTGATAAGTATGATGTTAAGTGAACAAAAAAGAATAATTATTTGAAACATGAAATGAAAAATATAGATTTAAATGTGACCTCACTAAATATAACCTTTTGTACTTTAACGATTCTGACTCATGACGCGCTGACAGTTCAAGTGTGAATATGTAAATCTTACTTGAATTTTGAATACGCCTTAATTTGATTCAAATTCAATTATAATTTGCATAGTCATGAACCGCTGTATACAAAATCGACATTTTAACTTTTTTATTTGTTTTAATATTGGAGCAATGGATAGTTAGTGCTAACTGACGCATCTCACAAGTATGTCAAGAAATTAATTCAGTAAGTGCAGAAATCGTTTATCTAATAAACATCTACTAGACAAGAAATTATTTTAAAGGTTAGGTAAACGCTTACAAAGTATAGGATCGTTCAAAAGTGAGTGTCGGATAGTGGTATACTACGTGGCATTATAAACATTAATTCTGGAAAACAAATTTTAGAATTGTTAATGAGAGTTATACGAGAATATCAGCTTTATCCGTTTCATGTTTAACGTATACAGGCACTCAGCGCAAAGGATTTTCCCCTAACAAATCCTGTTTGTATGTGGTTGCTGCAGCTATGTAGTGTGGATCGATATTTTTGGCTAAAGTCCGTTTTGGTGCATCATTTATTTTTAACTTTTTTTCATAATGACATAGCATTTGATAAAAATAAACGAAAGACAATTTTGAATGTCAAAATCTATTAGGGGTCCAGAATTTTTCTTCGATTATTCAGGCACATAATTTATTTAAGTTTATGATTCATCGGAAGGATGTAATATTTTGAATAACTTTAATGTCATGTTCATTTAGTTGTTTTCTTCATTTTGCAATATTGGAAAGTAACACAAATTAACACACTTTCTGAAATGTTTCACACTTAATGCTGAATATTGATGTTAACACTTCATTTTATACTTATTCTAGTTTATTAGAATACGTCAAAATTATTATTAAATTATTTTAGTACATCCAAGCGTATGTTTTTGAAAACACTGCGTTTAATAATAACAATAGTTCAGCCAAATATGTTCATACTTTTACGATATTACATTTGAAGAATCATGGCACTGTCCTTTTTTAATGTTTCCTCTAGCATATATCAGTTTCAGTATGTCGAAACGACCATAACTGTAATGCTACAAAGGAATATATACATCTTGCCTTTTAACACCTTGCACTACGATTTATTCAACGAATGCGTCAAACGTAACGAATTATTCGCTGCAACAATGTTGAGGCGACTACAGAAAGTTGAAATGTCATGCCTGTTTTGCATTTAGCGATTCTTAAATGTGCACGTTGCAATTAGACTTAAATTGAACATACAACCATACTGAAAATAGGGAACAGGTTTACCACACTTGAACTGCGAGTGTGTCACGAGTGCACCTCGTCATTATGTTGCAAGGGGAAAAAAATGATAGTGATAAGGCCTTGAACGCCGCCGGAAAATGTATAATTTGTCTAATGAAATTGTTACGCGCATACTGTTACGCTAAAATACACAGTTAGGATTATTATTATTATCAATGAACTTGAATATTGGGTATGTACATTCCTGTACCGAATTATCCATTGTTCGAAGGATTTCATTACAAACCGCTGCTGTGACTGTTTTTGGACCGGATACAATGTCTGACACTGTTTGCTATCAGAATTATCATTTATGCTACCGACATTAACTGTCAATTTCTGCTGAACAGTTGACATGACGCGATACAGTAACAAGGCATGTGCAGATATGATTTGTCCATTGAGGGCTTATGATGGAAATGCATTGCCGGAATAATACAACTTCGCGCAAGTTGTGAGTTGCGAACAGACCAATAGTGTATTAATTTTCAGTTAGCTGATTCGATACCTGATATTTCTTTTTTTTTTATAATAGATTATACTTTACAGTAATGTAAAAAGATGTGCTAAACTTCGTTCTGGGGCACCATTCTTAACTTTTTTAGCGTCGATAGTCTTCAATAAATATAGATTTTGAGTGTTGGAATCTGTTAGGAGAAGTCTCAGGGTCACCTTCTCCAATCGTTCAGATACACAATACTCCAAAACTGAATACTTGAATATCATTAAATTCTATGTTTATTGAATACTTAGATGCTCGAGAGTTCAGAAATTTCGGAATTTGATATTCAAGCACGCAGGTATTTGGAAATTAGGAAACTTACGAGTTTGACACTTCGCAAGTTTTGTACTTTAGAAATTTTATAATTTTATTATTTGAGAATTTGAGAATTTAAAAATTTAGATGATCGTGGATTTGAGAATGGGAAAATTTGCAAACTTGTGGATCGTTATTAGACCGCAGACTACAGCTTGACTAAAAGTTCTTATCCTTCTGAAATAGACGGCTGATAGCGCGAAATATATCAATTTCAAGTTTCACCTTCACCTTATCTATTTCGCCGGAAGAGTTACCAATTAAACTTCGTTTGTCGGATGGGCTGAAACTCGAGCAAAGCAAAGACTACGATCAAGCTACAACCACAGAACAGAGCACAACATTCGCTTTGATCATAAATTTTCACAGATTATGAAGATCCTTCCTTCCACAGAAAGCAAGCCCCCTCGTCGATTCTCGAGAGATTATATATGCTAAGAACCATCAAAAAGTTCTGACCTTAAAAACTCCAGTCCCTGATATCCGTGAAGTTTCTTTCGGAAAAAAGAACGGAGATAAATTCTCGTTCCTTTGCGTGATTAGTTCCATCATCTTAACTCGAATCTTCCTTCGCGTTGGTTATAATTAAGGTTATCGCTCAAATATCTGCACAACGTATGAACCACATTGAATCAGCGTTAGTGTATTCTATTTATGATATTTATTTCACAAATGACAGTATAGAACTGATGTCCCATTTTTTATCACCAAATTTTAGTATATTTTATTCGTAAAAATAAAAAGAGAATGTTATATCATGGGGTTATAATATAATATAAGACTTTATACAGGGTTTCAAACGCTTTACTAAAAAGTTATAAAAAATACGAAATGACAAATAAGCACAAATAAATTTAGAATTCTAATAATTTGAATTGGATTAGGTTATATTAGACGAATTTTGAAATTCTAAAAAGAATAAAGATTTGAAGTATACAATGTCGGATTAGTTTAGATAAAGTAAGGTTAGGTCTGAAGTTTAAAGATAAGCAAAATTTTTAATTTAATTCGGTTATGTTAAACGAAATTTTAACTTTTAAGAAGAGTAAACGGACTCGAATTATAAAATTGTGTATAAAGCTAAATTTTGTTAAGTGAGATTTAAGTTTAAGTGAAAATAAATCATTTTTAATTTATGTACAAGGTGTCCCAATTTATTATTACCAAACTTTATTAATACATGAGTACTTTATTCGTAAAAATAAAAAGAAATATTGTGTTAGGACATAATATGAAAATAAATATGATGCTACTAAGTTTTTACATTGTTAAAGTAATAGTATTGTGATAGTCGAATTCAAAAGTTAGAATGTTAATTAAATGTGGTAAATGAAATAACCTAAGAAGAGAACGTTGCAGTTATTGGGTCATCGATTTTTAATAAAACTTTTTCTGATGAACGTAGAACGAAGTAAGTCGACCTATTTCATCCATTCTGTCAATACTTATTATTTAGAAAGTATTTAATAACTAATTCTTTTACCTCCAGAATATTGAATCAATTTCTTTCTGCTTTTATATACTTTCTTTGTTGCACATGTATATAATATAGATTGGTGAAAATGGATTTTAAGAAAATTGTATTCTATATTTTATTAGCAATACATTGACCCATATCAACGTTTTTATATTCACATTATTTTCCGGGACTTTCAGATGTATAATTACATTTTTTTTAGACCTTTCGATGTATGCATACAATTTATAAATATTGAATCTCAAAATTATTAGGAATCACTGTTTTTCATACAAACAGGCAACACGTTTTTTGAGCAATATATTCGATAATAAATTGATTGGAATAACTATCTCTATTTCAATATGATTAATCTTTTCAAAATTTCATTTGTGTTTGAATATTGTCATTTGCATCAAGTTAAATTTAAATAAACAATTTTATAAACTATGTTTGTGTTTTGACTATAAGTGAGCAACCGCCTTTAGATAACAGATACACATGCGCAAATACGTGTTTCTCGTATTGCATATGTTTTGCATATCTTCACGTGAAAGATATACATTACGAAGACATACATTACGTATTCATTACATATTTTACATACATACTTTACTTCTGGTATCAGTTTCCCTTATTGTTAGACTAATTTATGAACTGCGAACTATGATTTATGATTCTTTCATGGCGTGGAGTTAATGTACCATTTGCGACCATTTTAAGGATTTTCGTACGATTTAATGATACATACCTGAAGAAACAGTATGTACATAAGTGTATTAACTAGTGGATTTATACACCATGTGCCTCAAACAAAATCGAATGTGTATTTAAAATTTAGTGTACCCACTGTAAACATATAGGTAGAACAAGAATGAGATGCAAAGATTTTAAAGTCGTTCCAAACGATTAAACGTGTCTGAAACTATCGAAAACGATACCAAACAGAATTGTTGTTGATTTCGCGACGATTGACGTCCATGACGTCCAAGTATTGTCAACGATGAGTTATAAAGCTTTTAACGTGGTTCCAATCGATTCTATGTGACAAAAATGATCGAAAACGATACCAAAATACGGTTTTTGGTACTAAAATACAGGTTACTGTCGTCAGGTCGTCGCTAAAGTCTATAAAGCAAATTTAGGGCGTCTCACGAGTCTACTCTCAAAATTTCAAGTGAGAAGACGCAAAATTGTAGCCTGTAGCGTGGTACAAACAAACAAATACAGATCAAGTCGTTCCAGGAGCCTCACTACGTTCAATATATCAATGTACTCTAAAATATAAAAAAAATCTAAATAAAGTAGTTTAGCAACGAAGAAAACAAGTTCAACAATGCTTTAAATATAAATCTTTAGATCGCTCTGATTGTAATAGAAAATTATTATTATATTATCATGTTAGATCATTTTGATCATTTTACATTTTAAAAATTGAATTTAAAATGCCACCAGTTTAAAAAGACCATTTTTACCGTTCCAAGTGATTTTTCATTTGTAACCATTTCTAAAAGTAATAATTAAAAAATCTAATAATAAAAATTATTGTAGTGGTGAATTAATTGCAATTGTTTACTAATAAATCGTACATACAACACAAAAATAATATCAACTGACAGTATCCGTTTTACCATTTTTCATTAGCAATAAATTTTGGTTTCTCTGTTTTTCACGGATTACTTTTTTCTAATTTTATGATTGCACTCTTTCTTGTCCTGTGTTTCCTGCTCTTTTTCTTTCTCTTTTTGTCTTGATATTTTTCGCCACTGAAATTGCTTCTGCAGTATTTTATACGAATCCTATTATCCTATATGGTCGTTAAATATAAGCAATTTCTTCAGAAAAAATTAAATATTTGAAAATTTTAAAAATTAGAACTTTAGAAATTTAGAAACTTGAAAATTTTAAACATTTGAAACTTAAATGGAAGTTAATATCACAATGTTATGAGTGATTATAACATGGTAGTTTAATTATTAATCCTTTAGTCGTGATACACTCTAATTAACTTATAAATGATATAAACATACTGAGCAAACGGTACGAGTGAAGTTAATTTACTGATCGATAATATTTCTATATTAATGCGTGTGAATAATTCTGTGGATATTTCTGTGCGGTTAGAGATACTTTCAATAACATTCCTTGCATCGGCTAATTACTGTTATTATTAGTTGAACTTCTCGTATTTTCGATAAATGGTACCAACAAAGCTACGATATCGTAAACTGCATCGATTCCGGTTCAATTAATTTAATCAAATTTCGGTGAATGCCAATGTTAATTAACTTAATGGAGAATTTCGTGGTTCAAAATTGCGGATTAAAAATCATTACCTAAATTGCAAGATTCTCAATTTAAAATTTCATTTTAAAAATTTCTAATATTACAAATCAATTTTGAAAATTGATTGTCTGTACTAACAAGTTGAAAATAAATATATGTATTATAATTTATAAGTAAAATTTAAATTGTTTGATTACTCAGTAACGTGAAAATGCGGTTAGAAAATATTATTCAAGAATAATTTCTTTTTGTGTACTTTTTTCATTCTTTAAAACGGAACCATTCTATTTTGCTTCGGTCGTTGTTATTATTGCACTTAAGTCTGGCATTTTCTTTGACTTAACATATAGGAAAATTCCGCTTAAATGTCAAACTTTCAGTTGTATAAATATTCAGCTTAAGAAATTGAGAAATTCGTGAATTTTTAAACTTGGCAGTTTTCAATATTACAAATTCTCTTTCATACTCACATCCAAATTTAAAAAATTACAAATTCTCTATTTAGTAATTTCCAAATTTTCAAATTCTCTATTTGGTAACTTCCAAATTTCAAATTTCCAAAATCTCTATTTAATAATTTCCAAATTCTCTATTTAGTAACTTCCAAATTTTCGAATTTTCAAATTTACAAATATGGATATTTTTAAAAACACAAACTTCCAAATTGACAAATTGTCAAGTTTATAAATTTACAAATTTCACATTTGCACAATCAAAAATCACATATCAATAGATCTAGAAATTTATCAACATATTAGTTATGTGTTGTAATGCCTACATTGAAAAATCTATTCTACCAAATTTTTCTAGAAGTGAACAATGATTTAATTAAAATTTATGACATCTTGAAAAAATGCATTCCAAGATTAAAAATCATTATATTCTATATTTTTCTATTTTCATATCTATTTTATATTTTTATTTTTATATCTATTTTCTAGATAAAAAATTATCTAGATATTTTATCAGATAACGTAGAAAAGGTTAAAAAATGGTGCCAAACACGAAGTTCAGGAGTGTCATTAAATTGAATCTTTATCAAAGTATTTAAAAAAATTAATGAAGCGTTTTGTAATCTTTTCATCGAAAGATTTGCATCGAAAGCGTTGTTAATTACGTCGTTCTCGAGAGTAGTATGTAAAATTGCGGAGTTTCAATTGCATTATATGCCGGTTTTTCCTAGTGCATCTTGTTGTGCCCCATAATATGGAGATAATAAAAACTAGGTTAGGAATGAAATGAATTGCAAATATGTACTCCACGAAGTAAACGCTGGTGCACTCTGCATTCGTAACATATCCAATTGGTTAATGCACAGTAGAATTGTTTGTTAGACGTTCCGTTGTTGCAGAATCCGACTTTTAATCGCGATTTTACTCGCAACGTTTCAGTAACCGGGCAATTTCTGCTGTTCAAACTACGGAAAAAGAACTGAAGTAGTCAGCGTATCTCCGTTCTATCCAATTTCTAAAAAGCTGACGTTGATAAGCAAGAAACTGGATCTTCGTACGAATCGTATAAAGATTTATGCAAATATTCGTTTCAAATTAAAATTTTAGAGAGCAATTTGAATTTTTAATGCACTTATGTCTGAAGAAGTCAAACAAGAATATTCCTCTTGCTATATGCTTTCGAATTCCATATCGTAATAATTTACGTAACATTTTAATACTTTTACTATATTCATAACATATTTCGTGATAACTCTTTGTTCTCTTAATTTACTTTACCTACATTTTTGTGAGTTACAAAATTTCTGTAAGTACAATGATCGTCTAATTATAAATATTTATAATCAGTAGCACACAATAAAAAACAAACAACTTAATTGTCACTTTCAAATATGTTCTAGCTTAATGCAGAATTTTACATTTATTCATTACTTTGTGCAGGGAAGCTAAATTCAGTATCCCTGAAAGCATATAAAAAAGGAATTGAACTTGTCCTTTTTAGACAAAAATGAACGAAAAAGTTGTTCAAAAATAATTTATGAGCCGTTTTAAGAATGTAATGTAAATGTAAAACGGCATTTTAAAAATATTTTCAGTTAATTATCGTCAATTAATTGTGATAAGTAAAATGGTCATTTCTGAACAGCAGAAATAGCAATTTTTACATTTTTGCTCATATAACATTACATTATATTATAAATTACGTTTTGATATACTTACTTAATTATAATCTTGAATATCACATCAATAAATACATTTTATATTCTTAATTAATCAAAATTACACTTACAATACGTAATAAAAGTGAAAACAATTATCCTATCTCAAATTACATTCCTCTGTTTTGATGAAAATACTTTATCTTTTATTTGTATGTTATGCACATGCAATCATGAAAAACAATTGGTGTACAAACGTTTGTGGAACAGGAGCAAGGGCGTGTTACTATTGTCTCCGCTCTCCCCTATATTATTTAATCAATATTTTACAATATATAACATACAAACGTGTTTATGTAAATAATTAATATTTGATTAATTAATATTGCAAATGTTTATGTAATTGCATGTATAATTAATTCCCTACATGTTTAATTACTACATTTATTTAATTATCCACGTCAGTCACTGAACTCCCACATTAATACAGACTATCTTGAACTGCATAACACATAGCAACATTAATTTTGACATTAATACAAGAAATATTCATATTACAGTTTATAATGGTATCATAAAATAAATATATTAATTAATTTTCATTAGCATACTAATCTTCCATTTTTAATTTTAATATCGGTTCCTCAAAGGTGTAATGTGACTCACAAGAGTATCGGTTTTAACTAGTATGGTGGCCTTCATTTTGTGACAAAGAGCCATTTTATTTTCACAAGTAACCGCAAGAGAAGAAATGTATTCTAAACCAAAAAGCATGAAACAAGTTATGAAGTCCTTTTTGCATTAGAAGGTTTTTGGCTATGTAAGACATCTAGTTATTATCCACTGCCTTCTGAAGAAATGAAAAATCGTATAATCACCCAAAAAATTCTTCCTGCTGAACATCACAAAATTATTCGTTAATGTTGAATTCTTTCTAAAATAATATTTCACTCAAAGACAAAACCAAATGGTGCTATGGAAAATACTGGTCTCGCTTCCAAATATAGAAAAGGTCAAGAAGTGTTAGGCAGATAGGTCCTGTACTGTTTATCCTAAAAGTCCTGTGTAATAAACAGTTCAGGGACTCGAACAGTTTTTCCGTTACGAAACGTACTTTTCTTCATTCCGAATGCGACTTTCAAATCGTTAAGACGTTGTTCCACGCTGGAAATCAGGTTAAAAGTTTTAAATAGATTAAAAAGACTGTGTTTTATTTAATCCATACCCGATAGTTGGGATTTCGAAATAAACTTCACGACTCTTTCGTTTAATTTAACAATTTATGTAGTTATTTATACTACACGTCTTTACTATTCGCCTTCCAAATCTATTCTAAACGCCACATGCTAACCGCCGCTGACCGGCAACCAGCTCTCGTGCCGAAAATGATCGAAGATTGCCGAATCGTTCCGATTGCCTTGTCGCATCCTATCGGAGACATGCAGCTGCACCTTTTTAACGTTTCTTTTTAACAATCATTAGCAGCGTATATATTTTACGTGGAAACTTTAAACAACAAACGAATGTCGACTAAAATTAGAATAAATCTACAGAAGGAAAGGGTTAGGAGAGAAAATGGAAAGAGGCACTAATCAAGAATAAAAAAAGCAATTGCGTTCTTGCTAGGCTACGCCAATGTGAAATTCCGCATCGCGCAAAATTTCGAGCGGAGGATGTATGTATAATGAAACCGGCGCTGTAAATTGCGAACACTTCATTAGCAAGAATTTAAATTTCAAAAGAGCACTTTCGCGCGTCTTCGCGAGCCGTTGATGAGCCAAGTGTTCTTTGCGTTCTGTGGGACACGATTTATAGGCAACGTACTGTTCAAGATGGAAAGCTATTTTTTTCTCGACACAAGTTTTTTAACAAAGTCATGGCACAGTAGCATCAGACCTGAATAAAATACTGTTTGAGTCTGAAAATAAGAATACATTTTAGAAACTACACTTTTATGGATTAAGTCGAGTAATTTAAATATAAATTAAATATTATTGCATTTAGATGACAAATTTTGAATTGGGGATGATAATGCATATTCGTATCACTTTAAATAATATTTCATGTATTGATTTGGTGTTATAAATCTGTAATTAGTATTTTAATTACGTACATTATCTGTATAGAGATGAGAGCATTTTCTTTGACGTGAAGCAATAAGTGATTTAAAGATTAAGTGATATAAAAATTAAAAATTTAGAAAATAAGATACTTAGAAACTGTTTATTTTTTTGTGAATTTGAATACTTCTTATACTTGAATAATAGTTGCTATACTTGAATACTTGAATAATCTTGAATTTGAGGACCTGGAGAATTTAGGAGTTTAAACAATTAGAAATTCAGAAATTTGGAAATTTGAGAATTTAGGAATTTGAGAATTTAAGAATTTAGTAATTTTAAAATTTTAATATTTAAAAATTTGAGGACTTGCAAGATTGGAAATTTGAGGTTTTGGAGCTTGAGAACTTGGAAATCTGAGAATTCGAGAATTTGAGAATTAATATAAAACTCGCAAAAATTCAGAATTAAAAAATTTGAAAATGTCAAGTTTACGTATGTATTTGATTCTCCAAAATGAAAAATAATAACCCATAAATTACAATCATAGAAAATAATCTTTGAAATAATTAAAACAAATTTAAATAAAATATTGTTTCAAATAATAATTCTTAAATACTTCATCAGAAAGTTATTACATAATAATTCAAGTCCATATTACAAATGAATCATTTTTAATCTACCCCATTCATCACTGTCCCGTAAATTAAATTTTCAAATACCATATTATTCACTCGAAACTATTTCAATATTTATTTTCAGTGACTTTTGCTTGAAATACAGCTGGCTTTAGTACGAATTTGCAATTTTTAAAAAGCAAAATAAAGAAAAGTAGATAAATATTTGTTGATTAAAATGTACATAAATCAACTTCAAAAATATCTGCAGCTTTTATAAACATCTTGAATACATAAAACTGATTCGGTTTAGAATGAAGTAGTCGAACATAACCTTTCACTAACGCTTAACAATCGAAATGTTACAGTGCATCCATTAGCGTTAAGAATTTAATGTACAACCAAAGGGGAACTGGCAAAAGTACACAGAGGGAGAGTAAGAGAATACCTGCACGCTCCTAAAACAAGCGAAGCTGCACGATACACGTGTTTGAACACAATTAACTATGTACAAACGTCGTTCGATAAATAACCGTCTTATAAGTAACCAGTAGAAACGCCCCTTGTTCACACACGTGTGCGTTCTTTGCTCTCGGCAACCATGCGAACAATTTAAACCCGTTTGGTGTCATATTTAAATGGCATATTCTTAAACACGAGATGCGACAATATAGTATAATATTATTAACAAAATTCCTACTCATTGTCAATTGTTAAAGATTCATGTAAGCACTGGAACAGTCACCTTACTGTTTTGCGAAAACGTTTCAATGATTTAAATTATTTGCAATTGTAATTAACTAAATTTTACACAAGATATATATAATTATATTAATTATCGAAACTGTAGAAATGTGTGACGGATACACAGGGTGTCCATTTAAAATATATATGATACAAAAAATGTTTCAGGGAAATGTTACATAACTTCAGCAGGCAAATTATTTTGATGCAGGTAGCTTTCTTCTACGTGGAATTATAAAGATATGAAGGTTCGTTTTATATATACATATTATTTAAATTATAGAAACTTATAATTATATGTAGAACATTTAGCTATTATATTATTAGTTTACACGTTTAAAATGGACAGAAATGTTAATATAAACAAAATTCCCACCGAATTGTTAATTACCAGACCCGTTTGAGCACTAGAATATGTACCTTACGAAGATTCTATTACTCAATTCCCTTTTTACCGTGTAACTTAATATTCTTCAGCGTGAGACATGTATACGCGCGTACACGAGAACACGTACATGCGTTATCACCCTTTGTTCTCATTTTGCATTGTAGCTATTGTCATGTAACGTGAATGGATACTTGAGTCGACGTATTTGTTCTGTTATATCGAATCCGTAGTTTCCTTTTCAGAACCGGATCCATTTTTCTTCCGGAAGTTTAACGAGGATTTTGTTCAAAGCAACGAGAACTGGATTCAGGCAGTTCACTGCTTAGCTATTTTGTGAGATATTGGCAAACATCGTTTAAAGTGAGATCTATTTAGTATGCAAAATCAGAACAAGTTCATGGACTAACTATAACTACTGTACAGGCAAAGAGTATTTTTATGAATTTATAGTGGCTATTCTTAAAAATTGTTGCCACACAAATTCACTTTGTGATAATGTTGAATAAACTTGTCTTAATATTTTAATACGTTCAAAAGAAAAATGCATGCTTTCTCTTGAGAAACATAAAGTTTAATAGCTGACTACAAATACTAATATTCAATTGAAAACTATAATAAGGATATTATATTAATTACCTACAAAAGTGAACACACACAGGGTACTGTTATATCGTTCTATTATACGGATTACTATTAGACCATATAACTAAAATCTTATTATTCCACTGGTAAATAAACTTGCTTTAAAATTATGTCAAAAAGAAACTGCATCCTCTTCCTTGAAAACATGAAAGTTAGCTTATAACGACCCCTTATATTTAATTGAAAAATATTTTAGAATACAATGATAAAATACTATCATGTACTACTATACACAGTATTATTATATTATACAATTAAAATCTTTGATTATTATAAATAAACTATTATAAATCTAACAATAGTCGAAAAGAAAATTGCATTCATTCTCTCGAAAATTATAAGCAGTACATCTTAATATTTGATTAGAGAATATAAAAAGGATATTATATCAATTATTCATAAGGGCGGGAATATTGAGAGCGTACAAAAAGTACAAAAAGAATGTTTTTGATCAAATAAGCACCACCCTATTCTACAGTACAGGGTAACATTATTCGCAGAATTGTACAGTTTGACACGCGGGAAATTCTGAATCGATGCCAACAAAGCTGATCATCGCACCTCGGAAATTCCTCACGTCGCCAAAATGTGTTACTTCAAGCGAACAACTTCGGCCGTCGCCCTCCATTACAAAAGAGAGAGACTTTATTTATTCAAAAAATTGCGATCAAAGAAAAGCTTGGTCTTTCTGAATTCTGACACGTAGCTTGCTCGAAACGCAAAAGCATTCTTTGTGCTGGTTTGGTGGGTGTAAGCGGTTTGACAAGTTGAATACGAAATAAGGCATTCTGAATACATTAAACACGTGAAAGCTAACTGTCTGCGATCCGCATTTATACCCTGGTAAAATATCCTGTATTATGCCTCCATTCGTTCTGTGGTATAAAGTATTATTTTGATATTATTATTATAATATTTCAATGACAAACTTTTTGTACGCAACCCTTTGTTCACGTGTAAGATATCTTGTTAACCTTTGTTAACAGTCGAAATTGAAAACTGTAATGCATCAGAATATTTGTACTGATTAGTGGTCTCAATTAAAATTCTAAAAAAATTGAACCTACCAGTAAATTTTTTCTCTATTGATAACGAAAGTTTATTTTAAAACACTCTTGCGTTCGGTGAAGGACTCTCCGCTACCCAGACCACCACGTTAGCCACCTTTCGGCACTTTCGACAATTTTTCTGGAGGTTTTGACCCATTTTAAGAAAGTTTGATTTTTTGACAAAAAGTCGTATCTGGCACGGTTTGGCTTGTATATTTGTATACGTGAGTGAGTGGTCGAGATGGGGTTTTATAGTATTCTGATAAACGTGATCTGAATTTCGTTCAACCATATGATTAACTTCATTTATAATTCGGTTTATTTTTTTCAAATTTTTTCTTAACGAAATTAATAAATATAATACGTACAAGTAAAAGGTTTAATTCTTTTCAAATTTTGACTCACACTTTCATAATAACCAATACATTTAATTAATCATGCTTTATTTATTTATGTTAAAACGACAGAATATGAAAAAGAAACTTTTCTGTAAACGGCAACAGTTTTTATAAGCATGTAAATATTTGCGAGTATATTTGCAAACAAATTTCAGAATATATTACGTGTGCCATTGTAATATTTTTAAAATTGAAATTATAAATTTTTTGCATAAAGGATAATCATTTCCAGCAGCGGGATAAAACGGAATCTACGTATTATCTGCATTTTTAAATCAAGACGAAAGCGAATGTGGCATTGTCCTCTTTTCGTGTGGTTTTCTTTTATTAATAAATTTGAAATGCTAATTTGTTAAAAATTTCCATGAAGATTTTCATAAAATACGTCTGACAGATATTGCGTTACGGAAAAAGTCGATAAACGGTTTCGTGCCGTAATTTCATATTAAGCTTCACGTATTTCTTGTTCCGAAGAAATCTGTATAATCAATACTGATCCCTCTGTTCATTTTACTTTATAATTAATCCAATTTAATTCCCATACATCGTTGTGCTTCAATTTTCTTTTTCTTTTATTCTGTCAGGTTCAGCTACGTTCAATTTCTGGACTCTTCATGCAGTGCAGATAATACGTAATATCGATATAAAGAATTTTTGTGGCAATATTTCGCCATTTTATATCACTGCGAGATCTCACGTCCACCTTTCGGTTGGACACCACATTTTAAACATTTTTTTGCATAATCTTCAATAGTATTCAATAAATGTATACTGATATTGAATGTCTGAGTCTACTGATTCAAAAGTGATATATTGTTAAAGTTTGATAGTTTTGGAGTATTGTGTACGTGAACGATTGGAGAAGGTGACCCTAAGACTTCTCCTAACAGATTCCAACACTCAAAATCTACATTTATTGAAGACTATCGACGCTAAAAAAGTTAAGAACGGTGCCCCAGAACGAAGTTTAGCACATCTTTTTACATTACTGTAAGGTATAATCTATTATAAAAAAAAAAGAAATATCAGGTATCGAATCAGCTAACTGAAAATTAATACACTATTGGTCTGCTCGCAACTTACAACTTGAGGAAAGTTGTATTATGCCGCTAATGCATTTCCATCATAAGCCCTCAATGGACAAATCATATCTGTACATGCCTTGTTACTGTATCGCGTCATGTCAACTGTTCAGCAGGAATTGACAGTTAATGTCGGTAGCATAAATGATAATTCTGATAACAAATAGTGTCAGACATTGTATCTGGTCCAAAAACAGTCACAGCTGCGGTTTGTAATGAAATCCTTTCGATCAATGGATAATTTGGTACACGAATGTACATACTCAATATTCAAGTTCATTGATAATAATAATAATCCTAACTGTGTATTTTAGCGTAACAGTATACGCGTAACAATTTCATTAGACAAATTATACATTTTCCGGCGGCGTTCAAGGCCTTATCACCATCATTTTTTTCCCCTTGCAACATAATGGCGAGGTACACTCGTGACACACTCGCAGTTCAAGTGTGGTAAACCTGTTCCCTATTTTCAGTATGGTTGTATGTTCAATTTAAGTCTAATTGCAACGTGCACATTTAAGAATCGCTAAATGCAAAACAGGCATGACATTTCAACTTTCTTTAGCCGCCTCAACATTGTTGCAGCGAATAATTCGTTATGTTTGACGCATTCACTGAATAAATCGTAGTGCAAGGTGTTAAAAGGCAAGATGTATATATTCCTTTGTAGCATTGCAGTTATCGTCGTTTCAACATACTGAAACTGGAATATACCAGAGAAAGCATAACAAAAGAAATACTAACATAATTCTCCGAATATAATATGGTAGAAATATAAATATATGTGTATGTATCCTTTCACCATCATTGAATCACTAACATCAAATCCAACTCTTTATTATCATACAACTTAATCTTAAAACCACTCGAATTGACTTACATAATGACTTCATATTGTATATTGATTTAATAAATTTATATTTAGCAATATTCATTCATCGAATCATTCACCTACATTTACGAATTCGATTATAAATTTATGCTCCAACGCATGCATACCTCTAATCATTTATTTATATTTATACTTACAATATCACATATCCACGTCAGCAATCAATATTTCAAATAATTAATAGATTACAATACTGCGAATGGACTATAAAATGCAATGTTCTGTTAATATTAATTGAATCTTTAAAACTCAATCTTCAAAATCAGTCTTTCTTCACTATAATTTCATGAAACTCCTTTAAAGAAAAACTGACAAGTATTCAAGTCTCTAATCACAAACGTTCGCAGGGACGACCTGAATTTAACATCGTGAGTTAGCTGCATATCGCAGTTATTATCACAAAAATGTAATATCGTCCGTACATCCAATTTTACCCTACTTTTACTTTTCGTAGAACAGATTAAGATAACAGCAAACTGTGATGGGATCCCCTGGAGACTCCGCTTAATAAAGAACGGTAACCTTTTCACCTCCGTATGTTCACAGGGATCCAAAAATACTGAGAGACCTGTCATGTATCACCGATTCGGTCTTTCAGCGACAGACGCATCCACACATGTTATCTGATGGTGCTATGGAAGATTTACGATCGTGTTCGCCGATTACAAAAGAATTGGATCGGCTTTTGATATTGTGGCGGTATGCGTATGCTATGATGATGGAGGAGCATCACTAGTACCTATGCGTGAAAGCCCATTTGAAAGGAGCTCGCTCAACCGGCAATATAACGAGAGGCTATTGCAATTTTTCAAGTGGTTGTCTCGCGTGGATTCTACTCGACTTGAGTATGACAAGCGAGCTAATAAACGGGAATGTGTGTGCAAACGAGAAGTACGATATTTCATACGCCACAAAACAGCAGTTCACCTGAAGAGCGCAGAAACAACGTAAATAAACCGCTTACATAAAAAATTATGTGGAATTTGTGTTTTATTTACGTACCTCTCTTCGTCAAGGACCTTTAGCCGGATTTCAATCGCCGCAACTTTCAAGTTAGAGTGGCACTGTCAGAAACGAATGCTAACGATTGTAGAGAAGTTTCAAAAAAATTGTTAAAAGTTCTCTGGCAATTTGTCGAGCAACGTTTCTCGCGCTCGTTTTAAAGTATGAGGAAACTCGTACAATGGCACTTTGTAGTAAACTTTGAAGTGACTGACTTCGGCCTTCTTGGAGTTTCAAATGATTTGTGACGTTTGGCTAGCATTCAAGCGTTGTACATATAGAGTCCGTCGCAATATTTTGTAGCAGGTGGTGATTCTGTATCAGAAGCTGAATCGAAAATATGCTATACGATTTTTCGCGTGGACCTTTCTGTAGAAAAATATTCATTTCGAAAGATATTCTAAATATTTACTGTTTCCAAAATATTTTCAAGGGTTAAAAACTTGGAAATTATTTTCTTTTATTCAAAAAGGTCCTAGTTAACAAACTGCTTTATTTATATCTTCGTAAAACGTATTTCAGCAATAAAAATCACAATCTAATTTCTGGCAATAGAAAGATTTCCTAGCATTATTACCGAAGAACAAAAGGTTTCACTGAACAAGCACAAATTTGATTTCGAAGAATAGAACCTCGTCTTCCAGCGAAACTGCTGAGTCGCCGAACGTCATTGACTGTCAAACCGGAAACCGTTGTCACGTATCCGCAACGGGACACCCCACGAAGATGGCTACACGTCGGCCTAACCGGTGTCAATAACAGAAGGTGACTATATTCGCTCCAGAAATAGACTATCTCTGCGTTCAGTTCATCACGAACAATTTGTTTCCTTAATCGATATTAAGCTATCTGACATTCGAGTTAATCTAAAGGACACTGTCATCAATGTGCTAACAATTGTATCACAGAGATAATAATTTATTATTAGATGGTATTTACGAAATGAAGACAGAGAATTTACGTGAAAAAATAAATGAAAAATATAGAATAACAGCTTTTCCTCGGTTTCATTTTCGAGGTAACCGAATTTGATTATTTCTTACGAACTTGTGAAAAAATTTCTTTATAAGAAAATGACGAATTTGACAAATTGTTAATTTTACAGTGAACTACTACTATAGGCAGTATAATACTAAATGTAGTTATTAACATCACTAAATTTTTACCTTCATTACTTATATTAGTTTGCTGGGTATGAAATGGCCGATTTCGAAACAATAAAAGTTTGACACAATTTGATGACATAAGTATTACAAATCGGTACTTATTATAAATCAATTTGAAGCTTACAGTTTGTAGAAAATGATTAAGTATACTTTTCATAACCTTCAATATGAATTGACTGGTTGTCAGAAAATCGTTGATTAGTCTGTTTAATGTGCAATAAGATGGATATCCAGTGATTTTAACTACATTATGCAATAATAAAACATATTATTACATATGGATGAACAGTTGTATATTCTGCTCTTTTTTCAAATAGTCATTGCTCATTATTACTTCTCTCCAAAAATTGTAACTTAACGACTGTTATCAATTGTGAAACATGTGTCTCTTATAAGTAACGATCAAATTGGCAGTGCCAGTTGTGAATTGTTCCCTCTATCAGAAAGATGATGGTGACTTTGTTCTTCAACAGTAAAAGTGTTGTGCATATAAAATTCACCCCCAAGGGCTCTGCCATTAATGGGGCACTATATTGCGAAACCTTGAAGGGGTTAAGAAAAGCAATTAAAGATCGACGGCCGGGAAATCTGACAAAAGGCATTGTCTTTTTGTATGACAATGCCACACCACACTCGGCACAGTCCATGAAGGACCTACTGAAAAAATTCAAGCGAGAAACAACACATTCTGTACAGTTCAGTTTTTTTGACTCAGACTTCTGAAAATAGAACAGTTTAAGAAGATAATAACTGACCCCTTTTCACTAATAACGTAAAAGCATCTAATACTTCTAAAATCTTCTAAGGTTTGCACAAATCAGTTTGCACAAGCAGTTATTGTTACAAACATTACCAAAGTATTGATGTACTTCCACTTGAACATCAGAGAACCCATTCAGTTTCACTCTTCGCGAAAAGTTTTATGCCGAAGCTTTCCTTGGAAAATCGATTGTTCCTGACGAAGGTACGAACCCTTAAAAGCACCACATTTACTCTCTTAGGATTTTATGAATAGAAAGGTCAGATCGTAGTCCATGATCTGTCACAGACAGTTGCGCCAAGAAATATACCTCGTTCAATGAACCTCCTGCCATTTTAGATACTTCAAAGTCTAGTTCTTGAACTTGTGATTTCGTTGTCTTTGGAAAACTGATGTGTGCTATTTGGCAGCTGAATTTTCCAAGGAATATTTTCACGAGATTTCTTCGATAAAATTACTTTGAATTTTCTGTAGCTTGTAATTGACAATAATCGGAAAGAGCTTAGATGAGGAAGGCCATGTTCTGAGTGTGGTTGCGTAAATATACATTAATAAAGTTTAATTTATAAATATTTTAACATTTTTTATTTGAATAAAATTTATTCATGTAGAAACAACTAACAGATTTTCAACAGCAGTAGAAATCAATCATGCTGTCGTGTGTGGAAGTCTTCACAATCAGCTGTTGTACCCGTATCATATTCAACGAGTGTAAGCCCTCATTTCACCAGATTATCCAGCACGAGTAGAGGTTTCACAGTGGATTCCTGTATAACATGCACTAAATCCACAATTTATTTCGCACATTTTATTTACCGATAAAGCTGCGTTTACAAAATACTGCGAAATTTCATAACAACCACGTATCGGTAAAACAAAACACGCGGTTACTTCAACAAATCGCGAACATCGGTTTTATCGAGCATATAGTTGAGCATAATCGCTATTTGAACCTCTTAGTTTACCGAATCGGCTGTCAGGTGTGGTATATCATGATTTTCTGACGAGCACGTTAGAACAGTGTTTGCATGACGTGCTTCTTCGTGATAGACTGGATCTATGGTTTATTTATTGCTCTCGTCTTCGTACTAAAATTTCCGAAGAAAGTGAATTGCACAGATTCAGTCAAATCCATCACCTCATTTTGACACTCTAGACTGAACTTGCGGAAATTTTTTCAAAATATGATATACTCATCACCGCCTGCTTCATGTAAATGAATGATGACGTAATGGAATAGAAAATGGTTGTGGAGCCCTAAACGTAAGGTTTGAAATTGTCCTGTACGAAAGTGTAAAGTCTGCGAGAAAATGAAATTATGACATATGGAAATATTAGCCAAATGATGTTTTACTACTTTATTTTGTTTTTCTTATAATTCGAAATCGCTAAAAATGTCTACCGTTACATTTGACAATGTTCAAATGCGACTACAACAAAGATATATTTTACAAATATAACGTCTTCATCTTGCGATATTAATTATTATACGTATACAACAACGTCGAAAAATCCTTCGTGAAGATTATTCGAAAATCATCCGCAGAGCCAACGTTTACAGTCACAACATTCGAAGCGTGGCATCGCGGATGAACAAAAATTAGCATAATAATAGAAAGAAGAAGCCTGAAAAGGGACCGCTAGAGCCCCCCAATTGCGTTTATCGCCAAACATAAACTAACCGAACATAAATTCATCGCGGTGAACAGACTTAATATTCTCTCGGTTCTAAACCAAATCCCGAGGGTGAAATCTCTTTCGGCGTCTTTTAATTTCGCCATTATCGGCGGTAGCCATTCGCGAATTATGAAATCTCTGTGACCGGTTTCTCGAGTGGTTTGGTATTGGTGGAATCGTCTATGGCTAGGTGTTACAATGAAAAATAACTGGTGGAAGGAGAATTCCTTACTGATGACATTAATTAAGTCACAGGCTAAGGGCGGCATGGCGTATTTTATGTCCACTACGTGCCGCATAGGCTATTCCCTGCTGGCTCCTCTTATCGCTCTACCAGTCGATATGCTTCCAACTTACTTCCCCAAGCATTTTTCCCTCTCATCGTTTAACCCTTCGAGCGAAAATGTTCTCCATCAGAAGTTCAACGGCAACTATCACGCGTTCTGCCTGTTCAAGCATAGAACGAAACGAGTAACATGTTCGTAACGACCTACGGAAGGTACTAGGTGCAAACTTAACTCTCTGGCATAAGATTATACTGGACAACATCTTTTTATAGACATATAGTTCGTTTCCTTCAATTATATTGTTCGAAACTTTTTATAGGAGAATATATCTTTACTTTACAGTGGATAAATCATTATACTCAAATATGCACGAATATCATGATCTTTCTTACAGATGAATTTGTTAACACTAAAACTACCAAAAAGATCAAATGACCCTTCTACAAGTTTTTCATTTTAACTTACAAAATTTGTTAAGACAATTTCTTTAGAATCTTCGCTAATCTTCATGAAGATAAAGAATTAATATGTATGAATATTTATGTTTTATCATTTGTTTATTTATTTTTCAACTTGTTAATTTAATTCCTAAATATTAAATTATTAATCTAATTTTTTATATTAATTATTAATTAAATTTTTTATATTACTTACTAAATTAATTTTTCATATTAAATCATTAATTCAATTCCTTACATTAAGTTATTAATTTAATTTTTCATATCAAATTATTAATTTAATTTCTTATATTAAATTATAAATTAATTGATTTATTTAAAATTTTTAAGTTGAAAATCATTAATTGTAATTGTTATTGTTTTCCAAACACTGTTAACTTTCGCGGAATTATTACAATTTTGTATTATAAACCTGATTGTAATACGAAACTAAGAATTAACATCTTACCCATATTTATATTCTATTTATAACTAAACGTACAAAATATAGTTGAAAAAAAAAGAAAAATAGCTTTCCAATAATTTGTGGGTACAATAAACAACCGCGACAAAGTTGTCGTTTAATCATCAAATACAATCACATCGCACTTGTGTTATCGGGCAAAAGTATTTTTTGCGGGCTTTTGTAATGGATTTGTGCGAAGTTGAACCCAGGACGCGAATAACCGTTATCGGAGAGGCATTTAGTTTTCATTATCGTTACCGTAAATCGTATCCTGGTTTTTCGATGGTCGATATCCGATAGCTTGTCGCTACCAATATTTTCATTTCTCAGTGAAACGAATTCGTTGATAAAGCTATGTATGCATTGGCCACGTTTCAAACGTGTTCCGCCCATTTATCGTGCATTTTAATGATAACATTTCGCACCAATTTCGGTAATATATGCAAGAGAATGCAGTTAAAAGAAAAATAATTGATCGCAAATTTTATGATCACCATAAAATCGTTCGTATTGTTGGATACAATAAAGGTTTAATATTTCTAATGAAAATATAGTGATATGCTCTTGTAATTGAAAATCATTTTTCGAACAGTAATGTAAATATAAAATGTTGATATTGGTCATCGTGTTGCTAGTAAAATACTTATTCCACTTAAATTGGTAATTATCAAAGATATCCACATGTAATAAATTAATTTGAAAATTAAAAAATATAGCATAACTTATTTCATATCTTTAATGTCCTTATTGTGTACGAGAAAAGTACTTTAAACTTATTTTAAAAATTGAACTTTGTATCAAAAACAAATGTGTCCTATTATTGGGATTATCTCTTAAATTAAAAAGTTTGTAAAAGATTATAAAATATTTTAAAATCGATCACTAACAAATACTGTACAGTGTACCTTATTATATACTTATCTTATATTTATACAATATGAACAATGAAGCTGACAGTTTATAAGAAAAATAACAAAACACATACAAATTTAAAAATAATAAAAGAAAAATATTTTTGTTTAACTTTTAATAAAAAGAAAAACAAGTACTTCACTATTCAACTTTTGTTCATTGTCATAAGTTTGTATTTAATACAACGAATTTGGTTAACTGCCAAAATCTTCTTTTTTCTTCAATTTAATTAATCTTTGTATATTTAAACTGAAAGAAAAAATAGAATTTAATTTTTAAATATTTTGCGTCAACATTTAAAATTGAAAGATATGCTTGTTACAAAGATTTCGTCCGATAATACATCCCAGTATAACGTCGTTTGCTATAATGCGGAACATATTCCCAGCGTTGTACGAGGGTCCATTGTATTTATGACAATATCGTCGTAGTTTCAGCTCAGCAATCAGAAGCTCGAAATTGGCTCGATAGCGAGCGAAACTGTCCATTGAATTTCCGGACGCGTCCACTTGATGCGTTCCAGCAATCGATTATATATTAACGATACTGGAACTTTTCCAAGAAGTTGGAAGCCTCGAAACAGTCGGCTTACCAGACATTTGACACGAAACACGTCGATGCAGTGAGCTGAAATCCCGCTCAAATAGAAAGGTGGTTAGCTTTGCCCCAAGGCGGGCACCGCGAACAGAACCGTTTGGCTTAGCTACGTTACTAAACCATCTTTATTAGTTGTCAACAAGAAAACATCTCGAGTGTTTCGGACGTCACACCTTCCGGATGAAACTTTGAACGTTTTGTGGGTATTACAAGCTAACAACACGTTTAGAGTTTATCACGTTCGCTACCACCATTGGATTGAAAATTATTTTTAACCTATAACAGCGCACTATAAACTCTTCATTCATGAATCCCTTTCATCATCGAGATTATTTCGTGGCACCAAATTTAGATATAAAAATAAATCATTTCTATTTTGGTAAATAATATGGAAAGAAATAGCTTTAAGACTTGGAATTTACAATTTATACGAGTTATACTTGAGACGGACGAGTAATGACACATCGGAAAACTTCGTTGTTCTTCGGTACTACTCGGACAATCACGTGATACATCTAACAGTCGAAATCGTAGACTTCTATGGATTTACTTCAAGGATTTACTTCTATAAGTTATTACAAGTAAATATGCCTCGAATTACATCACGTTTGGTCTCATTTTAATCAGGGAAATGTCACGAATATGATGGAAAGTGTTTCATGAAAAAAGAGACTGAAAATACAAAAATTAGCAACGCATTAGCATTGTAAATACAATAGGTGTTTCATTATTGCCGACTGCTACGATCACAGCGTCTCATTCTTTCTGTGCGTTCGAAACTTATTATCGTCAATTAATCCATTAAATACGGTCGAAATTATATCGTGTTTGATCTCATTTTAACCTGAAAAATATAAAAAATTTATCGGTAAAAGTTTTATAACACAAAAGTAGAAAATAAAAAAGGTTTCTACTTGCATTGGTATTGTTTCATGGATATATCCGAACCCGGATCACGTTTCATTTCTCAACGGACGAGCTTCTTGGCGTCTTCCTTTCAGTATTTGAGATAATTTTTTCGTTTATACCGTGTAAATCATTTATTATATCAAGACTTTACTGTATAACCAAACCTTTCGCGGATCAATACTGGGGAGGCAAGATGAACACTATTTATGTGCATATCGATAAGTATGTTAGTAATAATGCCATTAGGTACTAAATAATATATTCCATAAGTTTTTACTAGTGTATAACATGGCCGCGTTTTTTAGAATCGATTTTCTACTTCGATAGTTCCGAGCATCACCGAATATTTTCAAACCTTCCCAAATTAATGTATATGCAGTGTGACCTATACTTCAAAACTGTTTTTCCTGACTAACAAAAATACAATCGTAATCCCGTAACGAAACGACTTCAAATAACTCGCAAATTGTTGACTGCAGGAAATAATTCCACATATAACAGTTGTATGGTTTCTAGGAATATACAGTATAATTGTTATTATGTGAGTATACTCTTTCATTGAGGTTTGTGCGTCATCAATTTTTTAAATTGAAGTGTTCTATTACTTTTCGAACTTACAATTAGATAAATTTAAATTTTGAATTTAGAGTTTGCGTAAAACGATATCGGAAAAAATTGTGTACAATTGATACCGAGACTTCATCGAAATAATTTTTTGTGCAAGTATTGAACTGTCGTTGATTACTACTTATACACTTTCTTATCGTGATCATCCGTGAATGAACATTTTCGAGCGTTTCTGTAATTATTGCGACACACGTGTGTAATTTGGTCTCGCATATCTTCGACTGCCGTCGGTGGCTCTAGATAAATTTCATTTCTTAGTGCAGTCATATATTCTTAGTACAGTCATAGTACGTTCGTAGCTCGAGATAAACTTCATTTCCTCGGCTATATATCCCGAGAGGTGAATTTCCGAGAATTGAGCGACGTTATCTGACTAATTATTTTTGTAGCTCAGTTCCGGTTAAAAAATTAGTTAAAGAATGTAAGAAATCTCCATTTTAACGATTTAATAATAAAACTGATTTAACACGGAATATATATTTAATATAACATTTTAAACGATTTGAAATTCTCTCTATTTGCACGGCGTACTAGAGTCCTTTTTTTTATGCACCACTCACTAGTCTTCTCCCTCAAGTACTCCACATTTACTTCTATCGATATCTCTCATGTCAATCACTCTTCCCCTGTCATACTTCAAGTTATACTTTAAACTTTTTTCACAATTAAAAATAACCTCTCACAATTTCCATCGTTTAGCAACTACAGTTGCGTATTGTTCAAAGACATATTTTTAAAATGATTATTTTTTAACAGAAAACTAAATTTATAATTTAAAATTATTAATTTAATTTTTTTTTTAAATAATCAAGCGTGATAAATTTGGCAAGGGGCCTGGCCAAGTAATACTACTTTCACGTCTAGTTGAGAAACATTCTATTTAATAAGGTAAAATACCTAATACTTGGACACGTTCCAGTGTTTTAGACATCTGTACAAATGATGCTTATGACTGTATTTAATAGTCACTTTATCCAAATAACAGTATTCCTTTATTGAAATATTTAATATTATTTAATATTGTAAGCTTGTAGTACCTTTCATATAAAACGGTGTCTTTTTAATTTTTTAATTTATATTATTTGAATACTACTCTTATTTCACTTGCTAAGAAACTTCAACTTTTTCTTGAGTAAATATCATTGATAATATTTAGTATTTTGCTGTAATTAATAATGTACTTAGAAAAATGATTGGCGTATGGTTTTTTTAATCCGAGATTAAAATGAAAATTCATTTTGTACTTCACACATCCATATACATATTGGTATTGCGAAATACCAAAAACTCCCAAAACGTTGCCTACGTTCATATGTAATCTAGTAATTAATTTACGGCTGTAAACGTCTATTTAATAAAACATATTTTGTGAAAATATGTAACGAATATGTAACAAAAATATATAATTTTACGTATCGAAGTTGTTCATACAATATAGTAATATAGTAAAATAGGAAATGAAAGAAACTTTGTAGAAACTTTAGGGTCTCGAATTGAAGCACCTTCCCTTTAAATATATATTAGTAAGGATTCATTAACAAATTTAATACCGGTATGGGTATCAGTGCAGGAAGTTGGATTACTGTGTCGAGTAAATTGTTCCCCAAAGGACTTTCATATTTCTGAAACATTTATGTCGCACATTATTAAATATGTATATATGTGTCTAGCAAATGTATTTCGTTAATAAAATTTATCTAGTAAAACAGTTTAATACTGAATGAAATACAAATAACGTTAATTCAGGCGTCGTTGTCATACCAAACAAAAATGAAATTTTATACCACAAACAAAAAATAATTCCTCACTAGCTGACAGTTCATAAATTACTCAAATTGAAACTGATATCAGAAGTAAAGTATGTGTGTTCACAGTAAGTATAATTGCAAATACACATTCGAATTCGCGTATGGTACCTAGACCGTAGACCTACTAGTGTACGCATAATTATCAAAATTTTCATGAATATGCCGAAACTTCTGCCAAAAATGAATATGATACTCACATTCAGCACGTGAACACATAAAATGGCGCAAAGCTTATGGAAACGGCGGTTTAACCTTGCTTTCTAATCAATAAGCGTGAATCGTTGGCGAAAAAGGAATTAACATTGTTTGTCAGTGACAGATGCGAGACAATGGCGGAAACAGAGCAAGCCCGAAGGTGTAGAGTCGTGACATTCCGTGATTACCAACACAGGCTTCTGCGCTGAAGTTTACTCGACAGAATGATCCGTAAATCCTCTTACTCATATACACCGGGGCAATCACTTTAATCTGGTAACCAGAGACGACGAAGCCTCGTCAGCGTCTCGGAAATTTGCGCGTGTTAACGCGAGTATCATTCTCGCTCACCTAAGCCTGTTGGCCCCGTTTTACCTTTGCGAAACCTTTCGCGTGTCTTCGGATCAAATTCATACGTATAAGTGGAGAAAGGTGAAAGCGTTTCCTGTGAGCTTGATCCGAAGATTTATTGACAGCAAAATTCCGTGGGCAAAGAAAGCAAGATCTCTCTCTGATTTTTTATCTTTATAGCAAGTAAATATTGTGAAAGATGATATACTTTATTGCGCTATTATCGTAACGTGCGTCACGAGTCTAACTTGATGTTATAAGCCGAAAGGTTAAAAAAAGTATACGAACACGATTTCGAATCCTCAAAATGTAAAATGTTAAGTATCCATTATAGAAGAAAAAAGGGAAATTATTTCAAACTTAAAGTCATTAGTTCCAGAAAATTCTAGATACTTATTTTTAACACAATTGGAGTACTCCACCCTGAAATGTACTGCAATGCTCTCTGGTGGCCTGGAACTTTGAAACTTGTCTAGAAATTTGCTGTGAGACGCGATAAAATGTTAACAAAAAGCTTCCTCAAAATTGTTTCAACCGTTGTGGAAAAAAATAAGCAAACATCTTTTTACTCTATACGCTTAGGTTAAGTCGTAGAATGTTTACTTTTTAGAATGTAATTAGTATATTATCCATTTAGTTGGTAAATAAATAAAAGAAAATATATATTTTCAAAATTAAATATATATGAAACTGCTTTACAGAAAAATGACAACAAACGCGTGTGTTTATAAAAAACAAAATTTATATAGGTTTTTTAATAAAAAACCTCTCTTTTTAAAAAACAAAATGGCATCAATTGAATCGATGAACAAAATATATATTTGCAAAATGAAGTACATATAAAATTGTAAAGTCAAGGTAAAGTACAGAAATACATATGAAAAATATATATTAGGTTTCATTCGTAAAATACGTACGAAATTGTGAAAGTAAAATACAAAACTAATAATACGCTCTTTCACAAAAAATATAAATTGCATCGCATGCATAAAGCCATCTAATCCGAACTGTCCGGGTGAGATGACCCGTGATTCGAGCTGTCGTAGCTCAGGTAAAAAATACGTTTTAGAGATTTTGAGGTGGAAATTTTATTTGTGTTCTTTCTTTTCTATATTATTTTATGTATTATATTAATATATATTTAATAATATTGATGCAGTATTAATTGATGACTAGGACATGCTATGAATATTGTTTATGTACAATAAAACATTTACATTTACAATGTTTTCTTTCACAAATGTAGATTTTTATTATTTTATCTAAAAGCAAAAATTTATCTTTCCGAATATATTTAGATATAATTTTGTATCATACAAATATAAAAAACCTTTCAATTATCTGTTTCCTTGATCGTTTAATTACTGGGGTATTTACCTTGAACGCCTAATAAAAATTAATAAGGAATAAAAAGGAAAATAAAATTGAAGTTAGAAAGGCGATAATTTAAGTAAAAATTATACACCATGTAATAAACATCAAGAATTATTTACTGTTTCTAATTAACTCTACATTTACATACGTTTAATGACCACTTATATTTAAATTGAAACTAGACTATAAAAATAAATAAATAATGTATAATACGTAAATTAGCTTATACAATGATTCTTTATGTCGATGAACATTTTCACAAAACCTTGATAATTTTCGTAATTTAAAATAAGAAATCTAAGACCCACCATATTGTTCCGTAAATTTAGTGTTTTATATGTATGATCTACTCAATAAAAGTTTGCAATTTTTGTTTTCATTATCTTGTATGTATTGTCTATAGCAGATGGGTTGAACTTGGCTATTCAGTATCCACCAGATGAAATACGTGGCTGCCATTAAAGCAACGCTCGACCAGAAACTACGGAGCGGAAAACGCGATGCTGGCCCGGTTCGTTTACCTTCCTCTCGATTATTCCTACTTCCTGTTCCCTTGCTGAGTCGTCCAACGAACAAGCACGGGATTTTCTGCTAGTTACACTCGGCTTTTCACGCTATCACCGTACCGCAATCTTTTCGAATTCCGTTCTACTCTCCTCTTTTCTTTACCCTCAAGGAAACACCCTGTCGTGATTTGTTTACGAAGGCGGAGCTTACGTGCGAATGTGGAAACTCAGAGGTGTTACTGTAACCACACCACAGAATCGCGATAAAATGGTTGTTAGAAAAGCGGACAAGTAATCAACTGATGTTTAACAGGAACATCTCGCTGTTTCAGGATAAAGTGGAGTGGCAAAATTATGCGAAATATGGGTTTGCGGTGTGAAACTCTTCGTCCTTAATTAGAAGAGTATTGGGGTGCAAGCTCATTCGAAAGAACAAGGTTCAATACAGAGAGCAGTGGTCATGGCTCAGCGATATTATGTTAATATTATGTTCAAAATCATATTCATAACATAATATTACGTTAATATTCAGTTATCTTACTTTGCAGAAAGAAATATTTCCAAACTTTCAAAGGAATCAGTATAACATACATGAGTTCATGTATAGCGCTACCAGTAGAAGCACTAAAACCGCTCGACAATTTTATAAGGAAAAATATTCGAATCGCAAAATTTCATGTATTGTTTACGAAACTTCATCAATGTTTTCCTACGACCGGTTTATTTAAAACGCTATACTCAGATTCGGAGAGACCGAGGTTTTGACCTTGGATATGGAGGTCCACGTCCTAAGTGTGGTTGAGAAAATCCAGAAACAGCTACGTGAAGAATTTCAGCAGCAGTAGGAATCAGTCAACCTGCCGTGTGGAGAATTCTTCACGATCAGCTGTTCCCATACCATATTCAACGAGTGTAATACCCATTCCACCCCATTGTCCATCACGAGTAGAGTTTTCGCAGTGGATTCCTGTATAACATGCACTATATCCACGATTTATTTCGCACATTTTATGTACCGATAAAACTACATTCACAAGAGACAATAGTACGAATTTTTGTAACAACCACGTGTGGGCAGAACAAAACACGCGATTATTTCGACAAATCGAACATCGGTTTAATTGAGCAGTTGGATGGGCATAATAGGCGATTAGATATTTGAACCTCTTTGTTTACTAACTTGGCTACTAGGTGTGGTGTATCATGATTTTCTGACGAGTTACAACAGTTTTTACATGACATTTCAAAGTTTTCAAGTCTCCAATTTCCAAGTTTCCAAATCCCAAGTTCTCAAATATTTCAATTTCCAAAGCTTTCAATTTTGAAATTATATAGTACTCAAATTTGTAAATTTCCAAATCTCCGAACATCCAAATCCCTAATTTCTCATTTTTCAAATGCGAATTTTTCAGATTTGCATAATTTCAAATTTCCAAATCCCCAAATTAACAAATTATTAAACTACTACATCACCAAAACTTTAAATTCGAAAATTTCCAGTTTTAAAATATTCAAATTTCACATTTCTAAATATATGATTTTCTAATTACGAAATTTCCAAATTCACAATTTTTAGGCGTGAAATTTAAAAATTTTTTAAATTCCAAATCTACAAATTTTCAAATATGAGAGTCTCTAAATTACCAAATCCCCAAATTTCCAAACTAAAAATTTTGAAACATGAAATTTTCCAATTTGCAAATTTCCAAATTTTCAAATATGAGTCTCCAAATTCTCACATCCCCAAATTTCCGAATTAAAAATTTTGGAACGTGAAATTTTCCAATTTGCAAATTTTCAAATATGAGTCTCCAAATTCTCAAATCCCCAAATTTCCGAATTAAAAATGTTGGAACATGAAATTTTTCAAATTGCAAATTTCCAAATTTTTAAATGTATAAATTTCAAAATTAATAAATCCCTAAATTTTCAAATGCAAAGCTATCAAATTTTCAATATACCGTTGTGCAGTATATGAATTTAATATGCATCATGTAAAACAGTTTATGTATTGCAAGAAATAATTACTTATAAACAGGAGTGCAAATACGCACTTAGGTACCTAAATTGTCTATAAGTGCAACATATTAATTCAACTCGACGACTGTTACTCTACACGTAAATTTCTAATCGAACAATAACAATGCATTAATTATTGAAAATTTATAATAATAAATCTGCAATAATTTTTGAAAATTTTCAAAAATTTCGAAAAGCGAGACATCGATATCTGTCTATACGAAAATGAAGAACAAAATTGTTCGACATAGGTGTATGTATATCAATTTAATCAGCTACCCCGACGAAAGGTTATTTAGCTTAAACGAGAAATAATTATCTCGATCGATCACGTAGATATACCAGCGAAGAATTAGGCGAAGTTGATAAGCTTTCAACAAGGTTATACGGCACATAAAATAAACTGGAACCAGTTTTCGATAGCATCCATCATTCTTTAACGGAATTAAAAATGAAATTTCAATCAAAATTAAATCCTATTTAACGTGATTGTGATGTTTGCAGTATCGTTATTGCAAGCAATACAAGGAACTAAAACTGCCCAAATCGTTTTAACGCGTCATCAAATTTGAATATTACCTTCGTCAGAACTGATTTTCATGATTTTGCTTCTATCATAATTTATTCATCTGTTAATTACCCTGCGCTATGTTTTGATAATCTGCATTTGCAATTTGTGTTATGTTTTCATTCCTGTTGCCAGTTTCAGAATGTAGTAGTATACCGAGAGGATTATACATCAATATGTACAAGTTTCTATCGATACAATAATATACCTTTTTTGTTTCTGAGGATACTTTGTCTGGGTTCAAATCAATAGGTTCCCGTAGCGGTAAAAACAAGGAGTCGTTCAATCGAGTATTTTCAGTTTATTATTCACAACTGGTTGCCAGAACCCTTAATCTTAGTAGTAGACTTTTATTTGCAGCTTTCTATTCGTGTCGCGGTATTGCTTGATTTTACTACTTGCTACGGTCACTTTTTAGGTAACTGTATACTTCATTTCGTTTCTCATTTCCACCCAAATTAGTGGACTCAATAGAAATCAGGAACCCTCAGCCTTGTTCGTAAAAATTGTACACCAATAAGCCTTCATCTTAGCAATCGAAGAGATAGACACGAAATAGACACGAGGTTGTTTACCTCGGAACAACATCGAATACATAGACACGAAGTTGTTTGCTTCGAAACAACATGGGGTACATAGACCCGTAGTTATCCAGTTTGGAACATGATTAAAAGAGCACATATCGGTGTTGCACAATTATTCAATTATGCTGCAATGCACCTGTAATAAATAATAATTTTTTTTTAAATAAATAACAATTTTTGTCCTTTGAAATTTTTGTCCTAGAAAAAAAAATTATTTTCTAAACAATTCGTAGGGTTTATTGCTACAACTTTTACCATTTTCCTTTCAAGCTACCACGCGATATCTGCAGAATAATTCGAAACTTTGAAATTAAGTGATCGCATGTCAAACAGGAATCAGTCAACAGTTTCCAGGAAGTCTCTTCGTTTCTCAAAAAGGGATGATTGATCGAGTACTTTAAGAAAGTTCTAAACATTTCACGCTGCCGAGAATCGATCGACATTTTCGAAACAATTCCTCCCACATGGTTGGATCAGTGATCGATCAGCGATCAGGGAGAGGAAACATTTTGGCGTTCTTGAAGCACGAGAAATGTACGTTCTCGAAAGAAATTTAATTGAGCATCGTATACTGCAGGTTTCACCTCTGCTACTGAATAAGAACTTGAGCGGACAATAGCCTTTCCATGGCTGCAAACGCGACAAAAGTGTATTAAACGCGAACCGGGGCTTGAACTCGATTACAGTTTTAATCGGCTTTGCTGTGTAGTACGGTACAGCGGAATGTCGGATTTAAGTAAAAATTAACGTGTCGATGAACTCGACGGCGTGGAATGGACGCTCGAAAACTGAATAACAAGCAGAGTTTACGGTTTCACGTTTCCTCATTTTTCATTGGCAAATAACTACGTAATTGCGCGATCAGATGGTAGGTTCCTTTTGCGTTAATAGCTGAGGCTGTAATTCGATCGCAAATAAGGGAACCGCAAAGAAAATTTATACTAGTGGGTCTACGGATCAGGTGCTTCACACGAATTTGAATGGATATTTATTTAGTGTACCCACATATAGGTAGAACAAGAATGAGATGCAGAAATTTTAAAGTCGTTCCAAACGATTAAACGTGTCTGAAACTATCGAAAACGGTACCAAACAGAATTGTTGTTGATTTCGCGACGATTGACGTCCATGACGTCCAAGTATTGTCAACGATGAGTCATAAAGCTTTTAACGTTGTTCCAGTCGATTCTATGTGTCAAAAATGATCGAAAACGATACCAAAATACGGTTTTTGGTACTAAAATACAGGTTACTGTCGTCAGGTCGCTGCCAAAGTCTATAAAGCAAATTTAGGGCGTCTCACGAGTCTACTCTCAAAATTTCAAGTGAGAAGACCCAAAATTGTAGCATGTGGCATGGTACAAACAAACAAGTGCAGATCGAGTCGTCTCAGGAGCCTCCCTACGTTCAATATATCAATGTACTCTAAAATATAAAAAAAATCTAAATAAAATAGTTTAGCAACGAAGAAAACAAATTCAACAATGTCTTCCATACACCTAAAAAAAACACTACTGATCGATGATTTAGAATTTAGAGGGACTTTTGAAAATTTGGTGATGGATTAACAAATTGAAAAAGTACAAATTTGGAAACGAAACAATTATTATATATTTATATTTCAAGAAATAATTAATTGTGACAGAAATTTGTACATTTCTTATGAAAATTTCGAGTAACGACTAAAAGGTAATTATAATTCATTCGTTGTGCACGAATGAAATTAAATTATTCGCTTATTATTCATATGAATAATGAATCAATTAAATTTATTCATGAATGATGAATACGTTAAATTTATTCGTTAATTTTTTATTCGTTACTCTACATAACTCTTGTCCGACATTGAATTAGTAAATTTTATAAAAAATGCTATGAAGGATATTGTAAATGTTATAATCTCAATAATTTATATATTAATGTATTATTAATCAATGTTATAATACTTTCGGCTGTATCAATCATCCTGAATGAGTGTATATTGCGTTTTAGTAGTGTAAGTAAGTAATTCTAAGTAATTATAATACTAAGTAAGTAATTCGAAATGTAATAATAGCAAGTACTAGTAATTCTACTTATGAAGAGTTTAATGAACTCACAACTCTGCTTCCCAGCTATTACGCTATGATCATAACCCAACAGATCATTTTTCAAATAATCTTAAGGATTTGTTGAAATTTATTCATAAAATAAGCTGGATTTACACCTCGTTTAAGTTACATATTCATATTGCTATATTTCCACAAATTTTTACTGTTCATATACATTAGGATAAATACATAAAAAGACGCTCCTTTAAAGCCCTGAATGCAGGGGATTATCGAGTGCCCGTTGCACACGTTACCAAGACCGTTAAAAAGTTAAAAGGATTGAGCTTCAGTGAGATTTATTATTGTTTTAAACCTTTAATGTCGCAGGGTGTAAAACAAAATTAAATGAAAACACAAGAAGAATATTTAATACCTAGAATATTTTTATTTTTAACGACTATAAGTTTCTTACGTCTCTGTAACGCTGCGTGGAATATTCAGAATGCAAGTTATGAAGCAATTTCTAGAACACCTTCAACTGTCTCCATCAGTAAAATGAACGACTGAAAACAACGCGTTGTATCACAAAGAAATTACTTTGAGAAGAAGTTCATAACGACAGTTTTTGCTTCTGCAAAATGTTAAACTTACACGTTGCAAATTTTTTTTACAAATGAATCGTTGCGTTAATAAATCATTTGAAAAATTAAGAAAGGGAAGAAACTGCTAAGATAAAATATAGGTTAAGTGTGATGAGTGTCTTAGATTAAAAGTGCGAAATATGAAAAAGAAACATGGAAGTGGAGCTCAAAAATAATAGAAATATAATAATAGGCAACAAATATAGAAATAGTAGGAATGTAATAACAGATAAGAAATGTTGAAATAATAGTAATATAATAATAGATAAGAGACATAGAAATAATAGAAATATAATAACAGACGAGAAATATAGAAACAATCGAAACGTACAAGAAGTATAAAACTAACGGAAATATTATAATAGACAACAAATAACTAGAGAGTTAAAAAAAAAAAACGAAATAAAAAAAGTGAAATATTTGTATCTAATAAAAAAGTAAAAATTTGATGTGTCTAATAGAGACCAGGTCGGGGGATTCATCATAAACACAGTAGAAGTAATTCGTCCTACAAAACGTTAACATTTATGGCTACTATTTCTCCAATATCAATGTATACCATTGCCTAGATGAACATGAAACATGAAACAACATAATTCCTTAGAAAAAAGAAAATATGTTGATTGAAATGAAAAGGAAGCAAGTATAATAGAGAAAGGACTAATTTGATCGCTTCGATTACTTATACCATCAATTTTCGATTAATTATGTGCGGTCAAGGATCGATGAAAAGTTTGAACAAAGTTGCCGAATTAATTAAGACAGAATTAAAGCGGAACTGATAGCGCCAGTATGGAAACCCAATTTTAAGTTTCAATTCGAAATTAGCTCGGTTTTACCTCGACGTGAGCGCGTTAATAGGAACATGTTCACCGATATGGGAAACGGAACAATCCCACTTGTTACTTGTCCTGCTGTGGCTTTTCCCTTCGACCGCGAAAACGTCCATCGTTCCACTTAAATTACTTACGATCTTCCGGGGCTTGCTATCAAGTTATTAACTTTTAATTGCCTTCCTCCGATCTGTCAACACAGTGAAATGGTCGTTTATTTTTCACCAGCACGATCAATTTACCCTTCGGTAAATTTTATTGATTCGCGTTAGCAGATATTACAGCTGTTTAGTTTGAAAGTGTCTCATACCCATTTTTAAAAAGATCACATTAGATGTTATATTATACAGGGAGATTCTGGAAATTGGTATAGGTTACTGGCTCTTTTTTAAGTATAAATAGAAAAAAATGATAGATGGAAAATTGTATGGTATAGTACAACCTAACTTCTTGTGATAAATGCAATTTCGTTTTATTCGTTAGTGTAACGCAATTTTCTTTTGTTACAATCGAGTTTTATTATAATTTGGCGTATAAACGTACTAACAAGGTCAACAAAATGTCAATACTTTACGAGGCATTTGACATTTTATGTCAGAAACGTACTTCATTACAATAATAATTTAGTAGTTTTGAAATTTAGAACTTTGGGAATTTGGAAATTTGGGAACTTGGAAATTTAGGAATTTGAGAATTTGGCAATTTGGCAATTTGGGAATTCGGAAATTGAAGTATTTGGAAATTTGGGAATTTGGGAATTTGGAAATTTGGGAACTTGAAAATTTAGGAATTTGTGAATTTGGCAATTTTGCAATTTGGGAATTTGGAAATTGAGGTATTTGGAAATTTGTGAATTTGAAGCTTTAGAAATTTTAAAATGTGGATATTCGACAATGTAGAAGTTTGGGATTATGGAAATTTGAGAATTTGAGGGTTCAGGAATTTAAGAATTTGGGTATTTGAGAATTTATAAATTTGGAAATATGAAAGTTTGAAAATTTGGGAATTTGAGAATTTAGAAGTTTGAACTAATGGAATTTTGAGTATTTGAGGGTTCAGGAATTAAAAAATTTAGGTATTTGAGAATTTGAGAATTTGGAACTGTGAAAATGTAAAAATTAGATAATTTGAAAAAATACATCTTGATGATTAAATTACATTAATATCTTGGTTACTGCTTTTCCCAGCGACTATAACTGATATACAGTAAAAACTGGATAACTGCGAGAAAAGATGGACTGGATAACTGCAACGTTACTATCCCCACCACTAGGGGGATTCCCCCTTCAATGTTGATACTTGAAAAGCGAGCAGCGTATGTAATGTAATCCGAATCGGCATATCGATGAGACAATACTAATGCAACAATAAAACTTTTTTGTTTCTCAATTGTTACTAATGAAATTTTTACTAACGAATTTGTGAGATTTTTCTGATTAAAATGAGACCAAACATGATATAGTTTCAATTATATTTACTTGTTGATACGGATTAAATAACTATCATAAATTACAAAAACGTGTTGTGCTCCTTAAAATAATAATAAAAGTACACTAAAACTGGATAACTGCGACAAAATCAGGACCCAAGCGTTGCAGTTATCCAGTCGAGGTGTCGATTCTCTGTTTACATTTGACTCGAGCTGAGCCTCGAACGTAGAAAAGGACAGAATGAACGAGAGAGAGAGAGGTCCGAGACAATCGACAGAAACGTATCGATATGACAATACTAATGCAACAATTAAACTTTTTTATTTTTCAATTTTGCTAAATGTTACTTTTACCAATGTAATTGTGAGATTCTCCTGAATAAAATAAGACCAAGCATGGCATAATTTGTACATTTGAGAAGTCTAAATGCTAACTGACTGCGTTCGATCACAGGATTTTCGCACGCGACAAGTATTTTTACTGTTTGGAGTTGTATATTTTTAGGAAAACCGTTACATTGTAAATTTTGAACGTGCAACACAAAAAATAGGAACTCGTAACGTTAATTTATTGCAGTTTAGCGAAAACAGCGTTATTTTAAGAAGCACAACACGTTTTTGTAATGTGTGGTACTTATTTAATCCGTGTCAACAAGTAAATATTATTCAAACTATATCATGTTTGGTCTCATTTTAATCGGAAAAATCGCACAAATTCGTTAGTAAAAATTTCATTAGTAACAATTAAGAAATAAAAAAGTTTAATTATTGCATTAGTGTTGTCACATCGATACGTTTCTGTCGGTTGTTATCTTTTCTCGGACCTCTCTCTCTCTCGTTCATTCTGTCCTTTTCTACGTTCGACGCTCGGCTCGAGTCAAATGTAAACAGAGAATCGACACCTCGACTGGATAACTGCAACGCTTGGGTCCCGATTTTGTCGCAGTTATCCAGTTTTTACTGTACAAAGATTTTTTCGACCCGATTTTGTTTCTTTTCGCATTATATTAATAAGCAGAAAAATCATACAACCATTGGTAATTAAAATTATAATAAATCAACCCTCAATTCTGAAAATGGCATAGTATATGTTTGATATTTTTTAATTTATTGAGTGTAGGTACAATTTAATTAAGGTACCAAAATAATCAATACGATTATGTCAATAAAATTATTTTGTAAAATTTGAATTTGTAAAGAATAGTATATTTTAACTAAAAAATACAAATTCCAGGAATAGTAAAGTTTGATTCATTTTTTTATTGTATTATGCATTGCCATTTTTTACATGCAATCTTACATTTAAAAATAATAAATTTCTTAATAATTTTTATTTTTAAATTATTTAATGATCTATGTATTTTTAACTAGGTATAAAATCATATTTTGCACATGTAAAAAATGTAAAAACGTTTTCTAATTGTATTTTACTATTTAAATGTACATTATTTATAGGAGATATTGTATTTCGTGTTATAGAAATAATATATGTTACGTTTATAAGAATACATTAAATGATACTTCATTGACATCAAATAATATATTATTATTAAAATTTATTATATAGACTTAAGTAGTTATAAATTAAAATTACATTAAAATTACACTACATGATTTAAAATTACATTACATTAATTAAAATTATGTTATTTGAAACTACATTACATTACTTAAAATTACATTAAATTACTTAAGATTACATTATTTAAAAGTACATTATGTTATTTAAAATTACATTACATTATTGAAAATTATATTATTTGAAACTACATTAACTCAAAATTACATTAATTAAAATCACTTTACATCACATAAAATTACATTATTTCAAAGTACATTATATTACCTAAAATTAAAGTATTTAAGATTACATTAAATTACTTAAAATAAAATTATTCAAATACAAAATTATCTACAAATAAAATTCTGCGATATGTTCTTTGCTAAAAAATGGCAGCATCAATCAAAACCGATACGGTTACTTCGTGACTCTAATTAAAGAGTCCCTGCACGAGGTAGCGCCTCACGTGTCAGTTTTTTGTGTTTTGATAGGTTGATTCATACGACCCAGTTAAAAAGTCACAGGAAAAATAACACGGGAGCAGTGAGAAAATCCAGAAACGCAGTCTGTAGTAACATGTTCCTGAATCGTTGCCTGCACAACTGGCTGTATGGCCTGCAGCAAGCGATCCAGCAAGGAAACGAGCAGCGCGTGCGATGTGCTTTATTCTCCAACAGAGCGTAAAACATCCAACTACACGAAATAACTAGACCAAAGTCTCTAACGACTGGACTAGTAAGAAAAAACCATTAAACACAAACGCACTGGATGGACCGCGATGTCATCTCGCGAAACAAAAGCGCGTATACAACAGAATTTGGCTCGCTATCGTACTGTATTCTCCTCCATTTTTTTTCGACCGATAGTGTTTCGGTATCGATGAGTTCCTTTTTCGCCGAAATCGACAAGGGGTCGTTGTTCGACCAACAAGCGTCGAAAACGACCCATTCAAAGTATTCATTGTAAATTCGTTTGACGAGACGTGACTATGCGAACACTCCAAGGGAGAGCTTCGATTGACATTCAAAATCGAATTTTTCAACGACAAATTGTCGCGATCTCTTCTTAATCGTCCCGTTCTATACAGATGGGGAGGAAAATATCAATTACCCAACGCGGTACAAAATATTATGTATCGCGAAAAATCGGGAAAATAAATATTACAGAATTTTAATTAAAAGTCCGTACGAGGCGAACACAAGGATAATGGAATCTTCCGCGGAAGCAGATTAATCCTCGGATAAATGAAAATGCTGAAAATGAGAAACGTTAATGGGATCGATAATACCCGTGTCTCTGAAGAGAAATTGAAATTGGAAAAAAAATAGCGCGACGCGGTAAGAAATTGTAAGATGGCGGACTCGGATAAATTTCCGTACACTTCTTACATTTCTTAAGAGCGCATCGCAATAATTGAAACCAGCCTAGATGTTTCTTTTGCGTCACTTTCGGCTTTAGAATGCGACCAAGCATCATTTTCATTTCGCAGAAACAATATTTAAAGTAAACTAGTCTGTGTTCGTGGAAACTGGGTAGAACCGTTTTACATTTATTAATGGTTCGTTGATATGTTTCGTTTTAATTTTCTTTAGTCGTACAATCTTGTTCGTATTGTATCGTTCAAAGGTTTAAAAACAGTTATTTAAACCAAATGTTAAAAAGATTAATTGAATTGTTTATTTTACAAATGTTATGTTGTTATGTTGTTAAAAATGTTACAAACTGTCACCAAAGCAAAGAGTGAAAATACAGGCGTTTTAATTTTATGGAAATCGTGCAAAATGCTAAAAGTTTATAGTGATCCTGATTCGATGGCCAGGGACTGTATAAGTCAAGAAGTTAATCTGATACTCATGTCATACAACAAACAAAATATTAACAGCATGATGTTCAATCAGTATGCATTGCAGGCATCTTAACAGTAAGAGGATCACGATAATTGCGAAGGTGACCAAAGCTAGCTTAGTGATCACAACTGGTATGTCTTCCCTGTTTATAGTATCGATTATAGAAGCCGTCTGTCGATTTCTATCTTGCAATCAACTGCATATACTATTTGAGATTGGTGCGGGCTAAATTTTGCACATGAATAGAATGTCACGTCATGTAATCAGATAACACATTTTTGTGTCTGCATGTGCCCCTATTGCCATCAAAACGATGACACTTGCACTAATACATTAATTCATAATAATTTTTGGAATCTCCAGAATTCTCTACCATGAGCTTTCTACCTAAGTTAAGAAATTAGTACCTTCCTTATTTGTTGAAAAAAATGTTGGATCTGATGATTGAATAAATAAAGAAATTATTTTCTTGTTATAATTGTATTTATTTGTAAAAGAAAGCCACTACATCAAAATTGTGTTCGAGTGCAAGACAAATGATTCATTCAATATTCAGACACACATTTGTTAACACTATTTCTACCACGATTTTGTGTATACCTTTGACCAAAAGGTGTCTTTTGACAGCTTTTCGTTTGAATGCAAATAATTGCGGATAATTAATTGTGGATAAATGATTCAACTTGGACAATAATTTTAAATTTGAAAGGTGTCTTTGGACATGCCTTGGTGTTAAATAATTGACACATAATTAAACCCGGTCGCTAAAATCGACACTGGAAATCGTGTCTAAAAACATGATCTAAATCACGTGAAATTACAAAGTCCTGAATAAGTAAGATAATTCTATTTATTCAAATTCAATCAATGCAGTGAACGGGATTCCGACCACAGGAAAATATACGTTTCCTGTTAAGTGAATTTTATGAATGAACATAGAATATGAAGTCAGATAAAAAGCCAATATTTCACGAGAAATACATGAACGACTCACGTATCGAGCCTGCGGACGCTTATAAACGAAATCACTAGAAACGTGGCTTCCCGCAAATTGAAACAAACCTTGCTGGACCGTTCTGCGTGTACAGTCAAGAGCAAATCTGACTTCTCTACGAAAAGCACTGCACCATGCTGAAAAAAACCTTTCGATCATTTTTAGGGATTTTTGAAAATTGTATAATCTCGAAATATAGAAATGTAGGAATTTAGGGATAAGGGAACACATGAATTTAAAGATTAAGGGACTCGAGACTCTCGGTGTTTTGGATTTCAGAAATTTCAGATTTAGGGATTTTTTAGTCTAGGGATTTGGAGTTTTGGGATTCTAAGGATTTAGAAATTTGTAAAATTCAGTGAAATTGTAAAAGTTAAATATTCTGAAATTCGATAATTTGTAAAGTTAAAAATTTGAAACTTTGAAAGATTCAGAAATTATTTACAAATTTTTATTTAGAAACATTTAGAAATTGAAATACATGAAAGTTTGTGAAGTAGAAAATTTCAACTTGACAGATGTCTCCTCATACAAAGGAAGCTTATTTTGCACTCGAGTGTACGCGCATATCACTTTGAAAGCGTTCAAAGAGAATAAAGGAAAAAGGAGAGTTGCGTGTGAGATCACAGTTAGAAAGCGGAAGCACAGAGTATTTCTTGTTTCGCAAAAAATAGCTTAATTTAACTTCTGGCAAAACAGTAATAGAGAACGATACGGGTGAAGATAAATAAATGTTGGTATATTTTGAGCATCGATGAGCAGCTGCCTTAAGGCACGAAAACAGACGTGCACCTGACACAATGCAGACTGTACGAATATGAGATCTTTTTCCTTTTTCTGACCCAGAAAAATTCAGAATAGTGTTAAATAGAAAAATTATGTGCAGAAGTTTGGAGAATTTTGCACCGATGCCAACCCACGAGTTGGCGCGTGAAAAGGCTGACGTGTTTAGAAGAGCTACGGTTTCAATTGGTCAGAATAGAAAAATGGACGCCACGTTTTCGACGGTTGAACAATTGACCCGAGCGCTCCTAAATTTTTCAGTGCCCCAATCCTGAAAAGAAATAAAACCCAACATTGTCATTAATTTTGAACCTAATTGTTTGCACTCGACAAATGTATTATAAATACCCGATACGAATAGGCAACCTCAAAGTGAAATTAAATCTAAAACTTCCATCGTTCGAATTTAAAATATAAGCGGAATTTACGTAAAAGAGCACACAGCAATTTTTACAATAAGAATGTAGATAAAAACGTCCTAAAAATTTTTCTTTTAAAACACATAATGAAATAAACTTACGTTATATAATTTAGCAAAATTTCTTCCTCGGATCGATATGTTTTCAAATAACCGGCGGAGCATAAGAAAATTCATAAAACGGGAATGCAGAATATCGAAGGTACAGTAAGTGGTATTACCAAAACGATTTTTATTCGACTCAAAGCGAGCGGTCACACAGAAAATTGGATTTCCATGTTCAGAGGTAGAGGATGTCCATTTAAAAAGCAGGTATGAACTACTTACGAGCTATGCCACAAAAAGCTTCGCGCGAGATTCGTTTGAATTACAATTCAAAGATCCTTTGATGCTTTAATATTCTTCGTAATAACGAATTCGGTTCAAATGAAATTAATTTTGCGTCCAATTCCTCGAAACATTCGGTGATAATCGCGATAAAGCGTCTCAAAACGCGCGGAAAAGAAATTGAAGAAAAAATTGAAAAACTATTTTAATTATTTATTGCATATATTATTATACATATATATAAATTAATTATTATTATATTATTACATATTAATGATGTTATCAATTGTAGTTCATTATACGTCTTGTTAATTATTAATTAGTTGAACGATCGCTATGTTGCTTAAGCAGAACAAAATTACATTAATTATTTATTAATTATAAAATACATTATAACACATTTATAAAACACATTATAAAATATTAATTATATTATCGGTTACAGTTTATAAGTATTAATAATTAGTAATTAGTTGAGTAATCATTGTTTTACTTATACAAGACGAATTGTATCAATTACTTATTAATTAAATAGATTAATTATCTATTGCATATATTATTATACATTTGTTATTAAACGTTATCAATTACAGGTAATTATATTTTTATTAAGTACAGGTATTACTAATTAAGGAGCTATTAGTCGGTTTGTTAATGAGGAACAAAGGAAAAGAAGAGCATCAAAATCATTTCGTGGTCCGCATTAAATTTTCCATTGGGCTATGTAATTCCACAGAAATTCAAATCCAATGAAGCTTTTCGTAGCGAATTTAAAATACGATTTTATCCATGTCTATTGTTACTGATTATTGTAACTATATGAGCTCCTGGTTCGTTATGCAATCAAAGGAAAAGATCAACCATTTTTCAGTATTTCCAAGATAGTCTCAACAAAGCCGTATTTAAACTTCTCTCCAAGCAAAAAATTTAATTAATCGCTTAATAACGTTTTCGTTCGGACAAAGAAAAGTATGAATCTCTTTTCATTAGGATTATTCAAAAGAGACACCAAAAGGTCTTCGCATTCACGTACGCAGGATTAAACTACTTGTAACGTTCGTAAAACGTCACCACCCTTTCAAACTATTCTCAAATAATGTTCTATTTGAAGGTGAACAAATTTTGTACTTGACAAATATTGTTTAAACATCGACTGTTTTACAAACTATATACAGAGAAAAATAAACTTTTTAATTGGTGTATGAGCAACCGTAATTTTTGTGACATACGTTTTATATTGTGTTGATAACACTGCTTTTTTGTTTGTACAGATATTCTCTTGTTTATATGACTCTATTGATTGATTATTTAAACCATGGACGTCGACTGCTGTGGTCACTGGTTATCATATTTACCACAATCGAATAAAAATAAATTTTAAATTTTAAATGCAAGGCTAAACTTCTTTTGGACACCATTCCTTTTAACTTGTTTAGCATAATTAATGTTTATGTTAATACGACAAATGCTTTTAGATTCAGATTAATGAAAAAGGGGGTTGATATATTTATGCAGTACACTGTACGGTTAGTGTTGGACATAAATAACTCCATTCCACGCCGCCATTTTGGAACTCAAAATTCGATGATTAACTGGACCATAAGTTTCCCTTAAACCATGAACAGTTGAAAAAGCTATACGAAATGAACGTGGAATGGAAAAATACGGGGTCGAGTACGATAAAGTGAAAATGTAGCCGGGCGAAAAGTGAACGGAATCGGTATTCACGTAATCCCATGAAAAACTTCCATTTGCAGTTACCTTTCCACAGCAACGAATTCCTTCGCCGAGATCGGACTCTAGTTTCCGACGGAATTCGATAGCATTGATGAAAAGCACTTAACTGCAAAAAAAAAATATTTCCCACGAGCACTGCAAAATAAAGAAAAATTGTTTCAAGTGCTAAATAATTATAATTTCGTTTGACTTTGGCAGTCATTTAATATACTGCGTTACAAAACGTTTTTCATACTTTTGAAAATGTGTAGGAAAATTATTTCGATCGCTAATAAGATTTACGAGATTTAGACTCTGTGACGGTAACGATTTTAAGATCTTGGATTTTAGAAAACAGTTTCTTCATATTTTCACTGCGCCTCAAAGTAAAAATATTTTTAATGATTTCTGACATACCAGAACATATGCATAACCTGAAGGAATACTGCAATCGTTCAAATTGTGTTTATATTTTCTTGTTTACCTTTTATGTATTACCTAACACATAAATATAAAAATGACGAGTTTAGTGTTGTGTAAATCTTGATGAAGCATGAAACGTGTCAATCACGAGAGGAATGAGAATATTTTAGATACAATGTAATTGCCATGTGACCCATATATGGGTGATAAATTACACTACACATCTAACATCTATAACAATATGTGGTAAGATGCTGTTAAAAATAAAAGTACTACCTATTGCAATTTTCAATTGCTTCTGTCAGTGTGCAGGCAGTCACAACAGATCGTAATTTTGATATTTATCGATACATGGATTTGATAAACGTCGTTGCGCATTTAAGGTGTCCACAAAAAGCTCGATGCTCTTCTTTCCTCTTTATCTGTTATTCCGGGTTTCCGTTGTTTCGTTAGTCATTTCTTTTCTTCTCCCTTTTTCATGCTTCCTTTCTTCTGAAAGCTAGGTGGTCGAAGCGAGAAAAACAATTCAACGGAAGAAGTAAAAGAGTCGAAGCAAACTTGTAAATGTGTGTTCAACAACAGACTTCTTCAAAGGAGTCATTTAGTCGTGTTTGTAACATAAGACCATTATGTTTTTCTGTACACACACATCCCTTACTTTTAGCTACGGTATCGTGATATTTACCCGTAGAGAATGGTAGCATCTAAAAGTGTAGCTTCCTTAAAGAATTTTCTTGAGAGATTTGAAATTCTCAGGACTTTCAAGTTTCTTTACTACCGTTAAAGAAATACACCTTTGTTTGTAACAGCTTGTTTGTAATTAGATAAAAATTGTGAAGATAACTCGTACAATTTTTAATAATTATTTGCACACTTTTATGAAATATATTGAATCTTTTTAAAAACTGCTATACAATTCTCTATAACAAAGTGTCTCAACAATTTTACATGACCCAACATGTTCTTAATGACACATAAAATATTAAAATGTACATATGTATATGTATATCTTAGGGTGGTTCAAAGAAAATTTTAAATTGAACGACCTCTTAAATTTAAATTTTTTAGTTCAAATTGTGGGGATATTTTTACACCATGTACTAACTAATATATGTATATTTAGAATAAAAAATTTGTCTAAATTTAATAAACTGTAATCACTATATATTTCACAAATGAATAGAATTATTCTATTTCTTTAATTGATTATTGCTGAATTATTAATTTCTGCATGTGCAAATTTCGATACATTTTTTCAATTTTATAATTCTATTATTTAAATTCAACTGCAGAAAAATTGACAATTTTAAATAAAAAATATAAAATGAAATTATGAACAAATGCAAGGTATATATAAATGTATAATATACGTTATAAATATATTATATACTTAGTGGATTTGTTGTTGTCAATTAACTTATTACTTTATGTTTCGGCACATAATTAATGCTGTTCTCATTGCTAAAATTGCATCACAGTTGTTGAAGATAATGGGCACCATTTTGCCACCTATTCAGATTTTAACGCGGTTTACTATTGGGTCACAACCATAAGTTGAAATATACTGGTCTACACAATGAGTACTTAGGTTTTATGATAATTACTGGAATCAAGATCAAGTCATTCTCATTCTAAAACAGTGGTTCTCAACATTGTTATAAGTACTACCATAATCAGGAAATAAGAATACTAATAGCAAGAATACTACTACTATCAAACAACGAATATTTTATGCATAAGATTAGGTTTAGTTCATGTTTTGTACATAGGATTATATCTTCACGTAAATGCATTCTAATACAATTAGAAATAAAATAAAAAAGTATAGGGTGAAATATTAAATGTTAATATTAAAAGTAAAGTTCTGAGTAGTGCAAAGTAATTTTCTGCATATTCTTGTTTAGCACCACTGCAGAATCGCTATTCTAAAGTATTTCTAAAAAGTCCAATTTAATCAATGCCCGAAAAAAATTACCAAGTCCAATTAAATCAATTCGACTCAAAGGACTTCCAAGGAAGAAGTAAAAACTATACTGAATAGCATTGTAATCACAAAGGATTTATAACGATCACCAAATTATCATCTTAAGTTAATTTATATACACAACTCTAAAATATTGACTTTCCAATTTTCAAATGCGAAACCACAGATTTCAGGATTTTATAAAAATTTTTGATTTATTTTCATGTGGACAAATTGCAGTTATTGTTGACTGTATTGTTCAGATGCTGTTTTATAAAATAATAACAACACGTTAGAACATACAGGTAACTAAAATAAAAATATAGTTTTTTACTTTATATTAGTTTTAATTTTTACGAATCTTAACCTGTCACAAGGCTGGTTCTAACTTAACTCATACATTAGCTAACACAGCACTCTCTTAACTATTATTATCTAACTTTTTATTTCTATGCATATAAATGTGTAACACCATTAACACTATTACATATTTATAAATCATTTCTTTTGGAAAATTAAAAAATTCTCTCGTATAATCACACTTTCAATTAGACAATCATAAGTCCAATTATAAAGAGAAAGTAAGAAGTGCACGGGCGAATCAATTTTGCAGTAACGGCACAGAACAAAAATAGAAAATTTCCAAAGTACTTCATTGTTTCTACAATTTGCAGCAGAATTTCGTTGCTTCCGCTTGGAGTGCTTCGTTCGATTTCCAGCGGAACCCATAGCAACTTTTTCCTCTTTAACTTCATCTTTTTTCAAGCAAATGCTGTAAAACCGAGCAGAACGAGCGCGCGGCTAATAGGGTCAAGTGTACCGAGAAAGTACCTTATTTAACCCTCGCAGTTGCTTTCTTTTTATATGGACTGCCAAGAGTAGGAGGATACTTTATGCTCATCAAATAAATACCTTATAATATAACGATTTAAACTTTATATTTTCAATAGAACTGGAAGTGTTTAAGATAAACGCGTTTTATCAATGACCACGAAAGTTTTGGATTGTTAAATAAAATACTTTGGCGACCGTTCTCGAGATTATATTTGAAGGGAAAAATTTACAATGTTACTATTGGGACCGCTTATTTTGAAAGCGGGGCAAGTCCATGTTTTATTGCGTGATATTTAAGGGTTTGCATTCCAATAAATTTGAAAATAAGCACTAAACGGCTCGTTTCAAGAAGTTCGGAGTTGTGCTAGTTCTAAGGAGTACACGTAAACAGAAATTAGGGTAACCTCCTTCTGTGCTTATAATAGAAATTGAGTGAATACAGATTTTCCTGCAATGAATCGCTGATCTCGATGTAAATATAGTAACGTAATTCAAAACTCAGATCAATTTTCAATACTTTCTGCATTAACAAACTAAATCTCTAAAATTGTACTTTACTTATAAAATTATCCGAAGAAAACAGAAATAAATAACAGTTAATCATACCAATACAAAATAAATAGTACGTATGTTTTTTACACTATTCATAAACGTGTTTGTGCTGAGTTTCAAACAAGCTGGAGATAAGTACGCTTTTTCTCTCTCTGAAAGTTCTTCCCGCGAGGCATTTCACTTTCTAACGTTCATAAGCGAATCTTACGAATGTAAAACGAAGCGAATGAAGAGAACGTAATGAATTTCTTCACGTAAGCTTGAGTGACATCAAAATAACGAGAATATACAAGGGCGGTATATTTATAAAATGCCTAAACATCAGGTTTTATGTAGCCTAATATTTAATAAATTGATATAATATTTAATAAATAAATATTTAATAAATAAATATTTAAGTAAATTAATATTTAACTGGCCATAATTTCCTATCAAAATCTCAGATCATCAAAAATATATTATATAAGTATAATAATTTATGCAACGCACTATATTTCTGGATTCTGTAATTACCGATCTTTTACTACCTAGTTTATTTTGCTTTCTAATTTCCCAGTCGAATTATACGTTTCTATAACTAATTTCAAATGTCTTCTTTCCACACTGTACACAAAATTAAAATAACTATTTACTCAGAATTAGAATAGTAAGTCTACGAATATCAGCAGCAGCTTAACCAAAAATTTCGTTCAGAAGAGTGTCATACACGTAGCGCTGCATTAATTAACCGTGGCACAAAGAGGCAGAACAATGCACGTTGTGTTAATGAAAAAAAAAATTGAACGATTCACAAAAGTTTCATTCCACTGAAGCTGGTTACCACTTCTTCTGTTAAATTAGACAATAGTTGAATTCAGCGGCTATGTTTCGTCGAACAAGGGTGGAAATGTAATCGTCGAAATCTGACGAAACACAATTCATCGAGCATTGAATACGTTCGAAGAAAATGCGACACAATAGCTTTTCGTTTCAACTTTCCTCTAAATCATCGTGTTTTTAACGAGAACGACAGCGCCGTCACAATGCGGTGGCGACATTAATGGCAACGTATAGATTCGTCGTTATTTCACGGAAGCTCATTAACCACAGATTTCAGTAGAAATGAATTTTCTTCATTTCGTGTAAATCTCACGTACCGCAATTTAGAACGAAATCCCAGTGCAAAAATAATTTCGGCAGGTTTATAGACGCAGTTTACCGGGGCGTTTATTTGTGAAGCGAACTCGTTAAGGGTCCAACTGATTACCGGTATACGATATTTTTAATAATATTTTACCAAACATATTTCTAGAAATTCATCGTTGTTTTCTCGCGGAATTAATTGAATGTTCTTTCTTCGATCAGTTTCTCTCTTAGCATTTTATCAAACGAGGATTAAAAATCAACTCTGATTTCCTTTTTATTTTGCCTCTCAGGTGAAGAACTTTGGTCGGGTTAATTGGTTGTCGTCGGTTTAATTACGAAATCAGAGTTGCCAAATTATTTCTGTTCAAATTCTTGTGGTCCGTGTTGAAAATTCTAACTGTTAAATTATTAGCTTTTAAGCGTAAGTTATTTCTTTTTTGGGAATTAGGAAAGCTGCAGCGTCAAGGTATATTAAAATTTAATTAACGTAATAGATGTAATCGTAATTGATTGATACACTAATGCATAAAAAGGCATGAACTTAATTTCAGAAAATACAGTGTCCCAAAAATGGCCATATACCGAGTAGCGATTCTACATGCAGTAATTAATTCCTTTTCTGAAAACATTGAATTCAAACATTCTTTAATATAGTTCTAAATAAAGTTTAAATAAAATAACACATATGGAGACTTTATTTTGATGAAAATAAATATACAGCTATCTTAACGTTTATAACTCGAAAACAGAAAGTCGTGAAAATTTCACTTGGGTAAAATTTTGCGTATCAGAATAGAAATTTCTAAAATTTGAAAAAACGTAACTTTTTGTACAATAAAATTTTTTGAGGTTTCATTATCACAAAGTTATACAAAATAAAAGTATAGTTAAACAAAATAAAAATATCTCACTTAACACTAAAACTACCAAAGGGGTCAAATATTTTGACTGCATATTAAAAAATATAAATATTAATTAATTTTTTAGAAAATTGTTTATATTTTGTATAACATAATTTTATAAAAAAAATTTCATTAATATTCATATTTTTTAGTATACAGTAAAAATATTTGACCTTTCAGTAGTTTTAGTGTTGAGACTTTATATCAGATATTTAATTTCGTAAGAATGTGTACATACAATTAATTTTTGTACACACATGCTTCCTGAATTGTTAACTATCAATATGTACCAATAATTTCGATGATCAATAGGGGTTCAGTAAAGCCATAGAAAAGACAAAACACGAAACAATAGGAACCGATCAGGCTAACCAATAGATAAACCGTTTAACGTCAATAACAACGATTAATCGAATACGGACTGGCAATATGTTACTGGCTTTGTTAATGATAATAACTAGCTCTCTGATCTTGCGGCTTTAACGCGGTTTGATCATAGTGATTAATGGAAAAGCCGCTAAACGATCCTGTCGCGACGCTGCATCGCTAAAAAGGGTAATTCGTACAGCCGGCTACTGTACACCATCATTTGTCGGATTAACCTGCAATTTAGGTGGATGCTAGCGCCGTTTCGCATTAGTGAAACCGTGAAGCTTCAACCTGCCAATAATAATGACGCTGTGGATCTTTGATTTTCCGCGAAAATTATAGAACCTTCGACAGAATTCCATCTTTCAAAGTACGGGAGGTCGGAAACAAAAATTAATAGAAAAATTTTCTATTTTTTAGCACAATTCTTATAGCTGAAGGTTAAGTTTTGTTTTGTATCACCATTTATTTTTTTCACTTTTAAGCAAAAGTTAGTATGTAATAAATAGTATTCAATAAATGTAGACGAAACAATAAATATATATTACAATTGAAGTTACTGCATATTACAAGTGAAATTACTATACATACATATAATTGAAATAATGTATTGAAATTTTCATTTATAATTCATTGAAATTCTGTAATTTTACATTGCGAAACATTTCGTGCAAAATTAACGAGGAAATTTTATAAAACGTATTCGGTTTTTGAGAAAATAAAGTTTTTATAAATTGTTGATTTCAAATTTTTGAATGTTTGATTGTTAGTAGGACTTTGATTTTTGAGGAGTTTTAGAAGTTTTGAACATTGCGAGTGTAAAATTTTTGAACTTTAGAACTTTGGTATCTCGAATAAATTAATTCAAATTCAAATTTTTGAACTTTAGAACTTTGAAATTTGAAACATTGGAGTTTTCAAATATTGAGACTTCGAAGATTTTGTATTTTTGAATGTTGAGACTTTACAATATTAGGACCAAACCAGCAGAATCGGACATAGTAGAATATTTAATACTTATTTTGTACTAATTGGTACGACAGAAAGTAACTTTGTACGTCGTGCCGTTTTCAAAAATATCGTGGCGCTGCCCAGTTAATATTCAGCTAGTAGGATCAAAACGTCAAAATCCATAAAAATGAAAAAAAAATAACTGGGATACATTTGATACTGAATTTGTACTAATTTGTACCACAGAAAGTAACTTTGTACCTCTTGCCGTTTTCAAAAAAATCGTGGCGCTGCCCGGTTAATATTGAGCTAGCAGAACCAAACGGCAAAATTAATCAAATGAACAAAAAACGCAGCGGATACATTTAGTGTCGAATTTGTACCAATTTGTACCATCAAAAGAAATTCTGTTCCTATTACCGTTTTTACGGAATTCGGGAATTTATCAGATTAACGTCAATATTAAAGTACAAAGATATTGTATATCGGTACTAATATTGTTTCAAAAACACAGCATGTATGGAATGTTATTGCGGAAGAACCATATGTAAAATAACAATAAACTTATATGTATTTATCATGGGCAATCGGAAAAATGTTAACGATGTTATTTTTAACATGTTTCCTCAAATCCGGAAAAATCATCAAATTTTGCGTAAAACAAGTATGATACAACGTGGGACTTGAAAAGTTACTGAAATATTTTCTATTGAAAGAGAATATCTCAGTTAAAAAAGTAAGGTAATAAAGACGGATTAAAGCATTGTATGCTCCTCTAATGCCATATAACTTTTGTTAGAAACATTTTTTTCGTACAACGAATAACTGATAACTTAATACCATCAATTAATAAAAATACTAATCCAATACAACAGTTTTAACTAAATATTCATGTATATTAACTATCAATACTGACCAAATAAATTTTTCCATTCAATAGTACAGTGCCGCACGACGATAAATCAAGCTTCTGAACTGAGAACTTCCAGCACTAGTCGACCAACCGTAAAACTAGTTTTGCGGATACAAGACGGTATAACACAAGTTCCAAATAACGCAAAACTTTAATTCGATTTTATTGCTTTAATCGTTAAATGATCAGAAAAGAAACAAATTCCTGTTGAGGCTATGTGATACGAGTTGTTTAAAAGGTAAAATGGAAAAGTTCAGAATTTATTTATGTAGTATAAATTAGTACAAATTCTGTAATAAATGCATCCTTCTTATTTTTTTCATTATTGTTAATTTTAACATTTTTGTCTTCTAGCTTGACGTTAATCTCGTACCATCCCGATTTTCTTAAAAACGGTGACGGGTACAAAATTTCTTTTAATGGTACAAATTCGACACTAAATGTATCCGATTTTTTTTCTTTTTTATTAATTTTGACGTTTGGTCCTGCTAGCTCAATATTAAGTACTAATTTGAGAATAACTAAAATCATAAAACTGATACTAAAAATGTACAGAAATATATCTTGTAAAAAAAATATTAGTTATAGATTACACAACAGTAAGAAAAGAAGACAATAAGCAAGAGGTATTATGTAAATAATTAAGAAGAATATAGAGTAACATTTATACAAGTTGGAGGTTCTTTAAATTAATTTGCTATGATATTGAAACTTGTCGATTTCCGATAATTTCTCGGAACACTGCTAACAAGTTCCTGGAATATTAACGTTCCGAGAAACACCGATTAGGTATAACTGATATAAACTCCCAATGGGACGTGAAACTATACACGCCCAATTCAATGGAACTTTCATGGAAAATGTTTCTCAAAAATATTGTGGGAAATTAATTCATTCTTATTAACTAATATCCACTTTGAAGGGTTGAACACAATCATTAAAATTAGGGTTGAAAACAATCATTAATATTAGGGTTGAAAACCCTTTCCTTTGAATATCTGGATAATTATTAGCTTTAAACATGAAGTTCGAAATTATTATTTCACTATTTTACTATTTGACATCGTTTATTTTATTATAATTAACAAATTTTAATGTGTAAACAGATTCAAAATATGAGATTCGTAAATTAATAATCTATTATAGTGATGAAATTAAAAGTTCTAATTTATCCGTACTTATTAACAAAATATATAATTTATACGTACAAGTTGATGATAAACTTTCAATGCTTTATTAAAAATATTTGCAAAAATATAAATTTTCGAAAATCTACTTGTGCAATAAAATGTATTATTCAGAAACAGAAATTTTATTTTTAACTACTAGACTTGTTAGTCTAGAAAATATCTTAAAATTTGTTATTATAAATAAATTTATTTATCATGATTAATTACAGCGGCGAGTTGTAAGTCTCCTACAATTATCATTCAAAATTCGAAACAAATTGTTTGGGTACATTTACATGTGGACAACTTGTTATTACGAACAGACATACCTTTATAATTGAAACGAAACTCACCTGTTCCTGGAATTATATTGTCCAGTGTGGACAAAATGTTCCTGCAAGTTGGTGTTCATTGGATATGTTTTGAAGCATGTAGCAACAACTGGTAGTTGAATGTTCACTGAGGACGGTACAGTGAGCTTAAGCTTATTATGATTGTGTGTTGCTATGCTGTTTAAAAGTACCGAAATCATGAATTTACAGAATTGCTTATTAGCAGATGTAGCATAAGATATGTAGTAATTTAAATTTAAATTCTCAAGAAGCGACGTCGAATGATGTCACGTATTTAGGACATCATGTTGCATTCTATTTTAGAATTGTGTTTCAATACGAAAAGCTTTTTGTGATAAAAAAAAATATACAATATAGTGTTGACGAATATAAACTGCTTATGAAGTGGTGCCATATAAATCGGAGATTTTTGTGAAAATTCGAACTTCAAAATTCCGTTCTTTTTCGTATATGAAGATATAAAGTTTGCATAAAAAAGAAAGCACGTGTGGGGACTCTCCTATCAACATCAGTGAAGGAGACAGTAATATATCCGGTTATTTATCAAAAATTAAGAACTGAGCACTTCAGAGTAGACAGAAAATTGTTTACGTCTTTGAATATTCAAAAATCAGTTTCTGTTCATTAGAACATTATTCTTTTATTTAATCCGAGTATTATACTTAACCCTCTTTTTAATCGAACTTCGACCCTGATCGAAGTGTCTGATCTCTATTTTTCCTAAATTACGGTTCCAGTAAGTTCATTTCACGCGCTTTAAATTCAGAAGAATTTTACGACTTTAATATATCGTGAGGGAGACTACACTACATACTACGAAGTACCAATAAGATTAAGTGGTGTCGTGTTGACCCAACGATGCGCGGCAATTAGTCTTTTCAACTTCCCTACTTCATTAGGTGACGGTCACGTCGTAAACTGGGATTCGTGGACAACCTTGATGTTCATAAATCGCGACCTAAAGCTACATTCTCAGTGAAACAACAAAGGCAACCTTTTTTTGATGTTTCATGTTTCTTGAACAAGTCGTCACTTGTAGCCGAGTGCAGATTTTTGTCATGTCTCCAGTGAAAGAAATCACTGTTTGTTATCTTTCCCATCTGATGCGGCAAAGATCAAAGGAAAATGCGGAATAATACAACACAAACTTTTCCTGCAGTTCATACGCTTTGTTGTGCGTTGACTTTAACTCAGTCTACATATTATTACAGTGAAATCATTAAAACAAAAAAGTGGGATATCTAAAACGAAATGGAAGTAAAAAGTAGCTTCTAACCAAATCATGATATTAGCTTAATTATACAGTACTATTCGTTATCTTAATATTGAAGTATTATTTTATTTATAAGTACAATACTCGTACACAATAAATAGACATTTGTATTGTTCTTTATTTCCATTATTGGGTCATATTCTTCGTAACTGTTTATGAAAACGATCCATTCAGCTCATTTCGGATAGTGTGTCTCGTTTATATTCGCCGACACTCATTTTGTATTCAGCTACCTAAATGCTGGATTGTTTGAAATTTACAAAGCAATTATCGACTCCCATTCCCTGTCATATAAACAGTGCCATTTTCCGTGTGCAACTAGAGTTACAACGAACACATCGACTATCTGTATCCCAACAGGGTATGCATGAACTTTGGAACATCGATTTCCTTCAAACTTTGCGTAATTACAGGGAATATCAACGGTAAAAATTTTCTAGAATTATAGTGTGCAACTGTCCAAAATAATAGTGAAATTTGTATTTAAAGCCGTGGCGTTAAAGCTGTTGATATAATTTGTAATATAAAACTATTATAAGTTATATTTTACAATTTATACCATAAATTCCATAAAGAATGTCATAAACGTAACCCGTGGAAAAGTATTGTGTTCACAAAAAGATTTCAAATATAAGATTTATAAATATTAAATGTCTTAATGGGATTGTTAACTTTTTTCATTTCTTTTTTTCATTTAGTATTTTCACTCCCTCTAATTTAAAAATGAATAGTTTTAAAACGTAGCAAAAACAGTGAAACGAAATACAATTTTTTATTTGATTTTTAGTGTGGAACGAAATTTATCGTATTATTCTCGTTATTCTTTTAGAAGTAGAAATTATATATGTTATAAAATCATTAATACCGTCAAATTTTTATTAACGAATAAAAAGTGGTATTTATAAATCGTATTTGATATTTAATATTAGAGTATTTAATAATCATATTTAACATTGAATATTATTAATATATATTTAATATTTTTATTATTACCCTCTGTAATAGAGGATATTAAAAATTTTATTGGGAATGAAAGGAAAATAGAAAAGTATTAAAGTAAAAAAGAACTCAAAACTCTCAGTTTGAAAAATCTCACATTTTAAAAAAAATCTTAAATACTTAATTTTAAACATTAAAAATAGAAATTTTGAAATACTCGGTATTACTACATACCTTTACTTTTATGCTAAATACAATTATAAGTTAAAACACAATACAAAACTTGTACGTTAAATATAGAGAAACCTGCATGTTAAATAAACAGTACAAAAGCTTTAAATATAAATTCCTCCCTTATTTTGTAGAAATGCGTACCATGTTTTGCGTAAATCATATTTCTGACGTCAATAATTATTATACAAAGTTTCAGCAAAATTGGTGTTTCAAAGTTCGTACATTCCTCTTATTAGAATTATGCAACGTATGTTCTAGAATCCCTGTTTAACAACCGTGCGAACAGGTACGGGGAACACGGGTACAGAGCAAACAAGAGAATTTTTATTCTGATTCTCGTGAATGTAAATTAATTAGTAAGAATGATTCTGCGAGCTGGCAGTGTTCAGTACGAACTTTTATCGCGTGCTACGCCATTGTTTCTCAACTTATGGATCGCATTAAGTTCTTAAAATTACTGTTATTTTTTACCGAAACGACACAAGTTCGGTAGAAATAGTATTAAGTAATTCTACTGAAGTAAGAATTAATAAATTGGTTAAAGATAAACACCAATGAGGTCATTAATAAATAGAGATAATACATTATTTTGTATTATATGGTTCAAAATGTGAAGGATTTTAATGACTAAAATGTGATTTTAGAAAATAGAACATATGACTGTAAATATGATTCAAACTATTTTAATAATTTTTACATTTTAAAACTGTTTGATTATCTGTTCTATTTAAAATCTTAAATTCACACATTTTTCTTATCGACAGAAGATCTAAAGATACTTTTTACTATGATTGAACTTAGAAGATGTCTCAGTTTTAATGGAACGTGACGACAAAAATGGAGTCTTCGTTTCGTTAAAAATTTATACTGTTACGCTCTGGCTCTAATCTGTGTTTTGTTATAAATTTAAGCTTTTAGAAATTTAATGATTTAATCTGCCCGAAAAATAGGTGACCCTCGATACATTAACGATTAATATTTCGTTTAACCGCGTAAATTGTTCCATTTTATTTTGCAAATCATAACATCAATCGTCCATATTGAAATAGTGAAAAAGAACTCAAAGTTAAAATTATTTCTTTGCAATATCTGAAGAACTATTAGGTATAATCAAAAGATTTAAAAATCTATCTATATTTTTAAATGAGAAATTATATTATGTAAACAAATTTTCAACACTTGATTTGTTTAAATAATATTTTAAGGGTTGACATATTTATTCAAAGTGTAAGATATTTTCTACAATAACTCTTTTATCAAACTTTGTATACGCTATATATTTAAACAAAGGAATTAATATACCAAAACAGACAAAATATTTTAAGAGTACCCAATATATAAAAAGCAGTATAGCCGATGCACATTTTACTTAATAGAATATTCTACTATGAACTAGATGCGATTGTTTGTATCCAGTTCTCAATACAGTGATTAAATTTGGAGCGGCTTGAAAATCAACATAGCCGGAGATGTCGGGCCGGGTTTAATTATTTTCACACCTATTCTTCTGAAATTTTAGGTGAAACTTTCATAAGAAGAATTCCGTGGCGACGTCTTATCCGAAGCTTCAACGTGCTCCTCAGGAAAATTTCAACATAGATAAATCTTGCGTGTCCACTCGGAAATTCCAACCGAGCTCTGCTGCAATCTAGTATAAATTAGTGAGCTAATTAATTCCCGATGATAACAGTTTTCTGTGAGACTACCTTTTTGTGAAACTCTCGATAAATCTTGCGTTTTGCGGAAAAAATAATATGCATTGGACGCTCGTTTACACGCGTTATTCGTACATTCACGTTTACCTAAAAACATAAAAAATAATACATAATATTCATTCTACATTATAAGTTCACAAAGAAAAATTACAAAATCAAAAATTTACCAAATATTTCAAAATTTTAAGAAACTAACGAAATTACAAAATAATGTAAAATTACAAAGTAATGCAAAATTACAAAATATTACAAAATATTACAAAATTACAAAATATGAAAAATCAAAATGTTCAAATTACCACATGATTTCCTAGATTCATGTCCTGACTTATGTATTTTAAATGAAAGTTATAAGTATACAGCTGGTTAATATAATGGATAACTAGTGATAAATAAATAAGAAGATAGTTAAAGCACTTTATTTTGTACTTTTAAATTGCTTTGAATGATCTCTTAAATAAAAATTTTTTAGTTCAAACTTTGACAGAATTCTTATTACAACATATACTAACTTTTTAGAGGGTGAGGGTGAAAATAAAATTTGTTAACCCTAATAAGTATTCTTATTCAATACATTGTATGACAGTGTTTGACTACAAACGTCAGTTTTCATTATGACGTACAATGTGTTAAGATAAAAAGCACTGAAACACATATGGCGATAACTGTGAAGTAAGGTCAAATTATTCACATGTGTGTATTAACTCTATTCATTACGTTTGTTTGATCTATTATCTGATAATATCTATTATCTGAAATTTGTCTATCTTTGAAATTATCTACAGAAAGAAGTCTCACGTGTATCATCATGTACATACAGAGTACATGTCTATAGAAACACCGATTCAGCGATATATCGCGAAGAACCAAAACACAAGAGTATTGTCGAATGAGTACAACTGAGAACTAAATCCTTAAACGAGACATAGTCAAATATTATTACAGAACACAAATGAAATTTTCACAAGTTTAAACTGTTAACTGGAAAAGACACGCAATTTGTAAATCAGTCTTAAACATTTCAGGTTTTATCCTTGTCTTTTCACATTATTCTTGCCATGTCTCTTCTTGATATCTTCGTCCATTTTACCGTAACATAGCGGTTCCGAGCGAATCATTTGGGCTACAAATCCGGCTAAATCCGATTAAAACCGTAAAATAAATATGACGGTGTTAGAATATGCTGAATTTCAGATTAATGAGATTTAACTTGGTGATTTTAACGGTACGCTGATGTTATACGAATAATATGTCAGTTTAAATTTATGAAGACTGCTGCGTTGTTTGAACCCCTGTCGCCTGGTTAGGCGGCCATTATTGTAGTCTGGTTGAATCCGTTGCCATTTTTGACGAATTGACAGACTGAAATCTGACTTTTCGACAGTCGGTATGTTTCTTTTTACAGTTTAATATACAATATTTTGTGTAATGTGTTTCTCATCAGAAGTGGTTATACATATCTCATTTTAGTATAACGTTATTTAACGATAGTCACCTAACTTGATATCTTTTTCACCTGTAATTATAATAAAAATTACAATGTTATATATCATAATAATACTACTTTATATTTATATACAAATTTAACCCTTAACGCTCAACTCTAAGATTATTTTTCGCCCAACTCTGTTAAACGCCTAATCTACAATTTTCTCGGTAGTTGCGTCATTCATACCTAACTAATTACCACCGCTATATTAAAACAAGTAAGGAAAATTGAAATGTTAGGCACATTTTGTATTCAATGTTCCTTGATTGTGTGTTTTATAATTGGAATTAAATCCAACGTTCAGTTGAGGCAAAAATACGAACGCCGATTGTCATATTTGAACTATAATGTGCGTCATGAATGTGACACGATATTGTACAAGGACTTAATAATGCACTATTAATATTGCAATAGTACAAATTGTGAAATATTATACCTCACAAACATTCAAAATTGGAGACATTTTTCGATGTACAAAATGTTCAAAACTGATTGGTTAGAAGATAGATTGGTATCTGAATTGTAGAAAATATAGATTGAAACGTACCTTTTATCATTGTCGGGAGATTGGTTGGCAAGCAAATAGAACTCGTATCAAGTTGACCGCCAATAAAGTACGCTGTTATGCTATTGGAAATTGGAGAGAATTTTAAAAGAATAGAATTGAAAGGAAACCTTGGACCAAGACCATAAAAAGAATATAAAACAAAAGAAATAACACAGCGTACATATTCAATTTTTATTCAGGCTTTTTAACACGCTTCTTTATTCGAATCACTTAAACCATTTTCAGTTATCACAGATCTATCTAGTTCTCAATGATATCAATTTTTAGTTTAATCTAATAATCTATCGGTTTTAGCGAATCAGATCGAAGGATAAAATGCGCCAGAAATAGAAATAATATCGTTGAATTGGAAGAAAATAATATCGTTGAATTAATTTAACAACTATTGTATGAAAAGTCAAAAAATTAATTGTGGAGAAATAATTCAACTTAGAAAATAATTTTAAGTTAAAATTTGAAAGGTGTCTTTTGACAGCTCTTGGTAGAAATAGAGATAAAATCGAGTCAGGTACCTAGTTAAGTAATTATTGACCTTATATTAGAGAATGTTACTCTATTTTGTGACGATAATCGATTATCAACTACTCCAATTTCAATCGATCCGTGATGAAAAAGATGTTCCAGCAATTCCGCAATGCTTCTTCCTCGTTTCACTTCACCGAGATAGTAGTAACGCTCAATAAATCAGCCGACCAATGAAGATGTTTCAGTTAATGCGGCACATTATCACGTGTACAGCATAGTTCGTACTTCCCGAATAGCTTTCCTAGGAGGCCAACAGCCAGCCACAATCCCCAGTATGCCGGAAATTCAGGAATTCTCGAGATCGTGTTCAAATAGATCCACACGTTTCCGCCCATGGAACTGTAACTGTCATAATGGATCGTACGCTGTGGTTAATTGGATACTGAATCGCTTTGTATCAACGATGATTTTTTTTTTCTTATGTTATTTTCTTTTTGTTAGTATTATTGTTGCTATGCTGTGATTCTGAATTGGTTCAATTCGGTAGTTATTATGGACATTAAGTGATCCAATTTTTTAAGTAGTATACATCTATTTATTCCTACTTCGACATGTTTGTTCGTGTTTGCACTGATTTAAAATTATTGATGTTTGCACTCATGTAATAAAATTATTAAACGTTAAGGAATTTGGGTTATGTTTTCATGAGAGGAACATGTGAAATTTTGTATTACGGTAAAAGTTAAGATGACAGTGAAAGGAACATGAGATTGTTTTTATTTGTAAATGAACGTATTATCATTTTCACACTATTATTTTTTATAAGTCTATTTATCTATATATTAAAATATTTTAGAATTTGCATTTAAATTAACTGTGAAACTTTTTAGTAGTTGTAAACTTGTGAATTTGTAAATCCGTCAACCGGTGAAAAAGTAAATTTGTATATTTATGAATTCCTTAACTTATTAATTTCTTAATTTGCAAATTTGAGAATTCGAGAATTTTAGAACTTGAGAATTTAAGAAATTTAAGAAATTTATGAATTTGAGAATTTAAGGACTTGAGAATGTGAGAATGTGAACATTTATGAATTTAAGAATTTAAGTATTTGAAAGTAGGAGAATTCAAGAATTTAAGAATTTGAAGGTTTCTGAATTTGTAAATTTGGGAGTTCAAAAGCATTTTAAGTACTAAACTTGAAAATTTGAAACAAAATAAAAATTTATAATTGCGTAAATATGCAAATCTATAAGTTTGAAAAGAAAACTTGAAAATGTACATTTAACATAATATTGTCTCATCCATAAATATATTAAACTCTCAAAACTTGGAAACCACGTGAAATTTTAAATAACATGGGAAATAATAAAAAAAAGTTCGAACATTATATATACAAAATAATCCAAATGAATTCAGAAATGATTAACTCCAAGTGAAGTAGATGATTGTAAATGGGTTATCACGTTACCTGTTAGTATGAAAAATACCTGTTTGTAATGCATTATCATATGATTATAGCACATTATCATATCATTCACATTAAAACTGATTTTTTGCTTTTCCTTGTTTAAGCTTTCAGTGTAACACTTCGCATTATTAACATAATATCACCATTAGTTTCTGAAACTCTTTATTTCTTTCTACTACTGTTACCGATCATAATAATTTAATAATTGAATTATTTCACAAATATTTATTTAACGTTAACAGTTACTTCTAGAATTCATTTTGGATCACTTATTTGTCAATTATGCAAAATCATAAGATCATTAACTTGTAGAACATATAATAATAACATAAACACATTTTGAAATACACTCTCATGCAAATAATTACATACATTTACATCTCTCTGAATACACATAAAAATATATCAAATAAAACAGAGAGGTTTATTTTGTGATCCTTTTTGCAATCTGCACATTCAAAATTCCAGTATTCAATTATCAAACATTGTACAATGTGACTTCCACATTTTACAAATGACTTAATAAAATACCTAGTTACCAAAACATAATTTTCTAACTGACGAACAAAATGCAAATTCACCAGGTTTATTCTACGTTTCTAACAAAATTCCTCTTTCTCTTTTTCTAATCAATTCCTTTTTCCCAATTTTGTTTTGGATCAGAGTCGAGCATGTTCTCGATAGAAATAAGCTTCCCTTTCGTTTTTTAAAAGTTCATCGCGCCATAATGCATCAACCAGGTTGCTGTACTACACTGTTTTATCTTTACAAAGAAGGCAACGGTATCGGTACAGTTTGTTGCAGACTGTGCAATTATTCTTGCACACGTAACCTGTTCTTATCACACGCACACGTGTTTCGTTCAATGCGCATTTTAAATCAGAGCTCTCTCCTTTATTTTCGAGCACACCTTTCTCATTTCGCCCTCCGAGAAAAGCGTATCTTTTGAAAGGATGACGTTTTATCGGAGCTGTTTTAACTACACCTTTCTAAGTGCCGCATTCGATGTCGCGATCGTATTATTGTACGGTTGTTGATAATTCTCTAACTTCTTGTAACGGTTTTACTTTTGTTTGTTTTACAATTTCCCGTGAAAAATCGTGCAATGTCAATTATCTTCATAAAAGACATTTTAGTCTTCAATACGTTTTGATTCGAAGCTTGACTTGTTGCATGCCTCATCTTTTAATTTATTTCTTATTGCTGTTTAGACACGAATACTGAAGATGTAACATTGTTATAAAGGAAATATTATTTAACCTTTTATTGTTGAACTTATTACATGACTGCTATAAGTATTTTTAAAAATACAACAACTCACAGAACAATTTTTTCATGCTAGAAAATTGTAAATCTTTTTATAATTTTTGTAATTTTGCTTTCTGTGTAAAAAATTCTTATTCTAAACCTCCTTTCGTGTGTCGCGAGAACACCTATATATTTATGTATGTTGCCATGACAATGATGCGCCATATTGTGACACGAAGGAAACTCGCTTATATTTTCCCTTTATGATACTAAAAATTCGAAATCAAAAGGAGTGCTACAATAATCACGGTATTATTTCTCTGTTGCAGGTGAGGAAATCTGACCCACATGGTACATCGAAGATCGTTCAAGAGTTACGACAAAATGATGCGAGTCAAAGAATTAAAATTCACCCGTTTGCTATGTTTCGCGAAACAAGTTGCTAGCAAACGTAGCTCACTGCTTTTCACCTCACGAATCGTCCTCCAAGGCAGATACGCTTGCATACAAATGCGAACATTTAACCGCATTGCTCGTGACTCCATAGCAAAGTTGCAGTTTCTAAAGCTGTTGTTGAAAGTCACGGACCAACCGAGACGCATGTGCATTTTTATTCGCTAGCTTTGCACCGAAAAAAGGACAGTGTAAGGTAGGCCCAAAGAACAATGAAACATAGTTCATTTTTGGTCCGACGTCCGTGATGTCGGAAACGTACCTTTTCTTAAAGTTTCCAACTTGTGATAGTGATATTAAAGTTCGCTGTAAATAATGGGAAAACTCGAAGGAGTAATCTTTTAAGAGGTTATGCAATTTTTTTACGACGAAGCATTTGTAGATTTATCTGAGTAATAATTTTGTGCAGTTACATATTTATCTGTAGGCTACACCTAGTGTTTTAACAAATTTTAATGTCAGCTTCATAGCAGCTAAGAATCGCAATATGCGATAAGGTTTATAAGATCATTCACTACAACCCAGTTACATAAAATGGATTCAACATGGCGACCATTTTGTTCTACGCGACAAAACTATATCACAAAAATATGAAAGGAAATTATATTCTACTGGTCATTTCCTTTTTTCTTAAATTGTGATAATAGCGTTTACATTGAATGATAGTACTCTGTATAGTTCTATATGCTATCTAAAATTAAAGTGCGATTTTCAATAGCAAATAAAAACGAACTCTTTCTAATGCGATAAAACTATAAAACAATTTACTTGAAACGATGAAAGTATTAGTTCAAGGCAAACTTCCTATTTAAAAGTGTGTTTAAAATTCTCCGAAGAAAAAAGATAAGTATAGCAGAAAGTAAGATAAAAATGTTACAATATAAACTGACTTTACAGAGCATAGTATTTACCATAATGTTTACCACACAAAAGTTTGTATAATATCTTGTACTTAGTTTTGGTTATTATAATTTACCTGAATCTCTTAGCAACATATATGATACGTGAAAAATTATCAACCAGATAAATAAATTAATAATAATAAATAAATTATTAAAACATTCGTGTTATTATTCCGAGGTTGAAGCGTAAATTCTACATAGCGTACGCCGCAAAGTGTAACGAACTACGGACAAACATAAGAAGTCCTAGATATTCAAACCATGATGCCCTATATATATGTATGTCAAAATGTTAGGAGAAAACATAGACATAATACATAGTAAGTCTCTAGTATTAAGGCGAGTGGTGTGGCCTTCTTCTCTTACATCACCTTTTTCCTAGGGTAGGCTATTCTGCCATGCAGTGTATAATATGTAGCTACATACGCCCGGAGCGATGCATATTTGAATGACGATGTCGCGAATAGGCTGCGCTTTGGCCCCTATGAAAGAATATCAAATATTAAAAGCTTATCCTACTGCAGTACTTTTGTAGAATCGACAATTCTTTTATCGTCTCAAGAAATTCTTTGGAGTTTTAATACTGACGTGCAAAGCATCCCATGTAAATATTAAAAACTTTCTGTAAACGTATAGTCCGTCCACGTTCCGATGCCGCAGTCTTTTCCTGTAAATACAAGCATGTCTGGTAACGAATACAATATTTACGAAAATGTGGCAAGAAATATTTTGTGTGCGATAAAAATTCAGTTGCTTTCTGTCGATTTTCTTTCATGGCAACTATGTTAGAGACAATAGAACATTGCTGATTGAAAAATTACACTTTAAACGGCAGCAATCTTTAAATAAGTGTGTAGTTGAGCTAGCGCTAGAAGATGTTCCAATACTCCATCATTCACTATATTTGCTCAGTTTGACACTGACTGTACTGTATTTTTAAACTAAAACTCGAGTTAAAAGACACTCATCTTTATTACTCAATAAGGTCTGGTTGATTGCCCAAATTTTAAAGTATGCTGTCAAAACTTTAAAATTCTCATACGACTTTTCTCTTTAAAACGATACTTATACCCAAATAAAATACAAATTACATTTTGTTGGAAATAGACGTTAAAACATTCATGGCAACTGCGAGTCTCCGACGTCTCCGTGCCCTTCGGGTAAAGTCGGCTATCTTCGTATCATGTGTCGGTTGCCGGTTTTTCGTTCGTGAGCGGGTGGCAGTACGAGAAAATCTGTTTCAAGGGAAACGCGTGCGAATAAAGAGGTTAAATCTGAAATATTGACACTTAAACACATATAGTAATGAATACATACAATAATAATTACAGATTTACATATAATAACGATAAAATAAACGTAGTGATTGCATAGTTACATATAATAACGATAAAATATAAATAATGTATATTGCAAGAAGGTAAATATTTAAAAATGGACTTCGACACAATGTGATGCAATTCGAAATAGTGAAACCTAACCGATATCGGCTTTCGTAGTTTACATCCAGCTTCTGTATCGAATCTACATTCATTGTTACACGGAATTCATTGTTCCTGTTGTCTTACGCTGGTCTAATGGATGCGGACTCTAATGGACCGTTATAATTTTCCTGGCATTGTTCGCCTGATTACTGCACGCAGCTTTTCCCTCCAGGGGATTGATTGGGGATTGTAAAGGGAATACCAGGACTAGGGAAACCTGAATTGGAATCACAAGTCCACTTTATCGTGGCTCATGATATGATAGTCGATAATGCTGTCGTGAATTTTGATTACCTATTAATGCTGCATCTTTAACTGTTCTGGAACTACAGAAAATTGAAAATTTTCAGGATTGAAAATTTTGTTTCCATGTATTGCTTTTCACAGTTAAATTTCGGTAAGTTTGATCACGTATTTGAGTGTTTAGTAGCTGTTCATATGCCATCCTGAACTCTTATATTTATATAAAATATGTAGGATGAGTATAAAAGATATGCATTCTTTAAAATACAATTAATTAAACTTGAATTTGCATAAAAGAATTTGAGTGCTTTGAGAAGCTTTAAAAATTCATTTATTATATTTTCAATATTGCCATTATTGTCTTTTATTTTTAAATTTTAATATTAGCTGTGACCGGGATTTGTAATTTAAGGTTAGGTTAAGTTAGAGATGTTTTACATGCGTCATGATCTAAAATTTATTGCTGATACTGAAAATCTATAATACAGTAGACGTCTAAACGATAAATGTACTATATTTTCAACCAGCAGTAAATTTCAGAATACAATCATAGTTTCATACATATATTGCGTATCCTACGTATGATACAGAATTGTGCATATAGTATGAATCTTCTGAAATGTGTATCAAACCCAACCGTGACGCCGCATACAATCAAAAGTAAAATTAACGGTACAAAAACAACGTAAGCAGACATATTAAAAAACAAAAGAATAAGTTTGAAAGGCAGGAGGAGTAAATAGCTTTAGAGATTCTCAAATACCCCTAATAATCGAGTGAGAAATGGTTTTCCTTTGTTGCCATAATTTGCCTGGGTAAGCCAGATTTGCTGTCGATTGTACGATTGTTTGCGATTGGCAGTTGTGTAACAATAGACGTCCGTTTACAAAACGTCAGCGTCATGCTTTCGTCGCGAACTTCGTCTATGACGCGTCGCTTTATAGACGCGACATCGCTTGCTGATGCATCCATGCCGCTGGCAATATAAAATGGACGTCTGTCCACGAGATGGCAGCGTCATATTTTCAGCAGAATTTTCATTCGCCATAGCGCACAGCACATGACAGTGCTTATCGCCAGGCGTATTTTGTCGCTGGAATTCTGGTATTATCTACTCTTTCGTCAATTTAATAAAAGTTTATGCAAATATCTAATGTTAACATTAGGTTTACCAAACACGTTAAAATACATTTCAGATTCCTTATTTTAAATTACAGTTAATAAGATGCTTTGTATGAAACAAATGTACAAATTCATTATATTAATTTTGTGTAATAATTACACAAAAACAGCAGCACGCTTTACCCATGCAAATCAAAAGAAAATTAAGTCAAAATAGTTGAAATGTCCCTTTCAGAAAATGTAAAATTATTTGCGTAAATATGAAATTAAACAAATCATGAAATCACAAATAAAAAAAATTTTAATTAATATTCAAAAGTAGAAAAATAATCAGCGTATTAAAATATAAATTAGTGGAACTACAATAGAATGTAATCTAATATGCAATTCATATATCTACCAAATTATTAAATGTATGCATTGACTAATAAATTTATCTATTCAATTAACACTTACTGTCATATGTATATACACATATTGCACATATTACATTCACTTGAGTTACTTGTATCAGACGTTCGTCAGGAAAAGCTATAAGGTCAATAGTAATTACGTGGTTCGTAAAAATCGTTCGTTGATCTTGATCCCTATAAATTCGATCCACATGAACATTTAGTGATAACATGTACACAAGAGGGGATCCTAATGCTGGCAGTATGTTTCGATTCTTCCTTATGAAAAGGGTGGCTCACGCCAATCCCTTTTCATTAGATGTATTTATAGTTCAAGGCGATTGAATTAAGCTCAGAAAATGGTTGACGAGCAAAGAACAACCGCCCCCAAGGTTCAGATAAAGGTTCGATAGCGTGGAACAGCTGTGTAACACGAAACATGTCAATTTATTAACAAAAGACGGAGAGAGAAGATAAGCAACGGCTAGTAATGAAGAAATAGCAATGTCTGTGAAGCGTTTCACTATCATACGTTATGTATTATTACAGTTTTTGGATATTGTGAAATATTTAAAATACATTAAGATTTTAGGAAAGGTCTAATGCAAACAATCATTTCTAGCGGTTGTGTCGCTCATGTAAATGTGAAGGATAATAAACATTTAAATTTTACCGCCAACTGGAGTGCTATTCACATTACATCACTATGGCGAATATTTCTATCACTCCTTAGATTAAGTAATTATTAGAACTAACCATACCCTTTTCAGCAGAAAGAGATCCAACAGAGGAAAAACATTACCGATAAATTTCGGTGAAACTAACTAAATGAAATTTAATAAATGTTAGCTAAAGAGTGAAATCATACCCGCAAAAAAGAAGTAAAAAAATGGCGCTCCAAGGCGAAGTTTAGCCTTCGTTTGTACTTAGCTCCCGTCGATTTATAAAAAAGTATCGTTACTCAAACGAAACCACAACAAGGTGATGGAAAGCGCCCAAAAGCTGGTTTAGAGTGGGGAAGTTACTTGCCTGCTTTTGCCAGTAACCAGGAAACCTATCAAGCCTCTCTCTCACTCCTAGCTTCTTGCTTCGCCACTTGTTTGGCTGTTTGCCGGATGTAAACGTACCCTAAAGGATCCGATTTTTAATTTTTACGGCGTCCGCATTTTTTGACGGTACTTAACAACACTTGGACACCAATGTCGCTAGAAAATTGTCAAATATTTAGCTTAGAAATTTAATTATTATTTTTATAACACTGTAAACTGTAATTATTCTTCCTCTGCTGGAACATATAAAAACTGTATATAATTTATTGTTAATTAAAAATTAAATGGAAAAATGAATAAACATATGATAAGACACGAATTAACATTAATTGTTTATCTTGATGTAAATTAACATACATTTCAAGAAAACCATTTGAACAAATTTTGTGACTTCAGTTCAATTTATTAATTGACTTCCTTACAGATGACATTTAGGTTGTATAACCTATATTGCTCATATTTTGTCTTAAAATAAAGAAGTTGAAGGTGGTCATTTGACTGTTCTGGTAGTTTTAGTAATAATTTGTAATATTCATATAAGCATAGCTTCATATGTTCATATTAGTTGAAATATATTTTACTATTTTTCTTCAATCGATGTTTAAAATATCGGAATTATAACACTATTTTTCTATACATCAACAGAATTTATAGGACACGTATTACCTTCTCATCAAATATCAGCAAAGTTCCACGCACATCTACCAAAACTCGGTCCTAACAATACTTCTTCAGAAATAAAACAGAAAAACAATACCCTGTCTATAATTATCGCACTGAAAAATGGGCTCGTTGAAAAACACGCTTCTCACGACTGACTTTCCTCGTTACGACCTTTTTCTGTTTTATTTTAATTGTGACTGAAACGTGTAACCGGTACTACAGATATAACAAGAGTAATGACGCCTTTGTTCTCGGGGGGCACATGAACTTGTGGCTCGGAAACAAGCGCCATCTGTTTTATTTTAGTATAAAATCAAACACTTCGTACTGCACTTTAACACACATTAAATTGCTATTTATACTATTAAATAGATACTGTTAAAGATTGCCAACTGTACAGGATCACGTCTTACGAGCAATTTCGTATTTTCTAACATCCTGCGGGAAAAAGAAGACAAATCAGCAAACCGTATTGGAAAAAGATAAAGGGATAAAGGATAGGGCTATCGATACTGCGGCTTTCTACGACTTGCCAGGGGTCCTCGAACGCAAATGTATGTGCCCTCGAGAACAAAGGCATGTCTCGTTATATTTTTAGTTAATGGTGTAACCGAAACGTTTGTGACCATCGAATATATTATTTTTACTGGTCGCTCAACACGGGATCGAAATTGCGATTATGGCGAGATAAAATTAACGTTCGGAACGTTTGATCTCGCGTTAATCTAATTACAACGGTGACGGTAATTTCATGGATTATTCGTTACGACCGTGTATTTTCTCTCCATTTACGTACAATGTAAATTTAACGCGTTTCATGCCACGTGTGCCACCAGCGGCCTATGACGTTTATCACCAGCAAAATTTTAATTAAGCGAAATACTGCACTCTTCGGTTTAACCTTACAACAAAATTGGATTAAGTGTAAATTATGATATAGTATTCGTAATTTTAGCTTTTCACAGGTACTTATAACATTATTTTTTAGTTCAGTTTTAATGTCCTCACCGAGGAATTTTTTTATTAAGAGGACATCATTTTTGTGTTACACTTGAAATAAAAAATTTATTAATACAATTAGTTTCATTTATAACAGTGAATTGGCGTAAGAAATTTTAATGTGTTCACCGAGGAATTTTTTTTATTAAGAGGACATCATTTTTGTGTTATACTTGTAATACAAAATTTATTAATACAATTAGTCTTATTTATAACAGTGGATTAGCGCAAGAAAAATTATTAATGAATTTCAGATATTGGGTAATGTAATCTCCGACATAGGTTTTCCTGCTTAAAATTTTTCTTTTTTAATACAAATAAAGAAAATTTTTAATTTTTTAATTTTGATATTTTTTTTAGAAAGTTTATATGAAACATTTTAACAGTAACATGTACAAATGTCATTATAATTATTTTTTAGGTAGAATCTGTCATTGTAATTTGTATATTAAATATAAAATTGTTTACAAAATCAATATCGGGTTCAAATAATTTTCACAATTATGATAGAGGACTTTTTTTGATTAACTTTTTTGATATGTACTAGTAATTATGCAATGCAAATTGAATAATGGAGTTTATCAGTAAGTATTTAAATTAAAAGTGTTTCAAATTGTAGTTTTTTTTTAAGAATTGTTATTGTTGTCTACGACTTAATTAATCTCCAGTGAAGATTATAAGAAATTGTTTTAGACTTCTTGAAAATTTTTTACCTTAAATGAAACAACAAAACAAAGATCATAGTTTTAAAAATAATTTTGAGTACTTAATATTTATATCATTTATTTTATCGTATTTATTTCATTTTCCTTTATACAAAGTTTTAAAAATTTGATAAAGATCTGAATAAATGTTGACTGCAATAATATTTCAATTATATTACAATACTTTATTGCATGCATTTTTATTTTGGCCGTATCCGCTTTGAACCTTAAATTTCATTTACAAAATTAATTTTTAATGACCCGAAATAATCTTGATAAAACACTACATGAACACATTAATAATTTATAAAGACACCATATTTAAAGCACTATTTTAAATGATTTTCAAGCTCAGAATTAGATTTAGTAACCCAAGAGAATCTTAAATATTAATTCTCAGAAAAATTAAATCAGAAACCGAATTATGAACATGATGAGGGGTTTTCCGGACCAACCGTGCGGTGAAAACAGTGATTCACCGAGCAAATGAATGAAATTTTCAACGATGCAAATTCCGAGACTGCACATTATGATCAACTCGCGAAACAACACGTGAGTTGATTGAATTAGAAAGAGAACAATTAAATTCGTTTTCTGTGAAATTGCATACTTGAAATTTTTAAGTAGTTCGCTTTAAATTATATCGTGATGAAACGCAAATGAACAAAGTGAAGTAATTACGTCGAAAAGATCTCATTATCGAACCAACTTCCGCAATTCCTCAAGTGTTTTCCGTAATCCATTGCTGTTCCCCCGCGATTTTCAGTTAGCGAGAGTTTTGTTTGGCTCGTCACTGTTAATGGTACAATTAAAATATTAATAGACGAAGAAGCGGTGAACAGAGATTTAAAACACGCTTAAAACGTAAAGTGTTACGGGTAACAGCGAGGATTTTCAACCAAATGACAGAGGTTGTTCCGAGCGAGTTTCTGAAAACGTTTTTTAAACGAGGCATCTATCGTCTGAAACAATTTACATGTGAAATCATGTTTTCAACTGAAATATTCGCGTTCGGAGAAAATTCCTGATTCCACATTTTTGAACAACACTTCTTGTTTTACCATCCTACAGAAATCGAAATACTTTTCGTTTCGTTCCGTCGGAAATGTACAGCGTACAATAGTCAAACATTAATAAATGACGAAGATAACGAAATTAGTGAAAATATTTATCTTACATAATTTCAATTTTTTAGTTAAAACGTTACACAGGATTTAACCGAAATAAATAAAAATTAATCATTAAAAATATTTTCTTCTTTATAAAATAAGTAAACATTTGAATTCAATAAATTTTCTGTGTTCTCAAATTTTAATTAAACTCTCCTTCTCTCATAAAATTTTAATTGAAGTTTCCTTCCCTCATAAAATTTTAATTAAAACTCAATATTATTTTTTTTATCTTAAATATAAATGGAGAATAGTCACTTAAGATCATTTTAAACCTATTTAAAAATTATTTTGATTTAAAGTATAAACAATGCTGTATACAAGTGTGGTTACAGAAAACATGCAAGTAAAAGTGTTGAAATTATATTTTTGTACTTTTTTCGATTTTCGGTTCATATCATTTTTATATAAATCAATTTCTTCACCTAAAATGTTTGTTTGTTTTAGTAGTTTTTCATGTTTGAAGAAAACATTTAAAAATTGAAGAGTTATTAAAGCATCGTGATAAATGTTTTCGAATACAGGAAGATCGTATTGAACGATATGACTTTTTTATTTTCCTTTTATAGGTTAGAGTTACACCAAAAGGTTCCTGAATTTTATTGTTTGCGGAAGTCATACATATACATACCGTGTCCTATCATTTTATCTCGGATTGTATTTTCACAAGCAAAGAGTTCCATTGAATGCGATTCGTTTTCCCATCGTCAAAGTTCGACAGGCTAAAAGCCGAGATAAAACGTCCGAACTCGACGCTTTGAGTTGCTATGCAACTATTCGAGCCGAAAGGCAAGTGAACCACAATTCTAAACCGCATTCTAATCTAGCGCTAGCAAATAGAGAACGGCAATTTCGGTTGAAATGAAACGTGATTCTAGATAAAGTTATAGCATCGAATCCGAACGACTTTATTATTTAAATGGATTCATTTAAAAACGTTTAAGTTTTTACGTACAAATGTAGTTCGTGAGTGAATATTTGGATTACGTTTCTGTTATCAGATTGTTGAGAATCAACTGTGAATGTACAGTCCCTGGTCATCGAATTAGGACCACTTTTTTAACATTTTTCGTGTTTTTATACTAACATACGTGGTATTAAATTATTTGATTAATTCACTATGCTACTGTAATAATATATTGCTATTCTATAATGCACTATTTCCTTACTTTACTATTCTATTTTTTCGCAATATTATTATTTCATTATATTATTGCAGCATTTTAGTATTTTGTAACTCTATTTTTAATTCATAAATTTCCAAATTCCAAAAAGTCCAAAACTTGAACTTTCTTTTCCACATTTCCTAATTCCCATACTTTTGTTTCTAAATTTCAAAATTTGAGTAATTTTAAATCCTAAATTCTCAAATTCATCAAATCTATATATTCCTAAATTTCCAAATTCCCAAGTCCCCAAATTCATAAATTTCCAAATTTCGAAATTCCTAAATTCCTAAATTCCTAAATTCCTAAATTCCTAAATTCTCAAATTCGTAAATCTCCAAATTCCCTTTTCAAATCTCCAAATTCCTAAATCTACAAATTCCTAAATCTCCAAAATCCAAAATCTCCAAAATCCTAAATCTACAAATTCCTAAATCTCCAAATTCCTAAATCTCCAAATTCCTAAATTTCCAAATTCTTAAATCTCCAAATTCCTAAATCTCCAAAATCCTAAATCCATAAATTCCTAAATCTACAAATTCCCAAATTCCCTTTCCAAATCTCCAAATTCCTAAATCTCCAAATTCCTAAATTTCCAAATTCTTAAATCTCCAAATTCCTAAATCTCCCAAATCCTAAATCTACAAATTCCCAAATTCCCTTTCCAAATCTCCAAATTCCTAAATTTCCAAATTCCTAAATCTCCAAAATCCTAAATCTCCAAAATCCTAAATCTCCAAATTCCTAAATCTCCAAATTCCTAAATCTCTAAATTCCTAAATTTCCAAATTCTTAAATCTCCAAATTCCTAAATCTCCAAAATCCTAAATCCACAAATTCCTAAATCTACAAATTCCCAAATTCCCTTTCCAAATCTCCAAATTCCTAAATCTCCAAATTCCTAAATTTCCAAATTCTTAAATCACCAAATTCCTAAATCTCCCAAATCCTAAATCTACAAATTCCCAAATTCCCTTTCCAAATCTCCAAATTCCTAAATCTCCAAATTCCTAAATCTCCAAAATCCTAAATCTCCAAAATCCTAAATCTCCAAATTCCTAAATCTCCAAATTCCTAAATTTCCAAATTCTTAAATCTCCAAAATCCTAAATCTCCAAAATCCTAAATCCACTAATTCCTACATCTACAAATTCCCAAATTCCCTTTCCAAATCTCCAAATTCCTAAATCTCCAAATTCCTAAATTTCCAAATTCCTAAATCTCCAAAATCCTAAATCTCCAAAATCCTAAATCTCCAAATTCCTAAATCTCCAAATTCCTAAATCTCCAAATTCCTAAATTTCCAAATTCTTAAATCTCCAAAATCCTAAATCTCCAAATTCCTAAATCTCCAAATTCCTAAATCTCCAAAATCCTAAATCTCCAAAATCCTAAATCTCCAAATTCCTAAATCTCCAAATTCCTAAATCTCCAAATTCCTAAATCTCCAAATTCCCAAATTTCCAAATTCCTAAATCTCCAAAATCCCAAAAATCTAAATGTATAAATTCCCAAATTCCCAAGTTTCGATAAATTCGATAAATTACGAATTTTGTAACTTCGAAAGTTTAAATCTGAAACCTTTTAAATTTAAAAATATACCAACAAAAAAAGTAGCGAACCGTGTAGACCGTTTACCCCGCGTCACTATTTTCCCTAGGGAACTTACAGTGCACGTCAGTATACACGTTGATTGTGTAAATTGAAATACACATAATATACCTTGCATTGAATAATGGCAGGTGTCTGTTATCCTATTTGACATTGTTATTTTAGACTTTCGAGGGTTCCAATTCCGACGCGAAACCATCGAACGAATAACTCTTACAATCTATTTGAAATGAATCGATCGCTGTTATCTGTAGGATTTTCATCAGTTTATTTTTTAAATACTGTTCCCGGTGACAAAAGGTACAAAAATACGGGTGAGTATCTGATTTTTAAAAATAAATAGCGACGTGTTGCGTGTGCACAGAGTTTTCAATTTTTCAAGTGAATTTATTTTTTGCAGTTTGCTGACACGCAGCTGAAAACGAATCGCGTTGATTGGCGTAATTTGTATAATTGACGATATCGAGTGGTTTGATTTTACTCTTTCGTGTTCAGATAATTGACGAAGCATTTAAATGTCTGTAACAAGAGACACGATCGAAAACAGTTTATAACTATTACAGACTGTAGTTCAATCAGGAATCCATTTATTTATTTTAATACAGAGTGTCCCTGTATGGCACAAACGAGAAAGGAATGATTCTATATGTGTAACATTTTACGCATCGAGTTTCATTTTTAAAAAAATTTAAGTGAAAGATTTTTCAAGATATTTGTTTGTAAGAAGAAAGATGGCAATTTCAACAACATTTGATTATATCAACACTTAATGGATATTATAAACTAATAGATATTAGTGGACACTGATTATAATTAAATGAAACTTGAATTTGATTTTTAAAGAAATTTTATTATTAATAAAATATAATTGAACTATTTATTTTGAAGCAAGTCTAGTATTAATCTACATCGAATAAGATTACTTATGTAATTTTTCTGTAATCCTTCATATCTCAAACATTACAATATACATTGTATAACGATATATCCAGGTAACAATTAATGTTTATATTAGTGTGCGACTCTTCGAAATCAACGTAACTTCCTAAGATGTTTCTAGAAAATTTGATTGAAAATAGAGGAACAAATACTTCGTTAAAGATTTAACGACATCAGATAAGTAAGAGCAATGGCGGTTCCCCATGGGAGTGATAAACCACCATTAACTCCCGAAGTCGCAAGCTTCAATTTTTTTCTTTTTAGTTATCTTCATATTTCTCTTTCAGCCAAGAAAAAAGTTAATTGCTTTCACTGGTCGTGCATTTTAAACAGAGAGGTATTTTCTTGGAAAAAGAAGAGACTGTTTTTAGAACATTAAATTATACAAATCTAACCGCATGTAATATGCATCAGGACTATTCATAATTTAAAAATATATTTTGTCATAAAATAATAAGGGAATTTAACAATAATATTCAGCTTTATAACATCTCTCATTTTATAGTAAGAGAATTGAAAAAGTACTGGAAAGAAGATTATTAATAATGATGAAGATTATATCTTGAATTGCTCTGTATTATATATTCATTAAAATAAAGTTTTATAAATATTTTTGTAAACTTTTTGTAATTTTGTAATATTTTTGTAAGTATCAAAACAGGACTTATGAATATTTCTAATCGACACGCTGTCCTTGTACTGTTTGTTTTTATCGTGCTTACTTTTTCATAATTATTATTTTTGCCGAACGTTGAGGCTTCTGGGACTCCATCTGCATTTATTCGTTTCTCTGTTCGTTTGTACCACGCTACAAGTTACAATTTTGTGTCATTTGACTTGGAATGTTGAGGGTGGACTCGTGAACCACCATGAATTTTCTGTATATATTTTGGCAGCGATCTGACAGTAACCTGTTGATATCAACGTCGATCGTTGTCGAATTGATAATGAACCGTTTTTAAAGAACCGTTTGAAACCCCATTAAAATCTCTTGTTGTACCAACATGTTTGCAGCAGGTACTCTAAATTTTAACACACTCGAATTTGCATGAGGCACTTGTTCTGTTGACCCACTAGTGATAAAAAAACGCACTTATAAAATACAGTACTGTGAAAAATCAATCAAAACGACCGACATAACTGCTCTCTGCAAAGAGGTCAAATTACAAAGATAAATGAATGAAGCTTTCATGATTGATCTAGATGTATTTCCATAACATTCGCATAGTCATAACTCAAAAATCGCGTTTCCTTCAGCTTTTTCTGTTTTAAAATACATATGCAGTATGTGTACAACGATACTCGTATTTCAAATAGTAAACAGTGAACGGAACTCTATACAACGTCGTATGAAATAATTTTTTAAAATTGATTGCAACTTCGAAACAGAAAAAAAATGTTGCATTGCCCAGAGCCATCAACAAACTCCGAGTACAAATTCGTAAATAAAAAACCAGCTGTTTTAATTGCTATTCATTGTGCGGGAAATGAAAACACCATTGTTCTGCGAGACTGCCATATAAACTGCGATGTACAAAAGAAGAAGGAAAAAAGCAATCGAAAACTACATTAGATGGCGAAAATAATCAAATATTTGAAATTAGGAGGTTTTGATACTGATTTCTAAATATTTAATGTTATACAGTGTGTAACACAATTGTTAGTTATTTCAAACAATACGAAAAAATGTTACTTACAAAAGTTATAGGGCTTAAGAAACTGCATAATGCGATATAAACAATGTTCCTCTAAGTGGAGGCGCAGAGTGGTCACTTTTTTTTTAAAATGAAATACCTAATTCTTTTATGCTCGATTTCGATAGGACTCTTAATTGTTTAAGATTTTTAAAACAGAATCTGCAAAAGTTCTATTGTTTGTCCTTTCACTTACACAAATAACAGTTTTATATCAAAAATAAATTACAAAGAGGAATAACGATAGAATGAACAAATCTGCATATTTTCGGTATAAATTGCATAGACACCTGGGCAAAGTGATATACTATCACTGCAAAAGCATAAGAACGTTAAAATATTATTAAGCAAATGCAAGAATTTTATTTGCGGATGAATTTGTATATTTAGTTATATGATAGTAGTTATTTATTCGTGTGACATCCTTGAAATATGAGTAAAATGGCGACCGTCAAAATATGCGTCGCACAACGCTCCATCTACATGCAATTTCTACGCGTGAAATAATTATAGCATGTTTCTAAAGCACATCCCTTTGAGATTTATCAAGCGTTAATAAGCAATTTTAATAAAATTTACACAGTATGTACTTTTCGAAAAAGTATTTGATATATTTCTTACTTGTCGACAATCATCCATATGTAGGGGATGAAAATACACCTTAAAATTGAGAAACGTATTTTTCTCAATATCTTGAAATCTTTTTGTAATACAAAAAAAATGTATAAAAGAAGTCAAAGACGGTGGACTAAAAAAGTGGTAGCTAATATGCAATTCATAAGAAATTAAAAAAATCTGAAGAAACTGCATTTTTATTATGAAAAGTGAATATTTAAATACTAAGATAAATAAACAAGTAGTTTATGGTAAAGACAAAATACATTTTTTTTAAATTGAAAAATTCGCATGTATATATAAAAATTGTATAAAACTGTTTATATCTGTAGTTAGATAGTTGATCTTTCTAATAGTATTAATTAAAAGGTGAATAATTTCCTAATGTGTCCTACAATTTATTCCAAACAAAAATTTCTCTTTCATTCCATCTCTTCTTCTCATAATAAATTTTGGTTCAAATAAATAATAAATATTTGTAAAATAAATCTTCTACTACCTTTTTAAAATTAACACAATTTTAATTCATATTAACTCACAAAATTACAAGATTTATATAAACACGTTCTCGCCATCTGCGGAGATTGTCAACCCAGGAGTGTTGATGTTATGAAAAATGGCGGCGGTGACCGCAGGTTAAGGAGTAAGGAGTTCTTTTTGCTTTGTCGTTGTGAACAGAATCTCGGAAGATAAATAACACTCGCGTGCAAAATTCCGGTAAGCGTTAGAACCCTGTTGAGAAAGAGAAGATCGATCGCACGGAAAGAAGTTATCGAAACAACAATATATTTTTAAAATGCACGGCCTTCGCTCGAAATAAGTGGTCGAAGTTTGCTGAAAATTGAATGTAAAGTGGCCAAGTTCCACTCGCGTTTAAAGCTGAAGAAAACTCGGCTAAATATACGACTGCAAACTTTTTTGTGAGATATAAACACTTTCTATTTACGACGGGGTGTTGTACGAAACTTCATAAAGAAATTGCTAGAAATAGCTTTCTTTCCACAACACGTACCTCTTGCAACGACCTCTTCCGAACTGACGAAGGTACTGAATAATTTCTTCAATGTTCTGCATTTTGTTAGAGCAAACAGTATTTTCCTTAACGACGGTTCTTCTTTTTACAATAAACATTTAATTTTTTATTTACTTTAGAACAGTGTACAGAGTATTCATGAAAAACCGTGTCTAATTTTGAGTATATTTTTTTATTTGATATCTTACATTTCTTTGACTACCGATTTAAGTAGACTCTGACTATATCAAGTGTTAAAATAATATATATCTTTATATAAATGTACATAATATCCACAAAAATAAATAAGAAATGTTTAGTGAGCGAATTTCGACAGACCGTTTGTTTATAACAGGTTTTAGAATAAATTATAGTATAAATTTCACAGATTATAATTTCGTTTCAAATTCTGCTTGTGTGACACACTTTTAAGACATAATGCATTTTACTTCAACAAATATATTTATTTCACAAATTTTAAATTAATGATTATTTAATCCATATTTATTGAATACTCTTTTACTTTACTGCTTGACAATCTACGCTGTAATTAAATTTTAACTTGAATTCAATTTGGAGCAAAAACAAGTTCATACATTTCCAATAGAAACGTACTTTATTTCATCTTTCGTATTTAATTTCAAATCCTTCATTCAAACACTGTTAATTACTACAAAATTTGTCTGGCGATGGATTCATTTGGGTTTATCGAGCAAAGCTATTACACGAATCAATTTCAGGTAAAACGCAAGCAAAGGAACTGAAATCGCCATGACGTAGACTCAAGAAATGAAATGGCGATGTTCTCATTTAACGCGTTCGTTCGCTTCGATATCCCGTCGCTGCGATGGAAAGGAACGGTCGCCAATTTACGTTAATCATTTCGTGCTCTGAAAACTTCTTTGCTCAGCTCGATGCTGCTGCCACTGCTGACTTGCACCACGATACCGATGTCTGTCGTTTATGGTAATTGAACAGTTGCTGACTTTATAAATGCTTGTAACGCTACGAAACTAACAAGGAGACGGAAACACCGACAATAAAGCTTGAACGTCTGGCGAAATGTGTCGTGACAAAATTCTCGTGCTTCTTATCGACTGTTACCAGTGATTTATTAGATCAACTTCATATTTTTAACGCCTTCTACTAATTCGCACTATCTTAACTACTACCAATCAGTAAAAATGGCTCATTTCAGGTTATGATATATTACAAAATTTTGTTGCTTTTGTTGAAGTCTATCATATTTTATTGAGATGGTTGTAAATATTAGTTGACTAATATTCTATTAATTAAATATTAGTTCAGCATTTTTCCACTTTATTTTTATGTTAAAAGTAAGTGTGCATTTAATACAGATAGTTCTAGTGTTAGGTTAGGTTTCAAATCCTTCCTCTATGATCTCTAAAATTAGTCCTCTAAACTGTTAAATATTTTAGAATCAGATTTGACATCAATTTTAAACTACATTCTCTTTACCTCTAAATTTCACGATGGTGCAAGATACTTAGAGAACTATTTTTTTAAATTGACCTTAATAGATATATAAAAGTAATGACAATAAAACTATTTCTTGTATTAACACTAGAACTACCAACAAGGCAAAACTATTTCTATTAAAACCAATCGAAATGACTAGTACATATTGCTATAAGTAAATATAATTCTGAATAAATGAAACAAAAATAAATACCTTCAGTTATCGCTGTAACAGTTTTAACACCACTGCAGAAAAAAGTGTAACATAAAGTAAGAATTTAAAACGAAATTGTAAAACCCGTCATTTTGACTGATGTAGTAGTTTCAGTGTTGAAAACCACTAAAAAATATGTTAAGTTTTGAAGTACATAAGATCACAGAGTGTACGAATAACTTTAGAAAAGGTCGGTAATGTTCGGAAATGTTCGACAGTGTCCGGAGATGTTCGGACAGAGATTGACATACCCGACGCGATGTGTACAAATGCGCAGTATAGTGCACACGTGACGTGAGCAATGTCATATTCATACTTTTATTGTTAATACATAATTTAAATATATAGATTATGGATATAGCTAATGTGTGTTTCCCTAACAGTCTATTAACAAGTTTATTACATCTCTGAACTATGGTGATTAAAGGTTAAGTTTAACAAGCTTCAATTTGATTACTTCACTTGAATTATAAATGAATGACATCAAAACTGAACTGCCAATAAGGCAGCAAAAGCTTATTAGTGTTTGTTAAATAATATGAAAAGTGAAACAATGATTTTCTAACAGCTTAAATCTTACTTTTCTTAAACCGAGAAACATTTATTTCGTTCATTCTGTTTATAAAGAACGCAGTAAACATTAAAAATAACAAAGTGATATATGTAGGAAGGGATATAAAAGAATTGTAAGAAATGTTTTAAGTTTTAAAATGTGAGCTGATGCTTTGTACCGTTGAAATTCGTACAAGTTGTTCCGACGACTTCTTTCCTTATTATGCGGCACGTGCACCGTTTCCGAGAAAAAAGTAAGGCGAAGGAGAAACACCGATTTCCGGCAAAAAGAGAAGAAACTTAAAGGAGCGGTATAATCCTTAAATCACGGTCGCTTTAGCGGGATTTTCTGTAAGAAGGACAATAACGTTCGCCTGTTGGCTAATACGTATTCTGTAACTGCGAATAAAACTTTTTTACGTACACCATATTACAATGTTAATTTGTTAACATTAATTGTAAACATATTACTTCAAAATGGTGGAAAAGATAATATACTGGAGTAAGATAATATATTGCAAAATGTAAATTAATGTAAAGAGATTGCGGTAAAAAATGTAACTGTAGATATTTTTGTGTTACTTTTTGAAACAACATTAAGTTCTTTATTTTTTATTTTGTTTTCTAACATGACTACTAATATAAAATATGGTTGAAGATTTGTAATAGAAAAGTAAGAAATAAAATTCAAAAATCATTATCAAAAAGTAATATAACTATTTTTGCTATTACTTTTGAAAATAAAATTAACTTCTTTATTTAAGAAAAAAAAATAAAAAATGGTACTTAAAAGCCAGTCTAAAAGAACAATATAACTACTTTTCATGTTTCTGAAAACAAAATGAAATTCTTTAGTTTTTATTTTGTTTCAAAATGTGACTACTAACATTAAACAACGCTGAAGTGTGTTAATCCTGAAATTCGTCTCTTGAAACACCCTATCTCAGAACTTTATTTTAATACTTATTAATGAGCTGAAATCATAAAAATAAATTAAGGGAATGTAATGGGATTTGTAACGTCCTTTGAGCGGAGGGGCTAATGAAAATATGACCGGGTGTGACAAGGGAGAACACGGGCTTCTAAAAATGACAAAAATCTACGGACGTCCTTTTATGGCCAACCCCACAGATTACGATGCAGTTAAAATTGCAAAATCAAATAAAATGTTGAAAATCCTAAACAAATTTCTGGGAACTTAATAATGTAGCTCGTACGGTTATTTTATTGGACTACGAAAATACTGCATCATAAAAGTTTCACTCACAAAATATTACAGAAGTTTACGAACGTGCATTTTATGAAAATCCCATGTCATTTTTATCTTTGCAATAAACGAGCACACTTTTCAATGTCCAAATATTCTTCTTAAACAGTAGTGTACGTTATAAAAATTTCAAATATTCGTTGACCTACTTAAAACGATGATAAAGTGGAAAGGTTCTTAAAAATGGAAAGGTTTTGATAAAAATTTGATGAATTCGATGAACACTCGTTTGAAGGTAAATTGTTCCGAGTTTGAAAGGGTGAAGCATTTAATAATTAGGGAATTTGGAACGTTTGGAAGTTTCAAAAGTTGAAGTATTTAGTAATTGGAAAATTTGAGGCTTTGTGGATTTGGGGATTTGAGGATTTGAGGATTTCAGGATTTCAAAATTTGAGGATTTGAGGATTTGAGGATTTGAGGATTTGAGGATTTGAGGATTTGAGGATTTGAGGATTTGAGGATTTGAGGATTTGAGGATTTGAGGATTTGAGGATTTGAGGATTTGAGGATTTGAGGATTTGAGGATTTGAGGATTTGAGGATTTGAGGATTTGAGGATTTGAGGATTTGAGGATTTGAGGATTTGAGGATTTGAGGATTTGAGGATTTGAGGATTTGAGGATTTGAGGATTTGAGGATTTGAGGATTTGAGGATTTGAGGATTTGAGGATTTGAGGATTTGAGGATTTGAGGATTTGAGGATTTGAGGATTTGAGGATTTGAGGATTTAAGGATTTGGGGATTTGGGGATTTGGGGATTTGGGGATTTGAGGATTTGAAAATTTGAAAATATGGGTATTTGGCAATTTGTAAATTTGAGAACATGGAGATTTTATAAATTTGAGAATATGCGGATTTGGAAATTTGTAAATTTAAGAATATAGGGATTTGGAAATTTGAGAACATGGGGATTTGGAAATTTGGAAATTTGAATGGGACTTTGGAAATTTGAAAATTTGAGAACATGGGGATTTGGAAATTTAGAAATTTGAATGGGACTTTGGAAATTTGAAAATTTGAGAACATGGGGGTTTGGAAATTTAGAAATTTGAAAATTTGAGAACATTGGGACTTTTATATCATGAACAATTTCTAAAATCGATTTAAATAGAACATCATGTATATTGTATATCACGTTGTAATTCGTCAGCTTACAAGGGAAGAACGCGAGACGAGACTCTGGAATTTTAATGCGCTTTTGCAGGATAGTATTTCCGACGAACCCTTATTTAAATTCATAAGGGTTGATGTCAACGCTTAGCAGTATTCGAAATAATAGATATTAAAATCTTACAAACCAGTTTCGTCATATTATTAAATGTTAAATTGTTTGCAAGATTATCGATAACACAACGTAGTGAAATTAAGTTAAAATGTGGGAACAAATTTTTATCTCTCAAACTACTTATCGAATAGAGTTCATTTTTCTTTTGTTTTGAAATGTTTAAATTATCGTGACAATATTTTTGTTTATTGAAGGATTAAACTTTTTATTTACAATTATTTCATTTTGCAAATTCTTATCAATTTTTCATTGTGTAAATTTCTGCACAAAGCTTGAATATTTTAAATGTAATATATGTACAGATAAAAATATTGTTCAAATTCTACCTTCAGATGACTTCAGAAACATTTTATTTTTCAACAATACTGTATACTTTTTTTATTATTCTATTTTGCGTAGTAACAGAACATATAAGTCAACGTATTAAAGAAAACGGAAACACTTTTTGGTTTTGAGTGTGGCGTCGGTGAGTGTGGAGTGCAAGGTTACATAAAGCTAGGTTTACATGTTTGCGATCTTCCGTGCATTTTGATGTGTACGCAGGATTATTATATTTGTTTGACAATTGCAATATTGCAGTTAATTTTTCAATACGTACTATTAAACTACTCATGAGTCACAAGTATGATTCTACTGAGCCGCAGGTTGCCGACCCCTGACCTAGTTTAAGTTTATAGTTCATACGTAATAAAATTTACAAATACCAAAATATAGGTCCCATTTAAAGCACGAATATCTTCAATCGCAATAATGCCACAAATACGTTCCGATTCGAATCCAATCGAACTGGAACAAAAATCGCGGTTTCAATCAACAATTCCGACGATAAGATTCGCCAACTGACTCGACTGTAAAGTTACAGGAGATAGTATTAAATGGCTGTCAGCAGATACGATCGGTCGTTCGGATGCACAAACAGCGTGGAACGTTGCAGCTTAAGGGGCGCGATCGTATTGTTCGCTAATAACTTCAACTAAGGTTGTCTGACATCGAAAATTTATTAGCAACGCTTGACAGCTCGCTGATACTGATATATCTTGCTTAACACCCGTGACAGATTCTATTGTTGAAACCGGAAGTCTTACGTGTAAACACAAGTATAGATGCGCGACAGTATAATACTCCTGGGAGATTGCGCCTGTCATTAAATCACTTGAATAAAATTTATCGAATTGGATTAAACTACATTTGAAAGCATCACTTGCTTTTTTCACTCCTTTTTTCATTATCTGATAATATTTATATTTATATCAAGGATTTTGGGAATATAGGGACGTAGATATTTAGGAATCTAGGGATTTGTGAACGTAGGAATTCGGAGAACGTAGGATTTGAGGGTTTAAGGATTTTGGAGCTTGGAAATTGAAGGATATTGATATTTATTATCTTCGAGTTTGGGAATTTAGGAATTTGGGGGTTTACAGATTTGTGGACGTAGAATTTGAGGACCTAGAGATTTTGGGATATAAAAATTAAAGGATATAAATATTTAAAGCTTTAGAATTTAGGAATCTAGGGATTCGGGGTTTAGAGATTTGTGAATGCAAGAATTTGGGGACCTTAGGCATTTTGGGACATAGAGATCAAAGTATTTAAATATTGGAGGTCTTGGAATTTGGTATTCTGGAGTTTTGGGCGTTTAGGAATTTGTGAACCTTAGAATTTGAGGACCTAGATATTTTGGAACATAAAAATGAAACAGTATAAATTTTTGAGGCTTTGGCATTTGAGACTAGGAATTCGTGGGTTTAGAGAATTTGTGGACCTAGAAGTAAAGGTACGTATTTAGGAATTTAAAAATTTGCGAACTTAAGGAAAAATATAAAAATTATAATGGAATATTAGAAATTAAAAAATTTCGACAGGTTTGAAGTTGAAAAGGATGTAAAAATTAAAAAAGGATCAAATATGTGTCGTCAATCGAAGGAAATCAACGTTACACCCGTTGTTCAGTGGTGTGGAAATAGGTCAAGACTGACGTTCCTCTGAGAGGTGACCCCACATACACCGCATGGTTTGGGATCAGGAAATGTATTAGCAAATCGTCCAGTTAGGAATGGGTCAAGGTCAATTAGGGAGATCTGTAAGGAACTCACTCGGAAGAATGGAGCGGATACATAAAATGAAGATGATACGGGAAAATGGGATGACTGCATCAGGAAGCATGGTTGAAGGCGCCATTGGGTGGGAAAAGGGTCCAGACATTGTGGTATATGAGACTGATAGAGATCATTGGAGCAGTCGTGGCCAAGATGGTTCGACCCAGTAATGCATAAAATTTTCTGACGGTGTTTATTATCTTTCTGGACCTTTCGCGAGTCGATCTCGTAGATTCTCGTCAACCACTCAACTGTGCAACGGTTCTCATTCTCTTTTATGTCACTGTTTCTAGCTTTTAGTGTATTGCGCGGTATTTGGCTTTATTTTATGGCCAAATCATTATACATTTTCTTTAAAATAAAGGAAGTCTAAGAGACTTTGAAAAACAAGAACAGACAAGACAATTAGTTGAATTATACGTACATTTTATACATATGAATATTTTCAAAAAATTGATTTAAAACTTCTTCTTTCACAAATGTTGATTCTTATAATAAAATTTATAAAATTAAATTATAATATGTTTTTAATAAAAAACATTATGACTAATTCTAAATATAAATAAAACTGTAATTATGTTAATTGCCCCCTTGTTTGGTTATTTAGTTTATTTCAACGGAAATCAAAATAGTTAATAATATTGAATCGAGTTTATGATTTGGTAAGATAGGTAAACAGGTAGATCGATAAACTAGGAATGAAAATACAATAGAACGATTGATCGTCGTCGGTCGCGGCCGAAATCGATCGTTACATCCAGTCCGTTTCGGAGTTCCATTTCGTGAACAATTTGCCCGACGAGCCCTCGCTGCCGGTCCCCGTTTCCCATAAAACACGAAAACAGTCCGAACACAAGTTTATCGAACGTGACTATTTCAAGAAACACGACAGCCACCGTCGTCGTTGCCCATTGGACAAAACTTAATTACAGCCACTTGTTTACGTAACTGTTACACATAACACTTCGAAACGTTTTCCATGGAATCGAATAACAACGCAGGCGGAAATCGTAGTGTACACCTGGCCAATCTGTACAATTGCCAATCTATTTTCCGGGCATGAATATCCTTTGTTTCGACACGATTCGGCTAGACTTTGCTTTTGGTGCATTTCATAATTGAATCACTCGCTTTCCGCTATCCTCCACGGTGTATCTCGTGTTATTTATTTCGATTCAAGCTGACTGCGTCCATTTTCTTCGGTTTAGCTGCGCTGCGAGGCATCGATTCTCCTCTTTGACACATCTAAAGACCTATTGCCACGGGTCGAATAAAACGTTGACGTGCAATTTAATGAAAGGTAACTTTTCCTCTGGACATTGTTCAATATTGCTCTCCTTCATTTTTATTTGCGCAATGATCAAAGCAAAGCCAGCATCGTTCCGACACCTCGTACGAATAATAATTATGACTACAGTTACTCACATTAATATTCGGGCAGTAGTTTTCTGCATTTTTTATGACATACTTGTATACGGTATTGTTACTGTACATTAGTACTGAGAAATTTTCAAATTCAATTTTCTGAAAAACAATTACTCATTTTAATATTTGCACACTGCAGTACTTCTGCATTTTTTATGATATACTTTTGAAATAAAAAATTTTGTAATTCTATTTTCTGAAAAACTAAAAACGAATGTGTAAAAATATTCTTCTTTGGAATTTATGTTGATACGTAGATTCGCTAGTCGAATGCTTGTAACGTGATTTTTGGAACATCCTGTATAGTCGAGTAGAATTAAAAAATTGTCCGCAGCTTCTAGTGGTGTTGTAGGTACAAGGTGCATGAGATTCTATTACGTATGCAATTCAGAATCGCATCAAGGGATTCTAATTAATCAACCCACTAATTCAAGGATGTGTTACGCTCATATTGCATATGTCGTACTGATGATATGCGGAATCCTTCCAAATGATATGCGAACCACGATTGTCATTCGCGCTGCTCAGAATCGCCATGTACTTAAACTATTACGGTGCACTAAATTGAAGAATTTCCAAATTTCAAGATTAGTTACTAGTATTTATATTTTGCCTGATCCTGTAGGATTTTTTAATCCTATAGTAAAGGTTAAGTTTGCATCACAAATGTCACAGTTGATTTTTTAAGAAACTTACGAAATAAACCTTATTAGCATAATAATAAAACAATTATATTAATTGATATCTTAAAAATTGTTTAACATAGAAAGATCCTGGAATTGATCTCATTTAAACTTTAAATTACAATCATCTCTGGTACAGTATAAAATTAGCTTTCACAAATATTAGAATACAAAAAGAGACAAAACAAATTCGCATTTGTTAAAAAAAAATTCCCAATTACCTTCTTTCACTGACATGATTACACAGAAATGATTTTAAAAAAATTGCACGTAGTACTTTCTTAAAACTATTTTGGTAAAATCTACTGGACTATAATATATGAAGTGTTATTATTTTATAAAAAATTAATGTCTAATCCCTGTACATCTTGGTGTAATAAGCTGTTTTTGGCGTACGAAGTTATAAATTGTTTCTATATTTAATCTTTCCCTGATGTTTAACATTCGTGGATTCATCATTTGTTCCATTTCCATCAGCCCGTCATTCGTCAGAATAAACTCTATAATCTCGTACAATTCCATCGATTTTATCTGTTTTACTTTACTCATCACCGCCTTCGTTCCCTGAATCTGTTCGTCTTTTGTGACAACTTCTCCCTCTCGCAATTCAGCGTGAGTTTCATTTCTATTTGTAGGCGCCATTTCTAAAGAAGAATACCGAAGCTAAGATGGCGGCATGTTGAATTTACTGACAATTTATTTCTAGAGAGCATATAGTGAATGCATAACCTCTTTAGTGTGTAGACATTTCTACAGACTACGGAAGACAACAAAACTTTTATGAAGACATTTTTCAATTAGCGTAATAGCGTACTAAAGTGAATGATGTCGATAACGCTTCCTCGTTGTTTTAATATTGTATTACTCCTTAACGGTCACACTGGGGTATGAAATGACCCCAGCGAATTTTGCTTCAATTTTAGCCACTTCATATCCTCAAAATCTGAATAAATACCTTTTTTGAAACCCCGGTATTTTTACTATTCTTTTTTTTCTCTTAAAACTGTTATATCTCAAGAAGGTTCAATTAAAACTAAAGCTTGTTCTAATAAAACCGAAAAAAGTTTTGAATTTTTCTGTGAAAATTGTCATTTTTTAAATTTTGTCTTGTTTCTAATTTTTTTTCATATTCAACGTTTAGCTGTTAAATATTTTAAAATCACTTTTAAAGATTATACATAATTTTTTTCAAGTTAAAATAATCAGTAGATCCTTCGTTTGAAATATTTTTAGTGACTGGGGTCTTGAACGTCCCAGGGTGTCAGAATGCTATTCTAATAAAGTTTGACTGTTAAGGGGTAAATATACTGGCTGGGAAAATTTCTTCAGAAAACAAAAACCTGTACAAAATTGTTGATAAAAAAGTAAATTTCATATGTAAATATACCTCCAGCCATATTTACAATTGAAAATATACGTTTTCAAAGTTCATAATGAAATGTTTTCATATATTTTAAAAGTTTAAAAGTTGAAATACTTAATAATTAGAGAATTTGGAAAATCTGAATATTCAGAAACTTTCAGTTGTATCACAAAATTAGAATCACCCTGTATATGGTCTACTTCAGCGGTTCTCAATAAGTGATACGAATTCCACTGATATTGTGATAGACAAATCTATATAACATACAATATAATAGTTTCATCACACAAAATTTGATTTACAATGTTAAAATATAAACATATAAAAGACCTGACTTAAAAACAAATTTATATTTAAAATTAACTAAAACAGATCCAAATATACAGAAACTGGTTCTCGTTATGTAAATATAAATATCATGTTAAACTAAATCATGTTTATTATTAATAATCATATTGTTTGTTAATCGTGTGTGTTTACTTGTACAATCAGTTAGAAGTGAAACAAAAATGTGTGACAATAATGTTTTCATTGTTTAAAACATATTTTCATAGGACACTTGAGTACAATATAAACTTCCTTTAAATAACATGTGGCTAACATTTTTCTGTTCTTTTTATCCTTTCTCATTTTTGAATATTTCAGTTTTCGAATTTTCGATTATTTGGAGTTTTAAAGTTTTAAATTTGTTTTAAAAAATGGCTCTTAACTCCAGAAAGGTTGCCGACCTCTGTTCTAGTAGTACGCGTTTATAAATGGTTGAGAACCACTGTTCTATTAAACCCGATATCTTCTTGGTTGTATCTAACTTATAGTACTAGCCATCTCATTAGTTTGCGGTAATTTTATCCCTTCGTTAAATTACTTTATTAATTTTATCAACAGGATATATATTTCTGAACTTTCAAGACTGAACATAATCAGAAAATAACCGTAAAGAAATTCTTTATATATTACATATTTATTTGAAAGAAGAATATATTATATTACAAAATGACATCATGAGAATAGGTATTAAAAATTAACAATGCGGTCAGCGTATGAATTTGAAACACCAACAATTCCGATTTCACATTTCAATAACAAACCCGAATCAGAAACTGCGAACTTCAAAATTTGAATATCATGAATGATTTTTTAATTTTGATAACGCTGCGCGTGAAACAGCACGATCGACAGTTTTGTATTAAACAATATCCTGAAACCGACATATGGTGCTACAGCATGAAAAATACATATCTTTTAATGTATATTTATGCAACAAAACGATTGAAACACTTCAATTTTCAAAATTGAAAATAATCGTTTTATTATCTTTGTTTGGAAACGATTGGACGAAAAAAGATAATATAACGTGAAAGGAATAACCTATTTTAATGTACAACCTTCGTAGATATATTTTTTAATAAAGTTATTAATTTAAAAGATAATAGAGGACCGATTGCATGAGAATTTAATTAATTACTTTAACATCTAAAGTTTTGGAAGTATATTTTTTCGTTATTCAGTCGATCTTAAATTTTGCACAGACTATATTTTAATTAATTGGAAGTAAATGTTGCTAAAAATATTTTGAAAAAGTTTTCAAGAGTAAATAAAAAAAGTCTTGATAATCACTGTCAATAGAACACATCAGATTTGAGAAAATGATATATCTCTTTATAATTAAACTATTATTACGTAATCCTTTATAATATGTAAAACATCAGCATTTTATAAAACAAATATTATTCCAACATAAGGGAAGGTAATCTTTTAAGTTAAAAATACAGTGAATAATTACATAAAATCACGCTATGGCCTCAATCTAGTAGCTACAGAAACGTCTACCTTATAACAGGATTTTTCATTACATTTCGAGTGTTAGTTTTCAATTCTTTTACTATTTTTCGTTAATCTCGACTGTTTCTGAAAATTTTAATAGAATTTTGGAAGGGAAGATGAGATAACTTTCGACGTATATATTTTCTGTCAGCAACAAGGTTTAGTTTAATTATCCCGCTTAACTTTACCTTCCTCGGACGCAACATGGTTTTCCTATTGTTAACATAGTCAACACGTTTCGTACCACTATGTCTTAACACGTTCGCGCGCACGTAAGTAAATCTACACACATCTGACAGGCAGCGAAGTTCAGAGGTCGTAAACTCGGTCGAGGTGAAAGAACACGAAATCCGATCTTGGAAAGAGGATAAGGACCTGAAACGTCAGGTCAGGTTGCACGAAGAAAAATTTCGTTGGGTGTCAAACGCAGTAGACAGTTCTGAACGACATCGACCTCGTTATATTGCAACCACGAAAATTTGCCGCTCGGTTATCTCTCCCGACAAGTATTTCTGAGATATCTGTCAGAATACGTTAAAAACTCATCGATAGCGAATAACTTTTTCTCGGATTTAATCCTTTGTACTCGAAAAGTGATTTACATTCATCAATCGATTTAATACAATCTGTAATAAGTATTTCTTAAATAAATCTATAGCGTTATATACGTAATACGTATACACAATGGGGCAGTGTAGTAATTAATAGTAGAGAAATAATAAGTTTAAAAAAATCAAGTGAACCATTTTAAAGTTGCTGACTACCAATAGCACAAGTATCTTTAAATACAGAGATTTACGAACTGCTTATTAGATAAATTTATTTTTCTGGTTAAGTACGCTAAAGTAAAATTAATTTTTACTTTATTCGCACATAAAAAGGTTATGACTCGTATGATGACGTGAAAATGTGGAAGGGCGTGCGAAATGACAGTTGAGTGATGAGTGTCGTGTGTTGTGTATACAAGAGAATAAGAGAGAGTGAAAGAATGTAACAACGCGTGGTTGATGATGTTGTGTCGAATTTATTTTATTTTATTTGTGCAGTACGTTCAGAACTATGATTTAGTTTACAGTTTTATATTACTCACTTATATTACATATTGATAAAGTTAAGTATATTCTATTGCGCTCTAACAATATATGGTTATATGTATATGATTTATTTACACATGAATAGATACGAAGTAATGGTTTAATAAGTTTATTTAAGCAGCTTATGAAATATATTGCAATATTTTTTACACAAAATTAAAAATGCAATGCCTTGTAAAAAATATTTGAAACATTTATAATGAAATTGTGATGAGATAGACCCGGTAATTGTTTCTAAGGAAAAATAAGAAACATTAACGATACCATACTTTTACTTAATTATATAACATCAGTAATTGTAATAATTATACTTCTACAAAACTTCTTGTGAGATGCGTACAGGGGGAACTTCATGGTTTCTGGAAGCTTTTTTTTTTCTTCGTTACCTTCTTTTACTTCACACGTGGCTGTCAGACAACTTCAAGCATGCTTTAGATAAAATTAAATTTCATAAAGTATCAAATCATTGTTTTATTCATCTAGCTAAAATTAAGTAACATTCTAAAGTTTAGAATTCTTAAAGAACCAGACTTTGGTTACCAATAAATTTTCTGTCATGAAAGATAAATTAAATTTGTTGTAATGGGTAATAAATTATATTTGCTACAATGGCCAATAAATTAAACTTGCTATATAAAGTGTGAAATAATTCATATAATAATAATGAGAATGTGCATGAGAATTTTAAGTGTAATAAATTAAATTTGCTACAATGAATGATAAATTAAGTTGTCTATAATAAGTAATAAATTAAATTTTCTGTTACGAGTGATAAATTAAATTTTCTGTAATAATTGTGGAATAGTTCATATGATAATGACAAGTTATATGCATGAGAATTTTATGATAACAATAGCATATTGCAATTAGAACTTGATATACTAGGACTTTGATATTTCTGGCTAGATGAATTCTCGATTGGGTACATTTCATGTTGACACACATTATTCACATATGCTCAAAGAATAGGAAAACACAGGAGAGATGTGGAGCAATTGACATTGTTTACAAACATAATATATGTTTTCGCTGCTCGACAGAATGTAACATTACCATAACAGCAAACGAACCCAGCAGATTTTCAAACATAATTTTCTCAAAAGCTAAGTCAAAAGTTAAAAAATTTAATTCTATATCTTTTTCCTTAATTTTCAAAGAAGGATTATATGGTGTCTTCTTTTACATGTTATTCAGTCTATATATATAATAAAGTATACATAACATAAAAACGCTTAAGTGTAAACTATTTCACCTTTTTCATTCATGCTTGAAAAAAACGCACATGGCATTTATCCTTCATACAATAATGCTCTCGATATAAGCGAAATGCTTGAAGTTATAAGTAAATATTTTCCAAATTACGTCGTGTTTGGTCTCATTTTAATCGGGATAATATTACAAATATGCTGATAAAGTTTCATAACAAAAAATCAAAAATAAAAATGTTGTGTCCTCGCATTATGATCACCTTCCGGTATGTTACAGTTTGTTTACGTTTGGTCATTCGTTTCCTTTTCTACGTCCAGCAAACTTCAATCGATATAGAAATTGCACGATATAAGTGAAAATTTGGCCCCGAAAGATTCGCTTATCGAGGCTGTACTGTAATTATCCACTCCGCCACTACAGTTGCGCGGGAAAATATCGCACCTCTAGTGTACATGGATTAGTAAATCCAACCTAAAAGTTCAATAAATCCATCGAAACGAGAATTGTTATTGGCAGTAGCTTTTAACGGTGCCAGTGTGTTCAGCCACTGTCTGCTGCAATTTTTATGATGTTCTTTACCATTTGATCGGTTATATTTCATCCCGCCATCAGCGCATTTGTTTTAAAACCGATGCCGTCATAAATAAAAAACAATCGCTCGTTCTTTTATAATGAAAACAACCTTTAACATGCCGGATACGAAGAGATGTTTTAAGCGATTGAGAGGATGTTAATTATGCACGTTACCTTACTGCAATTAAACATCGGAATTATTATTACTACTATTGAAAGTTGAACAAAATGGCCATTTGTATGGATTTGTATGATTTAAATGTACGCGTTGAGCTACCGTCGGTTATATTTCTTTTATTTTTAATAGCAATGCAAATAATTTAGACGATTTAATTCAGACACTCTGTATCGTGTGGTGAATGATAGTCAATGTAAAATGTATGTACAAAGATGGAAAATTCATTCGACTAAATGGATTTATTTATAATTCCCAGAAATCCTTAAACTGTTACTGTTTTGTATTATTTAACGTTACTGTTATTGTTTTGTATTTAATATTATTATTTAACGCTGCTGTTACTGTTCTGCATTTAATATTATTATTTAATGTTCCTATTATTGTTTTGTATTTAATATTAATATTTAATGTTGCTGTTACTGTTCTGTATTTAATATTATTTAATATTACTGTTACTGTTTTGTATTTAATATCATTATTTAACGTTACCAACACTAATATTACAACCATTATTATTGTTATATATAACATCAATATATATTTTTAGTGCTATTATATGTAACAATATAATGTAAGTACATAAAAGTATATTTAAATTATAAATTCGGTAGAATACCTATAACAGATTCATATAAATGATAACTGTGGATAAATAAATGTTTTTAAATAAATAAAAAAGTGGGTAAAAACTTTTATTTTTGTAAACTTTTACTTTGCTTTGAGCGACTTCTTAAATTAAAGTTTTGTAGCTAAAACGTGGAGAGGCTTTTCTATACCATATACTAAATTTTTAGAGGGTGATATTAATATGACAGTTATTATAATTGATGTTACGATAGTAAAAGTCAAATACAGTAGAAGTTGCAATTTTTCTGCTATTTCATCCATGTAATTAGCAGCAACTTACCGTAGGAGGACTTAGAACAATTTAAAGGTTTTTGAAGGTGCTTCTCGAAACAACGAAGGACATTTTATAGGCAATCTACTAATAGGTGGTGGGTGCAATTCAAGTAATGCAATTGAAGCGCCGGGAAAAAGAAATACATAGGTGGATTTAGAACACCACTGTAAGATTGCTTTCCCAACATTGACTTCTTTTTGTCCGTTGAGCGTGAAACGTTGCTTTTTGCTCGAACAACCAACAGAATTTCGACAGGGGAGAATTTAAACGAAAGTTACGAACGAATTGCATTTTTCATGATTACGAATGGCAATGTACGCAAGAATTAAAATGTACTGCTTATTTTAAAATGGCGGTAAACATAATATACGAATATTTTGCGTTTTCGTTGTATTACGAGATTACCATTAACCGTACCGTATAATGCATACATACTTTGAATTTAAAAATAAAATAGGAAAATAAACAAACTAACTAAAAGACGTAATTGAATATTTGCATTAATTCTTTATCTATAAAAGGTAGCATAGATTTCATGTAAAGTACACTCACAAATTTTGTAAAAATTTATTTTCTTCAAAAAATATAGAAATTATTTTTTATATAGAAGTTATTTTTTGCATCAAAGTAAAAATTTATGATTTTAAAATAAGAAGCAAGACAAGTAAAAAAATGGTTAGAATTAAAGGGAATAGTAAGATCACTAATAAATAATAAAAATAGCGATTAGTAATATATATTAATTAAAACTGTTGTGCCTTATGTTGTTAATGCAGAGTTTCCAAAGTGGCCCATCTAAAAATTGAATGAATTGTAAAAAGTAATATAATGAAATTTAGTTTCGTGCAGCTTTATCCTCAAGAAAACTGAATTTGAATATTTTTCAATTATTCATAAGTATAAGGCAAATTCTTTTAAACGAGCAAGTTGTAATTTTTGGACACCCTGTATATTCGCAGAAATGTCATTGTGAAATATTCACAATGCCAGAGTTCATACTGTCAGGACAAATCTGGGCAAAATCTTTCATGTCGTTCTCTGTTCTCGGACACCGCAATTCTAAAGTTTCCCTATAGACTATAGACTCTTGGAAACCGAAGAATACGTCAGAGAAGAACGGTTGAAAACGTTTCTTCCGAAGAATGTGCCTTGCAAAAATGTGAAACAGTGGGCAGAAATGTGGGATATTTTTTCTCAGAACGATGATTAAGCTTTTATCGTGACACTAATAGAGCAACGTCACTTTTAACAGCAAAAATGAAACGACCTGACGTGAAAGTTCACTCGAGTTCATCCGTGACACGCAACGTGTCAAATAAAATGATATAGGTATGAAGCTAGGCTGATCCTAATTGCGATGTTTCTTTGTTAAAAATTTACGAGTTAGTTACTCGATCGATTGAAAGCATAATGAACGTTCGCTCTGCTCGGTAACCTTCAAAAGACAGAAATTATTCAATGGAAGTTGCTGCACTCTTGTGATATGTGGCAATGAACTCTCCTGTATTTCATTTTTGAATATTGTCTAACATTTCTGCAACAAATATATTTAATATTTATTCATCGTTTTTTGTTTTAGAAATTTTAAAGGACACTCACAATCAGTATTTAACAGTCTATTTTTTCTATACAAAAACGAGTACAAATGCAGAGTAGTACGTGATAATAAATGTGTACGTAGTAAACGTAAAATGTATATAATTAGAATATAAAGTATATGCAATTGAAATATTATGAAAATACTAAATGTGTACGTAATAAACATGAAATATACTTAATTTGAATATTAATATCAAACCTAGCAAGATTAAAAAACATATCAGACATTCTTGAGGTTAATGATCATTTTAACATCTATAAATTAGGATTAATTTTAAAATAACAATATCGACTTAACCTTTATCCATTTCCTATTTATTAAATTATATTATTGTCCGCCATTTTATGAGTTTCAAGAGTTTTACAAAAAAGACAACGATAATATAGCGGAAGTTTACAACTGAATTATTCTATTATTCTATACCTATAACATATATTGCTTACCATAAAATAGCCATTATTGTACATATTATACAGTTGAAAATAAAAGATAGAAGAATCGTTAGAAAGTGTAAATAAATAATCACGTGTCACAGCACGGGTGGCTTATGGAAAATGTATGAGAATTGTTATGTCTTAAAGTGCATATTCCAACAAGAGGATTAGACCTCAGTCAAGTTTCTGGCAACACAATAGTGTTTGGACTTGTATATTTTAGAAAAACCGTTGCATTGTAAACCTTGTACGTGCAACACAAAAAATAGGTCTCTTAACGTTAATTTATGGCAGTTTGGCGAAAACAGCGTTAAAAGCTAAATCGCTTTAGTGGTGCCATAAATTTAAGCATCTGAAATTTGTCAAGATGGTTCCTGGGGTGCTGTCTCAGGGTTAAGAGGTCTTGGGACTTTCCAGCCGCGTCACTCGTAATCTAGCTAACGGTGACCAGGACTTTGGAGGCGTGGATTGTCAAACGAATGACAGGGAAGATGACCGCCTTCTTCCTGATGAACCACGCAAAAATCAGCCAATGAGGAAGTCACCCCCATCGACAGCCCTCAGGCAGAAGTTTTTAAAACCAGTGTTTTTTCGGAAAAACGTTAGATTATATTCAACCTCTCGAACCAAAAAAGCAAATAGCAAGCATCAAAATACAGTCCAATTCTTCCGAAGTCACATCAAGTTCCTAATTACAGTCCACTTAATCGTTAGTCTACGCGTTGTTCAATCGTCGCTATATTGCTGACGCTGCAGCGCACATACATTTTGGTCCTTCGAGCCGGATAGTGGTTCCGGTTTTGGAAGAATCATCAAGGCAGATAATTGTTCTGACCTTTATTGGTGACTTCGAGACTGATTTCGAATAGCGAATCAGTAGTGATTTGGACTCAAGAGACATTTGTAGTGTTAATTTGTGACACACAAAAAGAAATCATCGTGCTCCATTGGGGAAGCAGCTGACGAGATTCACTGGTGGACGCTGATCTGGAAGCTGGTCCAGAGAGCAGCGCTTCAAGGATAGAAAGAAGATTGTTGCAGCCAGGCGGGTTTTTGAAGACCTCTGACCGACGGTGATCGACCATCAATCCAGGGAAGCTGAGGATTCATCTCAGCAGCTTCAGGAAGGTGTTGCAGAGACGGCAACATCCAAACATCAACCAGAGACAGCAATATCGAAACTTCGTTCGGTAAGTGCTAACGAATCACTTTCCTTTTGTTTATTCCTTGTGACTTGATTCAATCTCAACAATTATGGCTACTTCGGCAGAATCTAACGATGTAAAATTGTTGAAAAGACAGCGAGCTAACGCCAAAGCTCAGATAACGCGAATAGTGTCGTATTTACAAGAGCACACAGAATTTGTCATCACTGCATTAGAGACGCGACAATCAAAACTAGAACAAATGCATACTACGTTTTGTGATATTCAAACCGCGATAGAGATTAGAGAAGAAGACGCGAACCACGCGGCGGAATGGGAATCTTTTGAAGAACAATACTACAAAGCCGCGGAATTGATTAGTGATAAGTTAAAAAATTTGCGTGGTATAGGTAGACCTGCGTCTACAAGTAGATTATTAGAATCACCGACCACTGTAAAAGCAACTAGTTCACTTCTTTCGAAGATTGAGATTAAGCCATTTGACGGCAATCCAATTGAGTGGCATAGTTTCCATGACACGTTCAAATCATTAGTACATGAAAACGAAGAATTAATTGGTGTTCAGAAATTCCATTTGTTAAAAAATGCACTCCGTGGGGAGGCTTCCGCAGTAATCGAATCCTTGAACGCGACGGAAGGCAATTATTTGGTAGCTTGGGATTTGCTACGCAAGCGATGCAACAAACCCAGAAAGATTATTAACGCTCATTTAAAGATTTTGTTTGATTTGCCAGAAATAACTCGCGACACGCCTGCAAGCCTTAGAAATTTAGCGGAACAGGCTCAGGTACATGTCAACGCTTTGCAAGCGATTAATCAGCCCATCGAGCATTGGGATACTATTTTAATACACATTATATCGAATAAATTAGATAGAAACACTCGTCGCGCGTGGGAGCGTACGTTAGAGGACGAGGAAATTCCAAAATTTAAACATTTGTTGGACTTCATTAATAAGCATGCACGTGGGGATGATTTAGCTTTAGACAATTTAAATTCATCAAGGACACCTGGAATCCAGGATAGATTACGTTCGAAAACACAAATTAGAAGCCAATCATACATAGCGACGGATGATCGGAAACAACTTTGTGTTCTTTGTAAGGGAGAACATCCGATTTATTTGTGCAATAGATTTTTACAATTACCCATTAGAGAGCGTTTGAATACAGTTAGGAGGACAAAATTATGTTTAAATTGTTTACGTCCAAGCCACACGGTAGCCAATTGCCGTTTAGGAAATTGCCGCAAATGCGACAAAAAACATCACACATTACTACATTTTCCGACGGAAACACAAGACGTGACGAACAAGACGCCACTTACATCTACACCTTCGACGTCCGCGGAAATAGTTAAAACAACATTGACAGTATCATGTGAATCAGAAATATTACTTGGGACAGCTCAAATAACGATTTTAGACAAATGCAATAGGGAACATACGTGCCGTGTAGTACTTGACAGCGGTTCACAAACACATTTTATTACACATAAATTCGCGGAATTACTGCAATTAGACAAGCGTAACATTGACTTATCATTTTCCGGTTTAGGACAGCTTAATGTTAATGCAAATTATATAGTAGAAGCAAACATTAAATCGAAAATTGGTCCATACAAAGCACAGGTAACTTTTATTGCACTACCATCAATAACGGGTAGATTACCATTAAAACACATTGATATTAGAAAATTAGATTTACCCAGGCATATTCATTTAGCAGACCCAGAATTTCATATACCGGGAGAAATAGATGCGCTTATTGGGAATGCACTATTTTATAAATTACTAGAATCAGGTCAACTCAAAGTAGGTAATTCCTCGGTAATATTGCAAAATACACAACTAGGATGGATTGTAACCGGGGAAGTAGACAGCAAAGCCCATAGTAAGCAAAGGGTAACTAGAGTTTGTCATCTGGCAACGTCGTTAGATGCACAAATCTCGCGATTTTGGGCAATAGAAGAAATTCCGGAACAGAGATTTTTTTCATTAGAAGAAAGGAATTGTGAAAGCTATTTTACAGAAACAATAACACGCAATGAAGAGGGACGTTATATTGTACGATTACCTTTCAATGATAGACGTGAGTCACTAGGAGACTCAAGAGCAATGGCTTTGAGGAGATTTTATAGTTTAGAGCGTAAACTACAATTAGACATAGATTTAAAAACACAATATACCGCCTTTTTGAAGGAATATTTAGATTTGGGCCATATGACACAGATACAGGACGATAATAACGTAGGCTATTATCTTCCACACCACGCCGTGGTTAAAGACTCGAGTGTGACCACGAAGGTTAGAGTGGTGTTCGACGCATCGGCGAAAAGTAGTTCCGGGTTATCTTTGAATAATACCTTGTTAGTTGGACCCACGATACAGGATACATTGTTTTCTATTTTAATACGTTTTCGGTTACATGCTATTGTTATTATAGCCGACGTTGAAAAGATGTTTAGACAAATTTTAGTTCACCCTGAGGACAGGGAATATCAAAAGATTTTATGGCGGGACAATATGAATGAAGCAATTAGAAGCTTCAAGTTAAACACCGTCACGTACGGTACCGCGCCTGCACCATTCTTGGCGACGCGGTCACTGGTACAATTAGCTATAGATGAAGCATCAAAATTCCCGATAGCGTCACAAATATTTTTAAAAGATTTTTATATGGATGATCTTCTGACCGGTGCGGAGAATTTTGAAGCCGCGGTAGAGGTTAAAAGGCAATGTATCGAGCTAGCAAAAGCAGGAGGTTTTCATCTACGGCAGTGGGCCTCTAATGACATGAGATTATTCGCTGAGTTGGATTCAGATACTCAACGAACATCGTTATGCCTAGATTCTACAGAAAGCAGGAAAACATTAGGAATACATTGGCATCCATTAGAGGATAGAATTAGTTATACATTTAAACAATTGCCAACAGAGCATTCGCGGCTCAGTAAAAGAATTTTGCTATCGCAAATCGCACAGTTATTTGACCCCCTTGGTTTGCTTGGGCCGGTAATAATAAGGGCGAAAATAATAATGCAAGAATTATGGAAATTAGCGTCTGATTGGGATGATCTTGTTCCTCAGTCAGTCAAACAAGCGTGGCTAGAGATCAGAGATGATTTGCATCTCTTACATAGTTTTGCTGTGCCACGTCGAATCTCCATACAAGATGCAATAAATTTAGAATTGCATGGGTTTAGCGATGCCAGCGAGAAGGCATATGGGGCATGCTTGTATGTTCGCTCCACCAACAAGCTGGGACAACATGCGGTATTTTTGTTATGCGCAAAATCAAGGGTAGCTCCATTGAAAATTGTTTCTCTACCGCGGCTCGAACTTTGCGCGGCCAGGCTCCTTGTACGGTTGTACAAGGAAGTGAGAAAGGCATTGTATCAAGTACATTTTAAACAAATTAGATTTTGGTCTGATTCAACCATTACTTTGCATTGGATCAGAACCTCACCACATTTATTGAAAACATTTGTAGCAAATAGGGTTAGCGAAATACAAACAGAAGTACATGCAGATAATTGGTTCCATGTAAATACTGTAGATAATCCCGCAGATTTTGTTTCGCGAGGACAACTTCCTGCACAGTTGGTTGATAATAGTTTGTGGAAATTTGGACCACAGTGGTTATCGTTAGATCAAGCGTCTTGGCCAGTTAGTGATATTAAACTAATTGAAATTCCGGAGAAAAAACGAACCGTGACACTAATCACACACACAAATGTAGATTTATTGAGAAAATATTCCTCAATTAATTATTTGAATAGAGTTGTAGCATATATTTTTCGATTTTATTATAATACGCAGTCTAAGAACAAGAAATCCTCAGGTCCGTTGACAGTCTCAGAAATTCAGAATGCACACATTCGCATTCTCAGATTAGTACAATTAGAAACTTTCGCAAAGGAATTACAGAGTTTAGAAAACGGCAAATGTATCCATCCTAAGAGTAAGCTAATTAGTTTAAATCCGTTTATTGACAAAAAAGGTCTTATGAGGGTCGGTAGTAGGTTAAAACATGCTGAGCTCAGATATAATTTCAAGTACCCCATAATTCTACCGCATAAACACCATATAACGGAATTAATAATCAGGCAAGCACATTTAAATCAATTTCATTCCGGCGTGCAAGCCACTTTAAACACCGTGAGGCATAGATATTGGCCGTTAGCTGGCAAAAGTGTAGTAAAACAAGTCATTTACAAGTGCATTCGTTGCAGCAGGTATAATCCCAAGACACCGCAATATATAATGGGAAATTTGCCCAAGGATAGAGTCACCCAAATGCGTCCTTTTGAAACAGTAGGTATCGATTACTGTGGACCCTTTCTCATCAAGGAGAAAAAATTTAGAAATCAAAAGAAGTTGAAATGCTATGTTGTGGTCTTTGTTTGTTTTGCGGTAAAGGCTACACATTTGGAATTGGCAACTGATTTAACTACAGAGTCATGTATAGGAGCGCTCAAAAGATTCCTCGCTAGAAGAGGTAAACTGCGTCATATTTATTCGGACAATGGCACTAATTTTGTAGGCGCCAGTAGAGAAATCGCGGAAGCTCAGGCGTTTTTACTTTCCAGTGATTATAGAGACAAGTTTCGGCAGTTCCTGACCCAAGAGGGCATAGAATGGCATTTTTCTCCTCCCCGTTCTCCACATTTTGGTGGGCTCTGGGAGGCTGCTGTCAAATCGTTCAAAAGACATTTACACAAAACAATAGGCGATGCTGTATTCACGTACGAGCAGTTTTATACATTAATTGTTGAGATTGAGGCCATCCTCAATTCACGCCCTTTGACACCCCTATCCTCTGATCCTAATGATTTCCTAGCCCTATCACCTAGTCATTTCCTTATAGGTGATTCGTTGGTATCTTTACCTGAACATGATTTAATCGATATAGCATCCAATAAGCTGTCACTCTGGCAACACATACAGAAAATTAAGCAGCACTTTTGGAAAAGGTGGCACATAGAATATTTACAGGAGCTGCACACTAGGAGCAAATGGCACAATGGCAACCACACAAACATCAAGGAGGGCATTCTGGTAACAATCAAAGATGTCAACTCTCCTCCACTCCAATGGCAACTTGGACGGATTGTTGCTGTTCACCCCGGAGAAGATGGTGTAATACGAGTAGTTACCGTCAGGACTCCGCAGGGAATTTATAAACGGGCATTGAAAAATTTAGTACCGTTACCTATCGATACAAGTTAATTGCCAATAGAACTTTGATACATTTAGATTTAGAATAGACACGAACATATATACTTGCATACATACCCTTGTATATAATACACATAAGCTATTGTATAGTTACACATATTACTGCGTATAGTTACTCATATTTTTTAGATTATGATACATTACACTTGCGTTTTGTGATTTATACAGTTACACATATTTTAGTCATAAGAGTGTAGCAATGTACATACATAGTTTTAGTCTTTGTTTATTTTGAACGTAGCCGTTCAAGGCGGGCGGCATGTTATGTCTTAAAGTGCATATTCCAACAAGAGGATTAGACCTCAGTCAAGTTTCTGGCAACACAATAGTGTTTGGACTTGTATATTTTAGAAAAACCGTTGCATTGTAAACCTTGTACGTGCAACACAAAAAATAGGTCTCTTAACGTTAATTTATGGCAGTTTGGCGAAAACAGCGTTAAAAGCTAAATCGCTTTAGTGGTGCCATAAATTTAAGCATCTGAAATTTGTCAAGATGGTTCCTGGGGTGCTGTCTCAGGGTTAAGAGGTCTTGGGACTTTCCAGCCGCGTCACTCGTAATCTAGCTAACGGTGACCAGGACTTTGGAGGCGTGGATTGTCAAACGAATGACAGGGAAGATGACCGCCTTCTTCCTGATGAACCACGCAAAAATCAGCCAATGAGGAAGTCACCCCCATCGACAGCCCTCAGGCAGAAGTTTTTAAAACCAGTGTTTTTTCGGAAAAACGTTAGATTATATTCAACCTCTCGAACCAAAAAAGCAAATAGCAAGCATCAAAATAAAGTCCAATTCTCCCGAAGTCACATCAAGTTACTAGTTACAGTCCACTTAATCGTTAGTCTACGCGTTGTTCAATCGTCGCAAATATTTGCTGACGCTGCAGCGCACATACAAGAATATAAAACTGTCATCGTTCTTACCTTCCCATTTTGTTACGCGAATAAAACAGAAAAAAATGCTCGCCACGCAAGCATAATTTGTCATGTTATGGCTAACACGAATCTGGTGATTATGTGCTTCAACCTTTTAATCGAGTCGCCATTCAGCCGGAAAGCGATCATTCTTTTCTTACGCACGTAATAAAGAAAGAACAAAGATGACTTCATTACTTCTTTACACGAAATGAGGTAATAAGTATTTTTCTTGTAATACCACTGGAATAGTATCATTAAAATTAGAAAATTGCTGTATACGTTGTCAAATGCCTTCTACTTAAATGACAGGCTATCAGTCTCCATTAAAAGATTAAAATATGTTTAATATTAAATATTATATATAAAAATATATATAGTATGTATTAAAATGTTATGTAAAGTTACAGTTATATTTATGGATTAACATTTACAACTGACTTTTACTACAAATTAACATTTTAAATACTATTTTTTACATGCAGTTGCTTTTTTTATGGAAAATCATTTTTTTTACAAATTATAAATAATTTGATTAAATATACGAAAGTCTCCTCGAAGCGGTTATATTGCATAAAAATTGTTTATTGAATTTATTAAAAATGAAATTCCTAAATATAATGTAGTAGAATGTTGTCATGATTTCGAAAATTGTATTATTTGTCCACAATATCTGTATATTAATCATGGCTTTAAAATTATTTCTGAATTTGACACATTTTTTAAGATATTTGAACGATTTAAATGGAACACTCTATAGCACTTTTACCAGAGGATTTTGCATATTGCAAAATACGCATAACCACATGATGGTTCTCGAGCATTCAACGCCATTTCTACTTTCTCACTCCACCATGAAGAACGGCTCCCAGCATTGTCACACTTGAGTTTGATATTTTTATCTGGATATCGAATCTATCTTCGAGTTATAACACGGTACACTAAACGAGTATAGTAGGTTTCCGTAGGTAAAATGGCAACGCGAGGATGAAAGATCATATCGTTTGGAACGATACTCGAGAGTTGCCGCGTATTATGGCCAGTTTGCACAAAGCATTTTCATATTCGACAAGCAATACAATTTTCACGAGTAAATGTTTCCACATAAATGGTAAATTCTCTCTCTTTTATATCGCCAATTTTTCTAGGAAAAAATTTCTGCTGCCGCTTTCAGTGCTTATTAGTGTACACATGGAGTAACGAGTTGTAAGTTGATTTATGTGGGTAGAGCTCATGAAATAAAAATGAACTGCTGATAAGGATCAGGTCACTGTTAGCAAGAAGCTGCTTACAAGTGAATGTTTTGCAATTTTAATGGAAAGTATGTATTTAAAAAATAAAATTAGTCATATTTTTTATTGGCAATCCATATTTAGGAGATGAATATCTCTTTCTATGTTGGGGGTGGAAAACGTATCTTGATATCTAAATATGAAAAATTGTATGTGAAAATTTTGTGCGTTTTAAATTTGACTGCGCAAACGGTTTTGCAAAATATTTATTTATTTAAAGATTGTAATGGAAGTTAACATTTCTTTTTCATAGGTAAAACATGATGTAGCGTTTGTTTAATTATGACATTAGCAGCATGTTATATTGACAAAATATGATACAATACATAATATGAAATAATACAATAATAATATAATAAAATACAATATAACAAATATTTTTTCGAAAACTGCGTACTGTGTAAATATCTACAAAATCAATAAACACTTGAAATCCCTTTGTTAGTCTAATGAATCAAAAACTGAGAACTACATATTATTTATGTAATAAGAAAAATATATACTATATAAATATAAAGTAAACCAAAGCAAGGAAGTGTATTCTATAAAAAATTAACAATATAAACGTGGCAAAATAATGTTTTGAATTAACGTGTATACACGTGGAACGTGGTTAACTGATTAATAAAGATCATCATGTTTATGCATCGTATGTATCGCAATTAATATTCATCAGAAATAAGGATTTCCAATACCAACTTGGTTCGTCAGTGTCTTCCTTCGAAACGAAACTTTCACAACGTTGAAAGTTGTGTTTGAATTTGAGTTACGCGGCAGTGCTCATTGTTCCAACTGCCTGTTCCACAAGCGATTGTTCAAATTCTATGACTAAAGTTTACTGAAATTCCAAAGAAAGATCAGGAGTTTAATAAGACCACGTGTCTGGCCGTGATATCGCGTAAACGAGGCTTCGAAACCAACATCCCGTCGGCAAGTTACAAATGAAAATGTGTACGCCATTCGTCGGAAGTTTGTGGAAGAGTTACGGATAAGTTTGGGTAAGTGGATCTTCGTTTTGGTTGAAACCAGAACCAACACCGGGCTATGCAGTCTTATATATACACATATGTACACACAAGTAACATGGAGGTACGAAAAGGAGCTTAATCGCAACATCACGTGTAGAAGGAAACTTGTTTGCTCTTTTTGTTGCTCGGCGTAAAAACTAATTATCGCGTTAAACTTACTGAAAAGATTCTTCTTTTCTCGGGAAATTTCTTGTAATCTCATATGTTCATGTTGATGGTCATAATTAAACTTCGTGTTATAACAAATTATACAAATTATTTATAGAAGAACTCGGTACATATTAACAGAAAAACTTGATATGTATTACTAGAAAAAGTCAATTATGTTGGATGTGTATATTTTATTGTACATTACTTTGAAATTTTTATCGCAAGTTTATTTGAATTTTTCGAAAGTAATCGAAACAGATTTTTGAAATAACCTTTCGTTGAGAAAATCGAAAGATAGCACAGAAGGGCAACAGATGCAGCTAGTCTAAAAAAGCTGATGTTCTATTGCATGAATCACTAACCGTTTCCCGAAAAAAATCTATAGAATGAAAATCAGTTTGATATCCTGCCGCTTTTATGAATCTCTTCCACTAGAAGAGGCTTACAAATTCTCGAGCCGAGGATCGTAACTCGATTTAAGAATCCAAGTTTGGTCACGTTCCATGGAATACGTAATGCTGCGCAAGTTCGGCACATAAGAGGCAAGAATAGTTCTTATACGGTTAGATCGTAAATTTACTTTCACGTTTTCGTAAAACGACGACTTATTGGCCGCATCATAACTTGAAATTCCAAGATCGCTTCAAGTAGAACACAGCTCCTATTGAAGGCGCAAGTAGTACGAATAAATGTTTGAGCCAACTTGCTGCAGCTGCAGTGAATATGTTCGATAAAAAACTCATTCTTTCCGAATAAGCTTTTACATAATAGTTTAACATTCTTCAAAATTGATGTTTTTTAACACTAGAATTACCAACTAGTTTCAGGTTTCACATTTTATTGTTGTGCGAAATGTCTGCACATGGTTGCATATGTTATTTGATGCTTCAGTATTTATTTTTAATTTAGAGGTGCGCATTTAATGCCGGTAGTTGTATTAAATATTTTAAGGTATATTCCTCGGGTTTTCCTCGCAAATCTCTCGTTTTCTAAATTAGAGTGAATTTCATTTAAAATTAAATATATAAATTTGAAATAGTATCTTATTTTTTTTTAAATATTTCCTGATATTTATTCTTTTATAGGCACTCGTATTTTTTCACACTCTGTAGACACATTGATTTTTCTGTAACATTCTAGTGTTGCAGATTTTCAAAAGATTTGAAAAAATTCTGAGATACCAAAGTCTTTGATCATACAGGTCAGTGTCAAATATTTAGTACTGCTTTAACAAAAATAGAAATTAAATTTACCTTATGTGTATTGAAAGTATATACAAAGGGAAAATTTCATTAAATATTAGAAACGTTAGATTTCGACTTCCTTTAATTTTACATTTTCTGCTCTTTAATATGCGATAGTTGACGAATTGTTTGGACAAGCCATAAATTTTGTATTTAATCTTAATTATTCTATATATCCTTCGTTCAAAATGGAGCTAAAATTTGTCTTTTAACATCTTGATGCAAAATAGATAGCGTTGGGAATAAAGGAATGCTGATCATGATCAAAACGTGAAGCAATAACATCCCGTGAGTCGCATTAATATTAGCCAAACGGGTATTCCCAACTAGAATGCCTCGCATCCGCAACAATTTGCTCAATTATTTGCCCATTTCAACCACGCTGGTCAAAGATACGGGCAACTAAACTAAACGCACCAATGATCATTTAACCGGGCAAACCATGATGTATTTTAGGGCAAACGTTATATTACCGTTTCACGAGTTTCGTGGTCAGATGAATGAATCGTTGATAAAACTCAATTAACAGCGAATATTTACTTAGACAAATATCTGTGCATGAACATCACTGCATCATTGCGAATTATGTCCGTGGTTCAAGTTCAAACCGTGTACTCAGATACGTCTTATGATCACTCCTTATACGAAAATTAAAACATTATCTGGTAATAGACAGTTATGTTTATAATTAGAAGTATTTCTGACCTAAACTGTTATCATTGCTACAATTGATATTTGTACAGTTTAATGAACGCGGAGGATTTAGGCTAATGAATATTCAAATATTAGTGAAGGCAATGTTGCGGGTTATGATAATGTGTTGAATATAAATATTACGTTTGAAAAACGAGTGTACAATATTTTTATCATTATGATTTAACTATATTTGATCGTGAAGCACGAGTAGGTTTAAGTAAATAAAAATTAATTCAGAATCATTTAAGTTTTTAGTTTATATACACGAACGATTTGCAAAATGCAGTTATTTCTTAATTGTTTATAATTATTGAACTTTCTATTTATGATAATTCTTTTGCACTAGAATTCAAATGAATTTAATGTTAAACATACAGACGTATAATAGACACTTCAAAATTAAAAATGAAGTTGCAAAATCAAGAAACAAACGATTAAACATGACTTCATTCTTTACCTTCATAAAAATTAACACCGATTTTAAGAAAAAATTTTATTATTTTTACTTTTAACAAATCTTATTTTATTATTCATATCCCCAAGCAGTTAATCGGAGTATTTCTATTTATGTAAGTGAATAAATTCTTAACAATATATGTGAGAATATAAAAATTTAAGCAACACCCCTATATGGGTGACCCAGTATTCAAATTCTTAAAATGAGAAACTTGTAAAACTGTCATTCGACTTGGTACTTTCAGTATTAAAGTCGAGTGCACGAAAACGTGACAAGTTTTGTACCTAACATATACAAGAATGCACGGAAATGAACGAGGACACTTGATTGTTCAAAAGGCAGCTAAATTACGGAAGCAAAGAAAGTCCGTCCCGATGGAATAAATTAAGTAAGACTGTTCTTGATACGTTTTCTCTCGTTTCCTCTTGTTTCGATCCAGAGTTTCGCGAGGTCACGTATGAGTAGTAAAGCAGATCTAGCAACCAGCAGTGTTATAGCTCGTCGGCTCGAGAATGGCTTGCATAATGAACGTGGTAATTCCGCTTCAGGATATAACGGAGCCCCGTGAAATTCCGTAGTGTAAAAATATTTCAGACAGCATGTTCCACTCGCGATTTACTAGCGCGTAGCTGTTAACGGACAAGAAATTTAATTTTCCCGTGATAGCCAGTAGAAGCCGAAGAAGGGGTTTAATTTCCACCTAATTCCGTTAACGGGATAAGTGAACGATGAAAAGTTGCAAAATTAAACTCGAGATCAGAGTTTTAAATAAATATGGTCGAAATATTTTGTTAGAGATCGAAAACAACGGTGCTAGAACGTGAGGCCAGGTGTATAACAGTATTGGAACATAACCTCAAAATCAACAGCTGTTCACGTACTTAAAACCACTTTTTGACGAAACATTTTTTTAATTTAATTCGTGAAATATTGATCTTTTTAATAATTTTGATATCTTTTTATGTAGAATTCTTCGAAGAATCGATCTTTGTAAACAAATCTCATTTTTATTGAGACAACAAAGATGATTATACTTCTTCTATGTCTCCAACTGTGATAATTATTTGCACCGAAGCGAACGTGACTTGATTATAATAATTGGGCCAATTATTGCAATAACAGTTGTAATAATAATTACTGTAATTATCGTAATAACAATTGTAATTATGGTAATAATAATTGCTGTAATAACAATTATTATCAAATTATGTTCTTCTTAAATCGACTAAATTGTATATTTTACACCGTCACAAAGTACAAGCCATTTAATTGCCCTGCTTTAGTTTCAACATTTAACATTTATCCTGCAATTTGTGGTGTTTGAGGGCTCCCTCAAATTTTGCACTGAGTACATACGTAAGAGGTCGGAATTCCGTTAAAATTGAAAATATGTCCTCCCGGTTCTGAAATTTCCGTGAATTACCATTTCGGAAGTTACTAATTCAGGCAATCCGGTTATTTGGACTTCCAAGTTCAACTGTAGAATTTGTACGGAAGTTACTACCCAGTTCTAAGTTCCGACAATTCTCTTCAAAAGCTGAAAATTAAATTTGCAAGTATCAGATATACGCAAAGATTTAAGTGATGCGATGAACTTCGAATGCTTTCTTGCGTAAATAGGTCGTTGGCATACATCATGTAAGCTTTCATCCAGATGTGCAGTTTTATCGAAAATAATCGGTTGGGAGATAAATCTACAATTCTTTTCTCTTTCAGGGTCATTTATTGACATTTATGTGAAAATGGTTATATGCAGATATTTGTATGAATACATATAATATGTTCATTATTTTACAATTTAAATTCGTATTAAGTGAAACTTTAACCATTAAATATGGAATAGACCGTTTAACAAATGTGTAACATTTCGCATATTTATCAAAAACAACAATGCTAAAGGGAATAATCTAATTACGAATGCAACAGTTATTTTATGATCAACTCTGCGTTTTATTTTCATTGCTGGTAAATGTAAATTAAATGAGAATACTAAAATGTAAATACATAAATGTTCTCGCATGAATATACTTGGTTTTCTCATAAATCTATAAAGAAATTCTGTAGAATGTAGATACATAAATCTGTTAGAGGCAAAGTATAAATTGTACGCAATGTATATACATTACCTGAAGTACTTCACGCAAAGTATCAATATACTGTAATGTATGTATATTCCTCTAGTTATTTATAACTATTCTTCTACTTATTTATAACAATGGCACCACTGTTTTTCTTGTGTAATTTACTTTTATACATACATGATTTAAATATTTTAACGTAAATAGCTTATTTTTTACTTTGATTTAATACTCCTGCAGGGATAACATAATATTGCCTTTCTTGAATTAATTTTGAATCTGCACTTTCTTTACTGCAAATTAACTGACAATATATATTATACGTTATTTAAAAAGTAATTTATTATTCCTTAATACAAAGACTGCTTCAAGAAATATGTAAAAATAAAAATAATAAAATAACGCTATCTAAAAACCAATTATATCTAATAATATCTATAATAACATTTAAAAATATCTATATACAAATCATAACTTAAATTTGAAAATGTAGGTGTAGCGCTATATTTGCAACTATCTTGACTTTTTGCTAAACCTTCCTCATCGTTACTAAACAAAAAATATAACTTGGTTGCACAAACAATTTGTAGACCAGCGTTTCTTGTACCGTAGGATGCTTTTACATGCGCAAATTATTCACACACCATGTATCTTTGAAAAAACTTGTCTTCCCCATGGAGCATAAAACACCTCGTATGTTTTCTTGCAGGAATCACTATCTCGTTTACGAGTGACTGATCTTCGTTTTCGTTTTCGAAAGAACTGTTCGCGACATGAGCGAGAGAAATGGACACAAGAATATGTGACAAAGGTTTTTACTCGACTTAAATCGATTTACAGTTCGCGATAGCTGGATTTACAATGCGAACGCGTCTAGAGCAAGGAAAAACTCCGTAAGCAGGAATACGTAACGACTCTGACGGCAATACTCTGAAACCCTCGTGAAAAACGCGTCTAGACATGCCAACACAAATTGCAGCCCTGCATCAGGCTTGTAGCATTTTGTTCCATCTCTATCTATTTCGAACCTAAAATGATGAGGCACCGGCAACTACTTTAATATCGCTATTATAGCAATTCAAACATGTTTGTGGTCGTAACAGTTTTGTTTACCTCTACAATCTGTTACTATACATATTTATGTAGTAGAAGGGTTATGTAGGTAATGTTTGCTCTATAGGAGTAAATTGCTAGTAAGTTTACAGCGCCACTCTGTCGTCAGTGTAAGGTAAATGTCCTGGTGCTTATACGAGTCATGGTAATTAACCCATTACGCTCAAAGGTACTTTTGCTGTTGGCAGACAGTAATTTCAGAACTTACTAGTTGAAAAGTTTCATGAATTCTGATGAAGTTATTCCTCTGTTAGTAATTTCCGCTTTTGTCTGTTTCACTATGATCATCACATGTGTAAGATTATAAATTTAGTTAAGAAATATTTATTTCAAGTTATTGGTTAGAAAAATTTGGAATTTTTACCATTTTTACATCGTAGAATTTCTGCATTCCCAATTTTTTTAACTCTCAAACTTTAAACTTCAATATTTTTAAGTTTCCGAATTTCTAAATCTCTGAATTTTTATATTTTCAAGCTTTCAAGTTTCTAAGTGTCTAAATTTTCAACTCCACGTTCCCTAATACCCAAGTCTCCAAATTATCCCTAGATATCTAAATTTGTTAAATTCCCAAGATCATAAGTTTCTAAATCTTTAATTTTTTTGTGGTCTGACTTTAGTAATTTACCAATTAGAAATATGGAAATAGGGCACATTTTTCCTAGGGAAGCTAGATTTGCTCCTGATTGTTCTTGTTTTCATCAAGATTCCTGGAACGTTTTGACACAGGATAATTCCGAGTTATCGATCGTATTAGTAAGCGGTCCGTTGATCAATGGACAAATAGGTATTGTATGTATAAGCAGCTACGTACCGTTTAAAGGATATCCATTCCTCAATACCCAATAATATGCTTATTAATCAAACCCGTTTGACACGTAAGCGAAACTGGACCTAAGTAAACTTGATGTAAGAGCAAACACCACGCAATTCCTTATGGAGAAATAAAAAGTAAATATAGAATAGAACTTTTTGATTATCGGCTTAGTTCTAAAGAAAATCAAGTTTGAAAATTCACTGCGTTCCTGTGATACGATAATGTTTTCTGTCGAGCGACATTATTGTGTTCCATTACACTTAAACCAAAATATATGATTTTTAAACGATATTTATGGTTATTTTATAGGATGTGGGGGATCACTTGGCACCCAAAGTTCATAAATCTTACTCCAATTAACTTTTATTTATGGAAATACATTAAAGAAAAGGTATATCGTAAAGATATTTAATGTTCAGAGAGTGACAGTGTATATACGTTGCGTCGGGAAGGTTCGGAAATGTTCGGGTACGGTCGGAAGGATCGAGACAGAAGACGATCAATTGTAATAGCGCAGTGAAAGCACGTCCATGTTGTACACGAGTAGAGGTATCGTATTATTTAGTACTTAATGTTATTATTATGAATATACTTATTTATGTATATATAAAATTAGTATTTATCTTGTACAATCATCGGTCCACAACAATATTGAAAGCGAAAACAAATTAGTGCAAGCAATAAAGTATACAAGAACTAAAAAGCCAAACCACGTTATCGAGGATACATGTTTCGGAAATTTGACGGACATAGCTATGCATCCGACAACGATTTCAGCAATATTTCAACCGAAAAAGTAAAATTCTTCCAACTGAAAATTTGGTTTGTGTTTTTGCTTCAAGCTAATAGCATTTACGTGCTGCGTAGACTATTTACAAACACAATATGCATTTACGTTGCTCGACAGAAGATAACATTGCTACAACAACAAAGGAACACAGCGAATCTTCAAACTTGATTTCTTCGAAAATAAAGCAGAAAATAGTAGAATGTATTCTATATTTTTTTCTTATTTTTGTATAAGTTACGCAGCGTTCGCTTTTGTATGTAAAAATTAAATATACTATATTTTTAGAATTAGATGGCAAACCTTTTATACTAGTGTTACTACACTAATTTTCTTAAATACGTTTAATAGTGATTTTGTGTTATCAATTTAACTTTTAACCGTACATTTTATAGATATAAACTACTGTCAAACATTATGTTCAAATACATATATTTTTATTCTACTGTTTAATAAAAACATTTCCCTTAAATTTGGAAATGATTTTCATTGCAACAAAAATGATTTCAGAGTATCAGATTATTTATCTGACAAAACTTAACTTAATCTAAACAAAAATTAATCTCAACTTAATCTGACAAACTTAACTTATTCATTGATTTACCTTAAATTTACAGACGTTTAATGACTACTTACATTTAAATTGAAATTATATTATAAAAATAAATAAACGGACAATACGTGAACTTATAGAATGATTCTTTATCTCGATGAAGGTTAATAAATTTTGATAAAAGCTTCTTAATAACTGTCGTAATTGAAAATAAGAAATAGTCGAAATCGAAATAAAATTTATATTAAAATATGTAAAACCGCTAATTTAAAAATTTTCGATTAAAAAATAATTATGTCTAAATAGATCGAAAATTAGCACGCTGGTTTTGTTTGTATATATTTCTCTTAAAATCAGTGTATTTAATGTGTAAAACGTTAATTTAGTGTATTTAGCGTTCAGTAATTACTGAACTTACCGGTAACGGAGAAGATCACAAGCCTATTAACGCAACTTTGTTATCGAGTGCTATCGTATCCTATTATCAAGTTCCGACAATGAGTTCTGTATGATGATAGCTGCTGGAAACAAGATGATGCGATGAACGGGTTAGAAGGGTGAAGTGGTGAACGTTTGAATTGCACGGAGTAGTTACTAATTGAATAATGAGATTACATTTGTTATGGAAAGGGCTGCTATGTATCTTAATAGCTTATTACACAACTGATAATCTGGTTTTGAAAGCAACGTTGATCTTCTCAGATGAAGATTTCAGCCCCAGATCATTGATTTTGATTGTTTTCAGAAAATGTACTGTTTTAATATTTAAATTCACCAATTCCAAAATTTTTACTTTTCTAAATATATAAATTCCAAATATTCAAATTTACAAATTGACAAATATCTCAATTCTAAATATACAAATTTACAAATATGCAAATTTCTAAATACAAAAAATTCCCTGATCTTTAAATTCTTAAATTGTAACATTTTCAAATTTTTAAGTTTTCAATATTTCTAAATTTCCAAATTGGTAAATCTTTTAATTTGCAAATTTCTAAATCCCTACATTTTAAAATGATAAATTCCCAAATTTCAGTATTTAAAAATATTTAAATTTTCAAGTTTCTATGAAACGCGCGCGAAATTTAAATCAAGTGAATTTAATTTCATGTCGACCTCTAATAATTAGAAATTTGTCGTCAATTTTCTGTATATCAATTATCAATTGATTACAATTATCAATATCAATTTTCTGTGGTCCTAATTCGATGGCCAGGGACTGTATGTCCATTTTTCGGAATAACGTTGAAATCCCACCCGGTTCCATTTTGCATGGCCATTTAAATTGGTTTATACTATTCCGTCTCTCTCTAAAAGTAATTTCTTTGTCAGAGTGTCGCCTGTTATATCTACTCTTTGCCTCTATCTTTTGTTTTCATCAATCCCTTTTAGCAACACGCGGCTTCTCGTGATCTCTATAGATAAAAACGTTCGTGACTTATCGACCAGTCCTTCAATCTCAAAACACAGAAAATTGTTTTGCAATTGTCGTAAATTACAATCTCTATCTTTCTTCCGAATTTAATTGGCCTTTAACAGACACGCCGTACGTTTCAGTACAGAGGTCTGATTCTTTTGCGGCAAGATGTACCTTGTTCGCAATAAAATCAAGCATTGAGTGATTGTCGAAAGAAACCGCGAGAATGGAGCACCGTTGAACTAATTGAAACAGTTATAGCCTGGCGGTTCGCTCGCGGTTGATGTTTTTTCATTTTGCTCGAAACTTTCGTTTCGAGCCAAGAACCTCGAGGTGAATGGGAACAGAGGGATTCGTTCGATTAGAGATAATTGATTTGTGAAAGCGATCTGCTGATTATTTCTCGTTCAATTTAATTGCTCGTCGAAACGATTTTCCTGTTTGGAACGAACTTTTACTATTTCCTCTGTTCTCTGGCACCACGTTGTCTTCAAGATAACACTGAATCGCTTCCAACTTTCTTAACAGTGTACTGCGGGTCGTAAGTTTTGGAACATTCGCTGAATTTTATCGATTTGCAACCGAAATTATTTTTATTCGATAAAAGATTTTCTTTCAGTAATTGTGTTTCAAATATTTGTGCAGTTCCTCAATTTATCCAGTACCTTTTTATGTGAATATCTTCTTTTATGCAGTAAATTATAACGCTATTTGCACGATGGTTTTTATACACGATTTTAATTTACTCGGCTAGGAAATATATTTTTCTAAAAGTTTTAATAACATTCGACGATTTCTGTTTGTACAAAAAAACATCGATAAAACAATATTGTAGTGAAATATTCGTTCGACACAAGTAATTTTATAATTCGTAAGAAATAGATAATTAACAATAACACATTGAGTATACAGTAAGGGAATAAGGTTTTTAACGTATTATTATTCTAAATGAAACAAAAGTTGAGTATTTTGAATTGCAACAACGATAGTGACGATATTTGAAAGAAATATGTATTTCTAAAACTTATACATATATACTAGTTTTTATTTTCAATATTTTTCTTTTGTACTGACAGATTTTATTTAGGCGATTTAATAGAATTTTATTAATTCCTTGATTTTCAATGATCAAAGCTGGATTTATATAAGAAGTAACAATATTTGTAATACAATTTTTATTGTTTAAGTATTCAGAAATTTTTAATTCATTTGGCGACAAATGTTTTTAAATAAAAAATACATTAATTTTATTAACGTTTAGACGTTAAGAGATATTGAACGGACACTTTGTCAGTTGATATTTTATATGCTAATGGAAGCAATCAATAACGAGTTAAAATCCACAGCTAAGAAGATAAAGGTTGAAAGAAATTCTCAAGTGGGAAATAATGTAGTATAAGGTGAAAAGTTCATCTTGGAACTCTTCTTTCCTTTAGAATTATTAACCCATTCAAAGGAAATGGCATGGCAAGCACCATTAGAGTAGAGATGTAACAGTGATAATATTGAAATGTTATCGAGATAATATTATCAAGACATCGTTATATCAAATAAGAGTGACTGAACTAGAATTTCATACATAATATTTCTATTGATTTTATTAACACCAGATCAAACCGATTTTAATCTTCTCTAGAAACTAAAAGAATTGATTTAATGAATATCATGTTTTCTTCATTTTTAAAATTGGAATTGTTAATTCATTAAATTAATTAAAAAAGGTATTGACACGTGCTACAATTCCCATAGATGCGATATGTATAAGTTATATTTTAAAATTTTTAAATAAATCTTTGATTAATGTCGAAAGTCAATCGATTTAGCAAACAATTAACATTTAACCATGATTGATGGACATGTTATTGCTAATTGAAGCAAACAAGATTTTTCGATCACCAGTTTAATTGATAATTAGATTAATTTAGTAATTGGACTGGATTCTTGGACTGCTGTTTTTACACGAACATCCTACTTAAACCGAACGTTAAAATTATTTCCATTGCTATTTAAAGTAAAAATAAATAATTTCTTAACTTATATAATTTCAGAATATATGTACATTTGATGATTTAAAAAGAAATTTTGAATCCATGTATTTTATGTCATTTTAACGCAATTAAAAACTGATGTATAGAGGGTCATACGTCACTTCGGAAACGTTCGTAAACGTCCGGGAGCAATCGGAAGGATCGAGATATAAATCGATCGAAAAGACGCAGTAGAAGCGTGGCCATGTTGCACGGAAGTAACGGATGTCAGAATCGATCTCATACACATCGAAATGTTATAGTTGAGAAGAAATTGTTTATATATTTTCATTCAACGATAAGCGATTCATGTAGTATGATACGTAAATCATTCTTTTCTGTATAAAATAACAAATACAAAAGTGCAGTGTCCGAATATTAATGTGTGTAAATGTACGTTAAAATCCAGTGTTTACCTCGCCTCTCCAACATCGATCTACAATAGTATACAATATCGCATATTATTGCAACAGAAATGTGTATTATTGCAACCATCATAGCGACGAAATTTATACTTTTATTATAACAGTATATTTCAAGGGATTTTGCGCTTCAAGTCGAAGAGATAAATCTGACAAGTGTCAATATAAATCATATCATGTTCCACAAAGACGAATCGTTTAAACGAAAGAATTGTTTCATACTTTAACGTGTATTTTTATGGAATTTGTCATTGATAGGGAAATACGGAGCTCTTGGGCGTAAGTCAATAACGGAGATAAACTATAGCGCTTGAAAAGTGACATGAGGCTCGAATATGCGAATATCTCGAGACAGCCTTATCCGGTACAACGTGAATTATTATATGTAACGAGAGCATGCCATTGGAAATGGATCGATACGTCGCAGCTCACCTCTCGGAGATCTTGGGTCAGCACGCACAGTTGTTGAAGCAGGAAACTCAGTGTGTCGTAACTTATGAATTTGCGATGAATCTACGTCGGTGAAATGGACGATGGAATCATTATTTACAGCTTTCCTCCCCGTCGAGATACGAGTTTCTGTTACGCGTCTCCTTTCTTTTATGGTAAAACATTCATAGTGGTGCTGAACTTTTGAAACCCATGTCGGTTACGACAGACAGCTATATGAAGTAATTGAAGTAATAGTCAAGTACTAATTTTTATTTTTATTTATAGGTTTACATCTGATATTAATTATTTACTTTTTTACACAAGGATACGGTACTTTGAAACTTTTGTAACTTTTTCTGCTCAGTACTTAAGTTGAAAATTAAGTATACTTTTTTACGTTTCTATTTCATATATTTCAATAATGTGAAGATTATGATAATGTTTATTTAATTATAAATTTTATTAATTTTATTTTATTAATGTTTATTTTAATTATAAAATGTGTTCACTTAGTAAGTAATATGGTACTTTTTCAATATTTTTCAATTGAGGGATTGCTAGAAGTTGTTGAATTTTATATTTTTCTAAAGAGAGAATGCAATTGTCTTTTGACATATTGTACCTTTAAAACATGTTTATTTGACATTAGAAAGTAAATTTATAAACCAACAATTTTCAAGAAAAATTACTTCACATTTGTAAAAATCTCTTTTGCATATAATATCATTAGGCTAATAAAATTGATTTCCTAATGGAATTAATTAAAGGATATTTTTGTCAAAATTATTTGACTAATAGCAATACTGTTTTTTCTTTGTTTCTATATAATTTGTTGATAATCCCACTCACATATTTGTATGGATTTGTCATTCAAAATATTGATAAGTGGATAGCACCCTCAACAATATTATGAAATATAATAAAATTTCAAATTTGAGAAATTTTTAATTTTTAAATACAGAAAATTAAGGAATCACTAAAACAGAAATGTCAAAATTTTCAAATTTGCTGATTTACAAACTTGAATTTCTGAAACTTAAAAATTTGAAAATTTAATGTTAAGAAACTTGAAAATTTAGGATCACAGATGAATTAGAATATCCCAAAGTCATTGTATTGTTATTATCCTTTTTTTCAACAAAACTTAACTGAATTTTCATTTGTATGATTTATATTTGTAAAACAAATTTCATAGTTCCAATTTCATAAAAATTAATTTCTCTCTAATCTAACCATCAGCATTCATCTAAAATAGAAAATTCTTAAAAAGTACCAGACTGTAACCTAATATTCGCAACTATTCCGCGACGAAACCTTCAGCGTCGCATAACTCCTTTCGTAAAAGCAAAAATAGATGGTCGAAAGATGGATGAAATAAAGAAACAGAAAACATAAGATCCTTAAAACCGTTGAGAAAAAGATGGAAAGGTATGAAACGATTTTTAAGACAACGCAATGGAAAGTACGGAGCGTAAAAAATCCTCGAGACTGAACAGAAGTAAAAGATGAAAGAACGTCTCGGGGCATCCTCAAAATTGAACAAAAGGAAAGAAGCACGATGCCCTTATTGCTAGAGACGGGTGGGAAAGGACAGATAATGCTTGAAGTATTCTTAAAATTGGACGAGGAGGAAGGACAAAGAGTTCGTAATAAGAATCCTCGAGACTGTACGGAGAGGAAGAACTCTATTTGAGTTCCTGTCGTTCGATAAGTCATAAAGCGGTACAGAAAATTAAAGGCAATTACGGGCTAGTAATAATCGCCCACATATTTATGGGATTTAATGGACACTCGAGTGTTTCTTTGTTACTGGTATTTAAATTTAAATTGTAAATTTGTTATTGTTATTTGGTATTGAGTGAGATAAATGGATAATTGTGTACGTCACGATGCGATCAGGATCTGATAATTTCACAGTTTTATAATTTTTTAATTTGGGAATCTTAATTGTTAATTTGGTGAATTATCAAATGTAGGAATGAAATTTATCAAATTTATGAATTATCAAATCTTTATATTTGGGAAATTACAAATAGCAAAATCACCAAATTACTGAATTAATTAATATCTAAACCAGCAATCTCAATTTCCAAATTATTAAATTAGCAAATTTCGACTTTTTTCAATTTGTCAGTTTTATTTGCAAGTATGGAAACATATGAACATGAAGCTTGTGAAAATATTGATATTTTTGTATTACAAACTTTAGAAATTTTCATATTATCAAATTTCTAAATTTTCAAGTTTCTATTTTGTTCTAAATTTCTGAGTATGAAAATTTATAGTTCTTCAATTTTTAACTGTGAAAGTTTAATACTTCTGTATTACTATATTTCTAAACTTCCAAATCACCAAATGCACAAATTGCTAAATCTTAAAAATGATCAAATTTATAAATTTACAAGCTAGCACAAAGTATGGAAATCTATAAATCTGAAATTGACAAGTTTGCAAATTTGAAAAGTAAGAGATTTGAGAATTTGATACTTTCATATTTCTATATTACCATATTTTTAAATTTCCAAATCTTGAGATCTCCAAATTGCCAAATGTCAAAATTTATTAAGTTTCCAAATTTTTAAATAGTTTTTTATTTTACTTTTTATGCAAATCAATTCTCAGGAACATTTTGCATACAAAATCGTTAGAGTATAAATTTAACAACATAAAATATTTTAAATTAAGAAAATCATATATTTTATACAGGCACTTAAAGAATCTTACAAACTGTAAAAGTTTGAAATTCTTTATTTACGAATAGAATATGTCAATAAAGTTTGGCTGTAAAAAAGTGAGAAACCCTGTACTTTTTTTATTCATTTTACTCTTCGCCTGAGAACATTTTCTTGTAACAGATAACGAAATCGAATGAAATGTATCATGTTTCATTACGATTTCGACAGATATGTATCGATCCGAGATGCGTGCCAAAAGTCGTTGATGAATGTCAAGTTCCGAACGTATTTTAGGGGAATATGGACTGGTCGGAAGCTAGAAACAGAAGAAAACTTAAAAGTTAGAAAGAAACCGAGGGGTGAAAGAGAAGAAACAGACACAAAGCCTGAGAGCTAGGAATGGAGTTAGAATTATTTATAAAGTCGGCGAAAGAAACAAAGGCAAAGGTAGAAAAATGGACCAGCAAAAATAGTACGAAGTAACGAGAAGCGAAGAAAAATATGGTGCTACTGGATAATCGGATACAGCAACTTTGTATACATTTGTTTATTATTGTACGATTTGTTATCGTACTTTGTCATTTATACAAATTTCTATGGGTTGACATATTTCATTGGTCTTCTCATTTACTCAAATTATTTTTATGCCAAGACGAAGTGAAGTTAATTCTCATTACGATTCAAGGTCCTGTTTAATTTCATACCGCTTTACCTGATACTGTATGCAATTCTGAATTACCAAAATTCAACATTTTTTTAGATACATATAAATACATATATGTACATATATAGGTACATATTTAAAATTGTACTCATAATTAAATTTCAAAGAAAATGTCTCACTGTAAATATGATAGGTAGATCAAGGATGGGATGTAGATATTTTAAGGTTGTTCCAAGCGTCTGAAATTACGAAAACGATACCAAACACGATTATTGTTGATTTCACGACGCCTGACGTCAATGACGTCCAACAAGTATTGTCGTCAACGATGAGTTAAAGTGGTTTCAGTCGATTTTATGTGTGCAAAATTATTGAGAACGATACCAAAATACGACTTTTTATTGATTCGACAATGATTAACCTGAGAAGACGACAGGTTCTAATTTTGGATGTGCAAAATTGCAGCCTGTAACGTGGTATACACAAACAAACAAATACAAATCGAGTTGTTCCAGAAGGTTCACTAATAATATTAATTACATCATATTATATTAATAAAATTTTTCTCAAAAAAATGTAACAGTATTAATTCTCCTATTCAATTATTTATAAAAATTCAAAATGTGCTTTCATGTCAAAAGTTTATCTATTGAAGAATTATTAACCCATATTTACATCCTCCAATTAATTTTCATCTGTTGCAGGTACGTGATGCGGGTAAAATCTTAGTACAATATCCAGTTTTCATTGAATTCTACAAAATTCTTTGAATTTGGTAAGCTGAAGTTATTCGTTCATATTTTTAACCTAAGACTTCTACTTTGAATGTGCATCATTCTACTAAATTATTAAATTCCTAATTTAAATTGTAAAATAACGTGCAATAACCTGTACAATATTAATTTGATGTTTCGAAAAACAAATATACGCAGAATAAATCGTGATACAATCTGAAAAACGGAAATTTATTAAAGTTAATTTGAACATTGTTTCTGTAAACTTCATTTACACGAAAATTGAGTGCTTTAACTTATACAACAGACGGAATTACGCGAAGCAAAGAAACATGATTACGCTTGAAGTTTTTAACAGATTTTCGGTTTAACGAGTTTATAATTGGATTTGTGGAATACTTCGCTTCAAATAAAACTGATCCAGTACATTCAGAGACGTAAACACAATTATGTTCCATAATCTTTTAATTGTTGCTGAGACATACATTTTTTAAACCGATTACGCTTTTAAGTGGTACATTTTACGCTTTAATGTAAACCTAACCTAACCTAACCTAACACGTTACACGCATTAATGATCCGTCTCCGTCTAACGGCAAACAATATTAATCCTTAACGGTCACATTTCATGAGAATAATATACCTAGCACATTAAAATGTTCAAGACCCCAGCCATTAAAACTGTTTCTCACAAAGAAATAACTCATTATCTTAATTTGAAAAAAATTATAAATAATCTTTGACAGTTGTTTTAACATATTTCACAGCTGATTTCAGTTTAACCTCTTACGGCTGAATTTTATGCGACGCTGCTTCTCTGTACAGGAGAGTTCGACGCGAATTACGTGTAAACAGCACTACAATGTATGACAATGCTATTCTCTACACGAGTAGAATTTCCACCTCACGGTAGAAATAAGTATACCATATGCACATTTTTAGATCTAGGATGAGCTGGAAGAAAATGATATCGCTGAATCAATTTAACAACTATTGTATGAAAAGTCAAAAAATTAATTGTGGAGAAATGATTCAACTTAAAGAACAATTTTAAGTTAAAATTTGAAAGGTAACTTTTGACACCTCTTGGTAGAAATAGCGTTGAAATTCCTAAATTTGAACATTTCATATTTTCATGAATTTCCAGCACTTTATCGTTTCACAGACGATGCACATCGGTGTTTGTACGCTCTTCAGCGACCACTTGATCCGCTCATCATAGATTTGAACGATATGGAACGTGAAGTGACATAAAACAGTTTAATGATTCGCTTATCAATTTTGGAGAATCGATTCTATAGGAGCCTGTTGATTAAAACGGCTCGATCGAAATCGGGTAAAGAGGGCGAAGTACGCGAAATAACACGATAACTTTTCAATTATTCATATGTTTAACGACATTAACGTGCTACCACATAATCGAAAGTGCAATTAATGCATACATTGTTGATCAGATTTCTCGTGTATCGAAATTATCATACATCGTCGCGAGATTGGAATTTAAACAGTTTTGCGTTAATTAACGTTGTGAATGATATACATATTTACGCGACCTGTTCATTCAACCGACGATAATTATTTTGAAGGTTAATTAATGTTAAGTCTAGTGGTTATTGATTACGTAATCCTCTTTCATCTTTATTATAATAAAATCAATTACGCACTGTTATTACAACAGAATCAATTACGCAGCATTATATTACAACTAACTTTCAGTTAGTTCTTTCATTAATAATTTTCAGTTAGTTATAGAAATATTTCTGTCAGTTAATAATAAATAAATATTATTTTCGCGTTCTGAAATATTTCAAACCAAAAATTATAATTTTTAAAAATGTCTAACTTTTAATTAATGTTGTCTATAAAGAAAATTCTAGTAAATTATTATTAGTATTTATTTAATGTCCATGCATTATTTAATCAAAGTGAAAAACTGTTCAGATTAAAAAACTACATTCATCAATTTATATTTAAAATAAATTTGTTTGCTGTAATTTTATTTCTTGAACTGTATTTCTTCATTAACATTTCACATTTAGTTACCTCTGTTAACATTTTCTGTTTCTTTTTATTCAGTCATTTGAACCTATTTTTTAGAAACACGTTTGAAATAACTCAAAGGAGCATGGAACAATGCTTTGAAAAATTGTACTTTATTCATTCATCCCATCACATTTTAATCACTTCATCAAAATATATCGTATTCGCAGTCAATAATAGGGTAAATGAAAATTCCATGCGTGTTCTAAAATTTGCATTTAAATATAAGTTCATAAGCATTATCAAGCCTGTAAATAGCACGTGTCAAGAACTTGCAGCAACAAGAACATAAATCTTGTATAAAAATGCAGTAAAAGTGTGGTAAAAGCGTGGTTTAAAAAAAATGACAGGTTACCTCTATAATTTTGCACAGGTCATTCTACATTGCACCATTTTTCTTCGATTAACGGCTTCATTACTGTGAATCGATATTACCCTCTGAAGCACGTTTAATACCCTCCAACTCGAACTTCTTAGATTTTTACTATCCGTCACTACTTTTTTTACCTTTTTGATAGTAATAATCATTACTATATTATGATTTAAAGTTATTGTCTTGTAACATATTAGAATTTTAGGAATTACACTTTTCACAGATTGTCGTGACGTTCGCTCACAAGAAACACAAGACACAATACGAAAAACGCCATAACGAGAGCTGTATACTATTTAGAAGTCCAGAATATTCTTGAAATGTCCAGATTGAACGCGAAATTTCGAATTTCTTTCCAACATAATATTTTACATCATATTCGTATCAAATTTAATTGATCTGCAATTGACTAGTAAAGTTTCATTTCAGGTTATAAAGTTTTTCTTTATTTTTGAAGAAGCAACATGCTTGCCGTGTTAAATTTAGTCCATAAAAATTAAGTGAAATATATAAGCCGTTTATTTTGAAAGTACGGCAAGTTTTGAACGAAATGAAGATAATGATAACAGTAGATAAATCTTAATTATTGTATCTGTAAGTAATTTATAATGGAAATAATTGAAATTCGTATCGTTACACATAACCCCTTGACAATTTTACTGTTATTTGAAAATTATTGGGATTTTGAAATGAACTGCATGGCTCTCTTCTTTAATTTAACAGTTTATTAACTATTTACACTACACGTCATTACTGTCCGCCTTCGAAATTTATTCTAATCGTCACGTGCTAACCGTCGTTGACCGGCAACTGGCTCGAACGGCGTAAATCATCGAAGATTGCCGAATCGTTCCGATTGGCTCGAACGCGTCCTGTCGAGGACACGCAATCGTTGCTTTTTAATGTTCCTTTTCAACACAAATTAATTACGAGTTCTGGTTGATTTTATTGAACGATTTCAACGAAAACGATAACTGTGATACATCTAAATGTGAAGCTGGCAGTTAATTATAAGAGAATAAAAATACTTTTCTGGGTAATAACTGGATAATAACTGGGTCACTACAATAAAATTCTCGTTTCCAAGGAATTTCATTAGTTTTATTATGTTTACAGAAATAGAAGCCATGAGAATTGGTAATAAAAGAAGAAGCTTGGGGTCAGGATTTGAATATGTAGATAATTCAAACTAAAATGGTTCAAAAAATTAAACTATTATAATACAGATCTTACACATGAATATTATTATTAAAACGATTCTGTAAATGATTCTTTGTTCGTTAATTTTATACGTGTTCTTTGGCTTTCGAGAGTTTCAAATCACAAAAAAGGTGCAAAGTCTCGAAACTTTCTACGTTTCGAGGGATCTCGAGGTTTCGCCATTTTGAGAAACCCATCCCTAATATAAATCATTCTTTCTGAGAATTGTCTGTTCACGTAATGTTTCCTAGACGCTCGCGCGGTATAGTTCTCCGAAACATCTGCAGTGAAGCACTTGCGAGCAACATTTCAGCTATCTATTATTCTATAGACTGTTCATGGGATATATGGGTGTTGTTCGTGAACTGTTCAAAAGTTGCATACAAGTTATTCGAGATCGACGACTGTTTCCATTTATCCTACTGATGTTCATGAACAGTTGGTCACCAATTTCGTACAGCAGAGAAAATGTTATAGAGTGTAGATACGTCTCACATGCATATGTGTAAAATCACGCGTTAGACAAAAAATGGTTCAAAACGGTCTGTGTTTTAATAGTCATACTTTTTTCGCAAGTACAATAATGCATATTGCGTTTTACAGTTACGCTATTTTTTAAATGGAATCTTTTTGTGTTTTATACGTGTGGAATCCTCTCTCATTCTACGTAAAATGGTATTAGGGTATTGCACCGAAAAATTCAACAGTTCGCGAGATATTTCAACTTCAAACGCGAAATATTTCCTACAGGAATTTGAAATATCTGACAAATTTTTGACTCTTTTGGCATTATACGCAAGTACGTTAAAATGTTCTAAAGGATGTCTCTGTTTGAAAACAATGATACACGAAAGAGAATACACATTTTTAAAAAATGAAACGACGCATTTGTCATATACTTCAGAGTAAAAGGTGTTGGAATACGTTATAAAAAATAAATAATTTGTCAGTATTTTTGTTGACGAACTATTCTATCTTTTAACGTAAAATGATGAGAGAATACAAATAACATCGGTAAGACCACTTCCAAAATGCACATGCATTATGTTTGCAAAAAAAAATATTGTAAACTATATTGAACCGTTCTTTTTCCTCTAACATATTTTTATTACCTTAATAAGAAAGAAATTCTATGTGAATCATCCTGTATACAGTTTTACTGTATTACGCTATACAGAATAATGCTTTCGACAAAAGTTACACGTTTTCAAATGGCAAAAAGTACCTTTCTTTTGCATGAACATGTAAAAGAGACATGAAGGAATTTCACGATTTTCAGCGAACATGTTAAACAAGCCTGTACGTCCATGAAACGTCGTGTTATAGACATGTCATCTAAAATAATGGACGTCTGCCTATGCAGCCACAAAGAGAGAAAGAGAGAAAGCTATAACAAAAGGAAAGGAACCGTAATACGTTACGCGTACTGGTCTACAACGTGACGTTCCCTGAACAAACTAGAGATTAGAGATGTGACTATCGATTATCGATATTTTATCGACACCTTATTAACAGTCAACTATATCTTGATAACATTGTTGAAGTAAAATAGACACTGCAAACATTAATATATGTACTTATACATGAGCCGTTTATTTTGAAGATGGAGCAAGTCCATTTTTTGTTATTGTCAGATTCTGAGTTTCAATAAATTATTTTCTAATTTCTGTAAATTTAAAAATATTGCTAAGTCATAATAGAGTGTTTGTGGGATCAATTCAAATTATTGATGCATTTTTGTAATCATTGTTATTACATATTTTGTAACTTTAAATGTGTAATTTATATTTTCGTATCGTTATTGATATGTCGTGAAGGGTTTTTCAGAAGATAAAGAAGATATGATTACTATGTTTTGTAATTTCTTTTAAAAATCTGAGTATATGCTGTCATTTATATTTTCACGTGCATCGTTATCTAACGTTCGGAAAAATTCTTTAGAAAAGTAAAAATAAAGAAGATCGATTATATCATTTTAGACAGCAAGAGTCTCCCTTACAGAAAAGTATTATATTACTGGTTGGTCAGTATATCCAGTAATTTAATACAACTTCGAATTTTCTTTTTCAAACTGTATCGCCCTTAATATTTTTCACTAACTGATATTCAACTCTCAATAATCTTCATCCTGTAATCTTATATCAAAACTAATCGAATTCACTCACATTATAGCTTCATGCCAAAGATTCTTTTCCAGGTTCATTTTTAAATATAATTCATATTGGATCACGTTTATTCGTCTAATCATTCATTATACGTTGACAGATTCATTCATAAATTCATCCTCACTCAATCATTCATATGAATTCAATCACATTCGTAGATCTAATCATTCATCTATATTTGTTCTTACCGGCTTCTATTTCTGTACTCGACGAGTTTATGCACTGACTAATCAGCAGTGGTTAAGAATTGCAGTAATTCACGGATTCTTATAACCAGTAATTTAGCTCACTTGGAAATTACTGGTAGTATTGCTAACAGTAAGTAGTTTAGCGAATGATTACTGAGCGAAGTACTCGAGTTCTGGTGACGTTTGGATTTCAGTGTTGGAGACACATTGATGCTTGACATGAACTGATGTGTATATAAACTTGACAATGTGGTGTTTAGTGATTTGCAAATTTGAAGGTTTAGTAATGTGAAAATTCTGCTATTGCGAAATTGAAAATTACTTAGAAGAGAAGTCTGAGAATTTTAGAATTAAAAAATTTGTGGGTTCGAAAAGGAATCTTGGAGATGTGAAAACTTGGAAAGTTACAAATTTGAGACAAAATTTATACAAATTTGAAATTGTAAAATTTGAAAATTAAAAAATTTAAGAACTAGAAATCTTACATGTTTGACAATTTCAGAATTTGAAGTTGGAGAATTTTAAAGATTGAAAATTGAAATCTTGAAAACTTAATACTTGACAAATTTAAAAATTCAAAAATTAAAACATTTTTTTATTCTGAAAATGAAAGTGGTTTTGGGAGAAAATTAAACAACTTGATGACTTAAAAATGAAAAAGCTTTACCTAACAATATTAATATTGATAACTATATTAATCTCCATCTTGATTTGTCTTAACGTATCAATCATCAATAAAAATTCCAATATTATTAACATTTATCGACGCCAGCATCGATAGTCAATTCCACTACCGAACTACCCAAAAATTACAATTGTGAATTGTTTCAACGTAGGCGTATTGAAAAATTCATGAACCGCAGCTCTGGTGACCGGGCTTTGACGGAAACGCCGTATGGTAGGAACTTTTCCTATATTGCCAATTTCCAGAATTTCTCGCTCAATGCCGCGACAGTGGGAGAGTTTGCTCTAAAGGAAAAGCTGGTCTAGATGTTTCTATCTTTTTCATAGTAGACGGCATATTAAATCAATTTCACGGTTGGTACGGGGAAAATAACAGCTAGAATCCAGCTTGGAGTAGCCAGGACAGCGGAAACCGGAAAATCACGGGCGAGACAATAACAATTTAAAGGGCATGGGTGGACGATCAGATTAAATTTTGTGTGTTTGCTCGCGTGACGTTCTCGTAATTCCGGCCGGAAATACGTCAGCAGAAAAAGAACGAGGTTGTCCGAGGTGTTGCTTCTGTTGCTTGGAAAGTGTATATTTCAATGTCGGTGCAAAGAGCATAGGGGCGGCCGTTTGCAAGCTTACCGACCGGTCTATACAATTCAGGAATAGCGAAACAAGTATTTATAGCTCGCAACCGGTACGAATGGCCGAGAAGCGGAAAAGGGGACATAAGGGGTGGGAAGGAACGACATAGAAAGGATAAGGAAGCAGCGGTGTAACTGGAAGATTAATTGGAGCTAGTGGAGCTGACTTCTGAATAAATAGATCCAGCTGCGAGCAACGTTTCGCTGAAAAAGACGCGAAAAAGATTATGACGGAACAATTCGGTAGCTTTTGGTCCCTTTCGGATTTATTGTTGGTCACCCTGACATATGTCCACGTATCTTGGTTGCCGACTTCTACTGGAAGATCCAGAAAATTCGATGTGTGCTTTTGTTCACTTTTTCGTTAAAAGAATTACAGGGTGGGGCAATAATGGTCCACCTTCAATCTTGCCATTGTTTGTAATAATATGAAAAAATGTTACATATAAAACTTGCACGGACAAACATTTTTTACGTGTGTGGGAAGATTTCAAGATTTCGTCTCATTGTCAGTTTTTTAAATGGAATGCTATATTTTTTTTATTGCGATGCTGAGACGACTTCAACAAGCTTGTAATCGAATATTTTAAGCAGGGTTCGAGTTCTTATTTTATTAAACATTTTCTTTTATGATTCTGATTGCTGAAATCAAAATTGTTTTATTTGAGATAAAATCTTTAGTATTAAATATTATTCAAAATATTTCTCATCGGTGATTATGATTTAAACTAAAAATGACCGTACATTGCTCACACGTGACATTACAGAAAATTTTACTCCGGAAAAGTATCGTCATGTAGAAATGTATATCCACAGACATGTCTTCTGATGTAGTCTAGCAAATAGCCTTGTAAGTGATCTAACTTCTTAAAGTTAAGGGCTTAAGTTGGTATTGCTGTTTGCCAAGAAGAAAGTTCAGTTCGAAACGCTACCAAGGACGTGAAAGGTGTATGGAAACAAGAGTATAAACGTTCGTAGGGGGAACTTAATTAAACGTGGGTTATGTTAAGTGTCCATTGGAATCGCGGTTTTATTTAATCTTGTACCAACTGCGGAATGAAACAAGCAAATGCATACACCTTTTTCCATAGTTTCGATGCTGGTTTGGTCAACACATTTCCTGGCCATTAGGAAGAATCCATTGGGAGGAGAAGAAGCAAACGAGCTCTGTTTACGATGGAAGTTTATCCAATTATACGATCGCGAATAGCAGATAACCTGAGAGCTCAAGTGGCGTCGTTTGGGAAGCGTTTTATTTAGAAAAATCGCTTCGTTTCTTCTGGTTCAATCGTGATTTTGATCGTCGATGTTAGAACTTGCTTTTTAACGATTCCTAAATTCATAGATATAAACTTTGTATCTGAAAAATGCATTTATAAGCAGGGTCGCTAGAACTTCAGGTCTTGGGGTACAAATTTGGTTTGGACAAATTGGGGTTGAAAATCTGGGTTCTTGTTAGAATGCGATAATCTAAATTTGAATATTGGCGCCAATTAACAAAAGCGCGAGGCCCGTGAACACGTGTTTTTGTAAGCATAGAAAAGTAAGTTTTTAGGTTTTTACTATGTCAAAAAAATTTTTATATAAATTTTTACTATGTAAAAATAAAATAAGTAAGATTAAGAGGAATCGATATAATCAATTTATATTTATAAAACAAACGGAAAAATTGTCCAACAGTTCTGCTCATGAAATGTGGGTGATATTTATTTAAAAAAACATAATTTATGCAGCTGTATTAATTTATATTGTCATAGCAAGAAATTACAAATGTGAAATGAAAATACAGTAGGTATTAAATTGAAATTGAAACCTCAAACGTTATATTAATTATGCATGAATTTTTGCACCTAATTTTTATTTAACATAGTTGTTAATTGTTTTAAATATTATACGATAAATGAGTAAATTTCTATTTTTTAGTTAACTTTTATTTATTTTTACCGATTCTGTGAAATGACAATTCTGATATTATTATACGAAATGGGACCAATTATTAATTTTGCAGTGTTTTAACTAATATGATACCCTTGAAACTCTGTTGCGGGACTTCGATATCGTATTGCAGGAAAACATTGTTACTCGTGATTTACAAATTAATCAAATCTCACTGTAGGCTGCAAATCTGTATTTGTAAATATAAATTGGAAACGCAGAACTCTGCCTTTAATATCAAATAACATACGATTTCTCTGCTATATTTTATTTTAATACAGAATCGTATAACGTTACCAGAGAGAGATGAAAATTTCAGCAGTTTTTGTATTGAATAAATAATTAATGTACTACATGTGATCATTAATACGACTAAAATGTTATTAATCGGTATTCTCCATGGGATAATTGAAATATTGTACTAATATACAGGGTGGTTCTGAAAAATAAGTCAAAAATATACAATAGCATTTTATGTAGTTTAATAATTTAATAATTTAAGTTTGAAGAAAATTATAAAATGAATAATAAGAATGATATATATAAAATTCAAAAAGGTACACATCACGTAATAAACAGAAAATAAATGTATGCCATATGTATTTAAATATTTGTTGAAAATCATACCAGTGACATTTATTTAAAATCTTTAAGAAAAATAAAAATTCAGTTTCCGTTTATGAACAGCATTTGCAAATAAGAAGAATTATTTACTCATAGTTCAATGTAGAACACGTAGTATAAAACACAAATATTGCATTTTCAATTATTTACAACAAAATTGCTAATATTAAAACAAGAAATTATATTGTTACTGACATATTGTCATGAGGCACTATAAGGGTTAATAAAATTCATCAATCCTAAAATTAATAAAAAAGTAATTGTATTTGGCATTTTTTGTGCCGTGAACAAATTTTGTACAAACACTTCAAAACTGTGCAAATTTAGTTTTATTATAAAATGAAGTTGCATATGACATAATTTTATTTTTTATTTCTGGCTGCTTTTTTCATGTAGATTTATCTCTAGTTCGATTTTATTACCTGGCTGAAAACAGTATTTAAATGGAAGCGTGATAAGTACAGTCAAGAGCAAATATGGATTCTCTAGGGAAAATATGGAATCAACTAAGAAAAGGCCTTCCACTTATTAATTTTTAGTGATTTTTAGATTTTCAAAATTCGGGGATAAATTATGAATTTGAGGGTAAAATAAAATTGGAAATATTAGGATTTGGAATTGGAAATCTAGGTATTTGGGGATTTACAGAATTTGAAATCTATGGATTTGAGAATCTATGGGAATTGGAATCTGTGGATTTGAAGATCTACGCAAATTAGAGTCTAGGGATTTAAGGACCTACGGAAATTGGAATTTAGGGATTTGGGAATCTACAGAAATTGGAATCTAGAGATTAGGGGATCTACGGAAATTAGAATCTAGGAATGTGGGAACCTAAACATTTGAAATTTGTGAATTTGTGTTTAGACATTTATGAATCTAGCAATTGTATTGTGTGGAAATTTGAAAAATTTATAAACCTACAAATTTCTAAAATTCGAAAACAAACATTCAGAGACTTAGAAATATTTTGGAAATATTTTTAAAAAATTTCGTCAATAATTATCAATTACAAAAAACTGTCGTGTCATCCAAAGGTTACATTTCACCGAAGAGTACAAATGTACCTAATTCAACGAGAACGCTTTGAAGTCATCATTTACCATACCATAAACAAAATTTTTCATAAATCTTTGCGAACGCAATTTCCTCGAAACAAAGAAATATGGTTCTATAACTACGATTTATTTTTTCAGAGGAAATCTGTACTTCTCCCGTTGCACCGTGATTACTGGAGCACCTTATGTACAATGTGTATATGTTCCAGGCAAGTTCGTTGGCAGGGCCAAACGAAAATAGAGCGAGTTGAGGTGGAAGCGTAGAAGTTTGCCTAAACTTGGATCTCTGTTAATTTATATTAATGTAAGCATACAGCAGTGCTTCGCATTAGCGACCTCGAAATTCGCGAAGAGCAAAGGTCGTACCATCATCTGCAACCTATTTACTATTTAGACATCGTACAGCATTGATTATTCATTCTTACTTTGCGCTCAACAAGATCGAAATGGGGACTCTGATTTGATTGCGAAGCTATTTGAACTGCTTAATCTGTGATTTCTGTGTCAGTCGATGATAATTGCTGTATGGTTAAAACAAACTAAAAAAGGGGAAATTAGAGATATTTTTTATTTAACGATTTTTGGTTGTTCAAATTGTAATTAGTAATTCAAAACTCGATCGTGGTGGAAATATGATTTCCTTTAATTTCCACAGGAAATCTGTTCAAATTAAATAATAACTGATTTTTGTTTAAATAAAAATGAATTTTCTCACAAAATTGCTTAAATTTCTTCAAAAAGAATTGCTTTTTAAAAATTTTCCAAATAACTATTATTTTCAATTTCCCTAAAAATAGGGACGACTTATAACATGATTCATCAGCAGGCAAACACTCATTAAAATCTGAGAATTACATTTATAGTTACTTCGTTTGAAACTATAAAGCAAGCACGTTTGTATTACAAAGTCAGTTTCAAGAAGTTATTCCTGACGGATTTGAATTTAAAGGATTTTCGCAGTGCATCAAACGAGTTTTGTTCCAAGCAACTGCTTTCAGTGTTTTTCCTTTCGTTAATTTACCGTTTTTACACGTACGTAGCCTTTTTTGAAGCGTACGCGTGTAGCTTCAGTAGTAAAACAAAGCATTTACCGTCCACGGTGCAGCAGCATTGTAACATCGTGTTTCAGCAGTTTCTTGCTGTCGTTGGAGTCCATGTATCCAACGGAATAAAGGTAAAACAACGGCGAAACTTTGTAAAATATTTTTTCCGATCAAAGCGTTATTATACGTTTAAGCTGACTCACTTTGTACGTAATTTATCGCAATTGCTTTGATAACTGTCGCGTGAATATAAAAGTGAAACGGTTCAAATAATCTTGTTGTTTTAAATAACAGAAGTAAAGAGAAAGCAAACGGAAGATAGAAGACTTTTAAAAGTTTTTATTTACAATGAAAATTAAATCAAAGTTTAGGTTTAACACTAAATTCATTGTCGTATAATGCATTCTTGCTTTGAAATTAAAAATAAAGTTGATAAAATTATAATTGTAATATAGTGATAAAATATTAACTAATGCACACGTTAGCCCTTTATCTTGACGAACATTAAGAAATCATTTAGACTAACCTCACGTCAGTCCAAACAAGAAAGCATTTCATTCTCATTTCGTACTTTTGTTATAAATTTTTTTAATGAAATATTTAAGATCTTATGTTTATAAATATTTTCTTTAATTTTGTTGCCTGAATATCATAGTCTCTGGGATATTCTGTATATATTGTTATCTTTGAAGAGCTATCAAATTCTCATAACCTAAACATCATTCACATAACCTTTACAGTCTACACATAAAAAAAATTGTCGACAAAAGTTATACTCTTTATCTTCAAAAGTTTCCTAAATACTGAATGTAATAGCGACACTTTTCAAATTCGTAACCAAAGGTAAAATTGGTTGCGTAAATGTATTTTTCTATAGCAATTCTCAGCTGTTCTTGGAAATCACACTTCAGGAACTTACACGATTTTCTTTTCTTTCTTGTTTACGATCCATGGATTCACAGTCATACGTTAGAAACACAGCTGCCGTTGTTCCCCGTGAAACTTCAATCGTACATCATCCCTGACTTCTCGGCGAAAATATGTTTCTGGAACGAAGTGAGTAGTTTTGTCTGTTGCCAAAAATAAAATACGAACTGGATGTAAAACACCAGCGGTTCTCAGCATTTTGCTAATGCGAATGTATATGCATTGCAGATTCGATAATATTTAGCGACAATTAAACGACGCGAGAAACTAAAATAGTTTAAAATCTTAATATTTATAAGTGGACTGTATATTCAATAATTGTAGAAAACCGATATGTGCTTTTTACTTGTTAAAAAGGAATGCTAAAAAGGAAAGTTAGAAAGAAACGATTACGTGTCCCCGACAGGACGCGTTCGAGTCAATCGGATGGGTTCGGCAATCTTCGATAATTTACGGCGCACGAGCCGGTTGCCGGTCTGCGGCGGTTGACACGTGACGATTAGAGTAAATTCAGAAAGCGAATGGTAAAGACGTGTACTGCAAATAGCTTCTAAATTGTTGAATAAAAAGGAGAGTCGTGGAGTTCATTCCGAAATCACAACACTACTTACTTTTAATGATTTTCGAAACTGAACGACTATGTGTATAATGTATCCAATGTTGTTCTGACGTGAACAACTTCGTGTCTACGTATTCGATGTTCCAAAGTGAACAGCTTTGTTTCCATTTCGTGTCTGTCCGTTCGATTGTTTATTTCGGAAGTGGGAGGCTCGGTGTGGCGTGCGATTTTTGCGAACAAAGTTGAAGGAAACAGTTCCTGATTTCTATTGAGTACACAAATTCGGGTGGAAATGAAAAACAGAGTGACGTATGCGATGGGTCTATTCTCCAAAAAGTGACCATACAGTAATAACCTAATAATAACGCCAGATGCGAATAATAATAAACTAAAAATACTCAATAGAATGTGTAGAATAACAACTTGAGTGTTATTGCTGCTACGGGAACCTATTGATTTGAACCTATATAAAGTGTGCGGAGAAACTAAAAACGGTATATTATTTTATCGATAGAAACTTGGATCGAGGTTTCATCCTCCCACTTTGCTATTGTATTTTAAGACCTAGCAGTGAACAAAATCGAGATTCAAGAAACTTGCATTGTTGGCATAAAGATAAAAATTGAAGACTTCCAATACCATTAAGCCATTGCAGTATAATTATCTGCTAGCTTCGATTTCAGTAGAGATCAGAATTGAGGTCGTCACCACGTTATTATTGAAAATAACGTTGCAGACGATAAGGTTGATATATTGTATATTGCACAAATTATCCATGCGCCACCGAGTTATCTCTTGTTACCACCAGTGGTACGCATTAGAGATACTCCTTTAATAGTAAACCTAGCGCATAATGCACAGTTAATTTGAAAATGAAGGTAAATAAATAAACAGAAAAATGTAAATTAATATACAGGGTGTCCCGGGATTTTCAAATGTTAGTACATTCTATATGTTGAAGTGAGAAACAACAAAAGCTCAGATCATTGAAAACGTGGAACTAGAATATTTATGCAATACAAAAAATGATGAGAATAATACGAAATGAAGAAAAATAATACAAATGAAGTAGTAAACTTACTATGATGTAATACAGAAACAGATTAGGAATATTTACATTTACTTTCTTTATGCAAGAAGCAATGGATCTCAAAATGGCCGCCATTTTTTACAGCACAAGCATTCGGTGGAAAATAAAATTCCTTTGGGAATTCGTAAATAATTGCTGTACTTCGGTATGAAGTCTATTAACTTACTAATGGGACTGGTACACGTCAACCTCAAATAGCGATCGTAGCTCATATAAACAGAGTAAACGTAAATATTGCTGATGTGTTTCTGCATCGTATCGAATTAACCGTGAGTTTGCTTTTCTCCTTATTTCGTATCCCTCTCATAAATTCTTCATAAAGCTTTGAAACACCTGTGTTTATATAACATTTCTCTTTTACTTTGACCCATAGAATATACTCACGTTTGACCGTTAAAACCTGAGTCACCCTGTACATATACACAGTCAGATTTATGTGAATTGTATAAATTGATATAATAAATTAAAATTTATATAATAATTAATTTACGATTAATTTACAACATAAATTTTGTATTTACAAAGTCAATTACAATTAAGTAATTTGCAATTTCAATATTTCTATTATAACTCTTTATTATAACAAATTTATTGTATAAATTTATTGTATAAATTTGTATAATGAAATTATATAATAAATTTATATAATGTATTTATGTAACAAATTTGTATAATGAATTTATATAATAAATTTATATAATGTATTTATGTAACAAATTTATGTAACGAATTTTTGTAATAAATTTATGTAATGAGTGTATGTAATAAATTTAAATAAAGTATTATTAGAATAAATTATAAATTTGTGTAGTAATCAATAACAATGTTCTTTTGTAAAAAACTGTCACAATAACTTTACACCAATTTTATACAATTTAAAATACTGGTAGAGAAATTGATTTCGTTAAATTATAAGCGTAGTATAAAATCGTACAGTCGCGTACAATCTAGGCTTTCCCTGATTAAGTTGAAGTCTAAAGGAAAGACCTAATCACTGTTCTTCTTCCCCTTTGTTCCTTACGTGCAAGGACAGGAGGATCTTCGTTACGTTTCCCTTGGTTCTCCCAAAATTGAAATCAAACGAGACGCTCCTCCCTTTATCTTCACCCTCAATCAAAGGAAGTCTATAGTGCACCCCAATGTACGTTGCTTCAGAGATTATTCTCTATAGTTAGATTTAAAGGAGAAATTCGATTTACGTATGAATTTATAGTGCTGGAATTAGTTATTAGAATTTAAGAGTTTTGTAATTTTATAAATTGATAACTGAGAATTTAGGGGATTGGGGTAGTTGAGAAATATTCACGATTTTTTAATTCGAAAATTTTGGAGTTTGGAAATTTTTGAATTTAGAAATTTAGAGATTTGGTAATTTAGGAATTTAGAAACTTAGAAATTTAGAAATTTGGAAATTTGGAAATTTGGAAATTTAGAAATTCAAAAATTCAGAATTTTGGAAATTTGGAAATTTGGAAATTTAGTAATTTAGAAATTTGGAATTTTGGAATTTTGGAATTTTGGAAATTTAGAAATTTGGAGTTTTGGAAATTTGGAATTTTGGAATTTTGGAAATTTAGAAATTTGGAGTTGTGAAAATTTGGAAATTTAGAAATTCGGAATTTTGGAAATTTAGAAATTATTGAATTTTGGAATTTTAGAAATTTGGAGTTTTGGAAATTTGGAATTTTGGAATTTTGGAAATTTAGAATTTTGGAGTTTTGGAAATTTGGAAATTTAGAAATTCGGAATTTTGGAAATTTAAAAATTTGGAAATTTAGAAATTATTGAATTTTGGAATTTTGGAAATTTAGAAATTTGGAATTTTGGAATTTTGGAAATTTAGAAATTTGGGGTTTTGGAAATTTGGAAATTTAGAAATTCGGAATTTTGGAAATTTAAAAATTTGGAAATTTAGAAATTATTGAATCTTGGAATTTTGGAAATTTAGAAATTTGGAATTTTTGAATTTTGGAAATTTAGAAATTTGGAGTTTTGGAAATTTGGAAATTTGGAAATTTAGAAATTCGGAATTTTGGAAATTAAAAAATTTGAAAATTTAGAAATTATTGAATTTGTGAGTTTGAACATGGCGTTTGAAAAATATAGAATTAAGAGATTTCGAAATTTGGAACTTATCAATATCTCAAATATTAACAACATAATTAAACTAATTTAAAATCGCGTATATCGCATATTAAAAAAAAATATTTTCAGTATAATAATTTGGGCACCCATTATAAGTGTTAAATGTTAACGTTATCATAACTTCTTGCTCCATTTCATTTGAAAGTCCGGTTATCGTGTAAGAACTGACATTGATAAAAAATTCCAGGAACTTTTAGTTGTACTCTTATCAAGCATATCGATATCGCGTTGAAATACACGAAGTAATTACGGCACGGAGCATAACTTGGGCCACACTACACCCTCGTGGATATTAACCGGTGCGGGCGTGGAGCTTTAGAATTTACCCTTGTGTGCAAGAAACACGAGAAAGTCGTTGGCTTATCCTGTGAATCGGAAATTTTGTACGTTCGATGGTGTCGCCGTTAAATTGCACACGAAAAGAAGTCATTTCGTGGAAGAAAAAGATGTTTCGAGTTTGTAACACTGATTTAACAGATATGATGTTTGAGTTATTTCCCTGCATAACGTAGTTCGAATGATCGTTTCGCACGTGAATTATGTGTGTGTAGGATTTTATTTCTTTTTTTATCAAGTTCGTGTAAATTATGCTTGACGTAAACGGAAGTAGTAATTTAAAATAAAATAGAAATCATTTGAAATAAAAGAGAGTGATAATTTTTATTTATAATTACTTGCAATTTATTTGTAATTTAATTGTAATTTAAATGTATCTTAATTGTAATTCGATTGCAATTTGACCGCAATTTGACTGTAATTTGATCGCAATTCTCTCGTAACTCGATTGTAATTTGATCGTAATTCGATCATACCTTAATTGTAATTCGACCGCAATTCGATTGTAACTTGATTGTAATTTGATCGCAATTCGATTATAATTCGACAGCAATTCAATTGTAATTCAATTGCAACTTATTTGTAATTTAATTATAAATTAATTGTAATTCAATTGCAACTTATTTATAATTTAATTATAAATTAATTGTAATTTGATTGTAATTTAATTTTTAATTCAACTATAATTTAATTCTAATTTAAATGTAATTTACTAATTTTTACGTCGAATATTCCAAAGAAACTTGCAATTCTATTTAAAAAATCATTAAGGGTTGTTATATTTCCCGCACGTGTCCATTTACAAAAAGTATTATAACTCGCGAAGTTTCATTCAAAGTTCTGCAACATATATAGATTTATTTAAATTAAGCGAAGGAATCCAATATGTGAGCCATCTTTAGAACGGATCATATTCGTTTCCGATACAGGCCATTATCTTTCACACGTGTCCGTTCATATAAATTCTGATCGTTTTATTGTCGATTTCCAATTTGATTAACCATACTAATTTTCTTATTTTTATATCAATTTAATTTTTTACTGCATTTTTAACAGTCCTTTAAATTAATCGATAATTTTACCCACCTCACAGATAATCTAAAAATCACATTAGACATAATAATTACATTAATTGAATATGTATATTCATTAGTTCTTAGATAACTATCAGAAATAAATATAATCAGTTGTTACATTCACATTATGTAGTCATATGTTCCAACATAACATCCTTTTTTTTATTTACAGCAAGTAAAGAAATAAATAATATTTCGATTCGTAATGAGCTAGGTCAACAATTTTGTTGATTACTATTTATTAATGAAGCTGTAATTATCATTGGCATTCTAGTTCGTTTGAATTTCAAAAAACAGTATTCAATAAATTATAATTACCTACAAGCGAAGCATTAAGAAATATTCCCGCCATTATTCAAAATGACGCCATTTTCAGTGTCTTTTTGTTAGTCAAAATGGCTGATGCAATGTTCTTCTAATTACAGTTCTACTGATGATCTACACTATATTAGTGTAAATTATTATAAAATTAATGTAAAAAATATTTTTAATTTTATTAACAACAAAATAGAAGAAGTACAAACATTAATATTAAGTCATTCAATGAGCTAAGTACTAAATTCATGAGGTGAGTCTAATTAGGGCTAAATTAGATTAATTTATCAATTAATAGATATAAATGAATACATGAAGACAGAAGACAGAACGTAGTTACGTGAAAAATTAAGATAATAATATAACCAAATACCCGTTTTTAATTTTTACAACTGTCTTCCGCCACTTCAAAAAAATCTGAAAAAATTACATATTAAGAATCATGACAAAGCACGTCTGCTGTAAAAATATAAACGTGGTCACTTGATAATTTCTATTAAAAAAAATATTTGTAAACTTAGAATTTTTTAAAAATTCATTTTGCGTTTAAAAATTCTGGAAAAATTCACAAACACGTATGTCATGCAGCAGAATATCCCTGATTTTTTTCAAAATTTTCCGTACGGCACAACACAAGATGTAAAGCTTAAACTATAAATTGCGTTTCATCCTGTAACTACCCTTCAAGTAGGGGTAGCTTGATACTTGGCCAAAACGATTTCCTTTGAACGGTCTATTAACTGATACGTTCATTGATTAATTTGGTCTAAAACCACTTATCCGACTATACCCTTTTTACGAAACCTTATTCATCGGTTAAGATATACCTATGTTTACTGGGGTTTAAAGGCGCTAGGAATAAAGTTTTCTTTATTTTATCGAACGTGCGATAGTCGGCGCCGTAGAGCTCGCGATAAGAGGAACTTCTGACAATGAGGACGAACCCTAATTATTTATCTAACCAGCATCGTAAGATGTTAAAACTTGATCTCCAGGGGCTGATAAAGTTTTACGACACTGAGGTAATTCAAAGATTCAGAAAGTTTCCCCTTACGGCTACCCTTGTATCACGAATATTTTAACGCGGGCTAGCAAAATAACAAAATCCCGAAGAAACAGTCGAACTATAAGTAATAACGACTTAAGTAATTTGTATTACAAATTCGGGTTAGGTTTATTGTCGATAAAACGCATAGAAATACAGAAATGCTCAGATTAATGGGGAAAGATACGGCATAAACGAAGTGCAGAAAAAAATAGTATGATTCAATCAGTGCACACGTTTATGGGGTAATAAAGTTCTACGGTTTATGCGCATGTTTCCGGAATAAACGTGTCGCTCGTTTCTTTTCTATTATGCAACGTATAAATTGAACCATAAAGTAGGTCTAACGAACACTCAAACTTACCCATGAAACGATAAAATATTCTGTACGATTTGATTTCGTGGAAAGACGTTTCGTTGAACAGGGTTATATTACAGTAGCCGCTTTTGCAAATGTTTATGATGACGAGGAATATAAAAGTTTTAACTGCCTAGTTAAAAAACTCCACGAAAGTCTGCCCACTAAATTTTGTTGCGTGAAATGATTGCATGCTTTTGTACGACTGTTGCGGCATTTCGTGGGACCGTATTAGCATTTATGCGTTTTTTCTATGAGAAAAGTCCAATTTATATCGACTTTGTTTCTTAGACGTTTAACATGTGATTCTCACGAGATACATGTTCTTAGAACAATATTGATAACAAATACTGATTTTCAATTTCCAAGTTAGGGGGATAATCATTAAGGGTCACACTGCGGTATGAAACAATCCCAGCGAATTTAGCTTCAATTTTAGCCACTTTATTGTATATTGAAAATCTCAATAAATACCTTTTCTAAAACCCCGGTATTTTTACTATTTTTTTGCTCAAACTGTCATATCTCAAGAGTGTTCAGCTAAAATTTTAGCTCTTTATATTAAAATCGAAAAAAGTTTTAAATTGTTCTGTGGAAACCATCATTTTTTCCATTTTTCACAATCCTTGATTCACTTTTGGTACTTACACATTCTTACTTTGAATATTTGTTGCATTGTTTTCACTCACAATCAGTTCCAGATCACTGTCCGTATATATGTCATCATTACTACCGTTAGAGATTTTCTGAATAATGTAAGAGTGTAATGTGATAATGTAAAAAAGTAATAGTATTGTACATAAACCTAGTAAAAAGTAAAGTGAACATAATCTTGATCAGTAGTGTATTTTGGAGATCAAAATGACGAACTCAAACTGGAGGTAAAGCAAAGTTAAATCTAGCTTTTACCGAGATTGACGGGTAATTGAAGCGTGAACTTCCTTTTATCTTCAGTTCTTGGTTCTTGCGACTTCAAGGTCTTTCTTATCGATTCTTCTTCAAGAACGAGCATGTCATGTTTGGGCGTTGTTTTCAGAGTCTTAAGCTTTGATCGTTACAAAATAATTTAACTACCCTGGTGCATAATGAACCTCGGTAATTAACAATTCAATGGGAATTTAGTTAATAATATTTCTGCTTATATTCAACGTTTAAAGTAATCAAAATGTAATAGCAAAACATATTAGCTTTACATAGAGTATAATTTCCTATAGTTCGATACTTATATCACACAGAAATATTGTTGTACATTACTTAAAGATTCTATGTGTTTCGTGTTACATAGCTTCTTATACAGTAAAATTGTTTTAAATTAAATAGTAGAGAATTCAAATTAATCTTATGTACAAGAGTCGCAGAGTGTATGGATAGCTTCGGGGAGGGTCGGCAATGTCCGGAGATATTCGGGCAGAAATTGACAGTTGACAATCGGAAGATGTACCGGAGTGTACAGAAATGCGCGGGAGAGTGCACATGTGGCGTGAATAATGTAACGTGATTCATACTTTTATTGTTAATATATACATTTAAATATATCAATTGTTAGTATAGTAATTATGTGTTTCTTTTAACCATCTCATTAACATTTTTTTGGTTACCTATCTGTGTATTATTATATGTACAGTATATAGTACAGTGTATAGTACAGCAGTGCATTCGAACCTTATGGTGTTTTTTATCTAACCGTTCTTTTATTTTTCTGTATTCGTATAACATGTGTCATGTTCTTTTCGACTTGCGTTCTTTTATCATAGTAAATACGTTCTTTTCCAAGTATTTACGTATTGTGTATTGTTGTACCCTCCTTCTCATACCAATATATTTCTCATTAATTTTGTTGATATGTTAAAATTAAGTATTGTGTTCTTCCACTAGTACATGAGAATATCATACTCCCACTACGACACTAACAATTAAACGCAATCGAACGCAATTTCACGTCAGATCGAATTATTAAACGAATCGGCTTTAGTATTCTTACAATTTTACTATTTTTCTATTAAAATATGTTTTATATTCTATATATTTATGTTAATAACTACAATATAATTCTGCTTATTCTTAAACTCATCATTATATCAACATAACCTAACATTTTATAATATACATTTACTCGTTTTTCTTACATTATAAAGTAGCATAAACTCTTCAGAATACCGACGGAAAAGAAAAAGAAAAAAGATTACACGTAAACAGATGTTCGTGCAGCAGTAAAAGCCTTTAAAACAGGTACTTTGTTACAAGTTGCTAGTGAAAAGATTGATGTGCCAAAATTAATTCAGGAGAAAAAATCCCATTGTAACATCATGTGTATTTTTTGTATTAAATGATGAAAATAATGAACTACACATGATTAATACACATTTTATATTTGGAACAGTCACTAGAACATGCCAAGAGTGTTATTTAATTACTGAGCCATATAAATATTTTTATATATTAATTAATTTAAAACCTTTTGTCCATAAATGTAGAATCTTATTATTTCATCTGAAACTTTTGGATAAACGTATTTTATTTTGATTTTATATTGTTTAAATATAAAAAAATTTCAATATTCTTAACTAGAATAGTTACACATTTTAGAACCTGCAAATTGTCAAAGTTTTGTTTCAAATCTTTTAATTATGGAAATTTTGAAATTTGAAGACAGAGAAATATAGAATACTAGAAATTTGAAGGTATTAAAATTCAGCAACTTGGAAATGTAAAAGTATCAAATTAACAAAGGAAATTTAAATTTAGGAATTCAAAAATTTGAGAATTTAGAAATTTGGGGGCTTAAAGAAGTGAGAAATTAGCAGTTTTAGAATTCAGAAGTTCAGTGTAATGTTTCAGTGTAAGAGTGCAAAAATTTCAAAATTTTAAATTTCACTACTTCTGAAGGAGCACAGTTACCCATCATAGTTTTACTTCAAATATGTTGTCATTATCAACAAGTTCTATAAAATAGTTGGAAATAGGTCGAACGGATTTTCACCTATAAAAATTTCCATTAATTAGTACCAGAGAAAGTTAAAATAAACCGAATACGAATTTACCGTTTGCTTCAATATTTCATCATGACATACATATTCCATTGGTGTAACGTTGGTATTAATATCGAAACTACCGCAGTTCAAGTAGATCCTTATTAATTTAACACAGACGTTCATCATTGATTGCGACTTAAAAGAGGAAATGCAACCCGTCTACAAACTTCCGGCGCGCTCCATTGATCAAAAGTTGCTAAACTTTCGCGTTCGCTCATTAGTTTTAATCTAAAAGCGAGAAACTCTCTTTGGCGATGCACGTTGCGGGCACTCCGACAGTTGCAGTGATTTTTATCCATGTAAAACGCCTCCGTTTTTAGCGGACATAATTACCGATGTTAGCATAATTTAAGTAATGACAGTATATTTTTAATAGTTTAAATATAAATTAAATATTACAATCTCAAATAAATCTTTATTATTATTAGTCTTTAGAAATAGAATAATACTTCTTTGTTACATCTTTACCAAAGAGTAGGTACAAGAGGTGACACTGCAGGCACGTTTGACGTTCAAAGCCTGTCTTAATTGGTACTATAAACGCGCGGGAAATTTAAATCAAGTAAATTTAATTTCATGTCAACCTCTAGTATTTAGAAATCTATTTGTCACAAAATTTCTGTATATTACTAATATTGCTTTTTAAAATCATCAATTTTATCATATTATTTAAATTATTTATCTTAGCTTTCTTACATTGAAAATTTAAAAAAAAGAGCATATACTAAAATAATTACTATACAAAATATATTTGAAGAATTATATTACAGAAATGATTATTACAAATAATTTATAAACAAATGACGAATTATTTATTATAAAAAAATTCAAACGAATGTGTTAGAAGAAAATGACAAAATATTTATTACAAATAAATTCTATTACTACTACTCTTGGTCTTTACTTCTTTTTCATATCTTAATAGGTGATATAAAGTGTTTGAAACTTTATATTGTTATAACATTCTTTTTCCACTTTTACGAATAGATCATGTTAAAGTTTAGCGGCAAAAAACGGAGAAGCTCGATGTATACAGGATGTTTCATTTTTATTTCAGTTTCTGTTATTAACTTATTTCGTGTAAGATGATTAAATAAATGACTGTTATTTGAAGCCTCTGCTGCAGATAGTATACAATAATAATATTTAACGATGATAGTTACTGCAGAGTTACGAGTATTGATTCTCAAACCGTTATGGAACGAAAATATTGAGCCTAAAAATGTCAGTAATAAAACTGATATAGAAACGGTATAATCGATTCTGAAGAATCGGAAGAGAAACCAATATAAGTGAGAACCTTTATATCAATAATAAATATAATACTATTTCAGTTTCCGTAACGGTTTAAATCAAAATTGACATGGTGTAGTTCGAAACAGTTATTTTCAAAACGATAGATATAGTATAATATAATTATACAGACAAAATAAAATTATCATTGTGGAAAATACAAGAACCTTTAGTTTTATGAGTATTAATACACGTATTAACATTTGCAACTTATAAGTATTAAAATTCATAATCTGTAAGTGTTAATACAAATATTAAAGTTTATAATTTATAACTATTAATACACGTATTAAAATATAAAATTTATATATACTAATATGAGTATTAAAATTTGTAATTTAGGAGTATTAATACAAGTGTTCAAATTTAAAATTCATAATTGTTACTATAAATATTAAAATTTATCATTTATAATTGTTAATACAAGTACTAATATTTATAATTTATTAGCATTCATTAATGAATTACTCATAATTCATAAATAATTATAATCCTTATAATTCACAAATACTAACATTTCAGTTTTCTGTTGAAATCAATATTCAACACGGAAACAAGACTAAAATAACCACACCTCTCCATATTCTTTTATTAAAATCAATATCGTAATTAATTAAATTCTTCATATTTCATGGATAATAAATTTTCTCATTCAGTCTGATCATTAATAATAACCAATATATCAAAAAAATGTTGAATTCGAAATTTGATGATATACAAAATTTAATAACAATACAACTATAATATACAACAAAATAATAAATAATAATATAATAATATTAATTAATATTCAATGAAGGTTCCTATTTTATTTCCAGAAAACATTTCTAAATTGCTTCTTTTTATTTTTAGATTCTTTCTAGAAGCCACCAGAATAGCAATAAAAATTCTGTCATATATTTTATTTCCATTCGAGAAACCAAGAATGGCCGCGTAACAGAAATATTTAACGAAAAGTTCGAAGGTATTTTTCTGTGGTGTTTGCTATTTCCGAAAACTCGAACATCTTTGAACAGAAGTTGGTGGCAAGAAAAATGCTGAAACTTTTAAAAGTTCCTGCAAGCGTGTTAATAAAAAGTTGAGAGAATCCAGGACGTGCAAACAAATCGGTGCGTCCATTTTCTTTTCCGCAACGCTCTAAAAGTCCCAAATTTTTTTCGCGTCTTCTCACTTTGCAGTTTCTTTTAATACATTTGCAACAACGTCTTATACTCTTCTTCGTTTCCAACACAAGTTTCCAAAGTGTGAAATCTTTTAAGATACATCAAATGACATATATTTGGACCATTAATCTACAGCTGCAGCCAATTAGTAAAATCTTATAAAATTAGTAACTAATATCATTTCATTATGAAATAATGATTTGTTAATATTATTAATATTTTTTTTGTACGACGTCATTGAAATGAAGCTACTTACAGAAAATTTGCATTCGTGGTTCAAGCCATTTGTCTTATAATTTTTGTATAATTATCACAAACATAATTTAAGAGAAGTAAAAAATAGAAATTATCGAAATTACTGATAACGTTTTCATAACATTAATAATTATTAATTATAATAATTAGTAACATATTAATATTGTTAATATCAGTTAATAATGTAATAATATAATTCATAAATTAAATTAAAGTCATCATTCAAAACAATGGTATTTTATTAAAAGTTTAATAAAAATTTAGTTTTAAAGAACATAACTCAGATTTAACACACTAACTTAAAATTACATCATCGCGAATTGTACGCTCTTCGCAAGACCTAAATCTGGAAAATTGTTCGAAACACTAAATGATATTCATTGAACCGTTTCATCATTAAAAATTGTCCCAGAAAGTCATCGAATAAACAATGGAAAATGTTTCTCCAACAAATATCGAGATTATTTTGGAACGTTTTATTTATTGTCACGTCAAAGTATGAAGAAGTTTCCTCCAACTGTATGCAAGCCGAACAGTTTCGTGGAAAGTTCCAGTTTAGCCACCACAATTCACCGTTCTACTTTAAATTCCAATATATCACGAACATTTCGTTGTAACAACGTTCCGATTCAGGTCGTTGGATTTCTGGCGATCTGTTCCGCAACATTTGTACCGCTGGAAAAGTCGAGTTCCATTTAGCGAGAGTGAAGGTGATTTGGATACCTCGTAAATACCACTCAGTTAAATCCCCGAATTTTATGGTCCTCGTTTTAGAGTACCAGAGACAATGATGGTAAGGAGGGATCTCCATTTCGCGTACGCTTGTCGTACGCATTGATCAATCGGATGGAAATGTATTTTTAATTGAGATCAGGAAAGTATTCTTATTTTCTTATTGTTACTTACCAGCTTCAATTTCAGATGCATCACACAGTTGTAATTTTCGTTGAAATCATTCTGAGCCATATTTTTTTAATAAAATAAACCACAATTCGCAATTAATTTTTGTTAAAAAAGAACGTTAAATCAAATACATAACCTCCTTTTATGGAAGTCGGTTAAAAAGGGCAACTGTCTCCAGTAGGATATGTCTGAGCCAATCGGAACGATTCGGCAATCTTCGATAATTTACGGCGTTCGAGTCAGTTGCCGGTCAACGACGCCACAGTTGGCACGTAGCGGTTAGAATAGATTTCGAAGACGAATAGTGGAGACGTGTAGTGTAAATTGTTAATAAATTGTTGAATTAAAGCAGAGAGTTGTGTTCATTTCAAAATCCCAACAATTTTAAAATAACAGTGAAATTGTTAATGGGCTTTGTGCACTGCTAATACAAACACCGTGTCTAGTTTGTTGAGTATTTATTAGAAACTTTAGAACTAACTTCCAAACTGACAATAGAAACCTAAACAGATCTACAGCACATCCTCCATATTGCCGATGTATTACTAAAATTTGCCAAAATTAAATTGTACCGTAATACCGCCGTACCAATGTTCAAGTAAAATATATATATAAAAGAATATTATATTACTTTCTCGTAATAGTGAACACGTCGTTGAAATTATCCATGGAAAAATGTGAAAAAAGTACCTCTTGATCAAATAAACACCCTAGTCCACATACTTACTGCCCTTGTTCTTTCTTTTTTATGCAACTGATAACAGCAATTTATTATTGTATATTTTTATTATATTTATTTTTGACAATTTATTATATTTATTTTTGTTATTGTATAATGCATATTTTTACGATAATATGAAAATTTATGGAAATAGTAACCGACATCTCGAATGAAACGTTGGTTTCTCATTTCGTAGCCAGATATTTTCTTATTACGTAATGTAATTCCCGTTATTATTGGTTACGTCGAGAAATTTAACTAAACTGGTAAACTGATTGAAACCTCATCGTTAGTGTTGATGTAAAGCAAAATTTGTTAATTACGAGTTAACCAAGCCATAATGATATTACCAACGAAAGCAACTTTAACTTGTACATGCAGTACCGTCGTAATCGATGGGATATTTTCTAATTTTTTAAATTAAAAAGTTTCGAAATTTTAGAATTTGAAGGATTTAAAATTTAGGAAATTAAGAATATGACAAGCAGAAATTTAAAAAATTTTCAAATCTGTAAATTAAATATTCAGAATTCCATAAATCAGAAATATTGCAATTTGGAAATTTAGAAATTTGGAAATCTGTGAAATTGGTCATTTTGGAATTTAATGATTTAATAAGTTGATAATTTCGAAATTGGAACTGTTCAGAACTTAAGAATTTGATCATTTGAAAATTTAAGCATTTGGAAACCTAAGAATATGGGTGTTTAGAAATTTCAATATTTTCAAATTTTAGAAATTTACAAATTTAGTAATTTGAGAATTTCGGGATGTGAAGATTTTGAAATTTAAAAATAGGAAAATTTGAGAATTTTACTTGAGATTTTGATTCTTTGTAAGATTACAAATTTGAATGTTAAAGAAATAGAAAGTTCCAAAGCCAATTCTCAAATTCGCAAATGCAAAATTTGTCAAGTTTTCAAGTCAACAAATTTTCAAATGGTAGAATGTAGTCTTTAAATTCTGAAATGTATTAACTTGATGGAATCAGAAAGAAGAACCTTTTTAATTGGCAATTTGTACATCCCTGTTCGTAACAATATAGCAGAAATCAAGTGTGCTCATCGATGTCCATCATTGATTTAATGCGGCGTCCAATAGCTTCGAAAATAATGTCGATTTTTGCCTCGGGCTCCACAAACTGCAATGGCGACTCTGTGTGCATGCACGTAGCGATGACCTATTTCAGTAATGAATTGCCGGATAATAAAATTACAAATTGAATCGAAATGAAAGTAGCTTTTATCGATTACCTTTCCTATTTATCATTGAACAAAAGATATGGTTTGAAAATGATGCGTTTTCAAACCATTCAATGATGCTTTAAAACATTTCAATGTATAGTGTACAATCGAATTATTATTCCCCATTGAGATACCAACCAAAAATCGACCAAAAGTAAACCTCTCCTATCGTCACATTTTCCGCAGAAAACCAAATATGCTCCTCTTGACACCCTAAATTGTAAATGTACGAAAAGAAAAAACTTCCGATGAAATTTTGCTACTTGCTATTGCTTTTATGCTTGTTTTCCGGTGTAATTACTTTTCGACTAACGAAACAATCTACGGTGTAGATTATACTCATGTACACACGGCTAGCGACGCGGATGAAACTAGTGTTTCGAGAGTAAAAAAGACGAGAAAAGATTATGATGGTGTCACGTCGGACAAACAAAGACTATATTGCAATGTATGCGATGATAGTAGAAAAGGAACTACAGGAAGAAAATGGAACGCAGGCTAGCTTGTTTGAAAGAGAGACGAACCGCGACGAAGCAGAGACGTTGCGTTGGATTCAGGAACTGATAACAACGAAATAGAAGATGCACTCGTGAAATGTGTACCGCAAACGTCGTGAATTTTTTACGAGCTATATTCCGCCCATCAAAAGCAGAAACGACAATACGACCTTCGCTTGAAACAACCATAAATGATACGAGACGAAGAAAAATTGGACGCCGCTCGATTCTACTGCAGTTAACCGATTCGTTTCGTGACTTTAGAGCAAAATAATGAGTACGTTCCCCCGAATAGAAACGCGTTTTTGAAACGCGAACTACGAACGATGAAAGAACAGTAGAACACAAAATCGATAGAAATATTAGTGGCTTGAGAAAGAAGCTCGTGATGTATAAAGCTTTTGGAAAATGGTCAGTTTAGATATTCGAATTTAGAATTCTTAAATTGAAAAAAGTTTGATCCACAATATTTCCAACCCTTCTGAAGTTCTAAACTTTCAAATCTTTGGTTTCAAACTTTTTCATTTCTAATGTTTATAAATTTTTTGTTATACAATTTTCTTCTTTCACTTTTCTATTTACAAATTTTTATACTTTCTACTATTGAAGATACAGATCTACAAATTACTAAATTTACAAATTTTGAAGTCTCCAAATTTATTTACAACAGCCACTATATCATACTTGATATGGAATATTGAGATTAATGATAGAATAAGCATTTGACTACCCTAAATAGGAATCTTAGTTGTGCTATTGCAAATCGTGTAGAGAAAATTTTTTTTTAACCAGAAACGCAATTTAACTTCTATAACGATGGAATATGGAAGTTACAAAGCAAATACATTAGTAAACTAACATTTAAAGAAATAGGAATTTCTAAATTCTCTGCTTGTATCCTTGAACACTAATCGTCAAGCATTCGCAAAGCATTTCGCAACGAATATTTGAGATACACAATACACTGTACACAACAACAATACACTGATCAAATATTCTCGAGGCACACAAGCACGAGGAAAAAGGGTCCGAGGACTAGTCTATATAAAACGTTTCAAGATCAAATATCCAAGCAGAAATTAATACATCTTTTAAAGAATATACTTGCTGTGTTTTATTCAACTAAATCAATTAAACCTGCTTCCTATAATCCCAATACAGATATTTCGCACGGAAAAAAGTCGTTGGTGCGCATCGGGTCTTAATCGGGTAACTCCGTTTCTCTTCGGCGCAACTCGGGTAGTCACGTGATATATCTGACAGTTGAAATCGGTGCGAAGTTCCGAATTCTCGAAACTTTCTTGTGTTTCCAGGTGTTTCGCGGTTTCGAGGTCTCGAGAAATCCATCACTAGAAAGAACGAAAAAATCAACTGACGGAAAAAACAACGTGAACTTTTTATTCGACCTAATATTTCTTTCAAGTAGAGTTTTTATTAAAACAATCTGCACTCTAAAACGAGGAAGCGATTCAACGAAACAGAATGACAGTGAAAATTTGCTGTTGGACTTGGACTGTGAAACATAATTTACTCGAAACAATTGTGGTATTGTTTTATTGCATTAAACGATGCTATTGTGCCGAACAATTCAACGAAATGGGCTCTCAACTGCAAAACTAAATATGCATTGGTTTATTAGGTTATATAACTTCATTCACGTCGCCAGGGAAGGTTAACGAGTGATTTCAATTTAAAAGACAAAAGTAAAATGGTAGAACAACACAGATTAATATTGACGAAATGTGAGAAGCGATTACAATTAAAATTCATTACATTTAACAAAATTTAGTATTTAGTACCACTAGTAGTAGTGTGGTGTTGGTTTTCAAATAAATTAATGGTACCTAGATGTCGTTTAAGTATAAAATGACATGAGAGATTAAAAATTCATATTTTTTCCATAATCGAATTTTTTGAAAACTTGAAAGCTAGATAAAGTGATTTCCAGTATACAGCGGATAAAAATTTAAAATAAACGCATCTTTAATATTACAAGATGGTTGATTAAATTTAGAAGCTCCAAACTTTTCAATTTGGGGTACTAGAAATTTGGAAATGTGAAAACTGGAGATACAAATTTTGAAATTTTTAAGTTTGAAAACCTGAGGATTTGCAGATTCGAAAACTTGAGGGTTCGGAAATTTGGATATCTCTTGCGGAATTCGGAAAATGGAAAAGTTGCGTTATTAAAAATGTACAAATTTGAGAAGTGGGGAATTTAGAAATTTGGGAATTTCAGGATTTCGATATTTGAGGAGTAAAAATTTTAAGAATATAGGAAATTGGAGAGGATTTGGAAATTTAGGAATTTTAATTCTTAAAAATTTGAAAATCTAGAAATATGAAAATTTGCAAATTAGAAATCTAGAAATTTAAAAAATTGGGAATTTAGAAATCTAAAAATTTAAGACCTAGAAATTTAGAAATCCTGAAATCTAGAAATCCAGTTATTTAGAAAGTTGAAAATTTAGAAATCTGGAAATTAAAAATCTGAACTATAGAAATATAAAAATGTGGAAATCTCCAAATCTAGAAATCTAAAAATCTAGAAATTAAAAATTAAAAAATATAAAATATATAAAACTTTCAGGCTTTCGAGTTGTATAAAAAAATTGACTACTCATCAACGCCCATAAGGGTATCTGCTCGTATGCACCACGCCCCGATGGGCGCCATTGCTCATCACCATATTAAACACCAGTTCGATACGAAGTACTCTACGTTCTCATCGATCAACAATCATAGTAGATCTTTGACCAGCAGATTTCTTTAGCAATTCGTGAAGTTTTCCGTATAGCGCTGTTTCTTCTATAACTTTAACTTCACCCGTCGGAACGTGGAAAACTTGCAGCGAATGCTTGAACGATTCTTGACTTTGCTTGCAACTTGCTTGATGCGATGACACGAGTACACGTAGCTCGTATGCAATGCAAACCTCGTTACCGAACTTTTGCAACGTGACATGCATCATCACCGGTATTCACCAGTTTCATGAAGCTTCGCAACTGGATTAACACGTTGAATGCGATGGGGATCGTCGACGATCGGCGCCGCAAATTAACCCTTATCGGATGTATGTCATCTTTGAGGCGATATCACATTTATACAGCACAGAATATGTATCACATATTAAATAATACAACGAAATAAATTTAAATACGCTAATTATACATTTTTATGAATACTACTGTGATCAAAAAGTAAGGTGAATTTGTTTATAAAATGAAAAATCTTTATTTATTCATTATTTTAAATAGACAAATTTTAGATAGCAATTGGTCAACTTTGACTGACGACGACACCGTGAAAAATCATCATTTCGGCATTTTCTCAATCTGTATCATAATATATGATTAAATAATGTATATTGTTTCATACACATTAGCTACAACACCGTATTAAAGTAGTTCTTTGTCATTGATCTTAATATCCAAATTAAATTTAAAAATTTAGGTATTAAAATGAGTAGAGTTATAAGAATTATTTCTTATACAATTAAATTAATGTAAATAATGTACCTTTAAATAAGTCCAGAAATATTGGTAGAATTACTACTTAAAACAGTTATATTAAATTTTATTTCAAATTCTACAATAATTCTGACGGTCAATAGCTGGAACACCGTAAATGAATGAGTCTCTAATATTGACACAAGATGTCGTGTCATTTCTCCATTTCCCGTAAACGTAAACGACGTTCGTGTCACTGCTCCATTTCACAGTATTTATTCAATTATTTTCAAACAAGTAATTGGATCATTGTAATTTCCATAAAATCGAATCTTTAATTAATAGAGAAATACGTTATTATAGTAAAAGGAGATTTAAATTTAGCATTTACTATCAATGCTTAACCTAACCTAAATTTTGTACATGTTAGTTCATTACCTATACTTAAATTATTTAATTTTAGATTTACTTCTGAACAATTTTAGAAATACAATTAATAGTGCAATTAGGATATGTTTTGTGAATATTCTTTTCCAATGTAATCATTAATTGGGAAAATACGAGGATTGAAAAATATGAAGTTCTGAAAAATAACTTCCGTTATACAAAATATCAAATGTCAGTATACGTTCAACACTTCAGAATTTCAGTAATATTGAAATAAAATCTATAACCTTCAAATATGTTATATGCACCTACAACGTTCATTTATTCAGTTATATAAAATAAAGCCAACTAATGTAGAAAACGGGAACAAACTTTAATTGCGGTTATACAACTCTACCTTATACAAAATACAATAACGAAAATTGGTGAATTTGAAACCAAATTTTTAGTTTCAAATTCGCCATTCATAAAAAGCTATATTTATATCAATTTTGCATTATTTTTATTTTACTAAAACAAACTCTGCCCTGCACATTTTTTTACAAGGTGCAATAAGGAAAATTAATGAAACGCTTTTAATTTCAAGTTTTCTATTCATAAGGAACTATGTTTATATCACTTTTGCGATATTTTCACGTTACCAAAACATAGCAAACTCTGCTTCACACATTTTTTCTACACGACGCAATAACTAAAATTGGCGAAACGCTATTAGTTTGATTCCTCATAAAACCTGTTCATAAAGCATAGCAAACGAGAACAAGCATATACAAACAAAAGGGATTCGAAGAAGCAATCAAGCAGAAAATGGCTCGGGTCTATTACAGGCTATCAAAGTACATTATGATACACTTAGGTGGAGCACCACTGCTAGATGAAGACGTAAGGGTTGGTGGCCATATAATCATAGTTCTAAGCACAGAATTCACATCCTGTTCCATTTCTCTTTCCTGAATGTACAGGGGAATGCACGTTAGCGTGTCTACAGGAATAACGCGACCCATACATGCCATGTAAATGTTCCCACCAAGGCGGACCCTTAATTCCTACCTTTCTCGTAATCTCGTCTGGTAACGCTCTGTAGAACTGGGTAGTTGAACTGTTGGAAAGTCATACATGACCCTCTAGATGCGAGAAGATCATTGTCATAGATAGTCATGGCAGGTGTTCGTACTCTTTCCCGATTCGAGACCGTATTTGCAGAAATACAAGGGAAAACTGGAAAAATACACTGCACCGACGGGCACGATGGGCAAACTGATACGTTGAATGGACAAATAGAAAGTCTGAGAGAAACGGAAAAATACTTGAGATAAACAGACTTGTAGAATGAGGGTTGAGTGGTTGGCTGGTGAAATTTAGAAATCGCAACCGTGTTATATTAACGCCAACCGTACCAAAAGAAATGATAGGTGTTTATTTTAAATTGAAAAAATTGCTGAGATGCTTTTCTTTCTAAGGAATTAATTTGTATATTAATTAAAGAAATAATGAAACAACACAAAAAATGCCGTATAATTTTTCCACTACGTATCTATATCTTTGTATAAAATTAATAATATTTTCCTAAATACTTGTTAAATCAAAATGGCGCTGGTTCTTTGTCACAAGATGAATGATCACTGTGGGCTACTGCGCTATTGCAAGTTGCACTATGTCTCTAAAATACTAATATTAAAATTAATAAATAGAATATTAATATACTAGAAAAAATTAGTGTATAATAAATTAATTTCTTCATAACATTATAGCTGCAATAATGTAAGTTTAAAAATTGATCACCATATAAAGTTCCAAGCACTTCGGATATTATGAAACCTCACTTAATTGAGCCTCGGATAATCGAGACTCCTGTATATTTTAAACTTAAGATTTAAAATATAATTTCAAAACTCTAATAATTTAATAAAGTAAAATGTTAATCGAAAGAAAATGCTTCGACTAACCTGTTCACAATTATTACGTTACACTATAATTTTACACATTGTTTTATTAAAGTATTTTAGCACTTTAACCGCCATATTAAACTCGTCAAAAATCGTAATGGATAGGAACTTTATTTGCAACAAATTTAATTAATTATTTTGACGACATTGGGCGTTCCTTTATCACATAGTCTGTCATTGTTATTTTATAAAATTAATTACGGCTGGATAAGAACAACACGCAAGTGTATTACACCAAATTATATGCAGAAACTATATCTATCATGCTCAATCAATTACAACACACAACTCAACAAAAAAGAATAATACATTTCCTGATATGTGATTTGTTTTACAACAAATTAATTAGTTTAAATAAATAAAATTTACAGTATCAGTAAGAAGAATATGTACATGTCTTACTAAAATGCAAAAATGAGACATTTACTTTGAAAGTTGTGCAAGCCCACTGTAGATTGAAATTATTTTTAGCCAAATACATTATTGTATAATTTACCTCCGGTAAATTTTAGTAATACTGACAATACTATGGAAAACTATAAATTGTATAATATTGGTGGTATAAGTAATCTAATTATGAGTGAGGATGTGCTGTAGATCTGTTAGGTATTATTGCTGATTTCTATTGTCGGCTAGCAAGTAAGTTCTATTTCGGTTTCTAATAAATACGCAACAAAGTCGGCACAGTTCTCGTTTTATAGCATCGTTGCACAGAACCCGTTAATAATTTCACTGTTATCTAAGAATTGTTGGGATTTTGAAATGAACTCCACGACTCTCTGCTTTAATTTAACAATTTGTTAACTATTTACACTACACGTCTTTACCATTCCCCTTGGAAATCCACTTTAATCGTCACGTGTCAACCGTCGCACCCGGCAACCGGCTCGTGCGCCGTAAATCATCGAAGATTGCCGAATCGTTCCGATTGAACACGTTCTATCGCAGACAGTTAGTCCTTTTTTAACGTTCCTTTTTACCAAAAATTAATTACGAATTCTGGTTTATTTTATTATAAAAAACATGGCTCCGAATGGTTTCAACGAAAATTATAACTGTGATGCATCAGAAAGTGAAGCTGATAAGCAATAATAACAAAACAAAAAAATTTTTTCAGTTAATAATGCCACTGCTACATATTATGTACAAATAGACAGTGTGTCAGTTGATAGAATACTATTGTATCTGAATATTAATGTCGCTTCATGGATGACATGGTAGTCAAAATGTTAATCTCTCATCGTTTGTTCTTTCTCCTTGTTGTCTACTAATGCATTTATTTTGAATAGACACAAACGATTGTTCATTATAATTGACGCAGACGTGTCTGCAATCTGGTGGCGTGATATGTCGTGTGTAAATCATCAAAGAGGAACAGTTTAATGGCGCTTGAGTTCGCGTGCACTGAAGCATTAGAATTTTCGCCATTAGGGTCATTTTCGAAAACGTGAATCATTCTAATTTAGCAGCGAGATAAGAGAACATCATACTTTATTTGAATGAAGGATGATCACTTTATGATACATAAAAGACGCATCCTTCTGTTTTCGACGCGTGTTTTATAATACAGAAATATTTGTCTGACATACTTTCACAAATTAAATTTGCATATAAAGCTTTTTATAATATGAATATAAAATGGCTTATTACATTTTTTTAAATGCAGACATTATTAAAGAAGGTAAATAATTTTTGATTTATTATTAAAATATGTTATTTAAATTGTAGTTATTATTATGTACTATATTACTACCACTGTAGTAGTAATTTTTAATTTATTAGCATAAAAAGAATGTTTTTTTATACAGTGAGGAGCAAAGGTGAATACACATACGATATTTTTACAAAAATTATTTGATGTAAGTACAATGGCTCTTATTAATATTTGGACATTATAGCTATCAATTACTATTTCTTGTTTTTTATCATAAACTATGTATTCTTAACGATACTGCAAATTTCATTTATTTAAATGGTTGTGTAAAGTTTATAAGCTTTGTAATAATATATTATTTATAAATATTTGTATAAACGATTGAATTGTACTACACAAAGTTTCTCGATCGCTCCAATAAAAATCCGTCACCTCAATGCCCAAATGAGCTATTGAAAATTTTATTAAAACCTACACAGAGGGTCGTGAATTTTCTTAACTCGGAGGCTATCGTGGTTGAACCTATTTAATGCGTGACAGGTTCCTAAGAATACTAGTTCATTAGTGCGAGCCGCCGTCCTTTACAGAAGAATTATTTAACTGACTGCAGTTAAAGGAATGAATGCGGAATAAAGCTTCTTCAGAAACTAGTGAGACGTGCATGTGACTAGCGGCCTTAATTAACCTAGACCACGAATCGCGTTTATTCTTCGCGGAGAAAAAAGTGAAAATTATACTAATTGTCCATTTTCTTTCTTATTCTTTAAACTGATCTTTATTCGTGAAAAAATTTTAAGAATCTCGCTTGGACGGTCGTAATAAGAAATACAGTAGGCAACAAAAGCAAATGCCTGGAGCTTTCAGCTAGAAACTTTTATAACAAAGCGAATATTTAACTTTGTAAAATAAATGTATTATTGTACAGGTACATTATTTTTTTGTTCATGGTAATATGGACCAGTGCTTTTCTCGTATACAGTACTTCAAATTCTGTAGGTAAGGTGGAAAATTTAAAAAATGAGAAAGAAAATATTGTATTAAGAACAGGATGACCTATGTCAACTTTTTATATTTGTATTATATCTATTGTATTTTATATTCACATTCGAGGAGTGTTGTTGATCTCCGGTTTTTTAAATTAAATTCTAAAATAAGTTCAAAGCCGATTTGCTGAAACGTTGCAGAATGGCTTACTGTGGCTAAAGTTGTAACACATAAGAAATCATTTACCAAGGTGTAATAAGCTTAAAAACCAGCCAAGTACCCCGAGCAGTAAACTACTTGTTGATATAACAGCGGATATTGCTGTTTACAACTTTAATGATGGCCTGGTAAATCTCGTAGAAGTAATACAATTATTGGATAAGACCGTAGGCAAAAATTGTTCGAATTTTTGCGTGAAGACGGGCGCGCAGCGTCAAGGATGGGAAGCGTTCGATAACGGATGCTATTAAAGATGCTGAGATTCACAGGAAATTCAAGAATGAGAAAGAAAGGTTAATTTGAGTATAAAACAGTAGTCCTACAGGATAATTGTGTTTGCGATAATCTGTACCGTTTTGTAAATGGTAAACATTAGAAAAATATGAGGAAGTTGTATATCTTAATATTTTAATATTTTTAATAATTTTAATATTTTCGAAATCATCTTTCAAATTAAATTATTATAATAAGCACACACTACTACTTCTACGAGTAGAAGAAAAGCTTTAGTTAGCTTCCTCATTTCTTGTACAGATGTTATAAAATTAACTGAATATTGAATAAATTTTAATTCAATATCAAACTAAACAAGCGTCACAAACGACGATTTATCACACAACCTATGTCCGTTCACTTACCAAGTACACATTACCGAAAAATCAATTAATTTACTTAACCATAAATGTATTTACCCGTTACAAAGTTCCCTCAACGAAGCCCTCAATTTATATTTCAAACGAACTCTTTGCAATTATATACAAACTAATTACAACGTATATCTCACGAGTACTTTCTAATTATAACGGAGAATGTTCACCGTTGATTAACGCATCATAAATTATTGCGTGATTGAAATTCAAGCGAACAGGAAAATGGGCGGTTAGTTTCGATTCGATTAAGTCGGCACCATTGTTTCGTGTTACATTCCTGTTTCAAGCATTATTTCACGCAACATCGTTGGACAACACGTCAATCTACCCGGGACGCGTTACATGACCCGATAAATATTAGGCATCCTCTAATCAAAGTTCGTAGAGAGTCAACAAAGTTGCGATGACGCCATTTTCCGGGAAATCCGTACAGACAAAATTTAATATGTAAAAGATGGTATGTTGTAACTGATAGATACATGTTGCATAAATAATAATTTTAATTCAATTTTTATATATTATATTAAGAATGAAATGTATTTTTCCTGTTACAAAGTTCCCTCAAAATGGTACATAAAATACTCGTAACTGCAATTTCTTCAGTTTTTGATCAACAGATTATTTCAATTACCTTCGCTAATGGCTACATTAACTTTATCCGTATAAAATACAACTCTTGCTATTTTTCGTCATATATGTAATACATTTTCAAGAATTCCATTGCTTTTAACACGTGCAGTACGAAGACTATAGATTTACAGTTTACGTGACCAACCTAGAGTTACGGGGTCAGCGCGTGCAATTTGCCCCCGCACGTATTGGGTCACAGTTGATGTCATAGGTTAGCACGTATATGGCATAAAATTTTCTCGTATATTAACCTTAAAATGTATCAACATTATTAACACCGGAATGATCGATATACCGTCGGATTGTATGTTACCATACGATGATAGAGAAGCGCCATTAATCCTGTGAAACAGAAATTACTCACGCAGTAATATAAGGAGAGTCTACTCTAAAAACGTACATATATCGAACACTGAAAAGAGTTTGAAGAAAATATAACAGTATATCAGCAGAATTTATTGCAACAATAACATTATTAATAAATGGAAATATAAAAATAATTTCGGGTAAACGTCTTCAATTATGCATCTGTAACAATATAAGAAAAAAATAAATGAACTAATAAATAGGACAATAGGATCATAACTATGACAATCATAAATAGGACAATAGGATCATAACTATGACAATCATAAATAGGACAATAGGATCATAACTATGACAATCATAAATAGGACAAAGTAAATGTTTTACCTGAAACGTGTTATTATTTTGCGATTATATTGTAACACATTTGCTGAATTTTAAATTTAAAAAATTGAAGAGTTGAAAAATTGAGAAATTGAAAAATTGAAGAATTGAGAAATTGAGAAATTAAAAAATTGAAAAATTTCATGACTGAAAAATTAAAGAATTGAGAAATTGAAAAATTGAAGAATTGAAAAATTGAGAAATTACAAAATTGAAAAATTGAAAAATTTCATGATTGAAAAATTGAAAACTTGAAAAATTAATACTTTGGAAATGTACAAATTTGGAAATTTGGCTATTTGAAAGTTTGGGAATTTATATACTTGGAGATGTACACATTATAGGAATTGTAAATATGATCACTTTAAAATACGAAAATTTACATATTTTGAAAATTGGGGGTTTGAAAGTTTGAGCTTTCACAAATTTGGAAATTAAGGAATTTGATAATTTGGAAATTAAAAAATGTAGGAATTCGGATATTTGAAAATTTTAGGATTTGCTATCTTGGAAATATAGAAATTAGGGAAATTGTAAATTTGTTTGTTTTAAAATTTGGAAATTTGAGAATTAATACTTTGAAGATTTACGTTTTGGCAATTTAGTCTTCTGGAAATTTGAAAATTTGAATATTTGGTATTTTTGAAAATTGAAAACTTTGTTATTAGGATATTTTGAATGAGGATTTGCAAATTTAGAAGTGTAGAAATTTGGAAAATTAGTGTGATGAAAATTTAGAACTATAAATTTGGAAATTTGAAGATTTAACAATTTAAATATTAGGTTATTTGGAGATCTGGGGATTTGGAATTTAGGAATTTGGGAATTTGTGAAATTAGTCATTTCTTAATTTGATAATTTTTGATTACGGCAATTTGAGACTTTGAAAACTTGATATTCTAAAAATTTGGGGCTTTAAAAATGTGATAATTATCACATCATTAGGCTAATAAAGTAGATTTCTTAGCGTGAAGATATTTTCGTCGAAATTGCTTAACTAGTACCAATAAATACTATTTTTTCTTCGTTTTTAATACATAAATTTTTGATTTTGACACCCTATAAAATATTACTAAATACAGTAAAATTTTAACCAGACCCACCTCTTTATAGAAAGATCAAAATATTAACCGTATCTGCGCCATATTTAAAAATTTTAACACTACGTGTATATCTTACTGCTTCGTAGTTCAATGGAATAACAATAACCTAGAATACTCAAAATATTTCTTCTTCCTTTAAAATCTTTGGAAGAAGATAGAAGATGTGAGGCTGCCTTTAAACTAAGTTATACCTATCACGCCCAAGGAAAAAGGAGTGCGATGCGCTCCTCCTCTCCTCCTCTTACAGTTCCACATTTTTCATAAAAATCACCGGCTTTCACGCGAAATTACAGTTCTCAGTCAGCTCCTCCAGTGGAAGCTCGTCCACCCAAGTTGCTCTTGTGAATCATCTCTCAAAAGTAGAAGCAGGTGGCGACGGTCGTTACTAAACACCCGAACGCTTTGTTTTAAAGAGTGATGCAAGCTTGAGATTACAGTTGCAAGCGGAGCCAAGCCGAGGGAAATATTGGCGAGCATGGTATTCGACCATTTTTCATATCGTGATAAGCTAGTTTGAGAAGACTGTGTCCCTTAGATGGTGGTAGAGGATTATTCATAAGGTGTGAGTGTTGATTAAGTTGGTAACATGCAAATCGTTCATTTCAGCGTCTATCTTCCTTCGTCTATCCTTTTATCAGCTAAATATATTGCCTGCGGCCTAAGCTTCGCCCCAACGAAGCGTGCCAGGGTCCGACATAATTGTACGCAATTTATCATAGGAGGACGGTATCGCCATCGCAGTTTGCCGGAAACTATTTACGCAGTTAGAGAACATTGCGAAAGATGCATCGATACATCGTAACGCTTTCAGGAAATCGTACGTAGTTATCGTACAGCGTATTTAATCCGGTTGCAACTTTTTATGATAGTACCGAATCGTCAGACGAAAACGAAATCAACTTTTAAGTACTTATAATTATTTGTCAATAATCACCAATGTTCATCATAGTGTTCATCATCGACGATCACTGTTTTTTGAAAGCATGATTTTATGAATCAATCTGTTAATCTAGGTGAATGATTAGGAGAATGAATCTGTGAATATAGATGAATGATTAAATGACCGTGTCTGTGAATATAGGTGAATGATTAGATGAATGAGTCTTCAAATGTAGGTAAATTATTAAATGGATGAATCTGTAAACATAAGTGAATGGTCAGATGCATGGATGTGGTTGAACATCAATTTATAAATGAATTATTTGAACATCAATGTATAATAAATATTGTTAAATATGAATTTAATGAACGCATCAGCCAAAAAGTGAGTCTATGGCATGAATACATAATACGAGTTCGAATGGTTTTGATATAGTATTGTATTTCGCCTATATTGAATACTATCAGATTATGTAAAAAGGTTAAAAAAAAATGGTGTCCCAAGACGTTCAACGCCAACTTATTTCCCAGCATAACCGTCGTCAGTTGAAACACTTATAGTAATGTTAGGCAATTTAACTTTTTACATTCCTTTGTCATCACTTCCGTGAGTTCACCTAATAACCGTTGAACGTCGTCCTTTAAATCATCGTTTCCTGCGAAATATCCTCCCAAAAACTCTTTCAATTTTGCAAACAGATGGTAATCGCTCGGAACTAATTCTTCAGTGCCTCCCATTTAAAGTGCCCAAGTAGTTTTTCCGTCTCTGGAGTCTCTAATGCGTATGACAGACCGTAATTCTTTGTCGGCGGGCTTTTTAATCTTCATCATGTTAAATGTAAGAATCAAGGACTGAGGTAGATGAGCCATTTGTGGTTACTTCAAGGTGCACCGTGTTATTTATTAATACATGGCTGAGGAAAGAATGTGTACTCAGATGAACGTTCCATTCATTACTTGTGAAATTGGTAATACGAAAGATCCACAATTATAACTGTAGTTTTAGATTAATTACAAATGTTTATTACTAATAAATAATACCAAATTACTATACATTGCTACTCTTCTAATCTTACCTACTCATTTCGATATTTTTTGAAATTGCTCTTGTGGTATTTATTTAATTACCATCATTTATTGTATTTTTTTAATTACAACTACTAATCAGATTAACGTATGTTTTCAAAGCAATAACTGACTAAAATTATTTCTAGAAATTAGTTACAAATCGTAACGTGTATAGTTAGATAAAATCTTATAAAGTGAGAAAATGGAATATTTATAAAGAATGTCACTTATGGAATTCAAACTCGCAATAAAAATAATAGGTTGTTAATACACTGACCAATAATCGATTTTGGATAAAATATTTACATTTTAGAAGATAAACAATTGCAGCATTTTTAACATTCTTATAAATATAACAATCTTATAGGGTAAAAATCACCTATCCCCAAAACGATGATCAGTTTCAATATTTCATACTTTATCATTATGCAAAACACCATCAAATTAGAGTAACACTTCAGGACCTCTCCTTGTTACTTATTTTTACTTCTAATAGTAGATTTAAAATTAACATCATACACATGTTTGTTAATGCATCACCCTGCTTATAGCATCAGAAAAAGTATCAGCAAGGTTCTAACTTTTTTTCATGTGGATGAAACACAGCCATTTTGTTTTCTATTTTATACTTGTGTTTATGTTTAAATTAACCTTAGCAACTAGTATTTATCAGTAATTTTTCAATCTTCACAATCAGTAATCCTCACTAATCTTTTAATCTTAATGTTTCTCACTAGTTTCTCAATCTCAATAATGAGTCCACCAGAAACGAATAAAAAAGGTTCAAAATCGAGCACAAAACTGCGATAATTACATCGGCAAAGAATTGACAGTCTACAAAGTCAGCAACGACTAATTAGTCGAAAATTATTATAAATCAACAGTAGTTATCCACGGAAAATATGTTTTAGCAAACTCGTTTATTAAAGCCCTCGAAAAGCTTGTGCTTGCTAAAGGCATTAGTCGTTACTTATGTGCTCAAGCAGGTCCTCGTTCGTTTATCACGTGTACGTATCCGAATCTAATGTCAATACCACGCGACACGATGATTTATCATTTTAGAAGAATAAACTGTTAACCGTAATTCTGCGCCTCCAGCTCGCGTTTATCATTTCGTTTGCTCGCCCTCGTCCCATCGGCAGAATTGCTCTTTCACTCGTTAATGTCGTTGGGCATTATGAAAGTTCCTTTGCCGCAATAAAAATGTTGATACGAATACGATGAAAAAACGTTAACGGTACACGGAAGGGAAATGCATTCGGAATAACACAAGCTGTTCATTCGAAGTGGCACGTTTGTTGAATTCTGATGGTCATTTATTTGAAACATGATTACTTTATGCCCTTACAATTATTGTTCAACTCGGAGGAAATTGCAGTATGTGCAATTTCGTAATTTGTGCTAACATAGGTATGATGCTTTAATCGAAATCAAATGGATCTCTTATGCATATATACCTCAGATGTCACGTGGAAGGACTGTGGCTTTAATTGATTAGAGTGGATCCTGCTGTTGGTCATATCTGATTAGAGTTTTATAAAATTAGAAACCCAGGTGAAGTCAATTTTTTCAGGACGTACAGAAACGTTTGTTTAAGTCTACGTTTACTTTTATGTATTTCATATTTATCAGTCACCTAGCGAAAATTAGTACAGAACGTTGTGAAGAAATTTATGAAATAGTTACTTAATTTGTTATAATCTAATCATTCATCTTGCTTTGACTAGAATTCAGTTATTTGAACTAGAACAGTTAAACTTTTAAACGAACGAATTCTGTACATGTAAAAATTATATGTATATGAAGTTTAATAAAGTAGCAACTTCGATTGAAGTTCAAATACTAATATGTTCTCTTTTCTGTTAAAAATATTGTACATAGACACCATTTGTAAGTTGCTGACTGCGATGTTTCATGGTCCATAAAAATTTTAGAAAACCCACAACAAGATAAAGATTCCAAAAAACTCCAAACACCTATTTTCAACCGAGTCCGATTACTTCTCCATTGAGAATCGTCTACAGCTGCGTCTGTTGGTGATCTAGAATTATAAATCTCGTTTAGGAATCTGCTCTGAAGTGCCGGAAAATGTTAGCAAAAAGCTGCATCAAAATTGGTTCAGCAGTTTTGCAGAAAAATGGTGGTAGACGAATGCACACACATACGCCGGCAAACAAACTTCTTACTCCAAATGCATATACCTTCTCCGCGGGTAAAAAGGAAATCACGTAAATGTAGACTCTTTCTACGGCGAAAGTATTTACAGGATTACTTAAACTTAGAGAGATCGTATACTCGAATGCAGTTTTCTTCAAATCGTCAAGTGAGAGTAAATAAACCGCTAATAAATCATGGCCAACGTATAAAATCAAATTTCCCATATTAGATTATCATCAAATGTATCCAGACGGTATTACCACTCATTCCTATTTACTTTCCAGCAGTTATTATGAAATTCGTACTTAAGCTATTTACAATAAATAAACTGGAGCTAGTAAATACCGTTAATACCCGTCCCACGTCGTGTTCACAAATAAATTGTGAAGTGGCGCAAAAGGAGTGATGGTAACTTCGTCAACTTTGATTAAAGGCTTAACTGGCCACACAGTTTCAAAGGACAGGCTACATTTTCCAGCGGAAGTTACAAGGGAGCCCAGCAAACAGGACAAATACGGTACAAATCTACGTATCTATGAGCAAGAGAGTTTGTACGATGTCGACATGCATCGCAGCAGGTTGTCAGGACAGTCATTAGAAGTTGAATAGTGCCTGTCGCGTGCATTACAAATTTGAACGTGCCTTTGAACAAGTCCCAGGTACTGTTACACCGTGATGCTCTGTTTCAAACTATTCATCTTCAATTTGAAATTTCACCGTACGAATTTTCGCCGGCTCCATTGTGAGTATTTGCATGTGGGATACGCTTCAATTACTCGCGGAAGATGAAAAACTCGCAAACAAGAATTTCTATGCGAGAAAGGAGCTATTGTGCTGTTGTAATGGTTTCCTTTGGGCAAGATAGCAAAATACGAACTGGAGTATCTTTTTAGTCACGATGAATAACGTACTATTGACGTTAATGTAATGTTAATTCTTACACACGTTTGAATATTTGTGTGTGGAACATTATTAAAATCCAAGGATAATATTAAATATATTCTTTAGATGTCTCAGCGACATGTGTGCAAACGTGCTTGGAACATGATCGTAAATATTGCTCGTTTTATTATCTGTGCAATATTCTATTTAGTATCGTTTATGAGGGATGAAATGTTTATTGAGACCGTTGATAGTCCATTCAAAGTATTGATCCTTGTACTTATTTTCAGGAACATCTCATATGATTACGGTTATTGGCAAGCTCGTGAGCCACTATAAAAATTCTGTTTTCGACATGCACTGTACCTGCAGTAATAAACTATGGAACTGAAAGTCCGATATTGGGACAGGAAAATATTAAACATTATCAATTTGATTGTTTAGACATGTAGAAATTAGAAAATTTAAGCTATTCAAATTTGGATACGGTGTTTGAAGATTTAGGAATGTGGAAGCTCCGAAAATTTGGACATTTGAAATGTATGTTCTTTATATTCTTTAAGAATTTTTATGAATTCTTAATATTCTTTAAGAATTTTTTATTTGGAAATTTGAAAACTTCTTTAAGAACTTTTAATTTGTAAATTTGTAAATTAAAAATTTTTAAATTTGGTATTTTCATGATTTAAAAATATAATCTTTTGGAAATTCGAGAATTTGAGGATTCGAAAATTTGGAAACTATGGATTTGGAAATTTGTGAATTGGTAAATTAAGAGATTTGATTTTAGAGAATCGAGATATTATTATATAAAAATTTGAACGATATTTATAATGTTTGCAATATTAATAATAAATTATACATAGTAACTTTTGATAATAATTCTTACATGTAGCCATTTTTTATACCAAAGCACTTTCAAATATAACCATTTTACTATTAATACATAATTGTTGAATAATTTTAAAAAGTAATTACTAATAAGAACTAATTCCCGAAATAATATGTATCTTTATAAATAATTCGTTTAATAAATTTAAACAAAAGATTAAAACTATTGGACACATCAGCTTCATAATTTTTGAGGAAATCAAATTTATACAAAAATTGCAAAATTTAAACTGTGAAGATAGTTTACAGATGTATAACAGAGTCAGTTGCAATTTTAATTAATAATTTGTATTTATTGACATACTGAACAACAAAATACGTGTGCGAGCTGCCGCCATTTTACTTCTGCCACGTTACAAAATTCTCATGTCACTCTCGACTTGACATCTACATATCACACTTTTATACATCTTTTGTTTCTTTCTTACATAATATAATTTCAATAATACCATTTTCATTCCAATTACAATAATACCATTTGTTTATATTAATTGACACTTACTGGCCATATATGGATCATGTTATTAAGTGATGTTAAATTAATATTAATTGAACAAACGATGCTACATTTCCATATGAATTACTTATATTATTAAGAATTTGTTTGCTTACCTCATTGAAAATTTAATAACTATAGCAATTCGTATTAACTACTTGGAACTCCAAATAATAAATATAACAAAATAGTGTGAAAATAGTTAGTAAGATTTATTAAAAATAAAACTCTAATGCTTCATGAATGTCGTGTTAAATAATGATAAAAGTGAAAAGGATAACGTGTCAATTTTCTAATATTTTTTAGTCTACTTAAAAAATTAAAAATCTCGATTAGAAAATCAAACAGCACAGAGGAAACTTTCCTACAATCTTACAGCCGTTTCCACTGTCTATTCAGGACATTCAGGATGAGCCACGTGTCGAAGATATTGTGCAGGATCGACAAGTTTCGAACCGAAATTTGGTCGAATGAACGGAGATATCCAATGGGCGCAATCGCGTGCAATTTTAACACCTCGGACGCTGACCATTTTCGTGTAATTTCGCGGTCGACTAACTTTTGTCAGCGTACAGATGTCTCTTTGCGCGTGGTCGAATGAAAAGTGAAAATTTTCGCGCAGTTCTGGCATTAACCCCATAAATTTTCGCAGGAACTTTTTCACAGTGGACAAAGCGGCAAGCTTTCTCTTGAAAACTTTTCCGTTGAGACTCGGTCGACAAAAGAAATGGTCGGTCCGAGGGAGAAGCTTTGAAAAGAAAACGACGGAGGGATTTTTTTTATTGAAAAGTTTTTTCGCGAAACGCTATGTTTCATAATTATCACAGCAAGCTTCTGGTTTGTTCTTCATTTCCACGCAATTATTTCCGTCGTTTTTTCGCCTCAAGAAACACGCGTTTGCATCTCTCGCGTAATTAAAGCAATACATAACGCGTAAAAAAGTGATCATACTTCGTTTATTAGATGAAAATATATTGGACACTAATTTCTATGATCGCATAGTTCTGGTAATTTATTATGTAGTTCCGTAAATTAGCTTTTAACTTCAGTTCAGTATATTTGAAGAAATTTTAAAAATTATAATTGATTGCATTCGTTGAAACATCTTTGTATGTTTAAAAATTAGAATTATTTTAAAATTATAAAAGCTCCGAATTCATGAATAAAAATAAAGAACATAATTATTTTTCTGAAGAATTTTCTTAACCTTCTTTCTGTACACGCAGATGCATGTACCTTTCAGGTTAATATTTTAAGCTAAAAAAAAACTTTTGTATACATACTGATTTTCTTAACAATTAATAGAGTTGTAGAAATATTTACGCAGACAGATTTTACACTGAAAATGCATGAGGCGCAATTACACTCACGTATGTACATGGTTTGTACAAAAGGTTAAACACTACACGCAGTTAAAATTCATGTCTTTCATCAAAATTTATTAGAATCATCTAACGATTCAATGCACCGAATGAATATTCATAGTTTACAATTTACAATCACTGCTGTTAATTATACACGAATACACAATAATCTTCAATAATTATGCAGAACTTGAAAGATTAATGAAATAATTACATTCGCTGTATACATTTCAAGTTGTACATAAATCCTAATTTCGCAGTTTTTTCTACAATTTATTTTGTTTCGCTATAATTAATTTATGACGTAGGACTACATACGTATACTATTTTTTTGTTTGAGAGTATAAATATAATTTCATTAAATATATGTTCAAAAGATAATTATAATAAATACATGCTTCTCTCTAAGCTGACTTTCTTCAACTGCCATGTGCTGGCGAACGAAAAACCGGCAACCGAAACATCCCACGAACATTACCGACTTTACCCGAGTGACATACGAACGTTCAGTTAGAAACACGTAGTTGCCATGAATGTTTTAACGATTATTTTCAATAAAATATTCGACATTTATTTTTATTAGCTAATACATATTTTACTAACGATCATCTAATTGCTATTATCTGCGACATGCTTTTTTATGATATACGTGAATTTAGTTATTAAATTTAATTTATTAAAATGTATATGAATTAAATATTAATCTACCAAAGTGTATAGGTTATGTAATTTTGTGTGGTGAAGATAATATGGACGATGCTGAGAAAAATTTATCTTTGATTTTGGTTCAAATCATAAAATATGGTGCAAATACACCTCAATAACATTTATGGACTCAGTAGATGGAATTTAGTCCATGATTTTATGTGTAAAAACTGTTTAAGTCTCTGAATGTAATGCGATTAATATTTTCCAACGAGTTAATTATTTTCTATACATATAGAATGCTGCAAAAAATCAATCTGTGTTAAAAATGATATACTGTGTCGTTTAAAAATTTTAATATATTCATCACAGGACGCTTCAAGTTTGTTAATAATATTTTACATCCGCCACTGATATTTATTTTTAATTTAATTGCTACAAATTTTGTAGAGTAATAAAGTGACATAACATTGAAATATTATCATTGTATTATTAACAATACACCAATCATTTTGCATTAAATTGATTAAATGTGCGTCTTTAAATTGTTGATGGAATATGTGTATGGATGAAATATGTGTAATATGTGTCACTTTTATTTCGTCTTAAATTTCAAATTGATGTAACATAAGCGCTAGTTTAAATTATGTTATCAAATTGTTTTAAATGTTATGCGTACTTCCATGTTGACTATTATTTATTATGATTGACAACAATTTATTATCAATTAGAATCATTAGGGAGTGATTTATGTAATCGCTTTCATCCTATTTCAAGCTTTAAATTGATGTAACTTAAGTGCTATTTCACGGTACTACTATGTCATTAATTCATGTCAGACATTCCGTGTTTCGAATTCCACCGTTTGATATGCAAGAACGCAATATACGCACTTGTTGACATTGATGTGTGTGACTTTGCTAAATTAAATATCGTACAAATGAGGTATTAGATGATGTTTTTCAGATGTTATACGCAGGGCTTAATTAAATTTTATACACAATTTGTAATTAATTAACACGGATTAAATTTTAACGAAATTTCCATGAATTATGAACTGAATTGTAATTGTTTATTGAATAATTTTCTAATTAGAAATTAAAATTTAATTTTCAAGTCAAACTTGAACACTACAAATTAATTTTAATAAAAAATTTTTCATTGAATCTATTGTTATTATCTACATTTTTCTCAAAGATGGACTTGGCCCACTTTCGAAATAAACGGTTTACATGAAAAGTTTCAGATTTAAATTAATTTTAATCTTTTTCTTCCACAAATGTAGATTCTTACCTTATCTGAAAGTGGAAATCCTTCCAAATAAATCTACTTAGTTATAGTTTCATATTATCTTAATATAACAAAATTGCAATTATCTTAATTGTTTCTTTAATCGTTTCACTACTCAAATATTTACTTTATAGGTTAGAATACTAACATTTTTTTTAAATTTTTGTTTGAATTAAATCCTTTATCAACTTTGTGGTATAGATTAGAAAAGTATTAGGGTATAATCCGGGAGTTCAGCCTATAGTGTGTGCCTCATAAGAAGTCTTTCAAAGGTTAAGCGGTATACCATTGTATACACACATGTAACTGTTCCTCTTAATAGTACTTACATGGATGTGGTCATATTGACGACAAATATGCGATCAAAAAATATATATTTGAATCACAACGCATTTTTAAAATTTTGACCAGTCAATCAAGCGTTCCTTTCAGGAGACTTCTTGTCAAGCACACACAGTAATCGCCTGACATACATAAAAAAATGAAAAACACAATAGAATGATAGAAAATAAAACAGAATAGAACATATAAAGTGAGACGAAGTTTAAAAATTAGAATTGATCCAGAAATAATTCAGCATGCGTAATAAGAAAAATTTTATTGTAGCTACACGTGAAAACAGCCCTTTTCTGCGTGGATATTATCGACACGATAATTCATATTCCGTTTTATTTAAGGCTGGCATCCCTGTCGCGGTTTCGCACGCGAAATTTACATAGAATTCGAAATTTAAATTCATATATTTAAAGAAGGATTATTCCTCGCGTTTTATTGTTCTTCCTCCCTTCTTTTGTGATGTCGGTATTACACTCTCTTTAATGTTTATTTAACACGATTTAGTTTCTAAGCCCCATTCTTTCATTCTTATGAAGATATGGATAAGACTGTAAAAAGTACATTTCACGCTTTTATCTCTCGTAGGTATTGACTTTCAGAAGATCCCGCCTTACGAGGGAGGTAAAATAAGTGATACATGCTGATTTTGTTGAAACTGTGGTGCACTATAGAACTCGCAAATTATTTGCCACTTTATTGTTGCGATCTATATTCGCGTTTAACGGACGAAAGCAACTCCGAAAATTGGGGTTGTATATTGTGGGAAATTACTTCTTGTTCCGAAGAAATAAAGTTATTTTTGGATATTAATTTGAACCATGTAAACAGATTTTTAATAATTTATTTGTTTACAAGGTTCCATAAGTATTACATCGTTCATGAAAAATGCTAATCTATTTTTTTTTTAATTTATGTATGTAAACTATAGGTTAAATTTTTTAATTTTGATAAATTGTAACAATAGTTTCAAAATAGTAAACATTATTATACACAATATATATGTACTTATTTTTTATACTTGACCACCGAAGGGTAAAAGCTCAACATAAATTATATTTGGACGATATCCTAACTTCATTTTCTAAAATCAAGCTACCCATAATATTTAGATTCCTACATTATCTTTTCATGTTAAAGGACTAGATTACTGTTTACATACAATTTAATTACACTTTGTATTGTCCAAAGCAAACTTACTACACTACCCTGTACAAACTCCAGTATATCTCCAAAGCAAGCTTTCCAACAGCAAGCCAGAAAATACTTCCTTCGTATTTCACCGTAAAACTATGTTCGTATCACCGTCACCGATCGTCGGTCATAAAAAAGAGAGGTCGCAATTCTCGTCGCCGTTTTTCTTGCTAAAGGGATTCACTGCTATCCCGTAAGATTCTCCCTCAATTCCGGGAACCGAGAAAGATACGAGGAGGAACGGTCGCCTCCCCGGGAATCGATTGCCAACAGCTTTTTCACCGTTGCTTTTCTTATGATTTTTCAGAAAGCTGGCCGCTGATAATAAAAAGCGTGAACGTCCCGGCGACGGTAAAGAACGGCACTGATTACGTGATTCTGGACTGCGACTACGATCTCGAGGCCACACCGCCCAAGGGATTAGTCGTGAAATGGTTCTTCAACAACAACGAAGTGGCTTATCAATGGATACACGGCAGGGAGCCGTTGGCTGGGGATATCACGCGAAAGTACGTCGACCTGAAGTACAAAGCTAGCGATGATCCGTACACCGAGTACCGAGCCATGAAATTGAATAAGCCTGGTATCGATCTTACCGGCGAGTATACCTGTGTCATATCCACCTTCGCGGACGAGCAGTCTGCGAGTGCCTCTATGGTTGTGTATTGTAAGTATTCCGCTGTGGCAATGTCTGACACCGCGTCTTTGCCCAAACGCAACATACTTATTGTAGACAATTCTACTACTGTGATCAAAAAGTAGGGTGACATAAAAAAAACTCACTTCTGTATGTTTACAAAGACACGTGTAGCTCTGCAGCAATTGAATATATTGACATAAAACTATGCATAGATATCAAAGGCAGTACTACTAATCTAAAAAATAATTTCATGATTTTATAGTACCCGCGAAGTTTAAATGAAAAATTCACCTTAATTTTTGATGACAGTAGTATATCTGGAGCGTAGGAGGCTGTCCCAGGGGCCTGCCTATCCTACGACCACAATTGGTCCAAAAAGAAAAATGGACTCAAATGTATTTTTTGCGGTGGAAACTATTGACTTGAGTGGTCACGCACAAAGATAAACATTTCGAGTGGTCACCTCAAACGTCACATTGGGACTGTTCAAAGTGGGGTAGGCGGTACTCCCTTAAACCTAGGTCAGCCTTCTACGGGTTAGATGTAGAGCTACCTCTTTTCCTAAATTCTCCCAACTTTCTCTTTATTTCTCGACGTTTCTAAAAATTTCTTTCCTATTTCAATCTTCGATTTTCCCAGAGTGTCATGCTAGCCTGGTCATATTGCACATTTGGCAGCCAGATTTGTACGATCCTTTTGTCGACTTTCTATACTTTTCCTTTTCATTTGCCATTTCTGTCCCTTTTCGGAACAGGGCATAAAACACAGAATGTGCCGCTTGAGTCAGTCGTGAACTATAGGTTCGCTGATCCGTTGAATCATTTTGTAACTGTATGTTAATTTTTGTGTTATTAAAGTAAATAGAGTGATCGTAAGACAAAGTACGATAATCGTACTTTCATATCTTATAATTACACAATTATATCTTCACCGTTAACAGGTTTACCGTTCCGAATCTGGATCTGAGTCCTTGTAATTGTTGACTATTAAGGATTTTAGGGGATTTGAGAATTTTTGGATGGATTAAGAATTTAGGGACGCGGAATTGGGACACCAGTAGATTTAGGACTTCGGGAGTTGAGAATGTGGAGATAAATTTAGGTACTCGGGGATATTGTAGTCTAGAAATACGAGGATTCTAGGTTTTCGAGATTTAAGCATTTGGGGATCTAGGAAGTTCGGGGGACTACAAATTTGATATCTAAAAATTTTAAGATTTAGAAATTCGGGAATTTAGGGATCTAGGAATCCAGGGATGTGGGGATGTAAAAATTCGAGGATCTAGGGATTCGGGGATTAGGGTTTTCGAGTTCTTTTGGTATTCAAAAATGTCTAGATCTAGAGATTCGGGGATCTAGATAGTTGGTTATTTAATGATTAAGAGATCAAGCCATTTGAAGATCTAGGGATGCAAGGATCTAGAAATTTGGGAATCTAGTTATTTGAGAGCCTTGGAATTTAGGAATTTAAGTGTTCTATGTTCACAAAAAGTATTTAAGAGTTTTGTATTGTAAGGATATGAAACAGAGTAAAATTTGGATGCTTGGAAGTCTAGAAATCTGATAACTTAAAAATTGCGAAAACTCGAACATTCAAAATGAAATGTATAATTAAAATGGTGAATTAGATTATTTCATACTTTTAACTTTTTTTGCATAATCTGATTCAATAAACATAGACGAAATATAATGAATATAAAGTTTAACCCAATGTTGGGATCGTTATCCTATTGCAAGTAAAAATTTTGTAGCAAAGCTACTTTTCTGGTATTTTTAACATTCGCTTCAATATATTCAAATACATGTATTTGTCTAAAATCCCATCTATAAACACTAGGTTTCCAGTATCATTAGCTGCCATATAAGCCCACGCTATGACAGAACCACCTCCGTGTTTCACAGTCGGATGTAAATTTCGCATTTCCATTTCAGTTGCATCTTCTCCGCGCATAATTGCGTCCATCAGAATGAGAAATGTTAAATTTGCTTCCCTCGGAAAATGTAACGGTATTCCAGAAAGTATTGTCTCTGTTAATACATTTTTTCGTAAAATTCAGCTGCATTATCCTGTTAAGGTATTGTTCCTTTTTTGCAACCCAGAGGGTCAGGAGGTCAAAATTTTAAAAAATATTTCTATGTTCTTTGGTATTCTACAATATTATGAAATAACCTTTGTTAAATATTTCTCGTTTTAAATCAACTTGTACTTTGTTATGGTTTTTCACATAAAATTCAATTTTCAAGGAAATTAAATTATTGAAAATATTTTCAGTAATCAAACGAAATAAAAATGTCTATTGTGAGGGAGTTTTTTAAATTTTTAATTGAATGAAATTCAAGATTAATGAAAGAAGAAGAGTAATTTACATGAAAAACGACAATAGCAAATTCGTTGAAAGTGTTGTAATGTGCAAATGTTGAAATTGTTTATAATGTTTTATTAAATATGCATTCAGTTACTTAAATCATTTGTACCATTAAACTATTACAACTGCTCTCCTCGATTTTATACTTTGTTATTGTTAAAAAGTTACATGCACAGTAAATCAAAATTCATTTCACACAGCTTTTTGCAATATTAACATAATAATATGTAATTCCATGCACAAGGGCTGCTACGGTCTGGGAACACCATCTACGTTATTAAAGTTTTCGATCCGAACAAGGATTAAACCACTATTAACCCTAGACCCTAGAACGTTTAAAGTTTTAAAAGGTTTAATATCAACTTAAGGTTACGTCACTTTATACTCGCGTAAAAAGGCGTGAAATATTTTACCTTTTCTATCTGAAGTATTTTTATTTATACAGTAAATATAAAATAGTTTAATTGATATTTTATTAAATTAAACCAGCTGACATTTAATTTAAACATTCTTGTCGTACAAGGCTGATCATGTACAACATATGCATTTACACATATGTACATATGTATATTTATGAATTTATTTATTCACTTATTTATTATATTCATATATTCACAAGTGTTCATTATGATGTTCATTTGTATCAAAACAAACATTTGTCTTTTTGCTCGCCATAAACGTATTTGGAACATTTTGAATAAATAATGGTTATCATTACGTAATTTCGACACTATCTCTCTGCTACGACTCCCATTGCAGCATCTAATTAGTTCATTCACGGTCATTAAACATTTATTTAACATGAAATGGAACCATTAGTCTTGTAACACTGCAACCAATCCAAATGACTGGTTTCAGGTTCCAGGTGATGTCCTTATGATCGATTTTTGAACTTTATTTGCACAGCACCACCCTTTTGAAGTTTTAGAACAACTAAGGCCATTATATTCCAATTTATACACTTTAGCCTCAAAGTTCCTCTTGCCAGTAGCTACACCTGTTATGGCAGCAAGGTTATTCCTAAAGCTGGTGCTAACACGCGTGTTTCAAATTAACGTTCGCACGTGCGAATGAAGTTTGCGGCGACGTGCTTCGCTGCACGACGAATCGCCATAGTAGTCCAATATTTTATTATGTTGCTCTTTATTGGATTTTCAAAAATAAATTTGCTAGACGGCTTATTTATCGCGTACCAATAATCGTTTACAGTCGTATTACAGGTTTTTGCACACCAAATTAATCTTCTCGTAGGTCATATTCGCCATATTGCGGCTTTCATTCCTTTCGCAAATGTAATTCAACCTTTCGCAAATTATAGATATTCAAATTCTCAGAATTATTACTGGATCAGCAAAAAGACGAATAACTCTTAAAATATTATGTTAAATATTTACTTAATAATCATTTTTCTTTAAACAATCAATAGCTTCTATTATTACTGTACTATTTTTTAAATTTTCTGTCTAAAGAGTGGTTTGAATTTAAGAACAGTTAAGTCCTTTTATTTTACTTGTTAAAATAACGTGATTATATAAAAATAAAATGGTTATATAAATTAAACCGTAGATATAACGTTCATCTAGATTAACATACTTGTCTTCAATTCAGAACAGAGCTATAAAATTAATATTATTGTACACAGAAAGAGTATGTTTTCAAATATCTTGGATTAGCAAGTATTATTTTTAAACTCGTCGATTACGTTATTGTCTGAAAACATAAATCCGCTATTTAAAAAAACGTTCTTCCACATTTTATTTCGTTCGGTGAAAATATTAATTTTCTATCTTAATTACAATCTACGCGTGTCATAAACTTTTAAACGAAATTATCTTGTACAAACATTTTAAAAACGACGGAAATATCCGCTATCTAAATATCCAATCGCGAAACGTTCATTTAACGCTATACGATAAGCAAATAATATTCCGAAACCATCACCGTGTAAATGTCGCGTAAAAAAATGGAATTTTTCATCCCGTTTGATAAGCACGGTGTACAATAATTTATATAGCAGCATACACTGATAACTTTTTGAAATGCTCAGTAATTTAGTTTTAACCGGGTGAAATGAGAAAGTTAAAGCAGAATAAATAAACTGGTAACACTTGAACGGGAGTCAAATTGTCTCATTTCCACACAATTTAATGAGTTGTCTACACTGCAAAACATTAAATATTCAGTATTCGATGGTAACATCGACAGAAACTTTCAAACAAATTATAGTACGCATTGCATAATTCATCGTTGCATTTTTTCCACGTTTAAGGGAAGAAAGTTGCTTAACACTCTTTCTACCAAGAGAAATTCAAATTTTAACATGCATGTTTGTTACTATCGTGATAATAAATTGTGTGGGTGATGAGCGGTTAAGGGCCGTGCAAGCGTTTACGTTAGACTCGAGTATCGAAAACGCGTGAGATGAAATTTGAATGCCATAAAAAATGTCTGCCTATTCAAAAGACTAGTTTACAACTTTCCAACTACATTATTTGAGTTGAAAAAAATTACAGATATTTGGGAAAATAATGAAGATATAAAACATATGATCAATGTATACGAAGCATGCCACAAGCTGTGACCAAAGCAAAAGGTGGAAATACAAGATATTAACATGTGTTAATAATGTTATGTACAGTAGTAGTGTATCATGTTAGTAACTAATAAATTATATAATTATAATTTGAACGGACCATTTAATTTTACGGAAAACGTGTAAAATGCTGAAAATTTATAGCGGTCCTAATTCGATGGCCAGGGACTGTGGTTCGGATGGAACCCGAAATTCGATTGAAGTGAAAATACGAGTCTGGTCTGTCACGTTCGAACAGTAATGTGCGTCACGAGTGTGACACAATATTATACGGCCAAGGATTAAACAAGTTTCATGTTAGGAATACAAAATTTGGCTAAACTTCGCTTTATTTATTTGGTCAAACATTTTAGAGCACCATTTTTTTAAACTTTTTTTGCATAAGCAGTATTCAATAAATGTAGACGAAATATATCGATTTTGTGGATTATGCAAAAACAGTTCAAAATAGTGACGCTGCAAGTTGAAGTGAATATACTTGTAGTAATAACAAAACATTTATAATAGTAAAATTTCGATTTTTCCTACTACTTTTAATGTTTTTTATAAACCATCAGAAACACCCAATTGCGCATTACCTTTTAAAATATATTTGAATTTCACATAGTCGATAGCTTTATATTTCATTTCGCCCACTCTGACACTGATAAAATTCAGCAGAACACAACAAATTTTCTAATCAGTTGTTTTAACAAATTGTAGTACAATAATTGCAGTAAATAACTCAGTAAGGTAATGGCGATTGAGACATGTTTGCTTCTTCGTACACGAAGACGAATGCTAAAATTATGCTAATCACAATATTCGTGGATACTGTACCTCTTATCCGATCAGATTTCAGACCTACCCATATTCGGAACCCTCTTAGGCAACTTTCGTACATTGTCGTAAAATGATTGCTAGAACTACTTCAAGGAAACGAGGATAAAGGTCCGCGTTATCAAGATCCATAATTAATGACATCTTAATTACAAGTAGAGTGTAAAAGTGTTAAGAGTTATTTGAGTATAGATAACTAATCGTTTATATATTATTCGAGTTACTACCTATTCTGGTTATGCATCGCTTAAAAAACATTTTTTTTATCAAATAAGCACATTCTTTGAATAGGGCATACAATTACGACTGCTGGTAGTATTGAATCAGGAAAATTTCAACCTTCACTCCGTTCTGCTGAAGTATCGATTGTTCCTTGAAAAGAGATTTCAAATGGTTTTAACGAGGAATCGTTAGGTAGTCATATTTCCTCAACCGACAGAATATTATCGGTAAGGAATTTGCTGTCTTCTTCGCTTTTTGTTACCGGAAGGATAATTTTCTGACAAGGGAGGTTTCCCAAGTTAATAACCGATTGTAATGAAACTTATACAGTACGTAGTTTTTGAAAAAATAATTTCACCCATATTTTATTTATTGGCAATCATTCATATTAGCATAAACATAGATGAAAACATCCCTCGAAATTGGGGATTTCGTAAAAGCCATGACATAAGAATATTATATTTAATATTGTAAGAATATTAAAATGAAATTGTAAAACCAGTCATTTTGGCGTGGTAGTTCTAGTGCAGGGGTCGGCAACCTGCGGCTGACAATCAGTAGAATCAAACTTGTGGTTCTTGAGTAGTTTAATAGTACATATTGAAAAATTAACCGCAATATTGCAATTGCTAAACAAATATAATAATCCTGCGCACACATCAAAATGCACGGCAGATCGCATGCATGTAAACCTAGCTTTAGCTAACCTTGCTCTCCACACTCACCGACGCCACACTCAAAACCAAAAAGTGTTTCCGTTTTCTTTAATACGTTGACTTATATGTTCTGTTACTACTAATAGAATGTTTTGATTTCACAATCAATACATGTTTCACAGCAGATATTATATTATTTTTTCTAATACATACCGATGTATGTACTTATATTTGGCTCTTTAAAAAAATAATTTATCACATCGGGAAAGAAATGGCGCTTCAGAAAGGTTGCCGACCCCTGTTCTAGTGTAAACAAATAGAAAAGCGAGATATGTACTGTCATAACAATTGTTCTCGCGACATCGACTTTAATTTCCAAGCTAATACATTGCAGCCTTTGTGTATCGCGTGTTTTGTGACGTGCGATAAGTACGCAATTTTTATCAAGTCATGTAACACGTCTCTAGTAGTTTGACGTGACGTCAAGCGTGCTAGGGTGATGTTGCGTGAAATAATTCTTGAAATTGCAACGCGACATGAAACAAAGGCACCGACTTGATAAAATCAAACTGGCCGTCTATTTCCCTGTCCGTTTGAATTTCAATCATGTAATAATTAGTAGTGCGTTAATTAATATCAAACTGTTCTCCGTTATTGTGAGAAAATGTGTATCGAGTATACAGTATAATTACTTCGTGTGTAATTGGAGAGAAATCGGATCTACTGTTAATTGATGTTATTAGTGCATCTCCGTAATAGGGAAATAACTGTGGTAAATATTTGGGTTTCGAAATCTTCCAATTTTTAGATTTCTGAATCTTCAGATTTCTAGTTTTCCAAATTGGTGATTTTCCAGATATCCAAACTTTACAATTTTCAAATTTCCAAATCTCTAACGTCCAAGATTCTTAAATTTTCAAACTCTTCAGTTTTCAATTTCTCAAATTTTCGAATTTCATATTTCTAATCTTTAAATTTTCAAGTTCTTAAGTTTCAAAAATTTCAAAATCACAAATCTTCAAATTTCAGAATTTATAAAGATTAATTATTAATATCTTAAATTTCGAAATTTCCAACATTTCAAATTTCATATTTCCAAAATCTGAATCTAACTTTTATAACTTTGGAACTTTCAATTCCGCAAATTCTCATATGCTGAAATTTGTATTTTCCCAAATGACTAATTTTCAAAATTTCAAATTTGTGAAAGTCAAAATTTCCAATCATTAAATATCCAAATTTTTTAATTTTCGAATTACTAAATTCTCAAACTTTCAACTGTCCAACTCCTCCAATTTCCAAATCTCCAAATTCCCAAATTTCTAAATTATTAAATACTCAAATTTCCAATTTTTCCAAATCATAAAATTTTCAAATCCCATATTCTTAATGCGAAGGTTTGTTAATTTAGGAATTTCTCAATTTCTAAACATCTAATTGCTTATTAGTATAAACAAAATTTTGACTAATCGAATTGTTTAATTTTTTATAAACTTTCTTATAGTATTATACATACATCTATTATACAACTAAAATTATTTCATAATAAATTTTATTATTCGTTTATTCGCATGATTTCATTATAATTATTACTTTTTACACTAAAAGATACATTTTACAAAATTAAATATCAATTAAGATACAAATTTAAAATTACTATTGTTTATATTTTTCATATTTTTATATTTATTAATTTTTTTTTTATAATTATATTTTTCAAAGCGGTACAAGTTCATTTGCAACTAAAAATTCATTTATTTTCTTTAACATTTTTATTAATTACTACACCATAATAAAATTTAACAAATGCATAGTTTTAAAAACATTACCAAAATGGATTAACGTTTGCCAATACTTTTAAGTTAATTAAACGCAAACCTTTAAATACCTCAATGTATTTATAAATGGATTTATGCCATTTCCAAAAACAACGACTCATTCGACATCCGAATTTGTATTGTAAATATTATGCAATAAATTTTGGAAAGCCAGGTTTCATTGTTTGGTTTGATATTATTGTGAAATCAAGTGAAAACTTGTCAATATTATGTAATTCCGCAGTATATTCAATCTTCCGTTTAACTTTTTTACAAAACTGCTCAGTTTAATGTAAAATTGAAACAGGATACATGTAAATAACCGTCAAATTGATGGTTCGCAATATTCGATCGATTCCGTGAAAATTCATTTCATTTAAAGTAAGTAAATAATGACCTTCTGTCAGATTTTATTAACACAGGCGAACTAAAAATTTGTTGCTATACATCTTTTTATTTATTCATTTCAAATATCGTTTCACGAGTTACAGGTCATCCCTCAAATAACACGCTACACGAATTGCACGAAGTGAATAGCAGGGTAAAAAATTGCGACAAACCTCGAATAGCACAAAATTCGATTTTATGAAGTCGCAAATATTACGGTACGATCACTGAGTAGGCAATGTCCGATATAAAATTAAGTTTATCGAAGAAAAGAACGATATATGCAGGATCTCTCTCAAGTCCGACCCCATCCTTATACAATATTTCGATGGCGTCTTTAGATATGGAAAAATGTTTCAGAAGAGGGTGGCAACACTTTGACCTTACATGGTCGTTTGAAGGTCACGTGAACATCTTCGGCTTTTTAAGTAGAGCCTCCATTTTTTATTGTATGTTCTTGTAGCCCTTGTCGAGATGTATTCAAAATGCTGCCTATGTTCATTTTTCTTGCACGTCATTCTTAAGATATGAAACTTCAAAGTCTACACATTATATCGACATTCACATTAATCCAAGGTGTACCGCGCGAAGCTTGCGCGATCAGATATACGCCACTGATGTGTCAACTTTGAAGCTTCGTATCTTGGGAATTACTTGTACAAAAAACAAACATAAGTGTTTTGAAAACGATGAGGGCTACAAAGATGTGCAATAAAAAATGGGGGCTTCTATTTAAGAAACTGAAGATTACGTTCACGTGAGCTTCAAACTATTATCCAAGGTAAAATTATTACCATCTCATGTGCTCCTTGATATCCTACAACTTTTGTCTGAAACACTTTTCCATATTTAAAACCATTTCCAAAATGTATTGGGGGGTTGGACTTTAGAGACACCCTGTATATCACCATTTCACCATTTTATAACACATGAGAAACTCCATTATAATTGACACTTTCTTTTTAACAAGATGCCCTAAAATGGATTTTTCATGACCATGTATGTATTTATTGAAGGAAAAATAAAACGTTGATCTTCTAATTAATTAAATCTAGTAATAAAAACAAAATTTTTCAGCGCGTCCAATAACCTTTGTCGAGCAAAAAATTGCTTGCCTAATTTTAGCATCTACAACCTTATATATTTCCACTCTCCAACTGACTAATATACATTCAAGACAAAACAGAGATATTGTCATTTTGAGTAAATAAAAAATGTTAAATTAATATATTAAATAACTGTTATTTCAGTATATTTTTATAACATCAAATTTTGACGGATGTTTACTATTTCGGAATTCGATATTTAATATGCATAATATGGTACCTGAAAGAGTACGTTGTTGGCTGGCACGGGTGGCACACGAGAAAGCGAAACGTTTCTCCAACAGGTGGCAAATATTTGCTGCAATGAAGTTGGAGCAGCGTGTCTTTGGGACAAATTAGTTTGACGGTAAACAGATGAGCAACTCGTGGCGAAAAAGGGAAAAATTCAGTGTACCGCGGCCGCAGTCTGCTCGCGGATAATTAAAAATTCTAACTGGAAAAAGTTAAACACCGCCCGACGCTATTCGATTTCATCACTATTGACTCTCTGTCAATTTAATTCATCGACTCGAACCAGTTGGTTGTTTGGTGTTGCGCCTTCAACCTATTTCACCGAAAAAGTTACGCCCAATGCTACGGTTCTCTGGAAAGTTCGGGTTCCAACACGAACCCGGTACTTGTCTCGTAAATTCTGACTTTAAAACTTACCTAAACTATATTTATTGTTAAAAAGAAATGTTAATTAACTACCAGCTTCATTTTTAGATGCGTCACAGTTATAGTTTTCGATGAAATCATTCTGAGCCATATTTGTTTTTAGTAAAATGAACTACAATTCGTAATAAATTGTTAAAACAGAACGTTAAAAAAGGACAACTGCATGTCTCCGATAGGACGCGTCGGAGCCAATCGGAACGATTCGGCAATCTTCGATAATTTACGACGCGCGAGCCGGTTGCCGGTCCGCGACGGTTGGCACGTGGCGATTAGAATAGATTTTATTATTATTTTAACATATAAATACAATATTATTAATAAAATTACTACTAATAATAATTAATATTATTAATTTTATTTAAAGAAAGTAAAAATTATTTCAAACTTTTGAGCACCAGTGTACAATTATTTAAAATGATATTGAAACTGAATTTGTAAATCTTATTTTGACGCTATATTTGATTTATAAGTAATCATACTAAAATACGACATTTTTTGAGTTATTAAATACTAGTTAATGTTATGCGAATTATTTATCACTTTTTAGTGTTGAAAAATAAATTTAAAAAAATATTGGTAAATTATTTTCATCAATGTTTTACATAGCTCTCTTTTTTATTAAATTATTGTTAATATTGAGAGTGTTTTAATGTAATTGTCAAAAATTATAGATATTATAGAAAAGAATAAATATTAGGCAAGATAGTTATATTTTTTACAGTTAATATTAGTTGCATTAATAATTATTGTTACAATTAATATTAGACAAAAATAGTTATATTTTTCTGTACTCAAAGATTAATTTTGTTAAATAATGATACACTTCCACTTGTCACGTATTATCACTTAATATTTCTTTGTCTTATTTATTCTAGTACAACAGCTTTTCATTATAAACGTATATCTAAACCAAATTATGTACTATTAATTCTCAACTAGCATGTCAACTGATAAGTTTCAATTTTTTTTTAACTGCTACGTTGCACGCGATTCAGCACACTCGAACTGATTTATTCATAATTCTCTCCAACACGCTGTTTCTTTAATTACCTCTAATTCTATTTATTAAACATAACAATCGTTTTATCTAATTTATTTTTCAAATGATTGTACTTTATAAAGTATTACCAGTGATAAGAAATTTGACCTTAATATCAATTCATAATGCGAACGCAGATAAAATTCCATTATTTATTTTAAAATAAAACTACATCACTGAATTATTCATACATTTTTACTTTATATCAAAACCATCGAATTTCATGTACAACGTATTCTCCGACTCGGTATGGAAATAATACAACCCTTATCTAACTAGAAGCATTGTGTAATAAACAAAAGTATTCTGTTTATTGAAAAATTTTTTCTGAATTTATTAACGCACAGTTTTAAAAAAAATTTCTTTTTTATTTAAATAATTATTTTTCTTCCCTTTTGATATTGGTTGATTTCAACGAAACAAAAGCATTGGTATGCTCGGGATATTATAAATTATATTAATCTTTGGTATTCCGAATTAGCAACATAGCATTCAAACCTATAATTTTATGCCACATTTTGCATTCCCGAAATGTCCGCAAAATTGATACGAGAATGTAGAATTAATATGCAATTGGATATATTACATTATCGTTTGAAGGTTTGACGTATTTTACCCACGATTGCAACATTTATTTGCTGAAAAATGTTTGCAAAATAATGTTTTATTCCTTTGCAGATTCAGACGAAAATGTAAAAATTACACCATTAAATACATTAAATTTTATTTTCAATAATATTAATAATTTATTTCGGGTTAACTCCATCATTTCCTTTTAGTAATTTTAATTTCTTTGATTGTTGGAATAATAGTCATATTTAATTCTTTTTTAAGATTAATTAATAATGAAGAATTTAAAATAATTCTAATAACGTTATAATATTTTATTTATATTTATTTTTAAGTGCATCAATTATTCAATTATTAATATAATCAATATAATTATATTTATTTAATATATTCAATTATTAGTATAATTTTTGTTTTATACATTAATTTTAATTTTAAACTTGAACATTAATGTTTAATAAAACATATTACATAATTTATTAATAATAAATATATCTTACAATGAAGTTTATATTTTAAACATTTAGATCAATATTGAATATTTAAAACGGAATTATTTATTTTCATTTTTTAAATATGAATTGTATTTTTTTTACACTTTTCAATCATGAATTCATTGAACGTCAATCGATTCGTGCCGTCGCCAATATTTCTTTCACAGAACTTTTCAAGATTTTAAGCTGAGTTTCCTCATTTTCTTAGTATTTAGAGTACCGAGTAAAAGTATTAATTTTCAAGTCAAAGTTTCGAAATATTTTAATACTTCCCCATCGGTATGGAACAGAACAATTAGGTTAAAATGTTTCAAGTTGTTTCATTAGAATTGTATATGTCTTGGAACAATCCCGTGTTTGTTCCTTTCTTCAAACTTTCACTTCAGCATGAAATTAACCTCTTCGGTACAGACAACAACAAAATTGCTTTCCCTGAGCAACTTTAGAAATGTCTAAATTTTGGAATTTTTGGATTAGGAATGTTGGAAAATTTAGAAATATGGAGATCAGGAGATTTGGAAATTTTAGGAATTTAAAAACATGAGAATTTGAAAATTTAAAAAGTTGAGAATTTGAGAATTTAAAATTTTAGCAATTTTCAAGTTTAGCAATTTTCCAATTTTCAAATTTAGGAATTTAAAAACTTTGGAACTTAGGAATTAGGAAATTGGAGATTTGCAATACATCTCGCTTCTATTTCCATTGAACATCAAATCCTAAAGATCCCAAATTATCAGTTCTCCGAAATCATTAAAAATAAACAAGTGATACATCTCCTCCCTCTTGATTGTCAGATTGTTCCTAAGGGATGCCAGATTTGTTCATGACTGTACGACGGCGGTTCGCCGCGTAATGCTTTCTTAGAGTCAAGAGAAAGGTAACAAAGGTAATGAAGAATTTCGTACAAGGTACTTCTTGCTGAGAAAAAAGAAACAGCAAACAGTAACGAAACTAACAAAGAGAATGAATTCTATAATCAATAACTATCCCCAATTGTTCATACAATTGTATGTGTCGGCTTTAATTAACCTATTTAATATCAAATAGGTTAAGCTGCATTTTTGTTGAATCTAACAAGAAGGTAGAGAGTATTTCTCCTTCTATTTTTCTATACATTATGTGTTTATAGTACTTGAATACTTAGATCATTTTATACAAGGTCTGACCGAATAACATTTGAAATAGCATTTTTAGATTTTCGATTACAAGAAAATTAAGCTTGAAAACTCACCACGTTCCTGCGATGCGATAATGTTTTCTGTCGAGCGACGTAAATAAGTTGTTTTCCATCACACTTCAGCCAAATATAAGATTTTTAAACGATAATTATAGTTATTAGGCAGGATGTGAAGATTGCCTGGCTTCGTAAGGTACACAGATCTCAAACTCATAGACTTTTATTTATGAAAATATATTAAAGAAACGGAATACAGTAAAGATATTTGCAGTATGGAGGGTTACAGTGCGTATATGTACTTCGCGAAGGTTCGGAAACGTTCGGGAACGGTCGGGAGGATCGAGACAGAAGACGATCGATTGTAATTGCGCAGTAAAGACGCGTCCATATTTGCGAATAGAGATTATTAGAATTGTATTATTTAGTACGTAAAGTCGTTATTAATAATATACTCATTCATATATATATATATAAAACTAGTGTTTATTTAGTTACCCCACCATTGATCCACAACAACATTAAAAGTGAGAACTAATTAGTCAAGCAATTAATTATACAGAAACTGAAAAGTCAACACGTTATTGAGAATACATACTTCAATAATTTGACGAGTGTAACTATTAATCTGACAACAGGGATAATTTCAGCAATTTTGTAACAAAAAAAGTAAAATTCTTTCAACTGAAAATTTTGTTTGTGTTATTCTTTCAAGCCAATAGCATTCACGTGCTGTGTAGACATCGTATACAAGCACCATACGCATTTACGTCGCTCGATAGAAGATGACACTGCCATAAAAGCAAAGGAATACAGCGAATCTTGAAACATGACTTTCTTGAAAACCAAATTGAAAATCAAAGAATTTTATTCTTCATTTCTCTCTTATTTTCAAATAAAAAATTCATGATATGCCCATTTACATGCTATTCAACCGGACAAAAATTTCCAACAGATATCAAACTTTTTGTGTTACATGAAGTTAAATTTGATATCTTATAAAAATGTGTTTGGTGAGTTTTTTGGATCATTAAATTGTGTATCGATGTGGAGAAAATACTTTAAACACACTAGGATGTAAAAATGGACTAGTGTAAGGTTATTATACAGTTTCGCTTTAATATTTAACGAGTTGTTTTTCTTTGTCTCTCTCGGTTTCCGAGAATGTTTTAAGAGAATTAAATGAATATGTATGTATGGTTCTAAAGTGTTGCAGTTTTATTAAATCAACACTAGTTTACAGTTTACATTGCAGGGCACAGAAATGTGATATTTTGAAATTGTTTAACCACCAAAGGTAACAGAATTTGAAAGTTTGAAAATTATTTGTTCATTCAATTTCTCGGAACATTTACTACCCTACATGAGCGTCAAAATATGACCACAGACTGAGCAAACGCGTAACCAGACTTTACTGTATCTATTTACCAGTTTAACCTGCGACTGATTTTAGGTTAACGAAGCATAGATAGATTATAACCAGACTAGAGAGGAGATTTCATTATGATTTGACTAGTTAACAACCTATGTCAACTACTGGTTAAACATTGTAGAGGAAAGTACTCCATCATCGCATAAGTTCCTAATGTACTACAGTGGACTTTCGTGAAAGCTATAACATAGTCGTAGACTATAAAATAACGGCATCTTAGTGTAAATTCTTTTTAACAAACAAACAACATTATCTTTAAAACTAATTAAACAAAATTACATAAAAATTAACAAAATTAAAAATGTTAATAAAATAATTGTTAAATGAATTTGTTAAACGAACTGATGGTTTGTTAAACAAAAAATAAAAATAATTTCAGTATAAAAAATTAAGTTAGTAGATTAAATAAAATTTCGTAGTAAATGAAAGTCGAGGATTTGAATGTGAATTAAATTCACATTTAAGTATACTTTTTTCTAGATTAATTGTATTGACAATTTGTAAACAAATATTAATAATGTAATAATTAAAATAATTATTAGTATGAATACGATATTAAAGATTACATACTTTAATATTTTAATTAAATTTTTTAAATGGAAATTAAATGCAATTTAATTATAAACAGGAATTTCAGAACTAGGAGGTCAAAAATGTTTTTCGAAGTTTATTCCTGTCACGAGATAAACAAAAAAGGTCGTTAATCACTGTTTTAGCTAAAGGTTAAATGTCCGTCTGAGCCTGAAACGAAGATATCAGCATTATCAAAGGTTGACCAGTTTAATGCTTGTGATAGAATTTATATTTGTGCTAGTATCTGGGCAAAGTCTGACATTTGGTCTTTTTTTTCGATGACACGAACATAACAAGCACCAGAGCGGCGATATAATTTGAACATTTCTGCCAGGGTGACACGTTCGCAATTTATTTTCCTGGTCACATTTACCTTACCCCTATCGTGACAACCACTCTTTCAGGAAAATAAAAGTTGCCGACCACTGCAATGTAGCGAAGCGAGGAAAGGAACGAAAGAAAGAAAAAGAAAAGGTAACCCGACTTGAAGAAAACGTCCGGCATTATTGCGATAATGCAGCGTCGTCTTCCGTGGGCAACACGCGGTGTATCCATTACTTTATTTTTATTTTTATCACTGTACGTGTGACCGCCACGAAATATCCACCTCTAAACCTTATATACCGAGCTTTGATTGGACGGATGTTCGTAAATTGCTTTTCCCTTCGCCGTTCGTTAATAGCCAGACCGAGAATTGAATGTTCAATTTCTTGACTATGTCTGAAATCATTCCGTAATAACGTTTTCTGCAGGCTCGAAGCAGAATCGATCTTCTAGGTTTTTAACTCCTACATTTTTTAATCATCAAATCTCTAATTTTACAAATTTTTGACATTTTAAATTTTCAAGTTTCTAGATTTATAAATACAGAAATATCGAATTTATCAATTTCTGAATTTTAGAAGCTTTAAAACAAAAATTTTCATGGTTAAAAATTTAGAAATTTAGAAATATTTAAATTTTGGATTATCATGTTATTCAATTAATGGATTGTTAAATTATTAAATTTTTAGATTTACACATTAACAATTATCAAATTATTAAGTCATCAAATTAATTTAATTGTCGAATTTTCAAGTTCTCAAGTTTTCACATTTATATTTTTTCAAATCATAAAATTATCAAGTTATCAAATTGTAAACTTTTCAAGCTTTCAAATTTACAGATTTATAAATCTTAACATAATTAAATTTAAAAATTCACAAGTTTAGAAATTTGATAACATAGAAAATGTAGAAAAATATAAAAATATCAACTTTTTGAATTTGCAAATTTGGACATTAAATTATTTATTATAACGTCGTTCGTAAAATGAAAATATAAAATGAGGATATAAAATATATCTACTGTAGACCAAAGCAACTACAATGTTGCTATATTTAAAAAAAGTCTGCTAAACGAAAATGACATTGATTAATTATCTTGTGCAAGGAAACCAGTTACTGTTTACTTTCAAAATTATGAGATTCAGCAACAGATGGAAGAAAATGAATTTGTCTTCCTTTTATGTTTTAAAATCATTAATCATTAAAGTCATTTATCACAGATAATCGACATTCTTTGAAACAATATTCACATTAAATTAAAATTGATCGTAAACGCGAGATGTGCAAAAAACGAACAGCTGCGAGCGAAGGATTCAATTTAGAACTAATGAAGCGCACATGTCACAAACTTTTCTCGACAAACAGCAGAACAAAAAGTATTGGCAACTACATTTGTATACACCCTCACTTTTGCTTCCTTCGCTCATGTTTCATTTTCTTCCTCGGGTTTCTCAATATTACTTTTTTTTCTACTACAGAAAGCAGTTAAAGCGCAAAGCTAAAATCCACAAAAACATTTATAACGTGACTACGCAATCCAACAAAGAGATTTTCGTACATTGTAAACTTGAAATTGAATTTTTCGTTTAAACACGTACTACCTTATTACGAAAATATGTTCAATTAAATGTCAATTTTGTTACGAAATAATGTTAAATATGTTGTATTAATTAATAATAAAAATCATTGATATAACACTTTAACTGATAATATGTATATTTAATACAGTATTGTAAATAATTTGAACACAACTTTTAATTCATATGACTCACCAGAGTTCTGCCTTGTGAAATTCTTCGAAAGTGAGGATTTTATTGAAGTGGCGTCATTATCCAGAAAAGTATTTTCATTTTCTTACTATTAACTACCAATTTCACTTTTAAATGCATCACGGTTATAGTTTTCGCTGAAATCATTTCGAGCCGTATATTTTTTAGTAAAATAAACCACAATTTCTAATTAACTTTTGTTAGAAAGCAACGTTAAAGAAGGACTACTGTCTTCAATAGGATGTGCCCGAGCCAATCGGATCGATTCGGAAATCTTCGGCAATTTACGGTGTGCGAGTCGGTTGCCGGACCGCGACAGTTGGCACGTGGCTATTAGAATGGATTTTGAAAGCGAATAATAAAGACTTGTAATGTAAATTGTTAAATTAAATTATTCATTTCAAAATCCCAACAGTTTTTAAATAACAGTGAAATTGTTAATGGGTTTTGTGCACCGATACTATAAAATAAGAATATTTGTTAGAAACTGAACTAGAACTTTGCTTTGCTTTGCTTTATTGTTCCCTTATAAAAAGAGGGCGCTTGAGTGGTGTTCCTCTCATTTTGCCCGAACTAGAACTTACTTGCAAGCTGAGAATGAAGGTCAGCAATGATACTTAAACAGATTTGCAGCACATTCTCGCTCATATTGAGGTTACCCATACCACAAATATTATATAATTTGTAGTTTTTCACAGTATTGTCGATATTACTAAAATTTGCCAGAGCTAAATTGTACAATAATGTACAATTAAAAATAATTTCAATCTAAAGTGGACCTGCTCCACTTTCAAAATAAACATCTTTCCAATACCGTTAATCATCCAAGCTTCCATCGTCCAAATATTAGGGAATTTCAATTATTTATACTACAGATTTCTTATAGATTAAAATATATTACGTTTTATCTATTGTTATTGTTCTCTTTATTCTTTTTTTTTTTTTTTAATGGACTTGTTTAAAATGGACGCATTTAATAATTAAAAATCGTGTTATTTAAATTAAACGAGCTGTTTTATGTTCCAGCAACGGAGAAAAAGTTTGATCTTCAGCCGCACAAGAAGATTATCGACGGTAAATATGGAGTGGAGATAACGTGCAAGGCAGAAGGACTATTTCCGGAGCCGACCCTGGATTTATCCATCGAGTAAGTATCCAATTTTCTAATACGTTCAGCATGTAGAAATGAGCAGACGAGAAGGGTCACATTGGGGTAAAAAATTATCCTCTGACAGTTTTCCCCTGACATCACCTGATAATTTTTTTGTTTTCTTTGGATCCGGGTTCGGCAATATTTCTTGATATCCCTTATTAACTATTATTATTAAAAAATAAACGTTATGCTTATTAAAAAGAATATGAGTTTGTTTGGTATAATTTAACAGACTAATTAACAGACTCATTTGTTAAAAAAAAAAAAAAAAAAAATACAGGTTATAAGCATTTTCATTGCTGAATAAAACACTCACTTCCACCAATAAAATTTATAAAACGTGAAAACAAAATAGAGAACACTAATGAACACAAAATAACATAAAGTTTTAAAATAGTAGCGTAATAGTAGTTTACAATAATAAAATGAATAAAGTGTTTTGTTTAAATAATAATTATTATATAAAGTTAATTGCTGTACTTATTACTTTATTTTAGTAGATTTTCGAATAGGAAATATTAAGATGTATCAAGATTATAAATGTATGCAAATATCAAGATTTCAAAATGTATATCACGTTTTAATGAAAATGTTCTTAATCGAGAATTATAATTTTGCTTTACCCCTCGTCCCCGTTTCGTCTATTCGGCCAATTTATCATCTATATGCAGTAGATTCGTAATAATTTTATAAACATCGTGTTGTTTCCTTTTCAGAGGTTTCCCACTGAAGCAAACAGTGAAGGCCAATACTGCACAAGATTACAATAACCTATACACTGTTTCATTAGAAACGGCGTTGCTGGACGATGAGTTAAAAGGAGCGGCAATTATTAAATGCTTGCTCGGAATACCGGCGGTAAACTATAACGTTTCACACGAAACTGTCTATTATCCAGGTTAGTGTAACCTATTTCAATGTACTCTATTCACCTTCATTTCTATTTTTCTGTCATCTTCTATCTTCCTCCGTTTTCCGACAACTAAATGTGTCCCATATTTAATCTTGGTTGTATTATAATATTAACAAAGAACGGCTAAAGAAATGTAATTAGCGTTGCACGGATTAACAGTATTCATATTTCTTGCATCCCATGGAAATCGATTCGTGTTAACTTTTTAACTGGAGCTCCATGCAACCGGTTAATTCTTTAACCGGTGCTCTCGTTTTTACAACATAAACATTTTCCTGGGAAAATTTGTTACTGTATTATGAGGATATTGTACATATTGTAATCATACTGTATTATGAGTTTTTCTGATGGTTTTAACCGTTTTTTCACTTGCAAACGTGCTTTATAAAATATGCTACATGATCCTTGAGTTTTGTTGAACATAATGTTAAACATTTAAGCACTTCAGATTTTGAAATTAATAAAATTATGTAATATTCAATATTTGTGCAAATATTTCTTATCTTCCGTAATTATAATGTTTGCTGTGTCTTTTGTTGCTTTGCTTTTGCAAAGTTTTGCAAAGTGTTGCAAATTTATTAAGAAGTTGCAAATTTCCAGATTAATTTTTCTTTAAATAAATTCTGTAAGTAGACCATATACGTTTGTTATTATTTTTTTATTATTATTACTTATAATAACTCAGAAATATCTTTTTTAAATAAGGAATTAATTATATAACAATGGACCCAAGCTGTTATTCTGATCTTTTAACGAATTTTTGCACATTGGTGGAACTTGAAAATCTGAAGTTAATGATACTCAGTTTTAAGGACAGCGATTATTAACTTATAAGCTGTTTAACATCAAAATTACTGTTTTTGTTTATCTTCTGAAGTGTAGTCTTTTGGAGAAAAAATAGTTTTGGCATTATTCGTTATTTTCGCAAGTTCGAATTCCTTTAGAGAAATTTTTTTTAGTCTTGGATGAACTTGTGGCATTATTCTAATAAACTACGAAATATTGCAATGTATGTTGCAAGATTATTCATAAATTCAGAAATAGTAGAAATCGTATACCAATAATAATAATATCCAGTCCTTGATGTCTTTAAGTTTTTCATGAAACTAAAATCATAACATACAATAATTTTCGAGTTTTACAACATTTAAATCGTGAGCGTGAAATTCTGTTTCTATCAGATTTATTTCAATATTAATATCTGCAATTTATTCTGTGGTGGATAAATAATATAAATGAATAAAATACCTTTTATAGTCAAACTTAATTATTTATATAATGATCATACGAGAACAGTAGTCCACTCTAAATTTAGGAGAAATCCTAGATTTCCTTAGAAATTCCTAGACTTCCCTAGATACTTTAGAAGTATCCAAAACTTAGGAGAAAATAGTATACTTTATTTTATCATTCATTCTGTAAAAACTGCTTCAACTCCGTTTTCAAGTTTAATCGTTTACATTTCATTCTTCAAGAATTTGCTATTTCTTGTATTGTAAATACAGTACAGTAGTTTCTTAATACTTTATGCAGAATGTCCTATCCAAGATTCACAGTCCACATAATTCGTAAAAAATATGTGTTGTGACATTTCAAGGTCAACTTTGTTATTTAAAGTTCGTAAATATGATCAAAATCTAGCCAGAATAATTTACTTTTGCAGAAACGATTTAATAAAACCAATTCATAAAATTATATAGTCTTAATACTTCTTCATATTTCTATACTCCTATTTAACAAAATTATTTATCATTAGAATGATAAATAAGAAGTTAGAAGTCAACTTATAAAATCAGTGATTGTCTCAAGTACAACATTCGTGCAGCATCCAAACGTAAGTGACACGATGATGAAGGTGTTAATTAACCGGTTTAGTTTATGATACGTGTGTTACCGTTGTTCTGACAACGTCTCGTTCCCCTAAAACGACATTCCAACAGCGAGAATCAGGTTCAAAGGCAAAATCCTAAGAGGATAACCGAGGGGTCAAATGGTGGTCTTGGGGTGTGCATCACGTTAACTCACAAACGGTCAGGTATTTTGCTGTGAAACTTGTAACCAAGTCCTTCCTTTTGCCTCGTTACCATCTTGACCAAGAAGGGTTTTCGCCTCATCAGGTTGCAGCAACTTACAAGGGAGACGAAGAAAAGGGCTACATGACACCGGTTAAATTGCCGGTGCTTCCAAGCAGCACGCTTGTCTATTATCATCCAATTTACTCTACGCGAACTAAAGTTTCCAAGTTAGTGGAGATCTGAAAAAGCAGCGCAAGCCAGACGAAGAGAGGATAGGAGGAATACACACGTTGATATCTTGGCTGAAGCACGAGCCACAGTATGATGCTTTCACAGAGAATTCTTCGTTAGCAGTTCGTTTCACGTTTTTGCCAATTTGTGTCAGTCTATTCGACTGTTCCTCGCCCGGCAAGCTTCGCGATTTGCTTCAGTGACTTTCACCGGGGACTCGTTTATTATTGATACGTACGACTGCGAAACGGGACTTCAAGTGGAACAGGTGTACGCAAACTCCAATTGGCTAGCGATGGAGCTGCTCAGAAGGCAAATTGATTAATCTTACTTTTAGTAAGGTCGTGTTGTGAATCGATGCTGGAACAAGCACTGTTTTTAAACACTATTTTTAGATGTATACGAATAAGTGTATTAACAATAATTATATTAATATTAAATAGTACATTGATTCAAAAAGTCTTTACTTACATACGAAACGAAAGCGTTTCTTTTCACTGCAGTATTACAATGGAGCTTCTACCTTGATCCTTCCGACCGTTACCGAACGTTTCCGAACCTTCCCGAAGTTTTTATACAAAGCAAAATTATTCCCTCTTTAAATTGTTTCGAAATATCGCTAGCTTACAGAAAGTGTTCTAGTGTTCGAATATTAGTGTGAGTAACTGTACATCAATAAATATGTTAATAATAATAACATTAACGTTAAATCATAGTTTGGTTCGAATATTTTCTACTCGCGTCTGACACGACGCGTTCCTTTTCACTGCGTTATTTCAATCGATCGTCTCCTACCTCGATCCTTTCGAGCGTTTCCGAAACTACCCGAACGTTTCCGAATCTTCCGAACGTCGCCGAATCTTCCCGATGTAAAGTATTTTCCTTCGACTCTATGTATACAGTTAAATCACTTGAAACATGATTAGTATTTAATTGTTTATCAATCTCTTGTGCTTATTTAATTTTATTTTATTTAAGCAAATTTATGTTGAGTAAGATATGTAAATTTATTTACCGTTAACGAGTGACAGAATTTTAGCTTTTAATGGTAAATCTACTAAACAGGAATTTTTTTTTTAAATTACAAGAATTATTAAGATTTCTTTTAATCTGTATGGAATGAATTATTAATTTATATTTTATCGTTCATTAATTTTTCCATTTTTATTTACATATTTGAATTCATTTTTCTATTTTATTGTTAATTTCAAACTGTGTGCATTATACATGAGTAGGTGTAGTGTTAAATTATAAAACCAATTATATATTTTAACGTTCCTTTAATTCGTTTTATATTTTAAATTTCTTTCTTCGTCTTTTAGTAGACGATTCTTGGAGCTCTTTGCGAACTTACGAATGTGCAAACTATAGTTTTTGAAGTGAAACTCCTTTACGAGCATTTAAGTGAATTGAATTTATTTGTCTGACCGTGTAAGGAAACACTGCAACCCATTTCATTGCATCTTGAGAATTGAACCGCTGACGTAACGGATCTAAGTTCTCGTGAATTGATATCGATTGACGTTAGGTGTTTGTTATGCTAACGACTCACTTTCTGAGATTGGTTTTCAAAAGTGGTTGGGAGATCAAGCTGCTACCGAAGACGCTTTCCTGGACAATTAAGGGAACCTTACGGTATAGGGTGGAACATTTAAATGGGAACATCTAAGTACTTTTGTTATTATTAGTCGCATGAAAAAATTCCAGAGGACAAAGTTGTACCGTTTCGAAAGATTAATCCGTTGATGAAAAAATTTATCTTCGAGGTTATTTTTTACAAGATTTTAAGGTCTGTCATTTTTTTAATGGAACGATATTTTGTTTATGTTCTTGTAGAGGATAAAATTACAAATTTAACCACCTATAATATATACAATTTTCATCTTTATAGTTATTTATTCTTTACATGATCCGAAATTATATATGTTGTTTAAAATGATGATCACTTATATTAAAACGTTTTTCGATAATATAACATTATTTATTGTAATTGTTTTGTACTATTATATCAGTTCTAAAATTATAAATATAATTTAATTTAAATGGGAAAAATTGTTGTATTCATCAGAATCAATAAAAGTGATATATTGAGGGGAAAAATTCAGTAGAGAAAAATTATCTTGTGTTGACAGGCTTTTGAAGAAAAAAATCACTATGATAATGACTAACGAAATATGAACTAATTAGTGTAAAAGTATAATTGATAGTTAACTTCTAAATTTTGGATTAAGATTTTCAAGATATCTAATAAATAATCATGAATAATCACTGTTTCAATAAATAATAATTACACTGCATGGTAAATAGACATTGAATCAGTGACATAAATCACTGATTTGATGTACGGAAGCTCCATTAATTAATCACTGGCATCGATCAACTTCAATAATTGTAATTAGTATCAATTAACCAATAAATTAGTGCGATTCACGCTAAACGGTATCACTGTTATCATTGGATCTGTCTAATAATTATATTTGTGTAATAAACACATTAATTGGAATGTTTCATTTTGAATATGTAATTTGATTTAAATGAAATGAAAGTTAAAAGTTGAAATCCAAGGTCATTTCAAGGTCATGTTTATAAACATCTGAATGTATTTTTGTAATAAAAAAATATATGTACAATTGTATACAAATAAATATTGATGACCTTGAAAACTTTCGGATAATTTAATACCATTCACATTATGTAAAAAATATTTTTTTCAACATTACAATTTGAAGAGCTTTTAACTAAACGAGACTTCTGTATATACTTTCTCTTATTTCTTCCGATTTTATTTATAATTTTCATATTTCTTTCAAACTTTTTTCTCTTTCTTGCATTTACTACCGTTTATAAATATAAATTCATTTCGAAATTAGAAACATATATCAGCTATGAAAAAGACTTTTAATCTTCACACGTAAAATTGTACTAAAAATTATTTATTTTTTAATGATCTGTATAATTTTCAAAAGTATTGAACCTTTAATTTTATAGAATATAAAATTTTCCAATTAAATTTCACTAGTCGATAAACAGAATTTACAGAAAATATTTACTCTCTAAATTAAAATAATCTTGAAACTTCAACACGACATATTTTAATTCAATCTGAATAAACTTATAATAATAACTCAGATCAGGACCAATTATATTTACATTTCTTTGTAAGAATTTGTCATACATTTTTGTTGCTGAAGTCTTCAGCAATTTTCTACGGATTTGCAAAACATAATTAAATTTGTAAACGTTTAATTGAAGCTGAAATAAATATATTCACATTTCAGTATTTTGAACTGAATTTGTCATGCATGATCATGAAATTTTCAATTTTTTAACGACCCATAAAATATATCCAAGATTAACGTATACCGAGCACCACTGTATTCTTATATTTCCAGCTGTAAAATATTAAAATCTCTTCAACTACCTTTCATTGTATTATCGCGTGACTTAACAAAATCGTAAACCTTAATTAAAGAATAAAACCACGTTGTTCCTCACTAAAAACTAATACGACTGACCGTCTCTGTTTCTAACATTACGTAAAAATATACATATGCTACTTGATGGACGGGATATGTGGTGTTTATTGTGCAGGAACGACTTCTACTACAACCTCGAGTCAGCAGTCGCAAGGCATAACGAAGACTGGAGAGCTAAACAACTTACAGGCTTTCAATGGTGGTGGTAAGGCTTATAAATTTCTCCTCGTCTATTCACGAAATCACCACCATAAGCCACCATCGTTTATGAGATTAGAAACTTTAACAAGATCGATAGTGTTATCTGTCTTGCGTGTGAAATTTCGATTCTTTGACATACCTTTCCCCACATAAACGCTTTTGGCCGAAAATCCCTGTAGATCCTCGAGGTTGCGGTATTCTTAATGATAAATCCGAAAAACTCGATATAATGCACGTGGTATGTCCCTTTTGGATGGATCGAACCAAACGAATCAGTTTCGAAAGGAATTCACGTGTATCCAACAAAGCGATTGTACTTTTGAAACAAAATTCGCTGTTTGATGCCTTGAAATTGAGACTCTTGGCAAAGTTCAACAACGGAATTGTATTTCGATATTATTGCTGGTGCAACCGGGTCAATCGTAATCCAGCCGTTTGAAACGCATTATCGACCCTTTGATTATCAAGTAACTAACAGATTTCTGAACAGCAAATCTTCGTATGTTGCAAATTAGTATCCAGAGGAATAGCTTGAAAGCTCAAGTTCGAATTTAATAAATCAGAATAGAGACGAATTTAATAGTTTCAAATTCTAAATGAGCCAAAAAACAATTCCACGGTTAACTCATTAATTTCCAACGAAAATATATTATTTATAAGGTAGCACTTTATATTATTGTACACGTGTTTATTTGTAGTACTCAATATTTAAGGTCACGTAAAATAAACAGTAGCCGGGAAAGTGTGATCATAAACCAGTGAAGTGCTTTTATACAGTGTTAGATATTAATGGCTCAGTTAATGTTTGTTCAGAGTAACTATGGCGATAAAAAAGTTAATCCAGCATAGTTTGCATCAGATAACTTTTTTAGGTTGGGTAAATTTTGATGCAGTGCATTTTCAAGTATAACTGGTTTAATTTAGCGTGAAACTGTGTATGAACGTTATAATTGTTTTAAAATAATTAGCTAATTAATTTCAAAGTTTATTATGCTACAAATAACTGTGTAAAATCATACACGTGAATTTTATTTCGTTTCAAAAACTTGTTCGGCAGCAACCACATTTTACGCGGCTAATTTCTAGCAATTGTTTTCGCATTTAAATTATTTCTGCACTTCATTGCACTTTTTAGTCTGTCAAATTCAACAGAAATTATAATAATTTTTCATTTCGATAGTTTTAAATGATATAAGTTGCTTAGATCAAGAAATGTAGCAAAATAGTGCACAATTTTCACACGTGAACGTGCATTATTACATTTAGAGTATAGTACTATTTTTTTTTAATTTTTCAATTTAAAGCATTTTTGAAATAGAATCGCACAATGTACACGACACAATAAATAATGTATCGCATAGTATCTGATTTTGCAGATACTTCTGCATCATTACGGATTGTAGCGTTCACTTTACTATTGATATACCAATCTTCATTAATCACATTAAACACGATGGCTAAATTCACCCTCGAATGACGATCTTCCATTAAACTGTAGACAATCACGCAGTAAATCATTCCTGCGATAGTAATTCAGGGTGGAAATGTTGTTAATTCTAATCATTGTTGACTACTGTCAGATAATGATGACTTATCGGTATTTTTAGATGAAAATGTAGATATAAGAACAAAAACGATTAATTGTTACGTGGACCGTTATCTCGCTACAATTTTGATTACGTATTGGGCAAATTTTTGAATGTACGTATTTTATAAAGTAAAGGAATGAAAGTAATATTTATACTACATTTGTGGAGTAGTTGAAAAAATATATTTGGTAAAATTAGAATGAAATGAGAGAAAAAAGTCAGTAAGTACACTAAAAAGAAGTTTGTAAATATAAAATATAAAATAAAGTGCAAATATATATAAAATTGATGAAACGACTTTTAAGATACAGATTAATAAAAAAAAGTAGAAATCTCAACGAAAAAATCAATCTCGACGAAGAAATTTTTTTCCTCTTTAATTTTAGTTTAGAATATAAGCTGCAGAAATTCTGCTCAAAAATTTAGCATAATTTTCAAAGATTCAGAAATATAAATAATTATTAAATACTGCACTAAGATATTTTATCCAATTTCTTACAAGATTATGTTTAAATTTTGATTTCGTCAAGTAAACATTTTCTAATTTATTTCATGTGTATTTTCATTTACGAATGAAAATTCAATATTCACGAATGAAAGTTTAAATTATATTATAGAATTTTTTTTAATCGAATAATTAATTCGAACAAAAATTGCAAAATATCTCCTCATTCTGAAATTCGAAATTGTATGACTCGAGTATTTCGCAAGTGCATAGAATAAAATACAACTCTTATAATTAGTATTTAAATCTCGTCAAGTGAAAATTCTGTTTCTGGATTTATTGGATTTTATAAGGTTATATGGAACTTGCTCCCATTTCTAATTACAGATATCTTCAATTTTGCTTCACCCTTCACATTCGATTTTGTCGCTGTCCTATAACTTTAATGAAATTTGAATCTTCAGAAGTAATTATGAATAATTTAAAAACTTCTCTACTATCTAATTAAAATTTTAACCTGGATAAGATGTATTTGAAATATCGTTAACATTATTAATATAAAATAAACCTTTTTGCACAATCAGATATTCGAAATGATTTTTAATGTCAGAATCTATTGAATTACAATTTAAAATAGATGAAAGATTAATCATGAAATAAATGCCAGATCAATATTGATACAGTGAATTCTTGAAATATGAAATGCTATGTAGGCAATGTCACGTAGAAATTAGTATACAATACGGAAAATTGTCTTAGATTCAAGACAATATCCTTGACTATACAAATTATAGTTGGACCTAAATTTCAAGATGAAGGTATTAAAAATTTAAGCAAGTCACACTTCAGACTTGAGACGAGTGAGACTCGTCAAACGGCAAGGGGTTAAATATAAGTATATTAAACGTATTTTATTCTTCCCCAGGTTTTCTTTCGGTAATCCAGTTAACCTCTTCACACCCTTGGCCACATATGTAGACGTTTAGTTTTTTATAATTATAGTCACTGTCAATCATAAATAAAACAAAAATTTGATAACAATTTATTCACTACAGAATCCCTCAATCAGAAAAGTAGAATTTGTTGGTTTAACTGCACTGATAATGGTTATTTCCAATGTACAAAGACATGAAATAAGCCATAAAAAAATCGTCCCTGAGGAGGTTAATTCCCCAGTTGATGTTCTCTAAAATGAAATTTCATTCTTCCCTTATATTAAGAAAACACACAATTTATCTCGAAGTTCTCGAACTATGCGGTTCATAAATATTCCGTGCGCCATTCACGAGCGTGCAATGCACTCCTGTATTAACACTCTCATTTTGCATTGATAAGCAAAACATTTATATGCCGGCTTCGCTAACGAAATTACCAGTATTTGTACACGACATGCAGTACTAACGCAATGAAATTCCAAGACGTGGTGAATAAATAAACACCGTCAGGTGGTCTCAAGTCTCGACGTGCTTTATACTGTAACTGCGTCTCTTTTAGTAAATATTCTATCAAGATTAATGTTTATATAAATCTAACGGTAAACGAGGTTCGTGAAAGCGGCAATTTCTTGCGGGGGAATATAGAACGCGACTATTTGTTGTGGGAAAACATTAATCTCAATAGAACGACATAACCCGCTGTACAAAAACTATAGTTACATCGTGTTCCGTTCATTATGGAATTACTTGTAGTCTGTCAGGTATTAGTTTAGCTTTCTCCTCGTTATTTCATCACCCTCTTCGTTTGTTACGCTCTTTTTATAGCATGATTCAGTTCATTTCTCTAGTTTTATCTCTTTCATCTTTTATTATTACATTGATATAGAATGTCTGTTACATTCAAATTTTTCTGTATAATTTTTAATCAAATATTCATAATTTTTTAATCAAATATCTTCATTCACAATTTTTCAATAAAATGATTGATATTGAATTTGATTTTTGGTTGCAATATAGATTTATGACTCTCTAATATATTTTATATTTGAGTTTAATTTTATTTATCATGCAACTACTACCGACTAGTTTTATATTTTAAAAGTACTAACGAGACTGAAAGAAGAATGCCACTCTTTTTCTTCATTTGACAAAATTATTTTTAATAACGGTTACATGAGGTTATTAAATTACAATTTTTTCTACATGTTTTATAAAATGTCCGAACTATTACACTATAATTTTTCCTACATTTTTTGCAAAATGTCCGAACATTAATGTGACGTGAAACTGTGATAGCTTGTTTAACTCTTTGAAGCACAATTTTAAATAAAATTAAAATCTGGGTTGCACAGAATTTTTTTGTAATATAAACTAATGGAAAAAACATTCATTTCAATTATTTAAGATATAAACGTCAACTTTTCGAGGTGGATAAAATATATCCCATGACGCATGAAGGGTTAAGCAAAAAGTAGGATAGTTTATAACCCACCTAACCTCAAAAAGTTAAAATATATTCTAAGAACTTATTTATATATTTTTAATCTAAAATTAAAATTGTTGTAAAATAAGCAGTGTAAGTATACCATATGCACATTTTTAGATCTAGGATGAGCTAGAAGAAAATGACATCGCTGATTTAACAACTGTATGAAAAGTGAAAAAATTAATTGTGGAGTAATAATGCAACTTAGATAATTTCAAGTTAAAATTTGAAAGTGTTTCGACGCCTCTTAGCAGAAATAGTGTTAAACATCCTTTCACAATTTCTCAAATGAAAACTCGACCTAATTAGTTTGGATGGCGCACAAATCGGGAAACTGGCGTTGTCTGCATTAGAGGAAAATAAGAAAGGAAGCTGGAAGGATAATTAATGATGCCGAAGATCAATCTTTTTAATGATGATCGAGCGTCGCCGAAGGATAAGGCTAATAAACTAGCAACAGCATAATTTCTAGTTCAAGGAGATGAGGGAAGCAGTATTTCCTCTTGAAACTCATCGACTAGCATCACTACGTGATGCTAATAAATAGCTGAAGTTGAAGTTGCGTTAATTCCCCCTTCCCCTTGCTTCGGGAATTTCCACGGTGATACGCTATTAAGCACTTCGTCGATCCATATTATCAGGAATACGTTGAAGTTTCCAGACACTGATCAAAGGGAAACAGCGAATAACTTTCTTTCGATATAATTGCTAATTAAACACAATCTTATAGAAAGAAAGGAAGAAATAGAGTCGAGAGAAAGAATATTCATCGAAAACCTTTTACCAACAAAGGCATACCGAAGGTATTAAAAAGAGAGATAGAATTGAATCGAATAAGCGAAATTCCTTTATTGGAATAAAAGTTAAATACAATAGAACGAAATGTGAAACGTGAGAGGAGTTCCATTGTTTTATCGTCAAAAACGTGCAAGTGATACGAATGCATACAACTTTTCGTAATTGTATGGAATATTGTACTTGTTTGGTAATTACTAGGTACGATGTTGCACTGTTTTGGTAGTTAGTTGGGATAGGAAGGGCTCCTCACCGATTTCGATGCCCTTTGATCGAAAATTGAGAATTTTAATATTTAGAAGTCTAGAAATTTTGCGATTTTTAAATTTTGGAATTTACGTTTTTAGGAATACAGAAATTTAGGGATTTTAAATGATGGAAAGTGGAAATTTAGAAATGTAGATATTTTTTCTAGGGACTTCGTGATTTGAAAATTTGCGAACTTCAGTATTTGGAAATTTTGAAATTTAGAGATTTGACAATTTGCGAATTTGAATATTTAGAAATCTAGAAATTTAGAGATTTGAAAATTTGCGAATTTAAATATTTAGAAATCTAGGAATTTAGAGATTTGGCAATTTGCAAATTCAAATATTTAGAAATTTAGCAATTTGCAAATTTAAATATTTAGAAATCTAGGCACTTAGTGATTTGAAAATTTGCAAATTTGAGTATTTGGAAATTTTGAAATTTAGAGATTTGGCAATTTGCAAATTTAAATATTTAGAAATCTAGGAATTTAGAGATTTGAAAATTTGCGAATTTAAATATTTAGAAATCTAGGAATTTAGAGATTTGAAAATTTGCGAATTTGAATATTAGGAAATCTAGGAATTTAGAGATTTGGCAATTTGCAAATTCAAATATTTAGAAATTTAGCAATTTGCAAATTTAAATATTTAGAAATCTAGGAACTTAGTGATTTGAAAATTTGCAAATTTGAGTATTTGGAAATTTTGAAATTTAGAGATTTGGCAATTTGCAAATTTAAATATTTAGAAATCTAGGAATTTAGAGATTTACCAATTTGCAAATTTAAATATTTAGAAATCTAGGAATTTAGAGATTTGAAAATTTGCGAATTTAAATATTTAGAAATCTAGCAATTTAGAGATTTGGCAATTTGCAAATTCAAATATTTAGAAATTTAGCAATTTGCAAATTTAAATATTTAGAAATCTAGGAACTTAGAGATTTGAAAATTTGCGAATTTGAATATTAGGAAATTTTGAAATTTAGAGATTTGGCAATTTGCAAATTTAAATATTTAGAAATCTAGGAATTTAGAGATTTGGCAATTTGCAAATTGAAATATTTAGAAATCTAGGAACTTAGTGATTTGAAAATTTGCAAATTTGAGTATTTGGAAATTTTGAAATTTAGAGATTTGGCAATTTGCAAATTTAAATATTTAGAAATCTAGGAACTTAGTGATTTGAAAATTTGCAAATTTGAGTATTTGGAAATTTTGAAATTTAGAGATTTGGCAATTTGCAAATTTAAATATTTAGAAATCTAGGAATTTAGAGATTTGAAAATTTGCAAATTTAAATATTTAGAAATCTAGCAATTTAGATATTTGGAATTTTAAAACTTTGTATATTTAGATATTTACAACGCTAAGAATTTAAGGACTCAAAAATTTGTGAATTTGATTCGTTTTTATAAAGAACGCATTTAATATAATTTATCTAAGCGTATTGTATTTCAGTATATCACCGTTGTTCATATGTTGCGACTTAAACTCACGTCAAATATAACTACAAATGGTGTCATCAATGGTGTAAATAATATAGAATATATGATACAATATATACTATAATATTGAGTATATTATAACAAAACTATCCTTCAAAAAGTAAAATCTCATAGTGTAGAGAATACCTATGCAATAGTAAAATTTGATATACTGTATTAAGATGGCGATAACGTATGAATAAAATTTGTTTAAAATTGACAAAATATTTCAAGATCAACAAAGCTCCCTATTCCACATAATTACCCTAAACGGTAACTCTCTATTCCGGATTACTCTTTTTCATATTTCATACATTGTTCACTTAGAATAATGAGCTAAATTTATCTTGTATGAATTTATATGTACGCAGTAACAGATAACAGGTAAGGAAGAAGGAAATGAATAATAAATAACGAACGTCAGGTATTCAACGAGTAATGTTCGCGAGGAAAGTTATTTCACGAGAAAAACTTGAAAATATCGTCGAAAACGATGAATTAATACAAAGAATGTTACAGAATCTGCGTTTCAAAGCTGTTCTCGAAACGCAATTCGAGTTCTGGAAATTCTTGAGAGTCCCGACATTCTGAAGTCTCGAGATAGGGTAATTCCAGGAGAGACGTACCAGATACGTATTTCTCAAACTATTCGTCAAACACATCTTTCGTCTGTGTTTTGTTTGACGGAAAATTATTCTTCAAAAATTACCAAGTACATTTTTATGAAAATTAATATTTTTATTTCTTATGACAAGAAACACCATTTTGCATGATTATGCTAATTTAGATTAATACGGGAACATAGTTTAACCATTGAACGTCTTCAAATTAATTTTTATAATATCATAAATTAATCATTACTGTATAAATTAAAACATTACCGTATATATTTATGAATAAACTAAATAAAATTATTAGACTCGTATTTTAATCACAGAATTATATTCTTTCATAAACTAATTCCATTTGTATTGGAGAATATTTTAGAAATTGTTATAAATTAATTTTTAGGAACATGAAGGTATAATTCTAATATTTAGCAATGATATTTAAAATAATTGTGGTAGATGTACGATTATATCAATATTTGGGATAGATGAGTATACTTGGTAACGATGGATCTCAATTTCATCCATAGTTTCAGTATTAGTCGATATATAAATATCAATTACAATAAATCACATTTCTTTCTAATTTACACGCCCAAGTTCACAATCATAAATCGTAAGAGAAAATATTTCCTGAAATATTGTATAATAAAAAAATATTTTTTCATTTGTCCAGACTTCCAAATATCTCGAAACGAAAATTATGACTTACTTTTATAATCAAGAGCACATATGTGTTGTAGTACAAATGTATATTTTTCTTCTTCAATCTAACAGATCTCGTACCACATGCAGCGGGTCATTGAAAGGTAGACAGGTAGATAGGGTGAATAATTACCATGGTAGTTTTCTTAATTACTTTATTTATTGAATCTAGTGGTCGGAGCTGTCTCTCACAGGCGCTGTGGTGGTTTCTATCTAAAATCTACTGGTAGGCAGCTTGTTACTTGACGTCGCAGATGTATGATCAAAATGGATATCACGTAGGTGTATGCAGAATTAAGTCTACCGTTATTAAACTGGAAGACCTAATACTTTGACATATAGTAGTTGAACACCTAGCCAAATACTACTTATTATTACATTTAATATTGACTTTATCCAAATTAATTTATTCCTGTATTCCTAAATCCCTGAATCTAAAGTCCGCAAATTTCTGGGCTCCTAAATCCCTAATCTCCTGTGCTTCTACTTCTCTGAATCCCAAGGTACACATAAATTTCTAGACCCCTGTATCGAGTAGATCTCTAACTTCCGAAGTTCATAAATCTCATGGTTTTCAAATTTCTACGGATGTCAGATTTAAAAATGTACATGATATTTAGTATCTAATTGCCATGAAGTGTCACTAGAATTGTGAGTGGCAGTAATTAGCACAGCGAGAAAATTAGCACAGTTCATACGTGTGTTTGAATTATTGCAGAATACGTGTCGCGTGGGGAACACATGACGATTCAATTTTATATCAGCTATAATCATGAAGACCGCAGAGAATTCAAATTGAATACCGTTGATTCCGCTCAGTTAAGCATATGATAATGGTCCACCAACGCTGTTAATGCAAACGAAGTTTAACTTCCGTAGTTAATTAATGTACATTGTTAACTGCATCATAGCGCCGGTGCTAATTGAATAACAAGTATGAATTGGGACACGTCTCCGCTGTGGTGATTGAAAAATAAAATTGCATTTTGAAATCTTGTTAACGGAGATGTGGGGATTAATTGATTCGAAAGTTCGTGAATTTATTAAACTTTGAGCGACCTCTGAAATGTAATTTTTTGAGCTCAAACTTTGAGAGGACTTTTTTACGTACCTTTTTAGACGGTGAGAGCGAAAAGAAAATTTTGTTCAACCACTCTAATATGTATGTTTTTAAATTACATTTAATTTCATTGAATTTTGATCGAACTTTTAAAATAAAGTATATCAATATTTAATATTGCTCAACAATAAATATAAACATATAAATTAGGGTGACTGAAAAAAAATTTGCTGTTTGCTCTCACCCTCTAAAAATTTACCGTATTCATATTTATATATCATTTGGCATTTTTATCAATATTCATCATATTTTTATTGATAATTATAATAAACATTGATATACATAATAATATATCATATAGAATTGAATTAAATATACAATATGTGTTATATAAATACATATTTATTATAATACAGTTTAGATAAATATTTATAACAGAAAATGTAACTAACTTTTAGTACTTTTTTAAAAGGCATTTTTATATACTGATTATCAATAACAGAAGTCCATAAAAAATCAATAAAGCGAATGAATAAAATTTTATTATTCAGTTTCTGAGACACGTCTCTCTCGTTATATTCGTTGTCAGTACAATATTCGCAAAGTTCCCAGATCTTGGAAAACTCCTGGGAAATCGCATCTAGATGCTCCAGTATAGCGCGGTGAATTGCGTCCATATCTTCGTAGCGAGCCCCTTTCATTGTCCACTTTATTCTGACGGGAAGAAAAAATCGACAGCTGCCAAATCTGGCCAGTGCGCTGGTTGGGCGATGATGGTCACATTTTTTTTGGGCTAAAGTTGAGGGACGACGATTGACAAATGTGCGGATGCGCTGTCATGAAGGAGGAACCACTCGCTCGATCGATAAAGCCCGAACCTAATTCGTCGAATTCATTTGAGAAGTTGATCCACGGCATTTCGATAAAACATTCATAGACGTTTTTGGTTTTTCACTAGTAAAAAAAAATAAAGTAAATGACCCCATTGTGGGACATACAAGAATATGATTTTTTAATATATTCAGTTCTATGTATTTTGTATATTTTTTAAACATATACAGCTTTTTGGACGAGATATTGGTGATTTGAGATCTGTGTTATATTAGGCAAGTTTACTGTAATAATCTTTGTCTTAATGGATCTTCCTGTTTATTCTTATGGTCAATTAAATTATACCTTCTTTACTGAGAAATAGTCACTCTTCAATATATTTGTATTACCCAAACAAATAATAATATAATATAATAATATATTACCCAAAACAATAATACTAACAGTTATACTTCCTATTACACATATATTTAACTTTGATCAAGGTGTTTATTGTAATATTTTATAATTAACGTTTGATAACTCAACTTCAACTTTCTTTGTCTGTTTTAATATTGTAGCTGTGGTTAGTTCTGAGTGACGCACCTGACAAATAAATGATAGAGCAAGGGGTTAACCTTCTACTCTGGTTTTCAATCATTAAAAACGAATATAGCTACTTAATTTTTAAAAAATTGTAAATTTTAATATTTAAAAATCTGAGTATCTGACTTTTCCTCGTAGTCAAATGCTTACAATCAATTTTAATTCAAAAAAGATAATTTGCTTAGAATTAAAAGTTTTATATTTGACACGTGATGAAAGATGTGAAGAATACAATTCAATATTTACCGTAATAGGTGAATCGTAATGGTATAAAACGATCAACTCACATAATGCTGAAATTTTCCAACTTGAAAGTAAGCTTCTCTAAATGAAGAATTATGGCGTTTTCTACTCTGCGCGAGGTCCACCCGAACATAACACCATACGTTGGCTGCATATCACAGCTTTTATTTCGGAAAAACAATGGTACCTGGTACGACCCGCATACTAAATAGATTATACCTTATTTTTTTCACTACAGTCAACGAATCGTAATCTTACATTTATCATTATATCTTATAACACTTTTATTAGGTTTAGTAAATATTGAAGAAAGGTATCCAGTCTCAATAACCCTGGCCTTGACATAAATTATTAAAGACATGTCGTTAGGTAACTTTTTCTTATAACTTATTGCATTCTTAACTTTATTTGAACGTAAAATTTTAGGTTATATTCAATTTCGTAAAGGTCCAAATAAATTAGGTGTTAAAGGTTTATTACAACCTTTTAGTGATGCAATTAAATTATTTAAATCGTTCATTGTTCACTAAAAAGTTGTTAACCATACACGATTTGAAAAGTCAAGATTTGTACGTAATTTTACAAATTATAAACAAATCTTGATTTTCACAGATGTTTTATGGTTAATAGCTTTGTAATAAAGAACGTGCCACGATTATGTTACAAGGAAAAGTTACTGAGAACGACCTCGACAATATATATCAAGGTTATCGCAACTGTATCCCCTTTTGTTAATATTTACTCTAGGTTTAATTATAATTCAGCATATTCATAAACCATCGATTAATTAACCGAAATTGAAATATATATTCGGAAATGTGAATGGACTTTAATACACGATTTGTTGTTTGGTTACAGGGAATTTCGCTGGCCGATTGTCAATTAACATCTTCCTAATCGTGATGCATCTGGCATTCGTCAGTATGTTCATGTAACTTTGTTTTTAGGTGAGTAATTTTTTATTTCGTGCATTTTCTTTCTGAGAAAAGTTATTGTGATACTGTGTGGACTTTCTTAATGTGAACCGAGACAAATAGATAAATACTTACAATATTTTTTAAACATTGTTCTCAAGCAACATTGTTCAAGAAATATTGCTCTCGATGCAATATGATTACTCGTGCTGACACTATATATTAAAAATGCAACTTCATCTATAAAAGTAGTTTGATACAAAAGAGACTGTAGTATGCATAATATATTAATTTTTACATGTTTGAATTCATTTGTTGAATTTTAATCATTCAAACAGTATCAGCTCTTATTTATCATCACATGTACGGTTTCTACGAACATTAACGTTGCTATTTCTAAGAAACCTGCTTTTCATGTAAAATATTGCAAAATCTATAGTAGACATTTTGCTTAAAGTTATTCCATCGGTGTATATTAGAAAACGAGAGGAACCATAAAATTTAGAAAATTATGCACTTTAATTATCAATTTTTACAATTTTTGTAATAATCGTTTACATGTTTCTGTTTAATACTTCAATCCACGTTAACTATATCCTGAATAAATTCATATGTAACATATTTCGTTTGTAAAAACTCGTTTAACAAAAGAATAAAGAACAATTTTAAAAATTTCATAGAATAAAAACATTGAATTTCGATGGACGAAACTTATAACATGTAGTTCACGTACTTTACATGAATAGGCACATCGGAACGTGTTCACGTTCCACATGAATGGAATTCTGTTATTAATCTGGTGTCGAGAATAAATGTCCTATTTAAATGATTCATTGAAATAAATGCAGCGTTGTATAGATAAGGTATGAATAATTTCTGATTTCAAAGTAATCTTTGTCTTTCTGTTAGATTTATTAAAAAATAATGTTATTCACATAACTAATTTTTTAAACCTGTTAAAACATATTTCTGAAAATTGCAGTTTCCGAAGTACATATATCTTGTTCCAAGCATTTTGTGATAAAATTTATTCAATCATAATTTTTGGAAGATTAAGCATAATGGTGTTAAACCATGATGAGAACAATTATCTTGTAAATGTGTGATTTTTTGATAATTGAATATAATAACAAATAAAGCTTAGTGATTATTGAAAGTTCATATCTACATATACTTAGGAAATCTAAGGAAAACGCAGTCCAATAAGGCAAATAATTATCGCAACGTGGACTTAAGTTTTTTGTCAACCAACGCCATCTTTTCAGAAACACAAGCGCCATCTTTTCAGGCACACTAGCGCCATCTACACTGCGCGACAACTATTTGACCTCACTCAAGTACGTTGTTAAAACTTACTTATGTTTAAAATATTAGTGCAATTTTTTTAAGTAAATATATTTTCTAAATAAATAAATGATATATGTAGATTCCTACGTTTTATTGCAATCTGTATATTCTATATATATTTATAATACTTAATAATTTTTTAATAATGTGGTACTGTTTTCTACAAATATAAGTATGTGACAACTTTCGAATATAAATACGTGACGACTTATAATCGACTTTAGTAGTCAATTTATCAATTTTGAACTGATAACATAGATTTTAAAAGTGAAGCATTCGACTTTTATACAAAATTACAAGTATAAATAATTTAACTGAAGAAATCAGCAAAATTTAAACTTTCTTAGCAGGATGTTTCTTTCCAGATTTAAACATTATTAAACACTTAGAGATAGCAAGATAAGTTTCTGCAAACAAGTAGAGATGACAAGAAAAGTTTCTGAAGATTAGCAACATAACAGTACAATAAGATCAGACAAGTCATTAAAACTAATTTGAAGGAAAATTCTCTTGAAGTTATAAGGAACCTTTGTAACACCTCGCTGAATAAAATATGCGAGTTGATAAATGATTATGAGAAAAACACGGACTATTGAAACACTCTACAAAATTGTATAATATGACTTCTTATGCAATTATTAAATTTTTGAACCGAAGACAAACAGTTGAAGTACTTTTACTCCAGTGAACATAAATGATATACTTGTACACTAAATAGGAAATTCTATTCATTATTTCCTGAAGAATAATTCACTTGATACAATAAAAAATTTGTAACCCTGTGATACACAGTTCAAGTGTAAAATCTTTCTCATACTTCTAAGAGACAAAGATTTTAATTTTAAATTTATGTCCAATTATTAGCACAATCAAACTAAATACAAAATAGATGCAAAAGGTTATTTGAACATTGAAGCAGTGAATAGTTCTAATTGACGCAACTGCCGTATAAATTATAGCTCAAGCGATTAAGGTTCTTTAAAGGAGATCATATCTTATAACTTTTCGGGTCGTTCTTGGACGAGGTCAAACAGTTGTCGCGAAGAGCAAACAAATGAGTCTAAGGTTAACCCAGAAATGGCTGCGGTTGGGTATAGGTACAGACAAGAGCAAATCTGGCTTTCCTGAAGAAAATGTTACAACGGAGATGTTCTCGATTAGATACTCGTTGATACTTAAGGATTTTGGGGGATTTAAGGACATTTTAGAGATTTGGGATGTGTTCAGAAGTTAGGAACCTTGAGATTTGCCGATTTATGGGTTCAGAAATTTGGGGATATAGGTATTTGGGGTTGTTAGGATTTGTGCATCTGTAGCTTTGGAGATGTAAGCATTTAGGAAGCCTGAAATGTAGGGATTTAAGGATCTGGGAATGGCGGAATTTAAGGAACTACGGAAATTTGGGAACAGGATTTAGAGGATCTACGTATTTGACGAGCTATGAATTTGGGGACATATTCGGGAATTTTTGGATTTGGTGATCTAGGAATTTAACGATGGATATAGAAATGAAGGGATCTAGAGATAAGGGTATTAAGGGAATTAAACATTTAAAGACAAGTATTTGAGAATTTGAGAGACCTTTGTATTAATACACTTTAGTATTTTGAAACTTTGAAACTTTTGAACTTAAGAATGCAATGATATAGGAATATAGGAATTTGGGAACTTAGGAATTTATCAGTGTAAAAATTTGGAAATTTGAATATATGGAAATTAATCAATTTACGAACATTAAAATTTGAGAAATTCTGTGAGGATTAAAAATTTCCAAGTTCCCATATGTGAATTTATCCGAAGGAAGCCTACGTTGCACCTGAGTGTACCTATACCACCTTATCAGCTACTTCGAGCAGCGTTCACTACCCTCGAGACGGCGATGGAAAAATTTAACAGTGCCGTTGCGCGTTTCAGCATATGAGTCCTTTAGCCACGATGCCTTCAAGGAGTATCGTGCTCATGGGAACCACGAGGAGCAAACTCAGTGTGTATAAATGGTACATACGTTCTACCCCGGTCCGTAGACGGGCTTCTACCAGTAGGTATACTGGTGAACCAAACCAGCATCTTAACAAGATCATTCGTTCGTGTTCTATGCCCAAGCTTTTACCCCGAGAGTTCAAACTATACAGTTATTCACACTAATACTTGGTCACAGTACTACTTCTGCGTTTGCTGTTTTGCATACGTTAATTTAGATATTCTATTATTTATTTTACGGAAACCATTTATTATAGATTAAAAATACATCAGCTTCTTTTTGCTTTAATATTTGAAACAAATCATTTTGAACAAAATATTGCTTTCATTCCCCATTAATATTCAGACACTGGAATACTTTTTGCAAGCTAGCAATGTTTAGGAACAATTTACACAGTGGTATAGATTTGTTTTGTATGCAAACGACTGGAATATAATTATTCAGTATAAGGTGGTATTTCGAAACGTAAAACTTATTGAGAAATAGCAGAGTTATTAGTAATGAAGAAGAGTAGTACATCATTAAAAGATACAAGCTGTACTTCCATGCGCATGCGCTGTACTTTCATGCGCATGCGCTGTACGCACTACGCGCATGCGCAGTGAGAATATATGCTCTCTATTCAAGAAAACATTCTATTCTTTTCCCAATAAATACTTTAACTCGATTAATATTTGAAACTTAAACAATTAGAACATCTTGTGTCAATTCTTTAGCATTCAAGCAATTTAAAACAATTATTTTTAGAAATATCGTGATTTCAATATGTAAATGTTTTACGTTATGTTAGATATGTTACCAACCTCATATTTTTAAGGTCGTTTAAGAGACACATTCTTTTGTTACGCTTTATTTTAAAACTTGCTGGTATAAAACAACTTGATGTTCGAGTTAAAAAATTTCGATTTCGAAATGTGCGTAGAATAATGAGAACTGATGGATATACTAATCGAATAGCAAGAAGAAAACAATGACATAAATCGTAGAGAAAACTGATTTTCACAGATGCAGAGTTAAATATTGTTTGTTTGGTTCGGACAGGAAAAGTGTGGTGAAGTAAATGAAGCTTTAAAGCCAAAAAATTAAAAATCTATTTTAACATAAGAAGGGAGTTCAATAATTAGAACCGAGTATTAATGTGAGAAACTGTAGATAGTTATTTCCATGTGAAGTACTATGCAGACCAACAGAACTATGTCGACTGTGCTAACGAAGACTTAATCACACAGAATGGCCTCGAGATATTCTGTATCAATGATTAAAGCAGAAGACTAATGTTTCTATAAAATTGTATTTAAACTACGTAACGTTTGATTTCAGATTGCCGCCTAAAGGAAGCCCCAAACCAATGATAGATGCTTGTCAAAATGACCAGCCATTTCGACCCTTCGTCTTGCTAAAAGCCTAAGATACTTATTGAAGGACATCATATGTCCAGATTAAACGTTGTTTTTTTATAAGCTCAAGAATCGAGCTTTGCCGAAGCTCGGCTAGCGTTCATGTTCACCATTTGCACCAGACAACCCCGTTTCCAAACTTCTCTGTATACATACCTATACACAGACGCATATACAGGTATACATATTGTACGAACTGTTTAGAATATCATTTGTATCCGTGATGAAATTTTAGTTGACCTGCGGCTAGCGTGAGCGAGATTTAACGCCAAAAATTTTGGTAGCCTGTTGAACGGATTATGAGAAATTATAGAAAAAAGATGATAAAAAGAATAGAGAAAGGAAAGCTAAGATTTGATCGTGATATTTGAAGTCGTATTGTAGATTAAAGTTGTGTAACTGATTGCTCACGAGCAACAGCTTTCCTCTCTAATTATCCTCATTATGAAGCTCGGGTTGACTCACTCGAGTCGTAATGGGAATAATTCTGTATCCGATACATCAGTGGTTCTCTACCTTTTCATAAACGAGTAGCTTGGAAAACAGTTTCTGTATACTTCATTTATTTCACTTAACCTCATATATGGTGTCACTCGCACATTACAGTTCAAACGTGACAAACTCATATTTTTACCACAATTAAACATTAAATGTAATCTGAACAATTATCGATAATATGCCGAACGTTTTAACTTTCTTTATTTCTTTCAACATTGTAACAATAATTAGTGGACGTAATTAAAAGTATAGGTCAAAGGGTTTTGGCCGTTTGTTCTCGTTCCACCTCAAGTTTCCTTCCATATTTGCTTCTCTCCGTCTTCTGCAGTTACTCAGATAAAAGACGATCGCTAGAGCCACGGTAAAGACGTATTCCCACTACGGTTTGAGCAAGTCAGCCTTAGTCTCACTGTGCGAGCAACTCTAGAGGAGAATTGTTACTCGAGAGCAATCAGTTATGCCAGGCATGACCAAGTGCCCCCAACCCCCTTCTTTCATCCATCAGACAATTACACGGTTCCCACTACCTGATAGTCTGCCTCCCTACTATCAGTTAGCTTGTATTCCTACAAATTAATTTGCGAGTTGCTACTGTATGTGTTCGAAAGACGCGAAGTCTCGATATGAGCAAATTTTTCGGGTTCGAACTTTTACTTGTTTCGATATAAAATAATTTGTTCGCTTTTATTGTATAGATCATTTTCGCTTATATCGAGACAGTAGAGTTTAGAGACAATAGTTCTTTTCAGGACTGGAAAGAAGTCTCGCAAAGATAAAAAACAAACAGTTCGTTAATAGAATTTGCTACTTTCTGAGATATTGCAGTGTTCCATATTAGACACTCTTCCATATTATGTACAGTTACTGTATACTACTATGTTCGAATGATTTGTGTTTTTCGAAAATGTTACCAATAGAACTCGTATTCAGACGAATTTTGCACTAGACAACTGTAAAAATACCTAGACAAGGTTATTTATTTGGCCAGTTATTCGCCATAGTTACCTAGTGTAAACTAAAATACTTGAAATATAGTGGGAGCTGTTTTTCTGTCGCTCACAATGAACAGTATTTCATTAATGATAAAATTGCACAGATTTTTTTATGTAAATCGAAAATATTATCACAACGTTCAGAGAAATGCAAATTAAAAATGCTTCCAAAACGTAATTTCACCTTGAACGTCAGCAAAGATTGCAATATCGAGAAAAATTTATTTACGCTACAAGAAGCTCTTTTGTAAAATCTGGAATTAATATATAACATAGTTATTCAGAAATTATTGATAAAATTTGTATTACTTTTGAACACAGTTTCATATGCAAGATCGAAAAAGAGAGGTGTAGTTTCACTTTTTTCGAAACTGGAAAACCATATTAAAGTACTGTACCAAAGTTATATTGAAGTTTCGTTAAAGTGAAGTTATAAATTTCTTTAAAATTGTCAACACAGTTTTTTTAAATTCTACAGAAAAATAGATTTACGTGCAAATTTAGGTGAGTAGGTTGTATGTTTAAATAGCCAGCGACGATTTATATAATTTTTCGGCAACTTACCTAATAATAAATATTTTAAATTGATGTTTTAACCTGATCTCTATGACAAATACTTTCGATCCACATCAAAATTCTGTGCAATTTTACCATCAACCGAATAGCGGTTCTTGCCAGTGTAATGAGGAAAATATAGTAGACAATTGAGCTGCTGAACCATATAATCATGCCAAAGAGTAGGTACAAGAGATGACACTGTAGGCACCTTTGATCTTCAAAGCCTGTCCCTTTAAATTGGTTCTATAGACGAGCGGGAAAATTAAATCAAGTGAATTTAATTTCATATTAAACTCTAATAATTAGAAATCTATTTGTCGTGAATTTTTTGTGCATTATTAATATTATTTAATATTATTAAAAATTAATATATAAATATTAATATTAACTTTAGGTACTAATATTACTTATATTACATTAAGATTATAAATATTACTAATTTAATATTTATATCAATTTTACAATATTCAACAGGCATATAAAATGATTACTCTACAAAACATATTTGAAGAATATGCTGCCATCACCTCAGACCTTCGTTGGCGCCAATATTTAAATTTAGATTGCTATATTCTAACATTGTCGCCTCCTGTTATACCTACTTTTTGGTTGCACCTCGAACAAACGAATTTGGTCATGCCTGAATTATGCAACCCCGTTGTAGACTATATTTGTTACTCTTCGTGTTATATCGGATTCATAATATATTGTTTAAACGAATAAGATGTATGAAACTTTACACACGATGTCCATACAGGTATAAATACACAGATATAATTATATGGACGAGGAGAAGGCTAAAGATCGAGTAGATATATTGATTATACGTAACTTGAATGTGTAATTATTTTAATACGTGTAAATATTTGCGACAATACGCGGTATTGAGATTTGATAATGGCAAGGTTATAAAGATTATCTAGGAATGAATAAGGATAATGCACTTATTCGGTAAAAGTAACATGTACAGTTTCTGCAAAGATATGTATATTATTCATTATCTCGAAGAAATATGGCAATTATGTAACATCGATGAATAATAACGACCTAATGAAAACATGAGACGAAATTTAGGGAATAATTTCTATATCCATGGTAGGTTGTTGCATATTAAATGGTACGACTTTATTTCTGACGCAATTTGAAGCTTTCAATGTGAGTACAGACGTTTAATTTATATTTTTAATACAAGATGGTTGCAAGTAATATAATTTTACAAATTTTCCCCCATTTTTAAAGCAGTATCTTTTCTGAGAAATTTCATTTTGAAGACAATTTTTTAGGTCAAAAGTAATAGTTATATTTTGTATTAAATAATCTGGTCTTTTCCCAATATAATTACGTGAGGTAAAAAATATATTAAGAATATTTAAATATTTTTAAACTGATAAAAATGAAAAGAACCCAAAACGATTATGTGATTATTGTTATAATCTTTCATATAATTTATGATTCTAAATTATAAATTCTGTAATAAATTACAAGTTATTATACAACATCAATGTTATTTAATTTATTACAAATATTATATAACATCAAGATTATTTAATTTATTACAAATATTTTAATAAATCATATGTTATTGTACAACAACAATATTGTTTAATTTAAAAAGGTATCGTGGCACAAAGTTAAAAAAAATGACTAAAAAGTATGAATTATTTAAATCTCTGAAATGTATTAAAATAAACCTATGCCCCTAAAATGCGACCGTAATAAATTAATTATTTCCGAGCAAACTTTCTGAAATAAATATTATTTTCACCGAAATTAATTGTCGAAAGTTCAGTAACTAACTTAATAAACCATTTCATCTGCAACAACCTATTATCTGGAACTTCAAGGTAATAAGATTGATAAGTTTAATTTATCAATTAATCGTGCTAAAATTTCGAACTTCGTGTTTCTATATACGCTGCATTTAATTAAAACTCCTGTTTCATCTTTCTGTGAATATATCCTACTCCAAAGACGATTGAAGAGAAATGCCTAATCGATCGAAAGTAGAGACCGTGTGCATACCAAAGTTGTCTAATTGAATTAGGTCTAATTTTTAATCAGTTACTGAACGCGTAACGAGTAACTAGCAATGTTTGTAAAACAAATACCGATTCGTGAGATAAAGAAGATATTCAAAGAAGAGAGAGGTATATGCTTTTGTAAGTTTAATAATGTGACATATAAAAGAATATGTTTATTGTTGTGTCGTGTGATAATTAAGAATCAATTACTGTGTAGCGATTATTAGGAATCGAATCTAAAATAATTCACACATATGGCTATATACGAGAGAAAAAGGAAAAATTATATAGACGTTATAGTTGTAAATAAATCGCCCCATATAGCTTTTCTAGTCCTTCGTACAAAAGAATCTCTCGAACTAAAGAAAGAAAAATACGAATTGTGTATTATTACTCTGTGTAAGAGAATTCTGACTGTAGCAGCCGCTCAATAATTCCCCTTTTCTGTAATTTCCTGCGAAGGAGTAAACAAAGAAACGTACGCTAACGACGATCGATTGCACGTTTCGTAAAATGGCCTAGCGAAACCCCGAGAGCAGGCGATTATCGAGCAGCTGCTGCACGCAAGATCCTCGAAAGGTTTTCACATTTGTAAAATTAAATACGATTCTGTACCAAAGAAATCTCTAGTGGATCTATCAGTGTTGTTAAGCATGTAATGAGATGTCCGATTCATCCAGAAAAATATGTTACCATGATTAACATTCTCGTTGTTTTTATTTTTACCATGATAACAAACGGAAGAGAACACCATTGAACATTGTAAAGTTGCATTTATTTTCGTTGGAAAATATCGGAAACTTGTAAGGGTGTGCCTAATATTAGGATAACCGATTTCGCGAATTGAAATTTTACTAGATAGTAAGACGTAGAAACTAGTTACGGTTCAAACGAAATTTTATGCAATTATTATTTCGGCTGAATATTTGGTCTTTCAGCTTTTGATGGCTTTTATTACTTTAGATTTTCTAAATGGCGTTGCTTTAGATTTTTCTGAAACTTCAGTTTTCTTAAAGGTTAAGTTTTTGAAATAAAACGCGTGATTTTTATTATTTCAATTTTAAAGCTTACTTTGTATGTTTGTTTTTGTGTATTATTGTAACGCTTCAAGAAATCAAAGGTTTGTATCGAGAACTGTTCAACACACATTGTAACAATTGTAATAAACGAATTCTGTTTAATTTCGGTGGTTCCTTCTGTTCATTCTTCTTTTCAACCTTTTCGTTAATACATTCTATTTTATTAACGATGTTTATAATTTTATCTATCTGCGGTAAAATAATTATTTAGATAAATTATTTAACAACGTAAATATTTCTTCAGATTTCAAAATTTGTTACTGATATTAAATCTTCGCAAATACCAATTTCAATAGATATTTTTATCTGCAAAGAGATGTGGAATGAAATAATAAATAATGGTAAATTTTCGATAACGTGAAGATTATTAAAATTATTTAGTTTAAATACTGAAAATCAACAGTTTAAGATACCACCACAAGTAAAACACTGATGATACCTGAACACCAATATTTTTAATAAACTGATCAATATTGCAGGTAAATTATTAAATAAATCTGAGAATTATTAATAATACGCGTATAGAAACAGTAACACCGCTGCTTAACGCTTTTCGAATGTAGGTAAGTACGTATTCTTGCAATCGTCATTCAAACGATTAACCTTAATCTTTGCACTAGGAACGGCGGTGGTGCTGGCATAAGCATTCATGCTGGCAGCTTCAAAAAAAAATTTAAAAAAAAGATAATATCGGTAATATTAAGCATTATATAATACTACATATTATTATTAAACGAGTTCGAGATTATTAATAAAAAAGTTAAAAATATTGTAATAAAATTTATTTATTAAATATATGCAATTTGTTATTTCTCAATTTTCATACATGTATGCATAAATATTCGCACGAGAATTATATTTTTACAAATAGGTTTGCAATTTAGAGAAAATGTTTATAGAATGATAATTTAGGCAATAATTATTTTCTGAATTTATTTACTTGACATAGTTACTTAAAGGAAAATATATACAAGGGTAGAATGATGTGGATAAATCAGATATGTAATTTATAAAAAAATTTGAATTTGTGTATTTTCATAGCAAAAACAATCGATAATTTTAAAATTTGGAGTTTCAATATTTTTAAATTTGTAAATATTGACTTTCGAAATTTCAGAATTTGGTATCTTTTTTCTAAGTTTGAAACTTAAAAATTTGCAAATTACTGCATTTCCGGATCCGTAAATCTAGAAATTGAAGAACTTAAAAATTTGTTAACTTATAAATTTGAAATTTCTGTATTTCTTCAAGAATGCGTAAACTACGTGACTATTTTCTGTTCCCATTTTTTATACAAATAAGATCGCCCATTAGCGACGAAGAAAACTGCAACTTGTACTATTTTTATTCAAATGAATGCATGCTTCGGGACCATTAATTAAATTGCTATTGAAGCTTTCATTAAAATTCTGTGTGTAGCCTCCGAGGTAACGTGCCAATAATTCTTTCGACAACAGGTTTTCATAAATTAGTTTTAATGCAATTTGCACAGCATCGATTAAAAGAGGTGGATAATCGAATTCGCATATAATTACTTACTGAGGACGAAAAACAATTGAGAAAATTAAAAATTCGAAATTTCCTTTATAGGACGGGTTAATTAATTTATCGTCAGTAGAGTAAACATGTTTATCCCAAAATAGCCATTTCGTTACAAGCCTGTCAGAAAAGAGATAGGTGAATGAAAACAATTCTAAAAAAGAGGAAATATCAATAACTTGTGTTGAGTTTTTCGCATTTAACCTACCAGCGTATAATGTATACTTTAAAATTAAAAATGAAGTTAGGAAATAAATAAACGATAAGATACAAATTAATATACACTAATTTTTTACCTTGATGAAAATCAACATATATTTCAAGAAAACCCTATTAACAAATTTTATAACCTTAAAAACTTTGTAAAACATTTAACCACTTTGGTAGTTTTTGTATTAAAAATATTTTGCACCTCGAGAAATTGACGTTGAATAATTGAAATTTTTTCCATTTATTTATATTAAAAAAAAATTCTGTTTAACTTGGGTTTTTATTTTCTTCAAACTTGTGTGCCTCAAAGAGTTAGTAAAACTCTTACCCTCAAGAAATTAGTCCAACAGTGACTATTTCTCTTTGGCACGAAGGTGTTCGTACTGCAATTTAGGTTGGACTTAACAACCACCGAACAATTTAACTGGTCAAAACACGCTGGTCTATAGGGCAACGAACTGCTTCTGTAAATATATGGTAATTAGGATATACAGAATCACACATCAATGGAAACGTTCGGTTTGTAGAATTCTGTGAACGCAACCGGGGGCAAAAGTTTGCCGGAAATATCTAGCGGAAATTCTGCTAGCGTTCATCGGCGAAGGCATTCCAATTCCCTTACAACCTATTCGTCCAACCGTGAGGGAATGCAAGGACCACAAAGAGAAGTATGGTGTCTTTCGAAAGACAGCTGAATGGTTCGGCAGGTCTTTACAGAACATTTGGGTTAGTAGAAACGTAGTGTCATACATCTACCGTGGCTATGGATTATGTGAGAACTTTCAATGGGGTTATCATTGTGGATAGCGTAGATGACTTTGAAAGCTGGAAGTTTATAAACCTTGCTGAGATTTATAAGTACTGATGTGTATAAATTTTTGAACTTGAGAATTATGTATTTCAGCCGACATTTGTAAATTTGAATTAAGGTTTATAAATTTAAATTAAGATTCATAAGTTTAAACTACCATTTGTATATTTAAATTAAAATTTATAAATTTCAACTAAGATTAGTAAATTTAAAATATGATTAATGAATTCGAACTTATACGTATGAAAATTCATATGGAAATTTAAACGTCATTCATATATGATATGGTAGTCAAAGTTTTAAATAAATTTTGTACTTTCACAGGGAGTTGTTTACAAGAAATGTAGCATACATTTGCATACATTTCTATATTTGCATATAAATGTACAATATGTTGTATTAAATTATAGTTTGCAATGCAAATTGTATCAAATAATTATAAATATAAATTGTACAAGTAAATGTGAATAAAAAATTCACAAGGAAATATAAATAAAATTTGTACAAGTATATATAATGCACGTTATACAAATATAATTATTTTTGATAAATTGAGTTCACTAATGGAATATTTCCATCTTCTATTTAATGCTATCAACTAATTATTATTATTATTAAAAATTGCAAGTCTTTATAATAAGTAAACGCTCTAATAAAATAAAACTGAAGTAACAGGATCGCGGAGTGTGACTATCTTCGGAAAGGATCGGCAGAGTCCGGAGATGGTCGTCCGTGTTCGGAAATAGTCGGACAGGGATCGACAGTGGAGGAGATCGATATTCGAGACGTAGCGAAAAGCACGAGAGAGTAGTGTAATGGAGTGTGCAATGTAATGACATTAATTCTTTTATTGTTAATATACTTTATTATATAGTTTCTAGGAATTGTTTTATTGTGTGTTTCCCCAACCATTTCATTAACAACACAAACTACAATGTTTATACATATCGTATATTATATGGATTAACGTACATACTAATGCATATACGATCGCGGAATGTACAATTAGTTTCGGGAAGGATCGGCAGCGTCCGGAAATAATCGGGTAAGGATCAACAGTCGAGGAGATCGATATACGAGACGTAGAGAAAAACGCGGTAGAGTACATATGATGGTGTGTGTAATGTAATCACATTAATTCTCTAATTGTTAATATACTTTATTACATAAATAACTTTAATTGTTTTAATATGTGTTTCCGTAACCACCTCATCAACAACAGAAACTTTCTACAGAAAACAATGAATTCTAAAACTGTGAAATAAAGTATGAGTTTTTGGAACAAACTTCCCCCTTCCATCAAGGCTCGCGTGACGGCTTGAAGTTAGGTACATCTACAGTTTACAGAGGGTATTGTACGGTAACAAATTATTCACGGTACTGGTGGTATAAACCAGTTCAGTGGTGATAGGAAGTATTTGGCAAAAAAAAAAGAATACTAAATGTGATAATGGAAAGTATGTAGATGACCATCCTAAATGATTCCGGTAGTTTAAACCTGATTTGCATGTAACTTGATATCCTATCATTTTTTTTTTAGGTAGCTGGTTGTGATTCTGGACTCAGAATTACGAAGTTCGAAGCTCTTATCCAATATGGCGCATATTATTAATTGCCAAACTTTAGGAATTCAAGTAATGTATTTTACTTTGTAACCACTTTCTCTGAAACTACGTAACTTGGGTTCTTTGCGATCGATATACAGAGTGTCCCAGTTTTTCATCACCGAACTATACCAACATTTTCCATACGCAAAAATAAGGTAAAGAGTTTACATTAACAGAAGGTTTTAAACACTTTATTAAAGAATTGTAACAAAAGTACTAAATCTAGAAATTTGTGGATTTAGGAACATTGGATTTAGGAATTTGGATACTTTATATCTTGGAGATGTACGAATATGGAAGTCTAAGGATTGAGAGTCTAGAAATTTTGGAACCGAGAAATTTGGGGTTTTGAGGATGGGGGAAATTGGAAGTTTGGATATTTAAACACCTAGGAATTTAGATACTTAGGAGGTTTGACATGTAGGGGTTTGGAAATTTGTGAATTTGAATATTTAGAAATGTAAGAATTCCGCAATTTAAAAAGTTGAAGATTTAGATATTTACAAATTCTAGGAGTTTATGGTTTCGAAAATTTAGAAATTTTAATTATCAGAAATCTAAAAATTGAGGAGTTTAAAAATGAGCAAACTTAAATGTTTAAAAGTTTAGGATATTTAAAAATCGTGAAGTTTGCGCATCCTAATTCAAATAAAGCCTGCACTATAATGTACGCGTCATCGTATATTCACACTGGAGTTCCACTTTAGCAGTATACATTAAACACCCGAAATGTTCCATTATTAAGCAAATCGTGGCTGGATGAAACGAGAGAGCCGGGTCGAAGAAATTTATTTCTGAAACATTTATTCGTCCATTATTAGAATGGGATCTCTATAGACGATGGTAGTTTATGTCCTCGTTCTTCTGTTTACATAATTCATCCTCGGATTATTCAACGTAAAACACGAATGGATGGATTCTAAAATGATTTAGCGTACGTGTATCGAAAATGTTCGTAAATTATTCAGCAGCTGGTGAAATGCACGTAATAATGCAGAGAATAGTTAGCTGACTGCCAATTTAGTGACAAAAACTCTTGGGAAAGGTGCAGAGGACCGACCGGCTAATTCGACTTTAACATATTCTCCTGATTGCATTTAAATAGAACAGCGAACGAGATACCGCCGTTGGACATGGAAACTTCAAAAGGATTACGTGCAGAACTGAAAAGAGTACTCGCCGAAGGAATGCGAATGGTTTCTTTTAATATTCCTATCAATTTTTCTAAATTTTGTTTAGCGATAGGTTCGATCCGAATTTTTTAATTCATGGAACTCGAGAAAATTAATCCTTTCTGTTCATTTTTCATCAAACATATGTAGAACATATATTTTCTACTTGATGAATGACTTACATTTAGCTGAAAAGTTATATTTCTCTCTTTTGAAATAAATGAAACATTTCGAAATATATTTACCACGACATTTGGAAACTACTGTTTCCCTGATCAAATTTTAATGAACACCCAAAACTACATGTATAGAAGGAGAGAACCGTAACATGATCTATCAACATGTAAGAGCTCATTAAATCTGAGGAAGACACTGTGGTAGTTTCCACGTCAGAGTTATGAATCTTTCATAATGTCGTAATTTAGGCGATGGACACTTATGCATTTATGGTATATTGAAGTTGTCTGCAAAGAACAGATAAATCATATGATTTGTAAATTATGGATTTCTAAACTTAGCAGACTGATATAGAGTGCCCTAGTTTTTTATAATAGCTCTAACAAGTTATAACAATATATTCCATACGTAAAAATAAGAAAAAGATGTTATACCAACATAGTTTGATTTACAAAACAACAAGTTTACAAAACAATATTTTTTAATCATTTTTTTATTTATTTAAAGCTATGTATTTATGAACAGTTATACTTTATAGTAACTGATAGGTATTTTGTCGAATTCAGAATTTGAATGTACTTTTATGTATTTAATTTTAGTCTTACAATTTTTTCTGACAAATAATCATTTTTATTACATGATAATATTCTTTTCACTGTTGTTGCACTATTTGTAATAAATATTGCAATTGATCTTCGTTTTTAGTTAAACATTTTCTAAATTCTTCTATCAATGCTACTCCTCATTTTGCCGTATCATGAACAATTTGCAATATTTCTTTTCAATATTTCTTGACAATTCTTCTAACTTTCATTTGAAATCCATAAATCAGGATGTAAATCGAGGAAATTATACAGTAATTCGAACTGTTCAAACAGAATTAATGATTCTTTTGTCACAAAGTCGTTAAGATCTATTGTAAACAACGAATGAATATTTAGCAGCAAGTAATATCAAAACGTCAACAAACATTGAATAAGTTCACTGTTTTCATAATTCATTAACCTGACTTATTTATTGATTTCTCAACTGTGTAGATATGGTTAAATCAGCTGATTGACATTACTGAGAGATTTGATACCAACATCTAATTTTGTGCAATTTTGTCATGACATCGGTAATCACTTAAATTTTAGTTAAAAGTCGATATAATAAAAAATCAATATACAGAAGAAAATTTAAATTTTTAGCTCAAACTTTGTGAGGAAAATAGTTTGAGTCATTAGTGTGCGTATATACACTACACAGCTAATAAAACCGATTCTGTATCACATGGAGAATTATCGTATAGATCATAGGGACATGTTCAATTAAGTATCGAGTAATGTATGCATACACCTGCACGTGGTATTATTCGGGATATGCTGAAATAGCGGTTAAGATAGGTATATGTTGAACGAAGGTTTGGTTAAGTTAGGTGTAGAGATGAAAATCGCGAGCTCGCTTTACTCAATAAGTCAGTATAACCAGACATTTTGGAACAAACGTAGCGTAACTAGAAAGTGCCCGAAGGTGGCGTACCTAGTTAAGACCTTTATGACTAATTAATCAGCGGTTAACAACGCAATTCTCTCCTCGTTGAATGATCGATTGAATAAACGATTGGCGTATCAGACCAGGAATTTGATAATTGAGACTGTTGAAACGCGGTTTAATTGAAAACTGATTACGAAGACCGAAAATAATTGGAGATAACCTTCTGTGCGGTGGAAGTTAAATAAAAGAATACGAAAGAATGAATAGAAATGTAATTGGCAAATTGTCTTGGTCGATTTCTCTACTGACGGATAAAATTCATTTATTGCGTTGATGTGCATGAACCACTGAGAAATAAATAATCAAATGTTCTAGAAATTGTTTTATAATCCATTATTACATTTTCTCGGTCCCATTCTTTTTAATTTCGACGAACAATTATAATAGTGTAATAAATTCCAAATAAAACTTTTTGTAGAGAATGTTGATCAGAATTGGAATACTTTTTTTTTAATTTGGCAACTCAATCTTTATTAACTGGAGAATTTTCAAAATCCCTCCCGGAGTGAGTGATTAAAATCTAGCAATGGTGAGTGTACACATCGAACGCAAATACCCCTACAAGTTTTACAAAAAAAGCAACTGAAAACAAGGAATGACTTTTTATTCGTTAAAGTCAACCACGATAAACCTTCATGTGTACACATGTCGAACACAGTTGATAGTTTAATAAATCACAGAACTTGAAGTATACCTAATAAAATAATCCGCTGCAGCAACTTTTGTGGATCGATCGTTCTGTGAAGAACATAAAAACGAATCAACTAAATAACAGATTGATTGAATGAAAGAAAGCTATCGCAAAAACCATTTCGCCTTTGAAACGCCTTAACCAAATGGCAAACGTCTGCTCACGTAAAACCATTTCATCTCCTCTAGCTCCACAGCGGAGCGAATAAAATCTCTTCGCAGCATTTTCGAAGATACAAAGACATCAGAGTTCCTCCCCAACTCGTTCTAAGGATATCGTTGCCATCTACCAAGGGATCTCTCAATTCGAAGCGTAATACAAATCAGAGAAGATTCGAGCCAGTTGTTTCAGTGGCGGGTGTACGTTTTTCGTTGATCGATCACGTACCGAGAGACGCTGACACGTAGACCGGGGAGGAAAGACGACATATGTGCTGAACACAACGTCAAGCGTACCAACCCATGCACGGTCTTTCCCATTTCCGTATGCAACACGTTTCAATGCGGTCTGCATACGGAAACGATCTTGATTTTTATCGTGAAGATGGATCTCGTGTCCCTGAATGATTTAATAATGAGACCCGGCATTTCGAAAGGGAGATCCGTTGAAAACCGGAATCCTTTTGATCGCTTGATCCTATTATGGAAAACCGACCTTTAAGAGATATAAGGTAAACGTCCCAGTGGTCAAACGATTAAGGAAATAGTTTAAGTGGAATTTATTTTATATTTAGACTATGCAAAATTAAACATAGTGAGACTCCTGGAATCGATCAATATTGGTTTATGTGTACAAACTCTTTGGATCTTTTGGGTCAATTTTGTTAAATTTGCTACATAGATTTTTAAATATCCATATTCTCAACTTTTCAAATTTGTAGAATTATAAATACCAAAATTTCTACCTTTGGAAATTTCTAGACCGTATCACACCCTGAATCGATTCTAGTCGCAAAATAAAAACACGATCAGCCCTAAAACGTTATTCTGATTCTCTGGTACGCTCCGTTGAAGACGATCGATGGCAAAAAATAGACACAAAGCTATCGTACTAAATTCATCTACGATTACAACTTTCAGCCCAGAATACATTTCTTGAAAGTCTCTGTAACGCTTAGATCTGTATGTTCTCTATTTCCAACACGGAGATGTAGGACAGAGTGAATTGTCACACCGTTTATGCTGCTACTCCAGTTACAGCCATCAGTAGCACATTATCTGGACCGTATTGACTTTCTACGAGCTGCTTGATGCTGTTAATTAGGCACGACTTACCAGTTCCAGCTCATGACTATGCACAATCTGTCTGGTGACGTGTCTTGCAAAAGGTGATCTACATAATCAGTTACTCAACTTTGTTCACCATTCGAACGTTAATCGTTGGAAATTCTTATTTTTTGTACAAGTACAGTTTGACATTTAATACTTTATTGAACCATAACACGCTACAGTGATGTACTGATCCTCAATAGTAGAGTTTGAATGTCCTTAACAATATTTTGAAGTACACTTTGATCATTGTGAAAAGTTACTCATTACATCAATAGAACTTCATCAAAAATCTGAATCTAGACATGATTCACAACATATACTAAATTTGTGACACTAAATCTTATAATAGTGCTTAGCGTTAAAAATATCATTTTACTTTTGATTTAAACCGTGGTGGTATCAAAATATGCTTCTGTTAATTTCTCCTAAAAGAGTCTTACAAAAGATTGCTTGCCAGGTGACTATGTCGTAAACATTTTTCTTCGTGAAGAAAGTACTACATTGTATGACTACATAATAAGAGTCTGATGTGAATCCATCTTACAATTTGTATACTTCATTCATTCAAACATAACTTCACGTGATCTGCTGCAGATATCTGTTTCACCATCAGAGAACAGATGAAAGCCATGCTCATACTCATCCGTAATAATTTAACTGATTGGTGATGGCAGACATCGAGCCACTGTAACACATCTAGCTATTTGGTTACCCCGTACATCTATTCGGTTGTCATCATTGGGAAAATTGTCAACGACGTCACCGTTCACATTAGCCACAATGTCTCAATCATCATCAATTACTTCTAATACATAGAGTATCGCAAACACATCGGATAAACACATTGTTCTTTCCACATTGTTCTCGTCCATTTTAATATCACGCGCTGTCCTTTCGCAAATATTGAAGAATTAGCACTATCTGAAGTATTATACTTTATTCTAAATAATTATCTATTGTATTCCCAACAAATATTACTTGTGTTAGTTTTCCGTAACTCGTTATTTAAATTTTAAATATCAACGTTGTGTTTATACATTTTTTAATTTCAAAAAACACAATCAATACATGCTAAAAATAATTAAGTGATCCTCATAACTATAGATTTTTACAATTTTATGAATTTTTGAAAACTCCTCTCATAAACCTGTAAAATGATCACATTCAAATATTGCTCCACGATTTTGTTCATCTAACACCGTTTACGACTAGTACTTTATTTCTTGCTATATTTAATCAAATTCGGTTAAGCAGTTTTTGCGTGATGTGGAGACACCAAATTCATTTGAGTTGAGTGTACAGCGTTCCGCTCGCTTCATTCAATTAAGAAATTGGTAGGAACGTCTCGCAGTGGCGACAGTTTAGGCAGCTGTACAAGTACTTGAAGTGCAAGACAAATTGGAACTTGTTTTATCGAATCAACTAAAACATACGAGCTCCGCTTTCGACGACTTCACAGTGGAACATCGATTATCCAAATGTCGTTTAACGGAAGCGTCCGAATATCGGTTACTCGGATTATCCAAACAAAATAGGTTTCATACTTAAGCTACATAACAAGTTTTACATCGTGATTTTACATTGTAAAACACTTTTGCAGTGGAGTAATTAATCGAATAATAAAACTAATATTTGCAAGATGCAAAATAGTTGAAAAAATGTTTTGAGTCAATTCCTATTATGCATATAACAATAAACGTTAAAAAAAATTGTGTAAAATGTAAAAAACATATTTTAAAAATATTGCTTATTTTCGTCTCTATGGTTACATAAAATAGAAACAGCTATTATTTTAAGTAATCTTTTTCGAACAGATTTCCATTTGTTAGCGGATTGTGAAACGCTTCGAGGAACCGTCGTTAATATTTGAAAAACTATCTTCCCGAAACGTGAATTCCCATCAATCAGTTAAGTGCTGCAATATGTATCGCACAATAGAGGCAAAATGTTGTCTCTTTTGTGATTTTTATCACTCTGATTCAGCGCGTTCCGTTCACTCTTTTTACCTCCCTTTTAAAATACCTCTCTATGTACCCAGAATTCAGCGCTGCATTTGCTTAAATGGCACTCTTTGTTCGCTGCGTTGAATGTCGAATGATTTTGTATTACGATTTCGCGTACCGTTTTCACGATATGACGCGTTTAAAAGTTTTACAGAATACGAATGTACCGCGGCTACGTACAAAATGGCGTTTCAGCTGTGTGACAAACGCGGATTGTGACACGGGCTGAATTTCCCACGTGGCCGGTTCGCAACGGTGCGATTTTATCACCATTCATCGTGCGTATAACGATACCACCAATATGAGAGAGATGATTGTTGTTCAATGGATGGTACATTGTTCATTGCAATCTTTCCGTCTCACTGAAAATTGTTGGCTGAAACCGACAAAACACGAAGTTTGTTTTGGGATATTGTTTTTTGCATAATCAGACAGTATCTGATAAATGCAAACGATACAACTTTTATGGTACAATAAGATAAAATTACCACAGCGGTCAAATGACCGTTTCATAAATTTCTTACTTTATGTTACAAAATTTGTTAATATTGTTTCCTTGAAATGTTAAGCTTCATAAAGATAAAGAATTAATATGTGTATTAATATATGTTTTATCACTTGTCTATATATTTCTCAACTTCATTTGTAATTTCAAAGTAAATGTGGATTAAACAGCGGAAGGTTTAGAGTCAAAGTCCTTTTTTGTTTTCTATCTTCTCTAATTTTACTTTCTTTAATTTTTCACGCTTTCTGCAGGGTCTCGCCAGGGTCTGATTAGTGTCAGCTCTTAGGCCCTTGCGAGCGTCTTTACCTTTTCATGAGCCTTCTCCGCTGTGTTCGTTCCTTTCCAAATTTTTCAAAAGTTTTCTAGGTTTTCTCGATTTTCTCTCTCTATCTATACTGCTGTCCTCCTAATGAGTTTTCGAGGAAGTTTGACCAGCACCGGGACAGTCTATTATAAACTTTGACAAAGTCAGCATTGCGCTTTTGAACACACTCACACGAAACATTGAATAAAAATTGTGCTGAGAAACGGAACTTTTGGTGTCATCGTTTAAAATATACCTTCCTTCCCACATCATCACTCAACAATTTGAAATAGGTATTTTTTAACTACCCTGTACTAATGTACAAACAAAACAAAGCAGACAATGTAGCAATCGAGCCGTTTATTTTGAAAGTGGGGCAAATACATTTTTTGTTATTGCGAGATATTTGGACCGTTTAGTTTCAAAATGGTGTAAGTCCATTTTCTTTTGTTTCGAGAAAATTAAAGGTATATTAATCAATTCAAAAATAATTATGTCAAGTCTGACAATGTTTCTACTAATTTATTGATATATAATTTAATTATGTAAATTTCTTTCAGATAATAGACAAATTTGTTTTGTAACTGTAAAACATGTTAAACCTTCTTTAGATTATATTTTAAATCAATAAATTCTCGCATTCAAAATCGTTATGTTATGTTCATAATAATTAAATATTATCAAATTAGGAAATAAAAGTTAAAGGAAACTTTAACTAAAAGGTACTTTCCACATATTTACTACTTATTTACCTTCCATTTAATGGAACCATACCAGATTTTGATAATAAGTCTTTCAAATTATTTACCGACTATTTTCCACTTTTTATAATGAAAGAAATGTGCCGTTAAATTCTTGCCGCGAAAGTGAAATTATTTTAAAAGTTGCAGCTTTTTGTATTACACGGTGATGCACAGTCACGCGAATGGTAAACCTTAAAAGCGTTTTCCTTAAAGTACCTTTACTCGAATCGGAGCAAATAAAGTGAAAAGAAAAACGATCGAAAGAACATTTTTACACGTTATTTCACACGCCATTGATTCTTACAGGTACGAAGTTTACATTCTCCCATTACCTCCAAAGAAGCGGCAATATACTTAATATGTTCTATAGTGAATGGAGAAGTTTCCTTAAACAATTTAAAAAAATTGTCTTATCGTGTAATTGAAGTAAATGTTGAAATGGAGAGTTTTAACATTTGAGATTAAACTGTGCACCATTTTATGCAATATCGATAATAAGGTAATATTTTTATTAGTGTATAAAGAACTGCTAAAATTGGTATTCTGTGTTTGTCAAACTACTAAATTCAACGGGATTTGGAAGTTCGGGAATTATTCGTTCATTCGAATTCTCGGAACATTTACCGTCCTAAATAAGCCTCCGAATATGTCCCGGATTGCGGACACCTAACCAGACTTTATTGCATCTATTTACCACTTTAACCCGCGATTGGCCCTGGTTTAACGAAGTATGGATAGATTACAACCAAGCTACGAAGAAAATTTCACTGTAATTTTAATAGTTACAACTCTGACAACTATTGTTTACTTACGCAAGGATAAAAAATATCAGATCTGTTTATACTCTAATAATAGTGAATTTAATGTACATTTGTGTATTATTATCTATTATCTTTTATTCTAATCTATTTCAGTACTCATATCAATAATTTGTAATTCATAATATTGAAATATTCAAAAACATACATTTTTTGTATAATATAAAACGTAAGAAAACAGTTTTTCTTAATTGGTTGGTATTTACAGCACTCCTAAAAATTAGTTTTTACAGTTTCATTTTGAAATTCTTACTTTGTGTTAATAAAAATTCTTGTTCATAAAAATTTCATTTTTCCGCAACGATGTAATCCTTGGTAAAACGAACAGTAGTTTTATTTTAATATTAATACACAAAAATATTTTTATATAGTTTCTTGTTTACACTCTACAAATTAGTATTTAAATAATATTTCCCACAATTTAGAGTCGAAAACATGAGTTAATAAAAACAGGGTTTGGTGTAACCCCTTTGTAATTTATGCAACACACTATAATTTGCAAGAAGATAAAATTTGCTCAGTTTGCTCGTCTCTTTTTGCAAACTTTCACAAAAGCAGCAAATACAGCAGTAAACAATAGCAATGTGTAGGAGAATTCAAACGGTTGCAACTAGGAAACCTCGCAAATAATTACGGTCCTTCTCACAGAGAAATTACTTCGTAACGAACAGAATTCCTTGACCCGTACTTCGAGGGTTGCAAGTCGCCAGCAAATCTCTTAGTTAACACCGGCAAAATCTCGGATCGATCAACTAACTAACAAAGTTATGGTCAAGCTGATGCATTAATCAGCTGACGATATAATCGTTTTTCGCCAGCAAGTTCAACTTCGTACTGGAGTTTATCCCTGCAACTATCGCTCATCGTGTGCCACCAATTCAAATTTATTATCGAATAAGCTAAGTGATTTAACGGACAAAAATTGTTAATCTAAAAGACAAATAATGAACAACGGATTAATGTAAAAAATACATTATTGAACTTTTACAAGTAATTATAATTTTTTATTATAAAATAAAAATATGTACTTTCATTTAAGAAATTTATTTAAAGAAAAATTATGTAGCATAACTTGCAATATTTTGAAAAGGTCTAACACAAAATTGTTATTATAATAAACAAGAACATAACATATGTTAAAATTTTGTTCGTTTTATGATAAAATAAAATAAGTATTTTTTCACGAAATTTATTTAAAGGAAAATTATATAGTATTATAAACTAACAATATTTCGAAAAGATGCAAGAACATTTTAATTATAATGAAGAAGAAATATTTTCGACGAGTCAATTAATAATAAAATATATACATATTATGACAAAATATAAGAATTTCATATGTTCTTTTATACAAAATATTTCAACAAAATTTAAACAGAAGTTCTAAAAGAAAGCGCCATTCATACCGTGTAAAATCAAAATACACCCTGTGGAAATAGAACTGATTTTATTTTCTGAACCGTGCTATTTCAAAATCGTGTAAAAAACGCCTCTATAAAAACAGAATTAGGTACACATATAAAATGTGCGAAGCCATTTTTGCAAGCAATGCATCGCAGTTCCTGGGACGAGACATTCTACGTAAAGTAATAAAAACTCTCACAGATAGTGCTAGGTCTGCGCTGATCGAACGTGTGTACAGTCAGAAGCAAGTCTGGTCTTCCTACAGAAAATATGGCAACCTAACAATATTGGTTGCTATATTTTATATTTTTATAGTTGCCATATTTTTATGGGAAGTGGTTGTCATATTTTTATGGAAAATATGGGGACACACCTTCCATTCGTTTCTTACGTATTTGAAAATTTGGGGACATACGAATTTCACGACATAGAAATTTGACAAGCTTGGTATTTTGAGACATATAATTTTGCTGATATATAGATTTCGGTTTTAGAGTTTTGGGAATCTACAAATTTCTGGACATAGTAAGGGGATCTAGGGATTTGACGATCTAGGAATTTGGGAAACTTGAAATTGTGGAACAGAATTTGTTGATTATTTGGGATTTTATTTGGAGACATTGAGATTTGGTGATGTTGAAATTTACAAACACAATTATGCGGTGATCTTGGGAGTTGTGGATCTAGGAATTTGGAGATACGAAAATGTTTGCGTGTAAAAATCTATGAATTAAGAGATTTGAAAATGTAGAAACTTAAAAGCTTGAAAATCTAGAAATGTAAAAACTTGAAAATTTAGTAATCTGAATCTTGAAAATCTAGAAATTTAGAAACTTGAAAATTTAGTAACCTGAATCTTGAAAATCTAGAAATTTAGAAACTTGAAAGTTCGGAACGAAACCACTTGAAAATTAAAAAATTGGGAAGCTTGAAAATTAAAAAATTTGTAAAATATCAACTCTGTATATGTACCTTTATCCAAAGGAATCCTATGTTGCACTCGAGTGTACACCAAGCGTGAACAGCTAGTAGTAAAATCAAGCTGAGTGTCCTCTACGCTCATGAGCACAGTAAAGGACCCAATGCAAACACTGACAATTTCAGTGTAATGTTAGGTCAAAATCCCTGTCAGTCCACCTAGCAGGATAACTCTAATAACTTGCTGTATCCTAATTCCTTTACAGAGATTACTTAGAACCGAAAATGATAGCACGTTACTTTCCGCATCGTTATATACAGGGTGCTAAAAAGTAACCGCATTTACTTAGCACCGTTAAATAGAGGATAAAAATCATATATCGTTGTCCGATATGATAGTTTCATCGTAATTAGTTCTTGAAATCAACGCAAATAATAGGTAATGCAAGAGGTGACACTCCGGGCGCCATCTTTGATGTTGATTGAGCGGGAAATTCAAATCAACTAAATCTAATTTCATGTTATTTTTTAATAAAGGAAATCAATTTGTGTCGGAAATTTTCTGTGTATTATTAATATTAGTTTTTGAAATATTTACATTAATTTTACAAGCATGAAATGTACTAAAATGTTAACTGTAGATATAGTTTAAGAGTGTACTACAAAAATGATTATGATAAAAAATTATATAAAAATTATTAAGAAAATTACGAACTATTTGATGGAAATAGATTACAAATGAATGAATTACAAATAAATTATCACATACACTGAGAATATATTACAAACGATATAAATATGAAGTTTTAGGCAAATGTATTAGAAAAAATGATCTTTTTCAATACATTTAAACATGTATAATATTGTAAAAGAAATGAAGAAAGAAGCGTGCAACAAATTATAGTACGCAGAATTTTTTGGAACTTCCTTATCACGTACAACGATTGCAAACTTCGTGGAAAGTTAATTATCTACAACCAGAAGCTCTCTGCATGTGGCTCAGTTTAATGTCTGTGGATGATGAACATTTCGTACGTATAATATTGTTTATGCACGGGGCTGGTTTTATGAAAGATGACGTATTTAATATGCGGTGGTAAGTCGCCGCGTGGTGCTTTTCCACTAGGCTAGACAACTATACAGGATCTGCCAACATATCCTGCAATCTGGCAGGCTCAGGTTCAAAAATTACCCGAGAATTCCTCTGTCATTTTATAATCCACGCCTATGTATTTAATGTATGATGGAAGGAAAATTGGAACAAGAAATCTCTGTTTATTTCTTGTCCGAATATTAAATATAAATTAACAATTTAATACTTTTTATGTTAGTAATCATCTTTTGGACGAAATAATATTTAAGAATGCTTTCACAATATTACCGAGAATTTTAAAGTTTGAAATAGTTCATGCAATTGCAAATTAACTCGTGACCAGTTAACATTTGAGTATTAAAATATGCGTCACAGTAATACCTCCATACAAGTGAAAATATCTATCAATGTAAGTACACGATGTAAGTAAAATACTACACGATGTAGACCCTTTCTACGATGTCGAAAGATTCGCTTATATCGAGATTTGAAACTCAACGAATTTGTTAAGCGACAGTGGCGACACGAGCGACGATTTGCAAACCATCACCGAGTTACCATTATTATACTACAGGTAGCAACCGCCACCACATCCGTGGGTAGCAACACCAACCGCGTCACTAAGTAAATTGCGTTTCTAAGTAAACCTTGTGGCCTTTATTATTCCCTACCTACCAACCAACCTAAACGCCTCTCTGCGACCCTAGTGTGTTCATGAATAACCTAAGCGTCTCACTGCAACCCTGGTGTACTCATCATCATCCAACGAGAAACGTGCCTATAACGTACTGTTACAAATGTTCATAATGCATATCTGGGCTAACTGTTCTCACGTGCTGTTTATTCAAAACAGTAGCGCCTTATTGTTAATGGGCAGGTATTTCTGGCCACTACTTTATAAGACCTTTCGTTTGGCCTTCGAGATTAACAGGTTATTGAAACTTGCAAAATAAATTAAGTGGTTCATTGAATGAAGTACTGTTGGGTGTCATAAGACGTATGTGGTTCATGCACGAGAGAACTTCATTATACTTTAACCGTGAAGTTAGAGGCTAGATCAATGATCTCCAGACAAATGGGTAGGTCGTGCTGGCCACATTTCTTGGCTAACTTGCTCTGTGAACCGGTTAGGTTAATTATTAATCTGAGGATGTTTGTGCAGTTAATGTCTGCAAACTGTAAATAAATCATTTAATTTGTGGTTTAAATTTATGGTTACGCGGAGTTTGATGTATTATAATTGTATAAATATCCGCAATCTAATTAATACTTATAGTTGCACTTGAAGTCGGGTGTATGGATATTATGGGGGCATTTGAAGACAGTAGTATATGAAATATACTGGGTTAACAATTCACGTCGTCCACCTAGTGATCAAACTTGACAACAAATGTGAGTAACACTTGATATGTGCAAACGAGTTTAATAATATATGATACAGATTTAAAATTGGAGAATGTCAGTTCATGCAATTGTAATGAGAGTAAGTATGCAATTATTATAACATAAAACTTTTTTTTTATTTACTTACGTCGCGCAGCACTCTGTATATTTAACCTTGGATGTGTATTTATATACGTGAGGCACTGCAAGAAATTTCTAATTTAGTAATTTGACATAGAATTAAAAAGTATTTGACAAATGAATAAAAATTTCTTCAAATAAAAAATGATATCATTTCATAACTAAATTTTGAAATAATCTGGAGAGAAATCATTTTCATGTTAAACTAATGTACAATTGTTTTTAATAAAACCTAGACAAATAAGATGATACGAGTATTATTCAAATTATGCATTTGTAAAATTACAGTGTAGCTGAAATTGTTATATTATTGAACGGAATTTGTTTTTACTTTGGAACAGGAAACAAATTTATTACATCAATTCAGTGCTGTCGAAAATGTCAAGAAGAGAAATACGATCTTATGTACCTTTTTAACCTTCTTTCAGCAAAACCGCAAGAGACTTCATGATCCATTCTCAACGTGCTGAGTTGATTGTTTTCTGTCAATACCATATCCTTGAGACAAGGCGATCCTAGAATTCCCATCGGGACTCGAATCTTAGTTCCATTTTGGCGAAGAAGCTCGTGAGCCACAATAATTCTGTAGCTAGGTGGTTTCATTTTTCTCAATACATACTTCCCCGTAAGAAAAGGATCAGAACTCCCGCGAAAAATACCGTATCATTTTAATTTATGGCTTAGCATACTGTTTTATTGTTTCACGTAATAATATAAATTATCCAAAATACTCAACATATCCGGGTACAGTAAAGCTATAATATAAGCGAATCTCTCGGGTCTAAACTTTCGTTCATATCGTATAGTTCCGACATTGACCGAAGTTTGCCGAACAGTAGAAAAGTAGCAAGCGACGGAAACGTCCAGAACAAATGTACACAAGTAGTAACATATTGGTGAGACAATCGTAATACAGGGATAAAATATTTCTATTTTTAATTTTCTGTTATGAAACTTTTACCAACATATTTGAGACATTTTCCTGGCTAAAATGAAACCAAATATGATGTTAGGCCAGGAGGGTATGAACGACGTGAAAATGGAGCACGTGATACGATTAAATGATATTTTATTAGTTTGCTATAGCCTCCAACACGTCATTCCTTGTAATAGATATGGCGAGACTGACCGACCGGTTACCACGTAGACTCGCTTCGACACGAATGTTGCCGAAATCGCACAACTACGCCCGAAATGCCCACTACGCAGCAACAGAACACAAAAAAATAGAAATTGAAACGCACTTAACTATTTATTTTCAATACACGACGTAATTCGGAACATATTTACTTCTAATTTCAAGCGTTGTACAGGCTTTCCTGCAGTAAGATTCGCGGTAAACGGACGAGTAATGACGCGTCGGGTAATTTCGCTTTTCTTCGGTGCTATTCGGATAATCACGTGATACGTCTGACATTCGAAATCGTGGACTTCTATGGCTTTGTGACTCCGAGGATTTTATTCCTATCAGTTATTACAATTAAATATGCCCCAAATTTCGTCGTGTTTGGTCTCATTTTAATCAGAAAAATATCAAGGATATGATGGAAAAGGTTGTATGAAAGACAGGACCGAAAATACAAAGGTTATCAACGCAATAATGTGACTGCTAGAATCACAGCAACTCTTTTTTACTCGTGATCCTTTTTTGCGCCCAAAACTTATCGTGAATTAAATCAGTAAATATAGTCTAAATTATATTGTGTTTGGCCTTATTTTAATCAGAAAAATGTAAAAAATCAATTGGTAAAAGTTCATAATAAAAAATTTAGAAATGAAAAAGGTTTAATCTTCAATCTCACAAATATACCAAGTCTGGATCACGTTACATTAATAATAATTTTTTACATTACTTTGAATATTCACATTAAGGATTTTTGCGCGTATATCAAGTAGGTCATTTTCACGAATATTAAGGCCTTACTGTATTTCAGATATTCAGGTGAAACAAATTCAGTCCTTTTTCATTTGTCTAGTAACTTTCCAAGTACTAAAGGTACCCGATGAGGTTAGATAGTTATAGTACTAATTTGAATACTGTTGCGAACCGAACATTATCACCTAATTAATTCAATTAGTGTCTACTTTATGATAGTATATTGCTGTCAAATAGTTTCCCTCAGTAATTAAAAAGCTGGTTCCCTAAATTTTCTCTATTTGATGAACTGGTTGGCAATAATGAAACATTTTGGTGCAGTGATTATAAACGAGAATTGAAACGAAATTACACGAACACTGTTTTAGTAAATTAATAAAAGACATTTACAGGAGTTTTATTTTTCGTATAAAAATTTGTCCATGTACATTTTTCTATCTTTACATGGAGAATGAATTTCTCTCCTTTAAGGAAGGAAGACAGTAGCATGGAAATTTAAAGAATTCTTCTTAACAGGATGTGTAAACACCCTGCGGAAAAATTTAACCTAATCAATAATTCATTACCTTCCGTTAATTTATTCCATTAAACCTGTAAATATATAATATAATGTAAATATATACCTGTAATTAAAATTAAATACATGTGTCACATTTAGTTAAAGTATAACATTTTTTTGGAACACCCTCTACATTTTTCAAATTATTAAATTTTCTTAATTTGAAAATTCGAAAATTTGAAAATTTCAACACGTCCTCTCTCCATAATAAATGTGGGTCTAAAATAAATATACCATTTTCCCAAGAACGATTACAATTCATTTTCTTTATAAAAGAAAATAATAATGAACACTGAGGGAAAGTTTACATCTCATTACTGAAGTTCCATTGCTATTATTCACATCAGAACGCCACGTCCAACGTTCTAGCACATTAAACGAACGTTTACATTATCGAACCATTTAAATTTCTATTAAAGGTATGATTTGTGCTCAGCGAATGAATCAAGAAGAAGTAAATTCAAGTTTCATAAGAAGACCTCGAACACTCTTATATCTCGCGATTCTATTAAAGATCCTCGTTAAACGTCTAATTTCTGATTGATGGTTCAATTTATTCCTGAACAGTGTTTACCGGTGAATCGTTTAACTTTCCCTTTCGTAAATCAAAATGAACTAAATTCTATTTATATTTTCGTTCCAAGTTATGCAAATCTCACTGCCATTTTTAACATATCCATAAACAACGTATTAAAATTAAAATATTCGTTACTATTAATATAATACTACAACTTTTAACTAAATACATTCCTGTAGATTAACGATGAATATTTTACGAATACTGAAAGTATCATAAACAATTGAAAGACTTTGAAAATCGAATTTTCTAATAAAACTTTTCTATAGCTGCATTTTAGAGCATTGTAGGCGAAATTACTTTCTAAATCGTAGCACTATATTTTGATTGATAGCATAGAGTTCATTCTCACCCGTGCTGACACGTTTAACGGGTGAAATTGAAAAATAAACGACGACAGCAGCGGGACTAACGAAATTTTCCAGTTGCAATTCGTTCTGTCCCCTTTATCATTCCAGATAATACGGTTTACGGATTGATAACTGGAAACAGTTCATCGCCAGGTGTTGGAAGGTCGTAGTATCGTTATCGCCACAAATTACTCATAGCACATATGTATATTCATGCAAACGACGGCCAGTATGTGTTCATAACTGAAAATTCGAGGGAATGAATTGCCTGTGCCGGGACGTAGTAAACGTTTTATAATTCTTCTTCTGTGGTCATGCATTAAAAGCGACAAGTTTGTAACAACAACAGATATATCTTCGATCAATAACGCAAAAGTGATTACCTGCCAATAAAAATGATACATGCTGCATCAATAAAACTACCTGTAGCTATCAACTGTTACGCAGACAATTGCACTCCAGACCATGGAAATTGGAAACATTTTTCGTTCTGCTGCTGGATATTGCGATTGTTTCCATTTACATGAAAGTGTATCCTCAATCACTGTTTGACCCTTTCAATCACTTAGGCCATCCGGACCATCGTAAAATAAAAGTATTAAATATAACAAAATAAAAGTTATACCGTTGTTTCTGATATCGCTTCAAGCATCTTCACACTGCGCGCGGAATACGGTTTGAAACGAAAAATAGCACACTATCTATTATTATTGGTATTCATAGCATATATTAACGTGTATCTTTGTTATTTCTCTACCTATTATAGTAGGGGATTAGTTAAAATTTCGCTGCTCCCTCTATTTCAGATTTTCTGATTCAGTGCACCATGAAACGTGCAAAAAATGCAAGTATGAGTATATATAATGGCAACCCATAAATTGGTGCGTGAAGAGGCTTACTTATTTATAAGTGCTACGGCTCCAATTGGTCAGTATAGAAAAATAGACGCCACTCACACGTATTTTCAGCGGTAGTACAATTGGCTCGAGCGGTCACCCACACAGTTAGACTAAAAACAATGACAGTTGTTAAAGTGAGAAATGATTGTTAATAATGAGAAATGAGTGATGCAGTTGTTATTATCATTATTACCGAAATGTAACGCTGAATTCACGGTGGTTATAGGCGTAGCTTCTTTAACTTTAAGTCGACCTCACGCGCCAACTCCTGGGTTGAGATCTGTACATGTAAATGAAATAATATAGTGCGAATTATGTAATGCAGTTGTTATTGTCATTGTTATTCTTACTTACCGAAATGTAACGCTGAATTCACAGTGGTTATAGGCGTAGCTTCTTTTACTTTAAGTCAACATCACGCGCCAACTCGTGGGTTGACATCTGTAAATGAAATAATGTAAAATGATAGAGATTGTTTGCTTATGATTTTGTTAAAAATGTCCTTTTCATTGTATATGTAATTATTGGTGTCGTTCGATTTGTGTTAGTTAAATTCCTTTGCACCCGTTCATGGAGAATTCCCCGGTCTAAACAGTGCAATCCTTTCCTGAGTTCGAAATGTATATTGTTTGAGGTGGTTATTTAACTGGAAACCACGTCAACATCTCCTACGACGTAGTATCTTCAATTACGGCATTCAAGCGACAGCATGTGCTTTGCATCAGGGTGGTGAACTTCGTGAGTCCAGTGGTCGAGCCATACCTCCAGATCCTTAGTGAAAACCCCACTACAGCGAAGCAAATCACCCACTGGATCTGCATACGGGGTTTATTTAAGCAGGCAGACTGCAGAAATACACTCTTTACCCTTTCCTCCTTTTATTCCAACAAATAACAATCAAGAATCGATTGCATTTAATACTAAAACCATCGTAGCCTTAACACAAAACCACCAAATTCAGTTCTCTAATAGCACAGAACTGTGTTTATATTATTTTCTTGAAACAGACGAAAATATCTGTAAATTATTTGGCTGACATTTAAGGAATGTATACTTTTTTACCTTTCATTCTTAATTTTTGTAATTTTTAGTTTCGTTTTCAATTTACAATTATAGATGCATTACAATGAGTTCTGGCAAGGAGTAAACCGTATAATAAATGCGACAACGTGGAAGTAGTGATGTATGAAGAAGTTAGTGATGCATGATGCATTCCTATCGAGTATTTATCGAGCAGGCATTTATCAAGCGAGAACTTAAATGTAATTAAGATGTAAATTATATATTATATATAAGTAAAATATACAATTTAATTGATTATAACTCAAGCCTGGAAAAAATAAATGTGCATATAATGCATGTGTGTGAGTGACGTTCCTATCGAATCATTTATCAAACGGGTATCTAACGAATATACAAGAAATAACATTCGCTATTTTACTTAATTTACCATTTTGTCTCTGCCACTTTGCTCCTATATAGCAAACTAAAAATAATCATCAATTAAATTATTATCACAATAAATTTTAAAAAACCTCAAAAGTAAAAATATTAAATTACTGCTTAGCTACTATTGAATTTTCCGTAGGAAAGAAGATTTCGTGGCTGAAAATGAATTATTGCGAAATATTGCGAAGGTCCTTGAAACAGCGACATTCAAGTTCAGGTGGCGCAAGATACATGAGGGGAAGTCAGGGACATGTTGAAATGTTTCTTAGAACTCCATGAAAATATGACGTATCTGTTACCACAAATATCCATTGCTCCCCAAGGTGTCTCACGCCGTCGAACAAGTTCGCGAACGTTGTTATTCAAATTTTACCAGCTTCCAATTCCGAAGGGTGACATTTAGTCGCCCTTACCAAACTCGAGCATAAAAAAACGAATAATATTGTAAGAAAATTTCAATTCAAACTTTTTTATTTTTTTTCGGAAATGGACCTTATCATATTCGTAAAAATATCGAGTCTTTGAACTTTTACTTTGAAAGATTAGTGTGTACTTTTCGATTATACTTTACCCTATTCGGACAAGCTTATATCATTGCATCTCTTTTTAGAGTACTATACTATAATGATAAAAATAGTACCTGTTAATAATAATAATAATAATAATTTTAAATTACATTTTTAATAACAATGATAATTTTAGAAGGTACTACATGGATAAAAATAGTGTAACTGTTATTACTTTCTAATGAACAATGTTCGACGATTAAATTATAAGGAAAAATTATTCAGGAATATGCCCTTAATAATATGTCAAGGTCATTGGAGCTGGGTTTTATAAATATTTATCTTATTTTCTTTTTCAAATCAAACAAGAATTACTCTAAAAGTTAATAAATTGAAAATCGTTTTCACGTACGAACCTTTAATCAACTCGTATTTAATAACATTGATATGAAAATGTAATTTGCTTCCTCCTCGCTTTTCTCGTCACCTTTGTTGTTAGGGGCAGAAAGCTTTTACAAAAGAATTTTATTTAAGGGTAATTAAATTCTTGGCAAGTGAAGCCGCTCGTGGAAACTAAACGAGTTAATGTTCCCTGTGTGTAAATGGGATGGTATTCGAAATGGCGCGGGACTTTGTATGCAACGCGTACTCGCTACAAAGCAAAACTACAGAAATATATGTCTCCGTAAACCTGGAGATTGATCGTTATACTTAGCGCCTGAATAAATAAACATTACCCCTATTGACGAACTACAACAAATCTTTGAACGTGTTACCGTTTGATACAGTGCTTATTATGACTTTATTAATTATACTTCGAGAAACATTTCCTTTAACGTCTAATGTTGCAACACATTTTCACTGAAAACGAAATAAGATCTTTTAGTCGATCAATCATCTTGAATTATAATATTTATTAAATATTATGTAGTAATAAAGGTTTACATTCTTTAATTTATTTGATTGATTTGAACAATTTGATTAATTTGATTTGACGAAAATTAATTTCATTTCGAAGTATTAAGAATGAGTTGTTTTCATTTCTGTTTTATTTTATAATATAATATTGAAAGTATTATAGAAATCGCTTTAATCGTACAAATTCTTTAATTTGGAAATCAAAAAATCTTTGGAATTTGGGAAGTTTAGAGATTTAAATATTACAGTTTCAGTATTTGAAAATTTAAAAATTTTATGTAAGAATTGAAGAATTGAAGAATTGAAGAATTGAAGAATTGAAGAATTGAAGAATTGAAGAATTGAAGAATTGAAGAATTGAAGAATTGAAGAATTGAAGAATTGAAGAATTGAAGAATTGAAGAATTGAAGAATTGAAGAATTGAAGAATTGAAGAATTGAAGAATTGAAGAATTGAAGAATTGAAGAATTGAAGAATTGAAGAATTGAAGAATTGAAGAATTGAAGAATTGAAGAATTGAAGAATTGAAGAATTGAAGAATTGAAGAATTGAAGAATTGAAGAATTGAAGAATTGAAGAATTGAAGAATTGAAGAATTGAAGAATTGAAGAATTGAAGAATTGAAGAATTTTTAAAAGTTAAAAATTTAGTTTAAGAATTACAGTTTTTGGAATTGAAAAATTTAATCTAAGAATTCAACAATCTTTAGAATTGAAAAATTTAAGAAAAAGGGATTAAATAGTTTTCAAATTTACATATCTCATACAATGTACAACATATCGTTACACAATGTTCATCAAGTTTGCATTAGTTACTATACAAAAGAAGCTTACATTGCATCCAAGTACATATATGACCAGTTGATCAATACAGATCAATACAGATTAATACATATTATACTACGTCCCTTCTTGATATAACTTATTATTACATTTCTGATGAAATAAGTACAATTAATCGATCGTTACTTATTAAATTACAGAAACGAACCTCCTCAGAGGGTCGTTAGAGAAGGAAGTCCCTCGGGATTACAAACTCTGACTGTAATACGTAACAGCCAGCAATTTACGCTTCGATCTTCAGAAGTGGGTCACTGATTGGTCTCATAAGTAGCGTCAGACACGAACGCATGACTGGATCGTTTGGAGAATTGCGGTCCATACTCGTAGCAAGTCAAACGAATGGAATACAGATGAAACTGGAAATGCTTTGGGCTCATTAAAAACCAGTATATTTTCTCTGTATTTCCGACCGGTAAACGGCAATTTCTACTACGCTCTGGTAGATACACGGTTCCTTAACGATCGCATTAAATCGCTCGACAAATTCTGCACACTGCTGGTTATAACAGCTTGATCCTTCGAAAACATTTCTCTGTGCTAAGTGTTTTTCATTTTAATTGCTTCGGTTTTAATTTCACCGGAAATATCGCGGAAATTGATTAATTGATTTCAAGCAAATTTTATGTGAGCGCTGAGCAATCGCGTAAACGATGGCACATGTAGAGTGACGGACTTTTAGGGGTACTTTCGGGTATCACTTTCTGAGTTTGAAAATTTTCAATATTGTGAATTTGTAAATTTCTGAATTTATGATTTTCTGATTTTCTGATTTTCTAAATTTATGAATATCCAAATTTCTAAATGTCCAAATTTCGAAATTTCGAAATTTTTAGATTTATAGATTTCTAAATATCTAAATATCTAAATATCTCAATAACTGATTATCTAAGTATCTAAATCTCTAAATCTCTAAATCTCTAAATCTCTAAATCTCTAAATATCTAAATATCTAAATATCCAAAATTTATCACACAATTTTCGTTCAGTTACCAAGTATACATTACTAAAAATCAATTAATTTGCTTAACAACCATAAATGTGTTTACCTTTTATAAAGTTCCGATAACCACGCCCCCAATTTATATTACAAACGAACTCTTCATAATTATATATAAACTAATTACAATGTGTATCTCACGAGTACTTTGTAATTATAGCGGAGAATAGTTCACCGTTCATTAACCCATCGTAAATTATTACGTGATTGAAATTCAAGCGAACAGGAAAATGAATGGTTAGTTTTGATTCGATGAAGTTGGAACCTTTGTTTTATGTCACATTCCAATTTCAAGCATTATTTCACGTGACATCATTGAACGTTGTGTCAATCTATCCAGGATGTGTTACATGACCTGATAAATATTATATATCCTCTAATCAAAGTTCCGAGATAGTTAACAAAGTTACGTCGACAACGCCACTTTTCAGCAAAATCCATAAAGTGGAATTCAGTTTGTAAAAAATTGTATATTAGAACTGACACACACAAGTTGCATAAATAATTTTATCTCAAATCTTTATTTAATTAATTTAAAATGAGTTGAAACGTGATTTAGACATATTTAAATGTTTACATTGTTGTAAAATGTTGTAAAAATATATGTATATCGTTTTATTTGTGAATATTTATTGAATCATTTTTTATTTTCAGTTTTCATGTTTGTTTAAACCATGCATTTATTTTCATTTGTGCTTCTAATTGACATAGCATAAATTTTTAGATATTTTTATGTCATCAATTTGCGTCAAATTTTCTACTTTGAAATCGGACATTGTTTTTTGTTACTGACCACAAAAGTTATTTTATAATAAGAAGTCAATTATTCTATATCAAAAATATCATCAAAGTATATTTTTTTTTATTATACTTCAAGCTTCAAACTGATATGCCATATTTCACGGTATTTCTATGTCATTAAATCTGACATTTTATTTCCAAAATCGGTTATTTCATATAGCAAAGAGATAAAAAAAGGATTAATGTAAATAATGAAAATAAAAGCAAAGTAGCAATGTAAAATATAAAATAAAATATGCTACCTCGTCGACAATTTTCTTCAACAAGATTTTATTACAAAATCCTGCTTCGATCGTGCTATACATTAAACTTATTTTTCCGACACTCTATCGTTCAATACTGACTAGATAATATTCTCGTTGAAACGAGATCGGAATCTGTGTCGTTGATGCCGTCGAACGACAATGGACAAAAAAGAAGTTACGGTCGCTCCTTACCGATAATATTCTGCTCGTCGAGGGAACGTGACCGACCAACACGATTCCTTGTTGAAACCATTTGGAACTGCTCCTCAAGGAACAATCGATCCCTCAGAAGGCTGCGACGGAGATGGTTGCAACTTCCTTCTGACTCAACACTATTGGCAATCACGACTTTATATCCTCTTTTAAAAGGTATGTATCTATAATTCGCAGATTACGTAAATAACCTCAATTTAAGATGTAACATATTTGACAAAAACGGAAAAACTAAGAATGTAATTTATCGACAGTAATTAAGACAAAGTTATAATTTTCAAGTGAAATCATCCTAAGACATATTTTTTATAATAAAATAAACCACAGTTCGTAATTAATTTTTATTAAAAAGTATAACTATCTCCGGTAGGACTCCTCCGAGCTAATCGGAAGGATTCGGGAATCTTCGATAATTTACGGTGCACGAACCGTCTGCCGATCCGCAACGGTTGACACGTAGCAATTAGAATAAATTTCAAAGGCAAATTGCACAGACGTGTAGTGTAAATTGTTAATAAATTGTTAAATTAAAGAACAGTGCCGTTCATTTCAACATTCCAACAGTTTTCAAATAACAGTGAAATTGTTAAAGGGTTTTATGCTGCGATACTAAAACGAGAAACGTGTCGACTTTGTTGTGTATTTATTCGAAACCGAACTAGAGCTTGCAAGCTGATAATAACTTTGTTGTGTATTTATTCGAAACCGAACTAGAGCTTGTAAACTGATACTAGAAATCAGAAATGGTATCTAGACAGATCTATAGTACATCCTCGCTCATGTCGAGGTTATTTATGCAATATTATACAATTTTCAGTTTTTCACAGTATTATCGATATTAAACTGTACTGTAATATATTCAGCTAAAAATAATTTAAATTTAAGGTTGGATTTACATCACTTTCACAATAAATATCTTTCCAACACTGTCAATCACCCAAAACCTCCATCGGCCAAACATTACGAAATTTGAATTATTTTGTTGAGTTAAAGTAAAAGTATTCTCAATAAGCCACGCCATTAAAGCAAAAACGCGCGATGTAGCGTCATAACGCCATACATGGAATAGTACGAGCCTAAAGACCACATTTATAGATGTCACTGTTTAGACAAAGATGCGAATTACAAACGTACTTCCCAACAAAGTTTTATCATTTTATGCTCAAACTGTTAATGTTAGTGTTGCGAATTTTAAAGTTCTTGTAAACAATAGTTCGCAAACCATTGCACCTCGATTTTACAGGGATTTGTTGTGTACCTGACTAATTGTAAGAGGGAACCTCTGTGAGCTCACAGGTGTGTGTGTGTGTACAATAACATATCGATACTCAGTATTGAATTGATCTCTGAAATAAACACAATATTTCTCCTGTAACCGTCTCTTGCTTTATGTTTGCTCCAAGTAATAAATAAATATGAAACAAACACTACAACAGAAGTACAGAAGGAAGTCTAAGTTAAAAAGCGAAACAAAAGGTTTAGCGGACGAGAACAGACAAGAGAAGTCTAACTTCAAAAACTAGAATGTATGAAACAAAAAATCGGCTACCTTTGAGTTCGTCCGCCTTAAAAGTCGTCAAATTAATTAAATTCTGTTATTACAAAATGAAAGTACTCAGAAAATACATGAAATGCAAGAGTTCTCTGTTAAGGTGGCTGTAATACAAACACACTTTGTGATGAAATTTCTCTGAAATTCAACTGAATGTAAATAATAATGAGAATCAACCTGTGAAATTTTAGAATAGTTAGCTACATATATCAAAATGGAAATAATTCTATTTAAAATTATAATATTTAACGTGTACAAGATAGAAAAAGCATTTACTGGAGGTATATTTTTAATTATATCGCGAGAATAATATTTATTTTCTTAAAAAACTGAAGAATTATAGAAGGATATAACATTAGGAAATGAAACTAAAGTATTATAAAGGGATATTTACAATTTTTTTAATCTACTGTTTCTTACATCTACTAGTCTGTTAGTATTACAAGAATTTAAGTAGAGTTTTTTAAAATACATACATATAGTATAATAGTTTTTGTGCAAAATAAAACTATAAGCGCCATCTTTATAATTAAGGAAACCAACAAACTTAACTAAACTGGCGTCTCAGCCCAGAAACGGTTATTCTTTAAAAATAAGTTTGTGTTACAGTTGCAGAACATAGTAAGTTACAATATCGTGCGTATCAGATATTGATATTATTCTACTAACAAAAATTTTATACCTAAATTCGTTCAGAGATCCATAAGGATTTAGGAGCTGAAACCAATAAATGGAATTTAAATAACAAGAAATGATAAAAAAGTGGCTTTCGATTAGAATCGTCATTTGTTCCACTATGCAGTACATGCTCGTTTCTTGTGCGAGGAGACCATTGTGAGTGCAGAAAAAATCGTGGAACTTTTATACCAATAGAATGAATAATTAACCGGCACTCTTTAATATAAATCGGCATAAAGGATCGTATATCCATCAATGGTGGCTTACTGTTATATAGCGGGATACTTAAGTACTTACGACCATAGAGGCAGTCGCAGACCGCTTGTCCGCGAAAGTGGATATGACGCACACGTATTCGCCGAATAGATCGATACTGGGTTTATTCGATACATACTCGATATATGGATCGTCGCTGGCTTTGTACTTCGGGTCGACGTACTTTCGACGTGGTATCCTCAGCTGAAGGGTCTCCGAATGCATTGAAAGGCCACTTCGTTGGTGTTGGAAAACCATTTCGCGACTAATTCCTTATTTGATGGAAGGTAAACGTCCTAGTGCTCCAACAAGTCCCGGTAATTAACGATTGGATTGGAATTTTGTTACTAATATTTCTGCTTATTTTGAACGTTCTAACTAATAATGTAATTAACTTTGTAAAGTTATTTAATATTTATGTATAGATATAATTATAAGTTTCTATAATTCAATATTTGTATCATGCAAAAATATTTAATATTGTATGATTTGTACAATTATTATACAATTTATACAATGGATTTAATATTTTTAAACTTGTTTCATAATGACTGAAGCAAGCGAGGGAGTACTCTTATTGAAGTTGTAATTAATTTCATGTAATTTGTTAAATAGTAATGTTGTTTTAAGTTTGTTAAGTAATAAAGAATTCAAATTAATCTCATTTTGTTACTGATCTACGAATTAGTATATTACAGTACAGCGCTGCATCCGCGTTTTCTAACCGTGTTCTGTTCTTCTGTTTTCGTATAATACGTGTCATGTTCTGTTCATCTCGCGTTGTATTATTAGTAACACTTTCCAATTTTCTTCTGACTTATTTTATTAAACCATGAAAGTAATTAAATTCATTCAGTAAAAATAAAATTAAAATAATTACATCAATATTTATTATCCCGTACAGTAATAATTAATGACTGCAACATGCCATAAATGTTATTTATTGTCTGAGCCATACGAACATTTTAGATTTTAATTAATTTAACACTTTTTCTTTCACAAATCTAGATTCTTACAATTTCCGAAAGTAGAAATTTTACCCTTCAAGATAAACGCATTTGGTTATAATTTTACACTGTCAAAATATAAAAAAAATGCAATTATCTTAACTGCTCCTTAAATCGTTTAATCACTGGGACATTTACCTTATTCTGAAGCTCGTAGTGCAGGACCATTTAATCATGCTTTCTAACACTGGCTGCTGGTATTCTGAAAAATCATAAAAAGGTCGCCATGGAAAAAAGCTGTCGAGAATCGATTCACGACAAGCGACCGTTTCTTCCTTCCGTTTTTTGCCTTCTCGAGGAAGAATCTCATAGAATAGCAGCGAATTCGCGTTACAGAAAAAACTGCGACGAGAACTGTGGCGTTCTTTTTCGCAGTTGATCGACAATGGAAATACGAACACGGTTTCAGGGCCGGCTCCAACCGAAAAACCGCCCGGGGCGCCACTTTCAGAAGTGCCGGGTGTGGCAATAAAAAAAATCGCTAATTTTTACCTTGGTTGTGGAAACTTCTTTACTTACGGTTGAGTGAGTGCAATGCGTCTGACAAAGAGACCCTCGGGTCAATGGACTTTAAAAAATACTTGCTGCACATGAGTCATTTGAAAAATTATAAGGGACATTTTTAAAAGAAACTCGAGAAAATTGATTTTGAAAAATTCTGTGTAGAATTACATTTTGTAATTGTTAAGGTCGTATTTCTTTTTCTTTTTCATTATATGCTTTAATGAAATTTATTCTTAACGAATATGTACTAGGTCATTCCTTTGTCATTTCTGTACATTAAAAAATTAAAAAGTATTGCATTTTTTACCACAATTTTAATTTAATTTAAATGCTTTTATTTAAAAATTCGTTTTTACTCTCTAGCTAGAAGGTAATAAAATTTGTATTAAACATTCCTTTTAGACCTTCTGGAAGATTTTGCAAGCACAATGTACATGACTGACAATCATTTTTAAACAAAAATATTTAAATGAAATTGACATGATATAAAAATAAACGTCTGGTAAAAAATGGAACTCTTTTTTTGATATACATAAGAGAATATTGACATTTATTATATTTCGTTTGTTCCATATTAATTTCATAATTGTAGAGGTAGTTTCTGTGCATATGCATTATCTTAATTATCTTAAATCTTATTCTTTTTAAGGATCATTGTAGTATAACTAAGGAGCATACAGGAGAACTAATTGTGTCAGAAGTTACAGATGATATTCTACGTCTGTAGTATCCCCGTTACAGTTAATGTACCAGCACATTGTTAATATACCAGCTATTTCTGTGCAAGTTAATGGTACGCCGTGCTGGATGAGACGCGTTGCATAATAACAGACGTGAAACAGGAATTACTGTTCAACTGCTATAAAGAGCATTATATTGTTACAAACAGATGGTTCCATAATTATTCATAGCTGACCACTGTAGCTTCGAGTGTGCTGCGACGAATTTCATGGGAGCTGACTCAATCCTTCCGGTGCACACCATTTTTAAAATTGTTTTAATATTCATATGTGATTACGGTACGAACATGTCTCGCCAAAATGCGAATATTGTATACATATAATCATTTTGTAAAACCTCTAAACATATGTTTAGAAGAAAAAATTGCTATTTACGTATAATTGGCAATAGTAAGTGTGTGTTCATGTATAACTGACAATACTAAGTACGTATTAATGTATAATTAACAATAGTGACTATAAATTATAAGCTTTATGAGTTACGTATTTACTTGATGAACGGAACCGTTTGTGATTATAGTAAAGTAGACGAAATTAATCAATATTAATTTATAAGTAATTAATGAAAATTTATTGAAATAAATGTAGTTTAATTAATATTACAAATTTTATTCCGGAAGTTTATTTTACAGTTTGTATATTTGTGAACTGAAACTATTTGATGAAATAAACTTTGGAAGTTGGATTTGCAAACTTGTAAATTTGAACATTCTGAACATGAAAATTAGAAAATATTACATTCTTAAGCGTCAAATTTTGAAAATTCTACGTTTCCGAACTTGAAAATTAAAATATTTCATTTTCCTAGAGTTTAACGCTTGAAATAGCTATGGTTCCTAATTTGAAAATTCGAACATTCTATGTTTCAAACTCTACGAATTGCCAAATTCTTAAATTTGTCAATTTAAAAATAGGAAATTTTGAACTTTGCAAATTCAAAAATTTTGAACTTGAAAATTACAAAATTTTACGTTCCTAACCTTAAAATTTTGTCTAACCTTGAAATTTTGTCAACTTTTCGTTTCAAACATTGAAACTTTTAAAACTACATTTTCAAACTTAAAAATTAAAATATTTGTTTCTATATTTGAATATTTGAAATTGCGATATTTCTTAACTTTAAAGTTTGAATTTCTCATATTTCAAATTCTCCCAATTACCAAGCTTAAATTTTTAAATTTAGAAATTGAAATTGAGAATTTTTAAATTGTGCCTTTTTTTAAATTAGAAAATTAGAAAATTTAGAAATTTATATATTGTGCGATATGATTATTTAAGTATCTGGAAATTTGAAAATGTGAACTGCACCATATAAGTACTTAAGTATTTGGAAATTCGAGAATTAAAAAATTTTAAGTTTGGAACTTCAGAGAAATTCGAAGCTTCATTGGAATCCGCAAACGCGCATCACTTTCACGTTCGTGTATCTCACCCTCAGGGCGCAAGTGCCCATCACTATTCTAAACAGTATGTATGTATGTATGTATATCGAAACAGATCCTTAAAACAGAACACAGTTACACAATGCTGAGGGCCGCATCGGCGTCATCAAAACCGCGACGCGCCTGCAAGGTTGATTTATGTTCGCCTCAGGTCTGCACCATTCCTTCGGTTCTGAACGTGTTAAGGATTTATTTGCGACGCGACAAGAAACCCAAATTATAAATGGTATAGAGAAACGTTTCCACTTAAAAGTTTATTCAATTTAATTTAATTTAGTAATGTAACAATAATTTTCAAATTAACATGAATTTTAGCATAAACTTAAAAAGTAATAAACGGTGAATTGATATTTAAATACCTTCTCTTAACTTAACACTTTGGGTACATTCAATGATACTCTTTATGACACTTCTTGTGCATAAGTGATTTTACTAGTCCATGTACCAAAAAATTAAATCTATTCCATAGAAAAAAATTTTTCAGGTAAATCGGAACCCAAAGAGTTAATTTAGTGTGAATTACTGAAAAAATTAATACTTTGATTAACATGTCACCCATGTGCGGATGATGTGTAAATTTTGATATAAATCTTGTTATTTAAAATATATTTCATATTGAGATGTTATAGTTGAAAGAAATTGTTATCTATTGAATGATTCATAAATTTGCTTACAAAGATCTATTCTTAAAAATATAGGATTGACATTTATCAAAAATTCAATTTACTACGTTATAATGTTTGCAGTAAGCGCACGCGCACACTTTTCTGCGCATACGGTCATCACTCTGCGCATGCGTTCACTGATCTTCACGTAGACATCGTTCTGCGCATGCGTCAACTAATCTGCGTAGACGCAATTCCAATATGGTTGGCAACTGCGCAAAATTCATAATTTTAAATCTCATTAATTTATACTTTATACATAAATTACGGATATTTATGCATTTATGATATATCAATATCTGCAAAATATAAATATACTATGTAATCTATGTTTATTTTTCAAGCTTTGATACATCATAAATGTATAAATTCACAAATCCATACAAATAAAATATCTTATAATCCCGAATTATTAAATTGTTTAAATGTCACTCTTTTCGCCATTAGCTATACAGAAGTATTACAGTATCCGGATATTAATGTAACTGTAAGTTGCATAAATGAAAACTATGACACGGGTCTTTTGCCTGCATATCCAAGTATAATGTTAATATGACATATTACGTTCTCGACGATTTATCATTTCTAAAGAGTAAAATGTTACCATAATTGTGCGTCCAACTCGTGTTCGCCATTCTGTTCGCCTTCGTGGCATCGAGAGGATCGCTGTTTTGCTAGTTAATGTCGTTAGGCATTGTGAGAGTTCCATTTCTTTCGCGGAAGGTGAATGTTGATACAACTACGATGCAAAAACGTTAACTCTGTATGGATGGAAATTGCCTTCGAAATAACCCAAGTTGTTCTTTCAAGGTGTCACGTTTGATTGATTGCGACGGTCGTTTACTTGAAATTTGAGCATTTTATCCTCTGCCCATTATCGTTGAATTCTACGCAAATCGCAACCTGAACAATTTCATCATTTGATACAAACGTAAACATGTTTTCTGTCTTGAGATCAGATGTATCTCAATCTAACAAATACATAACTCGTTCTTATATTTACATTTACTGTAACTGTTAAATAATTTATGTATAACGATATCTGGAAGGTTAATGATACGCTGACAGATACAATGAAAAGTAAATGCAATTTCTGATTGCATATTTAATAAAGTCTGTTTAAGATCGTTCAATGTTTTAATGCGATTTTATCTATTTAATTATTTATTTTATTAGTATTTAATTCCGAGGGTCTTATTACAGAACCTAAATTATTACATACATAATGGTGGGGCAGTTTTGGAACATGTTTCATTTTACAATAAATAAAGAAATAAACAATATTAAAAATAAAACAAGGACTCACATATTTGATAGAAAGACTATCATATTATTTTCTACGTTTGTATAATTGTAACTCTGAATGATATAAGCGAAAAGAGAGAATGACGGGTTACAAAATGATGTTAGACAATACCATGTAACAAGGAAAGAAAACGAGAGACATGTTCGTCAAACTTAACTCGATCAAACAACGCTGGTATTATTTCTGTTCGCGGTACACAGTACTTCGTGGAAATAGTGGAACGTGTAATCAAATTTTCAGCGTATGTTGCAAGTTCAAAGGGAAAAGCATAAACAAAAATGCTCGAAAAACATGTACTTTTATTTATTTTTCTATTCGTTAGTTTTACGGCTATAAAAAAGCGTTAAAAATACTTTATTTCAGTTGCTTTCTTTTCGTTTGAAAGATTACGAATTCCAACTGCAATAGCATTTAGAATTCTTGTTGCATTTGATAAATTTTCACTTAAGAAGAATTGTAGTTTAACTTTATTGTAATCAGAATTTATATTTCATTTTATTTTCTATTAATTATAGAATTCTACATACGCTCAAAATTTATTATTTAAAAATAATTAAAAATAATTACAAGTAATTATTTTAACTCTGTACTTGTGTGTCAAACTGAAATTTAGAAATTTTATAATTTGAAAGTGATTGAATTCAGAAATTTTGAAATATAGAATGACAGAAGTATAGAAGCATTAAATTAGCAAATTTCAAAATTTTCAGTTTATTAAATTTCCAAATTTTTAAATATAGGAATGTAATGATATAGAGATGTGTGGAGTCGGAAAATTGAAAATTTCAAATCTTCGAATTTCCATATTTTCTAGTTTCCAAAGTTAGAAACTTACAAACTTAGAAATTTATACATTTTACATTTGAATGTTTGAATATTTAAGTATTTATACATTTGAACATTCGAACGTTTGACTATTTATGTATTTATACATTTGAATATTTGGACGTTTGAACATTTAAAAATTTGTTAATTTGTCAATTTGTCAATTTGAACCCTTAGAAATTCAAAAACGTAGAAGTCCTCAAAAGTTCAAATATACAAGTTTTATAAAACTGACTATTCCTCTACCTGCCAGCGTATCTAACAAGTATAGTTGTTCATCACCGATATAGAACTGTCTGCAACAAATATTTTCGGTTTTCTTATTAAGAAATTTACAATTCATGCACGTGATTCGTTTCAACGCAACAAGCGCGGGATTTATTCTTCAACATGAATGTATTCTTCAGTCATCTGCTCGACGATGTAATTCCGTTCCTTTGTTATTCGTGAAAGTGTTTCGGTATTATCGCTTCAACAAACGTCCACGCTGCTATTATCATTATCATTATTATTATTATTATCGTTGTGTTATACCAGCGCCGACAACGATGAAATGTAGGAAATGAACTTGTTTCTGACCCGGTAAACCCATGCAAATTGAATTCTTCTCGAGTGAGCAACTATGCTGCTGCAAAATCTGTTTCACGCTTTATTCTAATGTTCTTGTCTGCGTAACGATATCCATTCAAATTTCGTACTTGAAACTAGTCAAATCTGTTTTCTTCGAGTTTTTAACAAATCATTTTGATAACAGGAAAAGAAAAATTCTTTTACAACATCAATATCTGAGATATCAAGAAAAAATAATCAATTCAACGTGGAGTCACCCCGTATGATTTTCCGAAAAAATCATAATACATTCTTAAAGTTTTTTGGGCTGCGTAGACAGTTTTTGCCAAATTGCGATCACGATACCATTCACGGTTATGACAAATTACGTATAATTATGTTAGAACCCGACACGTTTCGCTGCCTGTTAAAATTAAGCCTGGGCCATAAAATCGTATAGGGTGTCTCTAACTTCTTTTACGTCAAACTATGCCAATTCCTCTATTTTCAAATCCTGAAATCTCCAAATTATAAAATATTTAAGTCATCAAATTATTGTATCCTCAAATTTTAAACTTATTAAGTCTTTACATCACCAAATTTCAAAATTTATTTTCCATATCGAATCTCATATTTTCAAGTTACTTAGTCTCCAAATACTTAAATTTTCAATATTTAATCTTTGAAAAATCCAAATTTCCAAATTTTCTAATCTGAAAATTCAAAAATTTTCAAATACCTGAATTTTCTAGTTGCTAAGTTAATAAATTCTAAAATTCTGAAATTCTGAAATTCCGAAATTCCAAAATTCTGAAATTTTCAAATTCCCAAATATTCAAATTAAAAATTTTTAATCTTTAAAAAATCTAAATCTCCAAATTTCCAAATTACCGACTTTCCTAATATTCGAACTTCAATATTCTCAAAATTTCTAGTTCTCAAGTTAACAAATTCTCAAATTCTCTAACTTCCACACTTCCATATTTCCAAATTATCAAATTATCAAAAAAACGCCCAAATTTATAAATTATTAATTCTCCAAATTTCCAGGTAGCCAAATATTCAAATTAAAAATTCGCAATTTTCTAGATTTTTAAATTTCCAAAATCCAAACTGTTCAAACACCAAAATTTCCAAATCCCCATCGTCCCCAAATACAAATATTCCAGAACTCCAGAGAGAAAAATTTTCCACGGCGTTCCAGATTTACATGACAGTTTATACTTTTACTTTTTACCCCTAGAGTATGCTGGAATATTTTGTGAAAAAAAAAGGTACGAACACCCTATATACCCGACTGGTGAAAGTGTAGATGATAGAAGGCAGATACGGGAATGAACGATTTGCATGCTACTAACTTAATCAACACCCACGCCTTATGAACGATCCTCTATCACCATCTAAGGAACAGGGTTTCTTCGAACCGGCTTATCACGATATGAAAAATGGTCGAATGTCATGTTCGCCAATATTTCCCTCGGCTTGACTCCGTTTGCAACCATAATCTCCAGCTTGCATCGCCCTTTGAAACGGACCGTTCGGATATTTAGGAACGACCACCGACACCTGCTTCGACTTTTCAGAGATAATTCGCAAGGGCAACTTGGTTGGACAGCCCTCTAAAGGATGAGCTATCAGAGAACTGTAATTTCGTGTGAAAGCTGCTGATTTCTATCAGAAATGTGAAACTATCAAATGGTGGCAAAGTGGGGACCATCATAATCCTTTTTAGTCGTGACCTAGTTTTAATCCTATCGTTTTATGTTATTCTCTTTTCTTAAAAATTTCAAGAAAGAAAATTGTTAGTATTAATTAGTATTAATTAGTACTGTATCATTTTTTAGGAAACTGAGGCAAAACACCACAAATTCTTATGTTTAATTATTGAGAAATATTTATAAGAATATAAATAAAAAGTAACTATTCTGCAAATATCTTTTATGTTTGACTTTGTATGCGTTGAAATTATTTTAGTTTAGAAAAGATATTCAATATATTTGTGTTTTTATTTGTTTTATAAATTTCTTAAAAATTGTATGTCTCTAAATTTATTATTCCAATTGCACATTTACAATTTTACAAATTCCTACTTATGCTATTAATTAAATATTTTAAATTATATTTAAATTATATTTAAAATATTTAACTTAATATATTTACTTACTATAAAGGCACCTACATGCTTGATACAATAAAAGCATTTGCTTAGTATAATATAAAACAAAAAATAGACAAATATCTGTGTAGAAGGCAATTTATTGTAGGTAATTTATACTTTGTTAAGATATGACTTATGCTTCGCATGGTGTGACACTGGTTAATAAAACATAATTGTAAATCAGATATACCAGGCGATGAGAACCCCTATTGCATGGCGAAGATTCGAGATACCTTTACCTTCGAAAGCTCGAAAAGAATAATAAAGTAGTCGAATAAATTATGTTACTGCACGTGGTGAAAGCAATCTCGTAAAGGGAAAGACCCGATACAGTAAAGCTACGATATAAGCGAATCTCTCGAGTTTTAACGTTTGCTTATACCGTGTTGTTCCTACATTGATCTACTCAATCTGATTTTTAGCGGACAAGCGCTAAAACTGCTGTATTTAATTGCTGTACTTGATCGTCATCCGTATTCGCCAAATCTCGCTCCGTGTGACTCCTACCTGTTTCCAAAAGTCAAAAGTGTATTAAAGGAAACACATTTTCAGTCTATTGAACATGTGAAAACAAAAACAGCAGAATTATTGAAGGAGTTGACAACTGATGAACTACAGCATTGTTTTGAACAGTGGAAAACAAGTTTGCAGCTGTATATAGGCGGAGAGTATGTTGGAGGAGATAAAAGTTATACGTAATTTTATTTACACTAAATCACATTTCTCATACCAGTCTCGTTATTTAATTGTCACACCTCGTACGTTTTGCCGAACATAAAAAAAGGCAGCGAGCGACAGAAACGATCGGACGACCAAACGTAAATAAACAGTAATATTGAGACAATTCTGATGCACGAATAAAACATTTTCACTTCTCATTTTTCGTTATGAAACATTTACCAACATATTTGTGATATTTTCCTGAATAAAATGAGACCAAACACGATGTAATTGGAAACATATTTACTTGTAATTTCAAGCATTTTGTTTATATCGAGGATTTAGTTGTGAGATTGGCGGTAAACGCACGAGAACTGACACGTCGAGTAACTTCGTTTTTCTTCGGTGCTATTCGGATCACGTGACACGTCTGACAATCGAAATCGTAGACTTCTATAGCTTTATGAATTTAAGGATTTCATAAGTTATTACAAGTAAATATGCTCTGAATTACGTCGTGTTTGGTCTCATTTTAATTAGGAAAACATCACGAACATGATGGAAAAAGTCGTACGAAGAAAAGGACTGAAAATAAAAAAGTTCGCGAAGAAGTATATTGACATTGTAAACAATACAAGCTTTTGATCTTCGTCAATTGTCAAAATCGCAACGTCTCTTTCTTTTTCACTCGCCATCGTTCTCTGCATTCAAAACTTATAGTTAATTAAATTAGTAAATATAGTTCAAATTATATTATGTTTGGTCTTATTTTAACGAAGAAAATGTCGAAAATATATTAGTACAAATTTCATGACAAAAAAATCAAATATAAAAGAGTATTGTACTTGCACTAGTATTGTCTCGCAGATATGTTACGGATTATATTACATTTCAAGTGTTTCTGGTGTTACTGGGGATCTTCCAATAACTTGTGGGGATAATTTTTTCGCTCATTTGATGTAGTTCATTTTCCCTTATATCAAAACTGTACTGTACCTGAATATTTGAGATACGGAAAGGACATCCAACAATTTGTCAATTTGTCAATCATTCCCTGTAGATGTTAGCTGCAATACGCAATGATTATTGAGCTCGTTCTTTCATAACGAAACTAATTCGAAAATAATAAGATTTACTAACTAACTAGACAGTGGTTAAAAAATAGTAAAAATGGTGAAAGTAGCCGCAAATGGTGCAGCTACCCGAGCATTTCGATTCGAACCACACGAAGCATTTGCAAAGTTTATCGCACGTTAGAACAGCGTTATCCCGAAAACTGGGGTAACTACTTACGGAAGCGCATGTACGAAATAGTGTATAAAATATGTATTAGAGGAATTCGTGAAAAATAAGGATTGCGAGCTTCGGGAATCGAAACCAAGAGTACGTAGCCGGTTACTAGCATCCACTCAGCCTTCTAACATCCCTACTCCCAGGATCTTTTTACTATTGATCTCGAGGTCCCGATTCCACGGTATGTATTTATAGCGGCCGGAAATTACACGAACCTTCTTAGGGGTACCTAATAAGGCAGAAGAAAACCGATGGAGGATCTAAACACGCGGTACTTACATGGAAACTTACCGGTCCGCGGGGAATCTGGTAATTTTGTTAAGTGTCCTGGCGCTCTCGTGTCATTTATCGGGTACCGCATTTTGCATGCACAAACGAAACCGAAGTGTGGGGCAAACTTACTTAATATAAAACCAGAGCTTATCTCCACAAAGATTTAAAACTCGTAGTGACGTTTTATTTTGTAACTAACCTTTTCGTATGTAGATTTTCAAATCTAATGAAAACATATATTTAGGCGATTTTTCAGAACGTTCTGATTGACAGGATATTAAGGTACGATGTTATACAATTATTCAAAAAATTTAGAGCTTTAAATACCGTTTTAAGAATTTGAAAAGCTCTAAAAATTTTATTAGAGTTTTAAAAGCTTTAAATGTTGCTTTAAAAGTTTGAAGATTCTTAAAATTGTTTCCAAAATTTTAAAAGCTCTTAAAATTGTTTTAAGAATGTATAAGCTTTAAAATGCTGTTTTAAAAATGTATAAAGCTGTAAGAATGATTTTAAAGATATTTATATTGTATATAACATGAACAAATTTTATTTTACATTTTCCACTTGTCACTATCCGGTTGTACCGCCAGTTTATGACACTTCCTACAATTTTACAGTTTTGCATATGTACATAAATATTTGTATGCAATATAAATGAAGTATATGTTAATACTACATACAAATATTCAAAATGCTCATTTAACACATTAACAGACATATTAAGACAGCTAAAAATTTTATTAAGCTGTATTTTAATTTTAAACAATCTTTAGCAAATATTTTTATTCAATTTATTACTCACAGTCAAGTAGCTTATACTTGTATTTCCAATTAGCTAAGTGAACTAATTTTTAATAATATCGGTTTTACGCTCGTATGGGAATTTAAATGTCGCCCATATATAATCAAAGTGCTAATATAGATCACACGCCGCATATGATCAAAAATATGGGAACTGAACGTGACACCATATGTATTCCGTTGGCAGCCCAATAAAGCGACCACCTAGAATGAGTGCACGTGTGTTAGTAATATGTACACGAATAGCGTTCACAACAGTTATTTATCAAGCGTGTATCTACCGAGTGAACTGTGTATTGCTTAGTAGGTGGCAAAAGAATGCATATCTTATTTTCGAATTTTAATAACAGTTTTAATCGAGAATTATGATTTTTTAAAGAAATGGTCTCGTATCAGGCAAGTTTACCCTACGTGCGGACACGCTGCAATTAACACGATTACTATACGTGAGTCAAAGAGTAGGCATAATAAGAGGCAACACTGCAACAAAGAAACTACATTTAGAGAGAGACGGAATAATAGAGCCAATTTAAATGGACGTGCAAAATGAAACGGGGTGGGATTTCAACGTGTTATTCTGAAAAATGTACATAGCGTGCAATTATGGCGTTCGGCAAACGATGCTTTGTACCTACACGTTCGCTTGTAGTTTATTTGTAACTTATTCATAAGCAATATCTTGTTATTTATTTGTAATTCTTATTTCCTTATGATAAATACTTCGTCATTTCTTTATAAATTATATGTAATAATCATTTCTGTAATATACAGGGTGATTCACGAATCGTGGCCAGTGGAAATTATTCTGTTATTAGCAGTCCGATCGAAAATGTTTTTATCAACTTTTGCATAGTTTTAAGAGAACTCTAACAGGTGGCGGAAAAAATTATATGTTTATTTGCAAAAAATAAAGTGACCTTAAAAAAAAAGGAATTGAGTAATAATTCTTCATAGTCACGATAAAGCTTTCTTAAAACCATGCAAAAGCTGATAAAAACATTTTTGGCCACGATTTATGATTCACCCTGTATATTCCTTAAATACATTTCGTCGAGTAATCATTTTATATGCCTTTCTTTTTCAACTTTTCAATGTTGTAAAATTGCAAATGCAAAAAATTGTAAAATTGTGAATATCGAAAAGCAATGTTAGTAACATACAGAAAATTGACGACAAATAGATATATTTAATGACATTAAATGAAATTCGCTTGATTTAAATTTCCCGCTATAGAAGCAATTTAGAGGACAGGCTTTGAACATCAAAGTTACCCGGAGTGTTGTAGTTACACTTTAGTGGTAGCAGCAATGGCGACCATGGTATTTAGAATAATGTCGGCCGCAATGCTCATTCTGTGGCTGCTCATTGTTGCCATTGTGTACTTATCTTAATATGTCCGCACTCTGAGAATAGATTATCTGCAATTAGTGGTTGCGCCGAGAAGTTCTCGCAGAAACAGCAGCGTGATTGCTAATTCCTTAAGTCCTGGCTAGAACTTGAGATTACCATCGGAAACGAGGCCGGAATATTGAACGGAAGAAGAAAGTCATAGTAAAAAGACGCGATAGAACGAAGATTTTCTTGATTCGTGTTGCCCGATCGAATCCCCTTTACGGATATTGGCTTGAATTTAAATAACGCGAAGCTTGGCCACCGAAGAATAAGCCAGAAATAGTCAGATCCCAGATGGAAAGTTTCGAATGGCTAGAGAATCGTAAATACAGGAGATAAATTGCAAATAAATTCTTCAAAATTAAATTCTGGGATGTGATAACGAACCTAACGAATTTTTGACAGATCTCTCAAGGAGTCGACAAGGAGGTGTATACAGGATGTTTATTTTTTATTCCACAGAATTATGAAGGAGATTGTAAAGAACAAGTTCATGCTTTATGATGTTTTCGAATTTGTTCGAGTTTATGGTGTGAAACTGATTGTTAGTGTTTTTAATACAAATTTTGTACTCGTGATATTATATTTGAGATTCGTATATTTTTGCGATTAAAGTAGTTTGATAGTTTTGGTATATTTATCAGAAGATTTGTTATATGAAGGTATATCGGTGATTTCTAAGTGAAAAGTGTTAATTTGAAATAGATAATTTAAAATGTTACAATATTAATTTTTAAATGTTTAATCTGTAATTTTCAAATTGTCAGATTCTCATATTCTCAAATTCGTATATCTCCTAATCTTTAAATTCCCAAATTAATAAATGTCCAAATCCCCAAATTCCTAAATTCTCAAATCTCCAGATTTCAAAATTTCTAAATCTCTAAATCCCCGAACTCCTAAATTTTAAAATTTCGCTCCAGAGAAAAATATGCTCCACCAATTCAGAACATTATTTCGAATTTTTTCAGTTTTAAAAACTTATTTAATCTCAAATCTCGTTCTAGACACCCTGTACATTTCGAAAACGAAGCTTCATAAAATTCATCTTACTCAAGAATATTTGCTGGCCAGAAAATCTTGACTACATACCGCAGGCCAAAAAAATAAAATCTGAAAATATCTCATTCCCTACAATCAAATTTGAAGTAACCCAAATCTTCATTTAAATATCATCAAGAAAAGAAACCGAGAAAAAAAACGATCTACATATTAAAATGTAATTTCAATATAAAAACATGACACGATAATTTGAACGAAATATTTTAGTCTTGCAAATCATATCTGTTTCAATTTTTGCTAACAATAACATGATAATTTTCGAATTTAGTTAGTAATTAGAATCTACTAGTGACACGAAAAAATAAGGAAGAAAAATTGGTCATTAAGTTAATTTTCACTTTTTCCTCCACATTCTCTGCGGAGAAAAAGTTCGAAGTTTAGGTTAATTAGGGCGGCTAGTCACATGCAGGTTTCGCAACTACTTTCTGAAGTTGCTTCATTTCGCATTCATTCCTTTCTGCATTCATTCAATTAAATAATTCTTCTGTAAAACCTCCAGTAATGAACTATGCCATTATTAAACCTGTCACGCGTTTAATAGGTTCAACAGCGACAATGTCCACATTAGTAATAACCTTCCATGTTCGACATGATAAAAATTTCAATTGTCATTTGTGCATTGATACGATTATCCATTTTAATTTATTACAAATCAAAAATAAAATATATTTTAGTTATATATTTAGTGTTTCTTAGTACACTACTGTACTATCAAAAGTTATATGAAAGTAAAAATTATTGTATTATTGAATATTGTTGTATTGCTAATGTATTATCAATTATTACTTTTCATGACATTATTAATGTATCATATAGTGTGATAAATTTAGTTGGAAACCGAATAAGTATCTTCATGTTATAAAGAACACTGATTAATAACACATTTAACAATATATTAACTATATTTATTAATTTATAACGTCCATTAATTATTTAATTTATACCGTTAGCAAAAGAATTGTTGAAGTTATTATATGTTCCTAGCTATATTTTTCAAATTCAATAAATTTTATTTTTCGAGCTCTTTATCATAATTATTAATTTAAAATATAAAATTATCTTAAAAAAATTTTTCTTACTAAAGAACATATTTTAGTTTTATAATATTTTATTTTCATTTATCTAGATTATTATAACATTAATATAGATTATTAAATTAATAATATATTTTTATGTATAGTGACTTTTAGTATATACATACATATTTATTATGTGATAATAAAGTATGTATACATATCTAATAAAAAGAATCGACAGTTATATTGATATTATTTCATGTAACTTACAATTACTTTTCGAAATAATTACCAACCCCATAAAAATATTGATTTTTATTAACATCTTTAATTAATAGTCAAATTGCATTAACATTTTATAACATCCTGTAGGTGGTTAAAATTTGCTATTTTATTCCGTCATTCGGAATAAAATAACGTCATAAACATGCATGTAGGTCAAAAAAGTCTCGCTTTCGGAAATATAAATATTTTTTGTTTATGATACAGTATTTTTGGAATGTTAAAACTCATTTAATCTTTTCATATCCAGCAGGACATAAACATTCAGTTTTATTTGCTGTTACGGTTAAACAGAACAATAAAATTCAAATTTGTATGTATGCAACTATTTGGCATGAGGTTCAAGCACAGCACTCGGTCAGCCATTTTCTAGATCCGTTAATTTGTAATAATAATATTCCGTGTCTAATAAAAATATTTTCCTATAAAATCCATAAGATGACAATATAGACAACGTTATGTAGAAAAAGAGGTGTGAAAATGTGTCTACTATACAATCTTCTCAGATTTATAAGTCATAAAGTTTAATAGGACACATACAGGGTGCCCCATGATAAGTATCGTTTGATATAACCTCTGAACGATAGGTGATAGAATAAAAACTTAATGGGATTTTTTACGCCATCTTTCATATACAATATCATGGCAAAATAATATTTACTTTCAATTGTATGCGATTATACTAAGCTCACTTCACTTTTATTAAATATATAATACTGCACTTTTGTTACATTGTAACAATACTGCAGTTTTGTTGCACTGAAAATTATATTATCATTGCAGTGTTCTGTCCAATGGAGCTTTAAATAACTTTTTAATGTATCAATATAATTATTACTGTTCATTTTGAGGCAAATAAATGCTATGGAACCTGTTCCATAGACTAAGAAACAGACTTAAAACATAAATAACTCACCATCAAAGTTGCGTTTCGCAAAATACCAATGTTTTTACACCGTGCCAATACGACTTAAAAACACCTGGACCATCAACATTAAATTTTTTCTCGTCACTAAATGTAACCTACGAAAGCCGAATTATAACTACATACATTCGTTTCGTATAAAGTGAACATTTTTACTAACATTTTACCAATCTGTACTTGTGTTTGCTTCAACGTATGAAAATTTCGCTAATTTATCTTCGTTTTTTAATCGTGTCGATATCATTATCCCCTTAACAATATGCGGAAATGTTATTAATAATTGTTATGTAACGAGTCCGTCACAATCCACTGCGCACCGTCCGCCACGCACTGTCAGCTGCGCTCTGCCAACTGCGCACCGGAGGGTGGGCATCCCCACTCGAATCGATACCGACGTGCTAGCGGATCGATCAAGCGATCGATGAGTTGGCTCGGGGCTTCGGCCCCGACAGGACCTCTTCGGAGGTCCTCTCCAAGGCACTAAGGCTCTTCTAGTCTGCGGATAGCCCCGGGCTAGGAGAGCTGGAGGCCGACGTCGGTGCGACGGATAGACCTCGCATCGGGGTTAGCCGCGCCAACCCTCGGCGACTCCTAGTCCGCCGTGGTGCGATGGATAGCCCTCGCTCCGCGGCCGGCGGAGTCACGAGCGAACGGTCAACCGGCTTCCTTATCCTGTGGATAGCCCCGGGGAAGGTAAGCCGCGGGCAGGCGTCGCGGCGACGGATAGTCCTCGCCGCGGGGCTCGCCAGATCGTCAGGGATAGGCAGTCAACTCCAGGAACATATCTCGGTGTCAATAATAAGAGAAAGGCTAGGCCAAAAGTGGCCATTACCCCGTGTATTTTATTCTCCTCTACTCCTCCTCCTCTCGGGCGCGAGTAGCGATACGGTCCGTTATTTGTAAGTGCCGCCAACGCTGCGTCGACGTTCCCCCGATTAGTTGTAAGCACCGCGAATACCGCACCGCACCGTTAGTATGTAAGTTAGATTTAAGGTACTTTGTAACCCCGCGTCACCACCGTCACCGTACTGATCTTTGTATGATTCTTATGTAGAAAACAACGACCGTGGAGGGAACCAACACCACCCCCAAGACCCCTGCGGCTGAGCCGTAGCAAAATAAAGGTTTAGTTATAGCGAAAGACCGTGCGTTGTTCGTTAACCCCGGACCAGTCCCCTTCCTCCCGCGACCGGCCTCCTCGCGAAGACCCTGGGTGACTGAAGCGTCCAGCACCAGGAGGCCCGGGAGTCACGCGCACCACCTGGCGGAATGGTTGACGAGTAGACACTTCGTTATATGGCGCTTGCACAAGGACCTGAAGGAAGCGGACCACGCGACGATGGTGACAGTAACAATTTAGTTATAAATATGTGTGCAAGAGCTGCTGGAGAGCAACCGAAACACCTTGGGAAACAAGAGGAATCGCCAACCACCACAACACCACCTATTGGCGGTTTTAGGCAACGACAGGGCTCAGCGGAGATCGACGATAACATCGCCTGTCGAAAGAGCTCAGGAACAATCAGTCTTTCCTCAGACACCGAATCGACCGGACCTACCAACACCATTGAAAAGAACCCTCAACCAACAGAAATCCCTTTCCATCCACCGAACCAATTAGGTCGACTGACGACAACGCCACCTGCTAGCTACCAACCACGCGCGATAATACTCGTTAATATCAGTCTACGGGCATTCGTCTGGCCATCGCCGAGTGATCCAGAGCAGCAAAAGGAGAGGGATATAAGTAGAAGACCAGGGAGAACGGAACGATTCAACTGGCCCCTACCGACCCAGCCTGAGCGTCTCGTGGAGCAAGCGCCAATCAGCAGCGCCCTTCGAAAGGAGATAAAGGCAACCAGCATCTGCCTACCGAGGACATTTTCTTGACAGCAACCGAAGCGAAGATGCCTGGAATTGGTTGGGTGTACCGTCTACGAAAGCCGGAGATCATCCGCGAGCTAGAGAGACTCCAACTTACGGTCGATGGAACCTGGGTCCAACTGCGGCAGCGACTGACCGCCTATGTGCGCAGTCATCCGGAGAAGTTTCTCGACCGCCCAGACGACGAGCCCGGGTACAAGGAAGAGGTGGACCGAACCTGGGACTACGAAGAATTCCACGCGGAGATCGCGAGGATGTGGCAGCAGACCACTCAGGCTGCCCAGGCCGGAGCAGAGAACACTTCCGCCCTGATTCGCGGAGAAGTCTCACCACCAGTTCACGCCGATCCACCAACCAACGCTGTCGCACCGGCAAGCAACACCGTTTCACAGCCAGCCAACACTACTTCTCCACCAGTCAACACCGTCCCACGGCCAGCCAACTCAGCCCAACAAGCCGGCTTCAACACTATCAACGACCCGATTAGATTGATGGAGATTATACAACGATGGAACTGCCAATTTGATGGACGAGATGTGCAGGATTTCCTGGAACGGCTGGACGAACTGCAGGATGCGTACCAGCTCACCGACGATCAAATGAAGAAGGGATTCCCCGAGTTACTTCGAGGAGACGCCCAGCTATGGTACCGCAACGTGGCCCGCAAGATTAACTCATGGGCCGAACTCCGACAACGGCTTCGGAGCTTCTACTTGCCCGCCGTGGCGAGAACACAACTGAACCTGCAAATCGCGAACCGTCACCAAGCACCAGACGAACCCATCCGCGCGTACGTCACCGCAATCACTACTTTAATGCGACGACAAGGAAGATATACGGAGCAGGAACAGCTCGACGTCATCTACTGGAACATGGCCGAAGACTTGCGTCTCTATATTCAACGGAACAAAGTTAGGAATGTGGACGACCTTTTAGCGCAGACCGACAAAGCGGTGGCCAAGCTTGCGACAAAAGCTCGCAGGGCTACCAAGAACGAAAAGCTACCCCTGCGAAACTGTCGCCAGCCCAAACCATCCGAACCTCGCATCGCCAGCGATTATCACCGTGACACACACTGCTGGCGCTGCGGCCAACGCGGACATGACCGGCACCAATGCCGGAACCGGGCAATTCGCTTCTGCGCCCGTTGCGGGCAAGAGGGGGTACTGAGCCGCGACTGCCCGTGCGAGAAGCCGAGAAACACCAAGCGGGCTGCCCGGCCCCAGAAGTAAGCAACCGAGAGACCACCGCAACCACGGACAATCACCGACTAGCAAGACAATCGGGAGCATAGGCAACTGAACCGATCAGAACCGACTGAAGCTGAGTACCGAGAACCGAAACAACCAGAGCCGGCCGAGACTAACCACCAACCGTTGGGCCAACTAGGACCAGCGTACCTGACCGACCAGAGGGACCGACTAGTGCTGGACGTCCAGATAGGAGATACGACCGTGCCCGCCCTACTGATACCGGGACAGTCTCATCATACATCGACCAGCATACCGCCCAGATTTGCCGGGCTGCCAGGTGCAAGGAATGCCGGCACAACGAAATGCCCACCCTAGCCAACGGAATAAGGACAGCGATTAAGCGCAGCTACCGGGGCCAGATCACGATCCACGGTGTTCAACAACGCCATCGCTTCTTTGAAATGCCTGACCTGGCCTACCACGTAGTGCTGGGAATGGACATCCTCCGCCAGTTACAACTTCGGGTATGGCTGCATGACCAACCCGTCATCGACTGCCGAGGAGAACACGGGCCACAGCACCATCCAGGGACTCTAGCTACAACCAGCGGGATAACCGGGCCGGTTAGAGATAGATGTCTATAGATAGACAGTTAGATATAAGTGTAGATTAAGTAGTATTGTAATCTTGCGTCACCGCCGTCACTATATTAGTTAACATTGTACTGTCAACCTAGACCAAGGGGATCCCCGGAGCTCGACCGAGCACCGACGGGTCCTCCTTGGCACCAACGCCTCGGCCTCTGCGAACGAATAAATAAAGGAGTAGTTATACGGTTAAACATCGCATTGTCATTATGTACATCTCGCCCTGATCCCTTCCTCACGTGACCGGCCACCTCGCGAAGGACCCTGGCTGACTGAAGTGTCCAGCACCAGGGGGTCACGAGTCGCGCGTGCTACCATACTTTAGATCCACCTTTCAAAGGCACCTTAACTGAATTACTCCGGCAATGGCTTCCTACGCATTTGCTTACCTGTACGATATCGTGATCATCATGACCACCGTAGAATACAGGCTGCAGTTTCCGCGCGGACGAGCGTAAAATACCTGGGACACTCATACCCGGTATGATTCTACTGAGCCGCATGCGGGTCGCGAGCTGCAGGTTGCCGACCCCTGCGCTAACAGGAACACCACGCTGCTCGTCTTCCAGGACCGCTTTACCACGTGGGTGAAATTCCGGCCACTACGGCGAGCCACTGGATCCACCATTGTCAAGGCCCTCGCCGAACTAGTTATCCCTGCTGCACGAAAGTCCGAGACACTTTTAAAATTCACTTTTTCCTTGCCATGATTACGACTTTTACGAACATAATCAGTAATAGCACTTTTAGAACATCCGATTTGTTTCGCAATACAACCGTAACTTTTGCCTTCAATATGAAAAGATTCAAGCATGGCTTTTTCTCTGTGAAAGTTCTTTTCCACGACATATTTCACTTTATACGTTTTATAAACGAATCTTACGAATGTAAAATGAAACAAATAAAGATAACATAATGACTTTGCTTATGAAGCTCGACTGACGTCAATATAAAGAGAATATACAAGGTTGGTGTATTTATGGAAGGACTGAAAATCAGGCATTTATACGTCAATATTCTTTTACACAATTTATTTACGTTAATATGTAAATTTACTTTTACACAATTTATTTACGTTAATACGATCATTTGTTTTTATACAATTTATTCTTTACTTATAAATAAGCATTTAAGAAATACTCATCACAATTACCTACCAGAAGCTCAGATCATTAAAAATATGAAAGGTTAGTATATTTATGTAACACACTATTTGTATGTCTTGTTTTCATATATCTCTGTTTTCCAATTTTATTAAAACAGCACAACGATGTTTAATATTTTATGTGATCTCCGTGGTTATTGATGGTGACCTCAATCCTTGAGGGCATACTTGAAATGCAACGATTTACGTGCTTCTATTTCTTCGGCGTAGCATGGAACGTTTCTTGAATGTTTTGAATAAAGACATTTTTACTGCGATTCCGACCTTTGGTAAACTAACGTTTTTAGGTAAAACTTAACAGAACTTAAAGCTACTCTCGAAATTCCTGTAATGGAGATTTCCTTGATGCTTTCAAAACCTGTCACAAAGTAAAGGAACTATAGCTGAAACTCCTTGAAATAAAACTTATGATCATCTAATTGAAGATGAAGAATCTTCTAAAGCTGGATGAAAGTTCATAGTCGTCAAATAAGATGAACTTCCTTAAGCTAAAAGAACATTAAAAATGTATTTAGTGACCTGAAAATCAACTTTATTAAGTTTCTTGCCAAAATAACAATCACTGTACCGTTGACTATTTTTGTAATATTTGCATCAACCGATAAAAATGTAAAGCACACATATAAACTGCAAGAAGAATTGAACGTGTAAAACGCGGTAGAAAACTGCAGCGGTGATAAATTTGGCACAAACTGCTCATCTGCACCTGGCCTTCAAACATTTATTTAAAATTATTGTCTGTAATACTTCACATCAATAACAGGGAAGTGGATAATAAAACAATTTCTAGGAATAAAACTTGTAATCATACACTGTCAGAAAAAGATTTAAATCGCAGATATATTATCAGCTGCACAACTGGTGAAATATAAAAATGACGATCATTAATTTTTGTCAAATATTCCTTCAGCTTTTACAATAAACCGTGCATTACACTTTGTTTTGTGAATTTGCGTCATTAAAACTCTGTGTATAAAAATAGGTTTTGTTCATTATAACGTGTTGAAAGTTTTTATATACGTACTGTAACCTTTTCATTATTACTTTATTGCTTAAATCCAATAAACTGATAAAATACATATCTGTAACAAAATATTTGCAAACAACAATATTGATTTAAGCTTAAATTTCCACTACATTTTGTCTGAAATCAATAACCAACGTGATCTAATAGCTTCATCCTATACGCAATTTTGTTATATAATAAAAATCAAATTATTTTAGTTTACAAAAGGGAACCAATGATTTTAACTGACATATATTATCGACGTCGCTGTCCTGAATAACTTTTCCTCGTAACTTAATCGTCGCTCATTGTTTATTACAAAGTTATTAACAAAAGAATATTTGGAAAAATATTAATCTAAACTAACCTAACCTAACATGTTTTATAATTCATAATATTCATTCTCTGACATTCATTTTTTATTATTTTATAAAGCATGTTAAGTCGGGTTAGAATACTATTCCAGTTACACGACCTGAAACTCAAAATGGTTGAAATCTGGATAAGCGTAACCACAAATACTAAACCATTGCCAAAATCAAATTTTTCGTTGTCAGAATACGTACAAATTTTTATTTTTACAAATGCTCAATAATTTTCTAATGAACAATGACAATTAAGTTACAGGAAAAAATTACCCAGGAACATGCCCTTAATGATACATATCAAGGTCAATTATGAATGATATAATGAATAATCTAATGAATGTACAATATTACGGCAGGATATTTTATGTAAATATATGTTACTCTTCCTGCATCATCCCTTTTAATAAAAAGCTTATAACCTTGAATATATAAATCTTTCGTACTGTGCTCATCAAAACTTTACTTCTATTTAACGAGGACAATCTACCCTTAAAATATATAAGTTTCTTTTTAGCACCTTGTATATTATTAAGCGTTTGTATTATTAAATTTTATATGAGACGAAATAATATTGTAATATCGTATTATTAAATCTTGTTGATTTTATTCTCGTGTGATTTTATTCTTTTTGTTGTATCTCATCTACTAACGACGAAGGCAGGTTTTTCAAGTAAACGGCTGACGTTTCTTGTTTTCAATGTGTTTGCTCCTTAACGAGAATGCGAAACAATACGCCTGACAATAAGTGAAATATAAGAACGTTGCTGTTAGACAGCGTCAGTGTCATATATCATATGATCGCACGGCAGTTGCAGAAAATGCTGAGGATTCTGTGTCTATTATCAAGAAAAATAAATATAGTAGAAACGAGTCACTCGTAACGTTGAAACGTCCAAACCTCGAAAACATAAGAAAGTTTCGAAAATACAAAATTGGAAATTTCAGAATTTGTAATATTGAAAATTTATAAATTTTAAAATTTTAAATTCACGAAGTAGAAAATTTATTTCATCATTTGGATAGATCGTGCTCATAACTTCAAAAAGAGGATGAATTCGTTCATTTCAATCGTAACTACTCGTAAACGGAAATTCTGCAATATAATGAATAAACTTACAATCGCTAGGACCATAGCGAGAAATATTCATCACATGGATGTCTTATACCAAATCACAATGGAACAATAGAAAGTGTGCGTCGGGACGTAATATTACAATCCTTAAAATGCGATTCTGCGTGCTGGACGTCGGTAATGATTTAGATCTGCCAATATTTCAATGGTCAATTTTAAATCGTTAATAAAGACAGCATATGAGAAGGGATTTTTCTGAATAAATGTTAATGCAGTATTCACTGTTACCTACAGGGTTTCTCAACAGATGTTAATGCAGTTTTCACTGTTAACTACATTGTTTCTCGAGGAAGATTATCCTTGAAGAAGATCGGGGTTAAAAATTCCACGATTACGTTTCTTAAAATTTTAAATATATTACAAAATGGAAAACTTATTTCCTTTATAAAATTCTTTATTCACGAAAGCGGTGTAGCAGATATGCTCTTCTTAAAACTAACTTTCGAAATCCACGCGATGGAGCTGTGGGTTAAAGCTAGTCATTAAATAAAACTAAACATATAAATACATACTTATATGTAAGACAAAAATAATGTTATACGACTAAATACAAAAAATTGTGAATATCATACACATAGCCATCTCACTAAATATAAATATAACATTGAAATACAAAAAAATATATAAATATATACCACTAGCAACAGAAACAGAACGGATATACGAATAAGAACAGTTTATAATAATCTCTGATTGTTTTAACAGTCGATATAGCACTTAAATATTATTATCTTAAATAATGCACGTGACAAGTTCGATTTAATATAAATAAACGTAAACGCGTTTAAAAATCAGTTATTTTCACTTATAACATTTAATAAACGTTTTTTATAAATCTGTATGCACTGAATGTAAACAAAGAATTTGTTAGGCGCCTGCAGTTTGTTTTTGAGACATGTGAAGAAAAATGCAAATGAAATAATTCTTTAAACTCTTCTAAATAAAATAATAGAAGTGATTAATATATTATAAAAGTTTGTATACATATTACGTAAACAATAATGAAAATGGAAAGATCATTCGAAATATATAAATCTTTGCAAATATTTTTCAGTTTATTTGGAAAACTGAAAAATATCTACAAAAATTGGTGTCATTTATTTTTCGCCTTGGACGTTCTTTAAATACATTCAAAGATTTATAACATATTAATAACTATTACTGTTTCAATACTTGAAGATTTTCATTTTCATTTTTTCAAAACGAAAATTGCAGACGAGAAAAGATTTTCAGTTTTATATTCACTCCACAAAAACCTATAAAAATACTCGTATCGAGTGTTACAAATGCAAAAAATTAATTTATAGAATAACATTATTCTAAAAATATACAACGTTGTCCGATCATTGAACTAGAATATCGCTCAAACTTAGCTTAACCTGTTTGAGAAAGAAAGAAGAAAAGTCTCAAGAATGATATAAAAGTTATAACAATAAAAACAATAATCGCGTTATAAATCATTTTTCTTATCGTAATAATCTATTATAGATTTTGCCTGAGTTTCAAGTTCTGGTTCTGTTACCATTATTTTACGTAAGTTATATAATAACCTATCAAGCTCCGTATCCTCTATCGGAGAAGGTGATCGTACAATGGAACAATCGTCATCTTTGGCGTCTGTATCTTCCGTATTCATTTCACCTCTCTCGCATTCAATAATCCATTCATCGACCTTCTCAGCAGAAATCAGCTCAAAGGATTGTTCACTAATGGATGCCACGGAATCACGTCTGATATTGGTATTAGTGGGGTTCCAACGATTAAGAATTTTTCCCCAAGATTGAAAAATATCGGTTGAAGTTATGCGACACCACGACTCGTGAATTAAATCTATACAATCCTTAATATCGTAATCAGCATAGAACTGTGCAATTCGTTCTTCGTATTGCAATGCCTGTATGAAATAAATACGCACTTATAAGAGACGGAATATCCACAATATATATTACATTTACAGCTTTAGTTACATTATATTGACAACATACCCATCGGAGTAATCTATGCCGAAATATTTTTTTACACTTAGAAATCACGCCCTGTTCCATCGGTTGAATCAAAGAAGAAGTATAAGCGGGTAAAAGAATTAATTTAAACTGCCCATCGTCCATTTCTTCTTCGCTTAATTCGTGTGCCCCATAATTATCCACTAACAACAGTACTCTACCGGGCTGGTCGCTTTGTATCTGCTGCTGCCTCACTTCCGGTTTAAATACATTTTCATACCAGTCACGAAAAATCCTGTCGTTAACGCAACTATTCGATTGTGTTTCGTATATCACCGGTAAGTTAGCATGACAGTGCTTTAGAGCCCGCGGGTATTCGTGTTTATGAACAAAAAGTACTGGCAATTTATGGCTTCCAGTCGCATTGGCACATAGTCCCACGGTCACCTTTTCTGTTTTTATGTTTTTACCTTGCGTCTGTTCTTGTTTCTCTAACGTCATAGGCGGAAGCGCTCTCCAAAACAAACTTGTCTCGTCCATGTTATACAAATTGTTTTCCAGGACATCTTCCTCCATCAATATTTGCGGCAATTCACGTTTGAAAGCCTCCGCAGCGGCGTGATCCATTTCAACAGTCCTTTCATCAGTATTCACAGAGCGTATGTAATCCCTCTTAAAACGCCACAGCCATCCCTTGCTTGCTACGAAATTCGACGGTCCACCACATTCCGTTTGTAATTCTTTCGCCTTTGACATTAGTATACTATCGGTAATATGATCCCCCAATAATTTTTCTTGAACGAACCACTGATATAATCGAGTATCCAAGTCATTATACGTGGGAATCCGTTGCCTCTTCCTATTCAATCGTTTAGGATTCTCTGCATATTGCCGGGTTGCTGTAGAATTTTGCCTATACCGGCGTATCGTTCGTTCCGTTACTCCATATTCGCTAGCTATTTCTTTAACACTGACACCGGCATCCAACTTCCCTAATATTACTAACCGGTCTGCAATATTTATTTGTTTCAAGTTGGAAGTCATCGTGAAAAATAAAACGTAAAGTGTAGGATACAAAAATATCCTATGTATATTTGTATATTTGTTGTACAAATAGCAGAGAAAACTCCCGTCATAGTCTGAACAAAAAATTCAGTGATCGGTTAGTTTGTAACTTCATAACTCCTGCGCTCGTTTTATCTCATTACTATTGATGATTTACATTCGAAAATGTAAAAATAAGCTGACACTTCAAAAACGATGCTTCTTTCATCTTGAGTTTACTTCCTCCAAACATTGCACGTGTTGAATGTGAATCAAAGCAACCCTTGTGTCGATGATGTATAAGAACCCTTTTTCTTGAATTCAATAAAGAAATCCTGTGTCACCGAGAACGCTTATAGGGTTCAGAGTTCTTTACTACCTGTAAAGAAACAAAATTGCTGTGATAAATCAACAGACACCTCCATAAAAGATTTCTACAAAAATATGACAAATGCTGATCCGTGTAATAGACTTTAAATATCAAAGGGATGTACTGATCTAGACGGTTGAAAAACTATTTACAAATTTTTTTGGAAGAAACAAAGATATGATACTAAAGGAATTTGCTTTAGGAAAATTTCCGAGTACAGTGTTTATTTACTTTCATGAGAACTGAACTCATGTATGTTCATCTTAGGAAGTTAACTGCTGAATTGAATTTACTTTCTTTTTACTTTTATTTAAAAAGATTGACTTATTCTAATATAATTTTACTATTAAAACTTCATACTTTAATGTCCAATATTATAAACAAATTCTCATTTTGTAAATTTGTTAACAGCTAAATTCTAAATTTTAAGTTTTGAATTTCTAAATTCAAGATTTTCCTGACTTAAATCTACAAAAAATTGTTAAATGTCATGATACTTTACACAGCTTACCATGAGTCGGTAAAACAGGGGATAACATCAAAAAGGTAAATAAATGTTATTGGTGTCGCTAAAAATCCTTCCCGTAAATATTATTTCTATGTAAAATGAAACTATTTACAAAATTATAGCTAAATCGGGCGTAATAAGTTTTTCGAAGTTTAACTAATAAAATATTATTATAAACGAAACTTTTCAAATCAAAATGTAAAGAAATTATTATTGATCTACAAATAGTATTTATGAAAATACAAAAATAATGAGTTAACTAGCTTTCAATTCATTTACTCGAAACATTTTGTCTTTAGTCTAATAATAATAGATATTTATTATTATTAATATTATAAGAAATGATATGTATACATATACATTTATTCATTTACAATTATGAGTATTTTATAACAATAGACATAATTACATACCCAGTATATAGCATGTCTATAAATTTTTATCAAATGATAAATGATTCAAAAAATATAGAAACAACTTTTATTGTCTTTTATGGCGATTATGATAACACGAATAAAAAAGTTTTCATTAAAAAGCACCCAGGTTATTTAAAAGTTGATTTGCATTTTCTAAACAAGGCGCCATATTCTTATTGTTATATTGCGAGAAAACAAAAAAAATGTTATTCAAAATGCTATTTGCAAGTGACCTTACATGAATACATGATAATGTAGAAGATATTATTTAAATAGACATGATCTCCTGCTGGTTTTGTTTATATTCAAAGTTACTAAACACTGCATTATAAAATTTTGAAACACAGATTTGTCATTTATTTGGGTACACTTACTTTACCACGTGAACAACCACCTACCTTAAGCCAATATGCAAACTACTGCAATGATTCTGATGACATAATATTCGTGGCAGTTCAACTTATAGTAAACAGTTTTTTTACTTGCTGAAGTGTACCTAAACAAATGGCTACCTTTTGTTTTCAAACAGAATATTGCAGTGTTTTCTAACTGGTGTGTAAACTTTTAACATACACTGTAAACGAAACGAGCAGAAAGATGTATTGATTCAAGGTCACTTGCAAATATCATTTTTTGCTCTTTGATCATATGGAAGTAAAATTATAGTTCCATTTAGAAAGCGCAAAACAACTTTGAAATAGCTTCGCAAATGTTGAACGATAAATTTTTATTGACATTATAAAGATCTACATCAAAAAACAAAAAGATGTTCTTACATTTGTATATATCAGCATTTGACAAGTATTTCGAACCGCAGAAATTTGTAGATATTTTGTGTATATCAATATCAACGTGTTTCTCGTATAGACTTTACAATATATAATATATATTCTAACACGAAACATTATGACGTCCATCACAACGGACGTCATTAAACGCTCATGCGTTTATAATCGATAAGAGAGTCAACGTCCGCCGTAACATACATTAGAAACGCAACGCAGATTTCATACATGCTCTATCATACAAAACAGTAAAGTTTCTTATTGAAATGGAAAATATTTTTATAACGAACGTTATGGCGTCCATCACAACGAACATTATGGCATCTATCGCAACGGACGTTATGACGTCCGTTGTGGCGGACGTCATTTAGACGCTGGTGTATTCCAACCTAAATGTTCGTATGCCCTATGCCTCGAAACGCGCGTTAAAATATTTCGACGCACAGTCAGCATTATACACAATCAAGTATTGCAAATCGTACAAACGTCCACTTCTTGATAAGTAAATGTATCGTTAATAAGTTAAAAAGGAATGTCCAAAAATATAGATCCTGAATTGTTAATTAGTATAATAGAAAGAAAACCCATAATATGGGATACGTCAATTGAAGAATATAAAGATAAACATAAAAAAAATGCAGCTTGGGTTGAAGTCTGTTCTTATCTGATACAAAATTTTGAGACGAAAGATGAAGCACAGCAAAAACTAATTAGTAAGTGATATTTGAAATACATTCAATTAATATACAAGTTAGTAAATCCTTGTTAATATAAACATTAGTGAAGGAAATTATAACTTTATAATGTAAGCTGTATATTTGTTAATATATTAAAATTTATCATATATTATATACTTGTCAATATAATTTTTCCTCTATCATTCATAATTAGTTAAAATTTTGTGAAACAAATTTAACTTCAGTTAACAGTCATTGCAAATGTTGTGTCCTCAATAACATAAGCAGTTAAAATTTCATTGAAACTATTACCAAATCCTTTGACTATCTCTACTTGTGCATTTTTATGAGTATAGAGATACGAATCTCTTTCATCATGTTTCAGATAGTTTAATGCACTATTTACGCTATTTTATTAAAAGCAATCTATCAATTCTAAAATTGTAGTGATCATTCAAACTACATCCAGTACAACATATCTGAAACAATGATTACAATCTATTGCTGAACTCCCAGTGTAACTCTTAAATAGCATGGTAAGATCAGATTTGATCTTGTCAAAGTTAAATCTAGATTATCTCTATTCAAAACCATTTGTGCTATTAAAATAACAACTTATTATTCTTTAATATAAGAACTGTCTTACCACATATGTGAAAATAAAACAATCACTTTAAAATTTAAAACTACTTTACTGCCATATTATATAACTTTTATTGATATAACAAATACTGTTTCAGTACAAGATACAATGTCAAAATGGAGAGCAATCCGAGATAATTATGTACGAAGCTTAAAGAAACAAGCCCAAAAATCTAATTCTGAAAATGGTTATAAAAGGATACGACCTTATACCTATGCAGATCAATTATCTTTTTTAAAAAGAAGTATAGAATTACGAATTAATGAATCTAATCTTGAAAACAGTACAAATGAACTAGACTATGATAAAACATGGAATATAGATGAAATTAAGAAAGAAGATATTGCTCCTGATATAAGTGATGAAATAGTTACTCCTCCAACAATTAATGTTATAACTACAGCAAAACGGAAAAGATCTGATACTGATGGTACATCAATGGATTTTGTGGATGCTCACAAAACGATAAAGAATCCACTTCAAGAAGATGAAGATTTAGCATTCTTTTATTCGCTACTTCCCTCAGTTCGAAGTTTAAATATGGATCAAAAATTAACATTTCGTTTACAAACTCTACAACTTTTATATAATTTAAGAAACTCATCCATCCATACACCTATCCATCCCTCAACTCATATAAGCACTTCAAATTAATATCTTTTTTGATACTAAATTGCAATTTTCATATCGATAATCTTTATCCAAAATCAAACTACACAATCTCAAAAGAATAACTATAAAAATTTATAATAAATTTAACATATTAATATTATTTTTATTCTAGGTCTTATATTTTATGTATTATTCTTCTGTATATAATAAAACTAAAAATTTGGCTATATGTATCTAACAAATATTTACCTCCATGTCATGACCTGTATTTCCTCAAATGTTTTCACCCTCTTCATATTTGTATATTAGTGCTTTACACGACTTTTCGTGGATGACAGTATTTTATCCAACAAACTTACACATATACGAAAGTTATTAAAAAATTGTGAAGAACGTTGTAACTTTTTGTGAAGCATGCAGTAGTATTTAGACTGTAATCATTACTATTTATGATATAAACACATAATCTTTCTCTTCTGTTTTTTAAATATAAATGAGATTAGTAATCCAATGTTATAACTTCATTTACATTCACAGTTTCCACAATGCTTTTCGATGTCAACAGGAGCGCACGGCAATAAACGAAACTAAGGCACGTGTCCTGTATCAAGTAAAATGAAAATTAACATCAACATCAATCAACGTGCTTATTATTGGCATTAGACTTTTGAAATTAATTCTATAGATGGCAATGGAATGAAAAAGATTGTGGCGACACCTATACAGCTATATTTGTACACTTAACTGCCAATTTGGCTTCTCTGGCAAAATAATAAAACTCTCGTAAATACATGCTTACTTTTAAAAACGAGCTGTTTCATTTGACACTTTATGTTAAAAAAAAATTATTCTATAAACTGAATAGAACATAATTATAAATGAATTTTACATTAAATTTTACATTCATAACAAAAGTACCGATGTTTTAATATGTAAAAAAACGTACAAAAGATAATAGTTTATTGTAAGATAATTAATTTAAAAAGTTGAAAGCGTTTTGAAAGCCTTATTCTTATATGTATTTCAAAATTTGGGAAAACTTCGGAATACCGTCACGTTCCGATTCTTGCCAAATTTTGCAAACAAGCTACTTTTTTCAAAAGGAAACATATGTGAGAACGGTTCTTGGCGACTCGAACGAAAAATATTTACCTCTCCAATGTTATTCTCTATATTACCGACGAGACAACTATCGAAACAAAGAATTAGGTTTTTGCGTCAAATAAAACATTTCTACGTTTTGTTAACAATCGCAAATTATTCTTCGAGTACTATAAAGTCACAAAAGTAGCTTCACAACGGGCTCAAAGCTTTATATTCGGAAATTTAATCAATTTTATGGGCACAAAAATGCTTAGCCATCTAGCGGTAAAGGTGGAACTAATAGAATTAAATTTTAAAAACTATATTTTTTATTTATTACTTTTGATTTATATATAGCATATTCTAAAGCCAATTAATATTGCTGTTTGAAGCATTTTACGGTCTAATAAATTGGAAAGGTTAATATTTCATGAGGTAAGATATTTGAAATTTACTTCCTTTAATTTCTGCTGTCTATCGGTAGGTGGCTAAACATTTTGATGCCCATTTAAACAATTTCCGAATATAAAACTCCAAGCTCACTGTGATTATTTTTTTGACTTTGTCATACCCGAACAACAATATACATGTAAATACCAAATATAAATATTTATTTAAAATCACATTTCACATTTTTATTTATAAATAGTTTCTTGTCTTCATAATAGAGCGCGCTGCTAGCAATGAACACGGGATAGGTATACAATAAGTGCTTCAATAGACGTGTGTGATACTGTTAATTCAGAAAAAATACATCAATTTTGTTTACAAATATAAGTACAATCGACGTTACTGTATTTTAATATTTACAGTTCTTAATAGTACTTTTAAACATGACGTCTGCGATAGAATCTATGGTAGTAGATGAAAAGCAATTACCAGAAAAACCAATTGACAGAGAAAAAGTAAGCTGCGATAGTAGAATCGAGAAATATCGATGAATAATTTGTAGCGTTTTTAAAACGTTCTGGCATTTTTGTACGATCATTAAATTTATATTAAAATTATACTGATTTTATTAATATTTAATTTTCAGACATGTCCACTACTACTGCGAGTATTTTGTAATACAGGACGGCATCATAATATAATGGAATATAGTAGAGGAAATGTACCTTCAAATGAGTTACAAATATATACTTGGTAAAAGTTTTCACTAATATTTCTTTTGCATTAAACTGTGATAAATTTTAGAATTAAGTACATTTGCAAATATTGGTCCTAGTGCTTACTTCTTTTTATTCATAGGATGGATGCAACTTTAAGAGAAATTACAGGATTAGTTAAAGAAGTAAATCCAGATGCTAGAAGTAAAGGAACATACTTTGATTTCTCGTTAGTAACACCAGAATTACGTAATTCTGGATATCGCATGCGTGAAATTGGTGTTACCTGTTCGGGGCAGAAGGGTGCTGATGATAATAAAACACTTGCACAAGCAAGGTATGAATTTTGTAGTACATAAGCTTAAGTTTAACATAAATGGAATAATTTCATTTATTGATATAATTATAGGTTTACGATTGGTGATTATCTAGATATATCTATTACGCCGCCAAATAGACAGCCAGCAATTAGACGTGGTGCACTACGCCAATATTAATTCTAATAACAAAGACTATCTGTTATAAATCACCTTAATACTTAATTTTATATTAATAAACAATACCATTAAAAAATATTACTATATTATTAGTTTGTAATTAATAAATAGAAAATATTTTTAACTGAAAAAAATTAATTTATTCTTTTTCATTTTTACTTTAATCATACATTCTTATATTACTTGTTAAAATTAATACATAATAATTACTTTTCTGATGTTTACTTTTAGTTCAAAAGAACAAATGTTTCTATTAAATAATCAATGATACTGTGTTCATAAACATTAAAGATTTCACAACAAAAAAGAATATTACTAAAAAAAATGCTTGCTTTTGCATGGTCCTCAATTTATAGCAGAGTGGAAGATATAGATAATATATATATTGTATTTTAAAATCCTCCATTTCTTTCTTTTGTTATTTTATTTATGTTTTATAGTTTGCAAAAATATTTTATATCAATATTACTGAATAGCAATTTCAAGTACTTTAAACACATTAATCCTATGATTATATTATGAAGCATAATTTATTTGTAGTTAATTTTAATATGTTACAAATTTAAATAAACTTTACTTTTAAACAAGATAATGTTCAAATCATACTTCAAATACTCTGAACATAGTTTACATGTGTCCTATTTTATATAGAGTTTCAGACTGTTAATTATTTTTAATCTTCTTTTTGATAACATTTTTAATTTTTTTTACACAAATATTTTATGTGACAAAATATGGAGAATAAGGAAAACGAACCGAAAATGTTAAGTTGTATGATAAAAGGTAAAGTTTCATTTGTAGAAATTAAATTATTGATTCATTTTGTTACAATATACTTAAACAATACCTCTTCAATTAAGAACTCATGTAGTGAATTTATGTTCATTAAAAGATATCATAATGTCTATTTTAATTAAATAATTTTATAAATTTAAGCTAGTAAACATAAAGTATGAAGAGTTTTTTGTGTAGTAATGCCATTAATTTCAAATAGTAGTAACCAATATTGCTTAATACTAAAATGATTAGTATTAATTAATTACACAATTTTCAATATATTTAAGTTACGTAATGTGTCTTATACATGTACATAGGTCCTGGTCCTATATATAAGTTACGGACCTTAGTTGGATATGAAGATCATTGTCCTTCTCGAACAAGAGGTCCAGCATATACTATACGACCTTTTACACAGTTTCACATACGTCATATTGGACCAGGCCCACAATACAATGTTTCAAGATTAACAAATTATGGACCAGATAGTCCACCTGCATACTCAATGGCTTTTCGAGAACCTTATAGATGTGAGTATGTTTGTTCAACAAATATATTTTCAAATTAAATATATTTTGTTTTTCATTTAAAATTTTTTGTACTAACTCCAATTCTTTCAATGGAGACAATTAATTTACTTCAATTTAAACCAGATCTGTTCATGTAGATAAAGGAAAATTTAAAAATATGTGTTGCACTCTCATTTCCAATGCTGCTTTTTAACTTAATCTCTCTAAGCAAGGAAGAGAAGGTAGTGGAATTCTTATCATTTTACCAAAAGAAGTTGAAAAGAACAGTGCAACACATGTTTTAAGATTCATTTTTCCCCACTTAGACAATCCTAATTTAAATAAAACACATAGAACAATTTAAGTTTTCAGAAATATAGAAAAATAATTTGTATAATTTAATCAAAGGTATTTAGTAATCATAATAAAATATGTGTTTATTGTGTAAACTAATATCTTTTTATAGTAAGAGATTTAGGACCTGGACCAGGAGCACATTCTCCAGAATTGTGCCCACCAATGAATCACGATACTCGGGCTCCTGCTTATTCAATTAAATCAAGAAGTAAACTAAAAATTACCGATATTGGGCCTGGTCCAAATGCATACAGTTTACCTACATGTATTGGGCCCAACATTCCTGATAAAGAAGCTCAAGGGGCTTTTTCGATGTATGTATTTAAATATAAGATTCATATTAAATTGCAAACCTTTTTAATAAGTTAAATAAATGATGGATAATTAAAATATTAAACCTGCATATAAATGAATTATTTATTGATTATTAGCACTTTTATACAATATTCTGTAACTTGTAGAAATAATCGGAAATGTCAAATTATAATATTGATCGGAATAGCAATTTCAAGTACTTTAATTTATAATATGCGAGATTCTATATTGTTTATTATTTAATTATAAATTGCGGTATGTATATCTTAATAATTTTGTAATTTATTTATTATTTTAATTATTCAATATAAATACAACAGGTACTGAATAGCTGTTTAATAACTAGTAGTTCAATAAAAAGCTTATGGAGATATTTCTTAATCATATGCATTACTTCTAAACATCTCCTAAATGATTCCTTACTGAAAAAATGTTTTAGATAAAATTTATTTTGTTTCAAGAGGGACATTATATTATAAATATAGATCTAAACAACTAAATTTCATATTGGGTATAAATAGATACAGTTATGTACATGAATAAAACTGTAGATAAAGTAGACAACCAATATAAGGGGTAACAAAATTATGTTTACATACATGTGTAAACATGTTAAATACATAGAAACTAACATTTATAGGCAGTTGTAACTATTTATAAATACTTTTAGATTAGCATTTGTTACTAAATGAACAAAGAAAGTAAAAGTGATTACAGAGATAAAGTTAAAAACCAATACTAATTTAATATTATAGAGGTGGTTATCATGAATTACGCCAAGAAGACATTGGTCCAGGTCCTGCAGCTTATGGAACTACAAGAACTGATCTTGTAAAACGTAGTTCTCCAGCATTTAGCTTAAAATGGAGACATCGAACAAGAGATATAGATATGGACCCACAGCTACATAATCCTGAGTATAATACAGGAAGACGAGCACCTATGTATTCCTTTGGTGTAAAACATAGTGAATGTGCTGGGCTACCTATCACAGATTTAGATGAAGACTGACACCGAATATCTCATAAATTGATGAAAACTCAGAAAAACTATGTCAATTTTATATTTTTGTACATATTATTTAAAACTTTTGTGATGTCCTTTTTTTTTATAATTTCCTTTATATAATAAAATATAAATTGATATAACTTTATAAGAATGTCAATTCTTGCATACCTTTTTTTATGTCTTAAGAAAAGATACTCTATCCACAAGTATAAAATTCTTCTTAATTACATTATGTATGATTTAATTTTAGTTAACACTAGTTATTCCGAATTGTGATTTTTGAATTACCCAGTACTGACTGACTATTTACTTAGTACATTTTATAGTTTAAATAATTAATAATGTTAGTAAGTAACATTTAAATAGTACAGAAGTTTTATTTAGACATATATACATATATTATAAGTATTAAAACGATTTTTTTTAATCCAACTTTTGCATTTAATAATTGTAATAAACTTTCATTGAATGATTCTTTGCAAATATGTAATGCATTCAGTGATTTGTTCATTTTATTTTCCCTTTAATAACTTTTCTATGTTGTCATGTATCTGTTTTGATAAAATATTCCATTTTTTGCGTAATAATTTAAGAATTTTAATAGATATCTGTATATCTGTTAATAATACAAATACTTATACATGAAAATGAATAATACCATAGTATAAGTATTGAATAAGTTCATATGAGCTACTGAAAGTTTAAATAGAAAAGTTTATAAGACATGTGAACCAAAAATTTTTATCTTTTTAAACTATTTATTTTTATCTTTTTTAATTTTTTACTAAGCATACCTTTGTTCTCTAGGTGTCATCAGCTGTTATGAATTTGTACCTCGGGAACGAATGTTATTTTCTCTATTTTAACATAAAATTATAAAATACTTCGTACGGCAGCAATCTAATCTTCAACAAGTATCTCGCCGGTATAATTTTTTTATTGCTATACTCGGTGACATTGACAAAACCAGAGATAAAGGGTAAGGATACAATAAGAGGCGACACTTTGGGCGGCACTTTTGATGTTGGAAAAAACTGTCCCTTTAAATTGCATGTACAGTAGAGCGGGAAATTTAAATCAAGCGAATCTAATTTCATGTCAACTTCCAGTAATTAGACATCTATTTGTCGTAAATTTTCTATATACCGCTAATATTGGCTTTCGAAGTATTTACATCAATTTTACAATATTACATTATGTCTGATTTCATTTTGATCAGGAAAGTATCTCAAATATATTAGTAAATGTTTCATAACAGAAAAATAAAGAATAAAAAAGTTTAATTCTTGTATTAGGATTGTCCCATCGATATGTTACTGTTTGTTGATACTCGGTCGTGTGTTCCTTCTTTTCTGTGCTCGACAAACTTTAAATAATAGAAGAACTACAGGATATAAACGACAGTTTACTTCCGAAAGAATTGCTTTTAGAAACTTGATTTCCATTTATATCAACCCTCATATATTAAAGATTATCGCTATACCCGCTAACAAATTTTACCGTTTCATAAGCGTTATTGGCTTATTTTAATCTGAACCGATAATGTCGTGTCCGATACGAAATTGGTAAGAGAGCTACATAGTTCTTGAACCGTGAGACAGAAATCTACATTATCGTCTATGCGATGGATAAGGTTGTTATCGACAAAATCTTTTGATTAACAAAATTTACTTTCTACTTTTCTACAATAGAGGGAAGCACGCTTCGTCTTTTTCCACATTTTAGAAATACCATGCGAGTTACTTGTTAAGGAATTTTTGACTGACATATGTTATTAACTTTATTATTATTGGTACACTTATAATTATGTTATTGTTCTTTATAATAATGTAAATTATCGTAGTATTTATGTAATCATTTTTAAATTCTGAAATCAATAAGAGTGTTTAATTTCAAGTTGTCAGTTATTTAAAAAATACAATAACTTGCTTAGCATTTATATTTTGTATACTAATAACAAATTAAAATACTGAACTACACTTACACATACACATAATTGTGGTGTATATAAAGGATTAGTTATTTATTATTATATTGACATAAAAAATGTAAAAGCATAAATAATTTTTACAGTATATTGTTATTTTTATGATTATGATTAATATAATTATATGGCCAAATCCGAATTTATTTAAACAATAGTTTCTTTGATATTGAGTTATAAGATTAAGATGATAAGTTTGTAAAAAGAATGAATTGAAGTATAAAAGAAGCAACATACTTTTGTTGTTACTCAAATAAAAAAATTTAAATGATTTATATTATATCAATGTAAATTAATATATATAATAAATTACACGAATTAATCATTTAATGAACTATATTTTCGTATTGTTTACAGGATTCCAGAGTTTATTTGTACATTTGTCAGTAAAAGTACCACTATATAGAAATGTCATTTATGTAATAATACAATGTTTAGCTTCGAAACTTCAAATTATTTTTTTAGAGCATGAAAATTTGAAATACTTATAAACAATGTTTAATACACCATCAGTTTATTAACAAAATATTAGTCACTTTTCCTGTCAATTAACCGTATCACTTTTTTATTAAATATTTATTTATTAACGACATGCCTATTATGTTAAAATAACTAGTATAAGTGTATTTTGTCTGCATCGACATATATTTTGAAAATTCGTGAAATATCATAAGCTTGCTCAAAATAACATATGCTACACGAATAGCATTAATAAGTTAAGTCAAACGTAAAATTCGTAAACTTTAACACATATTAAGATGAATATATATAAGTTCAACACAAAAAACTTTATTAGCAAATTGCACTAATCGTAGATAATCTATTTTTTAATACAAGGTTTATTTAAAGATTTAATATTGTCAAGATAAGCTGCCAGATTATTATGATATTCGTTTTTCACTAATGTCATTAGGCATTATTCAATATTTAAAATACCTCCATTTTTTCTATTTCTTAATATTTAAGGCTGTCAATATATTCACAACATTATTGGCTTATTCGAAGTATTCTTAACAATCACGTTATTTCACTTTAATTCATGGTTATAAGTTACTCATGTTCTCGTTTAATATTTTCATGTGAAGGTTCATACAGTATCGCCATTATGCAATCTAATAGTAAAAAACACAAATACAAAATGTACTTATTATTTTTAACGCTGTATCGGTTCTAAAGATCGATATCGTATTATTGTTTTAGGCACATTGTCATTTACATTTCCTATCATTTTATACATCCTACATGTTAATTTGTTTTATTCTTGCTAAAAATCAATATAAATAACTATTTTGACACAAACTTTATAATTCCACATACATTCCTCATCGATTTTAGCTAACAATTCTGAAAAATACGTTTACCAGGTACAAAGTGGAGTAAGCCGGATAATGCGAGTCAAATTCATAATCTTTACAAAATTAATTCACATAAAATAAACACATAGAAGATTTTAAAGTTAATCGGAAGAAAAAGTACATAGTTCATCGAATGGAAAGCGAATGAAAGTCATTAAACTGTCAACGAAGACAGTTTCGTACAAAGAAGTGACCACAAAACTGAATATAGTACGGTTAAACGTAAACAAACTACACTGATACAAAGACAATCGAAAGATACGTCTTCGTGGACCGTAGGACGAGGGTAATTTCTATTAAAATGTCGATTAACACTGAACAAGAGAGGACAAGAAATTCGAGATGCTACTAGTCGCGCTGTCGGCGCACGATTGAATCTGGATGCGTCGCGAGAGCGGATGCGCATCGGGCGTGTGCGCATGCCGCGCATGCGCGGCCGCACGGTGACGCTACAGTGGCGCCAGTAATGGCGGCGGAAAACACGCGCGCACGCCAGCACCGCCGCCGGTTTGTTTCTCCACGCCTCTACCTCGCCTCCACCACCGCCGCCGCCACCGCCACCGCTCTCACAACTTGTGGGTAAGTACCCTCACACTCCAATCAGTCTGCACTCGCATGTCCACGAGGTTGCTCGCACGGTCTTGCCGCCTTCCTCACGTACTCACCCCTTTCTCTCTTCTACCTGGCTCACCACGTTTAGTGCATTACCAGAGACCCGTGCACGGGGTGAACTGAGCCACTGGTTGACGTGCTCGTTGGCTATTGTCAGTCGTCGAGAGGTTAGGTCAAAGTGATCCGTCGTGGCGGGATTGCACGGCTCGTTTGAATTTGAATTCTGACGGCACCGTATCCTCCCGTTAAATATTAACCGAATGCCTCTCAACGCGTCTTAACGCGATCAACGAACTTCCGACGAACTGTTTCAACGACTGTCAAACAAATTTATCGCCCGACGAGAACCGTACGCGCCAACGTCGAACCGCGTGACAACCGCCGCGTTGAGGTTAGGTTGTTCCTCGTCTACGAACGCGCCTTTTTCGAACGGATCCCTCGTGACGTTTACTCGCCGCGGATCGATTTATGCGGATATTTGTGCGAATATTGGTTGGTGATTACGACCCGTATCTCAAGTGACGAACAAAAGGACAATGAGAATCGTGGAAATTGAGTGAATGTTTTCGAACGGCCGAATTTCGTGCAGTGACTTTTTTGGTGTGCAACAAAATGTACGCGTGGTGGTGATTAATATATTCATTTTAATATATTTTCTCGTGTATACATGCCCATTCGTATACGTGAATATACGGGTTTGTTTCGATTCGTTGTTGTATTGAGAAGCGATCGAAACCGAGGTAGCCTGTTGCGTCGATGCGTTGCACGTTTTCGCACACGGCTCTTTCTGCTCGATGATTATTTAATTATGACAACGAAACGAACACCTCGACTTTAATAATACATCGATGCATTTTGCAATTGTTAACGTTCTAGTTTTTTTTACTACTTCCTGAGTGATGCTTTGTTGAAAATTTATTTTGAAAATTACACACGAAGTACAATATTTTGGTGGAATATTAATACACGAAGTATTTTAAACCGCTCAAACACCTTAGGAAAGTTATTGCGTTTCATTGAAAATTAACATAGGACCAATTGATGTATCGCATAATATATAAATATTGAAACGTGAAAATGGGTAATTTACGTAATCTACAAATGGAAATGTTTAGTAATAATACGTTAAAAATTTCTGTTGAAAGATAAGATTTGTTTTATAAACTTCTTTATAATATCGTTCTATTCCAAAAATGTTCATGTACGTCATTTTGGATGTTTAATTTTGAATAAGTAGTCTACCTTTTTGCTGCATTTTTTAATGTTATAATAATTTTATTTGTGCAAATATGAAGCAAATATAGTCGACATAGAAAATGTTAATACAGTAATCATTTTCAAATGATGCTTCATGAAATAATGGTTTATTATTCACTTATTTTAAACAATTATATTTGTGACAAATATAATTATTATATATGATTTTATTATTCGTAATTCACGTATAAGTATTTTCTATGTCCAGTACGTATATTTGTGGACTATTAGGTAACTAAAGTTGCTCAAGTGTCCAACAAGTTTGAATCATTTTTAACCTTCTCACGTATGGTAACATATCGGAACATTTATGTAAATGAATTTTTCTCAGTCAAATAAATTCTAATTTTCTATTCGTAATGTCATGTAGTTTCCTCTCTGAGAAATAAACATATTTAGAACTTTAAATTAGCAACTATTTCTGTAATGCTTAATAACCACAAAAACGAATTATAAAAACTCATGCGTGAGAAGTTAATCTTTTGCATAATATTATCTAATTTTTAAAAAGAGTCATTTTCAAATACTAATTGGTAAACATTAAGAAAGAAATATTTTGTATTAAAAATGTAGAAAGAAAGAATATAACACTGCAAAACAGTACTTTGAAACGGTACAACAAAAGATGTGCAATTATGAGATGAGATATTTTCAATCATTTTAATATGCAAAATACAATATGTATACAATTATTGTATACATTTTAGTATGCAAGAATTTTTTGAAATATTTACAACAGAATACAATGAAGTATTAAAATATATCATAAGCTGTTTGAGCGGTGCTGTAAAAAATGCAAGAAATATTTTGATACAAAAATTGCAAAATGCGTAAATGATCGAGGGTTAATAATACAAAAGGAATGCAAAGTTTATTGGAATAGCGTAGAACACTACGAACGGTGAGCTCTGACGATAATTTTATTAAATAATTGTTTAATGGATTAGGTACCGAGTTATCGGTTCTGAATTTTCTAGAACAAAATTTACCGACGGATACGATTATTATTATGAAATTTGATTCGTAAGAGTATCGAAACGCTACCGTTTGGTTCCTCGGTTTTCTTTCGATCCGACGCGACGCGATGCGACGCGACGCAACGCGACGCGCACTTTTCAAGTATTCGATTCGAGAAAAAGAAACAGAGAAATCGATAGAACCACGATCAATGCAGCCACTCGTAGATCAAATTCAGTAGCTGTCGTTGAAAGACAAGACTGAAATTAGTTACTCGATGATCGTGTCATTAATTGTGTCGCGTTTGAATTATACTTGGACGTTTCTAGTGCTTTCAGATTATTTATTCAAAATAAGTTAATCTCTTCATAGGTGATTTTTATAATGGTAGAGAAAGAAATAATATTTTACCAGTTTTAACACTAAACCTACTGGTTTATATTGTACACTTAATTTGAAATAAAAAATGAAGTTGAAAAATAAATAAACAAATACTAATTCTTTATTTTTATGAAAATTAATACAGATTTCAAGAAAATCGTTGTAACAAATTTTGTAACTTAAGCTTGTAAAACGGTCATTTGACCACTTTGGTAGTTTAGTGGTAATGGAAAATTTTGCAATTACGTGTTACTTATTTTATGTAAATATATTCACTTGTTTTATACAATTACATTTTCCTTATTTTAATACAGAATAATTTTGTAATTACATTCGAGTTATTTTGTGTAATTATATTTGCTTGTTTCGTGGAATTGTTTAGTTATTTTATGGACTTATATTTATTTTTTTCGTGTAATTATCTTTTCTTATTTTGTGCAATTATATTTACTTATTTTGCGCAATTATGTCGACTTATTTCAAGCAGTTATAGTTACTCATTTTAAGCAATTAAATAAAGGACGTTGCAAAAGTTACAATGTGCAAGTAAGCAAATAAGATTAGCATATATCATTGATTGGATTGAAATCATCAATCAGTAAAAATCGTATAGTACTGCAATAAATTGGAAAATATTTTTTATTTAGTAGCTGATTATTCTTTACCTAAATTTGCAGTTATATGTTCGTACCAGCAAAGTATAAATTATATAAAAATTAAAGAAACAATCGATAAAAAATATGTCACGTGAGTTGTTCACCGCAATGATAAAGTTATAAGGAAATTGATGAAATTGTTAACAAAAACTGAAGTATTACACAGTATATCGTTTAACGACACAGACAAGATTCTGTAATAAATAAAATAGGAATAGAATCTGATTAATCATAGGAGATGAAGGCTGAATTACTCGAAGGATCGAAATTGTTAAAATCAGTGTATCGATGTTAACTAATAAAATAAAAAATTATGCAATAAAAGATGTCAGTGTTATCTTAAAATTATCTGAAATAATTGCATTCATTATACAAGGTTTTTTTTCGAAATGATACAACCAAAAAATCAACGTGGCAAAATAAGTAAAAAATATGGAATAAAGTTTTTTCATATATGGCTTTATTTTCAAGAAAATTAACCTCTTCAGGGACGATTTTTTTATGGCTTTTTTCATATTTCTACAGGGATTCTGTAGTGAATAAATTGTTATCAAATTTTTGTTCTATTTATTATTGACAGTAACTATAATTATAAAAAACTAAACCTCCACATGTGTGGCCAAGGGCGTGTAGAGGTTAAAGAAAATCTAAGTATTTGTAGAAAATGATAAAATTAATAAATTGTTTCTTAATTCTATACTAAACAAATATTATAAATCAGAAAATTTAATTATTAATATCGTTAAAATAGGTTTATTAGTTCACATTACTTTATTAGGCTTGGTACTTAACGTGTTCTTATCATTGATTAAATTCATGCCATTAAACATTAGTATCTATCAATAATGTTATGAAGTAAGATTGATAACGAGCAAATTTTTTGTACAAATACTTCAAACCTGTCCAAACTTAGTTTTTTTTTTAAATGACGTGATCTGAAAAAATTGTATTTTGTATTTTTACCTTATTTTTTCATGTACATTCCCCCCTCGGTTATACCACCATTTCGAAAACACCCTGTATATGAAAAGATATTATCAAAGGAGAAACATTTGAAAGAAACAGTGTGTTAGTAATTGCAACAGGAAAAATGGGACTAAATTTGATAGTCATTTCAAATAACCTAACCTGATATAATGTAACCTTCAGACAATTTTTTCTAGAAATTTTGTATGCAATTCTATATATTCTTGTTATTTTTTGGCGAATTTAATAAAATTTCTCTAAAAGTTTTTGTCGAAACACACGAATTCATGAAGTTATGTACTATGATCTGCAAATAGAAATGGATGAAACGAAAAATTGAATTTTCATATTGATAATCAACAAAGTTTAATTAAACTTGTGTTGCTGTATTTAAAAAAATATATAACTTTATACGAAACTTTTTGTTGGAATAAGTTTTATTCAGCGGAAGAATATTTTTTTTCTGAATTTGAAAATTGATCTAAAATTATGAAACTAGAATCAGAAGCAGAATTATAAGTTTTGACTATATTTTCAAGAATATTTGCAAATTTTGTTAACACATGGCGCAGTGAAGTCTGCAGTTGTATTGAAATCTTAAACAGTGTAAAAAAATATTAAAACACAAGTTTTTGCTTGAAATACATAAAATCTCCAAATGGGGCTTAAAATGAGCTCAAAAATGAAGTTTAAAAAATGAGAAAAAAAAATTGAATACTTTAAAACTGTTATTACTGAAAAAAATTTTAATATAAAAAAGGGATGAAGTTCAATATAAAGGAAAAATTTGAAGAAAATCCAATAATATGAATATTAAAAATTCTTATCAAAGCTGAAGTTCGACGGAGAATCACAAACTGTATGAAAATACATATCCTTTACCAGAGTAGAAAATATAACTTTGCAAAATTACAAAATTACAAAAATCACAAAAATTACAAAATCACAAAAAAATAAGTGTAAGAGAAGTACTGAGAAAGTGAACATTTTGAATAATTTTAAGAGTTACATTGACGTCTGCAAGGATACATAGCGAAAAGCTGGTTATTACATAATTGCATGAAAGTACATAATAAAAAATCTGTCATGAAATCTAGTCAACAGATATTAATCTGATTGAATGTGTTTGGTACGAACTAAAAAAGATGGAATTACATAATATTCTTAGCAAGAAAGATTTCATTGAATACAAAATATCATTTTAAATGCAATTATTATATATTATTTTCTTAAATATTGCATTAAAATTTATGTTCATGTTTAATTCGAGCTAAAAATATGGGATTACATATTTTCAGTAAAGATTTTATTACACCTTAGATATAATTTTTAATATTATATATTATTTTATTAACTTTCTATTTTGCCAAATATTTTGTTAAAGTTTATGTTTGAGAATTATATAATAGTTTCAGCTGGATATATTATTTTATTAATTTTCAATTTTTGTTAATATTTTATTAAATAAATCACACTGTTAAAATCACTTATTCTTATCTTACTGAATATTAAGATAACATAAGTATTTCATTTTTTATCATCAATAATTCTTTGTACTGTACGATTTTTACTGACAGCATATTCCTGTACGAACCTTGCAAAACTAATGTTACTCATTATAAATAAAGCTGTTATTTATTGGTAAAATATACATTAAAGGATAAGTCATTACAGTAGTTACTACTAATTACATTTTATTTTAAATATGTATTTGTAACATGTTATGAACAAAAATGTTTATTCTGTTATGCGATTTTATATGACGATCACCGAGGAACCATGACTAATTTTGAAATTGTTTAAACGAACACAACACCGAATACACATTAAAATTGTTTAAACGCGAACAACATTGAAAACGTATTAAAATTGTTTAAACATGGACAACATTGAATACATATTGAAATTGTTTAAACACCAACAACATTCAATACATATTAAAATTTGTATCAAATGAAAATTGAAACTGATCGATACCTGTTTGAAAGAGGAAACGTTGATACTGTTTCTCATCGAATCAAATTTCTTACGATGAAGCACGAAATTAAAGATCATTAGAGACGTATTTTCATTAGCTTATATTCGTAATTTATTTGCAGTAATTTAGAAAATTTCAGCTTCCAATGTTTGCCCATCAGTCTTCCATTTACAGATCTGTGCGTTCAATTATTTCCTTTAAAATCGTCGAAATGAAATATTTCTATAACAGCAATTCGAACAAATTGTACAAGTTTTTAATTTGCCCAGAAAGATGGTTACGTAAATTAAATAAAAACAAAATAGTTGCGTAAATTTGAAAATAAAACAGATAGACTATTGTTCGACGTACCGATAATTAATAACTGAAGGGTGGAAATAAAAAAGGCTGTGCCATTTTTTTACAAAATGCTTTCTGCTTATAAAAAACATTCTTATTTATTATTCAATTTTATTCATTATTTAAATTGAGTAAATAGGGAAAGAGCTGTACCTAGTGACATTTTTGAATTTTTATAAGATTGTAATTAAAATTTATGCAATTTTTGAAAGTCATTTTCAGCCTTTTTTAATTCTTTTTTTGGTACAGGATTGTAATGTAACTAGGGACAATATTTAGGTAGAAAATGATTATTAGTAAAAATGTTTGAATATATAATTGTTATTAATAAATAACAAATAAAACATTACTATTTTAACTATAGATATCACTTTAAAGTACATAAAAATGAATAAAGAGTTGCAAAGAAATAGTATTTATTGACAAATTAAAAAGTTTTGGAATCTTTAAAGCTGTTACAACAATAGATTTATTATAACGATTACTTTGAATATTATAGCAATTGAAATCAACTTAACACTAGATTTACGGAGCCCGTCGAAATGATTTTAGAAAATTATTAACCTTTAACGATCACACTTCATTTGAATAACTTACCTGGTACACTAGGACGTTTAAGACCTAAGTCGCTAAAAATGTTTCTTACAAAGAAGAATGTTTCTTACTACACCTTATTTTAGCTTAAAAAAATTATAAATAATCTTTGAAAGCTATTTTAACATATTTCACAGCTGATTTCAGTAAATGTAAACGTTGAATATGAAACAAAAATCAAGAACGTGAAAAAATTAAATAAATGACGGCTTTCACAGAAAAATTCAAACCTTTTTTTGATTTTAATATAAGGGGCTAAAATTCTAGCTAAACAAACACTCTTGAGGAAAAAATAGTAAAAATATTGGAGTTTCAAGAAAAGTATTTATTCAGATTCTCAGGATATAAGGTGGTTAAAATTGAAGCTAAATTGGTTGGGGTCGTTTCGTACCCTAGTGTGGCCGTTAGAGGTTAAGAAGCTTTCGTCAAAATGTATGTTGACCTTCATCAAGATAAAGAATCGTATAATTATTTTTGTAATTTAGTTTAAATTTAAATATAAGTAGCCATTGCATATCCGTAAATCAAAGGTTAAAAGCTTATAATGTTCTCTGATACAGTTGCATTAACTGTCCCTAGGTATATTTCAGTATTTGTCAGATCATTTATGTCAGATTTGTTGGACCATCAGAAAATTTCAGATTAATTTTTAATATAATGATGCAGTAAACTAACTTTACGCTGAAAATGATATAGTTGTACATATACCTTAAAAATTCTGTATGATAAAATTTAACTAAAATTTACTATAGTTGTGATAAGACTTATCTAAACTTTACTGTAAGTGAGGTATAATTTCCTTTATAAACGTCAACAGTAATATTTACCTGTAAGCAAAGAAAACACAGAGACACTTTTACTTCATCAAACAGGCAGCCATTTGCAATTACAGTTGACTAGATGTTGCTGCAAAGTTATCAGTTTTAAAGCAAACACAGAATTTTCCTTTGTTATTTATATTTTGAAAAGATAACATTGTCCAATTTTTACATTCTTATCTATGTACAGCATTTTCTTCTGTATAAAAGTATATGTTATTAAGGATTAGATTAGCATTCATGCAGGTACATTATAACAGGGCATTAAAATAATATGAATATAAGCTCATGAAACTACAGATCTCAGATCTTGAAACCTTAAATTAATTTTGGTTATGGATAATTATTATTTTAGACAAAAATTAATTTCGGTTATGGATAACTATTATTTATGACAAAAATTCACTTTTGTTACAAATAACTATTATCGTCGACATAAATCAACGTTGGTTATGGAGAACCATTATCCATAACATGGAAATTTAATTTTGGTTATCGTCCAATATCGAAAGTATATTTCGAGTATCAGTAAGCATTACCAATGACCAGAATTTTATTTTGGTTGTTGATGGCCATTATCGACGGTGAGAAGTTAAGTTTGTGTTACAGATTAATCAATAATGACAGCAAAATTTTTTCTGGTTATTATTATTATTTATTTAAAAAAAACTCTGTTGTCAGTAATAATTATCAGTAATCAGAATAAAATTCTAGTCAGTCAGATAGTATTATTGGTAACTAATAGAAAATTTGATAACAGTTCTACGTAACCAAACTTAAACATTACATTGATGTAGTTATTTATAACAAAAATTTACGTCATTGATAACAGTTATTTTTAACCAAAATTTTCCTTATCGATAATAGTTATTCGCAACCAAAATTAGCTTTTGTCGTCGCTAATCATTTTTAATAGTCAAAAAGAATATTAACTATTCATAACAGTTGTTAATAATTACGATTAAAAATGAATATCTCTTAATCATGATTTTTCCGAAATGTCTTTACATTTAATGACAATGCTTTCATTCAACCAGTGAACTGCGTTCGACGTATATACACGTTAATCCAAAACTTCATTTCGGCGCAATTGACGTTAACGAATTGTTAATTTTTTATCAAATAAAAATGTAATCCTTCCTCGTTTTATTTTACTTTTTTCGTAAAATAAAAACCAGCGAACTGCGCGTACACTCGTCACTCCATTGCAACTACGCATCCTATGATGCGTGAATTCATTAAATTCTGCAGTTAACTGGTTAAATAAGAACAACTTTTTACTCGACGAGACCATAAAAATTTGAAAAGTAACCGTTATTTTGATCTCTCATAGAAGCACTGTTTGAATTTGTAATTGACTGATATGCAATTTTGACTTTCGTCAGACTCACTGTTCGTTTATTTTTAGCAAGTTTTTTCACCAGGTGAAACTTCGTCTTGGGACCATTTCATTTTACCCTTTCTTGCGTAATCTAATAGTATGCAATAAATATAGACGAAATATAATGATTCTGTACGTCGGAATCCATTGGTTCAAAAGTTATATCTTGTTGAAGTTTGGCAGTTGTGGCACATATAAAACATTTTATGTTTGACTTTTTTATTATGCATTACTATTACTAGATTTTTGACATTTTCCTGATTAAAATGAAACCAAACGCAACGTAATTTGAGACATACTTACTTATAACAACTTATAGAAATAAAATCCACAAAGTCATAAAGCCTATGATTTCTATAACCATAGAAGTGTACAATTTCGACTGTCAGACGTATCACGTGATTATCCGGATAGCACCGAAGAAAAACGAAATTACCCGATGTGTCATTACTCGTCCGTTTACCGCGAATCTTTCTACAATAAAGTCTCGATACACACAAAACGCTTGAAATAACAAGTAAATATATTTCGAATTACGTCGTGTTTGTTCTCGTTTTAATCAGGAAAATGTAACAAGTATGTTTAGTAAAAGTTTCATAACACAAAGTCAAGAATAAGAAAGTTTTATTCTTGCATTAGCATTATCTCATGGATATGTTACTGTTTGTTTACGTTCGGTCGTTCGTACGTTTCGGTCGCTCGCTCTTTTCGTTCGGCAAACTATAAATTTAAAAAATACCTATTTCATATTGTATCAAGCAGAATAAGTGTGAGTCATCTTTCGAGTGCAAAAGATTAAATTATGTATCCGAACTGAAAAAGTGGACTGTGAGACTTCTAACAGTCGTATGTCGTCTATATTTATCGAATACTATCCGAACACGCAACAAATGTTAAAAAAACATGGCGCCCCAGAAGTTTAGCCGTCACGTGTACGAATGGGTTAGATTCGTCTCTAGTAGATTGGATTTCGCGAGTAAATTCACGTGGCAAGTGTCCAACGAAGAAGATTGAGCGATAGAGAGCGAGAGAGAAATGGAACACGGCGATTATATCTGTTCTAGATGGATAATTCTGCGTATGTGCCGAATCATCTACCGCCGCCATCCCTGGTCGTATTTTCACAGGCCGGGGGGCTGCCGGAGGCTCTGAGAATGCAAAGACCCTTCAATCCACAAGTTAGTGTCCCATTATCCTTACCTGTACATTGTACACAAACCTAAACCCGTGTTTGCTTCTCTATTCCTCCTGTCTGTGTTTACCCCTACGTGGTAATCTGGTGAAAATGATATTTGGGGCAAGGACGATTAGCACCAAGGCCGCTTTTCTTGTCGTTTTTACGTGACTGTTGTTTTTTCTATCTAGGTACTTACATGCTTTGTTGTCTGGAAAGTTTATGCCGAGCTTTGTACATTTTTATGTTATGCTACATGTTTTCCAGAAATATTTTTGGTTGAATGTTAGTGCAATTACGTCTAAAGATTTTTACCTCTGTTTAACTTTGATAACACAAATGTGATTTCAACTTTTATATTAGTGCTTTGAGCGATGCATTAATATGAAAATTTTGAGTTTAAATTTTCAGAAGATTTTTTTTACATTATATACTAAATTTTTAAAGGGTGAGAGTAGAAAAATTTGTTTGACCCACCCTAGTATAGACATAGCTTGTATAATAATAAATCATCGTCAAACAGTTCTTTTCGATAAATCACGTATTTCTTTTGCTGTTTTTCTGCAGAAGGAAAGCATTAGGTGTTACCACTGGATTGTATTATCAGCTAACCACAATCTTCGTGCTAAACACAGGATAGAATATCGCCATTTAGAACGTATCGTAAATCTTTCAACGCAGCCTATTAGAAATCGGCACAAACTTTCAGGACAACTCGGGATTAACGTGTTAAACGAGTTAACCCTTTCGTTACGGTAAAGTTGATCTAAAAATGTTTTACTGTTGTACACAGTGCACACGCGTTGCGAAATGTAATTTATTTGTACGCGTCAGAATTTGCCAACATTGCAAATTTTTAATGATCTAATAAGGAAATATCCTTACTTACCGGTTCGAATTAATCTTTGTGGGTTTATACAGTGATCTATCACAAGGATAACTGCATACTTCATTCTTGATGAATGTCCTTCATGGATGTGAAAATTAACCACAAAGTTAAATACCTCTTTACATTTTTGTAACATTTGTAACTGGTATATCTAATAATTGTAAAATTATCAGTTCTTTAAATTAGTAATTTTTTACTTTAAAATTCATTTTTGACGATGAATTAGATAATTGACCTTTAATGGGGTATTCTCATTTGGAACACGTTGATTTTACAAAATTTACAAGATAGAAAATTGTTGGATTATTGCTTGAGGGTTTTTAAATTTTGTACGTGTATTTCAATATGTTTCAAAATAACGTAGTGTTTATAGAGAATTATCTTATTATTAAAATTATTTTAGTTTCTTCGTGGTGTGACTTTTAATGACGTCGGTTTGGCTAAAAGAAACTCAACGATGATTTTAGCAGTAGAACTACAGTCAGTTAAAACGAAATTTCTTCTAAGAACAGTTAGAATGACAGTCTTTAAATAATACATAATATTTTTATATTTGTTACTTTCTTCTAAAAGAAATTTCATGTTATGTACATTCTTGTTATTATTAATCGAAGACGATGATCCATAAATGAGAGTTGGAATATTTTACCACTCACACATCAACAACAATAAATATATTAAAAGATAAATGTTTTTATAGCAAAAATATTAAGTTTCTATTTCCAAATTAAATTATTCTTATAGTATAAAATTGGCAAATTTTATCACTTACACATCGGTAACAGTAAATATTTCCATTTCAAAGTTAAGTTACACCTGCACTTATTTTGACTTTGAATAAATAATAAAAAAATACAATTCATTATATTATTTCTTTAACTTCTGCTGCAAAAGTCATTACATTGCGGAAAAATGTAACACGAAGTAGGAATTTTATAATAAAATTGTAAAACTAGTCATATTGTGGTAGATCTCGTGCTATCCTGTGTAACGGTTGCTGTTTTGTAAAAATTTAACTAAATGGTCATGCGAAGTAAAAATTCATAGAATTTGTAAGTTCATTAGAGACCAAAACAAAAACTTTTATTGACATTCAGAAAATCCGAGTTAAATAGATCAAAGTCTTTTTTATACTGAGTGTCCCAAAAATCATGGTACAAGCTACGGAATATTCTACGTTAAAAAACAAATAAAAAATAGAAGAATAACATTTTTCCATATTCGCTTTTGTTTCTGAGAAAATCAAATTTAAATGTTTTTATAAGAAAATTCAGTTCGAAAGTTTTTATACGGAAATTCAATTTGTGAGTTTTTACTAGAAAATTTTTTATTAACAAGAAAATCGTTATTGCAACAAAATATGTGAATACTAACGCTGTTAAAATGCATTTGCAAAAATGTTTTTTTAAGGTGTTGCTGATATTTCATGTATAGCGTGTTCGATTTTGTTAAAATTACAAAATTAGTGTGTGTTAATAATAAATACACATTGTAACAATTTTATAAAGCATAGTGATTAATAATTTCACAAACATCAATAATTCTATTTATTACTTTATAATATTTGTTACGTATGGATTTAACCAGAGTCGTTGAAATTGAAACTGCGAATATTTGGAAGAATTTATAAATTCGGTATTCTCAGAAACGAAGTCGAATATGAAAAAATGTTGTTTTTTATCTTTCATTTATTCTTGTACGTAGAAACAGCTGTCTGCTGTTTGTACCAGAATTTTGAGGATACTCTGTGTGAAATTTGAAGAAGATTGGTTAATTCATTATTTATGGTAGTAGATACATTGAAAAATATGGTTTCGAGAAAAACGTATTTGTTTTTCGTTTTTTCAGAATCGTTATAACTTTGTTATTTTAATGAATTCAGACATGAAATTTCGAAAATATATTTTCAAGGTGTGATATAGACAAAATTTATTTTTTCGAATCTTCCGAATGAGAATACGCCCTTCAGTAAAAGCTTCAAATGGTAAATTCTGAAAATAATTATAGAACATAATATAATTAATATAATCATTTATTATTAACAGTTTATATTATTTTCTTTGTATATCAATAATTTTAGAAAATTAGTAATAATAAATTACTAATATAGTAAATGATTGTATTAGTTTTATTATTTTATTTAAATATAAATAATTTTAGAAAATCTTAATAATTCAGAAATAATTTATCAACAACTTACAAAACAACAAAGTTCATAAAACTGCACCAAAAATACAATATTTGTAGAAAAAGATACTTATTCAAGTGTATACATAACGAAAGGATTGATTGTTAAATATTGTTCAGAAAATTATAAATTATTATAAACGCCACCGTCAAGGAACAACGAAAGTATCTGAATTTGATTCTTCATTTCAAATTAAGTCCGTCCTCGTCCTGAGTGTCATTTTATCCAGTTTTTAGAAAGTAAGTAGTGTAAGGAATGAGCATATTAAAAAATGGCGAATGCATATCACATAGTCAAAATGGGTTCACCTTTTGAAATTGACATTTTTCATTTTTTTTTTTAAATACTTAATATTCGTAATGATATATTTACTGGTAATGGACGTATAAAACTCGTACTTACGTTAATCATCTGTCAATTAAATTTATATGCAAGACGAGAAATAGGTTGCAGTACATGTAGGCAAGTGCCCGTTTAAAAAATTAACCTGTCGATTTCGTAACATGAGTATGCATTTATTACATATGTTACATTTAGATGCAGTGCAGATTTTATTTAACTAGTGGGTCTGTGGACCAGGTGCCTCACGCGAATTCGAATGTATATTTCAAATTTAGAATACCTATCGTAAACATATAGGTAGAACAAGAATGAGATGAGGTTTTAAAGACGTTCCAGACGATTAAATGTATCTGAAAGTATCGAAAACGATACCAAACACAATAATTGTTAATTTCACAACGACTGACGTCAATGATGGCTAAATATTATCGTCAACGATGAGTTATAGAGCTTTTAACATGGTTTCAGTCAATTCTATGTGTGAAAAGTTATTGCAAACGATACCAAAACACGGTTTATTATCGATTCGACGACGATCGATGTTGATGTGTATCAAAATGTTGAGAACAGCAGTAGAGGTGGCCGCCACGTATTTTAGATTTTTAGGAATGAAATATATCGATCTGAAAATTTTCAAGTTTCCAAATTCCTGAATTTTCAAATTTCTCAAATTCTAAAATTGTCGAAGTGTCAAATTATCAAAGAGCCAAATTCTAAAATTGTCACATTTTTAAATGGCCAAATCTCCAAATTTCCATGTTTCTAAGTTACCAAGTTTCCAACTTTGCAAATTCTAAAATTCTAATAAAATTCTAAAATTCTGAAGTTGTAAACTTCTAAAATTCCCAAATGCTAAAATTCTCAAATCCTCCAGTTCCCAAATTTCCGAATTTCAAAACTATTAAATTGTCATGTTTTAATTCCTTAATTCTAGACTTGCCACATTTCTAAATCTCCAATTTCCTATAAAATTCCAACATAAAAGTTTCTGAATTTCGAAAATCATGTAGTAAATCCATCATCTAAATCGTCATTTTCTACATCGCCGAGTGAAGTAAAAAACAACTCTTTCCTCACAAAGAGAAATCGATTTATATAGTATACTTTCAAATCAGTATAATTTAAAATAGTACAATTTAAAAAATCTTTAAATTTGTTACCACGAGTTTACAACCTTTTGAACCAGTTTAAACGGTAGTTTATTACGCGTGAATAAAATAATTAAGCTAATCAAAATGATGAAATTGCTATAAAACGAACCGAATTAGCTGATGGAATGCATTGTTAAAATTACTAGACTGTAACGCAATAAAATGCGATATTTTGTTCTAAATTCGCTATTAATTATTAATACGTGATTATTTTTTATGACGTCTAAATGCTGCACAGAAACAAATTTTAGAATTAAACGAGGAAGAAAAATTCTGTTGAATTTTTGTGTGATTAATAATTATATATATTCTAGAAGTAATGAAGTTATACTTTAAAGTTATATATAATGGAAATTTGGAAATTTTATAAACAAATGACAGCAATGATCAAAGTGTCAAAAGCTTTAGACATTGCAGTTATAAAAGATATTTAAAGCGACAACGTTAAACAGGTCATCCTGTAAACTTTGTGTGGAAGTTTGCTCGTTAACTGTTCACTAACAATTAAACTTACACCGATAATTTTAGTAATAATCTGATTAGAGGAGACAGTATGGAAAATAATGGAAATTCGATTTTAAATCACTTCTCAAATGTAACTTTTTATTTTCTATTTCTATTAATTTGAAACTACTATTAAACCATGGTTCTTGTAAAGTTTATAAACTGCTTCGATAAGATTGCACTTACAAGTTCTTCAAAATATTTGCAAGTAAATTTGTTATAAAAGGGCAATAATATTTTCAACAAGTTCTTCGTACATTTAACTATTAATGGATGTTATAAATAAATAAAATTATTAGTATCTCTAAATAAGTGTCATCAATTGTCATTTTTCTTGACTTTGTTAATAAACCAATATGTAGTGTGATAGATTTAGTTGGTACCGTAATAAGAATCTTTATACATGTACACATGTAACAGTATCACGAAGAACAATGATTAATAATACATGAAAAAGAAATTTCGATGTGTGTTATACACTGCATTCAGGGCAGAAGAAAGTGTGTCTAAAAGTTAGACAGTAAAATGAAAAATGGTTTCATAAAAAAAAGAGAACACGAAGTTCATTAATAAATTAACATTCATAAAGTAATTGGTTCATAAATTATAACAGGTACTCACCCAGTGGAAAATAAAATCAACCATAATCGACTACATTGTCTTTCACTACAAATTTAATTATTAAATTGTAGTTTTTTGACGGTTTCTTTACAAATTTTATAAACTAATACTATTTAGTAATTCTAATCCTTAGTTTATAAATTTATGAATTCTTATTTAAATATTGCCAGTACAGTCGATCTGATTTACTTTTAATTAGGATTTGGTATTAATTAGGATCTCTGATATTAATTAGGATTTTTGCTATCAATTAAGATTTTTTCTATCAATTAGAACTTTTACTATTAGTATTAATTTCTATATTTTCTGGTAATTAGCATTTTTGCTTTTATTTAGGGGTTTTGCTATCAATTAGGAATTTTACTGTTATTAATTAGAAATTGCTAAGAATTAGGTTCTCTAGTATTAATTAGGATTTTTGCTGTCAATCAGAACTCTTACTATCACTATTAATTACGATTTATTATTAATTAGAATTCTTGTTATCAATTAGTATTTTTCCTATTAATTAAGACTTATACCATTACTATGAATTACGATTTCGCTATTAATTAGGATTTTTGCTATCAGTTAGGACATTTACTATTACAATTAATTAAGATTTTTGACAAATCCAATATGGACGTTCAAAGCGTTAAAAGAGCAAAATATTTAATCGGTACCGTACAAAAATCAGTTTCCAGTATATGATGTTTTTCTTCTGTACATTTTTTTTTAATTCATTACGATTTCGTGTACGTGTACAAGTATAGCGAATAATAAAAGAGAGCCGTCCAATCTTTATGCTTCGAAAAATGTCAATTTCAATGGGCCAGCTGTAATCGCTTGCAATCGCTTCGACTGGTAGCCGCTTTATGCACACCAATGGTAATTAATGCACGCTCTAAATAGGGATTTTGTTGCGAATGTCTGCGAACATACGAATGAATCCGTAAATCGTAGCACACTAGCCGTGCTAGATAATCATTTGCTTGACGGTCACAATTTTTCTTTAATTGTAAGTTTGATGAACGAAGCGATCGATCGTACACCGTAAGTATATACTTGATAATTTATAACCTATTCTTAATTTAATCGACTGTTCTTTTATCGCTAGAACTACCACTCTTTTCAATTGAAAATAAATAAGTTTATACTAAAGCATTCGCATTCAATCATTCTTTATCTTAATAAAATATGACAGACTCTTCAGACAAATTTTGTAACATAAAATGTGAAGCTTGATAGTTCTAGTGTTAATCCTTACAATACAAGATATATATAGAATTGATCAAAATTAGCATTTACTTAAAGTACAGATTTTTAATTCTAGACAAATTTGAGAGTCAGTCCATTTTTAGTATTTTTTAAAAAAGGTAGAAAACAAATTTTTAGGACAAAAATTGATTAAACAGAGAAAAAGATAAAAGTAGACTAAAGTTAGTTTGAATATACAGTGCATGGTTTATGTGGTTATGGTGTATCTAGATCTGCAAGGTAAACAGAATTATGTGATCTATAAATTGATGTTATAGATTACACGATTTATGTATTCTTTACAGACTTCGATTTATCGTAAATGCATAAACATCAGTAGTTTAGTAATACAGTAAATCCAAATGGAAATTATTGAGTACATAGATTCGATAATAGAGTATAACAAACGGTATCTATTCTGAGTATCTCAGCGTATATGTATATTTTCCTGTAGTATTGTAAGGATTAATTTAATGTATACCGTACGAATTGAATATTTGAGACGAGCTACGACCACCATTTTGTTCAAATTCTATTTTTCTATGCATTAATCTTTTCCTTAACTTCTTCGAATCATTTTGGCCCGAATTTTGATTCAAATTCTGACTCCAAGATTCTTCTTTTGTTATCAATTTGAATATCTCTTATTTCTATGAACATAAGAATAATAAAATTGCTTGTAAATAAGGATTTCATTGGAGTTATTACCCAGTAAATATGTTTTTATTTCCTTATTATTATGTACAAACTTCACTTTCAGATGTCATGGTTATAATTTTTGTAGAAATCATTCTGAGTTAGCTGATCACAATTTGTAATTAATTTTTGTTAAAAAGATACGTTAAAAAAGGGCAACTGTCTCCGATAGGACGCGTACGAGCTAATCGGAACGATTCGGGAATCTTCGATAATTTACGGCGCGCGACTCGGTTACCGATCCGCGACGGTTGACACTTGGCAGTTAGAATAAATTTCGAAGGCAAATAGTAAAGACGTGTAGTGTAAATTGTTATAAATTGTTAAAGTAAAGAGTTGTGGAGTTCACAATCCCAACAATTTTCAAATAACAGTAGATTTGTTAAGGACTTTTGTGCACTGATACTAAAACAAGAACTCGACTTTGTCGAGTATTTATAAGGAACGGAACTACAATTTACTTGCAAGCGGACAATAGAAATTAGCAATGATATCTAGACAGACCTACAGCACATCTTGCTCATAATGAATTTACCTATATCACAAATGTTATACAATTTGTAGTTTTTTACAGTATTGCCAATATTACTAAAGTTTACCCTAGCTAAATTGTAGCGTAATATTCGGCTGATAATAATTTCAACCTAAGGTGGACCTGCACTACTTTCAAAAGAACCAACTCACATGTAAATAAAATTGAAATGTTGGCCTAATTATCCTAATTATTAAAGTACAAAAGATAGAAACATATATTTCAAATAAAAATTTAACAGTTCAATGGTACTCGTTTTAATAAAATTTTGAACAAAACCTTTTGTCACCAATTAGTTAATATACTCACAATCAGTATCGTTCATATCCACGAATAAGAGTTCGCGGTGTTTCCAAGCGAGTGACAAGTTTATCCAATAAGAAGAACTAATGTCATAAAAATTATGGGTGCACTAGATCTTCTTGGAAATGGAATTAGTAATTGCTTTTAATGTAGCACTTAACAGTGTTCACGCGTACTCTTATCAGATTGAATTATTCATAACTGCAAAACTTAACTTTATTTTTGAAGAATAAAATGAACGTACAGCGTGTCTCTAAGAAAAGAGTAGTCCGAAAACATTTTGCATGCTATAACTTTTTAGTAAAGTGTTTAATATGTTAGTTTAACATCTTGCGTGTGGAATATGTTGGTACAGCTTGATTTTAAAAAAACCGACACCCTGTATATATGAAAAACTTGTATACTAAACTTGCACATGACTCGACTGTGAGAAAGATTTAGATTTTTCCTACGGTTGAATTTCAAGTTTAATTTTAATTATAATTCGCGTTGATAGAAGTACCGATGTGTGAATGAACGAGTTGGCGCGTGAAGAGGCTGACCCACGTGTTTAGAAGAGCTACGGCTCTAATTGGTCAGAATAGAAAAATGGACGCCACATACGTATTTTCGGCAGTAGAACAATTGACTCGAACGATTACCAATTAGGCCAAAAACAATCAATAGCAAAAGCAAACGTCTCGAGAATGAGATAGTGCAAATTGCATTTAGTAGTTGTTATTATCATCATTATTCTTATTTCCGAAATGTAACGCTGGAAGTGTTCACGGTGGAGATAGAAGTTACTTTGGATCTCACGCGCCAACTCTTGGGTTGACATTTGTACATGTAACATATCAGGATTCTTTATTAGCATGCTTCAAATGGATCAACGAATAATTTAGGAATTTTGGAATCTTGAGTTTTAAATTTGTGAAGTTGGTTTAGCGATAAAAAGGACACCCTGTACGTATTTAAGTAGGAAAATCTTATCTACCATTTATATGTAGATGAACGAAATGAGCACTATCGTTTTATGATTTAACAATGATTACAAATTTGAAGGAGGGTCTCACATTACACATTGAGATCCGGTCAATTCTAGCACGTGTAGATTTTATTGCGTCCGTTGCATCGTAGATGAATCATTAACGATTCAGAGGTTCGTCAGTTGGTTTTTTAACCAATAACCGTTAACATCGAAATGCCTATTATAAAGTTGGTTTCCGGCCGTTAGGTGTTAATCATAAATGCCTATTATGACCATATGTTTCTATCATAAAATGATTGACCTTGACTGCCGCGATGGAAATTCTTAGCTGGTACTTGGTATCACGCATTATAATAAGAATTTTCAAAGACATAACCGTTTCGTTTTTTAATTCAGGACCTCTATGAATTATGTATCAGCAATTATACCCAGAATTTATTTTATTTCGCCGTACCGGTAGATGATTGTAAAAATTAAAATATTAATACTTTGAAGTAATAAAAAAACTGTTTTTTCCGTGGAAGGACATGACATGTGGCAGAATTTATTTTTATTGAAACGTATGTTGTATAATATAACCGGGGTTTCAAATAATAAACTAAAATTTTAATTTGATTGAGCATTAATTAAGAATCAACGTTTAATATGGTATTAAATTTTATTTAATTAAGAGTTAAACTGTAATTATTAATTAATTTATTTTCCAATAGAAAATCGATGTTTAATCTAAAGGTTAAAAGGTTAAATGGTTAAAATTCAATCTTGTCAAATTGGAGATTAAAAGTTAATTTTAACTGAAGAGATTTTCAGTTAAAAGTTCATTTTCAATTGTTAACTGAAACTTCTCTTAATTAAGAATAGAAATTTGATTTTTAAGTTAATCGTCCTCAATCAAAGTTCAAATTTTTTTTTTTAATGTACAAGTAAATAATGTATTCTAATTCTTATTTGTAATCTTTTTTCAAAATTAGGATTTTCAGAAAATTTGGTGATCTGATAATTAGGATATTCAGAACATCTGGTGATTTGATAATTAGGATATTCAGAAAATCTGGTGTTTTAATAATTAGAATTTTTTATTTCTAATTTAAGGCCCAGAATTATATTAAAATAATTACTCTAACGTTTTGTACAACAGTATTATTTTTTGATAGTACAGTACTTATATTACGAAGAATAATAACGGATAATACATTTTTGCTATACAAATAATTATATATATTAATTTATGCCATCTATTATTTTATATATTATCACAAAATTGTAAGGAATAAAATATCATTCCTCATAAGATAATTTTGTTATAAATATTTAAAAAAATCTTTGATACAGTTTTATAAGACATATGTTTGCATATGAAAAAATTTGATTGTATTTTTTAGACTTAATTTCTCACGTAGACTCAACTGTTTATTATACATCAGTCACGAAACATCCGATATATCGCATTACTTAAAAAATATCTCATATTCTAAACTACAATTCTTCAATTTTCTCACATTAATAACTGCGTGTTATAAATTTTCTCAAACGAATCCCACGAGTATTTTTATTTTAACTTGTCAGAACCTCATGATATGTGTTCATAAAATCTCATGCATTAGTACAGCGAAGTCGTCAACTAGTGGCGCTCCATTGGTTTGCCACTATATTTGCATATATTGTACCCTCTACTTTGTTCCACAGTTCGGGTTTTCTTCTACGCGCCGAAATGTTGCAACATGTGCTACGCCTCTGTCTAAGTGTTTCTTTAATCTGCCAAATAGTTATTTATAAATATAGTTTAAGTATTTGTGCGTGTCATTATTAAAAATCCTATAACTAAGAAAATAAACGCGAAATATTAAAATTCTTCGTAACCGAAAGTTATCAGTGAATTATTTGTGTAAAAAAGGAAGGAAAAATACGAGGAATAAAATGTTTTAAATTTGAAAGCACGCGATAAAATCAGTTATACGTTGAACGTCGGTTGTTTTAGTTGTTAAACAAATACGAGGCGGGAGGGAAATGGAAACAATTGTTGGACGGGATGAGATAATGAAATAATATTCGTGGAAACGTTGAAAAATGTATGTTTTCAAAGTGCTTATTAATGAGCTCGTTTAAATACATGTCGCAGAGGTGTATCGTATTATTGAAACCGATTGCAACGTACGCTCGGAATAAAAACAAAGCCTCGGCTGCCTTTCGAGACACGTACGGGACGATTGATTGCAATCGAATAATAAAACATGGCAGCATATCAACGTTCGGTGTCGCTAAAGAAATGAGATAATTTCGTTGGAAATTAATCGTTGCGCGTGTAACCGTGACGACACCGCGGATACCAGAAAGAAAAGAGAGAAAAAACGTTGTAAATATGCAAAAGCGCGTTCAGTCATTAGCGCGAAAAAAAAATGCCACCCTCGTGTAATTAAAAGAATAATGAATAGCTAATAAATCACTGATCGAACGGAGATAGGAGCGTGGCTTGCGAGAACCTCATTTCCTCTTATAAAAGTATAATAAACTAATCGTGCGGTGCCGATTCTCGTTTAACTTGTCGTTCAGCATTATTATTGGTCCGATGAAAAGTTTATTCCAGAATCGACTACCGATAAAACTCAACCGTTTTCCGTTTTCACGATTTTCACCCAGATTTTATCGCTCCTTGCGGAGAACTGTTCGCAAGCGAATGCAAATGCGTGGGTTTATTTGAAATTACATGTTTGTACAATTTATTAATTAAATCGTTGATTAACCATAGACGTTGGGTATTTCATGGTAGAGGAACAATTTAGATGGTTCTTTCACGCTGTGAATATTGTGTATTTAACTTTGTGTTGAGGTATGGTTCTTGACGTTAAATCGATATATAGCATTACGATATTGTTACTAAAGAGATAGAAATTATTGAAGTAGTAGCTAATTTCTTTGTTCTCAAATTTCACAAATTAAAAAATTTTTAAATCTTTAATTTCTAAATCTGCAAATTTTTATATTCTTAAATTTAAATATTTAAATATTTTTATATTCCCAATATAACATACCCAAATTTCTAAGGTTTTATATTTCTTACGTTCTGAATTTCCGAATTTCTAAATTCTCAAAGTTATCAAATATTCAACCTAAGTTTCTTGCTTTAAGCATTTGTAAATATGATTTTCAGTTCTCAAAAACGATTCACATCTCCATGTAATTGAACAAAGAGGGTTTTTGTTAACACGAGTAAAAAAGTGTGAGACAGTAAACCTTTAATCAAACAAATAGTATTTCCCTACAAAAAAATAATTACTTGCATCGAACACCTGCAATTTTATTTTCTTCAAATCATTGATTTTGCTAACGACATTTAATTACCTAGTACAAAGTGATTGGAAGAAATTATGAAATTAATTGACTTGAAGCTGTTCCAAGTAGTGATGGGTTTCTCAAAACCTCGAATCTCCTCGAACCACAAGAAAGTTTCGAGAATTTGAAACTTCGCACAGATTTCTGCTGTCAGGTATACCACGTGATTATCCGAGTAGCACCGAAGAAGAGCGGAGTTACCCGATTAAGATCCGACGCGCACGAATGACGTTTTTCCGTACGAAATTCCACGACCGTTACTTTTGATTAGAAATCGAGTTTCGAAAATTCGAAACTGCATCTTTTTCGCGGTTAGAAACTCTCGAAAGTTAGACAAGAAAACGTATTAAATCAACGAATAAAGAATTGTTCGCAGCGTGCCTTGAGAATATTTGATCGATGTATATCTCGAATAATCGATGCGTGATACTTTGCGTGTGCTCGGCGATTAGTTTTCGTTTTCTAGAATACAACAGATCGACACTCGATCATGATCGTAGAAGTGCAGAGCGAGTGCGTGTGATATATGCGAGTTTGAAAATTTTAATGGACGTTGGTTCTTAAAATAAGATATTCCTCTCGCAAAACGAAATCATCGCTTCAAGTTTCGAGCTTCGAAATTTTATGAAGCATTGGGTTGAAAAATTCGGTTCGAACCCATCCCTAGTTGCAAGCTTACATCCGCAAACCTCACAACATGTAATTACAATGTCGCGAACTGACAGAACAGATATACACTGGAAACAGATGCAACCACAGCGGTATAACTCAAACTTGCGCCATTATCATTGACAAGGCAACAGCTTATTCTGTTTATATATTCCGCTAGTTTTATTGTCTGTAGATGTACAAGTAAATATACGATTCGTATTTTTCTGCTTTTTTTTAACGAACATATAAGGTGTTTCAACAATCGTGATATAGTTACGGGGTTAATTATTTTTAAGAATGTGAATCGTATAATAAAAGTAAATCCGTGAAGGTAGTAAATGATGAAAGTCATTGGTATAACTAGGATTTTTATTTACGGTGGTTTTGGATCTTCAGCAGTATTAATGTCGACACTACATTAACGCTGACCAAATATGTATCACATATGATTAAGTAGTTTTTGGAAATTTAGAAATTTTCAAATGTGGAAATTTGCAAATTTAGAAATTTGGGAATTGAGGATTTGGAAATTTTTGAATTTGGGAATATGGGACTCTGGGAACTTTAGAATTGGGATCTCGGAACTTTGAGATTCTGAAAATTTGTTAATTCAAACATTTCCTTAATACATAACAATCAACATAGGTATTCACAGATGGAAATATTATTTATTTCTTTATTTGTTATATCATAGAAGTTGTAAATACTTTTGCTTCATTGATTTTTATAATTTATTTAACATTATTTCTCAAGAAAAATTAGAATAGTAATAATGCTGGAATATATTTAACACAATAATCAACATAATTATTCATAAATAAACCCATGAAATTATTTGTTGTATACTTAATCTACATGACATACAAGAAAGGAATCTATAATAGGCAGGTCAAGAGCAGTCCAAGAAAAAAATGTAACTCGCTAATGAATGCGGTAATGTGTTAATAGCCGTGCAATTATGTCATTAGTTTGTGACTGATAATTAATAACTAACCGATACGTGTTGCATTTTTTTTCTCGACTAATTTAACCAGTTATATGGTAATCTGGTTATACATATAGTAATATTCTTACGTTTTGAAATTAATGTTTAGTTCATTCTTTTCTATTATCTTTTTATTATTTCTTTTTCTGTTTTCACTATAATCGTGAAATAATTCGAGTCATTATTTATAGCAAGTCTTTCAAATAATATTAATATTTTTTCAAAATATGAACAGTTATATGTTAATTTCTCTTCAGCCTAAATAATTACATTAAAATCTATTTATTGAATGATTGTTATATCAAATTTATATCTACTTATTTATTGTTCATCGAAATCTATTTATTGTTTATTATTTTCAATTTAAATCTATTTATGTATTACTTATTTCCAATTGAACTCTATTCGTTGATTACTATATCTATTTGTTTATTCTTTATTATTTCTAATTTAAATCTATTTATTTATTGTTTATTATTTCCAATATAAATCTATTTATGTATTACTTATTATTTCCAATTGAAATCTATTCATTGTTTTTTTATGTCTTTCTATCTATTGTTTATTATTTCTAATTTAAATCTACTTATTTATTGTTTATTATTTCCAATATAAATCTATTTATTTATTGTTCATTATATGCAATTGAAGTCTGTTTATTCACTGTTTATTATATAACACTAGAAGTTGCTTCATGACTTTTTATTTATAAAATTATCTATTTCAAATTATTATTAGCGGTCTACAGATGTTTATGCATTTATATTACTACAAATATCAGTGTCTGCAAAGTAAACATACGTTATATAATTTATAGATCGCAAATCTCACAGGATGTGTTATTTATTTGTACTTTGTAAACTTTGATATTATAACGTTTGAAAATCTGCAGACTAAGAATTAATTAATAATAAAATAAGTTGATACATAAAATAGCAAACTAAATAATTCAGCTTAAGGAAAAATGGAGGTTTCGTCGAAAAAATGTAAAAGCAGTTAACAAACTATGTAACAACATGGACGTGGAAAAGATTGTTGAAAAGACACCAGAAACATTGACATTCTCTACGATTGATTTCGAAACGTATCTCGTAAAGGGTAAAGTTCTGAAGTTGTGCAAATATGATGAAACGGTATTGAAAAACGGTATGAAACGGATTCCGATCAGTGGGAGGGAGAGAGGATTTGAAAGAGAGAGAGAGAGACAAAGAGAGAAAGAGAGAACAGCTACGTGAGCAGGAATATTGATCTGATAATGCGTAAGCATTGTTCAAATATTAGTACTCGATTTTCGATCGCTAATAAGTAGGAACGTTTCCATTTCTCTTCAAAATATAACGCATTTTGTTTTATAAAAATATTACCGGCGTTCTCGTGAATTTTTTCGATAGAATATTATCGTAGATCTATCGTCAAATACTAAATATGTATTTTGTGTTGATACAGTTATAAACGTGAAATGTTAAACAACGACGCGATGTTTAGCGTGCGTTTGCAAAATATCACGTATCTCGGGGCAATGGCGATGTACGAAGTGGAAAATGCGACATATCGAGTCGCAATTAATTAAATATCAATATTGTAACGTGACGTTACGTGTCTTTCGTAAATATTAACCCTTTGCACTCGATAGCATTTTTGTTGGAAAATAGCATCTTTAAAATTATCTGAATATTTTGGAAATTATTATATGTATTTCTGTTAGTAACTGCTACTGTCTGCTTCACTTTGGTTATTCTTCACATGACACTATTGATTTAGACAGTCAAAGATTTGAATCAAAGTTTTGTTAAATTGCGAGTGTGAGCCTTTTGAGTGGAAAGGGTACCTTGACAAAATTTGTCGTAATTTTTATTACTGAATCCAGTGCTGAATTGTAAAAATTCCCTTCTCACAAGGGCTCATAATTTTTATAATATATTTATTCAGACTTTGTACAATTATGGAGAACGTCAATTTTGCAAAATTATGGCTCACAACTTTCCAAAAACTTCGAAGCAGAATTGTTTAAAAAATTGTAAAATCGACGATGAAACCGAGGATAAAATAAATATGAAAAGAATAAGCTTTTTCTGCACTGGTGCGTAACAGCGTGACAATCATCATTGATGACAAATACGTTAATAATCATTCATTTTGAAATGTTATTAAAGGACAAATAAGGGCTGTTACGGAAATTCGAATATTTCGGAATGTAAATACAATTTGTAATGTGACATGTATTAGATTATTGCATAACAAATGTCACAACAAATTTGGAACATTTAGTCTGACAGTATAATTATATAAAAATACCATAAAATTGTATTTATGATACATCGATTTGAAGCTTAAATACTGCTGAAAATAATTACGTAATCACCATAATTTTTTAATTTAAAAAATTAAAAATTAAAATAGAAAAATAACTAAATAAACAATACAATATAAATGATAATTCAAGAAAATTTCAATAAATTTGTATAATTCAAAATAAAAAATTCTGAACAGGTCAAATGTTTGGTAGTTATAGTATTAATTAATTGTCGAGGTATTAGGCGCAGTTACGCTAGTTATCAAAATAAGAATAGAAAAATACTCGAAACGTAAACGAATATTCGATGATATTTGTTAACGGTGAAACCCGTACAACAATATCACGTGATTTCCCTCCTCTTCTTTTTGACATATGTGTCAGAATTCATGGATAAAAGTTATCGTATTATGCGAGTGGATATCTCATTGACAGTATGCGGGTATCCATATGAATTCGAGCACATTGAAATAGCGTATAATACCGGAGCAATATGGCATTATACTGTTAATAACGCGAAACCACTGTGTGTTATAATAATCCGTCAAAACGCAAAGCTTCTCCTCCCTCTCTGGCTCGTTGGTTGTACAATATCATTCGATTCGCCGTGATTGACGAGTCTATTAAGCTGGCATAGTAAATGGCCGGGTGGAAGCGAACGAGTTTCTGTTTTGTAACGTTTGTAATGACGAAACATCGGGCTTCGGCAAATGTCATCTCTGCAAATGTAATAGATCGCGATAATAGAGCCTCGGAGTCGTTGAAACGTTTAATACGTTTTCTGCCATTTTGCGATACATAATGGATCAAATAGGCAATATTACATTGCAGATGCATGATTTATTAACCCTTTATTCGGCTACGGTTACCCACTTTAATGAACGCCCATTGTATCCACGAATTTGCTGCCCAGCAAACGGATTATTTAAATATCTTGTTCATCCGATCAAAATATTAACCGGGAGTTTTGGAAATATATAGATTCTTTTTAACTGGATATAGGAGTATGTAAGTTTAATTCAGTTATCCGAGTATTTCATATTAAATATTTGCATTAGGGTAACTAGATAGGAAACGGGATGGCTCTCGTGCGTCAGAATACGGATTAATTTCCACACTCATTTGAGCGTGATGGACTATAACGCAGAATAATTTGTATTTATATGTACCTGTTCGTATGTATTCGTATATGTAGTAGCAATTTTCGAAGATACAGATTTTGGAATATTTAAACTTCTCTATTTTTTTATTTTCAAATTTCTAAAATTTCATTAAAAACACAGACTTGCTCTTCATTGTGCTTTAAAAAATCTATGATAATAATAATAATTCTACTCATGCACCAAATTCGTACTCGTCTCCTAAAATCTCATATCCCATCATATACTTCAAGTATTACAATAAAAATTAAAGCAATTGCACCACCAATCTAATCATCGACGTCATCTTTTTGTCTAGGTGACAGATTCGAAGGATCTCCAGGTGCCCTTCAGCACAGCGGCGTCCCTGGGTTACGGTTTACATCATATGCTTCACCTGCCGCCACAATTTCTGCACCCTTTGGATCATCGCTTACCGTTCGGAGGGTTCAGGCCATTGGGGCCATCGGCCTTCGCACCTCCCAGCAAGTGTTTGAAGGTGGAAACGGGAAACGGACCGGTATCTGGGTCGGGATTGCCAAGCATCAGCTCCCTTTCCAGCATGTCGAACATGTTTTCGCCCTCGTCGTTGTCCTCTGCAAGCGGAGGAGGTGTCGTGTCCGTTTCCGGAGCGTCTGCCAGTATCGGTGGCGTCGGAGGAGGTGGGGGAAACGCTTCCACGGGGCAAGAAGTTGCACCTCAGAGCCCGGCTGGCTCCACCAGCCGATCGCCCACGGGCACGGGAACCGGAACCGGGACCGGATCGCTTCCCAATCGTGGCGCCACTCCCGAAGACGAGGATCGTGACACGAACGCTACACCAGGATCCGAGAACACCGAGCGATCTACGCCTGAAGAGGGACGACCATATCGACGTAAGTTTTTCATCCTTTTTCTATCTACCTGCACAGTGTGTCGCGAAAGAAACCGAACGGGAATAAACGAATTCGATAAAAACGATAATGGTCGAGCCGAACGCACGTACTGAAACTCGAATACAACTTACGAAACTAGTATTACAAATATTACTTTTCAATTACACGATTAAAAATTACAAAATAAAAATAGAAATATTGGTATAGTTATAATATTGCAATCTTTTACTGATGGAAGGGTAATGTTAGTTGAAAATATTGTATGAAATAGTTAACTCTTTGCAGTCGAAGTTCGGGATATTCCAGATAAGACTCTTGTATTTTTAAATATTATGATTTCAAAGAGATAGTATTTTATATAACAGAAAGATTTGATTAGACATTCAATTATATATAAGTAGACTGCGGATGTTTATGAATTTATTGTATATCAGAGTCTGCAAAATAAACATAAGGCATTTAATCCCTAGGTTGTGTATCTTATGGAATATATGATTTATTTATATTTTGTTGAACTATAACATAAACACATAAACATTCGCAGTTTATATACAAAGTACAGATTAATGAAATTTAGAATTGGAAGAATTGATCTCGAACCTGCTCATACTGAGGATATTTGTCTACCTCATTGAGACTGCATCTGCGCAGATCGGTAAGCGCATACGCAGAACGATGATAACGCATGCGCAGAACGATGAGCGCATGTGCAGAACATTACGCGCATGCGCAGATCATATTGAAACTACGCTTGCGTAGATGATTGTACAAATGAATCTGATAGACAAGCTTTTTCTGATAAATTCAAAATAAAAATAAATCTACATTTAATTATTTTCGTTTGTACTCATTATTTGGGAAGATATATTAGATTTAATTATTTAATTTTCAGAAATAGTGGATTATTATAATATCGCGATAGGTGTAGGAACAAAGATAACATAATTTAAACATATTATGAGTTGAAATCTCTTTGTAATTACTAAATCTTTCTTCTCCTCTTTACATGTCATTGACAATTGTTGTAAATTTAATTCATTAATTAAAAAGAACTTAATTTTTAAACACTGTATACTTAGATCAATTTTTTATAGATAACAATTAAAATATATGTATATACTTAAATATCAGTTTTCAAATCTGAAATTACACAAATTTTATTTCGACAGGAATTACAGTTTGGTTTCATTTGCGACACATTGTGTATAATCTTACGAACGTATTTTCTTTCAAGTATGCATGGTACAATTTATTATATTTATACTGTTCACTAGTTTCCGTGAAATAGAACACAACGATAGAATTGAATTTATTTGTTTCGATGAAACGATGGAAACGAGTCCAAATGTTATATATAATGTCTCGAAGTTTGAGATCTTTTAATAAATTCGAATATTCTACAGTTTCCCGCCAAACTTTATCAGACTTTCTTATCAGTAGATTTCTGCAACAAAACTTTTTCTAGTTGCACATATTACCGAGAATATAGGTTTTAAGAAGGGAATGAACGTTTTTAAAGTGACTAAGATAATTTTTCTTGGTATAGAGTTAATAAGCAACATCTTATTTTTAAAACACGATACTACAGAAATTAAGGATACACGTTGAATATGTACATACAGGATAAGTCGAATATATAATTACCGTTGTGTTACAGTTAATTAATAGTAAAATTTTTCTTTTGATAAATTGTTAAATCTTTTTATTAAATCTTGATTAATTTCCTGCCACGCGAAAACACCTGCTATTTATAATTGTTGGATCGTTGAATATTTTTTATTATTTCGATAAATTCGTGCGACAAGCGTCCTCCATACATTTCCATGATATTGCATCAAACCATTTTTTTTTTCTTTCCTATATCGTGTCAGTATTAATTGAACTCGATTGATTTGTCTCAGCTAAACTTTTCTTCGCTAGTTTAGAGTAGATTATTCCAATCCTTTGTCTTACATTGATCACTTTTAAAAGAATGGTTTTCTTCATTAATTCCCTTATTGTATTTCTCTTTGTAATATACATACAATATACTCATAACACAAGTGATTATACAGAAATAATTCGAAAATAGCAATTAGATTGTAAGTATTTTTTTTATTGTGCTTTCTTGCATTCCTAGAATCGATATATTGATATATTTTTAAGAAATATTGATTTTTAAAATATATTAAACAACTTTAGTATATTATTTCCTTTATATTTATTTTATATGACTTCTATCTATAGAAGTATATCAAGAAATATATCAATAACTAATTGTGAAACTAATTGTCAAAAAGAATGAACTTAAATTTTGTATCAATCTTTGGAGATATCATTTTTTATGTATACAAAAGTATTATAGCAATATCTCGTTATCAGAAAGAATTGTATGAATTTTTGTACTAATTTTTTGAAATATTTTTGACGTATACAAAAGGATTCCAATCAGAAATTGAAACTGTCCATCTAGATCACTAATAGGAAAATGAAATGTCAGTCAAACAGCCATCGGTTTGTAAAATGGATTAACCAATGAGGTGTAGGTAATTTATGAAGACATCAAATTTTCAAAGTTAGAGATTTAAAAAATACTCGTTATGTCAGTTACATATAAAATACCTGATATAATTCCATCGATCAAAGTTATAAAATATGAATTTTTTTAGAATAACTTAGCCAGCCACTATACGTACTTAACGCAATAGCATCCCTTTTATAATTTCAAATAATCCCGACAATTAGCCGCTCATTTTTCACTGTGATCGCACCGACGAAAGGGTACGTCTTATTGTTAGTACGTCCATGGCAGCGTTTAATAACGCAGCCGGTTGGTTTCACGATTTTTAAGTTGACAAAGGCTGTGTATACAAAGAGCAGCTGAAACATATATGTATATATAGGAATTTGCAGAAGAGGAACCGCGGAGATTTGTATGCTTAATCTACCTAAGTCGTTTATTTGAATTCTCGTGAGGAGGGTGTGGGGCAACAGCTGCGTCGCATCCGAAGAAGACTCAGGGTTTGTTTCCGTGTGTTTGCTTATTTTTCGCTACACTCTTAATTACCGAAAAATTGAGCCATTCATTTTTCTCGGCTACGATTTCGTCTCTTTCTCGGCCTCGGTTTATACAGCATTTTTCATACCTGTCTGCCCTCCCAAGGATCCTTTTTCCAACAGTCCGCTTTGTAAATTCTCTCTTGTTAAAACCGAAAAAAGCATGTAGAGGTTTTCTTTTTTTCGATGTAGCTCCGTCTCTCTTCTGCTCCTCTGCCGCGGCTAATTTTCGTTTGATTGCGAGAGGCGAGCAGAAAAAGAAAGGGTTGGAAAAGGTCGAAAGTGTGCAACCTTGGCGTCAAGCTGCTTTTTAGTTTGATTTTTTTTTCCGATGGCCTGGGTAACGATGTCCTTTGACTGTGGCGAACTCTGTGACGTTAGCCATCTGCTAATTAGTACGTATTCGCTTTGTGGCGATGGCGGTGGCGATGCGTGCGCGTTAAAATAGAAAGGACACCGATCGCGTGAAATTCTGTTCAAGCGGTTTCGTATCAAAAGTTTATTTCGAAACCTCCGGTTAGTTTGCTTACGTGCACCGTTTTTTTTTTTCGACCATTTTTTTACCACCTTTTTAACGCTGAAACTGACAAATTAAAATCACCAGTCCTCTAGTTTCTTTAAATATGGTCGTATTTTCTTGGATCATTTGTTCTTTACGAAGATGAACAATTAACGTATATGCAGTTTTACGTTTTATCGTAAAAATCGTTAAAAATCCTGGAATTACTGAGTCGCATTTTTGCACACTTTTGAAAACCAGATATCTGCTGTCCTTGTCTCTCCTGCCCAAAACAATATTAGATAAACAAGGATCGCCGGAGCTTATCAATTTTCCGTCGCCCAAAAAATTCCTAAAAATAATACTCAGAGTATCTGGTCACTAATGCTGACCCTTGAGAACCAATGCTTTCAAATGTTTTCTATTTGCGAAACAATACTGTATCGAGCGAAATATGAATTCGCGAATAATATTAAACATTATTCGACATATGTTCACTGCCACATCAGAACGGAAACTCCTACAGCCAGTAAAACGCATTTCATAATAATAATTATGAAGGATACAGTGATTTAATTATATAATATTATAAGAGATAATACAACAGTGATCAGATCAATTGTGATTACTTGTTAGAATAGACATGGAATGTAATAAATGATTGAATATATTCATTGATATAAAAATTTCAATAACTCGACATTATCTTATGTAATTCGTTAATAGTATTATCATTAATAGACATTGCATTTAATAGGTATTCTTTTGGAAAACGATTTCTTACAACATATTTTCATTTAATTAAAAAGAATGTTTTCTACATTTTCACATACTTAAATTGTTAAATTTTCAAATTCTTTATTTCTCAAATTTTCTGCTCCTTAAATTTCTACATTTTCGAATTGTTAAATTATCAAATTTTCTAATACTTAAATTTTGACATTTTTGAATTCTTAAATTCTCCAATTTTTAACTCTTTAAATTTCGACATTTTTTAATGCTTAAATTATCAAATTTTTAAAACTTTAAATATCGACATTTTTGAATTCTTAAGTTCTCCAATTTTCAAATTTTCAAATTTTAAATCCTCAAATTTTTAAATTCTTTAATTCGCAACTTTCTAAATTTTTATAAAATTATAAATTTTCAAATTCTAATATTTACAAATGTTTCAGTCTCCAAATTAAAAAATGAAAAAATTCTAAAATTTCCATTTTAATGAATCAGTTACCTAAATTCCCAAATTTCTCAGTTTTCAAACACATTTTCTGAATTCCCAAATATTCAAAACCTTTTAAAATATTTTGAATTTAGCCTTTTAAAATATTTTGAAATAAGCATTTTTTAACTAATTTTATAATATTACACATGTGATGTCTAAACATAGTGAAGCGGACAACAGTAGGTATTAGTAGAGAAATAATAACCTCAAAAGAATACATTTAACTTTTTAACTAGTAAGTTTTAAAGTTGCTCTTTGCAGTAAAAATACTTTCGAGTGCAAAAGGTTAAACATTTAAATTTCTATATTCTCTAATTTCACCATTGCGATATCAATACGTTATTTCACACGGTTTCCTTAAAAATTCCTCGAGTAAATTTTTCACCGTGCACCAGTACAACGTACACGCACAAATCGCGAATATTTGATCAGAGATTTTTGTGTGCCAGCCGGAATCAAATAGAGACAGTGTAAATTCGCGAATGGAGTAGTAAATGAGACTATTTACCAAGATTCTCTGTCAATCGTGATTATGAGCATATTTTATGCATAGGTATACATTGATATGTTGAAAGCTGGTGATCGATGCAGCTATCAAAAAGGGCGAGCGGCCATGCGATCATTTACGATGCATCGTTCAGTTTAAAATACACACGAACAGTTCACAAACGGAGATTAAATTATTTGCTGATCATTTCACCATTTTCCCCGCAAACTCTCCGACTCCATACGTCGATTACGCAATTAATTTCCACGAATTTAAAAACCCGTACACACATTCACCGAAAGTACGATTTCAATGTTTTATTAAGGTATAATTATAAATTTTACGTTCATGTACGAGGTATTTGTATAAAAATGACGGAATGATTATGTCGCTGGGAAATGATAAAAATAGGGATTTGATCAAATCCCTAAGGTATATGATTAATTCACGGAAGATGGTAATCTCTTCTGTCCTTTCGGGAGTCCAAAAGTTTCCTTTTTTATGTTACTTGTTCAAAAACGTATTGATGATTTCAGTAAACTGTTCTTCGGATACAAATTCGGTCAGAGTTTGATTTTTTTTATATCTGAACTCATTCAGATATAGAACCTCGCAGAGTTGTTATTTTAATATCTTCCGTAAAATTTAACACTAGATTTATGGAACGAGTCGAAATTACTCGTCTTATATATTTTCAAGTTAAGAAATTTAGTAACATAAAAACACGAACTTTTGTCTTTTTTGCAAATTTTTGAATTTACAAATTCTCAGTTGCATTATTTTAAATTTCGAAATCCTCAATTTCCATATTCTCACATTATTAAATTCTCAAATACTTAAGTTTCCACATTTCCAAATTTCGAAATTGCTAATTTTTCGCATTTTAAAATTATCAAATTTCCAAATTTCCAAATTACCAAATTACCAAATTATCAAATTTCCAAATTATCAAATTTCCAAATTTCCAAAATACCAAATTATCAAATTTCCAAATTATCAAATTACCAAATTATCAAATTTCCAAATTTCCAAAATACCAAATTATCAAATTTCCAAATTATCAAATTACCAAATTACCAAATTTCCAAATTTCCAAATTATCAAATTACCAAATATGCTAATTACAAAGCTATCAAATCCCCAAAATACCCAATTCAAATTATTAATTTTCCAAGCTTACCAATTTACCCAATTCACAATATCTAAATTTCCAAATTACTTCATTCATAAATTACCAAATACTTAAATTACTAAATCTCCAGATTACTAAAATGCTAAAATTTTCAATTCCCAATTTCTGTATCAAAAATTTAAAAATCTTACAATGCAAAATTTTCATGGAAACTCAACACCACATGTAATGCATGCATTACATACTGTTCGCTCGCCATAACATGACTCCTGGCAATTTACAGGTACTGAAAGAATCGCAGCTGCGATTGATTAAATCAATTTAGCATATTGAAAATTGATACTTTTATCATGAGTTACTTAATTAGTTACGTAATTAAGAGTAATATAATTAGTGGATCTACAGACCAGGTGCCTCACGCAAATTCGAATGTGTATTTAGTTAGACCTACTGCAAACATATAGGCAGAACCAAAATGAGACGCACATATTTTATGGTCGTTCCAAACGATTCAACGTGTCTGGAACTATAAAAAATGATACCAAACACGATTATTATAAACGACAATATCAAGGAACAACAAAAGAATTTGATTTTTCATTTAAAATTAAGTCTATCCTTATGCTGAACGTCATTTTATCCAGTTTTTTAAAAGAAAGTAGAGTAAGAAATAAACATTTTCAAAAATGGCCATTGTATATCACATAGTCAAAATAGGGTGACCTTTTGAAATTGACATTTTTCGTTTTTTTTTAAAATACTTAATATTCGTATTGATACACTTACTGGTAATGGACGTAACTCGTACTTACGTTAATCGTCTGTCAATTAAATTTATATGCAAGACGAGAAATAGGTTGCAGTACATGTAGGCAAGTGCCCGTTTAAAAAATTGACCTGTCGATTTCGTAACATGAGTATGCATTTATTACATATGTTACATTCAGATGCAGTGCAGATTTTATTTAACTAGTGGGTCTGCGGACCAGGTGCCTCACGCGAAGTCGAATGTATATTTCAAATTTAGAATACCTACCGTAAACATATAGGTAGAACAAGAATGAGATGAGGTTTTAAAGACGTTGCAGACGATTAAATGTATCTGAAAGTATCGAAAACGATACCAAACACAATAATTGTTAATTTCACAACGACTGACGTCAATGATGGCTAAATATTGTCGTCAACGATGAGTTATAGAGCTTTTAACAGGGTTTCAGTCAATTCTATGTGTGAAAAGTTATTGCAAACGATACCAAAACACGGTTTATTATCGATTCGACGACGATCGATGTTGATGTGTATCAAAATGTTGAGAACAGCAGTAGAGGTGCCCGCCACTTATTTTAGATTTTTAGGAATTAAATATATCGATCTGAAAATTTTCAAGTTTCCAAATTCCTGAATTTTCAAATTTCTCAAATTCTAAAATTGTCGAAGTGTCAAATTATCAAAGATCCAAATGCTAAAATTGTCACATTTTTAAATGGCCAAATCTCCAAATTTCCATCTTTCTAAATTACCAAGTTTCCAACTTTGCAAATTCTAAAATTCTAATAAAATTCTAAACTTCTAAAATTCCCAAATGCTAAAATTCTCAAATCCTCCAGTTCCCAAATATCCGAATTTCAAAACTATTAAATTGTCATGTTTTAATTCCTTAATTCTAGACTTGCCACATTTCTAAATCTCCAATTTCCTATAAAATTCCAACATAAAAATTTCTGAATTTCGAAAATCATGTAGTGAATCCTTCATCTAAATCGTCATTTACTACATCGCCATGTGAAGTAAAAAACAACTCTTCGTCGTCAGATCGTTGTTAAAATCTTTACAACAAATTTAGCGTGTCTCACGAGTCCATCCTCAAAATTTCAAGTTAAAAGTCCTAAAATTGCGGTGCGTAGCGTGGTACAGACAAACAAATGCAGATCGAGTCGTCCCAGGAGCCTCGCTACATTTGGCAAAAACTGTTTCAACCATTTTCGCATTCCGAATATAAGAATCTCGATAACGTTTGAAGCTATCAGTTTCCACGGATGATTATTTTTGCTAGTGCGCGAATATATGAGAGGAGGGGCGCGTGCATTTTCGCGTTGGAACCGAATCGATTGTATCGTAATCGCAAAACAGGAACAAAAAGGAGGAAGGCGAAAGGGTTGGGGAGAACAGATAGAAGCACGGAAATGCAGATATTTGTCAGGAAATTGATAACTCGAATAAACTCGTCGCAAAACGTTCAAACAGTCTGGCTTACGGGACGATTTTACCTGTTTTCCTGCCACCAGTGCTGCTAACCTGAACTATACACTCCCTGTCAAAATTATAGCACGTGTGCTACCTTTAATCCCTTGCCATACGATTTATTTGTCGGATATGTCAGTCACTAATTTTCCAGGTAAAGTGGTCAAACGAATACTTTAAAACTACTTCCTTAAGAAAATAATTAACATAATTGCAATATTTGTTATATTTGGACAATGAAAAATTATCCGAAAGGGTAAAATTTCTACTTTCAGATGTAATAATAAGATCATTTGTGAACGAAAACGTTTTTAATTAATTGAAATCTGAAAATGGTCACATGGCCCAGTAATTAAACATTCATGGTATATCCTGGTCACTAATTATTACTGTCCCAAATATTAAATATGCATTAATTTTATTATTTTTATCATTTAATAAAAAATCAAATATAATTTAATTACATTTTGTGGAATGAAAATGTCATTTATAATAAATTCATTTATTCAATTTCTTTATTTAGTTTTTTCTTCTGAATTAATTCTGACATATGAAACGTTTCACTGACCACTTGTAACGAAGTGTCTGTTTTAAAAACTTTTACTGCTGCACAAACATCTTTTTGTGTGTAATTTTTTTCCTTTTCTTTTCTTTCGGCATGTTAAATAATTTATGTGATTTTATAATGAAAGAAAAATGACTGAATGTATATTTTACGATTGTAAAATAATAATTACGATTATACATACAATAAAAGAATTATATTTTTGTATAGTTGTTAACATAAATGTATATAATACAGAATTTACTTTAATAGAATTGACAATATAATAAAAATAAGGCTGAATAATATTTATTGGATAGGACGGGAAAGACTGATCGTCCGTCCTCCAAGTCTCAAATCTTACACCCATAAACTTTTATTTATGGGAACACATGAAAGAAAACATATATCATAAAGATATTTGAAGTTTAGAGGGTGACAGTGTATATACGTTACTTCGGGGAGGTTCGGAAGCGCTCGGAAGGATCAAGACAGAAGACGATCGATTGTAATAGCGCAATAAAAAGGCGTCCATGTTTAGACGATGTTGGAATCAACGTACTATTTCGAATTTAAAGTCATTATTATTAATATACTTATTCTTACACACCTAAAACTAGTGTCTACCTTGCATCCACACTATCGATCCACATCAGAATCGAAAATGAGGACGAATTAATGCAATTCTGAAAAATCAAAGTACATTACTGAGGTTATATGCTCCTGTAAATAAACTGGTGTAACTATGCTTTCGACAACAAGGACAATTTCAGCAATTTTACAACTGAAAAAGTAAAATTCTTTCTATCAAAAATTTTATTCGTGATTTTCTAAGCTACTAGCATGCGTGTTGCGTAGACATTGTTTACAAGCACAGTTTTCGTTACTCCACAGAAGACTCAACGGCAAGCGTACGCAGCGAATCTTGAAACTTGATATATTTCTTATTTTCCCATAAGGAGTGTGGTATTATGTAACAGTTCTACGCGTTTTTTGGTCAGACTAAAATTTTTCTTCGAGAAATTAAAAGTGGTACACGTATTGTTTCATTTTGACCGGGAGTGTATATCGGAGAGCACGCACGAGTGTACATGAGAGAACCTCATGCATGCATATTACCACGTTTCGGTATAAAATTTACCGTGTTATCGCGATATACTATTCGGAGAACCGATTATCCTCGAATTCTCCAGTTATCCACGTATTTTTCGTTAATTCCATTGTGCAACTTTTGCAGAAATGTTTGCACCGTTACACCTGATTGCGTATAGATTACCTCGTTACTCTTTTATAACTATTATATTTTTCGCTCCTACCAACTCCAATAACCTGATAATTTTCCTCGCTGTATCTGTTACATTTTATACAAAATGTTTCACAAAACATTCATACGCGTGCAAAAGTTTTTGCAGTTGCATTACAAAGAATGAATGCAACCTCTTTTATAAGCAAGTACATTTCTTTACACGCATTGATCCCTTTAATTAAAAAATACAAAAATTAGGACACCGTGTAAAACAGTGAACAATTCGTGGGATGTTATAAATTTCCATATAAAATATTTCATTTTCAGATTTAAAATATCTCCTGAAATATTGATTTTTGTATACTCTATATAGTAATACCTTTTTATTTTAAATATTCCATAGAACTGACATATGTGAAAACAAATATGCAGTTGCGTTATAAAACAATAAATACGAATATATTTTTTTTATGTGCAAGTGCATTTTATACCTAGATTTTTCTGAATAAAATGGTATCGTGTAAAAAATCTAATGATTCATGAGATGTTATAAATTTTTGTGTATCTTATTTTAAAATTTAAAATATTTCACGAATTAATGACTTTTTTAATGATGTACGTGAAGAATATTTTATTACAATTAGTATTAGTATTTGTTTTCATAATACATTGTTTTTCATGTATTAGTTGTACTTCAACAAATATTATATTTTCAAGTTTTCAAATTTCCAGATTTTGAAATTCAGTAATTTCAGATTCTTAAATTTGCAAGTCCATAAATTTAGAAATTTTTGATTTTTAAATTCAGAAATTTAGAAATTTAGTAGACTTCAAATTTACAAATGTCTAAATTCTCAAATTTTTGAATATTCAAATTTACAAAACAGTTATAAAAATTTCTAAATTGCTAAATTCTCAAATTTCTAAATCCCCTAAATTTAAAAAACCTATATTATCAAAATTTCATATTTCCAAATTTCCATGCCAAATTCTCAAATTTGCAATTAAAAAAAATTTTCTAAACCTGGTAATTTGAAATATTCGTATATTTTGAAAAACTTGCCTATACCACGTGCACTGATGCTCGCGAGCACTTGATGCGTCCATCAACAATGCAGGTAAAGCGCGCAATGGTAGATTTTAAGTTAAAGCTCTTAAACATTCGAAAGGTACATATTCGATACATTGAGTTATGTACTTACAAGGTTTTATAAATATTAGAATTTCATTGGCCGTAAATCTAAAATTGTTGGATACTCGTATTAACACGGTTGTTTTTACCCGAGCATAAAATCTATGGGAATCGACAGTTTAGTGATAAACGATGGTACATATGTGTGAACACGCGGCGGTGCACTTTTCACTGCTTCGTGTGAAATTGCAGTTTGTAGTCGATCCGCATTTTATTTCACAGTTTCGTTATTGCATATTAATTTTTATTTGATCGTTTTGCACTGCTATTCGAACACGTGACGAGAATTAATTAGACCAGATTTAGCGATTTTTGGAGCTGGGGTATCCAACTTTGTAACATCTTTGCATGTTACAAATAAAATTTATTTTCATCTTTCTTTGTATGCAGCTTATTTCTTTTTCTTTCATTTTCTTTTCTTTTAGTTTCTCAGTTGTTATTAGTTATACGTTTATTTTATTATAAACATTATTTTAGGTATTCAGTTTCTTTTTGAAAGAAATGACAGTGTAACTTTTTTTACATTTAAAAAGTTGGAATTTCTAAATTTGTGAATGTAAAATTTGAAATTTGAAAATTCAGAACACTTTAATTTTTTTAAATTTCCTGCTCCTCAAGTTTACAAATTTCCTAATTCATTAATTTTAAATTAGTAAATTGGTAAATTAGAAAAGTTGAAATTTATACATTTAAAATTTTTCAAGTCTGAAAATTTGGAAACTTGATAATGAATTTAATATTTTTTCATTTCTAAATTTCCAAGTTCTCAAATTTTTACACTGTCTAAATTCTCAAATTTCCAAATTGTCACAAATTTTCCCTATTTTTGAAAGTGGTATAAGTCCATGTTTTCATATATCAAGATATTTAAAGGTTTGCGTTTGAATCAGTTTCAAAATATTGAGAAACAATTCAAGTGATGTTTTTAACACTATAAATGTATTAAATTTTATTATGAAATAATGATTATTAATATTGTTAAAGAAAATAAATGATTTTTTAACTTCAAATGGACTTACACCACTTTCAATAATAATACACGTATGTTACAACAAATAAAAGTAATTAAGTCCACGTTTCAAAAACAATGACTTTTTTAACGGATTTCTTACTGTAAAAAATAATGATAAAATCAAGATATGTAAGTACACGAAAAATTAATTTAAAAATTTCAAGTTTATTAAGAATTAATTTAAAAACGAAAGTAATAATAAACAACGGTAAAAACTAAATTACTTTATTAAGACGTGTAAGTATAAAAAATAACTTTTATAATATATACTTATTTCTCCCCAACACTTAGCAAAGCGGAGTAATATCAAGTTAGAAATTCACCCCCGTCGCAGATTTTCGTAGGATAGCGAGGTGTTTACGTGACGATGTTTATCAACTGTACGTCTATCATGATCCACAATCTACTATCATGTCCATAATTTAGTATTGAAGTTCCCCTCAATGTTTGTGCGCAATTATAAGGCAGATAAAAGCGAAAATGAAAATTTGCAAAAGCAAAAAACTTGACATGCTTTTAATTTATGGTGCGTGCCGTAAAAATGCAACAAGAGCTATGTATGCCGAAATGTTTCCTGAGCGAAATGAGCCATCTTGATGGATATTCGGGAGAATCTGTGAATCGCTTCGACGAACCGAAAGTAAACCCTTAGCTTACACTGAAGCGTTAATAACAGTAATTATTGTGGGGGTTGTAAATATAATATAGTGATGGGTGGATCAAATGTCTTCCAAAATTTGAACACCTGGAATCTTGAAGATTTGGTAAAAAGTTTCTGAAACCGTTTCCTCCAATAAAAAAATAAATACGTCATAATGTACCCCTTTAGACCATGAAACTTCTGTATACAAAACTTCTTTGTGCAACGCACACTTTGAAAGTTAGAGGTGTGCAAGTTACGTGGACCACCCTGTATAAAATAAATTGAAAACAAGTTACAAATGTTTTCACGGCTGAAAAATATTATCGTATATTATTCGTTAAACTCTTTTTTCACTCGCGATCAATCGAGCAAACATTTTGCGCAGGAACTACTGAATTTGATATTATTCGTAATAACTGATGATACAGATCAAATTATAATTGATTCGATGTTTACCCGTAACTTCGTATTCATTTATATGCAAATAAAATACAATTGTCGTAAAAGCGTTTTTCCCATTTCGCAAGTTAACAACACAATAAATTAGTTCATTTAAAATTTTACGCGTTTCATTTTTTATGCATTTCAATTTACCTCGTATTATTTTTACGATAAACCGTTCTCGATTTATTTGAATTGAATTACATATTTATTACAACTATTGGAAGCAATTATAACTGCTTGAAAATTCCTAGCTCGAATAAAATTTGTAAATTCGACAACTTTTTATTGTGTATTTTGCACATTTGAAAACTTGTGATTTTGAAAATTCCTAAATTTGGAAACGTGAGAGTTTGTAAATTTGAAAATACTATATTGCTAAATTTCTTAATTTTTCTTTTTCTGAATTTCTCACTTTCACAAATTTAAACATTTGTACGTTTGAAAATTTCTCAGTTTTAAAATTATAAATCTAGAAAATTTCTCAATTTATAAATGAAGTTTCTAGACTTAAAAATTTCTAAATTTCAAAATATAAATACGATTCTGAACGAAAAGTCCCACCCCGAGAGCGACACTGTTCGCACCACTTTAATCGCAGTACACTCTGTACGAGATTGTTCGCGCGAAAGTGAAAAAAAGTGTTCGAAGTAGCTTTCGTGGCACGTTTGCGTTGGCATTGCTAATGGGCGTCTCACGCAGCCACCGTAAAATAGAGAAATCATTGTAAAAGGTCCTGCGCAACGTTCACCCTTCCGGTCGTTTCTCCGGAGCTAAGAGGAGAAGGGTGGAAAAATTTGATTACCAAATAATTCGTAGGACGTGATAGTAAATCGTGGCGTGGTTGGTTGTTCGCCGAAGGAATACAAATGAGGAGGATAGGCTGCTCATACGCGTAAAACGATGACGGCCAACCACCGACCAAAAGTCTGCGCAACCTTTCTTGTCCCGTCAAATGTTTGAATATGCATGTAGCCCCAGATTAGTACGACACTGAAAATATTATGCTAGTCTCGTGTACCACGGAACGAGCTTTAACTCTTATTTCGTTAAACGTTCGAAAAAGTGGCTAAACGAAATCTGTTATGTATATTTTCCTTTTCTCTGAGTGTGGTGCTTTTTAGATTTTGGGATTTCGAAATGAACTTCACAACTCTCTTTCAGTATAACAATTTACTAGCTGTTTACACTACACGTCTTTACTATTCGCCTTCCGAATTTATTCTAATTGCCACGTGTCAACCGTCGCGGACCGGCAACCGACTCGCGCACCGTAAACTATCGAAGATTGCCGAATACTTCCGATTGGCTCGGACGCGTCATATCGGAGACCTACAGTTATTCCTTTTTTACATTCTTTTTTAACGTTCCTTTTTAACATTAAATAAAGTTGATCTGAAGAATTTCTTCATTTAAAATAGCATCTTATATTCTATCTACATAAGTCTACAGGTTTAAATTAAAATATTGAAGTTATAAGTTCACTATCGCTATCGTTGAATATGAACGATATTCAGTTTAAAGAATTTTAAATTGCGCGCGGTTTTCCATATTCCCGATTCGCTAAACCAATCAGTGTATCAACCAATAGCAAAGTAGGAATTCTTAGATAGCATGATCGTATCTTCTTACTTCCTTATGTTTACGAACGATATAAGGAAAAGTTTGCGCGACGGCAATACACGTAGTGAGCGTTCGAATGCATCCGAGAGCTAACGAATTTATCTCTGCTATTCTTCTTCCGCTTCTCTTCTAATCTTAAGAGTTTCTACGTCTAAAATAGTACTTTATGTCTATATAATTTATAGTGAAAAATTAAAAGAAAAAAAGGTGCGAATTTACGAACTTTCATATACGCCTAACGGTTTCGTTTTATTGTTCCGCAAAGTGATTGGTAATTGGCTGTGCCGTGTCTGGGATGTCGCGATTCGTCGCCACGCTATCACATCGAACGCAAACGAATATCAGAACAATGGTTGGACACGGGATATGCTCGTAATAGCGTATGATCGTAAGGGCGAGGGTGTACAGTCGAGTTACCCTCGGATGGTCGGCTTCAGATTGGTATAGCCCATAACGCACCCCTCTGTTATCCCTCTCTCTTTCGCCCTCTCGCTCTGTGACGATTGAAAAAATGCAATTAAAAATTTCGACGGTAATATGGGTCAGAGACACGATCCTCCCGTCATCAACCACCATTTCCTCCCCCTTTTCCATCTTTTTCGATCATGCGCACGTATCTACGGTGCTGCGTTTTATGTCCTGCCGTTACGTGGACAATTTTCTTTCTCTTTTTTTTTCAAAATAACTGCACGACTAAAACGCACGCATGATGTGCCTCTCGATAACGATCCCCCAATATTAACCTACACCTCTGTTTGCGATCGTCTATCGTGAATATTAATTGTTTTAAACTATATCAATGATGTTGGTCTGTGGAACTAAAAAGTATTGCCATTTCGTGACTGTCATCGCTATACGGAGCCAGTGAGGTGATGCGCTAATTACACTTGTATAGTGTATTATACTTCGTTTAAAAATTTAAAGAGGATACAAAATTATTGATTTTGGGGAAGTGAATTAGGTGCACGTTAAAGAGTTTGAGAGTAGAGCTATGTACGCTGTATAATGACGAGGTGCTGCACATATTTTGAAGTTTCAGATTTTAGAATTTTTATATTTGGTAATTTAGTTATTTGGAAAGGTGAACGTTTGAATATTGAAAGTTTAGAGACATAAAATTTCAAATTTAGAAATTTAGGAATTTGGCAATTTGGAGGTGTAGTAATTTACAAATTAAACAATATTAATTTCTAAGTTTTTAAACTTTTTAATATACAAATTTCTGTTCATAAATTTTGTAATTTAAAAATTAAGAAATTCGACAATTTAGAAATTACAAAATTTAGAAATATAAAAATATTGAAGTATGGAAACTTTTATTTTACAAATTTGAAAATGTGAAAGCTTAAAAATTAAAATATGCAGAATGTTCAATCTTTCTAATTTTAGAACTTTTTAATTTCCGAATTTTTTAATTCAGAAGTTTAGCAACTTGGCCTTAAACTTGAAGTTAAAATTAAAAAATTGAGGAATAATTTGAAAATGTGCTAATGTAGCAATTAACCTGTTTCAATATTTAACATTCCAAATCTTCTACAAAATGTAAAATCTTTAAATTTTGCAATTTTAAAATATTAAATCTCCAGTTTTCAAATTTAGAAATTTGGAAGATGAAAATTAACAAATGTTGAAATTTCAATATTTAAATTCTATGACTAATTGTTATATTTGTTAATTTACAAATTAGAAATCTTTTAATTTAAAAATTAAGATACGTTCATTGAACTAGTCGTCCTAAAAGTCTCAACGTTTGACAATAAGTAAATAATACTTTTTATGAAATAAATAACGAAAATATGTAAGGAGAATAGAAGGTGTTCAGTTATGCGTTTTCAGTCACATACATATTGGTTAGACAGCAGCCAATGGAATGCTATGGTATACCGGTCATTTGTAACTCAATAATTCTACTTCGTTTGTAATCCGGTAATCTATACTGCGGCTCGTTATTCACGCATCGTAATGAGTTTCGCGTTACGCGCCTTTTCTTGCTACGGATGGATGGAAAGTTCCTCGTAATGAGTTGTCGATATTCTCGCTTATGGGCATTTGCGATAATTGTAACAGGGGAATGTAATTTCTCGAATAGAACGAAACATGGATGTAGATTCCTACCTGGTGTTTGATTTCCTTCTCTCTGCATTTATTTCTTCTATTATGCGTATTATAAAAATGGTATTCTATGAAATATTACTGAATATCGTATTAACCATATTATAATATTGCAGTTTTTATCAATATATTCCATAGGCAGAAATAAGGATATGTTATAGTAATTTAAGGTTTTAAACGCTTTATTAAAAAGTTATGAAGATACAAAATGACTTTGGACAAAATTGAAAAATTATTATAAATACACTTAGAAATGATGGATTTGATTACTTTGATTGAAAAGTACTTCCTGAATTTTGGTAAATATAATTTGAATTTATAGTAAATAAATAAATATAATTTTAGTGTTAAATTACAGAAATTATTTAAAATGTCCATACGTGCAATAATTATTGAAAATGATCATATACAATTTCTGGCAGCACATTTGCATCATTTTTGGACATATGCTTCTCTCACCACTAAATGACCAGAACCGAAATATACCAATATCATTTTCATCTCATATTATATAAGCCTTCAAGGTTCCATTAAAATTTGTGAATGAACTTTCATCATGTTTTCTCACAAATTTAAAGTACACCAATATTCTTGCCTTGTATGACTATTAACCTTCGAGGTTCCATTAATATTTGTTGATGCAAATTCATCAGGTTTCCTCGCCAATTTAAAGTATACCAATATCACTTTTATCTCGTAAGATCCTTCAAGTACCCTTCATAATGGAACCTTCAAGGCTCCATGCAAATTTGTGGACGAATTTTCTCCACATTTCAGAATTACCTCTGTAAGGGACCGTCTACATTACGTCAGTAACTGGTGCTAGTTCCTTTGCCAGTAGATAGTCGAATTTTTGCGTTTCTTGCTTTGCCTGTATTGGGTCTGTCGTTGGAAAATTAAGATAAGAAAGGAAAGAAACAATTTTCTTTTAAAAATCTCTAAAGTATTACATGCACAAATTTCTACTTCCTCAAATCCCTACACCTTCAAATCTGTAGACATTCGTTACTAAATTTCAAAATTACCAGGTTCTCAAATTTCTTAATTCTGAAATTCTTACAGGTCCAAATCTCTAGATCCCCAAATCGCTAAATTTCCAAATTCTCAGGTTACCAAATTCCTAAATTCTGAAATTTCTACATCTCCAAATATCTACATCTTCAAATCTCTAGACCTCCAAATTAAAAAATTTCCAAATTCAAATATTTTTGAAATTCCTACATCCCCAAATACCTACACTCTCAAATCTCTAGACCTCCAAATTACAAAATTTCCAAATTCAAATATTTTTGAAATTCCTACATCCCCAAATACCTACACTCTCAAATCTCTAGACCTCCAAATTATAAAATTTCCAAATTCAAATATTTTTGAAATTCCTACATCCCCAAATCTCTAGATTCCCAAATTCTCAGGTTTCCAAATTTCTAGATTCTGTAATTCGTACATCCCCAAATCTCTAGATTCCCAAATCGCCAAATTTCCAAATTCCCAGGTTACAAAATTCCTATATTCTGAAATTCTTACATCCCCAAATTGCAAAATTCCGAAATTTTCAGGTTCCTATATTTCTAAATCCTGAACTCTCTACATCCGCAAATCCCTAGATCCCCAAATTGCAAAATTCCCAAATTTTTAAATCCTATAATTCCTACATTCCCAAATCACCAAATTCCTATATTCTGAAATTCCTACATCCCCAAATCTCTATATCCCCAAATTGTTAAATTCCCAAATTCCTAAATTCTGAAATTCCTACATCCCCAAGTCTCTAGATCTTCAAAATTGCTAAATTTCTAAATTCTGAAATTCTTACATTCCCAAATCGCTAAATTCTCGAATTCCCAGGTTCCCAAATTTCTAAATCCTGAAATCCCTGCATTCCCAAATCGCTAAGTTCTAAATGCTCATGTCCCTAAATCCCTACATCCCCAAATTCAAATTGTTATATTACCAAATTCCGAAACCTCCAAATTCTCAGATATCCACAGCTCCAAATTCTGAAATTCCCAAAAATCCCTGAAACAAAATAGTTTCTCTCTTGCCTTCTTTTTCCAACGACATATCCGATACAGGCAAAGTAAGAAACGCAAAAATTCGACAACCCACTAACAAATCTAGTAACTGTTATAACATAGACGTTCCCTAAGTCAGACATTAAAGAGCACTAAAGTTTCTGTAATAGAAGAAACGTAACCGGCGAGGTGACCCGCCGTAAGTTTCAAGTGTACGCTGACATACGACTCTCGTTTAGCGTCGCGATCAATAGTGATCTAGATTGCGGGTAGTTCTTAATATTCACGACTGTATCGAATGTCTGGATGTATACTATTTCTCGCGTGCTCATTGAATTTCAACTGTCGACCATTATTCGAGATCCCGAGCGAAATTTCTTGGCAGACAAGCGCACCAGTATGGATCCAGCGAAAGGTGGTCCGGGCTAAGCCGAAACGGTATTTCTCGTTTCATTTTCGATATAAAGCGCAGCCTTCTTGTAAAATGGTGGCACGTCGTCGTGAAAAGGTGGAGGATACCGAGAAGAGGGGAAGAGGCTCGATTTATTACAGGGGAGTAGAGAGCAAGCAGGTGCAACGGTTCGGTAGCTGCAACTGCGACGACGTCGAGTACGCTCCTCCCGTTGATAGCGTGTATATACGGCTGGTATCAGAATGGGAGAAGAAGTAGGAGAGTGGAAGGTAGCTCAGCATTGGTGGCAGCGTTGTATGCAGTAAAATAACTGAGACTCTCGGTGTCCTCCTCCTTTCAACTGCAGCCAACTAGGCGGAGCTCTATATACGCGCTGCATGTGCATTGGATAAAGACTTCTCCGCCTGGGTCCTTGCGCAATCGAAAGGACTGCGTTTTCTCGTCTCTCTAGGTATATGCTTACCCTCCTCGTTACCTCCGTACACATTTGCACACGCGCACACTATTTCCTTGCCGCTTTCACCGTATACGGTATATAGCCTCCGACACGCTCCTGCGCGGACCTCTTTGGGTTACCCAGCTACTTGTACGAGTGTCGCTTAAACTAGTACCCTCTTACGGCACACTTGCCTAATACGGCACTCGTTTCTTTAAAAAATCATAACGTTCGTATTTAACTCTTTTCTCAAGCATTTCTCTTTTCGTTGCAACGGTTTGATTGAACTTTTTTGCAATTATTTGGAAATTTTTACTGTTCACTATGTTTAACCTTTTTAGGACGACATATTCATTTATCGTTTCTTCGTTTTGGCATTTCGAAATTTTGTGGGGAATAGTAAGAATATTTGAAAATTCAAGATCTTCAAATGATTTGACCAAATGATGATCCAGTGAGTTCAAGAATCAGATTGCTGATTTTATTGATGCTTTCTTATTCTAATTTGCAATTTCTAAATATTCCGAATTCCTAAAATATCAAGTTTTCATATTTGTTGGCTTTTAACTTTATTTTTACTATAACACAGACTGAAAAGAAATCAAACTATTGATTATTTTGACTATTTATTTAGTATAAAAGAAGAAAACTTTAAACTTATTGAATACCGAATACGTTCCTTTCTGGGAAAAACGTTTTTACTTCTGAACAAGAGGAGAGACACTTTTTAAATTTTCATATTTTTTAATTTTAATGTTTATTGAATTTTGAAATTTTCTGATTTTTGTATTTCCGAATTTTTCAAGTTTTCAAACTCTTTACATTTCAAACTTACAAATCTGTGGTTTGTTGTATTTGATATGTTACATTCAACTGTTTAGACTCTAAAATTTGAAAATTGAAATATTGACGAATTGAGGTGTTGCAGAATTGAAACATTGCGAAATTCAGAAATTGAAAAATAGGAAAATTGTGAAACTAAAAAATCGGAAAATTGAAAACTCTAGACATTAAATAATTGAAAAGTTGGAAAATTGAAGCATTAAAGAATTGAGGAATTAAATATTTGGGAGATTTAAAAACTGCGGAATTGAAAAATGGAGAAATTAAATAATTGGGAAATTCAAAAACTGAAAAATTGAAAAATTAACAAATTGAAAAATTAATAAAATGAAAAGTTGAGAAATTGGTAAATTTAAAAGTTTAAAAACTGGGAAATTGAAGAATTAATTAATTGAAGAACTGAGAAATCGAAAATTTGAGAAATTGAAAAATTGAGCAGTTAAATAATTGAAAAGTTGAAAATTTCAAAAACTGAAAAATCGAAAATTTAAGAAATCAATAAATTGAAAAGTTAAAATACTAAGAAATTGAATAATAGAGAATTTGAAAAATTGCGAAATTAAAGAATTGAAAATTTGCAATTTTCATTTGTCTTCAGTAACAAATTGACTGACTCTATTTCTACAACACTGAACATTTTCTCGAAGGTTTAGTTCTTCTTACACAATATTGAAAACGACTAAAATTTTACGAAATTTAGTTATCGAATCATTTATTCGAAATGATTCATCGTCGATATTTTCTGTAAAATCCCAGCAGATTAGCGTTACATAGTACGTTTCTCGATTAATACCGTTCGAGTGTTTAAACCCATCTATGATTTTCAAGTAGAGATATTTTACTGCAAACACGAAATTACAATGTTCTGAATAAAAATATTTTCTCTATAAATTCATATCTGTTGATGGAAAATTATTTTCTACATATTATGTTAAACCTTCTAAATTGTATTTATTTTTGAAGTATTTTAAGAGCATCTGTTATAATTTATGTTATCAAAACAAGAGAAATAGATTTCAGTATTGTTGAATTATAGACGAAATAGTTCAATATTAATATTATATTAATAATCCAATTTTGACTATTCATATAATTTTAGGTTAGTCAAAAATTTTTATTTTTATTTTTAATAACCATAAGTTATAGCATAACTTTATTTTTTAAAATTAAAAACGAATACGTTTTATTTTCTAATTTGTATAAGAACTATAATTCAGGTCAGTCAAAATTTGAGTTCCTATTTCTTTTTTTCTTTTTTCAAATCTTTTCATTTTAAGGTTTTTAAATATGAAAAATAATTAATTTCTCAAATATTAAAATTCAAGTATGAGCCATTTATAATAAAAGTATGTATCTACATACATATGTGAATTATCATTAAGTTTATTTTATGTATTCTAATGCATAAAAATGTTTCAGTTTATTAAAAAATATCTCTATCTGATTCAGTTTTGCACAAAATCGGTTAAAAGAGAGTTGAAGTTTAATTTTGTTTAGCTGTACTTTCTGTTTTACCATATATTTATAATCGTAATGGATCGAAACGTTTTTTGACACAAAGATTTTTTTATATGATACACTGATATCATTCAATCTCGAAGATAATCGCTTAAATTAGAATTATTGTAAAGGGGTTTGCAGCTGCAATTTTAGTATCATTTTCTCACTCTCAAATCCTCTTTGTCATGCACCTAAATCGAATCGCTTCAAACTTAGCTCAAAGATGTCTTAACACGGACTCCATGTCATACAGTATTAGCACTAATACGTCACAAAATGACGCATTTCAGATACCTTATTTTAAACTACAGAAATTACCAAGATGCTTTTGTCAAAATTTACATTAACCCTTAACGCTCCGACTTTTAATTGTGAACTGATTGTCATCATACTTCAACTTGCAATTTTAAGTGTCAGATTTTAAATGCTACAATCACGTGTAAATAATAATATTAAAGTCATTCAATATAATCTTTATTCATCTGAGAAGTAATATAATTTTGATTGCAATATTTATATTAATTATAATTGGGTAATGTAACCCTGCACATCGGTGGAGCTTGAGAGGTACACTTGTAGCGTTAAGGGTTAATTTCGAAACGAAGAATCGTTCTATAAGAAGTTTCGTCCCCTATTTATCATTGTCCTTAACTTTTAATTTAAAAGTAACTGCACATCCGTATCACAAAAGTTTAGAGTATAAGTGCATAAAAATTAGTCAATAATCGTCGAAGACATTTCTGCGTCCCACAACCCGATTGGCGCATAATGAAAAAAAGAACCATCTCCGAGTATCACGTTTCCTGCGCTACTTGTCTTATCCGTCGTTTGCGGTGGCCGTTAAATTCGGTGGCGATGCTGCCATCGGATGTGCTCCTTTTTCTTCTTTTTTTCGCTTAGTCGGCTCCCTCCTTGGAAACTGTATTTCCAGTTGGTTGCAACGTAGTTTACGAGAGGAGAGGGTTACGAACATAGAGGAAGAAGCCGAGCAAAATCGTCATGGCGATGGTTCGCACACAGAGAGAAATATACACGAACGCTTTCTCTCGGAGTTTCTCTCGTAGCTCAGCCTCTCCCACCTAAAGCGTATACTCCTACACCTCTCCTACTCTTTCCGAGGTCTGGCAGCGTCGCGACGCTGCTCCTCCGTCGTTTGACGATCCCTTTCCTTTGCCCATCCACCCACGTTCTCGCCGGCGATAGAAATAGATGCTCCGCCTCCTAGACGAGTTCCTCTCGTTGACGTTGCCCTGGAAGAAGGTGGCCACGATAAGGAGAGAGAGACGGAGAGAAAGAGAGAGGGAGAGAAGTTATCCGCCACGTGGGTGGATCTAAAGGTAGGAATCTCTTTGCGAGGACCTGGGCGTGGTGAGGGAGGAGTTCTCGTTATCGTACACGCGACTCCTTTATGCTCTCGATATCAGACCAGACAGACGTCTACGCCGACTCCCGACGTCGCGACGCCCAGCGCCGATCTATGATTATCTTCTTTCCGTATATCGACGACACTCGCGCGCATCATCTTTGCGCACTCCTCCTAGCTAAAGTTAATCTGACCTTTCTAGGGAAAATGCAACTATCTGCCCCCTAGATTTACGGACGTTTAACACTGGAACTACCAACCAGCCACAATGGTTTCAGATTTCCTGTTTTATATATTAAATTTTATTGTCGGGATTTTATGGAAATGTCATATTTTGTTGAGGTCAAAAATGGTTGTATATGTTACTTGATTCTTCAGTATTTATTTATCTTTCCATTTTATTTTTCATTCAAAGGTAAACGTGTATTTAATTTCGATAGTTCTGGTCTATCTATTAATGTCAATCTATTTTCAAATTATAAAAATGTTAACCTTATTTTCTCTTTGTCAGAAGTTGTGTGAGTTTCGTATTCAGTAATACTTAATTACTTAATGATACTTATTGGACTTAAACTTTAAATTGAAGTGCGTATAAAATTCGAGTAAGATTTATGACATTTGAACTGCGAGGGCGTCAAGGGTCAACCCTTGCCATGTAATATCGTGTCATGCTCGTGACGCACGGTACACGAATGTGACAAACCCGACTCGAATTTTCACCGCAATTGAATTTTGGCTTCAATTCTAATCATAATCAATGCAGAATCTCAAATGCAAAATTTGCCTAGCATTTTAACCTTCTTTATTTGTTTGAATATTGTAACAATAATTAGTTAGCTATGAAAGACGCAACTGTCTGGAAAATTGTAAGTTGAGCTGATTGATTTCTAGGGATTTTTGGGATTTCAACATTTTGGAATGGAAAATGAATTTACTGACTTTAGGATTTGAAAAATTATAGATGTGACAATATAGGGATTTGGAAATTTAGAAATTGGAAACTTAGTAATTTGGAAAATTAAGAATTTGTAAATCTAGTGTTGAAATTTGTGGAGTTAAGAATGTGGAGGCTTAGGCATTTAGAGACATAGATATTTGAGAACGAATCTAGAAATTTCAAGATCTATAAATTTAAGAATTTTTATTTAAATAATAGAAGTTTAATAATTAAAAAAATTGAAAATTAAAAAATTTAGGAGTTTGAGGATTTCCTTCCTTCTTTTTTGTGTTAAAGATAAGTTGAAGGTTATATTTCTTGAGAAGCAAATGAAATTGAGTAAAATCATAAGTTTGTACATCGCACCTAGTGGTACAAGCTGTAAAAAAAAAAACTACAAAAAGTATGAACAGTTAAAAAAAGAAAATATGAATAATAATATTATTTCGTTTCATATGCAGGCATTATAAATATGTATAAATAAGTAACAATTTATGTATGTATGTAAGTATAGGTAACAATTTATGTATTATATACAACCTTATAAATTTATTTATGTTACTTAAACTACATGATGTACAGATTTTTCAACAAGTTAACTCTGAAATTTAGTTTTAAAAATTCCTGACGGTGTGCGTAATTTAAAGTGAAGCAATTACGGATATATATTATACTGAACGCACCGAAAATACTTCTGTTATAAATTTTACATGAACGGTTTTTATAGTAAATAATCATTTTTTATTTTACGCGATGAGTATACAACCGCGCTGGAATAAAGTTGTGGATTTATGTCAATGCACAGAATGCGGTTATCTGGTTAATGTATTGTATATTCTCTTCTTAAAAAACAGAAGTTTTTGCAGTCTTTTACTTATTTCATATTCATTATATCATTTGTAATTTAAAATGTTAACCTTTAATCTATTTACATGCACTTGTTCTTTTCATAATAACCGTAATTACCCATTTTGTCATTTCCACCATAGAAGTCTATAATTTCGACTGTTGTATATATCACGTGATCCGAATAGTACCGAAGGGAGACGGCGTTAGCCGATTAAGACTCCATGCACACGAGCGACTTTTTCCGTGCGAAATGTCAACGTCTGTTGCTTTTGATTGGGAAAATTTCGAAATGTCGAAAGCTCTGGAAGTACATAAAAGTTTCGAGAATTCGAAACTTTACGCTTTTTTCGCGACTCGAAACTGTCGAAAACCGGATAAGAAAACGTATAGAATCAACGAAAAAAGAATCGTTCGCAGCGTGTCTCCAGGATATTCAATCGATGCGTCTCGAATATTCGGTGCGTGATGCTTTGCGAGTACTCGGCGACTAGTTTTTGTCGATAAATAAACACTTAGACATTTGATAGCGATCGAACTGCAGAATAAGTGTTCGTGATGTACGTTAGCTTGAAAAGTTTTTATTGACATCGGTTTCTGAAATATGATATTCCTCTTACAAAATAAAATCACCGCTTTAAGTTTCAAGAATTTCAAGAGTTCTAAATATAAAGCTTCGATACGGGGTTCGATCGAACCCATTCTTACTTTTGTCCGAGAAAACAAAGACACATAATCGCAGGGGTTCGCAGAGAAAAAAGTCGTTCGTGTGCATCGGGTCTTACTCGTCCCCTTTCCGCGGATCTTACTACCTCGTCGCGCTCCGTCATATCCGTCCATGGATCGATCGAAAAGTCACGTGGTCGTTCGCATCCGGTGCAATTTGCGAGCCACAGTCCCGATTCGACGTATGTTCGCGGCGCATTCGTAGTCGCCGCGAATTTTCTCGGAGATGCGTTCCACGGATTCGTGCGAAGCCTCGGCGCATACGTAAGCAGAGGGAATAAACGAGAGAAAGCGAGACGGTGAAAGGAGAAACGTTGTATGGAGGTGTGGGTGAAACGTTTTGCAGTAACGGGCCGCGTTGACGTTCCGCGCGGAGCACGGGACTCGTGACAGAAATTACTAAACGGTCAGAGTCGGGGGGAGAGCGGGGGGGCGGTACACTCGTAGCCTCGCGCGATCGCGAACATACGTAGTTCTACGTGTTCACGCACGTATTGTACGTTTCGCAAATGGGAGCAGGAATGAAAGGACGAGGGCGCAGCACGCGGCTGAAACCGAAGGACAGAGGATCCAGGAGGGCCTGCGGCGCCGGGGAGGAGTAGGTAGGGGTTTGAAGCGTGCGAGCCTCGCGCATATTAATCTGTTCGACCGCACATCAGCCTCCGCTTTGCCTCTCTCCGAATCTCGTTCGTTCGCGCACTTCATCTCCCAACCCGTTAACCGGTCGCGCACCTACGCACAACGCCTGCGGGAAATTGGCAAACTGCGCTACTGCCAGTCCGCCTTCCTCTTCCTCTTCCCCTTCGTCCTTCCGGATCACGATTCTCGCGAAAGCGCGTCGATCAGCTGCCCATCGCCGATTAATTAATATCGTTTCTACAAACTTTCGTTGCCCTTACGTTTCAGCTAATTACGCGTGCATCAATCTGATAACGGCGTTATGTAACATCTGCAGCGTCTTATATTGGAATATAGGGTGGTTATTTATTTAAATAAAATGGAAAGTATGTTTAAAAATAAATGAATATATTAAATTACGTGGAAGAACGCCTGCACAAGCATTGGACTGAAAAGTGACAAGACTTTTCTAAAACGCATAAAACTGGCGCCCACTTCCTGAAGAAAATTAGCAGTCTGGGTCTGCAACGTATTCGCCCAATTGGCCCTTAGGTATAAACACGGCCTGGGACCCATTGACTCTGGAGACTTTAAGGCTTTTTTTTATTGTAGACCCAGAGACTATCAACACATAGATTTATTTTTACTCATTAATTAAAATGAAAATTCTTATGACCGGAAAAACTGAATCTGTTTAGTGTCTGTTTAGACATTTGTAACATTGATTAACTTACGTATTATTGAAGTAAGATATTTTTAAATGGTTATTCTAACTGAGCATAAAATACGGTTGAATCTCTTTGTTTTTATTAATCTTTTCGGAAAATTTTGGCCGACTTAAATACTAATTGGCAATGTGTAAAATTATATAAAAATGATTTGGTTTATTAACATATTGCATTGATTTTAATACAAATTTTCAGGCGTTTCATAAATATACCAACTCTTTAAGAAGATAGTTTTATTGTATTTTATGTACAAAAGTAAGAAATTTAATTCATTGTATTCTCACATATATGTTATAATATAAAATGAAGGTATAATGAATTTGTTTATTTATGAAGCTCTATTGATGCTAACATAAGAAGAATATATAAGGTTGGTATATTTATGGAATGCCTGAAAATAGGGTTGTATGCAAACCAGCATAGTATTTACGTTAATACAACAATTTTATTATTTATTCTTTACATATTACAAATTAGTATTTAATGAATACTCATCATAATTCTTACCAAAACGTTGAAAATATTAGAGGTTGAAATTTATACGACACATTGTACAACTGTATACTTTTCTTATGTGAGTCGTTTATTTTGAAAATAACCTGGGATCATTTGTTTTAAAATCTGTTTTTTTTTTAGAAATTTGGGTTTTTGAAAATTAGAAGATTTAAAAGTATGGAAATATAGGAATGTGAATGTTTAGGAGTCTGGGGATTTAGAAATATAAGAAATTGGTCATTTTGAAATTTAAGAATGCAAGGTTTCTAAATTTGAGAATTTCAGAATTTGGAAAGTTGAAAATTTGGATATATGGAAATTTAGAAACGTGAAAATTGAAAAATTTGGGAATTTGGAAAATTTGAAAATATACAAATATTACAATTTCAACATTTGAAAAATGAAAAAATTGAAAATTTAAATTCTTTAACTTCCAAATACCCAAGTTCACAAACGTAAAACCCTTAATATCCCTAAATTTAAAAATTAAAAAATTTTCGGAATTTTCAAACTTCTAAATGTTCCCTTTTCAAATTTCTAAATTTTCTATGTTACCAATTTTTGTACGTCTTTATATTCTCTAATAAAAAAATTAAAAGCTTTTTAACTCAATCGTGTCTAATAAAAAATAAAAAGTTATTTTTTAATTAAATTCCGTTACACTGACCTTTTAACCTGAAAACGACAGCATAGGGGATGAAAGCCTCTCCATTACTGCAGTACTCGACTTAGCTTGTAGGGTAGCGTTCTGTATATTGTACTTACAGCTTTTACAGAGTTTAACGACTATCTCCTGTTGACATTGCATAACATTTAACAAGAACCGTGTTTACAAACGTGACCTACCTTCGTAAACACAGTTACTGTCAACGTTAGCCGGGCGTGAAAATCCAAATATCAAATGAGTTATTAGCGCATACCTTACGGGGCTAGTTAGAGAACTTGAAAATCCACAAAATTATGAAACTTCGTATACGAATGGTAGTTCATCCAATACGCAAACCTATTCTTTGTCAGTACTTTAGTGTGGCTTTAGAACTGCAGCTTAGCACAAAAAAGAGACATAATCTTAAATCTTTTCAGATGTTTCTTGTTCAAAGAAAATTCTACTCTTTCTTTGTAGCAACAAAAAGTATGTTTGTATCACAGATAAACTCTATCAGTAATTTTTTATAATTTTTTGAATGTTTCAGATATTTTAACTTGTAGTAACTATTAATTTCTATTTCTGTTTAAGAATATGAGATATAATATTTCTGTTTGGATTATAATAATTTAATATAAGATATATTAATTTTAGTATTGTACTAATCATTGTTACACTCAATTTTAGTAACAATTGATGAAAATATATGCTGTTTTTTTTTAATATTTACTCATTCTTTAATGTGGTATAATTATAAGTGTAAATTTATGGTTAATTATTGTCAACTGAGAAAATTGAGAAATATTTAAAGTGTGGGTTTTTGACATTTGTTAAAGATTTCATACTCTTTTAATTTTGTCAAAATATTACAAAAGTATTATTTATCAACTAATTATATTTGTAACTTCGAAAATAATTGTATTTTTTTACAATTTTGTCAATATTTACACATTTTTAATACAAAATATAAACTATAAAATCTGAAGTGTAACATAAAATATAAACTGTAAAATGTAAAATATAAACAGCAAAATGTAAAATATAATGCAAAATATAAATAGTATAATAATTTAATAACATATACTTACTTGTTATTTAAACATTTTTAAAAAATTTATTAAAGCATTCGAAACTTAAAAAATTTTTATTAAGACATTTTCTCATACAGATTTACAAGTAATTTGAAATAGTCGAGTTTGCTTTGTTACCCTTTTATAACCGTTATGGTAGTCAAAGTATTAGGTAACAAAATGTCTGAAAGGCAGTGTACTAAGATGGGGGCGTAAAACTGCCAATAAAAAGTCTGAAGGGTTTAATTTCAAATGGCCGAGGGCTCACGTGGGTTTACGATACGTCTATTGCTATTGAGCGGTCAAGAAAGGGCTCCAAGATTTCCAGGTTCCGACTAACCTTTAGATTTACAGGCTTCCGGGTAATAAATCATGGAGAAATACAATTTATAATACCAGAATCACCCTAGTTATGGGCCTGTGTGGCTAATAATAGCAATTGTTAATAAAATGGTAGATGTACTTGTTTACTATTTTATGTAATTGCAGAATTAACTGTATAAATCCTATATTATACAAAACGTATATCACTAAAAATTTATTCACTTATCTGAAAATACTCGTACTGCACGAAACTACAAATAATAAGTATAACAAAATACCGCAAAAATATTTGATAAACTTTATTGAAAATAAATATTTATTTCGCAACAAAATTTTCAGCTACATCAACGTTGTAGTCACCGTATTAATACTAAAGGCGCTGAAAAGATACATAGTTTAATAGTCTATTTAACGTCTCGAATAATTTATAACATTTCGATGTTTAACAACAGCAGTAATTCGAACGGCAGTTTGCTTACGTTTGCTGTCCCTGTCGGTTTAGAAAGCGAGTGGCAGAAACGATCGGTAGGTGAAACGATGATTGTGTTCCGGTAACGAGTTAAGAGGAGGATGGGGGCAAAAGGATGTGAAAAATGCCGGCGGAGAAACGGCGTGGTGCGGCAGCGGTGATTCGGTAGGGGCAAAGAGAGGCAGAAATCACGCGTGCGGTTTGCGGCCAGCATTTCTGACCGCCGAACGCCAAAGTTCGGATTGAACTGTCACCATCAGCCCGTGTACAGCGGTGCGCGGCACGACCACGTGTCGTATATTCGTTCGTAATAACTGCGGTCGACTAGTCACGACACACTTGCCCGGCCCAGCGTTTTATGGCCAACTAGCCACGCAAGCAATCCTGCATCGCTAATTTATTCTTTCTTCTCGATTACTCTTTAACCCTTTGGCTGCCAGCGAACCTATCGACCGTAGGTACAGTTGCGTTAATATTCGGACATGGTGGTACTTCTCTATTTCTTATCGTATACAAGGGATGGTTCACGTACAGGCTGTGAAATGGTAAAATGAGCGATCAACATGGAATAATAAGTAAATAATGTGGAATAAAGTTTTTCTCATATAGCTTCAGTTAACATTTAAACATTTTTGAAGTATTTGCAAAAAAGTTTGTTCACAGTGTAGAAAATGATAAAATCAATAAATTGTTTCTTAATTCTACAGTAAACAAATGTTATAAATCAGCAAATATCAGTAAATATATATGTTGTTAAATTTTTAAGTGTGAATACGAGTTTCATTTGTCACGTTTTGAACTGTAGCATCGAACTGTCGGCTTCACAAGTAATTTATATAATCTGGAAATAAAAGTTTATATTCTTTATTACTAAACATTTTATTACCTAAACGTCGTATTTCGTATCTTATGAATTTGATAGAAAGAGCACTACAGTTTAGAGACTACTATAAAGTTGATAGGACTACTAAAATTTAACACTATATAAATTTGATAAGGCGACTAGAATTTAGTACTACCATAAATTTGATAAGACCACTAGAATTTAACACTACTACAAATGTGATAAGACTGTTAGAATTTAAAGACTACTATAAATTCGATAAGAATACTAGAACTTTCCACCGATCAGCATTTTCTGCAATATAAAAAATAGAAGCTTGTATATGTAGTCGATGTTGGCAATCTTCGCATATACCACGTAAATGGGCACGGTACTGAAAGGGTTAAATTTTAAACATATCAACGAGTTAACTGAAAATTGACTTTAGAGACATCATGCGGTAAAAGCATAAACGTATACATATAGATAGATTGTAAAGTTAGCGAGGTACATAATAAGATTCGCAGTAAGAGGAGTTGTCATGAAACCTTATGCCAACCACTTTGTTTTTTAATGTCCTTCTTTGTTTTCACGGAAGCAAATTTGATCGCAACGATATTGCACGAAAAAAAGTTGCTCGTGTCCATCGGAGTCTTAATCGGGTAAGTCCGATTCTCTTCGGTGCTATTCGGATCATCACGTGATTCGTTTGACAGTTGAAATCGTAGACACTTACAATGCCAATACGTTGCTAACGTTTTTTATTTTTAGTCCTTTTGTTACACAGCTTCTTCACTGATATTCGTGACATTTTCCTGATTAAAATGAGACTAAACGTGACGTAATTTGAGGCATGTTTACGTGCAATAATTTATGGAAGTAAAATCTTCGAAGTCATAATGCCATCGAAGCCTGCGATTTCTACTGTCAGATCACGTGAGTATCCGAATAGCACCGGAGAAAAACGAAATTACCCGATGTGTCATTACTCGTCCGTTTACCGCGAATCTACAGAAAAACATCGATACAAGCAAAACGCTCAAAATTACAAGTAAATGTGTTTCGAATTACGACGTGTCTGGTCTCATTTTAATCAGTAACATATCACAAATATATTGGTAAAAGTCTCACGACAAAAAATCAAAAATAAAATAGTTTTGATCTTGCATCCGAATTGTCGCACCGAAATGTTTCTATTTGTTTACAATCGTCGTTCGGACGTTTCCGTCGTTCGCCGTCTTTTCTACGTTCGGTAAGCTTCGGTCAGTGTCGGAACTACTGCATATAATTTTCGCTTACATCGAAGCTTTACCGTGTCGTTATTCGGCACTGAAAGGGTTAAAGTCAAGGAATTTGCGAGGATGACGAATGCCGTAACGCGAGCAGCTCTCAGTAGCACTAACGATAATACCGATGTCAGTGAAAGAAGAAGATGGCTGGATCGAGGCGGGTAACGGAGGGTCAGACAGTGACAAACCGCCTTGGCCCGCTGTGATTTCAGTTAATTGTCGACGGGGCCATTTCTCAGTCCACGACTCGGCTTCTGCCCGCTCGACGACGTTGTAAATATCCCGAAAGGCGCCACGAGAGTAAAGGGCTAAAGGTGGAACGTCTTACTTCGGTAGGCTTAGCTCGGCCCGGCTTAACCTTCCGCCCCCTCTAATTCGTCTCTTACTCTCCTTTTCTCTGTATCTTTTGGAAAACGACCTCGTTGCGTCTATGGACAAAGAGACGCGTTAAGCTGCTCCTTCCTTTGCGCCCACGATATTCACTTCACCTCAATATTTCTGCTCAACTTTATTTGAACGAAGTTTAAAAATAAAAAGGAATATATGTGTGAGTTTTTTAAACATTGCTCTTTGTTTATGGGAGCAGTGTTTATGTAATAGGCGATGTGAGTACATATGCATGGAAGTGTTTTTATAATCAACTTTGATATACTTTGCGAATAAATATTTTTATAAGCAACAGGTTGTTTTTTTGTCTTTAACGGTTACGGACTTATTTATTTTTACTGTGTGCACTTTTTCTTTTCTCTCACGTTATTTGCAAGTCTTTGCAAATTGGAAATTTAAAAATTCCAAATCATTAAATTTTTTAATGAAGAAACTTCGTCATTGGAAATTTGCTAATTTGTTAATTTGTTAATTTATTAATTTGCTACTTTGGAGATTTAGAAATCTGAAAATACAGAAATCCACTAATCAAACTAATAAAACTATTTAACTATAACTTCAGAGGTAAAAACTGTTTCTGGTTGTTTAAAAGTGATGAAACGGAAGTACCATTTTTCTGAACAACGTCGGGCTCAAAGCATCCGGAAGGGCATTTTCCGGGAATATCTTTGAACACGGATTAGGGGAAGTTGTGTTGGCTATCCGAAATCGTCACCCTACGAGATAAATGAGAAAAGGAGAGGGGTTGTAACAGAAGCAGAAAAAGTAACAGAAAGCTGCTAAACGACCAAACAATCTTGGTTTGAGCTTCTAATAATACCCAATGTATTGGCTCTTGTTGGTATTTTTATAGCCTACCATATATATAGACCTCTATCCAAGCTCGTAACGAAAAAAACGATGTAACTCTGGACAAATAGCTTCCAGTTAGAGAAGCCCCATTGTCGACAACCTAACCTACGCCTTTTTCTACCCTGGCTAAATTTCTTAACGTGAAGTAACATAAACGTACATACGTATACATGATATGGTACAAACTAGAGTAACATTATTTTAATGTTAAGTCACTTCAAAATTAACTCACATTTATTTATTGAATCAGTTGGCAAAGAAGCTATTAATTCAGTTAGATATTTCTGTGCTATTACAAAAATTTATACAATCTGTGATGTCTATTGACATGAACTATTAATTCTGTCTATGTCTACAAGTAGTCTTTGTCAGAGTGTCGACTCGTATTCGTACTCTTTGGCAGAAGTCTAAGCAGGAAGATTGAAGGCTCGTATCAGTCCGTAGAAAATAATTTATCGATTCGAACGGAACGAGACGAAACGTGACGAGAGAGAAGCGAAAGAGAAGAGGTGCCAGGAGGAAAAAGAGCATCGAGGAGGGAGCGGGGCTCTTCATCAGCGATTTAATTCGTGAACGGCGGCGCGGCTTCGAGTTTATTTATTTTTTCGCCGGCTCGTGACCGGCGCCAAAACGAGGGCGAAAGAGGGACAAGATTAAAAATCCCCTAATTACTTAATCGCGTTAGCCCGATAGGACCGTGTCAAAGAGACGACCGGGCTTCTGCCTGAAGCATGCCAGAGAGGTTGCCCGCCTCTTTTTTTCCTTTTACCCTCTTCTTATTCTACTTCTTCTTTTTTCCCTCTTCTTCCTCTTTCGTTTTCAACGTTCCACTGTATTATTTGTCGACAACGTTCGTTAGAAATTTGTCAGCTACTGATTTACTGCTAATATTGAACTCTTTTGCCCCGTCTAGTTCGTTGAATCACAGGTTATTTCTTTTTTCTTAGTACGAGAGATCTACATATAATAGTTTATATTGTTTGTTAATAGCTTATATAATTGTTTGTTATTCAACAACATAATTTATTAATTAATTTATATATTAAAAATTAATTTATTATTATTTAATTCATTAAAATATTATATATATGTATACATTTTTTTTAAATAAAATAAAATGATATATTTACATATAAATTTTAGGACATATAATTTGAGAAGTTTAAAATTAAAAAATTTGATGATTAAGAAAATTGTATGTACGAAGATTTAAGACTACAACAATGGTAAAATTTGTAAAGTTTTTCAAATTTGAGAAATACAGATTTATAATTGATTTCATTATCAAGTTGCGTTTAAACAAATAATTGAATAAATAATGCAAGCAGAACTATATTTTTTTTTTTTTATTTATTTACAACCCTTGAGTCCATTTGAGTCCATTTGAGTCCATAATAACTACTTATATTTAAATTAAAACTAAATTGTAAAATAAATATATAATGTATACGTAAACTTATACAATAATTCTTTATCTTAACGAAGATTAACGAAGTTTAAAGAAATTCCAAAAAACTAACAAAACAATTAATAATTTAAGTAATTGAAGAAGAATTTAATAATTTTCCTAATTGAAGTTAAGAAATCTAAAATCCGTCATTTCGACAGCTTCCGTAAATTGAATATTAAAATGAAGTGACGAACGTGAAATTGACTTCTCGTTGACTGTAAAATATGTTGCGATTTCGACGGGTGTAGACCATGTTTCGTCGAACGACCGCGAAAAGGACACTCACGAGTGTCCTGTCCGTCAAAGGGTTAAAACGTGAAGTCGGATATCATTGGTATGCTCGAACAACATTCTTACACGTTATAATAGAGACAGTGGAAGCGTTCGGCTGTGCAACTTCGGACCGGCTTTTTTCTGCGTGTGTTGGCCTCGAGGCTTTGTCGTTTTCAAACATTTGACAATTATTCGGTAATTTATCAAAACGTCCGCGCACAATGGTTCCCAGCGAGTTTCGTGCAAAAGAGATACCCAACGGCCTGTCTCCTTTTGCGAATCTTCCACATAAACGGTGTCCTTAAAGTCCTCATCTGGAATTTTTATTCTTGAACCTCGATTTTAAACTAAATTATTATTTTATTTATTTCGGTAAGGGGTGGTATGTCTCCTTTTAGGAGGAAGTGAATTACGTTACAAATTTTGTGATGGAAGTTTATAGTTCTGTGATTAGTGCTTTTATTTCTACATTATTAGTGCTTTTAGATCTACATAAGTTATATATAATTTTATATTTAGTTCTATATGACATTAATGTTACATATCCTTAGTTCTGTGTAATCTAAATTATTTATAATTTTGGTCTTACGTAACCTCGGTTCTACATAAACTTAATTTTATATGGTCTTAAACATACCTAACTTTAGTTTCACATAAGTTTAGTTCTACTTAACTTTATTTCTAGATAATCTTATTTTTGTATATTCTTAGTCCTACATAACCTTAGTTCCATGTAATCTGAGTTCTACATGATCTTACTACTGCATAACCTTAGTTCTACAGAATCTTACAAAGGGACCTTACAACATACTTTCGATTCCTTTCATTTTCATGCATATTAGCTGAAGCTTCGATGCAATCTAACCTTTAAAATATGTGCCAATACCTTGGTCATTCATGAGTAGTTTCTGAGATAAAATTGCTATGTTTTATTTTTATCTTACATATATGTGTTTTTTGTACAAATCCTTCAATGCAGTGGCGTATCACATGTGGCATTAAACCTGCAAATTTGTTAACCCAGATTCGAATCCTGTTTTTATAAATTTATTTTATAAATAGGTTCTTTCTTTTTTCTATTAAACACATTAAAACAAATTTTTAAACGTATAAAAATATGTTTCATCGTATTTGTATTCATGACTTTTAGTCGACTTTGAAAAATGAAAATTTGAATATAAGTCATTTTCCTTTAAAAATTGAAGATAAAAATGAGAATATGCTAATATGTTCTTTTCGTTTTGTTCTTGTAGACAATATTCTTATTCTTATTTTTATAATTTTTTCCTTAAATTTTACAAAGACTTGTCTTTCTATAATTTTCTAGGTCCTAGATTATTAAAATTTCATGAATACTTTTTATTCAATTTGTCGCAAGTAATAAAGTCTTTATCGTGAAGAATTTAATTTAACTCACTATACAATATTAAAAATAGCATATAACATTAAGTAAAATAGTAAAAGCGATAGTAAATATGAATTTTTTAATACAACAAATATTGTAGTAACTAAAATAAAAGCTTGAATTTATTTTTAATAATTCTACTATTACGTGTTATAAAATCGTTCAAAACATGAATTTTAGAGATAAACTGTTTCTTTATTCTGTAAGCGTTTTTACGTACGAACGGACGAAATAAAAAAACGTCGGGCAAAAAGTTTTCATAATATCGATGTCTATGAAATGTCCATTTATTGTGTAATAATATCATGTTTACAAATCTGTTTTACTACGTTTAACAAAGAAAAGGAATAAAATAGTAGTATCCATTCGTGGCCAGTTATTAATTTTATTTAATTAAACATAATTAAAATGGACTGTTCATCGAAACCTTCAAACATCACAGTGACGAGTATTTTATTTACTGTTTCAAGAATTGTTCTGCTGTTCTTTCATACAAATTTTTCTATAATTAAATATAATTACACATTGTTATGAAATAAGTTAGTAGATGTACATTTATCTCTAAAATCGCCAGTTTCATTAAAAGGATGATTGAATCTGTATGAAAATTAGTTTAAAATAACAAAAAACATGCAATCAAAATTATAACACGGAAACATTAATTTTCATTTATGTAATTATAAAATATTGTGTCAGTGAAGGGAACATCAAATTTTGAAATTTGGGAGTTTAAGGATTTAGACATTTGAAATTTAGCGAATTTGTAAATTCGAAAATTGAAAAACTACATTCAGAAAATTGTAAATCTGAAAATTTTGTTATCCAACAATCTTTCTGAGGAAGCCCATATTGCACCCAAGTGTATCACACATCTGTACTATACCAATTACTACATTTTGTACAAAGAAACTATATAAAATGAAACTAGAAATTTATAATTTCCAATAGCATATTGGAAAAAAATTAGTGTGTATCCTATAATAAGGTCCCAGTATCTGTCAGTTCTGAATAAGAAACATTAAAAATCTAATAGGTCTAAATAAAAAGCATGAAGAATCTAATAGAAGTAAATAGGAAACAAACAAAATATAATAGTACTAAATAAAACACATTAAAATCTGATAGTCCTATGTAAAGAAACATTAAAAATCCGATAATTCTTGTTAGAGAGAGTCGCCATTTTGGCTAGCTGTTTAGCTACCGCGCATGCGCAGGCGTTTTTGTAATGGCAGTACAACAAGTTGAAACTTTCTTGACAAAATAATTAATTCCCTCGTTTTGTACTTCCATATATTCTATAGTATTACATTCCCTTAACTGTAATTTAAATTGAGACGTAAATTAAACGGTTCCAAATAAAAAAATAATAAAATGAACATAGTACAATATCGAATAGAATCTTCGTAAAAGTAGTTATCACAGAAATATCTGTTTTACTATGTACTTTAACATTTTAAAACGTTGTATATCTTCTATAATATTAAATATTTGTAAATGTAGTTTAAGTTGGTGCCAAAAATAAACTTAAGTGAAATTAAACAGTAGTAAATAAAATGAAGTGAACACAGCGTAACGTCAAGTGGAATGTTCGCGAAAGAAGTTGGCGCAGGAATACGTGTAACAAATGTTTGGACACCAGGTAGACGAATGTCCGTGGTATGAAACGTGGTTGGAACAAGGCTTGGAAGGAACGGTGGAACAAAACTATCTCATTGTGTGTTAATACGTACGTTTCGCCGCTGCCGGCTCGATTTCTCTGCACTGCAACTGCCACTATGCATCTCGCTGCTGCTGCGCTACCAATTGCGACACCAAGGCATTCAGCTTGCAATTTCAAGCTCCTCTCGAGGGTGAATAAGCACATTCACAGTTCTTATTGTTGGATGTACACTCGGGAGCAATAGGCTCCTTTCGGATAACGAGAAATACTTGCGTAAGGAGCCGTCTACGACTTTGCCAGGAACTGGTGCTAGCCTTGCCAGTAGGTATTCGAATTTTTGCGTTTCTTGCTTTGCCTGTGTCAGGTGTATGGAAGAAACCATTTGCATTTGGGGATTTTTAAGAATTTCAGAATTTGGAGGGGTGGAACTCTAGGGACTTGGGGATTTAGGGGTTTGCGGGTTTAGGAATTTGAGGATATGGGAATGTAGGGACTTAGAATTTTAGCAGTCTAGGCATTTGGGGATGTAAGGATTTGAGGATGTAGGCATCTGAGGATTTAGGAATTTGGGAACCTAGGAATTTAGCTATTTTTCTGCTGATTTGGGGATTTCAGGATTTAGAATTTTAGGAATCTAGGCATTTGGGGATGTAAGGATTTGAGGATGTAGGCATTTTCCAATTTATGAACCTAGGAATTGGGGAATTTAGCTATTTGGGAGTCTGCAGATTTGGAGATGTAGTGATTTGGGGAGTTTAGGATTTAGAATTTTAGGAATCTAGGTATTTGGGGGTGTAAGGATTTGAGGATTTAGGCATTTGGAATTTATGACACTAGGAATTTGGGAATTTAGCTATTTGGGAGTCTGAAGATTCAGGATGTAGACATTTCCGGATTTAGGTCATTTTTGAATTTAGCTATTTGGGGGTCTGCAGATTTGGGGATGTAGCAATTTGACGATGTTGGGATTTGGGGATTTTAGAAAGAAAATTATTTCTTTTCTTTCTTGCCATCTTTGTCAGACAGACCTGGTACAGGCAAAGAAACGCGAAAATTTGGCTACCTGCTGGCAGTGCTACTAGCGGGTTACTAGTATATTGTAGATGCTAACACGTTCGCGACGTCATGCGTTGAAAAATTTCAACAGTAACCCTCTCACCTCTAACGAGAAATAACAAAGCTCTGGAAAACATTACTTTTTAGTAATAATACTATAAGGAACTTATAACCCTTGAATTTAAAATTCTAACCCTTAAACCAGGGGTTGGCAACCTGCGACTCAGTAGAATCATATGTATGTACTTATATTTGGCTCTTTAAAAAAATAATTTATCACATCGGAAAAAAAATGGCTCTTAACTTCAGAAAGGTTGCCGACCCCTGCCCTAAACTTGAAAAATCTTATACCCATTGAACATAACCTGGAATTCTAGAATCTAACACCTTTTGGTTTCACCGGTTCAGTCTACATCTACCATTCACAAATGAACAAAACTTACATAAATATTAAACAAAGCAGACAGATTTTTAATAATAAATTCTGTATTATAACAGGCGTGTTGTTTATAGAAAATATCCTGTAATATAAGCAATTAAAACAGTAACAATTTCCATGAATATTAACGTAATACAAAATCGGGCCATAATCGAGGTATAACCATAAACAATGTGATTTCTCGCGCATATTTGACCTGGTGACCATTAGCAGAGTATTAATTAAAAATACAAACATGAACGCATCGATTACTATCGCAATCACCAGTGACAAGTCACACAAATTTAATTTAGTCAAATGATTAGAAGATAAAGAAAACAAATTCTGGATAGTGATTCGAAATAACAAGTTGATGCATTGGATTAAACGATAATTAATCTTTAATATCCCAGATAATCTGCATTATCGTGTGCCGTACTAATTATGGCTGGTTCTAATGTGGCGGTCAATGCGTTAATAAAGCTCGTTCACGGGATTTAAGTGGTATTAAGTTGTTTAGTGATAAATGTGCTTTTTGGAGACGTTATATTTTCATCGCTTATTTTTATCATGGTCGTTTAACGATGTTTGATCGACAGCTGTCGTTTTCTTTAGTAAATCATTCGTATTTTAATTCTGATTAAACTTTTAATTCAAATTAAAAATTTTTATTTTGAACATGTAGACAATCAGTGTAGTTTGATTTTGTTAGAGTTAAAGATTTAGTGTTAAAACAGTAATATAAAATCTTTCATAACTAATTATTAAGAGTAAAAAGTGCGATCAGAAATGTATTTAGGAATTTTGAGATTTAAGAATTTTTTAATTTGAAAATTTCTCAATCTGTTAGTATGGAAATTTAAAAAGTTTTCAGAAGTTTCTAATTTAAGAGCTTACAAATTTGCAAACTGACGGTTTGGTAATTTGAAGATTTGGAGGCTTTAATGACTTGGAAGTTTAGAAATTAAATAATTGGGTATTTGGGAATCAGGAGATTTCAAAATCTGTAAAATTTGAAAATTTGAGGATTTTTAAACTTGTCATGTAATATACATCTTGTTGAGTTTTATATATTTATTAATTGTACATTTAATTGTCTTAAGATTAATTTAGGTTACAATGTGATACATGTTCTATAGCTCTAACATGGACGTACATATACTGTTTGGCGCGTAATATAAATATGGGACAAACCCATCACGTTATTCGATAGCTCCATAAATTCATCATTGTTACGAAAGCACTATTATTAGAAAAGATAATCGCAGTAATAAATTTGTCGGAAACACCCTGTAGACGAAAAGGTGTAAAGCTTTTCGAAAGCGTTCGAAGTAACTCTCTAATGTTTGTTTGCGCATGAAAACTGTCAGAACATTGAACCACCTGGATCTCTGCTTGTCCTCTTGCAGCGTTTATTTTTCGTTTGAAAGTTCCTCTTGTCGGTGATGAAGCTCTTTCTGTCGGTCGGTTCACGCCACCGGAAGCTCTTCAAGGTTCTTCGCGCAAACTCGAGTATACGCTCTTCGATCATGCTATGTAATCCTTGCACTCGCAAATTCTTCAACAACCCTAAAATGAAACTTTTTCTTAAATTGTGGTGATCCTTAGACCGACACCGTTCAGTTCTCTTAACCCCTTAACCTAAGATTTTTCCGACGGTTGTGTCAGTCAGAGTTAACTAATCACTGTTGCAATATTAAAATAAATAAAAAGACTTGAGATGTTTGACATATCACATGTAACTGGTATTGAACTGAAAACTGTGTTGTACGGTAAATACGATTTATTTTTGTTATATTTCCACTGTGCTGTCACGAGTGTGACTTGATGTCATGAGTCAAGAGGTTAACAAGTATATCAACTTTGTTATTGTAAGAACCTATGTGTTTCGCAAATCAGTCGCAAGAGTGCGCATTTTATACTTGTTCTTCTGTTCCGCGTTCTGTTCTGCGTCGCTATTTAGTTCTTGCAATTCACGTAATGTCCCAGTGAGATTGACACGTGCTCGTGTATTACTAATTTCTTTTAACCTTCACTATATGTATTTAATTAAGTGCACATACGATAAATGTATCTCTTTTCTACTCACTGCAATTTGAACTGTGTCAGTTATAATAAAAATTGTACATGAAATACTGCGACAACCTCTCGTGTTGCTAATCGCGCGAACACTACCGAATGCGGTTCGTAACCGCCACTCGTGCATTTCCGTGCGACGGCGAGTCGCCGCTACCGAACCTAGTTTCCGCCCGCGAAAATTTAAACAACTATAAAATAAAATTTTCATTTTAGCGCCTATTTCGAGTCTTTGACAACTCTTACAAGAAATGAAACTTTCTTGAACGAATTCAATTTTTGTTTTGATGCTTATTTCGATTCACTTCTCCAACGACCCTAACAAAAAATAAAACTTTTTCTTTCTTGGTTAAATGAAATTTTCTTTTCATTGTTTCAATTCAACTTTTCAGCAACTTTAACAAGAAATATTTTTCTTAGTACAATTAAATTTTCATTTTGCCTCTTATTTTAATTTCTTCAATAATCTTAAATGGGAATAAAACTTTTTCTCTCTTGATGGAATTAAATTTTTATTTTAGTGCTTATTTCAAATCAATTCTGTTGCAACCCTAATAAGAAATGAAACTTATTCTTTCTTTATGAAATAAAATTTTGAAATTCTCAATTGCCATAATTTACAAATTTTCCAGTTTTCCAATTTGTCAATTTTTGTGGTTCTAAAATCATGAATTTATGAATTTCTAAATTTTTAAATATACAAGCTTTCAAGTTCTTAAATCCTCAAGTTTGACAAATTTACATATTGGGACAATGGAAACGTGGGAACTTTAATATTTATTAATTTATGATTTTTGAAATTGGGTAATACTGAAATTTGAGATATTTGTAATTCGAAAATTTTTGTTTAAGAATTTGAGAATTTAAGAATTTGCAAATTTGGAAATTTATCAATTCAGGAAATTTACTAATTTAGGAATTTGACAGTTTAATTTAAGAACTTGGTATTTGCTAATTCAAAAATTCCTATACTTATAAATTTTGAATCTTAGCATAAATATGAAAATTTATAAATTTATATGGTAAACACAGAAATTTCCTCTTTTGATATTTCTTAAACTTTTGAAATCTTCATGACTGCAATAATTTAAAAATACAAAAATTTGACAAGCTGAATATCAACGAAGCTGAAAATCAGGTAAAAATCAACTAGTCAATGAAATAGAAACGCGTCTAGAGTCATTGATCTCCGAGAAAGATGGCTTCGCAAGAGGGTTGCTCCATCGTAACGCGAAAAAGCAATCGTTGTACAGCAAATTACTCGAAAATTCCCGCAGCAATTTTCAGCAGATTAGGAAGGGGGTGTTGGAGCATCCTCTTAGGTTTAGCACGTTTAGCGAGTATGGGGTCTCGCCACATATTGGATCATATCGTATCTTCTCACACTCCATGAATAATGCATCCGAGAGGTCGGCCGTTTGCACCCATCGTCTCCCTTTCCTGACCATTCTCTATTCTCCTTCTTATACCATTCCCCTCTTTTCTTCCACCCTCTTCTCCCTCGCGTGCATAATACTCCGGCCAGTCGCGTTCCAAAATCTCTTCGTAATTAAACCTGCCATATATTTCACTTTAATCGAGCAGATTGGCTGGCTACCATTCGCTGCGACGATTTATCATACTTTGACTCTGCTCCTCCTCGCCAACCTCCTCGGTTCGCCTCCTCTGCACTTGATCGCATCGCGAGAAGATTATACGCTCCAAGAGGTATTCACGAACACGTGTAATTGCTAGATTTCCGTTCGATGAGATGCATGAATTCATATTTCATCTTTCGCCGGCTTTCTCTTTTTGCCCTTTCCGCGAATACGCGCGGGACTCCAGCTTCGTTGCATCCTTCTCCGCGAACACAACCAGTTTTGCTAATTTGTCAGGCTATCATCTTGTTACATCGTGCTGAGTAAATACTGGTTCGTTACGCAACGTTTATTTATTTGCGATAACGTTGTGGGTTAAGTGCTTTGAGTTAGAGACTCTGCTGGTCGTGACAATAATTAACATAATCGAATTGAAATACAGCAAGGTCCCGGTGTCTCAATATTTCGCGGTGAAATTTTAATTATATTGTATATATATTAACCCTTTGCACTCCTCAATTTCTTTCACCTGCCGACTTCTTAATTTATAAAATAGATCAAATAGATCTGCGATAGTTAGAAATTATTCAACGAGTCAGACTTCAAGAATTATTTGGCTAATTATTGATATTATCTTCAAAAATAAAACAGCGAATTTCATGAATATTTTATTCTCTCATTGAATCTTGCAAGCGCTATTTATTTTTAACCCTGCGAAGCGTCTAGTTCTGATATATTTCATTATTTAATCGATTCAGTTACGATTATAGTCATTTACCCGAATATTTATTGCGCTTCTATTTGAAATTTAAGTCCAATTAAAATTTGCATAGGCAAGGATCGCTGAATACAAAATAGACACTCCCACATTTTACGTATTTACCATATCTCAGAATTATGATCTTAACAAAATATCTCAAGGTCACGGAGAAAGGGTCTTCCGTATAATGCACACTTACTCAAATTTGTAATACGTTTCAATTAAAAATTTTTCAATTTAAAATTTTTCAATTTAAGTCCAATTAAAATTTGTAGAATTAAGGATCAGTAATTATAACAGTAACAATTTAACTTTTGTTATACGATTCTGTTAATGAATACGTTTAGTGAACAAAGAAAAAGAATTATACGAATACAAGAAATGCACAGAACGGTTGATAATAATACAGATCGCGTAACACAGGAAGCTGCCTTGGAAACGTGCGATATGTAAAAACGCCATAACCGAACGATGGACAGTGACCTCCCTACCTATTACCAACATAATACCAATAGATTCAATACTATGGATATCCCGCATATATAGCATATCTTAAAATGATGACCTTGACAAAATATCTCAAGGTCATCGAAAGGACTCCCACATCCCGCATAATTATCAAGAGAAAGATGTGTATGATGATCGAGTAGCAATTGAGAGGCGCGAGCGAACGCGTTAATAAGCAATACATCCGTTAGTCCGAAACGAAGTGGTCAGGTGGGATTATTTCTTTTTCGAAAAGCTGTTCGTTTTTTGGTCGTGGAGAAACCCGGTAGCGGTGCGGCGGCAAAGGAATCCGGTAGCCCTTAAATCGCACTAGAACCAGCAAAGTCTTCTCGCTGTCAGAGTCTGCGAGGATAAATCTTGGATTACCACGCGTTCCCTTTCCTTTCGCGTTTCTCCTCTCCTGCACTCCAGCTTCCTGAGTACCTGGCATCTCTCGATCCTTCTTCTCCCCCTTTCTTCTATCCCCATCCTTCTTCCCTGTCCTCCCTTCTCGGTAACGCGGACTTAACACCGCCTTCTAACCGGCGACAATCCCGAACTACCCTGCGACCCCGTATTAAAAGCCGCTCCGCCACTTTATACTTTTACACTTTTATTTGGTCAATTAATTCGGTCATTGAATTAATCCGACTGTTTCTTCCTGGGACTTTTCTATCGACAGATTTTCCTTTTTTTTTCGGGGAATTTTTATTTTTCTTACAGGACTTTTGTGTGGACGGATTAATTTTTGTTTGATGTCTTTACGTATCAATAGATTGGATTTTGCTTTTTTTTTACGGGACTTTTGGATGGATAGATTTTTTATTTGAAACGGTACTGATGAAGTGTATGTATACTATTGATTTTGTCTGTACCAGTGATCGATTGGTTACAGCGATGTCTGTAATGAAAATATCCAGTAAGTGACGTGGTTAAACGGAAACTGGAGTTGGAAAACAATTAAATTTAGTACCTTCCGATGTTAGAAATTGAAAAATTTGAGAATTTACAGAAGTGAAAGTGTTGAAGAAATTCTGGAAATTTAGAAATTTGACCGTTGTAAAATTTGGTAATTTGGATAACTAGGCATTTAGTGATTTGAAAGTGTTGAGGATATTTCGTTAATTTTGTTACCTTTGTGTTCTACTAATTCTTTAAGATCTTCGTCGGAAATTATTATTTATTTTGATATTTTATTTATTTAATATAACATGATAATACGATTTATTTTATTTTATATAATAACGTGAATTCTATTGAATTCACTACATATAAATACTTCGCTATATTCACTCTTTAGATGAGTGTCTTATAAGTTTCTTTTCTTGTACGAACATGTTCGTTACGTCGATCGTGTTGTGACACGCGAGATCATTTTTTTGTTTACTGTATCTTTCTCGAACGCGAACAGCGTCGGTTTTTTGAACAGTGTAAAGTGTGACCTTAGAGTGTTCGGACGTTCGGCGGACGAAGCGGAATCGTACCATTGTGTTAAGAAACTACGAATAACTGTGTTAATCTTGTGATACTTTAACTGTGTTAATGTGTGTAACTGTGTTGCGATACTTATAGATTATATGAAAGAAAAAGGAGTTATTAAATAGTAAAAATATTCAGTTAACACTTAATCTTTTATATCAAATGCTTTCCTGCAAATCGTACACTCGTACAATCCGTAGTATCGTCAGAGGAAGGATCAGCTAGCAAATATATAAGCGAAATAGGGGAAATAGGGAGACGAAAAGTGTTGTAAAAGTATCGAGGGTGAGCTGATAAGGAAGAAGGAAGAGTCGCGCGACCCTCTTCGTTTTCTCGGTGATCCGCGAGATGCCATGAAGCTCTCGGTAGATCTAGTCAGACATTGCTTGGCAAGAGCCGAGCCCTCTTAAATTAATTACAGGGAAAAGATATCCTCGCATCCAATTCCCCTGGGACCGCTAAAGCGTCGTCGAGCGACGCAGTCGAGCTTGTTCGAGAGTCGAGCGAAGAGAGCGAAAGAGGGTTCCGTGTACTACTCTCGTTCCACGTTCGACCGAGTGTTTAACCGACGGGAATACTCGTTAAACGAGAAAAAGACCGTCCCTTGCAAAAATTGCCGTTCGTACGCTTTAAACGATAAGGAGATTCTAAACCGTCTAACTACGGACTTGGACACTCTGAAATCCGTTTACCGACAGACCACTTTATCCTTACGGTCTTTATCTTCTGTGTGTAATTAAGGTTAGGTTTTATACTTAACGTCGTGTTGCGCTGTTTTATACGCTGTTATTTATGTCACGGATGGAAACGGATGTTTGTTAATTATTTTAAATTTATTAATTATTACATTCTTAATATTACGTGTAAAATTAATACATTACAATTATACATTTTTTGATTTTTATATTCTCAAACTTTTTAATTTTGAACTGATAGAAGTATACATTATTAAACTTCCAAGTCTTCATAACTGTTCACAATTTTAAAACTAAATTTTAGGAAAATTTTCGAGCTTCATTTGTTAATTTTTGTATTTACAAACTTTTGAATTTCTACATTACTGAAAGGACAAATTCAAATTTGAACTAATTTTTAAATAATATTTAAGACGCTTAAAATTCAATATATATAATAACTTAATTTTAAAAAGAACATTTTCAAATTTCGCTCGCTATACTGTTTTTTTCATTGTTATAAAATTGATCAGTATACAAGGAAATCATAAGTTATTTTCAAAGAACAAATAATAAAAGCGATGAAATAAATATGAAAGTAGGTACAGTGATTGGAGTGAGAACAGGTTGGTAGAAATACTTTGCTTTATCGGGGATCTCGTACAGAATGGTAGAGAACAAGCTGTCTGCTAATGCTCGTGTAATCCCATAAGCGGCATAAGTCCCGATGACTGGTCGGAATAATACCGATAGGCCGTTCTACCCTCCTCGTTCTGCTCGAATACGCGTGTACCCGCTTCACTGCTGTCCCGTCACACGCAACCCTTTCTACCCGAGCTTACCAATTTTCCAGTTAACTTTACCTAACAAAATTTCAGCGTTCAACAAACGTTTTCTTGGCACAGTTTACAATGTTGCGGAGCAACTTTATCCTTAACAAAACCGTCGAAACACGCAAATCCTTTTTACACGGGTTTACTAGTTTTCAGTCGACTCTTCGCGATATGACATCGGTAAATATTGACAAAATAGGACAATGTCGCTATGACCTTGACATGTATTATTAAGGACATGTTCCTGACATTTTTCTTTAACTTAATCGGTGCTTATTGTTTATTAAAAAATTATTAACCATAAATAATTTTTAAAAATTAAGATTTGTACGCAATCTGGCTGGAAATTGGATATGTTTAAAATATTATAAGTTAGAGGACAGTTTAATATGTTCTTCAGTTATTTTTGCATTACGTATAAGTAACATTATGTATAGTATTTCGTATCTGATGGTTAATCCTTTGAGTGGCCTGCAGTATGAATTTACTACTATCGTTTTGTGTCAAAAAATGTCATGGTCATTAATGTAACTGGAGAGGGATCAGGGTGGTCCCCCAAAATGTGGACTAGTTTACTTCACGTAGCACGAGGAATGTAGGTCGTAAGATACTTCATATTATATTCCATATATTAATAATTTAGAAATTTTCAAAATTACAAATTTTCCAATTCTAAAATTTGTAAAACTTTTACATCTTTAAACTTATAAATCCAAATATTTACAAATTTCAAAGTTTCTGTATTTCCAAATTTTCAAGTTGTCAATGTCTGAAATGTCAGAATACCTTCATTACATGTTTGAATTTCTAAATTTGAGAATTTAGAAGTTTTCAAATTTATATATTTTACAACTGTACATTTTATAAATTTATATATTTTACAAATTTACACATTTGACAAGTTTGCACATTTTACACACTTACACATTTACAAATTGACAAATTTAGTTACAAGTCTACACATTCACAAATTCTCAAATGCTTAATTCCAAATTTTTCAAATTCTTTAATCTCAAGGTTTATTAATTTCCAAATTTTTCAGTTTTCTTCATCTCTAGTTTCAGGATACCCGTATTTAAAAATTGTGCTATTTTCAAATTTTCAAGTTTCTATATTTCCACATTTCTAATAGCCTTAAACTCGCAAAATTTTAGGTAGAAAATTGGAACAATATGTGCCATTAAAAAACAAAGCAGTCCAAACTGATTTTTTGTAACTCAATAAAATGTTTAAAACCCTCTGTTAATATAACGTCCTCTTATTTTTGCGTACAGAATATTCTGGTAAAATTTGGCAGTAAAAAACTGGTATCTTGTATAGTATCAAATAATCTAAAAGTTTAAACTTGGCAATTACCCGATGACCTTAATCCTTCAATGGTAACCTGCTGATACAAAATACATATACAAATATATATCTCTCCTAAATGATTTTCCAAGATAACTTGTTAATTTTCTTTAACGTCACTGTTGGATGGTTACTATAATTATAACATTAATCTTATTCATTTTCATTTCCACACGACACTAAATCGTGATAGACGAGTTGCATTGTATAATTTAATTATAGCTAAATGCTCGTACAACTGCCATGATACTTTTGTCATCATGTTTGTTGCGCCGTTACATAAACACTAATGTCAATCGGAATTTGTTCTATAAATACATTTCTGAATTTTTTAAATCTCGACATCCTCGTTAGATGGAATAGCATAGATATAACTACTATATTATAGATACAGTGATTAATGTTTAAGAAAACATTCGGATGAAATCACGTTGGAGTCGCTTCAGCATTTAACAGGGAATCAGTCAATTGTCCCTGCTGATGTAAGAAAGCCCGTTTTAGCGACACGATAGTCACCACGGTATGCAATATGGTTTCTCTTCTCAAATTACCCGTTCCACAGTTTTTCAGTCTCACGATACGTCAGCTTTAAGAGTAGTTTGTTGTACGTAAATGCTGAAAGTAACACGAGTTGGAGGGAAGTAACGCGATACCGTGGCATATTTTTAATACGACGCACCTACTGTATCAATGGTTTATCTGCCGTCGATTCTCTTATTGTATGGTTAACTTGCCTAATATGAGTCCTCTTCTAGTATCACGTCATTACTACGAGTTCTCTTCTAATATAAAACTTCTACTAATATTAGATCTATTTCTAATATGAGGTTTAACTAATGTCATCTTTAATACTAAACGTCTTCTAATATATGATTTATCCTAATCTTCATCCTAATAGGAGATCTATTCTAGTATGTCTTGTAACATCTAACATCTGATCTCTACTGGTAGGTCTATACTAAACTGCACCCTCCTTACATGAGATTTGTTCTAATATGAGGTCTAACTGCATCCTCTCCTAATGTGAGACCTATGCTAATATATTCTGTAAGATTTCTCCTAGCATAATACTTCTCTAGTTATCACACTTAACGTATAAACAATTATTAATTATCCTCAAACCACACTAATCAGAACTCGTATTTGAAAATCCTGTGCCTAAAAATTTATCCACATGTTCGAACAAAATCCAATATTCTCGACAATTTTGTTCAAATAAAGCACCAGGGTGTACCCTAATGACTTAATCGTGATTCACAATATTTATAAACAATTCTTTAAGCAACTATCCATGAAAGCGTCCCAAATTAAAATGAGTATTCGTTAATCGTAATTTTTATAAACGGTTCTCACGACAGGCAACAAAGACCTCAGTGTTCGAAGCGAACAGAATTATGAGCGTTTGCGTAAAAAGGTTAAGGTATCTGGCGGAGGATCGTTTCGCGATCGTCGAAGCGTCGAGAAGAGGGAAAAAGGGAGAGGATGAGGCCGAGGAGGAAGAAGGTGAAGCTCTTAGGCCGGTATAATTTATTTAATTATATCGAATTCACGTTGAGAAGCGCGTGCCTGGAGTTCTCACGGTAGGGACACACAATAAGGACATTCATTCGGGGGCAATGTTGCCCCGGACAAGCGGTGTTTCTCCTTAGGTCTTAATCGTTCGCCACGGAATGCGAGTTTAATGCAAAAGAGGACACAGGCGGCTTGTGTTTGACTTTGCTTATATTTTCTCTGGCTGTCCTCGCGACACCGAGCCACTTACTTTACGAGCTGTTCGATACCACCTCCTTCACCTTCTTCTTCCTTTTATTTTTCTTCTTCTGCCTCTTCTTCGGCGGCCTCCCTTCTCTACAGCTTCCTACGATCTTGCGAAATCTCTACTGCAACGCTTTACGCTAATGATACCACCATCTCCGTTTGCTCGGTCTACCCTATCTAATTAAATCAACTTTATGGATCGTTAAGTTTACTTTTATGTGTACACTGACGTTAGATAATAGTATAATTATGATACTGATAGCGTACAAATTTTGAGAGCTGGTACAATTGTGTAGAGTATTGTATTGTTATGTTGGATGAGTATTCTGGTGCAAGGGAGCCATTTCTGGAGGAGAAACGTAGGGGTGGAAGATACCTGTTTTACGGAGTTATGGATTATCAAATTTTTCATAAAAATTCGTTACATTATTAGTTTCTTCATTTTTGATTTCTTATAAATTACTATTTATAGATTTGATGAGATGCAAATTTTATAATTTTGAAATTAGTTGGGAAGTTTCTGATTTTCTAGTTTTCCCAATTTCTACATTATCAAATCATCAAATTTCCAAATTACCAGATGTAAACACTTCTAAATTATCAAATTAAGAAAGTTTCAAATTTTAAAACTTTTACATCCACAAATTTGTAAAATTTCAAATTGCTAAAAACTTAAATCTTTAATTTTCCACATCCTAGAGCTTTTTATTGTTTAAAATATAAATTTTTTTATTTCCACACCTCACATACACAAATTTTCAAATTTTTAATTGCTGAAATTTTCAAATCTATAAATATTATATTTTCAAGTTTTTTAATTAGTAGATCTTGAGAACCTTAACTCTCAAATTTCCAAATTCCTAAATGAACAAATCGGCAAATTTCTCATGCAACAAATTTTTAAATATCTAAACTGTCAATTTGTTATTTTTTAATCTCTATATTTCTAAAATTCCAAAATTCGACATTTTTTTCCAAAAGAATTTTAAATTTCCAAATTTGCAGATTTCGGGTCCTCAAAATTGTAATTTATAACATTTGCAAAATTATAATTTTCAGGTTTTCAACTTCTGAATTTTTGCAATTATTGGACTCTTAAATTTGTAACTTTTTTAATTTCTAAATTTCCTCTTTCCTGTATTTCCTAATTTCTAAATTTCCTAAGTACTACATTTTCTAATTCCTAATCCCAATTCCAAAATTCTTAAATTTTTTAATATTTATGAAGTTCACAAATTAGAAACTTCAAAATTACTAATTTCCTAGTCCTCAAATTCCCAAATTCCAATATTACCAATATTCCATAATTAGAAAATTGTAATATTAAAAAATTCCAATATTCCAAAATTCAAAAATTCCAATATTCCAAAATTCTGTCATCCAAATCTGTCATGTCCCGAAATTCTCAAATTCTTAAATGGTCATTCTCCGAAGTCTCCAATTTACTAAAATTCTAAACTCGAAAATTTCTTTGCAAATGTCTGCATCTAAAAATTTGTAAACTTAAAAACTGCCTAATGAAAAGCACGTTGTACTAGTGGTCCCTTGTGCATCGTGGTTACTACGTTACGCATTGTACGAGTTCGCCCCATAGAAAATCAAGCTATTCGCGAATTTTTTCCTATAACACAAACAGCACAAAATAATATTCTCGTGTAGGTCATTATCATATCAACTATTATTTTCTATACTTTATCGAATAACTCAATTATTCAAGAAATTTAATTGTACGAAGACACTAGACGTAATATACATGTATACATGTGTGCATATTCAATGCATTAGCAAATTTACATTTACGGTCTACAATCAAATCCATACAGTAAATCTATAGTTACGGTACAGGATCTCGCGTCATACGAGAATCTACATCATTCTGTAAACAAAATCGAAAAATACATCGATACGTAGCAGTTGGTGAATTCTAGAGATCGATACTCGACGTAAAGAAAAAACGAGAAAGTATCAGCGATCTAGGGAAGCTTTACGGTCGAACGCTTAGAGCCGGACGCGAAACCACACTTTGACTCAATGGGGTGTAGAGCCATGGTGGTGGAGGATAGGCAGTAATAATACGCAAACAATATAGGTTGAAGTTGGGTAGTGAACAGGTCGACGTGACCGAGGAGAGTACCCCATTGCGCCTACTCTGTATGAAATATCAACCACCGTGAAACTTGAACGCCCTGAGAAACTTTGGCCCATCCTTGCTCGACTCTCGCTTTCGTTCGATCACCAATCTGCTGTCTGGTCGCCAGAAGTTCCGAGACTGAAAAATCTTGGGAATTTCTATCAGAAACCGAGGAAACTGACCAGAATTCATCGACGTCACACTCGGATACAGTAAAACCCCTTTCAACACATTAACTGCCATACAATTGAAAATTGCATACGGTTGTGTTTTCATTTTTAATCAATTTTATCAAATATTTTCACAGTATCTTTTTTTTCCATAGATCCATGTAATTAATTCGAGAATTTTCGTCCAAACGTTGGACTTCTTCACGAAAACAAAAAATGTCAAACCTTACTCATTGCAAAAATAACTTTACTCAAAATTTCTTTTAACTTGCACGAATGTTTGATGAATAAAAATGGATGTTAAGTAGTGAGTGTATAATTAATGTGCTGGAAAAGTGGTTTACAATGAATGTTCCAAAATAAAGCAAAAATTATTGCCGATAATATCGTAGTAAGACGAGCTCGTTCGTCAACGAAGAATTCAACGTCAATATTCACTGAACTATGCCCGAGTGTATCAGGCCTTTGCTACAGCGTTGCTTTATGAAAAAGTTGTAAAATTAATAAAGAATCCAACGACCTATCTCGTCCTCCTCTTCTCGTTCTCGTTTTGGCCAGCTCCGAACATCTAAGGGGCTGCTGCCGAATTATGAATATATGAAAATTCTAACGAAGCGTCTTATTTATTACGGACATTGTTACGGTACACGTAGACGATACTTGCTTATGTTATGAGATTATGTGACGTTATAAATTTTGAGTTGTTTTGGAATGGGTATCATGGAAATTGATGTTGACATATCGCATCTGATTTAAAAGATAGAGATACCTTAGTATAACCTTGAAATATTAAAGACGAAAACGTGGGGTTATTTAAAAAAAAAATATATAAATTATTTTAATATACAACCTTTAAAAATGCGAGGCAAAAATCGACTTAAAAGATATTAGAGATATAACCTTGAAAAGATGAAGAAAAAGTATGTCATTCAATTTAAAAAATACCAGAGATCTTCAGTGTAAGCTTGAAAAATTGAAAAATGTGTTCAATTTAAGAATTATTGGAAATCGCTTTAATATCTAATCTTGAAAAATTGAAAGAAATACTTCGTCCCAATGAAATCGTACCGAAGGCGTTCTTACTATGTTTAAAAATGTTAAAAGTAAAAATATGGCATTCCGTTTAAAAAATAACAGGGATGTCCTTAGTATGGCGTTGAAAATTTAAACATATAAATATAGTATTTAATTTAAACAAAACCAGAAAAGGTCTGAATATATAATCTTGAAAAATGAAAGTTAAAGGATATAATATTCCATTTCAGAAGAACCAGAAATCCTTTACTATAACCTTGATAAATTGGAAGTAAAAATATAACATTCAATTTAAAAGATATAAACAATTATTGTAGAGCTTTAAAATATAGCGTTCAATTTAAAAGATGCCAGAGATGCCTTTGGAATGACTTTGAGAAACTCAAGGTAACAAATATAGCATTTCATTAAAAAAAAGCGCTAGTAATGAGCAAATTTAATTTAATAAGTACAGGGGATACCACGGTATGACCTTGAAAAATGCAACATTCTCCATCTTAATATAACCTTGAGAAGTTGAAACTAAAAATGTATTATTCCATTTAAGAAATATCAGAGGTATCTTGAGTATAACCTTGCATGACTGAAGTTGTAAAGGAATTGTAAATATAAATGGTAAAATAATTTATAATCATAATAATTTCCAGTATACAATTTTCTAATATTTCTGAAAACATAATTTATAATTCACAATATTACAATTTACTATTTGCAATAATTAAAAAATTGTAGTATTTCAGAATTGCAAGATTGTAAAATAGAAAAATTATAAAATTGTAAAAATACAAAATTATAAAATTATAAAGTTGCAAAATTACAAAATTGTAAAATTATAAAAATGTGAAATAATAAAATAGTAAAATTGTGTAATTTTAGAATTGCAAGATTGTAAAATAATAAAGTAGTAAAATAGTAAAATTGTAGAATAGTACAATTTTAGAGTTGCAAGATTGTAAAATGGTATGGTAGTACAATTGTAGAACAGTAAAATAGTAAAATAGTAAAATAGAAAAATGGTGAAATAGTAAAATAGTAAAATTTTAGAATTGCAAGATTGTAAAATAGAAAAGTAGTAAAATAGCAAAGTTGTAAAATTGTAGAATTACAAGATTCCAAAATAATGAAATAGTAAAATTATAAAATTACAAAATTGTATACCTGAAAAATTCAAAATCTTTAAAATTGCCAGATTGTAAAATTATACAATAATAAAACTGAAAAATTGTATAATTCCAACATTGTGAAATTGTAGAGTTACACATTTATAAAATTAAGAAATTATAAAATTATAATTTTAATTTTATAAATTTTCAAAAATTGTAAACAATTTCACTGTAATATTCCACATAAATACTAATGATAAGTCTCTTTACATTTATATCGTATCACCTACCATTCGCATCAAGCCGCACCTATCCCAAAACACCCATTTAAAAAATGCAAAAAACATTGTACTTTTAATACTCTAAAATCGTACGTAAAATATACAACTTGTCATTAATATAGGGATGACTTCTTGCCGTGATATGCGCAAGCTTGGCATACATGTCGGATTCTGTAGCCGTAATTGTTAAACTAATATTGAAACAGACGATTCGGGAGCCACCGCTTTTATGTCCCCGTTTGTACTGGCGGACTTCCGCCGTGGGATAATACGGTTAACCACGCTGGCCATTAGTCTTTCCACAATCGATACACGCCGGCTGTTACAGTGAAAATCGACGTTGATTATCATCCAACAACCTCGATGGCTCTCGTCCACTTTTCTGCTCTTCATTTTCTACCGACTTTAAAACTAATCGAAGAAGCGATATCGTTATTTTCGCGTATTACGCGTTTTTATCCTTCTGAACGGACAAATGTCGCATATCAGTAGATAGGGTCAGTAATTTATTTTTATTATTTATAAATGTTGTACACAAAACAAACGAAATTGCGAGAGGGGAAATAGAAACGTTATTTAATAAATTAATGTGCTTCAGTTATCAAATGACCGTTGTACAAGTTTCTTTAAATTCACAAATTTATTAAGATGATGTCTTTGAAATCTGTGATTTTCAACGAGATAGAGAATTGCAGGGAAGGACAAAATATTTGCTCGTATTTATTACAAATTATAAATAACAAAGTATTTCTTATAAATAAGTTATAAATAAATGACAGACGAATATGCAGGTACATTGTTTGGCCATAGTTTGCACACTATGCACATTTTTCGGAATACCGTGACGAAATCACCCCGTTCCATTTGGCATGGCCATTTAAATTGAATTATTCCGTCTTTCTCTAAAAGTAGTTTCTTTGTCACAGTGTCGCCTCTTGTTATATCTACTCTTTGACAAGCTCTCACGCCGAGAACTGAACCAGCTAACTTGCCGCAACACAATCCACTCTCTGCTTCCAGTTTGAACGCCTCGCCTTCTACCACTTTTCCACTTCGTATCACGCTTCTCTTTCTTCGACGCGTTATTCGCGTCAGTTTTGCGAATTACTGAGCATGTCTTTCTACGCGCGAGCCATTCCATGTTAAAACTCATTAATGTTACGGTGTCAAGTTAAATCTTGCGATAATAGAAACGACTTTTTATTATTTAGGGTTAATTTTAGACAGATTATACAAGGTGTCTTTTAGCTGGTGTTACAACCGGAATCTAAGGAAAAAATAAGACAAAAATGTCGAATACAATTTGTTAATTTAAAGGTAGAAGGAAATATAATTTTTTCTAAGTAATAAAGATTGAACTATCAAATGATATTTAAACCATCATTACCGTTTCAACAATCTAGAATAAAAACTTCATTTTAAATTAATCTCTGTATTGAAAAATAATAAAATAAATAATGAATACAATTTAAAGATCAGTTTCACTTATAAAAGTTATGTTAAATACTAAATCTAGCGCAGTATTATGCACACTTATGCTGAAATTAAAAATGAAATTGAAAAATAAATGAACAATAAAACATAAATTAATTCTTTGTCTTAATGAAAATTAACATACATTTCAAAAAAACCATCTTAACATATTTTTCAACTTAAAGTAAGAATCCTGTGAAATGGTGATTTGATTAATAAAAAGTATTCACTTCAATTTAATTGATACAAAATATCCCTTTCAATTTGATTAAGAAAAACTATTCATGTAAGTGTGATTTATAAGAGATATTCATTTCAATTTAATTGATAGAAAATATTTCTTTCAATTTGACTAATAAAAAATATTAATTTAGATTTTGATAAGAAGTATTCATTTCAGCTTGATTGATAAAAAATATTAATTTGAATTTCATTGATAAAGAATATTTCTTTCAATTTGATTAATAAGAAATATTCATTTAATTTTGCTTGATAAGAAATATACATTTCATTTGTTTTATAAGAAATATTTTTACTTGTAATTATCATTTCTTTTACCATTAAAACCCACGAAAATAAATAGATTATAATTTCTCATAAAAAAAAAACGCCTAATATAAGGGACAGGTTATATATTTTATGAAAGTCCTACTTCTAAACTGTACACGCGAACAAAAAACAAAGTTCAAATGGAAATGGGTTATAAAGATAAAAGAGTTGAAAAAGTCAGGAAAGTGGAGGTTTCCTAACATGGCAGACGAAACGATTCGAGAAGCGCGCGATTGTTGGGCATCGCGATCACGGCAGCTGACAGTCGATCCTGCGATCTTAATCTGGTCAACGTACTCGCGAGAAGAAGGAAGAGAAAGACAGCGATAAAACGTGGGGTGGACGAACAGAGAAAGAGGGGAAAAAATCGGTAGCTGGTTGATTGGGAGGAGACGGGAATCCGTCTGTCGGTTTATACGCTCGAGAGACCGGATCAAGAAGCTTGAATAATTCATTGAGAAAGCGAGACTCCTCTACTTTAGCCTCAGTGCAAACACTGACGTTGTTCCTTTCCTGTTTCAACTGTTCGTCCCCTTGTGTCCCCGTTGCCTCCACTATTCCTGATATCCTGTACAGTCAACAGCAAATCTGCCTTCCCTGGGGAAAATTTGACATCCGAGGGGGAAGATCTCGGTTCATTTGCCTCGTCAATAAATACTTTGGAAAACCTATAGTAAATTTTTAATAAATAAAACAAAAAGTGAAAGATAGGTGAGTACCTTGAGGAACCAGAAGTTGAGGGAATAAGAGAAAAGAATTATGTAGCGAAATATCCTTCCATTACTTTATTAAGAATTCAATGTTAAAATCAAATATCATGAAATATAATTGCATCAGCAACCGTATCAATTCTTCTCAAAACCTCGTTAAATTTGAAACTTAATTGTTACAGTTTCTAAGCATTTTTAATTAATAACGAGTTTGCAATTCCATTTACCGAAAGAAGATAAGTAACGTAAAGATTTTCAAACAAAGTCCTTTCGTATGAAAATCATACTTTCTTCCCTGAGGCTATGGCAAGAATTTTTCTCGAGTCCGAAGAGAACATTTTCTCTGTCAGTGCAGCCGTGAAACGTTCTTAGGTCCTTAAGAGCCAGAAGGTGGAGGCAAAGAAAGGAGCCGTCTTTTGAGGTTCTTTTCGCTGCCTAATTGCATCGAGTGTCTTAATCAGCATGTAAGCTACCTAAAGTCAAAGGTTCCGAAGAGGGGAAAACGAGGAGAAAGGAGCTTCTCGTCGTTCTGCATCTCAAAGGATGAATTTTAAAAGTGTGTTAAGCCGCTGGCATTATGCCCGCTGTATTTATCCTCCTCGAACATGAATTTAGATTGTGGCTTAGACGTATTGTGCCTCTACTCGTTTCTGCCTACGGGATCAAAAAGCACTACCTATACTTTTCCGCGTTCTTCCCTTCTTACTTCTTGTTAGCAATTTTACGGTCCTTTAGTAAAGACTTTATTGTTAGAAACTTTGTTATAACTATAATTATACATATACGTAGCACGTGTGTACGGTTCGACATCAGGCGACAGATTGCTGAGGTGAAACGTTAACGCGCGAGACAAAGAGAAAAAACAAAAGAAAAAGATATTCCGTCGGGTACATACTGCGTTGCTCAAATATCTTTGCTATTTCAACACTTATTTCTATATTATGTGTACAATTTTTACTTTTGATTATGTGTATTATTGTTGACAAATGATACATCGTAATAAATATACAGAATATATTGTAGCATTACTTTCCTGTACGAACGCATCGGTTGCGTCGATCGTGTTGTGCCATGCGCGAGATCGGTTTTTGTTTGTTTGTTCTTTCTCAAACACGAACAGAATCATTTTTTCGAATAGTAACTATGTCGAACGCGTGCTATTTTTACTGTTGACATTTTCCTGATTAAAATGAGACCAAATACGACGTAATACAGTACATATTTACTTATAATAATTTAAAGTAGTAAAATCCTCGAAGTCGTAAAGCAGTCTACGATTTCGACTATCAGACGTATCACGTGATTACCCGAATAGCACCGAAGAGAAACGAAATTACTCGACGTGTCATTACTCGTCCATTTGCTGCGTATCTTTCTTCAGTAAGGTCTCGAGTATAAACAAAGCGCTTGAAGTTACAAGAAAATCTGTTTCGAATTACGTCGTGCTTGGTTTCATTTTAACCAGGAAAATGTCACAAATATGTTGGTAAGTGTTTCAAACTAAAACATCATAAATAAATATATTTAATTCGTGCATTGGGATTATCCCACTGATATTGTTACTGTTTGTTCACGTTTGGTCTTTTCCGTTGTTCGCTGTCTTTTCTATATTCGACAAACTTCGGTGAGTGTCGGAACTATTCGAGATGAACAAAAGTTTAGATCCAAGAGATTCGCTTATATCGAAACTTTATAATATTAATACTAAAAATCTACGGATAACTGTGTCAATTTTGTGCTATTTCAAATGTGTTAAATGAATATTTTTATTATTTAATAACTTTCTTATTCTTTTGTACAGTACATTCTTTTCTTTTATGGTTACTTCCTTTTACGTTGTTTTTCGTGCAAATCCTGTAGAATAAAGATAATATGTCGTAAGATTATAATAAAAATATCTATATTACAATAAAAATATTTCCATAAAATTATTTTATTGGTTATAAAATCTGCAATTCTTTATTTGACTATAATAATTTGGTTTCCCACTGTACATTACTTAAACAAGAATCGTGCTTCAGATTCATCTACCATTTGAATTGTCGAATATTTGAATACGTGGAATTCAAATCGTTTTGTTTCAGTGCTTTGTATAATTAAAAGAGATAATATTTGCACATATCGTTATCAAGTGATCGTACTTTTCATTTCATCGATATGAATTTATATTTCGGCGTTCTTTGACCTACAGAGGACGAAGGGAGTCTTTCATAATCAACCGTCCGGCACGTGCTGATTCCACACTAGAAAGCGATGTAATAATCTCATAAATTTAACGAGAGTGCACTCGTACCGGTATATTAAATTGTAATAAATGTCAAAGATACAAAGTATTTTGAGAATGTATTTGTTCTGGTAGTATTGTCGGTCTGTTTCATCTTAATTGTCTTCAATATAGAGGATAGTATCAATACTTGTATAATACGTAACTATACGTACGTAATTTTTTATTGATATTTTAATTTATGAGTATATTAAAGCAACACAATCTCAGATTTTCACGCTCATTTGATTAAGAAATGTTGGATATGATTTCATTGGGGTGGTTGTTACTAATTATAGATTACCTATAAATTTAATTCTAAATAAGATTCTTATGGAATATATATTTTATTATTAATGAAAGTAACATTAGAATATGTTGAGATTAATAGCGTGTATTCGCATAAATGTCAAATGCATCTGATTGATTAAATACTAGTATGAAATATACAAAAAATCCTTATGAGACTATTTTTATTTTGCAACAAGAATATTTGTTTAAATAAATAGATATATAAATACAAATTTTAAATGATGGATGGGTTATTAAATGAGTGATGGGCAACCTTTTTAGGTGTAAGTGCCACAAAATAAAATAATATTTATTAAGTTCAAATTTTGAAAAATTGAAAACTAGAATTTGCAGTATGGAAATATATAAGTTTGCAAGTTTAAATAATTAAAAATTCATAAATTTCAGAATGTGTAACTTTATATCTTTGAACATTTTTAGATTGTGAATTTCTTGAATTTCAGAGTTTGTAGATTTGAACATTTAAAAACTTGCTACCAGAAAAAATACTTTCGAGTGAAAAAGATTAATATACTTCAGTATATAAATTTTCAAAATAAACTTATTCGGATACATATGAGCAGAGTCTATTATAAACAAAATTGCGCATCTTTGTACTCATTTTCTTGAGACCCAAACAAATCTCGTTGCCTCTGTAAAAATACAACAGTGAAAGGATTGAACGAAAGAGTTTGCATGAATGTGTATATACAACATATTGCACCCTTGCGACAAAAGTGACACAACGCAAATAACGCGATTCTCGAGTTATATCCAAAAATGTTATAAAAGCTACAAGTGATCGAATGTAACCCTCTAATTATTTCTTAATTTATCTCTTTCTAAAACAATCTTATTCATTTATTTTTAATGTATTTTAATTTATTTATTTTTAATTTAATTAATTAATTTATTTTTAATATTTTTATTATTAGTTTTAGTATTTTTATTATTTGTATTATTACTTTTATTACTTTTATTATTTGTATTACTTACTACTTAACCGGTCGAGAGTAATTATTATTCTTTTTAATTCACATAACACTATATCACACTATACAAATACATCAAACTATGAAAATAATAATAACGAATATATATAAGCAAACTTATATGCACACCACATATACATGTGTATAGCAAGACCCTCTTTAACGCTATTTCATACGAGATAAAGTTCTAGTTATATATATTAATACAAAAGAAGAAAAATATTGCAAATTACACCTGGAGAATGTCTTTGCAACAATATATACATTTACACAGTTTATATATGTGTTTACACAATTCATATACATGTTTATACAATTTACACAAATATGTTCATACAGATTAAATACATGTCGATACAGTTTATATGATCATAAAGTTTAATGCATTTCTGTAACAGTGTTTATATCTAATATGAATTGAATATGTAATTGTGTTCATAAACAGTTTGTTGCTCCTCTGTGTCACTTTGGTCGCGATAGGTGTAAGGTATAATTATATTGTAATGTGATATATTTTGTGATGACGATGACTGATGACCGTTGTTATGTGGGTGATTTTAGTGGGGCCTGTGTTCGGGGGCCGATGCGGCGCAGAGGCGCTCGGGCTGGGGTTAGGGTTGTCGCTGGGCCCAGCCTACAGGTTCGCTCTGCCCCCGGGACTCGCTGCCAAGACCACCCGCTGCCTTGTATTCGACCAAGGTAGGCCTACCAGCCATCTTCGTTATCCTTGCTTTATTATCATTGCTCCCAGATACAACTATCATACGTATACGCTTTTAACACTATAACTATCCCGTGTATAATGTACGCTTACTCGGAAATTATAAACAAAGCTGAAGAATAAATAGACGAATGATTAAATTAATATACAAGCTAATTCCTTATCTTGATTCATCGGAAATTGTGAGTAAAATTGAAGAATTAATAAACGTGCGATAAATTAATATACGGTAATTAATATAATCTTGATTTCTAAATTTTCTAACGTTCACAAATTTCAAATTACGAAATTAACCATAGAAGTATTTATGATTTGTTGTTAACCGATTCAAGCACTGTGCACGTTGTAATTTACACTTTATTTTGTTTTAAATATAGAACTGTATAACAAAGCTTTTTTTGAGACATAGTAGCTTTATTAAAATCTGTAATACTTTTATTCACAAAATGAATAGATATTATTTTATGTTTCACCGTTATCATCTTAAATTTCAAGCTAAGTGCATTATACATCTTAAAGTGTTAAAAGAATAGAATTTTATAAATTTTCATCATATGGTAGTCAATCATTATCTTGTTATTCAATTATTATAGTCTGAAGTGAAAAAGAAGAAACAAAGTTCTATCTGGGATTGAAAAAATGTATTAATGCTCTTCTAACAAACTCATTGCTAACATATTAGACAGCTTTAATATCTGCGAAGAAGTTTTATGTAACTTGTGTTTACGCTTTTAATATTATGCACATTAATTATGCACCGATTTATTTTTCTAATTTTTATGTTTTTATGATTTTACTACTTCAATGTTTTTACAATTTCATGATCTTACGATGTTACGATTTTAACAGTTTTATAATTTTATAATTTTACAATTACGCAATTTTACGATTTTAGAGTTACAATTTTACGGTTGTAGGATTTCATAAATCTACAATTTTACAACTTTATAATTTCATAACTTTACCATTTTACAACATTATAATTTTACAACTTTACAAGATTACAACTTTACAATTTCACAATTTTATAATTTTACTACTTTACAATTTCCCAATTTTATAATTTTACAACTTTATAATTTCTCAACTTTACAGTTTTTCAACTTAAAAATTGTATAAATGTACGATTTTTCAATTATGCAATTTCAACATTTTAAGGTTTTTTACGATGACACGATTTTATCGTATACATAAAGAATGCGACGATAGAAATTTTTGTTTATACCAATGAGTAAAGATTAATGAGATGTGACCGCGGTTAACGAGTACACGAGCGACGTTGCGCGTCCTCGAATCGACAAATCATGTTAATCCTTTACGTCGTCAAATTCTAACGTTTCCCACCAGAGTACTGATATATAGTAGGCTTAACAAACTTTGATCACTAGGCTAACGTGGCGTTGCAGGCTGACAAGATTAGCCAAAAATTTACTGTTATCTATTTGCTCGATCATTTTGCGCGAAATCAAACAATCACAAGTATAATAACTCGAACGTGATATTTCGTCGTTGGAAAGTAACGATTGATAATTAAGAAATTCTTCTGGGTATGTGGGGAAAAATATCCGTGCAATTAGGATATTTACGGGTCAAGATTAAGGGTCAAGTTTGGGGAAATAAGAGCATGTTTTTTGGGGTATTTTAGGGACTTTTGGCAGAAAATTGATTCTTTTCGGCGGTCCTTTATCTTACATTGTTTTGGCCAGGAGAGACAAGGGCACTAGATGTTTGATTTCTAAAAATATCTAAATAATTCTAGTAATTTGAAGCCAAATAGCAATATCTTCTCATAATTTTTTTCAGAGATATTCTTTAGACCCTTCATAAAAAATGCTTTCATGCGTTATAAAATTTGAACAAATTTCTAAGTTATGTACAAGTTATCTACAACGAGTACAAAAAAGTTGGATCCAAACATATGCTACACATTACTGAGATCAAATAGATGAAAAAATTTCATGTTACCTTATATCCGAAAATTCATTAGAAATATAGAATCATTTATTTTCGAACAATATTCGTATGACAGTTCAATATATTGTTTACATGAACAATAACTTTGGGAATGTATTCAAAATGCATTTACCATTATTTCCAATACAGTTGGAATATTTGAAAGAGTTCGGCAATCATTAATTCGAGGAATGAATGCCTGCATTCTTGCAGAGGGAGAAATTTTCGAACATTTTTTATAACTGCCATGACAAATCATAAATATCTTTAAAAACATATATCTTTTCAATAAAGCATTTTCGGATGTAAGTTTATATAAACTATTTTTTATCTATTCCACCACAGTAATACGCAGTATAATTTTGGTCCTTCACCGCGATAATACATAGTATAAATTTGATCCCAACCTTTCTGGACACCTTGTATATAAATAAGGTAGTCCAGCAACACAGGTTCCGTATAACACTAAAAAAATTGCGACGATCCAACACGATGCCCTTAAAACCTGATTTCCACACAGTGCAACTGAACATAACCTTAGACAACCAAGATTACATAATATAATCACATATTCATAGCAAACGTCTACTCCGTCTTGAACACGCAACGAATAGACCGTGTTGTAAGACGGTTGACCGTACAACTATAACTTGCACCACATTCTCAGTTCCGCTAATACTGCATTTGCATTCGATCACATCTGCACTCTCGAATCAATACCACCACTATAAATTGCTACTGTAACTATGCTAAGGATTCTAAGGTTCGACGAGTTCCAAGATTATCATAAAATAAATCAATCGTGCGTACTTCAAGAAATCTCTATTATAACTGCCAATTTCCTCGATCGTGTTTTGACATGTCGTGAGATTCGCACCCTCTCGATACGAATCTTTGACACGTACTAATGTACATATCTCGGTTACCGCCTCCCGGTACTGTACGTACCCAAAGCAGAAAAAGTGAAAGATATTATTCAGCGTTGGAAGATCATTTGAAATAATACAAATGTAGAGTTAGAGTAGATTGCATTTATATTCGTGTTGTGGTAGGACTTTTAGGGCAGCTCGGTTGTATCGAAAGGCTTAGCTGGACCCATTGATCCCTGAAATCCAGCTACAAGATCGACTTGCACGTTTGCACAGACTAAGCCTACGAGCTACGCTCATCTTCGTGTCCACAAATCTAACAAGACCGATTGTAAACGAGCTTGTGCATTCGTCAGGTGACTCTAGGCTGGTTAATGCCGGTAATATACAGAGGGTGTACATCAGGGAGCTAAGCACCTGCGAACAATCTCAACGTTCCAACGGTACCGTTAACAAGGAAGGAGCATATTTCATAAATAAGAAATATTGGTCAGTTCATTAATTTGTACAAATTTTGCATAAATTTTTAAATAATGCAGATGTGTTTTTATAGTTTTATTTGTTGTCAACAGTTTATTAGTATTTTACGAGTAATAATTAACTAGTCATAATTATTTTACTAGGATAATTTTTTTAATTTGTTGTAAAAATAATTTCTTAGTAAATCGTATTAGAACAATATTTTAACAGTGATACAATTTACAAATATTTAAATTTAGAAATTTTATAAATTGGTAATTTGAGAGTTTGGAAATTTTGCAGTTCTCAAGCTTATAAATTTGTATGCTTTGAGATTTGGAAATTTGGTTATTTCAATTTGATAATACAAAAACTCAGAAATTTAAAAATATACAATTTTCAATTTTTCAAATCTGATAATGTAAAAATGAAATGTATAAAATATAGAAATTATAAAAATATCATACTGTGATATTTTGGAATTTAAAAAATTTTTGGACAATTTGATATCTCCAAAATTTAGAAATTTGTAAAGTTGATAATTTCAGAAGTAAGAATTTTAAAAAGTTGACAATTTTTGAATTTAAAATTTCCAAAATTTAGAATTGTGAATTTGATATCTCCAAATTTAGAAATTTGGAAAGTTGATAATTTCAGGGTAAGCTAAGGGGTCACAAGCGGATCACAAGCTCAAAATGTTAGACTTAAACTCAAAATCACTATCAGAACCGTAGAAAAAGAAGTTGAATGTTACGTGTTATCTGGTATGCATGATTTTCTGTCTCAAAAGCTTGTAAATTATGCATCGGTGAAGCAGAAGCAGCGTGACTCGAAGAACGCGAGTTCAAAGAAGAGAACAAACGAGTGACTCGTTTCGGCGTCGCCACTTTCCTCGATCGCGTCGCGTCGCTAAAATGACGTAGATCCTACAAGAACGGAGATATTATTTTTCATAAACGCGGCATAAATGGTCGTTTCGCATGATTGCATGGGAATCCTGCGGGATGAACGCCGTTCTTGCCTCCACTCCGTTCGAGACGAACAGGGTAATTCCGACGATCCTATTTAGTTCCCTCTCTGTTCCTCTCCTGTCTAGCACGATCTTAACATACACTTCGGTCGAAAATATTACTAGTATAAATTCCCGCGACATTTTCCTGATATCTTTGTCAGCACATTGACCACGTGGTCTTTTGCGACCGGCAAATTCGGTTGAATTAATTATTTATAGCAGAATAAACGAAAGAAAATTGAGGCATGCGATTTTATAGAAAATAAAAACAGTTGCGCAGAGCTTTTTTTTTATATAAAGAAATGGACGTTCGTTTTAATTATTCAACACTTTTTGTAGGTTAAAATCCCATTTTATGTTAAATTTTCCTCTCTTTATTATTTTTTTATTTAAGTTTCAATTTGTGTCTTATTATTTCGATTACAAAACTTCACACCAATCAAAATTACTTTTACAATTTCGTTTAAAAATTCTTACCACATTTTTTTCCGCAATTACTTTTGCAGCGACAACTAAAATTGTAATATAATAAATTTTATTTCTGTTTTATTTATTCAGGGTTAAAATAATTTTGTACGATGGTTACTTATACCAACATTAGTCTGACTGGTACTTCTCGAAGTGAAAAAGTATCCTATAATCTGTTTACTAAATCCGAAATTGTTAGATATTTAGATTTATTGATGTTTTGTCATGAAATTTGATCGCACGCAACGTTTTATTTGGCGTCACCACAGAAACATAAACACGGCCGCGATGTAACGTGACATAGTCATCGATGTTGTTTCACGCGGTTATTTTGTGTATTATAGTCCTTGGAGTAGAACCTAGTTCTTTTTTATATAACAATATTTTGCAAACTCCAGAAATAGCAGGATGATTGAAAATCTTTTAATTATTGCAAAAAAACGAACAATATATTAGACCACCTGTCAGCAAACTTTCTTGAGTTAAGAGCCATTTTTTTCCCCATGTGATTATTTTTTTAAAGAGCCAAGTATAAGTACATACATCGGTATGTATTAGAAAAAGTAATATAATATCTGCTGTGAAACATGTATTGATTGTGAAATCAAAACATTCTATTTTGCGTAGTAACAGAACATATAGGTCAACGTATTAAAGGAAACAGAAACACTTTTTGGTTTTGAGTATGGCGTCGGTGAGTGTGAAGAGCAAGGTTAACTAAAGCTAGGTTTACATGCATGCGATCTGCCGCGCATTTTGATGCGTGCGCAGGATTATTATATTTGTTTGGCAATTGCAATATTGCAGTTAATTTTTCAATATGTACTATTAAACTACTCAAGAACCACAAGTTTGATTCTACTGAGCCGCAGGTTGCTGACTCCTAGGTTAGGTTAAGAGTGAATACAATTATACAGAGTGTATGACACTGCGATCGTGACAGCCACTATAGTGAACGTCGTACAGATGTTATCTGCGAAAGCTAGTGGTGCGTGCCTAAGAGGTTAAACGTGAAGCTAGAATTAATAAACATTCGATAACTTGTGGTGAGGATATATACATTACAGAAACAAGGATTCGAAAGGGTTGAAGAGTAAAGGAACCCAAGGGAAGAAACGGGACCTCCTCGAATTCGTTTACTTTCTATTGCTACGTTTTTATCGAGGGATGAGATCATTATGCCGTTCTTTTCTCCACCCCCGTGTAACGTCTTGCATCTCGCCACCTTTTCGGCCAACAACCCCTCACCCTTCGCTCCCCTTCTCCGTCAGTTTGCTTCTCGCCTCTTCTCGCGACAGTAATTTTACTTAATTAAATTCCGTTCTTTCTGCCTTTGCTACTACGACCCCTCTGGCCATACATATCCCCATCCTTCTATCGCCCTGCAAGGATCGTCACTGATTTTTCTCCTCTCTCTTCTCACGTCTCGCCAGACCCTCAAACGATTTTTCCACGATCTCGAACTCGTCAAGGCAGACTAAAGGCGTTTACGATACGGGACAGATACTCTTTTCGTTTTAAACGCTCTTTTTAACTCTAAACACGTTTAATGTTTAACAAACTATAGTGAGTGGACAAATTGTTATAGTCAAACAGAAATTCTATACTTTGTAAATTTAACAACAAGCATATTTAGAAAAAAAAATTTCTCCATTCAGGTACCTATTATATCCATCATAAACAAAAGACTCATAACACAAATACTCCTACTGAGTAGATCAAAATTATTATTCTAAATTATTCACAATCACATTTTTAAATATTTTTGTTCAGTTACCATAAGAAGTTTTGGTCCCTTACATTTATACCGTTATAAAATTTAGCTATCTCAGAAGAAACAAACTTATTTAAAGATTCTTAACTCATTAATTGTCAAATTTTTATTTTAACTTTACCGTATAGATAAATTATAGACACCATTGACAAAAAATAATTTTGAAAACTAGAATATAAGTGTACATAGATTTTATTTAATATAATTCTATTGCAAGTGATAAAAATATATATTCAAATCCCCATTTGAGGATCACGGTAGCGAACGAGTTAACAAACAACCGAAAAAGATAAATAATAAAAGAAGATGAGCAAATAATGAAAATGAAGGATGAGAAGAAATGACGGAAAAGATTGAAATAAATGATAGAAAAAAGTGAAATAAATTTGGCAGAGATAGCAAGAATAATTCGGATGTAGCAGTTGCGAGTAACAAGATGTCAGCAAAGCCATAAACGAGGAAAAAATGTCCGTCGAGTAGGTTTCATTGGATAATGTTTGCGGGTACTCGTTAAACGACGTAAGAATGAAGGGTGCAAAAGAAGGGTAAGGGTGGTCTCGATGAGGACTCAGGGGGCTTCTTATTACCACTTCATCTGCAATTAACATTTATGGCCGGCAACTGTCGGCTGGAAAAACTAATTAAATATTCCGTACCACTTCGGTTAGGGGTGTTCCTTTACTTACGACCTTGGCTGCTAAGAATAAGGAGCCCAGAGACGCGAAATAAACAGATAAGTGAAAATATTTTATTTGAGGGAAACTTCGTAGATTATCGAGATCTTGCGAATTATGAAAATGAGGACTCGAATTAAACAGTTTTTTTTAAGTATTTTTGTTTAGATGCTATCGAATGACGTATTATAAGTTTCATTCGGTTCGAAAACACGTTTGACTACTTTTGGTCATTTTTAAATTTGTAACTTGTGAAATTTTCAAATTTATAATTTTACTTGATGAATTACACGATTTCCAAATTTCTAAATTTGTAAATTCTCAATTTTTACCTCGTAAAATTACAAATTTATAAATTTCTACATTTCCGCATTTTTAAATTCTGAAATTACGAATTTCTAACTCTGCAAATTCTTAGTATCACAAAATGTGGGAATTTGTTAATTTGCAGAATTGGAAATTTGGAAATTACTCAAATTGATGAATCTGGAAATTTAAAAATTGGACAGTTTAGAAACTTAAATTTAAGAAATTGAGATTTTTTAATTTTTGAATTAAAAAGTTAGATATTTAAGTTTCTGGAATTTTGGTAACTTGAAAGTTTGGATATAAATTTATAATTTTGAAAATTTAGTAATTGTGAATTTGATATTTTTGTATACAGAGATTTAAATGTTTGGGAATTTAAAAATTTAGAAGATTTAAAATTCTGAAATTTAGGAATTTCAGTATGTGGAAATTTGGAAAATTGAAGGACAACAATTTTTAGATTTGAGAGACGATTCTGAAATTTTGTGAACTTAAAATTTGAAAATTGAAAAACTATAAAATTATAAAATTTGAATATTTTTAAATTTCTAAATTTCAAACATGGGATAAATAAGATATTTTACGTCCTACATTTCTTATATTGCAGTCCATATTTTAATTGGTTTCTAGCCCCTACCTAGTTACCCCAATAAATATCGCGCGTAACAAACACTGCCGCTGTTTACAATAAATCTGCAAATTGATCAGTAATAAAATGTGTAAATACATAAAATTGATTCTGCAAGTACACGGATGTAAGCAAATATTGGTAATGTAATGAACATTTATTGTATGAATAAAAGCGAGCAAATTAAATGTTATTAAAAATTTGCTGAATATTTTCAGATTGTAAATATTGGAAATAAACCTTGCTTTTATATTGGACGAGAAAATTAAAATATTTCGGTCGTGATTTCATCCGATACTGATGCGTCAATCGCAGTCAGGACGAATCTGGATTTTTTTTTAGAGTAGCAAGTTGCAGAAATAAATTTAAAAATTTGATAAAGTTGAATTAATTCTTGGAAAATAGTAAGATCATTTATTTGATAAAAATCAATTGGTTATTGAAACTGAACAACTTCAAGTTCTTTCTGCAGTAAATTATTGGAAAAATAATGTAAGCAGAATTAAAATAAATATTTTCTGCTTGAGTGTTAAGGTGGTTGTATAGCAAACATCCTTTATTATGAAATTTATTTAACATTAGTGACATTTGAGAAAAAATTTAAAAGCTTTTTGAAAATTTTGGAATTTATGGATTTAGGGTTTGTGAGCCTGGTAATTTGGGGATATAAATATTTGGGAACTATAGTTATTGATCTAAGGATGCAGAGATCTAGGTACTTTAGGAGGTCTAGGAAATTTAATTTAGAAATTTAGGGGCCTAGGATTTTGAAGATCTGAAGATTTGGAAATTTAAGAAGTTTAAAAATTTAAAAGTTCCAAAAAGTGTGAAAATTCGAAAAATTTAATATTCAGAAATTTAGAAATTTGAATATTTGAAAATTGGACAATGTGTAAATTCGCGGATTTGAAAATTTGATATTTGAGAATTCGGAAATTTAAGAATTTGAAAATATGGAGATTTATAAATTTGTAAATTGAAAAATTTGAGAACCCAGAAATTTAAGAATTTGAAAATTTGCTAATTCTAAAATTTGGAAATTCAATGATTCTAAAATTTTGAAAATTTGATGATTCGGAAACCTGAAAATGAAAAAACTTAAAAATTTGAAGATTCAGAAATTTCGTAGATTTGGAAATTTGAGTATTCGGAAATTCAAAAATTTTAAGAACCGTGAATTCTAAAATTCTAGAATTAAAAAAAAAATGAAATTAAAATGAAAAATGAAAATTTGTATATTAGAAGTTTTAGTAAAAATTCCAAATTTGAAGATTCGAAAATTTGAAAACACGTTCTTAAAAATCTTGAAATTCAAATATTTGTGAAATAAACGATCATCAATAATAAGTGTCCTCATCGAAAGAAAGCCTACGTTACACTGTAGCGTGTAGTACAAGGGATATATCCCTATATCGCTACACAAAGGACCAGGAAGAAAAAAAGTGATTCGCAAAGAGAAAAGAAGTTGCAAAGAGAGCGGTTGTAACGTAAAACGGACATTAGACGGTTTGATGGTGGTTATTACTGTATACTGTGGTGAAATGGAGCGACGTAAAGAAAAGTCGTTAGCGTGTGTCGAGCGCAGCGAAATGTTTCGGCCTGAGAAGAAGTCGCCGATTAAGCCGCCATCTTCCTCGTCGGTAAACCGCGGGAAACGTTTTGAAAGCTCTCTCGCGACTACTCGACCCGAGAATATATAAATTTTAACGACAACCATGATGTTGCTTCTTTAATTTCCCTCCTGGTCAGTTTTCGTCCTGTTATTATTGCATTTCCTAGTACAGCGTTCTTTTCTGTGCCGAAGACACTGTCGGCCTCTCGTCAAATCGTGTTTCGTTCTCACGCAACCTCTTTTTTAGTGTCTTTTATGCCAAAATGGTAAAATTGTCGACATTTTGAAACTACCAATACAATTTACTGTTAAACGTAGTTTCTATAATTTAGACTAATGTTTAAACTTAATTATTTCAGTTACTATTTTTGAATACATGAATCATATATTTCATATATTTTTGATTGCATGGATGAATTTCACATATGAAATTTACAAATTTATTTGACAAATTACATGATTTACAAGTTTCTACATTCTTAAATTCCTAAATTATCAAATGTCAAATTTTCAGGTTACAACATTGCAAATTTATAAATTCCCAAATTGCCAAATTTCCATATATTTAAATTCTAAAATTTCAATTACCTAATTCTTCAAATTTTTAAATTCTGAAATTCCAATTATCCAATTATCCAATGATTATCCAATATAATAATTTATTATACAAAAAATGTAATATTGAAATATATAATTTCACTATAATACTGATATTAAAATTTGTTATACTGTTAATATATTTAATTTTAATCTAAATAAATTTAAATAGTATATTTATAGAGCACAATATTGAAGACATTGATGCAATTTTTATAATTTCTAAATATTTATAAATTAATAAAATTATCTTATTAAATTATATGTTATTATTAAAAGTATAACTTTTAAGTATAACTCGCATAGTCTTCATTTTTTAAATGCAGTTTACATCGTTCTATAATCCTTCAATTTTTAAAGAAAATTAAAAGCAGTGTTCTCATGTTATAATAAAAAATCCTTGCATCCCTCACACGTTAATCACGATGTTAAAGAGAATTATCTCCATTTTATTACATTTAGTCTTTTCGAAATTTCGCTAGTGTACAAATACCATTATTTTATATATTCAGTTCAGTTTTACAGGAATTTCATAATAAGGTATGTTCGTGATATAACCTTACCCGTACAATACGGGCATGTTACGTATAGAAAAATAATTACATCGACAGAGAGAGAGAGAGAGAGAGAGATTTATAAGCGCAGAGATATCAGAAATATGTTTCGGTAGATTTTTGCGAGCTCGAGGGAATAACAAACAAAAATGCCCTTTGTATTTTTCGAATGGATCACACTCGGCGATATTTGCGCGCGCGTGTATTCTGGCTGCTTCAAAATTTAATCTGAATTATTCCATGAAAATTACGCATTACAGAGGGGGTCGGAGGTGCTTTGTAATCGGCGATCGGATCGAAACAGTGCAACTCAGCATGCGCATAAATTCATATTTTATCAGAGAATGCATTATGCATCGTTCCGGCATATTTTAGCTGTAGTTTTTGCTCTGTTGCATTTCACCCGCATTAAAATGAACCGCGGAGTTTTGCTGTTGCAACGTGTTTTTAATCGTGCACGTTATAGACAGCTTTTGTAAACGGTCGCCGTATTTGAGGACTTTTCGTCCCGTTACGTTGTTCGCGTATGTACATTTTTCGATCTTTCGCCGCTCGAATTCGTTGTATTTTATTTACCATGCTCCATGTTTTATCCTTACTTTTGATTGCTTAATATTTTCGATACATATCCTTTGTTAATACGATTTATTTCGAACACAATTCGTTGAAGTATAAACCCTTCACGAACGGGGAAACCGAAGAGACATAATTCGTTATTCTTTTATGATTCTTTTAATAGGACAAGGTGAAAAGGGTAAAAATCACGTTTTTTATTTGCGTTAACGGTTTGTGAATGAAACAAATGAAGAAAAAAGGATATTTAAAATAAATGGCGCAAATAACACGTACAGCGTAAAATTTGTATCAATTATAATTAATATCACAAAAATGATTTTATGTAAATTGATAAAATTTCTCAAGTTGACACTGTATATTATAACCTTATATAAACAGTGAACTGCATGTAAAAGTAATTTGGAAGAAGTTGCTGCATTTCCTCAATAATTTATTATCCATTGTATTCTAATAGAATTTTAACAATAACCCACACAAACACTTTACTTAAACGATATTTAATTAAAGATGAATAACTACTTTACATATTAAAGAAAAACTCAGAGCCGTAATACGTGTTGTAACATTTCGGTACGTAGAAAACTTCTGAAGCAGTGGAACAATGTAGAGGGTATGTGCGAATATAGTGACAAACCAATGAAGCGCCACTAGTTGACGACTTCGTTGTACTAATGTATGACGCTTTAACCTCTTAGGCACGACCGAACTTTACGCGGCGCTGCTTCTCTGTACGGCAGAGTTCGACGCGAATTACGCGTTAACAATACTACAATGTGTGACAATGCTGTTTTCTACGCGAGTACGTAGAAATGAAGTTTTTCATAATTAAATTATAATTTTTCCCAAAGATGTGATACATATACTTTAACTTTGATAATTTATTTTTTTAGAAAATTCACAAAATATGTAATTTCCAAATGGTTCCAATATCGTGTATTAGTGCAAAGAGGTGCTCCCATGGTGCCTAAACTTGGCGTTACCTTTTATTTCCATGTAATACACTTTTGTGGGATTTGTTAATACTCTTATAAAACGTGGTGAAGGCTAAAAAAGTGTGAATCAGTATGAGAATCAGTGAGCGAGTGAGCTAGTAGAGTAAACCACTGTAGTGGCGCGTCGTACCTAAGAGGTTAAGAACACGTCTCAGTTCAATTTTATTTATGTTATCACGAAAAAATGACTGAATATCTTGCATGAAATTTTGCACAGAGGTAGCTCTGATAGTATAGGTGGTTTTAGGACAGGTTTTGCGGTGATCAAAATTGAAGAAATGCCAGAAAAGTCATGTTACGTTTTGCCGCCAAAAAATGGCGTCTCATATTACGTCACTATGACGTCATCGGGTTATAGATTCTCTATTATGACAAACGTACAAAGAATATTGTTTATCAAAAAACTCTGCGATAGTTGCAAGTTATTTAAAAATTTGAAAACTACAAATTTGACTATTTATGAGTTAGAATATTGTTAATTTAAAAATTTTGAAATTTGCAAAGCGAAAGATTTCTCAATTTCAGACTGAAAGTTTATAACTTCATAAATCCAAAAATTTGTAAACTAAAAATTTGAACATTTTTGAATTTATAAGTTTGTTAACATAATAATAAACAAAATTTGAACATTTTTGAACTTATAAATTTGTTAATTTAAAAATTCATATATTTTTATTCCTAAATAAATTTCTAAAATACTGTCCTCTATTTCTTAGAAGTAGAAAGACAAATTTACATTGTGTTCCGATTATTTATAAAATTATTTAATAACTAAATGGCAGTATGAACGGCTACTCTCGACAAAACAATCTTGAGATTTTAAAGATGGCAAGTAAAGAATATCTTGCTTGGTCGAGGATGAAATACTCGAAGGGAAGTGTCTGAAGGAGAGGCGTGAAACGGTTCCTCGATATTTTAATAAAGAATATTGTACGACGTCGCACACTTACTTAGTCACTGAGCGATTACGTTAAATTAACAGGTCTCGTCTTATTCCCTTCCGAAAAGAAGAAAATACCAGTGAACCTGCTGTACTTTCTTCCCCATCGTATCCTCTCGATTTTAATTACCGATTTAATTAGACTTGCTCCAAGAAATCTACTTCGTTGAACGATCACATTATAATCTCGTGACATATGGCGGATTGTATTCGGTCCTTATATTAATTTTTTTTCTGTATTCATTATTTATTTTTTATTTGAGAATATTAAATGGATATGTTTAAAATTTTCATATTTTTGAGTTTCTAAGTTTTCAAATTTCTAAATTTTCAAATCTCTAACTTCTCAAATCTAAATTTTCAAATTTCGAAATTTTTAAGTTTTTATATTGTTCAAATTTCTAACTCTTCAACTCTCTAAGTTTTCAAATTTGTAACTTATCAAATCTATAAATTTTCAAATTTCTAAAATTCACAATTATGAAACTTCCAAATCTTGAAACTGAAACTTCCAAATTTCTAAGTTTCCAAATTTCCAGATTCCCAAATTTACAAATTTTGAAATATGTGTCTTTAATTCTCAACGTTGTAAATTCCCACATTTTAGCATTTTCAAATTTTTTAATTTCTATTCTAAATATTCAAATTTTTTAATTTGCATTCTAAATTCGAAAATTTATTAATTTGTGAATTCTCACATTTTCAAATTTTAAATTTACATTCGAATAAATTTCGTAATTACAAAATTCCACAATTACTAAATTTCCATATTTTCGAATTTTCAAAGTCATATTTTGAAAATTACAAATGCTATAGTATTATAACTAGAATCAAAATTAGAATGAAACGCCTGTCCATTTTTGAATGAACGCGTGTTCCGTGCATAATCTAGGCTCGCAACGAAAGAGGCCCAACGTTACAGACTCTCTTTCGAGCATGGAAAATGTTTTGCGTTCCCTGCTGATTTGTTTGCTTTGTTCAAGACCGAGCGCGTCGATCGAAAACAGTCTGGTGAAAACATATTTCAATATCCGGTCCCCACTTTCCTTTTTTCAGCAAATACACGTTTCAATATCCATTTCCTATATAACCTGCATTTTTCGGAACGGCATTTTTTTTTCCTTTTTTTTTCCATACATTTTTTTTTGCAACTCGTTATCGGGGCATATCGGCGGCACGTGTATAGATATACGTCGCGAATAAAACACGGCTCGTGCGGACCGCATCTCCGCTAGTTAAAATCGCATAACAACGCGTTTCTGATGCTTTTCACTGTATTCTACCTACATACCTACAGCTGCTGACCTACTTAACTTTTTCATAAAAGAACTATCGATAACGGGCGTTTCGATCAGCAAATCGTAGCGAATGACCAACTTTGGAACATGAAAAGTATGATGTCTCTTAATACTACTTTATTTTTGTTAATGTATGGAATAATAAATAATAGATATAGTCCTTGGCCATCAAATTAGGACAAGGTACGAAAATTTCACTTTTATGGCTATAACATTATGTCATATGGAAAATTGTCTTAGGTCATGCAAAATTATTACTAAATACGTTGATAACGACGTACATACCCATGTGTTGCTATCGTGAAAATTTAGAAATTTAGGAATTTCACATTTTGTTCATTTGAAAATGTAAAAATTTGTAATTTTATTTTGCAAGTAAAAAATAAGTTTAAGAAATGATTTAATAACTAAATAATTTCATCAAAATGCAACATATCTATTTGTAAATGCAACATATATATTTGAAAACGCATATATTTTTATCTACGGTTTGTCGGTGTCACAAGTTCGACTATTTTAATACCAAATATTGGACGAAGTTCAAAATAATCTCTCTATATTATATCGCGATTCGGATACGCGTGATCCGTGTGACTTAAATTGACAAGGAAGAGGAAATTTCAATTAAATCACTGCTGTCACCATAAATATGCGATGACGTGTTGCTTCGATTAATCGAATCAAGATACAATCCTGTGATGTTATTACAGGACAACTCTCGGTTCTCGCGTTGGTAATCGATCGAAAGAACCGACATGCCCTTCCCATAAATGAAACGTTGTGTCGCTAAGAATTATCGTCACTCTTATCTTTACTGTCCTTCTAAATCTAAATCTTTTTTCCAAGATTACGAAGAATCAAATAATTTCTTTCACTGTTACGTCACCAATATAAGTATTATTAATTCATATTTAAATTTCATAATAGTTTACATTTAAATTTGCATACGTATCTATCACTAATACTATTAAAAATTTATTCACTTACCCAATTGGAAATACTCGCATTAATGTAGGATTTGCAGAGGAAACAACTTATTTAACGTAAAAGAAAAGGATTTATTGTATGAAATAAGAAGAAAGTTATTAAACATTAAACAGATATAGTTAACACACGTGAAATAGCACAAAATATAATAAAGTCCTCATATAAACGAATCTCTCGGGTCTGAACTTTCGCACATATCGAGTAATTCCGACATCGACCGAAGTTTACCGAACGTAGAAAGGACCCAACGTAACAATGACATATCGCTGGTACAATCCTAATGCAAGAATAAAACGTTTTTCCTTGTATTTTTCTTTCAAAAACTTTTACCAACATATGTGTGACATTCTCTTGATTAAAATGAAACCAAGCACGATGTAATTTGAAACATATTTACTTGCAATTTCAAGCGCTTTGTTTACATTCGAGACTTTACTGAAGATTCGCATAAAATGGACGAGTAATGACACGTCGGGTAATTTCGATTTTCTTCGGTGCTGTTCGAATAATCACGTGATACGTCGGGCAGTCAAAATCGATGACTACAATGGCTTTATGATTTCGAGGACTTTATTACAAATAAATATGCCTCGAATTACGTCATATTTGATCACATTTTAATCAGGAAAATGTCACGAATATACTGCAAGAAGTTGTATACAAAAAAGACTGAAAATAAGAGAGCGACGTACTGACATTGTAACAATACAACAGGTTTGATCTTTGCTGACTAGCACAGTCGCAGCGTCCCTTTCTTTTCCACTCGCTAATCTTCTTCGCGTTCAAAACTTATTATCGTCAATTAAACTAATAAATGTAGTCCAAATGATATCGTGTTTGGTGTTATTTTAATCAGAAAAATGTCAGAAATCTATTGGCAAACATTTCGTAACAGAAAAATTCAAAATAAAACAATTTTATATTTGCATTTGTTCGTCTCATGGATATACATATGTACATACACTCGGATCATGTTACATTCGAGAAGAGTCAAGTAAACAAAACACGATCTCGCTCTTGTCACGACATAATCGACGCCACCGACACATTCGTGTTATGAAAATAATACAGTATTTGCAACGATTTTGATATAAGTAATCTGCCGTAGATACCGTGTCAAAAAACCGTTACGATGCAAAATAAAAAGACCTATTCACACTTGTTCATTTGGTAGTGTTCAAAACAATTTTGACAGAAGTACTCCACAGCCAAGTGCACCCTGTCAAAAAATTTGTTACTATAAAAATAATTCGTATGATCCAAAAACCCTGTTCGTACATACATTTGGTAGTATACGCATTTTATTAAGTTTCGGGAAGGGTGTTTTCGGAACTGCATAGATCAGCGACGTGGTGCGAATGGGTACAGTTTACGCAGGCATCGTTACCGTGTCCGTTTGCGTTAAAACACGCGACATCTTTCATCGTGGATGGATGCCGGTGCAAACATAGCGTATAATCACGATACGTTACTATTTGTCAGCAGGTCGTAACCAGCCAGGGGTAGACGGAGGGGGTGAGTGGTAGTGGCGCGATATCGGGGTCATAGTTGTCGGTGATTGGGTGAGAGAGAGAGTACATTTGGCAGTATCCTGACTTTGTGTGCGAGACATCGCGAGGGTAGTTGGTGGTGGTTGTCGAGCGCAATCCACGTAAGCCCCTCACACACGATAAGCATCCCGATAACAGTCAGCCATCCCTCTGCTCGATTCCCTAACCCTGGCCACTAACCGTGAAAGCCCCGCGGGCGAGCATAAGGGTGTGAAAGCTTTAAATTTTCACCAATTTTCTTTAAACTTGCCAGAGCCGTGGCGGAGAGTGCACGCGCGTGAAAAAGAAGAGGATGGAGCCGCGAAACAATCCTGGCTTTGGGAAACGCAACGCGACAAGAGATAGCGCCGTGACGGATAGGGGCTGGCTTTCGAGGGACGACGAGAGAGCTGTTTAGAGATTTTCGAAATGATAACGCGTTGAAACACGTTGAATGTTCGGACGGCACGCATGCGCATGGTTAAATCTACACACATGTGCGATCCGTAACCGCGGCTACGGGGATTCCCACTGATTTACTTTCCTACGCTTTTCGCTCTCTGACATCCTCTCTAACCGCCCTGCCTGAACCGTGTCGCGATTCGTTCTTCCCGCAAACTCGTTCTCTCCACCGACGATCGTATATGTTGCTTGCTTAATTCGCCTGTAACGGCTACGAAATATAAATTAAATTTACCGTGTGGTCGAGAGGAGATATGGCTTCCTTTCGAAAAATATGGTAAACGAGGAGATTCCATTCGCTGATTATTTTGCGATTTTTGGGGATTTGAAAGATAACGAATAGGTTGAGGATTTAGGAAACTTGGCATTTGGGGACCTAGAAATTTTTGGACGTTTATTTGTAACGTTTAAGAATTTTTGACGTAGGAGTTTAGGGACTTTGGTATATGGGGACTTAGAATTTGGGGACATAGAAATTTGGAAATTTAAGGATATGGGAATGTTTGAGAGCATTGAAATTTGGAGACCTAAGAATTTGGACTACATTTGTGGACTTAGGCATATGGATGCCTAGATATTTTTGGCGTAGAAATTTGGGGGTTTAAGGATATGGAAATCTAAGGATTAACAGTCTAGAAATTTAGGTACGCAAGGATTAGTGAATCTAGAGATGTGGAACCTAGAAAGTTGGAGATAGGAATTTTGGGATGTAGAATTTTCTATAAGTAGGAGCTAGCGAATGTAGGAATTTAGAGACATAGGTACTTGGATATTTGATTTTCCAGCAATGTAGGAATTTAGAAATTTGGATTATTTGAAATTTTGTAACTTGGAAATGTAGGGTTTCAACAAATTTTAAAAGTGGAAATGTAGAAATTTAAAAATAAAAAATTTACAAATATAACTTTCTTGCTATATAATATTTATAATACATAATATTTTTTTCAATTGTTGAGAAATACCCTTAAGTCACTAATACCCAATAAATATTATCAAACTGCAGATTTTTACATATTTGTAAAGTATTGAAATCTGCAAATATACTCTTCATTTTTCACAGACAAATATGTACATTGATTGTCAAAATTACAAGTTCACTTCATTTTTAGATATTCTGCTACGATTTCATATTTGTATGACAAGCGTTCAAACATCGCACGTCACCGATTTCTTCGGAAATCATAGAAAGCATTTGGTACAAGTCCCTGGTTAGATTAGTTCGATTTACCATATGTTCTTTCGATAATCTATTAACGTTCCGTGCGAGCTCGTGAATAATCAAATTGATCGGTTTCTATTTTATTGATGGAACATTAACACATTTGCCGCTACGTTGGTTACCTTTAACCGACACTACAAATTTAATTGGGCCAAATAATTCAGAAATGAAAATGGTAGGATAGTTCTGAATGCCTTTCAGACCACATTAATCAACGTAACGCATCAAATATTGCGATAAGATGTTATGAGCAGTTAAAATCGTTGATAAACATGATTTTCATTCTGTTTAAAGAACTTACACCGCTGGGTAATTCAACATGGGGGATTTTCGTTGAATTCACCCACTTAACCCTGGTGGGACTTACATGGTGGGATATGAGCGTTTATTTATGAACAAAAGTCGTATTACAATTCGTTGTACAAAATCAAATACTTATTATAATTTCAATGACAGATATTGTTCACGCGAACAATAACTTTGAAAATGTATTCGAAATACATTTACTATTATTTCCAATACAGTTGGAATATTTGAAAGAGTTCGGCAATCACTAATTCGTGGAATGAATGCCTGCATTCTTGCAGAGGGAGAAATTTTCGAATATTTTTTATAACTGCCACGACAAATCATAAATATCTTCAAAAACATATATCTTTTCAATAAAGCATTTTCGGATGTAAGTTTATATAAATTATTTGTTATCTACTCCACCACAGTAATACGCAGTATAAGTTTGGTTTTATCTCACATAAAATATGTAGTATAAAGGCTATAGCCGAATAAGGTAGTAAAATGTGCCCTTGAGTCAAATGAAAAACCCAATACGTCAGTCGGTAGCATATCAAAAAAAAACATCTCACACCAAGTTTCAACCCCCTATCTCATCCGTGGGGGTAGTAAAAGGGAAAAAACGAAATTCCGGTTTTTGGCCTATTTTGCCTATTTAATTTCGTACAAAAATTCTGAAAAAATTCTTAAACATTGAGGTCCACATAGCGCATATTATAGAATTTTTTCAGATTTTTTGATCCCAAATTGTAGTTGTGAAAAATCAAAAACCGAAAAAAAATCGAAAAAAATGCGATTTTTTATGGAAGATGTCGGAGCACTACTTTTATATTAATGTGGTAGTTAGGTATTGGTACAACTATTATCCCCTAATTTTTTCAGATTTTTCGGTGAGGTGCGCCGTAGTTAAAAAAATCAAAAACCGCTATAATCCTTTAAAACAGTACTTTCCGCTTCGAATTTATATGCCTTCTTTTCCCAGTATATTTATTAAGTAATCTTAAATAGATTCACATTCATAATTAAGACAAATGATATATTAGTTAAAGAAATAAAATTCATTTATTAATTAATTTTACGTCGTAGTTGGTTATATTCCCGAACATAAGATTTTTCGTCAACGAATGAATTGGCTAAGTGGTTAGGGGTCCTGCCTCGTAATCTATGCATGTTTTTTGGTCGCAGGTTCGAGCCCGCTGGACTTGGTTTTTTCCATGATACGTTTTTCATTTTTTTTTTCGTTTTTAATAATATTAATACAGTTTCAAAGGGTTTTTGAATAATTGTTATACATTTCTGCATTCACATGGTATAAAATAATAATAAAATACATATATATTATTATATGTATTAAATACTATTGTAAATATACTATTATATGCAGGTTCTTTGCACCCTGTGGATGTAGAAATGTATAACAATTATTCATAAACCCTTTGAAACTGTATTAATATTATTAAAAACGAAAAAAAAAAATGAAAAACGTATCATGGAAAAAACCAAGTCCAGCGGGCTCGAACCTGCGACCAAAAAACATGCATAGATTACGAGGCAGGACCCCTAACCACTTAGCCAATTCATTCGTTGACGAAAAATCTTATGTTCGGGAATATAACCAACTACGACGTAAAATTAATTAATAAATGAATTTTATTTCTTTAACTAATATATCATTTGTCTTAATTATGAATGTGAATCTATTTAAGATTACTTAATAAATATACTGGGAAAAGAAGGCATATAAATTCGAAGCGGAAAGTACTGTTTTAAAGGATTATAGCGGTTTTTGATTTTTTTAACTACGGCGCACCTCACCGAAAAATCTGAAAAAATTAGGGGATAATAGTTGTACCAATACCTAACTACCACATTAATATAAAAGTAGTGCTCCGACATCTTCCATAAAAAATCGCATTTTTTTCGATTTTTTTTCGGTTTTTGATTTTTCACAACTACAATTTGGGATCAAAAAATCTGAAAAAATTCTATAATATGCGCTATGTGGACCTCAATGTTTAAGAATTTTTTCAGAATTTTTGTACGAAATTAAATAGGCAAAATAGGCCAAAAACCGGAATTTCGTTTTTTCCCTTTTACTACCCCCACGGATGAGATAGGGGGTTAAAACTTGGTGTGAGATGTTTTTTTTTGATATGCTACCGACTGACGTATTGGGTTTTTCATTTGACTCAAGGGCACATTTTACTACCTTATTCGGCTATAGCCTTTGATCCTATTTCACTACAATAATACGTAGTATAATTTTGGTCCTTCACCGCGATAATACATAGTATAAATTTGATCCCAACCTTTCTGGACACCTTGTATATAAATAAGGTACTCCAGCAACGCAGATTCCGCATAACACTAAAAAAATTGCGACGATCCAACACGATGCCCTTAAAACCTGATTTCCACACAGTGCAACTGAACATAACCTTAAACAACCAAGATTACATAATATAATCACATATTCATAGCGAACGTCTACTCCGTCTTGAACACGCAACGAATAGACCGTGTTGTAAGAGGGTTGACCGTACAACTATAACTTGCACCACATTCTCAGTTCCGCTAATACTGCATTTGCATTCGATCACATCTGCACTCTCGAATCAATACCACCACTATAAATTGCTACTGTAACTATGCTAAGGATTCTAAGGTTCGACGAGTTCCAAGATTATCATAAAATAAATCAAGCGTGCGTACTTCAAGAAATCTCTATTATAACTTCCGATTTCCTCGACTGTGTTTTGACATGTCGTGAGATTCGCACCCTCTCGATACGCATCTTTGACACATACTAGTGTACATATCTCGGTTACCGCCTCCCGGTACTGTACGCACCCAAAGCAGAAAAAGTGCACAAAGTAGTTAAAAGTTGGAGCAAATTAGTAGGTCAGAGTAAGTCGTCAGCTGATCGTGGTAGCGAAGTGCTCGAGGTCTTAGGAGTACGATAATAACGATAATGGGGAGAATCGTTAGTGTGTGGCAGAGTAGATGGGCAGAGATTGAACGGGGAGAGAGAGAAAGAGAGACAGAGAGAGAGACATCGTGCTCGTATGAAGTACTATCGTAGCTGTCGCGTGGGCAGCCGCTTTATCGCTTTAGCGTCAGATTAATAAGCCACACGGTCGGCAGTAACGCACCCACACGTGCCCGCCGCGCCGCTCTCTCGCACCTACATCCAAGGTGTGTATAGGTGTTGCACGGGCTCGGGCATAAAGTCACGAGCTCGCGTGCAAACAAACGCGGCCGCGTGTACGGGCACGCACCGGGAGTCGTGACCGCGCCGCGGTACACGCTGAAAGCCCTTGGTATTTATTTTATTTGGCTTATTCGTTTCCGGCGACGTTACATCGCCGTTTGCTGGAATTCAATCTCCGCCCCGGTGCGAGTGTGCCCCGGCCACGCTCGCGTGCACACAGATTATGACCGCGTGTGTACCGAGAGGGCGAACCCTCCCCGCCTCCGTTGCCCCGCGCCCTCTTCGCTGCCCGCCAACGGTCCACCCTTTCTGTTTCTCCTTTGCGCTCTCGCTTTTGTGTGCAAACGAAGACAACGAGGGCGTGCGTGGACTCGCTACCACCCTCCCGTTTCTCCTCCACCGGGCTTCTGCATGACATATGATCTTCCATATTGCCACGGTACACAGGCTGCGCACGTACAGTCAACAGCAAATCTGGCCTCCCTAGGGAAAATATGGCAACCGACCGGGATAAGGCATTCCACTCATTCATTTTTGGGGATGTCTCGGGATCTCAACATCTCGGGACGGGTTAACAATTTGGGGGTCTTAGGATTTGGGGTGGGTTAGGAATTTGAAGATTCTGTCTAGGGATTTTTGTGTTCAGGAGACACTGTCTAGGGATTTTATGACCGAGAGATGGTATTTAGGGATTTTTTGCGTTTTGGAGATGCTAGGGATATATGTTAGCAGAAAATGCTGTCTAGGGACTTTTGTGTTCGGGAGATGCTGTCAGAGTGCTTTGGTGTTCTGGAGATTCCATCTAGGAATTTTTGTGTCGGGAAATACTGTCTAGGAATTTTTGTGTTCAGATATTTAGGGACCTCTGGGGTTTGGAGACATCTTGACTGGTTTGTGGATCCTCTAATATACAAAATTTGGGACTTAGTGTTTTAGAAATATAGGGGTCTAGAAATTTGAAAAAATCTTGAGGTTCTAGGGATTTGGAAATCTAGATGTATAACGACCTATGTGCAGATATAGTGATTTAAGGATTTATAAATTTTGAAACCCAGAGACATAAAAATTTGAAAATCTAGGGATATTGTGATTTTAAGATCTACGAATTGTTCAGGACACTGGAATAAGTGCTCAGATTTTGAGGTATAGAAATTTGAAGATATAGGAATTTAAAAATCTAGGGATTTAATGGCGTAAGGATTTTGAGATCTAGAAATTTACAGATATATTGTAGAAAGTTGACGGCTTAGAAATCTAGAGACATAAGAATGTTTGGATTTATGGATTTGGCGAGGTAAAAATTTAAATATATAGAGATTTAGGGATAGCTAAATATTTGAAGACTTACAAGTTTGATGATGTTTACATTGACTTGAGATCCCCAAATTTGGTAACTTTGGAACTTTGGAGATTTAGAGAATGTGGGATCAAGACATTTATGGATCTACAAATGGGATTTTAGAATTTAGAAACCTAAGAATTTAGGTATCCAAAAAATTCTAGAAATTAAAAAATTTCAATGATTTGATAATTATAGCTTTTTGAAATTTTATAATTTGAAAATTCGAATTTTGAGACTTAAAGATTTGGAAGTTTAGAAATTTGAAAATTATGAATTTGGAAATTTACATACATAAAAACGTTAAAACTCGTTAATTCGGAAATTGAAAAATTTGAAAATTCAACAGTGTAGAAATTTGAAAATTTCATAATTAAAAATTTGTCAAGTATACAAGTGTCCTTATCTGAAACAAGCTTACGTTTCACCCGAGTGTACGCGCCGCTGTACCCGATCGTATGCGTCCCGGCGCAAAAAGCAAGCGCGACGCGTCGCGGCGTGCCGTTTACACCGAGAAAAGGAGGAACGTTTGTCACCGGCTGCTCGGTTCCCGCGGCTACATTATATCTCGGCCCTCCGTGTTCCTCGTAGTCGACTGCAAATAGTACGCTGGTTTAATGAAAAAATCACCGACCAACCTGAAAAGAAGTTATGAAGCCAAGGAAAGATGGAAAACATCGTGATACCGCCCTCGGCAAAACGTGTCCGGCGGATAAATTTCCACGCGCCACTTTATTTCCCCTCTGCGGGTTCCGTGGATCAACGACTCCTGTCACTGAAAAATAACATCGCTAATTTAATACACGATTTCACCGTCTTCGTATTTCTCCTAACTGATTTTCCCACCGACTTCACCAGTGATTTGTAACTAATGAAAATTACTAAATAACCCTTTTAATGCCGAATATATGAGTGAGGATGAATTTAGGAAATTATAAACTGCTATGAACAAATTGGAAAATTCGCAAAATTTGGAGATTTGTATTTTGAAATTTTAGAATTTTATAGCTTAAAAAATACAAAATTCAGGGCAGAGAAATAGAAAATTGGAGTGGTTGAAAATTTGGGAATTTTTTCATTTGATTACTTGAAAACTTGCAAAGATAAAAGTTTAAAAATTGAAGGAGGAAAAATAGGAAATTTGAGTGGTGGAAATTTTAAAGTTGATTAAAAATTTGAGAATTAAAAAATCAGAGCTTGTATTCAAAATTGCGATATACAGTATTGATTCGTAACAAGCAACAGTTTCGTGATTCGTAATAAGCAAATTTCTATCCCCACTTCTTTGATTGAAGTCGGCCGCTGAGTGAGAGATCCGAGAAGAAGTGAGAGACCGTGAAACCCGAGAAGTCATAAATTTTCACGGTTGACCGAACAGTGTAGTGGAAAGAGGACAGAACATGTATATTGCTTTCTCACTCTGATACATAGCGATTCTGTCGTATTATGAAAAGTATATTCTCAGAAATTATATTATATCAACCTACTTCTTTTTTTTAAATCTAATGGCTGACAGTGATCAATAATTTGAGGTACATTTTTATCTATAATTTTAATAAATTTATTGAACAAAAATAAAAAAAAGTTGATGGAAAAATTATTTATGTGTAATACACTACATATAATATATAATACTATATGAACTATGTACAATGAACAATAATTAATAGAATATGCAACGCGTGGAATATAGAATTTCTATACAATAGGTACAATATATACAATATAATAAATGTATAAGCAACATGAAATCTTCGGTCTACGAGCAGGGCTGTTCTTCAGGAGGGAAGCACGAACCAGTCACATGAACCTGTAAAAAAAGACATAATTAAGTTTAATGTTCAAAGATTTTTGTTTGAAATAGTTTAAAACTTATCTTTTTCGAGTGATGAGAATTTCCGTTCCACGAGTCGGGCTGTTCTTCAGGGGGGAAGCACGAACCAGTCACATGAACCTGTAAAAAAAGACATAATTAAGTTTAATGTTCAAAGATTTTTGTTTGAAATAGTTTAAAACTTATCTTTTTCGAGTGATGAGAATTTCCGTTCCACGAGTCGGGTTATTCTTCAGGAGGGAAGCACGAACCAGTCACATGAACTTTGTCAATGATAGACGTCCTTTATTTGTGGCGTTTCATTTTCTATAAATTTCCTTAACACGTCTCTCATCATTACTATTGCCGAATTGCCATTTGCATGTCTTCTTACGATAATTTGTAATTGTTCTAAATCTTCCTTTTTTCTTTTTATTGCATTATCTTCGCTTTCTATCTCTGCCATTGATCTTCTATTCCTTCTTCGTTCATGTTGACTTGTATTATATTCTGTTCTTCGTGATCATCCTCTTTTTCTGCTTCTTCCTGTTCGTCCTCCTCTTCTTCCTCCTCTTCTTCCTCTTCATGTGTAACAATTTGTTCCATATCATTTTCATTATTGTTCAAGGCTTCTAATATTTTTTCACATTCTTCATAACTGGTACTTTCCCCACTTATCGTTTGTATGACATCACTTAAAGCAGAATGGATGGAAATATTTAATTCGTTTACATTTTCTTCTTCTTCGTCCCTGTTATCCCTTGCAAGAATTTTGTTCCAACTATTCCTGATATTTGAGGGAATCACATCCATCCACGATTCGTGCACAAAATCAATACAGTTTTTGATATTAAATAATTTAGTAAAATCATTGATACCCCTCTCTAGTTGTAAAATACGGCGGAATATTTTATGCCGGTATAGTGTTTTGAACTTCGCAATTACACCTTGGTCCATGGGCTGAATAAGAGATGTAGTATTAGGTGGCAAATATAAAATTTCAAAATTTTCATCGTTTTCAATGCCTCTATGACTGGAACAATTGTCCACACATAATATCACTTTACCAGTTATGCCATTCTCTAACTGGTATTGTCGAACACTTTGTTTAAAATGATTTTCATACCAGTTCTTGAAAATCTCGGAATTCATCCACGCTTGTTGTTGTGACGTGTACACTACAGGCAATTCGTTACAATTCTTTAATGCACGGGGGTTTCTATATTTATGAATAAAAATTGGTGGCAGCTTATGGGTACCATTTCCATTGGCACATAATCCAATGGACACCCTGTCTTTCTTTAATTTTTTTCCCGTCAGTCTTGTTTCCTCGGAGCTCACCAAACTTTTGGATGGAACAGCCTTCCAAAGCAGGCCCGTTTCGTCCATGTTGTAGATCCTGCACATGTCAATGTCCTCTTCTTGTATCCGTTTTCTGAATCCCTCGATGAACTGTTGTCCACTTTCCACGTCCGCACTTGCTTGTTCCCCATGTGCCCGTACCAGTTTAATTCCGTATCGTTTTTTAAAATTCTGCAGCCAACCCCTGCTTCCGGCAAACGATGTAGATCCATGTTCGTTTAAAAGTTCATTGCCCTTTTCTTGCAACAGCAAGTCGGTTAATGGATTCCCCGTTGCTCGTTGCTCAAGGAACCACGTATATAATCTATTTTCTACATCTTCGTTCGAAGATGTTCGAAGGTTTTTATGGTGCAAGACGCGTCCACCCCGAATTCCGAAATTCTTCAGTTTGCTGCATTCTCGACGAATGCGATATATCACGTCAAGTGACACTGCATACTTATCACTCAATGTTTTTGCAGACAAGCCTAGCTCTAATTCCTCAGCAATTTTCATTTTTTTACTTATGGACAGAAAAACTCTTTGTTTACTGCGATTATCTGCCATGATTAAAAAAAGTACTAATATGTATACATGCACTCTGAACTCGCTTTGATTTTAAGCACTGCTTAAAGGTTGTCGAAAGACTGACCGAACTAAGGGTTGTATGACTTTTATATGTTAGCGTCAAGCCGCGTGCAAAGGCGGCACACGTGTCAGGGTCATCGTATCCCGGATTTTGACCCGGTTCTCAGAGGTCTTAGGATGACAATAATATAAACTTATGTCCGTCATCGAGCTAAGGATCGGTGGTAACCGATAGCTAGGGACCGCGACGAATTCTAAGAGTCGCGAATGTTATGGTTAGAGGTTGATGCCTTTTCCTTTGAGGATCACCGAAGGTGTCGTGCCTCGTGGCCGATGACCCGACGTCATGGTGCTGCGTGGCACGTGCACAGAGATTAGGGTATTCTGAAGACAGTTGCTTATTTTAAAAATGGTTAGGTCGTCACCGTTACTGGGACCGTAAAATAATTTGGAAAAACCCAAGGTCGAAGGCGCAGCTAGCTTTACTACCTTTCAATCTGTTAAAAGTTGACCGTTTTAGGCTGTAACCATCCAAGCTGCAAGTTTTTAGTTAGCTCGACACGAGAGTCGGTACAGGCAGAATAAACCTGGATATATGTATACATTTCCTTTTATTTAATAATAAATTTTTTGTATTAAACTGTGTTTTTTTAAATCAGATAATCCCATCTTCAATCATAACCTCAACAGTAATTTATCAACTATATCGAGGTTATGGTTGAAGGTGGGATTTCCCAATGAAAAAGGCACAGTTCAACAAAAAAGAATTGTAGTATTAAATATAGGAAAAATACATCCAGCTTTATTCTGCGTGTACCGACCCTTGTATCGAACTAATGAAAAAACTGGCAGTCTTCGATGGTTACAGCCTAAAAGCGGTCAACTTTTATCACATGGGATTGTAATAAAACTAGCTGCACGTTTGACCGTAGTTTCTACCAAATTGCTTTATTATGGCAGTAACGGCGATGATCTACCTTTTTTGGACATGAATATTTCTTAAACTATTTTATTTGAACAAACTACAATAGCAATAATAACACAATACATACATATGTAGGTGTATGTTAATATTCAAATAATTATACAAAAATAAGGCGAAGTGTGACAAATTAGAAATTGGAGCGTGTTCCATTGATTTGATTCTACTACATATTCCATTCATGAAATTTTACTAGTATTAAACAGAGAAAGCATGTTATGTTCTGTCCTTGTCTAAAGAATAACATCGCTGCTCGACCGATTACTTTATAGTTTACCGCGACACCCAACCCCCTGTTTTTTGTACGCGGTCTCCGTCGTCGAGCTCGGGAACAAAGGCAAGCCGAATAGTATCCCTGATTCGTAACAAGCAACTGGCCAGTCCCGAGCGAGTTGCTTATTACGAATCAATACTGTATTACCACCATGATGAGCTCCCATCCTTTATATTTTCTATAATCCCCCAAAAAAGGAAAAGAAACTATATACCATCTTCCTCGTTCGGTACCTTCTAGAGATACAAAACTAGGATGCGTATGTTGAACTTTGGATAACCCTGATTTTCGCGGCGATTCGAAAGAGGACAGGAACAGCGAATAAGGGGTGGTTACCATAAAGCATATAGCACAAGTCATCCATGGCGCGACTCTTTGTTCGAGTAACAATATAGGGGTGAATCGCGGTTGGGGATTGTTTGTGCCTCGCGGCCAAAGGGTGGGGGATGATTCCACCATTTATTACAGCGACATTCCAACCTGATAATACTAGGAATACGACTGCGAACGGGGATACCGTTTCGTTCCTTGTCGTTGGACAAACTAAGACGCGTATAATCGTATAGAAGGGAAAATTGCCTTTCCTCTGGACATCCTATTCATCCCCTATTATTTCATATTGGAGAATATGTGCCGTCAAATATAATATCGGTTGCGATCATCATATTTATCGATAATATATCACCTAACTACGTAACGTGTTTCCGTTCGTACCTTATATGAAGATTGTAACTTTTGTTACGTTTTACAAGTGTAATACAAATGTATTTTGAACAATATTCTTTTTTTTGATTGAGTATTTGAGGTCAACTGTGAAATATTCTTTTGTTTGGTTTAGAAATCGTATTTTTGCTAAAATTGCAACAATTTTTTCCCATAAATTTATTTTTTATAAGATGTTCAGACCATTAATGTAACGTAAAAACGTGACAACCTGTTTATGATATATTACACATCGAAATTATATAATTGAAAGGAAACTGTTTATATATTTTTAATCTATAAGAAAGCCAATTTTTTGTAAAACACATCGTTGTAGATTAAAAGTATATATGCAATAACAAATACAGAAAATACTGCAATATTTATACAAGTAAATTGTGGTAGATCGCGCCAGAATGTTCTAAACGGTCACGTGTCTAACGTTCGCGACGTCCTTGATCGACGCATTCTCGAAGTCGAATTTTCCCGAAACCGTTGCTAGGCGCAATATTTTGTTTATTCCTTGGTCAGTCTCGTCGCGACGCTTGTATACGTCGGATCTCGTACGTGACGTCACTTTCTGATCTCCGCGTTACGCGAACTTCTTTGCGAATCAATTGTCGTTATTGTTTTCCTCAACTGTACATATCTTTCTAAAGTGTTTAGTGTAATAGTGTTTATTTGAATAGTATAATTTAGTTTAATAGTGTTTATTTTAATAGTATAATTTAATTTAACAGTGTTTAGTTTAACAGTGTTTAGCTTAATATCTTTAGTTTAGATTCTTTGTAAAGAATTTAGTTTCCTTGTAAATAGTAATTACTGTTAAATTAAAAGTTTATCAAAATCGCGTGCAACTTATTCACCCGTGCTTCAAAATACTGTCGCATATTAACGTGAATAGATGCGACAGCAGTCGAAGTGTCAATAAAGAAAGGAAAAGAATAAAATTTCCACTAATTTTTCGTAGGTAGATCCGTTGATTAGCGAACAGGGTCGGATAATCGAGGCGCCGTCGTAGTTTTTCTCGCGGTAAACCGTTCGCCTGCTCTCCCAATATTTTCGTTTCATTGACAAACGTTGTTTTGATAACACTCGATCGGCGGATACCTCTTTTTTTTTCGATCGGATCGCTTGGCGCGCAGGATGATTTGTCTCCAGTTCTCGTTGCTGTCGTCGGCCGCGTTTACATCGATTTATTACGCGAAGCTTTCGAGCCGTTTCCGCGCGCGCGGGAATACCAAACGGCCGAACGGTTAAGTGTGGGTGACGAGACACCGCAGAAACCGAGTTTTGCGGTGCTAAAATCAATTCCGTGTTTGCCTGTCAATTTATCGCTAATGGCCAGCCAGGTAACAGCTGATGATAACGCGATGCTCCCTGCCAGTTTACCTCGAACGTCGATTTTAGTGTCCAAGCATTCGGATGGCTGTTACTTCCACGTCAACTGTCGCGCACACATTTTTTACACTTTCTCTATCCATCTTTTATTTGCCTTGGGTTAAACCTCATCTTGCAACACTATGTCTTTTAACTTCTTTTGCGTAATTTGACATTCAATAATAATTTCGAATGTTGAAATCCATTGGTTCAAAAGTTATAGGTTAAGTGTGGTAGTTTGGGAATACTGTGGTAACTAGGTGAATATCTTATTTAGTAAAACATATATTGGGCTCAAATCGCGGCTATTAAAAATGCAGTTAAGCCAATATTATTTCAGATCATTTTTGACATAATTACATATTTGCACAGTCAAAATGCAAATTGTGAAAATAATTTGGATAATTACAATTTTCTGAATTTGGGGATTTGGAAATTAAATATTTATGTTATGAATTTATAAATTTTAGGGTCTAAAAATTCTCAAGCTCTCAAATTCTGGAATTTGAATATTACAAATTTTAATATACAAAATTTTATAAATTTACAAATTTTCAAATTTTCAAATTCATGTGTTCTTATTAAAAAAAATATATGTACGTACACATAGTATATCAATTAAACACATTGATGTCTATACAAGTTTTATACTATTTGTTTTATGACATAGTTCAAAGAAAATACTCAAAATGTTGTAGTTTTGTAGCTCGATACGCGATCGTGATCTACCACAACTCGGAACATGTCACTTTCGTAGATAGCAATATGTTCTCGTTTGAAACGTTAAGAGGATCACAAGTATCATCCACCGAACGGATTTCGAAGTTTAGTTACTAAAATGTTCGTGACACAAAAATCACATTTTTTTTATTGTGTCACTTTCGAAATGTACGTGCGATATTGCAGTACTGTATATGTAACTTGTTCAAGTAGAATGTACAGTAACGAATAAATCATTTTTTCAACTTACATAAATTGTGTAGTGTGCTAACATTAAATTTATTAAATAGTTCATATAGTGCAAGATAGGAAATAAATTATGTGAATGAATTTAACAGTTCAACATAGAATCTTAAAATAAAGAAGGAAAATATTAGTTAAACAAATGTGTCAGTATTAAATTAATTAAATTTGAAATTATCCAAATTTGAAGCAGGAACATGAAGAATTATCGTCTTAGTTTTCGCAAGGGATCATATGACATGGACTCATGAATGCGACAATGTAATATTACAAGTTTACATTCTCCATCTTACAAGAAGTGTTTAAACATATGTTTTAGGCGATTTGAGGTGATGAAAAGAAATTTAATTTCGATGGACCAGATTCAGTTCATATTGGCGGGTTTTGAGGAAGTACCGAAGTATTTTTCCAAACGAAATTTTGGGGCGATTCATGTATGATATGGGCTGGTTTAGTGCATTCGGCATCACAGAAATTGCATTCGTTCCGCCTAAAATAAACGGCATTGCACATCAGATAATACTTCGACTCTCTCCAAAAACTGTATTGAGGGATTCCTTAACTCAATAGAATTAATGAGAATCAAAGAGCAAAATTCCTCACGCAGTAATGAAGTCAAGTGGTGAAAAGTCTCTTCTCGCTGGTTGACCATATCCCGTCCCTTGATATTTCGAACACCTGCCAGTATGAGCTTATAGCTCGGGTACGGCGGAGCGGCCATTGGCCTAAGAAGCTCAAATTAAAAATATCATCAGACAATACTTAGCAACAATTTACCATCGCCGCTTTCCAAGCGTTAAATTTACCTACCAACAAGATAATGCTTCCGCACAAGTAGGAACACAAAGAAGTGAATTAAGGATCAGAATTTAAAAGTTATCTCGTTCATCGAATCCAAATCCAATGGAGAATTTATGACGAATCCTTGTTTGAGATATCTACACAGATTATCGTCAATATAATGCAGTTTCAGAACTAAAAAATGGCAGCATGGTTCATAATGAAGCTCGAAACCATACAAAATTTAATTGCGAGTATGTTCAATAGAATATTTTGAACCATACCGGTGGTTGTACAAAGTATTAGTTATGTATATTTGCTCCTTTTTTGTTATAATAATAAATTTTTATTAAGTGAGTCTACACTTTTGATGCGACTGTTTTTCGCCTTTAGACTAAAAACACATCTTTCTGCTGCTGCATATGAATGTTTTTAACGGTAATTATAACTTTTCAAGGTATTCTATACATACGATAAAAAAAAGTCAAAGATTCATCAGAGGGCATGTTTTTGTAAAAAATTATGATGCGTCTAAACTTTTGATACACAGTACATTGTTTCATTACGTTTTCACATTACACGTATAAGACAATTAAAAAAACGCATATTTTAAATTATTGTATGAAATAAAGTGGTGAACATGTGTCACCTTTGTCTGTAACAACAAAGGGCTAATAATTAGCCAAATCAATCTAAGTTCCACATCACTTCCACCTGCCAACTTACGAGACACGCAATCCACATAAATTGTAAAAGAACTCTACGACAGCATACAAAAATAAAATCGTCAGAAATTCGATTCTCTATTTCCGTATCTCGATAAATAATATCATCGAACACCCAGCTATTTATCCATCAAAAGGAAACGCGTGCGCGTAGGCCGGTATAAATTAAAAAAAGAGGAAGAAACGAGCGTAGCAGGCTACCGAATCGTACGGTCGTAAGATTTACTAGGCAGGTCCCCTTCCGAAAGCGGAAAGATGCCAGAAAAAGGGGGGGAGGACGGGGCACAATGGCCCGATGATTTACGCAGATATAAATACCGATCGTGGTGTTTTTTCTTTGGACCACGGAAACTTTGGCCACCGTTGAACGGATCACAAAGAAACCGAGAATCCGTGGGCCATACGAAGATGCAATATCATGCCGTTATGACGGCCCCGTGTATTCGAGTAAGGTGCGTAGGGTGAGATTCCCATTGGCTGCCCCCCATTGCCATGGTGTGTATCGTAACGCGACGGTACACCGCTCAGCACGGTACACACATCAATCACCGGCATTTTAATATCGGCTACCGTACAATACCACCGACACCGATATTCCGCGGTATTCTGCCAACCATCCCCCACCGCCTACCTCCCCCCTTGAAAACCGGTTTTTATGGCGAAATTCTTCTAATTCGTTCTCCGACTCACCCCTGCCATCGCGCTCTTCATCCTACGGCCACCGACCGACCCGTTCTCATTCGCTTATTTGCCCTCCCCTATTTCGCCTCTAATCGTTAGTTGCCCGGATTTTTGTTTAATCGCCTACGCGTCGTTGCTTGTGCATGACATATGTATGGACGTTTTTGTTTCGATACCGTTTCATGTGCGATATTTCTTCAGGACAGTGCTTTTTGATCGATCATAAAATCACCTTTTTCTGCCGAATCTATCTGCTGTGATTAATATTGGAATTGTTTGAGGTATGACAGGTCGCTGTTGAGTTTTTTGGAATTACCGATTTTGCGATTGAGGAGTAGTATACTTAATATCAGTGGTGAAGGAGTTTATATTGCTTCAAGGTTATTATTTCTTCAAGGTTATTTACTTTTTCAACATTGGTGATTGGTCAAGGTTTCTTGAAATTAATACTTTTTATAGTTTTCTTTAGGATTGGTAGTTCAAGGTCTGTTTCAACGTTGATACTTCTTCAAGGTCGTCTGTAAGATTATTATTTCTTTAAGGTTAATACTTCTTCAAATTTTTCTTGAAGATGGATACTTTTTCAAGATTAATACTTCTTCAAATTCTTCTTGAAGATGGATACTTTTTCAAGATTAATACTTCTTCAAAATCGTCTCTAACATTGATACTTTTTCAAAGTTTTATTGAAGATTGGTACTGGTTCAAGATTTTTTGAAAGTTAATACTTCTCAAAGGTCTTCTTCGAGATTAATACTTCTTCAAGGTTGTCTTCAAGATTGATACTTCTCCATCAATACTTCTGCAAAATTAATATTTTTCCAAGGTCTTCTTCAAGAAATATAGGACTAAAATTTTTAGGACTACAATGGGATTACAAAATTTATAATTTGACTATAAAAATACCTGCCTTCACACTTCCATCGCGTTGAGATGATAGTGAAGCTTCTTAAAAATTCGATGGACTAATGTTATGTTAAATAGAAAGTGCTCATATCTCAATTTCAGTTTATTACTATTTTTTATTTTTATAAAGTTGTATATTTTTTTGGCTCTCTACTATTTATTCATTTCTGAGCGAGGTAGGACGTTCGAACGCGTCGCCACAATTACGGAAATCACCAGCGAAATGTGCATTGATTAGGTTGCTGCCGAATAGAACGGTGCATTACTAACAGATGTTAGTAATGCGCAATTAGCAGGCCTAATCGGAAATTTAGGTTCGAGATCGACAAAGTTCTCCGGTGATCATTCCATCACGTGCAGTAGGTCAACGTAGACTGATAAAAGCATCATGGGTTTGCTTACACAAAATGGCGACGTACTTGCAAAGATTTTTCGTTAAAGACTTTTGCTTTCATTTTCAAGTTAACAAGCCTGCAAGTTTAAAAGTTACAATTTTTGTAATTTATAATTCACAAGTCTGAAAATTTAATAATTTATGAATTTATGTATTTGGAAGTTTAGAGATTTGGAAATGTGTAAGTTTGGACATGTGTAAATTTGGATATTTGAGTAGTTTTACGTTTTGAAAATTTGCAATTTTGGGGTTTATTAGTTTGAATATTTATAAATTTAATAAAGTGGAAATTTGGAGATTTGATAATTTACAAATTCTAGAATTTAAGTCTTAATTCTTGAATATATCTTCAGTGATATGTAATACTGTAGTTAATATTATATTACCATAATTAACAAAATTATAATTATTATACCTCTTACCATAGATTTCATCAATTTCTACTACCTTCATCAGCACATGATACACTGCCTAAAATTTATAATAAGTCATAAACGTTTAAATATATTACAACATTGATACAGTAATACTGTTTGAAATAAGGAACAATATTAAACGAAGATACATAAATTGGCCAGTTAAAGTATAAAGAGTTCATGGTGCCGAGTGATTGAACGGTATCAACGGTATCAACAAAAAGGGAGGAGAGAAACTTATGCATGGTTGAATTTCATTTTCACGAAATAACATAAATATTGACGACGCGAAATAGGGGAGATCGATCCTTTTATAATCCATACATTACACAGGCCATATTTTCCTTTTTATTTGAAAACAGTTCAGGCTGCAGTAGGGTGAGTACGGTCGCTTTTATGGTGACTGGCTTCACATGTACGAACATGGCTGTATATACGTGTACATACACGAATGTGAACGTGAGAGGACGGCCCGTGACCAGAGATGAAATTCACCTGGAACACGTGCTGCTCTTTTTCACCTCGTGATGTGACGTAGCCATTGAGAGGATTATTTCTACATGAAAAACTGATAGCCACTGTTTGGTCGTACAAATCTGCGCGGCCATTATGTAACGACACTACCGTGTCACGCTAAACTGTACCGGCTAAACCGTTCCAAAGAGGCTGACTACGTTAATGCCTCTCTAACGATAACAAATACAGGTTGTACGGGAAATCTGTTCAAAATCTATTGTTCCAAGAGTTTTAACGCTAGAACTGACGGTTAAGATGGAACCGTTTCTACCAAAACCAATATGGCTCGTTAAAAAATACTTATGATAATAGAATATTTTTATATTTATTGATTTTTACTATCTTACAAAAGGACTTCTATAACCGAAACTTGATGCACACTGTTGTCAGGAGTACCAACTCATCACCTCTTAACACAGTCAATATGTTAATGTTATTAAAAATTACTCTTTAAAATAAACTACGATATCTGACTTGAAAATCTCACAATTTCCTAATAGAAACGTAGTTTTCATCTTTGAGTCAATCACAAACTAAACTTGATGACTCCACCACCAAGGTCACCAAGACCATGGACAGATGTCAGATTCAGTATATTACTTTATGACATATCTGCAAAAATGTATGGGTACTTACATTTCTAAATTTTCATTCAATCGAATATTTTCAATTTTTGGAAAAAATTTTCATATTTTATATTGATAGAATAGAATTTTTGACCTATAGTATTTTTGACTTTATACAGTGTATAAAGTCTCCAAATAGAAGATATTACGGCTTAAAATATACCAAAAATCAAGTAGTTTGAGAATCACTAATTATGTTAAAGTAAAAGATAAATCATAGTCGTATCACGTTGGTTTATTTGTTAACAGGTGTTACGTGAATATTTTTCACGGTAAAAGCACTAAAATCTTATCTTATGACTACGTGAAACTGCGATCGCACACGTTTGTGCGTGTACACGAGTTATCCGATTGTTTTAATAAATACAATAAAAAACGCTGACCATTGGGGAAAAATATGTGGTGCTAAACGAAAATTATTGCGACAATATTTTTGGTCCCATTCGATTTCCCGCCACCGTAATTTGTATCAATGAATCAGTTAAATTAATTACTCATCTTTCTACTTCGCCGACAACGTTGTATTTCACTATTAATTACATATGATTTATCATTTTGGTATAATATATTGATAGAGATAAATATTTACCTATTGTTAAACGAACCTTAACGGACATCGATAGTAATTTTTTTTTTCAGATTCATTATACACTGTTTACTTTAATAATAATTTTATTGATGTGATAAAATAGAAAAATAATACAGAAGAAAGTAGAAAAATAGAAAAATGATTAAATAAAAAATAAAATATAGATACATTTTTTTATAAAAGGTAACATTAAATTAATATTTCAAGAAACGTTTTTAAAAAATTTGTAAATTAAGAAACCTGAGGGTTATTCAGTTTCAGAATTTAAGAATACATTTTCAAAATGGTAGCCTTTATTATAAACGAAAAAATGTATTTAAATAATTAGATAAATAAATGTTTATTTACCATACTATAAACATTGTATTTGCTAAAAGTAAATAAATATAAATATTTATTAAAAATACATTAGTATAAAATTAAAATAATTTATGGCCAAAAAAATATTGTATATACTCAACTGGGATATTAATGAGTTAAATTAGCATTAAATACTTTGCTGTGTAAAGTAATATTTAAAATGTCATTAGAATTCAGTAATATTATAAAACCTGTGTTTTTTGATACTTGAAAAAGATTTATAAACGCAATTCGATATTGTTTGCACATCGCTTTTTGTATCCACTCCTGTTACCGAAATCATATTAATTTGATTGCACGTTTTATAGGAAGTACTTACAGCAAATAGGTTAATATTTAAACGATACGAGAGTCCGTGTATTTTATAAAGCGGCGTTGGTTTTCAAATGTTTGAAATTGATACCAGGTAAAATATCGCAGGTGACCTACAACAAAAAAGGACGTACGACCAAAAAGTTAGTTTTGATGTGCTTTTCAGCAATTTTATCTCCGCCAAAGCACAAATGTATCAAAAAACAAATCTGTTTTGTTTTTATTTCACAAGGACCCAGTCAATTCAACGTTATACGTTACCATTACGATCGTAATTTTGTTGCTGTGTTATTGTTTTAACAAGAAAATTATTGCAAAAGTTTTTATGATACATACATGATACGTTTTCATTGTTTATAGAAATCAGTGACTGTTTTCAGTGATATTCGATATAGGTTATTGCATGCATGACGGTTTTCAATAGCTCAAGGAAAGAACTTCACGTAATTTTCGTTTTCTAATTTTCTACGTTTACTCAGTCGCAATTGATACACTTGTTCTGTACAATGATACACTGTTAATACACTTGTTTTATACACTGATACACTGTCAATACACTTGTTTTATGTAATTATACACTTACTCTGTACAATGACAGTGCTACCAACTACTACAAAATTAAATCTTGACAGGTCATTACTAGCAGTTTTATATTCCATAATGAAAATTATTCTACAATTTTCTTATGGTACCGTATGTTATCATTTATAGGAAGCAGTAATTGTTTTTGTTAGAGTTTGCAGGCAGCCTAATAAAACACATGCACGGTTAAACACAATAAAAATAGTTAAATATAACATAAAATGTACGCACTCTGCACAATCGTACTGCCGCATGGCGTCGCGTAAGGAGAATCGGTGAAGAAGGAGAAAACACAGTAGAGGGCGTTAAAGTAAATATGAAGATCGGTACATTTTGGCGCGAAATACAAATTAATCAATTTCCGGGTATTAATATCTCAACAGTTTTGTATTAACGATGAAACTTAAAAATCACTGTATATTTTATACATATAAATATGATTTCTTCAATGTTATAAAATAATGCCTTTTTAAATTCTCACAAGTGCCTTGCGAATATAGTAATAAACACACATTTTTTATCAATGAAAATATTTTTGAAGTTAAATGATTTGATACTGTAAATTTGCAGTATTTTGAAAAAACGCAACAAAAAATAAGAAATACTTTCAGTATTTATATTGATTATCAAATTTGCTCACCATTGTTGAATAAAATGCAAGAGTTTCGTAGTACTGTATACAAATTTCCTTTTCCTTTTATTACTGCAAAATTATATACAAATTTTCTTTTTCTTTTATTACTGTAAACTGTATACAAATTTTCTTTTACTTTTATTTCTGTAAATTGTACAAAAATGTTGTTTTACTTTTATTAGTGTAAACTGTATATAAATTTTCTTTTACTTTTATTACTGTAAATAGTACAACAATTTTCTTTTACTTTTATGATTGTAAACCATATAAAAATGTTTTATTTTTATTACTGCAAGGTATTATTTAAGAGGAAGAAAACAAAAGTCTTTTGAAGCATCAGACGTGACCAAAGCCTTTGACGCAACCCTGCCACAGATCCCCTGAATATTTCGGAATTTATGCAATAATTTATGTCCGGGAATTGACTCGATGTACTTGATTAATTTCTGTCTAGCGAATGATAGCGGTGTAACGTATCATCGAGCGTTCCGGGCTCGGATGTATCGCTTTGATTCGGTTGCACGACGAAAATGAAAAGTACTGTCTCTGTGTATCGTCGGATCTGTCAACAGTCTCACTATTATTCGCGATAACGGCTCGCTATATCAGATTTTCGACATTTGAAATTCGTGACGCGTGTTGGTGCCAAGTCAGAGCAGCAGAGCCGTTGATACTTTCGCAAAAGCTTTCCTACGACATACAATCCAGCGGCAGGTTCAATTTCAACCAGCCTGAAAGCAGATATTTCAATTGACAACGTTATTCCGGAACAGTTATGGCCCTCTCGTGTCATTCTCTTTGCATCAAAAAAAGAATATTTCGTTTGTGAAACGTTTGACTGATTTAGCATTTTCGTTTCAATCCGATCTAGTTTAATTTTTAACGATTTGTCACTACTTAAGATACTTTTCGCTTGTATACCTGGTGTTCCAATTTTTTACCAAATTTTACCAATGTATTTCATACGAAAAAATATGAAAAATATACTATATTAACGTAGAGTTTTAAACGCTTTATTGAAATGTTATAAAAATATACAGGGTGTCCATTTTATATAAAATTTAGTAACTTGTTAAATTTAAAATTTGCAAATGTGAAAATTTATGAATTGAGAAGTTGAATTTAGGACTGGTGGTTTATTTGGTAAATTAGTAATTCGCTAATTTAATAAATTTTTAATTTATTAATTTGCTAATTTTTTAATTTTTAAATTTCCAAACTTCAAGCTCCAAAGTTTGTAAATTTCCAAATTCCTAAATTCCCACATTTGAAAATTTCTAAGTTTCTAAATGATTAAACTTCAAATGATTGAAATTCATAAAATTTTTAAATTTATATTTCAAATTTTTAAATTTGCAAGTTTCCAGATTTTCATATTTTTAATTTTTTAAATTTCGAATTTCCAGATTTCTAAATTGCAGTAAGAATTCACAAAGCATAAATCATATCATGTTGAAAAAATCCTGCCAAAAAAAAATGCTATTATTTTTTTCATAAAATAGCATTATTATTTCGCTTATCTGTACACCGCTATAACGAAACATTTCGAGTACGTATAAATTTAGTTCCGTTTTTACACTTCTCGAAAATCGTCTGTCTTCGCGTTTCGCGCACAGCCGGTCGTTAATTGAACGAGAAATGACTATCAATCCATGGTTCTTGTTTCCCGAACGCATCGGGTGGAACACGTCGGATTACTCGACAGGAATATCATTTTATTTGACGTTGAACTCATTCCAGAATACATTTGTTATTAATTAATAAATGCCAGTGGTCGCTTCTGCATAGAGCTATCGGATTTAAAGCAAGCTCTCACCCTCCCTCCCTCTTTCACCGGCTCCTCCTCATCCTCTTGCTCCTTTCAGCTTTTGCATATATGCGAACACGCTGATTGACCCACGAGCGATCGTTCGACCGTGAACGCAAACGAATGACTCGGCTACTCATTTTACACCCACAATGGAAAATTCGAATTTTCCTTTTTTTCCCCCTTACTTCTTCTTTTTCTTTTTTTTAGCGTTTGCGATAATCCTGGCCCATCCTGTTTTTCCTGCGACCCTTCATTTTTGCATTTATGCGTATGCACTTTGTTTCAGCTGACCTCTGCTTCAATTTTCTTTCCTGTAATAATTTATGATGAAAATAACTTAATACTAGATTTACGGAATCCATAAAAATGACTGATTTTAAATTACGAAAAGTTGTAGGATTACTTTCCTTTACGAACATGGTTGCGTCGATTGTGTTGTGCCACGCGCCAGACTGTTTTTTGCTCATTTATTTCTTCGAACGCAAACGGGGTCGTTTTTTCGTAGACTATAAAGCGTGACTTGAGAGAGTGTGGAACGTTTGGTTGGCTATGCGAAATAAAATATAAGCGTAAATGATCTACACGATGTAGCAAAAAATTTATCCCTACCACTAGGAGAAGATCTTTCGAGCCGTTGAGAAGTGTAACACGATCCGAGCGTGTGTCTATCCGTGAGACAATACCACTGTAAATATAAAACCTTTTAATTTTTTATTTTTTTTATTATAAAACTTTTACCAATAGATTTTTGAAATTTTTCTGACTAAAATGAGACCAAGCACCATATAATTTGGACTATATTTTCTGGTTTAATTGACGATAATAAGTTTCGAATGCAGAGGAGGATAGCAAGTGAAAAAAGGGACGCTGCGATTGTGGTACTCGGCAGAAATCAAACCTGTTGTATTCCTTAGAATGCTAATGCATTGCAAACTTTTTTATTTTTAGTCCGTTTTTCATATATTTTTTCTCAACATACTTGTGACATTTTCCTGATTGAAATGAGATTAAGAATGACGAAATTCGAGACATATTTGTATTAACTTATAGGTGTAAAGTCCTCGAAGTCGTAAGCCACAGAAGTCTACGATTTCGACTGTCAGACGTATCACGTGATTATCCGATTAGCACCGAAGAAAAACGAAATTACCCGACGTATCAGTACTCGTCCGTTTACCGCGAACTTTACTGCAATAAAACCTCGTATAAGCTTTGCTAACATTTTCTTCATTCACGTTTGTTGCACATTTTAAAAAAAAGTCTCTTGAATATAATAATTTGACTACTGTACAAGATTTTTCTAACAACGTAAGACGAATAAAAAACAAAAACTACTCTGCACGCTAAATGAAGGACTTTTCTACTTCCCGCTCTCGTAAGTGCGGATGATTAGCGCCTCCTAGTGTAGTTTCTTTTCTTTAGAGATAACTTCACGTGTAACCTCTAACTGTAATGGCTGTCCCGCACGCGATCTTAAACAAGTGGTTATATCTCTAGTAATCGTCTTTTTCTAAGTATATAAGTATGTTACCATAAGTAAGTAATATTGTTAGCGAAGCTCTTTTCGCGTTCAGTGGATAAAGAAAAGAATTATAAGAATACAAGAAATGCACGGAATATAATATAAATCGCGTAACACAGTGAGCTACCTCGTCAAAACGTGCGTTACGTACGAAACGTCATAAGACAACTGACAAAACACAGCGATACCTCCACGAATTACCAACATAATACCAACAAATATTAAGCGTATAAATAAACATAACATGTTCAACTATTGTCACTACACCCACTAAATTTCTGCCCACACAAAACATCCACAGATCCAATAATTGACATTATTCATCGAAGGTGTGAGTTACATTGAAAACTCGTGACAGTGTTCTTACGTTAAGAAAGAAAATCAGAATATGAAGATTGTCTACGTGTAAAAGCAAGTGCAGTAACGAGTTAGCTGAAAGTTTGCAGGAAATTAGAAATTTTCGAGGGTGAGAGGTACGATCTCTTAGGCAGAAAGTTTCCGATAATGAAATCATTTTGCGCGGGTTCACGCAGAAAGCTGTCGCGTTCGTTCCTTCCGTTAATTACTAATAATATTCAGACAATTCGCGATGGGGTGGGCGCGAAATATACACGAGGGTTGAAAAGTGTTGGCCGGAATAAGAGAGGAGAAACGGCCGAGTCGGTCGGCACGGTATTTCCATAGGCAAACAGAAGACCGTAGGATCGCTGGCAAGAAAAATGAATAAAATTATGAAAGAAGGGAAATTTTTGAGAGTAGAGAGAGATAGGCAAACGGTGGGAAAAGGAGAGAGAAACGGGAGAAGAGGAGCACTGTCAGTCGTCTGACAGCAAGGGGATGAAACGTGCTGGAAGAACGAGCACACGAACCACCAAGGGTGTTTGCCATACGATTTTTGTAACGGCGGGTGTAAATCGTCGACCAGGAAATTTCCGTCTCTCTTTCACACCCTTCTCTTCCCTTTTTTCCCTGTTTTGACGCGTTCTTTGCGTCTACGTTATCCAGACGGTACACCGTTCCTTTGATTTTGCACTCGATGCGTTCGCTCGTGAAATCCGAAATTTGATAAGGGAGGTAAAGCGCCAAGAGTGAAACGACACGATCTGTGCTATTATTTTCAATTGATCTGTTTTATTACCACGAACAAATTGTCTTAAGTCAAATACTGTAATTCTCGTTTTTATTTAATGCTTCTTTTTAAATATACTTTTCATTATCTATGTTATTCTTTGATATCAGTCGCCATTTTTGAGACATTTGTTATAAAAGGTATTTTGAATGAAAATTATTTTGTTAACACGTATTTTTTAACCAATTGTATTTATAACAAATGTAATATTTACAAATATTTAATTATACTGATTACAAAAAACGTAAGAATAATAAAGTATAATTATCAAGTTGAATTTGGTCAGTACAGTAGATATAATTTTGCCTTTCTTTAGTATAATATCTAAACTTTTATGAACTAATATGCATATGTCTCTACACACACAGTAGAATATATCCAGTGAAATTAACCAAATGTACAATATTTATTATATATATTATTTATATTTATTTAATATTTATTTAACATTTAAAATGGTAACAAATTTTTTGTTACTAAAATATAGTAATAATTTGCAAAAATTATTTACAAATAATTCAACCAAAACAGTCATATACATATACTAACTATTTATTTCACAAACCATAGTCCTCATCACTGATATAAATATCCATCAAGTAAATCTCAACCACTTACCTTATCCAACAGTTTCACTATAAATTCCAGCCGTATCTATAACATTGACCAAAATTAACGAACACTTATTAACACTTTACATCAACGAACACTTGCCACGTAAATAACGACGTATCCATACTGTTCCACAAACAGATTCAATTAAACTTGAAGAACCTGTCGCGCCGTCGCAAATAATCATTCAGACCGTACGCATCAAGTCGTTTTTTTTATTTTTTATTTTTCATTTTAAAGCCGTCCGTTACAGTCGCGAAGCCGTATTATATTTAGAGGGAACACAAGCGGGCACACCGACGATGATCGACAGAGCGGGACACGTAATAGCTTTATAAATTCGTGTCTCTGTATATGATCGTACTTACGTTCGTATGTACACGTGCACGCACGTGTTCCTAGTAAATAAATACGCGGAAGCACGTATTATTCATCGGGCATCGAAGTGGAGAGTATTATGGAATTTATTTAATCCACCGGCCGCTCACTGACTTTGTCGCATATGAATGCGGGAAATTGCAATCGATCATTATATCCCCCCCTCCTTTGCCCCCCCCCCCCCCCTCTTCCCATTCGACCCTCACCGGTTCCGGTGACTCTTGTAAACGAAAACGTTCGTTAGCGGGATCTTCAAACGGGGGATTCGACGAAATTTCATTTCAAACGTATACGTGTTTTTCACTCCGCCTTTCTCCCGATTTTTTTCATCTCTGTTTCGATGCTGTTTGTTTAAACATTTTCCTGGAAATCCGAATAGCGATAATGCATTGGAAACTAAATTATAGGTTACCGTAATGGGCAAAAAACGTAGAGCGTTTCACCAATTAGTAAATTGCGACCATTTTAGCACTTTGTCGCGTTACTCGTAAATTTTAGTAGAAATAATTTTGACCTTTTTTTGGTAATAGTTTCCGACTTGTTTTTATAATAGCGTCATTTCTATTATTAGCAATTTGTTCACTTAATTAACTGGAATGTATTGGAACTGTGGATATTAAATGTAAAATAATATTGTGAAAATAATTGATACAATTTGTAAAAATAAGAATATTACTGAATAAAATTTTTAACTGCTTCAGTGTAACAGTTAACGTGTATGAGGCAAGTGACTAAAAAATGGATAGAAAATACTGTGCACAGAACAAAAGCATTTTGTGTTGGTGTAGTATTAAGCAACAAATAATTATTACATTTTAGTAACAAACTGAATATATTATAAATTAAATAATATATTTAAAAAGAAGATAATTTAAGTGATATCTTCCAAAGATATTTTTAAAGAAAAAAGATACTTTGCGACGGGGCATATTATACTAGTGAGGTTATGTAGGGTTAAGCAGGTTAAGTTTGCGTATTTTATTTTACAAAAAATTTTACATGCTCTTATTGCAACTTACAATTATTTGCCGCACTTTTTATTAGGATACTTTAACCTATAATAACCTATAATAAAGTAATCTATAAAATAATAACCTATAATAAAGCAACCTATAAAATAATAACCTATAATAAAGTAACCTATAAAATAGTAACGTGTCATAAAGTAACCTATAAAATAGTAACCTATAATAAAGTAACCTATAAAATAGTAACCTATAAAATAGTAACCTATAATAAAGTAACCTATAAAATAGTAACCTATAAAATAGTAACCTATAATAAAGTAACCTATAAAATAGTAACTTATAATAAAGATTAAAACTAATCTTTGCATTTATTGTCAGTATTCAATACACTGTAAAAGTCAGTCTTATTACTTACCTTTACAAATATAATTTTTAGTGCAACTTAATTTTTGAAAGTAGCTGTATATGTATAAAAGTCAGAAATATTTTGATCAAAAAGTGCTTTATTTTTTAAACTATTAAATATTTTGTAGATAACTGAATATTACAAAACAAATCATTCTAATATAAAAATTGATCTAGAATTGTTCTCTAGTCAGCTTAGTTCTCAGATGTTAAATAATTCCTCTTTTTACCAGGATTTTTTTTTAAATTCACATTTGTATGCACACGATATTTTTCCGTTTCGTTTGGTCATACCGGCGAAACGGATTCGCGAAGTTTGGTAAAAACAGAGTAATTAATCTTAATTAAGTAGCTGTTAGTGGGTCGGTAATGTTGTAACGGCGAAGGACCGTCACGGAATTTATTTCACCGTACTGGAAAATTTCGAAAATTCCACTGCGTTATGACATAATATTACAATAGGTTCGTTTCATCGAGCGTTTCCGGGATTTATTAATTTCTACGCGAATTTAATCCTTTGAAGCACCGCTGAAACTATTCGGTGAATATTAAAATATCCTAGTATGCACACGCCCGGCCTGTTACCGTACAGATAATTTCATGCTCTCGCTGTGTTTTCAGCAAGAAAATTTTTTCAACAGACGCATAAATTCAGTATTTCATCGTTCTCTTCTGTTTGTTAATCCCGCGTGTTCGTACGCTCGCTTTTTATTTCATAGCAATTTCATCCTTTCCCACCGTTGTTCTCGTGTACGTGTTAATCAATTGTTTATCAAAGGCACAGATATATTTATGCTTGATATTTAAATTTTAATCATCCGTCAAAATCATGTAATTGCTCTGACTGGGTATTAACCGACGTTCCCTGCTACAGATTTAATCTTAAAATCGTTCACGAATCATTTTGTAACCCGATTACTGGTATATGTATTTGCCGGATTTTAATATTAACGAGCTTTTCAAGCTTTTTCTTATTTCTGTTGCCTGCAATTTCTGGTTCAGAACGCGCGGTAATATTATTTTTGCTGTTGTTTTCGTCTCAGAACAACAGAAAATTGGCGTGGAATAATATTCTTTTTTATGATCGTTATGAATTACATAAATATTATTGTGCAATGTACAATGTACATTAATGGATTTTTACTCGTTTCGTGGCTTGTAAAATTCATCGAATGAGAAGTAATTATTAGATGTACAATTTTAGTATTTAAATTATTTTAATGATAACGCAGTATTTAAATATGGCGTGTAACAAGATTCCATTTAAAATTATATGATAAATTGTTATTCTTAAAATTATTACTATTTTTACTACATTATTATACATGCATTTATCAGTGAACTTAGCTGAGATTATTTTAATTACTAATTTAGAGAATTAAATGTGACAATTTTTTTATTGGATGATTTATAAATTTTAGGAATTTATGAATTTGATACTGTAGAAATTTATAAATTTATAAATTGGGAATTTCTCAATTTAGGAGTGTAAGTCTAAAAATATAAGAGTTTAGAAATTTTTTAATTTGAATATTTAAAAATTTGAAAGTCGAAAATTGAATAGTATTAAACCGAGTTTCACCTTTCAAATGCAAAGTGTCAGCAAAGAACAAACCACACAATTAATATATCACGTTTAGCATCGTTTACAATCATTAAAACGTTCAAAGAAACAAATTAGTAAACGTAATCAGCTGAGACGCAGAAGTAGAGCGACAGTTTCTTAACGAGAAAATCCAGGAGCGAGGATGTCGTTGGCTTCTGGAAGAGCAGAAGTTCTGTCGATTTGTCGCATCTGTGCACGTTAGGAAGTTACTATGTTAGCCTGCTACTTAAATCACTGCCGAGAAGGGCTGGAGGGTGTTATGATGCCTAGTTTCGTCTTCGACGTATAACCTCGTCACCGAAAGTTCATCCCCCTGCTAGCTTTCGGAACAACCAACTCTTTATTACACCGTAAAGTTTTCCGCGATGGACACGTGTTTCTGATCGCCATCAATCCCCTTTTGATCCTTCGGATCGTCCTGTCGTCCCTTAACACTAGATTCACGTTCTAGGTTCCTATATTCTTAAATTCCTAGACCTTCAAATAACTATATCTTCAACTTCTTATGTTCACAAATTCGTTGACTTCCAAATCTCTAGATTTCTGTATCAATAGTTTTTTAAATTGTTAGATCTCCAAATTCGTAGGTTGTTAAATCCCTAGATCTCCATATCAATAGTTTTCAAAGTTCTTATGTTCCTAAATTTGAAGTCTACCAAAACCTCACATTCTCATATCAGTAGTTTCCTAAATTCCTAGGTCTCCAACTGCCTATATTCACAAATTCGTTGACTACCAAATCTCTAGAATTTTAATATCAGTAGTTTTCTAAATTGTTAGACTTCCAAATTCATAGGTTGTTAAATCCTTAGATTTCCATATCAATAGTTCCCAAAGTTTTTATGTTCCTAAATTTGAAGTCTGCCAAAACCTCACATTCTCATATCAGTAGTTTCCTAAATTCCCAGATCTCCAACTTTCTATGTTCACAAATTTTTCCAAATCCCTAGATTCCTATATCAAAAATTGTTCAAACCCTACATCTCCAAATGCCTATATTTCCAAATTAGACTGCCAAATCCTTAAATTTCCACATCAGCAATTTACCAAATCTGTAAATTTCCAAATTCCTATCAGTAGTTCCCCAAATCCAAATATCCCTAGTACCTTCCCAAATAACCCACCTCAAATTTTCAATTCTCAAAAATCCCTAAAAACCACCAACTATATCTCCTTTGCAATATTTTCTGTAGTATAGTCCAATTTACTCTCGACTCTACGTATCTCAATGCAGTTTCGAAGAGCGGAAGTTTTGAAATTAGTGGGCAGCAAAGCACAGTGTTACGATTCGAGTATAACGTCGGTGAAGCGATAATACTTTTCAAGTATTCCCGTCGAATCCGGTGAGAATGCGGAATAAAGGTGAGAGCGTGGTCGAAGTGTGATTCGGCGAGTTAAAATTAGATGTTCGAAGCTGAAAGATAGAACGTACGGGGGTTGTTACAGCCGCGGACGTGCAGAGCCGGAGGATGGGGTTAGAGAGACGGATAAGGGGATGGAGAAGCACCATACGGACGAGCCATTTAAACTTCTCACCCCCGAAACCACACGCTTGTCCGCATTCTGACTTATACCAGGCATCGTTCACCCCGTCGTCGACCCTCCTCCACCTCGCTCTTCATCCTCGCTGCCCGGCTCTCAGTCACCCCTTACTCTCGCGCTATTATACGCGTTTGACATTCGCCACTTCAACCCTCTTCGACTGTACGACGAATCGCTGTTGAAAACGTAAACGGCTTGTTCTTACGCTTCCGTTCTTGTCTTCTTCAAACAAGAACGAACACTTCAAAAATGTAGTTTCCCGGAATCTTCGAAAATATTTTATGAGGATACAGTCGCCTGAGATGCGTTTCGATCTGATTTTGATGATCTTAAATTATCAAGGTCGTGTTAAAGGAGACGTCTTTGATTTCATTTACCCTAAATATGTTATGAAGATGTATAATTGAGATAGGAGTTATATTGAAACAAATAAAAAGAGATAAACTGTTACGTCTATTTTGTATTCAGTGATCATTGACTATGCAAACTGGTTGTATTTAATCTTCGAATATAAGAGTATTAAAAATTTGGGTAAATGTGCAGATTAAGGGAGCCATCATGAAAGTCACTTGAAACAGATAAAGGTAGAAAAGTGCTTATTTTAATATTTAGCGATTATTGACTATAAAATTTCATTAAACGGTATTAAATCGTATTACGATTTTATTAAAATTTTATTCAATTTATTCAATTTTAATTGGACATAAAATGAAAAGTATCAAAAATTCAGGTAAATATGCAGAATAAGAGTGCCATCCCCGATTTCATTGCAATTGATAATTTATGTAGTTTTAACAAAATTTTAAATGAGTTCAATTATTGTATGTATACTCAAGATTATTATAATACGTAAGTCTCTTATTCCATATAGATGATCCTCCATTTTACAATATCTTTTTTTGTATTATTAAAGAGAATAATAAAAGTGAATAGTTCATTGTAAATATACCTAAACATAGTTAAAGGAAAAATCTTAGCAGTGCTAAATAAATTGCAGTAATCATTTGTCCATAATTTATTCGTGTGAAACTTGATACTATTTTACATATACACAAATTAAATACTTATTTCGAATATGATAGATGTTGAAGTTTAGCAGAACATTACTTTCAGATTCTGTGTCCAAGTATTCGTGAAGACTAATCCTCCCGCATGATACTAGAAGATTAGACGATTAACCATTATCGAACCCACATGCTTCCCTATCAAACGAAGTAGTTTTTCGAGAAAGGTAACCTTGTCTAATCCAATGCGTATTTCATCTTGAATGATCGAAGAATATACTTTAACGTCAGTTAAAGAAGAGGGTATACAAATGCTTATGTCTCTAAATTGCTAGGCCTCCAGAGCTCTAGTTTCCAAAATTTCCATGTTCTCAAATTTCTAGATTCCTAATACCCATGGTTGCAAATTTCTCTATTACTAAATTTCTAGGATAGGTTAGTTTCTCAAATTCCTAGATCGCCAAATCTTTAATTTCTATACTTCCATGTCCACAAATTTTTAGACTCCCAAATACCTACGTTCTTTAATTCTTAGGACTCCAATTTCCTCACCATCAGTACCTACGTCCCCAAATTCCTACATTGCTGTATCCGTAAAGTGTCAATTCCCAAAGTCCCCATTCTAAAACTCTAAGAATCCAGAAAAGAATCCCTAGTTTCCAAAACTTGTAGGTCCCTAAATCTCTATGTCCCTGTATCCGTAGAGTCTCAAATCGCAAAGTGTCCAATTCCAAAAACGCAGTCTAAGAACCCAGAGAAGAATCTCTAGATTCCTAAACTTCTCCCCAAATTCCTGTGTCTCAAACTTTTATGTCTCCAAATTCTTAGATCTCCTAATCGCTGCACCCCAAAATCTCTAGATTTCCAAATCTCAAGGTCCCAAATCCCAGTTCGAATCCCAAAAGTTCGCAAAAATCAACCGTGATGAAGCCAGATTTGCTGTACGAAATTGACCATTAACAACGTATTAGCAAGTTAAGTGGTTGTCGGCGGGGATATCCCGTATTGACCGAAACCATGCCAGGAACAGCGTGGCGATCAAGAAGGATCAAGGAACGGAAAAGTGTCCGATGGAGATTTGTTGGGGCGTCCGGTCTGGTTGTAGGCCAGAAAATCTGCGGCTTTTATGAATGACGTTGCAAAAAAACAGTGGTAAGTTCGAGCTGGGGTTCGACGGAAGCTTAGGCGAAAGTGTCAGGAGGGTGATTAGCGAGCATCGGTACGCGTTACGTTTCGACAAGGCTCGCTTACAAACACCCTCGCAGCCGGCTCGTCGACGCGCTGACCCGGCAGCTGGCCGCTGTCTAATCTTTCCTCGATTATGGGGCTAGATGTAAATCAAACTCGAAACCCTATATACGTACCTACCTACCTAACCCACCTACCTACCATGTACACGCTTATACGTGTCTCGTCACTCGCCCTACGGACGATTCCCGTTAAAACTCCGAGCCTTTGCAAATTTCCCTGTCCACACGCTTCTTCGCCTTCCCGCATTTTCGTGATTTATGGAACCCCGATTAGAAGGATTTGCCAACGTAGTCGATACGATTCCATTTTCTACGTGTCGTGTTCGGATTTGTGGTAACATCCATTTGCAAACGAATATTCTTCTCGGAAATAACATATTTTCATCTTGTTATTGCTATTCTTTTCGTAAATATCTATATTTAGGAACGCTGTATGGGATGTGTAAAAATTGGTCACTTGAATAACTTGGTTGAAGGTAGAAGAGAATGCGTTAGGCTAAACTTACAGTTACATTAATATTCGGACACTATATAAAAAAATGCTACTGTTGTATTGAAATCATATTTTCATCAAAACAAAAATTCAGCAGTGTAACCGATATAATGCTATTTCCGAATCTCATGTAATATATTTCAGTGTATTACTATTGTGAGTGAAAGCATAGAGTAAATTATATTCGTGATAAACTATGTAGACCAAGTAAAAATTTATAGTATTTTAAGTAAAATGTTAGGTAATTTAATACTATTCAAAATAAATCACATTTTTTGTTTAGCTATGTTAGTTGTCATTTATAAATAATGAAATATTTTAAAAATATTTTAAAATAGAAGTATACAACTTGGAAATATTTTAAAATCGAGATACACAATTCCCATATATGTACTTTCAGATAGAATACCAGAAATATAATTTTGACAATTGTTAAAAATATTTATAACAAGAAAAGAAAACTATTTTAAAATAGAATGAGAAAAAATATAATTTCTATAATTCTTAAAAATATTTATAAAAAGAAAAGAACGATTGGATATATATTTATAGAAATACTGTTATTGCATCTAAAAGGAATATTTATTAGATATGCTTTTTTGTTACAAAAATCAGGAGAAATGTCTTTTAGAGTTTCGTTGAAACAAGTATTTAGCGTCGAGTAATGAAGAAGAAAGACTAGACTGTTTAAGAAACAGGATGGGACATTAGGTCATGGAGAACCAGAAGAGGGAGAAAGGAAAGAAGGGTAGAAACCGCAAAACAAGTTAAGCTAATCCGGTTATCCAATTGATCGTGCTTCGAGAAGCTATTCTACTAATTGTCTTCTTGGTTGCTTCGTTCAGTGAATAGTAGCAAGGGTGGTCGAATAAATTATGTGCGTATACACGGCGTAGTAATACACCGTATACATAATAGTAATATAAATCATTGTTGTTGTGCGTGTTTCTTACTATAAATTTACAACAAATATGTAGCAAATACATAAAAAATACAGATACGTGTATTTGTAATATATATCAATACTCGTATATTAATTCTATTAAAAAGAATGTTAAAAAAGGACAATTGCAAGTCTCCGACAGGTCGTGTCCGAGACAATCGGAACGATTCGGCAATCTTCGATAATTTACGGCGCTCGAGCCGATTGCCGGACCGCGACGGTTGGCACGTGCCGATTAGAATAAATTTGGAAGGCGAATGGTAAAGACGTGTAGTGTAAATAGCTAATAAATTGTTAAGTCGTAGAGTTGATTTCGAAGTCCCAATAAGTACAAAAGAAGATAAATAATACAAGTTTATTAGTGGTAAAATTCTTTCCAACAACAATCTTAAAGAATTAATAGAACCAGTGCGCGAAGATGTTCAAAGGCGTGACGCAGTTACATCGATACGGTATCATGCTGTCGACAACTGCTTGCTGAACGAAACAGGTAACATAAAAGTCGATATTAACAATAAATAGGTCTATAATTAATATGATAAAGAATTTAACCATAAATATTACAAAGTAAAGAAAAAAGAACTGATAAATTTTCTTGTTCTCTGTTCTATTACACTGATCCCTATTATTATCGTGTCAAAACTTGTTCGACGCTGTTTCGTTCAGCGTTGGAACTTACTGGAACGTAACCCTTGCGTTAAATGGGGTCTTACTATTATACATCATAATATATATGAATATTGTTATATAATATAGCAGCTTAAAGAATCAATTAGCGAGAAAGTTAAAGACTGCAGAGTAACGAACAAACAGGGTGCATAGAGTGATCGTTCAGTCGAATCCAGTTACGCGTAACGGTATTTCCATGTGCATGAATATTTTCGGTCGAGCGAATCGTATAATGTCACTGCGGCTGAACCGCATCCGGATTACGAATTAATTGCTGCGCGATGAAATCAAAACATCCACCTCCGCTTATAATTAATGTTATTCTGTCGTGTAAAGGATGGTTCACCGCAGGTAAATCGTGCGACTGAACGTGCAAGTAAATTCGTGTGATCCATGACCGTTTCGACGAATACGAGAACAACATCGTTGCTATCTTGTGTACATAGAACGTATCCTCGGCATTGACCGCCATTTTTCAACCGTTTTCGGTGATGTTCCAGAAAAATCTTTTGAGTTAAAGTTAATCAGGTTTTAATTCGTTATATATCGGTATTATAAATTTGTTAAAACTTTCATTTTAATACTACTCAAGGGCACGTGGACTTTTTTAAAATAGTGTCTAGGGACATATAATGAAACATGAAAACAATAAGTAGGGTTACTTTAAGAACCGATTATTGGTTATGAATTGTCGAAATTGTTAAGCTTAGGAATATTGTCATTTCATTTTTTCATATTTTACTATTTTTAGGTTCTGAATTTTGATTTAAATTTTACTTTTAATTTTTGAATTTTACTTTGATTATTTGGAAGCTTAGATGTGTAGAAATGTAGAACTGTAGAAACATAGAAATGTAGGAATTTAGAAGTGCAAAGATTTAGTAATTTACAAATTTACAAATATAAAAATCTAGAATTTGAAATTAGAAAATTAGAAAAATTTCAATTTGAATAGAAATTTTTAGATTGAGAAATTGACTATCCATTCGGTGTACACCTCTTATGTTGTCCTATCAATTTATACAAAGGCCACGTGGACATCAATAGCACTTTCTTCTAAAATTACATTTTCTCACAAATTAAATCTTCTTAAGAAAGACATTTTATTGTGAGTATCGGCAATTTATTAAATTCCGTATATTATATATACAAGGTCATCTTCTATATGGTTGTATCGTCAATTCCATCATACTCTGTACATATGTTCTCTCCAATTAGTCGTTCCATCAATCTTGCTCACCTGCTTGACAAACCGTTTCTGAATAATTCGAAATTCAAGACTTGTAGTTCGGAGAAATACGTCGATATACTCTATCGAATTTTATTCCAAATATATAGCTATTATTAGTTACCCAAGTAAAATTTAAAATTTCAACTTCAACTGTGTTCAATATCTTGAATATTCAACATTGTGGAACGATGATTTTTCAAAAATAATTGCAAAAAGAATATAGTACATATTATATTACATTTATTACATTTGGATGACGCATTAATTTTTACATAAACTTATCATTAGTTTTAGTGCAAACTTTTATTTAATATATTAAGTATATTATTATTTTTAGTTATGAATATTTACTTATTTTTTAACAAGCTTAATACAATAACAAAGTTCGTAATATATTAATAACGACAAACTAAGCTGTAAATCAAGTATTATTTATAGAAGGAATAATGCAAATTATAATATAAAGATGCATTTAACTTTCCACTAACAAAATTAAATGTTAAATTTGCACATTCACGTTATTACGTACAGCATGATTTCACGCTTTCGAAATTTGCGCCCATTTGTACTGAAAATGGTGGCTTCCTATCTGTCACATTAACACTTCACTCTCTGTATAAAATTGATTAGTGTTTTTATATAAAAAACACTGCATCAGTGTTTCTATGTAAAATATATTCTATCTTATATTATACAGAAATATACAGGGTGGATCTAATTTTGTCAAAATATTTCTGAAAACATCCACAGAATCGAGCAAAATATGTTACATATGAAATTAGTAAATATAGGGAACCGTGATACTGGAAATTATAAATGCACATTTCGTTTAAATTAGAACGTTGATTTTATCAATCGCAATAAACATGTATTTCACAGTTAAAGATCGGGTTTTCAAACTTTATTTTTGTTAGTTTCTATTAGCATACTTGTGCGCGCCATTATTTACATGCTTGGGAAACCATTCGCAAATTTGTGTCTGATTTTATAAATTCTGCTATTGATATATTAATATTGCAAATAATAAATAATAAATGGTAAATAGTCTGTTTTATTTTATGCAACATTTTGAACAGTGTTGTTTCAACATTGAAAGTATTTTACTATTTTTAGAGTATTTAAATTAATTAATGGAATTTTATTACTTTTTAGTTTATCTGAAAAGTATGTCAATATAAATGAATTCTTTGTATATGTTAATATATATACAATGAATATACGTGAATTTGTATGTAAATAAGTATATATGAATATTTCAATAAAATTTGAATAATATTTTTGAATAATAATATATATTATATGATATTTAATATTTAAATAATATTTGGTATATGATTATGAGTTATATATATATGTAAATAATATAAAAATTAAATGAGGATAATTTATAAATGAATATTATATTATAATTTAGTTTATAATAATTATAGAAATTATATTATGAAAAATACGTATTCACAAAATTTTCTATTATTTTAGTTTTAACAATTTTATAATTATCGAAGAAAGTACAGCAAATTGTGGTAATTTTGATCAATTTTACAATTTGTACACTCATCATTGGTGGTTAGATGTCCTATGTGATTAATTAATATTAGTTACGTTTCTTGATATAAATTGAATTTTTCATTAATTTTTGTTAAATTACTATTGTATTATTTAACATTTATTATTATTATACATACAAGCATACATTATTATTATTATTATTGAAATATTTCTTATTCTTACAATTATTTGTAAAATACTAATTTTCAAATTAGTAAAATAATATATTCCATATTTGTAAAATAATTTTCATGATTAAAAATTACGTAATAATTTATTTTATTTTATTTTAATAAAGTAATATTATATCTTCAAATAAAATAACTACTTTATTATATTTTATTCTGCTACCTCTAGAAATGCTTACGCTTTTGAATCTAAAATACAAATAAGTGTTTTTAGGTTAAAATGCCAATCATTAAATATATATATGTCGTTTCTAATAAAATCGATTTTATCGATAATATCAGATGCACATGAAGCGTGACAGAAAAGTATGCAAAACGAATATTACATTTCTCAAGAAATAGTAAACATTTGCATTTATTATTATTTGCGCGCATAAACTGTGTGATACTTTAATGTCAAAGTATTACAATTATCTGGTAGATGTTTCCCAGTCGTTTTTTAATCATTTATTTTTATATGAGGTTTATAAATTTCTTCGTCGTCCGGTTGACCCAGTAAATACACCAGAAAAAAAGATAATAATGACAGAAAATGGCCAATCTTAGAACCAGACGAAACAGAAAAAGAAAATCGTTTGCAACAGCATTTTCTGTATCCTAAGGCCTCGAAATCAGGATGATCATAAAAGGAACGAGAAAATTGTGATAATCGTGCTAGGATGTTGCAACGTAATTGATGTTTCAGCTCGTTGTCCGTTCCAGTTTTTTCTTATATTATATTATTATGCTTTATTTAATCAATTTGAAACGTAGATAATTTGATTCGACATAAAAATTTTGCAAGATAATATATATGGGATATCACTTTGAATTCTTATGAAATTATTTAACCGTTTTGTTAAAGTTCTTTGTCATACATAAAGTTTATTCAAAATTGTGTCCTATTGCTTTTATTAAAAATAGTTGTGTAGTATTAATTTTGTTAAAAAATTGTGTACTACCAATTTTGTTAGAAATAATGTACTGTACATCTTCTTCACTAAAATTGCTACGTTTGTCACATTTATCAGTGTTCTACCTTCTGACAACTATTTTAAATAAGTTTCATTAACTTATTATTGTGATCATTGTCTACTAATAATTACATTGATTATTTTCTGGATAAGAATCTTCATAAGTGAACGACATACATTTTCCCTTTGTTTCAGTCATAGTTCATGTTCATGTTTTTATTGTTGACAAAAGACGGAAGACAGTAACAGAATCAACTTAGAAATTTTCTTTTGCATTGCCTACTTTATAAACTTCAATACTGAATGTAACTATCGACGCTTTAAAGAAATAGCAGCGTTAATCGTCGATGTTCCCGTTTCGGGTTTATCAAGAAATAGTGTACCGGCACGGAAGATGGGTGAGGGTGAAAAGTAAGGGGGAAAAGCGTAAGAAAAGATCAAGGAAAAACGTGTCCTGAGTGGAACGGTTAAGCGTGCGACGTCGTTCCGGCGAATCGTCGCGGCGTGAAACGAAACGGAAGGCGAAATCCGCTCGAGGGCGTCGAAGAAAGAGGTCCGGTGGATCGTTCCTCTTTCTGCTAAAAATACGCAATCTTGCGGCCTCGTCAGGCTGAAGAATTGAAATACACGTACCCTCCATTCCACACTCCTCGTCTCCCCTTTGATATCGTTTACCCATAATCATTTAATTTTCCCGAAGCGTCGTTTTCGACCGTGCACGTTTCTACGTCGTCTTCCTTTCGACGGAAGTCTTCTGAAGCTTTCGAACTTCTCTTAGCTCTCGAAATGTGAACAAAACATCTTTGTGAACTTGTCAATCCACTCGATAGACTTTTCAGACATGTATCCCTCATACAGTAATTTTTGGTTATATGAACATATTTATTTTACATATAATAATTGCACATTTAATTAAATATACCTCCAACAATTTTCTGTTTCTATTTTGTAACTACTTATACTTTTACTGAAGGTGTGCTGGATATGCAATGCAGTGCATAAATATACTAACCCATTCTATTTTCCATGATCTTTTGTGTAGGAAATTATATCTCTTAATATCTCTTAAATATCTCTTGCGATATTTTAACACACTCATAGTTTAAATATCATACGTCTTATTGGAACTTTTTAATACCCTTCAACTTGAAGTTTGTTAGAATAATGTTATGATCCATTCACATGTTCGCGACACGTCGTATATTAGTACAACAAAATCGTCAACTAGTGGCGCTTCATTGGTTCAGCCCTATATTGACACATAGCGTACCCTCCGCTTTGTTGCAGTGTTCAAGTGAATTACTATGTATCGAAATGTCATAACACGTGCTATGGCTATGCTCAAGATTTGTTTATCTATAATGGTTTAGTTATTCATCCTTAAGTAAATAAGTGAAGTGTTTGTGTGATCTGTTAATAAGTGAACAGTTTCAGCTTTCTTTATTCGTTTTAATATTGTAGCAGGGAATAGCTAGTTCTAACTATAAAAGAAAATTGATTTATTAACGTAAGTATTAGACTGGGTTATATAAAACCTATTGACGTTTTATTAATGTATTGTGTACATTCTCTTTATATTGGCGTCAATCAGGCTTCATAAGGCAATGAATTATTATTATGTATAATGATATTATCATTATCGTATTATCAACATTAATATTAATATCAATATCATTATATATCATTATATTACAAGATCATTATATCATTATATTGCAAGATTCGTTTATAAAAATTAGAAAGTGAAAAGGACTATGAGAGAGAGAAAAAGCATTGCTCGACGCTTTTCGCATTGAAGTTATTAGATTAGGTTAGTAAGTGACGTAATCACGCTGAGAAGAAGCGTTCCGGTCGCCCTTCAAAAATGTCCTCTTGCGCTAAACGTAAAATCCTGAGATTAGTTTCTAACTTTTAACAGTATCGTTGGTTTACAGAATTTATTGTTGGAATTTCGAAATGGATTCCACGACACTTTTCTTCACTTTACAAATCTATTCTATTCCCACGTGTCAACCGTCGCGGATTGGCAACCTGCTCGCGCGCCGTAAATTATCGAAGATTACCGAATCGTTCCGATTGGCTCGGCGACGTCCTAGCGGAGACATGTACTTGTCCTTTTTTAATGTTTCTTTTTAACAATTATCATAACATTTTCGCACATTGTTAAGGCAAAAATGATATTAACACGTCTGAAAATCAATGATAAATCAGCGAGATTTCCATTCGCTGAAGTAAACACAAGTACAGATTGAAAAAATGTTGATAAAAATACTTATTTTATAAAAGACGTATGTTTTGTGGTTACAATTTTTATAGGTTATATTTAGTGACGAGAAAAAATTCAATCTAGATGGACCGGATGGTTTTAATTCATATTGGCACAATATACGAAAAGATGTGAAATATTTTTGTGAAACGCAATTTCGGTCATGATTCTATTGTGGTTCAAGCGTATATCTCGGTTCATGGAAAAAGCTCCATGGCATTTATTTCCCAGAAAATGATAATTAATAATAATAACAGTAATAATTATACCGACACAGTAGAAAATTATTTGAAGCCCTAGTGAACAGGACAACACATCGAAAATTTAATTTTCATGCAGGATGATGTATCGATTCATAAATCTACACATGCATTAAGATGGTTTACCGAAAATAATATTCCGTTATTAGATTAACTTCCACGTTCTTCTGACCTTAATCTCATTGCAAATTTATGGAAATATTGGTACAAATGATTTTTTTCAAATAATTGTACACATTCAAATGTGAATAAATTAACACTTGCATCAGTCAACATAAATATATTTTTAAAAAAACTTAATAAAGTATAGTGAATATAGAAAATATAGTTAAAAATTGTATAAAAAAAGTACAAATATTTATTGATGGTACGTCAAATCGAATTTTCGATATAAATGACTGTGAGAACACTATAAATTATTGAGTTTGGTATGCTTGTACATAAAACACAATAAAATAGTATTTCTTAGTATGGAATATTTGGAAATTAATTTTTATGTATATTATTCAAAATTTTTATTAACATGCCCAATTCTTTTTATATAGTATTACATACTACGATTCAGTGTTTAAAGAACATTAGCCATAATTTTCAGCCGAAAACTTAGATTACTAAATACAAAGGGGGTTGGTACATTTATGCAACGCATTTTAATTATGAACATGAATTTCAAATCCACAAATCAGCAAATCCAAATCCACAAATTAATAAATTCAGATCCACGAATCAACAAATTCAAATCCCCAAATCAACTATAGTAACCCGTCAAATTTTAATCTAACCATGGGACGAAACACAACTATCTTTCATTATCGCCATTTATTATACATACGTTGGTTTTTTTTAACGTGGCTACAAATAAAAAAAGTCGTGCACAACCCCATAGTTTTCGATCAGGGGTCGGCAACCTGCGGCTCAGTAGAATCATACTTGTGGCTCTTAAGTAGTTTAATAGTACATATTGAAAAATTAACTGCAATATTGCAGTTGCCAAACAAATATAATAATCCTGCACACACATCAAATTGTGCGGCAGATCGCATGCATGTAAACCTAGCTTTAGCTAACCTTGCTCTCCACACTCACCGACACCACACTCAAAACCAAAAAGTGTTTCCGTTTTCTTTAATACGTTGACTTATATGTTCTGTCACTACGCAAATTAGAATGTTTTGATTTCACAATCAATACATGTTTCACAGCAGATATTATATTATTTTTTCTAATACATACCGATGTATGTACTTATATTTGGCTCTTTAAAAAAATAATTTATCACATCGGGAAAAAAATGGCTCCAGAAAGCTTGCCGACCTCTGTTTTAAATGAAGGTACCAAATCATTTACCTTATTTTGAGATGCTGAATGTTTACGCAAAAGTGTGATATGCAAAGAAACATGACCAATAATGAGATATGGGGTAGAATGGATGGGACGAAGGGTAAGGCGAAAGATCCGCGACTCGTCCTAGGATCCCGTCGGTGACGTATGACAAAAGCGGGATCGAAACGCGAAGGAAAACACTTTCGATGCAAAATACGAAGTCATCGTATTTCTGCATCAGCACGCCCGATTCCAATCGGTTATTGAATCGTTAAGCCTCGCCGGAATAAAGAGATATATCCGGGTAAGCGGCAACGATACCAGAAGCGTGTATTTCTTCTGACACGACACTGGCCCCAATCCTCCCTCTTTTCTTCTCTCCCTTCAGCCATTCGTTCGACGCTTTTCAACCCCCATCGAAAACAGAGCTTTCTGTCCTTTCTTGCTTGCCGGTGGACGTCGTCGTGGTGGAAGCAACGGCGACGAGAATACGACCGCGAATAATATTTCCGACCGCTAAAATGTGTCAGCTCGTTGATCCCTGTTGACATTTGAATATCCCGGGATCCCTAGGCCGACGAATATCACCAGCTCCAGGCGATGCTACGAAAGCTTTCGCGTGTATCCCTGCCGATTCCTTTTTCTTCGAATTTGAAACGAAGAATGTACAGTTACCCGCGAAAGTATTTGATCTTTTACTAACCCTTGCTACTATCCTGACTACTTACCGAAACTTTAATCCTAGATAATAATTAAACACTTGTTAACACTATTTCTACCAAGGGGTGTCAAAAGACACCTTTTCAGTACACTTTGAGGTTTTATAAACTTTAGAGCTTTGAAACCTTGAGATTTTTGAATTTTTGAAATTTTAGAACATCAAAACTTTGAAGTTTAGGAGTTTTTGAAATTTGTGTGTTGTTGGAGATTGAGTGTGGTCATTGAGATTGAAGAACTATTTGGAACTTAGAAAATACAGAAATTTGAAATGTTGAAACTTGGGAATTTTTGAATTTTATGGTTTTTTGAAATTTTAATGCTTAGAAATTTAGACATTTAGATATTGAACATGTTTGGACTGTGGGGATTTATAAATTTTGAAAATTGGAAATTTGGAAGTTTGAGGAGTTTTAGAATTTTAGTTTTCCAGAATTGTTAAAGGTTTAAACTTTGAAACTTTAGAATTTCGAAACTTTCAGATTTGCGACTTCCAAATTTTGGAATTTATTGTTTATTGGTTATTAAAATTTGGAAACTGAATTTATTATATTTTTAAAAATATATTACTAATTTCATTCAAACAGTGAGTATCAAAATTTATACTTTTATTTAGGTAATAATTTAATAGTTTAAGTTTGTTACCAGTAACATATTTGTATTCATATTTTAGATTTATTACAATTATCTTCAGTTCCATTTTAGATGAAATATTTTATATAATTTTCAGAGTTGGTATTAATTTTCAGAATGTGGTTGCTTTAAAATTCAAACCGTAACAAAATAAACATTTTGTATGCGATTTTTCCTTAAAAATTTTTAGTTTTATTTAAAGTTTCATTAATATTATTTACAAAATTGTAATTTTTGTTTAACTCCTAAACCAAGTAAATTTTGAATTGAAAATATTTCTATACTAAACAATTAAATAATAAAAAAAGAAAAAGAAACTAAAAATTTAACTCTTTTTCAGAAAAGAGGATGATATTTATAGTCTAAAAATTATCAACCAAAATAATTTTACATTCAACTTTCTTTTCATTCTCTCTCAATTCTTGTATTTGATTATCAATTATAACTATCCCATTTTATTAACTAATATTTACTCCATTATTTTTTCTAATATGTTAATGTTGCAAATATATTTATTGTCTTACTACAATTTTCACCTTAATTGGAAAGTGCAAATTTCATTTCATGGTCACTGTATTCGTCATTCACTTTTCATCTTTTCACGACAACCTACATAAATATCAACGGTATTAAACTGACCGCCATTTCTCTTGGTAAAAATGACAAAAATACGAAGGTTGTCAAGATAACCGAAACACCCTGTATAAATATACAATTCCTTCAATCATTATTAACATTCATTATCATAACGCTGAAAGGGCATAAATGATAGCATTCATACTCGGTTTGAAAATTGCTTTTTATCCCAAGTAAAACGTATATTTATTTCCTCCTCGAATAAGTAACATTGTAGATATTTCTTAGCTTCGCGTATAAAATTTATATTGGAATGATTACGTCCGTACCTCGCAGTTTTGCTCCTCAACATCTGCATATAAATTCGTTTCATATTCCCGACTCGAACAATTATTTACGCTTGATTAAATAAAAAAAGGGGGGGTATTTTAAAAACAGTGTTTTACGAGGAGAAGAATTTATATATCCCTTGAAGTTTATGTGCAACCGTTGACTATAAATTCCCATGGTTATTTTGATGCGATGAAACTCGTTAGTTTGCAACACTGTGATCTGGAATAGGACGAGCGAAGTTCCTCGCCGGTTCAAATAACGGTAGATTCTTTTTAACAGTACGTTATACCCTGTCGTAATCCTTTAACGAACGACTGCGTTGCATCTGATGATTTTCTTGCTTCCATCTAACGACGGAAAAATAAACGAATAAAATGTATCGACTTCGAGCCAACTAGTTCGCTTTTATAGCGCGGTACAGTTGAGCAGCGATAAAGTTGCTCGCTTCCAATATTCATAATATTTCCAAGCGGATTTGCCATCATGCTGAAACGTTCTGAACGTTTTTTTTCGACCTTCTACCCGCAGAAAATTCCATCTCCGTCTCAGGGTATGAAAATATTCGCTCTCAACCATGTGAACATTAACGGATGCAGGTATTTCAGACAGACGCTGAAAACACATCAGAAATTGTTGCTTTACGTTGTAGTCGTGAAGTAAAGACATGTTTTACGAGAAATTACTTTAGCCGGTAATATACTGGGTGTCTCTTCTTTGATCCCACTTCGAGTAACAGCATTATTCTATACAAAAAAGTAAATAAATATACAATAAAATAAGAGATTTTCCTTTCGGAGAAAAATTAAGTCTAAAGATTCTGTAGATTTGTAGGAAAATTCACAGCACATACATTTATATTTTAATTTGCTTTTAATAATAATTGGAACATTTCAAAAAGATCAAAAGTTTTACGTACAAATGTAAAATACATGAAGTTCAACATGAAGTACATAAATTCAAGATTTTCGTTAATTTAACAATTAGCAGATGCGATAAATTAACAAACGCCAGTCATTAGTATAACTGAAACGTATTATTGATCATTATTATTCATGATATTGTTGATGTACTAATGTATAGTCTGATGAATTTAGTCGAAAATATGATAAATTATATTACGTAAGTAATAGTATGATATAGTAGTGTTTTCCCGCCATTTTGTTGTGTCTCACAACATACTTATTTGTACTGGTACTATAATTATCTGTAACAAAAAATTTAAAAGAAACTTGATAAAACGCAGTCACTCGTATAAATATAATTTATTGTATTAATTATGATTATAAAATATACGTTACATATATTAATAAAATTATATAACAATAATTTCTCTACGTGAAAAGTATAACATTTGTTTTTCTTCAAATACTTTTCCAAAACAGTGAAGCATATTTTCTAACATTATTTAAACAAATGAATTTTATATTTTATATATTTATTTTCTGTACACCCTATATAGGAAGTTCCGAACATTATCCATCAAAATTGTTTATTCATCAGTGAGTTATAATATTAGAAGTTGTAGATTCGCTAACAAATTTTCTGTATATGCAAATCAACAGAACTTGCGTCTTTATCTTGTTAAGCCAGGAAATTCTTAAAGTGTCACAAATAACCTCTACTTTATGTGTACCATTCATCCGGCATAAAATGAGCTTCAACACGATATTGAAACAACTACGATTAGTCAAAACAAAAACTCCACTCCTCGCTTTATACTATACTTTCCAGCGAATAACTGGTTGCAAGAATCAGTTACATCAAAAAACAAGAAAAATACTTATCTTACTTCCTACATCATCTTGTGACGTTTATCCAATGCGTATATAAACATTCACCAACAGATATATCTTTTATTTCAAATTAGAGGTTAACTCCTTTCAATCCATAGAACAAGTTTCCAATTGTTTGTATTACAGTCTTCAGTTTATATTTATGACTATATACATCAAGCAATTGTAGCATTTTTCCTAAAAATGACAGTAGACAGAGATTGCTACATATGTGGAAATTTTATAAACCCATTTTGAACGCAAGGATCGTTTACTTTCGTGTTGTTTCGTCCGGACTCGGCCGTGTCGTGAGACGGATCGGGTTTTCTGCGCATGCGCGGCCGCAATGGCCAATTGCAGCGACGAAAGTAGCGAGGTAGTGTTACAAGCGCGAAAGTTTTAATGGACAAATTCAAGACAAACCGGGTGAAGTTGCAAATTTCTTATAAATTAGAATTTCACCACGTATTGTATATTCTCTCTTAAATCACAAATTTTTACCAAATTACGCATGAACGATCAGGGTGTATGTTTTTGTCCATATATTTACTGCAGTGATGATGTTTTTATGACGCATGCGCAAAAATCCCGACCCATCTCACAACACTGGAACTCCGCAAAAGCCGACAAGTTAGCTCGAGAAAGTAGAAGAAGTCGGCAGTTTACAACACTGGTTTGACACGACAATTAAGCGGGAAGTTTAACGATCGATCGACCCAACCGAGGTTCCTTGGGCCGAAATGCGACCAAATCGACGAATCTTTTTCTGCATTTTAAACTTGTCAGGATGTGTTCTTCCTAAAAAATCTCAACTCGAAGAAACGATAAATATAAATTACCGTGTTGGAACATCAAAGCTCGATATTTATAAAATGATGTAGGGTTATGAATTTTCTACGCTTTTTGAAGATGTTTTAAATATTCAATACGTGTAGGTACTGGTAAATTGTATATAGTCACTCATGAACGATTTTGAATACTTTGAAAGAAATTACAAATTAAATTTTGGCAATATTTATGTAAACTAGAAAAATGAATTATGTATTTTAATCTAGTAAGAAGTCGTTCATTGTTGGATTTTTGATTTTGGGGATTAAATATGCAAGGTTGAAAATTTTCAAATTCCTAAATTTTCGAGTTTTCAAGTTCGAAAATTTTCAATTTTTTATATCCTCAAATTCAAAAATTTCTGCAATAAAGATTAACGTTTACACGATCAGAGTAATAAATTACAGTAAACAAAAATGTTATTCAATGTATTGATAATATATAGACAATTAAGATCTATTTATTGTAGATACAAACTGAAGTTTTATAATAGACATACTTTGAATGTAGAACACTTTTAAGAAACACAAAATATTTATGTAATATTTCTTAAGGTTAATAACTTTCTTTTGGATTTATTATTACTAGATTAAGGACGCTTATGCATTTCTACAAAATAAACGTAAATCATGATATATATGGACTATGGACCTCATAGGTTACACAGTATATATATTCTGCTCAATATGTCATAAATAGCATTACATGTTATTTATATCGCAGTAGATAATCTTATGCAATATAGTATATCTAAACATCGGCGGTCTAACTATTACATAAAAATTTGCCTATCTTCAACTTTATTTTAATTTTTGTAAATTTACTTTAAATTTTGCGTTAAGATGCACCCCATACACTAACGGTTAACTTGATAAAAAAAAAAAAATCACACTGAAAGCGAATGTTTACGCTAGAATATGCCGTTAACGTTGCCCGAGCATAAATTTCGTGCGTAAGCGCGTTCGAAACACCCGTTAGATGGTTGGAAAAGGAACGTGCGTGCACGCATGCAAATTTGCAAGTTTGTTACTAAGCGCACCGTAAGGCTGACTTGTCGTTGGTCGGCGTGAGATGTGGTCCGTCAAAAAGCCGTAAAATCCTGAGGGTAGCATCGTTTGGTCTTCTCGATCGTATGGTGGAGAAGAGAGGAGAGGAGGAGGGAGAGGGCGTACATCTCGTGGACACGGCCACACGTAGCTAAGCGAGCTTTCGCTCTTCGCGTTTATACCGGCTATCCTTAAAACTCTGTGTCGGTCGTTTCGAAGATCGCCTTGAGCGGCCCTCGCCGAACATAATAAAAGGTAGGCCCACCACTTTGACCACGATGACGATGACGGACCCGTTAAACACGGCGACAACGCTCCCCAGATGTATCGCCGTCGAGTAAACTCGTCCTCGTGTCGAGCTTCGAACTCCGCCGTTCCAACAAACATATTGTTAAAAATGCTGACTTTACTTTGTTCCGCGCAGTGGATCTGAAAATATATGAACAGAGACCGATGGAGTCTATGCTCGTAAATATAGGGGGATAACAACATGCGGCAATGTTATTTAGAAATTTTTTATTTAGAAATTGGCCTCGTAAATCGCGGATACGAAAAACCGCGCGCAATTTGAAATTATTTAAAGTGAATATCGTTCGTAATCAATAATAGCGATGGCAGTAGAATTATAACTTCAATATTTTAGTTTAAACCCATAGACTTATATAGACGGAACATAAGATGTACTTTAAACGAAGAAATTCTTCAGATCAGTTTTATTCAATATTGAAGGGCTACGTTAAAAAGGAATGTTAAAAAGGAATAATTGTAAGTCTCCGGTAGGACGCGTTCCAGCCAATCGGAAGGATTCGGCAATCTTCGATAATTTACGGTGTGCGAGCCGGTTGCCGGTCCGCGACGGTTGACACGTGGCTATTAGAATTAATTCGGAAGGCGAATAGTAAAGACGTGTAGTGTAAACAGCTAGTAAATTGTTATATCGAAGGGAAAGAGTCGTGGAGTTCATTTCGAAATTCTAATATTTAAAAAGTATCAAACTCAGAAAAGAAGGAATAGGAAGAAATTAAGATTAGGGGAAAACAGTAGAAGTTCAGTAGTGGCAGATCGTTCAGCTTCGGATGCATTCGATTCGTATCAACTAAACACTGAGCTTGATCGGTGACAGGAGCATCAGTGAACATCGTGAATGTTCTTTTTGCATAAACTGTTTTAAAAGTAAATTGAAGAGACTATTTGTTGATAAGTGAATGAAATTGAGTGAAACGATAAGTGCTTGTATCGTGGTTATGCGAATCGTAAAAAGAACGGAAACCATGAACAGTTAAAAAAAGGAAATGTGAAATGTGAAAAAAGGAAATGTGTAGATTTCGTAATTGACAATTTATGTATTCTATCAATTATAAAAATTAACAATTTAAGTATTATCAATTTATTTGTATTGTTTCAAATGTATCTGTATAAATTGCATGATGAATAAGATTTTCAATATATATTTTTTTCTTTAAAAGTAGTTTTTCGATTCTTTTCTTTATCTGTTCATTTATTATTTAAGATGTTAATCGTTAATCGATTTACAGATATGTATTTTTCATAATAAATCGTTCTTTTTGCATTTTGACATGTCGACCATATAAGTATATGAATTAGGCTAGGTACGTCAGACATATCACGTGACTGTCCGAATAGTGCCGAAGAGAAACGATGTTAACCGATTTATTATCTCCGTACTTTCGTACAGAAGAATTTAGAATATCTGAAATTGAGATCGCAATAATTCAAACAATTATAATATTACAAAGGTTGTAGTGTTATATTTTACAAATTTTGAGCATCATATACAGGGCGTCCCGATGTATAAACACTAAATATTAATAATAAACAGAAATCACAACAAAAACGTTTAATGATTTCGATATTAATAGTGGTTATTTTAAACATTTGTAATGTTAAGAAAGGCAAAAATATATCACTGTACAGTATATTTGTATAAATTAGAAATAATACACGATGGTAGTGTATCAGTTCACTGAAACACCCTTATATCCTGCAATTTCTAATACCTAAAATTTATAATTTGTTTGAACATAGTAATCTAGATGTTGCAGTTTTATCTTCACAAATAACCTACAGAGCAATGGTGACTTTGTTAATATGTAACATAATTTAACTTGAAACAATTTATTTACAAAACTGATTTATCCTCAATTCAAACTTTTTACAAAAATTTGCAAAGAATGTATCATTTGTTTGAAAATATATGGGGAGATTAACGATAATTTGTAGCGTTTATTAGCTCACTTCTGAAAATGCTATAAAAAGCATTCAAATAAACGAGTGGATAAAATCTACCAGTCGGTCGAGAAAGATAGTTAAATTCTTCATTAGGTAAGAAAACATGTTAAACCATCCACATTCGCTACTCGTAATTAGCTGAGGTAGCCAAATCACCAGTAAATCTTTCACTACAGATTAACATAAAATTTTTATTAAGGTATCGAAGAGTCTTGCAGAAAAAATAACTTTTACATAAAAGTCGTGTCTACATCTTTAGTATTATTCTCATTCTAACAACTGTAATGTTCCTCTTCTTTGTACGATTTTTCCATTCCGATAAAATTCCAAATAAAATGGCGTCGCAGGATCATAAACTAAACTTCTTTGTTGCTTAAAAGTATAATTTACAAAATATTGTGTTTAAACAATGTAGGTGAAAATATATATATAAATAAATATATAAACTATAAAACAAAATTCCATTTGTTTTTTGGATTTTCCATGAATGATAGACAAAAAATTAGCAATTACGTATACACTTTATTCTACTCATCATATTCAAAAATTTATTTTTAACTAACTAAAATTTGTTAATCAACTTTATTGTAAATTTACAGCTATTGTAAATTTAATGTTACAAATATTGCTTGCATGTTACAGATATTGTTTCACCACATAATTCAAATATTTTTCTTCGTACAAAAATTAGCAATGGTCTTCAAATCCATTCTTTGGAAATTGAATTAAATTTCTAAAATCGTAGCACCGTTATTGATACGGAGATAGTTTATCGGCGGTCAAACTCATTACGAGTTCCGTTAGTTCGCTCGTCGACCAATTTCCCGGTGATATTAATTAACAAGCCCAGTGCACAATGCAGCATTGCGATGGATCCTACCTACATTTATGATATCAATCGCGTTTCGATAGTTTCCTCGAGTTTATGCCCTTCTCGTACTCGTAAACAGTTACAAGGAAATATTACTTTTTAACGAGCTTTTGTACAATAGTACGGCTTTTAAAACTGTAGCTAATGATACTCAGTTTGTGGTTTGTGAAATATTCATCGTTGAGGTTATTGTTGATATTTTTCTGATAAATAAGTATTTTTCACTGTAGGTCCAACATGCGAACATCGTTTTTTAGTTTAATTGTTGTGTCGAAACTTGTAAAAAATAAGTTTGTTGTTTTAGGTAAAAATGGGGTGAAAAATTTGTAAATTTCAAATTTACAAATAAAAAAAAAAAAAGTAATTTATACATTATATAAATTTGTAAATTTCAAATTACAAATTATATTGAATTATAAATACAAATTAGAAATTTGAAATTTACAAATTTTGATACATTCACAATTTTCAGTATTACTGAGTTCTATAATATATTTTTAAATTTCAAATTTTATAAATTTCTAAATTTTTAATTCTCTTATCCCATTTTAATTAAAAAATTTAGAAATTTAAGTATTTGACAATTTGGAAATTATAAAATGAACATTAAGTGTTCGAAAATTTGAAAACTTGGGATCTTGATAATTGAAAACCTTCAAAATTATATTTTACACTTTTAATCCTATATAAAGCTTTCTATATTTCCGAATACCTATATGCCCAAATCCCTATATTCCCAAATACTTGTATCCCCAACTCCCAATATTCCCGAATACCTATATCCCCAAATCTCTACGTCCTCAACTCCTTACATCCCAAAATTCCAGCGTCCCCAAATCTATATATCTGCTCCCAAATTATCAGATTAAGAAAAACGTATCTATTTAAAAATGATCCAAAGAGAGATCTCTCCCATCTCGTTTGCCATACTTTCAACTTTCCCCATGGAAGACAAATTTGTTCTCGACTGTACGACAGAAAGGTGGCGAGGGTTAAGCAGAGTAGAAATGGTTCTGTCCACGCTTCCAGGCGAACCAATGGATCATCCGGTGTTGAACGTGCCGCCAGGATTCGGTGGTCTCGTCACCCCATCGGGTGGATTCTCGAGTATAATTTATCCCGTTATGCTAATCAGGACGATTTGTCTAAATTAAAAGGCGCTCCGCGTTGATCCGCGGTCACGCACGCCCTCATTTTCGTCCATCCAACCCTCTGTCATTTCCGCCGTTCTCGTAAACACCGCCATTATTGTATCTGACCGATTTCGATTGTATTATCGAACAACACGAGACATTTGTTTCCTATTAACGACGGAAAATTTGTTTACGATTTATTAGCACCTTACTGTGTCATTTATTTGGCTAATGCTTTTGTCAAAATTGAGCATTGGGACACGACGTTGAAACGACTAAGGAAAGTTGAAATTTTATATTTTGCACTTAGGATTACTATAATTGGTGTTATAAATTATAAACAGCAATAAGAAGCAGCCAGACGATATCATTTTACCATAGTACTGGGGATAAAATAAATATATTGTTAAAAACTTTATTATCACATTAATTATAGAACTTATTTATTGCTAATAACAATTTTTATTCATAAAACCTTTTCTACAATATGTTTTTCACATAGAAAATATTTATTTATAATTGGTACTAGTAAGAGTTCACAACTGTATGTCTTTTTTATTAAATTGCAAAAATTATGCAACAAAAGAAGTGGGTGAATATCTTCAAATCTTTAGATTCTAAAAAACCATTAACATCAAAATATATATTATGATTATATTATGATTTATAATTTTATATTGCTAATTTCAAACATAAATTTATGTCACATTTTATAAAACAGTATAAATGTAAAAATGTAAAAATGTACAAGTGTTTATTGAGTTTGGAGACAAAGCAAATATTTATTCTCATTTGAACGTTTCATTAAAATTAAAGTACACTTTGTTATGTTCCCTTTAAGAATTACATTGAAATTATTGAATGTCGATTTAACAGTTGCCAACGTTTTTGTTCTACAATAATGTTCAATGTTACGATCATTACAAGTATTTCGTTCGTTTGTCGCTTTTATCCTGGATAATAGGTTTAACGTTAAATATTGGACTTTTTGTACTTTTAATATTTATGATACCCATGTACATTTATACATTTGTAACATTTGTAAAGCTGGACATTGTGAAATACTGGAATTCAGAAATTTGTAAATTTAAAAGTTAGAAGTTGGGAAATATGAAAGTTTGGCATTTGGGAATTTATAAATTTAAAGATTTAGAAGTCTAATAATATGGAAGTGTGGAATTTTGGGGTTTAGAAATTTGGAAATGTTAATCAAATATCTATTTCATTTCATCTGTTGTTTTCTTTCTAACTGAGGTTTCTTTATACTCTTAAATTATACTCTTATACTTTTAAATTAAAAAATGTGTAATGTTGAAATTTAGAAAATTGAAAGTATTCAAATTGGTCCGTTTGAAAATTAGGCAATTTTACAGATTGAAAATTTGAAAATATTGATGCGAATAAATTTGTGAATGCAGAGGATTAAAAATTTAGTAAATTAAGAATTTAGAAATTGATACATTTAAAGATTCAAAAATTCGTAATCTAAAAATTTACAAATTTAAAAATGAAAAGTTTCTAATATCCTACACCGTATATTAACACAACCCACAGAAGACCCCTTCATCTTCCTCACAAGTTCCCACCCTCCCACATTCCTATCTAATTACAGCAGTATCCAAACCGTTCTAAATTTTCTTCCCAATTTACAATTTGGTTCGCTTCAAACTCTCTCTGGTCAACAATAAAAAATTCCCGCAACCTCCATAATACCATAAAACTTGTCCTAAATAATATTTCGTCGTATCCGTAAAAATATCTGAAATGCTTCAGAAAGGATAAAGCGGTCGCCCCAGGCTGTATGGATCAAAGATGACGAATGGCGGTGTTTAACGGTGTGTTCCATCGGTATTTCGGTGGATGTGTCCAACATTGTCGGAGACTCGTAAAACCGTGCAGGATCTTTGTCCCTGGAGGGACGATGCACGTGTTATCACGAGTAAATCCCGTGGATGATGAGGCTTTAGCTTATTGTAGGTACGGGAATGTTTCGTCGTGTGAGTGTATATCGGTACAAGGACGAGGTGGAAAGAGGTTAACTCGATGTCCACGGATTTGTTTCTTCTTCTCGTGGAGACGCATCTTGGGAATCGAAACGGTCAGCACGGCCAGAAATCCTACTCTGTTCGAGACTTGCCTGCGAAATGAGATTTCTTTGAAGAAAAAGGATATATTCCATGTACCTGACAGCACAAACTTTTTCTCTCTATTGCTATCGCTCAGGCAACAGCTTCTGTCTTCGAACAACGTATACTGTAATTTCATGTACTGGGTGATCTATTTTAATCGATATCTGTAGTTAGGGTAGCTGTAGTTAGTATAGAACATCGTAATATCGGTATGTAATGAATTGATAACAGTTTAAGATATTTTATTAAAGATAGAGAATGATCGTGTTCATATTTAAGTATTGGTTGGAAGTCTGTGGTTGAATACTAACATGATAATTATTTCAATACGTAGAAGAGTTTTTGATAGGAAAGTTTATATTCAAAATTTTTACTGGAAGGGTAAATTTAGAATATTACTTACTGTTATTACTTTAATAGAAATGTATTCTCAGAATGCAGATAGTGAGTGAAAAAGAGATGCTGCGATTATAACATTCGGCGAAGATAAAAAACCTGTTGTATTGTTTACAATGTTCATGCGTTGTTAACTTTTTTATTTTCAGTCTTTTCTTTCATACAACCCTTCCTATCATATTCGTGATATTTTCCTGATTAAAATGAGACCAAACACGGCGTAATACAGGGTATATTTACTTGTAATAACTTATTGGAATCAAATCCTCGAAGTCATAAAGCCACAGATCCGATTTCGACTGTCAGACGTATCACGTGATTATCCGAATAGCACCGAAGGAAAACGAAATTACCCGATGTGTCATCACTCGTGCGTTTACCGCCAACATTAGTATACTAAAGTTTTGATATAAACAAAACGCTTGAAATTACAAGTAAATACATTTCGAATTACGTCGTGTTTGGTCTCATTTTATTCAGGAGAATGTCACAAATATGTTGGTAAAAGTTTTTGTAACAAAAATGCAGGTAGAAAAGCTTTATTCTTGCATTAAAATTGTTTCACTAATATGTTACTGCTCGTTTATATTCGGTCGCTCGGACGTTTGCGCCGCTCGCTGTTCTTTTCCACGTTCGGCAAACTTCGGTCAGTGTCGGAACTACTTCCTTGTGTCAACGTAATTGTTGGTTGAAGAACTGCAATTTTTTAATTTTCTAGTTTCCAAATCCTTAAGTTATAGTTGCACACGAATATATACACACATTCAGACCTAATATAAATATTAGAATTAAAGTACAATTCGGTTATGCGAGTTCGGTGTCGGAACTACACGACATAAGCAAAAGTTCAGATCCGAAAGATTCGTCTATATCGATTTAATGTATAAGTGATAGTTCAACCCCGATATATTCGTTTATATATAGGTTTGACTGTATAACTAAAAGCGTGAAGATGATACACGCCAAGTATTTGTCGAAGGAGTAGCAAATTCCGTCGATTGATCGTTTCTCATCCCCTCCACGAACGTTAATGACTATGATGACGATGATGATGCTACTGTTACCGTAGCCAGCAGTGGCGGTCTGTTGCTGTCGTTATTGCCGTTGCTAGGTCAAGCAAGAGAGGCAGCAAATATGGGAGTGCTAATACCCAATCACGTCGCTTCCTCCGGCACGATACGTTCGATCGGCTAATTTTCCATAATTAATCCACGATAAAGTCGTCACCAAACGACAGGCCTCGGCCGATGCAGCTCGCGGTTGGTTTACACAACCGTCCGAAAAGACTTTATCGATTGCCACACGTCAATCCCCTTCGAACATTCTCGTACATAGTGCATACGCGCTCGTTAGCAATGTAACAAATTAACGCTGTCATTGTTATCTATGTTCCTCCATTGAGGAAACAGGAGCACGTTGATTCACTGGAATTTTCTGGACACTCTGTGTATGTTGCGATCAGAGAGAGATGTTTAAACTTTATTATAATAACTGTTATGAACGTATGTCTTAGTATAGCTGAGAATAAATTTGGCTTCTCTGTGAAAAATACAATTAAGGGTAAAGCAGTGTACTATTCATGCATTTTTAGAGATACTTCAGCGTTTGATAATTTTGGGGTATGGAAATGTGGGAATTTGGATATCTAAGGATTTTGGAGTATTGAAATTTGGGGATTTACGGAATTGGGGATATAGGAATTTGGGGACCTAGAGATTTGGGAATATAGGAATTTGGGGATCTAGGGATTTCGGAATGTAGGAATTTGGGGATTTAGGGATTTAGGGATTTGGGAATATAGAAATTTAGGGATCTAGGGATTTCGGAATGTAGGAATTTGGGGATTTAGGGATTTGGGAATATAGAAATTTAGGGATCTAGGGATTTGGGAATATAGGAATTTGGGGATTTCAGAATTTTGAAATATAGTAATTTGGAGACCTAGGGATTAGGTAATGGAAAAATTTGGGGATATTGAAATTTGGAACTTACAATTTGAAATTTTTTAAAATCTGAAGTCTTTTCAATTTGACAATTTGTCAGTTTAACAATTATAAAGTTTAAAAATTTCACAATCTTACAGTATCACAATTGAACAGTTCGACGATTTGTCAGTTTGAAAATCAGGAACTTTCAAAATGTGAAAATTTCAGATTTTCTATTCTTATGCTGCTTTCTCTAAACACTTATTACTTGTAGAAAGTAGGTAGTTAAATAAAGAACCCAGCAGATAGATTACAAAATAAGTTTAGTACATAAAATAGACACGTGCTGATACGCGGTTGCAGATAGAATGACGAAATACGCGAAAAGAGACAGTCATGAGTAATAGTTACACGGTAAAAATATAAATACCGTTACCGCATTTAATCTATTTCCAATATTATTTTTCGTATATTTAATACACCATGGACAAGAAAGTGTATTTAAGAAGGAATAAATTGTGCATGCACGAATATAAATGTCGCATATACGAATTGAATATAGTTATCGACTTAAAAGCTACTATTATGTGGCTCGATTCCATTGAAACACATAATGCATCTGCGGTGTAACCGTGCATTCACTTCGGCATCGTCCTTCCAGGTGGGTAATCGAGGCGCGTATTCAACATTTCAAAAGTGACATTACACGTACTAGATTGAATCTAGTGTGCAAACGTTTCCTGGTTCGCGTTACACAAATGCCTACAATTTCATTATTTTGCCGCAATAGTTGCGAAAATTGTATATTATACATGGAGAGAATTCCCTATTACTGAACACTTACGGTTTCCTTTAATTACCAAATTATTGTGCAGCGGAGTGATTATAAACAATTTTAGAAATTAAAACACAAATATTCAAATTTTCAGATTTTCAGATTTTTAAATTGTAGTTTTTTAATTTCCTTCTGATAGAATTTCTAAGTATACAAACTTTTTAATTTGAAATACTATGACCTCATGAATTTTTAGATCTAAGAATTTTTCAATTTTCAGACTAGAGTATTTAAGGACCTTCCAATTTCCAAATTTTCAGTATCTCAAATTATAAATTAAAAAATGTTTATATTACAAATTCTTTAGTTTATTTACAGAGTACTAAAAATTCTTTAGAATTCAAAAATTCAAAAATTTCAAATTGACAAGTTTTATTAACTTACAAATGTTCACACCACTAAATTTATAAATCCAAACTTCTTAATCTTCCAAATCTACAAATTAGAAGTTTAGAAATTTGAAAATTTATAAACATTCAGAAATATAAATTTTTAGATTTTTTTAAATTTACAAATCTAAAAGTCTTTGAACGTAGAAATTTAGAAATGCTAAATTTGCAAATTTTACATTTAATAATTTTGAAACATTGAAAATTTGTAAGTTATCTAATTTACAACTATTTACATTCACAAATTTACGTATTGACATGCTTGAAGATTTTTCAATTTTCAAATTTAGAAATTTGGGAACATCAAGTTTACAAATTTTCTAATTTCCACATATGCAATTTTTTGAAATATCCAAACACTTAAAATGTTTAATATTGCATATATAAAAATATAAACAGAAAATTTTTACATTTAATCTTAGAAATGCATTTAAATTTAATATAAAAATATGTCAAACTTCAATATTATACATATTCAAATTTATAAACATGAGAATTTACACATTCTAAGATTTTCAGAATTTAGAAATTTTTAAATTAAAGCGACGATTAAATTATAGTGAAAAGTTACTCAGAAACATGCTCTTAACTCCAGAAAGGTTGTCGACCCCTATGTCCTTCTATGTCAATATATGCGAAAATTTAAAGAAAAGATTATTAGAAACGTTCAGCAAAAATTGAATGGAATATTTGTTGCGGAAAAGAGAGATTGGAATGGCGATGAGAGAAGGAGAGGAGAGCGGAGATTTAGGCGTGTAATTGGCTCAGCTGGTGTTGACGCGATCCTATCATCAATACCTCATCAGCCGCCCCCGGGAAACCTGTATCTTCTCTCTCGTCTTCCACTTCCACCCTCACACCCTCACACCCCTACATTGGTTACGTCCCTCGGGATTCCCATCGAAGGTGCAACGAATATCAAGTAGATGCTCTTCGAAAGTAGAAATCGTGAAAAGCTACATAAAGTGCTATTCCGGCATAACTGGCACAAAAAAGAGAACTATTTCTGCCGTATTTTATAATTCAGTTATGGTTCTAATAGTTCTACTGCGCGTTGAATCTATAATCGAACGTATAGCTTGTAACAATTTTTTTCTTCAATAATCTGAGGAGTATTGCTTCAGAGCATACAAATTGATATTACATTTTGATTGTCTAGGAAAGTGCGACACCATGATCGGTTTTATAAATATAGATGTCTTTAAAATAATAATTTTTCATTTGAAAAATTTGGAAAATTATCAATTTATAGAGTTACTAATTTTTAAAGTATAAAAGCTTAAGATTTTTGGGGATTTGTGATTTGGGAATTTAGGGATGTGGGGATAATAATGATTTGGGAATTTAAAGAGTTGGAAATTTAAGAATTTAGATATTTGGGGATATAGGAATTTAGAGATTTGGGAATTAAGGAATTTGGTTATTTAGAAATTTGAGGATCTAGGGATTTGAGTATTTAAGAATATGGAAATTTAGAAATCTAGAAATTTAGAGGTTCTTAGATTTCAGAATTTGGAAATTTATAGAGTTCAGAATTTAAAGATTGGGAAATGTGGGAATTTGGAAATTTAGCGACTTGAAAAATTAGTTTTTAATGATAAAAATTTGGTCATTAGTTTGGTCTTTACATTTGGTCCTTCATTAATCTCAAAACCAAAAAAATTCAATAATATAAACATTTACAAATTAAAAATCTCAAATTTGAAAATTTCCAAATTTACATATTTAATATCTCTGTACATATGTTGACACAAACATTGCACCCTAGAACATATTCATATAAAAACTTGGATTGTTCACAACTTTTAATGAATAAACGTATACAATAAATACACAATAATACATAATAAACTGTATATTTATATTTCCAAATTTAATCTCTATATTCAAGTAAAAATTTTCAAATACAAAAGTAAATATAAATTTTTTATAAATTAATAATTTTATATTTATAAATTTAATATCCGTATTCATATAAAAGAGAACTTGACTGTACATCTATGTTCTTCAGCCTCTCATATTATAGTGAAATTTATAATGCGTGCACATCGAGTGTCTAGTGACATTTTCTTGATGGTCCATTATCATTTAGAGAATTGTTTGAATAATTATTATGGAGTCGAGTGAAAAGACAGACGTTTCAGATTGGCGATGTCAGGTTCGTATCCGACTCTGAGTTTATCGAGGGACGTCATGCACGTAGCAGATTAACCCTCAGGCTAACCTCCACACTTATACATGCAAATCACAGACAATGCGTGCGATTCAGGATTTATACACAAGTTTAGTGCAAACGACCGAATGACTGACAATTTGATCCGCGATATTTCATCTCCGAATTTCCATTATTTTATGAAGCGTAACTTTATTAGTTTTATTAGGCGTTATAAATGAATTGTTTCTGATTGGCTTCGTACTGCTTTTGCACCTCATATTAATCTTTCTGAACATCGTATTCACTTGGATTTCAAATTAATCTTGTTACGTCGTGCTCCTCTACTTGCATTCCAAATTAATTTTTTTTAACGTTATGCTTAAATATTCCTTCAATTTTAATCGAAACGTCACTTACCCCTCAATACATCAACGTGAACATATTCAATAAACACCCGGTACATAAATTGACACGACCGGATGTTTTGTAGACCCAGAGTAGAAGTCGAAGTTATTGAATCGTTACACGGCCCTCGTACTAATAACACGTTTCTCTTCTCTGTTACAGGTAAGTGATCTCATGTATCCTGATGCTATTAGTCGTCAAAGTGGTAGAATGTCAGCTCGTTTTCATCGGCGACGATTTTATCTTTATACCGGGAACACGCACCGTAAGTAGGTGGGATATGCGATTGGGGTGAGAACAAGCAGGGGAAAGAAGGGAACTTGGTACCTTTCGACGCAATTGCTACACAGGAAATTGTATTCGTAAAGAAATCCGGTTTTATGGGATCGTATACGTTTCAGGTTATCGACGCGAAACGATTTTACGTTACGCATAAAAGTTTGATAAAATTTCGCGAAAACCCATAACGCCTTTTCCGCTGCTCGTCGAACTTAGCACGAGTCATGCTGTCGACTTTACTGGAAAATTATAACGCTCCGTAGTACGTATTTCGTTAATACGGAATGTCGTATGCTACTTTGTATCGTACGGCTTTATACGAGCATACTTCTGGAACATTTGTACACAGGATGTTCGTGTTTGTGCACGCTTCTTCACTGTTTTTGTGCAAAATGAATTTCTAAGCTTGAAATTTGTAGAATTTTCTAGAAAATTTATTGCGATTGTTAAAAAGGACAACTGCGCGTCTTCGATAGGACGCGTCCGAGCTAATCGGAACGATTCGGCAATCTTCGATAATTTACGGCGCGCGAGCCGGTTGCCGGACAGCGACGGTTGGCACGTGGCGATTAGAATAGATTTCGAAAGCGAATGGCAAAGACGTGTAGTGTAAATAGCTAATAAATTGTTAAATTGAAGGAGAGAATCGTGGAATTCTCTTCGAAATCTCAGCGATGACAGTGCGGATTAATATAGGAAGATATACAGGGTGTTTTACACGACTGTATCGAATTATAACACCGTTACCAGTGTTCATATAGGAAAATGTCAAAGGAAGATGAGTGGTTTAAATAATACTACATATATTCGTGGGACCATATTTTATTTAGAAGTGTAGTGGTGTATCTGCATTCTATTGCACTATTCTTCGCACTTGGATTTCGCTCGCCATTTTACGTAACAAAATAGTGGGTTACAATAGTAAAAATATTATTTCTCGAAGTATTTTCAGAAAATATTGTTATTGAAGAAAATGGTGAAGCGCTTCATCGCAACCAAATTTGGAATTCTTCCAGTAAGATAATGGCACCAGCACACAATTCACGAGTGATCATACGATATTTAAAAAATAAGTTCGGTAATAAACTCGTTGGCACATACCTCAGTATCTTGGCCACCTTGCTCATACGATTTAAATCTCTTTGATTTTTACTGTGGTGTTATTTAAAAGAAAGTTTACTTTATCTTCATATAATCTTTGAATTTTATCTTCGAATTTTCAAATTTTTTAAATTCTCTAGAGGATCTAAAACAACGGGTAATAAAGTAATAAGCAACTATAAACGGTGATCTCGTTAACGCAGTTATGAAAACAATTGCAGAGCATCGTCTGAAATGTGTATAGTGTAATGGACAAGCATTTGGGCATTTTCTACGTCAAAGATATTTTCTTAAAATATCTTGATAACTAATCATTTTTTTACTACTATACCCCAATACTTTTTTACATTAAATAGTAAAAAGAATCCAATTGTGTAAAAAAGAATCTAATGAAAATAAATTAAGTGAAATAAATTTCAGGTGCAGAATATTACAATATTACAAAGCAGGGGGTTAAATAATAAAGTAATAACCCAAACTTTTTACAATATAATATACTTCAAGCTTGTTACATTATAATAATAACCCAGACTTATTAAATTATAATGACAATCCAAACTTGTCAAATTATAATACCCCAAACTTGTCACACTATAATAATAACCCAGACTTGTTACATTACAATAATAATCCAAAGGTCTTACATTCAAAATCCAAAATCATATTACATCAGATTAAAAACCTCTCTTAAAAATGTCTAAATTCTAACACGAAAAACGTCCACTGTTAAAATACCCCATAAAACATGCTAGAAAGCATAAAACGCGGAAGAACCGGAAATCTAGGGGGATGAATTGCACGGACACAAGAAAAGGAACGTACATAGAAGCATATGCTGTTCGCAGGAACGTTTCGGCATAAGGTGGAAGTGAAGTGCGACGAGGGTAAGAAAGGGGGATGAGCAACGAAGAAGAAGAAGGATGGCTATTTGTCGCGAAGCTTCGTGTTGCTGGTTCTGAATAACAAACTGGTAGAAATAACAAACGCGTCGGTACATTGAAATAGCCCCGGCCGTATCTCACGGGCATGGACCCTCCGGGGGTTGCTCGCGACCTGGGGGTAAGAGAAGGAAGGGTGGTAACGTACAGTCGGCTTATCGAGAAAGAAAGAAGGTGGCGAGAAAAAGGACAGCGAGCGGGGTGGGTGGAAGATGGTGTCGCTGAGGCTCCTCTCGCGAAATCGCCTCCCAAATCTCGCGTGAAAATTACCCTATTGTGTCTGCCCCCGCTGCTAACACCCGTATTTCATCCCGCGGGTTACATAATCGGCTTTTTGTTTCACCTTTTTATCCCCAGTCGCCTCTTTCTCACACCTTACTACGAAAACCGGGGACGAAGAAAAACTGGCCTCTCTGGATATCGTAAACTTCCTCCTCTCCTTTCTGGACCCGGTCGATTTGTTTCTGAGCACCTCTTCGTGGCTCACCACAGACCCCCAGGATCTGCCAAATCGACCGAGCTTCCTCTTCTTTCGCGTCGGACGGGACCTCTCTTAATCTTTCCATTACCGACCTCTTCTGTTCTTATACTTACCTTTGATGTATCTCTGCTACTACTACCTTGATTAAAATTATATTTTGTATTTATACAGAGTGGTTATATGTTTTGTATTTTTATGGAGTGGTTAGATTTTTTGTATTTCTATCGAGTGGTTACATGTTTTGTATTTGTAGCGAGTGGTTAGATGTTTTGTACTTGGATCCAGTGGTTACATGTTTCGTATTTGTAGCGAGTGGGGAAGAGGGTTACGAATGTGGCACATACAGGGTGTTATAATGTGAAACGATATGTTTCCAGGGTAGAGTAAGGATTTAAAAAAAAATCGATTATTTTGAAGTCATGTCGAATTTTGAAAAAAAAAAACGTACTATTGTTTGTTTCACTGTATTTATGCAGCGAATGCTTTTAGTTAAGAATTATTTTTATTTTTAGTTAAGAAACAATATAAAAGGAAATTTGTAGGTACAGTTTAGTTCAAATATTTGGTGTGGAATTATGGATAACATATTACTTGATCTGCAATTCTCAAACTTGCAAATTTTCAGTTTTGTCAGTTCTTAAATTTTCAAATTTTCAAAATTTTAAAAATCCCAATTTCTTAAAATTCAAAATCTCCAATTCGTCAAATTCCGTAATCTTTAAATTCAAAATTTCTGAATTTAAAAATTTCCAAATACTCAAATTTCCAAATTCTCAAATTTCCTCATTCTAAAATTCCCAAATACCCAAATTTTCAAATTCTCAAATATCCAAATACTCACAATCTCAAATACTCAAAATTTCCAAGTTTCTAAATTTTCAACTCTATACATATTTCTAAATCTTCAAATTTTCAAATCCCATATTCTCAAATTTTTCTAATACCCAAAATTCCAAGTGATTACATTCCCAAAATTTAATATTTCCAAATACCCAGTTCCTGAAATTTGAAAAATCTCCACTGATTTTTACAGATTAAATCACTTCCAATCTACCGTTTGACGAATTTTTATGTAATTTTAATCGTGTTTAAAGAGGAGTGGTATTCACCCACCTGAAATTGTTTAATTGAATCGAATAAATTGTGTTTTTGGTAGCTCATTGTGATACAAATTTTCTGATTGGTTTCGTCCAAAAATATTGCATTGTTATATGTGTATATGAAATAATTAAATTATCGTCTGTAACTGTTATTTCCATACGAATATTTTACCTTTTAAAACAGTTTTCCGCAGATGAGAAAAATATGTTGCTTATTTTCTGTCTATTACACGCTTACTTTCTGTCTAAATTGCGAAAATTGCAGAAATCCCTATTACCAAATTCAAATTCCTAAATTTATAAATCCAGATTTCCAATCTCGATACTTTCTTAAAATTCAAAATTTTCCTCAAATTCTGAAATTTAAGAATTTTCAAATTTCTAAATTTTACTAAAACATCACAAAATTCAAAAAATACAAATTTATAATGTTACAAATTCTCTAAATACTCGAGATACTCAAATTTCAAAATTCATACAAAATATTAATTTGTAATATTGTAAATTCTGAAATTTTCAAGAGTGCATGCCTAAATTCAAAATTTCCATTCTTTCAAATTTACAGACCAATATTTTGAAAATCCTAAAAGTCCAAATTTCCAAACTCGAGATATTCAAATTTCAAAATTTACTAATTCTCAAATTCCTTAATTTTAGAATGTATAAATCCTCAAATTATTAAATTTAAAAATGCAGAAAATATCAAATTTTACAATTTCAAAATTCCAAAACATACAAATTCTCAAATAATAATATAATTTCATAGTTTATAAATTTTTATATTCTTAAATTTCAAAATCCATCATTTCTCAAATTCCCAAACTCACAAATTTTTTAATGTATAAATTCTTAAATTCTCATATTTCAAAACACACAACTTCTCTAAAATCCTCAAATTTCAAATTACGTAAATTCTCAAATTCTAAAATTTCTGAATTGTCTACTTTCACAAATTCCGTAATTGTGAGATTTTTAATTTAATAGCATATCAATTTGACTTTTTATTTATTTAACAATTTGACTTTCTATTTATTTAACAGTTTAATGTTTGTTGCCTGTACCATGTACACCAGTACCCATCATCCCCTCGGTGGTCACTTTATCCATCCATCACAATTTCAAACAAACAACAAAGAAATAGAAAATTGTCTAATGATTTCAGTTTTCGAATACTGTCCATTACGCGAACCTCTGCTTTCGATAAATCTTTCGCGCGTTAATCACCGAACATATTCCCCTATAATAAGTATCATCTTTCACGGTAGCTTACAAAATTCCGTTCTCGTCACCTGGTATGTAGACCTGCTAGATATCACTGTAGCAAGTATCGTTTTCCAATTAATCCGTTTTAACAATCTCCCTCAGATCAATTTGTTTTATTTACCCGCCTCTCGATGCATCGCCACTTTAATAAGAATCTGCGATAAAAATGAAAGACCGTGTACAATGTACTAATAGTTCATATGTTTATATCAGAAATTTTAGCCAATAAATTAATTAAAATTATTCGAGCTCTATTACTTTCAATTTATTACTAAAATAACATCATATTCAAATTTATTCTTAAAATAAATTAGATGTAGTAAATTGAGTTGAATTGAATTTAATTGAATTATTAAATATTATATTTATAAATTATATTTCAATTATATTTCTAAATATGATATTTAATAATTAAATTCAATTCAATTTAATGTACATTATATATGCATTATATTATATAATTATATTGTATAATTATATTTAATAATCATATAATATTATATAATAATATGCATTATTTCACAATAATATTGATTTATAAATATAATAACAAATATAATGTATCTGATACACTTATTTTATTTGATAATAAATATAACATTTATTATATATTTTGTATACATATATTTATCACATATTTATCATTTTTATTAATATAATAAGTTGTATATATTAATTCTATATATTGAATAATGAACGGCAATATCAATAACAAGAAAACAATAAGAAATTATATTACAGTATTGATTAGTATATGTATATAAGAGCAACAATATATAATGTTATATAATTATGTTAATATAACATGTCTTTCACATGTGTACGTATTGAATAGGTTGGTAATAAATAGGACACCCTATACATTCGAAAGCGTAGCTACCTATTATCAGGTGTTATCGATGTACAAACGCGGAAAGGGGTGAAGGTGGTGCGTTGCAAAGGGGTGAACAAGAGAAAGGAGAGAATGAGAAGATGATCTCTCCATCTACTGTTTGCTCATTCATTCCATGGGTGTATGTAAACGTTTACGATATTCCTTTGTTGCCTTTTACTTTGTTCGATTTACCTTTCTGTGGAAAGAGGCACTTATTAACGCGTTGAATTCCACAAAACAACCCTGTTGTACGGGCAATTATTCAGCACGCGTTGCTCAATTTTTTACAGCGATTGCACCGATTTGTACTGAAATTTGACGTCGAGCAAATGGGCTACTTTTAAAATTTTTATTATATTAATTCTTATGTGGAGGAATTAGGAAATTTTCAGACATTCAAATTTTTATATTTTTATATTCTTATGTACAGAAATTAAGAAATTTTCAAACTTTATATTTTCAATTTTTTAATTTTCAAATTTTTTGTATTTTGAAATATTCAAATCTTCATATTTTAAGAATATTCTTAATCTTCCAAGTTCCAAAATTTTTCTGTTCCAAACTGCAGGTATTTAGAAATTCAGAAAATAAACCTAAAAACGTATAAATTTCTACGTTTACAAATTTTTAACTTTATGAATTTATAACCTTTAAATATTTGAGCTTAAGGATTTTCAGATTTACAATGCTTTTAACTTAGAAATATAATTTAAAAAGAAAATGCTTACAATATAAAATACTTAACCATAAGCGAACTTTCTAGAATCTGAAACGAAACTACTTATAACAGTAAAAGCTTCTAGAAGACTATTTTTAAAGATGTCCACCCATCATAAATCAACAAATAAAATTATAACTAAATTAATGAAATAAAGAAATCAATAAAAATTTAGAATAAGACACGTAATAAGTAATATTTTGACGGGTTCCGTAAATCTGACGTAAACTTCTCGGATCTTCCCGCATTGTCTTGTCAAACTTTCTCGATCATGTCGCGGCGAGGTTGTCCGTGAGTAGGAACGCGAACGAGTCGCAGAAAAACACTGAAAACTGGCAAAAAGTAGCGAGGGTAGGATGAACGCGTCTCTTATTGGCAAACTTGACCATGAGCTTGTCGAGAGAGAGACGGGGACAGGAACGGGGGACAAAAGTGGACTGATGTCCCGTTAATTTACAATTTGCCAACGTTGATGCTGGCCATCTGCTGCCGATTCACTGCGGTCACCCTATTTCTGAGCCCCCCGTCTACCTGCATCGCTGATCGTTTTGTCTCAATAACCATAACTTTGACGCATCAGAGCTGGCTATATCATTGAAAACCGAAACACGTTCCACAAAATACGCGTACAGTTACACACATTAGTATTCGAACACTGTGGTACTTTTGTATTTTCATATAGGAATTTATGTATCTAGGGATTTTCAGACGTAAGAGTTTGATGATCTTTAGGGCATAGGAATTAAAGGATGTGCGTAATTGGGAATTTTTGGATTTCGGAATCTAGGTATTAGGACATTTTGGGATTTGGAAGTCTAGTAATTTACAAATCTTGGAATTTGAGGATCTAGGGATTTTAGGGTGTAGGAATTAAGGAACGTGGGTATTTGGGAATCTTTGGTTTCGGGATCTAGGTATTAGGAAATTTTGGAATCTAGGGATTTGGAAGTCTAGGAATTTTCAAATATTAGACTTTGGGGATCTAGGGATTTTGGGGTGTAAAAATTAAGGAACGTGGGTATTTGGGAATCTTTGGTTTTCCGGATCTAGGTATTAGGAAATCTTGGAATTTGGGAAACTAGGAATTTGGAAGTCTAGGAATTTACAAATCTTGGAATTTGGGGATCTAGGGATTTTGGGATGCAGAAATTAAGGAACGTGGGTATTTGGGAATATTTGAATTTCGGAGTGTAGGTATTAGGAAATCTTGGAATTTGGAAAACTAGGAATTTGGAAGTCTAGGAATTTACAAATCTTGGAATTTGGGGATCTAGGGATTTTGGGGTGTAGGAACTAAAGGTCGTGGATATTTGGGAATCTAGGAATTTGCAAGTCTAGAAATTTACGAACCTTGGAATTTGAGAATCTAGGGATTTTAGGGTGTAGAAATTTAGGGACGTGGGAATTTGGGAAATTTTGGATTTCAGAATCTGGGTATTAGGAAATTTTGGAATTTAGGGATTTGGAAGTCTAGGGATTTACAAACCTTGTAATTTGGAGATTTAAGAACTTTGAGGCGTAGGAATTAAAGGACCTGGTTATCCGGAAGAGAATCTAGTCACTTGAGAACGTAAAAGTTTGAAGAACTTCGAATCTACAGATCTAGACATTTATCGACCTAGGAATTTGTAAATTTGTGATTTTACAAATTTAAGTAATTTAAAAATATAGAAATTAGAATAGTCGAACATTAGTAAATAGATATTTAAAAATATAGGGACTAAATTTAAAAAGTTTCAAATTTAGTGATTTTGGAAGTGAAATATTGTCAAGTTTGTACATGAAGTTAAGCGAATTTTACCGAAGGGCAAGTAATGTCGTATCCGAGTGTACAGTGAGCCTAAGTCGACTGACCCGCAGGAATCTTTACAATGAAGGTTATAAAACGTGGAAGAATTGACAAAGCGAGAAGAAGAGAACGAAAACAGGAGCGGAAAGAGAAGGTCCTCGTTCAGGTATTGTCCGATCAGAAAGCAGCTCGGAAGATGTCTTTCTTTTCCATGGACGGACTCGAAGGTTCGCCGAGTTTCTCCTTTTATCATTTTTATTAGACTCTGTTCGCTATCGTTATTGAGGCCCAGCCGGGGTTTATAGTTTATAGTACCGGTGTTATTCAGTAGGCAGAAAATACCACGATAAAATCCTACGGCTCGCAAGTGTGAGGACTCTCGACTCGTGTACATTCCACCGATATCATAAATTCTTTAAAACGATCAAACGTCCGGGAAATATGACGAGAATTCTGCTGAAGATTCAATATGAACATAGCTTGTTTAGAGTAACGCTCATGTTTTCATGTTGGGAAATTTCGAATTTCTTTGTTTGGAGATGTTGGTTGAAAATTGGTACAGTAAAGATTCGGTGTAAGCGAAAATGACCTACACGATATAGATAACAAGCTCGCTTGTCGAGAAATGTAACGTAATCCACGTTTGGGTATATCCGTGAGACAGTAGCAATGGAAATATAATACATTCTTATTTTTGATTTTTTTGTTACGAAACTTCGGCCAATAGATTTTTTACATTTTTCTGATTAAAATGATATCAAACACGATATAATTTCGACTATATTTACTGGTTCAATTAATGATAAGTTTTAAACGCGAAGAAAGGCGAGTGAAAAAGCAACGCTGAGATTGTGACAGTCGACAAAGATCAAACCTGTTGTATTTTTTACAATCTTAATGCGTTGTCAATTTTTCTATTTCCAGTCCTTTTTCTCATATAACTTTTTTCATCCTATTTGTGACATTTTCCTGATTAAAATGAGACCAAATGTGACGTAATTCGAGAAATATTTACGTGTAATAACTTATGAAAGTAAAATCCTCGAAGTCATAAAGCCATAAATACGGTTTCAACTGTCAGACGTATCACGTGATTATCCGAATAGTACCGAAGGAAAACGAAATTACTCGACGTGTCGTTACTCGTTCGTTTACCACGAATCTTACGATAAAGCCTTGATATAAACAAAACGCTTGAAATTGCAAGTAAATATGTTTCGAATTACATCGTGTTTGATCTCATTTTAATCAGGAAAGTGTCACAAATATGTTGATAAAAGTTTTTGTAACAAAAATGCAAGTACAAAAGTTTTATTTTTACATTAAAATTGTCTCACCGATATGTTACTGTTTACGTTCGGTCGTTTCCGTCGCTTGTCTTTTTTACGTTCGGCAAACATCGGTCAATGTCGGAACTACTTCCTTGTGTCAAAGTAAGTGTTGGTTGAAGAACGGCAATTTTCAAATTTTCTAGTTTGCAAATTCTCAAATGGTAAAACTTTAAAGTTCTAAAATTCTAACACTGTTTGATCGTAAGATTCTCTAAGATTCTCTAAGATTCTCAAAGATTCTCAAATTACGGTCGCACCCGAGTACACACACGCATTCAACCCTAATACAGATATTAGCATTAAAGGACGATTCGGTTATGCGAGTTCGACCATGGGGTAGACCACTAGCCATAAATCTGTGATCGCAGACATTTATATTCGTCAAAGTGAGCGATATGAGGCGTAAATAAGTTGGCTGCGAACTTGAAACGCTTTGTACCTTCGCGAAATGGTTTTACCTCCTGTACCTCGATTCTTCTTTCGTGGCGACACAAACGCGTGTAAACACCTAGCTGCTAGCTGTTTGCTATAAATCATCGTTATTGCTTCCAGCTGATTGCCTTTAGGATATTTCACTCGCTCCTTTCGGGATAACCTGGCTATTTATCGCTGGGACACTTCTTTTATTTTTAATATTAACCCCTTAGGGGTTAAGTCTAGTGACAAAATACTTCGACTATGATTTTTGGGGCCTCTGATGGAAAATTGAGAAGTTCCGACGATTCTTGTTTATATTATGTTGTTTTGAGAGAGAAGGACAGTAGATATTTGATTTTCAAAAACGTGGAAATATGTGATTTAGTAATTCCAAGGTTTTGAACCCAAAAAGCAATATATTGTCATACTTTCTTTTCAGAAATGTTCTTTATATAATATTTAAGAAGCTAAATTTTGCAATTTCGCTCTTAAAATTTCTTAACGAACAAAAGCATGTAAAAACTTATTAAATTGTATTTAAAGCGAAATTACAAATAATCTTGGTGTATATTTACAGAATTCTATAATAATCTAAAATATTAAATTGTAATGTACTATAGTATCAATATATTGTATTTAAATTATTTATATCATTATGAATATGCAACAGAAATACATTTTTTAAATATATGTAACTTCACATAACTCAAATTGGTTTTCACATTTACAATGAAGAACGAAAAATTAAAATGATAAAGATTATTCTTCAAAATAAAAATGACGTTCGCTATTTTGTCAGGTTTGGTTATTCTAGCGTGAATTCCAAATAAGTTTTCAAGTTTATAATTAAATAACGAGTTTTGTACAGCATTATTCGGTTATGTTAAATTACTCCAACATTTTCTAATTAAAACGTCCGACGCGTTTGATTAATAAAAGCAAGGAGACAGTATGTAAATGTAAATTAGTGAATACGAATGTTATCACAACTATGCGACGCGTAATTTTCGTTTCAAAATATACCAATTTAACTTCGGAAATAATTTTATTTTATTTTATCAGTTTATGTCAGTTTCTTATGTCAACAACTTTCTTAGACACTATACAAAATAATCAAACTGAAAATATGAAATTCAGTAATTTTCATATCTATTGAAAAAATATGGTGTAATTAGTTTTCATTCTTTTTATTCAATGTTCTTCAGAATTAATCATTAAATACACATTTAAAATAAAATAGAGACATTAGAAAATAATTAATAATTAATAATTTAAGAATAATTAAAAATTCTCTTTCTTACTGAAAATATATCCTTCATTTTGTTAATAAAAATTTTAAACAAACACGCTGTTTCAAAAATAATCAGTAACATTTATTTCAATTCAATTTTCATTCTATTAAGATTTTTATTGCAGTAAATACTTTCATTATTTTTGGAATAATTTCATATTATTTTTATTTCCATTAAAATTGTAATAAACTGTAATAAAATTATTTTACAATTTTATTAGTACATTTTGCAATATATTGTTACAGTTATAATTTATATGTATAATATATGTGTAATATCAGTAGTAAAATTGCATTATAAATTATATAATATTATAAATATATACAGTTCTAAAAAAATTATAAATATTTAAAAATGTAATATATGATAAATATATAATATAATTATATATGTTTATACAAGCAAAGAACGATTCATTATTCTCAAATATGTTTCCGTTATTTAAAATTTTAATTCGAATATTATTCCGTCCAACTCCGACATATTTGTTAAAACTTTTTCGTGTCACGTTGTTGAACTTTACTTATTGTACGAAATACTGAAACGGACAAAATTCCGTAGCATTATAAATTCTCATTAATGCTTTTGCACTGGTATCCCATCCTCGTGTCTTTGTTTAAACTAAATTAGAATATTTTTCACATTTTTCATTTTAACGTTACTGTTCGTGTAATGCGTTTTAACTTAATAATAAATCAAAGCTGAACGTTATTAGCTTCTCTCCTTGTGGCGATGTATTTAAATTTCAACATTTCAATTGAATAGTGAACGTATCATTCACGATCAAAGCTCTATTGATTCATTCTCAGTAATTCTATTTGTGCAGCTACTTTTCATTAAAAGTCAATGTACTATTATGCAGGATTATGAATAAAAATATGCAATACTGTTGTAAGAAATCTGGTGTTAAAAAATAATCGCTCTCAAAAGTGAAAGCATCGTAGTGCTTTTTGAATAGTCAGTTATTATTTTATCAAAAAAATATTCTTTCTCGTATCGAATGAATTGATCATTGTTGTGTTGCGTTTAAGTGTTTAAGAAATGTCTCCCGAAAAAATTGTTCTGCAGGTATTTTGTATTGTAATTCTTCTTTAATTTCTTATTATATTTTTATTTTATTTTGAAGTGGAATTTAAGTTCAGAAATTTTTATAAAAAACTGTTTATTAAATTGTAGGTTTCAGTAATTATCGTATAACATTAATTAAAAATTTGTATTGGTGTTTAGTTTTTTTATAATAACATTCAAGTATAAGGAAAATAAGTTTAATCTTTTTCCTGTAAATAATTTTATTTAGCATAACGTTTCTGAAATATTTTTTAAAATTTATTATCACATTGAAATTTTTAATGATTTGAAGTTTTTAATTGCATAAAAATTTTCAATTATACTCAAATGTTGTATCATACTAAAATTTAACACATGAAATTCGTTAAACAAAGACCTATTCTATATTAATATATACGTGAATATAAGTTTGAACGTAAATAGAGCGGTGCCATAATGAAAAAATGGGGGAGCGTTAATTTTCCCATTAACAGTCTCCACTCGAATAGCACTAAATCTCGTAAACCCCGACCGAAGCCGATAAGTGATTTTTCTAAGGTTCTGCTTATAATCCTTGCCCCTAAGGGCTCGTTGCAAATGGTTTTGTGTCGGATATTAACGTAGAATGACGAGTGTCGACGATGATCGAGCTAAAACCATATTGAGCACCTTTTTTTCCAGGGGAATCTGTGAGGAAATTTATGGATTCTTTCTTTTCATTTTATTAATAATTATTGAGGGCGTATTTATTTCTGTAAATTAGGTGGGTAAACGCAAACGTCAATTTCTTTATTCAGTTGTTACTAACAAAAAGTACGTAACAATTGTTGTTGTTATTATTATTATTTTTATTATCTTCATCATCGTCATTATTATTATTACTATGGGTTTACTTTATCTTGAAACTATTTTCTACTCTTATGTATTTTTTACTCTAACTACTATTATCTACTCGAAGATGATTAGTCGAATGATCAGTTAACTAGTTCCTAAAACTAATCAGAAGGAGTTGAAAGTTAACCTAACCGACGAATGTACAGTTAATTTAACCTAACCTATAAATATATAGCCAGATATAACCTAACCAATAAATATATAGCTAGATATAACCTAACCGATAAATATACAGTTAACCTAACCTAACTGATAAATATATAGGTAGATATGACCTAACCGACAAATATAAAGCTAGATATGACCTAACCGACAAATATATACCTAAATTTAAACTAACCGATAAATATACAGTTAATCTAACCTAACCGATAAATATATGGCTAGATATGACCTAACCGATAGATATACAGTTAACCTAACCTAACTTATAAATATATAGGTAGATATGACCTAACCGACAAATATAAAGCTAGATATGACCTAACCGACAAATATATAGCTAAATTTAAACTAACCAATAAATATACAGTTAATCTAACCTAACCGATAAATATATGGCTAGATATGACCTAACAGATAAATATATAGCTAGATATGACCTATCTGATAAATATATAGCTAGATATGATCTAACCGACAAATATATAGCTAGATATAACCTAACCGATAGATATACAGTTAACCTAACCTAACTTATAAATATATAGGTAGAAGTGACCTAACCGACAAATATAAAGCTAGATATGACCTAACCGACAAATATATAGCTAGATATGACCTAACCGACAAATATATAGCTAGATATGATCTAACCGACAAATATATAGCTACATATAACCTAACCGATAGATATACAGTTAACCTAACCTAACTTATAAATATATAGCTAGATATGACCTAACAGATAAATATAAAGCTAGATATGACCTAACCGACAAATATATAGCTAGATATGACCTAACTGATAAATACATGGCCACATTTAACCTAACCGATAGAGTCGATCAAAAACGAGGGAGTCAAAGGTGTCCCAGTGAAGAACTGGGTACCGAGATCACGAAGGAACATCCATCCAGCATTCGGTGTCTCGTTCTAACGAGGATTAAGTGGGTATCGTTGAAAGTCCCGTATTGAACGTCGGACATCCTTTGGATCCTTTGAACGCAGGAGATGCTGGTAGCCAGCGATGTCCCGGACGAAGGTGAAGGAAGGAAGGTGGAAGAGGAGAGGTGGCACACCAGAAGAGGAGGAGGTTTGGGGGGGCATCAGTCAAGGGATTAGCGGGATTAGCCCTCGAGGGGGACTTGTTAATTGCTCGGTAGGCTGCCAGTAGAGAGATGAGCTGGATACGTGTGGGGAGAGCAGAGAATACGCGTTCTCCACGTAACAGCGGAAAGGGAGGATACAAATCACGGCAGAGTTACAGACTTAAGGAGGCTTACTAGCTCTGCTTGCGATCGTCTTGTTGCATTTGCACCGTGTTTGCCTCCTCTTGCATCGCACAGATCTCCGACTTACTTCGATAACCTGGACATGTTCTTTTGGCAACTTGCAAATTGTTTTTTTTTTGCAAGTTAGCTTAACGTGGCTGTTGAGTTTTCATTTTAATTAATGAGCAAAAATATATCTATGTGTTGAGAGTCACTGGGTCTATAATAAAGAAAAGCCTTAACACTCTTTATACCACAATAGTGTATACCTATTTCGAACAAAAAGTGTCTTTTGTCACCTCTTGGTAGAAATAGTGTTAAGTCTCTAATCAGAGTCAATGGGTCCCAGGTCGTGTTTATACCTAAGGGCCAATTGGACGAATATGTTTCCGCCTCAGACTGTTATTTTTCCTGCTATTATTATAATCATTATTCAGATTATTAATACGACCATCATCATTATTAATACAATATTATCATTATTATCATGAATATTATCATTATTATGATCATTATGACAGTGAAATTTAGAAAATGAAGATTGCAAATTTAGTGATTTGAGAACTTAGGTTATAAATGTAAAAAAAAATATTCAATTCATAAATCAGGGAAGTTGGAAATTAAGAAATATGAAAATTCAACATCTTTAAATTTTGACATATACAATTAAAACGGCAGTAAGACAATTAAAAGGAAACAAATATGAATTTGAAAATTTTTAAATTTAAAGTTCAGAAATTAAAGAATACAGAAACTGTCAATTTTTATACATTTAAGTTTCAAATGTCCAAAATTAAAAATTTCAAACTACATTAGTTTGAGAAGTTGGAAATAAAAGAATATAAATTTGAGATTTTAAAATTTTTATATTTAGACATTTTTTAATTTTTAAATTTGATAATTTGTACATTTAGAAATACAAGAATGTTGTAGGAAATACATTCTAACTTTTCAAATTTTCAAATTTCCAAACTTAGGAATTTAGGTATGGGAAAGTTTGGAGTTTGATAGTTTGATATTTTTTCAGTTTAAATTTTTGAATTTGGCAATTTGGAAATTTGAGAATTCTGGATTTTGAGAATTTGGGAATATAGGAACTTGAGAATTAGGAAATTTGAAAGTTCAAAAATTTAATGATTTCAAGTGTAACAATAAGTACTGAAATATCAAATTTTCAAATTAGAAAATTGAGTTCTCATAAGTACCTCTAACTGTACCAATTACTGTTTTAAGCTATCTACACCATCAAAACCCCAAAAAATTACAATTAACTTTGATACTACACAACAAATAACTTGCTAAACTAAAATTCATCTGACTCATAATAAAAAAATTAACTAATACAATTGAAACTTATTAGAAAAAATTCTGCACCAAATTATCCAAACAACTCAATTACCATCAAGCAAATCCTAAGTTCTTTAATGTTCAAAATTTACAGTACAAATTTGTTATCATTCTGTTTGAAATCTTTGTTTAAAAAATCAACTGCAAAACTAAGGGTTAATAACAAAAAAATGTTCGATATTAATCGGCATTTCTGATTTCTGCTAAAAGTGGTTCGCCAGACAAAAAGTGTGACCATCTTGTAAGTTTGATGGCCGCTGTAAAATGTAATTTGTCCATACCGGTCTTTAACTGCAAGAACACGTTGAGCTGCGATTACGATGCGTTTTTCGGATAAGTGGTATCATACATGTACTATGTACGCGTAATAACGCTATACCTAATGGACGGCCGACCGTATATGACTAATATAACGCGCAAAGCCGCAGCCGTACATCACGGCTAAATCGCGATCCAAAAAATATACAATACCTGACAGGGATCCTGTTCCCGTCATCGCGGCTAACAATGTGTACCACATCGTCCGGTATAAATGACATTCACTCCACGATGTAACCTTCCCTCTCCCTCCCTTTCGAAGCCCCCTACTCGAACAGTTTGCAGCTCCCAATTTTCGCTCCACATCCCCTGACCCCATTCTTGTTTTCCCGGCAATATTCGGGATTTCGTTGAAAAAATATTCTTTCGATAGTAGTCCACTATACTGCTCATAAATGTACAGTTACATTAGTATTCGTACACTGCAGTACTTCTGTATTTGTTATTGTACACAATTATTAAAAATATAAAGGTAAATTGTGTTGTATACAATTATCAATAATAATGATAAACAAAAAGTACCTGGAACTTTGGTCCAACATAAAAATGGCATGAAGACTATTAATGACATAACCTAACTATTTTACCACGTTACGGCTCATTGTTAACGACGGTATTCCAATTTATCTCCACTTTATATAACTGAAAGAAAAGAAGTAGATAATAAAATTATTTTTTCTTATGATTTAATTTGGCACGAAAATCATAGCATAGAAACAATTATTTTAGGTTAACTGTAAGTTTTAAAATTTCCTTGCAGTAGTCACAGTAACTTCCGGAATTATAATCAGCAATCCAGTGTTAAATATTTCACACACAAAACTGCATTCTCTCTTCTCTTTCGACGTTAGCTGTAACCCATAAAACAAGAGCATAGTTACGCTTTGAAATATTCCAAATTATATTAATCTTCGGTATTCCGAATTAGCAACATGGCACTGAAATTTCACTTCACATTTTGTATTCTCGAAATGTTCGCAAAATTGAAATTATAGAATTAACAGAAAAATGAGTAGATTAAATTATTTACTCTAAAGTTCCAACACATTGTAACCATGGTCGCATCGACTAAATTCTTGTTGAGGAACTTTTATAAACTGACGTTTTCTGCAGATCGAGTCGAAAATCACGATTCGTCCACGAACATTGTTGGTTAACAAGTCATTCGTGAAATTTATTTGCGGTGTTACAAATTGTTTAATAAATGCAGTGTTTGATAAACTACCGCGGTTGATGAACACACGCACATTATACTTTATTTACACTGTATTCGTTTTTACACTGCACGTGCTCGCATTCGACGTAAAACGATTAAAACGATACCTTCATAACCTCTCGCACGCGCATGCGCACAATCGCTCCCACTCGTACTCGCGCATTTGAGCGGGAAATGCAAATCCTATTTTCGTCACAAACTAGATAACGTTAGCACGTTTTCAGGTACTTTGGCATTTCAAATTACTAACCACATTCCAAATATACCGTATTATCCATCGTCGTAGGAGAAAAAAGAGATACACGAAATAGAGGGTTCTATCGCGAAAACGATGAAACGGTAAATGAAACGGTTACCCTGGTAAAGAGGGGCCTATTCGAGGATGTAAGCGGTCTTGTCACGGTGTTACAAGGCTTATGGGATGCATCGGGGTTCCATGGCGAGCTATTATGTCGCATTTCGTTACGTCTCCCAATACAAATACCCCCGGGGCGATGCTAGTGATAAATCAGACTTTTCGTACGATCTGCCATTATGCTCGCCACCCCACTGACACGAATGGATATCGAGAGACGCGTGTGCTTTTTTTCTCTAACCGGTTGTCCCATGTGTTCGATGAGGCACACAGTGAAACAGCGAGAGTCCTTATAACTGGCGGAACTTCCCAGAAATTATAGTCTCTATGCGGTCGTACACTTTGATCGATGCAAATGAGAAGAGTTCCACGAATAATCGAGTGGTTCATTTGCGACTAGCCAATCAAAACATTGTCCTCGAATGGTAATTTCATTTCCTGTTTCCATGCATGCACTTCGTCGAACGTTGTTCCGGCACCTGATAACGTCGTAGCTTTAACCTGTAAATATATTGGAACACAAATTTGTTGTATTAAAGTTAAATATAGGGAGTTTAATTATAATACAGATAACTTATGATTCAAAATAAGAAAAAATGTAGGTTCATAAATTATTTACTACAAAACATTGTAGCTTTTATAACCGTAAGACAGATATTGTAAATGACATATTTATAGGTACTTGGTGCCTTGTCTTCGTTTGGTGTTGCATTCGTAGAAATAAAAGAAAATTAAGATAGTGTTGAGATAACAATAGACTTAACATTTCAATGACAATTCCTGAGAATTATTCGAAGAAGAAAATTTGTTTATAACTTTATAATAAATTATTTATAGTGTTTCCATAATTAGCTGATTAAATATCGAAATAATCGGGTGTCCTGGCTTATTCGCTGTTGCCGAAATGCTCCAGTTCGCACAGGGTCGGAATATAAAAGAGACAGAAGGGGGATAGAAAGTGGAAAGTTTGAAAAATAAATAACAAGGTGCTAAGCATCCGAGGAGTATGGGTCCCCTGTTGGAGAGTCGGGCGAAAGAGGAAGAAGCAACATCGGTGAACTGAAATCCGTCGAGAGAAAGAAGGACAGAGGAGCAGGGGGAGATGCTGGGGGACGGGAGAACCCCTGGGCTGACTGCGGTCGAAAGGCCTGTTTAACAGATTTAAAAAATCACCAATAATTCCGCGTAGGGAGGCTGTTTGCTTGCCCGGAGGGGTAAGGTATGTAACTACCGAGCAGAGCAAGTGAGACCTCTGCGGGGATGCCAGCGAGAATGTCATTTTTCATTTTAATGGTGGCTTCTTTTCGCTCCGAGTCTCCTTCTCTCCTTCATCCCCCCGCCATTCTTAGCCTTTCACTCTTATTTTCATCCCGGGCAACGTTTCTCCCCACCCTCCGCGTTTATTTGTTTCTCTTCTTTTCCCAGTAATTCAACGATCCTTCCATGCTCCTTTCATCCGCAGCCTCATCTTCCGGTTACTTTGTGTCTCTTTTTCTTTCCTCCTCTTTCTCTCTGTCTTCGTTTCTTATCCCTTTTCTTTTTCGTCCTGTTCGTTGTGGTCGTTGTCTCTTGTGCTTCCTATTCTTCTTGTACTCTTGGTTCAACAGCTTTCTTTTATCTCGGCGCGAACGTCTTAATAGCCTGCGGCTTCTCTTCGCGCCCACTGACCCCCACCGTACGCACACCCTTACACCCACCTACCCTTTCTTCCTTCTTTTCCTTTCTTTCTACGTCCGCTATGGCTGATCCAGCTTCGCGGTGCTATTCTACTCGAAAACCAGTGTAACCGTATCGATCTAATTTCCGCTCGATGTAGTTTCAGATGTTTTACTACTTCTTCACTTGGAAAACCGCTCTGACTCGTACGGAACTGAATGTGTCGGGACTTCTTCTTACGGGAAATAGTGATAAGGTAATTGTTCGGGTAATCGAACGGTTAAGCAATTAAGATTATTGCAATTTCTTTTATATTTGGGCAATGTAAAATTATAACTAAATAGGAATTACTTTATCTGGTAGGGTATAATTTTTACTTCCAGATGAAATAGAATCTTTTAAGATAAAATGTTATAAAAAAGACTATTAACTTTTCGATAATATTCTTAATATAAAATGACTGGACTAAGTAGTTAAGTATAATGACATTTACCATATATGGAAAATTATCACTAGTCGTATGATACTTAGGAAGATTTTACTTAGGGCCGGTTTTTCTGTCGTAATGTAAACAGCAATTTAATTATCAGTTAAATTGGAATAAATTACTTTTCTTTCAGTCACACAGATACGGTTTAAGTAAAATATGAAAAATGTAATCTGGTATCTAAATTAAATTACTTTCTAAAATAACTCTCCCACTCTTAGAACAAATTGGTAAATGTGAAAATTATTATTTATATATTGAAAATTTCCAAGTACCAAATTCTTAATTTTATAAACTATCCGCTTTCTCGATTACAAAACTTTTATATTTCCAATTTTTTCAGTTTATAATTTCGAAATTATTTAGCTTCCAAATTCCCAGATTTCGAAATCCCTAAACTACTTCACTTCAAAATGTACAAATTTCTAAACCTCTGAATTCCTGAATTTTTATGTTTTTTCATTCCTAGATCCCTAGATTACAAAATCCCTAGATTTCTAACTACCTAAATGTCTAGATTCATAACTCCCTAGATCCCAAAAATCCCTAGATCAAAAATCACTAGAGCCAAAAATTCCTATATCTCTATACCCCTAAATACCTAGATCACTAAATACCCAAATTTCTAAATTCAGAAATCTCTAGACCTAAAAATCTCTAGACCTAAAAATCCCTAGATCCCAAAATCACTAGACCAAAAATCCCTATATTTTTATACCCCTAAATCTCTAGATCTCTAAATCCTTGGATCTTTAGATTTCTAAATGTGTTTACATTTTACGAATCTCTAAACCCTAATTCTCTAGATTTCGAAATCTCTAGATCCCTAGATCACCAGGTCGCTCGACAATACCTAACATTGTCATCAAATAAAACGACCCAGCCAACTTTCAAATTTGATTTTCTCAAAAACTAATCCGAACTTCAATTAATTTTTTTGTAAAGTTTCTTATCTTTTCGTAAGAAATGATGTGGTGTTCATTTTTACATATCATTCGGCCGGACCGATTCTATATCTCATATTCGAGAGAATGATATTCCATGGTCGTTCTATTATTAAGGTAATACGGAAGTATTAGTCGTCTTCCGTCTGGCATGTTCATCCTTCGTCCTTTTCGTTTCTTGAACAATCACCCTTTGCCACGCTGCTCCTTTCTCGGCGTTGAAGAGCCCTCGGGCTTCCGTTGCTGCTCATTCGCTGGAAGATTAGCCACCCCAGTTCGGAAGCATGGCCATTTAAGCGGGCAAACTTCGACCGAGCCCATGATTGCGCCTCTCAGTCGGCACTCTTAACAGAATAAATTGCTCGTTTTGCAAAGACCAGCAACTTTCCTCCTTCCATCTTCTTCTCTAAATCCTACGAAAAGAGTCGAGGGTTCTTGTCCTTCTTTTACGCGCACACCTTGACTTTAATTTATTTATTTGACAATTAAGACGGCTTGACTGCGAGGATAAGGCGCAATGTTTCATAACTGATTTCTGGAGAGCAGACAATCTGATGAGATATTATGGTGACAGTTATTGATGGAAATGGGATGTGTACAGTGAGAAGTAGATTTAAAGTAATGTTATTAGTTTCTGGGATAATTATAAATTTACAATCTTTCAAGTTTGTTAATTTACAAATTCGAAAAATTTCAAATTTGCTGACTTTTTAATAAAACTTAAAATTTTCCAACTTTTAAATTTTTCAAATTGTGAAATTTTCAGAAAACATTCTTGAAATTTGAATTGTCCAATTTTCAAATTTTTTAATTATTAAATTCTCAGGTTCAGATTCTCAAATTCTCAACTTTTCAGTTGTACAAATTTCAAATCTACAGATTATTTCCAAATTTCCAAAATCTCAAGTTGGCCACGTAAATGACGCACCTGGTGCGTCGTTATTCACCGTTAGTGCCATTTTTATAATTATTACTATGTAGTACTATTTACTGTATAATTACTATATAGTAGTACATAGTACTAATACTATGTAGACAACATAATGTAGCACAGTAATGAATTTATGATAGCAAAAATATGTTACATAGTGCTGAAAAGCGTGCAGTGTGCAATTTATTGTTTGGATACTTTATGACAATATAGTGGCGACTTCACAGTTGATCGTGGTGACATGTGAAACTGTTACGTTGGAAACCGAGTTCAGTCTATTGTCGATCCGTTAGCAGCGTAGCGTCGTTTCGAGTAAAAAGCGTAAAAATGTTTCAGTATTTAAAGATCGTATCACATTGCATTTTTAAACTCTTAGAACACATAATAATAGTAGTGTTTACACGAACGCGCGTCCAGAACATGGATGTTGCGAATACGGAACATATTCCATATTATGTACATCCGTGTTCCATGTTGGGTACGTATTTCTACAAATAAAAACTCGAAGAGAAAATAAATCTAACTAGTCTTGAAATATTCAAAAACGGACTTAGTAATCTTAATAATTTCCGTAATTTAAAATAAGAAGTCTAAGATGCGTCATCTTAACGTCTCTCATGAACCTGGTACTTCACTAGAAATTTTTAATATAAACTCTTCTACCAGAAATTTTTATACGCTTTGAAATAACGACGAGCTTCGCATTCAAGTAATTTGCAACTGATGTCCAAATCTAAATACGATCGTTCTTTTTAATGAAATGCCTTATGTTGTCTTACGTTGTTAAATTGATTTTCCGTCTCCGTTGTCGAGATCGTGTTTCATATTAGGTAGTTACCCAGCACTATTTTTTGTCGTACCATGAAACTCGCAACTAATGCATTCTGTCCGTTCCAATTTTCCACCGCTTCGCGTGATCTTTACACCGCGTAGCCGAAAGACGTTCCGATCTGTCCGTTGACAAGGAGATTCGAGGAAATCAGTTGAAGCGGAGATATCCTAGATGGATTGTCCGAGGCTAATGACGTTCGGACTAGTCTGGACTGGTCGAGTCGTTGCGGGGAATTGAGGGGAATTGAGGGGAAGAAGAGGACTAGGAGCTGTCAACGCTGCCATGCGTCACGTCACGTCACTCCCTTCGACTGCTCTGTTGTTCCGAAGCTTGCTCTGCTACTCCACTTAGCCGACAGTCGGACCTGTCGTGTCCCCTCTGTTCGCTGCTCTAACCAACACCTTGTTCTCGTCACCCCTCGACTGTCACCGAATGAATAAAAAACCGGAAGCCCAGCGAGAAATTGCCGAGAAACAACCAGAGCCTCTTGGTTAGGCTATAAGTGGACCGTGCAACTTACAACACGCGTTGCGATGGAATTTCACCGGTGTTTACAGCTGTTCACTTACCTTCTTTGTAACATTTTGCGAACGTTCTTTTGTTACATCGCGTTCTGATCGATGTTTGCGGAAATGGTGAAATAGTGCTATGGTTGAGTTAGTGCAACATTGCTTTGCAGAGGGCAGATAGTAGTATTTAATAATAATAATACTATTTAACGACAATACACCTAATTAAAAGTAAAAATCGAACACTTAAACAAAACCAAACACTGTATTACACAAGAAAATACATTTATTTAATACTTCACCGCTCCGCCATTTTGTATTGTCAGATCTAAATACATAAAAATTCAGCACCAACCGATAACGTCGCTTAAAAATTAAGGCAAGGTTTTCAACCAATCACTGTCACAAGCCCGAAACACAGAATACTTAACATAACCTCAAATTCACACCCGCCTTTTATTCTAGAAGTGGGATTTATCTGTCAACACATAATTCACAGGTCTTGCATACATGGTAGCTTACCAATAAACCCAGTATTAATAATCTTGTTAAACGTTATCGCACATTTTTAAAAAGAAGTCTCTTACATAAAATAATTTGACCACCCACTGTACTCGTAAATAAATAGAAGAACCGTATAGTCGTTTATAGCTGCAATTACGAATAAACGTTTCATCGGAGAAGCGCCATCTATCGTTCGGTAGTTATAATACATCCATGTGTCAAAATATTATTGAATGTCGAGGCAGGTCATAGAGAAGGAAGAAGAAGAGGAAGAAAAAGTTTATGAAAGCGGTGGTCGTGAAAACAGGAAGAACCTGTCAAGACGTCGATTCTCGAGTCGACAACGGATAAGATAAATTCCACTTCCAGGAAAAGAAACTTTTAAACTATCCAGTTAACTTGTCCATACTTGCCATCTACGTACTATTTTTCTTGCGAACAATCTGGACGTTTATCGTTGTTGGCTTCGCAGTGGGAGATATGTATTATGTGAATAGGATTCCTTATAGGTTCCGCTTGAAAAACGTTGGTCATTAAAGTCAATAGTTCAATTTGATTTGATTGGATCAGATAATACTCGTTTTTTTAATTAATTACAAGATACATTTGTAAATTCAACAACTTTTTTAGTAAGTTCGAAAAAGTAATAAATATTTTTTTTTTTATATTATTTTAAAGTGTTCTGTGGATGTATGTATGCACTTACGTAATTATTACTACTTACTGTACTTTACAAAAGTTTAATTAAATAGCTATAGTGATTATTATTTTAATTTGTATTTACTTAAATTTGTATATTATTATATGCAATGTGTGGAGTGTTTCAACAGAATGCATACACGCTTTGAAATAGCAAAATTTTAATAAACTTTTTCAAAATAAATAAATTATTTAATAAATGAAGAAATAAATTTTTTTTTAAATTTTAATAAATATCTGGATAGATATTCAAGCTCAGAAATTTACCTAAGAGATTTTGAAATTTTCAAATTATCAAGTCAGAAAATTTCAGAATTATAGGACGAGTGTTTTGGAATTTAGGAATTTGAAAGTTGGAGAATTTAAGAATTTAAGTATTTGGGAATTTGCAAATTTGGAAAGGTGAAAATTTAGAAATTTGGGAATTTAATAATTTGGAAATTTGGGCATTCGAGAATCCGTAATTTGATAAATTTGGAGATTGTCGTTCTAAAAAAATCAAATTACCAATAATATTCCAATATTACACACACCAATAAAAACAATACTGGCACTACCACTTGAATCATCACCGTATCCCAAAACGTTTCGCCAATACTCTCCCACCGAATAAAGATCGAAATCAACTCAATTTGTTTATCGCTTTCCCTAAAAACATCAGACGAGATAGTTCGTTTGCCGCAAAAAGGCAGGTCGATGGCGACTCGAAAGGTTCGTTCGCATGTGCTGTGGCGGATAGTTTTTTCCCCGGAAAGACAGGGATACAGCAAGAGGAGCCGACTGTGTTCGATTCCGTATTGACATGTAACTGTCATCGATAGGGTGTACAGCTGTCCTGTGCGGTAGCGAGAGATGTTTCTTGCTCTCAATGACAACCGGTTTCGAGACGATGCACACCGAAAGGTTCGAGTATCGAATCGACTCACGGCCGGCTTCCAATTGCGATCATTGCCGCAAAAAAAGGTGTGCGGCTCGTCTTTGGACCGCGCGCGACGCACGACAATTTTCTGCTCGACGATTCGATAACAGCGGTTTCCCTGCTTACACGCGTCTGCATTCCATCCTCTTGCTCGCCTTCTTTTTACTACTCTTTTTCCATTTCGGCTCTGCTAACCCGCTTTCTTCTTACCCTCTTTAGCTTCTGACATTCTGCTTACTCTTTTATTTATTTGTCCGTCCTTCTCGCGCACTCTCCGCGCTCCATCTTGCAGTTTAAAATGCTTCCGTATGGAGTGCGTTTAGAATTTATGGGTACACTTTCCTTCCCTTATGAGATTTCGTTTGTAACGTGTTTTTATGCAAATAGGATGACATAATATTTTACTTAAAATCTAACACTAGTATTAAATGAATCAACGAATAATAAATTAAATGTTTTTTGACATATTTTTATAAAGTAATTTAATTTGTATGTATTGCAAAAATAATAATTTAATAATAATTTAAATAATAATTTATTATAAATTAACAAATTATAAATATGCAATGTAAGTATTTATATATGAACATATGTCTATGCAATAAATTTTTATACGTATATAAATATAAATGTTTATATATATGAAAGTTTATTGTATAGACAAATATTTATATCTAAATGCATACACATTCATATTACATATTTATTACCTATAAATTTGAACATTTGTAGTTGTATAAAAACGCTTACAGTTTTGTGATTCTCATATTTCCAATTTTTCAAAGCTAGAAACTATTAATTTTCGAAATTAGTGATCACTAATAGTTTGTGAATTTTTTTATCTAAAATTTATCAAATATAGAAATATTCAAATTTTCAAACGATCTACTTTGCAGTCGTTCAAGTTTTGAAATTTACAGATTTAGAAATTTTGAAATGTAAGAATTCAGTAATATTATAGTTTTAAAATGTAGACTTTTGTTAATTGTTTTAATTACAATTTTAAAACTTTGAAACAACGTAAAAATTTGGAAATTTAAGAACTTCAATAATTCCAATTGAAATAATTTCAATACTCAATTACAACCAGCCGTCGCAGGAACTTTCGAAGCAATTAATACTAGTCCGACACCGTACTGTTTCCGAGTTCGCTGTTTCAACCCTTGTCCAATACAGGACGTCAACCATCCTTATTGTCGAAAGTCTTGTAGTAGTTTTGTTTTGTGTATAAACTTAATTGTACTTACTTACCATTTACTGAGAAATCTTATTTTTCGTACTATACATCCGCATTATTACTGTATTCTTCTAATAAAATTAATAGGAGGAGAGAAAGTTGTTGCAAATATTATAATTTACTAGTATAGTTCCGAAATTGACCGAAGTTTACCGAACGTAGAATGAACAGATCCTAATGCAAGAATAAAACTTTTTTACTTGCATTTTTGTTACAAAAACTTTTACCAGCATTTTTGTGACATTTTCCTGATTAAAATGAGACCAAACACGACGTAATTCGAAACATATTTACTTGAAATTTCAAACGTTTTGTTTATATTGAGGCTTTAGTGTACTAAAATTGGCGGTAAGTACACGAGTAATGACACGTCGGGTAATTTCGTTTCCCTTCGGTGCTATTCGGATAATCACGTGATACGTCTGACAGTCGAAATCGTATCTATGGCTTTATGACTTCGAGGGTTTGACTTCAATAAGTTACTACAAGTAAATTTACCCCGTATTACACCGTGTTTGGTGTCATTTTAATCAGGAAAATGTCACGAATATAATAGAAGAAGTTGTATACAAGAAAAGACTGAAAATAAAAAAGTTAAAGACACATTAGCATTGAAAACAACAAAACAGGTTTTTTATCTTTGCCGAATGTTATAATCGCAGCGTCTCTTTCTTCTTCACTCGCCATCCTCTGCGTTCTAAGAATATATTTCTATTAAAGTAGTAACAGTAAATAATATTCTAAACTTATCCTTCTACTAAAAATTTTCAATATAATTTAAAAAAAATATGAAGAAAAAGAATTGAATTTTACTGCAAAAAATTCCCACCACATCGACTAATTATTGTTAGAAATCGTATCGATTTCATTTGGCTACACACAGAATGGTAAATCGTAATTGCTAACAGACAGAATTCGCTTCTCTTCGTTGCCCCTTCAGAAAAGCGGTTAGACCCCATGTCGCGATTATTTCGATTTCTCGGAAGGTTTCGAATTTCTCGCGAGGCAAACATTGAATGTAATCTGCCATTGGCATCGATTCGTCTGTCGTTTTGCATTTCAATCTTCGAAACCTCATTTGCTAACCTTTAAGTGTCTGCAAAAAGATCGGTCGATAATAAATATTCAGAAAACGAGAATTTGCTTTCGTGGTGCAACTTCATTCAATCCCACCGTTAATGCTAATGACAGGTTTAATGTAACACTTTAGAGTCAAAGATAATATCAAGTATACGGATCAGTTTTGTCCGTTCTTCGATCACAGATATCGGTAAATTATAAACGATTGCATCATGCAATTCCTAACGATCTTTTGCTAAAGGTCTAAATATGGACTAGCACTTTTACTTCAGGAATTATTGCTAGACCTGTTACAGATTTTTAAGATGTGACACATTACTGTATATCTAACACATATTTATAGGAATGTGGACTTAGTAAAAGTTTACTGTATATTTATTTCAAATTATGTCCTGCCTCAAATAATTTATTTCAAATTATATTTGGTCTCAAATAATTTATTTTAAATTATGTCTGATCTCAAATAATTTATTTTAAAATATGCCTTGTCTCAAATTATTTATTTTAAATAATGTCTGGTCTCAAATAGTTTATTTCATATTATGTCTTATATCAAATAATTTATTTTAAATTATGCCTTGTCTCAAATTATTTATATCAAATTATATCTTGCCTCAAATAAATTATTTCAAATCCTGTTTTTTGACCTAATAGTAAAACTATTTACTTTTAAAATATAGTTTGAATATGGGACACTTAAAATAATCAAAAAGAAAAATAAAATTGTACAAATTCAAATTGAAATATTTAAGAATATGTCGAAAATTTTTATAGAAATAAACTTAACCCTTGCTGTTGGCAGATAGCTCTAAAACTTTTTAGTTGAAAAGTTTGATGAATATTGCTAACAATATTATTTCTCCTATTAGTAGTTTCTACTATTGTCAGTTTCACTGTATTTATGCACCACGTGTATGACTACATATTTAGTTAAGAAATTTTTAGAAATAATTTGAAACAATATAGAAAGAAATGTTTAAGTTCTATTTAGAACAATTTAAAAAGAAAATTTAGTACAAATGATTGATGTGGAATTATGGATAATATGCTACATGGTGCATACTTTTGTACTAGAATACTTACAAGTTTTAAATAATAAATTTTAAAATTATCGAGAATCACTATCTTTGTTTTTCATACAAAATATTACCAACACGACAGTGCTTCCCCTCGTAATTGCCGATAAGTATTTTAAACAATATATTCAATAATAAATGGATGCGAACCTAAAAAATGGTCTGCGAGGTCCCATTTGTCATCAAGCATCTTTTTTTAAGGAGTCATATTGAAGATATTTCTGCTACACCGCCAAAGAGAATTAAACCACTTACAAACTAAGGCGAAAGAAGCGTATGCATCAATATCCAGTGCAACATTAGCGCAAAGTACCAGGAGAAATTAATTGAGCTCAGAAATACTCTTGCTAATGGAAGTCACAGTGAACACGATACATAGACCTATCAATTTGTAGTGACAACATACTAATAAATAAAATATGAATGTTCAATTTATTTTTTCATTTATGTCCTTGTAGAAGGTTATAGCCATTGGTCTTAAAGATTAGTCATACTGTTTATAATTCATGCGTGAATTTATCTTAACACATGTTTTCATGTGACATTGAAAAACATCCTATATAATATTCTTATGGCTGTAATAAATACTTATGTATGTTATACAGGGTATTTCTAAAATACGACCCTATCCTTATATTTTATATATTTCAGAAACAATTATGTTAATACACCGATTGTTAAATTTGAGCAAGGGTGCATGATGACGTTGGTAGCTTTTCTCGTATGACCCAATATGGACCGTGTGAAAAGTCGTTGTTCCGTTGCGAGCAAGGTGTGGGTGGGTAACGATGATGCTCTTCATATAATTTCCGCGAAAGTACGCAACACGTCTTCCGATAAGATGAACAACTATCCGTGTGCCGCGACAACGCTAGGTAAATGTAAACGTCGGCGGGCAAAATGCAAGGAATCCCCCCCGTGAGAGCGAAGGTGTCAGATCGTCCGCGTATAACTCAACCAGGTACAGTCCGGGACAAATCTGACTTTCCTAGGGAAAATGTGGCAACATACGGGGAAGAAGCGCTCCACTCATCGATCTTTAGGAAGTATTAGCTTAAATTTCAATATTTGGGGTTGGTAAGGAATTTGGGAATTTAGAGAATTTTTAAATTTCTAGGATTTTGAAGGTTTTGAAAATTTGGGACTGTAGAGAATTGAGGATTTAGGTATTTGAGAACATAGAGATTTTGGGGTCTAAGAGAGTTTGAAAGTTTTAGAGATGTGGGAATATAGGGATTTCGGGACCTAGAAATGAGGAAATAACGTAATTTAAGAAATTCGATATTTACACGTTAGTGTAAATTTAGGGATAGTGAATACCCCATATAGGAATAGTGAATACCCCATATAGGAATAGTGAAATTTTGAGATATAAAAATATGGAGATGTAAGAATTTTGGGACTTAGGAATTTGGATACTTAAGGAGCTCGGGTCTAGAAAAATTAAGGAATTTACATATTTAGAAATTTACAAATTACGAAATATAAAGATTCAGAGATTTATGGGTTACGAATTTTAGAATTCATGAAATTCGAAATCCAGAAATCTGGAATTTTGAAATTTGTGTATATGGAGGTAAACTTTCTTTAAAAACGGGCTTACTCCACTTTCTCCATGAACGACAGAAATAAATTGCATGTTACACGCTTCAGTTAAAAATGTAGCCTGTAGTTTAAGTATCAAATTTTACCTTTTGCAAAAAAATTGTCAAGTTTCCGCACGTTATCCAAAAGAAGCCTGCACCCGAGTGTACAAGGTACTCGGCTACCCGATTAATGAATAATCCGTAATGAGGATGTGATGGCCGAGTCTCGTAGACTTCTCTCTCCGTAAAAAGAGAGAAAGATGGAGGAGAGACGAGGGCGAAAAGGTTGGTCGGTAAGAAAGAGGCACCAGCAGCCAGGTATGATTTAACGATGGTACAGCAATCTTGCCGTGACCATTAAAATATTACCAGGCGCGAAGAAGAAGCCCCTTCGGAAATCCACGCACGATCCGACCAGCCAACGTTGTAATCCGCGTCGTGGTGTGTACATGCAAATAAGCCTCACCCTCTTTTTCGCGAGCAAATTATTTCTCGCCGGCGAGAAACGAGGATTAAGAAGTTCCTTGGGAACAACACGATCATCAACACGATCAAGTATGCGTTTCTCCGGCCGAGCTTTCCGTGAAACGGCTACATTCTCGGCCCCCATACGCTACATCCTTCTGGACATCTTCATTGGGAACCCCTACATCGATGACCAGGATGCCAGCTTTTCTTCCCGTTTTGTCCTGGCCCTGCAGCTACGTGTTTCCCGTATAATCCGTAATTTTGCGAAGGATCTACGATCGTTAACTCGTAATAATTTTCTATACTGCCAAGAGAACGTTCTGTGGACCGCCCGTACTTTGCTGTTCATCCAAGTTTTTACCACTTTTATTGTATATCGTTTTAATGTGGACACATTAGATATAATTATCGTGTTCGGTATTAGCGGAAATGGTTTCGTTTCTTTGTTAGTTTTGTAATCTTGAGCGGAACTGTCGCATCCGCCAGCATTGCCACTGTTCGTCTCGAAGGAGCGGCGTTAGGGATACTAGAGCATTAATTAATAGCGACCGCTTGCTCGAAACGTTATTACGATACCAGCTATCCTCTCGTTTTATGGCTGCAGGACGTTTCGAGGATGTATCCGAACTACCTTCGAGCGGTGTTGTAAAACTTTTCAACCGACGCACGGTTACCTCCCCTCAAGCTTTTGGCACATATTGTATGTCGTTTTAATCGTCCTGACACGCGGGATACAAATATCGCGTTCAATCTTGGCGGAAATGCGTTTTACGCGAATGTAGTTCACGTGCTTCGAGTCGACAGTTATCGTAGCTTTCCGCGTGACGAAAGCTGTATAACGCTGTACGTTTCTGATAGCGGCTATTGCACATTTTTTAACCAAGTACCATTTGTTATGGTAATTTCGTTGTGTTATTCTTTCGTTCTGCAGTGGGAAGTTCTAAATCCATGATAATTTATGTGCAGTGTCATTTCTTTATATTTAGTTTTTAGAAGATGATTGGGATCTTGAGAATCAATGGCATATCCGCCATCTTGTAGTTTAGGTATTAATAGTCGACTGTGCACTTCGATGTGCTTAAACTTTTATGAAATCGTTCGCACGAATATATTTATAGTAGACAATATGTATATTATGTAAAATACACTAATACTGTGTACACTAATAAAATACCTAGCCTAATGTAGATGAAATAAGAAAAATACAGGAATATTTATGTAGAAAATACAAAAAATGCATTATGAACACAAGAATCATTCGTCTCGAATTTTAATACAGAAATGAGTATTTTCTTTTTATGATTGCATCATACTAGCTCAATTCAACTAGTTACAATTGACCATACTATTTATTATCAGTTTATTATTTAACAGTTTAGAATTTTTTATTTAACTGAAATATAATAAATTGGAAATTGTGAAATATGTATAAGAAATTGCTAATTTAATAATTTGTTGAATTTGAACATTTTGATATTTATTAATTTGGAAATTTTAAGACTTGAGTGAGTGGAAACTTCAAAATTATGAAATTTGAGAATTGGGAATTTAAAAATTTAACAATATAAATTTCCAAATGTGAAAGTGATCATTTTATATTTTCAGTGAAATATCTTACATTATTGTCGACTTACTTTATGACTTACTTGCCAAGATATTACTATGTTCCATATTATGTGTAGTTACCCTATCGTAGTCGTGAAAGATATCTAGTGGCGCGATTGTTGCGGCTGAACGTTGATGAAATTAAATTTTAACGTGCTCCGTAAAGCAATCGCCAGTTTATATTAATATTAATCATCGACGGGTCACTTCGATGTGCTTAAACTTTTATAAAATTGTACGCAAAAGTATATTTATAACATACAATATGTATACAATATACTTGCACGCAGTATGCGAATACTAATGCTATACATAGTAATACTGTTCAAAAAACGAATATGATGCTCAAATATCATACCCTTGATTATATGATTCATATTATGACCTTGGTGACATGATACAGATGTCATGCCATTGATGATATGATATTTACATATGCTTGTCATGATATAATACTCAAATAACACACTCCTGGTCATACGATTTAACATGTCGAAACGAGTAAAACGACGTGTGTCGCATGCTAAAAGTTTGGGGGTTGGTGAACGGCAACTATTACCGTACTTTGCCATTATTTTTCATTATTCGTACGTAAAATAATTCATGATATAATTACACGTTTGGAATGCAATCTGTCTGTTCAAGATTTCAATACCGTCGTTATTGATCATGTAAATAACAAATGAGAATGCGACGGCATTATTTCTGGATGCATTGCGAAAGCTTAATCACTTGGATTGTAGCGCACGAAATACAGATTGTTTTTGAAAATATGCACATATGTGAAATGGTAAAAAGAATCGATAGGTCTTTCACGATGGGTTCGGTTTATGGTAAATAGTTTGCGACGTATATTCGGATGTAAAGTTGCTTTGGATAAGAATAAATCTAGAGAGAATCTAACCTAACATAATTTACCTAATCAGACCTGAGCTAAACTGGTCTGTGTAATTAAACTTAAAATAACCTAATGAAAATCATCCTAACCTAGACTACTTAATCAAGCCTAGCCTAATCTAATGTATTTAATCAAACCTACCTTAACCTAATATATTTAATCAAACCTATCCTAATCTGATCTACTTAATAAAACCTACCTCAACCTAATCCTTAATCAAACCTAACTTCATATGATCTACTTAATCTTAGCTAGCCTAATCTATCCAATCAATCCTAACCTAGTTTAACAATTTAATTTAATTTGTAAATCATAGTTTTAGTTTAATCTCTATATCAGTAACGAAAAATGTGAATGTTGCATAATCAGTTATTTTCATTGAAAAGTACCCCAGAAAAAACACGATTGTACTTGTACTTATGAAGAGCACAGTTATTTAAGGAAGAGAAGGAACGTGCAATTAAGTAAGGCAAAAAACTGATTTGTTCGTGCTAAAAATGTTGGTCAATTAACTTTGACTGGACAGTGAAGCACCAAACGTGTGGTGTTCCGTGTGATTTGAGTTGTAACCGAATGGTTGTATAGCGTGCAAAAGAGAGACGAAATGGTATAAAAAAAGAAGGCGAAGAAGAAAAAGGGAGATGGGCAGCAGCGCCAGGTATGACTGCTGCTGTCGTATATAATAATCGCATAAAACAGATACGCGCGAACCAACCAGCCCACGAATATATTATGTTGCCGCGGCTAATTTACGATTATAACGTACGTGTATAACTATCATTGTTGATATACTGCCGCGGTGGCGGCTGAACAGCCAGAAGCAAGCTCGCGTAGACAGTGGGCGAGACAAAGATGGCGCGGCGAGAAAAGAGAAAGATGGCAGACGAGTGTCGGTAGGGACTGCCTCGAATTACTTCGTTGCCAAGTACAGGGTGTTTGAAAATTATATGTCACTACTACAACGTTATTCTACACCTCCGGATCGGTGAACATTTGCAAAACAAAGTTGCCTGCGTAAGGTAAATATCTTGGTGGTCAAACGATTAAAGAACCAGTTACGATCATTGCATTTTCTTTCGTGTTTAGACAACGTAAACTTGTAACTAAATACGTTTATCCGAAAGACCGCGTTTAAGATCGTATGTTTTTCAGATGATATAATATAACTATAATATGTTTAAATTACTAGATCTCTAGAAACTAGAATCCAGTTAGGAGTATGAGGTTAATCTTTAATTACAGAATTTTCAATTAAAGTTAGCTTTTAATTTGAAAAGTTTGAAATAAAAACTACTTTTTAATTTTCAGATAGTAAATCTAATTAATAATTGAATTTTATTTATCAATTAGAATGCATTCAATTTATTTAATATTTTATATGATGATTAGAAATTTCGAAAATAATTATATATGTATCTAACGAATTTTCAAACCTTCATACTAAATTATTTATTTAATTTTTCACTTCCTAATTGCCTTCTTTTTGAATGTTCTTCGATTACCACCCTACTTTGAGTCATCAGTATTATACCTTCAATATCATTTAAAGAAAAAATGTTTAAAGTTTATTTCCAACTCATGGTTCCTATAGTCGAAACCATGGAAGGACACTGTCCATTGTCTCAATGAATGTTACATGATAATACAATTTTATATACTGCACTTTCAGACATAACCAATTCAGAGATGTAGAATAACACCGAATAACACTGCAGTATAATATAATTATCAAACACCCTGTACAGTTGAATTTCGTTTCCGTGTAACGTAATCTCCCGGACAGACTTGGGGGCAAAAACTTTTTCGATAAGAATCACCGTTACTGTGCTTTTGCAAAGAACCTCGTCCCCATTAACTGATCCACTGTCGAGGAAAAAAAGGGGTGACAATTGAGATTGTCTTATTGTTATGGGACTCTAACTCTTACTGCTTAATCAAATTCCGAGTTAAAAGTGGTATTAAAATGTCGAGTACAGTTCTTTTGCTTTTTGTGTGGCCTCGAGTGGATCCATTGAGATAGTTTATGAGCTCGAAGCGATAACGGAGCTCACTTTTAACTCGTTCGCAACTTGGGCACGATTGTAGCTGATATTAAAAGTCGTGGCTTTTAATGTTAGTAAGTAGAGTTAATGCACCAATTTGTATTAAAATCATCGGTACAAAAAGATAAGCATAAAATAAGCAATAAACGATATATATTATCAAGTGTTTAAAAATCACTTTATGAAAATTACTTCACAGAACTACACACGTCTTTACTATTCGCCTTCGTTTATTCTAATCGCCACATGTCAACTGTCGCGGACCGGGAATCGGCTCGCACGCCGTAAATTATCGAAGATTCCCGAATCGTTCCGATTGTCTCGGACGCGTCATAGTGGAGACAGTTGTCCTTTCTTAACGTTTCTTTTCAACAAAAATTAATTACGAATTGTGGTTTACTTTATTAAACAAAAATATTAAACGATAAATAAATTAATTTATTTTATTAAACGGGAATTATAACTGTGATGCATCTGAAAGTGAAACTGGTAGATAATAACTAAATACAGATACTCTTCTAGGTTATAACGCTACCAATGAAATCTTCATTACCAAGGAATTTTATTGTTCTTGTTATGTTTATAGTAATAAGACCCGTGAGAATTGATAATGAAAGAATCTTGAAAGTTGCAACAGAAAATAAGTTTGAGCAAATAATTGACCGTCTAAATTACCGATAAACTTGTAATTATAAAAAATGACTGATACATTTCTTCCAATTATAAAAAGTGTTAAACACATACAAAGTGCCGAGATATTATTATTTATTGGAAAAAATCTCATTTGAGAATTGATGCACCTCGGAACGAAATATCGATAGTAATAATAAAAACAAATATTTAATAATAACTAATGAAAAAAAGAGATTTGTTACTCCGATAAATTGTCGCGTGTTTGCGATACAGAATCGTTCGGGAATTTCCACGATAGAAAATATTCTTTAGCCGTTAAACACTGTTTCAACGAGTGTTATTAGCACGTGAAAATCGCAGTGTAGCCAGCGATAAATTGCCGGCCAAATTTTAGCGCCTATAAATTATCTTTCAGCAGGGTGCTTCCATTTTTCGCGGTATTTATTTGCAAGGAAAAAACGATGATCAATTTCGATGCTAACAGTTCTCTCGTCCACTGATCCGGAAAGTGACGATACGAGCTGCCAGACGCGGAAACAGATCGCATCGCGCGGAAAAATTGCTCTTTCTATACCGACGTGCCACCCTCGAATATTATCTTTATTATCTTTCATACGTTTCAATCGCTTTCAATCACCCGATTTTATTAATGAATTACTAACTGGCCGCGAAATTTCGCGAATTTTTCTGCCGATAACAATATTTTAACGCGGTAATCGCGTTGCAGAATGAAAATTGCGTTAGATTCGTACGAATATTATGAATTAGGGGAGGCTAAAGGAACGGTTGTCACTACTGTTATTACAACACAAAATTTCGATGACGTACAATTCTTCCCAGAATTTTTTTTGCATATATTGCACAATAAATTTTTTAATTTTCAAACTTATAGACTGTTCAAATTCACATATGTATATTAAATTTAAAAATTACAAGTTTAAAAGTTTAAATATTTTCTAATTTACAGATTCTTAAAATTATTAATAATTATTTATCATATGTACTATAAAAATGGTTAATATAGTATATGCTAAAATTGTATATACATATATATAAAATATTATACAATATGTAATACATAACAATGGTTGATATTTATAATATTATTAATATTAATATATTGTATTAACCATGTTTTTACTGTATAGGATAAATCACTGTTAATAAAGTTGCACATTTGAATGTCATTAATCAAACAAAATTGTAATTGATCTTCTACAATGTGGATTATTTTTCAAATCCACATATTTTAATACAACTTCCTTTACAAGAAATATTAAAATTATACATATACAAGATACGTTGTTTTAATATCGCAGTCATAAAAACAAAAGAAAGTAAAAATTGAATTACAAGACCACACGTTTTCAAAATCATAAAATTAATTCATTTTATTTTCAAAGTTTAACGAAAGAGAGCTCCATTATATCTCCGTAATTTAGTACCTAATGAAAAAATCATAGCATAATATTTATTATCATCTTTATACATAATTTTGAAAAATATGCATCTGAATATAATATTTTATACCCACGTCCAATTTTGGCCAAAAACCGTTCAATTTATATTCATAAATTCTCGTGCAAATTTGTGCAAACAGAAGAAAGTGTTGACGCATAAATCGATACTAATTTCATCCACTGCAAACACGCAAAAATTTGTTAGCATCCGAATATATTTATTATCACTTTAATTCGCCATAACTTTTTATAAACAAAACTTAGTCGGCGCACCGTTTGATCAAACATGGCGCGCAACAATGGAAGCACGTTTCACGATAGAGTGGCGATTCTGTAAGAGGAGTATTCCGTAAAAAACTTGAGCAGGGACAGTGGAATTTGTCTCGTGCCAGACAAATTGGCGTGCACCGGGCGAATTATTAATTATCCTCTACTCCTTTTTTGTCTCCTCGCTATTCCCGTCGAGAGATCGTTGAGTTTCTCGTTCGTTGACAAGCCACGACGACGTGTCCTGTCGATTTATTTATTAGCAGCTCATCCCAGGCATACCGATCCTCAGCTGCGAATTCCATCCTCGACAACTTCTCTACTCGCATTCAACCTCCACCTTACTTTATTACTAAATTGCCGTATTACTTCCTTCCACCTTTTTATTTATTTCATTTTTAAAATTGCGTCAACATCTGAAGGGTTATTAGCGACCATGTTACATTGTTAGTGTATTTTACTGCGCGAGGGTAACCGAGTCAACGATCACAAAATACAAAGCAGTGATTTTTCGTAGTGAATTCAAGAAATTCATATAATTAGGTACAGTAACTGCACTTAATATAACCGTCAAATCTGGACAAGTGAGACGTAAAATATTTTGTTGGCACAGTACGGAAAAAAATAGACTTCTGTTACAAGCAAAAAGAAGTAAAATATATATCAAAATATTAGATTACGATAAAATACATGTTGAGAGGAAAACTGACGTAATATTATTTAATCGAAAAACACACGTGATCTTTCTACGCACAACGCGCGACGCAAGCGACATGAGCGGTACACAACGGCGGGCCCTATAACTAGCTACGCTTCATGCCCTCGTGCGAATTATAAGTCATCTACATACGTCTACAACATATTTAATTAAAAATAAAAAATTATTGTGCTCACATTGGAGTATTAGTTTGAAGTTCGTTGGTGAATGTGAAGGTGATTGCTATTTCAAAGTGTATAAAATGTTTTATGCGGAAGTTTATATTGAACATTTTTAGTGAAGGTAAGTTAACCCCTTAACCTACAATTTTCTGTACAATTGCGTCATTCACAGCTAGCTAATTAGTTACACAACGCGAAGACAATTGAAGAAAGTTAAAATGTTAGATACATTATACATTCAGTGATTCTTGATTACGCAGATCACAATTACAATTAAACCAAAAGTTCAATTGCAGTGAAAATACGAATCGAATTTATTACATTCGAACTGTAGTACGCGTCACGAGTGTGACATGATATTGTAGGACAAGGGGTTAAAGAAATATTTTTACATAATTTATTATTGAATATGTTTTTGAATATTTCAAGACTTGTTAGATTTATTTTCTCCTCGATTATTTATTTGTGGAAATACGTACCCAAGATGGAACACGGATGTACATAATATGGAATATGTTGCGTATTCGCAACACCCATGTTCTGGACGCGAGTTCGTGTTAACACTACTATTATTGTGTGTTCTAAGAGTTTAAAGATGCAATGTGAACTATTGCTGGGAAACTAATGTGGTACGATCTTTAATTACTGAAACATTTTTACGCTTTTTACTCGAAACGACGCCACGCTGCCAACGGATCGACAATCGACTGACTCGGTTTCCAACGTATTTACGCATCACCACGACCGACTGTGAAGTCGCCACTATATTGTCATGAAATATCCAAACAATAGATTGCACACTGCACGCTTTTCAGTACTATGTACTATATTTTTGCTATCATAAATACATTACATTATTGTACTACAGTATGTTACATAGTATTATATAAATATTGTTGTACCATATTTAACAGATGGAAGTTGAATCAACTTTGACTTCTGTTCTGAATTCATTATATTATAAAATATCGCTCGATGAAAGCTTAGACATAATCAACAAGAGAAAGAAAAATTGTAATGATAGAGATACTAATGGAAAATAAAGTTTGAAAAGGTAAACTCATAGACTCTGAAACGATGCATGAAGAATCATTAGACGATGATGTTAATATTGCTACTAGTGATGACGACACAGAATACTTATCTTGCGGTAGTAATTATAAAAATGGCGCTAACGGTGGGAAATGGGTTTAATGTATTCAGTACTTTCATTGGGTCATGAAGAATACGACGCAGCAGGTGCGTCGTTAATATTACTTCATATTATTTCCTATTCGTATCAACCCCTAGAAACATTTTGTGTAAAAAGGTATTGAAATACAATGTTTCAAAACGACCAATTCATACGTATGCATTGTAAAATAGTTAATAAATACCTCTTAATATTTTTAAATAAATTTTTATTATTATAAATACATTATACGGACTATATTTATATAGACAGTACTAAACTGATTAAAAACATAGTCCTTTATGGTGCCATTAAAAATTTGACTATTCAAATGTATACAATCAAAGTATACACATAATTCTTAAAATTTATTTTATTTGAAATACAATTTTATGAGGGTATTTCAATTAAATTAAAATAGAAATTTTATATATATATTTATCTAATTTCTTTGAAATTTTTTTTTAGAAATTATATTTTATACGTCATGTGGTTCTTTAAATACACGCATGAAATGACACGTGTGTTTATAAACGATTGTAACAATGACAAAGTTTGCCGGGGAAGAATTTCTATTAAACCAGAAGTGATGCGTGTGAAAAATTTAATATCGTTGAAGTATCACGATCTGTCATAAGCGGTTATAGATGAATTCGTCCCTGATAACGAATAGGGATACAGGAAATCAAGGTGAACGCGTGGACGGCCTTCGTAATTGTCAGATATGAAAACGTTTACCGACAGGATTTTACACGTACCTTGATTGACGATATCTCTTAACATGACTTTCGATTTAACTAATTGCGTACAATCGGACAAATTTATTATAATTGAGTAAAAGTTAAATGCTTAAAGTTTGTTAATTCCCATATTTTCAAATATCTACCAACTTATCAACTTTGAGAATTTGTACTATGTCCACAAATTCAGTTTCAAAGTTTGCAAATTTATAAATTTTTTATATTTCGAAATTTTAATATTTGTCTCCAAATTTTCCAAATTTAAAATTCATAAATCATTCTTCTTAATTTCCAAACTCATAAATTCTCAAATTAGTACGAGTTTTCAAATTTCGCGAGTTTCGAAATTTTATAAAGTTTCGAATTCGAGTTTCGAGAATTGAAAAATTCGGTTCGAACCCATCTGTAATATTATGTTATACAATGAGATATTCCTGTCGCACAAAAGTGTGCAAACTAGCTAACGGAGTGAAGGAAAAGCAGTAACGGAAGCAATGTTCGCGATGGAGGACACGCATGGGGATGAAAAGGGGTTACGACAAACCACAACAGCAACCACGCAATTTGGAGCGTTCGGTTGGTGGCGCGGGTCGCATTATTTCATGATTGTCGCCAGTCTGCCGGTGGAGTGAGAAGAATGTGTTAATTTTATGGCGATATGTCAATGTGCACTTGCATAATCACAGTCTTCCCCCTAAATACCATTTTCTCTTTCGTTTTTCTCCCCTTTACCGGGTCTCTATATTCATTCCATTTTCTTTCAATTTCTGTCTATCAAACTTTTTAAACTTATCAGCATATACACACTTGATACAGAATTATAAATATAGTAGACAAAAAAATAGATAAATGATAAAACATAAATTAATGTACACATTATTTTTTCTTCATAAAAATTAAAACAGATTTCAGTAAGTCTTACAACTTGAAATCAGAAACTTATAAAAGTAGTAGTTTTAGTGTTTATTTATTTATTTATTTATTTTCAGTCTAATTACAATTAATTATACTTATAATAACTATTGTACATTATTTTTTATTTCGCTGTTGCGTATTATTTTTTAAATAATTATTTATTATTTCTTAAAGTAGTATTTTCATTTTAAAAATAGTATAATGAAAAAAACTTAATATTTTCAGATATGTGAATAAAAATAATAGATTTAATTTTACTGATAAATAATATTTGAGGTAAAATATTGCATTAATATTTTTAATACGTTTCAAGTAGTCAGATATTGCATAGATTACGTAGTAAAAGTATGATTTAATAGTTCGAAATCATTGTAATTTATTTATTGTTGAAAACGTGTAGGCAGTACGTTTCCTAGGAATGGTATATTACCTTCACTCTATGCTTTGCGTATCACATATACCCACATGTGAAAAGTATGATATAATAGTTCGAAATTATCGTAATTTATTCATTGCCGGAAACCTAGCGGCACTGCATATATCACCTAGATTCCAGATTCTAAATAATGCATTATACATTGCCTCTAGTTTATGCTTTCCACATAACATGTACACAGTGTACAGAAAATAATAATGTGTCTGATTTCATTATATTTGAACTAAGAATCGAAACAGTTATTTTATGTTCTTAACAAATTCTGTGTGAATTTAGTTTTGTAAAATAATTGTTTCTGAGGAATATTTATAGAGAGAAATGCAATCGTTGAGAATTTATTTTAAAAGTTCTGAACAGATATTTTAGGATGTAATAGAAGTCCCATTTACATTTATTCCATAGTTCCAAATAATTAATGCGAGTATTTTCAGTTAGGAAAGTGAACAATTTTTGATAATATAAATTATTAAATCTATAAATAATCTAAAGTAAGCTAAAATTTAAAACTATATCTGTAGAGAAATTTAAGTGTCACCCATAGATAGGTGATATGGCAGTCAGTGTTAAAATTTTTATTTCTAATAACTTCTCTTCATTTACCCTCGTCATGACTTAATAAAGTTTAAATTTGATATAATAGCGTTCAAATTGATAAATAAATAATAAATTAAATTTATTATAATAACGTTCGTTTCCTTTTTAAAAAACCTTTACAATCCATGTTTTAAATGTTACTCATTAAAAGTATCCATAACTCTTTCAATTTTTAGTTTTAACACATGTCTTAAACATCTTGTGTGATAAAAAAAAGAAACTACATATAAGTTAAAAATGACCCGAAATCGTCTGAGGGTTAATTGAAAACAGATCCAAACCCATCGACTCTCCCCTGAGCAGAAGATTAAATATTTCCATCAGCGGTATTTTCTTATTTTTGTTACATTCTGCGGTCCGAGGATTATGAAAGGAAACGAAATATTCTCGTTGATGATCGTTGAGCGACGATTGCTTAAAAGCGGCAGATCCTCGCGAAGAATCAAGGAGCGCTTACTCCTCTCAACATTGTAACGCGAACGAGCGTTTTTAATAAGCGACAATTAGCGAAAGAGGGTGGGGAAGAAAGGGCGTCGTCGAAGAAGGCGATGAAGGCAAAAGCCATTCGCTTTCTTCGTTCATCCGACAGAATTTTACTTCGCTGAGCCTCGAGGCAGTCGATGACGGGCCAGGTACAGTCACCAGCAAATCTGCATGGCCTAGTAAAAGATAACAAGATAGCAACAAATAACAAGACACTGACATGAAAACTACTTTTAGAGTTAAACGGAAGAATACAATTTAAATGAACATATAAAACGAAACGGGATTTGACACGTTACAGTAAAGTCTCGATATAAGCAAAAAAATTATCCTTACCACTGGAAAAAAGATCCTTCGAAACGCCAAAAAATGTAATGTGATCTGAGTATATCCATACATCAATGCAAATATAAAACCTTTTTATTTTTGACTTTTTTGCTGCGAATCTTTTACCAATAGATTTTTTACATTTTTATGATTAAAATGATATGAAACACGCTATAATTTCGACTATGTTTACTGGCTCAACTAATGATAAGTTTCAAACATGAAGCAGGCAAGTGAAAAAGAAACGTTATTGTGATAGTCGACGAAGATCAAACCTGCTGTATTGTTTACGGTGCTAATGCGTTGCTAACTTTTGTATTTCCTGTCCTCTCTTTTATGCAATTTTCCCAACATATTTATGACATTTTCCTGATTAAAATGAGACCAAATACGACGTAATACAGTACATATTTACTTATAATTATTTAAAGTAGTAAAATCCTCGAAGTCGTAAAGCAGTCTACGATTTCGACTGTCAGACGTATCACGTGATTACCCGAATAGCACCGAAGAGAAACGAAATTACCCGACCTGTCATTACTCGTTCGTTTACCACGAATCTTTCGATAGAGCCTTGATATAAACTAAACGCTTGAAATTACAAGTAAATATGTTTCGAATTATGTCGTGTTTGGTCTCATTTTAATCAGGAAAATGTCAAAAATATGTTGGTAAAAGTTTCCTTAACAAAAATACAGAAATAAAATAGTTTTATTCTAGCATTAAGATTGTCCCACCGATGTTTCTTTATAATCTGTCGCTCGCTGTCCTTTTTTACATTCGGCAAACTTCGGTCAATGTCGGAACTACACAATGAAAGCGAAATTTTAGACCTGAGAGATTCACTTACGTTGAAACTATACTGTATTTCAAAAAACGAGTGTGCACAGTGTGCAAGTATGGCGTTCAGCAAACAATCACCGGTAATTTATTTGTAATAAACATTTTGTCATCCTCCTGCAATGCATTCATTTGCATTTTCTTGTAATGAATTGTTCGGCATTACTTTATAAGTTATTTATAAGAATTATTTTTATAATATATATTAAATTGATGTTCATACTTCGAAAGCCAATATTAGTAATATACAGAAAATCGAGGACAAATACATTTCTAATTATTAGAACTTGACATGAGATTAAATTTGCTTGATTTAAATTTCCTGCTAGTCTATGCAACCAATTTAAAGGGACAGGCTTCGCCGAACATCAAAGGTGCTCGAAGTGTCGCCCCTTACTCTTTGTTCCAGGACTAAGAACCCGTAAAAATGGCGGACCTTAGATTTCTTATTTTTAATTTTGTTTAAATGTTAAGATGAAAAATCATTGTATAAGCTAGTTTACATATTATCCATTATTTAATTATTTTTATAGTTTAGTTTGAACTTACATATGTTAAAGTGGTTATAAACGTCCGTAAATCTAGGGCTAGGACAAAATGGCTACTTAGATAGTAGAGGTCTTAGACTCCGAGATTGCTTTTTAGGAATTTTTAAATTATGAATTTGAAAATTTAGAAACTAGAAAATTTCGAAGTATAAAAATTAGCAATTTGAAAATTTGAAGATTTGAAAAATTACAGTTTAGAAACTTATGAAATGGACGAATTTAGGAATCTGAAATTTGCTAATTTAAGAGATTTGGGAATGTTAGAAGTAGACAATTTGAAAATATGAGTGTGCACAGATTTAGAAAGTTGGAAATTTATAAATTTAGGGAACTTTGCAATTCTTGAATTTGGAAATTGTAGGGTTTGAAAAGTTTTAAATTAAAAAATTTGAGAACTTGAAAATTTGCAAATCTGCAAATTCAAAATTTGAAAACTTGAAAGCTGGAAAACTAGAATATTTGAAAACTTAAAAATTTTAAACTCGAAGACTTGAAAATGTGAGTACTTGAAAGCTTAAGAATTTAAAATTTGCAGACTTGAAAACTTGACAGCTTGTAAAGTCGAAAACTCGATGACCTGATCACTTGGAAACTGAAAAATTTGAAAATTTAAAAACGGTAAAGCTCGAAAACAAGTTGAAAAGTTTAAAAATTTGAAAAATTAACCATTTACAAATTTATAAATTAAAAATTTGTCAAATTTACATATATCTCCTTATCCAAAGGAAGTCTACGTTGCACCCGAGTGTACACGTTTTCAGGGATCGCTTGATCCTTGTCTGCTTAGACTGGCTCGTAAACCTTGTGAAATATTGCATTTGACGGCGACGAGCTGCCTGCGATTCTTAACCTTACTACCTTAAATCGTAATCCGTGAGAAGGTGATTAGGCGTTCACGGGGAACCTTTGAATTCTGTGGCCCGATCATTAAAGATCTCGTTAATGGTATTACTTTTTGCGTTCGATACAAAGTATACCGACAGTTACAGTTTCCGTCGAACACGGCCGCCATTTTTCCATTAAAAATTCGCGATTATTTTCTCCATGTACAAATCACTTTGCCATTAAAATTAAATGTACCAAACCGGTCAAATAACTGGTTCACGTTTTTTTTTTTAATTACAAAATTTGTTAAGATACTTTATTTAGATGCGTTTACCTAAACAAATCACATTTTTGACAAACACCACATTGAAATCAACTGAATTTCTTAAAACTTTCTTTCTTCTTTGATTTCTCTTCTTTACGAATTTCGTTATTTTTTATCATTTTTAAAGTTTTAGTAACAATAACCTTTTCAACAATGAAGGGTTAATTTTGTATTGAGTAAAAATGAAATCCTTTCTCGTTTTTGTTTTCTTTTTTTATTGGCGTTCGATGCGTATACTCGTCATTGCTTGATTTTACAGTGGGTGGTCAAATTGTTATATTCAAACAAAAAGTTTTATATTTTATAACTTTAGTCGATGAAATAAAACGGATATTTTTATTGCAGTGTACAATATATCATCTTCACAATATATTATTTTTACAATATAGTATATTGTATCACAATGTACTATTCATTAACGATAATACACGTAATTAAAAGTAAAAATTGAACACTTAAACAAAGTCGACACTATATTATAATAGAAAATATTATTTAATATTCCATCTATCCGCCATTTTGTTTTCAACCAATCACTGACAGACGCTCGAAACATAGAATGCTTAACATAACCTTAAATCCACGCCCGCCTTTAATTCTAGAAATGAGATTTATGTATCGACATATTACTCACAGCTTTGTCACACATTGTAGTTTATCAATATATCAAGCATTAATAACATTGTTAAACTAATTAAAGCTGTGCCCATAGCATTTTTAAAAAAGAAATCTGTCGAGCGTAATGATTTGGCCATTCACTGCATTAAAAAATAATAAAATAATGTAGTTATAATACATCCACGTATTTACATACACTGAGTTAAATATACCAACCCCTCATATTTTCAATAATTTGAGCTTCCGGTAGAAAGCTGTGGTCAGTATTCCTTAAATGCTAATTTATTGTACGTAAAATATAAATAGTGTAAAGTTGACATATTAACGTAAATATTAAGCTTACATAAAATCTAATTTTCATAAATACACCATAATGTTTCATAAATATACCAACCTTGTATATTTTCTTTATGTTGACGTCAATCGAGTTTCATATAAACAAATTCCTTGTGTTACCTTCATTTGTTTCATTTTACATTCGCAACATTAGTTTATAAATGTTAGAAAGTGAAATGCTTCGTGGAAAAGAATTTTTGGAGAGGGAAAACGTCATGAGGGCAAAAGCTACTGTTATATTTCGAAATAGGTCGTTTAAAAAATGCTGTTGCCGACTATGTTAGTAAAAGACGTAATCGTGGTAAGAAGTGTTCAGGGTCGCACTTCGCCAAGAAAAACGTAAAATTCTACGATTAGCTTTTAACTCGACAGTGGCATTGCTTCAACTGTGAGATGACTGCAAATTAAATGTTGCAAAAACGATCCACAGAATTATTATTGGGATTTCGAAATGAGCTCTATGACACTCTCCTTTAATTTAACTATTTATTAGCTATTTACACTACACGTTTTCACTGTTCACTTTCCAAATCTATTCTATTCCCACGCGTCAACCGTCGCGGACCGGCAACCTGCTCGCGCGCCGTAAATTATCGAAGATTACCGAATCGTTCCGATTGGCTCGTCAACGTCCTAGCGGAGACATGTACTTGTCTTTTTTTAATGTTCCTTTTTAACAATTATCATAACATTTTCGCACATTGTCAAGGCGAAAATGATATTGACATGTGTGAAAATTGAAGATAACTCAACAAGAATTACATTCGGTGAAGAAAACACAAGTACAGATTGCAAAAATGCTGGTAAAAATATCTTATAAGAAACAAATGTATCGTAGTTACAATTTTATTTTTGTAGGTTATATTTAGTGACGAGAACAAATTTAATCTAAATGGGCTAAATGGTTTTAATCCGTATTGTCACGATATACGAAGAGATGTGAAATATTTTTTGAAATGCAACTTCAATTCATGGAAGAAGCTCCACAAAATGAACAGTAATAATACCGATACATTAGAAGATTATTTAAAGCTCTATTTTGTTATTTACACACTACAAATTAGTATTTAAAAAATGTTGGCCATAATTTTCAGCTGGAAACTCGTATTAATAAAAATATAGGAGGTGGTATATTTATGCAACGCACTACACTCTGTAATTACGCATCGCGTGGAGGATTTTTAAAACTAAATCCCACAGTTAACTAGTTAGTCGGTGACGTTTAGCACACCCAGTATAGTGGATTGGGGTGCGCCAGCTTGATACTTTCTTGTAAATTGTATTAAAACGCCCGTCTTTTACGAGCGTGTAAAACTACCTACACGAGCATTCTCGAGCGTCGTGGATCTCGAAGAGGGTCGAAAGGAGAGGTGCAGCAACGTGCATAGAGACGAACACGTAACCACGGGTCTTACTCTTTCCGTCTCTTTTTTATTACTTTAGTTTTATGCTTGTAAGTGCATAGACATGCGTTTCACGCCTCAATTGTTTGACAAACAGCCCGTTGTAAATACAGCGACAAGAACTACCTCTGTAACGTAACATGCAAATACTGCGCAACAAGATTTTGATATATGGACGACCGAAAACGTAACCAGCTGCGAACAGGAATCGAAGTGGAAATTTCTTCTTAATGACAACTTATTTCTCTATGTAATCTGACAGTCCACTTTCGAAAAGAAAATCCTTCCGCGCCACCTTTCACATTTGACAACTGAAGTTCTGTGACTGTGGTTGAAGATATGCGTCTGAGTTGAGTAATACCTCGAAGTTCGATCGTGACTGTTTTATCTGGTGAAAGTGATATCGTGTCTTTGGAACATAGAGACACAATATAAATAGAGTGTGAGCATTTCGAAAGTTTGGAATTTGAAAACTAGAAAATTTTTAGGTGTAGGTTAATGATGTAGAAATTTGAAGATGTGGAGAACTAGAAGTTTGAAAAATTTTCAAATTTTCAAATTTGAAAGTTTGGAAGTTTGGAAAATTTGGAAGTTTGGAAAATTTGGAAGTTAGGAAAATCTGAGTTTGGAAAATTTGGAAGATCGAAAATTTGGAAATTTGTAAAATTTGGAAGTTTGGAAAATTTGGAAGTTAGGAAAATTTGAGTTTGGAAAATTTGAAAGTGGAAAATTTGGAAGATTGAAAATTTGGAAAATTTGGAAGTTTGGAAAATTTGAGAATTTGGAGATTTTTGAATTTAGAAGTTGGAAATTTTGGAATACCGAATTTCCGCAATTTGAAAATTTAAGAATTTGGTCGTGGGAAAATTTTATAAAGATTTTGAAAAAATTTATGAAATGTAAACCCTTACATATATTGCGATAACAACAAATGGACTTGCCCCGCTTTCAATATAAACGGCTCATTTGTTACATAAACTTGGTTATTCGTTTAAAGCGATCAAATAGGGTAGATGTCCCAATTCCAGAGCCTGTTCCAATTACGGAGCCTTGGTATTAAAATTATCGATAAAAACGAATACATGTATAGATAAGGATACTGCTTAAATTAAACATGTTTATTATTGAGTAAGAATAAAAATAAAAAACGATAATTTTAATACGTTACTTTGTCGTAAATCAAAGTATACGAATTATGCTGTCGATTGATTTTGATAAAAATTCACATTTAAAACTTTGAGAAATATTTGTTGAATTATTTAATCAATTCAACTGAAATTATTTAAATTGTTAAATTAATTAAAAACAGTATTTTCTCGGTATAAAATACATAAAATATTATTATATAATATAACTTTACATAAAATACGTAAAACGATCCGATGTGAGAAAAGAATAAATTCGATACGTACAAACGTTTTTGTTTTCATTTTTAAGTAAATTCCGTAATACCACGAGATTTTCGAGCTTGTTCATAATACAAAGCCTCGAAACGTGAATATTCGCCATAACGTCATATTCATTCCAAGCTGTAAAAATAAAACGTGTGTCGTGTGTTATCACCCAAATAATTATATAGTTTATTTTTATTAAATTATTTACTACAAAGTGACAGTATTTAGAACAAAATTATTACATTTCACAAAAGTTTGGTTAGACTGCGACAATCAAACACACTGTAATTATAATTAACGTCAGCAACAATTGAAAGAGCTCCGTTACATAAAAACATAAATTTTTATTTCATTAAATACATCAGAGATTTAATTTTGTTATTTAAAAAAATTTCTTTACAAAAAGCATTGTTTAGTAATAGATAATAATTTTAAGAGTGCCATAAATGTAGTAGTAAATTTTAATTAATATATGATTGTTCAAACTGCCATAAAGTTTCCATAATTGGGACATATGTCCTAATTATTTGTTGTAAAGATATCAATAATTAATAATGTAATATTATTAATCTGCAAAGATAGACTTTGAACATATAATCGATTCAATCTATTTACCCCAATTTTGGTACCGTCAACGTTTCATATCAAATATGACCAAATAGTTTCTGGAAATTTGGTAATTTTGAAATCTGAACACTTGGTAATTGGGAAATTTGGATATCTTATAAACTTCAGATACAGATATAACAGATTTAGATACAGATATAAATTTCAATATACAGAAATATTTGTGATCTTGAGAATTTAGAAAGAAAAATATATAATCCTTTCCTACTTGAAAATTTAGGAATTTGAACATATAGAAATTTTTATGATTTTGAAAATTTAGAAATTTGAAGATATCGGGACACATAAACGGTAAAAGTTTAAAGAAGAAACAATCTATTTCGAGCGAAAAGAACGAAATTTTGTCGAGGATATTTTGAAGTACCCTGTAGACTTTAACATCAGTATGCATTTGTACTAACCGACACTCAATCCGTGCTTTTATCTGCGCATAAGTTGCCACGCTCTGTCGCCCTTCGTCCTTCTTTCGCAGGGGTCTGTCTCGGCCACGCCATTCCCCTCGATTTGATTTCTTCCAAATTCGCGAATAAAAGTTTACACCGCGAGCGTTCTCTCGCGAGGGCATCATAAAATCGGGATTCAATATCGTAAGGATACGGGAAAGGAGGAGTGGGTTCAGCGAACACCAGAAAAGGGTGGCTCTCTTCTATGTATGGATGTATACTCGATTTTGAAGCGAGGGTACATCTACTTTATCCTTTTTGAAACGTCGCGATGTATACGGTCGTTACATTTAATCTTTTCGATAAGTGAAACTAATGTCGATAAACGAATTATAGTTTATTTTCATAACTTTATTTTAGAAATAATGTACGATTATTTTCCTGCACGAACGTGTACGTTGCGTCGGTCGTGTCGTGACACGTGCGAGATCGTTTCTTCTTTACTTTGTTCTTTCTCGAACGCGAGAGTATCTTTTTTTGTAGGGTGTAAAAAGTGGCCTTATTGACTGCGGACGTTCGGTGACCAATATATTGGTTAAAGTTCCATAACAGAAAATCAAAAATAAAAACGTTTCTTCCTTACATTCAGATTGTCCCATCGATATGTTATTGTTTGTTTACGTTCGGTCGTTCGGACGTTTCCGTCGTTTTCCGTCCTTTTCTACGTTCGGCAAATTTCGGTCAATGTCGGAACTACTCGATGTCAGCGACATACAGTAGTTAGAGCTACGTAGAAAAGTATGTCATTCCACTATATTACTGTTCTATTGTAAAATAGATTCAACAATATATTTTCTATTCTTCAATTGTAAAGTATGGAATTATAATATTTCTGCAGTTTGTGTACCTGTTTATATAAATACAGTTTATTAAGTGAACATCAGTGAAACCTCTGTATCCATAACTTCTTTGCAGCACTAGACTATTAAACTCAACACTCGTCAGTTTTCTACGACCCACACCCTCGAACGCAGGAAAAAAGTGTTGGTGTTGTTCCCCTTTTCGCAGTAGGCTAGTTTTGTTCTGTCTGATTTACGATATTTCAACGGGCACTTCAGACCGAAGTCAGGCCGGAAGATCGGTACGCAAGAAGGTAAGGGCGGTGAAATGATCTCGTTGGTTTAGCTGCGTCGATTAGAGGGCTGTTAGAGGGCTCGTAGGGCGAATTCTGAGTGGCTACAAAGTAGTGAAAAGGATACTTCTCTCCTCGCGGGATTTTCTTTTTCTTTTGCTTCTTTGTTACTCGCGTGTAATCCTTTTGAGCGGAACCGTTGCCGCCGCCAGCAACGCCACTACTCGTCTCGAAAGAGACCGGCAATAGGGATACTAAAGCATTAATTAATAGCGACCGCTTGCTTGAAACGGTATTACGATACCAGCTATCCTCTCGTTTTATGGCTACAGGACGTTTCGAGGATGTATCCGAACTACCTTCGAGCGGTGTTGTAAAACTTTTCAACCGACGCACGGTTACCTCCCCCTCAAGCTTTTGGCACATATTGTATGTCGTTTTAATCGTCCTGACACGCGGGATACAAATATCGCGTTCAATCTTTGCGGAAATGCGTTTTACGCGAATGTAGTTCACGTGCTTCGAGTCGACAGTTATCGTAGCTTTCCGCGTGACGAAAGCTGTATAACGCTGTACGTTTCTGATAGCGGCCATTACACATTTTTTAACCAAGTACCATTTGTTATGGTAATTTCGTTGTGTTTTTTTTTCGTTCTGTAGTGGGAAGTTCTAAATCCATGATAATTTATGTGCAGTGTCATTTCCTTATATTTAGTTTTTGGAAGATGATTGGTATCTTGAGAATCAATAGCATCTCCGCCATCTTGTATTTTAGGTATTAATAGTCGACAGTGCACTTCGATGTGCTTAAACTTTTATGAAATCGTTCGCACGAATATATTTATAGTAGACAATATGTATATTATGTAAAATACACTAATACTGTGTACACTAATAAAATACCTAGCCTAATGTAGATGAAATAAGAAAAATACAGGAATATTTATGTAGAAAATAGAAAAAATGCATTATGAACACAAGAATCATTCGTCTCGAATTTTAATACAGAAATGAGTATTTTATTTTTATGATTGCATCATACTAGCTCAATTCAACTAGTTTACAATCGACCATACTATTTTTTATCAGTTTATTATTTAACAGTTTAGAATTTTTTATTTAACTGAAATATAATAAATTGGAAAATGTGAAATATGTATAAGAAATTGCTAATTTAATAATTTGTTGAATTTGAACATTTTGATATTTATTAATTTGGAAATTTTAAGACTTGAGTGAGTGGAAACTTCAAAATTATGAAATTTGAGAATTGGGAATTTAAAAATTTAACAATATAAATTTCCAAATGTGAAAGTGATCATTTTATATTTTCAGTGAAATATCTTACATTATTGTCGACTTACTTTATGACTTACTTGCCAAGATATTACTATGTTCCATATTATGTGCAGTTACCCTATCGTAGTCGTGAAAGATATCTAGTGGCGCGATTGTTGCGGCTGAACGTTGATGAAATTAAATTTTAACGTGCTCCGTAAAGCAATCGCCAGTTTAAAGGATCAGCCGGTGTTCTCGCATAAAATTAGTCACTAAAATTAGGGTTAAGATGCGCTTTAATATCTATAGGCAGCTGCTTACGGGACGCCTCGTTACTAAGCGTAGTCGCACTTGAGGCGCAGTTAAGGGGAGGATAATAATAAGGACAAGACTAAAGGATATTAGTAGCTACAACCAGATTCTACCCGAACCCTGATATCTCATACCCCCTACAGGTTAACTACAGTGGCTGGATTTTAGCTAATTGTTTACTGCCAACACCCTGTCGACGAGTAACGAAAATGCCTTTTATCCTTAACGTTTAGTGTTGCACAGGCTGTGAAGGAGGACTTGTAACATAGTTAATAAATATATAATTTTATTTAGTTAAATAGAGAATGCACGATAGATTATTGCAAGAATATAGAAATGGGATGAGAGGATTGATAGACGAAGAAGTCGTAGAATAACATAGAGCTGGAGAAATGATATTCATTATTGTTTTTAACTTTTTACATAAATTTTCAAATTTATAAACTTGTAAATTTAAATTCACACAATTTTTTAATGATTCAAATTAAGAAATTTCCAAAGTTTCCAATTTACAAATTTTCTACTTCCCAAAATTCTAAATTTTCTATGTTCCAAATTTGCAAATATTATACTTCACAAAATTTTTAATTTCTTAAGTACCAAATTTGCAAATTTTACTTTCAATATTTTAAACACTCTAAGTATCAAATTTCCAAATTTTATATTTTATATTTTAAATTCCCTAAATTTAAAATTTGCAAATTTTACTTCCCAAAACTCTAAATTCCCCAAGTTCCAAATTTGCAAATCCTGTGCTTCCTAAAATTCTAAATTTATTAAGTTCCAAATTCGCAAATCTTCTACTTCTCAATATTCAAAAATACTCCACATTAATATTGTTGAGATTTTTAATTATTGTACCCGAAAAAACCGTTTTGTCGTTTTCTTTACATTCGAATCTACATAAACAACAAACACAAATCGTGAAAAGTAGTGCGCGCGTCGGAAATTACCGAACATTGCCGAATCGTCCCGACCGACCCGTACGCGTCCTACGTTAAACATGTAGTTGTTCCTTTAACGTTCCTGTTTAACAATTATAAATAATTTCTTATGAATAAACCACACATAAGGTGATTCAAGAATTTCATAAAAATAAACTGCATTTTAATGCTCCAAGCAAATTTTCATAATCACCCAACAAATTTTATGAATTTGTACCAACAATTTTTGTTCGTTAAACTTGACTTCAAGGTTAAGTCTCGAGTACGTTACATGCTATTAGCATCGAAAAAAAGATAATGAATACTGATTGACAAAATAAAATATGTAAAAGGAATACCGAACAAACGAATATGAATGTATTAACAGCGTTTCGTCGGCAATGCAGCTATCTTTATTAGAAATCAGAAGACGCACTAATTACAAGACCGTTCGAAAACGGCTCACGCACGAAAGCACCAAATAGTATGAAGTATAGCAAACCGAGCCATAAGTGGTTAAAAACTCTCAATTATGAATCAACTCGCGTATACAAATCAGTTTTATGAGATATGTACCTGGCAAGATACCATCGGTGCTCTTAATAAAGAAGACTGGTTTTGCTTCTTCTGCGATGAAGTACGCATTACAATGCAAAAATGAAAGAGAAAAATTTTAATTAATACATGGTATAATAAATAAAAGTAAATGTCTTAATTAGTTATTAAGGATACATGTTTCAGTTTTCTATATTACTTGTCACGGTTTTTGTTTTCTTATTAGACAATATTACAATTTTTAGGTTTCCATATTTTTCACTTTTAAGGTTATGATGTTTGGTTATTTCTTAATTTGGGAATTTGCAATTTTAGGATATTAGGAATTTTTAATTTTTGAAGTTATCAAGTGGAAATTTTTTAATTTGGAAATTTGAAAAATAGAAAATTTGAATATAAAATAATTTCACAAAAATTGTTTTAATATAATAAAATATATAATGCACATAACATGTGCACGTATAAACATATGAAATATCACTACGTATATTGTAACATTAACTCTCCAAAATCAAAAGTATTCCTTTAAATAAGTCAAGAGTATTACAGCATATCTGGAGAAACCGCATTATCTATGTTTCGTGAACGGAACAGTGGCAAGTATGGGAAACCAAATTAAAAACCGCATGAACATGTCCTTACAAAGGATTAAAAGTACCCGCAAAAAAGAATACTTGCCACATGTCTTGAAACTTAAGATACTTCAACCACATCTTCTTGAAACTTAATACGTATCGTTTTATTTTTAAGCGTTGAAGAAAGAAAAAGAACCAAGCTGTAGACCGAATGCTCGTTGTGAAATACGTTTCATAACAGAGAAACTATGACATTATTAGTTACTTGATATAAACAGAATTCTGCTGGTACTGTTCAAACGAAATGTAGATTTACGTATACACAATGTATCACTTTTTTACCGCCAAACTTTACCAACATATTCCGTACACCAAAATAAGAAAAATATTTTATATCAGCACAGTCTTTTTAACGCTTTATTCAGTTCAGTTTATTAGTTTACTTCCTTAGAGAAGATGGCGTCAGGTTTTATAACCTATATCGTCGACGATGCAATTTAAACACTTTATTAAAAAGTTATAACAAAAGTACAAAATCGGACTGCTTTTTGATACCATATGCAGTGTGTTCCAGTTTTCTATGTAAAACTTTATCAGCACATTCGATAAATATCTAAAATGTCGATCTTCTCTTAGGATACTACGCACGAATAATTTTCGACTTTAATTTTTTTTTTAATAACTGTTCACAATGCATTCGAGAGCCTATGTTCGTATAAACATTTGTTCTTACTTTTATTTATAGAATTAGCTAGTAAAGTTATTAGGGTAAAATAGGAACACCTTGTACGTGATATCGGAACAAGCAATCCACTGTCACTTCGTATAACTTTTTGATATGTTTTGGATATTATGCCCACACAGACACTCCACTTATATAACATATTGAATAAAGAATTACTTAACATGCAAACCAATGCAACACGCACTGGTTTCTACACACGAACGAAGTGCAGCAACGTGAACAGAGCAACCAACAACGAAAAAGGCGCGACACACACAGACACCGATCTTGATTAAACTTCATCCACGACAGTGAACCGGAAGATGGCGTTTTAGGAGCGGTTAACTGTTGATCGCTAGTGTTCCACTGACTTTCCTTAGCGAAAATTCAAGAATTTCAATTGAATTTTTACCAGTATGTATTCATATTAAATTTTTATACATTTATATGACATTCTGTATATATTTATATTACATATTACTTTAAAAGTAATAAGAAAAGTTACAATTCAAAACTAGAAGCAGGTTAGTTTTACGTATACGTTACTTTGGTGAAGAATTTTCTAAACATTCCTGAAACGAAGTTTAAAGAAATTCAAAATTAAACTTGTACTTACAATTTATTTATTATTTTCAGTTTTTCCTTTAATTTCTCCTAATAAGAAAATTATATTAACGTTACTTTTACACTATATTATAATATAGTATTATAGGTTTAATGTATTTAATACGATTTTGAGTGATTCAAAAGTACCTATTCACGCCATCTTTAATTCCAAAAACTCTTAATAAAGTGTCTGAAAGTTGATGTAACATTTTTTTTTATTTTTACGAATAGAATATGTCAATAAAGTTTAATGCTAAAAACTGAGGTACCCCGTATATAATATATAATATAGTTTTATTATAACATTGATATGTATGTGTATAGAATGCACATATAAAAATACATTATTTTTAAAATTTAGACTGAAATTAAAATGAAATCTAAAACTAAAGTAACAGCGAGGTACGATACAATGACTTCATAATAGCATAGGAAAACTTTTTATATTTCAATCTCTCAGTAATAATGAGAAATAAAAAATGTTTTTAAATCTGTTTTGAGTGATAGATGACTGTGTATTTCTGTTATTCCGTAGGTAATTTGTTATAGCTTCGCTTATCCGCGGTTATTTCAGCATATTTTTGAAAATTGACAATCTTATAATGGTTATTTGGAAATTTAAATATTTTTACATTTGGGGACTTCGGATTTGAAAATTGAATAATTTGGGGATTTGTATGTTTAAAAACGGTGAATCTGCGAATTTAATAATTTATAAATTATTTTCAATTTTAAAGAATTTCAGTAAACGTGTGTTGTTCGATCAATCGAATATTCGAATTATTTGATCCACCAGAACAAACCATTTATATCATAGTTATAGCATTTCCATCGGTAAGTAGATTATGCGAACTGCTAATGACCAGAAGCCATAAACCACAGATAGAATTTACTTGATCCACAAAATGCTATTTTACTGTCATTATCATACTTTTTCTTGTTTTTGTTATTTTGTTATTATTTAATGTCAATGTTTATTTATAATGATATCTGAAAATTGAAAATTTACAAAATTTTCATAGAAATTTGAAATTGTAAAATTTATTATTTGTAAAATTTGCAATTTTTGAAATTTGATAATTTCGGAATTTAGAAATTTGAAAAGTTGATAATTTCAATGTTAAGAATTTTAGAAATTCACAATATTTATATTTAGAAATTAAAAAATTTTGAATTTTGAAAATATGATAAATCTAAAATTTAGAAATTTGATAATTTTAGAATTTAGGAGTTTTATAATTTAAAAATTTAGAATTGTGGAAATTTGTTTATTTCACAATTTATGAAAGTAATTTGGAAAGCTGATAATTTTAGAATTTTGGAATTTGGAAAGTTGATAATTTTAAAATATAGGAATTTGGGAGTTCTAAATTTTAGAATTTAGAATTTAGGAGTATCAGAAATTTGGAGATTTGGAAATTTAGAAATACAGAAGTTTAGGAATTTGAAAATTTGGTATCAAAAATTTGGAAACTCGAAAAATTGACAAACAACAGAAATTTAAAAAATGTAAAATTCTCAAACCTACAAACCTATAAATTTTCCAACATATAAATTAAAAATTTTGAAAACAGTAATTTAAAAAAATATTTCGGTATATTAAAACTGTGAATACAAAAATTCCGAATTTTCAAATTTCCAGATTAAAAAATTAGGTACTCATCAGTGGTCGTGAATGCATGCCATTTACCCGGCCGTTCAGTGTGTCCCAGCTGCCCATCACTATTACAGAGGTTTAGGTTTATCAAGATTCGCCATGAAGGATGTAATTTGCGCATATTATATTTATATTAGACGTAAAATAATTTCCATAAATAACAAAGACTTGTATATTTGGAATGGTACGTTAAACGATAATCGTTGCCTTTTAATTCAAAGGTTTCCCGACGACAACCAAACGAGGGAATTATTCGTATCTTTTGATACATAGTTGAACCGGGCAATTCAAAATTATATTGATTTTCGTCGACATAAAAGGCACAGCGGTTCGTATCCATAAAACGTACGCGTAAAACCACAAACGTTGATCCTGAATAATATTCTGTGCGTTTAATCGAATCTGTATGTTAATTAATACCGGGGACTTTGATCGGAATTGTGTGCATACCTCTTCAATTTCATATCCCATCTTCTCCGTTTTATGTTTGATATGTGTCCAATTATACTGTATTACAATAATGCAAACTAAAAACTTATTTTGTTGCGAATTTACATTTATGATAGCAATTTTGGTTATACTTCACGTTTCGCATATTAATGCATCGTCGTTAATGTATTGTTCCCATGCACTTGTTTCCGTTTTGCTGCTGGAATTTAAATAGCTTTCTCACCAGGTTGAAAATTAATTTAAGGAGATTTCTTATCATCTTCTATCGTGTTTCTCCGTTACTTCGTAATTTTGTAATTTTATAATTTACGTAATTTTGTTTATTTACATTTTTTCATTATTTTATTATATAACTCTTTGATCATTTGTTGTGAGACATATTAACACGTTGAGTATCAAAAATAAAAATTGTAGCTTTTGATTTGTCTTGCAGTAATATTACCACAGTATTTCATACAAAATATTCTTTTATTGCTTTCTTTTTTAATTATACGAGTATCTATATTCAGTTTGCGGTCACTGATAACCCCCACGATATTCGACGTGTTGGACATAATAAGAGAAATGAAATTCGAGGCTTTTTAAAATATCGAAGAATTTTACATTTGATAAAATATCGAGCATATTTTACAAACAATGACTTTTATATAAAATGTTGGAATTGTGATATGATTTGATGATGTTGGAATTATGATGTGATTTGAATAGGTATTATTGAAATGTTGTCTTTGCATATATACATACGTATACACGTGATATTTTTGTAAAATAATTAAATGATTTGAATTTTCATACTATTAAGTTCTTTGTAATTAAAATAGGTCTCACTATGTTAATAAAAATAATACCGCTATTTATAATACTCAAATAAGAGATTTATAATCCTTGAAAGATATTTAAACTGTTCTTCTTATACAAAAATAAACAAAAAAGTTGTTCAAATATTAAGCTACGAACCGTTTTCTAAATGTTAATAAGTAATTTTAATTAATAATCGTCAATCGAATGTGATGCGTAAAATGCGTAAAATGCGCAAAATAATATTTCTATTCAGCAATAACAGTATTCACCTGTTTGTTCATGGTGCACCTCTATTTCTGCTCGCATAACTATTACGTAAATTGAGTTGCAATATAATTAATATTATATATAGACTATAATGGAGTTATATAATAATTATTTGTCCTAATATTGAATTGTGTAATAAACACATAAATAATAATAATAATATTTAAAACTGAACATATATTAATGGAGAAACACACCAATTTTACATTCCAAATTAATAAAAATTGTATTTATATTGCTTAATGAAAATAATTTCTTAACCTCTTTTATTTTAAATTATACTTCTTTGATTTTTTGGGAATGAATATTCATTTCTCGTTTTCTTCTTCTTTGTTTTTAATATTTTTTATATTGTTTACCACAACATTATGAAGCGCTTGTAAGTCTTATTATATAAAAAATATAAAGGTATATTTCCAGATTATGACGTTCAAATTCCACAATCAGAAATAGAGATTTATAGGTTATTCAGTCAATTGTATTACTGTTCACCTCTTCCCTATAACAATACCATAGAAATATGTGCAAATGTTATTTGCCATCAGATAAATTAAACCTTGCCTGAAACGTAATTTGGTAATGATCCAAATTAATAGTAACATAAAGTTATAATTACCCATGTTAAATTGCAACCATGCAACTGAAACTACAATTAAAGACAAACGTCCTCCGCATTCAATTTATTTTAACTAAGTGCAGCCATCTGAAGAGTAATGGTTTATACAATTCTTCCAGAGACGTCTAAATATTTTAAAACAACTGTTCTATAACTATTTTGTCAGCTGAATATTTATAATAAAAAAGAAATGTATTTAGTGAGCAGAAATCGATACATTAATTTTAGTTTTGATACTGTATGAAATCATACCTGCTATATGGTTCATCATAAACACAACAAATCATGTTATAACACAGACACTGCGTACTATCTTATATAAATTTCATGGATTATACGATAATTAATGAAAAATATCAAACATATTTAACAAAAATAAATACATTTAATTCATATTCTCTACGCTGTAAACTGTCTTTGGTACAAATGAAGAATGTTCAAATTCAATTGCCTCTATAGAATACAAAATTTTATTCTGTATTTTTAATTTATTTTTCCATGAAGATTCACCCTCTATTCGGTTGTACCGCCATTTCTGAAACACGCTGTATTTTATGTATGAATGGTTCAATAAAAAAGGACATAAGTGTACCGAACGTATTAATTTCATAGTATATTATTTTATGTAACGTATTAGCAATAAAATGTTATCAGGAAGTACCCTGCAAAAAACACTCACAGTAGTTTTTTTTTTAAAGCGTGAAATTGTACTACGCCACTGTGAGAGGCTCAGGGTGCACACAAAACGGGGCAGGTGTTCAGAAACCGGAAGCCTTTAGATACGCCGCTGCATTCTGCTCGATGTACCGATAAATTCGAAATCTGACTTTTGACTGTATAATCCTGCCTTGGCTCTTTTCATGTCACTGGGAAAGTCCTCGTGAACGGATTTACTGAATAACCTATCTTGAATGAAACGCGCCGTCCTCGTACTTTTCTACAAACTACCAAAGCTTGAATGGACATCCTTCTTCCATTCATTTTTTATCAATTTCTACCACAAAAACATTTTAGATTAACACTAACTACCTAAACTGTGCACACTTTGAAATTAAAAAGAAAGAAGAAAAATAAATAAAAAAAATGATAAAATATAAATTAATAAACAAATAATAAAACATAACTTAATATACCTATTAATTCTTGAACTTGATGAAAATAAACACAGGATTCAAGAAAACCACTTGTTACGACAATGTTGTGTTCTACCGAACATAAGCGTGTACTGTGCTTGTAAACAATGTCTACACAGCACGTAAATGTTATTGATTTGTCAATACAAATTGTCAACAAAAAGAATTTTACTTTTTCAGTTGCAACGTTGTTAAAATCCTCACTGTCAGATGCATAGCTATTTTTGTTTGATTACCGAAGCATGTACTTGTGGTAACGTATCCTGACATTTCTTTTCTTTTACACTAATTGATTCTCACTTTTGATATTATTGTGGGTTGATGGTATGGAGGCAAAATAAACATTAGTTTTAAACATATTCGAATAAGCATATTAATAATAATGACTTTAAATACTAATAATACGATTTTAATATCCTCTATTCGCGAACAACATGGACGCGTTTTTACTGCGCTATTAGAATCGATTGTCTTCTGCGTCGATCCTTCCGACCGTCCCCGAATGTGTCCGAAGTTTTCCGAAGTACATATACACACTGTAACCCTCCATATTACAAATATCTTTACTATATACTATTTCTTTAATATATTTCTATAAGTAAGTATCCATGAATTTAAAAGTTGTGTGCTAAAAACTGCGATTATTTCTTCGCGTTCTATCTAATAACAATAATTATCGTTTAAAAATCTTACATATTGACCGAAGTATGATGGAATACAATATGCATTTACGTCGCTCGGAAAACATTGTCGCATCACAGGAACGTGATATGTTTTGAAACTTGATATTCTTAAGAACTACGCTGGAAATTAAACAATTCTATTCTATATTTTTTTTAAGCACATAATGTCCACTTTTACGTGTTACTCAGTTGGAGCCAGTAAGTACTCAGCATCCCTATAAGTCACCAGCTGACTAACTGCTTGACTGTCTGACAGAGTGACTGACTGACTCCCTCGTGCTAACCGGCCTGACACAAAAGGCCGGCTTTATACGAGCCTACAGATTAGTGGACTTATATACAAAGTCATTCGTGTCGAGCAAAGAGCCAAATACCCCTGGTCAACTCTCCCCGCCCCTCTATCATCATTGTTCACACCTATTGCATGTTCGAAACCGGGTGTTCGTCACGTACCAGAACCCTCTGTCACGAAAACCACCCGGTAATCTTGCTAATACAGATGTCAGTGGCGTATACACGGATGCGAGAATACCTTTCTTCCCTTTCAACGCTTCTCTGCCTTCATTTTCTCCCCTTCGTGTATGTTCTTTGACACTTGTTTAGTCATTTGTAATTAACAGTTTTATATTTATAGCTACATTCAAACATATGTAGCACTGTGTTTTGTTGGTTAATTTTTTGATGCAATTCATGTTGCTGGTATGGGATAACAAAATAATTTATTGTCTGGTATTGAGGATTCGAGAATTTAGAAGTTTATGGCTTTGGAAATTTACAAATATAAAAATTTTGAAATTTAAATATTTAATACTTTTATGCCAGTAGTTTTTGACAACATAAATACTGTCAATATTGTCAGTATGACAATGCTGTTTTGACAAATAAATTGAACAAATCTTATAAATGTAATGAATTTAACAAATTTAATAAAGTGAACAAATTTAACATATTCAACAAATTCATCAAATTTATCAAGTGTAATAATTTATTAAATCTAACAAATTTAACAAACCTAACAAATTTATTAAATTTATCAAATTTAACAAAATTATTAATTGACAGCTTTTCAAATTCCTTAAGGCTTTTCTTGAAATCTGATAATTTGTATCAAGATAAAGATTTCTACATTACTTAATGTTTAACTATTTGTCTATTTATCTTTCTTACTTGTAATTTCAAATTAAGCAAGCATTATACACCGCTAGATTTATCGTTAAGAAGAATTTATCCACCCACTATAAAATGAATAACTCATACGAGAAAAGTAAACTTCTTTCGCCAAGTGAAAACGTAAACATTAAAAAGCTACCCCCAAGCAGGGGTAGAAAAAAAGATCGTTTGGATTGCCCGATACATCCGTAGAAGCGTCTACAAATCTTATTGGAGAGACTAGTGGCAATAGGGGTACCGAAACCGCTTTCACCCCAGGTTTTAGCTCCTCCCTTTTCCCCCTGAATTCTGAACAGTCAACCAAGTCACCCTGACAGACGAGCATGCCATTATTAGTTCGGTTTCGATGGTGAGCTAGTCAGTTTCTCGCTACAACGCTTTCGACCCTTTCGTCACCGTGAATGGTCACTTTAAGCTCGTGTACGGATGTTCCTGTGATTACCAAATTTGAGATGTATCACAATTTCAATCTGGCCTTCCTTTGGAACTTGCACTGTGAGTATCCGAGTGTTCCGTTTCAGATTAACCCCACTCTGCACAAATAGCTACCCACTTCTTTATCTCTTTTTAACGTCTACAATAGTAGTATTATATATGAGCCGTTTATTTTGAAAGTGAAGCAAGGACATTTGTGAAAAAATGAAGATAATGATAACAATAAAGCTTGATATGATGTTTTTATCTGTAAGCAATCTATAGTTAAAATAATTAAAATTCAATATTGATATAAGTAACCTTAATATGAGCGAGGATGTGCTGTAGGTCTACTTCAGTTTCTAATAAATACTATACAAAGTCGAAACTGTTCTTGTTTCAGCATCGGTACACAAAACCCCTTAACAATTTCACTGTTGAGTACTGTTGAGATGTAGAAATGAACTCCACGTCTCTTTCCTGTAATTTAACAATTTATTACCAATTCATACTGCACGTCTTCACTATTTGCCTTCCAAATCTGTTCTAATTGCCACGTGTCAACCGTCGCATGCCGGCGATCGGCTCGCACGTCGAAAACTATCGAAGATTGCCGAATCATTCCGATTGACACGTCCTGTCGGAGACATGCAGTTGTCCGTTTTTAACGTTCATGTTTAAATTAAATATAAATTGTTTTATTTAATTACAAAAATGTTACGTTGTATGTCTTCTTTTCTTCACATTTTTTATTTAAACTTTAATTCGTGTCTGTAAAACTGTACATTATGTTAAATTTTCTTTCTTACATTATATTTCTTTTGTATGAAAGGCTTTGCCCATAAATAAATAGACTAACCTACCGACGTGTAATGTTTACGTAATTTGAAATCAGGATTAAAGAAAGGAGATAAATAAACGAATGGTAAAACATAAAGTAATGTACATGTTAATTCTTTATTTCGATAAAAATCCTCTTAAAAAATTTCGTAGTTTAAAAGAAGAAACTTTGAATGTTACCCGCCATTATTCAAATTGACGCCATATTGGCGGGTAACTCAGTTCTGTTGTAACTGGAATCTTGTAATTAAATAGTAGAATTATTCATAAGTACTAATTCATAAAAACTAATAGAATCATTTATAAGAAATATCGTTACAGTGAATACATACTATTGTATAAATACACGAACACTAATGTGAAGAACAGAAATGCAATTAAATAATTTTAAATCTACATCCATTTTAAATAATTTTAGATTTTAAACAACTTACGTATAGAACTTTTGCTGCTCATATATTTTATTTATTTTATATTATCTTCAATTTATAACTGCTTTAAATAGTATTTATAGTTAAAACATAATTACATTGAAGCATTACATCATTTATCAGTTGCTAAAAATCATCTACGAAAAGGTTAAAAATTGTTTATATTCTTATAAAAATAACAAAATTACAAAATTGCGCTACATCTACTTTATTCCAGTACTTGCATGTGGATTTACATTTGCAAAATAAAAATTTCAGATATCAAAGCCTTCCAAAATCAAAATTACAACACTAAAACTAACTAAAATAATATTTTTAAATATTAAAGCTTTTTAAAATAAAAATCGCGCGTATTAAAGCTTTCGACGATAAAAATTTCATGTATCAAAGCTTTTTAAAATAAAAATTTTAAATATTCCTATTACAGGAACCCGATATTACATTTTTTACCTATCTCAACTGCAGATTTTTGTTTTTTTAAAGCTCATATTTCATTACGGTATCTATACTGTTTATATTATATTATATTGTATTATATTATTCTGTATTGTACTGTATTATATTATATTATATTTTATTATATTATATTACGTGTAACAAGTGGTTGTTACAATTAAAAATTACTGATGACAGAAATTTTAATTAAATTTTTGGTGGACTGTCGGTCTGGTCTGCTAATTTCAATGTAATTTAGTTTTATATTCTACCTATACTTTTTATAATAAAAATATCTGGACATCAAAATAACCTTTTTAACCAGTTTTGAAAAAAAGTTTTCTAGATCCCACAAGTAATAATAACAAAAATAAAAATAGACAAATTCTATTCTTTCTTTTTACTTATTTAACAAATCTACTTAAACAATAATTATATAACACTGCCAATTTATAATATACTTTAAAGTACCTAAAATATAACATTTGCATCACAAATAAGAATATAATACATTTTTCATAATTTCGTGGATGATGAAATATGTTCATGTATATTTATCATTATTTATGTATACTTTATTATAATGTACACTTTATTATGTTTGTTGTTATTTATGGACATTATTTTATGTATCATATTTGCAAGCAAATGCAAAGAAAGAACACGCGAAGAAAATAATTTTAGCTTTAACGATTTCTTAATTTTATCACAGCGCTATGAATTTATTAAAAAATTGCTCGCATTAAACAAAAACAAGTGAAGAGCATGAAAACCGATAAATCTTGTGGAAATAAATACACTTTTTGTAGCCACGAGAAAATAAGGATGATTTATAGAGAAAAAAATGTAGCATTTTTAAGGTTAATTTATATAACTGCGACATCGCGTGACAGATTAAAAAATTTATACGTTCGGACGATCCAGGATCATTTGATCGTGTAATTACAGTGAACAATTTTTTCGCAAATCTCGTTAGTATATTTTATCACGACACAATATTACGATGTTTTTGTTGCTGCCATAGGATTCGTGGACTTTCACATTTTCGCGTATTTAGTATAATGTTTCTGATGTAAATATTAATTGTGAAGCACAGATTGTTATTTATTATAACTTAACTGAAGATGGAATATGTATTCTTTATAAATTGGTAGATTATAGTAGAATTTGGGCTTTTAGATTTTAGGGAATTTAAACATTTAGAAATTTTGGAATTATTAAGTTTGGACATTTTGAGAGTTAGAATTTTAAGATTTTAGGATTTTAGAATTTTAGACTCAGAATTTTAGATTTTTTTTTTTTTTTTTTTTTTTTTTTTTACTGCTGCACTAACATCTTTTTGCGTGTAATCTTTTTTCTTTTTCTTTTGCTTCGGCATTCTGAAGAATTTATGCGTCTTTATGGTGTAGGAACATCGATTAAAAATGTATTATGAAATTTTAGGTTATGTCGATATTGTGACAAGTTTAAGAATAATCTGAGTTATATATTTGTACAACTATTAACTTTAATATATACAAAACATTCTTTAATAGAATAAATATTAACAATCTGATAAAACTAAGGCTGATTCATTTAATCGGTCTCACATGAAATCGCGTCTGAGCCGATGGCGTTTAATGGTCACTGTCATCTTCTCACGCACCAGTGGAACAACACAGTACTTAATTTCAATATTTAAACAAAATTAATAAGAAATATATTAGTATCAGAAGCACAGTGTGAAAGTACACAACATGCAAGTACTTGAAACAGAACGTACTTATGTTAATAACAGAATACGAAACGAACAAAATATGACGCGTGTTACACGAATATAGAAAAACAAAAGAACGGTTAGATAGAAAACGCCGCAAGGGGGCGGATGCGGCGCTGTGCTGAACTTCATGTATACTAATTCGCAGATCGGTTACAAAATAAGATTAATTTAAATTCTCTATTACGTAATAAATCAGAAACAACTGTTATTTTAAAAATCATATAAAATTAAATAATTATAATTTTGATAAAAGTACTATCTCGCTTGCTTAAGTTATTATTAAACTAATTTAAATATACTGAATCTTAAAATACTGGATGACCAACATAAACGGCCTAGAGTCATACCGTACGTCATATTTGAATTGCGCGCTCAAGAAGGGTCACGTGATGTCCTTTTATCTTGGCCACCCAGTATTATACAATAATATTTTTACATGATATAAATACTGAGATATAGAAACTTATAATTATATCTACGTACAGCTATTTTACTATTATATTCTGGTTAGTTTAAATATTCACTATAAACTAAAATATTAACAAAATTCCTACTAAATTATTAATTACCAGGACACGTTTGAACCTCAAATTTACGTTGTGTACGAAATTATCTTTAACCTTGCACTATGATTTGTCAGGTGTGTCAGAACTAACTAATCACAGCTACAATATTAAAACAGACAAAGAAAATGGAAATGTTAAATTAATTTGGTATTATGCAATCTTTGCCTATGCAAATTATAATTGGATTTAAACTCCAAATTGAAGCGTATTAATTCGAGTAAAATTGATCACGAAGTACGAGTGCGACACGAGTCAAACGCCTCGAAATAGTGCGAGGGATTAAATAAGTGGTCGAACGCGATGAAAAATCCTGTCAGTGTAATTACATAGTTGTTTCCGAAATAATAACTGTTCGATGGTTTATTAGTATTCGAAAACGAAGTATACCGGCAAGTCGTGGTTTCGTTAGCAAGGTAGACCCGTTCGTGACAAGAGCGTAAAGCATGCAACGATAGGCCGAAAAGTCAGGCTTCCTCCTGTTTTATGACGGTGTAATTAAAGTGCGAGTCGCATGCGTTCGAGGAGGACGGAGTTTAGGATGGCTGACAGAGTTTTGCATCGAGACGATGGAAGCTAATTTATATAGAAAGAAGGAAAAAAGTAAAATGAACAGGATGAGGTAGGAAAGATAGTTGGGTAGCGGCGAAGAAAGGGGGAGGGGGTTGTGGTATTTACGATGGAGGCTGTATGTATGTATCGAAGCATTATGGGGTCCATGGTATCAAAGAAGCCGCCTTTACAACGAGCCATATACTGTTTACAACGTCTGAAATCTTACATCTATATAAGAGTTTCACGGCGTTCGTCGCTGTAACTGTCTCGTTCACGAACAATCTTGTTCCTGTCGAAACTACGTTTCGATATCGCTTACAATTTTTTCCTTGCTTATTATTTCTTGTTAGAACCGTTCGTTTCATTACAGAAGTCTCCAGTTGAACACAGAATTGATAAATATGCTGAATACTGTAAAATGAAGGGAAACAACATTTTTGGTTGATGACAGTGATTTTCATGTGTTTGAAATACTTTGAACATATAACTCGAGGTACTACTCGATAGTAGACAGTGGATTAATGCCCGCAACAGGGTGAAATTTTTTAGGTAGCGGTTATTTATCGAACGGTCACGCGTTTTTACTCTGGCTCGATCAATATTGTTACTATATGTTTTCTTTCGTGAATCGTAGGCTTTTTTTGACTGTGGATAAATCTCTAAAATTCCAAATTATCAGTGTTCTAGATTTGCGTTATTAAATTTTTATAGTTTTAAATTCATAAATTACCAAATTTGAAGGACTATACAGTTAAAATTTCCGAATTTCCAAAACTGAAAGTTCTTCAATTTTACAATTGAAACACTCAGAAATTTGAAAATTTTTACATTTCAAAGCTCTGTTTCTGAATTTCAAATCTCTGAAATTGAAATAAATTTCAATCTCTGTTTTCAGAATTCCAAATTGCCAATTTTATATATTTGTAATTTATCAAATCTGTAAATTATTACATTTATAAACTACCAAATACTTTAAACATAATCGCTTTAAAAGTAAAAAATTTATAAATTTTCAATTTTTATGCTTCTATTGTATATCTCTATATTACTAGAGTGTCCCAATTCTTTTACTGCCAAATTTTAACATATTCTATTTGTAAAAATTCAAAACAGTTGTTATATCAACAGAGGGCTTCAGAAATTATTAAGAACTTATATAAAAAATACGAAATAGCAAATACGTTTCCAAATAAATAAATTTTCAAGTAAGCGTAAGTTTTCAGCACAAAGTCAAGTGACTTTTACTAACGTAAAATCACTAACATAAAATTACTACCGCAAGCGAAATTATAGGCACAAACTAGAACTAGGAACTTTACCAGCGTAAAGTTCGTAATTAGTAACGTGAAGGTATCAATTAAAGTAGGGCAGAGCGAAATGTAGTAACAGGGTATTAATGACAATCTTTTGTAACATTCCGATCGTAAAGCGTAGCATCGGCATTCTCTCGAAAGCTTTGTGGACAGGTGCGATGTCCGTAGGTGTCGGTACATCACACGGCAACCGTAGAAGGGTAGCTACGGGGTGGGGGGTTGTTGAGGGTGTATCCTCCTGCCCGTACCTTTGCCCCGTTTCTTCTCTCGCTCTGTGCACACATGCTATTCAGGCGTAACGGAGAGTTTAATTAATATTCGCACAGTGGGTTGGCTTGTTTGATTAGCTCCACGTTGCGTAGCTTGATGGGTAGGCATGCACCCGCGTAGAACGCGCATAGGCAGAAACCCTGTGTTACGGGGTTGAAGGAGAACCAGATAGAGAGAGAAAGAGAGAGCGAGAGAGAGAACGAAGGAACAAAGAGAGGGCGAGAGGGCAGAGAAATAGATGTGGGGGTATAAACAGAGACAGAGAGATAGAGAGGCAGGCAACATTCCGAGAGACTATGTACCAACTGTAATATCACAATCATAACCAGACCCCTCGTCAGTTCGTCCGTCTGTCCGTCTGTCCATTCGTTCGTTCGTTCGTTCGTTCGTTCGTTCGTCTGCCGTAATGTCCTCACGCTTCAGCGATATCAAAGAACTAACCGCCGCCCGTGACGTTTACGTTGCGCCCGTCATATGATGGCGTGTCCTGTTTCTGGTCAGAATTTTTCCTTGCCAAATCCTTCATAAATTTAACCATTTGCGCTGGAAATTGATTCACAGACCAAACCATTCGAACTGGGCCGTTCAAATCATTCACCCCAGATTTACGGACTTTCAATGACCACTCAACCCCTTGACCTACGATTTTTTCGGCATTGATGAAGTGTTGAGGCAAAGGAGGGTTGAAACGTTACGCATATTTTGCATTCGGAGTTATACAAATTATAATTGGTATTAAATTCTAAATCAGGGGTCGGCAACCTTTTTGGAGTTAAGAACCATTTTTTCCCGATGTGATAAATTATTTTTTTAAAGAGCCAAATATGAGTACATACATCGGTATGTATTAGAAAAAATAATATATCTGCTGTGAAACGTATTGATTGTGAAATCAAAACATTCTATTTTGCGTAGTAACAGAACATATAAGTCAACGTAATAGTCAAGGTTAGCTAAAGCTAGGTTCACACCTAACGTTATGTGTGCGCAGGATTATTATATTTCTTTGGCAATTGCAATATTGCAGCTAATTTTTCAATATGCACTGTTAAACTACTCAAGAGCCATAAGTATGATTTTACTGAGCCGCAGATTGCCGACCCCTGTTCTAGATGCTGCAAATATTTTTATTTTGTTTGTACCGACTGTTTCATAAATCTTTAAAACGTGTGAGAAGTATTAGAAACAAATTTTAAGAAATAATTTATTACACAGTGAATTGAATTATTTAAAAACGTTTCTTATTATTCTCACTGCACGAGGAATAAACTAATAAATAAACATTGAACTTATTTAAATAAAAACTGGGATCAAGAAAAATTTATAGAAATATATCTATTTCTTCTTAGATACAAAACTTCTTATACAGTGAAGCATTTTCTTATCAAACATCGATTAGTCGATTGGTTTTTGTTAAACATGTAATCCAACAAGAAGGATCAACTCTGATACAGTTGCCTGTATGTTTTCAAAACCGTAATAAAGTAAATTAAATTTAATAAACGTTGTAAATGTAAAATGTTCAATGATAAAATCCGTTAAACACTGGAAACATTGTCTTCCTAAATTCAAAGTTTCTGTTACGGGTGTGAATGGATGCTTATCACTCACGAAAATGTATTACCATACGCCAACGCTTGTTCCCTCGGTACAGTCCATAAAAAAGAATTGTTCGGGTAAGGTAGAAGGTTTAATGATTCCTTGTGATAATAATGTTACTATCTGGTGTTGTATTTCGTCTTGATGCACAAGCAGATATCGCTATTGTCTCGCGGGGATAACGATATCGTCCATAACGTGGATTGCTGGGAGAAAGTGTGGAACTTTAACAAGCATGTTTCCTGGTAAGTGATATGCTATTCTTTGCCATTGTAGGTGTGTGGTCTTCCGGATTTTTTGCACGCGATTTATTTTATTGTGTGACCTGGAAATTTGGAAGTTTAAACAATGTTACGTCTGAGTATTTGGGAATTGGAGGTCTGGGAATTTGGAGATTTTACAATTGAAAATTTCAACTTTTAAGAAGTGGGAAATTTGAAAAGAGTAATATTTGAGAATTTGAAGGTTGGACACTTAGGAATTTGGAAATTTAATTATTTGGAAAATTGAGTTATAGAAAGTAGGAAATTTGAAAAGTGTAATATATGAGAATTGAGAATTTTGAGATTTACATATTTGGAAATTTGAGCTTTTAAAAAGCGGGAAATTTAAAAAGTGTGATATTTGAGAATTTGAGGGTTGAAGAATTAAAAATTTGAATATTTAAATATCTTTAAATTTGCGTTTTAAAAAGTGCGAAATTTTAAAAGTATATTTGTGAGAAATTTAGGAACTTGTGTAGATATTTCAGCTTCTTAAAAGTTAGAAATTTAGAAGATATAATATTTGAGAATATAAGGATTATAAATCTTGAAATTTGGAGATTAAAAAATCTACAACTTAGAACTTTAAAAAACTCATAAATTTAAGAATAACATTTATGTTTAATAAATATGGAAATTTATACATTGTGTTGATCAAACGATGATCAATGATAATTCCCATACACTGAAACAATAATTAATACATATAGTGTTTAATAAGATTTTACATACAGATTCGTAATCGAATATCTCCTAAAAAAAACGGCAAAACTTCTTTGGCCACTGCAGTACTTCATAAAAAATGTTTCGTTGGGCAATAACCTCGTTCGTCCTTTCCCTCGTCGGTCTTCTTCTGCTTCATTCTTATCTTCTTTATCTGGCAAAGTGACCACCTTGCGGCGAGAAACAGCGGGTCAACCGCGGCACCATAGAGAAAAAGATTCGGTGGAGCTTCTGTGGATTTACATTGGCAAATGGACGACGACTCGTTTTGGGCCAGTAAATCCTTGGATTCCTCCTGTCGTCCCCTTCTCCTGTTCTTTCTTCTTTTGTTCGCTGCCTCTCTTACGCTTCGTGTCCTTCGAATCCGGCCAAAAAGGAAACGGCTACATTCGTGAGTTTCAGAACCTTCGAAGAAAAAACGAATGTCTATTCTAATTTGTCCGGTGGAGAACGATTTTTGCTCTCTCTATTTTCCAACCAAATCACAATTTCTGTGCATTATTTACTTACAGAAATCAATCATGCTAGGCTGCTTTCGTTGATCTACTGAGACGTAGAGGATCATAAAGTTGGAAAGTGATAAAGGAGAACACGTGGGTGAGGTGTTCTAGTTATAACATGATTAAGTTACTCAAACTATATTATACTAGTACTATTTCTACCATGAGGTGTCAAAAGACACCTTTCAAATTTTAACTTAAAATTATTCTCTAAGTTGGATCACTTCACCATCTATTGATTTAAAAAACTGAGACGATCAAGTATCATTATCTCAGTGTAAACTTTCTTTAACAGAAAATACTTGCATTTGAAGTATTATAAAGAAAAATTGTTTAAAAGCAATTTTTTAAATAGTTGGAGACTGACAATACATTAAGAATGATTATATAAGTAGTAAAATATATGCAACATAAGAAGTCATTATTATATAGACGAGAAAGCAAAACTATGATCAAGTATCTTATCTTTCTTCTATTATATATGCATACACCGAAGACGTTGTATGAACTTCCTGTTGAAAATGATTCTGTCAAGAATTCGCATAAATCTGTTCACCGGTGGGAAGACGTAATTGCTTTTGAAATTAACTCGTTAGCACTGACGAGAGAAGTATTATACGTAGGTAACTAGGTGTGTTCGGTATATCTGCAGTATTAGCTATTAGTAGCTAATATTTTAGCTTGAAGTAACGGGTTTTCTTTAACGAATGTGATTAGTAATTGACGAAATGTTGAGAAGAATATCTCTTCTATTTTTTATCATATTATGCGTGTTTAGCAATTTTTCTTAATGATGCAAATATATGGACATTCTGTGTAAAGATTTAGTCTATTGAACTTGATAATTTACAAATTACATTTTTAATTTGCAATTTTTTAAGTTTAAGGTTTAATATTTCTGTACTTCTATATTTTTAAATTTCTGAATTTCTGAATTTCTAAATTTCTACATTTTTTAATTACTAGAAATAATAGAAATAATTACTAGATTATTTCTAAATTTTTCAATTTTTGAATACTACATTTGGAAATTTCTGAATTTCTACATTTTTTAATTACTAGATTTTTTAATTTTCTAATTTTTAGATTTTGAATTCTTTAATTTCCCAAATTCTACTTTTTTAAATTTGGCGACTTAGAAATTTCCATCTTAATAATTTCTAAATTGGTAAATGACAAAATTTAAAGGTCAACAAACAAAATTTTTTAATTTAAAAATATTAGACTTAAAAAAAATAGGAACTCGAAGAACTTGAAGGTAAATTTAAGAATTCAAAAATTTCTAAATTTCTTAATGCTTAGGCTACTTGAAAGTTTATTGATTAGATTTTTTTAAATTAAAAAATTTGGAAATCTGTTGTCTTTAGATTTCTACATCTTTAAATTTAGAAATCTGTTATCTATAAATGTCTAAATCTAATTTGAAAATTTTGAAGTTGAAAAGCTTAAAATTCTTATGTTTCTAAATTCGTAAGTTTCTAAATTAAAAGTCCCAAATTAAAGAATTTCTAAAATTAATCTTCAAACTATCAAACTTGTAAATGAATTTGATCTTTCTAAATTAAAAAATTTGAAGAAAAAAAGTATGCAAATTTCTGAATTTAAAAAATTTACTGTTCTATATTGCTATACTAATATATTTTTAATTATTCTTAGAAGCTCTTTCGGGCTTGAATCTTCGCTTACACCGAGTAGTTCCGACCTTGACCGAACTTTGCCGAGCGTAGAAAACTAGCGGGCGACGAAAACGTTCGAACGACCGAACGTAAACAGTATTGGTAGAACACTAATTCAAGAATAAAACATTTATTTTTCTTAGTCAGTCCTTTAAACACTACTAAAGAATAAATACACATTATCTAAGACCAGAAAATACAAAATATTCGTCTATTAGTGCTTAGCAATATTTTTAAATTTATCGAAATGCAAACCCTTAAATATCTTACAATAACAAAAACATGGACTTGCCCACTTTCAAAAATAAGGGCTCATATAATAACATATTAAGTAATATATCATTATACATTATAATAATATAATATAGTAAGTACTGAAAGGATGGCTTAAAAATAACACACAAATTAATTCAGGAACTTTTAGAAAACCCAATTATTTATTCATGATTAATCCAGACTGCGGTATTATTTACTTTAAACAAAATTTTAACTGTTCGAGCCTATTACAATTTTCAACGCTTGCAAATTACAAATGTTTCGTTCAAGAGTCTTCACATTGATCTTCAAACACAGATCTTCAAACGACTTACATGCTATAAGATACATTACATTACGTTACATACTTAAGACTATGTTATTATACTTTAGGATAACGTGAATGTAATTGTGACACTGGGTATGGTTAACAAATTATATTTAATAAAACAATAACAATAACAATAACAATAACAATAACAATAACGAATAACAATAATTAACCAGTACAAAACTGTGAACTAGAAATAAGCGCGATGCGTATGCTACGATAGTCAGGACAATTCTGCCGAATTTTCCAACGACTCGTGTAAGGGAGAAACAGCCACATGGCCCTAAAAAGGGAAACAAAGGCCTACGCGTACAAACGCTCGAGTCGACCTAGGTCTTCAAGGACCTCCGAAACTTTCGACTCAATTTATGGCTTTATTGCCACAGTACCCCCTTACCAGTGATTAACGCTAAGATAAAAAATAATAGGGAGTAAATACGATTAAATATCGAACGAATGGTTAATATAATGCTTACACGCTATAATCAAAAGAACATCGCACTCTAAACCTATATATATATAAATATTTACATCTTACATGTATAAATATTTATAACACACACACACTTTAAATGAATTACAATACACTTAGAAAACATAATATTCATACGTTACAGAAAATATGGTCTAAACACGTTTGAACTTCTAAATATGTATTATTCTAGTTAAATACCAGCTTGCAATCGTTTTGGAAAATGAACGCGTCTGCCTGACCGCGTTTTAAAACTACCATCTGCTGTCTTAGTATTATTATTATCGGTGTCTGATTGAGATACTTGTATATCATCGTTTGAATTGTGATCGGATATACGGTGAGTATCATCGCCAGCCAAAATAAAAGCAGGTTTTAATCTATCAATAGAAACTTTAACTTCTTTACCATTAACATCAATAACAAAAGTTTTGTCGCCACGTTGAATGACCTTAAACGGTCCGTCATATGGAGGTTGTAAAGGTCCCCTAGCTGCATCATGCCTCAAAAATACATGAGTACACGTAGCAAGGTCCTTGTAAATAAACGTTTTATGCGTACCATGACGAACAATGGCAGAGGGCCTAAGTTGACTCATAAATTTCCGTAATTGAACTACAAAATCGGAAGTTCCCTCAATACCACGAGAAATAAAAAATTCGCCAGGTAATCGTATACCTGCGCCGTAAAGTAATTCGGCCGGTGTCGCTTTTAAATCCTCCTTAAAAGCTGACCGAATACCGAGCAAAATAATGGGTAAAACCTCTGCCCAGTTTTCGGCAGCGTGGCATTTAATGGCTGCTTTCAGTTGACGATGAAACCTTTCTACCATACCATTTGCTTGCGGATGGTAGGCAGTTGTTCGTAAATGAACTGCACCGATTAAACGAGAAAGCTCTCTAAATAAATTTGATTCAAATTGTCGTCCTTGATCAGTTGTAATTCTTAGCGGAACACCAAAACGAGCAATCCAAATATTAACGAAAGCTCTTGCAATAGTTTCCGCGTCAATTTCTGCAATAGGAACTACTTCCGGCCATCGAGAAAAACGGTCAATACAAGTTAGGCAGTATTTATTACCATTAGACATTGGTAATGGCCCTACGATGTCCAGATGGACATGGTCAAACCTACCAGAATTTTTAAAGTCGGTAATAGGAGTTCTAACATGTTTATTGACCTTAGCACGCTGACAGGAAATGCAGTGTTTAGCCCATTCACGACAATCCTTATTTATTGCTGGCCAAACGTATCGGTCTGTTAACAGCTTTTGTGTAGCACGGACTCCAGGATGAGAAAGTCCGTGAAGGGATTCAAAAACTGTCCTACGCAAAGAAAATGGGACAAAAGGTCTAACAGAACCACTCGAAACATCGCAATACAGGAAAACGTCGAAGTCTGGGAAATGTACTTTCTTAAGCTGAAGGGTACAAGTTTCGCTTTCTAACATCTGTTTTAACTCTAGATCTTGTTTTTGTGCTTGTTCAAACGTTTTGTAATCAATAGACGAGGAAATAGTCTCTATACGAGATAACGCATCTGCGACATTGTTTGCAATGCCTTTTATATGTCTAATATCTGTACTGAATTGACTAATATAATCTAGATATCTAAACTGTCGCGGGGAACACTTATCTAACTTTTGTCGAAATGCAAATATTAACGGTTTGTGATCGGTGTAAATAATAAAATTTCGTCCTTCTACAAAATATCGGAAACGTTTAACTGCGGTATAAATGGCAAACAATTCACGATCGTACGCACTATATTTACGCTGTGCAACAGAAAGAGCCTTCGTATAAAAAGCAAGGGGTTGCCACATATTATTATTAAATTGTTGCAATACAGCTCCTACAGCATAATCTGATGCATCTACAGTAATACTAACTGGAGCATTAGGTATTGGATGAACTAATAAAGTAGCATTTGCAAGACCCTCTTTAATACTAGTAAACGACCTCTCTGCTGTTTCTGACCACGGTACAGGTGTATTACCTTTTTTCGAACCCTTTAACAAGTCATTCAAGGGTTGTAAGAGGTTCGCCGCGTCAGGTATAAAACGTCGGTAAAAATTGACCATTCCTAAAAATCTTCGCAGTAACTTTACAGTGCTAGGTTTCTCGAAATTCGAAATTGCTTCAACGCGTTCAGACATTGGTTTAATACCATCGCAATTAACTGTATAGCCTAAAAACGAAATTTCGCTAACACCGAAAACGCACTTCGTCGGATTTATTACAATGCCATATTTGTTTAAGCGTTCAAAAAGTATTTTAAGATGTTTTTTATGTTCTGTTTCGTTCTCAGAAGCAATAAGAAAATCATCAATATATGCATAAACGAAATCTAAACCGCGAATAACATGGTCTACGAAACGCTGACAAGTTTGCGCTGCATTCCGCAAACCGAACGGCATAAAAATGAATTCGAATAACCCGAACGGCGTTGTTATAGCCGTTTTCTCGCAATCTTGTGGCGCTACCGGAATCTGGTGAAATGCGCGGACTAAATCTATTTTTGAAAATATACGCTTATTATGTAATGTCTGAGTAAAGTCCTCGATATGTGGGGGAGCATACCTATCCGGAATCGTACGGACATTAAGTGCACGATAATCACCGCATGGTCGAAGGTTGTTTCCGTCCTTCTTCGTAACCAGGTGTAAAGGTGAAGCCCACGGACTCTTCGATGGACGGATGATTCCCTGTCGTAGCAGCAAGTCAAATTCCGCCTTAGCCACCTGCAAACGGTCCGGTGCAAGACGTCTAGGCTTGTTGAAAACAGGTGGGCCTGGAGTCGTCTCGATGAAGTGCTGAATGTCGTGCTTGACCGTTTCTCTGCGAAACACGGTCGGCCTAGTGAGGTCCGGATATTCTGCCAAAAGTTTATGGTAAACAGAATCACCCACTACAGTTTTAACAGATGCCGCACTATCATTCACCAATCGACCACATACAAATAAGTTTGTTGTCGCGTCGATTAATTGTTTATTTCGCGGGTCCACTAAAAGGTTGTAATGCGACAAAAAATCAACTCCGATTATCGGTCCTTCCACATCGGCCACTACAAATCGCCACGGAAACTCGCGACGTAACGATAAGTTAAGAAACATCGTAACGGTGCCATAAGTCGCGATAGGAGAACCGTTGGCTGCATACAGTTCATAGTCACTCCTATGCGATCGGCCACGCACACGCGAGCGCGGAAAAACACAAATGTCCGCACCGGTATCGATTAAATATTGTATTTTCGAAACCTGGTCCGTTACGTAAATGCGGCCTGTCTTAGGACCGCCGGGTACTGCCGCTTTAACGTGCGACGGTCCTACAAGTTTCCCGGCTTCTGACCTGACCACGAACACGGGGGTATGCACTTCGCAGCTTTTTCGGCGTAATTGTGGTGATACCAGCACAAATTACGCGGTACACTATTCGATCGCTGCCGATTTTTACTGCCTGACCGCTCACGGGACTTGAAACGCCTCCATGGTTTCCGACTACGACGTTCATCAGTCAAAGCCTTTAATTGCAGCTGTACCTGCTCTAAACTTTCGCGGAGCAATTGAATCTCCTGCGAACTCGTCGTAGATGATGCAGGTACCGAAGTGGACGCTATCCTATGGCGAGCTGCCGGAATTTCATGAACTCGATCCGCGATTTCTGCCAATTTGGATCCTACTTTATCAGAAGTCGCAGCAAGAACAAGCTGCGTATTAGTAGGAAGGCGATTCTTCCAAATTTCGACGAGAAATTCTTCGTTGACCGCAGAGCCAGCAAGGTCTTTTAAGTGGCGCCAAAATTGAGTTGGCGTCCGATCGCCAATTTCTTCGGTTTCCAATAATTTTCGGATTCTTATTGTGTCCGAATCGGATAGTCTTTTTATTAACTCCGCCTTAAGTGTTTCGTATTTGTTTATTTCGGGCGGGTTACAAATAATGTCCTCCACTTCAACGGCATACTTCCCATCTAACTGGGCGATCAAGTAACCAAATCGTGTTTCATCTTTGGTAATACGTCCGATAACAAACTGCGCTTCAAGTTGCTGAAACCACAAAGCAACTTTTTGTGGCCAAAAGGTAGGGATTCTTAGAGTAGCGGAAGCAACATTTATTGTCTCCTTATTGTCCAAATTATCTTCTTGATTGGCCATGATGATAACAATAGTCTAAAAATGTTCACTTTGTACACGTGTCACTACACAATCACTATCCCGGATACAAGATCACGTCGGGGTCACCAATTTAGGATAACGTGAATGTAATTGTGACACTGGGTATGGTTAACAAATTATATTTAATAAAACAATAACAATAACAATAACAATAACAATAACAATAACGAATAACAATAATTAACCAGTACAAAACTGTGAACTAGAAATAAGCGCGATGCGTATGCTACGATAGTCAGGACAATTCTGCCGAATTTTCCAACGACTCGTGTAAGGGAGAAACAGCCACATGGCCCTAAAAAGGGAAACAAAGGCCTACGCGTACAAACGCTCGAGTCGACCTAGGTCTTCAAGGACCTCCGAAACTTTCGACTCAATTTATGGCTTTATTGCCACAATACTATAATATAATAAGTAATATATTATTATATTATAATAAGTAATTTATTATTACATTATAATAACGGAAATATTTAGATGTTCTGATATAAATGGCCCATCGTGTATACATTAAAGTAGTTTATAATGTTGTCCTTGACAAGATACATGAAGGTGAACGAAATCGGTGAGCAACCTGCGAGTAGTTTGCGATCGACGTTCGATGTCGAAACATTAGAAAAGTTAAATTACGAGGCAATCGGCACCGCTGGAACATGCAACAGTACTTCGGTCTAGAGGAGCGGTTAAATCGCGAAGAGAGCCACTTATATAAAGCGTAGCGATGATATATAAGGGATTTGTCTCTGTGGCAGCGTCATACGTCACGTCGCAAATATTAACTCTGATACAGGCCATTCATTCACTTAATTACAAACAGCCGTGATTTAAGGGACGCCGTGCGGCAGGGGGTCCAAGTAGCGGCCACGTTTCAGTAGGTGTCCGAGGTGTAGCTGATATGGTGTAGCTTTCTTTACGATCCCTCATTTACACAACAGGACCTGGAGCCACTTGGCCAAACTTATTCTCTTGTTCTCTCCCCGACCCCTCTCTGCCCTTACCCTTCACCCTTCTCTCTATATCTTTCTCTGCTTCTGTACCTCTCGATTCCTTTATTTCCGTTTTATTTCGCGAATCGTGCTCCGTGCACGATGCAACTTCTTGGACGTGAAATTTCAGGAACTTCGCGATAATTAATGTATTCAGATTTTCGAGATAAGGAATATTCTTTCGGCGGTTTGAATGTGTTTGGACACGAACTACGCATGGGAGATCGTAAGGTTTTTATTTTCAAATATTGGGCTTTGGAATTTGGGAATAGGCTTGGTACTTGGACTTTGGTATTTGGGATTTGGGAATTGGAATTTTTGAGTCTGCAAATTTCGGATTTATTTTGATTTTTGTACTTGAACGTTTGGGATTAGGGACTTTGATATTTTGGGATTTGAGGATTTTTAAGTATTTTTAGTTCTGGATTATTTGAAAATTTCAACAATTTTTAGAATTTTAGAACTAAGAATTTTAAGAATAACTAACGTTTTATGAATTTTGAGAGTTTTAAGCAATTTAGGAATGTGAGGAATTTGAAGAATTTTAGGAATTTTAGAAATTTTAAAAATTTCAGGAATTTCAAGAAGTTTAAGCAGTTTAGGAAATTTTAAGAACTTGAAAATTTGAAAATGATAAAATTTGAGGAATTTGTTGTTATAGGATTTAATAATTTCAGAATTTTAAAATTTAATCCATAAATTTGGGAATTGGAAGATTTGTAAGAATATGATAATTTGGAATTTGATATTTAATTAGTATTTGAAAACTCAGGGATTTGGATATTTTGGAATGTGGGGATTTGAAGAATTTAAAGATGTCAAAGCTGCAAAATTTAAAAACTTTTATATTTCAAGATTTGAGAATTTAGGGATATGGAAATTTGAGAATTTTGAAATTTACTAATTTGTGAATTTTACTTGGAAATTAGGAAATCTTAAAAATGAAAAATTGGAAAATGTGAAATTTTAAAGCAGCAAAATTTAGGAATTTACAAATTTGTGAACCTGGCTGTTTTGGAGTTTGTAAATTTGTGAGTTTAAACACATCAAAAAGTTTTAAATTAATTAAAATCTGTGATGTTAAACACAAAAGTGAAAAAAAAAATATTTACATGGATTAAAATCATAAAATGTTCACACAGTAATTTAACAAAATTTATGACATGTACTAATCATTAATTATTTCTGTCCCAAATACTAAACATGCATTAATTTATTTTTATCATTTAATCAAAGAAATCAAGCTGGTAATATTTTGTGGAATGAAAATATTTTATTTGTAATAAATTCATTTAATCAATTACAATGGGTTTTTTCTCCTGAATTAATTTTGACACATAAAACTTTTCACTGACAACTTCTAATAAAGTATCCGTTTTGAAGGCGTTTACTGCTGCACAAATATCTTTTGTGCATAACCTTTTTTCTTTTTCTTTGGCATTTTTAGAAAATGCGATTTTATAATGCAAGAAAAAATTACTAAAAATATATTACAAAGTTTTAGGTTATATTCATATTGTGACGAGTTTAAAAATAAATAGAATTATATTTTTGTATACTTATTAACATGAATGTATAAAAATACAAGACATATTTTAATCGTTCGGTCTTACGTATAGGAACTTATAACTACACTCGTTTTATGCTCCTTGGGGAATTTACCCTCCAGATCCTCCGTGTGTCGCCTACAGGCGAAAAATGACAGTTTGACAATTTTTCGATGTATTTTGGTCCATTTTAAGAAAGTTTGATTCTCTGACAAAACGTCATATCTGACACAGTTTGGCCTGTACAAGCGAATGTACTTGCTTACGTGGGTGAGTGGTGGAGATGGGGTTTTATAATATTTTATTCTCTATGAAGTTATTACATTTAATTTTTGTAAACGTTCAAAATAAGTAACAGTGCTATTATTAACAAAATTCTCATTCGATTGTAAATTATCAGAACTCGTCTGAGCGCGTGAACATTTATTTTATTTAGAAAGGTAACTTCAAGTATATGTCTGGACGTGATGATAAATCCTATTAATGTACATACTTATTTGCTAAGCAATGAACGTTACTCTATATCTGCATAAACATAATTTTGATTAGTACAACCGTTCAGAATTGTCATAAATATTATTAAGAAAATTGCCACTCAATTAATTACCAAAACTCGTTCAAGCACCAGCACATTTACCTTATTTGCAGTGGTAACGTACAAGGTTCGACGTGAAGGCAGCAGGAAATAATAGGAACCGAGCTGATTCGATTTGAAGAACGCAGTAGAAGGTAGCGAGTAGTTGTTAGCGGTCGTGTAAGAAGTCAGAAGCGAAAGACAGGATGTAGCAGGAAGAGGAAGGACCGACAGAAGAAAGGAATGTCTATATGAAGGGACGAGGGGATGCGAACGCGGTGGCGCGTGATCCTGCACATCGGCCAAAGGAAAGATTACCATCCGGCCGCTTTTTCCCAAAACTGCGTGCCTTCCTCTCTTTGTTGCCCCCTTCTTTCGCTTCTGTCGCTACGGACCAGCAAAATTCTTTGATATTAAGCGTGTGCGAACACCCGAGGGGTTGCAAATCGGACAATCCACGTAGAGCCCTCGAACGAGCAACGAAAACAATGCTCCTCGAAAGACTCGGACCAGCTTGACCTTGGATGCTCTTCCGTTTCACCAATTTTATCGAGTCTTATCGAGAAAAATAAATACACACTAAGGATAGCTGTGCACGGTAAAATTAGATTAAAAAATTAAACGGGATGAAAAGTACCTTTAAATCAAATTCGACTCCTGATATGTCGGATAGCTTGTAAAAAAACATTGTGTGTTTCAACTTTGTATTCCAACTGCAAGGAATTTTAAACCATGGAAATTTCGGAAGTAGAGACGCGTTCCAATCGAATTTTGCAATTCTCGAAACTTGAATCCGAAGCTTTATAAAGTTTCGAAACTCTTGAAACTTGAAATGGTGATAAATTATAACATTAATCGTAATTAATTTTTCTTGAACATGAACGTCAAAAAAGAACGACTGTCTCCGATAGATCGTATACGAATCGGAACAATTCGGCAGTCTTCGGTAATTTACGACGCACGAGTCGGTTGCCGGTCCGCGACGCGACGGTTGACACGTGTCGATGAGAATAGATTCGAACGACGAAAAGTGAAAACATATATAGTGTAAATAAGTAAAATAGTAAAGACATGTAGTTAATAATATGTTAAATTAAAGAAATCAGTTGTAGATTTAAGAAGTCCCAACAATTCTTAAATAACAGTGAGATTGTTAAGTGTTCTGTGCCTCGATACTAAATCAAGAACTGTATCGACTTTGTCGAGTATTTATTAGAAACTAAACTAGAACTTACAAGGTATTACTCAAATTTACCAGAGCTAAATTGTACCGTAATATATTCGACTAAAAATAAATAATTTCAAGCTATGGTGAACTTGCACCATTTTCAAGATAAGCAGTTTAAAAAAATTCGATGGGAGTGAAAATTACCCGTAAATCAAATTCGATTTCTGATATGTCGGATAGCTTGTGAAAAAATAATGTGTGTTTCAGCGTTGAATCTCAACTGCGAGGAATAGTAAACCATGGAAATTTGAGGATGTGAGAATTTGAAGTCAGAAATTTGGGAGTTTGAAAACTTAAGTATCGGCTATGTTTTAAGACACATGGTGATGTTTGAGTTGTAAAATTGTATAAATATAAAAGTACGTGCAATCAGGAAGTGGGAGGATAATGTGGAGCAAATATGTTAGGTTAGGACCGTATGGGGTGTATTTTGTAGATTCGGAAATATTTTTCACGGTATTGTTTTATTGCAGTCGAGCTGCACCTGCTACCCCGGATCGAATGCGTTAAGCACTATCATGTTGAATTCTGTGAAGATTATTAGTGACCAGCACCATAAATTTAATCTGTATATTTTTCATACAATAAAGTAAATAAAAGTGAATACCACTGGTATCACGGTATGGCAATACCCATAAACTTTTGTCGCCATGACTGTATACGCAAATGAATATTAACACCAGGACTGATTCATTCTGATACATTCCAATAGATTTGTAAAATTTAGGTGTGTATTCACAAAAATTAAAAACTTCTAAATCTTCAAATTCTAAATTTTCAAATTTACAGGTTTACAAACTCTTAAATTTCTACATTCGTAAGTTCTCAAATTCCCATTTCGAAATTTTCGAAATTAAAGAATTTTTAAATTTTAAATTCTTATTAAATTTATAAATCCTTAAATTATGCAATTCTTACATTTCTAAATCATTAAATCATGAAATTCTTAAATTCCCAAATCTCTACATTATAAAACTCCTAAATTTGCAAATTGTTGAAATACAAAATTCTAAAAATTGCAAATTTTCAATTTTTTATTCTCAATTTATAAAAGCACAATTTTCTGTATTATTAAGTTCCCAAAATTTTCAATTAATCTTCTAAATATCTAAAATTGTAAATTTTCGAATTTCCAATTCCAACATTTCAGGATCCATATAATTCCAAACTTCAAAATTACAAAAAGATTAATAAGTCCAAATTTCTAAATTCCCAAATTACTAAAGTTTCAAATTATCAAATTAATTAATTTCTGAATCTTCAAATTTTTGAACTTCCAATATACCAAACTTTCAAATTTCAAGCTTAAAAAATTTCAAAATTTCAAAATTGACGAAAGTCCAAATTACTTAAATCTAAAATACTAATAAATATATTATATTGTTAACCAAAACATATTGTCAATTCAAAACTGTATTTCCAGTTGACGTTAACGAATGATTTTTTTATCTCATGAAAATGTAATCCTTCCTTATTTTGCTTCACTTTTTCGACGTGTACATTCGTCATTGCCTGATTTTAATTACACACCACGTGAGGGATTTTTAAAACTAAATTCTGTAGTTTATTGTTTAATCGGTATTTGATACGATACTCGCACGATAGTTACGAGCTTCACCATAGTTGAAGGGTGCGCCATAAGTTTGGCCGTTAAGGGTATAAGACATAAGGGTTGGAGGATGTTCCCCATTGCTTCAGCAATGCATGCACCGTCTTCGTAAGTACACTTCCTGAAAGGATCTTACCTAAGGACAAGCACCCTTTCATGCATACCGAATTTTCCCAATCTCCTACAGTGTATTCCACTCACAGTATATCCCACCTCTTGCCTATTTTTTATAATAAAAAATATCAGAGAAATTCTATTCAAAGAGACAAATATTATGATGGTTAAGAAATTTTTCTGAAGGTCATGTTTTTTAAGATTTCAAGGACTTCGAAGTTTTTTTAACAGGATAACATATTATCATTATCACAAGGTAATAGCTGGTATCAAGATGAATTCAACTTGCATTACTATGACCTTCGTGTGACCTTGAGTACAAAAAAATTCATGAAAAATAGGCAACTGATGGACAGAGTGAAATAACTGATAGAAAGTTTTACAGAGGAAATTTTATTTCAACAAACATCATGTGTACATTTGTTGCCTAGTTTGTTTAAATTTTTTGCACACATGGTCATGTGAGAGTCAGTACTGATTGATGGATTCGTTTGGAGTTTGGACCTCAGCTATATAATAAAACAAATATACAACTGTATTTTGTATTCACTTTAAATAATAACTTTTTAAGCATTTTCAAAAAATAAATCAGTGTACTAGTGTCTAGTACAATAGTTCAAAACATATATTTATTCATTTGAGAAACTTATGTAAGTTTTGTATTTTGGGTTTTATATAAAAAATTTTACAATAGGTGATTATTAAAAATCACAAAGAATTATAATGTCTACAAACAGATTAGTAATTAATCAACAGGGTGTTTACGGTAATATGGAGTAATTTTTAAAATGGAAAAGAAAAAAATTATATACTTTTTCTTTATTTGTGATTTATGATTCACGATCTACTTATATAATTTACTTAAAAATTTAAAGAGACGAACCAGTAATCAACATCGTAACCAAAAATCTTTATATGTTAATAAAAAAGGACGTCTTTGGAATAATCATATTCATACAATATGTCCAATAATAGGATTTACCTCATTCTCTGTTCACTATAATACAATAAAAGCTAGAATGTTCCATCTCTTTATGCTGATTGTATTTGAAAAGATTTAACGCTTCGGGTAGAGTTAATTAACTCAAATTTTGCTGAATGTTTGAACGTATGACGTCGTTTAGTTTTACGGCTGTACACGCGATACCTTTGAAACGATAAATGTTCCATCCAATATCATTTCCGTTCCTTGTTCCATGCCGTAATTCCACCCCTGTCCTCTCGATGTATGTATTTTTTACCCCAGTAGCTTCATCTCTCTCCAAGCTTTACAAATTTAGCTTCCGTTCATTTCTCTCGAGCTCCATCCAGTAAAGAAGTATTCCACGTTCGTGTGACACGCGTTGTCGAGCGAAGAAATTCGCACATAAATTCGAGGCGCGCAGAAAGAAGACATACGTCGCGAGAAAAGTTGAGGGTCTCCTAATTCGCTTTTACAACTTCCAGTGGGTCTTGTTGTACATCAAACCCACGCAATCCCTACGATTGAACACGCTACGAGACAGAACTTTACGATACGAAGTATTCAAACAGCAGTATATTCGCAGCTAAAATGTGTATTAGATTCTTACATATTAAATGAACGATTGAGTTAGATATATCGGAATAAGGACAAATTTGAATCGAATTTTACAATTCTCGTAACTCGAATCAGAAGCTTTATAGTTTCGAAACTCTCGAAACTTGAATTAATTTTAAAATTAATTCGTCATTCATTTTTGTTGAACATGTACGTCAAAAAAGAACGACTGTGTCTCCGATAGATCGCGTACGAGTCCATCGGAACGATTCGGCAATCTTCGGTAATTTACGACGCGCGAGTCGGTTGCCGGTCCGCGACGGTTGACACTTGGCGATTAGAATAGATTCGGAAGACGAAAAGCGAAGACATATAGTGTAAATAAGTAAAATAGCAAAAACGTGTGGTTAATAATTTGTTAAATTAAAAAAGAAAGTCGTAGATTTCATTTGAAGGTCGCAAAATTCTCAAATAACAGTGAAATTGTTAAGTGAAATTGTTGTCGAAGTTTCGTGCGTTATACGAAAACAAGAACTGTATCGACTTTATTGAGTATTTATTAGAAACTGGACTAGAACGTATAAAGTATTACTTAAATTTGTCAGAGCTAAATTTATTTTCACAACAGATTGCTTACAGATAAAAACATCATATTTTTTATCTATTGTGATCGTTACCTTTATTTTTTTCTAAATTGGCCCTGCCCCACTTTCAAACTGAACTCATGTTTTATGCTTCATCGGCTACGAACCGCAGAGCTCACGTTTCGTTCGATTTGTATGGAGATAATTAAGTGGTCGATTAAGATCGAAGATCGTTCAAACGGCAGGTGCGTTTTCGTCGATGCGAGATGAAATGTGCCAATAATAATCGGCTTAGTGCAATTGCCATTCTTACTACTTCGTGAACTGCTGGGCCATTACGTTCTACGAGAACGGCCAAAAAGCTATTTCAATATTTCATCGGCGAGATGAACATCGCTCTACTCGTACTACTCTCTTCTCTTTGCTTGTTCATTCGTTCGCAGCTTGCTGTTATGTTGTCTTTCTTATTCGTTCGTGAGAATGTGCATCGATAACGATTATTATTACTCCATCTGTTTTCTCGTATTATGATATCAGGGTTTAGTGTGGCACCATATTCTTCATTTGCTTTTGTGTTAACTGTTTCTAACGGGTGATAACATTTGGTTTCTCATTTTTTTTTACAATTTTGTAGTATGACCTTCATAATTTTGTAGCAGATTTTTTTACGAAACATTTTTTAGAAAGCTTATATCGTTCTTTTAAATGATATAATGTGAAAGTTCTTAACGATGTGATTGCTATCAGAATTTTGACATTTTTAATTAGCGATTGTGAACTAATTAAGTAAATTATAGTTGGTAATTAAATACTTATGAATTAAGAAATTGACTGAATGATTCATTAATTGAAAATTAAAGTTTAATTTCTAATTTGGTCCTGCCAAATTGAAGATTAGATGACTTTAATTGAGAACTTCATCGGTTAGTATTAACGATTAACTTTCAATCGTTGATTAAGACGTGAGAATTCTTAAATTTAGAAATTTAGAAATTTACAAGTTTTTAAATCACCTAATCTTCAAATTCTCAAATTTTCCAAATTCTAAAAATCCCAATATTTTTCAATCTTCAAATTTCCAAATTTTTACATCCTTAAATATTCAAATTTTATAACTTTCAAATCTTTTAATCTTCAAATTTCTAAAATTAATTTCGTCATGAAGCGTTGAAGCCTATAATTCCGCGTCACATTTTGTATCCTCAAAATGTTTAACGTAAAACTATAAAAATTAAATTACTCATATTATTTGTACATTTGATTTTATGTATGTATCATTTACAAATTAAATGATTTACTCTAACCTCTTCTCACTACCTTATAAGTTGCCATCTTATTTCGTTAAATTATATGAAAACGTGAAAATTGCAATTCGTTCACAAATATCAGATCAGCGGTCTCTGCTATTTACGACGTCGCAAATTAAATAACATTGCCAATTTTATGTTGACACTCCGGTATTTCAAATTACAGTACAAATGCAATACACTTCTATGCCCTCAAATAAACGCTAATAAAAATACGAAATAAATTTTCTCGCGAAAGTGTATCTTCCATTTTTCATGATTACCATATAAATTGTGCCAGCGTTAGGTTGATCGACGTACAAAATATTATTGATCGACATTCCTTTGGCCCAGAAATGTTATTCGGTATCTTTCTATCATTGAGATCGCCTCGGTCGAGGAAATGAAAATCAAGACGAGGCGAGAGGCAGAAACAGTTGATTGAAATTTACACAGTTTCTTTGTAAACGACAAAATATCAGGTGAAACCAGTTCTTAAACATGCCAAGGCAAATCGTTCGCTAGCAATCGTTTCGCATCTCCTTCGGAGACATGAGTTTTGAAATGACGCCGGTTATCGCGTATGGGGCAAAAATTCCAGAACGATCGAAACGCTCTGAGGTTTATGTTCGCAATGAAACACGAAAGCGAGCATTTCTCAATGTTCGTGTCTCTATTAAGAAAACTTTGTATGTAAGTCGAGGCTCGTTACACGGCAGGTGCGTCCGCCGTTTTTGCATTTTGCCAAGGACAAAAAGTTGCACAAGATGGCTGCCGATCATCTAGCGTTGGATTCACAGTGATACACGCTCCGTCAACTTGTTTGGATATCGCGATTATTTTTCTTCCTTCTTCACGGTTAATCTGATAATGAACGGATGTACTGTTCACTAGCCGAGCAACCGGAGCAAAAATCTAATTAATGTTTTAGTCGTTTCATGTGTAGTAAGTGACGTTAATGAGATCGAAATTACTGCGCCGCTCATTTTATTATGTTGGAGAGATTGACGAGGAAATGGAAACTGTAAAAGAAGTTTCTACGTCTTGATTAGGTATTTTAAACGACAAGTTCTTATCGAAGGCGTGAATGTTCAGTGATGGACGAGTGATACTATTTTATGGGAAGATGGCGGCGTGGTAGAAGATTCTACCGCTTGCTTGTAAACAATTTTATTTAATACTTACCTTATTATTAATATTTTCTAGTTATACATTTATCAGTTTTAAGGAATAATTCATTCATTTTTGGCACTTCTATGCCGACTGTGGCTAATAGTTTCTCTTGGATCTTATAAATTAATCAGATAAATAGATTGGTTGAATATATTTTCATTTATAACTTATAATACATTATACGTAATTACATTATAATATTATAAATAATATTATAATTAATATTATAATTACATTGTAATACATTATATTCTTGGTCTATTTTGTAAATACGTGTTGGTAAAAGAAATTAAGTAGTGCAAAATTTTAAGTCTATAAACATTAACCTTTTCAAGACGTGGACTTAAGAAATACATTCAATAAATGCAATTATTGGAAAAATTATAATTTGTTCACAAGAATCATTGGTTGCTACAAATAAAAAAGTCCAACAAATTCAGTATAAAAAATTTGTCTATTCACTTTTCCACTCGATTTTTGAACTAGCCGTTAGAGAAAGGCAAGATGCACGGTGTTGGACATGAAACAGTAGAGAGGAATGTAGGAAAGGAATTAGTAAAGGATCGATTCGCAAAGGTAGAAGGTGGTTGATCGTGGCGGTGTGTTTAGGGGCAGTAACCCAGCCCATCCAGCCGACAACAGTTGCGGTTAAATGCCTGAGAGAATCGACGATGGTGATGCCACGCCGCGAAACCACCGACAACCCTTTCTGGCCAACGAGCCATATCGAACGATATGTTTCACCGCACTTATCGTCGACTTGGATTTCCAACTTTTTTTTTTCTTTTATCGTCCGAGTATCAAATGCTACTTGCGTGTCCTTTCAATCGAGAATATTACGACAGGGGATCATTTTTTGGCCATGAACGGTTCGTCAAATGAGTAGGTATAACAAGAGGCGACACGAAGAGACTACTCTTAGAGAGAGACAGAATTATACAATCGTAAAATGAAACGGGGTGGGGATTTGGATGTGGTATTCCAGAAAGCGAATCTACACAGTATGCATGGTGTTTGTTAAACAGTAGTTTCTGCACATTCCTCTGCAACTTATTTGTAAGAAATACCTTGTTATTTATTTGTAATTTGTAATAAATACGAATAAATATTCTATCCTTCTCTGTAACACATTCACCGTTACTTTATTTGTAATAAGTATTTTATTATTTTCCTGTAACACATTCGTTTGTATTTTCTTGTAACAGTTCATTTCTTTATAAGTTATTTGTAGTAATAATTTCTGTAATATATATTTTTCAAATATATTTTGTAGATTAATCACTTTACATGCCTCCCTTTTTCAACACTTCAAAGTTGTAAAACTGTAAATACTTTGAAAGGTAATATTAGTAATATACAGAAAATTCACGACAAATAGATTTTTAATTATTAGAAATTCAATGAAATAAAATTTGCTTGATTTAAATTTCCCGCCCGTACAACCAATTTAAACAGTTTGCCAAACATCAAGCCGGAGTGTCGTCTCTTGTACCTGTTTTCGTGTTGAGCAAATGTCACGTGGCATTTCAAATTTTTATCGTATATGTGTATATTTGATAAGAGGAACGGTAGAGGTTATTTGTTATCATGTACTAGTTTTTGGTACTATGTGGAACGAGTGAGTAATTCATGATGGGTATGTGTAGGGATTATATTGTGCGATGTATGTAACACGCGGTGTATACAGTTTGGGACAAATAAAACAGTGAACACAGTTCGTACTAAATACAACGCGTGGTAAATAAAATGTAGAAATTGCAACGCTTGGTAAACAAAACGTTTATGAAGTACAACGCGAGATAAGTAAAACGTGTAGAGATTGTAACGCGTGATGAATACAATGCGTGGTAAATACAGCTTGTAGTAAATACAACGCGTGGTAAATACAACGCGTGGTAAATGTAACGCGTGGTAAATGTAACGCGTGGTAAATGTAACGCGTGGTAAATGCAACGCGTGGTAATTACAACTCGTCGTAAATGTAACGCGTGGTAAGTACAACTCGTCATAAATGCAACGCGTGGTAATTACAACGCGTGCTAGTTGCAATGCGTAGTAAATGCAACGCGTGGTAAGTGCAACGCGTGGTAAATGTAACGCGTCGTAAATGCAACGCGTGGCAAATACAACGCGTGGTAAATGTAACGCGTGGTAATCACAACGCGTGGTAATTACAACGCGTGGTAATTACAACGCGTGGTAAGTACAACTTGTCATAAATGCAACGCGTGGTAATTACAACGCGTGGTAGATGCAATGCGTAGTAAATGCAACGCGTGGTAAGTGCAACGCGTAGTAAATGTAACGCGTGGTAAACGCAACGCGTGGTAAACGCAACGCGTGATAGATGCAATACGTCGCGAATACAACGCGTGGTAGTTACAACGCGTGATAGATGCAATACGTCGCGAATACAACGCGTGGTAATTACAACGCGTGGTAGATGCAATGCGTCGCAAATACAACGCGTGGTAATTACAACTCGTCGTAAATGCAACGCGTGGTAATTACAACGCGTAGTAAATGCAACGCGTGGTAATTACAACACGTTGCAAATGTAATCCACAATGAATACAATGCATGACATGGCAAAAACAACACCTGACAAATACAATACTTCACAAATGCAGCCTGTAATGAATACAATGTGTGGTAAAAACAATACGCAGCAAATATAACGCGTGATAAATACAACGCGTCGCGAATACAATTCGTAATAAATACAACGCACTGCGAAAATATCGCGTGACGAATACAACATGTGGCAAAAACAACGCGTGGTAAATGCAGCGCATATTGAATACAACTCGTACTAAATTCATCTCTTGATGAACATAACTCGTGAATACAGCTTGTAACTAAAACGGGTGGTAAATGTAGCTCATGATAAACTCCTGGTAAAGGTTGCAATGCAACGTATAGCGATATACCTCTTAACCTTGTCAGCCATATAACGCATGGCGATATAAACACAGCGTGTGGCACGATCCTTGCGTTTGCTAATATGTGAGGTTGTTGAAAAAGTTCATTACTATAATGATGCAGCAATCTACGTGAATCTTCATACGCAATATTAATAAGATACATTGTCGTAAAGTTTGTGTATCATTGGCACAATTTGAAAAACTGAAACTTTTGTTAAAGAAATTTAAGATAACACATATTTTATCATTTTGACTAAGAGTACATAATTAATTCATTCTTATATATTGTATAAGGAGAAAGAAATAGTATTGTTTATAATAATAAAATAAATATAAAAATGAAGTGAACTTATAATTTTAATTAGTAATTCATTTCTCGGGGTAGTCAAAACCAATGAAACGACAATTGATATAAAGTAGTGGTTATTCTGTAAGGATGAAAACCAGGAGCTTGATAGGTTCAAACAAGTTTCCCTTCAGGTACACTCGGGTGCAACGTAGGATCTTTGGACAAGTCCGCCTATGTAAATTTGAAAATTTTCATATTTCCAAATTGCTGGATTCCTAGATTTCTAAACATTCAGATTCCTAAATTTTCACATTCGCAAATTCATAGATCTCGATTTTCTATGAGTACAAATCTCTAGACTGAGCCGCTTGATTCACATATTCCTAGGTCCTCAAATGCATCCCAAAATTCCTAGATTCTCAGATTCGAAAATTTCCATGTCCCTAAATCGTCGAAAGATAAGCTACATAAATCTCTAGACATTAAAACACATACGTCACTAAATCCATAAATCCCTACGTCTTCAAATTTCTATGTTTTCCCTAAATTCCTATATTTTCAAATTCCTAAACCACAAAATCCCTAGAGTACTTATCTGACGGTCTAAGAAATTCCTAAATCCTACTCACAAGGTCTCAGTATTCTTAGATCCTGAATTCCTGAGTATTCTATACTCCCAGATCCTTAAATTCTTAACCTACCCCCAAAAATAAGTGGGTAAGTTGCTCCCACGTGGTCGTCATATTTTCCCTAGGAAACCCAGATTTGCCGTTGACTGTACAAGTAGGCGTTCGAGATTCTTTCGAGGTAGCATGTTGTAGAGGAAATCGAAGAGGGAAGTGATGGAGGGGTTCGGCGGGGGTCTGATGCGAAGAGGGGGGTAACGGCAGCGAGAAAGAGAGAGACTCAGTTATTTAATTAAAACCGGATTATACGTGGTAGGTAGGGGTCTATCCTACATCTGTAACCACCAACCTGGCACCATCGATATATACTAATTGCTCTATCCGGATTAAATGGCCGTAAATACTGCACAAACTCCCAGCTAATTACCTGCAGCTTGTACTTCAGTGATATAGGAAACAGGCATCCTTCTTTCTTGAATTTTTCATGAATACAACGTATGAGATACATTCGCAGGACCCGTGAGAATATACAGCGACGTGTTCGAAAATAGTATGTGGTTTTATAACGTTTTCGAACGCGTTCGAAGTGTCGTGATATTTAATTAACACGTTGCCACCATGTCTTTGGAAAAATGCACCATACTTGATTCGTTTATTTTGAAAGTGTACAATGTAAATAGTTGTATATGTTCGCTTCATAATTTATACCATTTTTGTACAATTTTCAACGTTTCTGATGAATTAAGGATAAGAGGTGTATAATTTATGTGTAAATGTGCTTTGAATCGTTTATTATTTGAGATTGTAATGAATGCACTTGTCATCAGATAAAATTCGAATAAATGGAAGAATTTTAATTAAAAGCCCGAAGCAATTATTCTTTGTGAATTTGTTTTGTTTGAAATGAAAGAATTGTTTTTATTATTTAGGAACGTCCTTTTAGTAACAATTTTGTTTGATGACTTTCAAGTTTCAAACAATGATTGTAATGCGTACATATAACTGTGATGATGCATGCATCTGTGACTTTGGCAATTTTGATTTATTTTGTTGTTAGAATATAACAGTTTATTATTATTATAATATTAAAAATTGTATAACTTTACAACTTTCGTTATAGCTATTTAATAAAGCGTTTAAAACCCTTATCATCTCTTTCTTATTTCTGCATATGGAATATGTTGTTAAAATTTCGTAGTAAAAAAAGACACCTTCTATGTCAAATCTTGATTCCACCTGTAATAATTACCGAAATATTTCGCACGGGTCACAGTTGTCTCACCTTCTATACCTTCCTCAAAGTTGATCTCTCGATGTCCCCTTTGCACTTTCTTCTTCTCATTTCCTTAGGCACTTTCAGACGTTTCATCCCTTTTGCAAGAACCATCGCCACCCGTTTCCCTCGTTTTGATTAAACGACAATGCTTCTCCCCCTTTTTCGCGGGGCTATCTCCTCTGACCGTGACCATAACCGCGTTATCATTTACACTTTAGAACGGCTACGGAAGATAGAGTGGTCGCGTATCTTTAATTAAAACAGACACCTAGAAGTGCGAAATAAAAAGATTCTCTCGCCTATGCCCGAAGGGTGTTACGTTATTAAAGCTTCCATCGCAAAGAATGTCGGAACGAAGCTTTTTCTCTATATCGATAAACAGGGTGTTTATACACGGTGTTTCATTTTTATATCGCCGAACTTAATTTATATATTAATATAAATTTATAAATTCATATTTGAATATTATGAAAATTGCACTGTTATTTTTTATTATTATAAAATGCATTTATAATTGTCTTTAATGTTATAAAATTATATTATAGATAGTGTTAATTATGGAAAAATTATGTAATAAAAATATTATGTACATTTTTGCAATTTTATTTTTTATTATTTAAATTGAACTATGGAGAAATATAAGATTAATAATATGAACTAAAAGTAGCTATTTTAAAATCATTACAATTAATTTTAAATACTGAAAATAAAAAATATATTTATTAAAGTCGCATAATAAATTTTGATTGAAATTAATTTCTTAATACCTACTTGAATGAAATTAAGAAATACTTAATCTCATTTTTGAATTGTTCCTGTTCTTATTGTTTATAACTTTAACACAAAACAGAGACTATAATATTATGATAAAATTAAATTAATGAATTTAATTCTTAATATTGGATTGTGACTATAACATTAAACTAGTTCGGTAATGTTACTATTTTTTAAAGAGACACCCTATGAAGCGTTGAAAACGGAGAAACGAATGCGCTTCACCGGTGTATTTTGCATCGCGATTATTTCCAATCGAAGCAATTCCGCAATGCCTATAAAGGAAGCAGAAGGTGTCTGTTTCAATAAAGAAAGGAAAACGGAATATCGAGTGTGGGAGAGGGCGGGACGCGGACATAAATTTGCGAGTGTACCTAATTGAAAGGGGCGAAAGAGGAACGGAGGCAAGCACTGACAAAGGCGGAAGAAAATGAACGGAGAGAAAACGACGTTGCTGAAAAAGGAAGGAGAAAAGAAGCAGAAACCGGAGACGGAAGGAGAACGATTCAGGATATGTTAAACGGCTGGAAAATAGCCGGTTGGCATTCTCCAAATAAACGACGCCGGAAACGAAAAGAGCATACTCTTGCTTTCCGAGACATTCTTCCTGTCCAACAAACTTACCGTCCTCGCGGACCCTCGAGAATCTACGGAAAATATACCCTGGCATTTGTATTGACCTATATGGTATTGACCACTTATGCAACATTTCATTTTTAATTTTACTTTTCGGTTCTGAATTTTATCTTTCAATGTTTAATTTTCAATTTTCAATTTTAACTTTCCGTTTTCAATTCTTAATTTTAGCTTTAAATTTTAATTTTAAATTTAAAGTTTTCAATTTTCAATTTTAACTTTCAATTTTCGATTTTCCATTGTCAATTTTAGTTTTCAATTTTCGATTTTCCATTGTCAATTTTAGTTTTCAATTTTCAATTTTTGATTTTCCATTGTCAATTTTAGTTTTCAATTTTCAATTTTTGATTTTCCATTGTCAATTTTAGTTTTCAATTTTCAATTTTTGATTTTCCATTGTCAATTTTAGTTTTCAATTTTCAATTTTTGATTTTCCATTGTCAATTTTAGTTTTCAATTTTCAATTTTTGATTTTCCATTGTCAATTTTAGTTTTCAATTTTCAATTTTTGATTTTCCATTGTCAATTTTAGTTTTCAATTTTCAATTTTTGATTTTCCATTGTCAATTTTAGTTTTCAATTTTCAATTTTCCATTGTCAATTTTAGTTTTCAATTTTCAATTTTTGATTTTCCATTGTCAATTTTAGTTTTCAATTTTCAATTTTAATTTGTAGTTCTTAATTTTAATTTTGAAATTCTGTAAAGTTGAGCCCAAAAATTAAAAAATTTGAAAATCTGAAAATCTAAAAATTTGATCACACAGAAATTTAAGTATTTAAGTATTCTCAAATCACATATGTGTTATCGTACAGAGGAAGCTTACATTGCACCCGAGTGTACGTAATATGGAACATGTTCCATATCCGCAATATCCATGTTTTGAGTGCCCGTTCATGTTAATACCATGTAGTACTACTATGTAGTATATGCTGTATTTTCACTACCATAAATACATTATACTATTGTACTACAGTATGTTACCTAGTATTATATAAATATTACTGTATATATCTATAGCAGTTGGAAGTTGAATCAGAATTGGCTTGCGTTCTGAATTCATTATCCTGTAGAACATTGCTCGAAGAAAGCTTCGATGGAATCAACGAGAGAAAGAAAAATGTAATGGCAGAATTAGTAATCTAAAATAAAGTTTCAAAAGACTCGTAGACTGTGGAACGATGCATTAAGAATCATCTGAAAATGATTTTTGAAAAATGGGTTGAATGGTCAATGCTTTCGTTGGTTCATAAAGAATGTGACGCATCAGGTGCGTCATTTGCTCAACGTATAGAAGATTAATATAACATATATTACATTTGTCAAAAAATACATGATCTATGTTTATTAGTCTTTTCTATGGAATAAGATGTTTTTCATCGTACAAATAAAGTACTTCGAATTTTATTTTCAATTTACCCTGATGTTTCATATTAGCCATCGTTTTTTCAATTCATCGTATTTGCCTTTTTTTACATTTTTTTACCGTAACTTTACATACTTAAACTTTCGCATTTTTGTTAAAAGATTTAACTATTTAATTTGTATACACTATGAAACATGTTCGAATAACGTCATGATCTATTCAACGAAATCATTTTACATGATCACTAGTATTTATTTACTGAAATGTGTTTTGTATTAGACGCCGTTGCATATAACAATTATCTTATTATTATTTTTACATTTCTTTATTTTAGAAATTTGATTGTTTCATGTTTTGCAAATCAAAAGACTCGGATTGCGTAATACATGAATATGATTCATTTCTTAAACAAGTTTCGTTAAAATTCATATGGCGTAACAGATGCAACGAGTCAGCCGAGTTTATTTGACTTCGGCATCCGGAATTTTCTTAGTAAGCTAACATTCTCAAAGCTCATAATTCTTTTAAATCATTCGTATGACGAATGTTTCTTTTTATATATGAACACACGGTAACTGCGGAGTTGGCCTAGAAAATGAAAGTTTGGATTATGCTTGGCAGAAAAGCAAATAGCGGAGGTTATTTAAGTTGTAACTAATAAAACGGAAGTATGGAATCAAATATTTATTGCGAGTTGCAATTTATAGACCTACGCTGTTAAACTATGTCTCAAGCAAAATTTATTAAAATACTTTTGAGTATTGTTATTTGAACATTTTACATTTAGAGTTTTGAACAGTTGTTCAACAGAGTTGTTAAGAAATGTTTCTTGCTTAAAAATTCAAAATTTTTATACTTAGAAGACTTGGAGGTTTTCAAAATTTAAAAATTTGAAGATTGCAGAATTAAGTACTATATTTCTTTCTTTTCAATTTCTAACCGTTTAAGTTTAAAGATTTTGAAGCTGGAAAATTTATAAATCTATAAACTGAAGAATGCAATATTTAAAATTTCGCCAATTTTATTTCGGAATTCGCGATTCATTCTGAAATATTCTTATTCATTCAATATAAGGGTGTTTATAATAACATTTATGCACTTAACTCGTACTAGGTTGAATTTGTATTAAGTTATTAATTCATACCGAGTTGTATAACCATTAAATGATAAGCTTATACCAAGTTAAGTTGGTATTAATCAGTGCAATAACGAAGGATATCGTTACTTTGTTACAGGTAAAAAAAAGTTTCCTTCGGACCCATCTTGCTGTCCAGCATGTGGAGTCACCGTAAGGCCGCAGGAATTAGAGCAACATTTTGCCCAAGAACTCGATCGACTTTACAAAATATCCTCGGCATCTTCGCGAGCACGAGCATCCCGGTCGAGTTTGCCTCCAGGACATCCCCAAGATCACCCCCATGGACCTATGCTGCACGCACCATCGGCAGCTGATGGTACGCCTCATGGACGATGGGAGACTTACAAAAGGATTAAAGCTAATCGACAGGTAAATAAATTCATGAATTTAAAAATTTTAGAATTTTAGAATTTTAGAATTTTAGAATTTTGGTAATTTGTAATTTTAGAGTTTTAGAGTTTTAGAGTTTGAGAGTTTTAGCGTTTTTGAGTGTTAGAGTTTGAGAGTTTTAGCGTTTTTGAGTTTTAGAGTTTGAGAGTTTTAGCGTTTTTGAATTTTAGAGTGTTAGATTTTTAGAATTCTGAAAATTTAGAATTTTAGAAACTTTTTTAGAAAGTTTTGAAGATTATTCCTTTGGATGTTTGAAACTTTGAAAATCAAAAAATTAAAAAATTTTTGAATTTTGAAAATTTGATAGTTTTGAAAATTCAGTAATTTAGAGATGAAACTTGGAAGTTTTGAAATTTGACAATTTAACAATCTTGCCAATTTAAAATTATTCAAATTTGCCAAATTAAAAATCTGAGTTTTATCTCCTATAAACTAGAAAGTTTGGAAAAATTGAAACATTTAGAAATTTGAGCTATTTGACCACTTTAATTCTTTCGCAAATATTAAAACCATACCTAAATCATCATCAATTGTTGTGTACACAGTTAGGCATACAAAGTAATAACTATAGAAGTTAACCTATATTGAAGTATAAAGGAAAATATAACTTCATATCCGTCGTCTCTTTCTCGTTTCGCACAGGCTAGAATTCGTGTAAAGAATCGAAAAAGAAAAGCGGACGAGCCTTCTTGTCCGGTTTGTAGCGAAAGATTATCTGGTACCCCGGAGGAGTTGAATCAGCACGTCGAAAGGTGTCTGAAGAAACATAATAATGGCAATCCTGCAAACCAAAACAATTTGGACGAAGAAGAAGTGGATGTGGAAGGCGACGCTGAAACTTTTGAGGAATATGAGTGGGCTGGACAAAGAAGAGTGCGAGCAACCTCGATGCTCGTCGGTGGATTTTCTGGTGAGTTTCTTTCATTCTTCTTTCCACTATATCTACAGTTACAAGCAAATCTGGATTCCCAGGAAAAATTCAGTATTTATAGTACTGAGTACATTTCAGTATTGAGTACATGGTCATTTGGAAATTTCAGAATTTAAAAAATTAAAAAATGTAGGGTTTTGAAAATTTAGTGATGTGAAACGTTGCAAAATTGGGAATTTGGAAATAATAATTTTGGAAACTTGGAAATTTCAGTATTTTTAAAATTTAGAAATCTAGAGATCTGAGAATTGAGCGATTTCGAGTTTTGAAAAGTTGAGAACTTACGTGGGATATTAGGGAGTTTTACAAATTTGTAAATTTTAGAATTTTGCAAGTTGTGGAATCTAGGAGTTTGAAAATTTGGCAATTAGAATTTTGAAAATTTCAGAATTTTGTAAATGTAAAAATTTAGAGATTTGAAATTCTGAAAAGCTGGGAGTTTGAGAATTGGAGTTTTGCAAATTTCCAAATTTGCAATTTGCATTAACCCTTGACTAACGTTACTCGTTTGCGAAAAGCAACCGAATGATAATGCGTTTCGAACACATTTAAAGCCGTAGGTTTGGCGACATCGAGCAATCGTTCTTCCGCTGGCGGAAATGGCGGATCGAATCAACAGGAGGACGAGGACGTGGATCTGGTGGTTGATGGTGACGACGTTGCCGAATTCGGACCGGCACAATATTCCGAGGCCGACGTAATCACGCCCCGTATGGAGGGCACGCCGAGAGAGCAAAAAGAAAGAGACGCCCTTCGAGAAGCCGTCATTTCCCCGAATGCGCCAAATACACCACACACGCCACATACGCCGCACGCGTCACATACACCCGATCAAATCGGGCAAAATTTGGTCGAGGTGAAGCCTGAACCGGGAACCACCACTTCCCTGGGTCAAAACGAGCAGGAAGAAGTCTCATCTTCGCCCAAAAGGGACGGTGACACGCCGGTGATCGAAGCCCTCAAGGGGCGAATTCGGGAACTGGAGGCTGAAATGCGCAGCCAACCATTCAAGTGTCTTATCTGCATGGTGAGTTTACACTAATTATACTACAGTTCGTTGTATACCCTCATATTTTCAATGATCTTTTGGTAAGAAATTATAGTCAATTCAATCTGACAGTTTAATTTAGTTATGGTCAGTTATTTTACCCAGTTATGGTTGTTCCTTAACCCGTTGCCATATTTTGATAAGCTTCACTCGTGACGCACTCACAGTTCAAATACCATAAACCTTACTCAAAATTTTTAGTACATAATATGAATCCTTCAATATCAAGTTTAAGCAAAGTGTAGATAAAGAAAATTGTGATCCATTTATGTTCTCAGGAGCAATATAAAAAGCCGGTGACTTCTGTCTGCTGCTGGCATGTACATTGTGAGCAGTGCTGGTTACACACACTGGTAAGTTGCAAATGAATTATTCTTATGATATACTTGTCCTGCGCACAATTTACAGTTAAACATTGTAAACTATTTTTAAATAGTACACATCTGTCGTGGGATTATTTATAATTTATGTAGCATTTAATTTTTAATAATAGTATCACCAAAGTTAAAAGAAAATTCTAACACTTCAGATTTGATGAATTTATTCTCCGACAGATTATTGATAAATTTGAAAACAAGCAATTTTGAATGAGTTTTATTTTATCAATAGGGACTTTCAATAGATCATTTAAAACAACCATATAAACTTGCTGAAAATTATTTGCAAATAAATATGGACCAAGTAATGGAAAAGAAAATCATTGGATCACACTGCAAAATTATAAAATAAAAAATTAAAAAAAGAAATGTTGCCAGTTAGAAATACAAAAGCAAATGGAGAATTTAGTACCACACTATTCGAAATTTAAATGGCATGTTTCTAACGAACGATTTACTGTTACGCATTTAAAATTTCGTTTCTTTTCACTCCATTTGACGGTACAACAAGAAACGTTTCGAAAAATTGTTGTTGTGCCATTTCAGGGTGCGAAAAAGCTGTGTCCACAGTGCAACATGATAACGTCACCTTCAGACTTGCGACGTATCTACATGTGAATGGAATCGTGTGCCAAACGAGAGGTCATCGATTGCTCGGAATAACCGGTGAAGAAATCGGTATCTGTAAAATCCTTCTAGGTGTTCGAGCCGTGTAAATATCTGTACATACTTGTGCGTCCCGCTAAACTGAACAAAAAACTAAACTCCTTTAGATTCACCATGTACCGTTACGCACTGTAGCGTTAGTAGATTAAACCGTGAAAGGTGCGCGTGAATTCGTATCCCGATCGAACGGATCACCTAAATAAATTAGATTATGTTAATGGAAATAATTTGAGCTGTGGATAAACTTATGAAAAATACTCATACCTGATAACCGTGACCTTAACATATGTTGTCAGGATGACCCGCAGAGTAACCTTTACAAAAATTTAAACCTCCGATCACTGGTTATTAAAAAGTTATTAATAAAAGAAGATTGGGAAACGTACCGTAATTTTTCCAGGAATCTGATCTTTGTCGTAGGAAGTGTGATTATATTTGTTATTTATTTTAATATTCAAATCGATGTATAGGCTGAGAAGTTCCAAAAAATCTAACCTAACTTTTTCTAGAAGACAGGTATCAACTGCAGTAGTTCAAACTAGGTTATATCATCCAGACATTGCAGGTTAATTTCCTTAACGTTAGTTTGGATTAGGTTTTCTACAAAAAAGGAAATAGATTAGTTGAATTTTAGTTGAATTTATTATACTAAATTATGAACACAAATTCGGTATGTGTGTATCATAGTTTTGTTAGACGAAACATAGGTACAAACCACAAAGTGATTTTAATGCCGCCTTAATTCTAGACTGTTTCACTATGTCTCTGTTTTGTCCATAGACTATTCCTGTGTTTTCCATTGTTGAAAATGGCTTTATTTTCCACCAAATCAGGCTTCTAAGAATATATGAACGGAGGAGACCGATTCGTTCATACTAGTAAAGATTAGCTTTGCTATTCGTTGATAGACTGATTAATGTAGGAAATCGGGGATGCAGAAAATCGCGCGCAATTTAAAATTTTTTAAAGTGAATATTGTTCGTAATCAACAACCGCGATGAGAGTAAACTTATAACTTCAATATTTTACTTCAAATTCATAGACTTATATAGACGAAACATAAGGTACTACTTTAAGGAAAGAAATCTTTAAGATTAGAAGGGAAGCGGTAGAAATTCAGTAGTAGTAAATCGGTTAGTATCGGATGCATTCGGTTTGTGTCGACTGAATAGCGTATTGGGCGACAGAAGTGTCAGTACGGATCGTAGACGTTCTTGTTGTCTGAACTGCCTTAAAAGCAAATTGAAGAGAATATTTTTTTAAAAGTGAATGAAATTGAGTGAAATCATTAGTTTTTGCATTGTGGTTGTGCAAATCACAAAAAAAGCGGAAATTATGAACAGTTGAAGAAAGAAAAAGTAAGATTATTGTATTTCATACGTAGGCATAAATAGAATTAGTGTACAGAATTTTCAATATATATTCTTTTCTTGAAAATAGAAGTTTTTCAAATCTTCTATTTTTATTTTCATTCAATCACATATAATTTAATCCACTTACATACATGTTCTTTTCATAATAACCTCTATTGTCCTTTTCGATTGTATTTTGACATTTCGACCGTATAAGTCTATGATTTAGGCGGTTAGAAATATCACGTGACTATCCGAATAGTGCCGAAGAGAAACGAAGTTAACCGATTTACTTTTTCCGTACTTCAGCAAGATTCAGATTTCTAAGACAATTACGACACGGTTTTCAATCTCATTTTGTTAATAATCTTTTTAAAAACTATAATCGGCAGTTTAATTCTTTTGAATGGTACTCAGAAACGTGACCTCGACAACTGTATATTAAGATCATTATATGCGGAACTTTTCAAGTTTATCCCGAGTCGTTTATAATAAAATTGATGGAAGTACATTTTTTAAGAAAATTTGATTTGTTACATTTTTCAGTTGTATGAAACACAAAAAACCTGAAAAATATAGGAAATAAATTTTTTTTAAATGAACTTGCACCACTTTATTATTAACGGCTCAATTGTTGGCTTATTTCCTTCGTCTTTAGCAAACACTTGTGTTCTAGGTTTATGTCTAAATGAATTATATAAATTTATTTTATAAATTAAAACACGAAGTAGGTTTATCGTATCTTGTTACGGTTTTGAAGCACTCAACCCTTTCACGACCGTGGACGAAATATTTTGCTGTCTCTTTGCAACGAAATCGTCGAGATATGACGATTAAATTTTTGCAGTGTTATAAACGAGATATATCACATGTATTTTATTGTCGCATCAGAAAATTTAGGATGCAGAATCCATTTGCGAGACATTTCGTCGGATAAAACTGTAGTTAAAAAGCATCATGAACGCAAGCTATCACATCTATTTCGTCGTATAAACTAGTGATGAACGGATCCATTCAATTCAGACACAAATTGTTTGGTTTTCAAGTTTGAAAATTTAAGATTGAAGGTAAGTGACAATTTGAAAATTTTGAAACGTGGGAATTTGAAGATTTTGGAATTCACAGATTTGGAAATTCAAAACTTAAAAACAGGAATTTAAAAATTTATAAATTTTAAGAATTAGGAATTTTGACATAAATTTGAAAAATTTAGGAATTTGGACATTTTTTGTTTTGGTAATTTAAAGATATGAGAATTTGAGGGTTTAGAAACTTAAATAAGGTATCATCAACAATTTGAAAATTTACTATTTCGGAATTTAGGAATTCGAAAATTTTTAGATATTTTTATTTAGAAATTTTGAAATTAAAAAATTTGGAGATATTGAAATTTAAGAATTTGAAAACTTTGATATTTGAAAATTTTCAAATTAGGACTAAAAATTTGAAAATTGAATTTATAAATTTAGAAATATATAAATAAAAAATTTTTAAATTGAGTGTCCAATACTTCTCGTGCATTCCTAGCTCCGTCACTGATATAAACGACCTGATAGTTGCGAGATATTTCGTCTGAGGTTGCAGAAGGGGTTTTGCAGGATAAGTTAAAGTTTTCGATTTTCAGCGAAAGGAAACATTAACTGAAATTCTACGGGATTGGATCGAATCTGATTGGAATCGAGAACTAACTCGCGCGTACCTGAATTTCTAGGTGTTACATACTTCGAAGGATTAGTGTCTACCTTAAATTCGCCGGATCTACTGTTTCTCCCTTAATCCTCTTCTCCGGAAGAGACTGTATCTGTGTCTACGATTCACTGCGTTCGATTCACCAGCAAAGGTATCAGACATTATACGCGTGTGCCGGATTTAACTACACTGTGGCCAATAAAGAATGGTGGAACAATTTGGATATGTGGGGACTTAGTTAATTAGGGATTTGGGAATTCGGGTATTTGCAAATTTTGGAATGCAAAAATTTGGGGATTTGAAAATTTGGGAATATGCCAATTTTGAATTTGGAAAGGGAATTGGAAGTTTCGAAATGTAGAAATATTGGATTTGGAAATTTTGAAATTTGAAAATTCGAATATATAGAAATTTTTAAATTTAAAATTCGAAAATATAACAAGTTTGAAATTTAAAAACTCGAAAGTACAGAAATTTTGAAATAAGAAAATTCGAAACTACACTTTTTCAAGAAAGAATTTCAATGTACTTTAAAGAAGTCTTAAAATTGAAAAATTTGATAAATAGAAATTTTGAAATTTGAAAATTTTGAGATTTGAATATTTGAAAAACTGAACATGAAATTTGAAAATATTTGAATTTGAAGATTTCGAAATTTAACAATTTAGAGATTTAGGAATTTGAGAATTTTAATTTTCGAAAAATAGAAAATTAAGGACTTGAAAATTTTGAAATTCTAAAATTTTTGAAATAACTGGATTTAGCGATTTGAAAATTCGAAGAATTGGGCGATTTAATATTTTGGTAATTTACAAATTTGACAACTTAGAATTTTGAAAATTTGAAAATTTGTAATTTTAGAAAATTGGAAGTTTAGTAATTTAGAAATTGGTAATTTGCAAATTTGAAAATTTTAAATTTTGAAAACTTGAAAATTTCAAAATTTAATCATTTAAAATACAATGATTTAGTAATTTAAAAATTTTAAATCTTGGAAATTTAGAGATTTGGAAAGTTGAAAACTTATGAATTTGGGAATTTCATAATTTGGGGGTCTTCAAATTTGGATATTTGAAAATTTAGGAATTTTGATACTTCAAAATTTAGGAACTTAAAATGTTAAAATTTAGGAATTTGGAAATTTTTAAATCCGAGATAAGAATTAGAAATTTGAAAATGTAGGAATTTAATGATTTAGAAATTTCAAAATTTTAGAATTTGCGAATTTAAGGATCTACATGTTTAGAAATTTAGAAATTTTTGAATTGAAGAATTTGAAAGTTTCAGAATTTTTAGAACTGTAAATTTGGAAATGTAGAAATTTGATATTTTGGAGATTTGTTAATTTTGGCATTTGAAGATTTGGAAATTTGGAACTGTAAGAGCTTATGAATGCAAAAATTTGGAATTGTAGAAATTTGGGGATTTGAGAATTTACAGTTTAAAAAATTTACAAGTATAAAGATTCAAAAATTTGTGAATATAAAATCTTGAAAAGTAAAAATTCGAGGATTTGCAAGTTTGGCATTTAACAGATTGGTAAATTTGTGGAACGGTACATTTCAAAATATGCTTATTTGGTCATTTTTTAATTTAAGTGGTTTTAAATATAAATTGTACGAATGAGGACTTGGAATCTTAAAAATACTGATTTACAAGTTTGAAAATTAAAAAAATTAGGAAACCTAAATATTTAATAATTTTGCAATTTGAAATACATTCAAAAATTCTAATTCTTAAATCTTTAACTTTTGAAATTCTAGCTTTGGAAGCTGTATTGTAAGTGCCACATTATTTCGAGAGATACTTCAAAAATCCAACGCATTTCTAACTTAACCTAACCTAACTTATTCTCCACCATTCTTTTGCGAACACGTTGTATGATCGAGTGCGTTAACATTTCCAATTAAAGTTCCCTGCAGCAAGAATCAAATGCAAATGAACTTTGAAAAACGGTGAAACTGTAAATCTCTCATCAGAATTTGTTCAGTTCCGAATTGTCATCCAAAAAAACAAATATATGTTTGATTTTTAACGATAAGTATTATGCACATAGTATTTCTATACTTTTAGCAGTTCATACGTTAGATTAGCGTGACAAGGCGACATTAATTCCCGAAAGAAAACCATTTTAATGTACAAACATGTAACTTTCATTTTATTCTAACGATTCATCTGAAAGATAGGCTTAATTCTGTTTTTGGATTTTGGAAAATCACGTGAGTGTAATGTAATTGATGAAAGGTACAGTAGAAAAGCAACGTGTCTGCGAACTGTGTACAATATTTCGAAACGAATTACGGAAATCCATGTCCAATGAATGTTATTTATTTCGATCGGTGATGATAGCTGAAAGTGGAAAGAAATAGAAATCTCTTAAAAAGACTTGTTGCTTATTTGACGAATCTTATCAGTTCGTTAACGCCTTCTTACCTTCTTTAATGTGACAGCGTGACGGAGAACCTGATTTGCGAAGAAGATGGCTGAAGAACGGTTAGGTGAATCGAGTCGCAAGGCAAGATTCAAATTTTCGAATTCTAGATCTTGTAGTCATCGTCCTGTATCGTGCGCGGAATACTCTATCGAATCTTCAAGGGAAAAGAAAAAACGCTCCATCTTTTCTGTTGTAGAAACTCTTCTTACTGTTCTCGAACAATCTTTATCTTCTGCACTCGAGAAATGTTTAGTTTATTTTTCTTTTCACAGTGCAGATGGCGTTTGAGTCTCATTGAGACTCATTTTGCCAAAACACTTGAGAACTGGTTCTATTGAGAAGTGATCAATTATGGGAAGTGATTAATTGTATGAGAAGTGAACAATTTGTACTGAAAATACTGAATAAGTGCTTGTGTAGTTATTTTCATCGAAGATTAAATTTTAAGTGGGGTAATTTATGCAAAACAGCTTTAAGAACGCCACTAGTACATACTAACCTAATATATCATTTAAAAGTTGTATTTATTTATATTTTTAATTCGCTATTTGCTAGTTGATTTTAAAATTAAAATAATAAGATGAGAATTATTTTGGAATAAGGAATAAATATAGAGGTAATATGAAAATAAAATAGTTGCCATTGTGCAAGTATGGTGAAAGATATTGACATAGATTTTACATAACCTTATATTGTTTTTTATTTCTTAATACATGATTATTGTAAATAAAATTAAATTAAATGTTTAATTTACAGAACCGACAGTGGATATATTAGAAGCGTTCATTCAAAATAATCATGATTAACAGTATACATATATTTATATAACTAAATGTTTAATATTTTTGTATTTATTTTTTAACATTTTTCTAATGTTTTAAATTTAATTTTACTAATCATTGACATTTTGTATTGAACCATATGCATACAAAACAAATTAGCAAGAGAAATTAATGTTGAAAAGAGCAAAATAATATTATTTGATAAATTTGTTTTGTTTGTAGATTTTAAATATAGTTAAATTTCTTGAATGAACTTAAACTGTATTAAAAAAATTTTAAACAATCTTTATTATAAGTTTTGAACTATTTTCTGAACAAATTTATTTAAAACAGTAATATATTTTTAATTATAATATAGATCATTTTGACTTTGCACAAAAAGGTAATATCATGAACTGTCAGTGTTATTTCTATATTTATTTTTTACTCCTACAGAAAATTATAGATATTTAACTAATATCCAATTTAAAGATTTATTATATCACCCAGTACTTTGAGACTTAAATTCAAGAGAAAATATCTCATTGACAGGTAAGTTCTTCATTAATATTTTTAAAAAGTAAGTGAACTTAATTATGACAACCAAAAGTACAATACTGAACCACAATAATTGTTTTCAGTAAATAAAATTTGAAAAATAAAAATGTCTTTAAAACACTGATGATTAGTTATATTATTAATTGAGTACTAGTGGCGCCATAAGTGACAATAAGTTGCAATCGGCTTTTTTTTATGGGCGTAACATAAAATGCTATTTATATTCCAAAATTTATTGTTGAATATGCAATAACTTATAATAATGGGAAGTAAAATTATTTTTTTCTGGTACTGTGACTTTCTTGCACAATTAAATTAATTGACAAATTTTACAGGTCGCAAATTACAAGTTACAAGTTACTCTTAAATGACAGTAACGAGGTTTTTAATAAAAATGAGTCAATTTTACAAATTACCTTGTTCTTTAGCTTTAGGCATTTAACTTTTTTAATTTATATTCCATTATAGTAATATAGCGAATATTACTATTTTCTTCTGAAATTTGTTTAATTACTACAAATTTAAGGTAAGTAAAGTATAATTGCATGAAAAATACATCATTTCTTTTTCTAATCATAAAAAGTCATCCCTAAAGAAGTTAATTAGAATTGTTGTTTCGTTTATTAAATGTAGAGATATATTTGTAAAACTTAACTAGCAAAATTTTATACTATTCTTTCAAGACTTTAAAAATCTTCCAACAAAATTTTTGTAACCAGTAAAATCTTACTTATTGTACAATGAACAATTGTAAAGTATACAAATAAAATTTGTGATTAAACTTGTGACTTGTAAAATTGTAATTAATACATGGTGTCCCAATAAAGTGTATAGATAAATAAGTATTAATAATAAATATGAAATTATTAAATGAGTAGTAATGAGTATAATTAAAAATATCAAATGACATTGATATTATGGATGATGTTCTTAAATATTTGTGATTTTAAGATAGCCAACATAATATCAACTTAACCTCTATTTATTTAATCATTGAATTATACAAAAATAAAATGCATATTTTATTGGGACACTCTGTACAACAGAATTCTATAAATTACAACCTGCAACTTGTGATTTCACCAACATTATTAGTTCACAAATTAGTATTTGTTTTTCACATTATGTAAAATGCCCAAAAAGAAGAAAATAGTTACAAATTCTGAAAAACCAGTTAGATGAAAAAATTACAGAGGTCAGGAGTATCAAATAACGGATTTCGAGTTACTGTTTCTTGATAAAAATAGAAGTCTACGAGTGCACTGGGTTAAGATTGTTCATCGTTCTCACAGAGTAAGCAGAGTTTGAAAACAGAGATCGAGCGTGTTGCAACAAACCGAAAGGACAAGTTCGTCTCTTTCTCTCTTTCGATCAAGAGTTTAGATTGGACGTGCATTTCCTCGCGTACTTCGAGGACGTGCTTGTAAATATACGAACAAACCGAGGCAACAGGAGAAGTCGACTTCCCAATGTTGCGACCATTGTTCTGTAATCAAAATAAAGCGATCATGGAATGTAGAACTTTTGTTTATGGTCACTTTCTTCTTCTTCTTTTTCTGCGCACAATTTCAGGGGAATATCAAGAACGGACGTGGTACGTATCATAATTTCCCTATTTTTAATAATTTTTATAATAAATTGAAGAATATTTTTACAGTAACAATAATGTTTAATTTCTTATAAATAATAACAGTATTTAATTTCGAGGTTATATCAGTATTTATTTTCTTATGAACAACAGTAATATTTAATTTTTAGGTTATAGCCGTATTTAATTTGTTATGAGCAACGGTAGTATTTTGTTACTATATAATAATACTTTCTAAATATGTGTAAATATATATCTTCACAAATATTTTGAATTATACGTATTATGCTTTATTTTAGCAGTATTTTTTTTTTTTTTTCGTTTTCTATTTTTATTTACGATAAAAGCAATGGTGGCTCGTCCATGAAAATCGCGGAGCTACAGCTCCATCAGTATAAAAAAGTTCCTGCTTTATTGTTGGCGTTATTAAATATAAAAGTTATATATTTTAGTTCTTAAAATATATATATATAGTGTTACATATTTCAGTTTTAAAATAGATAAATAGTGCTACATATTTTAGACTTTAAAATATATAAATAGCATTACATATTTTAGTTTTGAAATAGATAAATAGTGGTACATATTTTAGTTTTATTGTAACAGCTTCACTACTACAAATTTTCAGGAATTGTCACTGTACATATATAATACTGGAATTTACGGTAATATTTTATTTGTAATAGAACCAGCAAAATTGTCGTGAACTAAATTTGAATTAATTAAAAAATTGAATGATTATGTCAAGCAATCATCTTTCATAAAAAAGATTATTCTAGATACTTTTACTGCGTATTTTCCTCGCAGGGATAATTGACTTTTTTGGTTATATCAATATTTATTATAAATTGAGATTTCGATTTTAATTAATTTACAGACGAAGAATAAAGGTGTTATGAAAAACTGTTTTCATTAGAAGACTATTTTTTTTATTTTACAAAGAAATACTTCATTATTTTCACTTTTTAAAATTTCTAAAAACATGAAATCATATTAGATTTTCGTCACAGAGGAAGATAATAATTTTAATTATGTAAATAATAAAAATCTGTTAATTACTTATATTCAAAAATTATTTTAATATAAATTGACTCAAATACATACTGATTAAACTTCACTTTAAAATTCATTCAAATTAAAGTATTAACATAAATTAATTATTATTTAAAATATTTCGTATTTTTTTTAATTATTCTTTAATTCATATTTTTTTTATCTCCTGCTTGGAAAATCATACTTTCTATTAAAATTAGTTATTCTGAAATATTATGTAAAGAATGTATTATATTTTTTACTATTAAATTATTATTTTTTATTAGATTATTGTAATTATGAAATTATCTGAAACTTTTATTTATTTTATCATTGAAAATACTTATTTTTAAGTATTATGTTTTTGCTTAAATTAAAACAAGATCGTAATGTAGAAAATTGAATATAACAATACAAAAAAAAAGGATTTCTTCATAAATAATTATTAAATATTGTATTAACTTGTACAATTTTAATAAACTATAAAATATTACTTAATCAATAAACATTTATGTAAAAAAACAGTAAAAAGTATTTTACCCAAGCGAAACCCGCAATTCTCTGTTTACAACAACATTTGTCACTTTTTTTACTTTTAAATGTTTTATTTTTTTGTCAATGTACAATATTTTGTACAATAATTTGACACACCCTAAGTTTACATTCCGCTTTTTGTTTTACAGTCTTTTGACTTTTTGCACTCGCATGGACTAGTTACTCTATTTACTAGTATTATTATGCTAAAGTAGCTTCTAGCTTATGTATAGTTTACATATTTATACCACACATTTTATATACAGTTTATATTTAGTTCTATTCTTATTTTGCTAATTAAGGCACCAGTAGCTTTCGTCCACCAGTTGCTCTTAGTGGGGCGTTTTTTTGTACTTTACATTTTTTATTTATATATCCAGAGCAAAATAGCCTTACTATGCTTTCAAATGTCTCTTTCATTTTTTGCAATTGCATGTTTGTGTGGATGAAATATTTGAGTTCAGTATCAAAATGTAGTCCCAAATATTTCACTGTCTGATTGTGGGGTTGTTATTATTTAGATCTACTACTTGGAAACTGTTCCAGAGCTTTAAGGTTTCTTTGTGCATTTTCTTTAAATTTCTTTTAGTTACTAAAGTATGTAATGATTTTGTTAAAGAGGATTTATAGTCTTTTTTTGTACAATTGATAATTTTAGCAAATGGCGTAATTAAGTCGTCTACAAACGCTATTGACTTGATTGCAGAATTGTCTTCTAGCACAAATAGTTTAAGCAATTTGCCTTTTAAATATGGAAACTTCACAATTCCATGCTGCAATTCATTTCCCACTCTGAAGAGCACTTATCACTGAATCATGGTATTATATGTATACAAATATTATTCTGTACAATCCATTTATTTTGTACTAAATTCTTTTTTTAATCTTCTTTCAAATAAATTCATTAATAACAATCTTTCATTAAAGAAAGTAAGAATTTAAGCAAAAATATAAATTTCTGATTGTTTTCTTACCATTCTCTTGCCATGAAATTATTATAAAAATACCGTCATTAATGAAATAACTGTTGTCATGTGATTAATAATTCTAAAATATAGTCAGTGCAATTTTCTCATTTGATAATAAACAAGGGTTTTTGTTTAATACTCATTATAAAACAACGAAGAAACGAACGTGTTACATCTGGTCAACCTCTCATTATCTTGGTACGTATATTTCAATTTTATTATTATAGTTTTATTAAGTATTATTTGATATAAATATTACCTTGAAATATAATCTTATTACCAATATAAAAACGAAGTAATTCACTGTATTACTTATAAAGAATATTGCTTTTTGTTTATAAAAATTATATTTACATAAATATCAGTGTCAGTAAATATGACCATAAATTTTGTTACAATTCATAATTTTTATAAACCAAAAATGTTTCTATATTACATTTTATTGAAAAGAAACATTATGATAAACAAGAAGCTTTTGTCAGAAATTTAATTTTGATACTTGCTTTCTTCCTACCCTCCATGCACCCTTAAATATTTAAAAAACTACATTTTTCATTTTTCTATAAACGTTATTATACATATAAAATTATTGATATCAAATAATTAATATCAAGTTACATATTTTTGCAGTTTGCGATTGGCGTATAATCAAATACAAACGTAATCGATATCGAGCAAAAACAAGTGTCTGTTTTTCAATTAGGACATTAAATCAATGTTTGCGTAATTATTTAACGATGCAAATTTCAAATTAAATATTTCCAATTTAAACTTCCACACATTGGCTGGCATGGAAACATGATACTTTTCAAATTAACCCTTCGTTGCGTTCTCTTGCAAATATGATACATAAAATGATAAACTATAAAATTCTCATACTGTAAATGCATCCTAAACTCACGAATAGTAAGTGTTAAACTCATGAACAGTACATTTCATAATTACCAAAGTTATTAGAAACATTTCTCATGTTTTGTAATCACAATCTTTATGTGGCTTTTCAAAATCTAACAAAGCAACTGTTACGTGCTAACATTAAAACTACACTATTTTTTTTTAAATAAATCTTAATAACAAATATTTGTTCATTATTTTCCTCTTAATATAGTAATATTCTTACTATTATAAGAAAGTATAGTTGGAAGTATCCAAGCGTTCAGAACTACACATGTTCTCAAAACTAAAAAGATCATGCAAGGAAAGGTTAATACTCTACAAGCACAGTCCTCGCATCAAGATTTATCATACAAACACACAGAACACTTAGTATCTGGTTACTAAATTATCCAAAATGGCGTCGGTGTATCACAAAACGTCCCACGATCCAGGTATCATCAACCAAATTACGTTCACTTTAAAAGCGTCAGATCCTGCCGGAAATGGACGCTGCACCAGGGAGCTTCGAAACTTCTCTTTCCGTTTCCTCTCGTTACCCCTGAAAAGGAAGCATGATTAAATTAGGCGGGGGGCGACGGTAACAAGGTTGGTTTTTCGCCGTGGCGATAAAGGCCGCCGCAAAATGGCTGGTGCTTAAAATCGCAGCGGCGGTCTACTATAGGTGGAACTGGAAACGGCTAGATACACCGGGTTGGCAGATATACTTTCGCAAAAGGATCGCGTATGGATCTTTTCGCCAAGAAGGGGGACAGAATGTTCCTTTCAGCTGTCCGAGGGACAGAATGAAAGAGCAAACGGATGTAGAGGGAGGTTAGGTGGAGGGGGTGTGACCCTGGCAAGAAAAAAAGCTGAAGTGTATGTACAGAGGAGCGGGAGGGGGGGAGGAGGTTGGAAAAGGTCCGGGAAAGCGAGAGAGGTGCGATAAGAGGTGGGGTCGTGGGTGGGGGCGGAACTGAAGGCTCCGCCTATGCTTTCCAACCTCCGCCACCTGCCTCCAACGGTTGACCTCTTTTACTTACGAGAGAATTCGCGCGTTCTTAACATCTTCCACGGTTCACCACTTCCAACTTCTTTTTTGATGCTTTGTTCGAAACTCACCGCCTGTCCCGGTATTATAAACACAGTAGACGTTTCACCTTATGGACTTTTGTGTCTCGCGACTGCTACGCCGACCTGCGAAATTGCGGCTGATTTAAGCGTTTAAGTAGATTTCACGTTCTGTAATATTATTTATGTTATATACATCTTTCTATATGTGTCTTGTGTATCTTTTTGTATATCTTTGAATACGTAGCATGTATATCTGTATACTTACAATATATCTTTAATATAAATACTTTTAATATAATATATCTTCGTATATCTTCATCTTTATACGCCTCTGCCTGTCTCTGAATAACGGCTAGTATTGTTTTTCATTTTATTTGTTTTTCAAAGATAGTTCAAGTGATTCATTTGTTCAGTAGTGATGGTGGGTAACCATAATAGTGCCGATTGACTGGCGATTGATGTCGCTGATGTGCGATCGCTATACTACGTCGGCCGATCTGGGCGGGAATTCAGTTAGTCGCAAATCAGCTCCCAATCTCATTGTTAGTTCAGTTCTCGACATATGGTAATAACAAAAGCGACATTCTGGAAACTATCGTGAGAAATATACCGTGTTACTTTTACGGCCATGTTCAATAGTAAAATATACGATATAATAATCGTTTATGGTACTCAGAACAAAATGTCGCGTGAGTCAAATGATCAAAGTTAGCCAACATACTCTACTTTTTTGAGATTCAATAAAATACAAAAAGAACTTTATTTCTTACAATTTTGTTACGTTGTACTTTAATGTACAAAACCATAAACATAGAATACGACACTTTTGTTTCAGCGTCCATTGCCTATAAATCACATATCAGTCCTCGATAAATGTCACACATGCGTACATCAATCATAGTATTATGCTTATTTTTCATTTTGAAAAATTTCATGCATTACATTACATATTCATATACACTTCATGCATACGCATTACATGCATACACATTCAATGCATATACATTACATATTCATGTATATAAATTACTTGAACTTTAACCTGTATATATTACCCTATATAAATTATAAGAATTGTACATTTTTTTCTTATCTTGGAGAGTTGCGCGTTATGGTCTTGTAAAACTACTACCTTTAATGTATTCTATAATTGTATAAAGTTTGAATAAAATCGATGTTGCAAAAGTCGTGAGGTCTTCCTATGAATTGCGTAGAAATAAGTAAAAATTATGTACTGTTTTTTTAAACGATTTGATACAGGATTTAACTTTGTACTTAGGAGAATAAGGTAAGTGTACCTATTAGTGAAATTTGTTTATTTAAAAAAAAAAAATAAAACATCGCAGTTGTAGTTTATTTATTATTTTAAGATTGTTCTCGTTTCGAGATGTTTGTTAACAAGTATAATTACAGATTTTTGTAAGATAAATTATTAGATATATACTTAAGTAATATGTACATCTAAATTTCAGTTTCAATTTTGTAAAAAAATGTATGAATTTGTATAAGTTAAGATTAACAAAAAACATGTAATTAGCATTATAGCAGTAGGAACATTCATTTTCGTATAGAGAAATAGTCCGTATAAAGAAACATGACTTTGTATCAACTTAAACGTCTAATAATAAACTTCCACTAAATAAATATAGTACGTATAAATAATTATTATTATAATGTATGATAATGTATCTATAAATATGTATATGTATATGCGAATAATATATCTGTATATTAATATGAATGTACGTACTTTCTTTTCCTTAACCTAACCTAACATATCTCATTGTAGAAATAGGGTAATAATATACATATGGAGTGTAGTAAATAAAGATCCTAATCAAAAATAGATTCTAGATAGTTCAGTGTTTGCATACCTAAGGGACCAATACATGATCTCACATTAATACATTCATGAAGCAATGAAACTATGTTCTATTAATTTTGTAATTCTTAATGTCGCATCAAATATGCAGTGTTTCACGATGTCCCTGTTTTATAGACGTGCTTATGGCTGTTTCATCACAGGCTTTGAACTCCGGCGTTCGAGCTGAACATTGCTGAAAATGAATTTATTTTCAATCAAATCATGAATCTAAGAATATATGAACGGATACCAATTGCGTTTATACCTATAAACATATAAAGAAAACAACACGAAGCGGCTATGTTCTCTAGGAAGGAATTCAGTTTTGCTATTGGTTGACAGACTAATTGATTATGGGAATCGGGGATACAGAAAACCGCGCGAAATTTAAAATTCTTTAAACTGAATATCGTTTGTAATCAATGACAGCAATGAGCCATAGACGTATATAGATGAAACATAAGGTACTAATTTAAGCAAAAAAATCTTTAAGGTTAGAAGGGAAGCGGTAGAAATTCGGTAGTAGTAAATCGGTTAGTATCGGATGCGATCGGTTTGTGTCGGCTGACTAGCGTGGTGGGCGACAGAAGTGTCAGTACGGATCGTAGACGTTCTTCTCGTCTAAACCGTCCTAAAAGCAAATTGAAAAGAATATTCTTTTAAAAGTGAATAAAATTGATTCAAGTGTTGTGCATCGTGGTTGTGCAAATCGTAAGAAGACTAGAAACTACAAACAGTTGGAAAAAGAAAATGTGAGTAAGACTATTGTATTTCATACGTCGGTACTATAAATATAGATACGCAACTAAGAATTTATATAGAAAATTCGTGCACAGAAATTTCAATGTTATATTCTTTTCTTTAAAAAAGAAGTTTTTCAAGTCTCCTTTTTTTATTTTTATTCGATCATTTACTATTTAATCCATTTACATACATATGTCCTTTTCACAATAACCTCTATCGTCCTTTTCGATTGCATTTTGACGTTTCGTATAAGTCTGTGATTTAGGCTGTTCGACATATCACGTGTATCCGAGTAGTACCGAAGAAAGGCGAAGTTATCCGATTTTTTACTCAAATGTCTGTATTTCGTAGGGAAAGATTCAGATTTATGAAACAATTACAGCACGGCTTTCAATCTTCAATAGTTAATAACCTTTTAATAAACAATAATCAGCAGCTTAAACCTTTAAAATGGTAGTCAGAAGGGTAAATTCTATTCGATTGCATTTTGCCATTTCGATTACAGAAATCTGTGATTTCGACTGCCAGACATATCACGCGTATCCGAATAGTACCGAAGGAAAACGGAGTTACCCGATTTACCACTACTCGTCCCCATACCGCGAATCTTACTACCCTCACATTCCGTCTGAATACGTCTATGGTTTTATCTACTTCGCGTCGAATCGAAAGAGGCGAAGGTGTTTGGTCGGCGTCGCGAAATTGTCTGGCGTTTCGAAGCGGCGCGACGCTTCGGCCGTTGTCGAATGCGTCGGAGGCGTTGGAGGCGTCGGAGGCGTCGGAGGCGGTGGCATGATGACGAGGAAGGGCGTGTTTCTGAGAGGAAAAGCGAAACGTGTGGCGGTACGACGGCGCAAGTCAAGCACCTGTTTTCGACGCCTGCGAACTCGAGCGTAAGGGAACTATGAAACCGGATGCGACCGCCTACCATCCTATCGAAACGACCAGGATTCGAAGCTCATAGGATCTCTTCCACCTATCCACCGATCTATCTAACCGCTTACCCACTTACGACCTCCGATAACTTCACTCTAAACCAAATTCGGAGGGGGGAAGAACGTTATCCCGGCTCTTTTCCTTCTTTTTATTCTTCACTCTGCGGATAGACAGCCGGGATGTTATCTTTTCTACGGCTACTTCAGCTTTGCATCTTTTTACTCCCATTCCTTCACGCTGATCCACCATTTTAGTTACGATCGTGTAATTGTTGGAAGTATGGAACCGTTGTTGTACCGCGTTAGGTTACGTTCGGTCATTTGGAAAGCGAGGGTAATTCACTTGAATGATTTATTGAAACGTTGGATGAGAACGTCTTCTGTCTGAGTTATTGCTAAACACGTGTTACGTATTTATTTAACTCCGTGACCTGAATTCATCTGAAAATGACGTACATATTGTGTCACCCTGCGGTTGCAGGCATTTTCTGACGGATTTGGTATTCTGATGGGTGATAAGAAATTATTCTTATAGCAAAACCGTGCCTATAGCGAAAACATTTTCTGACGACAGAGAAATAGACTTCTATAAGAATAGTCTATTTCTCTGTCGTCAGAAAATGTTTTCGCTATAGCCACGGTTTTTGACATTCGATATTATGGGCGTAGCCAGGTTATTGGAGGAGGGAAATAAGAGGGTACAATTTTAGAGCTCATATTATTGTAGACGGGTTTTAGATTTATTCCTATAGGTAAAATATTAGTTAATACAAAAAGTGTAAGACTAAAACGGTTTTTTGCTTTGGAGGAAGTGCCACTCCCTACTGTATGAAATCATATTTAATTTCACTGTTTAACCGTTTGTAATCTTACAATGGGTGATCAGTATTATTATAAAATTATAAACCATTATAAAATTGTCACAATTGCTACCCATTTGTAGTTTTATCAAGAATAAAATTAAATGTTCTTAATTAATATTAGGAATAGAATTAAATTAATAATGATACTTTTTTATTATAAACATTACTATGAGAACAGTTCTATAATATCCTGTAATTAAAAAAATAATATATATGTATGTCAATAATTCACATCTTCAGGCATGCTTTAATTTTATGGTAATACAATTATTTAAATATTAATTATTTAAATATTCATATTGTAACATTTATATATATTTATATTATATATTATTTAAATATATTATATAGCTAATAATCATTTGTCTCTTATTAATTTGTAATTTTTTCACAGAAAGTTTGTGTGTGTACTTACAAACTTTAAATTTGAAAATCTGCCCCAGAATATGTGTCAAGTACCAACATTGTATGAAGAACATTACAATGGTTAAAATTATCTATTATAAATAATATATAATATTATTCAATAAATAATAATAAATAATAAGTTATGTATTATTTATTGAAAATTTAAATCTTTATGAGTACCCAAACAAATTTCCTATCATTAGTTTTAAATGTAAAATAAAATTATTTTGAGCAATTTGAATAAACAAAAATAATTAAACAATAGAATTGTTAAGAAAATTTGTTGAAGTGTGTACAAAGAAATATCAAAGAACATCTTATGTATACTTTCATAATTCACTTATTTTATTTCTAATGTAGGTAGTTGTTAAAAAATCTCTTTGTTTCAATGCTCGTAGACGAAGTTAAAACGAATATTGAAATTCCAGTTTATAATTGTTATTATCCCAGTTACCCAGTGCAACTTATACAAATTTAAATAAGCATGAGATGGTAATATTATTGTAAAGTAAACTGTAGTTCAGTCTTTCTATAAATTTAGTGTCTTTCAATTAAGTAACTCTAATATTAGTGGTTTCAGAGTCACATGATAAGAGTATTTTTGACACACAGCCAGAATACCTTATATAACTTATATTTGAAATTATAAATTTAGAAAGTAATAGATTTTTAAATTTTTACTTTCTAAATTCCCAAATTTCTACTTACTAAATTCTCAAATTTCTACATTTTCAAATTTTCAAATTTGTGTTCCCAAATCCCTAAACTTGTATTTCCCTTATTTCAATTTTCAAATTTTCATATCTTTAATTTTTCAAATTACTGAACTTCTAGATCCCTTACCTCTACTTCCAAATTCTCAAATTCTTAAATTTTTTAATTTCCAAATTCTTGAACTCCCAGATTCCTAACCCCAATTGTAAATTTTCAAATGCTGAAATTTTCAAAATTCTAATTTTTAGTCCCGGAAATTTTTAAATTCTAAAATTTCTGAATTCCTACTGTTCACCTTTCCAAATTTCCAAATTCCTAATTCTCAGCTTTCCAAATTTACCAACCCACAAATTTCCAAATTCTCAATTTTCAATTTTCCAACTTTCTAAATTTCGAAATCTCTAATAATAATTGGGAGCATTTCTTATCTTTCGTAATTAGTTCTCGTTATTATTTTTCAAATAAAAAATAATTGCTTATTATTTTCTTATTAGTATTATTAATTTGTGAGAATTTAAAGATGCATTTAAAACTGAAAAAATCATGCAATAAAAGGTTAATGTTATTTAAACATAAATAAATATGTAATTAACATACCAAAAAAGTCTTTTAGTTCCTTTTTAAAAAAAGAATATTAATAAGATATTAAAAAATTCTATGTAGAATACATACCTCCTTAAGGGGTTTAATCCTGTAAGTCAGACATGATTTATGTATTAACTCGGTAATTGCATTGATCAAGGGATCTCTTATCAGAGTAATAAATAAATTAATTAATTAATAATCAGATACCTTCCTACTGTCACTTACATGATCCCCACTAGAAGATAATTTGTCTTCACATCATCAATTAATTAATACTCTTAAAATTAATTTGCAGGTCACTATTTTTTATGAGTATGTATGCGTTCAATATAAAGAAAAAATATTAAATGTTGTTACAAAACAATGAAGGTCTTTCTAGGTTAATAAATTGCATGAAAAAATGACACTATTTGTTTTTGGTCCATGCAGAATCTAAGAGTTTAGAATTAAACTAGGGGTTATAGGGTAAAACTACTCAGAATATTTTGTTAGTAACTAAAAGTTAAAATAAATATTTACAAGTTTCTGTCTTGGGTTAATAATTAACTAATAATTTCAATACTAATAATATAAGGGTATAGTAATTAAAATGTCAATTGTTTTTGGAACTCTACCCTTTGCTATCACTAAAAGATTACTTTCTATTTATACTGTGTACACTAAAATAATGTTTAAAATTGTTTGCTATTTTTCCTCAAGATTTGTCTAATTGTAAGTTTTCCATAGAAAGATCTCCATTTTGTAGAAAAATAAATCTTGTACTCTGGATGCTCAGATGAACAATATAGCTATTGGTTTTATTAATTAACTAATTACTCAATAATTGAATATTTGAATGATTGAAACTTGTTATTAGTAAATTACTAACTTATTAATAATGATTAGTATGAGTAATAAATAATTATCAAATATAGTAATGTGTATAGCAATACATTTTCTATTTTTCAAATTTACCTAACATTAATTAGGTAAATAAATATAAATAATTTACCTAATATAAATTGTTCACCATTTCTGTGTATACCACTTTCAATCTGTCAAAAATGACTACAATGTCAATTTAAAATTAAATCTTGACCAAGTCTCTCATAATTTTCAATCTTACATCTCAAAATTAATTTCAAATTACGTTAAATTTATGTTTCCTATAAAAAGATACAAAATGTACAGTTTTAAAAAATTGCAGCAAAGTCATTTTACTATTCAGTGCATTTTTAACAAGCATTCTGTATAAGGTTACAGAAAGATACACCGTTTCGCGTTTCATTGTTCTTGGAACATCATTTAGAGCATAATTATTTGAAATTATACACGCGATGCACAAACGGGTTGCCATAAATTTCTCACCCCTTGCGATAACAGGCACCTGCGTGATTATTCATGGTTACAGGTGCGATACACCTAACGATGACAAGTTACGGATCGTGTTCTTCCTGTTCGACGTTAATTTATTCAACAAGAATCAGCCTACCGTTCAAGCTTTCATTTGTTTGTACCTTCAGCTTTGACGACACCTTGTTTACATCAGTTTGGATTACAGATGGCAATGCACGATAGCAAACACTTTTCACGGGAAACTTTCGTCTCTTAATTACTACAGTGAGTATATATTCATTTATGTTTGAATAAAATTTAAATACTTTGCAAATTATCAGATAACTCCCCTACCTGATGATATCAGAAATATATTGGTTACAATATTATTATTGCTACTAATGTTAATTTGACAGACATTTACCATATAATTTTAAAATCTTTGCTGGATTCATTTAAAAATAAAATATTATGTTCGCACATGAGGTATGTGATATTTTGGAACTACTGAATTTGAGGAACAGAATTTAAATTAAATAATTTGAGAAACCTATTAGATGATTTTTTTTAAATTATAAAAGTGAAATAGTGGTAAACTATTTATGTACAATAGTGAATATTATAAAAATGAATTAATTGCTTACTTTTGTGTATAATTTATAAACATATATGTAGATTCAATAGCAGGTTCTCAATATTGTTTCCAAAAATGGATAAAAAATTATTTCCAAATTTTATGTTTTGTATGCACTGATAAATCTAACTAATTCAATTTTAATTCTTATTTCCGAGTATAATGTAGTGTAAAGATAAATACATCCCTGTCCAAAAATACGGAATCTCTTTATGTTAAGTTAGAATTAACACCAACAGATAAAAATGGACATAATTTCCTGCCCTCAGTTTGAAGAACATTTTATAAATTATTTCCTTACAATTCCTTCCTATCCTCGTTAATCTCTTTAATTTGTACATTCATATATTACAAAACTTTCAAGACTTTAAAAATGACAATTTCAAAAATATTTTAACTACAAAATTACTACTTTTCACTATTTTCGATTGTACAATTATCTACCCCAAACTTTATTTTAGATTTGAGTTCAAAATTTTGCTGTCAGAACCTAAAAATACAATAAATTACTGTTATTTATTTACAAAACATTTGCTAAACATTTCTGAATATCCTTAGATATCCTATTAGATACTCACACTAAATATAAAATAAAGAAAGTAGAAATTTTTCATAAGAAGAAAAAGCACACTCGATGAATCATTAATAAACATATTGTTTATTTCATTTCTTGTATGTTTTATAATAATCGATGCTTTTAGTTTGCACTTTTGTTCAATATAATTACATTAAAGTGACATATCACGCAGTAGAGAGACTAACAGTACACTTAGAGCACATTTTAATAGAATAAATTTATCTGAAACTAGAATGGAAGGCACAGTTGGTATTGTTTTTTTTTCTGAGTTTTTCAAACACAAGTAATTGACTTATTTGTCCTCCTGGCTTACGAACTTATTTATATCATTTTCATGTTGGTCTAATATTTAGTCACCCGATTAACATGGCTACACTGGCTACATTATTAACAATGACAACGAGGTTACATATATATCCTACATTTTATGCTTTTACTACATTTTTTGTTGAAATATGTGTTTGATTCAACCATTAACACTTTTTGGAAAATGACTTATTTTGTTACGACTGCTTCAAGTAATTCTAACGTGTTAACTAGAACATGTAATTAAACACAAGGTTTTGAGCACTACAAACAGGTAATCATCTCAATAACTTTAATCTTAAAATTTCTTTTCAATACTAATCACATAAATAGATATTTAATTATATTGATATGAATTATTAGAACTTGTATAACAGTTAACATAGTTAATATATGTGTAACAAATCTCATATGTAGTGAGTATTTCTTTCAGATATGTGTGTATTTTATCTAGGAACGTGTCTTTTAGAATAATTTTCTAAAACATTTAGAAAGTTATTTTAATTAAAAGATACATATAATACCATATCACAGAATTATTCTTTTTAAAGAAAAAATAGTGCTTAGAACTAATACTCAGAAGGTAACATTGATGGTATCTTGGTATTTGCCTTGGAATAAAAATAAAAGATAAATGGCCACTATTTTTCAATTATCATAACAAAACTTTCCTAAAAGTATTTACAGTTTAATGAAACACATATTTTAATCTATTAAATAACATGGTTTCGTTGCTGTCGTTGTACGTCAGGCGATTAAATGTTAGACGAGGACAATATAAGCTATGGGGACAGATATAGACACAACTGACAAAGCTTGAAACTCGCGTCTAAAGTGCTATTCTACGGAAGAAGCTTATTTGTACTTCGACTAGTATCTTGAATGTTCAAATTCCTCTCAATGTAACACACAATAATAAAGTAAATAGTGGTAAAACAATTCGTACTTTTACTTCCATCGTTTCAGCATTCATAGTTTCATATTTATATGGTTCTTATTTATTTTTTTTCTCTCGTCTTTCGCTCGAATCGGCAGAGAACCACAATTGACACAGTAAAAGATCTCAGAATAAAAGTGAAAAATTGTACGAGCAGTTAATTTTTGGAAGAGGACGTACCAACTTCCGATCGAACTTTAAAAAATGATTTTTAATTACAGGAAGACGAATTTTTGTGATGAAACATCGTGTATGTAATGTTTGTGTCGCACGCGTTCCATCATATAAGAATACATTTTATTCAGCTAATGTTTAAAATAAATAGATGCTATAACGGATGATCATCAAGAATACATATAAAGAATTGTTGAATAATCAATGTAGAGTTTGGCCACAGTATTTCGTTTTGTTGTTTCTCTTCGCAGAAACGTTTTCGTTTACACTTCGACCTTGTACGGCGATCCAGGAATATGGTCATCACCCCACTTTACGATAACTATGTATTCTCCTCGTTCTCGAACCATATAATTTACGGTGTAATTATTGCGTCCTGTGTGCTTCACAAACACCTCGTCGCACGGTCCTTTAGGTCCATACACACCAACATATAAAATATTCTGGCCTGTACAGAAAACAAATTATTAAGGACTTTCCGATCTTCACACAATGATTCAAAAGTTTGAATTGACATTTATAAAATTAAATTCAGATATTGTTAGGCCACCTAATTTAATACAAGACATTGAATTGGTTTACGTGGTTGTTTCTGCAATTAAAACAATGGACTTAGTATAGTATACTTACAATTAGTAAATTTACATCACCAAATTTATAATAAAAAAATTACTTTATAATTTATAGCTTCTAAACTTAAAAATATGAAGTTGGTAGTATGCCCAACTTAAGGAAACACTGAATTGGTTATGTCTTTTAATATTATTTTTAATACAATGTTGTTAATATAAAGTACCTAGCTTCAAGAATATAGTTCAATGATTATATTTACTACTCTTTATTTTAAAAATTTCCATAGTCAATATTATGTGTTAGATTAGGCTAGACCTTACACTTTTAAAAATGTGTCTAATACCAAATTTTAATAAAAAACCACGTAATGTTTCTTTTGAAATTCTATGCAAAAAGTAATTTGTTGCTAAGACAAAATATAAATTTAGAAATTACTCATGAATAATAATAAAATTATGGAATATTTGAGAGTAACAAAAATGTAGTAGTAGATTTTAATCAAAATAGGAAGAAATGTATTTAACAGTTTAGTAATTTATAGAAGTATATTATTAAAAATACTTTACCGGCATCGCTACAATTAACAGTGAACTGATTCTGTTTTCCTAAGTAGGCTTTCTTTAGACCCATTCCTTTGCTTGTAACTTTGCTAGCGTCAGATTTAAACAGGGGTAAAACTGGCCCGGTTTGTTTCGACTTTGAAACCTTTTGAACAGTTTCGACGAGGATTGAACTTGATTCTTGTGCGCCTCTTTCTGCTAAATCCGCACCTACAATTAAAATTTATGAGATTATTATATTATTTTTTTACAATAAATTCTATGTGACTTCTTTGACAAATTTAAAAAAAGAAGCTTATTGAAATTACTTATACACGTTTATACATTGTGTATTTGGACAAAAATAAAATAGTATTATGTATGCTGTGTACACTTGAGAGCCATAATCAGACTGAGATTTTCTATGATTGCAACTGGATGTAATTTAAGAAACATTTTGAGACATGAAACAATTTTTTATCACTAAAAAGAAATAATGACAATAACAAGAATAATAAAATGAAGAAGATATAGTTCATCGTGAATTTCTTTGTAATGATAACTCATATAGTGCATTATGAATTACTTTTAAATTACAATTCATATAGGTTATTATATATTACTTTATAATTATAATTCATGTAGTTCAATATGAGTTACTTTATAATTGCAATATATGTAGTTCATAAAAAATTATAATTATAATTCCTGTAGTTCATCATGAGACACTTTGTAATTATAATTCATATAGAAATTCAATTTCATGTAATTTTCATAAATGTCCTCTTTTTAACTAAACCATCCTGTACATAATTCAGTATGATAATACCAGCTATTATATATAAACCTCTTCTCATTTCGGTAACAATAATACTAACCAGTACATGGAACCTTGAACGGTGAGCCGACGATGTGGTATCCATTATACTTGATACTGATGTAATAATCACCAGGAACCAAAGGCGTGTACCTGACTTTATAACCCTCTTCAACTTCCGTACAGTCCATCGCAACTTTACTTGGGCCGTCTATGGTCACATTAAGTGCTCCACTTCCGGCGTTGCAAGTGTCGATGATGAAGTCCGTTTTCTGGCCAGTTTTGATTTCCTTCAAACCGTTTCCATAGGCGTTTATCGCGGCTGGATCGGCATCGACTTTTCCCACTTTGATGCGGAAGGGACTGTTGGTTATGTGAACGCCATTGAACTTCACGTGAATATTGTGAATGCCATTTTCTCGCGCCATAAATCGCACGGAGTACGTGTCGGTGTCGATAGACTGAATGAAGCAATCATCCTCTACTCCGTTTGGTGATACGATCTGCAATATGGAAACGATGTAAGCATTTTCGTGATACTAATGTTTTGGATAGTTTATATGCTTAAGAGTGACAGGTTATTTTCAGTGTAATGTAGGAGGAGATTAAGGCTAGGGAGAGGTTAGGGAGAGGTCAGGAAGATTAAAGTCTATGGAGAATCTAGGGAGAAATATAGGAAGAATTTAGGAGCAGGTCTGAGGAAAGTTTAGAAAGAGTTTAGAGAGGATCTAGGGGACGAACATAGGGAAGATCTATATAGAGGGATACTGTAGAAAGCTTAAGGAGAGACTGCAGAGAGCCTGGGAAGAACCTAAAATGGATCTAGGGAAAGATTAGGAGTCTTGAAGAAAATTAGGAGATATGTAGAAGTTTAAGTTAAATATAAAGAACGTAGAGGAAACCTAACCTAGATACGAGATATCTAGAGCCTAACCTAGACACAAGAAATCTAAAGGGAGTATAACCTACATATAAGAAACATAAATGGAACCTAACCTATGCATCTATATTTCTTCCTAATAAAAAGAAGTTGTGTGACAGAACATAATTGCTATCATCAGAGTAACTAGTAAATCTACCTATGGAAACCATGAAGAATGTATCATCTTTTATAAATTACTATGAAGAATACTAAGAAATGTGTTATGTAAAAAAAGTAGAAAATTTATTTAGTGGGAAAATAAGCTTTCTAAGTGATATACAGGGTGGTAAAAAAAAATCGTATTTTTCAAAAATATTACTATATCAGATGTAACCAAATGAAAATTAATTAAGGCTTTTTCATTATTGCTTAAGAAGGAACAGTTATTTTGAGTTCCTTTTGTCGGAAGTGTTCATTGCTTTGTTCCTGTTATATGGTTCATTTGATGCAACCGAAAAATTTTAGTTTAACAGTTGTTTTCCTACAAAAGTTATTTGAAGTCGTCGAAATGAATCATTCGATTATGTGACTGGCAACATGTGGCGAAAACCCACGCAGTATGACACAGCATCGTTGTTTCACAAGAGGAAGTTATTTACAGCGTCCGCTTTTCGCAAGGACTACTAAAACCGTGGAGGTTTCCAAGAAAGATGAAGGCTCTTGAAAAAATTTCATTAAAGAATGCCGGATATCCGACGATAATTCAACATGTTTCTTATATTTTTGTTGGAACATATTTCGAGCGGTGTGCAATGACAGAAGTGTGCGGTAAAAGTGATTCTAACCTAAACACGATTAAAAATAAGTGTAATGACGAAGAGGTTACTTCCGTCGTACGCCATTTTAGGTATTTACTCGAAATCACATCACCTGAGCTGGAACTATTTGAATTTCTTTAGAGTAACTGTTTTAGAAGTATTAATAAAATAATGTGAATTTTGTAATTAATTGTATTGTTCTTATTTTATGTTAATAGCAATTATAGTAAATAAAATGAATTCTAAATAACAATTATAATAAATAAAAGAATTTCAGAAAGCAGTTGTAATAAATAAAAAGAATATCAAATAGTAATTATAATAAATAAAAAGAATTTCAAAAATATTTTCAACATAAATGTTATAAGATGAAAGAACCCCTTAAACTCAACAATCTTATTAAAAACAGCATCTTATTAAATACACCATACATTGTCATAAGTCAACAATGTAAACATACAGTATGTTATCATTATATAACAAGGAAAATATATTCACGACATTCACGTAATATGTTAATCGTGTAAATTCGGTATAATAGGTATGGTTGAGTCAAGATAAAGCAAAGTCGTAAATTAAGTCCTCAGAAAGCAACATCAATTAATGTCATGGGACTAAGATATACAAGATGTTTCGCCTAAATGTGTAATCCAAGTATCAATATAACAGGCTAGGAATTTGATGGGGAATTAGACAATGTATAGACAGATAATTATGTGGGGAATCATTTAGGGGTTGTACAAAATATTTTATACACAATTTTTGTGAAATATAAATATTTTAAAAATGTGTAAGGACACTTGAATATTGAAGATTTTCATGAATTTTATTATTAGGAATGTTACTATCGTTTTTTAGTGTATTTTCTTTATGAACACTTTCAGACTCAACTGTGTAATATTACACAGTAATATTTAAAAAATGTCAACCTCTGCAGGTGTTTTCCTGAGATTGAACATGCTAATTAACAATTATTAATAAAGTGTTATTAAATTTAATTAATTTTAAATTTTATTAAAATTTGAGATGAAGACTTATGCATATTTTTAATGCATAAGAAAATATATAAACAAATAAATTTAATTTTTAATATAATTCCTCTTTGTTTACTTCTCTTCATCTTTTTTCTTATTTTTCTTATTTTGAGTTACGAAATATTCTTTATTAATGCTTATTTTAAGTTGAGTAATTCTTTCTTTCTTTCAACTTTCAAATTATTGACATTTCAAGATCAATGCTGATAATCTTTTATATCCACTACAATGTGCTCAAGTTGTATCTACATTGTTACATTCATAACGTCTTATTTGCACTTGACACACTTTACGTCGTACTAAAAATACCAGTTTGAAATACAGTTTGAAGACCAAGTTTCTAAAATATCAACTCAGAAACGAGGCGCCGATTGAGAAGATTTCAATTCACAAGAACACCATTGTAAAATATACGTTAGGACTTTCCAAATAACCTGATCTTTCATGCAATATATCAAAACCTAAATTAATAACCAAACTAACCTAACTTAATAACCTGAAAATCTAACCTTAAAGCAGGAAGTAATACACATCCCTAAGCTGAATATGCCATACCAAAAATTATATAAAAATCTAACCTAATAATGGAACTAACCCAACCTAAAAACCTAACCTAACCATAAAGGCTACCCAACAAAATAACAATATAATACCGTGTAGCAAACGAAAACTTGAGCGAGTGTTTGAAAGTTCAAACTCGTGCAACGAAAATAAGTTTGGTAGAGAAAATGAATGTTACCTTCGCGTCTAATTCTCCCTTGGCGCCATTTTTGCGAACGAGGAAGGTTGCCGGCTTGTCGGGCTGCACATCATGCTCCGGAAATTGCGCCACCTCGAGCTTATGGGCATCGCCCATCGCCGGCGATATATAAACCTTGTGCGGAGAATCGGGTATATGTTGATCGTTGAACTTCATTCCTACCCTGTACTCGCCTGAAAATTCAAAAAGATCGGTCAAAATCGGTCTCCAAAGGTGATCAACAGTGCACCATAGACCAACCATTGTTTTCGGGTTCGTTTCCCGAAAGCATCAGCTGCTTGGTGGCAGTGAAGGTGCTCATTGTTGAAAGTGCTCATTCATGCATTATAACAAAATGTTTTGTAAACGAAGATGTTTCTTCGACAGGAGAATTTGGGAGGAGGAGGGGAGCATAGAAGAAAAATAACGAGAGATAAGTAAAGAGAAGCGGAGAGAAAGAGGAGCTAAGAGAAAGTAAAGAGGATAAAAGGAGGATGTGATGAACCGAACGCAAGCCGAACGCGAATCGCTATTTTCCTCGGCCTGATTCTAACTTGTGATCTCGATTCGCCCACGCTTTCTCTCTTTCTCTCTTCGAAGGAGTGCTCTCTTCTTCTCTCTTTCTGACGCTTCCCTCATTTGATGCACACCGTCCAAATATAACGACCACACTAATTCATGTCCAGCGGCGTGGCCCACCAAAATATGAATCCACCTTAGACGCAAATATAGACGTTGGTATTTTTGGATTTGAAGAACAGCGACGGTCCTTGTCCGCCGTTGCCCGAATATGTGATGCGACATCGTCTAGTTCCAAATATTTTAACGTCGCGACACTACGTTGCGTTCATAGAAGCTGTCGATCATTTATGGATGTGGTTATGAGTACAAAGTAAATAACGATGTACAGTTTGGGTGGAACGTTATCGGGTTCATTGGGGTGAAATATAGGACACAAAGAATATTGTTATGTAAATCTCAGCAGTTTTTAAATTTTAAGCTTGCAAGGTTAGAAATTTGCGTTTTCGAATTTTTAAAATTTTAGGTTTTTTTGGTTTATGAAGTATTGAATTTTTAGATTTGTAAAATTTTTAAATTTCTAAATTCCAAAGTTATTAAATTTTCAAATTTATAAATGACCAATTTCCAAATTATTGAATTTTTAAATTTCTAAATTTCTAAATTTCCAAAATTTAGAACTATTAAACTGTCAAATATTGTAATTTGTAAATTCCCAAATTTCCAAAATTTTAAATTGTCTAATTGTTAATTCTTCAAATTTTCAAATTAACAAATTACTAAATTTTTAAGTTTGCAAATGACTAATTACCAGATTATTAAATTTCCAAATTTTCAAATCTGCAAGTTCCCAAATTTCTAAAATTTCGAATTCTGAAAATGTCAAATTTCCAAATTTTGTATATCTTTAAATGTCCAAAATTTCAAATTTTCATAGTGTCAAATTGTCAAATTATCAGGTTATCAAATTATCAAATTATCAAACTGTTATATTGTCAATTTATCGAATTTCTAAATTTCCAAATTTCCAAATTTCCAAATTTCTAAATTTCTAAATTCCTAAGTTTCCAAGTCTCCAAATCTTTAAATTTGCAAATGACCAATATCCATATCCAAATTTTCAAAATTTTAAATTGTCAACTTTAAAAATTTCAAAATTTTCTAAATTTAACGTTCTAACAAGGTACAATTAACTATCAGTACATAGTCACGAATTTATCTGTAGCAATAGACAATTATTGTAACTGGCAATATACTAAGTCTTCCAGAAAAGTTTTAAAAAATATTTAAAAAAGTTGATTTTAAATATAAATTATTTTTATAATATAAAAAATAATCTGAATTTTGTGAGATAATAATTTTTGCTTATTTTAACCACATAATTATATAGGGTGTTACATTTTAGATAAATTACTATATGTATATAATATATTTTATATTCAATATAATTTAATATAAAGTATATATTATTTAAAGAAATGTTCAAATTAAACTAACTCTGTTTTGTGAGGAACATTTTATAATTTATATAAATTATTTTCTAAATGTGTTTTAAACAAAGTTATATATTTCTTTTTACATTAGTCAATTCTATAAAATATTTTACTGTATAAAAAATATTAATTGTTTGTGAAATATTATAAATGTAAAATTCATAAATTTAGTGGCAAAATGTTTCATGGATTGTTGGTTTCATTGATACTGTACCCTATTATATTTTTACTCAAATTGTTCTGAAACGTTTGTATTTCTTTTTTAATTATGCATTATTATGCATGTTTTCATGTGCACATGTGAACATGTACTCAGTTGCGTATTTATAATAGGTAATTTAAATCGTCCTTTTTCTGTACTTAAAACAACAATGGATGACACCTGTGCAGGTGGCGCCACAAGTGGTAAAAACTTGTAATTAACGTTCTCCCTGTCTCATTGTTTAACCAAACTAAAATTAAAGTTACAATAACTGTCCTAATCACTCCAGTAAAATTCGTAAATCATATCAGGCTATTAATTCATTAAGAAGCTAAATGACTGAGTTGCAGTGTTACTAGGAACTGCGTAGACCGCTTTCACGACTACATATTCGTAAAATATCGTTTCCATCTGGATACTATTTTCGTATGTATAAAACGCGACTAATGAGAATCTGGAAGGACAAGAAACCACTATTTCAGGTACATGCACTCGTTATTATCGCTACATTTTACATGAATCACTTAAATGTGATTTACTATCGTGAGCTGACATAGGACAATGTTACATATCTGACTAAAATATACGTAGATCTTTGACGTTGGCATACATCCACGGTTTTATACATGACGGCGGATATTTAAGCACGTTACGGAACACTTCACGACCGGTTTTCATTACCGATTCTTTTGATTTATTAGTCATAGAATTAAATTACTTGGTTTTCTTCACTCGTTTGATTTATGCGGCAAGTTCGTAATTAGACTGCGAATAGTTCACAATTATACATGCAATGTAATATTATACATGTTGGGTATTTGTGCACTTTTACTAAAATATATGTATATATCACAAATTTTTAAGTTTAGGAGTAAATTTTGTTTAAATTTCATCACTATTTTATTTTGCATATTGAAATGATTGAAATTTATTTTATTGCAAAAAAAATTATATACATACATATATGAAATTATAATAATAAAGTCTAATAAGATTGACAATACTGAAATATAATAATATATAAAATTACTATAAAAAAATTAAAAATTTACTGTATTATGAATAATACAATGAAAATATTTATGTCTGGTATTTTAACAAAAGTATGTCTAACTTCTTCAGAAATATTTTCTGTTCAAAATTAGAAAAAGCAATGATTAAACTATATGTAATTAAATTTCACTTATTTTAAATTGATAGTAATTAAATGAAATCATTTTCAAAATCATTAATAATGTATAAGGAAAAAGAATGTCCGTATATGTGATAGTTGTTTACTGAATTTAAAAAAACTAAACTAGTATATGTATTGCAATATCGTTAAAAACGTTAAATTTGCATTACTAATAAATTAAAAGATTTATATAAATATATAATTTTTCTGGTATATCACAGATATCAGTACAATAATTCAATTCGTTTAAAATATATCACAATATACTGTTATATTACAGTATATTGTTCAATCCATTGCATAGTTGTCTACTGATATAATGGCCATTTTGTTTAGCTAACTGTTTAACGATTTTTGTTCTATATTTAAAACTGTCTATTTTTTCCATGTATGTTAGACCTGTACTGAAGTTTCCTTGAAATTCATTCGATATTCAGTTTCTATTCTCTGTACTACAAAAATAAAGAAACCTACTACATATATTGCACAGTTTGTTATTTAACATTTTGTTTCTATATAAAATTGACAGTCTACTTCTTTTATAATAATCCTATAATTAATCATATGAGGTTGTGCAAAACCCACTCTATACATATATTGCACATCTACCTATTTAACTGTTTTGATCCTATATGATATGATATATAGTATGATATGACAACATATATTTCTTTCATATCAATATTGTAAATGATCATCTAAAGTTACCCTATAATTTACCTTCAACCTGTATTGTCAATACATTTCTACAAAAGTACAAAAACCCACCATGTTGTACCACTTTGCACTTCTTCCTATTTAATCGTTTTGGTTCTCTATAAAATTCGCTATTACGAAGCGACTATTACGTTCATAGTCATTCCTATAATTTCTATATATTTCAAATTAATTCTGTATAAAATATAGTAATTCCTGTAACTCCTCATATTGCATAATAACTCCGTACAGATTATACTAATTCTGTTCAGTCCCATAGTAATTCTTTTAAGAACTCCGTACATGATTCATTCCACATCGCTCTATCTTCCATTCTCCAGACACTTTAAAAACAAACTAGACTCACCAGGTTCAGACACGACGTAACTAACATAGCAACTGCCATCTTTGCGATCCTTGAAGTCGATCTGTGCCTTGCTAGGACCCTCGACCGACACGGCCAGAGTTCCAGCTCCAGCTTCCCTGGTCCAGATATTGAATTCGCAGGGTTCTCCCTGTTCTCCCCTCTCCAAACCAGGGCCTCCAGCATGCACTCGGTGCGCTCCGCCATCCCTTAGAGGACCGACGGTGAACTGGAAGGGTGATCCAGGGATATGCATTTCCCTATAACGAACGGACACGGTGTGCACACCCAGCTCCTTGGGGACAAACGCCACGGCGTATAAACCGTCTTCAACTTCTTTAATCTCTGCGTCTCCTGTCACACCTCCAGGTGACGTGACAGTCGCAGCCAGGTCAAATGACGTGATTCCAGGCATCTTGAAGGTCAATTTGCATTGGCTGCCGACTTCCGTTATAGGCACAGCCTCTCTCTGTCGTTGGATCTTCTCTCGTTGACGATTGCTACCTTCACCAGACACCTTCACGGTAAATGGAGAGCCTTCCACATGGTGGTCGGCGAATTTCAAGTTCATTATGTAGTAACCAGGCTCCGTGGGCTTGTAGGAGATGTTTAAGGTGCCATCCTCGTTGTCCTTGCACTGGATCTCCGCTTTACTGGGTCCTTCCATGGACAACGAGAGACCTCCGAAGCCAGCGTTCCTTGTGTCGATCGAGAACGTGTTCTCCACGTGCGTTTTGCCCTCTTTCAAGCCTGGACCGGATACTTTGACCTTCTTCGCGTCTCCCACCTCGCGGTCTTTTACGTCGATCTTGAAAGGCGAGTTGGGGATGTGTTTACCCAGCTTTTTCACGGCGACCGTGTGCTCGCCGGACTCGCGGGGAGTAAATGACACGCACATGTTGCCGTTCGGCAACATCTTCAGGAAACATGGCTCCTCCAGACCGCTGGGCGCTGTGATGGATGCGTTCAGGGATCTTATGTCGGAGTCGGTTACTTTTCCGGGAAGCTGAACCTCGCTGGATGAACCCACCGAGATTTGATTCCTCTTACGGCCCTCACCTGCAAATATAACAGTGGATTGTTTTTAGTAATAGTGGATTGTTGATAAGGAGCAGGTAACAGAAAATCTTGGATTCTTAGGAAAAAGGTGAGGTTCAAGGAGGAAGATATCTTTCACTTGTTTCTCGAAAATTTGAATATGCATATATAATATAGGCATTAATTAAAGATTTAATGATAAGTGACAGGGATCTGAGGATTTTTAGCTTTGGGAGTCTGTGAACATGGACGCCAAAAATCAACCTCTTAGGTACGATGCACCAATATTGTGACTTTCGCAAATGTCTACACTTACTAAAGCGTGGTCCATCAGTAAGTCACGAAATTTTGCCGTACTTTACCGTACCACTGGCTAATTATGTAACAAGATTAAGCCTTTGCTCTCGAGGACATATGAATTTGGGGTCTGAGGATCTCGGGTACGTAGTAGAAAGCAGGGATATGGACAGCCCTATCTGTTTTACCCATTTATCTTTTTCCAATGCAATTTCACGATTTTCTTTTTCCCCCAGGATATCAGAAAATACTAACTGCTTGTAAGACATGGTCTTCTATACGGTGGGCAGCCATATATTATCTATTTAATAATTTAAATAATATAAATTTAATAGTATAAATAGTTTGAAGTGTGTTAAAATGCTGCACTAAGAAGTGTTTCATAATTTTATACCAAAATAAAGATGGCGCTCATTTCCGAGCTACATATTCCCTCGAGAACAAAGGCATAATTTATCTTGTTATATCACTGACCGTAGAGAGAAACAGCCCCGCAAAATTTAGCCATACCTAAGAGGTTAAATTCTGCAAATGCAAATAAGGCAAGTCGAGTTTCGTACCTGTAATTTTAGCAACATAAGGGCTGCCTTTGATGTACTTGTCACCGAATTTAACGGTGATTTTATATTCTCCTGGGGCAGTGGGCAAATAGGAAACTGAAACGGTTCCGTCTTTATTGTCGTGACAGGAGATTTCAGCTTTGCTGGGTCCTTCGACTGCTAATGAGAGACCACCAGCTCCAGCTCCTTTCGTGGAAATGGTGAAATTCGCGGGTTCACCGCAAACACCATAGATTAAACCTGGGCCATAAGCTGTCACGTAACCACTAGCTAAGGAATCCACGTGGAATCTGAATGGTGAACCTGATTAATAAACAGAAAACAGTTTCGTAAGTTTAATAAAACTACTAAATATTACATTTTTAATTGATACTAAATTTTTAAGCTTCAATAAAAATTGGTTTTACATTTGTAAATCAGAAAAATTAATATTAAATTTTCAAATCTTGAAAAATTAATGCTAAATTACTATCATAAAAAGATCTGTATTAAATTAACAAAATTAGTACTACAACTACATTAATAATATATTAACAAAATTAGTATTATAATAAAATGAATACTGTAACAGAATCAGTACTATAATAAAATTAGTACCGTAATGAAATCAGTATTGTATTAAGAAAATTGGTACTATAATAAAACTTGTACTATATTAACAAAATTAAAAGAATTATAACAACATCATATATTAATCAATATGTTAATAAAATTAGTACTGGAATAAAATTACTTCTTTATTAACAAAATTGGAGTATAGCAAAACATAATTTGTCTGCATAACAAAATTCTATACCAACAAAATAAGTACTATAATAAAATCAGTACTATTTTAAAATAGTTAGTATTATGATAAAATTAGTACCATAGCGAAATCAATACTACATTAATAAAATCAGAATTAGAATAAAATTCTAGAATTAGAATAAAAACTAGAACAAAATCAGTATTTAACAAAATTGAATTTATCAATATTAACAAAATTAGTATCATATTAAAATCAGTATTCTACGAGCAAAATTAGCACTATAACAAAATCAGTAGAAACGGTCAACGTAATTAAATGCACGAAGTGACGAAAATCGAGTTTTCATCGTCGTCATTTCGTTTCATCACGCTATGCGCTGGTCAGGAACGTGTTAATACGTTATGTAATTACTCATACCTTGGACATGTTCGCCGTTAAATTTAACAGAAATTTCATGTTGTCCCTCCTCTCTTGGATCATATTTAAGAGACACGGTGCCATCACGATTATCCTCGATCACTGGTTTATCCACATCCCCGCTTGGCATCTTTACTTCCGCTGAAATAACAAGATGCATTTAGAATCACTTCACATGCTCACGAACCATCACATTATATCCGACAATCTGATTTCTCATTAATAATACTTAACACCCGTTTATGTTTTGAACCTATTATTATAACTTAGCTTGACTGAGTTACTCTTGGAGTAAATACTAGGAACGTTTAAAAAAGTTGCATGAATTCTTTCAGACTTTTTGATAGATACCCATTGGAGGACGTGCACGAACCACGTTTACATTTTAAAGGTAATAAAAATACGTTTATGCAGTGTGGATCAGCCATGGCCAAACTCGCTATAGTCAGTTCAAAGGATTACTGTAATTCTAATATTTTCACAGAAATTAAATTCATGCGTTTTTGCCCTTGAAATGTACATTGTTTCGCGAAAAAGAAAAACGTAACGCGTAATGATAAGTAGGTGAGTTATCAGGTCCTGCGGAAAATTTTGTCGCTTTTTGTGTCGGTGAAAGAAAATGATCTGATTAGATAATGGTCATTACTCGTAAAATAAGATCCATTAACCCTGCTACGGTCTTTCGGGTCTTTCTCGACTCATCACGCTTTTACACCTTTAAAAACTTTTGCTGTTATCAAGAAATTATTTGTCTTGTATATTATATAAAATATTATATAAAATTCAACAAAAGTGGAAGATATTTATTTACTTATCTATTTCATTTAAATAAATATTCATTTTTCACAATAAAAATAAATACATTCTTTACAGGTTTCCTATGTGTTCCACATTAAGTGCCATTTTTCCCACGACTTCTGTTTTTTTAAGTATTTTTTATCATAATTTTAAGAGATGCAAATTTCTGCATAATTAATAGTTAGCATATGAACATCTATTAATTTTATGATGTTAAAACGTGTCTATTTCTGACAATCTCTAAAAATTAAATGCTTTATACTAGATATACTTAAATTAATTTGGATAAATAAATTTTTGAAATTTATGAGAAAAGTTCGGATGATCTATCGAAATAAAAAATTGTTACATACAAGATCTTTGTAAACGTCGTAAAAGTGAATGTAATATTAATTCAATTCGATATAAATTAATAACGCAATACTAATGCAACTCAGTATGAATTAATAACTCGATAATAATATAATTCAGTACAAGTTAATAACTTAATACAAAAGCCTGATACGAGATAAGTGCATGAATGATATTATAAGTACAGTTATACTGAATACATAAGAATATTTCAGAATGAACCGCGAATTCCAGCCGCGAACTGATATAAATACTTTGGCGTTCATCTTTCGCATTCGCCGCGGATGATTCACTCGCGATGCTCATCGAAAATGAAAAGGTGTAAATTCGGTTTCACACTTGATACGCTCTTCCATCATATAACGAGGTCATAGATGTCCTCAGAAGTGGATAGGCTATTCCCGTTCTTCAGTTTCCCGATATTGCATAGTCAAACTTTTGTATACAGTTAGTTCTACCGGAGTGTAGAACGTATAAACAGAGTGCGTCACGCAATTGGAATTTGTTAAGAGATAGGAAAAAACTGTTGACAAAAAAGTTGAATGGTACAATAATGTCTATTTTTCTACGACCTCATTTTCTTCCTGAACGCAACGATACACCCATAAAATGCAAATGCATATTTTTTTACTCGTATCAACTCCTCGAAACATTTTGCGTAAAACGTGTTAAGGTACAAAATTTAAAAAACCAATATTTCGTGTGATACCTCACATTTTTGATAGGGCGTGCAGTTACTTCATTAGTGAGGATGTTCAATCGTTTTGTCTGTACATAGTAAACATTTCATACAGCGTTTCTTTATGTTTTTCGAAACGAAATTAATGTGGTCACCGTTTATGTTTGAACAATGTTTAATTCGTTCTTTTGGGTCTTACACAGGAACTGATGAACGAGAGTGCATTTAATTTCATCACATTTAATTTCTTCTTGAATAGTTCTTCGCAATACCCCTTGTATAGCTCTACAGCCAAAAAATAGCTTCATCACGAGGTTTTCAGTAAAGGTCGTCATACAGGAGACTTGCCAGTGACTTTTATTGTTTGGCACAAAATAGGCGAAATATGAGATTCTGATACATATTGAAAAGATATTTTCGAATTATATTAAAATGAAAAGGTTTTAATACAATTTTTAAATTTAAATTTAATGTTTAAAAGATTTTTAAAACTTGTATTGAATCGGAACATCTAACAACTTGATACAATATCCGCTAATGAATTTTGTATTTTTTATAAAACTATTTTCTTTTTGATATATCATTTAAATGTTTATTTAACATTAGAGTATCATCAAAAAGTAAATTTGTAAAGCAACAATTTTGAATAATAAGCATATGAAAATTTATTTCACAAATATTAGGTTAAGTTGATTTCTTGGTATGAAGATATTTTTGTCGATATTGCTTGACTAACATCAATACTGTTTTTGTCCTTTGTTTTTAGTATATAATTTGCTGATAATTTAACTATGAAAATTAAGAAGTGAATGTATGGATTCATCATTTGAAATATTATTAAACAAGTAGCACCCTCTACTAGTAATACAGTAATTATGGAATATTACATTATATATAAAATTATTTTATATTATAAAACTTTAAATGTTAAATATTAAACATCCTCCTAACCGTTACGTTTATTACATTTTATAATATCCAGCTGCATCATCTTATAATACTACAAAGATTGTATAATACTACAAGTTGCTAGTAGTCGAGCTCCCTAATAAGTCAGACATCACAACTACTATGATTATTTTTAACCTTGTGCTTGTTCCATCATTGCAGTACATTCTGATAAATATTTTAAGTGATTCCTCAAATGAAATTAATCATTCATGTTCAAAACTAACTGTATTTATTTGTTTATCATACAGGAGAGTCAACAAAAATTATTATTTAAAAATAAGTGATTACCTATAGGTTGTATCAAGGTTTTAAGTGAATTATATTTGAGGGGACAAATCAAATGTATCACAATTTGATTCTTTTGCATCTGATATTTTCTAAATTATTAAGTTAACTGCATTTTTTATAAAGTTACTCATTTGAAAAAGACTTGTTCTTAAATTTAAATCACATTGGGATAAAAAATCTTATTCCAAATAAAACTGTCTATTTTCAAAAATTTGATTTCATATGAAATTTGTATTTCATGATCTACAAATAAATTTTCCTTTAAACTAAAAAGTTATTCCTAGTTATCATGCATCACTATTTTATTCGAAATTACTAAAATTATTCGCAACTCCGGACAAAAATAAAAAGATGTATTTTAATAAATAAATGTTGCAATCTAATCAAATTTGTTGCATTTTCTTTCACTAATACAAAAAACGACACAATTTTCCGAGGTTAGCCGATATGGCAAGAAAGATGGGCAATGTATAATTTCCTAGACAGTGAAACCTTTTTTCGTTTGCACGTAGAAAAGACTTTGAAAAATTAACGGAGAAAAATCGAGTCCTGGCGGTGGTTCCTCGTTTTCAGGGTCAATCCTGGTGTAACATACGGGTCCACGTTCAGCATAATCGTATTGACTGCACGTGATAATCTTCAATCCTTGCCTGTAGAAGGTCGACACCTCCTGCCACGTGGTTTCGACCTCCTCTTCCTCCCAAACCATATTCAAAGCTTCAACTCGGTCCACTCACTTTGATACGACTTAACGAATTATACGCGTGATCTGTCGCAAAAGTATCGATATTCATTTTCTCGGACCGAAAATAATCGTAAAACATCGTGTGAACGGTTTTGTAGCTTATTGCAATTTACTTTGCACCGTTTCCCGCGTTTTTAATGGTTATTTGAACGTTCTTTTACCGTGAAAGTTTTATCCTTATGATACAGTAAAGAACTAGAGATTTCCACTTATGATAGAGTAAGAAACTAGTAAATTTTACTTATAATAGGGTATTAGAGTTAAGCCTTGATATAAAAATATCAAGAATTCATTTATGAATACAGAAAAATTCATTAATGAATTTTTCGGGTCTGAACTTTCGCTCATATCGCGTAGTTCCGACATTGACCGAAGTTTACCGAACGTGGAAAGCGACAACGAGCGGCGTAAATGTCCGAATGACCAAACGTAAACAACAACATATCGGAAAATTGTAATGCAAGAACAAAATCCTTTTATTTTTGATTTTCTGTTATGAAACTTCTTCCAATATATTTGTGACATTTTCCTGATTAAAATGAGACCAGACACGACATAATTCGAAGCATATTTACTTGTAATTTCAAGCATTTCACTTGTATCCATGCTTTACTGATGTAAGATTTGCGGTAAACGGACGAGTAATGACACGTCGGGTGATTTCGTTTTTCTTCGGTGCTATTCGGATCACGTGATACGTCTGACAGTCATCATCGTAGAGTTCTATGGTTTTATCACTTCGTGGATTTAACTCCTATAAGTTATTACAAATAAATACAATATGTCTCGAATTACGTCGTGTTTGGTCTCATTTTAAACAGGAAAATATCACAAATATGCTGGGAAAAGATGGATACAAAGAGAACCGAAAATAAAAAAGTTAACAACGAATTGGTATTGTGAACAATACAAATGACTTTTGATATTTGCCGATTGTCATAGTTGCAGCGTTCTTTTCTTTTTCACTCGCTATCCTCCTCTGCATTCCAAACTTATCGTCAATTGAACCAGTAAATTTATTAGTAAAATTTTAATAACAAATTCAAAACTAAAAAAAGTTTTATATGTGCATTGCTATTGTCTGGCGGACATATTGGATCCAAGATCATGTTACATTTCTTGGTAAGCGTAATGGGGATAATTTTTTCGTTCATATCGTGTAGATCATTTTCACCTATATCAAGGCTTTGGAAACTTGAGAGGTAAGAAATTACAAAATTTGGGAGTTTTACAATTTAGGAATACATAACAAAAATATTTTTTGTATAAATGTAAGTGTAAAGGACATTTGAAGGTCAACTTCATTTTGACAAACGGAATGCCACATTTTTTGTATCTTTAGTGCAATAGCTATTACTCGGACGACTTCCGCAAGCTATCATTAAATGTGGTGGTAAAATAAACATTCTTATATTTAGAATATAGGACGTGAAGATGAGTTTCGCGGCAAGCCCATTCGCCAAGCTTAATCCCATTAGATTATTTTCTGGAGAGCACTCAAAAATGTCTATCACGAAATACTGGAAAATACGAGACAACGGATTACTGCAGTATGTGTTAGAATAAATTCAGAAACAAAACGCGGAATTCAACGATAAGAACGTAACTATCAGGTTAAACCGAACAAATTTTCGTTTAGATAATTTTGAAAATTTAAGAACTTTCAAAAGTCGAATTTCAAGAATTTTCAATACAATTTTTTAGAACAACAAAATAAATGTTGCACTAATAATTTTGTTATAAACATTTATGTGACACATTATAATTTACTTATAAATATTTATAATAATTTATATTTTTTGCAAATATCTAATATCTGTAAGAAATAATTATTTTTAACCTTTTTGAGAACATTGATATATTTGTGGACATTTGTGTTTTTTTTTAATTTTATATACATTCAATATATTTAATATATCTAAATACTATTTTACTTGTTGAGTATTATCAACGTTTTAGAATTATTTTATTTAATTGTTATTCGTTTAAAACAAATAGAATATAGGTACACAAAAAATGTTCTAACCTCAAAAAGATAATACTTCAAGAATTCTTGTATATTCAATATATGAGTATCTTATTATATTTTATAATATAATAGCATGATAACCAAATGCTTTTACAATAAATTATTCTATTTATTCAAAATTATTTATAAGTTATTCTATTCACAGTTATTCGCAAATTATTCCATTTATTTGAGGTTATTCATAAACTATCCTATTAAATGGTCGACAAATGTGCTAAATTAAGCTGAATGCAATTCGAAATTTCAATCGAGAGTCAAATAAAAGGGAAAGTATTCTGGAAAATTTGCAGCAAATTATTGGCTTTAAATTAACGCGAGGTGGAAAGATCGTGACATCGAAACGTGTCCCTCTGGAATTTAGATGAGCAAGACTTGAAACGAGACAAACTTTAAAGATGGGAAAAAGAGTTTAAAAGAGAACGTATCGTAAAGTTTCCGTCATTCCAAGAATAACTTCTTTGACTCCCCGTGTTTCGACGCGACCCCTGCTTTCACTATATTGCAAAGCGAACTGGTAATCACAATATAACTATAAATTTGTATAAATTTAAATTAAATATAAGTAAATCTGACTTAAAAATTTTTAATATTATATAATTTTTTTTTAAATAAATTTTTAAGAAGGATTTGTGTAATAGGGGTAGAGTTAAATTTATGTAAATTAAAATTAAATCTATTCTTTTTTGTATAAAGTAAATTTAAATTTGTTTCTTTTATACAAATACTTCTTAAAAATTCATTTCACAAAAATTGTATAACATTAACAATTAAAAATTTAAATATATTTATATAAATTATTTAATATTATACAAATTTAAAGATTTAAATTTATAATCTGTATAATATTAAATTAATAATAAATTAATTGTTGATTTAAATTTAAATTATAGAAATATAAATTTATCACTTTTACACATATCCTTCATTTTAAAAATAAGTTGTACAACATTAAATATTGGTAACATTATAAGAGTATCGAACAAAAAATTCCGCTTGAAAAAGACAAGAAATACTTCTGATAGTTACAATAGTAAAATAAGAAATTTTTTTATAGATTGACAAGATACAAGAACGTAACATATTTGCAACACGACGTAACGAAAGGTTAAGCATCGTAAAATGAAAAATGTGCCACGTGTCTTATTTCGCACAAGAAGTATCACACCACGTGACTTTGGTTAATCTGTCCGTCGGACACAGATTTATCCACGGTTTTTAACATGTGGAAACAGGTTCCACTGTTCAAGAGCTGGAAAGAATGCACGCGAGTCCTATCAATTATATTGTAGAGCCCATCTTTTTTTAACGCAACCGCGGAGACGTGACTCACGCATTTTTGTCATTTGTCGAATCGGTCACATCTACTAATAAACTCGCATAACTTGGGTGTCGGGTGACATAAACGAAGTATCTCATTTCGCTTGTACATTCTTTCCTACTCTGAACGATATATTAGATTTTCTCTAGGATCTTCTTACTTTTTATCTCTATTTGCCTAAAACATGATAAAACCTGGTGATTTTTAACACTTTGACTGGTACGTCATCCATTTATGGATGACATTTTAATTTTCATACGAATTTATCTATTATTAAGAATTCCTTCACTTACATAATTGGAAATATTCTTACTACTTGGAACTATGAATAGTAAATATGTATAACAAAATATTGTGGACATATTTGACAAGATTTGTTAAAAATCAAAATATTAAGTAAGAAAATTGTCTACTGCTGTGTGACAGTTAACGGACTGAAGGATGTTCCGCCATGTTGCTTTAACTAAATGCGAAGTGGCGGGAAAATTTAAATCGCTGTATATGGTACTTTCGAATATTTTAGAAGAAAATGGCAAAATAAATATTCATATCTTGCATATTATGTCTTAATTTGTTGTAATACTAATTTTTTAATAAAAAGGAAATATTATTTTCAAGTATAAGATGAAATTATAATGAATTCTTTCAATAATAACTTGTTTAAAACTTCTTTGTTCTTGTTTGTTCTTTACTAATTAAGTTTTCTTTGTTATTCTTCAAATAACTTTCAAATAAATGATGTTGATTGAAATGGACCACGTCAAATTAAAGCACGTTAATAAATGAAGCACGTCGAAGTGAATCATGTTGAATTGAAGTACGTCCAACTGAATTACGTCAAATTGAACCGTGCTGAATTGAAATATGTCAAATTGAATCATGTCGAATTGAATCGTATCAAATTAAAACACGTCGAATTGAATCACTTGAAATTTGATAATGTGAAACTAAATTATAATACTTCGAATTGGATCACACAGAACTGAATTTCTTTGAAAGAATGGACATTCACTGGGTTAGTCTAAATGCGCCCTTACAGTAGTATACCTGCAAATTCCCCATAGCAGGGAATTATCAAACAGTACTCTATAAGCTCAACATAACAATTCTTTGCAAATAAAATATCTCATTATATAATTATACATAACATCTCACTATATGTTTTGATACACGATATAATTATGAACAAAATCAATAAACAGTAAGCAACAAGATAATTTAATATTATAAATTTGAAAATAAACGGGTAAATAAATAATAATTCATTAAAGCAGTAATTAATTCAGAATGTATAACGAGGAAACTGATATCTGAAATTATCTGAAAGCAGTAAACAATTATTTTTACTTGACGAGTTAATACATTCCCATTTATTTAAATTAAAATAAAAATGATAAAATTAAAAATTAGGAGCAGGACGTATAGAACACTGATAAAAATGATGATATTTGAGAATTTATGACGAAGAATTTATTAAATACATCATTATAAAATTTTCAATACTGTAAATTTAGGATCTGAAGTTACGATACAAAATTCTTTTATTATTATTAAAAATACCATCTGAAGATGCCGCTGTTGAGGAATTTGCTATAACTTCGCAACTAAAGATATAAATTGTCCAGAATTTTAGCTCCTTCGAATTTGTCTCAAGTGAAAGAAGCAATTTTGTTTTTTATGTATGATGTTTATTCTTTCTGACAAAACAATTTCCTAACTTTCAATGTTTCAAATTTTTCAACTCTCACATTCCAAATTTTCAAGTTTCCAAATTTTCAATGATGTAAATTTCTACATTACCAATTTCTAAATTTTTATTTTTCTAAATTTCTAAATTTCCAAATTTCTATATTTCCAACCTAAATTTTCCAAATTTCTAAGTTTCTAAATTTCTAAATTTCCAAATTGCAAATATTTAAATTTTCCAAATTACAAAATTATCATATTTCTACGCTTATTATATTCCTGTTTCTAAAACAGTCTTGAAATAATAAATTCCAAATACTTTCAGTACAATATGCAACGCTCAAAAAAGTAACACTTCCACACAAAAATAGTAGTAAGAACTATGATTAGGTTGGCAGAAGTAGTGTTTAAGAGCATTTAGTGAAACTTCGTAGCTGAGGATATAAATTAGTGGATATTCTAGCACCTTCAAATTTGTCTGAACTAAAAGATACAAGTATAATTTATCATCCATGAAATAGTATCGTCAATAAATTTAACGTAGTAAGAAAACTTGAGAAATTGTAAAACATTGTGGAATTTAGGTAAAGCAATCGATTCACACATTTATTTTTTATATGCAACATTATAACAAATTATAGTCAACGAAGATTGATTAATTATAATTAATGCAGCACTTATATCACATAAAATATTCAAATATTCAAATGTTACATAAAAAAATTATTAATATTAAATAAGATATTATTAAATATTTAATATAAATATTAAATAAAATATTTTAATGTTCCATTAAATATTTATAAATAAAACTGAATCTGATTATTTTATTTACAAAAAAAATTTGCATATAAAATATATTCATAGTTGCAAAACTATTTATTTTCTGAATGATGAACAATTTGAACTATTATAAGTTTATTTAAATATTTTAAAAATATTTTTTATATTATATATATTATAATATAATATATAAAAAATGAAAAACTCAATCTCTTTACAATTTTTACTTACACCACTATTAACATACAATCATTAGGATAAATAATAAAAATTTTAATTGTTTTCTTCACTTCATACAAATTTGACATAAATTTATACCTTCAGCTGCCATTTTTTATTTTTTATATTTACTATAGAAAACTTCCTTCAAGCAGCCACCATTTTTTATCAAAGAAACTTTTCTAACTAGTTTAATCACTAAATATAAAGCACTGAAAGCTTCTAGTTTCAATAATTTTTTTAATAATTTTTGTGTAAGAAATTTACAAAAACCATTTTTATTTTCAATATTTTTTTCTTATGTAATTTCTTCTTTGAAAAGAATAGTATAACTAATGACTTTATCGATAAATTAACGAATTTAAACGAAGAATTAATAAATGTAATCGAAGATTATAATTTATCAATCAATAACTGATAAAATTATCAAAAGAGCCAGTTACTTTATCACTTAAAAGCTCTAGGATGAAAATTATGGTTACGTTACTCTTATGGTTGGAAGATCCTTTCTTCTTTTATTCGAAACTTTTCTTCCTTGTAGCACTTTTTTTAGTACCTTTCCGGTTACAACCAGAAACGTTCAAACAAAATTTTCCGTGTTATAAACTAACTGAGTCACCCAGTTAAACCACTCTGAATAATATTTTGCCAGTTGTTTTGACAACTAAATTTAAAAAGACTTTTTTTAACTTATTATTGCAATAGTACTTTATAAAATAACATTATATGAAATTTTTATATTTTGTTAAACATAAACGAATTATGTTTTCATAATTTATATTCGTAGTTAATGGAATTATATTTTTACTATTTACTTTCATAATTAATGAAATTATATTTTTCACAATTTATTTTTATAATTTATGTTCACATTTAGTAAAATCATATTTGCATAAGTTATGCTCACAATTAATAAAATTATCGAAAATATTTTTCCTCAGTTTGCAACTTTTATAATCTGAAAATTATTACAAATTTTCAAAATTATACCATTTTCTTTTAAATACATTTCTTAAGCAGAAAATATTTATTCATTTTTATTTTCTTATTATTATCATTTTTTATATCATATATTTAATACATTCTCATATTATTCTTTCCTTATTATTATTACTAGAAATAGAAATAAATTTTATTTTATTCCCACTGCTAGGTACTATTGTACGATGTCCAAAAATATTTTTTTCACAATTCAAAAAATTGTATAACAAAATGCTCAATTAATTACACCAAATAGTTGTCAATAGAACCTAGTCAATATTCCGCTATATTTATTGCAATTTTTCATTTTCTCTATATTAAGACCGCTTCACACAGGCAGAATTTAGTCGTCAACTTTAAGAATTATCATCACTTGAAATCCGTATTTCACATACAAGTACTTCTTTCTCGCCACTATGTATAACGAATATACGTTGCATAGTCGTTCAATAAAAGAAGAAACGATTTCTTAACCAATTCACGATGATCGTTGCTCAATTTACCGCTTCGAAAAAGTCTTAGGACACTTGACACCCGTTAACGAGATTCTGGAATTTTCCCATGGACGAGTGACGTGTATCAAACTAATGGTCGACAAGAATTTTAACTTTACACGCGATAACCTTTCGACACACATCAATAAATCGTGCAAGAAATTCGCGAACACTTTCACCCTACAAAAATTATAATAAAACCCTAACAAAGTAGGGGATTATAAAATTCAGTAATTTAAAAGAATGTACAAAATTTAAACCAATGTAAAAGATTAAAAAATTTTAAACAGTGAAAATTTTAAATTAGAAAAGAATGACCATTTAAAAATTTAAAAGAGAGAAATATTCAAATAATAAAAATCTGTAAAAGATTTGTGAAATTTTAAAATAAAAAGTGTAAAAGATTAAAAAAATTAAAAGAGTGAGAATAGTTACAAATTACAAAATATTTAACAAATTAAAAGCATACAAATTTTTGAACTTAAAACGGTGAAAATTTAAAATTATAAAACAGTAAACATGTAAAAATTTAAAATGATACAATATTTCAAAAGGTTCAACAATTAAAAAAAAAATGTTTAATTACCAAAGAGTAAAATTTAAAAATTTGGAAAAGTGAACATTCTATAACTTAACAAAGTGAAAATTTAATATTGTAAAAGTGATCAAAATTTATACGAGTGAAAATTTAAGAATATAAGAGTCTGAATCTAAAATGTAAGAGTGCAAATTAAAAATTTTTAAATGTGTGAAAATTAAAAAGTTTGCAACAGTGGAAATTTAAAATTAGAAAGAGCATAAAGGATTAAAAAATGTACAATAAAAAAGAGCGTGATTCGATCCAAAACTGTCCCAGTAAAATATTACAATATGAACTCTCTATTACTATTAACGCACTTATAGTTAATATATCCGATTTGCACAAATTCCTTAGCGGTGTCTGTGTCGTAAGACTTTCGTGCGGTGTAAACACAGTAAGCTGCGCAGTAAGCGAGAAAAAACGTCGGGACACGACGGAGGTCGAAAAACGCAGGAAACGGTTATTCGGACAAGAGCGAAGGTCGAAAGTGCAGAATCGAATCGTGGCAGGAGAAAGACCGACCGAACGAATGTGTAGAGCGTAAGAAATCCTGTGGATTTCCTGTCTCCTGAACGAAAATACGATACGAAACGTGATCGAAGATCGTCTTCCAGCCGAAACACAACGTTAATCGACTTCTCGAGGGCACATCTCTGGCGCGACTGACGATCGAGCGGGCAAAAGAGGATTCTCGCTAGTGGGCTAACGATGCCAGAGGCCCGGGAGACCATCTTCCTTTTTTTTCCAGAACACCTACCGTCAGACTCTTAACATTATCTGCCGGTCCTGCTGTCTCTAATAAATCTTTCTATCTCCGTCACACACCGATACGCATCGAGACGTTTCCCGTCATCGAGTGGAACGGGATTGTCCTACTTCCTGGATAACTCTTGCGAGACATTTGATTATTTCGAACGTTTCGGGAAATTGAATGTGTGAAGTATTGTGTAGAAGCATGGTGTTTGAGTGATGGAAGATGATAATAGTGAGAAATTGAATAAATTAGATATAAAAAGTGGTTTGATGTTCGTTCACTCAGAGAACACTGGTTCATGATAATAGTGTGAAATTAAATAAATTAAATATTGTGTAACTGTGGTTGATATAATGATAATAATAAAAATAATATAAAATTGAAGAAATTAAATATTCTGAAACAGAACCTGATATAATGATAATAACGATAATATCATAAAGTTGAAGATATTAAATATTGTGTAAAAGTGGCTTGATATACTGATAATAATGATAATATTATAAACGTAACTGAATTAAATATTGCATAAAAATGCCTCGATATTGATTAAATTACTATTTTATTTGAATAAATAATAAATAATGATAATAACGTAAAATTAAATAATTGAAATATTATATAAAAATAGTTTGATATGTATTAAATTATTATTATACTTGAATAAATAATAAATAATAATGATAATGAAAAATTGAATAAATTAAATAAAATTATAGTTGTTTTATATAAGAAATATAATTTTATTATTAAGGTACGAATTTAATAATAAATTAAAATAAATTGTTTCATATATTTGTTATAACTTTTTCATTTTCTATTTATAATAGTATTTATAAATGAAGGTGCTATGACGAAATTATGAAAATTATTATTAAAATTATCAGATATAATATGACCGGTGTATCAATTAAACTGATTATTAATTTTATTTGCATATAAATGCAGCTACTCTTGAGTATATCCTGGAGAATAAATTCGAGAATAAATATGGAGAATGAATAAGCTGCAAACTATTGACCCTAAATATTCAGCAAGTGAGTAACCGATGTTATCATGTTTCAGAATTTTCATATTCTAAACTTTGGATTTTTCGAATTTTTATATTTGAGAATTATGAAATTTGTAAGTTTCTAAATTTAGGAATTTAGATACTCGAAAATTGATAAATTAGGATCGTTTAAATTTTGGAATTTAGAATTTCAAAAATTTAAGGATTTGAGAATTTTTGAATTTGAAAATTTTTGAGTTTGGACGATTGTGAGTTTATAGATTTGGAAATTAAGAACTTTTATATTTTGGAATTAATAACTTTGGAGACTTGGAAATTTTGGAATTTAGTACTTTGTAAATTTGGAAATTTAAAAATTTGAGTTTGAGAATATGAAAATTTAAAAATATAGAAATATCAAAATCCCAAATTTCTAAATGTCTAAATTTGTGAACTCCTAATGTTTCAAATTACCAAATTATCAAATTATCAAATTTCTAAATTATTTTCGACAGACACTTGTTGAACTCTTATAAATTTAAAATAAAAATGTTCTATATTATTTCAAAGTTACATGCACGATGTTTGTCCCCATTTCTAAAACATATTCCTAAACTAATAAATTAAAAATTCTCTTTGTATAATATAGAATACTTAAGAAAATATAACTTCTACAAAAAGAAGTAGTAAAAACTATGATTGGGTTGGCATGTCTAAACTCGTGGTGATTCCACTTATTTCATTTCAAAACCGCTCTAGTTCTACTGCAGAGAAATCAGAAAATAACTCGAAAATATGTCAAGAAATTAATAGTTTAAAATGAAAAACTATTATTGTAATTGAAAAACTATTATTTACCAAATTTTAATAAATAATTTTGTAACGTCACAAATTAAAAGTCGTGAATTTACTTGATTTGTGAATTCACTCAATAATATGGTGTAAAAAATTTACTATAACATAGTATAATAATACTATACATATAATAATATTACATCATATATTTGCTAAGAATATAATAAAATAATTTAGCAAGTAATAATTTTCAGGGAACTTAGTATTGCACACTACTTAATACTTGAAAGCGTAATTAATTTCTGAAAAATGATTACATTAAGCTTCATATTAGACACGGTGTTCGGCCATGGAAGTAACACGTTAAGTAGATTGTAATATGAGAGATGTGATCGGTTCTTGGCAAAATTCTTGCGTTAATACTTCAGGCTTAATAGTATTTTTATTTTTAGATCGAACGAATATTTAGACGTTTCCGATCTCTTAGTCACATTGCTATTTAATCTATTCCACTCGACTGTTTTGTTTTCTGACTGTTGCTGTTTTAACGATATTAGTTTAGACGGAGAATGTATTTCACTAAAGTGCCTACTTAAAATAGTTTAACCTCTTTAAGTGGTTGGAGTTGAGTATCTGATGATTAATAATCTTTCAGGACTTTCAAGATTTTTACTACTTATATTTTCTATTATTATACTATATTTTTTATTACTATGAAGTTTGAAGTTTTGAAAATTTGTCATATAATTTCATATAACTTAATCTCTTAAATGTTTTGAGGTTATATTTAGCATTTAATAATTTTTTAGGATTTGTAAGATTTTTACTACTTATATTATTGTACAATTATATTATACTATATTTTATATTATAATAGAATTATATTATGTTATATTTTATATTACTATGAAGTTTGAAGTTTTGAAAATTTGTCATATCATTTATTTCATATAACTTAACTTAAGGGTTTCCAGGTTATGTAGCTAGCATTTCATAATTTTTTAAGATTGTGAAATTTTTACTATTAATTCAATAAATGCTAGAAAGGTTTATTGCAACACGTATTATTATTTCTATGAAAAAATCTGAAGCATAATTTTCTTAGCTAAAGTTTCGATTAACTTCAAAAAATTATAGTTAATGTACCTAACTATAATTTTTTAATTATAATTAATATACAAGTATTAACTATAAATTTTTTAACAGGAAATCAAAAGAACAAAGTACAAAACTAAATTGAAATTGCTATTTTCTCAATGATCCATCATTAAAAGGTCAATAACCTCTTACCCCTTTTATGATTTACACAACTTATATGATTTAACACTGCCAATATTCGGACAATTAACTAATTAACAAAGATAATACAAAATTTACTACAACATCATTTTGAATACAGCAAAGTTACTTAACCTATAAATCAACATATGATTACAAAGATAATATATCAACATTTTGAATATTATAATAATTACCTAACCTAATTCAACACACGATTAGAAAGATTATTGTCAGTTAGTTAATGTAACGTAACGATTAATGCACGCCAGAGATTATGCAATTCTTTATCAGGCGGAAAGAATCCCGGAATTCTTAAGATAGAAGAGAAATTTGGCGCGTAAAATCTTAGTCGCTGTTTCCAGTTTGCGCAGGAAATGGCCAAGTGAGCGCAGGCGGATCGGCTTGTAGATTCGCCTTAACGCGTGCCAAGGGTGACACGAGTAACACGAGTAAAATGAGAAATCGTGCTCAGGCTCGCTTGACTAATTGCGAACAACCGTGTCACGATGAATTTACGTGAAGTTACGTTGTTCGTACCACCTTTCCTTAATTAAACATTCAATCGTCGCGAACATATCGACGCGGTGTAATCGAACGTCTCATATAAGTCTAACCTAACCTCTTGGATTAATAACATCGAATCGAATACGCGATGTTGCAGTTCGAATGTAACAAACATAAATCGGATTTGTGCAGAATTGAGTTCCGAGTTCAATATGGATTATAATTTGAACAATTAAATATTGCAAAATCAAAGATACACCTTTATTTATCTTAATATTGCAGTAATAATTGTTTGATGTAATAGTTGAAAAAATTATAGGTTAAGGGCTCAATAAGAGAAAACTTGATTGTCAAATTTTAGATTCATATTCTATTAATTATTATATGTTCATTTCTGTACTTCTTTTTTATAATTTTGTATGATTTAGCAATATTATTAAACAATTTTAAATATTCATTCTTTGAATACTTTTAGGTTGATTCTTTCGTGCTTTTATGTTGACGTAATAGAGATTTTGTATTAAAGTGTAACTTGAATACTTTAAAGTATTTAATACTTTAATACTTTATTGTATTTAAAATATGTATGAAAGTTTAACAAAATATTGCTTGTATGCATAATATAAACTTGCTGAAATAAAAGGTTTAAACGAGGAAACTTTTCAAGTAGAAATTTGGATATTTAACCACCCCAAAATAATTTTAAGTATTGAAACACAGCAAAATAATTTAAAAGATTATTAATTATATATTTATTTTTTAATTAATAATGGAACTTCCTACAATAATGCGAATTTTTATAAAAGCTTTAATAGAAATTTTATAGCGTATTGATTTAATCAATCTTGACGATTGAAACTAATTTATTCGTTTTTTATGAACGACGAATAAATCAAATTTATTAGCGATTTTTATGCAACACATTTTTACTAGACATTTTTATTAAATTCTTTACACCAAGCAATTCAATAATTTTGTTATCTATCACGAGATAAAAAATAATAAAATAATGCTAAAATAATAAATATGTACCGTTAATATAGTAAATATGTAATGTAAAATAATAAATGTATACTGTTAAAGAACATATATGTCATGTTAAAAAAAATAAATATATATTATTAAAAAAATAAATATGTACTGCTAAGAATAAAAAATAGAAAAAGTGTAAAAGAAAATTAATCTAGTGTATTCAAAGTTACAAATACCAATTCTAAAACTGTTTCCTTCAAAAATTTGACGAATTCTCTTGACGTTATTATTTCTCTATTATTAGTTACCATTAATATCCGTTTCACTGAACTAATAAATAAGTTCTTATCACACTTGTAATTTATGTATAAGCCCTCATACATATAACTATACATGTTAACACTAGGTTTAGACTAGATGAAAATGGCGCGTCCTACATTCCTCATTTCAAATTAGAGAAATTATTAAAATGCTTTTGTCGAAATAAATAATAATAATAATTTTGTCAATAATAATTATAAAAGTAATAAATTATTTTATGTTTCATCTCTTATATATTTATCGTTGTACATTAATTTTAATTCGAAAGTAACAAACCGGACATAAACCTAGCGTTAAAAAATTCCTATTTCAAATTGTATGAGTCACTTCGAGTGCAAAGGGTTAACTTTAAAATTTCTGTCGTCCTGGTTAGCAGTTCTGAAATTCGAGCTTCGATTTTTGGGCCAGTGACGAATGTGGTTCCGCACATCCGGAGTCACTTAATCATCCAGTATTAATATCATCACCTCCCTTCAACGAACAGCTGTCCACATCTCTCCGTCTCTCTCTTCCTCTCTCACTCTTTCTGATCTGCTTTTGCTCTCTCTATTTTCCAGCCAAATCACAATTTCTGTGCACTATTTACTTACAAAAATCAATCATGCTAAGCTGCTTTCGTTGATCTACTCAGACGTAGAGAATCATAAAGTTGGAAAGTGATAAAGGAGAAATCGTGGGTGAGGTGTTCTAGTTATAACATGATTAAGTTACACAAACTATATGATAGGTTTTATACTATATTAATACTGTTTCTACCAAGAGGTGTCAAAAGACACCTTTCAAATTTTAACTTAAAATTATTCTCTAAGTTGAATCATTTTTCCAGAATTAATTTTTTGACCTTTCATACAATAGTTGCTAAATTAATTCAACGATATTATTTTCTTCTAGCTCTAGATCTAGAAATGTGCATACGGTATACTTATTTCTACCATGAGGTCTTCTGACACATAAGGATTTCAGTGCCTAATTTTAAACCATTTTACATATAAATATCAACACCATTCTGCAGCATTATATCAATTATAATCAAATTAGAGAATCCCGATTTCATATTTGACATAAGATGTGAAATACTCACATGTTACAGTGCCGCCGGCTACTGGTAGAGGGATGTTGTTCAAACGGATTACGTTGAAATTCTTCTTTGTTACGCTCGAGCTTTCTTGTACAGTTGAACTGTGTTGTTCAACGCGTTGTTCCTGCCTTTGACGAGTCCTCCTCGCTCTGTGAGTTTTGTGTGTACTATGCTCACGATATTCTTCCGAAGCCTGCAACATCATTTTAATATCGTTTTTAGTAAAAACAAGTAATTGTAACAATAATTAAAGAATTGTTACGAGTAGGTGAAAATATTGTATCTAACTACATTTCATAAAAAATATAATATAGAATTTTATAGTTTAGTAATGTCTCTCACATTGTCCCTCAGCTCAGAAACGAAATGGGACAATTCGAGAGTACCAGACTCGAAATTCGATCCTCGCAACTCGCCTTTGTTATTTGCAGAACAAAGAAAAGGATAGAGAGTAAAAAGGCAAGGATAGAGAATATATCGAGGTAACCGAGGGATTTAAATCCCCACGTATCAAATGTTATATTAAAGACAATTTTGAAACTTTTTTATTATTAACTTTTTCCAAATGAAAATGTTTTTAACATATTAGTCAGATTATTCCCATTAAAGTGAGACCAAACATGACATAATTTGGACCATATTTACTTATTAATACTTTGTGAGTCTGTAACTCATTTTATGTTATTGATCATTTTAAATTAATTAATAAAACAGATTGTTGCAAAAATATTTGAAATACTTGTACACATATGTGTTCAATGCATAAATAGTGCCGGGACAATGTCAAAGTATGAGGCTACATTTTAGGGACAATGTGAAGGTACAAGCCTATATTCGACGGACAATGTGAGGGTACAAGACGTTGTTTTATGGACAATGTGAGGGTACAAGATCACGTTTTACGGACAACGTGAGGGTACAAGATTACAATTTATGGACAATGTGAGGGTACAGCTCACGTTTCACGGACAATGTGGGAATCAGTGTATGTTTAATGAACAATATGCGAAACTGGTTGGATTTAATTATTTACATAAAATGATTTATGCAATAAATACTAAATAAGTAAATATTGTTCAAATTATGTCGAGTTTGGTGTCATTTTAATTGGAAAACCCTCAGAATTATGATAGAAAAGTTTCTAGTTAAACAAAAAAATTAAATTAAAAAAGTTAAAATATTGAATTCTGAATTGTTAAAAAATATAGGCGTAGCAGTTGCATTTTAAGAAGATTTTATATTTTAAAAGAAAATTCTCTTCTATTGCATATATTTTAAAATAATTTTAAGAGAATATTTTCCCTCGTTGCTTATATATTATAAAAACAATATTATTTCTTGGTAAATTTGTCTCGATGCAAGTATAGCAACTTCCCGTACACGTAATATTTTATATGGCTAAATAAAACGATCAGAAAAAGTAGAATGTATACAAACTGCGGAAGTTTGGACAAACCATAGTTTGTGTAAATCTGCGGTTTAAGCTACGGAAGTTTGTATAAATATCCACCCTAGACTGCGGAAGTTTATGCGAATGCATATTTTTATAAATTTAAATTAACCTTGCCAGAAATATGTTTCATAATTATGTACCAATGTATCATACATTTATTACATGTTGAAAATACATCTTTTATTTCGTGTAAATTTATTTCTCGATTCAGAGAAATCTTTTTATTTAGACAAAATAATTTCTTTTTTTTTACTTATAGGTTTCTTTTTAATCATAACTGAGTAAACCAGATTCGTTTAAATATTAGAATTTATGTTACATATATGATGGTATCAAATATGTCAATTCTTAACTCAATTATGGTGAGTGCATTAAAATTTGTATAGAGAATATTATTCGGTGAAATTATTTTAATATTTTTCGATAACAATTTATACTTGATTATTATATCAAATTATATATACTTGTGAAGTGTATTTATTATTTACTAATAAATTATTTGGTAATTGTCTAAATGTACTGAATTATTTTCTCATACATTCGTTGATTTTATTTTAACGAAAATAATAAAATATAATTTCATAGATAAGAAGTTTCACTTCACGTTTATTTAAAACTAAATACATAATATTATTACTAAAAGAAGATGTATACTTTTCATCCCTGATTATTTTAATTTACAATGGGTAAACAATTGCACATAGAGTTAAGAACCGCTGGAAAATATAGTGAAAAATTACTTGCTTTTAAAAATGTATGATACATATTTTATGTTTTTATAAACTTGTAACCTATTTTTGTGTGTCATATGTTATAAAATAATTCGTAGAAAACTGACTAATTGCAGATTTCCTTAATTCTTATTTCTGTTCTAAATGTTGCATCGTCATTGCTTCATCATATTGTTTACCTTCAGTTTTACGAAGCTTCTTCAAGGCAAGATGAAATTTATAAACAAACCTCCATCAAAAATGCTTTGAAGCTAATGGAAACCACATTGGACATCTCTTGTAAAATAAACCGTGAAAATGCGCAGGAAACATTTATAGTTAACGCTTAGACAATGAAACAAAATATACTTACAAATATAATATACAAGGTATATTATTTAATACATAACTAACATTTTAGAACGGTACATTATTTAATATATAATTAAAATTTTACCGTGATATATTATTTAATAAATAATTTTAATTATATCAAGACATATTATTTTGTGTATAATAAAAATTAATAATTTATAATTCAATCTATCATAAATGATTTTAGCAATATTAATAATTAAACGTACATATTATATCTTACTTAACGCAAAAATGATAAAAAAGGTAATTTTCTTTACTGTAAATAAATTTGACATCTAACATTTTGCAAAACGTTTTTGCATGTAAAATACAAAATAAATTCACAGAATAAAATTTTAATTGTAAACCGATAGCACACGTGAAAATAAAAGTGTATAAAATATTTTACATGTAAAATTTTTACACGTAAAATATAACGTGCAGCAGTACCTATAAATTCAGTTGTAAGATCGCGGGGATGATTTCAAGGAATTCATGCATGAACTTCCGCAGTCTGATACTATAATAAATCTCATAGCCATTCGTCGCTTTCCACTAGCGGAAATTTCATTCTTTCTATTCTAAATGGTGATATGTGGATTGTTCATGCACATTGATATAAATCGTACGGTTGGAATTTCTGAAATCAAGCAATAGTGCATGGTCACAGCTCATTACGATAGAATCTACGTATTTTGAGACTGGTAACATGCCAAAGAGTCCTGCGTGTAAAGAATGTATTATGTAACCCGGACAGACTTATTGCAAAACGTACACGACATGAAAAATTCAATAAAATCATCATAAACACATACGTCTGCTCCATGTCACGCTATTCAGCCATTTCGATATTAAGTATATCGTTGGCAAATCACTGTTAGTCAAAATCATAACGTCGCTTCATTTTTAGATAGATTATTCTTATGAGTAATACTATTACCTCCTCCTTTTGCTAATATTATTACCTTTTCTTACTTTTAAAAATACTATGAGGTTTTGAAATTTGTATATTATTCAAGAAATTACTAATTCTATTTATAGATTAATATTTAGGTAAGTCCACTTACGAAAAAGACCACGTATTTAGTAATTAACAACAAAAGAAATTGTTTCTAATAATCCATTCCATCGTGAATAATTAACTGTAAAATGTAGGTTTTTCTTTTACTATAGTAAAGTCATAATATAAACGGGAATGATCTACACGATATAAACGAAAAAAGTTATCATCACTTCAGGAAAGAGTACCAAAACACTAGAAAGTTCGCTCACCGAAAAATGTAACGTAGTCTGGGTTCGAGTGTATTCGTGAGACAATGTCAAAGCAAGTATAAAACTTTTCTATTTTTGAATTATTATCAATTTTTTACCTATACATTTTGTACATTTTTCTGATTAGAAGAATAGCAAATGAAAAAGAGAGAGACACTGTGGTTGTAGCAGTCGACAAAGATCAAAAGTCTGTTGTTTTGTTTACAATGCTAATACGTTGCTAACTTGTTTTATTTTCAATCCTTTCTTTTATACAACCCTTCCAAACAAATTGGTGACATTTTTCTGATTAAAATCAGACCAAACACGACGTAATTCGAGAGATATTTACTTGTAATAACTTATAGGAGTAAAATCCTCGAAGTGATAAAACCATAGAACTCTACGATGATGACTGTCAGACGTATCATGTGATCCGAATAGCACCGAAGAAAAACGAAATCACCCGACGTGTCATTACTCGTCCGTTTACCGCAAATCTTACATCAGTAAAGCATGGATACAAGTGAAATGCTTGAAATTACAAGTAAATATGTTTCGAATTACGTCGTGTCTGGTCTCATTTTAATCAGGAAAGTATCACAAATATATTGGTGAAACTATAAGAACAAAAAATTAAAAATAAAATAGTTATATTCTTACATTATAATTGTCCTACCGATATGTTACTGTTTGTTTACGTTCGGTCGTTCGGACGTTTTCGTCGCCCGCTTCTTTTCTACGTTCGGGTAACTTCGGTCAATATCGGAACTACTCGATATTATCGAAAATCTTGAATATTCATGTTGAAAATTCAAGATTTTCGATTAAATGATCAGTTTCTGATATTAGATGAACAACATTAATTCTTCAACTAAATATTTTTTGTCATTTATGTAAATGTTCACTAGCATTTTCTATTTTTAACGATTTTTATATCCGAAATGTCGGCTATTTTAAAATTTGATATTTATGATCTAAAAGCTACGTGCGCTTATGCGATGAGTATAAGAGTAAGAGTAGGTGATCATAAAATTTATGATTATGATAGTTTGTACAATTGGAAGCCTTCAAGAACTAAAGGCTCCTTGTATTATTGCATTGTGCGTTGGAGACATTTCTTATTTCTTTTCGAATATCGTGCCAATAAGACTTAACATCAGTTGGCCCATCCGAACTGAATATATTTGTATCGCAGATGATCTAGGAAATCGTTAATTCAAGTTTAGATTATATTTTTTGCGACGCGTAATTTTGGCGCAGATAATATGATGAAATTGAGAGATTTCAATGCGTCTGAGAAACTCTCGATTACAAAGACGAATAATAAAAAACATCAAACAATTTTAGAATATTTGCCTGCTTATCTCTAACAAAATGATAACATATCACTCACATTTTAACAAAATAATGTTATTCACCGCAGTGCAAGTACAGTTTACGGATTACAATATTCAAATTTTAGGTTAGTTGACACTTGAAAGTGTACAGCAAATACTGGTGAACCGAATTTATACCGAAAACAAAAAGTATTCGACGCTTTTATTATTAAAAGTCATTGTTACTATGTAGGAAAGAATTTATAAAAATTTAACCGGAAAACCTGTAAAGCGCATGCAACACAATTGTTTGCAATTAATCGTAAAGGAAAAGCAACTGATTATTAAAAACAATTTCTGTTGTACTTAATTACTAAATCAATGAACTTATAGTTTTATTTGATTTACAAATAAAATTTTCCATAAAAAGTGCAATAATTGTAGACGTAAAAATTGCGAAATCACATCGCATAATATTGATTTTTTTGAACTGTCACGTACTACTGCAAATGGAAAAAGTAACAATATTGCTTGCAATATCAAGGTAGCTAGAACTAATATGACTTATAATTTTGACTACCAGTGTTTGTCATAGTAATGACCTGTAATCATAGTAATCATAGTATTGATTAATTTTGATTAATATTTTTTTTTAAATAAGTAATCCATATCGCAGTTGCAAACTAATTGATTTAAAAAGTAAACTAATTTATTAATTTATTTGAAGAGATATTTGACAATTTTATGCAAAATTTTTCTATATGTTAATAAAAAATAATTGATTTTAGATAGGATTTAAACAGGGCTATTTCTGAAAATTGTTTAAACGGTGATGTGAATAAATATTGCAATAAATACAAATAATGAAAAACAAAATTAAGTACCTCGTGGGACAATTTTTATTTTAATATACAATTTTAAATGACTATTTAAAAAATTAGTTAAACAGGAAAAAAGATGACAGAACTTTCTATGTAATCTGTTAAAATTATATTTGAATTCTCTGCAAGATAATTTGTCTACTAATAGCATTAGTCACTATAAAAATTATGAATTGCAATTTGTAAACAACTGTTGCATTATTTGAAATATAATTTCAGTATACTAATATTAGTAGTAAAATTATGACTAGGGTCAAGCTGTAGTATAAATGGAATTAGTTTATAAAAAAATATAATTCTATGAATAGAATATGAGTCTAATAGTTTTATTTAGTTTATTTGTAAATATATACAATAATGATTTATTAATTTTTAATATTAGAAATATTCTAATATAAAAGTTGATGTGAATGCATGCAACGGTTAGTCTGTGTTCACGTGTTAGGCCTATACTAACGTCATATTCTTAAGTAAATATTTGTAAATATTTGTAAATAAAGAGAAACACGTAGAAACTTCTCGATTATAGTATAAATTGCAGTTTGAATCACTAATATTATTAGTAAATAAGTACCCAGAGTTCGCAAGGGTGCATTGCACCCTTATTTATTTTTATTTATTGAAAATGGCATAGTATTGTTCACTTTCACGCAAAGATATCGAGTACGTAAATGTTGTACGCGGACCACCATGTATTTTGAATTTAATTCTGATGGTAAATGTGTACCTGAATTTGTGTGTTTAGTATCTGGCAGAGATATACGATGGCAGGAACCTGCTAGGACGGTAGTCGTCACAGAACTCGTGGTAACTGGCAATAATTTCGAGCACAATGCTGAATTCGATGTTACCATAATAGCAGGCAGCCCCCACTCACTCAACCACTTTATAAAGGGGTAAAGGATATTAATTGCACTACACTACTCGATACCAACCCTAATTAGGTGATTTTTAAATTTACTGTTAGGGTGAATACTTTGGTCAAGCAGAAAGCAGTTGCAATTTCTTTTGGACAATTTAATTATAGTAAAATTATAACTTATTTAGTTATAGAAAAAATAATCAAATACATTTATCTGAAAGAGTAAATAAGAAATATACGTTCATACTATTAGATAAAATAATGAGAATCTATATTTGCGAAAGAAAATGTTCCAAATTAATTAAAATCTGAAACTATTCATATGGCCCAGTAATTAAATATTCATATTCTATTCATTAATTATAATTGTTCTTATTATTACTGTAAATATTAAATCTGTATTAATTTAATTATCTTTATCATTTAATGAAAAACATCAAGATGACAATATTTTGTGGAATGAGAATATTTTATTTATAATAAATTCGTTTAGTCAGTTACAATGGCTTTTTTCTCTTGAATTTTGGCACATGAAACTTTTCACCGGCAATTTCCAACAAAGTATCCGTTTTAAAGACTTTTACTGCACTTAATCTTTCTGCATTTAACCATTTTTTCTTTTCGTTTTTCTTTGGGATTCTGAAAAATTTATACGACTTTATAATGTAAGAAAAATATTAAAGGTTTACTATAAAATTTTAGGTTGTGTTGATATTGTGAGGAGTTTAAGAATAAGCAGAATTTTTGTATACTTATTAACATAAATGTATAGAATACAAAATATACTTTAATAGAATAATTATTAACAATGTAATAAAACTAAGGCTGTTTAATAATCGTTTAATAATTTGTTTCATTAATCGGTCGTGAAATCTGTGTTGATGGCGTTTAATGGTCAGTGTCATATCACATACTAGTGGAAAAATACAATACCTGATTTCAATATTTAAACAAAATTAATAAGGAATTGGTATTCGGAGCAGAATGTAAATGTACAACATGTGAATGCTTGGAATAGAACGTATTTATCATGTTAATAGAACGCGAAATGAACAGACACGTGTTACACAAATTTAGAGGAACGCAAGAACGGTTAGATAGGAAATGACATTACGGATGCGGCCGTGGCCATCGAATTTGGACCACTATAAATTTTCAGCATTTTTTACGTTCTTAAAATTAAAAGGCCTACATAAAAGATATAATTTATTAGCTACTAACATGATACACTACTACTGTACATAATATCATTAACACATGTTAATATCTTGTATTTCCTTTACTTTGATCACAGCTTGTGGCATGCTCCGTATACATTGATATGCTTTATATCTTCATTATTTTCCCAAATATCTGTAATTCTATTCAACTCAGATAATGTGGTTGGAGAGTTGTAAACTAGTCTTTTGAGTAGGCAGACATTTTCTATGGCATTCTTTCACCTCTAGCGCTATCGATACTCGAATTATAGTGTCTAAAGCATCGCAACGTTTTTAAACGTATCGGTAGAGAAAGTATGCACTTAACCCACGTGTGGATGCTGCGTAAACCTTGAGTTTATCGATAATGAGATTATGTGAAAGAAGGAGAGAAGGGAGCCTGTGATTACAGGTTACAGGTGATTACTAGTTATATTTTCCCTACTTTGTGAGTACAAAATTATTATTAAAATACTTTGCAAGTACAAAATTATTATTATACTTTGTAACTACAAAAATATTATTATAATACTTTGCAAGTACAAAATTATTATTATACTTTGTAACTATAAAAATATTATTATATATAGAGGTTTTCTTCTCTCCTGGTCGTGCCTTCCCATTGTCCCTGGGTCTTGTTAGTCTCTTAATTTCCCATCTCCCAAGTCTCTTGTAGTTTCCTTCCCCCCTCCCCCCCCCTTCCTTACTTTGGCTCCCCCCTTTTTCCCCACTCCCCGAACACCTGTTTCGAAGCCTCGGGAATACTGTCTTGTATCCAACTACCCCCTGCCTACCGTGATCCAGAGTCATAACAACAATTCGATACGGGAAGGATTTTTTTTTTTTTCCGCCTCGCCGGGACTCGATCGCGGGACCGCCGGATCGTCGATCCGAGTCCTTACCGCCTGAGCCACGGAGCCCCCACTCTTGGTACTTCATTAGAAGGATATCCTTCGTACAATACTCATCTGTACTCGACTATATTTTATTAATATTATATTATATTATTATTATATTAATGTTTCCGATAAAATAAGCGTCTGCGGTTTATTACACGTCCTCGAAAATTTATAAACAAAAATGTGTATACAAATATATTTCAAAAATTAACAAAAAGTTTTTATATACCCAAATATTCAATTTTCCAAATGTCCGCGTCCCCAAATATATAAAAATATAATTGAAATATTAAAATAAATTTTAGAAATGAAAATATGTATGCAAAAATAATGTAAAAACAAAAACTGTATATGTATAAATATATTACAGAAATAAAAATACGAATACAAAGAAGCAAATTATAAACAACTAAAAGTATGTACATAACAATAAAATAATTAAAAAATTGTGCAAATAATTTTACCTGAAGAGATTTGAAAAAAAAATTCTTTAAAAGAGATTTGTTTTTCATACAAATTATTTGAACAATTTCTCTAGTTACTCTTTTAGTGGCACATCGCTAATCATCCACACAATTTATTATCACGATAGTAACAAATTGCTATGTATATATTATTTAATAAATTTTGAACAACTTTACTGTTTTAGAAAGTATGTAATATTAATTTCTATTTTAATAAAACTACCCCGTCGTTTGAGTCATTTTGAAACCGGTTTAAAAACACTGACAAACAGTGAGTGTTAATAGAAAAGAACAGCTTTTAAATGACGCATTCTTGTAAATACAGTTGCTATCAGTTAAAACATACACAGTTTTTTTATCCCCTTGTTTTTTATATTTTTTCAATTAAAATTGTAGTTTATTTATATTGTATTTGTCAGTTACTGTCAGTTAAAATCATATACATTTTACATTTATATTTTGGCTAAAAAATGCACTGTATGAAGATGAAACTTCAGTGACAAATACAATAATATTCTATTTGCATTATTAATTATTTGTGTACAAAAAAGAAACCGAATTTTGTTAAATATTTAAGACAAAATGAATGAATATAATGGCAAATATGAAACGTGGCAGTCAGTTAAAATCGTACACGCATAAAACTATAAAGCTTCAATAAATCCGAAGTTCTTCTAATTTTGTAACTTTTATAGATTTTTGTGTACCGAATACGAATGAGTACATCGTTTTATTGCAGCGCCCACGGTTTTTAAGAAAATAGAATTTGAACGATTGCAAATTATCAACTTTGATGTTTTGCGATTTTAAAATAGCAGATATTGTGTTTCTGTTAGCATAAAACGATTCTAGTCGTTTCATCATGAATATTTAAGTGTATTTAAGTAACAGTAAAAGAGTTGTCCAAAACATGTGGACTTTTTGTTAACATTTTTATATTTGCTTCAAAAACAATCTAGAAAATTATCTGACTGTAATTTACGGTAAAGAAATATTCTTATTGAAGAAAACACAATTGCAAATTACAGAATCATGTTTTACTTTTAATATACAGAAATTTAAATAATTATTTAATTAATTTGATGTAGTAAATTTAAAGCATTTGATACTTGAATAACGTCTCTTTATATTCAGTTAAGATCCTAGTACATCCTTAAATTTTATTGTTTCATGTTATAACAGAATATTTTGTAATAAATTAACTTGTAAATAATTTTGAAAACATTGCTGCTTGACATATTTATTAGTAAGTGTTGACATATCGCCGCATTTTCCAGCTTTTACCCAAATGACTGAATACAAAGGTGCAATATACCGAATAAAGAGAGAAACGTGTAATGCAATCTCTCCTATTAATTCAATACTCGCCGCCATCTTCCACCTACTTCGAACGTTTCTGTTTATAAATTTGAGAAAGCCTGACTTGCACTCGAAATAGTCTAAGAGACGGTCGGTGTACCAGATACGTGTTGGATTTCAAATTAGATCAAGCAACAAGTCCGCATAAAATTCTTAATGGCCCCTGCATCCTCGACAATCGTCCCATCCTTCTTCATCGTCATCTTCATCCCCTTTCTGTCATCTTTGAACGCTTCTCGCAACTCGTTTACAACCTCAACTGACAATTTCGCATTCGTGGAATACCTCTGTTGAAGTTATTATTGCAAAAAATGCCTGCTCGTATTTCTTGAACATCCTGCTGACACAACTTCTACCGAAGAAATTTTCTATTTTTGTTTTATGGAGTCTATATTTAGTTTGTGTGCGTGCACGCGTCTGTACATAAGTCAAAATATATGATTCTCGGAAGGAACTGTTCAATTTTTTCATTTAGATTAGAATTGTTCTAGTTACGATTGCTTGATAGAGGAGAAATTTTTCAAATACTTATGTAGTTTTAGAGGGTCAAATATGTGACAGAGAATAAGAGCGGAATGTGTAAAATAAATCTATACATATTCAAATTAGATATTTCAGCATTCAAATATTTAGTAGTATACTTTTCAATATCTGGTTTGAAAAATTGAGGTACTAAATATACATTTTCATATTTTTGAACAAGTAATTTGAGAAGATAAATTTTTAAATACAATTATATTCAATTTCTACATTTATACGTGTATATATATATTTAACTTAATTTCTCAATATTAATATGTTTCACAAATATGTAGTTATATTAATGAATAGCTAGTTGCAAAAAATTTATTAACTAAATATATAAACATGTCTCTTATTGTAAGAAGTTTAATAACTTTCAAATATCGAAATATCAAAAAATATATCGAAATATATCGAAATGTATCGAAATGTATCGAAATGTATCGAAATGTATCGAAAGGTATCGAAATGTATTGAAATGTATCGAGATATATCGAAATGTATCGAAATGTATCGAAATGTATCGAAATGTATCGAAATGTATCGAAATGTATCGAAATATATCGAAATATATCGAAATATCGAATCATATCGAGATGTATCGAAATATATCGAAATATATCGAAATGTATCGAAATGTATCGAAATGTATCGAAATGTATCGAAATGTATCGAAATGTATTGAAATGTATCGAAATATCGAATTATATCGAGATGTATCGAAATATATCGAAATGTATCTAAATATTAAAATATATCGAAATATGTATATCGAAACATATCTAGATATCCAAATATCTAGTATTATAATTTCGAAAACCCAACTAAATGAAATATCTTGATAGAAAAATTAGGTAAGTTTATAAATATGCATTATTATCATCCCAAATATCAAATTATGAAAAATTTCACAAAAACAACATATCTACTATTATATCTTCGAATACATTTAATCTAAATACTTGCAAATAATAAAATATTTAAATCTGTAAATACACAATATAACATTTTCAAACATCTTATTTGAAAATAAACAAATACTTCATATTATTAGTTGTTATTACCAACATCCAATATTCTCGAATATGTAATTTCACAAGTATATATTTAAGTGCGTGAATTTTCAGTATTGCATCAGTATGATTGACTGAAACAACCAATTTACCGAAGAATGTTCAATTGCATCGAAATTGCTTGTTTTCGTCGTTATTCCATTTGCTCACCACTAAATTCAAAGAGTGACGAAACACCAGGGTTCGGTAGAATTCGCATAAAAGCTGTGAAGCATCATTTATAATAGTGAATAACAGTATCGTGAAACACAGATGTTTCTGTTCACTTTACAGGCATTAAAAGACAATTAACGGATTTGCTTTTGCATCGAGGCAGCACGATCTGACAAACGTCCAAGTGTTTTGTACCAACGACTACCTATGGGATATTTTTATCACGGTCAATTTGATCGTGAATTTTTGGAAGAAAAATGAAATACGAGTAGATATACAAGCGGCGAATCCTTGAAGATCATTGGCAATTTTTAACCGTGACAATTCCGACGTTAATATTTGAATTGCAGAAATTCATACAAACCTAAATAATATTCATATAATTAATTAGTTACAAATTGATATAAACCTGTTTCAATTATTTAGATATTTATATTAATTAATTCCAGTTCACGCAAACTTATATTGATTAAATATAAATTAAAGTAATTTCATATTAATTAATTAAAAGTATAAACTTGATTAAACCTATGTTAATTAGTTACAAGTTTATATAAAGCTGGGTTAATTATTTAGATGTTTATACAAATGATATTAATTAATTAAAAATTCAGATAACATATGAATTTATATTAATTAATTATAAACGTATATAAACCTATATTAATTAATTAAAAATTGATATACACCTGCAATAAGTGATTACAAATTTATATAAACCTGTATTAATTCAATATGAATTTATATAAACTTGCATTAATTAATCATAAATTTGTATAAACATATATTGAAAAATTTTTAATTTATATAAATCTACATAAACCTCTACTTATTCATATTTACACAAATCTGTACTAATTAATAATACAGTTCTGTAAACTTATATTCGTTAAAAAAAAAAATTTATATATACCTACTAATTAATTATAAACATATACAAGAAGTAAACCATGTAATGTTTAAACTTTTTCGCCGTAACTTTTCTAATATCACGACAGTTTTTTTTTTAAATATCCCCTGTACTAAATTCAAACAATTTTCTATTTTTACCCAAAACTTATCGTCACATGAAAAAAAGCAGCACAAAGTGAATGATTCACTGTCACATAATTCACTGATATTTTAGACACGAAAAGCTATTTTTCAATACAGTTATAAATAATTTATTCTTATTTTTCTGGATTTTTAGTTATACATTTCTTGTTGGAAAAGTTAAATGACAAACTTTGAAAACAAGATTTTTACAAAAAAAGAAGATGCGCAAAGATTTTTTGAAAATAAGTTGCTTAGGTGAAATATTATCCCTTTAACGACGTAAAATCGCTCAGTAGTTCAGTCGAAGCGTGGTAAATTTAATACAGGCTTAGGTTTCTAATCCAACAGCTTGAAACATTCAAGATTTAGCTGTTAATAAAGATTATAAACCTCCATTGCAAGCTTCTTGGAAATAGCACGTACACCCGGTTGCAATGTAAGCTGTCTTTCGACAGGAATAAATGTATGGGAAATTGCGCCATTTGCAGCCAATTTTGAAAGATCAAGTAGTTAAACGTCAATATTTCCAAATTTCTAAATTTCCAAATTTCTAAATTTCTAAATTTCTAAATTTTTTCATTTTTAAATTTCTAGGTTTCGAAATTTCTAAACTAAATTTCTACATTCCTACATTTCCAAATTTTCAAATTTCCAAATTCCTAAATTTCAAATGTTGTAAATTTCCGAATTTCCAAATTTCCAATCTTGTAAATTAAATTTCTAAATTTTCAAATTTCTAATTTTCCAAAGTAACTACAAATTCTCAAGTCCCAAGTTTCTGAATTCTCAAAATCTCAAAATCCCAAACAACAAATCCTGAAACTCACATTCCCAAATTTTCAATTTTCAAAAGTTTCACATTTTCAAGTTTCCAAATTCCCAAATCCCCAAATCCCTAAATTAAAAAATTACTAAATTCCCAAATTTCTAAAATTTCAAATTGATAAACTAGCAAATTCTTAAATTCTTCAAAAATTATACAAATTCCCAGATTTCCGTATTTCCAAATTTTCAAATTCCCAAATTCCCAAATTCCCAAATTTCTAAATTGTTAAAGCCTCAAATTCCCAAATCCTCGCACTAAAAAATAATCACCATCCCAAATTCATAAATTCCCCAATCTCCATATTTTCAAATTTGGAAATTAAAAAATTTGATTACTCCATTTTCGTATATTTAAAAATCTAATCTATTTATTCAACAAATATTCATTATTCATAATGCACGTAGGAATTTGCCAAATATTAGCTAGGAAAAAATACTCGCATAGAAATCTTCGAATTTTTAATTGTTTCTTCATATCACTGTAGTATGATATTTTACTAAGATCTTTTCTATATTCTTTATTTGTTGTTACAATATTAAATCAAATAAAATGAATAAAAATATTATACACACATAGTATAATTTTAATTAATAATCCGCAAGAACAGAAATTAACATTTGTAGATAACAAATGTATATTTATTCTTTTATTGAAATATTTCTTTTTAATAATAACTAATGCAGTAGAAAATAGATAAAAATAGTACATTAATCACGAATAACAAATAATTTCGTGTATTCATTTATTTATTTATTTATAAATAACCTCATACCTATTTACTTCATGTATAAGTTTATACATATTGTAAGGCACATTACTGATTGATTATAAATGTCTGCTTCATTTGAAGATCATTAAAAAATGTGTTGCCTGTCACATATTATTATTAATAAAATATTTATTATCATTATTAGTTCAACAAATTTCTATTAAAAAATTATACGATTTAAAAATGGTTCATTATTGACGCAATTTCTATTGCAAAAAATTATTATTTCAATGATATTATTTAAACAATATAATTATTTCAGTTAGTTGTTATTATCTCAATAATAAAATTATTAATAATAAAATTATTATTTCAATAATAACAACAATCAATTTCAATAATATTATTATTCCAATAGTACCAAACGTTGATTAGATATGAATTATAATAAAATACACATAGAATATATTTAGTACGAAAGTGGCATGTTAACTTCGCAAGAAATGCAATGAGATTTATCACACTTTGAACTGCAATTTGCACCACTTTGTGAAACCTAATATCTTAAAGCACGTTCAGTTACGAGATTAATTGGTGTCTATTTTAGTTGCAATCCTCTTATTTGAATATTTTCGTGTACCTGTGTATAACTATAAGTCAAATGAAAAAAGATCTCTTCTTGTGTTTTTTGGTTTAGGGAAACTATTTTGCAGTATTAAACTTATTTTGCAGTACTTAGGTGCACACTTCAAAACGTTTAATACCCTGTCACTTGACATTTAATAATCATAAATTTAGTCTTAGCACTCTTTTTTTAGCATCGGCAGTTTCATCATGACACTGACAATTTTCTGTTTGTATGATGCATGCCACGTAATATGATGGTACATGTTGTCAAATTTCTATGTATTTTTAAATTGATAAACTTTTAAATATTTGCAGTTCTTAATTTTTAAAATTCTTTAATTTTCACATCTTTAAATTTTTTTATTTTCAGATCCCTTTTTGGATTTTTGAAGTTTAGACTTTTAGATTTTTAAATATTTAGACTTTTAGATTTTTAGATTTTTAGATTCTTAGATTTTTAAATTTGTAGATTTGCAGATTTTCAAATTTTTATATTTGCAGATTTGCAAATTTTGAGATTTTTAAATTAAACAATTTTTTAATTATTTAATTATTTAATTTTTTAATTCCTAAATTCCTAAATGCCAAAATTCCTAAACTTATGAATTCCTAAATACCTAAATTCCAAATTTCTTAAATTTCAAACCTTCTAAATTAATAAAATTCCAAAATCGGAATTCTCGAATTCCAAAATGAAATTTCTCTATCTCTAAAAACCACGTAACATAACACAATACAAAACAATCCCAAACTATAGCTGCAACAATTTATAATTCTTTACATGTCTCCTCTATTCATCCTTTTGTCTTGCGAAGGTTAAACGGTATAGAAATCACATATAATTATCGTACCTATCAACACACAACTTATTTCTTATATAAATCCACAAACATTGTTTAAAACTCTACACTGAAATATTAAATCCTCAAAATACAACACAGAAAAATAAAATATCTGACAAAATTATATCAAACATGTAAAATCAACATTCCACATATTCCTAATCAAATTTAATCAAATCATATTTTGTCTTTTTATTTATATCAAAATATGTTTATTTATCTTACAAACCTTGAATAAAAAAGTTACAAAACGATATTTAAATAATTATCTATATTTTCATGAAACTGAATATTATTTAAAACTGGTCACAGGCTGTAAAACATATTATTTAATAAATAATTGTATTATTTAACTATATTCAATAAATTTATAAACTAAAATTTTATCAAACATTTCACTACCACCTTCAGAAACAATATCAAAGTATCCTTCAAAAAAATATCCAAACAAAATTCGAGTGATTCAAAATATACAAACTGCAATCGAACTTTCTCAACAAATCGTCAAAAAACAGATCCTAGAAATTTTAACACTAAACAAAATTTAAACCAGGTTTAAACTTAACTTAAACCTGCAAGATTGAAATTAAAAATAAACGAACGAGAAAAAATTAATATACACGTTAATTCTTCATCCCGATGTGAAATGAAAGTCCAAGTTAATTTAAAGTAAACTTGCAAAAATTTACTATTTAAACATTTAATTCGACTGTGACACTTTAAACGTTGATATTTAATTTATTTTAATATTTTTGAACGCGTGTTTACGTACCTATGAGTTTCGATCGAAATTCATGTGGCTCCCCCGTGGTTTGACAAAATGGTCGACAGAGTGTCAAAAAGTGCACATGAAATGAAGGTTCGAGCAATGTCAAATATCGGACAGAAACTATTCGAATGGATCCTCGAAGCGAACTGTCTCGCTGGAGACTAAAGACGACAATACATCCTATAGTATACATTGCCTCTATAGTTAGACTCCTGACACCCCACCATCGTGTACGAAGGAAAAGCTTAGCATCTCTTCCACTAAAATCTAACAAAAGACAGATTCTGTGGCTGTTACAATACCAGTTAACAATATTTTGCTCTGCTCTTTTACCGAGCAGGTGCAAGGTGCTTGATATTTATCGTGTACACGTTTGCCAGCTTAGTTTTGGTACGTACATGCATTTATTACGAGAGTCGAAAACAGAGCCTTCAAATTTGAATCTTTAAGATTGTTTAATTGTTCGGCCTGGGGAACAAGGTTCCTTGAATATAAATACACGATCGTTTTCTTTCGTTGCTTTGAACTGGATTGCAGCGTGGGACATCGATTGATTGAGGATTAATGTAAAGGAAAATTGTGTGATTTGTGTAAATTAGTATTTCATTATTATGGACTGAGTTATCTGATTACTACAGGTGCAAATCCATTGATTTTTGAAGAGTAAAATTGTATGATTGAATTTTCTGATTATTAGAAATTGAAATTTGATTAATGCGGATTAAAATTATTTAATTATTACAGATGAAAATTATCTGATTATTACAGTACTATATTTTTAAATAGCTAATTTAAAGAAAATAAATTATTATTTAAGTGTCATATTATCAAGTATATAAAAGCTTCTAGTATTATATTTCAAAATAACTAATTTTGAAAAAACGTATTACGAGTAATTAGTACTGCAAGTAGTACTAGTACTGAGCCTATTTAAATTTATAAATATATAGCATTAATACTAATACTATATAGCGTATCCAACCCTATATAACAACTAAGTATATAAGTCAGTGTATATTAATAAAACTTCCACAGTTAATCTTTCTGTCAGTTATTTCACTCTGTCATCACACGAAGGTCATAGTATTATAAGTTGAATTTGATCTCAGCACAATTAATTCAGTGGGCCTAAAATCTTGGAAAAATTGGCCTTGAAAATAATTCCTTTGCCTTCATACTATATAATAATAAAGTTTCGATACAACCGAAAATGATCTACACGATATAAGCGAAAAAGCTATCCCCACCAATAGAGCCTTCAAGATGCCATCAATTTCGCTTACCGAGAAATGTAACGTGAACAAAACCTTTTTATTTTTGACTGTTTCGTTATCAAACTTTTACCAATAGATTTTGGACATTTTTCCAATTAAAATGAGACAAAACGTGATATAATTTGGACCATATTTACTGGTTTAATTGACGATAAATTCCGAACGCAGGAACAAATAGCGAGCAAAAAAGAGACGCTGCGATTGTGGCAGTTGATAAAGATCAAAAGGCTGTTACATTGTTTATAATGCCATCGCGTTTCTAACTTTTTTATTTTCAATCCTTTTTTCACACAAGTTTTCCCAACATATTTCTGACATTTTCCCGATTAAAATGAGAACAAACACGACATAATTCGGAGCATATTTACTTGGAATATTGTAACTTATAGAAGTAAAATTCTCGAAGTCATAACCCTGTATGTAGTAGTTTACGATTTCAAATGTCAGACGTATCACGTGATTATCCGAATAGCACCGAAGAAAAACGAAATTACCCGACGTGTCATTACTCGTTCGTCTACCACAAATCTACAGGAAAGCATTGATACAAGTAAAACGCTTGAAATTACAAGTAAATATGTTTTGAATTACGTCGTGTCTGGTCTCATTTTAATCAGAAAAATGTCACGAATATATTGGTGAAAACTTCATAACAAGATATTAAAAATAAAATAGTTTTATTCTTGCATTATGATTGTCCCACCGACATGTTACTGTTTGAATACGTTCAGTCGTTCGGACGTTTCCGTCGCCCATTACTTTTCTATGCACGGTAAGCTTCGGTCAAAGTCGGAACTACTAAACGAACGAAAGTTCAGACCCGAGAGATTTACTTATATCGAGACGTTTTGTGTATTATTTTAAATAAAACCCATTTGTTTATCACTGGTTTCTCCGATTTTAATGATCATTCAAGGTATACAATGATCGATTCTGTACTAATTTTTTTTAAATGTTTTCAGTTCATAAATTATAATCGAAAGAAATAAGTACTTACCGTAAACGTGTAGAATCCCTCGGGTATAGGTTGACCACCAAACTTGATGCTGAGAGTATAATCACCAGCATCTGCGACGGTATAGTAAATGTTTACTGTGCCATCTCCATTATCTTCGATATCGATGTCTACAACCTCACTAAAAGCATAATAAAAAGATCGTTTTTTAAAGCGCTATTAAAAATCTTTATATAATTAATAAGAATATGTATCAAATTTTTGTTTTTTCTCTTATTCTGTTATTTTTTAACCGATAAATAGATTTCATACACTTTTTTTATTCTTTACGTTCTATGAATGCTTTCTGCATCCTGTCTATTTTCCCCTGTTACGCAGCAATTTGTTACACGCCGTTGATGTAAGTAAAATGTCCAATGTTATTTTAAAAACTTCATCGCGACCCCGATATATATTTTTAAATAGTAAATTTATTGATGTTGAGTCTCCTGATGCGGCTTCCTAACGATATCTCCTCGATACATGTACGTTACCATGTCATCCATATTTATAGAAACTACTTTTTACATTTCTTTATAATACAATTTTTAATTTTAACAGTGTTTAAGTTTCAGCCCTTTGCGATACAATTTTCTAGACAGTTGAGTCATGCACAGCTAAATAACTATTGTTATAATGTTGAAACAAGTAAACAAATTTGAAATGTTAGATTCTGAATTTACTGATCCGTGATTCTGAAGATTATAATTTTAATTTGTCCTAAAATTCAATTATAGCAAAAATACGAGTCTGGTGTGTCATATTTGAACTATAACGTGCGTCATGCGTGTGATACGACATTATAAAATAAGGGATTAACGTAAATCGTAATTGTAATAATTTTGTACCTGCTACGGTCTTTCGGATCTTCCTCGACTCATTACCCTTTTACACCTTTAAACACTTATGCTGCTATCAAGAAATTATTATTTGCCTAGGGTAATCTAATACACTATAATAGCTTAATAAGTAAGTAACAAAATCGATCAGTGACCACGTAAAATATTTTGTTATAAATAAATAACAATCATATTAACACTTGAGCTTCGATTGAAGGTATGATACTTATACATATTTTCATACGAATTTATTACCTATATTATTAAGAATTTGCTAACCTAATTGCAGATATTCGTACTTGGAACTATGAATAATAAATATTACAAAATATTGTGAAAATATTTGTAAGATTTATTGAGAATAAAATATTACTTAATAAAATTTTCAACTGCAGACAACGTGTTAAAGTTACAACATATGGAATTTTTCGTTCGAGAATAATTATTTATCCGTCCACTGTGGTTTTCGTATAAGAGTCCTTTATTCCGTTGAAGCGGGTAATTGTTTCGTTTCGGGAGCTGACTATTGTATTGTATGGAAATAATGGACCACCTATCTTTCTATTTTACACGCATGTTGTAAAACAATACTATTTTGTGGAGAGCGTCGTTAAAGAAACTTAGTTATTTCACAATTATTCAACAGTTATAGACGTAATATACGATTTTCGCGCAAGAAAGTCATCCTCATATTTCACCGACTTTATACAAGGTGATAAATTATGCTAATAAGAGACAACGTACGGAATGATCTACGCAATTGTAACAAGTTACATACTTGATTACTTAATGTTAGCATAAAATGTTCGAGAAAAAAATGATTGAATCGATATTATACAGGGTATTTCAGTTTTGACCATATTTACTTATTAATACTTAGTGAGTCATTTTATGTTATTGATGATTTTAAATTAATTAATAAAACAAATTATTACAAAAATGTTTGAAATACTTGTACACGTATGTGTTCAATGCATAAATAGTGTCTGGACAATGTCGAAAAACGGCCTATGTTTCACGGACAATGTCAAAGTACAAGCCTACATTTTAAGGACAATGTGAAGGTACAAACCTATATTCGACGGACAATGTCAGGATACAAGACTATGTTTTATGGACAATGTGAGGGTACAAAGCTATGTTTTATGGACAATGTGAGGGTACAAGATTACAATTTATGGACAATGTGGGGGTACAACTTACGTTTTACGGACAATGTGGGAGTACAAGACTACTTTTACGGACAATGACAAGGTATAAGACTACATTCTGTACACAATGTGGTAATCAGTGTATGTTTTATGGACAATATGTGAAACTGTTTGGGTTTAATTATTTACATAAAATAATTTATGCAACAAATACTAAATAAATAAATACTGTTCAAGTAAAAAGAAGCAGACCCCGCTCGTACAAAAAAAAAACGCCATATATAACATCTCTAAATAACATTATAGCATATGATAGTGCTCTCTTTCCTTATATCGCCATGTTTCCTAAGAAAATTTGTCGAGCCCTACACTTTACGTACATGTCTCAAGTCAGCGATCATCCTCATTAAACGCGTTAATGATGTGACTGACTGGTTTGTGGTTTTTCGTGAACGGCCAATTGTCGAGAGACAAACGTTTGCCAAATACAAATTTACGTAATAGATTGTTGATACTTGATTTGCCAACGATGCAATGTCGCAATAGCTTGTGTACACGTTTTTTCGTTATTTGAATGCGAATAATTGCTTCGGGTAACTGAATGTTTGTGTGACAGGCCATTTCGGTGATATAACGAAACAGTGACTATCGATTAACTGTGTGAAACGTTGCTACAAATACACCGAATAAAATATATGACTTGTGACGGAAATGGAAACCTTTGGCACGAAAATGTTGTTGAACATCTCTGAAATCGTTAATCTTGAAAAGCTAATACCAATTGATATTGATGAAATTGGATATTCATTTTAAATCTCTTCGCAAGAACAGTACCGTAGTTGATGGGGTACTTGTCCGGGGCACCACGTTTAAAGACCATCGTTAAATTTTGGAACGTTAGAATCGCATAACTTTTATTTTTGTGTATGGTGTTGATAAAGTTTGACAGTAAAAAACTGGGATACCCTGTATATAAAATACCCTACAATATTACCAATTCATTTTATGACTTAGTTGCTGTGATATTACTAAGTTTCATATTAAGTACAGTTGCCCTTATATTTACATATGCTGCATGTGGCTCACAAGAAGTCTCACAGTATATTACCTAAGTAGACAACCAACACACAATGTGACTATCTTCAGACTTCTTGTAAAACACGAACAGTATGTATTTAAACAAATATATTCAACAAGTAACAATAAATCTTACCTTCCGGAAGTAGAGCGTATGCGACAGGTCACTGCACCACGTCCAGCATTTTCAGTGTCCACGGTAATGCAATATTCTTCTCCTTGAGCAAGAGTGTGTTGAATGCCCTCTTTGATTTTGCACTGGTCCGCTTTTCCTGTGGAAACACTTTGGACGTTCACGGGACAACCCGACACTTCTTTGCCTCCATATTTTACATTGATCTTGTAACGGCCACAATCGTCCGGTAAATACGTCGCCTTGTATTTTCCATCGCCCAAGTCTTGGATTTCAACCCGGCGAGGAATTTGATCAGGACCCTGAAACAGACGTCAACTGTCTTAATTTTCAGTTATATGTAGCCAGAAAAAGAAATAAAAACAACTTCACACAGGAGGATTTATAGTAAAAATTAACTAATACTTCCTAAGCTACCTAAAATGTATACGTTTCCCAGTCCAAATCCATTTGTAGATCATATACACCTTTTTACAATCAAAATGAAGACTATTAAAAGTATTATTCGCCTACTTTCAAATCAAATTCGCTCTTTCTTAAGAAATTAAATGTGTGTTCAAATTGACTATCTAGTTAATTGAATATCAATTAAACTTACTACTTCTTAAGCTAAGTATCTAGTAAATTGACTGCCTAGTATAGAATATCTGGTAAATTAGGTATCTAATAAACTTATGTAATAAGTTAAGTATCTGGTAAATTAGCTACCTGGGAAGTTGACTAGTTGATAAATTAATTACCTATTAAATTAAGTATCTGATAAATTAATTACCTACTAAGTTGGATACCTATTAAATTGACTATCTAGTAAATTGACTATCTTGTAAATTGACTACCTCATAAATTAAGTATCTGTTAAAGTGACTTACTGATAAATTCAGTAAGTGGCATATTGACTATCTAATAAGATGAGTACCTATTAAATTGACTACCTAGTATGTTAAGCACCCAAAAAATTCCCTACTTAAAAAGTAAATTATCCGCTAATTGACTACCTAGTAAGTTGAATATCAAATAAATAGACTACCTAGTGATCCGCGTGCCTAACAAATTACCTATTACTACTGCAACATCAAAATTTAATCCATGACTCTCCCTACAACAAAACTCAACCGTCCCGTTCACTCACCAAAACTTGGACTTCGAGATCCCCATATCCAGCCTTGGAAGTATCGACCACGAAATCAATCGGGAAAGAAGCTGTACAGACAGGTGCCACTCCAGGACCAGACAGGACAACCTTGTTAGGTTCAACTGTGGGTAAAACCTTCGGTTTGAACGGACTTCCCGGAATGTCTTCTCCATCATACGTCACTCGGACTTGTAAGTTGCTTCCGGCTGGTGGTGGTTGATAAATTACTTCGTACAATCCATCCCCGCGATCCTTGATTATCGGAGTTTGCACCTGTCCCTTGTCAGTCTTCAACGTGATGTCCAGTTGTGCTGGATTGCATTTCCACGTGTTTACAACAAACTTCGCCGGTACGTTTTCCCGTACGGCTTCTATTCCGGCACCATAAGCGGTCACTTTGCTCGTATCGGTGTCGTTAACAATTGGGATTCGGAAAGGAGATCCAGGTATATGTTGGTCCGCGAATTTGATGGAAAATTCGTAATCACCAGGTTCGTTTGTGGTATATTCTACAGTGCAGGAGCCATCGTAATTATCCTTGCAAGTTGCCTTCACTTCGTTGCTGCCCTCCACGGATAAATTCAGACCACCTTTTCCTGCATCTAAACATTTAAATATTTAAGTAATTTATGTAAATAAATAAGTATATAATTCATGTAAGTAAATAAATAAATAATTCATATTCAAAGTCATGTTCGTACAGTTACAATTTTCAGCCAAAATTAGGAAGTGACGCGATGTACGAATACGATTGAGAGTAACTGTAACTAAATAAATGAATAATTCACGATATTTTATTTATTTACTTATTATTTATAAAAAAGAAGTAGGGGAGGAAGACTAAACATGTCTTACAGATTTATAATCATTTAGAGCAAATTAAAAGAAAACGAATATCTCACCACAAAATAATCGATATCTTATCTAAAAATCTAGATATATCAGTACAAAATGATTATTGTAAAAGGATCATATTCTTGTATGTCCGATAATAGGTCCGTTTTCATTAATTATCATAAATTCAGTAAAATCTTGATATAAGTACCTGTAAGTTCCTACATTGACCGAAGTTTGGCGAACGTAGAAAGGTAGCAAGTGTCGGAAACGACCGAACAGAAACAAACAGTAACTTATTGGCGGGGCAATCATAATACAAGAATAAAACTATTTTATTGATAATATTTTGTTATAAAGCTTTTACCAACATATTTGTGGTATTTTCCTGATTAAAATAAGACCAAACACGACGTAATTCGAAACATATTTACTTGTAATCTCAAGCATTTCTCTTTCATCTAGGTTTTACTGTAGTAAGGTACGCAGTAAACGTACGAGTAATGACACGTCGTATACTTTCGTTTTTCTTCGGTGCTATTCGGATAATCACGTGACAATCGAAATCGTAGACAATCGATGTCTGACAATCGAAATCGTAGACTACTGTAGCGTTAGGACTTCGAGGATTTTACTTCTAATAAGTTATTACAAGTAAATATGCTTCGAATTACGTCGTGTTTGGTCTCATTTTAATTCTGAAAATATCAGGAATATGATGGAAAAAGGTAAGAAAAGAACTAAAAATAAAAAAGTTATCAGTGCATTAACATTATAAACAATACAACAGGATCTTTGTCGCGTTTCCTTTTCACACGCTTTCCTTTTACACGATCGAAACTTACGTTCGTCAATTAAACCAGTAAATGTAGTCGAAATTATGTCGTGTTTGGTCTTGTTTCAATAAAAAAATGGTCAAAAATCTATTGGTAAAAGTTTAATAACGAAAAAGTCAAAAATAAGGAAATGTTATAATTGCATTAGTTGATCTCACAGATATATTTGAACCCGGATCATGTTACATTTTTCGGCATGCTAACTTTTTAATGTTTTCAGGGTCTTCTTCTCAATGGTGAGGACAATTTTTTTCGCTTATGTCGTGCAGATTTTTCGCGCTTATATTGTGTATGTCATTTTCGCTTATATCGAGGCTTTAGTATAAAACGTTTAAATTACTCACCTTTCGTTTCTATAGTGAACGTGTTGATTTTATTCACGCGTCCTTTTTGCAAACCTGGCCCATATGCTTTGCATTTACTAGGATCACTGAGACGTTGAACGTTCACAGTGAATGGGGAGCCAGGTATAGGAATATTGTCGTAAAGTATGTCAACGGAATGCCGACCCTCCTCGAACGGTATGTACCGAACTAAATAGGTACCATTTCCTTGGGGAATAATGATCTTGTCGGTTGTAGCACCACTAGGATTATTAATTGTACAGGAAACCTTGTTAACATCGTTCTCTGTCTTTCCGATTCCTCGAGTGTCTATTGTGAATTCCGTTGATTGATCGACGCATTGACCTGTAATTGACAAAAAAATAAATAATTAACATTTTGTCGTATGTAATAGTTTAAAGTTCTTGAGTCTGTGTATTGGGATGTTTTCAGAAAATTTTAAAATGTTCAAAACACTGTACAAATCATAAACTCATAGTACTTTACACAAGGGTGAATCCAGAAGAGGGATGAATCTAAATATTCTTATATAAATTTTGAAATTTATACAAGGTTTATTTACTAACACTTTTATCTCATAGTATGATATTATTTATACTAGTAAATAATGAAGTTAAGGAAATTTTATTTTACAATATTAACTAATCTTTGTCAAATTTTATAACCCTTTGACATCCTCTGTAGATCCACCCCTGAACTTGTATATTTTGGCAAGTATATTGTTGTATTCATGCATCAAAATTGTTCTGTGTATTTAGGTACAAATAAAACATTATTTTTTGAATAAAACGTGCACCTAGGTAAATGAATGTGCACCATACACATGTTCGTTTAACTTCAGTTACTACGTACTATAAGTAAAAAGGTATTTAAATTATTTCCTTTTAATTAAAGGAAATATTGTGTCTAACACTAACACTAACACATTCAACTGTGTAATATTATACATTCTATAGAGGCGGTGATCTCTGTATGTGTTGCTTTGAGATCGAACGTGTAAAGCAAATACAATTTCGTGAATAACGACAATAGTGCACATCTAAATGCTATGTACATTAAAAAATAAATAAATGCTTATGTTTAAATAAAATAAATATCAGACTTGATTAAATTAGTAGCACACACCACACAACACACAATACATTTTTTAATATTTGTCACTTACAAACTTACAATATTTTATTCAAGTAAAAAGACATTCAGGGTTAAATAATTGCAAGAGCAAATAAAACTGAAACAATAATAAAATTTGTAGTAAAACATAATTTCTTTGCATGCATTTTTTCATAATCGAAAGTATACGCTTCTGTGTAGGATCATTAATTATGTTTCCTTATAATTCAATATTAATTGCTATTAATATGTACATTTCAATAAATAGTTTTATACAAAATTAATTCAACCATTATTTTGTAATAAATTAATCCAACCACAGTAAAACATTGATAAGTTAATCTAACCACTGTAAATGTTTTATTATAATAAATTACTTGAGTCATTGTAAAAATTTTAATTTTATTTAAAAAATAAATATATTCATAAAAATTATAATCCAATAAAAATTTATAAGGAATAAGAACTTTTATAATTATTATGTATACATATCGAGATGAAAATGTCAACGTCTGAATTCATTTAACTTATAGAAATATTTCCATAATGGATTTATTAATCACTCACATACTTATAATAAAAAAAATTTGTATACTTGATAGTTTACTTCCATTAAAAAAAAAAAGTTGTCGAGATGTCGTCGAAAAATACTAAAGGTTTTTTTTGTATAAAATTTGTTTACTATTCAGTAATGTTGAATTTTTAATAACGCAAGCATTCTCATGCAAAAAATATCTTTCCTATTTCTAACTATTAAGCAATTTTCCTTAGTGGTTTGCTCAATCCTTATTTCTATCACATCTATGATTATTATCACTCTTGGTGGATAAACAGTTCTTCAAACGATCAGTATACTATGAAAATAACAATTTTTTAACTACTCAAACTTTAAAACCCTCGCAAAACATTCAATTGGTGCTCAAATACAGCAGTATACTGATCGTGAGAAGTCCCGATCATTTAAATTACAAAAGAAAGAACACTCAAAACGAAAAAAAACGAAGCAATCCTTTAGAACGACAGGATAAACGGTACCGTTCGGTTGGATGCCGTTGCCGGTGACCTTGATCTTGGACACATCAGCGTCCTTAACAACGATAGCCTGGAAAGGTGATCCGGGGATATGCTTTTCGTTGAACGTGATATTGATGCCATAATCGCCAATTTCAGTGGGCAGATACGCAACCGAGCAAGTACCATCTCCGTTATCCCGGCAATTAATGGCAGCCTCGCAAGGGCCTTCGACAGTGACGCCGAGACCGCCTTGCCCAGCTCCGCGAGTATCGATCACGAACTCTGCCGGTTTGTTTACAATCCCGTGGGATAACCCTGGCCCGGATGCCCTCACCTTTCCAGGATCGGAGCCGTGCACGCAGGTCAAACAGTACGGCTGATTCGATATCGGCTCTCCGCCGAATGTGATCCCCAGAAGATACTCGCCCAGCTCCGTGGGCGTGAAATTGACCAGATAACCGTCGTGGGTTGGCACCACGTGAGCCTTCACGCGGTTTCCCGAAGGAGATGTGATCACCACCTGAAAGTCCGCTGCCTTCCCCGCGTCCTGAGTTATCACCCGAAACTGCTGCAAACTGTTCACCGGAGCCGCTACGACACCATTCAAGTTTTTGCCGATTGTTTATCTTTCGTTTAGAACGATAGACCTGCTGCGCGTGTGACGCGGTGAATGTGGATTGCTCGAATTAGTAAATTTCTTGTATTCGTTGGCAGATATTTTTTATCTAATATAATTATTATTTATCTGTTATAAATATGTATAATTGATACATTTATAAATTTACAAACATAATTTATAATTGATAAATCCAAATATAATTTATAATTATAGTTTAATTTATAAATTTATAAATGTATCAGTTATTTACAAATGATTCAATTACATAAATTTATAACAGTAAACAATTAATAATTGTATAATTTTATATAAACTTATAGATGTATAATTTTTATAAGTTTATAATTCATAAACATATAAAATGAATTTAGAAAGTAGAAAATATTTCTATGTTTAGGAAGTTGATAATGAAGGAATTAAAATGTTGAGAATTGAAAGTTTAAACTAAAAATTCAAGAACTTGGGAATCTTTCTAATTTTTGAAATTTAAAAATTGGCAAACTTGATAAACTGAAACTTTGGGAACATTGTAAATTTAAGAGTGCAGAAATATAGAAAATTTATAAATAACCTTGGAATTTAAGAATATGAAAAGTTTGAGATGTAAGTTATTTAAAAATATGACAACATTCGGGATTTGTAGATTTAGAAATTTGTTACTTCAACCACTTCTGCCTCTATTCTCTTAAATGATAACATAACAATATCATCAATATATCAAATCACCGATAATCTTCCGATATTATTCACATTTGCCTACAGTGATAACAGTAGTCGTAACTATCAATGAATACCGCTTGCGATCTCCGCCATCGCAATCGTCTATCAATGTATTATAAAATGGTACGACAAAGAAAATAATTTTGTACTTACTTCGTGCAAGACCGTCGACTTTGATCTTCGAGACATCAACACGTGGTTGAACGTTAACCTTGATTGGGGTCTGGGGTACTTTTAATCCTCCATAATTTAAGTGCACTAAGTAAGTGCCCGGCTGAGGTGCCATATAGTCAACGGTATATATACCGTCTTCGTTATCCGTGATCGAAAAGAGGATTTCCGCTCCTTCAGGATTTATCATGGTAACGCGAAGATCACCTGGACCAGCTTCGCGACAATCGATGTTGAAATGCGTTGGAGTGTTAGACTTTACACCCTTCTCGAGACCAGGTCCAAAGGCTTTCACCATAGCTGGATTTAAAGGTGCTTCTACTTTCATTCTATAAGGAGAGTCCTTTGTGGCTACACCACCATAATTTACCTAAAAACCATAAACAATCATTGCATATATTAATGTTGTATAAAAATTCTATTATTTTATTTAATTCTTTGTTGGAAATAATTAATATGAACTTGGTCTGTTCGCATTAGTTTATATTAGAATAGAAAGTATTGTGAAAATTTTATTATATGATAATAGGGTAAATCTTTCATTTGGATAATTTGTTCATGACTGTGAACTATAATGATTTGTTTGACTATAAAATTGAAAATGATTAGCATGAAAGTAATCTTTATTACAAGTAAAATGATAAAACTAGCTGTTATAGTACACCTATCAACATAAGTATAGTTGTGTTCATATTAGGGTGTCTGTAGTTAGTTGAATCAATCAATCTATCTGAGTCTTTCTGTTTCAGTCTGTTTCAATATACCTTTCTCCATCTGTCTCAACATGTCTCAATTTCACTGTTTTAACTAGCCCCAGTCTGTCTCAGTATATCTCAGTATGTTTTTCTCAGTCTGTCTCAGCTTGTCTCATTCTATCTCACGCAGTCTATAATCTGGCTATTCATATCTGTCAATCTCTTACTATTTCACAATTAGTCTCAGTCTATTGCAGTCTATGTTCCTCTGCCTCTGTCTCAACATGATCTCATTCTGTGACAAGCTGTCTCAATCTATACTTCTCAGTTTGGCTGAGCTTGTCTCCGTCTATCTGAGACTGTCTACATCTGGCTATCTATCTCTGTCAGTCTCTGTGTGTCTCACAGTCTATTTGTCTCACACCTTCCAAACTTAAAGCGAGACTATTTTGCTTATACTCATTTATAAGTAAAATAAGTCTAGGTTATACTCAAATATACATGATAATCATATATATGATAACGATAAACCTACTATATCTAAACCCGAACTTATAATATATTTACCATGACGACGTGTTGCGACCCAGACGTTGGAGTATAACTACACTGCACTGTTCCATCGTGTTTATCGTCCAGCTGAACCGGAACGTCTCTTCCCAAAGCATCTTGAATGGCAACCTCCAAAGGTGCTTGACCAGCTTTCTTTACGTCTACCGTGAAAACCGTCGGTTTTCCACTGGGAATGGATTTCAATTGAACTCCAGGGCCGTACACTTCAACCTAACAAATTCCTGTCCATGAGTTTTTCTTGCAAATAGGTACAGTATGTATAATTTGGTTAAGAATCTACACCATACATTGTCCGGAACCATATATGAACAATTAGCCAGATAGGTGAATATTACAGGAAATAAAACAGATGTAGGTGATATGCCGACACCTAACACGGAAGTATGTTTATTTATCATAAATATACGAGGTATGAACTCATTTGATTAGCCCAATTTCAGGAACTGGCGAGGACAATGATGGATATCCTGATAAGGACTTAATCATATTCAACTATAGTGTCTCAAATCCATTGTTATCAACTGATGGAATAAAATTACAGTGATGTAGTTAATTTCTGTTTCTATTTCAAGAAATATAATTTCTATTTCTAAAAATTGCGAGTTTTATTAAGCTAATGAAATACTTGCTTCTTTCATATTCCTAGTAGTTTTACTATATGTTAAAGAACAAGCTGTCTTGTATCAGATTCTGTATTAGTTTTTCTTTCAAGTTTGGACTTTCAACGCTCACAGAATAATATTTTAGATAATTTAACTTAAACTACTATAGCTCCAAGCTTCTTACATTATTATACAAGTAGACTTATAGCTTGTATTATTTCTTTAGACGAATACGCATAGATTTAAGTGCATAACTCAATATTTGAAGAGCTCACTCAGAGCGTCACCTATAGATCTCTTAGTCAGTTATGTTATCAAGCAACTTTAACAATCTAATGAAGAAATCAGTTTTCAATTTTATTTTGGGACACGTGTCTCCTCCAAATCTCTCATTTTCAAAATTTAACTCACATCACTTATAAATTTAATTCCACCATGATAACAGAGTCAAGAAGGGTACCTTGTCAGGATCGAAGTCGGCTTTCGGTAAGATATTCGCGACATACGGTGATTTCGGAATGTCCTCATTGTCACAAAGGATGTGGATCGCGTATCTACCGGGCGCAGTCGGCAAATAGGATACGTCCGCTGTTCCGTCACCAGTATCGTGGCAAGCGATTTTCGCTTTCGATGGACCTTCGATGGAAAATCCAAGACCTCCAGTTTCTCCGTTCGTGTCTACAGTAAACTTCGCTGGATAATCGACAACTCCGGTGTAAAGACCAGGACCAAATACTCTTATGGCTGATTCTTTGTAGGGGCCTACATTCACTTCAAATGGTGATTTGTGGATTTCTTGACCACCGTACGTTATCATCACCACGTGCCGTCCTTCTTTTATTGGTGTATAATGACACTCGTATGTTTTGTCATCGATTTTGGTCATGCTGAAAACATTGTTATGTGTTCCGTTAGTTGTATCAAGTGTTATGCTAATTATAATAGTTATACCAAATTTTACATTAGTTATATTAGTTATATCAAGTATTACATTACTTATACCAATTATATATTATACTACTTATATCAAGTGATGTATTAGTTATGTTAGTTATATAAAGTGTTACATCAGTTACATTATTAACTGTATCTTATTGAATGAATATTACTAAACAGAACTTTTTATAGATATCAAGAAGTAGTTGAACTAGATATACAACACATTTAAAGTAGATTGGTGATGTCCTCCTTCAGATATATTAAAAAATTTAGTGAAGTAGCTGTATCACTTTCAAAGTACTTTATGATGCAAGATCTCCACATATGAGCAACACAGCATAACAAATATATATACCTCAACAAACATGTACAATATATGAACAAATTGGTGAATTTTTTTGAACATTTTTAATGAAATCATTTTCTTTGTTGAGGTAATAGAACTCATTTTTGTATATTGTATGAGTCAGCTAACTTGCACCTGGAGAATTTACACCTCATTTGTAAATTAAGTTAAAATGTTTATGCCTTAGACGCATTCATGAATTAGCATTCATATGTGAATGAAAACGGTATGTGTCCATCTTCCGTTAATATCACACTACTTGATACCATGTACAGAATGTTTCATTTTAATGTAACAACAGTATTAAGTGATTAACACTGATGGGATATTGACCTTTTAATTCTTACTGATACGATATTCGAAAAGAAATAAGAAATGTCTAAAGTGAAAATTCAAGTAACGCACTTGACAGGACGATTTACTCCTCCAGGGCCAATGACTTTAACACCGGGTACATCTTCGCCGGCACCTTTGGTGACGATCACGAAATCCGCGTCGTCTTGAACGCGAACTCCATTCGGCAAAAGTCCTCGACCATAAGCTCTACATTTCTTCGCGTCAGACGCAAGACCCACATTTACGCCGCAGGGACTTCCAGGAATTAATTTACCGGCAAAGAATATGTTTACCGAGTGTAAACCTGTTACAGGTGAAGTGTAGTCGCATCTCCATACGTTCGGTAAAGTTTGATGTAATTTTACGGGTATCGTTGCCTTTAAACCCTGTAAAAGAGAAGTGACAATATTTGAAATCGTGCCGTTGAATATATGAGCAAATTTTACGTATTTTTTTTATAAAACGCATAATTAAACTTTTTAATTTTCTATTTTTGATTAAGTGTACCAGTACGCTCTACCGTTTCTTCAAAAATTCAACTGCTATTTTCAGTACCAATTCTATTATTATTTTTATTGCTAGCTTATATGTTTGTTGCATGATTTTTTGAATTTTAAAAATGCTCCAATTTTCACAGATAATACTAATGTGAAAATGAGAATGAATATTGGAGTGAAATTGAAAAATATTTAAAGTGAAAATTACTGTACAAAAATTAAAATATAATTATTTTGATAATTTTTTAAATATTACCTCTTTGTTATATGATTTCTACGGTTTTGAAAAAATATATTTTTCTTGATTAATTAAGTTTAAGTGAAATCGTAATTAATTTTAAGTTTAAGTGAAATTTTGTTAATACTTGAATTAATTGGCGGAATAAAAATGACTAAAACTAATGCCTCTGTTAGAAAAAAAATAAGATTATTTATCGTAATATATGAAAACTGAAACTTTGTATGACCTTGAGAAACATTCATGATAAAATTTAAAATCAGACATCTATCGTTCGAAAGAGTTAAACGATATTTTACCTGCGGGGGTAATACGATCACTTCCGGTACACCACGTCCAGCATCCTTCGTGTTTATTTCGAAGAAAGTCGGTTTATTAACTATAACTCCTTCAGGTTGTAATCCTGGGCCACTTGCAGTAACTTTGCCAGCATCACCAGCTTCTGCTTCAACGTTCACTACATAAGGACTCTTAGGAATTTCTCTACCAGCAAATAGTATTTTTATTTTATGTGGTCCTTCCAGTTTTGGCGTGTAGGATACGGAATATGTGAGATTCTTGTCCTTGTTGAAATGAACGTCAGCCTTTGATAGAAAAAAAGAGAGTTGTTATTATATACATTAAAATTTATTTGTATATTGTCGTATTTTATTAGCGTAATAATATACGATGTTTGTATGGGATGGGATCGACACACTATATATTGTAGTATTGATAATAAGTAGTTAATGAAAATTTGGATATTTGCGAACTCAGGAATTGGGAATATAATAATTTAAGATTCAGAATTATGAAATTTGAATATTTGTGAATATTGTAATTTAAAAAATTCAGAATTGTACAGTTTTTAAATTTGAGATTTTAGAAATTTAGGAAATTGGAAATGCGAAAACTAGGTACTTGGAAATTTTTACATTAAAAAAATTGGAAATATAATAAATATTAAGAATTGAAATTGAAATTAGGAATTTCACAATTAACTAATTTTTAAATGTCAATATTATTAGAGTTTCAGTATTAAAATTTTCCATCAATGACATCACACTTCTCATATTTTCCGTATGAAAACATATTTTACATTATCTGTTTCTATGCAAAATAACTCTAGATTTATTTATGATACAAGCAATCACAAATTCCTGCATCATCATCATTATTATCATCAAGGCAGAAAAATAGAACAAATCTTGATTTACTTGAAACTGTAGGAAACCAAGCATAATATATGTATATGATGGAATTTGATGAAATCACACAGTGATGCAAAAATAACTATTACATTATTCATATCCTGCTTTTTAATTAATGCGTTAAGTTAATATCTATAAATAACGATTTCCTGTACAGTGGTCAACCACATTTGAGATAAGTATATTACGTGTACCTCATCTGTGTGACACAAGTTTTATTAGTACAATAGATCAGTTTCTCTATTAAGTATTTTTTATTACTTCATAGAAATATTTTGAAATAAATTTTTACATATTATTACATTTATAGATAGTTCCATATTTCTCATTGTGTAATAAACTTTAAAATCTTACAAGTTTATCTTATAATTAATTATCAAATACAGGAAATATTTGTCTACTCATATGAATAATTTTTGTGTCTTCAATATGTAAAGATATAACAATCCTATCACATATTGTTACAATAAATATATATATATATATATACAAGTGCAAAGGTCACCAGGGTTTAAAATAGTAATGTTCTTTATTTTTCAAATCATAGTATTTTTCTATTCAAAATAATAAAACATGATTCATAGAAATTGTTTTAAACTATTTATAGAAGACTATACCCCGCGAGTAACACTCATTTTGAACTTTAAAATCTCAATTCTTAAAATCATGCCATCCAGAGTACATTAAAATAACTGATTCAGTCTGGATTTATTACTGATGTTCAAAATAAAATTTGAATTCACTAAAAAACTGTGCAATGTTCCATAATAAATCTTTAAAAAGTAGTTTAAAATTTTAGAAGGAAAACTAATAGAAAAACTGAAAATGAAAGGACTGTATATACGTCATAGAAGAAACCAGAGCACATTTGGCCATGAGGTGCATTTGAACAATTTAAATTTGCCGCCTTAAATATGTTCCATACCGGTGTCAGATCAGTCACAGAATATAATTTCAAATAAATGACGATTAATTTGTAATTTAAGAAAAGATTAAATTGTGTTTTTTCTATGCGAGGTAAGTGTAATCAGAATTATTAAAAGTAGGAGTGTAAGCTAAGTTATTGATGATATATATTTGCATAAGTTATGCTTCAAAAATAAAATTATTTTAAGGACTTTTATCGTTCTTAACCTCTCAATATTTCTATTATACATATGTATATTTCATGTTAGGCATAACTAAATAAGCTTAACATCAGAGGTATATTTGAATAATTTATTTGGAACAAATTTGAGTTGTCCAATTGTGCTCTGTGATATCCATCTTTATATTTATTTGGTAATTTGAAAGTTTATATATTTGTATAGTGAAAAATTTGTGACTACTTTTACAGGTACAATATTATGTTCTGTAACAAAATTATTAATTTTTCAAGGATCTTTGTGACTTTCACATGATCTTGTATTCGATACATATACTTACAGGTATTTTATTTCCTTCTGGATCTTCCACCGTAACTTCAACATTTCCTTTGCCAGCAGAAAATGTTTCAACTGTGAAATTAGCTTGCACTCCAACGATTGGTCCACTTGGTTCAATTCCAGGTCCATAAACACGTACTCTATGGCAGAAATTGCAGAAAATTATACCAGGTTCATATATCATTTTAATTGCTATCAAAAAGCATAAGGATAACACATCGTTATTCTAATTGGAAAATTTCGCAACTCCACTTTTGGCAGAAAACAAGGCTTTAATGCAATCTGACATAAACGGTCTCCCACCTAATATGACCATCTTTAATTATCTTGTTATTTGCAAAGATATAAAAAAAATTCTGCGAGTAAACGTTATTGTGTCTCAGATGAGAAATTGAACCATGAACAGGGTTGTATTTGGATTTTATAAGAACCTGAATATTTAAAAGATTATTGCACTATCATATGTATTTAATACAAAATATGAAACGTAAAATAAAATTTCATTCTGCAAATTAGACTGAGACTTTGGAATCACGGAACTTCGTGATTTTTGTAGAGTATGAATTTTGGGACTTTATAATTTATGTAGTTCATCATTTTTTGAAATTTGAATGACATAAGATTTAACAATTTTGGCTATTAAAAGTTTAGAAATTTAGGAATTTTGGAATTTGAAAATTAAGAATTTTAGAAATTTGAAAACTTAGGAATTTCAACATCTGCAAATTTAGAATCTAAGGATTTGAGAATTTGTAGAGCTAAATTAGCTTTAATCTTAGCCTTCTAAGATTTAAAAATTTTGGAACGTGGACATTTTAAATAAATATAATAAACTAAATAAAATTTCTTATTAAATTAACTGTGTATAAAGGTTTTCCTATAAAGTTTCTTATTACATTTAAATTCCCTTAATTAATAAATAATATATTTATAAAAAAATTGTTTTTTATAATTAAAAATTTTTTAAACTGTAATGACTAAAATCTTAAAACTCTAATATCTTAAAAATTTCTTAAAACTTTAAAAATTGAAAATTTATTGCAGTTCCTTATGAAATGAAGAAACTTTAACATTATTTTTCAAGAAAACGATTCATTTACAATCCATAATTCCTTTGACATCTTTTATCCTTGCGAGGAATAGTAAAAAGATTGACCTTAAATTTCGAGATCAAAAATAATTTTGTACAAAGATGCACCGATTTAAAAGTACACAATCTCATTATGGTGATTCCTGCGCGTTTGATACACCCTGTAAGGATAGGGCAATAACTTTGTTAACTTGTAACAATAAAGGGAAATATTTTATAAAAAAAGCATGGATAGCACGAAGGGTGACATAATGTGATACAGATACCTGATGCGGGTGAAGACATAATAGAAACTTGAAGGTCAACTGCATGTTTTTTAAATAGAATGTGCTGTATGTTATCTTCCAGCATAATAGCTGTTACCCACTCGACTTCCGCAAGCTATCGTTAAAGGTCATTTAAGGTCAAATGTGGTGATAAAATAAACATTTTTATATTTAGAATATTTCACCCGCGACATTGTTGTCCTCCATCACATTGTCTCGTTTCTTTTATCACCGCATTCTTTGAATACTCGCAAATAAATTACCCGATAATTTTCATAACATTCAGAATTTAGAATGCTATTATTAAAACAAACATTTAACTTGTTAATAAGTAGCGGAAACATGTCTGCATGACAAATGTTATTCATTAAATGGAATAATTCATTTCAAAATTTTGATTCTAGTTTAATCATTTGTTGCATTTTTCTTTTGCGTCGATAGAAAACGAAAATTAAATAATAATAAATTTTGCAGTTAAATTTCGTAATAAATTTAATAATAAATTTAGTAATAAATTTTGTTCTTTCATGAACATTCTAAGCTAACAATTCGAGTGAAAATTAACTTTGCTTAAAATTTTCATTTTCATTAAATAAAATTTCTAAAATGTAATAGAGTAAATTATAGTCATGAAAAATTTATTTTAAAAATATAAAATTATAAAAGTATTTATATTTAATATCAATATACTTACAAAACTAATTATACGCTTAATCGTTGTATTAACATTAAATGCATTTAATCAGTTTTCGAATAAATTTTAATATGTATAATAACGTAAACATAGTTGATAAGTATAGTTCATTTTCAAATACATTTCAACAATAATATTTATTAAGAATTGTAAATAAATTTTGTATGTATAATTGGTCCACTGTAATCATGTTTGTAGGTAAAAACATTAATAAGTCAGCGAAAAGATTAAATGTAGCTAAACTACAATTGTACTGGTAACAATAACTATATTTGCCATGCAGTTGATATTACAGTTATTGCGCACACCAATTACTTTATCTAAAACTTGACTTGAAATTATTTGCGCAACTGGATGAAGCCACTGACATAACTAGATAGAGACTAAACTATATTTGATTCGTCCCCAAAATATAAGCTGATTTTACATGTGTAAAAATTTTTATAGTTTCAGTTACAAATTTTCAGATTTGAAAAATTCGTAATTTCTAGATTTTTAATTTTTTACTTTTCAAATATTCAAACTTCCGGATATCGAAATTCTTAATTTTTTAATATTTTAGATATCGAAATTTACAAATTTTCAGTTTCAAATATTCAAATTTTCAAATTCCCTAATTCAAATACTTTCATATTTACATATTCCCAAATTCTCAAATTCAAAAATTTCCAAATTTTCTAATTAAAAATTCCCAAATTTCCTAGATCAAATATTTCTATGTTTACAAATTTCGAAATTCAGGAATTTCCAAATTCAAAAATTTGAAAATTCTCTAATTGAAAGATTTACATATTACAAAATTTCCAAATTTAAAAATCCCTAAATTCCTTAATTCAAAGATTTCCATATTTAAAAATTCCCTGACTCAAAGATTAAAAAATTTTTTAACTTCTTAATTCCCAAATTTCCACATTTTCAAAAGCCACTTAATCATGCCCGCTCTAAAACGTCGACGCTACTAGTTAGGACACCTAATCGACCCAGCATAAAAATTCAAGTTAGATACGCCAGCGGTTAAAGCGAAACGTAAAACAAAGTATGTACGTTCGTCTGCTGCATTTTAATCGAACAGCTGCAAATTAAGGAACGTCAAACTACGCACAACTATTATAATAAACAACAAAGTATCAAAGTGTTATCTCTGCGCAACTTACCGCGGTAGCGGGAGGCTGCAACCGAGAAAGAAAAATACATTAATTACTAATTAATTACTCTAACTCGTCTACTTTAGTACCGAAGTAAATATAAATATACAATAAATTATTTTAATAAACTTTTAAATATAAAAAAGTGTTGATTAAATAATTATTTTAATTAACTTTAAAGTAGTTTAACCATATTTTCTGGCACTGCATTAAACTTTAATTATTTTATTCGCCGACTTAAACACAAATTTATTAAACAGCACTTAATATTAAATACAAATGTATTATTATTTAAATAAGAATAATCCATAAAAAATAAAAATTTTTATTAATGCACTACACAAAGTAACAACAATCTGTAACATAAGACCTAATGCTTTTAACATATTCTGTTTCACTTAAAGCAGGCCCATCGGATATTTCCGAAATTATTACAGGTATCGAAAAATGTTTCGAATGAAAATTGAATAATTTTTAGGGACATATAATTCAATGTTCAACATTTTTTGTGGGCGAATGCCTGAAGGACATATGGTCAACTTCATTTTTTTTATCGGAAGCATATGAGCCGTTTATTTTGAAAGCGGAGCAGGTCCATTTTTTGTTATTGCGAAATATTTAAATGGATAATATTTCAGTTGTTCAATTATTCTTCTGAATTTCTTTTAATCGTTTTAGTTCGAATTGTCTTCATATTCAGATCCCGACTCCAAGGTTCTTTTCTTATTACCAATATTCATGAGTCTTATTTCTATAAACATAATTAACATAATAAATTTCCTTGAAAACGAGGATGTTATTGGAGTGGCATTATTCCCGTGAAAAGTATTATTTTCTTATTATTACCTACCAGCTTCATTTCCAGATGCATCGCAATTATGATTTTCATTGAAATCATTCTGTGCCATATTTTTTTTAATGAAATAAACTATTTGTAATTAATTTTTGGTAAAAAAGAACGTTAAGAAAGGGCAACTGTCTCCGATAGAACGCGCCGAACCAATCGGAACGATTCGGGAATCTTCGACAATTTACGTCGCGCGAGCCGGTTGCCGGTCCGTGACGGTTGGCACGTGGCGATTAGAATAGATTTCAAAGGCAAATAGTAAACACGTGTAGCGTAAATAAGAACAATAATAAAGACGTGTAATTAATAAATTGTTAAATTAAAGGCGAGAGTCGTGGATTTCATTTCTATATCCCAACAATTTTCAAATAACAGTGAATTTGTTAAGAGGTTTTGTGCATCGATGCTGAAACAGGAACCGTGTTGAGTTCGTTGAGTGTTAGAGACTGAAGTAAAAGTTATTCGCAAGCTGATAACAAATCAGCTCATCTGATTTAAATGACTGATAACAAATCCTCGCTCATATGAAGATTATTTGTATCACAAATATTATACAATTTATAGCTTTTCACAGTGTTGTCAGTATTACTAAAACTTACCAGAGGTAAGTTGTATGGTAATATTTCCGACTAACAATAGTTTTAACCTCAGCTGGACTTGCACCACTTTCAAAATAAACGGCTCATTTCTTAATATGTACACCCATTGATGTATCTCGTCATACTGTGTAACAAATTATTATATTTATACTGAAAAACGAACATCTATTGAAAATAAGATAGTCAGATGTACCCTCGAAGGAAATGAAACTTGCAATACGTAATTTGATAGTATATTAAAAACGACATTTCACACCAAGTTCCAACACCTTATCTTAACTGACGGTAATTGAAATTACAGTATTTGCCCTATTTAATGACGTACAAAAATTCGACTCCTTCAATTTTATAAACAAGACTATGACTTGGACACTTTTCACAATTTTACTTGTAAAATTATGTTTTTAAGAGGATCAAAATGTAGCTTATTTTAAAATATTGTACAATTTATCCTTGAATAAGGCGATTTTTTAAGTAATTGCTTTAGAAAAATATTGCTTACCTATTGCGATTAGTTCGTGGTCGAAGTGGTGCTCCTGATTTCAATTTTGCGTTAGGATACTGAGACAGGTATGTCATCATTGACATTTCATCAATATTAGGATCCACGATTTCTTCTGGTTTGATAAGCTATAAAATAACAGAAAACGGTAAACTTAGAATATTATTTCTTTTATGTCCCTTTGTATTCGTAACTGAATTTGAAAACTTGCTTTTGTTATATTAAATTATATTTAAATTATAATACAAACAATTGTATATATGATATACAATATAATCTTATATTATATTACAGTATAATAATATCTATTACAATATTTTGCTATTAAATTTACATTATTTAAAATGTTGAAAATGAACAAAAATGTTATTTTTAACACTAAAAGTGTATAATGTACACATAATTTGAAATTAAAAATAAAGCAAAAGAATAAGTAAAGAAACTAAATATAATTTAATATACACATTAATTCCTTACCTCGATATAAGTCAATAAAAATTTCAAGAAAAGTATCTTAACAAATTTTGTAATTTAAAATAAAAAACTTGTGAATCGGTCGTTTAACTGGTTTGATAGTTTCAGTGTTAATCAAATTAACACTCAACTGTTAATTACTGTGACTCGTTTGATCAGTAGGGCATTTACTTTACATGCTAATGGATTGTACTAAATGACTAGATTAATAGATAACATAGAAAAAGTATAGAAACCTGTGGTATATTGAGCCAATCATCGGCAAGTCCCATCGCTTCGGAAGCATTTTGTATCGCATCATTCGGGTTCCAGTCTTGCCAGTCTGGGCAGAGACCCGGGGCAACAGCATCAACCAAGGCACCAACAGCACGACCATCGTTCCAATCGGTAGTGAAATTGCCGATTTGCAAATCTGGAAGTTTCGATTGGATCCACTTCATTAATCTCTGTTTCGGCGATGCACGTTTGTCGGTTCCGTTGCTTTCTTCGCCGTCCCACATCGGCATCGAAATAGAATAGTGGAGAATCAAAGTCCATATTAACCCAAGGATCAGTTTCAATTTACAGTCTACGATGTCCGATGAATCTGTAAAATAATAAGTAGTTTCCAAAATAAATGTCTATGATAGATTTTTCCAGTGAATGTATACATTCTGAACATATTCTACATATGTATGTATATATCTTTTATATCTTGTATATATTCTTATTCATTTATTTATCTGTGGTTATTCGTTAAGTTTATAGTGATTTGTTTATATATTTACTTATTAATTATTCGATGTTTAATAACTAGAAATAAAATTTCAATATTTTTAAATAAGCCCTGCAAAAATTGTGCACTATCAACAATTACATAAAATTACTTATTCGAATTAAACACAGGATAAAATTAGGTTTCTTACATTATTTCCCTTACTTATTTTTTCAATCAATGACATTTATAAACCAATAGTAATTTAAACATTTTTAACTGAATCAGCGGAGGAGTAAAACGCCAATTTGTAAAAGATCTTCATCAAATATTCACTCGATGCAGCCATGGTTAAAATACGTCAATACTTTAAAGTATATCATTTAATTTACTCGTCTGCACATTAACTCTATAGTTTCGTGGCAATTTTGCGAACGTGTGAATACAAACTGTGGAACGAAATTTTAGGACTTAGAATTAACATTTACCTAACATGATTGTCCCCGGCTGTGACTTTTGTACCTAATTAGGTCATAAGAGAAAATAATTTTATTATCTACCTGTTTTCTTAATTTTATAAAGCGAAGATAAATTGAAATACCGTCGTAAATCAGCTGCACCGTAACAAAATCGGTATTTCATATCATTTTTCAGTTGGTCTATGATTTGAGACACTTTTTATTTCTCATCATTACTGATAGTTTGAAACATAAAAGTGTATTAGTTTCCCTATTATACAGATTCATTTGTTTCACCCTTTAGTATAATTTTGTATATATCTTAAACAAACTTATGATTGGAGTATGCTATACTTTCTCTATTGATTAACGTAAAACGAAATAATGCAATAAGTACGAAATATTCCATAAAATTTTAATCCAGGCACTGTGCCATCAGCACAAGGGTCACCATACTGTGATATTACGTTCTTGTGCACTCCAAGCAACAAGCCATCTAATTGGCCAACTTTAATTGTTGACAACTCTGTAAATAATGGTCCCAGCCAAAATTGGGGCAGGAACTTTTACCTCCAAATTGCACCCTCTTTCTCTTTCTGAATCTTTTATTAAGGGTTATGATACATCCTGTATATACAGATTGTTTCTAGTAACTGCGAAAAGCGACATCTTCCAAACAGTTGGAGAGAGAATAAAAAGTATAAAAAATGTAGAATATAAAAATTATTATTATCTGAAACAATGTTTTCATATAAAAAATAGTAATATCTCAAACAATATTTGTATTCAAATGAAAATTATTACTATTTCAAACAATATTTGTATTCATATGAAAATTATTACTGTTACAAGCAGCATTTATATTCACATAAAAATTATGTGTATCATTCTTTATTATAATTATGTATTCGGCTTAAACAGTCTAATAGTATAAGTATACTATATTTTGTTTAAAAGTTGAATTCAATTTCTTTGATTTAAAAAACGGACGCGTAGAATCGCATTGAACTGTCATGCTTTAAATTGAAATTTATTGAATTTAAATGCGTTAAATTGAATCGCTTCTAACTGGAATGCGTTAAATTGAACTGTATTGATTGAAATGCATTAAACTCGATGACGTCGAATGTAAATGCGCAAAGTTGAATTGTATCTGTTTCAGTGATTCGTGTCGATTTGAATCAAGTTGAATTGTATGGTTTTGCATTGAATTATGTTAAAGTGAATTGAGTCGAATTGAAATGTGATAAATTGAACTATACCGAAGTGAAGTGCGACAAGTTCAATCGCATCGAATTGAAGTGCGTTAAATTGAACTGCATTGAACTGAGATGCATTAAATTGAATTGTGTCAAATTGAATCCTATGAAACTAAGTCGTGTCGTATTAAATTACGTTGAACTAAAACGCGCGAAATTGATTCGACGAGCAAGCGTTCTTATTATCATTGCGTTCGTTCACGTTCAATAAATCTAAACTTTGAGAGTTTGATATTGATTTATTGGTATAACCAACATCTTTATCAGTTACTCCAATAACCTCTTTAAAGTTGTCTTTTTTCGAATAATAGAAGTTATTATTAGTTTCAAGTTGAATACCGTCTGATCCAATATCTCTAAATTGTATAGAAACAAAATGTCTTCAACAGACAACCACGGGGCCTTCTCCGTGTCTTAAAGTAGATTTTACATTTTGTTTTTTTTTTTTTCTTTAAAGTTCCATTTCGCTGATGTATACTTTTCCTAATCAAACCAAAAAAGAATATTTGCTCTTGTCAGCGAAAGTAGCGTCCCTCATCAATCATGAGACTTTTCAACAAATTCTCTGACAGAAATCAGTCTTTTCTACGATTTATGTCATTAATGGTTTTTTCTGGCTATTTGACTCTATTATACCCATCATTTTTCATTTTCTACGCACAGTTTCAGCACTGAGTTTCAGTAGACAATTTATAAAAAATATATATTCATTTCACATATCGAAATCACTATATTTTGTCATCGTATTCTTAGTATAAAGCATTTCGTTGCTTTATACCAGCAAATTTTTAAATAAATTGTAACAAAAGAATGTGACTCTTAAACGATCTTAAAAATATGAGGATGGTAGTAAATCTCTCGTAACATAAAACATTTACATATTGTAATCACCATATTCTTAAAATAATTGTTTCAAATTGCTTGAATGCTAGAGAATTGATATAAATACTGCTCTAATTGTTTAAGTTTCAAATATTGCTCGAGTTAAAGTATTTATTGGGAATAGGTAACAGAATGCTTTCTTGAATAAGGGTAAGTGCAATATAATCTCAGTGCGCATGCGCATAGTACACATCTTCCTTATATTAGTATGTCTAACATAACATAAAACATTTACATATTAAAATCACTATACTTCTTAAAATAATTGTTTTACATTGCTCAGATGCTAGAGAATTGATACAAGTACTGTTCTAGTTGTTTAAGTTTTAAATATTGTTAAAATATTTATTGAGAAAAGGTAATAGAATGTTTTCTTGAATAAAGGGAAGTGTATATATTCTCAATGCGCATGCGCGTAGTACATATAGCGCATGCGCATGAACATGCATCTTATATCTCTTAATGACGTCTGCTAATGTACTCTTCTTCGTTACTAATACCTGTGGTATTTCTCGATAACTTTTACCTTTCTCTCCAAGATAAATTACAAGTTGTCTCTTATCAAAACTGGTATTCCTTTTCGTTGCATGTTCAATTTTAATCGTTTACGCTTCGAAGTACAACCTTATACCAAAGTAGAATTATATTCCAGACGTTTGTATACAAAACAAACCTACCCCGCAGTTCAAATGCCTTCTAAATATTAGCTTGTAGAAAGTGCACTAGTGTCATATTAATGAGGCGTGAAAATAACATTTTGTTATTTTATTTGTTATTAATAATAAAATTATTTGTTCAAGTAAATATTATAATAAAAAGAAGTTGATGTATTTTTAATTTACAATAAATGGTTCATCTTTCTGTATAATAAGTAATACCTAAATTAATTCCTCTTATGTAAAACAACAACCGTAGGAATAGTACGATGTCAGAATATTAATGTAAATAACTGTACGCGAAATCGAACGTATTGCATTTTTATGTTTTTGGAACTGTGAACGCTTAATTTACATAAATGTTCGCACGAATCGTGAAGGAAGAAAGGGAAAGCAGATAGAGGTATCAGGTGAAGGTCAAATTTGTTCAGGTATGAAGCGAGACGTCATCTTCGGTTTCGGTTTGCATACCATTCTCATTATTCCTCTGATAAGATAACTTTCTTTTAGGAAAACACATTTATGCTTACTGATTTGTTACGATGTCAGAGAAATGATTTCTTTCATTCTGTTCATAGAATACACTGTTACGTATAACAATTATTTATTTTCAATAAAATGTGCACTAGTTTAAATTTACCGCCTTTTCAACTGCATTATGGGACTGTACATAAACGTACTGGTTAGAAGCGTTAGTTAGTATTTTTTGTATTAAATTGCAAAAATAAATTCTTAATGTAACTTGAGTGAAGATATTTATTAATTTTATTACTATATAATGCGATTATATATTATAGATATGTGATTATATATTATAACATAAATTTTGGGGATTTAGGAATTTGTGAATTTGGAAATTTGACTTTTCAGAAGTTTGGACTTTTGACATTTGGAAATTTTATAACTGAGATTTTAAGAATTTTACAATTTTACAACTTTAAAATTTGAAATCTTATTTAGTAATTTAAGAATTTGGAAATTTAACAATTTGAAAATTTGAGAATTGAGAATTTGGAAATTCGAGAGTTTAAAAATCTCGTCTATATTATTAACAATTTGTCTACTTAACTAATTAACTATTTGAAACTATGAATAGTAAATAAATAAAACATTATGAAAATATTTGATAAGCTTTGTTAAAAATAAAAATACTACCTAACAAAATTTTCAGCTGGTTCAGTATGACAGTCAACGCATGGCACTTTTATAACAGAGACCTAACTAAATTGTTTATTTCTTGTGAAACTATTTGACAAGATTTGTTAAGGTAAAAATACTACCTAATCAAATTTCAGCTACTTCAGTATGACATTCAACGTATGACACTTTGATCAATAAGAGAAACCTCAGCAAATGTTACATCTGTATGACACTGTTTATTTTTGAAAAATATTTGGCAAGTTAAAAATGAAAATACTATCTAGTAAAATTTTGAACTGCTTCAGTATGGCAGTGAACGTGTAAACTCGAATGTCCATGACGTGTTTCCCTCGACCGTATTCCAGCGCGTGTTTAGACGATGACGTCAGTGATGGCTAACCGGTTGCGTCATGAGACTGAACGCGCCATATACACAACGAATGACCTCCAAGCATCTCCGATTCTACTCCTAACTTCTTTTTCTACATGGTCTCCTTTTTCGAATACACCTTTCGTGTATACCCGCCGCTTACGATTCCGAGAGAGTCAACGATGCACGGTCTACCTTGTACTAGAAAATCCACTATCAATTTTGTTACAAATAGCAGAGCATGTATAACAAGAGGCCACACTGACAAGGAAACTACTTTTACAGAGACAGAATAATACAAGCAATTTAAATGCAAGATGAAACGGGGTGGGGATACGATTTCGACGCAGTGTTCCGAAAAGCAAATGTATATAGTGTGCAAGTTCGGCGAACAATATACCTGCACATTCATCTGTCATTTATTTGTAACTTATTTATGAGAAATACTTTATTTATTTGTAATAAATATGTTATTTCCACGCAACACATTCGTCTGTATTTTTTTGTAATAAATAGTTCATTTCCTTATAAGTTATTTGTAATAATCGTTTCTGTGATGTATACTCTTCAAATATGTTTTGTAGAGTAATCATATTATATGACTTTCTTTTTCAAAAATTCAATAAATTTCAATTGTAAAAATACTAAGATTCAAATTCTTGAAATTAAAAAGTTCAGAAATTTAACAATTCAAAAAATCAAACTTTTTTAAAGGAAAATTTTAAAACTTCAAAAATTAAAATTCTCATAATTCAGTAATTCAACTGCTTAAAATTAAAAAACTAAAAATTCAAAATTTTCAAATTGGAAAAAATCAGAAATTCAAAAATTCGAAAATTAAAAACATTAAAAGTTCAAAAATTAAATGTTTTAGAGTATCTGTAGACTTTCGATATAAAAATTGACAAATTATAATAAATTCGCAAGTTTAACATACAACAACGTAATAACATACCAAAATATTATATCAAAAAGCTATTACTAATTTTTATTTGAAATTTTGCCTATATCTGAGCCCTATATACCAGTTTCTAACCGGAACCGTGTAAATAGTCTCCAGGTAACATAAGATCTTCATTGTTTTGTAGTGTGACGAATGTAATCTCGTTTGAAATAAGAACCTACTGTGTATGTAACGTCCTAGTTGCGCTATAATTCGTTTAGTTGTGCAATTTAATTATTTTTATAAATAGCTGTATAGTTGACATGAATCTCAATTTTTTTATTTAGAGCTACCTGGTATTGGAACAAGTTGATATAACTTTTGTATGAAAGATAAATTCAAATCGAATTTTTTTAGTAATTTAGAAATAAAATTACTTCCTTATAGTAACTTAGAAGTGAAATTATTTTTTTATAGTAATTTACAAACAATATTACTTTTTTATAGTAATTTAGAAATAAAATTACTTTCTTATAGTAGTATGATAATAGTGATGGTATCATTAAAATATTTTGTCTACAAAAATTGTAAATCCTTAGATTTATAAATTTTTCATTTCTTAAATTCCAACATTCAAATTTTTTAATTTTCAAATATTAAATTCTAAAATTTTCAATTTCCAAATTTAAACATTTCTAAATCTTCACATTTTTAAATCGTCAAATATAAAATTCTCAAATTCTCAAATTTACCAATTTCTCAATCTATATTTTTGAATCTTCGTACTCTCAAATTCTCTAGTCCTCTGATTCTCACTCAATTTGCAAAATCTTCAAATTTCAAAATTCGTAATCATCAAAATTTGAAATGCTTCAACACCCAATTTTCCAAATGCCGATACATCCAGATTTCCAAATTCCCAAACCGCTGCAACACGTATCCAAATATAATTTCAAGTCTGTAAACTCAAGTCGCCTAAATGTACGGGGGGTGTTGAAAACCGTAAATGCTTTACACTGTGACCGTGCTCCGTAGAAAATAAACGGCGGCTACTTTGTCACACAAAATTATGTTTTAAGAGAGTTCAGGTTACCTAAAATGTCAAGCATAAATTCGCGCGAACTTTTTGCGGCAACGAACGCCACGGACGAGTTGTTACGTCAACGATTCTCCGCCTGTTATTTCGTTGCTCGCGCGGAGACAATGTCGCGCTAAAAATATTCTATCTCGAGTCACGTTCGTCTAAATTCGTTCGGCAAAATGCATTTATTCGACGATTCGTTTTTACTAGTACGTAATGTGTCTTCGGCTTTTCACTTGGCACGGGAATCATTCGAATGATCGAGACGGCAGAATTCGTGATGACTCATCGACCATGACGAAACGGATGCGTGATTAATGAAATCCGTAAATATAATAATCACGAGGGTGTTCATTACGTATAACGGACGCCACAAATGAGTATAAATTATGTGATTGTAAGTACTGCAGCATTCTACAGAATTTCAGACAGCACTATAAAAATGCAGAATTCCTTCAGAAGTTATTTTATTTTACTGTCAGACTGGTTAATTTGAGATAGTTATAATTTTTATATGGTTACAAATATTGTTTGAGGTAGTAATTTTTATATGACTATAAATATTGTTTGAATCAATAATAATTTTTATATGAATACAAATATTGTTTGAAATAGTAATAATTTTCATTTGAATACAAATATTGTTTGAGATATTACTATTTTTTATATGAAAACATTGTTTCAGATAATAATAATTTTTATATTCTACATTTTTTATATTTTTTATTCTCTCTCCAACTGTTTGGAAGATGTGGCTTTTCGCAGTTACTAGAAACAATCTGTATATACAGGATGTATCATAACCCTTAATAAAAGCTTCAGAAAGAGAAAGAGGGTGCAATTTAGAGGTAAAAGTTCCTGCCCCAATTTTGGCTGGGACCATTATTTACAGAGTTGTCAACAATTAAAGTTGGCCAATTAGATGGCTTGTTGCTTGGAGTGCACAAGAACGTAATATCACAGTATGGTGACCCTTGTGCTGATGGCACAGTGCCTGTAATAAAATTTTATGCAATATTTCGTACTTATTGCATTATTTCGTTTTACGTTAATCAATAGAGAAAGTATAGCATACTCCAATCACAAGTTTGTTTAAGATAAATACAAAATTATACTAAAGGGTGAAACAAATGAAACTGTATAATAGGCAAACTAATACACTTTTATGTTTCAAACTATCAGTAATGATGAGAAATAAAAAGTGTCACAAATCATAGACCAACTGAAAAATGATATGAAATATCGATTTTGTTACGATGCAGCTGATTTACGACGGTATTTCAATTTATCTTCGCGTTATAAAATTAAGAAAACAGGTAGATAATAAAATTATTTTCTCTTATGACCTAATTAGGTACAAAAGTCACAGCCGGGGACAATCATCTTAGGTAAATGTTAATTCTAAGTTCTAAAATTGAGTTGCAGTAGTCTCGAGTGTAATTTCCGGAGTCATAATCAGCACATTCACAGTGTACCCACATTTCACAAACGAAATATTGCATTCGCTCTTCTCTTTCGACGTTGGCTGTTACCCACGAAGCAAAAGCATCGGTACGGTTTGGAATATTCCAAATTACATTAATCTTTGGTATTTCGAATTAGCAACATAGCACTGAAACCTAAAATTTCGTTTCGCAGTTTGTATTCACATTTTCGTAAAATTGCCACGAGACTATACAATTAATATACAGATAAGTAAATTAAATGATTTACTCTAAAATTTTGACGCATTTTAATCATGAATGCTACGATTGAATATTTGATCAAAATCTTTCGCAAATTGACATTTTACTCCTCTGCTGATTTAATCGAAAATTAATATTCCTTCATAAATGTCATTGGTTGACGGATTATTCCGCCGTATTATTTGCGGTGTTATAAATTAGATAATACTAGTAGATTTTTAGATATCCCGGTATTTCGAATCATCAGAAATACTGTAGTAATCAAATTACTCGATTGCAGATCGGGATTGGGTATATTATTCGAAATAAATTAGCAAATGATCATTTGAAACAATAAATTATTTAAAATACTTTATTATTTTTGTTCAATAATGTGAGTTAAAAAATAAGTAAGTTAAATAGTGTAAGTCATTTATTACTTGAAAGTAATGTAAGTAATGTAAGAATGATCTTTCCTTAAGACTTTTGGATGTTTTGTTTGCTCTACTCTAAACTTTGTGTAGTGTGTCTTAACATATACTTTATAAGATTCAGGTATTATAATAAAAAGTCGGAAAACAACTATAGCTATTAATCTTTCATATTATCCAGACATTCTTACAAAATATTTTTCAACTGTTTTCGAGTCAATGGTTATTGAAATACTAATTTTTATCTTTCGTTCATTTTTGTGAATCCATTCTGTACTGAAAAGTGTGTTAACGCAAATATTTTTCAACGTACTTAAAAATACCTTATCAATTTCTCCGAAAAGATATTATCAAATAACTGTGTACCCAAGACTTTATCTTAGATGTAAACGAATTGAATACAAATATTTGTTACAAAAGTTTAACAAAATTCCTAGTAATTGTTTATTAAATAATTTTTTAATTCAAGATTAAAGTTTAATTGTTAATTCTGTTTTAGCAACCTACTATTTACTCAAAATCAACTGTCGATTTGCCATGAGCCAACGGTGTTTTTCTGTTTGCTGTTTTTTTGCCTTTCGGTTTTATGTACAGCGGTTATTTCATGCTTAAATTCCCGAGTTCACCGCCTATTGGTTGTAAACATAACGAGCATTCAATTCACCTTTCATGATAACTAAATATGGCATGAACTGCTACTCTTAAATCACTCGTGATTCGATCACGTGTATTCCCAATCACGGTGATTTTTCACAGTAAAGTAACGTACACGCAAAACTAACCTGCTTCTAGTTTTAAATTGTAACTTATTTCTTATTATCTTTTAAAGTAATATATAATACAAATATATACAAAATATCATATAAATGTATAAAAACTAAATATGAATAATGGTAAAAATTGAATTGACATTCTTGAATTTTCCCTGGGGGGAGTCAGTGGAACACTAACGATCACAGTTAACGCGAACCGCCCCTAAAACGCCATCTTTCGGATCACAGTCATGAATGAAATTTAATCACGATCGTGATCGTGGTCTTGTGATCACTTTGATAAATCACTGTTAGTGATTTTGCACGCCATCTCTAATTATAATCACTGAAATACAGTTGAGTCGCTTTATTCTGTATTGAGGCAGCTAAGAGTCCACGTCGTTGAAAGTTTCCTTCGAATCGTTATTGAACCGCCTCGAGAGTTTAATGCATTGTTCGGAGTATCGTTCATTTCCATTAAATTCAATTTACTCTTTAATTCAGTATTTTATTTCCCTCTTTTTTAAGAGCGGTGGAAATACGCGAAGTTAATCGAGCTAAAGGGATCGACAATTATTGCACGTTATTGCAAATCGCGGTAAAAAATTCAAACATATAAAATTAAAGATTGAAAGTTAATTGTAATACGGAAATTTTAAATTAACGTTTAATATTCAGTCGTTAATTGAAACTTCTTCGGATGAAGAGTAAAAGTATAATTTTTAATTCAACCGCATGTAATTGAAATTTAAAGTCAATTGTTTAAATAAATTTCGTAGGAATAAAAATTAATTTTAATCTATAATTATAATTTCTCTTCATTTTTCATTAATCAATAACATTTTGATTAACACCAGAAACATAATCTAATATTTTGATTAGCAGTAATATTTATTTATAACCTTATATACAAGGTACTAATTTAATTATATATAAATTTCGTAAAAATGTCGCAAATAGGTTATACTTTTGACATTTTTGCTATCAGACTTTTACCAACATATTTGTAACATTCTTCTGATTAAAATGAGACTAAACACGACGTAATTTATGACATATTTACTTGTAATAATTTATAAAAGTAAATTCCTCAAAGTCGTAAAGCCATAAACGTCTACGATTTCGACTATCAGACGTATCACGTGATTATCCGAATAGTACCGAAAAACAGCGAAATTACCCGAGGTGTCAGTACTCGTCCGTTTACCGCGAATCTTATTACAGTAAAACATCGATACAAGGAAAACGCCTGAAATTACAAGTAAATATGTTTCGAATTACGTCGTGTCTGATCTCATTTTAATCAGGAAAATGTGACACATACGTTGGTAAAAGTATAAGAACAAAAAATTAAAAATAAAATAGTTCTATTCTTGCATTATAATTGTCCTACCTACATGTTACTGTTTGTTTACGTTCAGTCGTTCGGACGTTTCCGTCGTCCGCTACTTTTCTATATTCGGCACACTTCGATCAATGTCGGAACTACTCGATCGGAAGTTCACACCCGAGAGATTCGCTTATATCGAGACTACTGTACATAAAACTACATTAAGTCTGTAAATTCTTCGGTGAATAGAATATATAAAAATTTTAAGAATATATGGGAATACATAAGAATATCCAGAAAAAATCTGACAGAAGCAATAACCGCATATCATACGTCCATAAACCTAGTTAATTATTGATTATAATTTAACTGATTAATTCTTAATGGCGTAACTAAAAATTTTGCAACATCGCTACATGTAAGTTTATGTGTCTCAAAAGCAGAACAATCGATTGTGATCGTTCACGAGTGATTAATGAACGCTTAAGTTTTGATAGACACAATATGTAATCATCGAAACAAGAAACTACTGAATCGAACTACTCTGATATGCATTTATCGGTTTCGTTCCAGTCCAAATCCTGCAACCCTTCGAGTATAGTGTCTTGTAATGATTCTGTAACGGTATAGAATGTTTGAAGATAGTAATATTTGTTATTAAAGAGAAAGCGGTGCTTGTATCGCTTCAGGGTGGTGCACACTTATCTTATCACAATGCTTCTACCGAAATCCACAAACGTCATCCCAATCGAACAAAACTTGCTGCATGAACGGTAAAATATTCCGATACGAATATTATGGGTACTCACTTCCCATCAAATTGTCAGGAGATGGATATTATGAGCGCTTATAATCGCTCTGTGTAAAAATTTGTAAACCTGAAACGTTTGGGATTTGTGAAAATGAAAACTTGTCAATTTCTAAATTAAGAAAATTAAGAACTTGAAAATTTCAAGCCTACGTATTCTATCTCTCAAAATCAAGTACAAGTGCCGGAGAAGTCTGTAGCGTACCCGAATGTACGAGAACAATTTTTTCGACAGAGACGTCCATGACGAAAGATTTAATGTATTTATACCGGTGCTAGTTTCCATATTTGTAGGTAACCTAAAAACTGATATGTCATATATAGAATATGACATGTATTCTTATTACGTGGCCGTTTCTTGAGAAACCATGATTACCAATAATTACAAACGTCCTCGACGTCGTTATTCAGATCATAACCTACTAGAATGAAACTGAGAATGATCTTCTGTCCACAGTGAAAATGGACGTATGCGGTAAGACAAACTGGAACTCTTAACCGCGTTTTTTACTTCTGCAAAGGGAAAAGACTCAGCAATATTTCCGACATCGTATCTCCTACGGATGTATTGCAATATTCACGGAATTTTACGTGTATTATTGTTGTTATAATTTATTTAATAAGCATTTGCAATGCTTACGGTTCTAAGAAATGTAGTAACGGTTGATGTAATAATACTTATAATCGCTTTTATGGATGAAGTAATAATTAAAGATACGTGTGAACTATACAACGCAATGGCGATAAAACGCATAAGCGATACATGTAGCGATATAACAGGTAACGATTTATTGCTCGATAGTACAATAACAAGTGGTAATATAGTGCATGACGAGGTTCTACAGGCGAATTTAACGCGTAGCAAACTTAACACTTGGAATATTTAACGCGAGGTAAATCTATCGCGCGGCTTTATAACGCGTGGGAATTCAATCGCATGCATAATTAATGTGTGATGTATTTACCGCGAGGCCATACAATGCATGGTGAATGCAATTCGTGGGAAATCAAACGTGTGGAAAATCAAATACGTAATCATACAGATTATGGCTATATAATGCGTGGCTATATAACGCGCAGCAAATGTAACGAGCGGTATATTTAATTTGATGGTGAATTTAGCGGATGGTGATCTAATACGTGGCAAATTTAATACGTGGCGAATTTGACGCGTGACTATATAACACACGGTCATATAACACGTGGTGATATAACGCGTGGCAATTTAACATGTAACGAATTCAACGCATGGCAAATTTTACGCGTGACGAATTTAAGACGTACTAAATCGAACGTGTAAGAAATGTAACGCGTGGCCATATAACAAGTGGCTGTATAACGCGTGGCAATTTAACGTGCAACGAATTCCACGCATGGCAAATTTTACGCGTGACAAATTTGATACATGGCAAATCTATCGCGCAGTTATTTATCACAATGGCTATATAACGCGTGCCCATACACAGCGACTTAACGCGTGGTAAATTTAAATTATAACAAATTTACCGCGTTGCAAATTTTATGCGTGATCAATATAATGCTTAGCGAATTTTCATGCATGGCCATGTGACGCGTGGCTATAAAACATATGGCGATTTAACGCGTGGTAATTGTAACGCGTAGTAAATCAAATTCACAGCGAGTTTAACGCGTGGCGATATAATTCGTCGCCATGTAACGCGAGACAATATAACGCATAATGATTCAACGTCTGACGATATAATGCATAGGCGATATGACGCGTGACAATATAGCACGTAATAGTACATATTGCGATATAATACGTGAGCGTTATAACACAGAGTGAACACAGAGTGTCCAAACGCGTAACAGTGCAAGGAATGGCGATATAATGCGTGGGCGCTATAACTCAAAAGAACATAACGCGTCATTATACACGTGAAAGTGTAACACATGATTATATGACACCTGGTGGTATTGCATAGAATAATAAAATAGTAAAATAGGTCAGGTACTACATATGTAGGCAGACGAGAAATTGTTCGCTTAAATAGAACAGCAGGATTCGTAGAAACTCGTTTGAGAGATGTAAAATTGAAGGATGGAAATAGAACATACGCAAGAAAATGGGTCTTCTCAGAGGTGAAAGGTTATTTCACCTTTCACCCGGGTCATGATGTACTATGACCTTTTGCAATCATACTATGCAGTTCCTGCAATATACATATAGAGAAGGTGGTTATATCAGAAATACATTTTGTTATGAAGTTTCTTTAAAACTTAATGGGATGCTAACAATAGTATCTAAACACCAGTAAAATTTTGAAGAGAAAGCGGAAATAATCGTATTTGAAATTATAATACTTAATATTTATCGCATACATTAGTTTAAATAATCAAAGATGTTTACTAAAATATGTAATGAACAACAGAAAATATATATTAATTAATAAAGTATGTGTTGATCAGTAGAAAACAATTGAGTTATATCAACATGATAAGAATTATCACAATACTATCTCTTTCATTGTCATCTAAATATAACTACAATCGACACTAATTTCGATTTACAACTCGTACGAAGTTTACAGATGAACTAGAATTGCAAAATGTGAATACTATTTTATATAGCATATTAAGTTCTTGAATTTATCAACGAGATTTGATTATAAAATATATATTTTGGAAACTACTAATTATTTTACTGATTCATCGCACATCGTAGACTGTAAATTGAAATCCTTCGGTTAATATGAACTTTGATTCCCCACTATTCTATCTCGATATCCATGTGGGATGTCGAAGAAAGCAACGGAACCGACAAACGTGCATCACCGAAATAGAGATTAATGAAATGGATCCGGACGAAACTTCCGGATTTGCAAATCAACAATTTCACTAACGATTGGAACGATGGACACGCTGTTGGTGCCCTGGTAGATGCTATTGCCCCGGATCTCTGCCCAGAGTGGCAAGACTGGAACCCGAATGATGCGATAGAAAATGCTTCCGAAGCGATGGGACTTGCCGATGATTGGCTCAATATACCACAGGTTTCTATACTTTTTCTATGTTATCTATTAATCTAGTCATTTAGTACTGTCCATTACCATGTAAATTAAATGTCCTACTGATCAAACGAGTCACAGTAATTAACAGTTGAGTGTTAATTTGATTAACACTGAAACTATCAAACCGGTTAAACGACCGATTCACAAGTTTTTTATTTTAAATTACAAAATTTGTTAAGATACTTTTCTTGAAATTTGTATTGACTTATATCGAGGTAAGGAATTAATGTGTATATTAAATTATATTTAATTTCTTTACTTATTCTTTTGCTTTATTTTTAATTTCAAATTATGTGTACATTATACACTTTTAATGTTAAAAATAACATTTCTGTTCATTTTCAACATTTTAAATAATGTAAATTTAATAGCAAAATATTGTAATAGATATTATTATACTGTAATATAATATAAGATTATATTGTATATCATATATGCAATTCTTTGTATTATAATTTAAATATAATTTAATACAACAAAAGCAAGTGTTCAAATTCTGTTAGGAATGCAAAAAGACATTAAAAAGCTTAATTAAATTAAATATCTCGTTATATTATATAATAACATTATCACTAAATTTATTATTAACTTTATTACAAAATTTATTTTCAAAATCTGTTATTATTTCATTTTCTCTTCCAATCGTTGCAAAAGTGTAACAACTATTTAAACTTGTATTGGAATTTTGGAATGAATTATTCTATTTGGAGAACAACAATGCCGCGGGTGAAATATTCTGAACAGTAGAAATGTTTATTTTGTCACCGCATTTGACCTTAAATGACCTTTAACGATAGCTTGCGGAAGTCGAGTGGGCAACTATTATGCTGGAAGATAACATGCAGAATATACTATTTACAAACCATGCGGTTGACCTTCAAGTTTCTATTTGATCTTCACCCACACCATAGATATCTATATCGCATTATGTCACCCTTCATGCTATCCGTGCTTTTTTTATAAAATATTTCCCTTTATCGTTACAAGTTAACAAAGTTATTGCCCTATCCTTACAGGGTGTATCAAACGCGCAGAAATCGCCATAATGAGGTTGTGTAATTTTAAATCGGCGCATCTTTGTACAAAATTATTTTTGACCTCGAAATTTAAGGTAAATCTTTTTACTATTCCTCGCAAGGATAAAAGATGATAAAGGGACTATGGATTATAAATGAATCGTTTTCTTGAAAAATAATGTTAAAGTTTCTTCATTTAATAAGGAACTGCAATAAATTTTCAATTTTTAAAGTTTTAATTTATTGAAGTTCTAAGAAATTTTTAAGATATTAAAGTTTTAAGATTTTAGTCATTACAGTTTAAAAAATTTTTAATTATAAAAACAATTTTTTTATAAATATATTATTTATTAATTAAGGGAATTTAAATGTACGAAAAAATTTTATAAAAACTTTCATTTTCATGAAAGAACAAAATTCCGAATAGTGTTATTACATATGTTAAAGATATGCAAATTGACAAAGTGTCATACTATCATATAAATAACCGTATAATGTGTCAATTACCATATTACATACATGTGATAATTATCTGATAAGATGTTACCTTAATGATTATTTTTCAAATAGTTTATCTGCATGATGCTCAAGCCGGACACTTAACCCGAATCTAATTTTATTTTAATCCGGAATGAGTTTGGGTTCGATTTTTTTCGAGCCGAGGGTTCAACGAAAGGGGTGTTTCACCCTCATCCTATTCGACTGATACATATTCCCCATTAAAACTTTTCCAACATTACTCGTGACCTCGATAACGTATTAAAAAATTAACAAACTATATTTTATTCGCTTTCGGTATTATAAAATTTCTGTAATTCTAGATTCTAAATTGTCAGTTATTCGCATATAAAATTTAGGTGACTTGGCACTCACGTGTTTAATAACAATGCGAACACTGCAAAATAAATAACCGCAACGTGACAGATGTTTTGATGTTTCTTGACGTAGTTTTACCTGCAATTCATGTAAACTAACTTTTGACTGGTAGATAAATTTTGTGAAATTAATTTCTTGAGTATTGTCATTTTTTTATATTATCGTAATGTTTATTTAATACTTGTACCAGTTATACTTAAACAATTATTTAATACCGTTTATCTTTTTATTAAGTCCTTTCCAGAGAATTAAATTTTTTAACTTGACTGTAGAGAACCGCCTCGAAATAATACATTAAAGGAGAACTGACCATTTTCGGTCAAGAAAATCGAAAGGCTACGCTCTTGAATGATAACGTTCCACACGTTACATAAACCATTAAAGGAATCATGAACTTGGGCTTCAAAGTCCTATCTCGTACAGATTATTCATCGGACACGATCACTATTTATTTAGACCGTTTCACCGAATGTCTACCCCTGCTTCCGGTGGTTTTTGTATCCGCGGTTAAAAGAGAGAATGAAATCAATTCTTTCAAAAAAACATGACTGGTACAAAACCATTGCACTCTTTCATTGTATGCACTAATCACAGCCACAATATTAAAACAGACGAAAGTTGAAATGTTATGTGAATTTGGTATCATGTGTTGATTGTGCAAATTATTGGATTTGAACTTCAAATTGAAATGTATTGAAAACTCGAGAAAATTGGTCACTGCTGAAGTACGAGTCACGATAGGGAAAATAGTGTGAGGTTAACCATTCAGCATCGAACGTGGATAACCAAGAGGTTCGGAAGTATACAAATATTTTCTGACGAAATTTACGTAGTTTTGCAAGAGTCACTCGCTAAGAAGATGACTAAATGTTATATAAAACAATGGGAACTATTTTGAATAACATTATTCATACGCTAATAACATCTAGATTCCTGGAAGAAGCATGGAAAACGTCTTGACGTGAGTCAAGACAACCTTGCGAGCCATGTGAGTTTCTAGGCATGCGTCATCCAAGGGGTAATCACACGTATGAGGTAATAGAGAATATTTTATTCAGTGCGATTACGTTAATTTACTGACGGACCGTGAAAAACGGTGGACGTGTCACTTCTGACACATACTAAGGGGACCATGTATTGCGAACGAATTTTAATGAAACTTTGAAGGTAGGTCAAGAGCCGACATACGAATGAAAATAAATAATAATGTTAGTATCGACTGAATTAAAAATAAGTAAGATTGTTAATATCGACTAAGTTAAAAATAAATAAGATTCTTAAAATAACGACTAAAGAAAAATAAATAAAAATGTTAATATCGACTAAATTAAAAATAAATAAGATTCTTAAAATATCGACTAAATTATAAATAAATAGGAATGTTAATATCGACTAAATAAAAATAAGTAAGAATATTAGTATCGACTATACTAAAATTAAATAAGATTACCATTATCAACAAAACTAAATTTTTTATGTAAAAAAAATCCTTTAAAGTTCTTGTATTTTGTGAAGCATAAATTATTAAAAATTTTTTTTTGCAATTTATTTAAAAAAAGTCGGGGTGTACAGCCACAAAAGATATTTTACACTAAAAACGTTCTTTTTAAATTAAATAAAAAGTAAAACAAAACAATTAATTTGTGCGAAATTAGATATAATATCAATTTCAATATTTCTAAAAAACTCCCCCAAAAATTGCATATTAACAAAAATTATTTTAAAATAACTTATTCGAATTGAACACAGAATTTAGATTATTTACATTACTTAAAGGAAGAGATTACTTACACTATTTAACTTACTTATTTTTTAACCACATTATTGAACAAAAATAATAAAGTATTTTAAATAATTCCTTGCTTCAAATGACCATTTGCTAATTTATTTCGAATAATACAACCAATCCTGATCTGCAATCGGATAATCTGATTACTATTGCATTTCTGATCATTTGAAATACCGAGATATCTAAAAATCTACTAGTATTATCTGCTTTATAACATCGCAAATAATACGGCGGAATAATCCGTCAACCAATGACATTTATGAAGGAATATTAATTTTCGATTAAATCAGCAGAGGAGTAAAATGTCAATTTGCGAAAGATTTTGATCAAATATTCAATCGTAGCATTCATGATTAAAATGCGTCAAAATTTTAGAGTAAATCATTTAATTTACTTATCTGTATATTAATTGTATAGTCTCGTGGCAATTTTACGAAAATGTGAATACAAACTGCGAAACGAAATTTTAGGTTTCAGTGCTATGTTGCTAATTCGAAATACCAAAGATTAATGTAATTTGGAATATTCCAAACCGTACCGATGCTTTTGCTTCGTGGGTAACAGCCAACGTCGAAAGAGAAGAGCGAATGCAATATTTCGTTTGTGAAATGTGGGTACACTGTGAATGTGCTGATTATGACTCCGGAAATTACACTCGAAACTACTGCAACTCAATTTTAGGACTTAGAATTAACATTTACCTAAGATGATTGTCCCCGTGCTGTGACTTTTGTACCTAATTAGGTCATAAGAGAAAATAATTTTATTATCTACTTGTTTTCTTAATTTTATAAAGCGAAGATAAATTGAAATACCATCGTAAATAAGCTGCACCGCAACAAAATCGTTACTTCATACCATTTTTTAGTTGGTCCATGATTTGAGACACTTTTTATTTCTCATCATTACTGAGAGTTTGAAACATAAGAGTTTATTAGTTTCCCTATTATACAGTTTTATTTGTTTCACCCTTTACTATAATTTTGCATTTATCTTAAACAAACTTGTGATTGGAGTATGCTATACTTTCTCTTGATTAACGTAAAACTAAATAATGCAATAAGTACGAAATATTGCATAAAATTTTAATACTGGCACTTTGCCAGCAGCACACGGAGCACCATAGTGTGATAGTACGTTCCTGTTCACTCCAAGCAACAAGCCGTTTAATTGGCCAACTGTAATTTTTGACAACTCTATAAATAGTTAATCTTTCTCTATTTAAACGTATTTTATTTTGCTAGCATGTATTGTACCTATAACTCACTATTGTTTGTTTTGATAGAATTATATGATATTACGTTACATTATATTTATTATATAAAAAGAGTAAAGTTTAAAAATATAGTAAATAAATTTTTTAAATATGGAAGCGAGGGCCCAAGTTGCGCCGCATGCGCTACGCAGTAAACACGGTCCTGGTTTCAGGTAAAAAATTTGCAAAGTCTAGCAAAACTGTTGACATCCAGACTCAAATTGTGCAGATTAATCGGTTTTCGCCTTTACCATTAATCAGTCTGTTTCGTTACGCGTTTAAAAAAGAAATATTACATGTTTTATCCTCTCTTACTTTGTTATCTTTAAAATGATGTAATTAATTATAGATAATACACGACTCACAAGCAAAGTCTCCCAGCACGATAACCGTGATTAATATTATATATGCATGTTTGTTATAATTAGAACGTAAATCCTTGTACATTTTGGACGTGTCATATGTTTTGAGATTCGTTACAAGAAAGATTACAACGAGAAAGAAACGTAAACAGTCATTTAACGTGTTCGAACGTACCGATAGGTCACGTAGAATGTTTGCGTTTTTTAAACACCATGCTTGTATTCAAAGCGGGCGTAACATGACACAAATATAATGGTGCCGTTAAAAAAAGAATGAAATGCGCTAAATTTAGTGTATAATATGAAATTGGAAATATTTTTATCAGTATCGAAGTTACAATGTCTAAAAAAAAAACGAGAAAACTAGAAAACTATATGACTGTAAAAATAATTGGAAAGATATACTTAGTGTACATATTACATATTATATATTTAGTATTGAAATTATTATTATTATCGTCGTCATACTATTACGATTATGTCGATGTCGAACATAATTTTCACTGTCACTACTTCACCGTTACAAAATTTAATTAACAAGTAATTATATAAAAAACTTGCATACATAGTTTAAAAATTATTTATCGATAGCAGAGATTTATGTAAAATGAAATCCGAGCTGCTGAGGCATCGTGAACTGATATTTGATGCGTCACGGTAAATATTAAATATTTGAAACATTGGAATTTTGAAATTCTTGAACTTTGGGACATTGCAGTTATGATACATTAAAATTTTAGTAGTGTGAATATAATTTATGGAATTTTCACTCTTTTAAATTTTGGAACGATGAAAATTTAAGAAACTGGAATTTAGGAATTGCGAACCTTTAAATTTTTTTACTTTTGGAACTTCAAAATTTTGGAATTTTAGAATTATAGGATTTCGGGACGGTAATTTTCTGGATTTGTAGAATTTAGGAATTGTGGAATTTCGGATTTGTAGAATTTATGAACTGTGGAATTTTGGAATTGTGAAATTGTAGATTTGCAGAATTATAGAATTTGAAATTGTTTATCTACAAAACTTTTCTGTTTAAAAATTTTGCGATTTTTAAATTTTGAATCTTGAGAACTTTAGAAAATAATGCATTATATGCTTATATTACAAAAAATTACTATTTTCGAAATGGATCTCCGCCTCCAAAAATTTGAAGAGTACTCTTCGCAAAAATGACGTGTCAAACAAAAAATGTTTATTCTACCACTTTGTTTATTAGTTACAAAGGAACCATCATATACACGCCTGTATTTTAACAACACCCTATATTGTATCCACTTTATTGGAAAAGATGGTTAATCTTTAATCTCCGATTAGTTGAGAGCATAGTCATTTTCGTGATAACGATTTTAATAGATTTATTTTGTAATTGAACTAGATATACAAACGGTATGATTCAAATAGAATAAAAAATGTTATATTTCCTTTAAACTGAAGTTTAAGAGTGTAATTCGTTATACATATACGTAAGTAATGTTTAACGATGATATTTTTAATAATTTACATATTATTTATATTTTAAGTTATCTATAAAGGTTATTAAGTTATCTATAAATATCTATAGAAGAAAGTTGATAGAAATACGATAAAAATAAACACATAACACTTGTATTGGAAGAAAAGATTTAAAAAAAAAGTGAAATACCCATTAAGAGATATCCTGATATTTAAAATTCCCGCCTATCGTCATTTATCGGTTATGACTTAATATCAGACATTATATTTTATAATGCGTCATGTATTGATATTATTCTTTTTAATTATTAGAATGAACACTAAGTAATTAGATGCAACCAATATTTTTTCCTGTACTCGTTAGTTTTTATAATTTTATCCTAAATAAAATGCTCTTTCTTTCTTTATCGAACTCACGTTCTCAAGAAAAACTGTATCTTCGTATGAATAAATCTAATAAATGTAAATACGATATGGTTACGTGCAGAAAAATGTAAAGAGAGATCATTATGAACTGTGGGAGATATTTTGTGTACATTATAAATTATAATAAATATGAATATTACGTTAAAATTGATAAATAAGAAGTCAACTATTTAGAATTAACTAATGAATAATTAATAAAGTAAAACTAAAAATTTCATCTATATTTACAATATATATTATGTAAATTTGACTATAATTATGAAATTATTAGAAATTACTAGTTATGGAATTAGAGAATTAAGAAAATAAATATAAATGATACGTCAAGACGAATAAATAACAAATAAATGATTTATGAAATATTTCATTAATTTTCAAAATAATGTCTAATGAAAACAAATATTCAAATTAAACAACTATAAAATTGTTGAGAATTAAAACTATAAATATATATTATAATGATATAATGTAACACGTAGTACATCACGATGATATAATGTAATACATAAATTCCAAATGTATCAGTAAATAGTTCGAATACTTTCGTGACGTTCTCAAACACTCACTGTTTATACCGAATACCCCATAAACCCTATCTGCGCCTACATTCGTCTACAATTTTCACATTCTCTCACTCTCGTCTCGCTCGACTTACAATCGAATTAAAAAAATTTCAAAATACCGCGCTTACTATATTCCTTAACAATACAGCTCGGGTAGCACTTCTCGCGAGGCACACTATACTTTTCTGCCCGTAGGCTCTATCGTATTTACATTTATCAGATGTATTTACACGAAGATACACTTAAAACTAGTATATCGCCGAGAAATAAACTATCACTCACCGATGTTAACGATCCTGATTCCCTCGTCGTCCAAAAATTTTAACGCCACCGACACATTTTCCAGCTTCTGCGATCTGAAAGTGGGCCGTTGACTGTGTTTCGGAAGTTTCTTCTGTGTGAGCACCTCGATCAAAGAAATCAATCGAAGCCCATCCGACAAATCACTCTCGAGATCATCGATGTGTTTGTTCGACGCCTTTAACTTTTCGTTCGCCCATCTCGTGAACGTATTCTGCTGTATTCGTTTCCATTGTGCGTCCTCCTGCAAATCTTGCTCGAACATCTCGTAGCCTTCTTCCTCGGCGTTCTCGCACTTGACTGACTTATCGTTCTCGCCCATTTTATCGGCCGGTTCGTTCCTACGGGACCATAGAGTTGTGATGGTGAGCACAATGGTGGTGGAAATTCACCTTGTGTGCGTGCACACGTTCTGCGCAGTAACTTCACCTCCCCTCCCAAACGACGCCGCCGTACTCTCACCACACACAACCAACAACATTCGTTCGCTTTCTCTTTTTCTCTGCTTTCTTTTGTATCTGTATCCTTGCTCATACTGGTCGTTTCAATTTTTTCCCGCCATATTCCGCCACGATATATCGCGCCAATGAAATATGACAACAGAAATATTGTACCATTTACCGGTACACTCAACAGTGAATCTGTCTACTCCGCCGAAAATATAGCAGCCAGGAGAAAATTAATTATTAGCAATTTTTGACAAATCGAACATTTAGCATCTTCAGATTTGGAGGTTTACGGATAAGGGATATTCAGAGACTAGGAGTTTAGGATTCAGAAATTTGGGACTTACAAATTTGGAAATTCAAAAATTTGGGTCTGGAATTTGAGGATCTGAATTTTGGAACTTTAGGATTTAGGGGCAGGGCATATAGAAATCTAAAGATTACAGTATCTACAAGTTGAGAAATTGGTAAATTTGAGAATTTGAATAATGGAAATGTAAAATTTTGAAAAATTCAGCATGTGGAAATTTGAGTGTTTAATAGTTTTGAGATTTGAAAAATTGAGTACTTTGAAAATTTGAGATAATTAGATTAGAAATTCAAAAATTTGGGAAAGTGGAAAATTGAAAAATTTCTAATTTTGAAATTGGAATATTTAGCAATTCCAAAATTTTTTAATTTAATAATGTGAAAATTTGATAGCTTCAGTATTTGGTAATTTGAAGATTTTGATCATTTGAAAACTTAAATTTAGAAATTTAGAAATTTTGCAGTTTAAAAATTAGAAATTCATAGATATAAAAATATAGAAATTTGAGGATTTGAAAATGTGAGTTTAGAGATTTCGAAATTTAAAAATATGTAAATTTGAGAACTCCAGAACTTGAAAAATTTTTAAATTCAATTATTTATGAATTCAGGATTTGAAAATTTTGAAAATTTAAGAATTTGGTATTTAGCATTATTTCAAATTTAAAACTGTAATATTATTCTATTTAAAATTATAACATACTTTTAAATACTATTTAATAAACATAACAGTATTGGTTACATTACATGTGGTTCGAAGAATATCTATTTGTCAGAACATCAATTCGTTAGAACACATCCACATTTGTTAGCCACAAATTTCATCACAAGTTGGTCATCCATGCTAATATTTTTTTTTTTATATAATTATATATCATTGGTCTAAAAGAAATTATGACTCATCTGCAAAATTGCAAATTTATAGTTGCATGCGTCATGCGTCAAGAATCTCAGAAGTTACTAATTGTTCTAATATAACAATGATACGATTGTACGATATTTTGCAAAATTATAGTAGATCAAGAAAGAAGCGAATGATTCTACATGAAAAAATAAGTCGAAAATATAGAATAAAATTTTTTCATATAGGACTTGATTTATTGAAAAAATTCGTTAAAATTTTTGAAGAAAATTTGTTTACGATAAGAAAGATGATAATTTCAATAATTCTTTGATTAATTTGACAATTATGAATTAATACATTCCAAATTTGAAAATTTGGTAATTTGGGAGTATGGGAATTTTGGAATAAGAAATTTGAAAATTTAAATATTTGCAAATATACGAAGTTGAAAATTTAAATATTTGCAAATATACGAAGTTGAAAATTTAGGAATGTGCAAATGTAGAAATGTTTGAATCTGGAAATTTAAAGATTTAAGAATTTAGAAATTGGAGAATTTGGAAATTTAAACATTTGAGAATTTTAAAACTGAAACTGTGCAGCTAAAAATTTTGACTAATTTAAAAATTTGAAAATCAGAAAATCTCTGAGAATTTTTAAATTTGTAATATAAAAGAGACATACAAACTACAAGGTACACGCAGAGGATCAGTTACGTTTTAAAAGAGTCAGACCCATCTTGGCCCCAATCTACTTATGCCAATGTATGTAAGTATCTAAAATATGCGACGGGAAAAAAATTCATTCGAACACCAATGTCTATACTTCATCTCTCAAAAACCTTCTGTAGTCATCTGAACATGTGCATCGTCAAGTTAGCATAATAGTCTCTTATCCATCATGCAACAAAATCTAACACAGTCGTGGAAATAGTTCCTGAAATAGTTTCTATTATTATTGTTTGCTTCGAATAAATACTATTTCACCCAAGACTGTTTTGATAACGTTAATAAAAAAAGAATATTCTATATCGGCATTATAAATAACATCTGTTTATAGTTTATGCACGAGTCCAAATCGACTACAAGCATATCGAGAGGATAGGTCGAGAATCAAAGATGACGTAATCCTCCGAAGATCACTCGAAGATAAAAGTAAGAATGAATCAGAGCGAATGAGACAACGAATTTACACGCTGTCGATGTACTGTATATACCCGGCGTCCAATCACGAATATTTTACTCAGTGTATCACCGTCGTTTATTATCTTAATGACACGATTACAACCTCGTTTAGATTATTTAAAATTAAACTATTATTTTTGGCGAGTTTCGATACATTCACTGGAAATTTTAACCGAAGAATTGATTCGAGAAAAATTTTTGTCGTTTTTTTAAATAATAAAAAAATGGTAATTATTTTTTAAAGTTGTCGAACTTGTATATTACACTGTTAGCGAATATCGATAAATGACGTCAACGTTTCGTCGATGAGTCGATACGGTATCAACAAGTTATCAATGACATAACCTCTTCAAGGATCATTTTTGTAAAGTTAAAGGTTTTTTGTATGTAATTGTATCTTATTTATTTTAGATTGATAATAGTTAACTAAACAAATTTTGAGAACATTTATATACGAGAAAGGTGATAATGTACATACTCGTGATTATTATTTGTTTTTTTAAGTAAAAAGATACATAGCAATTATTTTTTGAAGTCGAAGTTGATCGATAAATGACGTCAACGTTTTGCGATGAGTCGATATCGTACAGTTTCCACAAGTTGTCAATGACATAACCTCTTCAAGGATCAATTTTGTAAAGTTAAATGTTTTTTTGTAGATAATTGTATCTTATTTATTTTAAATCGATAATAGTTGACTAAACAAATTTTGAGAACATTAATATACGAGAAAGGTGATAATCTACGTACTCGTGATTATTATTTGTTTTTTTAAATAAAAAGATACATAGCAATTATTTTTTGAAGTCGAAGTTGATCGATAAATGACGTCAACGTATTGCGATGAGTCGTATCGTAGTGTATCAACAAGTTGTCAACAACATAACCTCTTCGAGGACCATTTTTGTAAAGTTAAATAATGAATTTTTTATATTAATTGTATTTTATCTATTTTAGATTAATAATAATTAAACAAATTTTGAAGATATTAATGTGCAAGGAAGAAGATAATGATACTTGTGCCTAGTTGGTTTTTAAATGAAATTTCGTGAACATATGTATGTGTAATAATATCTTTAAAGAGATTAATAAAAATAAATAATGAACGAAAATAATTTAACATTTGTTCGAGAATAAATACTTTCGAGCGATAAAATTATGTGCTACATTTTATTTTGGTTACTCGATACATGGATATGACGAACACTATCGATACATCGAGTTATTCGTAACATTTCCATATTTATCGATGATCGGTAAATGTTTCGATAATTGTTATCGAAAGCAGCATCTCTGTTATCGTTCGCAAAACAGGTTAGATAAATAATTAGGGGACATACAGTGCATATATTAAAAGATGTTGATTACAAATTCTTAAATGTTCGAATTTACTAACAATTGGTTAAATTTGGTTTGTGATTCATAATCATAATTGAAAATTAATCAGATCTACGTTGAATCACGACAAGCATCTAACAGCTCAGTGGCAAGGTATTTTTAGGATGTACTAACATATGTCTTTTTTCCAAGGTCCATTATTTGTGCAAAAAATAGATCATATCGTCGAAAATACTATTCGAATTTGGAAATAATACTGAATTGCGTCAAATTTTATAATTAAACAAAAGAAAGGCTATGAATAAAATAAATTTTTTTTAAAACTATTTTTATAGTTTTTCAATAATTTTATGATACTTATATATCAATTATAAAGAAACAGTAAATTTCGTATTCTTGAATGTTGTTCTTCAAAAACAGGTAAATAAAATCATAAAACTATATTTAACAATATTTTTGGTCGATGACAATTTTATTTATTGATACGAGATAGAGTAACCTCCTCGAAAAAAAAATGTTAAGAAAAAATAATACATGACGTTCTGATTCATATTTTAAATAGTTTTCAAATATAAACAGGAATATGTAGGATTTCTAAACTAATGGTGCAAAAAGAATATCAAACTAATTAATAAAATAATAATATAATAGATTAATATTATCAGTAATAGTTATATATATAATATTATGTATTATATATGTAATAAATATGTGACAATTAATAATATTGTAAAGTAATATTATTTATAAATAATATATTAATAATTAAAAATATTATAGATTCATAAATTAAAACCACGAGAATGTATTTATCTTTATAATACATATTACTACTTATGTATTTTTCAGGATTCCATTATGGTCAAATTAAAAAACTTAATTTCGAGAAAAGTAGAAACAACCTAGGGAAATCCTAGGGTAGAGATTGAGGAAATCTCAAGGGGAGCTTTGGGAGCTTAAAGGACTTAGGAAAAGCCCAGAGATGGCACTAAGAAGTCCCTAGAGATGGAGTTAAGGAAACCCTGGAGATGGAACTAGGGATATTCTAGAAATTGAGCTAGGGAGAACCTAAGAAGAGCGCTGCAATCTAAGAGCGTGGGGAATGTAAGAACCTAGAGAGAATTTAAGAGCCTAGGGAAAATCTTAAATAAGTCTAGGCAAAAGAAGAGCCTAGGGAGAATTTAAAATCTGAAAAAGCCTTAAAAAAAAGAAGCTTAAGAAGTTTTTAAAGCAAGCTTAACCTCTTTAATAATATTTACACACATGTGGACGTTTAGTTTGTTTTTACATTCGTTAATCAAAAGTCACATATGCGAATATTAAAATTGTTTTTGTACATCATAAATTGCTTTAGGATTGTCTATATGTATAATTGTTACAAGTTTAAAACGGATAAAATATAATTACGTCCAAAAATTAAATCATTTTTTTCTAAGCTTCAAAGGATCATTCCTGACAACGTTAGAAAGAGTCTAGGGAGAACTAAATAAAACCTAACCTCAAAAAGTTAAATCATTTCTTTTTCTACGCTTATAAAATCGTCACTGAAGAAGTTAGTAAGAGTCTAGGGAGAACTAAATAAATCTTAACCTAAATTTTCTTTTAATTTAAAAAAACCTAGATTGCACCCGAATGTACATGCCGGGTTTCAAGTTGTTATTTATCGAAAATATATGTAAAATTTATGCAAATCATATGGCGGACAATAAAAGTGGCTACTAAGGTATGGCACAGATTAAACTTGCAAAACATGAATTAAACAAATTATGGATAGATTATACTTTCCAATGCCCTATTGTCCTGTTATTTTTAGATACGACGAATGTAAAAAGGACTCCGTGTTCGTTACGCGTTAATTGAAATTCAATTTCCACTTATCCGATCACTAATTGCCGCAATTTTGTTATATGGAATGTATAAATGAATAAAATTAACATGATGCTCTCTGTATGCATTCCTATACGTATTTATTTTTTTTTAGCAGTTTTGTGAAATAGTAAATTATTAAATAGGGGACGAAACTATGTTATTGTACATTTTTATATGATACTATAATTTACTTCATTATTGTATATTCTTACATGTACAAGATGTAGTAGAATCATAATTCTATAGTTTATTGGTAGATTGAGTTAAATATTTTTCTATTTTCTATTTCTAAAAATTTACATAAGTCCAAAATGATCTCAAAATCAAAAAAAATTATGGAATATTCCTCCCTCTACTTTTATCATTAAAAAACCCAAATTGCACCTGCACTGCAGTTGATATTATGACATTCAGCATTATTAAAAAAAATTCCTCCACATTAACAGAACCTCTTTACATTCCAAGTGATATGATAAAATGATGACACATGCACAAAACTTGAAAAGTATGTAAATACTATTTAGACTAATAGCTATTTAATGTTCATGGGAAGCGTTATCATTCGCCTGCAGATAGAAATCTCTTCTAAGCTATTATTATATTATGATTTGCAGCTATGGGTTTTATAGTTTTGACAGAAGGTACAGTGTCATCGTTAAGATAAGATCAACACAGTATTTACAGCTTTCCGGGCCCCGCGCATAAAAATAAAAATTGAAGATCATTTTCTACAGACATTTACTTAAAATGAAAATGTCTACTTAAAAAACCACAATTCTATTAATTTGCCATTCATTATTACTTTATATCACAATCAAAATATAAACGGAGAATAAAAAATAAATATTAAGTTATGTTGAACAATTATAAAGTTTTCTACTTTTCATGTCTGTAAACTTATAACTAATGTCTTTACAACAAGAAGTTTTTAAAAGTTAACATTTGCAATTTTTTTAGAATTATCTGAACCTTAAAAAAATATATGGAATTATTTTTTATTCAAGAACGAGATAAAAATTAAGAAAATCAATAATCCTGTTGTGTACAACATGTTGCATTTTAAATAAGTCACCAGTATAAAAACATACACATTAACATAAATTTTGTTTAAGAAAAATTTACTATCACACATTGTTATTTAAAATAATAGTTAATTTAATATTTTTAATTTATCAGTATAATGTTTGACTTTCGAATTTGTTCGAAAATTTTACTTCCTGCTGAAATTTGAACGATTAGAGTTCACTGTTTTAATTTTGAGTCTGAAAAGAGAAAGAACGTCATCTTCCCTAAATACATTTATTAACAATAGCTTAACCAAACAAAAATAAAAGTGTCAAATAAAAGTTCTCAACATTTCTATCCTACTTTTTTAAAAAATATTTCGTATATTCCATTCTGTTTTTCACTTATACCTTTTCTAATTCATTCTGGCATTCAAACTTGCTATCATAATATTTCCCATACATGCTAACTCGTGTGCAACCGAAGATACACGTAATACACTGTCAACATGGTAAATATTTCATAACTTAGTCCCCTAGGCTTATTCTGCAAAATAGAATGCTAAAAAATTCATCGAGAAAAAAAGCAAAATAGAAACACCAGAACATTTTCCAGAAAACGGGACTATCCCGGGAAAAACGAGACAAACGAGAACCCTATATTAGGAACCTATGCGATGATGGGGTCCCTTCCTCTAGTTACTAGAGTTCGAGTACCCGTATGTATATTTCATAGCTATAAATACAGAAAACAAGAATCGAACGCAAAAGATGAAGATCAAAGCCGCTCCCAATTAATTTTACTGCCACCCTTCTAATTAAACAACATAATGTTACACAGGAATCACTACCTTGTTCACAAATCGATGTGCAATAATTTGTATTCACACTGTTATGAACGTTGAAGATGCGACTCACACCGTTACACTACGAACGCACAAAATCGAAACACGAGAACCACTGAGAAGATTTTCGATTGATACTCGAACGACAATTGAGAAAAAGGCAAGAAGAAATCCTTTACACCATTCGTTACGATTTACAAAGCTTTACTGACGTTTACTGGCGCCGAATTTGGAAGAGAGGGAAAACGTAGCGACGAACTCCGAGAATAGCTGTCCCCTCTTCAACACCCTCCTACTCTACGAGCAAAGAACAACTATATATACACGCACATCACCGATCTCTAATTCTTCCCTTATCTTTTTTTTCGTCATATCTCTATTTCTATTGTCTACCGCATTTCTACTTCTTTCGTTACGTCTTACAGCCCTCGCTACCGCCATCGAAGCGTAACCTCTACGTCCTCTGCGTTCCCTTACGAAACTTTTCGGTTTCATGGAATTTCCTGACAGTGAAATTGACGTCACGTAATCTCGAAATAATTCAAATTTATACTCCTGACTCGATGGGACAAGTGTAAAGACGTCCTGACTAATTTGCAATTAAAACTCGCGAGGATCGGGCGAAGCCATTTTAAGGATCTAGCGCCATGAAGTAGGACCTCTGGTGACAAAATTGACAAACCTTACCGATCCCTGTTTATCCTGTGAGGAGTGACAAGGACAGCAACAATTTTACCGATCCAAAATTTGCAATTTATTTTGAATAAAATAAAATCATACATTTTATTTTGAATTATTCTTTGAATAATTATGTCTCTTGAAATTTGACAAAAAATACAAAACATCGGACAAAATCTGAAAAATTTGAATCTGAAAATTTGACAAAATCTGTAATCTGTACAATTACACAAAGAATATTTTGAAAACGTAAATATAAGAAAATATTGCTTCATTGCAAAAGGATCTTACTAATAACAAAATTGTTGCTGTTCTTTTCCCTCCTTTACAAAGTGAGGTAAGTGAAACAAAGATGGCGACAGTTTCTCAGTTTCGCCACACGAGGCTCTCAAAGTCAATTAAAAGTTGGTCTATTCAGGAAACCCTTAAAGTTGATTTATTCGCTAATCAGTGGCCAAAATGCTATTTCCTTGCGAAACGGTTCTCTAATACAGTGTAATTTTCACGACATGTCGTGATTTGTTGCAGTCTCCGATTACTTATGCAACCTTATCAAGATAAACTGCGGAAAGTTGTTAACCAATGTTGAACAAACGACGAACATGCTGGCATCAAATCGATGTTCCTATTGTAAACTTCCTGTTCGGTTTCCTTGTTTTTCGTCGGGTGTGATGCACAAGATATTTCGAAAAGGACACAGTGAAAACTATAAATTGTTCCTGATAGAAGATATTAAAAAATCCTGTGTTATTTACTACAAATCCTTGGACAGATCTGTATTATGAGAAGGGCCAAGAGTGAATGACCTCTTAAGCAGTGACGGACCTTGCTGTTATGTTGCCTCAGGCAATTAAAATATTTGCAATTTCACTTAAAAGTATGATTGACAATCGAATATTCGCAAAATTTTTAATTAAAAAGTTTGTTATACAGGGTGTCCAAAAATATTTTCACAACGGTGATCTTGATATAATATTTAAGATGACAGTACATAATGTATATTTGCTTTAAAATTAAAAATGGAATTGAAAAGTAAAGGAACAAACGATAAGACATAAATTCAACAAAGATTTCTAGAAACCCTTAACAAATTTTGTAACTTGAAATAAGAAACTTATGAAACGGTCATTTGACCGGTTTGGTAGTATTAGAATTTTTTATGGTTCTTCCGCGTACGACCTGAAATCATATAAGTAACCGTCAGATAATTGTTCTGTCTTTTAAATTAAATGGCACATCTTGTTTACATCTAATAAAAATTTAATAAAATATTTTTTGAAAATTTGAAGCTTTTTTCAGCTTTGTAAAAGTCAGTCACTGATTTTTAAATTTGATAGTACTTTTGAGTGAGATTTGAACTTCGCTTAGAATGAAGAATAGGGGAAGGATAAAATGTTTTATATAAGTTAGGCTCTCCCTAGGTCAAGCATGACTAACAATAATGCATCCGTGCCAACAACTACACGGTTCTTACTACCAGATTGTTTGTCTCCCTACCACTACTTAAATTCACACCTACAAATCAACTACGAGTTGGCTACTTCGTGTGGTATATGTATCTATAGGTTGAACTTTCAGTAACCTTCTGTGATGTCCAAATATTTATACTGCAAAATAACTACATTTTCGAATTTGAGAATTTTGGAAATTAAAAATTCAATAATTTGGTAATTTAGAAATGTAGATAATTTGAGAATTTATAAGTGAGAGTTTTAGAATTTGGGAATTTGAAATTACGTATTTAAAGATTTGAGGATTTGAAATTCAAGTATTTGAATATTTAACTTTTATAAATTTTGAAATTTGATCATTTCACAAATTTTATTTCAGAAAAATTGAAAATTGTCAAATGTAGACATTTAGGAATTATTAAATTTGGACATGTACAAAATTACAAATTAAAAAATTTCTGTATTTCTAAAAAAAAGGATCTTCAAGGTAAGAAACGACGATCAAGTAGTACATATAATTTTTCAGCATTTTCTTCATATTACACAGTGCGTGAATCACGCTGTATAACTCGGAAGTGCGTTTCTTGTTGAAAGAAACAGCGGAGTCAAGTAGGTGTGGTGGGAGTTGTTCCCCTACAGTTCAATGGAGTGAGAAGGAAGGGTTGCTAACTGAATGTAGCTCACCGAGTTACCTCTTGGTTATATTTGTGTAGGCTCTCCCTAAGCTCGCCCTTCTCCCTACATTCTTCCTAGGCTCTCCCAGAATTCTTAAATTCTTTCAATATTAAAGTGGAACTTCTCCCCTTACCGTTACTCTTACAAAAATATATCGTATAAAGGAACAGAAAAGAATACTCAATTTATATCAATATTACGAATTAACGCTTTTTATAACATAAATAATTTTATAAAATACATCATCTGTATTTGAGTGACAATGTATAGTAATAATAATTCCAAAATGATTTGAGTAAAAAGGATTAAACGTAAAATTGAACGGAGATAAAACCCTCTAAACATTTGTCTTTGATCTTGGTATAATTTTGGGAGAGCCTTGATATAGCCTAACCTATCTGACTAATATGAGCAAGTAATGGCCCGCGAACCACAATCCATTGCTATTCCTACTTTCGTTGAGACGTAAGGTACATCTGTACAACAATATCTAAAGTTAACACTTATGTTTCAAGCAGTTGCTACATCATTTGATTTAAACCAATGTCAAAGATGTATCAAAGAGAGTTACTGGGCAGCTAAACTGACAGCATAACAATTTGATGTAGGTACAACAGGATTTACAGATTGATACTGAATGTATACATTTGATCTAGATAATGAAATATCCCCGTCTAGAGATATCTGGAAGGAGAGAACTATCACACTTCCTTATATACTTGAATCTACAGTGTTTTCCTTTTGCCATTGAAAGCAACATTCTAACAGTTTCGACTTCGACGTGCCATTTGACATGGGTTTACGATCTCGCTATATCGTGGCGGGGACTGTTCAGACACATGTCCGTATAGTCTCCGCCAAGAAATAACAAGCTCGTAAATCTTTTAAAAAACTACACAAATCAGAGTGCCGAAACAGTAATTTGAGAAAATGTAAAAGTCTAAAAATCTGGTTAGGATCGCATGAAGGAACGTTTCAGTGTCAATATGCTGTATACGTTGTATTAAAACTGTATACAATGAAACAAAACCTTAAAACAAGGCAACGCTGAAAATTTTGAATTTAGTAGTCGCTACTTGATTTATAAAGCAATTTATGAATGTATAAAAATTACTGAATCAAAATGTTTATACTGTATATAATTTCGTCATCAAATAATATTCTTTGTAAGACTTGTTAGGTAAAAATAAAATAAAAAGACTACACAATAAAATAAGAAAGATAAAATATTTTTAATGAAATCAATGATAAATCTGAAACATTAATAAATTAGTTCTTCAATTATATTTTATAATAAAATTTAATGTGTAAAAATGGTGAACCACCATAACAATATGTAGACAATATAACTTTAAAAAGAAGTAAACAGAATAAAATATTTTACATATTTTAACATTGTATAAAAATGATATGATCATTTAGATTTTATAGTAATAACTTTCATTTATGAACCATTACCCGTAAAAAACTTAATACAAAATAAAGCTGCCATGCTTATGTTTTTACTGAAACAACTGCTTTCTTTGCAGCTTCTTCTAAATCATTTGCTGTAAGAATTGACATATCACTTTCTGCAAGAAGTTTTTTTGCCTCTGTTACATTAGTACCTAATTAAGGAAAGAAAATAAAATAAAAAATAATTATTATTAAATTATATAACTATTTAATAAAGAATAGATAATCAAATAAATGAATATGGTATTTAAATTGAGATATAAAATCATACTGTAAAAACATAATTACCTTCTAGTCTAACAACAAGTGGAACCTTAAGTTGTAAGTTACGAGATGCTGCAATAATTCCTTTTGCTATCGTAGCACAATTTACAATGCCCCCAAACACATTTACAAGAATTGATTTTACCTTTGGATCTAAAGATATCAAATAAGATGTTCAGAACTACTTTTAACAAAATTTATAAACCTTCTCATGTACAGAAGATACATATAAATAGCACTGACACTATTAATGTTTTTAAAAGTAAATTAGATATAACTACTTATTTTAATATTTATTACAATACATACCTTCACTCAGAATTTTAAATGCTTGGAAAACTTGATCTTCTTTAACGCTTCCACCAACATCTAAGAAATTGGCTGGAGATCCACCATGTAGTTTAATTATATCCATAGTAGCCATTGCTAATCCAGCACCATTAACTAGACATAATATATAGACTCAAAAATTAAGTAAATTCAAACTATTTACATTGTATTATTTATTTTGACTACTACTATGTCGTAATATTTATTTATGAACTTTCATTGAAGCAAAAAAATGAAATACAAGGGAACTTTCTTATCTATGATGTATGTGTATAATTCTATTAATCAAGCATACCTAAACATCCTATATTACCATCCATAGCAATATAATTTAGATTAAACCGTGATGCAACTACTTCTCTAGGATCTTTTGTATCATCATTCTCTAAAGCGAACAAATGTTCTTGCCTAAATCGAGCGTTATCGTCAAATGCAATTTTTGCGTCTACTGCTATGACTTGTTTATCTGTAGTTTCTACTAATGGATTTATTTCAAGTTGCAAAGCATCAATATCTACAAACAGTTTCCATAAATGTTTTAATTCCTGTATGGCTTTTTGTTGCATAGTAGGGTCTGTAAATCCAAGAAATATGCTAACATCTTTAGCAATATTGTCATCAATGCCCTCATATATATCTAATGGTATTGTTTTAATTAATTCCGGAGTTTGTTCTGCAACAGTTTCAATATCCATACCACCCTCTGGTGAAGCAATTAAGACAGGACCATTATGTTGTCTGTCCAAAAGAATACAAACATACGTTTCACGTGCAATATCTACAGAGTCTGCTATCATAACTTTTTGCACTAATATGCCATCTTTTGCGGTTTGCTTTGTGATAAGGCGGTGGCCTAACATATTTTTCACAATTTCTATAACAGCTTTACGGCTATTTGGAAATACATAATAAATGATATACATGTTTTTACATTGCAGCATATATTATATACTTACTCCTTTGTAACGTGTACGCCTCCTTTAAAGCCATTATTAAACCAACCTTTTCCACGACCACCAGCTAATACTTGAGCTTTTATAACATATTCGTCTGCATCTATAAAAAGAAATTCGATAGAATACCATACTTAAACCGGCATGAAGTATAAACATCTTAAGCACAAATAAGATAAAAACAGATGTTTATTTATTGCAATTCAGAAAAATTTGTCCTATAGTAATAAATATAACTCACAAAAAGTCTGGAATTTACTTAAAAAATAGTACACAATAATTCTTTAACTACAAAAATATTTTATACTTGAAAAATTAAAAATTGAAATAAAGTTTCTCAAACAAGCTTTAACAATCTCGTATTTAAATTTTATAAATAAAGAATTGAAAACTTCTTGCTAATTATCACTTTTCTATTTTATTTATTTTGTAATGCAACACAAAATACAAAATTGCATTTTGTGATTACAACAATGAATTTCCTACCAGATTGCATAAAAAAATAATAAAAATGACTTGTGCTTCATAAAACATAATAATATCATAGGAAATATGTAGGATAATTGTACAGTAGCAAAAATAAAAATTACAGAACATTATTACCAGACATTTATTAATATATTACAACTCTGTACAACAAAGTAGAGCAATAAAATAATTAAACAAATTTTACAAATAAGACTTGAAGTAATTACACAAATTAAACATGTTAAATGTTAAATAAAATACTAACGTAATTTGTCTAAAGCAGAATTTGTTTTACTTAAATCATCCACGATAGCAAAATTTTGCACAGAAACTCCACAATTTCTAAGAAGATCCTTGCTCTGATATTCAAGTAAACTTAAATTTCTCGTTTGTTTGACTCCAGATGTTGAACTTTTGTTCAAGAATAACTGACTCGAGTATAACTTTCGACTTACACTTCGTAACATTTTGAATTACTTTGCAAAACAAAACAAATTCTCTTACTAAATGCTTAAAGTTATTCACGATATACAGTAATCGCCATCAATGCAACACATGGTTTATCTCTAAACACATTGTTGTTTTATTACCAAGTTCCCGTTACAGTTGTATTATTTATAGAATGATTCGATATACTATTGTACAAATAAGAAAATAATTCATAAATGATGCAAACAAATTTTTTGTATGAACGCCTGATAGTTCATAACACAAATAAAAATATATTTCGTTACACGTAAACTATTTATCAAAAAACTGATACACACTGTATTATATTAGAGTTCGGGTACAAAGTTCGTGAAAGTCCAATGATTAAGTTGTTTTTCTCATCTTGAGTAAGAAAATGTACAATTCTAGTTCACGGTTAAGAAAATATACACCATTTTACAGATAATTGGATCTCTTTCCGCGCATCACAAATGAGCTCACAAAGTTCACAAATGTATTGGTTCATATATATGATGGCTAATAGCATATGAGTAGTGAAAAGAAAAGATAATAAGAAGTGTACAAAATGAAGAATCACTAGGTATATAGAATCGTCATACAATTGACGCAAATGCGCATGCGCGTTACTTGTAGTTACGGGTTTATTAGATCCAATCAGAAGCAGCCATGCGCAAAACGAATAAAAATTCGTAATTTGAAAGATTCGATCATTCATGAAATTAAATGTTTACATAAAAAGTTGTATATACATCTGTGCATATGTATATTACTATATTGTATGTACTATATGTACTATTATTATATTACTATTCGCGGAATCTAAATATCAGCCGCGTTGAAAAAACGAGACAGATAATAAGATATTATAGGCAATGATTTGTATAAAATTATAGGCAATGATTTTACGCTATGATCACTTGAATATTAGGCGCATGCACTGGTATAAAAAGTGCCAAATTCAAAAGCTTCATTTAATAACAAGTAAGAAATACGAGCAGGGTAATACTGTTGAAAATATTTATTGGTGAAGAAAGGAATAAGTTTTGTGTATTTTTTATTTAATTGTTACATTAACAAATATAAAAATGTGTAAATTTGGGAAATACATAGGTGAAAGATTAATAGGAAATAAATATGAGAAGTAGAGAAGAAAAAACTCGTGTAGTGTAAACAACGTATATGCTTTTTATTTCAATATTGAACATTCACTAATGTGTATACAATATAATATATTTGTATGTATAATATATAATAATAGTAATAATATTGTTTATGTATACAAGTACATCGTTTACGTTGCTGCTGTTAATGTATACACGCATACGTATGCATTTAATTCATTAATTGGTATAATTACTCTAATGTTTAATTAATTAATTAATATACTGTATACCTCTCTATCATTATCTAAATTGTGTGTCGATTAATACAGCCCTTAATCAATCGTAATAATCACTTGTTTTGTTTCGTGGATAAAATCTCGTCTCGTTTAATATATATATATATTTATATAATTTTACACATACACGCGTACAATTATAATATTTTTTTTTCTTATACGCACGCGTATGTACAGAAATTCCCTGTATCTTATTTTCATGTTCATCTAAAAAATTATCTACTTCTATGATTTCGTTAATCAACTAATTAATTGGTAAACTTCGCCTTTCTTTCGCATTACGGTTCTTTTCGTTTTATCACAATTACATGGTATTATCGTGTTGAACGATTATTTCTGTTTTTGTTCGAGCTTCGCAAATTGTTATTCTTCTTTGCCTTTAACACAACGCGATGAAAATAAATGTTGCGACTTCGAAACATTGTACTTACATATCGAGAGGCAATAGAAGGACTACAATTTTGCAGAAACGAGTGAAAAAAAGAACATTCCTGAAATGATTTCGTGAATCATCAAAATCGATATTAACAAGTTTATTAATTCATTGAAGTTCAAATAAACGTGGGTGAAATCGATAGAATTCAACCGTAACTCGCTTCGTTAATTTCATTCATTTTAATGTTCACAGCTCGATCAATTATTTATTACTAATTATCATTAACAATATTGGATAGTTATCGCTTAACAATCATTTTTATTGCTATTATTTTCGTTCATTGACTCGGGGTATTGTGAGAAATGGCGCTGAATAACATGTTCAATTTTGCATGTTAAATAGTATACCATCATCTCTATTATTACTACCTTAAATTAATTTCTAGCAACAATTCGTTATTAGGTACTAGTTCGTAACAAATCGTATAGTACGACTTTCAAGAGTATTAATAAAACATCAAACTAAAGATACTGTGTAGATCAGTGATGGGCAGATCGCGTGCCCACTAAATAATTCGTGGGCACCCGCGGGCACATCTGACGAGAATAAAGAAAGAGGTTAGGAATAGCCTAAGAAAAGCTTGAAGAGAGTCTAGAAAAAAATTACGGACTTAGGAGAGTGTAGAAAGTGAGAGTCTAGGGACATTTGGGGTAACTTGAATAAATAAATTAATAAATTGTCAAATTTCCAAATTTAGTAATTTTCAAAAATGCAAAATTTAGGAATGTTTAAAATTATAAATTCTTGAATTAAAAAATTTTCAAATTACCAAATTTAGAAATTTTCAAAAATGATCAAATTAGTTTAAAATTACAAATTCTTGAATTAAAAAATTTTCAAATTACCAAATTTAGAAATTTAGGAAATTTCAAAATTACAGAATTTCAAAATTGTTTAATTTTACAAACGTTCAATCTTTTATAAATTAAAAAATGTAGACTTTTAGGTATTCAAATTTGCAAACTTCAAAGTAACATAAAAAAGATTATTTCCTTTATTGCCAAGTTCAAAAATTTACTACGACCAGTTCCGTCCGCGGCAATATAACGAGAGTCTACTGAATCCATTAGTGCTTTCTAGGGCACTCTTATGAATGTAATTTGCCCATCACTGATGTAAATGAACACTTCATACGTCATGTTTTCAATGCCGCCAAAATCTTATCTTGCTGGTTGCCATGATAAAATACATTAAAGTTAATGCATTGACTTCAATCTAGTAATTTACGTTGGTCGAGCAGCTAAAATATACATAGTTGCAGTAGTATGAAAAATTATTCAGAACTTCTTTTCGTAGTACAACAAATAAAGAAATAAACAGTATTAAAATTTGTGACGGGTTTATTTATGAACAATTAAGTATATCAGAATTAAAAAAATTAATGACTGCACTAAGAATTGACGATTAAACATTAAACGTTGATTGAAAAGTACTCGATTAAAATTAATTTTTAATCTGTAATTTGACATGTTTGAATTAAATTTAAACTTTAATTTTTAAGTAAAAAATCATTTAATAAACTACAATTTAATTTTTATTTAAAGAACATATAGTTAAAAAGAAGTTGTAATTGTTAATTAATTAATTGGAATTTAATTAATTAGCTGATTAAGTATTAATTACAATTTTAGTACTTAGTTTATTACTTAATTGTTTATTAGAATTTACAAAATTATTTAACACCAGGTTAACAATATTTTCTAGTCTTTCAAATTACAAGAAATAATATTCAATAAATTATAATTACCCATCAACGAAGCGTTAAAAAGTATTCGGACATGATTTCCCGCCGTTATTCAAAATGACGCCATATTGGTAGGAAACTCAAGTTCTCTAATCAGAACCTTGCAATTAATTTATTAACAGAATTATTTATAGATAAACACATCGCAAAACGACACTAGGTTTATTTCTTTATTTATTATGAAATATAATAATGCTTCGAGAATTTTTTCATACTACTATATGTACCTAAGTGCAAGAAAGACAACGAGGTTATCTTTCTCACGCTGGGGCTACTCGACCAACTATCTAGTCAATGTAAACACACCAATCCATGTTTTCCGTCCATGGAAACCGCGCAATGCTAAGAAGGCAACCTTGACTCTAAACGGTTAAACACGACGTAAAATTGGTTGGTTTTAAGTATTATAAAAAATGTATATATTTAGGATAACATTTAATAATTTAGAAACAAACTTCAACAAGAAAAGGATACTCTAAAAATTGTAACGCATTTAAAAATTTTAGAATATCGTGATAATATGTTGAAACTATTATTTAAGATGAATTCAAATAATTGCTTTCTATGAATACGATCAATAATCCTATTAAATACATCATTGTACAATTTCATGTAAGTAGAATTTATACAAAGTGTTAACTATCAAATTTGTTCGTAATTAAAAAAGAGGTATAACGCTAATATTATCTTATATTTCGTACTAAATTATTAACACCTAATTTAATTATAACAGTAGATTAGGCGTTTATGTTAACATAATTCCAACACAACTGACATAAATATAACAAAAGTTATAATTTAAAATTGATTTCTTTTAAGATTTATGAACGTGATCAAAGAATAATACTATATTTAACACGTTAATTACTATAACTTCTTTTATAGATTTTCATATTTGGTACAATTACGTTTTCGAAGACGTTGGGTGCGGCTCACGCATCTGGCGCGTGCAACTTTTTGCTTCTACGCGATTTGTGTTCGAGTACAACAGACCCTCGTTATATTGCCACTTTCCACTTACCAATGGCGTTCTTACATCATAAAGCACAAGGATCTGGACTAGTATAATATCAAAGAAAATAATTTTTTGGACAACTATCAAAATTTATCCCTGCTATAGTTCCGCCTGCGGTAATATAACGAGAGACTGCCGTACCAATTAGATTGTAATGCATTTATACTAAATCTGCGGTAATTCTTTTTCCATTTAGACAAAATTCGAACATAAATTTACATCCTTTCGCTGTACTAATTTTACACTATTTAATGTAAATTAAATCGATTTGTTTTAATGCAGCGCTATTTAACACGAGGCGTTTTAATTAATTGCGATTTATATTTCGCAAAATACAGTGATGGTATAACAATTAACGTGTTAATATAAACTACAATATTCGATTAGATAGTCAAACCTAAAAGTTGCTTTCATTTTGAAACTAGATAAAATTATACCAATTACGATAAAACAACGAATTTGAGAACTATTACGTGTAATAACTTTCCGTGGCAGTAATACTTCTTCAACCGCGTAGCTGACGTGAAGGCACTTGGCCATGTGTTGACGATATATTAAAAGCTACTGTATCGCTCGCAGAATATTCCCACCAATTAAATTACAGTTTAATCGATTAAAATGTTTTAACGAAAGAGAAGTGAAAAATTAAAATATTTTGGGAACTAATAATAACGTGGGGTTACAAACATAAGCTCCTTATTTTAATAAAGAAAAATTATGTTAATAAAGAAAAATCGTTATTTATTTTCCTAATGAAGAAACATATTTTAAAGTTTGACTATCTAATTTGAAGGACATTAAATAGGAGAAGTGTGGGTAAATAAATAAAAAGACAGACGTTTAAACAAAATAATCCGTGAATTTATTAAAAATAACACAGGAAAGAATAAAAGAAATGACAACAACAAATCAGGACAATGAAGCCGTACTAACCGGTTAGGACGATCATCTAATTAATCAATTAGTAAATCAAGTAATCGTAACTTAACTAGTAGCTTATCACAACCGCGGGTACTTCTCTTGCTTTTCGTTTCTTTGTGTCGTATTTTTTTTTTCATTTTCAACTTTCAAGAGAAGACCATTGGTATTGCCATCACTTCAAGTTCATCTGCTTTCTCACGTGGGTCGAAATTGCACGAACGGTATTCTCTTTCGACCAAGCTTTACAATTTCAACATTCTATCTCTTCGATTCAACGGTAGAAACGAAACGCTTGTAAATTAATGCGCGGATATTATTAATGTTCGTTGCTGCTACTGCAAAGTATTTTTCATTAGTAATTGCAGATCGTCTGCTTCGTTGTACAAATGAGATTATGCGAAATACTTTGCAACCTTAAACCTCTAATTTTGCAACGAAATGATATTTTTAACGCTAGAAAATGGATTTAAATATGCAATCTTTCCCAGTTGTGTAATAATACACATTCGCTGAAATCGTGTTCATTTTTTGGCAGAATTTTCTATCAAGTGATTCCTTGTTTTTAGAATAAAATTCGGCTATTCTATTTGGCTATTCAAGTGCTCGTCGGGCATCAGCGTGCACAGGGTGTGTAAAGGTAAAATGTGCAAAAGAGCTCTATTGAATTTGCCTTTTTATTTTTATTAGTCAAATGAATAGAGTGTCTATTGCCCATCGGTGCCCACGGATGCACAGGTGCCCGCGTTAGTGCCCATCAGTGTTCTAGTGTTAAAATTTCATTGAATCGAGTTCTACCGTTGATTCGTCACAAGATAACTTATTTTAATTACAATACTTGGATTTACAACGGCGAAACAAAGGCAATGCAATAAAGGAGATGTAAATTGTCAGTGAATAAAATTTTTTACAAGGAGAGTGTTATCATCGAAACACCGATATTGAACAACTTAGTGTATGAGAAACTAGACAAAAAAATAATTTTGCAAAATCGAAGTACGTACTTTTGTAAAATAATTAAGAAATTCGTGTATGAAGGATTTTGGAAAGGTGTTCATAAAAATTTCATAATTTGAATTGGAAAATTCCTAAATATGCAATTTGTTAAATGTGCTAACTATTAAATTTTTCATTTTTAAATATCCAGATTTAAAATTCCCAAATTTGAAAATTTTTACACCACTAAATTTCGAAGTTTCAAATTTTCAAAAATATACAAATTTTTTTAATTCTTAATTTAGAAATACAAATTTCAAGTCAGTAAGCCACATATCATGAATTTTTACAGTTTTGTCTGTACCCTTCGAGATAAAGATGAAATTTAGAACTAGTTTCCTTATGTACTTAACTAAAAAATGTAATACGAAAGTTAATACAGAAAAACCTCCATATCAAATATACTATAATACACATGAAATATGTACTGAAATTGTTGTACTTTGGCAAGCATAAATAAACTACATATTTCATCATCACTGAAATAATCGAAAATATATTTTTTTCTAATAATTGACTTCCACTACGTGGAAAACTAACGATATTATATAATTTTTCTGTGAATAAATTTCTAATATATGCAACAAAAAATATATTGTTCTAGTGTTATTTTCTTACTGTTGTGAATATTAAAAAATATTTGTTTCTTTAAAACTGATAAAATCATTGTAAAGACTGCTTAAGGGTTAATATTTAAAACCTATAATTTCTATTTCTGTAACTTGTGATTGTATTTGTATTATAACTTGTACTCTTAAAAATGTTATATCATTGTTGCAAATTAACACTTTATACTATAGTCCCTCACAAGAAAAGAGTTAAAATACTTGGAATACGAATTTCACGTTTATTTTTAAAAAGTGCGCGCTATGATTTTGCAAAATGATTTATTTTGGTGTTCCCTGTAATTGCACTAAGTTTGAGTAAGATCGGTGTTTCAAACATCGTGTACTCCCCTTGCTATATCACCGAGATATTTTCTTCACAATTTTCCCACGTGACGCAAACGTTTCGACTCCTTTCATCTCTCGTGGAAGCTGTTTCATTTTTCTCGTGGAAACTTTGTTTTAAACAAATTTTACGTTGTAAACGAACTTATAATTAACAATTGGCTCTTTCGAAACGTCTAATTTGAAACAATACAAGCGATACAAACAAAGCGAAATTTTACTTTTTATTCACGTAATAAGTAACGAAACAGTACGGAGGAGTCAAATCAATGTTTCTCAACCAACAAATCAGAAAACAATGTTCATTTTTCACAATTCGATCGAACACTTTAATCGTCGATTGTATTTGTTACGTTTAATTACAAAATTGTTTCTCGTTTTTCAATGTATGGTTGAGAAGCACCGTTACGTATTTGTATAATATGTATAGTTGATACAAGTGAACCTACATGCGAATGAACACCCATTTCCAGAATGTCTATTGTTTAATCAATTATATTTCATGTAAACAAATAGTTCCTCAATTTATTTCTTCGGTAATAAGCATTAAATCCGTAAGAAAGAAACGCCAACAATTTTCTTTCTTTTCCTACTCAATTTTGCAACCTCCCGAATAATTTACTTTTCATCATTTTTACGTTCGCTTAAATTAATACAGTAAAGTCTCGATTTAAGGTAATCTCTCGGGTCTGAACTTTCGATCGAGTAGTTCCGACATTGACCGAAATTTGCCGAGCGTAGAAAAGTAGCGGGCGACGGAAACGTCCGAACGAGGGAACATAAACAAACAGTAACATATCGGTAGGACAATTATAATGCAAAAATAGAACTATTTTATCTTTAATTTTTTGTTCTTATACTTTTACCAACATATTTGTCACATTTTCCTGATTAAAATGAGATTAGACACGACGTAATTCGAAACATATTTACTTGTAATTTCAGTCGTTTTGCTTGTATCGATGTTTTACTGTAGTAAGATCCGCGGTAAACGGACGAGTACTGACACCTCGGGTAATTTCGTTGTTCTTCGGTGCTATTCGGACAATCACGTGATATGTCTGACAGTCGAAATCGTAGACGTTTATGGCTTTACGACTTCGAGGATTTTACTTTTATAAGTTATTCCACGTAAATATGTCATGAATTACGTCGTGTTTAGTCTCATTTTAATCAGAAAAATGTCACAAATATGTTGATAAAAGTCTGGTAACAAAAATGTCAAAAGTATAAAAGTTTCATACTTGCACAGATGTTCTCACAACCGGAACACATTACACTTTTCAGCAAGCGAAGATTTACCCTCCGTGATAAATAGCTGTTCTCGCTTATATCGAGACTTTACTGTAGTTGCTTGGTCATAAATATGAAATTCTCCCGTCCAGATTATTGCGTTTATGTGTCAACCGAATATAGTTTATCAGTAAAGAAATAAATTAACTAATAGTGAATAGGTTTCCGTTTAAAATATTCGTTTCGTATAAATAAACACTGTTACAGTAAATAAATATTTATTATTTCTATCTGTCTTATCACACGGTAACTATGTAAAAGTCTTTCTTTGGGGAAATAAACCATGAATTAAGCAATTCAATTATTTATGCATCACCTTAGCTCCAGTTCCATTGTTTGCAACAAAGATTTCTTTAAACGAGCCTGTCGATTTTTGTATGCCACGAAATTCTTTAGGAAATCGTTATATCTTCCTTCTACTTTATTATCAACAATTTTTAATGTAACACGAAGACGAGAAATTCAATGTAAAAGAAAAATCGACGCAATTTAATAAAAACTTTTCTGTAACTCTGAATAAAGTTTTGAATTTGTACAATTCTGAATTTGCAAAACTCTAGTACTACTTTGTAATTAATCAGCGCCACTTTCCACTCTAATTGGGGATACAAATTGATCAAGAAAATGGTTTGGTCGACAACGAATTTGTTGTTTCATTCGGTGATTATTTTTCGTAAATAATTAGAATCTAAAAAATCAAACGGAATGTATGGTACAAAATTAGTACATAATTATAAATTTCAAGCTAATAATTAAATTTATAGGGATAAGATAATAATTTTTAAATATTTCGCACACAAATTTGACACGAGAAAGAAACAAATGATTTGAGAACAATTAATTAAAACTGATTCTATATCACATTGATAGAAAAAGATATTTTGTGAGAAATAATGATAAAATTTGAGAACAGGGTTTATCGATTCCTTGGCACGTCGTTGACCGTCCCGTTTTCTTAGTCGATTTGAATTAATACCACTAATTAGATACATCTACTTAGGCTTAGATAATTCTATGTAAGGCATGGAGTATGTCATTTCGTTATCTGGTATCTAGATTATTCGTATATCTGTATAAATTTTTCTGTATCTTTTCTCACACACGCACACATGCCCCCCTTTTTCGCTATATATTTATTTCTTTTATTAACGAAAAGTTCGCGCGCTTTCTTGGTCGCAAAGTTTTCCTCTTTTTTCATCGTCCTTCATGGTTAATTTTAAAATTCTTTAGCAAAAACTATTCGAACCCTTTTGTTTTTTTTTTTACTTTCACTTAGATCGAAATGGTTTCGGTTGTTTTGTCAAGACTAAAAGGTAACCTTCCCATAATACCTTGCGGTTTTCTAGCGCAGTATGAAAATGGCGGGAATATTCAAATAATGCGGTAGACGTTATATACGATAACAATATACGATGAACCAATCTACATGTGTCTCATTAATGTAAATAATAGAAATTCATAATGATATACTGACAATTCTACTGACAACTAATTATTTTATTACACAATTTCTCGATTTGTCTACACGTTCAGAAAAAATTAATAATAATAAATGAAAGATTTCAAGGTTTAATAATTGAAGTAATTATTATGTGATTATCTAATGAAATCAGATATACAATTTTCAACTAAATTGAATTACAATTGACAATTGAAATAAATTTGTTCTCAAATACAAAGTAATTTAAATTTTCCTTTTCATAATCTAAAATATACCAGAACAGTGAACACAATCATTAGAATAAATTATTAAAATAAATTTCGTTCTCTGACAAAATAACTATTGTTATTGCATTAATCCATAATTATATGTATTGAGTCATTTAAATCTGTTTATCCTTTGTTTAAGTTACTGAACAAATGAAAATGACTGAAAAAGAATTTAACGCGCAACTTTGTCGTTCAAATTTATTTGCATATTCTAGTTTAAACATTGAACCTAACCTAACATGTAATCTTATCACTGAAGTCTATTTTTATACGTGTTCAAAGTGCAGACAAAAACTTTGTTGAAATAAGACCTTGTTTGAATTTCAAATAAGATTAGATAGATTTGAATCATAAAATGATGGGTTAGGTTAAGTTTGAAATATGTGAATATGAAATATGTCACACAAAAATAAGCAAATATTATGAAAAATAAATCCATAAGTGGCATTAGATATTTTTAGGGATTTAATCAAATTCATGAAATAACGGAACATATTGTTCCTGATTGCCGCCATTTTTCAGTAGAATCTATACCGCAAAATTTCTAAATTCCTCAACTTTTAAACTATTAACTACTTGAATTCCTTTTGTTAATTTCTAAATTCGTAAATTTCCAATATTTCTAAAACCACAGATTTCTAAAATCCCTACATTTTTTAATCGCCAAATATTTAAATCACAAAATTTTCCAAAAATCAAATTCATGAATTCATAAACTTTCAAATAGTTGAATTCCCAAATTTAAAAATTTCCAAAAATCTTAATTTCAAAATCCTTCACTTGCCAAATTTAAAAACTGAAAAAGCTCAGTACTTCGCAATTTTCCAAAAATTGTATACCATTAAAAATCCATTTTATTTTTTTCGGTCACAAAAATCTCTATCTTTATTTTTCATTTTAACAACCATAAATATAATTATCATAATTCTCTGAATATTTAACCACCTCAAAAGTAAAATTCACCTTTGATAAAAATAAAAATTGCAATTTATATGTTGCCTGGACAAATAATAATATATTTTAATAGGTCCAGTTATAAGTTTTAATCAATTTATTTTAAACTCTACCTTTTAATATTTAACAATAATATGGGGATTTTTGCATTATGGAAAGGTTACCTTTAATGAAATAGTTCTTTGTGGTGATTAATTTCCTATGAATGAAACCTAGATCGTTCGTATTATTTTCTGGCTAGTATCGAATGTGTACGCGTATGTGTTTACAAGACGATTAATATTAATCGTGCTACCATGATTTTCCATGAAAATCAAGAAAAAATGTCGACGAACAGCTAACACCTTTCCGCGTTTTTCTATTTTCATCTAGAGTAAAATTCCCGCGAATTCTCTGTCCTAAGTAAATTAGCTCGTTGATCAGTGACTAATTTGTCGATTACCTCGTAATCAATAATTAACAACAATTAAAGCTCATACGGACGCGCCGATTAATCATTTGTTAATTATTCATTATTAACGCAACCATCCATCACAAAGGTTTCTTTTTCGTTACCTCTAATAACGTAACAATAATTATTATTATATTACGGTATATTATAATAATAATTATTATCAGTAATATTATTAATTTATTTACAAACCATTTAGTTTTATGAAACGTAATAATTAGGATCCCAACAACAGAAGATAGTATCCGTTCGAAAAGAATTTTATACAAAAGAAAATGAAGAAAGGTTAGAACGATTAAATGATTTTAAACTTAATAAAATTGTGGCAATAGTGGTGTTAAAATCTTCCTTTGTCAAAAAATGTTTATAAAACTTATTGCTCGAAATCGTTTTGTAATTCCTGTTTTTTTCCGTTTTACTTTTTTGTTTGGTTGACTAGACATTTACAAGCAATTACGTCTGTTCCGATGGTCAGTTTACGATAGTAAAAATCAACTATTTTTTGTTCTTTTAATAACATTCAGTTAAAACGTACGAATATTCGAAAACATTCTCGATCGAATTTAAAGTTTTCCCGCGGTAACTTCAATTACTACTTACTAGTTTAGAAAATTTATTGCTAAGTTCACCTTCTTACGTGTAAAATTTCTGTTCAAATTTTCAACGTCGATATTTCTTTCTTTTTTTTTTCTTTTGTTACACGATCAATCGATTCTTTAATTGCATGACTTATACGAAACTCAACAAATCGAGCGACTTAATACTTCCATAAATAACAAACCATTAATTACAATAACAAAGTTTCAATAATCATATCTATACATTTTACGTACATAGATAAACTGCAGCGATCAAATAAATAATGAAAATTTTATCTATTAACTATTTACTGTTTAAACTTGATAAATCCGTTAAATCATTAAAAGTGTCCATAATGCACGTACCAGTTTTTTTTTTTTCATACCTAACACCTTTTCTAAAAGAATTTCCTAAAGAAAATAAAAATTCAACAAAATGGTGATTAACGTAGATATATTGCACTAGTTTTAAATAAAGCATATCTAAGGAATACTTTTTACCGAGATCGATCCATTTTAACTTTCAAATATGTTTTACCTTTATTCCTAGTTTTATTTAAATAATATCAAACTACAGTAATCCCTCGTTATCCGCGGAGTTTAGATGCTTGCAATTTTACCTGGGTAATTAGGGATAACCGAAACTGTGGATAATTGAAATCGCGGAAAATTATAACCGCGGATAATTGAAACGCGGGTAATAGAAACCGCAGGTAATTCGAACCGCGGGTAACAGAATTTAACCATGACTGTAGATAACTGGTGCCGCAGATAACGAAACCGCGGATACCGGGAACCGCGGATAACGGGAACCGCGGATAACAGGAACCGCGGATAACGGGAACCGCGGATAACGGGAACCGTGGATAATTCCAACCGATACTGACCAAAACTGTAGGCAACTGGAACCGCGGATAATTGAACCCACAAATAATTGTTCCCGTGGATAACTGGAACCGCGAATAGCCGAAACATCGGATGATTGGAACCGTGAATAATCTAAATCGCGAATACAAAAACCACGGAAAACGTGTGATTACTGTAAAATATTTCAACACTCGATTAATAATTTTTTGAATGCGCATTGGTTAGGCCTCGCGTTGTTCGATTAACATTTCATTATAGGCTCTGGTTATTAATACCAATAATCGAACAATAATTAATTGCACTTTTCTTTTCGATATACTACTCACAATATATGTAAAACATGGCAGAAAGTATACACCGACAACGCATCTAATATGTCAAATTTTAATAAGAATATTGTAACGTTTTAATTTTGTAAAAAGAAATGTAAAGAACGTTTCGATCTCAGTAAGAAAACGAAAAATAAATTCGAAGTTTTAACCGTATTTGAAAGCAACCGTATCAAGCAAATGAAGTAAAATAAAAGATTTAAATCATGAAATTGACCAATCGATTTTTTCCCCGTCGAAATACCATGTTTCATTTGTTTAAACCTTTCGTAGGCCTTGTAAAAATTATTTAACTATTTATGTGTATATATATATTTTTTATCTATATTATATACATATACATATATACATATAAGCATATATATGTACATATATATGTATTATCACCAAATCAACAAATAAATATCCTAAATATATTAAATATCGTATAATATATGCTCTCCCAACAAATAATATATAAGTTCTCATCTATTCTCGTTAATAATAATTCAATATAATTATATATGCATGTGTACGTATCTGTATACAACGTCTGTAAGCGTATACATATACATACACAAATATGAATTTATTTATTTATTTATATTTATATTAAGAAATGAACGTATCATTTCTTTATATTATTCGGTTCATTTGTCTACTTATCTGTTTAAATCTTAGGCGTTTATCTATACGAAAGTGACTACCCTTGTATCCGGTAGTTTTTCTGTTCTTTCCTTTTCTTTCCTTTCTCCTTTTACCGTTTTTTCAATTTGTAAACGCGTTTAATTGTTGCAGAAAACGTACGACAAAATTAGTAATTGATCTTTTAACGCACTTGCAACTGGTACATTTATCGATACATTACGAAAAAATTGATTCTATTCAAATTGTATATAAATATGCTATAACGAAACCTCTGCATTCGCCGAAATAGGTTCCAAGGTTCTCCGCGGATACCTGAAACCGCGTATACCCAACAACCATGAATACCCAAAACCGCGGATACGGAAGTCGCGATATCCGAAACCTCAGATACCTGAACTGGCGTATACAGAAAACCGCGGATACGGAGGTCAGCTGCCTGAAATTGCGGGTACTTGAGCCCGCGGATATCTGATACCGCGGATACGGAGACCGCTATATCCGAAATCTTGGACATCCGAGATTGAGTGTACTGAAAACCGCGGATACCGGAACCTGAGAATACGGAAATCGCGGATACCAAAATCCGCGGATGCTGAGATATTGAGACCCGAAACCGCGGATACTGAGATCGTGGATACCCAAAACCGTGGATACCGGGGTTTCGTTGCATTCGTACAATTGCTGTAAGTTCCCGTTTTTAATTATTTACAAACGTGCTTGTTATAAAGAATTCGATTAAATCGAAATTCTTTCATTTCCGCCGATAAAAGTACCAAAAAGTGAACAATTAAAATCCAATCATTATTTCACCGACATTTCTGTTTTAAAATGTAAATTAAACATAAAATATGAATATTTTAATGAAACGTACGATACGTTTTTGAAATATATTGAACGTTTTTATCATTAATTAGCGTTAATAATTCTTCCTGTTTTTGCCACTAATCTTGGTATTAATCGATTAATACCACCTTTACCGAATCAACATTCAACCCTTTTTTTGTAAGCTTTCGTTATAAAGAAACATAAATTGTATTAGTTTTTCCCTAGTATAAAGTTAATTAAAAATTAATCAGGCATAAATTCAATCCGTTCCTTTATCATCCTAATTAACATGTTTAATGCCTTTCTAAGGGGTCGCTAGTGCTATATCCGTTTACTCTTAATAATTAACAAAATTTTCATTTGTTAACGATAAGTGGTTACAATTATCATTAACGAAATTTACTCTCTTTATACCTTTTCCCTTTTCAAAATTTTATATCGTTTCACGATTCCAAGATCAATTACTTTGATCTCCTTTCAGGGATGGTTTTTCAAATATGTTGCGTTCATTTTCTCCCGTTTTCTACGCAATAAAACATTTACCGCTAATTAATTCATGTTTCATCCATTCTTGCAGGTAGCAGTATTTTTTAACATTATTAAATTTGTAATTTCAATAATTATCGTGGAACTTTGATCGTTTTTCTATCCCACGTTAAAATTTCTTTCTGTACAGATTCAAGAGGGTTTTTTGCCAGATTGAGATATCACTAATTAATTCTCAGATGCGAGAAACGAGTCCAATTGTTGAACAGAACAAAGATATTCGAAACTATGGATATTAGAGAAACGATTCTTTTAAAAAATTGACAATTTGAAACAGCATTTATCCTATTTCGTCGTTTACGAATATGTACAATCGGATGCAATGTAGGTTTGGATAAGGAAAATGTAAGAGGAAAACCTTACAATCATTTGTATTTAATTTTGGGAAATTAATTATTTTATAAATTTTCAAATTTCCAAATTTCATGAATTCTAAATTTTGTATATTTCAAATTCTAAAATTTTGTAATTTATTATTTATCAAATTTTTAAATTATAACGTTCTAATTTTCTAAATCCCTAAACAGCTTAAGGATAATTTGAGAAATAAAGTTTTCAACTTCTCAATTCTTCAAATTTCCAAATTTAATAATTACTGAATGCAAAAATTTTCAAATTTCTAAATCCCCAATTTTTAAATGCTGAAGTTTTAAAATCAGTACATTTCTACACCCATAAATTTACAAATTCCAATTTTCTAATGTCCTAGTTCAAATTATCCATATCCTCAAATCCCTAAATTTTCAAAATTTTATATTTTCAAATTTAAATATTAACAAATCTGAAATTAGTTATATGAATAATAAGTTATATGTTCCCTCCTTTTATATCTCGCCATTTCCCCTAAGTAAAACTACTGTACCCGCACTGTACTCAAGAACTTACGACTATAATTAAAACCAGAAAGCGTTTCTCTAATTTCCATACCGCCGAAGGTATTAATCGTGCCTGTTAAGCTGGCAGCCGTATACAATGCGGATCCTGCTGATTCGAATGCCATCTTATCAGCCGCGCACGGTACTAAAATCGTTGAACTCTGCTCTCTACACCGTATACGAGATTTGAAAAACTTAACAAAGTAATTCTACGACTTGCTCGTTCCAATGTAGGTAGATTCTTCGAAATGACTCGGTTCGTCAACGAGCCGGTACATTATTTGGACCTTCCAGCTGAAACTTTCAAGCAATTCATTTGAGGCTTATCGAGTCTGTTCGCGGCTACTAGGCGTGGCCACCCTAGGTGCAAAAGGAGAGACATTTGAAGGTGTCGTCGAACAGCTGACAGCCAAGAAAGGACGAAGCGGAAAGGATAGTCGCTAGAAATCACCAGAGTCAAATGAACGCTGCGATGTTCTTCGAAAAGGGCTTAGTTGCACGTTCAACGCACCCCTATAACCTCTCACTTATCCTCCGGATTTGCTCTCGGTAATCTTTCTGTTTCCTGTCTCTCGCTGCGAACAGATATCATCAACTTTTCCAGATTTTGTCGTTACTTTTCTTTATAATTGATCGTTGATATAACGTACAGTCAATTAAACGAGAGAATAAGTTTGTCCTCCGTAAACGTAGGCAACAATGGCTATAATACTCGATAGTTATAGTACAGTGAAGACTCGATATAATCGAATCTTTCGGGACGAACTGTCCCTCACATCGCGTAGTTCCGACATTGACCGAAGTTTGCCGAACGTGGAAAAGGACAGCGAGCGAAGGAAACGTTCGAATAATCGAACTTATCAAAGAGTAAACACATGGATGGGTCAATCCTAATGCAAGGATAAAACTTATTTTTGATTATGAAACTTATACCAACATATTTATGATATTTTTCTGATTGAAATGAGACCAAACACGACGTTACTCGAAACATATTTACTTGTAATTTAAAGCGCTTTGCTTATGTTAAAGCTTTACTATAGTAAAATTCGCGGTAAACGAATGAGTAATGACACATCGGGTAATTTCGTTGTTCTTCGGTGCTATTCGGATAATCACGTGATACATCTAACAGTCGAAATCGTAGACATCTATGGCTTTATGACTACGAAGATTTTATTTCTGTACGTTATTGGAAGTAAATATGCTACGAATCACATCGTGTTTAAGCTCATTTTAATCAGGAAAATGTCACAAATATGTTGGGAAAAGTTGTACGAAAAAAGGACTGAAAATAAAAACAGTTTAGGTATGCATTAAGCGTTGTACTATTGGCATTGTTCTTTTTTCACTCGCTATTCCTTCTCTACGTTCGAAACTTATCGAACAAGTTTTATACTCGCAATGACATGGCTTTTTGATTTCTTGAGGAGTCTCTATTCCGTAATGGAGATAATTATTTCGTTTATATCGAAGCTTTACTATAGTTGTAGAAATACAGCGTGATAGTAAATATGAACTGTCTATAAACTAACATTGTGATTTTCAATGCCGATAAAACATTAGCAGTAATAGATAAAACAACATATAAATTCGTACACGAATTGCAGCTACAGGATTTCAAATAATAATTCTGTTATTAAACGTAAATAATGTATAAATATAGAAATTTTGTATAAATATTAATTTGTAATATTAAAGAAAAAAAACATTAATTTTTGTAGACTGTTGTCAGCAATACAAAACTATGTCCACATTGTATTTCTTCAGCTACTATAATTATTGAGTATTACAATTTAAAATTATTAAGCTGTATCCTAAGTTAGGATAAATGCATTATTTGCAATTTAGAAAAGATATATTTGCACCTGACAAGTAACTAAATTTTGTCAAATATATGCTTATATGCTAGTAAGGGAGTCTGTTTCCCCTACATTGCCATTTTCCCTAGAAAAACCTACTGTATTGAGTCTTGTACCATGTTGAAATATTACATTAAATATCTACTTGTCAGATCATTTTATTAATAAAACCTAGAAGGAACTAAATTCCTTGATAATGTTTCATTATTATTAGAAATTGTATTGTAAATCATTTGTAACCTATTTTAAGTAAATCTTTGCAACTAAAAGAAAACAATTTATAAACATTAAGAAACAAATTCCATTAATTATTCAGAACTGACGTTATTGCAAAATACTATTTTCTTAGATTGTTCTTTAAATAAATTCTTGTTTAGTACGTTGACCACTTTAGATACGATCGTTTTTCACATTTACTACAAGAAACTTTCCGTGTGGCGGGAAATTCAAATGTCTTTAGTGACAATTATACTCTTTCTATGCATTTTAATTATTTTATAGAAAAAATTGATCAAGAATGTATCAGAAACAACTACCGATTAATAAATTAATGAAAAAGTTGTTGAAATTGTCATTTTCTATGCCTGAAATAATTATCCTTACTATATTTAAAAACAGTTGTAAATTTAATTTCCTCGAAAATAAAATCACGTATGAGAAAATGTTATTGTATATTTTAAACATGTTCTTAATTTAAAAAATTCCCTCTCAAGTAGATATGTCCATCAATAATAGGACATCTTGAATATTATTATATATACTCTTACTAGATTTTTTTTATAGCGAAAAGGTTGAAGGTCACAGTTGAGAGAAACATAAACTAGGAAACGATAATTGGAAAATTGAATTGGACTCACCAAATGTATCTAATAGACTTCATCTTGAGTGCCGTAGAGTTTTCTTTACACTTGTAAGCCAACACTTGCTTTACACTGCTCACGTCGACTGTGGGAAACCTCGATGTTACGTAGGCTGAAAAATTCCAATAAACCACACGTTTATTTTAACGAAATACGAAAATTATAATAAATACTATTAATTAATAGTGCTAAAAATAAAATATTTCTTATTTACAAATCTTCGATTTTTCAAAACATATTTTGTAATTTCAAATTTACAAATTTTCAACTTCAAAAATTTCGGAATTTAGATATTTGGAATTTGACGATTGCAATTTGAAAATTTACAAAGTTGAACATTTGAAATTTAGGACCCTGCAAATTGTCAAATTTAAATATTTAGAAACCTTCAAATCTTCAAATTAAAAAATTTAGAAACTTCAAATGTGCAAAGTTGTTTAACTCATAAATTTAGAAAATTGAACCCCAGCCATGGTAATATATCAAAAGTTTAGTCTACTTAATGAAACTTTCAACGGCTTTATCATGCTAATGAAAATATTAATGATCTTCATTTAAATGTAAAGCTGCACCTATGTAATAACTATCCCATGAATTATGAGTAAGGATGTAATAATAGTCTAGCAATTATTTATATGTGAAGAACAAAATTAAAACACAAAAGTTTTACTAAAAAATAAGCAATAGTCACGAATCTGTTCGCACGGAAAACGGTCGTTCGCGAGCATCGGATCTGAATCGGGTAATTCCGCTTCTCTTCGGCGCTCGGATAATCACGTGATATGTCAGACACTCGAAGTTGTACGAAGTTTGTGCGAAGTTTCGAATTCTCAAAGCTCGAAACTTTCTTGTGTTTCGACGTTTCAAGAAAAGAATCCTAGTTACGTGAATAATTAAATAGTTTATTGTACATAAACGGAAATACGATATCACAACAGACTTTCGCGATAAGATCTTAATTTGGTCGGTGACTGCGTCGCGACTATTACATATGCACTCGTCGCTTTCTCGCTGAACGGTGCAATAACCGCGCAACTTAACCTCTTAAGCATGACGGTCCACTATAGTGGCTTTCGCTAATGTCATCTTATCGTTAGATTACAATTTTCAAGTTTCAATTGAATGATCGTTTTCATATGTTTCGATTCGCACTTTTTTTGCCTTCACCACGTTTTATAAGAGTATTAACAAATCCCACAAAAGTACACTACATGTAAATAAAAGGTAACGCCAAGTAGTTTAGACACTATGGGCGGGGCACCGCTTTGCACTAATACCCGATATTGGAAATATTGAATTTTCTAAAAAAATAAATTATCAAAGTTAAAGTATATGTATCGTATCTTTGGGAAAAATTATAATTTAATCGTCAAAAACTTCATTCCAATGTACTCGCGTAGAGAAGAGCATTGTCACACGTTGTAGTACTGCTTACGCGTAATTTGCGTCGAACTCTGCCGTACAGAGAAACGCCGTGCAGAGTTTAGCCGTGCCTAAGAGGTTAAATGTAACAATAGTAATAATACTTACATATGATAGCCTGCACTTTGGCTTTATCTAGCGCAGGTTTCACCGGTCTTTCAGTTGCAGTTCCAGCTCGACTCCATCGTTGCCCTGTGACCGAGCACGTTGCTAACTCAGTGGGGCTGAACAAAATCGCTGCCAGACCACGAGTCAATTTTCTGTAATCACTCCATTTCACAGCCCTTAGTTGTTCCTCGCAAACTGCTATTCCTTCTCCCAAGTGCACCTGGTGATGACAAACAGTGCTTTATAACAAGCTTCTAAATTAATGAGAATCCTAATTACTTTAAAATAAAGCGCAAAAGGATAATGTTAAAAATAAACTGCAAAAAAAAAATCGATATAGAGGGTTACTCATCAATTTCATTAACCTTGAAGTATTTCATCAAGAATTATATTTTGTGAACAATTTGCTACAAGGAAAATTTATTCATTCTGCAGTTTTAATTTTTTTTCAGAAGAGTTATAGACTGTATACAATTCCTGTTTTTAATTTTATAATCTACATTTTTTTAAATCTATTGTAATAAAAAGTATTCTAAAATTGTTTATCAACTACTTAATAAAAAATATTCTAAAATTTATAGTCAATTATTTAATAGAAAATATTTTAATATATATATATTTCCTGTAAATGAAAATGTGAAAAAGTTTTGTGCATGACAGTAATAGTTTCCAAAGTGTATTTTTCAACAAATGTATAAACAAAAGTAGATTTTCATAAAGTTACAAACAATTATATTTCCAATTAATTAAACTAATAAATTTCCAGTTAGTAGATACAATTAAAAATGTATGATTTTCAATTATTACAAGACTACAAAAAAGCAGTAAAAAATTAAAAATAACAGCAATAAAAATTGCAAAAAATGATAGTTAAAAGATAAAAATGATAGTAATAGTAAAACTGTAAAAAATAATAGTAAAAAGTTGAAAGTAATGGCAATAGTAGAAAGTAAAAAAATAATATCAATTCTCAAAGTATCAATAATTGGCTGTCTTATCCTAAATGTTAATATTTAAGACAAATTCTAAACGATAATATCTATTTGACAAAATACAGTAACTTTCATAAATTCGTCGCGATTTCAAAATGATGTAGTCTTTTACGATTCGAAATTGATTGGTTGATACACAGGAATTAAGTTACAAATTATGAAACTAACTTTCTGCGGATAGTAAATAGAAAAATATAAACTTACCACGCCATCGGAGGAAGATTCCTCGAAGCCGCGGAAAGCAGGCATCGCAGCAGGAGGCGTAGTCCTCATATCCAAGGGTAGCCATTCACTCCTCGATGGTGAATTGCTTTGCATCGATGGGGAACCATGTTTTCCACCCCTTGTTCCGAGCCGCGGCCTGCCGCGGCGAACCCTTCGACCTAAAGAATAGTGAAAAGATATACAGTGACGGTCTCATTAACTGATCGTCGAAATCCCTCGATAAATGAACGCTAGCTATCCCCATCACTTCGTGTACAAAGAGTAGGTATAACAAGAGGCGACACTTTGACAAAGAAAGTACTTTACAGAGAGAGAAAATTGTACAACCAATTTAAATACAAAATGAAATATGGTAGAGATACGATTTCGACGTGGTATTTCGAAAAATGTAGTGTGCTAGTATGACGTTCGGCAAACAGTGCTTTATATCTGCACATTCGTCTGTCATTTATTTATAACTTATTTATAAGAAATACTTTGTTATTTGTAATAAATATTATGTCATTTCCCTGCAACACATTCGACTGTATTTTTTTGTAATAAATAGTTCATTTCTTTATAAGTTATTTGTAATAATCGTTTCTGTGATGTATACTATTCAAATATATTTTGTAGAGTAATCATGTTATATGCCTTTCTTTTTCAACTGTTCAATGTTGTAAAAGTGATGTAACCATTACGAAAACTAATATTAGTGATATACAGAAAATTTACAAGTAGATTTCTAATTATTAGAGGTTCACGTGAAATTAAATTTTCTGTTTATTTGCATAACCAGTTTAAAGACTTTGTCAAACATCAAAGGTGCTCGGAGTCGCCTTTTGTTGTGCCTACTCTTTGTTCGAGGTCGCGTTAATTAATCGCTGAAATCCCTCGGTAAATGAACGTTAGCTATCCCCACCAGTTCTTGAAACTGATTTCGAGAAGCAAAACGCACAGCGTGATATTTTAGCAATCTAACAAGACGAAAGTCAATTTCTTGAACGAAATTGTTAAAAATATTGTACATTTTAATTCTGAAATGTTCGTATTTTACGAAAATGTACGTATTTATCGATATAATTGTTGGAACGGATTAAATTCGAAATAATATGAAAATGTTTTGTCCTGGAGAGATGACGGAAAATGGGTCGTAAAAATGTGAATTATTTATATTACCAATACCAAAAATTTTCTCCTATTGAAGTTCCATCAGTTGAGGTACAAATCAGATAAATTGTAATACTGCTATTACTACTGCTAGACTGCATACAGTGATGAGTTGTCAAATAATAGAATATTTAGAATTTACTTGAATTCTGAGTCAGATAACAGTTTTAGAAATTAAAAAATGTACTAATTTTGTAATTTGATAGATAATGTAGAAATTTGAATATTAAGATAAATATTTGGATAAAATTATATATAAATATAATTTGAATAGATTTACAAATTTTGAAATATTGAATAGATAATATTAGACATTTAGAATTTTAAGAATTTAGTGATTTGAAAATTCTGGAAACTGATAATTTGGTAATACTGAAAATTAGAAAGTTTTAAATTCTAAAATTCAGAAATTTTGAAATTAAAACATAAAAATTGCTAAATTCACAAGTTTAGAAATATCAAGTTTTCAAATTTGCAATTTTAGGACTTAACAAATTTAGAAGCAGAAAATTTGTAAAACAAAAAATCTAGAAATAATAAATTCTTAAATTTCGAACTAATCAAATATATTTAAATTAAAATATTTGAAAATCTGCAAAAACCAATAATTAGAAAATGTACAAATCAGAAACTTAAAAACTTAAAAATATAGGAATATAAAAATACATAAATTTTAAGTATTTAAGTTCAACAAATTGACTACTCATCAATGCTCGCAACTTTACACCTCTTTCACATCCGTGTCCAGCACTACTACAAACGTGCATCATTAAAAATTATGCTACTTTATCAAAAACCAAATTTATCAATGATTAACAAACTTCTATCTGACAGTAAGTGTCAGTAAAAAACGTGTCAAAAAATGGTGATAAATTTATAATTAAAATGATGACAAATTTGTAATAAAAATGATGACAAATTCATAATAAAAACGACGATAAATTTACAATTGAAATGACGAAAAATTGACAAATTAATAACTAAAATGATGAAAAATTAAGAATTAAAATGAAGACAAATTCAGAATTACAATGTTGACAAATTTATAATAAATGAAATAACTATATCGAGGCTGACGTACAAATTTGAATATCTTTATTCACTGATATCTTCGCGCTGACAATTAAAAGATCGCATACAATTCACGCAAACCAGAACAACGACACGGATACACGTGCCAAAAAACATGAAGAACTATCGTAAACAAATTCACGTACTCGCACGTGTATACACATCACTGTTCTAATCGCGATAGTTACCTATATGTATAATAAATATCTTCTCGAAACAAATTTCTTTTCGTCGAGAAAAATGTTCCTTCAAGGATTATTTATGTATTTTATGTATTTTAAAACGGGTGATCTGTTAAAAAATTGCGAAGAAATAGGATTTATTTAACTTTTTAATGTTACTTTATACGTAATATTTGTGCAATGTGTCGGAACGGAACTTTTCCTAAAAACGAATGTTTTTTTACAATCAAAATTAATAATATTTTAATTTTGTATTTTTTTTCTATTCGATTTGTGAACTATCATGTGGTATAATACAAATTTTATTTAATTTAGAAATTTTCTTTTTTTATTAAAAAAAAAAAAAGGTTTTCTTTAATAAATAATATTTAACTTTTTGATTATTATTATAATTTTAGATATCGATTTATATTGAATTGGTATAAGTATGAATTCTTATATGTCGATCGTTTTACAAAAAAATAAATAGAACTTTGATAAATCTTGAATATTATAATGGCACAGGTTTAAATTTATGGAACAAAGAGGTCCTTAAAATTAAAAATTAAAAATATTTTAAATTTGTTATAAAACAAAGCTTTAAATTAATGAATTTCTCGTTTACGAATAAACTGACGTGTACAGATAGTTTTTACTAAAATTGTTTTATAAAATCACGATAACTTAAATCCTTAATTGTTTAATTACATTTTAATCGATAATGTAGTTTATCAAAATAAAAATTAATTTTCGAGAATATTTAATACATTTGCAACTGATAACTAAATATGTGCTATTTTCTGAATAATAAAATTCGTTTTAACTGAAGAGTTGTACTATACTAGTTGATAAACTATAACAATAAAAATTATAAAATTTTTCTTGAATGTACAAGTCTTACAATATAACTCTCGTTATATGGCTCTTTTTTATATTGCACGGTAAGTGAGTTTTCACATAGACACTCAGTGTCCTTTATTCATTGTTGTAAGATATAAAGAAATTTATAAATTTCCAATTCCATTATTGAAAATCGTAAATTTACCAATTATTAAACTTAAAGACTTCAAATTTATTATTATTTATATTTAGGAAATTAAAATTTATCAATTGTCAAATTTGGAGAATAAATTTACTAATTTTCTAATTCAGAAACTAAATTTATTAAATTTCAAACTTGAAGACTGCAAATTTACTACCTTTCATATTTAGAAATTTCTAATTTTAGAAACTGAATTTATTAATTTTCAAATTTGAGATAAAAGATAAAAGATAGAAGATACAAGATACAAGAACAAGATAAAAGAAGATAAAAAATAATTATTTATAAAAATGATTTGAAAATTGTTTATAAAAATAAATACAATTCAAGACTTGTATTTATGTCAACAGCTGCAAATGTGTTAACGTCTCAGCACCATTGAAACATCTGACCAGGTTTTACCAATAAACGTACATACAAGTGTCACAAATCGAATAAAAAATCATAATTATTTATTGTTACAATTGTTTGCCGAAACAGTAAATAAAAATAGGAACTCGGTGAAGAAAAAATTGAAACACGTCTCGTTACCATTCCGCCGACAACAAAGATTCACAAGGAAAGTTTAAGAACGTTCACAAAAATTTGATTCCGAATAAATATTACTCGATAAAACGATTGCTTGATTAATGAAATAATTTATTGTGTATCACGGTAACTTGTTTCCTTAATTAAAAAGTTCACTAACAGAAATGATTAATCGGTTAAACAATTCGGTCGGAAAAGGAACTTCATCGATAAACTTAACCATCTGCAGCCCGGGAAATTCGAATATTCATTTTCAACAGTAAATAATTAACTATTAGTGAAATACAAGATTTCGTATAATTTTCTTGCACAATTTGTAATTATTTATTGTTTACAATTCTGTAATATTGTTCTTATGTTTGATTAAAAATTAACTTTGTTTAATTAAAAATTATTAATTAGAAATTTAACAAAGTTTGATATTATTTAATTAGAAATTAAACAAAGTTAGAAATTATTTAATTAGAAATTAAACAATTAACTTTGTCAATTTGTTAATTGCTTATTTTTTATTTTAGAAATTAAACAAAATTAATTGTTTAATTTAAACACAGTTAATTGCTGTTAATTGTGTGTTAATTAACACATTATTAACACATTGTTAATTGTTCAATTTCTTAACTAAAAATAATTTCGCATAAATTGTACACGATTTACGCTTTATAAAATAAAACCTAGAATTTATTAAACGTGGATACACTTTACATTTGACTGCAGACGGTTTACAATATCTTCCCTGTTCTATTTTCAAAGTTCAATCTGATACAGATAATTGTTCACTGTAAATAATTACTCGATTGTTTATTTCAAATGAACGGCATAAAAGAAATTCTCACATTTTCAATTTCGTTTGTGTTACAATCAAAGAAATCACTATCCTATGTTATATCTAGTAAATGTAATATTTTTCTGTACACTGGTCCCCCGTTTTACGTGGTATTCAACGTAAGCACATGTGTACTTACGGTATGTAACGGGTCCTCCGTTCACGCGATTATTATGAAAGGAAACCCTTTTTTATTACTGATATATATTTGTGTCTCAGTGACGGGCTGTTGTGGGGTGCTAGTGGGTAGTCAATTTTTAAATTTGAGATTTGGAGATTTCTATATTTATACATCTAAAATTTGGAAAATTCTTTGTTTGTAAATCTCAGATTTTGAAATTCTTATATTTGCAAATTTGAGATTTTGAAATTTTTATATTGTTAAATTCCTATATTTGTACATCTGAAATTTTGAAATTTCTTTATTTGTAAATCTCAGATTTTGAAATTTTTATATTTGTAAATTTTTAATTTTGAAATTTCTATATTTGTACATCTGAAATTTTGAATGTTCCTTATTTGCAAATTTGAGATTTTGAAATTTCTTTATTTGTAAATCTCAGATTTTTACATTTCTATATCTTTAAGTATGTCTTGAAATTTCTATTATTCTTAAATCTGAAATGTTGAAATTTTTATACTTATAACTTTACAAATTACTCAGTTCGTAATTCCTTAAATTTCAAAATTTTCAAATCCCAAAATTCCCAAAATTTCCACCTTCTGAAGTTTTCAAATTCTAAAATTACCAAATGTTTAAATCCGTAAATTTCCATTTCAATTTCCAAAATTACATCATCGCAACGCAACTAAACTTCATCATCGCAACGTAATTAAATGACACCATTACAGCGTAATTAAATTACATAGCTACAATATAAATAAATCACGTGATTGCAATGTAATTAAATTACGTTGTTACAACGTAATTCACATACAAAATTTCAGTGCACTTAAATTACGTTACTGCAACGTAATTAAATAGCTTCACTGAAACATAATTACATCATCGTAACGCAACTAAGCTACGTCATCACAACGTAATTAAGTGACGCCATTGCAATATAACTAAATTACGAATTTCAATATAGTTCAATGACTGTAACGTAATTAAATGACCTAATTTCTGTATAATTAAATCCCATGATTACAATGTAATTCGATCAACGCAGTTATGCTCGAATACAAAGCATAAAAGTAAGGTTCGTCCACAAAAAAGTAAGGTTATGTTTCGAATACGGTTTACCCAGTTCCCGCAAACTTGTTGGACAGTTCCAGGGACCAGTGTACGAAATGACAAGTAAGTGAATAATTATTTACGATAAATGAAACGTGACTTAAAGAGAAATACAATCAACTGAATGTAATACTTATTTACTACTTATCACATGTATTTCAAGCACATTCGTCAGAAAATAATTCATTCGTTTGCAACAATGAAAAGAAACATACGATTATTTGCAACCCATATACAAAACTTTTTTTAAACAATTATCCACTTACAAACGTACCATTTTCACTCGGTGTTTAATATAAATAAAAATATACACTTAGAAAGTAACATTACAATTATCTGTTCAGAATTACTCCTAAGTACAAAAGCTTATTTTTACTTGTTGTTGTTCTTCGTATAGCGAGAAAGGAAACGAAAAAGCGATTATTCAGTCGTGAATAGCTATGAATGATCCGTAAATAGCTATGCTATATCACTCGGGACAGTTTAGTTTATAATAATAATAATAGCTCCTAAGAAATAAATTCGCTTGGATCCAAGCGTGAAAGATTTCTACACCAGGAACGAGAAAATTCGAAGCAAATTCACTCAAAAGTGTTTCCCTTCTATATACATGCAAGTTACTTATTTTTTTTTTTTTTGTTCTGAATGAGAAAATACGTCAAAAATTTCAATTCCAATTTCTTTCTTTTTTTCCCTTCGTTCGTTTGTTATTATTCCTCGTAGAAATTTTAGAATTTTAAAATTTGAACGACTAATTTGTTGGAATTCTTTTTTATTCTTATTCCACCGAATCGGCTCCATAGATCTTTTGCAAAAGATGGTTCCTTTTGAAAAATACTTCTCGTCACAAACAGTTTCTGTCGAATAATTTTGTGACCATCTACGCTATATTTTACATTCTCCAATTTTTATCGTCGAAATTTTCGCAGAAGCAACTTTTATTTTCTTGTCGATTTTGCAAAAAATCCACAAATCCGTTCCATCTTCGAATTCTCGGTAAAAATTCTACCATCTAATTTTTTATGACTTTTCTGGTAAAAACTTTGGAATCTAATATTCGTAATTTGTTACAAAATTTGTTGAAGTACGATATCTGCGTTAACTTCCGAAAAAACTATCAAAGGCTTAAAATCGAATATTCAGAATTTCTTTTCGAATATATATTGGCAAAGAAATTACAACCCTAACTTTCTTCAGCTTCTTTGCAAATATCATGAAATGCAAGGCTCACTAGTTTTCTTGGTTTTGAGGAAACCTTGAGGTACGTTTGAATTGATATTTTTTTTTTTTTTTTACAAAAACCTTTCTTTTAATATCCGATTTATTTAGGGATATCAAAAGAGATTCAAATTTTGTGTCATTTCAATGTTTGTAATATGTTATATTGCAAGCATGATCAAATGGTTTTGCAAGAGGGGGATTTGGGGATTCAGAGTTTGGGAATTTGGAAATTTGAAAGTTTTAGAATTTTGAAGAATTTGGGAAATTATTACACTTGTTAATAATTATTAAAATTTGATAATTAGGAAATTAGAAAATTTGGGTATTTGGAAATTTAGAAATTTGAAAACTTCGGAAAATTAAAAAATTTGAGAATTAAAGAACTTGAACACTTGTAAAAATGTGCAAACTTGAAAATTATTGCAATTCTGGGAATTTCCGAATTTAGCAAATTTCCAAAGGAATTTGAAATATGGAAATTTAAGTATTTGACAATTTGAAAATTTGCACATTTCGAAATTTGGAAATTTAGAAATTTGAAATTAGAAACTTTTTTAATTACAGATCTTTAGAATTTTTAGAGTTTTGAAATTCGAAATTTTTTAACTTAGAAATGTCGAAACACAAAATTAAAAAATATGGAAATTCAGAAATGTTGAAGTTTTAAAAATTAATTTAAAATTTTGAAACTGTGGAGATACGAGGATTTCATAATTTGAAAAAAAAAAAACTGAAAATGTAGAAATTTTGAAATTTAGAAATTTTTTAATTAAAGAATAAAAATTTCTAAATGTAAAAATATAAATATTTCGAGCTTCGAGAATTTGAAAATTTTGAAATTTAGAGATTTGTACATTTTAGAAAGTTTGAGTATTTGCAAATTTCCAAATTTGTACATTTTGACATTTTAAACAATTTTGAATTTGGGAACTTGGGAATTTTTAAATTCAGAAATTAAAAAATTTAAGAATTTATAAATATGTGAAATTTTTCTATTATAATAAGTATAAATAAGGTATAAATTTTTTAATTTTCGAATTCGAGAATAATAAAATTTTCAGATTTTATAATTTGATGTATAAGAAAATGTCATTTTGGAATTTATGAAGAAAAAAATGTTGAAACTGAAAATACAGATATTTGAAAATGGAAATATTTAAATTTAGGAATGTGGTGATTTGAATAACTAAAAAATTGTATTATATTAAAAATGTAAAATTATGTGAAATTTTGAAATTTTAAAACTTGAAAACTTTGAAATATAAGAATTTAACAATTAGAAAACGTCAAAATATGAAACAAAAATATAGAACATGAAAATTTGAAATATGGCTCCCACCATTAGATCATGCCTGTCCAATTACTTTCCCAAAAGCTGCGGACTCTAACATGCCAATCCTTTTTTGCAAAAACCTCTGAAGAGCAGTAGCCTCTACTTATTGCAAAAATGCTTAGCTTCAATGCTTATAGCTAGTCTAGAAAAATTCTGTGGAGATCTAAGCATTTTTTGTTAAGATATTAGCATAAAATTGTTGCAAAAAAGTGTCTCTTTTGTGGGCAATAATAATGTTCCGTTTACATTCGTTCAATTCGTCAACTGAAAATCTGAAGCTAAGGACTTATCGTTAATTTCGATTTAGAATGTATCTCGATTAATAAAAAATGGATCTCCTACAGTAAATTTGCAAAAAATGTTGCAGTTCTATCGTGTTGGATTCTCGTTCGGTAAAACAGTGTTCACTGAAATTCGCAACCAGGTTTCTTATTTAACGTAGAAAGCAATAATTTACAGCTATTTTAGACGACTATTGCCCGGATAATTTACGTTATTTTTCGATAAATATCGTTAGATAAATATCTTATCTAGTAGTGCCTAGTTCGTAATAAAATTGTATATATTACTTTCCTAAATGATACTCAAGCAAAACTTAAATAATTCGATTTAAAACGAATTTCTTCGACATAAATAATAATCTCACAGAAAAATTATTATATTTAAATAAATTTTCATTTGAGATCAAAACCATTTCGAATACATTTTTTAGCCTCGAAAAATAAAAAGAATTATTTTGAATCAGCTAAGGTGAACTTAAAAATTAACAATTTTTTAAACCGAAGCATTTTTTTTCAAATTAAGTAATTTCCGAAATCTATGTCGTCTAATTGCTTTAGCCATCGATACAGCGTTAGCAAGTTACTATTTTTCAATGTGTCATTGAAAAGTAATTACTCGTCGATTAACACGTTCTAACCCGACCGTGTAATATTACACATCTCAAATGCACGATGATGTGTGCTTGGAGCTCGAACGTGTTAAACGACTCGTTCGCATTTTGTGAATATTTCGCGAAAAATTGAACAAACCGAATATATCGCGTTAGAAATGTTTCATAAAAATATGAACCGTAGACAAGCTGCTAATATTCGTTTCAAGCAAAATAATCGCCGATTGATACTTTAAGAAAAAAGATCCTTGCAAATTTGATCGTTGACGCAAAATTGCAGAAAAATTTCATATATCCTTATGCGTTTTCTTTTAATACTGATGCGCTAACTACACTGACGCTCCAGAGATTGCACTATCAACTATTCCGCCTTTACAGTTATAAAAATCACTATTAAAAAATATAGTGAAATACTGGTCGTTTGAGTACGCTATCAAGTAGAAAATTCCTTACACTTTAATTAGACACGATAATGATAGATATATAGCTTTCATAGAATAAAGAGCTAGATATATGCATACCCATTTATCATTTATGTACTTATCCGGATACATAAATATAAATAAATATGTATAGATTTTTGAAAGAGAAATAGAGGGAGAGAACTAAGTATGAGATTAATTTGTTATACAGTTAGCAAATTCTATGGTCGCAATTTCAGTGAAGTATATTTTCACAATATACTTTTGTTATTCTCGTTTAGTAGTATACTTTTCCTTCGGACGGTGCCAAAATTATACACTTAAATTAAATTCGTTTCGGAAATTAATTTGTTAAATTAACATTCTTCACTTCTTGGTGTTTTACGATTAATAAATTATAATTAGTCTGGACGTGTTTTCATTTCTTTCTAGAATTAAAATTATCACTAGGACAAATTTACAAACTACAGTAGACTCGCGTTATATTACCAACGATTCTGTTTTACAGTGTATAGAGGTCCATGCTACGCGTTATATCGCCACGTATGGTCATCGATTATATCGTCACGCATCGTAGATCGTGCGTTATGTTCACCACGAGCAAAAATTATCTCGAATAAGATTTACTGTGCGTTATATATCCACGCGTTATATGGCCATTTACTATATGACCGCATGTTAAATTCATTACGCATGAAATTCGCCACGCGTTAGAGTCGTTACGTATTAAATTCACCACGTGTGAAATTTACCGCGCGTTACATGGCCTCGCGTTATATGGCCTCCAGTTGTATAGCCACACGTTAGAATCACTACACGTTGAATTCGTCATGTGTTAAGCTTGCCACGCGTTAAATTCACCATGTGTTAGAAGACCTCATGTTATATGGCCTTGCGTTATATGGCCACGCATTATATAGCCACATGTTGAATTCATCACATATTAAGTTTGTCACGCGTGGAATTTAGCACGTGTTAAGCTTGTCACGCATTGAATTCACCACGGGTTAGATTATCTCACGTTATATGGCCACGCGTTATATGACTGTATGTTATGTGACCATACGTTAAATTCACCACACACGAATTCGCCGCGTGTTGAATTTCCCACACATTAGTTCACCATGAGTTAGATAACCTCGCGTTATATGGCCACACGTTATATGACCATATGTTATATGACCATACGTTAAATTTACCACACGCTGAATTCGCCATGTGCTGAATTTTCCACACGTTAAATTCACCAGGAGTCAGATGGCCTCGCGTTATATCACCATACGTTAACTTTACCACACACGAATTCGCCAGGTGTTGAATTTGCCACAGATTAATTCACCATAAATTAGATGGTCTCGCGTTATATGACCACGCGTTAAATTCACAACGTGTTAAATTGGCCACACGTTATATGGCCACAGAATAGATTCGACGCACGTTAAATTCGCTACGCATTAAATTTACCATGCGTTAAATTCATCACACGTTAAATTTGTCACGAGTTAGATTTACCGCGCGTTATATAGCAGGAGGGTAAATATACCATGCGTTATATGGTCATATATGAGATGAAGCACGTGTGAAGTCACCTTATGTTTTATTCCTTCGCATTATATTTATAATAACACGTTGTATGGTCACATCTCACCATGGCAATATAACAGGAGTCTACTGCAAACACATCTTTTACTTTGGCACCCCGTACAAATTGATTGAATTTCTTTCTTTCTTTAATCTGACTAGATTTCATTCTTACGAATAATTATTTAAAAAAGTCTAGTTTCCATTCTTTTCCAAAATGGAAGAATCATAATGTTCCGAACGAGAAACCAATTTTTCCTTTCGATTAACCCTAATCTTAATTCTACGATTAATTGCTAGCTCTCGAGTACATAAGTCACTATAATTTACAATATATACAGAAACTAAATGAAATACACTTTCCCCGATAAAAAAAGGGGAGGAAAGTAAGGAAACAAAGGGAAACGTAGAATCGAATCGAAATATTCGTCTGAATGTATCTTAGAGATATTTTAATTATCCGTTTAATTACGTTTGCGAATAAATGATAATCGAAATAAATAACGGGTGAAATGAAACGATCGATGAAAATAAAAACGGGAATGTTAATATCCGTAACTACTCGTCGAATGTTATTTTTTTTTGTCGTATTCTTTTGTCTCTTTGACCGATAAAAGAAGATATAGTTGAATCGAAAATTAGAAAGTTTACAGCTTTCGAATCGAAATCTTCAATTTCGTTCAATTCTCGTTAGTCCGAGAATGGTTCGGATGATACAACAAAGTGTTTTCTTTTTTCTTCTTTATTTTTGATCTGATCAATCGTCGAACGACTGAAATTCCAAGTTTCTCGGTGCTTCGGTTTCAAAACTATTCATTTTTTTTCTACCGTTTCAGACATGATCGCGTACATTTCAACTTTCCAATTTTCAAATCGCCCACCGGTTAAAAGGAAAAATGTGAAGAGAACGTAAAAAAGGAAATTCTTGCGGAAAGGTGCTTCCTCCTGACTTAGATTCCCTAGATAATGAATTTTTCAAGTATTTTTTTTACCGTTGTTGTTAATTAGTTGATTATTCGGCGGTTTCTGATGGAAAAGTGGAAAAACTGCATTTTCTATTGGAATGTTCGATTAACGAATTACTGAATGAATGAATCAATTAATCAATCAACTAATTGGCTGATCATTATATGACTTTTAATGCCCAGCGAAAGATTGCGACGTTAGAAAAATGATGTCCCTGTAAATTGTCTGCTTTGCGTTTCCTTCTATTTCGATTCACCGATTTTGTACGTCGCACGTGAATTTCAAAAGTGACATCATTCGAAAAGTCTAATTAGAAGCAGTTCGATAAATAAGATTTTTGTAACGAAATTTCGAAATAAAAAAAAATAACAGTTCAAATTGTATCATTTATAGAAACGAAATGTAATACGATTAGAATACTTTTGCTGTTCAAGTTGTTAAAAAAAATTGTTTCAAATTAAATTGCCAAAAATGTTAAAATTGTTACAACTCAAAAAAGTTTTTCAAAAATTATCAACTGAATATTCATTGCTTAAAATAACATTTGACTATTATTTCTCTGATTTCATTCTTTACCAATGTAATATATTGAATTGTTTGTTTAGAAGTTAAACAAATAAAATCACAAATTAATTTGTTTAGTTATCTGTTTAAAAATTAAACAAATAAAATTGCAAATTGATTTGTTTAAAAATTAAACAAATAAAATTACAAATTGATTTGTTTAGCTATTAGTTTAAAAATTGAACAAATATAATTACAAATTGATTTTAGTTATTTGTTTACAAATTGAAGAAATAAAATTACAGCTTTTCTGTCACTTTTGAAATACCCGCGCGATATTATTTATTTGCTTTATCCGTTCTATTTCTCTACCTTTGCGGCTCGCTGTTTTCTGTTTGATTCTGGCTATGTGTATGTATGAGCGATATATGTATAATGAATATGAATCTCGGACTGTGGATCCAATCAGTAGAAATCTTCTAACCTAACCTAACTAACTGATGATTAACACGTTGACCGTCGTCACGAATTTGATATAATCGAATGATCACTATGTGCTTGACTTTTATAATAAACCATTGGTTTTTTCAAATAATAACATTTTTCATATTTTATTTACTCGTTACTCGGTCATTTGAACGTTTGGGGCAGTCGTGGGCATATAATTGTTCAAAAAGCGACTCTAAGTCTACTTTTATAAACGAAGTTCTGTATTAACTAAAAAGAATATTACTTTTTACTTAAATAATAAAAAGAATGATATAATTCTTAATTTTATTAATTAAGATTAATTCTTAGATAAATGTTAGAATAATTGTTTCTTTATTTTAATCGTTTATGTAAGAAGCTTCTCAACACTGATCAAAAATAAAATTTAGTTTTACGGTTTATTTAATGCATTTAAGTGCACTTTAATAAGAACGAGATTGTTCATATTATGGATTTAATATGGAGTAAATGTAGCAGTCTTTCAAAACTTGATATGTATTTATTATTATTTTTTAAAACCTAATCAAAATTATTTCAAAATCCGATATGATTATTGATCGTTAATTTTTTTTCTCGTGATCACTCGCGATTAATAATCAATGATCAAATTTAAAAATAATCATGATTATATTTTAAAAGATAAGCGGTAATCAGTGCTCAGGTTTTGAAAGACGTCCATTACAAGATTTCCTAATGTGATTACTATCAATAATTATGGCAACGCCTTTTTTTAGTAAGCAATTTTATAGTTGAATGATTTTATTTGGCAAGTTGGAAATTTTCAAATTTAGATATTCAAAAATTTAGAAATTCCACAGTTTAGTAATTTTTAAATTTAGAAATTTTTGAATTAAAAAATTCCACAGTTTAGAAATTTTTAAATTTAGAAAATTCCAGTTTAGAAATTCCAAACTCCAAAAAATCAAAGTTTGTGAGTTTTAAAATCTAGAAATTGCAAAGTTAAAAAATTCTTAATTTTTAATTTTAAATTAAAAAATTCACAAATATCGATATTGTAAAGTTTTCAAATTATAAAGTTTACATATTTATTACCAATGTATGTGTGCATTCTCAAAATAAAAAAAGAGAACCTCAAAACGTTGCAAAATTAATAATACTAACAATTTAATTCATATAAATTGCCCCAAACGTTCAAACGATTGCATAATGGTCCACAGAAAGTTAAGAATCGTTTTACAATAACCGAATAACTCAAATACAAAAAGTTGAAGAAAATTTAAAATAGCACCAATATTATATTAAATATTTGTGACGAATTGACTTGAAGGAAATCGGACAAAATAACATTGATATCACTAAGATCACTGATAAGTAGATCAAGTGCTTTTGCCCATCAATACCCAAGATCAAAACACATTAATTAAAATTAATAAGTAGAGAGTTTAAACTAAAAAATAAAAAATCGTATTTAGAATAAATACAATTATACTAGCAGCCAACGTGTTAACTTCAATTTAGTATCATAAAGTAATTTAAGAAATTAATAGACTCAACTGGAAAATTAAATACTGAAAAATAAATATATACATTGAATTCTAATTAAAATTAGTATTACAATGTAATACTAATGTATTACAAATATAATCAGATACATTTATCTCGCGTTAAAGAAAAATTAAAAAAAAGTAAAATATATACTTTTAACAAAAAAAAGTTCAATTCTGAAAAACGTTCAAATTTTCCGAAAAATGAAATAATTTTGCTTTTATTAACGATAAAAGAAAATGTTAAATTAGAATTACGAAAGGAACCACAGACCGAGGTTTGCAACAGGCTGTCAGTACAACAATCTTAATAACATGATATGCAACATTTATATCCTAATCTTAGATTGAGTAAAAACTATGCGCTGGGCACGAAGCTCTCTCTGTTTCACGCGTTCAATAAAAGGAATAGAAAAACCCTCGGAAAAATTGTAGTAACATAAGAAAAAGAAAAATTATCCACGTACGAGACGAAAAAATTGGAATTAGTGTGTTTTCCCATCTCTGTCGTGGTTAATGCGTCTGGTTTTCATTATTTCTTTCTTTCTTTCTTTTCTTTTTTTCTATTTTTTTTCTTTTGTTAATTTGATTCATCGCAGTCGTTGCGACTCCGGCACTATTGTAAAACGGTATGTAAATATACTTATTATAATAATATATAGCTGCATCTATGATTTGATTGTAAATCGTGAGGTAAGGAGCCTGTGTGAACGGTGCGATAAATTCGAGAAATATTTCGGTCTATTTTCGACTCAGAAGCTACCAGAAAATTTCCAATAATTTTATAATTGTTCGACAAGTTTATATAGTTCGACAAAATAATACCCTTCAATGCAAGAAATATAACCTTCCTCAACGGAAACTAAATTACTAAATTCTTTAATCGTTTAAATTTTAACAATCAGAAAATAAAAAACGTCATCTACAGATAATAAAAAGTGAAGAAATAAAAATTCTGCGATTAAACACGATTTAAAATAATTTATCGAGTGATCCTCGATACTACGACTGAAATTATAATTGTCTGAACGATTATTAAATTATTGGAAATTCGAAGCTCTGATGCAAAGTACATGGCGAAAAATTTGTCGAAAACATCGCGCTCACGGAACTATTGTCATCTGTAAAATATAATATAAAAGATCCTGAGTTGTACTGTGTGGTACTATGGCTATGGAGTTCGGCGATGTCTAAGATGGCTTTATCTCTTAGTTATTTCTTAAACAAATATATACGTACGTGTGCGTGCGCGAATGCATAACCTTTCACAAACTTTGTAACGAATAAATGTCAAACAATCGTTAAGCGAATCTTTAAAGAACATTTGATACTCTTCAATCATAAAATAATAACAATTTTAAAATACTGGTTAACAAAATTTAATGTACGTGACTTAAAGTATATCGTCACTTACATTAATCACTTAATCATTGTTAACCAGTATCTGAAAACGTTAATACGTATAAAAATACTTTGAAAAAAAATTATTTTGATGACAGCAATCATTAAATTATAGATAATTTGATAAATTCATTATAAATAGTTATAAACATTAGGAAATTAATAAAAAAAAAGAGAATGATTTAACATATTTTCAAAATGTATAATTAAAAATTGCAATGTACTAACATAATTAACACTGTTAACCAATTAGTCAGTACTTCTTGAAACAAATCATTCTATGATTACTTAAATGATTTATCTTTTGAAAAAATATTACTGATTGCAATATCAATAAAGTAAAACATTTTATAAGCGTATTTTTATTATCGAAAATAATAAAAAAAATTATAATAATAACGAAGTAATAATAACAATAATAATAGTAAAAGAAAACTAGGAAGAAGAAGTCTAATCAATATCAAAACACTCTGCAGCATATGTACATACAATGACACTTGTACAACCCTTTCGCACGAAAATCAACAGCTTCATGTACACTGAACAATTACACAGAGTGGATAAGATTATACACTTCTCAACCTTTTTTCAGAACTCATTTACAGATGATCTACAAGAATCCTACGAAAGAAACATAAATATATTACAAAACAAAGGTATGGAATATACACATTGTTTACTATTAGCTAAGCAATGTTTCATTTATCTTAAAGCAGAGAAATGTACAAAAGCTATTTAAGGTCAGCTAATAAACATAAGAAACTACAAAGAAAACATGTTAACAATAACCAAGGAAATGCAACATTTAGACAAAAAAAATAGACACAAGGCAATGCACATTATGTTTGCAAACAAATACAAACTTCCAACCACCACACAATCATTTTACAAATATACACACAGCCAATCATATTAAACAAAACACTAATTAAAAAAAAAAATTCAAGTGTGTAACCTTCTCCATTTAAAAATTAGTTAAAAGATAAATGAAATTATATGCAGTCCATAGATGTAAGAAGATATAAACGTAAATTAAATTGCAGTATAATCATTCATACTGTCAGACGCTAGCCATAAACATTTGCACAAATTTACAATTACTCGTCACACGTTCACTCACATGTACAAAAGGCAATCACACTAAACGCAACAAGTCACACAAATATGAACTAAGTGTAGTTCCTTTATATTAATTTAAACCAAAACGAAATACTCATCATGCAAAATTCCATAATAATAATAATACTGTTTGCAATAATTTCTGAAAAAAGAAGTCTACTAATACTTTAAAGAACAATTAACTAATATCAAATTTAAAGAATAATAGTGATAACAAAAAAAGTAATGTAATACTTTATAGTAATATAAAAATGCAAAATGATTTGTAGGAATATGAAAACTCATTGAATAAAAGATAAAATTTACCTTACTAAAGACACGAAAGAAAAAAGTGATTAATTTAGCTCTATAATATCACATTAGAGCATGTAAGAAAATTCAGAAGAAAAGCCACCTCAGACACAAGCCTCTTATAATATATTAAATTCAATCTGCTGCATCACGACGGTTTCCCATCGATAACTGTCAATAATAAATTCTCTGTAAATCTGCTTGAGCTGTAAAATCGGTTGGCTGTCTATTGCACCGTTAAACTGCTACGCGGTGAAAAATATATTATAATATGTTTGTACGTCATTCTGGGAGTTTCTGTGCGTGTCACCCAGACGTGTGACGTAATCAATAAAGTAAATATAATCCTCTGTAAGAATATAATATCGTTGTAAATATCTGTAGTCTGTATAACACTGTATAGCATCAAATAAAACAACAAGTTATCCTGGCTCGCGGAATAATCAGTACGAGGTGGGATGGCTGCTCCACTTGCGGCGATTCTGTGGTTTCTTTCTTTTTTTTTCTCTATTTCTTTCTTTCTGTTTAAGGATACTCTCGCTTTCCCTTACGACGAATAGGCACGGTACCTTTTGCGAAATGTCCTTTAAAGACTATTGTTTCATTAGTTACTGTAAGATGCTGTGAAGAGATTACTATATTACAGTTGTATGCTGTGTGGAGTTTCAAAGTAATGTTTCAAATATTATTTTATCAAAAGTATGTATGTTGTATTGCATTCATATTATTCTAATGTTACATTATACTTAGTCTCCAATTTTCATATTTTCAAATTGTTGATAAGCCAAGAGTGTAATTTTTGATAAAAAATTAAATATTATTTATGAATGTTTGTTAAATAAAAATACTATTTTCTGTGGTTCATTCTTAAAATAAACCTTACCATGCAAAACAACATTCTACAATTATTTTATAAAATAATATTTGTTATTTATGAGCTATATGTTTTTCCATTTTTGAATTAAAGTAAACTTTCTTATCACATTTTCTTATAAATAAAAAAATATGAATATAATTTTATATTTGCACAAAACGAAATTTTAAATTTTGAAAAAATTTGAAGTGACTGTACGTATTAAATATTATTACAAATTTTGAACATTCTCCATCACAGTCAAAATTTCTAATCTCTTCACTGCATGTAAGTTTTTCTTTGAAAGACCACATTCAACTTCATTTGCAGTTTACAACTGCCAGAAACTGGCATTAAGTCTACTCAACCAAAAACTTTCACATATGGGCCAAAGAAACTAAGGCGCGTTAGTGGTATGCAGCATCGAATTGCATCATGCTGCTTTGAAAGTGCTTTGACTCAACATTGGTCTGATTGACCTCGTAAGCACCATCTTGGAATACTCTTGATTTGTTCTCCAGAGTCACTGCTCCCGTGCTCTCTTCTACTGGGACTCTCGGCGCAGAAAAAGATTTGCTATCAGTCTGTTGTGCCTGAATTTGTAGATGCGTTTGAGCTCCACTCTGTTGTTGTGCTTTCGGTTGCTGTTGATAGATTTCTTCCTGGCGATGCCTGTCTGCCACGCTGAGTTCGTGGAAGCTGACCAGGTGACGCTTCAGGTAGAGCTTGGTCTTGAATGGCTTGTTACAGAGGGGGCATGTGACACTCTGAGGGTTGTGGATCAGGCGCATGTGCTGACGCAGGTTCGACAAGTTACTGTACATGCGGTTGCAGACAGGACAAGGGCGTGGGTCCAACGAGTGCAGTTTGCGTAGGTCAGCTGCAACACACACACAACTTGCTCTAACCCGGTAGAGGCAGCACGGAGAAGGAAGTTAATCTTTTGTTGTTTTTTTGAATGGATTTATGGGTGGGGTCTCCGATTTGCCAGCCACCACCGGACAGCAACAACCAGCTGAGAAACCCTAGCCGCACGACCACTATACACTCTACCTAATTTAGCAATGGGATCACTTTCAACATTTTCAATAAACTGTTACTTAATTTTAAAACATTTCATCCAATGTTTCACAATTTTTCATTCTAAAATATTAATTTTTCAAGTAGGCTTTTCAACTGCTTCTTTGATATTGATATTAAATGCATCTATTTGTAAATATATCCTAAAATTTATACTTCTAAATGTTATTTAGTTCTCTTACATAAATTTATTCATATTGAAAATAAAACTACTACATCAAACATGTTTAATAAAAATGTAAAAGTAAAAGTTCTTCAATTATTTTTTTACATATTTTAAAAATTTCCTATAGAAAATGAAAAATAAAAAGATATCTGATTTCAAGATTCAATTACATATAATTTAAATTAATAAAAATTTCTTAACTTTCATTTACTGATAATTGAAGTTTAGTAATTATATCATAACTTTGCTATAATTAACGCAAATATTTCAAAGATAAAGCAGTTTAAGATTTTTTATAACTGTAAATGACATAATAACACGAAAAAGATAATTACAATTTTTCAATTCAAGATGTTTTTAAATTCATTTTTTATATATTGGATAAATTTCACAAATAATATAGTCTGATCCCACTACTATCTGTCGTGCGCACCATGATATTGCGCGTTACCAACGCACACACATCGGAGACAAATGGTAAGCGTGTGTTATTGGGAACATGAGGCGTGAGAGTTCGCGCTGCATCCTCCGAGATTATTCTACAATTGTTTCTTGACAACAACACCCTTTCTGTTTAATAAAAACTTTCCTTGACATGTACAATTTCATTTACATTGAATATTTTACAACCTACATATATTATTATCACTGTTAAAGTCATAATAATAAATAACCACAGAGAGACCATTTCTTTATAACTTTTTCTATTTATATTAAAATTTATAATGAATAATAATCATAATTAAATTTTAAATTGATAATAAATAAATAATAAACGAAACTTAATCATTTAAATTTACATGATTCATATTAAACTTAAATTATAAAACTACGATTAAAATTAAAAGGTAATCAAAATATAATGCTACATTTATGTATTTGAAATAATAATTTTAAAAATCAAGAACTCATATTGGAGTTTTGGAAAACAATTTAAATCTCTAGATTTAGAATTTGATAGTATGCCACATTTGATGATTTAATGCAGTAGAATATGATTAGTGAAGCCGAGGATATTAATTTTTTTTTAATTACAACACCATAATTAAACACTAACCTTAACCAAAAAGCTTACAACAAAATTTAGCATCAAGCAATTGCTCTGCTATGTATGTCAAGTTAGGGTGTTCTGCCATAGGATAAACATGAATACACAGAAAAAAACAACGCCAATTAGATAAAATATAAATTTTTTAATTATCATGAATAAAGAAAAATATTATTCACATTAAAATAAATAAAAATGTGAACGAAATTTAGGTTAGTTTTAAATAAAAATGTTTGTTTCAATATATTTCAAAAAATAAAGAAATATACTTTAAAATTGTTCAGTAGCCTCCAATTGGCGTGGCTTCTACAGGACAAAAACGGAGAACGTGGAAGCAACGGGCAGGCAATTTTGCCAGACGGAGGGATTTATTTCTTTTTCACATTTAGACTATTTATTTCTTACCTTCTCAATCTATTTATTTTTTAAATTTTTTGTGTATTACGTTCGAGTATGTAATGAACTTGTCAAAATTTTTATTCAATGAATATCTGATAACAAAAATAAGTCAATTTATGAAGTTAACGTAATGTAAGAAGTATGTAATATTTTTTCTTTATAATTATTACTCGACGCAAGTATTTTTACATACATGTAATTGTCGATAAAAAAAATCAATTTGAATCTTGCAGTATCACCTCCAACTCTGGCAAACAAAATGGACAGGTAGAGAGCCCGAGTATGCACACGCAGCTGACTTTCTCACACAACAGCCGCAAACTGCACTCCGCCTGGATGAAATAATCAGATCGCCTCCGAGTGTCAAATGTCTCTTCTTTTTCTTTCTTTCTCTTCCTCTCTCTCCTGCCTTTTTTCATATTTGCACACACATACGCGCATTCTCTCTATTTCTTTCTTTCCCTTTCTCTCCTACCGCCTAGCAAGAGCTACCGAGCTACACGAGCTTACCATTTCAAACCGAAGTTCCCCTTCTCCTTCCGTCTTTATATTCGCATCCAAAAAATTCTCTCCGACATGATCGGCTAGGTTGTTGCTGTTTGTAATGGTGCTCGCAACTACCAAAGAATTAGGATTGGGACGGATAATCACTTACCTTGTTGCTCTTGATTTAATTCTGTACTGCCGGCATGAGATGGTCCTGGCATTCCACCCTCTAATGGTCCACTACCCCCGCCACCGCCACCTCCTCCACCACCGCCTGCTCCTCCTCCTAGAAAAATATTTACGTTGTGAAATTTTATGTAAACAAATTTGTTAAAATTATTTTAAATATATTGAAAAATACATAAAACATTATTTGTAATTACCCTGGTAAGAAGGAGGATACGATGGTAAAACTTCCATGCCACCATCAAGGCTAAGAAAACCACTTGGCAGTGCATTAACCTCCTGCTTTGGAGAACAATCATCATCGCTTCCATATTCTGGTAATTCTATTTTTGGCTAAAATATAAAAATTGTATGATAATTCTATTTATGAAATATATACAGATTTCAAAGCCAGAGTGTATTAAGTCTTCTGTTTTAAAAAATAATCAATCTTCTGATATCTAGTTCTAATGCAATCTATATAAAAGGTTCTTAATACTTTTTGATTTTAACACATTTATTACATTTTAAGTTCGATAATACTTTTTGACGCTGTAATTATAAAGTGTATATCAATATCTTCATTCTAATATCATTCCATGTATCTAAAATAAATGGAATTTTACAAAAAGCTAAGAAGAGCTGATTGTTTCAGTTTAGCTTCATACTTTGTAAGGTCATCTGATACATTATGTAACATTATTATGTACACATAATATGCATATGTATTATACAAGATAATATAGAATATAAAATTAAGCTAAAATAATCGCTTTTATAGGAACAAAGACCATATAACAAAGGCCATATAACATTATATCCAGCTTTATGATATCAAGCTATGCAAGAAAAGATATAAAACTAAAACTAAATAGTATAAAGTTAAAACAGGTTGACAGTTAGAAAAGAACATGACTTAATATACTCTGATTCTAAGGACCAGATTTATTGTAGTTGAGAAAAATTGTTATAAACTTCTAAGTAAACAACCAAAATCCTGTCTTCTATGAAATAACATGCACATACTAAAAAGTATTTTTCAAAATTATGTACAGTGTAAGCACAATTTAGTAAACTAACCTCAACAATATCGAGATCTTTATAACAGTCAAGTTGAACCTGTGGCTCAATTAATGGCCGTGTGCGTGGCGTTCCAGTTGCACAGGCCGCCGCAGCTGGTACTGGACTAGATATCTGAGGCGAATCACTTCGTTTGCACAGCCTTTTTAATGGTGGAGGACTGGAGGCTGGTGGAGTTTTGCTACGGTCCTCCTCCAAATTTGGTGAGATCAGCCCACGGCCGTTTGATGCGTGTATGTTGTTTGTTTTCAAATGCTAAAATCAACAAATAATATTAACAAATTATTAACATATACTTTGTTCTAATAGTAGTACATTTATCTACCATGTATATTACACCATGTTATGCAAACACTGGTAAAGTAATACTAAAAAGATATATTACTTACACATTTCAAATACAAACCTTTTCGCTGTTGTGCTGATTACTTTGAGAGTCGGTGAGGCCACGGATTTGCAGAGACTCAGCAGTTCGTAGAAATGTAGGTAATTCTGCTTGAGATATGTTAACCTCCCCAGCATACATAAATTCCAAAAGTGACTGTAGATGTTCGAATTCCACATCACGCATAAATATTATCGGATGCTTGCATGGATTTGTCTGCAAATATAAATTTATATTATGCCTTATATCTCTTTAATATTATTTAATTTTTTATTATGAATATATCAAATAACAATTTTAAAAAGTAATTAATAATATATTAGCTTGTTATTACTGTTAAATTTATTATTAATTAGAAAATGAATGTATAACCACAACATAGCCAAAAAGAAATATTAATATATAATAAATTATATGATTAATTTATCCTTTAATTTATTTCTTAAAAATACAAAATGAAGATCTGTTATATAACTTACAGCAATAAACACTACAAAAAATTACATTTATTAGTTTATACAACCGCATAGAATATGAAATACATTCTATATCTAATCAAAATTATATTTAAAATGTAAAATGAATATATTCAATGATATCAGCTTGTTACTTATAATATTCTAAGACTCTAATGCATAATTCTTTAAATAAAAGAATATTGTTACAACACCATCTAGTGCAGACACTTATATCTAAAGCAATTAATGCGCTCTTCACAGATATTATACATGCAACAACTTGCTCTAGCTAAATTAATTTAACATACTATGCACATACCAAATGACCGATACTAAGTGTATATACTTGATCTAAACGCAAAAGTGTCTCTCTAAATATACTTCGAAACTTGCTTTGCACCAAATGTTAAATCCATAATATTTTATATTTCTTTAATATGAAAGTTCTTTTACTTCACAGAGGAGAAACAAGTAAACAATACATGTTGCTTTGATAATTTTGAGATTATATATTGATACTATCGATCCAAATTTTCTAATTTTATGACATATTTAAGAGACCAATGATATTGATTTGGTCATATGAATTATAATATGAGATATATACAATAATACTCTCATTAATGCTCAAGATATGTCCTTAGAAGACAAAGTATGAAATGAAACATTATTAAATGTGGTCATCTTAACATATAGTAAATAAGGATAAGGAACCATGCAACTATAAATAAAGAAGTTTAAGTTACTCTTATATTAATTTATGAAATATATAAAACATACATACAAAGAAAAAATTTTCTTGAAAAAGAACCTTGTTAAATTAAATCAGTGTTAATTAATGTAGTGTTAAAAAGGGTCATATTATACATATATAATCTTAGAGTGTTATATTATTTGTTTCCTGTAATAATGATGAACCTCAAAAATCATGATGTTAGGAAAACCAAATTTAAATGTTTTCAAGCACTATTACTTCATACAGACATTATACAAAAATAAATGCTCCCATGCATTCATGTTTAAACACTACATTTCATTCAAACTGGTATGAAATGTCATTTCTCAAATTCATATTTCAAAAATGTATGGTCTTTGTTCCTGAGTTTATCAAAATAAGAATATAATAATTAAAGCAACTTTTATATAATTCTTTACACTTTTCTTTATGACAACTTGTTTAATGAAATATCTCTTCTATTATATTTCGTAACTTGACAGTTAACAGTTCTTACATTTACACAAGTTTTTAGAATGGTAAATTAATGTTTTAGCAATATTTATTATATTATTATCAAGTTTATATTTCTAAAAAAGGACAACTCAAAAACCTTGGTTATTCATATCTTTGAAAAATCAATTTTAGATACTTAACAACGAATATTATTAAGTGCTGCTACACAAGTATCATAAGAAACTCTTACTAATATGATTTGTAGTAATTAATTATCAAATAGTATTTACTATTTAAAACTATTCTGTAAAATTCACAGTTCAGAAAGTAACATTTCATATGCATCAACCTAATATAAACATGTATTCATACGTAAGCTACATAAAACTGCAAAACTGCTTTAAAAACTCTATAAAATTAAAAATGAAGGGGCAAGATCAAAGTTATATAGTTATTATTAAGGTTCAATACGTTTAAAGCTATAAGATGATACATCAAGAAACGAAACGTAACTTGTCGTTTCTTGTACTTCCATAAGATTTCTATGCTTTTCACTATATTCTATAGATTTCTATGATCTCATAATTGATTCAAAGGAAAGAGGAATTGCATAAACACTGCTAATAATACATCTATATAATCAGAAAGTGCTCATCGCTGAAAAATTTTGATGTTACATGGATTCTTACTATATTTACCACACTAACAGAATCTATATTCAAATAACTAAAGATGATCTTATATATAATCAAATTTACACAGAATTACGAGAATTCCAAGTCAGTTGAAATAAGCACTAGTTCCAAATAAACAAACAACATGTAAAAGAAAAGGATTCTTATGTAAAGCATGTACAAGAACATTACAATACATTGTCACGACATATACATGAGGCTTTTAAATAAGAATTCTAAATCGACTGCATCTAAATCAAAGCATGATTCTCAAAGAAGGTAAAAATGATCGGTTAAGGGGAAGGAAGGGGGGAGGGGGTAGAGATCGAGCAACTAGCACCGAGGAGAGAAGACGGGGAAGGTTTTCTAACCTTGAACAACTCCTTGAAGTAAGGGCTGCACGCGGAGAGGACAACCTTGTGCGCCTGGAGACGCCTACCATCGCAGGCAAAGGTGACATCGACGAAATCCTCGTCATCTCTGAGAGCCTCGAATTGGCTGGTGATATTAGCTTGAAAGTTGTTCCAACGCAAGCAAAACTGCTGCTGGCTATCCGTCATTCTCCTCGCTCGACTCCCTTCAACCTCCTCTCTCTCCCTCTCACTTAACCCGAGAGCCCCCCACCACCACCCACCCTCTGTCCGTCTCTTTCTTACTGTCACCTTCTTCTGCTTCTATCTTTTTTCCTCTTTTTCTTTCTTACTGATGGCAGCGTTGTTCTTTCCTCGTCGCGCACTTTGACTTCGAACGTATCGTTCTCTATCTTTCTTTCTTTCTTGCAGGAGACACTTTAAAAATTTTCGAAAGATATCGAATATGGAAGATTCATCGAGACGAAGAGGGTGAGGGTGGTTTCGCAGGTGAGGGTGGCCTGTTTTAGTGCACTCTCGTGCTACTGATTCCAGATGAGGCTCTCATTACTCTGGAAAAAAAATGGTAGGTGCAAAAAGTGCAATCGATGACTGAAGAGGAGGTGTGTACGTGGGGAGAATCGATAGACGGCTTACCAACGTTTAAAAGATAAATAAAGTAAGCCGTGCTTTTTGCTAGTTTTTGAAAAACTATACTGGATTTATATTGTATCGATGAAACGAATATAAGCAAAATTATTGATAAGTATGTTTTAATGCAAAATATTTAAATGAGATAACAATGTTTCCCATACAAATGTTTAAATTCATTAAGTTACCAGGATACCTACCTAGAGGTTTTTTTTTCATTTCTTTTTATGTTTTCCTGTTTTTTATAAAATGACATTAGTAAAGTGTTTTCTTTTGATGATAATGTAATTTTGTTTAAACCTTCATATTTGTATAAAACAATACGTTACGGTATTAATATAAAAAGATATTTAAAATAAAGAGATAGATATATTTACATTTATAAGTAAAGTTCAAAATTATGAATGAAATATTAAATTTTTATCTAGTACCTTTTATGCTAAATCGAACATTTCAAAATAAAAATTTCTTACAGTCAACGATGATTGTTTGTCAATGTTATTAAATAAATTTTGTTTCTTAAATTTGTATTATAATTACCCTTTATCGCTTTCCTATGACTTTACAAATTGTATTATATAATTTTATTAAAATTGAAAAATTTGTAGAACCTACTGTTATTACCAAATATATATAGTTAAAAAATTTAAAAAAAATTATAAACAAAATATTAATATTTGTTTTCTCCTTTACTTTTATAAATGAATTCATTATTTTTATATAAATATTTATTAGCTATTCTACTACATTTTATATATTAAAATATTTCGAAGATGAATTAAAAAAGTATTAATTTTGTTGTAATTATTTACATAATTTTTTTTAAAGATATCGTTAGAAGTTTTAATGTAATCAAAATCAAAATTTTAATATCATTAGAATGTCATTGGTAATTACTATTAATATTTGTAAATTACATTATAATTATTATATTTTAAATCATACTATTATTGTGAAAAATAAATTTATAAATAATTACACAAGCATAATAACAGGATTCTTTAAATATGACTTTTAAATAAAATAAAAATTATCTTTACCTCGTCGTTAATAAAATTAATAATGTATAAAGTTGCGAAAATAAGTGGAAGGCGAAGTAATACAGATAAATTGTAAGATATATTAATATCAAATTATGTTATCGATGTTAATACGAAAAATTAAAACCAATTAAAACTGATAAACAGAGCCGCCGCTAGGATTTGTAGAACCCGGGACAAAAGTTATTATTGAGAAAATATAAGTCCTTATGTATAATAGACTTTTAACGTTATTGGACACAAGTCTTACTAAAATTTAATTATAAATCAATTCAACACTGTCCTAATTTTTACTAATACAACTTAACATTTAAATTTTATCTACGTATTATTTTTTTCAAACCGAGAACAAAAATTATTAATTTTTACAAAAGGCAAAAGTTGCTTGGGATACGTATTCTATTTGTCCGGTACTAATAATATTATAATATTGAATTTTAAATTCGAATTCTATTGGCATTTGACTATTTGAATACGAGTTCTTTTTTTGAATAATTCACATATTGAAAATTGAAATACTCAAATATTCGAATTTCAAATCTGAATTTCACTTGTATCGATATATTCGAATACGAATACTACCAATATTTGAATATTGGTTTTTTTAAATCATAATTCTTTTAATAGTAGTTTTGAAAATATTAAGGTTAATTTAGATACAATTAGTGTAATTTTCAGTTATTACATATTATTTCATTCAATATTCCACTAAAATATATTAATAATAAGATAAATATTCAATAAAATTATCCCGAGTAAGAGTTTTTACGCAAATGGTAAGGTTTTCTTTTCCTATAACGTTATTTCCCCTAGGGAAACCCATCAGACCCTATAGATAATAATAAAATGTATATAAACAATATATTTTCATATACTTGCTAAATAACTTTGCTGCGTAATTTATATCATTATCATCCGTATTATCGTTCGAAAGATATCGGTTGCGAAGGAAACATTTATTCCCGTGAATGAAAATTCGCGGAAAATTTGTCCGTGATCGTAGACAGTGTTTCGATAAATTGTCCTATTCTAAATTCAAGCAAGTTTTACTACCCGGTATATGCTCGTCCTCGTAGCTTCGGACAGCTTCAGGCCGTCATGAACGGCCGAAAATTTTCTTTGCAAAATAATTCTTTATAGAAATTTTCCGCTCGCCTTATCGGGACAGATGTGAAGAGGATTTTATAAAAAAAGACGCATGATAAATCCAGGAAACTAACAATTATGTGACGCAAGCAGAAAATGTCAGAAAGACAGGTGAGGCTTCTGTTTTTCTTTATATTTCTTCAATTTTTCAATGAGTTTCTCTGCTTTTTCTTCGGTATTTCTTCAATGAAAGTTTGTCAGAAATTAACAAAAATAATGAAAAATAAAATTCAGTGAAACGACTGTGATCATTGTTTTTAACCTCGTTGTGAAAGGTTACTGCGGACAACTCAATCGATATATTGTACTCGAATTTCATTTTCCTAAGGAACAATGAATATAACAAATTGTTTCGTGATTAAGTGATTTGATAGTGGTTCTTTAAAATTTGTTAAAATATTATGATGTTCCAATTATTTTATTTAAAATTGTATGTTAAAGATTGAATGATAATTGTAACCTTCATTAGGTTATCCTTCCTTCCAAATACGTTTCTTAGACTTGACTAAAAATTATACAAGTATAATTTATATCGTTCACTTGTATTATTTGCTTCCAGATTTTTATTTAAAAAAGTAAGTAAATTCTTGTTGAATAACATTTTGTATGGTTTGAATGAAAACTGTTTAAATTTAACTTGTTGGTTGCTTAGTTTTCAAGTTATATTTTTAAATGTATTAATCACCACCAAAAAAAGTAATTGGAATAATAGCCCTTTGTTTTTTATTATAGTAGTATGAATAAAGTGTAAAATTGAGTGGAATAATGATTTTAAATTATTTTATTTATTTTAAGAATAAAGCATAAAACTCATTTAAAAAATTTATGTAAGTTGTTTAGACAATATTTATTTATTATTTTATTATACATCAAGCATGTTATTTAATTACCTTAGTTCCTCGATTTAAATTTTAATGATTAAAACTAAAATACTTTGAATTTCATAAATAAAAGTTATGAATGTGTAATCACATAGATTTAAAGATAATACTTCAAATATTAAGATATAGATCTATCAAGTTTTTAGATATAAATTATACCTGAATGCTTCTTTTTTAATAGTATCTTATTTTGTGTATTATAGTATACATGTAATTATTATTGGTGTATAAAGCAATTTTTGATATGTTTGATAGTTCAAAATTTTGAAAAATTTGCAACAAAAATACTGATTATTGAAATGAATGTATTTGTAAAATAATCATATAATTTCATTGATGTTACAGAATTTGTATATTATCTTCTTTTGGTGATCATCGTGGTTTCCCTAGTGGAAACCAGAAATCATATACTACGCCACGGTAAGTGTTTGGAACAACATTTAGCTATAAACTGATAAGTAAATTTGTACAATAAATTGATTGATAAATTAAACTAATAACATGTATTTTTGATGTAAAGAGGTTTAAACGATTCATTTTGTTTCACCGCCGCAATATTTCAGAATATCAGATAACTTAAAAGGTTGATGTCATTTTAATCGTTAGGGATACATAGTTTTGATCTATAAAGTGGACTAAATAATAGCATAGAATTTATTTAACAATAGTTTAATATCTGCTTATATTTCTTTATCATTACTTTCTTTTCGAACGTGCACATGAATAATGTTACATGGTTTATAAACTTTTTTTGTTATCTGATATATTAAAGTATACATCACTCATGTTACAATTATTTATAAAAATTTAAGAAAGTAATGTAGCAAAGTTAATAAAAATAAACTTTTGATCAAAATGACAAATTATTAGATAGAAATTATAACTAACCCTTATTAATAGTTGACATTTTTCCTTACCGTTCATCATATAAGGAAGCAGTTGTATTAAACATATAGTAAGCGAACAATTAGAAAGAACACTAAACACTGAAAGATTGGTAGAATTGTTGCATCATATCATACAACTGTTACTTTTACTGAATATAGATGATTAATGGTATAGTCCCTTAAAGAAAAGTAAAAGAATGTAATAGATTAGCCAATGATAATGATGATTAGCTCATAAATTTATCTTATTTCTTATTGTTCTTTCATACTATACATTAATACGCATTTTAAGTATTTGTTAATTATAAAATTGTGCTGCAAGTAGTTAGCCAGCCATTTCATTAGCATTTTAAATTTATTTTCAATCTTTTTATTCATGTTAAAAAATTATACACCCTATTATTCTTTATAAGTTGTAATAATTCTTACCCATAATTTTGTTTAACTGTTATCATCCTATATGATATACATGTTATTCTATAATAACACATTTTAAGTTTTAATTATTCTTTTACCAAAATTTAACGTTGAAATTTTACATTTACATATGGATATAATTATTTTTGTACCGTTATTTTATTATTTGTAATGTTGCTAATATAAAGTAAATTTACATTAACAAGTGATAATTTTCGCCGCGAGAGGTGTTAAAAAATTTACCTATTTCTGAACATGACTGTACAGTTTATCAGTTTATATGAAATGATAAGAGGAACGGGAAAAGGTAGTCTGATTCAAACAGATCGCGGTGTTCAGAAGTTCGAACTTGACGGGTCTACTCAAAACTTTTACGACATCTGTGTTCCCTTTATTTTATGACGTTTCTTTCAAGCACCATAAGAAGTGAAAGTTAAGCAGTTCTCGATAATCCATAAGCTTCACAGTTTCTTTCCGACCACCGTGCCGGAAAGAAAGGATGATCGAGATTGTTTAACGATTTCAAGAACATACAAGTTTTATTTAAAAATAATATTTTATCAATTTGTTAAAAGAGTTTCGGACGTCAGCGTCTGTCACTTGAGAGTAATTTTCACCATCAGTGATTAAAGTTTTTGTTATAACTTTTTATCAAAAAGAATAAGTCATTCGCGCGAATAAAAGGAACACATCGATATCAGTGACGAAAAGTCGTTTTTATGTTGAGGGATAGACGTATGTGTAGTGGAAAATATTGTCTAAGGTGATAATTTTCCATCGTTTTTGAGTAAAATGTTGCTCAGAGGAATCGCGTTTGCGGAGGTGAGGCGGAATTCCGCCAGACGTATGTGGAAAACTCAGAATTCGAGTTGCGAAAAGGATAACGCTGAGTTGACTTACGATGGAGTTTTTCAACGTAATTTTACTTCGAAGACGAACACATGTCCACAATCGATCAGTGATCGTAACTCGCCTTCCCTTCCTTTTGTAAGTTTTTTTTTTTTTGGGTATTTAGTTTTTTTTTCTTTTTTCAAAAAGAAATATATTTCAGGAACAACACTTGACATAACAATACTCGAATGTCTTTATTTACCATATTTTTTGCTAATAGCATCCATCTTTGGGTGAATTGAGAATTGACCTTGATATTACGGGTACCGGTAGGGCCTACGTGACTGACGCCGTTGAATTTTTTTGTTGCAAAACGAAACGAGGATCGTGTGCGGCTCAGTGTGCCACAGCTGGGATAAGACAATGAAACATACATTTTTAGTTCTTTGTTTTCGATCTATTGCAAAAGTCTGTAACTGATCTGTTATTAATAACAGCAATGTTTATTTTTTTTTTAAATAAAACTTTGCTTAAACATAAAATCCACAATACTTTGTTTTATTTGTTTAATTTACTTCTATATAAACTTTTGAGTATTTCTATGGGATTCTACTGCCTCCATGACAAAATAATCACGTTAATTATGGATTGAACTAAATCGTATACAATTATAACTCGAGAAAAAATAAATAACATAATTTGACTGTTTTTAAAATTAAATTAACTGTAGTGGTAGACGGAAATGAATGAACATGTATCACAATTTAGTATACAATACATTAATATAGGGGTTGAAAATTTATTTAAAAATTTTTTTTTCTATTTTTTCAAGTGCCACACGAAACTTGTCATGAAAAGTTCGTTTTTCCCTTAAGGAATTGAAAGTATATTGACAAATATGGAAAATTAACATATTTACAAGGATTAGCAATTTTGCAAAAATCAGTATTTGTTCATCCTACTCTTATCATAACCTTGATAATGTATGGACGATAAGATCATTAGGAAAATTTTGGAAAGCATATTTAATCGTGACAAGTTCTTAACATTTTAAAATATCTTAATTCGAGGTAGATTTCCATTATATTGTGTCTACACGCTTAAGAATTACATATTACCAAGCACAGGTGAACGTGACTACAGTCACGTCTGATCCTGGGGATCACATGACATGAAATTCAACAAAATTTTGTTATCATTGACTTAATTGTTATCGGATTATTCATTTGCAATTAATTAACTGCTAATAATATGTCAAAACCATTTATCTGCAATCCTTGTTGCACTCTGGTATAATTCTTACAATGAAAAATTGTAATTTTGTGTAATAATCGTTCGAAGTAGTTATAATTAATATATAATATTTAACAGCAGTTCATATTTGTTAAAATAATAATTTTAAAAAATTATTTTTGAAAATTAATATTCAAAAGTGATAAAACGAAAACAGTTGACAAATTTTTGCTATGTTACAAACTTCTTTAAAGAAGAATTGTATAATATAAATTTGCAACATTATGTGAATGTGAAGCAAAAAATTGTGATTTAAAGATAAAGAATGTTTTCGGTAATGGTAAAATATGTATTTCATTTGTTTTAAACATTATTATTTATGAACATATTTTTGTGGGAATTTACCAGATTTACGTATTTACGAATGTATATTTTGTATGGCTTTTTTTATTCATGACTCCATGCTTTGAATCTCTAAACATGCGGATTGCTCAGTAATGGGTAGTGTAGTTGAATACGGTGATATAATGTGGTCGTCAATTGCCTCGTGAAGATGTAACAGTACATGACGTACAGTACAGATGTACAGTAGTAGTATGTACACATATAATGTAACTTTAGAACTTTAAGTTCCATATTATTTTTTAAACATATGTTACAAGTTGTATTTACAAAACTAGTGTTTAAGTATTCACATTTTATATTTTTGTACGTTAGATCAATTTTACAACCGCACTATATTTTCAACTTCAACCGCAGAGTTTCCGCGTGAAAATGTAGAATACAATTTTTTTGCAGCTTCATTTTCAAACAAATCAGATTTAACTGATTAAAATATTTATAAAAAAATTTATTTACAGAAAATTATGGTACATCTTTCTTTTTCACAATTAATATAATTATTTTCATTTATATTAAATTAAATTATTTGTTGATTTATAATATACAAATAAAATTATGAAACTGATGAAATTGTTACTTTACTGTAAACAAATTTTCTTAGAAATATTTTGAAAAATTCTCAAAACTAGTGTTTTTGAAGGCAGAATTAGATATAAAAAATTTTGACTTATTCTGCGTAGCATTGTTCGCTGTTCAATTACGAAACATTAGTCATTAGTATACTGCGAATGATTATGCATTTATGATATATCAAAGTCCGCAAAGTAAACATAAAACATTCAATTTTGTAGATTCTGGATTTCATGGATCTTGATATATAAACATTTCAATCTAGCCATTAGTTATAGTTCCCGCTGTGATATAACGAGGTTGTAAATTAAATTCTGTTTCATTTTATGGTTTCATTTCAGTACATTGTATGGAGTAGGATTTATCATATTCTTGTAGGCTGAGGTTCAGTTTCGAGAAACGATAATTTTTTAATTATTTTTTTTCTTACTTTATAGGGCCTCAAAATTAAAAAATTAAAAAATCTCAAAATACCAAGATTAAAAAATTTAAATATTCAGAAATTTCAATTCTAACATTAAAAAATTACAGGATTCAAAAATTCAACAAATTCAAAGTTCTAAAACTTCAAAATTTTCGAATTCCAAAATTTCACATTCTCAAAATTCTAAAGTTTCAAATAACTTAAGTTTAAAAATTCTGAAGTTTGTTAGTTGTAAAATCTCAAAATTTCATTTTCTCGCAGTCCTAAAATTCCAAATTCCAAAATTCCGAAGTTCCAAAGTACTAAGATTCTAAAAAACAAAAACCACCAGGTCTCAAAAGTCCCAGAAACCCCAAATATTCTTAGGATTCTCAAATTCTTCGTATTCTTATTTAACATCTCATAATCACTTTCCTGTCTCATCCTTCCTGTCCCAACAAACTTTAGAAATCCCAGATACAAAGTACACGACATATTGACATAACCGAAACATTTCCTCAAACTCTCCAAAGATTATCTTATCTCAGTTGCAGTTAAATATTTAGGACAACGCCCATTAAAAATAACGTACACCGTAATCTTAAACCTCCTCGGTGAAAATAAGCAACGGTTTTATTTTTGTGCACTTTGACTCCTGGAGAAATTTACGATCCCGCTATATCGTAGCGAAGATTGCAGCAGCGTTTGAGAACCGCTGATGTTTCTTCATCAGACTTCAAATTAGCGTCGTTTTGCTTGGCGACACACTTGACGGTTGTTCGTTTGAAGCAAATTATATAACGCATTATTTATTCTGTTTATTGGCATGTTGGCGGTGAAGGAAGGCGAGGCGATATCGTTCGTCGCCACAGCGTCCAAGCTGGCCGCCGTGGAAGATGCGGCTCCGAAGGGGCCCGAGGCTTCGATTCGATCGAAAGCCACAGCTCTCAAAGTCTCTCCTACGGCAAGGGCTGCCCTTCAGGTCCTACGATCGCCCAGAAATCGAATATCATGCCCTGTCACTCCTCCTCCAGTAACCACCAAGGACGCCGAAACTATTACTGGTGAGTTTCCTCTAAGTTCCATTGTAATGCTCAGATAAGGTAAATCCTTGCGATCAGTTATTGTTTATTGCGACAAAAGCGATATATTAACCGAAAAGTTTGGGCATTATTAGATTTTATTTGTTTCATTTATTCTTTGAGTTTTCATTAGATAAAGTATACAGGGTACAGTAAGGTATGGCTTATAGTGCCTTTGAACCAATTTTAACTTGTACGGTAATTTACTAAAAACCAGTATTCTATGTAATATTTCAATCCTACATCTCAACCAGAAGGGTTGAGTTACGAGCCAAATCCGGATTATCGAGTTTTATCCTACCTTTTCTATTTGGTGCCATTCAGAAGTTGCAAAAGGCATGCGAAAGTTTTGAAAAAATTTAGGGAATTATGTTAGAGAATTTTTCGAGATTTTTTCACTCTTCGTGCAAAAAAAAACTAGAAAAATATATAACTATAAAAAAATAGATATCATATCCAAATTTAAGAGCGAACACTTCCTTTCTCAGTAAATAGATATTGTTATGAATATTCTCTAATTTTATTTCAGGCAAAAGAGTGATTTAAAATTTTGCTGCTTTCTTGTTGAATATCTTTACTTTTCTTCGTTTTTATTTAAATACAAAAGAAAACTCTGAAATTGATTATTCATTATGTCTAAACAACATAAATTGTAAATTTCGTATAATGTGTCATTAAAGTCACACGTAAATAATTGTGTAGTTATTGAAGAAAGAATGCAAATTGTTCCGCGATGATTTGAATTCGCGCGCCAAAATCTAGCGTGTAACCAACTACCGTTCGATATCGTGTTCTTTGAAGTTGATAATTTTTACCTGCAGAATCTACCAAAATTTCACCAGTAAATATCTTTTATATTAGAAAGGCTGCTTAAAAACATAGCACTTGAACGGCAACAGATAAACATCAACGTATTCGTATCATTAATACACGTAAGTATCGATGCCACACTGTTATTTGTATAATAGATATAATTAAGTGAATGTATTCAAGTTGGTTCAATGCCGTTCAGGTGTTATGCTGTTAAGTGGGCGACAATCTTTAACAGTCTTCGCTTAAGACCATATATAGAGATAATCGCACGATCTACGAATATGGAGCAGTTTACTAAAATCTTCATATAATTTCTTTTAAGTTCACGCAAAAATATTCAAACGTCGTTTAAGGTGGACGTGCAATTTTGTCAAATATTAAATAACGTTCAAACAAGAAATTTTTATTCGATTTAACCCTTGATTATTGTAAATGTAATATAGAATTTTATGTATTTTGTATTGGTTCATATTAATTTTTAATTTATAGATAGCATTGTTTTCTATTTTTACATATTTATTATTTATTTCTATTTTCAAATATTTATTACTTATCCCATTTTTACATACTTATTCAGATAGCAGTCACATTATATTCAAGAATAATAAATTGCTTTTAAAATAACATATATCATTATATTTTACAGTTTAAATTAAATTTTACAGGGTTAAATTTAACCCTACTGTGGTACATTAGAATTAGGAATGATTTTTTACAATTAAGAAATGACCCAACTTTTGTATGTAATTTTACTTATTCTAAATCGATAGTAAAATAAATTGCAGAAGCATTATCAATATACAAGATAAAAGATAATATGTATGCATATGGTTATATTTGTTGAATTTAACAAAAACAAAACGTGCACATATGCGTGATAGCCTTGAAGGGGTTAACGTTTTGACTCTACTCTTCTTTTTAGAAAACAAAACTTATATTCTATTATTTGCAGAATAAGATTAGTAAAGCATTTTAATAAATTAATTAAATTAAATCATTAAATTAGAAGACTTGAAGATGTATAGATACATAAATTTTCAAAACAAAAAAAACGATGAAAAAATGTACTAATTCATATTTAATATAACCATCCCCATAAAGCTTCAAAATTTTAGTTTTCATGGTTAGTTCTCACGTTTATAATATCTTAAATATAACTTATATAAATTAACTTTGCTAATTATATTTCACAAATAATAGGATATTATATTGTTTCCCAAGGATAAAAGTAAATTCTAAATATTAAATCAAATAAAGATATTTCTTCAATCATGTCGAAAAACTGCCTATTTATATTTATATTAATTAAATTCGTATGATAAAGTCACAACACTGATTTGTTTATAAATTTCATAAATTATTTACCTCTTAAAACAGCGAAGAATCTGTAAACGTCCAGTGAACAGTTCTGCAACTGTTTTATGAATAGCACTTTGAACACATTCGTTTCACAATGATTAGAGTTTGAGACCGAAACACTATAAAATGGCGTATAGGTTAAAGGAGTGCTCTAATCTTGGTGAACTCGAAGAAGGGACTATTCCCTCTGTCTCGAGGACGAGTATTTTATGGTGGTCCGTGAACCTCCATGACAAACCACATTCACCGCTGGCAAATGATGATTACTTCTCTTGGTCATTATCATCATCATTATCTTTAGGATCATCATCGTTGTCGTGGTCATCGTTGCCGTCATCATTATCATTGCCACGGATGTTCAAGTCGTCAAACTAACACGTATGAATAATCTTTTGCACGTTCGAAGAAAAAAACGGACGAGGAAGGTCGATGAAACGTTAATATCTTTGCGTGGAATATAAAATTGAACCAGAAGTAATATTACCTGGTTATATTCGATTTTGATAACCCTTGCATTTATTAACATGGAATCACAATTATTTTGTATGCTTCCATAGCAGGTAAAAGTCAAATTTTGTTTATAATCTTAAGAGTATTATAATGTACTACTTACTGATCAAGATCATAAGTTCACTTTATTCTTAGCTAGTTTACTGTAATGAATAATATTTTCGTATTTTTTGCAGCATCACGTAGAATGCAAGAAAAACGGTGTTACGAGGAAGCATTTCATAGTTTTTATATGCAAAATTAATTATTGCTGTTCTTGTGGAAAATGCTGTAGGTTGGAAAATAAGTATAGAAAACATTTTTTGGTAACCAAAAGTAAAAATTACTATAAATAGTACAGTAAATACAAAAATTAATTTTAATAATTAATTGCTATTTTTTTACGATTAATTAACTATAAAATTCGAATTTTATTCATTTTTACCACATTTTTATAACAGCGGTTTCTAATTCTTGAATTATCATATTAAAATTTGAATATTGTGATCCTTAGGTTATGTGTAAAGAAATCCTGTTAAAACATGAATGATATTTTATTGTTTTCTTGATTATAAAATTATCATGTTTTCATTATTCATCCTTGTAGAAGTATAGTGATTTGGAAATAGAAATTTGAGAATATAGGCAATTGGAATATGCAAATTGGAAAATCTAGAGATTAGGGCTTTATATGTTTGGAAATACAGTAATTTGTGAATGTAGAAATTTTGGGATACAATAATTTGGAAGTGCATTGATTAGAGGATATAGAAATTTGGAAATATAGAGATTTGATACAGATAGTTGGAAATATAGAAATTAGAGAATTTATTAATTAGGGAATGCAGACATTTGGGGATACAGAAATTTACAAATGTGAATCTATGAAAACATACAGATTTGAAAAACATAAATAGTTAGAAATATATAAATTTGAGGATATAGGCATTTGAAAATATAGAAATTGTAAATTACAGAAACTTAAGAAATATCAAAATTGGAGAAGATACAAAATTTGATAATATACACATTTATGTGTCAAAAAGAATATAATCTAAATTTGAATTAATGATTTTCAAAATTATTAGTAACAAATAGCAGTTCAATTTAAATAGACCAGATAAACATAATATTTTAAAAAAATCTCTTTTGAAGCATAATTTTGTTGCAGATAGTGTTCTGAGTAGATTTTAATGTATCTTTGAAACATTGAATTATAAAGATGAATAGTGAAAAACAACCAGGAATTTTATAATCACATTAGCTCCCTCAGTTTCAAGAAAATGATGAAACATCACTCACATTTTAGCAGAATAATGTTCCTATTCACCACAGTGTGAGCATATAACATGGCTTAAGTACTACAATATTCAAATTTAGAAATGGCAGACACATTTGCTGCATATAAATATAATTGAACATGTATGGAGAATACTGTTAAACTGGATTTATAAAGAAAATATAAAATATTTGAAGGTTCTATAATAAAAAACCAGCATTAGATTGTAGAAATAAATTGATAAAAATATAATTGAAAACTGAAATAAGAATTTTTGAATGAAAATTCAAATTTTCCAGATAATTAATTGTAATAAGATAACAATTGATGAGGAACAAGTTTTTCAATTCAACCTATCAATATCAGTTTTCATAAAAAGTGCAATAATTCATTATATATATAAAAATTGTGAAGTCTTTTCTCAAGTCACTGTTTTTCGTGCATTTTTATGTGGTACTATAAAAGGAAAAGTAATTGTATTAGGCACAACGGTACGGCAGATAAAAATAAAGTGAACTATAATTCACTCATAATTTTGACTAGCAGCGTAGATCAATTTGCAATGGTCTAAAATTATGTTACTTTCTAGCAAAGAAAATGATTTATGATGGAGAAATTTTGAATTGAGTCGTAATAGCGAATCTATTAATATGCTTGAAATAGTGAAGAAACTGAATAGTGATATTGCTTTTTCCAATCTACTTTTCTGCAGATTTATTTTTAGTGACCGATTAGGAAAAATTAGCGAGAATCTAGTTCTCTAGAGTAGTACAGAAAATATAGAGCATATTCCACGAAACCACACATCTTATTTGACGCACATGCAGGGCCGTATTCGCAAACAGGAACCTCATTTTCTTTGGTGCTTTATTTTAGAAACTTGTAACAACATAACGAATAATCGAATTACAGTTGAAAAGTATAATAAAATATTTATTTTTAAATATTATATATTACATTTTCCTAAATTCTTATATGGATTTGCTGTTAACTTATATATTATTGTAGTATTTAGTTTATTTAATATATATATATAAATAAAATAATTTTGCTGCTTTCAATAAAGTACTGAATTTATTAACAGTTAAGATTAAATTTGAACATGAAGAGTAAAGAGTGAAAACATGAACAAAAGCCTGTGATATAGTTTCACAATTTAACAATAAGATTAGATTACACGCGAAAGACAATTTTATTGTTAATAATTTTAATATCTTTTGCTATAAGCTAATGTTGAATATGAAGATCAGATTTGGGCATATTATTGAAACATGTTAGATATGTTTGACATTATTTGAACAAAAATACAGGATACATGTATATATAGATCAAGCCAAATGTAAGAGTAATATTAACAAAATTTTACAAAATTATGGGACTGATGTTGACTTAATAACATTTTTTTAAAAAGTTAAGTAAATCTTTTAGTAACAATATAGGATGAAAACTTTGAAATTATAAAAATATGTATAGATGTATTCTTGTGATAAATGCAACTACTGAACAAGTTTCAATATTGAAAATTGCTCATTTTTAATATTAAAGCAAATAAAAAATGATTTTAAAAACAACTTCTACCAAAATGAAACCAGTGACCTGTCGTTTATTGTGCACTGAGTCAGATGTAATGGTCTGAATTAATTATGACGACATCATAGTTCAATTTGCTGAAACAATTTGTTGGTTTTTTCTGATGCTACATGAAGTTGCACATGAGACCTCCAAAATTATAAATATGATTTTATATTTGTTGATGGAGGGATCTATTATTAATATTAATCATAAAGTCAACAATTTTTTATTCCTTAGACTTTTTTGTATTTAAAAGACTGTCAAATGTTAATTGTTGAATTGGGTAAATATAATTGATAAAATTATATGAATAAATATAACTGACAAATTTTTATAAATAAATATAATCGACAAAACTATAAATAGAAATAATTGGTAAAATTTTTATAAAATATAATTAATGAACTCATTTTCTTGTTTTTCATTTAATGTTTTAGAGTGCATTATAATACAACACAAAATAAATGTTAATACTTTATTTCAAAGTACAATACAAAGTGATGCAAAGTTCATGATCGTTTGTGAAAATCGATGAAGTTCTGTCCATTTAATTCATGCAAACAATTAATTGATTTGATAATGAACAAGTGGACACTAAGTCAGGAGTGCATTAAATGACCGACCCTTTGTAGGTCGGTTATTTTTGGTGCCACGCAACAAAGTGCGTCAGTTATTTCGGCATCGTCCTCAGAATCATAAAATTGTATTAGTATCTAATTTAAAACACCGTGTTCATTTCACACATTTCAAAAACATGTCGTTTGGATAAATGAGTATATTTGAAGGGTTATAATAATTAACGCATGAATAGTATTTAATACAACGTATCAATGATAATAGTAGTTGCATTTTACTGAAAAAATGGATTTTTGACAGCATACAATTTTTGAAAAATGAAAATAAAATCGGCGTTTTTTAGACCTTCCAATTATAAAATATGGAGAATTTAGAGGTTTAGGTTGAGAATTGGGGGGGTTGAAAATATAGGGATTTGGACATTTTTTTAAATAATTTGAAAATAGGAAAATTTGGAATTTTGAAAATTTGCGAATTTGTCAATTTGAAAATTTGAAAATTTGAAATTTGAAAAAGAAAATTTGAGAATATCAAAGTTTGGAAACTTGAAAATTTGTGGATATTCAAATTTCAAAACATGAAAATTTGGAAATATTAGGAATCTAGAACAAATAATTTATTGACTTATTTAAAAAACTTTGATTTTTTATCATGAAAATTGAACTAAGATTATTAAATAAAATGTAGACAATAAAAAACAAAAATAAAAATTTTTGTTTAAAATTAGATAATATTGCGAAAATTTATAATATTTTGAGAAGATGCAACAAAGCAGTGTTATAACGAAAGACAAAAATTTATAATTCTTTTTGATAATTATATTAAATTATGACATTTGCAGTTCATGCATTTTGACAAAATATTACAATTTCATGTCATACTTTTTATGTAGCATATTTGCAATATATACAACGAAAAGTTAATGGTTTGAAAACTATATTACGTAAAAATTACATAATTTTTGTTTCTGAACCCTTAAGTGACATCATGCGTCTTTTAGACGGACGCTTATTTTGATAGAATTATTTTTAAACTTTCAAAAAATATTCTTCGCACTCTGCCACTAACTAATAATACTTTACTTAATTCTTAAATCACACTATAATGGATTAAAGCAATAAATTATAATAAATTAAATACTAATATAACAATATATTGAATTAAAAAAATAAAGTAGTAAATATTTTATTATTCAGTAAAATACATCATGTATCTTTTATACCTATCAGTTACGTCATAAGAATATAATATTAAGGATTAAGAAATTATCCTTAAAGAGGTTAGGATGATATTATCAACAGATGCATTTGTTTACCCGTCTAAATTTGTTCCAGCGTCATACAGAGCTCGTACTCGGATAAAATACGGCTATTAAAAAGTTAAAAAAACATGGAAAATTGAGTCCTCAGGAATGACATTCGCTTGCGAAGACGAATGGAGAAATCAGCAAAAAGAAAATTTGTGGAAATCGATCTTTTTACGATCGATCTATTCACGGTTCGTAAAGAGATTGGCAGAGGGCCAATAGATTCGTGCTATTTTGTTCTGCCTGTCTCTGTACACCAAGTTCTAATTCGACTGGTGAAACCGCGCGATCGTTTCTTTCACTCTGCAAAATTCTATTTTCGCCAATTTTTTATCTCCATTAATTCCACGTTTGTTTGTACAGTGTTCAAATTTTTGCAACGACCCTTGCGCACAAATACGATAAGTGTTCCGTGAAGTTCTCAATAATTATTACAGTTGTAACGTGATATGACAAACTTTCTTTTATCGTCAAGGGTGTCGTTATTTTTTTTAGACTCGTACACTGTTAGTATAGAACGTTGCATGGCCCTAAAACGTTATGCAAGTTTCTGTTCAAATGATTATACAATAAATTTGTTCACTTGGTTCACATAACGTCGAAAAGTTGAATAACACCCCAGTGGTAAATTTTTGTTTATTTAAATAGTAAGTTTGTATGTACTTACGTTGCAAAATGAATGTATAAATTCAGTAGCACTGTATTTGTGCGTTCAGAGATTTGAAGAAAGATAAAGTATTGTAGTGATTGTGCTCAAATAAACGTTACGAGCGGGAAAAAATGAGCAGACTATTAGAGTGGAATTAAAGATTATGTACCTCGGAGGTGGTGATTCGAAACGGCCCGCTGGCCCCGCAAGGCTTAAAAAAATTCTTGAGAGAAAAGAGAGCATTCTTAACAAATGGAGAAATGGTACGGTCTTTTCTATTCGGAACTTTTAAACTGAATTAAAAAATTGGTTTATTTATGATTTCATAGTTTGTCAAATTTGATGTCCCTGTCATTCGTATGAAGTTATCGACTGTGGTTACTCTGAATTCAACTTTTGTTTCGTGTAGTAACTGTTAGATGGCGGCAGCAGGAACGTTGAGTCTTCTTCCACTTTGTAGTTATAGTCTTTGACGTAAATTGACAAACATGTGGATTGGGATGGACGTGATGTATTTACTATACTTACATGAATTGGAAAATTTTCTGACATATAAAATTTAAATTTTGAAATTAAAAAATTTCTAAATTTCTAAATTTTTCGTTATTCGTCATAACATCGTTCGTTTGGCGCGCTTTTCTTGCACGGTGGGAAACGCGAGAAGTTGACGTTAGTCGTCTTCAGTGACTTCATTCGTTCGTACTGATTTTTCCGCTCAAAGCGTGAAAACGTTTCAATACTTTTCCATCATTCGCCCATTTTTACCCTACTACACACAGCCTCTAATACAAATATTAATGAACATGTAACACTCTTTAATATCTTATGAAACATAATAAAATTTTAACAAGAACGTTCCTGAGTTTGGAGAATAAAGGTTTGCAAGTTAAATTTTAAGCGCCACACTGATGTCGCTGTATTCAACTATAATTTCTACGGTTTCAATACAGATGTCTCATTCCAATTTAAACCGATAATGTGACACAAAAACGGCAAGGGGGTTACATAGACCCCAAATCACGTAGTGGAAACTTGTATTGCATGATAGATTTATTCTTTATCTTTTTTGTGTTAATAGATTTTTCGATAGCATTGTCCACTTATAGATTGCAAAGCAGATGTGTTAAAATAAAACTTTGGGTTGCATTAAACATTTCAGTAAATTGAGATTGGTCAACCAACACAAACAAACAATACTGTGTAATACATATCCAGGGCATGATCACATTTATAATTTACGCGAAAATAATACCAATAGCTTAATTGATTCGAATTCACGTGGCTTATTATTATGTCAATAATATTAGTGATCATACGACGATAATAATTGTAATTATTAATTTATCTAAAATTGATATCACATATTCGAGGATTAACTGAAAGATAATTTTGATAAATATTATTCCAATTCCTGTTTACTTTTAAAAATATATTCTTACAATTCTAAATAAATGTGCGCAGTTGCAGTTTTAATTTCTACAAGGAAAATTAAAGATAATACAGAAATGAGGTCGCAGCTAATGTATCAATAATACCAACAATGTTATCAGATGTATGAAATATTGATAAGAACTGATAAACGTGTTCAATTATTTGATTGTGATTTTTAATATATAGAAACTAAATGAAAGATCATCTGGATAGATAAGGGGAGGTATACAATGATAGTATTTTATTAAAAAAAAATGACAGATGTTGATCGTAATATTCCTTATGGAATTTATTATTAAATAAATGTCGAAGATGTTAGTTGTAGTTGAAATTTATTATTAGATAAAAAATAATGAAATAAAATTATGAAAATTTATAAACGATGTTTGAATAAAGTATGTCACTTGGTATATTAACAGATATTTATCAATTTGTATATGAATATTTTCATTTTAAATATGCTACAATTTTATTGTAGTACCGTAGACTCTCGTTATATTGCCGCAGACGAAGTTGTAAGAGTGGAAAATTCTCGGAGGCGGTATACTAGTTGAAGTTCATAAATTGTCAAATTCAAGAATTTAAAAATTTGAAAATTTAAGAAAATAAAAATCTGCAGATATGAAAACATAAAAATTTGAACATTTCAAAATTGCAAAAATTCAAAATTCAAAATTTTTGAATTCTCAAAATTTCAAATTCCAAATTTTGGAATTTCCAAAATTTTAAATTCAAAATTTTTGAATTTCCAAAATTTCAAATTAAAAAATTTTTGAATTCTCAAAATCTCAAATTTCAAATTTTTTAATTTCCAATATTTCAGATTTTTAAATTTTCAAATTTCTAAATATCTAAATTTTCTAAATTTCAAAATCTAACAATTTGTGAATTTAAAATTTATTATTTATTAATAGCAAAATGTTTAATTTGTAAATTTGAAAATTTGTAAGTTTGCAAAATAAAAAATTGATAAACTTCCAAATCTAAAAAGTTCAGTTTGTGAATTTGAAAATTAAAAATCTTTTTATTTCTAACTTGACAAATATCTAAATTTCTAATTTCTTAAATCGTTAAATATGCATAATTATGCATATTCTCCATAAATTATTTTATAAAGATGATTCATCAACAGTTTAATAAAATTATAATACTTTAATAGAAAAAACTAATGAAACATCAATACTTAATTAAAAAATAATTGTTAAGCTTCGAAAATTCATAAAAAATTATTTATCAAAATAAATCTGCTATTACAAAACGTAATTTTAAATATATTTCTCCATCAAAATAGAAATATTATTTTCACTGCATTATGTTTAGGAAATTTTCCATCCGAGCGCAACACGACCGGAAAAATCGTGCATTTTATTAATTACGTGTACTATTATCTGGATAGTTGTCTATCAGATTGAATGACGATCTGCATAAGCGGCTTTGTATTTCTAGTTACCTTACCTCAACAACGTACAATAGAATCGATTACACCAGTGTTTCTCATAGTTAATACAAGATCGTACAGATTTTATTACTGTATTAATATTAATTTTATTCGACCTTTCTAATTATACGTAACAAACGGTTCCCAATTTTTTATCGCGTATTATGTAATTCATATATTTCTAAGTTCACCATCAAGTGGATTTGCATTTTATGTTTACAAAATTTTGAACGAAAACAGTTTGAGAAACATGTCTCGTAACACCGTATCGGTACATCATAGAGATATTGTCTTCGTAAGCAGTCACGTTATGGTTCGATGACCGTGATATGAGAAATCGAGTTAGACTTAGAAAATAGTAATTTTCCAGCCTCATTGTTGTCGTCTGTTTTAACGAGAAACCATTATAGCTATTTCATTAATGCCTATAAAATGCAGGATCAGTATATTAAGTATGCAATATGTAAAATCGAGTTGCCTTTTACTTTTACTTCAAATAGCAAATTACGGACTATTTGAAATTCGAGCGAAGAAATTGTTTTCCAGACAGCATCGAAAGTTAATTGCATTTTAGATGCGGTTAAATTAGTTGACCTCGGTAATTATTTCATATTGAATAGTGGTGTTTTATGTTGTGGAGGATTATTTACCTAAACTTGTAAATTGCTACAAAGTGAATGTTGATTTGATAATTAGATTGCTATCTTTTATCGAGATATGAAAGTTATCTTTATATTTTGTTATTGAAATTGCGGACCTCAGTAAAAACAAAGTATTTAGCTGTAAAGCTGTAAAGAAAAGTTTTTATACAAACTTAAAATAATCGGATATGTCCTTTTCACTGAGTCTGTTATAAACTATTTATAATATTTAATGACTTTACAAATTAAATATAAATATAATTTTAAATTGTTGTAGAGGTTTGTAGCGGCGATGAGTTACCAGAAGTTGAGATCATCAGTTTGTTAGAAGAACAAATACCTAGGTATCGTCTACGCGCCGATACTCTTACCCAGTTTCAAGGTACGTATTTGTTTTAATATTTACACTTGTATTTATACCTCAAATAAACTATTCGTTTTAAATTCATATACATTAATAACGGACAGAGGTAATTCAAATTTTGTTTGATTTATTCAAAATTAAATTACTGTGCAGTAAAATTTTGATATAAGTGAGTTTCTCCGACATGGGCCGAAATTTGCCGAACGTAGAATAGTAGTGGTTGACGGAAGGGTCCGAACAACCGAACCATCCTAATGCAAGAATAAAACTTTTATTTTTGATTTTTGTTTATGAAACTTTTATCAACATATTTGTGACATTTTCCTTATTAAAATGAAAGCAAACAAAACGTTATTCGGAACATAATTACTTGTAATTTCTAGCGTTTTGCTTATATCGAGGCTTTACTGCAGCAAGATTCGCGGTAAAAAGACGAGTAATGAGACGTCGGGTAATTTCGATTTTCTTCGGTGCTATTCGGATAATCACGTGATACATCGGTTAGTCGAAATCATAAATTTCTGTAGTTTTATGACTTTGAGGATTTTACTCCTATAAATCATTACAAGTACATATGTCCGGAATTATAATCAATTTGTTTCATTTTGATCAGGAAAATGTCACAAATATGTTGGGACAATTTGTGTAAACAATGGGCTGTCAATAAAAAAGTTAGCAACGCATTGTTATTGTAAACAATACAACAATCTTTTGATTTTTATCGACTGCGATAATTGCAGCGCCTTTTTTTCGCTTGTCATCCTCCTCTGCATTCGAAATTTATTATCGTCAATTAAACCAGTAAATATAATCCAAATTATATCGTGTTTGGTCTCGTTTTATTCAGAAAAGTGTCAAAAATCTATTGGTAAAAGTTTGATAACGAAAAAGTAAAAAACATAAAAGTTTTATAGTTGCATTATAAATGGAGATAACTCTTTCACTTATATCGAGACTTTACTGTAATTACCATCATGTTAGAATTGAACTCAAAGTCTTAACATGAGAGTACTACAGTCGGCTACGTTGTAAGATGATTAATTAATGGAAAAAATATGTACATTTAGTTTGTAATGTATCAGTTTATTGATTTTGAAACATACTACAATTCGATGACATAGTAGCACTTATGGTATACCATTTTGCTGTTTGATATTTAATGAAAATAACTACATAAGTGTTTCATGAATATACCTAATACGAAATGCCTGGCTCTTCATTGAAATAAACAATGGATATCCATTAAGGAATATCCAGTTTCCAATTTACTATCAATAAATATAGCAAGCATACAGAGCGTTTCAAAAAAAGGTTCTATAACCAAAAATCAGTATAGCAAGTATAAAAATCCTTTATCATTTTGAGATATAAACAGTCGAAAATGTTCGTTAGTAAATATTAATTAGACGATAATACTAAGTTGTGAATTGATTCATTGTTTTATTGTTTGTTCTAATAAATAAACTACTTTATATAAGGAATATTAATGATACGTTTGTGTAGCTATTTACTTCTAGCCTGAAGTTTGAAATTGCTATGTCATAAGTGCTACTTTGCGGTGCCTTTATGTTATCAAATCAGGTTAGATTTTCTACCTTGCCATATCAAAAATTTCATATGACAAAACCTAATATTAGATTATATATTGTTATTCTATATACCTTATTTATCGCAAAAAATCATTGATATAGTTCAAATTTTTAATTGATTAATTATCTTACATGTCTGACAAATTATTATAAGTTTACAAGAATAGGTTGCATTCCCCTAGTTTCTTTTTAATAAATTTAGATTTAAATGATGGGGATAAGTATAAAGAAACTGTAGAATATTAGTTACAATTAACTAATTATTGTCAAATTTACTTAAAAATTCTTTTGTATATGTATATTGCTATAATATATTATAAAATATAAAGTTATGTTAAAGTGAAAATAGCAAAATAGTTTAAGGCTAGGATTTTATGGCTAGGTTTTTTTAACTTATATTCATTTTATTATATTGCATTTACTTTTATAATTACACTATACTAAATTTAATTTAACTTGTGTTTCGTACAGGATACGAGAACGCTGATTGGTTTATTCCATCGCCGGCCCTAAAATCGCTCGACACCGACTTAAAATTATCGCCGGATCAAATCCGGGAAACTCTCAACTATTTCAGTAAGTAATTATAGATTATAGCTTCTGTTATTCTTTACTATTTTTCTATGCATTACATTTCGTTTATAGAATGCGGTTTATGCGAGAACAGTTAAATATCTTTATAGAAGAGGAGGATATGGAGAAATTTTCCATAGGAAAGTTAAGATATTGAAGAGGACAGAGTGACATTTACTTAATATGTGACCTTGAATGGGCCAGCAAAAATCTTGTTTACATTTTGGAAGATGGTATAGATTTTTTTATATAAGTTCACTATTCAAAGTATCCTACATATTAAGTTGTATTTAAAAAATTAGCAGTAAAATAGTGACATATTTTAAATTTAAAAAATGAAATATTTTATAAAACATTTTTAAGTATATCTATTAAGAATTATTATTTTGTTTCATGTTGTACCTTAATAATTTGTATACAAATTTTTCTACAATTTTCTAAAGAATAGTCTGTGTAAAAAACACCCCTCTTTAAAAAAAAGTAATATAAATTCACTTTTTTAAAATGGTGTTGTACAGTCTTTTACATGGATTGATTTTTTTGAATATTTTATGGAAAGGAATATTAAGGTGCAATGTAAAGATAAACAAGATCAATTTTCGCTTTTAAAATTACAATATCTCGTGAACTACTTTTTTAATGTTATACTTTAATTCTTCTTGTTGCATATAATACTTAAAGAATCTATGTACAAATAGAGATATGCTATCTCATTTAAAAGTTGGACATGACTTCCACAAGGTTTCTCAAGGTCAATGCAGTATCAGTAAATGCATTATCTGTCCCTTTCAATATGACATAATTTTCATCTGAAATATTTTTCTATATCTCCTACACTTTTAACGATATTGAACTTCTCGCTTAAACCGGACGTGATGCAGGTAAGTATCGTCTATACATATATATTGCTGTATTGACCTCCTACAAAGGTTTCAAGCTCGTGATACTGAATACCATAAATAAACCACGGATATTCGTACATTTAGAGCAAATAAGAGCGAGAAAAAATGCGTAAATTATATAACACATGAAGAAACGAAAAAATGTACTCATAACTAAAATAATAATTTAAATCACCTATACAAAGATATACAGATACATATTTGCGTAAACTATAAGAATTAATTTTGAAACAAGTAAAATTAAAAATTATTCTAATTCATTCTAATCTTTTTGAACATGATACGGATAATCTGAAAAGAAATGACCATAACTTTTAATTTAAGTTCTTTTTCAAATTATCTATAACGAGTCCAAAAAGATTACATAAGAATAAAAATCTGATATAAACTAGTGAAGATTAAATTAAAATTACTAACCGAATTACTGCAAATAACGTTTAAAACATAGTACAGTACCAAATATGATAAACTTCCCTAGGGAAAATGACGAAATAGGGAAAATACCTCATCACGAGTGTATAATTGTTTCTTCAACAAAATTTGATTTAATTTTACATTAAATTGTAAAACCTTTCATAAGATGTATAATATTTCATCATTACTTGTATTAACTTTTTCTGAATTATTCTCGAAGTATTAAAATGTCTTGCATAAATTGGACGTAATGCATAATAATTCTCGAGTATTGTAACGAGTAGTGGGAGGAGCTCGTTTCCTTACCACGCTATTTTCCCTAGCGAAGCGTGCTATACCTAATAGTAGTTATGCAAATTTTTATCAATTTAAAGCATTGGTCATTTTCTCGGAGTAATAAATTACAAGACGCATCTCAAAGACATAAAAATGATTGAATTTATTTTCATGTAATTTTTTGCAGTTATTGCACGTCGTTGCAAAAGATTTACGTTTTAAAAATTGTGGTTTAATTTTGTTTCCAAACAAGTCGTTCAATAGGCCCACTCAAGGAATTGTAAATTATTTATCACTCTCGTAAATCACGTTTACAACTTGGTCTATTTTTGCTTACGATACAATGATATTTTCAACGATAAAAATCTACCTTTATCGTTGACCTGTTATCGTTAATTTACCATTTCTTTGTATTTCGAAAATATTGATTCATTTATTTGAAATGCTTTAGGTTTCTGTTAACAAATGAAATTGATGTTATTGAGTAATGCGTACCACTTATGTTTGAGAAACTTTCTTTGAAATCGATAAGGACGCTTAAATTTTTCATCGATGAGGTAAGGGTTTATTTAAAACACATAAAACATTATCTCAAAAAAAAAAAGGACTGTCATGTGCGTTTTAATACATGTGTTATACGTTTATCCATTCTGCAATAATTTTTATCTTAATGTATCTTTGAAGTCGCTTGAAAAGATATGAATATTTTTGTTAAAAATTGTATACAAAACTGTTAAAATCTATATGTGATAAATATTTCACATTCTCCTCAAATTTAGAAATCCAGAAATTTTAAAGTTTAGAAACTACTTTAGAAGTTTTCAAAATTTTTATTTAGGGTTTTTAAATTTTTCAAATCTGAGAATTTCTGTTTAAGAATTTTCAGATTTCAAATTTAAAAAATTTTTAATTTAGGAACTCAAGTTTTCAAATTTAGAAATGTAGAATCTGAGAAGTTACAAATTTAGGAATTTTTTAATTTATAAAGTTTAAATTTACAAATCTTTGAATTTAGAAATGTCGAATTTTTAAATTGCAAATTTTTGAACGTCAAGTGCACAAATTTCCGAGTTTTCCAATTTAATAACTTAGGAATTTTTAAATTTCAGTTACAAATTTTCAAATTTCAGATTTGCAAATTTCACTGTTTCCCATTTCAAATTTAGTTATTTTCAATTTCTGAATTTAGAAATTCAGATATTACAAGTTTTAGATTGCTCAGACTCTCAAGTATAAAAGCTTCAAACTTACATAGTTATGAATTTACGAATTTAGAAACTTGAGATCTAAAAATGTGTAATTTTTTATTTGAAATTTAGAAATCCTGCAATTTTATGTTCACAAATTTTGAAATATTCACCTCTTGAAATTTACAAATTTACACATTTACATGTTTGCACATTTATATATTTACACATTTACACATTCACACATTTAAAAATTTTAAAATCTCAAGTTTACATATTTTTGTGTCGTTTAGAAATTTTAAATTTCAAAATTTCGAATGTGTAATTTTTCAGCAACAGAACTTCAATAATCGAGTGCTACATGTAAATCAGTTTGTTTATATTAGCCCTTTTCTTACCGTTTCGCACTTCAGGTGCGTCCAGTATTTTCTATATTAAGATTCTACTGAATTCTGACATTTTAAATTCCCGGAAACGTACTTAAAACGGAGATAAAACGATGGTTATCACAATAGTGTTTTTAAAAACGGTGTTTCTTTATTTAAAATAACATTTCACGTTTCATTAATAACGAGTCACATGTAATTAGGCGCTCTTTGGTTGATCGTCCAATCGTAACAACCGCCCGAATGTGTTCTCGACCAATTAGAGCGCTGAACCCGGCACTGCGGCTGGAAATTTCATAGGTGTACTTTAGTCGCCGCTCGTCCTCCACGTTGGAAGGACGTTCTGCGTCTTTCTCGTCACGATGCGAAGGAATTTGCCTAATCTTATATTACGAAGTAACTAACGTGACTTTTTCTGATATTACTCCTTCAAGAAGTGCAGTTTTTTCGTGAAATGACGTTCAACGCAAGATAGTTAAAAGTGAATCGTCGCAGTAGTGCATGTTTCTGTTAAGTTTTTGTTCACATCATGTATTGGTACATTTAAACGTACAAATTTTAACCGTTATTTGTAACGTTTAATATTTTATCAATATGCAGGTTTGATTTTTAATGTCATTGACGTTTTTCGTGAATTAATGGTGCAACGAAAATTCGAAATTTTAGTTATTCATTGTTCAGTTAAACATCGTTAGAGATAATGCTGGAAAGTGAGATATTATTAATATTACATGTCATAAAGTAAATGTTGATACATATAATATAGATTCTGTTAAAAAATATTATATTGACAGTACCGAAACTGTGTGCTTCAATTACATTACACATGTCCTGTTAATTTTGTATTTAATTCGTTATGAAGTAAAGGTATCTTCCAACACTTAATATATCTGAAAAAAAATGTTCTTTTCTTATGAATTAAAAAACGTGAAGTGAACTTGTCATTTTTTAGTATGTCGCAATATTTTAAAAATTTTGTTAAGGTTAGGTTGGACAGCTGAACTAGCCGAAAGCAACGTTTTAGTTATTAAATCTAATTAGTTTGTACATTTTTGTAGAATAAAATGTGAAATCTTTATACTGGAATATATCCCTTTGTAAATTAAATGAGACAGTAAGTTTAGTATCATATAAATATATTAAGTTAGGTTAGGTTAGGGTTATGTAGGTAGAACATATTTTCTTAATCTTTTAAATAAAAACTCATGAGTTTAGTTAATTGCTTTGTCCCCATATTAGTATTTTCAACAGTGATCAGTTGGATTGAAATTAAATCTGCTTTTGTATATTGAAAATGATGTATTGATTCTTTAAATTCTGCTTAATTTAAAGAACTTCCTATATTCAATGATCAGAATAGTTTTATAGAATTTTCATTTCATTTCTGTATATAATTCTACATAAAGTGCTATAAATTGTTTATAATTTTTGTAAGTCACGATTACATAACTTTATGGCATCTTTTAGCTTTGCAAATAAGTCGTTGATAACAAGAAGTGATAAATATCAACATTTCTTTCAAGTGCTGTCAAAAGATTTAGGATATTTCATTGTTCTTCTTTAATTATTAAATAGAATTTTTTAAAATAGGAAATAAACAACCCAATATAAAATTGTTCATAAAAATTTAATGTTATTCTTTTAGATCTGCGTATCATGTATCGGTAAACGCAGTAGATTTACATGATCATGTTTCAAATATCAATTGTCGAGTAAACACTGGAACTATTATAGATTATCAGTTACAAATAAAAATTCCTAATGTCCAATAATATTGTAAAATAAATTGTGCACACTTTTATATGAAATCTATGGAATAAATCAAAATAATTTGTTTTATGTATTTCAGTTTAGATCATAAAATTTATTGAAATGTTTTTGTAAAATGTATATTAGCTTTTTTGAAGATATAGAATAATTATATATGCTTCATTATATTTTATCTTTTATTTATTTGTTCTTCTGCTTTACTTTTAACTTCAAAATAAATGTATATCAGACTCTGATAGTTCTAGTGTTACTATAAGTTAATTAAATTTTCTTTAATTGTTCTATTACTTTTAGTATTTGTGAAATTTATATTTTTGTATAGTTGAAAAATTTATGAACATAAGTAAGAATGTATAATGCACTCTAATACAGTTTTAGTTCATGAAAGTTTAACTAAGTTGCATATTTCAAATTACATATCCTGTAATGTTCTTCTAAAATATTTAAAATGATTAGATTTAAAAGAATTAGAAAGTTTCATCATTTAGATTGGAAACAATTTAGAACAAATTTGAGCTATTTCTCAGACATTTAGAAACTGTAATTAAATTAACTTCATAGCTATGTTTTATCCCATTTTTCTGTAAAGTAAGCAACTGCTAATTTGGTATATGATCCACAAGCAAGAATGAAGAAAAATTTTCCCAAGTCCTGAACTCCATTCCATTAAAAGATTACGTAATAATCGTTAGGCGATCAGGTTCCTCTCGTCAAAGAAAAACCGTGTAATTCTTTAGTCACATTCTCTCTTGTTTAGTTCAAATTACTTTCTCACAGATCCGTGAATTAAATGATACCTACAAGAACATGCAAGGTACACAATGGTTGATTGTTTTCGAAACTTCGTTCGAGCCGTTTCGCGTCAGGTTATCGCCTTTCATTTAATTAATACATAATTAATTGGTAACCACGGAAATACTGCAGTGTTATACGGTAGATTTTCACTCGGTATTACGTTCACAGGAACGTACGAAAATTGAGTTAACGTTCATTTCAAGAGGTTTATAAAGATACAGCTACAAAATTAGCATGTTGTTCGTTATAGAGCTATTCATAGTTTCGGAAAACGCATAGAATCTGTATTTTCACATTATTCTTCGATTAATTGGTTACGAGATTGATTGTTAATTAGCTACCGTTAAGATAATATGCAATTTGGTTTGTTCATTGCATAACTGCGTATCGTCTTCTGTAATTTAGGTTTTTCTCCGTTAACAGAATATTAGAGGAAGGAATATTCTATTAATTATGTTACTTTTGTATAGTTCTCGTTTGCAAAATAGATGGTTACGCTAATATTACGTTATTCCTAGTTCTTCCTAGGTTTTTCAAATTCATAAAATCAAAAATCTTCTACAATTAAACTTTCGTATCCGCGAATTCAATATTGGTAATTTCAAATATTCTCGATTTCAGGTATTGCGATCTCAGTATCCGCGGTTTCGGATGTTTATGCATTTTGATATCTCCGATTTCGGATATTTGTGGTTTCAGATATGTTTAATTTCGTATACCTGTGATCTTAATATCCGCTGTTTTTAACACCCGCACCCGCAATAACCGCGGTTTCAGTGTATATATGGTTTCCACATCTGCATTCTCATCTGCTATTTCGAATTACTCCAGTTTTGTCTATTCGCGGTCTCGGGATCCGCGGTTTCATATATTCTCAATCACAATTATAATTTTCAATATTTCTAACATCGAGTATTCGCCGCTCAACCATTCCGCCGATTCGGTATCCGCGGTTTCAAGTATCTGTGATTCCGGTATCTACGATTTGAAACACCGTCAATTTTGTTTATTCGCAGTCTCTGTATCCGAGGCGTGGTTTCCGGTATCCGCGGTTTCAGTATTCACGGTTGGGCACAATTGCGATGAAATTAAATAGAACATTTTAAATTCTCGGTAAACAGTTCATAATTTTCTATAATATTACACTTCTACTGCTTTATTTTATTTATTTGTTGTTTTGTTTTATTATCGATTATTATTAATTCATTGTTTATATTTTGTTATCGATTATTATCATTAATCTTTCGTTACGTTTAATAAGGAAATTAATCTTGTACTAATATACATATTTATAAGTATTTACATTATAACATTTAGGAAATTTTAAATAATTTATTATTATAAATAAACACTTTATTTACAACACATTATAACAATTTAGTATCGTATCGTAAAAGTACTATACAAAAATATAGTTAAACGTAAACAAAAAATTTTCATTTCATTTTTGATAATTTCATAGATAAGAAATTATGCAATTTATTTATATTTGTGAAAGTACAAAAATTTCACAGCATATATACAGCAGATTACGTCGAAGGTTTAATAACTTTAATACCTCAAACTATATTTTGTTTTGTTCTTGTTGTTACGTTGATCAGGTCACGTATGTGTCAGTTCGTTGATCCACACATATCATCATTGCAAATAAATAGGAAAGAAATGTTCAATCAACAGTATGATTAACACTTTGTGGTTTCTTGCAAAATCGTTATCGATCGTTCGATCACACGTATTGGAGTTACCGATCAATTGTCCCCTTATCAGCTTGCTATCGCGCGTTCTTGTTCATATGAATTCAAACAAGTCCTTTTTTTTCAATCAATAATCAATAGCCTGATACGCTTTCAATTGTTTTTTAGTCAGTTCGTATTCATGATAAAAACGATACCGACTCTCTTGTTCCGATAAAACGATTTCAAGCGTTGCTTCAACTCAAAATGACCTTGTGCATTTACAACAAGGTAAATAGTACGCTTTCGAAACTATCGTTGCCATTAATTTACGAAAAAAGAATCATCGACCCATTTGATTACCGTTTAAAAAGTGTATAATTTAACAGCGATCACTGGATTAATTATGTGAATGAAAGGGGAACGAAGAGAAACAGAAACGTTTTACGCAAAAATTTCACGACGGAATCACCTTCGATAATTTAACGAGCAGAGAAGATTGAAAAGATCTCGATCACTATCGAGATCGCGATGCGATTATCGTGACATGAGTAACGATCACCCGGAGCAATCGTACCTGAAATCTGGCGCGAAATTCGAAAGAGCAGAGACAGGAAATTGTCACGATGCCGCACGGGAAACGAGTAAAAGTAGAATCTCGGAAGAGCGCGCGAGAGGAAGTGACGTTGGATCAGAAAAAAGTTCCCAGAGAACGTTGGAGGATTCCCAGGAAGATTCATCTTGGAAAACAATCGAACGTTCCCAGGTTAATTTTGCTTCGAGAACGGGCGAAAGTCTTTTAGAGCGTGTCGCTGTTGAACAAGAAAGTGCTGCATGGAAAAGCAATGAAGATAATTCCCGAACTTCCTGGACACTGAAGTCGGCAACTTGCGATAATCTGTTCAGAAATTTCAAGAGAAAGTACTTTTGGAAATCGGAAAAGAGTTCGAAGGTATCGCGTAAGATGAACGATAGTTCGTTGGAGTCAAATGAACATGTTCAAGGAAGTCCGGTAGAAACGAACGAACCGAACACTTCCTGGAGGCTGACGAGTACCCCCGTATCGGAAGCGGATTCTCCACGGGTGCCAACGTTCAATAGTTTGGCGCTGGACGTGTCGTACGCCGGATTGGACACTTCCGGTTTTCTCGATCTTGAATCTTCGAGAAAGTCGCGCGATGAAGATCCCCCGGAACTCTGGGAAGATTTCAGCGTCGTGGAATGCTTGGACAAGAAGCTCCTGAACGACGAAAGTACACCGGAAGAGAGGGTCGAAGCATTAAGAGAAATTTTGGCGGACACCGATATCCACGAAGGAGATGGAATCGTTTCGGATTTTTTGTTTCACGTTGCCAAAACGAAACACGGGAAGATTTATATCAGGGTTATTAGAACGATGCTTATCAATCGAGGTAGGATATGAATTATTTATTTTATCGATTGTTTCATCTGTGCTCTTAGGAAACTGCATCGAAATAGCTTAGCTCCGGTTGAATAATGGAGGAAGTGGAAAGGTGATATCGACTAGAAAATGTGTCGAATTTATTCTGCACGGTTCTTCTGTAGATGTAGCGTTTATGAAGTAAAATTATCCTCGAGGAAATTATAGTAAATGTGTAAATATGTTCCGAGGAATTTTTAATCGTGCAGTAAAGTCTCTTATAAATGTCTTATACATAACACATTTACTTGTAAATTCAAGCTTATATCAGGCATCTCAATCTAGTAAATTATACTCAATTTAGTATTATCTTAATCAGAAAAACGTCGTAGATATGTTGGTAAAAATTTCCTAAGAAAAAAAAATAAATATGTTTTATTCTTGCATCAAAATTGTCCCGATATGTTATTGTTTATGTTCGATCGTTTCCGTCGCTTGCTGTCTACGTTCGGCAAACTTCGATCATTGTCGGAATTACACGATGTAAACGAAAATTCAAGCTCGAAAGATTTGCTCATATCGAAATTGGACTGTGTAAACAAAATGCTTAAAATTACAAGTTGGTATGTTCCGAATTACGTTATCTCATTTTAATCAGGAAAATGTTAAAGAAGTTGATCAAAATTGTATAACAAATTAATTAAAAACGTTTTATTCTTGCATTACGATTGTCCCACAGATATGTTACTGTTTACGTTCGGTCGTTTCCGTTGCTCGTTGTCTTTTTTTACATTCGGCAAACTTCGATCATTATCGAAAGCACACGATTATAACCGAAAATTCAAACTCGAGAGATTGACTTACATTGAGACTTCACTGTACATTTGCATTTTATGAATTTGCTAGTTTCTATCATTATTTAGGTGATATTAGAATGCCATGGCGATAAAAATTCTTCATTTTTTTGCATCTTCATTTCAAAAATGTTTATAAACAAAATTATGCTGTATTTAAGTCTCATAAGATATTAGATATACCTACGTATTGAGCCAGCAATATTTTTTAAGCGTTCGATCACTGAAGGTATTAATCCGGCTCTTTCCATGATTTATTCTATTTATGATTATTGCAACAGATTCGTTCTCTGTTTCGATTTCCCATAATCTGTATCATCAATATGGGAGTATCCCGAGCGCCATCTTTTCTCTGGGAGAAAAATACTAAACTAAACTAATCTGTGCCATCTATAGACAACTTTTATAGAATGCGGGCAGAATACTTGAAACGCCATTCACCATGATCCTGGGTCAGTTGTTGCGGCACCCATATTCCTTTCTTCTACATCTTTTTCATGGTATGCATCCGATTACGGTCCGTGATTCGAAGCACTTCAAGTTGTATGACATGCTGGTACTGCGTCTGTGCCAGATTTTTATCTACACATGCTTATGCATTCTTGTTAACAAGGTGTGAACGTCGCCGGTAATTTACAAACCTAATGCAGTTATGTACTTGAATTATATCGGTATCTAAATACTGCGCCATCTTTGATATCTACATAAACAATTTTATTTAAATATCTTGGGACTTTTTTTATCAAAATATTCAACTGTAGTTTTATCTCCATTATTTTTGAAAATTATATTTTTATTGTTGCATTTACAATTGCAAAGTGTTGAACGATGAAATTGTACTTATCTGTACTGTAATTTTTTTCATTTTTAAAATGATTTGACTCTTTGGGGTTAGGTGCATTGAAACTGCCTCGCCTTTTGCTTAACCTTTTATGCATTGTGGGATTTATGTTAAGTCACCTGGAAAAATTGATGTTTTTTCCTCATTTTTTTGATCTCAAGGTTAAATTTCCTATAATTTCAGAAATCTCAAAATCGTAGAATTTCAAGGTCTCAAAGACCCATAATTTAAAATTCCCAAAGTTAAAAAATGTGATAATTCCCAAATTTCAAGATTTCAAAATTTTAACTGCAGTCAAAAATTTCAAAAATAAAAAATTCCAAGTTTTAAAGTTTAAAAATACCAAGTTTCAAAGTTGAAAAATTCCATAATTTCAGTCCTAAAATTTCAGAATTTTTAAGCCCAAACTTCCAGAAAATTTTAAGTAAAAAATTTTCAAAATTTTAATTAAAAAATTCCGGTTTGAAAATTCCAAGATACTAAAATCTCCAAATCCTAAAGCCCCGCTTTCAAAACGCTTATTTTTCATCAACCCAGTTGCTCGTGATAAATAATTCAAAAAGAACGGGGAATGATTAAAAAAATATCGTCTCACGATATCTTATGTTTTAATATTTAACGCGATCTACTCAGAATCAGTTCCCGTCCCAGCAGGGGTCATGACCCACTCTTCAGCTATCTCCGCTCTAACGGTCAATAGACTGACTGCAATTATAGAATGTGTTGCTGAAAATATCATCAGTGCATTTATATTTAAATTCGAATTATATGTGCTTTCGACGTGTTGTTAGTGGCGTTATAATATCTTGGTAGTAAATTCATAATCGACTGCCAGATATCCTGAAGATTTGCTGTCTCATTCGCTCTTGTTATGTTTTATTTGCGAGTTTGAATAGTCTGCGATGATTACGCAATCTAAGATTCTAGAAATCCTCTAAATCCTCTTAATGTACATCTGATCGTTTCCGACTTATTATACTAACAGATCTGTAAATACCTGGGTATATCGGTTATTAAAAGGATTACTTTCATACTTTTATTCTTTCTTCGATTATTGCCTCACAATTCTACTTGTAAATTAAATGCTGCAATGCTCACCAATAATCGAGATTCAGCTTAAACAGCTTAAAATTTGAAAATTACAAATTAACTATTGTTATTCTTACACTATATTTTATAACAAATTTCGTTTTTTACTGGAGCAGTAAATGTATCAAATTTTATGAAAAATTTAATTGTTCATTCTACATATGAAAATCTAAAATCTAAAATTACTTATATTTAAGCAATTTTATAAATTATAATATAAATATAATTATAATTATAATTTATATAATTTATATAATTTATAATTATAATTTATAATTATAATTTATAATTATAAAATTATAGAAGCATTTATAATTTCAGAATTAAATAGGATTGTAGAAACCGCTGGAAATTCGGGAAGTTTATTTCGAGGGCATCGTGCCAGACATTTTTTGTAGGTTATTAATAGTTTTGCCTTCCAAACAAGTCGTAGGTTATTGTAAAGCTATTGGAAAAATCGAAAGCAGGCACGCTTTGTTCGTTGGAATTGTTGAATTCGGAAATGGCGCTATTCACGTTATCGGTAAACCGACGGTTGTATAAGTTGCTGTTGCTGACATTTCTTTTGACAGTTAGTAAATCAATATCATAATACGGTGTATGTAGAGTTGGCTTCTCGAAATTGTATTATGAATTAAATAATGTATCGATTAGCGTTACTTGAACAGTATAATACAATTATTTACAAGTTCCATTACAAATACATAATTTTCTTATTAAAAGATTAAATAACAGTTCACTTGAACCTAAATATACATTATCTGTAACTTACTATTTGCTTGTCTAATGTAATTTGAATTCATTTCATTGTTCGAACTTTCTGTTTTCTTGTGTAATATAGCTTGCGTTCGTTCCATTGTTTAAATTTCCCTCTCATGGAGTTATACTAGTTTGCATTTGTGATATAACTTGAGTTTGTTCTATATTTTAATAGAATTTCTCAATTAACTGTTTATCATTTAAGTGTTCCTCTTGTATAATTGTACTTGCAAACTTTTTGTCCTAATGTAACTTGGATTTGTTTAAGATTTTAGTGTTAGTTCGTAATTTAGTTTTCTATCGTTTGAATTTCCCTCTCGATTAGTTATACGCATGTTGCGCGCGCAACTTTTCCTGACAGCTATGCGTCATGGCGCCGTAGTAATTTCGTCGTTTCTTTCATTTCCCTCTAGTTTCATGTTTTTTAACGGAAAGAGGCAGTTCTTTTATTGCTCAACTTTCGTGAACAATTGATGAATGTGTCAATTGATGTTTGTATAAGTAATTAGTTGTTAAACATTACGATCTTCAAGAATATTAGTGAAATGTGCCCGGTGAATCCTCTGACGTCAGAGGCTAAGAATTAATGTGTTGAATGGTAAGTATTTATTTTAAAAGTAAGTTACGCCCCATAAACTGTAAAGTGTATGTCGTTAACCACCGCCGTATATATTTTCACTAGTTATAATTATCATCTTTTTTTTAAAAGTTAGTTTCTCTTCATCGTAAAATATACTTGGACAATGTTTGTATCTCTACTGTTGAATAATTAAATACAGTAATTATGTAAAAATGAAGAGTAAAAAGCTAATTTAGCTCGTTTTACTTCTTATGTAAATAACAATTGCATGTCTTCACGGTTACTTTATCGAGTAATCTTCCTACGTAGACGCCATTTTTAAAAGCTTCATTCAGCCTTTAACCCGTTTGTTTATTTTTATTTTTCTCCCCTATCTAAGAGGCGTATGTGATACATCGAACACACATTCGATGTTTTATTACTTTACACATATCTTTACAAGGATTTACGTACAGTTTAAAATTATAAATACATAATATTCCTTCATTAAATATCGATATCTTTTAAACGTTCGTTTTACACTATTGAATAATTCTTTTAACAATATAACATTTTTAATTTCTTTTCAAATCTTTTATATTAGTAAACGTTATTAATAGCATGTTTTCATTTTTATAACTAGTTTATTATTTTAAAGGTTATGTTCGTAACTCCGGAAACCGATATTACCATGAATGAGCAACAACCAATTTCAAAACAAAACAACGTGGAGTTGTGATAGCGGTTATTTTTAAATAAAAAACTTAGTACAACCATGTTTCGTGATTTGTGACGAATATTAGGAGATTAGTTAGAGGTTAACTCTATCTATGCATTATGCAATTCTTCAGATAATATAACCGAACTACTCACACAAAATTACTATTGTTTTTTTTTCATTATTTGTAATAATATTACTGCCATATCCTTTTTTCAAATAAAACACATATAATATATAATATCTTGTACCTGAAATATCGTATCAATAAGTGTCCCAAAAATTACAAATTTTACGTCACTCTTTTTAGAGTTATCAAGGTCACCTTCACTTTCTTGGGCGGGGTCATATTTTTTTTTTTACATGAACCGATACTTCGGAATATTTTACACATAAAACATTGGCGTATAACTTGAAAAATATCAGCAATGTTTAATTCTTTTATATTCACAGAAACTAGGACTAATTATATAACAATCATTATTGAGACACATAATTGGATAATATGGACGGCAATACAATTAGAAAATTAAATTGACTATTGATTTTTCAAATGCTGTTACACGTTCACTATTTAAGCTTAAGAAGTAATATGTAAATATTTTGTAACCCAGGAAAGATTCTTTTAAACGCACAGCGAGACTCATTAACTTCATTTTTTTCCACGATGTTAACGGCTTTGAAGTGGGACGAGTGTAGTAACACTAGTTGGAAATCGACGTAAAGAAATGTCCGCGTATAAGTAAAGCGTTAGTTAGTCACACAAGTGGTTAAGTATCGTCGCGTAGTTAGATCTTTGTTTCTATAAATAAAAGATGAGAGTGACATGGTCTCTGTTTTATCACTCCAGTGCATGTTCTTATGCAAGCTTGAACTAGTGGAAAAATCAATAATCACCTGCGACGTTTCTACCTAAGACATTACGTCAGAAGTGTCTGCGGTTTTACTTTCGTCTGTTACGCTGAAAATTAACGAGACGTAGCATAAACAGGACCATCATGTTTTGTGCAAGTTAGAAATCCCGACGGTACGTTAAAAAATCCTTGTAAACATAGACCTCATTTATATCCTTACATTCTTTATTTATTTGCATAATTTTTTTTTTTTTTTAGACGAAAACAACTTAAACGTAAAAATACACACATGGTGACCTTGGACTGACCTTGAACCATACAGTATCTTTCGTCTAGTAGAGTTGATACATAATAACTGATTTTGCCTCGTGTAGACGCTATTAATATTAATTAATATTAAAGACATTAGCATTAGGAAAAAGTCACTCATTTCTTTGTTTACAAAGTAATAGTACACGTGGTATGGCATGTTAAATTGTTATTTGTACTAGTATATTTTATATATTCTCTTTGTCCAAGTATATTTTACAGTATAATTCCAGGGCCTTCGCACGATACAAACGTAGCATATTAAGAAGCAACATTTCTAAATTATTATTGGAACATTGAAATAAAACTATAGATTCAAGATCTGTTATATAAACTTTTGAAATATTATCAGAAGCAAATTATCATTATAGAAGGAAAAAAGAAGGAAGAATTAGCGTAGCGTGAAATCTGTATAAAGAAGGTCCTGAAAAGAACTAGCATTCGTAAAATAAATACAGCTAACGAATCAGCTGCTTCTCCCGATCCCTCCCTGGGTTCCCGGCCGATCCTGGCGGAGGCAGAAAAAACCATTTCGAACAATGAGCTCCTGGAACCGGAAGAACCTTCCGACCAGGAGCAACAGGATCCACAAGAAGATGATCCTTATGAGTACGACGAAGACATCAGACCCTCGAATGAGGATTCACCGGAGAACGAAGGATTTCTTGGAGGAAATTTTCCAAGTTCCTCGAGAATTCCGGCGCGCTGTTGGGGGTGTACCGGTTGCACCGGATTACACACACCGATTTTCCTGTTGGCATCTTCACCGACGGAGCCAGTTTGCACCTGCGTTTCCTGTCAGTAATTTTCAAATTGTCAGGACCAACTGAGATGGCTTAAGCTTCTTCTTTTTAGTTCGATTTATCCTTCTTTTTGTCTGTATTCAGTTCTATTGAAATTTTCTACAAATTTCCATGCGTATACTCAAATGATTAGTGTGTATTGAGAATATTTCAACACCGTGAACAAATAGTGTAAGTGCTAAAACTAGGAAAACAGTTATTTGTTAATAAAAATATTTTTATTGAGAAAATTAATCAAAACTTGCTGATAAAAATTGTAAACGTAACATTTTCATGATATTTACATTGACTTTCATATGAATATCCTTTTTTACAAACAAAAAACAGTTTTCTAAAAAGTAGTACTTACACCCCCTTTCATTTCCACTTTTCATTTTAGGGTCCTCATTTATTAACAAAACTGTAATATAGAGAGAATTGTATTGATAGTATATATTGATTCTAGGAATCCTGAAATATTGACAATTCATATTGATCATTTGAAGTATCTACAATATAACTACTTAATATGCTACTCTAAAGAATTGGAAGAATGTATTTACCCCTTTACATTCTAAGGGTGCAGTATTTTTTGCTATAGAAAAATAACGATTTTAAATTTCTTGAGAAATTCATGAAATTTAAACAACATTTTTTCTGCCATGCATCTATTGTCGATTTCACTATATCTCGCTCATAACAGTATAGATTTGATATTTAATATACAACTAAATAAAAAAATGGTCACATTATGTAAAAAGAACAGACATATTTAATTACATTTGTTGTATGAGGTTACATATGACATTTTGCAGTACCAATAATGTAACATAATTTGATGACATAAGTGTTAAAAAATAGTACTTAAATATATTTAAAATTTGCCAAAAATATTTTTGTTTATTCTAAATCTTTAATCAAAACAAACGATTATAATTTTTCATACCCTCGTGTCGCCAATTAAATTCCTTAACTTAATATGCAACAAGTATTATTTAATATAGTATGAAGTACCATGGAATCTGTAAACCTATAATTTTCAAAAACAAAAGTGAGCATACAATATTTGTACACTGAACCATCGATAAATATATAAATTTAAAATTAAAAGTTTGTTGAGAATAACTATATAAACTTCTCATAAATGTTTTAAATGTAAACTGCTTATCAGAAAGTTTTATTGATTACTCTTTACAATATTAAGAGTGAGCAATTTTATATTAAGAACGTTAACAAAAAGTTTGAACGGACATTTTCAACAAACGTTACGCTACGAATCGATGAAATATAAATTATACTTTGCGATAGTTTAAGTCATAGTGTGTAAAGCTTCAGCGGGTATGAAGTCGATCATTGCTTGTTATAACTGGAAATTAACTATTTGGTATTCAAAGTGATAAAATATTTATAGTCATTTCTATTGATTATTACGCTTTTAATTGATGTATTGTTATGTATTGTTATAAGTGCTATTTCATCATTTTATGTCATCAATTTATGTCAGGCTTTTTATGCTTCAAAATCGGTGATAGCCAGCCACTTTATGTTGAAAATCTTAATGAAGAATTTATGTAGTCATTTCAAGCTTCAAACTGAAATGCCGTAAACTTTGTAGTACTAAATCCTTAACTTTCTATTTTCGAAATCGACCATTTGATATGCAGTAAATGGAAATCTCAGATAACTGTTAGTATTTCAGGATTCTCAGTACTGATCATACTGAGAAAGGTATCAATAAAAAAAAAAAACATCGAAAACTCTGAAATATTGGTAGTATATATCTATCGCTGGGATTTGCATAATACGTACATTCTATTATATTATATGCTTTTCAAGATATCACAGAATACACGTTATAATATAATTTCAATTTAATTTTTAGTACAATTATCACAATGGAACTTGTACTCTTTTGTTCAATTATATATTTCAACTTTTTCATTTATACTGAATCCGTGGAAATAAAATTTAAATTTGAACTCGTCCGCAGTACTGTACTGCAAAGAATACATCATTAGTAGACAAAAACATCTAAAATGTAAAATTTATGTCAAGGTGTATTAAACCAACTGACGAGGGTGAGTCACTTTTCGAGTGCAGGGGGTTAATACGAAGTTTCAATCTAGGTGAGTGGCTTCTGGATGAGATTAACAAGGATTTTATTACACATCAAATGATCAGATCTTATGCCCCATTTATTAAGAATAAAAGTAAATTCTTTCCAAGTCATTTAGCCATATAACGCATAGGAATACTATGCGTGGCAACTCAGTGTGCATTGTTACACATTAATACAATTAATTAATGAAACTAATTTATTAATTATAGCAATTATATGTGAGGTATTACAACGCGTGGTAATAACGCGGAACAATTCTATGCGTGGCGATATAGTGCGTAACAATTGTATGCGTAACAATTTTCTCGTGGTGGTTCAAAATTTTTAGACTCAAGTTTTCAGTTTGTAAATTTCTAAGTTTTTAAATTTAGAAATGTGCATAATTGTAAATCTGACAATTTCTCCCCAAATTTTTTAATTTCGTTTAAAAATCGAATGATTTGATAATAATTATACGAAAAGAATCTAAAGTTTCATTAATCGTTTACGAAAGTTCAATTTTCACAAAAAAGTTATATTCGTCAATGTATTTTGACTAGCAATATTCGCCTATATACATTTGGTTTAAATTTCGTTTTTGAGAAAAAAAAAAAAAAGTAGAATATAAATATTTTCTTTCTTGGAGTGACCATATTTTTTGAAATGGTGGTTATTTTGTGCCAAAAAATTGCTATGACCCCAGTTCTAATTGCTTCAGTTTCAACTATTATTAAAGAAAAGGAGTTAAAGATGTTTTCACGAATAAAGAATAGCGTATATATTCTTAATGCGCATGCGCTACATTTATTGCGCGCATGCACGTTACCCATCTTTATTCAAGAAAACATCTTTAATTTTAAGAGTTAAGTAATTAAGACAGTATTGGAATATTTTTTAAAGTAATAATCCTTTTAAATTTCTCAGATTGCTAGAAAATTACTATAAACACAGTTCTAATTGCTTATATTTTCGAAGTAAAGAGCATGTTTTCTCAAATAACAGGTAATGCGCATGCGCACTAAAAATACTTTCCTCAAGAAAACATTATTTTCTTTTCTTTCAATAAATACTTTCATGATGTTCGAAACTGTAGAACTGACTCGCAGTTTTCTCGCACTGAAAGCAGTTTTAAATAGCCGTTATATCAAGAAATAAGGTAATTTTAATGTGTGAAAAAGAACTTTTTTCTCAAGAACAAGACTTAACCAATTTAAACCGAATGTGTGGGCAAATATAAGTAATATGTTGGTTAGTATTTTTTAGCGTGAATACCGTTTTTTTATACGTTGGAGTGATAAAGGTTATATTTGGAAGATTGACTTTAGCAGAATTTAATCGAATAACACAGAAATCGATAATAGTATTCAGGAATATAAATACAATGTCCAATAATTTTCAGTAGCATATTATAAGTTATTTCGGCAGAAAACTGAATACGTGTACTTGTTCGTTGCAGTGATCGCGACAATGCACGTGGTGACGGTCTTTTCTCAGGAATTTTAGTGACTCATTTGCGCGCTGTATCCGTACTTCACTTTTCCTATTTGTTTCTCTGCTTCTCGCTCTTGACCTTGTCCGTTTATATCTCACGGTGAAAGGGGTGAAAAAGCGAAGTCGTTTGGTCAAAGTTTACCATGCCGAAAATTTCAAAGACCCTTTTTAATTTTAGATCTCGTCTCAAGATCCTCTTAGATTACTATCTTTGTTTAAATAATTCGAGAGTATGTAGTCACTCAGAAAATCGATCGTTCATTTACGTGATGCGCGAAAAGTGTTGATACATGTCTGCAAGTAACAATGCAATGTACAAGATGTTCACGATAACGGTTCTTCATTTTATCTTATCTAAGTTATTTATTTACAATAGCTCTGCTCCAGCAACGAATACTTATATTTCTGTTCTTTATTTAAATTCCCAAATGCTTATAAGTAGTAGCCTGCAGGTTGTACTTTCATGCGCATGCGCAAGGACTGTACAAATATTTATCAAGTTGATGTCACACAGTTTTTGAATCAATTGAAAATTAATTATTGTGAAATTATATTAAGACCATTTCAGAATTTAATGTAGTATTTTATAAATATGAACTGATAATCTAATTATAGCATACTCATATATATAAATCAATGTCAATTATTTATTAATAAAATTTGTATTGCTAACGATTGAAAAATCACGCGTAGTGTTATCGTGAATACCATGTATGTGATATATATATTTATATATATTCTCTATCAATGAATTGTATAAAATGTATATATTTTCTATAAAAATTTATTAATCATGTGATATGTATTTTTTGCATTCAGTTACGAAATTTGATACGGGTTTTTGTGACTTAATAATTTATTAACGAAACATCTAAAATATTAAGAAACAAGAAATTCTTTTGACTTATTCATTCGGAATATTATTTTTATTACATTCATGTACCTTGAATATTATTTCTTATTATTGTGACTTATGTGTAAAATACTAAATGAATACAGTAATATTATGTTAATTTCATATTTTCCTTATTTTTTTATGCATTAAAATCTATTTATTATATATACAATTTTTTAATTATAATTAATCAAATATTATCTTATTTTTCTTGTTTATTATTCACTTTTACTTATTTCTATCATTTTGTATGTTTTTGAACTGCAAGCACCGCCAATTATGACACAATCAAATTTACGCACGCTGTTTTTTATTTGGAACACCATAACGTAGAACAAAAATTATTGCTTTCTTTTTTATTGTAATTAGCGTAACCTGCAAGGAACAATTAGGAATTAAATTTGAAGGTGCTTTATTATTCACAATAATATATTTTCATTATTATTTTGCGAAGTATTAATCACGTATTTTTTATTATATTTGTATAACAAATCTTATTTAGATTATGTAAAAATTGATACAATATACACAGTGCCGCACTAAAATGTATAACTTTATTATTATCAGAAGTTTTGATATAATTTCAGGAACCATATCTCTAAATTCTTAAATCCCTAGATTTCTAATTTTTATAAATTCAAATTTCCAAATTTACATTCCCAAATCTTCAATTCTTCATTATTCTCTAGTCCGCCATTTTCCCTAGAAAATTCCTTCCATACTCACGTACAACTTAAAAAGTTAAAACAAAAGTACACGAAGGTTAAGTTAATATAAGTTACTATATTATCAATCTTAAAATTACAAATATTGAAAATGGCCGCCATTTAACATTTTAATATCCAAAGTATGTAAACATTTTATTGAGACACCCTATATAATTTTTACATAACTTTTATTACGTTTACAACTAAATTCGAGGCTTTCATATTCTCCCTATAAAGTTATTTATTAAAATTCTAAAAATTACAATTTGTAATACAATTATATAAGTTTTGTTCACATATACAACCTTTCGCGTTTTTGCGTTAAATTTTTTAATACTTTGTAACAGAACTTAAGTAATTTTTAAGGAAGACATTAATGAAAGGACGCGACTTTAATTAATAATGTAATGTATTCATCTCGAATGATATGGTTTTCTGAAAGCCGTGAAACTACAATACTTCATATACCACAAAACTTACTAGATGAAAGTTATTGCTTTCCTGAACACACGAGTTAATAAATGATTCATAAATGCATTCCAGTGTTACAGCAATGAGATTGATATAAAAAGTTTAGTGAACTTTAGTAAGCTTAGAAATGGAATCTTTTTTTAATTATATAAACAATTAATAATATATAAATATTATTAATCGATATCTCAGTTATAAATCCTGAGCCCAGAAACAATTTATACGTGATTTATATTTTCAATTTCCTAATGTAATCGATATTACAAGCATCATTGAACATTTTGTTAAAAACGTAAATATATGTAAAACAATGATAATAATAAATAATCGTTGTTACGTTTAATTATATCTATCATAACAATTACTTATTATCTTTAATATTATTATTAATTAATATTAATAATATTATTATTCTTAATTAATATTAATAATATTATTAACCGTGCAATTAAATGCTTAACATCAGTGTTGCATTATTACATTTTTATTTAAAGGGCTATTTTAAAAGTTACATGATCTGATAAACACTTAGATTTATTATCAGCGTACATTATATTTATCAAGTAAAAGTGTAACCATTGTATACAAGCTTTTATCTTTTAATTACAAAATAAAGTAAGATATTAATCTTTAAAAGAATTTCCTTTATTTTTGCAAGAGATAAGAAAAAATTAAATTTCTTAATATTTCTTGTGTAAAACATTATTTAAGCATATTGTTTGTCGTGTATGTTTATATCATTTAAGAAAGTATTTATAAAAAATAATATTTATCTATGTATAATTGCTATGACATATGCTCATTTTTAAAACTACAGATTTGAAGTAAAGTATTTTACATACAGTAAAACGTTATTTGCAGTATATTAATATATAGGTACATTTAGAAAACTTACATCAATAATTGAAACGAAATTTTTCTACAAATATGTTTTTTAGCCATTTAATTATTGAAGTCTATTTCGTTAATTTAAAATTTTATAATTCTTATCTTTTATTATCAGATAAAAATTGTATAAATAATCAATTCAGGATATAACTTACAATTTAAAAAAACAATAAGTATAAATATTATGATAACAAATTTTTTCTTTGATCTTAAACAAATTTTATAATTGCGATATTTGCTTTGGAAGAATATTTAATATTGTTAAAGAAAAACAAGGTGCTTGATGAGTCTGAAAAATAAATATTATTCATATTGTCAAATGTACCGAATTTTTACTGCCATATGTATTATTCAAAAATGATGAATGTGATTCATGTTACTTGGAATCTTAAAAACGATTACCTCGAAAAGTGTCCGTTACTGACATTGAAATCCATCATCTTCGATAACAAAGATATTTAATACCTGCAAAGTGAAGTGGTAAAGTAAACGTCAACCATTTTTCATTCATTTGCATCTTCAAATATACGTGTTCAATTAGGTATCTACTAATGGACTGAAAATAAAAGTCTAAATCGATTGCTGATGCGTTTCGTATGACGTACAGAAAATTATGTTACATATTATTATTATTGTTTGTGTTATGTACTATTATAGTTAATTAAGATTGCTATTACTATTGTTTATTAATAAATAATTACAATAAACCAGTAATAACATGCATGTGATTGTTTAAGTATAAACCTTCTACACAGGATGTTTCATAAAAAGTTTTACATTGAACTTAAATTTAAAAATTTGACATAGATTTTTGGAAGGTTAAAAAATTTGTGAATTTGGAAATTAAAATATGTAGAAATATTTTCTTTCAATATCGTTCAAATGATTTTATGGAACATCCTGTAAAAAAACAAACAACTCTTACACGTAATACATTAGCCAATGTAATCAATCACATCGTAATAAACAAATATTAATTTAATACACGTTATGTTTAGCAAACATGTACAATAAATACAGAGAAAGTCATATAATATAAATACAGTTTAAACCTTTGTAGGATCACGCGTTACTTTTATATTATTGTCTTTTGATTTGCTATTCGTACTGCTTGTAAATTATTTATTGCTTCATTGATATGAAATACAAGCACATCACTTATATAATATTTGTTGTGTTTCTTATTATAAAATCATTTTTCCAGATATGATTATATATATGTATGTAATACATGGTTGTTTTTTTATTGCAGTTCTATGTAGCAGTCGGGTGAGCCAAATGACCAAGACCTATAATGACATAGAAGCAGTCACAAGGCTTCTGGAGGAGGTAAATCTCGTCATTAATATGTAATGAAACTTTATATTTCTTTTTTAATCCATTTAAAGCTGTATTATGTATACTACAAGTGGTCCTTTTGTTTTCTATGAGACGTTCTCTTTTATTATACATTATTAACAAAAAAGTGGAAGACTCTTGTTTAAAATAAGTCTTTGACATAAATCATAATAGATAATTTCAATGAATAAATTTTTTTACTAGAAAACTGTATATTACTATAGGCAGTTGTTATATTGCTGGTTTTGAACTAAAAAATATGGCTTCCCATATAACAAGCAATTTTCTGTTACTATTTTTACTATTTCTGTTATGCAAATAGCAAATGCAAACTAGTATTCTGACTTGAGATCAAAGTCTATACACATATAAAGACGTTGTAAATCATAATAATTTATTCACACAAACAGTTCATGGAAAAAAATGATTTCTAGTATGATATTAAATGAAACACAGTAGGAAGTAAGAAAGGTGAAATTATTTTCAGGCTTCTACTTTTCAGTATCATAATGTAATCTTATATTTTTTCACTAGTATTGTATCTTTAGTAAGAGTAAAACTTTTGGATTTTATATTGGTAAAAAATAATATTTAAATTTTTGAGAACCTTATTAAAAATATAAAATTGATAATATACTTAATCTAACACACAAAATTAAAAGATTATAAAAATCTTTTAAATACAAATTCCTTTAATTACAGTTTCAAATCTGCAAGATACTTTATATTATACTAAGGACGTTGTTTAATAAAATAGACATCAATTCAGTGTTTTGGGTTTGATTAGGTATATTACCAACCTCATTTTTATTGGAGTTTTCAAAAGTTATACTCTGTCAAAAAAGTAATATCAATTTTTATCTTTCAAAAATACTAAAGGCAATTATTACATATATTTTCTTTTGCTAAAACTGCAATTATGTAATATTTCCAAACAGTTGAAATCTATACAAATTGTATTTCTGTAAGCACACGTTTTTGATTACATAATCTACCAGTTAATGATAAGTCATATTTCAGTTAATGCATTAAGCCATACAAAGTATTATCATTGCTTCAATAAAGCCTCTTTGTTTTGTAGTCTTACTAATTTTGTTTGTTGGTATAATACTGTCACATTGTTGCCATTACCTGAGTAGAAATTCTAGAATTAGGTACTTGAAGTTATAGGTAATAGAAATGATGAAATATTATGACATTAACACATACAGTTTATTGAACGTAAACATAATGCAATAAAAAATGCACAAGAAATGCAATGAAACTGTTAATAACTTAACATTTTCAGTGATATGTTATGTTTCTGAGCAATATATGAATTTTTACATAAATCTATCTTATTATAGTGGAACCCATACATCATATTATAAATTATAAATAATTTTGTTAAAATTTAACACAGAGGATAGCATTTGAAGTGTAAAAGTTGTTTTTGTAAAGTGTTACTTGTATTGCAATTTTTGTAAAGTATTACAATAATTATTGCTATTTATGTAATTCCTGTGATCAAAGATCAATTAAAAAATGATGTTTTTATTATGATTTTCAGAAAGAGAAGGACTTGGAACTGACCGCACGTATCGGTAAAGAACTTTTATCGCACAACCAAAAACTTGAAACTACGGTCACCAGTTTGGAGTCCGATTTGAAGGAAGCCAATGAAAGGATCACTCAACTTACACATGAACTTTCGAAGAAGACAGAATTAATTCAGATACTTACAAATGATGCCGAAGAAACGAGCTCCGAAGCCAGCACGCCCACCGGATTACGGGGCATTAATCTGGACATGATGCAAAAGAAAATCAGTGGTCTCGAAGATGAAAATAAACAATTGAGAACCGAGTTTGCTAAACTAATGCACGATGCTGATCATTCAGAGGAACAGGAGGCAAAACTTGTGAAAGATATTGCTGCTCAACTCGGTTAGTCGAAGCATTGCATCTTTACAGTCTGTCTAAATTAAACATAGGCACTATAAAAATGATAGAAAATGCTCATAACTCAATTTATGACTTAACAGTATTAATTTAGACGCTATCGGTGTTGTTTATATAATTGTTTGACATCTTCAATACATATCTTTTGCTAGAGAATAAATACCAATATATTTTGAAGTTTATTAGACTAAGATGGGTTAAGTTTGTTTAAGTTAGGTATCATGATAGCATTTATTTTTATGTTAATTCAATGAATATCTGATGATTGATAGTTAGTGCAAGACATTAAATTTTTATCAGATGAAGTTCAATATCTACGTACAAATCCGAGTTAATTGCAATATCCAGAAAATAAAGTAAAAGTCCGCTTTCCCCTTTTTTTTTTTTTTTAGAAAAAGTTGCGATTAATTTTAACGTTTAAACTTTTAGTATCTGCGTTTATTTAAACAGACTGTATTCAGCTCTTGTATATGAAATTTATTGAAAGTTAAGTCTTAGCACTGATATTAATATATGAATAATATATTCAATTGAAAAAACTTAATACATAATTTCTTATGTCAATGAAATTGAAATATCTAAAATATGACTTAAATATAAATTTCATTTGTAGCAAATGCAAATATGGAAGTAGATGGAATAGCAGATGAGCTTGATAGACAGAAAGAAGAGAATCGATTACAGCATGAACAAATTGTTAGTTTGACCGCAAAATTAGCTGAAGCGGAATTGAGACTGGCACAGTTAATAGCCGAACATGATGAAATGGGAACTACTTTGCTAATCACTAGGGACAATCAGAATACCCTGGCAAACGAATTGGCCGAATTCAAGGATCGATATGCAGAGGTGTGTTCCCAAACTAATACATATTATTACATCGTTTTTATTTAAATTATTGTTGTTCTTTTAGTCTTTCTATAAAGAACCAAGTGATAATGATCAAATGGTACACTTGAAATGACCAAATTATTACTATGAATTTGGCTGTTTCAATAATTTAACTCGATTAATAATACATTATTAATGTTCACTTAAAATTGTTTGTTTTATAAGGTGGTGAATTTATTGGCTGAAACTCAAGAACAACTTCGAAAACAACGAAAAAGAGGAATGCCAACTGTCAGGGGAGGATCGTTGTTCCCCTCAATGGGTGCGGCTCCACAACCAGATTCTATTGCTTCAGAATTGGAATCGTCTCTTTATTCCGAGCTGAGTTTAGATTCTGGAATCAGTGCTGATAGAATGTAAGTTCACTCTGTATCTTTCATTTCACCGTACGAAAAGCAAGAAATTTTTATCATGCTTCTGTCTCTTATCTTTATTATCCGTGGCTATTGTTTGTAGTTATTAATAGTTAAGACAACTCTAGTCAATTTATAATTTTATAATTATCTGTAACTATTATTGAAAAGTGTATAATTGTTACTATTATATATTATATGTTTTTAATACAAGTTAATTAAAATCCTGCCTTTTAAATTTTAATGATATTGCTACTGGTTAAATTCTTAACTTTAATTAATAATTTTTTTATTCCATAGACCAACTTACAAAAAAGTCTTCGAAACGGTGAGGAGTGCTTCAAGGAATTCTTACACGGTTGAAAGTAATCAATTCCCAAGGATAGGTTCGATGACTACGTCAACGCTGTCTAGTAGCTCTACTGGGCCACGGATGAGTTGTGGACAAATTCGACCCATTACATCGATGTATCCTAGTTTGGATTCCACCGGACACAGCGATTCGGAAGGCTCTCTCATTACAGACTCTGAGGATTATCCGTGAGTTTTATGTTTATAACAATTGAATACAATTAAAAAGCAATGAAGTTTTTTCCTAAGTGTTAAACCGTCAACTAATATTTGATATTACTGTAAACATTTAGTGGTCCACAAAAAACGGGTGTACCAGGAGCTCCTGGAGCAGCAGACCTCGAGGCAGCGCTTCGTAGATTGACACCTGCAGAAGTTCTAACAAGACGTGCATGCCTTAGCACTGGCACAGGATACAGTTACGATTACGATGCTGGAACTCATTCACCCTCGACCTTCGTACCACTCGGTTGTAGAACTCCGGATAGTATCATGTCCACTGGAAGTAGCGGAAATTTGAGTGGTTACAGTGGAAATTCTTGGAGAATTCCTGAAAAATTGCAAATAGTAAAACCTATCGAAGGTTCACAAACATTGCATCATTGGACACAATTGGCAACCCCTACTTTAGGTAATATTTACTTAATTTTCTTTACTACAATACTTTTAAAGAAAGTTATTGTTTTTTGATACTATTTCTTTTTTTTCAAGCAAAATAGAATAATATTTTGGAAAATTCTTTTAAATATTTGTTTGAATTTTCTATAAACTTTTTATCATTCTATTTAAAATATTATATTTTAAGGTGGTCTTTTGGAAGAACGACCTGGAGTGAAAACACGAGGAGGACGTGGCTTAGAAGACTTAGGCCTTGTCACTTTCACTTTAAGTGACCTTGAAGAAGATGAAGAATATATGAACCCTGGAAAATTATTTCAAGATACGGGTTCTGTATATACGTTTACTAACAGTACTGTACTTCACCCCGATGATCATACCAGTGTAACTCCCAGTGTTGTGGGTAGTAGAGTCGCAACTGCACCCAGTAGCGCTTTAAATTCTGGAATGAGTACGCCACGTACTTTAAGTAGGAGGAATTCAACTTCGACGTTTTCAACGACTCTCGGACTTGCAAAAATGCTAAACGAAAGAGGTACATATAAAATAAAATTAAGAATATTTGACATACTTTAAAGAATTATTTTATTCCAAATAATTTGTTTGATTCTTAACTGTATAAATAATTAAATTGTTGTATAAAAATAGGCATAAAAGCTGTAACACCTTCTTCGGTAAGGACGCCCAGTGAAGAGAGAAATTTTACACCTACCGCAACACCTTGCAATAGTCCTGATGCTAGTCCTCCAGAAAGTCGATCAAGTTCACCAGTCAGGGATAGTGGACTTTCCCTGGGATTATTATCCAGTGGAGCAGAATTATTGAAGAGAACGTTTGGTGGAGAACCAGAGGTATGCAAATAAATTCTTACGTTCAGACATTACTTAAAATTAATTTAGTTGATATTAAAGGTAAAAATTGCGAGAAAAATGACACCATTTAAATATAAAATATAATTTTATTTAACGTTAGTGAACTAACCGAAGTCATTAATGATTCTATTTACGCACATGACTGTTTAAACAGTATACGCAGAATAAAAGTGTTTCAAAATTAAATACAATTTAAAAGTCCCAACTATATAGTTTATATAGTTATGAATTGATTATTTTGATTATAGATATTTATGAGCTTATAAACTTATTTTATTTTTATATAAATTATGTCTTTCAGCCAGTACAAAGAAAGCGGACGGTAATCTCCAGGTCCGACAAAAAAGCACTTACCAGTATCCGTTTAGTAGAAAAACTTGAAAGAATTGGTATTGATACTATAATGGCTCCAAAAATTGGTTCCTCCATCTCTCCATTAGCACTTCAAGGTTCTCTATACACCAGGCGTACTACAGAAAGTCCAATGGCTCAATTATCCTTCCTGAAAAACTCGATGTCCTCGAGTGGAAGTCAAGAAAAACTTTCACCTTCTTCCACTGCAAGTGATTCTGCGGCAACGAAACGAAAAATTCTTGGAAAGAAACAAGACGAGTCTATATCAAATAGAGAATCAAACAGACAAAGGAGAACTGGTGCTAGGGCCACGAGACCTGATCTTGGACAGGTTACGACTGCAGTTCCTGTCACAGTTACAAAAGAATCTCCTGCGCAATCCGCTTTGGGAACTATTAGCTCGCTTCTGTTTGGGCGAAAGGGTGGATTACTTTGAAAGCATTGTTTATTGTGCGTTGAGTAATTTATGAAATACTCGAATAAGGTTTTAGTAGAACGTAATGAAAGATTGTCGGAGCGATGGTAAAATGGACAATTTACTGCCTTTCCGTTAAATTTGCTTCGTAATATTATTTAACGATATTACAAACTAATTTCTTTTTTGTAATTTTTCAATTTTATACATAAATTTTAACGTACAGATAAAAGACGAGCAGAAACATTTTCAAGTATAATCAAAAATATAAGACGAACTGTCGTATACAAGATGCATTATAATACAAAGACTAGAATATTTATTTTCTTCGTGTGATTTGAATCACGATTTATTTGCATTGTAAGTAAATGAAATACACAACTTTTTTACGCTAACTTCATTTAGGTATGTTGTGTATTTCGATTACAGGGGCATGATATTTTATGTAAAAGTTAACATTTTATTTTTTTTATGTTACATCATCTTCGGCCTAATTGATAACAATTTTCCCGTTTATTTTTACAAAATATCAGCATAAATAATCAGTACAACTTAATAATAGTTAAACATTCCTTTAATCTTCATAGCTGTTCTCTTTTCTTTTTTGGAGTTTAGTATAAATTTTCCTGTATAATTAGTGGAAAATGTTTTTCAATACTACTTTTATTAAAAAGTATAAGTCTATAATTGAATATTTTTTAAAGTTCGACTACTGGAATATTTTCTGTAGTGTGATAAACAATCTAGTTTATTCCAAAGCTCACAGTATTATATTTAATTATAATTTTACTAGAGTTTATTTTTTCAACGCTCCGACGATCTGTAGTTACGGAAAATGTGAACTTCATTAATTTTAATTTTAATTTTACAAGACAGCTATTTCATGGTGGATATTGTTTTTCGTAATCGTTTGTCGTGAGCAAATGATTTGTATTTGAAAAGCAGAAAAAATATCTTCTAGAATGATTTAGTTAAAAAACAATGAATTTGTAAATGGTTATTTTTAGTGTTCATGGTTAAACAAAGGTCAATTTAGGTGCGTGAAAATAAATAATTTAAAGTTATTAGTTTATACATACGTAAAAACCAAATGAGATAGGAGAATGTATTATATAAATTAATTTGCATCGTGTAGAAAATAACATAACGTCGTAGTAAATACTTAAAAATAGTTAGAATGTTTCAACCATGTAATTATGAACTGCTATATTTTATTTAATGCGATTTTTATAAATAGTATTGGCATTTTAAACTTAAGTTTTTTTTCATAAAAACGTTTGATTCACTTATTCGATGCGCGTTACACTTTGTTACTGAAAAGGTTCAGTTTTTATAAAAACAAAACGGAACAAAATTAGTTAACTCGCAATTTGTCGTATCACTTTAGTACTTCTAGTTATCTTTTAATTTTGTGCGCGCCAAAATGCCCAAAAACGATGATAGAAAGCTACTGAAAACAGCAACGTTAATAATGCACGTAAAATGTAAAACTGACTACACATATAGTCAACCGTGATAAAAATAAATTACTTCATAAGGAAGTGATAAGGATTGTACAAGAATGTATGATCAATTCGAGTAGTGAAGTTTAATAAAAATCGCAGCGAATTTTGTAAGTCGAAGCACAATTTTTAAGAACAAACGTTTTAGGGTGCTTTACATTGTATTCTTTTCTTTTAATGAGTTTAAGAAATTCGTCATTAATTGATCAATTATGTTTTCGATTAATTAGTTATTCATGGTACTATTGTTGGTCTTTTTAAAAAGACCTTACAGTTAGTACTAGACATTAATTAATTGGTCATTAATTGATTAAGAAGTGATTATTGATTGATCATTATTCGGAAAAGGATATTTTTAATTCCTTGATCAGTTTTTATCTGATGAATGACTGTTTGTAAATAATTAATAATGCCATAATAAACATTTATTTTAATGTTTATATTTATTATTGTATCAAGCAGGAATATTTCGGTTAGAAAATAATTGATCGTTCGAAACTCGAATGCGAGTAATCAATTTTATCGAACTAACGATTGTAAATTTTTTGTAAACTGATTGATCAATAATCAATCGATCTATATAATTGATCAATTATTTTTGTATATAGTAGTCCGGGATTTCCTTTTATTTTGTCTCTTTTTTTTAATCGATTGCGATTAAAAAAATTGATTGCAATGTATCCAGTGAGTTTGGTGATGAAATGCAATTTTATTAATAAATGGACCTCTGTCTTATATCATAGAAAGGATTGTTTAGCAGGCGCAGTCTTGTACATAGACGAGTACAGGTTAATAAATAAATTAAATTAAAAGACAAGGACTTTTATTTTCCTTCAGATTGGCACGTCTTATACATAATTTAAACAAGGCATTTTCGAAATCGATAAATAATAAAATTGTACCATGTACATGCTTACTTTTCACAATAAATTGTTTTATTGTCCACGTTACGTTCCAAACAGGTGCTTCTAGAAACTATGTTAGAACGTAACTTCATACACCACCATGTTTGCCGAAGAGATGGCGCCACTTCTTCCATTTTCGCGAAGATTCAATTAATATTGATTAAGCAAGAGTAATTAACTTCGGAATGTTTTGACTTTACCAATCCATTATCAATTTTTGGCGAAACTTCTAAATACCGTCATGTACCCATTCTGGCCAAATTTTGCAAACAAGCTCCTTATTCCCTGCATTACCGGCGAGACACAGTATAAGTGTACGGAACTGTTCTGAGCACATAATCCGTTTCTTCGGACCCACGAAATATGTTGCAAACATTTTCATGCTGACAGTATATTCCGTGGGTCCGAAGATGCGGATTATGTGTTCAGAATAGTTCGCGCACTATACTGTATCTCGTCGATGATATAGAAAATGACATAAGAATGGCAACAAATTTTTTTTGAGTCGTCAAAAACTATTCTCACAGATATCTTCTTTTGCAAAAAAGAGTTTATTTGCGTAATTTGGTGGATATCGGAGCATGGCGAATTTCCGAATTTTCGCCGTCTTTTGATACAGACGTATGAAGGATACAAACAGAAGAGAATTATTAAAATGCTGAAGTATGTACGATGGTGGTAGGTGGCGCTTATTCCTGAATCACAGATTCATATTCCCTCCAGAATAAAAGCATGCTTAGTCCTGTTATATCTGTAGTTACTCTTAGTAGTATTATCATTGACTAAATTATATTTTTAGGCAATGGTACTGTTTAGCAATAATTAATTAAATTTTAATCAATTTCTTTTTTTAAGAAATGGAAACAGTTCGTCCATGTGGTTGTAAAGGCATAAGGTCTTGTCTTATTTGTGAAGCCGAATATAATATTGTGAAACCTGATTTTAAAACTTATTTAGAGGTTAAGTTTGTTTTAATTTAATATTTCTTAATACTTCTTTAATAAAACTTATAGTTGATTTACATTTTCTCTAGATGATGTGATCTAAACATTTGATTAACAAAAATAACAGTAGTAAAGTACTGCTTAAAATATTCTTTGATAACGTTTATTAAATACAGTTTACTTTCTACATTAATATGTTTGTTACTTGAGATTATTGTTAATAATACAGTGTGTTTCTTTAATTTTTGAAACACAGTGTATTATAAAAAGTTAAAATATCAAAATCTATTAATATAATTGGAACATATTTAGTGCAAATTAAATTATTATTAAGAGTAATGTATATTTTTATCAACATATTTTACTTGAAACATTTGAGTGGGGTGATTTAACTAAAATACCTTATATATTTGATTTTGCATAAACACTTTAAAGAAATATGCAATTCTAATTTCAACATTGAAAGAAAGCTTTTAAGATATCACTATAGTGATTATGTTATTTATCAAATTACCTTATTATTTATTAAATAATGTTATAGATAAATGTTTTAATAATCAATATGAATTCAGTTAAAATTGTGTTATTGACCCTTTGCATTTGACTGTTCCCATTAAGGAGATATTGTAGTTATACTTCTTGAGTGCAAAGCATTAATATGCCAAATATTTTCAACTATAAGTAACAAAATTGATAAAGGCGATTAGTAAATGTTAACTTGTAAATGTGAACTATTATATAATATAAGTAATACAAAAATTGTATGTATCGAATGTAAAAATCTTTAATTTGCTCTTTTGTCATTATATGGTATACACAGTATATAATATATATATATATATATATTATTGCAGTTATAAATTGTAATTGTTCAATATTCTAGAAATGCTCCAGTTATGTGTACTGCCCTCTTTGTGATAAATCGTGGCCTGGGTGGGATGCTGATTTATATAAAACTCATCCAAATCATCAGGGGAAAGCCATAGAATTTCCTGGTGTATATATACAGGTCTATATACATAAGATAATCATTTTAAAGGATTTTTTTTTAATGTTTCATAATTGAAGATATGAGTGAAGAAGCTATTGCATCATAAATTAATTGCTTGGAACATAGTTGATTTAAAGATTTTCGACTGAAACTTTTATATGAATTTTATTTTTGTAGTTAAAAAGGAATTAATTAACAAATCGATTTTTTTTTAAATGTTACATAACATTATCCACTTGTGTTTTCAATTAGCAAGTTAATTAAAAAATAAATGAATGTTCTTTAGAACAGGGTTCAAAAGGATTTTACCTGAGATATTTTATTTTTTCCTTATGCAGTAACTTATTTTTTTATAGTTTGTTGCATTGTGTGAATATGTATTTGAAAATTGTTATTGTCACAGTAGTTAATGCTTCCTTTACTTCAATACCCAAGTAATCTTTTATTTTAAAGCATGGCTTCATTTGAAATTATTTACTTTAGAAAGAATATTTAATAGAGAAATGATTTATGTTATTCTTTGTAACCAGTTAGATTTCCTGAATTCTTGTGAGATTACTTCATTGGTAAAAGAACTTGACAATATTCGTTGGGAAACCTCTCAAAGTGGAAGAAGGAAACAGGTATTTTAAATACAACAATTAAAATTTGGTCTTAGGAACAGGAATATATTAAGTCTACTTTTCTTAAAAAATGACAGTTTACATGCTTTTTACATAAAAGTTCTCACTCTTTCTATTAGTATCAATTATTTTATTGAAAGTTACTTAGTTTTTAATATAGTAGTATAATACTAGTTACAATTGTAATCATTAACTGTGTAACATCCATCATATAATATTATGATCGGGTTCATGGTATTAAGTTAGATAAGATCATATCAAAACTTAGAAGTGGAAGTTGATATTAAGTTACTGAAATTTGATATCTATCATCAGTGCTGGACAAAAGTCCAATTTCTTTTTTTTCCATTGTACAATAAAATACCTTTTTTCTATGTGATCTAAATGTTTCTTATGTGTATATCTCTAATAGTTCCAAAATTATTAAGATTTTGCACCTTTGCTATGCTTTAAAATTTGAAAAGTATGACTTAATATACTCTGAATCTGGGCTTTATATTGTATATATTTTGTTCTATAACAGTTAGTAAAATTATAAATTGTTGAAAATTTAGAACTTTGGTCCAAAATGTAATTTCAAAAAAAGAAAGCTTCGTTTGGGTTCCTTCAATGGATTTCCAAAGCCTACAAAGTTTGTACAAGAAAAATTGTCGAAGGTGCCCATACTTGCTGATTTTCAAACAATAGAACAATGTACTTTAGAATATGACCCATTACGAGGAGCTTCAATAGATCCACATATTGATGATTGCTGGATTTGGGGTGAAAGAATAGTTACAGTCAATGTTATGGGAAACTCAGTTTTAACAATGACTCCTTATCATGGTTTAGATACAAAGTACAATTTAAAAAGCATTGCAGAATATTCTACATGTAAGGATTTGAAATTTGATATAAAAAGTAAAGGAGATAGTGATGATGATGTAGTGGTCAGACTCCCAATGCCAGAGGGATCTCTTATGGTTCTTTATGGTTTGGCAAGGTAAAAGAATTTTCTTATCTGTTATTCGTTTCACGTGTTTCTTATAAAATCAGCTGAACTTTTTCATTACATTAAATTCAAATATTTATTAGTTAATTCTATTGTTCAAAATTATGTTTTTATGAATTAAAATGATTTTGCATTGCAAGTATTATACAATTTAGTTAATGATTCAATTAATGTTGAATACCATTTTAAAAAGATACTAAAAAGATGTAAATAAATTTATACTAGATATTATTTATTACTTCAGTGAAAGAAATATTAGGATTATCTTTTTAGGTACTCTTGGGAACATTGTGTTTTGAGAGAAGATATAACATCTAGACGAATTTGTTTGGCTTACCGTGAATTTACACCGCCCTATTTAAATGATACATTAAGAAATGATGAAGTTAGAGAGATTTTAAAACGAGCTTCAATCTTTCAGTGATATACAAATCAAAATTTAAGAACCATATATTTCAACAAAACATGTAATATTAAAATTGTAAGATATATTTAATTATACATTTCATTGTATTTACAGAAATATATTAAATCTTTTATACACATTACCTACAACTGTAGTTCTATATAAATATAACATAACATAAGTTAAAATTATTATTATAAAGAATTTAAAGTCAAAGTAAACGAGTAATATTAAATGCAGAGAAGATTTACAGAAGTGAATTTTTGGTAACAAATGTTAAACTAAAAAATGCAGTAAGCAACATTTACTATAATATAGAATTAGTAATTTTCAAAATTATAAACGATTAAAATATATAAATACTTTAGAAAAATGGAAAATACTATTATGAAACAGTGAATATTTTCAAGAAAGTATTAATTAAAAATTTAGAGTAGAAAAGAATACTAAGGGTTCTTTGAATGTTCAGAGGAGGACATGTAAACAACCGGAAACGTAGTGAACGGATCTGCTTTTCCTAATGGTTGATAACCATTGACTAAACTTTCTCTCAATTCCCATTTACGTCTTTCCCTTTCTGTCTTCTGTCTTCTAATTGCCCGGCCTAACATGCAAGCAAACATTATTCCAGTCAACTGAAAACAAAAACAAACAAAATTATTAAGATTCACATTTTAAGATTCCTATTTAAAGAATATTAGTTTGAACATCCCAGAATGTACTAGAATTTATACATAAAGCTATACAATAATTGCTAATTATATGGTATTTAATAACTTTTTAAATAAGAAGAATAACATTTGGAAAAAGAAGTCTTGTTTAAATTAAATTTTACATTCATTGTGTTTTGAAATTGTAGGAATAATAAATAAAACAAATATAAACCTGAATAAGAGCAATGGCCACAGCTCCTGTACTAATATACAATGCACTCCTGTGAATAATAACTGATAGGTTGTGGATACATCCAGTTCCATAAGGAGTCCTAGAAATGTCATCACTATCAGGTGTATGTGTACTGTTCTCATTAATATCTGCCCATGGTCGACAAGATTTTGGAAGATCTATTTTATTTTCATCCATAATATCTGCCCAGTCTTCATATCCATCATATCCGCAACAATAAAGCTATAATATAATAATTTAATAATTTAAGTATGTAATATAATGATACATAAAAATTGGAAAAGGTTTTAATTTTACTAAGAAGTAAGAAACCTTATCTTAATTTTTATCTGATAAAAAATAATCTTATCTACTTCGTAACTATAGATAATTTTTGTATGTTTTAACAATCCAATTACCCTTGATTGCAGAAAATCAATAGCATCTGTAGCTTCTTGATTTTTCCCATATTGATGCATAGTAACATTGATTTTTTCAGCAAGAAGATCCCTTACTCCATCTTGAAGAGCATAAGCTGCAATTGCAGCAGATAATTCCAATATAAGAACAATTGACAGTGATACTGCAAACTGTAATTATAACGATTTTTATCTGATTAGTTAATGAAATGCATAATAAGATCTCATTTTAAAGAAATATACATAATTATAAATAACATAAGTTAAACACATAGATAAAATAAAAGATAAATTAGAAGTATACAATATTTACTGAAATTTAAGTTACGTTATGTATTAAATAATAATTATATAATAAGTGAATGCAGAAATACTTACTACAAGAACCATACAAGTACTTTCTCTAATAGCTCCACAACAACCTAGAAAGGCTATCACAAAAACAATAATTCCAACAATGATTAATAGAGTTGCTGGAGAAATGTAACTGGGGTCCAGAAAATGTGAGAAATCATTGTAAACTGCATAAATTGTTGTACCAACGGATATTATCATTATCCCTGTCAACTGTAAACAGATAACATCTTAATAAAATTTTAATGTTAACGAATAAAAGAAAACAAGAAACCAGTTACATTAAATATGTTTCATATCTTTTTAACAGAAAATGAATAATATTGAAGTACACCAAGAAATCTCTTATTATTTTATTACTTTGAGCAATAATCAGTATTTCAAATGAGGCATACAATTTGGCTGATAAAAAGAGTTTACTGTTTTTAGTTAGTACTAGCTTAATGAATATATGCAACTTTCTTATGCTATATGCAAAACCTAATATACACAATTTATATATTTTTTAAAGAAATTTTGCAGAAGTTAAATTTTCCTTGGCTTCATAAAATCTGAATATTCATTGTCACATATACATTTATATATGCATTATACTAACAAAATATAAAAATTAAAAAATCTACAAAGTGAATACTCTGTTTTTGTATAATTTAGATGAAAAAAATTTAATTTGTATAAAATTTCTTAAGAAACTTTCTTCCTTTATTGTGTTTGAAATAATAATGAACTTACATGAACAATAAATGTTTATCGAATTCAAATAGCATAGTGCTGTATTTTAGTTCCTTCAAATTTAAGTATATAAATAATAAAATATTACAATGTAAATATTAAAAAATTTATAAGGTATGAACATATGCATGTTTTGAGAAAAAATTGATATTACTAGATTAGAGTACCATGTAATTAATTTTTAATTAATTAAAACCATTATCAAATAAATTATCGTTAAAGATTACTCAAAAACCGATAATTAAATTGTAAGGTAACTCTTTCAGTCTAATGTAATATTGTATTTCATTACATTTCTTTTTTAACGAGAAAAGTATATTTTTCAGTATATTTATCATGTTCTAAAAAATATTTTATTTATGATTTTATCCTTTAATTATAATTGTACATTTAACATTAAAACAATATTATTAAATATATTCATTATTATTATTTATTGTTGCATAGCGATTTGGTCATTTAATTTTTTTTAAAACGTCATGGAATAATGTTTTTCGTTTAAAACATAATATCTGTATGAACGACTCATTTAATTGATAATACTTTATCAGAAGCATTGTTAAGAATGACAGACGTAAGTTCAATTGTACAGGACAACTGATATAAAAATAAATGCAATTGATATATCATTCATTTTGATAAATTACGAAAGATACCAACATTATTATTATAAAATTTGGACTGTTTCCGTTCATTGTTCTTAATATCCGAAATAATCCGAACGATATTGCAGTTCCCTGAAATAAGGGTTGTCGAACCCGTATCGCTTAAAAAATAATTTCCTCTAATACCAACAGATATCTGCACAGACCGGGACAACAGAATTCTGTTATCAGTATCAAAGAGATTATACAGGTTTATCTAGACTGATAAGGCAAACCATTTTCACAGGCAATGGTTTCTGACTGTGATACTGATCACAGAACACGAAAATTTTCGTGCACCGAAGAAAACAAGAAATTCAGTTCGATAAATTTATTACTAACAATCATTCTAAAATTTGTCGCTTCTTTGGGAATTTAAGATATTGGAATTTTGAGATTTGTTACATTTGGAATTTTGATATTTTTATATTTTGAAATTTGTAGATTTGGGGAACTTTAGAAACTTTATAATCTCGAAATTTTTGAACTATGGAAATTTTTATTTTTTGATTTTCGATACATTCGAATTTTTAAAGATTAATTTCTGGATTTTTGAATTTTGGAACTTTAGAATTCTAGAATCTGGTTTTTATAATTTTTTCTTTTCATAAATTTTCATGAATTTTGATATTTTTATATTTTGAAATTTGTAGATTTGGGGAACTTTAGAAACTTTATAATCTCGAAATTTTTGAACTATGGAAATTTTTATTTTTTGATTTTCGATACATTCGAATTTTTAAAGATTAATTTCTGGATTTTTGAATTTTGGAACTTTAGAATTCTAGAATCTGATTTTTATAATTTTTTCTTTTCATAAATTTGGGACTTTAGAATTTTTGAATTTTGTGACTTGTATCGTTTTATGTATTAATATATTAGTTTGCGAAAATCGGTCGCAAAATCGAGTTCGCTGAATCGATTCTCACAATCTAAAACGGTAGATAGGCCCATTTCATAGAAATCTTTAATCTCATTTTCAAGATAAAATTTACAAATAAGCAAACATACAAAAATTGTTACTTAAGTAATATTTGATAGTACAGGTAATAAAAGCGATACATAGTAAGAAAAGAGGATCAAGGTAGAAGAAATGTTTGGCGACGTAAACCTGTACAATGTAATAATTCATCGGGGTCGACCTCACCCAGTCGATATCGATTCTGTTGCTCGTTCGATGGCGACGCGCAACTGTGATCACGCGTGTTCATGTATGTATAAAGGGTTGACCTAACTTTCCGAATCTCAGGGCCGAGTATAGTTATTCTCGCGAGGGAAAATTGACGTGGTGGCAATTACAGTCGTGGTCAGCCTCGACTTCGTTCGTCATTTCTGTTTATCTTTGCATTGTTATTAACGTATATCTTTTATTTACTTGACTTTTCCTTGTCTTAATTATTTGAATGACACCGCATACCGCAAGTGACTTGTGTATATATGGCTAATGTTCTCCGTCAGATTGATATTACTTACGCGTAAATATTTTTGTTTGTAAAATTCTTTCTTACAATGCTTTAGTAATTCATTGTGTGATTAAAATGATTATATTGACCATATCAAGTTTAATTAAACGTTTTCTTCGATGTTATAGGTTATCACGCAACAATATTAACCTATATGCAATGAAAACATACACATAAATATTTATGATTTTATAGATTTATTCTAATACATTTCTGTTTGTATTTTTTCAACATTTATCTTTTTCTAAAACATTAATTTATAGTAAATTGAAAACATTAATTGAATTAACTTAATAAATCAATGCTATAGAAGTATATACTTGTTCATATGTTCATCATTACGTTCATTCGAATAACTTATTTCAGAAATTAATAAATTCAATTTTGTTTAATTAAATCCTTCTCCAGTAATCGTTCATAGTAATATCCGTTTTCAATCGATCTTTCTCGCATTTAAGCGTATAAACGCACGGAGTAAAAATAACACACGCGTTTGAAACGAAGCAAAAAATTGTTACGTAAAAGAATATACTTTTTTTTTCGATATGTTGCGTGTAACTTTAGAAAACTGATTTCGATCTTGTCACAAGATATCGATATCCATGACTTACAATCGATTGGATGACGAATCTCAATAATTTTTTTAAAACGCAAATGCAAACAATCTACATAATCGATCGTGCGGAAAGTAACGGAAGTAATAAGTTGGTAAATAAGGAAATAAAACGATTGATCGCAACATTTGAACGTAACAGATGAACAATCGATATAATCGGGCGGCCATTTGTTTGATTAATCGATCGTATGCGTCGTGGACATGTGTTACGTTCAAAGGACATGTAAAAAGATAATAAAATAACGTGGTTACAGACCACAAAAAGCGAGTTAACCGCGCAAAGCAGGTATTTGATGCATCGTAGACCAACATCCAGGTGCGTGGCAGCCATTTTGGTGCACGTTGTAAAATCCTTTTACACGCAGGTGCACTGCGGAACAACACTGCTCCTTCTCACTCTCGAACAACGAGGAAGAACCAACTGAACGTAGAAAACACCTAAACTCTATGCGATGTATCGCATTATCTACTGATAAAGACGTGTACGTACCGACAACACACGTAGCGCTACTCGGTTACGTGTTTTTACAAATGTGCTTACCTTCCTCCTCCTCCTTTATTTCTTTCTTTCCTCATGGTATTTTTGTACGCCTTTTTTCATTACGCGTTCGTATGACACATCGTTGCGTTCGTGATGGATAAATGAAACGGAAAATCGTCCGAAATTACAAATTACGTTCGATTGAATTTTTACATCGTATATTGATTAAAAATATTAGATTTAATCAGTGCGATCATTTCTATTTTCGGGATACGTTTACTTTTCCCGAAATTAACATTGTTATGATTCCTTATTTTTTAAGGAAGCTTTATATGGATTAAATATTATAAAATATAATATGTGTAAGTTTGAAAATATTTACTCTAAAGTGATGTATGTTACTGTTAATTTATAAAAGCGTTAGCGATTATATACAGGGTGTTACCTGTAACGCTACTCACGATTTTTCTCCCACTTGCAGCCACCTTACAAAAAAAAGTTTAGAACAATATTTGCAGAGTATGAAGTGCACAATAGATATTAGTAAAGCAAATTTCGAAAACAGTTTGTTTTCTTGGCAAAGTCAAGGTCACCTTGGGTTCTCTAAATAGGAATACACATTTTTTTTTATTCATAGCTTCAGAGGACATCGAGACGAATTCAAAACATATATTACATAATATTATTATTAACATATTACTCGATTTATATCAATAGGTATCAACAAAATTGGAATGTTCATTATTTTGGACTATTTGATGCATAATTATAAAAAATAGTTTTTTCAATTTTGTCTGTTTGTTTGTGTAAGTCTAAACAAAAAATTCATTCATTTTTATGAAATTCGCACAGTTTGTGAATGATATACTTGGTCATAGTTTATTTTTGATTTCCTTTTGATATCTCCAGCGGTTTTGAAGTTGTAAGATTATTTGCTATTATTCTTAAATAGAACATGTATCCTTGAATTTCTAAAACCTAGTATAATTATAATCTCGTTAAATATAATTTTATTTCTATCAATTCTGTCTTCAGGAATATCTCAGTAACGACATCGAGGTGAATCAATTAGTTAAATAAACGTTAATTAAATAATCATTAATCAGCTGTTAAAATTTGTTTTACTATATCTGTATTTATATTCTTGGTAAAAGGTAATTCATATTCACAGTATTTACATGAAATTAATATTTACATTATTCATGAAATATTACCTAATCGAAAGAGTTAGATAGTTATTCAAATTTTTAAATAATACATTTTTTCAGTATGTAAAATTTAATGTATATAAATAATAAAATGTATATGTGTAATATTTACGCATTTCTGTGTATAAGGTTTATTTGTATACAAATAATAGGACTTCATAAAATTATTATCAAAACCGCAAATCATTTAAAGTATGTTTATCACTGTAACTACCGCATACTTATTTTTAGGTTGACAACGAAGTAAAAGAATTCGTACATAAATTAAGGATAAAATATGAACTAGTATATACAATCATTTTTTATCTTTACAAAAGTGAATGGATATTTCTATGAGAGAACGGTGCAAGAATCCCTTAATTGACCTCGTTAATGTCGATGATATTTTTCTTAATTGCATTTTTTAATTCTGATATGTGCATTCTGAGTCTTCTTACGTGTTTTATGCGCATTATTTATCCTTTGATTACACTATTTTGCTGGTACATTTTTGTACCAGTTGCTGTTCATGTACTACCACAAAAACCAATATTATTTAAGGTGATACATTTTCAGATCTATTATTGTTAGTTAAAATAAAAACCTAACCGAAGTCATCTTGGCTTCTTCAGTAGTTCACTCCACCAAAATGGAAATGATTTATATTTATTTATTAATTTATTTCATTTATAATTTATTGCAGTTTTCACATAAAAAATGCTAACTGACTTATATTCGACTACGAAAAAAATTGAATCAAACAATTTGCTGTAAATAACGATTATTTTAAAATTCTTGGTATGTACAAACATTACTGTAAGTCCAGATTTAGTTATTCAAGTTTGTAATTTTTCTGAATTTAAATTTAGAAATTAATTTTCGTAAATTTAAAGTATTTAAAGAATAAGGTTACGTAATGGGCACGTGATTAATGAACACAGCGCATGCGCAATCCTTTTTTGTACTGTTTCGGAGAATTTGAATATTTGAAACTTTAGGCTTTCGGAATTTTGAGAATTTGATAAGTTGAATATTTCCGAATTTGTAAATCTTAAAAATTTAGAAATTATGGAAGTTTGGACATCCAATAATTTGAGAATTTAAAAATTTGTAAATCTTGGAAATTTGAGTGTTTGAAAATGTAACAATTTTTGTATTAAAAAAATTGGTAAATTCGACAATGTTTCAATCCTGAAATCTTGAAAATTGAAAAATTGAATAATTCGTGTATTTAGGAAAGATCTTGAGAATTTGTGAATTAAAAATTTTGAAATCTGAAACATTAGATTTTCGGAAATTTGAAAATTTGAATATCTAATTTAATAATTTGTGAATTTAAAAAATTGAGGAACGCCAAAATTTGAAAATTTCTGGATTTTTATAATGTAGGAATTTAAAAATTTATGGATTTGATAATGTAAGAATGCGAAAATTTAATTTAAAAAGATGTTATAAAATAAATACAGCGATAAAAAAATGATGGAATCCATAATCCCTTTTAAAACAGAACGTTGATTTCACCTTGGTGTGCTAAAGGTTAAATCCAATATTAAACTATTTTAAATTGATCCATATACTAAACAAGCAATTAAGATTAAGGAGAACATTACATGAAAGCAGCTAATAAATAATGTGTAATCAGGTGTGAATATTAATTGTAATTGATCGCTATAAACTTAATTCCTTAAGCAGCTCGGTTTGAACAACTGGTATCAGCTGCTCGAAGAATGATCTATTTACAGTGAAGGGCTTCAAAGTGGTCAGCAGTGGACATCGACCGGTTTCTAAGCTCATGCGTGAAAACAGCATATGACTCATGTGTATCATAGTGTGGGTAATTCAGCACACGTCCATTATTCATACGTGAAAAAGTATTACAGACTATATATATACGCTAAACTTCATGTCAAACTGCAATCGTATACTTCGCTAAAATATTGTCCGGTATCAGTTACACGTTCAACGTCGATCCGTTCCATTTAATAAAAATCTTATTATTATTATGTTACAGTATTAAAAAGGATACACATATGTACTGAATTAGTTAAGTTATGTCGTTTTTATTAGTAGACATTTATACAACTTATGTTTCAACACATTTTTTTTCAACAAGTACATACATACGTAACCTTAAAGCTTACATTTTAGAATGTAAAGGTCACATTTTACAACCTTTTTTATGTGAATTCTTAATAAGAATTTATGAAGTGCATTTTGTACATTAGGTAACCAATAACAATGAACTTACATACAAAAATTTCATAAGAATCGGTTAACACAAAAAAATGGTAGATATCGAAATTTTAAAAGATCTTTAAGTCTGATACAGTTATAGACTGAAAATTGCCATTCATAACTACGTCAATCGATGTTTATGACATACTTAGTTTATTTTAACGTATATTAGCAAGTAGTGCTATAGGTCTCTCGAAAGAAAAGGACCTGTTTTTGAATGGTAAATTTTGTAATTTACAGATTTTTTAATTTAGAAACCTGAAAACTTAAGAAATTCTGAATATGAGAATTTAGGGATTTCGGAATTCGCGTAACTGGTTATATACACGCAGATCATAACATTCAGAATGCACTACAAATTAGCTCCAACAACGGTCGATTGACAATTTAAATTCTACCGTTTTAGAGCTATAGCTTGCCCCACTTGCGTAGGCCACTCTGTATAAACATTGTTTCACAAAACTGATTTCACTAAAACCTCATGATAGATACAATGACGAAGGAACTGAAAATAAATATAGATTACAATGCAACAAGAGAGTATTGATAGAATGGCTATAATTTACACAAGTTGGGGGAAAACTGGCCATTAACCAATCGTAATTTTTTAAGTGCATTGGACATATCAGTATTGAATGCTTACCAGAGACATATGCAGTAAGCTATGTTGTATTTATAAATCCATATCTATTATGGAAATATGTAGCTACAAAATTTATAATATTAAATAGTTAACATTTAATAATTTAAAACAAGGACCTTGTCAAGTTATCAGGAGTTTTTTTCAGCAATTGTTGGGTACAGTATGTCTTCTTTGTTATTTATTATAACCTTATAAGTCCTTTACATTACGTTTTAAAAGAAGCATACATTGGCACAGTATATTTATGGAATATACTCTATGAATTCACGATTCCTTAATACCAAATTTTGGATATATAAAATATTTTATTATATATGAAATTTATCTTTTAAGGAATTAATAATATAACGATGTTTCTTCTTATAATTATGTTTCAATTAAAGGTATTTTTTGTATGAGTAACCGTCTTTGAAGATCTTGAAACATTTCATACACTCTCATAACTGTTTTTGATCGACCGTGCCAGATAAACTGAAAACCAAATACCTATTGCCTGCAAAATAAATAAAAGAATGTATTGAACGAAATTCTTACGACGTAACCTGGCATAAAATAATATTAAGTTATATAAATATACAAGGTGACTTATTTAAATCGACCCATTCAAATATCTTCAAAAATATTGAGGATACTAAAAAATATTTTAAAGTTACATGATTTCAGGAGGCCATTATCTGGTGAAAGTAGTTTTCTTTTACATTATAAATATTCACATAAACACAAGATGTTAAATGAAATGCATATTAGCTACTTTTGTGTACAGAATAATGAGATGCATTGAGCGGCATATTAAAAAAATATATAATTCACCAAATAATTTGTTCTCTAAAAGCATGTAATTTTTGTGCAAAACATTTTTTTGTATCAACAGCATTCGAATGGGTCGATTTAAATAGGCACTCTGCATACACAGTTTCTTCAGTTCCTAAATAGATGATTACCTGAACTACAGCAATACCAATGCCAGCACCACCTACTTGCACGGCGTGGGATTTGATAAAAGACAGGAACCCATCAGAACAACCCTTCGGATGTAGAGTAGGAGATGTAAGGGTACAATTTTCTTCTTTCGGGAGATTATCGCAGCATGAAGCAGGGAGAGATTGCAAAATGGTCATCCACTCGTTCGCATTATTTGTTCCGCAACAATGAAACTGGAATAATTAATATTTTATCTTACATAACTCATTTACAGTGTTAAATGAAAGCAAATTAAAAATATCTGAGGCCAGAGTCCAAGTACATTAAATACATTCCGTTTCTCATAACAAATTTTTCGTTATTTACAGTGATAAAAGTTATTTCATTCTAAATCGTTCAGTTTAGTGCAAAAATTATATTATGTCTATATTTTGTTCTACACTAAACTATGTAAACGGCTTTTATTATTAATATAACATTTTATAGTATTTGGACATTTCAAATTCATAGGTACTATACTGTTTGCAATATTAAATCCTACAATATTCTTTGGTTCTACAATTGTAAACCGTCCATGAAATGAAGTCTATTACATAGATAACGATAATTTTGCACTTCAAACATTTTTCAAAAGATATGTCAAAGCTATAAAATACTACATCCCATTCTACATCATTTATATAAGATACAAAATTGGAGCAACAAAATGAGTTACCAATGTTGCTTAACATTAAAATATTGATAATATATACAAACAATATGATACTGTCATCATTTCAGAATTCTCAATATTTATTAACAATGTTGAAATATGGGTAAAATATTGATAGTACTGAGTGTACATGTTGTTCACGAGAACTTTGAAACGTTGACAATATACATTGATCACTTGAAGTTTTCAAAAAGTTTCTAAAGTTACAAACTTTTTGCATCATTAACTTTTTTTTCTCCGAAGTTTAAAAAGTGTGTCGTACTCGTTCCTATGTACATACTAATACGCAAATTGAGTTTGGAATTGTTATTTCAAATGCTTGTTTACCGCTTTATCGTTATAGATAAATACTAAAGTTAACAAACCCTTTTATTACTCAAAAATTTTGGATCAGATAATTTAACTGTCACTGTCAAATTTTCTTTTTCTTTAACAATTTATATACAAATAATGAAATTTAAAAATTATTTAGGTAGACAAAGCTACTGACGTTTTCGCTACTAACAATGGACAACTATAGTCGTTTGTCACGAAACGAACACAGTAGGCGTACCATTCGCGATTATAGCTGTCCTATTACATATGAAGTTAAACAATTTAGTGTATACATATATGTATGAAAGCGTTTCCGAATGGATATGGCTGTAGCGATAACGTTACGAACTTAAAATAAGAGTATGAAATTAAAGAAAATTACATCGTTCTGAAGATTATTCCACACCATCTGTATTTCTGAGCTGTTTTTATACTGTTGCATTGTTTCTAGCATCTTCTCTTCAACAATCGTTGATGCTTTGGTTCGCAAAACATATCCAGATATGCCAGCTGAGAGTTCCAAAATAAAAACAAGAACTAATAACGATGTAAACTAGAAGCAGAAAAAAGAAAAATTATTTATATGTTTTACAAACAGTGGTCTGAACATCACTTAATCTATACGCGGCGAACTTCTGAAATTTTAAATAAAATACGTAAAAAATATTTGGCATTTGTCTGATTGCGCTATAACAAACTCCCGTTATGTTCCCACTAAATTTCAAAATTCGCATACGTAAAAAATAAAAAATTAAAAAATTGCTCACTTTAACCTATAAATTTTCGTTTAAAAATGTTTGAATTCCTAAAACGTTTAAATTTTTTAATTGAAGAGTGAACTTTAAATGGTGACAAATTCTAAATTTCGCAATTTGAAAACTGCGACTTTCCAAATTTTTAGATTTGTAAATTTCAAACTTTAAGAAATTTTTAATTTCTCAATTTGGCAATTTCAAAATTTCATAAGTCCTAAAATGGAAAATCTTAAATTTTGTAAATTTGCAAATTCGAAAATTTTAGGTCAAAAATTAAAAAATTAAGATTTGTAATTTTGAAAATAAGCAAATTTCGAATTTTATAAATTCCAATATTTAAGTTTTTCTAAAGTTCCCAATTTTATAATTTGTAAATTAATACATTTGTAATTTGTACAAAAAATTTAGAAATCAGTAAATTTGCAATTTATAAATTTTTGACATTTTTTTTAAATTTTTCAAATTTTAAAAATTTGAAAATTGATGTCCTCTCTCGTTTCTTTTTAATCTGACCTGAAATCGTCATCTCGGAGACCTGAATATTACTAATAACTAATAAATAGTGTCAAAATTATAATTACCGTAACAATCATGCAGTAATTTTCACGAACGGCGCCGCAACATCCAAAAAAGGCAATGAGAAAGATAATTGCACCGATTGCGATGAGCAGCGAAGGAACTGACAAGAATTTATTATCCAAGAAATGCTGATAATTGTGATAAATTCCATGAAACACGACTCCAATAGATAATAAAATTATTCCCGTTATCTGAAAATGAAAATACGTTTTTTATCATTTTTTGTTAACCATATAATCTAAACTTGTAGTGTAGAGATGATTTATGTTTGACATAAATATCTGCATAAATAAATATCTATTTTAACGTGCTAATCGGGTCAAATCAATTACCTCTGTTTACATGAGAAATAGGATAAGCAGAAAATAAGATTAAGTGTTTTTTAGATGCCGAGAGAATCTTTAGAAATTACCGAGAGATGGGTGAAATGGGGCTAAGCCATGGTTTAAAGAAATACTACTTTAAATAATTTTGTCTAGTGATTGTAAATTTATACAGTAACATTTAACTTTTATTTCAAAATCCATGTATTAACGATGTTTAAAACTAGTACTCGGTTAAATGATATACCGTATAACATTCGAAAAATTGTATCAAATATCATAATTACTAATTTTATTTCGGTAGATAATAAACAAATCTAAGAGTATTTTATAAATCGTACACGTTTAATCAATCAAAATTACTCATTTTTTATTTAAAATATTGTTTTAGTTATTACTAAAGATAATTAATCAAATAAAGTAACTAAAATAACAATGAAAGATAACGTATGAATATTTTTTCATGTTCCGATTGTACAAACATTATATGTGCTTTAAAAGAAGTTCGTTTTCAACTGCTGCGGTGTCCGAGCGGTTAAGGAGATGGACTTGAAATCCATTGGGTTATACCCGCGCAGGTTCGAATCCTGTCCGCAGCGAACTTTTTTTTTTTTCTTAAAAAAGAGCATTACAAACTAATTTTCATACTTATATTCATATATCTGTCTCTCTTTATAAAAATAGTTATATTTCACTTAATTAACAATTTATTTCTCTTTCTATTCATATTTGCAAAAAAAAAAAAACAAGATGAATTAAATATCTGTTTTGTTAAAATATTAACAGCAAATGTTATTTGTTTTATTTAAAATGCTTTTTTATGAAAAAATAAATATTTCTATAAGAACGACAATTTTTTAGTTTCTTTTTTCAATGAATGTTACGCTATATTTAACTAAAATAAGCTTAACAAAATTAATCACTGAAATATATACGTATTTGAACGTTTATAAACTTTTCTAAACCTTTTAATAAATTTAGAGGTAAAATTTATAATAGATTAAAAATTAAAAATAATTGTAATCTGTTTACTTCAATAAAACTAATGATAAATATAAGTATATATAAGTATATACGTGTGTATGTAATGTGCATCGATATATCGAATATTGTATGACGCATAAAATGATCAACGGGAAAACAGATTACTTCGTTGTGACGAACGGTTATTTCCACTGTCAGTTACATTTCATTCCAAATTTTAATTCAGATTAGACTTACATTATCCTTACAGCAACCGTAAGGATCTAGAATCTATATCGATATTTGTATCAATATTTAGGTTATACGGAGGTTAGTAAAATTTGTACAAAGATTAATAAATCTTTATACGTAGCTCATTATTCACATATGTGCAATTTTGTCATTTATCAATGACAGTGGAATATAAAGAAAAATCATAACAAATCCACAATTTTAAAAACTTGTATGCAAACATCTGAAATATGCAAAACATTCCGCGCTATTCTTATGATCCTTCAGGCAGAAAATATTTAAAATCACGTTTATTATTTCTTGTACACTAATATGCGTGTAACGTTAAGCTTTGTTAAGTATCTATGTTGAGAATTTAAAATATAACTTTCTACGAAAAATACGTTAACAACGTTTCAATAGCAAGGTAACGAAATTAAGATAGCGAAGAAAATGTTACTTACAACAAAGAGCAGATTGAAGGCAAACATAAGATATTTGACACATCGAGAACCGATAGATAATGTCATATTGCTAACCGTTGCTTATCACTGACAGTGTAAAATAAATATTATTTTTCGATCGAAACAGACAAGAAAATATCAATTCGGTACGTTTTTATTTAGTTTTTCAACATTAAAAAAAGGCGCACAAACCGGCCAAGAACACAACGACAATTCACTACTTTTAGACTATCGCGTGGCTGCGTGTGCCCGCGCATGCGCGAATATAATGCTCTTAACCAAGGTTGTGAAATTTCAAAGGTTACCAACCGCAATTTTTTTTCCATTTTTTGTTATCCTAATTCTGACTTCCTTCATTCAAATTAAAAACTTTCTATTGAGTGAAATCATAATTGCATAAGACTATTTAAGAACTATAAAAATAAAACCAAAGTTAATTTTTTACAGATTTATAAAATTGTATGCCAACATACTTCCTTTTTAGCATCGTATCTTCATGATTTTAATTCAAATTTGTGTATGCCATGATACGTTTCTTAATTGTAATGATACTTATGTTAATTAAAAATTGTATGTTGTAATATTATAATTAAAATACTAATATTAATAATATACTAATAAATGAGATTGTTTTATTGTAAAATTCTCACAGAGAATGACAGATTGTTAATCTTATATCTTATCTGTGTATAAACAATACAGAATTGAATATTTTTTATAATTACCGTGGTGATTACTGCATTGGTCTTTGAATTACATTAACAATCGCAATCCTTGTTAAAATTAATAAATGCGTTAAATGCACTAATAAATATATACTGTATTACTTAAACCATTTCTGTTTCCTTTATATAAGTTATATAAGAACAATCATTAAAAATATTGCGCAACATAGGTTATGTTCAAATCAAGTCATACAGGTGTACATGTCTATACATACAATTTATGTAATATATAATTGTTAATCTTATTTAAAATAGATACACATGGATTAAATCGTTAAAAATTTTAATAATTAATTGTTTTAATTCTTTTAGCATAGCTCTCAACTTGACTCAGATAATAATTTAGTTTGACATTATTTTGAAAATTAAATGATAACAAACGCAAACCAATTTATATTTTTGAACTTACATATTAATTTAAAAGTAATTGTAATATGAATTATTGGTTTACGAGTGATTCTGAAGAATAAATATGGTTAGTGCAAAGAAAAAGTAAAATTTAAATCGATAATAATCATAAGGTAAGCGTCGTATCGAACTAGAGCAGGTGACATGCAATGCATCGTCCCTATTATAATGCAAGGAATCAATGTTAAGAGATTATAAGGATAGACTGAACTATAACACGCATCGCATTACAACTGCTAGAATCTTTTACGTTTTGCTACGCTCCATTTTAAAACTAAAATATAACAACTTTATAACATTTCTTCCGCAGTTTATAATAACAATAATTTATTGTAATAAATACAATAAAAGAAAATGTAAAATATATTATAAATACGTGTCACTCAATACATATTTTTAATTAAAAAATACAAATTTTCATAATTAGACATTGTTATGTTTACAATTTTACATTTTACATTAAGTATATTTTATTAAACGTAAGAAAAATATTTTTTCGGTATCAATTTCAAAGTCGCAATATTTGAAATAGTGGAAGGTATAAGTTCAAAAATTGTCATCTACAGTCGGAAAGTTAAAAGTATATAAAATATGAAAAATTGATCACAATATCATTTGCATTATAAATTATAGTAGTTTTGCAAATGTCGATGTAAATATGGCAATCGATATCAAGATTAAACCGTTATTCTATGATGTAAAAGGTGCAGAGTCGACGATGTTGCATTGTACGTGCTCAGGGCCGTATCATTACCTTCTGTTCATAAGTATTGCCCTGTTTCAAGTGGATATTCTGTACTTTATTTTCAACTTATTGCCAAATGCAAGATATTTTGTATTTCTTCGAATTCAGACAATAAACTGTTTATTTTAATTACCTAACTTATACTATATATACTTAATATTTCAAGACAATATAAATTTTTTATTTAAATATTAATCAGTAATAAAAATTTTAATAAACCGTAATCTATGGAAATTTATATAATATTTAACGTTTTTTTATTTGTGCAGAATAAAAATTTGTATTGGAGGAAATTTGTGAATTTGAGAATCTAAAAATTTGTGAATTTTGAGATTTAAAAATTTAAGCATTTGGTAACTTGGAAATTTGAAAATTTATAAATGTACAACTAAAACATGTAACGTCTGATGAAATAAAAATTATGTTTGTATTATTTACATTTTTAATAAAATAAAACTAACAAAACTACAAATTAACATTATTAAAAATTATTAAATCATTATTTCAATATGAACGTAGGTAGGTATAAAGTACAAAATAAACATAAGTAATGAACGTACGTGACCCATTCAATATAGTACTTTATTTCGAAGAGCGGGTATAATATTAATGAAATCTTTTTAATTGTGTACAATAACTGTTACAATAAATAAATAACAATTGATTTTATAAGATCATAAAGTCAAATATTAAAAAGTTAAAATTGGAAAGGTATAGTTCTGTGTGATAAACGTAGTCGATTCTCGGTAAATTATTGGGAAGGTGCGCGCGCATCCGAATCAGCCAGGGTAGACTGATGAAAATACGGCTATTCCTCAGTGAGCTATCGAAGTGCGTCTGACCTGTTATACATTGCTTCAACGAAATATCTATAAGCGACGCATACAGCACTCGTTCTGTTTTTCTGTGCTAATATTAACAAGTTTTGTGGTCAATTGTATTTTTCTCGACGACAGTTAACAGTGAATTCGGCAAAATGGTGTCCGGAGGAATGGCTTGCGTTAAATATTTAACGTTTCTCTTCAACTTGATATTCGCGGTGAGTTCTCCATGTTGTATTTACGATTTATACACCTTTTGTATACGTTTTTCTTGTGTTTGATATCGTTTTTTTCTTATACTCATATTTCAGATTTACTAATTGCTGTTTGAATCAAAATGAGAAAGTATTTAATTTATGGTTTTTAAATGTTATTTACAGTTAAATATTTTGTTATGCCCGTCTTATTTATTTGAAAGTTTTTGATATATGACATTTCCTTTCATTCTTAATTCTATGTTCAAAAATTTTTGTTTACAAACTGTAGAAGTACTACCTTGCGAGTTTTGCAAAATATGTATAAAAATTAATTCGACATTTTATTTTATTTGAAATGCGTCTAAATGAGTTATTGCTTCATGGGTTACCTGTACCTGAGTATCAGGTGAATGCAATGTGTTGTTTATGTTGTACATAAATCTTATGCATATACACCTATAAATATATTATTTCATATGTTTATAAAATTTCTGTAAATTGAAAAATCAATATATTTTAATTTTTTTCGTGAAGTTAATTAGATACCCCAGAATGTTCGTTTGGTATTTCCTCGTACACTTACTTTACCGTGACGTTTTTATTATTTGACACACCTTTAAAACGATATAATTGGTCTGTTTTTAAGAAAAACTTGTTTTTTCTTTCAGTCATTTTTAATATGTCTATTAAAAATTATAATTAATTCATATTTACTCGACAAATTTAAATTTAATACCTTCAAATAATTCTAAATCTATTAAAAGACTTTATAGAGCCATTTAGTTATGGTGTAATTTACACAACCACTTGTCATGTAAATTAACAAATGGCGCAAAAGTGATTAAAAATGATTTAAAATTAGATACGAATTCCTCGAAGGTGAATCACTACGAAAGCAAACAAGCGTTTTCGATAGTAATAAATAAAAAAACTGTGAGGAAAAGATTCGACCTGTCTAGAGACGGTACGGAAACTTACGTATATAGACATGGTCTTAGAAAGGTGTACGGAGTGGGAGGATAGTTATATAGCGTATAGTCTCAGCCACGATATAGCAAGATCGTAAATCTGTTTAGAAGTGAATATCTGAATTCCGAATCCCAAAACAACTGTTTAGGGAAAACAAGGACAGGGCCGGGATTAAGAAGTTTAGATGTCCCAAATATATATTTCAAACTTTTTGGTGTTTCTGCATATATACGTCTATATAATTCAAAATAATAGACAGTTGAACGAAATTGCAAATGAAACTTCGCAATTTTGTGAAGTTTGGGTATTTGAAATTTTTCAATTTTTTGAACTTTAGGAATTTCAAATGTAAATTTAGGATTTTGGAATATTTCAACAATAAAATTTGGAAATTTTTGTAATTTGAAATTTTAGAATTTCGAAATTTTGAGACTAGGATTTTGTAGTTTCAAAACTTTGGGACTGTGGACTTTTGCAATTTTGGGACTAATAATTTTTAATTTTCAGCTTTGGAATTTTTGAACGTTACGACATTGAGACTGAAATGTTTGAATGTTACAACACTGAGACTGAAATTTTTAAAGATTTAAAAGTATGGAATTTTTTAACATCAGAACATTGGGATTTTGAAATTATGTAGTGATAGGATTTTAATATGTTAGAATTGTGAAAATTTTGAATTTTGAAGTTTTGGTACTATGGAACTTCAAGACTTTGGTACTTTGGACCTTTACAAAATTTGATAAATATGGTTCATGGTAAATCTAGCAACAAAAAATTTCTAATACATTCTCTGTTGATAAATTAAAAATATGCTTATTTTACTTAATAGTTAATTTAGTTCTTGATAAGTTAAGAATCCCAGAAGCTAAACTTAATCTACAACTATACGAGGATAGGTTTTTTAAAATGTAAACTAGTGGTAGGATCTATACTAGTCTATGGATGTTCAAATGTGCCAAAAAATTGTTGCATGTGTTTCACTTCTCCTTTGGCATAAAAATAAATTAATATTATATCATAAATTCAATTCTCGTCTCATCTCAATGACATTTCAGATATTAATGGCTTAATGTACAATTATTATATGTCCACCTTCTATGAGATTTGACTTTTTATATAAAATGCACAGTTCTTAATTATTTGTTCATATTGTGCAAAAATCACATTTATATTTTATAAATTTATATTTTATGTTTTATAATATTTTTATTTATTGCATATTCTTAGACCTGTTATTCTGATTGGAGAAATGTTTATAATTTTGTAAGTTCTAACTTATATTGCTAATTAAATACTTTTACTTATACATTAATATAATATTAATAATATTAATAAGTGAAGTTTAGCTTCAAGTTATTGTAATTGTATTACATATATAACATAATAAATACAATACATAAAGTATTTATTTAATACAATATAAAGTACTATTCAATTTCTAAACCTGGTTTCCTTAAAAGTGCTAAAATTGGACATAATTTCTTCTATCTAATAAGATATGTAATAAGCTACTGATAATCTAATAAGCCACTGATATGTTGTCAAAGTTAATATCATAAGTGCTTGCTTATTATACTTATATAGATATCTGCTATATCATACTACTAAAAGTAGAAACATAGGATTAATTAATAAATGAATTTTCTTATTTTAATTAATGTATCATTTGTATCAATTATAATTGTGAATGTATTTAAGACAACTTAATAAATATACTGAAAAAGAAAAGATAAATAAAAAATGGAAGACATTTTTTCAGACAAATATAAGTCTGATTTTTTCAACTATGGTGCACCTTTCCAAAGAATCTGAAAAAGTTAGAGAATAAGTTATGCCAATATGTTATTACTACAATAATATAAAAGTAGTGATCCTACATCTTCAATAAAAAATCACTTTTCTTTTCTCAAATTTTTTTTGCAGTTTTTCACTTTTTACAAGTGCAGTTTGCGGTCAAAAAATGTGAAAAAATTCTGTAATATATGCGACTGAATCCTCAATGTTTCAGAATTTTTTCAGATTTTTTGAGTGTCATTAAAAAATAGGAACAATAGAGTAAAAATTGGAATTTCAATTTTACCCTATTACTAGTTCATGAGTTGAGATGAGGGATTGAAACTTGGTGTAAGGTGTTTTGTTTTTGGATATGTTATCAAATGACATTGCAAGTTTCATTTGGCTCAAGGACACATTTGACCATCTTGTTCTGCTAGACCCTTTATTATTAACCCTTAATGATATATTATAGACGTTGAAATTGGCATAACTATTATTGTGGGTCTGACAACTTACTAATTATTGCATCATTATATAAATACAAGTGGCATTTAAATGTCACCTGTATTTCCTGCTGTTTCATATCTTAACTATGAATAATTCCATATGCAATTGGACAATAGCAATTGTGATAGATAAAAATGTATATTGAATTATTCACAAAATGTACAACATTTTTTAAAAATCAAAATGAATCTTACAATGAAATGTAATGTAAGGTTTTCCTATTTGATGAATAATTTCCTCCTAATAACATAGAACTGAAGACAGCAGGCATTCAGTTAAAAAATAAACCTTTCTAGTGAATAACAAACTAGATGAACTACATTTCAATGAAATTGAGTGTCATGATAAAATTCTTAGATGTTATTAAATTAATAATTGTTTTAGTCTATGAGCTGTATGCTTTTAGGATTAAGTTTGAAATTCAGTTATTTAACATTTAAACATTTGTATTAAATTGCATCTTAATATATCCATGTACGATATTAGCCTAATGAATCTAGAACCTCATATTGTCATTCCTTTTTAAATGTTTACCAATATTCCTGCCTTCTATAATTGACTAGATTTATTTTGTGTCATTTTAATGACATGGTATAATAAAGAGTTAAAATTGTTTAAAAGTTAAGTATTTAAAAATAAAGTTATGATAGTAATATTTATATAACATCCACTGTGTATTATTTTTATAAAACAATCTTTAGAAATGTCAATCATGTAATATTGGTTTAAGTTATATGTCAAACATGCAAGTAGTGTCCTATGTTATAACTAAACAAAACAATGTCATACATATTCTCATAAACCATATTTTGTATCTCTATTACTGTTAATATAATTATTGTAAGTATGAATTATATAAAATTTTTTTGTTACAGATAACTGGAATTGTATTTATCGCAGTTGGTACTGTGATTCTTGTGGTTTACAGTGGTTACAACAATTTTATGGATAGTTGGTTCTTTGCAGCACCAGTATTAATGATAGTAGTAGGAGTTGTTGTATTTATTGTATCATTCTTTGGTTGCTGTGGTGCTGTTAAAGAAAACCATTGTATGATAATAACGGTAATGTTCAGTTAATATTTAAAAATTCATTTAAAGCAAAACATTTTTAACTGTACTAAATATGGTTTAAAGAATAATTGAAATTAATATTTCTTTTTACTTTGTGAGCAGTTCTCTGTATTACTTCTTCTAATCTTTGCAATGGAACTTGGTGCTGGTATTGCTGGATATATGATGCAAGGAGATGTTAGTACAATGGTAGAAAATCGATTGAATACCACTATGGGAGAATATTTAACCAATGAAGATGTCCATAAATCCTGGGATATCATGCAACATGATGTAAGTGTACATAATGGCATCATTCTATTAAATACATTAACAGAATTTTTAACTAAAAAATATTTAAATAACTATTTAAGTATATTATTTACCACCGTTTGTTGTAATAACATTAATCATAATAACTAAGCTTGAACTTCCATCAATTATATAATGCACATAAATTGTCAAATTTCAGTTAAAATGTTGTGGAATGATTGATGCAAATGACTGGGCTCGTGTTGGATTCGCAGACAATACTGTACCAAATTCTTGTTGTAAAGAAGTACCACAAGGAAATACCTGTGATTCAAATTCAATTCATGTATATGGAGATGGTTGTATGATAAGTCTTGAGAATGCTATTGAAAGTAATGCTCTAATTTTGGGTGGCGTTGGAATTGGTATTGCTATTATTCAGGTAATATTTTGATTTTTGTTATAAAAATATAAATATGATATCAACTATATTATTAATTTATGACACAATAATTATAAACATTTTAATCAAAATATATGAAAGTTCAGGTAATATAATAAAATTTGTTTATTTCAGTTAATTGGAGTAATCTTTGCTTGCTGCTTAGCTCGTTCAATACGCCGCGAGTACCAGACTGTGTAAGCAGACAGATATCTACAGTTTAAATGTCTAAAAATTGCACTCAAACTTGAAAATACGCTCTTTTTCTTTCTATTTCACATATTCATGCATCAACTCTTCCTATGTTTTCCTTTAAATAATCAAGTATTGCACAAATTGCACATTATGTATCTTTTTATCATGCTGCACAAAACAAGATACAAAAATTTACTTTTGTATAAAATTATCAATTAATATTCTTGTTATCGGTAATAATATCAACTCAATTAAACACTGTTTTATACTTCATTATGTATGTGTAAATAATCACGTTCAATTCTGTTATTACTATTGTTAATGTTGCTATTACTGTTATTACTGCTACTGTTACTGCTTCCATTAATGTCATTACTATAATATTAGTAATGATAATAATGTTAGTAGTATTACATTTTCATCTTGAATTTTATGTTAATTCTATTTCAATGATCATAATTTTCATGTCAACTGAAAGAAAGACTTTTGTGCAGTAAGGTGTCCTTATGACTGTTTTTTAAAGACTGATCGCTTTTATTCTATGTCAATGGAAAGAAATTGTTATACTTTGTTTATAAACTGTGCATGAAAGAAATTAAGAACTATTAACCAAAAACAAATATATATTAAGATGTCAAAGTTGGATACATGAATATTCATATGCTTTCCGTTACTAGTTATATATAATTTTATCATGGAACATAATCTTGAATATCCATGTGTAGTATTTAATGTTTTATTAACATTACATTAAAAATTACCATAATCGTTAAAAGTATTAAGCAAACATTATTAGTTCTCTATATTGAATTTAAGCTTTTTTATAATTCTGTTAAAAATAATGTAACTTTAATGGTATTTGTATGGTATTTTTTTAATTTGTTACCTTTTAAATTATAAATAAAATTTAAAAGAATACCAAACAAATATAAGATTAATGCAAATAATATAATTTCTAATTAAAAAGAAATAATATATTGAAAAGGTACTATGGTTTAATCGTTAAGCAAAATAAGCATAATATTTATTATATGTTTCTAATTACGTTCTTTAATTCCTGTTAATTTATTTTTCAGTGATTTCTTTAAGTTGTAATGTTCTTGTCGTAAAATCAATACACAATTAGCAAAAATATTGTATTAGTCATGGTCAGTACCGTTATGTCTTTTACTTGATTAAATCATTGTATCTAAAATAAGAAGATAAATGATTGTCACAGAAAAATGGTTTAAGAGTATCTCTATTTATCTAAGAAATAAAAAGGTGTTCCATTGTTCATATAAAATTTACATAATGTTGACACAATAAATTATTTATTATTATAAGCAGTAAACATAACAGTATGATATGATTGCACAGTTGTATATTAACAAATTTCGAGAACACTGAAATGTACTTCGAACAGTATGTTTTATGCACCAATACAAATTCAATGCTATTAATAAACAACTGTGTTCAATTAACACTGATGCTGTATGATTCTTTATAAACTTAATTTTAATATTTATGCTTTCCATAATGTGGACTCTAAATGTTAGAAGTATTTCCATTTAATTGAAGGCCAAAGGAATATTTGTATTAAAATTTGTTTCATCATCTTCCTTTTTCGTGTTGATAAAACATGAACAGAAGTTACATTTGTATAATTTTTTATCGTGATAATTAGTTCTTTGTAGAGTTGAACTCTTAGCTGATATAAATTATTCTCAATATTTTAAATATTTTATACATAATTCTTTAAGTACAAATTCCCCAATGTTTAATAGACAAAAAAAATATTAGACTTAAATTGAAAGATGTGATCATTGTTTGTCTCAATGTTTTTAATGACCGGAATTTGGTGGTACATGACTAATAAATTAGGAGTTATAAATATTTTAGTTTCTTAATTAGTATAGAAAAAATACACTTAAAATATAAGATACTTATTCGACAGAATAATTTCATTTAATCTCCTATAATGTCTATTTATTATTTTTCTAAAAAATGATTATCAAATTTCTTATTGGCTGTCTTGTACTTTTTTAGCAGTAATTTTTGTACCCGTCCCGTAACCCATACGCTATAATTGTTTTGTAATGATATAATACTTCGTTTAATACGTTGCTTTTTATCATTTTTATTTTTTTATCAATTTAATTATTTTCTATGTACAATTTAAAAATACAGTACTTACTATGTTAACGTAAACTTGAAGGAAGTTATAAACAGATTTGAAAGCAATCTTTTTTTCTTTGTTATATCTCTGCAAAAAAATGGAAATACTTCCATTGTCCTTTGTTTCTGATAAAATTGTAATTTTTGTAAGAAACTTTAATAGTTAATGTTATGAAGAAAAATAATAACGATAATACAACGGAGTCTTGCTATATCGCCCAGGATAAGTATAGCAGGAGAAATGAAAAAAGTTATGGGAAATATCATATAAACTAAGCACTTGGTTGCGAAAAGTTTGAAATTTTCAGATTTCTATATTTGAAAATATACGATAATTGAAACTCGCTAAACAGATCATATAGTAAGACTGTATTGTATTACAGTGTTAGTACATGATTATAAATTTTATTTACAATTTGAGTTTGTACTTTTAATACTATCAAAACATAATTGAACATTCATAAAGATGATTAAATAATTACATAATTGTTAATTGAATAATTTTAAAAACTTGACGTTCCGTCGAAATTCCTTACTTTGGAAAGCATAAATTGTGCACCTCTCGCTTCGCCACGAAAAAAGGCATTCAATGTAATCTATTAGAAAATACGTGTTGTCACAGATGACTTAATTAATTTCTACTTCCAGCGAAACTGCAGCGCACTGATTCAACACCCATTAGGAGGCATTATAAAATATTATTCGTCGTGCATTCATTAAGCGAATAATTCTAGAGTCGTCGCAAGACCATTTACTTAGAACTTGGCCATAGCCTAACGAATATTCATCTGCAGCCTAGTTTAAGAACAAATCAGAGTATTGGAGAATACAATTCAATGTACTGCCATTATCTGCCAAATGGTTGAAACCAAACTTCTGTTTCTTAGACTATGTTATATGTGAAATTTTAAGCTCATGGTATAAGAATGAAAACGGGATTGGAAGAATATATTTAATTTCTACATTTGTCCCAGTATAAAAGGCTTATACTGTGCCTTAATTTTAAATTTTGATTGTTGTGTTAAAAAATTTATTTAATTTGTTCACATTGTCAGTGCATGTAGTACACTGAATAATTATTGTTAAATATAAGATCGTTTTTCCAGCTTCAAATTATAAATTCTGTGTTTAAAAAAGAACTTCTTTATACAACAAACTAATGATCTTGTTGACAAAAAGAATTTTTATCAGCACATTTATCATAAACATGAAAGTATTTTTAAGTAATTTTACAAATTGTATTTAAAATAACTATGCTCTTTTATATAGGTGCAATTTGCATAATTTTAGTATTAACAAAAAAATGAATTATTTTTGCATTCTGCAAAATTATTTGAAACGTAGAAATAAAAATAACAAAAAACAAAAAAAACAAAAAAACAAAAAGTATTTAAAAGAATATACGAAACTTGACAGTATTAATTATTTTTTGATAGCGTAACTTTAAAGAATATAAATTAAGTTGGGACCAAAATTCTAATTTCCTGGATGGAATAAAATAATTCAACGATCTGGCACGAAAGATAAAAAAATTTTGCGACGACAAATTTTTTTTATTCTTCACGCAGAATAGCTTCCAAAAGTATTACAAGCTTTGCGAAATAAAATTACAAATTTATGGCATTGCGTCGATTTATCAAATTGTATTGTAATTATTGTAATTATAATTGCAATTCTGTTTTTTCTTCATTTTGAAATCTCGCATATTTTAATATAGAAAGAAAACAGATAGAGTTAAACATAAGAAAAAGAAATTAATTATTTGATCAATTTTAAATAATTCAATTATAATAACAATCATTTCTCTCATCATAAACGATCACAACTTCAATAATATATATATTTGTATTTTAACTTGATAGTATAGTTGTAAATAATTCATTTTTTAGCTGGTATATTTTTAAGCTTCTGTAGTTCATTACCTTAGTGTAATTTACTTTTCAATGTATTTAAAAATTTAATTAATTAATCAAACTGATTGTGAACCAGACTATAGGAAGTTTAGATTATAAATGTAATGCAGCTTCTTAGAATTTTCTGTATGATTGTTATTCTTTTTTTCATCCAAGAAAATATGTAAAAGCCTAATTTAAATAAGCGAGGTTTCAATGGTATTTAATGCTTTGACTGTCAGTTCACCCAAATGTGAGTGATGCTTCAATTTTTACAAGAATTCTAAATGATATATAGGGCAAACTATACAGTAATTGACACCATAATCTAAAACTCTGTTTTAAAGGTTTTAGATATATTTTGCAAGTTTATATGTTGCATTAAAAAATGTGAAAATTAATTTATAGCAACTGTAAAATAAAGGAACTATTATTTTAATAAAAAATCTTTCACTATGAAATATATTGTACACACATCATTGGCACATTTAGCATGATCATTGAAACTATATGTACCAATAATTGGCACCATATAAATTTTATATTAATTTGACAAACGGAGATGAAATAGTTAACAATTTGTTAACATTGCCAATTAGAAGTATATGTTAAAAAATAAATGCATATTTGAAAAGATATTTGACATGTATTTATTATAAATCTTTTCAAAATTTGAATGTGTCAATGATTGGTACAGTGTCAATATTAATATAGTTTTCTCTATAATTAAATATTCAATAATTGCTGCGTGACAGTCAATGTGTTAAATAATGAAACATCAGACAGGAAGAAAATTAGTATATACGTCTTAATAGATAATACTGAAACATTAAGGTGTGCCTAATGTTTTGCAATGTATTTAAATCATTAATTAACCTCTTAACATAAACCAAAATAATCAATTAAAATAATTATTTTAATTATTACGAAGCACTTACAAATGTTCGCTCCTTTAAGCTAACAATTCAATATGTAATACTTGTTTATTATTAATATTTTTTCTTTTAGTTAATTGTTCATTTTTAAGTTATGAGATATTTTATTAATATTTTGTTTAATTGTGCTTTACATTTTTTGTTCTATTGTAGAAATTATATAATAATGTTTTAATTTGTCGTCTTCAGTTGCATAAATATATACAGGAATAGAATATCCATGTTAAAGTAATTTCGATGTTAGGTATGTAATTTTTAATTATATTAGAAGTTACGCATAGGGGACATATTACGTGTTAAATCATAAAGCTTTAATATTCGATGAAAAGAAAACGTTCTCATTTAATCATAATACACTAATGTAATTTTTTCAACAAAAATTGTAAACCATAATGACCATGATTTGTATTTAAATGTTTTACATTTCAATGATTGGCTAACAAAGGAAAAAAGACTGATGTTAACGTAGTAAAATCAAAAAGAAAAGTATCAGTATTAAGTGAGAAGTAAACGATTGCTTTTTTGTGACATTTAGTCGCTTGCAATATTTTTCTACTAGTAATTTAATGAATTGATTAATTAATATATTACTAACATTCTTTAGGAGCCAATCACTTTAGCACATCTTGTTCGTACAGTTTTTATCTATATTAATAAAGTATGTTAAGTAAACATAAAGTATATTTAATCATGAAACCTTTGAAATTATTTTCAAACCTCCATACCGTTTCTTTTCAACAATAAGAGCTTACCAAACTGTGGTGAAACTCCACTTTTGAACATGGGCATATTTTTGCAACTCAGTGGCTTGTAATGAATTATTTTTCAAAGTTTTAAAATGCAAAATTCCAAATTCTCAAAATCTTCAATGTCAAAAATTCTGAAATCTAAATCGCACTTTCAAAAAACAGCAATTTTAAGATTTACTTGTTTAAACGAAAGAAGCTGTTCAAGAGAAAATATAATTTTAACGTTTTAAATTTTTTCGCATTTTAATATTTAATATACTCCATGTAAAATCAGTTTGTGATCCTTCAATGGATCAGAACTCACTCTGGGAATCTGTAATAACGCCTTTGTGAACTTAAAGGAAGTTAGAATAAAAATATTCAACTCGATATCGTTAAAAGAAGAAATTAGTAACAATTATACATAATCAGTACTTTTCTTTTATTTTATTTTGTATTCACTTATAAGATTAGCAGACTAACATTCATTACTTATATAGGATGCTCTTTTGTAGCGTCTTATAACTATTTGTCGAGAAAAAAATGAAAAGAAAAAGTAGGATAGGAATTCGTTTAAAATTCTCCTTTAAATATTGTTAAAATCTCCAAACATTCAAACATTCATGAATACAGTCTTTAAATTTTTATAGAATCTCTAGTTTATAAAGATTTTATAAGTAGTTAAATTTAGAATACTTAAAAAATTATTAAAATATTAACTTTCTGTTTCTCTGAATTACTCAAAGAATCGTGTTCCTATCATTTACCCAATATTTTCGGTGGAATACTCTTTGTTAAAAATGGTTTCAATTTTTTAACATTTAATTACAAAAGAGCAAATTCTACGTGTAAGCTATATACAGTTTTAGGGGTCCAAAAGATTTGTAGATCATATTTTCAAGAACCTCACAGAATATATTTACAAGAACCTCAACAGTAATTCCAATGAAATAAAAGTGAAATCTTTTTGCGCCATATGACCTGTACAGTAATTAATTAACTGAATTAGTGAATCTTCTACTTTTTAGACATCTTTAATTTTTTTTAAATTCTATCATTCGTATCTATTTGCGATATATAACACTGTGACATTCATCGATAAACATTTTTTTTTTTCTACAAATTTGTTCTGTAAAAGGAACAATTATTATTATGTATCTTGTAATCTATTAAAATTATTTGAATAATTAGTCGACATAAAACGTTTATTTTACAATTTGATTAACTAATTTGTTTACTCAATTCATATTGAAAAAGAACACAATTTTATATAGTCTTTAGTTAATACCACTGTTTAATAGTAATTTCGTTAATATAATAGACAGAAATTTGGCGAAAACTCTAATCTGCAATTTATCATTAATATACAGAAAATTATGTCTATTTACAGTTACAACGATTTAAATTTTATGGGGCCGATTACATCATTTATCAAACAAAAATTTTAAATTATTAAAAGTTCAATTTAATGAACCTAGTTAAGCGTTATATTCAAGTAATTGCAATCGCCACTCATGTAATATTTAATGCTAGATCAGTTTCGTTAGATCCGTAAAAATGTAATATCTCGTGATGATTATCATTATCGAATAAATATAAGTACGATAATGTTTGTTATTCGAGAAGAGTAAGTTTCTGTTTTATTTTGATAGAACAAAATAATGCGATCGATCAAGCATTTTAAACAATACGATTTTAGTATTCGTATTTTATGCAAAAATTATGTAAAATAGTGCATTGAAAAATTTGTAGGGCCCCTTTTGATAACTACCAGCTTAATTACAAGTCGGGTTATTCGTATTGTTCATAATATTGCCTAACCTATCAATATTATTTGGTACTACCAATGGATGTACCATTTTAAATACTATCTCATCGCAAATTCTTAAAACGAGCAGATGAACAAAACAAGCAGAGGACAAAAGAAAAGAACGGAGAACTCTCACTTTCACTCTTTCACTCTTGAGGCATATTTTCAAACAAATTTTGGGAATGAATTTGTTATTTCAAGAGACACCGTTTTTTTTTTTAGTTTTGGAAGACATTTTGTAACAATTTTTATTTAGAAAACCTCGGGCAGTAATTTTTCTTTCAATATTCTGACAAAAGCTTTATCATACATTTTATCTTATTATAAAAATTATTACTTTCTTCTCAGTTAAACGTGCCAGTGATGGACAGATTATATGCCCACCAATAAGTGTGTCCTTGAGGACAAGATGAATATAAATTTACAAACTTTCAAATTTGAAAATTTTCAAAATTAAACATTTTGAAATTTACAAATTTATTTTTTAAATTGTCATGTTAAGAAATTCAGGAATTTATAAATATTCAACTCCGTAAGTTCTCAAATTTGCAAACTTTCAAATAGTGGGAGCTCCTTTCATATTACCAATTCTAAGAATTGTTTCCTACAACCTCGTCCAGGGCAATATAACGAAAGACTACAGTACTTATTGATACCCACAAATGGACCGCCTATGGGCGCATTTGCCCACCTCTAAATAAAACTATATGGTAATGTACAAAATATTAAAAGGAACAAAGTTTCAATATACACATTTCTTTAATTATTTCAGGTGAGCCTATCTTTTTGTCTGATTAAATGAGATTCATAATTACGTGATGCTTTTCTAAATTATGAAATATACAGATGAATAATTTCTGTCAAATAATATCGCGATTATGGTTTCAAACATAACTATAAAAACAAGCTCGAAAAATACTATGGCAATTAATTAATATAAATTTTACTATTTTCAGCAATACATTTTACAGCTAAAAAGCAGAAGCGTACAGATGACTTTGAATCTCAAAATCCGGATTGGTCGACAAAAATCGAATGTACATGGTTTCCAAGCTCGAAAGTTAACCATTAACCAGTTGTGACCGTATATCTACCCTCTGTGAGACGAACCGTAAATCCTGGCAATATTATCTACCGTCTAAATCGCATGCTTTTAAATACAGTCTAAAACCACCATTTACACCCACGATACATTATGAAATGGTCCCGGTCTCAATGAATAGGTGACCAAGTACATCCGCGATTTTTGCCGAGTTAATCCGAAGTCAAACTAAATGCATATACCGATGGATGTACACTTCTAGGGAAACGAAAAAATAAAATTCTTTCATTTTATTAGTTCATTTAGCAATTCAAAAGAGTGTATCTGCACTTAGTAAAAATGATTGATCGTTAGAAATTTGTGCTAAAATATACTAGAACGTATTATTTGTTTACCGTGCAGAAAAATACAATCTGGAAGATATGACTTTTACCTCAAGAGTCATAAGGTGAAAAAGGGAGTATTAGTTGCACGTACACGCACATTCATTCATCTTAGGCACATTTACATACTCGATATAAAAGCACATCACAATGATCGAATCGACGATCTCGAAGAGTCTTTCATTTAAAGCAATCCTTCGATCGACATACATATACAGACGATAAATTGTCGAAGGTGCGAAGAGCCAAAAGTATGATTATTCGAATGGATCAGTTTATCATATCATTGATCGTGTTTATTAAGCAACATAAATTAAACAGACGGGAATTAAATCCATAGGTGATAATAAAATATAATAAATAATTTTAAGTAAAACATAACTCATAGACATTTCAACCTACCGGAAATAACGTTCGAATAATCGAAAAAATACGATTATTTTTAATTCATTAAAATAATTGATCGATTTGAATAATCAAAACTTTAATATAGATAAACAGGCTCTCTTAAGTGACCGTTCTTCGATTTTAGAGAACGGGGATAATTCTGACAAATCGTTCATGTAGCATAGCGCTTAGTCCAAAGCCGTGCTATGCGATCATGTTCCTCTCTGTTCTGTAGATACTGAGTTGCTATACTTCCTACTAAAGGATCCGCTGAAATATAATAATTAATTTATTATATCTTATATTCTATATGTTTGTACAATTAAAAATTTGTACTGTACAGCCTTATGTGAAACATTAGATTTATAAATCTAGTTACTATTTTTTTTATTTATGTGATTTTATAATCAATAGTAAGTGTCCACAAATATTTTAAGTTCAATTTATAAAACAGTTGATTCTGATAATATTTAACTATTTAAAAAATTTTTAGAGACAAGATAATGAAAAATAAAATGTATTTATAATTTGATTTTTCTTTTTAATAAAAAAATAAAGAACGCTAATATGGTTAATAATTTCAATTAGCGATATTTATACAGAGTTATAAACCTATATTCATAATATAGTGTGTAATCTAAGTTACTCTTATTGATTAGTAAATTGTTTGATTGATGCGAGAGTATACCTTTTATTGTATTATTAAGAAATACTGATTTGCATTTTATAGGATAAGCAGAAATACGATTCAATTAATTTTTATCAATTTTAACATTCAAAGGGGTAAACTTCAATGTGTACAACAATGTTTTGGTTTTGATATTACTATTATCACTTTAAGATACAAATGACTGAAAATTAAGTATTCACTACCGAACAATACTAAATTGTGAATTGATTGACTCATTCTTTCTTCTGACGAAGTTAGTTTGTATTAAAAATATTAATGATATGTTTATGTATTCATTTGCATTAAATTTTAAACTTGATATTGCTATATCATAAGTACAACTTGGCGATACTTGTATGTCATTAAATCGTGTCAGATTTTCGTTTCAAAACCAGTAATTCGATATGTAAAACTTAATTCATAATTATACTCGAGAAAAAAACCGAATGTTGTAACGTTCAAGGTACCTAAATTATTATAACTATAGTCTGGACTTTACCTGGATTACAGTCTGTTAGGAGAGAACAGATGGACAATAAAACCTTGGAAATGGTAAGCGCAGGAGACCAATTGTCCTTTAATATATCTAGACAGATTACACCTTGACTATTTATATTGCAATGATAGATACGCGTTCGGAATGTGACCTAAAAGTATTAAAAAGATTATATTAACAATCAATTTTTTATAAATCATTTTACACTTCGTAGTTTTCTAAACAAGTTCATAATAATCCTTTCTTTGTTTGTTTGTACAACATATCCACATAAGTAGGTCAAAATAATAATACAAAAATATTATATAATAGTTGGCTATAAACCATTGACTGTATAATTATTGTATTTCTGTATCTACATAATTATTTGTATTGCATTGGCTATATAATTATTGTATTTTTTAAACATGCTAAAAATAAATTCTTTTTAAATATAGAAATATTTAAATACGAATAAAAGAATGTACACATAATCAGGAGCAAAATTATAGAAATAGTATATTTTTGTCACGTTGTGTATTATATTACTTTTTAATCACTCAAAATTAGAAGCTAATATCAATATTCCATGCAGTACAAATAGTAAAAAAATGACTGCATACACAAAGTATACTGTAGTCACAATGATTGCAGATTTTATATTATATCTTTTTTTTACTTCATACTGCAAAGTATGACAAAATAATTGAAATGACCAATGCATGATTAACATACCTTTGGGGGTTTAAAAGGATATTCTGGAGAAAAGTGTATATCCAAAAAGAATACTCCTCCCTCATAAACTGAACCAGGAGGTCCAAGTATTGTTGATACCCATTCGTATAAATTATCACCTTTAGGTCCAGCACTATAATAAAATGATATAAATTATTTCCGAGTTATTACAATGAAAAACAAAGGGAACTTACACAACTTATGTAAAAATGAGTGTTACTTCACTTATTATATGTTACTTCTAGAAATACTAATCTTAACATTAAAATAAGGAGAAAAAATCAAACCTGCAATTTGGCGGTGGGTCTAATGTGATTTCCGCCAATTCTTTTTGTATCCTGCGACAAGAAGATTAGTTTTAGACTGATCACGAGTCTCCATGGCAGAATTTAATTTTGGAGGATGGATGTGCTACCTTTTGGCAGATGTTCCTAAAGCTTTTGACATCTTTGGATTTGGCTTTGCTTCTTTGCTCTCTGGCTTATTGTCTGCCAGTGATGAACCACGCCCCCGGCCAGTTCCACTGGAACCTGCGCCTGATGACATGGCTCTGAAATAATTTAATTTTATTATACAGTGAAAACATCATGGATTATAAGCAATATATTGATCTACTACAAATGATAAGTAAATAATTAAATAAACTTGTAAATTATAATCTAAACATTAAAACAAACCTCGTGTCCTTAGTTATGGACCCTGAGAACCTCTTGGAACAAGGTACACGAGTAAAAAAACACTCTTACTAGTAGCGATGGTGTACCCACACTAAGAATCAAGGAACGAGTAATGCTATAACCTAAAATTTGATTAAAATACAATTGTAATAAACATTAAATGATAGTCTCTGATGCAGCAACACAAATCTAATATCTTCTTTGCTAATGCAAATTAATAAATTGTTTTTAATAATGTTAATTTTAGAAATAATTAAATGCATTTTTAAAATTACAAAAAATATAAATCTTCAAACCACTGCATTTGAAAACTTCAATATCACTACAAAAATAAGGTTACATACTTTATTATCTTTATTGAAAAGAATAATGGAAATTAAATTATCAATGTTAATTTACAAATATAACATCACTTTATTTGAAATTAAACTGAAAGATTATATAAATACACATCTGAACACTGTCTAAACAAAAAATAACAAGAATAACCAAGCAAATGTAGTAAACACTATATCAACTTACTAAACATTTTGTTGATTCAAACTGTAGTCAATAAAACTTTAAATAGAACAAATTAACTAAACCCTATAATCCCGGAAGTACTAATAGAACATTAAAATACGTACTTCAAATAAAAATCTGAGAAATAGTTGTCAAAAAGTTGCATCTATAAAAATATATCGACCTATACGAAAGAATAAGTTGAAATATATTAATCCATACTCGTTACTAATCAACCTATCTATAAGATTCATGAAATGAATTACTGCTATCGAATAGAAGGATTTGGTAATTGACCAACGAATGATCGAACCGTAATTATTTGAGAATTTTGTTTTAAAAAGAGGATCACAGAACCATTCATGATTCAGAGGAAGAGGTGTGTTACCTCGTTGGTAGAAGGGTAGTCTCTTGATCGTTCGAAGATCAAATTTAGGACCAAAAACCGAGCTTATGTAAATCCCGAATAACGCGGGCGAATCCGTTGTTGCACGTACTGCTGGAAGCGAGTGTGCTCCTCAGGTGCTGATGTGCAGGCTAGCGGGCTTCATCGTCGCTCTCATGTCCCGAAGTCACGATCGCGGCGTCCCTTTTCCCTCGGCGAGCGCCGAAACGTGCGCATCTCTGCGTCGCCGGATGTTGACTCTATCGCCGCTGCGGCGAACGTCGGTAGTCAACGCTCCTAGATGGATGCACTATCGGTACGATTGTTTAGGAAAATGCAATACCAATCGTTCTTAAAAAAACTTCCCAGAATACTTTTTCTTTTTCTATACTGTCTGTCACAAGAGAATCCACTTACCGGAAGACCAGTTTTCGTTCGTTCTGAGCAGGTCCGCTTTGATTGGATCTAAAATTGTTCGTAACTGAGAGCAACGCGCTTGCGCATTTACGATTTTCGCGATGCTTGCAACATACTCAGTGATCTATTTTAAACATTTTTGTATCATACAGGTTTTTTAATTTTTTGCGTTATTTGAAGCTTATTTAACTATTACATAACATAAGCACGTGCTTAGAGAACTAAGGAAAAAAAACTAAAAAAAACACTGAAATTTTTTAGTCTCAAATTTACAAAATTTAAAAATTTCAAAGTTTAAAAATTCCAAAGTTCCAAAGTGACAGTTCGGAAAATAGAATTCTTTACGATTTGTACTTTTATTTAAATCAGATATAAGCTTAGATAATACATAAGTAAAACTTACAGTTTGGTTATTGTACTTTATAATATAATAGACTATAAATTTTAGCCATCATAAAAATGATATAAAATGTCTGTTCCTTCTGTTATTTATGTACTTTTGTTCACTGTATATATAACCATGAAATGAGAAGCAGATGATAGAGTGGCCCCACATTGATAATAAAAAGCCTACTGAACTCAGTCGAGATGCGCGGAAGAATTACGTTCTCTCGTTACAGGAAACGTACTTACATGGTGTTAGGTTATGTCGAACTTAACCTTTATTATTTTAACTAATAATATATTTTACATTCATTATTGCAAATCATGCACAAATTCACTTGTGTAAATCGCACATAAATATAATCTTTTTACTTTTCATTAAAGTGAAATATTTAAAAGTGTTTATGCATGAAATAACTTTTTTCAAAAATAAAACTGCAATTTCAAAAAATACAATCAACATTATTGTATAATCAGTTTCTTAATTTTAAACAATATTATGTCACGATTCATATAAGTTATCCAAATTTTACTTACGATTATTTTTCTTTGTATAAATTGAAATATAGAATAGTTGAAAAATTCGAATTTCGAACAAAAAAAGATCGATATATCGAAACACAAGTGAATTATGAAATTGACATTTACTTTTTAAATTATTTTTCTTTATATTTTAATATCAATCGCATTGTTTTTTTAAGGTAGCTAATGTACACAGTTCGACAGCAGATATAGTTTTCTATCTATAATATTTTGCATAGCTTTTAATTCTTGATAGAAAAAATAAATAAGGCGCTGAACGCAAAACCAAGGATAGTCTAAGTTGCATAAACGTCAATCGTTTCACAATTAACATTTGATTGCAATCGTGCAGTCGTAGTTATTGAATACATTTCTTTATCTAATAAATACTTACGGAACTATAACTTTTATAAGTGTATATAATATAATCTTTATTTTAATTTTTAAAAGGATGTTTAAAAACATATTTATAATAATTCTTCTTGTCTACGTTTGTATCTCTCGTAAGTACTTATCTGTGTAAGCCATTTTATAAACAACTTTTATTCGAATCAAATAAACAGTTAACAGTAATTTTATTTCTTTCGTCATTTACTTAAATAAAATTATCGAAGTAAATGTTAAAAATTACTTGTTTCTTTCCAATGTGCAAACAATGATACACAAAAAATTTATTTTCAAATAATAGTCTAAGGTTTTCCGTTTTTTTCTCTTCTTTTTTAACAGATTTCTTAAAATCGAAATTTCAAAATTATTTAGTCCTTATGTAATTTATGTTATCCTTGTCATGTCGTCAATTTTTGGTCTTGCAATTTTGGAATTGAATTTTATGTCAAATGTTACTTTGTGACGAAACATGAATCGACAAGTTATTCTAGAGATATGAGAGGTCAAAGAAATCAAAGTTCATCGCCGCATTAGCGTATATCTCCTTTTTATTTCGATCCAATAACTTAAATCTTCATATCCTGTTTTGCTTGTTGCTGCAATGAATTTAAAGTCCAAATTTTAAAATGGCGATTTCGAAATTCGTACTATTGAAATATACTTCTCTTAACGATAATATGATATAACATTTTGCAAATTGTTATAAATGCAGTTTTCTGCATATTGTTTGAATCGTGTAATCAAAAATATACAGTTGATTTATTTAATTAAAAGCACCGGAGATAGTATTTTATAATACACAATCAATTTATTTAAAAATTAACTTAGTATTTTTATATGCTTCAGATGGAGATGGAAAATGTCCTAAAATTATTAAACGTAATCAATGGAGTACTACAGGCACAAAGAGTGTGAACTATTTAGTTATTCCACTTCCTTATGCCATAATTCATCATACAGTTACCCCGGAATGTAATACAAAATCTCAATGCTCTTCTAGAGTCGAAAATATTCGCTCTTATCACATGGATGTCCTTGGATGGCACGACATCGGATACTCTTAAGTATTTTTTTTATAAATATAGTATATTACATATTTTGGGGAAAAAACAATTACACGAAATATTCTACAGGTATTCGTACAAATTTTAACAACGTTATCTACATCTAAGGATAAACTTAAATCGTCAAATGTCTACATATAGATATAGGGATGTTCACAGTGCCGTAATCAGAAGATGCTGGACCCCGTGCTTAGATGTTTTGAATTTTATAAAAATTAAATACAGCAGATTCTCGTTGTAGTATCACTGACAAGATTAAATGACATCACCACACATTATACAGGGTGTCTCATTATAATCTTTCCACGCAATTATCTCGCAAAATATTCATTATTCGAAAAAAATGTTTCAACGAAACATGCTCTATCTGAAGGGGAACATTCAACGGTGTACACTGTTTTTTCCTGGGTGGAGACGCCTCTGAGATTTGAAGGTGACCTTTGTTTTTTTAAATGGAAACGTAGTTTTTTCGGCTGTTGTTGGCTGTTCCACATAAACTTTATCTTTTATGTAACCCCATAAGTAAAAATCCAAAGGTGTTAAATCTGGCGACCTTGGTGGAAAAGGTATCGGACTTCCTCTACCTATCCACCGTCTAGGAAACATCCGATTTTTCTGAACGATGGCCACAACGATGTTGATGCAAAAACGAATATCAATAGTACTAGTACTCGAGGTCGTTGTGCTAGCTGGAGAATGTCGTTGTGATATTCTGTGTTTGTAAACATTAATGTCAACAGCATTCAAACTCGTCTTGTTGAACTTAGAAGATAAGAAACATTTTCTGAACGTGCAGTGAAGCCATTGAAATGATCTTGAATGACATTTCAAGGTCAACATAATGTAGATCAATGGATTCGTCTTGAGGTAAGCTATGTGTCTAGCGTGAAAAAAACTACGTTTCCATTTAAAAAAACAAAGGTCACCTTCAAATCTCGGAGGCGCCTCCACGCAGAAAAAACAGTGTACACTATTGAATGTCCCCTTCAGATAGTTGTTTCATGTTTCGTTTAAACATTTTTTTCGAATAATGAATATTTTGCGAGATAATCTCGTGGAAAGATTATAATGAGGCACCCTGTATAATCACGTATTATAATACAATACATTGCATCGTAACTCGTTAAATCATCATGCGTTGAACGATCATGTGCTGCATCATCACGCGCTATATCACCATTGTATCTCCATTCAATACCTCAATGCAATATAACGAGAGTCTACATAAAAGTACATATGAACTTAACAGTATATAACCAAAATCTATTAAAATGAATTTATGTTTTTTTTTATTCTGAAATTATAACTGAAATAATGTACAAAACTAGCACTGAAATTTTTATTCTGGTTGTATACAAAATTTTATGAGTCAGATTTGGGTTTGTGCTGAATTAGTTATATAAATTAATTTTACTTAGTAATATAAATTTTTGTGTCACACTTGAATTCAAATTATTTTCACTGCTATTAGAAATACAAGAAATTAATTGATGGAAACTTATACGTTCTTGACCAAACATTGAAAGTAAAATGATCATTATTCCATAGCAGTGAAAATAATTCGAATATTCGACCTTGTATGTAAAAACTTTTATTTTTACAATAATATTGACTTTTCCTTCGTACTCGCAAACGTTAACGATACTAATTACGATCAGTAAAATACAATTACTGAATTATAAATACTGACGCAAATGATTAATCTTTTATTCTTATACGATTAATAGATTTATAATCGGTGGTGATGGAAATATTTATGAAGGTGTGGGTTGGAACCGCGAAGGAGCTCATACCTACGGATATAATAAAAAATCCATCGGAATCGCTTTCATAGGAAATTTTCAAGGTATTTGATGTTATATCAAAGATTATTTTAAATTTTAATCAATTTATTTTTTTTTAATCAGTATCTAATTATTACCAAAATTTTTCTTTCAGATAAGCCGGCAAGTCAGAAAATGTTGAACGCGGCACATCAATTAATCGCTTGCGGAAAATCACAAGGAGTGCTTCGAGATGATGTTCGCGTACTTGGAGGCAGACAAGTTGCAAGTCTGGAAAGTCCAGGACGCGAACTTTACGAACAGATTCAAAATTGGCCGGAGTGGGTTGCTAGCCCTTAATTCATGCGTAATTTTTATATACATATCTTGTAATTACAATTATAAATACTTAAGCAGTTATATACTTACTATATTAAATATAAGAAATAGCGTTTAAAATATGCAGGGTTTTGTATTCATTGGAAAGGTAAAATCTTACACGCTTAGATTTTATACGATTTAACATTATTATAACATTGATAGACAATTTAGCTGTTTAATAATTTGGTAACTTGAAATTTTGATATTTCTCAATTTGTCCATTTTTAAAGTTGTATGTTACCAAATTTCTACATTCTTTAATTCCCACATTGGCAATTTTGTTAATTTCCAAGTTTTTATGTTTTTATATTTTTAAACTTTCCAATTTAAAAATTCTTAAATTTCTTAATTTGTAACTTCCAAATTAGATGTTGAATCTACTATTCCATTATTACAGTTAGATATTTTATGTTGAAATATAATCATGGGAAACACGTGATAGTTGAAATTTGCGCAATCAGCTTTAATTTGCAATTAATTGAAATTCCATCTGGGGAAAGAAAACTTTATATAATTTGTTAATAATAATTATTTTGTTTATATTATACCTCGTATTCCACAAATATGGTAGTATAATTAGAATAAAATTTGATGAACTAAATATGTAATTGCAAAAAGTGCATAAACTGAAACAAAATAATCAGATGTAAATACGTAATAAACAATGCATTTTATATATGTATACTACGCGTAGGTGTACGTCACAATAAACTTCGATAAGGAAAAAAATCCAACCTTGAATCTGTTTTCGTTGATTTTCACTTGCGTCCTCTTTTGCGTGCATCTTCATCGACAAGGTGATTTATTTCCACCTTGGATGAATTTAACTAATATGAATCATGTAATTCATTCGATTTAAATTAATTATGCATTATAAAATTTAAATGAACGAAGAAAGAATACTTTATTTGATCCTTACAAATTCATTCATGTAAGTCTTCATATTTTAAATCCGAATTCTACTTTCATTTGAATGATTCAAATATAAAAGTAGAATAATTCAAATATAGATTCCACTAATACATTAACTATTTCATGAATATAATTATTTTAATACAGATTTTTAAAATATTGAAATTAATTTAGTCAAAATTACTTTTTGGTTATTAAATATGAAATTTAATATATACACGATTAAAACATATTAATAACAAAATAAATGTTCAATAAAATTTTGTTATTGGTTCTACTACCCTATGTCACCATTTTCTCTAGAAAAATCAATCAGTACTACCCCACAATATTCAAAATAAAGTATCTCCTAAAGTAATAGTTTGTAGACATAATAGTTTAATAACTTTTTACAAAGAATGATAAACTGAATCGTCTATTGTAATAAAAAATATGTGATTGTAATTAAAAAACTGAATTTAACCTTTACATATGTAATACACGTCATACAACAAATCTTGTTCATTTTTTTTCTGAAATGCTTCAAAAATATTTTAGGCTTAAGTCTTCAACGACTGCTTAATGATTTTTAAGTAAAAATAATTAGAACCAGATTTCTCCATAAAAGGATCCGCAGAGAAAAATATTTTTAAAAAAGTTTTCTTAAAAATAGAAACGTGTTTCTACAGAGAAATAACAATAAACGAAATAAAATAAAAGGCAAAGATAATAAACAACTGTAACGTAACAACTTTAAGTAACATATTTAAATATTTTCTTTTTTCTGAAATCTCCCTAATAAAACATCTTTTTTTTTAGATGAGAAGTTATTTTCTGCGAATTGATTACAAAAAATCAATTCCAGCGCTAAAATTATACTATGATATATATTTATTATTTAGAACTTGTCAGTTTAAATGTTTTGTTTACTCGTTCAGTTTTATATAACTCAACATTCGTCACGCCTAGTGTTTAGAATGCAGGATATATTTTATGCAAAATCGGATTGATCATCCTTTTTTCTGAATGTGCTCATCTAGACAAAAAAAGAGCATAGATATATTTATCCCTTTCTTCAAAAAAGGAAAAACGAACTGTGCCTGAAGAGTGCTGGAATGTAACCTGCCTACCTTGAAAAGTGATGCGTATGCGGTTAATATATTGACCCTAACTTTCTTTGTGACGAATCTGAAAAAAACTATTTTGACTCATTCCTGCGGTTGAGTTTATCCTTTGTCAACATTGTCTGAATCGAATGTTTTTGATATCTAACATGTACTCATTGTAATTTGGTTTTAAATAGGATAACTACCTATATTTTTCATTTTAACAAAGTCAAATTTGACTTCACAATATTTTTACCAAGAGAAAGTCACTTTTCTGTACTTCTAATAAAAAATAAGTCCCTATCAGTAAATGGTTTCTGTCCAAAACAAATATTTATTTTTAATAGAAATATACATATACCTTTAAAGACAATTTTTTGGAAAATATACATTAAGAACTGAAAGTTGATCAGTCAAATGATGAGTTAAGAAGTTAATTAATAAATTTTATTAAGATTATGTGTACATACTTAAGCTATTTATTTCACATTGAAAAATGAACTCGAAAATTCTCCTATTCTGAGATTCGGACATTTCAATGATTTGTTAAAGAGATTGTATTAGAGACAACTATATCCGGGGCTTTAAATTTTGTTTTAAAATTCTTCCGTCGTGTATTTAATAATTCTTCGATTCCTCTGCCGAGAATTTAAATGACTCAAGTGCGGTGAACAGACTTTAGTTACAATGCTACGAGCAGAATTGCAACGGTAGAGAATTCTTGAAATTGGCAATATATAAAGAGGAATAGTGGCTGACAGCCCGTGTGAAGGTAAACTCGTATAACTGCAAGGTGAATACTCGCAATATAATGAAAACCGCTGAATGAGATTCGGCAATATGCATATTTATGATTTTTGATAGTTCGAAATCTGTAAATTGGAAATGTCCAAAATTATAAACTTGTACATTCGAAAATTTCGAAATTTAAATATTTTTGGATTTTTTAACGTGTAGGTTTCAAAACTTTTGGATTTGCAAATTTGCGAATTTGAAAAATTGTGAAGTTAAAAGTTAGAAAATTGAAAAGTTTGAAAGGTTAAATATTTGTAGATTGGTGGATTGGTAGATTTGTAGATTGGTGGATTTGTAGATTGGTAGATTTGTAGATTGATAGATTTGAAAATTGGTAGATTTGTAGATTGGTAGATTGATAGATTTGTAGATTGGTGGATTTGTAGATTGATAGATTTGTAGATTTGTAGATTGGTAGATTGATAGATTTGTAGATTGGTAGATTGATAGATTTGTAGATTGGTAGATTTGTAGAATGGTAGATTGGTAGATTAATAGATCTGTAGATTTGTGGATTTGTGGATTTGTAGATTTTTGAACTTCTAAATTCGCAAATTCGAAAATTTGACGGCAATATATGGATCTACTGTACATACTACAATTTTTCAACAAAATTTAAAACACTAAAAATTCAATCAAATATGAATTCAAAAATACGGATATTATTAAATACCTTAAAGTTAATAATTTCACTGCGAAATAAAATTATTTGTACATATATAAATTTGTATTTCCCGACCCATTTCAAATTATCATCAAATTTTAAAACTAGTTTAAATACAAAATGTGATACATTTTTAATGTTTGTAATAAATAACATAAGTTCAATGCTTAAAATTGAATGAAAAATAATTTGTTATTGTGTAAAATATAGTAGTAAATCAGTCATTGTTGCACGAATAGTTTTACTTGTATCAAAACGCCTACGGAATGTGTTTCAAATGAAAATAAATTTGCAAATATTGTGAATGGTTTATGTGAAAATTATGTGATTAAGTATTTCAAATTTTTTCATTGTGTTTTTTTCATTTTTATGCCACCGGTTCTTCCCGGACTGCTTTATGCTTGAAGATACATATATAAAGCCCGTCCTGATCGACGCATCTCAGTTGCCAATATGCTGCGAACAGTGCACTTGGTGAGTAAATTTGTGATATGCAGTGATCGTAATTGCTATTCAAATCCTGCAATATGTCTTTTGTACATACAACTTGGGTGATTTTTTAAAATAATCAACATTTGATTATTAACAAATAAATTAATTGAGACATTGGTAACTTCAGCGATGTGAACTGTTATCCTAAAACTAATTGTTTAAGTATATTTGTTATTAACTAAAATTATTTTAAATACACTTGGGATGCAAATAACTTATTTAATATTAAACTTTATTATTATTAGATAATTTTTGAAGTAAGTTACATTTTTATAAAAATATTTTATCTTTATTATATTTGGAACGATAATCGGTAAAGATTGCACCAAATTAATATTATTGTTATTATGAACCATTTGATGAGGACACGTTCGATTACGATATCTTTCATAATTCGGACTTCTTTTGTTAAACGAAACTGGAATTATTTTGAAAACCGTTTTAGTTGTCGAAACTTTGTAAGGAAAGACACTTACTTATAAATAAATTGAATTTGCTTAAATTTGAAATTTTTCAAGTTTTGTAAATTTGGGGCATTTGTAATTTTATAATTTGGAAATTTGCAAAGTTAGGAGTTTGAAGATCGAATGTGATAATTTGGAGATTTAAAAATTTTTGAATTTGGGTATTTGAAATTTTGGCAATTTGAAAATTAAAAAATTTAGAGATTTGAAAGTTTGGAATTTGAAAATTTAAAAATTTGGCAATTTAAAGATTTAAAAGTTTCGAAATTTTGGAAATTGAGGATTTTCAAATTTGGTAATTTGAAGATTTCGAAATTTGGTCATTTAAAAATTTAACGATTTAGGGTATTAAAAATTAAAAAATTTCTAAATATGAAAGTGTAATTTTGAAAAATTGACGATATAACGAAAGTGTGCTATAGAAATTTATATGTACTGTATTCGTCTAATTAATAAGAATAGAAAAGTGAATTAGGTTCTTTCTAGCAGACATGACCGCCCCATACACGTCAGTACTCACAAATTCATCAATAAATATTTAATTTGCCCATCACTACATTTGGCACTGTTGTGTGACAGATAGGGTCACCCTTATTCCAATGGGCAATCTGACTTTGATTTTAGTAAAAGAAAAACATAAAGCTTGATATCTTCTGTTAAACACTTCTCCAACATATTTTTTCTTTTTCCTATATAAATAGAAAATTACTTTTTCTTATGTATAGCTCCTTCTTCTGTTGGTGGTTGTCTTGGTGGCTGCCTCAGAAGGTCCACCAGAACCTATTAATGCAGATGCACCTGTTGAACCATCTTTGAATGCTGCTAATGACTTAGATGCTGATGCATCCTACTGGGGGTAAGTTAAAGTAATCAAAATAAATTATTACATAGTTGCACTAAGAATAGTAAAAATAAAGTATTATAAAAATATTACATTTTAAAAGGTTCGTACTTCTGTTTATGGAAAAAGATATTTTTTATATAGTAAGACCGAATAATTATGTATTTTAATTGTAAAACTCATGAAGTATTAAAAAATAATAAAGTCCAGTTAGGATAGATTAAATGTATCAATATTGTTTATATAATAAGAGCCTTTAATTAAGGTGTGTGATGTCACAAATTTAAAACAGTCAAGTTTTGGATTAGAATCTTTATTGTAACTAGACACTCAACTAAAATACTCCAAATAAAAATCCTAGTTATGTCATTGCCTCTAACACAACTAATTCATAATTTGATATTTTAAGGTATTCCAGACCATGGCGTTATGGCTGGGGTGGATACAGGGGAGGAGGATGGGGAGGATGGAGTGGATATAGAAGTGGTTGGGGAGGTGGTGGTTGGGGCTGGAGAGGAAGAGGATGGTGGTGAAAGATAAAAAAAACTGCGCATTCAGTAATAAATGGTCTAAACATTGAACTAAGAAAATTGTACTACAACTTTTCTAATTTTACTGTCTTCAATAATTATGTATTTTATCATTTAATTACTCATTATTTTTAAATAAAACCTATTTACAAACTATACAATAGTTTTTGTAATATTGTAGGTAGGATTAAAATTAATTCAATAAATATCTTCATAAACTATTTGTATTTGTGTTTAATTTTGTTTAAATTTAAACATATATCCTGATTACTTATTTATTATTTTGATATGGTATGTCTTACAATGCTTAGAGATTAAATGTCATATTTACTACTAACAGTTGTTTAATAATAGCTATATTAGATATAAATATTAATTATGTGTAGATATTCGTTGTTCTTTTCTAGTGAATTAAAGTAAACCAGTTTGGAACTGAAATATTAGTATAAAAATAAAATATCTAGCAAACTTTCACCTTTATTTACAATAATACTTTTATTAAGGCATTATTATTTATAATAAATAATTGCAATTATCTTATTATAAATATAATAGTATTAATTACCAGTGCTTATTAAATTAAGATCACTGATGATTCGCTTATTTTAAATACACCTATATGTATATACCTATATTCTTCTATACAATTTACTCTTTACAGTTAACAGAAAAATATTTTAAAATAAATGTTATAACATATTATATATAATGTATATTTTATTTCTTTTAAATAAATCTAGAAATGTTATTGTTGTAGCTAATTCCTTTATTACATCTTGTGTGACACGTATTTTATTAATCATTGTTATAACCATAGCAAAGAATAACATAGCATTATGCAGCACATATATTTCTACACTTTTATACTTTATACATTTCTACAATTTCAATTTTTTTTAATTACTATCAAATTACTTAACCATGAACTATTTAAGATTTGTATTATGTGATGAAAGACACGACCTAATTCATTACAAATTTTGTTTGAAGATGCACAATATTTGCATTATTTCACTTATTGTGTCAAGAAAAAATAACATATAATTGAAAACAATCTATCATTTACATTAATAAAGAAAAATAATACCTTTATACGCACATACCATAAAAGTAAAGTTAAAATATTAACACATTGTCTGCCATTTAGGCTTTTGATCTGTTAGCTTAAATTACACATAACATAAACATTGTTCAAAATTTTTGTTTCTTTTTATCGTCTTTACTTATTTAATTGTATTAAATTTGCTACACTCAATTTAGCAGACTCCTACAACATGTTAAATGTTAAGCTAACATGTTAAATAAGCTATTTATATTTATAAACCTACATCAACAATTAAATTAAAAAGCATATTTCGTTTAAAAAGAAAGTAAAATGATATTTTGTAGCTTTATAAATACAAGTAAAGTTGTAACGTACTTAACATCACTTAAAAACATTTAAATTGCTTTTTTTACATATTTCAAAATATTCAAATAACATATTTTCTTCTTCCAAATTATATAGAGTACTCTGTATCTTGTATTGTATCATAGAAGAAGAAATAATGTATTAATAAAACATTACTTACTGAGTGATTCTGAATTTAATATTGCCATAAATTTAAGCGGTTAAATACAGCTTATTACAACTATAGATTAACAGTAATAATGCAACAAAACTGCAGTAAAAAATTGAGCAAAATTTATTATCTCTTGAATTGAACAATTACGTACTTTATACAAAGTTTTGTATGATGTAATAAATATGTACGAAACTATTTTTTGTGTATAAAAAAACCAAGTACTAATTAAGGAATGGAACAAAATATTTATGGCTTCAAATTTAATTTAACTACTTCCTGACGTATGACAGAAATGAGTTCCTGATTTATTAAAAATATAAATCTCAAACCTGCAATCTGAAAAAAATTAAAACGTTAATTCTTTATTTCATTTATACACAATAAATTCAAACACTTCATAAAAAAAACCTAAATACCTCAATCACACTATTATTGTTAAGCTTCATTTTATTTCCAGCAAGAATAGGTCTACTGTCTACAAAAATTGGTCTCTTTCCTTCCGAAGATAAAAAGAAATCTCCATTGTTTCTTAATCGTATAGTTCCCTGTCTTCGTGACACTTTGCATGCTGGTCCTTCCAACGTCAAATCTACATCTACATTATGATCTTTTGTTGAACGGCCTACAGTAATCTACACAAAAGCAATCAGAACTCATGTAAAAACTTTATTTTATTTAATATATCATTAAAAGTTATATTAAAAGTAAAAATTAAAATTAAGTAATTTTGTAGAAATTACCTCCCGTGATCGCATTAAATATCTTACAAGCCTTCCTCTAAGTATTGCTAAAGTTTGATTATCAAAATCTGGTGGATTTACTCCTGTTACACTATCAACCAGAACTTGCCATCTACTTAATTCATTTTCTAACACTTTTATTTCTCTTTTATTTCTCCTGTCGGCTGCAATAAGTTCTGCATCTACCAATTCATCTTTTTGTTCAATTAATTCTGTATCATTAATCATCTCTTCTGCATCAGAAAAATTAAGGACATGTTCGCCTCTTGGTAAACTTTGTACAGTTTGATCAGGCAGTAGATGATACTGTTTCATTAACTGCCAATGTGCTAATAAAGCTTTTGCAGTTCTTGCAGAATAAAATGTATGGGCATTTGCTTCAAGTAGTTCTTGAAATACTTCTAAAGTTGGTTGAGAAGTCTGAGGAAAAGAATGTAAAATTTTCTTATATTTAAATGTATCAACAAAATGCAATGAACAAAAGACAAAGATTATTAGAAATTTGTTAGTTAGTAAATTAATAGTCATTAAATCTAAATAAATCATCTAAGTAAATAATTAATTACCGATTTTATTGTACCAAGGAGATCTTCTTCTGCTTTACTATATAAAGTTCTGGCTTGTACACTAGCAATTAATTCTGGATGTAAGTTACGCATAGCTTGTACTGCTACTCTTGAAACTGCACTATCATATAACAAGGCATACCACCTTTGTTGTATTTCTTGTAATGTAAAGCGACACGAGAATTTTGTACCTCTGTGAACCTATTTAAAACCAGTTACTTTCAGTGTATTATAATAATACAATATTTGTAATTTAAAAAGTTCTCAAATTAAAGAAATGTTTCTTATATGTCTTTTATGTTAATACTATAAAAGTTATCTAAATCATTATATTAAGTATTTTTCATAAAATTCAGGCCAATACCATTCTTAAATCATTTGTCTGCTGTACACCAGTGATTAATGCTAAATCGTCTGTTGGTTTCCATCTTCCTAAATCCTTTGTAGCATTCACTGAATGTGAATGGTTTTTACTCTTTTTATTTTTCCGTCCAGGAGCATTTGATCCCCCTGGTCTACTTGTTCGTCGATTACATCTATCCGATTGAGAAATATTTGCAGAAACTTGAATAGGGCTTGGAACATTTTGCTGAGGAACAGCAGATTCCATTGGAGTAGTAGAAATTGAAACAGTTCTAGATCTAGAGTTGGATTTTGTACTCGCAGCAGGAGGTTGTAAGTTAAATGTTGTTTCAACAAGTTCATCATCAAATTTTCTGCGTTTTATTGTACGTGAAGAGCTATAATTTTAATAACAGTAGTTAAATATTTTTATTAAACTACATTTTATTAGTTCAACCATTTTTTATTATGTTAATTTTAATTATTAGCTACCTTCATGTATATATATTTTTAAATAATATACAATTATTAGAAAAAATATATACAGTAAACTTTTTAAATGATCCTTAAAATTAAAGAAGAAACAAATAAAATTCTATTTAAAGAGGAACATATGAGACAATCAATTTACAGGTGAAGGTATTAATATCAGTTTAAAGTCAAATTTGTTGTTTTGAATACAACTTTATATTGTTTGCATGTTATTATTCAGTGAAAAATGATGATTATAATATTGTTATTTCTAATATAAACAAGCATTAAAATGTTTTAATGCAATATATATAATTATTTACAAAACATTTTTAAGTTACATTTGTATAAAAAATGATACAATGATTAGTAAAATAATAATATTTATATACTCAGAATTTTGAGATAAAACATTTCTTTTATAGCATATTCTTTAACACGTTTACTTTATTTCTTTAAGGAAAAGAAATTGGACTATTTTTCATAATCAAACCATAACATTTTCATCATTTTATCTAATATTATATATGTATTTGTATACATACTGCAAAAATGTAGTACCCAACGTCACAAATATGCGATGTTTAGTAACATTTTAAACTTTTAAAACAAAATTTAAACACATTAAATTAAGTAATTTAATTAAGTAATCAACTTTCAAATCATTGGCAACTTGTAATTTTCAATTTTCACATCTTCTGCACTGAATGATATCAAGTTTATCCTATAATTAGTTTTCTTTTTGTTGAAACTTACAATCATACAAATGGATCTTGCCAACCAATATATTTACGCTATTGTTATTTGTAACAGATTAATTAATTGATTATAAAATTACAAATTTATATAGCACAAACCCATAGTAAACACAATGCACTAGTTATTGTTTATGATTAACTTGTGTGATATCCACAAGTGAAAAACCTCAATGATAAAATAGACAGAACTTTCCAGTAAATTAATAACATCTTTGCAACAATTTCTTCTCCTACATATATTATGAAAAAATCATAGGTTTTTTTAGTGAATATGAATATATCTCATGTTTTTGTATAGAATTGAAAAATTAGATTTTTTTCTACATACAATGATGCACGCCATAAATGTATATGTTTATATGAGCTGACACAAAATTAATAAGCACCTTCTACGTTTTGTAGACAATGGATCCAAATTTGTTGATTCAATAGGTATGTTTAAAAATCCATCAGTACCCTGAGAAAATCCATGATTTACATTCGAAGGAGTTGGAATATCCATAATTTTATAGGTTAGCTTAATATAAACAAGCAATTAGTATCATGTGAATGATTTATGTCATTGCACAATTGATAACACGGTATTGACCAGAATTCAATAAATGTGAATTCTTCATTAATTTCATCAATATTTATTTAAGTAATTAAAACGTTTAACACTTTACACATAATAAACATTTCACCATCGCATCAAAGCAACTTTACTATTTAAACGCAATATGGTTGCCAACATTCTTAAAAAAAAAACTAACCAATGTATAGTGCATTTTTCGCAATTCCTAGTTTTTGTATGTTGTAGTTTATCAATTTGAAAATACTAAAATTGAATTGGATTAAAATATAAATTATAAAATTATTTATTATAAATTTCTAAAAATATAAGTTCTGTTCAAATTATTATCATTTTATATTTCAGAAAATTACTTATACATAAATGAAAATTGTTACTTTTATAAAAATATGAATTAAATTCTTTACTCAAAGTAAATATTTTTACCTTTAACTAGTAAAAATGGGCTATAAGTAATTTCCAATGTATCTCTACAATATAAAAACATTAACAATTTTGATGTATCTATCATCCTTTACTTTAACAAGAATTTTTAGTCAAATGTCAAATTGAAACACAACTATAAACAAAGTTAAAAATAATAATACTATACTATATTTATAATATTATATTTAACACTTTGATATATTTAATATAGATTGATACTATAAAATTCAAGTATTTTTATATTGTTTGTTGCTGTCATATATAAAAAATTCTTGACAATTATCTTACTTACAATATAATTTGATCTTGATGTACATACAGTATGTAAGATTAATTGTTTAACGTGTAAAAGTCGTGCCTCGCTATAAATATATTGCAATAATCTTAAGGCTATTTACTGATACTTCAGTTAAGAACTACTTAAATTATACTTCTTTCTCACACATAAATTAACATAAATTTAACATTTACAATAGTGTTAGATTTAAATATATTATTATATTAAATATATCAAATTTAATAGGATATTTTAATTCAGTAGGAATTAAAAAAACATTTGATACAATAATCTATTACGCACATTCATTTTTATATGCTTGGTCATAAATTTCAAAGTCAAATTAAGTATTTGCATTATATATTGTTCCATTGAAAATTGTTCTATAATTATAAATTTCTGTGTATTAAAACAAATATGAATGGTAAATAAACCTTAGAAATAAAATTATTTAATACGCACAAAATATTCAAGTACTAATTAATCTCATTACTAACAAAAACATAATATTAAAAAACACATGTATTTATAATATTTATTATATCAAATTGGTATTTGCAATACCGTCAGCAGTCTGTTGATAATATTCACTACAAATTGATCAAATTTGTCCTGTATTTATCATAGTCTCATAATCGAGCTCCTTTTTTTTATTCAACATGCTTATGTCTGTGTAAATACATATTATGTAATTGGTTACTTCTTCTTTAAAAAAACATTTGGAGATGTTTTGGTTTATACAGTTATATTTAATGAAAATTTTATAAAAAGTAATCAGCTTGAGGCTTTTTACTAGGTATTCCTCGACTTTCCTGAGGTGCTGCTTCAAATATTATGAAATCTCGATTAAGATGCTCATTTAATTCTAATATGGCAGCTACATTTCCACATCTATTACAAAAATATTTTACTAAAGACATGTAATATTTTTATACTCATATTTTTAGAATGATATATGTACCTGTAACAATAATTAGGTGCTGACCAAACTGTCAAAACAGTCTCATTAAAATGCCATTTAAATCCTTCCATAACTAATTGATGTGCTCTACATATCATATCAATATCATTTGCAGTATTAAACTGTGCTACAACATCACTTCCAAAAAGATAACCAGCTCCTCGTGGTGAGACTCCCCAACCTTGAGTATCTTCTGGATCTGACCAAAGTAAATCACACATTGGACCATCGTGTGGAACCTGTAAAAATTATTTATATGTTATATTATAAATACTTTCAGAATAAACTTATATATAATTTCCATTTACTTCTTGTTTTCTGTCTATAGTTCTTATTTGATCAAGCGTTTGGATACTTGGGGATAATCCACCGTGAACACAAAATATTTTTCCATCAATTATTGCAGATAAAGACAAATAATCAAATATTTCAGTGCAATATCGCCAAACAGTAATGCTGCCATATTTACGTAAGCATTCGTCATAAAAACCATATACTTGTGTAATTTGTCGAGACTCATGATTGCCCCTTATTAATGTAATCCTATCAGGGTAACGAACCTGTAATTACAAATATTCTTTATATCTTATATATAAATTTTACATTTTATAATTTCATACAAAAATTACTTAATCTATTTCTTATAAAAGTTTGTTGTATTTTAAAGATTATTACATCGATACAAAACTTTTATAATTACTTTTAATGCCAAAAGAAGAAGGAATGTTTCAACGCTATAAAATCCTCTGTCAACAAAATCTCCCATGAACAGATAATTTGTTTCTGGAACAGCCCCGCCAACTTTAAATAATTCTTTCAAATCATAGAATTGTCCATGAATATCTCCACATACCTAAAAACAATGTACAGCTTTTATAAATTGTAATTATAATCATTGTTTTCATTTTTGTTTATTTATAATAACATACAGTGACTGGAGAATCAACTCTTTGCACGTTACTTTCTTCTATGAGAATTTCCCGTGCTTTTGCACAAAGAGCTTTAACTTCAGCTTCTTTAATGATTTCACATTTTTTTAGTTGTTCTATTTGCCGATCCAAATCACTAGAATCAGCCATCTTAAGAAATAATAGCCTTTGCTGAAAATTATATTCGTTAACTTTTTATTTATATTTCTTAATTATTTAATGATATTTGTATAATTAATTTATATGATATTATGTCATTTATGTAATGCTAAATATGTTTACGACTTATATAAAAGAATATATTTAGTTGTAATGCATAATTTAAATTTATAATTCATTATACAAGTGTACATATAATATATATACAATAAAATAATGTTGAGAAAGAATAAAGTCTAATTTACAAGCTGATTAATGCTGATCAATATAAGTATTATATTGATCGATAAAATAAATATTTAAATCTAAACAAAATAATATTTAAGAGCAAATAAAAATAATGCAAAACATATGTAATACATGGTTCCAAATGAAATCAAAGTTTTGTTATCGATAACTTAAAACATATTAATTATAGTTTTATATTTACAAAGTGAAGAAACTACTAATTAAAAAATTTCTTGTTACATTGTTTTTAACAGAGATTTATATAAACAAGTTGAATATCATTATATATTCATTTATTTATTACCTTTTAAACAAAATAAAACATTATCCATTTGAAATTATATATATTAATTTTTTTCGAACAAAAATTGCTATAATATTCTTGTCTTAAACTGATCTTATCATAAAGGTCTTTACATATTTTTTTAACAGTTATAGTTTTAATGTTAATTTTTAAAAAGGATTGTTTTTAGTGAAAACGTTTGTTAATCGTATGAAAATTTCGACTACAATTTAAGTAAGTGACCGTTTTTACCATGAGATATTAAGTAACAATCTAATTACAAAATATATGACAATAATTTGTGCTACAAGAGTAAGTAATGTGCATAAAAGAAAATGTAAACGTACCTGATCAAGTACAAAAAGCGAGGACTACTTCGCTCAATAAATAAAACGCATTTAAAGAATGCACATGCAACTAAAATTTTTTACGTTTATTTCATATGTATTAAAATCTTGACGATTGGTTATAAACAACTCAAAAACTGCTTTAATAAACGTCGAACATCACGATGTAACTGACATTAGAAACAGAGAAGCCGAGAATAAAAATTCGAGTAAACTGGCATAGATTAAAACAAACTAAGAAAAGAAATTTGAACGAACTTATTGTTTCTATTTTAGATTTTATGCTATACTATTCATTCCAAGAAAGATCATATTCACCAGATGACGTGTTTTCAGTCGTTCTGCGCAGGTTGACTCCAATTGGATCTGATATCTTTCGTAAATAAAAGTATCACGCATGTGCGTTCGCTTTGCCGAGTATATACTCAGTTGTCTTTTATTTTGTGTACTTACAACATTAGATATAATTAATTGTAAGTATTCCAAATTTTAAATTACCAAATTTCGACATTGTCAAATTCTCAAATATTCAATTATTTAGAAATTCAAATTTCTAAATCCTTAAATTTGAAAATTTGAAAATTGGGTTAACCGCTAATATAAACGGCAGCAATATAATCAGAACCTATTGTACCCAAATTGAACTTATGTACTGTATGTTACATGTATGCTATATGGTATACAACGCCTTGCAAACGCATTTATATACTTGTCCTAGATCACTTCTTTTTGTTATTCCTTTATTTTGTCCACTGTATATATGACCGACGAAATCGAAAATGTACGGTAGTGGGGCAGCACTATATAAACGGTGAGTAGTCTACTGAAGTTAGTCAAGTTGCGCAAATTGAGTATGATCTGTCGTGAAACGAAAAATAGTGACATAATTTATTCAAGCGAATCTACTCTATTGAGAATTCTCCTTTATTTTTTATCTAGTAAATTTAATATCTTGTAAAAGATATTATGGTTACAATTTCACTAGATTTCAAATTATTGTATTATTTTATCAAATTCTACACATTGTAAAAAATAGGGTATAATTTTCAAAATTTATTTATAGTTTTTACATGAACGGTCTATTACAACATATTTATTACTTATATAAAATATAAATTTAACAAGTCATCTTTATCAATTTTATAAAATTATTCTTCTGTTTTACAATTATTATTGAAGTAAATGTAGTAATTCAAATTTATTATATATTATAACATCTAAATTATAGTTTAAAAGATTTTAAATTTAATTAAAAAGAATTTTTTGAATACTTATAATTTAATATATTGCTTAGAAAATACTTGCATTAATGTTCAATAACTATTACATCTTTTTATCAAAAGATATATTAACTTTAAAAATAAATTTTTCATAATTTACAGTATTGAATAATATTTATAAAAATTTTACCTGACCTGAAGTAAAATATCATTAATACAGAAAATATATTGTATATTGCGACAAATTTTATATGATGGTTTTGTTGTATAACTACACGGGTGATTGTAATATTAATGTATGATATTACATATGATACATATATAATAATTATAACATTAATCATAGGAAAATGTATTGATACGCAATTATTATTTTTTATAATTATATAGCTAACTATTTATTTGGCAACATAATATAATACAATACAGTTGATTGACCATTATCATATTTAATTCTCGTGTATACTTAACATATATGACAGTATTATTTCCTTATTAAATATACAAATTGAATATTTAAATATTCCATTACAGCAATGTGCCCAAAATTAGGTAAGTTATATAAATAAAATCTGTCAACTACAATCATTAAATTACAAATACAAATATCATACCTTTTACATTATTGATATATTAATAATTAAAACGAAGAGCTTTTGTTATATGACTATATTAAATACACATTAAATATACGTTCAAGATTAACATCAAAATATAAACAGAAATATTTCGACAAAAAAAGATTTAAAATAAAATTGGATGCAGAAGTTTTTAAGACATACACGTTCGATCACCATAACGATCAGCGATTTAAAAAGTATAGCTCTATTATGTTACTTTAATTTACAAACTAATCACACGTGGCGCTAACTTGTATCTCCTACTAGTGGGAGATAGTTCTTACGGATCTTTCGTTCTACTTGTTTTTCTTTTTCTCTCTCCCCTCTCAATAACTACAGTTGTACTCTTCCTCTCGACTTCTCGAAGATTTCCGCGTATCGAGTTGAGTTCAACATCAGTGCGTACCATCCTAAACGTTCTCTATTTGCATAAATGATTGCAGTGTTTAGAGAATTAACGACTACGTTTAACTCAAGTTTGCGTGTTGCTTACAAAAAATATTCTAACTAAAATTTCTACTGTTTATTCTGCCGTTGGTTCTAATTTTTCTTTCCCTTTCGGTGCACAAGTGCGAAAATATCAGATAGCGCGACGAAGTTCCAACATCGATGTATCGATACTAAAGACTCCCGGGGGCGAGGTTTTGAGACAATAGTTTCCGAGTGAGGTTACATGGACTCATTGAAATGTCGTGGTTCCTCAAACGACGGACTTACGATTAGCTCAGGTAAGTTACATTTGTGTGGAATTAAATTACGGTGGGATCATTTAGAATGGAAAAACACGCGATTTTCATTGGTTCGAAAGAGTAGGTTTTCTTGATTGTTGCTGGCCCGATTATTTTAGACGATGACGTGCTGCTTATGTATACTCGACACCTTGTATCTTTACTCTACCCGTGCCGCATTCCTTCGGTGCAACTGTGCGATGTTCGAGTTAAACAGGATACCAACGTTTCCACTTGTTAGTGTTTTCAATCTAGGCATTGATGTATAGAAAATAAACGAAGGGAATGGAAATTGATAATAATTTTGTGAGTGGAATAATGTTAGGGATAAAAGCAACAACATAAACACTATAAAATATGTGAAACGTTGTTGATTATTTTGAGCAATATCCAAAATTATTATTCCGAAGTAAAACGATGATAACATCGAAAACTTACAAATAAATACGATCTTGTAAAATTGTACATATTGCAATCAACTAGCGATTTTCATCGCAATGACAATTATTTGTTTACATCTAACAATTTATATAGAACGAAATTCTTATCAAAAAACATTAGTATTAAATTTAATTAACATAAATTGTGTATCTTTTTTTAAGTATTTGCTAAATTAAAAGTAGCAAATAAACGGTAATTAGTAATTGTTTAAAGGCATACGGTATTAGTTACTGTTTTATCTATTGCATTCAGCGTTAATAAATATTCAATTAAATATATTCGATAAATTTTCAATTGAATTTAATATTATTATATTTTTATTTATTTTCCTTGTAACTTTAATTTTACATTAAAATATTTAAATATAATACGATTAATTTTACAATAAACAGTTGGAACTATTATATGACCTATCAATTTTTTGTAAGATTGCACAATTGTCGAATTTCTTTCGGTCATACTTTAACTGGCTTTATTTTAATGTACATGAAATTTTGCGGTTACTTTTAATATAAAGGACCACCTACGTTCAATTTATTCTTGTGAATAAGATCATCCGATATAATTGTCTACGTTTACGTTACCGTTGTAGGTTTATTTTTTCCATTTCTTGGAATTTTATAACTTTTCTTTCTTATCCGTCTCTTGAAATCATTTCTAATATGTACGAATTGTCTTATAAAAATTATGGATTAAATCGATTAAAAAATAATTATTAGAATATTATTTTTTTATTCATTCATAATTTAATAAAGTATTATATATATCTACATTATATACACCGAAATCACAATATAAATTGCAATACATTGTACATAAATTTCTATTAATGTTTATTAGAAATTAAACGATGACCCATTTAGAAACATAAAATATTTTAACCAAAGCATATATCATCGCTCCTTTATTTCTAATCTTTTTGAAATATTCATACTGTTCAATTATTCACTATTTTGCATGAATATATTAACCATGAAAAATTTGATCGTTTAAAATTCAATTAACGATGGTAAATTGTACTTTTAATTACTAAATTAATATTCAAATAATAAATTGTAGCTACAAATGCTTTAAAAATACATTTACATTTGTATATCTGTCGTTATACATATACATTCCAAACCTTTTGTCTTAAATTAGGAACTCAGCAGGATAGGGACAGTTGAATAATTTTCCTTGCAGAGAGCAGGTATACGACTTATTTCCTAGAAGTAGAATGGGTTTCCTAAAACAGAGCCATTGGAATTTGTGAGAACCGGAACAAAAATTGCTATTGAAAACATCTGCAATAGACTTTCGTTATATCGTCACATTCTATATCAGCGCGCCCTATATCGCCACGATTCATATCATCATACTGTATACCATCGTGCATTATATTACCGTGCGTTATATCCCACCACGCTGTATTACCGTGCGTTATTTTACCACTTGCTATATTGCCACAAAATTTGCTCAGCATTAATGACGGTACTGTTCTTAAATATATAAGTATTTAAGTACATAGCTTAATAGCATCGAGTTAGTTTAAGGTCAGCTATGGCCGAAAATTCTTAGTGCTTGTGCATTCCTGCGCTATCTTGAAATTTATTGGCCTTCTTGCCCCTCAGTTCTTTTCATATTTCTTCTTTTTATAACAGAACAAATTAACATTCGATAATTTCAGTAATTTACAAAATTTTAACTCTAAGATTGTTTTTAACGCTTTGTCTATAATAATGGTACTAAAGTATTCCACGGTGGATTTTGAAAAATCATTTTGAATGGAAAGTGCTAATTTTATCGTTTCCAATTTTTAAATTAAATTCGATAAAGAATAAATCATTATTATGTTGTATTTTTTTACTACAAGCATAATAATAATTTTAAATAAAATTTATTCAGTATGTGAGTATGTGATCCAATTTTTTCGTGTGAAATGACTAAATCAGTAAGCATCGAACTTAGCACGCAATACGCATGCGTTGAAAATCCGCGGTTAGATTAATCCCACGATCATTCGACAACAGACAGCTTGGCACTAGTTTCTAAACCTCCGTCTTTAATAGACAACAGGTCTCTTACAGTGGTTCTCATTTATTTCACATATACTTAATAATACAAAATAAACAAAATCAAAAATCATATCAGGATAAAGTATACCTTATATTTAATCAATTTGTGATTAAACAAAATTTTTTAATACCGTTTTTTAATTTTGAATTATTGTATGTGAAAATTGAACATCTAAATTATTCTGTTTTTAAACGATTATGCAGAAAGTGACTCATTTAATTCAACAAAAATTTTTTATTTTGTATCATTAATATAGTTATATATTAAATAACAACTAAACTACAAACAGATAAATTAAGTTTGTCTTATTCTAGAAATGTAGGGATTAAATTTTTATTGATTATATTCTTCATTAATTAATACTTTAAAAGAAAAATATAATTAAGTTATAAGACTAAATATGATATATTTTTGTTTTTCATGTTTAAGGTAAAAGATATATAATTGATATAAAGTCAAAATCTTTTAATTTCCCATTATTAGGGAGGCAACATCCGTGAGCAACGACATCACAATGCGTATGTTGCTGCCACTGAGATTGGTTTTCGTCGCAGCAGGTCTGCTGCTGGCAACTACCAAAGCAAACATGCACTTACATTTGCATTCTGATGCTGCTCAACACTTTGCCATTGGTGAACGTGAACAAGCAATTGCTGGTATTGAAGCTAGCCTTCTTTCTCTTCTTGGTTTTGCCAAACGACCAAAACCCCAAGGTCCAGCTCATGTTCCAGAGTCATTGAAAAAACTTTATATTAAACAGAATACTATTGGTATGGCTGATATTGCCAAACCAGGAATCCATGCCAGATCTGCTAACACTGTTCGTTCTTTTCAACATATTGGTAAGTATATATTTAAAAACTATTAAAATTCTATATTTTCTAAACCAAATGGTAATTAATTTTATGAGTTTATAGTCAGTAATATGTAATATTAAATATAAAATTCTAATTTTGTTTTATTTTTTTACATGTAGAAAGCGAGTTGGATCATAAATTTCAGTCACCAAATCGTTTTCGTCTCTCTTTTGACTTAAGTAGCATACCATCAGGAGAAAAATTACAAGCTGCTGAATTAAGTCTTTCTCGTATACCTATTTTAAATGGAGATTCTGAACAAAAACTAAGTCGAATACTGGTGTATGACATTTTACGTCCTGGTATGAAAGGACAGAGTGCTGCACTATTACGTTTAATTGATAGTAAACCAATAAATATTAGAAAGAATGATACAGTCAGTTTAGATGTTCATCCTGCTGTGGAACGATGGATGAATGATCCTAAAAATAATCATGGACTCTTGGTACATGTACGTGGACTGAAACAGGAACATGTACGTTTAAAAAGAAGTGTAGATGAACGAAACGATACGTGGGTCGTTAGTCGTCCAATGTTATTTACCTACACAGATGATGGCAGGTACGAAAAATAGTTATTTCTATATTCCTTTAAAATACGAGCAATCTAAATTTTATTTTCATTCTCTTTATATCGATAATAGTACTTTTACTGTTACATTAATAGTATTAAATATTTAGGTACAAGATGTCTTCTGCAAGTCAAATAATGGATCGTCGTGCTAGAAGAGCGGCTCTTCGAAAAAATCGCAGAAAAGATGGCCGTGAAAATTGCAGGCGACATCCACTTTACGTCGATTTTGCGGATGTTGGTTGGAATGACTGGATCGTTGCTCCTCCTGGTTACGATGCTTTTTACTGCCATGGTGATTGTCCGTTTCCATTGGCAGATCATTTGAATTCTACTAATCATGCAATTGTTCAAAACTTGGTTTACTCAACTAAACCAAGCATGGTGCCAAAAGCTTGTTGCGTACCTACAGCACTGAGTTCAATATCTATGCTATATCTTGATGAAGAAAACAAAGTGGTTTTAAAAAATTATCAGGACATGGCTGTTCTTGGATGTGGGTGCCGTTGACTATTTGCTAACCAATTTAGTAAACTATTTTAACAGTGAAGAATATACGTGCAATAAAAACGGAAATAGTTAAAAAAGAAGCATGGCAAATTGAAAGAATGATGTAAAATTTTGTTAGATTAAATGGAAGGTAAATAACTTTTGGAGAGTACATTCAGATGTTTATTAAATGATTGTATAATTAATGCACACTTAGGATTTTATATTTGTTACAATGAATAGTCCAAACTGTCTAACGTGTCCGTTATTCATAAAATAAAGCGAGATCTGAAGAATTTATATTTTTATATACAAAGATTTTAATCCATAGATTACATAGAAATTAGTTAGGAAAAATAAACAAAAATTGCAAGTTTTCTGTGTATAAAATTATTTTAAGTAATTATTACTGAATGCAATTATTGATCATTTAATTGATTATAAGGAAAAAAAAAATGTTTAAAACCATAGTGTTAGGTACATGAGATTTTAATCCTTGTTTGTACTTGTGCCTTATTTTGTGACATTTTACAGTTAAAAACGGAAGAGATATTTTCAAACGAGGATTTAAATCGAGGTAAATACGCGCGCCAAAATTTTAAGTATCCCTCCAACCCTCTTATTGAAGTAATTTTTGGAACAATTGAATATTTATTGTATTATCGGTTATTAATTAAACGATCAGTTGATTGTTATTGATGGTAGGAAAGATTATCAATAGAATTGTAAATTGTAAATTTTTTAATCATATTTATTTACCAATTTTTTCAGTGTTCAATACAAAGTCTAATGATTTTTTTTCTATTTAGTTCTATATAATAATTATTTTTATTATTATTTAAGCACCTTTTTAAATCTGAACATTTATCACTATCTATTTCAATGAAATATTATCAGATATTAAAAACGGTTTCAATAATAAATTATATTTTTTTCAATAGAAAATAACCTTTATTTAAAATTATTTAGTATTGATGCACATAGAATTCGTATAATTTTTATATTCGAATTAGTATTCGAGACAACATACACTGCACTAAATCATCAATAAAATTTTTATTAACTTAAGAATCGACATAAAAGTGTAGTACTTTTTACTTATTTCAAGAAAGAAATAAGAGTATATTGAAAATTTGTAGTGTCAGTTTAAAAATACTCGTACATTGTTTTAAGAATTTTTGAGAACGTAAAATATTTGAAATTACATTTTTTACTATCAGTCAAATTTAGATTAGTTAAGATTAAAATGTATTAGTCACATTAATAATAATTTATTGATTTCTTAAAATTTGTAAAGTACTGAAATATAATTTGATAACTGATTAAATTTGAATATATAATTACCGTCAGGAATGAGCCGTACCTGTTTAAGGAATTATATAATATATACATACATAAACAGTATGTACGCAAAAGAAAAAGAAAAGATGTTTATATTTGTGGCGCGCGTCGACCTGTAAAATCTGTAAAATAGATAGAAATAAACAGGGACCAATGTAAATAGTATGTCTGTATAGTGAATTAGTATACATAGTATTCTATTTGATGTTTTTATTAATATTTTAATGTTCTTCGAATGTACACAGATATTGCGGATGTAAATAGTGAACAACTTTTAATAAATATATGTTTAATTACATTTATGCTTTTGTACTTAAAAAGAAAAAAATAAACAACGATTATAAGGAATCAAAACGTTACTTGAAAACAGAACTAACAGTTATTAATTTATTTCTCAATTATAGTAAGGAACATAATTCTTTTAATATATGAAAAATCTTGAACAGTGGAATAATAAGTATCATATAAAATATGTAACAAAAGTTTTATTCCTTTATACAATTATACATGTGACAGTACATTTTTTTGATGTAAATGTAAAAAAAATATAGAAGAATTATTTCAGTCTTTAATGCCAAACAAGGACAATAATTGAATAATTTCCTCGAGTCTCGTATAATGGCAGTGCGAGGTAAAAAACCATTTTCATAATCGTAATACATTATATATCGTACGTTCTGCAGTGCAGTCTCACCATATAGCTCCTTTTTTATGTATGAATTCCAAATATTTTCCATTTTGAATTGTAGGAATAAAATTTAGAAATTTAAAAATAAAACATGTTCAAATTCAGAAATTTAGGCATTTTAAAATTTTTAATTTTTCAAATTTAATAATGGCAAATTTTGTAACTTAGGAATTAAAAATTGTTTAAATATTCGTCAACTGAGTTTTGACATTCAAGAACTATCTAGAAGTTCTGTTTATATTTCATAATTTTGTCAACTCCTACTGCTCTGATTAGAGCTATATAGCGAGATTCCTCTATACATGACAATGTACAATATAAACCAACTTGTACATATACAAGGTGCATCAGGCTTCTCCTGATAAAATACCAAAGTATATTTTATAAGTCAAATATAGAGTGAAAAAAAATTGGTTACAATCGTCTATTGTATGTAATTTTATCCTTATTTATGCGCATAAAATAAACTTCCATGCTGTATTGGAAAAACTCTGAGATACCTTGTATACGTATGTACATATATATTTGAATTTTGAATTTAATTTACTAAATATCCCTACATATTTTATGGCACAGTCCGTTACGAATGGCAGGAACTGTATTATTTTGCATTTTACGTAATTATTTTAAAATTGTAATGCAATTTGTCCCACTTTCGTTGATGTCTATATATAAATGCAAATAAATACAGTAGTTTAAGTATTTTTCATTTTCAATGTGAAACTAAATGAAAATGTTAGTTTCTACTAATGCATATTTTAAATACTGTTCATTTTCATTAGGTGGTTCGTTACTATTATTTTGATTTTATTCTCGTTAGAAATAATTTTCAATTCTTTTAGCTATCTTAAAAAACATTAAACTATTATTACGCTTACTATTTTAATTTGTAAATACAAATTTGATATGTTTTGGTTGTAAATTTGAAATTTACACAATTAAATTTCTCATGCAATTATGCATACTTATATTACTAGAGTAAATTGTATATAGTCAAAAACCTAAAAAATAGTATCGATACAAAAAACTTTTTCTTAAACAACTTATATCTTAACGGCTAAAAATCATATACAATTTTTATACATTGTTACAATATTTACAGCATTTCATGAATAAATCACTTACAAATACGTTATAATATTATGAGGCACAATGGTATAAACTTCTTAGTGGGAATTAAAAATCTTATTTAAATATAATTAATATTTAAAACAAAATTAATTATGTTAAAAAATGCCTTCAGATAAAATTTTCTTAATAAAATTATACAAATTTTACTTTTTTTTTAAATCTCAAAAAATATATCACCTAATATTTAATTAACGAAATTTTACCATGAAACAATAAAATTACGGTTTCATGTAATTTCGTTTACGAGTATGAATATAAACTATTCAATATTATGTACAGTTGTTCAATTTTTAATAATCACGATTTTCAATAAAAGCAATCTTTTACTTCGTGTACAAATAAAATATAAATATTTTAATAAAATAATTGCTTCCAGGAATTAATAAAAACATATTGATTCTTTGGAAAATAAAATACTAAAAGGTTTTACTGAGTTCAAGGAACAGGAGAGGGGGGTGGTGGAAGAGGACTAAAATAGGTAGAAGATCTGGAACTAGGAGATGGAGGGCAACTGATCCCTGCATCGCTTTGATAAACAGATCTTGGAGTGGGGGGTGGGGGATAAGGTTCGCTTTCATACCGATACCTTGCTGGGTAATTAGTATCCGACTCGTCGCAAACATCTGTACTACAAGGCGTTGGAGGTGGAGGCTGATTTATGCTTCTATAATGTCTATAAGGTTTATACCTAGATGCATTACTACTTGAGCACCTAGTAGAATTAGCTGTCGTTGCTGGACTTGGAGGGGGATTTAACGTTTCTTGCGGGTAGCCCCCTGCAGAACTCCCTCGAGTTGAACTTGATGCTCCTTAAATCATATAGTATCATAAAGTCACAGATATGAAAATAACCATGAAATATTACTTAACATAAAAGAAACTTACCAGTAATATGACTCCGATCATAACTTGATCCGATACTACTTCCGTTTAACATCGACAATCTTACAGTCTCCATTCCCATTTTGAAATCTTTTCTACAGTTTTTTTGGGTAAACATTGGTTTTACTAATCTCGTCGGTTTTGGTGATAAAGGATCTCCCGCTGAATCGTGCAAAATATCAGGTAATTCCTCGTTATTTATAAATTTCCTTCTACAATAATAAAATCCGAAAACAATTGCAGCAATAGTTGCAATTAATCCAACAGGTACAATAATGACGTAAGTAATCTTTCCAGGCTCTAACGAATTATTTTCTTGTCGAGGATTATTTGCAGGTGCACACACAGATGCAAGTTCGTCACTACCATCAGCACAGTCTTCCCAGTTATTACAAAGAGCAGAACCAGAAATACAAACACCGTTTCCAATACATTGAAATTGTCCGGGACGACAACAGTGAGCTTCATCCAGACCATCATGACACTGATCTATTCCATCACACACCCAAGACATATCTAAAACATTTAACAATATTTTGTGGATTAAGTGTTATATATTTTTGTTTTTGTTTGACTTGTATCTTAATATATTTACCAATGCAATGACCGCTTTGACATTTGAATTGATCGCGACTACAAGTTGGACAACCTAATTCATCACTTCCATCAGGACAATCTGCTTGACCATCGCATTTCCATATTGCAGGAATACAATCTTTTGCTACGGTAGAACTAGGCGCAGCACAAGTGAAATGATCTATTCCGCAGGCTGGTGCAGCTCTACAAGTCTTTTCATCTTCAGATAAGACCAAAGACTTTGGACAAGAACACCTAAAAATATCGTTTATTATATTGTTTTATTAGAAAATGTAAATCGTGTATTAAAAAAATATACAAATATACAAATAATTTAAATTTTAATCTTACCTAGAAGAACTGGTTCCAATACAAAAATGAGAACATCCTCCATGATCACGAAAGGGACTACATATGTGTGTTTTCATTACATCTTCCTCCGGAGTATTTACTGTAATCAAGTCTGTAAGTACTTTATTCATAATTATTTTTCTTCCACTTCCAAATTTATTAACACGTTCCAAATTTGATGTTTCTCTATCGAACCAATAAACAAAATCAAAAAATACAGCTAAATAAATGGTGGATCCTTTTCCAATAGGCGAAACCAAAATTCTTCTATTATTTCCATCAAAGTCAGCACACTCAATTTGATTTCCATGTGCCCAGTATACAATATTTGAAGTTGCATCAACTGCAATGCTTGTGGGTGGTTCAAGATCAGTTGCTACTACGATTCTTTCTTTTCCATCCATTTTACTACGCATTATTCTCATTTTTCTTCCAACATCAGTCCAAAAAAGTAGCCTCTTTTCTGAATGTATTGCAATATTTCTTGGCTTTTCTCCATCACCTTTAACTACGACACCCAAAGCAGAACCGTTATCAAGTTTTGTTACGTTAATTGCATCATTGACAGCACAAGACCAGAATAATAGTCTTCCTAAAGAATCTAAAGCGAGATCCACGGGATGTCCAGAATTTCCAGAAACCATTATTGTAGAATGTGTTTTATTTTCCAATGTCTTTCTGATAGATAAAGTTCGACCATCTATCCAATAAATGTGCTGAGTTATAGGATCAAATTCTATAGATCGTGCATTTTTTAAACCTTGAATTCGAAGAACTACGTCTGGACAGTCATTAGTATCAGGAAGGAAACGAAAAATTGCATTACGCAAACTATACATCATGAAATTCTTTGGTCCTATTAAAAAAAAAAAATAAATTATTACATCGGTTATAATATAAATTTTGATCTAATAATAATTGTGATTATTTAATCAATTATGAAAAGTATTAAATAATTACAATTATAAGAAATTTAAATATACAAACCGATACAAGTTTCATTGTCTTCTCCCAAATTATAATGAGTAGGACAATCGCATTTGAAGGAATTAGATATACTTTCATTTTCTCCGGGTAAAGCGATACAAAGGTGACTGCAATTGCCATTTTTTGCTGCACAAGGATTCCAACCTGCTTGTCTAGAAGAGTGATAAACTAACAAATCTGTCACAGATTCTAATTTATTATGTATCTTTACTCTATTCATTCCAGTAGTTTTATTAGCCTTCTCTATGTCACCTGTTGATTAAAAAATAACAGTAAAAAACAAAATCAAAATTTATGATGAACAGTAATTATTTGTTATATATATTTTTAACCTGTATTCCAATCTGTCCAATAAATATAATCTTGATATTGAGTAATAGTGAATGGATACATTATATTCTGTGTTATAACTGCATTTCTTTTTCTTGTGTGTAAATCAAAACTATCAATGGCTGGAGTAGATAAATCTACCCAATACAATTTTCGTGTTGAATGATCAATCGTTAGACCATTTGCTTTTCCAATATTAGAAAGTATTATTTCACGATTTGTACCATCTAAGAACGATCTTTCTATACTTCCAGAATTTCCCCATTCGGTCCAATACATATAGCTTGCAAAGTAAAATTTTGAAAATAAAGATTTATGTACGAAATATACTTTTTACTATAAATAATCATTTATCGATTAGTACATTAAATTATTTAATTTCAAGATGAAATTGTTTTGATATACAAATTTGCTCCAAAAATTAATATAGCATAATTACCCTCTGCTTGGATCAAGAGCTAGGCATCTAGGTTCAATAATATCACTCCAAATAAGAACTTTTCTGCTACAACCTTCCAATCGAACCATCTCTATTCTTCTAGTACCAGTATCACTCCAATATAAATTATGAGCAATCCAATCTATTGCCAAACCTTCAGGCGCATCTAATCCAAGGTCAACAACTCGTTCCATATCAGAACCATTTATAAAAGCCCTTGTAATTGTTTTTAATTTAACGTCTGTCCAATAAATACGGTTGTCTGCTATGTTAAAATCCAAGGCGCTAATATAAGTAGCAAAAATATATGATAATAAATATTCAACCCCTCATTAATTAAATACTAAAAATATGCATTTATAAATATAAAATTTACCTTGCATCTTTGACACCAGTCAATGGAATAATGTTGTCATTATTTGCATTTTCAATACTAATTCTTCCAATATTACCTTTTCTCGCGAATAACATAAATGCATCAGGAACAACACAAGTTTTTTTATCTTTTGTTAACTCGTATCCAATTTGACAAGCACATACATACTTATGTTCTGGTCGATTTAAACATAAATGACTACAACCACCATTATTTTTTACACAAGGATTTGTACCATTAACTTTTCCTAAATGAACTGCTTTTAAACCCATAACATTTGGAACTTGATCAACGATTATTTCTCTTTCACCACCTGTAAGTTTATGTGCTCTATCCACGCTTCGTCTTTGCCAGTCTGTCCAGTATAAATAATCTCCCAACAAAGTTAACCCGAAAAGATGCGGAAGATTATCCGTAATTACTTCTCTTCTGTCTGTGCCATCCATATTACACACTTCAATTTTGTCTGTCTTTGCATCACACCAATAAATTTTCCATCGTGCAAGATCTAAAGCAATTCCATTGGGCCAAACAATATCTTTAGTCACTAAAAGTGTACGTTCTGTTCCATCAAGATTACTCCGTTCTATTTTTGGACGTTTTTCATTCCAATCTGTCCAAAACATCCACCCATGTTCCGGAGCCAAAGCAATTGCTCTAGGTTCAATTAATTCTTCATTTATTAACACTTTCCTACTTGTACCATTTAATCGAGCTACCTCAATTCGATCTGTTCCTGTATCAGTCCAATAAAGATTTCTAGCTAACCAATCCACAGCTATTCCATCTGGATTTCCCACTTCGGTAATTATAATATTTTCTTGGTTAGTACCATCCAGTGAAGCTCTACGTATTGCATGAGCTTCTTCATCAGTCCAGTAAAGCATTTCTTGCACAGGATCAAAATCTATTGCTATTGCATGCTTAATTCCTAATTTTATTAAAAAGTTTTAGTTATTCTGATAGCAATTTCAGTTTATTATTAAATAAATGAAGATGTATATGTAGGTACATGCATAATACTGTCAATTATAACTCGTATTTAGAGGATACAATTATTTGAATTTTCAATTTAAACTTTATTTTACTATTTTATGTTATTGATATAATAATAATATTACTAAAATTTTTCTTTTCCTCTTATTTTTATTTCAAATTTATTTATTTATTCAACCTGCATAATAGTCAACATGTTAAGATATAAAGAATATTAAAAAATATATACCTGTTAATGGTAGTACAAAATTAGTATAGTCAGGAGAATCCAAAGATATTCGACAAATTTCATTCCGTTGAACTATTAATAGTAATTCTTCTGGTCCATCAGCACAAGTCAAATTGTCTACCAATTTAACACCTGTAGGACATGCACAAGTATATCCAGGTTCCGTCATACTTAGAAGACACAAATGTGAACAATTTCCATTATTCTTTTCACAAGGATGACTTCCACGTGGTTGTCTCCTACTGTCCCAAACTTCTATATCACCAGGAATATATTCTCCATGTAACAATTCTCTAGGATGTGCTTGATTTTGTCGCACATCGTATGAATGTATACACCATGTTTTCCAATCAGTCCAATATAATTTGTGATCAAAAAATGTCACTGCAAAAGGATAATCCAATCCCTGTTCTACTACTTTTCGTCTGTTTTTTCCATAATAATCCATTACTGAGATAAATTTAAGTCTTCCATCTACCCAGTAAACTAACTCGTTTCCATAATCTATGGTTAAACCATTTGGCCAAAATATGTCATCGGAAACAATCACTTCTCTCGTTGATGGATCTCCATTCATTGCAGCTCTTTCTATTTTAGGTACATCGCCCCAATCAGTCCAAAAAAGTATGCTTTTCATTGGTACAAGAGCAATTGCCCTTGGTTGATAAATGTCTGTCCAGAAAAGAACTTTTCTATAACGTCCATCAATACTGGTTACTTCTATTCTATTTTTTTCTCCATCTGTCCAATACAATTTTCCTGTATACCAATCGCAAGCTAAACCATCTGGTGAAATTAAACTAGAATTTACTACAATTGTTCTTTCACCCATGTGTGTGCCATTTGTTTGAACACATTGAATTATTTCTAAACCGCTATCTGACCAACATACTAACTCACGCTCAAAATAAAAATCTATGGCTGCACCTTCAGAAAGGTCTTTTACAATAGTAGTTACTTTGTTTGTGCGCGAAGCGTTAGCCATTCTAATGTCCTTTTGTGTAACAAATAAAAGTGTTGGTGATCCTAAAAACAATAATTTATACTATTAAAATGTCATAATACATTATAACAAAGTTTAACATTTTCACTACTGATAACACATATATTATATTCTGTCAATTGTTTCTGTAATGCTGTTGACAAAGCATGTCTTACATTTGTTTCTATCGAATATTTATTATTCTAGCATTGTTTTAATGAAGTATACTATACTATAATAAGAGCTTTTTAGTGCTGTTACTGATTGAATTTTGATAGTTGGCTTGCCCAAATAATGGCTAATAAGGAAACTGAGTGTTCTAAAGCAAAAAAACTAGAAAAGCATACTTCTAATAAACAACTATACTGTTTCTGATAAAAGAATTGAAATTTCAGCCAGTAGTAAAGGTGTTAAACTATTTTATAACAAAGAAAAATAAAGTAATAACTTTATTAAATAATATTATTAAATTTTAATTTCAAAATAATACATGTGTGTATATATATATTTTTATTGTAAAAATATTGTATATACACATCATAATAACAAGTAGGAAATTGCAGTATAACCTCTAAGTTAAAATAAAATAATATTACTTACCATCAGAAAAAAGAACGAGTCTAAAAAAACACGCCGTCAGGATAATTATTAAACTGATAATAGCCATTCTAAAACTTGCAACAAGATTGTGGCGGTACTCCCTGTACTCGCCATCAGAGGGATACGGTGCAAAACCTAGACTAACATCCTCTCGTATGTCCTCACGTAGCTGCGTATTCCTATATACACAAGCTTCGACAATCAACTAACTATCCTGTGACTAAGGCACTAGCCTGCTATATAGGATTACTGGCAAACTCCTCTACTAGTAGTTAGGCCCCAAACGAAGAAAAACGTTTTTCTCGCTCTCTCCTATCCTTCTCGTTTTCCATCTTCTTTTCTTAGCGCACTGCCACAATTGGTGACCCCAGATGTGATAACGTCAAGCAGTACTACTGGGTGGTACAGGAGAGGGATCGGCTGTTTCTTTTTACATAAATTGTAGTGCAGATTAGCAAAGGATTCTCCTTTTTTGAAGCGTTCGTCGTTACCAGCTTTCTTTATTTATTCCATTTTTTGAATTGAATTTATGTTCTTCGTTAAATAAGAAAACTTTATACATACCTATTTAATCATATTCGAATAAATTATTTAAGCAAGTAAACAAGAGCTACTTCAGAAACCAAAGCAGAAGTTCCCTTCGTAACCTTATATTTTTATCTAATAATAAAGCTGCAGTCACGAAAAATAAACAAATTATATTTGATTTATTATGAATTATATGCTAATTAGTAATAGTGTACATAGTTAGATATCCAAGTGCAGTATAAGTCTTTTTTGCTAAAGGGAAGTGTAAAAAGAGGAGTCTTCCACCAATCGCTTTCAGTGTTGGGCAGTCGTGACTATAGAAGACACCCCTTCTATTTTCGTAAGAACAAAAGCGAGGTGAGTGTTGAGTTCCTCCCACATTTTCCTTTAAACTAAAGGGAACTTAAATTGCACGTGACCGGTTTAAATGTGATTGAACATTTATTTATCGTTGTTTTGATATAATATATTTGTATTTGTCTCTGAACTGTAGGTTTCAGTGATACTTGCATTAAATTCATGTTTATAGCATATTATTTAAGACATTTTTTGATAATGACATTGTAAAATTAGTTTCAAAAATCATTTTCTAAACTTATACATATATTCAGAGTGGTCTTAAATTCATGATACAATTAAAATCAAAATAAAATAAAAATACACAACAACAAAATTGCATTGAGGTATTGTTTTTAAAGAATATCTATTTGAAAGTAAATCTAGTACCCATGTATCTAACTAAGAACTGATATTACAGATTTTATTATAAACTCTTGTGGTTTTCATATTGCATAAAATTGTTTATTAGCAGAATTATCATTTGTACTACCAGCATGTTGGGGATATGGAGGAAATAACTTATACATTTTAGTTTTGATGAATTGTTCTGATATTTCAAGAAATGGAAATGCATAACATAATAAAATATAATTTTATATACAGGAAAATAGTCAACATTTTGAACAATATTTAAACTAAAATAAATTGAACTAATAAATAATTAACTAAATTTGATTATAACTAAAAGTTTAACTTGTTAGTATCACTTATTACATTCATTTGCAAATCTTAACAATAATTTAGTAATAAATATCAGCAATAAACAATGTCTGATATTATATTGTGTATAAGGGCAACACAGCAACAATTTGTAGTGAAATTGATGACACAAATCATCTTTTAGGTGCATGCATATTAAATTGATTTTCAAATGTATATTTCTTGAAAACAATGCAATTTTGTTATTCTGGATTTTTATCTTATTTTAAGCATACTGTATCTCTGATTTCATTTATACCATGAATTCTGGTCCATCCTGTATATGAGAAGATAAAAATCATATCAGTATAAGTCATTTAATTCTTATTGTATAAAATGAAAGGAATTGTATGCTTGTTTCATTCGTATGTTTTTCTAGTTCTGTTATTTGACGGAATAAAAGATCTATGATTAATGAATCTATTTTTTTGTCATATATATAAATTATATTTGTACATACAAGTTAATATTTTAATCAATTTTATTTCACAACAATATTTTAAATAATGTTCCACTACACCTTCCTATTATTTCTTAGCACAGAATGGCGATGTTTCCTCCAGATCCAAAATATCTTCTTCGTGGTGATATGGGTTGCATTCACTGTACCCTTTTTCAAGTAACTTCCAACATAGAATGTCTTTATTCAGGTACAGCTACAGGCAATGTTCATATTTGGGATTTAAATGTAAATAAAGAATTTTGATACTTGTTATATTTTATATATCATATAGTATTATTATTGTCTATTAAATCAAATTTTCAAACAAACAAAAATAAAGCAATTACTTCTTCTGTTAAAGACAAATCGAGAGATATGTCTGATTAAATCAGAACAGGATCCCTGTTTATGTTTGCAAAGTTTAAGTAATGATAACTTATTTATACAACATAAAAATGGTTTAATAAAAGAATATAAAAAGACAGAAAGTCAATGGATCCAAAGCAAATCAGTGGATATAGACTTTTGTCATTATTGCAGGTATATATAAATATAATAGAGCAAAAACAAGGTAACAACAATTTAATGTAATTTACAAGTTACAAATGTGTAAAGGAAAAGTTCTGTAAAGCAATTACTAATAGTTAGTTTTTTAAGAAAATTTCGATTGAAACTTTTTTTATTTTTTCCTTAACTTTTATCAACTTATTTATAATTTTTTTTTAATGGCAGGTTTCAAACATTTTCTGGAAATGAAATACTCGTACCTCTCAAGGAATCTAGTTTTGGAATATTATCTTTAGATACTTTTAATGTAGAATTGAAATTTAATTCATCAAACTTTGAAAAGCTAGGAGATGTAATGGTGATTAAACCTTTAAAAAATGAACAATTGGTACTTGTTGGCTATGAAGGAGGAAAGTTAATACTGTGGGATGTTCGAAACAAGAATATTTTAAGTTCTCTTACAGTAGAAACATGTCCAATGTCCTTAGATTTTGATACTGTTTTAATGAAGGGTGTTATTGGTGGACCTTCTGATCAAATACAGGTAATAGCTAAAAACCTTGATATGGTTAAAAAAAAGAATAAGCAATAATAGGTTTTCAATTTATAGATATTTAATTTATCAGTTGATCACTCACTACATGACAAAGACAAAATAACTTTAAAAAATCCTGGCACTTCTGTGATTACAATAAGACATGATGCTAAAATCGTAGCAGTTGGAGGATGGGACAGTCGAGTTAGAATATATTCTTGGAAAACTTTAAAACCACTGGCTGTTTTAAACCAACACAAGGATACTATTCATGATATTACTTTTTCTTTACAAAAAATGAAAACATATGATGATAAATATATAATGGCTACAGCAGCAAAAGATGGATATATAGCATTGTGGGATATCTATAATTAAATTCAATTAATAAACAAGGTTATTTTATACTAAATTAATCATTTTTTACCGTCCATATCACGAATTTTGTTCTAAATAAAATATGAGACAGTGTATGTAAAATTGGAGGCAGTTTAAGTTATTATCTTGCTTTTTGAATTTATTTAAAAAATATGAACTTTTCAATTATAGAATTTTTGTCTATTTTTATAAGAATATGCTGTATTTATTAATTGTTATCTTATACTATTATTTTGGAGAATTTTTGTTATTCAGATTGTTTTCACACTTAAAAAATCATTAATATACTTCTTGAAATTCTTAAACTTTATAATTTAAAAAAATCTAAATTCATAAATTAAAATTTTCTTTATTTTTAAAGTTAACAATTTGAAAATTTGAAATTTTCAAATCTGTTCAGCGCTGCAATCACTCTTAGTTACGGAATGTGCTAAACCAATCAGAGTCAGCATGCGCAAAATGAACGAAAACTCGTTGTTTGACGGTAATATTCTCACATGAATTGAACCTAATTCAAATATAGAATATACATAGTTTTAATAAAAATGTGATATATTTAAAGATTTAAAAGTAATTCATACCTTTCAGAATAGTAATTTATTCATTTAATTGTGTATAAAATATTGTATGTTACCATTGTAATTTTATTGCAGATGATAGGTTAACATTGATTGTTGAGTGTGTTTACATTTTATCTGTTAAAATAAAATGTTAATAATATAAATCTTGAAACATGTTTGTTATGAACGGAAGATCATTATGCTTCAAACGAAATCTAGTACTACGAATTTCAAAGTATTCAAGTAAAATTACAAGACAAACGCCGGCTGAATATTGTTTGGAATTAGTTCGGTATAGCACGATTAATAATAATGAACAAGTTGTAATTGTTTTAAACATTGTTAATGTCATAGAATTAAATTTTATTTATTGTCTCACTTTTAATATATTGTATTATTGAGTAAGATAACAAAATAACACATTGTAATAAGATTTGATTTGGATTATATAATATTTGTGAAAACATTAACTGTTTAAATCATAAAACGTTCCTTAATAGAAAAATTGTTTCTTTGTTTTAAAATGTTATGTCTTACATCGTTAATGTTTTCAGAAAACATGATTATGAAAATTTTTTATGTACATTATTGCTACCATTTGAACCTAGAGCCAGTGCATTTGTCATTCATGCATTTAATGTTGAAGTGGCTCAAGTTAGAGATCAAGTACGTGATCATAAAATAGGGGAAATGAGATTTAAATTTTGGGCAGATGCATTGAATAATACATATAATGGAAATCCTCCAAAAAGTCCCGTTATGTTGGAGTTACATAGGGTAGAGTTTTATTTTTCTATTTTTTAATGTATATTGCTTATACAATATACTGTTTAACATTTTATTCTAAATTTCATTGCAATTAAAAGTTGTAATATTTGTAATAAGGTTATTTACAGGTTTTGCAGAAGTGTTCTCTCTCTAAACATTATTTCAAGCGTTTGATCACTGCACGGTTAGAGAAACTCCATGATTATTCATTTAATGACATGAGTGCAGTAGAAAACTATGCAGAATACACTACTTCTTCTATTTATTATCTTTTATTACAAGCACATGGTATAACTAACATTAATGCTGATCATGCTGCAAGTCATATGGGTAAAGCACATGGGATTGTCAATATACTTAGATCAGTTCCTTATAATGCCAAACAAAGGGTGAATATGTTACCACAAGATATTTTAATGAAGCATAGTGTTTCTACAGAAGCTATATTGCAAGGTGATTTAAGTAAAGATTTCAAAAATGTAATATATGATGTTGCTTCTCAAGGAAAACTGCATTTAGATGCAGTAAGTATTTCTCTATAACAAAAATATAGTAACAGTATAAGTAAACAAAACATAATATTCTATTTTTATACTTTGATACAAAATAATTTTTTTTAGGCAATATCTCTTAAAAAGAATATAGAAAAGAAAGCAAATTTGATCTTTTTACCAACAGTTTGTTTAAATCATTATTTAACACAATTGAGGAAAGTAGATTTTAATGTTTTTGATCCAAAGTTACAAAGAAGAGATAATTTACTTGCTTTGCGTTTGCTTTGGAAAAAGTGGGTGTAAAAACTTGTAAATCTTTGTATTTCTGAGTTAATGTACTGTGAAATAAATATCGTCTTAAAACATGTAAATAAATTACGAAACTAAACAATTATTTTCATCAATTGCTGAATTTATTATGACTTACATCGTTTCCATTTAAGTAGCTATTTACGTTTTGCATAGATTGGTAGCATAAATGATAAAAAATCTTATGAATGAAAATTAGCTTCTTCTAAACAAGTTTGTAAAATCAGAATAATTTAAGTGATCTATATCATGTTTTACATATGTTACTATGAATATCATATATATATATATATATATATAATATTTATTACAATAAATTAAACAACTTTTATAAGATTTATGTTTAATTCAACGAAACTATTCTGTTTTATACATTATGGAGATAATCTTTATAATTTTCACAATCCGATTCTACAGAAGTAAAAGATAAATCTCCAGTGCTGCAAGGAATTGTGGGTATATTTGAACCTTGAATAGTGAATCCATGATAATCTTCTTTTTGTGATTCTGTAGTTGAACATGCATTCAGATGCGTAGATACTAATTCACTTGTAGATTTTTCTTGCTGTATATTAAAGTCGCTTTGGGTATCTAAACTTATAAGACTTGTTTCATCTTCCGCTTTGCTTACATCGAAACTATCGTCACCGATGAAGGATGGAAAGTCAAAAGTAGGAGATGGCGTGACACAATCTTCTATCAAAGAATTCTTTACATCATTTTGTTGTGTAGAGTTATTAATACTAGTAGAACAAACCTAAAACCAGTTATTACTTATTACGTTTAATTCTTTATGATAAGTGTATTAAATGAAAACAGTAATATACTTGTGGAATAATTGGAGGTGGTAACTGATAACTTTCAATATCCTCGCAATCTAAATTTGTAGGTAATCTCTGACTATGAATAATCAATAACGGAGTTCTGTCTAAAACTGCATTTACTTCTGATTCTATTTCTTCTTGAAATTTTAACATTTGTTCTTTCAAATGTAGTGCTTCATTCATTATCTCTGTATTCTTAGCTTTCATCTCGTCAAGGAGTGTTATATCTTCGCACATTAAATGTAAGCTCTATGTAAACAGTTTCAGTAAATTATATGAAAGATATATAATTAAAAATGATGAAAGTAAGGAAGTCAGTACATACTTCACACATCATTAAAGCAGATTCCCACGTATTAGCAGGTACACGTTCTCCAGACATATAAGCATTGAAATCTTTTTCATCCATATTCAATGATTCAGCTGTTAAATTTTCAATGAAGGATACAGCACAGCACTAAAATATTTTCTTTAAATACTATGCTGTTATCAATTTACATCTTATAAATGATAAAAAACATTGTTTTTAAGCGTTACCAGATTTGTAAAGTAATATCCACCTTCCCCAGTCATCAATCTGCTTGCATTACAAAATCTAGTAATAAAATTAATATTACTTTTAAGACGAGCAGGATTAGCTTTTAGAACAATAAAAATTAGGGCTGGAAGAAATTCATCTGCAGATGCAGGCCCACCAACAGATTGTTGAAGCATTAAGAATATATTTCTACAGCAATAAATAATACAGGAAAGTTTCTCTTGTGGAGCTTTTACAGAATCCATATTTAATAAATCTGTAATAAAGAATACAATAATTAAGACCCGGAATTAAAGCACTAATTCAATGTTTTAGGAACAAACCTGTAATTGAAGTATAAACAAGTTCTCTAACTTCAGAACTAGTTTCATGTATTCTACATTCTAAATTTTTCCCACTGACCCAGTTTAACTGCCGAATTCTGTAAAAACAGCTTACTATAATGTTATGTTAATGCGTAATGTTAATCTACAATTTTATTTGTATCTAAGACAAACCTCTTTTGTATTGCTAAATCTTTTTCTTCATCGTTTGTAAAAGGAGGACAAAAAAGAATTCTGTAAAGTAAGGTCATTGCATATCGTTCTACATAATCCAACAATTTTTCTTTAATCTCTGGTGCTATATCTGAAACAATAATAAAAATAAAATTTCTTAAATACCTATATAATATATTTATGTTTAATTATAAATTATTTCAATTAAAATTTTGTATACCTGCATATTTTGCACTATTTTCCAAACGTTTGGCGAATACTTGATAAAAATTTTGTGTAATCTCTGAAAGTTCTTCTATTCTTTTAACATCCTTATTTTGAAGTATATCAATTATAAAAGAATGTATACACTTTCTAACATCTTTTTCCACTGGTGTTTTTGCAATCACAGCTATCAGATCACGATTTTCAATTTTTACTTTCTCCAAATCTGGGTTATCTTTCATCAATTCATAGAATAATTCTTGGTATCCCTGTGCTTTTACCAAAAATTATAGCTTTTTGGATAATTGATTTAAATAAATAATAAAATTAATTTTAATCTTGTCTTTAATTTAATTTATAAAAAAAAGTTGCAATAACTCAAATGTAAAATTAAATATTACATACCTTTTGCAACTGGTTTTCGAAAAGATATATTTAACAATTTGTATTTTTTTTCTTGTTGCACTTTTTTCTCTTCATACTTTTGATGGCCACTAATACTACTTTTATTAGAAGAAGCACTAAAACATTAATTAAACAAATTGCTCTTGTAATTAATTACATCAGCAATAGTAGTATTAATAAAATTTCAATACTATAACTGTTACTAATAAAAACTTTTTTCTTTAAAAGACAATGGCGAATGTTTATGTATTTGTAAAACAGTCTGATTCCCTTACTAGTAGACTATAAAATACGAATAAACATACTGCTCTGCCATATCATAACACTGCCGTAGCAATGTTTAAACTATACATGTACTAACGAAGTGGCCAGGTAAATAATATAGATGCAAGGAAAATAGTTTCGGAAGGTTTCATTACATGGCTATTTAGGACATCTTAAGATGTTCATACTGTTCGTTGAGGTGGAATAATATGGATTTCTTTGGATATAGTACAACACTACCTTTTACACTATTTCTTTTATCAGCAACCAGTAAAAGAATCACCTTATACATTTAACTTTGCAAAGTATATATAAATAATGTAATCTGTAACAAATCTCTGTCCTTATCAATAGATATATATTTATCATATTTTTATATATTATAAATATATATATACCCATAATCTATTATTAACAAAATACATTACAACAGTTATGAAAAAATGAATACAAGTTTTGTGATTCTAATTTCACAAATTATTTGTGTATCTTTATGCTGAAATATATTTTTATAGTTTATCAATTATCTAAGTTTCTTATGCTGTTTATAATGTTAGAGATTTTACCATAGAAATTTTTGTAAAGTAATATTTTTTCTTCCTTATTTTTTTTAATTTCAATTTGTTGTTAAAATGAAAACACTACATCAAAAATTATATTGAAAACATTTTCTAAATATTCGTTATAGTAATATAACATAATGACTATATTAATTAATATTAATAATTAATATAACGTACAAATCATATCCTTGTCCATAAGCATTAGATTCTGTTTGTGATCTCTGTTTTTGTAAATGTTCTCGATGACATTTACTACAATAACCTGCCCATTCGACATTTCCATAAAATCCACAGCCATTTTTACATTTAAGATCAGCTTCATCAATTCTTAAACAAGGTGTTTTTGTTGAATACATTTTGACGAGCGTCTTTATATTTTTACAATTATCTACTTGTATAATTCACATTTCACCCGTACAATTCACCCACTACACCTTTCAACATTAGTCATTTACTCACATTTGTTCATCAAGAAATCATTGGATCATTATCTGACAAATTTTTGTTCATTCTGCGCATATCAGCTCTGATTGGTTTAAATATGCTTGGTAACCAATAGCAACGCGCATATGTTTTATGACGTTCCTGACGCCGAATGTGTATACTTGGTGATCTAAGTTTAAAAATTAAAAAATCCTCAAACAAATGGAAAGAAATTTTGAATATAACCATTACATTTATTAACTCTCCCGATTTGTTAACACTTTTAAAGCTGTTTAGTAGTACTATTTGAAGCATTTTATTGTCTAATAAATCGTAAAGGTTAATATTTCACAATGTTACGTATTTCAAATTTATTTTCATTAGTTCCCACCTTCTACCGCTAGGTGGTTAAGCATTTTGAAGTTCATAAAATGTAATTTTTTAAATTATTGAATATAATGTTTCTAGTCCACTGTAAATACATTTTTCTGGTTTCGTCGTGTCTTCAGAACAATTTGTAAGAATTAATAAGACGAAAACATGCCTTATTTTACGAAAAGAAAAGCAATTTTTGGTTTCGATAGTTCCGCGCTCACTAGATGGTGCTAATGGTATTAGTGAGGCGAAAGGGCGAGGCAAAGAAACTACGTTTCTTCTACAGCGACTATATCCATAAATTTATATGGATATATCCGTAAAGTACAAGTTTCAATAAAATAGGGTATTTTAATCACCCTCCATTATTTTCCGCCAACAGCACTACGCCATCCAGTGGCGCCACTAAATAGATGCGCTCCTGCATTTCTTGCGCATGCGCGAAAAAACCCGGCCAATATCTCATCACTGTTTATATTCTTGGCGCGAAAGTGAACACCACTCAGTGCTTAGATGGTACTCTATGGGAAAGGAATGTGCACACGACCGAGGGCGCTACATTAGCTTTGTGGCGGACCAAAGCTCTATTTTACCGACCGGGTCCTCTGCTGTCCGCGAAGGAAGCAACTCTTGATACAGAGATCTTGATAAAGAGATCTTCTGTTTTCACTTCTTCGAGTTCTTTTCTCGCACGCTGAAATTCTGTATTAAAAATCTCTTGTACTTTAAGAAGTTTATAAGAATAAATTATTCATTTTGGCGTGAAAACTTAATTATTGGTGGAACCTCAGTAACCATAGTTCTTTTAGATAACGCGCGCGAAAATATAAATTTTAAAATGCATGTAATAATGAACCTAAAATGCTTTCAAATTTTTAAATTAATTATTTTAGAGTAAACTATTGTCTTCTGTATCTTTTTATATATTAAATCGTCACTGTTCTTCCGTTGGTGAATGTAAACCAAAATATAAAATTTAATTGTAACCATAAATTTAATACACAGATAAAGTAATTCGTACGTTGATATAGTTCTTAAAACCAAATTTCTGAAATATAAAGTGTGTAATAAAACAGCTTGCTTTTAAAAGTAAAAACTTGTGAAAATTTTAATAATTAATCATTTCGAAAATGCTTTCCATTTTTAGCACATTTTATAAACCACTATTTATATAATTCTCTATATTTGTAGTATTATATGTTATAAACGCTCAAAAATATATAAAGTTTAAACTATAAAGTATGTTAAATGTTTGTACACAGATTCAATTATAGTTTTTGCTTGAAACATAACGTTTCGCGAATATAATTTCACGAAATTATTATATATATTATTAAAAGGAGAATTAAATTTTGGCAATTTGCGGTCCAAAATATTTATATAATACCAAGAAAACGGGAGTTTCTTCAACAGTGTAGGAGGTAGTAAATGTCTCTTCACTGTTTTCAATTTGCCGCGTTACATCAAGTGCTCGGTAGAAATGTTTTACGTTTGAAAAGGAAGTGTGGTAAATTATAATTTTTCTTTTTCAAAAAGTACAAATTAATTTTCTATATTTAATCAAAAATATATAATATAAGGATGCATTGCGTAAGAACGTTATATTTCAGAAAGGTATGCTTTCATCTAGAATAATAATAGTTTAACATAACCTAATGATTCTATATCATATAAATTATATCTATATGATTGCATATAAAATATAAATTAAGTCCTAGGCTTATTTAAATGTATATCACTTATGTCATGTATAGAATGGCCCAAAGACAAACGATCAAAACTTCATCAGTATATTCTTTAAGTAGAAAGAGTAAAACATGTTATATAAATAAAGATCTATGAATGCTTTATTATCGCTTATATGAAGTTTAGTTATGGTTTCATTTCAAAATGTCACCTTCTATTTTTAATGTAACTTGATACCATAGAGGAATTGAATTTAATATTCTTCAGATTTGATACATATGAATCTTGTTTTAATTCAAGAAATGTATCATTAATGTATTATATCTGATCTCGTCACAAATTGATCATTACTTTTTTTTACAAAAAATGAGCTTCTACCAATGAATCATCATTTCAAATAATAAAAGTAGCTATAAGAAGCAGAGTCAATAAATATTTTTGGTCAAAGTTTATAATATAACAACAACAAACAAATTATTGCTTTTAGATTTTATATTTTAGTTATAATTTTTTATAAGTTATCGGTGGACTAATATATATATATATATATATATATATATAAGTTTCTAATATCTCTTTCTTATTTTTACTTAAAGAATATATTGATAAAGCTTGATCTTTTAACTTTGGAGTATTCTAAATACAAAATAATTGTATATTACGTTTGTATTTAACGAAATTCTAATTAATATATGAATATGTGAATCTCTGAATTATTCAAATATTTCAATTTGATTACATGGTATTTAATAATCTTTATAAACATAAATATTTATCATGAAAGGTACCATTGTGCACAACACTGAAATACATCACAGAATGTCAGTCTATAATAATGCATGGCACATGTTGCTCAACAAAAATTGAATTTCGTCAATATTGTCAGAATGTTCATGCAAAACAATCGCCTGTAGATATAAAGAATAAGAAAGTTGGACTGTTGCAAAGTATTATGTTAAGATTTTCTTTATACAGAAAAAAGTATGTAAGTATAATTATGTACTATTATGTTTTAAGTGTTTTTGATACTACTTGAATATTTTTAAATTAATTACATATATTTATAATATTTTAGAGACTAATGTTAACAGGTTATTTATTATATACTAACACCGTTGACAGTCTCAATTATGCAGTGTTTTTCAAAGGTATTGTTTATTTAATATATTGTTGATGTAATATTAAGCAGTTGACTAAAAATACCTTTTAATCTAATACATATTTTATTTGCTAGATTTCAATATGCCAGATACTTTTTTTTCTTGGTTTTTAATCACAGAATTACATGTTTGGATGTTAATGGCTCGTTTTATGGCTGAAGGAGACAGAGGTAAAGTAGTTAGAAATAATATTGTTGAAGCCATGTGGAGTGATGTTACTGTAAGGACAGATAAGCTTGGTGTAAGTAAATTAAGGAATACTGAATAATTTTACGTAAATTTAAGTAATTGAATTTAGATAAAATCATTTACTGATTCTTCAGTAATTCTAGTTTAAATTATTTTAACTTTTATTTTATTTCAATATTTCTTATTCTATTTAAATTTTTATTCTAAAATTAATTATGATATTTTTTGTTAGTATATATCTGGAAGAGTAAAAAGGAGACAAATAATGGATTTATCATACCAATTTAATGCTGCTATACTTGGTTATGATGAAGGAATTCTATCTGATGATAAAGTATTAGCAGGTACTCTATGGAGAAGATATTTCGTCTCACAATGTAATAATCCAGAGCATATTGAGAAACTTTTAATATATGTAAGAAAACAGGTAATGACATATCTTTTTTATAATATATTTTGCATTACTACAAAAGTCCATATAACAATTTAATTATTTTATTTTTAGATGAGTATACTAGACAAAATTCCGTCAGAGGAACTTTTTGATAAAACGCAGATAGATTGGATAGATATAAGAAACGTTAGCTGAAACTTGTTATAAATTTGTAAATAGTAATCAGATAACATAATAAATAAATTAAACTTATATAGGACACTTATATTTTTTACTTAAATTGCATTCAATTTATGGTTTTAATATTTTTAAATATTACTACAAGCATTTTCATTATCAGTAGTTAGCGTTATTTGGCAAAAACGTTGCTGCTTACAATTTAAATTACAATCTGCTTCTAGTGAAGGTTGTGCTTGTTTGTAAAAGTGCCTGTAATTAAAAATTGGATATATTTATAACTAAACTTAATTTTGGATAACATGATTTACATTTTAATTTTCTTACTTGTAATACTTGTTCACTAGTGTTTCATTTTTTACTGCTGTATTAAACCAACTGGTTAGAGATTTAGCAGATAAATCAGAAAGACCATACTCTCCTTTAAAAGAATATGATTTATACCAATTTGGTCGCTCATGAGAATTCTTATTAGCCAAATTGAGATTATACATCCAATTGTCATAATCAGTTACTTCCTATAAAAAAAATGTACTAATTATACTGGTTAAAAAAAAATTCGTCAAGAACTGACAGGATAGAAAATACATATTTATTAAATTGAGCAAAATATATTCAGTAAATATAATCTAAAAATTGTTAATGTATTTTTATCTTTAATAGTTTCAGAGACAGCCTTGAACATATAAAATATCAGAGGGTGATTTTACCTTTAAAATATGCAAAGTTCTAACAAAGTTATATAGAGACAGGTAATACTCTTCGTTAATTGAAAAAGTACATCTATATATACTATGTATCCTATATGTTCTGGACCATTTTATTAAAAACATTTGTTCAATGTTTATTGCACAAATAGATTTAAATGAATAGATGTTCTAATATTACTGTCATTTATACTTGAATTTATATAGCAAGGGGATAATACTTACATAATTACTACTGGCTATCGTATAAACTTTGTAATTTGGATTTAGCTTTGTATAAGTAGTTATACTGCCGCCATTCCACGCAATATATCCGTTTGTAGTATCGGGATTGTGAAGCAGTACTAATTCATCATTATGAGTATGTCCATTAAATTCAGCTTTTATTAAGTGAGAAAATCTGTCAATTATTCTTAAATATTCGTTTCTCCATGCTTTTATACAACTTTTGCTACTAATAGGCATATGAGATAAAATATGTACAAATTCTCCATTTTCTTCTGCATTAAGAAGCGTATCTGCAAGCCATTGCAATTGATTAGCAGGATATTGTGGATCATACCAAAGCCACCTAAAAAGCAAAGAAAATGAGAAAAAATTATTTTGAAATATTAGTAACTATTTTTTGTACACATTATATATGTACTATAATCTTTCTGCATACCAATTATAAGAGTAACAAATATTATTGTTTAAGACTATAATTCTGAATCCTTTTTTAGGGCTAAAAGTATAATATCCTCCTTGAAGTATAGTAGATCGTGTAGATTCTGGTAACCAGTTATAAGTATTTATCCATAAATCTGCCATTAATTTATACAGCCAATTTGTAGTCAAATTTTCTTCTGTTACATATGTTGGTGCAAATCTTTACATAAATCAAATAATTGTGATTAAAATTAGTTTTAGTTTATGTATCTTTTAATTATTTACAACACTTGAATATAACAAGAACAAAGATAATATTAAATTATGGTATTAAAATTCTTTATCAGTGTATATGTATACATATTATACATATGTATACATATGTAGATTTGGTAATCTAAAAACTCAACTTATCATGTCAGATGAAGTACCTTATCAATTGTCTAATTAACTTACTGATTTACAGGCTGTGGCTCATGATTTCCAAAAATTGGATATACAGGAATATTTTTAAAAGTATCTTTAATTTTATCGTAAATTTGCATAAGACTTTCTATGTTTCCTTCTTTTGAAGTCTCCCATATTCCATGGTCTATTATATCTCCAGTAAAGTATATAGCATCTATATTCTAAAAATTGAAAGAGATTTTAAATGGAATTTAATATAAGATCGTTTGGATTTAGCAAATAGTTATTATTTTATAAATTGTCTGTATTAATAAACACCTTATGAGTGTCATTTATATGAGTTAGAGCATCAGTGACTGCATGAAAAGGAGTGTCACAAGATTGATAATCTCCCCAAAATCCAGCCAACGAATTTGTACTAGTTGTATTCTGACCTTTTCTACAACAAACTGGTTCTTTGCAATTTGCATTACCATTAGGTTCATAAAGAGGATCATAATGAATATCTGTTATTTGCACAATTTTCATTTTTTCCTCTGTTTCATTATCAGGAATTATAGTAGGGGAATTATTAGATAAATTAATATTCCAGTTATATTCAGGACTATTCAAAGGACAAGGTTTTGATTCCAAAATAGTGCCACAGATCGTATTAGCTGTTATATTTGGTTTAGAATCCACTATATACAAAATAATGGGCTAGAAAAATAAGATAAAAATTGTAGATTGATGCCATCGTAATATGCAAATATTTGTGTGAATGTAATTGACGTTACCATATTTAAACGGATTGCTCCTTCACAAATTTTTTTCGTTTGAATATTTAATAATGTGCATAAATTAATCACATTGTTTATGATAAATTCGTCCGACTTGCCCTGTCGTCGATAGTTTATGTATGTTTTAAGAACTGCTTCACATATTGTACAAATTGATTTAGCCTTATCTTCTTTATAAAATTTCCAGTCATAGTTCTGAAGTTCCGAAGGGATTCTTAGTCGACTTATCATTTGCTTGAATGTATTTGTTTCGCGTTGCTCATTTACCCATATTTTGATTTCGTTTGCAAATGACGATGCATTTATATCTGCGAATTAATCAAATTGTTAATGATGTGTTCCAAACATATGCAAATAAATAAGAAACGATATTGTTGTCAAATAATGATTTCGAATTTCTTCGCGTTTCGCGGGGTTTTGCGTACGCATGCGTACTGCGCGAAATAAAACGAAGGAATAATTGGCGCGTGAATCCTTACGTCGCGTGATTCGAATACTATTAGAAGGCAATTTTTAACAACTAATTAAATCCTATGAATAAACAAAAATATTCTATGTTCTATATTTAGTTTCAGTCTACTGTATATGACAATGACTCTAATATTATTTAAGAAGTAACAATGCAATGACAATTTAAAAATATCGAACTTTTTAAACGTTTTAATGAAGCTTGCGTATTTCAAACATAACCACAAGAGTTCTAGTTTACATAAATCATATCATTCATTGTATCGAATAATAAAACTAGTAAACTATCGAAATGTTTGAATCATAAAAAACTTAAAAAGTTATTTAGGAAGGTAATCATTTAAAAATTGTTAAACAATTATTGAAAACTATTATTATTTAGCATGTTCATTATTTGAAATAATTATTATTTTATCATACCATCCAGTTGTAGACTAATACCATGGACGGCGAATATCAACGCACAAAAAATGAAATATTTAACCCACATCATTACTGTATTATCACCCACTCGCATTCGGATTGATACTAATCAAATCCAGTGTATCATCCACGCTTTTATCTTCTCAGCTTCTTGTCCTGATAAGTTTCGTAATTGTTACCTTGGAGAAATTCACTTATAAAGAACGTAGTCAACAATTAATTATAATCTAAAATCACTTTATCTGAGACAAATAAAATTTCGTAATTGTTACCTTGGAATAATTCTCTTATAAAGACCGGAGTCAACGATTAATTGTAATTTAATATCACTTTATTTGAAATGAATAGAATTTCTCGATTATTTAAATTAATTTATTAATTGTTCTGTTCCTCGATCACGGTCGGATCACATTCGGTTGAAAATCGGCGGAAAGACTGTTGAGCCCTATGGGCACCATACAGTTATATACCCGCTGTACCCACCCTCCACAATATGATCGTAGAAATGTGACTCACGTATTTTCCTAATTTGCTCAAACGGTTACATCTACTAACAAACTGGTGTATTTTCCCGCAGAAACATGTTCGAAAATTTGTTTATAAAATTAACGAATAAAAAGACAATTTCTATTGATATAATTATAACCAATTTCAATGCAAATTATTTTACAGGCGACAGAGCTTGTGTAATTAAAAATTAACTATGGAATGTAATTATGTGGAAAAACAGATATTTAATTATATTGTTACTTGCTTAAATTGTTCAACTAATTGTATTATACAAACATATTTTAATAGTGTTATTTTGGTATTTTATTATTTTTAATATTTCAGTTTTCTATTGTGTTACTGTTTTTCTATTCTATTGTTAATTTACATATGAGCATATTATTGTACTTTTATTTTAGTATTTTACTATTTTTTAATATTTCACTCTTACATTGTACTACTGTTTTACTGTTCCAATGTTCCATTCATTTTACTATATAATTATATTACTGTACTATTATTTTGTTATTCTAATTTACTATTTTACTACTTCACTGTTTTACTTTTCTACTATTATTCTACTATTTTGTTCTTTCATTATTTTATTACACCATCATACTATTTTATTATTTTACTATTTCACTGTATTACTGTTTTACTATACAATTATACTACTACTTTATTCTTTATTTATTTTACTATTCCATCAGACTACAACTCTGCTATTTCACTATACCACCATACTACTGTTCTAATATTCCATCAATTCTACAACAATGTTACTAAATTACTAGTTTGCTACTATACTATTTTATTGTTTTATCATTATACTACTTTGCTTCTAACTCATTGATTTTACTCTACAACTACACTACTATACCAGAAACAATTTTTTCTTACTACTATAATATTTTAGTAATATTTATTATTGTATCCTCTTATAATATTGTATATTTTATTGTATATTTATGTGTATATGTTTACATATTATAACGTACATGATATTTATTTTATTCTTCCTTATTTAAATTCAGAAATATATAATAAAACTTATTTTTACAAAATAATACACTTGTCACTGCACGTACATAATCAGAAAATGACATTGGTGTAATACAATAAGATTCTTTTTCTCAATAATGGTTAACAATTTTGACAAAAGCTTAATGATTTTCGGAATTAAAATAAGGAATCCGAAGTCCGTCATTTTGGCGAGTTCCAATTTGAAGTTGATACATCGAAAGAATTTAAACCGAGAACAAAAAAATAAATAAAAAAGACAATAATTTAGAATATAGAGATTCTCTAACAAACTATGGTGACATAATGGTAACAGAGCGAAAAATGAGACATTTATCATAAATTATATTTAAATAGAAACTAAATTATAAAAATATATAAATTTTGGCGCGCATTTTTCGACGATCGATCGGCCTGATCGATTGGAACATAACCTGCAAGCAAGAAGGAGGGCTCGTTATGCGGTCGCAGTGGAAATGTCGTACCTTATAATTTCATATTCTAGTTTGTATTATGTTTTTAGTCATTATATATTGTTGTAAGCCATGAATAGTAGTAGTGATTACCGGCCACATAAATAATGGATAATACATAAACTAGCTTATGAAATGATTCTTTATTTTGATAAAGATGAACAATTTTGAAAATTGGAACAACTGGAAAAATTAGGTCTGAAGGAGTTAATGTAAGATATTTTATATTTGCTTGAAATATTTTGAAACATTAAAAATAGCTAGTTCTGGAATATTTAGTAAATGTAGTGTTAAAATGTAATGTATCTAAGAATGTATCTGATGTGCTTAATAATTTCATATGATTTATTTATTCCTACTAAAAAAATTGAATCGTCTGATTCATCATTGATGAAAAAAATGTGAAATAAGCGTTTATCTATTATATGAGATATACAAAGATAAATTTCATTATCACATACCCTCAGGTGACTGATTGTCACCACTATTTATTATTACTATTATTTGAAGTTAATCTAGATTAATACAAACGCCAACTTTTATCAATATTTGTTCATTTCTATTTCTGCAGTCTTTTTTAGTAAATGGAATTTAACTTAAAAATTAGGAAAATTCGAGAATACGGAAATATAGAAATATAGAAAGTTTGAAAATAGAGGATAAAAATTACGAGATCTGTCGACGTGAAAGTTCCGGAATTTAGGAGATTCAAGAATTTAAGAGTTCGGACAGAGTTTAAAAATTTACAAGTTTAGGAGTTTAGAAATTTAAAGATTGACGCATTTAAAAATCTGAGAATTTAAGAAAATGAGAAGTTTCGGAATTTGAATATTTGAGAACTTATGAACCGTAGAAATTTGGAAAAAATGGTTAGTTCTGGAATTTGAGAATTTAGAGAATGTAAAAGTTGAAAATTTAAACAATACAAGATTTGAGAATTTGAACGAGTAATTAAAAATTCGAAATGTGTAAAAATTTCATTAATAAAAAAATATATCTGCACCTGATTTTTACATTACTCAAAATAATACAAAAAGTGAAAAAGTTATAAATTAATGTTCTGATAAAATAACACTGTTATTACGATTTAAAGAAAGAAACTGCAATGTAGTTCATCAGACAGAGTACTTTAATGTTTTATCAAGTGATTGTAAACACTTTCATTTTGTTCCCTCAGGTGCGACAGCGATAAAGATTAAGTGGAACGGATATGCACCACTGGTAACAAAAGGGTTAACGCATTCCCTACTAAGCGTGTGATATCGCAGTACCACTGGATTAATCAGTAAACAAAATAAGTACGTGCTTAGGGCATGAAAGAAATGGAGATATTACGTAAATTTTTCATTGATTTTCACGTGGATTATATTTCGCAAAATTTTGAAATTCTGAATTTCTAACGTTCAAAAATTTCGAAGTCTCAAAGTATCAAATAATCAAATTTTTTATTTTTTTAATTTCAGAAATTTTTTAATTTTTTAATTTTCAAATTTTCTAATTTTCTAATTTTCTAATTTCTTAATTTCCTAATTTCCTAATTTCCTAATTTCCTAATTTCCTAATTTCCTAATTTCCTAATTTCCAAAATTACAAATTTCTAAATTTTTTAATTTTCAAACTTGCAATTTACCAACTTTCTAAACTGAAATAGTGCTATTCTTATAATTCTGAGTTCCTAAATTTGAAACCTTCGGAATATAAAAATGAGCTATTTCTACTAAATTTATTTTGTAAATTCTTAAATTCAAAGATTGTAAAACGACACTTCTTTTAAATTGAAAGGAACGATAAGTTGATATTGCTACATATCAAACGTTCTATTATATCGAAATTTCTGCATATCGAAATTTCTACATTCAACAGACTTCATCAGATAATGATGGAATAAAGGCGAAGTATTTATCACAATGCATACTGCGTCGTGCATAAAATCATACAATTCTGGAATTATAATATTTATAACATTTCTTTTAAATGACACTTAGAATGGTGTTCTTGACGATTCATTTTAAGGTCATTATAACTAGCGAGGTATGCCCTTTCATTACTTAATCTCTTTACTAAATTTATAAAATTTCGAACCGTTGAAATATCATCTCGATTACGCCTTCATCGATTTCATTGATATAGAAACTGATACGTATGATAGATGCTCTATTTTAGTGTCTGAGTGATACTCGTGAAGTATATATAGTGTGAATATTCTCACGATGACGTGTGATCAATGAAAAAGTAATAGAAATTCTAGTCATAAAATTCCCAGCGAAATAAGTTCAAGGAAAGAATAGATAAACTTTCTGCAGATATTACAAAAAATGTTGTGAAACAATACCGTTGAACTTTTTCGAAGCTAACAGCACATATTTGTAAAATGCAGTTTTTACGAATTTCTTTATTCAAGATTGTAATTGGATTCATTTCAATATGATGGTCTTAATAAAACGGCAATAATTTGTGGGTCATTGAAAAAAGAATTATTCCATTGTTTTCAATGTATTTTTTAAACTAGTTTGTCGAACGCAGAAAAAGACATATTCGTAGGATAACCTTACTACGAGACTAAAACTTTATTTTTTATCTTTTTGTTGTGAAACCGTTATCAACATATTTGTGACATTTTCCTGATTAAAGTGACACCAAACACGACATGATTCCGAGCATATTTACTTGTAATTTCAAGCGTTTCACTTATGCAGTAAAGTTTGGATATAAGCGAATCTTTGCGTCTGCACTTCCGCTTATGTCGTATAGTTCCGACATTGACCGAAGTTTACCGAATGTAGAAAAAGATGGCGAGAGACGAAAGCACCCGAACGATCAAAGGTAAACAGTAACATATCAGTGGGACAATTCTAATGCAAAAATAAATCCATTATTTTTTATAGCCAGCACTTTAAACACTATTGTATAATGAATATTATGTACTAGTACAAAATACAACAAATTTATCTATTAATGGTTAGCAATATTTTAAAATTTATTGAAATGCAAACTGTTAAATATTTCGTGATTACAAAAGTGATGATAAAGTAGCTTTTCTACAGCTTCCACATTTTTACAAACGAGTAGGAGTTATTGGGTAATATTTTCCCAATTTTTTTGTACTAATCGGTTAAAAGTTTAATACGAATGAGCAATCGTCGCCTTTAGATATTGGCTTAACAATGTATAATTGCCATTTATGAGGAAAGATACCCTACACTAACGATTTATTAAAGATAAGTCAACGAATTCTGAAGGAGATTAATTTACATTCCTTAATTACTTGGGAAATACCATAGGAGCTGGGTCAGGGTTAAAGGAAATGCTGTGTATATGTTCAAAGATTTCGCTAAAATTTATAAAATGGCTAAAAATACTAATATTATCTGGAAAATTAAAATCGGAACTAGCTAAGTGAAATTCGTCAACATAAACTGATTTTTGCATTTTACAAAACCATTAACAATAAATTAATTATTAAAAGATAATTTTTTATATTTAAATAGAAAAGGATATACTTAATTTCAATGACCTTGAAATATGTTGTCAAGGGCAATATTCTGAGTCACTTTTCTTTGTACATATAACCGCCATTTTGCCGTAATTTTTGAGATATTTATAAAAAAATTAGTTAAAAATTATATAATTGAATAATTGTGTGCAATTATATAATTAAGATTATTATATTATATATAATTGTACACAATTTTGTTATCATATAACAAACTTACATACATGATATTATTTACAAAATAGATATTAGATCTATAAAACACATGCTCTTACAGAAAGTATAATTTAATGTTTAACAAGGTATTCTCAATTTACAGAATTATGAAATTAATTTTTAATTGTCAAAATTTGTTTTCTTTCATTGTATATATTGTACTGGTATTAAATACACTAATACCAGATATCATATAGGAACATGCAATGTGCCCATTAATAAATGAATTTCAAAGACCGATTATGAAATGGGCATTTAAATACCGCAATCTTTGAATATCTTCTTATCTGTACATTCACTTTTGTGACATCGACCTAAATATGTATACATGTATACTTATCTATACGTCTTTTTACTCCACACAAATGCACTATTTTCGTCATTATCAAATGATTTATTGTTTGCTAAAATTGTATACTATCTTGCATATCGAAATTTTTTAATGAAAAAACTGCTTATCTTTCATTGGTTGCAGAAAGAGTAAACAAGTCATCACATGCTTTTTTTGAAAAATAGTAAAAACAAAGAGAGTATTGTTGAAATTAAGTATTTAATTTCGAATTATGTTTCGGATTAGTTTGAAAGAGTTTTCTTATATTGCCAAGCACTATAATTCCATATGTAGTAATATAATGAGAGTCAATTGTACTTTGAGTTCTATCATTGTACATCTAGCCGTGTATTATACACACGCAACAAGTTGTTCTTGGAAGAATTGTCAGTAAAAAATTCTTCAATGTTTCCTTGCTGAATGCGCACTTTCAGTAGGAAAATCTCGTTAGTGTTGTGGGAAATCAACAATTAGTTTGCTCATTTGTTTGCACTTCATATGCGGTGAAATCCCCGCAACCACGGAGATAGATTTCGAGACCTCACGCAGATACTTGGAACCGGAAATTGCAGTGAAGGTTATGAGTTCTAGGCCGAGTTCTAGGAACTCAGAAAAATACGTTTATTTTCCTTGTCTGACTGTGACAATTATTCGCCAGTATTAAAAACATATGTATGTGAAGCGAATGATACACTTTTTGCTTTAATAGCAGCCACACAACATTCAGTATCCTACCAGAACTCATCTTCTGATAGGCAAACAGTATTTTACAAAAAAATAACTTTATTTATATATTACAGCAGCGACCAAATACATATGTTGAAGGATTAAATTATATATGAATAATAAGATCAAATGTAATTTTCATATTTTTATTCAAAATAGTAATTACACAACTTGTGGTATTTCAATATCATCAATCGCTAGATCATCAAGCATCTCCTCAAGGGTAATTTGTGGACAGCTAAGATCAGGCAACTCATTAGTATCCACTGGAATTACTTTCTTCTTATCTCTGAAAATATTTATGTTTTGTCTCATTTCTGGATCTTCCTCGATGTCTTCTAAAAATTCGTAGTAGTCACTGAAACAAAAGAAAGATATAAATAATCAATCACGTAATTAACAATAATTTAAAATCAGTAGAAAGACCATTTACTGATATTTTTACATAATTATTAAGAAAATTAGTGAATGAAAATGATTTATTATTTATTAATAGTTTCACGTTTAATAAATTAAAAAAATTTTGTAATAAAATGATATTAATAGAGCTGAAATCAAATTAAAATATTCGAACGGTTTTATGAGTGATCTAAGTATTTATATTTTTATATTTCCGTTAAATTGTTTATTCTGATGTTTAAAACATTTAGTAAATTATGTGTGCATATGGTAGAATGCAGTATACAGAACATATTAGAATAAAAATTTTACTTACTTATTATCCGTCAGCATGCCATTTTCATCCTCCTGTACCATATGTTTCAATTTCCAAATTCTCATTCTGCGACGTGCGGATTTGTCTTGCGCGTAACTCTTCTTTGTTAAAATGATATCTGGTACTAAATCTTTATTTAATAACTCGAAATTATCATCGTTAATGTTACTTTCACTGAGAGCATATCTAAAACGAAAAATCGTTTCTTATCTTGTAAATTATGTTGTTTTATTTTTTTTAATACTATTAATTTATTTACCCTAAAACAGCGTCTCCAGGCTTTAATATGTGACCAAGATGAGTACGCGTATGGATTGAATTATCAGTTATTCCTAAATCACAACTTCTAACCAACCATACATCCGCAATAATATGCTACAAATAAAGAAAAAGTATAAATGATATATTTCACTCCTATTACAAACAACTAGCAACCCGGATAATCCCTATTATCAATTAATCTTTTTAGATTGTTACCTATCCGCGCGCTTATAAAATTTTGCGAAAATATTTTCAATCACTTACTGCGTTACCTATGACACCTTGTTGTTCAGGTCATAGATTACCAATCAGAAAAATTTAAAAGGCTATGACTCTATTTCGGCGAGTTCTATATATGTACAAAATATCAAGTTTCTAGCTTTTACCCTTATCGAGATTGAAAGTAGCAACGGACAGACATAGCGTATTATATATATAGATATTTTGCAAATTGTACCTGCTAAATTTCTACTCCCTTTTTCTTTAAATATTAATTTACTTTCTATTAATTAAGGTTAATAGGTGATATTATTATTAATAGACTTAATTAAGAAACATCCTGAACTATAGTAAAAAATACTCTATTGAATATTATTGAAAAAATTACAATAAATTTTCTGAATTACTTATTAGTTTTGAAAAAGAGAATTTTTTAATAGTGTTATTAAAATTTTCTTATTCGGTACATTTAATACACTTCATAAACATATATTAGAATTATTTATTGTTATTTACCTTATTGGAAATGCTTCCCTGTCCTGGAAAGAATTTTCTGTCCTTAAATTTGATTGGTTCGATATCCATGACTATATATTCTACTAATTGTTTTGGATCACAAATACTATTGAAAGCGTGTCTCCAATAAAGTGTTGCATTAATTTCTGCAACTGAATTAATAATACTGTTTTATAAACGAAATCTTTATTAGAGAACTAAATTTAAAAAAAATAAAAATATTTTAAATTATACATACTTTGTCCAGTAGACACGTCAATTAAGTGTATAGAATTTGAAACTTTGTATACTAAGCAAATAGAATTTATTCCTCCAAGTTGATGACTTAATTTCTTTGAAAGACATACTACACTGTCTCTTGATACTGGAACAATCTCTACACTACGAAAATATCACGTGTGATATAATAAAAAAGGAAGCAACTTTTAATTGTACACAAAATAAAATTACATCATGTAAATTGTTACCTGTATGTAAATTTGTAATTGTATATATTGCTATGAATATCATGTGATATTAACTTTTTCGAATGATCATAACGACAAGGTATTACACTTGAAAGGAAATCAACCATTTTTCGTGCAGCTGCTTCATTTGCGAAGAAAAAATCTAACCCCTCTATAAGAATTAATAACTCCTTTAAAAATCTGCTGACTTTAATCCAAATTCTATTTTTTAATATTTTTAAACAACTTAAAAAATTAATTACCATGAATAGGTTTTATTCCTAAAGTTTGTTCATGTGCTTTATACTTCAAAATCAACTGTTCTAAATAATAAAATGTTTTTTTATTTGTTGCTCGTTGTCGAACTTGAACCTATCATAAATAAATTATACTGTAAGAATATAACTCATTAATGAAGAATCTTATAATTTTATGAAACTCACCAAAGCACGCCAATAATCTTTTGCTTCAGTTCTGTGACAATCATCACACATCTGATGATTTACTGTGTATTCAACAATAAATACTTGTTGTAAAACTGCACCATTCATTACTTCAGCTTGCACTGTTAACTTTACCTAAAAACATAACATGGAAACTAAATTATTTCTTCACAATGCAATTAAATAAAAATATACCTTTAATCTCATGGAATGAGGTTCTGTCCATACAAATCCAGCATCAATTAATTTTAAACGGTTCAAACTCTTTAATTTTTTTAAACATAATGTTAACAACTCCCTAGATTCTAAAGCTGCATGAATCCATTCTGAGGGTGGTTGCAAGTATCTAAATAAAAATGTCAATAGTTAAGATAAAACAAGAAAAACTTTGCTAAAAAAATTAGCTGTAATTTGTGTTACCTTTCGCATCCCTTACAAAAATGAATAGTTGCTTGTTTTGGAACATTTTCTGTAATATCAATTTGTGTTCGTAAACATGCTACACATGTGTTTGCTGGATTAGGTTCTATACTAATACCACACATACAGCATAATCTATAAACACAATTACATTAAACATAATTTTAATTATGTAAGATATTATTAATATTACATAATTAGTAGAAACAGCAATAAAGGAATAGTGCAATAAAGATTTAAAAAAAACTTGTAAATAGTAAAGAAGAATGAAATAATGATGTATAGTAGATAATCTTGTATACCTTTGGATAAATTGAGGAACTTAATTATTGGTAAAACTAAATAGGTTAAAAGATATAATGTTGGAATAAATATTCTTCCAAATTATACAATGACTTTTGTTGAAATTAAAATGTTCATTTCACAAGTTGTAACAAGTCAAAGACTGAACTATCAAACCATACTTCTTCAATTAATATTTCCAACTACAATATGTTTGACATCAGAATAATTTTTGTTCAAGCATGCACTATTCCTCTACTCCTTTCTATACCTTAATGTCTTTTTACACTTATAACAACAAGAAGTTGTAAAATTAACAAAAAATTGCAAAATTTTACTTGAAATTGTAAAATATTTAAGGTTATGTTCACGTACACCATTGCTTGTTGGTCAATAGGATCTTTTAACATCTCCATTATTTGTAGTTATTTTTATATACTGTTTTACAAATATTTTAGTTAACTGCACTGGAACAGAATATATAAAATTACGCGATAAGTAATTATTTAAATTACTCAATTTTAACCACGTGTAATCTATGTACCACCTGTATTACATATCACCAACTTCAGACTGAACTACACACAGCACGTCAGCGAACTGTAAAAAGCGATCTCGTAATTTGTCTGTAAGCAGTATATATTATTTAATATAAATTGTATATAAATAATAATAGTAATGAAGTTTAAAAATGTTTTTAAATTGGTTTAAAACCAATTTAATCTATGGACTATTTATGAAGAAAACATATTCGTCAATAAACCAATTTTCGAAATACGTTTCGTAATGTACATGTGCGTTAGCGATATTCATGAAATCGAACGTATATATCCAGTGATCTTTTTATTTTCTGTATTTCCTGTGCCATAAATTTTTTCCGTACTCATATATTTGTATCCCCTTAAGTAAATGACTGATCGAGTCAAAAATTGATAATAGTAGCACAACTCTAGACGAGTTTTATAAGTCAGTTGAGTTGTGCGAAACGATTATGTTCTTTCAGCTAACCATAGTAGCCGATATACAATATCATTTTTTTAGCCAATTATTGACTCATGATGAAACAAAAGATTAAAATTTATGTAATTATGTTATGTAATATAATAACTTTAAGTAATTCGTAAATCATTACGAATTATTCGCATTGTTCTTTGTTCTTTTATCGAAGATCACTTTCAGTGCTTTAAGTGGAATGTCTAACACTTTTTTTTGGATTTGAACAAAATACGCAGTTTTGCTTTAAAAAGTATTAGGAGTAATTCTTCAAAGTGTAATCAGAAACCGTGCCGATGTTTTTGAGTAATCGCCGCCAAATTAATCAAAATCGGAAGAAAGACAGCAAGTGAATATATGATTAGAAAAGGAAGGTAACCTATTTGTAGTAGATTTGAATTTAACCACCACTTGAGTTCATATCCGGTTTTGATCAGTATGTCAAAACATTTTTCAGTCACGTAGTCATTTTGGCATTTAAAAATGCGAATTGTTCTAAGAATTTGAAGCAAAGAAGTAATATTTTTTGATATTTTCCTTTTTTTAAATATTCTTTATACATATAAGCACGTAGATCGATACAAGACCAATCTAATAATTTTATTTTTAAAATTTTATGAAAAATACACTTCAATTTTAAGAAACGAATTGTTTATTAAATTGTTAAATTTAATTTTTTTTCTTTATTTATTGAAAAATTAAAAATCTTCAGCAACTTCATAATATATTGTCGAATGATTGCATCCTTTGCATTTATTTCTTCAAATTTCAAACTTTTTCACATACTAAATTGCATGATTAAATATTTGTATATGTTCTATATTTTATCTTGGTTGTAATCTAAACGAAATATGAAAGAATGTCAGTTTTTAAGTAATAAATTTTTACAACAAAAAACTGCGATTATCATTATACTTTAAAAATTAAACTAAATTAATTTCAATTAAAAAATATTTTGGTAAATCTTACGTATACATACACATAATAAATCTCATGAATAAAAAATGAAAAATTCATCTAATTTGTCAAGTGTATCTCACATTATGCGTTATTCTCGATAACTTTTTATCTTTTAGTTACTTATCCGAATAGTTTGTGATATCGAAATCAAATACAAAGATTACCGCGACCAGGATTACTACCTGTTTGTGATTACATGTTCAGTTTCATTAAAATTGGTTCTGTAATTTTTTACTTAAACTCGAATTACATAAACTAGTTTTTTATTTTTAGATATTGTTTAACTAATCATTGTTTAAAAAGTAGCTCTTATTTCAAAGTAGTAAACGCTTAAATGTGATTTATATATACTAATTTAATGGCAGTTAACATTAACATTACATATTAATTTACTGACAAGTGATCTTATTTTACTTTGTGATACTGTTTTTGTGCGTGCTAGACAAGAAGTTTTCTGAAAGGAGTGCGTGGTTAATTAATCAAAACAGACACATTTACTTACATGGTTCCCATGAAACTACAGAATATTACTCTGCGTAATCTACTCCTCCTACTTTTGTGCCGTTGCGCGAGACTTCTTGTGAGGCATGCACAGTACATTTGCAATATACAAAGTAATTATTTTATACATTATTATCACGGCTCGAATTTATTACATATACACTCATCTACGCCATAGAGTGACTTGAATACCACACTTACAAGTACTCTCACAAACTTAAAATTTAAAAATATCAATGTTCACGAGCTATTCAATTCTCGCTGTATTTCTATCGCAGATTTGCCTTTAGTCTCGGGAACTACGAAGTATACAAACAAAGTTCCAATAGCACTTATTGCAGAAAGTAACCAATATGTAGGGCCCGTATGAATGGCTTCTTTTAAATCGTCGTAACATTTAGTTACAATAAAAGCAAATAACCAGCTTAAAACAGCGGCACTACTTGCACCTACACCTTTTACCTCTGGTACGAAAAGTTCGCCCAGCATCACCCACGCGATAGGACCAAAACCGACGTTATACGCGATAATAAAGATACATACTGATACTAAAGGTAACCAATTAATTGCACCAACATCCTTCCCGTTTTCTAAAAGATAGAAATATACTCCAAGAGCAGCAGTTGATAGGCACATGAATATTGCAGACAATAGCAACAATATTCTTTTACCTACACGATCTACCACCAACGCGCTTGCAGAGACAGTTACTACTTGTATTATACCTACGATAATACTTGAATTATTGGCGTTTAAAGTACTGCCAGTTTCTTTGAGAATAATGCCAACGTAAAAGATAATCGCATCTACACCGCAGAATTGTAGAAAAAACATGAGGCCGTAAGAAATTATAAAAGCTTTTATAGTAGCCCTCGATTTTATCGAAACAAAAAAGGATTTTTTGATTTTAGCATTTTCTTCTAGCATTTTCCGTTGCTTTCGTAATTCGTCCTCTACATTGTATTTATCTCCGCGTAATTTAATTAAACTTTTTCTCGCGGAATCTTCGTCGCCTTTTTGCAAATAATATATAGACGATTCTGGCATGAACATAAAAGTTCCAAAAAATATAAACGGCGTAATAGCAGATATAATGGATAATGTATACATATCCACAAAACTTCCGAATATGTAAGATAATAAAATACCTATAGCACAGAGTAACTGAAAATAAGATCCCAAACTTCCACGAATCTTATCCTCGGCTATTTCTGTTGTGTATATAGGTAAAGCTACACAAAAAGCTCCAACGCTAATACCACCAATGAATCTACCAACATAAAACATAAGTACTGAGTTGGCAAAAATGATAAGTAGCCAGCCTAGAGTAAGGGGTAGTATCATTGAAAGCATTGTATACTTTCTTCCTACAATATCACAGAGGACTCCGGTAGGAATGCACATCACTGCTGCACCAAGTGTAGTTATTGAACTAATCCATGAAAATTCAGTTGGAGATATTTCTATATTGTATACAGATTCTAGCGACTTTCCATCAATACCAGCAGAGGAGGTCCATCCTAGTATCAGACCCGCTGTGAATGCTCCAAGACATGATGAAAAACTGGCAATATGTTGTGGCAATTTTTTGGCAGGTATATCTTCGTTTTTGACATTAGGTACTGATATATGTTCTGATTTTGCGACACTTTCCTCGTACATCTTTGATGTTAAAAGTTACTTGTATAAATACCTAAAAATAATTTAGCGAATAATAATTTTTTTGTAGAAAAAGGCACATTCGTTAATAATTAAATTTGAGCAAAATCGTTTAAATTTGCAATAAAATTATCGTTAAAACTGATAATCACATTTTATAAGATAAACAAATTTTAAGTATGCTCGCTTTGATATTTTTCTGTTATGTGATATCCATTTGTTCATCGATTATATTGCATAAAAGTAGACAAATATTTTATTAACAATTTTATCACAGCATGTCGTTACGTTTTGCTACGCACCTTGTTGGTAGTATAAAAATGTGAGTAACTTCTTGAAACGCTGAATGAGACTGTTTTTTTATTGAGGACCGATTGGATTTTAAAATATCAATCTCTGATGAGCACTTGACAAATTCTTTACCTTGAGATCATTTGGTCCTAATCTGTTGTATCTATCTTTTGATTTTATTTGTTTATTTGGTATGCATACATTATAATTTAAATTAACGTAACAATTATTGCATAAAGAATTTATGATTTTATGAATGAATAAATTTATTATAATTTATTATGAATATATTACTTATACGCATTGTTAAATATAATTAATAAAGTAATTTCTTGTGAAGGTCATGGTTAAATTAGATCACAGTGTGATATGTTTACAAAATCTGGAAGAAGTATCTTATTCTATAAATAGCGCTCTATCTTATCTTATGTTATGTATAGAATTCGATCAATGCAGAGTAACTTATTTAAAATTGAATTAATTACCTCATTTTTTTTCAGCCACTAGATGGTATATAATGCGTTCCCGCCATTTTATTGAAACAACAGTTGGTCAGAGCGGAGCTAAACTTCCGAAAACCTCCATGCTCCAAATTGGCTGAAATTTGGGGAATGGGTTTCTTTTTAATAAGAATAATGATTCCGAGAATGATTTTTGGCCACTCGAGACAAAATTTTTTATCATTTGGGTGTCACTCCCTGCTTTACCATGGTTACTATGGTTATAATTGATAATAGTTTGGCAAAGTCAAAATAATTCGAAATTAATTGTTCTTGCACTCTGAAGTAATTCGATTCATATTATAGTCAATTAAGCTAATAAAATCAATTATATTAATTGAATTTATTCTAAAACGGCACACGTGGCGCCACCTGGCGGCAGTGCATGGGAACTAATGAAACTACAGTTTCAAAAACGTATAGTTCAGCCTGTTCGCCGGAGAGATGGCGCCACTTGTTTCATTTTTGTAAAAATTCAATTAATATTGATTTTATTAGTTTAATTAACTTCAATATGCATCAAATTACATCGGAGTGCAAGACTAATTAACTTCGAAGTGTTTTGACTTTACCAAACCATTATCAATTTTAAACAATTCTTAAGCTAATTAGGATTTCCGGCTTATGTGCTGGCATCTAGTTTTCCGAAGTTTCGCATTTTATTATAAGATTTGTAAATCTTCTAGTTTTGGATAAATGTATAACTTATAATATATACTTACTTGACCCATGTGCGCTTAATGCACGATTCTTGGAACTCCGAATGGTGCATTTAGCGAGCGCACATATCTTCAATCCAAAACATTTTCGTAAAAGAAATCGTTCTGGAATAAATTAAATTATAATTTAATAGTAAATCGTAGCTCTTAGCTCGATATCGTTTTCTAAAGTTCATTTCGTGAAAAATCATTTAGAAATTGACATCGATTACCAGGTCACACCACGTGGAGGTTGCTACGACAGAGACCCACCTTATCTCCAAATCCCAACCACCCTCCAATTGCAACTACCTCATTTATCGGAAGGATAAATAAATTCTTACTCTACTTAGCCCGTAGGCTCACATGTACAAGTTCTTTACCCTAAAATAGCAAAGAACTTGCACCGCACGCACACTGTACATCTTACATACAAACTCACTTATAAACTTAATACTAATCTCGTGGGATCCCACATACATACTCTGTTCTAAAATTGCACTCGCATTATGTAAAATAAAATGCTAAACGAGAGAGGCAGAGAGGAAGTGAAGAACTGATACTATGATCTAACGCGGAAAAAGTTCACGAATTAAAATGAGTGCAATTTAAAACAGCTCTCGTATACGCACACGCTTAACATACTTATTCTAAACGCCGTGTACCTCTTATTCTAAAATTGCACTCATATAATGTAAAACTTTGTAAAGAAAACAAGGGAATAGAGAAGAAAGTTGGAAGAACTTTCACTTAAGTATGGGGCAATTGACAAAAAGTGACAGGCTGTTGCTACAATTTAATGTGCAAGAATCTAATAAAATAAACAGTTTGTACGAATTTGGCACGATCGTACAGTCATGGTCACTATGCTCGCTCAAAAATAGAAAAATACATCCAGTTCCCGTGTCGCTTCGGACTATTCGTCCTACGACATGATGGGAACCGGAGGAAGCGTAAAGCATGCGACTCACCGATCACTGACTTAAATCACTGCGATCGTTTTACCGCTAGGGCATCTCGGAGGTAGATCCACGATTGGTTGGCTGCTTCCGTGCTGCTTTCTGGATTTGGTTGATGATCCGTTAGATTGACTGACTTTTTGTAATCATAAAAGGATCACAACAATTAAGTAACTGTTTATCAATTTACATTTCTAGTAACATATTTTTTAAACGCAACATTTAATAAAGAAGCTTTTGTGACTTTGAAATGTACAAACATGCATGCAGAAATACGTATAACTATAATACATTACAAAAACCGGTAATAAATTTGTAAACGTGCATCAAAATCGGTCACATGAAACATGATAAAATATTTGAAACGTATGTTAGAGCAGTAGTGTTTTAGTTAGACTAAAACACTAGTACTAACATGTCAATACACTTAAATAACCAGTCCATAAATTACACTAAAGCTCCAGTAACAGTTTATCAAAACACTTAAATAACCACTGCATAAATTACATTAAAGCACCAGTAACAGTTTGTCAAAACACTTAAATAACCAGTCCATAAAACACAGTAAAACACGCGTAAAAATATACCAAAATATTTAAATAACTGTTCCATGAAACACACTAAAATACCAGTAATAGTTTGTTAAAACACTTAAATAACCGCTCCATAAGATACACTGAAGCACCAGTAACAGTTTGTCAGAACGCTTAAATAACCACTCCATAAAGTACACTAAAGCAGCCGTAAAAGATACTTAAATAACTGTTACGTTAATTTATAAGACAGTAATTCAAACCTTGCAGAGATATCACACAATGATTCAAGATAATATCATGACCTTAACAAAAATGGTACCTTTGCATTATGACAGACCATTGTACGTTAATTTGCGGCTTTATTTGCGAGACAATAAAGCAGGGTACGACAGTATCGACCCACAAAAACTGTATAAATTTGTGTTTACATTTTGCATGAACATTACTTATTAAAATGATAAGTTAAAAACTCTCTTCCTGAATTCAGATCAAGGTTTTGGAAAAAGTGATTCACCGATACTTTACCAACTGTAGTTTCAGTATAATGGCGGAAACGCGTTATATACCGACAGAAAAAGAAATCAGGTTGATAGTTCAACTTTAAATAAGTTCTTGTGTATGGTTCGAAAGTAATATACAAAATATAAGATAAGATAATTCATTACTTCCGTAAGATTGATATATCACACACGTATAAATCATAGCAGTGATTTAAGATAACAAGCACCTGAACAAGAAATTACTTCATTAGAATATATTTAATTATACGTAGCAATTGTTTACTAATTTGTAATTTCGTTACGCAACGATTATTAAGATAATTTAAATTATATATACTTCAACAAATTAAAACGAACATTAAAAGACAGTATGTAGACGTAGCAGATTAGGATCGAATAGCCTCAAGGTAGTGATTTTGTCAAGTGTTCATCAGCGAGAGATATTTCAAAATTCAATCGGCCTTAAATAACGAAACAGTCTTATTCAAGTACTTACTGAAGTGTTTAGTTGTCTAACTAGGTAAGTAACAAAATTTAATAACAGTATGCTGTGACAAAAGTTTGTTAATAAAGTCTATTTTTGTGCAATATAATCGACGGACAAATGAATATCACATAACAGAAAAATATTAAAGTGATCATACTTAAAATTTGTTTATCTTATAAAATGTGATTATCAGTTGTAACGATAATTTTATTGTAAATTTAAACGATTTTGCTCAAATTTAATTATTAACGAATGTGCCTTTTTCTGCAAAAAAAATTATTATTCGCTAAATTATTTTTAGGTATTTATACAAGTAACTTTTAACATCAAAGATGTACGAGGAAAGTGTCGCAAAATCACAACATACAGTACCTAATGTCAAAAATGAAGATATACCTGCCACAAAACTGCTTCAATATATTGCCACTTTATTATCATGTCTTGGAAACTTAACGTCTGGTATGATAGTAGCATGGACCTCCTCTGCTGGTACTAATGGAAAATTACTAGAATCTGTATACAATATACAAATATCTCCAACTGAATTTTCATGGATTAGTTCAATAACTACACTTGGAGCAGCAGCGATGTGTATTCCTGCTGGAGTCTTCTGTGATATTGTGGGGAGAAAGAATACAATGCTTTCAATGATAATACCCCTTACTATAAGCTGGCTGCTTATCATTTTTGCCAACTCGATACTTATGTTTTATATTGGTAGATTCATTTGTGGTGTTAGTGTTGCAGCCTTTGGTGTAATTACACCTATATACATAACAGAAATAGCTGAAGATAAGATACGTGGAAGTTTGGGATCTTATTTTCACTTACTCTTCACTGTAGGAATTTTATTATCTTACATATTCGGAAGTTTTGTGAACATGTATACATTATCTATTATATCTGCTATTGTGCCGTTCATATTTTTTGGAACTTTTATGTTCATGCCAGAATCGTCTATATATTATTTGCAAAAAGGCGACGAAGATTCCGCGAGAAAAAGTTTAATTAAATTACGCGGAGATAAATACAATATAGAGGACGAATTACGAATGCAACGGAAAATGCTAGAAGAAAATGCTAAAATCAAAAAATCCTTTTTTGTTTCGATAAAATCGAGGGCTACTATAAAAGCTTTTATAATTTCTTACGGCCTCATGTTTTTTTTCCAATTCAGCGGTGTAAATGTGATTCTCTTTTACGCTGCCAGTATTTTCGATCAAGCTAGCAGTACTTTAAACGCCAGTGATTCAAGTATTATTGTGGGCGCAATGCAAGTAGTAGCTGTCGTTGCAACCGGATTGATTGTAGATCGTTTAGGTAAACGAGTATTGTTACTATTGTCTACAATATTCATGTGCCTAACAACTGCTGCCCTTGGAGTATATTTCTATCTTTTAGAAAACGGGAAGGATGTTGGTGCAATTAATTGGTTACCTTTAGCATCAGTATGTATCTTTATTATCGCGCATAACGTCGGTATTGGAACTATCCCGTGGGTGATGATCGGTGAACTGTTCGTACCAGAGGTAAAAGGTGTAGGTGCAAGTAGTGCCGTTGTTTTAACCTGGGTATTTGCTTTTATTGTAACTAAATGTTACGACGATGTAAAAGGAGCCATTCATACGGGCCCTACATATTGGTTACTTTCTGCAATCAGTGCTATTGGGACATTGTTTGTATACTTCATAGTTCCCGAAACTAAAGGCAAATCTTTGATAGAAGTCCAGCAAGAATTGAATAACTCGTAAACTTTGATATTTTTAAATTTTAAGTTTGTGAGATTAATTGTAAGCGTGGTATTCAAATCGCTCTAAGGTGTAGAAAAGTGTATATGCAATTCGAACTGTGACTGTATAATACGAGTACTTTGCATATTATGAATGTACTATGCATACTTTACAAGAGGTATTTGATTGTGTTGCTCCTGTGATGTCCTGAGTCACTCGAGGTTGAAGATTTTGACAATGCTCAACAAAGAAGTTTAAATACAAAATAAATTGTATAACATACAAAATAAACTTGCATATAAAATACAGTCCTTATAAAATAAATATTATAATACTACTAATAAAATAAACAAATACTAATACAATGCTATACTTGTATGCTTATATACAAAATAAGTTGTTGTAAAATAAATTGTATCATAACAATAAATGTTTGTTTAATTACTTGTCTGTGATAAACATTAGATAGAATTAATATAAGAAACAGTTTAAGAAATTAATGAAGAATGTAGTACATGAGAAAATGAGGGTTTCCTGTTTTAAAATACTTAAAAATTGTTAATCCATGATATAATCCAAGGACGCTTTATTTTGATAATCCTAGTAAAATGGCAGGTATTTAAACAATTACAATGACCTCTCACTTAAGGTCATCCGATTAGAGATAATAGGATAAAACAAAGTGATTTATATTACAAGAGATGTTCGAAGCGATGACCATCCACATCGATGGTAAAACTTGTCTCATCAGCAAATAATATTGATGCGAAGAAATCATTATTTGTTTGCATTTGCATCCATTGACATCCACGCATGTATAATTCTAATGTGTATTAGCAAATATCTTTATAATTCTGTTATCACGTCGTGTGCTTTAATCTATACTAATCAATTGCTGATCCCAGATATTCATAACAAGGAATTATTTTATCAAAATGCTTATTTACATATATACATTACATAATTCATTCCACTGTATTCGGTATTTATTTAGGCAGCACCTGTGAAAATGGATTAAAATTAGGATAGATATTAGGATGTATATACAGGTATGTAAACAGAGGAAGAATGATAATCATGAGATAAGAAATGCCTTACAGACAATTTGTCAGACATTTACTTTTGTTATTAATAGGTATGAAATAAACAACCACATCGCTTAAATCTCAATTAATCGTATTTCGGTGGTATCACTGATAAGAAACAAATCCTTCCAATGTCGACATCTTCCTCAAATGCCCATGAGTACAAATCAGACTTCGACAAAGAAACAGTTCCTTTCAATGTTTCCAGTGTACCTTTCAGTCATTTATTTAACCAGCAAGGCACGTGGAAAAACTTGGTGATAAAATATTAAACAGATTGACTTGTCAGTACATTATAACATATTCATTTACTTTAGTATACTCGTAAATATACCTACAATAATAATGTAATTCTGTGTAACAAGCCGACTTCATATAAACAAGGGATAAAACCAGTTTGCGAAAAATTTACTTATTTCTTAATTTTTCGCATTGAAAAATACGAGTACCATCATTGCAGTGCAGTATAAAGTAATTCTAAATAAGATTCAATTAATAAGTAATATAATATTCCCGACAAAAGTAATTACTTATCAAATTATTTTCAGGTAATTTTGAGTATTAAGGATGAATGAGAAAATCGTTGGAATTTCACAAAAGACAGTTGTCAATATTGGCAATGAAAATATACCTGCCAAAAAATTGCCTCAATATATAGCCAGTTTGTCATCGACACTTGGAGGTTTAGCAATTGGTATGGTACTAAGCTGGACGTCTTCTACTGGTATCGGTGGAAAATCCTTACAAGATGTGTATGAAATAGAAATTTCTGAAATTGAATTTTCATGGATTAGTTCACTGTCTACACTTGGAGGTGGATTGGCATGTATTCCTACTGGAATTCTTACCAACATTATAGGAAGGAAATTTTCGATGCTTTTGACAATAATACCCTTTACTACCGGTTGGTTACTTATCATCTTCGCCAACTCCGTTCTTATGTTTTATTTTGGTAGGTTCATTGTTGGAATTAGTGTTGGAGCATTAAGTGCAGTTGCGCCTATATACACGGCAGAAATAGCAGAAGCTAAGATTCGTGGAAGTCTAGGATCTTATTTCGTATTACTTCTAAACATTGGCATTTTATTGTCTTATATTCTGGGAAGTGTTGTGGACATACGCGTATTATCTATTCTATCCGCTATTGCACCGTTCATATTTTTTGGAATATTCGTGTTTATGCCAGAATCGCCTATTTATTATTTACAAAAAGGTGACGAAGACTCTGCAAGAAAAAGTTTAATCAAATTACGTGGCTGTCAGTATAACGTTGAGAATGAATTACAAGAGCAACGAGGGGCACTTGAACAACATGCTAAAATGGCAGCGTCTTTTTTCGTCGTACTTAAATCTAGAGCTACTGTGAGAGCTTTTATAATTGCTTACGGCCTCATGTTTTTTCAACAGCTAAGTGGTATGATTGCTATTGTCTTTTATGCCAGTATTATTTTTGAACAAACTGGTAGTGGTCTAAGTCCTAGTACATCTACTATTATTGTAGGTGTAACACAAATAGTAGCTGTACTTCTGAGCTCACTGACTGTAGATCGTTTAGGTAGAAAGATGTTGTTAATAGGATCTGCAATATTCATGTGTCTTTCAACTTTTTCTCTTGGGTTATATTTCTATCTCTCTCAAGATGGGTATGATGTTAGCGCAATCGAATGGTTACCTTTATTATCTGTATGCATCTTTATTTCCGTATTCAGTATCGGTTTCGGACCTCTTCCATGGATGATGCTTGGTGAAATTTTTGCACCAGTAGTGAAAGGTGTAGCTGCAAGCACTGCTGCCCTTCTGAACTGGATGCTAGCTTTTGTTGTAACTAAATTTTATAATGATTTAGTAATAGCTATTGGTATTGGTCCTACATTTTGGTTGTTTTCTTTTATGAGTGCTATGGGAATTTTCTTCGTATATATCCTAGTTCCTGAAACAAAAGGAAAGTCTTTAGTAGATATTCAAAAGGATCTGGAAAATTCATGATTATTGTTACTTTAAACTTTGCCTATGAAATGCGGGTTTAATATCATTTTAAGTTATGTAAATGTGTATATATGTAAAACGTTCTTTATATGTATGTATTTATAAATGATTTATAATGTATGTATGAACGTAAAATGTAGCTAATAATTGTATATAATCTGAGGTAACTGGAATTCCTGGAATTGACACGAATTTCCTGTTGTTTTGATAAAATAATAATACCTTCAGTCATAGATAAATCACAATTAACGGATTCTTCATAGTGAACACGAATTAGGTTTTTCCTAGTTCATTAAACCGTTACGCTCATTAATCAACTTGGGAAATTCCAGAATGCTGTCAGAGTTCTCATCACATGTGAACACTAACATACCACAGTTTTTATATGCAAACTACTCTTTGTTTTCCATCTTCAACATATACCTCGTCGACGTGGAATTGTTAGGTCAGCAAATTCGCGTGGAAAAATTTTGAATAATCATTAAAAAGCGAATAGTATCACCGATTTTCATGATTAAACATATTGTAGGAACAAATATTTTGAGCAACTTTTCTTTATACATATTACCACTATTCGGTCATAATTTCTGAAATATTTGCACAAATCTATTCGTACTACAGGAATCATGGACAACGTTATCATCCGGTTATTGTTATCATAATCGGTTACAAATACTTTACATAAAATTCAGAATATTCCACCTATTATAATCATATTGAGATTAATATTATCAATTTTGATAACGACAGAGATTAAGAACTCTTAGCAAATTCGTAGGAAAGGAATCTTTTCTGCAAAATGTACTTTTGACGAAAACATATAAGCAGCGGACACTTGATAAGTTCTTCGAATAAATTTTGTTTTCAAAAATAATCGTTTATATAAAATGTTATGTACATAATATGTGTTGTATCAAGTGTACAATTTGTGATAAATAGAAATTGTGCGAGGTTCATAATTATTTACGAGTTGGATTCAATAGTAACAATTTTTGCAATAATTTGTTAACATTATTAGTTGGTTATTGTTGTCGAAAATTGCAAGTCCCCAAGTGATCATGATAAACTCTACTGTAATTTAATTTTGTAACATGTGATTGTAATTCAATTTTGTAACAAGTAACAGTATTTAAATTTTATAACGTGTGACTATATTTAATTTTTATAATATGTAACAGTATTTAAATTTTATAACGTGTGACTGTAATTAAATTTTGTATCATGTAACTGTATCTAAATTTTGTAACGTGTGACTATAATTAAATTCTGCAACATGTAACTATAATTAAATTTTGTAACATGTAACTATAATTAAATTTTGTATGATGTAACTGTCATTAAATTTTGTAACATGTAAGTGTAATTAAATTCTCTAAGATATTGAACATATCGAACATATTGAACATCATCTGCTCAGCTATTAAGAATTAAATATGGCTGCCGTCTATTTATAATAATAAATTTATCGTGTATACGCAGTCCATCAAATAAAGAGGCAAATCTGCATTCTCCTAAAACACAGTAAACGTCAACATCATTCCTGTTTGTTGTTATTTGGATGATTCTTATCAAATTAAATAATATTTATCTAACACGTAAAATGCGTCAAATGTATCGGACTTAAGGTTCGTTACTTACAATCTTATAAAAACTTATCGGATTATGTCATATGTATCAGCTAATTAATACTGCATTATAGGATTATTGGATCTCCTTAATCTACTTTCTGTGTACAAATATTGTAACAATAACCATATACAGTTATGCACTTCATCCATTTTCAATTAATGTAAAGACAAAAATTTGGCAGTGTAAGTATTTGAGATGATTGATTTTTATGAAGGTAGCTGAACACAAATTATAAAATCTAAGATATTAGTCTGGGGTTTATACCATTGTATACAGAGTGAGTGATAAATGTTATAAAGAAGGAGCTTCTGGTATAAAGGGTTGTCAAGGTGTAAGGGAACGACTAAAAAATATTTCTGAATCTGAAAAATCTAGATGAAATTATTTCTTTAATTGCAAAATTATTATTTTTTTTTTATAATATTCACGACAAGATTATTAAATTTACTAATAACGATGATAATTTTTGTTAACTGCAGTAAGTTATGTTAGTAGAGAATAAGCATTAAAACAGTACCCCTGTAATATGGCAGTCCGTTATACTAATTTTCCGGCTTTATTGACGAAAAATTGCTAGATTGTACTTCCAAAAACCTCCATCCTCCAAATCGGTTGAAATTTTGGGAATGAGTTTCTTTTTAATAATTAGGTTTAGTTAGGTTAGATTAGGTAGAAAGCGTAGGTTAGATTAGGTAGAAAGGTTGTTTAGAAAGCATAGATAACAGTAGATGTTAATACTACACCGATAAAATAGGGAGTGACACCAAAATGCTAAAAATTTTTTTTCGAATCGCCAAATATCCTTCTCAGAATCATTATTTTTATTAAAAAGAAGCCCATTCCTCAAATTTCAGCCAATTTGGAACATGGAGGTTTTCGGAAGTTTCGCCAAGATCTGTGAGAAGGGTTTCTGGCGACTCGAAAGAAACTTTTTTGCCATTCTTATGTTATTCCCTATATTACCGACGAGACACAGTATAGTGAACGAATTGATCTTACACTCCGATATAATTCAATTCATATTATAGTCAATTAAATTAATAAAATCAACTATATTGAATTGAACGGAAAATGCGGGTGGCGCCGTCTAGCGGTGGAAGATGGGAACTACTTAAACTACAGTTTCAAAAGTGTGTAGTTCACCCTGTTTGCTGGAGAGATGGCGCCACATGTTCAATTTTTTTGGTGTCCTTAATCGAAGGTGGACTCCACTTTACCGACTAGAGGTAATCGGGTAAAATAATTACGCTTTTGTTAACGTAACAAAGTTCAACAATTTATTGATAACGACTATTTAACTGTTCGTTAAACTAGTCTTTATAAAAGTCTTTAATAAACACTATAAAACACTTATTGCTGATACAAAATATTTCGCGAGTAAATATAAATTAAAACGCTAAGACACGACTGCACGCTCCAGAGATTTCCAGGAAAGTGTGCTTTCTTTTCGGAGGGAAATCCCCTTCCAGGAAAAATGTGAAAATTTAGGCGGAAGAAAAATGCACTTCCGGCGGAACGCTGAACCGGATGTAGATGTCGCCACAGAAATGGAACAAATGGCGCCATCTCTCAGACCAACGAGCTGAACTACACACTTTTGAAACTGTAGTCAAAGCGTAGATATAAGTATACTGTATGCTATAGTTTCATTTCAGACTGTAGTTGCTGCGAGCTGCCAAAAACTGTTTTCACAGTTGTTTCCTTTCTTATAATGGAGCTTATTTGCAAAATTTCACGTGATTTAGAGCATGATGATTTTTCTTCTAAAAACCAATTCGGATTTTGGAATTTGAATCATTGATTTTGGAATTTAGAATTTAAAACTAGGAATTTGAAAATTTGAAGATTAAACAGTTCGAAAATATGGTGAATAGGAAATTTGAAGATTTGGAAATGCAGAAAATTTGGAACTTTTTAACTTTAGAATTTGAAAATTTAAAAATTGTAATCTATAAGAATTTAAGAACTTAGGAAATTAGAAATTTATACATTAAAAAATGTTAGAATTCCAAAATTTGAAAATTTAATTATTAACAAATTTTAATATTTGAAAAGTTGATTATTAAAAATTGAAAAAATTTATAATCAAGACATTTGAAAATATAAGAATTTTAAAACTTAAAACATGAAAAGTTTTAATAAAAAAAAATACTGTGCATGCATATTCTTATCGATTTTCCTTCCTTTTTTTGTACATTTAATCACTTTAGCAAATGAACTGTTCGAGTAATCTGTGTGACGTGAAAGACAAACAAATTGTATCGTTTGCGATATTTATTTAAGAACTGCAGTTCATAATAACGGCTGACATGGAAAAAAACAAAATCAACAGTAATCGATATCCTGCGTTCTCAACAGGTTACAGAGAACTGGTACTTTATGTGATATTTTATGTGATAGAGTAAACTGAATGCAAATTTAATTTAATCTTCACGCAGAATAATTTGTAAGATTAACCTACTTTTTGTGTAACTTACACGAAATAATAAAAATCTGTACATAGAATTGTACAGATTGGAAAATTAGAAATTTTACGTCTTCAAATTAAAAAATATGGAAATTCAGAAATTCAATAATTTAGAAATTTAAAATTTTAGGAATTTAGAAAAATTTAGAAATGCAGCAATGTAAAAATATCTAATTTTTAAGTTTCTAAATTTGTGATTTTTGAAATTTGTAAGTTAGTAGATCGATGGTAAATCGCGTAGATCAGTAGTAGATCGGTAGTATATCGGTAGTACATCGACATATCGGTAATAAATCGGTAGATCGGTAGTAAATTGGTAGTACATCGGCAGATGGGTAATAGATCGGTAATACATTAGTAGATCGATAATAAATCGGAAGATCGGTAAGAGATCGATAGATCGGTAATAAATCGGTAGTTCGGTAATAAATCAATAGATCGGTAGTAGATCCGTAAATCGGTAATATATCGATACATCAGTAGACTAGTAAGCCTGTAAATTCCGTAATATCTTAGTTTGAACATTTCTAAATATCCAAATATAAAAATCACATTTTAAATAAAACAATTTTACGAAATTGCACGAAACATATACGATATAAAAAGCTGTTACAGATCAATGAATTGTATGTTCGTAATCTACACCAGGGGAATATTCCCAAGTGATAATTTCCTATTTTGATAAATCTTGCGTACAAAGCAGTTCTTGAAATAAATATCTGCCGTACATTTGTTGTTTAGTTGCTGATATAACGAGGGGCCATCAATATGATATTAATAACAAAGATATCTCGCTATGTGATTACTACAGATAGTAATTTTTTTTAATTTTTAGAAAATGTTATTACATAACCAATTATTGTAATAAAAAGAAAGAAACGCCTTAATCCATGAGAAGAATAAAATTACATCTTTTGTAATTTTTTATAAAAATACTGTGTGTAATATTAGTATTCCACATTTGGTTATCGCTTTTAATATCAGATACACTTTATGCTGTTTTAGTACTAGTTTAGCATAAAAGACTCTTCTTAATATTAAGAACACATAACTGCCAAAGCTTACCATTAAAACTAATAAACTGGTCAAATGACCGATTTATAAATTTCTTATTTTAGATTACAAAAATCAAGATACTTTTCTTGAAATCTACATTGATTTTTACCAAAATAAAAAATGACTGTTTCATCGTTTATTTTTTATTTTAAAGTATGTATACATAAAATGCACGCCGGTCGTGCATTTACATTACAAAATACTTTTAAATCTAACAAGTGGAGATTAAAAGTTCGCGGCTGCAGTAGACCCAGTTCGTGAACGTTCGTACATTTTCGGCGACCGATTAAGCGTTTCCTGCGCAAGGATCACTCGAGCTTCGTATCATTAACCAGTACGAATCTATCCATTCCTTCGTGAAGACGTTTCACGAGCGGAATACGCCAAAATATCCGGTTCCTGTAAAAAATCAAATTCTACGACATTACAAATATGCTCCCCAGCAAGTGTCAAATCATTCAGTGCAGACGATCATTGCCACGAAAATTTTCCAATGGTATTTATAATATGTTTTATATACTCTTCATCTTCCATGTCGATAGTTACACGAAAATTGAGGATAGGTTAAAAAATGTCAATTTGTTCAAAAGAAAATCAATCCGCGCACGCTACACCCAGAAAATCGATAACTGACTTTCTCTTCTTGCCGGCTTATACGTTTATTTTCTGTTACAAATTATGTCGACGAATAACGTAGAAAAATATACAGGTATTATTTGAACAGATTAAATAGTTAATGTTCTTTTTCTATTCATTACTTTGAGTTTCTGCCCAATTCTATTTTGAAAAAATTACAGATTTTGGATATTGAGATTTGTTTTCATCTATAAATTTCTTTATTGAAAATTATTCTGCAGGCTATCACGAATAAAATAATATACGCTTTTATAACATTATGAATATTTAAAAATATATTTGAAATTATTTAAATTATGCTGTTAAAATATTTAATTACAGTTAAGGATATTTTAATTTATTTAAAAAATGTTTAATGCGAAGCAAAATTGAAGATAGGGCAGATCTTTGTAGGACACCATTAAAAAAAAGTAAAGAATAAATTTTGATTTTGACGAAAGAAATAAAATTGTACCGGAAGTCAGGAAATACTGCAAGTGAACGTCAAGCTATTAATTTTGAAAATGAATATAAAATTAATAAAAGAACGAGTTTTATAAAATTTGATTAATTTTTAAAAATCAGCCATATCTATATTATTTGAACATATTTAAATGTACATATATTTATTTTAAAAAATATATATTTATATATGTTTATTTATGAACATCTACACGATCAATTTCTGTGCACAGAATTTGTATAACTATTATACAATAATTGAAATACAAACTATTCCTAAAATTCGAAGTTTAACTTTTTTTCTTAAAATTTAAAGGTGGTGAAGAAAAATAATTTACAAAATACAACATTTATCTTATATTTCGTAGTAACGAGATCAGATATAATGTATTTAACTGATTTACTATTCTCACCGATTCTTAGTGCTTATCTTATCTACAAACCATATGATTAGACGAAAGATGGTCGTTTACGAGTATTTGCTTAGGCGGCAACATACTTGTTTATCGACCTTCTGTTTTACAAAATATATCCAGGAGCGGTCCTAGGAACTGTGTCACCCTGTAGAACCTGACCTAACCCAAATTCCCAAATTTTCACATTTCTTAATTCAAATTTTCAAAATCATAAATTTACAAATCATCAATTTTAAATTTCAAATTTACAAATCCTCAAATTTCAAATTTACAAATCCTCGAATTTACAAATTTACAAATCTTCTAAAAATTTCAGATTTCCAAATTTCGAATCCCCAGTTTCGAAGTCTTCAAACTTTCCAATTTTCAAGTTCACAACTCTAAATTATTTGAATTCAAAATTATGAAACATCATGTGAAAATTACTTTTTCACAATTTATTTCTCAATTAATTGTCAGTGATATATTGCATTTAAATTTGGTACAATTCAGACCAATCTTACCGCCTCTAAAAGCTTGATAACTCGTACAAATACATAATAGGTATGACCCTGACCGAATCTTAACTCTTGTACATCATTTAAATTATTTAATACATTCGTATCACTCGGTTTATATATTATTAAATATATAAGATATTTAAAATATATTATTATATTTTTGTATATTATAAAAAATGAAGCTAAGTAATATTTCATCAAAATATATTAAAATATTTCTAATAAAAACATTAAGGGATTCTTTTTATTAAAAAAATGGTACACAAACTACCTAGTTCTCAAATTTCCAAATTCTTAAATTCCCTAAATCTTTAATCTTGGAATTGCAAATTTTGTTATTTTAAAATCCCCAAATCTCCAATTTCCAAATTTCCAAAATTTGTAGACCAATTTCCAAATCCCCGAATTTTTTTGAATCTTTAATCTAAGTTCTTAAATCGATGGTCGATGTATATTATCAGTACACTATCTTGAATTTCAGTGTCTAAAATATTGATAACACATGATACTGATCAGTTAAGAGCTTTGTAAATTATCTTTCAAATATCACACTCAGATTATCTTCCTTTTTGTTTTATATTACATAGACAATATCGGTTATGTAATTTTAAAATATGTAATAATTTATCTTTATACACATGCGGTATTAAAAAATACGCATTATCATATATTTTAAGTTATTTACAATTATTATCATTAATTATTATTATCAAAAAAAGTTGTAGAATTTCATCAAGCGTAATTAATCTCCCTTTAATCGTATGTTTTGTAATTTTTATTTTTAATAATATCATAATTAATTTGCACAAAATTCCATAATCTTTTTGCTATTAATAACTGTGTATATAAATACATGTATAAATAACATACACATCTATAAATAACATGTATAGTGATTGTCAGGTAAACAAATATTGATATACGCGTTTGATAAGTTGGCATGCAACCCAATAGAATTCATGCCGTATCTGGTTGTCAACCGAGACGCACGAAGGTACACACATTTCTGAATTAGAATTGCTTGAAAAATTTAATTTACTGGGAGACAATTGATACCAGCTAACAAATCGCAATCGTAACATAATAAAAATGAAAATAATAGATATAAATCGTAGTAAATAAGCGTAGTTGTAAAGGATGTCTGTACCACAATCAGTTCTCTTTAAGTGGCATTAATAAAACTAAACGCATCTATGAAACGATCTATTAAACTTAGGGGCTTGGTAACATGTTTCAATACAGTTATTCTTCAATTTGATGTAGCACATGCAACTTCCTGGAGAAGATGTATAACCAGTTCTTCATCTTTAGAAGAACCAAAAAAGCCAAAAATTGTAATAGAAGTACCGGGACCGCAATCACGTAATTTGTTCCAAGAACTAAATACGCTACAAGTATGTTGAAAATATAATTAGTTTGCAAATTATCAGGTCATTTCAGAAATCCGTGTATTTTATAATAAATTATGATACAGAACTATTTTTGATTCTAATGTTTCATTGATATGGATACTGGGATGCATTATGTTTAAATAATTGCTCATAGAATGTCATCTTTTCAGTAATGTTTTGAATTTTTAATTATTTATGATATCAAAACACTATCAATGTTCCATCAAAGTGTCCTTTGTATCAAACACTACAATTCTCCCAACTAATAATTTCTTACTTTGACTTTATTAGATCCATGCAATTCATTATTATTTTTAGTGACCTAAGTTGTGTTTATGGCTTTGTTGTATCCATTGAATAAATAATGTTTTGTTTGCACCTCCCCTTTCTTCATTGTTTTGGATTAAAAATTTGAACTGCTAGTTCTAAATATGATTTAAAGATTTGTACAATAATTGTACAATTTCTATGTAGGAATGTGATAGCGCATTAGAAGGGTATGAATTAAAATACATATAAGATGCAGCTAGTACAAGGACATTTGAAATAACCTGACATTTTTTAAACGATAAATTATGAATATTATATATATTATGAATTATTATATAAAAGTACAAAAAAAGTATACAAAAATAATTCTATAGTATTTATAACATTTAATTGTTTCTAAATATGTATGATAGAGATGAAATGGGTTATGTTAAAATCTGTGACTGCAGCAAGCCTCTTCCGTACAATTCTTCGCAGACTATGAGAAATCAGCAGGTAACTATATAGTGGACGTTGATGGAAATGCTCTACTCGATGTTTACATGCAAATTTCATCAATGCCTTTGGGTTACAATCATCCAGCTATGTTAAAAGCTCTCACAGATCCAGTTAATCAGGTATTTTAAAAATATTTTAGAATCATCAGAAATTAACTTTGTTTTAAAAATAAATATTAACTCTTTGCATTCAAAAAGTAAGTTACATTAGTTTATTTGGTTTAATGCATCAACTTGAAATAAATACATTTACATTTTAAATATTTCTATCAATTATGTGCTCTTTGTAGTATAATGCTTAAACCAAGTTTGAATGCTATAATTATAATTAAAAATGAAAATTATATTAGAATGTATAACTTTATAATACAATGGCATATACAAATAAATATAATGTCATACATCTATTCTTTCTTAAATAAAGTGATTAGAAGGGAAGCATCATGTGCTAATATTTACTCAAATCACTGTACACTGTTTAGAAACCAAATCTATGTATAATGTTTTAAGTGAGATGATTGAATATAGTAAAACAAACAATAATAACAATCAATAATAACATTTGTTATTAACTTTTAAACAAAGCTTCAAGTTGCTATGTTCCTACAAGAAAAATATCTTTATATGCCAAGAGTTAATAGAACTATCACATAAAAATCTGAAACAAATAAAGATAGTAACTACTGATTTTATCATATTGAATAAAATAAAGCATTATCATATTCTGTTTTAGAGAATTATAGCAAATAGACCAGCATTGGGTGTTTTTCCTGGAAAGGACTGGCCAAATAGGCTAAAAAATATTATGCTACATAAAGATGTATGTAACGTGTTTACTTATCTCATATTATTCTAATATTATATTATATTTGTCAATTTTTATAATGAGGTAAAATAACTTTTGTGTTGATATTACGGAATTAATACATATAGGTTGCACCTCCAGGAATGTCTCACATCACAACTATGATGTGCGGCTCTTGTTCCAATGAAAATGCGTTTAAAAACATATTCATTTGGTACGCTGACAAACAGAGAAAAGGCGCTCCATTTACAGAAGAAGAAATAGCAACCTGTATGATGAATCAAGTTCCTGGTGCTCCAAAATTTTCAATACTTTCATTCAAAGGTGATCATCAAATTTTGTTCTGCTTATTTGAATTAGAAAAATGTTAATATTAAATATTAATGAAATAATAATACTGTTATAGGCGCATTTCATGGAAGAACATTAGGATCTCTGGCAGCAACGCATAGTAAATATATTCATAAAATAGACATTCCATCTTTTGATTGGCCTATTGCTTCATTTCCTCTCTACAAATATCCTTTAAATGAGAATGTTCGGGAGAATCAGCAAGAAGATGAACGCTGTTTAGCTGAGGTTCATAACTATTCTTTTTTTTAATGAAAGTGAACAGTTATCTGTTTGATATTCTCAATTTGTTACACGATTACTATTACTTTATTAGGTCGAGGAATTGTTTGAAAAGTATAATAATGAAAAGAAAATTCCTGTGGCTGGTGTAATAATTGAACCAATTCAATCGGAAGGAGGTGATAATCATGCATCCCCAGAATTTTTCCAAAAATTACAACGCATAACAAAAAAGGTAATACTTTAGGAGTACTACTATTTTATATGTAATAAAATATTATTTTTCATATTATTACCTTTTCAGCATGGTGCAGCATTGTTTATGGATGAAGTACAAACAGGTGGAGGTCCAACAGGAAAAATGTGGTGCCATGAACATTTTAATTTAGAATCTCCTCCGGATATAGTAACATTTAGCAAAAAAATGCAGTTGGGAGGCTATTATCACGTTGAATCTTTAAAGTAAAATTACTTAAAAATCATTTTAATTATTTAAAGTTAAAAGGTTTTATTTACTAATATGTCTACATTTGATATATATAGACCTAAGCAGGCATTCCGTGTTTTCAATACCTGGATGGGAGATCCTAGTAAAATGGTATTACTTGAAGCGGTCTTGGATACAATAAGGAAAGATAATTTATTAGACAGAGTTAATGATGTTGGTAATTACACAATGAAACATTTAATAAATATACAAAATGAGTTTTCGAGTGTGATGAACTCTGTCCGAGGACGTGGAACGTTTATTGCATTTAACTTCACTTCACCTGAACTGCGAGACACAGTAATCAAGAAATTATTAAACAAAGGTAATATTCGCGGTATATGTATTAATTATCTATACTTATAGAAAATATTAGATACTATTTGAGAAATAAAATATAACGTAAAAATAATGTAATTCCAGGTATTCAAACAGGTGGTTGTGGGCACACAGCTATAAGATTAAGGCCTGCCCTAACATTTACACAAAATCATGCAGATATATTTTTGGATGCTCTTCGTTCTGTTTTAAAAACATAATTTTTTAATAACTGCATCTCAAACTGCATTTCACGTGGCTTCCAAAATCAAGTCTTCCAATAAAAGAGATTATACGTATTATTTTAATATACTTATATATACGGTTAGTAATATATACAATTTATATTACTAACCGTATATATAATAATATATACAATTTATATTACTAACCGGTATATTATTTTTTATAGCGATTTTGTCATACAAATTATATAGAATAATCAATAATTGTTATATAAGTATTATTTATATTTATATAAAAAACTTTACAATATTTTATAGTATTATTTAGTATCACTTTTAGGATATTGTATTCATATAAAGGATTTGCATATAAATCCTATTTTGTTTGTTCTTTAATGTACAATACATGTTATCATGGTTACACGAAAAATGTAAAAACAGTTTGTCTTCCAAAAGAATGAATAAAAAGAGACATTTAATGCATTTGCCAGTTTTTATATTTCCCTTTCGTCAAATTACGTATATAATTTCAACCCTCGGTCAAGTATTTCTTATGCTTTAATTCTATATTTATTTTAACATTTTTTTCAAAATATCCGCAAAATGTTCATACTCTACATCGTGACTTTTTTGCATCATATAAGCTACCATTTTCATCTAAAGAAAAAGAAAGGAAAAAACTTTTATAGTTCATAAGAAGTACTACTTTTAGAAACCATGATATCTTTCCTTACCTTTACTTTTGAATCTATGTAATCATGTCGTTGAGATAAATTCCATAAATTCACAGCCATTTGCGCTAATGATGGATCACGAAGATCTGCTCTGATGACAAAACAATTAAATAATTCAATTGCAAGAGCTACTTGCTTCTCGATTTGATTAGTGGAACCAAGATACTTCAAATGTGATAAAATCTCTTCTACAATTTTGGAACACATTTTGTTAACTTCGCTTATAAATTTTTGATCAGATCCATACAACTTATCGTTCGAATCAACCTGAAAGTGAGATAACAATCATTTAAGACGTATATCATCTTCAACAATTTCTTCTCATTATTATATAAAATACCTTATCAACATGGTATGGATAATTTTCTTGAGTTACTGTAGACAATAAATCAAGTACACGTAAATAAAGATACGTTTTTGTTGATGTATTTTCCTCGAAGCATCGTTGCACGGCGTTAAGTAAACCTCTCATTAAATATAGTACACCGTGTTCTGGACTATCCTATGAAATATTTATACTGTTTAATAATATTTTGTATAATAGAAATATTTTAAAAGAACATTAGTCGTGAGTACATACCGGAACAACCAATAATGTTGATAAAAAATTTGATAAATATGAAAGTAAATATGGTTGCGAGCTTTTCTGTTTTCCATCTATATCTATTGTTTTGGGCATTTCTGGAACCAAGCTCAATGCAGCTTTAAAACATGCATCAGCTGGTAAAATAATTTTTATTTAATTAAAAATATACAACAGGTATCATCAATATGAAATCATTCGTCTAAATTACCTTGCCCTAAACATTGATTCAAAAGTGCAACTTGGCCTGATAGGAGATACAACTGGAGCCGTGTATGAACTAAAGTTAGAAATGGAATGGTAATGAAACAAAATGCAGCACAAGCACGTACAAATGCTGATGTTCTCCTTGTATGATGTCCACGAACAATCTTTCGAGTATCAACAGATAATCTATTTACACACTGTATACAAATAAAAAAGCAACATTAAGTGTATGATTTCCCAAAATAAAATATTATTTCATTTCACAGTCAAATAATAAAACAATCTAGGGAGATAAATACTAATAAATATATTAGTTAAATAATATATAAGATTGTTATAAACACACTATAAAATTGAATTACCTGTACGAGTTGTATATGAACGCTATCGAGATTAGGGAACGCTGCTCTAGCTTCAGCATAAAAATTAAGTTGTTTCTCAAAATCACGACCATAATCAACACGTTGTACTAAACCACATATAAGTTGTCCAATTTGCCGTTTCTCATCTTCAACAGTTAGAGCACTGTAATTATTGTTTTATCATTATAGAATAAACATAAATATTTGTAAAATTGAGATGAATTGCATTTACCTAACGGAGTCGTGCATTATTCTGGCAATAAACATAAGAGCATTTATAATAATAGGATCAGTGATAGGACCAGTTTGAATACTTAAACCTTCTATAACAGTTTTACATACTTCAACTTTGACACTTTCCTTGTGAAATAAATCTATTAGAGGCAAGAAATTATCCTGAAAATTTTTTTCTAGAAAATATGTATACAATTCAAGAAAATGAAATAAAAGATAATGAATCAGATATAACTACCATTGCAAGTAGCGATTCAAAATCTTGTGTATGAGATACTACTTTTTCTATAATACTCTGTAGCTTTAAATAGTGATTTTCAAAACTTTTATTTGGATTAAGCCGATCGATTATTTTCCCAAAAAACGCATTTAGTTCATTTACCTGTAATATGAAAATTATAAAAGAAAATATACTTTTATTTCTTAAATAATACTTTGAACTTACAGAAAAATGAATAGCAGTAAACTGAATCCAAATTTCAATGCAATGCATAAATTTATTGGGATTTGTTAAATCAGTTATGTATTTCCATATTACATTCAAAATTTGCTGACAATCTTCTTTTGGTGGTGATTCCTGTACGAGGCTTTCACCTAAACTTCTGTATAAAAGATATTGTGGAAAACCTGAGAAATAAAAATTAAAATAATATAAACATTTATATTACGAAGTGTTTATCAATTATTAATCAGTTTGTTATTTCTTATAATCACCATCGTCTTCAGTTACGGCTATCAAGTTTACAAAATCCATTGCTCTTCCAGCAATGTATGATGGTTTAAATGCTGTTAGAATACTATTTAATAACAGCGAACTGAAAGAAAAACATATTTCAACAATGAGCTAATAGCATTATTAAATTATATAATGTATAATCACCTATTTTCTTGCTTCTTACACCTAGCAAGCACGTCTTCCAAATGACTCTCAGGTGTCGTAGCTACTAAAACTTGTAAAATCCAATCTAAAGCTGGTGAGTAGAGATTTAAATAAGAATATAAAGTCATATTTTGCTTAATTAGTTCGTTCTTTACAAATTGTCCAAACAATTGCTGGTAAGTGATAAGAAAATCGTAAAAGTTTTCTCTCACAAATTCAAAATCTGATGTTTTATTCAAAGCTAGACCCACTCGGCATAAATAACATCTAGCATATACAGCTATAAGAGGATTTCCAATTCCTCTTATCATTCCAGTTATCCGTAACAAGGCTGTATTAAATTCACTGAATTAAAAATTCTTTGTTAGTGCTAGAATTACATAATAAATCTTATATGTAGTAAATAAATTATGTATACGAATTATTTCAAGCAAGAAATACAATGATATATCAATGGTATCTCGACACTATAATTTAAAACATGACCGAATGATCAAATTTTATGAGAGTAATATTTATTTATATAAATAAGTGTATTATGAAATGTAGTATTACCTTGTTGTTAAAAAGCTATAGGATTTTATTATTGCCATTTCTACGTACAAACGTGGTACTAGTTCTCTTATTGATGCTATTTTATAAAACCAGTTTCTACAAGTTTCTTTTGCATTTTCAGGTACCATGTCAGGTGTAAAGTTATCAGGTAAACTTGTAGGGGTTTTACTTCCTGGTCTGCAAAATATCATGCAACAAACGTGTTCAACATAACACTGGAAAACATAGTGTACAGGATGCAGGACAAATTTGATGTCACGATGTTTTAATGAATTCCGATAGTTTAATATGCCTACATGTTATTTAAAAAACACAAGTTTAATTTCAACTTTCTGTGAAAAATAAAAAAAAAAGTTTCGAAAATTTTTTTTGCACCAATAAAATTTCAATGTAATATTAATGATCTTTAGTTTGAAACCTTTTTTTACTAAACTATCAGAATCAATCGGAAAGTCATACTTATTTTGTATATTTTTATGTATCATAAACACGTAAATATCCAGAATATAAAAATAAAGTCAAAAGTAAAAAATACTAACTTGTAATATTCTGCTTTAACTTTTAGTCTTTCATAAACGAGTTTTCCAAAAATATCTAAAATATCTGTAATAAGAACGAACTTGCTGGGATAAAAAGCCATAACAGATGTATCTACTAATAATTTGGCACACTGAAATAATTTAGAATTACTTTAACCTATGTTTATACAATAATTTATAAATTAATTGTGAAGAGCATATCAAAAGTAAAACCTGAATTGCTATTTTAAGTGCTTTAACTCTTTGATCTGAATGCCATGCTTGCACAAGTTCATTATTTAATTGCTCAATTCTTGCAGTGTACTGTTGCTGTGATAGGTCTAACATTTGTCTAATAGATCCTTCTTCAAAATCATCTAACTGTTCCAATCTTGTCCTTACTTTATCAACCATTCCGCCACTTGGTTGAACTTTTACAACAACTAATAAATATACATGTAGATAATATTTTAGATTTCATTGTTCATGATTTCAATATTAATGCTGCCTAAAAATGTAATTGTAATACCTTTTTCACCACCTGACAGAAAACTAGTAACAATCGACAACTTTTCTGAAGTTGTATATTTGCTTAATATTGTAGCTCGTCTTGCTAACCATGGTTCCACTAATTCTTCAGCAGTATCTTTAGATTTTTTACCAGTAACTGCAGCATTGCAAGAATAGTCCCACTGCAATATAAATATTATGTTATAAAATATAAATTATATAAAATATAATAATAAATATAAATACTACGGAAAAGTAATGTAATTACCTCATCTGCAGCCATTTTAGATAAAGGATCTAATTCTTCTCTAGCAAACTGTGAAAGCGGATCAGATCCATCGAAAGAGGAATGACTTAATAATGGATCTGTTAAAGGATTCCCAGGAATTGGCGTATGCGTTGGTGTCGGTGTAGCAGTTGAAGAACTGGTACTTGTACTACGTAATACATTACGCTTAATGCCACTGCGTCCATCAATTAGCTATAAATACATGATTTAAAAGCGATATTAGAATGATATACTGCATAATATAACAATATTAATGAGCTCCATAACCTTTATTAAAATACTAAATTAGTGACAAAATAAAATGAAGTCTTAATACAATATAATTTACACTGTACTGACAATAATTATTACCATTACAGTAACAGGTTTTAAAGGATGATCTGTTGTTTCTTCTAAACATGCAAACCGTATTGCTTTATAGTTTACAGGTTTGGCAATCCTATAAAATACGTAAAACGTTTATGACATTACCGGTGTAAACATTAGTAAAAGTATTATAAATGCGTACCAGTTTATTTCCGTCATATTTTGAATATATCGGAATATGTTTACAATGAATCAATAGAATAAAATCTATTATTTACATAAGTTTTTTATCAAAAAAGCGTAACATAACCCTTCATTTTATATTCAAATATGACAACTAAAACTTCAAATGTAAAATAGAAGGATTATTTTTAGCCAAATTTTTGGTATATGACATTAGAAGAGTGTTCCTACATGAACACACAAGTGCAGATCTGGTTTCTTTGGGGAAAATGGCAGCCAAAACAGATAGGTTCTTATCATCTGCAATAACATCCCCTCAAAGGGTAAAGTTTAGTGACAAAAGTGCCCTCATGCAGTGACTTGCAGAAGTTCGTCGACCTTTGTCTATCTTATGTGTGTGTAGTTAGGAGAGACAAGGACAGTAGTTTCAAAAATGTGTAAAACACGAATTCTAAACGCCAAATTTACTTTGCGAAAAAGTAATATTTCGCCATGATTTCTTTTGCATAATATTCTCAGAACTCTAGTCTAGTGCGGTACTGAGCTCGATTTTGGAAAAATGGGACGTGAAAAATTTTCTTCTATAAGAAACTTTAGTTTCCAGCTCATAAAATTTCTTTTGACAAAATTGTAAAATCGAGCTCAGTACCGCACTAGACTAGAGTTCTGAGAATAGTATGCAAAAGAAATCGTGGCGAAACATTACGTTTTCGCAGAGCATTTTTGGCGTTTAGAATTCGTGTTTTACACATTTTTGAAACTACTATCCTTGTCTCTCCTAACCAAACACACATGAGACAGACAAAGGTCGACAGGAACTTCTGCAAGTCACCGCATGAGAGCATTAAAAACTCACATCTAGTACTTTTTGACCGTGCCAATAACTCTATAAATCACTCATCTGATTTCATCGTGCTTGTACTGCATCTAACTTTGTGATCAACAACAAAACGTAAAAATGCCTTATTTTACAAAAATCATTATTTCTTGTTTTAATAATTTTGCATTTGATCACTAAATGCCGAAAGTAGTATTGTTTTCGGATAATGGACGGGAAAATATAAAATTTGAAATATATGTAACAATGAGGCACCCAACATGCTTTTAACTTTTTAAATTAATTACTTTACAATAAACTATTGTCTTCTATATTTTTTTTTTAAATGTGTGGATGATATATTGTGAGTGTGGAAGGTATTCCCCTTAGCTGCCATTTTCCCCAGAAAAAGTTTTCTCTTGGATGTATATAGAATCAAACATAAATAAGTCATCATCTGGGAAGATTACTATCTCGTGAAACGGAGTATAAATTTTGTTCGAATTATTGTTCTATAAACAAAGTACCGAAGTCAGATTCGTACAATAATGTGAATGTTTATTTCACGCGGTAATGAAATACCATTTTTCTGACAAAAAGTCACTAGATTGCTGTTGGTAGTATTGCGTACACATACGTTAAGCCTATTTTAAATTTAAGTACGCGGCGTTCTTTTGCCATCGTGTTTTGAATACAACAAATTAAATGTTTGAAAAGTGTAATATTTTATAATATTTTCACTAGTGAAATATTTGTAACACATATGTGTACGTAGATGGAAATTATTTAACAACCACATTTATGCTTATTACGATATAGTTAAACTAAAATTATAGTTAAAATGTTCTGGCGGGAGAATGTGATTACTTATTATTTTTCGTGATATTCTGTTTTCTAAGGTGTTATTGATTAATATTTAGTTCATGATCATAATTTGCACAAAATATATAATGAACATTATAAAACAGAACACATTTTTGTACGAAATATTGATACCTTTGTAACCTTAAACTACTATTATTTTCCATATATTTGTGAATTCTGCGAAAAATATATAACACATTGATTATTAGAATGGCTAAAGAAAATGGAAGTGGTAAAGATTCTTCTAAAGAAGGTGAAGCCTCAGGGGAGGCAGAAATTGAAGACTTTATTCAGCGATCCCAAGCATTGATCACAGATGAAGAAGGTGGAATTAAAGTTGACGATGAAATATATATACCACCACCTCTTAAAACCATTAGCGAAGTTGATACTAGTGGTCCTAGACTGATGATCACTAAAATTGTTAATGAAAATTTCAAAAGTTATGGTGGTGTACAGGTTATTGGTCCATTTCATAAGGTAAGTCGTTAGATCTTCTGGAAACATTGAATCTGATTCTTTTATGAATTATGAATTTAATTTTCTTCTTTCTATAGAGCTTTTCAGCTATTGTTGGACCAAATGGTAGTGGGAAAAGCAATGTTATAGATGCAATGTTATTTGTATTTGGATATAGAGCTACTAAGATTCGGTCAAAGAAAATATCAGTTTTAATACATAATTCAAGTCAACTGCAAAATGTTAATAGCTGTACAGTATCTGTACATTTTCAACAAATAATTGATAATGTATGTAACATAACATATGTAATTAAATTTGTTTATATAAAATGATTATTAGGTTTTATCAAATAATGATTTTATTTAGCCTCAGTCAGATTATGATGTTGTTCCAAACAGTGAGTTTGTTATATCTAGAACAGCATTTAAAGATAATGCTTCATATTATGAACTCAATAAGAAAAAAGTACAGTTCAAAGAGATTGGAAAGCTTTTAAGATCTTATGGCGTGGATCTAGATCACAATCGTTTTTTAATTCTGCAGGTGTGTAATACAATGTTATATATCAATGTTATTTTTCTATAATTTTGTTGCTTTATACTAACATATGCTAAAAGGGAGAAGTTGAACAAATAGCAATGATGAAGCCTAAGGCACAAAATGAGAACGACACTGGTATGCTCGAATACTTAGAGGATATAATTGGGACATTTCGTTACAAAGAACCATTAGAAAAACTATTACAAAAGGTAGAACTCTTATCAGAATATAGAATGGAGAAATTAAATCGCCTTAGAATTGTTGAAAAAGAAAAAGCTGCATTGGAAGAACCTATGCAAGAAGCCGTGGAATATTTACAACTGGAGAACACAGTTACAAAACTACAACACCAAGAGTATTGTTATAGAAGGTAATTTATTGATATATAAATCTGGCTTGCTTTTTAATAAAATTGAACTAATAATTAATAAATTTAATGCAATATTTATTTTAACAGATTTGAAACTATAAACGAAGTTACGGAACAAGAAAATACAATGAATAATTTGAATGAAGGATTATCTAATCTTATGGTTAAAATGAATGAAGTTTCTAACGATAAAGAAGCAAAGGTTAAAGTAATTAACGAAAAAAATAAAAAATGGGACCATTTACAAAAGCAAAAGGACGAGGTTGTGGCAAAATTTGACAAAATAAGAAAGCACGACGAATCACTTCATGCAGAATTGATAGAAACAAATAAAAGGCGTAAAGCTAATATAGCAAGTTTAAAGACTGTAAGTTTACTGTTTTTATTTTGAGAAAATGCAGCATCGTTTTTTACTGTGTCGATGTTATTACTCAAATTCATTTTGTAAAAGCAAGTAAACATCAAGTAAACAAGATCTGTTACAATGACAAGCTCATTTAACTTGGCAAATTTTAAAAAAGTGACAGGTTTGATGACACGATATAGTGAAAAACAATATTGTAATTAGAATGCAAATTTTTTAATGTAGTAAGGTAATAATTTGATATTGTTTACAGGAGAAATCTAAGCTGGAAGAATTACGTAGAGTACCAGAAAAAAGTTCTAAAGATATTGAGGAATGTAATGAACTTATAGAGAAGCAAGAAAACAGTAAAAAGAAGGAAGAAGCTATATTAGAAACATTGATGGTTGAAATACGTAAGAAAACTGAGCCATTACTAAACGAACGTTCCCAACTTGAAAAGCAGTTGATTGATCTAAGAAAGGATGTCGATCAAGCACAAGCAGCAGTTAACATTGCTCAATCTGAATTAGAGTTGTATACCTCTGTGGAATTCACTGAAAAAGAAAAATTAGAAAAATTAAAGAATTCCTTAAATGTGACAACAGAGAATTTAGAGGAACGAAAACAGCAGTTGCAGCGTTTAGAGAATGACATTCCGTCCACTCAACGCGAATTGGAACAAGCACACAAAGAACTGGAAACAGTGAAAGCTCGTGAAATTGAAATAACTTCTAAACTAAAAACAATGAGGCTTTCATTTGAAGAACAGAAGTCTGCTATGCAAGCAAATACATCAAGAAACAGGATCATAAGCAGCTTAATGCAGGAAAAAAGGGAAGGCAGGCTTCCTGGTGTATTTGGAAGATTGGTAAGTTAAAACATCGCGTGTCCAATTTGGTTCTTCAGAATAAATCACTAGATTAATCTACATTATTGTATTAATTGCTATATACTTATTATATAGAAGTTAAATCATATTCTTCATGATTCGCGCTTTCGTATGTGCAGGGTGATCTTGGAGCTATTGATGCAAAATATGACGTTGCAATTTCAACAGCTTGTGGTCCTTTGGATAATATTGTAGTTGATACTGTGGCGACCGCGCAAAAATGTATAACATTTCTTCGGCAGAATGATATAGGACGAGCAACGTTTATACCGTTGGAAAAACAGCAACATTTATTATCGAGGTGTAAGCAAAAGATACAAATTCCCGAAAACGCTTCGAGACTCTTTGATCTTATACGCGTTGACGACGAGAGAATATTACCAGCATTTTATTATGGTCTACAAGATACGTTGGTAGTAAATGATTTAGATCAAGCAACGCGTATCGCGTATGGTCAAAGACGCTTTAGGGTAGTTACGTTAAAAGGCGAGTTAATTGAATTATCTGGTACAATGAGTGGAGGCGGAAGAACAGCGTTAAGAGGCAGAATGGGACAGAAATTAGTTAAAAACGATCTGTCCGCGGCTGATTTTGAAAAGTTGCAATCACATTTAAATAAAACAAACGAAGAGTGCAATCAACTTAGAGCTAGATCTCAGTTCTTAGAAAATCAAATTCATACTCTGACTGTAAATTTAAAGAATATGAAGGTTAATCAAGAAAAATTGCAGATCGAAGTGAATACACTTCAAGAACAGAAACCGTCGTTATTGACGCAACTTAAAATTCAAGAAAAGAAAGTTAAAGAGTCGGTATCAGATCCAAAGAAGGTTGAACAGTTGAAAAAAGCAATGGACGCTGCTAAGAAAACTTTTGAAAAAGTCAAGGAAAACTCGACTGGTGTTGAGAGACAAGTGAAATCTATCAATGATAAAATAGAAAGTTTATCAGGGGCCAAAGTAAAGACTCAGCAAAAGCAAATAACTAGTATAACTAAAACGATCGATTCAACTAAAGCTGAAATTTGTAGATTACAAGTTGCAATTAAAACAGCTGAAAGGAACGTGAAAAAGGTTGAGCAACGTATAGATAGTTTAGAAAACGATGTGGTTACCTGCGTGGAAAGACTCCGTGAAATTGAAAAAGAGAAACACGAACTGGAGGAAAAAGGGAAAGAGTATTTGAAAGAACTCAATGATCTTACAGATGCGTTGTCGGAAAGAGACGAAGCTACAAAATCTCTTAAAGAGGAATTGAATGCTTTGCAAACCACAGAAAATAAATTAAAAGCAGTTAAAATAGACCTTGATCAAAAAATGAAAGAATGCAAAAGTGCGATAAAAGAGTTAAAATACAGAATTCCAGAATTAACAAAAAGGATCGCTCAGCTACAGCTTCAAGCAATACCCGGCGAAAATCCGGAAGAATTGAAAGAATTAACGGAGGAGGAACTCAGTAAACTAGATGAAAAGGTTCTTTCAAATAATTTGCAGAAAGCTAAGAAAAGGTTACCCACAGAAATTCCAAACATGCAACTTATTAACGAGTACAGGGAAAAGGATGCATTGTATTTGAAGCGTGCTGCAGATTTAGAAAAAATAACAACTGAGCGTAACAGAATAAGAGATATTTATGAAACAGCCAGACGCAGGAGAATTGAAGAGTTCCTTGCAGGCTTTACTGTAATCACAGATAAACTAAAGGAAATGTATCAAATGATTACGTTGGGAGGTGACGCAGAGTTGGAATTGGTTGATTCTTTGGATCCATTTAGTGAAGGGATCGCATTCAGTGTAAGACCGCCTAAAAAATCTTGGAAAAATATTTGCAATCTTAGTGGTGGAGAAAAAACCTTGAGTTCCTTAGCTCTTGTGTTTGCATTACATCATTACAAACCAACACCTTTGTATTTTATGGACGAAATAGATGCTGCATTGGACTTCAAGAATGTTTCAATCGTTGGAAATTATATTAAGGAAAGAACGAAAAATGCACAATTTATAGTTATATCTTTAAGATCAAATATGTTTGAACTTGCTGATTATCTTGTTGGTATATATAAAACATACAATTGTACAAAGAGTTGTACAGTTGATCTGAAGAAATATTACGATAAGAATGGAATCGCCCCTCCAACACAAATCACTTCCAAGAATATATATTCGTCGCAGGTACAGAAATTTAGTCAGCAGTATAAGGATAATGCAACACGGCACACGAATCATGTACAAGTCGCGGACGAAAATCGAGAAACGAATGGAAATGACCCACTTCAGTAAGTTGAATGAATTTCTCAATCTTAATTTATAAAATAATATTCGTTCAAATAATTAATTACATTTATTTTGGTATTTATTATTATTACAATTACTGTACATTGTAATATTGTTTATAAATGATCAAAAGAGAAATTTTACAAGTAACAGAATTTATTTTTATTAAGATATGTTAAATCTGCAACATTTATGAAATTATCCAAATTGAAATTGAATAAAAAACAAAACTTTGTTTATTAACTTTAATAAAGTTAAAGGTAGACTGCAAATGTTTATACATTTATAATATATGGAAATCTGCAAAGTATACATATATGCATCTGCGAAGCATAAATATCTGCTGTCCATTACACGATTTACGTATACTTTGTCTTTGCATAAATATCTGTTATATCTGTTAATCTATAATTTAATATGTTTTCTGTTGTTATAGATTACCTGAGTTAGGATTATGTCCAACGCCCAAAAAAGTGGTGCAGCATAATGATTCTAAGAGAGATAGTACAAGTTCAAAAAGCGATAACGATATTTCTAAACAACCTTTGAGAAAGAAACGTAGAACATAAGGTATAACATAAATGTATATGTATGTACATTAATAGTCTAATGGAAATCTTCTTATCAGCCATTTCAAGGTTTGCAATGCTAGAAAAGTCTTTTCTTAAATGCTTTACATAAATGTTTAATACAGCATAATGACAATTCCTTTTTTAACAAAAAGTAAATGTCAATTAGATGTTTGAATTGTGACATAGTAAAAGTCTTCTACAAATTAACTAAATAAGATATAATTGGAATAAATAATAATAGTATCTACGTGAATAAATAATGATAGTTTCTAAGTTTCTATATTTTATTTTATTTCCGTTTACTGTATTATATACTGTTTATAATTTGAAAATTTGTAATTTTGTATTGAAGCTGAATGATTAATGAAAATTCTATATAAATTTTTCATTAATATTTTTAATATGAAAGGATTACTAGATAATCATTTTACTGTACATTGTACATAGCAGTCGATGAGAACTCTGACAACTAACCATTTCGTTATAAAATAGTTATGAAAAATTTATTGTTATTTTCAGTAAACTTTAAGCTTCAAATTGGTATACCATAAGTACTATTTCATAGCATCTTTAGTTCATATATAGCAACTTTATCTAGTACATTAAAACTTAATTCTGTCAATATAAAATAAGATTAAATAGGCTAAATTGCATAAAATGTGTAGCCGCTAAAGTGTTAAAATATTTATATGCTCACACAAACAAAAGTAATCATCTTTTGTAGCCCGGTAGTATTTTGCTAGTTAGGTAATATAAATTAAATATTCCTTATTTTTTGAATTCTTCATCTTTTCATTAATAAGTCGTGTATACAACACGTCTTGAAAATAGATGATAGGACAACAAGTTCAAAAAACTATTGCGTTTCATATTTTAAAAGCACAAAATGGTTCTTTCGTAACTTTAATTTTCATGTACAGGGTCGACCTTATCCAAGGAAAAGAATGATGTAAAAAAGGAGGCCGCAAAATTCATCTTAATTTTTGGACAGCGGATCAGCGCAATAGCAACAACTTGAATTTAATTTTAGATTCTATACATTTTTCTTTTGTAAGCTGTAAATTATTACTTTAAATATTACTTGTCCCAGAGTATGAAACTCTCCCAGTGAGAAAATTTGATCGCATAATTTTACTCGAAGTAACCTTGTACATATATATTATGCTCATCCTTGTATATGTTGTAGGATTAGGTCACGATTGACCCTGCATTCGTCATTCGATGGATAATATAGATTTGTAGCTTATGTCTAGGCATAAGATTCGTTGGCATTGGCGTAAATGGTATTTTAAATTCTCTAGATTTAGTAATGGTAATTAGTGCCTTACACTAGGCGGAAATAAGCGAGTTTTGGAAATTTTACAATTTGGAGATTTAAAGATTTAAAAATTCAGAAATTTAGAAATTTGGGAATTTGAAATTTAAAAAATTTCTAAATTTGTAACTGAAAGTTTCTAAATTTCTAATATGAAATTCTTAGTTACGCCAATGCATATATGTTGTCTGACGAAAAATATTGTGCCTATCACTCTTACGCTGTAAATTCTAATAACATAAATTTTATATATATATATATAAGTTAATTAAGAATGTATGTATATTGTTATGTATTGTCCAAAAATGTTCTTTTACATGTTCATTATCGACATTTTTCACGAATCGAAATAGTTGTAATTTACCGTTAAAAAATAATTAAAACGTATTTTTATAAGTCACGCAAGAAAAAAATGAAAACAACATATGCAATACAATATTTTTTATACACGTACGATCTATTATTACAGAGAGAAAAAAATAAAGAATAGAGTTATTTAAACACGTTATTGACTTGTTTTTGACACTATCGATCTGTTATCAGAAACAGAACTTTATCGGTTGGGCTTTAGTAATACAATTAATGCTTCCCAAGGAAATATGTTTTTATATTCAATCTTCATTGTCTGTCGATCGTTATCAATTTATCAAGAGTAATTCTTTGATAAACAATTTATCGCCCTGTCTATTCACCGAGACATTTTTTTTTTTACAACTTCTGTAAAACGGATATTGGAAACTATTATCAACAAACTTCAACTATTTTTATGATTCTCCAATATTTGTGATACATTTGTAGAGTTTAAAAGTTTCCTATATCAGCAATTGAATTTAATTTAAATTGTTTAAATTTCATTTTTGAAAAACATTAATAATAGGATAGAAAACTTTTTTTCTACACATTGGAAGTCATATTTCTTACAATAACAAATGACTACAATTGTTGTAAATCCAGATTTAATAATTAATATAGCTAAAAGTTTAAATATAATTAACATAGATAAACGGAAAATATTTATCTAAAAGAAAGTAAGAAAATATTTTCTTCAGTAAAGATGCACAGTGCGCATGCGCGTAGTTCATAATGTACATGCGCATTGAGAATGCCTACAACGTATTTTAATTGAGAAAATACTTTGTTCATATTTCTTTCGGTTTTCAATAAATACTTGAACTATGGCAATATTTGAAACCTAAGTAATTAAAACTGGATTTGTAGCAGTTGTCCTCGTATGTCTTTTATGCATCCATGCAGAAAAAAGCTACTTTCACCGGATAACGTACTCCCCGAAGATACGTAACTTTTGTCTAAAACATTTTCTTGCATCATCAATATTTTCAAAGGTATTTAAACGGATCGATTGAAATGAGACACCCGGTATATATAGATCAATTATCTCAAAACTTGTTTCTTACAAAAGCTATGAATAATTGTACCATACCTCTCCTTCACATTCACTGACATTGGCTTTCATATAAATGCTCCTTTTATAAACTAAAAGCAATTTTTCAAAATATGACATTAACAACCATTTTCGTTTCCACTCTTAAATTTCGTTTACGCCAAAACATTGAAGATGTAAATCATACACACTTAAAATCGAGTAGTTCAGTGCTTCGTTTTGTACTGCAATTTGAGTTAGTGCAAACAAATGGTACAGTAAGTCAAAGCGTGTGTGGTCGTTCTTGGAAAGAAACAGGGATTCCCCTTATTTAGAATCTTTTCACAGGATGAGCCGGTTTTTGATGTACGCAATCAGTATTGCAGATTCCAGGTAATGTAGAGTTCAGTGGCCGTCAAACACACTATTCGTCCGCTTTCACGTAAGCAGGGACGTAAGAACTCGACATTGCATCGTCTTTGAGGAAGACCGTTTATATTGCATATTCGCGACATCTTGGTGAAGGTCTTTCCAAGTACGGGAAATCCAACTTCAAGACGTAATGCTTTCCTACTTGACGCTATCTCATTCTTTTTCTTTGAGAGCTCTAATTGATTGATTGTAGTTGAAATCAATTTCTAAAATTACAAAATTTGTAATTTTTTAAATTATAGAAATTCAAAAATTTTGAAATTTGCACTTAGAAAATTAGAAGTTTAGAGATTTCAAAATTTAGAGACTCAGAAAGTTACAAGCTTAGAAATTTAAAGACTTGGAAATTTGAAAATTTTCATATCAAAATCATAATCTTCCAAGTTTTCAAATTTTGAATTATAAAACTTCAAATTATATCTGCACTTTCGGATCAATTTTAAAATTTAAGTGTTGAAATTTCTAAATTTCCAAATTGTTTCAATTGTAAATTTTCAAATTTACAAAATCTAAAAATTTCCCAGATATTCAAATGAAACTTTTAAAAGCACAAATTTCCAATTTTTTAATTTTTAGGTTTCTACATCCAAATATAAAAAATCTTAAATTATTAAAAATTTTTATGTATCTAAACTAAATTTAGAAATAAAAATAAATCCTAAATTTTAAGTCCTTATATTCTGAATATTGCAAATCTCCTAAATCTATTTGACTATATGTTATGTGGAATTCTAACACTGTTATAATAACACAATAATAAAGATCATTTATTTAACTCACCCCAAACAAAATTACAATAATGGACTCATGGTTTCACGTTCAATTTCTAAATTTTAAACAATTGTAATTATAAAATAATTTTGAATATTTTAAGCATACTTGTAATTAATGTATCAAATATTGAGTAATTAAAACCTTACACGATTAATATACACATTCATATTGTTAATATTTCAAGGCTTTATCTATTTTAGTACTGACAATATTATAGTAACAATATTGTACTTTCATTGTATGTTTTTTAAAGTTTGTAAAAATGTGATTTTGATCTCTAAGAAGTGACACTGATAAGTACAATCTTTTATTTGTAATATTAATACTGATAAAATAATAAAATAAAATAAAGTTACAAAATAGTATAAAGTAATATTAATAACTAATATTCTAGAATAATAAGCAATACTAATAAAAAAATAAAATAATAATAAAATTTACATTATATCTCAATTTTGTAATATTTGCAAGAAAAAATGTTTTTGATGATTCTATTAATTATCAAATTTTCTATTTATTTCTGTCTGAAAAGAGTACAAGGATTTGAATGTTGCTGCAACAGAAAGCGACACAGTTAACAACAATTGATTATTAGCAATAAATATCTAAAACCTTCAAACATTTTGAACATCTTAAATCTTCATGTGACACACACAGAGATTGTCTCAAAGCAAATTGTCCGTTTTCCGACGACAAATTAACATTTGTTGTAAAGCAAAAAGGAGACCTGGGAGAGGTGGCGATCGTAGATCGGTGGGGCATAACATGTGCGATATAAGTATCATCGAGTAACAGATTAGAATTTGAGCAGTTCACAATTGACAGTATCAGAAATTACAGCCATGAAGAGCAAGGAGGCTTCAGAGAATGTGGAAAATGAATCTATAAAAATGCCAGGTATATCCGCCATTTTCCGGCTTTTATTTTGTTTTTTATTGAATTAAACTTTCCGTTTAAATTATACAATTCGTGTACACAAATGTCGAACAAAATTCTCACAATTTCATAGTCACTTTTTGTTTACATTTATTTTTGATATTAATTATTATAATTACACTGTTATACTGCTTTTATTTAATATTGTTAATTACACTGTTGTAATATTAGTATTTACTGCTATTATACACTAATATTACACTGATGACTATTGTAATATTTTCTTATATTTATTATTAATATTGATGTTGATTATTATTCGAATTGATTATAATTACGGTTTATATTGATTGTAGTTAATATTACGTTGATTTTATAATTTCACTTATATTACACTGTTATTATAATTACACTAATGTTGTCTGATATAATCATGCTGTTGTAACATTTACTTATATTTATTATAATTAATATTAATGTTGATTATTATTTGTATTGATTATAATTACGGTTTATTTTGATTATAGTTATTACACTGATATTATAATTTCACTAACATTACACTGATATAATTACACTAATATTGCACTGATATTATAATTACACTATTGATATTGACGTTGATTATATTATTGGTTATAACTGCGGGTTATGTTGCAATAGGATTACAAAAATATTGTGTTACGCTCGTGTTACGTATTGTCTGATATATCTAATGTTCCATGAATTATGCATTAGTGAATATCTTCATACATTTTTGTACACATATCTTAATACGCGTCTTTCATGTTTATTTTTTTAATACGTAACTGATAACGAAACTGTCTCTAAGCCTTATCGATATAATACTATGTACAGAAACCAAAATACGCAGTATTTAACTGTTTGCAATATTTCACAAGATCGATGAAGATTGACTTTAATTTTGTTTCAACCGAAAGATATTTTTTCATTACAAAAATACTAAATTCTTAATACAAAAGTATCGAAAATATTTTTTGAACTTATCAACAAACGTAACACGTGATCTCTTCTGTCTCGTTAAGTAGAAACTGCTGTCTCTTTTCTTTGTACCTTGTCAAACTGGACACTTGAGTAAATTTAATTTATCAGTAAGATTTTTATCTTACTGATCTTGATGGTCCAGTGTAGTGGATTGTAGACCTCTGATGGCGAAAATGCGAAACTTTGAAAACATTGTCGTGCGTTTGTATTGTCGCTGTTGTTAGATTTTAAAGTTACATTTTCTCACACTTTCTTCAAGACATTCTTCGTGTAAATTCAGATAAGGATCAGTTTTGCGACGTGACTCTTAATACAAAATATTTTATAATGTCACACTGCAGAAAGAATATTTTGAAAAGGAAAATGAGAAAATGATGCTTCTTTCATTCAAAACCTTGCAACACCGTATTTGTACACAAACATGACCACTGTCCTTGCTCTTTCAGTGTGCAACTATGCAGGATAAACGTGCATCGGTAATCCTTGTTCTAATTTCTCAATTTCGTCGCGTGAGGTCCTTAAAGTCGATTTTAACTTGATTTACCCCGCTGGATACTTAAATACATTCAAATATGTTTTATTATCGACATAATGTGCTTTGAACGCAGAAATCTTTTCTATTTAAAAAAATATTTTTAGCTTCGATATAAGATAAATATAAATCTGCGTTATTGAATATTTAGAAAGATATTAAATCACTGAAAATAATATCATTGTGAATTAGCGTAAGTAAAAACAGTACATGATTGATGTTTTAAGATTGTAAAATATCTTGATTGTATCGTGATTGTAAAATTATATCTTCATTGTATTGTTATGATTAAAATATCTTCAGTATATAATACAAAATAATAAAAATCAGTCTAAGGGTATCCTTGTAATTCTAGAATTAAATCTTTGTCATATTATTATAATAATTAAATTGTTGAATAACCTCAAAATTTGAAAGAGAAATTAAAAATAAATATTAAAAAGTTATGTATTGCTAATAAATAAATTCTGAAGTGAACAAATATAGTTGTGTTAAAAACAACGTTGAAATAAAATGAAATCAATTTTTATTTACCTTTTGTGAATCGTTTGAGATATTTTTTTTTTTATGATTTTATCAAACAAGTTAATTTAGTCAGCCGTGTGCAACGGCGCTCAACACTTCCTCCTCTTGCTGACTCTTCCTTTAAAATAGATTGTAACAAAAGAGGATAAATTCCATAGCGTACCTCGTCAATCATAAACCTTTTTTGTTTGAATCTGGTTAGGGGAAGGGAAACGAGGAGGAGGAGAACAGGAGCTTTGCCGGACAAGGCTGATCGAACGATACAGTGATATAATAAAAACGTGAATGCACCATTGGCGTAACTAGATAGGGAGAAAGAGACCTTGCACCCCCCAGAATATGGATCGAGATTCCCCACCTAGTGTGAAGGATATAGGACGAAGGATATCTCGTACAGATTATAGTAGAAATTTAGGATAGTTTTGTATTTTATGAGGTTTTTAAATTATTACACTTTTAAATACATGGATTACTAAACTCACATATTGATATTAAATTAGCAAATTTTTTAATATCTAAATATCTATATTTGCATATTTTTAAATATCTAAATTTCTAAAACAGAATGTCCAGACTTTTAAACTAGATTCACAAAACTACAAATTATTAGATTACTAGATTATTTATCTTTAAATATGTAAATTTTTTAATTACCAAATTAGCAAATTCCTTCATTTTTAGATTACAAAATTTCTAAAACGTTAGATAATTAAATTACTAAATTACCAAATTACTAAATAAATAAATTACAAAATTCTTTAATTGCTAGATTACTAAATTTCTAAATTATTTATAAATAATTAATTATCAAATTAAAAAATGTCCATATATTTAATCTTTTAAATTTCAAAATTTCCAAACCCCTAAATTTCTAAGCTCTCAATTTATCAAATTTTCAAATTTCGAAATTATCAATAATATCAATATTATCAAATTATTAAAAGGTAAATATTATCAATATTATCAAATTATTAAATGGTAAATGTAATTAATATTATCAAATTATTAAAAGGTAAATGTAATCAATATTATCAAGTTATTAAATGGTCAACATTATCAATATTATCAAGTCATTAATTGGATAATATTAAGGTTCTCATTATGAAGCTGATCAAATTGTCAGATTATTAAATGTTCAAAGTGCTTAAAATGATCAAAATCATAAAAATGATCAAATTATTAAGTGATCAACATTATTAAAATTACAAAAATCTTTAGAATAATTAAGATGATTATCAAATTTTTAAACTAACAAATTACTAGATTTTCAAATTTTTGTAAAATCTCAATTTCTAAATTTTAAAAGACCCATATTTTAAAAAACTGCACAGTTGTATTCTGATGCACGGCTCTGCAGTGTCTGTTAGTTAATCTGAAAATCTTAATTACGCCAATGTGTATACGTATGAATGCGTAAAAGTAAATATCGTGTAAACTTTGATAAACCGCAGATAAAAAAGATGTTCAAATACCCGTCACTTTCGATAACTTTTCTTCGTTCTGTTCAGTTAATACTTATGGTCCAGTTTCATGCAATGTAAGTCGCAATACTTTGAGCCAGTATTTCTCAACCGTTTCTGTTGCTTGAAACATATTTGTTTGCAATAGTACTATAATCCAGATGATAATATAAAATTATTTTAAACTTAATGGACTAGAGTTAATGTATATTATACAAATGAATAAAATGGAGCGACATTCTAGATGGAATAATTAAAGGTTAAATTAATTATAATTATATTAGCCACTTTAACATGCAGCAGCTGATAATTTTATAAACTCTGAGGCAACTGAGTAATTCTAAAATAAGAGTAATAATGTAGGGAAGTAGTCTCACCACTATCAGATATCCTCCGACCAACTCTGAAGACTTAAATATGGCTGCCGTCGATTTGTAATAATTATTTTGTCGTACACGCAGATTATAGACACAGCTACATTCCTTCTGAAACAGTAAATGTCAACTTCACTTCTTTTTTCTGCTATTTGGATGTTTCTTACCAAATTAAATAGTATTTATCTAACACGTGAAATGCATTGTGCTAAAAGTTTGTTACATTTTATGCAAACTTAATATTGTAGATTACATAATATGCAATAGCTAATTAATACCGTGTTATAGTATTATTAGATCCGTTTAATCTATTTTCTGTGGACAAATATTCTGATAACCATGTATAGTAATATACTTCATGCATTTTCAATAAATTTTGCATGACCTAAGACAATATACATATATGACACGAAGTTATAGTCGTTAAAGTGAAATTTTCGTACGTGGTCCTAATTCGATGGCCAGGGACTGTAGAATCGATTAAAATCTATCGTTGACGATAACACATATCGTTGATAAATGACGTAGTCAGTGACGTCTGTCGTGAAATCAACAAATATCGTGTTTGATATCGTTTTCGATAGTTCCAAGCACGTTTAATCTGGAATGACTTTATAATCTCTAAATCTCATTGTTATAACTTTATGTTAACAGTAGGTATTCGAAATTTTAAAGACACATTCGAATCCACGTGAGGCACCTAGTGGACCTACTACTTGTATTATAGGGCCCCAAGTAACCACGTGTTAATACGCCACTGCAGCTACCATTTCGCGAACTAAAGATTGAGAAACTCTGTTCTAATCAGCAAGATTAATGTAATAAAGCAGTGGAATTTTCCTGTCTTACTTCAACCCAAATGATTTGTTTTACGATTGATTAAAATTGATTTTTGCAATCTTTGAATGTCACCGAAATTTATTTTAGACAGAAATTTATGTTAAAGGAATGAGACATGAAAGTTATAGAATTTACAGGAATAATTACTTTTATCATTATCTGAGAGCATATTGCTTTATCTTCCGAAATTTACAATGTAAAACTCAGCATTTTTTGCTATTTGATTAGATATTTAGTTGAAAAATTTTCCACGATTCTTTGTTTAACCTTTGTGGGCGAGGCAAAGTAGAAATTAATGGATGAGGAGAAATGAAGTAATTTAATTAAATATCAGTTTATATAGGATTTATGTGTAAGTTTATATTTAATTAAAATATTAAATACGATAATTAATAAAAATATTAATAGAAATTAATAGAAAAATTAAATACTATTATAATTTAATTAAATATACTAAAATATATAATTATAATTTAAATATAACTTTGTACATAATATTTGTTTACAAAATAGTACATAATATATTCTATATATAAATTATATTAATAATAATAGTACTCGACTATCTTTCAGAGTTCTGATTGAAATATAATTTTAGAAAAATATAAACAAAGTTAGCTACAAAAATACATGTGTACAAGGTATGATAATAATATTTTTTCTCACACACTATTTACCTATAATTAAGGTTTATATCGATAAACTCCTATTTATAACTTATTGACATATTTATAAATATATATTTACTTACAAGTTTCTTAGTTGTAATACAATTTAATTTCTTAGTCATAATGAATATGACAATAAGTAATTATTATACAGAACTAAAATATCAATTAATAAATTGTATATATAAACAATAAACTACTCTGACAAAAATTAAATAATAATATTATTAATTTGTTTATGAGACAAAACTTTTAAAATACAGCTAAACTCTGAATTAATATTAATATAATAAATATGATACTAATATTTATAAATGTAATTCTTATTGTGTTTATATATAAACACAATATGTAAATAATATATAAACACAAATATTTTGATCTCAGAGAAATAGATTTACACAAAGTCCATATTTTATGCTGACCTCTTTACTTTGATCCCAAGTTCCATGAAAGATAATATCATCATAATCACTCAATACATTGATTATGGTGATTAAGATAAAATTAAGCTGATTATTTACTTCAGTAATTATTCACCGATTTTAATGAACATAAAATATTTTGTCAATATTAGTATTTTGAACGACTTTTCTCTTTTACCTGCTTTCGCCACAGTAACCTTGATAACATATTTCAAGGTCATCAAAATCGACGGGAAATCGGTAATAAAAGCAATTATCTAAATTGTATGTTACTTGCATAACTTTGGAAAAAAAGTTGTATGCAATGAAAGGAATGTTTAATTTAGGTATAAAAATTCTTAGGAATTCATTTCATTAACAAACAATCTCGGAAATGATAGTTGCTTCATTTTCTAGCATAGTTCTATAATAGCTGTTACACAACATTGAAATAACCACTGACGTAGGTAGTTAGGGACCAAAGTGGGCCACGTGTCCCATTAGAGTATACAATTATTAATAACTTTGTTGTGATTATAACAATTTGTTATAAATAAAATTGTTAAAATTTTATTTGACAAGAGAGAAAGGGATTTTGGTCTCAAGTGCAATATGCAGTTCGTTAAATACAAACGAACGAACCCAACAATGTTAATATTATTTGACAGTATGAATAAATATTATATAAAGATAAAAAATACTAAATATTTGATAAGATTGGTAAAAGCAGGGGAGCTAATCCCCCTCAGATAAAAATTCTTGTTACGTCAGTGTTAAAACATGTATGTAAGTACATACATTCAGGAGCAAAGTAGGTCTTTTTGTACTTCTTTGGTTCAATTTGTCGTTTCCATATTAGAAGGTTAAATATGTAAGTTCAAACACTACGTATTATCTAAATTTCTAAATTTCTACATTCATGAATTTATCAGCTTCTAGGTTTCGAAGTGTCTAAATATCTAAATTCCTATACACCTTAATTCCTAAATTCCTAATTCTATAATTTTCTGAATTACTAATTTCCTAAACTCCTGAATTCCTCAATTTTTGAGTGCATAAATTCAAAAATTCCTAAATTTTTAATTTTCTAAATTTTCTAAATATCTAAATCCCCAAATTGCCGATTTCCCAAATTCTCAATGTTATTAATATTTGAATGAACAATGAGTGATAGCTAAAACCTTTTGCAATGTATTTGGGGAAATAACCTTGAAAACACATCAACAACTGATATGTTTATATTTACAAATTACAATTTTGTTTATATTGGGCTGGCTAAAAAGTTATATCATTTATATCAGTAGTTGACATTCGTTCAATTTATGTGTCGACACTTCATTTTTTCAATAAATGCATACATGGCCTTGAAGCTTACATTTCAGGGTATCTTATTTAAAAAAGAGTACCGAGTACAATGGAGTTTTTCATCTGTTACAAATAGTTAAAAACAGAAGATGCAAAGACTGCTTTTAGAAATATTATATCATTTTCATAAAGGTAAGAACATTGTTTAAATTCGAAAAAAAAACATGAATAGTATATGTGAGGTTGCACTAAATGATCGCAAGTGTTAGTTTTGATTTTGCGAAATTTTTTGTTGAAAATATTTCTACGAATAATGATCCATGTTTTAGAAGAGCAAGCACAGTTATAGATGATTAGTAATGATTAAATGAAAGTCTTGATCAATAATTCTGCTTATAGACTGAAGAAACAACTAATATGTTGTATAATAAGATTTCAGTTACATATGTTAGATTTGTAATAGAATATCTTCTTAAAAGGCAACAAAACTTTTTATCCAATCAGATATATTAAGGTCCGTGTTATTAGAGCTTTCTTTTACTCAATATTCACCATATTAACTTTCACCCCAGGCTCTGGTAATTTCAACGACAGCCCTGTATATAAGGTCTGAAACACAATACACGCAATATGTATGTACTTACATATAACATATATATACACCGGAAGTGTGTCCTCTCACGCGAGTACTCCATGCATAAAGCGGACATTAATAAACACTCTTATGCAATTAGGAATATCAGCGTTAATACGCATGTACAAATCGTTCTGTTGTTATTTTTACAAAGTATGTGATAAGGAGAATGATGCAAGGGGAACACGACTTCATAAAGTTACGTGCACTGTTTTTCAATAGTGAACGATAACAAAAAGTTTTAGAACAAAAATGGAGAGCTGCGATGTTTTTAGTGATCTAAAAAGGGTAGATAACTTCTGAGTTAGTGTTTATCGACCTTGACAAAGCAAATTTCTATTGAAATGTAGACTACACATTACAGTTATAAAATTGTTATAGAACTGTAGTCGTTACAATATAGCGAGGTCATCAAATTTTTCAATAGATGAACTAACAAAGGAAATTATTCAACTGTTACGCTCACTCATTTATACGTTATAGTTTTAAACAGTGAAAAACAAGTTTAATATTGTTCTCATTAATTATAAAAAATATATTATTTTCAACGAATAAATGTTTATATTTCAGGTAGATTTGGAATCAGACATTTGCAGACATTTCTGCTATTTTTGGGGGTGGCTTTTGGATACTGTCTTCGAGTGAGCATGTCGGAAGCCATCGTCCCAATGTCGAAAAATAATAGTACTGAAGGGCAGGTAAATTACTATAAAATTAATATTTTAAAATAATTGATCATTCTTTTACAACTTTCCTTAGAGCGAGGGGGTGTACTGATTTAAAATTTTGAAATATTAACTTTCAAAATGCAGTAAAATTATTTTTAGGAAAAGATCAATTTGTTGTTAAAATCGAACAATTCCAAGTTCTTTCCGGAGCAGAAAAGATATAGCACCCTCTCTACATCCGTCACTGTACAGCGTACAATTCTCAAAGCACTCATTGAGTTCAAACTTTACAAAATTACATCTTTAAATTAATGCAAACAATATTAACTTCACAACATCAATTTTAAATAATGCTTACTGTTTTTCTTAACAGCACTATTACAGAATTTATATTATTGTTCATTAGGTGTATAAGTGGGGTCCACAAGAAAAGTCTCTGATCCTAAGTTCCTTCTTTTGGGGTTACACGGTAATTCAAATACCAAGTGGATATATAGCGGCTGTTTGGAGCGGTCAAAAATTGCTTTCCATCGGAGTGCTTGTTTGTGCAATTTTGAACGCATTAATACCCACTGTAGCTCAGTATGGGGGTTACATCGCTGTCTGCGTTTGCAGGGTCGGTATGGGTCTCTGTCAAGGTTGCCTTTTACCTTGCACTCATACGCTCCTCTCAAAATGGGCACCTCCAAACGAGCGATCGAGACTTGGTAAGAATTCCTCCACATCAATATTTCCGTATTTAATAATTTATATTATAAATTTTCCATAAAACTTTGAATAAAGGTTTGAGATTAACGACCTAACTTCTTTAAGGTCCTTTGAAGTACAATAATTGAGAACGTATTATATTTTGAACGTCTGTATTTTTGACTCTACAGTGTCGAGTCAGAAATACATCAAGCATTAAAAAAAAATTCACTTCACTTTTTATGGAAGGTTAAAATGGCCATAGTCTAGTCTTCAGTCCATACGCTTCGAAGTGCAAATTTTCATATCGTCGTGACGGGTTCATATTCAATGGTTGTTTGATTTTACTAGAAATTCAAAAATTATATTCGGTAGGCTTTGAAACGTTTTGTTGGCTTACGGTTTCTAGTGTATAATAAGAGCTTTAACCAATGAGCAGTACAGCATTGTCAATTTATTAGGATTATATGATGGGCAGATGAAATGCTTGCGGAGGAGCTCACGGGTCTGCACAGTCGGCCATATTGGATCCGCCATATTCTGGATTTGTAATCAGTGCTCCGAAAACCTCTGGGTACGTATTAGCTCTGAATCTATCGCGCAGATATGAAATTTGTACCTTGAAGCGTATAATTTTGGACATTACATAACAATTTAAATCTTCATACATCTGTGTACATTACATAATAAAACTTGCTATTATGGTAACAATATTAGCTGCAATATAGATGTCCCAATAACAGCGACAATCTAGAAACAATTCAGACCAGATCATAAAACATTGTTAAAAACAAATGTAAATCGAATGTTCTTTTAACATTTTGTAATCCATATTCATTTTCATATGAAATAATTTTATTCGTTTATAATTATTTTTGTATATAAATTAGATTTTTTAGATACTTATGAATTTATTTGTATATTTATTTGTATTTTTTAGGAGCGTTTGCTTATGCTGGAGCACAATTTGGTACTGTGATTTCGTTTCCAATTTCTGGAGTAATAGCAGGTTCTTCGATTGGCTGGCCCTTCATTTTCTATGTATTCGGTGCTCTAGCCGTAATTTGGAGCATCACGTTTTTCATTTTTGGCTCTGATAGCCCTGCTCAAGATTCGCGAATATCTAAAGAGGAGAGAGAATATATTGAAAACAGTATACGAAGTGATGAGGGGAAGAAAGTGACAAATGATACAGGGGTAAGAATTTGTGTTTTTTTTATACTGACAATTTAAAGTAATTTTTATAATTTTTTTAAGTGTTATTTACCAGTCCTGTTTATAAAATATATGTTTAACTGTAACTAAATAATTTGAATGAATTATTCGAAAATTAATAATATGATTAATTATTGACAAATCATTCAGATAAATATATTTATCTTTTAACTAGTTTAACAAAAAATTAAAAGGGATAAAAGACATGAACAAAAATTTATATAAATTATGTGAGTTTTGAACTTACAAATCCTTGATTTAATAAACATTGTTCCATCAGGCTGGAATATATTAACATATTTAACAAATATTAATGTTTGATAAATTTAAACAACCTTTTAATTAATATTAATAACAAATATTTTTCTACTTACCAAAGAAAAAAGTAACACCATGGAAATCTATCTTCACCTCTGTTCCAATGTGGGCTCTCATAATTGTACACTGTGGACAAAACTGGGGATACTGGACTCTGGTCACGGAATTACCAAATTATATGGACAATGTGTTGAAATACAATTACGAAGAGGTACCTGAAATTTATTTACGTTATACATCTGATAAAGGTTCAAAAATTAAACTGAATCTATCTGCTATTATTGTGTACAAAAATAGTAATCTAAATACAAAAATAGAAATCTAGTTACAATATTACTCAACGTCTCAAACGTATAGAAATTCAAATTGAAAAGAGAATACTAAATTTTACCTTTAATATTAAATTAAGGAACGAGTTTTATTAAAAAAAATAAAATTTATATCTCTAATTGTATTTTTGATTTTCTGCTATCCGTGAATATATTTTTGTGCAGAGAAAACTGCAACAAAAAAAATATATGTTTCCGTCTAGAAATCGAACTTAATCTTCATATCTCCTCTACGCGTCCATACAGAAGAAAGATTTTTTCACCACATAATTTGCCACCTGAAATCAAATAACTTTTGTTCAAAACATTTTTTTGTATCGTCAATATTTTCTAAAATATTTGAATGGATCGATTTAAAGAGAACACCGTGTATATTTTACCCGTATTTATAATTTGTATTACTCCAATTTTTTTATTTAACAGAACGGTCTGTTGTCAGCCCTGCCATATCTGGTGATGTGGATTCTGAGCTTCCCAATGTGTTGGTTGGCTGATTACTCGTTAAAGAAGGGTGTTTCAAGAGGGGTAGTGAGAAAAGTTAGCAACACCATAGCCCACTGGGGACCCGCCGTTGCTTTAAGTTGTTTGGCATCAATGACGATCCACGACCCCCTCGTGGCTGTCGCCATCTTGGTAGTAGCCGTTGGATTAAATGCTGGATCTTTATGTGGATTTCAAATTAATCACATTGATCTGAGCCCCAATCACGCCGGTACAATGATGTCCATCACAAACTGCATCGCTTCTGTAATCGCGATAGTCGCACCTTTGGTCTGCAGTGCTATCGCATATGAAGAGGTATTTCAGTCATTATTTTAAATATCTAACGATATTTGCTGTTTTTTAATGCTACACAGTTTAGTCTATATTATCATATCAAATATAAACATTTTTAGATCACTAGGGCACCAAATTCTAATTTAAATCTTGAATATTCGAATTTTTAAAACTACAGCAAGAACATTTCTTTGATATTATAGTTACTTTCTTTAGGGTCAGGTTCTAGAAGGTTGTCATGTTCTTTACAATAAGAAAATGATAGATATAATAACAGGGGATGTTCTTAAAAACTACATTGAAATCAGAAATGAATAGAAAATAAAAATTGGAAGAGAGGTGTAACTGGTTATTTTAATCACTTGTGTAACTAAAACCATTGTTTGGGGTGAAATAACCGTAATGAGAGCGTCACCGAGATTAGATATGACCGAGTTTCGTTTGGAAATTAGAAAATTTAAATATTTCTTGATTTAGAAATTTGAAAGTTTTTGATAATTTAATTTTTATAATTTTTTTGGAAACAGAATTTGGGAATTTAACGCTTTAAACATATCAAACTTCGAAAAATTTCAAATTCCTAATACGAGTTATGTGAAGTATCATCCGCTCTATTTCCACTTACTTCACAATATGGAGGAGTATCAGTTCGTATTTTTAAGACCTAACCTAATCCGCTCTGGTTCTTAAATTATTACTTATTGAATCTATTTTGACCTATCTTATAACTCTTATAATCCATTAATCTTACATTTTAATTAATTAATTAACTAACTATATGTATAAACAGTATTCATAATGGTCGCATCATAATTAATAAATGATTCATCTCTCAAGAGGTTAACGATAATGTTAACAAAGTGTTACAACACGTACTAAGAGGGAACAGAACTCCCTCGAAAGTTCCAATTAATGATAATTGTTATTCTACCTATTAATAACATTTATTTTTTCTTTCAGACAAACGCAGCGCAATGGAACATAGTGTTTTATTTATCCGCTGCAATTTACGTGCTAGGAAACTTAGTCTTCATTATTTTCGGTGAAGCTGAAGTTCAACCATGGAACGAACCCGAAGCTTTCGAACTTACGAAAAGAAAAGAATCTGAAATGGCGTGAATAATAAAAACAGCAGGCACACATTGTCTTTCATTACAATTTAAATGTTACTTGTACTATATGCATTTTTTGTATTACACGTGTGTTAAGGTAGATACTGTACATAGCATGCCTTCGTCGGTAATACTGATGAGGTTCTTTTTTTCTACACCTACGTCGGTAATGCTGATTAGGTTCTTCTTCTATTACCTACTGAGGAGTAAGTTACAAACTTCTGTAAAACTGTACAAAGTGAAATATTTGTATAAACTAGTTACAATGTTTAATTATTTATGAATACTGTGTACAAATTTTTGGACTTTGCAATTTTTGCTTGTTGTCATAAAAACGAACTTTACGTAAGAATTTTTATTACTAGTTTTAATTATGATTGTTCCTACCACTTCTAATATCCACTATTCACGAAAAAATGTAGATTTTACTGTATTTATAAAATTATTCATACAGAATTAATATAAACTTAAACGATCAATTTTTAGACATAGCGTCTCAATCTTATTTTGAGTGTTTTTCCAAAATTTATTTACAAAACTTATATCCTACTAAAAAAATTAAAAAATACTGCTAATACCAAAACACGAAAATATATTTATGTTCAGTGAACATATGAAATGAAAGCGGAAGATATTTATATATTTATTAAATATCTGAAAATTTGAATTGAAACATGAGAAGTTAAACGGCAGTGTAAATTTTCGATACAGGAATATGACGATCATTTGTGTAACTGATTTGTTTTATTACTGTTCCATAATTATGAAAAAATAAACATCATATATTTGTTAAAGAACTAATAAAGAAGTATACAAATTCTTGAAGCAATAGATAAATAAAATTCTTTAAAATTTTACCGTAGAAACTGCGAATTTTTATGACATGCGTTCTTGCTTTGACGTGAAATATGCAACTGAAATCATAATCGTGGAGGAGGTGACTTAACAACTGTTGGCGCCAAATTCAAATCGAACGTTCTATAATAGAGGTTCTCAATCAATGATACACGCATCACTTTATTTTATAATTACAAAATTTTAATTTCAATGTAAGAAAAACAAATAGGGCAGAAAATCTGAATTAGAACCAAATTAATTTACTTGAGTCCACTTTTAGTTTATTGAATCGGGATTAATTTAAAATCGAGTACTATAAAATGGTACTAAATACACAGAAACTGGTTTACATTAAACAAGTACAAATGAAATTGTTTTATATATTAATAATTGTACAATTTGTTAAATTAAAGTATTTCAATGTACATTTATTTTATTATATTATAAAATGAAAATGTATGGTAGTAATTTTAGAGATTTGATAATTGCTGATTTATAATATTATTTTTATAAAAATATAAGAATAAAGTGGATGAACCATATGATACTTTATAATATATTATATGAACGCGAGTAGGATTTGAATGAAAACGCTGTATAAAAGCATTTTGTCACGCATGCGCACTCGATCGGTGACTGGAATAGCGCGCGAAAATTTGAAAATATACATAGGAAAATATAAGAATTTTACAATTCCCGTGAGTTGTGTTTCTTTATTAACCTAGCAAAATCATAATTATAAAATTTGACATTGAATTGTAAATAAATATATATATTGTACATATAATATCAAAAATAGTAATAAAGAAAGGAATTTACAAAATTAACTAATCATTTATTCATTTCTACCTACTAAGTAATATGATTCATTTAATATTTAATTATGATGCTACATTTATTATGTTAATTCTCATAAACCACCAAATAAGGACACAAAATCCTTTTTTTCTAAAATAAAGTAGATATGCAGCTTATTTGTGGACCAATATTTTATAAAAAATGGTATTTGAAGAAAATGAAAATTTGACAAAACTATTAATTTATAGAAAATTATAAACAACACAATTGTTTATATTTGCAACACTTTTGAGAAACAAAAATAGCTAAATTTTTTTAATAGAATTACTTTTTGTTAATATATTTGTAACAAATATTATATTTTAGCAATATAAAATAAAAAACTGTAAAAGTACAATATTAATTATGTGGAAAAGTTATAAATCATTATTCTCTATAATATGTACATGTAACAAATACAAGGTGTACCTAACTTTGCTATTTTTAATTAATTCATTATTTATAATGGTACAAAACAATATTCCAAAATGACTGTATTTTTAAAGAGAAAATTATACTACAAAGTTGAAGGTCACCTCAAGGTCGTACGTTTCTATATTTTACTATTATTATCACTTTTTTGACTGAAACGATCTGTTTACTGTCAAAAAGATGATGTCCACATTCAAATAAATATAATAACGCGACCTTGAGATAACCTTGGGGTGGAAATTTCGCGTGTAACTGGATCAAATGAAAGTTTACGAAAAATAAATGACAACGATAAAATAAAATCCTTAATCCCATGATTTATTATTTTAAAGACGTCCTCTGCCAAACTCGACACATTCATTCAGATATAAAACACAGGCACGTTAAATGTTTTTAAGCGTACCCAAAGAAATGTTTATACTGGCATTAGAAATATAACTTTCCACGTTTTCAGTTGTTGCCGAAACATAATCTGTGTAAACAATATCTGTGATTTCTCCCCTACCGAGAGTTGTCAGATCAGAACGATTTCTTATCGTAAAATCGGAAACGTGAAAGAATGGATATCAATGCCTGTGCATACATTGTTCGATAAATAATATACATTCTACGCGCATTTTTACGCCTAAACTGACAGTACCAAGTTTACTGGAGCATATTTTGTGTACACATTAAAATGATAAATCGTGAGAGGTTATTTATTTTGCTACTATAATTCATTCTCCGCGAATTTACACTTTGATCGTTTACACACGAAATTTGCCAGTTGAGATCGTTTCAAACGCAATTTAGGTTATGATATATGTCTGAATGAAGCTCGACGTAATTATCCGGATCATAAGCAAGAAAATAGGTCACTGTATTTAGAAAAAAATATTAGTGAAAGTTATGTGAAAACATTACCTTCAAATTTAATCTTTACATTAAATTTTTTTTACAAATCATAAAATAATTGAAGGTGATGGGGTTAGATGAAGAAAAAGTAACATTTTATTCTAATACTTATTATTTAGTATTCTTTTCAGATAAATTTAAGTTTGATGAAGTATGGTATTGTGGCCACTTTAAGTAGAATTAACTTTCTCTGAAAGTATGAGAGATATGGAAAAGAATTTCAGGAGAAATAAATGAAATCGAGGAAGATAGTGTTTACAATTATTTGACATTGCGATAACCTTGTAAAGCCCTGTAGAGAACACCTTTGAATTTTTAAACGCTATGATGTATAAATTGACGTTAACATGACGTTTTATATACATTAATTCTGTATATTTCTATAACAGTCAATTTGTATAAAAGTATATATATTTCTGTAAGGTCCGAATTTTTATAAAAAATATGTAAATTAATTAGTAAGAATGACTAATTAATCGGTTGCAAGTAATTTTGTTAAATATTAAAAAATTTAAATATTGTATAAATGATGATAATAAGAATAAAAAGAGTAAAATAATTGTAATGCAAGAATAGATAAAACAACAATAATAATAATAAAGATAATGTAAGTAAAATAACAATGATAATAATAACAACACAAATGACATAAATAAAATGTAAATGACAAGGAATTTTTATTACAAGGAATTACAAGGAATTTTTACAATTCTAACATACAGCTTAGAATATTAAATAAAATAATAATAATAAAAATAATATAAATGATATGATGAATTTATTGTAAGTTATTAATTACAAGGATTTTTCATCATTTTAACATACAGCTTAGAGTATTAAATAAAGTAATAATAATAAAAAAATATAAATGAAATATAAATGATGTAATAAATTTATTGCAAATAATAAAATAATACACTATTCAATTATTGTATCTTGTTAAACAAAACTAAACTGTATATTTTACCAACTAGAAAATATCCCTTGTTTTTACTAATCACTCTTGTTTTACATTCATATATTACGAATTTGCAATAAATGTACAATGTAGACAAAGTTTATTTATTATTTCCTGATTGTCATATTTTTCAGACATATCAAGAATGTATTTCTTTATGAAACTGCAAAAACAATGCAACGATATGTGAAACATAAAATATAAATGCAGTGAGTGTACCAAAACCTGTCGTCGGTTGCGCAAATAATCTATCTCTCACGTATGTAAATACGTGTTAATGCATTTAAGATTACTTGAAAGAAAATTGCTGTACAGAATGCAACAGTTTTATAAATGCAACCGTGCACGCTTACAAGTAGAACATTGTTATTTCATTAGTTTATAAATGTATCATCCTATAACGATTTAAATACAATTTACATTCTTTTTGTATATCATTATCGTTTATTCTATTGTTCTAACATGGGATTTCAATTCATAATTATTTTTTATGTATAAACCGTGCTTGGTATTAAATATTCACTATTATTTTATAGTATGCTATTGATGAACTTAAATTTTTTAAATTTTTATTTGCATTTTATTTATTTTTTAATTTTTATTTGTATGCTTTGTAAATAATTTTGTAAATGTCCAACTCTTGAAATTCCTACATTTCTAAATTTTCAAGCTGTCAAATTTCCAAATTTAAAATTTTCCAAAATCCCTAATTTACAAACTTTAAATTCTCAAACTCCCATATTTCAAAATTTTTGAATTTTCAGATTTTTGAATTTCTAAATTTTAGAATATTCAATATTTTCAAATTTTCAGGGTTTTGAATTTCAAAATATGAGGATTTTTAGAGTTCTACATTTTCAAATTTCCCAATATCCAAATACTCTACACTTTCAAACCCCCTAGCTCTCAAATTTTCAAACCCCCTAGCTTCTAAATTTTCAAATTATCAAATACCTAAATTTTCAAATTTCCAAACTCGTTATAGTCCGAACTTTCTCCAAATTTTATATATCTTTCCAAACTTACAAATTTACAAACTGTAAATTTAAAAATTCGTAAATTATCAAATTTTCAAAGCTGACTTCTTAAATTTTTTAAACTTTCTAAATTTCAAAATCCTACATTTTCAAACACTCAAATTTCAAAATCTTAAGTTCAAATTATCAAATTTCCAAATTTCCATATTCTCAAATTCCCAATTTTCAAATCTCCATATTTCTAACCTAACCTTAAAAGTTCAAAAATCCTGAAAACCAATAAAAAACCTACGAATGAAAAAGGCACTTTTCCCTATACCACCTTCCCTAGAAAATCTTTCTATGCCACAGTATAAACATATACATATAAAATAAAATATTCATTCACTTAACATTAGACGTTTATTTCTATCGTCAATTACCAATCAACGCATTTGTGTATTTAGTTTTATCATTCAGGAATGATTTCACTCACGCTTCATGACAGTGTAATGATAAACAACCTTCTGTGAGCGGTGAGACATTGACCTGATAATTTGGAAAGTCAATGCTGTTGAACTAGGAGCTTAAAAACTTAATAAGCTTGTGCATACGAGTGACATTCTAAACCACTATCAGTGACAAACATTCCAAACAGAAACCGATTCTAAGCGATAACTGAAAAATGATGACAAACATTATTAAAACTATTTGCTCGAAATAACGCGGTCTAGAATAAAGTATCTCCTAGAATAATGTTTAAACAAACGTTACTGAGCTGAATATTCGTTGTCAGAGTACAAACATCGGCTATCGTGCGAGATTTTTCCTCGACGAGAGCGTAAGTTGAAAAATGGCGGGAGTGGGAGAATACCCTTTTCGGCGATGGACTATAAAGCCACGATCGACGATTGATGGATCGTAGTGTCGTTTTTGCGATTTACCAAGAGGCTCGACCCTAAACGCAGGAATATTATCAACATGACGTACTCGAACACGAGAAAGAGAGTTTCCATCATCTCCATCTCGGAGCGTATGCAAATACCAACGGTGAAACCGAAAGGTAACTACATTTAATCTCGTGCCCATTTTCTCGATTTCGACGTCATATCTGGATCGACGTATTTCCCGGCCGGTCGTTGAAAAATAACGATAGAGTGTAGATACATTATCGTTTAAAAGGCAAACAAAGCAGTTTTAAAGATATCTCCCCTGTTATTTTACTTCTGTGTGGTTTTCAATGGTGTTCTCGTACAAAATTCGTGTGGTTTATTTCAGATTTTATTTAGTGTTATTTAGAATGTTCATCTGTATTTTATTTAGTGTTATTTTTACAGTGAAGGCTTAAGACTGATTTGATCGATCGTTTCGGGGAGATCAATGTGATTATTGATAGCAATTGGAAATGAGTGTTATTTGTCGTGATTTTAGTAGAGATTAGTGACGTTTATCCAGAAATCGTGTCTCTCACGTGCAATGTTATTCCCACCCGTGCAACCACTTGTCGTATCTGTCCAGATCGTGATAATTATACCGTTTCTCCACTTTTGTGTTTTGCACGATTTTTTCGAACTGCTGCACTGCATTTGTGAAATCGTTTAAGAATTAAGTGCTCGTTTACTGATTAATTTCGTGAATTTTGTGGACTTTAAAAATTTCATACATTTTGTACAATTGTTTATTATTACCTGCACACGTTTTATAAAGCTGATATAATTCTGTAAGATTGATAAATTTGATCAGATTTTATAAGATTGCGAAATTTTATAAAATGCTGCAAATTTAATAAATTATATTATATTTTATAAGTTTAATAAATTATATACAATACAAGTTTAATAAATTATATAAGGTTTTATAAGTTTCATGATTTTTATAAAATTCTATAAGTTTAACAAATTCCATAAAATTCTATAATTTTTATCAATTCTATGAAATTCAATAAATTCAATATATTTTGTAAAATTCCATAAGTTTGATCAATTTTATAAAGTATGCATTTTATCAGTTTTATGAAATTCTACATATTTAATAAGTATTATAAAGTTATACTGATTTGATAATTTTAATAAAGATGAATATAATGAATTTGATGAATTTGATAAAAGATAAATTTGATAAATAGTTCTAGTAGTTTAGTAAATGACGCGCGTAAAATTACGTAAATATGATAAATACCATCAGTTTGATAAAAGTAATAAATCTGATAAATTTGAGACACTTGGTCAGCTTTGTTGATTGTATAAATCTTACGGCTCTCAAAAATTCGAATAATTGTATAAATCTCATAACTACCACAAATTCGGTTAATTTCATATATATTTTACAAATTCTATCAATTGCATAAATATTAAAAAAATTTTATTTTTCGAATACTGTTACGAGAAAATCTATAAGCCTTAAAAATTTTAAAAACTTGAACAATTATGTGTATTTTAAAAAATCTATAATTTGCATAAATAATACTAAATAATTTTTTAAATATTGTTATGAACAAAATTCGTAAATCGAACAAATGTTACAAGAATTCGTAAATTTTACGAATTGTAAAGATTTGTTTTTAATGTGAAAAATATTGTCTTTGCAAAAATTGTAAATTGTGTAAACTTTATAAATTTTATAAAATTTCCTGATAACTTATTACATCCGACTGAGGATAAATAAAAAGAGATTTACGTTGAGGCTGGAAGGTATAATAAATCAGTCCACTTGAAAATGTCAGTACCGTTTTTTTCTCACGCAACAACAGCAATGCTTGTATATTATGACATAACAGTGTTTCATTCTCTTATATTCTTGTAATTACATTTTCTATGAGTAAATACTCGTCGATAAACAGCAAATAATTTGCTGTGATTAATTCAAACGCTCTACACAGATGTTCCATTCTACTATCGATAAATATGCATTTTGTTTCTTCCTGCAAGTAATTATTGTACATTATTGTACCAGCTGGATGTACGATGCTGCAGAATTTTTTTCTATATTTCAGAATTCGTGAGGAGCTAAATAAATGTTTCTCTCTTGTGCATAATTTTACTGATTTATCAATTTCGTAATTCGTAATTTTTGTACTTTCAAATTTTTATATTTTTATGACTGCAATTTTGTATGGTCAAATTTGTAAATTTACAAATTCATGAATTCACGAATTTACAAATTTAGTAATTTAAAAGTTCTACGTTACTATATTTTTGTATATTTATATTTTTATATTTTTGCATTTCTACATTTTTATATTTTCAACTTTTCAAATTTCCAAATTAATAATTCTGAAACTTTACAACTGTATATTTCCATATTTCCAAATGTTTAAATTTCAATATTTCAAAATTCTGAAGCTTGCATTATGCAAATTTAAGAATTAAAAAGTTTGATTTGAAGATTTCAAATTTCTGTATTTCTAAATTTTCGCTGCTTCTCTTAAATCGCTATACCTCTAAAAAACTGAATTAAAAAAAGAATAGTAAAAATTTATAACGTAAATTGAAAAGAAATGAATTTGTAATTCTTTGTTTTGATCAAAATAAAAAACAAAAACAGAAAGTTATTAAATATTTTATTAATAATAATTTAATATTTTAATTTACTAATCGATTGTTAAGAATTTTTAATTATTACTAATTATTTTATTAATAATAATAATAACATAAATAATTGCAGCAATATATTATAACATGTTGCACTACTAATAAACTATAATCATAATATAAATTACAATATCGAGCAAAATATCATAACAATATTTCATTTCCTACTGTTATCTCCGTCTGTTGCTTATCAGAAAGTTATATTTTTAATTATAAAGAAACGAAATAGATATTCTATAAACAGTATGATATAAATTAAGTAAAACGTTTCCTCATTCGTACTTGTTAAAACAGAGTTATCTTAATTTTCCGTTTTGAAACGGTAACTACAGACATATATTATAACATAATAGTGTCGTAATTCGCAGACGCTGTTTGTATCTCTGTTTTCGAACTAAAACTCAAACATGTTTACCCCCACTTATGCCGATATTTACTGAGTACTTATATTTAAACTACTACAATCTACCTTATACAATGATTCATCTCGATAAAGGTTAACAATTTTGACAAAAGCTTAATGATTTTTGGAATTCAAAATAAGAAATCCGAAGTCCGTCATTTTGGCGAGTTTCGTGAATGTGGTATTAACTGTAACTTTCAAGTTGGTACATCGAATTATTGACAATAAATTAAAAACATGCTTTACGCGATGTAACAGCACATATCAATTTATAAATGCATAAACTTAAAAAAATTTCATGAATTTTATAAATATGTTTAGTATAATGAATGCAATATAATTAAAATGAGTTACAAATACAAACGTTAGTTCGAGCATAATTTTCCAATTATTAGATAATTGTCTGTAACATGTAAACTTATATATAATACTTTAATATGTAAACTTATAAATAATAATGTACTGTACATTACAAATATTGCATTATATAATGCACTATATACTACAAATATACAAAAGTAATATACATAACAATACTTCAACAATATAAATTAATAAACAATTGGTTCAATCTAATTTAATTTCATTGAATTTGTAAATTTCACAAAAAAATTGTATAAAAAGTATAAATTTTACAAATTTTATAAACCTATAGCGGTACTCCTTAAGTTATAAACCTAGAGCGAAAAATCAGACATTTATCATAAATTATATTTAAATTGAAACTAAATTATAAAAATAAATAAATTTTGGCGCGCATTTTTCGATGATCGATCGGAACCTAACCTAAACAGAGAGTGCTCCACACGCGGTCGCAGTGGAAATGTCGCTCTTCATACTTTGGTATTCTAATTGACATTATTTCTTTAATCATTAAATATACTATTGTAAACCATTAATAGTAGTGAAGTTGTTACCGGTCATATAAATAATGGATAACACTTAAACCAGCTTATGCATCGATTCTTTATCTCGATAAAGATGAACAATTTTGACAGACGCATAATTTTCGCAATTGAAGATAACAAATCTGAAATCCGTCATTTTGACGGGGTTCGCGAATTGTGTGTTAATTGAAAGTTTTAAGTTGATACATCGAAGGCACTTCGAATTACTGACGAACATGTTTTACGCGATGTAACCGGCATACCATGCGATAATGTTTCGTGTAACGCGTGTAGTATGTATAAGTATACGTGACGAATCACTTTGAATTCCAAGATGTGACGCCAGCCGCTCGTCAATGTCAGATTTCTCGTGATGTCCTAGAAATGTGAAACAAACGAATTACCCGTACAGATTTTCTGCATTGCTGATATCGTGGTATGCGAAGAAGCACAGTGTTGTCTTATCATCAATAAAGAACTGACAAGGAAACCCGACTAAGTGGGGTTACCCCACTTTGGTGAATATTTTAACAAGCTCTCGTCAAATTGATGAATCGTGTTATTAACAATCTTTCTACAAATGATTCCACGAATAGATGACCAATTGATTATGTGATACTTGATGCCCAAATTTTGATAAATCTCATCTTCTTGCGAAATTTTTGATAAAAGGATTGTAGAATAGACGCTGAAAAAATTATAAGAATTTATAGTTCATTTTTCATTCTTGTCAGCGAGTTCAAATAGCGAAATGTCAAACTGAATTTCTTTTTTGAATTGTGCAGTAATTTTCGTGAATTGCGTATAGTGCGTTGTGATTAATTGAAAATTGATGTTTTTAATAAAATATCAGCAAAATTGGAAAACAAATTGTAACTTGTATTTTGACAGTATTCTTGTTTCTTAATATGGTTATATACCATTTGTTTTTAGAAGAATTTAGTATATGTTCTGTATGAACGTTCTTTTTGTACCTAATATATACAAAAGGGTAGAAAAAATATTTAGTACAAAAAAGATATCTAAAATCAAGTTTTTTTATTATATCTAAAATATAATACCTGTAAACTTATCACAACTGTATACAAATTACAAATTAGTTTTTGGTTTTCAAAATTTTAATTCCTTAATTGGCAATCGCCTATTTTCCAATTCCTAAATTTAAACATAATTCTTTAATAATTAAATAATTGTCTCATACTTTAATACTTGAATATGTATATCGAAGAAAAAAGACAATAATTTAGAATTTAGAAGCTTCCTAACAAACTATGTTGACATAACAACAGCGGAACGAAATATGAGACATTTATCATAGCTAGCGTGAGTACGTAACAAGAAACATAAATGGACGAATAAACAATCAACCAAACCATTGGGGGTTAAGTTAGGTTAACATTTAACAGTCGTCGAATGTAACCAAACAAAATTTTAACTATCAATATTGATTAGGCGGTCACTAAAAAGACTTTTCACTATCTGTAATGCCTATCAATAACCAAAATAAAATTCTAGTCATCAATAATAATTATTGATGACTAAAATACGACTTTGATTATTTATATTAGTTAATGCTAACCAAAACCAAATACGATTTATAATTGGTACCAATTACTGTTAATTAAATTTAATTTCTGTCATCTATAATTATTACTAATATTCGAAAATAATTTTAATCATTTTATTAACGATATTAATTATTATACCTTTTAAAATTTAATCTAACTTTTAAATTTTTATAACTTAAAAATTTTTATAACTTTTAAAATTTTTCTCATAACAATTATGCTATTTGAGAGTAGTATTCAAGAAGAGGATACGAATATGGGACAATCATTTAATTTTTTTAACTACGTAAAATTTGTTCCTAGATAAAATTATTATAAATTAAAGAAACAAACGAATAACGTTAGAAAATTTCATTAGAAATGTCCTGTATTATGAACCGACGAAAAAGTATGATTCTTTCATTTTTTTCTAATTTAAAACAAAATCGAATAAGTATAAATTCGCGTAGTAGTATGAGACAGTGTTACCTTTTCGAAAAATAAGTCCTGAAACTGTAGTAAAACGCGAACACCATCTTAATTGATTTAGTTTCACAATAATCAGATACGTAAACGTCGTCCTCTGAATTTGAACAACCATAATGAACTCCTAATTGTTATGGCAAACATTGGACCCACAGTTCACCTTTGAAATCACGAAATATGCACGTCTGAAGTCTTTCATTCTGGTCAATGGCGCCATATTTTCTTAAAAATAATTCATACTAACTCAAGTGTCTCGGTTCTTTTTCTTTCTATTGATATATCGCAATACAATGATATACACGAAATCTTCGTAAATATTCTCAAATTATGCTACTATACTGTACTGTATTATATGTATACTACAGTATAAATCAAATGTAATAAACGATATTACAGTAAAGTCTCGATATAAGCGAATCTCTCGAGTCTGAACTTTCGCTCCTACCGTGTAAACTCGTCATTTACCGAAGTTTGCCGAACATAGAAAAGTACAGCGAGCCACGGAAACGTTTGAACGACCGAACTAATATCCTAATGCACGAATGAAATCTTCTTATGAAACTTATACCAACATATTTGTGACATTTTTCTTATTAAAATGAGACCAAATATGACGTGATTCGAAACATATATACTTGTAATTTCAAGTGTTTTCGTTATAGCAAGGTCTTATCGTAGTAATTTTCGCGGGAAACGGACGAGAAATGACACGCCGGGTAATTTCGTTGTTCTTCGGTACTATTCGGATAATCACGTGACACGTGTGACAGTCGAAATCGTAGGCTTCTATGGCTTTATGATTTCGAGGATTTTACTTTTATAAGTTATTACAGGTAAATATGCTCTGAATTACGTTTTGTTTGGTCTCATTTAATTAGGAAAATGTCACGAATATAACGGAAAAAGTTGTAGGAAAAAAGGAGTGAAAATAAAAGAGTTAGCAACGAATTAGCATTGCAAACACTATAACAGGTTTGATCTTTCCCGAGTACCACAATGACAGCGTTTCTTTTTCGCTCGTTATCCTCCGCATTCGAAACTTATCGTCAATTGAATCAGTAAATATAGTCCAAATTGTATCGAGTTTGGTCTCATTTTAATCAGAAAAATGTCAACAATCTATTGGTAAAAGTTTGATAACGAATAAATCAAAAATAAAAAAGTTTTATAGTTACATTGGTATCGTTTCACGGATATACCCAACTCGGATCACTTTACACCTCTCGGCAAGCAAGCTAAAAACATCATTCTTCCAGTGCGGATAATTTTTTTGTTTATATCATGTAGGCCATTTTCGTTTGTATCGAAACAGTACTGTGTATCGTCTTAATAGGCAACAGATAATAAAAAATCTGTATTAATAAAAACTAATAAACATTATTCACAATATTTAATTTTTAGTATTTTTAAATATTTTATTTTATTAAATAAGATATGAATATTTTATAGAAGTCAAAATGCTTGATGCTTCATACTTACCTCGCATTCTTTCTCTGCTAATTAATTTAAGCAAAGGTACACGAAAACACAACAACTGATTAAAATATCGTTTGTAATTTTGCAGCTAGTTTCGGATGTAGGCACGTACAAGTGATTTTGATGGCTTTGGGCTTCTTGTGCTGCTATGCCATTAGGGTTACCACATCAGTGACATTGGAGGCAATGACCAACGCTTCCAGTGCGAATCCTGCCTTTGAAGTATGATTGCATTCTTATCTTCCTTTTCTTCCTTACCACGTTGCAAATAACGTGGTATTATACTTAATAACTATGTCAAATGTAACAAATATTAATCATAATTCGTAAATTCACACATATTAATCATAAGTCGAATAATTCTATCGTAACGCTTAATTATTATACAATATAACTCGATAATTAGACGAAATAGTTTTTCAGCTATTTAATGACCTTGAAGTACGTTGTCGGGGTCTTTTAACACCTTTTTCTGTAGACATTATCGCGAGACTTTAGTTTCAGATATATCTGCAAAAATGTGATAATTATTCACAAAAAGGTACAGTTCATCAATTTTAATGGACAAAAATGTGAAAATTATTTATTTTTATGATATACTAATTTACAAAAAGGCACATTATACCGATTTTGATGATCTCGAAATATATTGTCAAGGTCAAAGTTTTTAGTAATTTAGTTTGTGTATAATGTTTGTGTGTTAAATTTACGTTATGAGTGTATTTGCTTATATAAATAATAAAATATCAATATAGCATATTTTACTACTATATATTTACTATACAACTAATCAACCCTTTTTTCAGGTATGAGCTTAATGTAATACAGATACACTACTATATTTCAATATTTAACCATGGTAGTATATGAAATGACAATATAAATATTGGAATAGAATCACAAATCAATTTCAGATAATTTAATTTTTGATTTATAATCTAATCTAAGTTAAACTAGCTTAAACTAATTTTAACCTAATCTCAACTTAGCTAATCTTAATCTAAATTTAATGTAATCTAACTATACTTGCCTGACCTAAGCGTAAGTATACAATAAACTTTCTTAACCTAACCTTGATCTAACACTGATCTAACCAAATCCTGTATTAGAATAATTTAATAACCTATCATAAACTGACCTAACTTAACCATAACTGATATTATAATACGTAGGTATTGAGATGGTCAAAAAGCTTTGTCATTTTTAAGGAAATATTCAATTACTGATCTTGCATCTGTAGTAAAATCTTATTATACAACATATTAGTTGTTTCTTCAATCTATAAGCAGAATTATTGATCAAGACTTTCATTTAATCATTACTGATCATTTATAACGGTGCTTGCTCTTTTAGAATATGGATGATTATTCGTAGAAATATTTTCAACAAAAAATTTCGCAAAATCAAAACTAACACTTGCGATCATTTAGTGCAACCTCACATATACTATTCATGTTTTTTTCTAATTTAAACAATGTTCTTACCTTTATGAAAATGATATAATATTTCTAAAAGCAGTCTTTGCATCTTCTGTTTTTAACTATTTGTAACAAATGAAAAACTCCATTGTACTCGGTACTCTTTTTTAAATAAGATACCCTGAAATGTAAGCTTCAAGGCCATGTATGCATTTGTTGAAAAAATGAAATGTCGACACATAAATTGAATGAATGTCAACTACTGATAAAAATGATATAACTTTTTGGCCAGCCCAATATAAACAAAATTGTAATTTGTAAATACAAACATATCAGTTGTTGATGTGTTTTCAAGGTTATTTCCCCGAATAAATTGCAAAAGGTTTCAGCTGTCACTGATTGTTCATTCAAGTATTAATAACAAAAAAGATTCGTAAAAATGAAAGTTTGTGCGTAATCTGACAATGGAAAGTTTGATGAATTAATTTGTAGAAATAGTTCAGTCTGTATTACTTATGTAGTTAAAGAAATATGCAAATTTTAATATGCGAATTATAATAATTGTTTTAGTAAAAATGTTGTTTAGAGCAGCTACAATGACCTTGATTTTGGCTTTGACTGTGTGTCAAGGTCATCTTCCTGTGTAACCTACATATAGCTATAATTTGTTGTTTGTTCAAATGTTATTTAAAGAAATCAACCTATGTTACAGTAATTATCAAGTTATCATATTTGTGAACTTCCAAATTTTCTGATGTAAAATTAAGAGTTGCAAATTCAGAAATTTAGTAATTTAATAATTTTTTAATTTAGAAATTTTTTAATTGAGGTATCTAGAAATTTAGAAATTCAGTAATCTAGGTGTTTAGGGATTATGAAAATTGATTAAGTAGGAAATAAAAAATTTGGAAATTAAAGAATTTAAGAATATAAAAATTAGGCATTTAGAAGGCTGTAACATATTCAAGAAATAATTATTTAAAATATTATCCTTGACATTATATATTTCAAGATCAATAAAATTGGTGAGCAACCAGTCCAAATGATCACCAAAAATTTTAATTATATTACACCCAGTGTGCTTCTATTTCGTAATTCGTTCATTTTGCTTCCATAAACGCGGCAGTATCTTCCCGCACTTAATTAACGTCATGTTTTCGATAAACACCAGTCATCAATGATTCGATTATCAGTGGCAGTCCATGTATTAATTATTTATTGGTATTATCAATCTACGCTCTCACTTGGAATATTTCCTGACGTGGGATCAATCATACTACAACATTGTCAGATAATATAAAGTTGATTGAAGAATGGAAATGAAAGAAGCTACAAGTGACATTTTTTAAAACTCTGCTTTTTGTTTACATTTTATTTGTAATGTTGATGAAAGTTAATGTCAATTAATATGAATGCAATAATTACAATAGTTACAAAACTTATACAGTAATTATACAAATTTTCCTGAAGTTTTCACATAAGTTTTATCAATGTTCTATAGACAAAAACAAATAACTAATTAAATAAAAAAATAAAAAAAAATTTTTATTAAAGTTTTCACATATCTTTTTCATGTAACATTTTACAATTTTCAACTGTAAAATAAAACTAGCAAAAGTTGTATGTAATCCTCTGAGACACCCCGTGCATACATACAGTTTCTTCAATGCGATATAGGACAAGGATTTTAGATATACATATATGTATATACGGCCGGCTGTAACTAGTCATAAATACCCTAGGGACCCTTTCAGGGCCCTACATTATGTCCTTCCAAAGTTGTCCCACGGGACGTAAATGTAGTCTGCATCGCCGTTCACCATTACCATATCGTTATATAGATTTAGTAGATAGAATAAATAAAATTGCAATTATAATTACTGACAACTATTGATAATTATTACAAACATTTTATACTGTAGGTAACGTGAGGGTATAATGGTGAGCATCACAGACTTTCCTGTGAAAAATAGTAACTTAGGGAAAACAGTTTGACTAGTAGGGTTTCTGGCTGACAAAATTTTATATATAAAAATTATAAAATATTTAGAGATGCAAAGATTAAAATTGTTGGAGATATAAATATCAGAATTTTCAAATTTAAGTATCTAGGAATTTTAGAATTTGGGATAGCAAATTTCAAATTCTCATATCTTCAGATTACATTTTTCAATTTTTAAATTTCAAAAACAGTTTTCAAATTTAAAAATTTAAAAATTTCTAAATTCCTAAGATTCCGAAATTCAAAATTTTTGAATTTTTAAATATTCTAAATTTCAAATTTCTAGATTTCCAAATTTCCAAATTTCCAAATTGTTTAATTCCTTTGATTTCAAATCGCCAAATTTCCAAATTCTTTATTTCTGAAACCATAAAATTCCCAAATTCCAAAATACCCTAGGTGTCGATTTGTAAAATTTTCTAATTTTGAAATCTCCAAATTCCGTAATTTTTAAATTTTCGAATTTCCAAAAATCTAAATTCTCTAATTTCACATTTCTTAATTTTCAAATTTCAAAATTCCCAAATACTCAATTCTCTCAATTTCGAAATCGCTAAATTTTCAACCGCAATTAATCCCCAAATTTCAACGTTTTTAAACTCCCTCATTTCAAATTTAAAAATGCATAAATTGCACAATTTTCCAACCAAAATTAACGAAGAATAAATCGTTTTTCTCCTATACCGCCATTTTACCTAAGGAACACCTACGTTGCACCACAAATTTAATTTTCATATTTTATAATAGTTCTCTAAAAGTATGTACATGCATTTCTGATTTACACCCAAAATTATTTAACATTAGAGTGTAATATGTCACATTCGTCTTTATACGATCATTGAGTTTTCGTATCACGTAGATCCAGAGAACAATCGAAAGCAAATTTAAAAGGGACATACAAACAGAAGATAAACGATAACGCAATTAATATTCAGGGCGCTTGTCTTACAATGTCCTTATAGCATAGAAATTTGTTAATTTAAAGTCTCTTCAGTTAATATACGTACCTGTTAAGGTTTATCGTCAAGGATCTCTGAAAATCTGTTTATTCCGGTCAAGAATGAGCAATAAATTAATTACAATTGCAAAATCATAAATTCACAATCGTTCACTGAACAATTTCTTACGGAAATACACCAATAATTCAAATTAATTTCATTATGCATAAATTAGCTATTAAATTTCGTTTACACAAGTGTCGTAATGTTTACGATGCTCATAATTCCAAATATTGCTTAAATGACCTGGAATATAATGTATGTGCACAGTTGTAACCCGTACTTAATAATTATGCGCAGCAAAGTCAATGTATAAAATTTACTGCGCAGATCCATTACTTCCGGTATCTACTGCATATAGGTTTAATGTTCAGAAGTATAGACGACATCGTTGATAAGTCTTTACTATTTGTAATATTAATCATTAATAAGCACAACGTAATATAAAAAGGTATTCTCGATTTAATTTACATATTTTACAGTATGAAGTTTGAATGATGGTGAAACTCAACAAGTTTTCATTTTAATTTCCATTTGATACGTGCGTAAGAGCTATTTCACTAGAATTAATGGTTACCAATTACAGAAAACAATAGCCAATTATAAAATGTACAATTTGCCATCAATCGATGACGCAAAAGTATTTCAAAATAGCACTCCTATTAACCGGAGGCTTTATGAGAAATACATTTAACAAAAATGACTATGTAACTCGTTCACTAATATTTTACAATTTGATGACATTAAAGTACCGTAAAACAACACTTAAGTTAAATTAATTTGAAGCTTAAAGTTCAATGAAAATCGCATGATAAACATTTATTAATGTTCTTAATATAAAAAGGCTGCTGACTATTTGAAAGTATAAATTACGTGGTGTTCAGTATACAATAAGGTCTCGATATAAACGTAAAAGCATCCCCACTACTGGGCAGAAGATCCCTAGAGACACCAGAAATCACTTATCGAGAAGTGTAACATAATCGAGTGTGGATATTTCTGAGACAATACCAACTATAAAACTTTTTTATTTTGATTTCTTCGTTATCAAACTTTTAATGATAGATCGTTGACATTTTTCTGATTAAGATGACACCAAACACGATGTAATTTAGACTATATTTACTGATTTAATTAAACGATAAGTTCCGAACGCAGAGGATGATAGCGTGTGAAAAAGAAATGCTGTGATTGTGGCACTCGGCTAAGATCAAACCTGTTATATTGTTTACAATGCTAATTCGTTACTAACTTTTCTATTTTCACTCCTTTTTTCCTATAACTTTTTCCGTTATATTCGTGACATTTTCCTAATTAAATTGAGACCACATACGACGTAATTTGGGGCATATTTACTTGTAATTACTTTGTACAAGTAAAATCATCGAAGTCATAAAAACATACATAGAAGTCTACGATTTCGACTGTCACACGTATCACGTGATTATCCGAATAGCACCGAAGAACAACGAAATTACCCGACGTGTCATTTCTCGTCCATTTCCCGCGAAAATTACTACGCTAAGGCCGCTAAGGCCTCACTATAACGAAAACACTTGAAATTACAAGTATATATGTTTCGAATCACATCGTGTTTGGTCTCATATTAATAAGAAAAATGTCACAAATATGTTGGTACAAGTTTCATAAGAAAAAAATCAAAAATAAAGATTTCATTCGTGCATTAGGATATTAGTTCGGTCGTTCGAACGTTTCCGTGGCTCGCTGTACTTTTCTACGTTCGGCAAACTTCGGTAAATGACAAAACTACACGAAACGTAAGTTCAAACTCGAGAGATTCGCTTATATCGAGACTTGTAATATTCTTTATTATTTTGATTTCAAGGCGTAAAACTAAAAAGGTTGAATTCATGCAGTAGAATTGTCTCACCGATATATTACTATTTGTTTACGTTCGGTCGTTCGGATATTTCCGTCGCTCGCTGTACTTTTTTACGACCGGCAAACTTTGGTCAATGTCGGAACTGCAGACTCGCTTATATTGAGATTATTGTAATCACAAAATAAGTTTAAAACGCAACACGAAGTACTGGAAGAAAATACATAAAAGGAAAGTTTCTTTGCTTTTCTAAAATCTAGGACTATTATAAGAACTTTTATAATTTCGTATAGTCTCATGTTTTTTCTACAGTTATGCGGCATTAATACTGGTTACTTTGTGCAGTTAGTGCTATTGGAACCTTTTATATTTTGTAGTTCCTGCGACTAAAGGCATATCTTTAATGGAATTTCAACAAGAATTGAATAGCTTATGAAGACTGAGTACAAAACGGTTAGTTTGCATATTACAAATGTACTGTGCACGCCTCACAATAGGTCTCTTGAGTTAGCACAAAAGTAAGATGGGTACAATACACATATAGTTCTACTCTCTAGTTTTATATGAAGCCATATAAATAAATGTGGCCGCTTTAACAAATAACTACAGCTCGAAAATATCTGTGTTCCTTAGCTACGAAACCAATTTTAATGAAACTTAAGCGGCATGTAATCGCAGACATAATTTTATTCTTATCTCAAGCAGTTCAGATGTTATTCCATAAAATTATCCGTCATAAATTCCGCAAAGATATGAATTATATCATAATATAAATTGATATGAAAAGAATGCATGTAATACGATCTTGAGCTGTTTCTAATTATTCTTTCATTTTATTTGTTACAGGAATTTAAGTGGGACAATTCGATTAAAAATCGGATTTTGAGTTCCTTTTTCTGGGGCTACGTGTGCACACAACTTATTGGCAGTATTATAGCTCAACGCTGGGGAGCTCAAAAGCTTTATGCGGCGGCGCAGCTTATTTGCGGTATAGTGACACTTTCAGTTCCCTTTTTGGCACATTATTGCGGTTGGGAAGCTGTTTGTGCTTCCAGAGTAATTGCTGGTTTAAGTCAAGGCACTGTGCTCCCGTGTCTTCATACGTTGCTGTCAAAATGGGTACCACCGGAAGAAAGAGGACGAATGTGTAAGTTATATTGAACATACTTTGAAATTACGAATTTTATCATTGAACACTATCTAAACATTAACTTTAATTTCGTATTGTTTGATATATCAGAAAAAGGTAATGATTTACCAAAATTTATATACCGTTTTACATATAGCCTTCTTCAAATTTTTTATGATATTAGAAGAAACACCGTTTCTTTTATTAATTATTTTTAACAAAAAATTAATAAAAACTTGGAAATATATACATGTTAAATTTTCAAATTTTCATTGAATATTTAATTTTGCACATTCAGTATAAATTCCGAAATTCATAAAATCTTAATTTTATTTAAAAATTAATTGACTGAATATTTTAAATTTAGATACCAGCCAACTTAAATATTAGAAATGTATAAACTTGATAATTGATTTATTTTTTTCACTATAATATGACAAACGTGTACTATGAATGTACAAAAATATTCGATGTAAATTCGACTACAAAATATCATTTTCAACGTTTTTATCAAAATTCAACGTCTCATAAAATGAAAATGTGCGAACGTAAATGGCCATCATTTGGACACTTGCAGAATAAATATATCCTATATCTTAAATCTCACACGTTTTCTTTGTCCATGACCTTGAATAACCTTGAGTAACTATACTCACTGAATTCTAAATCAAATGGACTATCATTGCAAATGTTTGACAATGGATGCTTCCATATAAAAAAGTGAAGGTGCCCTTGATATTTAAAAAAGAAACGAAAACAATTGTGACACTGTATTTGTTTTGTTGAACTATACAACTTTATCATTAACCCCTAATTAATATTAATAATAACTTACTATGTATATTAATACTCAACATGTATTTTATATTACTTTTTATTATGCATATAAGTAGCTTCATTTGGTTATTTTTATTTCTACACATTTTACAATTAAAGAGTTGTACTTTAATTTGAAGTGAGACATAAAATATTTTTGAAGATAAAGATATTTAAGATACAGGTTAGACAGATTACAATTCAATTTTTAAAATATTACTACTAATTGATATTTAATTACATTTGATAATATTTTTGGTATTATCTTAGTAATATCTTGAATGACAAATTCATACACCAGGTTCTCACTAAAAAGTAGGATTATCAACAAGATACATACCAAAGCGAAGAAGACAACCTGTATTTATTGCTATTAATCAAATCAACTTTATCAACCTAATAATATTATTTGCAAAATAGATTTTTATAAACATGCATTGGCCATTCTTAAAATTGTGTACAAAACTTTATAATAATACCAATGTTTAATATGTTTTAAAATTACAAAATCAAAAACATTCTTCTTCCTGAAAAATACAAAGTTCAGTAATCAGTACTGACCTCTAACATTTAATAACAAAATATAAGTAAATATACTATATTACTTACTGACAAGGGTGAACAGATTGACATGAGAAAATATAAAATAAAAATTTGTTTGATTAAAAGAGCATCACCATAGTACACATGTTAGGTGACTCACCTTGTTTGTTTCACGGGAATTACCAATAACAGGAACAATTTTGTACTATCAATTAGTGAAGCTATTTTGTATGTTTGTTGCATGTGATACAGCGACCTTCGTTTACGCCGGTGGATGGATCGGAAACGTGATTTGTTTGCTGAGTTCCGGCCTACTATCGGGATCCGCATTAGGATGGCCTAGTTGCTTTTACATTTGGGGCGGTTTCACTATTGTTTGTGGTGTTCTTTTCTTCTTTATTGGAAAGGAGTCACCTACTGAACATTCAAGTATACCAAAAGATGAGAAAGAGTACATTGAAACTAGTCTTGGAATAACTGAAACTGATGAGGTATGGTACATTATTACCTTTTATTTTATCATAAATAAAATATCTACATGTGTTTTTCGTTTTTTTAATAATACTATCAAAGAGTGTTTAATCATTTTATAACAAGAGACATATAAATATGGCAAATTTTGTAACATTTGTAATTTTCAAAGTTACAAACTTCTAATTTTCAAATTTGCGAAATTCTAAAACTCGAATTTTGAAATTTGAAAAATTCTGAATCTTGAATCTTTTAAATATTTATATTTAAAATTTAATATCTCAGAATAACAAACCAATTTATATTCAAATAATGCATTAAATTCCATCGTTATATCAGCTGCCTATATGATTTTTGAAATATGTATTTCTTCCTTTCAGTAAACGTATACAGAAACAATATAATTACATTATAGATGTTGCTGATTACATAACGTTCCCTAGGTAATCATCAAATATTTCTTTGCTGTTTTCTAATTTGAATATTTATTCGTGATCACTTGTAACTCAATGGAAATTAACACATTAACGAGTGATTTATTAAGAAGGCAAATTAAATTCACGTGTACACGATGTCTCAGTATTAGTGATACAACCGGAAAGAAGATAATTGTAGAAGCAGAAATTAGTCAAAAATAGAAAATAAGATATGTGTGTACTGAGCTTTGTATTAACAAAAATTGACTTAACAATCTTATAAAATATTTATGAAAAATTGTTTAAGAAAATTACTAATTAAACAATTAATAAATTAACAGGTTATAAATTAATAACTATATATTATTTACGTATACATAATACTTATTATAAATTCACTTATTGTTAGTCCCCCAAGTTATACATATTAATATATCAATTACACCATGAAGAATAAATATTTGATAATACAGTTTAACAATAATCCAAATATTTCATAAAATTTTTAAATTCAGTTTTCTCGTAAATCGTGATATATATAAAAAAATTGTGTTGTACATTTTCGACTTACTTTTACATTTTTTTTCAATTGCATCAACTAGTGCATATCTTGTACAAATGAATTCAATTTGTCTTCTTGATAAATCTCTTAGTAATGCATTAATTTCCATTGAATTAGAATTCATCATGAATAAATATTCAAGCCAGAAACACATTAGACACAAAGATATTTGAAGTATGGAATGTTATGTAATCAGTAATTAACTGCAGTGTAATCGTACATACTAAATAAAAGACACATTTCAAAGATTATATCAACGTGTATTACGGGAAGTAGCATGTTTTATTTGCCTTACAAAAGGCAACACGTGCGAAAATGATATATTTATCAAATAAAATATAATTACTGGAGGAGAATGGAGTAATGGTGCAATTGTACTGATTACTGTTATTATTGTTATTATTATTATTGCCATATTTTGTGAAGGTCCTGCAACCCCAAATTTACATAACTTCAAACTTCCAGTCTCAAAATTTTAGAAGTTCTAAAATTACAAAGTCCTATTTTAAAAAACAAAATTTTATTTTGCGGTTTATATTTTTAATTATATAGACATGTGTTATCTTATTTGTCTTACCTTACTGAGAAAGAAATGAGGGTCACAAGTTATTTAAATATTTATAATATAAAAAGTGATTCAGAGAAGAATGAAAATCAAATAGGGCAGACAATTGTAACTATTTACGTCTCGTACGTATCTCTAAAAATAACAGAGATAATTTATGTGACCAGAGTTCTTGCCCTGTATAAATGGATTAATGAAATTAATTATAGTAGCTTACTTTATCATTGAAGAATAATGAGACACAGAAATAAGTGAAATAAGACATACATATTTTTATGAACTCTTTCATGCATTGATAAAATGATAACCACGCAATATTAAGGCAACCTATATTTACAAAGTATATAGAACCTTAATTTGTTTAATGCATTATGTATTGGTTTAACTGAATGTCATAATTGTGCACAGTCTAAAAAGTTTAAATTCGGACTTTGTTAACATAATTTATATCTCAAAATAAAAAGCAATCATTCACTTTATGGAACAAATATAGACTACAAAGAAATAGACCACAAAATAAACATATTTATAAAATATCTTATTAAAATTTATAACAAATATGAATATGTGTTAATCATATAATATTCATATATTTAATACTACTAAATTTTTTATCCAATATATTTAATTATAATTTTACTACATGTTAGAGTAATATCAATTTCTCCTTTTAGTTTATTTTGATCATTTTTTTCTTCAGAAACTACCAGTCCCATGGATGGCGATGTTAACTAGTGTTCCAATGTGGGCATTGTTAGTTACCCAATCTGCCCAAAATTGGGGCTTCTGGATGCTTTTAACTAAAATTCCATCCTACATGTCATCTGTCTTAAACAAAGATATTCAAGAAGTAAGTATTAGATTACATATGTGTGTACAATAATGCACAATACATAAGAGATACTATCTAAGTAAATTAATAAACATTTTATTACATTTTAGAAAAACAAACGTTTAAAACGCATCTTTCCTTAATCTTCAATAATCAATATGGAATATTTGCCATTGTCTATTCTTTACATTGTTATCATACTTATTATGTTTACCTTTTTTGTTTCAGAATGGTGCTTTGAGTTCACTGCCCTATCTAACTGCTTGGCTTCTAAGTTTTCCGATCAGTTATGTTTCTGATCTTCTTATCAAACGGAGTATTTTGTCCGTTACGGCGTCGAGGAAAATTTGCAACAGCATAGGTCAATGGATTCCAGCCGCGGCATTAATCGGTCTTGGATATGTTAATAAAGAACATCCAGATATAGCTGTAGCAGTATTAGTAATCGCTGTTTCCTGTAATATTGCTATTTATTGTGGTCACAATGTAAATCATATGGATCTCAGCCCAAACTTTTCTGGTGCTTTAATGGGCATCACAAACACATTTGCGAATATTTGCAGTATTCTAGCCCCGTTGGTTGCCAGCATGGTCGTTACAGATTCGGTAAGTATAAACTCCTTAGATTTACATTACACAAATCGTTGTATAATGTTATTTTGAATTCTGGCACCTGAACACATCCACTTATGTTTTTAATGGTTCTATTAGTATATACAACCTATTTTTCAAAGAATTGTTTTCTATATAATTACAAAACGGTTTTAATAATGGTTTTACATAATCTTGATCAATAAACTATTTAACACTAAAACTACTGAAGAGCTGATTTGCTTCAGGTTTATTATCTTAAAACAAAGCATTTTTCTAAAATCCTTTTATCAAAAAATACGCTGACAGTTTTTAAGATAAAAAAACAACTACATGCACTATTTTATGTTTTATTTTTTATTTATTAATCTTTTGCACATTATTTTCAAATGCTTTGTAGTGACTCAAACAGACAGTAATAGCTAATTATGGAAGTATAGTGGATTTAAAAAAGTAATTTTTTATACTGCAATTAATTTTTATATTTTTTATATTTCAGACTGATGTTTCACAATGGAGAAATATCTTTTTCATATCAGCCATAATATATATAGTTGGAAATTTGATATTTGTCTTGTTTGGTACATGTCAAATTCAACCATGGAATGACCCTCAGAAAAAAATTCAAGAGACATCTTTGAATAATGTAGAATCACCAGCAGTTGAAAACGGATATGTGAAAGAGAAGGAAGAGGTAAAAAAAGATACTGAAAATACAAACATAGAAAAAAATGCGTAGTATAACAAAGGACACATAGATGGATATAAAATTGTGAAAACTATTATAAGTATCATAAGTACTATGACTGAAGAATGTTTGAATTTTATTATTATCATCAATACAAGTGCGTGTAAAAAGGTTACAGAAGTGTGATTATTGTATATAAGCGTTCATGTATGCGTGTATGTATATTTAATATTTATTATAAAAATATAATATAATTAAGCAGGTGTTATTTTATCAAGATTTTCTATTACAGAAAATTCTTATATCATTAACCCTTTCGCTTCGAGCGCCGCTTATAGGCGGCATCCACAAGATGACCACTGCACGTTTTTCTGGCGCGCGTTTCCGTTCAGTTACAGTACTTCGACGGACTGGACTACCGAAGCGAAAGGGTTAAATCAAAGTATAAAAATATCTGTAAGAATTATATTTCAACTGTATTATTCTTCTTTTTGATGTTGCCTTGACATGGACCTCCAAATTGTTCGCATAAGATAAATTGTACATAAGATTGTTAATAATAATGTGATATAAGTTACTGCGGATAGAATAGCTGTATCACCAACTGGTATTGTCCATATATGTTTTGTATACTATAAAAATAATATAAAAATAACAATACATTTCTGTTCACTATTATTTAAAAAATATTTCCATTGTTAGTAATTTAATATATATACCATAACATATGGAATTTCTCTCCATTTGGGTACAAATTCTACACATGGAGAACATAAGTCTATTTTAGAAACTCTATATTCATTAATTCTCTTTTTACATCCTACAAGCAATTTTGGTTTTGGTAATGTAATATTCACGTATTTGTTAATGTTACTGGCATACTGATAACGCTGGTGAATTGGTAATTTCATAGTACATTGCATATTAGTTAACAATGAACAAATAGTAATGTTTTGAGTTTCTGCTTTCTCTTTAAACACTTCAATATCAGTTTCTCCATCTGAACATGCTGTACTCTAAAAAGGAACCAGTATAATGGGAGATTAAATGTTTATTAAGTAAATTATTATTAACTAAGTTATAACTCTTTAAAAACTACATTATAAAATATATTTTAATTGAAATGAATCATTGCTTGTTAGACTAAATACAAGCAAGAGTAATAAAGAACAAACTGTATAATAAAAAAAATATATTTTTGCATTATTAACTTACAACTCCAAGTCTTCTTAAATTATCTAATTCATTAACATTAACATATAAATCAGATGGAAGTTCCAAATAAATGGAAACATAACACTCTTCTATCAGATTATCAACATTTATTTGGTACTGTAAGAATCTGTAAGTAAATTTATGTTCCAACAATACATTAGAACACTTTATGGAATATAATTTAGTGTTGCCATCTAATTCTCCATTAACCATTACATTTTTATCTATGTCATTTACTAAGAATCCAATAATGAAAGAATAAAATATAACTTTGTTAGAATCTATATACTCTATATAACTTCTGTTTTTGAAATATAATAATTAATATATTTCAAAATTTTATTCAGAGTGTATTATGTCAAATGGCAATCAAAGGATAGGTATACACATACACATTAACAAATCCTTTACAAATAAGTATTTCTAGTATGAATAAAACATGCAGCGACACCCCATTGTTGTATGAAACAAGAACTTAAATTGCCATTATTTTAAAGGAAACTATAGAATACATGTACACGTTTTCTTATCAAATATATGGGACGGATATTGAAATAACATATGCATAAAGACTCCTTAATGAGAAAAAGGTAGTTTTATTTTACTTCAAATTTAGTTTCTTTGAAAACACATTTGACAGTATCAGTAACATTCTAATTAACTGTAACATTTATAAACTTAGGACATTAGCTAATAATTCAATGTATTTATTTCATGATAAGACGTATTTGTTAACTAAAGAATCCAGTAAATCATGATTAATTTAGGTAATGGAGATTCTGACTACAAAATCTTACTGTACTTAACCTATGAAATCCTTTGCCTTCTACTGCTAGCGAAACAGAAGCATTCATCGGTTCACAAATTACTGCTGTTTGCAAGATTAAAGAAGAAACTAAAATAGCTTTCACGCAGTATTGTTGAACACGACTTATTATCATTTCTTAAAATAATTAACGGATATAATTCACCTAACCTACACACCGTGTTTGTCAGACAGTTTCATTTATTTACCACGCGCCGCATGTGTGCTGTGATTGGTCCTAGTTACGTAACCAAGAGCAACGCGCATGCATTGTTATGACATTTTTGACAGTGACATAAATCCAAATATTTAAAAACAAAATTTGCAAGCGCGCATTCTTCCCCTTTCAAAGCCGGACGATCTCGCCCCTAAGCTAGACGTGTATAAGCTATATTTATATTTAATTTCTTCACTACATATTAACTAATGAAGAGAATATACAGATACGATCGGTAATAATATTGTTACTTCTAGAATACAGTGTCAAAAGGTAGCTTTGATTTTAAAATAACAAATCTAGTTGTGCTTTGATTAACTAATGAATTGATGCGAGGTATTTCAATTATATTGTTCTGAGATTTTAAAAATTGCTTTTATAAAAGATTTTTTAAGCAGTCATAGCCGTTCAACGCGTGAGAGTAAATATTCATTTAAATCTCGCTAATTCACGGACACAAACCGATTTCTATATCTTTAAGAAACCACGAATGGAATGCAACAGTATGTATACTCCGACTGTACAGTCAACTAATATTTTTTTTCCTGGGTTTAAAATTAATAACAGCTCGATAAAATCAAAAGCATTCTGAAGTTAATTATTCTTGATCTGCGATGTAATTTGACGAATATTATAGACAATTAAGGCAATAAAATTAATATTTATTGAATTTTTTCGAAAATTGAACATGTGGCGCCATCTCTCCGGCGAACAGGATGAATTACACACTTTTTAAACTGGAGATTAATTAGTTCCCATCTTCCACCGCTAGACGGCGCCACCCGCATTTTCCGTTCAATTCAATATAGTTGATTTTATTAGTTTAATTGGCTATAAATACGAATTGAATTACATCGGAGTGCAAGACAAATTTCGTCCACTATACTGTGTCTCGTCGATAATATAGGGAATGACATAAGAATGGCTAAAAATTTTCTTTCAAGTCGCCAGGAACCCTTCTCAGAGATATCTTCTTTTGCAAGGAAGAGCTTCTTTACAAAATTAGGTCACTATCGGAGCGTGACGGTTTTCCGTAGTTTCTCCCAATATTCATATCATGAACTATTTTCTGTCGTTTCCATAAAAACGACTAAATAATAAAAAAATTGTATATATATAATAATTATCGAAAACTCATGTTTCAAATAGCCTAGGCAAATTTTCAGAGAAAAATAATATATATGAAGATATATATATAATATAATATAAATTTATTTCAAATTAATATTTATATTAAATATTAAATATATGGAGATGTATACATATATGTATATACGTATACATAGTTTTATGTATACGTATATGTAATATATTTTCATCAATTTATTATCATGTACTTCAAACTGGATTGCACAATGTTCAGACATTTCATTCTGTCACTAATATGTCTGAAATAGGTAACCACTTCGGATAAATCAGAAGTAATCGTGTTTTTGTGCTATCACTGATAAGAAACAGAGGCTTCTATGGTCGAGATCCTCATCAAATACTCATAAGTACAAATCAGACTCCGGTAAAGTGACAGTTCCTTCCAATATTTCAAGTGAAACTTTCAGTCTCTCATTTGACCAGCAAGGTGCGTAACAAAACATTACTCATAAAATATTAATTTACTTTCGAATAATTACAAATATATGTACAATCATAATGTACTCTTATATAACATAATCGATGAATAAATAAAATTCACATAAACGGAAGATATTAAAATCTGTCTGATAAATAATTACTTAATTTTGAATCTTTCGCATTAAAAAATACGAGTACCATTACAGTGCAGTATAAACTAAAGTAACTTTAAATAAGATTCAGTTAACAAGTAATATAATTTTCCCGGCAAAAGTTATTACTTATCAAATTATTTTCAGGTACTTAATCAAGTAATTTTGAGTACTAAAGATGAACAAGAACATCGTCGGAATTTCGCAACAGACATTAGTTTCTAATATCGAAAACGAAAATGTACCGGCCAAAAGGTTGCCTCAATATATAGCCATGTTGTCAGCCACTCTTGGCGGTATAGCAGTTGGCACGACAGTAGGCTGGACATCAGCTGCTGGTGATGGTGGAAGAAAACTACAAGATGTATATAAAATAGAAGTTTCTGAAGAAGACTTTTCATGGATCAGTTCTTTAACTACACTTGGAGGTGCAGTGGCATGCCTTCCTACTGGAATTCTTACTAAAATTATTGGAAGAAAATCGTCAATGCTTTTGACAGTAATACCTTTTATCATAGCTTGGATGCTTATTATTTTTGCTGACTCCGTACTCATGTTTTGTATTGCTAGATTCATTATCGGCCTCGGTACTGGAGCATTTTGTGTAGCTGGACCTATGTACGCAGCAGAAATAGCAGAGACCAAGATTCGTGGTGCTCTGGGATCTTTTGTTCCACTATCTTTCAGTATAGGCATTCTAGTATCTTATATTTTGGCAACTTTTGTGAACATACGCGTACTATCTATTATATGCGCTATCATACCATTCATATTTTTGGGAATATTCATGTTTATGCCAGAATCGCCTACTTATTATTTACAAAAAGGTGACGACGAGTCAGCAAGAAAAAGTTTAATCAAATTACGAGGCAGTCAGTATAACGTGGAATATGAATTACAAGAGCAACGAGAGGCACTAGAAGAAAATGCTAGACTAGCAGCGTCTTTTTTCGTCGTACTTAAATCTAGAGCTACTGTGAGAGCTTTTATAATTTCTTATGGCCTCGTGTTTTTTCAACAGTTTTGTGGTATAAACGTAATTTCCTATTATGCCAGCGGTATTTTTGAAAAGGCTGGTGGTGATTTAGATCCTAATATTGCCACTATTATTATAGGTGTGATACAAATAATAGCTGGCCTTATGAACACACTGACTGTAGATTATTTAGGTAGGAAGATATTGTTGATAGGGTCTGCAATACTCATGGTTGTAGGAATGTTTGCCCTTGGTTTATATTTCTACCTTCATGATCATGATAATGATGTTAGCACGATTGGATGGTTACCTCTATTATCTGTATGTATCTTTATTATTGCGTACAATATCGGCTTCGGACCTGGTCCATGGATAGTGCTTAATGAAGTTTTTGCATCAGAAGTAAAAAATTTAGCTGCAAGTAGTGCTATATTATTGACCTGGATCTTTACTTTTATTATAACTAAATTTTTCAGTAATTTAAACAGTGCTATTGGTACTGGTCCTACATTTTGGTTCTTTGCTGTAATGAGTGCAATAGCAGTTGTTTTTCTATGTTTCATAGTTCCTGAAACAAAAGGCAAATCTATGGTAGATATTCAGAAAGATCTGAAAAATTCACGAATATTGTTATTTTGAACTTTTCGTATGAAACCAAATGTGGGTTTAAATTATGTGAATGTGTGTATATGTAAAACGTTCAAATGAAGACAAAACTTTATACAATGATTAGATTATAATACCCGCGAAAGCGTTAGAAAGTAAACACGATAGAGAGTTAATAATATTATACATTTCGTTTCTTTCAGTAGATTAATGTAAAGAAGTACCTTTTTATTTATTTGTCTGATTTGGACGTTAAAATCTGTTACTCGAGACGAGTAATCTAAAATTATATTTGTAAAGCGTTTGTACAGTTTATAGAGACAATATTAGCTATAATTTTAATAAGAGAAAGTGCAAAAATATTTGTATAAAATTGTCAATAATGTGCCTGGGAATAGTTTTAAGTTTTGTAATTTGTGGCCCTTTTTTCTTCTTTTTTGCGATACTTACTTTGTTTATGTAATCTGTGTGCGCTATATTATAATAAAACATCTCACTGTTATAATAAATGTACGTGGTTGTCATATTGTATTATACAATTAATTACGTCCTTCTCATTTTTCTTTTTCGTTTTATAGTGTCATCTTACCAAAATTTTCTTTAGACTCATTTTACACTTTAGACTCAACTGTTTCCTCTGAACACTCCAAATATTATAATAGTATTACTGGTAATAAAGAGTTAAATTAATTATAATTATCTTCGGTATTGTAAAATGCTATAGCTGATAATTGTATAAAATCTGAGATATCTATCTAAATGTAAAGTGAAAATAATAATGTAAGGAAATACTCTCACCATTATGGGATAATCTCTGCCCAACTCCGATGAATCTAATACAGCTGTCATACATTCGTAATAATAATAAATGTATCGAGTAAACGCCGCATATCAGATATAGAGTTCAAACTGTTTTCTCCACAAACACATTAAATAGCAATATCACTTTTCTTCGTTTGTATTTGTATGATTTTTATCGAATTAATTAGCATTTATATAACTGGTAAGGCACAGTAAAATATATCGTGTAAAAGCTCGACACTTCCAATCTTATCGGAGCTTATCAGATTGCGCAATATGTAGTAACTTATTAATGATATATTATAGCATTATTGGATCCTTTTGATCTATTTTTTATCGATAAATATTGTTGTGATAATCATGTGTCGTAATTCATGCATTTTCAATTAATGTAAAGAAAAAAATTTAGCAGTGTAAGTACTTAAGAAGATTGATTTTTATGAAGGTAGCTGAACACAAATTATAAAATTTAAAATATTAGTCTAGGGTTTATATCATTGTATACAGAGTGAAGGATAACTGTTATAAAGAAGGAGCATCTGGCATAAAGGGTTGTCAAGGTGTAAGGGAACGACTGAAAAATATTTCTGAATCTGAAAAGTCTAGATGAAATTATTTCTTTAATTGCAAAATTATTATTTTTTTTTATAATATTCACGACAAGATTTTTAAATTTACTAATAACAATGCTAATTTTTGTTAGCTGCAGTAAGTTATGTTAGTAGAGAATAAGTATCAAAACAGTACCCCTGTATTATGGCAGTCCGTTATACTAATTTTCCAGCTTTATTGACGAGGCAATAAAGCAGCGGGCGATGATATCGACATACGAACAATTTCTATACTTGTTTTTAAATTCTGGGCGAAACTTCGATAAACCGTCATGCTTCGATATCGACAAAATTTTGCAAATAAACTCTTTCTTGCAAAAGGAAACATCTGTGAGAACTGTTTTTGGCGACTCGAATGACAAATTTTTATCATCCTAATGTTATTCCCTATATTAACGAAGGGACACAATATAGTGTGCGAACTGTTCTGAACACATAATCCGCATCTTCGGATCCACGGAATGTATTGCAAACAGCATTTTCATGTTAACAATATATACATTAACAGTATTCAGTATTGCTGTCTCCACCAAAAACTACACGAAACCTACTCAGACAGTATTTCCGTGTAGATAGCATGTACATTAACAGTATTCAATAAAACTACATGAATATTATATGCATATACATATGTGTACATGTACGCACACATACGTTTATTATACGCGACTTTATTTTCAGAATATCGTCGGTAATGTAAGAAATGATATGAAAATGGTAAAAAAGTTTTTCCGAGTCGCCAAAACCCGTTGTCGACAGATACTTCCTTTCTTAAAAAGGAGCTTATTTGTAAAATTTAACGTGATTTAGAGCATGACGACTTTCTGAAGAAAAGACCTAAAATCAAGTAAGATTTAAATTTTTGTCATGAATTCAAATCAAGGTGTTGGAAGAAGTGAATTCCATTTTCCTTCGCCACTAATTTTACTAACTATGGTATCAATAACATGGTGGAAACGCATTGTTTACCATCTACCGGCAGAAAAGTAAGACAGGGTGATAGTTCAATTTTAAATAAGGTACTGTATATTGTTCGAATATAATATATAAACTATAAGATAAGATAGTGTTTTATTACTTCAATAAGACAATACTTCAAACCTTGCAGCCATATCACACAGTGATTCAAGATAACCATGACCTTAACAAGAAATTACTTTATTGGAATGTATTTAACAATGCGTATGAGTAATATATTCACAGTTCATTCATAAATTCTTTATGCAACAATTGTTACGTTAATTTAAATTATAATGTATGTATACCAAATAAACAAATAAAATCAAAAGATAGTAAATAGATACAACAGATTAGGACCAAATGTTCTCAAGGTAAAGAATTTGACAAGTGCTCATCAGATATAGATATTTTAAAATCCAAGCGGTCCTCAATAACAAAACAGTTTTATTCAACGTTTCAAGAAGTTACTCACGTTTTTATATTACCAACAAAGTGCGTAGCAAAACGTAACGACAACATGCTGTGATAAAATTATGTTAATAAAGTATTGATCTACTTTTGTGCAATATAATCGACCAACAAATGGATATCACATAACAGAAAAATATCAAAGTGACCGTACTTAAAATTTATTTATCCTTTAAAATGTGATTATCAGTTTTAACACTTTAGAACACGGCTTACACCCGAAAGCCTCAACAGCCACATATGCAATATAATGTGTTCTTAGTTCTACTATCATGTCATGAACTACCGTTCAGATTGCAGAATGATACGGATTGCACAATGTTCAGATATTCTACTATGTCAGAAAAAGACAATTACTTCGAATAAGTGGACATTAATCATGTGTCCGTGATATTGCTGATAAGAAACAAAGGCTTCCAAGATACAGGTCCTTATCAAATACCCATAAGTACAACTCAGACTCCGGTAAAGACACAGTTCCTTTCAATATTTCAAGTGAAACTTAAAGTCTCTCATTTGGCTACCAAGGTACGTAGCAAAACTTGGTGATAAAATATTATATATGGTTGACTTGCTAGTACATTACTCGTAAAATATTCATTTACCTTCGAATAAATACAAGTATATGTACAATAGCAATGTACTCTTATGTAACATAATCGATGAATAAATAAAATTCACATAAACGGAAGATATTAAAATCTGTCTGATAAATAATTACTTAATTTTGAATCTGTCGCATTAAAAAATACGAGTACCATTACAGTACAGTATAAACTAAAGTAACTTTAAATAAGATTCAGTTAACAAGTAATATAATGTTCCAGGCAAAAGTTATTACTTATCAAATTATTTTCAGGTACTTAATCAAGTAATTTTGAGTACTAAAGATGAAGAAGAATGTCGGAATTTCGCAACAGACATTAGTTTCTAATATCGAAAACGAAACTGTACCGGCCAAAAGGTTGCCTCAATATATAGCCATGTTGTCAGCCACTCTTGGCGGTATAGCAGTTGGCACAACAGTAGGCTGGAGTTCGGCTGCTGGTGATGGTGGAAAAAAACTACAAGATGTATATAAAATAGAAATTTCTATAGAAGAATTTTCATGGATCAGTTCCTTAACTACACTTGGAGGTGCAGTGGCATGCCTTCCTACTGGAATTCTTGCTAAAATTATAGGAAGAAAATTGTCACTGCTTTTGACAGTAATACCTTTTACCATAGCTTGGATGCTTATTATTTTTGCTGACTCCGTACTCATGTTTTGTATTGCTAGATTCATTATCGGCCTTAGTGCTGGTGCATTTTGTGTAGCTGCACCTATGTACTCAGCAGAAATAGCAGAGACCAAGATTCGTGGTGCTCTGGGATCTTCTGTTCCACTATCTTTCAGTATAGGCATTTTAGTATCTTATATTTTGGCAACTTTTGTGAACGTACGCGTACTATCTATAATATGCGCTATCATACCATTCATATTTTTGGGAACATTCATGTTTATGCCAGAATCACCTACTTATTATTCACAAAAAGGTGACGACGATTCTGCAAGAAAAAGTTTAATCAAATTACGAGGTAGTCAGTATAACGTGGAATATGAATTACAAGAGCAACGAGAGGCATTAGAAGAAAATGCTAGACTAGCAGCGTCTTTTTTCGTCGTACTTAAATCTAGAGCTACTGTGAGAGCTTTTATAATTGCTTACGGTCTCGTGTTTTTTCAACAACTGTGTGGCATAAACGCTATATCCTTTTATGCCAGCGGTATTTTTGAAAAGGCTGGTGGTGCTTTAGATCCTAATATTGCCACTATTATTATAGGTGTGATACAAATAATAGCTGGCCTTATGAACTCATTGACGGTAGATTATTTAGGTAGGAAGATATTGTTAATAGGGTCTGCAATATTCATGGTTGTAGGAATGTTTGCTCTTGGTTTATATTTCTACCTTCTTGATCATGAGAATGATGTTAGCATGATTGGATGGTTACCTCTATTATCTGTATGTATCTTTATTATTGCGTTTAATATCGGCTTTGGACCTGCTCCATGGATAATGCTTGGTGAAGTTTTTGCACCGGAAGTGAGAAGTGTTGCTGCAAGTAGTGCTGTACTCTTGACCTGGTGCCTTACTTTTTTTGTAACTAAATTTTTCAGTAATTTAAACAGCGCTATTGGCACAGGCCCTACATTTTGGTTCTTTGCTGTAATGAGTACTATAGCTGTTGTCTTTGTATATTTCGTAGTTCCTGAAACAAAAGGCAAATCTTTGATAGATATTCAGAGAGATCTGAAAAATTCACGAATATTGATATTTTGAACCTTTCGTATGAAACCAAATTTGGGTTTAAATTATGTTAATGTGTATATATGTAAAACGTTTAAATGAAGACAAAACTTTATACAATGATTAGATTATAATACCTGCGAAAGCGTTAGGAAGTAAACACGATAGAGAGTTGATAATACATTTCGTTTCTTTTAATAGATTAATGTTAAAAAGTATTTTTTTATTTATTTGTCGATTTGGACGTTCGAATTTGTTAGTCTTCAGGAGAAATCTAAAATTAAATTTGTAAAGCGTTTGTATAGTTTATATAGACAAAATTAGCTATAATTTTAATAAGAGAAAATGTAAAAATATTTGTATAAAATTATCAATAACGTGCGTGGAAATAGTTATAAGTTTTGTAATTTCTGATCCTTTCTTGTTCTTTTTTTGCGATACTTACCCACTGTTATAATAAATGCACGTTGATGTCATATTGTATAATTAATTACGTCCTTCTATTTTTCCTATTTACTTTATAGTGTCATCCAGTAAATTTTAACACTTTATACTCAACTGTTTCCTCTGTATACTTCAAATAAAGAGTTAAATTAATTATAATTATATTAGACATTGTAAAATGCTATAGCTGATAATTGTATAAAATCTTAGATATCTAACTAAATGTAAAGTGAAAATAATAATGTAAGGAAATATTCTCACCATTATGGGATAATCTCTGCCCAACTCCGATGAATCTCATACAGCTGTCATACATTCGCAATAATAATAAATGTATCGAGTACACGCCGCATATCAGATATAGAGTTCAAACTGTTTTCTCCACAATCACATTATATAGCAATATCACTTTTCTTCGTTTGTATTTGGATGATTTTTATCGAATTAATTAGCATTTATATAACTGGTAAGGCACAGTAAAATATATCGTGTAAAAGCTCCACACTTTCAATCTTATCGCAGTTTATCAGATTGCGCAATATGTAGTAACTTATTAATGATATATTATAGCATTATTGGATCCTTTTAATCTATTTTTTGTCATTCACGACAAGATTTTTAAATTTACTAATAACGTATGCTAATTTTTGTCAACTGCGGTAAGATATGTTAGTTGAGAATAAATATCAAAACAGTATCCCTGTGTTATGGCACTCCGTTATACTAATTTTCCAACTTTATTGACAATAGCAATAGCGGGCGACAATACCGACATACGAGAAATTGCTATACTTGGTTTTAAATTCTGGGCGAAGCTTCGGAAAACGTTAAGCTCCGATATCGACCAAATTTTGCAAATAAACTGTTTTTCGCAAAAGGAAATATCTGTGAGAATGGTTTTTGACGACTCGGAAGAAAATTGTTTACCATTCTTATGTCATTCCCTGTATCATCGACGAGATATAGTATAGTGTGCGAATTGTTCTGAACAAATAATCCGCACTTTCGGACTCACGGAATATAGTGCAAGCAGCATAAAATATTTATTAATAAACATGTAATAAATATATAGCAAATTAATCAATGAAATCAATATTAATTGAATTTTTTCGAAAATGGATCAAGTGGCGCCATCTCTCCGGCGAACAGGGTGAACTACACACTTTTGAAACTATAGTTTAATTATTTCCTACCTTCTACCGTTAGATGGCGACAGATAAAATAGAAATATTGTGATCATCAAGTAGTGGGTTAAGAAGAGTTCTTATTTCAAAGCTATCGGTTAAGAAGAGTTCTATTTATTATTGCGAAAAAATGATTAATGTTCAATGCAATTGTCATTTAATCGATTTCAATTTTTTTAAATAACTAAATCATTTTAATTCAAAATTAATTCCAATAAAATTAGTTACTTTTGCAAAGCTATTAATTATTTGATTATTAAATATAGGAAGACAATTCCTATAGAAACCCTCAGGATAATTAGGATTAGCCTAAGTATGGTTATAATTAATAATAGTTTGGTAAAGTCAAAATAGTTCGAAATTAATTAGTCTTGTACTCTGATATAATTCGATTCATGTTATAGTCAATTAAGCTAATAAAATCAATTATAATAATTGAATTGATTCGAAAACGATACACACCGCGCCATCTAGCGGCAATGCGTGGGAACTAATGAAACTACAGTTTCAAAACTGCGTAGTTCACCCTGTTCACCGGAGAGATGGCGCTACATGTTCCATTTTCGTAAAAATTCAATTAACATTGATTTTATTAGTTTAATTAACTTCAATATGCATCAAATTACATCGGAGTGCAAGACTAATTAACTTCGAAGTGTTTTGACTTTACCAAACCATTATCAATTTTAAACAATTCTTAGGCTAATTAGGTCCGGCTTATGTGCTGGCATCTAGTTTTCCGAAGTTTCGCATTTTATTATAAGATTTGTAAATCTTCTAGTTTTGGATAAATGTATAACTTATAATATATACTTACTTGATCCATGTGCGCTTAATGCACGATTCTTGGAACTCCGAATGGTGCATTTAGCGAGCGCACATATCTTCAATCCAAAACATTTTCGTAAAAGAAATCGTTCTGGAATAAATTAAATTATAATTTAATAGTAAATCGTAGCTCTTAGCTCGATATCGTTTTCTAAAGTTCATTTCGTGAAAAATCATTTAGAAATTGACATCGATTACCAGATCACACCACGTGGAGGTTGCTACGACAGAGACCCACCTTATCTCCAAATCCCAACCACCCTCCAATTGCAACTACCTCATTTATCGGAAGGATAAATAAATTCTTACTCTACTTAGCCCGTAGGCTCACATGTACAAGTTCTTTACCCTAAAATAGCAAAGAACTTGCACCGCACGCACACTGTACATCTTACATACAAACTCACTTATAAACTTAATACTAATCTCGTGGGATCCCACATACATACTCTGTTCTAAAATTGCACTCGCATTATGTAAAATAAAATGCTAAACGAGAGAGGCAGAGAGGAAGTGAAGAACTGATACTATGATCTAACGCGGAAAAAGTTCACGAATTAAAATGAGTGCAATTTAAAACAGCCCTCGTATACGCACACGCTTAACATACTTATTCTAAACGCCGTGTACCTCTTATTCTAAAATTGCACTCGTATAATGTAAAACTTTGTAAAGAAAACAAGGGAATAGAGAAGAAAGTTGGAAGAACTTTCATTTAAGTATGGGGCAATTGACAAAAAGTGACAGGCTGTTGCTACAATTTAATGTGCAAGAATCTAATAAAATAAACAGTTTGTACGAATTTGGCACGATCGTACAGTCATGGTCACTATGCTCACTCAAAAATAGAAAAATACAACCAGATCCCGTGTCGCTTCGGACAATTCGTCCTACGACATGATGAGAACTGGAGGAAGCGTAAAGCATGCGACTCACCGATCGCTGACTTAAACCACTGCGATCGTTTTACCGCTAGGGCATCTCGGAGGTAGATCCACGATTGGTTGGCTGCTTCCGTGCTGCTTTCTGGATTTGGCGAATGATCCGTTAGATTGACTGACTTTCTGTAATCATAAAAGGATCACAACAATTAAGTAACTGTTTATCAATTTACATTTCTAGTAACATATTTTTTAAACGCAACATTTAATAAGAAGCTTTTGTGACTTTGAAATGTACAAACATGCATGCAGAAATACGTATAACTATAATACATTACAAAAACCGGTAATAAATTTGTAAACGTGCATCAAAATCGGTCACATGAAACATGATAAAATATTTGAAACGTATGTTAGAGCAGTAGTATTTTAGTTAGACTAAAACACTAGTACTAACATGTCAATACACTTAAATAACCAGTCCATAAATTACACTAAAGCTCCAGTAACAGTTTGTGAAAACACATTTGTCAAATCACGATATATTTTATTGTAATTAATAATTTTTCAGATATTTATTTATCAAATTATTTTAAATATTCAAATTCGTTTTCTCTTAAATTTCTATCGTAGATATGTTGCAAAATGATTGTTAGTTAATATATCACGATATATTTTATTATAATTAATAATTTTTCAATTATTTAATTATCATAAATAAGATATTGTATATTGTTCAAATATAATATATAAAATATACGATAAGATAGTGCTTTATAAGATAACTTTACAGACATATCACAGAGTGATTCCAGATAACCATGGCTTTGACAAGAAATTTCTGTATTAGAATATATTCAATTGTACATAGTAATTGTTTATTAATAGTTCATTTGTAATTTCATTACACAACACTTAGTAAGATAATTGAAATTATGATACATATTTCAAAAAACAAAAACTGAATTTCTGAAGATAATATGCAGATATAGTAGATTGGAACCAAATGGTCTCAGATTGATGATTTGTCAAGTGTTCATCAGGTGACATCTTAAAATCCAATCGGTCCTCGGTAACAAAACAGTTTTATTCAACATTTCAATTAGTTACTAACGTTTTTAAATTACCAACAAGTTGCGTAGCAAAACGTAACGACAACATGCTGTGATAAAATTATGTTAATAAAGTATTGATCTACTTTTGTGCAATATAATCGATAAACAAATGGATATCACATAACAGAAAAATATCAAAGTGACCGTACTTAAAATTTATTTATCTTATTAAATGTGATTATAAGTTTTAACACTTTAGAACACGGCTTACACCCGAAAGCCTCAACAGCCATATATGCAATATAATGTGTTCTTAGTTCTACTATCATGTCATGAACTACCGTTCAGATTGCAGAATGATACGGATTGCACAATGTTCAGATATTCTACTATGTCAGAAAAAGACAATTACTTCGAATAAGTGGACAAGTCATGTTTCCGTGATATTGCTGATAAGAAACAAGGGCTTCCAAGATACAGGTCCTCATCAAATACCCATAAGTACAACTCAGACTCCGGTAAAGACACAGTTCCTTCCAATATTTCAAGTGAAACTTAAAGTCTCTCATTTGGCCAGCAAGGTACGTAGCAAAACTTGGTGATAAAATATTAAATATGGTTGACTTGCTAGTACATTACTCGTAAAATATTCATTTACCTTCGAATAATTACAAGTTTATGTGCAATAGTAATGTAATCTTATGTAACATAATCTATGAATAAATAAAATTCACATAAACGGAAGATATTAAAATCTGTCTGATAAATAATTACTTAATTTTGAATCTTTCGCATTAAAAAGTGCAGTATAAACTAAAGTAACTTTAAATAAGATTCAGTTAACAAGTAATATAATTTTCCAGGCAAAAGTTATTACTTATCAAATTATTTTCAGGTACTTAATCAAGTAATTTTGAGTACTAAAGATGAAGAAGAACGTCGGAATTTCGCAACAGACATTAGTTTCTAATATCGAAAAGGAAAATGCACCGGCCAAAAGGTTGCCTCAATATATAGCCATGTTGACAGTCACTCTTGGCGGTATAGCAGTTGGCACGACAGTAGGCTGGAGTTCGGCTGCTGGTGATGGTGGAAAAAAATTACAAGATGTGTATAAAATAGAAATTTCTGAAGAAGACTTTTCATGGATCAGTTCCTTAGCTACACTTGGAGGTGCAGTGGCATGCCTTCCTTCTGGAATTCTTACTAAAATTATAGGAAGAAAACTGTCAATGCTTTTGACAGTAATACCTTTTACCATAGCTTGGATGCTTATTATTTTTGCCGACTCCGTACTCGTGTTGTGTATTGGTAGATTCATTCTCGGCATCAGTGCTGGAGCATTTTGTGTAGCTGCACCTATGTACTCAGCAGAAATAGCAGAGACCAAGATTCGTGGGGCTCTGGGATCTTTTGTTCCACTATCTTTCAGTATAGGCATTCTAGTATCTTATATTTTGGCAACATTTGTGAACATACTCGTAATATCTATTATATCCGCTATCGTACCATTCATATTTTTGGGAATATTCATGTTTATGCCAGAATCGCCTACTTATTATTTACAAAAAGGTGACGACGACTCTGCAAGAAAAAGTTTAATCAAATTACGAGGCAGTCAGTATAATGTGGAATATGAGTTACAAGAGCAACGAGAGGCACTAGAAGAAAATGCTAGACTAGCAGCGTCTTTTTTCGTCGTACTTAAATCTAGAGCTACTGTGAGAGCTTTTATAATTTCTTATGGCCTCGTGTTTTTTGAACAGCTGTGTGGTATAAACGCCATTTCCTATTATGCCAGCGGTATTTTTGAAAAGGCTGGTGGTGATTTAGATCCTAATATTGCTACTATTATTATAGGTGTGATACAAATAATAGCTGGACTTATGAACTCACTGACTGTAGATTATTTAGGTAGGAAGATATTGTTAATAGGGTCTGCAATATTCATGGTTGTAGGAATGTTTGCTCTTGGTTTATATTTCTACCTTCTTGATCATGAGAATGATGTTAGCATGATTGGATGGTTACCTCTATTATCTATATGTATCTTTATTATTGCGTTTAATATCGGCTTCGGACCTGCTCCATGGATAGTGCTTGGTGAAGTTTTTGCACCAGAAGTGAGAAGTGTTGCTGCAAGTAGTGCTGTGCTTTTGACCCGGCTCTTTAGCTTTCTTGTCACTAAATTTTTCAGTAATTTAAACAGCGCTATTGGCACAGGCCCTACATTTTGGTTCTTTGCTGTAATGAGTACTATAGCTGTTGTCTTTGTATATTTCGTTGTTCCTGAAACAAAAGGCAAATCTTTGGTAGATATTCAGAAAGATCTGAAAAATTCACGAATATTGTTATTTTGAATTTTTTGTACGATACCAAATGTGGGTTTAAATTATGTGAATGTGTATATATGTAAAACGTTCAAATGAAGACAAAACTTTATACAATGATTAGTTTATAGTACCCGCGAAAGCGTTAGAAAGTAAGCACGATAGAGAGTTAATAATACATTTCGTTTCTTTTAATAGATTAATGTTAAAAAGTATTTTTTTATTTATTTGCCGATTTGGACGTTAAAATTTGTTACTCTTCACGAGAAATCTAAAATTAAATTTGTAAAGCGTTTGTACAGTTTATATAGACAATATTAGCTATAATTTTAATAAGAGAAAGTGTAAAAATATTTGTATAAAATTTACAATAATGTGCCTGGGAATAGTTTTAAGTTTTGTAATTTGTGATCCTTTTTTGTTCTTTTTTGCGATACTTACTTTGTTTATGTAATCTGTGTGCGCTATATTATAATAAAACATCTCACTGCTATAATAAATGTGAAAATTTATTATAGCAGAAAAGTGCATTTCCGCGCGTAGGACAGTCCTCTTCTCTCATGAAACGTTCAAGAAGATAGTCGCGCAAATGTAAGAAAAGAAGTATTGAAAGTTTATGTACCATTTAAATAAGTGCGCGTCCATGTTTTTGTGTCAGTAATTAAACTCATATAACAGTTTTTTACGTGATTAACATTCTTAATAATAAATTTGAAAATGTTCCACCCAAAATTCAACTGCGGAGTTTAATTACTTCTTCCCTTACACGTCGAAAGAATAGGGTTCTGCAAAGAGCGAAAGGGACTCTACAATTCTGTCTTATGTACCGCCATCTAGCGGTAGAAAATGAGAACTAGTTAAGCTACAGTTTCAAAAGTGTGTAATTCACCCCGTTCGCCGGAGAGATGGCGCCACTACTTCCATTTTCGTAAAAATTCGATTAATAATGATTTGATTGATTAATACATTATATAATTATTATATATTAATTAATATTAATTTTATTCTGTTTGCAATATATTCCATGGGTCCGAAGATGTGGATTATGTGTTCAGAACAGTTTGCACACTATACTGTATCTCGTCGATGATGTAGGGAATGACATAAAAAACTTATTTGCAAAATTTGGTCGATATTGAAGCACGACGGTTTTCCGAAGTTTCGTCTAAATTGTAAATTTTTGACTATACATATTGATCGTCTAATGGTAATTACGTACCGCGTCGTAATCAGATGATGTGTTCAACGCCAAGTGTATCGATAGAGTATACGTTCGGTTAATGCACGTTTGATTAATGCACGATATGATCGCCTTTTAATCACATTTACAATGGCGGTCATTCTTCGAATTCGTCCCGCAAGAAAACTACCCCAAGCATCATCCTCAAATTTGGGAACTTGGAAATTTAGAACTCAGGAAGCTACGAAATTGGAAATTTGTAGATTCAAGAATTTGGGAACATGAAAAATTTGAAAATTTAGAAAACTGAAGGTTTGAACTATGAAGATTTAGTAATTTGAAAATTTGAAGATTCAAAAATTAAGGACTGTAAGGACTTAGAAGTTTAGAAAATGTATGAATTCAAAGATCGACAAATTTCCACCCATTAGTTCAAAGAACGCCCAAAACTGCATTCATCAACTATATTCATCAACCTTAAGAAAAATGTAAAAAATCTGTGGTTAAGTCCCATGACAAAAAGATTCTTGCATTGGTACTGTCAAGATCTTCACTTTTATCAATTTCTCTTTGAAATCCATAATTTTGAAAATCGTATAGCTCGTGGACGTTGTAATCACTCACATTAATACTCAGACACTATTCCCGCATTTTGTTTTGCATACGAAAATTCAATTTAGACGCTATATTACATATTTTACAGAAAGATAAACCATTCACTGTAGATTAAAAATACAAAAACTTCTATTTTCTATAATAATCAGTCGATTGAGTCATTTTAAACAATATGTATTTTTACGCCTCATTCATATGACACTAGTACACTTCCTATAAACTAGCAATATTCTGAAGCCATTTGAACTGCGAGATAGGATTGTTTTGTATGTAAACGTCTGGAATATAATTCAATATTCAATAATATTGTACTTTTTGTTCGAACAGGAAAAGTACAATGTGACGAAGTGTAAATGACGCTTTAAAGCCACACAGTCTGAAACCCACTTTAACACATGGAAGAGTTTCCTTATTTATGTGGGAACGCATTTCTTGTGGAAGCGCTGGTAACAGCCGTATGGCCGAACGTAAACAAACAGTAACATATCGATAAAACGATCTTATTGCACGAATAAAACTTTTATTTTTAATTCTTTTCTTATGACATTTTTATTAACATATTCATGACTTTTTCCTGATTAAAATGAGACCAAATACGATATAATTCCAAACATATTTACTTGTACTTTTAAGCATTTTTTTATATCGAGAGATTTATTGTAGTAAGATTCGCGGTAAACGGACGAGTGACATGTCGGGTAATTTCGTTTATCTTCGCTGCTATTCGGATAATCACGTGATACGTCTCACAGTCGAAATCGTAGGCTTCTACGTTTTTATGACTTCGAGGATTTTGCTTCTATAAGTTATTACAAGTAAATATGCCCCAAATTACGTCGTGTGTGGTCTCATTTTGATTAGGAAAGCGTCACAAATATGTTAGTAATAGTTGTATAAAAAATGGACTGAAAATAAAGAAGTTAGCAACGCATTAGAATTGTGAACAATACAACAGACTTTTGATCCTTGCCGGCTGCCATAATCGCATCTCTTTATTTCTTTTCTACTCGCTGCCCTCCTGCGTGCGGAACTTATCGTCAATTAAACCAGTAAACATAGTTTAAATTATATCGTGTTTGGTGTCATTTTAATTGGAAAAATGTCAAAAATCTATTGGTCAAAGTTTGGTTACGAAAAAGTCAAAAATAAAGAAGTTTTACATTTACATATGTATTGTCTCACGGATATACTGGAACCAAGCTCATGTTACATTTCTCGGCGTCTCGATGAGCCTTCCCCCAGTGATAAAGATATTTTTTTCGCCTATATCGAGACTTTACTGTGCTACAGTATCCGAATAATTAATGTAACTGTAGGTGTATCAGTTGTATCACTTGTAACACGCGTGTGTAGGTGTATCAAAAGTGTTCTTAGGAGTAATGACATGTACAAATGGCGGGGAGTTTCGAAACGGTGCAACAACCCTAACTTTTTTCCTCAGAAATCAGTTTTACTTCTGTTCCAGCTAAATCGCGTATCATCGCGCGTGTAAACCACGCCTTAATCCTTAGCTCTCGGGGATGTGGTGGTGGTAGCCAAGTTTTTCGGCAGTAGCGAACCGTGCTGTGTCGCGCGAGTATTATTCGTTCGCGCCAACGCATTCGAGTCGGTCGCTTCGGCAGTGCGACACATCGCGAACACATCATCGTGTAAACTCGAACAGCACTTTTTTTCCGATTTAAAATCGTCACCGGAATTAATATTGATTAAAAAGGACGAGAAGATCCGTTCTTCGCCGATAATATACTGAAACACGAGGTGTTGCCGAAACGAAAAAAGGCTATTGTTTAAACTGTCACGCTTCCTGGATTCGATAAAAGAACGAGCTAGACGGTTTTCACCTACATAATCGTTCGACTACCGATATTAGGACCCCGATCACGCGCACACTGGTAAGTATCTTGCGGTACTGATTGCACGTTGCTTTACGAGCCACATATTTAATTTCACCATAAAGAAAAGACGCGCGTTTGCGTACGCTCGGGTGCAACGTTGGTTTCCTTTGACTTAAGAGTAGGGGGAGAAGGCGAATTTATTGCATTCAATTTTAGGAGAACAGATTTGTATCTTGCCAAATTGGAATTTTATCAATTTCTAGATTTGTTAATAAATTAGTAAATTTTTCAACTTTCAAATTTCAGAATTTTCAAATTTCCAACTTCCCCAATCTCAAAATTCCAAACTTCTAAATTATGAAGTTTAAAAATCTTTAACTCGACAAGTGTTCATGATTTTCAATCCGTAGTAGACATTTCCCAATTTTCTCTAGGGGAAACCAAATTTGCTCCCTAGTGTACGTTTATAACTGCGTACGCTTTTAATGAGGATAACGAAACTGATGCGAAGTTGGAAGCTGAAACTTAACATATTATTGATCTTCAATCATCATCTGAATGCTATATCAATACAGGCTCTCAGACACTTTATAAAAAGTTATAACAATAACAGGAAATGACAACGGTCTGATGTGTCCGATATACAAGGTGTTTTTCTTCCTATAACTTTCTATAAATAAACATTCTATTGAACATTCTATAAATAAAAATAAGAAAAAATGTTTATACATAGGCCTTCGAATGCGTTATTAAAAATTATTAAAAAAAAAATATGAAAGTCGAGAATTATTCGTACGTAATATTGAAGGAGAAAATAATTATTTTGTACATTCCTCGCGATCTTTAACGTTTAACAGTCTATATTTATACAACAATTTTTTATCATTTTTATTCACGGGAGACGATGGTAACGTTTCACGCAGAGAACTGGGACATACTGTATGTGGCATCGAATAATAAATTGCAACTCTGGTCAGATTAATTAATTATAAAATTTGTTATCATGTTCCTGACAAGATTTTAAATGGAATTTTTATTACAACTTTAACAATGACAGTTTTTGATTACTGAACTGTCGAATATTTTTGCGCATCTCTTTATAAATTCGGGTCACTAGGATTCCCCATACATTATCAATGATATTTTATATCCGGAGAACGTGTCGGCCATTTTAAAATTTCCGTATTGCGATCTTTAAGTCATGTTGTGTAGTTGCACTACTGTGAATGGGAGCATTATCCTTTTACAATGCGATTTCATTATTTTCTGGAAGATAAGGAAACAAACGTGACTGTAAAATTAATTTCTGTTTTTCATTAGTCATTCTTGTAATTGAGACTATTCGGGATGTATTGAAACTTCATTATTATTTGTAATAAAATTAAAAAATTTAAGTTGTGTTTGAGAAATCTGGTAAGATTAATAATTTAAAAATTTAATAATTTTGATAGTTCACTTGAAAACTTGAGAAGTTTTTAAGTTCTCAAGTTTATAATGTTTAAAAAATTTAAAATTTCTGGAATTTTATTATAAATTTATCATAGTGAATTATACTCAAGTTACTAATAGTAATGATATAGCTTAAATGAAAAGAGATTGGAAAGTGATCGAGGGAAGTTTAATTTTATTATAATTTTCAAGGGTCCATCCAACTACTTTAAAATAAACTTAACTTTGACGTAACTCTGACTTAATCCGTCACACATCTGATCCTAACGTAATCCTAATATAACCTATACCGAACTTCAATCTGAACCTAACATAACCTAACACTAAGAGAATTATAAGCTAAATACAGTTCAACCCTGTCAGAATATTAACCTAACCTAATGTAACTTGGACCTTAACCTAATCTTAAACTCCGCGTTAATTTAATCTTAACTGTAACACAACACTAACTTAATATTAAGTAAATATTAACCTAACTATAATTCAATGTTAATTTAACCTAACTTTAATTACAAGTTTAACTTAACCTGAATTTAACTATACCCGTTGGTTTTACCATAAGCTAACTGCAATCTCAGCATTAACCTAAAACTAACCTCAATTTTAATTGCAAGTTAAAACTAACCTCAACTTTAATTGTAAGTTAAAACTAACCTCAACTTTATTTGCAAGTTAAAAGTAATCTTAACTTTAACATTAACCCAAAATTAACCTTAATTTTAATATTAACTTATCAGTAATTGAACGTAATTTTAATCTAAAACGTAACTTAACTACAATCTTGGTTTATTTTAATAATTATAGTCTAACTTTAATGTTATCTTAATCCAACCTTAACTAAATTTAAACTCAGCCGAAACACAACTGAAACCTAAAATAAACCTAACCTTAACCTTAATTCAAAGATTTTAATTTTAACGTTTTGACACAAGTTAACTTAACTTGAACCTTAAATTTGATGTGACGGTAATCTCAGTATTTTCTTATTGTAATTTCAACCTAACTTTAACTTAACAGAACATTAATTCAAAATTTACTTTGGAAAATAATTTTAACTAGTAGTAACATTACCATCAGTTTGAAGATGCACTATAAACGTTATTCAAACAAGATTTACAGTTGATTATAGTATTCCTACTTTTCTCCTGACCTTGGCGATGACCTTGACTCAAGAGAATTATACCTGTCTCTCGAGATTTGCTATTTTATTGTTGCTTTGATATTTTCCTGCTGAACTCGAGTAGATATTTTGTGCGCTAAACGTTGAAAACATTCGAATTGTTGTATCGTGTGGATCAGACATTCACGAGTTAACCTTCGAGCACCGAAAATATTGAAATTGGTAGAATGTATTGTTTATCAGTGGTTCTTTGTTATCGAAACAGGTTCTGTTGGACAAGTCCGCAATAAAATTTTAAAACCGCGCTTTCCTATAACCTCACATTTCCATATTCCGGTCGTTGCCTGATATTCAGATGATATGCGAGCATGTTACTTAATTATTCGAAGGCGTGTTTATGCCTTTTCTTCTCGATCGTATAACTAATTTCGAATTCTTCGGATACTAAACAGGATTCATTGTTTCACAGTACCTTTTATCCGGGCTCTATTGTTGCTTTATACAACTGTTTCAAAGAGGTTACGTTTGATAAATATTCAGAAGTCTCTAGGAAGGGTTAGGTATCTATTTCTGCGCAAAAATTTTGCGCAGAGGTTACGATGCTTTTGAATGTACACAATTATTGAAAGATTGTAATATGGTTATACAAATATGTATTTTTATTGAATATCTTTTTAAGGAAGGTATTTTGTTATTGATCTTTGAGAAAATTAACGTGGAGAGATGAGTTTTTGTAATTTGGAACTTTTATGCTCTGCAATTTTTGAATTTTCAAGTTAATAAATTTTTCAACTGCTACATTTGTAAATTTTTATACTTGCAGATTTACAACTTTATAAACTTCTAAATTTTAACATTTATATAAAACCTGTAGATTAATACATTTTCACACTTCTGTATTTAAAAATTTGTAAACTCAAATTTTTTAATTTTATAAATTCGTAAATTCCTAAATTGTAATATTCCTAGATTCCTAAATTTCTAAATTCCTAAATTCCTAAAGTACTGAATTTCTAAATTTCTAAATTTCTAAATTTCTAAATTTCTAAATTTTTAAATTTCTAAATTTCTAAATTTCTAAATTTCTAAATTTCTAAATTTCTAAATTTCTAAATTTCTAAATTTCTAAATTTCTAAATTTCTAAATTTCTAAATTTCTAAATTTCTAAATTTCTAAATTTCTAAATTTCTAAATTTCTAAATTTCTAAATTTCTAAATTTCTAAATTCCTAAATTCCTAAATCCCTAAATCCCTAAATCCCTAAACTCTTAAATTCTAAAATTCCTAACTCTAAAATCCTACAATTCTAAAATCCTAAAATCCTAAAATCCTAAAATCCTAAAATTATAAAACCCTAAAACCCTAAAACCCTAAAACCCTAAAACCCTAAATTCCTAAATTCCTAAAGTTCTAAATATCTAAATTTATAAACTGTCAGATTAGAAAATTTAAAACTTTCTAAATTTCAATATTTATAAAGTTTTTTATTAGGTTTCTAGATTTTTCAATATAATAATTTGAAATTTGTAAAATTTGAAAACTGTAGAACTGATAAGTTGATACACTTAAAACGGGTATTTCTCTAAATTGAAATAAAAAATCAACCTCCTAGTTACCAAATTTTTTAATTTGAATATTTGAACGTTACAAGATTTTTGAATCTGAATATGTGGAAGAAAAATTTATAAATTTGAATATTAACAATTTAACAAAAAACTTGAAAATTTTTAATTTCTATATTTCTGTAGTTACATTTTTAAACATAAAATATTAAAATTTGCATTCATTTCCAAAATCAAATTTTTCAAAATTACTCAAAATTTTTTCAAAATTTTTCAAAATACTGTCTTGTAACGGTCTAGAATTTCATATTCAGCGCATAAAGTTATCAGAATCGCCAAATGTATATTAGACGAAAATTAGTGATTTAATGTGTAGTTATTTTTATCGAACATCAAGATTTAAATTAATTGTGATATAACTGTTATTCTGTGTTTTCGACATTGTCTCGTTGATATGCGACAATGTAATATAACTGTCATTCATGAACATGAATTAAGAAGAATAAGAGAAAATAAAAAGGAACGTATGTAATAATAATGTAAGATAACGTTCGTGATATATATTACGCATTGGCGTAACTGCTGAGGGTCCAGAGAGGTCGTAGGACTCATAAGAAATTATTGGAATAACTGTAACTACGGTTATTAAGCTAGGGAAGCGTAGGCTAGTTGTCCCTAAGCGTAGCCTAGGGATATTTGTAATCTAGGGAAAGAATGTGGTACCATTTGTTTTACACTTAAGATAACGTAGAGTATTATATTCAACTTTTAAGTTAGTCAATTTTTTTTATAATTTGAAATTTGAATAATTTTCAAATTATTTTTAAAAAGTTTTAATAATTATGAATTACGGAAATTTGAAAAGTTTGAATACTTGAGAATTACAGAAATTGGCAAATTTTATACAATTTTATAGATTTGCAAATTTATACATTTGAATAATTGAAAATCAGAGAAATTTTCAAATTAAAAAATGTAGGAATATGAGAATTTAAAAAAGTTATAAAATTAGAGAAATATGGAAAATTTGTAAAAGTGAAATTTTTGAATTTAATTTCTCTTTTTTTTTCAACTTTTTAATATTGCGGAATTGTTGCAAATACTTCAAAAGTCAATATTAGTATTACACAGAAAATGGACAACAAAAAGATTTCGAATTATTAGAGGATGACATGAAATGACCATTCACTTGATTTAAATTTCCCGGGCGTCTATGTAACCAATTTAAAGGGTCTTCGCCGAACATCAAAGGTAACGAAGTGTCGCTTCTTGTACCTACTCTTTGGTTACGCCAATGATTTCACGTGATTCATAAAGCGTGCATTCGAATTTTGGTCGTCATCAACCTTCGGCAATCTCCATAATGCAAGAAGCCAATGTCCCTCTCGAAATCCTTTTAACTCCTTTTTGCTGTTATCTCCTGTACGAGCTACGCGAGCGGTAAGATTACGAGCGCAGATTTGAAATATTCACTGCACGATTTGTCCACTTTCGGTTTCTTTCGTACAAATCGATGACACTTCGAACCAACGGAATCGACGCTTTCAACCTGATTCGATACCGTTTTAAAACTCTTTCTTTTACATACATTACCGTTCACAGTCATTTCTGTTTGACAAGCTAGTTATTCTTCATTAATACAGTGATAGTCACCATTTGTGAAAATAATTTATTGTGGATACATATTGTGCAATTTATAGAAAAATATCTTTCTCTAATATAACTTTTTACAAATTCTTTAGTTTGTAAAAATAAATTGCATATTTTGTGCAGTTTGTAATAAAATATGTCTTTATAACCTTACTTTTTACAACTCTCTAAATAAGAGGGTACAAAAATAAATTGTACATACTATTGTATATTCTATACAATTTACAGAAAAATATCTTTACCTAACCTAACTTTCTACAATCTTACTTTTTAAAAATAAACTGTAAATTTTATTGTATATTTTGCGTAGTCAATAAAAAAACTTTTCCTAATATTAGCTTCTTCAAATATATACTGTTTTGTACTTTTTTTTAGAAACAAACATAATAAAAGCAAAATGGCAAAACTTAATTGAATTATACAAAACTAATAAATAAAATATATAAAATTTATTCAGAAATTATTAAAGGTAAGGGTGGTCACTTTTTTATAAAAAATTAAAAATCTTTATAATATGTAAGATTTTTACTGTAAAAAATGTCTTTTAAGAACATGTTTAACTACTTCCAAACTTTTGAACGTTACTGTACTTGTCTGTATGAACATATTATGTACATATTCCCAATGATTCATGCTTTTAGTCGCTGAATCCTAAAAACAATTACATTTTTTTTCTTGGATAGCAATAAAAGGTGGAAAATTGACAAATCAATGTTTATATTTAAAAATATGAAAAAAATATCTACATTGTAAAATAAAAAATACAAAAAAAAGTTCAATATTTTTCAATAAAATTTCAGTAAATTTTAATTTCTAAACCTGTACATTGAAAAGTTAGAAATAAAAATGTGTAATTTATATATTTAAAAATTCCTACCTTCATAAATTTTGAAAAATGTTTTTGAAAAACGTTAAACACAATACCATAATTACAAGGAACAGGATTTCCTGTCATTTGAATCCTAATCTCACTTTATAACTACTATTCGAACGCTGTTTTTATACCACGTTAAATGCAGAGAAAACAAAAGCAATAAACCAAATGAATAAATTATCTTTTTCGAGAGTTAGTCACTATTATTAGATTTAAATTTTCTTCGTGCATTTGCATATTCCAATAAAAACACGAAATTATTCGGAGATTACTCATATTTCGTGGGATAGGTCGTGATTAAATTAGGTGTTCCTCGAAGAGGATTATGCATATGATCTTCACATATTTTTTACCGTTAACTCAATAGAAACTACTGTAACGTTTGATTATGTACAATAAAAGTATCTGTAAGGAAATTATACGAATCTAGACTTTCATAACGTAGACATATTTATCGACAACGCCATGTCATATTTATGTCACCAATATTTTGACGTAGACATTTGACATGTTCATTTTTTATTCATGATAATCTACTTAAATATCTAATAATTTACAAAAATTCAGGAGATAAAATGTGAAATTAACTGTAACAGACTTCTGAAGGTTAAAATTTTTAGATCCGTTGAAATATGTTTATGGAAAATAAAAATGCTGTTTATGGTACCAGTTAAAGTTCCTTATACTATACGATACACAGATTAATAATACTGAATTGTGGACTAAAGAGGTTATTACATCAGTGCCATTTCCAGTTTATATATTTTCCACGTGCACCTATATTATGTTGCAAAACGAAATTTTAGTATATGTTTTTAAATATAAAAATAAAGTTGTAATGACATTGATGTACTGTAATAACCTCTTTCGTCCACAATTCAGTATTATTAATGTATGTGTCATAAGAACACCCTGATATGTTATTTTATTTGCAGGTATAAATCAGGACTGAAAAGGCTTATTAACTGTGATATATTAGGGTTGGTGTTATAGCATTTGGAAATGTAAGAATTTAAAAGCTAGTAAATTTGAAAATTTGAAGATTTGATTTGTAAATTTGAAAATTTGCAGATTTGATTTAGAAATTTGGAAACTTGACACTTTTGAAGATTTAGAAATTTGGGAATTAGAAATTCGAAAACTTGAAACATTGAAATTTGGTCATTTAAAAACAAGAAATTTTGAAATTCGAAAATTTGAAAATCTGACATTCAAAAATTTGAAATTCGAAAATATTGAAATTTGAAAATTTGATTTTGAAAATTTAAAAACTCGAAATTTTGAAATTCGAAAACTTGAAAATCTGACATTCCAAAATTTGAAATTCGAAAATTTTGAAATTTGAAAATTTGATTTTGAAAATTTAAAAACTCGAAATTTTGAAATTCGAAAACTTGAAAATCTGATATTTGCAAATTTAAAAATTTCAAGATTTGGAATTTGAAAACTTGAAAACTTGTAATTCGAAAATTTTGAAACTAGAAAATTTGAAATTCGAAAATTGGAAAATTAAAAAATTCGAAATTAAAAAATTTGATTTTTGAAAACTTAAAAATCTGTCATTGGAAAATTTAAAAATTTGAAAACGAGGATTTAGAAATTTGGTAATTTAAAGATTTGTAAATCGGAATAATCTATATTCAAAAATCTTCGAATTTGGATATTTACAGATTTATAAATGTAACAACTTATAAGTATTACAGCCTGCATAACAAAATTACAGTAATAAACGAAATAAGATTGCAGTAACCTAAATGTTACAATACCTTAAAATCGATTACGAAATTCAGGCTTCCTTTGAAATGGAGGTAATCTCGTTTGGGCACACTCTAATTATATTGCATACATATCTCGTAATAAATTACAGATTATGGTCAGTGTCCTCGCAATAAATATACCTTAAATCCATAGCACCGAGCATAACCTGCTTTTTAAAATGCGTTCGAAAATTCGAAATTCGAATACTTTGAATCCTCGACTCTTCATAAGTGCCGTATCAGTATTTTATTATTTCTGAAAGAAATCGTTGAAGAGAAAAATGTGATGTCGAGATCTCATTCTGCTTTCAATGCCTTGTTCTTTCATGAACAGGTATTGGTACAATCAACCCAATCAATTTTACTTAAAGGTTTTAAGCGTGGCTTTCTTTCTTCGTTCTATGTTTTTCTTTTTATCGTCGACGGTGTTGAGATAATCGACCTGTTTTGTTGCGTAAAGGCAATCGACTTTTCTTCTTTATTGCCATTGGATGTTATAGCCTATAATAAACGATTAAGATGCTTTCCAACGAGGTTTAATTAATATAATAATGTACGAGTGCTGATTATAATTACAAAATTATTCTATTACATTATTTCAAACCGGTACTTCGTATTTTTATAGCTCATAAATTTATTTAACACGCTAAAAATGGCAGTGAAAATGGTTATACGAATTAATTATACCACGATGAAATCATAATTGTTTAAATAACAATTTCGTTCGAAGTGTCTTGTTCGTGTAATTCAGGCGCTCTTCGTAACGTTCCAGCTTGATCGACTTATTCCGTAGTTCATAAGAAAGTACCTTTTCATCTCACTAAGCACAGAAGAACAACTTATGCTTCATGGATGCTGCTTTGTTATTAATATAGACGATTATTTGGGATCTGTTCACAATTCGTTGCGTTGGTTCATAATGGATCCATTTTTTGTCGTTTATTTCGATGTACCGCAAAAAAACTCTTAAAGAGCGAGGACTAATGGTTCAGAGCTGTCCATTTTCCCTCTTTCTGCATATCTCTCACGGTATGCAACCGATTGATAACGGTGGTTTGAGGTACTTCAAGTTGTATGACGAGGTGTTATTGGGACTGTGTTGGGTTTTCATTCAAAAATTTTTGCGGAGGAAACTTGTTTATACATATTTCGTATTGAAATAAAAAAATGTTTAAGGTATGCGGATACAAGACTCTGTCAAATCTAACAACTATTTTTATAATTCTTGTATTTTTTTTATAACATATATATAAAATATTTTCTTTATTTTATGAATTGTTTATGAAGCCATACACAGGGTGTCACATAACATTATTTTCATTTAAAGACGGCATATACATGGGGTGTCTGGAAAGATGGCATGCGAACCAATGTGATTCGCGTTGTTTCTAGCTGTCAACTCACCAGACGCACGTAGTACGATAACGTGTATTTTCGAGTAGATAACATGGAACTCATTTATTTTTAAATAATATTTTACAAACTTTTGTATCGTCCGAATTGTATGCGTCACAAACACGTATGCATGAGCTTTTAAATATGTATTATGATGTCAGTCCGTGACAGGTGATGTATTCGGAAGTACGAAACATTTTTAGATATGTGATACAAGTGTTGATAACGAGTTTTATAGCACCGCACTTAATTTATCAATGTGACGACTCACGTGCACTATCGCCATATTACCGTTGGATTCGATTAACACTAGATTTATTTAATGTCAAGTGTAATGTATGCTAATTGTATTCAGTACTTAGGCTTAACCTTCGTCATACACGATGTCAAGCATGATTTTTACATTAAAAATGAGACTGCGATATATGGAATATATTCATTTCCCTATTTGACACTATTATCTTTTAACAGAATTGTTACTTACTATATGATTCAAAATTTAAAATGAACTTTTATGTAATAAAAGCTTTATATAATAAAAAGATTTAACACTTTTACATAACTTAACAGATTTAACTAACACTTTTATATAATAAAAAGTTATTATTAAAATGTTATTTATTATATAATAAAAATTAGGGACTTGTATTTATTTGGTTAGTTCAATTTATTTTGTTAAGAAAATTGAAATAATTCTAACGTCATGTGTTATGATGAAGGTTTAACTGATAATTAGGATAAAAACTATTCTGCGTAAATAAAAGTTTCAAGAAGGATAATAGAATTTTTAAAATAATTGATTTTAGTTACATGTTTATTAAGAATTGTCCAAATAGTTGTTTGAAGATGTTTAACTGTTACCAAGATAATGTTAATATGAAATATAAGTATTAGCTGTTAATATTAAATTAAAGGATAATATTGATTACGATGGAAGAACAATCTTTGGTCAATATAGGACCTTGCATTTATTCAAATTTATTATCCTTCAACTATCACTTATAACTCTCTTAACATATTATTATTAAACACTATAGGTATTGATTACGCAATTAAAACTTAAATACAATTATATAACAACATGAAATATATACAAAAGTTATAAGCAATGTAATGAAAAAATAAAAGAACATTAGCACTTACCTGTTTATATTTTTGAAACTATGTGTACACATGTTGTATCATTAATTGTTAACAATATTATTAATTAATTAATAATAATACTAATTAATTTTCATTGTTTGCACAGCTGTAAAATCATAGATTTAGTAAGGGTGATGGTATGGTGTTGCATTTTTGTAGGTTAGATTCCGCTTTTTCTTCTTTCCATCCAAGTACAAACGATTTTTAGTTAAATAAAATAATAATGGGATTGAAACTTAAATAAGTATTAAAAGGGGATTGCGTAAATTACCTAAATTAATGAATAGAGTTAGTTTTAGATGTTTTTGGATGTGACACATTAACCATGTTACACTTCACAAGCAAGTACATTCTCCTCAAATAGGTTGTGCTCACTTTTCCGCGGGAAATTTGAATGCAAAAATGACGCATGCCTAGACTAGTAAGCGTTTTTCGAAGAGTAACATCTGAAAAAGATATCTAAGTTAAATTATATGTATAAAAGACAGTTAACAACCAAAAAAAAGTAGATAATAATAAAAAAAAGATTTTTTTATTAGAATCTCATTGAAAGTTTATACACACAGTGAGAACTTTACATAAATATACTTACATATAGTATTGTAGTCCTTATGCGTGTAATAATAACAGGTATTTACTTTATTAATAAAAATGATTATTATTAAATATAATAGTTATATTTAATTATATTATATATTATAATTTCATAATAATACACTTTAGTTTATACTGCACGTTTGTACAAGATTATAAAAAATATAATGAAGTATATAAAATATTTCTAGAATATAAAGATTAAAATTATTTTAACAAAAACAAGATTCATATTAAAGTTATTTGAATCAATTTAAAAAGTAAGGTTATGTTTTCGGTAACATGTAGATGTATGAAACAACCGATACATGACATAATGAAGAGCTCTAGAACTTCCATTGATTGTCGTAATTCGACCCGATTGGCACCATACACGTACCTTCAACTTTCTTACGCAAGTTTTTATTGCTACTAACTGACTCAAGGCTGCCTTCAATTTATTCACGATGTTCCTTAATTCATCTGATCCTTTAATATGCATAGATAAGAAACCTATAAGTGACTTTTTTATTCCGAATGTCAGAACAAGTCGTTAATTTCCAGATTAGTTCGATAGACAATTTCATGAATATCATTAGTCGTATTTCGGCTTTTATTAGAGAAAAAAACCCAATTATCGTACGTTCTTATATACACGGTGTTTCAAATTAAATAAAGTTCTATTTTACTACAGTATTTTTTAAATAAATCCTACAATGATACATCAGTAATAAAAGTTATGTTATAATTAAAGTAATAAGAGTTATAATTTATATAGTAATATCATTTATATTAGTAAGCTAATTAAAAATGAGAACAGCTAATCTTTATCAGCAGTGTATTTTTTTATTACGAGATTTTGTATAAAGTTATATTAACATGTAATTATATTATAAGAATTCATTTTTATGTTTCAATTTTTAGGTGAATATGATAACCAGACATCGGTGTAGGAGTATCTTTCTCGTAGCGACATGTTTTTACTTTCAGGTAAGTCAAATTTAATGTATTAAAATTAAGAGAAAAGAACGGTTTTGTGTAGTGTAAAATATTATAAACATAATGGAACAAATTTTAAAAATCCGTAAAAGTAGTCTTATAAGATTATTAATATCAAATATTTTATCCCCAATATTTATTTATCATATTGTAATTTATTATTAATTAATGATGAGTGAGTTTCACTTATTATTAATTATTGATTAGACGTTAACCCACTGGTATTTGTTTATCCGAATAAAAAACTGTAAGTTTGATATAATTCTATTGATTAAATAAAAATATAAACATTCCACGGAAATAACATTTTATGACGGTTACTGTTTTTTTAATATTTTAATAAACATTAAAATATTTATTTTGTAATTAAAATTTAATATTTATTAAAATAATATTTAATATATTAGTATTTTTAAATATTTTAATAACAGTAACGACGAGTGTCTCTATAAGAGTTTTAAAAATTTTATCAGTCTCAAAGTTGATCTAAAATAATCCAACACTGTATTTTTGAGCTGATTAACAATTTGCAAGTAAACATCTTAATTATATTAATAATTAACTAAATATAGTTAATTATATTAATTATGTTACGTGTAGTTAATTATACTATTGTTCATGTCATGTATAATTAATTATATTATAACAATGTTATGTGCACTCAGTTTTATTAATCATGTTACACATGGTAATTAAGATAATTCATTAAGTCATTGCTTATGTCATACACGAAAATTAACACAGGTAACTACCGTAATTAATCAATACATTAATTATTTTAATGAACAGGCACGCAACGTCATATCTGCACACTTTGATTTCACACCATAAAGAAAACAGTATTACGTAATTCGTGCATAATTTTGTTCACACATATGATAACTGTCTCAACTGGTTCAAGTGTAAAGAAAAATGATCTTCAATGACGTAACCTTTATACGATTGTAGCTTGTACTTGCCACTGGCAAGGAAAGTTTACCATTATAACACCATGTACAGATGGCAACCCATAATCAAAGAGGGTATTCAGTGGAGTAATTTATATTTGATGTCCATGGGCTTCACGACACAAACACTCGTTAAATCGATTTTTGTGGTTTAAGAACCTTTCGTGCAGGTGTTGAAGGGCTTGTAAGAGCTTCTTATTATGCAATATCGTAAACTTGATAGGAATCTTTTTTTAAATCACGATACAATTGGTTAACGAGCACATTATTCGTTGGGATTGATCATAACAATATTATATCATATTTGTAATATTATATATAATAATATACTAATATTAATCACAATAATAGTATAATTAGTTACAAGAGATTTAAATAAACACTAGGAGTACTAGATTAATAGTTTAACATGAATTATAAAGTTCTGCAAACAAAAACATGTACATCCTCGACTGACTCTTTCAATACTGAACAAAATATACTACGTATATGGCGTGTTGCGGGAATTGCGCGGGAAATCTACTTAGCCATAGAGTACGTGAACATAGAAGGGCAACTCAGAAACTTAAAATAACCATTATAACAATTATAATAATAGTACAATAGATATTATACTAAATATTATAATAAAAAATGATGATTATAAAGGTTCTTAATTACGTTTACGTAAATGGTCATGGACGTTTAATGGATCCACCAGCGAGGAACAGTATGTGGCGTTTTGGATATCCGAATCCTGTGAATTACAATGACAATGAGCTCTTCTGCGGCGGATATGCAGGTTTGTTCAATACAATTAATAATTACCAATATTATACCTACATTAGTAATGATAGTAATTAAAAATAGTAACTTAAAGTTTTCTTTAAGATCACTTCGGTTGTTTATTTGTAAATTTGAAAATCTGATATTTTTGTAATCTTAAATTTCTAAATCTGTTGCACTATCAAATTTAAAATATTTTTGAACGTTCAGTGTTATAAATTTTTTGAACTTTTAAATTTATAATTTTGTATATTTAAAAATTTATAACAAACAAATAACATTTATGATGGTAGTCGATATTTGGATCCTCAATTATACACAAAGACTATTTTGCTTTCGTTTTGTCACATCTCCAGAACAATCAAATACAAATTTTGTACGCATACAATCAAGGCCAACATTACTTTTTAAAATGGGACCACCCGTTTTCAGACACCTGCGATGATAGGTCAATCTATTAGAAATTCAGAGACTGTAGTCACCCAAGGTCATTCAAGGTTATAGAGAAAGGACGTGAAAGATTTAGATTTCATAGTTTCAAATTTTCTAATTTAAATATTTAAAAATTTAGAAATTTTTGAATTTGTATATTTGCAGATTTAGAAACTTTCAAATTTGAAATTTACAAGTTTTCAAATCTAGAATTTTAGAAATTTTGCAACATTTATCCAAATTGAAAAAAAGAAGGCTATTTTGAACTCGACTGTGCATATCTCGAATGCAAACAGAAGAGTGCTGTAACAAATTACCGTGCGTTGTTAATAAATTAAGGACCGTGGATAACCGAAATCGCGAACCGGTTAATGGATCCCATTTTGTGACATTAATGATACCACAAAAACGGTGAAAGAGGTTCCACGTTCAAAGAATGAATACTTATAGCCTATCTTTTGATAATGGAATTTATTCCAATTAACAATTTCTGCTGAATTATTGGATTTTGTTACTTTTTAATCAATTTTATTTAATATTTTAATAAGTTTTATTTATTATAAAGAAGTCTTTGTACATATAATTAAAAAGAATTTGTAACTCGCTGTATGAAGTATAAAACTTGAGAAAAAATTATAAATCAAATTTTCATATGATTTAAAAATTATACTGTTATCATATAAATTGATTTTTGTATATAACATTATTGATTTGCTGTTTCTGTATCAATTTTAAGAAAAAGTCATAATTTACTAAGTTACTGCAGATTAAATGACTGATTTTACTATTCATACTATATTTTACAATTTAAATATGTATATTATTATAATATTATAATTTTAAGTGCCAAGTTTATAGAAAGTGTTATTATTGCAATAAATTTTATTACTGTATTTAACAGAAATGGTTAATACAGAAACCTTCCAGTTAATTTATTATTAACAAAAATTTTAAAAATTGTTAACAATTCTTAAGCTTAAAACTGGCCGAAAAAATAATTATTATTTTACCATTTCATTTATATCTTTATATCACTTTTAATTTTTCATAACTCATTATTTACTATAATTGCCAGTCAGCCATTTTGTAGTAAAAATTTCGACAGAACATTCAATCACTCATTTCTAATAAATTTTAAGCTTCACATTAACATAAGTGGTACTTTGCTAGTTTTAGGTCATCAAATTATATCAACAACATAACAGAAATTGTACAGTAGTCTCTATTTATATTGCCATATTAACAAGCAATACTGGTTCAATCTTTAGCATCATACAATTTTGGTTTCAAATTATTTTATTCTGCAATAATATTTGTCATGTCAGAGTATTTATGAGTACCTAAGGTTAGGTTAGGTAACATAATTAGCGGGTAACTTAGGTTAGACAAATCACGGTTGTTGATAACTTCTAGAATTTTTCGTTGCTATATTTCCGTTCGTGGAATTATATCGACAGTCTGTAAATGTAAGAAAAGATTTACACTGGACATTATTTTTCTGCAATGTAAGAAGAGATTACAGAAGTACTGTTATTTAGTTCAATGGGTGCAGAACAATGGCGAGTGTGGAGTATGTGGTGATGCTTATCACCTGAAGACACCACGACCACACGAAGCAGGCGGTGAATATGCAAAAGGAACCATTGTTAGACATTACACCGTTGGCCAGGTAATTTACTTTTCCTTTATTTCTGTAGTACAATATATCTTATAAAGTGACAAAGATTACACTTAATAATCAAGCTTCTATTCATACTACTATATTCTTAAATTTTGCAACCTTTATCTTATTTTTCTTTAATCAATGTAATAAATCAAAAAAGCACTAGCACACTTAACTTTTGCAGAATAAATTATTATATTATTTATTGTTTAGTGAATGATTATCTGGATCTTCTGATAAAAATAATTTGTGATTTTTCATTTTTATTTTATTTTATACATTTTACTTTTATTTTAATACTGTTTTATTTTAATACTCCCCAATAATTTAAAATAAGTTTTGAATATTCTGATTATTTTGTTATTCATAATAATTAAAACAATTAAAAATGAATACTTTACAGCCAGTTCATTTTTCTAGAAATCTCTTTAAAGTGCAATGATAATTAGTTTTCAATCAAATAAAAATTAATATTTACTCAATGACGTTTTTCAAAGTTTTTAAAAATACTATTATTTTTTACTGTTTTATAAATGTGACAAATTTTTATTCGTTCATTTAAGTTCCCCTAAATAATATTTATGATTACTACAAGAAACAAAATAAATTTCATTTAAATTATTTTTTATAAAAGTTATCAGATAAAGTATGCATATATTACTTCAGGTGTTCATTAATACTGACTCACCCTGTATAATTTTTTTAGTTACGATTCGACACGTTAATGCTTTTTTGATTCACTGTACATAGAAACGATATCTATGTTGTATATTCGTCAGATATCAGGTTTCATCAGAAGAATCAGGTATGTTAAGAGCCTTATTACGAGTGACTAATGCTAAAACAAGTCTCCGGTTCCTAAAACACTTGGAATCCGGGACTAATTTCGAAGGATACGTTAATCTGATCCACAACTTCTATCGAAACCCGACACGAATCGATTGTGATGAAAAATAATCGACCATTAAGACGCATATCGAACGAAAGAAGAAAACTAAATTATTCACTTATTCGTTGTCGCCCAATAAGGTTATATTAGACTCGAAGAATCGCCAAATTCAGACAATATGAAACTTTTTATTTCTTGAGTTTTATTACGTCTTGACTATCGTTTATTTATATTTATATTTTGCGACGTTTTAGAATATAAGAAACAGACAAATTTTAAACCATATATACCAAAATAAGGAATTGATAAAAATACATGTCTGTACTTACCTGTTTACATTATGCTGTAATTGTATTGTTAAAAATTATATATATATAATATAATTGTATATTTCTATAATTGTATATTGTACTATTAATAATTAGTAATATTAATTTTCACAATTTGAAGAGTTTTGAAGTCATAGATTTAGTAAATATAATGGTATTGTTTCACTTTATAGGTTAGATACTGTTTCTGTTTACCTTCTGTATAAATTAAACAATTTTTAGGACAAGAAAATAGTAATAAGAGTAGAACTGAAATAAGAATTAGTAAGAGATTACATAAATTACCTGAATCGATTAACAGTGTTGACTTTGGATGCTTTTCGATGTAACGTGACAGATTTCGATCACGGGATGTTACACTATTTTAGAGGTCTCTCAAGTAGGCAGTATTCAATTTTTACGCGGTAAATTTGAATGAAAAAACACGTTTACCCGGAATATGAATGATTTTGACATATAAGCTTCAAACATAAAATTTTTAGTCAGTGTTACATTAAACTCATAACCGTGATTAAATATGTTTTGTTTTATACATTAAAGATGCAAAGCACTTTATAAAAAAAACGTTATTTACAAAAACAAACCAATTAAGTATCTTGCGTTAGGTTCATTACTAACTCTCATATAGAGTTTAGAATGCCCTTAAAATTTATATAAAATAATGGATACCTATATTTTTTATTGTAAATTTTATATATTCTTTGTGTTATTTTATAATTTCATTTAAATTTTAATAATTGAATCAAATGTTATGACTGCAAATATCTGAAAAAGACTACAAACGATAGTCAAAGTGATATAAAGTTCAAAAAATAATAATGATATCATTCTCAATAAATTATTCAAGTAATATTGATGTTACTAAATAATCAATTTCTAAATAGAATGGTCTTGAAAAATAATTATGCTTTCATTTCTCATTTTATTACTACCTATACTAAATGATGTTGATAAATATTTTCGTATAATTTATTAAAATTATTTTCTGATAAACACGTGGCACAGAACGTGTTAACATCTTAACTGCCATAAGCCGTTCAACTTAAATCACTTATGTACATTATACATTCTTTTCTTTTGTATCATTTTCTTTTCTTAGTTCTTTTGTAGTATTTTATCATGTTCTGTATCATGTTCTTCCATGAGATTATTTAAATTCACAGGATATTGATGTTGAAATAGAATTAACTGCAAACCATCTGGGACGTTTCGAAATCTATCTTTGTCCAAATAACAATCCAAGGAGCGAAGCGAGTCAAGATTGTTTTGACAGGTACAGAAAGCTTTTTATAATTTCAAACAAATATAATACATATACAGACTATCTTTAAAATAAATTTCCCTTAACGAATTATTATGAATGAAAAGTTTTTAACTAATCTCGCAGTACCCTTGAATACACTAGAGGTACGTAGTGCGCATGCGTCAATACAGCACATGCGCACTACACATTGAATACAGCGCATGCGCATTAAGCATTGAATACAGCAAATGCGCATTAAGCATCTAAACGCTCTTTATTCAAAGAAATATATTTACTTTTTTTCAATAAATACTTTAACTTTAACAACGTTTGAAACTTAAGTAATTAAAACTGAACTTGTAACCACTTTTTGACATTTCAAGTAATTTAAAATCACTAGTAGTTCAAGGAATATGGCAATCAATGTGAAAATACAGTTTTTTATTCTATTTATTTTCCCCAAAACGAAATTTAAGTAATTTAAACCAAGTGCGTAAACAAATATAGTTACTCAAAATACATTGATTATTTAAAATTTTGATAGACTGAAGTAGGACGTCTTTATTTTTTATGTCAATGAAAGTACATGAACGTTAAATATATATTGTATTTTCTTTTCAAGGTATCCACTATATGTTTCCGGAACCAGGGACGTTCGTTTTGAGATTCCTATAGAAACCGAAAGGAAAACTATATTTCGTTACAGGGTAACATTACCGGCTTATGTTACCTGTTCTCAATGTGTGATACAGTGGAATTATTATACCGGTTTGTGTTTATTTCTGATAATTTTTATTCTTTTATTTGTTTGCGTTGTAAGATCGCAAAATAGTAGCTAAAGTAAAATAATAGTAACATACTAATGAAGTATCTGTTAACCTTTTTAAATTAGGTAATATGTGGGGTACTTGTGAAAATGGAACCGAAGCAAATGGATGTGGAAGACCAGAAACATTTCGAAACTGTGCCGATGTAAGCATCGTTACCAGTACAGCTGGTGTACCACCGCTCTTTGTGCAACAGGATAATCCCTTTATACTTTATTACAAGGATTATCGTTCTTCTAATAATATATTTCCTCTTGTTGTTAGGTACGTATTCTTGATATTAATGGTGGATACATATACAGTGAGTCCTGGAAGTAGTCGTGCTCTCACAACTTCCAACTGTAAATGATTATTTCTACGTTTAACTAATCGTAACAAATATTTTATTGATGGGATAAGATAATATATTTAATGACCTTTCAATAAATATATATTTTATTACAAAACTAACCGTCCAGGAATAATATAAATATCATACTACGCAAATATGCTCGGAAACAGCAACATAAAAGTATTCGAACCCTTCAATTCTAAGCATATCAAAACTAAAGTATTTAACAATACAGCTTTGTATTGATACCTATGGTAAACGATAGATTGGCCATCATCGACGATATTCTCTCGATAATTAAATGAGTCGAAAAGGTAGTGGTTTCAATAGCAGTTAGAAAATTAATTTGGAAATTGCATAAGGAAATCGTACAGTCACATAGCAAATTCTAGTGGTAGAAGTAAATCCACTATTCAACATGTTATTAAAAATATAAAAAAGAATGATACAGTATTAAATAAACCACGGACAGGGCGGCCTCCAATATTGTGCGAACGAGAAGAAAAAATGTTAGGGCGAGAAATTTAAAAAAATCCTAAAATTAGTGGTCGAAAATGAGCTACTATTGCTAATGTAGCTTTTAAAAAGGATATTAGTGTCGAAACATGTCGAAGAATTTTAAGGAGACAAGGTTTTAATGGACGAGTAACTCGGAAGAAGCTTTTTATCAGTAACACCAATAAACGCAAACGCTTTCAATTTGCAAAAGAACACGTCGACAAAGAGTGTACGTTCTGGGAACGTGTAATATTCTCAGATGAATCATAATTTAATATATTATTCAGAGCTACAATTAAGAAATGTAAAACCTACCGTAAAGCATGGAGGAGGCTCTGTACTCATTTGGGGGCGTATGGCAGCAGAAACTTAGTTTATATTGATGGGATAATGGACAAGAAATATTTAAACATTTTGAAAGAAAATTTACCATCTAGTGCTAAAAAATTACAGTTACAAAATAATTTTTATTTCCAACGCGACGACCCCAAACATACAGCCCACATTGTTAAAGAATGGATATTATACAATACGCCACACATGTTGATTACTCCTCCTCAGAGTCCCGACGTTAATCCTATAGAACATTTATGGGCCGAAATTGAAAAAAGATTAAGAGAAAATATTATAACAAGCAAAGAAATACAATGGTAATACAATGCGTAGTGGTAAAACGCGTGGCTATCTAATATATAAATATTTAACATGTCACGATACAAAGCGTGGTGATATAATGCTTGGCGATATAACGCGTGGCAATTTAACTTCTAGTAATCTAACATACAGGGTGTTCAGCTATTGGTGGGCATCATTTCAGAGGGTGGTAGCTGGGGTGATACTGAACAACTTTTTCCTTCACCAAAATGTTGACTGAAGCTTAGTTTTTGAATTATTAATGAAAAAGACTGACCAATCAGAGAGCGAGAATAGCGCGCGCCCAGACGCGGGAGCGACAGCTTCGAGCTTGACGGCTGAGCGTGATCGTGAACAAGCACGTTTGCACCGTGATCGTGTAATTGCTAACAGAAAACTGCTACGTCAAAATTAAATCAAATAACGAATAAAACAATCAAGAATAAGAACGGGTTATCCATTATTTACAGATATGGAATAAAACAATTATCTGTTATTAACTTAAATCGAGTGAATCGAATTTGTTCGATATTTGTATTCGTTATTCGAAATGAATAAGGAATAAAATATCGAAAATTGTTCTTGTCTCTCGTTACAAAAATACAAAACAACAAATTCGCACATTTTGAAGGAAAAATCACTTTTCTATCCATCAGAAAAGATTTTAAATCTAATAACTAACAAATTTATTAACACCTGTCTACTTTAAATTCACAAAACATGTCGAAATAATTTAAATCAGACTTACTATTGTCTAAAAATAATCCTGCTTCGGTGAAAATGAGTTGTGACTGAATCATTTCGCCGGATCTGACCTTCTGCAAAAAAAGATATACACCACAAAACAGCTGATGTCGCAGCTAGGTTAATGAACTCTCTTTATTTCACTGCAACATTTTACTGTCACTTTTCACTAATTGCTTACTGTAATAACCACAAATCAAGAACGCAAATGAAACGCGTGAACAATTATTCATAAATGATTTGACCGATTTCTCTTTTTCTTTTCGATGTTGAATACCGGACGCTGAACTGCCGTTCGCAACACGATGAACATCCTCGACGGAGAAAAAACACGTGCAAGCTTCTACACCGCGACGCAACAATTCCTTGAAAAACAATGTTTGACACTGGGAAGAGAGCAACAAAACTCTTGCAGCAACAATGAAATAAAACAAATATTATTAGTCTCCTTTTCCATCTAGTTACGTTACACTTATGCAACATAGAGACACATCCTGTTATGGTTAGACACGGCGACCCCTCAGATCGAATCCTCGCTCGCCTCGCGATCCGAGATCAGCCTCCATTTGCTTCGCAACAGTGTAAAATCTTCATTGCAACGATGTCCGTTGAAAGCATCCTAGCTACTGTCAGCTAGATGGTATTTACCTATACTCCATTATGCTGTGACCTCCGTCACAGACATAACGTCCCAAACACAATGACCGATTTTTCCCGTCATGTTGCAGCCTCCACTACAAACACAACAACCAAATTCTCATCAAGTTGTGACCTTCATCACAACCACAACACCCAGTTTTTGTCACGTTGTGACCTCCATCACAAACACAACAATTTTCTTGTTATGTAGTTCTCCCCAAAAGCAAGGGTGGAGGTGACGAAAGACAGGGTCCAGGCCCTGCCTGCAATCCTACGTTTCCGTCTGCAGTAATATTTTCCCGATGGCTTACAGTTATTACATTAGGAAGTTATTTAACAGTGACAACAAAATATTGCAGTGAAAAGTGGTAATGAAAAGTGTCAGCGAAGTAAAGTTCACTGACCTGGCTGTGACAACAGATGTTATGCAATATGCATCTTTAAAGGTCAGTTCCGGTGAAATGACCCAGTCACAACATATTTTCACCGAAGCAGGATTATTTTTAAACAATAGGTGAGTCTGATTTAAATTATTCCTACATGTTTTGTGAATTTAAAGTGGACAGGTATTAGTACATTTGTTAGTTATTAGATTTAAAATTTTTTCTGATGAATAGAAAAATTATTTTTCCTTCAAAATGTGCGAATTTGTTGTTTTGTATTTTCGTAACGAGATACAAGAACAATTTTCGATATTTTATTCCTTATTCCTTTCAAATAACGAATACAAGTATCGAACAAATTCGATTCACTCGATTTAAGTTAATAATAGATAATTGGTTTGTTCCATATCTGTAAATAATGGATAACCCGTTCTTATTCTTGATTGTTTTATTCGTTATTTGATTTAATTTTGACGTAGCAGTTTTCTGTTAGCAATTACACGTTCACGGTGCAAACTGCTTGTTCACGATCACGCTCAGCCGTCAAGCTCGAAGCTGTCGCTCCCGCGTCTGGGCGCGCGCTATTCTCGCGCTCTGATTGGTCAGTCTTTTTCATTAATAATTCAAAAACTAAGCTTCAGTCAACATTTTGGTGAAGGAAAAAGTTGTTCAGTATCACTCCAGCTACCACCTCCTGAAATTATGCCTACCAGTAGCCGAACACCCTGTATAGCAGTTTAGATTATCATTGTTAGTATTTAAAAATTGGAAATCTAATATATGATGCTCAGGAAGTTGTGATACAATGCGTGGCCATCTAACGCATAACAATATAACATGTAACTAATGTCTATTAATTTTCGTATAAAATGTTGCCCTATCTGTAATATTTAAATTTACATAGATAATATTAAATGAGCAATATATGTATAACTTTTACTAAAAAAACAATTATAAACCAATTTTGAACTCAAAAAGGAAATTGTACATAAGTGGAAGAAACGTAAAGATTCAGAATGTAATCTGTGCTTTTAATTTCAGATCTCAGGTGTGCTTAGCTACTTCCCTTTACCGTCGTATTCCAGGAATGAATGACTGGTGTCAAATTAACTGTCTTCGATATCCACCAAATTGTCCGGCAGCTATTTGCCAATGCCCGTACGTCGAGATAATCATATTAATAATTATTGACTCGTTTTGAATCGTTATTTGAATATTGAATTGAATCCCTAACTCATTAATAATTTTTGTTCAGAATTTAGTGGAGTGAATTGGAGACCTCTGGTGGCGTAAATGTGAAACTCGTCAAAGGAGAAATTGTCGATCCTTCAGTTTTGTGTACTGCTATAGCAGGTACAAAGCTATAAACGATTTCGCTGTTGCAACATTTTGAAACGAAAAAACATTTTCTCATACTTTCTTTTTCATATTATTTATTATTATTACAATTATTTTGATTAGTATTTATTTTGATTTTACAACTAAACTTTTACAAAAAATCAATTGTAAAAGTTTATTTAATTTAATAAAAAATCAAAATACATAAAAATATCGTTTATGAAATTTAAAATGCCAAATTGCAGAATATGTGTGAGAAGATAATACCGACATGGCTGCTGCCTTTGTTTTTCTTGTATAAACCTATGCAGGCAAAAAAGGATCGTCAATTCTTGTGTTAAGTTTCTCAGTTTTGCCGCAAGAGGCCTCCAAAGTCAACTCGGACTTATGTCATTGAACCCTCAAATTAAGGAATTAAATAATAGTATTGTAGTGCATTTTATAAGGTAATAATGTATTATTTTAATAATTCTTTATTTTACTTTAACAGGGAGCAGTGCGACGCAATCGGAGAAATCGCTGGCCGAGACGGTGCAAGTGTATACTGTATGGATAAATGTCTCGTATATCCACCGAGTTGCCCTGCACATCGTTGCCGCTGCTACTGAACGAAATAATTTCACGATCAAAAATATTAGATTATATCGAAAATAATCGCGTCTTTCAAAAAAGTGTACAGTATTACAAGCTACCATTATTCTGTGATCTTATACTCGACGAACGTTTGAATGTTTAAATTAACAAATTTATCGATACCATTAATTTGAAAATTATATTATTTGCTTGTATTAGGTACCTAAAAATATTCGTTGTCGTAAATAAGTTCAAATTGAATTTTTTGTAACATTTCAAGAATATATTATAACAATCATGTCATTAGACGGTTTTCTTCATTTAGTTGATATGAATTAGTGGTGGGAACATCTAGTGTCAGATAAGTTGCCCATGGGCGATATACACACTGTACGTACAAAATGAAAGAAAAAAAAAGAAATAAAAATTGCAAGAAAAATATATTTTAGTTGGATTCGAACCCGTGACATTTAGATTTACAAGCAGGTACTTTACCACTGTATCCTTACACATTTGTTTCAATTTGTATTATAACTTAATGACTATTATTCGTTTAAATTGAAAATCAAAATATTTTTAAATCCAAGGCCCATTCTGAACAAGCCCATAGACATATTATAATACTACATCCATATTACAACTTCAATGTACTATCATACAAAAAGCAATTTACAGGCTCGTTTAGTTACGAGCCTCTTGTTAGTTACTCCTATTCTATAAATAAGAATAATCAAAAATTAACCACAAGAACAGTTAGATAGACTGCTATATGCATATAGGTGAGAACAGGTAATAATGACGCACGGTTTAATCTCACTATCATATATTTGGTATTAGGACATTCTATTGACAGCTTAAAATATTACGCATGTATCACATATTATTATACATATGTATGTAACGGATTAACTTCATCTCTGCTTTTACGTATACGTGTGCGTGTGCGCGTGTAACGCATGCATACCTACATATGCGTAAACGCAGCTAACACATAACGAAAACGATCATCATGCGTAAAACACTATCATCACAACAATTCCGTCAATGAAGTTCATGGTGCGCCGTACTTTGTGCCATTGCTCATTGTCATCGGTTTACGTCCGGTGAGTCTTGGTATCGCGATAAAAATCCATTGACTATTTTTTTTTTAAATCGACCATGACTAATCGCAAATGTAACACCTTGTCTCGACACTGGGCAGGTCTTTTGTCTTTTTTCTTTTTTCTTTTTTTGTTTCTTTTTCCTCGTAACTATACACCGTTAACACTTTACAAAACTATATACACTAAAGCCTTTTTTATACTCTATAACGTGTTCTCAAGTTTCTAAATAGTAACATTTTTTTTCTCTTTGTTGCTGTTTTTGTAATGTGTACCTCGATATATGCGGTAGCCGCCAGTTAATCAGTGAACATGATTCAACGTTTTTAAATAGGCGCATTCTGCGGGTCACTAGTTCAATTACAAATTCGCTAATACAAACTTCGTATCCCATTTTCGTAATTACATTCTAACCTCTCAGCAGCCATACGACGTCCATTGTTCAGCTTACAACGGTATGCGACATCTTTTATCGTGCACTGCTCTTTTATACAGGGCGATTTACCTAAGCGCCACCTAAATTAGTATAAAATAAATTATTTACTAGGTCCTTACTATCCCTATGTCTTTCAATTTTTTCTTTTTTACATTCAAATAACTTAGTTTTCAAAAATCGATGCTTTTAAGGAATGTGTTCTCCTCAACAGTTTTTTACTCATCATTAAATACTTTTTCAAACACGATTAAATTTCCTAATTATAGTTTAAAAAACTCAAGATTGATGAAAACAGTAACTTAGTAATGAAATAGATATACGTTACGTGTTCCTCTGATAATAACAGAATTTTCGTTTTAAACGAATTTTTTTAAGTGGCACACTTAGGTGGATCACCCTGTATATCTTTATCACGTTCACTGTGACACAGAACACACATATGTGACTATTTTCATTATTTCTGGCGGTCGATATTTTTCTGAACTTTGTTTCGTCTTAACAATGAAGTGGTAATTTTGTTAATTTGTCATTGTTTTCATTGATTCAGGTTTCAACAGACTTTTTGTAAATGAACTCCTGTTTAAAAACGCTGGAAAAAAATAGAGTAATAGAATATTAAAAAATAAACATACCATATTTAGGTGAAAAGTAAACGTACCATATTACTCTCGTACTGCCAGAAACGTATGTGATAAAGTGACCGCTCGATAATTGAACGCCAGATAGGTGAACGTTAAATACTTGTCGCTCACGCACGTTACTTACGTTCTATTTGATTGCCTTGAAACGTAATGGTTTTTTTATAGTATTTGACAAAATTAGACCAAGTACAACAAATTAAAATTATGAAAATCAATGATTACTTTATAAATGATTCTTTTTTTGGTAAAACTCTTTAGGTTTGCTGGAGCAACCGTTTATCGAGCAGTCACATTCTATGGAGCTGGAAAGTTGGCACTTGGAAGGAATATAAATTTAAGTGATTAGAATAGGCCGTTTCATTTGAGTCAGTCATGAAGAATACATATGTTGTATATTTTTGTAATTAGTCAAATAAAACAGTCACAAAATTTGCTAACTTTTCCATATTCAAATTTTCGAATGTGGAAATTTAAAAACTTATGATTTAGCAATGTGGATATTTAGAAGAACTGAAATATAAAATTCTTCATTTTTCTTATTTTGAAATTTGAAAATTTGTAAAATTTAGAGATGTAGAAGTTTTTCATTTTCATTTCTTCGACTTTTAAATTTTCAAGATTAAAAATTTAGAAATTTATGAATTTGTGAATTATTAAACTAGAAATTCATTGATTTATGAATCATTAAAATTAAAAATTTTAAATTCAGAAATAGGTACAGAAATTATAAATTTTTTAACAAATCATGGTTAATATAAAAAAAAGAAAATTATAGGAAAATTGTTTAGCCCGACTTCTACAATACTTCATAAAATTTCTGATTTTCTGAATTTTCTCAAAATATCCCAGAATTATAATTAAAAATTTGCAAGTACCTCTACCTAAAGAAAATGGTATCCTCTAGTTCCAAGTGACTTCTTTCCAGCTCCACGCAACAGACACATATTTCCCAAATCACCGTACATGAAACTCCAGTAGTGCCAAAAATTTATATAGGGCATACGCATGTACATATCCTGTAAAAATAAAATTTTAATACGGGCTTTAAATGATCCCGTATAAAAAAACTACCACAGTGAACGTGTCGTCCCGTTTCCTACTTCGCGTATACTTCTCTATTCTCATAATTTCCCTTCAATTATACATAACAAAGTATAGTTCGTCGTTCGCTCTAATTTACAATGTCAAAAGTTAAATAATTTAAATATAACAACATATTAGGACGTTTCGTTAAGCATCCGTGGCTCTTTCATTTCTACCGATGCACTCTCAGGGATAATCGAAACTTTCAACAAAGTTTCACGAGCTTTCATTTGTTTATCGCTAAGACTTACGCTTCGAAATTTTGTCGAAGAAATCGTTTTACAAAAGGACTCGTGTCCGGGTAGTTCCCGAGCGATGGAAAGAGAAAAGCAGCAAGTTTTAGGATAAACGTCGTGCGATAAGGATACCTACTCTAATCTCTCAGTTCTAATAGTAATCTCTTATTGTTAGATACGTCGGATGTATCTTTAGCACACTCGTTTAATACGACTTGACGATGAGTTTTGACTAATATAAAAACGCAGATAAAACACCACGGGACAGGTTGAGAATCGCTGATACCTTGAATCGATCAACTTTCGCCTCGTAAACATTACTCAAAGTTATTCTTCTCGTTGAAAGGGTCTAGCGAAACGCGCTGATGACCTCTGCCGGTGAAACCGAGAGACTCCAGACAATGATAAACTGTTGCAAGACTTCAAGATATTTTTTCGGACTTTCACCTTTAATATATTCCTCGTGTAATTATGGGGTTCCATACAGAACCTCATTTTTCAATTTGGTTCCCAACAGTTAATAAAAAATGAAGCACATAAAAATGTAATTTTTTGTAAGGTTTTGCAAAATCAGACTGTGAATCGATTTGCATAATTATGCAAAGGAAAAAGAAAGCATGAGAAAATGTTTCTTAGCTTTAATACACTGCAGAAATCGTATCTTCATGTGGCAACATGGCTGTCCTTGTTTCTTCTGTACACAGTTATAGAAGAGAAACATGGATAGCGAATTTTATTCCGAGTTTCCGAGTTTCCGAATTTCGCCGCATGAGGCCCCTAAAGTCTGTTCGGACTCGATCCGCCATTTTACTAGACCCCAACTCCAATTTGTAACGGAATACTGAGACGATGCTGGTTGTTACTCTAAAATATTAGACCTAGACATTTTGTTGCATGCGTTTTGGCTGGGAGAGGGTGGGAGCGAATTTCAGGTACATTTTCAGTCTTTCGGTGATAAACGTGGCTCATTTTTCTTCATAATTATTTTAACTGAATAATCAATTAAGCGGGAAAAACTGTAACATATAGTTTACTTAATTTTGACAAAATAGAAGAATTATAATACTGAAAATGAAACAGAAATAAGATATGATCGAAAAGAAAGTAATCGGAGATGACAAAAATTTTAAACGTTTTTGAATTTTTATAAATTTAAATGTTCGATAAATTTTCATTTGTATTTTACAAAATAGGTACAAGGTTAAACTGATTTGAATAAATATTAATACAATTTTTGCGAAATTAATTTAATTTGTTCAAATGGCAAAATGATTGAGTTAGATTATGTTTGAGCCAGGTTTACCTATAAATTACGCTATACTTTAAGTTATATTTGTACTATTGACGAATCTATAGGTGGACAACAAGAGGTACGTTCTGATTATTTTGTTTTAAATACAATAAACGTAAAAAAATTTAAGGGGGTACTTTTGAGGCCAGAAAATTTTTTTTGCATTGTATCAGTCATTATAGATTCCAAAAATTTTTCAAACTTTCAAAGTTATGAATTCATACATTTTCAAATAATTAAATTTAGGAATGTAGAAAAGTTTTGATTCCGAAATTTAGGAACTTTCATATTCAGGAATTTTCCAATTTTTATATTGGGAATTGTTGAACATCTTAAATTTACAAATTTTTACATTTTCAAATTCTCAACGAAATTCTCACTTTTAAATTCAAAAATTCAGAAATTCACATATTCTTAAATTATAAAATTTACAAATTTTACAAATCAGTTTAATTTTACAATTAGATTTAATAATTCTCAAATATTTTAATTAATGAGGTATCAAATTCTCGAATTCAGAAATTCAGAAAATCTTAAATTTGAATATCTACAGAATTTCAAATTTTCAAATTATGAGTTTTAAAACTGAACAAATTATGAAATTTACAAATTATGCAACTGTGAAATTTTTAAATCATACAACTGCAAAATTATCAAATTTAGGAACTTAGAAATTTACAAATTTTCAAGTTCTCAAATGTTCACCTTGAACAACTAATTTCAACACATAAATTTATAAACATTGAAATTGTTTATGTCACAAAAGGACACTTTCAAAATAACCACCCACTTCAATACACGACTAATAAATAGTTATTAATCAAAACGACTTTGGTTAATATAATTTTGCACTGCACCAATAAACATCTCGGAAACGGAATAAAATTAAAAGGCGTTTAGGGATTCAGAATACGCAGCGATCCTCCATATTGTCCCTCATTAAGAATATCCGAATGACAATGTTTAAAATCTATTATTCAAATCATGCGTATCGTTTATATATATAAAATGTATTCGCAAAATGAGAAACAAAAATAGTTTCTTTTTTGATTTGTTTCGAAGCTTATTTGGGAACAAGATTTGCATGACTTCGTCAGTTAGGTAGTGTAAACGAATCTCTATTCACAGTCTTTACTCAAAGAAGATAGAAAAAAAGAAATAGAACAGACTGAACGCATTTCGTGAACAAGATCCACTTATACAATGAAACTGTCTCTTTTAACTTTACGATCAACGGGATTTTCTTAATATAATACCTACAACCGTACTCTATCGTGATTCGAATTATTACGTTCATTTTCTTACAGATTGTTATATATATATATAATATATATATATTTATATTCATGTCATTACCAACTATCTATCTTGAATAAGAATGTTTACCATAGTTAAATTGAGCTCTCGAATTAACAGTACGATCGCTGTGAGTATATAGAGTAGATTTCTTAGGACTAGCCTCGAGTACCCGAATCTAACGGACGCTTCTTTTGATCATAAAGATTGCATCAACAAATTTACGTTGGAAAATATTTCCTTATACAATACACAAAAAACCAGAATGTTTAAATCATTCGTAAACTTCTAATTATCAATTTTGGATTGCTTTGATAATTCAGAAAATTATCTCCAAAGCTTTTGTTAACAAATTCAAAATTTGTTAACTTCTGTTGACAGAAATATTAACAATTTTCAACATTATCTTCGTCACGCTGATTGACGTGATCAATTTTCTTCCGGTCAACATGTTTCATCAAGGACAATCAGTTTATCAGATTATACGTCACTGTTCAAAGTATTATTTTCATATTTCACCGTGATTAAGGTTAGAATAAGTATAAGATTATCCTTCTACCGTTTAAAATCTATTATTACGTTAACAAGCATAAATTCTCTAATAACGAGGGGACAAAATCGCTCGATTAACTTTTACTCGATAATTTAGTTTTATTTGATTTGATTTAATCGGTAGCGAGAAGAACTCGACACTGGGGCAGCGACAGTGCCGAGAACCCGAATATCACTAGACCCTATATCACGTAATTAGAAGCATTTTACATTTTAATTTAAAGAACAACATTTTTACCTTAGACAGTAAACAGGATCGTTAATGCTACTTTCTTTTCTTCTCGATGTTTGTCTCTGTTTCCCCTCATAACGGTGATTTCTTTTAATCGCAAATAACGATTTTTGCAGGTTACTTTCTACGATTGAAATTTGACAGCTTCATTTCAATTATGGTCCTATAAATAAGTTGCAAACTCCCGTGACAAGAATGATCTCTTATTGTAGCCAAACAAACTTTTAAAATCTAACACAAAATGAGGGCACTACGATCGCTTTATATCCAAATCTGTATAATAATTGGCTGCATTCCGCACATGTCAAAGCGACAACGCTGAAGGTTAGTGAAAGATTTATAAAACTTTTCAATTTTGTTCAAGTATCACTTCCATTACTGAAGTTTCCAAATATGTACGTAAAACCATGATTTCGACTTAAGACTTTTAATTACGGTCTAAATAAATTCAGATAAAGCACCTCTATCGAATAAATTTAACATACAATTGAAAATATGCCCTTTGTGAAGACTTAAAACCAATATGGCGTCAAAAAAATGTTAATTATATTATTTCCTTATCACGTAATTATTTGATTTGACTGGATATTTTCTACACAAAATTATTAACTTATTTATACTGAGAAACCATTAATATATCGTTATCCGATACCATTAATATATCGATCGTGATCTATATACGCAATGCGCATGCGCGCTCCCGCGACGCCATGTTAATTTTTGTACGTCGTGTTCGGTTGAGTTGCGTTTTAAGAGCGTGTGCGTCCAGATTCATTTATACAACCATGATTTTAACGAAAGCCGTCATCAATTTCAAGGTACAAGCCAGCTAACGTTAAATACTTATTGTTAGACACTTATTATGTATCGAATAAACTAACTAACACTTAGATCGAACGACAATTAAGTATCACGACACCAATGTGATCTTATGACAAGCTGCACTCTAAACTTCGTTTACATTTTAACGTTTCGTTTAACATTCAAACGATGCACTATTGGGATTTAATTGTAATAAAAGAAAGAATTTCGTGTTAATACTAGAGAATTTTTGTAATGTTAAAAGTAAAGATTTATGTTTTTTTTTTTTTTTTTGAAGAAGTATTAAAGAAATCTGTAATCAGTGGGAGCGGTCAATGGGCTCACTGTTGACTGGCACCCTCAGAGCACATCTTTGCATTTAATACTTTATTTCTCTTTATAAAAACAAATCTTGTTTCCCAAAGTGCATGTTACAGGTAATATCGAATACATCTTTTGACTGAATAGAGAAATACAGACCCATATAATTTGTTATTTCATTTTTAGTTAAAATACTTTGCATAGAATTATTTAATGTGTACTTTAAACGGTATGTCGAAGTTTAGATGAGTCTAGAAGAAAATGAAATGGAACTCCTAACAATGCTAAACGAATAAAAGTGGCGAGAATTTTGTTTCACGTTAATATTAGTTTAAATGCATTGAGTTATCGTTTATAAATACTTATGATGTTCGTTTATTGATTTCGTTCTTAGATAAATTGTTGTAGTTCTTTAAATATTTCTAATAAGCAATTTACTTATTCATTCTTGAGAAATGAAAGAAAGAATGACAATCAATCAAAAGGTATCCTTCATAATTCGGGCACTCGGACTTACAAGTAAAGTGAATTAAAATAGAAATTGAATTGTGAATGCTTAAGCGTAAAATGTAAGTTTAGTACCAATGCCAAGTTATAAGTAACCTAAAGTCGCATAGGTTTTCACATAAGGTGCATCCACTCTACAGTTTTCCCTGGAACAAATATCAGACTTCAGAATATTAGCACTAAATATTATTTTTGTTAATATAACCACAGCTTGAGCAGGAGAATTTTTTGTTACAAATAATTACTAAGTATTTATTAATTTGAATAGTTTTAATGTGTAAAATAAAACTTAAGGATAGTAATTGTAGCATGATTTGAACCTGTAACCTTCTCTTTACAGTAATAAAAGTAACAAAGCATTTGTTATTAAACCATGATATGATGTTGAAATTGTATTCTGCATAATCCATTTATTTATTTATAAAAAAATAAATAAGTGTAATTTTCCTGAAAATAAGCTGAAAAGTGCAGTTTACTGCTTGGAAAAATAAATCCTACAATAATGATCTTTTGTTAAGGAGTGTCAAGTGAAGCAAAAATATTAACATTTGGTTGACATGTTTATAAAAGTTTCAAAGTTTTTATACTGTTTTTAAACATTTCTTATATGTTTGTGGACAAAAATATGTATGTCTGAACTGTTAGACAACAGTTTATATTATTATGTGCTATACTAGACAATAGTCAACCTATTAATATTATAATAATAATTCCTATTATTAAGGACTAGTGGAGTGTGTCAAGTGTGAATAGTGATCTTCAGGAAAGTGATGGAAAATTGTTCCATGATACTGATCTAAACTGGATGAAACTTTTGGTGGCAGTAAAATACAAATTTATTTGTATGTAAATGAATTTTTATAATAAAATAAGTATTATTATTGATTTAATCTGAAATATTAAATTTGGATCTGTCACCGAATCAATTTTACTCTTAGTTTAATTGAACTTCATTAATTTTTCATTAATTTGTGTATGTAAGTAAAATTTTATAATAAAGTAATAAAATAAATACTTTTGTCGACTTTTCAGGGATAAAAAATGTCTAATTTTGGGGGTTGAATGAGATCCTTAAATCACTCGGCTTAACCTTTAGCATTATAATTATAATAATTGCTATTATTAAAGTCGATAAAAGGACTTATACTTACTCGTCTTCCCACGGGCACACTTCGTTAACGTTATTGTCACGCTTTTGCTGAGGTACTGTTTCAGTAATGGGTGCAACTTGGTCGTCCTGTTGGGCGTCCGGTTCCCAGACAGGAACAACTTGTGCCTCTTCCAGCAATTCCTTGACCTCCGTTTCCACCTGGCTCGAAACCGCGGGGCTTTCTTCTTCAGGAATTACTGTATCGCTCTTCTCAGCTTCCGATTCTCGATTTCTCGCAGCTTCTTTGTCCTCTTCCTTCATTTCTACGCAATCGTCCCCTTCATTCTCTTCTTGCTCCATTGTTGGGCTATCGCTCGCTAAATCGCCCACGATCGCGCTGATGCTTATCAAAGGGGCCTTGGTCAATTTGCTCGTAGGTTCCTTTTCAAACGACGGGACCTTTGACCTGGCTAGATGAGTTTCAGGCATCTCGCTCGCGCTTCTCGTGGGTGCGTCCGACCGTTCGACGACCACGTGGGAATACTCAAACGATTGTTGCGGCGACGGATAATTGCAAAACGAAGCGGATGGTCTACCGATCTCTGCCAGCTTCACTCTCGCGCTGGTAGATCCGATAGAATAATTTCGTATTGTCATGCCGCATCCAGCGCCGTATCGTTCAGTTGATGTCGTGCCAGCTGCGTGTGACCAAATTATATTAATTATTCTTATGAAACCTGTTCAGGCATTAACGCTACCGAGTCTTCACCCGATATAGTGTGTCCTATGTATGATATAAATAACGTGTGGTTTTCTTTAACAATCTGTATTTACCTGTGCTAGCACTGTGCTGCAGACTACAAGATTTTCGAATATGTTCAGTGACTTCCGCCACCGCCAGACTGACGTCAGACGAGGAACTACAGGAATCCAATTGCGTCGAGTTTTTCCGGGACGGGCGTGCAAATTCGATAGACTGCGATTGCCCGGTCAAGTTACTTCTACCCTCTTCGTGCTGGCTTTCAACCGGCGACGTTATTCCAGATAATATCGAGTGCTGGTGTCCCGTGGAATCCATGGTGTGCTCTATACTCGGGCCCGGCGCCGCGTCCCACGGGCAAACGTCGTCCATAGGGCGAGCCATCGCTTCCGACGTGCCAGCATCCCTGACAACATGAACTTTATTATATGATTTAGTTTTCACTTTTTCCTCTCTGTCAACTACCACGTCAGTGTACCATGCAGAGTAGAGTATGTACAGTATTGTTTCTTTAACAATATCTCCTGGCATTTTTTGTGAAAGTTGACGAATTTATGTTAACACTCGCAGATAAGTATTTTGTTCAATTAAGTATTCTTTCAATGATTCATCTTAGCTGCGCTGCGGTTCAGGTGTGTTAAATTTAAATTTAGACCCTGTTCATTGTCACGACGATTTTGACTCTACAAACAAAAATGGAGTATGAAAGATACAAATATTTTGCACGTTATTTCTAACAACCCAAATATTTCATTATGACACCACAAGTATAATCAAAGAAGGGTGGCCTTGACAATATATATTAAGGTCAAGGTCATTGCAGGTCGCCTAAACAGCATCTGTATAAAAAATAATTTATTCCAAACTTCAGCGTATGGACATTACTGTGACATCTGAAAATGTCACTAAATGGATGTTTAGAAAAATTACACGGGACTCCGAGTATCAGCATGATAAACTTGTGCACACCTACCTTAGCAAAAATTAGTGATTTTACTTGAAAGTCTGTGATTATATGTTTTCATTGTTCCCAGCAAATTACGACTGGAAAGGACTGAGGTCCTTTTCGTTTATTAGTATATAGAGAACACAGAAAATGTTTTACTGACACAACTATGTAAGAATAAGGACGCACAGTAACCTAATTACCACACAATAACTAGAAAATAGGGGAAAAGTTATGTTTAGAAAAATCATATCTGATGATTTTGACCTTGCTATATGTAAATTTGACTGATCTTCAGAAGATTCTTTGTTAAAAAGTTAAAGGCAAAAAGTGGTTGTACCGTAGTGACACATTCCACGGTGGTTACATTATAATGGAGTATTAGGGGCATTGTTTAAGAAGAACATGAATTTTGGTATTGTGAAGGTATAGTAGCTAATCCTATCCTAACCTATATGTTAATAAAACAGTAAATACGTTTGTATATACAGAGTTATCCACGTAATGATATATATACATGTATATGTTGGTTTACCAAAGATATATATAAATATAAAACGTGGTCCACCTGAAGATATAATACAAGGTGGACCAACTACAGATGCATTAAATCTGCAGGACCGACTAAAGATATATTAAATGTACAGAGTAGACCACTGAAAAATATATTGAACATATAGAGTGATCCACACAAAATTATATTAAATATACAAGGTGGTTCATACAAAGATATACTTAATATACAAAGTGGTCCACTCAAAAATATATAAATATACAGGGTGATCCACTTAAAAATATATTAAATATACAGAGAGGTCTACACAAGAATATACCAAATATATAAAGTGGTTCACATAAAAATATATTAAATATGTAGATTGATCCACCTAAAGAAATATTATGCATATATACAGGACTACCTAAAGATGTATTAAATATATAGAATGGACCAGTTAAAGATATGATTATTATACTCTAATCGCATGTTTTTTTACAAACGACTAGCTGTAGTTAAAATCTGAAGATCACTCAGCAAGATGTTGACAACATACGTCAAGATCAAGGTCATTAAAGATGGTTCTAAACAGAATATTTATAGAAAACAGTGTTAAGATAAAAATAGGAAAAGACGATTTGTACAAAAGACAAGAAGAATGAAACAATCGAAAGTGATTTAGAGGAATTTTGAAGGAAGATTGCGGACAAAGTGTTATCCTTTACACATCGAGATCAATAAGAGAATATTAGAAAACATCAAGAGATCTAATAAATCTTGCATACACATGAGTGGCCAAAAGTGCTGAACACCTTTAAAGAAAACAACACCGATATAATGAGGATTTGGCAAAAATTGTGAACAATAAGTGAAGAGATTCATGTTTCACGCAAGAAAGCTGTGGAATTCGAGGACTTACTGAACATTATGCGGACTAGGCCTCGTAGGAATCTTTACGAGTCGAGCCAGATCTCCCCTGAAAATACCGCAACGATATAACCTGTCGACTTCTACTATGTTTATCATTGTTAAGGAAACAAGACCGCATAAGATGGTCAAAAATCAGTAGTGCAGAATTGGTATGTTTGTTCATCGGTTGTGTATTCAGAACACACATGCATAGCTGTGAAAACTGAGCAGACATGAGTATTTCAAATTTAAGTTACAAAAAAGCGCTTTTACTTATCAGTAATATTCGCAAAAGCTTGGTTAACGAAAACTTTGTGAACAGAGCTACAAGGTCAATTAAAATGTGCAGTTAGATATAGCGATGTCGTAAATTGCTTAAGTAAAACTAGCACCTAGCAAGTTTTACATATTTCACACTTTTACGACCACACTATATCGTTGAACCCAAATATGTTTTTATTGAAGCCACGTGGTTTTCTTGAATTTAGAACAGTGATACTTACTATGAAGTTAAGTAAACTTCATTGACAGTAGGTGTGTGTAAAGAATAAGTTAGGTAATTAATTATTCCTGCATTTTATCAAACGTCTCTTGAAGATCTCTAAGGCACAACTGCTCGTTAAATGAATAGTAAGTATCACCGATTTGGAAAGAATTCTGAACTCTTGTTTTACCTGTATGGAATATCAGCAAGGTTCGACTGACTATGGGAATGCGGCACTCTGGTTGTCGTTGAAGTTGTCTCACGAACACCACAAACTGCTAACTCGTGAGCAGATCCTGAGAGGCTTCGGTCGCTTCCTCTACGTTTACCACCGCTTCCACTGCTTATAGTGTGTTGTTGCAAGGTGCTGGTTGGTGGGGCTGAAGTTGAAGACAGTTTCTTTTTGGCTTGTCCGCCGAAGCCGAAGAATCTGTGGAACAGTGATAATGATAAAAACATAGTGACTTCTTCGTTTCAATAATTTCTGTGTTAAGTGAATAAAACATTTCGTTTCATTTTGATATAAAAATTCAGAAATTTATATCTATACATTTTTTAACTGTTGAATTTAAAAGTCTAAAGATTTTTGTTTTTAGAAGTTTAAAGATTTTGCAAGTATTCAACATTTAGGGTGTTAGGTCTAAATTTTCAAATTTAGTTTTCAAATTTTCTCAAATTTAAGATTTTTAGATTTCTAAATTTACAAATACAAAAATTCTTTAAAAAAAAAACATGTATTTTACCAATTTTTAAATTTACCACTTACTAAATTTTCAAATTTATAAGCTTTCAATTTTTCAAATTTGATAATCTAAAAATTTGTACACAAAGGTTTATGAGACATTTTAAATTTAAAAACTTACAAATTTAGAAATTTGGAAATTGAAAAGTGCAAAAACTTCATTTGTTCAAATTTTTAACTTGAAAAATTAGCAAATATAACGTCACTGCGCTAAAATAGAAATTTCGAAAACGGAAGATACAACATACCTCTTTTTTTGTAATGGTTGCACACCGGCAGCTAAGAGATTTCGATACTGATCAGAGCGAATAAATCTAGGATAACAATCCTTTTTGAGAAGTAACGTGTACACGTGTTCAGCGGCAGAATCGAATGTGAATCGATTTGGATTTTTCATTTCTTGATGAACTTTTTCCATTGTTTTCCCGTCTATGTTGATCTCGCAAGGGGCTCCAGGTGCCAGGAATTCTCTAAATAAATAGTACACAATTAACTTCTTATCAGTATTAATTTCATACATCATATAATTATGTGAGATATACAGGGTAGTTCAATAAAGTGCATACATGTGTTAATCTTAATATCAAACAAAAAAAATTTTAGCATTAAATAAGTTGATCTTGATGTTTATTTTGAACACTAGACGTTTTGGACTGTTTGAACTGTTTATCTTGAACGTTTTGAATTTTTTAATTTCTAAATTTTAAACTGTTCATTTTAGACATTTTGAACATTTATTGATCTTGAACATTTTGAACATTTGTAATTTAAAAATAGCCAACATAATATTAACTTCACCTCTATTCGTTTTTATCTATAGATAATATAGATAAAATTTGTATCTATATTTATTAATGAGGTGGGAATGTATTTTATTGAAACACCTTGTACTTTTGTTATATTTACCTGAAGATTTCGTTGACTTTGTCAGGTATTTGTGCTTGAAAGCTGTGCCTTAAATCTTTAACCGCCAACCAAAATCGTATATTTTCGTGACTGTATTCTTTCCTTAAATAATTCGTAAATTCTTGCAAACCTGTGACACATTAAACGTTGAAATTTACCTTTAGAGTTTCGCATATTTATTTACTACAAAATTTCATTGTTAAAATATTATTATTCTTGAATATTTCAAATTCAAAGATTTAATGCAATATATAGAGAGGGTGTTGAGAAATCGCGGTGTAAATGGTTAAGTGATGATTCTGCATTCAAAAATATTTTTTTGAAGATTCGTTAATATATTTTTATAAAAGAAGTTTGCGACAATTAACCCTTTCTGTACGGTATAATAAATTGTCAGTATTGATAATGATTCACTTTCTGTACAACTATTGCTTGAACTAATGCGATTCCGTTTTCTATTCAACTTGTATGGATAAAAAATCATTTCTATTCAACTTGTATGGATAAAAAATTGTAAATTATTTACCCGTAGGATCAGACATTAATTCTTCCATTGACAGCGCCCAACGTTTTACCCTTTTTTCCGTAGGAACTTCCACCCTGTGCAAAAATTAAATGAAGAAATGGAATCGCTATACACGTTGCTTCTCACAAAATATACATACAAGGTAATCATTGACGTAATTAGGGACCAAGTTAGACTTAAACTTCATAATTAAAATTTATAAATTTTTATATTCCATCTATCGTATCCTAAAATTTCCAAAAACCATCTAATCTTGCCAAATATATGACGCTAATATTATCGACACTTTGACTGCCATGTCACCCACATATGGGTGCCACTTAAATCCTCGTACGAATGTATCACATATATTATTAAGAATTTTTTCGTAAGATTTGTTAAAAACGACCTAATAAAATTTTCACATGCTTCAGTATGGTAGTCAACGTGTGAATTAGGAAACTCTAGATAAAAATACTAATTACGCCAGCGAGGGTGGTTACCGTGAAAAAGCAATATGTCGGCATCACCCTGTACGTATATTTCTACAAAAAATTATAGCCACATTCATAATACTAACAGGGGACTGTTTAATTGCCAAAATGTTTGATCGTCGGTGATCCATGGATTAGAAGGTTGAGGCGGTACAAACATCGCATCGTACTCCACATATGTTTCAAAGTATGACTTCAAGTTTTCGATCGCAGCTGATACCTTTATTCTCGTGCGAGTTAAGCTATTCTTTAACAGGGCCACCTGGTATTCAATTAAAACATACTAATTATTAGAGGACCTATGTGCATAACATAAATGGTTTCATTATTGGAATACGTAAAAATGTAATCGATTTAAAGTCTCGATATAATCGAATTGTTCGGGTCTGAGTTTTCGTTTCATCGTGCAGTTCCGACGCTGATCGAAGTTTACCGTATGTAAAAAAGAATAGCGAACGACGGAAACGTCTGAACGACCGAACGTAAATAAATGGTAACATATCGGTGGAGCAATCCTAATGCAAGAATAAAACTTGTTTATTTTTCATTTTTTGTTATGCAACTTTCACCAATATATTTGTGACATTTTCCTGATTAAAATGAGACCAAACACGACATAATCTGAAAAATATCTGCTTGTAATTTCAAGTTTTGTTTATATCGATGCTTTACTGTAGTAAGATTCGCGGTAAACGAACGAGTAATGACACATCGGGTATTTTCGTTATTCTTCGGTAGTACTCGGATAATCACGTGACACGCCTGACAGTTGAAATCGTAGACTTCTATGGCTGACTTCGAGGATTTTACTCCTATAAGTTATTACAAGTAAATATGCCTCGAATTACGTCAGGATTGGTCTAATTTTAATCAGGGAAATGTTACGAATATAATAGAAAAAATTGTACGAAAAAAGGGACTAAAAATAGAAAAGTTATCAACGCATTAGCAGTGTAAACAATATGACAGGTTTGATCTCTGCCGATTGCCACAATCTGTCTCTTTTTCGCTATCCTTCGCGTTCGTAACTTATCGTCAATTAAATCAGTAAATATAGTCCAAATTATATCGTATTCGGTCTCATTTTACTCGGAAAAATGTAAAAAATCTATTGGTAAAAGTTTTATAACAAAAAAATAAAAAATAACAAAGTTTTATACTTTCATTAGCATTATCTCACGGATATACCCGAACCCGGATCACATTACATTTCGCGGCGAGTGAACTTTCTGGTATTTTCAAAGGTACTCCCTCCGCAATGAATAATTTTTTTGCTTATATCAAGATGTTACTGTACTATCCATTACTGACAAATAGTGGAAATAGAGTTTTATCTTAAGTATTTTAAAAACACTGTCTCAAAGTTTTGTCATGGAGTGTACAAATTGAGATCGTGTTACAGCGATGAATGTTGTTTGTATTGAAGAAAACGTGATTTACCTCACGTTGCAGATCGGTTAAGGTGCGTTTACGTGACGGAGGACGCGAAAGTCCAGGACGAAAACGAGTAGGTACAGGTGCTATTTCGAGGCTACTAAGACAACCGGGTGGTGGCCTATAAACTCTCCAAAATGCTCGTTCTTGGGAATCACTCACTATTTTGTCGCCTTTCTTCCGCTCCTTTGATAGACGTACCTGAACCCACATAATTAACATTTCAAGGAGTCACACGCTCGAATGCACGAGACTTACAGTTACATTAATATTCAAACATAATACCATTCCTGCGTTTGTTGTCTTGCATAAGTGGAATTAATTTAATTTATGCAAAGATGAACAGTTCATTGTACAATTTTGTTTTGCTATAATATTTAGTTGTACAAATCATTTTAAACACAATGTATTTAAAATTTGTATTATAAATGTATATTCTAGTTTTAGCACATCTAAACTTATTAACAATATCTTTTTGTAAAGAATTTTTAAAATCAAGTAATGATAAATAACTCTGTACTCTTTTTCTACTGAAGTTTAACCTCATAGCCCCAAAAGCAGGGAATTATCCAGCTACTGTACGAGTCTGCTGGTGCTAAGTTCTATTTATTAATAAAAATACAAATTTTATTATTTAATTCTGACGTTAATAATGAGAAAGGATACAAATAGAATTAAAAATTGTTTGATGTAAATTGTTTAGAATTTAATTAGGAACAATATTGAATGAATAATATAAATTAGGGAAATGATGGGACTTTTTCTTCAAATAAAATGGATTTAATTGTATTTCTAATACATTACAAATAACCAGTGAGCAGATATTAACAATAACGAATAAATTTAATTTAAACATAAATAAATCAAACTTGCTCGCCATTCATCAGTAACAAATTAATTAACTTAATATCTGAATAACGAATAAATAAAAATTATTCGCAATTCTTTTTATTGATTCGAAAATTTCTTATTAATAAAAAAAAAAACAATTTCTTCAACATTCCAAATAAAATTTTATAAAAATAACTACACGACATCTTAATGCATTTTAAATACATAATTTTCCAAAATCAAATGTGCAATTTAACTTTTATCCGTATTTTATCAATTTAAAATTAATATCACTGTATTAACTACTGTCAATTTCCAACGGACGAATATTTAATTCCGAAATATGAAAGTCACTAATTATTCACCTGTTCCTCAGCCTGAAGTTGAATGATGTCCCACTTGTTCTGCAGATTCCTACGTAGGCTGTTCAAAGCTTCCTAAGAGGACAGATTACTTGCTAATATAACAAATAAAAGTAACCAATAAATTTGAGTAATGATATTAACAATTACATACAATCTCATATTCTTCAAGAGCATGGCGTTGCTTGTTTCTCAGACTTCTTTTAGCCAGATAAATAGCGTACTCCACGTTATCAGGGGTTCTATGCTGCCATGGCCAATAACATGGTGTCTGTTTATCGAACAAACCAGAAATGATCCATAAACGACTTAAACACAATCATTTAATTTCTCTTAACATTAGTTAATTTTACTTAAACATTACACTACTGTTTGTACAAAATACAAACTACTTATTTATTACCTGTGAATACGCCATGTAACTATCAAACGCTAACACAGAAGCATGGTAAGTGATGTATGTAAGTAGCTGTACAAGAGTGTATAAGTTTAAATAACTATACTTTTAGAGTCATACAAAATTTCCTGCTTCCAAGAGCTAAGCAAATGTCTGCCATAGCCATCTTGTATTTAATTGCTTCTAAAGGATTCATTTGCAGCTAATTTATACCTTCTTAACCTATTTCATCACATGTTACACATTCCTGTCCGTTCAACACGTCATAAAATACATTTGCAATATTTAATTTAACGAGACTCGTTCGTTGTAAACATGGATGTCGGAGACTGTCTCTCTGCAATATACCGGGTGTGTTTGTAATTATGCAGCAGTTAAAGGAAAACTTGAAGAATTGTAAGGTAGCTAGAAATAAGCAAGATATTTGAATTACACATTCGGAAATTTTTTATGTGTTTACTTTTTCTCTCTGCTAGTTGCTGTTTTTTATATATTTACCCTGTCACATCTCTCTAAACATCCTGTGTACGAGTAATATGGAATATGTATTTATGTAGAATCATGTATATAAGTGTAAGCTTGCATGTTGCTCGACTTTCGGACATAGTAAGCCAGATACAATACCTGAAATCTATATAGAGAACTATCATCCTTTACGGTGAGTGTCTTGGAGTCATTCACCGGGAAGAAGTAGCCATACTGGCAGAGTTGGTTGGCAATATGGACCGCCTCTACTGTCAACATAATAGTTTAGTTTCATATCTGACAGAATCGTTACCTGTTGCGAAAGGCACTAATTGTAAGTGACTTAATCTCGTGCAACTTATTTAGCGATGGCGGTGATTCGAAAGAAATACTGCGAAGTGGAGCATGCTATTGGACATAACAAAGTGGCATAACTCAAAATTTAACTGATACAGTAAAGTCTCAACATGAGCGAAAATACACGATAGAGACGAAAAAAACATTCCCATTGATGGGGGAAGATCTCTTCGAGATTAGAAGCTCGCACGTGACGTGTAACGTGATCCTAGTTCGGGTATATTCGTGAGACAAACCAGTGCAAATATAAAATTTTCTTATTTCTGATTTGTTTGTTATAAAACTTTTACCAATAGATTTTTTACATTTTTCCGAGTAAAATGAGACCGAATGCGATATAATTTGGACTATATTTACTGATTTAATTAACTATAAGTTTAGAATGCGAAGGATAGCGAAAAAGAGACTGCGATTGTGACGATCGGCAAAGATCAAACCTCTTATATTGTTTACAATGCTAATTCGTTGCTAACGCTTCTATTTTCAGTCCCTTTTTTCGTACAATTTTTTCTATTATATTTGTGACATTTTCCTAATAAAAATTAAACCAAACCTGACGTAATTCGGGGCATATTTTCTAATAACTTACAGGAGTAAAATCTTCGAAGTCATTAAGCCGTAGAAGTCTACGATTTCAACTGTCAGGTGTATCACGTGATCACCCGAGTAGCACCGAAGAACAACGAAATTACCCGATGTGTCATTACTCGTTCGTTTACCGCGAATCTCACTACAGTAGAGCATCGATACAAGTAAAATGTTTGAAATTACAAGTAAATATGTCCCGAATTACGTCGTGTTTGGTCTCATTTTAATCAAGAAAATATCATAAATGCATTGATAAAAGTGTCATAATCAAAAGTCAAAATTCAAAAGTTTTATTCGTGCATTAAGATTGTCTCACTGATATGTTACAGTTTATTTTCGTTCGATCGTTTCCGCCACTCGCTGTGCTTTTGTATGTTTGGCAAACTTCGGTCAATGTCGGAACTACTCGAATCAAGCGAAACTTCATACCCGAGAGATTCGCTTATATAAAGACTTTACTGTATTTATTAAACCAACATAACTGATACTTTTCTGAACTAATACGACTAATATTTGTTTGGACCAACATAAGCGATAATTGTTTGAACATAATTGATGATCGTTTGAACTAACATAGCATACTAGTATAGTAAACAAATTTCGAAAGTACCTTTTATTTTACAATAAATAATATTACGTTTTATAATGAATTTATTTATGAATAATTCTATTAATTACGAAGTACTATATGTATTTGCTTATCTAAATTATATTTTTCTGCAAAATGTATAAATAAAGCAATAGATAAACAATACTGCTTCTTTGAGTTATGTGAAAATTGTAATTTATCTTCAGTGAACTCAGTTTGCAAATGTTTTTTATATACATTGTAAATCGTAGACCTTTTTAATGCTAATGTATTTGCGATACGTCGTAATGTTTTGCCTTTCACTGGATGAAAAGTCACCGATGATCTAATATTTACGGTTGTACTCCTTTCTCTAACTAATGTACTGTGTTTTTACTATAATTATATTTCTTACATCAACTTTTTACTGTTTTGTAATACCTTGTAGAATGTCGGAAAGATGACAGCTAAGACGGAACTGAGTTATACCAATATGGCGTCGTTTTGAAAAAAGGCGGGAAATCATTTTCGAATACGTTCTGACGCTTTGTTGTTAATTATTATTTATCAAATATTATTCTTTGAGATTTGAAAATCTCAGTGCTATTAATGCTAGAATATATTTAATACTCAGTAATTAACAAAATTATACATAAATAAACCCATTACAAATCATACTATTTATTTTTCTATTTGTTCTACTACAAAGAGAAGTTCCGAAAACTTTTTCACAGCATTGTGTTTGTCTATTAAACAGATGCTATCGATAACAGAAAAATGAAATATAATGTATAATAATTATATGGAATAGGTGTTTTCTCACCGATTACAGAGATCTTGAAATATATTATAAAGGTTCAACCATTCTGATAACCTTGAAATATGTTATTCAATAATTTAGGAATTTAAGAATTTCAAAAGTTGACAATTTAGGAATCTGAAATTTTGAAATTTAGGTATTTGAAAATTTTTGAATTTGTAAATTGAGGAATTTCACAATTTTGTAATTTGAAAATTTGAGAACCGCTAGTTTGAAAAATCAATTACCATATGTTTTGTACTGCAGTACATAACAAAATGAAAAGTGATTAAGAAAGTATACATAATTGTTAATTCCTGTACCAATTAGAACTAATTAATAATTTCCTACAATTACAACTATTTGGTGAAGCGCAACATCCAAATATAACAAATGAACTTTGTCAACAACAAAATAAATAATATTGATACATGTATGATTCTAAAAGTATAATAAAATTAAAAACATAATAAAAAACCCTACTTGTTATTTATATGCTATTTAATTACTTAAATTATAAATAACAAATACGTAGAACAACGCATAATTAGACATGTGACAATACTTACATATTGTTTTATTGTTTAATGTTTACTTACATAATCTTTCATTCTTTCATTTAAAATCGTTAATTTTTATTAGTAGTAAATAAATAAAAAAACTAGTACATAGTATGTTATATATGTTTGCCTAAGACTCATGTATAAATGTTTTCATGTTAATGAATTCATTTCAAATATTTTAAGTCGGTAACCACTTTTTAAGTTACATTCTTTAAAAAATATTTCAACGACCGCAAGAGATTTCTATGCAATATGTATATACAATCAGATTGTTTAATTATTGTATAAAAAAGTATTTCATTTAATTTTCGAAACAGCGTAAAGGAACAAAACATTGATTATTTCAAGATTAATTTTTTTTAATCTCAAAATTTGTTTAACCTTTTAAAACGTCACTTAGAAGAAAAGAGTCTAAAGTCAAGAAAAACAATTATTGTTTGATTACAAAAATTAACCTGGCATGAGTACACAATTTTTTATTTCATTCCTGTGTGTAGAAAGCTGTAATTTTTGTCAGCGCAACGTAAATTGAAAGAGGAGTATAGGAATTATAAAACCAGAAAATAAATTTAAGAGAAACTCAAATGTATAACAATTTTTGCAAATTTCATAAGAATTAAAAATAATCGACACCGAAAAGATGAAAATGTGATGACAATTGATATATTGCGACACTTAAACATATTTTACAATAAGAAGAAACGGATTTGGAAATAGTTTTTTTGAACAATAATGCGTTGAAGTTATAGTATGAATGTTACAAAATCCATATGGGTTTGTCCAGAATGGATTTTGGTTTTTGAAACATTTTAACTTTAAACTTATACGAAACTAGTCGTTTAGTCAACAGTAAATTTGTTGAAAAAATATTTTGGTTATGGCGGTAAAGTATTTGCCTGAAGATCTGACAATCGTGAGTTCAAGCCCAATAAAGGTAAATAATTTTTTTTTCTTTCTGTTTTATTTTTTACTACAAATTTTTATTGTTCTTTTATTGACTGACACAAATTTTTAAAATTTTAAATATTTATAACTTAACATATTGTGCCAGTTCTTTCTCCAACGAGTAATTTTGTATTTATGTGTTGCAAAAATATTTTTCTACCCTAATTCTTCAAGGTGTTGATTTCCACAACTGTCTGATATATTAAAAATGTATGTTATAAATTAGCTTTCAAATTTGTAAGATATTATATAATACAAGTACATGATAAGTACATTATGTAAAATGTAAAAAGTTATAAATTTTTATTAATAAAGTATGTAATATAATATAATGTATTAATAAAATATGTTAAACAAAAAAACTAAAAAAAAAAAAGGAAAAATGTATAACTTCGTTGGGTTCGAACCTGCGACAGGCAGATTTGTAAGCAAGTACTCTACCACCACATCCATTGTCAAATTTTGGAAACAGTTGCTACGTAATTGAACTACTAGATTTGTATATAGATAAAAATCAAAATATTTTAAAAGCCAAAATGTATTCTGAAAAAACCACATAAAGGTTTTGGAATGTTACATATGTACTACAGTTTCAACACATTGTCGTTCAAAAAGCGATTTGCACATTCGTTCCTTGCCCTCGCTACAAGATTGTTCCTATTTATTTTCATTTCCAAATACTTTAATCCAATATTAGGTAGTTTAATATTGCAGTAGTTTCAACAAAGAGTATAAATATTCGATTGACAGTGGACAGTGGGAGAATGGTGCACGGAAACGTATTTCAAATTTCGCGAATGAATTATGAAATCTAATTAGCTTTGCTGTTTCGTAATTAGGTATTTAAATAACTGCTGACGCCAGCACTTGCGACCCCAGTTCATCCATAAAGCTCGTAGAGGCGGATAAATCAGTGTCAATTTTTATTATCTTGAAATGCCATTTGACAATGTGTACTTTATTTAATTTTCTTTCTTCATATTATTAATTTATTTCCTTTATTTTCTTCGTATCATTAGTTTATTTACTTTCTTTTATTTGAATCATTGATTATATTATATATTTCCTGTTAATTTGCTGCTTGATACAATTGGCTTTAATATTGATTATTAGAAGAGGTAATGGTGCGCAACATCTAAATAATTTTGTCATTTGATTCTATGCAGGTGACGTGCATAGGCGTAACTAGGTGGGGTACAGGATGGGCCTGGCACCCTATTAACAATTGTTGAAATATATGTCGTACCAAACATGTTACGTTTCTTTAGGGAAATTTGGAACATTTAAGAATTTGGGGATTGAGGAATTTGAAAATTTAGAAATTTGGAGATGAAGCTCTGGGCAATGTGAGAGTCTGGGGATTTAAAAAAATGGGAATTTGAGAATTTGGTATCATTTCTTGCAAGAAGTACCCTATTTAAGAGTACACCATTTTCCCACCTACACCACAAAAAATTGCAGAAACCTTATTACATAAAAATTGTAAAGGAAAGCACGAATAGGAACGGTTATGTATCGTAAGGTAAAAGTAAAAAATTGCTGATAAATTTGTTCGTTTCCTCGTAAACAGCATCTGGCAGGTTTTCGTACCTGATTCCTCGATGGAAAGCCGCTCCATCAGCCACTCGATGAGGTCGTAACCTGCAACACGCAGGCAGCCTACTGTAGTGCCCTGGCCGTGATGGCCGCTTACGCTTACTCCACAACGCAGGTACCGATGGCACTCACCCATGAAAGCTGAGGGGATCGAGGTGAGAAATTGTTTTTGGCTGCGCACGGGTACCCCGTTCTCAGGGTCTTGCATCTCCCGCACCAGCCCCTCCATCTGCAAACAAATCGTTATACATTTCCGACACCATACATCAATTTTATTCTACACTAAATTCCCGGAAAGGGGTAGCTGATTCTGAACAACTTTTTCCTTTGCGAAAATAGGGTTTGAGGCATCGTTTTTGAATTATTAACGAAAAACACCGACCAATCAGAGCGCGGACGCGAGTAGTGATGGGTTCGAGTGGGACGGTTAAACGTGATAGTATAAATTGTCAACACAGAAACTTAGTTTACGTATAGTATAAATTTAAAAATTGTATGAATGTACGTTAAAAAATTTTCGAATTACTAAATATCAAAATTGAAGAATTTGAAAATTCAGAATATATGAAAACTTAAAAAAACTGAGAATATCGAAATTTGGGGATTTAAAAATTTGGGAATATGCAAGTTTTTAATCTAAAAATTTGAGAACTTGGAGTACTAGAATTTTTTAAATTTATAACTGTACAAAATTTGATAACGAAATTGAAGAACTAAAAAATTCAGAAATGTTGAGAATCTTGAAAATTTACAAAAATTACGTTGCAATTTGTTTATCGTATGCTGAAGGGGGAAAAAATAAATTTATACTTGTAATATGTGTAATATACTTATATGTAAGTACCTTGTCGAAGGCGCAAGGCCTATGAACGCGTGGCTCCTTCTCCTTCTGTTGTTGATTGTTAGAAGCCTCCATCGCGATCGAGGCGGCCCTCTGCGACGCTGGCAGGAGCTGTGACGATATTGATGGCGGAGGGGGCTGGGGAGTTGGGCCGGAGACGGGTCTACCCGAACTCCATGGGGCTCTGGCCCCATCCCATCACTCCAGTCACCCCCGCACGCCCACTGAAATTGTCAAATTATCTCTTTCAGATTATAGAAATCGTACAAGTAAACTGTTCCTGTCACATAAGAGTTGCGGGAGAGTATAGGAATAGGGAGCATGACCCTTTCTTTTATCACGAGTTCCGGCATTGATCGAAGATTCCCGAACGTAGAAAAGCACAGCGGCGGAAACGATCGAACGCAAGCAAACAGTATCATATCGGTGCGAGAATTCTAATGTAACAATAAAACTTCTTTATTTTTTATTTTTTTGTTATGAAACTATTACCGATAGATTTGGGACGTTTTCCTGATTAAAAAGAGACCAAACACGACATAATCTGAAAAATATCTGCTAGTAATTTCAAGTTTTATTTATATCGATGCTTTACTGTATTAAGATTCGCGGTAAACGGAAGAGTAATGACACATCGGGTAATTTCGTTGTTCTTCGGTACTACTCGGATAATCACGTGATACGTCTGACAGTTGAAATCGTAGACTTCTACTACTTTATGACTTCGAGGATTTTACTTCTATAAGTTATTACAACTAAATATGCCCTGAATTTGGTCTAATTTTAATCAGGAAAATGTCACGAATATGATGGGAAAGGTTGTATGGAAAAGAGGACTAAAAATAAAAAAGTTATTAACGTTTTGGCATAGTAAACAATACAACGGCTTTTGATCTTTGGCAATTACCGCAATCACAGACTTTCTTTTTTACTCGCTATCCTGTGCGTTCCAAACTTATCGATAATATAGTAAATATAGTGAAAATTATATCGTGTTTAGTCTCGTTTTGATCAGAAAAATGTAAAAAATCTACTGGTAAAAGTTTTGTAATGAAAATATCAGAAATAACAGATTTATATTTGCATTTGTATCGTCTCACGGATATAGGCAGATCATGTTACATTTCTTAGCGAGTGAACTTTGTAACGTTTTGAGGAGTTTACTCGCCAGTGCTGGAGATGTTTTTTCACTTATATCGTGCAGATTATTTTCCCTTATATCGTTTAGATCATTTTTCCTTAAATCCAGACTTTACTGTATTTTAATGCAATGATCTCGTACAGAGTTACCACAAGTTTATTAGTACCATTCGGATCTAAAGAGAATGCACGTGACTCCGCCATTAACGTTCTCCTATCATGCAATCCGATTAATATTGTAACCGCTTCGGTCAATAATACCATTCGGTCGTAATAATACAAAAGTCCGTGTATCGTTGTAGTTGTGGTATTGCTACAATTAATCAAATTCACGTGTATAATTTTCAACTCTGAACAGTAAACGTGACCGTTTTAGTAAATGATGAACATGCGCGAGTCATATCTCAGCGATCGCGTTAGAGGGAAATGGGCTATGCGGTTATACAAACAGTAGCATACTGCATTCATTTCGCAACTCATCTTGTGTGGCGGGAACAGTATCTACATAGAATCTGGATAATCAGATTAACGGGCAAATATATTTGTGCAGTATTAAGACAGGTAATATTAAAATATCTAAAATAATATATTTTCAGAAAATTTATATTCTTGACTGTACTATTTCACAGTACATATTATTTCTTGATTAAAATAATAATGCTTTTTCATGTCAACAGAAACTTAAATATTTGTTTCATGTCACTTTGTAGTTAAGTAAATAATGTTTCAATACATTCTTTATATATTTAATTTGTTTATTTCTTTCATTTTTCGTGCGGTAAAATATTTGAATATTATTTTCATGAAATCGAACTTATGTAGCTAATAGCAATTAATAGTTATGAGTAAATTGGTGAAGGTATTTGCATTACAAAAATCCATCAAAGACGCAAGAACAGCTTGCGATATAACTTCAGAGATTGAAACCACCGTTTTCAATCGGTTGCGCAAGATAAGGATGCAGGAGGAAAACAAAATGGTTGCCGCATCACTGGGCCACGTTACGGTAGATAGATTTTAACCACTGTTTCGCACTCTGAATTTTTTATAGCAAATGACGAAAAATGGATCTATTATGGTAATTCTACACGCAACGAATTGCGGATAGATCCCAAACAATCGTCTACAAGGCGAAAGGTGTAGCATCTACGAACCATAAATTGTTCTTCTCCGTCTGGTGAGATGAAGAGGTACTTTTTTATAAACTTCTACTGAATCAGATGATCACCAGAACCGCTATGAAGAGTGTTTGAATTACTTGAACGAGACACTTCGAGAGAAATTTGCAATTTATGCAACAAAAGCAAAGGCATTTCCTTCCGTGATAATACAAGACGCCATATTGCTTCTCGAGTGAAGCAAACGGCACTTGATCTTCAAAGCGAAATACCGTCGTAACCAACGTACTCTTCTGACATTGGACTAATTAACATCAGCTTTAGCTAATGTATCATGGTTTTTTCGATATATATAAAGACGATGTTCGAAAACGGGTGGATAATTAATTCAGAGGTCGAACGCCTCGATTGAAGTAATGGTACTGCTTTACATGTGCTTCATAACCTGCGAATCCAACTTCAGAAATAGACAGAGGACACAAAAACACTGCAGAAAGTTTGTTTAAATATGTGTCCGATTTGGCTTTGCTTCAGGGATGTCGTAACTTTTGTGTTTCAATAATCCTCCACAGCTTATTTTCCTGGAAGATGCTCGAAATTTGCGGTTTGTTCCTTTCAATGTTTTTGTATCCTCTCTCATGGGGATACAAAAATTTGTATTGTGGGTCCGACATGTTATGAGACACCCTATGTATTCATAAATGTATTTTTATTAGATACAGCGGAAACTCATTTACGAACAAACGTAATATACAAGTTGCCTTAATAAATTATATATATTATATGTTTGAATGTTAATATCGTGCATAAAAATAATAATAAAAATGTTAAATCGCGTTGATGATGGTCAGTTGTTAACATTTGTAATTTTAAAATGGCCGACATAAGATCGATTTAATTACTGTTCATTCTATTAAATTATTTAGTAATAAATAATTAAATAATAATTTAATTAAATTATTTAATCATAAATAGTAATTAGTATAAATTTTATTATAACATTCTGCATATGTATTATATATATGAGTTTAGATTAGTATAATCATTTTTAACTAAAAACTATAAAAGCAATGTTATTCGCGAAAAATGAAATTTATTTTTCAAATATCTCGATACGGAATTTTTTAGATAGTATTGTTTTTCAACACAGTGATTCAAGTGTACTTAATACTAAAATTTCTATATTTTTTTTTTTAATAGAAGTGTGTTCAATTCAATTTATTAGATTGAAGTGGACCGAGATATACGATCGAAGTGTTGTAAAACCACGCGTGATTAAATTTTTATTTACTCAAAATTCAGTCTGACACGTTTTACAGATTGGATTAAGTAAAAAGTGAATTTCGTCTAACATATTTAGCTCAATTATAGGAAACTCGTGAAGTAAAAACTTTCTAAAGTCATAACACGTTTTTCCACATAAAAAAAGAATTTATCTCTGAAGATCGTTCATTGAAGTGTTAGCTTTTTTAACTCAAACTATGAATAAAATTTTGGAATTTTTTAAATTATCAAATTGTTGCATTAGTAAATTTATTTAATTACAAATCATGAAATTACCTGAACATCAAATTACTATATCACAAAATTTTCTTAATTCCTAAATTTACAAATCCTTGAATTCTCCAATATTTTATCTACAAAATTATTGAATTTGAAAATTTATAAAATCTCACATTTTCAAATCTTGAAACCTCTACATTCCTAAACATCCAAATTTTTTAATCCTTCACAAAATACTCGCATTTCAAATAAATTTAAAATTAAATTAAATTAAATTAAATTAAATTTAAATCTAAATTTAAAAATTTTTAAATGTCAAATACTGACAAAAGACTTACAAAATGTTTAAGAGAATCTCTCGAAAAATAAAGTGCTGTTCACATGTATCCACAATGTAGTGGAAAAAATTGCAGAAAATGGTTGCAAACGCAAAATAATGGCACTAAACTTACCCATATATTCTGCTTAATTTAAGTCTTCAGATTATAATCAATCTACACAATATTTAATAATTACCCAACAGGGGGATTTGTCAACCAATTTGTTAATCTTGAAATATATTGTCAAGGACAACATTCTGAGCAACTTTTATGTTATCATCGCTCAACCATAATTTCAAAGATACTTGCAGAAGACTTTAATTTACACTATGATTGGCATAATCTACTATCGTACATCTACTATATCATCGATTTTATTTTATTTGAAGAATATTACACACAGTATTTCAATGTGACCTATTACATTATCATATATCTCCTCCACCATATGTGATATCATCTGGATTCCCATTTGGCTGAGTTCATATAGCGGCGTACGAATATAATGGCGATATATTGAAATATAGCACACTTGGGTATTGTACTAGGAATATTCTTTAAAAAGATATAAATCGATGGTGCAGTGGATGTGTAGTAATATAATACGCCATGTTGGAAGATAGTGATATAGTACGTATAAGTTCATACTATAAAAATATAATTACTTAGTAACTAATTACAAACGAAATTCTTCTTAATAATAACTACTCCGTTATAAATAACTATCTATCAAGGTTTTGAATTAAATTTTGATGAATATTTTGATCAGTTGGTGTGTGGTTAGGTTAAGATTAAGATCAGTTGAGGTGTAGAGTAGTTTTAGGATGTAGACTTATGTTAGGATGTAATTGAGGTTAGGTTTGGTCGGTGTATAGTCAGTTACAGTTAGATTAAGCTAGCATAGGTTTAGGTTAGATTGTACTAATGTACGGATAGGTTAGATTATACTGTAGGGTTAGGTTAGATTAAACTAGTTAAGATTCAGATTAGATTAAGCTAGTGTAGGGTTATGTTAAATTAAGCTAATGTAGGGTTAGGCTAAATTATACTACTGTAGGGTTAGATTACATTAAACTAGTGTAGGGTTAGGTTAGATTTAGCTAGTATAGAATTAAATTAGATTAGGCTAGTGCAGAGTTAGATTAGATATACTAGTATATGTTTTGATTACACTAATCTAGTGCAGGGTTTGGTTACATTATACTAACGTAGGGTTAGATTACATTAAACTAGTATAGGGTTAGGTTAGTTTAAATTAAGTCTCTTCATGTTTCAGTTAGGATTAAGTTACATTAATGTAATGGATTAAATTAAGCTATGTAAGATCACCTTATGATTATGTTATGATATGTAATAATGTAATGTAATATCAGTAATAAAAGACACCATATTAGATTATAGTTTCTGTATATTAATAACGCAAAAACAACTATACCCGCAACATAAATGTAACCAAAGTTTTTTTAGTATACCTTGGAAACCAAGACCGGGAGGTGATTATGTATGTATAAGCAAAGTTTCTCAGGGCGTTGACCTTGATAACATACTTCAAGGTCATTACAATCGATGAAGCGTACCTTTTTGTATGTAATTATCGCTGTGAAACTATTTCTGGAAATATTTCTGAAACGAAGGCCCGACGATATTAAAAAAGATGTTTACAACGATGACCTTGACAACGTAATTCAAGATCATTGAAATCGGAGAACAACAATAACCAATATAAAACTTCTTTTATAAAATATTTTATTTATGAATTAATTGATAAAGGTACAACTAAATAGAAAGCCACTATAACATGTGTATACGTTATACATACGTACGATATATTGTTAAACATGGTTTCCATTACATTTCAGATAAGTGCCAATATTTTTTATTCCCCCAGAGAGACTCTTATATATCCTGCAAGTTTATAAGAAAATGCAAACTCTCTTAGCCTAATTTTTTTATCCGTATTTCGTTTTCGTTAAACATTTACTGACAACATTATTATAAATCAGTATATAAATACTTTACTTTTCAACACCGTCTTCTTTAACTACGTCTACCTAACGTACAGGACTATTTCAATGAACTAATTCATCAAACTTTCTTGTTATCTTTTTTGTTATTAATACTTGAATGAACAATGAGTGACAGCTGAAACCTTTTGCAATTTATTCGGGGAAATAACCTTGAAAACACATCAACAACTGATATGTTTGTATTTACAAATTACAATTTTGTTTATATTGGGCTGGCCAAAAAGTTATATCATTTTTATCAGTAGTTGACATTCATTCAATTTATGTGTCGACATTTCATTTTTTTCAACAAATGCATACATGGCCTTCAAGCTTACATGTCAGGGTATCTTATTTAAAAAAGAGTACCGAGTACAATGGAGTTTTTCATTTGTTACAAATAGTTAAAAACAGAAGATGCAAAGACTGCTTTTAGAAATATTATATCATTTTCATAAAGGTAAGAACATTGTTTAAATTCGAAAAAAAACATGAATAGTGTATGTGAGGTTGCACTAAATGATCGCAAGTGTTAGTTTTGATTTTGCGAAATTTTTTGTTGAAAATATTTCTACGAATAATCATCCATGTTCTAAAAGAGCAAGCACAGTTATAGATGATCAGTAATGATTAAATGAAAGTCTTGATCAATAATTCTGCTTATAGATTGAAGAAACAACTAATATATTGTATAATAAGATTTTAGCTACATAGATTAGATTTGTAATGGAATATTTATTTAAAAAACGACGAAACTTTTTGAACCAACAGTTACCAAGTCAAATCTAATAATTGCTGCAACATTAAGATAATTAATAATAGAGCTCTATATGGTAACAAATATTGACATGATTATTCGGTGCAAAAAAAATTTCAAATGTCCTTCATGTCTACTTATGCGTACCTGATTATTCAATTAAATTAACTTGTTGATCATTCTGTATGCACACTGCATAAAAATTCATGAATAATTAAGGTGGGACCTTTTAATTAGCATAATTATTCGATATCTTTCTATTTTCTTAATTATCTAGTAATTAAAGTGTTTTTTTTTTTTTTTTGTAATAAATAGATTAAGGAGAATTTCTTATTTCTTATTTCATGTTGGTAACTTTGTAAAATAAGCATATATTCAGTGATATTATAAATTTTTATAATTCTCATTATGAAAGAAAATTAATGTTATTAAGGTATACAGCAGTCTTATGGCTCCCTTTTATGTACCCTGTTGAACGAGTTTTCTTGCACTTACTTTCATGTCTGCTTAAAACTTTTGTTTTTCAAAATTTAGACATTTTGATATTTACTAGCTTCTGAGTTTGAAAATCAGCAATTTAAGGATTACAAATTTTAAAGTCATGAAATTTAGACTTTTTAAATTTACAAACATTTAAACTTGAAGATTTCTGATTTTTGAAGTTAAATAATAGAAATTTAATATTTTAAAAATATACAAATTTTAAACTGTGAATTATAAAAATTTAACATTTATAAAATTTACAAATTTCACACTTTCGAAACCTGAGAATTAAAATATTAAATGATTCCGAATATTCAAATTTAGAAATGTAGCTACTTTTAAATTTTCACTCTTTTAAACATAAATATTTAGACAAATTTCCAAATGTAGAATTTTAGAAATGTCACTAAAAAACCATTTCTGAATTTACAAATTTTTAAGTGTAGATAAAACTTAGATTTTTTAGTCAAATATTTCAAACTTAAAAATTCAGATATTTATAAATATTATATATTATATTACTTACATATATATTACATTGCATATATTAAAAATTTAGATATTTTTAAATTTACAAGTTGTCAAATGCTGTCGTTTAGAAATTTCATATCAGAAATTAAAGAATTACAAATTTACAAATGTACAAAATATTCACTTTTTCAAGTTTCCATATTTCAAATTGTCAGTGACAAATTGCAGCATATTATTAACAATAAAGCGCTACACGAAATGAGTTCCATTTACACGTCCTTTTTCACAATATGTTCCACTGTGCATCTCCATCAAGAGCCATATAACAAGATTCCACATAACTAAAACAGCTGAAAGTTTATTTCCAAGTTTTCATTTCAACCTCATTTAATTTCCACGCACTTTTAATTTAATTAATTATTTGACAAAAGTTCAGGAAGAAAGAAAGTCGTGATAAAAGAAGAAAAATAATCGCAGAGAATCAAGGGAGGGTGTAGTTCGATAATACGGAAGTACATTCGTACCGTTCGACTTTCGTTGAATCGTTACTATAGCAATGTCGATATCAAATACACACGACAATAAACTGATTTCACTTTTGAAAATCAGACAAGCAGAAAGTTGTTTCAACAACAACTTTGTCGCATAGTTTTCCTCGACGATCATAATGAGAATAATTCGAAAATAGCAGATAGCGCAAAATCAATGAAAATTTCACGTTTTCGAAGAACGTATAACGCATTCGTTAATTTCGATGTCTTGCAAGTTTCGAAAATATTCGTACAGGATAACTGCACCGTGACCCGGTTCACTTTCTTAAAAGCTTTCGTTCACCATCGGAATACGTGATCGATATTTATTGCGGCCTCTTCATATCGTATTATCTACAATTCTTCCAGTGCAAATGTACGAAAAAGAACTGTAAGTGACTCGAAAGATTAAGAATTTTATCTTGATCAAAGAATGTCTTGCCTATTAGAGAACTTCTTTTATTTATAATCTTACATCACTGTTTATTAAAAAAGTCGCAAATAAATAGGCTACGGTGGATGCGTTTTCGAACGAATCCTCTTGAACGATCTGAACTTTCTTATTTCCTTTTTTTTTAATATAGTTAGATCTGTTCTAAAACGCCTGCATCGTAGCCTGAGTAGAAAGAATTGAACCCACCCTGGTAGCATCACGGGTCACATCCTCCGCCGAGCGAATCGCGAAAGCACAGAATCACGTCACCTCGATCTTGGACCGACACTGTCACACAAAAAGAGGAAGAGACACAGGCACCGATTAAAAAGAATGCGACGTACAGGGATATCCATTTACGAGAAGGCGGTGTTTCAAGGAGCTGCGTAACGGGCGTCGCATCCTTGACACAGGCACGCGTGAAAATTCGCGGAATGTCGCGTACAAGGACGAGTCAATGTTGACATCGTGCGACGAAATAAAAATACCGTGCGCGAATGGTATTTTCTCCGGCGTATCCGGTAATTGGTAATTTACTCACTCAACGAGTCAGGGCAGTGTAGCTTCATATACGCGTCCCGTGTTGTATATCAGGCCATCGGAACACGGCCGAGCTCACGGCCCTTCTTCCGCAGCTTCGAGTCTAAAGCCACCGTCCGCACTGAACGCTGTCGAGGCAGCACCGCGCTACACCATCCTCAGCACCAGCACCAGCACCACCAGCAGCACCGACGCGAGCACCAGTACCAACCACGACAACGATGCCGCTACCGCTTCTATACCGAGCATATTTTCCGCCCGCTGTGCTCGACTGCCGGACGAACGGGGACGGAGACGTTGCGTACACGGCGCAGGAAGGAGGAGGGTAAAATCCGTGCGGATGTAAACTGACCGAGCCAGAGAACGCGACTACAAACTGCACCGGGAATGCTACACAACCGGACACAGCTTGTTTATACGTATGTACAGTCGGGAGCAAATCTGGCTTCCCCAGAGAGAGTGTGACAACCAATGGGGAAAAGGACCCCCGTGTGCAAATTTCTAGGGACTTTCAGAAATTTCCAAAATTCGGGATGGATTAATAATTTGGGGAGCGTAGGGATCTGGCGACTTTGAGATTTGGGGATTTATGGACACAGAAATCTGGGGATTTGGTGGTCCAGAAATTTAGGGACACAGAAATTTGTGGACCTGGGATTTGACAGCTAAGAAATTTGGGGATTTTGGGATTTGGTGGTCTAGAAATTTAGGGAAATAGACATTTGTGGAGCTCGGATTTAACAGTTAAGAAATTGGGGTTTTTTGGGATTTGGTGGTCTAGGGATTTGGTGATTTACGAATATAGGAACATAGAAATTTGTGGGTCCAGAAATTTGAGAGCTTAGAAATTTAGGGATATTAAAATTTGGGAAAATAGGGATTTGAAAATTTATAATTTAGGGTCCCTAGGAATATAGTAATGTAAGAACATAGGGATATAGGTATTTAAACACCTTGGGATTTGGTGATCTAGGAATTTAGAATATAAGACTGTGGAGAGATAGGTATTTAAAAATCTTGGAATTGGGGAATCTAGGGATTTGACAGAACATAGAAATTTGAGGACAGGGAAATTTGTGAATGTGGGTGTTGAGAAATCCACACGTGGAAACTTAAGAATTTGGGAATTCAGAAAATTTTAAAGTTTAAAGATTTTAAATTTGAGGATTTAAAGTTCAAAATTTAAAAAATTGAGTCTTGAAATTTTTGGAAGCTTGGAAATATGAAAATGGGAACATGAGAATTAACAAATTTTTAAATTTACGTATGTGTACTTATCAACGGAAGGCTACGTTACACCCGAGTGTATAGTCGGAAGCAACTGTGGCTTCTCTGGAGAAAGTATGATAGTCAACGAGGAAAAAGCTTTACATTCGATGGTTTCTAGGGATTTTGGAAAATTTGATAATCTAAAGATTTGGCAATTGTGAAATATGGGAACATGAATATTTATACATCTAGAGAATTAAAAATGAAGAATTTCAAAATCTGGAAATTTATAAACTAGAAAATTTGAAAATATAGAAGTTTATTAATCTACAAGTTAGATATAGTAATTTGTAGATCTAGGGATTTAAGAGTCCACACATTTGGGGATCTAGGAATTTGAAGTATCAGTAATTTTAGAAAATAGGTATTTGAATACGTAGAGATTTGGATATTTGGGGAGTTTGAATTCTTGAAATATGGGAATTTAGGAATTTCAAGGTCTAGAAATTTGAGGGTCTAGGGAATTGCATTTGAAAATTTGGATATCTAGAACTCTACAAATTTGATGATTTTTAAATTTGGCAATTTAGAAATATAGAAACTTAATAACCTAGAAATGTATCTATCTAAGGATTTTAGGACACAGGATCTGGGGACCTTTGGATTTGAAGGTCTACAGATTTTTATGTTTGGAAATTTAAGGATCTAGAGATTTGAGGATTTAAAGAATTAGAGCTTCGAGAATTTGGAGAATTTAGAAAATTGGAGATTTGCAAGTTTGCAAATTTAAGAAATTAGAAAATATCAATAAAAATTTGGAAACTTAAAAATTTGAAAATCTAATGAACTTTGGAATTCGTGAATTCGTAGAAAAGATTCGACCACTTAAAAATGTAAGAATTGGAAATTTCGAAAATTTATCAACATAAAAATTTGAAAATTCGAGAACCAAAGAATTTGAGAATTTAATAATTCGAATATTCCGGGTTTTCATCGTCTAGAAACTGAAAATTTAGAAATTCAAGTACTGTCAAGTTTACATATGTGTTCTCATCCAAAGGAAGCCTACGTTGCACCCGAGTGTACACATGCCTTCCTGTACCGACGCAAGGATTTTTCACGTTCCTCGGGATGCGGGCTCGCGTGCACCGATCACTCACACTGTTCTTTTTTTTTCTCTAATTCGGTTTTATCGGTTCCGTCACATCACCGCGGAATGGGCACTGTTTACGAAGGATGGGAGTAATTGATTAACAATGGTTAATTAATAATAACGTAGTTCGAGTATCGATCATAGCTTCGCGGAGGTCGAACCCCGCAGACATGATGTCGTCGCCGTTCAGTTTCCAGCGTTCGGCTCAGCTTCGGATACTCTCGTGGCCGTTCGGAGGCGTTCGGCACCCCTTCGATTCCGGCACCCTTTCGCTGTAAGAGAAGACCGCGCAACCGAGTTACTACGAACTTTATCGACGACAGACGTATATACCGCGAATATCTACCGCTTGATATACAGTGAGTGTCACTTCAAATCACGCACCATTTTTCACCGATAAATGTTGCAAATGGGTACATTGTTTTCAGAAGGTTAAATGAAGAGTAATGCCGCCGCTTTTCGAGATTTTTATGAATGCGTACCGATAATGAAATCGAGAAATTCCGTTACAGAGGAAGTAGGTTCTGTACCGCAAGGAGAGCTACGTATTCCTTTGGAGGACGAGGAGCCTCCCACCACTTGCTTCTCATTTCGGCGAGCAAGTGTATAAACTTGAAAATTCTTAATCACCACAATCATTAATTTCTTCAAATTTCTATTCTTCCTAATTCATAGATTTTTGAATTTCTGAATTCCTGGATTTTATCATTTCTTTATTTGTAGATTTGCAAATTCCTGAATTTGGTAAATCTATAAATTCCTGTATTTTTTACTTTCTTCGTCAATAGATTAATAAGTTTTTAAATTACCGTATCCATATTTTTAAATTTTCAAACTTTTAACCTTCATATTCGTATAAAATTCATATTTTCGACCCTCACTTGTCACGCTGAATATGGCATACCCAAACCATTTCTATGACGTCCTGTGTTTCAAAAGAAGCGGAGGAAAGGAGAAGCGAATTCAGTAGGGAAAAAGTTTGATATCTCAGCTAGTAATCCCCACCCTTACCAGACATCGCCTGCTCATAATCACCGAAATGAAAACATAGTAAATCTATGTTTGGGTACGACTTACCAAGGTGTGTCAAGGACAATAAAAAAAAGTGATTCCTTTGGAATGCTAAATCGAGGAAAGTACTGTAATTAATCATTTTTCTCGGTAGGTATATTCTAAGGGAAAATGATCGAATCTGTAATGTTAAAGTATGTTCAAATAATGCGTATGATTTTTCTACTTTATTTAAGAGAAAGAGAAGAGAAATTTTGATTTCTACATTTTAGATTCTTAAATCTTACAATTAATTATTCACTAAATTCACAAATTCATATATTTTCACCACTTGTACATTTTTGAATTCCTATAATTCTAAGTTTTCAAACATACAAATTTTTTAATTTTTAAATCTTAATATTTTTAAATTAATAAATCCTTAAATTCTTAAATTTTTGAGTTACTGTATTTCTAAATTATCAGAGTATCAAATTTGTTTAACAAATTAATTAGCAAGTTTCTAAATTTTCAAATTTCCAAGCACTCAAATTACCTAATCCGCAAATCCCCAAATTCCCAAATTTCCAAATTCTGAAATTCCAAAATTCTAATATTTCCAAAGGCCTAAATACCCAAACTGCCATAATTACCAAATTTTCAAATTTACGACTTCCAAAATTTCTCAACTCCTCTAAAAAAAAAAATTGTCACCGATTTTTTTATAATTCATTTCATGTTACAAAATTTTTACCTACAAAAACATAAAATCATACTCGTGGATGATGCACAGCATCCAAAATAGAAAATGTAGAATGCCAGAAGGAAAAATAGAATTGTTACTTACAAATTAAAAAATAATAAGGTCTATAGAGGAACGAGCTAGGTGATGCATTTGAAAAAACATCATCGAGGTCAACCATATAGGCAACGTTCTAATTAAAATCTTTTCAGTGACCGTAACAGGGGAAGTGCTCCTTTCAAACGAAAATACACAACAGCTTGGCTAGCTAAAAAAACTTGACAGTAAAACCATGATAAATTTGCAAAAAGTAAAACATTCCCATAACTGCCTCGTTAATTAATCAGTATCAAAACATTACAGAGCTATTTACTGTATTCAAACAGTATTGTGAAACCTAAGCAAAGTAATGTCTTGATGTAACTATTCTTATACAGAAATAAAAATATGAAACCTCGATATAATTACACTAATTTTTTAATAATATAATTTTATCATTTTTACAATTCTGTGATCTTATAATTTTAGCGATTTTATAATTCTATAACTTCTATAAATTGTATAATTTTATCACTTTCATAATTTTGTGATTTTACAATTTTTATAGTTTTAAAATTTTATCATTTTTACAATTTTATGACTTTATAATTTTAGCAATTTTATCATTTTATAACTTCTATAAATTTTATAATTTTATCATTTTACAATTTTAATAGTTTTAAAATTTTATAATTATATGTTTTTGTAATTTCATAATTAGTACAATCTGATAATTTATAATTTTATATTGGAACATGTAAAAACATTTTAAGCAGCGATCTATAAATCTGACATTTTACTTGAGAACCCCTGAGATTGTGCTAGAATGTAAATGTAAATTAAAAAAACTGTCACCTTGTATTAATCAGAACGTATTAAATTGCGTATATCTCGAGATATTTTTAAAACTAGTACCAGAAATGTGTCAAAAACCATTGAATCAATTTGCTTCAAATTTATGTATTGCGGTTATTAAATCACGGTGTTCGTGATCATATGATCCAAAGTCTTTTTCGTATATAGTGAGGAGTTCAAAAAACTAGAATAGGAAAAAGATGTACTCTATTTTACGAGCAACACGATGACGTATATCAACTTTTTATGTTTGCATTATTTTGCGTGATATGTAGGTGACCTTAAGTTTATTAAATGAAACGTTATATTTTTGTATATTATCACATATTTATTATACTCTTATATTACAACATATTTATTACATTAATTTTATGTTATTTTCTTATAAAAATTTATTAGAGTGCAGTGTTCGATACAAGTGAAACACTTAGAATTAATATTAAATGTGTTCCAAATTATAATTTAAAAAGTTTGCGATTGCATTATGATTGTTCCATCGATATGTTATTGTTTGTTTACGTTCGGACGTTTCCGTCGCTCACTTACTTTTCTACGTTCGGAAAACTTCGTTCAATGTCGGAACTATGCGATATAAGCTGAAGTTCAGAGTCAAGAGATTCACTTATTTCAAGACTTTATTATAACCTCAATCACTTTTCTCAACCGCATTTAGGCACTTAAGCCATAGTTTATGATTTTGACTGTCACATCACGTGATTATCCGAATAGCACCGAAGAAAAACGAAATTACCCGACATGTCACTAATCGTCCGTTAACCGCGAACCTTACTGCAGCAAAACCTGGATGTAATGGTAACTCTTAAAACTACGATTAAATATGATGGGAATTATGTCGTGTTTGGTCTCATTTTAATCAGGAAAATGTCACAAACATGTTGTTAATAGTTTCCATAACAAAAAATAAAAAATGAAGAAGTTTCATTCTTGCATTAGAATTGTCCTGCCGTTATGCTACTGTTTGATTAGATTCGGTCGTTCGAACGTTTCCGTCGCCCGCATTCTTTTCAACGTTCGGCAAACTTCGGTCACTGTCGGAACTGCACAATGTAAGCGACAGTTCAGACCCGAGAGATTCGCTTATGTCCAGACTTTACTGTATCCATTTAATGGACTTTAACGAAGTACTTGAGTGTCCCACTCGTAACGAGTTATTTAACTAAGATTAGACGCAGTGCATCAACCATGAAGACCGAACACGTGTCGAATACTAATCAGTTCATTTGTGATATTTGCAAACGACAGTTTCTCTCGAAATTCACTTTGAAATTTACAAACGATAAATTTTCTATTTGAACGTTTATAAAGAATAAAGAACGGTATACATGTTTTTTTCGAGTGAAAGAATAACGGATGTTATTTAGAAGAAGCATTAAACTGCGTTTAGTATTAAAAAAATATTGGAAATGGACTACTTCCAAAGGACAACGTGATATATGGCCTGACAAGTCCAAGATCAATAGAATTAGTTCTGATGGACGTTCTTGGTGCTGAATTCGGGCAGGAGGATCACTTCAACTTCTACGTGCGAAGCGAACTACTAACACAGAGGTGACTTCATTTTGTTTTGGAGATGTGTGGACGTATTCGATATTGGGCCATTGTGTCATACAAAGTACAATGAACCAGTACTACTAAAGAACTGTGTGCTTGTCGAGCACTGATTTTTGATATTTTGGAACTTTAGAACTTTTGGATCATTGAATTTTTCAATTCTGGAATTCTACAACTTTGAGACGAAGGAATTTTTCAATTTTTCAATTTTATACTTTGGAATATTGATACTTCGCAATTTTGGAACATTGAGGTCTTAAAATTGAGGAGTTCCGGAATTTATTTTGGAACCCTAAAATTTAGTTTTTGGAATTTTCGAACTTTTCAATTTTTGGACTTTGTAATCGTGGAACTTTGGGACTTTCAATTCCTGGTGTTTACACATTTTTGAACTTTCCCCCTTCGAATTTTGGATTTTGCAAATTTGGAAGTTTTTAACTTTAAGACAGTGAAATTTAGAAATTTTTGAACTTTTTAATATTGTAATTTTGGATTTTGAGTCTATTTTTTAATTTTGCAATTCTGAGACTTTTGGATATTGAAATTTCAAAACTAAAATTTTATAATTGGTAATTTTCGAGATTTTTGAATTTTCAGATTTATACAGTTTAGAACTTGGAACATAGGGACTTTGAAACTTTACAAAAGTAATTCATTACAAACGAAAAATTTCCTTTCTGGCTAATTGATCTCGACATAAAAATTAAACTCAAAATTAAAATTATCTCGTGAAATTAATTTTACGTTTTCTATATTATTTTCATGAATAGTTAAAATTTTGTTCTCTTGTTATTTACTGATTGTAAGATAATGTGCACTCAGTATTATGAACAAATGAAATGATTTCGTGTTTTGTTTTTATCAACAATTTTTTTTGCATTAATCAACAAACAGTAGTATTAAAATATAAATATTAGATTATACATATGTAATACTATAACTGTGAAACAGCAACTTTCTTTTCTCTACTTTTATAAACAAAAATTGTTCTACATATCTTGAACATAGCATGATATATTTGTTTAGACCCACAACACCCATTTCGAGGAAATTTACGACACGCAGTATAAGCTTTATTCGCAATCGGCCACTTCGCTTGCACGTTCAATTTTCCTGAAACGGATGATCGATAAAAAAAACAATCGCTGAAATATATTAAAAAAAAAATAAAAATTCTAAAAAAAAATTAAAGGATGGGGAATAATATTTGCGGGTTATGTTTGACCTTGGCACTCCAATGGCGTCACGGAGACCAGTGTACTATAGCTAAACGTTCTGCACATGTGCTGTATAGTCGAGGAAACATCCTGAAACAGTGGTGTAACAAATTATTTGCTATTATTATCTACATCGATATCGAAACTTTTTCCCTTTCACCACACGCTTAAATATACCGTGTTTCGATTAAATTGTATTCAAAATTCCGTCGCTCGAATTTTCAAAAACCAAAATTGTTTAGTTACATTTAACTGTACAGTCATTTCTTAAAATTATTCAAATTAATGTATTTTGCTTTATCTCATCTATTCAGCTCCTTATGTTCTTATATTTGATATTAGCGATTTTTTTTATAGTTCAACAATCTGTGGAGATATTTTAGAAGACAATCTTTTATATTAATTTTTAATTTTTGATAATAGTTATTGTTACTATTTTTTAAGAGTAATGTATTGAGAACAACATATTAGATTCTATACTTTAGCAGCCATTTATGTGGACATTTTCTTCTTTTTTTTATATGTTATTAACTCTTTTAGGACTTTTTTGTTTAATTGCTGTCGATTTAAAATTAAATTGCAAGTTATGTAGATCGCTTTTATTTCCAACTTTATAAATCCTTGCAGAGATTCGACTCAAATTATAAAAATAAATAAGTTAAAGTAATACATATACATATTATTTTCCATATTAAATTGACACACCTTTCTATATCTTATTTTCAAGTTTACAAGTGAATAAGTAGTGTCATCTCATCAAAAAATAATTTATTATATTATAAACACGTTTATACTTTTTTTAAATGTCATTCTTAAATAAATAAATTGTTCATGCTAATTTAAAAACTTACATCAGTTCAACAAATAATAATTTACTGCTACTATTATACTGTCCCTATGACTTTACAATTAAACGAATTTTTAAAAAGTAATTTAATGTATTATAAAAATGATTTACTATAAGTATGCAAAGAATGATTGATTTAAAGCTGATAAAAACGTACGAACTCCAATAAATAATGAAGTAATACAATTTGAATACTATTTGATATATTATTTAAATACAGTTATGAAAACATTCGATGTGAAAATTATCGGGTTAAAATTAACGCAATAAGAGAATAGAAAATTTTGAAATTATATCGGGTACCCTTGCGTTGGTACGCTACTGCTCTGTGGACTTATTGATCAATGATCAGTATACATATGTATCCCAAGTTTTGCGCACGCCATTTCTCGAAACGTGACTGTCGGGTTTGTGCTCCACTCTTTCCTACGTTTTGTGAGCAACTGATCCCCGAATAATCTCATAATTACACCTCTTAATTAATAAATTGTCCAGGAACGTGTCGTTGCCAAAACGTTTGAAAGGTTCCTTGCTCTCTCCACACGTTTTCTATATTCTGTCGATCGATAATCAGTGCACGTTAATTGTACTATACAGATATGGTTATTAACCCTTGATTGAATTCATGCTTTCCTGAAACCATTATTTAAATATTCACTGTTCTACCCAATACAATCAATTTGCATTGCAACGTTTAAAAATTTGACAAGATTACATAAATTTAAAATAAACATCTCTGATGTCTAAATGGTTTAACGTTGGTAATTTATTAAAAAAAAAAAAAAAATGATTACGTATAGTCCGTTAGGTACACCAAAATATTTTTGAAAATTTGTTTTTCAAAGTACAAATGACCTTGAAATGACCTTCAGCCCTATACTCTAGTTTCCTCATAAAAGTACTATAATATTCAACCAAATTATTTTTGTATCTTCATAAGTAATAAAGCAATTAGGGCACCTTGTAACTATAGAAGATTCTCGTTATATGGCCACCGTTGTATTATGCAATCTATTTATATCGCCTATATTATGCACTTTGAAAATATCATTAACAGCCTTCGCTTCAACTTCTTTCATCACCTGGAAAAATAGTATATATATTTTTTTAAACAGAATTCTTCATCATGAATTGCGTACTGTGTACAAATTTTCGCGTTTTGCCCTTCGTGCTCCACTTCGCAATTCTTTACGGTGTATACACCCACAGAAAACTGGTTCTTTGTCAAAATCGAAGGTCTACAGTTTATAACACACTCCGTTATTTTAAATAATACGAATGCGAGCTCTTAATTAGACTGACGAAAAAGCCAAATTGTAAAGCTAAATTATTTTCGCCTATGCTTATTTTAAATGCGCTCTTATATTACGTTACTGTCGGTGATACAGGTGCTGTTTGCACCGAAACCACATAAATAGGTTTTCCTCCTGATCGACTGTGGAAACACACTATATATTCCCTGATTTACCGACATTTATCTTAACGCGTTTAACCTGGGCTTTTGTATCTAAAAAGGGGAAGAAATGGGCGTGGATCGCTTTTTAAACGGCAATATATTGAAGTTGTAATACTCGCGCAGTGTTATGAAACTGTCATGGGTTTCTTTAAAATGGACTTTAGTTTCTGAGTTATTTTGATTTTCAATTTTATACTGATATAATTATTACAGAGCTAGTTAGGTATTTTCGTACAAAAATTTCTGGTACTTTGTTTAAGGATTTAAAAACTTATAAATTTGAAATCTTTGAATTTCCAAATTAAAAAATTTGAAATTTCTATAATCTATAATTACTATATTACAATATTTGAAAGTATATCTTTTGAAGCTCTGTGATTTAAAAAAGTATTATTTGAAAATATGTAAATTAAAAATTTCTAAACATTGCGAGCATTATAATAAATGAGTATCAGTAGTATACATAGAAGAGCGTGAATGAAAACTCGCCCTTCAAACTATGCAAAAAAAAGCCATATAGCGAGACTGCGCTGTATAACATTTTGCAACTACGTATCTGTTGTGGTAGTTTGTCCTTGGTCCAGGACTAGGAGTTCAGAGTGAATCATATCCTGCGATAACAGAATGAAGGACTCTCGAGGAGTTACTCTGCGTATGTTAAAATTAAGTCGACACAGTTCAACATAAAAGACATCTATGGCCTCATTAAACTACGAAAGAAGGTTGTAGAATGTAATGGTACATTATTTTCATGAGTAAAGTTTATGGCACAGTTAAACTGCTGCGTTTTCTGTCGTCACCACAAAAGCATTGCTTCCTTGACCAAAAATAAAAAATGCCGAGTTTGCAAAGTCGATGACAAGGTTAAAATAATCAGTTTATTTTTCTCAAGTAAAACTCGATACTTTTATAGTAATGAAATGTACAAACGGAAAGACATCGAGAAGGGGTCACAGAGATAAATGATAATTACTTTGTTAAATATTCTTGTTTGTTTACTATAATATTTTTGAATCGACATCACCTACTCAGATTATTAGCGACTAGTTATATTTTAAGAAAGTTCTAATTCCTGAATTTTGAATCATTGCACGAACTTGTTCTGGCACCTAATAAAAAAATTAATATTGTTATATTTGAATTTATTACGCATAATTTATTGCTCGTATTCCGACACCACTCTTCTATATTCTTATATGCACTGTATTCTATTTTACACCGGTTTCGTTTACACGGTTCTTTTTTGGAACCAATCTACCGTGTAAAAAGAGAATTGGGGGTATTCTTATGTTCGCGGTTACATCACAGGTTTGTTTGTTTTAAATTCATTACGTTGGCGGTTCACTGCTCGTGAGCGCTCTTCTGTAAGTACTTCTTAATTTTATTTTCTGAAGGACATTATCACTTCCCATTACCTTTTTTTCCCTTAAAAGCCATCTATGGCTAGTGCTCTATTTCTGTACCAAATTTGGTCAAAATTAGTTAAGCCGTTTTTGCGTGATGTGGCGACATTGAATCCATTTGTCAAGTCCTACTTTCCACAACGATAATTTTACGCGACCTACTCGCTAACGCATATTTTAAAAAGAAGATGGACTGAATAAAAAGTATTGCTGTATTAATTTCAAATATTTTACATGTTTATAATTAACGTGATCTATCCAAAAATAACTCGTGACATTATTACAATCAAGATCTGCATGGGACCCACATTTTAAAAACGTTCGCAATAAAAAAGCCCGATTATATTTAAAATAAAATACTAATTTCCTGTGTTCAAATAAAATAAACCTTCGTCAATAGCTCATATCTCGTTACAATGAAATTGTTAGAAATTATAATGCTATCGGAATATAAAAAAAACTATATTGTATAAATTAACTACAGGTACAGATGAGCGAATAAAATAATTGTTAATATCTAACCTAACTTGGTATAATATAAAATATTGCACTTGTCAAAACTTCTAAAGAAAACAATGAGTTAAAGAAAGAAAATATGATAAATTAACAAATAAAAATATAGGAAAAAGGTAGAAAAGGCTAATAGGTGTGGTACGTAACGTACAAACCAGGTATCGAACGAAAGGACAAAAAAGAGAGAGCGAGAGATGCAGTGTAAACTAACGTATGATGCTTGTGGCGTTCAGTTGCTAGATTGCACGCGTACCATGTTGTAGTATGTTGACCGGTTCTAACAAAACAGTGCTAATATTTTTCTGACGTGAAAGTGAAGATACATAAGCAATATTATTGAACAACGATTCGTTCCGAAATATTTCACGTGTTCCGAATCTTGTATCTTTACGCTCGACTTGTTTGTTTGTATACTAGTTGTCTATGAAATTAAGGTTAGAAAAATCGTAACACTATTTAACGTATCGTGTTGTGTGCATATTAATAAAGGACTGGTAGCTACGAAAAAACAAGTGTAATCACATGAAATTAAGAAAACTAAAGAAATATGGTGCTATTCGCGTTCGTTTAAAAAGAAAGAATCGAAACTTCAGTCAACCGACATAGGGAATTAAAACTGTTGGTGGAAGTAAAACGGGTCATGCGAATGACGTAAGGTAACGGATCTCCGTATGGATAAATAAACTACACAAAAGATAAACTAATTATAAGATGTACAGAAAATTGCTTTTTTATATGTCAGAATGACATACTTATATTTACTTGTATAAACTGTATTATTTATATGGTATCACAATTTGTTTATTTAGTATTCAGAATCAATTAGGTATTTATTGTCTTAATGGAGATTTTAGAGGATCGATATATATTGATAATATTTCAGTATTGCCAATAAACATTGGCCCCAAATTTATAAATCTACAACTTTCCGAATTCCTAAATTTCCAAGTTTCCAAATTCAAAAATTTCTAATTTATTAAATTCATAAATTTCTAAGTTATCAAATCCTTAAATTAGCAAGCTACCAAATTAAAAAATGTCCAAGTGCTGTATCGAATCATTCAAAATCTCCATATTAGTTTATTACAATAAATTATGCAATGATTAGTGTAAACCTAATACTTTCTTTCGAGGAATCAAATTTATTTAATGAGTTTGTATTTTGTATTTCGATTCATAGATGAAATATATTGTAAAAAGAATAATAGATAATAACAAAAATTAATCATTAATACACTTGTCATAAAATTAAAATTGTATCTAGTAATAATTATTGCATAAAAGATTAACACTACTTTGATAAAGTATGAAATCTTTAACAAATGTGAAAACATCATAATCCATTGCATTTTTATTCATTTTGTCAGTTAGAAAAAATTAATCAGTTGCTTGTATTTAGAAGCGTACAGCGTTAAAAAGTAAATACATATTTGTAAAACTAATGTTTAACATATAATTCTTGAGTCCTCAAACAGTTGTGTATGCTAACGATTATGATGATAACAAAGTTGACTTATTCTATATGTTAAATATTATTTTTTAATATAATATTATTAATAGTTCAGACATTTGGTCAGTGTTCTTTAGTTGGCAACATTATTAAGAAAAATGAAAAGTTCCATGTCTGTTGATATTTATTAAATATTTCATATTTTATTTATCAAGTTAATATAGAATTGTTATGCATTAATTACTGACACACACAGTTTTAATTACTATGCTAAATGTGTCAATAATTAATCTTTATTATCATCTACTATTCTTTTTACAACGTATTTTTGAAGATGCGTAATTAGAATAATTCTTTCGCTTTATTCTTCTTTTTTCACATATATCTTGGATGAGTCATCTAACTTATCTCCTCTGAAATTCCTTGTAAAATTTGTGTTTCACAAAGATGTATTATACCTTAAAATTGTATAGTACCGAAGGAAACATATGATATAAATATTAAAATAATATTTATATCTAATTTGTTTATGAGATATCAAGGTGATCTTACAATTCTTTAGATGGAATACATACTTTTTTGTATCATACTTTAAAAGAGTAGTAAATTTTTTATAAGAATGTATTAAGGTTTATTTTTCCTGAACTTAATAATTAACAAGTTATTTGCGAAAATATTGTTTGTGATTTGACTATCATGAAAAACAAATGATAGCTAGTGATTTATTGTAAACCACCGATAGTAAAAAACATGAAAAACTAAAATGCTGACATCAGTGCAGTATTTACTAGAATTAAATCTGCAGTGCTATTATTAAAATATTAAAAATTAACGCTTTCTAGGTAAGAAAGTAAGAAGGTAAATATTCAATTTAAAAGATTCAGTCATTTTGATATCTCATAAACAGATAAATTATATAAAGAAGCAGCAACATATTTTTTCTTTGATACTGTATAATTCCTGCATAAGATATCTTTTTTTAAAACACAATACTTTAGATGTTGTTCAGAATAAGCAAATTATGTGACTCATCCTATACCTCAGTCTTCATATTTTTTTCAAGTAAAATATAAACTCACTGAAAAAATATTTCAGTACAGTATAAATCAGAAACTTTCAAAAATTAAGTAATCGAATTAGAAATAACATAAAACTTATTTTGAAACAGTGAGGTCTTATAACTCTCTAAATATTTTAATATTTATGATCAGTTAACAAGGAAAAGTAATATATGTATACACTTAAATATTTTTTAATTACTAATAAATTACGAAGAAGTAAAAGTTTAAAAATATTATTCTTTAATTAAAAGTGTAAATAACAAATTTCGTAAGAAATGGGTATAATCCAAAGATATAAACTTTCCTGTTTATTTTATTTAGCATAACTGCAAACAGCATTATTCATCAGACTTGGATGTTGTACATTATACATTATTGACGTTTGAATTTTTCTTACACTAAGAAAAAAAAAAATGAAGGCAATCTAGTAAATTCCTGATAAAAAAAATTATGATTTGAATATGTTATTACAGGTCACTGCTGATTAAAAACTAGTAAATGATAACTTTGTTAAATCTTTGAATATATAATAATATGTATCCTAAGATTATTATTCAAACAGTATGAAAAATGTTAACGAACAATAATAATTTAGAAATTTGTCGATACTGTAAAATTTTATAGCATAATGAGGTTGCTTCCATAACTGATGGTGCAACCAGAAAGAGTAATTCGTTACGATAATTCTAAATACAATGAATCTTGAATAATCTCTAAAAAATCATTTATATTGACATCAACGCCATGGACACAACCTATTCCCCTGTGTGTGGTGAGATGAAGCGATGGTACTTTGTTTATAGTTTTTTCTACTGTATCAGACGATCACGGTGACACGCTACAAAGAGCGATTAAATTATTTGAATGAGACATTTCGAGAGAAATTTGCAGTTTGGACAACAAAACGACGAGAACTTATTCCGTAATAATATGAAGCGCCATATTGTTTTTCGAGTGAGGCAAAACACTATTTGATCTTCAAAGCTAAGTCCCGTCCTGGCCAGTATTTTTCTGACATCGAACTATCTAATTATCATCAGTTTTAGCTAATGTATCATGATTTTTTCGATATACATATTTAACATAAAGAATTCGAAAACAGGTCGATAACTTTATCGCCTTAGAAAATACAGAATTTTTATTGTCATGGCATTCGCACGATAACTGAACAATGGCAGAAACTAGTAAATTCAGAGGTCGAGCGCCTCAATTAAAATGATAGTAATACTTCTTATACAGATCCTTCGTAACATGTGAGACCAACTTTAGAATTAAACAGAAAACACAAAAACAATACAGAATGTTTGTTTAAATATGTGTCCGATTTGACTTTGCTTCAGGGATGTCGTAACTTTTGTGTTTCAATAATCCTCGACAGCTTATTTTCCTGGAAGATGCTCGAAATGATCATCCTCGGTTTGTATTCAAACAATAGCTGTTTTTTTTTTCATTGTTTTTGCATTCCCTGTCCGTTTCTGATGTGGGTCTCATATGTTGTGAAACACCTTTATATTAATAAATGTATTTTTGAAAAGTACCACCGGAACTTGTTTATACACCTACTAATTAAGTTAATTTATTCCAAGTTAGGTCACTTTTATTTCCTTTTACATTCTCTTTGAAAATCTCGCGTACTGTCGTGTTTCCGGTGTTCGCTCTTGTCATTTCCTGTTCTTTCTTTCTCTCTATCAGCCTTTCACACCTGTTCGTTTCCTAGTACCCATCGGTCATACTTCATTCCTTTTGCTTCTGACACTCATATTATCACAGAAGTCTCTGATATTCGTGATATCAAATTAATATTTCCTTTTGAATATGTCCTGTATTATCTTTTGTTGTTGTAAATGTACCTAATTATGATTTTACTTATATTACTGATATCAGTATTGGGTATCGTTTAAACAAGAATAACTGATAAATAATTAATTGTAAATTTATTTATTATTCTAATTATTTTTTCGGGTAAAGTTTTTATCTATCATCCCTTACTTATTATTTATTGTTGTTTAGGATCAATATTTAGTGCAATTTGAGAAATGGCATTCACTCATTTTTTCCAAAATATAGTTAATTTCATTTGATTTTGTACATATATATAGTGTAAAAAATAATACATAAAATACACTATTAAAAAAATTATAGGTACATGTACTGGATAAAAGAAAATCCTGATATAAATTGTAAACTATAAAAGTTTTTAAACTAATAAATTCTCTAATAAATATTTTTCTTCATAATTTTACCACTACTTATATCATTAAATGACAATAAAGAATGTCGAAGAATTTGTAAAAGAAATTGCAATAACAATAGGAATGTTATTTACAAATGTATGTCATGACACAATCATTAAAGGTCTGATTAAACCCAATGGTCTTAGGATTAAGGTATAATATCAAACAATCAACAATTTGTAGGACATTTTCATTTAGAAATTAGAAACTTGCATACCGGACAAAACATAGTATGTCGATAATCATTCAACGTTGACAGCAGACGTGTTAATCCTGCAGTAACGTATAAATGTAACATAAGCAGTCACGTGGCTGACAACCGTTAACCATTTCAAAAATAAAGAAAATACCGTACATCTTAAGCATATGGTCACTATTGAGGACACATACGAGTATGTATGGTAGCAACAATAAAGAATACTAATTAACGAATACTAAATTTGTAAATCTAGTGCACTAAACAAATACGGTCGGTTTTCAAGCATATATGATTAATTTCGTTCGTGTAACTGCGCTAGATTTAAATAGGACAGTTTAAAAGTTCAGTCAATTTTTCTTATGCAAAAGAAGACTTTCATACGATACCTCATCTTTGAGGCATGTATTCTCTATTATTTTTTAACGCATATGAAATATTTGGGATTGGGTCTTTTCTATGCGTGAAATTTTACATTTCAAAATTTGAAAGACAATTTACTGTGGTTTATTTTTTATCTACTTTGTCACTATAAATCCCTAAATTCTCAAATTACAAAATTACCAAATACCTCAATTTACAAATTATTAAATTATTAAATTTTCATATTATCAAATCCCTAGATTCTCAATTTAAACATTTTTAAATTTCTGATTTATCAAATTCTTAAATTCTCAAATTCTCAAATTACTAAATTACTAAATTACTAAAATACCAAAATTACAAATCCTAAATTACAAAATTACTAAATATCTCTACTTTCAAACTTCCACATTTTTAAATTATTAAATTTTCAAATTACCAAATCCCTAGATTCTCAAATTTCTAAATTTCTAAATCCTGAAATCTCCAAATTGCAAAACTTCCCAACTCCAGCTTCGAAAAGTTTTCTCCACTGACCCTATTACCACGGGTTGAGAATTGTTCTCATTCTATGCATCTTGAATTAATAATTATTGCTCTTAAGTCTAGGCTATAACTCATTGTAGTTTTGATCGTGGCCTTTGTAAGTATGCCGCGAAGCATGCGTATAAATTTCACAGCGCAATAGTGAAAGGGAATATAAGGGAAACTCGGATTCGATCTAAACCTCGGTAGAGGGGCTTATACAGGGTGTCATATAACTAGAGATACAAGCTAAATGGTGACGTTCCTGCATGAGAAAATCGACCGAAATGCAATAAAATTTCCTCATACCTCATACAATTCCCTTAAAAATTCGCTTGATACGTATAAAAATGGTAAAAATGCAGTTGTCAATAAATATTAGACCATCATTGTAGATGTCTGAAAATGAATGTTTTCGTTCAAAGAAATGAAGGTGACCTTGGTGACACATTAAACCACGCAATTTTTCCCTGAAGATATTGTAGCTATCATTAAAAACGAAGATTTACAAAACAAATCTCATGACTCACCCTGCTGCCTTGGTATCATTTTTATGATACAGATCTGGTTATCAATAATTCGATTACTATCAACCTCATAATTTTAAAGTGAAAAATATAGAACATTGATTCTTCGAATATCGATGAATCGTTAGCTATTTATCATTATCCTTGGCAAGTGTAGATAGCGCTGCGCATCACTGTGTTTTAAATTAATTTCGCTAGATCACAATAAAATTGCAAATTAGAGTAAAACTGTAAATACAGAGATTTTTCTATAAGTCTACAAAATGAGGAATGAGACCATGTGTTCAAAGATTGCATATCGATTACTATCTAGATAAGTTAGTTATTCTGTTTTTGACAGTTCTTCAACTCGATCAGCTTTCGTAATTTTGAGAAAAATGGGTTCCGTATATTAATTAACATTACTTTATGAAAATAAAATGGTAATGGAAATCAGAACCAAGCTTGATGAACATTATTTCAAGTCTGCATCTTCGATTAGAAGGATTCAGAAGCTGCTGCAGTTACGGAAGAAAGTTACTGAAACATTTAAAAGTTTCTCAATGTTTCAGCTTCTATTATAACAACTAAAATCTATTTGAAAACTTAGAACATTCTTTAGTACATCTGCATTAACTGTCCGTAGCTACATTTCAGTCGTCATTAGAAAGTACAATTAAAAGTTCAAGATGAAATTCCAAAGAGTGTTTTAGTCAATTAACTTTACGTCGAGAATGATGTAATAATTACATATATACCTTTAAAACCTGTGTGATTTTCATAAAATTTACCTTTTTCTTTGTAAGTCACGAAAAACATTTGATTACAAGCTCTGAAAATATAAAGACGCTCATCTAATGCCAGATAGGTAGCCATTTGCAATTATCGTTGATTTAAATGTTATTGGTATAAATCTATCAATCATAAAATTATGGCAAAAGTTTCCTTTATTGTTTGTATTTTAAGAAAATAATATTAGGCCTGAAATAATTATCTATTTTGCAAGGTTGAACAAATCGCGTTATACTTATAGACAGAGTTAAGAAATTTGTAAATTGTTGGATAAAATGTATCGAGTCGAAAAATGACTATATTGAAAAATAAAAATGATATGTTTAAAAAAAATATGTTTTTTATATTATATCTTACTTGTGTCATGTATATAGGTCCCGAAATTTTCGTGATGGAAGTAAGTTCATCTTAAAATGTTTTGTGACTTGCCCGCCATAATCAAGCCGGTATGGTCCGGTAGTGTTTTTTAAATTTCTAACCTTACAACCCCAGTATTACCTGCACCACGAGAGTTTCATGGTCTGTGTATATGATCACAATGTTTTCCCACCATTTACACAGGGAGGTACTCAGTGAGCGTTTTTATACCCATGCCTACTCCAGGCTAAAGCTAACAAAGCATGACTCTCACAGTTACAATGAAATTAAAACATATATATATTTTATATTTATTTCTTAATTTGTTGTTTTCTCTGTTTTGCCTTGTAATACACATTCATTACAAAAAAGATATTATTCTTACACTTAATGGCCAAGCAAAATTACTGTAACTATACATACAGTTATCTAATGATTCACATTGGGACATTTCAAATTTATAGAATGATTGTTTTTTAAATTTTCCTTTTTCATATCATTTTAGAATTGGCGAGCAAAAAGGCAAAAAACCACATTATTATTTATCAAGAAAGTTGAACGGAAGAAGAAGCATACAACATGGGTGAAAGACGAGGTACCAAGGCATTAGAACTGTGGTGTCGAAGAATAACAGAGGGTTATCCTGGTGTGAACGTGCAGAATATGACAACATCGTGGAAAGATGGTCTTGCATTTTGTGCAATGATTCACCACTTCAGACCAGATCTGATGTAAGTAAAGAAGTAACAAGTTTAACAAGTTTATAGTGAATACGCTAAGTATTGTTAAATTGTGAATACTGATATGTTTGAGTCAAATCAGGCCTGCTTAAGAAAAATGTTAGATATGTTCCACTATCCTCTCTACTGCTTCTTTAGATATAATGATAAGAATTTACTATGCTTCTTTCTTCACCTAGGGAGAAAGAGTTTAAGAAGTAGGATCAGAAAGGACATGCTTTGGGATTTACTTTCTCTTACTTTGATAAATTCAATTTAAATTCATTGATTTCAATAATAAAAAAAATATTTTTAATAAATATATGTTAATACTGTCTAAAATATTCAATTTTATAATACAACAATAAGAAAATACAAATATTTTGTAATATAATATGCAGTTTACTCATTAATTATAAATGAATTGTCTAAAAATATTAATGAACATTTCTGTGTATTAAAATTGTACTTGTAATTAAACAGTATTTTGCATATTATAACAGTATATTAGAAAAAACTAAAGTTTGGATTGAAAGAATTGCTTTGTAATAATTTTTCATCCATCATTCTAGAGCAATGATAGATAAAGTAAGTGCTTATTGAACAACTTATGAGCACTGGCATGTATTTGTAAATTTATAAATTTTAAGATTTAGAGTGTTGAAAATTTTTAGTTAAGAATTTAAAGATTAAACAATTTTTAAATAGGAAAATATCAAATTTTCCATCTTTCAAATAAAGGAGGCTACCTGGAATATGTACTCACCATTTTTGCAAGTGAACTTTGATACAATATTTTGCAATTATTTTTCATATTAATGTAGGATTAGGCTCCAAACTATGTTTACACTTGTCAACGAACACCTTCATGTTGTATAACTGGCTTTACATAATTTTTTTTAATTTGTTAAAATGAACCATACTTTTCTTAAACTATTTCCTACTTTTCTGAAATACGTTCGCTGCGGTTGTGCCCGACTAGAATACTCGCTTCAATACGTTTCTGTTGTAGTTACTGAATTTTTATCGGACTTAATTACGCAATAAACATATCTACTTTTTCGTTATTTGTAAAAGCCATTAAGATACTAGCAAAAGCCATTAAGATGCCGTTTATTTTAAAGTTCTACGCAATATATCTCGAAACTATACTGTTACTAACCGAATAAGGTATGCGTTTAAATATTTAGTAATGTAAATAGTATGTAAGATCACAAGAACTATGGTAAAGTATGTGTGTGTAAATATGATTGTAATAAATACGATAGTGGCGTGTGATTAAAAACTAACGTAATAATTGTATAAAAAGTAAAGTATCTCTTAAAGTATTATATCTTTAATGAGCCTAAATTATACATTTTGTAAGAAGGATATGACTGTGTTGCCGTGACTAAAATAATTTATAACCGAATGACATATGTTGCGCGTGACGAATATTCAAAATAGTTTTATTTTGTTTTATTTCAGTCAACAAAGTTTCACAGCATATTTTTTTCTCACATCAAAACACCTCTTTTTTTATTACACCACAACTACTGTCTATATTATTAATAAAGTCAGTAATGCAGCTTTAACTTCATTTTTCAAGAGAATAGTTAGATTCTAACCCATGGTATCTTTGAGACATTTTGTCTTCTCGATAAATGTTGATATTTTTTAATACTTTACACACACCGTACTATACTCATTGCAATTAATATTATTGTATGATTACAGTGACTTCAATAGTTTAGACAAGGACAATGTTTATGAAAACAATGAGTTGGCTTTCAAAATAGCGGAACAGCATCTAGGAATTCCAGCACTTTTAGATGCTGAAGATATGGCCTCTTGTTCTGTACCTGATCGATTGTCAATTCTTACTTACCTCTCACAGTTCTACCAAACTTTCGGTGGTAAATATATGCAAACAAATGTATTTAATTATTTTAAGCACTAGGATTATTTTTACAAATATACATTTTTAGAAGATACAATGTAGATAAAATATTCATAAGTCTCTGAAATATAAAATATTTAAAGAAATAAATCATTCAGTTAATAATAAGTAAATCGTTAATTATTATTTGATTTTAATAAATGCAAAATACTTATTAGAAATATTTAGTATTGTACAGTATTTGGAGGACACACTTAAAAACACATGACGTGAAAAAGTTGCGGAAATTTCTGTAAAAAAAAGTGTATAAATACAAATTTTGTTCACTATATTCTTCAAGTTACAAAGTCTTTATATTAAGTATTTTGTTTTACTTAGAAAAAGAAAAACAATTCTATGTTTTGCATTTGGTTAAATGTACTTCTAATACCATAGTTTTAAAGAGGTCTCTCAAAAGTTATGTACAAGCAAATATTCTGATTCAGATTGTTTGTTATCAGTCACAATCAATTGTTTGAGTCACAATTAAATTGTGAATTATTTAATTCAAAATACTTTAACTTGTATTTATTCAAATTAATATAAATTTATTCATATATCTCGCATGTACACTTTTGCATATTCAAATTACTTTAAAAATAGTTTATTTTAGTTATCGAACTTGTCTTTCATTATGTATTATTTTATTTATCCATGAAAGATAAGGTGTACATGCACACTTTTAATGAACTATAAGCAAAACTGGTATAACATACAGTAAATACACTTTCTTGCTAGCTTCTTGTGCTGTTTTTTATTTTAAAGTTATGACAGAAGGTAATGTGATATAATACTAGAAGGTACTTTGTATCAGAGTTGGATAATAATAAAGTGTTAATATTTATTTGAATACTTAAAAAAGGTAACAATTTTCAAGTCTTTTTGTCTTTAATTTTGGATGAAATTTTTTGTAACCATATTTAGAAAGAATATTATTAACATTACTCTGAAACTCCTTTTATCGTGGTTTTATTATAACTTGTTTTGTTTTTACTGTAACTTTTTATAATTACTTCATGAACTATGTGTACATATTTTGTAGTAGTATTTAAATAATATATAACTAGTCTATTTAAAAAATGTACATAACCGACGAAATTTAACCATTTAACTTTAATGCACTTTGTATAATAGCAATCTAGGTTATTATTTCATCATTCGAATTAACATCTCTCTTTTAGGTTCATCGCCAAGTCGGCTTGCAGTAAACAGAACAACAGAAACCACAGAGGAGAAGATCACACCAATACCTGAGTCTCCGAAAGAAAAGGTACAGAAGTCTTTGTTGTATGGAACGTAAAAAATTAATTAATGTTTTTGGTTTCTTTTTTTAAGAATCTCGCTTAGTGTTAGTTTTAAAGTCCGACAATAGTAGTATTAACCCTTCGACAGCGGATAACACGATGATTAAATTTTTGTACATACTCTCAAACACACTTTTATATTAAAATTTTATGTAATGAAATATTTTAGCTTTCTTAAATTATTCTAGTATATAGCAATCGAAAGGAAAGTATGCAATAAGCTTATCCAACATAGTTTTCAAGACAGTGAATTCTATCTCAAGGGAAAAATGTCTATCTCTTTAGATAACTGCCCAGATTCAGTTCCATTCTTGGACAATTAACAATACTAGTTAACTGTTATTGCACAATTGTTATTGCACAATTGAATAATGATTATTTTCTTTATGCAGAATTTGTATGTATAATTTCCTTTTGAATTATTACACGATTGTTACAATGTCACTCATATATCACAGTCTTAGTTCAGTACAAAATAAATTTAGTCCTTTGCAGATAGGATGGTTTGACATGTAAAGCAGTAAAATGATACTTGCTTGAAACATTTGTCATAATTTTTTTGCATTTAACAGAAATACTCATCAATGATATTATGTGATTTAAGGTCTAGCATTTAATGACATTTTTTTAAATAATACAAACAGCATTCTATATACAAGTTTTATTTATTTGAATAATCATTATAGTTTCCTTTCTTTTCGTATCTCTTATTTGAACTTTTTGGTGCTAAAAGGTAATAGGTGGTTCATTTTACATTTGCCAAGAAAATTGCCAATGATTGGTTAACTTCAAATCCTTGAACTTCAAATGTGACATTAGTTTTTTATTTTTGTTCTTCTAGTTATTTTGTACAATTGATGCATTTATGAAATATTGCACATGCATTTAAGTTTAACTTATTACACATTTAATTAAAAGTTTGATTAACTGCCATAACAATATTTGCTTGTTCACATCTTTGTAGTCTTCCTACTAAATTTTCGAAAAAAATGAAGATATATATCTTTATTAATCATATCTTTTCTCTGTCTTGCTATAATATGCACTATCTAAATGTAAAATGTGCATTATAGGAAAGATTTTTCATAAAAAAATTTTTCATGCTAAAAACAAAGTCTTCATGGAACCATTTATAAATAAATTTATATTCTAATAATGAATTACATTCGCTTTTTTTAATTTTATACTTTTGACTTAAATTACATTAATTTTTAGAATTACATTGGATCAGCCATTTTTATTTTTATATTTTTAATTTCACATTCATAATTAGTGACCCAGTAAATCCCAGAATAAGTAAGTTTCAAAAAGAGAAATTTACTAAAAAAAAAACATGACACAAAGGGTTAAGCTGTACTATACTTTGAATCTCATTTTGCAACCGAAAAAGTAATTTCGGTTTTGTCTCGTACAGTTTTGAACGATGCTTAAACTCCGTATCTCCCTGAAATTGATGTTTCACTGATCAGTCACGCTCAAAATATTTAGCTGCGTGAATAAGCGTCCAACTATGGTTCTAAGTTGTCAACGCTTTACCAGATTCGGTAATTATTCAGGATAGAGATTTCATTAGCCTTGAAATATGTTGTCAAGGACAATATTCTCAACAACTTTTACTGGTTGAGAATAGTCTTTTTTTTTAAATATTTCCTCAAATACACCTAATACTTAAATGTAATATATTCTACTATCATATAATTATGATAAAATTATTTGGATTCACATGTGACTATCTTCCTGTAGCGGTGTACAAATAATAACGGCAATATATTGAAGTGTAGTATACTTGGGTGTATCATACCAAGGATATTGTTAAAGTAAACCGGTGTAGTGATTATACAGGGTGTGTCACGTAATTGGGATTATATTCCGAATTTTAAGAGATAGAAAAACACTATTGAGGAAAAAGTTGATTAGTATGATGTCAATTTTTCTACGATTTCAATTTCTCCGTGAATGCAACAATATATCCAACAAATATAAATGCACTTTTTAAAAAAAATACTGCATTTTTTGGGGTGCACCGTTCACGAAAACAGTAAAGTCGTAGGAAAATAGACATCATATCATTCAGCTTTTTCTGTGACAGTTTTTTCCTGTTTTTTTTTTTTACCAAATTCGAGATATAATCTGTATCAATTATTGATAGACCTTGTATTATAGCAGAGTACAGTCTTTTGGAATGTAGTATTTGTACCAAGTAATATATACTTCTAACATAAATTTAATTGAAGTTTTTTTTGTGTATCTTTGAAACTAAGATCAAAAGGTGGTTGTTCATACATATGAACAAAGTTACTCTAGATGCCAACCTTGACAACATGTTTCAAAGTAATTGAAATCAGTAGGGAACTCCCTACTCCGAATAATTATCCCAGATTCTTTTGTGGCAGAAACATGTAGGTATTGTCCGCAAAGGATTAAGGCTGTATCTTGAGTGACCCAGTATCCGCCGTCCAAGGGTTAAATCGTAAAATTACCAGCTTATTTTAAGTTTGTATTCGTACCAAATGCTACAATTTAGATTATAATATTTATTATATCGCCTGTTTACGTCAATACTTTGACTGCACTGTTCAGAAAATCAAAAACAGCGTTGTACGTTTAAGGACAACTAAATAGTTTGAATTAAAGGTGGTGCTATTAATTGTTGATAACTTACAGATACTTTATTGATACTAAACGATATATTGATGATATCGTCGACTTTAATTGAAGCGATTGAATGTCAAATGTAATTTTCTTGTTCAAATCTATTTATTCTTGTTTGAATTTAAAACCTAACTTAACCTGAATGGCTTATAGGTTAGGCTTTATTACAGCTATATGATATATGTTAGGCTCATATGCTATAGGTTGGGCTCTTTACGGAATTCGAACAAGAATAAATAGATTTAAGTAATAAAATTACGCGTTAACGATATTATTGTTCTATCATTTAGTGTCAATAAGTTAAATAAATCCGATCAAATTATACGTTACATATTTCGTTTATGATAGTTATTGATAATGTTATTGATAGCAACACCTTTAGTTAAGTCACAAGTAAAATTAAGTGTGGTTCTTTATTTTCGTTTGTTCCTTGTTTGTGTACAATATTTTATTATAAAAAGGTACAAGCATCGCCACCGTAAGTTTTGTTATCAGAATTTGAACAGTATGATGAAAATTAAAAGTCATATTTGTTTAAAATTAAGTTTCGTATCATTTATCTTGTTGATCTAACAAAGATTGAACATGTCACAATTAATCTTTCCTTCCTTTGTTATATATATATTCAAGTTATTACTATATATTGAAAATAATTGTTTGTATATCCGAGATTTTTCAACATTTTTTCCTAGAATCTGAATTCTAGCAAGGTCTTGTTAACAACAATCAATTCTTTTGTAATTTTGATTATTTTAAAATGGTGATCTTTGAGCCTGTGTTGATCATTGCAATTTTAAAAAATGAAAAGAAAAAATTATGCCTTCTAAATAAAAGGATTTATGTCCCATTTAAAGGAAAAAAAAATTGATTATGGAATTGATTATGAAAAGAAGATATTTTAATGAGAAGAAAGAAATATCATAACATTTAGGAAAAAAAGTAATAAAACAATTTTTTGAAAAACATTAATCCTCAAGTGGGACTTGATTTTTTACACACAAATACTAGTTTTGATTTTTGAATCTTATTTCACTGTGCAATATATGAAAAGTAAAAGCTATTAAGGCAAATGGTTATAGAAACATACATAATTTTATTAAATATTCCTTCACCAGTATGCAGGATGATGCATCACCATTGAAGGTTTAAAAATTCTATGTATGATATCTAGAAATGATGTTAGATTGCAAGAAATTTAAAAAATTGACTATAGTCATCTTCAGCCATGGATGACTATGAATACAGTTATCTTGACTATATACACTTGGGTGTAACATTGGTTTCTTTTAGCTAAGAATAAGTGTAGAGATAGGAATTTAAAGAGAGTCTATAGGAAGTCTAAACCAGAGATCCTCATTGCCTTTGTAAATGCATACCACCAAAACCAGAATTAACAAATTTCAGTACAAGCAAAATATCACATATTCTGCACATTCGCGTCATTAGTAAAATAATTGTACAAAGAAAAAGAAATTGAGTAACGAACGATATGAGTATGTTCATACAAACTGATTTTATTTAATGCGATATTTGTACTTGATAAAATCTAGTTTCTGTATATTTGGTTTTCTTTTACCTAATTCATAATGTAAACTTGCTTCCAGCTATATTTGTTTTCAAATACTGAAAATAAGGTTTTGTGTACCAATTAGTTTTTGTACATCATTAGTTGCACACATGCCACTGGTTGAGAACCTCTGGTCTAGATGGCGTTAGGGACAACTTTAGAACTTAATGAAAGTATAGGAAGAGTCTAAGGAAAATCTAGGGAGAGTATAGTTAAAATTTAGGAAAAATTTGAAAAGAATGCAAGATGAGCCTGGGCAGAACCTAGGAAATGTAGAAATTTAGGATGAGTCTAGGCAGAGTGTAGGACAAACTTAAAGCTAAAGCGAATTCAGAAAAAATCCAGGATAGGCCTAAGGAAAATATGAGGAGAATCCAAAGAGAATTCAGGAAGAGTCTGGGGAGAATTGAGGAGGAGTCTAGGTATATAGAACCTCGGAGAGCTTAGGGGGAAGATCAGTGAGAGCTTAATCTAAACACTCATCTTATACTACCTCTTTAACTAAGGGAAACCTACGTTGCACCTTAGTGTACATGGTGTGTTCTCAACAATGGGTGCCTTCCACTGAGCGAAGTTGAAATGTACATCTCCTCATGAATCTTCTCGGTATGTTCTCTTTTATTTTTTCTAGGGTTTGTAGCATGTATTTGTGTTGTTCCCCTAGTTATTATAGCTGTTAATAGTTTATGATCTCTTCAAAAATTGTTTCTTTGAAACTGGATTATTCGAATCTCAATCAGCATGTTATTCTATGATTTTTCTATTCTGTAACTGAATTTGATAACAGTTTTGTATTATATTATACAATTGAATGTCTTGAATCTGTTTCTGACAATTGTACTCTTCAACTTCCATCTTCACTTGTATCATTCAGTAGGTATTTCTTATGTGCACATAGATTTGTATGTATCGTATACGAATCTAAAACTCGTTTTTCGTCAGTAGTCTTAATATTTAAGAAATTTGATTTGGAAAAGAAAAATGAACAAAATTTATTCTTTAAAGTTATAAATTTAAAGATATTTTATACTTAATCTTCTGTCTGAAATTTCTTCATAGTACATTTTTTTGAAACTTAGTATTTCGAGCATTTTAGGTTAATCACAAATTTAAAGTTAAAAATACAAAATTCAAAATGGCTGATCCAATATGGCGAATATAATCAGTCATGGCGGAAGTGATTTTTAAAACTAATACAATTTGTTTGAATCCTGTTATTCGGAGGGTTTTGGAGTCACTACCTACAAATATGAAGTCAAAAATATAAAGTGAAGTAAGAAATGCAAGAAGATACGGAATAATAAATTCAAGCGAATCGAGTTGATTTCCACAATTATACATCCGCCATTTTGAACTCTGTATTTTTCGTAAATAAAATTAAACTAAAAGCTGCTTGCAAAAAATTTACGTGTTTTGGATATCCTTTTCACTTTGATCATTATTTAAAGATATTCAAATATTTATGTATATTAAAAAATTAAATAATTTTATTTGAGAAAATTCATAAAATCATTAGATATAAAATGTAACCAAATAACTGTTACTGCTCAAATATAAAATATCTTTAAAGTTACAAATTTCCATTTTTTTTTTTTTTTTTTTTTTTAGATCACTGACAAAAATTAGTCTTGAAATTCAAATTCAGAACATAAAAATCTATCAGAAATACCCATTGCATATCACAAGTTTAATCTTTAATTTTGTTGAACAGTGCTATTAGCATTTTTCAAAATTCATTTTCTTGTGTGATGGTGGTGGTTAAATTGTCATTTAATGGCTTGTGTTTTAATTCTATCACATATGATTGGATCCTGATTGTGTACCTGAAAAATGGTTCTGGCAGTATCTGTTACTCACAGTTACAACAGAATTTACGTAGTTGTTTTATTAAATCAGTTTGCACTATACAGTGATATTGTCACGATCAAGTTTTGATTTGCGAATCACATTTGACCACTATCCCTACTTTGTCAACATGGAACTGACATTGGCATATTTAAACATAGATAGGGACTAAGATGACCCCTCACTTCTCCCTTCATACGTCATCCTAATTTTAGGGAACTTCTTTCCAAAATTTAGAAAATTTGTAAATTATTCTTTAAATTTGCAGTTCTCAAATTCCTTAATTTAAAAACTCTGAAATATTCAATATCTGTAATTCTTAAATTTCTTAAATTTTACATTTCCAAATCCCTAAATTTTCAAATTCTTTAATTACTCACTTCTGAAATTATGAAATTGCCAATTACGAAATCCTGAAGTTTTTAAATTTCCAAATTCTCAAGCTTCAGATTTTCTTAATAATGAAATTTTTTAATTTAAAAATTCTCAAATTTCTAAATTTTTAAAAAGTAACCCAAAAATGATGGAATCTTTTGCTTTGTGTTGGTCCCATGATTTTATAGCTGCATTCTTTAGCGAAAGCAAGAGCTCTCCGATTTTTGGAAACTAAAATATGTTCAAGAGGGTAAAGAAATAAGCAACACATTTTTTTATCTGCTAAAAAATGTTCGATATTATTGTGATGCATTTGAAAAATAACATTACTTGAAAATATTGTACAAAATACTTAATACTTAATTTTAAAGATTTGATCAGGGACTCAGTTGTAAAGTACAAATCAATGAAGTATAAGAATAGAAAAGTTACTCTTGGGCCTGTTCAAATGGGTATGCGCATTCGCAAATTATACTGAGGCTCGATCTGCGCAGGTTGGAGAGCGCATGCGCAGAGCATGCAGTAGATACTCTCACGCAGATGAATCTACAAATAAATCTGGAAGTTACATAAAAATTGTGAAATAGATATTCTACCATTAAATGAAATGTATAAAAAATGTGTCACTTATTTTTTAACACTCTCCAACGTATTTTAGCTTCATTAAAAGCGAAAAGTGACACCTGGCAAGGTTTCCTTGCAAGAAAAAAAAAGCTTCAAGAATGAATAGTGTAGGAACAGCCTAAGAGACTCCTAGAATCTATGGAAAACGTCGGTTCTAGAACATTTTTAAGAAGAGTCTAATCCAAACACTTGTCCTTGTATTTTCTATTAACTAAGGAAAGTTCATGTTAAATTCGAGATTATCGTGCATGCTATTACCCGTGAGCTCCCCTACGAGCACTGAATTCGCCCACCACTGTACTAATATACGAAAATTTTCAATTTTGAAATCATAGTAAATTCTCCTTCGCTGTAGAATTTTTATGTATGATTTTATATATGAATGATATTGCAAGTTCCAAGAAATTAGAGAGAAAATGTTACATTCACAGTGGAAAGAAATAAAAAGGACTATGGAAATCTTGTAGATATTTTTAAAGAGGAGCGCAATAAATTGAAATTCTTTTAAAGGTAAATGTTTAACGTCGTTATATATGTATATAATTGTTTTGCAAATAAAGGAAGGATATTTTAGGCCCAGATATGTATATTACCGTGCATGTGTGCTTGGTAAATATTTAAATAAAACTGGTGTCATTTTATTTTTATGAAAGTTACATAAACAAATATTATTGGAAATAGTCCTAAATATTATTTTTCATTTTTTGGTAGAAAATCATGTTCCGATCGTTTGCAGATTATTTTGTATACAGAGTGTTTCGTAAAACAGACAATTTTTCGCGAAAAGTAAACTAGGAATGTATAATAGAATGTTTGTACATGGGACTCCGGTTTAGGAATTATTAATTTTGAAAACTGAGCTTTAGTATTTACTTGCATTTCTGAATATCAATTATTAATTTTATTCTTGGTCAGATGAAAAAAGCTAGATATATCATAAGTGGATATATCAAGCTTTGCTATCTGCCCTCAAAATAATACATGTTATAAAATAATTAGTGTTTCAATTCTTTTTAATTAGCTAATTACCTATTTTTATTTTATGTGTATCTGATTATCTATTTTATCTTATTTTATCTAAACTGTCATCTAATTATCTGCCCTGTATCTCATTTTTATCTCAATATCTATTTTTTATCTAAACTGTTATCTAATTATCTTTTTTTATCTAGATATTAAAAACTGATTTCTTTTTTCTAAACATGTAATAAATATTCGATAATATTCCACAATAAAAAAAAAATTGATAAATAAATTGATTTTCACAAAAAATAAGTCTCGAGCAAAAATTTCATTGTATATCGACAACTTTTTTATAGAATCGAAGAATATAGAAATTTTAGTGAAAATATAGATCGTGATTAAATTGATATAGCGTGTTAATGTGATCGAGTAACCTGTGGTTAAAAATATTTAAGTAACTCATTGAAATTTCGTATGTTTATAGAAAACATTTTTATAGAAAACAATTCATGCCTAGAATTTTATATATGTACAAATAATTAAATTATGAGTAATATTTATACATAAGAAATAATTAGTTTAACAAAAAGCTAGTAGTTTTAACTTGTTAATTAAGTAAAAAATCTAGTTTAATAAAAAAAAACAATAACAAATGGAAAAATATTAAAACTTAAGAAATACAGTACCTGATTTTTGTGAATACATACTGTTTTTTAAAACAGCTCTTGTGAATGTTCTATTAGACATTTTACATTCAGTATTTATTTGAAATTTTACTAAACTTAAGTATAATAGTATAAATTTATATCTACTTGTATAATATTCTGCAACTTGATGATTTTCATGTCATCAATTTTATGATATTTTAAATTAAGGATATTAACAAAGGCATAACGTAATATTTTTCGCATAATTATTTTTGTAATTTTATTCATCCAAAAAAGACGGAGAAAGAATAGTACTTATCGATTTTCTTTCATTATTTGTTTATGTCGAAAACATGTATGTTGATTAATAAAGTTAATAATATAAATGAGATATAACATTTTATTATTATCCTCATTATTTCTAATACAAGTTTAATTTAAATTAAAAATCACTGTCGTTAATGTTATACGCATGTACCGTCACCAGCACGTTAGGCTCCCCTAGGAAAAATGACAAAATCATTTAAACAAAGATATTAATCCGTATAAACAAATAAACAAGTGCTTACCACTAAGTAAATTATGTATATCATACATAGTAATTTAACAAAGATAATATATTTAATAACATTAATCTCATATTTTATTTTCTTTCTAACAGGTTAATTAAACAAAATTAAATAAGTCAAAGCAATACAATTAACAAACATAATTATTAAAAATTATTTAATATAATGCCATATTTATGCTTGCATGACGGAAACCAGTTTCTGTACACTTAGATTATTCTCTGTTTTACACATGAATTTGGTACCAACTCAAATTTTGCTCTATATCCTCTTAGGTACGGCTTACGCGGGGCTGTTTCTCTGTACGTCAGAGTTCGACGCGAATTACACGTAAAGAGCACTACAATGTGTGACAATGCTGTTCTCTACGCGAGTACATTGGAATGAAGTTTTTGATGATTAAATTATAATTTTTCACAAAGATATGAAACATGTACTTTAACTTTGACAATTTACTTTTTTAGAAAATTCACAAAATGTACTTTTTGTGGGATTTGTTAATACTCTTACAAAACGTGGTGAAGGCAAAAAAAGTGCGAATCAAAACATGAAAACGATCATTCGATTGAAACGGTGAGCGAGAGAGCCAATAGAGTGAGCCACTATAGTAGCGCTATATAATCTATGATGACATTCGCGAAAGCCACTATAGTGGACCGTCGTACAGAGAGATGATGCTCGCGAAAGCCACTATAGTGACGGAGAGTGGCTAAGAGGATATTGATTGCATAATGTGGAAAACAAAGTTGGTAATCATTCAAAAAAAGAGAGTTCGTCACCAATTTCGATGACCTTGAAATATTTTGTCAAGGACAATATTCTGCACTTCCTCTCTATACATATTACCACTGTTGAATCACAGTTGCGGATTTGGAAACGACTTTACAATTCATATATAGCATACTTAATATCTCAATGTGACATATTTTACTATAAAATAAATATACATTATTTCAAAGTGAAATTATCTGGATTCACATTTGGTTAAGTTTCATAGGCGGACGAATAATATCGGCGATATATTGAAATATAGTATATCTGAGTGTTTTATAGTAGAGATATTCTTTAAAAAGAAATAAACAGATGGTATAGTGGATAAGTAGTAATAGAATACGCCATATTAAAATATATTAAGTTCACTTATAAGAAACCCTTTATTTAGTAACTGTTTGCAAAAAAAATTTGATTTTAATAATTAATTGCTGCTCTGTTGTGATTAAGTAATTAACAACGTTTTCAATTTAATTTTTATCAATTTTGTTATGAGTTAGTTTGGTTATAATAAAACTATAATTACACTTGAGATAGAATATAGTTAAGGTTAGGTTAGGTCAGTTTGTGGTTAGGTTATGGTTAAATTACTGTAGGATCAGATCACATTAGGATTACGTTAAGGTGACTAAGTTAGGTTAGGATTACGTCATCATTACAAATTTGATTATAATAATTAATGGCTGTTCTGTTATAATTAAGTAATTCACAAAGTTTTCAATTTATTCTTTATCAATTTTGTTATCAGTTAGAATTTAGTTATAATAAAACTATAATTACACTTTAGATAGAATATAGTTAAGGTTAGGTTAGGTCAGTTTGTGGTTAGGTTACTCTATTTTATAATTAGGTCCGTAATTCTTTTATGTTTAAACGTAAACGTATACTTCTTTTTATAACAACTTTTTAATACAAATTAATTAATCCAAACTAATTCTTCACAGTACCACAATCGACCTTGACAAAATATTTAAGATTCATCGAAATCGAATGACTCTTCCTTTTCACGAATATTCAATTTCTTTCTAATCGATACAAATTTTCGATTTTTCCTGTAAATTTCGTTTGAATTTTTGAGCGTGCTTTCGATACAGCTCGATCGCTGTAGTTCTGAATTTGTGTTACACCAGTTACCGTCTCTGCTTTTTACGAAACACCCTGTACAATATTATTTCATCATGACACGTGCTTAATTTACCCATTTAATTTCTGGCATTAACAATGACGTAGGCGGCGTTGGGTCAGGGTATGCGGAGGGATCCCTGTGCTGTTTGTGGACTTCCGGTTTTCCTAGCGGAAAAGCTGGTACTCGGCCATGTCGCTTATCATCGTACTTGTTTCCGTTGTGCTCGATGCAACAATCAATTAACGCTTGGTAATTACTACGAGACCGAAAAAGGACAATATTGCTGCGAAACGTGCCCCGACGAGGAACCACCGTCGCCCACCATGCAAAACTATGGCGACATCGCAATGAGCAATGGGAACCAAACGGATGAGGTCGTTGAATCATTCGGCAACGAGGAAAACGCGAACGCACAAACATTCGATAGTCGTTCTGTCAGAAAGTTAGAGCCCGATGATTTTTCCGTTCCTGATATTATAGCGCAAACGTCTCGATTAAGATTGAATTTCATGTCGAATCATCTGCTTTCAAGCCAAGGTGAGATAACGTTTTAATTCAAGCTAAACCAGTTTCAAACATTGGAGGTCAAAGTTTTTGTTTATATTTACTTTATGTTTTGATCGAATGAAAAAGGTCTCAAGGATGAACCCTGCTTTTGTTTTCAATATAAACATATCTCTGAATTATAATTGTATTAGAAATTTAGAACATTTCAAATTTCCAACAATTTCTTAATTTTGAATTTTCAAACTTCTGTTCTTTAATTTACAATCTTCAATTTCCTGAATTCTCAAAGTTTCCAAATTTACAATTCTTTTCTCAATTTTCAGATTTCATACCCTAAAATTGCCACATCTGTCAATTAGTAAATTTTTGAATTCCCAAATTACAACATTTCTAAGTTTCTGAATTGTCAGATTCCTGAATTTTTGAATTTTCAAATTCGCAGACTAGCAAGTTTTCAGAATTCCAAATTTTTGAATTTTCGAAATTTTGTTATTTTCAAAAACCTAAATTTCCATGTTCACGAATTTCTGAATTACTAACAATCCAAATTCTGAAATTTCTACATTTATGAATTTACACTCTCAAATTAATAAATTTGTACATTTTCCAATTTTTCAATTGAAAAGTTTGAATATTTAAAAACTGAAAATCACCCAATTTCCTAATTCTCCAATTTCTAAATTCCCAGTTATTAAATACCCCGATTCCTAAATTCTTAAATACCCATCATTCCCAAATTTCTGAATAAATTAATTAAAAAATATCATATCTAAAAATCCATTAACGAATGAAACGTCAAAACAAAAACTTGAAGCTCCAATTTCCTAATTAATTTTATAGTTAACACAATATGATGTGAAGTATCACTTCTGTAAAGATCTTTATTATCTTAACACCCTATAGATAAAATATTCGAGCGATTTTAAGATAGATTTTTTATGAATTTTGAAACAGATACGGCAAGTGGCATTGATTCTAAATGCTGGATTAACGATCAGCATGGAACAGAGAGGAGAACGCCTGTTTCCGAACGATTGGAATTTCAGTCCAGAAGAAACAAAGATTCATTCCATGATGAAAGAAGCAGAGCAAATGTCGCTTCCGCACAATTAAGATCTCATTTGAAGAGCAACGGAAGCTCACTTGATGACGAGGATTCCAACGAAGAGATGAATCGAAATTTTACAAAAAAGTACTCTACCTATGAAGAGATTGGCGACAGTGATGAAGAAGTAAGTGCTGCATCGAGTAACGAAATTATTAAAGATAAGTTTGTTAATTCGCCTACTAAAATCAATACTGCCGAAGAACCGGTGACAGACAAAAGTGATGATAGACAAAAGCATTCAGACACTGAAAACTGCCATTCCCTGGTGCAAGCTAGACTTAGGTTATTTGAAAATGCAAAAGATGACACTGGGAAAAGAGAGGATCAACGGAGTGAAATATCAAGACGTAAAGCACAATATAAGGAGCACAAAGTACAGAAAAAAGACTCGAAAGATTTCGATACTACACGAATAGAAAATCTAGCTGGCAAGTTGAAGGTTGAAAGTAGTCTGGTAACTGCTGTCAGCGAACCTCCAGATGTTACAAGTTCCAGTAAACCAACTTCCTCCAAAATCAGTGAACCAATTGCTAATCAAACAAATGTTTCAGAAGACATTATTGATAATTCTAACAAACAACAAACTGAAACTCAAATAATTGATTTTCCAAAATTACATTTCCAAATGAAACCCATAGATAAAGGAAGTAACGAAAATTTAGCACCTGCAGCTGTTGCAAGCGAAACTGATTCAGTGAAGCCTACATCTACTGTCACTGAAGAAGATTATCCAGAAGATCTGAATCCTTTTAAAAGTGACGAGGAGGAAAATTCTGATACAAATTCAATAACTACCAGTCCTTCACAAGCTGTTAAAAATTCTACGAATCCGTTTGAAAGCGAAGAGGCCTTAGAAGAGGAGTTGCAGCAAAGGAAGGAACAACTTGTGATACCAAAACCAGCTACTAGAAATAATGTTGATACTCTCACAATTAAATCTCAATCTCAAGAGGAAATGTCGACGAAAAGACGTTTAATTGCGCCTCAGATTAACCTGAATCCCTTTTGGAGCGATGATGATGATCCAGAGAGTGATTCAGAGTGTAAAGCAAAAGTACAAGAGGCTAAGCCAGTTCCTAAACCACGAACAACCAGGTATGGGTATGAATAAAATTTAGATGCATAAAATAAAATAAAGTAATAACTAGTCAAAATCAGTATTTGGATCAATGCTCATTGGGATGCTTAATAGAAAATTTAATAGCTTCAAATAGGATCATAGCCTGAAACAACTCGTTTAACTTGTAGAAACATTCAAGAGGCAGGAGTAAATGGATTAAAGTCGGATCAGAATCACAGCAGTTTGAACATATCAAATAGTTCATTGGAGACAGCAAGCACATCTGGAACAACTTGTCGGAAAAAGAAACAGGCACCATTACCACCTAACAGGAAGGACCATAGTCTTCCTAATCTGCCTCTGGTAACCAAACTACATATTAATTTTAATAAGTGTCACATAATTGACACATCTGATCTTCGTGTACCCAAATTTAACAATTTAGCATATTCGTTATTCACCAATTTATTTAACAAGGTAGTGGGTTAATAAAAGACAACTACTGTCATTTTTCTTCCAATGTTTCAACCTTTTATTTGGGTTCTCTTCAGGCAAACAGCTCCTGTAATGATATCACTTTTTAGGCATTCATTTATACAATAATAGTGTACGAAAACATTATAAAAAAAAGAAATAGTAGTTCCTTTCATTAACTTACTACCCTATTCACATAAATTGATTAATCTTTTCACATCTGATGTTTATGCACGAATTAATATGAAATTTCATTCTTTTATTCATTTTCTTCTTTTCTACTAAACAGAGTCATACATTCTCCAGTTAATGAAACAGTTACATGATAGGCAGTGCAGTACCTAATTAAATATCTAATATTTTAATTCCAGACTTCATCACCGAATGTAATATCCAAAACACGGAAAATAAAACCGGCCCCGCCTCCGCCGATACAAACAAGTAGTCCATGTAACACGAGCATTGAGCCGGTTTTAAGTTGCGACGAATCACCCATATGTAACTCAAGAAATACAAGTAGAAGAAATAACGTATGGGAGGATGAAAAGATTAGTAAAGATGCAGCAAACAGAAATAGACAAAGTTTCACGCACACTCCATGTAAAGAGGGACTCAGTGATAAATCTTTTATAGACAAGAGCACAGAAGGAAAATGGAAAAGGAAGAAAGGACCTGCTCCACCTTGCCCAATGCCATTGAAAAGAAAAGTAAATTTTAATCTATTCTTCATCAGCAAAATTGTGAAATTACATTTATCAAAGTTGCACATGTTTGCATTCAAAAAGTAGCTAAAATACAAATTATATAAGAAATAATTTACTAGGAAACTATTAGTTAGGAAACCGTTATAGTATATTTCAAAGATATTAAAAAGTACTTTGCACTCTTGCAGTATAAATTTAAATATTTACGTACTGTGTATTGTAGATAAAAGTAATGTCTCTCAAAGACGTTAAATTGGAATTGGATGAAATAGAGTTACAGCAACAAGGTTTGGAGAAACAAGGTGTGCGATTGGAACAACTGATTAGAAGTAAATGCGAATCTGATTCCAAACCTGATGGTAATTATGTTTAAATTATAATTGTAATTGATAAAACTATGTTTCCGTTAGTTAAACCCTGTGATAGGTGGTGCATTATAAGAGACTTACGAAGAAGTAACTGGAAATAACGCTAAAAATTTCAGATGTTTCTCTTGGAACGGATGTGGAGGAGTTAGTTCTGGAATTGTTTGCTTTGGTAAATGAAAAAAATGAACTATTCAGGCGACAAGCTGAATTGATGTTACTTCGAAGACAGCAGAGGTTAGAAGAAGAACATGTTGAAGTAGAATATCAAATTCGGTGCTTGATGTCACAACAAGAATCCATGAAAACAGATTTTGATAAGCAAAGAGAAGAAGCATTAATAAAAAGGTACGTATAAATTTACATCTTCGCTTAATGATATATAATAATAACTATTAAGTTCACAGTTTAACATGATAAATTTCTAATAATAATTTTGATGATCAAATAATTAAATAGGGGCACGTTTAAATATCAATAAAAAATTACAAAATGTAGTTTAAATATTATTTTTAATAGACTGGTAGAAATTGTCGAGAGGAGAAACGAGATCGTAGACTGCCTAGAAATGGACCGTCGTAGAGAAATAGAAGAGGATAAAAGTATACATAAACATATGGATCTATTTGCTGGTAAATAAAATATTCATTATCAATATTTATTAATGTATAAGAAAATAATATTATATATATCGTTGATTCACAGTCAAGAATAAGAATGAAATATTAAACAAGGATTCTAATCACGTTCCAAAATCGAAACAGAAGGAAAATAAATCAAGTAAAACGAAGGAAAAAAAGTTAAAGAAGATACTTAAGAAAGATATCGATAAAGACATAGACGAAATTGAATTGAAACTTAAACGCCATAATAAACGAAAGTGGTTCTAGGTTATGATAATTACTTACACAAATCCTGCCGTTTTTGTATAATTGTACAGTGTTTTACTTGTACTGTCTCGAATAAGTTTCATTCGAATGTTTCCTATATTGCAATTCCTATACAAATTACGTATATAGTAATATTACAGTTAATAATAATGTTTTGTAATGTTATATTTCTGGAACGCATTTAGGAGATATCTTTTTATAACAGATCTATGTATTTTTTACATGTGACATTGTAATCGTCGTAAAGTATTATGCCTAATATTTTATAATAGTTGTATAATAGTATGAGAATAATAACAAGTTATGTTTAAAAAGGTGTTTTCACATCATTAATTTCAGGCAATTAAATTTCCCATTAAAACCCAGTATATTTATATTAGGTCAATCATTTTTAACTGTACACTGAAACATCCTGAAATGCTTAAGAGCATTAACATGATAGTTTTTATTCAACATCTCCTTCCTTTTAAAATATGCATTTATTCCACAGTTTTTTTCTGTCATAACACTTAGTGTTACAAAAAATGCCCACAGTATTTAAAATGGAAAGAAATATAATCGTATACATATTTAAAAATGTTTAACTAACTTAATTATGTGTATATTTCACTTTAGTTATATTATATTTACAACGCATTGATCAAACATAAGTCTACTGTATACTCTTCACTTAAAAACTTATTATATTGATCAAACTTGCAATTGTATCCTTCACTCAAGAGATGCTTCATGCATTATTACAATTCGTTGAAGTGTTATGAGTGTATCGTAAATAATAAGATTACACGTCGTTAATTAAGTATTATTACTGAATATATAAATAAAATTAAACAGAAATGATGAAAAGAAGAAAACGCAAAAATGATAAATTTGCTCGAATGAGCGAAGAAGAACGTGCTCGGTATATGCAACATCGTGCTGAATTTGAATTAGAAACAAAAAGGCGTAAACAACAATTAATTGCTATTTTCACTAAAGTATTTAACTATTTATATGATTATAATTAACTTTTATTTAATAGTTTCAGTAAGTTAATATGTGAATAAATTATTACAGAACAAATTGAAACGGGAAGGAGTTTTTTCCAAATTAAATGATGCTAAAATTAATGAAAAATGGAGATATATTTTGCGAAAAACAAAACGTACAGAACTTTTTGAAGATATAAAACATTTTTGTGAAACTTTTGAAAGAGCAGTGAACGTAAAGAATGAAACCATCATTTGTTTACATAAAGATTTAAAAACTGCCGATGCGGATCATAGAAAACTTCATGAAAGTCATAGTATATTAATCAATAACATAATTGGTACTTTAAAAATATATGTGTAATTTTCACTCTGTAATGTATATACTCTTTATAAACTCTATACTCTACACTATGCACTATACACTACTCACTACTACTATACACTAGTATTAATATACTCTAATTATAATTCATTTTCTTCCTACAATATACAGGAAAATTCAAACAAAAATTAAAAATATTACACGATATGTACAATTTAAACAATATCAAACGTAACAATATTACTGAGCTAAAAGAATTGAAAACTCAGTTGGAACAAAATTGCAAAGATATTTATAATAGTATAGCAAAGAAAAATACTAGTTCAAATGAAAAACAATCTACAAAAAAAGTACAAAATGCTGTAAACATACTTAGTTTAACGTATTTGGTAATAATGTGAATGTATTATAAAATTAGTGTAAAAAGTTTTGAATATTCTCTAAATTAACTTATTCAAAGTTAGATGGAAGAGACAACATCAAATCTTATGAGTCATTCGTTTCTAAAAATTAAAAGTCTTTGGGATCAGCTTCATAAAACAATAAACGAATATGAACGGATAACTGAAAATAAAAGGAAACAATATGAATATTTAAAACAGCAAGACACTACTCATCAAATATCAATACAGCAGCATCCAAAAACATGTTTACAGTTACAAAATGCTATCGAAAATTTGAAATGCAGTATGGAGATGCTGTCGTTAAAAAGAAATAACTATATTACGAGGCTTAAAGTGAAAGAAACAGATATAAACAATAAATTTAAAAATATTAAATACAACATCGTTTCAATGCAAATGATCGATTCTTCCCAAATGAAGAAATTAATTATTACCAGCAATGAAACTTTGAAGGTAGGTAACAGTTTTATTTATCTTCGAATTTAATGATCTTTCTTCTTTTGCAGTATTTACAGCGAATTATGGATAAAAGTTCCGCTGTCCTAGAAATAGTTAAAATATATTCTGCTTTGGAATCAACATCTTTCAATGCAAAAAAGTATTTCATGCAGAATGCAATACATACTGAATTTGTTGATACTGATGTAAGGACACTTCACGAGAATTATTTAATAACATAATTCTAAAATATGTCAAATATTTCAGATACCTAAATCGTACAGCAAAATCAATAAATTTTGGGAACAGTATAATTGTATTAAAGTAGATAATATTTTATTAAAAAAGAAAGGTGACAAACTGTGTGCGGAAAACGAAAAATTAACACAGAAGTTACAAACGTATATTACAACAATCTCTGAAATACCAGTATTACGTCCAATTGTTTCACCCCTACTTTGAGTGAATTGCATATTTCCTTCCATTATCATATATAAATTGTGTATTTTATAGATTAATGTATTTCAGTCAAAATGTATTTGCTTTGTACGAAATCTCGTTAACGGTGAATAAAAATTCCACCGCCTAATTCTAAATATTTATACGGTCTAGCTCGAGTACGGCCTTTCACAGCATGAAAAAATATTTTTTCCTTTGGTATAATATTTTCTGTTTCCAAATAAATATCAAAGCACGCCCTTAATCGCTGGAGTTGTGCAGACAATGTTGGTGGTTTTGACCACATGACATTTACTTCCCTTTCCATATCCCTTAAAATGTCCCCATGCACAGGTACGACTGAATTCATGTTTATACTAAATACTGGTGCTATCTTCGGATAATCTGCATTTATAGCTATTTTTGCTATTAGTTCATCTAAAACAGAGATTGTTTGTTCTCAAATAAATAAACTTACTTTCGCTTATTCATTTTTAAATTTTCAACATTCTATTTACTTCCTACTTACTATTTCCCCTTCGAAGTACAGCTTCGTAAAACATATCCAATGAAGATACTAATCCTTGATCTTCAAAAGCAGGACTAATAGAATTGGAGTAATTATTCCAGGAAATTGTTGTAAATTTTTGCAAGACTGTACTGAGCTTTTGTGGCAAATCGTTAGTAGCGGTAAAGACTGGTAAATTTCCGGATTCTAATTGTCGAATTTCTGTACACAATTCCAATCTTGCTTTTACGCGTCTTTTAATTTCCCTCAGTACACTTTCGACGTTATCTTGCGTTGACTCGCAGCTTGTAACCTGCATAATATTATGATTTAAAATATTGACGAGTAAAAGGTTTTAGTTATACGGCAAATTTCATACCGTTTGTTCACGTGTATCAGGTGAAATGAAATGTAACCCAGCCATTCTTTGTGCCCATTTATATGGTATTCCTAATCCAAGCAATGCAAATTGTCCTAGATTGTGTCGGTTTAACTGATAACTATTAGCAGGATTTGGACTTTCTAATCCTAAGTCTCGTGGATATAATTCACGTAAAATCGATTCCGAGACGAGCATGTCGCTATTTTTAAAATAAATCATTTAAAAGTTTACAACAAATCAATAACGTTCATATGAATAAAACGCGAAAAATTAGGTACCCTGTATTAGTATTTCCGATTCCTTCAGTTTTTAGTTTCGATTCCACAGTTACAATTTTTAAAAATAACATATAAAAAAATTGTAATGTAAGTTTTGTTTCACCTGAAAATAATTCACATTTGAAAATATATGACCTTCACCTGAACTTAACTATTTACGTCATTAACAACTTACTAACTTTTTAATTTAATAACAATTTTCACATTCAAAGGATGTCTCTGCAGTAACTTAGTTTTCTTTTCTTCTTGTCTAGCTTCCCTAGATAACCTATGATGTCTTTTTTTATGCACATGAGTTTCTTCTATTATATTTTCAGAGATATTTTCAGTATCTGAATCAGATTCTTGTATTCCATCTTGATTATTTGCACGTTTTGCTTCTTCTTCATCGCCTTCTACTTTTACTATAATGCTGTTATCTGCCAAAAGAATGTATATGAAAACAAGACTTAAAACAGAACATATTTTAATAATATTAAAAAATGTACCATATGCATCTCTGTATGCCGATGCTTTTGCATAAAGGACATACAATGGTGAAGGAAGTAATGTCGCTTTGTAGTGTTCTTGCCTAATTTTATCTAATGGTAAACCAAGACTTTCTTGAAGAGGTTTACTTGCCTACAAAAGAAAACTTAAATTTTTATCATTAGTAATAAATTATGTAATGAAAGTGTAAAACATACATCTAGTATTGAACGAAGTTGCGGTGCAAGATTATCAAGTCTAGTTTGTTTAGAATCTATACTTAATGCTACTGCTTTCTTATTTTCAGTCAATTCATCGCACAATGCAGCTAACTGTTTTCTTTGCGTTAGTTCCCATTCTAAGCGAGCTAATCTTAACTGATGAGGATTATGCATTGTGATCTCCTAAAGACATTACTTTATGTTAATAACATTATCTTGCATGTTATTGTATAATTATTAGATATTAATTTTATTTCATCTCATACCCGTCTACTAATATTCTCAGGTGCTTCCTTGTAAAATTCTTCTTCTGGAACCAGTTGTATTAATTCATCCTTGGATCTAAGCATTAAAATATATTCATTAATTTATTATATAAATAATACGTAAATACTTTGAAAAAGGCTACACTAAAGAAAAAATATACTTACTTAAATTGAAGACATTTAATAACTTCCTTTTTTAAATGCATCACTTCATACAATAAATTTTGTAAGTGTAAATGCCTGCTATCTACACTGCTTTTCGAAGACACAAGAGAATCTCTTGCAAATTTTGTACGAAACTTTTCCATTCTATTCAATTTCTTAAGTTCGATAAATGCTAATGACGTATGAATTTGAATTTCGTGTATTTCATCTTTTGCCTATATGAAATGTAATTTACATTTTGAAAACTCTGTTTAATTTTAACGGAATATAATATGTTATTAAAGTTATATTTTCTTAAAATACTGACACCTGGATCGCCAATGCTTTTGAGTTTTGCTATTTTATTCATTGCTTTACGTATACTGTCACAAGTTGACAAAAAGTTTTCAGAGTCAGTTTCAGGTAAACGATCCATAGCTTCCTTTTCTTCATAACTTATTATTGCCTAAACAAACAAAAAGTAACTTTTATTACTGAACACAAACTCATTCACTATTAATTTACCTTGTACATATCTCCATCTTTAAGAGATATTCCAGAATTACCACTAACAGATTTTCTTCTTTTCTTTGAGTTTTCAGATTCAGTTTCTTTTCCCATGCTTTCTTTTTATATAACCTAACACATGTAACAAATTGCAAATACAAAAGAAATATTTTATTCCCACGGTTTACTTTTTTACAAAATAATAAAAAATAGCAGTTATACAACTTTATAAATATATTCCTAGAAAATATTTTCACTTATATAAAGAATTTGAAACATTTGTATACAATAAATTCAGTATCGCATCGCAGAAAAGACGCACTGTTACACGAGTAGCGATATGTACATCACATATGTATGTATATGTGACACCGAGTGTATACATATATTTAGTGATCTTTTATATTGTATACACTGAAACCCATAGAGTAGGGATACCAGAGTTCCATCTCTACTCTTTGCCCGCACATTGAATAAGTATTTTAGAAATCAATAAATAATTAAATTTTCACAAATACATATACATTTAATGTAAGGTTTGAAAACAGAATGAATTAAATGATTTTATTTAACAAAATTGAAATGTTTAAATGACGATTGTTTGAATCACGTGTAATTGGCTTCAACATTAATCGTTTGTCAATAAATATAAATAGAGTTCTTCATGAGCGACGACCAATGAAAACCGAAGGGATTGAAAGTATTCTGCAACGACTACTTTGATGATCACCACACAAATGTGGCGAAACCTACTTCCGTTAAACCGTCCCGCCGAAGGGTGCATTTTTCTCCCGCCTAAATTTTCACATTTTTCCTGGAAGGAGATTTCCCTCCGAAAAGAAAGCACACTTTCCTGGAAATCTCTGGAGCGTGCAGTCGTGTCGTAGCGTTTTAATTTATATTTACTCGCGAATTATTTTGTATCAGCAATAAGTGTTTTATAGTGTTTATTAAAGACTTTTATAAAGACTAGTTTAACGAACAGTTAAATAGTCGTTATCAATAAGTTGTTGAACTTTGTTACGTTAATAAAAGCGTAATTATTTTACCCGATTACCTCAAGTCGGTAAAGTGGAGTCCACCTTCGATTAAGGACACGACACAAATGATACAGCTATCTCCATCTTCCAACAGGCAACGGTTCTAGTGAAATAAAAAATCGTAATCCTTTTTCTTTCAAACTTAGCAATTTTTACGCATTTCTGAAGGATTCGAATACTTTACTATTTCAAAGGAACTGATGAAACACAATCATAACCCGCTAAGTGTGTTAGAAAAGAAAATGGAAACTATTGAAACATAAATATAAACAGAAATCGTCTGTAAGATAGAAAATTTTATATAGTTACTAAAACATTTTTTCGCGAGTCGCCAAAAACTATTCATAAGATGTTACCTTTTACCGTTTTCCGAGTAACAGCCTCAAATTTGAAGTACCATACCTCAACTGTAGTTACTTTCAAGTAGCGGTATAAAATAGCTTAAGAATGTTTCACAAATGATAAGTTGATAAAATTAGGACTGTACTTCCAAAAACGACAATGCTCCAAATTGGCTGAAATTTTGAAAATGGGTTTCTTTTTAATAAAAATGATGATTCCGAGAAGGATTTTAGGCGACTCGAGAAAAAATTTTATATCATTTAGGTGTCACTGCCTTTATAAAAGCAATCATTTGTTTTGATTGTTTTACGTTCGACCGCTAGATGCACTAGTAACAATGTTTTCTCATAATTGGCGGGAATATATAAAATTTGAAATGCGTATAAGAATGTCCCCCTCCAAATGTTTATAACTTTTTAAATTAATTACTTTGCAATAAACTATTGTCTTATGAGTCTTCTTTATGTATTAAATCACCGGAGTACTTCCAATATACTTGTGAACCTGAATGTAAAATTCAATTATAAGAAATATTAAGTAGCGTTTCTAATGTAGTTCCTGGAATCACCTTTCTAAAATGTAATGTGTGCAATAAAACAGTTCGCTTTTAAATTTAACCATGTCTATACTTTCGAAAATTTTATTATTTTTCGACTTCGAAAATGTCTATGGTAATTTATGCATAATATATGCCATTGTACCGATATTATTTCGAGTTGTACCTAACTGTTTTCTTTGGTTGGCATTTTTACCGAGGGATACCAGATTTGTACATGAGTGTATACGATTAGTAAAATTGAATGCTTAGAAATTGTTAGAAATGAGAGAGAGCTTACAAGCCTACTAAAGTTATGTAAATTTCGCATATTAGATATAAGTACTCATTAAATGCAGCGATCATTTCATTGTCTATAAATGTCCTAAACCTGCATTATGTAAAACATAACCTTAAATAGATATTGCTTCTTGCCATCACTTATATTTATATGATTGAGTAATTGTTTTTCTATGATATTGTTGTATACATATAACAAAATTATCTAACTATCAGGCAAAAATATTTTATCTTATGTTTCATATGACAGGATAAGAAGATTCAGGATAATATTCATATCATTGTAATAATGTTGGTTTCTCACTATAAATATGAAACTGATTATCCTGAAATACATGTATGTATACTGTAATTAGTAGATGCAATAACAAATGTATCTTAAGAACTATGTTTATTTTAGCATAACCCATTATATATAGTATAATGCTTTTTTATAAATACATTAGTAAAAACATCAAATGATACCATTCATTTCATCTTGTGTTATACCACATACTCTTTGGTTATACATTAGATATTAATATTTTAGTCACTATATTTAGATCTTGAATTAACAAATGTCACAAATGCATAATGCAATAATAACTATATTAAAGAGAAATTATATCACAAAAACAGATATGACATTGTAAGAAGTTGGTCTGTAAATATGTATTATGTGTATCATATAATATATAATATAACATGTGTATAATATAAAAAGGATATTAGACTTCAGAACAGGTTGTACCTTAAATCATTCCAATATTAACAATTAATCTGTTTGAATATTTTGTTACCAACAATATTATAACATTAGATTTTATATATTTATATATGAGAATTAGAATATAATAATTTATTATAAAACCAACACACAAGAAATGAGAATGTTCTTTCATTTTAGTGACATACTGGTAATAGTAATCTTCTGGCACTCAATTAGTTTAATTTCTTTTGTGTTAAAGGTATTAATATCCAATAAAACTGATTGTCTTTAATAAATAAAAAAAAGCAAAAATACAAGTTGACCCCGACGTGATTTGAACACGCAACCTTCTGATCTGGAGTCAGACGCGCTACCGTTGCGCCACGGAGTCTTGTGGTCAACCGTTCTTTCTATTCGTATTTCAAGTTATATTGAACTTAAATTTTATATTTTATTTCGTACATTAAATATTTCGAAAATTAATACCGTTTACAAGCATTACTACTGTAATATATTCTGCTATAATTATAAGAATCGTACGGCGTTTTACAAAAATATTATTGAAAGTATAAATCATTTTAAAAAGTATTTAATTAGATAATAAATGTTTTTTACACGTGGTTACATCTTCGATATTTGACCAAATTTTAAACACTGCCACCCTATGCCCTGTGCGACGTAACACCAATTGTTTTTTTGCATATTCTTTGTTTTACATCTTCTGCAATATCATATAGATCATTTCAAAAATACAGTTAAATCATTAGATAGCGTATAATATTCTAATATGTATATAATTTTTGGAATGCTAATGGTAGAATTTTCAGAATCCTGTTTTCAAATTTTCAGATATTCAAGTTCGCAAATTTATAAATTCAAAAATTTCTTAATTTTGCGATTTCATTCGCTATGCATTTTGTTTCGTTGCGATTCCATTCGAAGTATACTAAAGCGGGATTCAACCTGTCTCGTTTCAATTTAACTCATCTTATAGTTCAGTTTTAATTTGATATGATTTCATTCTACGTATTTTAATTCAACGTGATTTGATTCTACGCTATTCAACTCAATATGTTTCATTCCGACGCAGATTAATTTGCAACAATTCAATTCACCGTACCGATTGTGAACATTCAAACAGTCGGTTTGCTAGTTTAGTATAAACGCACCCTTATTAGATAGCAGCAGTGGCCAAAGATAACCATCCTACTCTCGCACATAAGAAACAAGAGCGAGTTGGGCGGGTGGTGAAAGACTTCTCACATCCCGTTGAACAAAACGAAACTGAACTCGTTAGTGACTATAGTAGTAATATTGTACAATCTCCAAATTAAAAAGTATGATTTTTACTGCTTACTTGAATTACATTATGCATAAAAACTATACAAATACTTTTCTACGATTAGATTAGTCATATAAATTGATCCACATATGTTAATCAATAATATAGATTTTAGTGCACGTTTAAAAAGAATTGAAATTTTATTCAATACGGCGTCAAAAAGAAATTTACCAGAAAATATTAAGTGTCTTTATTTGGCAAATGTGACATAACATACAACTATTTTAATTTTTCTTTTGCTAAAAGATACTATATGCCAATCTTCTACTCGCCTATACTTTCCTCGGTTCATGCCAAGGTTGTATTGTTAAGTTACCAGAGTGATACTTAGACATTAAAAATTAATACATAAATCGAAAAATGTCAACTGTTGATGACGTTTTAGAAAGTTGGGAAGAAATTGAAGAATCAGAAGTGAGTCCTTTTTTTTAGTATATTCGAAATACTACGATAGAAAGTCCAATTAATAACGAAGTCATTATATTAACCTCTACTTCTAAGAAAGGTTCTAATATGTTAATTTTTTCGAATATGACAGATATACAACGGACAAATTTTGAAACATTAAAGTAATGTCACGTATCGCCATCATAAAGATCACTTATATTTTAATTATTCCTGAACTGTATTTATACACAACTACAATATATTTTGGTATAGATAGGTAGATATCCATGTGACTATTGATAGCATATATAGTAAGAAAAAAGTACGTTACTTTATATAAGGATATCTTTCTGTTTCGATCAAAATAGTTATTAATTATGAAATATTAATTAGGACTTTTGATCTTACATATGTTTTGAACTTTCACTTTATTGTATAAGATTTTGATGTTATATGAAATAACCTTATTCCATTAAATATTTTAAACTTTCAAAGAATATTCAAATTTTCTAAGTAATCTCTTATACATTTTTAAAATTAAGAAAAGTATAGTTGACTAGAAGTACATAATAGAAGCTTATGTGACAACATATTGTTCCATGTGTTATGCATTGTACAACTTTAACTACAATGAATTTTAGGCTATTGACAAAAAGTTGGATGCCCTCCAGTTAAATGCAGTAGGAGCACTAGAAGAAATAGAATCTTCTAGGTAAGTTTAGAAAGATTGAATGGTCTATAAAAGGTTATAAAAATATAACAGGTTGTAATAGCTATCAAAATATTTATAATTTATAAAGTTTAAATGAATTAAAAAATAACTTATAATCATTTATAATAATGACAAGTTTAATAATAATGTATATACCAACGAATCAATTATCATTTTTGTAATATATGTTTCAGTTTCAAAACCGCTCATAGCACAAACACAAGAATGATAATGCTGGGCGATGACGGTATAAGGTCTCAGTACGTACCTCCAAAACCAACAGTAAAGATACTGAAAAGACCTACAAGAGATTCGCAAGGTAGCGGAGATGGACCATTAGTGAATGGAGATAAACCAAAACAGCCTATTAAATCTTTAAAACAGGTACATTTATATATTTTAAGATAAGAAATACAAAAATTATGTGGTAAAAAATATTTATAGAGAGAACAAGAATATGCGGAAGCAAGAAAAAGGATTCTAGGTGAAGAAAAAAGTCCAGAAGAGAAGCTGTTGCATGAAATAAATAGAATACAACCAAAGTCAATCACTTCAAGTAGTAGTAGTTTGCCAAGTAATGTTCTTCGTATGCCTCTTGGACCAGATGGAACACGAGGATTCAATGTACGCAGGTAGCGCATCTTCCAGAAATAAACTTCTTCCACCCATCTTTTTCCTCTTCTTCCTTGTCTGTGACATGGGGAAGAGAGGCAGCTATGAGGCTGGTGGTAGGAAGCAGCTTAATGTTTCTGACCAAAAACAAGCATTACGCTCCTACCATTTTAATTGGAGTATAATAAAAGCTATACTGCAGACTGCACAGACCATATGTTTAAAAAGATCAAGACTATAAATTGGTGAAGATAAGTCGCTATACGAGTGGTAATGTTTTGTACCAACATAATATATCTGTTTTGTTAATGTCTGTTATATTTTTAAAAAATTTGATTATAAAAACAAAACCAAAATTTATAATTATCATACTGGGAACACATTAAGATGAAATATTTCATTATGATATGTGATATAGACTGAGAAATTTTACTTTCTATACTTGTACATGCTATTTAAGTCGTTGAAACAAATTATACAATAAAAGATTTCTCTTTATATTGCTCTGTTATATTTCAGTAATTATTTGTTTTTTATTTTTTATTAATTTTATTTTTCTGTATTTTATAGTCAAGGGAAGTATTACTACTATAGGTAGAAAAATATATAATTTTGTAAATATAAAGCATTTTAATTATTGAATCAATGCATGTTCTTATTGAGCAATGCAAACGATCTTATTTTTGTCAGAATGTTTCTGTTTTTCTTACATTAGTTTTACTAAAGATGATATTTTGATAAAATATCAAATAGTTATTAATGTTTATGCACACGATCATGTTTATTGAAACTTTCATTAACAATAATTTTTAATAAACGCCTGATACAGTGATTTGAAAAATATTATTATATAATTTGTTTATCTAATTGAAAACCGGAAGTACTTATAGTATTCAAAAATATTAAATTTCCTTTCTGTACATAAGATAAGGTATTGTTTACATTGTCATGTGTAATTTAGAAATATTTCATTTAGTAAAAAATTATATATGTTTTTATATCATAATTATGTACAATTAGTGTGAAACTTTACAGTGTAAGATATAAAATAAAAGCATAGTTTGATGAAATAGAGACTTTTGTAATTATTCGTCAATGCCGATCTAGTGTAAGACATAAACCGTTAAGTCACAGAGTAGACCAGAGGCGACACTCTCTGTCGGCACCTTTGATCTCTCGAAAACGCCGTCCCTTTAAATTGGTTGTACAAACGAGCGGGAAATTTAAATCAAGTAAATCTAGTTTCATGTCAATCGCTAATAATTTAGAATATATTTGAAGAATATGCATTATGGAAATGATTATTAGAAGTAACTTATAAGAAAATGAAAAACTATATATCACAAGAAATTACAAATGAACGTGTTACAGAGACATGACAAAATATTTATTACAAATAAGCTACTGGTGATTGTGCAGGTTTAAACTATTCTTTTTCGACCGTCATACTAGTACAGTACGCACATGCGCACTCCCGATTCTTTTGACTTGGACATTTAAATTGGTTGTGTCCTGTGTCTCTCTCTAGGAGGTGGGTTTCCTTGTCTAGTGTCGCCTCTTGTTATATCTACTCTTTGGTAAAGTGGTGGTTGGTAGGCGTGAAACTAACATGGTGCTTGAAAGCGCGTGTTAACTGTACGTTTGTTATAGCTTAATTATTAGTAAGGAAGTGCGTTTTTATTTGTTTGAAATGAAAGAGGTGAATTAATATAAATATCAAATCATAGACGACGTATAAGTTCTCTTTAACGTATATTGCGAAATTATGGCAGAATCGGTAGGACCAATACTTCATGTAATTGTTGTCGGATTTCATCACAAAAAAGGGTGTCAAGTAAGTTGCTTATGTATATTTTATTTAAGGAAACTAGTAATTATTTAATAAAGAAGTGTTAGAATCTTTAAAAAACTATAATTTGTTAACTAATACTTTTACGTTTATACAATTAGACTATTAATGTAAATGTGTACACATACATTTTACACTGTTTTTACTACATACAAATATATAATATTTATAGTTATTACAAAATATACTACCTTTTTAAGTAAATGAATATTTGTTTCTTTGTAGTTACTTATTTGTTGAAATCATTATTTAATGGTATCAAAATTCACTATATAATACATTTTATTGTTATAACTCTTTTCAATAACAGTTCTTCGTTATTAGGTAGAATATTCATTTCCTCCTTTGGTGCCCGGGGCTCCAAATGAATGTCCATTGGGGTGGAAATATTTACCGACTCTAGCTTTACCAGATGGATCTCATAATTATGACGAAGATACAGTTTTTTTTCATTTACCTAGTTTAAATGATCCAAAATGTACGATATATGGAATTTCATGTTTTAGACAAATTCCTGTTGAGGTAATGAAAATTATAACTAATTAATCTTTTATTAGTTTGATATATTTTCTCTATATTACATTTTGTGTCCATTATTATCAGTGTAAACAAAATTAACCATATATTTTTATATTTATACCTTTATAATGCCTGTACCTTTAATTTTTCAAATATTGATGTCGTTAAATTATTTAAGATGTCTCATAAACTTGGTCCATCTAAAATATCATTGTTATTTAATATAATAAGTGAAAATGTTATGTATGAAAGTTATGTGGTATAAAAGAATGAATGACATGATATCAATAGCTCTTTTCTGTAGTGAAATTTTTTTTACTGGATTTCAATGGAATAATGAATTTTGAGTATAAAGGTAGTATAGTAGTTAAGTTTTATCATAAAATTTATCATCTCCAAGATATTTGACTTGATTTATTCTATTATTTTTATTGGCATATGTTTGAAGTGTCATGTTGGCTATCTTATGTTCATTTACTGTTAAATACCTTAGGAAAGATAAGTAATAGAATAAATGTATTTTAGTACTTTTATATTCAGAGTTCACTACTGTATCATAAAAAGTTGGACATTCCATTAAAAAAGATTTGCCTTTAGAACTTTGTAAAATAGATTTATAATTTGTATATTTTAATTTAAACATTAATTATATTATTTACATGTAGGTAATGAATTTCTATAGGAATTCATTTATATTATTAGAAAGTGGTTTATTTATTTAATTAAAAGTACTTCTTTTAGGTATTTTGAACGATAGATAAGATTTATGAAAAATAAAAATGTTATTGTTTTATAATATTTATTTAATAATTGAACTCATAGTAATAGAAATAATTATTATGTTTTTAGAAATTAAAGAATCGTACATCTGATATAACAAGAGGAACTGTTCAGAAATCTGTTTGTGTATTAAGTACCTTACCATTATATGGTCATATTCAAGTAAAAATGGCTTTGATAACACATGCATACTTTGACGAAGGTGACTTTAGTAAAGTATCTTTATTAGAAGATACTTATCATCATCTTAATTCTTGTATGAGCAGTGAAAGTCAAATACCGCCCCAAGTTTTCGTTGGTAACTATGTAGTAATGCTAATCATTTTTTTTTTCATTTAAAATAAATTAAACAATTGTTTTATTTTAAATCTTAATGTTTATAGGATTATCTGCAAGAGACTTTATATTGCAATTTCGTCACAAAGTTCTTTTATTATTTAAACTACTTTTGTTGGAGAAAAAGATAGTTTTTTATCAGTCACCAGTACAACCATTATGCGCTACCATATTAACATTACTCTCATTATATCCTGGTATGATCGAACATGGTTTACAACAAGCTGCATGTGTTAGGTAATACATATAATATTACAGAAAAGATACAAGTACATTTCTTTATTTACATTAACTTATATTTATTTATTTTTCTTTAGACCTTCAAGGCCTATGTCACCCATTCCTACATTTGATGAAGAAGAAATATCAACACAGAATATTGATAATAATGTATCTTCCACAAATTCTATTAAACACAACATATCAGATATAGTAAAAGAACAGATTAATGGAAATTCGAACAGAAACTCCTTATGTATAAACGATAATAAAGCTATTGAAACTATGGAAGGCAAATGTTTAGACGAATTTAAAAACATAACACTGCAAAAGAATAATAACGAAAATGAGAATTTGAGCATGAAAGTTATCGAAGTTGAATCTGCACAGGAGTGTACTGAATCTTATGCGGAAGAAAATAATTCTGTGTATTCATCAAAATCAAATGACAATGTACACAGGGTACAGAGTATAAATACAATTACATTAGGCGCAGCAGATACTGACAATCCGATACCACGCGATACAAGTAACGATGCACTCGCTGATGCACGTTTGACAAATAACATTACTCAGATCGCTCATATAAATCCAGAACTTTGTGGTTTACCTTTAAGTATATTTACAAAGGTATGAGAGTGCAACCTATTATTGAAAATATGTATTATGTAATGAATCATTAACAACTCATTCATTTTTTAAGGGCTACCTGTGCTTACCATATCTATCTTTACCATATTTGGATCTTTTGGCAGATATTAATGTTAGAGGATATATAGTGGGAGCAACAAATGTTTTATTTAAGCAGAAAAAACAACTTATTGACGTGTTAGTCGAGGTAAGTTTAAATTCAAATCTTTTATTGTAAAGAAAAGAAGTATCGCTAATGGTACATTTTATATTATAATGTGTGAAGGTCGAAAATACACGAATAGAAACAAGTGATCCAGAATTAAGAAGACAACTGCATCTTACGACCGAAGATCTGAGATTTGCGGATTATATAGTTAGACATGTCTCAGAGCCACGTAAAGATATTTTTTTAGATGGTGTAGGCTGGGAAGGTGGAGATGAATGGATTAGAACTCAATTTCGAGTTTATTTATTAAGTATGTTACGAACATCGCTGCAACAAGATACTAGACAGTCGGACCATTATAATTCTGCATTTATGGCTGCTTGGCGTACAACGAACAATTACAAGATTTGGAGTAGTACTAACAAACCAGAAATTAACAGCATAGATCCTGGACATCCATTTGCAGGACAATTATCTGTACAAGATATGAAATTACGGTTATCACAGTAAGTATTTATTAATTAAATAGTACAATAATGAAGGTAGAAAGGTATATTGTTTCATTGTACTGCAGCACAATGCAAAATACGGAAAGTGGCAGAAAATTAAATCAAGCGATGGCATCAACTGGAAGAGCGGTTGCAACAACAGGCAAAGCTGTAGGTTAGTTGAATCGATAATCATGTACATATCTAATATATATTTTTGTAATTAATCATTTATTCATTTGTTAGGTGGTGCACTTTCACAAGCTAAAGGAGCATTTTCTAATTGGTGGACTACATTAACAACAGTTCAACCGGTTGAAGAAGGAAAGGCTGACAATCAAACTACAATTATACATCAAACACTTTCAAACATAACTAACAAAACTACTATCGAAGACGAAGAAATGGACGTATCTACCAATAATACGAACCTAGGAGTGACTGTAGATTAATATAAAGAGTTATGAAAGTTCTAATTGTTTGATACCATAATTGTAAAAGATGTTTCTAAAACCAAATGTAACAGGTGATATTGTTTCTTACTATACACAGTAAACGAGATATAGTAGAACAAGAATAAGTATTCGTACAATGCAAACTGTTGGTGTGTATAACAGGAAATTTAATTATATCTGAGAAAAGTTCAGGTAAGAAGTTAAGAAATAATTACAGAATGAATAGAATATTTGAATTGAAATCTGAACAGTAGAATATATTAATGTGATATATAGTGTTGTAAAAAGAGATACAAGGTTTTAGTTGATATTTTATTGCAATATTTTATTTGGAATATGTTTTAATTTTCCTCATTTCTTTGTGTTAATTATTAATTCTTCTTTCTTTTGAAATGAAGAAATATATCTTTATTAAACATTACCATGTAATATGTGCACCTACTTTATTATTATTTATATAGAAAAATATTCTTAATTGAAAAGTACCTGCAGTTTTATGTTTTGTACATAGAATTTATTAAGAAAGTATATTTAAAGAAGCATATCAATTAACACACTTCATTTCTAGCGGTTTAACATTATTTTAGTAATGTTATAGTATTATTTCAAAATATTTTAGTATAATAATTGAGCATAGTTGAGCAGTCATATACACAACACTATACCATGTATTGTGAATCCTTTAAAATTCGTCAATGTAAATGATACATCTCAAAAACTTCACAACATTGCTCATTGCATACATCTTATACAGTATCATTCTCTTATTGAACATATTCAGATTTTTATATTATCAGAATTTATTTACAAAATGTAATTCACAATATGAAATATTAATTTCAATATACATCGCATTACGTTATAAAAGAGAATATAAAAAGAATACGATAGTGAAAATTTTTTATAATAAGGTATATAAAAAATTAAGTGGCTTTATATGTTTTAAAATAAGTAATTACAGTTTTTTATTTATATTTATACAAATTTATATGAATGTATAATATTAAATAATTATTATTATTTACTTATACATTTGTATAAATGATAAAAAGAATAACAAATTTAAATGCTATACTTGTAATAAGTATGTAGACTGTTTATAATATAACTAAACTAGTAAATGTTAACACATATTCAATAATATATGGAGTTAGATGAAATATGGAATGCATTTTGAAATTAACTTTTCTTTACTACATAAAAATGTTTAAATTTGATTTAAAAATTTTGTTCTAACTGGTTGGTACTTACCAGTGAATTTAACAAAAATATGTTTTTATTGAGCAAACATTTATAGTGGCCAAATAAAAATGCATTGCCTGGTAATAGATTTTATCTAATAGGAAAAGTTTATTACGTTACTATGAACTATATAAGAAGATTAAAAACAATAATTGGCACCATATATTTTGATCTATTCCAAAACTTAAATAATGATTGTGATATTTTGTTTGTAGTTGCTGATATTTTCAGATAAATTGAAACAGCTCAAAAAATGATAAAGTTTTTATTTAAATACGAGTGCCAAATAAACTGGCATAGGACTGGTGATTTATGAGTAGTATAAATAAATTTATGTGCAGTTAATAATTACAAGAAGTTCTTTTGATAGATTGTTAGATTTTTATGTTATGAAATTGTGCTATACTAGTCAATTCACATTGTATCTTTTAGCCATAACAACCTTGTTATTCTTACGAATTATATATATAATATATATGAAAAACTTTTATACGAGTAACATTATTTAATTTGTATTATCCACAATGAACATAACACAAAATTTTGTTAATTTTTATTAAATATTATTTAAATGTAAACAGGGTTTTATAAATGTGATAATATGCGTTTTATGTTTGAAGTAATGTTTATTTATATTTAATTTTGGTTTACCATAGATGCAATTCGGTTATTTTTTAATTTTATTGTTTTCAAATTGATCTAAAAAAATCTATGTATGTACTCTTTATAGTTAAGTCGACAAGATCATTTCACAGCATATGTATATATAAATACATAGTGTATGTATGCAAATATTTCTTATGTTAATTAGAATATGAAAGTACATGATGTATATTGTGATTAATTATTTATTGTAGTATCTGTTATTATGTATTACATACATTTTTATCAAGAAAATAAAAGACAAAAATTTATGAGTAACTTTTAGAGGACTTTTAATATTAACAGTACCAAACTTAAGGATAATATTTAAAGATATGTTTTGTTATGTTGTCAAATATGTTTTATACATTTAAAACTTGGGTTGTAAAATTCTTTGTACAATAATAAATTTTCTTAGCGACTAGTATTGAAATGTACAATTCAAACAGTTAAACTAATGCATTTCTAAAAGCATGCGTTATATTTATTCTATGCGTTAATTTTTATAAAAAATAAATATATTCTAGTTAATTCCTATAATGTGATGTTGAACAGTGGCAGTATTTAAAACGTGACCATTACGTCCGTTATAATTTAGTTTAATAATAACAGCATGTTTTAAGTTAAATCAAATCTCGAAAACATAACCGAAAGAATGATTATTTTCATAATCAAATTACTTTTAATTTCATGACCAGTGAGTAATAAACTCCAAATTCTAATTTAAAAAAAGTAATTGCATTTTTTAGAGAAAGTAAATTAATTTTGCTTCTTGTATCGTTCCGAAGTTATTATATGTACACTCTGGTGCAATGTGCGCTTCCTTTGGATAAGATGTAGAGTCGGAGCAGGAGCATTCTACCATTTTCTTTCGATTTTTAGAAGAGAGATATCCACATAAATTGAAAAATTTTCAAGACTAAATTTTGAAATCTTCAATATCGTAAATTTTCATATATTCAAATTCTAAATATTTCCAAATTCCAAAATTTGGAATTTCTGATGTTTCCAAATTTCTAAACACTCAAATGCGAAAATTCAAATTTGCAAATGCTAAATTTTCAAATTTGAACATTCTCAAACTTTCAATTTTGCAAATTTCTAAAAATGTTTCATTTGTAAAATTCTAAATTTGATAATTTATGAATCAGAAACCAACAAGTGGTGGGGTTTGTTTTCTCTACGTCGCCATTTTGCCTAGAAAAGTCAACGCTCAAATATCTCGAAATGTAAATATATGTAAATAGTATGATGTCAATAAGTACGTAATATGTTTCTGTTTGTTCAATCTTGTGATGATCTTGAAAAAGCCTTAATATCTTTTATATATATCTCTTATATATAAGAGATATCTCTTTTCGCATGAATTGATTCTTCGAAGTAAAGTATTTAATGTTAGGCTATAACATTAAAAAACCAATAGTTTACTAGATATTTCATAAAAAAGTTTTAAATATAGCACAAATTAATTTTTTTCATATTGTGCCTCAATATTCTTTTATTTTGAATACTTTAAGTAATCAATCATGACCTTTGCAGTACTTTTCAAGATTATTGTAGAGCTGATTAGACGAAAGTATAGTATGTCTCTTTCGATACCATGCAATTTTGGTTCGAAACGTTCTTTCGTATAATTCATAATTTTCGAAATATTTAAGTGTTACCCGACTTTCGATACACCCAGTATATGCATATAATTAGAGAAAAAGACGATAAATCACGTTTCAATAATTAATATCGATATACTAGTTTGGGTAATATCTGTTATCCAGCAAGTAGCATACCAAAGTGACTGATGCAATCGTTTAATTTCTAAATTTTATAAATTTCCAAATGTTATAATTTTATACTTCCAAAATTTTCGAATTACTAAAGCCTAAATTTCAAAATTCCTAAATCCCCAAATTTCTAAATTTCTTAAAATTTTGAATACTTAAATTCTCAAAATATAAAATTTCTATATTCCAACATTTCAGAAATTCCATATCTAAAAAATCACAAACTTAGAAGATTTTAAATTTAAACGGTAATCTATCAAACCAATAAAAGGTGGACTTTCTTTTCTTTACGTCGTTATTTTCACTAAGAAAATCTATTATGCTCGCTAATGTAAAAAAATCCATGTATTAACTATATAATATACAAACGAAAAATTAAAATATGATAATTTCATAAAAAAAAAAATAATTGAAATAATCGAAGATTTCATTTACATAACTACATATGTCAAAGTGGTAAAACAATAAAAGAATGACAAGGTGCAGGACCGATTTAGAATGAATCATTTGATGATTTCATCAAATTTCCGAATTTTTTAATTACTAAAATTCTAAATTACTTGAATCCTAAATTTTGAGATTGAAAAACTCTCGAAGTCTCAATTTCTCGAATTGCAAAATGTTTACATTCGCGAATTCCCAAATTTTTTAATTTTTAGGTTTCCAATCCTGAAGTTCTCAAATTTCCAAATCTCTAAATCTAAAAACTCCCAAATTTCAAAAGTTCTAAATTTAGAAATTGACTAATCACAAACCAGCAAGTGATGCTCCTTTCTCTTTATGTCACCATTTTCCCTATGAAAACCTACCATGCTCGCAGGTGTACAAAAATCCACCCTTAATATATAACATGCACCTAATTAACCGAAAATAATTAAACGGCAGCACGATGAAAAGAATAATTGAAAAATTAGAAAACTTTATTCGAGTGTATGATTTTGTTGAGTAATTAACATATGAATCGACGGTAATGATATCTTTTATCTGAAAGTAGCAAAGCAATAGGTAAACGACGCGAGAGCAGGGACGACGCGGTGTGAACCGTGACTGGTCAGCCGATGCGCCGAATAAACATCGTAGTTCACCGATAATAGCCGAAGTCGTAAGGTGGCGAACGAGACTATCGATGCGAGTGAGACAGAGGAACCGTATGAGTGCTATAGTGAAGCGACGTCACTGTCGTCGAATACGTGCGAAAGAAAATCGGGGTGATTTCAAGACGCTCACGGTTGTCGTTCGTCGTAGGTGTTTCTCCCGGGACAAATCCCGCTGTTAAAACGGAGTGCTGTGCTCTTTTCACGCGTGTGCGTAACGAAAGCAAACAAAAGAGTTATCGCAAGATTTCCGGAAGAAAAAACTAGTACGTATACTCGGTCGGAGGTAGCGAGTAGTGCGATTATTACGTGTGTGCCGGCGTCTAGGATATATACGTTTACGTTATCGCGTAATCGGTGTTTTCATCCCGTACCAGTATTTATCGCGTCGGATATAATATTAGCGACGTTAGTGCTGTCACGTCTGTTATTGTCCGCGTTTCCAGTAGCCATGCAAAAAAGCGATAAATCAGTAACTGGTCTGTGGCAGCCATTTTCCAGATGAGTTTTCCCCTTTCTTTCGATAAGCAAAGTGCGCTATGCCGTGAAACAGAGAGAGATAGCACGAGGTAGCTAGATAGAGGAAGAGAAAGAAACTGTGATCGAGGAATAGGAGGAAGAAACGGTGCTCTATTATGTGTCGCGAGGTACGTTCGATAAATGCATCATTTCACGGTTAACCGCCGAAATTGACAAACGCGACGTATGCAGTCTCGTACTTCGACGAGCGTTTAACCTTGCTGGTTGATCGATGCGAAAAAGAATTATCTAGGGAAGTAACGAAGAAGAGCGAGTTCTCGTGTGCGTGTATGTGTATGTACGCTCGTGCGCGCGAGAGAGATAGAAAGTGAGTGTGTGAGTGTATGTGTGTTAAGGGGGGATGTAACACGAACAATACAGAGACCCCCCATTGCCGTGTGTTCGGTCGTCTGTTCGTAATCACGTATTACGACCGTTCCTGTGACTCGTAAGAACCGTCATGATGTCAGGCCCAGTTTACAAGTAGCCTCCTCCGTAATTTTGCTGCTAGTTAAAATGCGTCCTACGGTTCGTCGCGACACGAAATTCCCTTTTTGATTCGGTAACCTTAAAATTCTTGAACGAATCGAAGATTCTCCGAGCGCCGTTGAGAAAAAACGAGGGGAGGCTCGCTCCGATCTGATCGCGCAATGAGAAAACGGCTTTGTGCCTTACTTCAAGTTTTAAGCTGACTAGAGTGATACAGTATTTCAACGCACAACAGGTACATCATCCTGTTTCGTGCTACAATTCCTTTTTCATTCGCATAAATAACCTTGATCCGTCGTATAATATCGTTCTGTTTTCATCATATGATTCCTCTTATTTACCAGAGGTTTCATAACCTCTCCTTGGTATTTGTTGACTGCTCTTATTTACGTGAAAGCTGATTGAAATCGTGTTTTGGATACATCATTCGCTAGTTTAACGTGTTATGGAGACTTCAATATATCATGTCAATATTTCGCAATTTTTTATACTTATTTACAGTAATGAAATATTGACGCTATTGTATTGACAATATACTTGTATATTGATCAAGAATTTAAAAATTTGTGGACTTGGAAAGTACGGAATTTGAGAATTCGTGAATTTTGAAATTTTAATGTTTAGATTTGAAAATTAGAACCCTTTCAAATTTTAGAATTTGAGAATTGAATTCTTTGGACATTTTAGGATTTCAAGATTTGGATGTTTGAAAATTTTTAAATTTGAGCCCTTGTAAATCTTAAAATCTAAGAATTTGAAAATTTGAAAATTTGAAAATTTACAAATTTGACAATTAGGTAGATTTGGTAATTTTAAGTTATTATTTGTTAATGTTGTATTAACAATATACATTGCTTGTGAGAATCCTAAAATGTTGAAAACATATTCATTGTCTGAGGTCACCATTAGATGTGTTCTTCTTTCATTTATATTTATACAATCAATATGTCACTTCTTTTAACAATAAGTGTCACTGCCAAGTTAAATTATTAATGAAGAACTTTTTCATTAAAGAAAGAAGAAAACATATCTCTATTTCTTTTTTTTTTTTTAATTAGTTTAAACTATTTTAAACTTCTACAATATTTCTTTTAATTAAAAGATTCTTTTAAGTGAGTCAAGTTCAATACTGATTAGGTAGGGTAAACTTAAAATCACCATTCATTTTCATGGTAAATTTAATACAAAAATAATGATCAGTATTAAAAATTTTTAAGTACTATTTATGTGTAGTCTTTTAGTGCAGTGCAGAAAAAAGAATCAAACAGTATTTTACTGAATTAAAAATTTAATAAAAAAATGTTATTATTAACAGTTCATTTTAAATAAAAATAAATATAAAATTTGATAAAAAAGTTGTTGTAATTACGTATTTTATAATTATATATAATTGCCAATTGTATACTTTACTTCAATGAATATTTCAACTTAAATCTAAAAATAATTTTGCATTGATTTAAAACTTATTAAAAAATAGTACATTTAGTTTATTATTTAAAAACCCAGTATATATCATTAGAATGGTCACTGATAAATTGTATAATAATTAGCATCTTAAACTAAATTTTTATTTCAAGGAATTAGACATTTTTAGTGAGTGTATTTCAATCTAAAAAGGCTTGAAAATTGATTTATAGAGGCAGTAGAACAAAATAGAACTGTTGTTGGAATTTATTATTATTATTATTATTATTATTATTATTATTATTATTATTATTATTATTATTATTGGAATTGTATAGTACAAAAAAAGAACAAATAATGTTAGCAGGGATTAATCGTTAGCACACTTGTTTCGGTGATTGAAACTGTAACAATAGTTGGCACATAATAATTTTATATTTATTTGACACACAAAGTATTTGTTTTCACCATATGTTAAAAAGCATGTTATATCTTTTACCAATTTTGTAATTGAAAAAAAAATTAAATGTTTGAATTTATAAGCATACTGCACTAAAAGATGAATACATATTTGCAAAAGTAATATTCAATATGGTAATATTTATCAGTTCTTATTAAAACTGAGTTTTCTAATAATTATTGCAGTACTAACATTAGTATAGTGTATGTATGATTTTTATATAATAGTACGATACACCTAGAACACAATTTTGCTAAATATTAAAATTAAAGAGATATTCTTACCTCATTTCTTGCATTGAATTTTTATCTTTGTGAAAATTTTAATATTTAAATTACAGTATTATTGTACAATATAAATTCTAACAATTGCACTAAAAGTAATTTGATTTATCTAGTAATAAAAACTAAAGTGCTCATTGACTGTTAATAAATAGTTAATAAATAGGAGCATTTAATTTAAATACGAAGGAGATCTAAAGACATGTAAACATTGAATGGATATTTCTTTCTGATTCTTCTCAAGCAAATGAAACAAATTTGATAATTACTAACATGCAATTTCTTTAATATTACTTTCAGCAGCTCTTTGTAAACATACTGCATTTTTACAAATAATTTGCATGGAGGTAATTCAATATGTAAATCATTTAAATTTATTTGAAATGCCAGAAGAGTGTTGTGGGATTAATAATGAATCACAAGCTTCTATTGGTGTAATACAATTTCCCATATCTAAATTTACTTATCGATTACGAAGAGTTTATGAAAAGTGTGTTGATAGTGCATATTTTGGTGAAGACGTCAGTGATGTGATGTAACTGAACAACTTGGATATCAGTGTAATAATGTAGTGCCAACTTTACAGATGGATAAACAGGGATGACTGATAATTGCTGGAATTCTGGTGGTGGTAAGTTTCAAAAATTTTGTATTGCCTGAATTTTTAAATGATATTAGAAGCTTGTGTTTATATCATACGAGCGTTCAGAACATGATTCACTGTAATTTAATAAAAAGCAAACTTAACATAATTACTAATACACCACAATAATAAGAAACAATAAGATTATTATTAATATAATTTATATCTTATTCTAAAAACAAGTGAATATACCTTGTTAAAATGTATCCTATAAAATTTAATATAGTAAATGTAAAATATGAAAATAATACAGTTGCATGATTTATTCAACAAATTAATATATTAATGTTTTGAAATCTTTACAGTATTCTGTAACATTATGTAGCTATTACTACTTCACAAAATTTCTTAAGTTATGTTTATGGTCATGGTAATTTGTAATTATTAATTTTGTAAATATTAAATGTAGTTGCATAATTTTGTATCACTAAAAATAAATGATTGTTTAGCAGTATTGATTTGTTAAGCTTTTCAGCATGATAAAGTTATTGAAAAATCATTTGCTTTATTATATTGTATACTTTTACAAGGTTATAATTAAATTATTTCTTACCAAGATTACATTTACATTACTTTTACAAAAAAAAAGAAATTTTAATTCAATTATTGTTTCAATTATCAACTGAGATATAATGTTAAAGGTCTCAGTAATGTTTACTTTAAATTTTAGCTAGAATGAAAATCGGGTGTGGAGAAAACACGAATATTACACAATTTAAAGTAATTTCATGCATTAACAAATAATTAATAAGTAATGAAAATCAACTACGAGTATAATTTATTTTAATTATTATAACTTCACTTTCAATAATCTCTTTAATATAATTGTGATTGCTAAAAAAAGGTATTTTTTAAAATTCTATTCGCATAAATAAAATTCGTAATATTTTGACGATACAATTTTAATGGCAAAATACGCGATAATGTTATGTACGTTGCGTGCACATTTGCAACATTAATTTTAATAAATGCAACAGAAAAATAAATATATTTTTACAATTATAAAAATCTAAAATTTTTTAAAATTAATTTTACACTATTTTTATTAATCATGTGGCGCAGGGGTATTAGAATTTTATATAAAAAAATTGTGCTGTATCTTATCGTAAAATCTAAGAAACTTAGAAAAATAAAACATGATTTTGATTGTACGATTTATATATTTTACTTTGCGATAAAGAACAAAGTATAATTTTGCGTTTTTTTTTACATACTTTCACAAGCTTAACATTTTCGCGTTAGAGCTGCTGCTATTGAGTATCGATAAATTATCGATATTCTAACGATACTAAACGATGTATCGATAATATCGTTAAGGCTAATGGGAGTGACTGAGATACACTGCAGTAGGTAACTTTATCATTCAAATCTACTTATTTTCGTTCAAACTTGAAACCTAACCTAATCTGATACATAATTCTGTTATTGAAAATTATTTATTCGTGTTTACACTTCCACTCTAATGTAACCTAATTTTAGACGAGAATAATTAAATTTTAAAGATAAAATTATGTATCAGCTTAGGTTATGTTAGAATTTTAAAGGAGAATAAGTAAATTCAAACGTTAATATTGCATACTAAAGTATATTTTAGTTATTTTCATTCGCTTTAATAATATCGACATTTCGAAATATCGATATTATTTCGATATGAGCACCTCCGTTCCGTATTCATCGTAGCAGATGCATCACAAAAACTTTCGAATAGTCTTACACGTATATTATACTAGAGACGCTTTAATCGGTTACTCCTGGTGAAATATCTTCTTTCCTCCTGTCCTTTCTTCCGATTGGCTGCGCCATGTTTTCGCGAAACAACGAACGCGAATCACAAATAGGGCATGCGTTCTGCAGTAACATTTTTGTTTACCATTTGTGACACCTTGCGCGATTGCTGAACGATTGGCTAGTAACATGTAACAGCGTGACTGTCATTCATTACTTCTGGACTTCCTCTCATAATGAATGTAATAAGTAATTTCTATGAAATTAATTTGTGTCGGCAATTATTAATAATATTGTCATTAAAATAATTTATATAAAATCAACAAATTGTTTGTAGTTGTTAGTAAACGAAATTTCGGAAGCAAAGATATTAGAGAAAGTAAGATGATTGTCCGTATTGCACCTTGCAGAACTGCTTGTATTACATTTTTGTATTTCTCAGTGGAGATCATACTAGGCTCCCTTAGGAAAAAGGGCGCCATCATTCAAATTTACAAATGTAGAACATTTAAGAATAAGGTTTTGAAGGTTTGAGCGTTTGATAGTTTGGAAAATTTGGAGATTTAGAGATTTGGAAGTCTGGGAACTTGGAGATTTTAAAATTTGGTTCTTTCGACACTAGTCAGGTTTTTAAGAGATTTTTAAGAATAAAAAACTTTTGTCCCCAATTTCTGAAATTCCGAAAACCGAAATTTTGAAAATTTCGAAGTTTCGAACTTCTGATATCTTAAGATTCTGTAGTCTAAAAATTTAAAACTTACACAGTTAAAAATCCAAAAATTCAAAAAAGATACAGCTGTTCAAGAGGGTGAAAAGTGCCATTAACTTCATCTTTTTAAATACAACTTCTGTTTTCAGGTTTATCTGTTGATATTAACCTACTAATTCAGATCTTTTACAAATTTTTAATTTTACTGAAGACGAATCATTGAACCATGAACAGCCTATTAGAGTTAAAAAAAAAAATAGAAAAATATTAGGTTTTAAAGTACAAAATATATATTTTATCATGAAAAATGATAAAAGCGTATTTCAATTAAAAAAATTAGAAAGTATTTTTTTTTTTAGGATTCTTATCCTTTTTTGCTGAAACATCGTTTAATGGCTTCCATTTCTACTAAAAACTGAAATGCTAGAAGATAAAATTTTCCTTTTGATTTATAAATAGAAATGTTATTATTAATTGGTGAATAAAATATTCAGAAACAAAGATATTACAATTGCAGTATAAGATTAAAACAAAATTTTAATACTTATTGGAACGGCGACAGTTGAAAAATGAAACATTTTTTTCACCAAAAAAGTTTTTTCAACTTCAAATGATTTTAATAAAATTAATAATTACGATATTGGTAAAATCGTATGCTGTATTATATTTAGTATATTTTTATTCGTAGATCAAGAAGAATTTATAATTTTAAGCATTTCAGTCCCTGGCAATAATGGCGGTCAGTAACCAATGATCCAACGCACGTGGATTGAAAGATGACGAATAATTCTGCCATTTTGTTTCCCAGTAATTTTAGTTCGAAAAATTAGAGAATAATGACGAAAGTTGGATATTCCTTTTTTACAAAAATTCGATATTTTTCCTAGTTTTATTTCCGAAATTGTATTCTAAATTTTCAGATTTTCATATTTATATTATTAAATTTATTAGAAATATTTATTCTTTGATTTATTAAAAAAAATTTTAAATAATAATCTTGTGTTATAATTAAAAATTTGTATACTGTACTAACAGATGGTTTCTTTACTATATATGTCAAATGTTATTTATTTATCTATTTATTTAACGTCTATGTATAGGTAGCTTTTTGTTCAGTTACAAAAGGAGATTATAATTTTTAATGTAATTGTTTTTGTTGTACTATAATTATTTTTTTTTAATTCCGTCAGTGTTTAGATATTATTATTTACAAGTAACTAAATTTTAAAGAAATATCTCAGCAGTGTTTGTACTACAACCACCTAAAATTTCCAAGATATTGTATCATTACAAGTACATATTGAGATAATTTAATCTCTGACTTCTTAACAATACCAACAATTGTTATTGATTTTAAACGAGCGTCGAAGTGATTCAAAGTTCAGCAATAATGTGTTGAACTCTTATCGTTACTAATACTATTTTATTCAACATACTAGCATTACAAGACTTTCAGGAGTATTAAATTATTCATAGATGTATCAATGAATAATTCACTATTTTTTCAAATATTTTAGAAATGTAGTTCAAATAGAATATATATTGCAATAAGTTTTTATGATAAATATAGTAAAAAAATTATGTCAAGTATTACAGAATGATGAGAATTATATTAAAGACTGGATCAAAATTTTGTAAACGATTTCATTGAAAACATCTGAATTTGATAAAAAGTGGATTGACAGTTTGTATATCTAATAAATTCATTATGATTATTCAACTTATTAAAGTTCTTAAATTTACAGATTTTTAAATTTAGAACAAATTTACAAACTTAAAAATCTTCAATTTTACAAGTTTAGAATTATTCAAATTTTCGAATTTGGAAATGCTCAAATGTTTTCAGATTTTCAAATTAACAAGTTTAAAAATTTTCAAATTTATGAAGTATTTAAGTTTATAAATTTTAGAATTGTTAAAATTGATTTGATCTATCACTGATATAAGGCAGCGTTTAGTAGTATCGAAGATAACATCAGTGTTTGCACTGGGCCCTGTAAACTCTAGCGGCGGCTCTAATAACCTCTATAGATTATGATTTGAGAAGGTGGCTAGATTTTGTAAAAGTTTTATCAAAATCGAAGATTTGAAATGTTGGTCCTCCCGCTGTTAAGAATATTGTATAACGCGGCTTTTGAACTGGGAAGAGTCGTATTCCTCTGTACGGATTTTCGTGTCTTCGTTAACGATAGATAAGTCATAATAACGAAAGATAACTTGTCGCCTTATCTTTCAGTCATGTTTACTAAACGTTTCCTTTTTTAAGTTGTGTTGCATACTATGGTGGTTAAATTTTAATCACGTAAATGAATATCGGACGTAAATAATTAAATTTTTTCACGAATAGAAGCGAAATACATACATTTCCATAACGATCTACATATATTTTGTGAATATAACAAAATAATAGATGTGAGTAATTAATTATTAGTTTTAGTATACATCAGAACATTTTGTAATGCGCAAACAGTACCTGAAATTAGGTTTACGTTAAATTCATTATGTTTAAGATATTGATAAAGACATTTTTTAGTAGATGGTCCTTCATTTGCAAGCTGCGCATGCGCACATCGTATTTCGCGCATTGTGCCGATTGTACTATTACTATTTTTGTCTGCAATAGCTATAAATATTTATTTTACTATTATTAAATAGTGACAAAATAAACCATAATAACTGTTATAACAACTGGTCAGTGTGATATTAATCTCTGGTACAGGATAAAACATTATGTTAATCGGTTGTTATATTTTTTAAATGACACTAAATACCCACGTAAAACTAATAGACAAATAAATAATAATGTTTATTTTATTTTTTCTTCATCCATGATACATATAATTGATTTTGGATATTCCACAGAAGTTTTTGTGCTGTATTGTTATTGTACATAATTGTATTATGCGCAGAACACGACGTGCGCATGCGCAATTCGTAGATAGAGTCTACCCAAAAATGTTGCTTTTATTATTTTAAAAATAATTAATCTAGCTTAAATCAGGTTTCGGGATCTGTTCCGGATTAAACAGTCTTCCAATCTATACCAACGTTAATAATTACGTACAAATATGATTTCTTGATCTTCAAGCAACTAAATTTATTACAAAATTTCCAGAACTAGTCGATGCAAATCTTGCAGGATTATTTTACGTTTCGTTCAATGTAGCGAATTAAAGTGATTGCGTCCTTTCTCCGTGTGTCAACTTTCAAGAGTATAAGGACTGTCAGTTACTTCCATATTTATTCTGTACTGCCAGGAACTAAGCAAGATATTTCCATGAAGGTGTATCGTAAAGGCGCGTTCCCACTATGCCGATCGGCAAGGCCGTTCGCTGAGTTGAAAGAACGTTGACATGTCGCCGGCCAGTGCCAACAGGCCGCGCAGCATGCCGATTCCAAACTGAATCGTAACCGTCTCCTTCAACCGTGTTGACGCGCGTAGTGGGGACGTGCCGAATGGCTCGCAAATAGGACCTTGTTTTCTTTAGCTATAATCTTCATCCCAGTAAAGCTACGTCGTTAAACTCTTCGGAAATCAAAGTACACACCTACCCCATACATATGCAATTACTCCTATAAGAATTACTACAAGTGGAAAAGGTATAAATTTCGGTGAATGTGAAATGTACTCGGGCATAACGCATATGTGGGTACAAAGTACACTCCTACCTCGTACATATGCACTAATTACTTCTACAATTATTGATACAAGTGGAAAAAGACATAAATGTAGGTGAATGTGAAATGTATTCCGGTACAACGTATAGGCTTTCTTTAGGTAAGGCGAGTGTAGGGGAAGCACTATTTTACTTTGATTTTAGCATATGTATAATATGTATAACGTAACATATATATTTTTGCAGTTACATATTGTGCATTGGAATTTTATCGTACTTACCGATTCACGTAACTGTTAATATCTCTGTTGTCAGTTTATGTAGTTGAGTATTTTAAAATTCGTACTTTGAACTGCAAATATTTTTGCTTGGTAATTATAGCTTGTGCATAAGGAAATATCAAAGTAGAATTACTTGTCTCGTTAGACAACGGTTACTTGTATTTGTTTTGTCGTCGAAATAGCATGTTCTTTCGATTCCGTTGACGGTATGAAATTAGGTATCCCTTAAAACGCGTTATCAATTGTAGGGAGAAGCGTATGAAACAATTTAATTTATATCTTGTTAGAATTCCTTTATTACTGTACTTCAAGTTATTTATTTTAGATAATTATTACAGATTTTTTAATGTGACACTGTATTTATGAATAGTATTAGTAATAATATATTAACGGTATTATATTATATCAATATATATATAATCAATAGTTAATAATAATAACAATTAAGTATTGGTACATATTAATATATTATTATTATATTAATCATATTTACAACAGTATCGTATTTATTATTAACTGAAACTAATAATTTGTACGTACATATTTAGTTAAGTCAACATTAACGTAATGTAAAGTTAGGTTAAGCTAAGATTGGGTTAGGCTAGCTTATAGACAGGATATGTTGAGTTATAATCAATTTAAAGTTAGAACAGGTTAGGATCGTTTATGGTTACATTAAGTTCAGATTACCCTAGTGTAGGATTGGATTAGTTTAGATCAAGGTTAGGTTAGGTTAGACTGGTTTGTGTACAGGTTGATTATAATCAGGTTCAGTTAGGATTATATTATCTTAATGTTGGGTTAGGTTATAGTTGCATTAGATTGAATAAGTTTACATATACATTTCCTGTTGGGTTACACATGTGTATGTTTATTACACTAAGGTTAGGTTAGGTTGTAATACAAGTCACATGAGCGAAGTTACTCGGCATGTTGACCTTCTCAGCGTAGTTCAAGGTCATAAAATTGTCGCTGTGTGAGTTTTTGTAAATAATTGTCATAGTGGAAAGTTGTTCAGATTTACCTTGACAACATATTTTAAGATAGTTGAAGTCGGTGCAGAATTTGAATAATTACCCCTAATTTAAATAATTACCTTACTGATTTTTCATAGATTTATAATACTTGCGTGTATGTAGTTCTCGTTGCACGAAATTTCTTAGTGGTCTATTTGCATTTTCGTTTGTAGCTATTTAGAAAGACCTTGTGTTAATAATTCAAGTTTCCTCTAAATGTTGCAAATATGTCACTGTTTTATTTTACATTAAACATTGTGAAATTTTCGTATTCCGTCGAAAGAATAAAATTTCATGACTAACGAAATTGTGAACAATATTTCTTATCTCTGGTAATAACAAATTTTTATCGTGCCTACATGGAATGTCGCACCATTTACGTAATGTCATTTTCCTTTGAACAAATTGTCGTTTATAAAAATACTGTTATGTTAGTATTCTTTTGACTATTGAGAAATATAGTTTTCTTCGGAATTGAGACATCGAAGGGTGAAGAAAACGTAATAAAAAAAGATATGTATTTTTATTCTTTCAAAGGAGAATACTCTTTCAATGAAGATAGATTTTGTGGAAAATTTTTTGAAGTAAATCAGTTATTTCGGTCTAGCTGGTATTACTATGTAATATTATGTTATATATATTTACTTAATAAAATTGAAACATTACCAAGGATAAAAATGATATCATCATCTTTCTTAGAAAAGTACGTGGACAAATATGTGAGTCACTGCATTTCATTATTTGGAATATTTTTATTGCTTTCAAGTAATTTACTTGGTATTCTGAAGTTCACGAGTGTGTGAAGATATTATAACTTCAATTCATATCTCTGAATAGAAAATGCGTTGTTATCTGTTCGGGATAATATTGTTCCATGTTGTATGCTACATTGTGCCAAATATTGCAACTTTGATACACGCGAACTACTTTATCAAGGTAAAAACTTTTTAATTTTAATAATTTCAATTATAATTTATTACAATTTTGAAAACATTTTAATTGTAATTATTTTCACTATAATTCATTACAATTTTACATATTTTACATATAATTATAATACATTAAAATAAAAAAAATTTGTAATTATAATACGTTAAAATTAAAAATTTTGTTAATTACAATAATTTTTATTTGTATTTAGACGTTTGTGCAGAGAGTTGTTTATTATTTCAAATAATCTTATGAGTCAAGTTTCGAATAAAACGAAAGTACTTGTAAATCAGGAATTAAAACTTATTCGAATGCTTAAAATAATGAATAATTCAAAATTCTCGTAATAACGAACAAAAATTTTAGTTGAAATAAAATCTTGTTTGAAATAAAAATTTTCTTGAATTAAGAATTCATTTTCGAAAACGTGATTTCATTCAAAGTTTTGGTTATAAGAGTTATTAATAAATTTCCTTTCGAGGAAGAAATTCTTCCTGCTTTTTATATATCTCCATTTTATTTGAAACTTTTGTTTTAACGGATATTTTAAATAATGTCATTTCTATTTTTGGATAATTACATTTTTAAGAAATAACGTTTTAATTACTGAATTGTAATAATTTTGTATTCGTTTCTTTGTGGATAACTAAAGTTTGAAAAAGTAACTTTGTAATTTCTAATTTGTAATTTGTAATTTCTAAATTATAACAGTTCTTATTGGTATTGAGAATATCACTTGTATTATGCGGGATATTTATTTCATTTCTGTTATTCAGAATATTTGTTTCACTTCTTTTATTGAAAACATTTATTTGAATTTATATTGTCATATTTATTTAAAAGTAATGAAGTTATATAAGAAAGTTATATAAAAATCGTAAGAAACAAAATATTTTAATTTAATTCTTATAAGTTTACTAAAAATTCAAGAAAAAGTTGTTCTACATAAGTAAGTTGAAATAATTATTATTTAATATTAATTAATTAGATTAGAAAAGTTCACATAAAGAAACGTGTACATTTTATTGTACATATAAGAAAACGAGATAAAAAAGTTTATAATTCATAACTTATACAAAATGTGTGAATTAAGATAATATTTTCAATGATCTAGAAAGAGAAAATATTTGATAAAAAATATTTATTGATGTAAACGCCTACAACTCCCTCTTTAGTTAATATACAACTGATTAATTATTCTATTTACTGCATTGTTTTATTAATTCGAATTGCTAATGTAATTAGACCAGTATGAAGAATTTTATTTGAATTAATTATTTAAATTAAATTCGTAATTAATGGTGCTACTGTGATCTTTAAAGATTAGAAGTAATTATACCTGATTTGGCACAGCAGCCAATATGAAACATCATATTATCTCGGAAGATAAATAATTATATTTAGAATTATTTATAAATAAATTATAATTTATAGTAATTTCATAATATTTTACATATATTTATATAGCAAAGTCCGGTATATTTATAAAGTCTTATATTAGCGAAATTTACGATCGAAATTTATCGTTAATTAAACCATTAAATATTGTCCAAAATATGTCGGGTTTGGTCTCATTATCTCAGGAAAGTGTGAAAAATCTATTGGCAAATGTTTGGCAACGGATAAATAAAAAATAACAAACTTGTATACTTGCTATTGGTATTGTCTCGCGGATATAACTAAAACCAGATCACGTTACATTTCACAGCGAACAAGCTGAAGGTGTCTTATATAGTGTAGATCATTATTGCTTATGTCAAAACTTTGCTGTACTCATATTACGAAACGTACCTACATTCGTATTTATAATGCTTGAAACAAATAAAGTAGTGGACGGTGGACCTAGGGATATTTTTTTAACTTTCGTAAGATTATACCTTGAAATTTGTAAATTTAACAATTTTCAAATCTCCAAATTTGATAGAATTTAAAGGTTTATCCAAATCGCTTAATTACAATAGCAGCTTGTATTATCAGACTATCGAAGCGTACAAAGTTCGTCGATGTGGTATTCGAAAATTATCTTTAATATAGTCAGAGAACGTGGAAATTTAATTGGCTGCCACCAATATTGCCGCAGCTACCGCCGCAACTATGGCCACTCCCTGGATCGTTGTGATCGACGCTACCACCATCGCAACCGCATTCTAACGGACCCCTCTACTGCTACTGTATTTGCAACTATTTCATTTTATTTCACACAAGAAAACAGCATAATGTATTGCTGGTTAAAATTCACTTCATACATATACATATATATTGCACAATTATAATTGACTTCAGTATTACACTGCTACAAATTCACTTCACTTTTACCTATCTTACTGTTATGAATAGCATTGCTCCCCTTTGCAGTACCTTGTAATAGCACAAGGAAAGCAGTATAAGGACAGGCGTTGTAATTTTTAGATACAATGAATTATTGTTCTTTTTATATAAAAATTTGTAGGTTTGACAAAAATATAAGTTTACTTCTAAAAAATTCATTTAGTAATTGATTACAACAGGAATTGTTCTTAATAGTTAATTGCTACATCGTTCAGGTAAATTAACCGCAAGAGCTGGGTTTTTATATTTCCAGCAAGTTTCCAATTAAATTTGTATCAGCTTTTTTGTATTCTGACAATGACGGTTTTTAATTCCGCAAATATCGTATATATTTTCCCGTACAAATTCTGTGCATTAGTATTCTTCATACATTTTCAGTATTTTATATCCGACGAATTGTTATTTTAATCAATCGTTAGTAGGATTTAGAATTAAAAGAGTCGATACTGGGCCTACTTAGATGGGTATGCGCACTCGCAAATCATATTGAGGCTAGATCTGCGCAGATCGGAAAGCGCATGCGTAGATCGTACTGAATCTACGCCTGCGCAGATGAGTGACTGAATCTGACAGATACAAAAGTCGTGACATAAACACTGTGACAGTGTAACATATCAAAATATCATTTATTTACTAACTAATTATAAAAACTATTGTTATTAATAATCACTGACTATTGCATTATGATTAATTAATTGAAAAATGTTGGTTTTCATGCTGTTGACAAGGTTTTCAATGAAATTTTTGTCAACTTTAATTCTTAATTCAATTTTTAATTCTTAAACCGTGGAATACTTTTATTTCCTGTCTAAATTATATTCACTAGTATTCCCTATACATTTTAAATGATATTTATATTCAAAATGTCGGCAATTTTTACATTTGAACATTGAGATCCTTAAATTGTGTTGTGTATTTGCATTGTTGCGAATGGGAGTATTATCCTGTTACAATGCGACTGATATTTCATCGTTTTCTTGAAGATACGGGAGTAAATGTGATTACAAAATTCCTTGACGTTTTTCACTATTTATTCTTCCACTCGAAAGTTTCCGAGCTACAGTGAAAACTGTTCATAGTATTACATTATCTATGGCAAAATTATGTGTTGAATACCTGTTTTTCTTTCTCGAATATCGGCAAGTATTAAAATGGTAGGCTCTATCTAAATTGAATTGTTTCTTGTAGCAAGTGATCTGAAAAATTATTAATTCAAATTAAGATTATATTTTTTTCGATGCGTAATTTTTATGCAGATAATGTGATAGTATAATGAGTTTTTAGTGCATCTTAGAGAAGTATAGAGAAATACGAAATAGGGACCTTGGAGTGCAAGGTTCTGGAAGTATAGTGATTTAGGTATATAGGGATTATAGAGATATGAAATTTAGGGATATCTCATCAGAGTTGATTTCAATATTTCTTTACTTAAAATTATGTAACGGTATACAAAGAACTGTATATTTCTCAGATAATTGTTCATTAATTTTTTATGTAAGATATGCTATAATAATAATGTTGCATAAAGTAAAAAAATAAGATATATATATTGTATAATCAAAAATATATATTGTATGTTACACTTTAGAGCCATTATAGTTAAGGGTTAAATAGTTCGATATCGTCAAGCCTTCATTTATTGCTGATATTATTGAGCCTACGTTTATTAATTATTACATTCATCGTGATCATTAAGAAATTAATGGTAGTATAAATAATAGTAGTCAGATCAGTGCGAATTATTCTGAAAAATTTTTCGTTAAAAAATTTCAGAATTTAAAAATTGTTATATACCGAAATTCCAAATTTGAAAGTTTTCAAATCCCCAAACTTTTAAATTAACTTTCCATATTTCCAAATTTTTAATTTTTCGATTTTCTAAAAACCAAATTCCAAGATTCGAAATTCACAAATCATATTTACAAATTTTCAAATTCTAAAAATCTGTAGTTTGTAAATTTTCATACGAGAATAATATTCTTTTTTATTTTTGCGAATAGAATATGTTGATTAAGTATGGCGGTAAAATTCTGGGGTACTCTATATTGTTAGAGAAATTGAAAATACATAGAGAGATACGTTAGAGAAATATTGTTAGAGTGTCGTAATTATGATTCGTAATTTGAAAAACTCTGCCCGTTGGAGTAACTCGTGATGGCGTGCTGTTCTAGGCGCTGGCGTCAAGATGGAGCACTTTCAGGCCGCCCTGGACCCAAGGAAGCAGGAGTTATTGGAGGCTCGCTTTTTCGGAGCAAGGGTGAGCTAGCACATCTTCACATGTGTAGTTTTCCTTTCTTTCTTCTATTTTATTTCGTTCCGTTTCTCTCGGTTCTCACTTCCATTCGCATTACGTGATTTCTGTTCTATCACCTCTCGAAAATGAAAATTTCAACTCGATTAGTTTAGGCGAACATTAACGTAATGTAACAGGTTATGGTGTTTAGGATGATAGTGTGAAAACAGTCGAATTTGAAAGACGCATTTAAAGTACAGAAATATAGCACACCTGCTGTGAGATTATTTTATGCTGCAAAATTTTACAATGTTGGGATACTCTACTCAGAAATGAGTTTGGGTAAAATTTTATTTTATTTCATAATTTGATTATTTAAATTTATTTATTGTTATTAGAACTTCAAATCTAACCTAGAGTAACTTGACACCATTATTCAAATATATTTAAAATTGTTATTAACCGAATTTATTTATACTTGTTTAAACTTGAAATTTTGTCTAACCTAACTTCATACAGGAATAAGTAAATTTGAATGAGAAAATTACACGTAACAGTCTATTTCAATCAATTTCATTCGTTTTAACGTTATCTTAATAATGTTATCGATATATCAAATTATTGATAGTTATTGATAATGTTATTGATAACAGCATCTCCCAAACTTTCACAAATATTACTAGCGTTTATCGTACTATTATAATGAAAGGATTAATATTCGTCGTTATTTAGTAACTTATAACTGTTAATTTTTTTGCTATATAAATACAGTGAAGTCTCGATATAAGCGAATCTTTCGCGTTTGAATTTTTACTTACGCATATCGTCTAGTTCCGACATTGACCGAAGTTTGCCGATCGTAAAAATGTAGCAAGCGACGAAACGACCGATCGTAACCAAACAGTAACATATCGTTGAAACAATCCTACAGCAAGAATACAACTTTTACCTTTGATTGTTTTTTTATGAAATTTTTACTAACATGTTTGTAACTTTTTCCTGTTCAAAATGAGACCAAACACGATGTAATTCGAAACATATTTATTTGTAATTTTAAGCGTTTTGCTTATATTGAGGCTTTACTGCAGAATATTCGCGGTAAACAGACACGTACTGACACGTCGGGTAATTTCGTTTTACTTCGGTGCTATTCGGATAATCACGTGATACGTCTGACAGTCCAAATCGTAGACTTCTATGGTTATAGAAATTGTAGGCTTTATGACTGTAGATTTTATTCCTATAAGTTCTTATAAGTAAATATGTGTCAAATTACGTTGCGTTTAGTCTCATTTTAATCAGGAAAATGTCACGAATATGTTGGGAATGGTTGTATAAAAAAAGGACTTAAAATAGAAAAGTTGGCAACACACTGGCATTGTAAACAATACAACAGGCTTTCGATCTTTATCGACTGGCAGCCTATATTCCCTTCTCACTCGTTATCCTCTTTTACGATTGAAATTTATCGTTAATTAAACCAGTAAATATTGTCCAAAAAATATCGGGTTTGGTCTCATTATCTCAGGAAAGTGTGAAAAATCTATTCGCAAATGTTTGGCAACGGATAAATAAAAAATAACAAACTTGTATACTTGCATTGGTATTGTCTCACGGATATAACTAAAACCAAATCACGTTACATTTCACGGCGAGCAAGCCGAAGGTGTCTTATATCGTGTAGATCATTATTGCTTATATCAAGACTTTGTTGTACTCATATTACGAAACGTACCTACATTCGTATTTATAATGCTTGAGACAAATAAAGTAGTGGACGGTGCTATACCTAGGGATATTTTTTTAACTTTTGTAAGACTGTAACTTGAAATTTGTAATTTTCAAATCTCTAAATTTGAGAGTTTGAAAATTTCCAGCTTCATAAATTTCCATATTTGAAAATTTCTAATTTTATAATCTGGTTCAGAAAATTTGTTACAACGCGTTTTACCGGCAACGATTTATTTTATGAAAAGTTTTGTTTTTGTTTTTCTTAAGGAATCATCCCAATATTGGAGAAATTTTCCTCCGTAGTTATAATAAACAAGAATTTGAATTTTTTTTTGTTTTATTAGGGTACCTTATAAATCTATAAAACAGTCATTACAATTTGTTTTTGTTTCTTTTTTCAGTACAATATTCCGAGGTAAAGTTGCCATCTCTGAAAAGTCATCCCTCGCTGGCGCAGGTGATTCCAACTCGTAAATTCATCTGGTATAATAAAATAAAAAAGATTATTAATCAGTATGAATGTCGCTATCGTCGGTACTAGATTTAAACGCGTTAAAAAATCGACAAAATGGCGCGCGTTAAACTTATCGCCTATTTTCATGGTTTCTTCAGAATAAAACATATTTCAAAATTTCAAAATAAAAATGTAAATCTGTTACCGACGAGAGCCAACGATATGTAAAATAACGTGATCAAATTTCAGACTAATCAGCTGGTTAGCTTTTCTGTTTTTCCCTGCGCCAGCTGCAAAACGTTTCGTGAAAAATGCGTTCAAAGTTTTAGGTATTAAATTTTCGTACATGTAGGAGAAAATGTTGTACCAAGGGATAACGTTATTTTCTTAAAATATAAGTAACAAAGGAAAATTTTGCCTTTGTTTTATGATTAGTAGCTTTGCACTAGGAACATCTAGTCAACTATAATTGCAAATGGCTGCCACATCAGTGTTACGTGAGTTTCTTTGTGGTTTCTTTGCTTGGGAATTTTTGTCAACTTTTGCAAAGGACGTTGCAATTCTTACCAAAACTACAGAGTGTGTAAATGTATATATGCAATTGTTATATTTTCCGAATAAAATTTATTTCTGGAACTATTGTGTAGAAGTTAATTTAAAATTTTTTTTTATCAAGCAATTTTTTGTCAAGGGACGTTTTCAATTTTCAAATTGACTTCAGTTGCTGCTATATTAGCTAAAATTATTATAACTTAATTAAATCTTAAATTCTTTATCGTTTTTTGACCTGCTTAACGATAATTCCTTCTTAATTATTTAATCGATTCTCGTTTATTTTAAAGCGATATTAATTATTTATTGATGAACAGTAATATTGTATTTGATATCTATTAGTAACAATTATATATTCAAATATTTTGGTGGCCAATGAATATCATTTTCCAGCCACATAAGTATTGATCCCTGGGTACAGCATAGTCATGTGCCAAGCGACACTTGCAGGCATGAAAAACATCAGCGAAAAATGACCTTCAAAAACTGTCTAAAACTATGCTAAATATGCAGATGCAATTCTAACAAAACACACTTTATAAATTACTTTCTAATTCATTCAGAATTAATTTTAAATTACATTCTTACAAAAATTAAGCGCGAGTGTAATTAACCACACTGTAAAATGCGCGCCAAAATTTAAATAAAATTTGCACAATTTAAATCAAAACTTTTTATTCGGAAAAAAAGTTTAAAGACTATTAAATTCGGTTATCTTGAAATAAAATCAACGTCCAAATTTCTATTTAAAAGTTTTATCACAAAACGCGAAAACAAAAGTATATTAATATTCCTGTCACCGTTTGCATCAATATAATTAACCTAATTTGTCGTTGAAATCTTTATGACATTGCACGGGATACTGATGCTCATATGCCATTAATTTATCGACCTAACCTAAACCCAACATAACCTGAAACTAGTTTAACCTAACCCAAAATTAAATTAATCTAACCGCAACGTAGCAGAAAGGAAGCTTAGACTGACCCAACACGAGTATAAATTAACGCTCTCCTAATCTAACCTTAATCTACTTTAAGAAAAATATAATCAAAAACTGTCCTAACCTAATATATCAAATTTAATTCTAATCTATTCACAAACTAACCATATTTAATGTAATTCTAACCAAGACATAACTTAGTCTAAAGTAATCTAACCTTAACCTAACCCTAGATTAGTCAGACTTAATTGTAACCTAACCCTAACGTAATGTAAATCAATCTAACCTAAAACTAGTTCAACCTAATTCTAAATTACTTTAATTTAATTAAAACCTAACCCGAAACTGTCTTAATGTAATCGAACTCTAACCTAACCTAATCAGAACTTAATCTAACCCTGAAGTAGTCCATTGTAATCTAATTCTATCCTAACCATAGTCTAACTCTGTCTTAACCCTAATCTATAACAATAACTATGCTAATCTAACTTTTGACTTAACCTATGATTTAAATCTTCATACCATTACTTAGGATGATAGCTTTGATAATATATTAAAAAATGTTTAATCTAACGCTATCCTAATCTAAGCTAATTTGATCTAACCTATATTATTGATTCATCTAACCTCCGAGCTAAAACTGATGTAGCACTGTATTTAGGTTAGTTATAATAACCCTCATAACAAAAGTTCCATGATTTTATAGGAGCATATTATGCAGTGTTCTTTTCTTATAAATGGAAGCACGTTAAATATTTCAAGATCAATATAGAATACTATATGTTTTGTGCCAAATATATAACTATGCATTAGATTATGCAAACATATTGAATTCCTAGTAAAAATAAATAGACCTAAATTAACTTTAAATTAAATAGTAAATAATTTTGCTTCATTTCTTGATCTTGAAGTCTTTAAAATACCTTCATCTATAGTAGAAGTATATGCATCACAATGCGTCTCTCTGAATCGTGCAACTTTAATATAGAAAAGTTTTTACCTACGACGTACTTTACAAGTTATTAAAGTGTGCATATTGAGTGAATCATCATGTATAAAAATACAAACCCAACTCATACACAAATTTAACAAACACGCAATAGTTGTAACAGAAAAATTTTATTATCAACTCTGAACGCACGCTAAAAAATGTCCCTAGGTACAGCACCATTACTGCGCGCTTCTCGTGAGAAGTTTCGCGAAGCGTCACGAGTTAATGCGTACACACATAATCGGTCTCTCTTTGAAAACGTTTATTCTTCTATAGCGTGCAAAAAGAATATCAATCTCAAAACCTTTTTCACACAAAAAACTTGCTATACTTTAAAGTGCAAAAAAGACAGGGGTTATAGCAAAGTACCGTTCTGAATAATTCAACGTTTACTTAAAATTAGCAGATCTTTAGAAATTCGGACTCGTAGCATGCTACGACCAAATTGCGGGAGCCGCCATTTTCGTGAAACTTTCGTTGTAAAATATGAAAAAAAAAAAGGTTCTCAGTTCAAGCATCATTTGTGCTGCTTGTACTTTTAATCTTTGGAAAAGATAATGGTGATTGTAATAGATATTTAATTATTGTATTGAACAATTGTATTACATCTGTTGAGAAGTCTTGTTTACATATGAAACGTAATATTTATGGCCGACACTTGCCGATGCGGCACCTAGTGTGTACATTTAAAGCGGGTTTGAACATTGGAGAATCATTTTGTATTTTGACCTCCCAAAATAGCTGTAAATCAAAACATTAACCGAATACCTTTGGGAATTTCGTCCTACATAAATATATATATTGTACACCTACAGAAAATTTTGATTCTTCTAATTTCTTTAGTTTGGGGATTTTTAACTTTGGTCCTTTTGGGGATTCCAGTTTTCAAATTTGGAATTTTAGAAATTGAGAAAACAAATTATACAAGTTTTCAGGTTTTATATTTAACAATTTTTTAAATTTGATCATTTTAATTTATTTATTTTTGATAATTTTTGATAATGTTTGAAATAGAAAAATTTGGAAATTCAGGAACATTGAAATGTATTTTCAAAATTTCACATTCACCAAGTTTAATTTCCAAATAAAAAAATTCAGAAATCTGTTACTTGAAAATTGTTATATTTTGGATTTTGGTAATTTAGAAATTTTGAAATATATTTTCCAAATTCCAAATTTTGCAAGGGTTGTTTTCAAATATAATTTATATTTGTATCCATAATTTTATGTATTGATTTACAAATATTTCAGTAATTGTTATATTAACAAAAACTGACTGAACTTGTCATCTTTCTCACCGCGAAACAAATGTTCGTCCAAATACTTTGATGAATTTTCGAATTCAATTTTCTCGAAAAGCAAGCCTTATAGGGACAATATTTATTCTAGATTTTCGGCTTATTTTTCCATGTAGAATCAGCCCTTGTCCGGTTGTAGGACCAGTATATAATTTATATTGACCTCTTTTCGAAATATCAAAAGGTGCATAATACGAAGAGGTATAAGGTCGATCGAGTCGATGGTGTCGAGCGTTTTATGGAGCTCAGAACGAGCGAAGGACATGTAAATAACGGCCAAGGTTACGTAAAAATAAGAAGCGATATTAGCAGTGTATCTTTGACTGTTCGTTCGCGACATACAAATCACCTTTACGTTTTTCTCATTTTTATTACGAGATTTGTCCGTTACTGACATAACAGTGTTATCGTTATTTGTATAATCGTTTCTTATCTCCGTGTGCGTCATTATTCCAGTAAAACAGGAAATTGATACTTCTAATACGCTTTGTTACATTGCACGGTAAATGAACTCCATTGAAATAATTAGAAACTTCACAAAAGTCCCTAACTATAGGGTATTCATTGGAGAACACTGAAATATTTACAAAATTAGTAATCATAAAAAAATAGTTGTGACAAAAGTTGTACGATATCGAAGGATACATATTATACTCATGTCTGTTTGACCTTGCGATGCCCTTGAACGGTTCTGTGAATGTCATTAAGTTTTTTAAACTACAATGACATATTTTCTTTTACGTGAATTGGTTCGTTAGAAAATTCTGTGTAAAAAAGTATTGGGGTACAATGTTAATAGAATTAACAATTCGTGAGATATTTTTAATTTTTCATGGTGGATTTCACTTTTCATTTTTATGTATCTTGTGAACTATCGATTTTTTTTTATGTTGTATCTTAATACTTTTTCACTTAAAGTGTTGTGAAGAATCAATTTACGTGAAAAAAAAACATCATTCTGTTAAAAAGTTTTGATATGAACTGCACAGGATCTTTCAAGGTTATCGCAAGGTCATGTTGATAAAAGTATAGTATGTCTGATATTATGCAATTTTTGTCTGACATATTTTTTCACACTCTTTTTATTTTTTTGAAATATTCCAATGTTCGTTGTTATTGAAGATTTTATGTCTAGTTAATAATTTTCGAATTTCTAAGATTTTAAATTTGAAAATTTTTAACTTAGTTTATATTCGATATTTCTAGATTTCTGTGTTACAAAATTTCTTAATTTTGTAATCAAATAAAGTTCTAGATTTGAAATTTTCAGTATGAAGTTTAAAAAGGAAGAAAAATTTGAGAATTTGGAAATTTTATAATTTGAAAATTACGAGGCATATTAATACCAAATTTTCAAATTTAAAACAGTTAATTTACAGACTTGAAATTTCGTAAATTCCAAACTACTTTATTTGAAATTTCTAGATAACTAAATTTCCAAATTTGAAATTTAATAAACGTCAAAACTTCTCAACTTGAAAATTCGAAATTCCGTATGTCAAAATTTGTCGCGTTTACAACAAAATGTACAAATCTATAAATTCTGAACCTCGCAAATTTCTAAAAATTGCGAAAAAATTTACCTTACATTAAAAAAATTCGAAGAGAATTCTTTGATTATTTCTGTTCAGCCTAACCGAATAAATCACCTATTTAAAAGTGTTACTCACTGTCTTCAGAAACTTTAGAAAGAATAATAAATAGTCCAACAGGCAGATCTTAAACCGTTCAGAATATCAACGTTTGACTTTTAATCGATGAAAAGAACTTGATCGCGTAAAGAAGTTATACAAAAACAATTCACCCCATTTTACGGCAGTTTTTATAGGCGATAATATTGTGACGTACCGTGTAAAAGTGTGTGCTTGCAGCATCGTTACACTCCCAAATGCATCGTGATTATGCATCTCGTTGTTCCGATACATGAACAACGGATGCAGCTAGTGACGTTCTCGTTTATTATTATATCCGTGTCGAACAGTGCATCGCAGTGCAATTGAGCTCTTTGTAACGCTTAACTCGTTTACGTTTTTGGAATGAACATAGAGCATCAAATATTCAGGTATGATTGTAATTTTTATTCGTTTCCAGAGATCTATAAAAATTCGTTGATTTGTAAATGTCGAACGCACTGAGTACGGTTTGTAAACGGTAGGGGACGCATGCGCAGTAAACATTCGATTGGTCCAGAAGTTTCGTCGTTTTTTCAGGAGATATTCGATGACAAATCTTATACGCGTACCTTATTCTCTTGTTGTGCAACGTATTGTTCCAATGTGTAAGGAGAATTATTAATCAAGTCATCACTGACCATATATAACTACGCTTACTCTTATACAATACGGATCATACATTTTTAATGTAAAAATTTGAAAAACGAAACTGACATTTGCAATTATTTACCGTAACCTCGCTGCACACTATACGTATCCTTTTCGAGTTTATATAACATTTTTACCTTTATGAAAATAGTATTATAATATATTGCAAAAATCAGTGTTTGTATCTTTTATTTTTAACGATTTATGGCAGATGAAAGACTATATTATATTTGGCACTGTTTTTGTAATCGGATGGCCTAAAGTGTAACTATCAAGGTCATGCACGTATTTGTCGAAGAAAACGTTAATACGTAAATTGAATAAATCTGCTGATAGAAATGATATAACTGTTTGGCCAACATAATATTTTTATTGGGATTATAACAATAGTAAAGAATTCAGGAATTTTTAATTTATTGCTTTTTTGTGGATGCGTTTAAATTAATACACTAATGTGAGATAGGTTACAAATATAACAGTTCAAGATTTTTATTTATTACATATTTATTAATGATTGCTATTAATTATAATGTTACTATTTATATATTCAATAATTATTGCAAATTAAGTAGAATTATGAAAATTGTGTTTTTCTTGGCAACAATTTACAAATTTGGAAATATGAGAATTTAACACTTTTGGATATGTGAAAATTTTCATATTTTGGAATCTGAGGGAAATTTTGATAATTTGGAACTTTTTATATTTTGAAATTGGATAATTAATAACTGTGGAGATTTTTCATATATGAAAATTTTAATATTTAGGCATTTGGAAATTTAGAAATTTTTATAATTATAATAATCTAGAATTTTGATTTAATCAATTTCAAGTGAACATTTTGAGCCGCTAATTTTGAAAGTACATTTTTGAAAAAATGAAAATAATAAGAATAGATAAGACAATATATTTTTATCTGTAATGTACAGTGAAGTCAATTCAAATCTAATATTTGGGCAATGGAAGTTTAAGTGATTAACGGTATTGGAAAGATGTTTATTTTGAAAGTGATGCAAGACTTAAGTTGAAATTATTTTTAGCCGAATACATTACGGTACAATGTAGCTCCGATGAATTTTAGTAATCCTGACAATACTATAAAAAACTACAAATTATATAATATTGGTAGTATAGGTAACCTCGATATTAGCTATTATAGCATTATCATTGCTAATTTCTCTTATCACCTTGCAACTTCAGTTTCTAATAAATACTCAACAAAGTTGCAACGGTTCTTATTTTAGAATCACTGCGCAAATCCCTTAATTTCACTGTTATTTGAAAATTAATTACGAATTGTGGTTTATTTTATTAAAAGTAATATGGTTCACAATGATTTCAAAATTATAACTGTGATGCATCTGAAAGTGAAGTTGGTAGATAATAATAAGAAAATACTTCCCTGTGTAATAACGCCACTCCAATAAAATCCTCAGTTCCAAGGAATATTATTACTTTGATGTTTACAAAAATAAGACCCATGAGAATTGGTAATAAAAGTATCTTATAGATAGGATTTGAACGTAGAAAAAATTCAGAACAAAGTGATTCAAAGAAATTAAGAAATAGAACAACTGAAATATTATGCGTTTAACCTTCTTGGTCAGCACTTGACACTATTGGATAATAAGCATACATTATCATCATAACAAAATTTGCCTTTTGGTACTTAGTAATATTTTTAAATTTATCGAAATGCAAACTTAAATAAGAAAAAATGCAAACTCTCGCAATAAGAAAAAATGGATTTGCCCCACTTTTAAAATAAACCTCGTTTATCGTCCGAACTGTCCATAAGAACTACCTACGTCCCTGAAGGCAATAGAAATCGGAAGTCGAGAACGCGAGAGAGTCGCCGCGGCCGATTGGCGAACGGATAACGTACAGAGGCCAATTAGCGTGCGTAACATTGGTGCGCCGAACTCGGCGCGGTGTTACGAATGTAATACACGAACCACCATTATACGCTGTTGCCAGATTTTTTGCATCACGTGTCTCCGTGCTCTGATTAATCACGTGGTGTAACGTGGCGTAGCGTGTGCGTACGCTTTAAGAATGTCCGGAGGCTATTACGTAAGCAACAATCTCGATATTCAGTTTTACCTTATTCCCTTACTTTCTTCCATATTGTCCTTTCTTGTCTATTTTTACTCGCTCTTTTTTTATGTATCTGCTTTTAGATATCAACTTATCGATCGCGTTAAATATACCATCGATAAAGATGTTAAAAGCGATGCATTTCACTCGGCCGTTATTTAGACAGACTTTTTGACGCAACTTGGAAATAGCGTACCTGTCGTTCGTCCAACTTTTCGTATGCGACCGTTAGGCTTCGCATATAACACATGTGAACGGTGTTCTGAAACGAATACGTGTTCCTCCTTTAATTCCAAGTGAAAGTTTGTAGGTGTGCTGCACTTAGTTGAAGCATGATCAAGTGGCTCGTGAGTCACATTTGGCTGACATCGAATTCCTGCATTTCCAGATTTTCAGATTTCAACAATTTTTCAATTCCCAAAATTGCAAATTCTCCAACTTACAATGTTCACCAAACAAGTGTATTTTTTTAGGAACAAGATTTTTTTTAAGGAATTTTACAAGTTCCTAAAACTTCCAAATCCTTAAATCATGAAATACCCATACTTGAGAATTTAAATGTCATCATCTCAAAAGTAAAAATGTCCGAAACAGTTAAGAAAATGAGTATTTTAAATATATGTATTTAATTTCTCAATTTCGGCAACTATGCGCAACGCCGCGTTGAATGGCCGCGCTGGTAGTGATTATCACACGGTCGACACCCTATGTATTTCCGCAATGCTGTTTTCTAAAATAAAAGTCTACTCCATCGCATGATGTAGTTCAATTTTATGTTAGATACTTACTTTCCAAGACAAATTATAACGTATACAAAAAAATTGCTGTAAAATCAATATACTTCAACTTCAATGATTGTCTTGCGGTTACTCGACATTTCGGGTCAGGTTCGGGTCGCGTCGGATAAAGTCGGATAGATTCGTATGGGTACTCGAGAGATACAAGTCCTCGGGTAGTCTGAATCATTTCGGATTAAGTCGGAAAAATTCGGACGAATTCGAGAGAATTTTCACGATATCCAATCGATGTATACATTTTTAAATGTTTGAATTTATAAAATCGCAATATTTTAATTTGTAAATTAAAAACTTCTGAATTTGTAAAATAAAAATGTCTAGATTGTAATATTTATAAAAATTTATAACTTCTAAGTTTGTAGATTAAAAAATTTATAATTTATAAATTTGGAAATGTCTAAATTTGTAATCAGCGCATAAAACACCATATTTTCAATATTAGATGTTTCAAAAATATTTTCTCTGAAAATCAATTTAATTTTAATAATCCGTTTTAGTTAAAATTCCCCTAGACTTTCCCGGTATTCTGTTACGATTCCACGAGAATCCCTGTACTGTCACTAGTGCAGTTAGCTCAATTAACGAAAATTTGCATGAGAAAGTCATTCTTATACTGATGTCTTCTTTACTTCAATCAAAATAATAAGTTTACTGAAAAAAGCAAAAATAATATACACTAGCATTGCAACAATTAAAATTGCTGCTTATATTATTACTTGTATTTTTATGAAGTTCCAAGAAATAATTTTATGGACCTGAAATTGATGACTTACGATAAAATGAAAAATTTTTTATTTGTACAAGATCGAAATCATTGTGAAACTTAAAACGCATTTTTCTCGAAACTAGCTGTTCAATAGCAGTGTCCATAATTATTAAAAATCATTGAATAAATCTACATATTTTAAACTTAAAATGATTATATGGTACACTTATATGTAGTTCTTAACATGGCGGATTTTTAATCGATTCATAATCATAGTTAATAGTAAATAAAAAGGCTATAATAGTTGTATATCGTATGTAGAAGATTATTTAATAAATTTCGAAAATAACAACTATTTCAGAAGTATCAAACAAGATCGATACGTAATATTTCTGACGTCTAAACTCCTGAGCAGTGACAATGGGAGAGTCCATTAACCTCTTCAAGGATGATTTTTTAAGGTTAGAAAAAGAAACAATCTAATTCTGTATATAATTATATTTTACTTACTTAGTATAGTAATTAAATAAAATTCCAAAAGTACTAATAATATACCCAAAAAGAATATAAAGATTAGTCAGATTTAAAGTAACTAAACGTTCACATATGTGTCAATGTTCTTAAAGAGGTTAAAGCAGCAACTTCTCGTATCACGTCCATTTCATGTCTTATCTGTTACGTCGTGACGAAATTTTGCACTAAAAGTTGAATGTAAAAATACGAAACGGTTTCCGGTAATGCTGATTATTTTTAGCAGCATCGATTTCGTCCGTAGAAAGTTTACGAGAAGTCGGTAATACAGAGAGCTATTGTACGAATCAATACGAAAACCACCCTCTATCGCATAAGCATACAAGTTGCATACGTGCAATAGCGTAACACACCGGCGAGAGCAGACGGCCAGTCGACGTGCCGTCTATTTATACACAACACTCCACGCCGTTCAGTGGAGCAGCGGCGATCGTGTCGCGTCGTTTCGCTTCGGGAGAAGCCGAATGCGCGCCGCCCCCCTTCTCCTTCCTTCCGCTGCAGTTCCAGTTCCCCTACCTTTGGTGACACTGCTCGCCTCCGGCGGATGCCACTTGAAACGCAGCTTCCGAGGGCTCCGCGTCTTCCTCGCTGCATTCATCAATGCTCCACGGAGATTGATGTTTTACTTGTTGACCTATGTTACATCACAATGTTCATAAACTAAATTTACATATTAGATCTCATTCATATACAATGTTATGCTTGATCTTTCGCACGTGCATCAGCGCACGACTGAGTTACATATTTATCGTACGAGAAGCCGTGTCCTTGAACCGGAGGTGCTGCTATTTAATAACGATAAATTATCAACATTTTATTAATACTTGACGATATATTGGCACTATCGGTGAGACTAATAGAAGGGATTAGGATAATCTTTAATGGGTAGATATATCATTTAACTTTGTTTACTTTTGTTTCAATCTCAAACCGATAACTAATTACATAATTATTTTCGTCGCTTGAAAATGAAAAATTTCCAGAATCTTGAATTTCAAATTTTTTGGAAATTTAAAATTTGCAGATTTGGAATTTTTAAAATCAGAAATTTGAAAATTTGTCAAATTCAAAATTATAAATTTCTGACTAAGAATTTGAAATTCTTAAATTACTAAATCTGAAAATTTGAAGTTCGCAATTTTCAAATTTTGGAATTTAAAAATTTTTATTCTTTACGTTTATAAATTTAATATATCTAGATTTACAATTCCAAATGAATCTAATCTAATCTCATCTAACCTAACCTAATGCATAACTACATTAGTAAAATTTACTTATTTTTATTTAAATTCCAGTTAAAAAATTTCTAACGAATTCATAAATATTATATAGATTTACTTACTTATGTTTAAACTTCAAATAATACATAATCTAACTTCTTTAAAAAATAATTAAATTTAAATAATGAAATTATATATTAAGTTAAGTTAAATTAAAAATTTAGATGAGAATGAATAGATTTAGATAATAGAACTACACGTTACATTCTACTTCAACCGTTCCCGTTCGCTTTAACGACATTTTAATAACATTGTCACTTGATCAAATTACCAGTTGCACCTCTATCTTGAACATACTTTCTAGACTTTTCGAAAAGTTTAATTTGCACTACTTTAATACTATTTTGTTTTTTTGCACTATTTTTCTTTATTTTTATACTCTAAAATTCCACTTCAAGCGATATAAAAATAATTATCAATATCAGTTTTTATATAGTATTCTTTTATATTTTGATTGAAAAGCATATGGTTTTTACAGTAGTATTTAATCGTGTCTAAATGGAGTCGCGAAAATGCTGATTAGTTTCTTTTCTTTATCTTCGTCGGCTTCATTCTTCTTCCATCTCTTAGTCACTCGACTTGGAACTCGTGCAAATTCGACGTCCAATCGGGACGTTCCGTTTACCGAACGAAAACGCACGAATGACATGCGATACCACAAGCTCTAGTCGAGAGCATGATCGATCAACAAGCAACAAAAATACGGATCCTTTTCACTGCCTTCTTCATTATTAATACCAATATCATTAAAAGAAAACATTTTTATGCATCAAATCAAATGTTCTAACATTCTCTACTTTTGTCGTTCTCCAAACATAAGTATTTTTATGAATTCGGAACTACGAACATCCGGAACCTGCGAATATACACGAGTGACGCCGAGTTGATCCGATTACAGAATGCCGTGAGTCAGGGAGGGTGAAGGACACTCAAGCTACACCCCTGGTGTAAGCTCCGTTTATTCCTTGTCTCAAAGAAATTCAATACGTTGTGTCCTGTTACGACTCAATTCGAACAAAATTTTGACGTATATTTCTTGCGGTAATCATACAGTCTCTTATGCCACAGATAAAAATCTTACATCGGTGTAAACAAAATATATAAGTTTATAAAAATACGTGCATATTAAGCCGCAAAAGGATTGAAGTAATATTGAAACGTTATGTTGCGCTATCGTGTTATTGATGCACGATTATTCTGACAAATAAATAAAAAAACAGATACTTTTCTTCGTCTTAGAAATGATAATGCCATATTGCTGCGTGACCTACAGTCTTCGCGAGGGAGATTCATAAAAGCAAGCAAGTTGTTAGTGCATGTTCCCCGTATTGATCCTTTCGATAGTAAGTGGATACTACGCACATTGCATGGAAAGTTTATACATACCTACCAACCTTGGGAACTGAATACGTACAAGCAAGACTCACGTTTGACGTTCCTCAATTTTTTGGCGTCTCGAAAACTTCTCATCTTTTTTCATCGTGTATCACCAGTGATTTTCCAGTTTTCTCGTTGGCCATTGCGGCAACACCTCTACTCTGCGAATCGGTATCGTAATATTCTTTATAAATCACTAGCTTTTATTTAATTTGTACATATCTGAAATTTATGGTTAAGAGCATTCACACCGATAGAATTTTTCGGTTCTTTAAATACTGAATTCAGTAGTCGCCAGTGAATGTACACGTACGTGTTAGATATTTAGGGTAGCAACGAAATACAACGTTTTGAAGTATCGTTTAACGTAATGATACGAATCATACCAAAAGTAATTAACAAGAAAAGAAATAGAAAGGAGTGAACAAGATAAATTGGTGGCAAGGACAGTACGCGAATGGTTAAGGTTGAAAACATTGAAAGGTTCGAAGTGCACGTACGCTGACAAGTACGTTAGGTTTCCCTAGAGAAAATGGCGACGTAGGGGAAATACACCCCACCATCCATTTTAGCACATAAAATCCGTAAACATTTTAGACACGAATGGAATAAACATTCAAATTTTTCACTTTATAAATTTTTTAATTTAACTTGAAAATTTGGGAATATGGAAAATAGAGAACTCTAGAATTTGAAACTTTGGAAATTTATTAAATTCATACACTTTCAAATGTAGACATTTTTAAGTTTACGACCCTCCAAATTTTTTAAAATTAGAAAGTGAAATATTAGGTATTTAGATTTGTTAATTTTAAAAATATAAACATTCAAAGATACATATAATATAGGCTATGAATATGCATACAGAAGGTGAAATGTGCTGAAATTTTATTGACCATACGAAATAGTTCACAGGTAAAAAATTCTGGAATCGATGGACGTTTAATAAAATATATATTTTTGTTTTTATTTTACACTTTTACGATTTGATAATATTTGCCACGTACATAGTGAGCAACCAAAATAACAAATAATAAACAGTAACAGTAAATAGACAACGTATAAATATAAATATTTAAAGTAGTGATTTACAAACATACTTAAAATTTCAGTACAATATTAATTTATCACATTTTCTGCACAAAATTCTAAAATAAAAAAAGAATTATTGTGATGAACGGGAATCGATTTGGGGATTTCTGATTACGGATTTCCTTTTGATTGTTTATATTCTTAAAATTATCAAATATCTGTACTTAATATTCCGTGTATATTAGAAGAATCTGTACATTGTAGACTGTGGTGTTACAAAAAGTTGTTAAAAAAAGTTGGACGAGTCCAGCAAGGTCCTTCCTGTCCAAAGGAAGGCTAGGTTGCAGCCGCGTATTCAACGTAACGCGGTAACAGGAGACGCCTAAAGACCAATTCGCAATCTGCATTACCGTCTGCCTTCACCGCCACATTGAACTTCTTTCGCCGACTGCTGATATATCGACGCCCCAGCAAGCAAGGAAAGTGTCCCTTGCCTCCTCTCTTCCGTCACTTTCTTCTTAGTTGTTTACTTTATCCGTATATCTACTTATCTCGTACACCCCGTTCACTCATGCGTGCAATTGTACATCCGATTATCTCGTTATTTGCATGCGTCGAAACGATCGTTCATCTTTACAATCACCCATCCACCTAATTACGTTATTTATTACGAAATTATTTTACCTCGTCAAATTTTCGAACTTAATTCGGTCTTAACTCGATCTCTGCCAGTTTGTTTTTGACTCTGTTTGCATGCGTAAACATCGGGACAAGGAAACAAAGTTTTCGTCAAACAGTCGTTTATCAGGTGTTTACCTACGCAGATTCCGCGCGCGATTCAGTGAGGACGGACTTTATCGTGGGAGATGGACATCTTTTTACCGACAGTCAGTTTAACGTGAATGATCATTTTCAGAATGTTACCGTTGACAATTACTGTTTTATATTGTTCTCCCATTCTTAGGGGAGTTAACTGTTTTCCTGGGGTTTCTGTGTGATATGAAGAATCTTATGAAATTTTTAATTAGTTAATTCTACCACTGATTAAGTTACGAAGAGGAATTGGCAGCTAAAATACACCCGTATGTTTTAGAACAGAGAGTACAAATTCTTTTAAGATTGGTATAACTTTTAGTATATTCAAAACCTAAATTGACAGACATATATAACTATTTATTATTTATATTAACATAATTTTAGCTACATGTATTGTGCAGTTGTATAAAATGTCCCTATCATTTGATTTAGTATTTGTTTGAGTTAGTATTGTTAGTATTACAGTTGCATCTCGCTATATGGCCGTTATTATATATACAGCGCTATAATAGGCGGAAATATTGCAAGAAGGATTGTATAAATAGTTTTAGGTCTCTGGATTTGAGAATTTGAACTTTCTAAATTTGAAATGTAAAAATTTCCAAATTTGAAAATTTATAAATATGAAATTTAAAATTTGGAAATTCATAAGTATGAAATTTTTAATTTATAAATCTATGTCTTATGATAATGAAAAGTGTCACCAGTATTCATGAAAGTAGTTAAACATATCATATATATAGCCATATAGCGAAAGTATGCAATATACAAAATTCTCAATCAGCGTAAACCAGTGTTTTACAAAGTGTGAAGTATATGAAAACTGAGATGGCTAATGGTAATGACTATCATCTAATCATGTAATCATTCATAATCATTATTAAGATAATAAAAAATTATTTTAAGCATATATACTTCTCAATAAATTATATGTTCTACAAATTCTTCAACTCAGAGTATGATAGTCATATCGTTTGAATGTTTTGCAAATTCGCGGGCGATGACTCGTGAGTTTCCGTTCAGTTTCGTACATGAACGTACATTGCGAGTTTGCAACAACGCGAAAAGCGTGCGATAACGCCAGATAAAAAGAATAATTATAAGAATGATTATATGAATGGAACGATTAGTCATAACACAGTTATGCAGATATTAATCGGTGTACTTCGTTATTTTATTATATTACAAATTTGTCGTTAACCAAAATTAATTATAAAAATATAATAATGTAATAATAATTGTAGTAACGAAAATTTAAGAATGGATATACGGATATTAGAAGTTCGAGAAATATCGGCATAGACGTTGACGAGATGTAGATGTTCAAGTAACGAGAAAATGTATCAGGAATTACACTTTTTTCTGTAACGGAAGGGTTGCTTCCAGCGACCATCTAGTGCCACATACAGGAACTAGAGGATTCGATCGTTACTGATCTACCTACGTTAAGTGTTTGGTTAAGGTTCATATGCCTGAGCCCCACCCTAACTTTATACTTCATTGTATAATTGAATCATTCATATGATCATGTCAAAATTACGTTATAAGATACACATTGTATCAATGTCTTCAATTGTGTTTAAACAATCATCACAGGGTATAATCACATAACCTCTCAAAAAAAGTAGGTTCCTTAATTATTTCTTATAAAGGTAAAGACGATTGTTATATAATGGCTTGGAAGACTCAAATTACTAATGTTGTTCATTATATAATCTTGTTCTTTATATCAGTCATCCGTGATTTGTGAAATAACAAGTAATCATTTTGTAACTTAAATGATTTATAATAGTACACTTAGGATGAAATTATGTCTTTATTAGTAATTAGGGCATGGATAGGTTATCTAAGCAAATTACAGGTTTACCAATTTTTGTTATACTTCCTTATTTTTAACAATTTTTTGGTTTTTTAAAATATTGTTACTTATCGTGCAAAATAGTCAACAGTTTTTAGATATCTGTTATTGTAGCACTTTATGCCATATTGCAGGCTTTCTTATGTCATTTTATATTATCCAAATATGAAGGTAGATGGTGAACCGGATAGGTTTCCCTAGAGAAAATGGCGATGTAAGAATATCAGCGTTCACAATAATATTCGAGGATTAACACACACTATATATTTTCATATTAAAAAAAGTTTACAAATATCATGGTGGTGTCCTTTATTCGTATGTCGTTATTTTCGTAATCTGAGCAGTGTCTAATATGGTGAATGTATGATATTTAAAACCCCAACCTGATATAAACTTATTAATACAGAGGTATCCTTAAAAGTATTTTGTCAAATTATAGCTTGTATTTTTACTTGATACTTAACTAATGATGAAGGAGAAGAAATAGATTAAGAAAAATACATCATGTGTTTTGATTTAAAAATTAAAAAAATTTTTAATTAATATAAAAATATAAATATTTGAAAAATTAAAATAATTTAGAATAAAAAATGGAAGACCGTAGTAGCACCTGCAAATTTATATCTAAAAAAACAATGTAACCTATTCAATTTATTATATCGATTGCCTCTGAAAAGAACATAAAAGACCAACAAAAGGTTTGCGCAAACGACAGTTCTAGAAATTTTATGAAAAACGTTTCGGAGGTGGCAGTATCGAGAAATTATATTTTTATGTAATTAATTATTATAATTATTAATTTTGGTACAGACCAAAAGATTGCTTAATCCACAAATAGAATCAGAAACTAGATTTAAGCTAAAGTAATTATTTCTGAAATACCAATGAAAGTAATATCTTTCAGTAAACATCATCTGCACACTGCGCATGCGCACACCGAATTCGCGCATTATGTGATTATACGCAAAGATATGTAGTTTTATGAAAACCTTTTTTAAAGTGCTCTAGAATCACTTGTATGCATCATGAATGAAAACAAAATGAAATAAACGTTTTTAAATATTATTATTTATTTATCTATGAGCTTGATGTGGGTATTCAGTATCAGTTAAAAAAATATAACAACTGATTAATATGATGTTACACTTTATACTGTAACAGAGATTAACATCACATTAATCTGTTATAGTAAATAGTTGAAACAAGTAAAAGATGTTATTACAAGCAGTGATTATTTAGTAACAACAAAACGAATAATTATAACCGTTGCAAATAAAAATAATAATAGTACAATCGGCATAATGCGCAAAATACGATGTGCGCATGCGCATCTCGCAGACGGAGGATCATCTATTCAAAAATTATTATTAATACTAAACATGATCTCAACTTGATTCAATCTAAATATAAACGCAGATGTTTCGGATTAAAAAATGTTTAAATGAGTACCGAAACTAATAATTAATTACAATATAAATATAATTTCTTAAGTATCCGAAACGTTTATTTACAGAACTTTCGAAACCGTCATGCGCGTAAATCTTTTAGGCCAGCAGCATACAAACGTTGAGGATACGTCCGAAATGTTGGGGTGCAGGCTCATACGTATGTAGAATACGTACAATCAGCATAACAAATTAAGATGGTCACCTACAATTTTTTTCTGGACACCGACTTGGAGGAGGTGACTTTAACGTGGATGAAATCGAGAGAAGTCGTCCTTGCAGCGTGTAGTGCGCACACGCCGTTCACACGGGGCACCGGGGTATACCTAACCTTTCCTGAGGCGGTGTGCAGAGAGAACCGCGTGGTTGAATGGCGAGCAGAGCGCAAGCCGAAGCAATGAGGCAACGCCGCGTGGCCGACCAGCTGATCGGCCAGAGACATGCGGCAGCGCCGAGTAGAAGGGGAGAATCGCGCGCGACTGGGCTAATGAGTGTGCGACCTATTGGGAGGTCATTGGAGGGGGGTTAACCCAACGTATGGAGGGGAAACAGTGGTTCGTTTTATAAAGAAGTGGGGATAGTCGTTGCTGTGTTGCCGTCGCATCAAATATCCATGCTTGTTGTCTCTACCGTTTCGCACGGTTAAACGGCATTCTAACATACACCAACTAGCATTTTCATCGTCTCTTAAGACTGTGCGTTCCTGTCATAAATTTTATGGAAAAATCTCATGCTTTTAATTGTGTTATATGTACATTTCATTAATCTTTATAACATGCACGCTGCTATAGTTAAAACTCCTAAATCAAGTGAAAGATTGTACTAGTTTTGGAGACACTAAAAATAAGTTGGTAGTAGTATACCTAACCTAATACGTAACTTTTGATTGTAGACATTTTTAGAGAAAACGTATAAATACAAATTCCTTTGTAGCTTAGAGCTATAAAATACTTCATATTTAGAACGTTGTTGAAAATCGATGTTTTACATTATAACAGATATACTACTGTCTTCATGTTCTTAAGGAAGCCATTCAAAAGTTACATATTTTTAAATTGTAACAAGAAACTGTTTAATAATATTCAACAATTTTTACATTATTGAACAATTTTTTGTTAAAATTTATTTAAAAATTTGCCAATGATAAGTTAAGAGGTATTTCATATTAAAGACATTGATTTAATTAAAGAGAAAGTAGATTAACCCAATGTCATTCATGTTTGGTTAGGTATATTACTAACCTCATATTTTTTTAAAAGCCCCCAGAAGTTGTATGTAATGAAATTGAATGTTTCTTATTCTTTGTAAGCAAAATTTAATATCTATGTATGCATGTGAAACTATTGAAAATTTATAAATGATATTTATTATCTATTAATAAATTTTATGTAAATTATGCAATGTCTTCACACAAATAAAATGGTTTCACGTACTTAAGTTTGAATATAACATGATATTTTTTTCTTGGAATATTAAGTATGTTCTAAAATATGTATTAAACATATTTTACTGTCTTTTTGAAAATTAAAAAAAAATCAAGATGTTTACACAAAAATTATTTTCAAATTTACAATGTTGCTATATTATTTATAGCAAATAAATAATATTTGTTATTTTATTGCAACATATTTTTTATCTGCATACTACATTATAGCACATTTTGAAAATACATATCTTTTTAATTATTTATATTTTAAAAATTATCGAGTATCATCGGGAATATGGATATTATCGTTTTATATACGAAAGTTGTCAAAATCGAAGTTGGACAATTGCAGTCCTTTCGCGAGTGTGTATCATGTGAAATTATATACAGTAGCCGCTCGATAAATAGCTGTAAAACATTTCTTCCTCGACACGCATTACTCAACACGCGCGCGCATTCTATTTTGTCGCCCAGCAAAGTGACGAATGGAATGTGTGCGATGTCACGTTTAACTTGACTACTTCTGACCACCTAAAATACGAATGCGTATATAATTTCATTATAATACTTGAACAATTTCAAAATATTTTCACGTTCAACAAACTAAATTCAGATGTATGAACAGTACGCAACTTTCACCGAAACACAATTATAAAAGATTCTAAAAATAATAATTTTGTAAAATTCTGATGTGCATCTGTCCAATAAAAAAAATTCAAATCCAAAATTTGATAATTTGTAATGTTCATTTGGAAAATTATTAATAGGTAAATTTCCAAATTTGTTATTTGTAGATCTTAAACAATTATCAATTTATAATTTTATAGATTTGAAAAATTGTGCTCTTGTAGATTTCCAAATTTCTAATGTCGGAAATTTGTAATTTTGTAAATTTGTATATGTATAAATTAAAAAATTTTAAACTAGGTATTTGAAGATATGTAAGTTTGAAAAATGGTAAATTTCGAAATTTATTATTCTACACGATGGATAAACCGAAACATAATAATCCATACGAGTAAACAAATTAACAGTGCGAGTAAAGCGCTCGCGTTATTGATTCGATAAATGGCCACTTGTTAAAAAACTGTTTCTGATCCTTCAGAATTCGGGCATGTATCGAGCGACTGCTGTACTAAATCTATTACGTACATTGAAAAAATGAAAACAGTGTAGCGGTGCGACGTTGTCACAGCATCCGAAATATTGCAACGTTGCTCCTTGTCTGACTGTCGCATCGATAGTATGAGGCGCTCCTATTCTGCCGTCTCTTTCAAGTATGTACGTCGTCAAATCGAAAGGCACGCGAAGTATGTAATTTCGAATATATAGACATCACTATCTGGTAATTATTATTTAACACTTGAATAAATTTATATACTCATAATGTACAAGATCGTGATAAAAGTGATTTAAAGCTAAAACACTGTACCGAAGTGAGTGGAATTTTAATAGTGGATTGAATCGTAAAAACGGATAACATAAGACGAAGGAAAGTATCGTGTGAACACAAACATTGAAATATAAAATCTCACAAGAACATGTTTTTTAACTGTAAATACACAAACGTGATAAATGCAATGTATAATTGATGAGTAATACCGTTGGTGTAATTTAACGGAATTAAAAATCGTGGAAATTGAATCGTAGAATAAAACACAAAGTTAAAAACACTGTGCAAACAATATAGAACCACACTGTCGGAGTGTAGAAGCGCGACTACCGACAAATATTGCGTTATTACACCTAAAGCTGACAAGCACTCCCACTTGCCCGCCTGCCTGAGCAGTTATGCTCGTCGACCGTCATCTCACGCGTACGCTTAGTTCCTCGAATCCCCTCCACCGAGACTGTGTCTCGCTAATACGCCCTCACACGGGCTGAAGCACACGTCGCCACGACGCGACGTTTTACAGGAACGTAAGCAGTGGTGCCACTGTAAGGGTACTTGCATATTTTTCATTTCATTATTCGATACTTCACCAGTTCCTAAATTGCGAAGCATAAAAGTTCTATAGTTTCATAGTACACAAATTCAGATATGTCAATATTTATAAAATGCCAGAATTTTAAAGATCTAACATTCAAAAATTTTTTAGTCTTAAAAACCCAAATCCTAAAATTCAAAAATTCAAAAATTCAAAAATATCCAGTCACCAAATTTCTAATACGCCAAAACTAAAAGATCACAAACTACTGAAATTCCAAACTTCTAAAGTTGGAAAATTTGAAAGTCACAAAATTCCGCTTTCGGGGACAGCAATTTTCTTCAGGTTACTCGCTAGAATATGTTTTAAAAAGAGCAAGGAGTGTGAAGAAAAAATATGGCTTTACTTCAAAATTATTTATATTTCAATATTTAACCAGACCCACCCAAAATTATCGCACGATACATCAGTGACAAATATCCACACGTTGGAAATCCCTGATCAAGTTAAAAGAGGAAAAATTAAAAGCAAATAAAACAGTTTCATATATCGAACCGAGTACATACATATGTATAAAAGGTCATGATATAAAAATGTACAATCGATAAAGATATTTACTATTGTAAGTATGTAGCGATAACATACATGCTACCTGTACGAGATAAAAGTATGAACGAATTAATACAAGTAATTTAATATCGTAATAAAAATGTTGACGTTCATAGTGATATGTTATTTAAGAAGTAATACTAGAATTCGTCGTACTGTGGAACAACGCCACAAGGCAGATTACCGATCACGTACAGGGTACAGCACACCCTTTGCACGCCGTAGTGGCACAGCCACACTTCGCCACATCGATTTTACCGGCTCGGTTGCACTCACACTCGGTCGACCCGTTCACTGAAGGAATGTCTCATACGCCTCTCTCCGACTCCCTTTTCCTCTCCCTTTGCCTCTCCTGACCCTACCCCTGCAAAACCTCTCCGTCACTCAGCCAGTTCTCTTTCCAACTCGGCTTGTCCATCCCTCTCCGGCCAAGCTCACCAACCTCTGCTTGCCCTCCCCCTCCGTATACTCTCCCAGCTCTCTCTCTCTCTCGATCTCTCTTAGTCTCTCTCTCGCGCTTTCTCAATTTCTCTTTCTCTCCTCCCTGTCTGTTGTGATCGTGGGGCGGTAGCGCCGCCGCGGGGAGATGGAAGTTGCACCTTTTGCCGCATCTCGGAATCTCGCGCGTTGCTCATTTGCCGTACATAGGAGAGGAGAAGAGAGAGAAAGAGAGAGGGAGAGAGAGTAACCAAGAAAGAGAGAAAGAGAAACCTCCGCTAGGTAGAGTAGTATGCGAACGGTACGGTGGTCAGACAGTTTCAGTTCCGTTTCGATTAGGCGAGACTACGCCGGGATTTTTGGCTTGCGAGTGGCCCCGTGAAACGTACGCGTAATGCCGTTTATCGTGGCCATTGACGGCACTCGGTGCTGTTGCTGCTGTTGCTGCTTACCCGGCATGCCGACCGCACGCCACTTTTGTAAGCGGAACCGCACGGTCGTGGAGGACACGAAGTGAATCGACTTCGTGAGTGCGTTTTTCTTTTTTTTTTTCTCGAACAGGGATAACTTATGTACGACTGTCGTTGTTTCGATCGTGTTCGGTTATCGCGACTGTATGAGTATGATCGCGGCACGGTCCGATCGTCAGGGATAAAGAGGAGTGCATCGTTAAATCCGCATGTCCCGATTCACTAGGTTCGTACATATTACTAGTACTTCCTATGTTATAATCTTCCTGCGAATGCTTACGCACGCTCACGCAAGCGCACACCGTACGAAGCTGTCTTAAAGGCAAATCGCCGCCGGAGAAACGATTCCCGGCCCTCTAGCCCAGTTCCGGGCACAGACATTGATCCATCGATAAGGAAGTTCTCTGTCTTATTTGGATTTCTAACATTTTCACTGAAACGCGAAAATCGTACACGAACAGCTTTCCGAACGATGAAACATTGCTTCGAGGCTTGTTATTTTTCTGGTTGATGACAACCGAGCGTACAGGTGTTTCGCGTAACAGCAGATACGAAATGTACAAGCTTTATAACCTAAAATTTGACGTTTCTTTACACATGTAACTTACGTTTCCATCTTTGAATGTTTGCTCGTGTCAGACAACTCTGTTTGAGATAAATGCTTAGAATAATCTGTATTTCTGTAAATGCTATACATAGCTTTTATTCTTTACTTCATTTGTTGATGTAGTTTTCTGAATGAGCTGATAAAATATATTTTTTAACTTTTTAATATCAGCATTTCTAAATCGCCGTATTATGGTAAAATTTGATTATAGGTTATAAATTATTAGTTTTGTGTACGCACGTTGTATATACACGTGTATTTTTAAAATAGTAATAAAACAGAATTTTATTATCGTTACTGAAGTACGATATGTCATTAAATATAATTGATATATTCTACTTTTTTTACCGTTATACGGTTAGTTACGTCAACATGAAGTAATATTGTAAATATCTTCATTAAAACAAAAATTATTTTTATTACAAGTAAAATAAAAATTAAATGTATATAAATTGGAATGCAAATGCCGCTGCAATTTTTTACCTCATTTTCGTATTCTAAGAACTTGTTAACCTTAATATCGACACATAAAGGAAAGATATTCTATAACATCAATATTCGTAAAATATACGTGTCACGTATCGATACATCTTTAATTATATTATAGCCTGATACCGTTATAAGTGGTGCAAATACATACTTAAATAAATCATGTAATTTTTGTGATGACTCAAGTCTAAAGTGAAAATTTATTTTCGTGATGAATAAAATAAAAGTTAATTATACAATTTGTTAACTAACACTTATTTGATGCATCCAGAAAAGAACTTTAATATAATTTTTTACATCAATGTTATATTACAAATAAATAATTATAATCATTAACAATTAATTTTAAACAAATATAAAATAAAAGTGAATAAAAATTATAAATGAAATGTAATATTTATATTGTTATAATTGTTTATATTTAACATTCGTATAATAATAAGATTCCCTAATGGAATCATAAGGTTGTTCTTAATAACATTATAAAAAACAAAGTTATTTTTTAAATGTTTCTTAAAATGTAATTAATTTATTTAAACAATCAGTATAAGTAATATAAAATTGTTTCAATACGGATTCCGAGTCTTAAAAATGTATCGATAAAGACATTGTATTGATAACACTCATCATCAGTGGTTATTCCAATCTAGACATTAATGTATAAGAAACCATAGAACAAAAGTTACATCGATAAGTCGGAGTTATGAAAGTACAATTCGTTAAACAATGAATATATGCACACTTGCATCGCTTCGTGGCAGTGGGATGCTTTCAATCGTAAGCAGCGTGCGCACATCAGTGACAGAGCGTGGAATTTGAACGTATACACCGGCGAGCACGGCTGGCTTCCCTAGGGAAAATAGTGATGTAGGGGAAACTGACCCCACTCCCCGTTTCAATACAATCGGTGCGGAATAAGTATCCCGAACATTTGACGAACCAGTCAAATTAATTTTCAAATTTCCAAATTTACGTACTTTGTAATTATCAAATACCTAGATTAGCATTTTTTGAAATTATACATTTATAAATTTGAAAATTTGAGGTTGTGAAAATTTGGCATATTGGAAATTTTGGAAGTGTGAGCTTCTCGATATTTGGATGAGTGAAAGTTTAGAATATGGGGAATATAAGAATGTGTAAATCTTGGAAATTTAGGAAATACTTAAATTTACAAATTTACACATTTTTCAGTTTTAATATTTTCAAATTTATGCACTTAGAAATTTTTTAATTTAATATTTTGGAATTAAAAAATATGGTAATTTAGAATATATAATGTTGAGAATTTATTAATCTGATGTTTTAAAAATATAGAAATTCGGAAATTGGAATTTTTGGAAATTAAAAAATTTTTAAATTTAAGGATTTTGAATATTGATAAACATGGACTTTTACACATTTGTGAATTTTTTGAAATTGACAAATATTCAAATTTAATAATTTAGAACTTTAAGAGTTTCTTAATTATTTATTTCTTTCGGGATTTTGAAGACTTGATACTTTAGGAAATTTGCAAATTTAATAATTCTGGAATTTGGGCTTTTTAAGACTTAGAGATTTGGTAATTTACGAATTTAGGGATTTGAAGAATTGAACAATCAGCAGTTTAATCTATTAGGAGATTGAATATCGTGAAAGTTGAAAAGTGTGAACTTCTGGGAATATGAAAATTTGTAACAAATGTACGTATTTTTAACTGCATAAATAAAACAATGTACAATTGTACAAAAAGAAATTTACAAATTTATAAATGTACCCACTTTTAAAGTAAGAAATTTTGAAGTCTGCAAACGTTCAAATTAATGAATGCTAAAATTTACACATTTGATCTCCCAAAATCGAAGGCAAGGTGGTAGGACAGTCTCCCCCCTACACTTGTTCTTCGCCAAAGGGAGCCTACGTTGCACCGGATTGTACGTTCCGCCTGGCAAACGCGCAAACGCGTGACCGCGTCCATGAGGACTTACCATTAATCCGGGTTCTTAACCGCGCGCGGAGTAAACGTGGCTGACACGCCGCCAATGATAATAATAAGAGTGCGTAATTTATCGTAGAGCGACGTCACAAACCGCATGACGTAGCGTGTCGTCGCGGTTATCGTTTCTCCTAATCGAAGCCAGTTTGTCTTAGCGGGCTGTGCCTCGGTCTGTACGTAGAAAAATATGCACGATAGGAAAACCAGTTAACTAGCCGGCCTGACCAGAGTTCAGATGTGAAACAGTGAGTAAAACTGCCCCCTTGCGGACCGCGTCCGTGGTTCCCGATCCAACCACTCCTCTGCCATCGAGTTCTTACCTCCTACCCCTCTGCTCTATTCTCATTCTCTGTTTCGCTACTTCCACCCCCTCTCCATTTCCCGCCTTCCCACTTCCCGCCTCTTCTCTAGCCCCGCAACTCCCTGCCCTTCCCTCCTGCCCCTCTGTTAGGCTCCTCCATTTTGTCGTGATTCCTTTACCTCTAAACATATATCGCACATTTTATTCGTACGGTGCTATTGACATTTACCTACTAATTGTGCGCGTAACCGTGCCTATGGTTGACATACTATCTATCAGCTCAAATAGCAAATACGACTATGGGGCTCCACCATAGGCTCTCCTGGAAGGTGTCACCTCTCTTTCTTACTTTCTTGTACTGTCTTTTTTCACTCTCATTCTTTCTCTTTTCGTTTCTCGTTAAAACCTATTCCTCTTTCTCGCTTCCATTGTACTTTTTTCTTTTGCCTTATTAGTACTCTTCTGTACTTTCAAATTTACCCTTTGATAATAAATCGAGCCCCGATACTCACGAGAAATAGCGTTTTATGCACCGGTAGAATTTTCCGAGTGTAACCTCTTCCGCAAATATCGAATTTTCATTCGCGTTACGACATCCTTTTTCCGTGTTGTCTTTTTTAACGAACTTTTATCGAATTTTTCAGCGTAAATAATTTTAGCGAAAAATATAGATTTCATTCTTTGCTCTAATATTATGATAAGCATTGTATTAATTACTTTGATACCATAATGATCTTTTATTTTACTTTACCACGATGTTCTTTTCTGCAACAATACACGTTAGACGAGGTTTTATATCAATATTTCTTTTTTATTTCAGATGTCTGCTGGGTCACAAATTCAGATGGCACCTCAATCAACTGTAAACTCTGGTCAGTCAGTTCATAGTCAAGACTCGAACATGAGCACTGGTAGGTTAATACGTGTTAATTTTATTAGTAACAAATTAATCCTAGTTTATATAAATTATTAGTTTGCAATTATGATAACTTTAATATGATTATAGGCTCATCACATAGTGATAAGGAGGTAGATCCAAATACTCCGGAAAAAGTACCGAGAACTCCTTCAGAAAGGAAAAGGAAACGTAAAGCCGATGACGGAGGTGGAGGAGTAACAGGAGGACCTATAGGAAGCAAAGGGTCTAGATCTGTTGCTGCTCTTGAAAATAAAAAAATCAACGAGTATTTTCCAAAGCACCACGTAGGCAATAGTCCCATTAGGCATGGGGGTGCTAAAAGTCCCTCCCCTCAACAGGGGTATCCTATGGTAAATATAAAATGTACAAATTGAGTATAAAATATATAGTATTATGTAATTTTTATAATACAATTATGAATACATCATGAGAACTTTCTCCTGTGCATCCTTTCTGATGTTTTGTCTAATTATTTTTTGACAGTATCCACCATCGCCTCAACAACTCCTTTCACCGCAAGTAACAACACCCAATTCTTCAGTGGCAGAATTTTCTTCACTGATGCAGCCGCCAAGACCTCATCCTCAACCTCCACCTCCTCCTCCACCAGCCTCGACACAACCTGCAGGCTCAATGGTCAGCAAGCAGGTGCAGGTAAGGCCTACCAACCTCAGTAGGACAAGCCAGGTCAGGCAAGCGAAGACTAACACCCCAAATGTAAGCAAAATTCGATAATTCCTGCAAGCATTTTATAAGAAATGACCCATAATAATTCGTTTTTAACATAGTATATTATAATTTCATTCTGACATGTCTGATTATTTTAAATTCAATTCAAATTTATTTATAAATACTACAAACTTCACATTTAATAATTTTTCCAAAAAAGGCAAATTGCTTATATGTATATAAAAAATTATGTTGATAGAATACAAGAATTTGGAACTAATGTTTTGTTTGTTTTTTAAAGGGATAAGTGTGCAATTTTGCTGTACAGTGTTATTATATTATTAGACAATTCATAATTAATTAATATCATTTATTTATTTATTTACTTAGTGCATTTGTCTCATGTTACTTGGAATTATTCAGTTATTTTAACTTTCATTTAAGAAGAGGTTTTATGCTATACACATTAAGTATTCATATTGTTTATATATTTTAATTTTTCAGAATTACTTCTTGATGGGTATTTCTTGTCAGATGTTTGCAGTAAATTTGCAGCTAACTTCTGACTTAACTGTAGCACTGTATCCATTTGTTATCATAGGAAGCAGGCTACCTTGTAATATTACTTCTCAGTTAAAAATTTTTGTTTTGCTTCTGAGTTGTTAAAAATTATTTCATTTTATTTTTAATTCCTATAATATAAATAGGTGTGCATGTTTACCATTCTTATATTTGATTATAATTCTACTGTATTATAAAAATGCTTACATTCAATGAAATTGAATTTATAACATACAAATAATTAATTATTTTTAAACAAGAAATAGATATGACACATACAATGTCCTATAAATCTTTATATCTACATGCATACCTTGTACCATGCATACATTTTTGGTGTTTTCCTTGCTGCCTGTATAATAGTTCTTTTTTATCTATATGTTTGAGTTTTTCTCTGTAATTTTACTTCTAACAACAAAAGACTCAGCTTTTTATAATGGAATAATACGTAGAAATGATTGTATTATAAATATTTAAGGATTAAATTTTGATCAATCTTCTGTATGAAATTGTCAAAGTGTTGCACTAAACATCTTCATCTGCATGTTACTTCTGTTTGGGCGCAGCAAGGTATCTAGTATTTTTAAACTATGCTGACAAATGCATCAGATGTTACAGTAATCTGTTTCTATTTATTATAAATATATTACTTGTATTCCAGACAGAACTTACTTGCCAGAGGATACAGGAATTCGAAACTCAAGCCTCTTCAGATTTAGAATTACGAAACAATAAAATCGATGAATTAAATAGAGTAAGTATAGAGAAAAAGACATTAAAGATAATAAATTTTCCAAATCTTTGTACCATTATTATTTGCATGATGTTTCTTTGATAGTTTCCGCCTAATTGAAATGATAAATACTCGCATTAGAGATATACTCTATTGCATAGAATTTATTTTAATTTCTTGACTGAGTACAATTAACCAATCTATTTATATCTTTTTCAGACAACAGACGAACTTAGGCATCAAATGGCTAATCAACAAAAATTAATTGAGCAGCACAAATCCCATATAAATAAGTGTATAGATGTTGTAAAGAAATTACTGAAAGAAAAATCAAACATAGAAAAAAAAGAGGCTAGACAAAAGTGTATGCAAAATAGACTAAGGTTGGGTCAATTTGTAACTCAGAGGGTGGGTGCAACGTTTCAAGAGAATTGGACGGACGGTTATGCGTTTCAAGAATTAGCACGACGGCAAGAAGAAATTGCGACTGAACGAGAAGAAATTGATAAACAAAAAAAACTGCTACTCAAAAAGAGGCCATCAAACAGTGAAACTGGTAGGAAACGGAGTCAGCCTCAACCTTCTTTGCATAATGGCACAGAAGCTACATTCTTAAAGCCAGATGCAGTACCTGGATCTTATACGTGGCAGGAGTATTATGAAGCTGATGAAATACTCAAGGTATAAATTCTCATTTTAAACCTCTTATTCTATTGAAATAGTACTCAGGCATTTAATTATCAAAAATGGAAAACCATGTGAAGATAGTTGGCGACACAAAACATTTTCAACAAGATACAGAAAACTATTTTTGAATTATTTTAAGACCCTTTATTATGTAAATATTACTTCCTTACGTAATCATGACGTTTGTGCGATTTTGTAGTTGAGACAAAGTGCATTGAAGAAAGAAGATGCAGACTTACAACTGGAAATGGAAAAACTCGAAAGAGAAAGGAACTTACACATCAGAGAGCTGAAACGTATTCACAACGAGGACCAATCGAGATTTAATTCTCATCCTGTATTGAATGAACGTTACCTTTTACTAATGTTGTTAGGAAAAGGTGGCTTCAGTGAGGTGCATAAGGTAAAAGAAAATTTGTAATAGTATGAAATCATTTAATTATAGTTTAAACGTTTCAATTTTTATAACTTTTTGATCATTTTCAATAGGCATTTGACTTAAAAGAGCAACGATACGTCGCTTGTAAAGTGCATCAATTAAATAAAGACTGGAAAGAGGATAAGAAAGCTAATTATATTAAGTGAGTATTCTATAAATAATATTTCGTATATAAAGTATATTGTAACAAAATATTTTTCTTTGGAATAATATACTAATTGTACGTATATTATGTAAAAACAATTTCTTTACTTTTTGATTTTTTTTATACAGGCATGCGTTACGAGAGTACAATATACATAAGGCTCTTGATCATCCTCGTGTTGTGAAATTGTATGATGTGTTTGAAATTGACGCCAATTCTTTTTGTACTGTCTTGGAATATTGTGATGGCCATGATTTAGATTTTTACCTCAAGCAGGTATATTGATAAATCTTTAACAATTACTTATACATTTACCATGTTACATACATTCATTATTGGTATTTTATGAATTATTTCTTGTTTTTAGCATAAGACTATACCTGAAAGAGAAGCAAGATCTATTGTTATGCAAGTTGTATCTGCATTAAAGTACCTCAATGAAATAAAACCCCCCGTAATACATTATGATTTAAAACCAGGTTAGTTTCTTTTAAATTGTGAATTGTGTTTCATTTTCGTTTCGTAAGATAAAGACTGTGTCTAAATACGTGTTACTATAATTCCACAGGTAATATATTATTAACTGAAGGTAATGTTTGCGGAGAGATAAAAATTACAGACTTCGGATTAAGCAAAGTAATGGATGAAGAAAACTATAATCCAGACCATGGAATGGATTTAACATCTCAAGGAGCTGGTACCTACTGGTATGTATGCTAAAGTATTGTAATTGACAAGTTGTTGTACAATAATATTTCTGTTCCTACATTCTGGAATTAATTAATAATGTAATTTTTAGGTATCTTCCGCCAGAGTGTTTTGTTATTGGTAAAAATCCTCCTAAAATATCGTCAAAAGTCGATGTATGGAGCGTAGGTGTTATATTTTATCAATGTCTCTACGGCAAAAAGGTACGACTAATCATTAAAACATTTTACTTAATTGTCGATTTGTATAAAATATTAATTAAATACGATCTAAGTTGTAAAATATATGGTTTCAGCCTTTTGGACATAATCAATCTCAAGCCACCATTTTAGAAGAAAATACAATTTTAAAAGCCACTGAAGTGCAGTTTGCAAATAAACCAACGGTTAGCAACGAAGCAAAGGTATTCATTTTTTAGCATTAATCGAAAAAAAAGAGGAGTGCCTATTTATAGCCCGCGACAGAAAAATAGGTTCACTTCGTTTTATTTATATCACATTATCTCAGTGTTAAAGATTATGACAGGATCAGATTTGACCCTGTCAAAGTTAAATCTATATTTTCTTTATTCAAAATGAAATAACGGTACATGTTACTCGAAAAATCGTTCGTTACTCGGTAATGTAAAGGACCATTAGAACAAATTTTCTGCAGTTACAATTGAGACCATGATCGAATGCAGCTTGTTTTTTTTTATAAAATTTGTTCATTTCTTCTGAAAGCATTGTAATAACATAACAAATTATTTGAACCATCAGAATTTAATTTTTTCAATGCTAAAATGACTTTTTTATACTACCATAATTATGTTTGACAAATAATAGACACTTGTTTCTTCATTTCTTTGTATTTATTGTTGTAGTATTTTTTAATTCATTTTTTATTAAACAGAACAGTAACTGTAATCTGTAGGAGAACGTACTCGTTTAATGCGTAATCAGTTTTCTTTTTTCCAAAAAATATTTAGAACTGATGCCTTTATATTTGCAAAATAATGCACCTACAAAATTAATATACGTTTTAATTATGAATTTATTTTTTGAAGCGTTAAATAACATTCAAAATCACTTGATGTTCTGTTAAATTACAAAACTTAGAAATAACTTATTCTGTTTAATAATATCACAATTATAGTCTCAAATGTAACTACAGAAACGAACTCAAAGAATTCTATGATAAGTTATAACTGTGCTATAAATAAAAACTCGTAGAATTATCTTTTTGTCACCGTAAGTTAAAAGTACCGAAATAAATCGATGTATTTGTTTTTCATTTTTCCAGAGTTTCATAAGAAGTTGCCTAGCATATAGGAAAGAAGAGCGTATAGATGTATTGACATTAGCTAGACACGAATATTTACAACCTCCAGTGCCAAAACATGGCCGCCAAGCGAATAATCAACAGCAGCAGCAGCAACAACAACAGATCCAACAACAGCAACAAACGTCGTTTAGCATTGGCATGTTTAGTGGTATGAATGCGTCAAGCAGTTCGTAGTGGAAAAGAACTGAAAACAAAATCTTCAATATGCTAATACATGCCAAATCTTGAACACTGAACTGCACACCATCTCATCTTAGGAACATAGCAATTGCTATAACGAATTGTAAATACTAAAAAAAACCGGATAGTATCACCATCACCAATGCCACGATTACCACTACCACTCCACTACCACCATCACTATCACCACCACCTCTACCACACTTCTACAAGTACACTTACAGGCCGACTACATAGGACATTGCAAGAGAGATGCGAGACTGGTCGCCGCAAGTCCAGGAGCTTGCGTCTTTCTAGAAGACAAGTTACATTATTCAGCATGACAAAAAAAATGTTGTGTTCGTAAATATTCAATTGTATTATCGTTCCTTGTATCAAACAGTGGGCTGACTTGATAAATAGTGTTTAAAAAGAAAAACGAAACAAAAAATGAAAGAAACAGATAAACATGTGATAAGTCATTGTGAATTAAAAAAAAGTGAAGTTCAAATTAAGAAGAAAAGAAAACAAAAGGGATACGACGATGGAAAATTATTGCAAGTGAATTTACTCGGTGAATTAAAAAAAAAGAGAGCAACGGAAGATGATGTATCCGAGGCAAAGCGTGTCAGAGCAGTTGGAGGGACTTTGCTTTTCGCGGAGACGTTCCTCTCTTCTGAAGTTACGTATGCATGAATGAGTGTGACGAAAGATTGTTAAAACTAGCGTGCGTGTATATATTTATACTATATATATATATACTAATAAATCCGATATAATATATATATATGGTGTAAAGAAACAGGACAGCATTGACAGTGGAAAGACAACTGTGGTGGATCCTCGCATGACCTCCGTGCAGTCAAGTATTCCATGAATATTTGACTGCATATCATGTTACTTTATTCAAATATTAACATTATTACTTATATCATGACTAATAACAATTAACATACACACACGAGGAAATTTGGTTGGTTGTTCCTATTCTGAAACGAGTGGGCTTTATCTATAAACAGGATTGATTGGTCTAAGGTTTGAATGCAAAGAAAGTTCAAGAATTGCGATACTCCCAAATGAAAAAAGAAATGTATCAAAATCGTAGTTCACCACTTTACATGATCCGTGCACATGTACATTTTTGATCCAGAATTTTCCAATAGAGTTATACTCGCCTTTTTTTTCTAGAGTGGACTTCGCCGCATTATGATCTTACTTTTCTCTTTTTTTTCGTGATATATATCAATTCGTATAATCAGGCGTTAAAAAAATTTTAAGGTAAGAATCATGATACTATATCGACCTGATTACTATTTCTTTATTCATAATTTGTTTTATATATGTACGTTATATAGATAATTATGAAATAGAAGATTAAGTTATTTTATCAAGTGCCCTTGCTTTGTATTATAGTCGTATCTGTCGACAAATTGCAGCTTTTGGGAGTAAGAGAGAGTTGTTAAAAATGTTGTAAGTTGTTGGTACAATGATGTGGGCACGGTATTGATCATTCAATACCAACACGATTGGCAAAGTATGGTCAGAGGAGAATACATTACAAGTCTGAACAGAGTCTACTATCAGATCCATCGCTTCTATTCTAAAAGCCAACCGTTCCTGCTTCCCTCTCCCGTTTCTCTTACGGTTTTTTCAAATTTCAAAACGTATACTTTTTCAATTCTTCCACGAGGAAGTGCTTTTTGTAAACTGTGTTGGAAGATGAAACTAGTCAGAGGCTGAGCAAATTTATTTCACTTTTTTTTCCGAGATGTATGCATAATTGTCCAAAATTTAACAACCTCCTATTTTTAAACCTATTTATGAATTATACTTTATGTGTATTTGAACAATCAAGATTGTAATTTAGCAAAACGTCTCCTAGGTTGCTTAGAAATTTCGCTTGAATATAACAGCTTGCGATAGTCGCGATTAGTTCTACGATATCGTTTTATTTATTATAATTTAATCGTTGCAAAAACAACAGTTGTTGCATACTATTCTTGGACAAAAATATAAACACAAAACGTACTTTGGCCAGTAAAATTTACGAAAAACACTTCTTTTAAATGAAAAAAAGAATAAAGTATCGTTTTTCTACGATGACGATTAAGAAATTGGACAATTAAATTACTTAATATGGAAGAAAAAGGATAAAGAAGTGAAAGAAATCATTTAACGAGCATTTATTGCATAAAATCTCGGTCTGAGATTAATTTGTAATGATAGGAAGCAAATCTATACCAAGCCATGTTTATATGTTTTGCGATAGAAACAATTTTGCATTTGTATATAATGAAAACTCCTTAAAAATGCATCGTTAATAAAATTATCAAACGCATATATCGGAAACAAATTTTTTTTCTAAAAGATCTGTTTGTTGTCTCTTTTTTTTCTCTCTCGTTTTAATGACAAAATTTGTTGCACAAAAGTCCCCAATTATTATCTGATCAGTAAATACATTGCTTGAAATTTAAAACGTATGGGTCTCATCCGTAGACCAAAAACATTAGAAAATAATATTTTTAGCTCTACGTGCTCATATAATTGTACATGTAGAGTTTGAGGTATTATTATGAATTAACAAAAAAAGAAATAATTAAAATAACAAATCTTTAATAAATAATAAATCTTTTTTATTGCCCCTACGTGTCAGCATAGTCACGATCTTCCTCATAAACAACAGGAATTGCGTCGAGGATGGTGTATGAAACGTTATAGCAATAAATTTACGTATTTGTGTATAATTTAAACTTAGTAAACTTATTAATTAAATATGAATCACGTATAACAGTGTATGCTTTCCCTACAATATTGCACATGTATACCTTTTTTTTTCAACGGAAAGATATTTCAACAAAAAATTGTTTTTCCCTTGTAAATAATATTGAAAAATAGTTGTCAGTTTATGTTCGAAAATCAATTTTTGGTATTACAGATTATTAAAAAACTGTTCGATTCATTAAATCATTTTATTTTCATAAATCACGTGATCGCATTTACAATACGTAAAAACTATAGGTAAAATATTATCAATATAGTATATTCAGGTACAACCAAGTGGCAGTTTGCAAATTCCCAAATTTACGTATTTTTAAATTTCCACATTCATAAATTTCGATTTAAACAAATTTTGATATTTCTCAAATTTTCAAATCACCAGATTCCTAAAGACCAAAAATTCCAGTTTTATAAATTCTGAATATTTTACAAATTTCAGAATTCCCACATTCATATATTTTGCATGAATTGTCTAATTTCCAATTCATAAACTAAAATTTCCAAATCTCTATGTTCCTATATTTACAAAAGTCTGAATTTTCCAAGTTCAAAAACTTTCAAATTCCACAATTTCGAAATTTCTAAACTAACTAAATTTCCAAGTCTCAAATTTCGAAATCTCCAAATTCTCTGGTTTTCAAATTTTCAAGTTCCTAAATTTCCCAGGACCTGGATTTCTAAATTTTCACATACCTAAATTTTTTAATTTTCAAATTTCCAAGAATCTGAGTTTCTAAATTTTCAGACGCCTAAATTTCAAAATTTTTTAATTTCCTAACCCTTCAGTTTGCGAAGACTCCAAGTTTTTAAATTTTAAAATTAAACATTGTGATTGAGGGGCAATATAAATGATAACGATATAACGGATGTCCTACTACATCTATGTTTAGCCTACTATACATATTCTACAGGATATAGTAGTGGCCAAAATATAGCGTAGCTTTCAATATGGACTGACTGATAGCAAAGACCATATAAACATCGGTGAGATATTTTTTTTTTATAATTAAGATAAGAATTAAAATTAAATTGACTTCACATATAAAGTAAAATTACTTAATCATTCCCAAAATGTATATAGTAATGATCATGGCTTCTTCCAATGCAAGAACGCGTAAAGAATTTAGGATTGGGAATTTTTTATAATTTGAGATTTGAAAATTGGTAATTTAGTAATTGGGGAATGTGAGATTTTCAAATTTGAAACTTTGCAATTTTAGAAATTTTCTAATTCTTAATTTATAAATTTGGAAATTGTAAAGTTTTAAATTTGTAGTTTGTACAAGCGGTTCTTTTTTGCCTAAAAGCCTAGAATGCTCTTGGTTGTACGTAAACAAATCAGCATTATTTAGTGCAATCTCTGTTGTGCGTATACTGACAGTGCTCCTTTGTTTCAGTATTAAGTAATAAAATTTCTTACCATTTGAAAATTTTATTTGCAGAAATATACAGTTTTTTTTGCAAATCGTGGTAAGTACTTTATTTATTAAAGATATGTCTATAATGAATAATGAAAAAAGAAACATGTGTAAAGAAGATGAGTATTGCTACCAAAATAGTATCTAATAATATGGAAAAGATAAAAATAAATAAAATATAGTAAATGTTAATTGAACATAAATGATGCATTGTAATGTCTATAATTGTATTCATTATAAATGCAAAAATTTCAATACAATGACATTCTTGTACTTCTATACACTTTCTATACTTATTGAGAATATGTAGAACATCAAACATTTTTTTAAGAGTATAAGTTCTCGACTAATAGTACTACTAGGTATGAATAAAAATTATGGTCACTAATAAATACGTTAAAAATATTTAAAATACGCATGGTATGTACATGAAATAAATTTTTCATTTAACACGCGATTATTACAATTACGAAAGTAAACTTCTTTTTTCACTGACAATGAGCTATATAAAGATTATACGTTGATACAATGTTCGATGATTAAAAAGAATCGTGTATTAACTACTGTTCTAACACATGTAAAAATATGTTATTTTATTAATTTTTTGTTTACAAAACATCGAGTATTTGAAATCGCTTTTCTTGGAAATTAAAATGAGAGAACGGTCCCATGCTGTTACACATGGAACTACTACTAAATGTGTATGTGTTATGTGACCACTGACGATGAAGACATTTTATGATATCATATGTTATAACATAATTCGCTTATCGTTGTAGTAAAATTTACTTCTCTTAAAATACTATTCATATTTTCTAATACATATATGTACAGCGTTATACAAAATTATTAATATTGATTATGATTTTTATCAAGGCAGAAATTTGTTAAAATTCATATCAAATATGATCACAAAATTTGTTTAACAATAATTTGTATCATAATCAAACTTAAAATTGTGTTTTTGCAGTTCGAATTTGAACACGTGCCATGTGTTTATTTATATTGTTAAAATTGTTATACAAAATCGATCAATTGGAATCATCGTCATCGTCCGATTGAATAGCATACGAAACGGGTTTACGAGAACGGCCAACTGTTTTTCTTGTTGCTGGAGGTGGAGAATTCTCTATTACGGAAGACTCGTCTTCTGATTCGGACTTCTTCTTTCGTTTCTTTACCTGCATCATTAAATAAATCTTAAATACTTTAATTATATTTAAGTTTAAAAATATATAGAGAACTTAAATGTAATATCAACTTATACAAATACTGTAACAAATTTTTCATTTTAGTATTATCTGATTTCTGTTATAATAATATTTCATATTCTACAATCTATACATTGTATCGTTACTTACAGGAGCTTTTTTACTCGCAAGTGCGACATCATCCGATTCTGAATCAGAAGAAGCTATCTTCTTTTTCAATTGTCTCTTCACTCCTTTCCCACCGCCATTTTCAGTTTTCTTTTTAGATGGAGCTAAACATAAGTAATGAAATATAAAATAACCTAACAACATTAAACACAATATTTTATTATTCTCCTACTATTAATAGTCTTACCCTTTTTAGGAGGAGAAAATATTTGAGAGGAATCTTCGCTAGACGATACAACAGGTTTTTGTTGCTGTTGTTGCTGCTTTTCTGGAGAACTACCAACTAAAGAGTCAAAAAGTTCTTCCGAACTTGCTGCGTATCAACAAATGAAATAATAATTTAAACTGTAATGCTTTAGTAATAAGAATGATAACTACTTAAGTATACCTACGTTTCTTATGTACTTTAACGGCTTCATCGGAATCACTATTTACAATTGCGGTGGGTTTAGATTTCCTAAAATAAAAATTAGTAGAATATGTTCTGCCAAATATATTCACGATGTTATAAATAAAGGTAAAATATTTACTGTTCTGTATCTGAAGAAAGACTAACCACATCCTCACTGGACGAAGAGTCTTCACTACTCAGATTATATTTCTTTTTTACTATAATATTCAAAACGATTAAGAAAATATTAATTATAACACTCTCATAAAATGTAATAAGCATAAATATTATAATATTAAACATTAGTACCTGAAGTAGTTCTACGTAACGAACGTGGTTGTGGTGGAGGAGAAATACTGCCAAAATCAATCTCATCATTACTATCACCATCCTTATCTTTCTTTTTGTCCGCCTTTTCTTTTTTCACTTTTGGCTTGAAGGACAACGTTGTTTGTTTCAATTCTAATTTTAAAGTAAACGGAAGGATAAAGCATTACATTAGTTTTTTCCAATATTTATCATTAATTTTATGCTAACTGTACGTGTGTATACATACTCTTTTTGCCAATTATTTTGTCAGGTGAATTACCTAATCTATCCTCTAGAGACTTAACATTCGCTTCAACTAACATATCAAGTTCATCTTTATCATCTGTAGATTCTTTCTTTATCTGTAGACAAAAAATATTACATAAAATTTCAGATCAAACTTACAAATAAAAATAGTTCAATTAAAATCGTATTACCTTATGTTTTCTGATACCATCCTTCTTATCTTTGGTTACATCTGCTTTTTCAATCTTTTTCTTCAATTCTGTGTCAATTACAGGAGCTACTCGTCGCATTTCATCTGAAGAATAAAACTTCTGCGGTGGTTTTTTAGTAGTTTGCCTGGACTTTTGCTCTTCTTTGCGTTCTTTCTCCTCCAACTGCAACAAATATAATACAAGTAAAATATTTGACATCGCTTTTAGAAAGCTTGAAAGATATCTGATTTATTCGAAAGTTCTATTGTTTTTCTGATAAAAACGATTTAAGTTTTTCAAATCGTAAAATAATTCCATTATCAAATCTCTCATATACCTTATTTAGTTCACTTAATAAATTATCCAAATCCTCTTTCCATAAAGAGATAGGTGTTCGAGCTTGTAGTCTTTTCAATTCTGCTAATTTTTCGTCTCTTTGACGTAACAGTTCATCCTTTCTTTCCTTCGTTAAGCTCCACAAAGTCATTCCTAATAAATAATCGTAATTTTCTTGCGTACTGACAGCGGTCGTTAAAACAGCTTCATCTTCGACATTATCTGCTACTTCATCCTACCAATACACCATAAAATTATTATCACTATCAAATGTGCACATTACAATTACTTCATACGAACATTTATTTCGAAAGCTTTCTTTTTCTATTACTTACTTGAGCTTCCTAACGTAACGTAACAATTAAAGCATAGTCAATTATTTATTGCATTTCTTTAAAGTTAAAAGTATGATACTTACTAAAACTTCTTCTCTATTCTGTGATAATTTCCAAGCTACAACGGGATCGGACTCGTATCCTCGTGCGACTAATTCAGCTATCATATCTTTTTTCTTTTTGTTTTCTATCACTAAACTACCATCACACTTTTCTAACACAAATCGTGCTTGATTCGAAAGTTTAGATGCCTCCGCTTGTAGAATACCCTCCAAATAAGCTTTACGTTTATGGTACATTTCCAATCTTACTTTGAAAAAACATCTTAAAATTTGAAGGGCACTATCATATTTTTTCAAGCACTGATTTTCGTCGAATGCACACTACACAAAAAAGAATTTACTCGATAATCAATTAATTTATGTTTTCTTACTCAGTTTAAATAAAATGTTTTATATATTTCTTACCATAGATGTAACTGTCATCGTTGATTGTAATTTAAAAGCTTTATGAAGGCCGTCTCTTTCCAATTCAACTAACTTATCACGGTTTAATATTACTATAAAATGTACAGACGTGTCTGTATTGTACTCCTTATAATCGCTGTAACAATATGCAAGATATATTGTAATTAAATACGAACATTAAACACCTTGATATATATATGTATATTGTATTAACTTAATAACAGCTGGAGTTTTATCTGTTCCATGTAACATAGGTTCTAACACAGTTTCTTTATATACTTGTGTCCAAGTTCCAACTGGAAGTTCAGTAATCTCAACTTTATCTGGGCCTATTACTGAAATTTCTCCACTAATAACATATCTGTATTCTCCACAACTTTCTATAGTACCTTTAAAATTTTTATAATATGGTATCTAAATAAAACATAAAAGATAACAAGTAATTAAACACGTAAATAATGAAGACAAAATATATTTATAAAATGTTACCATAGGTTTTGGTTCACCGTCATCCATCATTCTAAATAAATTTTCAATTATTTCTCTAGGATTATAATTTGGTATTTTAGTCATCCATCCAGTACCTATCCCATCAGCGCCATTCACCAATACCATTGGTATAGTTGGTACGTAGTAAACAGGTTCAATTTTTTGATTATCATCATATTCGTGTTTTAATAAAGCATCATCGTGTTTATGAAATATGAATCTCGCCAAAGGGCTATAACAGGGAACAAAGAAAATTATATGTTATATCCTTAATTTATAATTCTCACATGAGGTACAAAAATCAGATACCTAAGCATTGTGAAAATATATCGGGGACTCGCTGCATCTTTGCCTCCAGCAAGCCTCGTACCAAATTGACCGATTGATTGGAGTAAATTAATGTTATTACTTCCTACAAAATTCTGCGCGAGGTTAATAATGGTTGACATAAGAGACGTTTCACCGTGATGATATGCGGAATGTTCAGCAACAGAACCAGCTAATTGAGCAACTTTGACTTCTCGTTTGTCGTTACGCTTTAAACACGTATACACTACTTTTCTTTGACCCGGTTTAAAACCATCAATCATGTTCGGTATGGAGCGAACGTTATCATAATTACTGTATAAAACTAATTCAACATTGATAAAATCAGAAAATGTTACAGTACGCGTATCCTTTTCATATAAATAACGTTCCCCAAGTCCAATTTCCTTTCTTCTTTTGGTTTCATCCATGTGATTCATTAACCAATCTTTACGCTGATCAACACATTTTCTACTGAATGCCATTATAATATTTTGATCATCCTGTTCTCCATCATATCTAAATCGAATTCTATGTCTAGTCATATTTTCGAAATATTCTTTTGCCTCTTTAGCGGTAGAGGTACCCAAACCTATATCACAAAGAAATAAGTTTTTATTTTAGTTGTACTGTAATAACACTTATGACATATCAATTTACCGCTTAATGTTAGATAAAAATGACTTTAAGACGAATTAAAAATATAAACCTTTGTAGTATTTGATCTTATAAGTATGATAATTATCGGTTTCAGATTTCCATTTGGTAAACTCTGGCACAGAAAAGAAACTTAATACTTGATTTCCCTTCGTTGCTTTAACAATAGGAGTAATAAATTCTTCTACAAAATTTAGCTTCAGTAATGATGGCCAATTATGATGAATAAAATTAATCAACAGCCCTTTGATGTGAGAACCATCCTAAATAAACATACAATTATACAATAAGTTATGTAATAGAAATAATACATGTAAAATTTGGAAGAAAGATTAACCTGATCCTGATCAGTCATTATCATCAGTTTTCCGTAACGTAGCGTTTTTAAATCTTCACGAGTTTCGTATTTTTTTTTATACTGAAGACCAAGAATCTTGATCAAATTATTAATTTCTGGATTTTCCAGAATTTGTTTATGCGTCGCTTCTCTAACATTTAAAATTTTACCTAAAGGGGCAATGGTGTATTATATAGATTGCAATTTAATGCATACTTATATATAATATTGTAAATCTGTTTTGATTTAAGTAAATAAATAAGTAAATATTGCTTACCTCTTAGAGGAAATATACCAAATTTATCTCTACCTATGGACGAAAGTCCAGATACAGCCATAGTTTTGGCTGAATCTCCCTCTGTTAATATAAGTGTACAATCTAACGATTTACCGGTTCCCGCATCATTAGCATCTTCTAATTTTGGTATTCCTGCAATAAAAAATTAGCATTAAATATTATATATATTATTAACTTGATATGTAATATATGTAAACGTTTATATATAATTTACCTTGTAATTTTCTTTGCTTTGACTTGGGTCCTAACTTTTGTAGCTGACTATCAGCTTTAAATTTGGCCCACGATAAAACCGCTTCTACAATGCCAGTTTTCGTTACCTACATATAAATCAAAGTTGCTAACATATATAGACAAATACTAAGTTGGTAGAGTAAAATGTTAATATTTACAGCTGTAATAAATTTATCGCTAAGTACGCATTTTGATCCAAAACTTTTAGCTTGTAATGTCATGTTTTCCTTTGTTTGTGAATCAAACGTAGGATTATTGATAAGACAATTAACAAAAATCCATAAATGATTTTTTATTTGAAATGGTTTTATTGTTAGTCCACCCTTATTTTTCTTTTTAAGAGTTTCCGTTAATTGCTTCACTATCAATTCTGTAACATGGTCTACATGCCGGCCACCCTATTTAAAAAATAAAGATGTTTAAAAACTATTTGTACATGATAAGGTATATTTTATCTTGCTTTTATTTCACTATATTTATTTACCTTTGTTGTTGCAATACTGTTTACAAAAGACATTTGCTGAAAGCCTTTGTCAGATATAGTCACAGCTATTTCCCAACGTGGCCCACAATTTTCATATGCAATTTTTAAAGGGTTACCAGCATCGTCTTCTTTACCCTTAATATAGAAGTCAATGTAATCCTTAAAACTTTTTACAGGAATTTTACTACCATTAAGGTAAACTTTGACACCTCTAGAAGAGGCTGCTACATCATAGGCTCTTCGAGTCATGAGAGAGATTATATCATCATCTAAACATTCCATTTTAAATTTTGATAAATCCGGTGAAAATATAACTTTTGTAAAATCTTCACCAGAAAAATCTTTAATTCTAGGTTCACTTGCACTTCCCATATTGTTACTCCATGTCTATAAATATAATCATATCATATAAATTTATTGCTATGAAAGAATATAATTATTTTAAAAATGTTTTCATAAAATAATTACCTGTTTCAAACATTTTCTATATTCCTTAGATGCAGTTTCTATAGTAAAACGATGACTGAAAATATTACATAATTTGGCACCATAGCCATTTCTACCACCTGTTACTTTTTCTTCTTCATCATCATAATTAGATGATGTTAGCAAATGACCAAATATCATTGTGGGAACATACATATTTTCTTCTTTATGAACTACTACTGGAATGCCTTTACCATTATTCCATACAGATATAATGTTGTTTGACCTGTACATCAAACATATCGAAATATAGTTTGTCATAATTTCTATACACTCAAAATATTAAATAAGAACTAACTGATATTACTTACGCATCAATTTCAATTTTAATTGTATCCATTTTTGGATCTCTCTGCTTATTATCTGCTGCATTTACTAATATTTCATCAAATATTTTGTATAATCCAGGAACATATTTTATCTCCTTCTGTACCATACATTCTTTTTCTTTGTCAAAAACCCACATCAGTTCACATACTGGTTCCACGGATCCAATATAGGTATCGGGACGTAATAAAATATGTTCCAATTGAGATTTCTTTTGATATATACGTTCAATAGTTTTTTTCTTTTGTACATTTTCGCCACTTCCATTTTCTACTGCTATACTCATTATATTGCAACGTGTTTTTATGTAACTGCAAAATTAAAAAATATTAATTATACAAAATTATAATCAACAATAAATAAGAGATTTAGAATTAATATATATTATTATATTAGTGTACAGTCTGGAACATTACAAATAATTATTGTTTTAAACTTATTTATTACTTAAATATTGATAGGTTTTGATGCATTATTTCTTTGCCAAATATAAAATGATGTTATTAAACAACTAATTGTGTATATAAACGAATATTAAAGAAAACAAATTGGACAATTATATTTTTAGAATCGATTTAAAATCAAAGAAATTATGCTGGAGTTTTGTATTATGTATCACAGCATTATCCTACTGAAAAATGTATTTTCCATCCAACAACACATACTACATAATTCTCCCATTACTTTGATATTATTTCAATATAATTTTGATCATATATTGGTTTGTAACATAAGTTTATAACAAAAAAAAAACTTTGTACTACATTCCTTTTAATCTGAAAATCTATAATTTTATCTTAAAATAAAAAAGATTGCAAAGGAAGAAAGTAGTTATATAAAAAAAAATTGCTATAAACTTATTATACTCTAATATGTATTTAGATTATAAAATTTATTTTAGATCGTACCATAACATTCAATTTCAGTTCACATTATAATACTATCCTCCTCCCACTATTTGATAACAACTTAAAACAATTTCTCTTTTAAATTATGAAAATAATAAGTTTCATTATAATAATTTTTTTGCCCAATTAAACTTTCCTTTATTGCTAAATTTCATAGTTCTTTTATTTTCTATTCAACATAATTTAGAACAAATTGTAAACATGTAGATTTATATACTTAAAATCAATTCTTGCTTAAACTTTTGCTTCAAATGTTCTAAAATTTCACTTATAGTGGTACACCTTAATGGTACATTTAAAAATTGCTTCTGGTTGTTCATTTTTTATCCAATTTATATTTTCCATATTTTTCAGGGATCTTTTCAACTCTTTATAATAAGAAACCAAATCTTTACTTCAGATATAAAAATTTATAGGCAGTAGTTAGTGAATTGTTGTTCATTGTATTCCTTTATTATTTAGTATAAATTCTTTTCTATTACTTATCCTGTATAATCAGCTTCTTTTGTATATTATTATATCAACCAGTTATCTGATTAGGAAAGCAAAATATTATGCTATATTCGAGGAATTAAAAAATCATATACCACATTATAACTCTGCTTTATTCTTTTGGCAATTAGCATAATTTTGTATTTGTCTAATTACGTGCAAATAGTTTGTTCAACTTTTCATTTTTTATGAAATTTCCTAGGATTCACTGTAATTTATTTCTTTAATAATACCACTGAATTATAACTGAACAAGGTTCATTAAGACTGCTCTTCTTGTCCTTACTAAATAATGACAGACAATTTGCAAAACTAAAACATTTCATTTATTCTACCATTTTGTCTGTAAATAATAAGTCACTTTTCATATTTTTCAATTATAAATTAATATGTTGAAACAAGTAAGTAAATATTTTGTCCATTTAGTTTTCATATACACTGTTGATTTTGATCTCCTTAAATTATGCATATCTTTTATTAAATTCTGAATTATTTCTTGTTCAATACTATGTGATACTTGTGTTTTGATTCAAAGTTTACAAGCGATTATATTTTTCTAACACCTTTATATTATTAACTTTTTAATTTCATGACTCTGAATCTAGATTACGACTTTAAACTATCCATTCTGACGCAACAAATTTTGTAAATCAATTGTAAATTTCTTTTTAAAGTATTTGAATACTGTTTTTTATACATTACCTTATGTAACCTATTATTACATACACAACTTATTATATGATCTGTGAAATAATTGTACTATATAATTAACTCGTATATGAATATTAGCAATATTAGCTACTTTGATAACTTAAATTGGCGTACTTATACTTTTGCTTGTTAGTATATTTGCTGACTAATATTTGACATGCTTTCTTGTAAAAATTATGATGTAAACAATGTCTTCAACAATACAGTTTCCTATTTTATATGCATATAATATGTACGAATATTGTGTGTTCCATTATTATGTTTCAGGCTGTACAAATATTTCTCACATTTAAAGTTTTTGAAATACAACAATAACATTATAAGTATCATGTTTTTTATTTATGAAACTGTCATATAATATCATTATAGAATTTTTATAATGTATTATCGTCGCGTGTTAATAATGTATAAAATTATAGAAGTTTTCATAAAAGGAAAAAGCATAACAAGATCAAACATTAAATTAAATTTCATTCTAATTATAGTCCCAACATGAATTTTGAAATTTTATTTTGAAGCAAAACCATAGTCACCTCAAACAAATTATTTATTTTAATAATATTGATCAATTAAAAAGCAAACATTCACAACACAAAAAGCAAATTTCATTTGATATTAAAAACGAGAATTAATATTAATAAAACAGTTTCATACCCGAAACAAATTTTACTAATATGGCGGGAAAACATCCTCTGTGCAATTGGCTAGTCTAATAAAGACGCTAATTTGGCGTACATATTCTTTTCGAAAATTGAACATGTATAACTGCTAGAATAATCTTAAAAAAATTAACAAAAAATTTGATAAGCAAGACCATAATTTGAATTATTTTTATAGCCTACCTTCAATACAAACGCGATAAAAATACAGCGTTGTGTCGGCAACCGAAATTTGTAGACCTACAGATTCTATCAGGATGTTAGCTAACGCATTGCAATCAATAAATGACTAAACTAACTAATTATAACATACGCACTGTCTTCCTCGTCACTGTTTTTACAGAATTATTTCTTAAACTACTGATATTGCACCAAAAATATTATTTTTCTTCTGGACTTTGTCTGAAACCTATACAGTAAACTGATGCCTATATAGTAAACTATCCACTTCCCAACGGTTGAAGTCACTTTCGTATTCTGCATACCGTTCCAAAAGACGATAAAAAATTAGCACGCTCTGTTTGGATTGGTTAAAGAATCTCAAATTATAATATTTTTATTAGAAAACTGTAATTTGTTCATTTACGTAAAGAAACAATCAATGAATATTGCATTCAAACACACGGAAATATTTAAGAAGTGCAAAATTTATACTCCGTTTCATGAGAGATTGCACTAACCAAGTAACAAATTTTTATTTTTCTGCGCATCTACACTGTTCAGTTCTATACTCTCTGTTATCTATGGTAATGCGCTTGCGCTTTCATGATATCCGTGATGCCAGAATTATATACTCAGCAGACAAAAAGTTTCATGATAATTAATTCTTGCAGATTGTAATATGTTTCATTCATTAGACGAAATACTTCCAGTTCTATATTTATATATGTATAAACATATTATAAACTTGGATATAATATTTCTTTTGTCTTGTATATTTATTACATTATCATCGGTTCTTGTTCGTTTATTTTTCTTCACTGTATATATGATCACGAACACAAAAGCAAGTGGTAAAGGAGTATCACATTCGTGGTTAAGAATTTCTGGTTCAAATGTGCAAATCACATTCTCTCGTGAAACGGAGTATAAATAAAATTTATTAAAATTAAAGCTCTAGTGTAACAGCGAACTAAAACATATGAAATATTAATGATTATAATACAAAAAGTATTTTTCCTAACACGTGGAACGTACTACAATGTGCAAAAATGAAATTATGAAACTTTCTGTTCACTGAGTATATACCTTTGGCATCATGATCGTCATAAGAGCGCATGCGCATTGCCATAGATTATAAAATGTGTACAACTGAAAGTGTGAACATGCGCAGAAAGAAATGAACTCTTGTAATTGTAGAACGAAGATATACGGGGTGTCCCATGCAACTGGAACAGGTGTACCTCTTAAACGGCTGGGAATAGAAGATGCGCATCACAAAAATGCAACTGCACTTATTTTTTAAACGGAAATCTTTGTTTTTGACTGTACTAATATTGTGCTCTACATAAAAGTATTAACATACTTATACTCTTTTACTCGTTAAGAAGTTATCGCAACTTAAATTTCTCTAAGTAATTTCGATCACTCGCCAAGAGTTCTGGTGTACCTACGTTATGTTCCATTATAATGTTTGTAAACATGAAACGGCTGCTAATACTAATCATTGTAAAATTAAAATTTCCATCAGTAACTATTTACTACCAGTGTGCAATCATTTGGCGACCCAGTGTTTTGAAATTATGGCATTTACGAATAGTGAAGCAGTTGATATGATCATTTTATTCAGCAAATGCAACCAAAAGAATTCGGAGAACTTTTAGCTGAGATACCTTCCCAATAAATACATCTGAGGTGTACAAGAAACAGTATCGACTAGTGCAGTTAAAAACATAGGTTTCCATTTAAAAAATAAGAACAGTAGATATTGTAGCATTCAAAAAATGTGACTTCGTTATGTGTTTTTAATTATTCTTTATAACAGGATGTACTACAGAGCTCGAATTTGCAATTTCACTTTAAAAATTGTATAACAAATAGAAGCATATAAAAATGTATTTTTTTATAAAGATTATAAGAATGTATTTTTTTTAACGCGAATTTGTAAAGCTGACTTCTGCAGCATCTTCTAGCATTATATAAAAAATATTTTGAAAAAGTAACGAGTTGCATTTTTGAATACCAAAATGGCTACTGTTTTTGTTTCTCCTAACAATGCAACACAGAACAGGCAATGATAGTCAGGAATTTCTTAGTTTCGTCACACAAAGAATATTGTATACTTTTGTTCCACGAGAGAGTGGATTTTTTAGATAACGAGTTTTATTTGTTTCTTCTTCATGTTAATTGCGTTTCGATTTTACCAGTCTACAATCTGTATGCGCATGTGCTCTTATGATTATTTCAACGCCGAAAATATATACCCAGCGTGTTTTTTTTATTGTATCCTTCTGCTATGATTACCGGTTGTTGCTACTCCTTTATTTTATCATTATAATTGTGGTTAGAAATTTCCTTAAAACAAAATTTGGGAATATAAAAGGTTGGAAATCTCGCAACATGAAAATTTCAGTTTGGAAATTTGAAATTTTGAAAATATAGTCATTTGGAAATCTTGAAATATGGAAATCTAGGAATTTGAGGATTTACAAATTGACGACATATTTAAAAAAATTGAGAAATCTGAAAATGAAAGGAGCTGAAATGCAGGTTTATTGTTATGTCACACTCACGTTGAACATTTTTAACTACGGCATGCATTAGTCCGTTTAAATTTCCGCTCCTACTATAAATATCGATATGCACTATTTTACCACAGAGTAGGGATCGAACATCCCTATTCTTTGCCTAAGCTACCTTCACACCATGTCATTCAATTTATAAAGCTACATTCACGCTACAGTTCAACACTATAAATAAATATATTGGCAACACTGTGTCCCTAATATCTGGTGCCTAGTGATTCTTGTGTTTATGATGTGTAAATAAATAATGTTGTTCAACTGGTAACAGTAAAAGAATTGAAATTATGTGTTACAAATTATTCTTTTGAAAATATTTTTTGTCGATATTACAATCGAAATGTAAATTACATTATTTAACTGACGAATTTGCAAAAAGACAAATTGACTACGTTTAAATAAGTGTTTTGTAAATATGACAACATTAAAAGGCATTTTCCCTGATTTAAGTAAATATTACATTTTTTTATCTAATTTCATGTTTCCCAGTTGTGATAATAATTAATTCCATAATTGCTTTAAAATAATTAATGTTATTTTGTATGTTTTCAGAACCAGTAAGACGGAAAAATTTTATACATGAAAATGTGAAAAATCTTCATCGTATGAAAAAATGCATAGATACAAATATAGAAGAGCCACAGAAATTACAAACACATAGTCGAAAAAAGATTAATAATAATAATCATTCTTATAATTGTAATTATACTGAAGATATTTTATCAAAAGTAAATACAAATTTGCAAGTAAAGAAACAAGAAAGCATTCATTTAAAAGGTGCCATAAATCATAAACTAAATCAGCAGCGAGAATTTTGTAAAAGGACTAGTGCTCCTGCATTAAAGGAAAATACTGCTTGTACAAGGAAAACTATGCATTTAACTAATAACAATATGTCAATTAATCAGAAAAAAGAAGGGTACAAACAATCACATAGATCTGCAAAAAGAATGCATGGAAAAGTTTTGTCAGATTCTACTTTATCATACATATCACCCAGAGAAATAGATAGAGATGTTAAAAATCAAATTGAAGTTAAAAGCCAAGGTATTCAAACATTGAATACAACAGAAATTGATCATTTATATTCTGAAGGGATCATAAAGTATGTACAGAAAGTAATTATATTATTTATATTTTATGCTAATGAATTGTTCTTGTAGATATCCTTCAAAAAAAAATTTTAATGAGTCACTAAACAAGAATGAAAGAAACCAAGAAATTGATAAATCTTCAAGTGATGCAGTAAATTTAGCTACAGAACAGGGAGATGCACAGATTGTAGAAAAAACTCTGGAAGACAAAAGTGATTCGAAAAATTTTAAAAGGTGTTCTTCCAAAGAAGAAACAGATTTTATTAAATTAAACCGAGAACATTGTTCTACTACTAATAAAGTAGTTACACCGATTAAAAATAGTAACAGTCACAATAATTGCAAATATAATAATAACAACAACAATAACACTTCTGTTGCTAATCATCGTATGGGTGTAGTTCCAAAGTATGATTCTTTATTTTATCAAATATTTCTTAACTTCTAAATGTTGTAAAAGACAAATCATACTTTACTATAAAAAAACGTTTATTTATTAGGTACATTAAAGATAGAAAGGAAACTCTAGAAAAGATACAGAAAGCTAAAGCACAAGAATTGGATGCCAATTGTCCAGAGGGGCATGTCCTTTTGCCTGACCATGAACGCAAGGAAACATTACGTGTGTTACGAAAAAGTATGTAATTTAGAAATATTCGTGTTTCATGTTATGTAATACCATTATTTATTGCAATTATGTTTCTCTTACAGACTATCAAGATTACGTAAACGAATTAAATATGATGCCAATAAAGGTAGATACACTGAGAGCACAGCGACGAAAAATAGAAATAGAAAAACAACTGAATAAGTTAGAAGACGGAATAAAGGTCTTTTCAAGACCTAAGGTTTATGTAAAAATGAATGAATAAATGGTTATTTTGTTGCACAAAATACATGTGTGTGAATGTGTAGGTATAACATTATATTTATTTAACAGTAACGTGAAAGTACACTTAAAATTCCTGTACATAACTAATAAATAAAATTCTATATTAACAAACACTTATTAAACATTCTATAATATTGTTTCGTAAGTTAAATGTCATCATCTGTATCAGTTTCTAAAATTGAGGATATAAACAAAACATTACTTAATATCAAGTATTTAAAAGTATTTTCAATATTCAGAAATAAGAAGGCAATAGTTTCATGGAAACTACAAACGTGTTATTGAGAGGATTGTTTCTTCCTTGGATATAAAGAAGAAAAAACATATCTACAATTTTCTAGAATGACTACAAACTTACAAAACAATTACATATTTCATTTACATTACTCATTTTGTAATTTTGTTATTAATGTCTACAAAATTTTTATCAATAATATGTACAAATGCTTTTGGATCGAATTGAAGTTGTCCTAAACTATAATATTTTTCTTCATTTTCATACCATTTTTTGAAATCAAAATCCTTGAAAAATATCTCTATTTCTCTTTTGGCAGATTCAACTGAATCTAGAAGAATAATGGTTATTTGATATATAAATAATAAAAATAATACTTTGCTTATATGAAGATATACCAGATCCATGTGTTGCATTTCTTGTATCTGATAGACCAAACATTCCTCGAATTGTATCAGGAGCAATATATTGTGCTTCGTATACTTTTGTGGGGCCCATTAATTGTCTCCATTTAGCAATAGCATCATAATCTGCTAAGATATGAATATCAGATGGGCCACTGCACATAAATGTCAGAAGACGATTATAAAAAAATTTTTCTTTGTGCTCTCCATAAAATTTTTCTGCATCTTTTTGTGTGATAATTGACCTGCGTGATCTGACAATTTTGAAATTATTGTCAATTATTAAGTTTCGAATTTTCTGAAAACCAGAATAATTATCAACTATTACCATAATCTCATTTGTGGATAAGAACCAACTGTTGTGTCAATCCTGTTTCATTGCCTATTTATGTCTGTTTAATGTACAGAATGAAATTTAGGTTATAACCTTCTTACCTGAAGCACAAAGGGAGATTTAACGATATGTGGCTTAATTATTGCCAATGTTAGCTGAAGATATTTTTGTGTTTGCATCTTACCATATTTAATTTACCTACCCCTGTCGAAAAATTTTAGTTATTTCATAATACAATAGTAATAACATGTTTTTAGCTGATGTTCACCACATGGATATTTCATCAGTTCACGTAGGAACTGGTTTATCAAATGAACTTTTTGTAAATTTTGAGCACCCCATTTCTGATTGGTTTTAACAGATTCCGTAACTATGAACAACATGTAAGTGTCCTTATGTTCCTTGTTTTTTCCATGTACACAAATATGTAATATATGTATATAAACACATATTTATAATACAAACTTACATATTTCAATGTACAATTACATAAATACAAGTTGGAATTTTTAAGCTTAGGAAATAAAATATTATAGGTAAACAATACAATACAATAATAATTATTTTTTATAATATAAAAATAGTCTGTTTTACATAAATGCAATTAAATCAATATATCGAATGTTACTTTCACAAGTAAAAATTATTGTTAAACGTATAATTTTAATTATTTACATAATATATAGTAACTCTTTACATTTGTACAAATTTTATGTTATATACAATTGGCTTATACTAATATTATAAATAAGTATGTTTGGTCGTATCTTGTTCACAAAATATCATGCCATCCACATTATAAAAATAGTAATCGACAGTGCAGACAATCTCTACTTCATCAAAGACAGTTTTGTACAATCGAACACTACACTGATAGATTAAACACTATGGCATAAATAGTTGGAGAAATGGGATACCATGTATCGTTATTTGTACAATTTTTATCCATTTTTATGATCATATTCAGAACTTTATGGCGATATTCCTAATGTACTACAGGTAACAGTTTAAACTTTTAAAATTTTAGGATTACGGTAAGTTTTGACCTGATTTCTTCATAATCAAATGTATGTATATTGTATTTGTATGCATTATGTTAATAACATTAAACATCTCTAACAGTATTCTTCCTTATTTCTCATCTTTCAAAGTATTTATGTGCTCATTTATTGCTTCTTGTGTAGTTTCCATAAAGGCATTGTTCATAATTTTATATGTATCTTCTATAAGTTTTGAAAGATCTTCTTTTGTTAAACCTTTGGTAGAAATGGAAGGTAGAATGGTGATATAACTTGTACCTGAAACATAATAGTCATAAATTATTCTGTGATTATTTTAGGAATAGATGTATTACTTATATTTTTTTATAATATAGATCTTTAAATATTTAATTATTATAACTGCCAACATTTATTGTTTCATTATAATAGAGCTACAGGTATTATATAATACACAAATTTTCCACTACAGAGTATAGAATTCATCTATTATGTTATATAAGAGTTTATTGTCATATTATTATTTTTGTTTTAAAAGAATATGTTTTCAATACAGTTACAGATATATAATACTAAATTGTAACAATACTCACCTGAATTAAATATTTTCAGTTTAGAATTCAGAAAATAATACTTTGAAATAACAACAGGTTGTATTGGTATTTGTGACTCAATAGCTAAGTGAAAAGCACCTTTTTTAAAAGGTAATAATGTAGAATTGGAATGTCTATGACCTTCTGGAAATATTAAGACGTTTGCCTGAAAAGGATATGGATGAAGTAATTAGAACATATGTATTTATTTACATTTCGCAATAAATAAAACAGAAATTACCTTTATAGCTTTTATACGTTCAGCTGTTGAATTGATACCTTTTTGAGCTTCTCTGCTGTTTCGTCTGTCAATAAAAATAGTTCCCCAGAGCCAAGATGCCAAGCCAAATAGACCAAGATAAAAAATTTCTTTCTTGGAGATAACGGTACACCTTTCCAACACAGGCCACAGTTCAGCTAGGACTAAAATTAAAATTTTATTTTAGAATTCTAATTATTGCATTACAGTAGATTTTCATTATATTGCCATGGACCACCAAAAAAACATTAAAAAGGAGAGGAGATTAATTGGAAATAAGTATCAAAGTTTGTGATTTTTAAGTCTGGTCTGTTCAAGTTGGAGAAAGCATATTACAGAATATGAGTAGGATTATTCCTCCCAACATTGCTTCTTGAGCTTTTTCTTTCTGAGTAAAAAAGAGAAAATACTTAAATTATTATGATTATAGCTAAATAAGCAGCATTAGAAAGGATAATGCAGCACATGTTCTAGGATTTGCTTCCCTTATTTGACAGATTTGTTACAAACAAAACCTCAGACTGCAAAGTGGCAAAAGATCTTTCTTCAGGTACAATTTTAAAATTTTGTAAAATAGTGTATATATTTACCTGTTAAATCTAATATACTTTGATGATTCATTAATACAATGCTGCCTGAATCTTTAACAATATTTTCTTTCCCACGAACATGAAATGTTATTCCTAGGAATTTCACCCATTTTCTCATACACCATGCTGATAGTCTATAGCATTAAGTATATAATGAATTTACAATTTGATTATAACAAGTCGTATAAATTTTTAATTCAGTTATTATTTTTTTGGCTTACAATGCATTTCTCCAGTCTTTCATTCGTAGAAACATGAAAGGACAATGTACACTTGTTGGTATAGCACTTGCTACTACATATGAACAAAATTTGATGTAGTATCTCAATGTTTCACACGAGGCAACAAGCGTCAGAAGGATTATAACAATCAAAAATCCCATTGAGTAGTAGACAACATTTTGTAATCTGAAATTATATGATTATTTACAATCAAATTAGAGTTATTGAGTTTATACATAAGAATTTTATGGTTGGGTTCTGCATAAGTAATTACAGTAAGTAAAATGATCTCAGAAACTACTCAACCGATTTAGCTAAATTTTTTTTTGTTTTCTTCATGAATGATTGGGCTATTTTAAAATATTTTTTTTAACTTTGTCAATTTCTTATAAAATGTCGAAAAATTGAAACAAATTCTCTTTTTGCGTTTTTCTCAATGAGGGGCGTAAAGGGTTAAAATTTGAAAAAAATATGGTCATATTCTTTGAAGCTTCCTCTTTAAAATGAGCCCTTCAGAACGATGGAGCCCCGAAAATTGACGTCACTACAAGCTGGAAAAGGACGCGGGGTACCCCCGTTTCAGGTAGGCAAGTCGCGCGCTTAGCTATTATGATCAGTTGTTTTACACCACTGGTCCCAAAGCAATACGAGAAGATTTCGTTCGTGACTTAATGACTCTGTTCATACCTCGGAAGGTATATTAATAGCCACTCATGGTCAATGACGTATATTTAGTTATGCTAGACTTAACTCTGAACTGATATGAGTGTGATCTGTTTGTTCGGTCATGGGTTTGACAATATTAAAATCGTAAAAGTTGTTAGGTTCTAGAAAACATGACTGACAGGGTAGCTGGGCAATAAAAGCAAAAGGAAGTATATTAATTCAACTCATCATTTTAATGATTTCGATGTTTCTACAGAATGGCAATCTTTTGCAACAACTCATGGTAAGGGATAGTATTCGAGGGAGCATTGAAAGACTTGCAATGCGCATTAGTTTACAAAGACTGTTAGAAAATGAAATTAGCACTCCTAAAGATATATTTGAATGAGCAGAATTATCTTCTTCAAACGTAGCATTTAATTATGTAACACAAAATGAATATATTATACATGCTGATTGTTTAAAAGCTTACTTTTTATATGCGCTAGAACACTGTTATTACAGACACTACAAGTTTTCACAGCTTTGCGCTATTATCAAATAAAAAAATGTTATGTAAGAATTTATAGCTTCCATTAAATTTTTTCCACAATTCTTAAAGTCCACCCCAGACAATGATACTCGCCATACTTTTGATCATAACGCCCCTTATCCCAGTAAGAACAGTGGTATAAAACAACCGATCATAATAGCTGAGCGCGCGACTTGCCTACCTGAAACGGGGGTACCCCGCGTCCTTTTCCAGCTTGTAGTGACGTCAATTTTCGGGGCTCCATCTTTCTGAAGGGCTCATTTTAAAGAGGAAGCTTCAAAGAATATGACCATATTTTTTTCAAATTTTAACCCTTTACGCCCCTCATTGAGAAAAACGCAAAAAGAGAATTTGTTTAAATTTTCCGACATTTTATAAGAAATTGACAAAGTTAAAAAAAATATTTTAAAATAGCCCAATCATTCATGAAGAAAACAAAAAAAAATTTAGCTAAATCGGTTGAGTAGTTTCTGAGAAAAAAATTCGTAAGTGAAGCCTATTTTCGCACACATGGGCAAAAATTGCAAAGTTTGAAGACTTGTTATTACTTAACAATTTCGAAACCGGCAAAATGATGACTTAAACCCCCCCTAATTTCACATGGACTACAACATATTTCGATTAGAGCAAAATCGCAGATGGTGACTTCCAAAAGTGATCGATTTGGCGTGGAATGACCCATATGTATCATTTTTCTGATCATAATCAGTATTGTTAAATGTAATATATTAGTACAATTATATACATAAAGGATTAACATATTTTGTTATATAGTCAAAGATCAATGAATACAAAGTAGTATAATACTTTTAACTTTTTTTATTTGTTCTAAAATTGTGGCAGTGAACAATTAATTCCGTCTGATGTATCTGGCAAGTAAGTCATACAGGTTTAAAAGTGTGATATGGAACACCTGTTGAGTCACTTCTAGATATTATTCGCCGAAAGCGTATAATATTAGTAATTTGAAAAATAGCGGGAACACGATCATTTCAATCTTATACCTAATCAACATATCTGTTAAAGAGTGATGTACAAATTTCAACAATTTTTAAATTTACTTCGTTTATAAGTAATATAAGTAATTTGTCTATAATCAAAGAAAGAACAATAAATTAAAGTTCAGTTATATAGATAAACATACCGTTAACCGGTAAAAAATAAACAACACTGTAAAAGTAGTTACGGATCATTTTCAATTAGATTATTAAATAAACAGAAATTAATAAAACATGATACTGTTAATAATCGGTAAGTGCAATTTTCCGATGCATTTCATCGTATTAAAATTATTAATATATTTAATACTAATATTATTTTAATATTTATTACTACCTACTAATTATCAATTACCACCTACCAAGTATGAAATTAAACACCAAAGCGTATTTATTAATTATGTATTCATTTATTTATTAAAGCACGAATTAGTAAATTCAAGATAGTCAATTACAAATTGATAGTCAATTACATATCGATAGTCAGATACAAATCGATAGAGATTACAAATTAGCAAGGTCAAGTATTAAATAGCAAATGCAACCTACTGACTCATAATAAAGAATGTTATTCCTGTAGTATGTATAATGGATATAGAATCTGCAGATTGCAATTGAAAGTTACAAAAAAGTAATAAGAATTAATATTCTTATTACCTTGATCATAACACCGAATGTAAGGAAGAAATAAATTCAGCAGCTAGTTGATGATTAATTATATTTTACACTAAGACATTCTAAGGATATTTTTATTACTTTCATCATGACACCGAATGTAAGGAAGAAATAAATTCAGTAGACAGTTCAGAAATGATTAATTATATTTTTTTCACTACGATAATCTTTGAAACGGCGCGCTATTTAAATAGATTTTTTTACCGAAGAAATTATAATTCACGACTGAGATTAATATTATCAGTTGCTAATGCAATTATGCTATACTCAAATATAAAAGTCACTGTCACGATAAATTTTTCTATAAACAATATAACATTTATTATAAAAAATTGGAAGAATAAATAACGGAAGGTTAAAGTAGTTCGTGAATTATAGGTCCCCCTTCTGTGAATACGTCAGGATTTGAAAAAGTATTGCGATAAAAAAAAAGGAAAAATGAATCTATCGTCGAATTCGCATACGAAAACAAGAGAATAACGAGTTTTATCCAAATAAAATATGAATAAAAAATATTTTAAAGGTTTAAAGTTGATTCATTTTCTTATTGGAATATATTATCACTGTAAAGATAGTCAGAATTAGAATAATCGCTTACGAAAACGCTGACCCTAACGTACGTATGTTGCAACATAATACTTCAGCGAATTAACATCGCGTATTGTTTGATAATATTTGTTTGTAATAGAATTATAAAAAATAGCCATTTAGCGACATATGAAAATAACAAATACTATAAACTCGTAGTTCCAAGAACTTAGTTATGATGAATTTATTACTAAATGTATAGGTATTATTAAATGTATGTAAAGGAAAAAAAATTAATCTGTTAGAATTCGCAACGACAGATAAGCGAACAATAAATGTACAAAATATTTCGTTAAATTTCATGTTCATTAAACATAAATTAAATATGATTTAGTAAATATTAAAGACATGACATCTTAACGTACACGAAACGTATAATTTTTAAAAACGAGGGAAATATATGAAACGATGGTTAATAATCGACGAATAAAATATTAATTAACTTACAGATTATACATAGTTGCGTATATTAACTTAAGATATCGAAACAGGTAAGAAACAGCGGATGAATCGTCCAGCACAACCGTTAGCTCCACGAGAACGTGATATTATGATAAGAATATACTTCCGAGTATAGTGTATACGATTAGTATAGTGTGTGCGGAAATATTATTGCCGCCTTCAAGGGGTATATGTTCCAGAGGAAAGGACGAGCAGCGTGTCTTTTCGAAGAAAAGTAATTATGCGTATAAAGACCGCGAGAGCCGAATGTTAAGTGAGTGATCATTTAAATAAAGAAAAAAATGCGGCAGTTGGCACTTACTTGTTAAGATATAACGATTTTAAATAGATTGCAGATGTATATGCATTTACGACGTATCAAAGTCTACGAAATTAATGTGATAAAATTATCTGATTTAATTACAGGTAGCGGTCTTTGGTATCTCACAAATGTGTAAGCATCATCAGTATAATTTTAAGTAATAATTATATATAAAATGACTCGTTTCTTGAAAATCTGAAATATGCAGTGTCAGTTAAGTACACCTCGTGTTTTTTCCTGTTTTCGGTTAAAAATTGAACATAAATCAACAGGACAGAGAAAAATTAACCAAATTAAGTTAGAATTGACATATGCAAAACGCGGTTGTCTCCCAAAATCGTATACTTAATACACTGTCCAAGAAATTCTTAGTTCTGTCGGCACAACGAGTGATTTTTATATATTTGCACACTCTAAATATGACTGTACATACCATTTTAAAGTACTTACAGTTTTTGAGAAAATCGAATTTTTTTTCTGACATATTGCCTCTTTATCGAATTCTGACATATTGCCAATTTTCAATGTATTTTATGTCTTTGTCGTAACAGCTATTTATAGTCCCTTTTGATATGAAACAATTGTATAAACTCTCTTCAATAAAACAATATGAATTATTATTTTGTAATAAACATTTAAAATGTGTGTGTGTTTTAAATACTTTGTAGTGACTGTATTTACATCCGCGTATCGCTAAAACAGATATTACGAATGCGTAACTTCTCGGAAGAGTCATCAATGAATCTTGATGTAAATTCTATTTTTTTTGTTGTAAACTTTTTTCTTTCCAATTACCGATCACGTTTTTCTTTTCATTTACCGACCGCGTCATAACATAATTACCATATATATTAGTTAATCAGTCGATAAGACATACCTTTTTAGTTCGTGAAATATTAAATTATTATTATATAAATTAAAACATACAAAATTAGTTAATAATAAATTAAAATAAATTATTAATAATCGAATTAATGCATTCTTTTGTCGATCTAAAGAAAGTAAATTGTACGTAATATTTTAAAATGTCGCGCGCTTCAACGCTAGCCTAGGCCTCAGTAAGATGCGCGCGCAATAGCTAGAAAAGGATAGTAAATATATTTCGAATTAAATTATCATTTTTATATTAAAACCATTAAATATTAATCAGAATTTATTATTAACGATTTAATAAATATATTTACTTCATTAATTAACATATAAATAAATAATTTAAAATTATATGCGTTTAGCATAGGGGTAGCTCGCGTATCCTTGAAAAGTGAAAGGCAAACCGCGGATTTTCGGGGTATAAAAGAGCATGCGGAACACATGTAGGGCGCAGAACAATTTTCGGAGAAGTACAAGTCGGACCTCCTGAGAGAAATATAAGCCGGAACAGTTTTAGCTGGTAAGAGCCAAAAAGATTCTTAGGTCTTGATTGGACAGCGTGTATAAGCCATTTGGATACTTGATCGCTGGGTCGTCTAGTAGCCAGCAATCAGCAGGCTTCCCATTCAAGCGGTCTTGTCTCTGAAACTCTATTAGGAGAGTGCTATGCTCAGCCCCAAGAAAGCCTAAGACATCAAAACGAGAGCTCTACAGCCACTCATTTAAAATTATTATTTTTGTTGAATTACTAACTCGCCGTCAGGTTCTCAAAGTTCGTTTTGGGTTGTTTAATAGCCAACGAACAGTAGTTAGTTCCCTACAAGGGAAACTCGCCATACAATCGCGAATAACATCCTTTTGGGATAAAAATTTAATTAAAACCGGATAACCGTACGTTAGATGTATAAAATTGAGAAAATGTTTAAGCTACAGCTATTACATTGAACATCATTATGGGCGTTTATTACGCTAGTGAAATCAAAGTACGATTTTCATTTAAATGAGTGATTCACAAGAAGTTTTAAATAAGGATATGGGTACATGTAGTGTGCGGTTATGCAATAAAATCCACAGTGTAAGATTTTCAACAAAGTTTATTGTATAAAATATACAATGATGTAGAATTATAATTAACAGTTATGTATAGAAATTTGAAAGTACATGTGTTTTGGCGGAGATATCGTGTAGATAAGAAGCACACTGCGAGAAAGAACGCCCAAGCATGCAGAGAGAGAAGGAACAAAAGTCAATTCTCGCGCGGTTCCCGCTCGGCACTGTGCGGGTGTCTCCGGCGGCACTCGTGACCGCGTCGCGCAGTCCGCTTGAGGGACTATTCACTTCCCCAATTCCATGTATTAATAGTATAGTAAAGTCAAGACATAAGCGAAAATAATTTACACCATACTAGCGAAAATAATCTACACGATACAAGCGAAAAAGGTATCCCCACCATTGGTGGGAAAATTCCGTGAGTCGCTAAATACCATGCTTGCCGCAAAATGTGACGTAATACAGGTTCGAGTATATCCGTGAGACAATACTAATGCAAGTATTGTTATTTTTGATTTTGCTGTTAGTAAAAATTTACTACTAGATTTTTTACATTTTTCTGATTAAAATGTGACTAAACACCATATAATTTGGACTACGTTTACTTTTAATTTGGACTACATTTACGTTTAACTGACAATAAGTTTCAAACTTGGAAAAGGATAGGGAGTGAACAAATTAGGGACATTTTAAAAGTTGATAATAGTTTGGTTGGGTAAGACAAGGTGTTCGAGTTATGAATGATATAGTCGCTGTTCTTCAGAACCTGAAGGAGTTTCCATCCGAGCCGGGAGTTAGAATTGCAATTTCAGGACTCGTGGTGATGGATGGACTATGCACTAAAAATTACTGTCCATCTAGCGGTGACAGGTGAACTACACGAAAAAAATGCATGTCCGAATACGCATACATATACGAAAATGATAAAAAGTCATATTTCGTAACTTTCACCACATATGATGCATCCTGAGACATTTTAAAGCAAATTATTATTAACATTTTATGCATATTAATGCCGATTAAGCCGAAAAAATGGATATTTATCGAATTAGGTCCAAAACGGTACAGGTGGCGCCATCTAGCGGTGAGCGGAGGAACTACGAAAATACAAAATTACGATTTTCTGCAAAATTAGCGCGTTACACGTATATTTGGGGGTCACATATAACTCTGTTATCTCTTTAGAACTGAAATAATGCCACAAGAACTTCCTCAGGGCGCTAGAAACGAAAATAAAAAAATAGAGCATTCCATGGACTAAAAAATTGCCGTCCATCTAGCGGTGAAATGTAGGAACTACAAAAATATAAAATTGCGATTTTTGACAAAATTAGTGAATTTTAAGTATTTCTGAGACTTATGCAGTGCTATGTGATTGCATTTGGAGCCTAATAATGTCATAAAGCTTGCTTAAAGTGCTAGAAACGAAAATCAAAAAAAGGTCATTTTGTGGACAAAAAGCGCAGCGCCATCTAGCGGCGAAACGGGTGAACCAATCGAAAAAATCGTATGTAGGAATACACATATTAGGAAATTATAAAAAGTCGTATTTCATTACTATATGGACATATTATGTTTCCTGAGATATACTAGAGTAAACTATTATTAATACCTGATGGCTATTAATGCCGATTAAGATTAGAACATCAATATTTCCGAAGGGGTACTATTTCAAATTTAGTTCCATTAGTTCCTACATTTCACCGCTAGATGGACGGCAATTTTTTAGTCCATGGAATGCTCTATTTTTTTATTTTCGTTTTTAGCGCCCTGAGGAAGTTCTTGTGGCATTATTTCAGTTCTAAAGAGATAACAGAGTTATATGTGACCCCCAAATATACGTGTAACGCGCTAATTTTGCAGAAAATCGTCATTTTATATTTTTGTAGTTCCACCTTTCACCGCTAGATGGACGGCAATTCTTTAGTCCATGGAATGCACTATTTTTTTATTTTCGTTTCTAGCGCCCTGAGGAAGTTCTTGTGGCATTATTTCAGTTCTAAAGAGATAACAGAGTTATATGTGACCCCCAAATATACGTGTAACGCGCTAATTTTGCAGAAAATCGTAATTTTGTATTTTCGTAGTTCCTCCGCTCACCGCTAGATGGCGCCACCTGTACCGTTTTGGACCTAATTCGATAAATATCCATTTTTTCGGCTTAATCGGCATTAATATGCATAAAATGTTAATAATAATTTGCTTTAAAATGTCTCAGGATGCATCATATGTGGTGAAAGTTACGAAATATGACTTTTTATCATTTTCGTATATGTATGCGTATTCGGACATGCATTTTTTCGATTAGTTCATATGTTTCGCCGCTAGATGGCGCCATACGTAAAGTTTTTCGGTCGGCACATGAAAAAATATAAATTTTCAAAAAATCAAACCCAACAAAACTGGAATAAAATTAATATTTATTTATTCCGAAATGCTCATGTGCATAATGCGCAAGTGTGGCGGCCAGCAAAAAATGGTTTAAACCTGTACATTCACCAGTCATTCGTCCTTAATAAATACGAGTCTCTGTATCGTTCTAAAAATGCATCCATGTGATTTGTTGGAAAATTTGTTGCGCTTAAAGATAGACATGCGCAATAAATTTTTACAAAGAAAGTAATCAAAGAAAAAGCAGCCGATGCACCCACAATGATGACGCAATTAGTTTTTATGTATCCCTTAAAAAGTGTTCCTTAATAAGGGTTTTACTGTACTATGATTATAAGAGTACACATATAATATTTTTTTGCCTTGTTTTCGAGCATGCGTACAACGTCTCAGCGTAACTCACGGACGTGTTTCTGCGTTATAATATGATGATTTTGTCATCTTTAATACATATTTTGTCATTTCTCTGTAAAACATTCATCTGTATTTTCTTGTGATACATAGTATATCATTTCTTTATAAGTTGTTTATAATAATCATTTCTATATTCTTCAAATATATTTTGTAGAGTAATCTTTTTCGTACATTCCTTTCTTTTTCAACTTTTCAATGTTTTAAAATTGATATAAATACATAAAACATCAGTATTGCAATATAGAGAAAAATTACGACAAATAAATTTCTAATTATTAAAAGTTGACATAAAATTAGATTCACTTGATTTCAATTTCCCGCTCATTTGCACAACCAATTTAAAGGAACAGGTTTTGCTGAACATCAAAGGTGCCGGCCGAAGTGTCGCCTCCTATGGTGTCCCTACTATTTGAATGAAGTTTAAATAACAATCTTCCTTTTGCGTACAAGAAATGCAAACATGAGATTTCAGTCACTGCTTTCACCGCAAAAATATTATTGGAAGGTGTCACATGCTACTTCATGCCACTGCCACCATGCCATTGAAGGCTAGAGTTCATGCATTGATCAGTTCCCCGCTAAGCTATCCTATGAAAATGCTTTTTTCGTACTAAATAAAGTACTACTCAACATGTTTTGATTGACTAAATATATGAACACATTGAATAAATAAAAAATTTAATTTAAAGCACAATTGTCATATTTCTTTATGTGAAGTTTTATAGATTATATCATGATAACACGTAACATACACTATGCTCATACTCTCGTTGAACAGAGAATACATGTTACTAAATATGTCAGTTAGCCTTAGGTGTGTTATAGCACTCGTCTCAGGTTAAGTTATTCAAGAATTAGAGAAATAGTTTAACAAATTTATCCTTATGGCATCACCAGCACCTAAATCACCAGAGCAATCTGAAAGAAGCAGAAAATATGATAGACAGTTAAGGTATAAAGTCTCAGACAAAATTGTTTTGGGGTTAGAAAACTATTGTACATTTAACTAAACTAGTTGGGAATTTACCATCATTATGGTTTTACCGTTTAATTATGTATTGATAATTGTACAGTTTAATACCACTTTTGTCTGTTGTTATTTAAAATTAATGAAATAATATAAATTTACACAGATTATGGGGTGATCATGGCCAAGCTATGTTAGAAGGGGCACATATTTGCCTCGTTAATGCCACAGGTCTTGGAACAGAAATTTTAAAGTCCTTAGTACTTCCAGGCATTGGAGCATTTACAATTGTGGATGGGAAAAAGATTACCAATGAAGATATTGGGGCAAAGTATATATGACATTAAGGTGTTACTAACTTTTTTTGTTCAATGATGTATTAAACATAATAAATTTGAATAGTTTTTTCTTAGAGGCAGATAGCGTAGGGAAATCAAGAGCACAAGTTTCAACTCAAATGCTTTTGGAATTAAATCCTGATGTAAGGGGTGACTATATTGATGAAGAGCCTGAACAACTTTTATATAATAGCCCAGACTTTTTTAATAATTTTACTGTTGTTGTAGCTACTTCACTTACAGAAAAGTAAAAATTATCATGATAAATACTTTTAAAGAAATTTTATATTATTTTAAATTATATGTTTTAAAAAACAAAATTTTTCAGGTCTTTAATTCTTTTGTCAGAAAGATTATGGGAGTTGAATATACCCTTAATAGTATGTAGAAGTATAGGATTTATTGCATATATGAGAATTCAAGTGAAAGAACATGTGATCATAGAAACGCATCCAGATAACGAAACACCAGATTTACGTCTAGATAGACCATTTGAGGCACTAAAACGGCATCTGGATTCAATAAATCTTGATGAAATGAGTTTCAAAGATCATTCTCATGTGCCATATTTAGTGATATTATATAAATTCTTGGAAAAGTGGACTTTAGACAAAGGACAATTGCCCAAAACTTATAAAGAAAAACATCAGTTAAAAGAAATGATAAAGAAAGGAATAAGAAGAGAAGATAATGATACTGCAAATAGTGAAGAAAATTTTGAAGAAGCTATAAAAGCCGTTAATACATGTGTAGGATCTACAGAGATTCCAAATAGTGTAATGAATATTTTAAACGATGATCAGTGTGTCAATTTAACAGCTAAGGTATAAAAATAAACTGTTAATATACTAATTAATTGTCTAATTTTAAATTGACTTAATATATTTTTAGAGCAGTTCATTCTGGATAATTGCAAAAGCAGTGAAAGATTTTATTAAAAATGAAGGTGCTGGATTATTACCGCTAAAAGGAACTTTACCAGACATGATAGCAGATACTGAAAAATATATAACACTTCAGCAAATGTAAGATTGATTTCTGTGAAAATTTTTAGTACAAATCATCTATCTCATTTTGAGACATGAAAGGTTTTATTAAATTGATTAAACATCTAATAGTTGTATGTAAATTATATATTCATGTACATAAATTAATATTTTATATTATTGAATTTACACTATTGCGATTTTCATCTCCTAATGTTAGTGTATAAATAGACTTGAGATTTGCATCAATTTTTCTTTTAATAAACAGACATATATATAATATATATGCATATACAAACAAAAGTTAATGTTTTTAAAAAATTGACTCATTTATTTCTCATTTATTGCAGTTATTACAAACAAGCGGCAGCTGATGTAGAAGCAGTATGGCGACGTACACTGCAATTATTACAGCAATTAGGAAAATCATCAGATTCTATTTCAGAGCGGGATGTTAAATTATTTTGTAGGCACGCATCAAATATACACGTAGAAAGAGGTACACGTATAGCGGACGAATATGATTCTAAAATCTTTGACGCCAGTAACATAGGTAATATTTTATAGAATGTAATTCTGCTATGGTCTTAAGGTGTTTTCCAATCCATTGTAAACTTTTATTTTTTAAATCTTTTGTTAACAGAAAATTGTAATAAAATTATTATTAATATGCTGATTTGACATATTTGGTTCAATTTTCATCTACAAATCTTATTTGCATAGTTGAAGTGAAGACCATAGCAGATTTATTACCCTTGAATAAATTTTATCGTGTAAAATATGTGTATAATTTAATAATTTTATGGAATTTTTTTCAGTGCAAAGTTTAGAAAATCCAGAAAGTATGATGATTTATTATGTTGTTCTTAGAGGAATTGAGAAATTTCAAACAGAATATAATTCATATCCTGGTGAATTTGATGATCAAGTAGAACCTGATATTGTTAAACTTAAAGTATGTTATGTACAAAATTAAAGTAGGGTAAGCTGTACTACTTTTGGCACACTACATTTTACTAATGATGCATAAGAATTACAGGTTAAATATTATTTTTTCAAATATCTATTTATTTTCGAATGTAGTGTAATATACATTCCAATATTTGATTATTTTTTCTGTATTACAATAATTGATGATATGCAATGGATTGTTTTTTTGTATTTGTTAAAGTTTTCATATTTTGTTCATCAAATTAATACAATATCATTATATGTTAATTATTGGTACATACAGTATTAATTACCATACCAAGTGTGAAAATGAATAATGCCACATATTTCGTAATTAAAGATTTTCAATTAAAATAATTATTTTATTTTATTCTGCTATCTTAACAATACAGTTTTCATGTTTTTTAACTGTAAAATATAATTTTACTAAATAAATCTGATCCTTTGAAATATAATTTTAGCTGAAGGTGCCAGGTGTACAGTTTACCCTGTTAATAATAAAATTCTAGAAACTAATGTGTGATTTTATATTTTAAGACATGTATAACGAAACTCTTGAGTGAATGGGGATGTGGTCCATTAGCGAAAGATGATTATGTACACGAGTTTTGCCGATTCGGTGGATCTGAATTACATTCAGTATCAGCATTTTTAGGTGGTTTGGCAGCTCAGGAAGTTATAAAATTTGTTACAAACCAATATAAACCGGTTCACAACACTTTCATACATGATGCAGTGACGTCAAATTCGGGAACGTTCTTTTTTTAGTACTAAATATCAAAAGATATATCTATTTCTGTATTAAATAAGGAAATATACGATTTTATAGTTTACAAAATAAGTTTTAAATATTACATCCTCTATAATATTTTTAAACGCGCTAATATTTTCTCTGGAAAAATCTGAAGATGTTAACAATTCATTGAAACCCAAATTTAAACGAGTAATATCAACACTTTAATGTAGCAATTAATTGATACACAAATGGTTTCGTTCTTATCTTCAATAAACAACTATTAATAACTATTAATTATAGTATATATATAAGGCATAAAGCAAATTAATATTTCGTATCTTATAATCAACATTGTACGCAAGTATTATTTTTATCAGTGTTCTATTCTCAATATAACTTAATAAAAGACGTTACACTTTGATTTTAAATTCCTTCATTTTGTACGGTATTAGTATTTTATATTATGTTACATTATATTGTTGTATTCATAACAAATTAACTGTATCCTAAGTGAACTAATGAACCGTCAACTATGATTAAAGGTAGTATGATATAAAATTCTGCTTTCACATAAACCACTTCGATATCCTTAATTAGGTGTAAACAACAATTATTTTCAATTTAACTGTTCTCATTTTTTGCTAATTAAATTCTTGCTTATTTTTAGTAAATAATATTTTGATCTTTGATTTTAAGGGTACCTAAGCATTTTGAAATGATCCAGGAATATTTGGATGCAGAAGTGGTAATGCAAAAGTTGCACAAAATGATTTGATTAATTATGATAAACGCAGTATCAGTAGTACACGCTTTGTATTTCACATACACACTTAGCACCGATAAATATACGTAGAATTAGTAATAAATTATTCTTATATAATACAGAAGAATTTGTTGATGACTCATAGAGTGGCAGAAAAACATTCAGATGCTTAATAATAATAATAATAATCAATGATAGTAACATATTTAAGAGAAACAGATGAAAGGTAACTATTTTAAAGATAATTAACATTTGAAGACATCAAGAGTTATAAAAAATCACAAAGAATTACTATGAATAAATGACAGATGACAAAATATGAGAAATACAACACCACTATTGAGAGAATAACATTTGGTAGTTTTAGATTTATGAGAAAAATACTGGTAGAGGATTACAACAATTTTTGTAGTATATAGATTTGTTAAAATCCGAGTCGTATAGTTCATCAATCAATTTCATTTTTTGCTTTTATACTTTATGAAAGCAACAAATATATCTATGATGGAAACAGTCTGAAATTATTTTCATAATTATTTTCAAATTTGCTTATGGTTGTACCTTAGGTATAATCTTTTAGGATTGTAAAGCTCAAGAGAAAATTTATAGATTTTCTAGTTACAGTTTAATGAAGTATAATACACGAATAATATTTACAAGCAGAGTAATACTTAATTTTGTAACTATACGACTCTACTAATCATTATTCAAACAGGAGTTGGAAGATTTTAATAAATAGACGCAGAAAATCTTAAAAGCATAAGTCTTTGATAAAGCCGGAAACATTTGTTAGAAAGTACCACTAGATTTTTTGCGATAAACTCTCGATACAAGAAATATTTGTAATCTATTACACTATTAATACCCTAGGGAAGAATTTCTAATAGATAAGGGATGTTAGAGATTTAGGCAAAAATTATAATAAAGCATAGATAAGTTTCAATGTGCAACAATTGTTGACTTTTGTTAGAATTATTTAGAAAGAAAAATGTAGTGTATTTTTATGCTAACTATTAAGATAACTGTGTTATCCTTGGAAAAATTTCGAACTTTTGTTTCATTAGTTGTTGGAATATGAAGTATATGTTACTAGTAGAAGTGAAAGTCATGATATAATTTAAATCTACTTTGATACATTCTAATTTAGAAAGAAATATCACGACAAACACGAGCAGTAAACGATAGTATTTTGCTTCCATTACTAACTACTATCATTATTTCAGTATTTAAAAGGTATCATTTCTTCTTTGAACAATCATTTTCAACTCATAATTTACTATCATTCACTGTTTAGTATAAGTTTTTAATTGACTTGTGCTATAATAAACATTTCAGTATTTTACATATATTTATATCAAAGAAAGTTCATAAAATGTCCTTCTAATTAAATTAGATTTCCATGACATTCAAACTTTTAAAGTGTTAAAATAATCTAAAAAAAATTATTGTAATCCTGTTTTTAGTGTTGTATATAATAATTAATAAAAATAATTTTAAACACGAAATTATCTACAATTTAGAAATTGAGGAACGTTTTTCATAATTTAATAGCGTAAAAAATACTTTCTCTTTAAATTGTAACGAATTTAATCTTTTTAACCGAAAATATTTAAATTACAAGGTATTAATCAAATTTTGTATAAACTTTACTTAATTTTGTATGTTTGTCCCATTATATAGCATACCTTGTATTTACATTTCAAGAACAATGTAGATTAAAATAAAAACGTAATAATAAAATATAAGCATTTATGATAATTACTTAACAAACTGTTACAAGAATTTGAATTAACTTATGAATATAAAAAGCAGGAAATTTAAAAAAAATATAGTAAATACAGATTTTAATATTCAGTTCATTCTTGTTACATAAATCAAAAGTATATAGGAAAGTAATTATACGAAACAGGGTACAAGCTCATCAATATTAATGATCATGGCATAAATATGTTATAAAGATAGATATCCAGAATAACATCATGTATACATTATATGCATACATATACAGAGTTTCGCTATATAGCTCTTTGTTATATGGCCAGATGAACAAGTCCCCTCATATATGTTTTATGCATATCATCACCATAGCCTCTAGACTCTAGGGAGATTTTGAAGTTTTAAATTTATGAATCTATAAATTTGCAAGTTTAGAAATTTAGAATCATAGAAATTTACTAATTCCCAAATTTAGACAGTTCAGAAACAAAGGAATCTAAAATTTTCAAATTTAAGAATTCAAGATATCCAAATTTTCAAATTTATGAATTTAAAAATTTCAAATTTAGACAAATTTTTAAGTGTAGGAAGTAGAACGTTTAAAATTTTAGATGACAATCTTTTTCCACAATGTATACAATCCCATCCAGGGCCATATAGCGACATTCCACTATACAAGAGAATACCCAGGACACTGTCTTTTATGACATATGTCGAGATCATTGAAGTCGGTGAATAATTACCGAAATTGCTAGTGTATAATAGATAGAACAGGAAGCAAAATCTTGCAAAGTTAGTGAACATTATGTAGCAGAGTATGTACGAGAATAAATTTGAATATTGGAAAGTGTTAGTATTATAACGACTATTTTGGCTGCATCATTCCTTCTATAAATTTGTATATCTACAACATAGTATATTATATTTACATTAATATTTGTTATATTCTTCATAATTGTGTATTTGAATACACTTATACTTGATTTCATCGAAATTATTTTGTGCATATATTTGTTATCATAATTCTCTTCTTTCTAAACACGATCGAAAATATCCAAGTTATATTGAAGTTTTTACTAGTACTGAACCTCAATTAACACAACATTATTTAAAGTAAATATCTGTTAACAACTAGATGTTTGACCTGTTAAGTTTTAGTTTTGTTATTCTGTACAAAATACAGTTCTTAAATTGCTTTTTCTTGAATAAAGAAAAAAGATTAATATATATAACAAGTAAACGTGGAATTTGCAACATTCTTGCATTTATTGTATGTTATACAACATCTTCTTTCTATTCTTTTCATAAAATGTTTCCTTTTTTATCGTTCTAGTCATTAATCGTATGTATCAACTGACTACTACTACTACTCGTGTTTTGACGAATTGACACGATTTAATATTCATTTTACATGCTTCATTCATAAAAAAACTGTTAGAAAATTGTTAAATACTGGGGCGATTGTGAAATTATAAAAATTACACGACCTCAACGACTTTTTAAGATCGTGCTAATTTAGTCGCAATACTTACTCATGCTTATTGCTTCCTGATTTAAAGCTAGCATTGAATGTAAAATATCAATCCTACATATTATCTAAATAGAATTTTCCACTTTTCCCACTTCTCTTTTGTGTTTTGTATGTCTCAAAAGGCAAGGTCATCGTACTGTTTATCGTTACTAACATTTCCTTTGCATATTATTAATTTTTTTGTTCATCGTCAAATAGCCAAAAAACTTCAATGTTCATTTTAGAATCTTATATATTAACTTTAATAAGGTTATTTAATTTATACAGTAACTATACGAATAAAAGATATAACTGCTGTGGTCGCTCGATAAGTAGACGCTCCAGAGATACGGCTAGTTATCAAGCGGCCAAAGACACGCACGCTCTCCGCAGCTTGTCCGTTTACTTTCTCGTTGTAGCCACGTGTAGGACAGGTCACTAACTTCTCATCGATTCGTTCGTTAATTTGTTAATGACAGAGTAGAGTGCGCGCGTGTGTACGGGTAATGCATATGAGCGATGGGCATTCCTAACGGTTACTTATGTAGCGGCTACTTATTTAGCGGCCACCGTATATAGTCTATAACCTTAATCGTTAATGAGCACAAGGTGAATGAATGTACATCCTAAAAAGTATATAGTAGATATACATATAGATACAAATATACATATATGTTGAATATACATACATATTTGTATCTTCATAATACGTTGTCCTTCTGTAAAACACAATACTGCCTGTGTATCAACTAAAGCGTAAGATCACGGTGCATGCTCTTCGCTCTTGTAAATGTCGCGTAGTTGTTTTTGAATAAGGACATTCGATTAATGGACCCAAAAGAAATTTAGGAGAAAAGAATGTGTATCAATGCTCAATTACAAGTATTACAAAAACAGAAAGTGGCTATCTATATCAGTGATGGGCAGATCAAATTCTTTTTTCATTTGACATGCCAATTAGCTGATTACAAGTTGCTATATTGCCACCATTTATACTGCCGGTTTCGGAAATTCCTCTCCACACATCAACTTTACGTACACTTGAGCACCCACACAACCATGTAAGAAAATACACCGTATTTAAATATTTAAATTCAGGTATTTAAAAATGTAGCAATTTGATAATCTGGAAATTTAGAAATTCAAAACTTAGAAATTTATTAAGAATTGTCTATGAATTTAAGTGTACGGAAATTTCACATTTTCATATTTAAAAATTTACGAATGTAGGAATTTGGACATTTTCAAATTTGAGAAGTTGAAAATTTAAAAATTTGGAAATTTTCCACCTTCCGGTTTCTAAATATCACAATTTTAAAATTAAGAGATTCAAAAATTCCAAATTTCCTAATTAAAATATTTAGGAACTTTACAAATTCTAAGTTCCAATTTCCAAATCTTCCTACTTTCAAATTTTTCAATACTCAAATTTCCAAATTCAGAAATTTGTAAGTTTATAAATATAGAAACTTCAAATACTCAAATTTAGAAATTTGAGAATTTTAAAATTTGACAAGTAAATTTAAAAACTTGAATATTTTTATTATAATTATTAATATTTGAATATTTCAAATTTTTTAATTTAGAAATTAACTAATTGAACGTTTATAAATATAAAATATAAAATCTTTAAATTATCAAATTGCCAAATTTAAAAATTTATAAATTTCAAATCTTCAAATTAAGAAATTGACTATGCATTACTATCTCCCAAACGCAGTTACCCATCACCGGTTTACAGACACGATACAGGAGATTTTATGAAAAAAGGTGGTCAATTAATGTATAAATATAAAAAATCATAATGTTAAATGACGATCTACATTTTTAGTCGTTTAATAATCATAACATTTTTTTTTAATAACTGTAAGTTATCATCTATATACATTTTTTCTTTTTTTGGGTATATTTTTCGGAATGCATACTTTACTTATGATGATTTTTTTTATTTAATTTAGCATAAATTAGGAGTCGAACTACTTAATCATAAAGAACCAGCACAAATTATACGTTTGCTTCATAACTGTATGTACAGTTTTGTGAAGGTAACGATCAGGACATTGTCGTGCTTTTATTGCTAAAGTAACAAATAAAATAAAATGTCGCGTATACATACATACATTGTATATTAATTAAACAATCCTCATCGTACAACAGTTATCGGGAAAATTCATGTATTGTGCTAGGGTTTTCCCTACATGTGTCTGTTTCTGATTCTGTTAGTACTCTTATTTTGTAATCTTTTGTTCATTCCTATCTTCCATCTCCCTGTTTATATGCATACCCGCAAATTCACATAAAAATATTTAGTTGCACACATAGAATATTCACACATGTACACGTGATACACGTATTCACAAAAATAAATCTCTAACAATAAGACAATTCGTGCGCATGAGTGTTATCCTTTTATTTGCTTATCTTTTAAATCTTTCAGCTCAAGTGTCTATACTTCGGCAATACCTCTAAACAATTGAAAACGATAATTAGATAATTAAAATAGGATACGATACTTTATCTCTTTTTTATGAAAAGGTGATTGACTTTTATTCTATAATAATATATTAATAAAGCGATCGTAACAAAGGTCATTGAACCGTACTAGTAGAAGTGTCAACAATCATTCCAATTGTTACAAGAAATAAAAATAAAATAACAACCATGTTTATCAATGAATCATTTTTATGATAATACGGTGCTACACGAAATTATATATCCACTCCAAATTCTAAAGTATTGATATTGGATGGATTTGAAGATCAGCATGTCTTTTGTAATTCTAAAATACATATATACATGAAACTGGAAAAAATGATACTTTTACATTATATGCAACGATTTAACATACTGACTGTGACATGGATACAATTTTGGAAAATTTCATCAGGCACTATTGTTATTTTGTTATTTTTATCATCAATAATTTCAGGTATATGACATGATTATTTCTTATTAGATAAATAATATGGGTGATGTATTCTTATAGAAATTTAAGTGCCACCCATGTGTGTGGGTGATGTAACAGTTAACACATTCAAAATTGTTTCTACTACTTCTTCATTATTTTAATTGTTTTTAATATGGTGAATATTTAATGTTATAAATATCAAAACTATAAAAAACAACAAATTCAATAATTAATAACATTCTGCTCGTTACTAATTAAATAAAATTTAGTATACACAAAATAAAGTATAGACAAAATCATGTAATTTATAGATTGCGGATCTTCATATTTTGCAGACTTTGATGTATAACAAGTGCAAAAATGTCTGCAGATTTAAGATCTTAATCTCCGAATTAAGATTTATTCTCATTGCTTTCCATTTACTAGAAAAACATTACCTGTTCTATAAGAAATTATATTTATTACGAAATAGAAGACAAATTCTGTACACAATTTTTATTCTTCTACTTACGATTCCAATAACCTTTTGTAACTTAAATGATTTGTTATTAGTATAATAATAAAATACCACGCAAATAAGTCTTTTTCACAATTAATAGATTCATGACAGCATGTATTAAAAAATCATAAACATTTTATAAGGATGATGAAGAGTATTGTGTGTATTATCGCATAATATGAAATATGCCCTTGTGAATAGTTTACAAAAATCATATAATATGTTCAAAAATTAATTTACCCTATGGGCTGCATAGAACGAAGACCTATGTTAAAATTGTTTGCACATCTGTTAAATCAATTATGAACACCATCATTCATTAAAGCTGAACTTTTATAAAGCTTTTAAAATTTTAATATTTACCTGATTAATATCTATTCAAACCATATCTACAAATATCACCGACAGTATTAAAATAACAATAAATAAAGCAATTATTTAGCTTTGACTGTGAACCGCTTTTATTCCTGGGTTTCAATGTGACTCAAACAATTTTACTGGTCGTCCGTAATACACAGCATACAGGGATTATCATAATCAAAAACAAACTACGCTTTTCTTCTTAAAACCGATCCGTTTATGTCACGGAGCGACTGGACTAGTCTTGCAGACTAGCTTGCGGTATGCGCAAGCGCCGTGGGCCCAGAGACCCTGGACTGTTTTAGGTTCCGGTCCAATTTACAAGTGTCCCATTATTTTTTGTCAACTATTATTTTAGAATAACGGTTACGTTTATAAAGATCATTCACCTGAAAATCTATCAAAACTTTCACTACTTATTCTTATCTTTTGATTAAATATAAACGGAAAATAAATATTGAAATAAACTTATGACTAATGTTTCAAGATAAAACAACGTTTCTACAAGAAGAAAATCACTAATATCGGAGAATTAAAACTAATGAAAGCAACGATAAAAATTAAAAGCATTTTAATAGGTTTTCCAGTGAATTTTTTAAATGGACGCTTCTTTATGATCGTAACCTTAATAGGTGGGACAGTGATCAGACCGGGCCCTGAATCAGGTATGTAGATGATACAGTAATACTTGCGTAATAGCCCAAGGTCTCACTGAGCTTGTGCACTTGAATCGCACTGCAACAGTCGCACAATAGACGGGTCGTTTCTCGCACCCTCTATAAACTCATCGAGTGACAATTTGCCATCTTTATTTTTATCCATTTGACGAAATATCTTGTCGGTTCTCTTTTCCGGCGTTGACTCGTCCTCTGGCATTTTCATCACGGAACCAACCATTTTGTAAATTGCCTGAAAAAACAAAGGAAACTTACAACAAAACGTTAAGATCTCTAAATTATACATTCAATACAAATATTTGTTTTAATAATAACATTTACTAAAAAAACTTTGTATTTAAAGATATTATCTGTTAATTTAATTTGTAATTGCAAGCACAGAAGAGTTTACTGAAATAATTTATTAAAAAATGTTAATTATTTATTTTAGATTTTCTTGACATTATATCTTATATCCTTTTATACGGGACGCTCCGAAAAAATTAAACCGCATAAAAAGGTGTGCTATCCTATAAAGTATAGGGTTTCAACGCGATTTTTACAACGCAGTAAAAAACACTTTCAAGGTCAACATGTAAACCTCTGACATGTTTTTTCTTACCGTAACAATTTCTAACATTTCTTGCCGCGAAATGTATCCGTTACCATCCAGATCGTACATGTTGAAGGCCCACTTTAATTTCTGTTCCAATTTGCCACGAGATGTTACGCTGAGAGCGCATAAAAATTCTCGAAAATCGATTGTTCCATCGCCATTCGCGTCGAATGTTCTGAACACGTGCTCTGCAAACTGTACATTGTATGATCATGAAAAGACTGGATGAAATGTTGTAAAATGGGATACTACTGACCTCAAATTGCAACGCAGGCTACTACAGGATACGATTCAATAAATTACTGCTAATTCGTTTTTATTCTGAGTATACAGTACATTTTTGTTTCTCTGTCAGAAAACTATAAGCACGTTAACTACCACGAATAAAATTTCATTTTTATCAGAAATTAAAAACAATTTATTTAGAAAATGTCTTCGTAAATTATCATTGAAAAAATTAATTTATATTGAAATGAAATGCAATAATTATTAAATCTTACAGAAATTTACTGAAAAAAATGTGATTAAAAAATACTGATTTATAATTATGATTATGATTAAATACTGATTAAAATATGTTTAATTACTGATTATTATCGATGACAGCAGTTTTGATTCAATATAATATTTAAATACAATACAATGGATTAATGGTATATAACACATTAAATTAAGTAAATAATGTGTGACAGAGGGAGTGAGAAAGGTGATCAAAGTTACAGGTGTAAGATAATAGCTATTAACCCTTTGAGGTCCCAGTAGACACAAACTTTATTGAATGCTGTTGTCTAAAATTACTTGGAAGTTTAAAGTAATGAAAATAATTAAAAGATAAAATAAATAATTAAATAACTTAATATATTAAATAAAGTAATAAGCAGCTACACAATTAATTATCGGAAATAAAAATTCTAAGGTAGAACATTCATCCTTTATTTTACGTTGTTTTGCTGCCTAAATTAATTCCGATTAACTTTTCAAATTTACGTATTTTGAAAATTTTAGATTATAAAAATTTAACTATCATTCGGATTTACATATTTATCCAAATTCCCAAATTTAAAAATTATTCTAAGAATTCGGAAATATAAAATTTTACGTTTTGAAATAGTTTTCAAATTTCCGAACAGAGAAATTAATTAAGCATCAGTGTTTATCAATATTGCCAAGCATTGTATAATAATTTGTATGAAAATTTATACAAATTGTTGTATAAAATATTTTTGTTCTTGCAGAAGTAATATCATAAATAAACATAAAGATTTACCTTGGAAGCATCACCATAAGGGAAGAAATTTCCGTATATCTTCTTGAATTCTTCTACGTTGAGATGTCCACTCGGACAGTCCTTCACGAAGCCTTTATACCATTCTTGAATTTCAGCATCTTCAAAGAGAAACACAGTTCCGTTAAATAAATGTATGTAGACAAAACCTGTACTGCGCATGCCTCATAAAAAGTCTCTCGCGCGATAATTTGAATAGTTTTAAATATAGTGAATGTATCAATATTTGTAAATTTATGGGTTGAATATCGATAACAGAATACGTGAATATTGTCACGTCAAATATCGATATAAAGTACCGATATTTCTAACCTAAAAATGATTCTTCGGAGAATGACAGAAAAATATTCCGCCATATTGATCTAAACAATATGCGATCTCAGGTAGCGGTAAAATTTAAATTTATTTGTACGAAGACGTTATTTAATAATAAAATAACAAAAATATTCTTACTAATTTAATATAAAATACTAAAATTTATTCTGTTTTTATCAAATATAAATTAAAACAATAATAATTTGTTTATATATTGAAATGAATGAAAAAAACGATGATGTAACAGATTAAATTTTAGTATCTCATTTTAAATTGACAAGAATATTTGTTTTGTTGTTTTATTATCAAAACTTAACTTCGTATAAACAAATTTGAATTTTACCGTCACCCGAGGTTGAGAATAGTATGGCAAACAATTAAAAACGCGTTAGAGTTTATCGCAAAACATTTTCCTTATAGTATTATAGCAACAAGAATAAATTTGTGAATAAATTTGTTAAGTGTAAAAGTAGGGTAAGTTAAATTCGTACTGAATAAAACCTTTTATGCGAAACATTAGTAGCTGAAGTTAATTGCTGTTTATGAAAACCAATTGAGTTACCCGAGAATTCGGTATTCTGTTTGAGATCCTCTAACACCTCCGGCTTTAGCTTGCTATTCTGCTTTCCCATGGCTGATTCAGGTCCCTTTTACAATTTTGTCGGCGAGTCTTGGAATTCGATTAGAAGATAATTGAGGGCTAACTAGTTGTACTATTCTACTGGTGCCGTATGGAACAGCACTTCGTGGCTGGAACTTTTCACCAGACACGCCTGCAAAGGAAGAAACGTGTAAATATTTACATTTACATTTTTACCAAACGTCATCGATCAAAATGATTCAAAGCGGAAACCGGAATTTCTTTTTTCAACGAAATAATGAAACAGGGTTAAAATTGGAGCTAACTAGTTGCACAACAGAACCTCGATATTAGATTATAGTATCAATCTTAAAGTTTCGCCAAAAATATTACGTAAATCCTTCATTTTTATTTTTTATATTTGTAATCTTCAGATATGTAAGTTCCTAGATTACCAAATTCAAAAATTTCTACATTTCCAAAATCTTTAAATCTTAAATTTTTAAATTTGGAAATTTCAAAGATTCAAATTATCAAATTTCCAATTTCCCGTATTTCTAGGCTACAAATTTTCAGTCCCCATAATACCAAAAATTCTAAAATTACTCAAATCCCCAAATTTTCCTAATCTAAAAAATCCCGAAAAATCCCCCAAATCTTCCAGATCTTAAAAATTCCCTAAAAACTCCAAATCTCCTACTATTTTAAAAATTCCCCAAAATCCTCCAGATCTTAAAAATTCTCTAAGAACTCCAAATTCCCCATATCTTAAAAATTGTCCAAAAAACCGAAATCTCCAACATTCTCCAAATCTTAAAAATAAAAGAAAGAATCCCAAATATCCCCGAATCTTAAATATTCCCAAATTTCAAAAATCCCCAAAATATTCTACAGGAGAACAAAGTAAATAGATGGTCATAAAGAAAGTGTGCACGACATTGGACCCTTTATAATTTCCTGTACCGCCTTTGAGCCCTTCGCGCAGGGAAATATCGAGGTTCCACTGTACATCAAAATGAAAGTCAAAGAAATCGTTTCTGCCGCTAGAACGTACGAGTACTCGGTAGCTGCAGTAATAACAAATACAGATAGAACAACACGTTTCAAAACACGTCGATATATTTCTTACAAGATTTTGATAGGATTACTAGAATTACTTCGAAACGTTTCCGTAATACTTTTTCCATTGAATCTATCGAAAGAGATTGGCCACGTCTGCTTTCTTTACGGAGTCTTGAAACATATTAAGACCGGATTAGCTTACCATAAGTATAACATTTACACGTTTACAGTCATACACACTCACACAACTGTAACAGAAGAAAAAAAATGTTAATATCATTTCAGGTATAATGGCGAGACGAGGAGAAAAGAATAAATCGGACACTTAAAGAAGCGATTACGATACAACAATGATTACAACAACGACAACAACGACAACAACAACAACAACAACAACAACAACAATGATAATACATTTAGAGCATACTGTAGTTTATTATTATAATAATATTAATAATTAATTATGATAAATGCGTTTTCCTTCGATTCTTTGCCGTGCAGAATTCACGAACGAAATGCGTGTCCATTTCGATTTGCATCAACGAAATATTAATCAGTACATTTAACAAACATAACGCGTACATATACATATATTCACAGTATCGTTAGACCGCGTACGCCATGTTAGTGCGGGCACAGTTCGAAGCGTAGATGTTCGTTCAAGAATTTCATTTAAAATTATTATCGAGTCTCTTGAGCGTTCGCATCCTTTCTACGTAACTAAGGTCTCGTTTTCAAAGAATACGGCCAAAGGAGAAGAATATTAATGTAACCTTTAGAGTACGGAGCGGGTGAGTCTTTCGAAAATTTTATTTATCTTGTCGTACGAATAAATTTCAATACAGAGTTGTAACACTATATAATGTTAAAATATTGGATAATATTCGTTAAAAATTATTTAGATAAATTTATAGCGGATTACCTCCGGCCACCTCACTTGGTTGTTTACGTTCTAATATCTCCGTGCTTTAGAGGTTAGGTTTAATCTTGGAAAGAAAAGGTCCATTCTTAATGGAACAACAAGTCATTCATAGGTTTTGCAATTCCAATGGTTACAAGAATCTTTACGTTACCGTTCACAATTTCTTCTTTCCACTTATTCCTACGGAGTTCACTTAGCGATTCTCGCTAGAACGATGAAGTCTTTCGTAAGGTTTTAACTTAATTTCGATCATCGAGGCGTAAAGACGTCGGACAAAGCAATGAACTAATAATTATTATTTGATACAAATAATTATGACAGTTCTCCGTAACATCAGGATCGTTGGTATAAAGATATTACAATTTTGTTCATTGTTATAATAATACGGTGCAGTCTCGCTACATGGCTCGTTGGCCAAACGTGACACTGACGCTCTTCCGTTATTTTAGCGCGCAGATCAATATAACAATTTTCTATCTTACAAATTTTTTATTTCAGATATTTAAAAATTATTTTGGAATTTTTTAATTGATAAAATATTTAATTTTGGAATTTTTAAATTTACAATTTTATCAAGTTTTCGATTTCTACATTTTGATGCACAAAAAGGTAGAAATTCAAAAATTATCAAATGTATACATTTGCAAATCTTGAAATTTTTAAACTAACAAATTTATGCATTTATAAATATTCTAACTGAAAATTTTTTAGTTTTAATTTTCAAATTTACAAACCACAAAATTTCCAAATTCTAATATTAACAAATTTTCAAGTTGTAAGACCTAAAAATTTGAAAATTTGAAACCTAAAAAGTTTAAAATTTCACATTTGATAAGTTTAAAATTTTAAATTCAATAATATAAAAATTGTTAAACTGGAAATTTAAGCATTTTCAGTTTTATTTTAAGTTATAAAATTTAGAAATTAGAAATTTACAAACATTTAAGTTATGAAATTTAGAAATGTTCAAATTAAGAAATCTTGAAATTTTCGAAAAGGCTTAAATTTGGAAATTTCCAAATTTAAGAATTTATTTCAAAATTGTAAAATTTAGAAATTTAAAAATTTATCAGCATTCAAATCTTCGAATGCTCATGTGTTGAAAATTGGAAACTTACAAATTCTCAAATTTACAAATTCATGAACATTTAAATTTGCAAATTAAAAATTAAAATTTTCAAATTGAAGAGTTGCGAAATGTTCAGAATTAAAAACTTTGTAAGGATCAATCCTTGACAATTAAGCGCTGTATACAAAGAGCTCAGCTTATATAGCATTTCGCAATATTTTCCTTATAATTATCTCATTCAGTGCCATATAGCGAGACTTTACTGTATGTGCGGTCGTATTTAACACGTTCACTGCCTCTCACACCGGTAGATAGTTCACAACTTTTGTTTCCACAGCGAACACGTCAACATTGCATTACAAAATTTGTGCTACCGATAGATCACATAATTGATCATCGATTAAAATTCTCCAATAATTTTTGCATTTCATATCGTGTCTCACTTGCAGCGTTCGTTCTAAAATCGCGATGACAAAGATATTTTTAATAAATGCGTGGCTTCTCGTCATTGATTGCTTAAATAGTTACTAAACATTCAGTATTTTAACAACAAATTCTCTGCTATCCTAATAATTTGTTAATTTATTAATCTATTATCCGATTAGTGCTATCAAATTGTTGCAAATTAAATGACTGATTTAATCACAGAGATATAACGACGTTTAACAAATTATAACCGCAACGAAAACAAAATCTGTATTTCAGAAAGGTACTAAACATTTAAATTACAGTAGACTCTCGTCTAGACCCTTTTTTATCATTGCATTATGTAGACATCTATAAAAACACTTTTTTATGTAGCCTGTTTCAGTGATTTGTTGCTTCTATAACTCATATACGGCAATACAACGAGACTTTACTGAATATATTTTAACCGATTACGATCTTTTGAATAAAATATTATAAAACAAATACTGTGTTATGCGTTCGTTAGCAGATATAAATAGCCTTTATTTTGTTTCTGACAATCATTTTGTAACGGACAACCTGTCACTTTGTAACGGACCGTCAGCCACTTTGTAATAGAGAGTCAGCCATTTTGTAACAGATAGTCAGCCATTTTGTAACGGACAACCAGCCATTTATATCAAAAACATTAATTGATTACATAGCTTCAGATTATATAATATTAACAAAATACTTACTTGACAAATTATTAACTTCAAATTAATATACTGTACGTGTTATTTTGCAGTACTTTTATGCTATTAAATTATGTAAAATTTCAATGTTTAAAAATCGGTCATTTGATGTACAATAACGTGACAGTTAATGTATAATAACGCTTTTCAATGTACAGTATAACTCCCTTTATTCACAGTAGTTGGGGATCAAGACGGTTCGAATAACTAGAATATAGTAATCGCCCTATAATTCCCCGCCAATGCGTGATATATACAGAAAAATATCAATTTACGAGGCAGATAGACTTTTCAAGACGTCTTCAGTATATTTGACGTTGTTTGTTTATTTTAAATATAAAACAATCATGATAAACTTCAGCGACATCCTCATAATTCCCTGTTAAGGAATTTAGTTCTAGGTCCTAAGTACACAGAAGGTATGCACGTATTGTATTTACCTTTCAAATGAACAAACGATGGAGAAACCATACATGATAATTTCTTGAATTTTTGTAAGATCCGCCATCAAAGCCCCTAGGGCAGGAAATTAATAAGCGTACAAATTTTTCCGACGAAATAGCTTTTCTAATTTTTTAAAAATTGAAAAGCACGTTTTAACTTATATTAAATATCTACAGTGTTATATATTTATATAAGTTACAGAGTATTATGAAGTCAGGTATGAAAAAGTGGAACGTTAAATGTATAATTGTAACTGAGTATTAACTTGTTTAGATAAATGGAGTTTTACTGTACTCGCATTCCCACATCTCTCACACTTTTCGTAATAGCTCACATTTTCGAGAAACATGCTGACGTATGGGACTCTTATCACCCCATTTTTAATTACATAATATTGTTCGATCGTTGCGTTTATAAGATCATAAATTACACAGTTCAATGTTCTTTTGATAATTAATTACGGTTTCAAACAAGTTTCCTTTTGTTAACCACTTCCCTTATGATGTCTTGATCGAATGCACTATGTAGAATTAAATATATACATATACAGCAACCGTTCGATAAGTGCTCGCTAGTTTAATGCACATTAGAGCGCGTATATAATTTCAGAATAAGCAATCGATCATTTTTTTATTATTCGATGCAAAGATAAAAATGTTCGATCGTCGAATCAATTCGACAAGTTTCAATTTGGAATAATATTCATTTATTTATTTATTTATTTTTCATACATTTTAGCCGGATCCGTTACAGTTCGATATGATTCAATTTCACGTAATAGAATTCAACGACATTTCAATTCAACACGTTTCAATTAAATGCAATTCAATTCAACGGATTTCAATTCTACGCATTTCAATTCAATGCAAATCAATTCGTAGTAATCAATCGCATAATTGTTCCATTCAAAGTAATGCAACTTGACATAATTGAATTCAAAGTTGAATTCGGTGCTATTCAATTCAATGGATTTCAATTCAGTGCGGTTCAGAATTGAATCCAGCGTAATTCAATTCAGCGAATGACAAATTCACACATACCACTTTAATGCGATTCAATTCAATGTAACTTGACTCATCTCGATTCAATTCAGTGTGATTCAATTTGACTTTATATTTTTCAATTCAACCTGATACGACACAATCCGATTCGGTATATTTTAATTCAATGCATTCGATGACAATTTCCCGAAAACCTCGCAATGCAGATGTAATCACGATAAAAAACCGGTTCAGAGCCCCAGTCGCAGGCATTTATCGAACCATTACTATATTATTTATTTGAACATTGTTACAGACAGAAAATGCAAACAAAACTTACCTTCATTTCACAAATTGATAATTTGGCAAATTATCGTTTAAATCAAATTTTACTCAATTATGAGGTCATTAAATTAACAATAACAATAAGATAAGGGGTTAACAATATCATGGTAAAGGTGTGATCACATTGGTCAAGTAGCCTAATTCAAACGCGCCTTAATTTTAATTCACGTTTTCATTAAACCGCTTCGTATGCGCGTTCTTCACAAATATTACTTATTTATTCGTCCTCGAGAAACAAACAAGAACCACACGTTACAAATTGTCCAGAATGCAACAGAGGGTTAAACAATCTGAAATCGTAGACCCGAGGGAAACGGTTAATTAAAAATTTCAATTAAGTATAATCTTTAACTCTGATCATTGAAAGCTCCTCCTAACTCACAGATTGATTCAGCAAACGTCAATTCGCATAAGCCCTGTCACAAAAGAATTTATTTACACGGACCTATAAATATAAGAATTTACGTATTATCTTTTCTCAAGTAATTACAACAGCAAAGAGAGAGAAATAGAGAGGTTTAATTTGAATTTTGTTCAAATCATATTCACCACTATGACACAGTAGCCTCAGATTTTAGCGTACTACTATAATATTTCGCGAGTACACGTGATCCTATGGATCCTATATATTCATTAAATATCTTGAGATTCTATATACTAAATATTTCAATTTTCAAGAAACATTTAAAATCAAAGATAACGAACGACGTTATTACATTCCTTCGTAAGCGTGTAAGTGCGTATTCTAGAATATAGTTATTTAATTTTACGAGCACCTTTATACACCTTTTTAAACTTCACGATCCGATGAAAGAAACAGTGAAAGAAGAATCGTGAATTTGACTCGAAAAGGGGGTGTAGTACCGAAGTGTTCCGGTAGCCGATCGGCATGTGTTTTTCTTGTGTGAAATAGAGAATTGAGGAAATCTCAAATATCAAACGGTATCTGCATCAGCCTATTAGTTTCGGAGATATTAATTAAAAACTTTCAGCACATTACAGTAAAGATTCGATACAAGCGAATCTCTCGGGTCCGAACTTTTGGTTATATCGAGTAGTTCCGACATTGACCGAAGTTGACCAAACGCAGAAAAGTACAGAGAGTAACGGAAACGTCCGAATGTACGAACATACACGTCCGAACGACCGACTTAAACAAACAGTAACATATCGGGACAACACTAATGCAAGAATAAAACTTTATTTTTCATTTCTTAGCTACCTTCTGTTTGTGTACTATGAATTTGTGAATTCGCCGCTAATACACAAATAAGAGATAACATTTCGTCTACAAACATTGAACCGCAGTATGAGTAAGTTAGGTTATACTTTTTGAGGAAGGGCACAGCCCTGTCCAGCTTTAAAGTATAGTGATAATTATTTTAAAACAGTGAAATTTGATCTCGCTTACCGAAATGTAATACTAATGCAACTGTCAATGCTTCAGTAAAATTCTTAATGGAACATATTCAGATCGTGGCTTCTTACTGTGTCATCGGTTGCTCGTCATTTGACAATAGTGGCTATTACAGCGGAGATGATTGTGACAGTTACGTCTGTACTGGAAGAATTCCACGTCTTATTAACTTATGGCAGTTTTTAATTAATATCTTCGAAACTAATGGACTGAAGCGGATATTGCTTAATATTTGGCGTCTTCCCTCTCCACATCCGCCAAAGTGTGACGTCACCCTCTACCGGAGCACTTCGGAACTGTATCTCGAAAATGTATTTATGTGATTCATACCTTTCGTAATTCCTTTTGTTTTTAACGTTAAAATCGGATTTTTTTATCACTGCTATCTTGAAAAAATGAAAAGTATGTAAATGGCATAACTTTTTTGAAAATTATAAAAATTTATAAACTTGAATTCGATGATTTTTGTCATTTGGTAGTTTGTGTACACACGTTCTAACGCATGTAAATGTGATTGATAAATTGTGTTAAACATTTTTAATTGTTTTCTTTTATACATATTTTGTGACAGAATTCAACGGTGTTATTTAAAATTTGTCGATTATTCTGTGTTTCGAATGATACTTCATAATTAAAATGCTTGAAACAAGAAGCAAAGATTGCATTTCAATCGTAATTTATAAGATGATAATCTGGGATTAAGATACTACTTTGTGATAAAATTGTATTTGTGTTTTAGTTACGCTGCCATTTTGTTGTTCCTCCATTTTGTTTGAAGCCCCAGATGGCGCCTGGGTCTGTGTAAATACGTACAAATTAATTTGTAAGATGCATTTAAAAAATTAAATTCTCAAATGTACCAAATTTTTAGTTTTGAGTATCGCCATCTAAGGATTAATGCAATATTAATTTGAAAAATTAAAGCCTCCGCCACATATTGCGTACGACAGATATTATTATCCCTCACTGCACTGGAACGTGTTAAAAAAAAGTGACGGGTTCATTTTATCGAAAAATATTTTAGTCGTCGAAAATTGTTATTCACGATTTAATTCGACACTTTGTGAAATAATTAAAAAGGATCGATATAATTGCATATATAAAATACTTTCAGCTAAAGACACTGTAGTCAATAAGCTCCATCTAATTAGATTATATTAATCGCTTTTTAATAATGATTTCTGTAAACGTTCAAGTGTAATCAATATTAACAATAAATAAAGAACCATAATTTCGCAAATTGTTCACTCAAAACTGTTGACAATTTCAGAAAAAAATTTATATTCGCTTATAAAATTCGATTCTTCTTTTATATCCTTGCCATTCTTATTTTATTTATCTACTATACTTCTCAGCGCTACATTATTAATTAGGCTTTTCAAGAAGACAGAATTAATTAACATCGATCGTACACTTTTTTCGATCGATAAAGTTTAATATAATAGATAGGAAGTAAGAATCAAACACGACTATTCGAATAAAAGGAATAATTTGCCCGACTTTTAATCCTAGTTTAATGAAAGTGCGAGCATAATACAGACCCTCAGGTCGAAAGGTTTTAAACAATTTTGATACTTGCTGTGTAAATAGGTTTTCATTCAAACATTGATTTCTTAAACTAGTGGGTAACATTTCCGAAAAGAATTTAAGAATTTGAAAAATTTCAAATTTTGAAAATTTTGTAAAACGTTAAATAGCTTTTAGTAAATAATTATCTGAATAATTCTTTTAGCTCAATGTCTAAGGTTCTGAACTTGTGACCGTAAGATCATTGAATCGAATCTCGATCGTGGTACTACTTTTTTTTTTATTTATTTGAAACTTATTTTGTATGTTTACATCTGTTAAATACAACTTTGATAAAGTTTATATTAATTAAGGAATATTAGATTATTTTCAATTAAAACGCGTAAATTGTTTATAATTACTTTTTGCTTGTAATAGCACACATAGATTTATTATAGATAGTATTTTTTGTATAAAGATAATTACACTAAATTAAAAATAAAAAACTGAATGTTTAGATATACAAGACACAAAATTTTTAGTAAAAGATAATTAAAAAGATGTGTGTTTTTAATTGAAAACAATGATCTGATATTTGTCACTTAACATACATGTCATGAAAACTTCATATAACAGAAGTAAACTGTAAATTAATAAAATAAAAAAAATTGCAACAATCAGGATTCAATGCAATGTTTCTCTGATTACAAATCTGGAACGTTACCTAAAGAGCTAAAAAAATTACCCCTAAAAATTCTTCAATGAAATTCATATACTATTATACTGTATTTTTTAAGATTACTGTTCTTAATTTTTTTGTAGAAATGTGATCCACTATTTCTAGAAATGAACGTTTGTATTTAAATCTTAACTTTTGGTAAATATTAAAATTTTTTAAAACCCAGAGGGTGTTGACAGATCAAGTTCGTAGATATCCTGTTACGCGTTGAATTGACTAGAGACCACAAAATTTCATCCTTGTTCGAGGATAGAATAGATTATATGCTTATAAAGTAGTATACGATTCTTTTTAATATATTTTTTCTTAAACATGTATATTCTAGATCCAAAAAATTTGCAGTAATATCAAAAAGAACAAGACGTTTCTATCTTTACCTTACCGTTAGTCTCGAATAGTTTGAAAGCTAATTTGTCGAATAAGCGATTTATCCTTTCGATGATCGATGCAAGAAACGTTGAAAAAATTGGTCAAACGATGTTAAACGATGCGACCTTAAGTCTCCGTTCGAAATCTTTCGAATATGTTAAGAATTATTACACAGCTGGCTCGAAAGAACGATACAAAAATAAAACAAGTTCATCTTTTAACATTACGACGGTACAGTTTTAATGCAATTTATAATTCGTAAGAAATAGGAATCGGGATAAAAGATATTAAAAAAACTGCGTAAATAATTAAATTAATCCGAATTTGATTTTATAATTTTCAACAGCGAATTATATTTTTAAACGAGAACGAAAATGATACAAATTCTTAGAAATCACGAAAGTCCCCAATTGAGGTTAGGTTAGGGACTGAGGAAAGGAGCGGTGTGCTTTTAACACGTTCGAGACCGGTCTTATAACGCGAAATTTTGTCGTAAATATTGGAAAAAAAAGACCCAGACTCAATTACCTTGATCTCGACATATATTATTAACGATCTGTTCATTTTTCCTATCACTTAATCATCGTTCATTATACATTAAAAAGCTATTGCTAAAAAGAAGGGTTAAAAAGAACAACGCGTGTATTTGCTAGGACGTGGCCGGACCAATCGGAACGATTCGGCAATCTTCGATAATTTACGGCTTCCGAGCCGGTTGCCGGTCCGCGACAGTTGACACGTATAGTGTAAATAAGTAAAATAATGAAGACGTGTAGTTAATCAATTGTTAAATTGAAGGAAAGACTTCATTTCCAACCCCAAGTACTCGAACTACTGCATAACTGTATGTTTCTAACCATTTTATTGACGTATTTCGTCCTTCCTTGACATTTCGAAGTATTCCACGAAAATTCCGTGGTAAAATGTGTGATCGTCCTTCGAGCGAACCATGTTATTTTCTTCCAAGCGATAAAATATCGGTGTAACGTGGTCTATAAAATCGAAGAAGAGTAAATAAAAATGCCTGATGAACCCCAACAATTATTAACTATAAAATATTCAGATAAATCAAGATTTGTAATCTGGCAACGAAAAACTTGCGGATTTTGACAGCGGTTTAGTATTTAAAGCCACGCCTATCGAATATGAATCATTTTGAATTTCAGGTCGTATAATCAGAATACTGTTTTAACCGAACCCAACTTAACACGTTTTATAATATAATTAAAAATAGATATTAAAGAATGAATATCGTGAATTATAAAACATGCTAGGTTAGATCAGGTTAGTTTGGATTAGTATTTCCTCAAATATTTTCTGGAAATAACTGCAATAAACAACGAGCGACGATTAAGTTATAAGGAAAAGTTTCTCATGACGACAATCTGGAAAACATATGTTAAGGTGGAGGTCATTGAGGCTAGGTCACTTTTTGTTAATATTTATCAATTTTGTTTTTGTGTTGGTTATATAACTAATTGTAATTATTGTTTTTGAATAATATTTTGATAACTGTGATCAATAAAGTTGATTTTTACACGTTTAGTGTGTTGTAAGTTAGGTTAGATGGACGTTTCATCGATCTGGAATGTGTTAATAAGTAAAAGGTGAAATAGGATGTGTTGGGAAGACAAAATTGAAGGCGTAGAAAAATATAAAATAGCATAGATTGCAAGTATAGCGTAGATCAGGCATGATCAAGTGCCTTTTTGTTGATAACTACACGGTCCCTACTAGACGACGATCTGCTGTCGTTATTTCTTGAACGACTATTTGTTAGTTCGTTCTCATGCAAGATTAAAGTGTACATGCAATGTACATATATTATGCATATAATAGATATACTAGAACCTAGTTATATTGCCGTCATTTACGTTGTTCACTAACCTTATCTTCGAATTTGGAAATAGTGAGACGTGAAAATTTGAAAATTGAGAAGCTTAGAAATTGAGGAATTAAGATATTTGAAAATTGAGAAATGGAGAGATTGGAAAACTTGGAAATTAAGAAATTGAAAAATTTGAAAATTGTGAAATTGGAAAATTTAGTAATTTAGTTTGGGGTTTGAAAATTGGGAAGTTTTGGAATCTGGTAATTTGATAACCTGGTACCTTAAAAATTTTAAGGTATTCAAATTTGGACTTTTGAAAATGAAGAAATGTGAAATTTGAAACTTGAAACTTGAAATCTGAGAATTTTTGAAATTTCAAAATACATATAGGAATTAGAGAATATTAGAAATTTCAAAATTTGAAGATTAGAGAATATTAGAAATTTATAAATGTGGACTTTAAGGCTTTGAAAGCTTGTTAAATTGTTAATAATTTAAATGTTCAAAAACTTGACGATTTAAAAAATTAAAAAGTTATAGATTTATATATTTGGCATTTGAAAATTTAACAGTTGTAGAAGTTATAGATTTAAATATTTGGACATTTGAAAATTTGGTAATCAATTTGGCAGTTTGGAAATTTGCTAAATTTGAAAGTTTCAATTTTAAAAATTGATTAAATCTAGATATTTGGAAAGTTGAGAATTTAATAATTTAATAATTTGAACATGTGAAAGCATACAGTTTAAATTTCATAATTTAAATACAGTAAATACTCAATATAAGCGAACCTTTCGCGACACATCGGGTAATTTCGTTTGTCTTCGGTGCTATTCGGATAACCACGTGATACATCTGACAGTCGAATTCGTAGACTTCTACTGTTTTAACACCTCAATGATTTTACGTCAGTAAGTAATATTCCTCGAATTGCGTCATGTTGGGTCTCATTTTAATGAAAAATATGTGAAAAACCTATTGGTAAAACTTTGACAATCAAAGATAGAAAATGAAGAAATTTTGTGCTTGCATTGTTATTGACTTACAGATATACTTGAACTCGGATCACATTACATTTCTCGGCGTCTCGAAGCGTCTTCACCCCAGACGTGGGATAACTTTTTCGCTCATATCGAATCTTTACTGTATTTAGAAATTGGGCGAAAAAGTAGAAATGGCAGCCGAGCTATCACTTGATCATGCCTGTACAAATTCAGTTTCTTGTTCGCATCGTAACTCTGTTTTCTCAATGTAAGTATCCCGTTACTTTTTTTAATTGAATTGACTTGACAATGTTTTTCGCATTGTTTCTCACATTCGGTTATCTCACTACGAAACAACTGAACGTTGTTTCTTCGAATGGTACTTTTACTCCCTTGTTTCTGTATTTTCTCATATCACGAAGCGCAAATCCATCAAATTGTCGCGGCGGAAAATTTATAATTTATTTAACGATGGTCTGTCGTTAAAAAATGTTCGTTCCTTTATTTCTCGCGTACGCTTTTAACGTTAAGTTTAACTTGGTATCGAAATCCTGTTAAAAACGAAACGAGGTTTGATCCTTTTAAAATTTCAACGTCACGTTAAAATTAATAACGCGTTCCGCGTGTAAAACGATCCTATAACGGTACATCAGCGTCTCCTGTATCGTTAATGAAACTGATCGATAAACTTTAAAAAGTTCGACCATTTTAGTTGGCAATTTTATGCACGAAACGTTACGGTGATGTAATTTGAAAAATTACTGCAACGAAATTCTATCAAGGGCAGATATTTAATTGTAAAATATTTCAATGTATATCAGATTAATATAAGATATATTAATAACATAGAAGATAAATATAAGGTATATTAAAAATATATAAGATTTACACTGAAACAATCAAAGTTACTCAAAATGTGTATTCCAAATTTTTTATTTTAATTTATAGGAATTGCTGAAGCGTTTTTCTTGAAATATAGATTTACTTTTATTAGAAATTAGGTTTTTAATTAAAGACATTAGATATTTCATTAAAAACTTGATTAATCTCACCTTCTCTAATTGAATATTAGGATTTTAATTATAGGATTCAGGTTCTCTGTTAAAAACTGAGTTAAGATTTACTTTTTAATTGAAAATCAGAGCGATTAAATGCTTTAGATTTATAATAAAAAACTGGGTTTATAATTAAAGGTTTCAATTTATTATTGGAAATTAGGTTTTTGACTAAATATTATACATTTGTAATTAAAATACTAATTAATCACTTTATTAATTGTGATTTTATAGATTCTGATTTTAACTAATAGATTTAACTGTTTGATTACAAATTTTATTAAAGAATTTTAATTAAAAATTATGATTTTAAATCGAGTATCCAGATTTTAGATTAAAATTTAACTAACTTCTTTTTGTAATTATAAATTATATGTTTGATTATAGGTTGTTTGTTTAAAAATACCTAGTTAAAGTTTTTTTTTTATATTAAAATTTAGGTTTCTAGTTAAGAGTTTTAGGTACCCGACTAAAAATCGGCTGTTGAATTAAAAGTTTTTAATAAAAAGGGTTCAAATATTTAATTTCAAATTTTCAATGAAAAATCAAGGATTAAATTGCAGATTATAGGTTTTCAATTAAACGATTTTGGTTTTCAATTAAACACTCAACTTTTTAATTAAAATCGTAATTAAACCAGTTTTAATTCAAAATTATTTTTGTTTTAAACTATGATTGACCTATTTATACAAATCGATGAGTAGGTTTTTACTTAAACGTTAATGTATATAATTAAAAATTACAGTTTTCATTTAAGATTTTGGGACTTCAATTAAAAGTTAGATTTTTAATTAAATTCCTATATAACCATTTTTTAATTAAAAATTACGTTGTTTATTTGAAGCATTACTTTTGTTAATCAAAAATTAGTTTCTGATTCAGTTAATCAGAAGTTAATTGTTTAATGAAATGATTTTTTAATTAAGAATTACTTTTTTAATTAAAATTCTTAAACATTTTAGATTTTAAATTAAATGCTTTTAATTTTCAATTAAATAATTTAGGTCTCCGAAGGTTCTAGGTTTCAACTAAAGAAAGGTTTACAATTATAAATGTAATTAACTTTTCTCTTAATTACAAACCAAAATTTTTTCAATTCAAGAATGGAATTGTCAAGTAAAACAAAATTAATTATGTTTCTAATCACATACCAAATATAAATCTTTGCCAATTTTAGTTTATATTTCATTTATATTTAATTGAAGGTCAATTCTGATTGTTTCAGTGCTAAAAGTTAAACATAAAAAAGAGAAAAAACGAACAATTCATGGAATTGAACAGCTTCGTTACACACTTTCTTTAAATTAATTGTTCCATCGACATTATGTGAAGTTCAAAGATGAGAACCGACATCTTTGTTTAAATATAATGCACTTTAGGTTCGTTCTTAAGCTTTATAAAACTCTGTCGCCTATGTTCACTGACTCTTTCGATAAGGAAACTTATTATTTCGATTGTCAATGCTGCACTTTCGGTTTGAGAAGAATTGCGATGTTCTGTTCTGCATTTTTCTGTCCAGCTCATCGAAATCAAGCGAAAGATTACGAACAGACTATTGGTTAGCGAATGACTGATCAGAATTCGGAGAAATACGTCTGTTAGCGTACTTTTAATATATAACCAACAGTAAATTAATTAACAACGATAATTAGTATTTATGTTTCATTGGCTACGGGTAGCTCGTGACTTTGGAGGAAAGGTGCTGTATCTAGGAACAATTTAATTTTAGTCTAATTGTCATTCAAATTAACTTTTAAGAACCATCAAATTATTTAGGTAAATGTTCTTCTTAAGACTGTACTGATAAGTTCAATGCATTGTTTTTTATTAAGTTTTTAGTTACTTCTTGTTGATTTTTTCATGTGTACATATATGTTGTACATAGAGACACTATTTATGTGAATAAAACTTGACTTAGCCATGAAAATGCTCAAGTATATAACTTATTAATAAATAACAAGTTCATCAATTAGCTATCAATATCATTTTCAACATATGAGAATTAATGGACGACTAAAAGGAAATATTTATCGAACAGATCAAACAGTTACTGAAAAAATAAAAATTTTCAGTTTTAGGATGTTTCACTTCCAATTCTAGCAACCTAGATCAACCAGAAAGCTTAGAACCTTAGTTCCACTGTTCTCAGGTACATTCCAGTTTCCACAAGAACAACTAAGAATTTGAAATTCCTCCTTAATGCACTGTGAATTAACTTTACGCAGAAAACGATATAATAATTGCATATATCCCTTCAAACCCATGTAATTGCAAGATTGAAAATTTTGTTCGAAAAAGTCAAGAAAAATATTTGTTCGCAAACACCGAATGCACAAAGACGTTCACGTAACTCTGGACAGGCAGCCATTTGCAATAGCAGCTGATCAGATGTCACCGCTGCAAGGCTACCGATCATACAGCAGGTCAAAATTGTCCTTCGACGGTAATATTTGAAGAAAATAACATTGTCCCTCGGTACATTCGTCCTTAGGTACAGCATCCTCCCCTGTACGAAAAAAAAATGGAGCGGCGCAGTAGAACATCACGTTTTCCTGACACACACGTTTTCACGTCGATAGTTTTTTCAGGAGATATTCTCTAGAAAACTAACACCGTGTCTAATATATTTATAACGCTTCGCAGTTCAGTTTATTTCCGTCATTTTTGTTGCGTTCAGTCCGCGAAACAGTTCAGACTGATTGTGAATGGTGTCACGAGGATTGTGTTCGTTTCAAGATTTCATTAGATTCATCTTTCTCTAAGTAGATACATGGTTGAACGAATGAAAATTGTGTGTAATTATGTTACTAACCCTTTACGGCCATATAGCTTGTTTGAAATAAACTTAAACAATGGTACTTTGCATTGAAATGTGATTATTTGGATTTATTCTTTTAAGAGGAAGCTTTGCATTAAAATGTCTTATAAGTAATTTTGCAATGGTTCATGGATTATTTTGTAATTAGGTTTTGTTGAAAAGAGTGTTTTAAATGTAGAAATTTGATTTCTACTGTTTCCAAGTTTTCAAACTCTATATTACACATATTTCAGAATTTGGAAATTGGAAAATTTGTGTATTCGGAAATGTAGAAATTAAGCTTTGAAAATTTGGGGCTTTGGATATTTGGAAATTTGTGAATTAAGAAATTTGAAAATTTGGGAATTTCAGAATAAAGAAATTTGAAAATTAAGGAAGTTAAAAATTGGAGAATTTGAGAATTGAGAAATCTCAATATTTGGAAATTAGGAAATCTTGAAATTTGGAACATTACAAACAATCTAATAAAGATCAATAAAATATTCAAACCTGAGATAAATACAACCGTAAAGGGTTAATTAAGTAAATATCTTTGAAATATTAATCAGTAGCAAATTAGTATAGGTGTTTCTCTCTTCTATACACCGTGTTCAATACTATATACACATTTTCCTATTAATATATTTAATTACAGTAGAACCTCCAGTATCCAAATATTTACCACCCAAAAACACATTTCCTTTTCAAGCCTTTGATAACTATACTTATTCATAAAACACATTGGTAGAAATGCAAAATAAGTAGATTTACCTCCAACGATTACTCAATTTGATGCTTAAAGTTGACTAAAAACGTCGACGTAAATATTACAGAAATGTGTTTAATACAATCTAATTGTGCGTCAAAACATTGCTTTCGCATAAAGTGTAGTAAAGTGATTATCCAGAAATGGATAACCCCACCATTATCCACAATTTTATATTAACAACGTTAACGAAATGTTTATACGGTCACTTTCAACGAATGTCAAGCTTCAAATTGATACAATATAAGTGGCACTTTGCGATAGTTTTATGTCATCAATTTGTGTTAAACTCGATGGTTAGAAATCGTTTATTGATTTTTGTGATTGGCGAACGGCCATTTTGTGTTAAGAATATTAGCAAAGATTTTATGTAGATTGTTTCGTCAGATTTTACATTTTAAACTGATATATTACAAGTGCTATTTTGTGACACTTTCACGTTATAAAATTGTGATTTACTGTTTTCAAAAGCGGTAATATAAGATGCAGTGAATTAATATAATATAAGATACTTTGTATACAGGGTGGTAGTGATTTATAATCAAGTTATAAGAAAAATGTGGAAGTTATTTGCAATTGCGGATTTGTTGTTGGCATTTGCTGTTGATATGGGAGAAAGATTTATCACTACTTATCACTACTTTTGAATTTGAAAGTTTTGAAATTAGAAAAGTTAAGAATTTGAGAAATTTAAAATTTTTAGTTTAAAAATTTGAAAATTGGGAATTCGGCAGTTTGCATTTTGTGAGTTTGCAAATTGAAAATTTTATGATTTGAAAGTGTAAAAATTCTGAAACTTGGCAATTTGAAGTTCGGAAATTTCGGAAATAAAAGTACAAAAATTTATTAATTTCGACATCAAATAAAATTGTATCATCCAACTTTGAAACACTCTGTACATAAAATAAATTGCTTTACGTGAACTGTCCATTTCAGTATCCCATTAAAACTCCTCTAGATTTCTTTTCGTTACGGATAATGGAGGTTCAATAGCAATTAATATTACGTGTAAAGATGTGGTGCACGTGAAATATCAATATACTAACAGATAACAGCTTGATTCGCTTTTAAAATTGACTGAAATGATGGTATGATCGAAGCACGTTTACGCAGTGCGAGAACGAGAAACGGAAATCGTCCCATCGTCGATTTCCGTTCACGAATAGCCAATGATATGTACTTAGCCTAATACGTAATTATAGTTAGAACGCGTTAATTGCACGGAGTTTTCTTGCAGATAAGTAGCAATAGGTATCTAGGTTCAGCTTAGAAACCTTTCGAACTAGTCCTAATTAGAGATTCTCTAATCACAATCGCGAAATAATTGGCGCCGCCATTTTTCACCAAAAAGCGCGAAATTTAACTTGTACGTTCTGACGTATTTTAACTTAGAGATACAACTTACATAAATAACTTTTAACAGTAGATTTATGTGCGTTGACCGCTTATTTTTAACTGAACTTAAAACAGAAAAACAAAGAATTATCAGTATATTTATACAATAATTTTTCGTAAAAAATTAACATATATTCTGACAAGAGCTTCTGCAATTTACAGTAAGAAATCTAAAATCCGTTACTTGAATAGGTTCTGTAAATTTATCGTTAATAAAAAGTATGAAGTTTATATATAAAGCTCTTCATATATACGTAAAGTGTCTATAACTTTTAACCTATCAATCATAATTTAAAACTGAAAATTTTTTAATTTAAAAATTGTTATTAATTTTTTATTCAAAATTAGTTTAAATATAATATTACATATAATAAGCAGGGACACAATATTCTGAAAATAAAAGAATAAAAATTTATTATTTATGTAATTTGTATCTTTCAGTTAAAATATGTCATCTTGTACAATTTAAATTTCGCGGTACAAGCTGTGCAAAGAAATGCGCGGCGACTGCACTGCGTTGTTGATCTATCCTTGCTGACTATTTCGGGGTTCTGATTAAAAAGTCTCTAGTCCTAATAGGTAGACACTTTCTATCGACAATTTATAAATTCGTAGAATTCTAAAGTATATTATCAACGCTCTTTGCACGAGAGGACAAATTTTTTGCCTAAATACATTCACCTAACCGTAATGCGCAAATTGGTCGAATATTATTACTAATTAATATCCGTCTATCATTAGTTTTTTCATTGTAGGATAGCATCATTGATTGAAGTACCAGCATTTCATGTAAAGGTGACGTAAGAAAAATTAAACGAATTTTAGTACCATGTAACATACAGAATTGTTAAAGATTCTATTCATATTATTTACATTTTTGATTCGCGTGAAGTTATTTCAAGCGTGAAACGGAATGTTAGAGGTCACAGAATGCGTACACTTTGACGCAATGGAGGCTTTCTTTGGAAAAGAGCAAGGTTAGGGGAAAATGCATTCCATTACTTGTATTAACATTTCCGAAGTTTTAACATATGAATCAGACGATTTCTACAATTTCTAAATTTATAATTTTCGACATTTGTAATGTTGAAAAAACTTACAAATTTTTAAATTCAAAATTTTTATATTTCAAAATTTACAAATTCTCTAACCTTTAAATTTTTAGAACTTTTACAAGTTTGAGAATTTGAAAGCTTGTTTGAAAATTTGACAGTGTAGAAATTTAATAACTTAAATTCTAAAATATATAAATTTGAAGATTTGAAAATTTTTAAATCTTCAAATTCATAAGATTCCAAAATTCAGAAACTTCTTCGAGTTTTGAAATTGTCAAAAATTGTCAATATTTAAATTAAATGAAAGTTTTCAAGTTTCAAATTTAAACAATTTTTAAAGTGTAAAACGTTACATTAAAGCAAATAGTGAGTTCTCCTTTCCCTATATTGCCGTTTTCCTTAACAAAGCCTACCCTGCAGATGTACGCTCGATAACTTAAAACTGTTAAAGAAAATGTTTCTCATTGAAAGTGCAGTTATATTGAAATATGTAGAAGTTATTGTTTTATTGAAGAAAATATCAACGATTCTAATAGAAAAAACTGATTCCTTCTTCAAATTGTATAAAATTGTAACCAATTGTAGTTAAAAAAAAAAGCATACAAAGTTTACTAAACGCGTTCAATTTATGTACTTCCTCTTACATAAATTCGATGCATACAACTGTAAATCGTATCATTTATAATAATAATAAGATAAGTCACTATAAATTACCGAATTTTGCAACAAAAATATGAGAATTGCCTATCATCTTCAAATAAATTTCTCTATATACTAGTATACAGAGCGACCATTGTGACTATTTACCGGGACCACGTTTATAGTCACTATAAATTACCAATTATCGGTGATAAAAAATATGAAAGTTTCTTCTTCAATAAGATTTCTGCATATATTACTATATAGAGTATATATAATGACTATTTGCAGTGACTATACTTATAGTCACTATAAATTATCAATTGTCTGTAAGGAAAATACGAACATTTCTCTTTACCTTCAAAAAAGTTTCTCTATATATTCTTATACAGAGTAACTATAACGACCATTTATAGTGACTATAATTATAGTCACTACAAATTAACAACTATCTAGAACTAAAGATACGAAAATTTACATTTGAAAAAATTTCTCTATATATTATTATACAGAGTAAATGTGGTAACCATTTATGGTGACTATATCTATAGTCAATATGTTCGTACCCACCATACGTATAGTGACAGTACTAATAGTCATCAGGCTTATAGTGACTGAATTTATAGTCACTAGAAATTATCAATTGTCCGTAACGAGAAAACGAAAATTTCTGTTTGCCATCAAGTAAGCTTCTCTATATATATCGCCGGACCTCCTTTAAATGAGCCAAATACGTATCATAAAATAACGGTGCTAGTAATTTCCGCGAGAAACATTGCTGTATGCCCTATACATGTATAGTATAAATATATTATACATATCATACGTAATATAATGTTTGACGTGATACATGTTACACACAATTCGCTAAACACGTACAATATGACAGGTAATATATCTCACTATATATTACATGACATATATATGTATATATGTATAATTATATATTCATTACATTAATCGTAACATTGTGCAGTACGTATAAAAGGACCTTGCACGTGCATCGTTGAAAAAAAATCAAAGACGCAAGCGCAAGCGATTAGTTTTCTTATTTTTTTGCGTTTTTCTTTTTCATTTTGGTCTTTTCGTGGAAACTGTTCGACGGTGTGTTTCATCGTTCCAATCGAAACGAATTTGAACGTTAACCCGTTTGCATCAGACGCGGATATATACGTCCGTTTCGTTTCGCGAATATATCTGCGTGTGGTTGAAATTTATCTTGCAAATTTGAGTAATGGTACATACATAATTTTAAGAATGTTCCTTGTAGTGTTAAGATTGTACAATACAATCGACGAAGATGCAATGTAATCTGGAAAAATGTTTTGTGGAACTCTTTTGTTACAGTGGACTCTTGTTATATTGCCGGTTGAGAGACATTTTCTTTATGTGCACTCCGCATTTCTCTGTTCGCGTTAAATGCACGGATGTTGCAAGCTCATTCATTTACAACTTATCAAGTTTTCTAATTTTGGACCTTTTTTATTTAGGAATTTGGGAATTTTTAGGGTAGTGGAAATTTCGCAATTTGGATGTATTGGTAATTTACATACTTTAGTTTGGTGATTTGGAAATTTGAAAATTGAGAAATTTTTGTTGTTTAAGAATTCCGGATTTTTGGAAATTTTGGGACATCAGAAATTTGGAAAATTTATGATTTCAAAACATAGGAATGTGGAAATTTGAAGAATTTTTTGAAATTGAACATTTTAGGGTTTTTGGGAATTTTTGAAATATTAGACCATTTTGGAAATTTTGGAATTTGAAAATCTAGATTTTTGGAATTTGAAAATTTAGATTTTCAGAATTTAAAAATTACAGAATTTTTAAATTTAGGAATTTGAAATCTCGATATTGAAAACTTGAAAATTAGAAAATTTCAGGACATCGAAAATAAAACATGTGAATACCTAAAAATTAAAAAATCTGAAACTAGGAATTTTTGCAATTTCCACTGTTACAGTCTCGTTTGTAATATAACGAAAGTCTACTGTACTCTAAAGGAACCTATGATATTATCGTCAAAATTCTGAATTAATACTGCATTACTGTAATAATAATAATTTCAATTCTGGAGAGGTACTACTTTTTTTACCAGAGTAAAATTTGTGCTAATTATTCGTACTTTGATAATAGTCTTGAATTAAATTGAATGGAATGTCTTCTTTATTTCTGGAATATTTCTGTATTAATTTACAAATTTTTTGTCAAAATTACGTACATTTTTATTCTTCCAAAACAGAACTCATTAATTCCTTATATCAAATGCTTCTTTTTATCCAAACAATATTTGCATTAATCTAATAAATATACAAGGAAAATTCTGCACGTTTTTCTATTAGACAGAGTAATATCAAAGCAAATTATATGAATTATTCAAGTCGCTTTTATAGTCTGTTTAAAATGAACGTCGACGTAAAAATTTTACAGTGAGAAATCTGATTACATGGAATTTAATTCCAGTATATATCTGTGTTTTAAAAGGATTTAATAATTTCAAATTGTCACATTTAAAAATACAGAAATTTCAATCTCTTTATTCCCAATTTTCACGTTTCTGAATTTAAGAATTAAATAATTTTAAATTTTAATATTCAGATTCAGAAATAATGTTTCTGTATATGCATACATAATTATTTATTTATTTCCGGCAATTAAATCAATAGTGTATACATTTATTTTAATCAGACTCTATCATCTTTAACGTTAATAAAAGACAAAATTGGTAAATGCTTTTAAAGTCTCAGAACGATGCAAATGGGTTAAATCAACGCATGCGCTATTCGAAACAAGACTAAGACCACTGACGTAACTAGGTGGGGCCCCGAGGCGGTCCTAGTGACCCCCCTTTACCTCAAATGTAGAGAACATGTCTTCAGAAATTTGAAAATTTCAAAATATTAATATTTGGAAATTTGTGTATTTAAGAATTTGCAAATTTGGAAATTTCTAAACTTCACTTACAAGCATTAAACTTTGAAAATTTCTAAATTTCCAACATGTATTCTATTTTGACGAAACATTTTCCTTAAATCACCATGTTCTCTAGAGAAATTCATCGCGTACCTACATCCTAAGCCATCATCTACACCAAAATTTCCCCTAGGGACTTCTACCATGTTCAGTTTCCCCATTCAAAAATCCTAGTTACGCCAATGCATAAGACACAACGACAACAACTTCTAATCACCATAGTAACAGACTTAAACTGCTGCAACAAAAGACAAATAGTTGAATCGATCGTCCGTATGTCCACATTTATCTAGCTAGAGGTATGTCCCCAGCATTATATAAAACATTTCTTGACCGAGAATCGAGAGCCAGTAGCTTCTCGTTCGATTCGTTGTGTCACCCTGATGTCACTCGCAGAACGTCACCTATCACTGAAAATCCTCGTTGTTCCATATCGAAAGGTTAATACGTTTTTTCCTTACCGTGTTCAATCGCGAAACGCTGAAAGATCCCGTCGAATAAACATTCGTTATTTAACCGTTTACCTTGAAACATCGATCTCACGAGAAACGTCCGTTAAAGTTCCACAATTACGATCTGGTCGTACAACCGGAAGCCATTTCTAGTTTAGCTAGAATCAAGATGGCGGTAAACCGAAACATTTTCTCCGTCGATAATCTTCCCGCCATTTTGAGATTTTCAACAATTGTCGCCGCGTCCGATAGGTTCTTCTTTCTTCTCTCGGCATAGTTCGTGTTCCATCGACGAATCGTTTTTTCCGGTGAGTTAACTCTGTTATCTAAATTACGTGATTCGACGACTCGATTTGAGATTATTGTTCGAACGTGTTCTTCGTGTTCGTTCTTGTCCGGTAACCGTAGGCGTTCGATCAAGCCGTAGCGGCCGTATCGTGAGTGAGGTTAGATTTCGTAATAAAAATCGTTCGTTTGTCGTTTGTTTTTGTCGATGTTGCCCGAACGTCTTTTGGTAGTAGCGTATCGATGACTGATCCCGAAAAATGGTATGCGAATTAGGGGGCCAGCATCTTTGACAGCTCCTCATCTTGGAGGCAACCTTTCAGAAATTCTTCTTGGGTTAGCTGACCATCGTTATTCTCGTCCATCTTTGCGAAAATGTTTTTCGCTCTCTCCTCCGCACTGTCTGCCGGTCTGTTACTTGAACACGCGCCCAGCATGTCGTATATCGCCTGCGAACAAAAACACATCGCGTTTGCATGTCAGTCTATGGATGATTAACCTTAATTCTTAATTAATACAGTAATCATTCGATATACGCAAATCTCTCGGATCTGAACTTTAGTGTATATTGTACAAGTCCTACTTTGATTGATATTTTGTCGAATGTAGAAAATAACAGCAAACGGAGGAGACCGAGTGTAAACGTTCAGTAACACATTGGTGATACAATTCTAATGCAAGAATAAAACCTTTTCATTTTTTACTTTTTGTTATGGAAACTTTTACCAATATATTTGTGACATTTTCCTGATTAAAATGAATCCAAACACGACGTAGTTTGGAACATATTTAGTTGTAATTTCAAGCGTTTTGCTTATGTTGAGGTTTTGCTATAGCAAGGTTCGCGGTAAACGAACGAGTAATGACACATCGGTAAATTTCGTTTTTCTTCGGTGCTATTCGGATAATCACGTGATGCGTCTGACAGTCGAAATCGTAGACTTCTACTGCTTTATGACTTCAAGGATTTTACGCTAATAAGTTATTACAAGTAAATATTCCCCGAATTATGTCATGTGTGGTCTCATTTTAATAAGAAAAATGTGAAAAATCCATTGACAAAAGTTTGATAACGAAGAAATGCAAAATAAAAAAGTTTTATATTTGCATTTGTATTGTTTCAGGGATATACCTTAACCTGGATCACGTTACATTGCTCAGCGAGCGAGCTCTTGGCGTCTCGAGGGGACTTTTCCACAGTGATGGGGATAACATTTTGCTTATATCGTAAAGGACATTTTTGCTTACATAAAATGATTACTGTATTATGCTTTTTTGTGATGTAGCTGACATCGTACTTCTAGAAGACACCTATAGTTTTTATGTAAGTAATAAAATATTTGATTTTTTATTTCTTTAATTCGGTATATGAATTCTTTAACTTGTCCAAGAACGTAATCTAAGAAATTAGTACAATCGGGTGCAATGAAGGCTATGTTTACAAAACGACATGTATGTAAATGTGAAAATTTTTAAATTCGTAAATTTTCATATTTTAATAAAGTAATAATAGCCCGAGTATTGAATGCAATTAAACCAAATAGCTTGCAAGTTACAAATTCAGTTTCTAATAAGTACTCGACAAAGTCGCCACGGTTCTTGTTTTAGTATCGGTGCACAAAACCCCTTAACAATTATTTGAAAATTGTTGGGATTATGAAATGAATTCCACAACTCTCCTTTAATTTAACAATTTATTAACTACACGTTTTTACCATTTACTTATTCACACCACACGTGTTTACTATTTGACTTTCAAATCTACTCTAATCGTCACGTGTCAACCGTCGCAGATCGCCAACCGTTTCACGCGTCGTAAATTATCGAAGATTGCCGAATCGTTCCGATTGGTTCGGACGCGTCCTATTGGAGACGTGCAATTCTTCTTTTTAATGTTTCTTTTGAACACAAGTTAATTACGAATTGCGATTTATTTTATTGAAAAAATATGGCTCAGACTGATTTCAACGAAAATTATAATGGTGATGCATCTGAAATGGAAGTTGGGTAATAACTTTCCTGGGTAATAACGCTACTCCAATAAAATCCTCATTTGAGAGGAACTTTACTATTTTTATGTTTGTATAAATAAGACTCTTGAGAATTGGTAATAAAGGAACTTGGGTATAATAAGTCAATTTGGGTATACTAAAATCTTCATTTCTTTTTAGCCAGCACTATAAACACTATTGGATAATAAACAAAAATTATCTATCATCACAAAATACAAAAAATGTGTCTATTAGTGCTTAGCAATATTTGTAAATTTATTGAAATGCAAACCCATAAATATCTCGTAATAACAAGAAATGGACTTGTCTAACTTCCAAAATAATCGGCTCGTATTCAAGTTGCGGCTCAAAATGTTCTTATCTCGATGTCGGTGTCTAACAAAACCATTAGTATTACACATGCAGAAATATGTGTACCAGAATCGTCGGTAGATAATGGACGCAAGCAGGAGGTCGATTTATAACCCTTCCGACGCAACTCCCTCATTATCGTTCCGGTCACTGATTACACCCCGTTAAACTGTGTTTCAATTTAACACTCTGACCTATTCGGTTGAAACTGAGAATAATTATCTCGCAATGCGAGTTCAACAATTTGTGGTTTCATCGTCGAATTGACATTTAATCAAAAATTCAATCTGGATATAGCCAAATTCGATAACAACTGCGTTTTTGATAGGACTTGTATGCTCATTAGAGGGTTGGATTTTGGAACGAATTAAGCAAATTAAAATATGGAATACTTATCTCTTTCATAACATTTGAACTTTAACACAAGGATTTTTAGAAAATTCTATCAAATTTTCTTTGAGAATATACTAAATGCTCGTTTTTGTTTTTTTTTTAATAAATTTTGTAAATATTTATGGTTATTAAAGTTCATTTTGCAATAATGTATTACTTAATTATGGTAATTGTTATTAATTTTTCTAAATTACTAATCATTCATAGCTACCAAAGTTCACATTTGCAATCTTGTATTTCTTAATTGTGACAATTATTATTCATCAATTTAAATATATTTTCTATTTAACCAACACAGTAATTATAAATTAAGATTCATACATGTCAGAGAATTAATATTTCCAAAGGTACCTGATTAATAATATTATATATCAATAGTAATAAATAAAATTGCATATTATTCTACAAGTACTTTAATAAAATCGATAAATCATTGACATAAAAATATAAATTAAACTAGTTTATAAAAAATTAAACGTGTTACTTATGCTAAAATTACTAAATTGTCAATTATATAATACCTGCACAATTTTTGTCATTTCCTGAATGTCGATGACGCCATTTCCATCAACATCGTACATACGGAAAGCCCATTTCAATTTTTCTTCTGGTGTACCACTGGATGTAACATCAATGGCCAACAGAAATTCCTGCAACAAAAAATATAACAATAATATAGAGATAGTCCTATTTTTAGACAAATTTGAAAAAGTACAGTATCTACCATTATTTCTCTTAATTTTTAACAATAACACATGAACTATTCCAGTAGTTTTTACATCAAAATTTAATTAACAATAATTAATTCAAATATCCATCAGAACAATCGCTTAACTAAATCATGGTTACTTTTGACTTATACATATTTCAGTAATTTTGTGACGCGTGTTTTATCACATAATAATGACTTTGAGGTTAAATCTTGTAACCTGTAGAGAGTGTTCCCTAATCTTTATGGTCACAAGTTACTGATGATACAGCACTGATTACATCCTGTTCATAACATTTTTTGTCTACTGCGGTTACTGGAAGTGTCTCATAAATCATGGCAGCCATTTGCTAAAGCTCCTACATTCTACATAATGGCGCAGCGCACGGGAACGAGGTACACGGGTTCTTTAACAGCTTTGTTCGACGTTAATTTCGAAGTTACGAACGTAAGAAAAGGCTCATTTTTGTAGGTGGAATATAAGGGAAAATGGAATGATATATTTTCTTAATCTGATAATGGTAATGCAAAAGATTGTAAGCGTGATTTTCTAGAAAACTGCTTCTTGTTTATAGTATGTTTCTTACTAATAAGTGAAGATACTTACAGGCTTGTTTACTGTTAGTTTTTATTTTTTAATATCCTTCTGTTTTCGAGGAAAAATATACATAGAAAACGTGTAGACTCTTGAATATTATAAAATGAACTTTTTAAATAAAAAAATATTATGAAATTATTACAGTATAAAATACTATAATAATATAACAAATATGCCTGTTATATTAAGATAAGAAAGAAAGAAATTCAAAACAAATAAAAAATAGAAAAATATTACAACATTCGACGAATGATATTCTATAAATAATTCATATACACAATGATACTATAAATTAAATTATATGTATAATATGTACAACTTAATTTGAAACAAAATTCTGGACACTCAAAAAATGATTGATCTGGCATAAAATCACTTTATATTAATATTGGAGTAATTATATTCATTCCGTGGCAATTGAAGTTAAATATTATTTTTCCGATAATCACAAAGATAAAAGTTTATGGGTGATATCCTTTATTAAAATTCTGTGATGATCACCATTACTGAAATTCTTTGATAGTTATTCCAGTATCAAAAGTAAATAAATGAATAAACAATAAAGTTACAAACTTCAAATAATTCAAATAAATATAGAAAAGTTATTCTAAAGGTTTTTCTAAATATTGTGTGCTATTTTTAATATTTTATCGCAGTGTGCAACGTTGGGAAACAATATGGTGATTTTTGGAAGTCGAACGGCTTTACGTCAGGTCTCATAGGAGCTTTCGAATATCGTCGTTACAGATACAAGTGCGATGCTGAATTAGGTCACCTGACGCCTTAGGTAGACAAACGACGAGAATTTTAAAGAACGAAGTCGAGGGCGAGTCGGCTCTTTTGCTCTTCCTGACCTCTCGAGTATCTCCACTTCTCTTATTGACCCTATCGACGTGCTAGCCCCTCTGGCCAACTTCTGCCATTGGCTACTTTTTTACTTCTATCCGAACGATCGTCTTTTTAAAAAGTCTTCTCGTTACATTAAAGCCTCGATACGAGCGAATCTTTCGGGACCGAACTGTGGCTCACATCGTATTAGTTCCGACATTGATCGAAATTTACCGAACGTAGAAAAGAACAGCGGGGGACGGAAACGTCCGACCAACCGAATGTAAACAAACAGTAAACATATCAGTGAGACAATTCTAATGTAAAAACAAATCTTCTTTATTTTTAACCTTCTGTTATGGAAACTTTTACCAACATAATTGTGACATTTTCCTGATTAATATGCCACCAAACACGACGTAATTCGGAACATATTTAATTGTAGTTTCAATCGTTTCCTTTACAACACAAGTTTTATTGTAATTCGCGGTAAACGAACGAGTAGTGACACGTCGGGTAACTTCGTATCCGTTCGGTGTTATTCGGGTAATCACGTGATATCTTTGACAGTCAAAGTCGTAATGGCTGAAGTGTCTAAATGCGTTGGAGAAAAGTGGTTGAGGTTATAATAAAGTTTCGAAATAAGCGAATCTCTCAGGTCTAATCTTTCACTTGTATCGTGTAGTTCCGACACTGACCGAAGTTTGCTGAACGCAGAAAAGAATAGCGAGCGACAAAATAACCGAATGTAAACGAACGATAACATCTTTGAGACGATCCTAATGCAAGAATAAAACCGTTTTATTTTTTATTTTTTTGTTACGAAACTTTCACCAATATATTTGTGATATCTTTTTTATTAAAATCAGACCAAACACGGTATAATTCGGAACATATTTACTTGTAATGTCAAGTGTCTCGCCTATATTGAGTAACACATTGTAATAAATTATTACAAGCAAATATGTCCTAAATTTCGTCGTATTTGGTCACATTTTAACGAGACAAATAATACAAATATGTTGGAAAAAGTTGTACAAATAAGAGAACTGAAAACAAAAAAGTTAGTAATAATATAACAGACTTTTGATCTTTATCGGTTGTCACAACTGTCAATGAATTGTATTTTACGAAGCAAGTAGAATACCGCCGCTATGTTCCGCCATTTTGCAGACTTCTTATTCTGACTCATTTGATAGCTTTATTCTTACGCAGTCTAATTAAGTAAAAAATAATTATACCTATTATTACAATTGTAATAATTTTAAATTGTTTAGAATATTGATAAAATTTTGAAATTAACGAAAGTTTCGAAGGGCTTAGAAATCTTTAAAACTCCAGCTTGAATCTTTTGGATTTTCGGTGAATTACCTAAGAATCTAGCAAAAGCTCCCTCGCTTGAATCGCTGCACTCAATCCGGCACATTTAATCTTTTATTTGGAACGGTGAATTTAAATCGCTTTCTCAAAGGGCGTCCCTCTCGGATTCATTTATATCTTCTCCCTTATATCCTACCTTTAATTATTATGCATAGTTTTAACCCCTTGGCTTATAACATTGAATCGCACTCGTGACGCACATTACAGTTGAAGCGTCACAAAGCCGGTGGCCAAATTATTTTACTCAAGAAATTTTTTCTTAAAAATACAATTTATGAATTCCAACACTTATACTTTCGTTAATACAAATTGACAAATTGTATACAGTGTTAATTCTTCAGATTAAAAATTTTTTAATTGCTTCTAAGTGTTCAAGTTTTCTTAAGTTACTTAATTAAATCTTAAGTTACTTAAATACCTATATATTTCTAAATTTCTAGATGCCCTTATTCCTACATCCCAAAGTGCCTAGATTCCCATATTCCTATGTCTTTAAATTTCTAAGCAACCATATTCCTAGAATCTCATACTCGTAGATAACAAAATTACAAGACCTACAAATCCCTAGTTTCATAAATCCCAAAATTTCCAAACCCCCAAATCCCAAAATTCTTGAACCCCAAAGTTCCTAAATCTCAAAATCCTGAAATCCTAAAGTTCCCAAATCTTAAAATCCCCAAATCCCAAAATTCTCAAATACCAATATTTCCAAATCTCAAAGTTCTCAAATCTAAAAATTCCCAAACTCCAAAATTCTCAAATCTCAAAGTTCCTAAATCTCAAAATCCTCAAATCCCAAAATCCCCAAATTCAAAAATTCCCAAATCTCAAAATCCCCAACTTCCAAAATTCTCAAATCTCAAAATCCCCAAATTCCAAAATTCTGGAATCCCAAAATTCGCAGAACCTAAAATTCCCAAATTGCTAAATTCCCCTATTCACAAGGTCCCTAAATTCCTATGTCCTCAAATTCTTAACCCTCTCCACAAAACTCCCAAAAAACCAGCTACTAAAAAACCTAGTCCCTTTTCAATAACATATGTTTCGTAGCGATGGCATCACCGCTATACTGTACCCACCCCAAACGAAACAGCTAGCTACACCAATAATCACAAGGGTCTAAGAATGCAACCCCTGAAACCCGGCATTTCCAGTTCACCGCGTAAAACCTTCCCCTAAAGCTGATCAGGGTTTCCACGAAAAATCATACGTCGAGTGTTCACCGAATATTTTGAAACCATGAAATGGCGATCAATCGGCAACAAGCTTTGACCAGTGATCCGTCTTAAAGCGAGCCCTGATAAAGGCCATAAGCGCATAAAATCATGGATTTATCAAGCTTATTCGAGCTGCTGGACGGATAGTCAATGGATGTATATATATATAATACGTTTGCAACACGCGTTTACCAAGCCATATTGTATTCGCAACAATGGACAGACAGTTTCACGTTATCCTTTACACTTCAACAGAGGCTCACGATGAATGCAATTCACGTTTACGGGAACAACACTTTCTACTCCACAATATTTTACCTTGGTCGTTTGAAACGTTTGCAGAAACTGCGGGAATTTATCATAATGGCTCTCGCGATTCTGCTCCAGTTTACTTTACCGTTCACTGAACATCTGCAGTTTGCACAGCTATCGCTTAATTACTTTTTTTTTATTATATTCATTTTCCCCGCTTTTCGCTGAAACCTGTTTTCCTATCGCTTCCGTGTAAATTTATTTGAACTATATTGAATTGGTTTTTTGAGAAAATTTATTATACTAATTGCAGTTCTTTATTTATTTTTCAAATGCGGGAAGTTTTATTGCTTATTGTTGTGCTTTGAGTGGATATTTATACGTTATTTAATTTTGTGGAAATTTGGTATACAATTAGGAAATGTGTGTAATTTTATATTTGAAATTGAAAATTTTTGAATTTAAAACATTTTTTTTATTATGGAATTTAACAATTTTTGTATTCGTAATTTTGAGAATTTTATAATTTCATGTTTCTATACTAAATTTTCAAATTTTTAAACTGCAAATTATGCAAAGTTCAACGTTTGGTAATTTACAAAATCTTATATTTGCAAACTTTTAAATTAATTTCCAAAGTTCTAAATAAATTTCCACGTTATATTCCAGATTTTCAATTTCCAAATTTGGAGAATATTATAGTTAATAGTTTTGGAAATTTTAAACTTATGTATTTCCACTATTTCGAAAATTGCCAAACTTCCAAATTTTTTTATTAAAAAAGTATGAAAGTCAAAAGTTTAGAAATTTAATAACTATAAATATATCAATTTTATAATATATTTCAATATTTTACAATTTGTACACTTGCAAGTTGTACAGTCCTAAATTTCTGAAAAACACAAAAGATTCAGTTAAAAAATTTGCAAATTAAAAGATTTGATATTTCAACGTTTCTAAATTTAACTATCTATAAATTTCAAAATTTTCAAATTTGAAATTCAAATTGTAAAAATTCTACATTTCTATATTTTTATATTTATACATTATCAATGTATGAATTGCAAGTTAGCACATTTCTAAATTAAAAAATTTGTTAAATTAAAAAAAAAAATTTTAAAGTTTGATATAAATTTATAGATTTGAAAGTATAAAAATTTGAAGGTATAAAATTTCTACATTTCTAAATGATTAAATATCCACATTACAAATTTCTAAGTTTGAAAAATTGAAAGTTTAATTACACACCGTAATGGAACAAGCAATATACGGCCCTGAACATTGCGTCATCAATGGGCGCCGCTTCCTAATGGTTTAATTTACGATTTCGCCTTATCTCGACAGAGCTGCACCTGTTAGCTCGTTCTCGAATGTGCTAACGGATTTTATTAGACGAGATAACGTGGTAACACGTTTTAGCAATTTTAATATGACACCTATTAATCTGCCATATCTACTAATTAATCAGTCGTACAAATTGCTGATTTCACTGTTATCTATGTGCAAGATGTTGTTAGACAAACCAAAGTATACACGACAGGGAATAAATCACTGTTTATCGGCAATGTATTGCGCGTCTGACAAGATGACACCTATATGTCATACATATCCTATTAGTCCTATTAGTTTAGACCTGCAAATTTACGGATTACCATAGAATCATCAAATTCACCTTTAAATGTATAAAGTAGTAATACCATTACCTTAGGAGTACAAGAAAAATGTTACTCAACATTTCCAGTTAACCATAATACACCCAATCACATTTTTCCCATCGTGTACCTCTACAGTACCAAATTCGGTAGAAAAGTGGATTATCGGAATGGTGCACCTAATATCCACTTCCGTGAGAATAGATACACGAGTTTTGAAGGCTAAGCGCCGTCGGCACGATATTCCGCTGAAAACGAAGGATTGGTCGATCGACAGGGTTTGATGCGATCAAGTTTAATCGTTCGGAATAAACGACGTATGAGAGAGTTCTACCTTCCCGAATAGCGCAGCATTCTTCCATTGAAAAGGTAACGTAATAGGAAAGAAAAATCGATTCGGAGAAACGGCTTACCTTGAAATCGATGTAGCCATTCTTGTCCATGTCGAATGTACGGAAGACGTGATCACAGAATTCCTCCGCGTTGCCAGAGGGGAAGAACATTTTGTACATGTCGACGAATTTCGCTGGCGTTAACCTACCATTCGGGCAGTCTTGCTGCAATCCAAACAAATTATTTCATAAATACTTTAAATATCTTCTTTTTATTTCAAGTTTTAAGTCGTATTCGCTACTATGATCGTAACTTTATACATCTACATTTTCGTTGTTGCACAGTGTACATTTTTAACAAAACCTATCGTACAACTGAGATAGGTTAGTTTTATTTCTTGTTTTAAATATCGTTGAGGTATTGTTTAATGAGCTTGCCACATTCTAAATTGACACATGATAATAATTTATTCGCACTTTATTTACGTTTATATGCATTTCACGTGCTTGCGTTTGACGTATTGTAATACGACTAAAACGATGCCTTTTACGACCTTTTACGCATGCGCACAATCATACGCGCATGCGCACAATCATAAACGGTGCGTACAATCGCATACGCATGCGCACACTTGCGAATGTATTCGAACGGGCATTTCGATTCTTATTTCCGACATTTAGTTTAGCATATTTTGATTTCTTTAAAGAAGGAAGTGACGTTATTAATAATTTTAGTTGAGTTCATTGTTTCATTTATATTACGTTTGATCTTATATTTCTTCCAATTTGCATTTAGATGATAACAGTCAAAAATATGTTTTGTACTAACTTTTCCGTTGTAAAATGTACATTTCGGTATCCTTTTTCTTTGTAAGTAAATAATTATGTAACAATTAGTGCGATTAACTATACTACGTGTAATTCAACTTAAAAATTTCGTAGTTTGCAAATTTGGGAATTTAGAAACTTCGAAATTTTAGAATTTTGAAATTTAGAAATGTGGGAAATTAAAACTTAAAAATTTGAAAAATTGGTGATATCGCTGCCCATATTGGTGATTTTAAAAATGACGACGTTTAAAAATATGTGACATTTTAAGAATTCTAGAAATATAAAAATTTATAAAATTAAAAATGTTTAAATGTAGATAATGAAAATTGGGAAATGTAAAAATTTTTAATTTGAAAATTTGTAAGTGTTCGAACTCGGAAGTTGACAATTTGCAAATTTGGAAATTCCAGGAATTTTGAAAACAAAGAATGTGTTGATTAAAATTGAAATTTTTTGCGCTCTACAACTAGTGACTATACTTAAGCTTATATTTAACTCAACTTCCTACATAATTGCCAAACATTTTCACTCAAAATAGTCGAACTGCCATTTCATAAAATATTTACTATTTCTCTCGGAACACCGTGTATATCTCTAACGTACTAACAGTTGTGGTAGTAAAATCTCTACCAAACGTAAAAATTACGAGCGATCGTGTTCGGTTAAAGATACCGCAACTTCATCGGGTCAATCGTAACATGACCTTGTGCAAATCGAACCTTTTTAAACTCTGCCACTCCCAATAGCTTCTATCTGATTGACCTTTACACGAGCGTCGTTTGTCTTGGGCGGTTTTTGAAACGGAATTGTTGCCTTTAGCGATGGCGTTGGAAAACGGGACAGCGATCGTTTATTTCAATTCCACCAGGGGGAGAACTCGTTTGTGTTCGTGTTACGAAATGGCCGGAAGTTCGCGTGAAATGCGGGACAAATCGAAGAATGTCCTGGGATAATGACAGTTTTACCTTAGTTTAATTAGTTGTGCGAGCTGCGGCTTTCGTTCGAGAGCTGTTTCAAATTATCCGAGAAACTTTGAGCGAACAACTTTTTCGAGGAGCCTCGGATTTCCCTCGAAATTGTTAAATTCTCTTTAAAGGCCAATTAGCCGGGGCTAGATGCTCCTGCTGGAGATGCAATGAAAACTGATTCATCCCTCGGGTTAGCGCGGATTTATTTCTTTTTATTTGATCGAATAAGCTCGAATAAACAACCAAGAGGCCGGAGATCGACGGAGATGGAGAGTCCTCTCTTTGATTCAATCGGATTTATGCTTGATAAACTAGTTAACATCGAACGTTAAAGATACCCCGTGTTTTTTTTTTCCTTTTTTCTCTCCCCGGCTTTTTATAGCCTTTACAGTGTAGATTTATGGATAACTGCTGTGATTTCTTTGATTCGTATAAAACTGTTAAACCGTTGATCAAGGAAAAAAGCACTCTGCTCGTTAATTTCAACAGCTAATGGACCGTCTTAAAAATATGAAGTTGGTAGCATACTTAACCTAACACAAAACACAAGTATAAGTTACACAGTGTATAAATACAAAGGCTATAGCCGAATAAGGTAGTAAAATGTGCCCTTGAGTCAAATGAAAAACCCAATACGTCAGTCGGTAGCATATCAAAAAAAAACATCTTACACCAAGTTTCAACCCCCTATCTCATCCGTGGGGGTAGTAAAAGGGAAAAAACGAAATTCCGGTTTTTGGCCTATTTTGCCTATTTAATTTCGTACAAAAATTCTGAAAAAATTCTTAAACATTGAGGTCCACATAGCGCATATTATAGAATTTTTTCAGATTTTTTGATCCCAAATTGTAGTTGTGAAAAATCAAAAACCGAAAAAAAATCGAAAAAAATGCGATTTTTTATGGAAGATGTCGGAGCACTACTTTTATATTAATGTGGTAGTTAGGTATTGGTACAACTATTATCCCCTAATTTTTTCAGATTTTTCGGTGAGGTGCGCCGTAGTTAAAAAAATCAAAAACCGCTATAATCCTTTAAAACAGTACTTTCCGCTTCGAATTTATATGCCTTCTTTTCCCAGTATATTTATTAAGTAAACTTAAATAGATTCACATTCATAATTAAGAGAAATGATATATTAGTTAAAGAAATAAAATTCATTTATTAATTAATTTTACGTCGTAGTTGGTTATATTCCCGAACATAAGATTTTTCGTCAACGGATGAATTGGCTAAGTGGTTAGGGGTCCTGCCTCGTAATCTATGCATGTTTTTTGGTCGCAGGTTCGAGCCCGCTGGACTTGGTTTTTTCCATAATACGTTTTTCATTTTTTTTTTTCGTTTTTAATAATATTAATACAGTTTCAAATGGTTTATGAATAATTGTTATACATTTCTATATCCACAGGGTGCAAAGAACCTGCATATAATAGTACATTTACAATAGTATTTAATACATATAATAATATATATGTATTTTATTATTATTTTATACCATGTGAATGCAGAAATGTATAACAATTATTCATAAACCATTTGAAACTGTATTAATATTATTAAAAACGAAAAAAAAAAATGAAAAACGTATTATGGAAAAAACCAAGTCCAGCGGGCTCGAACCTGCGACCAAAAAACATGCATAGATTACGAGGCAGGACCCCTAACCACTTAGCCAATTCATCCGTTGACGAAAAATCTTATGTTCGGGAATATAACCAACTACGACGTAAAATTAATTAATAAATGAATTTTATTTCTTTAACTAATATATCATTTCTCTTAATTATGAATGTGAATCTATTTAAGTTTACTTAATAAATATACTGGGAAAAGAAGGCATATAAATTCGAAGCGGAAAGTACTGTTTTAAAGGATTATAGCGGTTTTTGATTTTTTTAACTACGGCGCACCTCACCGAAAAATCTGAAAAAATTAGGGGATAATAGTTGTACCAATACCTAACTACCACATTAATATAAAAGTAGTGCTCCGACATCTTCCATAAAAAATCGCATTTTTTTCGATTTTTTTTCGGTTTTTGATTTTTCACAACTACAATTTGGGATCAAAAAATCTGAAAAAATTCTATAATATGCGCTATGTGGACCTCAATGTTTAAGAATTTTTTCAGAATTTTTGTACGAAATTAAATAGGCAAAATAGGCCAAAAACCGGAATTTCGTTTTTTCCCTTTTACTACCCCCACGGATGAGATAGGGGGTTGAAACTTGGTGTAAGATGTTTTTTTTTGATATGCTACCGACTGACGTATTGGGTTTTTCATTTGACTCAAGGGCACATTTTACTACCTTATTCGGCTATAGCCTTTCTTTTATTATTTATTTTTTTAATTTTTTTTCTTTCTTTTATTTATACAAAAGATTGTGTAAAAAAACATCAATTCAATATTTTATTTTAAGTTAAGCTAACTTCATATTTTCAACAAGACCCATTAACATACTGTGCATTACTTATTTTTACTACATGGTTTACTGGAGGATTTAAGTAATAAAAATCTATATGAAACTGTATATATATTTTTAGAAAACTAGGAAATTTCATTAAATGATCTTCTCAAACATTCTTACTTTTATTACAGATAGCACCTTGTGTAAACCATATTGTTTGTTGGCATTTCTACTTATTTGTTAGTTTTGGTTACATAACCTAATTATGAACACATGCGTCACATGTGTTAAGTTAACTTGGTGACTGAAAGAAATGTTTATTCACTGTTTAGTCTTTTATCATATTTATTTGTTATTCTTTTAATGAGTTAAATTAATGTGATTATTTTTGACACAAGTGAAGAGTGGAGACTAATAAAATTGTAAGTAATTAAATATTTCAGAACAGTATTTTGTTCATCTAAATGCAGTTTATTGATAAAAAAAAAAATCAGTACATCAAATGGTTCTTGTACGTACCACAGTGCTTTGCATTATTTAACACTACTTTTGTTAAATCACAATAAAAGGAATTAAATATTTTGAGAAAGAATAAAGATTTCTTGTACATTTTACATAAAAAGAACTAGAATTATATTCTCAATAAACATAATAAAGTGTTGAAAATAACAATACATTTTGAAATGAACAAAAATAAAATAAATGCAAAAAGTTACAGCAAAGAACAGTGATAATTGCTCACAGGCATGTCCAGTCTAATTTAGGGAAGTGGTCATAAACATGCATGCTATATTAATTACTAAAAATGCTAAAAACTATAAATAACTATAATAACACTTCCACTCATATGTAATGACATTGGTTTTCATATTTTATAAAAAGAAAACTTATTGTCTTTTTATTTGCACTCTTTAATATATAGATTTAAAAAAATATAATTTTGTATTTATGTAAGTAAAATATAATTTGAGTACTTTGTATTGAATTTAGTATTGTTTATTACATTTCTGATAATTTTTGTCTATAATGTAATATAATAATGTAAGAAAAAGTATTATATTGATGGCTCAGTGCTCAAATCTTGTATATATACTTTTTATGTCATTTGAGTTTTTAATAAATAATTCTTCACTGTTTCTTTATATTGTATAAAAATTATATTTATATTTACTTTATAAATCTGTTCAAAATAATCTTTCTATTTATTATACCTTCTAAATTCAATTATTCTGGTTATTTAAACATTTGCAATTCTGTAAACTTAAATTATTGCTGGTAATTAAGTTTAAATTATAGTTGTAATATATACATAAAACAATAAATATAGTGCAAAAGATATTTACTTAATGTAATGTAAACAGCTGTTGAATCTTTAATCCTTTTTTTTAGAAAACATTGGAATATACAATATTTGTGTAATAAACCATCAATGTTACTATAAAATAAATATTGTACTTACTTTAAACCCTTTGTACCATTCCTTTATGGTTGCTTCGTCATATCTTGTGTGTGACTTGAGGAAATCCATGTCCTCTTTGCTCAACTTATCTTTGCTCCCAAAACAACCCATTTTGTGATCTGTAACAATGAAAAGTAACATTCTCTATTATTATAAAAAACAGAATATATTTTTCCTACCAAAATCATTATTATGAACTGTTATATTTCAGTTCCAATTTTACCGACGTTACACTTAAATTTAGTTTAAACCTCTTTTCTCCTTATTTCACAATTTTATGATTAACCCACAATATTTAATTAAAAATTAAATTTGTAGATAAAAAACATGAAATTATTAAGATATCTGAGGATAATAATAATTATTTTCATTAATATCTAATATTTCCATAACTCTTTCCCGTTTAAATCAAAACCCAATAAATAACAGCAAATATTATTTATAGATAAATAATTTGTGTAAGAACAATGTACACTTCTTTGATCGGAACGTAAGTAGTGCTGCAGTGTTAGTAATGATACTAGCGTTCTTGGGTACTACAAAATAAAATACTATGTAATTTTCACTACCAGTCCTCGTTGCGGATGCACGCAACGCAATTGATTACGGTACAGATGCCGAAGTTGAAGCTAACGCAACAGACAGGAAATTATAAACTAACACGCGATTAGAATCACGAACAATACAAATTACGACTTCTTCATTTTAAAATGAATTATTGATACCTTCTGCTACTTTGTAAGTAATATCTTATTGAATGTTGAAACACTTTTAGAATATTATATCATTCTATAAGTAATATTAAACTACTATTATTAATGCTATTCTTTTGGCATTTAAATAAGTATAGAAAGAATATTTCATAGTGGCTTGTTAGAAATTTAGCGTCACAGTTTTATTTTATTATTTATCCACATAATTTACATATATGAGACAAGATAGTTTACTCTTACTGTATGAAGACTTTGCGGTAATCATATTTGTATTTCCCGCGAATTGTTCATGCGCGCGCAGCAGCCGGAAAATATAGATACCATAGACCGAGTGTAGTGTTGTGTCTAATTAAAACGTATGAAATCGTTATAATTAGTAAGTAATCTTAAAGCATTTATTGTTTACGTTATACATGTTACAAAACTTCTTAGTTACAATCTTAGAAATCTCTCGAATACGTTTTAAATATATATATAATGAATCGTGGAATGAGCTGAATTGAATTTTTAGGTTAATTTTTAAACAGCTCCTATTAACCTTTATTTAATTGTAAACTGTAAGATGTTTTCACACTATTTTGTATGAGAATTGTTCTTAAGACTGTATTTTCCAACTCGAAATGTTTTAAATTATTATTGATATTGGCTTATATTAATAATTTGTTTATACATCATAAATACATTATTCAGTAATACAATTGGTTTTTCATTAATCTCATATAACGTGCTGAGTAAGTCTTGTTAATAAATGTTTGTAATAACTGCAATATTTGATATACATTAGTCAACTTTCGATATAATATTGTCTGACAATGAATATTTCCGTCTGCAGCAGTAGGTATGTAATGATTATATGCATCAAGCAGACAAGTGGCGATTATAACGAGCCTCATTATTTTATGGAGCCCGCAGACGATCAATATATACTGTCAATATTTCAGAACTCTCAATATCTATTTATATGCTGTCAATACTTCACGATTCGTAATATTCATTTATTCATAAAAGTGAAATATTGATAATGTATGTCGATTGTTAATTTCGGAATTTGTAGATTTGAAAAACTGGAAATTTAATGTTTGGAGTTGAAGATTTTTTAATTAAAAAATTGGAAAATTCAGAATTTAAAAATTTTGGAAATTTGAAATTATTTAAAACTGGATTTTGAAATTTAGGTACTTGTGGAATTAGTATGTATGGAATTTATGAATTTGGAAAATTAGGATTTTGAAATTTACATGTTGGGGAACTGGAATTGAGTAACTAGAAATTTGGGAATCGGTGAACTTGAGAACATAAGTATTTAAAAATTTCAAAATTCAGAAATTTACAATTTTGGGATCTTGGGAATTTAGAAATTTAGAAACCTGAAAATGAAGAAATGTTGAAATTTGAAAATTTAGGATCTAGAAATTTAGAATTCAGAAATTCTGGAATTTTGAATTTAGGTATTTGAAAATTTTGATATTTACAAACTTAAAAATTTTTAGAATTTGGAAATTTAAAAATTCAAAACTTATAAATTATGAAATTTGAAATATAAGAATTCAAAAATACGAAAATTTAGAAAAATAAAAATGTGGCCAAAACTTAATTCCTACGGCGTTAATTTAAATATCAATACTGGTTTAATAGAAGTGAGAGAAGAAAAGGCATAGAGAGAGAAAAAAGGCATCAGAAGCGCAAGCACGCGCAAACAGATAGACAGAAGCGGGGACGTAAAATAATGTTGTAACGAGCGGTCGATACTCGGCTCGAATAATAAGAGATTCGAGAAAGCAGCCAGTCGTCTTTCGATGAGCTGCTTCATTGGGTAGAAAGAGTTTCATTTTCCACGTGCACAGAGAGGAAGCCGGGGTTTGCTCGTGACTAGATTGGAAATTAGATTCGTTGGCCTACGATGATGCCTAGAATCGAACTTTTGATGGTTAAACGAGTATACTTTCACATAAAAGGTCGCTTTTATAACATTTTTATGGCGATCGTTTCTTCTTGCATTTAAGTACATTTAGTAGTCAATACTTATATTTGTTTAAGTTTATTTGTCATTGTAGTACTTGTTCAAGTTTTACGGTAATTATACTAGATAAGTTCGTTTAAACTTAACTCTCATTATGCTACTTATAGTTGTTTAAATTTGGTTGTTACTATACTATTTATTTTTGCGTAATTTTATTGTAATTGTACTACTTATATTTCTTTAAAATTGATTGTAATTATACAAACCTACATTTATTTAATTTTGATTGCCATTATACTACTTATACTTGTTTAAATGAGATTGTCATTATATTATTTATACTTGTTTAAATGAGACTGTCATTACACTACTTCTTGTTTAAATTTGATTGTCTTTGTACCTGTATAAATTGGCTTCTTATTATTAAATTCATTATTAGTTAAATGACCTGTTGACATGTCAAAACCAGACACCTAATCCGAGTCCTGAAATAGTCAACAAGGTTAAGTCAATAACGCCATCTTCCGGCAAAATTTATACCGCGAAATTTAAACCGTACAGAATACTTTAATTGAAACATACCAGTTATATAAGTAATACATTTTTATTCCATTCTTTTACATATTTTAATTATAAAACATATTCATTATTTTATACATTTTAATTATAAATCATATCCATTGTTTTATATATTTTAATTATAAAACATGTCCATTCTTTTATATATTTTAATTATAAAACATATTCATTCTTTTACAAACGTAATTATTTTTATATCAACGCTGTAAATAAAGTTGAAATGAAGATGAAACGATACTGATTTATGGTTCGCGGAGAATTTACATCGATTAATATCCGAGCAGCAATTACACCGTGACGTTAGACTACGGTAAAACTGTTTGCACGATAAACTACGTTACTACGCTACGGTAGGATTTGATGATTCTCCAAACACGACATATATCAGAGGACAGTGCGTTGTGCAGTGGTAATAGACTATAGATGAGTGACGAGACCTCGTAAAACGCGACGTAAATGTAGGACGAAATTAACACAACGCACACATTGACAGGCCCCCGTTTTTGTGAAGACGACACCGATCTGTGTCAATGAAATTGCGTTTGTTTCCTCGGCTATTTACAGGATTAAATTCGTACTCAGGGGAGTAATGACGCATTCGGTACAGATCTACACATATATAATTATATATACAGATAATTTTAATTATGGAGATGGCCTGTCGGCGACAAATTGGACAACCGGACAATACATGAAAGAGTATATCACTCTCTGACTTGTTCAAAGTTCAGGTTTTATTATAATAGAATTCTGAGAGGTTGGAATTTACCTTATTATGTGCCATACAATTGGATCGATATTTAACAAAGATATGTTTTCGATAGTTTATGTTTTAATAAAATTGTAACGTAGATGGGCGTTTCTTATAGTGAGAAATAAACGACGCATCATGTGCGTCATGTGCTATAGCTGGAAATAATGGGATTCTTTTTAATGTTCTTGTTAATGTGTGTTGACTTTTGCAGGAACAAAAGGTAATTATAGAAATTAATTTACCTTTCACCCCATATTTACTTATTATTATAATTTTATTTTCAATCTAATAGTAATTGATCATCATACTTTGTACACGTGATGTTAATTTTTCAATTTGTACACAATTTAGCGACTCATCTCCTTTATAATTTCCTCACTTCCATCATTTCATTCGTCACTATACAGGGTGTTCCAAAATCGCGGTACAAGTGGTCTCATAATTTTTCTGCATGCAGAAATAAATTAAAAAATAAAAGAAAAACATTTTTTATATTTACCATCGTTTTTTGAAAAATTTAAATTTCAAAATTCCAGAGAATTAAAGAATTTTTAGAGGACAACAAAAATTTGTTTGGTCTATTCAACAATTAACGAGTATTATAAATTAATAAATATAATTATTAATAAAAACTATTATTATTAATCAGTGTCTGTTAGTGTTACTTATATGCGTATTTCATTATTGCACCTAAATTCATCATGCTACATACAATATACTTCAACAGTTTTAATATTAACATTCATTTATTTATTTCTTAATTATTTACTTAATTATTTCATTTATTTATGTATTTATTTATTTACAATATTAATTATTAAAATAACGGAAAAGTTAAAATACAATTCTTCTTGTCATAAACAATTTTTCCTACAAGTATATTAAAGAATCTTCTAATCTACGATTTTTTTGAAAATCAATCATTTTTTGAAAATGTACATGAAGAAATGTTTTCTAATTTTTTATTGCGGACTCAGTATCTAGTCGCTTATTCCACAATTTTTGGGACACCCTGTATATTCCTGAAGGTAAGAAATTACATCAACATCCAATCTACGTTCGATACTTGCTTTTAATAAAAAAAAAGGGACAGTTTCAACGGGTTAACTATTCCAGGCGTGCGCCGACGATGCAGGTCAAGAGATGAAGTCATCGTTCGCGACGCTTATGAGGTTACGATACGTCAATTGCTATTCAGTTGAAGTAGCTAAGCTTCTACATTTTAATTACCTACGAACATTTTCTAATACCGATCGATCACTCTCAAAATAATTATTTCCCCAAATAATTTCTTGCTCTTATAGTTACGATCCAGATTCGAATGCTGCTCAATTACAATTAGGTTAGGTTTTGTTTTGTCAGGTTATTTGCACAGAACACAAGTTAGGTTATGCTTTGCACATAACATATGTTAGGTTATTCTTTACATAGAATACAAATTTGCAAAGAAAGATATACATTTCTAATTAAAAACAAAAAATTGGTCTTTAAATAACCTTGTAAACTCAATAAATACAAAGTAAAATGATATTAATATTTCTCCTTTGAAGTTATGAAAAATCATACTCACTATTTTTCGTGGAAAGGTACTATTTTTGAGATACATATTAGAAATGTTTAAATCTACACTTTGTACACTAAAATTCAATCGCTTTGAAAACAATAGACAAAAATTATACTTAGAGGGAAGAATAGAGGTAACACTGACAGTTCCTACCGCCATCTTGATACTAAATGTGCAAAATCAGGACTGCCAACATTATCATTACAAATACATTATTTACAGAGACAAATATAAAAATAATTAAACTTGTAATTTATCAAATAAAGCAAATTTATTATCAATATATTTCAAATATTAATTTGAAATAAGCACAGCAAGAGGCAAACAAAAAAAGTACGTTATGTAAAAACATCATTCGAATATTTTTCCGTCACATTAAGTTTACAATTGGTAGCAATTCCTCGTGTTACCTCTACACTTATTACACACTTCAAGGTATGACAGTATTCACTTAGAAAATACTAATCGTAACTGTAGTGCGAGTAATTGTTTGGTTATCTCGAGCATAAGTGATTAAATGAAACACCGCATGATTTAAGATAGCCCTATATGCCAGAGGGCAGCATGTGCACACGGTTCAGAGTATTATCAGGACACGAAGCGAGTATTATGCAGGATTAATACGTTGTCTCTGACAATAGGGACGTATCTACGTTCAGGCTCATTAAATTTACCGTAGAACGATGCTTTATTGTCAAATGGCAACGTAATCCATAAGTGAATGTAACGTTATAATACATCATCGTGGACAAACAGTCAGGGCGATCTTCAACGCATTGCAGCTGCAGTACACGAACGTTTAAACCCTTTGAATGGAAACAGGAACACTCGATATGTATGGGATGCGATCGATCGTGACAACTGTTATCCGTCCAACCGACCATTCATGGTGATTTCTGTTTTCCTTTTTTCCACCCCTTTCGCAACGGCACAGCCGGTTAAAAATTGCCACCATTGTGCGGGACAGCAATTGTCTCTTGTACCGTGAAGGGAGTTTGCACTTGTTATATCGTGCTATTTGTCCTTTCTTTACGTGCTGTTTAAAGTTTAAAACGAAGAGGGGAGGAACAGATGGTCAGAAAATGGTACCTATTAGAAACCACGTCACCATTTAATGAACAACTGCGTTTTTCGTTTTGTGAAAAATGACAAATAAAACGATATATTGGACAAAACTTGGGTGTTTAATAATAGATATAATACAGATTTTAAAAAGATAAATTATTACATGACTATGTATTGCTAAAGTCATTAATTTTACTAAAAAAATTAGTAATTATCAATTTTACAAAATCAAAGTTTGAAAATTTGCAAATTTGAAATTTACTAAGTTTCTCAACCTATTTAGATTTTCACATTCCTACATTTCCAAATTAAATTGCAAATGTCTAAGTTTCTTGACTTCAAAATGTCTAAATTTTTGTGTTTAAATTTCTAAATTTCAAGATTACCAAATATCTAGTTCTAAATTCAAAGACCTGAAAATATCTCATCTTTAAAATTCAAGACCTTTTCGATGTAGTAACTTGAAACTTCAATACTGTTGACTTTCCAAAGTAAAAGAGCAAATAGTAGTAAAAATTTGAATTTTTATGCGATTCCTACATCTAGAATATCAATAAGATACTCATCATATAAGGTACTTATTAAAGGAAAATCTGTTCGAAACATTTACCACGACTGCGCAGTAGGCATCTGTGCAGCGCATGCGCAATGGATCTGCGCCCAGCGTGCGACGCAGTAGTTCTTCGAACAGTATGGACGCAGTTCCACAATTTAAATTGTTAATCTGCTTTAATTCTCATCTCGTATGAAAATGCAAATAAGATACCGCTAAAAAATGCACCTTGTGCATGTTCACATTTCTTCTACTATAAAGGTGAGTCGTGTTAATTTTGTTAATTAGTAAAATCCTACACTTTATAAAAAGGGATTGAGCATATTTGTTCTCAGCGAATACGCGATGTTTCATGGTTGAAATTAAATCTGCTTCTTTATGTCAACTTTATTTAGATATCTTATTTTATTAAACAATTACATTTATTGAGTTCCTATGAATACAGATAATAAACATCATGTCAAAGTAATATTAGTATATTGTGTTACTAATTTTGTTATATTTTTTTGACAGTAACAAAAATTTCTGAAGGTAGAAAATTGCAATGTGTCAAAATACCTCATAAACCGTGGCAGAGTTAAATATTATATTAACATTCTACCTCCAATACGCAAGTACCGCCATGAAACGATGTTATATTTGCTTCTGATTACAGTCACGCATTTGTATCAATAAATAATTGCGTATGGACGTAAATACCGCGTCTACAGAAACGTAAATATGTATCTGTCAGAATTTTATGTCTACTATCTCATAAAATGACATGTTATACGAACGAAATATATTTCTTAATGAAAATTTATTACGTGTTTGCTCGTATCGCGTTTGCCGTCACGAGATATAATGTTTCGAGAGGAACAGCATTTCTATCTAAATGTTAAATTCGAGCAGGCTATATTTCAGAGCTTACATCACTAGAGTCACGCAGCTGCGCTGTCTGATGCAACGGCAATAAAATAATGTTAATGGTAAAAGCATAAAAGAGTTTGAAAATAGCACGCGAGGCGTTAAAATGTAATGCTAAGGCACAGTCAAACGGAGTATTTTCTATGTATCTAAAAATAATGCTTATTCCACGGTTTGAATTCATATTTTCAGAATTCATAATTCAGGTTATTATTATTTAAAGAAATATTGTAATCATTCTAGAAATTACTACAATTCTCAGATCTCAATTTTTTATATAAGTACTGGTTACACAATATTTTGTTGTGTATCTATTCAGTAAAATATGTATAAAATATTTTATTGCACCTATATAATAAAATGTGTATGCATAAAATGTTTTATTGCCTACATAAAAAAAAATGTGCATGTGTAAAATGTTTTATTACATAGATACTATAAAACTTACACGTATAAAATATTTCATTGCACATAAATAATAAAATGTTTATGTATAAAATATTTTATTGCATATATACTGTACAACATATATTTATACAACATGTAATTGGAATTGGGTAATTAGAATTTAAATTAAATATATCCTTAAATAAAGTTTATTTTCAGACATTATAAATTATATGTGGATACAATATAAATTGAATTTTGGTATTTAAACACTTTTGTTCAGCAATTATGTGTCACTTAAATATTTAAGTTCTTGTGTATAACTTTTCTTTGATGATTTAAATTCCATTTAAAATATGGAGTAATATTTGCATATCGTAACAAATAGGATTTGTTTGTTCACACGTGGAGCGAGGGAGCAACACGTTAATCCTTGGGTGATTAAGGTTTTAGAAGGTTTACGGTCAGTTTATGGGAGGGTCGTTTTGTGTCAACGTGAGAGATAGGGTTGAAGTTTTTATTTCTCGTGTTTGAATTATAAGGAAGGTCCGTACTAAAAAGATAATAGTTAATTCCTGTTTTATATGTAAGATGTAATACAGCAATACACAAATTAAAAATTTTTAGAATCAGTCGTCTAAAAATTTATTTTGGAGGGCTTTTAAATTTCTACGTTTGGAAATTTAGCAATATTCAAATGCAAAAATGTAGCAATTTGAATCTCTAAACTTTGAAATTTTAGAATTTAGAAATTCGATATTTTGAAAATTTAGAAATTTAAAAGTTTATTAGGTCTGAAATTTATAAATGTAAAAACACCAAATTTTCAAATTTGGGAGTAACAACATGGTAATTTGGAATTCAGAAATTTGGATATCCAAAAATTTGTTACTTTGGAAATTAAAAAATTTGAAAATTTCATCATTCTAAAATAAGTCAATTTTGATCTTGAAAAAATAAGAAACTTCATCTTTAAAAAATTAAAAAACTTAAAAACCTAAAAATTTAAGAGTTTAAAAATAAATGAAGTAACTTTAAAATTTCTGTATTTCAAAAATTTCAACACATGAGAAAGAACCGCATTAAGTCCAGTAATTATCTTTTGTATTATAAACATTCCTTTACCTAATATTATTGAAATTATATTTATATTAATATAAAATATAAATACTGTAGGTGTTAAGTAAAAAACTGTGCTAGAAGAAACTTTATAAAAGCATTACCTAATTATTCCATTAAAATTTCTACGGAATGATTGGAAAATATTTTTCTGTTACCCGTGAAAACATCGCTCGGTAAACTCAATGAAAAGTTGCTGCTCAGAAAACTTTGATGAAACTTATCGCGTCCAACTTTTCGTTAATTGTTTATCCAAAGGCTTTCGCTTCTATAAGGCATTTCACTTCATTTACTAATATTAAGAATACTGGAAAATAAATGTAGTTTGTAGTAGTGTATACTGATGTATAATAATGTGCCTGTCTATATTATAATAGTAGTTTCTGTTGTTAAATTAGATGGTTAGGGAAGCACAATAAAAGTATGAATGTTATTGCTTTATGCACGCCATCACATGTATTCTACGTTTCGTACATCGATCTCCTTCACTGTCGATCTCCCAGTCCGACCATCTCCGAATACTACCGAAACTTCCCGAAGCTAGTCACACGCTCCGCAACCCTATCTACTTTAGTTTCTACTTGTAAGTTAAACACGAAAGACATAATACATTCTACAGTATTTAAAAATATAATATATTCAAATATAGCATACTATACTGCTACTAGATTTTGCCTCCTTGTAAGGAATGTCAGTAAAATAATACACACAAGTACACTACGTTTTAATCCGTTGCCGTTATTATTCGTACTCCGCCGAATGAATTCTGTCAAATATCAATGTTCCATATGTGATAAAATATGTTGCATTGTAATATTGAAAGTATATGAAGAATTGTATACAAAAGGACAAACAAAGTTGATATACTAATAGGTGTACTAATAAATATACTAAACATTTACTAATAATGTGCTAATAAATATGCTAATACATATACTAATAATTATACTATATGCACAGTCTATGCAAACATAAATTTAATCAAAGTCTTCTATTAATATTTCCGGAATTAGAATGAGTGGTGATAAAATGTATAGAAAAAAACTGTTTCAAATGTTGTACTTGATAACATACTTGAAGGTCAACGAAGGAACCCCCTGTTCCGGATAATTACCCATTTAACATATGCAGTATAGGAAAAACTTTTGCTACGGGTATATTTTTAATTATAACCGGAGGACGCTATTTTTAATTTGTTTTAAAAACTGAAGGATGTAGGGTAAGCTGTACTAGTAAAATACTAATTTTAACGTTGGATTAACTATTGGAACATGCAACTTTAGTAAGTATTCATAAGATTACTTGCTTAATATTACTTTTTAATTCTATATTTCATCATTTGTTCAATTTTGCATGGTACTACATTTCTGAATTGTGATAATAGTAATTAAATAAAATAGGTAAATAAATTGTTTCTGTATTTGTTATAGATTCTGTTATATTCTGTATTTAATATGAAACAAAATATAAGAATTAAAATTCGAACAATAAAAAATTACAAAATTCTAAAATTCAAAAGTTAAAAAAACGTCCTGAAACCCAAATATTCTAGACTTAAAATTCAAATATTAAAAAATTAATAAATCCAAAAATTCCAAACACTTAAAATTCAAACTAATAAAACTAAAAATTTTCAATTTTAAAAATTCAAAAAATTTTCAATTCCAAAATTCCAAATTTCTAAAATCAAAAAAATCCTGACTTAAAAAGATTTAAAAAAAAACAATTCCAAGGATTTACAATTCCAAACTTCCAAAGTTGAAGAATGAAAAACTTCCAAAATCCAAACTGAGAAAATGTCAAAAATTAAAATACTCTTCAAATACAAAATAATCTTTAGAAAGAAAGACTGTCCATAAGAAAAATAAAGCCACGTTCAATTCCCGTATATTTTTGCATCACGCAATTTCTCTGAAGTCCACCTAACGAACGACAAACAAAAAACGAGAAAGAATAGTTTAATGTACACTCAAGCGACGTTTAACCAACAACGAGGACTCTCGAACGCGCACACCTAAAGAAACAAACAAATATTCTCCATTCCTACGTGGAACTTGTTTAAATCCTTCGTGTACTCTCCTTCCATCGGCGTAACGTACTAATCGGTTAAATGCATTTTCCAGCGAGTTTCGTTTATGCTCTTCAATCTCTATCCTCTTCTTCGCCTCGTGGCTGTCTTTTACTCCATAAAATCGCGAAACGGATTAAAGCGTTAAATGGACGCAGTCGCGCGTCTAACTTTGTAAACCAGCGAAACAAGCTTGAATGTGTCAAAGCAAATCAACTATTCCACGACCGACTGTTCCGCGCCAGCTTCAGACGAGAGTACACGAATTTTGGTTAACTAAAGGTTGGCAATCCTCGTTAAGGCGAACTACAAAATTAGAACGGCAAACAGTGAAAACAGGGGAAACGGAACGACGGTAAGGTACTACGACGTACAGGTATTAGGGTGGACAGAAAAATTGAATTTTTAATGGTAAAGGTGTATTATACGATGTTTCGCGATACAACAGTGGAAAATTGATCGTGTTTACGATCAGTGAGATTTTTGAATTGTGAATAATTGTCTTTTTGAGATTTTTAAACTGGGGTTGCTGATTTTTAGAATTTTTGAATTGGAAATTTTTAAATTTTTAGATTTTTAAATTGGACGTTTTTAATTTTCAAACTTTCTAATTTGGAAATTTCTAATTCTCAAGTTTTAAAAATTGGCAATTTCTGAATTCTAAATTTAGGACTTTGCTTACTTGAAAATTTGCGAATTTGAGGAATTGAGAGTTTGAAAATTTGAGAATATATAAATTTGTGAGTTTGTGAATTTGAGAATATATAAATTTGTGAGTTTGTGAATTTGAGAATATGAGTTTGAAAATTTGTGAATTTGAGAATTTGATAATTTGAAAATTTGAAAATTTGAAAATTTAAGAATTTGAGAATTTGAAAATTTGAAAATTTGTGCATTCAGGAACTTCAGTATTCATTAATATTTATAAAATTTGAAAATTTAAAAAACTTCAAAAGTATCCAAATGTTTGATGGAATATGTATAAGATATCCTTCGCTCTACATCCTTTCCACTACGTGGCGAGGACGAATCTGTATTTTGGGTTCACCAAGCTCACTTTGGTCCCTACCTAGTTACGCTAATGGCTGTATACGATATTAAGTCCATCACATTGGTTAAGATAATTTTGGACTTCATATTTGCTTCAAAAGATACGTCAAAGCCATGTAACATCATGTTTAGCCTTATGACATTAAGTCACACAGAGCCGATACTAAATTATAACCAAACAGCGTTAAGTTAAGATACACTGACGTTAACTCTGTCGTCAAAGCGAGAAAACATACTTCTTATTTTAAAAAGCAACAATTTCATTATCTGAATTAAGTTAAAAATACATTTCAAATTTATCTATTTATTTTAAAAAGTCATAATGTATGATCCTATTGTTTAAACTTCCACTTTTAAACAGTAAAATGGTACATTGTTTATTTGTGTTCAAAAAATTATGGTTTGGTAAAAACCACGATTTACCATCGAACAAAAATATTAATTTACTATCTTTTTTCTCTTAAAAAATAAACGGTGAAACTTCTTTTTAAAAAAAGTTCCTCATATATTTATCTATAACCTAAAATTTTTATTAAAATAGTTTAAATGTCATTTTAGAGTTATTATTGAAAAACCTCATGTTACTGCAATAATTGGAATACACTTATCTTTAATTACAAGTTATTCGAGTTTTACGCGATAAATACGATTTATTTGTTACGAAAAACTGTTTTTTCATAATTAGTTATAGAATAGTTTAAACAAAATTTAAGTGAAATATTATCACAAAATGTAAATCTCAAATTCACTTGTACCATATTGTACAGTGTCTCACCTATATCGTATATTTATATTTTTACTGTTATTAAAGATTGAAAAATATTATTAATAAGAGGTTATGTTGTTCTAGTGACGATACAAAATTCTTAAGTCGTATAACCTTTTGTCACGTCTTTTTTTAATCTTTCATAACAATAAATAATTTAATTATTTATATACATATAATAATTTTAAACGAAATTATATATAGACGTAGTATTTATACCTCTAACATTTTCGTAGTTACATTTCTTGCCTGCTTATCACCGTGATTTACATTTTTTATTTAAACTCTTTTAAATTCTACAAACAAGTCACTTAATGCAGTCTATCTCCGGAGTCCAGATTCATTCGTTTCATTGTTGCTAATAAGCTTCATTACTACCGTTTGCGAAATCATGTTCTACATTTTCTCTGCACTGCGGATACAGTCGGACAATCTCGCATTGCCAAAGTTCCAAACATGCCATATCATCGGAATTCTACTATAAATTCAACGGGGTGAACAATTTCTAACATTAGAGAACCACAGTATGCCTTTTACCGTTCGAAATATTTCAACAATTAAATACTTCATTTCTTTTCACCGACAAATATTCCACAAATATTTCTACTCAATAAATACTGACGAAAGTTTTTAGCGCCAAACTTTACCAACATGCTACAGACACAAAAGTAATTACTTAAACTAATCCGACACGTTATTTTCTATTCAAATTTATTTGCCTTGGAAACTTCGAATTCCATCTAATATAACCTAATTTAATTCAAAATTCGTCTTCGAAATTCGTAGTCGAAAACCTACGTCTTTTAAATTTTAGATCTAACTTAATCTAATCTAAACTAGTTTGATACATTAGATTTTATGCATTTGAAATTTGTTTATCCCTGTAAACGTCAAATCTCTCTGAACATAACCTAACATCACACACGATTTTATTTAGACGTATTTGTTAGGATTTGGAAATTAACTCTACGGCTTTCTTTTTTAATTTAACAATTGATTAGCTATTTACACTAAACGTTTTTACTTTTTGCCTTCTAAATTTATTCTATTTGCACGTGTCAACCGTCGCGGACCGGCAACCGACTCAAGCACCGAAAATCACCGAAGATTGCCGAATCATTCCGATTGATTCGGATACGTCCTGTCGAACACGCAATTTTGTAGTGTCTTTTTAACAACTTTTAATACTCTTAAAAACGTCAAGTTGTATTATATATTTGTCATAGAGGAAAATAATAACTGTAAATGTATAAAGAAATAACTGAGAACTGATAATTTAATGCATTCACGTCCAAAAATTAGGGTAAGATCAATAACTTTCTTTTCTTGTACATTGACAGTTTATTTTCTTGTAAATTGTCCTTGGTAATGTTCTTTTGCTTACTTGTAAGTTTACCAACAGCATGCGAATAACTAAAATAACGTCATAAAGACATGCAGCCATCCTTTCTAACATTGCTTTTTAACAGAATGTATTTTGAATTAAATTTTAGACCTTACATAACCTGATCTCAGTCCGTAAATGTAAGTCTCATCTAACGTACAAAATTTTAATATTTGAAATCTACTTATTCTTATCTGTCAATTCGTATTTCTATTATAACTTATTCTTTTCCTTTTTACGAATAGAATATATTAATGTTTAAAATACCCTGTATATTTGATATCAAGTTTTTACAAAGTTGTGGTTCAGTAGGGTTCCTAACAGATTATATTTGTACGTATACGTTTATGCTGTTCAAGTTCTGTGGTATCTCTGAAACTGGAGACGAAGCAACCACTGAAGTTTGGTGGTTTAGAAGCATGATTTCTAACTAACTAAATCTCCAGCTGCGAACGCTCGGCTATGGTATGCTATCCAGAAGTCACGATGGATTTACCGGGGGGTAGAGAGGTGATTAAAGGTTGGAGAAACTTATCTGTTCATCCGTCCAGCTGTGAAACCAGAGTATGAAAGCAGAGTTGGAAGTTTCAGTGGGACAGAATGTCCGGCATATTCTTTTTAAGGACTTGTGTCAGAACATCAGCGTGTTTTATTCATCGAATTTTTCCTCCTTTTTTTTTAAATTTAATTTTATGTGCGCTGTCTGCCAGGCGGTGGTGTGTACTGCGTTGCGTTTTTTTTTACCTTCTGTAAATACGACGAGTGCGTGCAAAAGCGTGAAATAACCAGTCTGCAAAATCCGTGTAAATCGAAAATAATCCACTGTAATTTTTTATAAAAACTAATAACATGTCATACCGATTTTATTCTGCATGGTTTACATTTATTGCGTTCCTTTGCTATTATGGCAATGTTATTTTGTGTCAAGTGACGTAAGCAAATTTCAAACTCAGAAATTGTTAAATTAAAAAAAAAAATTGAAATATTTGAAAATTGTAGATTTAAGAAGTTCAATTTTATACTTTTCTATTTCCAAATTTGTAATATTTAAATATAAAAAATGTCAAAATTTCTAAATTTCCAACTTATCTAATTTCTACATTTTTAAACTTCCAAATGTTCAATTTATTAAAATACCAAATGTTTAATTACGAAATATAAACAACAGCAAAAACTAGTACGAAATAATAGTTATTTGCACGCTGCATATGTGATTCAAATTGCGTGTATTGATAATTTTGTATTAATCTGGCAAATAAAGTATTATAGCGTATTTCGCCATAATATTCCAAACGGTCACGAGTGCGAGAACGTTCACAATGTCCTTCTTCATCGCCGCATTCTTGAAGTCGAATATTCCCGAAATCGCGCGTCTACATGAACCGTTGCTAGGCGCAATATTTTGTTTATTCTCAAGTCAGTCTCCTCGCGACGCTTGTCCATGCAGGACCTAGCACGCGACGTCGAACTTTCTTATCTCCGCGTTACGCGATCATCTTTGTGAATCAACTATCGTTATTTCCTCAACAGTTCATACTTTGTAAACAGTGTTTTATATTAAAGACTAGTTTAACGACATGCCGCACAACTTATTGTTAACCCATACGCGCCTCAGTACAAAATCTTAACAAACGATCTACAGTTTAAAACAACTAGTTACGTTTTCGTCAATTTCTGCTTTTCTTCCTAAACATTCAGATACCCAAGTTCTTAGAATTCCCAAACTGGCAAGTCTTAAAATTTCCCCGAATTTTCAAAAATCCCCGAAATCTTTACGCTCCAATTATTCACCGACCATAAAATCTCAATTTTCTCCAGCTGGTATCTGAAAGCAGTCGGAAGTTCAATCGAACAAATCCATTTACGAGTAACGGCGCTCGTTTCCTACCATCATCGCGACTTCAGTGTCCATTTCATACTTCGCTTATTGATTTTATACTCCACCGGTATTGTTCGGCTGTGACTCGTTATCAGTGGACAGTTTCGTCGTCAATTTCTCTATGTGCGTCCAGTGTTTTCGTTTCAATATCAAAAGTCACTCGTGCACCGATAAAATTAACGGTGTCCACGTTTCAAGCAGATATCTACATGTATATTGATTGCAATGGCCGCGCGTCTGCGTACGATGGCGAATGCAGATCGCGTCTCGTCATTTCCTTCTTCACTCGATCTGTCCTTACCATATTGGATGACCTTCTTGACCCTTTGTACTCTAAGACCTAACCTGATTGACTTTCAGAGCCTTCACGCTCGCTATGCGGATAGCACTGTCAATAATCTTGCAAATAGAACGGAATTACAATAGATATTGTGATTCCTCTTACGTCCACGGCTGACGATATTCTGGACTCTGTTTGAATGAATTTATCTGCTTATTATTCAAGATATCCGTCATTTTGAAAGTGCCGTAAGTACATTTGTTTTTTAAGCGGGATAACTTTGCAATATCGGTGGCAATTTGCATTTTACAGTAAAGGACTCAATACGTAGACATTGGAACTTTGGACAATTTTGTACTTATATTAATCAAATTATATTGAACAATTTTCCAATTTCGTGATAAAATGGTTATTGAATTTAATAATTTCAAAATTCGAATATATAAGTATTCCTAAATTAATGTATTCGATCACTCAAAATTCGAATATACGAGTATTTCATAATTAAAGTACCTGTATCCAAATATGTGGTTACTTACAAATTTGAGACTTGATTATTTGAGTTCTCATGGATTTGAAAATAATTTATAAGCGTATAAAACGATATTATCTGTAAATTATTCCAGTCAGTTAGCAAGATTGTACATCTACAACATGTTGATTGACGTGAGGAAACATTACGTTCATTGATTGAATACTTTCAGTATTACAATTATTTACATTTTACGTTATTTCTTTTCCAATGTACACTATTTAAAAATTGATATGTTTCACTTTGGGGGGAAATTCTAAATAATTTTCTAAGTCTAACCCAAAATCCACGAGGCAACTACTTAGAAACCAGGCGAGTTCCAAGTTTCGATGATTGCTGAATATTGAAAAATCGCCATTTTGTAAAACTTGTTCCTATACACGTACCGGTCGGACTCATAGTTTTCTAGATATTCGCAAAGAACTGTCACAACTGTCTCATCGAATTCTGCCCATATAGTATCTCGGTCATAAGCATATTCAGCATTCGTACATCTCGTATTTACACTCTTTATTTTTTCAACGCGCACTCAGAAAGATGAATGAGATCGGTTAGGTTATATTTTCTCGCGGTCACCTTGCGGCGAAGATCTTGTAACTCGAACCGAACAGTTTTAAAATATCTCCAAAACTAAGGACGAACGGAGGTTACGCGCGTAGGAAAACGTTATTCAGAATGTCGAACTTGACAACATATTTCAAGATCATCGACGAAACATACACTGACAAAAATTCGATTTTACATGTGTCGTTTCCACCGTGAACGGACATGATATTCGTAGTCTTTCGAGTGTAGAGCGTTAACGTGTATCGCTATTACAAGTGGTACGAAGTTTCGACACAGACTAACCTTTAGAACAGCGAGCCATGACCAAACTAACCGAAGTCCTAAATTTGTCAAAAGAGATTCTCTTGGTTCGATTGACGCGTGAGTCTACAAGGGAACAGCGTAGAAATCGGTATGCAATGCTGAGCTGCACTTTATTGTGCATGAAAGCGTGTATTGCAATTCCCGTTTCCCGATGGTCCATTTATATGCAGATAACAAACCTGAACGGTAATCGATAAGCCGCTGTGTGCAGCACAGTGAAAAGTTTCCGCAGTTTAACAGAAACTTTCGTTACGCGTTATCGGCGATTGAATTTAATCACCTCGTTAGCGATCATCGAGTCCTTTATCTGCCAACGGGAATGCACATATTTTTCAACGACTACGCGCATTTCAAACAGTGATATTCTTACTGAGGAACCATTAAATCGTCGTTATTGTACAGGTACATGTAAGGTTATGTAACGGAACCACGATGGGGAGTGTAACTGAGTGGCTGGCACGAGTGCCCGCTGAAGGACCACGGGCTTTAGTGTACGGAATGCATAGAGTGGTGCTGTGGGGGAGGGAGAATTTTTTCTAATCTTAAGCTTTCAGATTTTGTAGTGCAGATATGAAAAAATTTACAGATTTTGAAATTTAGGGACTTAGAATATTTAAAGATTTTAATTTTTCAAATTTAGTTTAGAATTTTAGACATTTAAAAATTCAGATTTTTAGTCATTTGGAATTTCAAAATTTTAGTAAATTTACTAATTTAGTAATTTAGAAATTTAGGAATTTAGGAATTTAGGAATGTAGATATTTAGAAATCTAAAAATCTATAAATTCAGAAGTTTATTACTTTTCACATTTAGAAATTTAGAAATTAGAAAATTCTCATGATTCTGAAATCTATAATTTAAAAATCTGAAAACCGTAAAAACCAAAATCTATACACTGGTAAACTTAAAAACCTAGAAATAAACCCAAGTTAGAAATTGTCATTGATCCAAATGCACATAATTAACAAACACATCACATCAATTTCAAATTTTCATGTCTTCAAATTTTCCATATTCTCAAATCTTCAAAGTTTGGTTAATCTTCAAATAAGGTTATTTCATGTTTTGCCGTTTTTTCAGTTTCATTATTAATTTCAAATTCAGTGTAAATTATACGCTGGCAGGTTTAGTGTTAACCTAGCAGCTGTTCCGCCGCTGCAGAAATTTCAACGGACGCTGTTTGGCATATTAACCATCTGTGTCCTCGTATTCTTCATCATACCACATGATTTAAAATTCCATTTTCAATAAATTAGTATCACCATCGTAACACTTTATCGGGCAGCAGTTTGATCGGAAATTTTGTAAGCATTCTCTGCACACCAAAATCACCCGTCAAAATCACGAACGCAGAATAGTCACTAGTTCAAATATCATTAACAATTCCACCCATGGTCAACCAACGGATTTCCATCATCAAACTCAGCATTTTATACACGATAACCGCATTTTGGATTGTTGACGATCCGGTACACTGATCGTTACCGTCCTCAGCTCCGCCATTTTGATACTTCTATGTATATTCGTTATTATATACAGGAAGGGATGATTTATATCATGCTTATTTTACGAAAACATGAACCATTCATTGCCGATTGAAGTGTTCAATATCATGTAAATAGAAATAATATTTTATAAAAATTTCAACTTAACTAGCAACTAAAATTCTGGAAATTTAAGAGGTAATGAATTTGTGTTAATGAAACTTCATAAATTTGAATCCTTCAAAATTTGGAAATTTTGGAAAATTCACAAAACACAATTTGTAAACTTGAAACGTCAAGTTCGTAAAAGGAAAATTTGAAAATTTTTGAATGTGGAAGAGAAATTTCAGTTTCTAAACTGAAACTTTAGAAAATATCAAACTTCATCATTCTAAAATTTAAAAATATGGAAATCAGAAAATCTACAGTTTTCTGGCAAAGTGACGTCACGACTGTTGAAACCCCAATTTCGTTCAAACTTCGTACAACCATGAAGTACATTAAAAGTAACTACTATGGAAAACCACAGGATGCAACTCTCGAAAATAGGGCAGAAATATACGTTTGAAGTTTATCAGAAATGCACCGCATTCTAAGTGAAAAGTACTGAATTCATTAAAGCGAAAACCGTGAGTTCAAAACTAGCGAAACACAAAGTTATTGTATACTACTATCTTCAATTTTTTTCACTTAAATTAAGCAAAATACAAAAAAAGATTTATTATTTTCTAAAAAAACAATATTCGAATAGGTACATATTTTTGTGCATTGTAATATAACTCATTTCAACAAGCATGTTCATACTTCCGCTAAAGCTGCGATAAAACTGCGAAGTCTGAAATAAACGATTATGGTCCAACGAACACTTTACAGAGTCATAAAACCATAGTGACATACATCTAGTTTCAACAAGTTGCTATGGAAAATGTCGTGTAACATGTCTCGCAAGAGGTCGTAACTTCTGAAACACCAATTTCATTCTAACTTTGTACAGTTATAAAGTGAGCTAAAAGTAATAATCTTGCACAACCATAACACGCAACTTTTCGAAATGAGGGAGTAATTTACGTTTAAACTTCCCCATAATTTGTATTTAACTATGTAGAAGTAGCGTGATCTCGAAAATAAAAATTAAATGAAAATAATTTGTTTTCTTTTTAATTCTTTTAACATAATGAAATAAAAGAAAATTAATCTTATTTTGTTTCATGGAAAATTTTAGATAGTACTAAAATTGCGTTCCTTTAATTTTTTGTTTTTGATAAAACGACGAAAAGATGACGGTTTTTACAAAAAAATTCAAAACTTTTTCGGTTTTAATATAAAGAGCTAAAATTGTAGCTTGACACTTGGGATATAGCAGTGTGAGGGAAAAAGTAGTAAAAATACCGCGGTTTCATAAAAGATATTTATTCAGAATTTCAGTATATAAAGCAGCTAAAATTAAAGCTAAATTGGCTGGGGTCGTTTCATACTCCAGTGTGATCGTTAAGGGTTAATAACATTTTTTTTTTGTTAAGTGTATGTACTTAAAAATAGTAACCGATTAGTCTGAGCAAGTTTCTACGGAACGGCCTGTATATATGTCGTAAAAGTGTTAAAGTGAAGTATTGACCGGTTGCAGAATCGACTCGCTTCAGCCAATTAATAAGAGTCATTGAAGTCAGTGTAATTTACCGTTGCATCGCATGCACACGGCCACATTATTCCTCAAATGTGTTAAAAATAAACTCGTTAGTTTGCCATCGGAACACCGTGGCGTCGATAAAGGAAGATCGATAGAATGACGGAGAAATAGAACGCTTGTATCGAAGTTTATTTATCACGTGCGAAACAGAAAGTAATAGGTTCCGAAGAAAAAACGTAAATAAATACAGAAATAAAGTGTTGCGATCAATTTTCTTTATATATTAATACATTTGATAAATTGATAATTTGATAAATTGTTGATTTGATAAATTGTTAATTTGATAAATAGATAAATTCATTAAAATGATAAATTAATTATATAAATTAAGTTTGCATTAATTACCAAATTTGAAATTGGGTAATCAATGGTAATCCTTTAAAAAAAAAATAAGTTTTCAACAATTTAAACTTGCAATAAATTATGTTGTACTTAAATAATTTTTTATCATCTTAAAAATATAGATGCAAGTATAACATTAGTATAATGTAATATGATACTACTATTATACTAGTATTTCACTATCTAACTATTTACAACTAATGCACTAGTATTTTACTATTATTACACTGATTGCTACACAACTATAAAATAGCTATAACACTATAAAAAGTATAGTAGCACTCTAAAAGCAGAATAGCGAAATAACAATAAAAATAATAAAATAAAAAAAAAAACGCTAAAACGTTAAAATAGTAAAAGACAAAATGGATAAGAGCTCATTGAGTACTCAGATCTAAATTGAATAGTCAGAGTACTTGTATGTATTCGAACATTCAGATCTCAGTGGAGCGAGTACTCGAGTTTTGGTCCTCGTAAATCCGAACAATAGTAACAGCCCCGGCTGTAGATACATATTTCAGAACGAGATTACAATCGCGATAAAATCATACAACGCTCAGCACGGCACTCCTGAAAATTATACATGAACGACCTATTATTTGGTCTAACTGAAACTTGTCGAAGCAGTTAATCGTCAGGGAAGTTAAAATTCTTCAGCTCGAAGCCCATTACAATTCCCCTACGCCTCTCCTGCAAGCCCGACAACCCCACGGGCAACTTATGCCTCATGCATTTAAGTAGCAAAACTTCTGGAAACTTTCCGTCGGGAAAGCAATTTGCATAATTAATGCGTTATTTAAGGAAATCCGTGAGACCATGCGGGGAACATAAATAAGTAATTTATGCAGTTCGGAACACGAATGCGTTTTATCGAACCGAGATTGCATGGACGTTTTTTGAATAAAACGAAAATTGCGGAATATCAAGATTCACGGAAATACGGTAAAGTTTTGATATAAGCAAAAAAATGATTCGAAAGATCTCTCGAAACGCTATGAAATTTGTTTACTGATAAATGTAACGTGACCTGGGTTCAGTTATATCCTTAAGACAATGTCAATTCAAGAAACTTTTTTATTTTTGTTCTTTTTGTTGTAGAGCTTTTACCAAGATGTTTGTGACATTTTCCTGAATAAAATGAGACCAAAAACGACGTATTTCGGAACATAGTTACTTGTAGGAAAGAACAGCGAGCGACGGTAGTATATTTATTTTAACGTAAAAAATTTACATATTGAAACCACAATATTCCTTAAAATAATTGTTTTAAATTGCTTGAATACTAGAGAATTGATACAAGTACTGTTCTAAATGCTTAAGTTTCAAATACTGCTCAAGTTAAATTGTTTATTGCGAAAAAATAATGGAATGTTTTCTTGAATAAAGCGAAGTGCATATATTCTCACTGCGCATGCGCATAGTGCACACAGCGCATGCGCATGATGCACAATCTTCCTTGCATCTTTTAACAAAGTCTGCTACTCTTCTTCGTTACTAATAACTGTGTTATTTCTGGACAAACTTTATCTTTCTCCTTACAATAAATTACAAGTTGTTTCTTATCAAAACTTACTCTTTCCTTTTCATTGCATGCTAAATTTGAGTTGTTTACGCTTCGAAATACGACTTTATACCGAAGTCGAACTATATTCCAGACATTTGCATACAAAACAAACCTATCTCAAAGTTCAAATGGCTTCAAAGTATTGCTAGTTTGTGGAAAGCGTACCTACGTCTGTATATTAATGAGGCATGAAAATTAACATTTCATTTAAAATGATCTGTTCAAGTGAATATTATAGTAAAAAAAAGTATTTTTAATTTACAATTGTTTATCTTTCTGTCAAATAAGTAATATATTTAAAATTAATTCCTCTGATGCAAAACTGTTAGAATAATGCCATGAACTATGCGTGTTCGCAAAACATCGTGCATTAGTACAACGAAATCGTCAACTAGTGGCGCTACATTGGTTTGCCACCATGTTCGCATATATTCGTGCCCTCTGCATTGTTCCACTGTTCAAGTGGGTTTCTACATACCGAAATGTTACATGTGCTACGGTTCTGAACACGGTTTTCTTAAATACGTAAAATAGTTATTCAACCTTAAGTAAATATCGTTTAAGTGAAGTGATTGTGCCAGTCATCAAAATCCTGTCAACAACAAATACAGGAATAGTATCATGTCCGCATATTAATATAACTGTATGTATCTTTCCGTATCTTTCTTTCTGTATATTGTCGATTTTAATACAAAGCTAAGTAATACATTTACTCTATTTAGTAACATTAAAAGCCACGACTTTTAATATTACAATCGTACCCTAAAAACGTCAGCGAATGTAATTTCGTCAATTTTATAAAAAGCTTACAGTACATTTCATCGAATACCAATATTTAAACATGAACGTACCGTAGTAAAAAAAAAATCACTCTTAAATTACTCTTTCAATTTTACGATAGGATTGACCGTTATAAATAAAATGGTCGATTTATTTAGAAATCTTTTGAGGTTATGACGTTTGGCTAACGATGATATCGAAGTGGCATTGAAAGAGGTTAATTATGTGTCGGTCGATAATGTATGTTTGCTTTAAATGCTGGATTCTTTTAGAGGATTCAGGTCGCAGCTTCAAATAAAAGCGTTATTCTTTTTTATTGTGTGGAGTAAAAATATCAGTAATTATTTGGGGTAAATTTTACTTTGGGGTGCACAAAATTGTTCACATTTTCTTACTATTTAATAATTCTTCATGTCTAGAAGACAAAGGTGCAAGTTTTAATAAATACATCGGTTAAAAAGTTATGTGTATGACAATTTGGACGCTCTTGGTGTTTTAGACTGGTCACTGCGACGCCATATTGGATATTACCCATGCTCCATTGGCCAATTAGGTAGAGAATGCCATAAAAATGGAAAAACATGTTTTTCTGATCATTAATTGTTAGTTGTTCTTTTTTTAAAATAAATGACATTATAGAATCACTTTAACGCCCATAAAAGTAGTCTAATCAAATTATAGACAGAAGTGAACGTTCACACTCACATGACAAATAAGCTAAAACTGACATTTTATATTCTAGGCATCAAAAACTATTAAATGATAAAAGAAGTCAATAATTTTGTGCGCCTCAAAGTAAAGTTTTACCACAAATTATAACCATAAAGAAGATAGACAGTTTAAATAGATGTAGTTACATGTTCATTCCTTTTTGTATAAAGGAGTATACCTCCCAAATAAATAATAGATAAAATAAACCCTCCTAAATAAATAAAATAAAATAATCCACCAGCAAGTCAACATTTCCCTCGACTATTGAAACTTCGAATAACAATTCCGAGAGTAGCAAAAAATTCGAACACCGAGTTCTATCAATAAAAGATATCGGAAGTTTCTTTCCGACCCTAACAACTTCAGCTACCATTATTCAAATCCTAGAATCTAGAAGATCGCTGTGCAGATATGGCTCGGCTACTTTTTGGATCGGTGTTCCCTGTAGATTACCTGTTCACTGGTCTACAGACCCTTTCAGAGTGCTGATGAATGTGTCAACACGTCCACGACACTGCATTCTCTCTCTTGTGTACATACACAACTGTATGTATACACAAGCGAATCCAGCCGTCCTCGCCACTGGCTACACACAGGCTGCTTTGCATAAGACGGAATAGAATCTCGCTCTGAAACCCGAATTCTCAGTGAAGAGACTGCATTCGGATTGCAAAAATGCATAAACCATGCCCTTCGCGATAGAGAAACTTAAGAGACAAAACTGAGTAGCTCAGAATAGCATCATTGATTTCGATACAGAGTCGGACCAAATAATATGCAAAATTGTACACTACATTCTTCATGGCAAAATAAGAAAAAAATATGTTTGTTGATTTTCGACTTAGTTTGAGAAAATCAAGATTAAAGATCCTCTGCGATCCTTATCTATTATAACAATAATTTCGTTAATTCATCACCGATTTGAATGGCTTTAAAATATGTTGTCAAGATCACTGTTCTGAACATTTTATCTCAATACATGTTACTGCCTATTGGCTTTCGTTTTTGAGATATTTGCAAAAATAATATCAGAGTTTGCCTCCGTATGGTTGGAGATCAAATATTAAACTTTATTCTCGATTATTAGAAACAGAAATTGGAAAAATGTCTGTATAAAAAAATTGAAGTATTCTTGTATTGAAATTGTACCAGAGAGAAAAATTCAGCAATGTAACTGGAATAATGCTCTTTCTGGGTTCCATATTGTGGAATATTGGCTCTTGTCTCATGCCAATAATGTTCGACGTTTTCAGTATGTGCACTACTATCTGATCGATGAAATTCAACTGTGGTTCGCAGTTAAATGTTTATATCCTTCGCTGAACCAATTATAACATTTCCATCGATCCGATATAACTGTAGTCTGGTTTAATCCAATTTTTAATTACACGAAGCAAAGTCTCAGACGATCCATCTGGAATTGGTTCACTGAATGAACGTCTGGTTGTTCGCTTGACGCCGCTAAGCCATCTTCCACTAAGAAGATCCTTTATTATATTTACGTTTTCCAGTTTTTGCCTCGTCAATTTCAATTATTATGTTTGCACTTTCTTAAACTGAGAATTTTTCCACAAAACACTCGCGGCAAAAATTTTCCCAGACAACAACTGTTTTTGATGATAGATTAAGTTCATTTTTCAGAAAAAGTTGTTGAGGTTTTGTTGAGGAAATAAAATGGCGGACATTTTGAACAGAAAGGTGCGATTGTTCAAACCAAGAATTTTCATATGCACTCATTTTTGAATGACACTGTTTAATATGTTTTTTATTTCGATTTTTAATGCAAGATATATAACATGAAAATATTAAGTTTTATCGGTTAAACATTTCTTTCCATGCTATACCTTTGTGGATAACTTTATGTGCAATTAGGAAATTGATAAATTTGTTAAAATTATTACATGTATCTAGAAATTCATGTAACTTCATTTTATATACTCCTAAGACACATAATAATCACTGAAATCAGGGTAATGACTAAAATATGACTGAACGTGTAACAGTCATGAAATATTTTGCCTGTAGCCCTTTACAACATAGTGTCATGAAATACTGCCATTATAGTATTGAAAATCATGTAACAATTTCCATTTTAATTTTGTACAAACAAGATTTCATGCTAACTAAGATATTAATCTAATGTAACCAAACTTAATCGACAAGTGGATATTATTATTAAATTATTAGGTTATATTACACCTTGTATAAAGAAAATTTAACGCTAGTTATGATATTAATCTAATCTAACCAAATTTAACCGGTAATTGGATAATATTAAGTTAATAGGTTATGTTAGGTTAAATTACATATACTTTGTACAAATAAAATTTCATGCTTGTTACAATATCATTCAAATCTAACCTCACTCAGTCGATAAATGGATAATGTAATCAAGTTATTAGGTTAGGTTATGCTTTATACAAACAAGTCATCACGCTAGCTATGATATTAACAAGACTTTATGTCAATATCTGCACTATATGTTATATTACTATGCAATAAACATTTTTTACTAATAATATTAGTCCCTTTCTGGTTTTATTAACGAACGTCCATTTTGAATTTGTTTGTATACTTTGTAAAAGACGCGTGGCTCAGAATCTCGTGCAATGCGTACACGCTAGCGACGCGATCAACAAACTGAAGTTATCGCGTAACGAAGTGTCGCGCGGTGGAGGTTCGACCACAGTTTCGGTTGGCAAAAGACAGAGGGCTTGCCATTGTCTGCATACGCGTTATGTAGACTAATAAATGTGAATTGGTTTGCATTAGTACGACTGAATAACCTAACCAATTCTCCTATTTACTTAAATTATGTACCTGAACGATTGCAGGAATTAGAAATTAAAAATCATTTATTTATAAAATATTATCTGACCATTAAAAATACTTAAAAAGAAGAGTGGTACCCCAACACGAAATTTAACCTAGAAAAATTGTTCAAAACACCTTGACAAAATATTTCAGTCATTAAAGTTGAAAAATTGTCCAAATAAATACCGACGATTTCTGTGCAATAAAGACATATTTTTAATAAGTAAATGTTAATGTAGGGCTAAATAAATCGAGAAAACGTGTTGACAGACGCAGGTTTATCTTAACGGCGAATATATTGTCAGAGTGACAAGGAGTCAGCTGTTTCGAAAGGGTGTCAAAGGTAATATCCGTGGACGGCAACTAACGCTCGGTGATTAGTGACTAGCGAGTAGCTGACAAGCGGTAACAGGATTCTGGTGTCGGAACCATCACCATCAATGGTGTTCGAGCTCACCTCGGTTCACTGTGATAACATTTCGTGACATCGTAGCTGTGTAAATGCGTCCACGATTATCAAATCTACGGACACTCTAATCACTGTACCGAAACGATAAACGAGATTGACTTGATAACGAAATTTGTTGAAAAATCTGTACCACAGTGACGACCGCAGGACGAGTATAATGAAATACAGTTTGTGACGGATGGTATATTTTAATTGAGAGATACAAGGTCTATATATAATATAACGCAAATTTTCAGAGAAATATATAATATAGGAACGATTGTAGGACATAATGAACCTTAATTTATGAAGGGTGATATAAAAAAAAAATCTTTTAATTTCAATATTTGTAAACTATAAAATTTAACCTACTCCCAAAAATTCTAATAAAAAAATGAAAAAAAAAAAAAAAAAAAACTAGAAAATCAATGATCCTATAATAAGAACACACATCAATAGAATCTTTTGAACATTACGACACCCAGTATACTGCAGTTCGTATTCGAGCAAACTGAAATCGCTTTCACGAGCATCGATGGTTTTTCTATCCGTTAAGACTCCATCGGTGCATTTCATATTGGCATTGACGTTCCATCAGCTCGCTGAAACGTTTTTCAGGGTAGAAAGCTGGATAGTTCTCAAAGACGAGCGTAATCTGGCTGAAACTGGGTCTCGAAGAAAATCATTGAACTTTTTCCACCTACCTCGTCCACGAGATTCCCTGCGTGTGTTTTCCAAGCCCGAAATCAATTACGAAAATTAACTTTCTACGAACAGGAAATATCCTCAGAGATTTGCGGAAAATCGGATTTATAAAGCCTCCCTATGTTTCTTACTTCCAAAGAACTTGTCCTCAACTTCTATCACTGATCGAGTTACTCGACTAATAGCTTCAAATTAATTGAAGAAAAATCGCCGAGTAATTAATTTTTATTTCTGGTTAAAAATTAATAATTTTTTTTGGTTGAATTTTTATGTACATGTATAAATTTGTAACAAGTTTAATTAATTTTGATATGCTAATTTTCATATAATTATTGTTTAATAAATTGATGTTTGAATCGGTGAATAAAATAATTAAAGTTTACTATAGAACAAGTGCTGTTCAACTAAATTTGAAAGTTCATTTCTTCAATTTTGAAATAATTTATTAATAAGTTAATTTTGTAATAAATTAAATAATAATTATATGTCTGACAACCTTTTTTCAATTTTCTGTAATGTGTTGACATTTATAAAATTCCAAATTCACAAATATTTATATTTATAAATTTACAAATTCACAAATATTTAAAATTATAAATTTATAAATTCTTCATAAATTCACAATTACTTTGAAATTAAAAAGATTAACGAGTTAGTAAAAGTACTACTGCAATTTATAAATATAGTATACTAAAAAAGAATAGTCACGTTACATATTTAAGTTTTGCCAAAAAATGATTACTTTATAATATACATTTTATTAGTTCCTTTACAAATCTAAGTGATATATTAAGAAATATATTAACAAAGATACTATACGAATGCACAATTTGCATTACATACCATAGGTGGTCAAGTCGAATAATAACATTATTACTTGATTATTGATTACCTAATAAATAATATATGTAATGTGTTAAATAATATATAAAGAAAGAAATCAAAGGCCGGAGCACTGGGAATTGCTCGATTGGCATGCTTTGATTTCTTCAAGAGGATCATCGTTATTGTAGTGCAGAAGTCGTTCGAGTTGCGACGTATCGTTAAATCCGTAGACATATGTGATTCGATCTACGATTCGATTTGACAGCACCGGTTGTACGTTTGCAATTTTTCTAATGAGAGACCACCTTATTTCTACCTGTCCAATCACACCGGTCACGTATTTTGCACCGTTTTATCGATAATATGGCAAAATGGTATGGAAGGCAACGATGACACGGGGCCAAAGTAGTCACCTTTATTTCTTATTCGATCCGAGGTGAATTATAACTTATTCTACAGCTAAATGCGCCTGCTCAAGCGCGCTGGTATTGCTCGCATCCAAACAATCTCTCGATGATAGAAAAATACTTGAAATCCACGGCTGGGTTGTGTTGATTCTTGCTCGACTTTGTAGCACTCGTCTTATCGAATATTAACATAATGACGTTGAGCCATGACCAGCGCGCCGCATTGAACCTTCCTCTTTCGAACGAGCTTCGTTGCACTTCAAAAGTCCTCTTATTTAAGCACGAAAAGTTTGGCCACGCAAACCCATATTTCGGCTAATTTTGTCGATAATATTGCCACTCTGCTCTGTTGCAAAACAGCTGAGTCTACCTCCGTAAGTTATAAAACGTATCTTATGGCGCGAGCTGAATCAGGAAGGATACGGATGAATAACGCGACCAAATGTGATTCTGAATGGATTTACTTTGTGATGTTTAGAAGACTGGTTTGGTAGATTTTCTCGCGAGACTTAAAACTGATGTAAATTATAACTGCATTTAGAGATTTATGTTTTTCGAAATTAACGAGTTTAAAATTGGTTATTATTGTGTTGTGATTACTTTGAAGGAATAATCTAATTGAACAATGAAACCAAATTGGTGCATTTTCCGTCGGTATATAAATGGTGCAGGATTTGTGGTCGTCGCAGGGAAATTGGAAGGCGCTAGTTTTCCGAGCGTGTGCAATTACGAATCTCATTACGAGACACTCAGTGTTTTAAACAGCCGCGAAATTTCAAGCCGGAAGAATATCAAGCGATTAAGCTGAGAATTAACGCGTAAACACCTCGACTAAATCATCAGAGGATTTATACACGCTGCAAGTACCAAGGAACGATTTTAAACTGCACTGACAGTATACGAAATACGTACGTCTAAAGTTTAGTCAAACGAACTGTTTATTCCTGGATAACATAATCACAACACTCGTTAGAGATACACGTTTCATTCGTTAAGACAAAATTATTTGCGTCACAACTCTACAGAATATACAGAAACTGAAGTTGTAACATCGTGGAAGCAGTATTTTTGATCTTTTATTAATAGCAATCTAATTTTTGTTAGATTGTGATTCAATTTCTATTAGGCAATTTAAATTTCTACAGTAACAATTCATTGCTAAAACGTAAAAGCACATTTAAGCTCACATTTAATACATGTTAGTTTAAACCATAAAATTTATTAAAAAGATTGTATAAATCCTTCGTTAATATTCTCAGTATAAAATGGCACTAATTACAGAAAATAATAACCAATTTCGAACACAGCGTCTGACACAAGTTGATGACATAAAAGTATCACAAAATAGCATTTATGCCAATCAGTTTTAAGCTTAAATGAAAATAAATTTGATGTAAATCATTAAATAACTCGTTCATTTGTCATAAACGTTCGGATTTCCAAATACACACCACGACTTTATCCTTTTGATATAACAATTTATTAACTATTTACACTACACGTCTTTACTATTCACTTTCCAAATGTACTCTTCGCCATGTGCAAACCGTCGCGGATTGGCAACTGACTCGCGCGCCGTAAATTACCGAAGATTCCCGAATCGTTCGATTGGCCCGAACGCGTCCTATCGAAGACAGTTTGAATACATACCATTTTGAATACAAAATGGCTGGTAACCTATAATTTCGCGCGCAATAACTTCATAACAATTTTAATGTTGTATTGGAGAATTTAATATTGTTTGATTTTGAGTAATTTAGTTTTAACAGAGATCGAAACATTGTTATAATGAGAAAAGTAATTTAATCACACGGCTGTTTATATGGCTGTTGCTAATTAAATTTTATTTTTATTTTTATTTACGAGTAACATGATGCAGAATTACAATAGAATTTATCCATGCGTTATTAAATTACAAAGTAATTTATTTATCTACGTTTTATTTAACCGCAATTCGTATTTTAGATTTCCTATTTAATTTAATTGCAATGCAGCTCGCAATTACAGTTGAGGTAGAACTGCAATAATTCAATGAAATTGAATGGTTTCGAACCAGAAGCTGATCAAAGTGAGAAATAATAAGAGGTACAGAAATGTATAGGTTTTCAACAGAAATACATTCGTATTAATAATGAATTATTAATTTTGTAAATTATATGTAACTGCGCGAAGTAACAGATAAAACGATTTTCTGATAATCGGCCGGTTTGTATTAAAGATATTTATGAAAAGTTTATGGACGTATTTTCAGTAAAAGCTTTAAACTGAAATACACAGTCCAATCGAAGAAAAAGTGACCTTGATAGACTTTAAATTCCAATAAAAAATGGATCTTTCTAGAAATCTTTTATGTCGTAATTTGTACTTAACGTAGATGATTAATTTCTGTTGGAAGTGTACATATATCTGAGTGATTATCAGAAGTACTTATAAAAATCGTGATATTAACGTGCTACAGCTTGTATAATGAAGAAAACGAATATAATTTTAATTTCGAGGAGTGTCTACTCGTGAACCAGGTCTTCTATTAATAACAATCCAGAGGATTGTGTGAGCTATTGATTTTTTGCGATTATAATGCAGCCAACGAATATCTCGTGGGAGACAAGGAAAAATTGCAATCAAGTTTGCAAATATGTAACACAATTTACTACTTTTAATGAAACTTTCGTTTTGATTCTATTTTTGATGGAAAGTCTTTAAAAACATCTGAATCTTTGTTAATTAATTCGAGAATTTTAATATTAAATACAAAAGTAATTTTAATACAACAATTTCGTAAGTGGGATAGTCTCCTCAATGCTTGCAAAAGGTTACCTTAGAAGTATGAAATTCATCAGGCATTTTTATCCAACCTTCTTCATATTTTATAGACCACGTTACACCGATATTTTATCACTCGTAGAAAAATAACGCGGCTACGCTCGAAGGACAATCACAGGTTTTACAACGGAACTTTTGTGGAAGACTTTAAAATGTCAAGGAAGAATGAAATACGTCGATAAAACGGTTAAAAACTAAGTCACAAATTATTAGTTTCAGTACTTGGGATTTCGAAAAGAACTCCACAACTCTGTTTTATTTTGTCAATTAACTACACGTCTTTATTATCTTACTTCTTTACACTACACGTGTTTACTATTTGCCTTCCAAATCTATTCTAATCGTCACGTGTCAACCTCCGCGAACCGGTAACCGTCTCGCGCGCCGTAATTTATCGAAGATTGCCGAATCGTTCCGATTGGCTCGGACGCGTCCTTTCGGAGACATGCAGTTGCCATTTTCAACGTTCCTTTTTAACAACTGTACTCTTAAAAACGTCAAGTCGTATTATATACTTGCCACAGGTAAAGATAATAGCTGTCAATATATAAACAAATACCTAAGAACTGATTTTAGTGTATTCCTGTCTAAAAATTGCGGTGAGTAATAGTTGACACTTTCCTTTCTTGTAAGCTGTACTTGTTATTGTTCGCTTACTATTTCTGTAGGTGCCAAAAGCATGCTAATAATTCAAATAACGTCCTATCGGTGACATGTTCCTTTTTAACGTTTCTTTTCAACAAGTATAATATACAAGTGCACGGTAAAAGGTACATTCACTCACTATTATTCATAACACATCATTCTTTTTAATCACAATCGTAGTCATAATCACTTGAAGCCATAATCAAGTCACGAAAGTACGAGAATCGTTGCAAATTTTTAAAGTAAAAATGAAAAATGACCGTCATGTGATAGAAAAAGCAGCAATGACGTAACTCTTGATGTAACATCATTAATTCTTCACCTAGTTTGAGTATAACAAGCGCAAGCTATGCCGAAGATGGTTTACTTGAATATGTATAAATGCCATCGACATCTTTTCTGCAGCTCGTGTTCCAGATTTCCTTTAACGACTCGATGACATAGCATGAATTATCTCGGAACGACACTAATGCAAGTTATTTTACGAAATCAACGACCGAATCTAATTACAGGTAACCTTGTCTTAAATAATGTGGGATAAAATAAAATTCGAATGCAGTTAAATTTGTATATAGGGTGTTCACTTTTTTACTGTCACAACTTTATCAACGTATTCTATTCGTTTTATTTTTATTATATTAAAAAGTTATAACCTATATTCTATATCAGCCATGAATTTTCAGGGAAGTATTTACACAGTCAATCACCGCAAATCTCTTGGAAATGTACATTGTAAGTACTTTACGACATGAATATACTTATAACGAGGAGAAAATAGCAGCTTTTAATGTAAAACAGTCGATGTCTAAGTCGTAATTCCATGAGAGCAAACATACTAATCCAAACTAGCTAACAAGACAGATTGTATATTTTTTTCTGGGGAATGAACGAATGTTCGCTCTTCTGAAAAATCTTTTTACGTTAGGAAGAAGTGGCGTGCGTTCTAAAGTTAGATGCTCTACGTTCACGAAGCCATCATGAATACGTTGGCTTAGCGTAAAAATAAGCTGATACGAGGACCATTTACGACGTAGGCTGCGATCACAATGTGATCAAACAGTACGTCACACGCGAATGTGAAATCTGGCTTTGTTTCTCGTATTTGGAATTTGTAGTTTGAATGCTCAAGTTAAGTATAATCAAGGTTTGACTATTTGTTGTTCGACAGCTACATATGAGCACCACATTATACATGTAATATAGTATATTACATTTAATCAGAAATTGTGATGAAAAAGTAATCTGAGAATTTAAAAACTCGAGAATTTGAAAAATTGAGAATTTTTATTGAATTATTATTTTTACTGAAACTATTGAACTATTATATTTAATAGTTTGAGGTATTTGAGGTTATGTGAAGCTATGAATTTCTACAATTTTATCTTTTGTTCAAAATGGCGTAGATAACCGATACTGGGACAATGAATTCTCGATCAAACAATAATTTCTTGTTTAAATAGTAGAAGTTCCAGTTTCGATAATAAAATATCGGGCAGATTCGATAATAAAATTTCAGTACGTACTTCATTTTACAGCTTACACGAGCATTTATGGAGTCATAATGATAGTCGGTAATCATAACTCAATAGGTTCAGTTAATCGATTGTTCAATAAAATTTAATTCGAGTAAATGGAGTCTGAATAGATGGAGCTGTATTATCTTCATTCTTTCTTAAGTTAAGGAGAATTTTCTATTACAATAAACGAAGAATAATGTTATTTCGATGAAGTGTGATAGTTAAGGGAAAAAAGGAAGAAGAAAAAGGAGGAAGTTGGACGGCAAACAATTTGACTTGCATCAAATACTGAGCAGTATTAAATCATGCTTCTGAACCGTAACTACATACATACTGTGATATTGATTGAACGAAACGTGCCGAGGACTCGACAAAGTGATATCTCATTGCTGTTATTACTCTTTATGAGTGGGAACAGATTACGGTACCAATCGATAACTGAGAAAGTACTATGTACCTCCATTAGAGCGAAACGGAGGACTTTTTGGATAAAAACAAATGCAAATTTGCAAATTTTGAAATATTCAAATTCTAGTTCTCAAATACACAAATTTACTAATTTTTGAAGACCTAAAATATCAAGATTCCATATTCTGAAATTTCTTAATCTTCAAATTCTCAAATTTCAGAATTAGGTAATTTTGAAGTTTTCAAATATTTCAGAATTTTTTAGTTTTAGATTTCAAATATTAAAATTTACAAATTTGAAAAATTCCGAATACCTAAATTAAAAGACACTCTAATTGTCAACTTGACAAATTCACAAATTTGCAAATTTTCAAACTTTCAATTTTCTATATCTCTAAATCTTCAATTTACAAACTTCAAAATTCACTAATCACTAATACAGGTACAATATTCAAACCGAACAAAATCTCACTATAAAAAAACTACTACTTCAAAAATAAAAATAGAAAAAAATATTCATTCAAAACCCTATATGTTAAGTATAATATTTTCAATAATTTTCATCCCCTTCACTACAAATATTTTTACTACATAAATGAACCCAAGTAAAAATCTTATATTGTAAGTATACCATTCTTAATAATTTTCATCCCTTTCACTATAAACATTTTTACCACATAAACGAATCCACATAAAACCCTTATTTTATAAAGTATAGCTTTTCTTAATAATTTTCATCCCTCTCACCATAAACATTTTTGCTACATAAACGAATCCACATAAAACCCTTATATTATAAAGTATAGCTATTCTTAATAATTTTCATCCCTTTCATTATAAAAATTTTTGCTACATAAATGAACGTTACATCGTAAAGAAAAATACGTACACTGCCTGATGAAAACGACCTAAGGGAAACAAGAGCACTATAATTTGAAAGGTGAAAGATTCCGTACAATAGGGGTCAGAACAGTAGCTCAAGGTTGCACTAAATCCTACTTCTGTTTTAAATGTCCTGCTATCGATCTACCGGGACCTTCTACTTTCTGAAAAGAAGACAAATATTTCACTTTCGACCCATATAAAATCAGCAGAACTTTGGGAGAAGGGGATAATGGAAAACCAGTCAGTTTAATTTATTTGCTTGCTTCCGTGCCACGTTGTAAATAATGATATTCTATCTTGATAGCCGTTTTTTCGCGTCGTTTTTTGTACGTGCGTATAAACGCGGTGCAGATAAACGCAAAAATTCTGCAAGGGTTTCCATTTTTAATGCGACGGAGAATATTGTACTGTTGTAGATATAATGTGTGTTTTATTCGATAATAAAAATTATTTATTTCGTGACTTACATAATACCAAAGTGATTTATTTGATAATGAAATTTATTTATTTCGTGACTTATTTAATTTGATTATTTTTTAATTTATTTAATTTGGTCATTTTTCGACATATTTAATTTGATAATTTCTTAACTTAGTTAATTCTGAATTCCTAATATTCCTAAAATCCCCAAATTTTTAGAATTATTCAAATTTCGAGGAATTATTTTAAAATTCCAAAAATTGTCAGAAATCTTAAAATTCCTAAAAATCCTAGAATTCCTAAAACTGTTAAAATTTCCAAAAATCCTGGAATTCCTAAAACTGCTAAAATTACTAAAAATTTTAGAAGTCCTAAAACATCCAAATTTTCGAAATTCCAGTATTGCCGAATAATCAAATTATCAGTTATATAAATTTTTAAATTTTCATTACAATTCGCTAAAACTTACAAGGAATGCAAAATTTGCAAAAAAAATTGTACATTTGTATCACTATAATTTGTTACAAAGTAATTAATTCGACACAGAATTGCTACTTTCCACATATTGCATAAACCCGCAGCGAATAAATAATGCACTAGCAACTGTGTATAACCTGCTCGTATCGTATTTAACAACGAAAACAGCAACGGTAATAAAATCGGACACTTTCCGACAGAACTAATGCATATGTATGCGTTTCATGACCTGTTTTATCAAAATCTGTAATTATACTTGTTAACGAATACTTTAATAAACAAGTCATTTACGAAGTTGCGAATAAATGATTTTTATTTTCAATTCCCTATCGCATTTTGTTATACTGTAACATGGTATATAAAGATCTTGGGTTTCTGCGAACATAAATAAACAGACTGTTCAAAAAATTCTTTTAAAAATAAATAAAATAATTAAAAATATTTATCATGAAATTTTCGAATTTGTGGGTTTAAAAATTTTTAATTTTATAAAATAAAATAAAGAATGTGATTTACAAATAAAAGTAAAAAATACAAATACGTATAAATAAAAAATGACTTACTAGAATTTTAGAGATGACCATTTAATTGAGGCAAATGAGTGTTTTTTTAAAAAGAATAATTGAAGCAACAAGTCGATGGCTATTAATTTTATTATATTTAATAAACTTATTTGGGTGTGAGAAATTTATTAATATAAGAACGTTAATAATAAATGTCAAATATTCGAATGAAAACCCAAGTATTGGTTAGAAATGTAATAAGCGGATAATTCGATGTTATTAAACAAGCAATACCTATTCGATTACAATCGTTAATTAAGGACTGTGTGTAATTATCCATATTAGTTACCACACTGCGGTTATCAGCTTATGTTTCATTTACCTAGACGGAACTTTTACTAATACGTTCACACTCTTATTAGACTAATACTTTTGTTAATACACTCACTTTACAAAACGATCTATAAAACCGAAATTAAAGTATTACATTTATAATAAAATTAAAAAAAATACCAATTTTTATTCGCGGATGTTATATTGATGAATATAAAATATCGAATTTCGAAAATAGCTCTTTATCGAGTTTATAAAAACGATGTATGAAGCCATACAATAATTTACTGACATTGAACAGCTTTTTAATTAAAGAGTTAATACAATTAAAAATAAAACACAAGAAAATATCGAATTTCGAATATAGAAAATCTAATTCCCGTTTGATGATACAGAAGTACAGTAAAAATGTATTTATAATATATCAGTATAAAGTTTAAAATTTAATAAAATAGATTACATAAATTCTTCGTCAATATTCTTAACATACAATGGCAGGTTAGTAATTACAGAAAACAATGACCAATATCGAGCTACACAGTCTGATACAAATTGATGACATAAAAGAAGCTCAAAATAGCATTTATGCCAATCAATTTCAGGCTTAAATGAAAATAAATTTCATTACGTAACCCGTTTATTAATATTTTTTTAGAAACGTTGGGATTTCGAAATGGATACTACGACTTAGTCCCTTTGATATAACAATTTATTAACTATTTACACAACACGTCTTTACTTTTCGCTTTCCGAATCTACTCTCTTCGTCACGTGCCAACGGTCGCGAATCGGCAACCGACTCGTGCGCCGTAAATTATCGAAGATTCCCGAATCGTTCCGATTGGCTCGCACGCGTCCTATCAAAGACAGTTGCCCTTTTTTAACATTTCTTTTTAACAATAAAAACCGACTAGTTTTAAAAATCATCATATTGAATTGACGATTTTGAAATATCGAAAGACCAACAGGATTTGATGACATAAAAGTACACAAAAATACCACTTATGTTAATCAATTTGAAGCATACAGTTCAACGAAAGTGACTGCATAAACGTTTTATTATTACTTTGAATACAAAATGGCTGGTAACCTCTAAAATTTGACATAATTTGATGACATAAAACTATCGTAAAGTGCCACTTGTGCGTTGTATCAATGTGAAGGTTAACATTCGTTGAAAGTGACGGTATAAACTTTTCATTAACGTTCTTAATATAAACTTGAGATTGCTAGATAATCACCTTACTGCGCTTTATACATAGTAATCCATATGCGGATAATACAGATAATACAGAATAACAATAAATCCAACATACAAAATAATAATAAATTTGAAATATAAAATAGTAATTAATTCAAAATTCAGAATAATAATAAATACAAAACGCAGAATAACAATAAATCCATGAAGCTGAAGAATAAATAAATTCAAATCCTTATATCAATTCTCCACTTATCAATAAAGTAGTAAAACTTTCAAAAAAAAAACCTTAACTGACTTTTCAACGGATAAACATTTTTAACGATCTTGAACAAATTCGATAAAATTTTTTTCTATAAACTGTTATCAATTATCGTAATAACTGAGATCTGATATGTTATTAATCCATTATACGTAAGTTGTATTTATAAGTGAACAATGGTGTTTATCTCTGTCCCTATTACTATGATGAATTATTCAACATCCACTTCTGACAATCATTTGTATCGAAGGTTCATATCCTTGAAAAGAATAATCGATCAGATGTCAAGGATAAAACACTGTAACTGGATATTCGCGTGGATAGACAGGTTGGACTCAAAAAATATCTATGCATAAAACCAGACTTCAAGTAAACAATAGCTTTTGGTAATAACGTAACAATTTTAGTAAAAACTTTGGGAAGATATATAGAGTGATTCAGTAAATAAGGTTACTTTAACATATATCTTGTTTATTGTGGTATACAATTTTTTTAGTGTAAAAGTATATTTCAGAGGACACATTTATTGATTTGAATGACTTTTGTGAGAGATTAGTGAGATTCTTTTATATTAAAAAATGATATATAACATGGATCATTAAAATTACAAAAATTGTGTAAAATTGTCTTCAAATTTGTAAAATTCTTAAAATCCCCACAACTTCAAAAATTCCTAAAACCTTTAAATTTTTTAATTTTCTAAAATTCTTAAAATCACAGTTCTAAAATTCCTAAAATTTCTAAATTCCCTAAAACTTTTAAAATCGCTAAAGTCCCTAAAACTCATCAAAGCATTGAAAGTTAAGAATTAAAATATTTGTTAATTTGTGTATTTGGAAAAAATAATATATCGAAGAAAGAGAAAGTGTCGTTACATAATCTGAATAAATATCGTTTACTAACAAGAACGACATACCTTTTTGATCAATTCAATACATTACAAAAGCAAAAAGTTCGAACGAAATCGTTTTCTTCAGGCAATTTGTGAACGGATACAATGACAAGGTAATTTAAACCGAGCACTTTCTGTTTCGTATAATGTCGCAACGGATTGAAAAGGATCGTGAGTCGGTTGATAAAAATCAGGCTAAATACGGTTGATAAAAATCAGGCGACAACGAACGCGAATACTATGATTCCCTTGAAAGATTCGTGTGTTATCGATCAACCTAAAACCCACAAGGTTTTTATCGAACAAATGCATGGACTTTTAGCTTGTTACCGTTCTTTCGTGGGTGAAAGGTATTGAAGTATAGATATAAAAGAAACTCTTGCAATTACAAATAAGTATGTTCTGAATTATGTCGTGTTTGATCAGTAAAATGTCACAAATATTTCGGTAAAAGTTTCACACCAGCAAATAAAAAGTAAAAAAAGTATTATCCTTGCAATGGAATTATCTTACTGATATGTTACTATTTGTTTACCTTCGGTCATTGGGACGTTTCCGTCGCTCGCTACTTTTCTACGTTCGGGAATCTTCGGTCAATGTCGGATATACACGATACAGCAGAAATTCAAATCCGAGAGATTCACTTATTTCGTGACTTTATTATAACCTCAACCACTCTTCCCAACCGCATTTAGACACTTCGACCATAGAAATAATTTTGACTGTCAGACGTATCACGTGATTATCCGAATAACACCGAAGAGAAACGAATTTACTCGACGTGTCACTACCCGTCTGTTTATCGCGGACCTTACTACTGTAAAACCACGATGTAAGGGAAACGCTTAAAATTACAAATAAATATGTTCCGAATTACGTTGTGTTTGGTCTCATTTTAATCGGAAAAATGTCACAAATATGCTGGTAAAAGATTCAATAAGAAAAAATAAAAAATAAGATGGTTTTATTCTTGCCTTCGGACTGTTCCACCGATGTGTTACTGTTTATCAATTTATCTAAGCAAGGATTAAAATTATTTTCTGTTCATTCAGGATTCGATTAAAAAATAAACTTCTTCTTCTGATTAAATTTGATCAACTTTGATAGTGTTATAATTGTCAGTTAAACAGTCATATTTATAGAATATTATTATTATCTGTTTCAGTACTGAACACATTGCTTTTATAATACTCTCACTGTGTGTTCTTAATTATTTTCGAATTAATGATGTTACTAAACAATGTTTATTATTAAATACAACAATAAACAAAAATTGATGTACAAATTATAATTTATGTATCAAATTTTACACAGATAAATGTAACATATTGTATATAAGGTTACGAACACGTGAAGACTATTAATATTTAAAATTTTAGATTAATTACACATCAATCAATCATGTTTGATCGAATATTAGAATAATACGTGTCAACTAATAATTCAGGGAAATTAAATTAAGAACCCAAATCAATTTTCACACATATCGAGATCGAAAGAAAAATTATAACTTTTGCAAATTAATTGTTAATTAAAAACAAATCAAATTAAGATTAATTTTTAACCTTCACTTTAACAAGCTTCAATCAAATTCGAAATCAAATTAGTTACAAATTAATTTAAATCCAAGTTAAAGGAAATTAATTATCAATCAAACGATAACTGTTAATTGCGACAAAGTATAATCAAGAAATTAATTAATTATCTGAAACACTGTTATATATTACGATGCCTGAAGCTTGTTACGTGTAAATCAATTTCGTAAATTAATACGTAATATTTATATATTTAAATCTGCAAAAAGTGTACATTTTATTTGCATTACAGAGTCAATTAAGAAAGACGTAAACTTCCACTTTTTCTTCTCTATTACAACAGTGATTTTCTTACAACTACCAAGGTATGTAATCTAGTAAACTAATCCGTCGAGCTTCTCAAAATAACTTTAGACGTTTGGTCTAATTTTAAAAATGTTACTCTGTTTTAGAGTGTAGCGTTACTGCACTTGACATGCAGCACCAAAATATCTCAGCAAATAAGGAAAATGATCCCATAGTTGCACACATAATGTAATCTTTTAATAATACAACTATACCACAATTTACATGGTACATTATTTACAAGATTTTTAAAATAAACGAATAATATTTCAGTTCTTCTTTTCACATTCAAATCCTGATTTCAAGATTCCTCTTTCATTACTAATTCTCATGGGTCCTATTTCAGTAAACATAATATAAAATATAGAATTCCTTGGAAACAAGAGTTTTATTTGGGCGGTATTATTACCCAGAAAAGTATTTTTATTTTCTTATTATTACCCATCAGCTTTATTTTAAGCTTTACTTATTCTGAGCTATATATTTTTTTAATAAAATAAACCATTATTCGTAATTAACTTTTGTTCAAAAGGAACGTTAAAAGAGGGGAACTGCACGTTCCGATAGGACGCGTTCAAGCCAATCGGAAACATTCGGCATTCTTCGGTAATTTACGACACGCGAGACGGTTGCCGATCCGCGACGGTTGGCACATGGCGATTAGAATAGATTTGGAAGGCGAATAATAAAAACGTGTAGTATAAATAAGTATAATAGTAAAAACGTGTAGTTAATAAATTGTTAAATTAAAGAAGTGTTGTGTAGTTAATTTTAAAATCCCATCAGTTTTCAAATAACGGTGAAATTGTCAAGGGATTTTGTGCAGGATACTAAAACGAGAACTGTGTCGAATTCGTTGAGTATTTATTAGAAACTGAACTAGAACCTACTTGCAAGCTGACTATAGAAATTAGCAATGATACCTAAACAGATCTTTGCACATATTGAGGTTATGCCATCAATATTATATAATTTTTAATGTTTCACAATATCACTAAAATTTAATGAAGCTAAATACCTTAATATATACGGCTGATAATAATTTCAACCTAAGATGGATTTGCATCTATTTCATAAGAAGCATCTTTTCCATCGCCTAAATATCAGGGAATCGGTATTACTTTGTCTATACATTGTTTACAGATGAAAATATCATGTTTAATTTAAAACTGAATTTTCTCAATTTTAAGGTTTTCAAAGTTTAGACTTCCAAATGTTAAAATTTCCAAATCTTCAAATTTCTAAGACTAAATTTTGAAATTCTTCAATTTTTTAAGTTATTACATTTTTTTAACTTCTGCACCTATACCTGTTTTAAGCTATCAATTTTTCACATATTTTAAATTCATAAATTTTGAAATTTTCAGATTTAATCTTCCAAATTCCAAACATTTGATTTTCTAAATTCCCACATTTTTAATTTTCAATTTCTCAATTTTCCCAACTTTTGAAGCTTGTAAACTTATAAATCTAACAACTTGAAATTTTTATATTTACAAATTTCTGTTTCAAATTTTCTTCACTTTCAAATCTTACAATTTTTAAACTCGAGAAATTGAAAATTGAGATACTAGCAAACTTGCGAACTTAAAAATTTATAATCTTTATATTTCTGAATATCCAAATTTAAACATTTTTGAGTTTTTTGTAATCTCCAAATTTTGTCATTTCTAAATGGAAGATTTCAAAGGTTTAAAGACAAAAAACTGGAGAATTTAATATACCTCTATTTCTAAATTTCCAAATTTCTGTCTTCCCAAATTTCAAAACTTCTAAATCTCTACAGTCGTTTAAAAATTCGAGAATGACCAAATATTGTAGCTATAGTATCCAAAACCTAAAAAATTCGAAAACTCAAAAGTCATGATGTTGCAATCAACTCCCAAATTCCTGAATTCTCGAAGCAAAACAACAGCAAGAAAAGAAAAAGTAATCCACGTTGTCGCACGAAAATAATCGAATCCCGGCCCCGTCGGTTCCCGTCTACGAGATAATTTTGAACCGTGCTTACCAGAGATCCGATGAACCGCAGGAAAATTTCACAATCCGTCTGACAGCTTCTCTGCAGCCCGTGCGATCACAACATTAACGCGGCAACAATCGCGAAACCAGTCAGCGATCTTCCGAAACAACCTAGCGAACGTATCTCGTTCGAGAATCCACGCACGTTTTCCACAAACCACGTAGATCAAATCTCTTTACAGCTCACTGTTCCGTTCACTGATCCGTACGCATCATTCGTCGAACACCCACGCGTCCTAAGAACGACGAACCAGAGGAAAAAGATGAACGCACGATTACGAGAAAATCAAGATCGATCGCGGAGCTAATCGGCCGAACGAGCGAAGAAGAGAAGAAACCCGATGAAAACGTCCTCCGATCGCACCATGACATCCTCTTCTTCCGAATAAGCGAAACGAGCACACTTCCTTTCTTCCCTTCCTCCTTCGTCGGCTGGTCGAAAAATCATCCGAGCAGCAGCAATTAGCCCCGCGTTTCTGCTATCCGATCCGTATCGCGCTCTACGAGCCTCTAGAGGCACACTAGACCGCGGCACGGACTCGCTCTACCTGTAAGCTTTCTCCCTCCCTCTCTGAAAAGAACGTTAACGACAACAACGTCACGGAAGATCGTCCCCGGAACGTCCTGACGCGTCTTCGTCCCTCCTGAGCGTGCGTACTGGGCCCACTCCGGCGGACGCACACGAGGACGCAACCCACTCGGCTTCCTTTCTTCCGGATCGAAAATCGCGAACACCTCGCTGCGTACTCACAGGAGATCGATGTCGGACTCGAGATCGAGAGGGAGAGAGGCTACCACCGTTCAAAACTGGAAAGAACGCGTGTGGCTCCTCCTGTCACCACATCCGCTGTCCGGGCTAGGTAGTCTGAACGTTCCCGAGGACAATGCGACACGTTCGAGGGCCCGTGCGCGGCTGTAACTTTCGTGAGACTCGCGAATCGGTCGACCCATGTGTATTCTTTCCAGATCTGCACGATGGACGGGCGATTTAAAGCGAGGCGACGGTGGGAAGGGGTGTCCGAGGACGCGTCAGAGGAGGATCGAGAAGGGCACCGGGCGAATTCCGATTCGCGCTTACGGTTATGCGAAAATTAATGTTACTAGGTTGTACGTAACTGTTTGACGGACGCGTGTGACCCGTGGCACGTACGATTGCGGCGGAGCTACTACTACCTAGCGCGAGGTAAAAGAGACGGACCGAGCTTCTCCCTCGGAGCTGATCCTGCGTGCTAAACGAGCCGCCTCCGCTGCCACCCGTTGCCCCTACCTTTTCCACGTTCTGCCCCCTTTACGTTACCTCCACCACCGTCGCCACCATCACCCACCCATCCACCCACCATCGTTTCATCCTCCACCGCATCCACCATCGACGCCCGCTCCACGTTTACCGACGCTCTACACCGCCGCTATTTCTTTCCGACGTTCGACTACTTTCTTTTTCCTGTTGCGTTCCTTGCACTCCGCCGAGGGAACGCTCCGCTCCAACTAATGACAGTTTGCCGGAACTCAGTCGGCGAAAGTGTCCGACACGAAATGAGGTGTACCGACGGAACTTTCGTGCCTGACGGGAACTTAGGATTAGGAAATTTACTCGCTGGACGGGAATAGTACCCTTGTTTCGAGTATATGGGAAAGGGTAGGTTTTATTGTGCCGGAGTCTCACTATATGGCCCTGAATGATGTTTTTGATAAAATAAGGACGAGTAGGATTAGTGATTTGAAAATGGTTATGGTTTTTATCAAATAAATGTTTCATTATAATAGTCTTGATATATGGCCCTAAATGATATTTCTAAGAGCATCAAAAGGATTAGCGTTATTTATTAGCTATGGAGATGAACATGATTTCTTTAAAATAAATGACAGATAGAAGTTTGATTATGAGTCTTGATATATGACCCAGCATGATATTTTTGAGAAACTAAAGACGATTAGGATGACCAATTTGTTTTGTAATTGAAAATGGATGTGACTGTTTTAAGTTAAATGTGCTCCATATACGTTGGATTAAAAACTCTTCATATATGACCCTATATATATAGAGTTGGTGCAGTGGATAACATTCTGGAAAGTATCGTATAAATGAATTTAATTCTACGGAATCTTGATATTTATCGGTAACTAAGAAGGATTAGGAAATCTCTTCCGTAAATGGAAATGGTATCGCAGTTTCAAATAAATGGTAAAGATTAAGGTTTTATAGTGGCGGAGTCTTAATATATGACTCTGGATGATATCTGTGAGAGACTGAGAAGAATTAAGATTAGTAGTTTGATTTACCAATGAAAGTGCATATAATTTAATTAAAATAACAGTAGAAGATAGAAATTTGATTGTAGGAGTTTTCGTATATGTGACCGAGGATACTTCTAAAAGTATCAGAAGTAATAATTTCTTTAAGTAATAAGTTCTTTAATAAATTTGTGTTATGTAGAAGTTTCATTATAACAGTTTCGATATATGGCCATAGATGATATTTCTGGGAATGCAAAAAGAATTAGGATTTGCTTTGGAAGTAAAAACAGGTCTCGTTCTTTGAAACAAATATAAAAGATGAAGATTTGATTATAATGGAGTCTTGATATAAGGCCCTGTATGATATTCTTGAGAGACTAAAAACGATGAAAATGTATAATTTGCTTTACGACTAAAATAGACATGGATTTCTTTAAAATGAATGTGAAAAATAGGAATTTGATTATAAGAATCTCGATATATAGCCCTTCATATTATTTTTGGAAGATTGAAATCTATTAAAAACAAAGTATAGTAATTTGCTTTGTAAATGGATGTGATTTCTTTAAGAGAAATATGGAAAATAGAAGCTTGATTATAGAAGTCGATATATGGCCCTGCTTGATATTTTTAGAAAACTAAAATCGATTAAAATTAGTAATTTGCTTTATGGAGAAAAGTGGATATAATTTCATTAAAATGAATATGAAAGATAAAAGCTTGATTACAGGAGTCTCGATATATGGCCCTAAATGGATCAATAAGTTGGAAATGTCCTTGTAAGTGAACAAATACAATTCCGTAAAATTTTCCTACGTATCAAAAAGATAAGAACAATTACAAACTGAAGAATAACTAAAAAATTGAACTCGTGTATAGAAACACGTTATTCGAATAAAATGATACAGTTTCCACATAGTATACCTTATCAGTACTTGTACTGATAAAATTATTAAACTAAACAACGACAGTCATGTTTGTCACGCGTTAAAAATAACAATCTCTGAAATATAAAAAATCTACCCACCCACTGTAAGCTACGAACCCGTTATTTACTTGTTGTAACACACTTGTTTGCTTGAAGCTATTCATTGCATCTCTGACGTAGCAGTCAGTCACTCGAGTAAATGGCCAGTACGGCTTTGACGTATCAGTACGTCATCCGTTGCAAATGGGTTAACAGACTGTAAATTCTAATCGAGATGTCTAGGATTGACCTTCTCCAATTCAGTGACGAATGTCGTGCCGTAATCTGTCGATCAAAGGGATTCGACAGTAAGGGATGCACTAATCAATAACGTACCTCCTCCCGAGGGAAAGCATTCTTTAATTACAATCTCTAACTATGGTTCTCGTAAGAAAATATACGGATCGAAGGAATCGCGTATCACTGTTCCGACACGTAGCAGGTTATTTGATCCACTAACCCGCCACAAACCACGTGACATCTCCTATGATTCCTCTTATTATTGGATCTCGAGGATCCGACGCCATAAAAGAACCATAACTCGGATGGCAGATTCACGCGTACATACAGCAGTAAATCTGGCTTCCTTAGGGAAAATATGGCAACTGTAGCTTCTTTTATACTGATAAAACGTCGTGACTGTTGATTTTGAGGGATTTTGAGGGATTTGCATATTTCGCCATGGGTTAGGAATTTAGGGATCTTGGAATTTGAAGATCTTGAGATTTGGGTATTTGGAGATACAGGAATTTGATTTAGAGACCTAGAAATTGGGGGATGCAAGAGTTTGTGAATATAGTAATTTAGGGACGTAAGAATTTGGGAACCTTGAGATTTTGGGACTTAGGAATTTGGGGATCTTGAAATTGAAGTATATGAGAATTGATGAATGTAGTAATTTGGAGACATAGAAACTTGGGAACCTTGAGATTTTGGAACCTACGAAACTGGAATTTGTAGTTCTATTTAAAGACATAGGAATTTGGGGATGTAAAAATTCGAAAATTTAAATATTTGCAAATCTGGGGACTTAAGAACCTTGAGATTTAAGCATCTAGAGATATGGGAATATAAAGATTTGCCTTCCTAGAAATTATACAATTTAAACAATTGCGAAACTTGTAATTTGGGGATGTAGGAATGTAGAAAATTTGAATATTTATAATTCTAGGAATTTGACTTGAAATTTTTTTTGTAGAGATATAAAAATCCTATGATTTCAAGACTTACAAAATGGGGATTTGAGAATGATAGAATACTCAATTTGAATGCTGAAAGAATAAAAATGTTAAATAAAGATTTTAATTCTTCCTATTCAATGTACATTTCATCAGAACAACTAAAAAGATTATCTCTTACATGATGCTTCGGTAACTTAATTTTACGTAGAAAACCATGTAATAATTCCATATAACCCTTCCAAACCCATGTAGCTGCAAGATTGAAAATTTTCTTCGTAAAAGTGAAGAAAAATATTTGCTCGCAAGCACCGAATACACAAAGACGCTCACGTAACACCGGACAGGCAGCCATTTGCAATAGCAGCTGACCAGATGTCACCGCTGCAAGGCTACCGATCATACAGCAGGTCAAAATTGTCCTTCGACGGTAATATTTGAAGAAAATAACATTGTCCCTCGGTACATTCGTCCTTATGTACAGTATCCTTCCCTGTACGAAAGAAAAATGGAGCGTCGCAGTAGAACATCACGTTTCCCTGACACACACGTTTCCACGTCGACAGTTTTTTCAGGAGATATTCTCTAGAAAGCTAACACCGTGTCTAATATATTTATAACGCTTCGCGGTTCAGATTATTTCCGTCATTTTTGTTGCGTTCAGTCCGCGAAACAGTTCAGACTGATTGCGAATGATGTCACGAGGATTGTGTTCGTCCCAAGGTTTCATTAGATTCATCTTCCTCTAAGTAGACATGGTTGAACGGATGAAAATTGTGTGTAGTTACTACCCTTTACGGCCATGTAGTTTGTTTAAAATAAGCGTGCAGTGTCTCCTGCAGAAGAAGGTTCCATTACTGTTCCAGAAAATTGACTTTTCAACATTTACCCAGTTCACATGTTCTTACTTAAGAACCTACCTAAGTCTTCGCTTAATGACTTTCGGCAAAGTTGTTCGAAAGAACCATATTTCACGCTGGTTCTGTTTTTTGAATAATTTTCCTGTCGGACTGTTTTTGCAATAATTAGCGGAGGCTAACGCACTACTGCAGCTTGTCGTACGCTGATGACATAAAAATCACATTCTTTGCTAGGTGGACATGTTTGTAATCGTATCTATTTAAAAATAATTTATCTTTGATAAGAATAAGATAGTATTTATACGATAGTAGTTAAAACATCGATAGAGTATTAATATGAACAGTGATTGCGAGAAGTGTTTACAAAGATAACTTCTGAAAGTGAAGACCTGTTTCATTTTTTATTGCAGACTTTTAAACGGAGAATTTTTTGATGTAGCATTCTGTGACATCATGTACATTTTTAAATACTTTTAACAGAATAGCTTTTGTTAATGTGAATACACGTTTTTAATTGAGATAAGTTTGTATACCTGGTTCTGAGATACACTATGTTTAGATTGAGTTAACTATGATGAACAATTTTTGTAACAGAAAGTTTGAAAAAATTAAATTTTAATATTTTTGTGTGTCTTAATTTTAATTTTCTATAAGAGTATTTTAAATACTCTCAATTTTAAATCTTAAAATACTCTCAATTTTAAATTTGTTAAATTCCAAAATTCTTTCAATTTCTAATTTTCAAAATTTTCTTAATTTTAAATTTCAAAATTTCTTTAATTTTAAGTTTCAAAATTTAAAACAGCTTATTCATTAACTGAAAAATTCATTAAACAAAAATCAAACTAACTTTAAGAAATTAAACAAAAGATTAATTTAAATTACTTTAAAAACTGACTTCAAAATATAACAGATTCACTTGAAAGTTTTTAAACCGCAGATAAATTGGTATCCACTACCTATAAATCATCCATCCTCCCCTTTTTTATTTCTTTATATTGTGTGAATCATATCTGTGCGGGCCATAAATATTTCTCCAGTAAATCTCATCACAACAATGCGAAAATTTAATTTTTAACGGGCTATCGATATATCACTGTACTATATTGAAAACCGGTACGTACAATAGAAACGACAGATTCTTATTACATCAGCTTTAGACTGTCCATATACAACGCATTTTTTTTTTGCAATAACTCACAGCAGAAACGTTCGGTAATGGGTTTGTAATAGTTTTGCTTTAACAAAGATAAATATCGAACATAAATCGCGGCCGCTATCATTCATGCAACAAACTGCAAGAATGCTGGCAGCGCAGGAAGCTCATGTTACAATGAAATATGTATCTTGAAAATATAAAGGAACACCAGTGTCATTTTCAACAAGAGTATTTCGTTTTCGGCAAACAATTTCGGTTAAATTTCATATCATAATCAGTAAATAATTGTTACAATAATTTATATCATATGTACACAGATAAATTGCTTTCTGTATCACAAATTATTTATTACATGTCCGTTACCCATAATTTCTGATTTATAACAAATAAATTCCGTCTACCATAAATCATTTATTGTACATATATTTCACAGTTCATTTCAAATTTAAAAGATACACATATATAAATAAATTTTGTTTGCGAGTCATTTATTACGCATGTATGTTTTAGCACATTTTAAAATTGTAACAAACGTTCACAGATAAATTTCGTTTACCACAAATCATTTATTATACATATATATTATAGTTTATTTTACATTGACATGTACAAACAAACTTCGTTCGTCTCCGTCAATCTTCGTCCACCTTCGTCCATCATGAATTTATCGCACCGACGCTACGAGTATATAAACTTCGATCGTCTGAATCTGTTGATTTTCACTCGTCGTCGCAAAACATTCCGACAATCAATTTCCCCGAACGCCCGTACAAAAATCTGAAGAAAAAAGTAATCGTTCATCCAATAAACTCCGACAAAAGGTGACCAGCGCCGAGCGAGAAACGGTTTATCCGTGAATCAGAAAGATGAAAGAGCAGTAATATCGATTAAAAGCTCGTTACTGAAAACTACAAGTAACGTCAATACGGGCCACGTCGAGTAATCGGGTCACGGATACAGAAATCGACTGAGACACACTCGCTATTGTTTCTTCTGTGTTGTATTCCCTGAACGAGAAAAAAAAGAAAAAAAAATGACAGAAAGAAAATTGTGCGTTCGCTATGTAACCGCAGTTTACAAAGCGTCTCCTACATACCAGAAACATACGCGTGTGCTGTGCAAGTTTAACCATTGAAAAAAGTAGAAATAAAGAGATACACGGAATGCTCGCGATTAGGGTCCCCTGCGTGCACGAAATTTTCTTTGTCATGCTTTTTCCAATTTCGCTGCTCTCTATTTACGTATTCTCGATTCATCATGTTTTTGATCCGGAGTGAAATGAGAATTGCGCGATTTGTACTTTTCCGTGTTAAGGCTTTTTCGTTATGGAAATTGTAAGATGTATGAGCCGTTTATTTAAAAGTGGGACAAGTCCATCTTTTGTTATCGCGAGATATTTAAGGATTTGCATTACGATAAATTGAAAAACATTGGTGAGCACTAATAGACAAATTTTTTTGTATTTTGTGGTAGCAGATAACGTACGTTTATTATCCAATAGTCTTCACAGTACAAAGTGAAAAAAAAGGTTCTATTTTTACACAAAGATTGTCTGACCGATATGTTAGTGTTTACGTTCAACTGCTTTTCTATTTTCGGAAATCTTCGGTCAATGTCGGAACTACACAATGTAAACGGAAGTTCAGACCCAAGGGATTCGCTTATTTCAAGACTTTTATTATAACCTCAATCACTTTTGTCAACCGCATTGAGACACTTCAGCCATAGAAATGATTTTGACTGTCAGACATACCACGTGATTATCCGAATAACACCGAAGAGAAACGAAGTTACCCGACGTGTCACTACACGTCCCTTTGCCGCAAATCTTACTACAGTAAAACAAATAAATAAATATGTTCCGAATTACGTCGTGTTTAGACTCATTTTAATCACGAAAATATCACAATATATTTGTAAATGGTTTATAACAAAAAAATAAGAAATAAAGTTTTATTCTTGTATTTAGATTATCCTACAAATACCGCTCGTTTACGTTCCGTTGACCGAACGATTCCTTCGCTCGCTACTTTTCTACGTTCGGGAGTCTTCGGTTAGTGTCGAAACTACACGATATAAGCGGAAGTTCAGACCCGAAAGAGTCTCTTGCTCCACTTTTGAAATAAACCTGCTCATATATCTATATTTGTAAAAACAGTGTATTGAACAATAACAATTACTAATTTAGCTTTAAGGACATATTGATTTCCGTACGTTGTTAGGCAACTACAATAGAATTATTCAGTTTGATATTTGAGGTACATGTATTTACCGTGACATTACGATATTGGATTCAAAATTTCGGATCGTGCAAACAGCATATGGCGGTACTCGACGTTATTGTAGTGCTTTCGTTTGTACGATGATTTCACGTCACGTGTGAGTGAAATGAAAAGCAAGGAACTCCAGTTGACATACGTAATCGAATTTATTCATGCGTATTGCGTACGACTGATTATAATACTGCTTGAAATGCGAGGGCAATTTACAGGATGAAATTACAGCTAATAAAATCAAAATTAAAATCGGACAGGAATTATTCTATTATCTTTCTCTGTGGTTATTAAATGAATTAAGGCGACTGCGATGTTGGCGAGTGTTGGTAACGTTGCCCTTGATATTTTTTTAATTTAGTATATGTGTGTTTCAATTATAAATGGATTCTGACTTCAATTTTAACTGAAATGGTACAGCAGATGGCTTTTATGTAAATTATGATGGATACGATAATTAATTTCTAAATTTGAATATTTGGAAGTGTAAAATATGGAAATTTAACATTTGCTAATTTGAAATTTTTAGGTTTCTATTTTCCTATATGATTTTAATTTGAAATTCCTAAACTTCTATGTACCCCAATTGAAAGATTTTAAACTTGGATAATTTGCCAATTTTTAATTTCTTAATCTGTAAATTCTGAAAATTACAAATTCCTATAAGATATTAATTATTATACTAGTTTCTATAGTGTACTTATTTAATTTTCATGAGTTTTGAAATTCTGAGATTGGGATCTTTAAAACTTCTATGTTGCTATATTTCTATATTTCTGACTGTACAAATTCCTTAATTGAAACTTAAAATTCTAAAATTCTGTGATATAAAAATTTCAAAATTCCAGAATTCCAAACCACCAAATTAATACCTCTCCAAATTTGAAATTTGAAGAACTATATAATTTAAAAACTATCAATCTGCGACATCCAAATTTCCGTATTTCCATATTTCATAAAAGTAATATTTGGTATTTACAAATAAATGGGTTTCTCTAAAAATATAGCATTAAAGACGTAACCTGATGGACTATTTTTGGACTCTGATAGAGGCTCTATGACAATGCGTCTATGAACGTAGGGTGTAGTTTTCTAAATGACAATGCACGTACAGTTCAACTTTCCGGCGTTTTGAAAGATACGAACAGACTTACATGAAAGCGTTTGAATGCAAGAGATGATGATGTACGGATATTGCTGTGGTTTTACGGGTTTTTGGTTCAGTAATAATCCGCTTTTATGTTTTCAAACACGTACAGACACACGTACCGTAATCGTCCTATACGAGCTGTTTTGTGTGCCGCATCTTTTCCGCCGTCGAACACGATTATGGACTTGTGAATCGCTTTTTTCGTGGGTCACATATATTTATCCCTCACTCGAGAAATTTCTTTTTCCTCTTATAAACAAATTTTAACTCTCTGCAACCCAGTTTTCTTTCAAGACTAAACAAAAATCACGTGCATTTTACTGGCAGAATTTATTTTTAAAACGTGTTCGAATAAGTAGTCTGCGATTTTTAATATTTTGTATAAAAAGGAATTTTATACGATTTTTTATAAAAAGGAAATTTTTCATATGGGGGTAACATAATTTTATATATTGATTACAATAAATTTTTTATTATTCGAATTTAGGGATTTGTTAATTTATAAATTAGGAATTAAAAACTTGTAATGTGGAAAATTCAAACATTTAAATATTTAACACTGTTATATGGAACTATCAAATTTTTCAGATTTTTAAAAATTAACAATTTTTCAAATTAGACATTTGTTCATTTCAAATTATGAGTTTGGAACATGTAATTATAGTTGAAAAGTGTAGAAGAAAATTTATTAAAATAGGCAGATTATCATCAACAAATTTTGCATTATTTCATCAAAGCATAAAGACACCCCTTATCTAATTATTATTATATCACTTATCAAACTGTGGATGTTCCATATTTTACCTTAATGCATATTCACACCACCTTCCTTCAGAGCGATTAAAAAAAAACCTTGTATTTCTTCTGAAAAGATTCAGTAGAAAAGAGCTTTGTATTTTCTGGATAATTTCAAAGGCAGAAAAATTACTTGCGAATATTTGTCACGGCTTATACTTTGTCAGCGGAACAGTTTAGAGAAAGAGATATTGTAAGAAAGATAAATTACGGTTACCGTCCTCCGTCCGAAAAAAAAACCGGAAAAGAAAAAAATAATCGTCGAACACTTTTGTCCAGTAAATTTTATTTCGCTAATAAAGTTACTCCGGTGCATTAGTTTAAAAGGTAATTTTTTAATGAAATATACCGAGCGCAGTGAGTTGCTAACATTAATTTAAGTGTAGAGAGAAAGTGGATGAAATATCATCCATCCGGATCTTTCTCCGGGGCATGTGGGAATTAAAATGCAGTTAGATAAATTGAATTTGTAGGTACATTAGATCAACTAAATTTTATACGCGGTTAAGGTGAAAATAGAAGAAATTTAATAGGAATTTATCACAAGGCCGTAGTAAATTTAGTACCAATTTAATAATGAATTCGAATGGATGTATTAGGTTATGTATTGAATTAAAATAGATTACCATTTACTTGGGAAACATTTTAACATAGAGCAGTCTCGATATATGGCTCCCTCTTATATGGCTTAGTTTAAGAGAGTTCCTACTTATTTTGAAAGGTTCAAATATAATAAATTTAAATTTTTATATTTTCATTTTATGCATTTATAAATTTATTATATTTCACATATTTATTTGTATATGCAACCGATTTCGTCGTACTTTGTGCTTGAAATTAATGTAACATAAGTGGAATTTTTGAGTATTTTTATGTCATTAAATCTTGTCGGATTTTCGATGTTTCAAAATTGTACATTTAAAAACGTTTTTTAAAACTAGTAGGTTTTGATTGTAAAAAGGAACGTTAAAAAGGGAACTGCATGTCTATGATAGGATGTCTTCGAGCCAATCGGAACGATTCGGTAATCTTCGATAATTTTCGGCGCGCGAGTCCGTTGCCGGTTCGCGATGGTTAACACGTGGCGAGTAGAATAGTTTTGAAAGGCGAATAATGAAGACGTGTAATGTAAGTAGCTAATAAATTGTTATGTTAAAGGAAAGTGGAGTTCATTTCGAAATCTCAATTATACAGCTTATAATTAGTATTCACAATTCACTCGTGCAAATACGATTTAGATTTGTCACATTTGAACAGTGTTGGTCACAAGTGTATCTCGAAGTTATAAGCCAAGGGGTTATACTCTCTTTACTCTCTTAGACGATAATAAATTCACAAAGTCCTTCCATTTCTACGCTACTAATATAATTTATACCAAACACTATTATCTTTTTTACAATTCTGCGTCACAGAACATTACAGATTCAGTACCCGAACAATATTAATTGCGTCCCATTATTCTGATTTCGTCATTAGATAAACTCTAGAAGCTATTAGTACAATTACTCGAAGTTCAAAATTGCATGCATTGGGCACGAATACGTTGGTGAAAAACTCGTTTGCGATCTAATAATAAATCATACCTATACACCGATTCTGACGTGCACATTCAACACGGAAAAATGGTAAATGCGATTTCTCTATGTCAGTGACTCTCCAAGTATCAGATGATCCGCCATTTTGATTCTATAGAGGTATTTTACATTTTTACAAATAAATTAGTAAATTTGATCATATCATTCAAAATTGGTAAGTAAAAACGTACCAAATTTTGTGCATAATATATCATATTATTATATAAATTTTGTACATAGTATTGTCCGGATATATGGCCGCGAGTTATTCCCACCTAATTATTTCATGATATATATAAAATTATTAATATGTAAAGTTATAAGTTATTTCTGTGATATATTAATAGAAAGTGAAGTAGATTAATTAAGTTTGTAAAAAAAGTAGTTATTCTCATAAACAAAGAATATTTTACAAAATGACTGTATCAATTTTTCGTTGATAATTTTTTATCGATTGGGATGAATGTTCCGTAAATTTTCTTTTGGTCCATTATATATTTGGAATTCACAATATGGCTCAGTTGGGTAAAAGTTTGGGAACCCCTGTTATACGTGGTTGCAGTGGTATCTCTTTCATTTTTGCAACGAAACCGGGCACGAACCCGGTAAAATGAAACTACGCGGTGATACTTGTCAAGATGCTGATGCGGTATACATACCTGCATTACCAGCTATCTCCAGCTCGAGATTGCTGCTTTTATCACCATTGTCCGTAAGATAACAACCCCCGACTGCTTGTTCGACTTTAATTCAGGGGAAATTACTGACGCAACTTCGAAGTATTAAACTACCCGGCTTTCGAACTATCGTTTTAAATGAGTCTTCGGTTGTCTGCATAAATAAATAATTTTAACATGAATACTACATGAATTAATGAACAGTATACCCGTCTCGCAAATTGCACGAGACTATTTTCCACGCGGAAAATTATAAGTTTATTCACGCGATACATTTTGTCAAAAAGAAGCGTTAATGACAACTGCTTGCCTCCGATAGGACGTTATTCCAATTATTTGCACGCTTTCAGCACTCTCATAAATAATAAACAAAAACAATTTACAAGAAAACAATGTGTCAACTATTGGTCTCACCCTAATTTATGGACACGAGTACATTGAATTATCAGTTCTCAGTTATTTATTTATACATTGACAGTTATTATCTTCCCCCGTGACAAAGGACAACTGCTTGTCTCCGAGAGAACGTGTGTCGGAATCGTCGGAACCAATCGGAACGATTCGGTAATCTTCGATAATTTTCGGCGCGCGAGCCGATTGCCGGTCCGTGACGGTTGACACGGTTGAATAATTAGAATATTATTTGGAAGGTTAAAAGTTAACGTATTGCAATAATTGTTTTTGTTATTAATATATTTTATTGAAATTTTCAAGAATTCTACGTAGTAGTAAGTGCAAAACGAGAGTTCTCGGTTCTCAACGAGAACTGTTTATGTGTAAAAGACAAGAATTCTAGTTGCCCAATGGGCTTGTGTCAAGATGTGTAGTGTAAGAAGTTAATAAATTGTTAAATTGGAGGAGTCATGGAGTTTATTTCGATGATAATTGCAGCAATGAAGATACGTTTGTGCCAATTAACAAGGAAGCGATTGTTTTGAATTATATTGACGATGGTAACATGCATTAACACTTACTTTTGTTTTCTGAAACAATTTAAGATGTTTGAAATGCATATGTATTTCTGAAATGTGTTAGCTTCTTTTTCCAATATTTCCTCTTTCGTATTGACAGTTTCTTCATCCACGTAAAACGAATCCACGTGGAACGGATAATCCGCGTAAATTGAGGGCGTACTTCGTTAAAAATTGGATGGTCGATGGGCAATATATGAAATAGGGGCACCTGCGCCAATCTTCTTGATTTAACATAAATATTAGCTGAACCTAACCGTGACTTAATTTAACTACAGACTGACCCAGCGTTGATCCTATAATTTATCCTTGACTTAATCCAACTATAGACTAACGTAGGTAAATATTGACGAAATGGGCCCCATTCACAATGACCCCGACCTTGACATATATTATTAAGGGCATGCTCTTGAATACCTTTTCCCTAGAACTCAGTCATCGCCCATTGTTCATTAAATAGTTATTAACCATAAGAATTTGTAAAAACCAAGATTTGTGCGTAATATGATAAAGAAAAACTTTTGCAACGGCTTAGCATTTGAAGCCACGCTTACTGGGGCATGTATAACGGGTGAATTTATAAATCAAGCTGAACAGCTTTCAATCATTTTGAATTTCAAGTCGTGTAACCGGAATATTATTCTAACCTAATACAACTCAACATGTTTTAACTATAGACTAGTCTAATCCACCCGTGATCTAAATTAACCATAAATTAACCTACCTTCACTTCAACTTATATTAACTAACCTAACTAGCAGGATAGTTCACTACCCCGTTCGGTTGTTCGATTGTTTTAGAATACGAATGATTTTGATGCTATTCACGAACTCGGTTACTTAATCTAATTTACGATAAAATTAGATCTATTAGCTACGTGGACTTTTATAGCGGACACCAACATTCGAAACTCAAAAACTGGGTTATAAACCGCTTTACAGCAGATAGTTTCAGTGCAATAGTTGTCTTAAATGGCGTGAAAGTTACCCGCCGTACCTGCACAGGTTCATATTTCAGGCTCGTCACGTATTTGTGACAACAGTGCAAATGACGTGGGTAATGATATATACTAAATTTCTCGGTCTGAAAGTTTGATGGTTTGTAAATTTAGAAGATTATAGGATTTGAGAGTCTGGTGGTTTGAGAATTTAGAAGATTTGAGAAGATACTACAGCCATCCCAAAATCCCTAGATAACATCCATAGAACACCAGACACAAATATTCCTATTTTCAAAAATTCATATATCTCTATATTCAAAATCTCAGATATTTCAATATCCCTATATCCAAAAATTCATATATCTCAATGTCCCTAGATCTAAAAACCTCCAAATCGCAATAGCCCTAGGTCTACAAATATCCACATCTCAATATCCCTAAATTTCTTAATCCCTAGAGCTGCAAATTTCCAGAGCTCAATATCCCTAGATCTTCAAATCCGTGGATTCCAATATCCCTAGATCGGGAAATCCCTAGACCCTAATGTCCCTAGATCAGCGAATCCCCAGATTATAATATCCCTATGCCAGAAAATCCCCAGATTCCAATATCCTACATCATCAAATCCCTAGATTCTAATATCCCTAATTCAGCAAATTTCCAATATCCCTAGATCTCCAAATCCCCAGATCACAATATCTTTACGTCTGTAAATCACTATATCTCCAAATCCCAACATCCCGAGATCGCATAATCCTTTGTGGTTTCCAAGTTCTCTAAGTTTATACTCGATAGGCAAACTTAATTGTCAGCTATTGTTAATGATTCCGGCAATATATGCCGACAAGTTGCATAACATTTACACAAAACATGGTTACTGTGAAAATAAAATATGCGATGTTCTAAACAATGGGAGACATCAACGAAATTGGCTTTCGTTCAGTTAGATCGCTAAAACATCGCAATGTGCGTCGCGGGAAAAAATGCAATCGAATGACGTCACTAAAAAATGCATATCGCGTGTAGGGTGGCGTACGATCCGGTTGTTTTCGTGTTTATTATCATAGAACGATATAGCGGCGCAGCTCGCGTGCAGCGCGAAATCGCCGAGCGGGCAAAATAAATGCAGCCCGTGGAAGCCTTGACGCGCTGCTCGTAAGGAGAAATTAAGATTGGCAAGCTGGATAATATTCGTGGCGACCCCACGGCATTTTAAAGGGCAACTGAAATCCCTTCGCGTGTCACAACACCACGACAAACACGGACAAGTGCTTCTTGCCCATCTACACGGTGTCCGATTCGGCACAGAATCTATTGCCGTATAATACAACGGTTATTTCGAGGATAAAACTAGATTTACGGAACACGTCAAAAGGATCTTAGATTTCTTATTTTCAATTACCGAAAATACTGAAGTAATAGAGTAAGACATAGCAATTAAAATCAACGTACGATTACAATGATTAAAAATTATATTAATTAAATATTTTGAATTCAATTATATTGTAATTAAATATATTTGAATTACGTAATTCAAAATGAACAATTAATTTAATTACTAATGTAATTACGAATGCAATTGTATCACACTCATTTCTGTTGAGACGTGAATTTTTGTAAGTTTTGTAATTTTATTATTTTAGAGCATTTATAATTGATTACTAACACAAATTTCTTTTTCTATCCAAAAGAAATTGTTTTTCTATCCAAAATCTACACATGGTTTCTAGTACCCCTCATCGTCTCTCACTTTGATTAGTTTCTGATTCGAAACCGTGACTGAATTTCATTGTATTATTGCAGTTGTACCTCAATTCTAATTACGATCTGCGGTGCAATCAAATTAAGCAGATCTAAAATACAAATTACAGTGCAGATAAATAGAATGTAGATAAACAAATTACTCTGTAATTATAATGCATGAATAAATTTGATTGTAATTCTGCACGATGTTATTCATGTAAATAGAAATAGAAATAAAATTTGATTAGCAACAGCCGTGTAAAATTGCAGTATAAATATTTCATCATTCAATGTGTGGAGATACGCGGTTAAATTACTCTTCTCATTACAACGCTGCTTCAACCTCCATTAAAACTAAATTACTAAAAATAAATCAATAAATATTAAATCCTCAATTCTCAATCAACATTAAAATGCTATGAAGTTATTGCGCGCGAAACATCAAATATGGAAATATCAGAAACCTGACGCACAGTGGTGACACAAAATTACTGTAAAATAGTACATACGACGTATCAATTTGAAACTTAAAGTTTGTCGAAAATATCTACGTAAACATTAAATAAATGTCATTAATACAAAAAATGTCAAAAAACCGTATATGGATTACTACGTATAAAGTATAGTAAGGTGATTATCTAGCAATCTCAAGTTTATATTAAAAACGTTAACGAAAAGTTTATACCGTCACTTTCGACGTACGTTAACCGTCACATTGATAGAACGCACAAGTGGCACTTCACGACAGTTTTATGTCATCAAATTATGTCAGATTTTAGAGGTTAACAGCCATTTTGCATTCGAAGTAATAATAAAACGTTTATTGCAGGCACTTTCGTTGAACTGTATCCTTCAGATAGATTAACATAAGTGGTATTTTTGTGTACTTTTATGTCATCAAATCCTGTTGGTCTTTCTTTCAAATGTTTTTTAAAACTAGTCGGTTTTTATTGTCAAAAATAAACGTTAAAAAAGGGTAACTGTCTTCGACAGGACGCGTTCGAGCCAATCGGAACGATTCGGCAATTTTCGACAATTTACGGGGAACGATTCGGTTGCCGATCGCGACGGTTGGCTCATGGAAAGAGAATACATTTGGAAGGTAAAGAAGAAAGACGTGTTATGTAAGTAGTTAATAAATTATTCTATGAAAAGGGCAGTCGTAGAACTCATTTAAAAATCCCAACATTTATGAATATTACAAATGCTATTTTGAGATACTTTTTATCAATTTCTGTTTGACTCTGTAGTTCGAAATTGGTTATTGTTCTCTGTAATGAGTAACTTGCCATTTTGTATTAGCAGGAGTAATGAAGGTTTTATGTAATGTTTTTTTCATCAAATTTTAAGCCTTATATTCGAAATATTATATGCACGAATTTAATATAATAAATGAAAATTTATATTTTTTTCTTATTTTAACTTGAATTATACCTCTTTAATTTTAGCAAACTGTTACATGGCCTGGTACTTTTTACCTCGGACAAAGTCAGTTACAAACTTCAAATTTATTTTTATTTCAAAAATAACTACAGTTTTTTTAACACTACATATAGACAGAAACAGCTCTATTAAATAAAATTATAAAATACTAGTAGAGTCTGAAGTAAATCATTCAGTTATAACATAAGCTGCATTTATAAATCATTTAACTATGACAGAATCTGTATTTATAAATCACTTAACTATGACAGATCCTGTACATGTATATTTATAAAATACACGTCAACTCTCTCACTCTCTCTCTGCACTACCTTTTTTCAATTGAGAAAGTGTAGAGAAAAATGTTTCAAAACATGCGACGCGATGGCGAATAAAGTTTCTCGCACAAACTTGATCCGATTGATCTACAACAAGCCGCATAATGTAACAAGTTTGCATTGACCAACCCATGTGACGCAAGGTGAATAAAGTTAACGCGTTGACGTAAGCTGACAAAACTCTAACTCGGTCAAATAATTAAAGGAAAAAAAAAAAATAAAATAAAATTAAAGTGAGAATAATCTGTATTAAAAGTTCAGCTGGATTAAATACGTAATTAAAAACAAGAAAAGAACGATGGAAGAAAGTTAGATATTAAAAAATTTAGAAATATCAAGGTTCTTGTTTGGGAAGTTGAAGATTTGGAAATTCTAATATTATGAAATTTTGAGAGTTGGGAATTTGGGAATTTGGAGATTTGGAAATTTTTGAATTTGGAGTTGAAAATTTAGAAATTTGGAAAGTGGGAAATTGGGAAATTTTGAAATTTAGAAATTAATTTGGAAATTTGAAGAGTGCGAAATTGGGAAATTTGAAACTTTAAAATTTTGGAACTTCGGAATTTAGAAATTGAGAACTTTACAAATTTGGAAATTTCGGAATTTGAAAATGAACAAATATATTATTGAATTTTTAAATTTGTTAAATTATAAAATTATACATTCACAAATGTTTGCATTTAAAAATAACCAAATTCATAAATTCAAAAATACAAAAATATTGAAATGTGCAGTTTTACAAGATTATAAATGTTCACATTTGCAGATTTGACGTGAAATATCTTTGCAGGAATATTAAGGAGTATACTATAAAATTTAACAGCCGTTACAGTATAATCCCCGATTTTTATATTTTCCAAGAGTCAGGGTCGTTTTCATAGTAGTGTTGAACGTATGAAGCATAACGAAGATACGAGCAATTCCGTTTTACAAATGGAACAGGTTCATGTTATAGGACTGTCTTCATAATCGGTTAAATTTCGCAAAAGTATGTATATATACTTTTATGTAGATACATATAGTCAAATATATATACAGGGTGTTCCAGTTTTTTACCATCAAATTTTACGAATATATTATACACGTGAAAATAACAACAATTTTATATTACGTAGGGTTTTAAACTCTTAGGCACAGCTGAACTTTACGCGGCACTGTACGGCAGAGTTCGACGCGAATTACGCATAAACAGCACTACAACATGTGACAATGCTGTTTTCTACGCGAGTACATTGAAATTCAGTTTTTGATGATTAAATTATCATTTTTCCCAAAGATATGATACATCTACTTTAACTTTGATAATTTACCTTTCTAGAAAATTCACAAAATATGTGATTTCCAAATGTTTCCAATATCGTGTAGTAGTGCAGAGGTGTTCCCATGGTGCCTAAACTACTTGGTACCTTTTATTTACATGTAATGTATTTTTGTGGGTTTTGTTAATACTCTTACAAAACGTGGTAAAGGCAGTGCGAATCAAAACATGAAAACGATCATTCGATTGAAACGGTGAGCGAGTGAGCCAGTAGAGTGAGCCACTATAGTGGACCGTCGTACAGTGATGGTATCCGCAAAAGCCATTATAGAGGCGCGTAGTGTCTAAGAGGTTAAGCACTTTGGAACTCTTATGGGTAAATAATAAGATGTACGTGATTTCGTTAAACTGCTCTTTAATTTAAAACACTATGTACAACAATGTATACAGTTAAGGAAAGCAATAACGATAGTTGATTGACAAAGTTCGCGTAATGCGGAAACTTTAACGTCACGTGCGAGATCCAACGCGTACAAGCGTCGCGAGGAGACTGACCGAAGAATTAACAAAATAGTGCGCCTAGCAACGGTATATGAAGATGCACGGTTTCGGGAATATTCGGCTTTGAGAATGCGTCGATCAAGAAAAACGTCGCGAACATTCTTGCTCACGTGACCGTCTAGAATATTATGGCGGAATCTGTCAGATGTTATGTTGACATGGAGTTTTAAACGCTTTATTAAAAAGTTATAATAAAAGTATAAAATAACTTCGGAGCGCTTTTTTCGATGCCACAGTGTCTCAGTTTTCTACGTAAAACTCTACCAGTACGTTCAATAAATAAAAATGATAAAATGTTATATAAACCACGGCTCTTAAATGTTTTATCGAAAGATTAAGAGGAATATAGGAAATAATGGACGGTTTTCCCGTCGATACTACGTCTGAATAATTTTCTACATTCATATCTTTTTTAATAACTTTTAATAATGCATTCGAAAGCCTATATTCATATAAACATTTCTTCTTATTCTGATTTATAGAATATGCAAGTCAAGTTATTAGGACAAAACTGGATCCCTGTATGTGACATCGAACGAAGCAATCTGTTGCCATTTTGTGTTTGTGTTATAACTTTTTAATGAAGTGTCAAAAACACTGTATTAATATAACGTTCTTTTTCAGTTTCATAAATGTTAATAAAGTTTGGCGATAGAAAACTGGGACACTGTGTATATGTATTTAAATGAGGTCGTCGAAATGGAACAACTAACGCTTTAATATAATCTACCTGTACGTGAACATATGTACATTACGGGAGAAGATGGAACTGATATTTTTATTCTTATTTCGTAAGCTATGATAGGAAATGTTGATAAAAAGTGAAACGATACTGGTACAAGATGGAGTGATGATAAATTATTCGACGCGAATTTAATAATTAGAATGATTGCTTTGTAAGAGTTTTAAGTAAATAAAAATTTACTTTCTTCTAACTTTCATCTGATACATCAGCAAATTTGGAATTTTGGGACTTAGGAAAGTTATAATAATCGAACATTTTGAATTTTGGAATAAGTGAACATTTCACTTTTGAAGATTTTGGAACTTTTGAAACTTTTGAATTTTGGAATTTTCGATATCACAATTTTGGATCTTAGAATTTTGAAATGTTGGATTTTGAACTCTTGGATTTTGGAATCTTGGATTTTGAAATTTTGGATTTTAGATATCTATATTTTGGTTTTCAGAATTTTGCAGGTTTATAATCTTTTATCTTTCTAATATAAACAATTTTTCAATTTACTGATTTTAGTAATTTCGCATTCCAAAATTTTTGAATTTAGAAATTTGGAACTTGGGACTGTAAAATTTTAAAATTTTGTAATTTAATCAGAAAACATTTATTGTCACTAATATCCTAAATATTACATATTATTATACCGTTCTAATATTAAATTAGATCATCAATATAATTTTAATAACCCCAAAAATTTATACTACTGAATCTTTACATTACAAGATAAACTGACACCAAATTTGATAAAAAATTTCAAACATTATCTTAAGAGAAGGGTTCTTTAAGAAAAGATACGACGTTCTAAAAAGAAATCCATCGTACGTATTTCATTGTGTGACTGTAGGAGAAATTAAAAGAGAAAAAGAGAGAAATATGAAACGCAGGTATAAGAAAGACGCAGCTAGAACGAGATTGATGATGGTTATAGTGTAACGAGTACACCTCACGCGACACAGCTTGAAACCCAGGATTATCGATTTCTCTGGACAGCAAACCTCATCTATGTACCATGAGGTATTGTTAAAATCACTTTATTATACATTGAAAAATATGCTTACCATCATCACTACAGGTCTTGCAATTTTTTATAACGATATCTGCCTGATTAAAGAACGAGTGAGAAATTGTCGCTTTTGAATTCAATTTATTACATATATTATAATTATCAAATTTTCACATGATTCACATGACGAATATCAATAAATTAAGGTATGTAAATGTATAAGACTTCCTAAAGAATTGTTTTATAATTTGGAAATTCAGAAATGATCAGTTTTCAAATTTTCAAATTCTTGAACTATTAAATGTAAATATTTTTAAATACTAAAATACCGCAATTTTCAAATTACAAAAACACTCAACTTTCAAATTCACAAGTTAACAACTTTTCGAACTTCTACCGAGATTTAAATTAAAAGTCAATTACTCTGTTAATTGAACAAATTGCGCGCTATAATTTTGCAAAATCATTGTCTGCGGTCTTGCCAATACGTGTTCCAAGTTTGAATCAAATTGCTGTTGCCAACATCGTGCGCTCTTTTGTGAGTCGAACAAAACATATTAAAATTAGTTGCCTTCGAAAATCCGTTAAAATACGTGGTAACAGATTCTCGGAACAAAAGCGAGGAATATACCGAACTCTACTGTTGTACGCAGCACAGGAACATGGAAGGTTACATAATTATTAATCAAACGAGCAACACAGCAGTTACAACTGCAGAAACTGTGCGGATCGAGCAAGAAACATTAATTACACGGCTCCTGCGTGTATCAGGGAAATTGGTAATAGCATCCCTTCCTGAGAATGTCTAGCCTTGAATTAGACGGCATGTGTTTCACCCGATTCTATTTGTAGCATATGAATTTAATGACTATCATGACGATTACAGCATGGTGATTAAGATGTCGCATTACTTGAAATGCAATAAAAGTGAATAATTACAAAATAGAAGAGAGCAAAAGTTTAATGTCATTAGTGTTGTAATAATAAGTAGGAAATATAGCGAGTGGTGATATAGTACGTGACGACAAAACGCGTAATGATATAGGGAGTGGTGATATAACGCGCGGCAACGTAGAGCATAGAAATACAACGCGTGGTGATATAGCACGTAGTGATGCAATGCGTAATACTATAATACGTGAAAATATAACGCGCGGTAATGTAACGCATGGTAATATAGTGAGTGGCAATATAACGTGCGATGACATAGTGTATGGTAATGCAATGCGTGGTGATATAGCATGTAGCGATGCAGTGCGCGGTAATGTAACGCGTGACGATATAATATAGCGCGTAGTAAAATAATACATGGTAATATAGTGCGTGGCAATATAACGCGTGGTCATATATTGGGTGACCATATAACGCGTGGTGACATAGTACATGGTGATATAACACGTGGTAATATAGTGCATGGCAATATAACGCGTGGTGACATAGTATGTAGTAACATTGCGCGTAGCGATATAACGCAAGGTGATACTACGCGTGGCAATATAGCGCGTGGTCATACAACGCGTGATTATACAATAATACGTAGTGACACAATATAAGGTAATTTAATACGTGACAAAGAAAAACGTAAATAACATTAAAGTCTATTAAATTGTGTACCTAAATAATTAACAATCACTTACTGACGGTATTGAAAATAAAGTTGTTATCGTTAAAATAAAAGAGAAGAGATTTTCAGAGTTCAGTTGAATATACATATTCACGGATTTGGTACGTTTACATTTGGAACAAGAATTATTAATCATTCCAAACGCTAACAGCGTCATTATTCGATATTAATGACCCTTTAAAAGTTCGTTTTAGGACATTCAAACGCAATTCCGCCAATTATATACACAAATATTTCAACGGAATCGTTTCTGCAGAATTTAAAACGAGCTTTTCGCATAGCTTTTAGTAATTCTCGACTGTGGTGATATTTTTCGGGAACGAAAAAAAAAACGACGAAGAATGCAGTATTCTGTGAAAAACGTTTCGATATACAGAGTGCGTCACTCAATTGGGACAAATTAAATCTCGAATTTGATACGAGATAGGAAAAAATTGTCGAGGAAAAAGTTGAATGGTATGATAATAGCCATTTTTCTGTGACTTCATTTGCTTTGTGAACGCAACGATGCATCCAAAACATGCAAATACGCTCATATTTTTTCATACTTGTATCAACGTCCCAGAACATTTTACGTAAAACTGTTTTACGGTACAATGTTCAAAAACCAATATTTTGTGCGATATCACATTTTCGATGAATGGAATATCATTATCAAATTTTCAAATTTATAAGATTTCAAATTTTTAAATGTTTCAAATTCAAAACCTTCTGAATGATTGTTATTTATTAATATTTAAATGACAAATTAAAAAAGGATAAAAAGTATCGAGCCCTGAAATTTATGAACCCTCATGTTTCCATATTAATACATTTCCCAAAAAGGCTTTTTGGGAAGAGCACTTTCTAGATTCGTAATTCCAAGAATTTTCCACTTTTACAGCCCCGCTGGTGACAATATAACAAGTGCCTACTGTATTTTGCATGCAGAACGTTAAGGGTCCTTTCGCTTCTTTACTTCTGACAAAAAGTAGGCGTTTTATGAGAACTCTTTTGCAGAAAAATTCCCGAGACAGTTGAAGTAAAACCGGCTAGTTTATTATTTCTGTTTTCAAATACGGATAGCTAAAAGTTCTGTTTAATAAAATATAACATTATTTCTGTTTCTGCGCAAAAATTCACGCTTCTGAAATTCTTCAAGTAAAAACTTTAAAGGAGATCATTTATATAACTGCTGTGACAAAGTATCGTGCATTTTGGATGCAAGATTATTAAAAGTAACAATATGTGGTATACGGAACTTCTATTTTGAATTTCCCGCCAAAAATAGTTTCCAGTGCATCTTGTTTTTAAACTACAAATTACATTCTTATTTGTTCTAAATGATTGTAAAAATATATGACATATTAAATCTTCTCAAAAGAAATTATAATACATTTCTTTTTTCATAAAAGTATTTACTTTATAAATAAATATCTACATATGTAGGTAGTAAGTGTACACAGAACATTTTACAAATTAATATCATTATATTTATTATTATTTGTTCTGATTCTTACTCTTCTGATTTGTACTGTTATTATTAGTATTAAACACTTTAAATACACATCAATTTGATTTCTAAAAATAGGTTACATTATTGATATAAAAACTCTCCATCTTCTCAGTTACATATTACTCGTTCAGCTTAAAATTAATAAGAAACGATAAACATGTTAATACAATAGACATGTTTAGTATTACTTCTGTTAGTTCTTATAGACGATGCCAGTAGGTTATTATTGATTCACAGATTACTTTTAAAAACACACTTTACTTTTTACACTTCTACACGCACGCTACTCTTTACAGAAAGTGAACGGAAAGAAACGCGACACAATACGCACCGCAGTCCGGCAGATGGCGCATATAAAGTTAAACTAGAAAGAAAGGACAATACGGTGCATTCGATGATCTAACAATTTTGATCTTCAAATCTCAATAATTCGATTAACACTACCTGAACACTATTCTTCGAATGCTTTACTGTCAATTAATTAGACCTATTTCAGAACATCAAAAAATAATCTGGTCTCCGAAAAAAGATTGTCGTATTAACCTCATACGCACGGCGGAACTTCTATGGCATCGTTTTATAAAATGCGTTCGAAAAGTGCTACGCAATGAGTGTTACATTTTTGCATCAGTGCGATTTATGACCTATAATTTTTATCTCTCGTTACTTCATTGTGGTTTGAGTCAATTATTTTTGTTCATCTATACCATCTTTGAGTTAAACTGTACTTTGAGGTACACAAAATTGTTGACTTTTTTTACTATTTAACCTCTTAGGCACAGCTGAACTTTAGGCGGCGCTGCTTCTCCGAGTTCGACGCGAATTATGTGTAAACAGCACTACAATGTGTGACAATGCTGTTCTTTACGCGAGTGCATTGGAATGAAGTTTTTGATGATTAAATTATAATTTTTTCCAAAGATATGATACATATACTTTAACTTTGACAATTTACTTTTTTAGAAAATTCACAAAATATGTAATTTCAAAATATTTTCAATATCGTATATTAGTGCAAAAAGGTAGCTCCTATGGTGCCTAAACTACTTGGTACCTTTTATTAACATGTAATGTATTTTTATGGGATTTGTTAATACTCTTACAAAACGTGGTAAAGACAAAAAAAGTGCGAATCAAAACATGAAAACGATCATTCTATTGAAACGGTGAGCCAGTAGAGTGAGTCACTATAGTGGCGCTATGTAATTTACGATAACATTTGCGAAAGCCACTATAGTGGACCGTCGTACAGAGAAATGGTATCCGCCAAAGCCACTATAGTGGCGCATCGTACCTAATAGGTTAACGATATCGCGTCCAGCAGACATTTTGAAGGCTCGCTGCCAAGCACAGTAGTTGTCCCATGCCGTTTCATTCTCACCACTAAGATTTCGTTCTTAATAATCTAAACCCCCAAACACTACGTCATAGAAGAAAAATGCATGACGTTATATTCTTCGATAAAATAATGAAAGGTGCAATATCTTGGCAGATGATGATCCAGGCTACCTATTCTCTGATACCTTCAAGTTTCCTGAGAAAGTAAGCTTTAATTCGTAGCGAACAACCGAGCGCTAATTACGGTTATTACGGTTGCATAAATCGAATCGGAAATTATGTTAACTTTGTTCATCTCAATGTCAATATATCCAGAAACTCTGTAGCATCCTTAAAACACCCGTCAGCCAACCTTGTTTAATTCTTAATTACGTTGTATTTTTGTGTTATTATACGACATGTATTATATACTATATTTTATATTATATTATATTTCTTCTTATCGTTACTATTTTATTTAGACTTTAATGTGTGTGTTGTTTATTCTAAGTGTTTGTATAACCGTAAAATATGTTTAATATCTTTTTCTATGTTATGCTTCTTCTTATATGAAGGTGCTTAAAGGGTAATCTACAAATTTAGCGATTTAGGCATTTGGGTATTTGGAAATTTGGAAATTTGGAAGTTTAGAAATTTGACAACCTAAAAATTTGAATATTTGGAAATCTGGAAATTTGCAATTTGGATATTAGGAATTTGGAAATTTCGAAATGTAAAACTGTACAAATTTTGAAATGTAAAAATTCAGAAATATGAAAACAAAAATTTAGAAATTTGGAAGTACCGAATTTATAGAAATTTTGAATCTCGTAAATCTAAAAATTCGAAAATTTAGAAATTCATTAGACAGATAATATTCAAAAAATGAACATTCGTAAATAATGAAATTTAGAAATCTCATAATTGGAAACATAGGGACTTGAGAATTTGATTATAATCCTACTTGCAAAAGGAGACTTAATCCGCAAATAAATAAACAAATTTAAATTTAGAAATTTTATATCGATACAATAACAAATCCAAAAATATTACATCTTTCTTATCTCAACAATTCAACAGTCTGCCCCCAGTCGGCAATTACAGAAATTGGGGAACAAAGACGACGGCCAAATAAGCGGACAGATTTGCGGTCATATACCCAGCCACCGCCGTAAGCCAATGTCAAGGCAGCGTGAAACAATGGTACACGTATGTCTCGTAAAAAGTGCTAATTACTTTTCGTAACAGATGGTGGTCACAGGTGTGTGCTTATATGAATGCGCCCAGGTTAGGTGGATCACCGAAAACCAGCAAGCGGAGAGAGTATGTACAGTCAAGAGCAAAACTGACTTCGCTAAGAAAAATGGCTACCAAGGAGAAGATCCGTCACTCATTGATTTTTAGGGATTTTTGGGGTTGAATCAATAATGATTTAAAGATTTAGGAATTTATGAATTTGATGGTTTAGGAATCTGAAAATTAGAAATTTGGGGATTTGGAAATTTCGGGGTATAGAAATTCGAGAATCTACAAATTTGGGGATTTTGGGGGATTTTTGGGAATTTTGGGAAATTGGCGGATTTTGGAATTTTGGGGTATAGGAATTTGAGAATATAGAAATTTGGGGATTTATGAATTTTGGAGTATAGGAATTTGAAAATTTAGTGATTTGTCGATTTAGAAATTTGGGGATCTAGGAATTTTGGGGTAGGAAAATTCAGAAATTCTCGGATGCGTGAATCTAGGGATTTAACGATTTAGGAAATTAAGGATCTTGGGGTTTCAAGATCTAAGAATTTGGAGATTTAGGAATTTTTTTAAATAGGAATTTGGAATTTAGGGATTTGGAGACCAGCAGGTTCTGCAGTACATACGAATTGGGAGATCTAAGGATTTGGGGACTGAAATATTGGAATTTAGAGATTTATAAATTTAGACATGTCAGAATTTGCAAATATGAAAATTTAGAAATCTGAAGATTTGCGAATTTGTAAATTTAGAAATCTGAGAAAAAGAATATTTGCAAATTTGTAAAACTGAGAATCTGAGAACTTGTACATTTAGAAACTTGAGTATTTGCAAATATCAAAATCAAAAATTTGAAATTGCGAGACTTCGAAATTTGAAAAATCGAAATTTGGGAATATAAAAATCCTCAGGTCGAAAAACCCAAATTCATATAAGTATCCTTATCTGAAGGAGCCTACGTTGCAACCGAGTGTACCCCAGGGCTGGCTTGGGTAAAGCTGGGTCGCAGTGCTATCGATCTCCGCCCACCTGGAGACCTCTCTCTACCCCTATTCGTACTCGATGCTTTACAGAATGAACCATTGGGCCTACAAGAACGATAGAAGGGTGCCGACCAACTTTGCACAACCTGCAGGCTTCTCCAACATCAACTTACATCTTAAAAGAAAAATGACATGAACTAAGATGCATCGGTCACATTGACGGCAAGATGTGGTGCTCAGAATACAACTTCTAAAATATTATTAGAGCATCATACATTCTCAAACTCCTAACTCCAAGATTCTTTTTTATTAGCAACTCTCATGGATCTTATTTCTATAAACATAATTAAGTTCCTCAAAAACGAGGATTTTATTTGAGCGATGTCATTACCCAGAAATGTATTTTTATTTCCTTATTATTACCCACCAGCTTCATTTTCAGTACAGTATAAGTTATAATTTTCGTTAAAATCATTTTAAGCAATATTTTGTTTTTAATAAAATAAACCATAATTCGTAATTAATTTTTGTTCAAAAAGAACGTTAAAAAAGAACGAGCCAATCGGAACAATTCGGCAATCTTCGATAATTTACGACGCACGAGACGATTGCCGATCCGCGAATAATAAAAATGTGTCGTATAAGTAAGTAGAATACTAAAAACGTGCAGTTGCGCAGTTGATTTCTATATCCCAACAATTTTCAAATAACAGTGAAGTGTTAAGGGGTTCACCGATACTAAAACGAGAACCATGTCGACTTTGTCGAGTATTTATCAGAAACTGTGCAGGAACTTACTTGCAAGGTGATTATGGAAATCAGTGATGATGCTTAGACAGACCTACAGATTCTCGCTATTGAGGTTATGTCAATATTATACCACCTGTAATTTTTCTCAGTACTGTCCGTATTAGTAAAATGTGCCGCAGCTAAATAGTGTAATATATTCGGTTCTAAATAATTTCAACCTGAGGTGTTCCACTATCAAAATAAACGTTTTTCCAATACCGTTCATCATAACTTCCATCGTCCAAATATTAAAGAATTTCAATTCTTTTGTGCACAGAGTGCTTATAGATAAAAATATCATCAGTTACGGATAATATTCAATGCACACTGTCTATCTGTATGTGTGTGCGGCGACGGATGCGCGCATTCTGGTGGATGCTTCTGTATCTCTAAAAAAGGAAGAGAACGTGTAAGCCGCATAAGTGTAAGCCACGTGCTAAATTTAATAAACCTTATAGAATTTCTACTCGTACAAAGTTCGTATAATTTTCATATTTTTGTATGTCACCTCATTAAGTTTAATATTATCATTACCTTCATTTTAAAAAATGGACTTGTCCCACTTTCAAAATTAACGGCTCATAATATTATCCTTGAAAATATTGCGAGGTCTATGTGTTATCCGAATCGGTCGCTAGAGTGCGCATCTTTTATTTTATTTTGTTTACGCGCCATTCTTATAGGTTAGTTTGCATAATGTCCTACTGCTATAAATACCTTCTCGTTAAAGTGACTTAAGCCCTGACAAATAAAAAAAATTATAGTTAATCTATAACTACGATAATAAGTCTGAAACAAAGTTAAAACGCATGTGAAATAAGTGTTGAAATATTAGTAAATCGCAGCAAATTATACAAATTTTACGGATTTCCGACAGTTACGATATCACGAAAATGTATTCACGTATTACAAAGTAAGAGGTTAGCGATCGCGGTTTAATGCCAGAGATATAGTGAGCAAATTTACATTCGGGGTGCAGCTGACTATTCAGCTGAATGAAAAAACAGAATAAATACATAAAACATATGTCACATCGTATAAAGAGGTAACTATAATAATTAATCAGCACGTGGTTCAGCAAACCGGCGGACGTAGGTAACCTTAAATAATGTTATATCGCCTGTCTGACAGTTACGTGATTTATGAATGGGTGATTTGACATTGTGAAAAGGAAGAGAAAGGTGATTAATGTGTTACAAATGCACGTGCCAGTTTGAGATGCAAAATATAAGATAATTTAAATACAATAGAAACGAATTAAATTGTACTCAGCGGAACAACTCCTACACATATGTTACTGAAATGATTCGAAGTATTTTTGGTTATTCTTAAACACAATCTTTTTCTTTAGACTGATATATAACTTGTAATATTATTAATAAATTTATTAACAAATTTGCAGTAGAATTAATAAGCTTATACTAACAAGTTTGTAATATTATTAATAAATTCTTCAATATTATCCAGAATATTATAACATAACAAACATATTGTTTATTATTATTTTCTTATATATCAGTAACCTCACTGACAATAAGTATGCCTAAGAATTGGATGGAACAGTGTGCCAGCTTTTGAGATACAATGGCGGTCAACTTCAGTAACTGTACTGCATACACTGTTGTGTGATTCAGGCAACTGTTACAATGTTTCAAGTTCAAACTTTGTCGTTACCGCATGCCTGCCATTTCCTGATTAGAGTACTAAGCTGACACTATTAAACAAGTAAGCTGTTAACCGTATAATCCTTCAACAGATGCCTGGTCACAGACTGCAACAGCTAATCAGTTATACTCCTCTTACGTTTGTTCTATGTTACGTCCATTCTTTTTCCCGGAGAACATACTCAAATATTAAGAGGAAATACGCATGAAACATGCTTTGTATGTTAAAGATGTGACTTAGACCATTCTTTGTTTATATTATTTTATTTTTTAACTTTCAAGTTTCAAATTATCAAATTTTTTAATTTTCAAACTTCAAATTTCCTAATTTCCAAGATTCAAATTTTCAAATTTTTGATTTTCCAGTTCCCAAAATTCCAAATTCCAAATTCCCAAATTTCAAAAATTTCAAAAATTCTAAATTTGAAAAATCCCAAATTCCAAATCTCAAGTAGCCAAATTACCACATTTCAAATTTCTAATTTTCAAATTTCCAAAATTCCAAATTTCCAAAATCCCAAATTCCAAATTTCTAAAATTTCCAAAATCCCAAATTCCTAAAATTTCAAATTCCAAATTTCTAAAATTTCAAATTCCAAAATTCCCACATTTCTAAATTCCAAAACTCCCAAATTTGTAAATTCCGAAATTTGCAACTTTCGACATTCCCATATTTCCAATTTCCCAACTGTCCAAAATCACCAAAGTCCAAATTTTCAAATCCGCGAATATTCAAATCTATAAAGTTTCAAATTCCCAACACCCAAATTACAACATCAAACAAGTACCATACCTAAACTCCGTTTATATACACACAGTACAACACAAAGCAGCATAGAACTGAAATTAAAATAAAAGCAACAGCGCCTAACCGTCCCATTGTAGGGGTAAATGGTCGACAGCTAGCTAACGAACTTGAGAAAGGTACTAGGTATGTACATACGTACATAACTGCGGTTTCATTACCATACATCAACTAACCGTAACTTTAAAATGGACCTTACCTAAAAAACACGTCTTGTATAAACAACCGAATTCTCTTTGACCAAAATTCCTTGCAACCACAAAGGGTTGATGCGTTTCGATGCACGTTCATCAAGGATTTCTCGTTCGGCTCAACGAGTGCTAACGACTCTGTGAATTCTGAATCCTCTCTGTTACATCGCCGCGTATAAAAGAGAAGATAGTTCGGAAAGAGAGATACAGGGTGTCCTAGTTTGTTTTACAAAATATCAAACATTTGCAAATTTGTAAATTACAGAATTTTTTGATCATGAAATTTTTTAATTACGGAATTTGCATATGCACAAATTTACAAATTATGGAATCTATAGATTACTGAATTTCTTACTGATGGAATTTGCACATTTTCAAATTTCTAAGTTATGAAATTTGCAGATTTCCAAATCGCTAAAACATGGAATTTGTAAATTTGCAAATTTCTAAATTATGGAAATTTCGAATTTCTAAGTTTCTAATTTATGGAATTTTTTAATTTCCAGATTTCTAAATTCCAGAATTTGCACATTCCCAAATTTCTATATAATAAAGTTTGCAAATTAAACAATTTTTAAATTATGGAATTTGCAGATTTTTATGTATAGAAAATATTAAAATAGTTTCACGGTAAAAAACTGGGACACCTTATATACACAAAGTTAATCCCTAATTATAACGATTTCTTATATCTCATGTCATTCACTATAGAACAAAATTTAGAAAACAAAAATTGTATGATGTTTGAGGTTATTCTAAAAATGAGTTTAAATTCAGACTTATTTTAATAATACACTACTATACTTATACTTATTATTATCACTTTGAGACCTTCTTTATACAACGCATTTTTATACAAATTTTCATGCTTCATTCAAATTCAAAAGGCAACTGTAAGAGTAAATATAAGAAACTGATTAAAGCGTTACGGTAGCAAAGTATGAATGTAACAAGCGAGCGCGGTTTGAAACTTATAACTGGCAGGGAAACGAATGAAAGGACGAACGATGAAAAGACTGTGATTGGAGTTCACCGGATAAAAAACAAATTCAATCGAAAGATTGCAGATAAAGTATACTATTGTGTCATCAAATCGCATTATTTTGCTTTATTGTTACAATATTAGGCATTTCGTTCCTCAGAGTGACCTATATGTTTCAAAAAACAAAGTAACAAGAAAGAAAATATAGAACATCCTATTTTTCTTGAAGAAAAAGAACACTGAACTGTGTGTAACGCCAGAAAGAATGCAACGTGTTTTTGAAAAATTTGTTTCAACAACGAACGATTTAAGAGTTATTTGAAGTCGTCAGGTTCCGAGACTCACCCTGTATGCACGGTAGAAAAATTGCTGGTATTACATATATGTATATGTAGTAGTGGGAGTGTGGTACATGGTTGTGTACACCGTTCGCCCTCCACAAAGGTTACAAGAGAAAGCCCTGACAACAATGAGCGTTTCCCTGGAAAGTCGTGGAAGGTGACGCGCGCACAATGCCGGAGAGAGGAAAAAAAGTAGCGGGCGAAACGAGATGGCAAACTTTGTGCCCGGCTTCGTATTTTGCCGAGGGGTGCCCCTGAGACTTCTAACCTTCACAATTTTCCGTTGCTTCCTCTTTACCTGTGATCCGCGGAACAGATCGAATTTTCTCTGCTATTCCATTTGTACGCGACGGAAATCTGTTATTGCGGTCATTCTTATTGCGAATAACGATCAAACACAAAAGTAATTTCAAAACTGTCTTGTACTCTTCATGTACGATTCAATAAACGGTAAACCACCTTTTATACACCACAACTTCTAATCTAACTTTAAAACTAACCTAACCACAATTTAATTTTTTGTAATGGAACATCTTTACTAACTTCTGACGATCAAAATCATTTCTATTGCATAGGGGTGATTTTAAATAGCAATGTTTGCGATCTTCATTTTTGTTGGCATTTCGAAATGAACTCCACGACTCTTTAATTTAACACTTTATTAGCTTTTGACGCGACACGTGTTTACTATTCGGCTTCCAAATCTATTCTAATGGCCACGTGCCAACCGTCGCAGACCGGCAACCGGCTCGCGCGGCGTAAATAATCGAAGGTTGCCGAATCGTTACGATTGGCTCGACACGTCCTATCGGAAACACGCAACTGTCCTTTTTTTAACTTTTAATACATATTGTTGGTGAAAATTTTATGTTTAATGGTACGCAGCTGAATTTATTTAGCCACCCTTGTAAATTTACGACGTGGGTGTCTTATTTAGTCAACTTCTCAGTGCATACTCTGGTACGTATACAGACCGATTACATGCTTTTGAAACTCCCGCGCGTGTCTGTTCAAAATGGCGGTTTCTGAGTACTCGGAGAAACTGTCTTCTTACCACTGTAATTAATATCATTTGTGCACACTATGCGGCGGATTGTGGTGCTAATAACTGATGAAATGTAGGATTAAATACGACTGTCGTCTCGAAATGTTGACAATAAACCTACCAGTGTATAATACACACATAATCAAAACGTAAACAAAACTGAAAGGCTATTAATAGTTCATTTTTAACGCTAAACTGAATGTTTTTTTATATTATACACGTTTGAATCGCAGTTTTTGTTTTTATAAATAGAATATTTGTACCTCGAAACCAAGCCAACCCAGATCCATTTTTTCTCTTTCATCGATTTTTATACAAAGAACGTGTGAATGGTCTGCTTTTATTGAAGAGTAAAGAGAATGGAGTTAGGTTACTTTATCGAGTATAGATATCTAACAATGGAGACTTCTGGATGCTCTCGGATTTCAATAAAATTTAGTATAATGCTCTTGTGAAATGAACGTATCAGTAATTTTAGATGCTTTTAAATGGACAAGTAATTATGAGAGAAATACATGTATAAACATTGGAACAAATTAATTAATAATTATTGCAGGATAATGACGAACGTATTCCAATTTAAGGTTTTTATTACCGGATTGCAGGCAACTGGGAAAAATATTTGTTCGGTCTCATTAGAGTGAAATGTTGTAATTATGGAGATTTTAATTATTTTATGCGTTTTCGAGTATAAAAATATTACGTTTTATTTAGTATTAATAAATGTAACAGTTTAATTGGTAATACTTCAACATAAAGTATATGTATTTATGCTAATTTATGAAAGAGTTTTATATATAATTGTTTATATAAATTTATTATTAATAAGACAGGTCACAGTGAGGTACATACATTACACTGTTTTATATGAAAATCTATTTTATATTTTTTTTTTGAAATATTATTAATATTTCTATTACTCTAAATATTCTAAATATTATTAATTAGCGTGTAGAATCTTGTAAATATGACAATTTGATATTTTTTAATTTCTAAATTTAGAAGTTTATAAAGTCTGGAAATTTGAAATGTTCAACATTTGAAAACCTGCAGATAAATCAGAAAATGAAGTTTTCAGATATAAAAATTCGGAAGATCACAAATTTAAAGCCTTGAAAGCTTATGAATTTAAATATTTAAAAAAAAACTGCAAATTTTTCAAATTTGAAAAATGAAAATCCTCAAAATTGGGAAAGCTGTATAACTTAATGATTTATGAACTAAAATTTCTCACTTGTTACATATAAAAACTAAAAAATCTGAGCTATCTCAATTTCTAAATCTTTTGTTTCTAATACTCTCTACGGGTCAAGATGAATGACGGTCATATAGCAAAGCAGCCATCATTCTTGCTGGTAGCCCTTACTTTTCCATTTCCTTAACCTGTTACATCTGACGTTTCATAAAGCTGGGATAAACCGGCTAACTCAAGTAGAATTCCGGGTATAAATTGTTCTCGAACAGATAGAAACAACTGAATCCGCGGTAATTGAGACGATATTTCAGCCGATTAAGGGCCTGTGTTTCCAGTCGGCGTATGCAAATCCACCCTAGATGAGCAGGAACAGCTATTGTGATCTTCGTACATAGAGTAGATCAACCCGTTTTACCTACGATATTATACACATGTTCCAATGCCGTGAAATGCGAGGGAATGCAAAAACAAACATGTTTACGATGAATACGATCGAATACCATTGGTTAAAATAATTTTATGATCAATGTGTGTACGTAAAGCGTCTAACAATAGTACAACGCAATCGTCAACTAGTGGCGTTTCATTGATTGACCCTGTATTTACATTAATATTCGAATACCATAACATAGTATCAATTACTACATATATATATTGATATATAATTAAATTATTATACAACGTGTACTATTTTTAAGGATACTGCAAGTTTTGTTTATTTAAACTAATTAATTTGTGTTAAAAAGGAACTACACGTCATCCATAGGACACGACCGAGTCAATCGGAATGATTCGGTAATCTTCGATAATTTACGGCACGAGAGACAGTTGCCGATCCGCGACGGTTGACACATGACGGTTAGAATAGATTTGAAAGGCGAACAGTAAATACATATGTGTTGTGTAAATAAGCAGAATAATAAAAACGTGTAGTGTAAATAAGTAAAATAGTAAATACGTGTAGCGTAAATGAGTAAACTAGTAAAACATGTAGTTAGTTGTTAAACTAAAGGAAAGTTGTAGAGTTCACTTCAAAATTAGAATTTCCAAATAACTGAAATTGTTAAGGGGTTTTGTGCACCGAAACTAAAACGAGAATCGTGTCGACTTTGTTAAGTATTTCATAGAAACTGAACTAGAACTTTCTTGCAAGCTGATTATGGAAATCAGTGATGATACCTAGACAAACCTGCGGATGCTCGCTCACATTGAGGTTATGCCACTAGTATTATACAGTTTGTAGTTTTTCACAGAACTGTCAGAATTACTAAAATTTGCCGAAGCTAAATACCCTAATATACTTGCACCACTTTTAAAATAAACATCTTTCCAATATTATTAATCTCTCAAACTTCCATCGACCAAACATTAGGGATTTTTAATTATTTTTTCTAAAGATTGTTTACAGATAAAAGCATTATATTAATTTTTATCTACTTTCATCATTATTTCCATTTTTTTTTGTCAGGAACTTGCTGGTCAGAAGTAATTAATTTCGAAGCGTTCTCGATCATAATTAACACTTTAACCTTCATTTACCCGCGCCATTATAAAAAGTAAGACCGCTGTGAATTATCCCCTTTTTTGTTCCATTCAAGTTAAATCACCATGGGTCATATATTCTATCCTAATTTTCTACTTATGCCTTTTATATTTTATGAAGAATTCCTATCTTCTTTGCTCCAGTTTTTAATCCAGAAAAACATTCGAAAGAACGAGTTATTCCGCTAGTAGTATCACTCGTATAAAATCGTAGTTTTGTTAATAAACTGTTCGTTTCATGCGATTTTCGATTTATGCGACTCGTAAATTGTTTTAGAGGACATCTTCCAATATTTTCTCAGATATATAGCTTTTATGACATATGCGTCCGATAAACTACTCCTAAAAAAAGTTGTTTACTATACGTTTTATTATAGCGGAGTCCCGTTATATGGCCCTGAACGGGAACGTTGCAACGATTGACTGTTGAAGCTCAATTCATTGATTTTGTAATTTAAACGTTTATAACCTTCAAAAATTACGAAATTTCTGAACTATTTTAATTTCAAAGCTAAAAAGGTTTTTAAATATTTTAATCGTGGTTTTTAAAAATTTCGAAATTTCTAAAACATATGAATCTAGAAGTCCAGAATTGTTTAAATATTCTAATTGTGAAATTTTTAAATTCCTAAATTCCTAAACTAATTGATACTGAAAATCCAAACATATTAAATTTCTAAAATATTTGAATTTTAAAATTTCTCAATTTTCATATTCCAAATTTCTATATTTCTGATTTCCTAAATTCCTAAATTTTAATATAGGAAAAATATAGTAAATATAGTAAATATAGAAACATATAGTAAATAACCAGTTGAAAGTTGGTGCTTCATAGGAACTGATGATTTAACAGAAAGATTAAAAATAGCGAAAAGCAATTTCTGTCGAAAAGTCAATTTAACTGTGAGATTTGAATTTCGGGTGCGCCTCGGTTACCAAAGCTAAGAAATCAATATGGTTCTTGGTATCTACGCGTACCTAGTGAAGTTATGACGTACTTGCTACCAAGGTAACTAAGGGTCCTATGAATCAGATCGATCAGGCAGATTAATTGAAAAATTGTAAAAACATTTCATTACAAACTAAACTGCAAAATTAATCAAAATTAACAATTACAAATAAACAACGCTGTCGAAATTAATAAGAAATAATTTGAAAATTGTTCCCATTGGCAATTAAATGAAATTGCAGTCAATAATTTATTATTTTTTAATAAGAATTTAATTGATTGAAAAATTACGTCTTTTATTACCAAAATGTAAGATTAAGGTATTAATTAGAGATGGACGATGCTTAATCACAGGAAAAATCTTAATTAATCGTATGAGATACTTAGCCAGATCCTATAAACAATTTTTAAATAAATTCAATAAATACCTTGTTGGGTTTAATCGATGCATACTGCGAGTGCCGAACCACATTCCTGCAACAAAACAGAATGGCAATGTGTTATTTAAAACATTCCATAAAAAAACAGTTATTTTTTTCGTTATATTGAAATTGATACATGGTTACAAAATTTATAAAAATTTATTTAATTCGTACAAATTTTCTTTAACAAATTTATAAATTTTAAAATTTTAACATGAGAAAATTCTAAATTTGAAATTATGAATATTATTAAATATTTTAATATGTCACTTGGTAAATTTCAAAATTTAATATTATGTAAACTTCTAAATTAGAACATTTAGTAATTTAATAGCTTGAAAACTTTTAACGAAGCTTCTAAATATGCAAATATGAAAATGTGGAATGTCAGTTTGCAAACTTGAAGATTACTGAATATGAACACTGGAGTACTTATAAATAAAAAAATTTAGAACTTCTAAATTTCTATTCTCGAAAATTCAAAAATATATGAATTGAAGTCTGTAAGTTAAAAAATTTATAAATAATATATTTCATCTCTTAAAATCTAAAAACTGAAAAACGTACCATTTTCTAATTCATGAATTTGAAAATTTTCATTGACACCATTTCAAAAATAATTTCATTACTTCAAAAATTGTTACATTCAAAGTCCTACAAAATAAGTCTCCGTAACTATTTAATGAATCAATTAAATATGCACGTTTCCATTGACACGTACAAAGGCATGACCATTACTACAAGAACAAGTTACTTTCACGAACTTCCAGATCTGTCACACAATGAATCCCTTTGTCTCTGACAAATTTGATATTTAACCCTTCTTTTCTTTCCATCTCCTACCCTTTTCACGTACAACACAATGAACGTAGAACCACCCGTGAACCATCCTCTTCAATATTCGTCTTTTACATCTTCATTTCTTACGAACGAACTTTTTAAATTCTCGTTTCTTCGCCAACTTTGGCGATCAAAATTATTGTACATGGATGATTTTAAATAAATAAGAAATTTTGTTATAGGGACAAATAATAATTGTTAATAATAATGTTAAAAAGGAACGTTTTAAAAGAAACAACTGCATGTCTCCGATTGGACGTGACCGAGCCAATCGGAACAATTCGGCAATCTTCGATAATTTTCGGCGCGCGAGCCGGTTGCCGGTTCGTGTCAGTTGGCACGTGTCGATTAGAAAACATTTGGAAAGCGAATAGGAATGATGTGCAGTGTAAACAGCTAATAAATTGTTATATTAAAGGAGACTGTCGTGGAGTTTATTTCGAAATCCCACGTCAATATATAAACAAATAATTGAGAACTGATAATTGAATGCATTCATCTCATGTTTCATATCATGTCATCATGTACCTGTTTTTGTTCATGTGCTTATTATTTATGAAAGTATCGAAAGCATGCAAATAATTGAAATAACGAATTTTAGTTAAAAGTGTTCGGTGTAAATAATTAAAAATTCGTATGCACATTTTTATATAAATATATTTTATGGAAAATAATTTCAAAGTGACTGTAGAAAACAATATTAAAAAAGCTTCAATTTTTGTAGCAGATGTGCAGTTTTATAAAAAGTGTAATATACATTTTAAAACAGTGCATTACGCTGTATGAATTAAAGTGTCAATAATTAAATATATTACCCTGTTTCGTATGAATTCACTCTCCTCGTACGTCACAAACTTCAAATTTAAACTGCTCGTACCATAAATTTACAATTGTTTTATGTGATTCTTTTTGCGTGAGCATTTCACGTTAGTCGTATGTATCACTCACGATTGTTTTTATCTCGTTTGATTAAATTTTATTGATCGAAAACACCTACAGTTTTCGTCAGAAAATTTGTCTCTGTCAATGTATATGGAGTATTATAAAAAAAATTGATAATAGTATTTGCAAAGTAATCGCTTTCAGTTGATTAAGACGTGTGAAGTGTAATTGGTGCAAATTTTATGTTTGATGGTATGCAGCTGATTTTGTTCTACACTGGTATGTATACAGAACAGTTTCATACTTTTGAAACTCCCGCGCGTTTTGTTTCAAAATGGCAGTCACCAAGTAATCGGACAAACTGCCTTTATACCACTGTAATTAATATGAATTGTGTCTATTATTTGATGGATTGTGGCTAATAACTGATGACAACGATGTAGAATTAAATTACGTTTTACAAATGTGAGTTTCCTACTATTTATACACGACTGTCACATCTGAGACGAAATATTAACGTATGAGATTACTATAGAAGACGTTATATTAATAATATTAACAGTAATTACTTTCACGTGATTAATAAATAACAAATTTGTCTATGCTAAGAATGGAAAATACATTATTTTGAAATTATAATAATGATAAATTATATTATTCAATAATTAAACTATATTAAATTTGTTTTTAAATAATTGCTATGACCAGCAATGGTAATGGTATTACACGAATCTTCCAAGAATATGCATATAATTAAAAACAAATTTTTCATAACTATTTCATCAACTAAATATTTATAACAAAATAGAAATATATTTAGTGAGTAGAACAGGGACGTTAAGTTTAACAGATTATATTTCGTGATCGGTGTGCAAATCTCGCTGAAATTTTGTTTGAATTTTGTGAAATCAATTGCAAATAGAATGTGTGAGGGTACTATTTACACGGTAAATGAATGGATGGTCATTTTTGAGGCATGTTTACCGGAAGGAGGATATATGTACGGTAAAACCTGTTAGTAATGCAGTATGCCGGAACATCGATACATCAGCCGATAACCGAATTTCCGGTTTCTGGTTACTACAATGTGGCGTGTATTGTTGCTGCGTATTTCAATTACCATCTGCTTCTTCTTCGTCGTGTGTTTTACTATTTGTAAAAGGTAAATGACCTTTCCAATTACATACAAATATTTTTCCAAGTTTCTTTTTTATTGTAATGTATAGCGAATTGAGAACCGATTAACTTTTATTTAAAATATTTTCTGTCAGATCATCAAGTACTCAAAAAATCTTGAAAAGTGTTACGTGACACCGTGTGTTTATTCATTTCATTGACGATAATTTCGATTTATTTTATTTCAAAATACACTGTTTTTTCAGGAATCTATTTTCAGTGTAAATTGAGAGATAGGTTTAGACTACTGTCAAAGTGTGCAAATCGATGAATCACGCAGTAGATTTAACTGGGTTAGAGGGAACAGTAGTAGGTAATTTTGGTGAAAAGGAAGTAAAGGAAGAGACACGATATATGGGAAGAGATCAATCGTGGACGAATTTAAATTAGCCCGGTTAATTAAACACCGAAATCGATTCCAATAGCGGAAGGAAGCGTAGACGACAAGGCCAGTGACAAATTATCTTTACGTGAGCCGATAATTGGTTAATTAGTACCAGTCAGTAATTTATGCTGGAATTCAGTTAGAGCAAACTTTGATTTCTCCGGCATCGTGCACAGCTTCGTACGGAATTACCTGCTTGTGACGTGTTCGATTAATTTCTTTCAAGAAACTATCGAAAGTCCGATACTCTAGTCTTGATCGATTCAAAATACTTTAAGATAGAGCCTTCCTAATTAAACTAACAAAATAACGATAAATCTTGAATTTAAGAGATATCAAGGTTTTAAGTTGTTAAAAATACGGAAGATCAATTTGAAAATTTTAATTAACAATAAATAATTAATTTTAACAATCAATTTTCAAATTTTTGTATCTATACATTCGCGAATTTGAAAATTCAAAATTTTCGAACTTTTACATAATTAAATTTCAAAACTGTCACATTTCCAAAAACGTTTGAATCTCCAAATCTCAAATTTTCGAATATTCAAAATTCCAAAAATTTTTATATTTTCCAATTTTCGAATCTTCTAATTTTGTAATTCCAAAATTTGCAAATATCCAAAATTGAAAAAATTTCGAACTATCTAAATTTCCAAATTTTCAAATTTAGAAAAATGTCTGAATTTCCCAAATTTTCAATATATTAAAAATTTGAATATTTTCGAATTTCCAATTTCCCAAATTTCAAATTTTCAGAATTTCCAATTTTCAAATTTCCAATGCCCCAAATTTTCAAAATTTCAAATTTTTTAAATTTTTAAATCCTTAAATTTTTGAATGTTCAAATTTCCAAAAGTCAGAATTTTCAAAAATCGCAATTTCCGAATTTTTAAGAACTTCCACATTTCCAAATTCTTAAATTGCAAAATTCTTGAAATTTTTAATTTTCAAATTTCCAAAAATGTCTGAATTTTCAAATGTACAATTTTCCAGTTGTCCAAGTTTCCAATATCTAAAATGTATGTTTTTTATAATTTGGGAATTTTAGATATTTAAATATTTGTTAATTAATAATTTATAAACACGATTTAAAATTTTAAGAATTTCAAAATTTCCGAATTTAGAAGTTTAATAATTTGTAAATTCAAAAATTGTCATATAAAGTCCATACTCAATGCATTAAATTGAACAATATGTTACATATTCATATGTTTTATTTATTTATATGTTATTTATGGGAAATGAATATATACAAAATAAGATATGAAAAACAACCTTCATATAATACAAATGAAAACCTCACTAATTTCCATAATCAATACATTTATTCCCTTAAAAATATAAATTTTTATTTAATATCTTCCTCATAAAAGGATTTAAACTCTTCCAAAAAAAAACAGAATAGAAGCTTATGGTTTAATAACAAGAAAATATTTCATAATGAAATTGACTTAATAATTAATAAAAAGGAGACGAATAAATTTTAATGAACCGTCTATCAGGCGTTTGCAAACGAACGATATCAAAGTACATTGCATTATACGAGTTTAATTATTATAAAATATATCCGGATTTTTAATTACCTTCAATAATCGCTCAAAGATTTTCTAGACGCTCGACTACGTTCACTTTTGGCGTAGAAAAATCTTCAGTCAATTAACATATAAATGAATTCATTTAAATTCAATAAAGCTCTTTACTACGAACTCGTACTTCATAAAAGTGCTAAAACGAGCAATGGATAACTATACTGTGACGATTGCTCATTTTCTGCAGTGAAAATGGAACGGGATTAATTAGATAAATCTGTATCCCCCATTCTACATTTTACAGACACCTTTTGTTCAGAAATGTTTGAATTTTTTTTCATGTGGAAGATAACTAAATTTTATGCACAGAAGATTTAATGATCAAAGGACAAAGGGTGTTATTTAAAGATTGTTATTAATAAACTTTTTCATATTCTTAACTATATTAAAATATTTATATTTGTAAATGTTTGTCATATGTTTCTGTGGTGGGCAGATGTACTATTACAGATTTCTAAATTTTTTATTTAGAAATTTAAATATTTAGAATTTGGGAAAATTTTTATTTTTATATTTTTATTTTTGAAATATTGAGACTTTGAAAACTTGAACATTTAAAGACTTGAGAATTTAAACATTTAAAAATTAAAATTTGTTTTAAATTGCTATTTTAAACATTTAGACATTTACAAATTTATATCTTTGAAAATTTAGAAACTAAAAGTACAGAAAAATAAAAATTTGTGTAGTACAGAAAAATAATTATTTAATTACCAGTATGTAATAATTAATTTTTAATATCAAAAATTAATTTAAAAAATAATAATTTTTTAGTATCAAAAATTAATGAAAAAAAAAATTGTCACTATCAAGAAATTGAACCAACAACCCAGCTCTAAGAACCATATTTTAATAATGCACCACTGGTACAACATAATTCTAGCTACGCATATAAATACACATGTAACTACTCCACATGTTTGCGTATCTTATATTTTTTCCTATCAAGCAAGATAATTGCTTTTCTCATAAATTTTCGACCACACGTGAGGATGCAAGGGAACACAGTAAGAATTCCATTTATTCGCAACAAGAACTCGCACAAAAAGCTATGAAAAGGTAAAAAAAGTGACGATATCGGTTAAAGTGATGGGAAACGCTCTAATTTTACAGCAATAACCGTCAGTAACACGTGCCTCGGTTAACAGAAGCGAATAAAGTAAATTACCATGAAATAAATCGTTGGCAGGAAATGCTTGATTTAGTTTAGGATTTATTGTCGTCGAAATAGCTGTTCCTTATTCGATTTCCTCTTTGACAGAGAGTTGGAGAAAATGTATATAGGGTGTTCGATTTCAAACAATCCCTTTAGTGTTGAATTTTTAATACCTGCTGAGTTATTTGAAATATCGCAAAATAATTCGAATAAAATCGATATTATTTATTGATAACAACAAAAATTGTTATGGCGAGAAAAATGATTAATTGATGTAGAAGACTATTCGAATTTTGTTGACAACAAATGTCAGAATAAATATTAATGTTAATAATGCATATAATATATTATCAATATATAATATAATATTTATTAAATAAAATATATATTTAGTGAAATATGTCTATTAATTATGTCTTCTAATTGAAATTATTTTATTGTTATGTACATACTATTAGTTGTTTATAATTTGTTTCTAATGTATGTATTTGTATTCATATTTTTATTTCCGTAATATATTTATACATATACAGTTTTACATTATTTTTGCATACATATTTTCATTTCTAAAATTTGTTTTAATTTTTCAATTATATTTTTATATATTTGGGGACGTGGACATTTGGAAAATTGAATATTTGGGTATATAAAAACTTTTTGTTAATTTTTGAAATATATTTGTATACACATTTGTGTTTCTAAATTTTCGAGGGCGTGTAATAAACCGCAGACGCTTATTTTATCGGGAACATTAAAATATAATCGAGTACCGATGAGTATTGTACGAAGGATATCCTTATAATGAAGTACCAAGACTGGGGCCTCGGTAGCTCGGGCGGTAGGGGCTCGGATTCACGATCCGTCGGTCCCGAGATCGAATCCCGGCGAGGCGAAAATCTTTTCCGTATCGAATTTGTTGTTATGACTTTGGATCACAGTGGGGTAGTTGGAAACACAATATTTCCGAGCTTCGAAACAGGTGTCCGGGGAGTGGGGGAAAGGGGAGCAAAAAGTAAGGAAGGGGGGGAAGGAAACTACAACAAGAGACGAGACTTTGGGAGATGGGAAATTAAGAGACTAACAAGACCCAATGGGAAGGTACGACCAGGAGAAGAAAAAGGGGAGAGAAAAAAACCTCTATAATAATATTTTGCAGTTACAAAGTATAAAAATAATTTTGTACTTGCAAAGTATTTTAATAATAATTTTGTACTCACAAAGTATTTTAATAATAATTTTGTACTCACAAAGTAGGGAAAATATAACTAGTAATCACCTGTAATCACGAGCTCCCTTCTCTCCTTCTTTCACATAATCTCATTATCGATAAACTCAAGGTTTACGCAGCATCCACACGTGGGTTAAGTGCATACTTTCTCTACCGATACGTTTAAAAATGTTGCGATGCTTTAGACACTATAACCGTTAATTATAATAATTCATAACCGTTATCATGATCAGCGAAATATTCAACCACTCAGTTCTCTAAATTAAAAAGATCAAGCTAGCAAATATTTCTCATCCATTTCACTATCTCAGAACCAGTAGCACGTACAAAGATATAATCATATCCTTGAAAAAAAATAATAAAAAATAGAAATATTCATATCCTTGAAAAACATGGAGTACGATATAAAAGAGAAAAAAAGAACGCATGAAAATTTCATAAAAGCACAATAAAGTCGTGACGTAAAAAATACGACGCAACGGTAATCGTATTATAAAAGAGAACACGCGCGACGGAAGGTTAACAACTTCACGCATCTCCTGGCACATTTTTAACTTCCAGTGTACACAAAGTGTCGTAACAGTTGAGCATTTTGCGTGACTTCCATTTCAGATCGAAGATAAGAATAAGTCGTAACAGAAGTGAGGTTATGCTCATCCATAACAAAACCAGAGATTGAAGAATGGAATTTCCAACCTTTAAACCAACGGTATTGATATTCCGTGAAGCAGGAATATCACCTATCTGGTATTCATTCTCGATCCCAAGAGAACTCGAGAACTTGCTATTACATGCAGCCTTCGGAAAGATCTACTTGCACAGTCTGATAGCTACTACATTTTCGTGTTCTTTTCGAATTCTATTTCTCGTACGAGTCATTGCGAAATAGTACAGAAAACTTTTCTAAATTTCTGTAGTTTTCTGGATTACTAGCTTTTTCTATATTTTTAAATTTTTAGTTTCCTACATTTTTGCGTTTCCAGATTTCTCCACATATCTGAATTTCTAGATTTTTCCATGTTTCTTAATTTTTCTAGATTTCTAAATTTTTCTAGATTTCTAAATATTCCTAGATGTCTAAATTTCTAAATTTTTATAATTTTCAAAATTTCTAAGTCTTCCCACAATTTCTAAATATTCCTAGATGTTTAAATTTTCTTAGATTTCTAAATTTTTTAATTTATCTAAATTTCTAAATTTTTAGCAATCGAGATTTTAACAAAATTTCCCCAGATTTCGAAATTTCCCTAAACTCAGTTATTCTAGATTTCTAACTATCTCCACATATGCATCCACCACAATTCAACAGAAACATTAAAAAAAAAGAACAATAACGGCTAAGTGTTACAAAAATTAGAAACAAAATTCAAAATTAAAAAATGAAGTATTTTAATAAATATATGTTTAACACAATGAAATCAATATCTGAAGCAAAATCTCCATATAAAATTCCGTCTACTCAGTATTTTTTCACCGACCACATATAATATTCGCGATTTCTTCTCATTTTTCCATTATTCGTCTGTTTTTGTCAGTGTAAAGAGAAAGAAGAAATTTTCATCGAAAAATTCAACTTCCGTCGGAAGTTTGCGAGTGTAGTGTGTAACTAACTTCTCGTTCTCTCTCTAGCAGCCTTTTCAGTTTCACGAGCTCATAATGTGGCAGCGGCATATCGTTCCAACTCCGGCGAACTGTTATATTCCTTCAATTTATTAATTCACGCGTTTACATTGGCAACAAGCGCTGCGAAGTGAAACAGTATGCACTTTGTGTACTGTGTAGCTAATAAATTGTGCTATTATCTTTAGACCAATCGAGAGACACACGACTGCAACGTGGTTTCCCCGTGGCTACGAAGAAACCTACAGGGAAATGAGTTCTATCGTTTGTTTATTTCAATTAATTAATTTATTTACGCATCTATTTATGGAGTAAGTCTGTATACAATAAGAAATATAAACGGAGGGAAAAATTCTATAAACGCTTAAAGTAAGCCAATAATTAAAATTTAAATAGAGGAAACGATGAAGACGAAATACAATGTAATAATATGAAATGTATAATAATATGCAAGATTCTTTTCTAATTTTCTAGATTTTCAATGTTCCAAGTATCTAAGCTTCCAATTTGAAAGTTTAAGAACTTTCAAATTTACCCACTATCGAATTTTCAAATTTTCAGTTTTTCAAGTTGCCAGATTTTTCAAAATTCAAAGTTTCAAAATCTAAAATTTCAAAATCCAAAATTACAAAATCCCAAAATTCCAAATAACAAAAATTCCAAAATTCCAAAATTCCAAAATCCAAAGTTCCAAAATCCCAAAATTCCAAATTCCAAAATCCAAAATTTCAAACTTCCAAATTCCGAAATCCCAAAATTCCAAATTTAAAAATTCCAAAATTCTAAAATCCAAAGTTCCAAAACCCCAAAATCCAAAATTTCAAACTTCCAAATTCCGAAATCCCAAAATTCCAAATTTCAAAATTTCAAAATCCAAAATCTCAAAATCCAAAATTTCAGAATCCCAAAATCCCAAAATCCAAAATTTCAAACTTCCAAAATCTAAAATTTCAAACTTCCAAATTCCGAAATCAAAAATGTCAACATTCAAAATTGAAATTTTAACTCAAATTTTCAAGTTGCCAAATTTCTATATTTCCAAATTTGTAAACTCCCAAATTTTCAAATTACCAAATTTCTATCTAGCCGAATTCCTAAAACAAACTTTCAACTTCTCAAAATCCCAAATTTTCAAATTCCTAATTCGCTAAATTTCCAAATTACCTTTTCAGTACCTTCATAAGAAAAGCAACATAACACAGAAGAAAATATTAAACACACTTTCCAGTTTTACAAACACTTAGAGTAAACAACGGACAAATTAGAGTGTAAATAAAAAAGTAACATAGAGAAGAAATTTCATATCAACACGAAAATATAACAATTAATAATTAAAGAAGGTTAACTAACGAGTGTTTTAAGTATGCTACAGATTTTTGGTATGTATTTATATTAAGATGAATAGAGTTACGAAAACTTCCAATTCGATTTGTGTAACCGAAATAACCGTTGTTAAGAATAACATCAATAACCATTAGTTCAGTACTAATTAAAGTGCAATTTCTTAGACAAGTTGAAGGTATATAAGAGAAAAGTTAAACTATCATTTGCCCCTATTTTCTCTAAACTAATCTGTATAATGCACTATCTCCTTACAAGTATTCTACGGTTACTATAGCGTAGAGTATTTGTACGTTCGCATTCGTGGCCACCTAATATTTTACCGAGCGACGGATAATCCAAAGATTTAATTAAGTTGACTGCTCTCGAGGACAGATTCTGGATTATCCATGTTCCCTTCGGGTACCACGATAATGCATAGAATTCCTAGAGCTACATCTCGAGAAAATCAAACGAGAAATTTCAAAGCCATATGGCGGACCGTTTTACATTCTCCTTTTTCCTTTGATCATTCTCCTTTCCTGAATAATTAGACGGAAATAATTGCTGAAAGCCGACGGAAGCTGCAATCATTTGCATTCGTTTAACGTATTACCATGACAAACGTTACGTGCGGAAGAATTTATATAGGGTATTTCTCCAAATTATTAAAATTTTGAAATTTCTCAATTATCTTTACTTTTATTGGTTTGAGACCTTTCAAGCTGTTCAAGTTGCAAACTTACAAATGTTTCACTTTTGAAATTTGGAACTTTACACTTTTCTTTTTAAATTTAGGAGTTTAGTATATTTCGTTTATTATATTCTATATTATGTTACCTTATATTTCTTCTTTTTTTACTTAAAATTAAATCGTTCCTTTTATTTAAATTTAAATATGTGTCTCATTTTCTCTAAGTGATTGTACAACCATAAACCGTTCTCAGTCTTCTCCCCTACATTATATTTCTTTCTACGCAAAGAAATTTACACCGTAAATAAATTAAATAAATTAAAGTACCTAAATAACATAATTTTTCAACTTCTATACCACTTTATAATAACTGTTTCTTATTAATTCATTTTGTTCTTGTATATTTTCATTAACGTATCGAGTTCGTATTCAGTATTTCTATAAACGATATTATATTTCTTAATCGTGCTATAATAAAGATTCAGTTTTGTCGCGGGCTACTTTCCTACGTTCCGCAAACTTGGGGCAATGCCAGAACTACACTATGTAAGTAAAAGTTCAGACACGAGAGATTTGCTTATTTCGAGACTTTAATAACCTCAACCACTTTTCTCAACCGCATTTAGTCACTTCGGCCATTTTGCGATTTTGACTGTTAGACGTATCACGTGACTATCCGACTAACACCGAAGAGAATCGAAGTTACCCGACGTGTCACTATTCCATTCGTTTACCGCGAATATTATTACAGTTAAACCATGATGTAAAGGAAACGCTTAAAACTAAGAAAAGTATGTTCCGAATTATGTCGTGTTAGGTCTCATTTTAGTCGACAAAATATGACAAATTTGTTGATAAAAGTTTCATAACATAAAAGTAAAAAATTTAAAGGTTTATTCTTGCATTAGGATTGTGTCACGGATATGTTACTGTTTGGTTACGTTCGACGTTTCCATCGCTCGCTACTTTTCTACGTTCGGGAAACTTCGGTCAATATCGGAACTACGTGATGTGAACGAGAACTCGCATCCGAAAGATCCACTTATGTCCAGATTTTACCCCATGAGCAGAACTTTTGAAATCACAAGTAAATGTGTTTCTTATTATGTCGTGTTTGATCTCATTTTAACCAGGTAAATATTGCAAATATGTTAGTAAACGTTTCAATAATAAAAAGATAAAGAAGAAAACAGTTTTATCCGTATATTAGAATTGTGTCATGGGCATGTCACTATTCGTGTTCCGTCATTCGGACGTTTCCGTTGCTCGCTTCCTTTCTACGTTCGGCAAACTTCGGTAAATATCGAAACTATTTAAAATTAAAAAAAGTCCACACCCGAGAGATTCGCTTATAACGAATCTTTATTGGATACTGTGTAAGCTTTCATTCACGTGTTAAGGATCATTTTCCAATGTGAAACTTCAGCTACGACGAAAGTGGTGATAAAACATTGATTTTTGCAGTTGATCGGAGGGACACGATAGTTATCGAGTATGCTCGTAGAAAAAGGCTGGCAAGAAATCAGAAGTTGGCATCTCATAAAATGAAATGATGCAAGAGTAGGTGCTAACTAGGAGAGTGGAACGGCAACGAGGACCCATTGAGAACTTTTAACGAGTTGTAACTATAGATATGATTGAACGTTGCTGCTTTATGGAATCTACTCGAACTGCTTCTACTCAGTATTTCGTACCACAGAATGTACAATTAATTTACAGTTCCTCAAGTTATCAAATTAAGAAATTTTCAGTTCTTCAAATTTCGAAAATATCAATTTCTTAAATTTTCAATTCTCTCCTTACTAAATTTAGAAATACACAGTTTGTCAGATTCCCAAATTCTTTACTTATCAAACTTCAATATTCCAAAATTCTCATATTGTTAAATTCTAAATTTCTCGAATTTCTCACCGAAATACCCCTTCGAATAATAAAAAGCTTCCACATTTTTAAAAAAGTAAGAAAGTTTTAGATAAAATTCATTTTACCCCATTAAATTTTGTTTAGTCTAAAATACGCAAAAATATGTCAACGTGTCAAGGTATTAAGGGATGATTAAGCTAGAAACTTGAAGCATTATATGTATAATGCAGTGATACACTTGCTTTGTCCATGAAGTTGATGGTGAAATATCATCGTTCTCGAGAGTTAATCTGAATAGTTTGAATGTATGCTTGACATTAAGGACGACAGCTGCACTTCCGTTTAAAAGTCGATACGAACTTTCATGTGTCATGTAAGAGTTAAATTGTTGTCTATGAAATATCTCATATATTTATTGCAGTATAAATAACTATGATGTCGTCCAAAATCGTTATTGTGAGTCTAAAAGTACTTTAAAAATGTGCATTGTGAAATACGATTATTATGATTATTTTGGAATTTGTAATTTTTCATAACATCTTGTTCAATTTACTGAAGATATTAAATTTCAGGTTTATTAAAGTTATCGCTGGACCGTTACCAGATATTTTATTTAACAATTTCCAATTTAACATTCTCTTAACAAAGTTGAAAAAATTGATAGAATTGACAAAATTGACCAAAATTAACAAAATTTATGAAATTAATAAAATAGACAAAATTCACCAAATTGAAAAAAATTGTAGAAATAGACCAAGTTACATAAATTGACCAAATTGAAAAGATTGACAAAATTGACAAAATGGACCAAATTTAAAAGATTGACAAAATAAATCAAATAAATAAAGTAAAAGTAAATTAAACAAAACATGAATTTCATAAATTAAAATAATAACTATAATTATTAAGGACAAATTTCAAAATAATTAATTCATTAAATAGTGAAGCTGAAATTGTGAATTAAAAGCATACATACGTAAACAGATTGTAATATATGTTATAATATATCATTTGGCTGCCCATTGCATTTACAGGTCAAAGTGGGTACACAAAAGGCCTTTTATCTTAGAATTTAAGATTTCTCAGCCCTATTGTTGAAGCAATTTTGCAAAATATATTCCGAACCACTTTGCATCTTGAAGATAGCAATAACGGTGGGGTAATAGCAACTTCGGTATTCAAGATACTTCTACTCTTCAACAGCGTTCTATTCAAAAAGTTTCAAAAGAACTGTATAATACGAATCCGCAGTTCAACTAAACCTTCAATGAAATAACGGACCATTTTAACAACTTCCTTTTTATCTTATTTTTAATCAAATTATATTGGTATACAATTTGCGATGCAGCAAGTGCTCAATTTATTATTTCAGATCTATCACTTTATGTTAATTTTTATCATTTTTTTGGAAAAATTTTTATTTTTTGGATTTTTGAAAGAAAATTCAAGTTTTTATTTTCTAATTACTTTAGTGAAAATTCGGATGATTATTCTCTAATTTCTTTTGTGAAAATTCAAATTTTTATTTTCTAAATTTTTTAACGAAAATTCAAATTTTGATTTCCTAATTTCTATATTGAAATTTCAAAATTTTATTTATTACAATTTATTCTTCAATTAATATCTAAATTAAATTATTTTAACTTTAGTGATAAGTAAAATATCTTTTCTGTATTATTCCCTTAATTATTTAATTATACATAAAATAATTTTAAGACAATATTTAAAATTTCATTTATATTATTTAACAACAAATTATTAATTTATTAATAAAAATTACAGTAAAATATTACAAAATATTATAGCAAAACTAACTACTAAAAAAGAATATAGTAAAAATATTATTTAAGAATTTAAATTAATAATGGTGATATAATAAAATGTACAAATATATAAGTAATAAGTCCGACGGATTATTGCTGATGAACATCAATACAAAAGCACGTTTTCCAACCTGTTCGTTTTCCAAACTCGAATCATCAAGTGTCTCAATTAAATTGCCAGAGTAAAATGATTTTTAAGCGGTTGAAAACGATCATTAAGCCAAGACAAGGATTCTGAATTGGCCTTACTTCGCAAATTTTTCGTTCAATCGCTCGCTAAAGTAGCTCGAGTGTTCGATCGTGTAGCAAAACCGGGGTAAACACGTAAAAATATAGCTACTTGCAATCAATTTCCGATTTGCATATTAATAAATATCGACAAACATGCATTAGTATGTATTGAATTTTAGAACGTGCTCAAACCGCTTGCGTGGCGGATATATTTTCAAAATAAAGTACTAGAGCGGATTAATTACGCTGATTGCGTAATTAAATGTTTAAAAATTTTAAGACCTGCACGCTGCGATGTCTTTTTTCTATTTTATTTGAAAACATGAAGTATGTTTTTTTTTTATGTTTTCGTATGACAACTTGTTAATTTACTTTTTATAAATTAATATTTCAATTAATTAATTAATTCGACTTTAACGTTGTATTAAATTTACTTGATTTTACTGTTATTAATTTTCATGTTAATTCTTGTGTAAATTTGATATCAATTTTTTAAGAAATAAAGTTAAATATTATTAGCAAATCTTTACAGAAATTGTAGAAAAATGTGAACACGTTTTTATAAAGTTTGTATAAACCACATTATTTAGTAAAATATGAAATAAAATGAAATAGAAAGCCAGCATAAATTTACATAAATATTTATATAAAAACTTTCTAATTAAATATAAAAATTGTATAAACAAATTTTTTAACAAAATATGAAATTCGTCTAAAGATATTTTCTAATAAACTGTAAAGTTTGTACAAGTTCAATAAGTATTGACTTTGACTGGTACATGATATATGAGTGATGTTTAAATTTTCATTTGAATCTAATACCTGTACTATTAAGAATTTGTTCATTTATATAATTGAAAACATTCGTATAAACTACTTGAAACTATGAATAATAAATACAACAAAATATTGTGAACATATTTGGTAGAATTAATTAAAAATAAAAATATCTACTAGCATTTTCTACTGCTTCAGTATGACAGTCAACATATCAGCTCTTTGAGGCACACGATTTTAAAGAAAATAAAAACCCAAGTTGCACAGAATTTTCTTATAGTAAAACAGAAAAACGTTCACTTCAATTATTTAGCATAAAAACGTAAACTTGTCAAGGTGGGTTAAAATATATCCCACCATGCATAAAAGCTAAGCAAAAGATGAGACAGTTTTTATTCCACCTAACCCCAAAGAGTTAAAGTGCAGTAAACTTAAGGTGACTTTGCATGAGTGATCTGCGGAAGAAAGTAGCGGGGGCGCCACTCGCGTTTTTCTATGGCACGGTTTTATAAGATGCGTTCGAAAAGTGCTACGTAATCAGTGTTACATTTTTGCATCAGTGTAGTTTATGATCTATAGTTTTTATCTTTCATTTCATTGGGGTTTGAATCAATTATTTTTGTTCTGTCCATTATCTCTGAGTTAAACTTTACTGTGGGGTACACAAAATTGTTGACTTTTTTTACTATTTAACCTCTTAGGCATGGCTGAACTTTAGGAGGCGCTGCTTCTCCGTACGGCAGAGTTCGACGCGAATTACGCGTAAACAGCATTACAATGTGACAATGCTGTTCTCTACGTGAGTACATTGGAATAAGGTTTTTGATGATTAAATTATAATTTCTCCCAAAGTTATATATATACTTTAACTTTAATAATTTACTTTTTTAGAAAATTCACAAAATATGTAATTTCCAAATGTTTCCAATATCGTGTATTAGTGCAAAGAGGTGCTCCCATGGTGCCTAAACTACTTGGTACCTTGTATTTACATGTAATGTACTTTTGTGGGATTTGTTAATACTTTTATAAAACCTGGTGAAGCAAAAAAAGTGCGAGTTAAAATATATGAGAACGATCATTCGATTGAAACGGTGAGTGTGTGAGCCAGTAGAGTGAGCCACTATAGTGGAACGTCGTACAGAGAGATGTGTTGATGTAGTGGTGTGTCGTGCTTAAGAGGTTAATAGCTTTTGATGCCTAGAATACAAAAAATGCAAGTTGCAATGTTAGTATACAGCGGTTAATAAGTTATGCATATGTAAAGTTTCGTAATTTAACTTATGTACCATGTGAGTGTGACGTCACATTGACTTCCATCTATAATTTGACTGGACTACATTTACGACCGTTAAAGTGATATATTTAAAAAAAAAACAACTAACGTCTGCTTACAATCAGTGATCGTAAAAACATGTTTTACCATGTTAATAGCATTTTTTACGTAATCGAGTAATGGACCACGGGTAAAAGCCAATATGGCGTCGCAGTAACCAGTCAAATACGCCAAAAGCACTAAAATTGGCATATGTATAAATTCTTAATTACTTGATTCCTAACATTAAAACTTGCATTCTTGTTCAATAAAATCAATTTTGTGTGCCTCAAAGTAAAGTTTCGCTCATTTTTGTTCCTTTAAATAAATAATATTCCAAGAATAAGTCCTGACAAAATACGGGTGTACCATTGAGATTGAATTCGTATTAATTAGCGACGTTAAAACGGTGAGCCGTAAAAGTAGAAACAGCGTCGAAATTGAACGTAAAAACGCGACATCCTAATATAATTGAGTTTTAATTACACCTTAGCTGCGACGGTATTAACCAAAGTTTCGTAAAGCGGAGTTTTCGTGTCAGCTAACGGAATTAATGGTTTGTCTGTGTTTGTTTTAAAATGAAAAATACAAAAAAGGAAGCGAAACGTCTCAAAACGAGGACACGTAAACATTGCGTCATGCTCCAAATAATTATACCGGTCGTTTTTCTTTTGTATGAAAACGCTACTCTTTCAGAGAGGAAAATCATGACTACAATTAAGCTAATTTTTATACTCGAAGATGCAAAGCGATGAAACAATTTTTTTGCTTCAATAATTTATTTTTTTTTGAGATCAAAATTAGTTTCCTTTTTATACGAACCGTGGATAATAAGCACGCTTTCTGTGATATTAATTTATTTTATGCGCAATTGGACAATTAATGAAATTAATTATTTGATTGCAAAAATTAATTTCACTGATTTGATTCGTTTGAAATAGTGCTTGTTTAATTGGCGAATTGGAAAATTTTTTAATTCTAATTTTGAAGTTTGTGAATTTGAAATTTTAAAAATCTGTAAATTTGGAAATTTGAAATTTTGAAAATCTCTAAATTTTGAAATTTGGAAATACAGATATTTGAAAATTTAAAAGTTCAAGAATTTAGAAATATGGAAGTATAGAATTATGAAAATTTTGAAATTAGAAAATCTACAAATTTTGAAGTGTATGCATTTGATCAGAAAGTTAAGAAGCCTAAATTGTTAAGTATCAGAAGCCTAAAAATTTAAATTCTGAGCATCGTTAAAAAACTCTTTAGTCGTCCTTTAACTCTCACTCACATATTTTCACATCAACATAAAGGATGTATATTTTACCTACTACATATACATTATTCCATTACATTTCTTCTCTGCAGCGCTCATTCAATTCGACCCTTACCCTCCTACTCGTTCTAATCAACCATAAAACCATATTTCACATTTCCTCTCCGCCCCCACCTGCACCTTTCAGTCCAAGTATCAACTTGCCCGTAAATAAACGAATAAAAGTCTATCTGGCGACGTTTCATAGAATCAAATAGATAAAATCGAGCGAGAACTCTAATAGTCGGCGTCGAGTGTCGTCAGCTACATCGTATTCAATTAAAACGGTGTAAAAGGAGAATCGAGTGTATTCGACACTGCCAAATTAGGGGGAGGGTTGTAGGGGGTTTGGAACGCTTAACGAGCATCTTCGTTGCAGAGTGCGAGGAGGAAAATCGGGAGGGGCGTTGTCGAGGAAAAAAGGTGGGGGTCGAAGAGAGGGGGCGAAATAGGAGGGGGTGAAAAAGCAAAGGGGTGCCAGGCGCCGGCGTGAGGCAAACGCGACGCAATGCGGGCAGCGCGACGAGAACCAGGAACCGAGAGACCTAACCTTCGATGAGATACAAACTGCTATATCGATGTATCATTTGGCAGGACCTTAAGGGGCTAGGGTGAATAATAAATAAAAAAAGAAATCAAGATCCGGAGCATTGGGAATTGCTCGATTGGCGTGCTGTGATTTCTTCAAGAGGATCACCGCAATTGTAGTGCACAAGTCGTTCGAGTTGCGACGTATCGTTAAATCTGTAGAGATATAATTCGATTTACGATTTGATTTGACGGCACTGGTTTACGTTTGCAATTTTTCTAATCAGGGACCACCTTATTTCTACCTGTCCAATCACCCCGGTCACGTATTTTGTACCATTTTATCGATAATATGGTAAAATGGTATGGAAGGCAACGATGACACGGGGCCAAAGTAGTCACCTTTATTTCTTATTCGATCCGAGGTGAATTATAACTTATTCTACAGCTAAATGCGCCTGCTCAAGCGCGCTGGTATTGCTCGCATCCAAACAATCTCTCGATGATAGAAAAATACTTGAAATCCACGGCTGGGTTGTGTTGATTCTTGCTCGACATTGTAGCACTCGTCTTATCGAATATTAACATAATGTCGTTGAGCCATGACCAGCGCGCCGCATTGAACCTTCCTCTTTCGAACGAGCTTCATTGCACTTCAAAACTCCTCTTATTTAAGCACGAAAAGTTTGGACACGCAGACCCATATTTCGCCTAATTTTGTCGATAATATTGCCACTCTACTCTGTCGCAAAACAGCGGAGTCTACCTCCGTAAGTTATAAAACAGATCTTATGATGGGAGCTGAATCAAGGAGGATACGGACGAATAACGCAGCCAAATGTGATTCTGAATGGATTTACTTTGTCATGTTTAGAAGACTGGTTTGGGGGATTTTCTCGCGAGACTTAAAACTGATGTAAATTATTACTATATTTATAGATATATGTTTTTGGAATTTGATAAGTTTAAAATAGATTATTATTATGTTCTTAAATTTGGATATTAACGACTTTAGAATTCAAGACTATTACGTTTTTAAATCTGAAAATTAACGAGTTTAAAATTGTTAAATTAAAATGATTTTTAATTTTGAATTTAACGTATTATCATATATTTAAATTATTACATCTTCAAACTTAAAATTAATCCACTTAAAATTTTAATAATTCTGACGTTTTTAAATTTGAAAATTAAAGAATTTTAAAGTCATAAATTACTAAGTTTTTTAATTTGAAAGTTAAGGAGTTAGTAAACACTTAAATTACTATGCTTTTAAATTAAGAAATTTCCGAACTATTAGATTCCTAATTTACTATATTTTTATACTTCAATATTAGCAAATTATGGTATAACTTGTTGCATTAGAATTATCCCAGCGATGTGTTACTGTTCATTTACGTACGGATGTTTCCGACGCTTACTGTTTTTTTCTACTTCGGCAAACTTCGGTTAATATCGGAACTACACAATATAAGCAGAAGTTCAAATTCGAGAGATTAGCTTTTTCCGAAACTTTATTATAACTTTAATATCTTTATATCAGTCATTTTATTATCTTTATTATCAAAAAACTTTATTATCAATCATTTTTCTCAACCGCATTGACACTTCAGCCATTTTATAATTTTGACTGTCAGATGTATCACGTGATTATCCGAATAACCCCGAAGAGAATCGAAGTTACCCGACATGTCATCACTCGTCAGTTTACCGCGAATCTCATTACAATAAACCCACGATGTAAAGAACACGCTTGAAACTAGGAATAAATATGTCCCGAATTTCGTCATGTTTAATCTCATTTTAATCAGGGAAATATCACAGTCAAAGTTTCATAACTAAAAAGTCAACAACGAACAAGTTTTATTCTTGTTTTCCAATCCGATATGTACTGTTTGTTTATGTTCAGTCATTCGAACGTTTTCTTCGCTCGCTACTTTTCTACGTTCGGCAAACTTCGGTCAATATCGGATATCGAAAGTTTAGACCCGAAATACTCGCTTCTGTCAAGACTGTAACACTAGATTTACGGATGTTTCGTAACCACATATTTTTTAATTATAACTAAAGTAGAAATATAAATAAATGACATATAATATACAATTATTCTTTATCTTGACAAAACTAAACATTTTGCCAAAAACTTCTTAGTACTTTCTGTAATTTAAAGTAAGAAGTGTACGTGTCAGTTTGGTTCGTTCCGTAAATCTGCTGTGAATTGTAGTGTGTCTGACTATAAACGTCAGTATTCACTGCGGCGATCAACGTATTAACAACGTTATTATGTCTTGCTCCACAGCCATAGTAATATTACGATCATAATGAAGTGTAACGTTAATTAAGTTGCAAGCTCCACTGGTTTTAGGTAAAACTGATTTCTAATGATTCGACACCTTTGCTTTGACAGTGCAAAAGTTGACAAGTACGCTAACTCGTGGAGAGTTGCAGAGCGTGGTTAACCTGTGGTAGATTATAGTAAGTGTGAAACCCAACTCTGAAGCTGCCATGGCCCTTTTATTGGAACAGCGAAAGCTACTTGGTAGCCAATTAAAATTAAGGAACAGTTTCCATTAGAGAAGACCACAACATCGCTAGGTCAGTGTGGCCTGAAGCACAGTTAACTGCAAGCTCGTATTCGTGGTTGCACGGTGACAAGGTTACGATACGATAGTCTAATCTAAGAAGATAAGCTATACAGGGTGTCTCACAACTAGTGTAGGTCCCGGAAATGGGGGGTAGCTGGCGTGATTCTGAACAAGATTTTCCTTTGCAAAAATGGGGTTTGAAGCTTCGTTTTTGAGTTATTAAGGAAAAACACTGACCAATCAGAGCGCGAGAATAGCGCGCGCCCAGACGCGAGAGCGATAGCTTCGAGTCTGACGGCCGATCGTCGTCGTGAACAAGCGTATCGATACCGCGTCGGTATAACAGGAATCTATTAAATGAAAGTTACATCGAAAAACGAATAAAAAAATCTTGATTAGTGTTGAATTATCTTTCATTAATGGATAAGAAATAAAGAAATTAGTCCTATCAGAATAAATAGAATTTATTCGATACGTTTATTCGTTATTGCAAAGAAATAATAGATAAAATATGGAAAATTATTCTCGTTAGATATTGTGATGATGAAAAAGAACAAATTCTCGTTTTTGAAAAATTAAATAACTTTTCCATTCAACAAATAAAAATTTCAATCGAATAATTAACGAATTTAAATGTAACTTACCCATTGAACCGCAAATAGTCACGATGAAAATGCATCTCTATTACCGGGTCGATCCACCGATCCTTACCGGTTAGAAAAAATAAATCACCACACAGAAACTCTCAATTTACTTCACTGTCACCTATCACTGTCATCTTTCATTATTAGCTTTCATTATCATTTTTCCCTGTCATTTTTCACTAATTAGTCACTCTGAGCGCAACGCGTAAATCGGCGGAACACGTGAACGAATATTCATAAATAATATTAACGATATTGTCTTGAAAACAAGAAAGCGGAATTTTCGATTAAAAACTACGATGTATTTTATTTCGGCCGGTGTCTTTCGACAATAAACGATGACTGTCTATCGACACCGTAGTCGATCAACAGATCCCCGTTGCGTAGCAACCGTTTACGACGTACGCCTCGCGATCGAGAACGAAACCGAAATCCGTGGCCCGTACAACAATGTCTCCTAATAAAATATAACATAATATCGATTCCTGAATTCGGATACCTTATAATGAGAATATAGAGTATCGTTACACATACATATCTATGAATAATCGTTCACGCGTTTTCATTCGGTCTGTTTGCCGATCGTGCTTATGTTGTGCAATTATTAGAAAGAGACAGTGAAATAAATTGAGAGTTCATTGACCCTGCCAGGACATCAGCTGTTGATGATCTGATCGGTGGATCTACCCGGTGACACAAATATTTTTTATCGAAGCTAGTTTTTTCATGAATCAATGGGTAAGTTTTATTTAAGTTGTTTGTGCATTTTTAAAATTAAACGTACGCAGGAATTGATTTATTTGACTTCAGTGAGTTACTGCATTACATATTCAATTCCAGTTCTATCTCATTTCATAGACAAGGTACTCATTCGTATTGAAACGTGAATTTATTCGTTTGCTTCATCAGAATAGTTGACAAAATTAATTTTCGTGAATTTATTCTTTATTCCTTTTCGAAGGCATAAAATAAATACAATATACTTTGTCGGGATAAACAATAACTAATTGGTTTATCTCCTATTTAAGAATAATGAAGAATTTAATATTATTCTTAACTTGTTAATTCGTTATTGGATTTAACTTTCACCTAATAGATTCCTGTTGTACCGACGCGGTATCGATACGCTTGTTCACGACGACGATCGGCCGTCAGACTCGAAGCTGTCGCTCTCGCGTCTGGGCGCGCGCTATTCTCGCGCTCTGATTGGTCAGTGTTTTTCCTTAATAACTCAAAAACGAAGCTTCAAACCCCATTTTTGCAAAGGAAAATCTTGTTCAGAATCACGCCAGCTACCCCCCATTTCCGGGACCTACACTAGTTGTGAGACACCCTGTAGAATAGGATTCCTATAACAGAAACTCTACTTGCAAGGGAAGCTTCAAGTGTATTTGGGAATTTGGAAACTGTTAAATTTCGAAATTTGCAAGTTTAGAAAATTGGGGAAATGGAAATTTTTGAATTTAGAAAATAAGTAATATGGAAATTTGCAAATTTCGAAATTTTTTAATTTAGAAAATAGGAAATTTCAATATTATGATATTTGAGTAATTGGTTGTTTGCAAATTACAGGGTTTGATTGTCCAAATATTTGAAAATTTGAATGTTTGAGAATTTGGAAATTTAAGACTTACAAAATTTGAGTTTGAGAATTTGAGAAATTTAAAATTTTGAGATTTGAGAATTTTGAAATTTGAAAGTTTGAAAATTTGAGTTTGAAAATTTTGAAATTTGAGAATGAGAATTTGAGAAATTTTAAAATTTGAGAATTTGATGATTTGAAAATTTGAGAATTTGGAAATTTGCGTATTTATAAATTTGGGATTTTGGAAATTTGAGATTTTGAAAGTTTGAGTAATTGGAAATTTGAAAATCCGTAGATTTAAGAATTTGAGAATTTAGAAATTTGGAAATTGGAAATTCAGAAATTTGAATATTTGAAAATTTGAAAACTTGAGAGTTTGAAACTTAAAAAATTTGAGAATTTGGAAATTTGGAAACAGAAAAATCGGAAAAGTATAAATGTAATAATGTTGAAAAAAATAATGTTAAAAATTCTGAAATTTGAAAACTTATGAAATGTAAGAAACCAGCTTCAAGTGCAGAGATTTAACAGTTTCTGACAAATCCCTATAACCGCGAGCAGCCATATCTCACGTTCAAATTCAAATTAACCAGAGATCGAGAAATAATATCAGAAATTGATGTTTTCCCCTTATTCCAAAGGGACGATCATGCAAAAAAGATCTGAGAAGGAAAGGACAAATGGGCTACGGGGAAACGACAACCTGACAGTCTTAGTAATCTCGCGAAATGGAAACAAAAGCCGCTTTTCTTTGGGGTGGAGCGCAATTTATTAGTTGACTGCCGAAGGGTTGGTACTTCTATACAGACAAACCGAGCACTGGAACCCCTTCCAAGGGGTCGCGCTGGATTCTACGTGTCAAAATGACAAGCTACCAGCGATATTTTTATAGATGCGATAAACGCTGAGATCAACTTGGAAGAGATAAGAAAACACAAGTGTCTAACCGAAATGTTACATTATTACACGGTGACTGACACATTTTTGAGTGATATTTTGACACTGAAATAATAATCTCATACAGACAAAATTTAATAATGTAGCATTTTTTTTAAAGTTTATTTAGGAACTTTTATTCTTATCAAAATTATATACATTAGTTTTTTTAGATTTTGTGTCATATCGTTATTACTGGAGTAATATTATTTATAATTACTTTATATAATTTATTATGATTAACATTGTTGCAGACCTAGGTATTACCTTTTTGTATAAGTTATGTTTTACAGCATCTTATGAAGTATAGAATTTCTTATTTCTTGTTGGAAATGGGTAGTACAATTAAATAAACGTAATATTTATAGAAATATTGAATGTGAACATAATACATTAATGAATACAGAATAAAAGAATCGACAAAGTTGTCATAGAATAACAGCACTAGAAAATCTATATTGTAGAGTACCATTTATAACCTATATTATATAAAGTACCATTATCTTTCTATGTATACACAAAAAAAAATAGTGCAAAAGAAAAAATATTAGAAATAAAAGCTAGTACATATTTTAGAACTAGATATCCATTTCAAACAGCTTAACAAAAAATAACGTTTCAGAAAACAGAAGTAAATTTCATTCCATGTCGCAATAATTCAAAACATTCAACCTTTTCTTTTTAATTGCCTCAAGCGAAACATTTCAACTTTTAAAACTTACTGGAATATTTTCTGCCCGCGTAAATTGAGACCGCGCATAAGAACTGTTGAGACAATAATACTCGCAATTAATTAGTTTGTATTTCGCGCCTTTTTATTTCAGTTTTGCGCCCTCTGCGACGTTCACGTGTTCCCATTCTCTTCCGGTTTCTTCTCTCGACGAAATTGTCACGCGACGCTATGCAGCATCATTGTGCGAAGTGTGTATTTAACTCTTAAATTAAACTATATTTCATTACGCTTAACTGTATCAGTGTATCATTAAACGTCTCATCAACTCTAACAAAAAATAGCGCGTAAATACGGTTCTAATTTACGCGTAAATACTGCTTTAATTTACCGCGTAGAAAAGAGATTCGCGTAAGGAAAATGCCGCGTAAATTGCAGGACGAGTGTATATGAAACTCCGTATTGACGTATGGGTTAATCTCGATGGTTTCACGCCCGTCGGCCAACCACAGCTTTATTCCGCTGATCAGCAGATATTTGGGTAGCGCCGGAGGGAAAAATCTGAGGAAGATTTTTATTTCCATGGCGAATGTGTCGAACAACACGCCTCGTGTGCGGTTAACGGCGTATATATTTTGAAAGGCGATGACATTAACGAGTACGACTTCCTTTATGCGTTAACTCAACGTGATATATAGGGTGCACCTTTATCGAGATATTCCATTTGAAGATAAGAAAAAGACGTCATAAAGACAGTATTTTAAACACTTTATTAAAAGGTTAGGTTATATTACTTTGTGGAACGGAAAATTGTTGACTTTTTTTCTTACCATCTAATAGTTTTTGGTGCCTAGAATACAAAAATGCAAGTTTGAATGTTAGGAATATAGCGGTTAATAATTTATGCGTATGTGAAGTTAAGTGTTTTTAGCTTATTTTGACGTGTGAGTGTGACGTCATGACTTTTATCTACAATTTGATTGAGCTACGTTTATGAGAGTTAAAGTGATTCTATAAAGTCATTTATTTTAAAAAAAGAATAACTAACGTCTCTTCACAACTAGTATCGGAAAAACATGTTTTACCATTGCAATATCATTTTCTACGCAATCGACCAATGGAGCATGGGTAAAAGCCAATATGGCGTCGCAGTAACCAGTCAAATACGGCAAAAGAGCTGAAATTGACATACGCACAACTTTTTAATGGCTGAATTCCTAACGAAACTTGCATTTTTATTTTCTGGGTAATAAAAACGATTAAATGGTAAATAAAAAGTCAATAATTCTGTGTGCTTCAAAGTAGAGTTTAGCCAAAAATAATGTAAGTATAAATTGACTTCGGACCGTTATTTTTCAATGCTTACATACAGTACGTTCCAGTTTTCTATGTAAAAATCATGAGCATGTTCCGTAAATAAAAATGATGAAAAAATGTTATATTTTCTCCTTTAATGCTACGTACGAATAATTCTCGACTTTCATATTTTTATTAGTAACTTTTAATAATGCATTCGAGAGCCTATGTTTGTATAAACATTTTTTCTCATTTTTATTTATAGAATATTCTAGTAACGGACAAAACTAGAATACCCTATTGCGATATCGAATAAAGCAGTCGGTTGCCATTTCTTATTTTTGTTATAACTTTTTAATAAAGTGTTTGAAACTCTATAACATTCTTCTCCATTTCTACGAATAGAATATGCTGGTAAAGTTTGATGGTAAAAAACTGGGACACCGTGTATATCGTTTCTAGTGTGTGCCTCGTTTCAATAACGTAACAATGACTTGTTTGTATGGTGTACGTTGCGGATCCTACGCCCCATGAATATCAATAGTATATACTATGAAAGAGAAATGCTGTCGGCGAATGAAAGGAAACTCTGGAACTTTCGAACGAGCACTGAAACCGTAATATAATAAACAAGAAAAAAAAATTGTTATGAAAGGATTCCGTTCGCGCGAAGTAAAATGTTATGCAGGCCAACACGTAAGAGTGGACACCCCGTAATTCCTGTGCAGAAATGAGAAACATAAAATTTGATGATTCTCAGCTTAGTTTCTAGATCTACTGTGTTCATTCCCTGTTATGGCTATCTTATTTTAAGCAACGTAAATCCGTTTCCTGAAACCCCTGTATTTCTAAATTTTGAACTTGTGAATTTGTAAATACAAAAAATAGTAAATTCAGCATATGACAAATTTTTTAAAGGTTCAATTTCAGCTTTCAAATTTTTATGTTCAATTTCAGCTTTTAATTTTCTGTTTAAAAATTTTCAGATATTCAATTTTAGATCAATTTCCAAATTCCCAGATTACTAATTTTTCAAATTTGCAAATTTCTATATTTTCCCATAAACTAATTTATAAATCTTTTACTGTTAAAATCTGAAATATCCACATTATCTTAATTTCTGAAATTACCAAACCTGTACATTTCCAAATCACTAAATTTTTTAATTTGTGAGATCTTGAGTTTTCTAATTTTCAAATTTCTGAACTCCCTAATTTTTGAAGTGCAAAATGATCAAATTTCTAAATGTTCAATTTCAGATCTCAAATTTCTATATTTCCAAATTCCCAACAACTAATTTGTAAAATTCTAAAATTGCATAAATTTCAAAATTCTTACATTCTCAAATTGCATTTTCCAAATTCTCAAATTTCTGAATTCTGCATTACATCTTAAAATTCTCAAAGATTCAAATCTTGAAATTTGGGGATGTGGGCAACAGGTAATTTGCAAATTTGAGAATTCAAAATTTTAGGATTTGGACATTTAGAAAGGTAAAGATCTGGAAATTTGAAAATGTAGAAATTTGACATTTGTGATATCACCAATTCCTCAAATTTTCAAATTCCAAAATTACATAAATTTTCAAATTCTCAAATTTCCATATCCTAAATTTTTCAAATTTTTCAAAATGGTTCATCTGATAAATTTAAAAACATTTTCCCAATTCACCAATAAATTGTACATGAAAGAACGGATTTCCAAACATCAAATTTTGATGCAATTCGATGACACAGAAGTACCATAAAACAGTTCTGACGACATATCAGTTTGAAGCTGAAAGTTCGCTGAAAATGATTCCATAAAGTTTTCATAAATGTCTTTAATACAACCTGTCTTGTTATAAGAAAATCGTTTCATGAATGGCTCCGTACAATGCGCAGTAAAATGGCGATTTAACGATCAACAATTTTGTACTAAGAACACCGACCAAAGATTTATACGGTCATTTTCAACGAACGTCAATTTTCAAATTGATATAACACAAGTGCAATTTCACGATAGTTTTATGTCATCGAATTGTGTCGGTCTTTAAAGGTTCCGAAATCGATCATTGTTTGCACTAACTGGCTACCAGCCATTTTGTATTCAAACTATTAATAAAACGCTTATGCAGTCTTTTTTGACGAGCTTTATATTTCAGATTGATATAACCTAAGTGGGATTTTAGAGTACTTTTATGTCATCAAATTCTGTTGGATTTTTGATATTTCAAAATCTATTATTTAATTGCATTTGTATAGAAAGAAAGTGTAATATCTAAAGATGAAGATTAACATTTGTTGTTATTATAATGACTTTACAATTAAGATTTAATACAGTGTAATTTGAAAATAGGAATTTTAAATGACTTCAAGCTGTACGATATTCAAAGAATAATTCTTACATAACGAAAAGTAAATTGTTGTGTAACTGTCATAAAGTCCTTCGTATACCTTTCCTATTGTCTAACATCGATGTGACAGAACATGCTTGAAATCAATTTAGCGGAAAATTAAATTGTACTATATTACATATAAAGACAGTAATATAAGACAAGTTTCAAAAAAGGGAAAGTCAAAAATGGATTTTAAATTTCATGAAAATTTAATAATTTTAAATTTCATGAAAATTAATTATTTGGTGCTTGAAACATTCTGTGAATGCATTTAGTTTACTTAATAAAATATTACTGTAATTTATTTGTGTTGTATTTTATTTTATTTTACGTATGTGATATTGTATTGTATTCTAATTTATACTGTATCATATTGTATTCTATTTTATGCGATATTAAATTATATTGTATTGTGTCGTATTTCAACGAATATCATATCTTCTGTGCAATTATAGTATGCAGAATTTATCGATTATAGGTTATATAACCTCTTTTTTGAAAAGCTTGCATATCTATTGTATGTCGTAAATTGGAAACTGGATATTCATCAATAGATATTCGTTGTTTTGTTTCGACAAAGGGGAATCAATCGATCTCTATTACAAAATATTATAAAAATAGAGCGGATATACTGCGAGTGTTACTAGTAACCAGTCTGAAAAATTGGGATCACTCAAAATATTAAACTAGTATTCTACATGTTATCCTATCGCTTCATTTTATTTTCTACTATTCGATTATTTTATTATTATTCTAATGTTACACTGCTTTGTTACTATATTATTTTATAAGTTTACAATCTGACAATTTTACTAGCTCACTACTTTACTAAAATATTATTTTACTATTTCATTGTCTTATTATCTTATTATCTTATTATTTTACTATTTTACAATTTTATTATTTCACCGTCTTGATATTTTACTATTTTACTGCTTTATTATTTTACTATCCTACCACTTTACTATTTTACTATCTTACAGAACAAAATACCATTCTTATTTCAGTCTCATTTATAATTCAACTTTTCAATTCTTTGGTGCTTTTCCAATTCGTTGGTCTAATTCATTTCATAGATTCTCTATGGAATATATTTCTGGGAATTGTGAAAGTTCTTAGTATAAAGCACTTTGTTTCTTTGTGCCAGCAATAAGATGGTGTGACTCTTAAACGATTTTAGAAATATGAGGTTAGCAGTATATTTATCCTAACAAAACATTTACATATTACAATTACCATATTTCTTAAAATAATCATTTTAAATTGCTCGGATGCTATTGAATCGATACAAGTAGTTTAATCATTGCTTAAGTTTAAAATATTACTCGAGTTAAAGTATTTATTGGGATAAAGAAACAGAACGTTTTCTTGAATAAAGGTAAGTGCATATATCCTCACTGCGCATGCGCGTAGTACATATAGCGCATGCGCATGATACATCCTCGTATCTTTTAACAATGTATGTACTTTTTTCGTTACTAATAACTGCTATTTCTCGACAAGCTTTACCATCCTCCCTACGATAAATCACAAGTTTTTTCTCATCAAAACTATTCTTTCCTTTTCGCTGCATGTTAAATTTTAGTCGTCTACGCTTTGAAATATTACCTTGCACTGAAGTAAAATTATATTCCAGACGTTTGCATACAAAACAAACCTATCCTGCATTTTAAATGGTTTCAATTTACTGTTAGCTTATAGAAAGTGTCTCAGTACATATTAGTGAGACGTGAAAATAATATTTTGTTTAAAATGATCTGTTCAACTAAATATTATAGTACAAAGAAGTTGTATTTATAATCTTTCTGTAAAATAAGTAATATAATGTCTAAATTAACTGCTCTTCTACAACACTGTTAGAATAATGCCATGAACTGTATATGTTCGTAAAGTATCGTGCATTAGTACAACAAAATCGTCAACTAGTGGCGCTCCATTGGTTTGCATATATTCGTGCCCTCTGCATTGTTACACTGTTCAAGTGGGTTTCTACCGAAATGTCATAACACGTGCTACCGGCCTGAACAAGTTTTTCTTTAATACGTAAACTAGTTATTCATTCTTAAATAAATATCGTTCAAGTAATGTTTGTGTAGGTTATTACTATCAACAAACGCAGGAGTAGTACTATGTCAAAATATTAACGTGAGTAATTGTATTTAGAACTGTAAATAAAAAAGGCGGGAAAATATTAGTAGTAAGTATATTCTTGCATAACCTAGCGTTCGTTATATTTAAATACTCTATTTCTACTTTTAAGAACAGGTATCATCGTTATAAATAATATTGCGATAAAAATATCCGTTCAACTCTATCAACTGAATTTTTTGTTTGAGTATAATAACCGTCCACTCTATATTTACGTTCCCACCAACGTTTTCATTGTTGCGATACAACTGCGTATTCGCAATTATTTCGTCGTCGTTATTGTTTTACAGATGCTGATAGTTCTAGAAGATAGTTGCAACGAGAATAATAGCAGGCAAAACATGATTTTCTGCAAGTCATAATGCTATTTATAAGCACGGACATAATAATCGAGTGTAAAATCATTCGACTTCCTGTCAGAAGAAAAGTCTAACGAGGAGACCACACAACCTTCGACACATCGATTCCGTTCAAACTTCGTAAAACCATAAAATACATCAAAAATAACAATTCCGTAAAACCATAACGCGCAACTCTCAAAAATAACGGGGATATTTATGTTTAAAGTTCGTAGATGTATTAAACTGAATTTATTGAATCGAGTGCTGTGAGTTCGAAACTAGGAGAATTTACATAAAATTTTTTATTCATTTCTGCATTCCTTTAAAACTGTAAAAAAAAAATATATTATTACTGTAATTAATAGTAGTATTTTAAAATTAATTCAAATGGAAAAAATTAAACATATTTTTATATTTGCTTAAATTTTATATGAATGAAAATATCATCTTAAATATTTAAAATTATAAAATATATATGTTTAAAAAAGGAAAGAATTGTGTATATTTAATTTTTATTATTAATACCGCTTTTCAAACAGTTAAATATAAATCAAGCAAACTTTAAACCATAAATTCTTTCCGTGTTTGAAAATCGCGCCATTTTATATTTGTGAATATTTACAATATTTATTTAAAAGTCTTACTAGATTTTCCTTTAAAATAGATAATCGTAGGAGAAACGCTTATTCGTCGATTTCTGTCTGTCAGTAAATGAGAAATCGTCTTTTCTCCTCGAACCGTAATTTCAAATGCCCCGCCCAAACAACTAGTTCTTTCGAGAATCGATCAGATTGTATCTGCAGTGACCGAGCGAGCTTGTGCCAAGTTTTGGTTTTTTGCTTCCTGCCTTTTTCAGGAAGTCGCACACATAGATATGCATTAAAGAGATTCGCGAATGCCAAACAGAAAGCTACGAAAGACATAAAATCCATTCTGAAAACGTCATTTCACTATTCTTTCACGGATTTATACTAAAATGTTAGGAACGAATAAAACTCGTCGCTTTAAGTGTGAGAGACAAATGAAATATCGCATACGATATCGGTAGCGTCTTTGTTGCGATCATTTTTCTTATTTGACCACTTTAATTCGTTGTAATGTTATATAAGTTTATAACTCTAAAAATTTTTAATTTTTTAATTGATTGTACATTTCGAAACTTGAATATTTGGGTGAGTTTGAATTTGAAAATTTTAATACAATATTTGAGAGATTGTGAATTTAAGTCCTGTAATTGTGAACGATTAATATTTGAATCTTTGGAAGATCATGAATTTGTAAAGCTTGAGAATTTGAAAATTTATTACAGTAAAAATTATTCAATTTCTTAATGTGAATATTTGGAAGAATGTAAATTTGAACATTTGGGAGATTACAAATTTGAAAATTTAAATAATTGAGTCTGTGAATTTGAAGATATGTAACTGCGAATATTTAAAAAATATCAGTATTTGTATATTTGGATGACTCCAAATTTTTGAATTTAAGAATTTGATATATTGGTAAAATTGAAAACTTATGACTGACAGAATTTCTGCATTTTTTAAGTTGAAAATTTGAAACTGCAGATGTATTTAAACTTCTTAATTTAAATATCTGAAAATAAAGGTGAAGAAAATATGTCAAAACAAAATAATATAAAATTTATTTCAAAACAATTAATTATGATTATGTGATTTCCGTAAATATTATTTGTTTCGTTCCTGCCATTACGTTAATAAAAAATCAAGAAAAATAGTTATCATAAGAAATAAATTATGTGCAAATAAGAAATAAATACTTACAATTAAAATAAATTACTTACAATTAAAAATGAAACAATTATCAACAGTCGGTAAGGTAGAATACATTTTTATTATGAGAATATCACGGAACGAGGACATAGCGACATCTATTACGGTCCAACCATACTATCAGAAAATTTGCCTCCATCAATATATTTAATTTATAAAATAAAAAATTATACATATTTTCGGAACAACTTTATTTCTCTTTTAAAGAAGAAGAAAATAATTTTCTCAATTCTCAATATCAGCAATTTGTCGCAACAGATACAATGACCGTTTGCTAAATAACCGACAAATAAGTGACTGTCACTAAAGCAGCCGTCAGATACGAAGTCATGTTGATTTAAAACATGACTTACAGAAATTAGTCAGCTTCTTATTTGCTGTGTATTGAAATACTAAATATTATTTAAATATTCTATTTACGCTAAACAAAATATGGAAACAATTTTAATTCCTTTAATAACATATTCAGAAATTAATAAAATGTATAATAACGTCATATATTTTTGATTAGCAATAATGTACATTACATACATACGTTATGCATATCAAGAAATAAAGAAATATTTATATTTTATTTTAACTGACGTTAAAAAGAATTCAACAATTTAGTATTTTACAATGTACACATGAATTAAAGAAGATTAAATAAAAAAATTTTCATTCTTTCAATGAAAACATCAATGCGGCAAATTACATTTTACTTAAATTAAATTATATATTTGAGGACTTAAGTGACTGTCGAGCTAATAATAAATTGCTGACAACCAAATGTAATTGATAAACAAATCTACTGATAACAAGAAAAAACATTTTATGTTCATTTATTATATTACGTGATAAATTATGTTACACAATAAATGTAAGGTTTCATTTGTTATGCCTTGATAATAAATGTAAGGTCCCATTAATTATACTACAATGAGGAATCATAAACTGATACAAGGTACAACTGATTTCGTTGAAGCATACTTTTCCTTTAATTCATTTATTGAACGTATTTTATCGATTAATATTTTTCACAAATTTAATCAATAACAGTGCTAAAATTTATTATTATATATATCATTGGTATATAATAAAGTTAATTAGTATTATTATATATAACAAAGTTTATTAGTATTATGTAATAAAGTTTTTTATCATTATTGTAATATGCAATATTTCATTATTATTATTGTAAAATAAAGTTTATTGTAATTATTATTATATAATGAACTTTATTACTATAAGTATTATGTACCAAAGTTTATTTTTATTATTTAATAATCTGTACTATTCTTATTATTATTATAAAACAAAGTTTATTATTGTTAAACAATTAAGTTTATTATTATTGTACAGTAAAATTTATTAATAAATTAAATTTAAATAAAGTTTATTTTATATTATTACCCAGGACAATACTAATATATGTGTTAATATACACCGTGATCAATTTAATGGAAAGTAAATATAATAAATTTATTTTGAACAAAATCATTTTGTCTTGTTTAAACCGTGTGATAAAAACTGGGAGTTTATTGGTTTTACGTGAAATTAATATACCATGGAGATCAGAAAACGATGAAATAAAAGATTCCCCGCTTATAAAAAAATTATTACTACCACATTATGATCCCCTTAATACCTCGTAACTATTGGGTCTTAACTTTTCTCGTATCTTTAAAAATAAAGTACACAATTAAGATGATATTACAGAATAATTGTTCCTGGAAGGTGACTGTAATATATTTGATTATATTGTGCAAATGAACAAATGGTTTTTGGAAATACGAAACTTTAATAAGACAGGAACTTAGAAATTTACAAATTTTTAGAACATTTGGATTAAATTAACTTTGAAAAATTAAAAGTTTAAATTAAATTAAAAAGGTTAAATTAACTTTTGAATACACATAAATATTAAACTTTATATTCTAACTACAAATTATTTAATTAATGGAAAAGTTTAATAACGAGTAGTTCTAATGCTCATTACTAACGAACTATTTATAACAAAGATATCATATATAACAACAAAAGAATTTTTATATGAATTTATAAAATTAATTGATAACTGACTTTACCTACAGATATAAAACAGGGAACGACGTTATCTACAAGTTAGCTACAAGGCTTTGTACACAGGCTCCATCTACGAATGAGAAAAGAAATGGTTGCAGTCGATAAAAAAAATTCATAAACATGCAGAGTTCTATATAACCGACCGCCGGTAACATTCCCAAGTAAATATATTGACATTCAAAAACCTCGACTGGCGCTGTGAATAGCAATTTATCGATCCCTCTTCTGATTCTTTTGAAATACGACTTTTCTTTTTTTCCCTTTTCCAAGTTTTCGTACAGCTGTGAAGGACAAATCTAGAACGTACTGATTTTTTTTCTCGTGCGTCTCTAAGAACGAATATGAAAAAAGTGGAATATTACTCGAATTCTAATAATCTTTCAATGTAAATTTAAAATAAAATGACGAATCTATTTTTAACGAAATACATTTGTATATATGAAAATAAAGAATTTGAAGAAAACAAACTTATTTTGAAATAAAGTTATAAATAATTAATTAAGTTTTTAATTTAGTTCAGTATTAATAATTATCGAATAGTGTTTACAAATAAAATTTCTTTTAATTAAGAATTAAATTGTAATTGTTAACTAAATGATGTTCTAAATGGATATTCAGTTTGAATTTTTTAGTTTAAATTGTCTAATTTAACTTTCTATTTAAATTCAGATTTAATTTTTTAATTTAAACTGTCTAAGGTTTAGATTAAGCTGAACGATCCGATTTAAGATTAAATAATTTTAATTGGAAGCTTTTGCAGTTAACTCAGAACTTTCAACCGTTAATTGGATCTTCATCTAGTTAAGAACAAAAGGTTTCAATTTTAATTCAGACGTGTCTTGTTTAAGATTAAAATTCACTTTTTAATTGAGTCGCCTGTAAGTATAACATTAATGGAAATCCTTAATTATAATTGATCTTAATTAGTAGGTGTTGAAACAATTAAGTGATTAATTTAATTTGTAATCTTAATTGCTTATTAAAAATTATGTTAATAATTTAACACCTTGAATAACAATAATACTTTCTTGTTATCTCACTTATATTTCTTAAATTGAAAAAATGTCTTCTAAAAGTATTATTTTAATTAATAATTCAAATTAATTGGTTACTTAAATTAATAATTTAAATTAATTAATTAAACTTCAATTCATAATTCATTTAATAATTATTTAATTCAGAATAAAGTTTTATATGTGTATTTAATAATATAATTTATTATTATAAGAAATATTTTTTTTTTCTTTGAAGTTTATATTTATTTATATTCATATAATTTGTATTTGCGTTTTTATTTTATATTTGTATCTTGTATTCTGTATTTGTATTTTGTATCTTGTATTTGTATCTTGTATTTGTATCTTGTATTTAATCTTGTATTTGTATCTTGTATTTGTATCTTGTATTTGTATCTTGTATTTGTATCTTGTATTTGTATCTCTATTTCTATTTCTTTTTCTATTTATATTTTTCAAAATATCAACTTTCGATATTAAAATAGTATACAAATTTATAATTTAAATACTGCATTTCAGTTTTAATATAATAAAAATATCTAATCTTTGTAGAATTATAAACATACAAAAAAAATAATCGACACTTAATTTAGCAAACTTTAAAAAATTTGATGATGTAGCAGAGCAAAATCCAATTGTCCGTCATAAATTAAAACTCCCTGATTTTTCTACGGCCATATTTCACCGACATGCCAAAGTAAACTGTGATTCAGTGCCAAAACGTTTACATACATGTGTGCGTACACAGAACACAGATTCAAAAACGCCTGGGTCATAAATTGCCTTTGACATTCTATAAACGTTACAGGATTGAAGATTACGCACAATGTAGTTGTATGGGACCACTTTTAGAATATGTTTCTTTCGTTAATTCTCAAGCTGATAAAATTATGTTTTAATCGTGAGAATGAAATTTCAATAATTTTCTTTAATTAATTATAGTATATTGATTATTTGTTTGTTGATGAAATTTTTACATCTAACTTTAAATTTAAGATATTTATTATTCAAAAGTCATCAATACTTATTGCTAAAATTGAAACAATAGTAAGACTTAATATTGTTATTAAAAGAGCATTGAAATTTAATATTTTTGTTGTTAAAAACAAACCAATATTGAAATTTAATATTGTTATTGTTAAAAAAAGATCAGAATTGAAATTTAATATTTTCATTCTTAAAAATAAATTAATATTGTTATCACTAAATTTGAAATTAAAATTGCTATTGTTTAAAAAAAATATCAGTATAAAGATTTAACATTATTTTCTTAATTAAAACAATATTTGAATTTACTATTCTTACTGTTAAAAATAATTCAATATTAAAAGGAAGTGTTTCATGTGTGAAACACGTGAGAAAATATTTTTATGACCTGATAGTTTTTTTAATTTTATAAAGCGAAGATAAAATGAAATCCCAAATTACCCGCATCGTAACAGAATCGTAGCTTTATGGCATTTTTTGTTGGGCCAAGGTTTCCAGTACTTCTTGGTTTTTTATTGCTATTGAGGTCTTATAACATAAAAGGTTTATTGGTATTCCTGTGATATTGTGCAGTTTTATTTCCGACCATACTTTGTCGTAATTTTTTTATTCCTCGTAAACTAACTAGTATTTTACTTCAACATATTTTTTATGGAACCTTACATTTTCAAAACAACAAATTTCGAAAATATTTTATCAAGATATTTACAAATTTTCTTATATCTTCAAACTTCAAAATTCTAAAAATTACAAATTATCAAATATTCAAATTTTTTAATTTTTAAATATTCAAATTTGAAAATTCTCAAATCATAAAGTTTTCAAATTCAAAAATTTCCGTACCATTAACTTCTCATATTTTCAAGTTCAAAAATCCTCAAACTTACAAATTGGCAAATTCCACAATTTCTAATTCCATATTTTAGTCTTCAGATTCTTCAATATTTAGTTATAAATTAAAAAATTTGACAAAAAACTGAAAAATTAAAAATCTGATAATCTTCTGAAAAATTACAGAAATTTATGAATTTGAAAATTTGAGAATATAAAAATCTGAAAAATTTCGAAATCTGATAAAAATGAGCTTTTAAAATTTATAAAGAAACTGTATATTCACTAATTTTCAACTGTGATTAATATTTTCATATACACATAAACAATATTTTAAATAATGCAATTTCATACAATTATCAACAATTTTCCTATATCAAAAATGTACGAAAACGAAGAAATCCATATATCACTTAATTTTAATAGAAACTGTTTGGGTCTATCTCAGCAAAGACCTGTTATTATCCAGACTCTTTTATTAAACAAAAATCTCGACGGAATCAAAGAAGGAACACAATCTGATTAAAAAAAGATCGCGTCCGTATGGAGGCGTATAAAGAATGCAGTTGAAGAGCTGCTTAAAATTACTTATACGTTGTCCCGATAGACAGGTCGGTAGAATACATTCTTGAAACTACAAATCAGTTTCCGTGCGTCATCGCGTGTGCCGGAAATCATGAAGCAATCTCGCTGGAGCTGTGACCAAGTTAGAGCTAAATACGACACCTCGTACAAGTATTGTTGCCGTTGACGCACAAGCGTGACATCAATCATAAATTTATATATTAAATTCTTACGCTGATACTGTTCTTTTTTTAACATTATTTTAACGAATGAGAATTATTATTGTTATAGTTGTATATATACGGGGTATGTAACTAGTGTGACTCCCGGAAATAAGTTATAGCTGAGGCAATTGAATTATTAACGAAAAACACTAGCCACTCAGAAAATTGTGTTTTTAACAAATCTTACCAAATATTTTCACAATACCTTGTTCTCCATAATTCCAAGTGATTAATGTGAGTATTTTTAGTTAGGAAAGTGAACAAATTTTTCATAATATAGATGCTAGATCTGAGGAGAAATCTATGTGTCACACAGGGCGTCTCGTAACTAGTGTAACTGCTGGCAAGGAGTCGTAGTTGACATGATTCTGAACAATCTTTTCCTTTGCGAAAATGGGGTTTGAAGCTTCGTTTTTGAATTATTAACGAAAAACATCAGCCAATTAAAGCGCGTGAAGAGCGCGCCCAGACGCGAGAGCGATGGGTTCGAGCGTGACGGCTGACCGCGGTCGTGAACAAGCGCCTTTGCGTCGGGACAGTGTAATTGTTTAACAAGAAGCCCTCATGTCAAAATTTAGTTAAATAACAACTAAAACAATTCAGAATAATGTCCAGTTATTCATTCCTCGTGAATAAATGATGAACTAATTATACGTTATTAACTGAAACCGAGGAAATCAAATTTCTTGAATACTGCTATTCGTTATTTAGAAGGAACGTGAAATAAAATATCGAGAATTCTTCCTATCATTTGTCAACAAAATTGTAACCAACAAATTCACGCATTTTAACGGAAAAATAATTTTTCTGTCCAAGAAAAAGTAGTTTAAATATAATAGTTAATAAATGTATTAATCCCTGCATACTTTAAATTTACAAAAAATGTATAAACAATTAAAATAAGCATGATACGGTATTAATGCTCTTGTTCACGATCGCGATCAGCCGTCACGTTTGAACCCATCGCTGTTGCATCTGGGAGCGCTCAATTTCTAAATTACTAAATTTCCAAATCTTTTAATTTACAAATTGTTTAATTTCCAAATTTCCATATTTTATAATCACAAATATCTAAATTTCTAAACACTCAAATTTTCAAATTCCCAAATTGTTAGATTAACAAGTTTCCAAAGTTATAAATTTATAAATTTTTCAGTTCAAAAGTCTCTCAAAATATATTTTAACAATTTGTATATCTTAAAATTACTATCTCTAAAAACTTCTCAACTTCTAAATTTAAAAGCTTGAAAACTAGTATTTGACAATCTTTAAAAATGTTTGAATCTTCTTTTTGCAAAATAAAAAATTGGACATTCAAATATGCATTAGATTTCGCTACACTTAAATTCGCATTCGCATTAACGATATCTCATAAATATTATCGATATACCATTAAATATCAATGAATTATCGATAAGCTATCGAGAACCGATAATGACACCTCTATTTTGTACTAGCTATCCGTCTTCAACATCCTCAATCTCTCGAACCAAGATATGAAAACAAAGTAGCAAAAAATTGTGCAACTTCGAATTTAAAAATTTTCAAATTCTAAACTTAGAAATCTCAAAATTCACAGACCTAAATCACCATATTCTCAAATAATCAAATTTTCAATATCTAAAGTTTTCAAATTATCAATTAATCAAATTTCCAAATCACCAAATTCTCAAATTTTCCAATTATTATATTACCAATTTTGCAAATCTATATATTCAAAAATTTATAAATCTCCAAATTCTCAAATACCTAACTATTCAAATTCCCAACCTTCCAAATACAAAAATTGTCAAATTCTAAAATTGCCAAGCCCAAATCTCAAGATTCTTAAATTCCCAAATGTAACATCGATAACCGATAATGGCATCTCCATTTCGTGCGTAGCAATCCGTCTTCCCTCTCCTCAGTTTCTCGAATCGCGACGTAAAAAAAAAAGATGGCAAAAACTTTGTCCAGTTTCACCTTCGGTCCGCGTGTAAAAGTTACTTCCAACATTGCACGTAGCTGTAATGGATCAATAGTGGTGAACACAGCGGCCGGATGGGCTGAATATAGATACACGGAAGAAGTACAAGGTGAAGTATAATCATTTGTCGTTTCTACATTCTCCACCTGCTGTTTAACAGCCGGGAAGAACTGCTTCCACTTCATAATTCACGTTTAACTGGTAAACAACGTTGCGTTGCCCCACTGTTGACCCAACGGGCGTGAAAATGATATTCGCGAAACGCGTGAACTTATTTAGGAAGATCACTGGAACTCAATAGCGAATTTGTTACGTGTCCAAACAACTTTCTTCCTCGAAAACTGCGATTTCTATCGAAGTACAGTAATTCCACGACGTGAGCGAATTTTCCGTATTTGAATTTTAGCTTATATTGAGTTCTTACACTGATTGAAGATGTAAACGAAGATAACGAGCGAATAACCGAATGTAAACAGTAACACAGTGGTGGAACAGTCTTAATGGAAGAATAAAACATTTGATTTTTGATTTTTTTGTTATGAAACTTTTATTGACATATTTGTGATATTTTCCTGATTAAAATGAGATCAAACACGATGTATTTCGGAATATATTTATTTGTATTTTCAAGCGTCCGTTTAGATCGTATAGCTCCGACAATGACCGAAGTTTGCCGAACGAAAAAAGAACAGCGAGCGACGGAACGTTCGAAGGGACGAACGTATACAAACAGTAACATGTCACATACACAAATATATTGGAAAAAGTATAGAAACAGGACTGAAAATAAAAATTAGTAACGTATTTATTGGCATTGAAAATAATGGAACAGACTTTCGACCTTTGACGACTGCTATAATCACAGCGTCTCTCCTTTTCACTTGCCATTCTTCTTTGCGCTCGACATTTACTATCGTCAATTAAATCAGTAAATATAGTCCAAATTATATCGCGTTTTATCTCGTTTTAATCAGAAAAATGTGAAAAATCTGTTGGTAGAAGTTTGAAGAAGATAAATAACAATGTTGTATACTTCCATTGGTATTGTGTCGCAGATATATCGAACCCGGATCTCGTTACATTTCTCAGCGAGCGAATTTTCTGGAATCTGGAAGGGTCAACTGGTGAGGACAATTTTTTTGCTTATACTGCGTAAATATCTTCCTTTTATATTGAGACTTTCCTGTATGTAGTCTTTAGTATTAGTTAGTAGAATTTTTAACATCAAATGAGCTAATCTGTTGCAGGTGGAACAGAATGGAATTTCCCGCCAATATGGCGTCTGAATAATGGCGGGAAATCATTTCCGAATACGTTTCTACAGTTGATGGGTAATAAATTGATTGAATATTGTTTGAGATCTGAAAAATTAGAGTATCATCTAAGAATATCTTCAATACATAACAATTAGCATAAATTCATAAATAAACCCATTACAGACAGAAATATTTTTTCTTTATTTGTTGTACAATAAAGAGAAGTTCTAGAAGTTTCAAAACTTAAAGAATTAAAACGTGATACTTTTATTTTCTTATCATTTAAAAAAAATAGAAATGTAAGTTATGAATATTTCGTCATTAAAAAACGTAAAAGTATAGAAATTTAATATTTGAACCAGTATGAATGGTTGTCAAGTTGTGCAGCAAACTGAAATTACGTTCATCCCGGCTTTTCATTCAGAAATACCTAGGTATTTACTATTGTTTACGTTATCTAAACGCAACAACGTCAACCATCTATTATTAATACACCTAATAAATAAGTACGTGAGTAGATTTCTGACATATCCGCTGAGACAATTGAAACAGTGTCGTCGGACAATGTGTTACATACATCGCGTGCCAAGTGTTGACAGTAATTTCAGCAACTTGTCAATCGGTCAACGTCGTTGAATGCTGATTGTAAGCCAACGTACAGTGGGTGGGAAAATTATTATACTCAGATCTCTTCTTAAAAATATACGACAGAAGCAACTATAATTAATTCAGCAATGTTATTAATACTTGTATTGATAAACTACAATATACGACAAATCTGTGAGTAACGTGTTAATGCATAAATCTCTTTTCCAGAATAAAAGGCGGGTGCGGATGTGAGGTTATGTTATGTATGTTTCGGACCTCTGCTAGCGGTTGGACAAAAACCTTGACTTTGATTTAAGTGACGTTGTACACGGTAGCTGCTGGACTTTTCTGTATTTAGCATTGTAAATAAAACAGGCAGACCGACGAAATACTAAATAACTGTATTTTTTTGTATAATATAGCGTTCGAGTTATGTTTAAGTGCTCAATTATTACTTTTAAATACGTGTATTATTTAAAAAAAATAATATTGTGACATGACGATAAAAATATCTGTTTTATGCCATCAGTTAAAGTTATAAAATATGGAACTTTTTGTTTGAGTATAATAATGTGGCCACCCACTGTACATGGATCTGGCTTGAAATTTTTATCAATATGTGATATAGAGTGATTGTATTTAATATGGAATAATTTCTCTCAATTTTAATAACTAAAAGTCTATTTACGAATTTTGTGTTTTAGCTCTTTTGTTAATATTGACACCTGTAAAACGCTTGTCAAATAACCAGATCTCAAAATCTACAAAACCGCAAATTTTCCAATTTCCAAACTTGCAAATTTGTAAATTTTCAAATAATAAAAATTTACAAGACTGTAAATTCATAAATTTATTAATCCTCAAATTCTTAAAATACCAAATAAATTTAAAAATCCCCAAATAAATGATCGATGGTATCTGTATTCAGCGAATGTGTTCTGACAGAATTGTGGAAGAAATCCAAGAAAATTATCCCCCGAGCGATAATGACGATACAGAGGATGACCATGTACCACTGAATAGAAAGGTCAAGGTTGAATCTCTGGACAGGTTGTACCCATTTTGGTCAGTAAAATCATTTCGTGTAACGAGAAACAGTATTTTTGCACTTTTATTTCAGAAAAACATGTATCAGATCTTTACGATTAAAATAAACGAGATAAGGGTGAAAATATATGAAACAATGTTGAAATTATTAATTCATATGTGTATGATCGATTTTGGGAAGTTAGGAAATAAAAATAAATCATATATGAAATTTCAAATTTAAAACTGATCATATTTTCTATATTTTCTATCTCCAATTACCAAGTTTTATAGAAAAATTTTATCAATGCTGACATTTAAAAGTTTTTTGTAAATTTTGTAACCAAAAAGAATTTTGTAAATTCAAAACTTATAAAATTTTCAAATTTCCGAATTCTTTACATTCTGTAAATATTTAAATTTTCAAGTTACAGTATTGTGGAATTTCTAATTTTTCAAATAACAAATTCTAAAATTTAGAATTTTCAAATTTCCAGATCCTGAAATTTTTCAATTTCCAAATTATTAAATTCACAATTTGAAATATCAACATTCCCCACATTCTCCAAATTCCATAAACTTCAACATTTTGAAATCTCAAAATTCTCAAATTTGACAACTTTCTAAATTTCTAATTTTGCACGCCCTAAGGTCCTCAAATGCCCAAATTCACAAACTGCCAAATACCAAAATTAAAAAATTTCCAATTTCTGACACTGTAAAATTTGCAAATTCTCAAATTTCTAAATCTTTACATCTCAAAATTTCAAATTTTACAATCAATGGGTTATCAATATTACATTATCAGTAATCATAAAAATATTTAATATGCTACAATACATTATGAATAAAATGCCCAACATCTTAAAATGTCTTTTCTTGAATCGCCATCTTTTAAAAATATCCAAGCATCAATTCCCTCTCAAGTTCTTCAAAATGAATAATAAACATAATATAACTCGATGATGTTTAAGTGAATGCAACACTGTGATAAAAATAATTGCTTATCGCAACAACAAGATATCACGAGAAATTTAAAAATATTTTGACTGCCATGTAACCCATATAGAGGCTGTGCCATAACTAGCGTAACTGCCAGAAGGGTGTTGTAGCTGAATTGATTCTGAATAACTTTTACCTTCGCAAAAATGGGTTTTAAGGCTTCGTTTTTGAATTATTAACGAAAAACACCAGCCAATCACAGCGCGAGAGCGATGGGTTCGAACGTGACGGCTGATCGCGGTCGTGAACAAGAGCATTAGTACCGTGTCTTGTTTATTTTAATTGTTTACACATTTTTTGTAAATTTAAAGTATGCAGGGATTAATACATTTATTAACTATTATATTTAAACTCTTTTTTCTTGGACAGAAAAATTATTTTTCCATTAAAATGTGTGAATTTGTTGGTTAAAATTTTGTTGACAAATTATAGGAAGAATTTTCGATATTTTATTTCACGGTCCTTCTAAATAACGAATAGCAGTATTCAAGAAATTTGATTTCCTCGGTTTCAGTTAATAACGTATAATTAGTTCATCATTTATTCACAAGGAATGAATGACTGCACATTATTCTGAATTGTTTTGGTCGTTATTTAACTAAATTTTGACATGAGGGCTTCCTGTTAAACAATTACACTGTCCCGACGCAGAGGCGCTTGTTCACGACCGCGGTCCGCCGTCACGCTCGAACCCATCGCTCTCGCGTTTGGGCGCGCTCTTCACGCGCTCTAATTGACTGATGTTTTTCGTTAATAATTCAAAAACGAAGCTTCAAACCCCATTTTCGCAAAGGAAAAGATTGTTCAGAACCATCTCAACTTCAACTCCTTGCCAGCAGTTATACTAGTTACGAAACGCCCTGTGTGGCACATAGAGATTTCTCTTCAGATGTAGCATCTATATTATTAAAAATTTGTTCACTTTCCTAACTAAAAATACTCACATTAATTACTTGCGATTATGTAGAACAAATATGACAAGGTATTGTGAAAATATTTGGTAAGATTTGTTAAAAACACAATTTTCAATTGCTCCAGTGTGGCAGTGAATGTGCAAATTAAATAAAATGAACTGTAGCCCTGTTTGTTTAAGGTTTGCAGCACGTGTTCCGTTAAAAGAGGTGGCTTGTAATAAATTATTTTTATAATTATTTATACCTATCACCTTGACCTTTTTCTTCAATGGGAAGGCAATACGGTGAAGGAAGACTGCTTTATCTCCCGCATTACAAGGTTGTTTATTAGGTAAACTTGCGGTGTACATGCAGTTGCGTATGTTCGTGGGCTCGTAAAAATTTACCACGAGTATCGACGATCAGAAGAGCTTTTATTGCATCGAGAAAACTCCGAAATAGCGCAACACTTTCTCATTATCGTGTTATTAACATTTAATAGCATTATTAAGACATTATCAATTTATTCATTATTAGATATTATTATGTTATTATCAACTGTTAATAATCATTGTTATTATCAATTATTATAATTATTATATTATTATCAATTAATATCATTATTAGGTCACTATTAATTAATACTACTGTTATATTATTAACAAATAATATCACTATGTTATTATGAATCAATATCATTGTCATGTTATTATCAATTTATATGTTGTTATTAATTAATAATATTGTGGTTTTATTATTAATTAATATTCTTACCGTTTTATGATATGTCAAATTTAAAAATATGTATAAGTCTGAATTACTTCATCCTAAAATTCTCAAAGATTCAAATTTGGGGATGTGGGCAACAGGTAATTTGCGAATTTGAGAATTTAAGAATTTTGGGATTTGGAAATTTGAAAAGGTAAATATCTGGAAATTTGGAAATTTGAAAATGTAGAAATTTCACATTTGTGATATCACCAATTCCCCAAATTTAAAAATTTAAAAATTGCATAAATTTTCAAATTCTCAAATTTCCATATCCTTTTTTCAAATTTCATTAAACAAAATTGATATTCGACTTAAACGCACTGCCAAAATGGTTCATCTGATAAATTTAAAAACATTTTCCCAATTCACCAATAAATTGTACATGAAAGAACGAATTTCCAAACATCAAATTTTGATGCAATTCGATGACACAGAAGTACCATAAAACAGTTCCGACGACATATCAGTTTGAAGCTGAAAGTTCGTTGAAAATGATTTCATAAACTTTTCATAAATGTCTTCAATACAACCGTGTCTTGTTATCAGAAAATCGTTTCATGAATGGCTCCGTACAATGCGCAGTAAAATGGCGATTTTACGATCAACAATTTTGTATTAAGAACACCGACCAAAGATTTATACGGTCATTTTCAACGAACAATCTTCGAATTGATATGATACAAGGGCCATTTTGCGATAGTTGTATGTCATCGAATTGTGTCGGACTTCAAAGGTTCCGAAATCGATCATTGTCTGCACTAACTGGCTACCAGCCATTTTGTATTCAAACTATTAATAAAACGCTTGTGTAGTCTTTTTCGATGAACTTTACACTTCGGACCGACATAACATAAGTAGGATTTTAGGGTACTTGAATTCCATCAAATCTTGTTGGATTCTCGATATTTCGAAATCTAATTAATATGCAAAAGTCTGTAAGATAGTTATTCAGTAATCTGATTGTTGTGAAAAATATTAGTGAACGGATTCCATAGACATTTGCGTCAAATTTATTTTCATTAAGGTTCAAATTATTGTGACACAAGTGCTATTTCGAGATACTTTTATGCCATGAATTTGTGTCAGATTCTTGTGCTTCTAAGTTGCTCATTATTTACTACGGTTGGCAATCAGCCATTGTGAATTTAAAATATTAACGAAGGGTGTACCTAGACGTTTTGGCTGAACTTAAAGATCTTAACTGATATACCATAAATTTTGTGGTAATTTTATTTCAAGAAATATAATGATGTATTTTATATACACTGATATAACAATTGATATGGAAGTACTTAATTTTCACGTCACTTTTTGAATTTTATTGAACTTGAGTGGCAAATCATTTAATTAATATTATTATCTAGTGTCAATAAAATGTTCACTTAATGTCAATAATAATTTTTAACAATAACAATAATAATATTGTGAAAACAAAATGATTAATTAATATAGGCAATTAATTAAAATAACAACAAAATAATTAGTTTAAAATTAATTAGAATAATTAGCTGTAATAATCAATTGATTCGAATAGGCTATTACAATATTTATTTAAGAACTTAATTAATTAGGATAAATAATTAAAAAGTGACTTTAGTAATTAATTACAATGACTGCTGGACTAGAAGTAATTTAAAAATTAATTAGGATAATTAATTAAATTAATAATTAGAGTAATGAGTTAATAAAAACAATTACATAGTATCAGTAATTGGGAATTAATTAACTAGAATAAATAATTAAAATAGTTAGCTAAAAATAATTAGCTACAAAAAATAATTAAAAATTAATTTGTATAATTGTTTAAAATAACTAATGAACTAAAAGTAGAATCCTTAATTACGATATAATAATATAATGTGTTGCAAATAGTTATCATAATTATTGTAAATAACTAAAGATAACTGGAAGTAATTGAAGATAATTGTGGCTAACTGAAGACAATAATGGACACATAAAAAAAACTAACACGCTACATGGGCACGTGTTTTCTCCATTGTATGTTTAAAAAAAAAATTATCATCTTCATTTTTCATTTTCATTCTGCAAACATTATTCACTTGGATCAGAAATCAATAATTTATACAACTGCAACGTAATTTTGTCGCTGTTCTCATATACCGTAGGAGTAACAATAAGGTTTTGAACACAGAACATGTTTCATATTGCGCCCACTCATGTTCCATGTAACGATAGGAAAGTAGTAATTCTACTATTCGTGAAACCTTGGATATTAGGTAGGTGTCCACCTTCGATTTCTTTTCATTTCCACATTTGCAATATCTAAAAAACTACAAGACAATTTTTAAACACAACGTAGTTACAAAAATATAAAACACTAGTTTTTTCATTTCGACTTTGATTTAATACGGCGTCATAGGTATAACAGGAGGCGACACTCTGATAAAGAAACTGCTTTTAGAGAGAGACGGAATAATACAAGCAATTTAAATGGCGACGCAAAACGAAACGGGCTGGGAATACGATTTCGACGCCGAAAAACGAATCTACACGGTATACAAGCATGGCGTTCAGCAAACAATGCTTCATACCTGCACATTCATCTGTCATTTATTCCTCACTTATTTAGAAGAAATACTTTGTTATTTATTTGCAATTTTTAATAAATTCGAGTAAACATTTTCTCTCTTCCCTATAACACGTTTACCGGTAATTTATTTGTAATAAATATTTTGCCATTTTCCTGTAACACATTCGTCAAAATATAATACTATATCAAAATATATTTTGTAGAATAATCTTTTAAATACTTCGAAAGCCAATACAGTAAATTTCGAGTAGCTCCGAAATTGTCCGAAATTTGCCGAACGTAGAAAAGACGAGCGAACGTAAACAAATAGTAATATATCGATAGGACAATCTTAATACAAGCGTAAAACCTTTTTATTTTTGTTTTTTTGTTATGAAACTTTTATCAACATATTCGTGATATTTTCCTGATTAAAATGAGACCAAACACGATGTATGTCGGAATATATTTATTTGTATTTTCAAGCATCTCGCTTAGATCGTATAGTTCCGACAATGACCGAAGTTTGCCGAACGATAAAGGAACATCGAGCGACGGAACGTTCGAATGAGCGAACGTAAACAAACAGTTACATGGGATAATCCTAATGCAAGCGTAAACCTTTTTATTTTTGATTTGTTTTATGAAACTTGCCAACATATTTGTGACATTTTCCTGATTAAAATAAAACCAAAGACGACATACTTTGGAATATATTTATTTCAAGCGTTTTTGTTATATCGAGGCTTTACTGCAGTAAGATTCGTGGTAAACGGACGCCGAATGACATGACGAGTAATTTCGTTTTTCTTCGGTGCTATTCTGATAATCACGTGATAAAATCGAAATCGTAGACTCCTATGGTTTTATGACTTCGAGAATTTTACTTCTATAAGTTATTACAAGTAAATATGTCCCGAATTACATCGAGTTTGGTCTCGTTTTAATCAGGAGATCGTAACCAATATGTTGGTTCTATAAAAAAAGGACTGATAATGAAGAAAGTTTGCAACATATTGGCATTGAGAACAATGGAATACGCTTTTAATCTTTGCCGACTGCCACAATCACAGCGTCCTTTCTTTTTCACTTGCTATTCTTCTCCGCGAAACCTATCATCAATTAAACCAATAAATATAGTTCACATTATATTGTGTTTGACCTCATTTTAATCAGAAAAATATCAAGAATCTGTTAGTAAAAGTTTGGTTATGAAAAAATCAAAAATAAAAAAGTTTTATATTTGTATTCGCTGTCTCCTAAATATACTGCAATGCGGGTCATAACACGTTTCTTAGCGAGCGAACTTTCAGGAATCTTGAAGAGTCTTTTTCCCAATGGTGGTGGTAACTTTTTTGCTTATATCGTGTAGATCATTTTCGCATATGTCCAGACTGTATTAGCAATATACAAAAATATTACATAATTTTTGTTTGAACCAATTTGCATAACAGAAAATATCTTTCTATTGTTATCCTCTTATTGGTATTACGGTAGCATAAAAAATTATGCAGCGAAAGGAATGAAATTTATAGTCAGATATTTTATGTCCTTATGCAGCTTATTATTATTAAATTTTAGTGTGCCATTAAATACGCCATTAAATGTACACTTAAATATTACAGTAACTAAACTAAACTTAAAACTTAAACTGGTAACTAAACTTACCAATGTATAATGCACACATAATTTAAAATTAAATAAACAAACTATAAACAAATGATGAACATAAATTAATATGCACCTTACACTTTATCTCCATAAAAACCTACACAAATTTAAAAAAGTCACCTTAACAAATTTCGTAACCTAAAATAAACTTGTGAATAGTTCAAATGACTCATTTCTATTTTACTGTTAACAAGTCATCGTTTTATTTAGACATAACTCAAGCCAACGAAAAAGAAACTAATATACGAAAGGATAGGAACTAAATGAAAAATTCAATTTAAAAATTGTACAATTTTCCACTAGAAATAACAATGAAAATAAGGTCTCCGTGGCGCAATGCGAAATAGTGCCAAGATAGTTGATCTGCAGATACGGTCGCAAGGATTGTGTAACTGACTATTTCGTACAATATACGTATATCGTCATTTGGCTGCTTACCATCTTTCCATTCCTTCTACTATTAGAAAGTGTGAACTTTAGAGAAACGATCCTCGAAAAGCTTTCATGTTAATTACAGCTGCCTCGAGAGCGACTAAAACGTGTACACGCAATTATAAACTTCAAACCAAATTGCGTGACACTTACATTTATAACAGCAGCGTTACCCATTTTACACTCCGCAAAACGGAAACGCTGAAAAACTGAAAGATTGAATAAAATCATACAAACTTCTGTTCTAAGATATTTTTCCTTGCCGCGTGCAAAAGATTAATGTTCGCGTCAAGAAATGTCGTTCCACGAGGGGTTGTCTTTTATCATTCTAGCATTTGCAGAAATAAAAATTATGTGCAGAAAAACATACGCCATTCACGACAGAATTGTAAGTCGCAGAGTACATTTTCAAGAAAATCAACACGAAAACGGTATTTTCACTCTCTGTCGATAATGCGTACATCAGTTAGGTTGCACCTTCTCTAACATTCGTATCGCAAGAAATTTATAAACTTTTTCATTTTTCTTCGATGCATGTTTTTAACATCCACTATTTTTTCCCCACAGAATTTTCTCGTCAATATTCTCCAACGATTCTCAATATTGTTTAGGTTCGGACTTAGTTAGCCGCAGCAAAACTATTTTCACAGTCAGAACGTAAATTTTTAATATTTTCGCAGTGAGAACGCTGGAAGTATCGTGCTGAAAAACAACATGTTTAGATATCTTATCTGCATATTTCGGTAAATCTTCATTAAGTATTATTTACATGGATTACTATACATTTTCGTTGAAGCAAACTTCGTATCTGTTTTCTCAAAGCTCTATGGTCAAATCATGATAGACCAATAATTATTATCATGGCTAAGAATAATAATCATAATATTTATTATATTATAATGATCATTATACCACCGTCATCTTCTTGTCCCTTTCCTAAATTCATTTTTCGTAAATCGTGAAGATAATTTAAACGTACCAAAACTTCCAAACTGTGATGTTTTTCGTAAGATGACCTTTTTCCATTTTTTTGCTGATGTGTCCATTTCCTTGCAAATTGCAATCGTGTTTCTGCCTGATAATTCAATAACAGGAGCTTTTTCAACATTTTACGCTTTTTAGATATTAATTCTTTATGATCCTCTGTACTGTTCTATCACAACCGTTGTACCAGCGTCTGCCGCCATTTTGTCGCGCAGTTAACGCGGGATTGGATGCACACTTCAAAATTACTTATCTCGCGAACGTGTCACCTTTCGACGACCACCATGATGTTTTTTACGTAATTTTCACTGTTTTCAGATAATACACTGCATCGACTGCTTTTTCATAGTTCTAAAATCTTTATTACAGAATAATTTTTCTCTTTTAAATTGTTAAACATTCTCTTACATTTAACATTTTGCTCTGGGACATTTTATACATAGAACGAATAATTATTCTGGCACTTAATATTCATACTTTCAGACAGAGAGGTATTTTCGCATCGTGTATTTTGACAATTTTAAATAGAATTGATGTTTTCTAGTTGTACCGTTGGTTACGTGCTTGTTAATTTGAAGAAAATATCGTGCTAATTGACACATTCCTTTATATAAAATTGATGACGCTAGAAATAGATACTTGTATTGTATAGGTGCTCATATTATATTAAGTATATACTTGCATTCTATTGAGCACATACGTGCTTATATGATATCGAGTACGTACTTATATTATATTGAGTACATACTTGTGTTATCTCGAGTACATACGTACTGGTATTATACTGAGTACATACTGTCCTATATTATATTGCGTACATACTCATATCATACTGAGTACATATAAACTCACATTACATTCGGTAACTGACTAAATGTTCTAATTAAAATCTGCAATCACACCATAATAATATGAACGGGAATCCTAATAAAAGAAGAATCGTTGAAACGGTAAATAAAATACTTTCAACTGCAATATTCAAAGGTTTTGTTCAACAAATCGATAATTTTTATCGAAACGAAGTAAACAATTAGTCGTTAACGAAAAGCTGATTTTGTTGACAAGAATATTTACCGCATATCTTACTTTTTGATTATCCTCTAAACATAATTAGAGAATCGCGTTACAATCGCAATGGAAATTTCGGATTTGTCTGGTCTATAAATAACGATTTATTGCGATCGCAATGTCTTTAGAGTGTCTAGAGGCTGTATCTAAAAGAGGATGCACGTGGTTTGACCGCTTTTAAGTAGGGAGAATAGTTAATAAATTTGAACCTCTTTGTATGCTAATTTTGTGAACCAGGCATGTACGTGATTGCTCGATAAACTTGATATTGTGTCCTCCGTGTATGCAACACTTATTAATTTCGTGTTTATGCGGAAGTTTTTTAATATCTGAAGTACGATAATAATGTCATTTTCATAAAAATAGGAGAAATATCGTTGCAAATATTTAAGGTATTTATTTCGCTCCGGTATCTTCACTGAAATGTAATTTCAATAAAAGTATCTGCAATATAATTTTTAATTAAATATTCAACAAATACGTATAAGTTTTTTGAATCTAATATGTTTATTTTTTAATTACGACGATTTTAAGCTGCTTTTCCGAATGCCTAGATTTCTAAATTCATAAATTTTCAAATTCTCAAATTTCTAAATTTGAATCTTTGAGCATTTGTAAATCTGCAATTTCTAAGTGAAAAAATTGGAAAATTTGAACATTTGTGGAGCAGAAATTTTTAAGTGAAAAATTTGAGAAATTTGGAAAACTAAAAATTCTCAAATTTCCAAAATTATCAAATCTCCGAACTTCTAAATGTTCAAACTTTCAACATCTCTAAATTTAATTTGCAAATTCCTGAATTCTCAGAACCCTAAATTTTCAAATTCAAATATTTGCAAATTCTAAAATTCTAAATTTCTAAATTAATGAAATCCAAAAATCATAATTAATAATTTAGAACTATTTCCTTATAATAATAAAAATGTTATGAATTTAACAATGGTCAGAATCATTAATGTTTATTCATATAATCATAATAACTATCAACGTACTTGAGCTTAAATTTTCATGCGAAATATGAAAATTGTGTGTTTACTATTAACCCGCTACCCATTAACATAGATTGGTTAATAATGAACACACGATAGAACCTCCGCGTTCAATATTTATGTATCAATGAATGTCGAATGATTCTGCTATATTATGTATTTAATATTTTATGAACTGTATAATACAGAGACAAATAACATGGACGGTTAAGTGAAAGCTTATGACTAAAGATTTATATGAAATATTTGTATCTGTATTTATATTGAAAATTTTGTAAATAATTTATTTAGTGAAATTTGTAATTAATTATATTTATAATTATTATAACGAATTGTAAATTTTATGTATAAATTATTATGTACAATTATAAGTGATTTAAGGAAATGTATAATTAACTATTCTTATAATTATAATCACAGTTATCATAATTATAGTTGTTAGAACTAAAATTATAACTAGAAATAACTATAATTATAACTATAATTGTTATGTTATAATAATTATAGTGAATTCTAAGTTTTATACTACTTACTATATATAATTACAATAATCGTGAAATTCAAAAATAATATAATTATAAATAATACTTACAATAACTAAGATAATTACAGTTAACTATCATCATTTTATAATTAACTATAATTACCTACAATTGTAATTACATTAATTACCATCGTACACATTTGTATGTGTATATTATTTACACATTTGGAAATAATGACTGTCTCATTAACTATATAACTAAACAAATAACAAGTAAATATTCAATTAAACCTGCACTTACGTCTTTACTTCCCAATCCACATGTGTACATAATATAATCACAATCATTACAATTTCAATAATCATTATCATAAAAAAACAATTATCTATCACTTCACCAATAAATAATTTTCAATCCATTCTCCGCACAAGAAAGTAAATCTCGCAGAATGAAAATGAACTTACAACAAAAGTATATAAAAACTTACGAATCAATTTGACAGCTTTCGCGCCAGCCTCCAAAGTATCATTTTAATGAGAAAATGTGCAGTAACGGAAATGATCGATCGTTTCTCTTTTATCAAACGTCGATTCATTAACGAACTGATAAAGGTTATTTATCGTTCATTATGACGTTCGTTTATAGTAAAACGATATTAAATGATCATCGCGGGGCAATCGTATGATCGGTGAACCTAACAAAAGTGTGTATATCTCTTCGTTATCTCTGCTTTCTTTGTACATATGACAATTATCTCGTTACACGTTATTTTAATATGTGCTCGAAAACGATCAATATTTTAATCTCACCGGGAACAAATCACTCACGAAGCATTTTGGAATACAGAAATGTTGAAATTCGGAGAATAGGACGATCTTGAATCTTGAAATTTGAAAATATCGAAATTTAGAAATTTACCAATTTCACAATTTGAATATTTCAGAAATCGGGACGTTTAAAAACGCGGCAATATAGGAATTTGGAGATGTAAGAATCTAGGAACTTAGTATTACGTATAAAGATTTAAGGACCTATGAATCTAGGGATAACGGAATCTAGGGACATTCAGATATAGCGATTCTGGGGCATTGCGAGCTAGATATTTTGTGACCTAGGGACATTGCAAACTAGGTATATTGTGATCTAGGGACTTTTCGATGCAGAGATATTGGGCTATAGGGATATGGGGACCTAGGATAATTATCATCTAGGAATATCAGGGCCTTGAGATATTTGGATCTGGGGAAATTTCAACCTAGGGATATTCGAATCTAGGGAAATATCCATCTAGGAATATTGGGATCTAGGGGCGTTTCGTCTAGGGATATTTGTATCTAAGGAAATTTCCATCTAGAGATATTGGAATATTCGGATCTAGGGAAATTTCCATCTAGGGATATTGGAATCTGGGAAAATTCCCATCCAGGGATATTGGAATATTTGAATCTAGGGAAATTTCCAGTTAGTGATTTTGGGGCCTAGGGATTGTTAGGCCTAGTGATATTGGGATCTAGTGATATTTGGGTCTGGGGATATTTAGCCCTAGTGATATAGGCATCTATGGATATTTGGACCTAGTGATGCTGGAGTCTAGGGATATTTGGATCTAGTGATGCTGGGGTCTAGGCATATTTGGACCTAGTAATATTGGGGTGTAGGGATATTTGCACCTAGCGATATTTGAATATAGGGATATTTGGATCTAGTGATATTTGGATATAGGGATATTTGGACCTAGTGATATTGAGATATAGGGATATGGGGATTTAACGGTATTGGGATCTATGGATATTGAAATCTAAGGATATTGGAATATGGGGATTCTGGGATCTAGAAATGTTGTGATCCAGGGATGCAACGATTTAAGAATGTAGAAACCTAGAGATTTAAAGATTTGGAAATTTTGGACTGTGAGATTTTGAAAATTTGGGTATTCGTAAATCAGTGGATTTTGAGATTTTAATATTTGTGTATTTAAAGATTTCAGAACTTGGGAATTTGAGTTTGGAAATTTTGTGAACTTTTGAGCCGCGAGATTTGAAAATTCCTGCAGGAGCATAATAATTTCCTCATCCAGTGAATATGAAAAAGTTGTCCGGAATGTTGATTTCTATAAAACAATTAAGTAGTATAGAAATGAATAACGCTGTCCGTATTTTGAATAATTACCGACATTTCTTATTGACCTGTTTTGCTGTTTATCTTGCATATTTTTAACCAGTGGATTATTTAATCGTATCGCTGCAGGTGGATCCTGAATCTGAAGATTTCGACTCAGCGAAAACAATTCTACAATATAAGGTTCAAATTGCTCCTCTCAACGATACTCAGCAAGATTCAAAATCAATTCGAGGAACTGATACACAAGCAATCCGCAACTGTAAGCATGCAGAACTACAGCGAAAAGATATCGCGTATCTTTTTCGACAATTACAGCGATAAAAATTCATGTGATTGTCGTGACGCAGGAGTGTCGACGATAAACAAATTCAAGCGCTATCGTATGCAGAAATAAAAACGAAAAACCTGTTCGATTATACGAGAAAGATAACAGGCGACAACAGTTCTCCACAACCTCTAATCGATTGTGAGATTTTTACTCTTTCTTTGCGTGAACTTCTAATAATAAACGTAATTCAGTTGCTATGAACCATTAACGATTGTTTAAGTGCAAAAAGTACAACCTGAAATGTTACTCTTGTAGTACTTTTGTTAAAATGTTTGTGAAACGCAAATAGTGGTAATTACGCGTAAAAAAGCTATATTCACGCACGAGTGTTTTAATGACGTCACTGAAGAAGAGAGGTCTCGGGAAGTATAATACTGAATTAGACAGAGATTACGATAATTTTAGGTTAGGTTAGGTCAGTCGGAAATAATCGATTCAACCTACCCAAACACTACCGTAATCTAATTTAAACCATCTCTAACTCTAACGTGATCTTAAAAAAATTAATTTAATCTAACTTATTCTTAACAGTCTTCATCTAAACCAACTACAACACATTTAATTCAACCTGATCTAATTGTAATAGACTTAATTTGATGTAAGCTAATTTTAAAGGACTTAATCTAACCTAACCTAACAACTTTAGCAGAGGTTCGCGTTATACATCAACATTTCGGGAACGACTATTGTTACTTACATACATCAATAATATTTGCAATAATATTTTTGATTCATTCAATAATTTATTTGATGATTTATGTGATAATTTATGTAATAACTTACTTGCTACTTAATTTCATAATTTATTTAATAGTAGTTACTCCCCATTTAAAAGTCTGATAATAAGAGGATATCGAATTTCGCATCATTTATAATTAAACCAATAAAAATAAGACCGTATTAGAGTAATAAACAATAAACGTCTATTATTAAATATCCGGCTTCCAATTTACGTGGTGTAATAATTGTACTGAATGTTCTAGAAAGATTGTAAATATAACCTAGAAACTGCAAATTCTTCATAGTATATTGCTGCATGTTTGCATGTAACAATACTTATTTTATCTATTCCACTTAATTAATATGTAGTATACATTTGATTCTAACAATTTAGGATAATTATCTTAGTGTTTTTTGGTATAACTAAATATCATTGCCTTCCAGAAAAGTGGTTGTAAATTCCTGTGAAAAGTATTATAAAATAAATGTGAAATGATTTAGAACTGCAAAAATTAAAATGTGTACACTTGCAATATTTAGTGCAATATTGGAATTATGTGAACATAATTACATCTATATACAAATTTGAATTTTAAATGCTAGAATTGCAAAAATTAAAATGTGTATGTAAAAGCACTATTAAAATTATGCAAATATAATTTTAATAATCTAGCAGTAATTGTAGTAGTACGTAAATATAATTCTAGTATTGTATTTACAAATTTGAATTTCAAATGTTAGAACTGCAAAAATTAAAATGTGTATACACAGCCAATATTAAAATTACATAAACATAATACTAATAGTACGTAAACATAATTCTAGTACTGCATTTATGTATAGTAAAAATCTGTGAAGTTCTAAATTATTCCACACATATTTAAACTTCTTAAATGCTAGAATAGTGTCATAGATATAATATTATGTACATGTGTATATAGATGTGAGATGACAATTATGTAAACCTTATTACGTAAACATAATTCCAATATTGCATCTGTGTACAAATTGGAATTTTTAGTCTAAATTATTCCACAGATATTTAATTTGATTGAATGCTAGAATTGTGTATATGTATATAATAACATATGTATACATGTGTATATGAATATAATATGACAACTACGTAAACTTAATTATGCATATATAATTCTAGTATTGCATCTATGTATACATTTAAATATTTGAACTTCTAAATTATTCCATAAAATTTAATATGATTAAATGCTAGAATTGTATACATATATGTAACATAACACATGTAGATATATATGTGGATGTAGTATTAGAAATCTACAAACCTAATTATGTAAACATAATTCTAATATTGTATCTGTCTACACTTTTGAGGTTTTAAAGTTTTAAATTATTCCACAGGTATTTAATCTGCTTAAATCCTAGAATTGTGTATACATATATGTATATGTACATTATATGTATAAATATGTATATAGATATAATATGACAATTACGCAAACGTAATTATGTAAATATAATTCTAGTATAGCATCCATATACACATTTGTATTTTTGCAGTTCTAGATTGTTCCATAGGTGTTCGATCTGCTTAAATAGAGATAAATTCGATGAATAGTCGTAACCCAATTTCCATGAAGCAAGCGTCTATATAATGCAAGAAGTCGGCACAAATAATACTAGGATTCTGTAATTATTCGATATAATCTGTGAAGTTCGCAATGGAATGTGTCAGAACGAACGCGGGAATATAGGTAATTCCAGAACGAATGTGGAACAAGTTCTAAGCGACAAACGCAAAATGGACTGTAATTATAATCTTCTGAAATGGCGGAGAACAGAGATCAGGCTTCGCGGTATGTACCAGTTATGCCTCGGGGAGCATCAAAACTTTTAATTTTCAAATGTTCGGCTGTTAATAAAGTTGAACTCGTTAGGAATAGTTGGTGTAAACTTTAACTGAAAATTTTAGAATATGACGCGGTTATAGGAGCGATACAGTGGCACGTAGTGCAAACTTCCCTGGGGAAAATAGCGATGTAAAGAAACAATGCGCTCTTTGGTGACCTTAGGAATTTCGGGGTTTTGAAATATTTTAGGTTGGAACTTTAGAATTTGAAAAATTTTTAAATTGAGAATTTTATATAATTAGAGATTTGGAAATATAGAGATTTACAGATTTTTTATATTCGAAATTTGACATTTTAGGAATTTGGAAATTTTATAATTTTATAATATTAGAATTTGAGACCTTTAAGATTTAGATATGTGGGGAACTTTGTGTTTTAAATTATCAGATTTGAAAATTTAAAAATTTTATAATTTAGTCATTTTTAATTCTGAAATTAAAAAATTTGCAATTTTTTTTATTTGAAAACTTAGAAGTTTGAAAATTTAGGGATTAAAAAATTGGTGAATTCTGGATTTTTTAACTTTACAGAATTAAAAAAAATTAAAATTGGATTTGAAACTAGACACGCGACACATCCCATATAATCTAAATACTAATAAACCTACATAATATTAAACCAGTGGTTCTCAACTTGTTATGAAGCATTTTGTTGAACGGTTGTCATATCTATTTTTAGTTAACGATTTTTATTTCTTATTTTACTTTATTCCTAACAATATGTTTACATAACCATATTCCACTAATTATGTAACACTAAATTTTCATAAATTATGCTACAAATTCTCACTTTATTTCAAATATTGTGACTATAATATTATATTACTAAAGACTTTTATTTTACCGCGCATTTTACCCTATTAATTATGGCACACCTGACCAAAAAATAAAAAATAATAGTTATGCCAATATATTATTACCACAATAATACAAAAGTAGTGCTCCAACATTTTCAATAAAAAATTATATTTTTTGCAAGTCTATTTTTTACAATTGTGCGATAAAAGAATCTGAAAAAATTGTGTAATATATGCTACTTCGTCTCTAATGTTTCAGACTTTTTGTGTGAATTGTGTGAATGCTTCAGAATTTTTGTTCGTCATTAATAATAATTATCGAATAATTATAATTATTCGAATAATTATCAATTAAAATTATTATATATTAAAGCAGAAATATACAGAGTGTATAGAATATATAAGGTGTATTGTATAACTGGGATAAGTCGTGTTAAAATGATAGAAAATAAAAAAAATTAAAGATTTCAAGGTAACTTCTATTTTTTAACTTTTTAGATTTAAATGTACATGTTGAGTATATAAGTCATAAAAATATGATCTTTTTGTTAAAATAGGGGTATATTCATGAACAGGTGCCATTTTGTTCAATTACTAATATTCTTGTCATGAAAAAATGGCGACTTTTTGTACACTTGTCGTGGGTTAAAAAATTCATTTATAATATTTAAAATAAACATTAAAATTTTATACTAAAAATTTTTAAATTATAATATAAATTCTTATATATAAATATAAGAATTTGTAAATTTAAGAACGCAATGAAAAATTTAACTTACCAAATTTATATAAATTTCTCAATTCATACACTTGAAAATTTAATTTCTAAGTAAATTATTAAACTTAGTCCAATTATCAAACTCATATCCAAGTTTAACAACTTAGTAATTTGTAAATTAAGAATTTACGAATTAGAAGAACTACAAATTCGTAAATTAAAAAGTTTTAAATTTATGGATTCATAAATTTGAAAAGTCTGCCAAAACCACGACAAGAAGAGTGAGGGGGGTTGAGAAATGCGCCACTAATAAACATGGAAGTTCGTACAAAAGAAAACTCTCTCAACCGAGAATATAAATGTTGGCAATATAATGCTATTCTACTAAATATAGTAGCTTATAATTTTTGTATTTATTTGATCGTCAAAAATTGGATGGGAGTATTCGTCATGGTTTTCTTTCTTGCACACCTCATTGCAGCATGAACGGTGCAAACCAATGCCCGCGAGCTCACTGCGGGCACTTAATCTACCCATCACCACTTTATAATACTAATTCGCAAAGTTATGGTACGGGAATTCCCACCCAGTGCGCTGTATCGTAAGCTCTTACATCACGCAAGAAAATTTCAAAAGAGCGGGAGACTATTTCGATTTGAATTCACGTACCGATTACACGAAGTCAATTCGAAAGACTTCGTTTCTGCGTGTACTATGCGACCTTTCGAACGCGAGATCGGATTGTTGTATCCTCAGCGAATAACTTTCATGAACCTTTGTACGATCGAATGACGCTCGGTTAATTAAAATACGAGGTAAACGTAAAGGATAAAGTAATCAACTCACCGAACACTGCTGTGTAGTAAATTGTTCGGTGCGTAGCAAGCCGAGACAGCGTGTCGTTCGTTCAGCATGGCGTGATGTGTCAAAGACGCACACGACGTTTCTTCTTTCTTCAGGTTTAAACACGCGCGACACACGAACGATGTATATTCGAAACGAAAAGATAAACGACAAATCGAAACATTTCACGGACGCACACGTTCACGCATCGACAACCGCATCCACACACCTGACACATCATGCACGCATACACGTAGCATCGCTGGGAAAATCGTACACACATCAGGCACACAATCGCAGAATCATACGTGGTGCATTCGTGAATCGTCGGTAAGCCTAAACGGGACCAATGACGGACTTTTAATCGACGATTCGTAAAAACCAGGTAACCTGTACCTGTATCGAAACGAACGATACTGCGGCCCGTACACTATATACTTGAACGGAACGGCCGTGCGAGAAAAACGATTTTCAGGAAAGCCCGGTTTCCTGACACAAATTGACCGATTCAATTTGGAATGCGAATACATGAACGAAACGTCGTTTCGCCCTACTAACCTATGCGTTGTACGTCGACCGGTTGTCACGATTATTCAACGAGTTCAAAACATTTCCGCGACACTGACTCGTGCAGATATCACGACGGCTGCCATATTGGAATCTTATTCCGCGAGCCACCAACGAGATACTTGTGAAAGAGGGACAATCTTGCGAGATTTTGTTGGACGCGAAAAATTTGCACGAACCGCGCGCCCTCTTCGGGAATATCGCGATATTTTCAACGGATATGACTGTTACCTGCTAACCGATATACGCGAGAACGGTAAATAATTTATTGATTAGGAATTGTTCGCAGTGAATCAGCACTAATTATTAAACAAACGAAAGGGTAGTATAGCTTGTTCCGTTTATGCTTTATTTAGGAGCAGCTTTCGTTGATACACTTTTTTACAGCTTTTTAGATTATATTATTGTTATACAGTGCCTGTTTGTACAATTTTTTAAAGGAATAGGAATTTTATTGCGTTTGCATTTTATTATTTTATTGTTTTATTTGCTACTTTATCGCTTTACTGTTTTACTGCTTTACTACTTTCTTATTTGATTATTTTACTATTTTACTATTCTATTATTTCATTACTTCATCATTCTACTATTCTACTGTAGTACTATTGTGCTTTACTACAATACTACTATACTACTTTACTACTATATTATTATGTTAATTTACTATTATATCAGGTTATTACTGTGCTGCTGTACTATTATGTTACTTTACTAGAACACTATTTTACTACTGTATTATGCTACTTTTTTACTATACTACTATAATACGAATTCTACTGTGCAATTATTCTACTATTATTCTACTATTTTACTATACTAGTGGTTTCTGTTACTACTATATATCTTTTATTATTCTACATTTACTAGTAGACTACTATACTATCATCTTTGCCATTGTACTATTTTGTTATTATTTTCTATTGTTCTAATATTCTACTATACTACTATACTGCTATTTCACTGTCATACCATGCTATTATTTCATGATTATTACCACTAATTCTACTATGCAACTATTGTGCTGTTCTACTATTTTACTACAACTTTATTTTTATTTTAATATTCTACAAATTATACTTGTCCTTTCAAAAATTCAGTATAAGTTTTGTTGACGTTCAAAAGAAATTTTGTATATGAATTTGTAAATTTGACAATTGGTTAATGATTTCTAAAATTTGTAAATTTAAAATATAAAATTTCGTAGATTTGTAAATTTGAAATCTTAAAAATTTCTCAATCCCTCAATTAAAATATTTAAATACTTTTGAATTTCTGAATTTAAAAATTTATAAATCTGGATCTTTGTGATCTGGAAATCTCGTAAATCCGAAAATTTTTTAATTTAATAGCTAATAAAATGATTATAAACATAAATGCTTGTTGTCATTTTCAAATTTTAGCAGCATTTCTTCATTACCGATAGCTGTAACTGTATTGTTAACAGATATTACAGTTTTCTCTTTTATCACTGACACAAAATTTACAAAAATACAACCTTCTTTCTTATTGCGTAGTCCATGGTTGAGTAGATTATGCGTAAATTTTTCCCGCGTTTCGAGCTGGAATTTTAAAGATGGGTGGTATAGGTGCTACTGAAGAGCCCATGGATGTTGAATGTTTGCCATCAACAAGTGGTTATGTTGAAAAAAAGAAACAAAAAGAACTTAAATTAGCAAATTTACCATGGTACGTTATTATCGTTAATTAGAATGTAATTCATTTCGAAGTAAGGTTAAAGAGGTTGAGGTTAAGTTCATGAATGCGCCGGTGATTTTGAAAGTAGCGTAAGTCAAGAAACGAACAAAAATTCTTTTTTTTTGTATTCCATATTTATGTTATAATATTGTGAAAGAATCTTTACAAAATTTTAATGTTAAAATATAATAGTAATAAAAGTTAATAACAAAATTTCAATTATCTGTAACATAAATAAATATATTGATTTGTTACTCCATTTGTTTAAGAAGTTTATTACTTTTTGTTATTGTTAGTCGCGAGTTATCTAATACTATTAATTTTGGAAAGCTTACTCATGAAATCTTATATGCTAGATAAACAGAAATAGACAAGATATACAAATATATATCTAGCAAAAGCTTTTGTTAATGGAAAAATATTTCTTAAGATACCTAAACACAATAACTTTATAACTATAAATAATACAAAATTTTTCAGGATTGAAAAGTATCGACCTCAAGTATTTACGGATATTGTTGGAAATGAAGACACCGTATCCAGGTTGTCTGTATTTGCAAAAAATGGGAACTGCCCTAATATTATTATTGCCGGTCCACCTGGAGTCGGTAAAACTACAACGATTCTATGTTTAGCGCGCATCCTTTTAGGGCCTGTCTTTAAAGAGGCAGTATTGGAATTAAATGCTTCGAACGACAGAGGAATAGATGTTGTTAGAAATAAAATCAAAATGTTTGCGCAAAAGAGGGTAAAAGATTTTATGTGTATTTTATCCAAGATTTTGTTTCCCATGATTTTGTAATATATAGATTTTGTTTATTTAACATCAGGTAAACCTTGACAAAGGCAAACACAAAATAATTATTTTAGACGAGGCTGATAGCATGACAGATGGTGCTCAACAAGCATTACGTAGAACAATGGAGATATACAGTAACACTACGAGATTTGCATTAGCTTGTAATAACAGCGAGAAAATAATTGAGCCAATACAGTCACGTTGTGCTATGTTAAGATATGGAAAACTTACGGATGCACAAGTTTTAGCAAAAATACTTGAAGTATGCCAGAAAGAAAACGTATGTAAGAACTTTTCATGGAATTTTTATGTTACTTACTGCAGATTTGTAATAATATTCATGAATGATTATATGTTCAAATAGGTTTCACACACTGATGATGGTTTAGAAGCAATCGTATTTACAGCACAAGGTGACATGAGACAAGCACTAAATAATTTACAGTCTACATATAATGGTTTTGGTCATGTAAATAGTGAAAATGTCTTTAAAGTCTGTGATGAACCTCACCCATTGCTTGTTAAAGAAATGCTTGAGTTTTGTACACAGAGTAATATTAGCAAAGCGTACCAGGTAAAATACCTGTTAATTTTGTAAATTTGATAAATGTCGCAAAATTGACTTCATACAATAAATAGGTTTAAGACGTATTTAATAAATGTTAATAGGTATTGCAGCACTTATGGAAAATGGGATATTCCGCGGAAGATTTAATTAGTAATATATTCAGAGTTTGTAAAAATTTACCGATCGATGAAACTTTAAAACTGGATTTTGTAAGGGTAAGGTAGCTTCTACATAAGTTCACGTATGAAAATTGTGTATTCTTGTAATATTTATACTTTATACTTTTCGATTTCAGGAAATAGGAATAACTCACTTAGGAATAGTGGACGGAATGAATAGTTTATTGCAATTGAACAGTCTTCTAGCTCGACTTTGTCAGAGAGTCAAACAATCTTAATAATAATACATATAGAAGTTGTCATGTTTAAAAATAAAGCTATTTATATATTTGTATTATAAAATTATTTATTTTAGAGTATTTCACCTGAAAATACCGTTGCAGGAAATTTCAAGCTTTATATTCAAAACTTTTCATAATTGCATTTTATAGACTTTCAAATGCTTAGCCATCTAGTGGTGAAAGGTAATAGAACTAAATTTTAAGTACATTACCTTAGTGAAATATAAACTTTTTCAATTTATTAGACAATTAAAGGCGAAACTTCGGAAAACTGTCATGCTCCGATATCGACCAAATTTTGCAAAAGAAAATATCTGTGAGAAAGGTTTCTGGCGACTCGACAGAAAATTTTTTGCCGTTCTTATGACATTCCCTATATCATCGACGAAATACAGTATAGTGTGCGAACTGTTCTGAACACATAATCCGCATCTTCGATCCATGAAATATATTGCAAACAGCATTTTCATGTTGATAGTAAATAGATTACAGTATTCAGTATTGAAGTGTCTTGCTTCTAAATGTGAACGAAGAAAACTTTCTCGATTGCAAGCGACCTGAAAAAGGACCTCATAGAATTTCAATTTTCGTTATTTTTATATTGGGAGTATGTTTGCGTATGTTGCTATGGAAAATAGAGAGGTGTATAGGGCCTACAAAAAGGCATAACCTCTTAATATAATTAGTATAGATTCAGAAGATAATTTTTTAAATAACTATTAATTTTATTCGAGTTTTGTTGGGTTTGGTTTTTCGAAAATTCATATTTTTTCATGTGCTGACCGAAAATAGTACATGCTGCACCATCTAATGCCGAAACAGGTGAACTAATCGAAAAAAAATGCATGTTCGAATACGCATATAAGGATATTATAAAAAGTCATGTTTCGTAACTTTCACCACATATTATGCTTCCTAAGACGCTTTCAAGCAAATTATTATTAACATTTGATGCATTTTATTGCCAATTAATCCGAAAATATCGATATTTATTGAATTAGGTCCAAAAAGGTACAGGTAGCGCCATCTAGCGGTGAACGGTGGAACTACAAAATCATAAAATTGCGATTTTCTGCAAAATTAGCGTATTTTATGCCTTTCTGAGGCTAAAGTATTACTCCGGGATCTCTTTGGGACCGAAATAATGTTACCAGAACTTCCTCAGAGCACTAGAATCGAAAATAAAAAAATAGGGCTCCCTATGGACTAAAAAATTGCCGTCCATCTAGCGGTGAAAGGTAGGAACTAATGGAACTAAATTTCGGAAAAAGAAATCTGCATTTATCGATGTTTCCAATTTGCCACCACCTTTAAAACATTCTTAATTTAATAAATACTGTATTCTGCGTCGTACTGTGCCTAATCTGCTGAAAAAAATCATTATTTAATGCATACATATGAAAGCAATAGCATTACTGAGAAAGCTACACTAGCGCCATCTAGCGGTGGGGCGTCAGAACCTACTCCTGGTATCAGGATCGCAGAAAAGTAGAAGAGGTATGCGGAGTAAGAGGTATCCCGCGCAAACGGCGCGCATGCGCAGTAGCCTCGCGTCACTCCGTATATACGATGCATAGGCATAGAAAAAACATTAATTACTCGCTTTCTGAGCACAATTTATAAACTTTCATAATCGAGGAATGTTCAGTGATTCATTAGCTACTTTCTCATATCGAATTTGTTCAGATTTTCATTGTATTCAATTAGTTATTAATATTTAAACACAAGGCGTCGGGCCTCTCGGTACACACGAACTTGTGTTGGATAATTGCTTAATTACTCATTATCTAAACATAATTTATGCACTTTTATGATCGAAGAATGATCACTGATTCATTAGCTGCTTTTCCATATCTCATTTGTCCAGGTTACTATTGGAATTAATTAGTTATTAATATTTTACGGCAACCTGTATAGTAGCACCATAGACACTGCGCGCATGCGCAGTAGCGTCGCGTCACCCCGTGCAGACGATAATATGTAAGACTATGCAAAAAACATTAATTGCTCATTTTCTGGGCACAATTTATGGACTTTTATGATCGAAGAATCTTCCGTGATTCATTAGCTGCTTTCTCATATCGAATTTGTTCAGATTTTCATTGTATTTAATTAGTTATTAATATTCAAACGCAATGCGTCAGGTCTGTCAATAAACTCGAGCCAGTTGAGAATAATTAGTTAATTACTCAATTCTTAAATATAATTTATGCACTTTTATGATCGAAGAATGATCACTGAATCACTAGCTGCCTTCTCGTACCAAATTTGTTCAGGTTACTATTGCTGTTAATTTGTTATTAATTAATATTCCACTGAAAGTCGCTGTTTCTCTCAGTACAGATGAGCTCATTTAAAATAATTAATTACTTATTTCCTGAATGTAATTTGTACCCTTTTATGATTAAAGAATGATTAGTGATTCCTTAGCTATCTTCTCACACCATATTTGTTGTGATTCGTATTGGAATTAATTAATTATTAATATTTTACTATAAGTGGTGTAATCCTATGCTGTTTTATTCATTTATTGTATACACATAAAGAATTGACAGTCTACATACGAAAATTTCGGTCCGCGCCATGTACGGCTGGGCTCAGGAATCTACTCCTGGTATCAGGATCACAGAAAAGTAAAGGAGGTATGCGGAGTAAGAGTTATCCCGCGCAAACTGCGCGCATGCGCAGTAGCGTCGCATCGCTGCGTATAGGCGATATTGAGCATGTCTACGCAAAAATCATTATTACTCACTTTCTAAGCACAATTTATGAACTTTTATGATCGAAGAATGATCAGTGGTTCTTTAGCTATATTCCCATATTACATTTGTCCACATTTTTAATGGCAATAATTAGTTATTAATGAATATCCGACTGCAAGTTGCCGCGTCATTCGGTACCATTTGCAGTAAAATGTTAATAACTAATTAATTACAATAAAAATCTGAGAAAGTATAACATGAGAAGATAGCTAAGGAATCACTAATCATTCTTTAATCATAAAAGTCCATAAATTGTGCCCAGCAAATGAGCAATTAATGTTTTTTGCATAGTCTTGCATATTATCGTCTGTACGGGGTGACGCGACGCTACTGCGCATGCGCGCAGTGTCTATGGTACTACTATACAGGTTGCCGTAAAATATTAATAACTAATTAATTCCAATAATAACCTGGACAAATGAGATATGGGAAAGCAGCTAATGAATCAGTGATCATTCTTCGATCATAAAAGTGCATAAATTATGTTTAGATAATGAGTAATTAAGCAATTATCCAACACAAGTTCGTGTGTACCGAGAGGCCCGACGCCTTGTGTTTAAATATTAATAACTAATTGAATACAATGAAAATCTGAACAAATTCGATATGAGAAAGTAGCTAATGAATCACTGAACATTCCTCGATTATGAAAGTTTATAAATTGTGCTCAGAAAGCGAGTAATTAATGTTTTTTCTATGCCTATGCATCGTATATACGGAGTGACGCGAGGCCACTGCGCATGCGCGCCGTTTGCGCGGGATACCTCTTACTCCGCATACCTCTTCTACTTTTCTGTGATCCTGATACCAGAAGTAGGTTCTGACGCCCCGCCGCTAGATGGCGCTAGTGTAGCTTTCTCAGTAATGCTATTGCTTTCATATGTATGCATTAAATAATGATTTTTTTCAGCAGATTAGACACAGTACGACGCAGAATACAGTATTTATTAAATTAAGAATGTTTTAAAGGTGGTGGCAAATTGGAAACATCTATAAATGCAGATTTCTTTTTCCGAAATTTAGTTCCATTAGTTCCTACCTTTCACCGCTAGATGGCTAGACTTTTTTTGGTCCATAAAATGCAATATTTTTCATTTTTTTTCCTGACGGTTTCCGCGCTCTGTGACGACATTTTTCTAGTTGAATTTAGCTCGTAGAACATGTTAGTGTCCTCAGAAAAGCGAAAAGACCTCTAATTTTGTAGAAAATCACAATTTCCTACATAGGTAGTTCCACCGCTCACCGCTAGGTGGCTACATTTTTTTTGGTCCATAAAATTCGAATTTTTTAATTTTTGTATTTAAAGATGTGTTTTTACACTTTTAAAATACTTTAATTTGCCCGTATATCAATACATGAAAGTTAAAAAAATTTTGAAGTACATTTTGCAATTAAAAAGGCTTTTTTCGATAGTTCTACAGTCCACTATTGGCACGAGAGGTACTCTTTTCGAATAGTCTACAAGGATAAATAAATCACAATAGCTTCATTACTCTGTTTATTTCTTGAATTCCCAAATGTCCATCAATTTCGTACAAAAGAATATAAATCATTACAAAAAAGAAATCACGTATGTAAAATCTAGAAATCATACATTAAGCCCAACAGAAATTCATTAAGCACAACATACAAGAACTACATTAAAAATGCAATGAATCATGAGACATAACATGAAATAAACAAACATCAACAAACAAACAATCAACCGACACATATAAATTTTTCAAAATCAAAGCTTACAACACAACTCTAGTTACATGCATATTAGCTATCATTTACAAAAAATAATAAAAATTATAATTAAAACGAAAGCGTTGAATGAAACATCGATGAAATGAGTTTCACGTTTTCTTTATTGTTATTAAATTAATATGTTGTTCAAGACTTATACACATATACGCGTGTGTGCATGGCGCATACGTACACGCGTACACATACGCGTTTCTACACACACCGTATATGTCTATATTTACGCACGTATGTATGTATTGTATATAACAGCGACAATTACAATGCATCGTTTATGATCAGTAATAATAATCGTAATCGAAAACCTTACCGATTACTAGATGAAAACAAAAACTGGCGAAGTAATCGTAATGATCGTTTAATAGTACAGTCGTATTACTCGTAACCCTTAAGTCCATCGTTTAATACTTATATCACTCGTTATAGATACAGGGATACAGAAAAATAATACCGCGCGGCTGTGGTGGAATTTTCTTCCACTACATTTATATATATGTATACATATATATTCTGTGCACGTGTAATATGTATATGTATATATATATGTATATTATAAAAGGGGATCGAGGACTGTCATTAGAATTAGAATCCTTTTCATATATTTATTTATTTACTCTCGCATGGATTCGCTCTGTCTCCGTTTTTTGTCGACTATCAACCGAACTGATACACGGAATCGTCACGAAAATGTGATCTATTTTTTATTGCAGATCTCCTATTTCACTTTATTATTTACTATAAGATACATGTAACATTCTATCTTGGTCGTAGCACATTTTTTCAAATTTTGCCTTAGAAAAGTGGCTATTCAGCAATTTCAGAGTTCTCCAATTCAATAATTTTACAATTCTGAAAATTGCAGTTTACAAATTTGGTAATTAAAGAATTTGAAAATATAGAAGTTCCACATTTGTAGATTTACAAGTTGGGGAGTTTAAAAATTTCCTTTGGAGCTTAAGATATTTGGGGATTTAAATATTGAAAGATTAATGTACATATTTAGAAACAGAAATTGATTTACAAATTGAGGGAGTTCACAATTAAAATCTTACAAATGAGGGTCTTCACAATTTGAAAATTTACAAATATAAACATTGAAAAACAAACAAAATTTAAATTCTGAGAATAGAAATTGAGGGTCTTTACAATTTGAAAATTTACAAACATAAACAGAGTAAAAAACATACAAAATTTAAATTCTGAGAATAGAAATTGAGGGTCTTCACAATTTGAAAATTTACAAACAAACAGAGTAAAAAACATACAAAATTGAAATTCTGAGAACTTCAGTACAGTAACTTGTATTATTAAATCTGAAGAATTATTGTTTCTTTCACAATACTTTTAACTAACAAACTCAATTTTAACCTAGCTAACTTGCATTAATAAAAATAGTCTTTAAAAGTAAATTTATTATCCAATATTTCTACGGGAATTGTTGAACAGAATTTATTCCAGACACGATAAAGTGTAGCGATTTTTCTTTCGATTAGAGTGTACGGTTTTTTGTGATTAATGATGGATGTGTCTTTTAGCTGAAATAGATGAATGGATATTTCAGGGATGTAGCTCAACACCAATTGTTTCTTTACTGCCTCTTTGTAGCTCGTATGATTGATGCGTCGTCCATCGTTAGGAGCGAAATTTGTGAAAAGAACGTATCGATTTGTTCGAAGAATTTAGCTCCGTCAAACTTGTCGAATTCTCTTTCAATTTTCACGATTCTTCCTTACGCAATTTACAAAATTATTACAATATTGCATATCATATAAAATAATTCTTTCAATTCGCAGGAGAGTCTAAAATCACATAAATTCGCTATACTATACATTTTGAAAGAATTCTAAGTTTAAAACAGAACAAACAAAATTATTAAAAAATTTGAAGTATATATAAGAAACGCAAAATTTCTATTAAGATCACAAATTTTTCGTGACGATCATTTCCGAGAAAATTTCAGATCGCATTGCAATACAGTATCGCACCGTGTGTCACTTTAAACAACATTAGGAGATAAATTGTAGCTTTACTTAACGATCCTACCATCCGAGCTCGTCTACGTGATTAGCGAGATCGGGATATCAATTTTACAACACGAGCTGCACTATTTAGGTCCTTGGTCCATTTTCGACGCATACGTTTTATTTACAAGACGTTTATTACTTTTTTTATTTCTCATTGGTGCGTGCATCAACCACCTTCTCTCTTTTTTTATGTTAGATCTTAAGTGTCCTCGTCACGACGGAATCGAGAGCGAATCGTCGAGAGATTAACTGCGTGTGTGTAAATCGTTATCACGCGTCGACAAGTGGATAAATCGAGAGAAACTAGCGCGATTCGCTTTGTAACCGGCACGTTTCGTCGAATCGTTGAAAAGCGAGCACCTCGAAAGAATACAGTAATCGGATGGTTCTTCGTCGGATTAAATGTTAAGCACTTTTGGCCGAAACCTACCCTTAACAGAGGGCTGATTCATTCACGAATCGGGCTGCGAGATCATTTCTGATTAATTATTTCTCTAACGATCGCTAACATTTTCGGCACTGTGATCCGTTTAATTTGTACATTGGATCAGATTTACCTTAGACATACATTGAAAATTACAAAAGTACAGAAAATTTTCTTGAAGCACATATGTTGGGAACAAAAGCGAAGATTATTAATACATGAACTGAACCGATAGTGATACTCAATTGTTATTTTACAAAATTACACTACATAATCTATTAATCAACTACCTTGAAATTATAAATTCATTGCCACAAGTAAAAGACATGATACATTTAACATGTGAACAGGTTATGATTTGTTATACAAGCAATACTATTATTTCTGAACGTATAGACTTCAAGTGATCTAAGATTTTCTATAAAAATGTTAAGTTCTTTTCTTCAATAAAAGAATCTCTCCCCTTCTGAACTCTTACAGCTGAACATTCATATTTTAACATATTTCTTAATTCTTCAACATGTTACTCAATTCATATTTTCAAAATTTTCACAAAATAATATAGCAGTGAACATATTAAATCAAAAGTGATACAAGTGAACAACCTGAATTGTCGAGACATATTATAGACATAATTGTTAGACATAATTAATCATTATATTTTCCTGTAACGAAAGAAGAGTTTAGCTTCGTTTCTCGCAGCCGTCAACCCTCTATTAAAAGGGTAAGGACGAGCATAACGCAGTCAACTCTCATCGTCCCCGGGGCGAAAGACGATATTCCACCTCGCCGTGATCGGTATGGAAATATCGAAGGTATTCTCAAACGTTTTCCTCGTTCTCACCGTTGGTTTTTCTCTTTGTATGGCATGCTATTACCTGTATATGACACATTTACAATAATAACAATATGTTACTCGTCGACAATCGTCCACCCCGTTTCTCGCACCTTAAACTCGTACTTCACATTTTTTTTTTTTTACTTCTTTATGTATACGTGTATATTTATATATACTCATATTTATATATTTATATATTTATATAATCCGAAAAGTTCAGTGTGTCGCTGGTGTGTGTTCTCGTTTTTCTCAAAGGTCCTGGACCCCCTCCTGTCCATTTTGTCTCACGTCTATTCTCACACCCCTTATTCTCGTCTCGTTCTCGCTTGCTCGCTCGTGTATCACAAAAAAAGTTTCGAATGCTCGTTCGTCTGAACGAGCGAGCGAGAATGATTGATTTCGATAAACGGTAGGTAATCCGAATAGATTTTCTACAGAGTTTTTCAAACGAAAATTCGAAAATGTTCGAGGCAAATGATGTCTACGGTCTTCGCGTTCGAATTGTGGGACCAAATATAAAAGCATGTCGTTTCTTTTCTTTTTTACGAAAGAGAAAGTCATCGTTCTTAAACGTCGCTAGAACACGCCCCGCCCCTCCATTAATTCTCGCTTAATCGTTTTATAATGTTGATTTTTTTCTTCGCACAGAAACACGTGAATTCGTGCCGACCGATCGTTAGGGGTGTACGAGGCAAAAAATTTGTGCACTGCCTGGGCTCAGGCGAACGGTAAAAAATATTCAACAGGGAAGCATGAATGACCACATCGTGATACGAAATACAAGGCAAGATTGGTCAAAATTCGTCGAACTGTTTTCTTTTGAATAGCATGGTTTTCGATTATCGTAATCGTTGCTTTCGTCTTAGTTTAATTTAACGCTGTCACAGTTTGATTAATCTTTCGAGAACGGATGGGTTTTTCCGTCATTTTTTCCGTCTTCGAGGTAGAGTTTTAGTACGGGTATAGATTAACACATTAATCGTTGCAGGGAAAATATTATCAAAAATAGGAATAATTAATCTTCGTATTTCGAATTTCTAGCCTTGGATTTTTTATTTTGTAGGATTATTATAATCGTAATTAAATTCGTGACCTCTGTATTTATTTAAACTTATGAAATAACTTTTTTGATCAAAGCACTATTCGAGGCGTTAATTTTCTACTACATTTATTAATAGTAACTCTTTTATTACACGGCGGAATTGAAATGATAAAAAAGAATCTATTTGTCAACTTATACTATTAAAGTTTATAATAAAACCTCTGTGACATTTAATGTGTTAAAACTACATAATATTTATAATATTTCCAATTTAAATTTGAAGAGAATTTTCTGATGAATTTTGAAAACTTTTGAAAGACGTTATATGTATTCTATGTGACATGTTCCACATGTACGAAGATGAAAAACCATGCCATTGTATTAATAAAATTTAAAAATTAAATTGCTAAAAGTCTATTTCTTAAAAACTGTACGAAGAGACGTTCTTTATAAATGGAAACGATGTTTCTGTTTGTACGGGTTAAATTTTTCCTTTGCAATTAATTTCAATAAATGTTCTTTCAATTGAAGTTATAGTTGCAATGTCTGCAGATAAATATTCTTATCACGAACGTTGGTAAGATATTTGTAATAATCTCTCTTATTGATGCGAAAGAAGAACAATTCTGAATTTATTTTCTTTTTAAAGCCTCGGTATGATTTATGGAATTGACCTTTGTATTTTTATATTGATTTATATATCGAAAAAGAGATTACTCGTGTAAGTATACTTGCAGGTACAACAGACTATCGCTATATCACCGGATTAAATACTGAAAGTCAATAAACAAATAGTATGCCCACGTACAAACAGAATAGTCTGTATTTCCATTCTGAAATACCACGAATGGTTCAACATAACGTGACCGATGAACTAGTTAAAATAACGCTATAACAAAATCGCGACAGATTGAAATTACGGCCTCTAATCACTTTCAGACTTGCGACGATCCACGTTGTGGCACATCACGTTTGCTATTGATAATTCGTAAATACGATGATCGTTCACACGAGACAAGACGCAAACGAAGACCCATTCTCTCCCTTATTTCCCCTATCAGACAACATTCCCTTACATTTACATTACCCGTTATAATAAAATACACATTCACGAATGTCACAGTGCTTTGTTGTTGTTTCTTTGTTTATACCTTAACACGAAATGAACCCCTGAACACGCTCGTACGTACATCTCGTTCATTCTCCATCCTCCTAGCCTCAACACTCGCCTTCTAATTATATACAAGATGGAAATTGATTAAAGTGTTCTCTGATAATCTCACTTTCTCCCGCTCTCGCACGCCGTTATAAAAAATTGATTCGTATCTCACCAAGATATACTTAATAAATATCTTCCCTCTTCGTCTTCCTCCCTCTGAACATCCCTCCCACCTCCGACCCTTAAAAATTAAAGCTCATCCGATTCACGGTAACGGATCCCTTAGATGTTGCACCTGTGCTGCGCGACGTTATGAAAAATATTCTTGAAGACAATCGTGTGGCCCATCACAGATCGTTCCAGCGTCGGAGGTACGACCATAAATGAAACTCAACCCACGCGCATGCACGCAACACACACACACACGCATACGCTCTTTCATCGTCATCTACATCACGCTTCGAAAATTAAACTTAGTAAGGTCGTTCTTAGATCGTGAGTATGTATATGTAACAAGAGTCTCCGTTTCTATGTACAACTCGTTCGTCGAACGAGCAAGTTCCAAGGGGTGGATGCACGTCGATCGATCGTTCTCCTAGTCCCACCACACGTCAAAGTTCCACACTTTGTTCTGGATCCACTAGGTCGCTCGGTTAAAGGCGCGTGTGTCTAATATTATTTACAATCGAGCGAGGACCACACAGGGAGTCCGTTGGACAAGGGAGCACCGGTGATCCTTGGCTGTTATTTTACTTTTAAGGCAGTGTCGTTCGTCGTTCAGCGACGAACACGAGCTCCTCGTTGGCAGTAAACGCGTGCAGAGGTGTCCCCCGCGTTTCTCAGCGCCCGTGCTTTCGTTTCACGATCCCAGACTGCAGAGCCAGCAGGACCAGCATCCAGAAATCGGTCTGATCCTGGCTCAGGCTCAAGGACGATTCGAGCTCGACTTCGAAGCACGGCCCCGTGTGTCATACGGGCTCCTCTCGTTTGAAGTTGATGTTCTGGGAGGCGCAGAAGTCGCGGGTGAACGGGATGCAGTTGAACAACTTGCACACCTCGCATTCGTACACCGGCACGTTGTAGAACAGGGTCAGTAACAGGGTGAACAGTACCACGATCAAGATCATACAGATCCAGATCAGCCAGATCTTGCGACGACGATCGTAGTGGCCGAAAGAGATGAAAGGCATCAGAGCGTACGCGGCGAGGAAGCCGAAGATGAAACCGAAGAGGTGAGCGTAGTTGTCGACCCACGGAAGAATGCCGAGGATAAGGAGACCCAACAGGATGAAGATCAGCTTTGATAATGTTCGTCGAGGATGCTTCAACATTGGCCAACAGTGCAGCACTTCGACGATCAACGTGGCGAGGAGGGCGAAGTGCGCTCCTGCTGGTCCGACCTGCAATCATGCATTCACTTATTAATTATTCGGTATAAGATTACATTTTCTTGTAATTGATTTACTTTGATAAGTTTTCGAACTGTTAGATAATTTTACTTAGAGATGCTTCTACACTTGACAACTTCCGGAACTATGAAGGACAAATTGGTAACCATGTCTACATTTGACAGGCTTGTTAAAACACTTTTGTCATGAATTCCCATTAGACCCTTGTATGGAAATCCGCGAGTAACCGAAACTTACATGAAGGCAATAAATAAATAGGATTAAAATGGTAGGTTCAGCCAATCAGAGAACGGTAATTAACAGTACATTTCGTGAGAGAATTGTTAGCGAATGGAAGTAAGTTGCGTTTAACCAAACTAATTAGAGCAAATTGGACGGTATTAGTTAAACGAGGACGGCAGCTTTCTGTGTGCCTTTATTCAGCCGATGTACCGGTCCCGATAGAAAGGAAACAGTGGAAACGGAATTGACGTATAACTCGGGAGTTTAGCGAAGTGTTAAGAGGTAAACTATCGAGCGATAGGACGAGGGCGCGCGAACGACGCCGTAAAGGAAACGATTGTTATAGTGTTAACCCCTTTCATGGATATAAGTCACAGTGGCCCCCCGAGCAATTACTTTACCCTGGAGGGTCAAAGCGTCGATTAAATCGACGATATACAGTGAAACGCACCGCTAAGCGTCCCGTGAGATTATCCAATTAAAACTTCACCGTGACGAGACTAATAAAAGCGCCTTGGTTCAATGAATAATCGACCACTGATTTTCATCCAAATTATTATTTCCGGCTTTTAAAGATATCTACTTTATTAACCGCTCTTGCATCTATAATCTTCTGTCGGAGTTTGTTTAATTGACACCTTCGCTAAACGAACCCGTTCACAGTTTCGTTATTGACACTTTGATGGACGGGGTTTATTTATATTGAAATTTTATCGATTCAGACGTTTTCGTGGAATATTTGAAGTTTGTTTTTTAATTTATATTCTCCGCTTCTACTCTGATTTTTCTATATTTTTATTATTGTACTATATTTCTATATTTCATTTTTATATTCCTCAATTAAGTTCTAAATTTCCAGGCTTCTAAATTAGAAAATCTTTGAATACCTAAACATTTGAGAGCTCTTAACTCAAGAGTCTTAGAACTTCCCAAATGAGATGAAGAGCAATCTATTGAAAGAGGGACTGTTTTATAGTAGACTACTGATGAGTAGAATATTGAGTAACAGTTCTGAAAACGTACCTCGGCTCTATAGGGAACAAATATCGCACTGGCCAGGTTTCCCGCAAGTGCTCCGATGAAATAAATCAAAGCAATTCGCAACGAGCCTGTCAGCTTCTCCAAGTCCCGCATCAGGAAATATTGAACCAATAGCGTTATACACAGGTGAATAATTCTGTAATCAAAATACAAACACAGTCAGTCTCAATTTTTCAATTACATTTAATATCTCAAACATAATGGATCAACTCTTTGTTTTCAATTTAATATTACTCGCAAGAAGAAACTTTTACTAGAAAATAATTACTAAAACAAATTACAATTGTAAAAATTTTAGTCAAATAAATAAAATGAGTATCAGTTACCAAAAATAAAATGAGAAATGAAATGTGTGAAGGAAGATGCCATAAATCTTACCCAGCATGAAGAAAGGTTGTTGTGAAGAGTCTGTAGAATTGATCTGGCCATTCTGGATGAAGGAACGGTATCATGCCGCAAACGTCGTGCAAACATTCAACCTGGGAACAGAGGGATGCCTCCTCGTGGAAATAGCCGTGCACGAAATCGCAGTATTCTTTCGTCGTGATCCGGCACATTCCGTGAATACCGATGCAACACGGATGTCCTATCACTTCGCACACCATGTGCTCCGCCATTTTATCTTTGTACCGACCCACTGGGAAGTTGGTGTTGCCCCGTTGGCTCCCGTTTCTACTGTTGATAAGCGTCAAATGTTTTTCTCGATATTAGGCTATTCCAGAGATACGAATACGGATATTTCGCAAGTGTATAGTTATTTCGCTAGGTGTATGGATATTTCAAATCGTTCGTATTCCACTCCGAAATTAAATAACATACACAATATTTAAATATCATGGCTGTACATGAAATTATTTTGGACTGACGCGATTTCATGACATAAAAGTATCGCTAAATAGCACTTGTGATATATCAAATTAAAGCTTGAAGATTACTGAAAATGAGTATATCAAGGCCCCATGAATAATTTTAACAAAAAATGACCAGTCATTAAGATAAGCGATAGACCCTTACAAACGACTCCTGGTCATCAAAGAATATTCAAGATATTGTTTATATCCCAAAATGTTAAGTGCTCCATTACAGTTATATTCAGTAAATCTTTATCTTTAATTTGATATATCATAAGTGTCATAAAGTAATAATTTTATGTCATGAAATTGTATTAGCATTTTTACACTTCTAAATCGAACATTGTGTACTATAATTAATAGTCAGCCATTTTGTGTTAATAATATCAACGAGCCATTTACACAGTAATTTTTGTCGAACTTCTAGCTTTAAATTGATACATTACACTCGTGATTTGATAAAACTTTTCTGTCATGAAATTGCACCAGCGTTTGTAGACTTGTAAATCGACTATTGTGTGCTATAATTAATAGTCAGCCATTTTGTGTTAATAATATCAACGAGCCATTTGCACAGTAATTTTTGTCGAACTTCTAGCTTTAAATTGATATATTACACTCGTGATTTGATAAAACTTTTCTGTCATGAAATTGCACCAGCGTTTGTAGACTTGTAAATCGACTATTGTGTGCTATAATTAATAGTCAGCCATTTTGTGTTAATAATATCAACGAGCCATTTACACAGTAATTTTTGTCGAACTTCTAGCTTTAAATTGATACATTACACTCGTGATTTGATAAAACTTTTCTGTCATGAAATTGCACCAGCGTTTGTAGACTTCTAAATTGACCATTGTGTACTATAATTAATAGTCAGCCATTTTGTGTTAATAATATCAACGAGCCATTTACACTGTAATTTTTGTCGAACTTCTAGCTTTAAATTGATACATTACACTCGTGATTTGATAAAACTTTTCTGTCATGAAATTGCACCAGCGTTTGTAGACTTGTAAATCGACTATTGTGTGCTATAATTAATAGTCAGCCATTTTGTGTTAATAATATCAACGAGCCATTTACACAGTAATTTTTGTCGAACTTCTAGCTTTAAATTGATACATTACACTCGTGATTTGATAAAACTTTTCTGTCATGAAATTGCACCAGCGTTTGTAGACTTGTAAATCGACCACTGTGTACTCTACTTAGTAATCAGCCATTTTGTGCTAACCAACGAGCCATTCAAATTTTTGCCAAACTTCAAATTGACACATCACTCGTGATTCAATAAAACTACGCCATGAAATCGCAGGCGAAGTTTTGCACTTCGAAATCAGGCAGCTCGTGCAATAAAAGCTTGCCAACGCATTGTTTCAGAATATTTATTGTAAGCAAATAGAATCGTTAATCTTGGCCATAGAACCGCGCGCGATGAAATAAAAGAAAGTTTCATGGGAATTACAAGAGCCGGGAATAACAACTTTTAACGATTTACCTAAAGCGTTGATTGAACGAATTGGTTTTCCGACAAATGGGCCATTTGGTGATGTCATCTGGCCATTCGTATGGTGCTATGCTTGCCGGTGCGTCGCAAAATTTCGGATCCAAACCGCAAACTGATCCGCTTATTCGTCCACCTGGTCCGCTGTCCCCGGGTCCCCATTTTTTCCACGTGGATATTGTGTTCTGTTTGCATAAACTTTCGGTTATCAACGGATAATACTCCATCTTTTTCATAATACACAATAAACGTAAGAAAATGAGAAACGCAAAATTTAGCAACATCTAAATTTACCGTAGCCGTTGATCTCAATCCCCGGACCAATAGGTTTGCAAAAGAGAAGGTTATATTATAAAGATTGCACGATGAAATTTACAGGAGAGTTTAAATTCGTTGCATTATGATTTCACGGAAAAGATAAAATAAGAACTCACAGAGCAGTCGGCTTTGCTGGATTGCACGCAGCCAGAGTCGTCGTTTCTGATGCAGCACGCGGTGTCTCGTTCTCTTTCCCGCCACACGTCGATCTCCTTCAAAATTTTAATATCCCGACGCATACACGGGGCAAACTTTGCGCCCAGATGAATCAAGTCCGCCGCTCTAGGACCGAACCAGAAATTCGCTGGTTCCTGGTAGTCCACTTGTTGCAACGATAAGCTCGTCACGAGAACCTGTAAACGAAATATTCCCACCACTCGGAGATTTTCATCCGTTTTATTCCGTCATATTTCATATCTCGTAATGTTTAATATTCCCTGTTTTCGCTAGGTATCTTACTACGATGTTTAATATCCGACATCTTTGTTACGTTTTTGACTTACAATTCGCTCTTTTTTAATATTTAATATCCAATATTTTGGAAGGTTTTATTTAGGTATTTCTATTTTGGAACATTTTTTATTTAATATTTTTGTGACGTTTATTATCGAATATTTTTGTTTTATATTTTTTATTCAATATTTTTATTTCATAGCACCTATTCGCTGTTTCTATTTCGTAACATATGTAATATTTTTGTTCCATGATTAGTGTAAAAAAATTAGTGTAATCATGTTCCATGATTAGTATTGTACCTGGTGTTCAAAATCTGATTCCTTTAATTCATAATACTTACAAATGGTTAAAAAGTATGTAGTAATTGATGAATTAGTGACCCTGAATATAAAAGTTTGTACAACATGAACTCACCAATCCTGATCTATGACTAAGATCCATGCCAACGGGTCCAAAACCGTAACACGCCAAAGATATTATCAAAATGAGGATTTGCACGGTGGTGATCCAATACGTAAAGTATGGTCGATGATCTTCAAAATCATCCAACTGCTTTCTGACGTCTGGTTTCTGTGACACGCTTTTTCGAAAAGATCTACTGTAAACAGAAACGTAAAAACAACATCACTTTTCACTTCCTAGTAACAGATTTAATATAATGAACTTTCAAAATTAAAAAAAATTCTTGTATTTCAATATATTTTCTTTTTTCTAAAATTGCTGGGCACCCTTTCACAGTAATTTCAAATTTTACATAATTCATGTTGAATTACACATAACTGATATGTAATGTGTAAATGAGAATTAATTGGATATAATTCATATGTGATATGTAATTGATATTTAACTTGATACAATTAATATGTGATATTTGATTGGATATAATTCATATGTGACTGATTGTTTAACTAGATATAATTAGTAGCTGATATGTTATTGATTATTGAACTAGATATAATTAACACATGATATGTAATTGATTATTCATCTAGGTATAATTAACACATGATATGTAATTGATGTTTATCTAAATATAATTAATAGTACTTCATGTTTAACTGAATATAATTGATATGCGACATGTAATTGATTATTGAACTAGATATAATTAATACATGATATGTAATTGATTATTCAACTAGATATAATTAATACATGATATGTGATGGACGTTTAACTAGATATAATTAATAAATGATATGTAATTCATGTTTAATTGAATAGAATTAATATGTAATATGCAATAATTTTTAACTGTATACAATAATTAATATATGACATGTAATCGATGTTTAACTAGAGATAATGAATATGATAGGCAATGACGTACAACTGGACATACAATATGTGATCGATATTTGAATAATTATTGTATAATACATAATTAATATCTAATCCGACGTTTTATCTCTCAAATATCTGTGTTCGAATATAAAAGCTGCACGATGGAATCGATAATTGAAGCGCATCACCGCTGGCATTTTTAAATATCACGTTTCCTTGGCAAGATTTGCGTCACGGTTCTTTCCATTTCTGACATTTGCCGCCTGTCCACGTTTGTTATTTGTGTTTCACGTGTACCTCCAACTGGGTCGTAGCTACAGAATGAAACCTTCATACGGTCGTAAAAGAGTAATGTATAAGGGACGATGTTTTAATAAAGCCACATTCTATCGAAACCCGCCTAATGAAACAAACAGCGAAGATTCGTACTAATTAAGGACTCAATTTTTAAGAATAAAATCACTATTCTAATGTATTACAAACGCATAGAATTTCTCTCTCAAAAAAAAATAAAAAAAAGCCCGAATAAAAAGGTATATGGCTTCTCCTAAAAGGGGTGTAAGACTTTCCGACGCGATAAAAGTAGCGGGAAATTTGAATACATTTGAAATGTAGATATAGATAGAGGAGTTACTACAAGAAAATTTGAGTGTGTTTCTCGCAAGAAATAAAATTACAATTGTAAGATATAATAAAAAATAAAGTAACAGAGTAATGGAGTTTATGAAACATCTGATATGTTTCCTCGTTTGCATATTTTTTATACCACTCCCGTTTGTTTTGCCATTGAACGTTCACGCGGTAACGAATTGTCATCGAATACGTATTTTTACGACGCCCGACAAAAATATCGGCCAATAAAATTATTTATATGGAAATTCATTTATTATCGTTCCAAAATCAATTTCTTCATCGACGTGGAACAACGGTTGCATCAATACACGATACACAATGACCGTCCAATATCTGATAAACGTGTACGCAGGATGCCAAAATAAACTGACAGGAAAACTCTGATTTTTCATTGTTATTCCTTTTTTCGCAAACGCATCCACGTACGATGTTAAAAACGAACATATTGCGGGCACGTTCAACGATCAAATGAAATCGATCTCGCGAAATATTTTCATTACTGCATTTTATTACTGGACTGAAATATTTACATAAGGTCCCATTAAAGTACATACTCCGATACCTTTCATTGTTCCAACTTTTATTCGTGCATGAATAAATCGATGCTGTTATTCCACGAACCGATGTTTGATGATACTTTTATAAAGGGAAATGTTGTGTCGGGAATTTTAAATGCACCTGCACCGCTTTATTTTAGATACGAAAGCAACGTTAATATTACAAACGGCTTGACCGTTTTGAAACTCGTGCAACTTTCATATGGAAGCTTGATAAATGAATTAAATAATGGGTCTTTCGAATACGTTACCTGAATGTATACACTGAATTTATATGTACAATTTTTCAAATTCATTAAAAATCCGTAACTCGTTCAATGAAATACCTTGTACATGAACGAGTTAATTTAAATGAAACACCCTGTACATGAGTGAGTTCATTTAAATAAAACACTCTGTACATAAGTGAATTCATTTAAAAAGAACACCCTGTATGTGAACAAAGTTAATTCAAAAAGAACACCATATGTATGAAATGAGTCAATTTAAATGAAACAGCCTGTACATAAGTGAATTGATTTAAAAAGAACACCCTGTACATGAACAAAGTTAATTCAAAAAGAACACCCTGTGTATGAGTGAGACAATTTAAATGAAGCACCCTGTACATAAGTGAGTCGACTTGAAAAGAACACCCTGTATGTGAACAAAGTTAATTAAAAAAGAACACCATATGTATGAAATGAGTCAATTTAAATGAAACAGCCTGTACATAAGTGAGTCGATTTGAAAAGAACACCCTGTACATGTACAAAGTTAATTTGAAAAGAACACCCTGTACATGTACAAAGTTAATTTAAAAAGAACACCCTGTGCATGAGTGAGTCAATTAAAATGGACACCCTGTATATGGCCGATCAATATTAAATATCACAAAATGATGACCTTTATGGACTCACCCTAAAAATCTGCCAACGATTCCCATGCCGTACTGCCTCCTATTGCTGTTGTCGAATATTCGATCTATGGTGCTGGGAGAAATTCTCCTTCCACCCGTTAAATCCCTCCTAAGGCTCACCCCCTCATCCTGCTGCACTCTAGTTACTTCACCCAATGGTGCATCGTACCTCGACCTGCTCCAACTCGTTTTTCTGTAATCTCTTTCTCGTTGTAGATCATCGTACATCATACTTGACGTTGAACTTGCTCGTCCAACATCAAGTAGCAAACAAACTACTTTTTCATTATTTACAAATTCACTCTTGTATTTTAATGATATCACTTTGAAATTTGATAAGTCATCGAATTTAGAAAATAATGGATGAGTAGTCAAGTTTTGGGCACGCGATGCATGAGTCATTTTGGATACGTGTTCACTCTGACCAAGTGTGGATGATCAAGAGGTTTAGTAATATTTAGTGTTTAGTGGTATTTCTGAAGGTATGGTAAAGGTTGCGTTTGGAGATTGGGACGGTTTGAGATAGATTTGGAGTCGATGCAGTTAGGTTAGATTTGGTCTGAGTGTATTTCAAACAGATTGAGTTAGTTTGAGACGGTTTGAGTCAGATTTCGACACTATTTTTCAGCTAAATGGGTATGGTTTGATTTGCTCAAATTTGGAAATTTGTCAGTTTCTACGTATCTAAGTTCTCAAGTCCTTAGCTGTTCAAATCTGCACTTTCCAAACATCTTCAAATTTCAAACTGTCTGAACCTTGGATTGACTCAAGCACCGCGTCTCGTGTTAAAATGACAACGTTGATCAACCAAGAAACTTGTTGCTATCATTTTTCAAACAAATTATAACAGAACGTTACCAAAATGCATTTTCATCCAAAACAACCAAACCAAGGAGCAATCCTCACCTTGAAATGTAATGGTCCCTCGGGATGTGACGAGGTCGTCTGATCTGTCCGTCGATCGTCGTCCTCTCGTCTTTCTGCGCGGCGAATCTGGAAAAAATCCCCAGAAAAACGTCAGTCAAACCATCCTCTGCGAGTCAAATTCCTGAATCAGAGGTGAGCAAAGATTTTACCTGACCAATTCCTCGGACGTTTCTCGTTCGGCCGTGGAATCGAGCTGATCCGCAATTTTCGCGGTGTCTCCTTCGTCCTTGACCAGTCCACCGATACCCTGATCTATCTGGGACTGCGATTGTTGCGATGATGCCGATGGAAGGGGCGGGGGAGGCGGTGGTGGTCTGTCGAAGAACGATACCTCCTCTTCTTGGCCGCTATCCGGAGACGACGCCGTCTCTGTCCTCGTCACATATGGAATTACGCTTGGTGGAAAACTTCGGGTCTCGGGACGTGTCTCTGACCTCTCTCGGGAACGTTGTCTCGTCAGTGACTGCCACAAAAGAAGTTTCTTTGTTATTTATATAGACTTTGTGCAGTTGGGGAGATTAAGGACTTCTCTACATTTAGAGTCTTTTTACATTTGGAGTCTTTTGGGGTAATTGGGGTACATTTGGGGTTAGTCCTTTTGTATTTTGAACGAATGCTTCTTACATATTAGGACGAAGTCATCGTGTGGTTTAGGACATGTTACGTTTTTGGATAAGACATCTGATGGTTCTGGACCCAGATCTGACGTTTTTGGACAAAGTCCTCTTACATTCTAGGCCAAAGTCATCCTACGTCCTTGGACAACATCTTACATTTAGGACAAAGTTCTCTTACATTTTTTAACAAAGACATGTCACGTTTTTGGACAAAGTCCTCCACATTTAGAACAAGGTCCTCCCACATTTTAGGAAGTACCAGAACGAAAAACGACATTTTTTGAGTTCAGTTACGTTGACTTGACGAATCATCCACATTCGTGTAACGGGGGTTAATTATTTTCGTCCGATGATGAAATATTAATTTGACGAACAAAAATTATGGAAGTGTCCACTTGTGTAGCTCATAATCCCGAAATTCTTGAAATAGTAAAATTAGTGAAATACGTGGCAGAAGAAAAGCAATTACGAAATACTTCGGTATGAATTTAGGAAAAGGAATTTGAGGAAACCGCGTCGATAAAATCCCCGCGAATTTTCTGCTCATTTTACACGTTGGCATCGATCGAGGAAACAACGTGGAAAAGATTTCCGAGCCAGCAATTTAATCGCATTTGTTACACGCCCGCTCGATTAATCCTGGCTAACCGAAAAAAGGATCAACAGGGAAGCTGGAGAGGGAAGAACAGAATAATTTGTTATTTTCACGTTCGATCGAGCACCGCCGTAAAATCCGTTTGATTTTTCCGCTTTGCAAGCGACCGATCGTTTCGCCATTTCGATTATCGATAGACAAAAGGAAAATGGTAGAGGAAATCAATTATGCCGAAAGTGTTTTCACGCGGTGAATTTAGCTTTTAATTGGAATAACGCTGCCGCGGTAATTCATATTAATTTGCAAACCTTAATCACCAGGAGTTGGCTACCGATCGTATTGGATTACACCATTGATTCGTCATTAATATCGATCATCCTGGCGACACACATGACACGCTTAACGAATATTCGCTAGAAACGTTCGTTACCCCGCGGTCACGTAATTAAACAGAAATCTACATAATGTTTCAGAAATGATTGCCAACGAATACGAAAAACTTCGACCCGATTCCGATGTATCGATCGATTGAACCGGTTGCATGGAATTATGCACAATCGAGAATTATTCGGGTTTCTGGGTCGTTAGTCTTTTTATATTGCCACGTGATATATGCTCAATCGGATTATTTGTATTTGTGTCGACGGACTTTTTATATTGCCACGTGTTACGGTCTCACAATCACAAATTGCTGGTGTTTCCAGGTCGTTAGTCTTTTTATATTGCCACTGTGCGTAGTTGCTGATTGTTTCACTTTAGGAGAGATCAATCTTCTTATATTGCGTATTATATGCGCAGGCGGAGATTGCTTACTTTCGTGAGTGAATAATGCTGTTATATTGCCACGTGTTATGTGCGCAATCACAGATTCAGACTGCAGGTCATTAGTCTTTATATTCGCCTTATTTGGCAATATAACCCCCAAATTTCCAATCCCCAAATTCTCAAAAATCCCAAAATTTCTAAATTGTCAAAATCTCAAATTCTAAAATTTCCCAAATTCCCAAATTCCTAAATTTCCAAATTCCCCAGATCCCCAAATTCCCTAGATTCCACAAATTCCCTAGATTCCTCAGATTCCTAAATTTTCAGATTCCCAAACCCCCAAAAATCCCCAAATTCCCCCAGATTCCCTAGATTCACCAAATTCCTAAATTCCCAAATTCTCAAAAATCCCCAAATTCCCAATGTTCCCAGTCTCAAAAATCCCCAAATTTCTAAATTGTCAAAATCTCAAATTCTCAAATTTCCCAAATTCCTAAATTTCCAAATTCCCCAGATCCCCAAATTCCCTAGATTCCACAAATTCCCTAGATTCCTCACATTCCTAAATTTACAGATTCCCAAACCCCAAAAAATCCCCAAATTCCCCCAGATTCCCTAGATTCACCAAATACCTAAATTCCCAAATTCCCCCAGATCCCCCCAAATTCCCTAGATTCACCACATTCCTAAATTCCCAAATTCTCAAAAATCCCCAAATTCCCAATGTTCCCAAAGTCCCCAAATTCTAAAAAATCCCCAAATTTCCAAAGATCCCAAAATTCTCAAAAACCTCAAATTCCCAGTCCTCAAATTCTCAAAAATCCCCAAACTCCCAATTTTCCAAATTCAAAAAATCCCCAAATTCTCTAAATTCGCAAATTCTCCACATTCCAACTCCCGAAATTCTCCACATGCCGAATCCCAAAATCCCCAAAAATTTCAAATCTACTCCTCAACCCAAATTGTAAAAGTTCAGTAATTTGAAGTAAAACTTCCCGTGTAATATCGATCTTTTTAAACATTCACCCGATAAAACTCCCTAAGTCTTTTAAGAGAACACAGTATGCAAGTAGGCGAAGCAAAGTGTTAAGAGTTAAAGTTTAAGGTGTCGCAAGGAGTTAGGACACTGTCGATCGAAGCCGCGGAAGAAACGACACGCTGACACGACAGGTCGTTAACTTCAGCGGAACAAATGTCTCGAGACATTTCACGCGTGCACGGTTTACAGCGTGTAATTAAAATCGTTCATTTAAATAGCAAATTATTGTACAGGGTGTACCACTATTTATAGCACAACCAGAGATCCTGGTGTTCTTCCAATCAATTTCATTCATATGTCATTCTGGTCATAAATTTGCACATATTTTGCAATAATCTTTAAAATATATACAGGATGTTATAAATGAGACGATGCAAGTGAACGATGTTAATACTGTATTGTAACGTAATTCATAAAAATTGTTCCAAGTCAAAGTTGTTTACAAAAGCTGAAAACTTTAACGGAGCTTCGGAAGTTTAGTATACTGAAATATTTTGTCAACCTTATCGAATAATCGCAAATATTCGAGACATTAGCAGAATGTTGGGAATAATGTTTATCAGCATAATATTGCTTGTACCGGTGTTTATTAATCGATCGTTAATCTGTATCATACCTATATCCGTTCTCGAAACAGAAACGTATTCCGGCGGACAACTATAGGACACTGTACGATTTAGCAGGTATCGCCGGTTGCGAGTATAGTAACGCGATTCATTAATATTAAAACAGTGGCGTTCGTCTGCTAACAATACCGTCCCGAGCAATTGATTGAAACTGGAGTAATGATATTTTACGTTGGCCGATTACGATTTCGCGAATTATTTGGCGCAATTAAGCGTACGATTATTCACATCAGAAAAGGACGTGGCTCGTAATTAATGCTCTCGCGTGTGAATTCGAACCGCGATGAACGGTAATGCCTTGCAAATAGCTGCGTAACGATTAACCATTGCAGTATTCGCCAATCTCTGCTATCTATGGCCTCTTCCAAATTAATCGGACACTATGATGACTTAGCATAACGGGAAATCGTTACATAGAAAAAGTTTCAAACATTTTTGCGACATACACACGTACAGAATTAACTGTCTAAATCGACTCAATTCAATTTACAACGTTATCGATTATATTCCTTGTTATAGATTCAAATTTCGAATAGGTGACATTTTTGTTTTAATCACGTAAGACTATATCAAGTAATCATCGATAACATGTAGTAAATATATGAATTTCAAAAGTATACAACTGTAAGTACATAAAAAATCAGTAAAATTTTCCTGAGAGAATAATATGACCAACAGTATAATTAACCAGTGAATTTAGATTAAACTTGTAAATTTCGGACATTTACGCGGCAGTGTCGTAGCAAAGGAGATTTGAGAGGAAATGAAAAAATTGTATTTGAGGTTGCTAGGGGAAATAAAGTGGTAGAAACGAATGCAGGATCCTCGAGACGGTGAAAAACACTCGGTTTAGCGTTCATTCTTTTCTAGGTCACGCGTAAAATATTCTAATGGGGCTTTGTGTGTACAAACGACACACTTTTCTCGGCTCGAACAAGCGAGACGAGGCAGCGGAACGAAACCGGTCGTTGTCCGGCTTGTTTCAGCCAGTAGAGCTAAGTGGCAAGTTTTGAAATACGGTCGACAGTGGGAGTCTGTAGCAACTTTAGTAGACCAAACTTCCGGTGGACAACTGTTACCGTACAGGAAACCGGAACTTCGTGTGTTTCCTCTGTTTAGAACGAAGAAAGCTTAGTCCACCCCCTGGCTGTTATTCCCTCGCTAATATTTGAATTATACAACGCTCACGGAAGAACCAGATTCCTTAAATTCACGGTTTTTACAAATCCGATTTCTCGATTTTTCAAAGATTAAGTTCTTTGTAATTGGCGTATGGAATACTTTCTGCGATTTTTTAGCGATAAGAATAGTTTAACTTCTGGTAAATAAGTCTTTGAAATTTTACTCTGACTTCTAAATACTTTTTGCAGCTACGTTAAGAGTAGTTCAACTTCTCGTTTAAAACAGAATCTTGAATTTGTAATTTTCGGAGTCAACTGCTAAACTTAAATTCGAAGGTATTTTCTTTTTATGAAAATATACAGGGATTTTTTAGAAACAGTTTCAAGAACAGTGTTGACCACCTTGGAGACAATTTCTAACTACTAAAGTTTGCCATGTACTCTCCAAATCCACCCGCGATTTTAGGGAATATGATAAATCGTCTTAAGATTTCGCGAAATCCGTGTTCAAAGGACGTGACGGTGCAAAGAGAAGAAGCACGTTCGTTTCATTAAGATTTCACAAAACGCTGAAAAGGAATATTCGCGAGAGGAGCAGAAAGTGTGTATATTCAGTTGAGCCGGAGCTTTAAACAACACTATCGACGAAACGAGGCGGGAAAATCATTGCAGCGAGGTCGTTCTTTTTTTTTCTCCGTTTTCTCTGGTAATTACCGTGTCACGTAGACGTTTCACGTGTACCGCGAAAATATAATGTTTTCAGGTCATGGTATATGGTAACAAGAGAGGTAATTGTGTACAAATCGATTTCCCCGTTGAACCTCGTCGTCGACGCGTGCACTCGTTACGAACGCGTGACCGCGCCCTGTGTTTCGCAATAATGAAAGTATAAATATTCAGAAGCGAGGCAGACTGGCTGCTCGAAATCGATACAATTCATTACGATATCTCGCGCTGATCCTCGACATCGACTCGATGCAACGCACGTAAACGCGTAGACGCGCCCTCGAGATATCAGCCGCTGTCTATCCAGTACCCGGGTGCATGCATTTAAATTGCTCGAATTATGGCATTCGAGTGAAAACGCGAACGCTGCCCTCGGACCTTACGGCGCACGGGATGTATTGAAATATTGCCGACGCACGCGGAACGTGGCGAAATATTGGAAAATAATTCGGGATCGCTTGCAAATTTGGGAATTTGGGAATTTGGGAATTCCGCGGGCTCGATATTTCGTAATTTGGGAAACTGGGAATTTGAAAATTTATGAGTTGTTGAAGAACTTTTCGAAATTTGTACATTTGAAGATTTGGAAATTCTGAAATTTCTGGATTTCTAACTTTTTAGATTTCTAAATTTCGAGTCTCAGATTCCTAGATTCCTAAATTCTCGGATTTCTAGATTCCTAGGTTTCTAGATTCCCTGATTCCCAAATTCCTAGATTCCCAAATTTCCAGATACCCAAATTCCCCAAATTTCTAAATTGTCAAATTCTCAAATTTCCCAAATTCCTAAATTTCCAAATTCTTGAATTCCCCAGATTCTCAAATTCCCTAGATTCCCCACATTCCTAAATTTCCAGATTCCCCAAATTCTACAGATTCTCAAACCCCAAAAAATCCTCACATTCCCCTAGATTCCCCAGATTCCCTAGATTCACCAAATTCCTAAATTCCCCAGATCTCTCAAATTCCTAAATTCCCAAAATTTCTACATTGTCAAATTCTGAAATTTCCCAAATTTCCAAATTCTCGAATTCCCCAGATTCCCAAATTCCCCAGATCCTCAAATTCCCTAGATTCCCCACATTCCTAAATTTCCAGATTCCCAAACCCCAAAAAATCCTCAAATTCCCCTAGATTCCCTAGATTCACCAAATTCCTAAATTCCCAGATTCCCCAAATTCTACAGATTTCCAAACCCCCCAAATTCTGCAAATTCCTAAATTCCCCAGATCTCCCAAATTCCTAAATTCCCCAGATTTTTAAATTCCTAAATTCCCCAGATTTTTAAATTCCTAAAATCCTAAGTTCCCAGATTCAGAAATTCCCCAGATTCCCCAAATTTTCCAAATCCCCAAATTCCCTAGATTCCATAAATTCCCTAGATTCCCCAAATTCTACAGATTCCATAAATTCCCTAGATTCCCCAAATTCTACAGATTCCCTAACCCCCAAAAATCCTCAAATTCCCCACGATTCCCCAGATTCCCTAGATTCATCAAATTCCGAAATTCCCCGGATTCCCCAAATTCCTAAATTTCTCCAGATCTCCCAAATTCCTAAATTCCCCAGATTTCTAAATTCTCAAATTCCTAAGTTCCCAGATTCAGAAATTCCCCAGATTCCCCAAACTCCTCAGACTCCAAAATTTCCAAATTGCTGCATTCCTATAATTCTAAATAACTAAATCCAAACTTGCAAATTCGACGACTTGGAAATTAATAAATTTCACACCTTAATAATCGAATGATTTTTATTAATGTATGAATATTAATGAAATTTGTATCTTGTGTATCGTAGATAGAGAAGAAACATACAACGTAGATATGTACATTGCACACGTAGCACGGGTACAGAAACAGTCAAATGAAATATTAATACAACAAACGATTATGAAATTCAACGGAACAGATTTATCGAGAAAACGATACTCGTGGCTGGAACAATAATACTGATATCGTGAAATAGTAGCTATGTATTTTGCCATGAGAAAATATCGTCAGTGAAAAACGCGCATTCATATCGCACTGAATGTCACATTTTTCTGCATGCATACACAAATGCACCATAACAAAAATACACAGTATCCGGCGTCGTTCCATGTATTTCTCTATTCATTTTTATTTATACAACGACGGATTCGCGTCCACGGAATTTATAGCCTGACATTTGCTATCGACATCTCGTACGACCAAAAGACGCATTCCCCTTTGTTGATATGCTCTTTAACTGTCTTCCCTTCGATAATTCTGCGATTTTGCTATTCGATATTTCACTACGCTCCTTTTATTCTTTGCTCTTCAATTATTTACCTAACATTTACTCGGAATATTCTAACATTTACACCAAATAGATACGTTCTGATTACTGATTACTAATGGAAGAATGATTCAGAAAATAATTTCCAATCACGATAAAGAATGTGTCTTTCAATAGATTTGTCAGAAACGGCGTTAATAACAGGCGTTGTGATTAACGTAACGCGAATGTCGGTTAATAACGTTTTTATAAGGTTCCCGCTAATAAATGAGTCCACGGTCTCCTTATTACTCGGCAGTGTACGATGTAAATTTCAATAAAAACTGGAGTGAACTTCAGTTTCAACGGGATTGCGTGGCTGTGTTCCCGTTCGACTCGTGTAACACGCGTTGCCCACGATACAATATGCCCGCCGCTATTAATTCCATCGTGCCTTCGGTAAAACGCATCAAGAACAGCCAGTTACTATGCTAATCCACCCCATGATCTTACCCACTTAACCCATAAATTCAAGTGGACGAATCAACTCGAAATTCAATTATTTCGAAGAAATCCCGCCGCGGAAATAAAGAGCTTTTCTTGCAATTTGGCTGCATGCGAAATTGCAGTTATTCTTGTTTGATGAGATTTCAGATGGTTTTTGTTTTACTCTTGTGAAGATGTTTGTTGGAACATTTATTATATGTTTTTTTTTTTTAATTATTGTACAGATGCTACTTGTAACATATAGTTATTTTTATTTAATTAGTGTAGAAATACTATTTATTTAAATAGTGTAGGAACAGTATTTGTAACGTTTCTTATTTTTACTTAAATGTAGTAGGGAAACTACTGGTAACATTTATTATTTTTATTTATTTGTTCGAATTAAAAATTTCGAATACTCAAAGAGCAAGAATTGAAAAAGTTCAAATTCCACCATGAAAGAATTGAAAAATTCCCAAATGTAAAGTGTAAGAATTGAAAAATTCCCAAATTTACATTGAAAGAATTGAAAAATTTCCACATCCAAATTGAAAGAATTGAAAAATTCCCAAATGTAAAGTGTAAGAATTGAAAAATTTCAAAACTCACATTGAAAGAATTGAAAAATCCCTAAATCCAAAGTGCAAGAATTGAAAAATTCCAAAACCCACATTGAAAGAATTGAAAAATCTCCAAATCCAAATTGAAAGAATTGAAAAATTCCAAAACTCGCATTGAAAGAATTGAAAAATTCCCAAATGTAAAGTGTAAGAATTGAAAAATTTCAAAACTCACATTGAAAGAATTGAAAAATCCCTAAATCCAAAGTGCAAGAATTGAAAAATTCCAAAACCCACATTAAAAGAATTGAAAAATTTCCAAATCCAAATTGAAAGAATTGAAAAATTCCAAAACTCGCATTGAAAGAATTGAAAAATTTCCACATCCAAAGTGTAAGACTTGAAAAATTCCAAAATTTACATTGAAAGAATTGAAAAATTTCCAAATCCAAATTGAAAGAATTGAAAAATTCCAAAACCCACGGTAAAAAAATATAAAAATTCCAAAACTCACATAAGAAAAAAAAATGAAAAAATTCCAAAACCCAAGATGCAAAAATGAAAAAACTCGAAAACCATAGTGTCTCAAACTAAAAAACTCCTGCACCGTAAAATCCTAAAATAGCCATAATGCCCAAATCGGCCCAAAAAGTGGAACTAACCGCAGAACACAGAAGTCCTCATAAAAAAGTCCTCGCAGCCAACAATACCATAACCATGGAGAATTAAGAAGCATTCAGAGAGCTGATCCTCTCATAAATCCCGGAGAGAATGCAGTTATATCTGGGTCACGCTAATTTTTCGACCTATTCCCCATTGCCTGAATACCGCAGATTTATTTCCGCGAAAGTTGTGAAAGATGTCGGCTTAAGAAATAAATTTAAGGCACCACTGGGTGCAGTACGACACTCGTTGCCTCCCAGAAAACTTTATTTCAAACTTCTCGAAAAACATGCACTCTTTTTTCTCTATTTCCCAATGTAAGCAACATTCTTTTTCATGTACCTTCGAAATTTTCTACCCAGATCGAATTTCGTGTATGAATAAAATCACAAAGTGGAATATCGCTGTTTTTTATTTTAACGTTGTAACAATTTTTAACACAAAGGTATAAAATTTCTGTGAAAATCATTTACCATGTTTATCGCACTTTTTTTTTTATAAAAACGGATTTTTTGCGACTTTTGCCTCCGGGTGATAATTGAATGTAATTTTGCAAAAGACCGAATCGATCGCAATAATCGAGCACCTGGTAATTGGTATTAAAACAAACATTCATTTTTATATGGACAACAACGAACGTTTAACAATAGACCTAACTACCCGCCGTGAATGCATTAGCAAGCGGTACTGTTTAATTGAAAGTAAACATGAACCGACGATCAATAGAGTAATTAAACTCTGAAACGAATAAGTTGCTACACTCTTGCAATCGTCTGCGTTCAACGATTATGAAAAGAACAGTCACTGTATAATGGCTTGATTGAAATAATTTGTTCGGTGTTCTGGAGTAATAATTTAAACGGACATTTGTTTCTTGATATAGAGATCATGAAATTAGCTGATTTTAATCATTCATGAATAGGATTTCTCGGGTTTGCATTTTCAAAATTTTGTGGACTCTATTTGTCAAGTTTTCAAATGATATGGTTTTTCATTCTTTAAATCTGGAAAGATTTCCGAAAGCTCAATTTCGTAAATTTTCAGATTGATAGATTTTTGGAGGTCCAATTTTGTGAATTCATAAATTTCTGGTCAATGTAATTCGAGAATGGCTAAAATGAAATAGTACGTTTCTTAATTCACAAATTACCAGAACACATCCCAAAATCCTCAAATTGTCAAGTCCCCAAATTTCTCAAATCTCCAAATCCTCAAACCCCAAATTGTCCCAAATCCCCAAGGCCAAATTCGGCAAGTACTTAAATTTCCCAAATCTTCAAATCCTCAAACCTCAAATTGTCACAAATACCCAAGCCCTAATTCGTCAAGTACTCAAATCTCCCAAATCTTCAAGTCCCCAAATTTCCCAAATCCTAAAATCTCACAAATCCTAGAATTTCACAATTCCTCAGATCTCCAAATTTCCCAAATCTTCAAATCCCCAAAACCCAAATTATCCCAAATCCCCAAATCTCCAAGCCCTAATTCGTCAAGTCCCCAAATTTCCAAATCTTCAAGTCTCCAAATTTCTCAAAACTTCAAATCCCAAACCCCAAATTGTTACAAATCCCCAAATCCCCAAATACCCAAGCCCTAATTCGTCAAGTACTCAAATCTCCCAAATCTTCAAGTCCCCAAATTTCCCAAATCCTAAAATCTCACAAATCCTAGAATTTCACAATTCCTCACATCTCCAAATTTCCCAAATCTTCAAATCCCCTAAACCCAAATTATCCCAAATCCCCAAATCCCCAAATCTCCAAGCCCTAATTCGTCAAGTCCCCAAATTTCCCAAACCGTTAAATCCCCAAACCCCAAATTTCCAAATATACAAATCCCCAAACCAGAAAATCTGCAAATCCGAAAATTTTCCAACAACCAATATTTCAACCGTAAAAATCCGAAAACTTCCAATAGAGAAGCAGCAACGAACCGACCTTTTTCCACCACATTTCCCCCAGAAACCCCTATTATGCCGTTGTACGTGGAAAAACGAGGGAACGAAAGAGGAAGCATCGACAGGTTCACGTTTCCATTGAGTGCCTAATGAAATCTTTTTCCCCCATAAAATGTTTGCGCATCAGTTTATATAGCACATTATGAGCAAGAACAAAGAACAGGTAATAAAGAGAGACACATGAAGCTAGTGAATCGCGGGGAATAGACAGAATACCGGTACAATGGAAGCATTCAAATACAGGAACAATAGGTGAATCCTGTCGGGAATCAATTTCCTCCCTAGCCGTCGAAATTACGACGGTGGATCTACATTTATTTAGTGTCATCACGCGGTAACACGAACAACCAATAACCCAAACATTTCAATGGCAATTTACTTCGCTAACTGTTCAATATTCTTCAATATACAATTGATACAGTAATAATTTCTGATCTACCAAAATATCATTCGTTAGATATTCTTTTACATATCTAAATATACCTCAGACATTTCAATAGCAATTTAGTTTGAAAATTGTTCAATATACAGTTGATACAGTAATAATTTCTGATCCAGCAAAATATCATCAATTCGTCAAATATTTTTTTAAATATCTAAACACAACTCAGACATTTCAATAGTAATTTAGTTTGCAAACTGTACAATATTTTTCTAATATATCCGCTTGATAGAAAATTGATTTTTAATCTAGCACAATATCAATTCCTCAAATATTTTTTTAAATATCTAAACATAACTGAAACATTTCAACAGTAGTTTAGTTTGCTAACTGTTCAATATTCTTCTACTATATCCACCTGATAGAAAATTGATTTTTAATCTAGCAGAATATGATCAATTACACAGATATTTTATTAAATGCTTGGCAATCAAACATTTCAATAGCAATTTAGTTTGCAAACCATTCAATATCCAGTTGATACAAAACTGATTTCTAATCTATCAAAACATGATCAATTTCCCAGATACGTTTTTAAATATTTCAAACAAATTAGACGCAATATTTTAATATTGAAGCACCGTGCATTTAAATAAAACTGCACCAGAAGACCAATATCGAATAAGTTTTTTATTAAAATATTGGACAAGCATGCGTGAAATTAATTGACTTTGGAGGATGTTGAAATCATTCATCTGGCAAAATATTCGGTTTACGTGTAAATGAAATAAAAATATCTGCGATGTACAGGGATTGTTGTGGATGCTCAAAATATTCATATTGTCACTCGTAAACAATATTGCATAAAATGATTTGTTCCATTGTTTCTTTGAATATCTCTACAAATAAAAAAAAAATCAAATTTTTGTTGAATCCACAGAATTAACCCTTTGTTATATTTTCATGCAAATCGGCGATACGAAATAATATTTTTTATTATATTTTGAGGACGATGCTTTTCATTTTTTAAATGGACTTTTTTGATAAAAATTATTTGTTAATTTTTTTCTAATAATTTCAATAATTGACACACTTGTGAAATCGTCAAAAGTACACGCTCTTCGGTCTTGTTATTTTTTATTTTTTTAAGATATGAAATTATTTGTTATTTTTTTAAATGAAGAGAACTTGCTCCCTGAAGATAAATTAATAAAATTCCACAATGTTTTCCGTTTTCCCAATTTACCGATTACTCCTTCCATCGATTCCAATTATCGAGTCGTAATTAAAATAAACTAGAACATCTCCGAAAGAAAATAATTTCCCCGGCCGCCATTTGAAACATATTTGATTTATACGAAAACCGAAACGGGAACGTCCACGTAAAATATGTGATTGAACGGGCAACGTGAAACCGTTTGACCGAACAAACGTTATTCTGGCTGGCAATTATTGTTCCGCACGATCCAATTATAATTCCAATTTTCGCGATATTTGCGGTTAAACACGAAGAGATCCTTACACGTGTCAGCTCGCTTTCTCCGCGCGCGAAATCGATGAAAATACCAAGATAATGTCGTCGAATGCTCGCGAAATCTAGGACAAAGATTTTCGATTCATTAAAAAAAAAAAAATATGGAAAATTCTGGATGAGTTTCTTTGGTGAACACGGATCGCTGGAAATGATCCCTGATTTCGCTGGAATTGAAACGCATCCCTCGACACGGAAACGAAATGTGAAATTCCAACTTTAATGAGTTTCTCTTTTAACGATACACTCATTTATTTCGCGTTAACAGGATACGAAATCGGAGTTTGTTCCCGTTTAACAGAATTCCTCCTTCTGTGTCCAAGTGACGATACTCGAATTCTCGGTGTTCGTTAAAAAATAAGTTTCTTTAAATAAAACAAATGGATTATTGGTATTATACTCTACACTCACTCGTACTGTAAATATAATTTTTGTTTGCTGTATACATAATGTGCGTCACGAGTGTGTCACGATATAAGTGACAGAGTTAAATTCTGTAAGTGTTCGTTATAAAATAAGTTTGTTTAAATAAAACAAATGGATTATTGGTATTATACTCTACACTCACTCGTACTGAAAATATAATTTTTGTTTGTCGTATACATAATGTGCGTCACGAGTGTGTCACGATATAAGTGACAGAGTTAAATTCTGTAAGTGTTCATTAAAAGATAAGTTTGTTTAAATAAAACAAATGCATTATTGGTATTATACTCTACACTCACTCGTACTGTAAATATAATTTTTGTTTGCTGTATACATAATGTGCGTCACGAGTGTGTCACGATATAAGTGACAGAGTTAAATTCTGTAAGTGTTCATTAAAAGATAAGTTTGTTTAAATAAAACAAATGAATTATTGATATTATACTCTACACTCACTTGTACTGTAAATTTTTGTTTGTCGTATACATAATGTGTGTCACGAGTGTCGCGATATAAGTGAAAAATCCTGTATTATGTTATGACGTTGCTATACATTAAAAAAGACATAGACAAATATTATACAATAACATTTTCCCAATATTTCTCAAATTTTATCAGCACAAAAATGTTTCCGAAATGACAAAGTATTTAATTAGAATACAGAAACGAGAGCAGTTGGAGAGTATCGAAAGAATTTAAGCAATTTCTCTAATGCAAAAATCGATCGGACGATGAACGAAATTAGATTGGGTAGAAAAGGGACAAAGTAGGTTTACACGTAGACGTTGTCAGTCGTTTAAATCTACTTTCTTTACCGGCTGTTTCTTGACAAAACTTCCCTTTGTCGTCCGCGCACAGAGAGCCTGTGCTCACAGCGCGATGTAAAGCGGCAGAAGTGTCATTCTATCTGGCAAGTCAGACGTGGGACTTGTTTCTGGCTCAATAACAGTCTCGAAAACGAAACAAAGTGTCTTCGAGCTGACGTCGTTCGCTGTACATTTCGACAATCAGCTAAACAACCCCTTAAGTAACTTCATTGTTTCTATTCTCGTGCTGATACGAAGGTGTTCGAAAGTTTTTATTTCGTCGGAGAAACTTACACACGAAAAACGGATAAAAACGTTTAATCGATGTAATCGAATGATGAAGTCGAACATTTTATAACGAGCTTGCAAAGTTTGTTAATTAACACAAATCAGTCGGCTGAGAGAGTTAGAAACATCGTTCGATCGATTTTCCATTACTAAATAATTTCGTTTATGCGACGCTCAATTTTATCGAGTATTTTCGTTCGAATCAACCTCGCGTTTTATTGCCCGAATGCAACTTTTTGTCGAGTACCCGTTTACTTCTCGCAAGTAATCTTCAAGGATTTTTCGTCACGTTAATTGGCTTTTTGACTTTGTTCAGAATTGTATTGTGGATGGAAATACGAAAAGATGTGCTTTTAATATCGTCCTCCAATACCCAAGTTACTTCATTCCTAAGTCCCCAAATGCAAATATTCATCCGCAAAGTTCTCAAATTCACAACCTGCGAAATCCGAAATTTCCACTATCGCGAACCGCCAAATTTCCGCGAACAATGCACTGAGGTGATTTCATTTAACCCAGGACAAGTGCGTATTAACGCAGAAATTACGAGGCTAATTAGAGAGGGAAACGAGTGAACGTGATCCGTAGGAGGTAGAAATTTCGCAAAATTTCTAATCAACGCCGTTTCGTGAATCGGTAATTAACGCAGCTTCGGAATAGCGAGCCGAGAGGGCGCAACTTTGCCAGATATCAAAGCCAATCCGACGCAAGACGATGTACGGTTTCCGGAAGTGGTTACCGCTACCTCGTTAGCTTAATGATCGTACAGACTTCCGTCGAAACGTACAACTTCACTCGAAGGAAACTTAGCCTCGTTTCGCGGCCGAACAGTGCGTCTCTTGACGATAACGAAACGTTGATTAACTGCTTACTCGTTTAGCTTGATTTCCATCGGTAATAACAGGAAACGGGACGATACGAGACCTCCGCGTATCATTTCCCTTCATCGTCTATGTATTTTTCCGGCGATTTATCTCTAATAACTTTCTGTGAATCAATTTCAACGGGAACGTTGCAGAATACAGTAACGTTCTCTTCTTATGAAAGAAATGTTTTGTAATGTGGACTCACCTCGACGACGTAATGGAGGCCCGAAAGAGTCATTCTGGCCACTGAATCTTTTCGTCTGACCGGTTGCTGCCATCTTCTTAATGTAACACCCTGGAATAGTACAACTCCTTTAATAATGCTTCCTTAATTAACATGACCTCAACACATGCTCAAATCATATTTGAACATTCTACTGTAAATACTACTGCACATGTTATCACTTACAATCCTGACTATATTGAACTACTTGTCAAACGACACTGTCTAATCACTCATGGCTTAATCTTCTTGTCTGACTTCCTGTGTTCTCCATATTACTTCCTATCTGATCAATCAGATATTCATATCACTTTTGCTATCTAGACAAGTCATCACTTGTCAATCAACATGTGGTTGGAACTACTGCTAGAGTACACGTGGCATAATCTACTTGTCTGACCACGTGGTTCACTTCATTCAAAGTTTTAATAGAATTGTATTTCTCTTCATTGTTCTAACTTTCTGCAACCTTTATAGCAATATTATTAGAGGTCATTGTTTAGATGAATAAACATCATAAAGTACAAAATGTCTTTTTATTTTCACGTATGAGATTGCAGTAGTATGTAGTAATATTCCATTCAAATATGTAGTAATATTTGAAGAAGTGTGTCCGAAGTGGTGCGAAAGAAATTCGAGAAAGTACTTATCGAACGTTCACCCTATGAACGTGCGAGGTTGATAACCTGAGAACTTACTTCTGGCACATCCGTAGTATCCGGCACGTCCCTTGTAATATCGGGATCCGGTGGTCTGTGTTCCGGAACAAGGGCACCGTATTTCCTCGACGCCATTCTCCGTCTTCGATCCAGCCATCTTTGTCTCTCTATCGTTTCAGACTCCTCGTCCACCCCGAAGAACTGTGCTGTTTCGCGTCTGATGTAGCTGAAACAGAAAATAAAGCAACGTTCCAGTTATTCGCTCGATGGAATCGAATATTTTCTGCTGGGTCTTTTCTCGAAAGACAAATGGATGCCACTCGAATTAATTCGATAAGTAAAACATGTCACATTCTATTCAATCTCAACAGTGTTTCCAGCACATATATAGCTGCGGTGATACGAGGAAACGATTTTAGCAGATTTTTATTAAGTTCATTCATGCTTCATATTAACACCATCATATAACTGTTCATATGAACACCCTCTTCATAACCAAAGTGCAATTTTTTAAAAGACAACTTTTTGTCCACTCAAGTTATTAATAGTTTTGAAATTTACGCAAAATAATTTCACTATGAATTAATTATCAAATATAAGCTTTTTGCTACTTGAGAAGAGTAATGCATCCCCGAATAAATATTTTTAATAATGAAATCAACATACTTCTTGATAGCTTCTGTTCGACTCATAGTCCTCCTCAACCTGGGCTTCTGAGACCCTGCAGTGCTAGCGGAGCTGGTCACCTGGACAACAGGTCTCGGTGCAGTAGGTGCTGATATACTTCTGGTGATGTTAGTTCCCGTTGCCGTACCAGCAACGGTACAAGCACTCGCCAAAGGTATCGTTGTTGTTGTTGTGTTCGGTACCGCTGTTGTGGGGTCCGTTGGTGTTTGACCCACACTCCCAACAGGGTACAAACTGATACTTTGGCCATTTTCGGTGTCGGGGGCGTTCGTGGACACAGTCGACGTACCCGTTGTGACGGACCCTGGCGATGGTTGCCTGCAACATTTCACAAAATGTCATTGTTAGTCAAAACTTTTTCTATATTAATCGATAAGTCTTATTAGAAATATACGAAATTCTGTAGTATCGTAATTTTAATTCACCATGTATATTGCATTTAGAGGAAAGATTGTGTGACACGGACAATACATGATGCGTTAATGTTTTTGGAGGAGTTTAGGAGGGAGAAGGGAGCGCGTGGGTGATGGCAAAATGACAAAGGAAACATTAGAGAAACGTATGTCGAACGCGTCGTTGCGTGTTGTGTGGTATCGAGTAGTTTTTTCCTGAGTTGTATAATTGCGTGGTAGTTGTTTCTGAGTTGTAAAATTGTGTTGTTTTTTGTGTTGTCAGATCGCGGAACATTATAGTTTTATTCTTTTCAATTAGTTCATTATTATATTTTTGTAAATAAATATATATTAAAATCCACAATTCAAAAGGTAGAAATTCGATGCGTAGACATTCGGGGCGCAGAAATTCAATTCTTGATAATTCGGCGCGTAGAAATTTGATGCTTGAGGATTCGGGACGTAGGGATTCGGGACGTAGAAATTCGACGCGTAGGAATTCCGCGTGTAGGAATTCGACACGTAGGAATTCAACACGTAGGTATTCGACGCGTAGGAATTCAGATCGTAGAAATTCGACACGTAGGGATTCGGCACGTAGGAATTCAGAGCGTAGAAATTCGACACGTAGGTATTCGACGCGTAGGAATTCGGGGCGTAGGAATTCGGGGCGTAGGAATTCGACGAGTAGGAATTCGGCACGTAGGAATTCGGAGCGTAGGAATTCAACGCGTAGGAATTCGACGCGTAGGAATTCGACACGTAGGTATTCGACACGTAGGAATTCGGGGCGTAGGAATTCGGCGCGTAGGAATTCGGAGCGTAAGAATTCGGTGCGTAAGAATTCGGTGCGTAGGAATTCGGAGCGTAGGAATTCGACTAGTAGGAATTCGACGCGTAGGAATTCTACACGTAGGTATTCGACGCGTAGGAATTCGGGGCGTAGGAATTCGGCGCGTAGGAATTCGGAACGTAGGAATTCGACGCGTAGGAATTCGACACGTAGGTATTCGACGCGTAGGAATTCGGCGCGTAGGAATTCGACACGTAGGTATTCGACGCGTAGGAATTCGGGGCGTAGGAATTCGGCGCGTAGGAATTAAAAGCGTAGGAATTAAACGCGTACGAATTAAACGCGTGGGAATTAAAAGCGTAGGAATTAAACGCGTAGGAATTAAAAGCGTAGGATTTCGACACGTAGGTATCCATGACACGCTACTCCACAACAATGTGACTCATAAAAGATTCTCAATCATCAACCAACATGCCTTCATATTCCCAAATAAGTCCAAAACCCCCAAAACATGAAACTTCACCTTACCCAAATTCTCCCACCACCCTCTCCCCAAAAATGATAAATAAATCCCTTTTAACACCGATCCAAAGCACAGAGTTGAACCAAAAAGGGTCCATGCTTCTTTGTTCGTAGCCAGATCAAAAATCACGACAAGGATGAAGCGTTTCCGTGCTTGAATGTACATGCTTATGAACACGGCGACGTAATCCCGGCATGACCAAAGAAGAAGAAGAGCATAATCCCTGTCCAGCTATAGGAAGCTGGCCGAAAGTGACGGCTGGCAACTACCCTCTGTACAGGATCCCTATGGAACTTTTCAATTTTATCTGCCTCTCATCTATTCATGACTAGATGGTTCCGTGTCCCGACATTCTTTTACGGGATTTTCTTGTACAGGCGAGATTCTGGCAAGCTTGACAACAATCGGGTACCGGAAGTCTGCTGAGACACTGTGCGGACGTTTAAAAATGGGGAACCATTTTGGAAATTAAGTAGTGTCGCTTCTGAACTTATTCCGATCCTCCAACGCAGTCAAATTGATGAATTAAAATATTCCGTTTGCGCGAGACCTACTCAATTTCATTATACACGGTGAATATGTCATCAAAGGTGCGAATATATTTGCGAAAAAATATGTCAGGTATTTTCGAGGACACGGAATTTCAGATTTTATCAAAACAAATTATTTCCGCGCAAAAGTCAGAGGTGTTTTGAAATGAATATCGCGAACGCCGGACACGATTTTCACGAGCCTCGCAGATGGATCTACGCACACGTAACCGGGAGAGAACAAATGATAGACAGAGGCATAATTGTGTCCCGTGACAATAAAACTGTAATATCCGGCGGTGCAAACGAGGCAAGCACGATCCACAGCTCACTTTTCCCGATGCGAATGTGGAACGTAGGAATAGGAAGCAGAAAACGGAAGGAAATTGGTGGCTGGTCGTCGAGTTTCCCGGCAAATTCCTTTCTTCGTTGCTGATGAGAAAAAAAAGAAACCGCGTAGCTCGTGTTTGAAATTTCTACAATAACTATGCTAATTCTTGCTTCGATGGGAGTATCAAATTTTATTACCCGCTGTTGATTTTGCTCGTTTCGAGAATTATGGCGGCGAGAAATTTATCGATTTTTCATTGTGATGTTATGTGGTTTTATGGAATACCTCGTTCTACTTGTCTGACAACTTTTATGCTACGTTTAATTATACTGTATTAGCTTGTTACACTGATTATATATTAATATATACTGGTTGTCTGGATATTTAATATTACTCTGACCAATTAAGTTTCCTATACTACTTGTCTGACCAAATAGGTTCTCATACTACTTGTTTGACCACTTGCATGTATCATACTACTTGTCTGACCACTTTTATGCTACGTTTAATTATACTGTATTAGCTTGTTACACTGATTATATATTAATATATACTGGTTGTCTGGATATTTAATATTACTCTCACCAATTAAGTTTCCTATACTACTTGTCTGACCAAATATGGTTCTCATACTACTTGTCTGACCACTTGCATGTATCATACTACTTGTCTGACCACTTTTATGCTACGTTTAATTATACTGTATTAGCTTGTTACACTGATTATATATTAATATATACTGGTTGTCTGGATATTTAATATTACTCTCACCAATTAAGTTTCCTATACTACTTGTCTGACCAAATATGGTTCTCATACTACTTGTCTGACCACTTGCATGTATCATACTACTTGTCTGACCACTTGCATGTATCACACTACTTGTCTGACCACTGGCCTGTCTCATTCTACTTGTCTGACCATCTGCATACTACTTGTCTGACCACATGTAAGTCTTATTCTACTGTTCTGGCCACATGAAGGGCTCGCACTACTTGTCTGACCACATGTACGCCTTATTCTACTTGTCTGACTATATGCACACGACTGATACTACTTGTCTGACCACTTGCATGTCTCATTCTACTTGTCTGACTATCTGTATACTACTTGTCTGACCACATATTAGCCTTATTCTACTGGTCTGGCCACATGTAGGTTTCGCATTACTTGTCTGACCACTTGCATGTCTTATTCTACTTGTCTGACTATATGCACACGACTGATACTACTTGTCTGACCACTTGCATGTGTTATTCTACTTTTCTGATTATATACACACGACTGATACTACTTGTCTGACCACCAACTTGTCTTGTACTACTTGTCCGATCACACACAAGTCTAATACTACTTGTCTGACTACCTTTGCGTCCCATACACTTTTCAAGCTCGTTCAATCCCATTTGCCTGACAACTTCCTCATTTCATATTATTTATCTGATCATTAATGATCCACATACTTATCGACGTTTGTTTCCTGCTAAAATATTTTCTTTTGATCACGATAAACTTGAAAAGGCTGTACCAATGGAACGGAAAATCGGGAACGAAGGCTTTGAATGTTCGAATATCTGAAAGTTGCAACCAGATGCACTCACATCCATTGAAATTAGACATAGTGTTGCGATAGTAAAGGCTGTTGCAATACACACGATACGTTTGAAACGCATATATTGCTGGTGAGCTTTTTCCGGCAAATTTTATATTAAAGCAGCAACAACTCTTTCGAATTTGCATACATATGAAACGGATATTCGTGTACTGAATTTATTGCTAGAACCCTTCGGATTACTACTGTAACTTAGAGAGCAAGCAGCATGTAATTAGTTCGTTATGTTTTTCGATTCTGCATTTCTGGTGATTCACAAAATCACGATAACGAGACATTTTACAGATCGACCTCATCGTTAACGATTGAACTAAACAAAATCCTGTATGAAATTCTCCACCGAAAACGTGGCGTGTTTCATCCAGCTAGCTGTTAATAATAATCGAAGTGCTCGCACAATTGATTCGAATAGTTTGAACGCGAACAGCAGCGGGTATCACGATAAACTAGCCACTAACTGCACCGCTGGAAATGAGCATCGAGGTATCTACATTTAATTTCCGGCCCGTGCAACCATAACGAAACGAGTACTGACGTTGGTTCCTGTTTGTCTCGCGACACCTCGACGTATTTATGTCGAAACTTAGACCGTGTATCCGCGTTTCCAGTCCGAACATTCGACAACGATATCCACGGGTGAACCGTGATCCCAGGGACACATTATTTTTCAGCGAACCAGCACAACCACGCAAACTTCGTGTTTCGATAAAACTTTACTGTAGTCGCTAGAAAACTGCGATAACTTCAACATTTCTCTTTTTTATCCTTCGACCGAATGTTTTATTGCGTTTCCGTTTTGTTCGACTTTTTCTCAATCAGTCAAATATTTTTATAGAGATTCAGTTTGAATTGTTCGGATACGTCATTCTTTCGTTCTGATTTTCCGATTTTACGTCAAGACTGCAATTTTACTCGATGTGGAATTTAATGATTACACAACGGGTTTTGATTATTGGTAATGTGATACGGCATCAAGTTTTTGGGAAAAAAGAGGAAAGAGTAATGGGAAATTTGTTCTGACGGTGTGTGTCAATCGCGGCAGCGAGTCAGGCTCGAGTTTTAAAATAAATAGGAAGAAAAAAAAAGCGACAAGTAGGTCAAGTTGGCACAAAGTGCAGTCATTGTTACACGAGGGAACGGCCAAAGCTCACGAAATAAGTGTCTTTAGAATTTCTGCCGACCGGAATCGTGGAAAAAAAATGTAACTGGAGCGAGGCGAGGGACCAGAATTATATCTAGCAGGGTTTTTACTTTATTTTCGAGCGCGATCATTAGACCAATTAAGGAATCTCATAAACGAGAAGTGGGAAGATAGGTAAAGTATCGTGAGAGTATCGCATGAGAACCTCACCGAAATATTATTGAAATGCTGGAGGAACAAATTCGAAGCGATATCCGAAGAGATAAATTTCTATAGCGTTATAGATTGCGTCATCGAATTATCCGGTACATTTTCGTGTTCATTAAAATGGATGAACATCTCCGTAAGTAGCCATAAAATTTGCATAGAGCATAGTTAAAGGGAGAAAATGCGCACCCTTCGAAACGCGGGTATACTCGGGCACCCTCGGTGAATATCGTAAAAGGCAGAGAGGAGGCGGAAAATAACACGGTCACACATTTTCCACGATGCTGAAGTAAAAATGAGAAATATTATTCGCCCCTTCTCGCCGGTGAAATCGAGTTACCGCGACAGGGTGTGTCGACGCAGGGTGACTAGGGGCATTATTACCCCACTTTTTCAGCGAGCATTTGCTCGTGAGACCGGCATTTTTCACCGGATGACCCTTCAAAACGCCACCATCGAGGGATAAGTGGTAAAAATCTCGCGTTAAGCCACCTCTCGAAAAATCCTTCTAATTATTGTAACAGGCTGCCTGAGCCGGTTGACATGTTTACAAGCCCCTCGCGCCAGTAATTATAAATTTCATAATTATACCTTTCTGCTTGTCACCTGCGAGCAGATCAAATTTCCATGCGAACCCACGGAACGATAAACCACGTTGTTTTTCGTCGTCTCGGTAAACTCTATCTCGGAGAGATTAATGGGTTATTTGCATTGCAAAAGAGAAATATATTTTAAGGGGTTTTATTATGTTAATGATTTTTAAATAAACATGTTTAAAAAAATGTGTTTGGTCATTGTGCTACTCGTTATGAATCAGTATTACTTTCAATCTACCGATATACTACTTGTTTGACCACCTACTCGCAGAAGATTACTTGTCTGACTACGTATCTTCTCATACTACTTGCTAGATCTCCTGATTATACTACTTTATGGCAATCTATATGCCTGATACTCAGTTGGCTCTAACTAGTTGTCTGACCACCCAGTTCACTCTAACTACTTGTCTGACTACTACCTCAGTTGACTTTAACAACTTGTCTGACCACAGACTCAGTTGACTGTAACTACTTATCTGACCAGTCAGTTGACTGGATCTACTTGTCTGACCACTAACTCAATTGGCTCTAACTACTTGTCTGACCACTGACTCAATTGGCTCTAACTACTTGTCTGACCACTGACTCAGTTGGCTCTAACTACTTGTCTGACCACAGACTCAGTTGGCTGTAACTACTTATCTGACCAGTCAGTTGGCTCGATCTACTTGTCTGACCACTGACTCAGTTAGCTCTAACTACTTGTCTGACCACTGACTCAGTTGGCTGTAACTACTTATCTGACCAGTCAGTTGGCTCGATCTACTTGTCTGATCACATACGAGGTACATACTACTTGTCTGACCACTTAAATACTACATACTACACATCTGATGCACGTTTAATTCTACTTATTCGAAACTCTACTCATTTAGTACTACTTGTGAGACCGCCTAATCATTGCACATCACTTGTCTGATCACCAAGTATTATACCACTAGTCTGACCAACCAGTGATATACTACTTGTATGCCCATGTACCTTCATATCACTTATCTGACCAGATATTCTCATACTACTTGTCTGTCCAATTTCACATACATATTGTGCTACCACTAACCAATTTAATATATGGCAAACATCAGTGGTAATATTTCAAACAATAAAATCTGTATTGAATATAACTTCCTCTACCAAACGTACCACTATTATTATTTTTTTATGAATAATCATAGAAAATCCTAGTTTTAAAATTTCTTGATATATTTTTTCGTTGAAAATACGACGGTATCTTCAGTAAATACATAACGATCGCAAAACCATAAGCGCAGCCACTCTTCACTGCAATCTCGACGTTCTTTCCGCGAAGTGAAATGTCAAAACGTGTTCATAGTACCGTTCAATTTTCACTCGGTCCTTTTGTACAAAATTTTGCAGCTCACGTATATGCACTGACCGAAACAGCGTAAAAAAGAGAGAAAGGATATTAAAACGGATCATTCAGTCTATTTTAAAGAACGCAGACTGGTAGATACTTTTTTTTTTATTGTATAACAGTCAGAGAGAAGAGATTTCCGCTTCGCGGAAATGCAATTTTGCGTTTGCACGGAAGATAAAAAAAAAGATATTCGAAAAAAGTGGATGTACATTTTCCGCATAATATTAAGTAAGGGCATCGTTATTATTTCGCGTTACAACTGTCAACAAGAGAAAACAATAATTACTGTTTTTGTTTGTAAAGAATGAACCACCATAATCGACCGCAAAGAAATTCTCTCAACATTATTAAAAGCCACTTCCGTTCGAACTTTTATATCACCTTTTATTCTACCTCTTGTTCCGTTCTTTTAGTTCGGGAATTTGGAAAATTGGAGATCGGAGAATTTTCAATCAATGGATTATTTAACTAGATTACCGAATTCCTCAGTTACAAATTTTGGCATTTCTCAGGTGCCCGCAAATTCCATTTTTCTGCCTACCTACTTCTACTAGCTACACTCTCAAGATTCCAAATTTCTCATATCCTAAATTTTTCAAATTCCAAATAGCTCAAATACGAAATCGCGCAAATCCCAACTGAGATCCTCATAAATCTGATTTGAGATTCTCTCAAATTCCAACTTTTCCAAATCTCAACCTTCCAAAACCCCATATCTCACAAATTCCAACTCTATCAAATTCTGAATCTCCCAAATCCTAACTCTTTCAAATTTCAAATCTCCCATATCTCTACCTTCCCAAACCCGAACTCTCCCAAATCCCAAATTTCTCTATCCCAATTGTCCCAAAATACAACATCTTCCAAGTCCCACATTTTTCAAATTCTAATTGTCCCAAACCCCAAATTTCTCAAATCATAATTGTACCAAACTCCAAATTTCTCAAATTCTCAACTTTCCCAAATCCCAAATCTCTCAAATTCCAACTTTTCCAAATCCCAACTCTCTCAAATTCCATATCTCTCAAATCCCAAATCTCCCAAATCTCGAAAATCCCAAATTTCCTAAAACACAAATCTATCAAATTCCAAATCTCCCAAATTCCTACCTTCCCAAATCCTAACTCTTTCAAATTCCAAATCTCCCACATTTCTACCTTCCCAAATCTTAGCTTTCCCAAACCCTAACTCTCCCAAATCCCAAATTTCTCTATCCCAATTGTCCCAAATTCCAACTTTTCCAAGTCTCAAATTTCTCAAATTTTAATAGTTCCAAACCCCAAATATCTCAAATCCTAATTGTCCCAAATTCCAACTCTCTCAAATTCCAAATCTCTCAAATTCCCAATCTCCCAAATCCCAAATTTCCTAAAACCCAAATCTCTCAAATACCAAATCTCCCAAATCCCAACTTTCCCAAATCCCAATGTTTCGTACGCGTCCGCGACGAGACTATCGATACTATGTTAGACCGAGTCAACGAGGGTTGTAAATCCTCGACACGGGTGAACCGACGCCACGATTCGCGTACGACCCCACGACCGATTAAGGATATAGGGTTATTATGGTTGAAATCAAAAGACAACTGTTGATGTTTGTAAAAATGAGTTTAATTTTGAAACGGGTTTAGTTTGTTTCTGATTACGTTTATGATGTACGGTTGTTTGGGTTTGATATACGATTTTGCTTGTTTGGTATTGATACGTAAGGTTAGTGGTTTTAAGGAAAAGAGAACGTTTTCCCTTGTATACGAAATGAGAAGTGTCCGTTTCGTTGACAAGGTGTCAACGAAGAAGACGTTGTTTGTGGGTGGGCCCCGTGGATCTGTCGACCAAGAAGCCAATCAGTGGTAACCTTGATTTTGTTGCCTTCTCATTGGCCTCCGGTTCAACGAATCGTTTCTCGTCCGGAGGGGGTATTTTGTTAATGTAAAATGACCTGGCTTTCCAGGTTTTTCTGGTAGGAAAGAACCCGGGTCAGCGCGATACATGCTGCTCGCAGATGCTTTTATGACGCACCGTTACCTTGGGTACTCGACTGAACTTGGACATTTGAACAATGCTAATGGATTGTGCCGGACACGGAACCGGACCTTTACAATTCTAAATGTCGCCGTTAAGAAGTTAATTGTATATTGGACTGATTTGAGTTATTTATTGCAACCGCTTATGGTTGTAAGAAATGAGAATTTTCGTGTTCGGCAAGGATGTTAATTTGTATTGCCTTTTTATGGTGGCATGGACAGAAGACGTCAATAATGATTTTTTGGTGAATAACCGTGTTCATAGCAACGCGGAACACCCAAATCTCCCAAATCCCTAGCCTCCAAAATTTCCCAAGTACAGCAAACGGTTCTTACGTAAAGAATGTAACGTATTTCTGGAAAAAGAATGTGCTTCAGAGCGATTTCATTTGTGTTTCATGTAGCTCACGTCCCTTGATAATAATGCTCTTCTAATGGCGGCATTAAAACCGTAGGCGTGCAATTATGGTAGATTAACGCGCATACGACTTTTTTCTCCTTTGGCTGGCACTATACTACATTTACGTCATACAACTGGAGGTGACATCCTACGCAATGCGGCTATTACTATCGTTGTTTGCGATAATAGCCTGATCCACATTTTGTATTAGCCCCAAAAAAACACTCGGTCCATTCCCTTACAAAAGAGCCTCGTATCAAATAAAATTCTAGCAAATCCCCCAAACTACAAATTTACAGAATATTCTCGGGTGTCAACTAAATTTATCACAAACGTGTAAACATAGAAATATTACATTTTCAAGTGAGATTTGCAAATCTCAAATGTCAATTTTCATTCTCTAAATTTGTACGCCTGACAAGTCGACGACCTGTAAAATTAGGGAACAACCTTAAAATTTTTAGATTTCTATAACCATCTCTTCGAGCTGTGAAATTATTTTGAAAGCTTGAAATTTGTACGAAACGCTACGTTCCAGGTATATTTTTACATTGCATATTTTATAAAAAATGCTCCCAGTAGGATAAAAGTGTGAACGAATTGTCGTTCGAAGAACGGTCCCCGTTCAGCACTTTTATAGGTCCCAGTTGTGATTCACCAAACCAACGTGCTCGCAAAGTGGTACTGATTAAGTGGCACAGTTAGTGGGTGGTACTTGAATAACGAACATAATCATTAGTAACGGAGGCAGTTTCCGGTACTCGTGCTAATAACCGACACGCACGCGATCGTAATTATTATTTGCGGCTTTTGGGCGCGCGTGTTGAGCTACACGATGGCGATAACGAGGAAACCAAAATGTAATTTGTTTTGGGCAGAAAATAAAATTAGAACTGACAGTGAATCGAAGTTAAATTCATCGAATCTGTTGCGTTAACTCTGTGCAATACGAATGACGTTGACCTGTTTCATGATTTATTCAAATATTTTTAAATATTCTAAAATTAATATGAGTTTGTAAATAGGCAATGAGACTTCAGCTTGAACATTTTACGTGGGATTTAAAAAACATTGAAAATTGTGAACACCTAAAATTGAATGTGATTGAAAATACAATTATGAGCAAACGAAGCTACCAGCACTAAGGAAGAGGAAAATTAAAAACAATGAAAATCGAATGCACTGAAAATTGTAACTACGCAAAATTAAGAACACTCAACCATGAATGAAACGAGAATTACGACCCAAGATTAAAAGTACTCGAACTTGAATGAAATGAGAATTGCAAGTACCCGAAATTAAGAACAGACCGACCACATCGAAAGAATGATGCAAAAGATTGCGTTGAAATTACAAGTGTTCAGGAGACAAGAGATGAACAGATTAAACGGGATAACTTTGTCAAAGTGTCCGAGGAAGTCAGTTAAGCTCAATATGTCCCGAGGATGAAAAGCTCGCTTCCCGAAAATATCGGATACCTGATAAGTGTTGCGGCGAGAACAAAGGATGATACCTTAGAGCGGTTATCGGATACGGTGCAATATTGTTCGAAATAGAAACTACAGTGTGGACTATGTACCTCTTTATCTGTTCATTGAAATCCTGTGCCATTGCTTGCAATCTTATCTCGCGACATATCGCCGAAATCTTACTTGTTCAAGCCTTTATTACGACGATAAGATATTGACTTAAAACTTTCAATTGTTGTATAATTTTAATATTATAAAATTATGAGACTGTTTTGCATAAGAAAATAAGAATCGAAGATCCAAAGTATTAATCAAAAGTGACGTGAATGTAAGAAATAGAAAAAAAAAATAGTAGAAATAAGATTTCAAGACTGACCATCGAACGGTGACACATTATCCATCATTTTTCATTAGGATGGTCATTAATAATCGCGATGACAAGGTTCATTAATATTCTATAACGAGGACCTTCCTTGCAAAAGAAAGCAAACAGCCAAAAAACAAACAGAACTCCGACTATATTTGATCAGCGTAGAAGTACATCGACCATTAGCTATAATTATTAATCAATACTCTATAACGACAAGGTTTATCACCGGTAATAATAAGTGAGAATCGTTGCATGAGTAAGTTGAGAATTCCGTTATGTTTCGATTGTGAAATATAGGTGTAGGTATGAATTTTGGTGCGAAGGAATTCAATGCGTAGGAATTTCGATGCATGGGAATTCAAGCTGTACGAATTTTGATGCATCGGAATTCAATATGTAGGAATTTCGACACGTAGGAATTCAGTATGTAGGAATTTCGACACGTAGGAATTCAATGAGCAAGAATTCCAACGCATAGGAATTCCAACGCATAGAAATTTTGACGCATAGGAATTTCAAACCATAGGAATTCCAATGCGTAGGAATTCCAATGTGTAGGAATTCCAAAGCATAGGAATTCAACGCACAAGAATTCCAACGCATAGAAACTCACAATGTTGGAATTCCAACGCATAGGAACTCAAAATGTAGGAATTCCAACGCGTAGAAATTTCGACGCATAGAAATTCAGCGCGCAAGAATTCCAACGCATAGGGATTCAAAATGTAGGAATTCCAAGGCGTAGAAATTTTGACGCATAGGAATTTCAAAGCATAGGAATTCCAATGCGTAGGAATTCCAATGTGTAGGAATTCCAATGTGTAGGAATTCCAAAGCATAGGAATTCAACGCGCAAGAATTCCAACGCATAGGAACTCAAAATGTAGGAATTCCAACGCGTAGAAATTTCGACGCATAGGAATTCAACGCGCAAAAATTCCAACGCATAGGAATTCGAAGTGTAGGAATTCCAAGGCGTAGAAATTCAACGTGTAGTAATTCCAACGCATAGAAATTCAAAATGTTGGAATTCCAAGGCGTAGAAATTTCGATGCATAGGAGTTGAACATGTAGGAATTCGAACGTATAGGAATTCCAACGCTTAGTAATTTCGACGAACGAGAATTCAACGCGTAAGAATTTCGACGCATAGGAATTCAACATGTAGGAATTCCAACACCCAGGAATTCCATCGCATAGGAATTCAACGTGTAGAAAATTCACCATACAATAACCCAAAGTGCTGGAATTCTACGACCAATGACTAGAATTCACAGAAACTATGCAGGAATTGCACAAACAAAAATGTTGCCCACATGAATTTAATACACTATAGACTATCCGTAACATCACAACGTAATAATTACGAATAATCAATTTCCAATTAATTAAAATCAGCGCATACAATTTGCAAAAATAACGAAAGCCCCGACTCATTTTATGGACCATACATTCCCCCTCGACTTTAATTCGGGTAATATCGAACGACCAATACTTTAACCACGCCATAATACGACACTGTTATCGCAGGTTTGAGGAACGCAGACACGAAAGAAACGCAATTCTGGATGAATTACGAGGGCCACTTTGTCATCGTGCCGAGAGGGGGGCAAGAAAGCAACATAATGCATTGGCATGGCTGGAAAATTGAAACCGAAAATGAACGAGACAAGACGCAAAAGTTAGCCAGAAGATCGTTCTTCTCCTGTCTAATCTCTTTTAATCTGCCTGCTTGCATATGAATAAGACACTCCCCGGAACGTCTGAATCGGAAGAATTTCACGGAAAAATTAGTAATTACCAAGATGGAAGACAAGGGAGAATTGTTCTCATAAGATGAATTGTAAAGGAGAGTATCTCGAAATCTGGTGGAAATAAATCCATCAGGAAATTTTTTGTCAAACAGTAATTAACAATCATCATTGTTAACATTTATTTTTAGGGACATCCACAGAAACGCAAGATGTTAAAATAATAATATTTTCAAGATCATAACATGTTGAAATATCTTTACACGTGAGATACTTTGAATGTTTCAACTGTTGTTTGAACCACTTCGTATCATCAATAATATCGAAGGCATTCGATTTAAATGGGACATCCGTACGATACGTATCACGTTGTGAATAGTATATCGGTACAATCCCCGTGTCCCTGGACGTTTAAGGCGGCTCCTCAGGGATTCGGTACGAGTTAGGATGTAAAAAGGCACGTGCAAGTATCAAGAGGAATTTCCAATGCATCGACGGAAGAGGGTTCGTCAAACGGCATTAGAAATTTCTGTCACGCGTCAGTCCTTCCACGATCTGTCTTTATTACCGAGTGGAAAGTCAGAGAACGAGGGACTTGTCGACGATTTTCGACACGATCGTGTCGTGATTCGATTCGCGTGAATTTTTCTATTTCCTTCGACCGTTGTTGGGAAACTGTCCGAGACACACACGCGTCCTGATGAAAATTGCAACCGGGACACTCGAATCAGGCTACCACGTCTCCGCGAGAAACTTCAAAATGTGCTTATCCTGTTTAGACCTTCCGAAAGGGGTGTAAATCGATTTCGGCTAACGATGTTCGGTGCTTTGAAGAGGACTCTAATGCGATGGAAACGTGGGAATTGAACTACGAATTCTATAAATATAACAATTCGAGTTTAATTCGTTACACTTGTTCTCAAATTTTTCTGGACAGCTTGCTATTTCACAAATATTTTCCATATTTCCAATTCTTCGTTTCCTCTCAAAATCCAGATATTGTCGCAGAAACATTTATAATTTCTGTTAACAATGGATATCGTATGCGTTGGAATTCTTGCGTGTTGGAATTCCTACATGTTGAATTCCTATGCGTTGAATTCCTATTCGTCGAAATTACTAAGCGTTGGAATTCCTACATGTTGAGTTCCTATGCCTTGGAATTCCTATATTTTGAGTTTCTATGTGTTGGAATTCTTGTGTGTTGAATTCCTATGCTTTGCTATTAAAACACATTGGAATTCCTACGCATTGGAATTCCTATGCTTTGAAATTCCTATGCGTCAAAATTTCTATGCGTTGGAATTCCTACATTTTGTTTTCCAATGCGTTGGAATTCCTACACGTTGAATTCCTATGCTTTGGAATTCCTACACATTGGAATTCCTACGCATTGGAATCCTATGCATCAAAATTTCTACGCGTTGGAATTCCTACATTTTCAATTCCTATGCGTTGGAATTCCTACATTTTGAGTTTCTATGCGTTGGAATTCTTGGGCGTTGAATTCCTATGCTTTGCAATTCCCACACATTGGAATTCCTACGCATTGGAATTCCTATGCTTTGAAATTCCTATGCGTCAAAATTTCTATGCGTTGGAATTCCTACACGATGAATTCCTATGCATCGAAATTTCTACCCCTTGGAATTCCTACACTTTGAATTCCTATCCGTTAGAATTCTTGCTCGTTGAATACCTATGCGTCGAAATTTCTACGCATTGGAATTCCTACATGTTGAGTTCCTATGCGTTGGAATTCCTACATTTTGAGTTTCTATGCATTGGAATTCTTGTGCGTTGAATTCCTATGCTTTGCAATTCCTACACATTGGAATTCCTACGCATTGGAATTCCTATGCTTTGAAATTCCTATGCGTCAAAATTTCTATGCGTTGGAATTCCTACATTTTGTTTTCCAATGCGTTGGAATTCCTACACGTTGAATTCCTATGCTTTGGAATTCTTGCTCGTTGAATTCCTACGTGTCGAAATTCCTACACATTGGAATTCCTACGCATTGGAATCCTATGCGTCAAAATTTCTACGCGTTGGAATTCCTACATTTTGAATTCCTATGCGTTGGAATTCTTGCTCGTTGAATTCCTACGTGTCGAAATTCCTACATGGAAATATGGATCAAAATTGAATCCGACGAATGCTTTGAAAGGCACGAACGAATTCATAAGACCCAGTGAAAATTACGTAACGTCAGAGGAATCGAGGCATCAGAAACGCATATCGCGATTAATATCAAGCTTTGAAATGAGCTATCGCGATGGAATGGAACGGTAGCTTCCTTGACAATGTCTTATGGGTCGATCCACTTCCTGGAATGATATCGTCAATGATTTATGAGCCACTAAGATCCATCCTGCATGATCTCTTCCATCTGATGCCACTTTATCAGAGTAGCAGCCGTGTAAACACGCTTCCTAGAGAGCGATTGGATGTTACTTGCAGATAGGCGTACAGGTTGGACGTTCTCCTAAACGAGCTTCAACTAGAGTTCTCTCACGGAGTGAAATTAATTTTCTACGTCGTGATTCCGGGCAACGCTGCCATCTCCTATTTAACATTTTTATTCGCCTATCAGATGCAGGGTGCAATTTACATTTGAGTATCTTGACATCCCATTTGTGGGAATTCATACTCGGGAAAATATTTTTAGTATTTAATGTAGATTGATTTTCATTCATTAGAGTTATGGTGAGTAGGAATTCAACTTGCGAGACAATAGGAATTCAAAATTCTATATTGAATAGGCATCTTCTAGATCCCTATATTTGTAGATAACCATATTGCCAGCGCATAACGTATGTACTTCTACATATGAACCTAGGTATATTCGTAGATACTTAGAACTTCATATGTCTACAATCCAGGAACTCTTAGGGACAAACTTAGAGATAAATCTAGATACGTAGATCTCAATATTCGTGGATTCCAATGATTCAAGATGCAAATATACCTAGGTGTATAACTAGGTCCCAATATCCCAAATAACAGTATCTTTCAATAACAATATCTCGTTGATATCACACCCCCAGATTCTTGTATTATGGAACCACATATTCCTATATCCAAATGTTCTCGAATCCTAATATCCCTAGTTACCTAGATACCGACATCCCTACATTCCCATATCCCTAGATTCCTACATCCCTTGATACGAATATCCCTAGATTCCCATATCCCTTGATACCAGTATCCCTAGTTTCCTATATGTCTTGACACCTTTATTTTCATATGTGTGGAAGTCATCCTATCTACATCCCAATATTCCTAGTTTCTAACATCCCTAAATCCCGTCTTACATCCAGATTTCCCTAGATTCCTACATCCCTTGATACGAATATCCCTAGATTCCCATATCCCTCGATACCAGTATCCCTAGTTTCCTATATGTCTTGACACCTTTATTTTCATATGTGTGGAAGTCATCCTATCTACATCCCAATATTCCTAGTTTCTAACATCCCTAAATCCCGTCTTACATCCAGATTTCCCTAGATTCCTACATCCCTTGATAAGAATATCCCTAGATACCCATATCCCTCGATATCAATATCCCTAGTTTCCTATATCTCTTGACACCTCTATTTTCATATGTGTGGAAGTCAACCTATCTACATCCCAAGATTCCTAGTTTCTAACATCCCTAAACCCCGGCTTTCATCCAGATTTCCCTAGATTCCTACATCCCTTGATACGAGTATCCCTAGATTCAAATATCCCTCGATACCAGTATCCCTAGTTTCCTATATGTCTTGACACCTCTATTTTCATATGTGTGGAAGTCAACCTATCTACATCCCAATATTCCTAGTATCTAACATCCCTAAACCCCGGTTTACGTCCAGATTTCCCTAGATTCCTACATTCCTTGATACGAATATCCCTAGATTCCCATATCCCTTGATACCAGTATCCCTAGTTTCCTATATCTCTTGACACCTCTATTTTCATATGTGTGGAAGTCAACCCATCTACATCCCAATATTCCTAGTTTCTAACATCCCTAAACCCCGGCTTACATCCAGATTTCCCTAGATCTCTTATACCCCTAGACAATCCGACCTAGTAGCTATATCCCTAGAATTCGAAATCTCTGTTCTCATATCTTGATATACCCAATTGAAAATAATAATAGCGAGGTAATAATTTATTCAGGTTGGACAAATATAACGTGTAAGAAAGAAGCGGGAATATTAGGGTAATGAAACGATATTGAACTTGTTGAACAAGGTCAGCTTTCCAGGGCAGCGAAAAAATGAGGTGGAAGTGAAAAGTAGAAATTATTTTTGTCGCTCGGCATGCTACCGGTTAGATAATCCCACGGCTTAGAGATGCAGCTTGCGTGAGGTGGGTGTATTGCGTGACTGCCGGGTCACGCCGGTTTTATACGAGTTAAAGTGGTCTGAAAACAGTTCCGTTTCTCTGCTACGCTATTACACGTTTCCTGCAACGATATCTGATACAAAACGCACCATAAAATTCTACTTTAGGAAGCTACCGGTTTTTAATCGCTTCGCCTAGATCGTTCGATCCTAGTTACTAGTTTTATACGCAAATTTTATTCAATTACTAATTATGTACGGATAAGGAGGTTATTAGTACACGTTTGCAAATTAGCAGTTTATTAGCGGTCGCGATAGTTTGAACGAACGGAATATTTATGATACTGCATGCGCTAGTGGTGTAAACCAACATTGGTCAGACGTCGCGTCAGAAATTCATAGCACTGCTTTCCAAACTAGATACGTTGTGGAGAAATGTTCATAAGGTACTTTAGATCTAAAATCCAAAAATATAAGAATTCCCTAGATCATATAATTAAATATTTGTAATTCTTCAAATTTCAGTTCACGGACCAAAATTCAAGAATTCTTAGTTTCTCCTTAGTGCCAAAATTGAAAAATTCTTCAGATCCAAGCGACCAAGAACAATTTACCTTCAAGTTCAAATATTACCTAGTTTAACAATTCTGAATTCCAAATTCAATTCTTTGAATTTCAGATTGAAAGTTCCAAAGTAATCCCAAAATTCCCTATATCGCAAAGTTCCAAAATCTGAAAAACCAAAACAATGTCCAAATCGAAAAGTTAAAAATTCCTGAATTCCCTAGACTATATATTCCAAAATCCCAAATGTTCAAAAATCAAAAATTCCAAAAATTGAACGTTCCAAATATCAGTCATCCTAAAATTCCCTATATCGCAAAGTTAAAAAATTTCAAAATCCAAAAAAATTTCCAAATCGAAAAGTTAAAAATTCCTAAATTCTCTAGACTAGATATTCTAAAATCCCAAATGTTCAAAATTCCAAAAATTAAAAGTTCCATAGATCATTCATCCCAAAATTCCCTATATCGCAAACTTCCAAAATCTCAAAACCCCAAAAAATTTCCAAATCGAAAAGTTCAAAATTCCTGAATTCCCTAGACTAGATATTCTAAAATCCAAAATTCCAAAAACTAAAAGTTCCAAATGTCAGTCATCCTAAAATTCCCTATATCGCAAAGTTCCAAAACCCAAAATCCAAAAAAATTTCCAAATCGAAAAGTTAAAAATTCCTAAATTCCCTAGACTAGATATTCTAAAATCCCAAATGTTGAAAAATCCAAAATTCCAAATATCAGTCATCGTAAAATTCCCTATATCGCAAAATTCCAAAACCCAAAATCCAAAAAAATTTCCAAATGGAAAAGTGAAAAATTCCTAAATTCCCTAGACTAGATATTCTAAAATCCCAAATGTTCAAAATTCCAAAAATTAAAAGTTCCATAGATCATTCATCCCAAAATTCCCTATATCGCAAATTTCGAAATTCTCAAAAACCCAAAAAATTTCCAAATCGAAAAGTTAAAAATTCCTGAATTCCCCAGTGTATATTCTAAAAGTCCAAATACTCAAAGGTTCCAGTCTACAGAATGTGCTCGTGTCGCACGAAAAGTCCCCAGATGTCGGAAGTAGCAGAAAGTGTACGGGAGTTGGAGCCAGTAAAAGTATACGGATGGTGTATTAACATTAGGGAGAGCAGTGTGACGTATACCATATGCGCGCAGAGTAGAGCCAAAGGGTGAAACGATCGAAGGGAGCCGAACTGTCGAGGTCTCCCTCGCGACACGAACAGCCAGGGCGATTGACCTGGCTGACCTGACCCAGAGTTACTTGGGTCATAGTTGGCTGAGATCGGGTAAAATCGTGCTGGTTCGAGCGTGTTCGCACCACCCTCGCCCAACCCACAACCCGAAGGAAGAGCGTTGTCGCTCGATACTTTCGCGGACGTGCCAGCAGTGCTTGTTCTACTGTCGACGATCACGTTACCCTGCACTGACACGCGAGAAATCATGTTGATCGCACTCTCTCCATTTCCGTATTTCAATTTTTATCTATTCTCTCGACCTTCTGCGTATGCGACTCGCCAGTAGGCACCACCACCCGCATTCTTTCGACATGAAATGTTTTCGAAACGATTGTGATATCAGTGGTGATCGACCTCGACTTACAACCGATTCGAGTTGCCATCTTTTTACAGATATTGCGGTGGAAAATCAAGGTTTCTAGTCTGTGCGTGAGCAGCTTTTATAGATACCGAATTATTCGGTTATTTGATATATTTTATACGAATTTTACATGTTTTATTAATGTCAACACCTCAGGGGCTGTTATCGATATTTATGTACTGAATTTTTTTTATAGACATCTTGATAATTGAAACTGTGGAAAGAATATTAAAATGAACATTGTAGACTACAAGATAAATCCTATAGAATGAGAAAATATTAACCTTTAACCCATTAGGGTTAACCATATTAACCCTAGAGATTTTAATGATTTCAATTTTATTGAAATGATGATTTGATTATTTGACTGTGTAACTTCGTTATTGGAACTTTTAATTAACTTCAGATTCTCGATAAAAATGAAACCATGCAAGCTTGTATTATCACTGAATTAAATTTTGATCGTCCAGAAAAGTTAACAATTAATAACGCAATATCATTGTAACAGAATATTCCATATCCCATGTTATTCCTTGAAATCGAATTCATAGTAATACTCACAGAATTATTGATTTTAATATCATAAATATTGCTTGATATTTAAAATAACACGTTTGTTCCTGGAAATTTTTCATTAATCATCTCTGCTACAATTTCAACAGAAATATTAAACTTCAATGTTTTCCTGCAATATTTTCATTAAAATTGAATATTATTTTGAAAGCTACGAAGCTTGTTAACGATTACAGGGTAAACGTAAGACGACTCGTAAGCATGTAAGAATGAAAAAAGAAGAAATCATGCCTGTGTTTGGAGTAACGATTAATATTCAAAGTGATGTAAATCGTGCAGCACTGGTCTAATTAAAATTTAAATCACCGTTATTGATGCAGCACTTGAGTGAAATTCGTTAAATATTCTCTCACGAACGGTCTTACTGTTTGCTCCCTCGTCTTGGTCTCCGATTCTTTCTCGAAGATATGAACGAGCTTTTAACACGAATATTTAACCATTTGCCTTCATAATTAATCATACAAATACTGTCGCGAATATTCTCCCCTCTTGGTAAATTAAAATGACTCGACAACTAGAGAAGAATCGATTTAATTAAGATTACGGATTTATTAACATCGCTGCAATTTTATATACACAAATTTGTTAATTTTCTTATGAAATTTTGTGGAAGTTTAACTCTTTCATTTTTTGACCGATCGCTATTTTAATTTTTTAACTACTCACAGTTGCACTTTAGCACCTCTTATGCAAAATATTTCGAAGGATTGTTTCACCAGAAAAATGCAGCAGTATTTACATTTTTCTACACTTACAAAAAAATAAAAATTGTAGAAATTATCATAGTGTAATTGAAATTGTATAGTTCTAGATACCTGTATAATTGTACATACAAGATAATTGTATAATCGTAGATAAATATATAAAAATTGTATCTACAAATGGTACCCTATCATTTACAAATCTCCCCGCAAATTTTTCTGTAACAATTTAAAAAAAACCTTTCCGATAATTGTAAACACCCCATACGAACAATTCCGCGATATTACGGTAGAATTATCGGAAAAGAAAGATAATTGAAATTTTGAGCTACACATCCCTTTCAACGCGTAATATCGCGTACTTCTATCTTCACAGTAGCACGATAACGTAGCGGAATATTTTATTACCTCGACATTTTAGCGCAGACAACAATCGCACCGGCAAACTATTCCAAGCGTCGAATCGCTTTGTACTCGTTTGATCGTCGACAAAGATGGACGTTGCATGGAAACTGATAATAATGACGAATGTACATGGCTAGATACTGTCTGTAATTATAACTCAACGCAACGATGTCGGCTTTGAAACCCTATCTGGTATCGATCTGCACGAAAAACAGGACAAAATGTTTCTGTCAGCTTGTTATCGCCGTTGAAATTTCATTTTTTTTTCTTCGAACCTTTTTTTTTTTGCTTTGTCGGCGAATTTTTGTGGCGAAAATTTGGGATTTTTCATTTTGGGGGATTGGGGGATTTTATAGGTGGAGCATTCGAAGATTTGAGGTTTTGGGAATTTTAGTTTTTGGGGATTGGGGGATTTTTGAGAATTTTGGAGATTTGACAATTTTTGAATTTTTGAAATTGGGGGATTTGATAGGTGGGGCATTCGAAAATTCGGGGTTTTGGGAATTTTAGTTTTTGGGGATTGGGGGATTTTTGAGAATTTTGGAGATTTGACAATTTTGGAATTTTGGGGATTAGGGGATTTGATAGTTGAGGATTCGAAAATTCGGGGTTTTGGGAATTTTAGTTTTTGGGGATTGGGGGATTTTTGAGAATTTTGGAGATTTGACAATTTTGGAATTTTTGAAATTGGGGGATTCGATAGGTGGGGCATTCGAAGATTCGGGGTTTTGGAAATTTTAGTTTTTGGGGATTGGGGGATTTTTGAGAATTTTGGAGATTTGACAATTTTGGAATTTTGGGGATTAGGGGATTTGATAGTTGAGGATTCGAAAATTCGGGGTTTTGGGAATTTTAGTTTTTGGAGATTGGGGGATTTTTGAGAATTTGGGAGATTTGACAATTTTGGATTTTTGAAAATTTGGGGATTTGACAATTTTGGAAATTGGGGGATTTGATAGGTGGGGCATTCGAAAATTCGGGGTTTTGGGAATTTTAGTTTTTGGAGATTGGGGGATTTTTGAGAATTTGGGAGATTTGACAATTTTGGAATTTTGGGGATTTAATAGTTGAGGAATCGAAAATTTGGCGATCATATTAAATATTTCCAAATATTAGCAGGGATATTTCGAAGGAATGAGATAATGTAAAATTAATGTTTGCAAACCCCTCCCCAACTTTTGTACCACCCTGTATCACTGTTACTACCCACCCCATACAAAAGTCCCAAAATAAATATTTCGCATATTATTAAATATTTCCAAATATTAGCAGGGATATTTCGAAGGAGTGATGTTAAAATTATTTAAAGATGATATAATGATATCGTAGACTGATGGTAGTCTAATTCGTATTATCATCGGAAGCGATGTACCATTAACGTAACATCAAAGCCGAATTCCCGCGAGTTCGGAAATTTCATATTCCACGTACGTGCGAAAGTTAAGCACACCGAGGGATTAACTTCACTTACAACCTAATTTTCTAACTTTCTATATTTCATGCGATGCCGCTATTACACCGTTCTACATCTACATCCGACAGTTTGTCATATTTTCACCGATTCCACGTCCCCACTCTTTCTCTCGCTATTATTACTGTCGTTTTCCCTTTTCATATTGCTTCGTCGACGATTTATTGCCCTTTTCATTCGTTATTACTCTCTTGCGGAGTCTCGAAGCTAGAAATTGAAACAGCCGGCGTATGAACGTTGTTCCGAAACGAATAATAGCCACTTAAATATGCCCATTCCGATTAAAAAACTGAGAAATGTTTCGGAATTCTTCAACGGAGGAAAATTTTTCGTTATGTATCCACTATTCTCCTATCGATCTTCTTTGTTGAAGTATTAAATAATTTAGTCAAAAAATTGCTTGCATTTGCTTTCAAATAATTGAGTAAAATTTAGAGTTACATACAGAGAAAATATACAGTTGGATACAAAAGTAGTCTCATATTCATAATTAAAAAATATTTACAATAAAATGTAACTATAACAAAATAGCTTGAGTTTGCCAGAAATAATTGTGTAAAATTTAGAGTGACACAAGGAAAAAATATAGAAAGTTTAACATAAGAGTAGTTTCAAATTCGCAGTTAAAATTTTGAACATGAAAAATTTAAGTTTAAATTCCAAACTTGAACAAAGCCTTCAATTTGTTAATTCAAATTGCTGCAACGATATGGGGCACACAATTCGTATTACCGCGACTGAGCCATTAACTATTAAAGCAGTCTAAACAGAACGTAATCATCGCAATAACCAAGAAACGGGAGCAAACTCTTGGCGGAAATCGTCGACAGGAATGAGCATAGAAGATTTCTCATGAGGAAAAATAACGAGCCATCGTTACTATTGTTCGAAAGTTAGTCGCAAGCAACTGTGAAATGGCGGTAGAAAAAAAAATCTCGACAAGAAGTTCCCATTCCTTCTAAAAAAAAAAAAAACCTTACAACATTGTCTCATCGATTGTGTCACAGTTTCCTAAAAATTTTCCCCATTTCATGTTCGCAACTTTGTTCGCCAAACACAGAGCTGACCAAATCAAATCCAGGGAAGAACAATCTGGGATATGAAAATTCTTTTATGAAATACTTGGAGGAACTTGCTACGAAGTAACGAAATATTTCGTCTGTTTTCCCGTTTCATCTTCCGCTACGGTTATCACGAATTCTTTTGCCTTTATTTAACGGCCGAGAGGGATCGGAGAGAACAGTGGATGCAAAGTTTCGTGATCACGTCGGGAAGACGAAGGAAGATGTGCAGGCAGCTAGTTCGTGTTAATTATTCAAACATGGCAGACACGAGGTCAGAACTTAAAATCGGAAACCTCGATCATGAATAAATGTTTGTCGGAAGTTGAGTCGGGAGCGTCCACATCTTAGAATGTGAACTGCTTCTTTGAATGGAAATAAATGATTAAGAAGAAATCGAGATATTAAACAATTCCGTATTAATTTCGATGGAGCTAGGTCAATCGGTAACGAAAAGAAAAGTATTATATTGCGAGTATAATACCTCTCGGTCAACCATTATGCAGCATAAAAGAGTCGAGATGATAATTGAGCGAAAGTTATTCGTGCGCTCTAATTTCGGCTTATTAAACGCGAAAGAGTAAATTATTTACGGCTATGAGTCTCTGATACCGAAAAACGATGAAATCCGAGTGGAATCGCGGTATGATTACGGCAACGCGACGCAAAACCATAGAGCCACGTACAAATTTACGATTACGCGGATCACGCGATTGTATCGTTTATTACTAGCCTCGAAGAATGGTCACTGCTAGCAGAAATTCGTGTTCATCGATCAAACGCTTTCGAAACCTTCAAAACGCGATAACCGGAGAAACGGAATTCAATTGAGAGGGGTTAATGCAATTCGTTTCTAAATCAGGCTTCCAGTCGCGGTGAAATGGCAGAATTGCACAGAGCGTTTTTACGGAATCGATTCAATTTTTTCCTGTAACTCCATTGTGTTACGATTCGATTAAGATTATTAACATTTTGTAAATTATTCATTTACGACCTTTTAGTGCTCTGATGCACTTTTCTGATTGTTGCGGTTCACCTTTTTTGATCGCCTACATATTACTTATGAATCACTCATGTTTTATTCTACTTGTCTGACCACCTACGGGCTATAGTACTTGTATATGCGTACTACTTGTCCTAGTAGCATCAGACATCATATCATTTCTCTAGGTGTGTTGCACAACTCGTCTGACTATACACACAGACGCAAACTACTTGTTTCAATACAGACATTTCTGATATCACTTGTCTGACCACTTGATGTAGTCTATAATACCTTTTGAACCACTTACAGTAGTCTGTACTATTTGTCTGGCCATGTAACTGTCTCATACTACTTGTCTGATCACCTGTATGTATCATACTACTCGTCTGACTTTGTACCTGTCTCATACTACTTGTCTGATCACCTGTATGTATCATACTACTCGTTTGACTTTGTACCTGTCTCATACTACTTGTCTGATCACATATATGTTTCATACTACTCGTCTGACCATGTACCTGTCTCATACTACTTGTCTGACCACCTGACAATTTGATACTACTTGTCTGACCACCTGACAGTCTCATACTACTTGTCTGACTACCTGACAATTTGATACTACTTGTCTGACCACCTGACAGTCTCATTCTACTTGTCTGACCACCTGTCTGTCTGATGCTACTTGTCTGCCCACCTGACAGTCTAATACTACTTGTCTGACCACCTATCTGTCTTATACTACTTGTCTGACCACCTGTCTGTCTTATACTACTTGTCTGACTACCTGTACGTATCACAGCTGTCTGACTATCCACGAACTGATACTACTTGTCTATCCACATATCCATTTCACATTACCTTCCATTGTTCAAGAAACAATTTATCCACCAAATATTTTTAAATTCACTCTCAAAACAATCTTTAAATAAATGTAACAAGAGTTCCATTTATATTTATCAGAGTCTGCTACAAAGTGTGTATGTGTTTGAAGTACATCGAAATACAAATGTTTAGCTAAAGAATTACTATTAACCGTTAAAGAAACTGCTTTTACGATAATATTGTTGCAATCCGTGAAGTTAAAATGTTCAGAAAAACAAGATGCATCCGCGACAGTGCAAAGTCTTAATGGGTTAAGACGTCAATGGAGAAAGTTAGTTGGCACAAATCGCGTTAAGTTACAAGCGAAGACTATCCGGATGATAACTGAATGTAGAAACTTCCTCACGGTCTCTTCTTTGCGAACTAAAAATTTCACACCCCCTTAAAAGCAACGTCGATGAAAACTTTCCGACAACTGTTTCAATAGAAGACGACCGATGATAATAAAAAAGACACGAGTTCGATGAAATTTATAAACTGTCTTTTTTCTCTCCTATGCAACTTAGTCGATCTCTTAAAAGAAATCCGTCAATTATGATTCACCGTTCAAGTAAACCTCGCGACAGAAAGCTTTTATTGATTTCAAAGTTAACGCAATTTCCTTCCATTATATATTTGCACGACTACGCTTCACTGAGTTTTACTTATTTCCCTTCTTTCTCGTTTGATCGAGTGAACGGGGGTAAAATCAATTATTTTAAAGAAACACAGTAGGTAGAAACTTTTGAGTGCTTCTGGGACATGTACTGATAAATACGTTTCAATATATATATTTATGTATAATAAATTTCAAAGTAAATCTGGGGATTGAAGTACCTGTGTTACAATGTATTTGACCACAGTTAATCTTCTGTGCGACAATCAACCTGTTAAACAATTGCTATCAACAAAAGAGTGGTTTCATGGAGATCAATATGAACTATATAATTATACAGAGATAATCAATGATTTCAAAAAACATTCGACAAAAGTTTCTAACACCTCTTCAATTAAGGGACAAAATTCGTGCAAATATGAAACAGGAAAATATGCAATACCTGCAACAAAAACTGAATGTACACTGCTGCGAATGTAATAAGGACGATTTTGAGATTTGATAAACTGTAAACCTATTAAGGATTGATTTCCATCGTTCGCGAAATATCTCCATGCAGTGTGATGCCGTGAAATGATGAACGCCGCGAAAGTAAACCGTTCAAGTAATGATCCGTTATCCGGAAGAAGGCGGCGCGGCTAAAACAACAAACCGAGATAACGGTACACGCGAGTGGCTATCCAGCTGTTGAACGATTGTAACCGGAACTCGATGGCTTGCTTCCTCGTGACTCTGCCTATCAAGCTGCACACCTGAATTTACGACTCGAGAATACCTTCACTCTATAAATCTAACACGACACCGTCGGGGCTTGAAAGCCTGCTTATCTGAATATCCGACTATCCGGTTATCAGGATCTCGGCTCCTTCTCCTTCCGTCGAGCTAACTCTAATTGGCTAGTAAACGAAATTCAACTCGAACACACCGTCCACACGAAACACGATTACTCTACGTCCAATCGATCTCGCCCAACAATGTACCAAACCACTTTCTACTTTGGTCGAAACAAACGCAACATCTACGGTATCAAGATTACATCGATGGCAGTTCGAGAGATATTTCGGATGTGCGTTTTTGTGTGCTGAGCGATGTGATGACCAAGGGTTGAATTAACGCGCGAGGAAATATCACGTGTTGAATTACCGCGCGGTGAATTATTAAAGGGTTGAGTCATTACGCGTTGAAGTACAATGCGAGTTACCACGCATCGAGTTATCAATGCAGTGAATCACCACGTATCGAATTACCAACGCACCGAGTTATCAGCACACTGAATCACCACGTATCGAATTACCAACCTATCGAGTTGCCAGGAGTCGAGTTACCACGCGTCGAATTACCACGCGTTGAATCACTACGCGTCAAGTTACAACGCATCGAATTACCAAGGCAATGAGTTACCACGCGTGGAATTACTATTGCGTCGAGTTATCACGCGTTGAATTAACCACGTGTCGAATTCCTACGAGTCGAATTACCAATGCGTCGGGTTACCACGTATTGAATTACCACGGGTTGAATTACTACGCGTAAAGTTACCACGCATCGAATTACCAATGCGTCGAATTACCCACGCATTGAATCACTACGAGTCGAATTACCACGCGCCGAATTACCAATGCGTCAAGTTACCACGCATCGAATTACCAATGCATCGAGTTACCACGCGTGGAATTACTATTGCGTCGAATTGCCGACGTGTCGAATTCCTACGAGTGGAATTACCACGCGTCGAGTTACCACGCGTCGAATTAACCACGTGTCGAATTACCAACGTGCCGAATTCCTACGAGTCGAATTACCACGCGTCGAATTACCAATGCGTCAAGTTAACACGTGTTGAATTACTAATGTGTCGAGTTACCACGTGTTGAATTACTAATGTGTCGAGTTACCACGCGTCGAATTAACCACGTGTCGAATTACCAACGTGCCGAATTCCTTTGAGTCGAATTACCACGCGCTGAATTACCACTCGTCGAATTACCAATGCGTCGAGTTAACACGTGTTGAATTACTAATGTGTCGAGTTACCACGCGTCGAATTAACCACGTGTAGAATTACCAACGTGCCGAATTCCTTTGAGTCGAATTACCACGCGCTGAATTACCACTCGTCGAATTACCAATGCATCGAGTTACCACGTGTTGAATTACTAATGTGTCGAGTTACCACGTGTTGAATTACTAATGTGTCGAGTTACCACGCGTCGAATTAACCACGTGTCGAATTACCAACGTGCCGAATTCCTACGAGTCGAATTACCACGCGTCGAATTACCAATGCGTCAAGTTAACACGTGTTGAATTACTAATGTGTTGAGTTACCACGCGTCGAATTAACCACGTGTAGAATTACCAACGTGCCGAATTCCTTCGAGTCGAATTACCACGCGTTGAATTACCACGCGCTGAATTACCACTCGTCGAATTACCAATGCGTCGAGTTAACACGTGTTGAATTACTAATGTGTCGAGTTACCACGCGTCGAATTAACCACGTGTAGAATTACCAACGTGCCGAATTCCTTTGAGTCGAATTACCACGCGCTGAATTACCACTCGTCGAATTACCAATGCGTCAAGTTAACACGTGTTGAATTACTAATGTGTTGAGTTACCACGCGTCGAATTAACCACGTGTAGAATTACCAACGTGCCGAATTCCTTCGAGTCGAATTACCACGCGTTGAATTACCACGCGCTGAATTACCACTCGTCGAATTACCAATGCGTCGAGTTAACACGTGTTGAATTACTAATGTGTCGAGTTACCACGCGTCGAATTAACCACGTGTAGAATTACCAACGTGCCGAATTCCTTTGAGTCGAATTACCACGCGCTGAATTACCACTCGTCGAATTACCAATGCGTCGAGTTAACACGTGTTGAATTACTAATGTGTCGAGTTACCACGCGTTGAATTACTAACATGCCGAATTCCTACGCGTCGAATTATCAATGCATCTACTGACCACGAGTGGAAATACCAACGCACTGTGTCATCACGCTATGTCATTACTTGCAACGCGGTAAGTTACCACATGACGAATAATCACGTCTCAATTAACCAGTGGCCAATTGATCACGCGTTAAATCGTGCGATTAAATTTCTGCCTGAGCAATAACCCAATCAATATATGAATCTCGTTTGAGTAGCGCAAACAAGCAAGACGAGATCGTAAGAAGATTAGAAATGTAAGAGGGTGTTTACCGTAGATTGAAAGAGAAGGGACTCGATAAAACGGAATGCACTTCCGACCCTCTTTGTGCATTATGCAGCCTGACGTGTCGGAAACTGATTATCGCGTTTCCAGAAGGCTGACTAACCATCTCGGGAATAAATCGATCGTGGTACGATCGTACCATCGGTGGATAGACAGGAAGGTTCGAGACATGAACGTTTCATCGTTCGTCGAGGGATGAAAGAACAAGGCAAGGGCAACGGAGAAAACGACGCTGGGAAAAAAGAAATAAATAGGGACCTCGTCGATAGTCCAGATAGATAGCCTGTGGGATAAGCTCTTTATACCGGAGGATAAATTTAGCGACAAAACTGTTGGATTAAGGAAGCTTTTGACTTCCAATGGAATATTTACGTCCCGTGAAAATCGAACGGCCGATCGTTTAACGGAAACCCGTAATTCTATGGTGTACGCTTAGTTTTCTTTTTCAATGAAATATCTCTTACGTTTTTACTGCCAAATCATTTGTTCACGGAAATTATGAATCTCCAATTGCATATTAGAGCACTACAAATTGTTCATTTTGTAAGGAAATTCAATTAAAATTATTCCTTGAAAAATATTTTTCTTTATATAATCAGATGTTCAACTTCTATTTCCACTGTTGGGAATTTTTTAAACTTGAACGTTAAATTTTTTAGAAAGTTTTTAGAATTTTAATTCCTATCCTGATTTACCCTTGAAAATATTCAGATTTAAACAACATAATGTTTAAGTAACATAAAATAAATGATGTAAAGTTAGATAATAGAAAAATATCTGTAATTGAAATAATTATAGGCACTCGCGAACAGAATTAAAACAACGAATTTATAAAAAGAAAGTAATAGTTTATTATATCCGGCCCGTGGTGTTGAACGAATAGTTTTTTACAAAGTGGTAACCAGAAGCAATTTAATTATGCAAATTGGTTAGCACGCGAAGTTCAAACTCTAGGAAAGTTTCCCAAGGTCCGGAAACGGAAAACACCTTCGCTCCCAAGTACTTATAGCTGCAGCTATGAAAATCTAGCGTTTTTTTAAAGTTCCCTGAAATAACTTCATTTCGTTGAACGACCATCCCAAGTTGATATTACAAAAGTTTCTTCGACGATTAAAAATTTATATATCTGCACGAAGTTCAATGACGAACTTTCGAATCGATAATTAAACATTAAGAAACAACCAGCTAGTGATATTTTAATGTAGATATCTTTCTTACAAGAATGTGACAAAAAACATAACTTTGTAACAAAATTAAGAATTGCATAAAAGTAGCGTGATTGAATAAATTAAAATGAGCAAACTTTTAATGAGTGCTCGATAAAAGACCCAACATTTGAAGCGGTAAAAAGTTGTGACGAAGAGATTTTCTTTAATGAAATAAAACAAAATTCATTAAAAATTGCGTTCACAAAATAATTTCAACAAAATTGATCAAAAACATGAAACATAATTTAAATATATTCGAAGATTGAATGAAACTGCACAATTTCTATAACATAATCTCGAGCATCAATCGCTAATTAACGAGAATTTGCGCATGATTCATTAGAGCTTTGCACGCGATCAGAGGAGTCGAAATAGCGAGATATCACTCAATGCGACAATAATGCCAATTTAATACCGGCTTTAGAACACCGTAACGATTAACAACAATCGACGAGAAGTAACTGATGCAACTGGTACACAAGCAAACTACGAGAACCGTAAAGAGGGCCTTAACTTGGTTGGTAGAACCAGCGATTTATCGGCGTCGATTTGCATACTATCGATTTTGCATTCGACCCGAGATTAAGATTTCTCGGTGACTAACGAGCTGCGATTTTGCGACCTACGGTTGTTAGATTTCGCAACGTCGGAAAACAAGGACACAATTTTGTACACTTCATATTTTGGAAGTCGATTAATTAAAATCGAGATTAAACAGAATGGGAAGATAAACTGGACGTGAGTTGATTGTAAAATAATAAAGTCAAAGAAACACTTGAACATTACTGTATTGATTATAAAAGAATGAAGTCACTAAAAATATCAATTAATCAAGTCATTAGAAATATTAATAAAAAACACTTGACTGAATTGTTGAATTATAAACAATTCATAGAAAAGCATTATGCAGTAAAATTATTGTAATGTTAAGTAATTATATAATAATGAATATGAATGTATTATTAATCAAAATTAATTATATTATTTTTCAACATGAAAAATGAATGAATGTGTTGGCAAACACTGTTATAGAATAATAATTACAGTATTGGAAACAGAAAAATTATTTGATTAATCAGTGAATTTGAGTTACAATTTTTACGTCCGATGGACAGGCCCTGATTCGACGTCTATTCAATGAGAAACGCGTATCCGACAGGATGACAGATTTGTATGGGAACCCGATAATGTACAATAGTCTGATAACGCGTCGCGTAATTAATCGGTACCTTGTACTCCCTCCAAGAGGGAGGGAATTTCGAGCCGAACTATTCAGAACAATCTCAGCGAGGGATTTCAGTTTGAACAGCTTCTGAGTTTGATGCGATTGATCGGTTCTTGTGGCGGATATTCTTGACAACTGGTTGACAAGTCAATACGAATTCACTTTTCGTTGTGTAATTGTGAAAATTGAAAAAGTGTCTTCTATAACCTCATATCCTACATTTACAAGTTCTATAACTAGAAATTCTATATAACAAAATTCTATATTGCCATATCTTACATCCATAACACCTACATCCCCATACTCTACACCCCCAAGTCCTAGATTTCAAAATTCTATATCCCAAAATTCTATATTCCCATATCTTACATCTCCACATCCTGCATGTCCACGTCTTCACATATATTCACATCCAATATCTACAAATTATACATCTCCACATCCTATATCTCTACATCCTACATCTCCATATCCTACATCTCCACATCCTACATGTCCACATTCTACATGTCCACATCCTGCATGTCCACATCCTACATCTCTACATGCTACATCTCCACATCCTACATGTCTACGTCTCCACATATCTTCACATCCTACATCTCCAAATTATACATCTCCACATCCTACATGTTCACATTCTACATCTCCATATCCTACATCTTCACATTCGACATGTCCACGTTCTCACATATTTTCACGTCCTACATGTCCACATCCTACATCTCCACATCCTACATGTCCACGTCCTCACCTATCTTCACATCCTACATTTCCACATCCTACATGTCCACATTCTACATATGCACATCCTACAGGTCCACGACTTCACACATCTCCACATCCTACATGTCCACATTCTACATATGCACATCCTACAGATCCACGTCTTTACATATCTCCACATCCTACATCTTCAAATCCCACATTCCCAAATTCTAAACCTCTACATCCTACACTCCCAAATTTTACCTCCCCAAATCCCACATCCCTAAAACCCAACTCCCAGTCTTAGATCCCCAAAGCTCCATATCTGAACAACCTATATCCCCAAGCGTCACCCAAGACGAAACCATAAAAATGAAAAGTAGAGCGGTGAGACAGTCTTCGCAACATTACAGAAAATATTCTGTCGATAAGTACAAGACCGTTCAATGAGTCTGATCATTTCACTGTCGTTCTCAGCGTCAATGGAAGCAGGTCAAAGAGAGAAACCGTCAATGACATCGGTTTTCCGGCGGTATCGAAAAGTTGTCAAGTACTTTGAGGACGACCGGAGGTCTCAAAGATTTTCAACGTTGTTGAAAGCTTTGCCAGGTATTAAAATCTTTGAAATCGCGCGGTCGATGAAAGCCTCGAAAACTCTCGAGTACCTTTCGATTTGTGAGAAAACAAAAACTTAAGAGTGATCCGTTCGTGTTGTCTGATATTCGTGGCTCTCTCTTTGAAACAGTATCGTCGATGCTTCTTGTCGCGGGGAAACCAATTTCACCAATTTTCTAGCGAGCTTTCGATACTGCTTTGTGGGTAGACCAATTGGAGACGAAGACAAAGCTCTGGTACAAATGATTGTGGACTAGCAATTAAAACTGTTTATTTTCAAATCATTATTTTCCGCTGATTTTTAAACTGATTGACACAGTAAATTAATTTGATGAATTAATTAATGAAGTTATATAAAATGATATACTACATTTTCATAATAATTTCATTGCTATAAGGCACTTGATCGAAGTCATAACTGAAATATAATTAAATAAGTGACAAAGGAGATTTGTATTAAATTGAATATTTGATATTCAAGTATGATTTCATGACACGTAATACAGAAATGATTAAATGCTATATCAGATTAAAACGAAAAGGTTCGCGAAAATGACAGCATAAATTCATCGATCTCGTTAAAACGAAATGACTGGTTCGTAGTTAGAAATAATTACATTATCGCACAGCAAATGAAGGATATTGATACACGATTTCATTACATGGAAGCATTGTCAAATATCAAATTGAGACATAAAATTAATGAGAATGGCTGCACAAATTCGTGATCAATATCATTCATTAATTCGTTGAAATCAATCACGGTGCAATAAAGATTCTCGCTATTACGAAAGTTAAAGCGGTACGGCTGGAAAATTAACTACTACTTCACTGAAATCTGCTAAACATGGCTTATCAATTGTGTTTATCACTAGTTTTCCTAACATTCATAGTTGGAGAATTAGTGGATCATTTTCTGTGAGACAACTTACCAATGCATTGAAATAATATACGTTGGGTTACCAATGCACTGAATCACCACGCGTTGAATTATTGTATGTTGAATTAGGGTGAGTGGAATTATTACGTATGACATTACCAAGGTGGCAAATTATCATGTGACGAATTTATACGCGTTGAGCTACCACGGGTTGGATTACCACGTTTCGAATTATCACGCGTCAAATTACCACGTATTGAGTTACCACGCGTTGAAATACCACGCGGAGAATTACCAACGTGTCGAATTTCTACGCGCTGAATTACCACGCATCGAATTACAGCGTATCGAGTTACCACGTGTTGGATTACTAATGTGTCGAGTTACCACGCGTCGAATTACCACGCGCCGAATTACCACGCGTCGAATTACCAACGTGTCGAATTCCCAATGCTTCGAGTTACCACGCGTGGAATTACTATTGCGTCGAATTACCGACGTGCCGAATTCCTACGAGTCGAATTACCACGCGTTGAATTACCAACGTGCCGAATTCCTTCGAATCGAATTACCACGCGTCGAATTACCACGCGCCGAATTACCACGCGTCGAATTACCAACGTATCGAATTACCAATGCGTCGAGTTACCACGTGTTGGATTACTAATGTGTCGAGTTACCACGCGTCGAATTACCAACGTGTCGAATTACCAATGCGTCGAGTTACCACGTGTTGGATTACTAATGTGTCGAGTTACCACGCGTTGAATTACCAACGTGCCGAATTCCTTCGAGTCGAATTACCACGCGTCGAATTACCACGTGCCGAATTACCACGCGTCGAATTACCAACGTGTCGAATTATCACGCTCCAAATTACCATGAGTCGAATTACCTTTCACCAAGTAACCACGCGTCGATTACTTCGTGTCAAATTATCACAGCGTCGAATTACACAGCGTTAAATTACCACAAGCCAGATGACAACGCTCGTATCAATAAAAACCACTCGTTACAGAGAAAGTTGAATCGATACAGCTGATACTGCTAAAAAATTAACTTCTACTCGACCGAAATACTTTGTCCCTCGTATCAGTGGTGTTTATCAGGGACTCCCCTAACCTTCGCTTAAAGTATCGCTCATTTTTAACCAAAAATATCATTTTCTATAGAAGGGGAACGTTCCCTCCGAAACGACCCTAAATCCCCCGCGATAAATCGCGCGGCATTAATCTCGGTAAGCCTCAAGTTCGCGTGTTATCTGAAAATTCAACCGATAGTAACTTGACGTTGCTCGTTTCGCACGATCTGCGAACGTTTCCGAGCTTCAAATATTCGCGGAAAATCGCGCGTGCAATTGAAATTGGATTACCGTTCGAGTTACAAAGGTTCCGAGCGTACGTTTCGAGAGCCTCGATAGAGTTTTTCCGCCGCAGGCGGAAAGTTTTAACGAGCTAAGAGAGGAACTATGAAACACGAGATCCATCAGGCTCGTCTGTAATCTGCGTGGTAGCCTGCAAACGACTAAACGCAGGAAAACAGGAATCTGTCGGATAGTAGATCTACCTGGACCGTGGCCAACTGATTATATACACGTTGTATCGAACAGAAGTCGGCTTTGGGCTTTGTTCGACGAAACGACTTACTGAGATATGCATGACGCACTCGTGACGCACTCGTTTATGGAAATTATGGGATTTTCACGAGAAAAGTTAAACTTCAGAGGATTAAAGATAATTAGCAATATAACTGAACACAGAAAACGAAGAGATAACAGAGAGTAACTAAAAGTAATCCTAGTAATATTTTGTTTGTAACAAGTCAACCAAAAAGGTTCGACCTTTCGAAGCCGAAATCTGTACACGTTTAATGGCACCCGGGTCAACACGAATGTATGTCCACGTGTGTACCTGATAAGCAAGTACAGCACACTCTCAGAAATGCATAATTTCACTATAGGTGCAGTATAATGCACTCCTGGTGCTCCATTATCTGATCATGGTGTCCAACCTAAGCCATTGTTATGGGAGCGAATATCTAGCCCCCCTGAGAGATATATGATCGTTCTGGAATTTCACTCTCTGTCACCAAATTCGTTATTAAATTTCCTTCGGGGAATTAGAAACCTGCACGGTTGTTGCGTATCAAATGACACTGATATGCACCTTTTAGATCTATCTCACGAAATCTTAAATGTGCCTCGATATTTATTCAATTTTATAGAAGCACAAAGTGTATAAACACGTATACATATAAGTACATATGTACATAGCATATATGCACTGCAGGTATAAATTGCATGTATGGTGCTTATAAATTATACAGAAATTCTACACATAAATTATATTGTATATATGAATTTGCTGTATAAATTTGCATATATCAATTGAATATATAAATTTGCATCTATAAATTGCATAAATAAATTCTATATTTAAACAGCATATACAAATTGCATGGGAAAGTGTTAAGTATGAACAGTACGTATAAATACATATTTGATTGAACTTTCCGGGGAGTGTAGCAGACTCGATGAAATTCGAGGAGCGCCGTCGATTGATCGCAATTAAAAGCGCTAAACGCTACCGGTAATAAAGAGAATTCAACTTCTCCAGCGTCGGAAACCAGCCTCCAATCGTCAGTTTATTAAGGACGCCTGGGGCTACGGTGGGAAACTTGCGGGAAATCGCCAAATGAGTTTTCAAGTCCACTATTCACCCTGTTCGAAACCCTCGAGGAAAACAACAATATTTTTCGCACGATTCTCCAAGAGTTTCCAGAAATGGAATAATCCTGCCTCTCTATTGGACATCGGCCTTGATTATGGCGATCTTAATACGCGTATCTTTGTCTTTAATTGCGTGAAATTATTACACGCGTTATGAACACTTTTATGGATTTCGAGTTATTTGATTTTGATAATTGTAAATTAGCTTGATATTAATAATTATAAATTTATATTAATTCGTGCAGTTCTCACAGCGAGAATTTCATTGCGTGGAATTGCAACTAATGGAATTCGTATGTACTGACTTTCTGTGCAATGAATTCAAAAGGGTGGAATTCCATCTGAAAGAATTTCATTGTTCGAATTCCTACATGACAAATTCCAAAGCAAGGACTTCCAAACGATCGAATTTCAATGTGTTCGAAGACTACATGATGAATTCCAATGTGTGGAATTCCAATATGATGAATTTCGATGTATGGAATTCCATTCCACCGAATTCCTACGCGACGAATTCCAATTTATGGAATTGTAATATAATGAATTCTAATGTGTGGAATTCCAATTTGACGAATTCTAATGGGTGGAATTCCAACATGACGAATTCCAATGCGTGGAATTCTAATATGACGAATTCTAATATGTGGAATTCTAATCTGACGAATTCCAATGGGTGGAATTCCAATTGATCGAATTCTTACGTGACGAATTCCAATGCATGGAATTCCAACATAACATATTCTAATGTGTGGAATTCCAACCTGACAAATTCCCAATGAGTGGAATTCCAATTGATCGAATTCTTACCTGACGAATTCCAATGCGTGGAATTCCAACATAACAAATTCGAACGTGTGGAATTCCAATTTGACGAATTCTAATGGGTGGAATTCCAACCTGACGAATTCCAATGCGTGGAATTCTAATATGACGAATTCTAATGTGTGGAATTCCAATCTGACGAATTCCAATGCGTGGAATTCCGACATGACGAATTCCAATGGGTCGAATTCCAATATGTGGAATTCTAACCTAACAAATTCTAATGTACTGAATTCCCACACAACGAATTCCATCACACGAAATTCCAACCGACCGAATTCCAATATCCCCAAATTCCTACATGACGAGTTTCAGACTACAGAATTCCATCGTGCTGAGTTTTGAATTCCATCACATCAAATGTCACGTTACACACTGAATTCCTACATCGGGCGCCTAAATGATAAAATCGGTACGCAAATGTGAATCTTCCGATATCTCCAAATGAAACTTGACAGAACAATTTTAATCGTTAATTTTATCCCTGTACAAAGGAATTTAATTATAAATCCTGTCGAGTATCGAAGCAGAAAACCTGTGATATCCAGATTGTTTAGCTTTCTGGTATACGGACAATTAAAAAATAAAATAACAATTCTGCAGGCGCCGGTGATTGACGTACGCGAAACTGACGATTCCCGTTATTCCGGTGAAAATGCAATCGGTTGAATTTTCACGTAACGCGAGGAGAAACATTCTGAAATACGTCTGCAGAAGCATACACGTTTTTCATACATGTCTTCATATTTATGGACGTTTATTGTTACATAACGATACGTCAGGTATTCACATTCTCAGAGTATCTTTATTTCGAACAATCGCTATCATTTTCTCGACACCCCATTGTTCTTGTTATTTATAATTCCAGCCAATTAATACGAGAATATCTGTTATGAAATTTCCTTGTAACACGCGCGATGAAATTTTCGTTCGAGTGATTTCCCATATTGAAATTAATTTTCATGCCTGTTAATTATATTGTATCAAACGAATGATACGAATGATTTAAGAAGTACATTTCGTAGTGTGCGATACACATGTGAAACTTCGGGCAAACAATGCGAAAGCGATAATTCATTCGATCCATGAAACGTTCGCGTTGCTTTCCATGCGTGAAATCAAAATCAATGATTCCCTTGCATGGTGATTATTTACGTTACCCGTATCGCACGTCAAATCTACTAAATGTGTCATTTTCTCGTTGTACGTTGCTGACGAGAATTGTTTTCGATCCGGACCTATTTTTAATCGAGTCACGCCACACGGTATAAATAAATACTAATTTGCCATTGATTGTTCACGCGGTAGAGCCGATATGTTGGAATTTAACATATATATGAATTTCACAGCGTTGAAATTCTGTGTGCAGAAATAACGATGCGTCGGAATACGCAAGAATTCCATGTGTAGGAATTCCACGCATGGGAATTTGGCACAAATGAATTCCAAGCGTGAGAAATCTATACGTGAGAATTCCAAGCGTGGGAATTCGGTATGTAGGAATTCCAAGCGTGGGAAATTCATATGTGAGAATTCCAAGCGTGGAAATTCGGTATATAGGAATTCCAAACGTGAGAATTCGGTATGTAGGAATTCCAAGTGTGCAAAATTCCATACGTGAGAATTCCAAGCGTGGGAATTCGGTATGTAGGAATTCCAAGCGTGGGAATTTCATGTGTGAGAATTCTAAGCGTGGGAATTCGGTATGTAGGAATTCCAAGTGTGCAAAATTCCATACGTGAGAATTCCAAGCGTTGGAATTCGGTATGTAAGAATTCCAAACCCGGGAAATCGGTATGTAGGAATTCCAAGCGTGGGAATTTCATGTGTGAGAATTCTAAGCGTGGAAATTCGGTATGTAGAAATTCCAAGTGTGCAAAATTCCATACGTGAGAATTCCAAGCGTGGGAATTCGGTATGTAGGAATTCTAAGCGTGGGAATTTCATGAGTGAGAATTCCAAACGTGGAAATCCGGTATGCAGGAATTCCAAGCGTGGGAATTCGGTATGTAGGAATTCCAAGTGTGCAAAATTCCATACATGCGAATTCCAAGCGCGGGAATTCGGTATGTGTGAGAATTCCGAGCGTGGAAATTCCATGCGTACAAATTTGATGCGTAGAACTTCCATTCGTAGTAATTCAACATATTGGAATTCTAGAGACATTTTAGAAATGCATTGGAATTCTACATTTAAGAACGTGAAAATTTCGGAACATACATTTTATTCCTGTATAAATAATTTCATCTAGATTAATCATTTATTTCACTAATTTTAATTCAATCAATTACAAATCTCCCGCTCGTAACAAAAATAGGTAAATAATTACATTCCTGCTAAGGGATTGATCATAATTAGCGAAATGAATTGAGCGTCTAAAGTAATCAATAGCTACGGAACGATTCATTAATGAATTGATTATTTTACAGCCATATTCCCAGAGTTAATTATAGGAAAATCAATATTTGCCAGTATATATCAATATTTTAATCAGATCTTTGAACGGAGGTCAAACCACCGAACAGTGGTTACTCGAAGAATATCAAACTTTATAAAACATTCAGATGGAACCGGAAGCAAATTTGAATCAGATCAGCCAATAACCGCACGATTTAAATTTATCGAATACACTAATCAAACGTTTCAATCTACAAAAAGTTTCATAGATAACTATGAAAATTTGTAAAGGAGACGATGGCACGGAATTTATTTATCTCGAAGAATATTTTTGCCAACGCACGCTCGAAAAAGCAGGGAACAGAAAAATCTCGGGACGAAGTCTCCCGAAAGAAAATGCATCCGTCGGACGCGGTGAAATCGTGGTTCCTCCGTTTCGAAAGAAAGCTCGGCTTTCTGGAGCGTGCAAGCACGAGAAGCACGATGCTCCGATGGCAGTAGGCTAATTACTAAATACCATCGTCCAAAACTATGCCAACCATTCATGGAATTCCAGGATTGGGTCTCAGACTCGCCACCGAAACCATATTCTCACGAGGTTGTAGCTCGGATTTGAAATTAGAACGGATCGATTCATTCCTTTCCATCATTTCGTCCGACATCGTCAACTATTAACTCGACCGTTATTCCCTTCAAAATTATGCTACTGTTTAGTTCATTTGTCCAATTTTCTTTGCGTTAGCTACGGATACGAATTGTCTTATTAAGAACGGTATTTGTATATGGGTTACAGTTACAAAGGTAATAAATGACGATTAAACGACGCGAATCATTTGATTCCTAACGAGTATAAGTAGACTGTATCTAAGAAATGAATTTCAATTCAAACGACCGAACTTGTTACTTAATACTTGAAGCTTGATATGTGAAACCTGATACTTGATACGTATGTACGTTTTTTAATGGCTAGACGTGTTACTTGATACTTGAAACTTGATACATGAAATTTGATACTTTAAACTTGATACGTAATACTTGATACCTGAAACCTGAAACCTGATACTTGGAACTTGATATGTACGTTTTTTAATGACTAGACGTGTTACTTGATACTTTAAACTTGATACATGAAACTTGAAACTTGATACATGAAACTTGATATTTAATACTTGAAACTCGATACATGAAACTTGATACTTAATATTTCAAGCTTGATATGTGAAACCTGATATTTGGAACTTGATACGTACGTTTTTTAATGACTAGACGTGTTACTTGATACTTGAAACTTGATACATGAAATTTGATACTTTAAACTTGAGACTTGAAACTTGATACTTAATACTTGAAACTTGATACCTGAAACCTGATATTTGGAACTTGATACGTACTTTTACTCGAATATCACATGATGATATTCCTCAAAAGTACATATATACATTGGACATGTATATATATTAAAGAACGACAGGCAATCGAAAATTTTGATTCGCAGGCCAAAAGCGTATGTTTATCGTCTGAAAAATGTCAAAATGTGAGATTGAATTTAGAGAGGAGCCGTGTGACGTTTGTCCGGAACATCCAGAAAAGTTGATCCGGTAAAACTCGCAGTAGCAGCCAACTCATTTTCACCATTTTCCCAGTCGGAAATCGAATTTCGCGATGGTTTAAACCGTCGAGTGTAAAAATGCAAACGAGATTTAATTCAAAGCGCAGAAATATTAAACCGTACGTTACTTTGATTCGTTTGATTAGAGAATTTCGGTGTTCGTAATTAGATCATAAAAATCGTAAACGACCCAGTACGGAGACGTTAGATTAAAAAATTTACTGGTTATATATAATTCAGAGAGTTTCTGCTCCATCTCGGATCACGTCTGCCGAGTGTCAGATACAGAGAACGTGCAATGTACCGAAGAAACGAGCAGACACAGAAGAACCGGGTAAAAAGAGAGACCGTGAGTGCAGACGGTAAGAGGAAAACTCTGTAGAATTTCGAAAATTACATGAACGCTTTATAAACACGGTCGAGGAGATATCTCTGTACGGATAACCTGATTTACTATTTAACGTTTTACATTCTTCTGCTGACAAGAAAAATTCTATTACTTTTATTTGTAAATTCACGGTATTCAATCTGTAATACGATGTAGTATTTCGACAGTCTTTTAAAATCTGTTAAAAATATATTAAAAATCAACTTTAAAACTAGAAATATATTAAAAATCAATTTTCAAGAAATTGTCTCCAGAACATATTAGAAATCGATATTTGTAGTGATTAATACAAAAGAGTTTAAAATTCGAAAATAGAAAAAATCACAGTGACTGAAGAATCGAAGGGTGGGTAATAGGATAGAGAAGGTTGAAATTTCTTCGAAAATGAAGAAGTATGAGGATAGAAGCTAGTTATAAAACGAAAGCGTAAAAGTCGAGTTATCAAAGGGAATCATGATCGAATAGGAAGGGAGAATAATTTCACGATACGTTTCATGCGCGAATCAAGACGAACAGCTCCGAGAATTTATCTTCTCGGATATTCCGAGAACGCATTTGCATTGAGAAAACTTACGTGACTTTACTGCCGAGCATCCTCGCTCCGAGCATCAGGAATATCATAGAATAATTCTTTAATTCTGAAAATGAGTTTTCTCAAATCGTATCCGTTACCTAGAACGAGTCTCTTGTCACTTATTAAAGATTAAATAGCATTGCTTGCTCGGGGCAGGTTTTTCGAAATTTATGTGTTCAAACTTCTAAACTTACAAGTTACTAAATTTCAAAATTTCTGAGTTGCATTACTCTATTCCTAATTTCCACAATTCTAGATTTATGAATTTTTAAATTTCTGAATTCCCACATTACTGTATTCCTATATTCTTGAATTTCGATATTCCTGCATTCCTATATTCTTGAATTCCGACATTCCTGAATTCCTACATTTCTGAATTCCCACATTCCTGAATTCCTACCTTTCTGAATTCCCACATTCCTGAATTCCTATATTCTTGAATTCCGATATTCCTGCATTCCTATATTTTTTAATTCCCACATTCCAGAATTCTTACATTCAAGAATTACTACATTTCAGAATTTCTACATTCCTGAATTCCCACATTCCTGAATTCCTATATTCTTGAATTCCGACATTCCTGCATTTCTACATTTCTGAATTCCCACATTGCAGAATTCCTACATTCCAGAATTCCCACATTCCTGAATTCATACATTCCTGAATTCTTACATTCCTGAATTCCTGCATTCTTGAATTCCGACATTCCTGCATTCCTATATTTTTTAATTCCCACATTCCAGAATTCTTACATTCAAGAATTACTACATTTCAGAATTTCTACATTCCTGAATTCCCACATTCCTGAATTCCTATATTCTTGAATTCCGACATTCCTGCATTTCTACATTTCTGAATTCCCACATTGCAGAATTCCTACATTCCAGAATTCCCACATTCCTGAATTCATACATTCCTGAATTCATACATTCCTGAATTCCTGCATTCCCGAATTCTTAAATTCGCAAGTTGTCAGCTTCTGAAATTCCTAGTGTACCAAATTCCTGTATTTCCGAATTCCTAAACACCCCAATCCCTAATTCCCCAAATTCCTAAACCACCAAAGTCCCAAATCTACAAATTTTCAGATTCTCGAAATTCGAAAATTCCTATATCCCCATATTGCCAAATATCCAAGTCTCCAAATCTTCAAATTCTCAAATCTTCACCAAATCTCGAAAATTCTACAAAATTTTCCACCCTTATACTTCTAAAATTTTTAAGTCTTTATACTGTAATGAACATACAAATACCCGGTTAAATTTTCTGACAACCCTGTAAATTTCCACAAAATTTCGCTATAATAAAGAATGCTTACGGTATAAGAATATTCAGAGAACTCAGCTACGTAAAAATGTAGCCATATTCTGGCAAGCTCGATAAGAGCACGTGAACGTTGCGTGCTTTGCCTAATAAACTCTATCTCAGCCGAATAAATAGCGCAGATAACAAGAATATTTTGCGCACTGTTTATCGCCGAAACATTCCCGGCAATCCTTCCTAGCGATTTCTCTTCCCCGAAGTGAGAAGGAAGGTGACAACGAATTTGACGCCTGAAGCAGCTAAAATATCAGCATTTTACAGGCCATTTAATCGAAACGACCGAAGCTATTTGTAGATTTCTTCTTGCCCAAATATTTGGCTCGATTGAAAATAAAAGGATGACCGGACACTCGCGTCAGCTGGTAAAAAAAAGTAATAACAAACTCGATTAACGTTTAACGCGTAACGTCAATATTCCGAGCGCAGCGCGAATTTTTCGGCAATTTTCAAACGTTAACTCGATTTTGCAATCTCTACAACCGATTACTTTTACGGGCACGAAATTTGCTTTATTTCAATCAACGTGTTTTTTTGCGAAAGTATTTTTCGCGGTAGACGAAAAACGCAACGCGCACGCTATTCTATTAGATCTTCATTTTTATGCTTGGTGTTAGATCGTGGATATTACAGCAACAGAATTATAGATCTGGGTACAAGCTTTTCGCGATATTTTAACGGGTTTTCGTTCCTTCATTTGTAGTTTAAAATCAATCTTTAGATGTAGCAGAATTAAGAGATTAGAGTGCGTCATGTGTGGATTGAGTGCGTCATGTGTGAGTTGACTGCGTCATGTGGTGATTGACTGCATCATGTGTGATTGACTGCGTTCATATGAGGACTGACTGAGTCACGTGTGAGTTGACTGCGTCATATGTGCGTTAAGTGCATCATGTGTGGTTTGAGTGCGTCACGTGTGGAATGAGTCCCTCATGTGGGGGAAATCTGTGTCATATGGTGATTGACTACGTCACGTGGTGATTGACTGCGCCATATGTGGATTGAGTGCGTCATGTGTGGATTGAGTACCTCATGTCCGAATTGACTGCATAACGTGTGAGTTAAATGAGACATGTGTGAGTTGACTGCGTCATGTGTGGATTGAATGCGTCATATGTAGGTCGAGTGCATCCTGTCTAGATTGACTGCATCATGTGTGAGTTGACTGCGTTCATGTGTGTGTTGACTGCGTTCATATGGGGACTGACTGAGTCACGTGTGAGTTGACTGCATCATATGTGCGTTAAGTGCATCATGTATGGTTTGAGTGCGTAATGTGTAGGTTGAATGAGTCATGTGTGGATTGATTCCCTCATGTGGGGGAAGTCTGTGTCATATGGTGATTGATTGCGCCATATGTGGATTGAGTGCATCATGTGTGGTTTGAATGCGTCATGTGTGGATTGAGTACCACATGTCGGAATTGACTGCATAACGTGTGAGTCAAATGAGACATGTGTGAGTTGACTGCGTCATGCATGTATTGAGTGCGTTGCGTGTGAGTTGAGTGCATCATGTGTGGAATGCGTTGTGTGTGAGACTATAAGGCAAGAGGTTAAATGTTTCATCGAAGTTTCGTAACTGTACGAGGATGAATTCCCAAAACTGGTATCCTAAACAAGCAGATTACTCTCAGAATAACAGAATATTAAGTAGATGCTCGGTGCTCGATGAGAGACAAATTTGCTAGCGAGGTTATAAAGTCCCGTGACCAAACCACATCCACCATTTTGCAGTCGCGATAACAATACGAAACGTTCGGTGTAAATAACGTAGACGACCGTAGAAATAAATAAAGCCACCGCGCAAGAAGATTTAATCAACGTGGGAGTTTAGCCGAAGCAACGGTGGAAAATTTTCATGCAAACGAAATGCTCGCGATGCCGGAAATTACGATCCGACAAATTTTCCGTGGAAACCACGTGCCGACCGGCAAGAAACACGCAAAACGCGACGGATAGAATTATCCAAAGCGAAAGCAGAATTAAACGAGGGAAAATTTAGAAAAACGAACTACCGAAAACACGAACCCTCGCTAATTGTCGGTGATTCGAAAAATGTTCCCGACATGGGGATGTACAAAATTTTCATTGTACGCGAGCGCGAAACACGGCACAACGTGGTTGGAAATTTTTCAAATTGAAAAACACGGGGAAACTTGCGAACTGCATGAATACACTAACTAGATAACATTTCTCCCGTACTTGTTACAATTTTTTGGGGTGAGGCAAGATTTGGAAAAGTTATTTGACTATTTCTACAATTTACTGTTTTGTTTTTTGTAAATTTAACATGTTGTCAATTTCTCAGTTTGCTACTTCAAACTTCGACATTTCTAAATTACTAAATTTCCAAGTTCCTACATTTCCGAATTTCGTAATTCCCAAATTTTCAAATGCCTAAATTTTGAAATACCTGAATTCCTAAATTCTCGAATTCCTAAATTCCCGAATTCCTAAATTCTCGAATTCCTAAATTCCGAATTCGCAGATTTCCAAATTCCTAAATTTTCGAATTCCTGAATTACCCAATTCTTAAATTTCTGAATTCTGGAATTCCTAAATTCCGAATTCCCAGATTTCCAAATTCCTAAATTTCCAAATTCCTGAATATCCCAATTCTTAAATTTACAAATTCTCAGATTTCCAAATTCCTAAATTTGCGAATTCCTGAATTCCCGAATTCCTAAATTCCGAATTCCCAGATTTCCAAATTCCTAAATTTACGAATTCCTGAATTCCCCAATTCTTAAATTTCTGAATTCTGGAATTCTTAAATTCCGAATTTCCAGATTTCCAAATTCCTAAATTTCCGAATTCTTGAATTCTCGAATTCCCAGATATCCAAATTCCTAAATTTCCGAATTCCTGAATTCCCCAATTCTTAACTTTACAAATTCTCAGGTTTCCAAATTCCTAAATTTGCGAATTCCTGAATTCTCGAATTCCTAAATTCCGAATTCCCAGATTTCCAAATTTCTAAATTCCCGAATTCCCGAATTCCCCAATTCATAAATTTACAAATTCTCAGGTTTCCAAATTGCTAAATTTCCGAATTCCTGAATTCTCGAATTCCTAAATTCCCGAATTCCTAAATTCCGAATTCCCAGATTTCCAAATCCCTAAATTTCGGAATTCCTGAATTCCCCAATTCATAAATTTACCAATTCTCAGGTTTCCAAATTCCTAAATTTCCGAATTCCTAAATTCCTGAAGTACAATATTGTTTATGTTCCGCAGCATCGCGAATTGAGAGAGAATGGTTTTACTTTAAAAGTCGCTTAAACTTGAGAATTTCCATTCAGGAAGTAGAACTTTATTATTATCACGATCTCCTCTTCCGTATCATAAATATGGCCCCTGTGGTGCACAAATCGGCCAAAGCTGAACAAAACCCAACAAGGGTTTCGAACCTACAATGCTGCATGCCCACTAACGGTCACATGACCATATATCTCAACAGGATATACATATAACCTAACAGTTTGGGTTTTCAGCTGTCTGTCGCTCACGTCAGGGCCTCTACCGGTTCAAGTCATACATTGACAACTTCATGTGCGCCACAGCCTGCTGGGTTTTCGGCAGCTTACATGGGAAATGTCCGGTGAGCTGATTTGCTGAACAGTTCAGCCTATGGCCATGAGTGTAAAACTACAAACGTTTACTAATTGGTTCTTTGAATCAATGCCACCTTGCCGGACTACCTCTCTGCGGCGCCTTGCTGAAGTTTGACACGGATGAACTTTTATTTCGAAATAAAATCGAAAAACAGTTCCCTCTCGTTCTCTATCCGGATTGAGTCGCCATTAAACAAATCTTGCTATTATCAGAAAACCATGTATCATCTTTATAACTGTAAAAAGTTATAAAGAAGTTTACGAAAAACCGTTTAAATAGAATCAATATTGCCCACTTATAAAACAATTTCGCATAATCGCATTTCATCAGCAATGACGTGGCAACAAATAATTATCGAAGGTGTTTTTAAAAGAAGAAAATGGCGGAGCTCGTTTCTTTGAACGGAAGTGAGAAACGAGCTCGCACTTTTTCTTTATCTTCTTTTTCTTCGGGCTGCCTTCTCCTATACGTGTATCCCTGCACGCTCGACCGAGCATTTACTCACGCCACTGAAAAGCATAGCACGGTTAATATTCCCTTGAAAATGGATGACGCTTACCACGATCCTGTGTGAACACGTTCCATTTATTTGCTTCTTTTCAGACGATCGAGCAGGGCATTAGTTTTGTCGATAAGTCGCCAGTCGTTCACGGACTGTTCATGCTTATCGAATATGATACACGATAACCGCATTACGAATTAACGTCTTACTCTTTTATAACGTCATAACTTATCGCAGACAGTGTAAAGAGGATAACGCAAGTAAACGAGATTATTTTATAGCGAAACGTGAAAGTCTCAAGGATTGAATCGTTCGCCATTTGTTCAAATTTTTCCCATTGGTTACTGTCAATTTTTACCATTTTTTATAACTTTTCTACAAACCCAATTTCTTACGATCTCTTAATTACATATTCTTACAAATTTTTATCATTTTCCCACATGAAATAAAATCTTCAAAAGGCACAGTTCTATCCATAGCTCAACTTTAGAGGTCAAAGGCAGCACAGAATATCGTACACGCATTCTAAACCCTAAAGTGGGCCTAATCCCTTAAGTGGTTCATTCCTGATGAACGTTCTGCAAAATACAAACCCTATGGGATGATGTTCCGACGTGATCGATCCAGTCCGGTTGATTCGGAGAAATTCAATTAACCCTTTGACAGTTTAATAGCACGGTAGGCATGTGCGAATATCACCGAGTCAAATGCTCTCATAACATCTTAATTAAATTTTGGTTTTACCGAGAATCGTCGTTGTCAAAATTTATGAACTGTGAATATTTTTGTGGATGAATAATTTTCAATGTTAATTCAATTTGTCAATTCAATACGTGCACAAAGCCCTTAAATTATTATTTCTTTAGCAGTTGCGTCAGACACAGCTATTACTGTAACCTTAAAACAAATAAAGAAAATTGAACTGTTAGCTATATTTTGTAATTGATATTAATCTCCAAATTAGTACTGCAAATATAATTTTGTTGTATGTGAAATGTAATGTGCGTCACGAGTGTCACATAAAGGGTTAATCTCTTATATGACTTGTGCAACGTTAACAAACATTTCCAAAGGGTTAAAGAGCACATAGACTCGTGCCAGCAAGAGTCGTTTTTAACTGATGCTCACGAATCGATTCTAAAGAACTAATCTCACTATAAAGTCGCCATTTTTTCTTCGCGCTGTTCCTTCTTACCGTACTTTCAACTTTACCGCTGCAGTATCCTTTTACTATCCATCAAACCGTATGGACGTCCATTTCCATTTTATCTATCTTATTTTATTCCAACGCGAAACTAAATGTTTTAAAACGTTTCCCCTTTTACGTTCAATTACCAAAAATAATATTCTCATTCGCAAATTTTGTATGCTGCATAATTCTTCATAATCGCCCACCCAATTGTATAATTCCATAATACGTACAAATAGTTGAAATTGATTTTCATCGACGAATACAGTTCGAGGTCTCAATTATCCAACTTCCGCGTGCAAAAAGTTCCAACAACCTTTTTCATCGATTGTTCGGATAGGAAAACGATAATTCGCATTCATATGAACGAGCGAAAGGGAACAGTTGCAATTCGATCAGGATATATACGTCGTCGGGTGCAGCTGGGAACTCCGCAAATTTTTCTCCACGATGTGCTTCTTCTTCGGGGTAGTTTCACTCGGGAAACTTTACATTCGTTGGTTACGTGACCGAGACACCGACATTTTTAGAACCGACACGGGCCGGCATTCAAAAAGGATATAAACATGTTCGTGTGAGCATGCTTTTCACGAGTGTGTTTCCACAGGAAAAAATTGTTCGGTTAAGAGGAACTATGTATTACAAGATATATACTATTTAATCTTTTGCACTATGTGGCTCGACATATGGATCTCATAAACCAGATAAATTGATTGAATATGTATATTATCATGTATTTACTGCTTGTAATAAAGAAGTGTATTTGTCACATACTTTTGTAATACATTTTATTGAAAACCCTTTTTTTTATTTATTTTGTAAATTAGGTAGGTGAAAGAAATTGAGGAGGGTTATCCTCATCTACTATATCCAACAGTAACAGATAGAAAAATATTACCCTTTAGAAAAAATGTCAAAGGTTCCCCATTTTCAGCTCCTCCCTCCAAGAATAAAATATTGTAAAATATTGTAAAATATCGGTAAGTGATCGACACTGATAAAAGAACGCGAAAGAACCCGGTCGAAATCTGGAGAGCGATTTCAATAATACGGATCCGAGCTGCGGAGAGGGTCGTTGCGGCAAGCGAGGGTCCTTAAAGATTCATCGTTCCTGGCATATTTAAGCCCGTTCCAGAGCCGAGAGCAGAGCCTCGATACAGGCAGGGCCGTCGGAACCACCTTAGCAAATCCCTCTTTGGGACCCCATAGGACTGCCTCCACAAAGCTCTCCTTTTGTCCGTTCTTCGAGTTCCGAACTTCATAATTCAGGCTGTCGTCGCGTCGCTCTCCTTCCATCCGCGACAGATTCCTCGGCTACCGTCACGAAACCGCGATGAAAGAGTTTGAATAACGCTCGCTTGAAAACGAGGACCGAGCCTCCTTTCGCTCAGAATTCACGCATCAGACCGCGCTCCAACTTTCAGTAATCTCGAAAAAAACGACAGGTTAACATCGACACGATGCTCGACATTAGAAGCGACATGGAAGCTTGATATTAGCATTTAACGGAAGCTTTCTTTTCAAGGTCTGCCAGGCTCAAGATTCCCTTTTAACGAGCTGGCGAATTTGGCCAATTTCAACCGAGCATTCATTTTCAGGGTTTCAAGGGACTGGCGACGTCTTAACGAGTTAAATACCATGGCGAGAACCTTTCACTACCTAAATCTTGGGCTACTTACTCGAGCTTCTGAAGAAAATTAACGGAGGCTTTCTTTAGACTGTTCGTTCATACGGAGGCTGAGATACTAGATCTAGGTCCTCTTTTCTAAAACTCTGCAAAGGTTTTCCTTACTCTTCCTAGGACTAAGAAAATAGTTCTAGGTCCTCTTCACTAAATCTGACTGCAAAGGTTTTCCTCAGACTCTAAGTTTGTCGATCCTGGAGGATGAGGTGCTAGATCTAGGTACTTAGGTGCTCTTCCTTAAAATTGAGACTCTGCAAAGGTTTTCCTCAGACTCTGAGTTTGTTGATCCACAGGCTGAGCTATTGGATCTAGGTACTTATGTCCTCTTCCCTAAATCTGACTCTCTGCACAGGTTTTCCTCAGACTCTAGGTTTGTTCATCCAGAAGCTGTGAATTACAAGATCAACCTAGGTGTTCATGATCTCTTCCCTAAATCTGAGACAGTCAAAATCCCTGTGAAAAAGCTAAATCATGAAATTTCTAGCTGCCTCATCTCAAGTCATCGGATATAATTTTATTTTCAGTAACTATCCTAAAATTTCTTTTTCAAACCTAAGCTTGAGTCATACTATAAAATGCTATTTCCCTATCGAGTAGACGTTACTGTTCCAAAAGCAATTACATGTTAACAATTAAGAAAATTTACCGTCGAACAGACCGTAGCCGATAGCCAGGGGAATTTCTGCGAAATTTCGTAATAAAGTACGTTCGCAATGTAACCACGACGAACAACGAGACAAGGAGAGACAGCAAGAATGCTCGTGCCTCCGTGAATTCGCGAAATCGTTACCGTCCTCCTTAAAGCTCCGTTAATTTCCTCGGCATAATTCTCCCAATTTATACACTCAATGATTACGCGGAGCAGTTAAGCAACGAGGCGAGCTCGAGGAAATTCCAAGATAAAATACGGGCGCAATAAACAGAGAAGAAGATTGCACTCGAAATGGCATCGTTACACGATGCAGCGAGCTTTGAACACGGGCACGCTTTAACAGCGCCCGTTGCATGCAAAGAAACTTTCTTTCCTTCGGAACTGCGAATTATTGTGCGCTGATGTTTCGCTGACTTTGCTCCTATTCTACGGTATTTTGTCCTAACTTTCCCTTTATTTCTCGAGGAATCGTCGGGAACTGTCTTTTCAAATGACTGATTGGAATTCAGTAGTACAGGTCGGTAGGTAGTAGTACAAGTCAATAGTTAGTAGTACAGGTCGATAGGTAATAGTACAGGTCGGTAGGTAGTACAGGTCAATAGATAGTAGTACAGGTCGATTATAACGGAGACTTGGGAGAGTTTCGTATACAATCATTTGTATCACTTTTGAGGAATTAGGTCGCTTTTTGAGTGATGGATTATTCATTGGTTATCAAGGTTTCAATCAAGGTCCCAAAACTCGCAAATTCCCTAAATTCCCAGCGTAAATCTTACACATCCAAATTCCCAATTCCCCAAATATTCAATAATCCCAAAATTTGCTCCCTCTACAAATCCCCAAATCCCAATCTTCCCAAATGCCCCCAAACCAATTTGCAAAATCCCTAAAACTCATCCTGGAACTTCCACAACACGAAAGAAACGAAATTCTGAAATTTCTTGCGTGAAACGATCCCGCGTGTAAATGTAACATTATCCGAAAGGCAAACGAGGCGTTTCCTCCGCCCGCCTGATCGCGTAATCCCCCGTTTAAAATAAACAAACGTTAGCTGACCAACGAACCGAAATGTTCCGCGCGGAGAATACCGGTCGGTGACATTTATCCCGGAAGAAAATGTATCCTCGAACCGGATATCCGTGACAGAGTCCGTACAGCTATTTCGGCGCGGAAGGAACCACCAAGTCGAGAGGATCGATGGTATCGACAGCCTGTCCTCGACCATCTACCGATACAATCCCGATCGGACATCCGTTTCGAAAACTAGATGCCTGATGCTCCGAGTTTCGATCAAATCGAACTTGTTCGACCCTGCACTTACCGACTAATGTACATTCGAGTGCGGTCCACTTCCTTTCCACGAAAACTACCTACTTGTCTTCTTTCGGATATTATGTGGACGAGAATCTCTAATTTTATAAGAGGTTGTATTTTTGAGTCTTTAATCTTTTATATTTTATAGTATACATTTTTGGAACACCATATTTTTAAATTTTTTTAAATTTCACAAACATTCGAAGGTAAATGATCGCCCAAATTTTTAAACATCAAGCTACAAATCTCCCAAATCCCCACCCTCAAATTTCGAAATCTCTTAGTCATCATTTTCCTTGGAGAGACCTAGCAAAGTACTAGTGAAATGTATCAAATTTGAACATCCGTATAGGAGAAAAACTCATATATGTTATCAATTTTATCAGATGATCAAGCAACATTTAAATTTCAGTAGAGAAGCGATTGCAATCACGGAGAAATAGGTCAGCCATCGAATCGAGAGAATGTGATCGATATCGTGTGACAGGCAAATGATCCGACATCATTTTCCCTATCACGAATATGCGAAATTCCCGTCTCGCTCTCCAATCGAAATAATACGAGAAATGAGATCTCTCGATGAATTTATTACATGCATTTTTAACCCAAGATATTCTTTACCGCGATCGAATAAAAACAGATTCAACTGAAAAATGAGACAAAAGCTTGAAATTACAACGTGGTGGCTGTTCAATATTCCTGCAAGAATTTCGCAAGCATCTTGCAGAAACGATAAATCGACAGGGAATATTTTATGCAAAGAATATGTTTGTAAAGAAAGATTATTTTCAACCGAACAACGCTCTTGCATACACAATGATGGGTTCACTTTACCAGTAGAACAGTTATCAAAGTCCGCGTTTCAATAAACAATACTCTGTTATTCTTCGGAGAAAAACAAATATTCGACCAGTCATTTTTATGCATAGCTTTCCTACGATCGTTTCGGGCACAATTTGTCCGTTGTATCGAAAACGACCGCGAGGTCGGTGAAAGTTTTATTATCGAGATCGTTGTCGGTGTATTTCGACGGAACACAGGGACTGCAACCGACAGACACATAAAACTGCAGAATTTGTGGTTCAGCCGGAAAGAATGAGAGGCGAGTAAGACCGGAAGAGGAGAAAACTCGACGGAAAACAACCCCTTTGGTGCGGCGTAAAACCAGCCACGCCGATCCATTAAGGTCCATGAGATAGGGCAAGATACAAAAGATTGCTCTTGGGTACGGATTAACCTTTTCCCATGAGGATTTTTACGCTTCCACGGCTCGTCTTTCTCGTACGTTTCTTTCCTCTTGTCCACTGGGCGAAAAAACTACAGAAAAACTGACCAAGCTGTTCTCGCTTATACCCGACGATCTGATTTTCCTAGGGAAAACGACGCGACGGGAACGATTATTTTTAAATCCAAGCCTGACGAATTACAGTCCATCAAAGTCAATATGTTTCTAAATATATTCTTATGACATTATGACGCACGCACTTATGACACACTCGAGACTCGCTCTTGACGCACTTATGACACACTCATGACGCACTGGCAACGCATTCGTGACGCACTAATGACGCACTCATGACGCATCTATGACGCATTGGTGACGCAGTTATGACACACTCGTGACGCACTCGTGAGTTACTCGTGACGCACCAATGAGGCATTGGTGACGCAGTTGTGACACACTTACGACGCACTGGCGACGCATTCGTGACGCACTGATGACGCACTTATGACGCACTGGCGACGCATTTGTGACGCACTAATGACGCACTCGTGACTTACTCGTGACGTACTTATGACGCACTGGCGACGCATTCGTGACGCACTGATGACGCACTCGTGACGCACCTATGACGCATTGGTGACTCACTCGTGACGCACTTATGACGCACTGGCGACGCATTCGTGACGTACTCGCGACGGATCTATGACGCATTGGTGACGCACTTATGACACACTCGTGACTCACTCATGACGCACCTATGACGCATTCATAACGCACATATGGCGCACTCGAGACGCACATATGATGCACTTATGATGAGAATGGAAGGTTATCGGTACGAAGTTTATGAGAAGAATTGAATACCTTTACAAATAACTTTAAATATATAAACTTCACTTGGTGAATGTTAATTTACTGAGACCCTAATGAATGATAATATCAGTAACGTTAGGAATTACAATTCTCAAATTATTTACATTCCCTCAGTCTGAAAATTGTCCAAATTTCAAGAACCTCGTCGCAGCAGGGTTAAAAGCGTTTTCATCGATACGTCGAAAATACCGAGTCGATATATCCCATAAACCGAGGAGAGACCGGAATTTTCGAAATCGTAAAGCAGGATGTTTAAACTGTGCTCAGAGAGCACATCTCCACGAATTACGTCCAAGTCATCGCGGCTTTCGAGTACCACGAATAGGCTCCTTTTTTCTTAAAGACGTTTCCTGAACGTTTATGCCGGTCGTAGCCGCGATCCGTGTTTTACGAGCATAATGGAACGAGAACGTCGAGCACCATTACGTTTTCATCGGTTCCCTTTTAGCGGCGAAGTCGCTTTTTTCCACTCGAAGACGAATAGACACCGGTTTCGCGTAAAAATGATATTCTTCTTCTTTCTTCTGCGTCCGTTTTTTCACGAAATTTCCTGTGTCCGTTTTATTACCGCCATTTCAGGCCGCGTCACGTGTCATCTATGTACTTCTTTTTCACCGAAGAAACGATTCTTACTTTTACTTTCCCCTACAACTTTCCCCTCGCATTGTTCCCGAAACTTTCCACGAAAATATTGCGAATGCTCTTCCTGAATCGCTCGTAGAATTTTTATGAACTCCGCGCACGAATTTCGTCCGGGGTATAATTTTCGAACGGGGAACTATTTATCGATTGTCGATAGATTCTTCGTTGCAGCTGATACGAAATGGTATTCTTTTTTAAAGTATCGAAATTTATACAGCCTGAAAACGTCTCCGTATATAAGGCTTGATTTAAATCAACCTCTTACAAAAATTTATATTACAAATGTACACTATATATGTATGTATATTTAACAACGAGGTGCATCGATGCATTACAAATGTAATTCTATTTAAAGAACAAACACGATCACATCTTTATGCATTCGTATAGAAATCTACTTTCACCAAGTAATTTGTAAAACAAATGTAACTTCTGTTTAAATAATTATTGCCTATTAAAATACTTCAATACTGTAACAGACAATAATTTTATTTTATTTGGTATTATTTTTGAAGATACCTAAGTACACCCTGTATAAATGTCTGCAGAAACCGGAAAATAAACAAGATCCTATTTAATTTGCAGAATTTCAAATATAACAAAGATCCTGTTAATTTACAGAATGTACAGAATTTGAAAGAACTTGCGACTGAAAGAGTGTTGTCTTTAAAATATACATACAGATGTATATTTTCTTGCAGGGACAGTTGGTGAACGCATAAATTAGGTTGCATTGCGTTCGCAGGGCATCTTCCTTTCGACACAAAAGAGAAATGGATGATTTCAATTTCGTAGTCGATAATGTATAGACACGGGAATGGTATTACAGACCATTACTCTCTGTTCCTCAGAAAATCTCGGTACTCTGTTCGCAAGCTACACCGATCAGCAGAATCCCGGTTAAGAATGTTCTTCTCGTGTTCTTTCTCTCGTTTCTTTATCTCCCGTTCGCTCGTTTCGTGTCCGCACTTTCCTCACGGTTACGAAAAATCGTTCGAAAGGAGCGACTAGGACCGGTCGAACGACGTGATATACGCGGAGGATGTGAAAAGTTTTACCGACTTCTTCCATGTAATTTCCCGGTTCGAAAATCGAGGAAAAAAGAGTGTTTTCGGGAAATTCGAGAACTTACGGAACATCATTTACCGAACGATCGATTAATTCTAATTGCGAGAAAATTTAGTACGGCTTCCTTTAACTGTGCCTTCATTTACTCGCTTCTGGATTTATACCTAGATCTGTAGATTCGAATTAACAGATCTCTATATTCTAAGATCTCTGCACTAGATTCTTAGATGCATTTCGATGTATGAAGTATTCTCAAATTACTAGATATCCCTGGATTTGTAGGTTTAATATTTTTAGATTACTATGTGGATTGCTAGTATCTCAAATACCTGGATACCTATATTCCAATAAGAGTAGATCTGTACATTGTCAAATTTTAGGATTTGCTTAAATTTAGATTCCGACATTCCTACGTTAGTATATCTATATTTCAATTTTCATGGATCTTTCAGACCCTAGAGTGTAAAATTCCGAAGTACCCATATCTGTAAGTACGGTTCTAAATTCGTATATCCTCAATTCCTGAATTCCTATATTCCAACATTTGTAGATTTCTACAACTCCACATCTCTAGATCCTCAAATTTGTAATTGTGTATTTCTACATCCTCAAATTTCTAGATCCTTAAATTCTTACATCTCTAAATTCCCAAATACTACAAATCTCTGATGCGAATATTTCATCCCCAAGTCTCCAAATACCCAAATCCTCAAATCCTAATGTTCCCAAATGCAAATATTTCAACTTCTAAATCTCTAAATCCCCAAGTCCCCAGATGCAAATATTTCATCTCCAAATCCCCAAGTTTCCAAATTCCTAAATCCCCAAAACTCCAAATCCCCAAATCTCCAAGTCCCTAGATGCAAATATTTCATCCCTAAATTCCCAAACCCCTAAATCTCCAAACCTCCAAGTCCCCAGATGGAAATATTTCATCTCCAAATCCCCAAATCCCGAAATGTAAATATTTCATCTCCAAGTCCCCAAATCACTAAATCCCCAATTCCCTAAATCCCCAAATCCCCAAATCCCCAAATCCCCAAATCCCCAAATCCCCAAATGTAAATATTTCATCTCCAAGTCCCCAAATCCCTAAATCCCCAAGTACCCAAATTCCTACATCCCCAAAATTCCAAATCCCCAATTCCCCAAATCCCCAGATGCAAATATTTCATCTCCAAGTCCCCAAATCCCTAAATCCCCAAATCTCCAAGTCCCCAAATGCAAATATTTCATCTCCAAGTCCCCAAATCCCTAAATCTCCAAAATTCCAAATCCCCAGATGCAAATATTTCATCTCCAAGTCCCCAAATCCCTAAATCCCCAAGTACCCAAATTCCTACATCCCCAAAATTCCAAATCCCCAATTCCCCAAATCCCCAGATGCAAATATTTCATCTCCAAGTCCCCAAATCCCTAAATCCCCAAATCTCCAAGTCCCCAAATGCAAATATTTCATCTCCAAGTCCCCAAATCCCTAAATCTCCAAAATTCCAAATCTCCAATTCCCCAAATCCCCAAATGCAAATATTTCATCTCCAAGTCCCCAAATCCCTAAATCCCCAAAATTCCAAATCCCCAAAATTGTAAATCCCCAAATGCAAATATTTCATCTCCAAGTCCCCAAATCCCTAAATCCCCAAATCTCCAAGTCCCCAAATGCAAATATTTCATCTCCAAGTCCCCAAATCCCTAAATCTCCAAAATTCCAAATCCCCAGCTGCAAATATTTCATCTCCAAGTCCCCAAATCCCTAAATCCCCAAGTACCCAAATCCCTAAATCCCCAAAATTCCAAATCCCCAATTCCCCAAATCCCCAGATGCAAATATTTCATCCCAAAATTCCCAAATCCCAAAATCCTCAATTTCTAAAATCCCCAAATGCAAATATCACATCCCCAAATCTCCAAATTCGTAAATTCTCAGCGAACTAAAAGTAAATAAAGTATGGAAGCCATTCATCGAATTCTCGGAACAATGCGCATTATTTCCAGTTAGTTAGGGGAACATCGAACGAGTTAAGTCGTACGGGGAATCGCGACAAACGATTCTGCAGTCGAACGAACAAACGATAGATTTACATTCGTTATACCCGCGGAAAATAGAACTCTGGATCGCGAAACTCGTTGCACGCGCTTTTATCGGGCTCGCATCGTTTGATAATAGAGATAGAGTCGTTGTAACGTTCTTCGATCGGAATTTCTGTCCGTTCAGATTATCCACCCTTCATGCACATCATTTTCATTCCAAGATTACTATCAAACAGGTAACATAACTATACTATACACTACCATGTACAGTTATTATTAGAAAATTTGTTATTATTAGGCTAATGTGTATGAAGAAGTATTTGATGATACAAAACAGCAATTGCAAATTTATGAAAAAAATTAAGTAGACTCTTAATACCAATGGTTGTCGATTATAAACTATTATAGATTTTGAATATATTTTGAGTATCATATGAATTGTTAAAATAATGACACTTCAAGGGACCAATTATTGTATCAATATGAAACTCGAAGACTGCATAAATGTTTTAATAATATTTCGTAAATAAATTGGTTGTGAGCTAACAATGAATATCAGCTGAATTTCTAAACTTTAAAATCTAATATAATTTAATCATATAAAATCTTGTTACCTAAAAGACCTTCGTCGATAAACCTCTGGTAATGTCCTGAACACAAAATCCCCATCAAATCTGGGTCCCAAAAACTTTCTGTCTATAAGTTTATATTAAAGACACCAGTGAAGTTCGATTAACCATCGAGCTTCAACATGTCAACGATTTATGTCGTGCAAATCACTATCAGACACCCGATATTCGCCAATCTAGCACGAAATCCGTAAAATTGGGAAATTGGTAAAATGCGATCCCAGTGGATGAGTGTAGGCGGAGAAACTTGATAATGTAAGGAGAAACTGGCGGTTTTCGAATTTGACGAGGATCGCGTGCGCGACAAGTATTCCCACGGGTATACGAGTGATGTAATTTACAACGGCACTCGGAGGATGACTTTCTGACACGTTACAAAGGACGGCATTTCATATACCCGGTGAAATTTGCTTGTGTCTGCGACGACATTATTCCACGTCGATCCAACCGGGGGCCGAACAAAGTTGCTCCGCGAAAAGTTACGCGACGAAATCAAAGTTTCGCGAGACGCTTTTTTTTCACGGACATTCCCCGTGTGTGTTTTTTTTCCTTCTGTTTCACGTTTACGGAGAATCCAGAAAATCCGGGCTTTCGAAAAGAATTAATTAGACGTGAAATCGAGGAGTTTCCACCGTGATTCCGAATCGAAAGTTTCGGAACGAGCCCGGAAATTATCGCGAACATTCGAAGCCCCTTGATTTTTCCTCTCGAAACGCGTGAAAGCATTAATTTTCTCGCGCAACGAGTGGCATGTATTAATTAGTTCCCTTTATAAATCGTACACGCCTCTAGGCTTGCATCCTGCTAATTAATCCACCGTGGAAATTTCGCTCGCGTCGTTTCGGTCTAATTGAATCAATTGTTCGATTAACCCTTTGGTCACTGGACAAACAAGATCCGACCCTTTCAGTGCAAACAACGGAAACCTCCCTGGTCAGGGAAACAATTAAATTATTTTTAATAATCGGCTGTTACCGTGAATGACTTTCAAGTTTGAAGATGTTCATTTCTTTTCTACATTTCTTGAGATCTCTACATCCTCAAATTTGTGGGTCTTCAAGTAGTGGGTTCAAGTTATTGAATTTTTAAAATTCTACGTTCTGAAATACTTAGGTTACGATATCTGTAGATTGTGAAATTTCTATATGCTAAAATAGCTATGTACCGAAATCCCTATAGATTAATATTGATATGTTCTAAAATCCCTATGTGCTGAAAATTTCTACATACCGAAATCAGTATGTCTCGAAATTCCGATATATAGAAATTTCTATGCCTCGAAATACCTGTGTCCCTAAATTCACACGTCCCAAAATCCCTATATCCCGAAATAACTGTATTTCCCAAAATCCCTATATTTCGAAATTTCTATGCCCCAAAATTCTAATATACTGAAATCCCTATATCCCAAAATTCCTACGTCCTGAAATCCCTATATCGCAAAATCACTATACGTCCCGAAATCCCTATATCCCCAACTTCCTACGTCCCAAAATCACTATACGTCCCGAAATCCCTATATCCCGAAATCCCTATATCCCAAAATTCCTACGTCCCAAAATCCCTATGTCCCAAAATCACTATACGTCCCGAAATCCCTATATCCCAAAATTCCTACGTCTCGAAATCCCTATATCCCAAAATCACTATACGTCCCGAAATCCCTATACCCCAAAATCACTACATGTCCCGAAATCCCTATACCCCAAAATCACTATACGTCCCGAAATCCCTATATCCCCAACTTCCTACGTCCCGAAATCCCTATATCCCAAAATTCCTACGTCCCAAAATCCCTACACCCCAAAATCACTATACGTCCCGAAATTCCTACGTCCCAAAGGTCCCTAGATGCTAAGATCCACACATATTCCCAAACCACTTGCTATTCACAAATCCCAAATAACCAAATGGTAAAATCTCTGACCATCTCGCCCCAGAACCTTGAAGATCTCCAAACTCCAAATCCGCGCATGTAAAATTCAAAAGTACAAATACAACCTTGTCATAAATAGCTAGAACAGACCCGAAGAAAGGAGATTTTGCACCAGGTATTTGGTAATTCATCGAGGAAGTGGAATCCAAATACGAGATGGGAAAATAGAACGAGTATCCAGTCGATGAAATTTTAATCCAATTAGAGCTCATCGTTGTTTCCATTCTCCTCCCTTTCTCTTTGCTATCCCGTTCGAGCTATCACCTAACTCCTTTTAAGCTCGCGTGGCCGCGTGGTCAAAATCAATAATTGTTGAATACGAAAACGACCGTTTAAAGTAATTCCAGGATAATGATGCAATGGTCGCATGAATAATAGCGGAGCAAGACTCTTTTCAGACGCTGGCTCAAATTTGTGAGGCAAAATCGGTTGCCAGGTGGCCAATCGATTGGCGGACAGTTTTTTTTTTTTTTTTTTTACTATCCTTTCTTTCGCTTTTCTCGATTCCGTTCTTAATAGTCCCCTCCGTTCAGGAGGAGTCGGAATATATTTGCACTTCCTCAACAGGCGAACGAAAAACGATCGCGAAACAAATCCCTGCGAGTTTCGGTTGGATTTGTGGACATATTTGTCATTTGTTATGAGCAGCAACGTAAATGCAAATATTCGACAAATTTATTCTATCTAAATTATTTATGAGATTCAAGAGAAATGCCAAGAAATAGTCCACATAGGAGCGATAAGAGTTATATGACGATTATATGATGCAAATCATTAGATTCCCAAGAAGTGAATACAAGTGGACGCACTCGAGTTACAGATGACGCACTCAAGCTACACATGACGCACTTAAGCTAGAGATGACGCGCTGAACCTACACATGACGCACTCAAGTTAAGGGTTCACAACCATATGTGGATAACAATCTAAAAATAACTCGTAGTGAACATACAGTGTAGTGACGCACTCAAGTTACACATGACGCACTCAAGCTAGAGATGACGCACTGAACCTACACATGACGCACTCAAGTTAAGGGTTCACAACCATGTGTGAATAAGAAACAAAAAAATACTCGTAGTGAACATACAGTGTAGTGACGCACTCAAGCTACACATGACGCACTCAAGCTAGAGATGACGCGCTGAACCTACACATGACGCACTCAAGTTAAGGTTGCACAACCATATGTGAGTAACAAACTAAAAAATACTCGTAATGAACATACAGTGTAGTGACGCACTCAAGTTACACATGACGCACTCAAGCTAGAGATGACGCACTGAACATACACATGACGCACTCAAGTTAAGGGTTCACAACCATATGTGAGTAAGAAACAAAAAAATACTCGTAATGAACATACAGTGTAGTGACGCACTTAAGCCTTACATGACGCACCCAAGCTACGTAAATCATTAACGCAAACAGCAAATTTTTAGATTTGTCTAACCCCCCGATTTGTAGCTTCCTCTAGCCGTTCGAATCGTTTGATGCAACGCTGAAAAGTGAAAGAAGCCCATGAAAAGGTTGCGAGCGCGTTGTTCGCCGGGTGGCAGCCTCCTTCCTTGAACCTTTCGTTTTAATACTTCAGCAACCATTCTCTGCGAAGAATGTTTCCAACATCTATGGAATCCGAGGATACAGTGCTAGCGTTGCCTCTCGAGAGAACTGGAGAACTCGCCAGGAAGCAGGAAAATGACTGAGAAACTGGGAGAATGGATGCAGATATGCGAGAACCAGCTACGTATACGTCGACCGTGCATTATCGATTTACCCAGAACCCTGCACCGACATTTTCTACATCGTCAAATGTGCCTCGGCCACCGGTTCAAAGCGTGTAAATCCTTTTCACCTGATTTCTTCGACGAACAACATCTCTGCGGAAAAATGATCTTTCTTCTCGATGCGTTTTAAAGCCAGCTGTTTCAAACGTGCCTCCTCGGGGTTAAATTCGAGGATTTCGGAAGTGTCGATTTTAAACAGTTGCAGTAAATTAGCAAAGAGATTACTGAATAGCTTCCCAAAGTTTCAGGTTCAAGAGTTGCCAAATATCTAAATTCCCAAATCAAGTTTTCCATATTTTCGAATCGTCAAATTCTCCAAAAGCCCCAAACTCCCCAATTCCCAAATTTACAAATTCCCAAATTTCTAAATATCCCAATTCCCAAGTTTGTGACTCTCCAAATCCTCTCTGCATTCTCAAATATCCACACTCCCAAAGTCTACATTCCAAAAACCTCGCAACTTCGAAACTTCGAAACTTCGGAAATTCCCAAAGTTTCCAAATTTCCAAAAGTTCCATCTCGCATCAGATTCGATCGGTTGTATTATAATCTCTCTAACTTAAATGTCGTCGCCATGATTTACTTCGCTATTCGATCGATACGCGAGTAATTGCGAGCGCCAGTTCCGTCAGCCGCATTGGCGCATGCAACAAAGCGCAGGATTTTTTCGTTGCGAAAGAAATCCCAGACTCATTTCCTCCGAGATTACCCTCAGACATGTTCATTGTCTCGCGTCGGTCCACATTTATTCGGCGGCCACCGGGACCACCGCAATTCCGTCATTTATCCGCCTACTCTTCTCGTCGCCGCTCATGGGGGTTGCCTCGTTTATTCCCACCCAAGGCCAACCACATTTTTCAACGTTTAACGACGTTACCCTGACAATAATTAATTAACCGACCCTCTGTGCTCGGGAAAAAACACTGATCCCCTCATGACCATGCGTCCCTTTTGTTCCGAGCATAATCTTTATTGTGATTCAACGATTAACCTCTTAGGCACTATAGTGGTTTTCGTGGATAACATCTCTCGACACTATTAGCTCACTATTTCAATTCGCTGAAATTTTCATATATTTTGATTCGCACTTTTTCGCCTTCACCACGTTTTATAAGAGTAAATCCCACAAAAGTACATTGCATGTAAAAGGTGGCAAGTTTAGACAGCATAGGACCTCTCTGCACTAATACACGATATTGGAAACATTTGGAAATATTTTGTGAATTTTCGAAAAAAATTATCGAAGTTAAAGTATATCATATCTTTGGTAAAATTATAATTTAATCATGAAAAACTTCGTTCCAATGTACTCGCGTGGAGAACATCGTCACACATTGTAGTGCTGTTTACGCGTGGTTCTCTGTCGTACAGAGAAGCAGTGTACAGCCGTGCCTAAGAGGTTAAATATTCCAATACTATTTTCGCCATTTGTAATCAGCTGTTTTCTGTTTATTGCACTCGATGGGATTAAACTCGATTAATCGGCAGTAGTTATTTAAATTTATAATTGTAATGAATAACGTGTGATCATAATGGAATTATTGTTAATTCTTTGGTGCACTTTGACGACGTGACGCACTCACGGTTCAAACGCGATGAATTTTACTGGAATTTTTAATACGTTCCAATTTGAAGTTGAAGTCCAATTATAATTTGCAAAGTCAAGGACACTTGAACACAAAATTGACGTAACATTTAAACTTTCGTTATTTGTTTTAATATTGGAGTATTAGTCCTGACTGACAATTAAATTGTACGATGGGTTAATAAAAAGATTTTCGGTAAATAGAAATTGTAGGAAAATAAAGTATATATTTGAAAACTTTTTAAAGGAAGTTTTTTCAAAAGATTTACCTCTCTCTCACTGAGAACATTCGATAATTGAATAGCGTGTTGATGTTATTATAAAATATTGTAGTTCGAAAAATATTGTCAAGTTTAACGAGAAAAGTTTGCTTCTACTAGTAAGCAGACGCCAAAATATTAGCTCATTATAATCCTCCAGGAGGCGCCAAAAAAGCAACAGCAACTTCTAACGAACAATTTTTTCTCGCCAGGTATTTGCATGTAAAAAGATGGAATGCAAATACGCTTTATCTTTAATAAATCTCCATAATTTTATTTACGTAGCTAGATTGTTGGTAATATTCTACGTAAAAAGAGGAGATGCAAATTTCTTTTTCTTCAATAAATCTCCATAATTTACCTACATCAATACTTTCTAACTTTTTTCTACGTAAAAAGGTGTTGAGATGAAATTAACGATTCATTTTTTAACTCGAATCGTGGATTGTTCATGCTTTCACATTTTTTAAGAACATTATTATTTTTACAGAGAACGGAACACAAAATATTAGAACGAATTTGTTAAGAAAAATATGTAAGTTCATAAAAAGTCAAGTACAATTTTTTTCAAGAATTAATTTGTTTCAATTTCTTTAAGATTACTGCAGATAATATTTGATACAAATATTAATATTAGACGAAAGTTTAATCTGCTTGAAAAGAGATCAAATTCCACTTTAAAAGCTCACGAGCACATAATCAATATTAATATAATTTAAATGAAACCCGAACTAAATTAATTTAATTCATATCGAGAGACCAAAATATCTGAAATTTATAGTGAATTTGTTTAATCCGAAAACAGATCGATGCAGATCTTTCGAATAAAACGTGATTACAGGTTAGCAACAAATTATTCCACTTTTGAACTTGGACAAAAACTTGTTTAATCAATTAAAATACTGAATGATTCGAGTATTTATTGATAACAGATGAAATAAATTTTGTTTACAAATTACAAAATATTGCTCTGAAATCTTATTTGGAGATCTCTGAAACAAGAATGTTCCCAAATTACAAATTAGTGACGTACGCGTCATATGTAACAAAACCTAGAACGCACCGTATGCGTCACATACTAGAGACCGTATACACACCGTATGCGTCATGTACTAGAACCTCATAAATATTTAAATATCGTTCGAAATATTGATTCTGGTTCGTAAACTTCCAATTCAAAGAAGGAATCCGTGGTTTCAATATTTTAATTTCACTCGAAGCTTGTTGGAGAATAATTTGAAACGTCGAGCTCTAGACACCATTGAAAGCCCGATCTCCGCCAGTTTTGTAACTATAGTCGCTATCTGCACGGGACATCCTTTGTCTGTTTCAGCGACACGCTGAAACTGCTATTTTTCATCGATCTAGCCGGCCATGTATCCCAGAAAACGAGCCGTTTGCCGCGTTTATCCGACAGAAATTGAGCTGTTCGATTACACTGGCACCGGTTACAACACGCTGCGCAAACTGTGCATATACACCGAACAACAAACCGCCGATTTATTCCCATGACTTATTTACAAAACGGCGCGAGCTTTCAAGAATTTATCCGAAATTCGATTTCGAGCGTGTGCGCCGAGAGAGGGGCTCGCGATTTGCATCCCCCTCGAAAACAAGATTGTCTACGGTTGAACGTGGCCGACCACCCTTCGAGACCCGTGGATTCGCCGAAAGGGGGGGGTGACTTTCCCGTGGTTCCATGAATATTTCATACGTAACTCGTGTATCGAAAACTTCATCCCCTTCCTTTTTTCAAACACCCCGCTGCTTTGTGCGCTCTCGGAGAATGAAAAAGCCGGCTGCTGCGTGTGCGTCGCATAATTTCGCGGTTCCTTTTCCTTGAAACCCCTGCAATATCCGACGGATACGGGGATACCCTCTTTGTGAAAATATCTCTTTGACGGATACCTGTTTTTAGCTGCTTAAGCACGGAAGTTTTATCATTTTCCACTCTTTCGGTATTAATATTTACTAAAACATCTAAATGTTTAGATCAGCGATGTAACTTACCATTAAAGTTTTATTTATGTAAAATGGGAACCTGTATAATTTCTGTATTCTTCGACTTTACTACATACTTGTTATATGATTTGTACTTATAATCTTTGATAGTCTCTTTGAGATTATTTTTTCACTTCTACATTTTCATATTAGAGCCCAGGACACACCAGGTGCGTCATATACTAGAGAGCCTAGAACGCACCGTGTGCGTCATACATTAAAAAACGTCGAACGCACCGTATGTGTCATGTGCTAGAGAACCGAAGACGCACCATGTGCGTCGTGTAATAGAGAGCTAGTATCTTCGAGACTATTTTTTGACTTCTACATTTTCAAGCATATTAGAGTCCAGGACACACCAGGTGCGTCATGTACTATAGAACCTGGAACGCACCATGTGCGTCATATACTAGAGAGCCTAAAACGCACCGTGTGCGTCATATACTAAAAAACGTCGAACGCACCGTATGTGTCATGTACTAGAGAACCGAAGACGCACCATGTGCGTCGTGTAATAGAGAGCTACTCCCTTCGAGACTATTTTTTGATTTCTACATTTTCAAGCATATATTAGAGGCCAGGACACACCAGGTGCGTCATGTACTATAGAACCTGGAACGCACCATGTGCGTCATATACTAGAGAGCCTAGAACGCACCGTGTGCGTCATATACTAAAAAACGTCGAACGCACCGTATGTGTCATGTACTAGAGAACCGAAGACGCACCATGTGCGTCGTGTAATAGAGAGCTAGTCTCTTCGAGACTATTTTCTATATATTTCTACAAATTTATGAACTGTATTATTAATCTGTTAACTACATATTCTCCCCTTTCTGTGTTTCTCAATTCTATATACATTACGAGTTCAAGTATAGTTCGATGACTATATTTCAACACGATAGTTAAAGTTGTTGTTTATCTCTCAACGGCATAGCACTGAACGTTTTCCAATCTCCAGAATATTGTTCGAAGGGTGAAATCCGCTCATCAATATACAGAATTTTAATTCAGAATTCCATCCGCAACGTCTAACGACTGCAGACTGTCGTATAAATAAAGCAAGGAATCGGCAACGAGAAAGTTTTGAATTCTACTTCACGGCTTACGGGAAGATATCGGCATATAAGGTCACCCGGAGAGAACAACCACGAAGACATTATACAGTCGACGCCGAACTTGCCAAGTGTTTGCGGATGGTTCGAAGATATTTCCGGTCGCTTTATTCAAATCACCAGAATAAATAATGAAGAAGCAACCGCGGCAATACGGCGGCATCGATCGTTTTCGAAAACTTGCCTCGTTAAGGAATCGAGGCAAACATCGAACCGAATTACGATACTCTTATCGACGGAAACAACCGAAACTGGTGCTCTGTTGGCGATGGGCAAATCGAGTGCTCGCTGAGAAGATTGTCGGTATTTGGATTTCAAATTTATATATTCAAATACGTGGAAATTGTATACCATATTCCCAAACCCTTAAATTTTCAAATTACTAAGTCCCCAAATTTTCAAATTACCGAGTTCCAAATTTCAACTTCAAAAAATTCCAAGTTCTCCAATCCCAAAATTCTTAAATTTTTTTCAATGCAAATCTCACAATCCTCACATATCGCATCGCATTAACAGAAAGGTTCAGTGTCTCCTACGTCTCGGTTATATATAAACAGAAATAAGAGTTAATTGAGTTGTCTCGAAGTTTAAAACAAACTGTGCGTATGTGCATTATCCGTAATGCGCGTTAAAAATGCAAGGATTGCTAGGCGCTATTCGTGACAGTGGAGGCAGTAATAAGTTCGCGGAAGTTAATAACAGCAACTTTTAAAAGAGACACCTGCAACTATACCTCTAATTCCCAAGCCAGTCGTTCACACGAACCTTGCTTTTCCGCGTTCGACTTTTCCCTCTATGTTTCATTTCCAAATCGTTACTACCACGCAGCTGAAATAACTTATTCGTAACTTGGACACTAGAGAATATTCTTGCTTCGGAAACCGAGTAACTATTGTGAATCAAACGTATTGACAAATTAAAAAACTCTACTTGAGATATTCTTCCGCATCTCCGAAGTATCAAGCTTCTTAAATTTTGATGTTTAGAAAACGTAAAAAAAAATCAAAAGGGTAACAATCTTTAAATTTAATAATGTAGGAAACTCCAAAAGCAGGAAATCTAAAACTGTAAAATATTTGGTAAGCTTTAGAGACATTTGTGTAAAATAATTGAAATTAGTCGTGCTATATAGGTGGCTCAATTGGAACCAAAATGGTTCGAGCTCTTTAAATCCCGCAATCTTCATTTGATACTCGCAAATTGCTTGCTGGAGACCTGGTCACAATTTGTCGGTTAATTTTTGGACTCTCCAGAGTCTCCGGATGTTTCGTAATTTTCTTACCGTACCAAGATTAATTCAGTTACCGAACTTGTACAAATATTGCAGTAGTTTCATCCGAATGAAAATTTACAACTTATTATTTATATTATATGAACCGATAGCAGATTAAGAGTATACAAATGTATACCCGAAACAATTAAATTGCTTTGAAATCCCACAAAATGACGCATATGACCCGGCGTGCAACCGCAACAGAAAGGAGAGAGGAGTAAATCAAACGCACGTGTATCACGACAACATACTCGCTCAAGTGTACCCGCAACCGGAAATGAGATCAACATCTCCATGTATCACCGTCGACGACGATGTACACATTACCATCAGATGTGTTAGGCGATGGTACACACGATGCTAATCACTAAGGCATCCGAGACTGATGACGCACCATATGCGTCCGAGACTATATATCCTAGATAATCGACCATGCATGGCATGTTGTGCATACTGTTTATATGAGGAAATGTCCGACATACCGTATGCATTTGTGTTACAGGTATGAAACAGTCGTTGACACACCGTATGCGTCCTACGCTACATTTACGCGACGCACCGTATGTGTCGTACAGTACACATATGAGAGAACCTACGAAGCCGTACGATTCTACCAATCCATTCTACTATGGCACAATAGTTTCTACGACAAACTAGGTGCGTTGCATATATGATCAAATCAATGACGCACCATGTGCGTATGGAGACCCAACTACGTATTGTATGTATATAGAAGGCAATGTTCATATATTCTCTGGGAATACTCGAATAATCCTGTGTGTTGTACCTTACAAGATACGATAACTCACCGTTTACGTCATATATATGCTAATGAACCTCAGACGCACCATGTGCGTCGTACACTATGTATACTAGCGACATTAGAACGCACCGGATGTGTCATATGGGACTCAACAGATGAGAAATATGTTAGAGAGAGAACAGCTAGTATTGAGGAAATCAATAACGCACCGTATACGTCATATACTAGAAAACCTTGGACGCACCGTATGCGTCATGTATTAGAGGACCTAGAACGCACCATGTGCATCATGTATTATAGAACCTAGAACGCACCGCATGCGCATTTGCTACAGAACCTAAAACGCACCGCATGCGTCATATGCTACAGAACCTAAAACGCACCGTATGCGTCATATGCTATAGAACCTAGAACGCACCGTATGCATCTTATGCTAAGTATTGATGAAAGAATTCGCGACTCATCACGTGCGTCCTATTCTATGTATGCAGTTAATTACAGGTAATTATATTTGAAATTAATAACCGAAGATCTTACGTAAAAATAAAACAGTAAAAAAGGTTGACGTTAAAGTTGCTACTCACGTCTCAGGTGTTCCAAAAGGAAACACGATCGTTTAAAATAATTACGCATCGTGAAGCTGACGCAATAAGGATAAGTATGGTAATATCGTTTCTGTTACTCACATTATCCGGTTGTAGCAAGAGAGAAACAGCTAGAATCGCAACATCGACATCGTCAAAGGTCGTTGAGGTCTTGTTTCGTGGAACACTCGACACAGCGCCGCTTTCGTTTCACTTTACGTCCCTAACAAATTACACGTTTTAGGATACAATTTCATTTTTGTTCTCTTCGAGGAAAGCGGCACAATTGCACATATTCTATGAATGAACCAGAAACAACGAAAGCTAGATACAACGTTGACTGCCTCTATTTCTAGAACGGTTTCATTTGTTCAATTTTAGGTAATGTAATATAACGAGAAGAATGTGATTCTGCGGTTTTGCGAATTGTCTGCGGTAGACGGCACAGCGATACAACGAACTTTGATTCTCCGTTTTTGTGCCGCGGGCCTTCGCTACTTCGTAATTCCATAGAAAATAACAAAACAAAAGCTCTCGACACGCAAAGAATATCCTTGAATACAATTTCAAAGCTTCATGTTATGAATGGAACTTCTGCGTGGTAACATTTGAACGAACATTTATACAAATAGACAAATGGTTTCGCTTTTTATGTACATATTGTACAAACCGATGCATATTATTATCTAATTTATGAATAGAAATGTCACAGATGAAATACTGACTTGTCTAAAACTATTATCTTTCTATACCGTAATTTAATTTGGTATAATATAAAATATCAAATATCTATTTAAATAAATTTAATTGAACGACAAATGACGTTGAGGAGGTAAATTGAATAACTGAAACGTAGAATATTCGCGAACATCGTAGCTGTGTACATCAGTACAAATTGACATATGAATCACTATAATCTTTAAACAGAACGATTATCTTTCTTCCTCAGAGAGTTATATCAGTTTCTCATCTTATCGTAAGATACGCGTAACTTAACCTTGCAAGATAACGGTAGGAATTGAAAGATATTTCCTCCTTTACCTACGGTTATATGATTCCCAATATTTCATTTTAACAGAAGAAATATTAAAACAGGACGTTATCACGCAAAAATTTAATATTAAGACATTCAGTAAAAATTGTTAAAAGTGAAATCATTATATACTCATACTATAACGGTACTATTCATAAAGGAAGCTCGAAAAAATAATTTTCTGACATATTCAATAAAACCGCGTCATTGGGCGGCCATTGCTCTCTGTCTGTTTTCAAACGAACGACGCACATCAAGTACAAACATAAAAACCGTTCCAAAAATTCAATGACGAAAACAACAAAACAACAGTCAATTCAAAATAATGTATTTAGTCACTAAAATTATCTCTGTGATGTTGTCTGTATAATTTAGCAATTAATAAAAGAATATTTCAAACACTTACCAATACTGTTTTGACTCGAGTCGTAGTTCGAACGCTTGACACTTCAAGACGCGCGTTTTGTCACTTTATTTTGCCGTATTATCGCGATTTTATTAATAAAAATCACACTTATCTCACAAACAACACGAACTGTAAATATTTATCGTTACGATGTATCACGTGTCGATTAATATTACGAGTTATGTTAATTAGAAGGATCGAAAAAATTGACGACGCGATCGACACGATGTATCACTGACCATGGCTCTTGATCAACTGCGCAGAACGGATGCGCGGTAGACGAACACACGTGCTTGCTAACAATCGCGGTTGAATGCACACTGAGCCCAGCTGTGACTCGCTTTCTTAATATTAATCCTATTCCAACGATTCGTCCAGGATCAGGTCAATGACTTTTAACATGACTAACTGTAATTCTCTGTTTATTTTGATATTCGTATGCATTCAACGAATGAACAATAAAGTTATTGACTTCCCTTTTCATAATGCATTCGATTTTAATGTATCGTTAACTGTTCCAATATGGCGTCGTACAGTTAAATTGTTATTATGATACTTCATAATTCATCTCTGAAAAATATATTGTTTATATACTCGGGTTTTAATTGTTCTGTTCAGTTTCAATTAATGCATTGTCGTAAATAACTTGTCATAATTGGTCAGAACAATGCGACCGAATTTAAAAAAAGTTGTAAGCTGTCAAAGTATTGATTTTCGCGTAAAAAATACACGCCGCATAAACGTGGAAGGGGAAATATAAATTGCGCTATGGTTTTAAAACCGATGGTAGAAACGAGACGAGAAACGAGAGAGGGAATATCGAGGACACGAACAGATTTCCAGTGAAAGGCATCTACTGCCAGCGAGAGAACATGACCTCAATGACATACTATTTCCTCGGTTCTCTGACGCACTTTTAAATACTGTATCTGATTTGAAACTTCTCTATTATGATAGTCCAAAAAACCTGTAAGAGTATTTAACCTTCTATATTTCAAAGGCGTATTCTTAAAGGACGAATAACATTTGAAAGACGATTCCGAAATTTAAATAAAATAATTTATGCGCACGATGGAGAGATCCTAGAGGGGACTACGAAATTGTTAAACGCATTAGCGCTGAATTTCGGAGGTGACGCGTGACACCCTAATTTAATTACGCCTGACTGATCGAAACTGCGGACAATTAATTAGCAATGTGCCGGACGTTTCGCGAGGAAATCCGACAGGTGGACATGACTAACTTCTGAGTACTGATTAGGCCTTCCAAATGCGACAGGTGGTCGATATTTATTTGACGAATCACTATTCTGCCTAAAAATTGCATAATTGCGTATCTTGTTAAATGAAGATTTATGATATGATATTTTTAACGATGTGTCATAAATACCTAAGTTTATGGACATCCATATTCTCAATATGTTCTTAGGTACCTAGTTTCCTAAGTAACTATATTGCAAAGTATCTATATCCTTAGATACCTACGTCAGTAAATACCTAAGGACCTAAATATCTACTTTTTCAGATATCTACGTCTCTAGATACCTACGTTCCTAGATATCTGCGTCTCTAGATAGCTACGTTCTTTGATGGTTACGTTCCTAGATACCTATGTCCCTAGATACCTACGTCTCTAGATACCTACGTCTCTAGATAGCTACGTTCTTAGATAGCTACATTGCTAGATACCTACACCCCTAGATATCTACGTCTCTAGATACCTACGTCTCTAGATAGCTACGTTCTTAGATAGCTACATTGCTAGATACCTACACCCCTAGATACCTATGTCCATAGATATCTACATCTCTAGATACCTACGTCTCTAGATACCTACGTCTCTAGATAGCTACGTTCTTAGATAGCTACATTGCTAGATACCTACACCCCTAGATATCTACGTCTCTAGATACCTACGTCTCTAGATAGCTACGTTCTTAGATAGCTACATTGCTAGATACCTACACCCCTAGATACCTATGTCCATAGATATCTACATCTCTAGATACCTACGTCTCTAGATACCTACGTCTCTAGATAGCTACGTTCTTAGATAGCTACCTTGCTAGATACCTACACCCCTAGATATCTACGTCTCTAGATACCTACGTACCTAGATAGCTACGTTCTTAGATAGCTACATTGCTAGATACCTACACCCCTAGATACCTATGTCCATAGATATCTACATCTCTAGATACCTACGTCTCTAGATACCTACGTCTCTAGATAGCTACGTTCTTAGATAGCTACATTGCTAGATACCTACACCCCTAGATATCTACGTCTCTAGATACCTACGTCTCTAGATAGCTACGTTCTTAGATAGCTACATTGCTAGATACCTACACCCCTAGATACCTATGTCCATAGATATCTACATCTCTAGATACCTACGTCTCTAGATACCTACGTCTCTAGATAGCTACGTTCTTAGATAGCTACCTTGCTAGATACCTACACCCCTAGATATCTACGTCTCTAGATACCTACGTACCTAGATATCTGCGTCTTTAGATAGCTACGTTCTTAGATGGTTACGTTCCTAGATACCTACGTCCACAGATATCTACATCTCTAGATACCTACATCGCTAGATACCTACGTCTCTAGATACCTACGTCTCTAGATACCTACGTCTCTAGATACCTACGTCTCTACATAGTTACGTTCTTAGATAGCTACGCCCCTAGATATCTACATCCCCAGATAGCAACGTTGCTGCATAGCTACATTCCTAGATACATACGTCCCTAGATATCTACGTTGCTGGATAGCTGCATTCCTGAATACCTACGTCTCTAGATATCTATACCCTTAAATGTCCGCATCTGTAGGTATCTCCTGACCCATCTACTGAATATCTACGTTCCTACACGTCTAGATCCCTCTTCTTGCACCCTACATTGTTATATTTCCCGTCTATACCCAGATACCCAGTTACGATAAAAAAAGGTTGCCGAAAACCGCCGTAAATAAAAATGGAATCGTTCATTCTGAGACGCGATATGAAGCATTGTTTCCGAACGATATTGTTCGTGAACCATGTCTGATAAGGGTAAATTATACAGCTGTACCGTGAACAATGTTATTATCCAGAGCCCGGTTATCACACGACTGATTTGCACGTTACACTGCAACGTTGAACTCGAACAATTCATATGGGCGCATTTAGGACACAACGCCCACATGGGCGACTTATTTATACTGAATACAAATTGATACGTGTACATCCATCATCGAATCGTACATGCGGCGGGTTGACGTTGGTCATTAGCATTCGACGCGAGTGTTTCACTCAATCGACCGTCGAAAATCCTGAACGATTACTATCGCAAATACCTGGATAATCGAGGTAACGCTCTTGGTCGAAAACTTCGGAAGAGAAGTTTTGAATGTTCGAGCTTCGATTGCACGTTTAAGGAAAAAATTTGACGGATAAACGATACAAGGAAGCGATTCGCTATAAGTTACGGAGACTTATAGATGTCCTGATATCCGTTCGAACGCGAAAACTCGAATTTCGTCCGTCAAACACACCGAAGAATGATTTATCCGGAGCTCGGTTTGATGGATGACCCACGGAACTTTATTACCGCGAACATGAAGATCTAACGAGATTTCGGAACGTCGATGTTAATTGGAAAGGATGAATCATTTGTTCCGAAGTTACGAGTATGATAAACCTGCTTGCAAGATAAATGACACGCTGGAAATTGCTGTTTCGATTACTATATCGAGACACCTTTGTTGCAATTTGCAAATTAAAAATACATTTTATAACTCCCACATCCAATAAGAATTTTCTTACTTATTGAATGTAAGAGTTTCAGAAATGAGATGTTTAATGCGTTGCAGAAAATAGGGTATATTCTATAAAAAATAAAGATTGATTCCAAAGGTGATTTGCAACAATTTGAAGCTGCAAAAAATGAGATATTCGCAACAACGTATTTGCTGATTTATATTTGAAATGCAAGAGTTGTATAATATATCGGAAATTTTCTAAACAAATTCTGGTACCGATGGTGCGATAAATTCCCGTCGCCTTTTAAATAATTTCGATTTTCCGAAAGTCCGTCGACGAAATTTATCGGACGGTTGTAAAACAATCGAGAAAGGTGATTAAACCTATCGATACTTGGCTATTTTTCATTCGGCGGCGTAACACGCGCGTGCATGATATCGGAAAATATTCGACGATATCGGAAATAACGTTCAGAACTCTGCCGGTTACCCAGGTGCTTCTAGAGCATTAAATTCTACCGCTATTTGAATAATCTTCCAGAAGTTTCTTTTTTCTTTCTTTATTATTTCACGTTGGCTTTGTCCATTTTACGGCCGTTTTATATGCAAAGATTTATAGTTTTACCGGGGTCCCGCGAGCAAACCGTCGTCCGATCTGACGCATCAACTTAAAAAGGAAAGTTGGGAAGCTCGCGAACTCGGAATGAGAAAACGAGCTAAACGAGCGGACACGAATTCTGTCTGGAATAGGATAAAGCGGAATTCAGCTGAACTTCTTAAGTGGTTTAGAAGATGTAACAACACGATAAAGCCGAAGAAATTTATGACACGTCTTGAATCTTCTTCGGTCACCTCGCGTAATTAAACATACGCTAGAATCATCTCTTGTGTCAGAATTAGATCTAAAAGTACTCGGTTCAAAACCTCGAAATTATTTTTATCGAAATGTGTGATGATGCCAATTGTTATTTTTAAAAATACGTAGAATGACTAATACGACAAGTAGTGGCAATAATTTTTAAAAATATGGAGAATGAGTAATATGACAAATATAACGAGCATGAGTTAGGATGCAATAAATGGCGATATAACGCTCGGTAATCGCAATGTATACCGATACAGAGGAAATAAAATATCGCGGTCACAATTGCAGCGTATTATAAATACGGTGAAATAAAACACGGGACAACTGCAACGCGTTGCAATTGCAGCGCATGCGACGCGTAGCAATCGCAGCGAGTTATAATTGCAGCAAGCTGCAATTTCAGCGTATTGCGATTGCAGTGCGTTGCGATTACAGTGCCTTGCAATAAAACACGAGACAAGTGAAACCCCGGCAAGCACTACTCGTTATTACAATGCAGTAATTGCATATACTTACAAAACCGTGCGTTGCAGCGCATCGCTGTTACAACGCGTTGCAATTACTGGTGCATAATGCATTGCTTTCATAGTAATATAACATTGCTTGACTGTACGACACAAGATTACAAGTACAATTACGAAATTGACGCACTGCAATACAACTCATAAGTTGTAGTCAAATTTTAAATTTAGTCTTTTGCACTATTTTGAGTCTGACGCGTGACGCACTTATGACGCACTTTTGACGCACTCGTGACGCACCTATGACTCGTTATGTACTATGACGCACTCGCGACTCACTCGTGTTGCACTTGCGACGCACTTACGACGCACTCGTGATACATTCGTGACGCACTTATGACGCACTCATGACGCACTAGATACGTACTTATGACGCACTCGTGACGCACTTATGACTTACACGTGACGCACTTATGACTTACATGTGACGCACTTATGACGCACTCGTGACGCACCTATGACGCACTCGTGACGCACATATGACGCACATATGACGCACTCGTGATGCACAACTTACACGTGACGCACTTATGACGCACTCGTGACACAGGTGACGCATTCGTGACGCACCTATGACGCACTAGATACGTACTTATGACGCACTTATGACTTACACGTGACGCACTTATGACGCACTCGTACTTCAGTGTGATCAATTTTACTAGAATTTCGAATACGTTTCAATTTGCAGTTCAAGTCCAATAACTTGCATAGTCAACGATTGCATAATACCAAATTGACAGAACATTTCAACTTTCTTTGTCTTAAAATTGTAGCTGTGATTATTTCTGACTGACGTACCTGACATAATGCAAAAGGTTTACCCTTTGACTTCTAGTATCACACTCGTGACGCACATCACGCTTCAGATGCAACAAATCAAAATTATATTCGCAGCACGACCGAGTCTGGAGTTGAATACCAATTATAATTTGCAAAAGGAATCCCTAAATTCAAAGTATAACATTTCAATTTTCATTATTTGTCTTAACCTTGCAGCGATAATTAATTATCTCTGAAGCACCTGACAAAGTACAAGGCGTCAAACAGAGAAGCTACCAAAAGTTTCTGTAAAATTGAATGGAAATGAGTCACAATATTTGTCTGGCTCCATAGTCGCCTGGTTCGCGTCTATTTTAATATAATAGCTGTGATTAGTTAGTTCTGACACACCTGACAAATCATAGTACAAGTTGAACAATAAAAGCCACCAAAATAGTTCCATAAAATTCTATCGAATTGAATATTCGTTATATTAGCTCAATATTCGGCCAGTTTGCGAATTATTAAACTCTAGATCCGGTAAGCGATTTCATTATTACAGGGTTCGAAGATCCTGCCGCACTGTCCTAGCACGTGCAGATGCAACCAGGATAACAGAAGGATTTCAGTGGTCGGATCCTGCGGGTTTCCTCATAGTTAGAACAGAATATTCGCGTTCGTCGGACGCAAGCTCATTCCGTGGCATTTCGCCTTCCGACGATCCTGCCATTATCCTGTCCATAAACGTGTCCAGGACAACCGTTGTGGATCAGCATTCGCAGTTAGATGGTGATGTTACTTCCGTTACTATAAACTCCATCCGCCATTTGCACCTTGTCAACGATACTTACTGCTGTTAGTGACGTATGAAGTCCATCATCAGGGATCTTTCACTATTTCTGATACATACATTACTGACTGTCGTTTAAATAAACCTTTTGGATATCTTATTCGAATATTTTGTAGAATATAGGTACTAACAGTTACATTCAAAACTTGTAGTTAACTGTGAGTTGTTAAAATTGTTTAACTATGATTTGATACCTCTTGGTGCGACAGAGCTAATTATAATCTTGAGGGAAATTTAAATGTTACATGTAATGTAGGGATCTTATAATTTTGATCTGCTGTATCTAACGTGACGAGTGTGATATAAGTCAAAGGATGTTAGATAGAGTGCACTTTTGAAGAAATTAAAACAGTTGTAAGTAGAGGACCTGAATTTATTTTCGTAAAACAGAGGAGTATAAATTGATACAGAGGCATTATCGATGCCACGATCGATCCGTCGATAATCCAGCGCTCTATCAGAGACACTTTTTTTCCTAACGGTCGTTAAGCTGAGGAGTTAACCGAAAGTATGTTAAACCCAAGAGCGAAGCAATTTCAATTTATTCCCGTCATGCTTCCTCCGCAGGAAGGAATTATTTTGTCCGTGGGATCAGTAACTAATTAAAAGTTTCGCCTCTTCCGGCCAGCCGACTCAATCAACGACAAACTAACAAGGGATGACAGTCTCCTTTATCTAGACTTAGCCAGATGCGGCCAACGTATTAGTATTCATTATACGAGCCAACGGTAAACTCTAGACTGCAACAGGACACTAAGATCCACCGGGGAATGTCCTGAATTTGTAAACAATTTCCCTCATTGTTACTCGATAAACCGCGATTCGAAGAATTCCGACGATCCGAATGTTGATGAGCAAACTTGTAATTAACATGTTGAACGTTGTCGGGATTCAACATGACCGGCATCTGAAATTTTCTGTTATCAGATCGAAAGTGAACTCCACTTCACGATGTTTCCAATATTTCTTTAGTTTCAAAGGGAACTTTTCGGTAGTCAGATTTTCAAGTTTATACATTTTTAGGTAGGCAAATTTGAAATTTACAAATTTTCAAATAGTCAAACTTGAAATTTACAAATTTTCAGATAGGCAAATTTTAAGTTTACAAATTTACAAATAGTCAAACTTCAAATTTACAAATTTTCAAATAGTCAAACTTCAAATTTACAAATTTTCAGATAGGCAAATTTTAAGTTTACAAATTTTCAAATAGTCAAACTTCAAAATTACAAATTTTCAGATAGGCAAATTTGAAATTTACAAATTTTCAAATAGTCAAACTTCAAATTTACAAATTTTCAGATAGGCAAATTTTAAGTTTACAAATTTTCAAATAGTCAAACTTCAAAATTACAAATTTTCAGATAGGCAAATTTGAAATTTACAAATTTTCAAATAGTCAAACTTCAAATTTACAAATTTTCAGATAGGCAAATTTTAAGTTTACAAATTTACAAATAGTCAAACTTCAAATTTACAAATTTTCAGATAGGCAAATTTGAAATTTACAAATTTTCAAATAGTCAAACTTCAAATTTACAAATTTTCAGATAGGAAAATTTTAAGTTTACAAATTTTCAAATAGTCAAACTTCAAAATTACAAATTTTCAGATAGGCAAATTTGAAATTTACAAATTTTCAAATAGTCAAACTTCAAATTTACAAATTTTCAGATAGGCAAATTTTAAGTTTACAAATTTACAAATAGGCAAATTTTCAAATTCACAAGTTTGTATATAACCTACACAAATTTTGTCGACTTCAAAGCTTTCAAACTATTTTACAAACTCGTATATTTAAAAAATTTCGAAATTCACATACGAAAGGCATACGTTTTCAGATCTGAAAATTTTATATCTTGCAATTCACCACTTTGTAGATGTACTTCAGAGGTTTCCAAATTCACAAATGTCCAGAAGTAAATATTTAACGAAAAGCTGTCGAGTTCCAAAGTCCACAAGTACCTTTTGACATCTCCAAAAATAAAACATCAAAAATTGAGAAAAAGCGATTAATAATGCAAATATTTCCAGAAAATGTTTTGAATGTAGAAAAACATAGATTTGTAAAAAGATATGAATTTTTGCAAATTTCAATAGAATTGTATATAGAACACGGTGAAGCCTTAATGCGTAAGAAATATAGAATAATAAAAGTCATGAGACAGAAAATTTTTGTATCGGGAAATTTATTACGTCGTTGTAAATTATTCGTCGCGCAATAAATATCTGGTCCAACTCTGAATTCAGCAACGTCACAAACACGACTGGTCCGATGTCTTGCGATTTATGGAGTAGTAAAGCTACCCCCCCTGGTCATGTTTGCATCCCCCTAGAAACCACCCGGTTTAGTTTATGTTGTAACGCCAGACTATAGCGTATGACAATGGCTCGATGTTACAAATGATTTCTGACGTCGTTTATGCTACCAACCGATGCACTACGCTTATCGTAAATAATACTTAATAGCAATTTCTCGGGCTCTCTAATTTACTAGTTTCCAAATTTTCCTCTTCTCACAATTTCAAGTTTTTAAATCTCACAATTTTGCAATATTTAAATTATTAAACTCTGAAATTTCAAAATTTCAGTTTTTAAATTAAAGTCTCAAATGTACGAATTTTTATATTCTCAAATTGTCCAGATTTGAATGATTCTTCAAATTATCAAAATTGTGAAAATTTTCAAGTTGTCCAAATTTTGAAGATTCTTCAAACCATCCAAATCTCGAAAATTTGCAAATAGTGTAAATTTTGAAAGATTTTCAAACTGCAAAATTTGTTGTAAATCTCAAATTTATAAAACTACATACATTCGATAAAAGACATTGTACATAAATATCAATAGTACAAATAATATTGAACTTTACACATTAAGTTTATAATTATTTTCCAGGAAAAAAGTATTAGTTATAGAAATCCGTCGTCAGTTGAAAATAATAGAATTAATTCAATTTCGTTCTATAAGTACAAATTTCTCAGCTCGAAGCGTGAATCGCAGGGTGAACAAGCAATCCCTTGCGCCAAGGATGTCTCATTTATATTCCCTGATTTTCAGTTCAGTGTCAGAATAGCATCTGAAGTCGGTGCAATCTGCTCGGCAGGTCCTTTGAGAAGGAGGTTGCGAAGGATCTACTCGATTATCGGGAGTAATTAAACTCACCGGCTTGATTGCTATCCAGAACGCATAATTAGGAGCTTGGAATTCGTGTGCCGTTTAACTCGATTGATCGCTCGAACGTAATCGAAAAAAATACAGTAATATCCTATTGAACTTTCGTCAAATACAATTCTGTCTTAAAATTTCAAGATTTCTTATTTTAAGTTTGTTCGTTTTTGAATTTTATTTTAAGATTCTCAAAGTTGTGTGACTTCATTTTTTGGTGGAAATTTGAAATTCAGGTTAATTTTTGAAATTAATATTTTTAAAATTCGACAGTGTCAAATTTGCAAGTTCCCATTTGCTAAATCCCTAAATTTTCCAATTTCCAACTTACTAAATTCCCAAATTCTCATATTCTTAAATTTCTAATTTCCCACTGCCTAAATTCCCAAATTTCCAATTTCCCACTTCCTAAATCCCCGAATTTGCAATTTCCCACTTCCTAAATCCCCGAATTTGCAATTTCCCATTTACTAAATCCCCAAATTTCCAATTTCCCACTTCCTAAATTCCCAAATTTCCAATTTCCCACTTCCTAAATCCCCTTTCCAATTTCCCACTTCTTAAATTCACAAATTTCCAATTTTCCACTTCCTAAATTCCCAAATTTCCAATTTCCCACTTCCTAAATCCCCGAATTTGCAATTTCCCATTTACTAAATCCCCAAATTTCCAATTTCCCACTTCCTAAATTCCCAAATTTCCAATTTCCCACTTCCTAAATCCCCGAATTTGCAATTTCCCATTTACTAAATTCCCATATTTCCAATTTCCCACTTCCTAAATTCCCAAATTCTCATATTCTTAAATTTCTAATTTCCCACTGCCTAAATTTCCAATTTCCCCACTTCCTAAATCCCCGAATTTGCAATTTCCCATTTCCTAAATCCCCAAATTTCCAATTTTCCACTTCCTAAATCCCCAAATTCTCATATTCTTAAATTTCTAATTTCCCACTTCCTAAATCCTCAAATTCCCACGTTCTCAAATTTCCAAGTTCCCACATTTCTATTTCCAAAACCCAAAAATTTCCAAAAGTTCACCCCTTAAATCTCCCCACAATAATTCCCCCAAAATCTCCACTTCAAAATTAATTTAAACTCCCCACCCCAGTATCAATTTCAACCGACCCGTCCAAACAATTCTAAAGAAATATTTTCTAGATTTTTAATAACATCCCCAAAGGCCATTTAATACCATAATCGTGTTGTTTCGAAAACGGCGATTGTTAAGCGTCTCACGAGCGTGCAATTTTCGGTGGCAGGGAAATAAAAAGGCTTAATTGAAAGTGGCGAGCATGGTCTCGCGTGGAAACGACCGGTGTCAGATTGCAATTTCGTAGGACGAAGGACGCGACATAATTACCGAACTTGCCAACGGCACGTGGAAACTCGTTGCTTCCGGAAGACAACGCCAGACGATGTTTCCCCTTATGACTTCCGCCTCGTTTCTACCATACAATCTTCCCCTAAACCATTTCCTACCAAACGGTCTTTGTATTTGCCAAATTATTTTCTCTCTTGATTCTCCTTTGCCTCCAAATTTACGCGTGTTTCGCATACTGTTCACATGAAGTCCTCTACAAAATAACGGACGTGATACAGCAATAAATGTACCTGCTATTGTATCATGAACTACAAGCAAAGGAGGCAAGCAACTACCAAAATAGTCGTACTTACTCTACTTAAAACATGGTACTAAAATAACCGATTTAGATCATTTTCGCGATAAAGTATTCGCGAGCGTACAATTTACGTCCAAGATGTTTCTCGATGTTCACAGATTAATTCACGATTAAACTCCGCGAAAGTTAACTCCGTTCCGTAATTAAGGAACAGATGCATCTCGCGGAGGATGATAAATCGTCCGCGGTTTGTAATATTCGAAGAATTACACCTTTCACGATTCAGGTGTACGCGGGCGGAATTTAAAATTCCGCCGCATCAAGGGTGCCTTCGTGTGGCAAGTGTTTCATTAGTTTCGTTGAACGCGATGTTGATTTTATGCGAACTGCGCCGAGACTAATGCACAACGCGTTTCCAACAAGAAGCGAAAAATCGTCGAGAGGTCCAATATTTTTCTTTTCTTCGCCGTGAAACGATTGTTGTTAACGAGTTTCATTTCGTCCGAGCGAAAAGACTACGAAATGAAAGAAACAGCTTTCGCGGAACAGTTGCTCTTGTGACATGTCGATTTGCAAGAGACTGACATAATCTGGAGAAAATTATTCGGAAAATTCACGTTCATCATATATTCGCTTTAGAAATAAAAATATAAAACATGAACTTGAATTATACGCTTCTAGTTGATCTAACCGAGTTAACCAGGTAAAAAGTCCTTATTTTGTAGCTACAGTATCTTTCAAAATACTGACAATATTTAGTTAGCAATTTCTGGCATTGAAAAGACTGTTATTACCAGCCGACATAATCCTGTAGCAAGTCCCGCATTAACGTATCCGAATAGCAGGTTATTAAAGATTCATATCTAAAGTGCAGAGGTGATAGAAGTTTCACAATAACTGTCCAGCTTTTCCCAAGTACCGCTCTAATTATACAACTGTAATCCTAACTCAGCTCATTTCAGAAATACCTGCACATCGCTCTAATAGCATCGTTAATCCAGCTGTATCGCGAGCGTGTATATCGAACTTTCATCGTGCGGCTCTTCGTCGTTGCTAACACGGCTGAACTCGCATGAAACTGGGCTGATCCGAACGAAAATTCTCATGCATGAAAGATGAAACCTAACAACTAAGTTTCTTCAAGTTCGTCCAAGTCTATTCCCTGATCAAATACGCGCTTAAATCGCCTGCCTCAACTGTATCACAAAAACTATATGCGTGGATGGGTATGTTATTAATCTCTTTGCAGATAATTTCAAGTTTAAATAAAAATGTGAGCAAATTGCAGAGAAAATTAACGTTTTGCTAGTGTTCGTTCAAGGTTAAAACAAGATACACATATGTACCCATATGTCATTCTCAATGCCTACATAAGTGTTTATATCGATTATACGAACACCCAATGACCCAACTATGCAAAGTACACAAAAGCCGTCTAACAAAGCCGAAATTAACATTCAAACTTGCAGCCATAATTGCGCCAGGGCTCCCGAGAACGTTAATCCGGCATTGCGTGAAGAAAAGAAATGCCTCGAAGAAGAGGTGGACCCGTCCGGATTTGCCAGACCCTTTTTATCCCGATGGAACAAAGTCGAGACAGTCGGACAGAGAGAAGGAACGTCGGAATCGGCTTGGCCAGCACAAAGCTTTCGGCAAACTCGCGCAGAGAATTCGCGAGGGTAAAGCCGATATCCGAAAGCAAACTGAACGTTCAGCGGAACGAGCGTGCCGACGTAATCTCTTCCACCCTTTCAGATCGAAAGGAATCACCCTTCTACGGCCCGGTTTTCAGGGGAACTGTCGGTCCATTGTGCCCTCAACTTTCGGTACACTTCAACTGGAACTCCCCTGTCCCGATCCCGGTATCCGTCTGTTTTCCGGCGCGAACATTTGCTGACGCCGTTTCTGGACTTTAATTAAACAGCCCTCCGGTTAACAGGAAATTGCCCCTAACGAGGCGGGATTAAAATCACCCTGCGTTTAGATTTACCTGCTTCTTTGTCCGATGGGCTGCTGGTTAGACGTCAACCCTAATTTTATCTTTTTGATCAGCACTGGGGAGAATTTGTGCATTTTTTTTACTACTGTAATTCTAATTTTATTTTATCTTAAAATTAATATTTATTTCATCGTTTTACAGTTTTGTTATCGTTTATCGGAGTGTTTGTTTACACTATTTGGTGCAACGAATAGCACCAAAGAGGTTTGTGAGATCATCTGAGGAAAAAGGGGACAATATATTTAAAAATGTCCACTTTACATATGTAACTAGAAGAAATATAAAAGCTAGTAACGGTAACGATCGGAAACAATGTATCCAATAGAAAGGGAACAAGATTTTCAACAATGTTTCCATAAGCAACTGCGCTAAAGAGCGGAGGTAGAGTTGCGTAGAACGTAGCTTTATTCTTTTTCCGAATTGAAAAGATGCCTCTGTTGAAAAGCGTACGTGCACGCGGAAGACAATGCATCTAAAAAATCTGCAAGGTTCCGTGGCCGGGTAGCGAGCTAAAGCTTCGGATTGTAATGCATCATTGACTTTGAAACGCGAGAAAAGGAAGAGGCTTGCGCGAAAGTCAGAGGGACGCGCGATCCGATGAAGATGAAAAAATAAAGTGGGCCACGATACTCCATTAACCTGATTACTACCACGAAAGTAACGACCCTTTCTACGCTCCCGCGGCTTCCGCGCCATTGCTAAATGTGGACACGGCCTATATTCCAGTCCATTTTCGACTAACGTTCTTTTAAACTAACTCTATCGTTAGCCTGTAGAACAAAGTCCTCTTGGACACCTCAACCTACTGTTACGCTTGTTAAACGCTACGATTAATTGCGTTGTGCGAGGTTTATTTCAAGGTTTTAGGTCATTTTTGGAGGATTGATCTAATTGTTCTTACGTTTCGAAATTCAGTGATTTCTCAGTTCCATGATTGAGTATTTCCAAATTGCTGAATTTTCATGTTGGAGGTATTTCTGAACATTCATGTCTTAAATAATCGAATGTATAAATACCCAAATTCCCAAATGTACTGATATCCACATCACAAATATTTGCATAACAAATGATCAACCAAATAAATACTCAAATCACAAATTTCCAAAGTCTCTACATCTCCAAATGGACAACTATTTCCCAAGTCTTTAATTCCTCAAGTTGATCTCCAAATGCTAAACCCTCAATTATCCAAAGTCCTAAAGCTGCAAATGAGCAAGTAAATGAATTCCTAAGTCTCTGCATCTTCAAATTCCTAAACCCTCAATTATCCAAAGCCCCAAAGCTCCAAATGGACAACCAAATTTCCAAGTCTCTAAATCGCCGAGTCTAAAAATTTGCAAATCCAAAACCCTTAGCTATCAAATGCACTACCAAGATCAAATTCCTCAAATGATCCAGATCAAATTGCGCAAATGAAATTACAAACAATACAGAGGTAATTTTTAGCGAAGATATCGAAAGAGAGGGACAAATTGTAGCGAAATGACATTTCCAGTGAGCGCCTAATACGTTTCGATCGAAGGTTGACCGTCGGTTGAATTTAATCAATTTCATCGAGAGTCCAATACGGCGTAAACTTCCGGGTTAGCGAGCGAAAATGCAGCACGCGTGGTCAGCAACGGGTTATTAAGGGTAGCACGAATTCACGCACCGTGAAAAATTGAACCGTGGGTAAATATCGAAGGAAAATAAAATTAACATACGACGCATCCCCCGTTAGCCACTCGGCGAATAGCAACTTCTTTCGCCGGCCGTAAATAGCATTCATCTGGCAATTAAACCTTGCCCGTTCTAATTCACGAGCTTTAACATTAAAGCGTATGATTACGAGGAACACGTATATTATCTGGATCCCTCTGTATTCTCCTTAATCCTCGACTACACGGCTCAACTCTCCACTCGTGCAATATCCTTTTATCTGTTCGCTGACTTTCATTTGTGCTGCAATTAATTCCTTTTTGCCCCGTTCTACCCATTTTTCCCTCGGTTTCTGAGATTAACGTAATACGTTTGTGTTAAAAAAAAAATCTCCATTGTTAGCTTCGCGATACTCGACGCTGGATCGTTAGTTACTTTCTGTTGTGTAAGAAGCAAAAGGTTCAAGGTTATTTTTCTTGTGGTACTTCGGGGGATCTCACGGGAATCATGAGTGAATCGATCGGTTTTTTTTACGCTGTTAAACTTTCATTACTGATATTCTTGATAATTCAGGATGTGAGAAGTGTGGTGCAATTTTTTTTGGTCGCGCAAAAAGAGATGGTCAAGAACCATTATTTGCAAATCTGCACCATACGTGTACACTGTATTCACACTGTGGTGCTCTTTGCACTCGTAACTTTTTACGCCGTATACGATTCCCACGCTACATAAAGATCAGATCTAATACTCGGTGATATAACGCGTATCTAGTATGCAACACGTGGGATATATATATGACTATAATTCAACAAATTCAAACTCTTTCAGACGCGATTATTAAACACATCAGATTTATACAGCAGATACCTCTTCAGCAGAGGTTAACACATATTCCTTGATTCCATGTTACATTGCAACATACACAGGACTTGAGAGAAACCCTATCAAAAGTCCGCATCCTAAGATCTACCCCAGCACCATCAGAGTAGAAGATAGAGAAAGATTTCACTCACCAAGAAGACTGCGTGGATATCGAGGGCAGGGCTCCAGGTGGCAGGGACCTCCTGATCGCCTGACAGCATGACCTTCCGTTTCCGGAGGCCTCGTTGCAGCAAGACGGTGGATTGGTACAGACGTGACGTCCGACGACACCCGTGGACGTGGTCGGGAATTCGACAGCCGACGCTCGCACTTTGGGTCTCAACAACGGCGACATCGAGAAGCCGTCTCTCTGGTTGGACGCGGAGCTGCTGGAGCTACTGGAGCCAGGGCTCCCTCCCAGACGGCCTGGTGACGCGTAAGCGAAACCGCGTAGCCGGAAGTGCGACTGATGGTACGGATATCCGGCAGGCGGTGGTAGCCGGTAATGATGGTGGAAGCCGAGATCTCGTCTCATGTACGGGTCACCGGGATCGTTGGTTGGCACGTAACGATCCGTCGGCGTGTGCGCCGAGGGTGGCACGTACCTGTCGACGTATCTGTCCGGGTACAGCACCTCCGGAGGCGGCTGAGGCACGTATCGTTCGACCGGTGTGTGGGCCGTCGGTGGTACGTAGCTTCCGGTCGCGTTCGACGAGCCATAAGTCCGGTCGGTGGAGGCGGCGGCGACGACCGAGGTGCCGCAGGAGGAGATCGGTGTTATGCGACCGGTATATCGGTCCTTCGGCTTAGGCAGAGACAAGTACTTGTCCGCGGTACGAGCCGGAGAGTATCGATCAGCAGCAGAGTGAAAACGATCAGGAGCGGTGGTCGAAGGTGTGAATCGATCCCCGTTGCTGACCGGATTCGAGAACCTGTCGTACCGGTCTTGGCTGAGCCTGTCGAACTGATCCCCGGGATTGGCCACGTTGTAGCGATCGTTACCGTAGCTCTGTATAGACTTCGACACCTGGAGGTACTTGTCCACGCCGGTCTTGGTCGCGGTCTGATAGCTGGAACCGGGTGTTCCGGTCGCGGTCGCGGACGAATTCGCGGTCGAGGTTCCGACTCTGAGGGCCGCGGTTCCGGTGTCGGGTGTGGGCGAGATGGATGTGAAGCGGTCGTTGGACGAGGACGATTGCGTGACGGTGGTGTTCGCGTAGGATGAGTGATACCTGGCGACGGTGTCACTGGAGGACGAGGACGAGGAGGATGTAGCCGAGAGCAGTCGTTCGGTGGACGAAGCGGATACGGCGTACCTGGCGTCGGTGCCGGTGAGCCTTCCGTCGTGTCCCGGCGAGGAGTTGGCCAGATAGCGATCGGTGGACACGCAGAATCGGTCGTTGGCTCGCGACTGACCGCAACGTTGTATCGCGAGCTCGTTGAAACGATCGCCGGTGCTGACGTACCTGGACTGAGTGTTGCCGACTTCTTGAAAGCTGGAGTATCTACCGAAGTCCGTGGGCACGGGTGAGCCGTTGGATCGATCGGTATACTTCTGGCAAACCGTTTCGACACCGCGGTCCGTGTACAATCGTCTCTGTTCGTTGGCGCCGCTGGACGCTTGCAGAGACCTCTCCGACGACGAGTATCGCTGATGCGGGGCCTCTGGATTGGGTGAGCTCGAGAGGAATCTCTCGGCGTTCGACGATATCGTCGTGTAACGATCATGATGAACGCCGGACGACGCCTCCTGTCTGTGGTATCGTTCGTGAACGGGCGAATCACCGATGTACCTGTCCGTCGACTTGCCGGCGAACCTCTCCGGCACCGGAGCGTGTACGGGCGACGAGGAGAGCAACCTGTCCGTGGAGATGGCGCCGTATCTCGTGGCAGAGTCCTTGTTGGCCGCGTATACGCCGCTCCTGTCGCCCTGTAGACTTCCGAGCACCGGCGACGAGCCGGACAACAGTCGATCGTTGGTTCCAGCGTATCGTTGCTGATCCTTGGACTCGTGCATACCGCCCGACGGCTGCTGATTGGCCAGTAATCGCTCCGCCGAGGAGAATCGTTCCTTAGCTGGCATCGGGGAGCCTGGTGCCGTGCCGCCGCCATATCGGGCGCTTGGAGAACTTGGGGGCAGAATCCTATCAACAGCAGAATAACCAGCCAGACTCTGGGTCGAGGCGTACTTCTCGCTCGGGCTGGGCGACAGGGGCGGCGGTGGCACGAAACGGTCGTTCGCGGGCGCCGGTGACGGCGGAGAGGGAAACGTCTCTGACGAGAACGGACTTGTCGCGCATCCCGACACCAGGATGTTGGCGTTCGCGTACTCGTTCCCCGACGACACCAGCTCGTTCCCGGAATGGTGGAAGCGTAACTCGCCCCCGGCAGCCGGCTGAAAACGGTCGCTCGGGGCCAGCGATAGTCTCTGCTCGCCGTGCAGACCGGCCAGCTCGTTGAATCGTGGAAAACGCTCGCCCAGAACCGTCTGCGACAGTGTTTGCCCGCTCGACGAGCCCGATCTCCCCGGGGTGAACTGATGGTGCGTTTGCAGAGAGGACTGACCGTATCTCTCTTGATTCTGATAATGGCCGAACCGCTCGCAGCCGGCTTGTATCGAGCGGCTCTCCGGGCAGGATTTTGGGAAATCGTCGATAGTCGGCTTGTCCGTCGACTTGTCTTGCCGCTCGATGCCGGACATCCGTTCGCGGCCTCCATAATCAACGTGCTCGTTACTTTGACCCTGTTGCTCGGACTGGTAACGATCCTGGCCAGAACCGGTTGATACATTGCCGACCGGTCGTAGGTCCGTCTGTTGTTGTGCTGGTTGTTGCTGTTGTTGTTGTTGCTGCTGCTGTTGCTTGTAACAGTCTGAGGAGCTGTTTGATCCGATCTGCGAGCCCACGCTTCCGGATGCCCCGGTGTTCGGTCCTGGAACCGGAGATGACGAGGGCCCGTATTGAGAGATCGGATGTTGATGCAGTAGGAGACGTTCTCTTCGGCCATAGTCGTCGTCTGTCGGCATCCTGGTGGCCCGGGGCCCGCTGTCAGGACATCTGGAACATTAATACATATTCTCGTTATTCCAAATATTTTCATTCGAGTTCGGAATTTCTCAGCGGAATTTAGAATATTACAACTTATTTTGCAAATTGAAGATTTAGAAATTTTAGGGAAACGAGATAACGCGAATTGACGGTGCTTCTTTAATTTTCGCAACGACGAAACGTAATGCAGAAATATGACCCAGAGGTAGACAGGATTTGGTTGTTACGTGACATTAAAACGCAGCTCGTATAATCGATTGCAAATTAAATTGAGATTCCGCTTGGCCGCGTTTCGCTATACTCAAACATGTCCAAACGAGTGACGCGTGCGGTCATACGTAACCACTGGCAAGCCTGCAGCGAATTGCTGCGAAACACAACGATTTCATCGATCACTGCTTAAATCCCCTAAAGGGTATTGAATAGCACGGCTGTTCGGCCCATGAAACTTTCGCTACGGGCCAATATAAAAGCAAGAACGAATTTTCGCTATCATTAATTCCACTCTGTTACGAGCATTTGAACAGAAATTAATGTTTCTTATTTGCGAACAAAATATTTAAATTACTAAGATCATGTATCGAAGATATAAATTTCAGAAATATTGTATAACACGTTAATATTAAAATGTTGTATTAATACTAAAAGAGAAGTTAAGTAAAATAGCAAATCAAGGTGTCAATTTGGAAAATGAACTTTCGACATCAAAAAGAGTATCAATTAATAATCAAGAGACTGAACGTTTCAATTAACTGATTGCGAATACTTTAACCGTAGCAATAAATGTATAAAAATAAATAAGAGGACACTATGATAAAAACGAAGCACACGACACGTCGTATTTTCTGCGATGTAAGGAGAATTAACAGGATCTCGGATCGTTTCTTTCTGCTGATATTACACGATCTACGGTAAATGTAAAAAAGAACATAAATGGTTCGTGAATTGTTCGCTATTTTGCGGAACGCCAGCTGCGTTTTATCTTTACGACACCGACAACGCGTGCAATTTCCACCTTCTGCAAACTTTTCCCACCGCTGTGTAATCGACGCATTGCAGAACTATTAAATGTCTCTATACTCCACGTGAAAGTTATCGATAATACTGTATCTTAACTGTTCGATTACATCGATACTTATTAACAGATCATTCGTGGATACAGTGAAATATGACGGTAGTAGGTAACGTAATATTTAGAGTAATATCCCTAGATTGCACCTGTATTTCTAGATATTTGCTATATCATAGATGCTATATTTGAAACGAGAAATAAATTACAAAGTCGACAAATGAAATTGGAAAATTAAGCGTTCGTATTCTGAATAATTGCAATTATACATTGAATAATCATATTGATAATTATCATCGCAACATGTACAATTTCGAACGTGATTACAGGTCCAATAATAAATATTAGATATGATTATTATAACGAGTATAATTAGTATAATAATCGAGCGACCCTTCGAATTTTACATACACGTATTGCTCTATATAACGTAATATTCGAAAGTGATACATCGGAATTGATAATTTAACTTCGTATTCAACTACAATTAATCTGTCATGTTTTAGAGATCATTTAATAGTTAACACGTCGAGGTCGTGGTGAATAATTCGTCGTATCGAGGACATGAAATTCTAATATCAAATATTAGGTAGGAAGTGTCCACGATCAAACACTCGAACTACCCAATTAATTTATCTTTCGCCGATCTAACTATGTTCTAAGTAAATTTAACTTTGACCAGGAGTTACCGTCCGATCGAACGTTTTTCCCCGCAAGTTCCACGGGAAAAGTATGATAAAGCACGTAATTAATCTTTATTCAGGTGCCGGCGGCGAAATTAATTAAGAGATGTATCCCGTTCGCGAAAGAATCAATCCGAGTGGCAGTCAATTATCCCCCGGTTTAACTAACCATGCTTTCGCGTTAAATTTAATCGTAAGCTGATTAAGCGACACGGTGATTATACAATGTTTCATGCGTTCGTCTAGCTGAAAAATAATTCACGCAGAAATTCGACGGAAGTCGAAAGGGATAATTCGATCATATGTACCGAGGTACAAAGGACACGAAAGCAGACAGAGGGATAATTGGCCATGTATGAGAAGAGAAGCTGGGACCTACAATCGCTCGTGAACAGAATGAACCGTGTAATTGATCCGACGTTTCACCATGAAACACGATGGCCTCACTGAAATATCGACTACCTTATTCTTGTTATTTGTGAACGTTACGGTTAATCGCTGCTTCTATATTTCATGCTTGCAGTCGCTGCTTGCTTTATGATTGTTTAGGACATAATATGCAAAGTTTCTAGAAATGGTAACTTTTGTATTTTAGGTTATCTAGGTAAAGATGTGAGGACAGAGAGATGCAGGTATCCAGGTATAAAGATATAAACATCTGGTAATGTAGTTATGTGGAAACATATGAGTCTAAGGACATGATCTATGAATATGTGGATGTAGGGACACAGAGAATCAGTGACAAATCTAGGGACATAGGAATTTGTAAACATAGGAAATTACGAATTGATGTATACATAGCATGTAAAGATCTGGTAACGTAGTTACCTGGACACATGTGGATCTAACATGTTGCTCTACGAGTATGTGGATGTAGCGTCACTGAAAGTCAGTGACATAAGAATCTAGGGACATAGGAATCTGTAAACATAGGAAACTAGGAACTGATGTGTATAGATGTAAAGATCTGGTAACGTAGTTACCTAAACACATGTGGATCTAACATGTTGCTCTACGAGTATGTGGATGTAGCGTCACTGAAAGTCAGTGACATAAGAATCTAGGGACATAGGAATCTAGGACCATAGGACTCTGTAAACATAGGAAACTAGGAACTGATGTGTATAGATGTAAAGATCTGGTAACGTAGTTACCTAAACACATGTGGATCTAACATGTTGCTCTACGAGTATGTGGATGTAGCGTCACAGAGAGTCAGTGACATAAGAATCTAGGAACATAGGAATCTGTACACATAGGAAACTAGGAAATGATGTGTATATAAGATGTAAAGATCTGGTAACGTATTTACCTAAACACATGTGGTCAACCATGTGTAGATACATGTAGACAACCTAACACATTGGCCTACGAATATGTGGATGTAGGAACACAGAAAATTAATGACATAAGAATCTAAGAACATAGGAAACTAAGAACTGTCTAATATATATCTCCACAAAACGTACAGTACATTATTGAACAGACTACACCACAAATTAATCGATACTAGAATAATCCACAACCGCGTGTTTGTTCATTAAATTTTCCTACGCAATTACAGAAAATTAATGAACTCGACAAATGCTACTTAAAATGTTACAAAGAGAAAGTATTATTCTGTAGCAAAGTCAAAATGTAAAATTTCCCACACGTTGCAGATCACGTAATCGTGATGTTTACACGAGAACAGCAATTCTTAGCCGATCAAACAAAGGAAACCGGGATGTTGACAGAAGGAAAAATTAATTAAACCAGCAACACCTGATGACGCGTGAACGAGCAACGGTAAACGTCCAAGCTGGCCAAATACATCGTGTGTTTCAGCTGCTCCGCAATTTCTTTGCCGGCGAAAGAACCGTTCGAAGAACAGCGTGGACGTTGTTACAGTAAGTTTTTGCAATTAGTGAGTTCACCACGTACTATGCCACCCCCCGCAGCCCCGTTTCCCCTACTTTTCGACCGACACCGCCGTTCTTGATCGCTTTTCAAGCTCAATTTTCCCTGCATGCCATGCTCGACACGCAACGCCAAACACGCGGCCATGTTCTCCTACCTAACGTTAATTAAAACATTGTCCGATATTGCATGCTTCGATCTTTTTTTTATACCTATTGCACTTGGCAGCGTGAACGAGGAGAGGCGGAGAAAAAATTCTTTGCGAACTTTTAAACCTGAGGGTTCAGGAATTCCTTCAATTTCTAGGTTTTATAATGTTTCAAAGACATATTTTTTTGTATTTATTGCACCAACTCTCCTAGTCTCTACATCCCTAAATCTCTACACCTCAAAAATCCCCACATTTCTAAATTCTGAAACAGTTCAAACTCTAAATTTGATAATTCTCCAAATTCTAAACTACGAAACCCCCGAATTCTCAAACTACCAATTCTCTATATCCATAAATCCCTAAACCCTTAACCCCTTGGCCTATGATTAATTTGTCAGGTGCGTCAGTCAGAACTAACTAATACAGCCATGATATAAAAACAGATAAAGAAAGTTTAAATGTTATGTCAATTTGGTATTATGCTATCGTTGACTATGCAAATTATAATTGGACTCGAACTCTAAACTGAAGTGTATTGAAAATTCGAGTAAAATTGATCACAACTGAAGTTCGAGTGCGTCACGAGTCAGACTCGTGAAAATAGTGCAAAGGGTTAAATTCCTGAATCCTCAAATTTCAAACCCTAAAATTTCCAAATCTCTATATACCCATAATCCCTGAATTTCAAACCCTAAAATTTCCAAACCTCTAACCCCCAAAATCCCTAAATTCCAAGCTCCAACATTTCCAAACCTCTACACCCCCAAAATCCCTAAATTCCTAGACCTAAAATTTCCAAATCTCTACATCCCCAAAATCCCTGAAATTCCAAATCTCTACACCCCCAAAATCCTTAAATTTCGAACCATAGAATTTCCAATTCTCTATACCCCCAAAATCCCTAAATTCCAAGCTCCAACATTTCCAAACCTCAACTCCCCCAAAATCCCTAAATTCCAAGCTCCAACATTTCCAAAACTCTACATGCCCAAAATCCCTAAAATTCCAAATCTCTACACCCCCAAAATCCTTAAATTTCGAACCATAGAATTTCCAATTCTCTACATGCTCAAAATCCCTAAATTCCAAGCCCTAAAATTCCAAATCTCTACACCCCCAAAATCCCTAAATTCCAAGCCCTAAAATTTCCAAAACCCCACAAACGTCCTCTCCAAACGTTCCCCCCAAAAATACCGAGTCTGCGAGATGCATACAGCAGTATCATTTAGTCCGTTATATGACCACGCGTTGTATCACTCGCAATAAAACCGTCGCATTAAATCACCGTCCCATCGAATCTGTCCTATACGAGTAATCGGATCGTCGAAGAAATTGTTTCGGGCAAACTAGCGTAGATGAAAGAGCGCGAAATCGGTAACCGGATGATATAGGAACGGCATCGGCATATCACCTTCTGGTCCGAAATTTCAGCATCGAGGGTGCGTCAAGCCGCACCATCCATTTCACGAACGTCGAGGAATGACATATTCTCAGGTTCCCATTGGGAACCGGGGTCACACGAGGCGACACACGCGACACGTGTCAGCTGCACGTACGGGCGTCAACCGAGGCGTCAACTGCCGGATAAAACCATTTGTCAAATCTCCTTCCACGGATCCTGTCTCCACGCCTGTTAGATATCCCGGCCGCACCGAATTCCGCGAATTTTCATCCAACAATCTTCGACGTTATCCGACGGGAAAGAAAACATAATCGATCGATACCGTCGCGGGATGAGAATACTAACTGATCGCCGTTTCTCCTCAGACTGAACTGAATTCCGCGATGTTCTGCATCGAGGAATTCGGCAAATTTTATATTCAATATTATATTCATTGTTATATTGAAAAACATGTCTGTTTCGTTACAATTTAAGTACATTTTCACGAGGCTTGTGACGCACTCGTACTTCAGCCCCTTGCATTATTTTGGCGAGTTTGACTCGTGTACACTAGTGAGTTACACATGACGCACTCGTAACTTACACGTGACGCACTCACGACGCACTCGTGATATACTCGTGACGCACACGTGACGCAGTTATGACGCACACGTGACGCACTCGTGATATACTCGTGACGCACACGTGACGCACTTATGACGCATTCGTGACATACTCGTGACGCACACGTGACGCACTTATGACGCACTCGTGACTTACAGGCGATGCACCTATGACGCACTCGTGATTTACACATGACGCACTCGTGACGTACTTATGACGCACTCACGACGCATTCGTGATATACTTGTGACGCACACATGACGTACTTATGACGTATTCGTGACATACTTGTGACGCACACGTGACGCACTCGTGACTTAGTCTTGACGCACCCGTGACTCACTCGTAACGCATTCATGACGCACTCATGACGCACTCGTGATGCATTCGTGACGCACCCGTGACTCACTCGTGACTCACTCGTGACGCACTCATGGCGCACTTATGACGCACTCGTGACTCAGTCTTGACGCATCCGTGACTCACTCGTGACGCACTTATGACGCACTCGTGACTTACATGTGACGCATTCATAACGCACTTATGAAACCCTTGTGCGTCAGCTGTAATCAATTTTACTGGAATTTTTAATACGTTGCAGTTTAAATTTACAGTTCAAGTCCAATATTTTGCATAGTCAATGATTGCATAATATCAAACTGACAGAACATTTCAACTTTCTTTGTCATAAAATTGTAGCTACGATTAGTTCTGACTGACGCACCTGAGAAATCATATTACAAGTGGTTGAACAATAAAAGCCAGAAAAAGTTCTAAACGTTCCACAAAATCGAATCGAATCGAATATTTGTTATATTAGCTACATATTCGGCCAGTTTGCGAAATATTAAACTCAAGATCTGATTTCATTTATAACTCTTGCCAAACTCGTTCATACACTCTCACCAACTTCGATTATGAAAACAACTTCACAAAGAGCAGTACTTCGAAATCGTCAGAATGACGAACGTAATAAGATCCCCGTCCGAGAATTTATCGAAGATCGGATCGATCAGGAAGTCGAGTAATGTAAGTTTATGAGAGGTATTCCTGGAGAAGGGAATTCGACCGGAGTTGGAGATTTTTCAATTCCATTCGGTATGTTGATCCGAGACGTCTCCGCCGTAGAATAGCCGTTTCTGCTATGGAAAGCTTTTGATGCGCTTTCGATATATACTCTCCCGGATACAAAGTTCATTCTGCCGGTGTCGTTTCGAGGTCCCGCGGGATACGACGCTTCAAGGCCACGATCACCAGAGAAAATCCATTTCACGCAACTTTTCGCCAATAAATCCGCTCAACGTGTTTCCGCGAGCATACCGAGGAATCGCTGGGAAAACGATTTTTTTCGTCGATAATGGAAATCCTATTTTTTTCCCGGTTTATCCCACCCTTATATCGCATTAACGTTTCTCGAGGAATCAAGACGCGATTCATCGATTATTTCGCGAAATGGGTTATTTGCTATCGATCGTATCAACGGACGCCATTAACTGATTACATCGCCGTTATTTACGAGCGAAATCTTTATTGATTCATTGCTAACGCACACACCGGGACTCTGTAAACTGCAGTTTGTTAATTGCTTTTCATAAAATAATCAGTTGGTACATACTGTCAATGATTTCTATTTGGTGATAACGGTGGATTATTTGCTGTATCTCGACTGTTTCTACAGATACAAAGTTTTTAATTATATTAACGTTATTAACACTTAAATCAACGTTTACATTATTAACATTTACGTTAACATTTATATTTAGATTATTAACATTTGCATTAACATTTACATTAACATTTACATCAACATTTACATTAACATTTACATCAACATTTACATTAACTTTTACATCAACATTTACATTAACATTTACCGCAACTAAATGCTTGAATGAAAGAAACTATATAAGAATGTAAAAATCAATTTCAATCTTTCTGATGATCCTCAAGACAAGTCACTGACTGTAACGTTTGCGCATTGTCTGCCTATTCGTAACGTTCTACTACTTGTTCCTCCTCGAAACATCATCGCGAAACACCAGGAGAAGACATCGATTGAATTTTCCGAAAATCTCGTGTACAATATATCCTTTGGTACCCAGGGGCGGTTAATGAGGGCGGAAATATGAGACGGCAAATTACTGTAGGGCGTTGACGTCGTAGCCGTCGTCGTTGCGGCTATTGCCGTGTATCGATTGTGTAGTCGATACGTCCGAGGTCGTTTCCTTTCGTTGCTTTTGTTGCACGGTTCACGGATTTCCACGCTGCGGATTAACGAGCTGGATGGCAAACTAAAATAAAGCTTAAAAAAAATGGCACAAGATAGAACGCAAGCTTTTACAACGAACCCGTAACTTCATTGTCGACGAGATACGAATGCGATACAATGGCTTTTATGCGTTTTCAAGACACTACGGGTCTATGTTTTGTTTTCTGCGACGTTTCTATACGGTATTCTAGGAATTACTATTTACGGAGGGATTGCGATGCGCTGTAATTACAACCGGTGGAGATTACGAGTAATTACGGTAATTATAATTCTTCGAAATTAGGGGCATTCAATTTACGATTCGATATTACAGTACGGTGAACTAGAAGCGCACGAACACAACTCGTCGGTATTGCAACGCTCAGAAATTGTATTGTTGAGATCTCAACGTGTTGTGGTTGCAAGGAATTTAAGTAGAACGCGTTGAAATTATATTAGTTAGAAATTACAGCGCGCTGAAATTGCAATGCGTTAAAAGTACAGCACTCCAGACCTGCAAAGCGTCGAAACTACAACGCGTTAAAATTACAGCGCTGCGGGACCACAACGCATCAAAATTACAGCGCTTGGAAATTACAGCGCGTCGAAATCACAGCGTGTCGAAATTACAGAGTGCTGAGATTACATCGCGTTGAAAGTACAGCACTCCAGACCTACAAGGCGTCAATACTACAACGTGTCAAAATTACAGCGCGTCAGTACCACAACGCAACAAAATTACAGCGCGTGTAAATTACAGCGCACCGAAATTACAACGCGTCGAGACCACAGCGCGCTAAAATTACCGTGCATCGAAATTACAGCGTGTCAAAGTCGCAACGCGTCGAAACCACAGCGCGCTGAAATTGCAATGCGTTGAAAGTACAGCACTCCAGACCTACAAAGCGTCGAAACCACAACGCATCAAAATTACAGCGCATCGAAATTACAACGCGTCGAGACCACAGCGCACAAAAATTACCGTGCATCGCAATTACAGCGTGTCAAAATCACAACGCGTTAAAACCACAGCGCGTCGGAACCACAACGCATCAAAATTACAGCACTCCAGACCTACAAAGCGTCGAAACTACAACGCGTCAAAATTACAGCGCGTCGGAACCACAACGCATAAAAATTACAGTGCTTCGGGACCACAACGCACCGAAATTACAGCGCACCGAGACCACAGCGCACAAAAATTACCGTGCATCGAAATTACAGCGTGTCAAAATCACAACGCGTCGAAACCACAGCGCGCTGAGATTACACCGCGTTGAAGTAATATCGCTTCGAAATTACCACGCATCGAATTTATATTTCTCGAAGCTTGCATCGCTTCAATATTCCAGCGTACCGAGTTTACAACTCTCCAAACTTACAACTCGTGAAAAATACAACGCATTTCAATCAGAATGCGTCGGAATTACAGCGCATTAAAACTGCACCTGCAACTCGCAACAATCGCGTGGCGATTTAATCCGCACCGATCAATCAAAATATCTCAAATCTGATAATTCAGATTAATACCAAACTTAAACTTACAATGTTCTTCAACTCTGATATAATCAATCTTTTACATAAAATTGCGACGAATTGATGTATTAAATATGAACGACTCATATACGATCAATCTAGAGAATAAAATTCAGAATTCCATCTTCTGGCACTTTTCTCCGAAACCTCTTCGCGAGAAAGTAGTCGCGTTATTCGAGAACGATTCTGAGTCATCTGGGGAATTGTCGTTTTATTACAAGGTAAATCCACGGCGTTATAGCCAATCACCCCGTACCTCGCTAAAAATCCGTTTTCAAACGATATCGAGTTTCGCCCTTTTCCATTACCATCCGATGCAATTGAATAGTAATTTGGCATTCGGTGTATCCCGTTGACGTCTGATCCTCGAATAGTCTATTATCCACTCCATTTAATCTACACTTCAAGAATATCCCGTCTAAATTGATTCGTTAAATAAAAAACAACCCTTCATCGATCTTCACTCTTTCACTTTTTATCAATTTTTAATTAATAACTCAAACGATCTTCAGCGTTCCCCATCTTTTCACTTTTCGTTAAATTAACTAATAAATTGCAGATATTAAAAATTTGCATATTTCAATTACTTTTTCATCAAAATCTATTTATTCAAGGTCGATATTAATCAAAGGTAAATTGAAACGTTTAATCCATAAATTCTGGCGTAATAACGCGAAAAGTTTCAGTCTCGATGACACTCGTGTATCGTCATTCGATGTTCCGTCTCGGCGTCGAAACACGAATTTTGCATGAATCTAAAATAACTAGCACTCTCGTGGCATCTTGAAGAGGTCTCCCAGGAAGCAACATCTTTTTAGCGGTCTGTTTATCCGAAACATGTAAGAGCTTCGTGCCTTGTCTCCTCTTATTTCTGGCAGCATGCCGTTCGCCACATAGCTAAAGCCATTTACTCCCGTCAAATCGACGAGTGAGCTCTTCTTCGTTTCTGCATGACGTACGATCCGGCGTCGTGTTTGGCATGCTTGTCTTTCCTTTGAAACTCGATATCCACATAAGATAGTCACCCTTTCAAATTCCAATTTTTACAATCAAACTTTTTCGGGTGGTTAGAGGTTAGGTTATACTGGATTATAGTAGGATAAGTTGCATTTTGTTGGGTTAGATTAGGTTATGGAAGATTCTGTCCGATTAGGTAGATGAGATTAGATTGTGTTGGGTTTCAGATTAATTTTGACATTAGGATAGATTAAGTTTATGTTACATTACGGTAAGTTCGGTTAAATTGATCCATTGATTAATTTGATTTTTGCTTGCATTAGGGTTCGATCAGGTCACATTAGACTAGCAGGTGCACGTTCACATGTGTGTACATTTGCTTCAGAATCTTCTCAAACTCCTATATTCTGGATGTTCCAAACTTGGAAACTCTAAACATGAGAAGAAACAATCGAACCTAGGACACATCGAATTTTTATATACATAATACAAGGTCTAAAACAAGTTGATCACAGTAATCAGATTAAATATCCAGTTCGTCAACTATTTATGATGCACTTGAAAATTGAGTTACATATAGAACCTTGCCCAAAAACCTTAATGGACAAAAGTGAAAGAGTTTGAATTAATTTCGAGCAAACTGTAAATACATAAAATACTTCATTCAACATCCCCGTTCGAATCAAAGTTCGCCGAATGATGTTCGAAGATCGATGAATAATCAGTTTTAAAGCGTTTGTATAAAAAAAAGCTGACAGAAAAAAATGTGAACGTTTGAGGTTCATTAAAAATAATTGAAGCTCAAAGTGAAATCCGGGTCGTCCTTCAATAACAAATCGTCGATTTTGAAAATAGGTCAGCAGAGAAACAGTGAGACGCGTAACGAGCCCGAACGAAACAAAGAAATAAACTCTGTCGAAAATCACGGTTCTCGTTCGAATGACAGCAATCGAGATCCACCGCTCTTTCTCTCTCGTTCTGTCGTTGCACTTACGCTCGATTGCGAATTAATTAACTTACACGCGTCAAAGAGACGCGAAACAAAACATGTATGTAACTCAAGTATTATCCGATAACGGAAGCAGATGGTCGTTGTACGAGGGTTACAAGTAAATCTGTGGCAAACTGATGTTCAACGATCGAACACGAGTTTCGTTTACACGTTTAATCGTTCTACCGATTCTTTCGCGGTAACAGGGAACGATGGACTATCTATTTTATTTGCTTACGGTTTGAGGACTTTCGAAGTTCGGGGACTTTTATGGGACAAGTGACTTCTGAGATTTCGATGGTTTCGAACTTTTGGTATTTGGGGGATCTTGGAAATTTCGCAAGTTTGAGACTTCTGGAATTTGCTGAATTTGGGGAATTTGAAATTTGGAGGTCTGATGAGTTTTGAAGATTGGGACTTTGGGGGTTTAGAGTTGACAAGTTTGGGTCTTCTATAATTTAAGAGGTGTGAAGCTTTTGGAATTTGGAAAGATTGGGACTTGGGAGACCTTGGAATTTTTGCAAGATTGAGACTTCTGGAATTTGGTGAATTTGAGTCCTTTGAAATTTGGAGATCTGATGAGTTTTGAAGATTGGGACTTAGGGGATCTTGGAATTTTGGCAAGTTTGAGACTTCTTGAATTTGGGGAATTTGAAATTTGGAGATCTGATGAGTTTTGAAGATTGGGACTTTGGGGGTTTAGAGTTGACAAGTTTGGGTCTTCTATAATTTAAGAGGTGTGAAGCTTTTGGAATTTGGAAAGATTGGGACTTCTTGAATTTGGTGAATTTCAGTCCTTTGAAATTTGGAGATCTGATGAGTTTTGAAGATTGGGACTTTGGGGGGTTAGAGTTGACAAGTTTGGGTCTTCTATAATTTAAGAGGTGTGAAGCTTTTGGAATTTGGGAAGATTGGGACTTGGGAGACCTTGGAATTTTTGCAAGATTGAGACTTCTGGAATTTGGTGAATTTGAGTCCTTTGAAATTTGGAGATCTGATGAGTTTTGAAGATTGGGACTTAGGGGATCTTGGAATTTTGGCAAGTTTGAGACTTCTTGAATTTGGGGAATTTGAAATTTGGAGATCTGATGAGTTTTGAAGATTGGGACTTTGGGGGTTTAGAGTTGACAAGTTTGGGTCTTCTATAATTTAAGAGGTGTGAAGCTTTTGGAATTTGGAAAGATTGGGACTTCTTGAATTTGGTGAATTTCAGTCCTTTGAAATTTGGAGATCTGATGAGTTTTGAAGATTGGGACTTTGGGGGGTTAGAGTTGACAAGTTTGGGTCTTCTATAATTTAAGAGGTGTGAAGCTTTTGGAATTTGGAAAGATTGGGACTTCTTGAATTTGGTGAATTTCAGTCCTTTGAAATTTGGAGATCTGATGAGTTTTGAAGATTGGGACTTTGGGGGGTTAGAGTTGACAAGTTTGGGTCTTCTATAATTTAAGAGGTGTGAAGCTTTTGGAATTTGGGAAGATTGGGACTTGGGAGACCTTGGAATTTTTGCAAGATTGAGACTTCTGGAATTTGGTGAATTTGAGTCCTTTGAAATTTGGAGATCTGATGAGTTTTGAAGATTGGGACTTAGGGGATCTTGGAATTTTGGCAAGTTTGAGACTTCTTGAATTTGTGGAATTTGAAATTTGGAGATCTGATGAGTTTTGAAGATTGGGACTTTGGGGGTTTAGAGTTGACAAGTTTGGGTCTTCTATAATTTAAGAGGTGTGAAGCTTTTGGAATTTGGAAAGATTGGGACTTCTTGAATTTGGTGAATTTCAGTCCTTTGAAATTTGGAGATCTGATGAGTTTTGAAGATTGGGACTTAGGGGATCTTGGAATTTTGGCAAGTTTGAGACTTCTTGAATTTGAGTTCTTTGAAATTTGGAGGTCTGATGAGTTTTGAAGATTGGGACTGTGAAGTTTAGAGTTGACAAGTTTGGGACTATAATTTAAGAGGTGTGAAGCTTTGGAATTTGGGAAGATTGGGACTTGGGGGATCTTGGAATTTTGGCAAGTTTGAGACTTCTGGAATTTAGTGAATTTGAAATTTGGAGATCTGATGAGTTTTGAAGATTGGGACTTTGGGGGTTTAGAGTTGACAAGTTTGGGACTTCTATAATTTAAGAGGTGTGGTGCTTTTGGAATTTGGGAAGATTGGGACTTGGGTGATCTTGGAAATTTAACAAGTTTGAGACTTCTTGAATTTGGGGAATTTGAAATTTGGAGATCTGATGAGTTTTGAAGATTGGGACTTTGGGGGGTTAGAGTTGACAAGTTTGGGACTTCTATAATTTAAGAGGTGTGAAGCTTTTGGAATTTGGAAAGATTGGGACTTCTTGAATTTGGTGAATTTCAGTCCTTTGAAATTTGGAGATCTGATGAGTTTTGAAGATTGGGACCGTGGTGTTTAGAGTTGACAAGTATGGGACTTGTATAATTCAAGAAACATGGAACTTTTAGAATTTGGGAAGATCTTGAAAATTTGGCAAGTTGGAGTCTTCACACATTCGTCAACCTCTTATGCACGACGATTATATTAGCCTTCGTACCACCTCTCCCCAGTTAAATTATCAAAGTTAAAGCCTATCTCTGGTAAAATTATAATTTAATCATGAAAAACTTCGTTCTATGCGTACATCGTCGCACATTGTCGAATTCTGTACAGAGAAGCAGCGTAAAGTTCATCCGTGCCTAAGAGGTTAATAAGACAGCAATTACATAGCGATTGCGATGCGTAGGAAAAAGAGCGGGCAACAAAAAGCATTTGTCTCGGTTGAAAACATCAGGAGCCGAAGGTACGTCGAAAGAAAATGACGTCGGATAGCAAACGACGAACGTAGCTCCGATAAGAGTCGCCAAGAAATTTGCCACGGTGCTATCTAACCTGTCGCTCTCGTGGCCAAGTCGTTCGTTCGACGATGAAAAGAACCACGACCGGGAAAGACGAGCAGAAAAAGATGCAAATTTTCCGGGTAACTGCCTCCACGAAAATAACCTCCAAACGAGCAGCTCGGTTTCATTTCGCGTTCTCTTTCTCGCGAGACGATCGTCGAACAAACACGTCGCTTAATGGCTGCGATACGACCGGTCTGCGTTTGCACCTTCGAACGTTACCATTTTTATTGCCCTTGCATTGTTTTAGAATTGTATGCAGCTGTATTGTTTCAGATTTTCAGATATGGACAAACTTTTTCAGATTCTATAATTGTACGAATAATAATTGTATGAAGTGGACAACTTTAATGGAAACGGGTGCGAAGTTTTTAATCTGATGTTTTGTTATCGATGATTCAACTTTGTTTAGCTCTTGATTGTACGGTCAATTTTAGATGAAACATCGATAAATGATAACACTAAATAATTTGTATAATTGTTCCTCATCCTTAGTCGTGTAATTTATATTTATCATAAGCAATTATAATTTTTATGAATTATGATCGTTTATAATTCAGATGAGTTGTAATCATTTATAGTCAATGTGAATTTTGTTCATTTATAATTAATATAAATTCTAATCATTTATAATTAATATCAATTATAATCATTTATATTCAATCTGAATTATAATCATTCATAATTAATTCTAATCACGTATAAACAATATTAATTATAATCCTACAAACAACACGATCATAATCAAAAAGACCTAGTCAATCAATTACCATAATTAGCAGTCGAAAATTAAGAGAACGAGTATCCAAGAAAAATCTACCTTCTCGAATGGAGGAAGTTAAGGGACAGGTATATATCGAACAGAATATCATTCTATAGGTACGATGAAAAGTAGAGTGTCGAGAAAGAGACAGTCTCCGAAGAAGACACGCTGTGCATTAATAGGTTTTTCACCGAGAGCTTTTAACGATCGAAGATTCTCATAAAATCGAGAATTAAAAGGTGCCAGAAGGCACAAGAAGGCCAAGTATTTAAATGGATTCAATTTGGAGTGAGTCCAACTGACGGGCGACGTCGTGCCAAGCGACGAAGGATAGACGCTCGTAAAGGATGCAGCTCGGTTCGTTGAACGAATTAATAGCAATCTCGAACAATCGACCGACTATTAGAATGTTCGAATACAATTTCCGTGATTGATAGAGAGACTGATTCTCACGACGTTCCAGATGACACTTAATGCACGTTTCGATACTGTTTCAACCTTTTTAATGGCGTATTCCAGGGAATTTCATGTTCAGGTAACAAAGGTGTCCTTTGGATCAGAAAACTGAGGGTTTCATATTTGGTACAGTGTTCTCCATGTTTAACATCGATAAGAGTTACCAGTTAGCTACCAATCATGTGATGTTTTGTGCAGTTTCATTCACTTGCTGAATTTTATAAATTTCTGTAATTATCAAATATATAATTTCACCTTACTGATCCCGTAAGATACAAGCATCAAATATAAAAATCTACATCTCTGAATTCTCAAAATTTCTGATGGTTAAGTTCCCATGGTCTTAAAAATTCAAATCCTTAAAGAGTTACACTCGAATCGAAATCCATTGAGTCTGAACTCTCAGACATCCAAATCCAATAAGGAACAAACTCTGACAATTGAAATCCCTAACTTGCCAAACACTCAAAATCCATTTCCCAAACTTCTCAAACTTTCAAAATACAAATCCACTTCCAAAACTCTCAAGATCCAAATCACCAACTTCCCAAATTCTCAAAGTTCAAATTCCTAAATTTCAAACCTCTGACAATTCAAATCCCTACCTTCCCAAATTCTAACACTCCAAATCCTTAACTTGCCAAATTCTCAAGACCCAAATCCCTAACTTCAAAAACTGTAAAGATCCAAATACTTAACTTTCCAAATTCTCAAACACCAAATCCCTACTTCCTCAAAAATTCTGACAATCCAAATCCCTATCTCCCCAAATTCTCGAAACCCAAATCCCTAACTTCCCAAACTCTCACGATCCAAATCCCCAACTTCCAAAACTCTAAAGATCCAAATCCTTAACTTCTCAAACTCTCAAACTCCAAATCCACTTCCCAAACTCTCAAGATCCAAATCCCTAACTTCCCAAATTCTCAAGACCCAAATCCCCAACTTCCAAAACTCTAAAGATCCAAATCCTTAACTTATCACACTCTCAAACTCCAAATCCACTTCCCAAACTCTCAACATCCAAATCACCAAATTCTCAAACTTCAAATTCCTAAATTCCAAAACTATGACAATTCAAATCCCTACCTTCCCAAATTCTAGCAATCCAAATCCTTAACTTAATCTATCTAAAGGTTCAAATCCTTAACTTCCCAAATTCTCAAAACCCAAATCCCTAACTTCCCAAATTCTCAAACTCCAAATTCCTACCTCCCCAAAAATTCTAACAATCCAAATCCCTATCTCCCCAAATTCTCAAAACCCAAATCCCTAACTTCCCAAACTCTCACGATCCAAATCCCTAACTTCCCAAACCCTGACAATCCGAATCCCTATCTCCCCAAATTCCGACAATCCGAATCTCTAACTTCCCAAACTCTCAAAACCCAAATCCCTGACTTCCCAAACTCTCACGATCCAAATCCCTTACTTCCCGAACTCTCAAGAATCCAAATCCCCACCAACTCCCCAAACTCTCAAAATTGAAATTACCGAAGACCCAATCTCTCAAAGGTCCATATCCCAAGCTTCCAAAACTCTCAACATCCAAATCTCCAAAGGTCCAATCTCTCATAAAATCCAAATCTCCAAAGGTCCAATCTCTCATAAAATCCAAATCTCCAAAGGTCCAATCTCTCATAAAATCCAAATCTCCAAAGGTCCAATCTCTCATAAATCCAAATCCCTAATTCCGTACACTCTTAACAATCCACCTTAAAACCCAAATCCCCAAAAATCCAAATCCCCAACTCCCCAAACTCTCAAAATTGAAATTACCGAAGACCCAATCTCTCAAAGATCCATATCCCAAGCTTCCCAAACTCTCAACATCCAAATCTCCCAAGGTCCAATCTCTCATAAAATCCAAATCTCCAAAGGTCCAATCTCTCATAAATCCAAATCCCAAATCCGTAAACTCTTAACAATCCACCATAAAACCCAAATCCCGAAATATCCCATGACAAAGTATAAACATTGCCAGGAAAAATATCCAGCCAACACAATATTCCTTTCACGATCACCCAAATACCCGGTCCACAATGCGAATCACGGAATCTCCGCAAGAATGCACGTTTTAATCAAACAAAATCCTTTGCAGAGACAAATCGCGAGTACCGCAATAAGTTTCAATTACAAACGAAAACTGCGAAACGATAGATTATCGTCGTGTTTCCGAGCGGATGATGCGGATACACAGGTTAGGTTATCAGTGACAGAAGGTTGAAGTGTCCTCGTAGTTCTAGCGGAAAGATTATCCTGGGGTCATACGACGTTCCTTTGTTATGCATGGAATGAGGGCACTCGGTGGAAGCGATCCTTAAACGCTCCTATTTCTTGACAATCGCCTTCCCTTTCTGTATTTCATCCGTAAGGTTGCCTTCTTCTTATCTCTACCTGCTCCTCTCATCCTCCTCGACCGTTTCCGCATTCCTTCAGGTTTTCGCTAGAAAATTTAGCCACCGTGTGTATTTCACGCTGACGAACACGTGGATCCTCGCCTGAATTTCAATTGCGGCTCGAATTAAATTTCCGAGCGAACAATTTTTCGATTTTATACTGTACTTGGCTGTACAAATAATATTTGAACTCAGACTACAAAGTGTACTCAAAATTAAAGGATTTATATTTGAACTGTGAAATCAGACTTGTCATACTTTAACAATTTTGTCCTGCAATTTTTAACTACATGTAAGAATGTATATGTACATGTAAGAATATTACAGAAGTTATCAATGAACATTTAACAGCAGAGAATACGTCATAAAATTAATTCTCGAAAACATTCCACATCAGAGATCACGTGAATTCTGACAAAAATGTGAACATTCAACATCAAAGAGTACATCAGATAAATTGTCGAAAAATGTGATCAAGAATGGCGACGCTGTAGCGAAACGAGGTCAACGTATTTATTCAGGAACACATTCACAGTACAGAAGATCCGCGGTTACGGGGAGCAATTTAAAGCGGACAAAAGAAGGCGACAAGTGATTTACACGCGTGTAACACAGGGATCGGTAAAAGGTCGATCGAGCAGATTTTCTTAGGGGCGTGTGGGCAGACACCGGGTACGACCGCAGACTGGTGTAACGGCAGCGCGATAAAACGACAACGAGCTTTGTATTGGAAATCGCGTAAATTCCACCATAAAAGTACGAAACGCCTGGCTACAACGACATCGAACCAGAAGTAACGACGAATTCGCGGGTCAGAAACGATCGGCGAAAGTCTACCGACGACTTTTACAATAAAAAACGTTGCTATCTACATGGCAACACACGGATGTCGGGTTTTAGGGATCTAGGGATCTACGGATATGGAGATGTACAGGTGTAGGGATGTTGGGATCTGAGGATATTTAGGAATAGAGATATCTGGGTGTACTCTGAGGTTTTGGGATTTTAGAGATGTTGGACGCAGAGATACCTGAGTATATCAAGATGTGGAGTTCAGATCCAAAGATGGGGATATTTGGACCTAATCATTCCAAGATGTAAAGAAATTCAGATGTACAGGTGTAGGGATGTTGGGATCTAAGGATATTTAGGAATAGAGATATCTGGGTGTACTCTGAGGTTTTGGGATTTTAGAGATGTTGGACGCAGAGATACCTGAGTATATCAAGATGTGGAGTTCAGATCCAAAGATGGGGATATTTGGACCTAAGCATTCCAAGATGTAAAAAAATTCAGATGCATATCTAGGTTTATGAATCAGTATCTAGTTCTATGTGAATCAGTTCTAGATTTACAGAAATCTAGCAATATAGGAATATGAGAACCTAGGGGTACAGAAGTTTAGTAATTTAGAAAAACAAGAGTTAATACAAAATTAACTAAGTTAATACAAGTTTAATACAATACTACGCTATATCACTTTAGCTACACATAGTGAATTACGCAGCTAGAACTTTTATTCGCCTGCTGGTTAAATTGGCAGTAGCCTAACGAGAAATATAACAAAAGGAAGCAATGTTCTCCCCTCGATATTCACTTAGCGATAAGTTTTCGCGTGTATCCCTCGGACGATGGCGAGCACCCTAAGGTATATCCCCGTTGAAAAGGGACAGCAATTTATCAGAAAGCATCTCCGAGGCACGGCAGACGCGAATCAGGGAAGCAATTGACGATGGCGGTCGAAAAAGAGCCCTATGGGTGGGTCTGCGTGTCGCTTATTATACTTTCTTCTTATTTATCGACTCCCATAAATAACTGCTCCGACAGATCCTGCCACCTAGCGACTTCAGATTTATGGGGGTCTTGAATTACTGTCATCAAAAGGGACGTTCTTTACAGGAATATTAATTCCAACTTTCTATCGTCCATCTAATTGATTCGAATATTTTCGATTATAATTAAACCCTTGGCTAATTTACAAATTTATTGGATACTCGAGTATTTGTGAATTTGGACTTCTTGTTCAAATCTCAGGCTCTACCTGGGTACTCCAATTATTCTTCATTTCTTGCCGTATAATATCGTGACACACTCGTGACGCACTCTCCAGTTCATCGTCATCAGACCCATATTTTCATCGCAATTTAATTCTAGGTTCAATTGTGATTATGAACTGCATGATTAAGGGTCTTTCAATGTGGAGTCTTCCTAATATTTCGACTTTCTTTATTTGTCTTCACAATTGTAGCAGTAATTAGTTAGCTAAGAATGACGCACCTACCTAAATCATAGGTTAACCTCTTGTATGATGTATTCGTGAGGTGTGTCAGTCAGAACTGATCACAGCCACGTGAGTGCGTCACGAGTGAGTCACAAGTGCGTCATGTAAGTCATGAGTGCGGTACGAATGTAACATGAGTGAGTTACGAGTGCGTCACAAGTGCGTCATGCGAGTCACCAGTGCGTCATGTGAGTCACCAGTGAGTCGCAAGTGCGTCATGTGAGGCACCAGTGCGTCACGAATGTAACACGGTTGAGTCACGAGTGCGTCACAAGTGCGTCATGCGAATCACGAGAGTGCGTCACGAGTGCATCATGAATTCATCACGCGTGCGTCACGAGTGCGTCATTTAAGTCACGAGTGCGTCGCAAGTGCGTCACGAGTGCGTCACGAATGTAACACGATTGAGTCACGAGTGCGTCACAAGTGCGTCGTGTGAGTCACGAGAGTGCGTCACGAGTGCATCACGAGTGAGTCACTAGTGCGTCACGAGTGCGTCATGTAAGTCGCGATTGAGTCACGAGTGCGTCACAAGTGCGTCATGTGAGTCACGAGAGTGCGTCACGAGTGCGTCATAAGTTATCAAATCCCAAGCCGTCTACTTATTCAAAGTCATCATATTACAGTCCCTAGCCATCGACTTAGGACTACGTACGAAAATTTCACTCTTTACGCCATAACATTGTGTTGTAACGTTATGTCACCCAAAAAATTACCAACATCCAGGCCCTAAAGCATAAGTACCAAAAGGACCAACTATTCGGAGGTTTGCAAAAGGACTTCGAGGATTCGAAGATTCCGAGAAACGTGGAAACTCCGAAATTCCTTTCGCTCGTTCTCCCCACATTTGTCGAAATCGATACGAAGAAAATGGCCACGGAAATGTCCAAACCAGCTTATACCCAGCTGGATATAAGGTGGCCGTAAAAGCTGTCAGGTTGAAGAATTCGGTTATTTCCGCGTTAATAAGGTTTCGGACAGTCGACCTCATTGCCGGTCGAAATTTTTCTACCATTCAGACTCGATATTCTCGATCGAGTTCCACTATTCCGCTGTTTTCGAAGCTTCATACATCACTAATGATGGCCATTTAGCCGGCTGTGTCCGCGCAGCTGCACACCGTTCCGCTTCCTCCGTGGAACTTGGGTCATTCCGCGAGGCTGAAATAAATGGCGCCTCCAGCGTTGATTTAATACAATCCGGGTATTATGCGAGAGCGTACCATACGGGAAACGAGAAGTAAATCAGCTTGAATTATCCATGCACGAGATCCTTATTTTCCTGTGGGCTACGACCGGAGATGTTTTCCGTCGTGCTCGAACATGTTCAATAATTAATCGTGGAAAACGCTATTCAATATTTTGTTGATTATCAGCAACCAGCTACTTCTAGGTTCCTAGATCCTTAAAATCCCACATCTTTAAATACCTGTAATCCTAGATTCAAATGATCCTAAATAAAGTACCCAAATCTTGAAATCTCTGCATCCTGATATTTTTAAATCTCCTAACCCTTGATATCTTCGAAGTTTGCAGACGCAGATATCTTCTGATCCGAATATCCCTAGACCCCAATACAACCCAATATTCCTAGACCGTAAATGCGAATATCCCGAAATCTCCTAACCCCCAAGTCCCAACCGATATTTTAGTACGCGTTCGTTAAATACCGGAATCGATAGAAAGATTCGGAATGAAAATTGCAAGCGGTTTTGTATAAATAGTAGGTCATACGTAGCCGTTGGTGGCTACACGTTTAACCGTCTTTCTTTCGACGATAAGCATCGTAGTCAATCTATCAATGCCACGTTTAGTCCCAGGGCAACGCGGAGAAACGATATTAATAGTCGTCCTAAATACTGAACAGTGTTTATCGAGGAATAAGCACCGTTCCGCGGAATCCGTGATTTCAACGCGAGAATAAAACCCTCCTCCAGCTATCAGTCCGATAAAGACGCCATAACATTTCGTTTGTTCACTCTGTAATATCTGTTATTAAAACGTTCCTTTGGCATCCCTTATTTTCCTCCTTTTTTTCTTCTCGCTTTCGACCGCGCGGAAACTGGGTCGTTCAACCATTGTTCGATATTATTTATCGCTTTCATTAATTTCTGCTTTATCTCGACTCTTTCGGATTCACCTGTAACTTTTCAGCGGGATCAATTATCCTAGAAACGTGTAAGCATCGACGCTTATTCATTATGATTTCCATTGCTTTTCATTCCTTTCAATCTTTCAAACAGTTCTGATCAAATGTTTATGCTCGTATAGACAGGGAGAGTACTTGAAATTTTATGTTACGTTTTGTACGACTATAAATTATGTACAATATGCACTTTTTTTAAATTCGTCAGAGCAGGAAAGAATTCAATGAAGTAACACACCTTCATTTTTAATCGATACTAAAACATAGTAAAATTATAAGATTGAACTACAAGTCCTTGAAATGTTCAATGTCCAAATCTAAATACTTGAAAATGCACTTCATAAATAATCGACTATGTAATGAATGTCTACATTTCTGAATTTTCAGTCAAAATTAAATTAGAATTGCCTTGAACAAAAATCTGGAAAATGTATTTCACCAGACAATATGATAGGAAGAATATGTAGAAAGAATGTGTAGAAAGACCGTGAACGCGAGTAGAAAGAACGTAAAGAATATGAACGTAGAAAGAGTACAAAGAACATAAAGGCAATCTCGGTGTCGAAAGAAACGGGTAAAAAAGAATCGATAGAAATGACGAGAGCGTAGCATAAGCCCTTTCCGTTTTAATTATCCCGGATAATTAATCGTCGTAGAGGGTGTACCAGTTCGTGCACGCAAACGCATCAACCCGGCATACGTGGTGGTGCCTCTAATTACAAAACGGAAGTTGTACGCTGTCGGTAAGATCGTGCTTCCTGTAGCCGCAGCAGCAGCCTCGTTAGCCGTTTGCTACGTGATATTGTTTCCCATAGACACGAGCGTACGCCGCGTACACACCCACTTCTCTCTATGCACTTATATGCATCTCGGGCTAATCAGCAGCCCTATGTGTGCGCGTATGCGATTCACCAAACATCTTAGACCAAAGTTACGCCTTGACGTTTACCAGACGTTGTCGTCAAACACACGATTACTCTCTGAATCGCTTTACGTTACTGCAATTCTTATTTATTCGCTGCAGACGCACGTTACGGTTCATATATGACATAATGCATACAGAGTTTTCGATAACGACTCAATTGTGATTATGAACAATCAAGGGTCATCAAATCTCTCTTCCTAACATTTTGAATTTCTTTATTTGCCTTCACATTGTAGCAGTAATTAATTAGCTACGAATGCACCTGCCCAAATCATAGGTTAACCCCTTGCATTATATATTTGTGAGGCGTGTCAGTCAGAACTGATCACAGCCACGTAAGTGCGTCACGAGTGCGTCGTAAGTGCGTCATGTAAGTCACCAGTGAGTCACGAATGTAACACGATTGAGTCACGAGTGCGTCACAAGTGCGTCATGAATGTAACACGACTGTCATGAGTGCGTCACGAGTGCGTCATGTAAGTCACGAGTGCCTCGTGTGTCACGAGTGCGTCACAAGTGCGTCGTGAATGTAACACGATTGAGTCATGAGTGCGTCATGAGTGCGTCATGTAAGTCACGAGTGCCTCGTGTGTCACGAGTGCGTCACAAGTGCGTCATGCGAGTCACCAGTGCGTCACAAGTGCGTCATGTGAGTCACCAGTGCGTCACAAGTGCGTCATGTGAGTCACCGTGCGTCAGAAGTGCATCATGTGAGTCACGAGTGCGTCACGAATGTAACACGATTGAGTCATGAGTCAATGATTGAGTCAATGATTTTGGTGGCTTTTTATTGTTGAACTTGTACTATGATTTGTCAGGTGTGTCAGAACTAACTAATCACAGCTATTACATTAAAATAGACGCGAACCAGGCGAATATGGAGCCGGACAAATATTGTGACTCATTTCCATTCAATTTTACAGAATCTTTCGGTGGCTTCTTTGTTTGACGCCTTGTACTTTGTCAGGCGCGTCAGAGACAATTAATTATCGCTGCAAGGTTAAGACAAATAATGAAAATTGAAATGTTGTACTTTGAATTTAGGGATTCCTTTTGCAAATTATAATTGGTATTCAACTCCAGACTCGGTCGTGCTGCGAATATAATTTTGATTTGTTGTATCTGAAGCGTGATGTGCGTCACGAGTGTGATATACTAGAAGTCAAAGGGTAAACCTCTTGCATTATGTCAGGTACGTCAGTCAGAAATAATCACAGCTACAATTTTAAGACAAAGGTAGTTGAAATGTTCTGTCAATTTGGTATTATGCAATCGTTGACTATGCAAGTTATTGGACTTGAACTGCAAATTGAAGCGTATTCGAAATTCTAGTAAAATTGATCACACTGAAGTACGAGTGCGTTACGAATGCGTCATCTGTGTCACGAGTGTGTCATAAGTGCGTCACGAGTGCGTCATAAGTACGTATCTAGTGCGTCACGAGTGCGTCATAAGTACGTATCTAGTGCGTCATAGGTGCGTCACGAGTAAGTCACGAGTGCGTCATAAGTGCGTCACGAGTAAGTCACGAATGCGTCATGGGTGCGTCACGAATTCGTCACGAATGCATCACGAGTGCGTCGTAAGTGCATCACGAGTGAGTCACGAATTTTTTTATTAAAAAATGAATTTTTTTTAAATTAAAGAGACAAATGGTAGTCGTAATGTTAGAAAATGAATAAAAAGCAGACTCAGCTGCGTCATGAGAAGAAAATTGCAGTGAACGTTGATGCAACGAATTGCAGGATTTCAACGAGATACGACAATGCTTGCGCCGACTAATGAAGCGTTAATAAACTCTTCCGACGAGCAACGAGACCTGTTTTTCCTTCGAATAATGCTCTCACGAGCTGTTAAAAATTCTCGTATCATCTCGAAACGTGCGCGACCGTTCGTCGAATGACACTCGATGCAACGCGTTGCGCCGCGCAGTCGTTGCACTCGCGATTGGCTACAGTTGCTCTCAAAATTAGGTCACCGTTCGATTAAAAAAAGAACACGCGAATCGTATACTTTTTATGTGTTATATTAATACGATTTTAAATTAAGTACAATTGAGAATTGCAAATTGAGAGTTATTTAAAAGTACGAACGAGATATTTGGTTTATCAGAAAAAAGGTGAAATATGTAAATTTCAAATATGTGAATTTGAAATATGTGAACTTCACTGTTTATTCATTTGTATGTTCTTAGAACGTTGGACTTTTCTCATGCTAAGTTTCGTAATGGTTAAGGTGCAAAATTTGATGGTGGGAAGTTTCTACTTTCTTAAATTTGCAAGCTTCGAAAGTTTCAAATTTCTTAAATTAGTAAGCTCCGAAAGTTTCAAATTTCTCAAAGTTGTTTGCCTTGAAAGATTCAAATTTCTTAAGTTAACAAGCTTTGAAAGATGAAAATTTCTTAAATTAGCAAGCTTTGGATGTTACAGATTTGTCAAACATGCAAGTTTTGGAAGTTTAAAATTTCTCAAAGTTGCAACGCTTTGTGAGATTCAAATTTCACAAGCATGTAAGTTTTGAAAATTTCTTAAATTTGGGAATTTGTAAATTTCTACATTTCCAAATTCTCGAGTTAAATCACCAAATTTTTAAATTTCTAAATTCTAGAATAGCAAAATTTTGAATCCCATTACGAAATTTTCATGTATGTAAATTCACAAATTTTCAAGTCCTGAATCCCCAAATTCTCCAAATCTCCAAATCTTCAAATTTCCAAATCCCCAAATTTCTAAATTTTCAAGTCTCCAAATTTTCAAGTCCTGAATCCCCAAATTTCTCAAATCTCCATATCTTCAAATTTCCCAAATTTCCAAAGCTCCAAGTTCTGATTTCCCAAATTCCCCAAATTCCCCAAATCTCCAAATCTTCAAATTTCCTAAATTTCCAAATCTCCAAGTTCTGATTTCCCAAATTCCCCAAATCTCCAAATCCTCAAATTTTCAGATCCCAAATTTCCCAAGTCTCCAAACCTTCAAATCCCCAAGTTTCCAAATTTCTAAATTTTCAAGTTTCCAAATTTCCATGTCCTGAATCCCCAAATTCCCCAAATCTCCAAAACTTCAAATTTCCAAATCCCCAAATCTCCAAGTTCTGAATCTCCAAATTCCCCAAATCTCCAAATCCTCAAATTTCCCAAATCCCTAAATTTCTAAATTTTCAAATCTCCAAATTTCCAAGTCCTGAATCCCCAAATTTCTCAAATCTCCATATCTTCAAATTTCCCAAATTTCCAAATCTCCAAGTTCTGATTTCCCAAATTCCCCAAATTCCCCAAATCTCCAAATCTTCAAATTTCCCAAATTTCCAAATCTCCAAGTTCTGATTTCCCAAATTTCCAAATCTCCAAATCCTCAAATTTTCAAATCCCCAATTCCCCAAGTCTCCAAACCTTCAAATCCCCAAGTTTCCAAATTTCGAAATTTTCAAGTCTCCAAATTTCCAAGTCCTGAATCCCCAAATTCCCCAAATCTCCAAATCCTCAAATTTCCCAAATCCCTAAATTTCTAAATTTTCAAATCTCCAAATTTCCAAGTCCTGAATCCCCAAATTCCCCAAATCTCCAAAACTTCAAATTTCCAAATCCCCAAATTTCCAACTCCAAATCGACCCACACTTCAAAACAAAAAAAAAAAACAACCCCAACCCCCAAACAAGATAGAACGAAAACCAGTTTACGAATTTCAATAAAAAATGTACGAGAAGTAAATAAATTATAACCGTAACGATGAAAAGATATTCGATAGCGGCAGTAAAACGTGTGGATGCGTACGTGTCGATTCTTCAGGGAGTTGCAACGTTTCCGCATGCTTCTTGCGTTGCCCGGATAAAACCCATCGGGATATGAAAAAAAAAAGTACGTGAAAGGGATGCTGACATGCGTCACGGTCTGCCGCATCGGATCATCACGATCGAATTGATATGCACAATGTACACGAGCGAATATCATTTTAGGAAAATTGAAACGAAACTTGATTCCCTAGAAATCAAGCGATCTGACCGAACCAATTTGCTGCGCTACTCTCTGTCTATTGAAAAATCGGTCACACGCCCTTTGTGTTTGCCCTGTTACGTGCCCGGCTAACGGTTTCAATTTTCAATGAACCCGCCGGAAAGATAAAAGAATTTTCTATGGATTCTGTTACAATTTCACTGAGTGCACGATCCAATGGGGAGTGTATAAATAATATGGGATACGGCAACGGTTTTCCTACTTTATTATCAATTTTTTAGGCCTCTCTGTTTTTCCAGGCAATTGCGGGATTTTTTTAACGGAGGATGGTACTGATTGTGAGGTTTATGATCTGGGAGATTTGGAAGTTTTTTCAATTTTTAAATTTCCAAAATTTTAACTTACAAAGTTTTTTTGTAGACTTCCTTTAGAATTTTCAAATTGTATTTTCAAGTACACCCCCGCTCAAAAGTATGACACTTTTTGAATTTTTATAAATTCCTCAAAAAAAAAATATATGATATCTGATTGTTTTGATTATCCTGTATGTATTCCAGTTCGTACAGTGTTAGAGAACATATGTTAATAATAATTTATTAAATTTCTTACCGATAATGATACAAAATAATTATATTTTCTTTCTGTTCACATATCCATCGTGTGCTTTTCTAACCGCTATTACTGATCGTATCTATTAACTGTTTCAGTATTTCACTATTAACAGCTTTCCACACCGATTCTAGGATTTCCCACAAATGTTTTTCCAATTTTGGCAATTTTTCGAAATTGTCCATCAAGGTGGTCCCATAGACATTTATTTATTTAAGAAAATTGAATAACTAAATTGTTAATTTAGTACTATTATAATACATTCATACTCATAATAGAATTTAGCAACAAATATTGTTTAACAATAAATACAATATGTAACACTAATTTCAAGCAAATATAAGTGTCCATATACTTTTGAGCGGGGATAGATGATCAAATATTTTCAAATGTTCAGATTACCAAATATCTACATTTTCAAATGGTTAAATTATCAAATGCATCTGTAGATGTTCAAATGATCAAATGTCTATTTGGATGTCTACATCTGAGGTTCAGATAACCTAATTTCTAACTTTTCAAAATTTCAAAGTACAAAATTCCCAAATTTGTAAATACTTATTCAGACCCCCAAACACCAAATATGCCATTTGACAAATAAATTACCAAATTCCTAGATTCCTAACTCTACTATTCCCCAAACATCAAAATATCCAAACCCTAAATACCTAAATCTTCAAACCCCAAATACCCAATTTTCCAAATCACTAAACCCCCAAATTGCTATATTCTTACCTCTATTATTTCCCAAACACTGAAATTTCCAAATCTCTAAATAACAAACCTTGAAATCCCAAATCCCCAAATTCCTATATTCCTACCTCTATTATTCCCCAAACACTGAAATTTCCAAAACCCTAAATACCTAAACCTTGAAATCCCAAATCCCCAAATTTCCAAATCACTAAACTCCCAAATTCCTATATTCCCACCTCTATTATTCCCCAAACACTGACATTTCCAAATCCCTAAATACCTAAATCTTCAAACCCCAAGTACCCAAATTGCCAAATCAGTAAATCCCCAAATTTCTATATTCCCCAAACACTCAAATTTCCAAATCCCTAAATACCTAAACCTTGAAATCCCAAATCCCCAAATTCTCAACTCTGCCATTTCCCAAGCATCCAAATCTGCAAATCCCAAAACCCACAATTCCAAATTTCCCACCTCCAAATCCCCAAATTCCAAAATTTCATAAATCCCGAATTTTCTAAGCTTCTTAAATCCCGAATTCGCCAACGATTTATTTGTTCACCCAGCAGACCGAAAATTCTCGTAAACACGCTGCAGATTCGCCATAGACATTGCTGCAACTGACATAACACGTATTTGCACGGATTACTTGTGCAACTTCGCTATACTAATTCTCATTGGTTGGATTCTCTGAACTTTGTATCAGACACGGTTTAACCAACGTTTCGGTAAACGTCGACTGCAGCCGATTCGCGCTCCTCTGATGTTCCGCAAAAATCTCCCGAGAACAGCCACGGAATGTTTACGAGCTTGAATAATCTTGAATCATAGCAAAAAAATATCATCGTTCCGTAATTTAATAAACGATTATTTACAGGCTCTTGCCATCGAGCACGCGGGTGATATCTTTTATTCGAAAAATTGAAAGCGACGCAACAAACGTGTGAAAATTTTATTCGTTTTAATAGAATCTCTGATATTTGATTGGATTTCACCGGCATTTTTTAATACGGATGGAGTTAATTAAAACGTGTAATATTGTCTGCGGTAGCTGCGGTTCGCTGTTTTTCACTTTGCGTCTGGCTGCAACGCGAGAACTTCAATTTTATTCTTTAACAAGGTTTTCATAATGCTTTTTATCGCTCATCGACAACGCAGGAAACTGCGCCATTCACGCGAGAGCGTCGACGCATAAAAGAATATCCCGACAGAATACAACTAAAATTCATTGATAATCATCGTGCAGAAATTTCAAGTAAATCCATAACGTTTAAAAATGATTCGGTTAATTGCGTCTCTGTTTTTTTTTAATATCGACCATATCAAACGATTATCAAAGGCTTGCCTCGCGAATGTATCCGAAGCAAATTAAAAGTGGCTTCAAATATTGATAAAAATTAATACGTACAAATGGAAAATTTAAGCAACGTGCACGATGCAGAATATCATACATGTTTAACCGTACGATCGATAGATTAACGAGCTTGAAATTGAATTAAAATTGAAAATTTCACGATTCCCTGTAATTCTGCGATTAAATGGTAGGTTCAACGGATTGTACAAAGATTATCTTTGTAAAGGAACAAGTACAGAATCACGTACAATCACATTCTGGGTGTAACACCTTTTGCGGGACACCTTGTATAAAATCAAAGAATTGATCAAATAATTGCTTAATGTGCGTCACAGCAGTATTAAGTGACGATTAAACGACGCAAATCATTAGATACCCAAGTGAACATAGGTGGACTGTATCTCCACTCAAACTAGGAATGACACACTCAAGATACAAGTGACGCACTCAAGCTACATATGACGCAATCAAGTCATACATTCTGTAGATAACTCACATGTGACACACTCGAGCTACAAAAGATGCACTCGAGTTACAAATGACGCACTCAAGCCACATGCGACGCACTCAAGTTACAGATGACGCACTCAAGCCACGTGTGACGCACTCCAGTTACAAGTGACACACTCAATCCACACATGACGCACTCCAGTTACAAGTGACGCACTCAAGTTACAAGTGATACACTCAAACCACAGATGACGCACTCAAGTTACAGATGACGCACTCAAGTTACAGATGACGCACTCAACTTACAGATGACGCACTCAAGCCACATGTGACGCACTCAAGTTACAGATGACGCAGTCAAGCCACATGTGACGCACTCCAGTTACAAGTGACGCACCTAAGTTACAGGTAAAACACTCAAACCACACATGACGCATAAATACGTAGAATTTCAATTTTCTGTCATCGTAACTTGTTTATTAAAATGTACAGGAGACTCTAAAATTTTCATGTGTATATCACACCGTCAGTAAGGGACGATTAAACGATGCGAATCATTAGGGTTCCCAAGGAGTGAATGTAAGTGGACTGTGTCTACACTCTGAACACACATGACGAACTCCAGTTACAAATGACGCACTCAAGTTACAGATGACGCACTCAAATTACAGATGACGCATTCAAGCTACAGATGACGCACTCAAGCTACACACGACGCACTCAAACCACACATGACGCACTCCAGTTACATGTGACGCACTCCAGTTACAAGTGAGGCACTCAAGTGACAAGTGACACACTCAAACCACACATGACGCACTCAAGCTACATATGACGCATTCAAGCTACAGATGACACACTCAAGCTACACATGACGCACTCAACCTACATATGCACGCTTCAAACGTGACAAATCTTACTCGAATTTTGAATACGCTTCAATTTGGAGTTGAAGTCAAATTATAATTTGCACGGTCAAGGATTGCCGAATACAAAATTGACATAACACTTCAACTTTTCTTCTCTGTTTTAATATTGTAGCTGTGATCAGTTAGTTCCGACTGACGCACCTGATAAATCATAAGGCAAGGGGTTAAGAACTAAGTGTACGTGCGTCGCAGCGTCAGCAATATTAAGTGACGATTAAACGTCGCGAATCATTAGATTCCCAACGAGTATAAGCGGACTGTATCTAAACGAATTTCACTTCGAAAGACCAGAGTTTATTTTGCTATGTACTTGATGACTCGAGAGCGACTTCGAAGAATTTTTACGTTTTACAAAAGCTCGGAGTGGTCTAACAATTTTTCCGACATTGCCGGGGGAAAACAGTTTCTGGTTTTCTATCGGTTTAAAATTCGGCTGGAGATGGAAATGCCAGTGACGTATGAAGTGCGTCTTTTCCCGAAAGTGACCTAAGCAAATAATAAAAGCAAGCAATACCGCACGAATAGAAAACTGCAAATAAAATACTCCACTGCTAAGGTTAAGGGTTCTGACAAATGTGACTAAACCAAAAAATACTTGGAATGTCAAGGATTGCCGAATACAAAATTGACATAACACTTCAACTTTTCTTCTCTGTTTTAATATTGTAGCTGTGATCGGTTAGTTCCGTATGACTCTAGTTACCTACTAACTACACGATCTCGTTAGATAAATGGTGGGCGTTATAGAACGTTTACAAGCCGAGACGATTTCGTTTGGCGGAAATGAAAGGTTCGTTTGCACGAAACCGGATTGATAACGGTAGATACGGAACGCTTAGCAAGAAATTTGTTGTATGCGTGACTGGCACTTTCAGGGCCGACACTAAGGGCTGATCCGTCAACCAGAAACCCACTGTCACTCTTTGTCGTCGCTTTTAACGATCGGTTGATGCATGTACTTGCTGACAGCACCCCTTCCCTACAAACTTCGCCATTGCCGCTCTCATAAATCACTTGCCCTTTTGTCCAAGGTGCGTGTCGCGTTTACCTGTACACTATCCTTTTACACGTTCATTTTTCTACCACCTTCGATGCGGTTCGATCGAGAATTAATCACAAACATTCCGAACAACTTGGCAATTTTGCAAATTGGGAATTTTAGAAATTGCCTGACATCGAATGAAACCTTTATATTTTACTTGGAAATTTTTTCATTCTTAAGGTTCTTAATTTTCAAGCTTATTTAAGATTCATTCAATTGTTAAAAATAAGTAGAATGACCTAAACTCATCAAACTTTAACTACCACCCTTAAATTCCCATATGAATCACCTAATTTAAAAATTTCTTTAAATATTGTTACTACTTGAAAAAATATTGGAACTACTGAATACTGCAAGAATATTTGATAACGTTAAAAATAAAAATAATAGCTAATATTTATATACCACCTATAATCTTATTGCGTCAACGTGTTAATTATCGTTAATGTTTTCCAGACGAATGTAGAAAGCATCGAAGTTCGATTCTACTCGGTCTCGAAGATAGTAAAGCTTCTCTATTTCCTTTTCTTTCTTTGAACCGCCGTGAAATTTACGACCACGTGCTTTTTGCGTATACCTCACGGCTGTGCTATAAATCGCGAAAAGTCCTGATAACAACTCTCGCACGAGTCCATCCTCCTCCTGCTCGACCACCACCGACACATGCACTATCGACCATTACTAATGCGATGATTTTATCGAAATAACCTACAGAACTCGCACGTGACGATATTGTTACACAGAATAACGTGTTGCGAGAAATTTCTAATCGCCTTCTGACGCTGTCGATACGTTACATTCAATTTCTCCGATCGATTTTAATAGGGTTGCAAATTTCCCAATGACCGCATTAACTGTTCTATGGTTGCTAATTAATTTTCTAATAGCTGCATTTTCAGTTTATAGTGATTGCACTTTAATTATTTAACGGTTACATATTAATTTTGTAATCGCTGCACATTAATTTTACTATGATTACATATCAGTTTTCTAATGGTTATTTTAGAATGTCTGCATGTTTTCATTGGCTAAATATTTTCATTTTACAATGAATGAAAATTAATTTTATGATTGCAAATTTTATAATGGCACATTAATTACACAATGAATGTAAATTAATTTCGCAATGGTTGCCTATTAATTTTGCAGTAGTTGCAAATTAATTGCAATTTAATTCTGCAACGATTACATATTAATTTTACAAAATTAAATTAGTATTACCCTAAATACCGCTTCAATAAAAGTGATGTCGCGAGGTTGCTATTTCGTCGGAATTTATAATTTGAAAGATCATAAGGGGAACTTACGACGTGAAATTTCCGAGAGAAATCTGTTCCGTGAAGTTAATATTTTTAAATTATACGTGAAAGGATATTAGAGTGAATCCTGGGGAAAATTGTACTTACGTATTTTATTAACCAGGTGGACTGACAACGAGAAGGTAAATCCGAAGAGATATTTGCTTTGGAAGATGATTTTGCGAGTAACGTTATTAAAACCTGAAACTCCTCGGCTATAGAATTGTGACCCGGATTAAATTTTTTTTAATGAACAACCTCATAACTTTGATATTCGCTAAATTATCATCTCTGACTTCATTTCGATAATTGCGAATGTTGTCACGTGACAATCATATAAATTGCTATTTTATGCAGTATTTAGCACTTTCGTGCATCAGTTTTATTAGAGTTATGAGATGGAAAAAATTTGCTTATAATTCTGCACAACTATATGTAATAACATGTACGTCTTGTTGCATGCAGCAATTAAATTTATTTTAATTTTCGATTCAAATAAAATGCATGAAATGAAATTAATTACTAAAACATATAATGTAACAACAGCTAGTAAAAATTAAAGCTAACTGTTTAAAAAATTAACTTAAGAGGTACGTTCTGTTACTAATAAGTTTAATCACCGAAGCTAATAATAGCGTAACGAAGTTAACGAAGAAACCGGTCAGATTTCATGAAGCGACTGCCGCTAATCCTAGAGCATCTTTAACGATTAATTAACGGAAGGGGGGGTAGAAAGAAGAGGGCGATAAAGGTTCGTGAAAAGTTCGCGTACTAGAGTTTCATCTTCTGGCGAGTTAAAGGGCGATTCGCGTGACTGGGTCGGCAACCTCCAATTTCGTCCATTTTTCTTCCTCGGTTCTCGCGTCTTATCCGCATCGTCTGTCCACAGAGCCAGGATATCAGCTCGTTATCTCGAATCTCGTGCATTGCGAATTTTCCAACGGCATCCGTGATAACGACGCGTTCCGAACCAAAGATTGCGAGCCGATTTCTTTCCAGCAAAGATAAATGAACCCATCCGCCGATGCTTGAGTGCCGCTAATCATTTCGCTTCTTGCACGCAAAACCCTTACGATACTTTGCACAACTTGCTATTCGGTTTTGATACATCGAAAGCACTCTCTCTTCGATTTACGTTTACGATAGATTATAATTTTCTTATTTATTGCAACGATTAACACATTGCACTATTTTGACGAGTCTTGTGACAAACTCGTACTTCAAACCCTTGCACGTTTTTTACGAGTTTGACTCTTGACGCACTCATGACGCACTCATGACGCACCCATGACGCACCCGTGACTCACTAGTGACGCATTCGTGACGCACTCATGGCGCACTTATGACGCACACGTGACTCAGTCTTGACGCACCCGTGACTCACTCGTGACGCACTCATGGCGCACTTATGACGCACTCGTGACTCAGTCTTGACGCATCCGTGACTTACTCGTGATGCATACGTGACGCACTTATGACGCACTCGTGACTCAGTCTTGACGCATCTGTGACTTACTCATGACGCTTTCGTGACTCAGTCTTGACGCATCCGTGATGCACTCGTGACGCACTCGTGACTCAGTCTTGACGCACCAGTGACTCACTCGTGATGCACTCATGACGCTTTCGTGACTCAGTCTTGACGCATCCGTGACTTTCTCGTGACTTTCTCGTGACTCAGTCTTGACTCAGTCTTGACGCACCCGTGACGCATTCGTGACGCATTCGTGACGCACTCATAACAGTATTGACGCACCCGTGACGCACTCATGACTTAGTCTTGCCGCACCCGTGACTCACTCGTGACGTATTCGTGACGCACTAATGACGCACTCGTGACGCATTCGTGACTACAAAGTTACGTCAGTTACAGTCAACTAATTGCTACAATGTCTTCACATAATACAGAAATTCAAACCTACATTTCAACTGTGGTGACAATGTAAGACTTGTTAGAACTGTAATACGTTATAAAACGAGTTAAAAATCGACTCGTTCGAGTCCTATTAAATTCAAGTCTTACACGTTCGAGCACCTACAATTTTCACCAGAATCTTTTCCACATCCAACAGCAACGACTTCGTGTCGCGGTACATAATTTTCGAAACGAGACTCGGAAAATTCTCGCGCAAACGCGTGGACAATGAAACGTTCCGACGATATTAAAATATCGATCGATTTCCGCGAATACAAAACCGGGACTGAATTCCAATCTAAAATTCGCGCGAGCTTCGACACTCGAGCGGCTAATTCATCCGCGTGACTCTTTAATTAAGAGATCTGTTCCATCTCGACCGGATGGCTGTTAGCTTCGGACTAATTTCACGGACATACTACAATTCCGCCACGAACGCGATCTTTTCTAGCGGGTTTAAGGGCTTTACATTCATCCGGGAACGTGTGCTCCCCTCGAATTTCGCTTTAACACGTTTCCGAACGTCCTTGCTGCTGCACCTTCTAATTAGAATTATCAGTCGCACGCGAACGTGTAATTGGACAAATGATTATTTCATCGGACAATATTGTACAAATTGAGATTAAAAACGAAGTGTGATAAGTGGACGCTCAGATACCTATATAAATTCGACCAAAAAGTTTACCTCGATTTATTTTCTAACCGATTAATTCTTTCGTTTAATCCAACCTGATATTGTACAAAAATGATATTCATGTAAATAGTACATTTTGTCGTAAATACAAATTAAGAAATTAATAAGTATATTAATTATCTAAATTATAGTAAATAAGGTACATCTATAGTGCACGAGATTTCAGGTATAATAGTGGAATAGGTAATGGCAGATTATGGGATATAGGACACGAGAAATTTCGTCAATTAACCGTATCTGGTCCAGACTAATATTTCGATCCCAATTTCCCGGCAAACATACTCTAATCAATAACGTATTACGCCATTTCCAAGATCACTTTGTAGCTTCCCTATCAATACGTGAACGTAACAGTGTTAATTGGACAAAGAGAAATGGTTCTCCAATATTCGATTTACCTTCACCGAAAAATACTGTAACCGAATAACATTTTCAGGAACACGCTATATTTCCTGGACTTTCGTTGTGGTCTTCCTGGTAACATTTTTAGGTACTTCAATTCAATTTTCTGTCTTCGTTAACCCCATTATAGGGTCTTCTTGAACCTTCTTAAACTTTGATGAGTCAATACATAGAAGTCTAATTGTAAGAAGAATTCGTGGATTTCTAAGTTTGTAGGTTCCCGTCACTGGGTTATTATATTTCTAGATACCTACGTTCGCAGGTTCCTAGATTTGTGTTTCTAGATTCCTAGGTCTCTAGAGTTAATCTCAATTAGGTCTCAAGCCATAAATTACTCGGTCTATAGATATATCCAGATCGATAGGTGTCTAAGTCTACACCATACTTTGGTTTATATTTTCTTAGCTCCATAGATTCCAACATCCACAGATTCCTAGGTCTATGGGTACCTAGATCCAAAAATTTCTAGATCCACAAGTAGATCTTAATATTCTTAGCTTCATAGGTATCCATGACCATAAATAGCTAGATCAAAAAATGTCTGGGTCCACATGCAGATCTAAATGTTCTTAGGCATCAATGTCCATAGATGACTAGATCAAAAAATTTCTGGGTCCACAGGTAGATCCTAATATTCTTAGCTTCATAGGTATCCATGACCATAAATAGCTAGATCAAAAAATTTCTGGGTCCACATGCAGATCTAAATGTTCTTAGGTATCCATCTCCATAGATGGCTAGATCAAAAAATTTCTGGGTCCACAGGTAGATCCTAATATTCCTAGCTTCATAGGTATCCATGTCCACAGATAGCTAGATCAAAAAATTTCTGGGTCCACATGTAGATCTAAATGTTCTTAGGTATCCATCTCCATAGATGGCTAGATCAAAAAATTTCTGGGTCCACATGTATCCATGTCGAAATATTCTTAGCTCCATATGTATAAATCTTCATAGATTCTCTAGATTCTGGGTCCAGAACACCACTCTTTCCACTTCGATGGAAATAATCGACATTCGATTCGAAATCAGGAATGCGAGGTCAGGTTATCGAGGTTCTTTAATCGAAACCCCAAGAAAATGATTGGGAAACGAAGGCGAAAGTAATTCGATTCTGTTACTTGGAACATATTGGATGATTGGAAGGAAATTTATGTGATTCGACCGGGGGCCGAGTTTCAAGTTTGTTAGATGAAAGTTTGACGACGCAGTCGGGGGAATGGGGGACCACCGACGATGCCAGGAAATTACACCGGCTACTATCGTTCCTGTGTTTCCACCGCTTTTCCAAATATACAGGATTCTGGAATGTGCGACTGAACTTAACGAATTAATCTACAGGAACTTTCGAGGTCTTATCACTTCGATATAAAGCCAGTCGATATTCACAATTATTGTATCCGATTTAGGCTCGGTTGAACTTTGAATTAATTTGGTCAAGCATGTTTTTCAATTACTCGTAAATGGCCAGACTTAGGAGCGTGTTATTTAGTTAGTCTGACCCTGTTTTATAAACACTTTCCCACAAACACGTTTTCAATCCCTTTTATCGACGTTAATGTTTAAGAATTGACAATACGAGGAATCGTGCAAGTGATGGCATGAAAATTTGAGAGGAATCCATGGTAGAATGCCATGAAACTGCCCGTTGAGAATTCTAACTGGTACAAGAGAGAAAGAAAGAAAATGAAACGGAAAGAGAAGCGGCAGACACAGAGGGAAGGAGAACGAGAAACGACGGTGTTGCGTCACGGTAGTGGAGCATGTTTGTTAATTAACGTTAATTAATTAAGGAGCCACGGTGTCCGACTGCTGCCTCTTGCTCTCGCAATGTATAACCACCAACGGGATTACAACGTCCTTGCATAACTACTAAATCGTTTCTGAAGTTTCCGGAGCACCGGAAGCATCGGGGACACTTTCAAAATAAGTTTGCTATCCGCGGGACATCCTTTGGAGTACGATATCGCCTCGGAACTTTAAACTGTGATGGCCAGAATGGAAGATTTATTACGAATCCTTTAAACCCTGCTAGGAACGTGGTCGTCTGTGGACTCAGGGATGCACTTGTGTATTCAAATTTAGGAATCTGCATTTGGACACTTTAGGACCTGAATAGGTCGTGCTAAACTATCAGAACTTGGGACTCAGGAAACTTGAGATGTGGAGAAGACTTAGCAAACATGTGGCCCAGATATCTTTCAATCTGGTTAGATATGAACATAGATACCTATGAATTTAAGAATATTTGGACTTAGGTACCTATGGACCCAGACGTTTTTGAATCTTGCTAGCTATGAACCTAATCTATAGATCTTGGTACCTATTGACTTAGGTACTTATGAACACAGTAATCTATGGTATCCATTTAGTTAGCTACCTATGAATCCAGTAATCTATGGATCTACCTATGCACCTAGTAATCTATGGATCCAGGCATCTATTGACTTAGGTATAAATGAACACAGTAATCTATGGACCTACGTATCCATTTAGTTAGCTACCTATGAATCCAGTAATCTATGGATCTACCTATGCACCTAGTAATCTATGGATCCAGGCATCTATTGACTTAGGTATAAATGAACACAGTAATCTATGGATCTACGTATCTATTTAGTTAGTTACCTATAAACCCAGTATTCTAGAGACCTACACCATTTAGTTAGCTACCTATGAATCTATGGGCACCTATCGACCTAGGTGTCTCGAATTACCTATGACCCTAAATCTCTATGACCTAACTATAACTAAACCTAACTACACACCTACAAATCTACGTACCTAACAACCTACAATAGACGTAAACATTCAGTAACCTACAATTAGGCTAATACCCAGAAAAAAGGTGAATAGTACCCAGAATGTAAAGTGCAATCTACTTGGAAGTATCCAAAGTAAATAGAGAAAGGAAGAGGAATGTTTTGGTGGTTAAACTTGACGGAGGTACAGAGGAAATGAATTTTCTTCGGCATGCAACTAGAATGGAACATCTCGTCGAAGAAAACGGCAGAGAGAATTAAACATGCAAACAAAGCGACTGAACAGTGACCAGCCACAAACCATACCCTCAAGAATCGTTCGCACGAGAATTTCAGACCACGAACGACCGGACACAATGCCGTTCATTTTCGTTAGGGAAAATAAATCCCTTCTACTCGAACAACCTTGGTGCCAGGTAATACAGCCACCCGGTGTCGTACACTACACTGGACGCGATAAAAACCAGTCAACGTTTTCCGCTTCATTGTTTTATCAGAACCATTTACGTGTTCGTTAAGCGATAAAAGATCGAACGGTTCGGAAAATTTTATTGTTCTCTTTTTACGGAAACACGCGGCAAGTTTTTAGAATCTGTAGATTGCTTCTAGATTGGCGATTATTTCCAGATGGATTTTCTATTGTTTCGTGATAGATTGTAGATTATTTTTAGATCAGCTGGATTTCTGGGAACTCGAATGGGCTTCACAGAGGGTGTGAGAATTTTGGGGTGTGAGAATTTGGGGGTGTGAGAATTTTGGGGGTGTGAGAATTTTGGGGGTGTGAGAATTTGGGAAGTGAGTATTTGGGGGTGTGAGAATATTGGGGAGTGAGAATTTGGAGATATGACAATTTGGGGGTGTGAGAATTTGGGGATGTGAGAATTTGGGGGTGTGAGAATTTGGGGATATGACAATTTGGGGGTGTGAGAATTTGGGGGTGTGAGAATTTGGGGGTGTGAGAATTTGGGGGTGTGATAATTTTGAGATGTGAGAATTAGAGGGTGTGAGAATTTTGGGAGAGTGAGAATTTGGAGATATGACAATTTGGGGGTGTGGGAATTTTGTGTTGTGAGAATTTGAGAATGTGAAAATTGGGGGGATGAGAATTTGGGGAGCTGGATTTCTGGGAACTCGAAAGTGCTTCAATTATCATTTTCAATTTCTCAAAGTTGCAAATATAGATTTTCTTATTGTTAGTTTGCAACGTTCTGAACTCGAAAATTCAAAGATTAGAGGTTCACCTTAAAAATGTGGAACGGTTTCTCAAATTTAAGAGATCTCCAATTTAAAGGAAATTGAAATACTTGCAAAGTTCCTAAATGTTCGAAACATGAGAAACTCGACGAGAAGTCTTTTTGAAGCACCCTGTAGAAAGCAAGGTTTCTATGAGGTATGCGTCTATTTCCGATAATTGGTATAGGCGTCAGTTTACGGTTTACCGTCAACGCGGCAACGTCAGCAACATAATTACTGGTATTAATAATTACTAATGTCGTGGAAAGCACAAAACGTTAGCAGCATGGCACAGAGATCCCGTTAATCTACGGTTGGTGTAGGTTAAGCGACCCAGTTTTCCAGGGAACGCGCGCCTTGAAAGCTGCGAAAGTATGGATTTGGATTTCAACGCGCACTCGCAATGCGCTTTTGATGCATTCCCTGCCTGCCGAGCAACGTTAATTGACGAAGAGCCTCTTCTTTTAGGCGTGCTGGCATTCTGACACAACGCTGAAACTCGTTCGACAACGGATCATGCTAGAAAATACCAGAAAACTGTACCGTGCGATATAACATACTACCGCAAAAAGCAATCTAATCGAACATTTCCATTTTAACCTCTTTTATAATATTTATTTAATTACACTAAAAATTATTTACCGAGATATCTTTGGTAATTTACTGATTTACATGAAGAAACAAATTCTCGAATTTTTGTATAAATTTAAGTGTAAATTGTTATAATTATTAGGGTAGATTGGCAAATTTATCTGAATTTTTACTCAAATTATCTGAAATGTTACTCATATTATCTGAAATATTACTCAAATTATCTGAAATGTTACTTAAATTATCTGAAATGTTACTTATATTATCTGAAGTATTACTCAAATTATCTGAAATGTTACTCATATTATCTGAAGTATTACTCAAATTATCTGAAGTATTACTCAAATTATCTGAGTTATTATTCAAATTATTTTAATTATTATTCAAATGGTGTAAATTGTTATTCAAGTTATCTGCATTGTTACTCAAGTTGTCCAATTTGTTATTCAAATTATCTGAATTGTTCCTCAAGTTGTCTAAAATATTATCCAAGTTATATGACTTATTATCCAAGGAATTTGTCACAGAAAGCATTACGTAATATGGTTTATTGATCGCGAGTGTCATAATGTCAGGATGGTATTTATCGTGAGCATAATTTTCTCGAAAATTCCCGGATTTTTTTCAATGTCACAAGTTCACAAAGAAGTTTTTAGCAAACGGTCGTTACTTTTCGTACGGCAAGTGTAACCAAGGGACGAAGTAGTTCATTAAGCATCACCTTGGAAAGGAACAAGTTGTTTCGTTTCGACCTTGTACTCATCCTCGCCAGTCTCATTCTTTTGGAAGCCTCCAGAGGGCTTTCCAGATGCTTTCTATTTACCGAGCGTAGGTACATGCATCCGAGATCCATGATCGAGCGGAAAAAGCCAGCAGGTGTGTCTGACGTGTTCAAATTAAAAACACGAAGCTGCACAAAGAAGCTTCGAGTGCTTAAGAGATAAAGCGATACGGAAAGAACCGAAGCGTGTCGCAAATTAACGAAGTAAAAGCGCTAACATTATCTAGTTTATAACAGATTAAATAATGAGGGTAAGTGACCCATTAACGATATTTCTGACGATACTTTTCAACCGTAATGCAGTCAGATGATACACGTTTACTGGACAAATTATTAACTCACTTTTAGCTGATCTTTGGGGATCATACTATAATAGATTTTTCTTTTATACCATGTAAGAGTAGCAGAAAAACAATGACACGAGTTTTCACAATTTTTTATAATAGCTAAATTATAATATTATAAAGTAGCAAAAATAAAGTGAACTTGTAAATATACAGAAGTGATAGAGCGATAATTTGAAGCTCGCTACATCGAACGTCAATTTGTAAATGATGTAACGTGAAGTTCGTAAAATTTGGTAATTTGTAAGTTTGCGAGCTGTTGCGCGTTTAGTTGTCGAAGCAGTATGCCGTTGATCTTTGAAACCGCGTTACTAAACAATCTACGACCCGGCGTTAAACATATACGGTAGTTTCCTCCGAGCAGTGTAATCCCGAGGGATAAATACCGTGATCGTGTTTGCTTTCTGCTCGTGCAGATAAACCGATCTAAAATTTACTGTTCCCGAATGGTAGTTTTATTCTCGTTGCAAGAAAACGATCCCTAAATATCGTTTCCTCGCTCAACTCATGAATTCGATAACAACGCATATCCACCCATTTCAACAAGGATCATCTTTCTTCTTTGCTTTCCTTAGTTTTCCATTTATCTTTTGTGTGTTCTTCGCGCGATACAAGTAACTGATATAAACGATAATAAAAGATTGAATGAAAACGTATGGAAGGCCGAGGAAAATAAGGAACAACTGGATTCCCAAATTTTTAATTTAAACTAAGTTGCAAATGACGCACTCAAGCTGAAGATGACGCACTCAAGCTGTGGATGACGCACTGAACCTACAGATGACGCACTGAACGTACACATGACGCACTCAAGCTATACATGACATACTGAATCTTCACATGACGCACTCAAGTTACATATAACACACTCAAGTGACATATGACGCACTCAAGTTACAGATGACGCACCCAAACTGTAGATGACGCACTCAAGTTACAGATGACGCACCCAAACTGTAGATGACGCACTCAAGTTACAAATGACGCTCTCAAGTTACAGGTGACGCACTCAGGTTACGCATGACGCACCAAAATTGTAGATGACGCACTCAAGCCACATGTGACGCACTTCAGTTACAAGTGACGCACTGAAGTTACAAATGACACACTCAAACCACACATGACGCACTTCAGTTACAAGTGACGCACTCAAGTTACAAATGACACACTCAAACCACACATGATGCACTCAAGCTACATGTGACGCACTCAAGCTACAGATGACGCACTCAACTTACAGATGACGCACGCAAGCTACAAGTGACGCACTCAAGCTACACATGACGTACTCAAGTTACAGATGACGCACGCAAGCTACAAGTGACGCACTCAAGCTACACATGACGCACTCAACCCACATATGCACGCTTCAAACGTGACAAATCTTACTCAAATTTTGAATACGCTTCAATTTGGAGTTTAAGTCCAATTATAATTTGCTCGGTCAAGGATTGCCGAATACAAAATTGACATAACACTTCAACTTTTCTTCTCTGTTTTAATATTGTAGCTGTGATCAGTTAGTTCCGACTGACGCACCTGATAAATCATAAGGCAAGGGGTTAAGAACTAAGTGTACGTGCGTCGCAGCGTCAGCAATATTAAGTGACGATTAAACGTCGCGAATCATTAGATTCCCAACGAGTATAAGTGGACTGTATCTAAATGAATTTCACTTCGAACGACCAGAGTTTATTTTGCTATGTACTTGATGACTCGAGAGCGACTTCGAAGAATTTTTACGTTTTACAAAAGCTCGGAGTGGTCTAACAATTTTTCCGACATTGCCGAGGGAAAACAGTTTCTGGTTTTCTATCGGTTTAAAATTCGGCTGGAGATGGAAATGCCAGTGACGTACGAAGTGCGTCTTTTCCCGAAAGTGACCTAAGCAAATAATAAAAGCAAGCAATACCGCACGAATAGCAAACTGCAAATAAAATACTCCACTGCTAAGGTTAAGGGTTCTGACAGATGTGACTAAACCAAAAAATACTCGGAATGTAATGACTCCTTGGGTTTTACTGCTAGGTAAATATGGATTTGAGACTACAAATAAACGAAATACCGCTAAAAACTTGTACTTCTCCCCACTCACGTTTCAGGCTGTCCAGGAAATCATACTCGGTTACGAATCAATTTGTAGGAAACTGCATTTTCTTTTTACGAGACATCTCAAGAGGATATACGATCGACTTGATATCTTCATTCGAGAAAGTTTTCTAAAACGTTTCCCGCGTTTACAGGCAGAATTCTTTATGTAGCAGGTAAACGGATAGTTCTCGTGGCAAAAAATTTCCCTTTCTTACCGGGCAAGTTTTACGATGACGGGCGTTTTTATCTGTAGCAATAGTGGAACAACAGTTTTATTCGATTCAACTTTCCCCGAACTGCGGCCTGGAACGTGCACGTACTCACGGATGCATAGAATTTTTCAGTGCACGCAGGAAAAAAAAGTATTCCATTTACCTTCCTCTCTTCGTGTTTAGTTAGTTCCGCTGGATTACACAGATTATGAGCGTACGTATTCATTTAGAACGCGGTAATTGAAGGAATGGTCAATTTCAGACGAGCTTTTCCGTTTGGAGTAATGTATGAAATACACATTTTAATTTCTCAGTTTAGAGATCTGAAATCTACAGTACTTATAAAAAAATCCGAAAAATTAGATGTTCAGAAATCTAAAACTTTTAGTACTTTCAAAATTGGAAATCCGAATGGTTACATTTGAGTAGCTGAATATATACAAAGAACAACTAAACATCTGAACATTTAATAAACGTTCATTTAATGAGCTTCTTAATGGTACACGAACAATTGAGAGGAAAATTGACGTTAAAACACATGCTGCTCTGATGTTTAGTTATTCGAGGTTGACTTGTAGTTATTTACAATTTCCACGCATCGACAAACACGCAACACAATGTGTAAACGCGAAACGTTTGCCAACGATACGATGAACAATTAAGTGTTGGAGAATTGTTGACTAATCAATTATACCTGGCAAAGTTGTATACAATATTCACCATTCTGTATCACGCAATTTAGTGAATACGTTGCGGATTGTACGATCAGCGTTTATAACAGAGCGAATGAATTGAATGTTTCCACATACCAAACTTTGCATATTCCAAAATTCGTGTCAATTTTATAAACTTCAAGGTTCCAAAATTTTCAAGTTGAAGAAATGACTCCAGATCTTGAACTTTAAGATCACTTGATGAAATCTTAAAGTTCCAAGGTCACAATATTTTGGAAGTCCCAAAATTTCAGATCTCCGAAGTTCTAAACTTAGAATAGCTTAAACTTGCAGAGTCGCCAAATCTCATTCTTCCCGAAGTCCCAAAATCTTAGTTCTATTATCCTGAACTTTTAATGTTCTAAATAATTTCAAATACGACGAAACAAATATTCTGATGTCTCAGACTTGCAAAGTCTTAATGTTTCTAATGTTCAAATATTTTAAAGTTCTATTACATTATATCCTTAATGTTTCAAACACTCCACAATTAGATAAATGTAAGATTCCAATGTCCCAGACTCACAAAGTCACAATTTCTCAATCTTCCTAACGTTCAAATATCTCAAAGTTCCATTATCATAAACCCTTAATGTCTCAAACACTCCCAAGTTAGAAAAATTCAAAATTAAAATGTCATAGACTTGCAAAGTTCCATTATCATGAACCCCCAATGTCCCAAATACTTCTAACTGCAAAAGATCCAAAATTCTGACGTCCACACTTGCAAAGTCCCATAATCTCGATCTTCTCATAGGCCCAAAATCTCAATTTTCCCACAGTCCTAAAATTTCAGTTCCATTACCCCAAACTGCCCATCATCCCAAAACCATGCTCAATTCCTAAATTCTAAATCTCCAACGTCTCAAACTTGCAAATTCCCAACATCCCAAAATCTCAAAGTCCCACTATCCTAAACTCACCAAGATCCCCAAACCCTCCGCAACTCCAAAATTCTACAATTCCAACGTGTGAAACTTACAAAATTCCAAAATCTCAAAGTTCCACTATCCCAAACTCCCCAAACCCCAACCCTCCGAAACTCCAAAATTCTAAAATTCCAATGTCCCAAACTTGCAAAATCCCAAAATCTCAAAATTTCAATAATCCCAAACTCCCCAACATCACCAAACTCAAATACCAAAGCTCTAAAATTCCAACATCCCAAACTTGCAAATTCCCAAAATCTCAAAGTTCCACTATCCCAAATTCCCCAAACCCCAACCCTCCCCAATTTCAAAATTCTAAAATTCCAATGTCCCAAACTTGCAAAATCCCAAAATCTCAAAATTTCAATTACCCCAAACTCCACAACATCCCCAAACCCAAATTCCAAAGCTCTAAAACTCCAACTTCACAAACTTACAAAGTCTCAAAATCTTAAATTCCAAAATCTCAATGTTCCATTACACCAAACGTCCCAAAATCCCCAAACCCTGCCCAATTCCAAAATTCTAAAATTCCAACGTCCCAAATTTGCAATGTCTCAAAATCTCAAAATCTCAAAGTTCCATTACCCCAAACTTCCCAAAATCCCCAAATCCAAATACCAAAATTCTAAACCTCCAACGTCCCAAACTTGCAAAGTGCCAAAATTTAAATCTCTCCAAAATCCCAAAATCTCAAAGTCCCACTATTCTAAACTCACCAAGATCCCCAAACCCTACTCAATTCCAAGATTTTAAAACTCCAACATCCCAAATTTGCAAAGTCCCTAAATCACAAATTCCCAAAATCCCAAAATCTCAAAATCTCAAAATTTCAATTACCCCAAACTCCCCAACATCCCCAAACTCTAATACCAAAGCTCTAAAACTCCAACATCCCAAACTTGCAAATTCCCAAAATCCCAAAATCTCAAAGTTCCACTATCCCAAACTCCCCAAACCCCAACCCTCCCCAACTCCAAAATTCTAAAATTCCAATGTCCCAAACTTGCAAAATCCCAAAATCTCAAATTCCCAAAATCCCAAAATCTCAAAATTTCAATTACCCCAAACTCCCCAACATCCCCAAACCCAAATTCCAAAGCTCTAAAACTCCAACGTCCCAAACTTGCAAAGTCCCAAAATTCCAAACTCCCTAAAATCCCAAAATCTCAAAGTCCCACTATCCTAAACTCCCCAAGATCCCCAAACCCTACCCAATTCCAAGATTCTAAAACTCCATCATCCCAAATTTGCAAAGTCCCTAAATTTTAAATTTCCAAAATCCCAAAATCCCAAATCTGAAAATTTAAATTACCCCAAACTCCCCAACATCCCCAAACCCAACTTCCAAAGCTCTAAAACCCCAACATCCCAAACTTCCAAGTCCCAAAATCCCAATCTCCGAAAAATCTTAAAGCTCCATTACCCCAACCCTCCCCAACTCCAAAACTCCAAAACACCATTCCAAAGTTCCATGCTCCGAATCCTCGGGCAGCCCTGAGCCCTCGAAGTCCCAGTGCGCTAATCAATCAAATACCTGCGCGCACAATGCAGAGATTAAAACGGACGGCGTATTTCGCGACGTAGCCTTCTGAAAGCGAGTTTGCATACCGAATCGGATCAGCCTCGTGACGGGATGCATTCTCGTAGGAATATGCATTCCCGGCAAGGTATACGGATACATTAGACCGTGAGGGGAAACTAATGGCTGGCAAGTCAATCAATTGACAACTGTCCCGCGCACGTCAGTGGAGGAGGTTTCGAGGCCGATGATTCCTATTCGCATAGCGAAGTAACACGATGCGTCGAGGATCGGAATCAATTCGATCGCCGGGCAAATTAATTGGCAACGGAGCGTGTCGTTGCTGCTCCACATCGACCGAAGAGATTGCCTCTACCGGAATTGACGTATCCTACCTACAATTTCGGTATTACCTCGGAGGAGGCTACGATTTCATTTCGTCCACGCCATCTTTGGATAAACGTTTACAAACATCTTCCTATATTGCCTAAATTGCTGCTGGTACATTACGATCTTCGAAATAACCTGTGTGGTAAATGTGAGGATTTTTTCTTGGCCAACATGGTAAATATTTATTATATTTTTGGTACCATTTTTTTAAAGGAGAGGACATTTTAGTGTTTCGTTTCTAAATTGTTTTTTCGTACAGTAAATTTCTCTGGTTTTTAATTTAGAGCTGAATATGTAACAGTTTGCATGACGGTATGAAAACTGAAGCGTTGAGTGTCAGTCACCGGTGACTGACACTGAACTTCTCGTTCAGGCGTCACCAGTGACTGACAGTGTAAAATATGTAAAATTAAAAAGTTTGCATTTTTTTCGGTAATTGCCTAAAATTCATATATAATATACTTCTGCTTTTTTTTTATGCATTTTATGCATTTTATTTATTAAAATTTGAAACTAAATTAGATGTAGAAACAAAACTAACAAAATGCCAAAAATGACACTAATTACAGGTCATCAAAACTAATTAGATAAATCCGAATTAATTAGATGTCGTTAAAATGAGACTAATTAGATGGTAGATCTAAATTAATTAGCTAATAATGAATCCGAACTAATTGGCTAATAATGACTCTGAATTAATCAGCAAACAAATGTAAATTAATTGGAGCCGAATAAAACGCGTAGCTATGGAAAATCATTTGATCGGGCTTTTATATATGAAATTGATAGTAACGAGTGATCGTGCGGATGTTGAATGAATGATGCGGCGGGGGAGTGTATTCAATCATAGGTAATTACTGACTCGTTGTCGAAAACTTTGAATTGGCCATTCTATGGTTGTATGCACGCGATGCGCGATGCGCACAATTATACGTGATGCAACTGTTCGCGATTCATAGACACGAAGGAACTTGGAAAGAGAGGTAGCCGAGAGCCGACCGAGAGAATCAATTGAATCCGGCGGAAAGTTGGCCGGAAGAACGGCAATTCCCAAGAACCTGCGAGCTTGTTTGTTCAACATATTAATAACGATGCACCGATAGAGTTTCGAGGATCGTCGAAATACTTCGCGGGAATATAATTGGGAAACAGTGGTGCAGTCACGTATTTGGCTGTTTCGAATGTGTGACTTAAGATCTGGGATGTGGGAATTAGGGTGTGTGAAAATTTTAGGAGAGTGAGAATTTGGGGGTGTGAGAATTTTGGGGAGTGAGAATTTGGGGATATGACAATTTGGGGGTGTGAGAATTTTGGGCAGTGAGAATTTTGGGATGTGAGAATTTGGGGTGTGATAATTTGGGGGTGTGAAAATTTTGGGGTGTGATAATTTGGGGGGTGTGAGAATTTTGGGGAGTGAGAATTTGGGGATATGACAATTTGGGGGTGTGAGAATTTTGGGGAGTGAGAATTTTGGGATGTGAGAATTTGGGAATGTGACAATTTGGGGGTGTGAGAATTTTGGGGAGTGAGAATTTGGGGGTGTGAAAATTTTGGGGTGTGATAATTTGGGGGGTGTGAGAATTTTGGGGAGTGAGAATTTGGGGATGTGACAATTTGGGGGTGTGAGAATTTTGGGGAGTGAGAATTTGGGGGTGTGAGAATTTGGGGATGTGACAATTTGGGGGTGTGAGAATTTTGGGGTGTGAGAATTTGGGGATATGACAATTTGGGGGTGTGAGAATTTTGGGGATGTGAGAATTAGGGGGTGTGAGAATTTGGGGATGTAACAATTTGGGGGTGTGAGAATTTTGGGGTGTGAGAATTTGGGGGTATGAGAATTTGGGGATGTGACAATTTTGGGATGTGAGAATTAGGGGGTGTTGTGGGAATTTGTGGAAGTGAGAATTTGGGAATGTGAAAATTTGGGGGAATAAGAATTTGGGGACGTGTCAATTGGGGGCATGTGAGGATTTGTTAACTGAGAAATTTGGAGATGTTCAAATTTGAGAATGTGACGATTTGAAGTTGTGATCATTTGAAAACATGGCAACTTGTGACACTATGGTAGTGTCAAATTTTTCAACTTTGATCAAAACCATTCTTATACCGATGTTTATAATTATCGAATGCACAGTCAGAAGCTATTACAAGGTAGACAGCGACAATTTTCAAATCCCAGGCTTAGTATCAATCGACAGACGGAACAATTGATTGTAGCATACGTATGGTTTCCGATCCAGACACAACAATCCAATCAAATAACTTTTTTTCCTCTGTCCAAGTCCGTGAATAAAAGCGACGTGTTCATTTAACGCTGGACTTACTTTTATAAAAATTTCCAATAGTTGGAACTAATTTCATTTTCTGTAATTTCCCGCTCTGTAAATCCTTGTCATGTAATTCCCCGCTCTGTAAATCCTTGTCATATAATTCCCCGCTCTGTAAATCCTTGTCATATAATTCCCCGCTCTATAAATCCTTGTCATCTAATTTCCCATTTCATAATTTCGTCTCTTACTATCCCGTCCACCAAAAAGTAGAAAACACTTTCAAATTTAGAAATGAACAAACTTGAAAGTTTTAAAGCATAGAATTTTATTATAGAAATTCGAAAGCTAAGTAACCTGTAAAATAATTTGACATCAACTGTGCCAATTAATCCTTTTTTATGGAAGAGTAAATTTCTACCAGCAGAATTAAATGTTCAATCAAATTTCCGTTCCGAAATACAAGTTTAACGATCTTCTGAAAGCTGTCGAGTCCAAAATGATGGAAACTGAAGATCTTCCATGGAAATCGATCGCCGTCTCAAGTTGAGCAATCTGATCCCCATCGTAGTTACGAAAACCGATCCAATTTTGCCATCTTAACCAAAACCAAATACGTAACACACAAAGTGCTGAACTGTCACTAAAATAAGTTGTCTCTAATTCCACGTTATAAATACAAGCTCGAAAGCTTTCGAAGAAATGCTGTTTCGACTGCATCGCAAACAATGGACCGAGAAAAAATGATCATTAAACGATCCTCTCATGCGGCAACATCCAGTACATTAAAGACAAACACGGAGGAGAAAGTAAATCGCGAAATGGCCCTCGAAACGAGGCGGACCAACCGGAACAAGCCGACGAAATTACTTCGGGACAAAAGTTTATGCATGTTGAACCAACGGTGACAAATCGGATAATTTCTGACATTCGAGGGGAGTGAGGAAACTTTCTGATCGATCGAATCCACTTAACATCACCTGCAAGTTAAAGAAACTGGGGCCATATTGAAACACGACACCTCCATCTTGTGGATATCGATGAGCCAAGTGTTGTACAAATTTAAATTGGGATATTGGGAAATTTTAATATTTAGGTTTGTCGGTGGATATTCCTTTTTTGGATTCTTTTGTGGTTGGTATGAGGAACTTTTTGAACTTTGGGAAATATTTGTAGATTTAGGGGTGGGTTTGCAGTTTCTGAAATTTAGAAACTTGGAGGCTTGAAATTTTGGAAATTATGAATCCTTGAGAAATTGAATGAGGAATTCTGAAATTTGAGAATATGTACATCTAGAAGTGTAGGAAATTAGAAATTGGGAAATTGGGAAATTAAGAGAGTGGAAAATTGGGGAAATGGGAAATTGGGGAAATGAGAATTTGGGGAAATAGGAAATTGGAGAAATGAGAATTTGGGGAAATGGGAAATTGGAAAAGTGAGAATTTGGGGAAATGGGAAATTGGAAAAGTGGAAAAATTGAAAATTGGGAAATTTAAAAATTGAGAAAATGGGATATTAGGAAATTGGAAAATTGAAAATTGGGGAATTTAAAAATTGGGAAAAATGGGAAATTAGGAAATTGGGGAAATGGGAAATTGGGGAAATGAAAATTTGGGAAAATTGTAAAAGTGGAAAATTGGGAAAATGGAGAAGTGGGAAATTGAAAAAGTGGAAAATTGAAAAATTGAAAGGTTGGAAAATTATGAAATTGGAAAATCTAGAAATCTAGAAAATTTAGAAATTCCGAAAATTAAAAATAGAGACCCAGAAAAAAAATCAATTATCCAAAACGTAGAATTAATTTCCTAAAACACTTAACTTATGAATTTAGGAACGTAGATCATAAAATTCTTAACCCGAGAAGTTAGAACCGGGGATCAAGAGATTCTCGTGGGTGTTAAAAACTTTGTTGAACGAGTTCTTCATATGGCCTCCGTCGGCCGAGAAATGAAATTACGATTATACCGAGTGCAATCTTCTTAAAAATAACTGAAATTCGGTATCAAGATAATAGCCAGACTAATTATCTTTAAAAAAACGAAGATTCTAACATATCATCGTACGATTGAATTTTCATCTGCATGCTACGTTACACGTTCAATTTACTCGCTGGATTCCTATTTAGGTATCGAGATCACTGGTACGAAACTGGTTCCATTAATCGAATGAGATTAATCGACTATTCTGGAAACCAATCAATTCTTGTCCATAACCACCATACAGTACGATACCTGTTCAATTTTACCTACACCTGGGATCTGTCACGAGATATGTTCAATTTCAAGCAATTATTTTTCAAAATCTTCCGATAGCATTCATTTAGGGGAAATTGAAAATTCATACTGCAATACCAATCACTCTCAATCGATGTTTGGAGGATTTTAAATATACCCTGTGACCATTTATGATGTAAGTATATTTGTGATAGAATGTATATGTTTAAGATTACATATGTTATACTATTATGACTACTGAACCATTTGGGATATAATAAACAACATATGTGTAGAATTACATATGTTACACTATTATGACTATTGAGACATTTGGGATATAATAAACAACATATGTGTAGAATTACATATGTTACACAATTATGACTATTGAGACACATGTGTGATACAATAAACGACATATGTTTAGGATCACATCTGTTATGACACTACGACCATTGGGACACATTTGTGATGTAATAAACAACGTATCTGTAGAATTACATATATCACACCATTATGACTATTGAGACACATGTGTGATATAATACGCAACATATATTTAGGATTACACATGTTACGTCATTATGGTTATTGGGACATGTTACTCCTAGTATATTTAACATATTTATAAAAATACATGTATGCATAGTCCATCGTTATTTTATTGCATAACATGCAACATGTCATACACATGTATAACAGAACATATGGTGTACATTTTGAAATATAAAATTATAGGACATTTTGTAACATAAAACTAACTAACTGGTTACAATTAGTAATATTGATAGTCACAGTAAACAACAAAATTTAAAGTATCACAAAACGTATTTTAAATATAATCCGACAAATATCAGTACGGTATTATTGTACGTCCGACTTTTTAGCGTGGCGTATAAACAATTCGATTGCAGAATGATAAAACAACAGTGAGAGCATTATCCAACGGTAGAAAAAAGTGTGTTCGTCTATCGACAGTGTCAGCAGAACGGGGCGAGAAAAGAAACCGTGGTGTTGATCGACGTAAATGGAGCAGCCTGTACGCGGCCATTAAAGTGGAAAAGAGAAAGAGCGAGGAAACGTGGAAGGGGTGGAAGAGGGAGGGTTTTAGAGGGGGAGGAAGGTCGATCAATATCAAGCTAAGCGTTCTCCACCTACGTATCTTCCCCACCCTGTGACTGTCTCGGTCAGAACGACACATCGCGATCCTAGACGAATGGATTTCACGGGAATTCGCGGCGAGACCCTCTGTAATTTCGTGTAATCAAGAAAATTTTCTCCTCCGACATTCCACGTGGCCAGAAGTTACAAAAGTTTGATGAAACCCGCCTCTATCGCTTTCATCGGCGTGCGTTTCGCAAGGAAATTTCACTGTGTCATCGACGGTTCCCTGAACCTAATCACTATTATACTCTACCCGGAGATTTTTCCCTTCTGTGACGATTACTTTTCGTTGCTAACCACGGATCTACGCTCCACTAAGCTTTCGATGCTCGCTCATATTACGGTATTTTGTTAATTTGCGACTACGTATGTTTGAGAGAAAATAGTGGACTGCATCAAATCGAATAGAGAAGTAATATTTGACAGAACAGCAGGAAATCAATGGCGATAAGTAATTCAATGAGCGGATAATCGGATAATTGAATTGTGATCGCTAGGCATCCAAGTAGAATGTGGTAGGTGGTCAGACTAGTAGTTGTACAAGATTGTAAGACCAGAAGATTGCCAGAAAAATTGTCAGACTGGGTGATAGTCGATCGTCAAACTGAAATATTCCAAAAGATTGTAAAACGCCATCGAAAAAGTATATTGTTGCAAATGACCAAACAAATTGAACGTATCAGGTGATTAGGCAAATAAATGCGGTAACTTGTCACACCAGTAAATTGTAAGCACTTGTTACATAAGTAGATTACGGTAACTTGTGAGCCAAGTCAATTGTAGCAATTTGTCAGACAAGTAGATTGTGGTAACTTGTCAGCCAAGTAGATTGTAGCATGCATTCAGACAGAGCGTAACAAGTTGCCAGACAAATCAATTGAAACAAGTTGTCAGACGAGTGCATTTTAACAAGCTTGTCAGGCAAATGTATTATAACAAATTGTCAGACAGGTGTATTGTAACGAGTTGTTACACAAATGAATTGTAACCAGTCAGATTAGTAGATTGTAGCATTTAGTCAGACACATAAATTGTAGCAGGCAGTCAGACAAGTAGATAGTACCATTTAGTCAAATCAGTGGATTGTAGAAGTCAATCAGACAAGTAGATGTACCATTTAGTCAGACAAGTAGGTAGTACCATTAAGTCAGACAAATAGATAGTACCACTATCTGACTAAGTAGCCAGACAAGTAGATAGTACCATTTAGACAGACAAGTAGATAGTACCATGCAGTCAGGCCAACAGATAGTACTACTTAGTCAGACAAGTAGATAGTACCATTTAGTCAGACAAGTAGATAGTACCATGCAGTCAGGCCAATAGATAGTACTACTTAGTCAGACAAGTAGATAGTACCATTTAGTCAGACAAGTAGATAGTACCATTCAGTCAGACCAATATATCATACCATTTAGTCAGACAAGTAGATAGTACCATTCAGTCAGACCAATATATCATACCATTTAGTCGGACAAGTAGATAGTACCATTTAGTCAGACAAGTATATTATAGCAGTCAGTCAGACAAGTGCATCGTAACAGCTACTGAGACAAGTAGGTAGTAACAAGTGGTCAGACAAGTAGATAGTGGTACATAGCCTGACAAGTAATGTACGGTCATGGATTAATAAGTCTGGCGGAACATGGTCAGTAGGTGGTCAGACAAGTATTATACTCTCAGAAGATGAACGGATGTGCATTAAACGTTCAGCAGGTGGTCAGACAAGTAGTATAAGTCAGGAAATGTTCGAGTAACATAAATCAGAAAATGATCGGACGAGTATTTTCCATTATATACTATTATTATTTACTATTTATAGTAAATTATAAATAGCGTATTCTACGATTACAAAATACTTTCTCACACAGTTAATGAATTAAATTAATAAAAGTTTGATATTAATTAAACCAACGTGATATATTTGTATGTAGAGAGAGATCGGTTAACGAACTGCAATCAGCTAGTGCGATTTCAGCGAGGAGGATTGCAAAAATCATCGTTGCTCAGACAGGAAACGATTTATCCGGTAAACGTCACGGCTTCGATCGAAATTAATTGCACGCGTTTATCGTGCGACGTTAATTGTTCCCTTTTCACTTCGGTCAATGAAGCGTTCGTCGAGGACCGGCTTCATCGACGATGTAATTAAAGCAAGTCTGAGGATAATCAGATGCAAGGAAAACGAAGGGACAGAAATTCGGTAATTAAAGGTATTTATAAAAGAATATAGAGGTGTACAATCGTGTACAGAAACAAAAAGATGAAACAGGAGGTGCATAAATGCGCCAGACACCTTTGTAACGGTACCGGGAACAAATGTGAATGAACCATTATACGGAATGACAAAAGCCACTTCCAAAATACTGCATCGTAATTACTACAGAAACACATATAATTTCGAGCGTCGGCGTGTCAATTAACTGTATTAAATTAAACTTGCCACGAGTAATTTCCTCTAATTATGGAACTCGAAATAATTGAAATAAATAAATAAAATACGCCAAACGAAAATTGAGCTTTCGAATGGTATCCTGTGAAACGAGCACACAGAAACGAACAGGAATGTGCAGAATCTCGTCGACGAAATGAAAAATTAAATCAAGCAGCTTTTAAATCTCGTCCGACCTGCAAAAAGAGGTCGTCCGCGAACGAGATAACGGCGGAGAATCCATCGTCGAGCTTCTACGCTCGTGAAAGTATCTTAATCGAAAGTTTCGCTAAGTGTATTGATACCGAGAATGCAAGCAGACGTCGCGTCAAGTATAATAGAATATAAACACCGCGACGTCGCCAAAATAGCATGAGAACGGCATATGCAAACCGACAGCGATGCACAATCTATTTCGAGTATGTAAACGAAAGATGAGAGGAGAGAACTCCGGGAAAAGAGACGAGGAGATGGCTTTCCAATAGCGGACCGTTCTTTATTGATCTGGCACTGTCGGCCAAATAGTGCAAAGTTTATTTAAAATCAGGAACTTCCTTTAAAATCGTGTACTCCCGTGAAGTAGTCAACGTTCGCGTCACTTACTTCCATTCTTATTTTAGAGCTCAATTGAAATTCGTTATCGGATTGTTAATTGATAGGTGCATTCATAAGTTTTTACACTTCAGATGACTATGTTCTTACGTCCCACATTTTTCAGATTTTTATAATTCCTAATTCTGATATTCACAAATTCCTACATTTCCAAATTGCTCTATCCCCAAATTGCGGTCTCCGAACCACTACGTCACCAGATCGCTACATACCCAAATCGCTATGTCCCCAAATAGTCACATCCCCAAATCGCTACGTCCCCAAATTGTTATGTCCACAAATTGCCACGACCCCAGATCGCTACGTCTCCATATCTCTACATCTCCAAATCGCTACGTCCCCAAATCGTCACATCCCCAATTCACTATATCCCCAAATCGCTACATACCCAAATCGCTATGTCCCCAAATCATCACATCCCCAAATCGCTATGTCCCCAAATCTCTACATCTCCAAATCGCTACGTCCCCAAATCGTCACATCCCCAATTCACTATATCCCCAAATCGCTACATACCCAAATCGCTATGTCCCCAAATCATCACATCCCCAAATCGCTATGTCCCCAAATCTCTACATCTCCAAATCGCTACGTCCCCAAATCGTCACATCCCCAATTCACTATATCCCCAAATCGCTACATACCCAAATCGCTATGTCCCCATATCATCACATTCCCAAATCGCTATGTCCCAAAATCGTCACATCCCCAAATCGTCACATCCCTAAATCGCTACGTCCCCAAATCACAACGTCTTCAAATCACCATATTCCCAGATCACTGCATCCGTAAATTCCTACCTCACTAAATCTCTGTATCCCACATCACATGCACAATATGCCTCGCAAGATTCATCGTGGCTCTCTAGCAGTAAATTTTTAATTTTCCTTCCCCGGCAATACATATTTTTCGAAGATCATAAAACTGCCGCTATTAAAGCGCAGACGCCACATTCTAGGCTATATATTCTATTTTTCATCCGGCGATAAAAATCTTAACAGCATCCAGTAAACGGAATTCATTGCACTTTCTTTCAGGGTGAAATTAAAGTAAAAGATAAACTTAGAAAACAGGGACGCATAAAAATATCATTGCGATAATGTTTGAACAAAACGAAACATTATTGACCCGGTTAAAATATCGGCAATAAAATTAAACGAGTGAATGGCATTTCTATTTTGTTCTTACTAAATTCTATTTTATTTCCAAACCGATATCGATATCCGAAACTCTCAGCAATAACACTTCTCAACAAATATAATCCAAATGGGAAGATATCTAAATAGCCGAATGATATAGCCTGTTCTGTACTACCCTCGAATCCGGATATTTACGTATTTTATTAGCCTGCTATTCAAACTCCAATTATCGAACCCAAGACGCGAATACTGTTCGTTCACAGAGACCCCCGAACACAATCCTTTGTTCGATCAAAACGACACTCCGGATAATCGAGCGAATTGCAATAGCAACTAATAAACAATTGTCCAAACGTTCAATAACTTTGGACAATTCATAACGTTATAATAAACTACGTCTGACCATTGAAAAAAGGTGGTCAGACAAGTAGTTTGGAACAGGGTGGTAGCCAAACAAGCACTGTGGGACAGTCAAGTGGTCAGACAAATAGTCTGAGATGGTCATTATGGTCGGATAATTAATTTGAAATGGTCAGATGACCAGACAAGTAGAATGAGATGGTTAGATGGTCAGACAAATAGCCTGGGATATTCAGAAATGTAATAGGATGAGTAGATGATGAGACAAGTAGTTGTAATCGGTTGTCAGACAAGTAGTAAATGCTACATAGTCAGACAAGTAGTAAATGCTACATAGTCAGACAAGTAGAATGTGATAGGTGATCAGACAGTTAGTGTATGACAGGTTATCAGGTAAGTAGTATTTGGAAGGTGGTCAGACAAGTAGTATATGGCAGGTGGCCAGAGAAGTACAATATGGCAGTTGATCAGATAAGTAGTATATACCATGCGGTCAGGCAAGTAGTATATACCATGCAGTCAGACAAGTAGTATATACCATGCAGTCAGACAAGTAGTATATACCATGCAGTCAGACAAGTAGTATATGACAAAAGATCAGACAAGTAGCATATGACAGATGATCAGACAAATAGTATACGGTGAATGATCAAACAAGTAGTGAATGCTAGGTGGTCAGACAAGTAATATATGATAAATAATGAGATATACAGTAAACGAAAATTAAACAAGTACGAAATAACAGCTTCTTTCACAAGTAGAATATAATACATGATCCAAATAAAATTGTCCAATTTAAATCCTCAAAATTTCAGTTTAAATCTAACCGACTAGATATATCGCTAACTATATTTGATCCTCCAAACCAACATTAAATTTTAACGATAGATCAATACTTTTGCAAGAAGAAAGTCTTTTGTGCAACATTCTCGGGCACTTTTCTACATTTACGATCGGAAAGGGAAGCAGTTACCGTCATACCAGAGACATACAGTTGGCACCGTGGGTCTTATCCCGTACGATTTCAAGGAAAGTCTTGAGCTATCCTGCTGAGAGGGTAGTTTTCGAAGGGTGGACCACCGTAGCGTGGATATTTACGGGTCATCGTGTACGTATTTCATCGATGATTGGTGGAACGCGTTTTCGTGGACGGGCGAGGATCGAGAAAAGAATCGAACCACTCGTCGCTGCCAGCTCTTTGTCCGGATTTCACTTGAAACCTCCGCGCCGGATACAACCCCTATTTTAACCAATATATATATTCCTTTGTTCGTTCGTAATTTATGTTTCACCCTCCGGTGTTTATTATTATTCCCCAGTTTCAATATTTCAGTTCGTGACGAATTTTATATCCGAATTCTCGTGCATCCGACGAAACGTTTCACTGATTTTCTCGCGGAACAAGTTCTAAGAATCTTCTCGTCGAAATCTTCAAACCTCGTGGGAAGTTTGAACAATGCTACTCTAACCAGAAGTGATCTATCATTGCGATTTGTCATCGTTACACGTCTGTCGTTCAACACGTTTCTGCTTTCAACCGATTCGATACTTGATCATGACTATCAGATCGCTTAATGACTTTCTCAGAACCTGCCGTTCTACTTCAACTTTCGATTACTCTCGAGTTACCCCCGTCGAAAAGGATTTCCTTCAACAACGCAAACAACGGCGCTGTTTCGTCGCGGGAACATTATTAGCACGATGGAAGCAGGAAAACCGTTCCACCTCGAAATAAAACGAAATTCATGCGACGGCAAAATTCTACAAGACGAAGTAATTTACGAACGATCCTCGCGAAAACTCCGAGAACTCCATGTTGGAAATTATGTGCGCCATTATTCCTTGTGAAAAGGTTTCAACCACATTTAGCATGGAGGTGAATCTCGTCGGGAATAGGTATAACTTGCTTTCTACTTGACAACGAAAGGCTCGGGTCACGACTAGAGTCCAGTTTCATAATTTTCATAATGCTGATTAAACCTGATTAGGACTGTAAGTCACACAACGTTACGTAAGTTAATGCGAAAGTTTTTACTGTAAAAGCTGGAGATTTACGGAGATTACATTATTGCTCTGTAGAGACATCCCTGGAATAACGTCACGAGGTCTTTGTATCATTTTTTTATAATTCTAGACGTGTGGAATATGGCTTCTGAGATTCCTATGATTTTAGATCTCTGCATTCGCAAATTTCTGTATTTTCAGATTCCTATGATCTAGACCTCTACAAACCCAAATCTCTAGGTTCTCAGATTCCTGCAATCCTAAATCTCGATAAATCCCTAGGTCCTGAAATCTCTGCAATCCTAAATGTCTACATTCTCAAGTTCCTATAATTCTAAATCTCTGCAAACGCAAATCTACCTTCCAGATTCTTCATTCTCGTATCTCCTCGTTCGTAAATCCCTATATCCCTATATCGTACATAACTGTATCTCCATGTCAGTACCCACGTAGTCTTCCATCGCCATCTCACCCTTCCTATAGAGTTATTAATTATTCTTCCATAACGTTCTGGTGTATCCGTGTTTCGCGTAACACGTTCCATGTAAAACGTTCTCCTACACGACCTACCAGTGCATTTACAAAGGACCATAACAAAGTTAACCAGCTACTCAGGCCGTTGTTCCGCTTTTGAACAAAAGGCGAAGTTTTAGTCAAGGTAACGTAATGACGTCTTACATCTGCTACGAGAGCCTTGTCCTTAAAAGCTTCGCTTTTAACAGAGTCATGAGTGGTTAGCTCAACCACACGACACCTGCGAAAGCGATTAATAATATCTGCCAACGGGTTTGATCTCTTTCTTCTGCTACCATTCTGATGCTGAACAATTCTGAAATTTTTTATTTCAATACATTTCTGCATGTTTATTCGAATAACTCTATTGATATCTTCATTACAAATGATAACTTGAACAACAATTAAGGAAAATGAAACAGAAAAATGTTGCAGATAGAGTAATTGAAATAATGGGATTCGAAAAGAACAGGAGAGGCCCAGCAGAATTTGTATAATACTTTCGTAAAAAGGAGCAAGGAGCATTCTCGTATTACGTCGGTTGCGCAATCTACATTTATGAAACGTTTTCATCCAAACCCTTCTGGTTGGCTCTTTGTGTTGCGCTTGTTTCCGGCATTATTCTGTCCAGCGGCGGAAGAACGACGCGCACGGAACACAATGGAGCTGTCACTGTCTCCGTCAAATTCCAGTTCAATTTAAAGGAACCTTCTGCGGTATAATAACGACTATATTTCATAACGAGTGGACGTAGTTTATTGTTTTCCTTCCGCGCAATTATTCCCCGATTCTTGCGCACTAAATGTCCCATTAATTCGTCCGGTAAAATCAAAACGCTCAGAATGGATTCAATTATGATACGCAACCGCTGGGTTATCGCCACACGCGTATTTAACGATACAGCGTTTATCACGCGACGATAGGATATTTATTTGTAGGGATTCAATGCGTAGGAATTTAGGGAATAGATTTGAAACGGGATGGTGGAGGAATTTGGGACATGAAGTGTAACGCGTGAAACTAACGCGTAGGAATTTAATAAGTAGTATTGATATGTAGCGTATTGATGCGTAGGAAATTAGGATGTAGGAATTTGACATGTAGGAGATTGACAAATTTAATGCGTTGAGGTTTGGAGCGTAGAAATTGAACAGGTAGTAGTCTAATGAGTGGTCAGTTAACGGGTGGTAATCTCACGAGTGGTAATTGAGCGGGTGGTAATCTAACGGGTGGTAATCTGACAAGCGGTAATGTAACGAGTAGTACTGTAACGAGTGGTAATGTAACGTGTGGTAATCTAACGAGTGGTAATGTCACGGGTGGTAATCTAACGAATGGTAATGTCACGGGTGGTAATCTAACGAGTGGTAATGTCACGGGTGGTAATCTAGCGGGTGGTAGTCTAAAAGGTAGTAATCTGACAAGTGGCAATACGTAACAGGTAGCAATCTAACGGGTGGTAATTTAACGAGTTGTAATCTAACGGGTGGTAATCTAAAAGGTAGCAATCTAACGAGTGGTAATGTAACAGATAGCAATCTAACGGGTGGTAATCTGACAAGCGGTAATGTAACGAGTAGTACTGTAACGAGTGGTAATGTAACGTGTAGTAATCTAACGAGTGGTAATCTAACGAGTGGTAATCTAACGGGTGGTAATCTAAAAGGCAGCAATCTAACGAGTGGTAATGTAACAGATAGCAATCTAACGGGTGGTAATCTCACATATTGTGATAATTGAGCGTATTATAATCTATCAAATGGGTAACCGAACATGCAGTAATCGAACGTGTGGTAATCTAGCGGGTGGTAACGTAACGGACAACAATCTAACGCGAACCAATTGAAAGAAAATGATCTAACGCGTATTTACATATATTTATTCCAATTTTCCAACGAAACACCTTACCACGCTCCAAATCAATTAAAACTTTACCGAACTAAAACAGTCTCTATACAAAATATGACCGCGCGATAAAACTGTTCCACTCCAGCATCAGAAAAGGAAATTCCGGTTTGTTGGCCGGTCATAAGAGGCGAGCCCGTAATAACGCAGGAAAATAAGGAATCCTCATAGGCGACATGCCTGACGAGAGAATGCAATTAAATGCAACGTCCAAAGAGAGCAAATGCAAAAGGCAGCTGGCGGTAGCGCGGTGTAACGGTCGATTCCTGCGAAATATAACGCGACCGTTGCAGTAATAAATAATATGACGGAAAAGGGTGAGCGGACGATGGCTAAGGGTGGCGGCACCAGTGCGTCTGCGACCAACACGAACACACATGTGACGGCTGTCGGTTGCATTAATTATCCGGGATTAATTGCATCCATTAATGCGCGACATTACGATCGCGAGCTATGCGCAATTCGGTGGCTGGTAGTCGATTGGAAAATCGATCTCGTAACGTTCTTCGATCATTTAATTCATATTCTTATTTGTTCGACGACTGCGTTTTAATACAACTATTTGATTCATGCCAGACTTTTACGAATTTCGGGAACGATTAATATTTCACGATTCGGATGATACAATTGTAAACAGTCAAAATGTAATAGAACACGGTACTGTCAATATTGTAGGAACGTCATGATCAATATGTGTAGTACAATACAATATCGTCGATATTTTTGTGTTGTTAATAAATATTGACATTCAGACTATATATTTAATAATTGATAATATCCTACATTTTTACAATCTACACTGTTACCCAACAAGTAGTATATGACAGGTAGTCAGACAAGTAGTTCCTGATAGATGGTCAGACAAGTAGTATGTGGTAGGTGATCAGACAAGTAGTATGTGGTAGGTGGTCAGACAAGTAGTATATGACATGTGGTCAGACGAGTAGTATATGACATATGGTCAGACGAGTAGTATATGATATATGGTCAGACGAGTAGTATATGACATATGGTCAGACGAGTAGTATATGATATATGGTCAGACGAGTAGTATATGACATATGGTCAGACGAGTAGTAAATAGTAGGTGGTCAGACAAGCAGTATATGGTAGGTGGTCAGACAAGTAGTATATGGTAGCTGGTCAGACAAGTAGTATGTGGTAGCTGGTCAGACAAGTAGTATGTGGTAGGTGGTCAGACAAGTAGTACATGACATATGGTCAGACGAGTAGTATATGACATATGGTCAGACGAGTAGTAAATAGTAGGTGGTCAGACAAGCAGTATATGGTAGGTGGTCAGACAAGTAGTATATGGTAGCTGGTCAGACAAGTAGTATGTGGTAGCTGGTCAGACAAGTAGTATGTGGTAGGTGGTCAGACAAGTAGTACATGACATATGGTCAGACGAGTAGTATATGACATATGGTCAGACGAGTAGTATATGAAATATGGTCAGATGAGTAGTATATGACATATGGTCAGACGAGTAGTAAATAGTAGGTGGTCAGACAAGCAGTATATAGTTAGGTAGTCAAACAACTAAAGTATGACAGATGGTCAGACAAGTAGTATGTGCCAAGTGGTCAGACAAGTAGTATATTCCAGGTGGTCCGAAAAGTATCATGTGCCAAGTGATCAGACCAGTAGTATATGGCAGGTGATCAGAGAAGTACTATATGACAAATGATCAGACAAGTAGAATAAGACAAACGATCAGACAGGTAGTAAATAATAAGTAGCTAGACAAGCAGTATATAAAGTTTTGAGAATATATAACGTAAAATTGCAATCAAAGTTCTTCATAGAAAGAAGCTATAGAATTAAACAAGTACGAATATTAAAGTTGAAATTGAAATATTCGCGAACGCTAATGACTGTTGTAAAATTCTGCTTTTAACGAAGGGCGACCAGCAATAATATAATGAAACCCATCGCCGCAGATTCCCCGCGTTGATTACGTTTGTCGTAATTAGCCCCTGTTATCGTAGGAGAAATATGCAATTGCGAGTAAAATTTATGAAACATCGAACGTTGTTGGTCGGTGTACGCATTTTTCTCGTGTATCCAATTTTATACGCGGCCGTAATTAATTTTCTGATTCGCGTCTAGTCCGAATCAATATTAAACGTTCGTGTTGCAGCGGAATATCAACTACGGAATCGTTATCGCGTTTCCGGTACGAATTTTCAACGTTTAACGATTTAAATTGCAAAGTTTTATCTCTCGAGCGTAGTCTAAGAACTTCGACGATTATCACTGTCGATACGATTTGCCGATACAACGGCCACGGTATTTACAGCTTCCCGAAATAGAATACGAGAAGAAAGTGCAAAAATGTAATCCACGAAAAGTTTCTTCGGAACTAATGGAACAAGCAAGTTGGAAAAGAAGTTCCGAGAAAAAATGAGCCCCAACCGATCCGTAATATATCGACGTCCCGATGGCTCGATATTCCAGAAATTTACGGTGTTCAATTAGTCTCGCCACAACTTTCCCGATTCCGAAAGCGTTCGTTTCAAGAATCACCTTTCATTTTCTCGGAATAACCTCGTGTAAAATTCAAAAGCCGCGGGAAATAAATAACGAGTTATCTAAAAATCGTACGGCAAAGTACGAAAACCTGCACGGGGTATCTTTCTTGCCGGTGGAATTCAATAACTCCCACTGAAACTTTGATACGCTAACGCGAAACGAGGTTAACTATTACACAAATTTACAACGGGTAGTTAGATAACAAATTAAGCGCAAGAAGGAGACATAAATTTAAATTCCCGCTAAATTACAACCTCCAGTTTCGTTCTGTGATTAAGAACAGTTGAACAAACAATCGTGTTACAACGTTTCTATTATTATTCCACTCGCCGAGCATGGTACTTCAATTTCTATGGATCGAAATTCACTATGGTCATATCTGTCTTTTGTAAAATATGGAAACAACTGTGAGGAAGTTCTAGGGAGTTTTCCTAGAATATGTGAAACTGGGTAGGTTAATAGGTAGCTAAACTGAGTGGGAATTTGGGGAAGTAGAAATTTGGAGATGTGTTACGCTGAGTATTTCACAGTCCAGCAATTTGAGGACGTAGTGAGTTAGGGGTATAGGTATTTAGTGATGTGTGGATATTGGAAATTTAGGGATTTGTGATCTAAGAATTTGGGGATGTAAGAATTTGGAGATGTAGGAATTTGGGGATGTAGGAATTTGGGAATGTAAGGATTTGGAGATCTAGAAATTTAGGAATCTGAGAATTGGGAGATATAGGAATTTGGTAATCTGAGAATTTGGGCATCTATGAATTTAAGAAGGTAAGAATTTGGGGATGTAGAAATTTGGGGATTTAGGAATTTTGGGGTGCAAAAGTTTTGTGAGGTAGAAATTCGGTGACCTAGAAACTTGAGAACCTAATTTAGAGACATAGGTACCTGAAGAACCTTGGATTAAAGAGTGTATGTGAAAATCTAGAAATTCAAAAATGAAGAAATTTTCAAATCCAAAAATATTGAAATATCGAAACATGAAAACTGGTTTGTGCTTTCACTGCCATAATCAGAAGAAAAGTATCGAAATTTGGTGGAAGAGTAGAAAAATAAATTCTAGGGTTCTTTCAGGGATCACTTTGCCTTTCAATGGACAACGTTGAGTAACCCACATCATTCGGTTCCATCTACACACGAGAGAGCCAGCGAACCATCAATCTATATCAATCGCAACCGCGTGATAAAACCGAAAGCAATTTCTTCCTCGGAGATAACTGCTTTTCACCCTCTACCATTTTCCATCCTTACGACGATACGGCTCTGCCGTTCAGTTTCATTTTGCAGAAAATGCTGGTCTCTACGTCCGAGGTAATACCTTTGCTGAATTGTTCTGGATTGCATTCGCCCACGTTTATTTCCTCTGCTTCGTGTTGTTTACGAATATTTTTCTCTTTCAAAGCAAAAAAGTACGATTCTTTTTACAAAGCTCGCGGTCACAGGACAAAGAACCGGGAACATTATGTAACTTTCCATTTTCATTCTTGTACTGATCGTTTCCAATGTGTACTTTTATGACCGTTGCAAATTTATACTAGCATTTTCTTAACACGTACTCAAAGTGTAACATTTTGTAACGTGGAGCAATTGTTCTTCAATTGAAACAAATTGAAAGTTTGTCAACAGAAAAATTTATAAGTGTGGATGAAGTTTGATATATTAGAAACCGGTAGCAAAATGCTTCACAATATCTGACCTATAAATTTGTTAGACTAAAACAAACAACTTTTGTCTCGAAACTTTATTTCTGCTATACGTCTGCTATAAAATAAAATCGAAAAATAGCTGAACATTTAAAGGTTAATTTTCAACCTCTTTATTTAGACAGCAAAAATTGCATATTCCCAAAAATTGTTTAAACTTCCGTCGTTTTGTAAATGAACAAGAATAAAATATATCAAGTTATAATAAAATACTAAGTTAAATTTGCAAGGTGCAAAAATTTCGTCGAAAATCAAACGAGTTTTGAACGGCGCAGTACATTGTGACCTATTTGTCGAAAGTTAAGAGCAACAATTCCCCCGACACTTTCTAACGCAAACTTAAAATTATCTTGTTAACCGTTATCACGGCTCCGTTTTCGACAAATTCGTGAACATCTCGAAAATTGGCCGTGTAGATGTTGCAGCACGGAACAGAGGGTGAAGATCGGGGAGAGTGAAGCAAGAGCGAATGAGGGTTGTTTAGTTGGCGGCATCGTTAGACGCGATATTCCTTCCTCCATTAGGGAAATGAATTTCACCCCCATCTCTTCCGATCATCCCTCTCGCGGACTTAAGAAAAAAACTTCTCTTCTAGACACCCTTCGTTACGCCCCCTCCACCCGTGCAAACTTCTTCTACCCCTTCCGAGTTGTCTCGAATCCTTATCTCGAGGCCAGACGCAACCCCCTACTGTCTGGCCTGCCTTGCCGGCCAATTATTTTCCGTAATTAACGAGCTCTTCCTCCAAACGAGACGATTCCATTGCGTGCTCTCGCTACATCTGATACAAACGCTCGAAACCCAACCGATCGATACCTTTTCGCGAACAATGCGATAATTGTTTAACCTTATGCGCTGGGGGAAACTTACGAATTACTTGCGCAGTCATCAATGGTATTAGATCCGCCTCCGACAAAAGTGGATGAGATGGGAAAATTACGGGGGTGCGTGACTGGTAAGGGAGTGATATCGATTTTTGCGACGATACATTATTTCATACATTCCTTTTTTTATAATTGCAACCGATGACAAAGTTGATATTTGATTGGGGATTAACAGCTTTTTAATGTTACTTCACAGGGTATCACACGATTAGTTTAAGTCCTGGAAAAGGGTTGTAGGGAAAGTTCTCTCGATACTTTAAAATTGTAGGAAAATACATTTCATTACCTCATGTTTTACAGGAGAGAAGCACTCACAATATCCCAAATTTGAATACCTCAAATTTTCGCTTTGTTCACTGTTGCCAAACAAGTAGTTTATAATAGGTGATCAGACTAGTCGTACTCGTATATGACAACTGATCAGACAAGTAGAATATGGTAGATGGTCAGACAAGTAGTATACGGTTGGTGGTCAGACAAGTAGTATATGGTAGGGGTCAGACAAGTAGAATACGTCAAGTGGTCAGACAAGTAGTAGATGGTGGGTGGTCAGACAAGTAGTAGATGGAAGATGGCCAGACAAGTAGTATATGGTAGGTAGTCAGACAAGTAGAATATGGTAGGTGGTCAGACAAGTAGAATATGACAAGTGATCTGACCAGTAATGTGTGTCAGGTGGTCAGACAAGTAGTATATTCCAAGTGGTCAGACAAGTAGAATATGACAAGTGATCAGACAAATAATGTGTAAAAAAGTTTTGAGAATATAAAATGGCAAATTTCACGAAAATTTTCACTTGCATAAAACGTGTTAAATAATTAAAGATATCGATATCAAGGCGATTCATTAAACGAAAGCAAAGTTCCCGTTCGGGTATCCGTTGATAAAACTTCAGGGTGAATCTTTCCTCATCTCCCGGTACTTTAAACCGATTAGACGTACCGAAACATTTTTGTTGCTCTTCCTACGAGAACTCCGGCGCAAGAATGAGAATCGGAAAGTTTCGAAACTGGATCAGCTGGCTGTTCACCAACGACTTGAAAAACTCGTTCAAGTGTCGAGGTCGACAAAGCCACCCCTTTCGGAGCCCGTTACGTTCGGGGGTCACGGGTCATTCGAAAAGTATTGGCCGAAACTGTAGGCCATATGAAACTTCCTTTTACAGACACTTACGCGATTTTCATCATCCATTTTCGCTCCATTTATACCGTGGACACGTTTCATACATACCCTTCGGAAACTTTTCAGGGAAACCACAGAAACGTGATATTTCGCTATCTGTAGAATGCATCTCGGTAATTATGGTAAAAATTGTTTTGCAAGTATCTAATTATTAACTGAAGAGTAACTGCAATTTTCTTTCATTCCTATTTCTTCATGGAAGTTTATTTTATGTCATACTTTATTTTACTGTTTTATATCATATCTGTATCCTTGTTTTGTATCAACGTATCAATAAACAATTTGAGTCGCCACATCTACTCATATTGCAACGTATAGCAAAGTTTGATGACATCTTGACAAAGAAATTGTTATCCTTAGATATGCTGCATACATTTTTCTTCGATGCAGACAAATAAAAGCCATAATTGGACTGGACGTCTGCACTCGAGTGTGATATAGTGACAAAAATGGAACCGTACGTTTACAAGAGTTCTCAAATGGTTCAGTTAAAGTCCCTTCCAATTTCCATCGAGGAAGCTTTTAGTTCTGTACCACTTGGCGGACTAACTAGCGGTGTTATTTAAGAAATTATTATTCAAACGTGCTCGTCGAGTTGGCCAGGAACGTTAACTCCTTTCGTTTAGCTTCTTCCTCGATATCCAATAGGAAACTTCAATAGCAATTAACAGGTGAAACGTTGCCGGGCTTTCGCCGATATCGCAGAGAATTCTAGCGTCGTGAGAGCGAATAAGAGAATGGAAGGAATAAAAAGGAAAAAATAGAAACAGAAGTTTCTGTTCGAAAGCACGGTTCGATAAGAAGCGTTGCTAAATCGAGCGGCTCCGGATAACCGAAAGCTTAACACATAGCCGAGGAGGATTCGCATTTACCCCCGGTGTTTCGCGAGGACCAGACCAGAAGGATAATAAACAAGAACGAAGGTTAAATTCGAAGGCAGTCTTCCGCGAAATAGCCTGTATCCCCGACAGATACAAAGAGACTACGGAAGTTTTCCAACGAAACCTCATGGTTCCGCAGTTCATTTATCATGTGCCCCACCCCGGTCGACGAATAATATCGATCGTAAAACAAACGGTCCGGTAAAAGCATCTGCAGTCATTGATAATTCTCTCGAAATCGTCGGCCAACAGTGTTACGTTTCTCACCATCGACGCTTTCTATTCCCGTTTGATACGATCCATACGATTTCATCGAAATTTCAAGCTTTCATGGATATTCCAAGCTTTCATGGATATTCCATGGAAACGACGGAAAATCTGGAAAGCTTTTTAAAATGTTCCTGTACTGTGACGCCAGACGTATTCGTGTATGGACAATTTTTATGTATTCTTCCATAGAACGCATAGGCAGGCGGTAACTGTATATGATTATTATGCGCAGGGAATTTATTATAATTTCTAAAGGTATGTTTGTTGAATGTAATTTTGCTACGCATGTTTATTGTTCTTTGGTAGCTATTGCGCACGGGTATCATGGTCAAGGTTATTGGTGGTGAATCGGTACGTGGTAGATTCTTATGCGTTAAACTCCTGCGCGTTAAATTCCTACGCGTTGGATCCCTATTCGTTAAATTCCTACGCGTCCAAATCTCACGCATTAAATCTCTACGCGTGGAATTCCTACGCGTTAAATTCCCATGCGTGGAAATCTCACGCGTTAAATCCCTACGCGTTAAGTACCCACGCGTGGAATTCTTATGCGTGGAAATCTCACGCGTTAAATCCCTACGCGTTAAATACCCACGCGTGGAATTATTATGCGTTAAATTCCCATGCGTGGAAATCTCACGCGTTAAATCCCTACGTGTTAAATACCCACGCGTGGAATTCTTATGCGTGGAAATCTCACGCGTTAAATCCCTACGTGTTAAATACCCACGCGTGGAATTCTTATGCGTTAAATTCCCATGCGTGGAAATCTCACGCGTTAAATCCCTGCTCGTTAAATTCCCACGCGTGCAAATCTCACGTGTTAAATTCCTACGCATTAAATTCCCACACGTGGTATTCTTACGCGTTAAATTAAGTGTTGAGTCCATAAATTAACATCCTTACAATTAAAATCTGTACGAGTGATACGAGCAGATGCAACAGCAGAATTTTCCCCGTATCCTCAAAAAAAGCTCCGTCAACGATTTTCAAATAATCAAATCCATCCGCAAGCGACATTTCGAGGCATAAGAAGCAAAGTAGCATTGAACAGGTAGAAATTTATTAGGTGGCTCGATACAGCAACAATAGGTGTTCGTGTTAAGCTCCCTTCGCACATATCTCGACAATAGACACATTTTGGGGAGCCAGCATTGTGCTCCGGTACCTTATACGCGAGCATTGTTCGAGAGGTTGATCCTCATCGAGCGACAGACACCAGATTCGACGGCGAAGTTTGTTGACGCGGTCTGAAAAGGGAGAGCATGTTGGGGAGAGTTTTCGGTAAAGTAATACCGTCTACTAGCCAGCTACTGACAAATGGTTCTGTTTACAATGGCTCTAACCGAATTGCGAGCATCAGCGATTGTGCAGACACGGTTAGATACGTACAATGATCACCAAAAATTTTCTACCCATGCTTCAATTCAAGATAATACCATTTTTTGGAGGTATACATCTTCTGAAGATTTACTCTAACTTCTAAGGTGTACATTTTTCTTGCACATGTCTTCCACAACCTAACCTAATATGAACATGTATTATAACTTCTAAGACAGACATTTTTCTTGCACATGTCTTCCAAAACCTAACCTAATCTGAACATGTATTATAACTTCTAAGACAGACATTTTTCTTGCACATGTCTTCCAAAACCTAACCTAATATGAACATGTATTATAACTTTTAAGACAGACATTTTTCTTGCACATGTCTTCCAAAACCTAACCTAATATGAACATGTATTATAACTTTTAGGACAGACATTTTCTTGCACATGTCTTCCAAAACCTAACCTAATATGAACATGTATTATAACTTTTAAGACAGACATTTTTCTTGCACATGTCTTCCAAAACCTAACCTAATCTGAACATGTATTATAACTTCTAAGACAGACATTTTTCTTGCACATGTCTTCCAAAACCTAACCTAATATGAACATGTATTATAACTTCTAAGACAGACATTTTCTTGCACATGTCTTCCAAAACCTAACCTAATCTGAACATGTATTATAACTTTTAGGACATACGTTTTCTTGCAAATGTCTTCCAAAACCTACCTTAAACTAAACATCTACTCTAATTTCTATGACATACAGTTTCTTGCAAATGTCTTGCAAAACCCAACCTAATCTAAGCTACACACCTATTCTGACTTCGAAAACATTTTCTTGCGAAAGAGATTTGCAAATGTATGTCTCAGAAGTTACAACGGACGTTTAGAAATTTTTCTGTCTCTTAATAAAAATATGTGGATACACTTAAAAACAAGGGTACCTACTGTCATACACAGAAAGTCAATTGGTTCGATAATTACTTAAGAGTTTAAAAAGGTAATAAACAAGTTATTTTAAATACTGTTTGTCGCTAAAAAAAGTTGAAAATAATACGATAATTATAAAATTGGAAAACAGGAAAGTGGTAAAATACAATTGATCAAAATGAGTGATGACAATTTCGGTTGAACCCGACTGCAACGCGATCCCCGAAACAGGGAAATGTCACGAATTGTAGGTTCGGGAAGATTGAATGAGCCATGCAGAATGTTCGTGCAATTTACCGAGCGGAGTAATTCTACTACGGATTTCAGACAATTTAAATTGTCTTCTGCGGATGAAAGAACATTATGGGACGGGTCGGGACGTAGGGACCTACTTTCTCACTAAATTACTATCGTGAATCGCGGACTTCACCTTTAGGATGCAATTTACCGGGAATATAAGTCTTCCTGGTATCGACGTGTAATGTGCTCCCATCCGAAGAATACGATTCGATCCATCGAACCGAATGATCCCGCTCTATCGATCAACAGTTTCGATATTTCGGGAGAAGTGATGACGAAATGATTACACCTGAACGTTTCGATACTCTTCGGTGATTCGGTGAAACGTACTATATCGAACAATCCTTGATCGAACAGACGTAATGATGTATTGATCGTCTTTCTTCTCCTCTTTTCCCTTTATATTTAAGATATTTATAAATCTTATGGAGAATTTATGAAGCGATGAACATTGTTCTCCACGTGTACATTGAAATCAAGCATTTCATCACTAAATTATAATTTTACCAAAGATATGATATAACTTCGAAACTTCACAAAATATTTCCAATATCGTGTATTAGTGCAGAGAGGTCCCATGGTGCCTAAACTTGGAACCTTTTATTTAAAACATGTGAAAAGATCATTGAATTGAAATAGTGAGTGAGTGAGCCATATTCGTGAAACTATAGTGTACTGTCATACAGAAAGGTATCCGCGACTATAGTGTCTAAGAGGTTAATAATCGATGCCATTAAACGATAAATATCGGTACGTTTATTCCGATATAAAATCGTTCATCGCATAAACTGGATTATTACAGCAATTTTACCGTCGACATAAAATGCAAGGCAGAAAGTGGACTCGACAGAAATTCAGTCCCGTAATTCCGTCTTTTATCGCGCGAACGTTCCCCCCGGTTTCGCGGATTATGATAAAAGGTTGTATAGAAAAATTGTAATCCATTAATTCGTTGCATTGGCGGGACGAAATTGGATGGAATAAAATCACTGTCGTGAAAGAAATCCTATTAACGTCATGCAATTCCAGCGAGTGTCGATGAAATTGTAGATTCTCGTATCAAGACCGACATGGAGGCTGAATAAATCTCGAGAAGCTGAAAGATCGAAGAGCACAATTCTCTTTTCTTCGGGAACGTAATGTAATTTTTAACGTGAATCGGCAGCTTCGCTTAAGGGCTTTTCACTATGCAATTTAACGGGGCTTATAAGTCGCTTTCAGTATCGATTATCGGCCACCGCCATATAATACGCTTTGATTCCAGATATACGATCGAATTTATTCGCAGTTTCCCTCGATAAATTGTTTATATTAAAATATTATTGTATTTTACGTATTCGGTAAAAATCGTCGACGATATTTATTGTCCAAGTTATTTATATCAATTTTTATTCCGAGGTTCTTACCAACGATTTTCTTAATCAAAAGACATTCACTCTTTAGTGTTTTACAAATAACCATCACGATTAAGACTGTTATGAAATTAACAGTATGAAAAAGAGATCGAGTTAAAATTATCTTGAATTAATTCAATTGTCTGTCCACCAGTTTTCAATCAAATTTATGTTTCTGACCAAATAATTTACAGATATTCTTCGTCGTAAAAATAATACACAGTCTTTACTGTAAAATAATACAACGAAGTCGATAATTTGTCGAGTTTCCAATAAAATTGAAGTTGAATAACATTAGCAATGATATTGGTAGAAATTCGCAACCGGTAGAAGAACGCATAATTGACCAGAAATTCCGACGATTAAAACGAACTTTGCCATCGTTAAAGCATCCTTTCATCTCTCGGCAGGAGCTAACCATCGAAACTTTGTCTCTAGAAAGTATTCCAACTTTCTCGGCTATTCATGCTATGTATCTCGAACCTTTCATTCGTCTTTCCCGATTGAAAACTGGCTCCCTATAATTCTTCCCGGAATTTCAAGGCTACCTTTGTTAAACATTTTCAATGCAAACGTAAACGTACATTTGCCTGATGAGTCTTGATTAACTTTTACCTTTACCTTCGTTCAATACTATTTTGCCAACCATTCTGGAGATATTGTTCTTAAAATATTCAAACATTTTAGAATATTGTATTAGTAGAATATTAATTGTGTAGTGTTTGAGTAATGTAGTAATATATGTGGTGTATGAGGAAGGTACTAGTAGCATATGTGATGTATGAGGAAGGTACTAGTAGCATATGTGGTGTATGAAGGAGGTGTTAGTAGCATACGTGATGTACAAGTAATATTACTAATAACATATGTGGTATATGAGTAATGCACTAATAGCATATGTGATGTACAAGTAATATTATTAATAACATATGTGGTGTATGAGTAATGTACTAATAGCATATGTGATGTACAAGTAATATTATTAATAACATATGTGGTGTATGAATAATGGACTAATAGCATATGTGGTGTATGAAGAAGGTGCTAGTTGCATACGTGGTGTACAAGTAATATTACTAATAGCATATGTGATGTACAAGTAATATAATTAATAACATATGTATGAGTAATGTACTAATAGCATATGTGATGTACAAGTAATATTATTAATAACATATGTGGTGTATGAGTAATGTACTAATAGCACATGTGGAATACAAGTAATATTACTAATAACATATGTGGTATATGAGTAATGTACTAGTAGCATATGTGGTGTATGATATTAGACGAAAAATATTTTACTAATTATCCACATAAAATATTAAATTTGCATCGCAGAGGTCACGTGAGTTTTTTAGGTCACACATGAACTGAAAAGCTCACGTGATTAAAATCGCTACGCCTTCCCACATACGTAGATTTATAAAAGCATAAATTAAAAATGAGTGTTCAAGAATAAACAGATGTTAAACGTGTAATAAGATCATCCCCTGATATTTATCCTCTCGAAAGCCTCCTCTTTTATAACGTCACCGTGATCCCTTTACGAATTATGTAAAATCTTCCTGCCTCCAGGAAAATTTAAATCCGCACAATGACCAACATTTAACCTGGTTTTAACTTCCGGCAAATTAAGTTTCCCTACTTTGTTACTTGCTTTAACACACTGGTTTAAACTCTTTCGATCAGACATTTCTTATATTAGTATACAAAATAAATTGAAAATTTATTTATTTAGTAACGCAGGCAGACAAGTTATTATGGTATTTATCGATTGTAATAACATTGTGTCAACCCCGGACATCGATAGTTCATTTTTGAGATTTTTCAGCGAAACGCGTAAAAGAGGAAAGGAGAAATCAATTACGCGGGTAGCTGCAGGCCCAAGCAATTAACGATCAAACGCGAATTTTCACGATTCACTCGTGGATAACAACTAGCAGGAATAAAATTTTTTCCCCGGCTGGTATTTCGAGAACTACAATATTGAACGTCGACCGAAAGTCGAGGGGACGCGCATAAAGGATAAAAAGCAAAGGGATGAAACGCGCAACGAGCACTGCTTGATGAACGAACCTGCAACCAATCGACTTTCAACCTTTCATAAGAAGCTCCAGCCTCGAAATTACTAACTTCTCTAATCTCTTTGCGGATCAAAAGAGTATTTCTTTAAAAAGCACCGACGATAAAACTGTTCCGAACCGATAATCGATAATACGCGATTAATTGTTTGTTCGTGCTGTCGGATTTATCTCGCTGAACGCATTTCGTTTCGTTAATTAATGGAAGACAAGTTGCGAACCCTCGCGAATTGCCACTCCCTGACGATTACGACCCCTCCAAGAAACACGACTTTCATTTTCACCGTTATTCGAATCGGAAATGAAGTCACCCTCTGTTCTTTACTTTCTCGATCAGAACTTTCTTTATTGTGGGGGAGAACGGTAGACATTTCCTGATAAAACTCTCTACGTGTTCATAATAATTGAATGAAAAATGGGAGCGATTTATTCCACTGCTGTATGATCTCTTTTCAAAAATTCTTGTGTATTCAACAGAATTGTTCGGAATGAAGGATGAAAGAATGAGATTTGAAAATATTGACACATTGCTACAATTCATAGTTAATTCTTGAATTCTTTTTCAAATTGTATCTCCATGTGGATTAATACATTTAGACCTGGTTGTTTATGAACAGAGACTGTCATAAACTTAGATTTTCCATATACTTAGAGTTTCTATATACCTAGATTTCTTATATTGATCGCACATGTACCTAATACCCCATGCACCACATATGTACCTAGGTCCACATATCCCTTAACTCTCATGTGTCCAATCCACACATTCTTCTTTCCCCACATCCCCCATGTTCATAAATTCCAAATATCTATAGCCATCAAAGATCTCAAATATCCCTAAGTCTCGAATATCCCTCTTCTCTAAATATTCCCAAATTTTAAATAACTCTGAACCAGAACTTAAATTGAAAGATGTTAATCAGCGAATATACCTGCAAGAACTTTGCAATTCTAGCATCCAAGCGTCGAGACCCAGCGTCTAAACCTAGCATATTGCATAATCGTGTAGAAAATCGGGTAGTTAAGAAAGAATAGTGTTCAAAGTTCAGAAAACGTGGAGGAGCATATAGGAACAAGATAAGATACACAAGATCATTAAAATTTAGCTGCAAGCTTTATAAGGAAAATGGTAAATTTTCAGTAATAAGGACATTAGTATGATAATCGAAGGAGTACGCGAGAAGGGAAAGAACGGGGAAGCCATGTTAGCATCAACGAAAGTACTAGCATTATTTTGTAGAGATGTTTACTTAATTTTAGTTATTTGGCAATTTTTGTTGCGACTCTGAGTACTCTGGGACTGAGACGCACTTTCGGCTTGATAATTGAAGGGTGAATTCTTGAAACCGAGGGTTTCTTGAAGAATCCTCGAGTATAAGGGTTGTACAAATAATTCGAGAGAAGGAGGAAATAATATGGAAAGCTTTAATCTCTTGATTTAAAACACTCGAGCGAATAAACCATTACCATCTATTCGTGGACATCAGTTTTAATTTAAATTTATGAATATGAAATACGATTTTGTGGAATTTTAATTATATTCTCGAAAAAAAGGGAAAATACAAGTTCCTCTTCAACTTCTCTTACGTAATTCGACAAATTGCAAGTCTTATTAATTATACCCTGGTACACGTTTCTAAAAAATACGAGAAATTTTCAACCAAATTTTAGCAGGAAAATTCGATTTTTCATAAACGTTTAATAATCTTCGCGAATTTATTGTGCTTAATTAATCGTCGACCGAATCAAAAATTTCCCTCCGTTCGTCGAAAACATGTACGAATTAAACGAGAAGGAAGATCCGAATATAAAGGTATATTTTTAATTATTCTACTCGGAATGAAGCCGTATTGCTGAGATTTCATTATCCAGATAAATTAAACGAAATATTTTTCTTCCTTTGACATCCCTGTAAAATCGTGCACGATTAAGTTCGATATAATATTTGCATACAGCATTGCACGCAGATTCGAAGAACACTGCGGGCGATTCATTTGCATTTATAATGTGCATGCTCGAAATTGCACTCGGGAGGGCAATAAACATTACATAATAAATAGAGCAACATAACGGGTAGTAATTGCTTGTTACACTATACGACTAATTATCCACATAGATACGGAATCGGTGCGCGTTCGGTTTTTAAATCTGCTCCAATTTCGAAAACAGCTGGTATAAATCTATTTTACAATAATCGACGAAGGATATGCGGTAACCCATTAATGTTATTATTTGCATTTATGACTTTGCCCGTTTAACGATATCTTATCGCTAGTTTAAACGAATTTAACCATTTAAGGTATTTTTGCCAGATATCAACTTTGAAACTTTTTAGTCGAAAAATTTGCTAAAAATTTACTTATGACGCACTCGTGACGCACTTATGACGCACTCGTGACGCACTTATGACGCACTCGTGACGCACTCGTGATGCACTTGTGACGCACTAATGAGTCACTTGTGACGCACTTATGACGCATTAATGAGTCACTCGTGACGCACTTATGACGTATTAATGAGTCACTCGTGACGCACTTATGACGCACTCGTACTTCACCGTTATCAATTTTACTAGAATTTTGAATTATCATCTATCGAAATCTATTTAAATAATTCGAAATTCGAGGAACTCGGAAATTTGAAAATAAAATAATTGAAGATCGATGAAATTTATAAAGTAGAATAATTTGCAATTATCGACGTATAGACGAGTAAACAGGAAACTTGTTATGTCGGAAGGATTTTATTCTAACAGAAAGCAACTACGAGCAGATGAAGCTGCGAATATGCAGGCTCGGATGGAATTAATCCCATGGGATTAAATGTTCATCGCGCTAATGTCTATCGGTTTTTTTTGCGTACGACGAAGGAGCTTATGAATGATGCTACTTAGCGTAATTCGGGCGTGTATAACGTATTAAATTTTCCTCGAAAAAGGATGAAAAATATAAAATATTATCGGGTTATTTTCCACGGTCCTCTTTTTTAACAAGCAACTCGTAATTGAACCCGTTTCTCCGCAAAAACGCTTTTCCATTTTCCACAAAAATTCAAATAATACTTTCGGATTAAAGGTTGCTTCCGATTATATTTTTCTCCGCGAGTATCGAATTAATATACCGCAGTATAGATTCCGCTTAGAAGTTCACACGATAAATCTTCGATTGCAAGTAAACTCGGTGTTAAATTCGCTCAGCGAAATTTGTTTAGCGATTTATTCGAGCGCAATATAGTCGGTTGATCGTCAGATGATACTTTCCGACCGAATTAAAAGGCCCGATGAAAGGAGTATTTAGGTTCGCCTCCTCTAACCCCTTTTTCTCCTTCATCAAGCCCATAATGGGTTCCCGGGAGTCTTGTTTCAGCTCCGATTCTATCAAAACCACCCATCCAAGATCCTTTGTCGGTCGACAACCAATAGGAGACGGGTCGGAGGAATTAATCTCTCGTGATTGCACGAACGTCGCATTAATGTCCGCTGACTTTCTCTGCGACCACTCGAAGAATAGCACGAGGTTCTCTCTGCAGTAACCGACTATGGGTTCGCGTGTGCCACCGTCTCCGTGAAACGAACGACAATAAGCAGGGTCGTTTAGAAATTACACCAACCACCGGCTTCAACGCGATGATTAATGCGAAAACATCCATTAGTTCGTTTTTGTGGCTGCAAAAGACGCCGTACGGGAAGAACCGGTAATTCATGGCTTTCACCGAACAATTCTTACAAATGAAACGGTTGTAGAGACGGATTATGTTTTGTACTCCACTGCGAATCTACGAATATTCGAATATAACTTTGATAGAAACCTGGAATCTAGTACTGAGATCTGGAGATCTAGTGTTGGAAGTTGAGGACATTGTTATCTGGAGTCTAGGGATTGGCAAGTTTAGCAATATTGGAATTTAAGGGTGTAAAAATGTTGAGGTCTAGGAATACTCAGATCTGAAGATTTAGTGGTGTTGCGAGCAGAGGATATTGTTATCTTACAGACTAGGGATCTACAGGTTTAGCAGTATAAGATAGTTTAGTAATAATGAAATCTGGGAATACTCAGGTTTAGAGATCTAGTGAAGTTAAGAGTTGAGGACATTGTAATATTGGAGTCTAGAGATCTAGAAATTTAGGGATATTAGGGAAAAGTCCACCAAATTGTCACATCCCCAAATTTCTCAGATCCCAAATTCTCACATCCCTAAATTGTCATATCTCAACATTCTCACACCCCCAAATTGTCACACCCCCAAATTGTCATATCCCCAAATTCTCAGATCCCCAAATTCTCACATCCCAAAATTGTCACACCCCCAAATTGTCACATCCCCAAATTCTCACATCCCCAAATTCTCACATCCCCAAATTCTCACATCCCCAAATTCTCACATCCCCAAATTGTCACGTCCCAAAATTGTCACACCCCCAAATTCTCACATCCCCAAATTCTCACATCCCCAAATTCTCATATCCCCAAATTCTCACATCCCCAAATAGTCATAATGTCTTCAAAATCTCACACCTCCAAAACGTCATATCCCCAAATTCCCACATCCCAAAATTGTCACACCCCCAAATTGTCCTATCCCCAAATTCTTACACCCCCAAATTCTCACCCAATTTCTCAAATCCCCAATTCTAAAATTCCATAATATAATTCCATAAATATTTCTATATCTAATAACAGCTAACTAACGAAATATTACCGAATTGACCTATTACCAAATAAAGTGTCTCACCTCCATTACTATAATTTCACCACCCTCATTTCTCTACAAAATAAATTCCATTACCCTCTGCTTATAAATTTTATTACCCTGTCCAAAAAGTCCGCCATCACCTTTTGCTCGATCGCGATTATCTTGATTCGCCTTTAATCGAAGAGTTACATCGAATCTCAAATTCAAATGTACCGTCGAACGGCTCATAAACCGGTTAATAAAAATCCCATCAATCAACTGACTCACTATCGCGGTTCAGAAAGGAACGGCCATACTAGAAGTTATCGATCGGTCTCGTGTACCAGCAGGAGACTCGCGTGCCCGCCAATAATTTAACACTGTTTAAACAGAAATCTTTCACAAAAGTATTCTACCAGCGCTATCGAGAAACAACTAACGACACACCCGGATAAACAGACGAAAAACAGCTGACTGTGTTTCCTTTTGATCTAGTCAAAACTGTATTTAGGTTCATTGACTCATTTCTACTAGCTTGTAAATTTTCAAATTTTAGGGTTTTGGAATCTTGAAATTTTGAATGTGGCGTCGACGTTAAAATGCAGTTTTTACATTTTAGGTTCTGTGAAATTTGGAGACTGTGGAATTTTTCAAGTTTATCAGAAATATTTAGAGAATTAAGAAGCTTTGAGAGTTCAACCCCTTAATAATTTTCTACCGAGTTGCGTCATTCACGTCCAATTAATTATTCCTAAGACAAAAAGATTAAAATGTCAACACATGCCTCCATGATTCTTCATTATGCAGATTGTAATTGAACCAAACTCCCATTGTGATGAAAAGAGTCTGGTCACATAAGTGTGCGTCACGAGTACGACACGATATTAAGGGTTAAAAAATTGGCTCTCAAGTATTATTCACATTCGAATGCAAGATATCAAGAACAATCAGCAAGTGATCGATGCTAAAAATGATATGAATCTGAGAATCGAACAAAATCCTAGCTATCTGATTCATGCTGCGTTTTTTCAACCCCATATCTTTCCACATTTATAGTTCACATTTGACTTATCTGACCCACTTTTGCCCCGACTTTATATGATCAAGTATCCCAGAAGGTTTTCTTCACGAATATACATTTTCTTATTAACTTTTACAGTATCTCCATGCACTCATTTCAACATAACAAATCTTACTGAATTTTTAGTACACTGCAAAACCTTCTTGTGCTTTCACGACTCGTGTCGCACTTACAAACCTTACTCAAATGAATACTCTTTAGGTGCAATAATTTGCATAATCAAGGATCCCTATATAAAACGCTCACATTTTAATTTTCTTTGTTATAGTCCTGAATAATTTTGGTCGGGGTTTAGGTCAGTTAAGGTCAAATACAAAATTGACATAAGATTTAAACTTTTTTTCTCTGGTTTTAATATTAAGCTACTGACCTGACAAATTTCTAAGGCAATATTTTATCATCTTTGCCGTTCTTTCCCTCGGTCCGAGTCTCTTATTATAGCATAGATAACGTGGCTTTTGCTGAGGTGTTGAGACGACACAGCCGCAATTGCGGTTTTCATGTCACCAAACGTTCCATGGCGGTATGTCAGGTCGGCATGCTAAACCACGAAATTCACTCTCTAAACCGCGATCCCGTGCTTGAGAATATATCTATACTCTCTGGGACGATTAAATTTTCTAAATTCTTAGATGCACTGACACATTAGCAAATTCGGTAAAATTGAAAGTACAAGGTCTAATGTTTTATCCATATTTTACACATTTACAATCCTTCGCCGCTCTATGTTACACATTTTGTTCCATCGCACACGTTCTATACATTCAAAAATCCTTTTCTGAATGATTCATACATACGTGTATCATTACACAAACTTTCTTACGAGAAAACTTGAAAAATACAAGAAACTTTCTTAAGAAAGAGATTATCTCAACTTCCTTAAGAGCCATTGAAAATGGCTCACATTAAATTCCTACATGTAAAACATAAATAATCAGCTGAACATGTACACAAATTAAATATAAGATTCACGTAAGATTTATAAATAAATGGATAACCGTGCATAAAATTAATCTCAAAAAAGTAAACAGGTGCATAAAAAAGTGATCTTCAAAAGAAATCGCGCAATATTCCCAAAACGAGTACAAACAGATGAAAACTAATAAAACATGAAGTTAAACAGAGACCGGTTAATAAATTACGGTATCCAGATGATAAAATTGATATTAAAATGAAGATTCGTAACAACGTGAAATGAAGGACCTCATTGCATTAAAAAGAAATTAGTTAATTCAAAGCGAGTTTAAAGACACGGTTCCGTTAACTATCGTTTAAGATTCATTTATCCGGCAAAGGGTAATGCACCGAGGTAGAGGATATTCTTTTGAAGGAATAGAAAGCTTGCATCTCTTACCTGTTCTGTTGTTCGTCGACAGTGACAGACGGGAGGAGGGTTGTTACGCGTTGGCCGAGGCAACGGGGTTGCTCGCCCCGTCGCGATGCTCACCGGCCCTCGAATCGCTCGAGAGCGAACAGACCCTCTTTCGTCTGCTTTGATCTGCCAGCAACCCCCAAAACGAACGCTACGCCATGCTCCACGGTCCTGTTCAATTCACCCCCTGCTTCCTCCTTCGGCCTACGCATGCCAGGAATTCTGTAACCGGAACATTTGCATTCGTCAAAATTTTCTCAACAATTTTTCTTATGATACAAATACACTTCCTACACTTACATTTCGAAGAGTAAATTAAGCTTGAATGATCAAATAAGGGTGTAAATTTCGAATGGAAATTGACACTGGTTGCATAGAATCGCGGTGGTACTACGATCGAGTGATCGGGATGCGTCGGTTCGGATCGGTTCGTGCTGGATCGCGTGCATTCGGGATGTGACGATTTGGATCGTGTCGAGTTGGATCGCGTGGATTCGGGATGCGTCGACTCGGATCGTGTGGAGTTGGTTCGCGTGGATTCGGGATGCGTCGGATCGGATCGTACCGAGTCGGCTCGCGTGGATTCGGGATGTAACGATTCGGATCGTGTCGTGTAAGATCGCGTGAATTCGGGATACACCGAGTTGGATCGCGTGGATTCGGGATGCGTCGGTTCGGATCGTACCGAGTCGGTTCGCGTGGATTCGGGATGCGTCGGTTCGGGTCGTGTCGAGTAAGATCGCGTGGATTCGAATCAGTTCGTGCTGGATCGCGTGCATTCGGGATGTGACGATTTGGATCGTGTTGAGTCGGTTCGCGTGGATTCGGGATGCGTCGACTCGGATCGTGTGGAATCGGTTCGCGTGGATTCGGATTGCGTCGGTTCGGATCGTACCGAGTCGGCTCGCGTGGATTCGGGATGCTACGAATCGGATCGTGTAAATTCGGGATGCGTCGATTCGGATCGTGTGGAGTCGGTTCGCGTGGATTCGGGATGTAACGATTCGGATCGTGTAAATTCGGATTGCGTCGGTTCGGATCGAGCCGTATCACATGCATTCGAGATACATACTCGACAATTCAAATCCTATCGATTCGGGTCATATCGATTACTCGGATCGCATTAATTCAAAACTCATCGACCTGAATCGCAACAATAACTCAATTTACCATATGCAACCACGCTTACATTTTTAAAGAGAACATTTAACAAACAGTGCTTTAAAGCATATAATTTAATCGAGAGAAAATAAATCCTGCAGATGTACATTATAATAACAATATACCGCAATTATCATTATAATTGTTAAGTCGTTATTGCAACTGTTAATTTACAATTAATTACAACTTTGTAAAGTATGTATTTATATTATTACATTCGGCCGTTGATATCCTTTGCTACGGCTGGAAGCACTGGCTGAATAATTAAGTGATAATAATAAACAGCATACTGCATCGAATAATCGAGTTTCGCGTCGGTAAAGGAATCAATTACCGCAATTAAAAGTATCAGATTGGTCAGTTAAATTAGATTCTTTCATATTTAATTTTGCTTATAAACATTTTGGTAACAAAATGTTGCAAATGAATGATTTCATCGGTGCATAAAAAATCAGTAACAAAATCGAATCACCTTTTCGGTTCTCACAGATTTGAGACACGATCAATTACGCTGGATCGACTGCATTTGCATAATGGAACGGTAAAGCAAAGTCTGCTTTTCTCGCGGAATGAATGCTCTTTTCCATTCCATTAAGCAACGTTTACCGAAAAAAAAAGGTGCGCAAATGTCTGGATGGAGAAACGACTGCATCCCGAGCCGTCTGTCCTTTCTTTCCCTGTACTGTCGTTATTTTTCACGGCAGGCATGTCTCGGGGCGATTCGAAGAAGGGAAAAAGAGGTGTCGAGCGTCAAACCCTCGTAGAACTTTAAACGACATCGAACCTCTTTCAACCTTTTGCCCATCAGCCGACGCCCGGTTTTCTTGTAACAACTCAGTTTGCAAAGTCGAGATGATGCTCGTCGATAAAAGTTACGTCGTTTAGAGAACGCGTTCCTTGTTGGCCGAAAGAACGAGCCCGGGGTGGCGCGGACTTTTCGAACGAAAAAGGGTCGCCAAGAAGCTGCCAACCTTTCCATTCCGTACTTGCATCGGTGAGAAGAAATTGAGACAGATAGGTCTCCCTTTCGTTGCTTCTTATCTCTCCTACCACTCGGAACGAGATAAATTGTATATCTCGCTGCTGCAGTTTCGTAGACCGTGATACAACGTGCTTCGCTAATGGGAAGTTATGTGATGCCCGGATTGAGGTTGCAGTGGATGACCGGGTCAGAGATGTTTCGATGGCAAATGCAAGTTTTCAAAATCTTGCATCTCCGAGTTTATAAACTTCCGAATTTTTAGAGTTTGGAATTTGGTTAAAAAATTTTCAAGAAATTGCAATTTTGGAGTTCTCAAGGTTTCACGTGAATTTTTTCATTTTCACGTTTTGAAAATCGCTAACATTTCTAAATTCCCACATACTCTCACATGTCTAGTTACATACATTTGAATTCCCAAGTTTACAAGCATATTCTCAAATTCTCATTTCTGAAACAACTAAACTTCTCAGTTCACACATTATCGAATCTACAATTCTGCAATAACCTCAGTTCCCATGTTCTCAAACCCAATTCTGAAATAATCAAGTTCTTCAGATTCCAAATTTTCACATCCCAATTCTGGAATAACCAAATTTTCGAATCCCCAAATCTGAAATAACCAAATTTCTCTGTTCCCAAATTGTCACGTCCTCAAATTGTCGCATCCTCCAATTGTCGCATCCTCCAATTGTCGCATCCTCAAATTGTCACGTCCTCAAACTCTCACATTGTTAAGTTATCACATCCCCATATTGTCACGTCCCCAAATTCTCAGATCTCCAAATACTCACATCCTGATATTGTCACACCCCTAAACTTCTTAATTCCCAACTTGTCACGTCCCCAACTTGTCACGTCCCCAAATTGTCACATCCCCAAATCTCTCAGTTCCCAAATTCTCAAACCCAATCCCAAACAACCCAAATCTCTCAGTTCCCAAATTCTCAAACCCAATCCCAAACTACCCAAATCCCTCAGTCCCCAAATTCTCAAACCCCTAAAATAACATCTCACATCCCAAATCCCCGATTTCCATTTCCAAATCCCTGAATCCACAAATTCCAGGATGCGAAACGCTTACTTCTTCGTGTAAGACTCGCAATATACGAATAACGTGCAGCACATAAAAGAAGAGGGAAAAAGAAGATCGAGAACGCGTAGACGGGAAGGGCACGGAACCGGAAAGAGAGAAAAACGCAAAAGTGTAGGAAAATGGCACGTCCTAGTTGAAAACATAGAGCATCCTGCCATTTAAGCGAATGCACACCCCTCTGCTTCGAGCACCTGTACAAAATACACGTGTGCGATACGTGTATCGATTTCGTGAAAACAGGCCACCGGTATCACTTTGCCACGTACATCGAATCTATTCTGCCTTTGAACATTCTCATCCTTACGTAACGTTGATGAAAAGTGCGTACGCGCAAAGAAGGTACTCCTCCGGCACCGTCATTCAAACGAAATTGATTTTCATATTCGAAAATGTTGTATGGCGCTGATGATTGCCAGTTTGCTACTCGGAGAAAATTGCATCGTTTAATTGCGTTTTTGAATTTGCAATTTTATCACTGAAATGAGATTAGAATTTTAAATGAAATTTTATACAAAAATTTTCAATACGTTTTAAGGTGAAAATTTGTTGCATCTCCTCTTGAGGATTCCTCGAAAGAACTTTAACTGGACTGATAACGATACGAGTTTTTCTTTCACCATCATGCTGGTTTTCCCTCTAAAATTCAATCGTCCGTCATTGAAGTATCCTACAAAGTTTGATTGGATCACGTGTAGCTTTTACCCGTTGCAGATTCGTTGATTAAACCTGAGCTAATCGTCGACCGTATTGATTTCGTCACAACTCTGCTTCTGAATATCTGCTTGTTAATACTTTTCCTGTACCAGAAATCATCGATTGCATATTAATTACAGCAAATCGTATTTCCTAACATTTTTCATTTTCGACTTCTCATCTATTAATTACCGAATTTCCATTAGGAAGTTCTCAAACTTTCTGATGCTCATAAATTATAAATTTATGAACGTGCACTAGAAGTTTTGGAAGGACACTAATTCTCACAAATTCCACATATTTAAATGTACAGTAGATTGAAAGTTCAAGATTCAAAATTCTGTAATTCTCACAAATTACAAGGTTTTGGAAATCTCAAGTTCACAGAAAGATACCTAAACTGAGGTTTCCAAATTTCACAACTTTTGCAGATTCCTCAATTTTAAATTCAAGTCTTCGAACTCTGAAATTCAAAAATTCTCAAGTACCCAGTTCCCAACTCCCAAATTTTCAAGTCTTTAAATTTTTTAATTTTCAAACACGAAAGTGTTCAAATCTCCAAATGCCTAAATCTCAATTCACAGAAAGATACCTAAACTGAGGTGTTCAAATTTCACAACTTTTGCAGATTCCTCAATTTCAAATTCAAGTCTCCGAACTCTGAAATTCCAAAATTCTCAAGTACCCAGTTTCCAAATCCCCAAATTTCCAAGTCTTAAAATTTTTTAATTTTCAAATACACAAATGTTCAATTCTCCAAATTCCCAAATTCCCAAATGCTCAATCTCCAAATTTCCAAATTTCCAAATCTCCAAATTCCTAAATCTCTAAATACCTAAATCTCCAAATGCCCAAATTTCCAAATTCCCAAATCTCCAAATACCTAAATCTCCAAATGCCCAAATCTCCAAATTCCCAAATCTCCAAATTTCCAAATCTCCAAACGCCCAAATCTCCAAATTCCCAAATCTCTAAATTCCCAAATCTCCAAATGCCCAAATCTCCAAATTCCCAAATCTTCAAATTCCCAAATCTCCAAATTTCCAAATCTCCAAATACCTAAATCTCCAAATGCCCAAATCTCCAAATTTCCAAATCTCCAAATACCTAAATCTCCAAATTTCCAAATCTCCAAATACCTAAATCTCCAAATGCCCAAATCTCCAAATTCCCAAATCTCCAAATGCCCAAATCTCCAAATACCTAAATTCCCAAATCTCCAAATCTCCAAAGTCCCAAATCTCCAAAGTCCCAAATCTCCAAATACCTAAATCTCCAAATTCCCAAATTCCCAAATTCCCAAATTCCCAAATCTCCAAATTTCTAAAAGAGATGAAACAATCTCCGCCGAAAGAACCTTTACAATCGATTTTTTCCCGCATACAATCTTTCGTAGTAAAAAATTCTATCGTACAGTCGCATACCGTCGCTGCGAGTACAGCCGACATTTCGACGGATCGTTTGTCGCGAAACATGAAAATTCCACGGAACATTGTTCTCGCTTGCAAATTTCTGAATGCTATAGAAGCTCGGGACCGAGCAATTAGCAACCACGAATGAATGGGACGAATAGCTGTCGTGGCGAGCCATAATCCAGATAAAATCAGCGAGAAAATAAGGATGATAAATTGTTGTCTGAACAATGGCAAGATTTAGAGGTGCAGGGACGCTGCAAACACATGCTAGTTCAACTACAACTTCATATTACTGACTTCTAAACAAATATTATACAAAACTATGACGAAAAACTTGAGAGAGATATAATATATAAACAAATCAACAATGTTCAAATTTATTTTTATCAACATTTTCGTTCATTCTCAATGTTCAATTTACTTGACTCTGTTATAACGTACCATTATTAACGTACCAGTATATTTTAAACAAACGTTAAAGTGTATAAAAAATGTTTGACACTAAAACTACCTGCAGCACTTGCATTTAAATAAATACTGAAGCATCAACCAACATGTACATCCATTCTTTATCTAAATAATGGCAGACATTAAGTATAACAGACATTTCGACAAAAGTGCAATTTGGTAACACGTGAAACTCGATGTGTAACATGTAAAACCAGTACTTTTGACTTGTTGGTTGTTCCGCTACAGACTCAGCGATATATCCCGAAATAAAAGCGACGTATAACCATATACGTATCTATGTATAAGCATATCTATGTCGAGCAGAAACGTCTGATGGTAGTCCAAAGTCGGAACATCTCTGACGTTCGAATCCCTTGGAAAAGAAAATGACAAACTTCCATTCCGCGGATGGATCTCTCGAATCCACGAATCAAACTTTTTAATGGAAAAGACCAGACGAAACCACGAACTAGACTGGTCGAATTATTTTCACGAAAACTGACATCCGGAGTTTCCCATCCACTTTTACTTGACCCCTGCTACATAACCGGAAGGTATGGCGGTTTAAAGAGTGGGGATGGACGAGGTGATTTACATCGTGGAAGGTGTCAAGGGAAAACCAGGAATATTACCGGTTCTACAGGATGTGGTCATGAATTATCCCGGCCTGCGTGAAATATCTTCAGACAGGTTTAGGACGTGCCTGTAAGACCTTAATGCCATTAGAAATTTCACTGTGCGACCGTACCGAGTTGAATTAATCCAAAGAAACATTTTCGTCGACCCCTTTGCCGACTCTGGAAATTTTCGGATGAACGTCTTTGTATTTTATCAAAAACTGGGGATACAGATCGTCTTGAAGGTTTCTTTTATCAAAAATAAGTGAAATACAGGAATATTCGTCTAAGGATATTCGTAGCAGAGATATATTCGAGGTCATAGAGATTGTCCACAGATGTGAGGTCTAGGAGTTCAAATATATTTCAGAACGACATTCGAGATCTAATAATCACAAATGACGCACTCAAGTTACAAATGACGCACTCGAGCTACACGTGACGCACTCAAGCTATAAATGACGCACTCAAGCTACATATGACACGCTCAAGTGACATATGACGCATGCAGGTTACATATGACGCACCCAAACTGTAGATGACGCACTCGAGTTACAGATGACGCATTCAAGCTACAAGTGACGCACTCAAGCTACAGATGATGTACTCAAGCTACACATGACGCACTCAAGTTACATATGACACACTCAAGTTACAGATGACGCACCCAAACTGCAGATGACGCACTCAAGTTACAGATGACGCACTCGAGCTACACGTGACGCACTCAAGTTACATATGACACACTCAAGTGATATATGACGCACTCAAGTTACACATGACGCACCCAAACTGTAGATGACGCACTCAATCTTTAAATGACGCACGTAACCTACACATGACGCACTCTAGCTAAACTCAAGATCTACTAATATTTGGGGTTAGGAAATATTGGGACTATAGGTCTAGGGTTCAGGATTTAATGGAATCTAGAAGTGGTACCAAGTGTATCGAAGAATATGAGAAAATTAGTAGTACTCAAGTACCTAGGGATATTCGGAGAATCAAGGTACTCGCAATCCAAGTGTGGGATATATTCCTATACATCTTCCTATATGTAAAAAGACCCTTATAGCAAAATTCCTATGGATATATTAAACCTTGTTCTCGAAGGTATTTTTGCTGTAGAAAAATATCAACCTCGAAACTTTTCACTTCAGAAGTTTCTTTTAAGATCTCTAACATTAATTACCACAATTGTTTATACATATGTCTACACATCACATATAGATTTAGTTAAAAAATATTTATTTCAAACTGAATGATAACCTTTCGAGTGTAAAGATAAGACTCCTATGAACATATGAATTACAAAAGATTCCAGTGAATTAATTGTATATAGAAGATTTCAATGAACACAGTGCAGCTACTAAAAGTTGAAAGAACCTAAGAAATGAATACAGTCTCATCTAATATACGTAGATTTAATATCGAATAAGATTTTTCGTTCGTATGGAAGCGTAACGATCTTTGTTAGGATGTGAGACAATAATATTCACTGTAACAGCTCCATTGCTGGAAGAGCGAATCCATTGTACGGATGAAACCGTTTCCCCAAAATTCTTCCTTACACCGTTCCTGGATCCGGAGATAAGGTATCCTGAATTCTCGAGGGATTACCGCAATGTCCTTTCTTCCTGGCTTTAGCCCGCGGCTTCCCGAAATCTTAGACGTACGAGTTGAATACTGTTTTGAAAAACACTTTCCGGGGGAAGTCTTATTTTATCCGCTTTTATTTCATTTTCGACCCGAGGGTGGATGACTTCAATTACACTTCAAGAGGTCAATATTGCTGCGAATTAACACTAAATGGTGTATGCACTTAATTTGAAATTAAAAATTAATTTGAATAGACTAAACATACTAATTCTTCATCTTGAAAAGTTGATTTCAAAAAAGCATCTTAACAAATTGTGTAATATAGTTCGAAACTTAGAGGTCATTTGACCGTTTTCTCAGTGTTAAACTTTCTGAAATAAAAATACACAGTTACGCTAAATAACGTCAATAAGAAAATATACGAATAAGAACAAACACTTTTTCATACGGGAAATTGAAGATAAATAACAAAATATTGTTACACTTTCAAAAAGGACACGTTTCCAATAACTTTGTCAATTAGGAAATTCGCTGTTCACTCGTGTTCGACAAAACACTGGTACTGCGCAACGTATTTGCAAGCAACGGAGCGTCGGTCCGACTGAAAAGCACAATCGTGACAATAAATTGTCGCAAAATGGTTGCAGTATCGATTTAAAGCGCCGTGTTCAAAGAAAATAACAGAACAAACGTTCGTTAATTTCCCTTGTACAAAATGCACGACGTATCGTTTACTATCGATCCGCGATCGAAGAAAGGGGCAACGACGAAACACGCCACTCCGGCTAAGGAAACTGTTCGTTGCCCTGAAAAATGGAGCATCGAAAAAGTTTCGCTTTACCCAGGCAATTTCTTATTGTCAGATTTACTCGCGCCAACCGCCCGGTGAAAAAGTGTTCTCATAAGGAAATAGCATAAATTCGTGGACGCCGGTAAATCAGGCGAAATAAAGACCGTTTGTTTGTTGAAGAAAGTCGTCGTAGCAAACATTAAAACGGCCTGTCCTATCGATCTTCGGGTAGACATCGGACTGGCCATCAATTTCTTTCGTCCCTCTTTCGAATAACGATGCCGGTTCAAATTGGAAAAAATGTGCAAAATGTCCACATCGAATTTTTCAACGCGGTCAATGACAGACTTCGTGAGAAGAAGTCATGAGACTTTCACGTTCAAAGATATATTTAATGCTAGTAATCAAATTTCCTGAAGACATTGCGAATACACTACGTTTCATGGTTGTATTTTATCTTGAAAATAATTTAGACTATGTGGACACTGTAGAGAATATACAATTCTAACCTGGACTTAAAGTACATACTGAAGCGTATTAAAAATACGAGTAAGATTTCTCACGTTTGAAGCGTGTATATGTGGGTTGAGTGCGTCATGTGTAGTTTGAATGCGTCGTGAGTAGGCTCAGTGCGTCATGTGTAGGCTCAGTGCGTCATGTGTAGGTTCAGTGCGTCATGTGAAGGTTCAATATGTCATGGGTAGCTTGAGTGCGTCATGTGTACGTTCAGTGCGTCATGTGAAGGTTCAGTATGTCATGCGAAGGTTCAGTATGTCATGTGTAGGTTCAGTGCGTTATGAGTAGGTTCAGTGCGCCATGTGTAGGTTCAGTGCGTCATATGAAGGTTCAGTATGTCATGTGTAGCTTAAGTGCGTCATGTGTAGCCTCAGTGCGTCATGTGTAGTTTCAGTGCGTCATGTGAAGCTGCAGTATGTCTTGTGTAGGTTCAGTGAGTCATGTGTAGCCTCAGTGCGTCATGTGTAGATTCAGTGCGTCATGTGAAGGTTCAGTATGTCATTTATAGCTTGAGTACGTCACTTGTAGCTTAAGTGCGTCATATTTAGTTCGAGTGCGTCATATGTAGTTTGGGTGCGTCTTGTGTAGCTCGAGTGCGTCATCTGTAATTTGAGTGCGTCATCTGTAATTTGAGTGCGTCATCTGTAATTTGAGTGCGTCATCTATAGCTTGAGTGCGTCATTTGTAACTGGTGTGCGTCACGTGTGTTCAGAATATAAACACAGTCCACTTACATTCACTCCTTGGGAAGCCTAATGATTCGCATCGTTTAATCGTCACTTACTGACGGTGTGATACACACATAGCAATTTTAGAGTGTCCTGTATATTTTAAGAAGCAAGTTACGATGACAGAAAATTGAAATTCTACTTATTTATTTGTCAGAAGTTCGAAGTTCAGTCGCGGCACATTGTCGCTGCTTGGCCCGAAGTTGGAGTTGTTAAAGATTCAGATAACTCGTTGACGTTTACCGAGTAAACAAATGATTCTTTAATTATTTCCTTGTTTGCGTTAGGTTGTAGTGTTGAAACAGGTTCAACTTCTAGTGCTCGGCAAATATTCGGGTCGTTAAAGTCTCGGTAACACGCTCAAGCGTATTTCGATAAATCGTTCCCCGTCGACGGTCGATTTACCTTCTCAAATATACTTAAGCACGGTGTAAGAGTTGCAACTGCGATTCGGGTCAGAGTTCATCTTCGCGAAAATATCTTCGTCGTGGAAGATCGCGTATCGAAAGTTCAAATAGTCTCGTAACTATCAGATTTTTCGCATTACACTACCTTTTATTTTAGTCCGTCATCTTTGTAAAATCAACTAAGATTTCTTTTTTCTTTTTTAAATTAATGACACCAATTAATTTAGAGTTCAGATATAATCGATAATTCATGAATGCAAAATTTACTAGTCATTACAAGCGGTTTTGATACATGTAAAGTCTGATATAATTTGACGACATAAAAATATCACAAAATGGTACTTATGATACATCAATTTTAAGCTTAAAGCTTCAAGAAAACGACTGAACCTCCCTTGAAACACATAACAGATGCAATAATATTTTAGATCATATTAAATGCATTGTTCGCTTTAACTATAAGTCAGCTATTCCTAGTTAATAATATTGATGAAACGTTACAATGGTCATTTTTATTAAGCTTCAAGCTTTAAATTGACATACGATAAGCGCTATTTACCGTCACTTTTATGTCATGAAATTGCATCAAGCATTTTACGTTTCGTAATTAGCATCTTAACGCGTACCATTAAATGTTCTACGTCTACCTACGTTTATACCTTATTGCTACCTGCAAATATTCGCAGAATTTACTGTAATGGTACGTAGAGGTTCGAAAGGAAGTTTCGTCCTCAATTTGCTAAAATTTGGTTACAACTTGATGAAAGCGTCGTTACAAACTAAATCGATTTGCTGACTGTAAGATTCGAGCTTAATTATCAAAGTTTCTCGTGAAGTAGCGTTTCTTCTTGTCGATCCTCGTGCGGCTTTCAATCTTTTCTTTTTCTCGAAATTGTCAACATCCGAGAATTACGAAGCTCTCGAAGCCGCTCCAACAAAAGCGAAACATTCTCCAACTGGAACAGTTTCTGTCTTAGGTCAACATCTTCTCAAAACTTTTACGTTCTACAACCATCTGGTTGCTAGAAAAAGATAAACCTTGATCTTGCTTTTGCGGAGCAATTAGTATACTCTGCGGTAACTGCTCACCTTGCACCTACTTTTCCCAATACTCAAGCTTTATTTTCATTTCGAATATATTCTCGTTAACCACTTTCAGGTTATTCTTTGTGCAGACAGTTTCGAATATTTGCACATTTTTTTCTTCGTGTATTTGTGAATATAAATCTGTACAAGCTTACGAATTTTCAAACTAGTGAATCTCCAAATCCTGAGAAGCCCGTTTGCAAACTATTAACAAGGTTTGAAATTCTGAGATCCCAAGGTCGAAATTTCCAACGCAAGTTGTTTTCAAGGAACGTTCGAGTGACCAAAAGCTCTCGGTATTTCCACAGTATGCGGCATTATACGGTTTCGGTTTGAATTATTGGTACGAGGAAGGTGGCTGTTCGATTTGCTATTGAATAACGATGTAGCTATTGGCTGCAATATCCTAATATTCGATCGAGTTCCTCAAATGAAATCTGCCTGCTACGATCGCGTAAATACACTTTGTCGTTTCCTAAACGAAACTGTTCTATACCCGTTTTATAGCTCGATCGATTCTTACCGATAGCGTCATTTCAACGCGCTATAACGTTGCCACCTAAATTAGGTACGTGACAATGGGAACCTGAAAAGAACAAGAAATTTTGCAATTTATCTCTAGGAAACATAGAGCTGTAGATTTAGGTTAGAATTCAAGCTACAAATGACGCGCTCAAGATGACACACTCGAGCTACACGTGACGCACTGAATCTACACATGACATATGCATTCTACCTAACAATTCCCAACCACTGTCTTTTCAACGCGAATCGATTCATTTCATTCGATGTCCATTCTAATAACACCGATATTAAATTTCTGGTAGATCGAATGACTGGCGGGAAATTTGAATCCGGTATAACCATTAAACTGTCTGAATATTCGCTGAATATTCTCCCCTAGCTGTGAAGAACGATTGTAAGGTGACCTGACTATTTCGATGACTATCTTAGCAACCTGAACCCACAAAGGGTTCAGTTTCAAACTGCTCCAACCGCAAAGGGTTAAAACCTTTAATACTTCAAGTATGTCTTCTTGTGGCTAGGTTACTCTATATTTTTATTTAGCATTACTGTATCTTATTTAATGCATGCAATTTCTCTCCAATTCCTCCAAGTTCCAAAACGTTACTGAAAATTGACAATAATCGAGTATGCGAAAAATAACGAGATATCGAAGGTGTCGTATTTGTGCGTAAATTATGTATTAGTCAAACGTACGCGTGTTTATGGAACAAACACGCAACGACGTTAATTACAAATTTACCGTTCGGAACGTTAACGACCACCGAAACGGATCATACGTTAATCGCGAATTTAATTAACATTGGGCCACTTTTCGAATCTGTTTCTCGCTAGTGTCGCGAAAAGTTGCATTTTATTCTTTCTCGTTCGTTTCCGCGAGATCTCTCGTTTACAGCCGTTTCTTTTAATCGCGCCGACGAGTCCGAACAACCGGCCAGACTTTCGCGAGTTTCGACTTCACAATATCGTTGGATGTTTAAACGGAATTTCAATTCTTTTGTTTACGAAATTTTAAATTACTTCGTTGCCGGCGCGTGCGATAGGTGCGGTCACGAGAAATTTAATATTAAAGTTGAAAAATATCCGAATGGAGCCAGACGGTGAATACCGTAAGAAAAGTTGTTTCATTAAACTTGCCAAATTATAGAACGAACCATCAAACTTATGGAAGTTGCTTGTTTATAATGTTTGTATATTCTCGATTCTGTTCCCGCGATGGCGATGGATATTTTGTCAGGCGTTTTCACGGAATTTTGTTTCCCGACGGTTTCATAAAACACGCGATGCGATTACCAAGGCAGAAAGACGTCGACCGGCTGGTTCTCCGTTGCGTTCAATTTTAATACAGACCTAGAGTGGCATTATTTTCTAACGTGGTGAATTAGATTCACCACGGCGGTAAATGGAATTCTCGTTTCCCTTCGTCGGGGAAAAAGCTTTTCACTACGTTCTTTTCGTTTTCCGCTCCATAGATCGCTTCGCATTCGTTTTTCACTCAATTTTCAAATTCAAACCTTCATTCACTCGCTTGTTTACGTCCTACTTCCTCCACGAGTACACTCGTAAAAAACATTTATGCATAATTTACCAAATTAATCATATTTCGTTCTACCATATTTACATCATTTTTCTTTCACAAGTCTGTCAATATCGTTTGTACGTAATCGATTAATATGAACCTCGTTTACTAATTTATTAATATACATACGTATGTATACATATACATATATTAACATATGTATACACACATATGCATATACACATTTGCATACACACATATGCATACACACATTTGCATACACACATATATATACACACATCTGTATACACACATTTGCATACATACATATGTATACACACATATGCATACACACATATGTATGCATATGTATATTTATATGTATACGCACACATTATAATTATATTATAATGTAAATATATGTGTACATATATACGTACGTACATTTAAAAAATTTAATATGTGTGATCAAACGTTCCATGCATGTAAACATATGTATAACTAAACACATGTATGGCATTAGACATAAAAATGGGCTTTTTCGAAATGAAGAATGACTTGTACAGGCTATAAAGTGTGGAGTAGTGCAAATATTTGTCATTAATTAAAGGTAATTACTAATTATTCTGATCGGATCTAGTGTAGGATTCGCAGATGGTCTACAATGTTATATTACATCAAAGAGGGTTGTTTCTAGGAGATTGATTACTTGCCGGGGCAATCCCGACTTTGCTTGATCCCTACATTTATGTACATAACCTGACTCGTCCTTCGTTAGCACTGTTTATTCAGAGATTAATAATTCCTGCCTCTTGGGAGAACCTTTGTTGAAGTTGCATTTAAATGTTTACTGATTAGAAACGTACCGATATGCAGCTGATAATACATGTCTCCGTGCGACCACCATTTTGCCACACCGATAAATAGTTCTTGAGTTTCGTTTAATTAGAGAAATTGTTCTACGTTAAAATGCTTAACAGAAAATGATGATTCCGTTAAAGTGCAGATAATGTGGATGTGAAACATAAAAGAGTGGATATTAAAATCGTTTTAAAGTACGAGCTAACTTTATACGAGCGTGTGCAATAAACAAGTTCTAAGAGCATCGTAACCGGGAACTAATTACGAGGCTAATTATTGTTATCTTTCCAAAAATCTCCGCTTTCATCGCGATCGCAAAACATTCCCGTAGTTCCACAGGAGCAATAGGTTGCGCGTTATCCAATTTCGAAAATGATCGGCCGTCGTAAAAACGAGTAATGAAACAAGTTCGTCGCGAGTCGGCCAAGGAAGTTGGCTAGTCTCGTAAAACACGCGGAATTTTAATGAACAAGTTGAGAAATTTCAGTGAGAAATAAAGTGCAGCCGAAAGGAGGTCTCTCGAGCGCTGCTGGTTGCTCTCAAATTATAGTGGAAACGACGCGGATGAAACTCAAGAAAGCGATGCCAGAAAGAGAAAAATGGAAAAGGGTACATATTTTTACTGTATTACGAATATGTACAAACGTTCAGAACAATCTCCCTTGTCGCTTGTGTCTCGAACAATTGCTCCTCCGCTTCTGTGCTCTCTTATCCTTCAATATTTATTCCTGACCTAGAAACATGTCCAGCTAGATCTTCGTGCGGCGATATAACACGTGGACATTCCACATTTGGTAATACAACGCGTAGAAATTCCACGGGTGGCGATATAACGCGAGGATATCCCACACGTGGTGATATAACGCAAAGATATTCTACGCATAGGAATTTCAGAAATGGCGATATAAGGCGAGGATGTACTACGCATAGAAATTTCACGAGTGGCGATATAAAGCGAGGATACCCTACGTGTAGGAATTCCACGAGTGGTGATATAACGCGAGGACGTCCCACGCATAGGAATTTCATGAGTGGCGATATAACGCGCGGTGTCCCACGCATAGAAATTCCACATGTGGCGATATAACGCGAGGATATCCAATGCGTAGGAATTCCACACATGGCGATATAACTTGAGGATATCTCACGCGTAGGAATTCCACACATGGCGATATAACGCGAGGATATCCCACACGTAGAAATTTCACGAGTGGCGATATAACGCGAGGATACCTCACGCATAAAAATTTCACGGGTGGCAATACAACGCGTGGATATCCCACGCGTGGTTATATAACACGTGAGTATTCCACACGTGGTGATACAGCGTACAGGAATTCCATTCATGGCAATATAACGCGTCGATATCCTACACGTGGCGATACAACACATTGGAATTCCACATCTAACAATATAACTAATAGAAATTCCACGCGTGGCAATATAACGTGCAACATAACACGTGAAAATTGAATCTTTTTCGTACGAATAATAATCCGGATTTTATCAGAATAAATTTACAAAATTAGCGAGAAAATTTCGTTCTACGAAAAAGCAAGCAGATATACAAATGTCGTACGCGTATTAAACTAAAAGCGTAAATACAAGGATTTAAAGGGTGGACTGTAATTTTAGGATTTCGAAATTTTTACTTGTTTTTATTTGTTTTCCCTTAAATTTATTCCCGATCGCATCGTGCAAATACTCGAAGGGATAATCCTGTTTTGAAATTTCGAGAGTGCGTGCTATTGATTTTTGGTAAAATCCCAATTTATTCAGGATTAATTGATATTTAGATTTTTCCGATGGGTGAAGTATTCGGTGATCGGTTTTCGGGGAAAATCGAGCGGAACGTTGATTCGGAAAAAGCGGCTTTCCACTACAAATTAGGTAAAACCAGTTAGAGATTGTGTATTTTCTGTCGATTCTCGCGTAAAAATGGGGTAGGATAATCGTCAGGCAGTTGTGCAAATCCTCGCTTCGTTTTTTAACAAAATTTACATTCGTACCATCGACTTCAATAATCCGCGTGCTAGTGTTTTACTACCCTGCTTTTATATCGTTAGTTTAGTTCTCTAATTTAGCCTGTTTAATTGATATTCATAAAAAAGCGATGTCACGATATGAATAAAATTAACATAATCTAACTTTAACATGGATAGACATAAGACAACTCAACCGAACTTGAGCATAACCTAACTTAAATCAAACTTAATCTGAACCTTCGTTAAGACGAGCAACCTTGACATAATTCAAATACGATACCATATAAACAATATGATGAAATCTAATATGAATTAACCTCACTAAACTTAACCTTAACCTTCGACAACTATATAACATGATACAACTACTTAATCTATTCCCAACTTAACCAAAGTCACACAGGGATCACAATGATGAAATAAATCAAACGAAGGTATTTCATGGATTTGCATAGCAACAAAATTTCTTTGGAAAAGGTCGATGAGCCCCAACTACAGTGTCTACTTGGATCGTGTCCAATTCAAATGTTTGCCCACGATTGGCTAATTCATAGACACACGTCCATAGGAGAATATTGTATGCCTGAAATGCTATCATCAGCCAAATCTATCGCATTGACGAGTGTTTTACAACGAGTATTGTTAGTCCCTGGAGCGTGTATCGGTCTCGTTAGCTTTATGTAATTATGTTCCTGCGGACTGCAGTCCGACTGCAAGCCACAGATTTGATCGGGCATTAATGCACGCTTCATTATCCGGGATAATTAGTAATTCGACTGTGAGTCTCTATCACCCAGGTGTAAACACACGAGTAACTTTAATGCTTGTGAAACCTATGGTGTAGGTATTTTTCTATAATGCTGTCTTTGATAGGATTTTTTACATTGTTGATAATGTAATGTTCCATATTCACGAATTCCCAATTCCTAAATTTCCAAATTTCTCAGTTCCTAAATTTGCAAATTCGCAAATCCTTAGTTTCTACATCTACAAATTGCTATATTTCACGTTTCTACGTCCCCAAATCCCTATACCCCCAAATTCCTATATCCCCACATCTCTTCATCTCCAAATCTCCACGTCCCCAAATTTCTACGTCCCCAAATCCCTATATACCCAAAGTCCTACGTCCCCAAATTCCTATATCCCCACATCTCTTCATCTCCAAATCTCCACGTCCCCAAATTTCTACGTCCCCAAATCCCTATACCCCCAAATTCCTATATCCCCACATCTCTACATCTCCAAATCTCCACGTCCCCAAATTTCTACGTCCCCAAATCCCTATATACCGAAAGTCCTACGTCCCCAAATTCCTATATCCCCACATCTCTTCATCTCCAAATCTCCACGTCCCCAAATTTCTACGTCCCCAAAATCCTATAATCCCCAATTCCCAAATCCCCGATTCTCAAATCCCCAATTCCCAAAATTCTCAAATTCTCAAATTTCGAGTTGCGTAAAAGAACCTAAGAAATAAAGATGCCGAATAAACATCGAACGAGAAAGATTAGCAGTGGAAAAATGAGAATGGTTTTTTTCAGTCCTACGTCAGGTGAAATTCAGGAACATTTGTTCTTGAAAACGTTTCCCCCGGCTGCCTTTTTCCTTGATAAATCGTGGCCAACCACGATATTCAAGAGGATGAAAGAAAAAGGGGGATGCACGAAGGAGGGAAACGTCGAACGGTATCGATGACAAACGAGTAATCGAGAGACGAATCACTTTGTACGTGCAGAGGGAAAAACAGCAATTCGGGATGCTTTTAGAAGATATGTATGTACATATCCATGAAATATGTACTTCGTCGATTTTATTTTGCGTTCATGTTATTGGATTGCTGTTTACCCATTAGATCGACTCAATTGAGTGACAAACATGAATTCTGCGACGCTATAATTGAACGGAGGGTCGTCAATATTTCAGAGCGTTCCAAAATATTGAATATGTTGAGAATTTGCGGATTTGGAACTGAGACATTGGTAATTTGCAAAATTTCAGTATTGAAGAATTAAAAGACCTGGTTGCACTTCTCATCCAGTTTTCATGACCCGATCGCATCGATAGCTGTCTCTCGAAAAGGTAATTATTTATTAGAAGTGAGAATTAGTTCGAAAGTGCAATAACATGTTACACAATTCAAACACCGAAGAATGTAACTACTTGTAACATAGTAACGCGAAGTTGTTAAGCAAGGCACGCCAGGAACGCACTGTTGCGGTTTATTGATTTTTTAAATTACCACTCTATAGCGCACCACATTAACAGGCATTAATTTTGCTGTCGTTGCGGGCGGCAACAATAAATTGTGCCGGTAATTAAAGCGTCTACGGGGATAAAAAAACGAACGCAAAAACTGCATAAAGCGCAGAATAGTTCTTTCCCCTTAACTGCGAACGTTTCTTACCGAAACTTCAGTAATTTAACATTCTCCCTTTCTCCTCAAATAAGGACGTGACTAAAAACGATTTACCAAAAAGAAAAATAACAACTTTTCTTTTATCTTCGCGTTTCTGAAAGCTAACACTAAAAATTCAACCAGTATATTCGTTATATTGCAGTATTAGTACAGTATTAGGTTGGCAACTAAATTCATCACCCTCGTATTATATCACCACCCGTTGAATCACTGCACTATTGCCACGCTTTATATCGCCACGCGCTATATTTCCACGTGTTGTTGCACCATGAGTTGTTTCACGTGTGATAATACGACACGCTGTGTCGCTACGAATTTTGATACCACGCGTTATATCGCCACGCATGGAATTCCTACGCGTGGTATACCCACGCGTTATATCGCCACTTGTGGAATTTCAACGTGTAGTACATCCTCGCGTTATATCACCATGTGTGGAATTCCTACGCGTAGGATATCCTCGCGTTATATCGCCACTCGTGAAATTTCTACGCGTAGTACTTTCTCGCGTTATATCGCCATGTGTGGAATTCCTACAGGTGTGATATCCACGCATTATATCGCCACCCACTATATCACCGCGCGTTTTATTGCCACCGTTGCATTGCCACGCATTGTTTCACCGCGCGTTATTTCGCTATATATTATGTTTCACTAAACATTATCCTTTTACACACGATATATTGCACGTATTGTACTTGTACACATTATATCACCACGAGTTATATTGCCACACGTCATTTCTACGCACTATATCGCAATGCCTTGTACTGTCAAATATATTATTTCCACCCATTATGTTTCCATGTGTTATATTACCTCACGTTACATCGCCACGATCGAATTTCAACACTTTTTGAAACAAAATAAACAATCACCTAGTTGCCAACCTAATGATAACGTTATTCCAAATTTTCCTGTTATTAATTATTATAATAAATTATGTTAAATTCAGACTCAACCAAATTCGAAAATATCAAATTTTTTGCTAAATTTGTTAGGCTTGACTAATATAGCATACAGCTTGTACGTATGTATCTAAGAGACGTTGACTTTCAATTTGCATTCCCAATAATTCGGTTTCCTGTGCAGTTATGCAGGTACCTATGCCCGCAACGTATGTCACGTACACAGTTGAACACGTGTTACGTGAACTACTACTGTATAAAGGGTTGTATGTAGGAGAAACGGATTTGAGAGATAGTAGGAGAAATTGGAATGCCGCCAGCTTTCCATGTTCGATGATTTCGCATTAAACTTAAAATGTACGGCCGACCGGTGGATGTCGCGAGAATGGTAAACGAAGGTTTATCAAAGCGGTGATAAAGGAATATTTTATTACACGGACATTCTGCGAAAGCGTTTCTCATATAACGTTTCGTACGAAATGTGCGAAGCTTGTTTCGCAAGAAATGTTCATAAAGAATCGCTAACTTTTTTATTGTATGAATATTTAAACACTAAGTAACTGCTACGGAGGTAAATGGAACTTTTAATGCAAACTAGTTGCTCGTTGCTACAAAACATTATGATACCGATAGTACAATGGATAATATAATTAAAATCTTCCTGTGCATGAACCATATTTATGCCTGATTTTTATGTTCATTTATCTTATCTTTCCTATCTGTGTAATAGATAACTCTAATCTTAAAAGAAAACTTTAAATACTTAATTTGACATTAGCTCTTTAAGGCATCAAACATGCCTGACCACAAACAGCTGGTTTCACGTATGCTCAAGTGTAACGTATAGGACTACAAGAACGCGCAAATGGTTTTCTGTTATGTATAAAATATTCCAAATTTTCCTACATTAACAGTCGTATCAGAAATTATCTCCAAACACGTGTAAGAAAACCTCACCGCATAATCAGTTGAATCGCAACGCTCCAATAAATAATGAAATACGACGTTTAACATCGTGTGTACTCGTGTAAAATTACGATCTTTTACAACGTGATAAGAAATGTTTGAACATGCGATTCCTTTTAACCGTGTTCATGCATTAATTCCTAGACGGCCGTATATCTCATTCGAACTAGTTACATTTAAGTGGAATCAAACATTTTTTAGTTATAACGTGCATTTTATATAAACGAGGTTCAAATAATTGATATTCCTAATTAGACAAATAAATTAACGCTGCCGCGCTGTATCGCGCCACCGGAAGTTTCACTTCACAATATCAAAGCTCGCGAAATTAGGCAATTTTAGTACGCAACTCGCTCGAGTTACGACAAATTACGACTAAACTTTATTATTTCCATAAAATACACGGCCGTCTATGATAAAAAGACACGAAAAGTACTCACAAGTGTCTGGTGGGTCGAAATAACTCGCGCAGCACAGCTAATCCTGGTCAAAACGGCGACAAAAACAGCACACACTCGTAGCACTGATCCAGCACAACAAACCAGTAGTTCACTTTGGTCAAATAATCGCACGAAACATCTACAACTACTCCGAAGGATTCCATCCAGGATAAAAAAAAGAACCAGTCACTTCTCCATCTCGAGTTCCGAACCGGAAGCAGTTCTACTTCACCATTTTATCCACCTCCTCCTGCAATGCAATTCACCACCGTATACAGTACACCGTAGAGGTTATATCATGGTTCAACGAGGAAAACGCGAACGATCGAACACACATCTCTCTGTTTAATCAAGCATCACGATTGTCGTCGTCGTTTCCCGCGTTTCAAAGACGATTAACGACTTACTTGATGGACCGTGTCCGTGGCACGAGAGCGTACACTTCATAACCTCCGGTTCGTCGATCACGCTTCCCATCGCTTAGAAACGAAGTCCGTGGCAAGGGTAGTCCGTGGAAAATCGCGGAAGCAGGCTCGTTCGCGGCCGCGAGGTGGCCACGAAACGAGGTTAATGGCACTCGAGACGCTCCAGCCTCCCTCGAACGCGTCGTTCCCGATCAGCTGCACTAACCTCGCTAATCGATGAATATCGAGGAAAATGAGGGAAGAAAAAATAAATATCGTGAACACCAACCACGAGTTTCCTCGTGAACTCAGCAACAACCGGGTCGGCACTTACGGTAACCCACTTTCGAGCGACATCGGCATTTTTTTCCCTTCCGCCGATGATCCTGACTATTATTGAATCGCGAACATCCGCGTCCACGAGTCACCGAACTTGTAATCACTGTCAATTTCGTGCACTGCCACTCGTACACGGCCAGCTGACAGCGTCGAGACGGCGACGGGGAAAACAGCCCTCGCCTTGCTCCATTTAAGCGTCGATTTTACGGAATCACGTTACCCGATTACCTCTCGGGACATCGTTCCCGATCCTGGCTCGGATCGGATGGCGATTCGGCTAACATCGTGAACGGTCTTTCACGAACTCGTACACGAAAACAGCGAATGTACCGACGAGAACGGTGCACGCATCGAATAACCTCGCGCAGCCAAAATGGTGGACGACACTCCCGTGTTCCGCTTTAACTCTATCGCTACCACGGCCTTGTCCTTTTCTCTCGATTAACAACCGTCGAGCGTGACACCGCTGCCGAAACGCACGACGTTAACACGAATCCTGTATGGAATCACACTGTCGAACCGTGGATACGGCGAAGATCACGATCGAGTCGAGTGCACTGGAACCGCCTTTTGGTGCACAACACAACACACCAGGCTACGTGTAAAGTGGACCATTCGGCTGACGGGTCGACACGTTCGTTTTCACGGCTTCGCGTCCTTTCACGGCTGACCACTGACGTCGCGGGCTCGTTTCGCGGGGTCCAAGAAGGGCCGGGGCCCGGTCACCTGATCGTGGCGTGGAAAAAAGCTCCACGAAAGACGACAGCTTCGAGAGGCTCCTCGTTGAGGGCATTCCAGCGCAGCCAGGGTGGACCGAAACGAACGCCGCGCCATCTGCCGAGGAAAACGATCACCCGACAACTGCCATGGCCGCGCAACCAACCCTCGCGTCAATAACAATCGAGTGACACGCGACGCGTGTCTCGCTGCACTGACCGCATCCTGCCACTCTAGCGTCATTCTTTCGCTAGCCTATTCTCCTCATTTTTCCAACATAATCGCTGAACGGAAACTATTCTAATATCTCGGCGTGTTTCGACTCGCGATTTCTTACGTTTTCGATTAACCGCGAACGGAACTACGAGTGGCAGCTGCGCGATTCGAACTGAGCACAATTTTGCATGAGAACCGCGACCCGAGCACGGAAATGCACGAGTTCGAACGAACGTCTCCGTAATGGAGCTCGTTGATCGTCGAGACACCTGGAAACGATATATGGAACTTTCAACCCAATTTAAGGGATGAAACGTGTCGTATGGTCAGACAGCGACCTATTCGCTTGAAAACTGGATTGCACAAATGCAAACGACGCCGAGACGAATAGAATAATATCGACAAAGGATTGGTTTTCAATCGAACAGCGATATTTACTTGCGTCGTCATAGTATTCTTAACGATACTTGCGACTCTTTGAGTACCTTTAAAACGTATTGCAATTTGCTCTTTTGTCGTTTTTAACTCGTTGACTGCCACCGTGGAAATTGACATACGTGGTCAAACAATCTATAATAGACTGTTAAACGCGTACGATGCCACAGTGAAACTTGACATATATGATCAGACACGCCACAGTAGAGATTACTAGTACGTTCACTACCGCGGTGAAACTCGACGTACATGGTCAGAGACACTATAATACATATTATTAACGCGTGCACTACCACAGCAAAACTTGATGTACATAATCAAACATGATATAATACACATTTCTAACCCGTTGACTGTTATAGCGAAACTTAATGTATACATATGATCAAACACGCCATATTGCAAATTACTGAAAATATAGTTAATTTTCCGCTTTCATCTTTCACTTTATTAATGTATATTGTTCTCTCAGTATTGACACTCAGTCTATTTTTTTATTTTTCCTTTATATAATTTAGCTGAATCTGTAATATCGACTATCATGACAATCAACGTTTTAAAATCAACAGTTTATAATTGATTCAGAAACCATATTAAATGTTTGAAGATTTTTTAATTTTAATTCTTTACCTGATTCTTTGCATTATTGTTACCTTAGACGGTATGGGAAAGACCAGTTTACCAGGAATTTATGTTCAAATTGTGTCATAGTGTTCAAAATTCCAGTCTCGTATTTGCTCTTCTTCTCCCCTGTCTGAGGGAATACATTCTTCATCTTCTAATGTCTGGAATATTATCTTACATTACCTCCTAAGTCTCGCAAATAATTTATTAAACAATACACTTACCGGTTCTTGAATCAGCGATCGAATATAATTAAGTTCCTGATCTCTCTCTAATTGACATTGATTACGTTCTTGACATCTTTTGTAGTGCAGCAACCAAAATCCGAGATACTTTACCGGATCGTACGGCTTCTTCGATACCACTTCCTTAATTGCCATTTTTAATGGTATTTGAAAATGGTCCTTTAACCATTTACTATCAGGGGACAATAGCATTTCGTCCGTGTCAATAGAAGAACATTCGTCTTTGATTTCTTCTTTGCTAGTTTCTTTAGAAATGAAATTTTAATTTTGTACTAAATGAATTTTTAATAGCTGATTCTTTATAATTTTGTTAACGTTTAACTTACCCACCAGTGTTTCTAGAACTCCTCCCGGTTCCTTTTCATTATCATTGTCAGACTTTTCAGAAAGTTTCTCAACTTCGTCGTTTATTTCTTCGCATTTTTCCACATTAGTTGTGAAAGGCAAACACTCTAATCGATGATGAGTCGGCATGAGAGATGTTATTAGCAACTCTTTTAAAGTTTCTTTACTGAAGAAATTGATATAGAACATTTCTGATGTTAAAATTCTGTTTGCTGGACGATACCTTTCATTGAAATTATGTTTAGTTTATCTGCTCTCCTACCTTTTACCATCTTGGACATCAATTTTTTTCCCAATTTTTTTCGCAAAAGTATTTAGCGGATCTGGAATACTTGTATCGCTTATTATTGAACGATCTTTTTCCATTTTAAACGATTTTTATTCTCCAATCCTGAAAGAAAACAACCTTAAATCATATTTTAATTGACAATCTACGTTCAATCGATACAGGGTGAACAAAAATTGTTTGACCTATCCTGCAAATCTTGTAACACAACCATAAAATAATTTAGAATCGTTTGTTAAAAATTGATTGAAGGAAAAGCTATTAGTTTTTTGTGCAGCCGGCGACACACAAACAAACAAGTTTTTGTACCTTTCTATTTACATTGTTCTCAGTGTCGAAACAATATTTATTTTCGATAACTTTGTAAAAACAACTCGTCACTGTTTGCGCAACTCATATGTATTGCACAAGTAAAGACCTGTATGCATAAACTACAACAATTTAAATCAAATATTTCTGTACAATGTTTTCTGTTACTATTTTAAATTCACTTTGTAAATTTCGAAATTTCAAGTTCCCAGAAAAACATTTTAATTAAGTCTGTATCTTTCCGCATTCGACAACAATTGTGACTATGTAGCACAATGCTATTCAACGAGCTTACAACGCGGTATTCTTGCGTCAATCTTCCAAGTGGCTATAATAAATTTCTCAACGAAACAGTGCCACCTAATATCGTCATTTGCGATGTGCTATTTATGACAAGATCCAGTGATAACGATGCTGAACTGTCAATCACGGCTACCTGATGTTTGCGTAAGCTGGTGTTTTTCAGAAACTTGAAGCCGTTGGTCTGGTTAAAAGCAGAAGAGGATAGATCAGAGATAAGAAAAATGTGACCGTAGTAAAGTTCCGAGATAACGATTTTTTATGGGCCCCGCTTCAAAACAAACACATGCAACACACATAATAATCAAATTATTACACACAGCGCATAAATACATCAGGAGTCTTATCGAAATGCAAATCTTCCGATCTCCGCTAGGATATTCCTGCTAAGTTTCATCGAGATTGCCTGATTCAGGTTTGAAAACATCTCCTGAACAGTCAAGGCAACCGCTGTGTTCCGTGCATCTCGTTTAACTCCTGAAATCGGGATGTCCCATGAAAATCCAAAGAAAAATGGAGATAAAACGATTACGGTCTGGCCGCAATGGCTGGCTGCATGCACACGTAAGTATAATCAAATTTATAATGATCCCTCTTAATTCTTCCATCTTGTGACTGATATAACAAGCACCAATTGATAAACTTTTCTTTAATTTCTTTGCTAATTCAAAGCTCTTAATATCCATAAAATTTTCCAACAGTTCCAAATATGTTCCATTAGCCCTGCATCAATTTATAACAAAAAAAAGGAAAATGTAGCAAATTTCATTTAATAACATCATCGCGTAATAAATACCAAGATATTGAATACCTTGCAAGTAACCATTCAATCGCAGTAACTGTACAAAATTGAACCAAGATAGAATCTGTTAAGAAGAAAGTTGAACAGTTACGACATATTTGCTGAAAGTTCACGTGCAAGGTGTTCGATTGACGTGAAACTCGATTAAGGTGCTCTAACGTAATTACTGGTACATCAAGATGCACTGTGTCCCACACATCAAGGCGTTTGTAGACCTCTAGCTATGAATGAGCTAATGAAATTATTCTCGCATCCGTTGACACAACTGTTTCATGGCCGTTTGTGACAGTCAGCTTAGTTGTTATCGGAAGTGGCCTCGCGAATGGCTGGGCATCACCGTACTTGGCTCAACTGACATCAACGGAAGCGAACATGCCTTTGAGACTGACAGACACCGAAGCATCCTGGGTGGCATCCCTTTTAAATCTTGGCCGGTTCACCGGCGCTTTGCTCAGTGCACTGTGTCAAGGTAAAGTCGTTTCTTCATTGTCAGATAGAAAATTTGTCTGGCAAGATTCGTCGATTCATTCGCTACAGTCATGATCTGAAAATTTATTTGCAAAATATTTTACTCTTAAAAATAGCAATCCAACAGTTCGCTTAGAAATTTATAACTTAATAATATACACGTCACTGATGGAATGTAGTACGAGAACAGTTTCCATCAGAGATCGACCGAACAGGTAGATATTCATTTCTGATTAGATCGATCCTCTCTTACAGCACACGATCAAGTAACCAAACAGGGCAAGCAATGGTGTTCGGCATTGCTAATCGAGAATTCGATAAGAACAAGGCAGCCACGACTCAGCACTCGTAGAAAAACCTGACACGAAATCGTGGTATGTGACAAAGACAATGCAAACCAATAAACTAAAAATTAAATCATATTCCTTGATCCAACGAAAGGATCGTCGGTTCTGAGTTGTGGTGATCTTGTTCTCAGGTAAATGTAACTTTAACGTGTCGCAACGTCATCTTTAGAGTACACCGGACGAAAGAAAGTGCTCCTGCTCAGTGGAATACCGTTGGCTGCTAGTTGGGTGTTTAGTATTTGTGCCACATCGGTCGCATGGCTGTACACCTCAAGATTCTGCTCAGGAATTGGCTCTGGAATGACATGGTGTGCACTGTCTTTGTATTTAAGCGAGATAGCCGATCCCAGCATCCGTGGATCATTGGTAAATCCTAATATTCGTTTTTTATCGTCTTTGGCGTAACTGGATAGGGATCAAGGTGGATCTGTATTCGTGAAAGTCGTTATATACCTTATACTGGACATTACAAAGTTTGCGAAAGCTATTAATAAAATTAGGGTACCTGATCCTAGATAAATGTCCTAGTTACGCCAATGTCCATCATACGGAATCAACAGTTTTCTGCAATCTATAAAAAAAATGTTATTTCGTCTATCTCTTGTATCGCGTTAATTGGACAGTATTCTTTTAACGGTTTCATACATTTCCATGGAAATTAACTTGTCTTGATAAAGATCATGATTGTGGTCTACATCTTTAGATATCCTTTAACGTGAACGCATCTTCCGTTGGTATGTTCTTGGGAAATGCAATGGGTCCTTATCTGTCCATGGAGATGTTCGGGTACGTGAGTCTCGTTCCGAATATCCTCTTCATGATCCTCTTCAGCATGATACCCGAATCACCCTACCATTACCTCCTGCATGGGGATATCGACAAGGCTGAAGCATCCTTGAAATGGTTCAGGCGAGAGACTGACGTCAAAACCGAGATACGAGAACTTCAGGAATTCGTCAACGGGACTGAAACAAACAATTTTGTCAAGCTGAAGGAGTTTCTCATGCCAAGTGATTTACCATTATTTTCTTTGACCGTTTAAGGTGTTTCATTGTCTTTACATTTATGTTTTCCTATTATGTTTTAGGCAACTTCAACAAAGCTCTGATCGTGGTCGGTATTTACTTTTTCACTTATATGACTGGGTACTCCGCTCTGAACTCGTATTCAGAAATAATTCTTATAAGAAGTAAAATTAGCGTGACACCCAGTCTGGTGGTGACGATTCTCGGACTTTCAACGATTCTGGCTGGTGCAGCTGGTACGATATTGGTCGATAAGTTCGATAGAAGATTATTTTTGATCATCTCTGGCGCTGGATCGTCCATATCCCTGGCATTGTTAGGCTTACATTTTCATCTGCTTTCTTTGGGCTACAACGGAGCGAGTTTAACGTGGTTACCTATATTCTCCATGTTAATGCTTAATTTGTCCATGTCTATTGGATTACAGCCGATACCGAGCACTCTGCTAGGTGAAATGTTCACGGCGAACATGAAGACTATAGCTTCAACGTGTGTGAACATCAACAACGCGTTGATGTCTTTCGCCAGTGCGAGAACTTATCAGCCGTTTCTGGACTTAGTTGGTGAAAAATATGTGTATTGGACTTTCAGTGTTTGCTCGATATTCGCAATACCGTACGTTCTCTTTCTGATACCGGAAACAACCGGCAAAAGTCTCTTGGAGATTCAGCAATCTATAAAAAAATAACGGAACATTACGGTGATATTAATTCATAGAAAATGAATTTATAATTGATTGAATGACTAAATTAAGATACGATCTCTTTATACGTGTTACTGTATTCGTTTACAATATATACTACGGAAGCGAAATATGTGTTGAGTGAGCGCGTGCGTGTGTGTGTGTGCGTTTGCGCTTTATTGAGACAAACTACCAGTATCTGTATATAATACTAATAGATAATAAAAAAAGGAACATTTGTGACTTTTGTGGCACAATGTTGCATATACGCAATTACATTTTAAATAAAAGTAGTATATACCTTACTGTAGAAATTATGTTTCAGATGTTCAATTATATTCAAATAGAAATTGTCGTAGATTAGCAATTAGTATAAACTCGTATAAATTAACTACATAACTTGTAATCAAATTGTACTCGAACGGAAAACTCTTGCTATTAATTTATCTTACCATTTACCACAATTTGAGAAGAAGAGTAGTAATTATTTGCAAAATTTTTAGCTGGAAATTACTGGAATATGTCTGATCATTTCAATTGTAACGGATTTGATGTATTTCGATTGTGGTGGCAGCACCGTTGCAAAAGGTAGTAGGCAAGGAGAGGGTATAACATAACCAACACTTGGTTGTAACAACATGGTAAGTACGACTGTTAAGGATCTTTACAATATTTAAACAAATTCCATTGTAGTTATGTTCCTTCTTAAACATACAAAATACATTCTTTTTAACATTACAATCATCCCATATCCATCTTTGATTAAATAAATTCATCAAAGTATCTTGTAAAATCGTAAAAAGCGAACGCACCGCATGGCAAGCGTATACAATAAACAGTTTATAGTTATTAATTGCATATCTGTATATATTTATCATATTATTATATGCTTAACACAAAATTTATTATAGCCACACAAGGAATTTAGTGTACCTCGCCATGGGTCTATGGAATTTTATCCCAAAAAAGGATCCCGAAGATGTTATACTAAAGCTAAGGTCTTCCTGAAAGATGATCCAAATTAATTTATTGAATGGCTTTTGTTGATTACAAAATTGATTGACTTATGTGGTCAGGGAACCTAATCATCCAGAATGAAGTGAGTAGATATAAGATCTTAATTACTTTGAATTATGTGTAGTTCTAATATTCAATAACATTATTATATGTTCTGTATTATGCGACACAATGACCATAGTTTGATAGACACAAAAATGTGTTAGTCAACTTTGGTTGCGGTATAGGAGCTGCTTGATATTGTGCAGTATGGTTCAAACCGCTGTGTCAAAAAATAACTCTATGCACTGCTTATGCAGGTAGCAAGGAGGCCAGGCATATTCCATATTCTCTTTGGAGCCCATTGGGTGATGATCATTGAGCTAAACCATGTCTGACACAGTTCTGCAATGCTAAACAAATAATTTTTCTAATATAATGTATAATTGTTATGATTTTAATTGTAAGATGTATAATCTGTTACAGGTATTGCATCTTGTTGGTACACGAAAAAATTAAAACACAAGGGTTTATGAAAAGCTGCTTAAGATAAGGTATGTACACGTTTCATTTTTTATGCAGAAGTAATTGCCTCCTTCCCTATGTTGGTCTTCTTAATTAATGAAGATTAAAACATCATTGGAGGCAAAGATAAATAGCTTGATACATGACCTAATGATACGCTGTTATCGTACCTTAGATCTCCAAAGCAAGCTACAAATATGTATTAATTCAAACAGAAAATCACAAAAGGAATATCTACTAAAATTGCTAATTAATTCTAGATTCTACAGAACAACGCATCGACGAAGTATGATTTAAATAATGATTTCATTGTGACCAAAGCATATTGTATGGAATAAAAAAAGAAATGTAATGATTTTGCAAAAGGTAAATATTAATAACCACTTCTTTTTATTTAGAGTTATATTGTTAATTTCTTATGATTTATAATGCAACAATAAATAATACTACCACACAATTTCTTTTCCTTTCAATTCAAAATAAATAAATCATTTAATAAATTCTATGCTCCTACGTATCTATTTAAGAATAAAATAGTATATATTGAACCTGAAAATATATATACGCAATAATAGATTAAAAAATTAATAAAATGCTCTGTAAAAAGTCTGCTGAAATTATTCTGTCGGTAACAGGATAGAACTAAACTTAGGAAAACTGTCCAAATTTTGCAAATAAGCTCCTCTTTAAGAAAGGAAACGTGAAAACGATTTTCGGCGACTCCAAAAAGTTTTTTTACCATTTTTATGTCATTTCCTACCTTATTGACGATCGACTATTCTGAAAATGATGCTGCAAAGAAAATTTTGGAAATAGATAATAAATAATTCATGTAGTTGAATTCAATGCTGTCTTTTATTATAAATCTTCTAGATTTGGATAAATGTAGAACTTATAATATATACTTACCATTATATACGTACTTGATTCATGCGCGTTTAATGCACGATTGTTGGAACTCCGAATGGTGCATTTAGCACACATATCTTCAGTCCATAACATTTTCGTAAAAGAAAATGTGGAATAAATGAAATTATAATTTAAGTTATTCGTAGCTCTTAGCTCGATATCGTTTTCTAAAATTCATTTCGTGAAAAATCATTTAGAAAACGACATCGATTACCAGGTCACACCACGTGGAGGTTGCTACGACAGTGACCCACCCTATCTCCAAATCCCAACCACCCTCCAATTGCAACCTCATTTATCAGAAGGATAAATGAGTTCTAACTCTACTTAGCCCGTTCGCAAAAATATACAAGTTCTTTACCACAGTACAGCAAAGAACTTGTATCGCACGCAATATAACACACAAGCACACCATACAATTCCAAACTTAACGCTCGCATTCTAAGATTGCACCCGTGTTATCTAAAACGGTATCAAAAGCAAAGGGAGAAGGGAAGAAAGTTAGAAGAACTTTCTACTAGAAGGAAAGAAAGTTAGAAGAACTTTCGCAAAAAGGTGGACCAGCATTCTCTATCAAGTGAACCTCGCCTTCATGGGTCAAATGGTAGTCGAATAGTGGCTTACGTGAACCACGAGACCGCATTGAACCGAAAATGACTGGTAAGAACGAGTGACACATCCGCGAAGGGTTTCCCATTTCTCCCCGCTCCCGTTTAAAGGGAGGCTGACTGCAGAGAGGAAACCCACGCCGTGAGGCGGCAAATCGAGAAGGTGCTTCAATCAAAGTGCCTCGCAGAGATGTGTCCCTGGCGCTACACCAGCATTTGCAGCTCAGTACTGCCGCGTGTTCACAGCACTACCAACCCCAAATGATCCACTTGGGTTTGGACCAATCGACAGAGAATTACCGATTAATACTACACTCTAACGCGCAAAAAATTCACGTATTGTGAAAATGGGTGCAAGTTAGAATTGTAAGCGCTCAACTCGCTTATAAACTTAATACTAATTTCGTGGGATCCCACATACACACTCTGTTATAAAATTGCACTCGCATTATGTAAAATGAAACGCTAAACGAGAGAGAAAGAAAGGAAGAGAGGAACTAATACTATGATCTAGCGCGGAAAAAGTTTGCTAATTAAAATGAGTGCAATTTAAAACAGTATTCGCATACGCACACGCATACTTATTCTAAACGCCGCACGCGCACCTCTAATTCTAAGATTGCACTCGAATGATCTATAACGAAGTAAAAAAGCAAGGGAAAGGGAAGAAAGTTAGAAGAACTTTCTACTAGAAGGAAAGAAAGTTAGAAGAACTTTCTGCTAAAAGGTGAATCAGCATTTCTTGCCAAATGAACTTCGCCCTCATGGGTCAAAGGGTAGTCGCATCGTGACTTACGTGAACCACGAGACCGAATTGAACCGAAAATACTGGCAAGAACGAGTGACACATCCGCGAAGGGTTTCCCATTTCTCCCCGCTCTCGTTTGAAGAGAGGCTGACCGCAGAGAGGAAACCCACGCCGTGAGGCGGCAAGTCGAGAAGGTGCTTCAATCAAAATGCCTCGCAGAGATGTGTCCCTGGCGCTACACCAGTACTTGCAGCTCAAAACTGCCGCGTGTTCACAGCATTATGTACCCCCAATGATCCACTTGGGTTCAGGCCAATTGACAAAAAATAACTGGGTATACTACAGTCTAACGCGTAAAAAGTTCAGGAATTGTGAAAATGAGTGCAAGTTAGAATTAGAGGCACTTACAATGGCCCACCCACCCGCCCACGAACTTAAAATTAACTTAAAACTGACGCACGCATCCCTCGATGATTTGTCGATGATCCCTCGATGCTCCCTCGATGATATCTTCAAGTTTCGTATATACGCATTTCATACATGCACTCATCCATACTACAGTGTATTACAATATTTTGTACGCAACTTAAAATTAGCGGATCCATCGATGAAATCTCTCTGTGATAGTCCTGGATGATTACCTATGCTGTAACAATCAGAAACAATACGCGAAAGGAGAAAACAGATGAAAATTAGTAATATTAAGAAATTCGAGTCGACTCGAGAAAAATACGCAAATAAAATAACAATGTATAACAATATAAAATAAGAATGAAGTAATAATATAAGAAGGAGGAGTGTAAAACATTGATAAATATTATAGAAAGCACAAGTAAAAATGTGGAATTAAGAAATGTGAAATATTCAATTACTTTCTCAAAATCAAAACCTGAAACATACAAATGTAATTAAGACAAATATTATAATAATTACTTACTTGAAATAAAAACCTGAAACATACAAACTTGATTAAGACAAATATGAATCATTAAATTACTTACTTAAAATCAAAACCTGAAACATACAAGAGTAATTGAGACAAATATGAATCATTAAATTACTTACTTGAAATCAAAAGCTGAAACATACAAATGTAATTAAGACAAATATGAATCATTAAATTTCTTACTTAAAATAAAAATCTGAAACATGTAAATGTAATTAAGACACATATGAAAAATTTAATTACTTACATAAAATCAAAAGCTGAAACATACAAATATAATTAAGACAAATATGAAACATTAAATTACTTACTTGAAATAAAAACCTGTAACATACAAGTATAATTAAGACATATATGAATCATTCAATTACTCACTTAAAATAAAAATCTGAAACATACAAATGTAATTAAGACACATATGAAAAATTTAATTACTCACTTAAAATAAAAATCTGAAACATACAAATATAATTAAGACACATATGAAAAATTTAATTACTTACTTGAAAAAAAACCTGTAACATACAAGTATAATTAAGACACACATGAATCATTGAATTTCTTACTTAAAATTAAAAGCTGAAACATACAAATATAATTAAGACACATATGAAAAATTTAATTACTTACTTGAAATAAAAAGCTGAAATATACAAATGTAATTAAGACAAATATGAAACATTAAATTACTTACTTGAAATAAAAACCTGTAACATACAAGTATAATAATTAAGACACATATGAATCATTCAATGACTCACTTAAAATAAAAATCTGAAACATACAAATGTAATTAAGACACATATGAAAAATTTAATTACTTACTTGAAATAAAAAGCTGAAATATACAAATGTAATTAAGACAAATATGAAACATTAAATTACTTACTTGAAATAAAAACCTGTAACATACAAGTATAATAATTAAGACACATATGAATCATTCAATTACTCACTTAAAATAAAAATCTGAAACATACAAATGTAATTAAGACAAATATGAATTATTAAATTACTTACATAAAATCAAAACCTGAAACATACAAATGTAATTAAAACAAATATGAATCATTAAATTACTTACTTGAAATAAAAATCTGAAACATACAAATGTAATTAAGACACATATGAAAAATTTAATTACTCACTTAAAATAAAAATCTGAAACATACAAATTTAATTAAGACACATATGAAAAATTTAATTACTTACTTGAAATAAAAAGCTGAAACATACAAATATAATTAAGACAAATATGAAACATTAAATTACTTACTTGAAATAAAAACCTGTAACATACAAGTATAATTAAGACACATATGAATCATTCAATTACTTACTTAAAATAAAAATCTGAAACATACAAATGTAATTAAGACACATATGGAAAATTTAATTACTTACTTGAAATAAAAAGCTGAAACATACAAATGTAATTAAGACACATATGAAAAATTTAATTACTTACTTGAAATCAAAAGCTAAAACATACAAATGTAATTAAGACAAATATGAATCATTAAATTACTTACTTAAAAATAAAAGCTGAAACATACAAATGTAATTAAGACACATATGGAAAATTTAATTACTTACTTGAAATAAAAAGCTGAAACATACAAATGTAATTAAGACACATATGAAAAATTTAATTACTTACTTGAAATCAAAAGCTAAAACATACAAATGTAATTAAGACAAATATGAATCATTAAATTACTTACTTAAAATTAAAAGCTGAAACATACAAATATAATTAAGACACATATGAAAAATTTAATTACTTACTTGAAATAAAAAGCTGAAACATACAAATGTAATTAAGACAAATATGAATTATTAAATTACTTACTTGAAATAAAAAGCTGAAATATACAAATGTAATTAAGACAAATATGAAACATTGAATTACTTACTTAAAATTAAAAGCTGAAACATACAAATATAATTAAGACACATATGAAAAATTTAATTACTTACTTGAAATAAAAAGCTGAAATATACAAATGTAATTAAAACAAATATTTAACACTTAATTACTTACTTGATAAAAAACCTAAAACATACAAATGTAATTAAGATAGAAAATTGAAGAACCACGAATGAAATCTTTCTTAATTCGAAACAAAACTTGAAAAATCGAAATCGTGTTTGAAATCCTGAGAGTCCGAAATGAAATTACAAGGAGGTTCAGAAACCTCGAAACTCAAAATAGAATAACGATGAGTTTTGAAAACCTAAAACCCGAAATAAAATCTTAGAGATGTTAAAAACCTCAAAACCGAATTAAAGTGACGAGGAGATCCAAAATCCCCGAAGCTCCGATTAAAATTCACTAATGAAATGAAGGTACAACACACATTAAAAATCAAATAATAAAATAGTACAGAAAAAGAAATAAAACGGCGAGGAGACTTAAAAACTTCGAACCTAAAAATAAAATCATGTGGAGTTTGAAAAATTCTATGATCCCGCGATGTAAATGTGAGTACAGGATACAGGATACCTTTCATTCACACACTCACACATACTGCAATATGTACATATTGCAAATGCCCTACATGTACCTCTTATTCTAAAATTGCACTTGTATAATCGAAAACTTTGTAAAAAAAAAAAGCAAGGGGATAGGGAAGAAAGTTAGAAGAACTTTCTTTCAAGTTTGGAGAAATTGAGAACAAATGACAAACCTATAACTACAGTCTAATATGCAAGAAGTTAAAAAAGTGTGACAAAGACAAGTGCAAGATAGAATAAGAGGTACTTATTGCGCAAGCTTTTCGCCACGTAACGTGACGAAAAACTTGCGCCCGAGCCCACCCATCCACCCACAAGCTCGGAATTAAAAAAATAAAATAAAAATAAAAATCAAATCCTGAAACATACAAAATCTTATTAACATAGGAAGTTGTAGGGGTGAATTTTTACTTTATTTGAAATACAATTTTTGAAACATAGAAAACGCAATGAAAATTGCGGATTTGAGAAATTAATACACTAAACATAACAACTTACCAAAAATGAAAAGCTGAAACATACAAAATTCTATTAACACAGAAAATTGTAGGAAGGGGATTGAATTTTTATTTCATACAAAACTTTCGAAAAATACAACACATAATTAAAGTATGAAATTGTGGAAACAGAAGAACAACATAATAACTTACCAAAAATGAAATACTGAAACATAGACAATTTTATTAACATAGAAACTTGTGGGAGAAGCAAAATTTTACTTTATTTCATACAAGAATTTCGAAAAATACAAAATACAATGAGAATTGCAAATCTGAGAAGAGAGAACAACATAACTTATCAAAAAACTCTGAAACATACAAAACTTTATTAACATACAAAATTATGCAAAGAGGAGTGAAATATTAAATTATTCCACACAAAACTTTCAAAAAATAGAAAATGCAATAAAAATAAACCTGAAAATTCGAAATAAAATCGCGAACCGATCGTGTGCTCGTCAAAATTCGAGCAAAACGCGTTTGACGATACTTTTCGTACCGTAAAAAAAAACACATATAAAATACAAAAAAATAATAGCGAGCATAGTGACAAAATGACTCTCCATCCTAAGATGGACAGCCATTGATAGTTCCCCTCTTCTTTGGTAAATTTTACCGGGGCTTTTCGGCATATAGCCTCTTCTCTCTTCGGCGCAGCCTCACAAAAATCACTCGCGAAATTTTACGGTAACTCGGACATTCTTAGCTTTTATATCAATTACATAAACTTTCAATTTCGGTATCGATTTCCACAAACAGATAGCAGACAGTTTTATAGAAATAAAACTGAACCACTATCCATTTATTTCCATCGATAACGAAATCAAAATTTTCTGTAATAATATATCAAAATAAAAATGTACACATACAAGAATTCATTACTTTGAAAGAAAAAGAATGACTCGAAATAAAAAGATATACGACCAGCGATTCTCAGAATGCGCTGTCCGTAAAAGAATGTCCGAGTAAAATTTTTATTTAAAGCACTTCACTTCACTGCACTGTATACTTCATTTTTGCAATCGGGTCTAGAACCACGACTGCGACTTACAAACTAAAAGGCCTGGCCTTACGAACAATCGAGTTCAAGAGAATATTAAACAGAATAAATTCAAATTTAGATTTTCTCTTCTCGATTTTTCGTTAACCCCCCAGATGCAAGCATCTCACGTGTGTTTTACGGAGGACAGAGAAACATGAAAGCTTGCTCTGGCCCTACCTACTTAAAACTAACTCAATCACACCAGAAGTATGCTACCTGCCTGCCTATCGCTATATTTAAAAAATTGCAAAGTCCATTCTCACAAAAACACACTCCACGATTCTCACACACTCCACCCGGGTGCAAAAAGCCTACTCCTAGGGAGTACGTCCCGGGACGTCTCCGTCACCCGAGTTCAATACAACATTCACACTCTAAGTTCATACCTTTTTGCTGAAATCGATCGACAATCGACAGTGAATATTAATTGAACATATTTCATTTTCTAATTCTTTCGAATATTCAATGTAATATGTGCATGTTATAAATTTGTAATTCAATCTAACTCAACTATTATAAATTTGTAATTTAATCTAACTCGACTTTTATAAATTTGTAATTCAATCTAAATCATTTTCAATATATTTTGCAATAACTTTTTAAAAAAATTTGTGTTTTTATAATAAATTAAAGTGGTTTGTAATCGACACAAGGTCCACGACCTAACCACACACACACGTGTAACTTGTGTCGATAATTCACTGTCAATTTGTCGATCGCCGAAACATCTTAAAACTAAACCGTGTTCACCTGCCCTAACTCATGCGAGTAGCATCTAAGCACGCGTATGAGTTTAGAGCATAAAAATGAACACGGCCAACAGTATTTTCACCTACCAGTTTTCTTCACGTGTGCTGAAAATCCTGATCTAAAAAAAACATGATTAATAACATGCTAATAAAGTGTCTTCCGAAAAGAATTTACTCTAAAGTTTCAAAAAAGCAAATGGAAGAACACTTTGCAAAAATCTACGTATATCGATTTCATTCTTAACAGATTTTTAATATCAAAGTAAATTCACTAAATGATGCAAGCATTCATAATTAACTTTGATATCGAAATCTGTTTCTCGCGATATTTTCTTGTACATATGTATATTTAAAAAGAGTTCGCGTATGGAAAAATTGTAAGTGAATCGATACTACTATGAAATCGGAGGGTCATCCGACTTCTATGTACTAATTTTAATTTTAATTCGATTCGTAAGGAAGTTAAAACGCGATGTACAAGAAAACCCTAACCTGATCTAATAAATAAAATAGACAGTTTGTACGAATATTGCACGATCGTACAGTCGTGGTCACTATGCTCGCTCAAATAATAAAAATACAACCAGTTCCCGTGTCGCTTCGGACCATTCGTCCTACGACATGATGGGAACCGGAGGAACCGTAAAGCATGCGACTCACCGATCGCTGATTTGCTCTGCTCGTAACGCATCTCAGATCGATCGGTTGCACTCGAACCACATGTGTTCACTGGTCTGTTGACTGGTACCAGAGTGATTGGCTGCATTTTGGAGATTGACTCACGTTTGGCTGCTTTTGTACGATCACTTTGCCTTGGCAGACCTTCTGTAAACATAAAAGAATCACAACGATTATTACATTGTTTATCGATTTGAATATACGTTTATTTCAAATTGATGAGCATGCAGTAAACAAGTTTTTAGAGATTTGTAAAATATGCATGCAAGACTATGTAGGAACCACTTCACAAAGTTGAATACATTTGCAAACGTTTGTTGAAATATGGTAAGCACAAAGTGTAACTTGTCAAGGATTAAGATTTTGAAAACGTACGGTTGGATATTTATTGTATTAAATACAGTAAAATATTTTTGAAAATTTGTTAAAGCAGTTGGGTAACTAGTTTATGAATCATACTCAAACGTTTGCAAAAGTATGTTAATACACGTAGGTAACTACTCAGTAAAATACACCAAAACACTTGCAAAATTATGTTAAAACCACTATGTAACCACACCATAAACTTCACTAAAACACTTGTAGAAGCATGCCAGAACACGTATATAAACACACCATAAAACCCACTAAAACACTTGCAAGAGTATTTCAAAACACTCAGGTAACTACTCCATAAAATGCACTAAAACACTTGTAGGAATGTGTCAAAACTCATAAATAACCGCACCATAAAACACACTAAAGCACTTGCAAAAGTATGACAAAACGCGTATATAAACACACTATATCCACTAAAACACCATAAGTAACCACACCATAAAGCACAGTAAAACACAGTAAAGCACTAGTAAAACACCATAAAACACCACAAATATCCACACCATAAAGCACAGTAAAACACAGTAAAGCACTAGTAAAACACCATAAAACACCATAAATATCCACACCATAAAGCACAGTAAAACACAGTAAAGCACTAGTAAAACACCATAAAACACCATAAATATCCACACCATAAAGCACAGTAAAACACAGTAAAGCACTAGTAAAACACCATAAAACACCATAAATATCCACACAATAAAAGCACTAATATATCCAGGAACGTATGCACAATCACTTGTAATAACACAGTAACAAACACTTTAACACTTGAAGAACCACTCCATAAAACGTGTTAATACACCCCCGTATTTATGTAAAAAACTAGATAAAACACACTAAACACTAGCACTAGTACACTAGGTAACACATGGACGAGCACACAATTGATCGGTTAAGTCCTTGACTCGTACCGGTTTGTGTTCAAGAAGTTGATCCGACCTCCTTGGTGGTTGTGATAAAACTGATTTGATTGTGACCTCTTCAAGTGCAAAGTGGTAGGTGATTTGTCGATACATATCACCTGAACCAATCAATTCTCTTATATCGCATCCTATCATATGGCGACTTTGATTCTATTCGATAATTTTTATATTTACGTTATTGTTTAAAATTTTTGTTATTTTACAGTTATTTATTAACTAATTTATTTTTGTACTGTTTACATTCACTGTTTTTATAACTTTTTATGCGTGGATACGTTACAAAATGTTTATTAATTATTATATTATAATTTATTGTCTTGTGATTATTCATCTTTTAATTATTTATTTAATAAATTATTGTCAATTTCGTTAATATTTAATATTTCTGTAATTTTTATTCGGTTATATCTTGCAAAATGTATATGAATTATTATATAAAAGTTTATTTTATTATTTTTTTAATTTGCAATTATTTATTTGCAATAATTTGCAATTTTTGTTTATTACTATTGTCTTATTGTACTATTGTCTTATTAAATACTATTTTGTTTATTAAAATTTGTCGCTTTCTATCAATTTTTATGTTGGTTGTAAATTTTTGTTTAATTTAGATTTTACAATAATTATTCATTAAATTGTTACTGACTGTATCTATTGAAAATTTTCATTAATTTTTACCAAGCTGTTGTGCATTGTCAAATTTTAAATTGTAATTGAAGGGACATATGGTAGGTGGCGGTAGGGTGTGATTCTAAAACCGCGTTTGTTTTGCTGTAATTCAATGTACGTGAGTTACTTTAAGCTATAAAACGGGAATGAAACGTATTGAAATCAAAAAGCATCTTGTTTTTATAACTTTTAAGTGTGCTGACACACAACTATATCATCAAAATGTGGTATTTGCTGAAACCGAATGGTATGTTTTTTTCGATTACAATAATGTCTTTTTTTACCTGCAATATTGTTAAATGCATTTTTTGTTATAGGTGAACGTATATATTTAAAACCGTTTGAGGAGGTAACATTTGGTAGGAAGAATGCACATATCTTAATAGTAAATGATGATTCCATCAGTAGAACACATGCTACGATTTGTGTACAACCTAAGAATGATACAAAGGTATCTTAGAAATTCACTTTTCATTATTTTATATATTGAGTATATTCTTTATTGACAATGTAATATTTTGTTAGTTGGATGAACCAACATCATCATGCATTGTTAAGGATAAGGGTTCAAAGTATGGAACTTATGTTATAACAGAAGATCAAAAGGTTGAGGTGACCGAAGAAGGATATGAACTGAATAACCAAAATGTAATACGATTTGGTTTACAGAAAGCTACATTCACGTAAAGTATCTAATCATCTATTTTCTTAATATAAAATTTATAGTTGTATACATTTAATTCACTTATTATTTCAGGGTAGTATATCAGCCAATAATAACAGTAGTATCTACTTTGAGCATTGAAGACAAAAGTTCGCTTCAAAACTTAATGGATCACATAGACGGTGTAATTTCTACAGAGTGGACAAACCATTGCACCCATCTCACAGTATCAAAAGCTACATTAACTGAAAAAGTATTAGCACTAAAATTTCATTTTTTAATGTTATTAATAAATCATGATATATGTTAGAATTAATTTAATAAATACTACTTTATACATAATACAGGTCACTTGGGCTCTCGCATCTGCTATACCTATAGTAACTATAAATTATTGGACCGAAGTTAATGAAGCAATTTCAAGGAATGAAGTACTGCCAGAGCCAGACAAATATATTCCTCTCATTGGTGAATCTCTGATTGACAAAGAAAAGTTGTTACTTTGTCCAAATAAGAAACGAAAAACATTGTTCCAGAATTTGATATTTGTACATTTTAGTATTAATCAATATAAAATATATGGAAAGATGATTCATCTAGCAGGTAAATAGAATGGTATACAAATTCAGCTTGCCAAAGTATCAACTATAATTTTTAATTTATATTTTAGGTGGTAAATCAGTATTGTATTCGAAGAAACCTTTAACGCCAAAGGAGCTCTGTTTCCCAAATGTAGTTGTATTACAATACCCTGGGGATGAAACAACGCAATCAACGCAGCACTTTGTACCTGATTATGATTTGATATGTTAGTACTTGCTATTAAATTTAATTTTTCTATGTATCTAATTTTTTTTTGTTTCCAGGTAAAACATTACACGAGTATCGTCGTAAAATGATACCGGAGTCTGAAATCCCTCTCGCAATTTTGCACAGTTCCGTAGATAAGTATTGCAATCCGACGTTTAGGTTCTCAGAATTTTTGAGGAGATCAGAACCAAAATCAGACACGTCCGAGGTTATAGTTATCGACACACAAGATATTACTCCTGTAAAATCAAACATTCCAAAATCAAGAACACCTCATATTATTCCTGAAACGAACGATGCTTTCAGTCAAGATTTATTGAGTAGGATAGTTGATCGACCCACTCAAGAAAGGCCAAGTAGTTCCTCGATAAGAAACGACAACAAATTAAAAACTAATGTCTCAGCACCAAAAGATACTGAACAAAACGAGAAAGTAGAACATTCTAAGGGCAATGCAGTTTACATTCCTGAAACATATGAGTCTTTCGTTTCAAATGTACCATCAATGGATGTATTTTCTTCTACCCCACATTCTGTAAATTTGAGAAAAGATAGAGATATTGAAAATATTAAACCATCTAAACCATCGACAGAAGTTATTAACAAACTTCCGATCAAAGAAGTTATAGACATAAGCGAAGACGATGACATGCTCGAAAAGGTTCAATCAAATACAAATAAAGTTAATGAGCATACAAATAAAGTTAATGTGCATATAAATAAAGTTAATGAGCATTCAAATAAAGTTAATGAGCATTCAAATAAAGATTCTGTATCTCAGAAAGCCCATAATGCGCCTAAAACGAATGTTGACTTGAAACGCAAAAGGCCACAAACGAATACAAAAAATATAATGAAGGATCGTATGATTGTTGTGTCTTCGTCTGACGATGACAGTTTATATTCTAACGAAGATAAGACTACCACAGGTAATACTGGCGGATCATACATTTGCGATTATGCCACCGATGAAGAAGAGCAATCATTTTCCAACAAATCTGCTACCAGTAGAAATAATTCTGATGAATCGGTAAACTATCAAAGTAATAGTGAACGATCTCCTTCCAGCAAGAAACAAAGACTTTCGCACAATTTAAGTACAGAAAGTAGGATAAATGAAATATCTTCACACACGATTGTAAGTACAGCACATCAAATTTTTAGCAGTATTGTTAAATTTATTAATGCTATAAGTATGCTTCAAACAATTTTTTTTAATTCAGAGAAATGAAGATAGTTCTTCGAATAGTGCTGATGTGTCTCGCTCGAGTGCCATTAATTATAAAAGGTTTAAAAAGGTATGTTCAAAAATACTTTGTACCATAAAACTGTATTTGTAAATAATTTTTATACTTGAATATGTTGTGATTGATTCATAATTTATAATCTTTATTAATCTAGGCTCCAGTCACTATTCCGAAGAAAAGGATTAGTTTGGATGATATGTGTATATGGCACAAGTACACGACATAAGAAAGAAAACAATTTATTTTTTATTTTTAATGAAAACGTTTAATTCGTTGAAAGTTTTTTTATACAGATGATTCATTATTTCAATCGGAAAGGGTATCATTCTTTTTTTATAGAAATTTACTGTTTTTATTTAGCAGATGGAAACTTGTAATCAAGTTGTGATATTAAGTAATACTTTTTTATTTATAACTCCAACATAATACTTGCGATGTTATGTTCAAGATTTCTGTTTTCTAATTGTTTATATTGAAATTATTATCTACGCGACGATAAATAATTTCTTAACCATGTTTATACGCTTGTCCTGTATGTATATAAGATTATACTAGTTTATAAAATAAAAGAACTTTCGTTAAAACTTGTCCACTTGTTTCTTCCACAGTAGTATAGCAATCTAATACGTTAAAAGGGTATAGAAGGTAATAGTTTATTGCAGGATAATTAATTGAATAATTTTATAGTATTTTGGAAGCCACTTTAAAATATTTTGCAATTAATTAACGCTATATTTCGCAGTCTAATATCGTTTTTAATGTTGACATAATCAATATTGAGTAAGTTTCATTGAGAACTATGGTACAATTGAGAAAGGTACCCCTAGCGCCATCTAGCGGCCGGGTACCAGGAGCTACTGCTAGTATCAGGATCACAGAAAAGTAAAGGAGGTATGCGGAGTAAGAGGTATCCCGCGCAAACAGCGCGCATGCGCAGTAACCTCGCGCCACTCCGTATATATGATGCATAGGCGTAGAAAAATCATTAATTACTCGCTTTCTGAGCACAATTTATAAACTTTCATAATCGAGGAATGTTCAGTGATTCATTAGCTACTTTCTCATATCGAATTTGTTCAGATTTTCATTGTATTCAATTAGTTATTAATATTTAAACACAAGGCGTCGGGCCTCTCGGTACACACGAACTTGTGTTGGATAATTGCTTAATTACTCATTATCTAAACATAATTTATGCACTTTTATGATCGAAGAATGATCACTGATTCATTAGCTGCTTTCCCATATCTCATTTGTCCAGGTTACTATTGGAATTAATTAGTTATTAATATTTTACGGCAACCTGTATAGCAGTACCATAGATGCTGCGCGCATGCGCAGTAGCGTCGCGTCACCCCGTACAGACGATAATATGCAAGACTACGCAAAAAACATTAATTGCTCATTTTATGTGCACAATTTATGGCCTTTCATGATCGAAGAATGATTAATGACTCCTTAGCCATCTTCTCATGTCATATTTACTCAGATTTTTATTGTAATTTATTAGTTATTAACATTTTACTGCAGACGGTACCGAATGACTCGGCGACTTGCAGTCAGATATTCATTAATAACTAATTATTGCAAATAAAAATGTGGACGAATGTAATATGGGAATACAGCCAAAGAATCGCTGATCATTCTTTGATCATAAAAGTTCATAAATCGTGCTTAGAAAGTGAGTAATTAATGATTTTTGCATAGACTTGCTCAGTATCACCTGGACTGAGTGACGCGGCGCTACTGCGCATGCGCGCAGTTTGCGCGGGATACCTCTTACTCCGCATACCTCCTTTACTTTTCTGTGATCCTGATACCAGCAGTAGCTCCTGGTACCCGGCCGCTAGATGGCGCTAGTAGTACTTTTCTCAATTGTACCATATTTCTGAAATTATTTCAATATCGATTTTTTCAACGTTAAAGACAATAATATTCTCCACAATTAATATCTAACTCTATAGTTAATTTCAGTATATTCTAAAGGTGTTATTAAATTGGAACCATCGATAATTTTTCTTTTCAAAATTTAGTTTCATTAGTTTGCACCTTCCACCGCTAGATGATTAGGCTTTTTGCGGTTCATAAAATTCAATTATTTTAAATATTTCGAATATAAAGCTTCAATTCACCGTAAAGCTATTCTTCTCAGTTTATTATACTCGTAAAATAAATTCTGAGATTCAAAAATACGAAAATATAGCTTATGAAGAAATGTCACCTTAGAGATTCCCTGAATGTTAACCATTTTCCCTAGAGATTCGCGAACTTCCCCACATTTCCCAGATTCGCACTTAAACGTATCAGATTACATATCGCAACTATCCTCAAAGTAATATTAATTAAACGATAAATCTTATCTTATCCCAATAAATTTAATTACAATCATTCTTTCAAACAATAAAAAGATCACCTTGTCCCACAAAACCGTGTTCCACATTCCACACGAACAATGCTCCGCATTCTTTTTCCAATCAAAATACCTGGAATGCATGATCAACACAGAAACCATAGTCATCGTTTACTTTGTCTCAACCAGAACACAGAGTTTACCGTTAATCAATCACGGTGATGAGTGCCCTCAATCAGGGTTATCAATCCTGATAAGAATGCTCTTTCTTAACGAAATCGATCTTATCTCCGCTTCCACGATCCGTCTAACGATATTCCAATCGCAATTTCTCATCGACGTAATTTTCGAAATCGATCACGTAGATGAAATACCGAACGTAGATACGATGCGATATATAAAATCGGAGGAATCAGAAGCAAGTTTAATCGACGGTAGCCAGAATGCGTGTACTCTTGTTTGTGACACTTTTCGCCGCGGCGGTCTTCGCTGCTGAAGTTCTGCCATCCCTTGAAGGGTACGTTTCATTGCTATTTTATTATTTATAACTGTATTACTATCATGTGCTGTATAAAGATTTTTGATTTTACACTATTTCTTCCTTTTCGTTTGTTGGTCTTTGAAATATTTAAGAATGAAATAATTAGTGTTACACGAAAAAAGGACATTCCGACCTCCTCTGTATTTCTTTGAAATCATAAATATTTCATCTAACAATAAATGCTTGATTTTATTGCTCGAAGAAAAAGAACATTTCGTCCTCTGTATTTGTTCAAAATCATATTTTATTTACCAACAAAATAATAACAGCCTGATCATGTTGCATCGAAAACAGAGATTTCGATCTCATTCTCTTTGTTTGAAATCATAAATATTTTATTTACCAACGAAAACAGAGATTTCTGTCTTTGTTCGAAATGACAAATATTTTACTTGACAGTAGAATAATTGCTTGATCGTATTTGCATAGAAAAATTAGAGTCTCATCCTCTGTATTTGTTCTTCGTCGAAATCAGAAATATTCTATTTACTCATAAAATTATTGCTTGTACGAAGAAAAAATCAATATCTGTTCCTTCTTCAAATACCTAGTTTATTTATAAAATAAAAATTGTTGAACTTTCAGGATGCAGAGTCTCACCGTCTCGTACAACACCCCCGAAGAGTTCGCGTTCCTGAAAAGCTTCGTGGACCTCCCCGGTTATGACTTCGTGAGGACCACCGACACGTCCGTGGACGTTTTAGTAACCGCTGACCAAGTGCAACAGTTCAAAGATTTGCTCGACTCGATTGAATTGAACTACACGGTTAACATCGAGAACGTTCAAGATGCAGTCGTGGAGGAATTCATCGAGCAAGAAGTCGAGCGACGATTGCAGACGAGGTCCTCTTTGGCTTCCGGAGGATTATCCTTCACTTATTATCCCACTTTCAATGAGGTAAACAATATTAATTTATCAGCCAGAATAATTGTTTCCAAGTCTCACATTTCATACAAAGTATATTGCTATGTTTTTCTGAAGATTTGTTGAGATTTAAAATGGTTGTATTCAATAAAACCAAATGTATTCAATAAACCTAATAATAAACACAGGTGAACCAGTATCTGAACTACATAAAGAACACCCACAGCGACGTGGCCTCTCTAATTAATATCGGTAAATCTTACGAAGGGCGATCGATGGTGGTGCTCAAGTTATCGACCGGTGGTAAAAATAAGCCGGCTATATTCATCGATGCTGGAATCCATGCCAGGGAATGGATCGCCCCAGTTACAGCACTCTACACAGTAGATCAGATACTAAAAAATAACAAACAATTATTGAAAGACGTTGATTGGTACATTTTACCAGTTCTGAACCCTGACGGCTACGACTTCACTCACCAAAAAACAGCGGTAACTACTAATTATAATTCAACCTCTTGCATTATTTTGACGAGTTTGGCTCGTGACGCACTTCGGCTGTGATCAATTTTACTCGAATTTTTAATATGCTTCAATTTGGAGCTCAAGTTTAATTATAGTTTGCATAGTCAATGATTGAATAATTCTGCATTGATGTGACATTTCAATTTTCTTTGTTTTTAATATTGTGGGTGTGGTTAGTTAGGACTGAATGACGCACCTGGTGAGTCATGGTGCAAGGGGTTAATAGAATGATCATAATTATAATTTCATACAACTCGTACAATTTTATAGAATTCATACGACTATAAATGTTTGATCGAATTCGTACAATTGTAGATATAATTCCATAAAATTCTTGTACGTCTACATCTTTTATTAACCATATTTCCAGAATCGATTATGGAGAAAGACAAGATCCGTTCTCAGCGGTTCCAGCTGTCGCGGAGTTGACGGAAACAGAAACTACGATATGCAATGGATGTGTAAGTACATTTATTTAATTATAATTATCTGTCGATTCTCAAGATAAATTAATCACCCTTATCAGACAAACGTACTGGGTAAATTAATTTCTCCAGACAGCGATAGTTAGACTGATAATTGTTATTTATCTTTGACCGATGTCGAACATTGACGTGACATGTTCGATGATTGATTAATCTCGATCGGTCGACAATTACATGATCATAATATTTATCGCGCATTCTTCTTTTCAATTAATTAAAAATCTTCACATGAAATTGTGAAAGAGTACAGTCACGATTTAAATCGGTAGTATATTACAAATGTTATTTATTAACAGATTTATTAAGAGATTCATATTACAAAAGCAAGTTTCATTGAATTCCAATTCGAGATATCTCACATTTTAAATAAGTCGAATTTGAAATAACTTGAATTCGAAATAAGTGAAATTCGAATGAATTGCAATTTGAAGTAATTCGAATTTGAATGAATTGCAATTTGAAGTAATTCGAATTTGAATGAATTCCAATTCGAAGTAAGTGAAATTCGAATGAATTGCAATTTGAAGTAATTCGAATTTGAATGATTTCCAATTCGAAATAAGTGAAATTCGAATGAATTGCAATTTGAAGTAATTCGAATTTGAATGATTTCCAATTCGAAATAAGTGAAATTCGAATGAATTGCAATTTGAAGTAATTCGAATTTGAATGAATTCGAATTCGAAGTAAGTGAAATTGGAATGAATGCAATTTGAAATAAGTGAGATTCGAATGACTTCCAATTCGAAATATCGCAAATTTGAAATAACTTGAATTCGAATGAATTGCAATTTGAAATAATTCAAATTTGAAATAAGTGAAATTTGAATGAATTGCAATTTGAAATAAGTGAAATTCGAATGACTTTCAATTCGAAATGATTTAAAATCTGATGTATCCCAATTCGTAATAACTGAAATTCAAAAGAATCTGAATTCAAAATAATTGAAATTCAGAAGATTACTTTGAAATAAGTGATTTATTTATTACCAGATTTATATTACAGAAACGATACTAAAAAATGATGTTACAATATGTATTAACAATTAACATGAATACAGTATAAAAAAATATACTAAAGAACGCGAAGTCTGAAAGAGCAGGAATTTTTCTCGCTCGCAAAATTTCAGCGGTCTAAATTGGCGAAACGCGGCGAACACGGCCATAGTCACGGTGAAATTGCAAGTCTCTAAATTGAGATGGGTCTAATTCGTCGTGCTACTTGAAAGTTGACTGCAACAGAAAATTCGTGGCCGCACTTTCGCGTATTAAACTACTCGCGAGAAAATTCAACGCTTGCTCTGCAACTTTTTATTAGATTATTCCCCGAGTTGCCGGTCGCTCGATAGATTAACTATTTTTGCAAAAGGAATCCTTTTTTTCTTTACAAACGTATCGATTACGGATACATCAACAGTTGTCTTTCTGTCGATTTTATATTTCTTTGTAATTATTTTTTCTAGCAACCGGCGCGTCTAGCAACCCCTGCAGTGACACTTATGCTGGGCCTAAACCCTTTTCTGAAAAGGAAACGACGAACATGAAGAATTTCCTTCTGACACTGAAGGGAGTTGTCAAAGCTTATGTTACGATGCATTCTTATGGTCAGGTATGTTAAATTATTTACTATTGTATAATTGTTTTATGGAACTTTTTTAGCAAATTTTATACAATTAAATTTTCTTTTGTAGTACATCCTGTATCCTTGGGGCTACACAAGCAAACTGCCAGCTAATGAACCAGAACTGGTTAGTACATTAATAAACAATTTCATAAAATATACTTTGTAAATTATACATGTTTTCTTAAAATATACTTTGATTTCATAGCGTGAAATTGCCAGCGAGTGCGCCAAAGCGATCGCCAAATCTCGCAAGACTAGGTATACTTATGGAAGTTCTGCTACTCATCTTTGTAAGTAGTATCAAAAATTTTATACACCGTGACTATTTAAAAATAGCTGGTACCTTATCTAAATCTTGTGAAATGCTTAAATTAAATAGTGGCTCTAAGAAGCCAGTGTCGACAAAAATTAAATTTGTCAATGTGGAGGCTTAAATATATTTCTATATAAATCTTCGGTAGTAGATAAAATTGAATCGAAGTTTTTATGCAGACACTATTAATATTCAGTTTTTGATAGCCACCTCCGATATTCTGTTTCATCTGATTGATCATTCATTTGAATTATTAGATCCCGCTGCTGGAGGTAGCGACGACTGGGCTATGGACAAAGCAGGTGTCAGTTTGTCATACACCTATGAATTACCCGGAGGAAATACTGGATTTATACTGCCTCCTTCGGAGATCAAAGCCGTCGGTGCCGAAACGTTCGAAGCTATGAAAGTGATTCACCAGCGTGTCGTGTCGAAATATGTGAAACATTAATAAACGCGATCCTACGAAACACAGCATCCAAATTCCTATATATATCTACAAAAACAAAATGAACCGAATGAAATTGAATTAAGACACTACTGCAATCTGTATTTTACACTTTCGATAATAAACAGAAATTTTATTTTTAACAAACCTGATCTGAACCTGAACCTGTATTTGTAGTGGACATAAAATTATCGTTGGATAAGTCATATCGATAGTGTAGATAAGAATTTCAATGTTGCACTCTATTTACATTTGATAAATAAAACTGGTATGAGATCTTGCGATACAACGAGTGATTTTATGAGATCGAAGATAAGCGTGGAGATATTACGTGTTAGATATAGATAGATAGGTCCGTGGAGATATCACGTAGAAATACCATGATACGTAGAAGTACGGTAATAGAATTGTAACGCGTGGTATTACAAAGCGTGGAGATACAACACGTGATAATATAACGAGTGGAGATATCACGTGAGCAGATATCTATGCGTGGAGGTATTACGTGTGACGGTACCATGCGTGGAAATATCATGTGTGAATATACCACGCGTGGAGACACCATATGTGAAGGTACCATGCGTGGGAATACCATATGTGAAGGTACCATGCGTGGAAATACCATATGTGAAGGTACAATGCGTGGGAATACCATGTGTGAGGATACCACGCGTGGAAGTATCACATGTGAAGGTACCACGCGTGGAGACACCATATGTGAAGGTACCATGCGTGGAAATACCATATGTGAAGATACCACGCGTGGAGATTCCACGTGTGAAGATACCACGCGTGGAGGTATCACGTGTGAAGGTACCATGCGTGGAGATACCATATGTGAAGGTACCAAGCGTCGAAATACCATATGTGAAGGTACAATGCGTGGGAATACCATGTGTGAGGATACCACGCGTGGAGATACCACGTGTGAAGATACCACGCGTGGAGGTATCACGTGTGAAGGTACCATGCGTGGAAATATCATGTGTGAAGGTACCATGCGTGGAAATATCATGTGTGAATATACCACGCGTGGAGACACCATATGTGAAGGTACCATGCGTGGAAATACCATATGTGAAGGTACCATGCGTGGAAATACCATATGTGAAGGTACCACGCGTGGAGATACCATATGTGAAGATACACGCGTGTAGGAATCGCGTGTGAAGATACCACGCGTGAAGCTACCATCTATGAAAATACCACGTGTGGAGATATCGCGTGTGAAGGCACCACATGTAAAAATACCACAGCGTGGAATATACACGTAAAATTATAACGCGCCGAAATACATATCGTAGAATTATAACGCGTGCATACCATGCGTGAAAATACCATAACCTAAAAATGCAACACATACAAGTCCAACGAAATCAAAATATACGAAAATCCCCTACATGAAAATAAAAGTATCACCTAACAAGAGCGTACTAAACCAACTTCAAAATCTCTCAAAATATCAATAACAAAACCATAATTAGTCCAAGTACACCCAAATACAGTATAATTCTAAACTCTCCCATTTCCCGACCTTGATGAACACTCAAGACCTCGAGAGTCGAATAGAAATTCTTCGATTCAAGCCCCCTATTTCCCGCAGCATTTTTAAAAAACATGCATCGCGAGAATGGTTAGGGAAATGGCAGAACGGAGAGTGGCTGAAGGATTTGGCCGGGATGAAGTACAACACTTAGCACGTAGAGCGAGCAAGTATCGTGGTCCAACATCCTTTCCGCTTATTTCTGTTGAGGCCGCCTCGTGTTCGGTCTAATTGGAGAAACAACAGACTCATTAGCCGTGGGCTTGAGCACAGACGAGAGCTCATTTGACGGGGGAAGGCTAAGGGTACTGGGTCGTAAAATTTTTGTATAACGAGCCACTACTCTTCTGCGTCACAACGGGGTCTCAACATTCCTTGAAATTGTTGACCGAGGTGACAGAGAGGCTGGTTCGCCTTTGGCGACGCAAGAAAACGTCGGCTTTATACGATACTTCAACCGTATTATTTCCCGTCTACTAAAGTGCCGTTACGTCAGACGTTTTCGACACCGATTTTTCCATTTCATTTCAACGTTTTTCTCGCCTTGCTCACGTACCAGGTACACGGGCTAATACTTCATCTTTTTGGGGAGCAAAATTTGGGAAGAATGAAAAGTTCAAACGCTATTCTCTGACCTTCAAATGTCCTCCCCCAAAAAACACATTTCGAGAGAAACCAGTCGTTCAGCCATTTTTCATCTTCGTTGTGTAAGCCATTGACAAGTATTCTTTTGATGAGCTTTAAAATTACAGCATCAAGAATATACTGCAGCACAGATTTGCAAAGAGGTCTATAAAAGGTTGAAATAAAACGTGAAACTCATTAAAAGACTTAACGTATTTTATTCAGATGATAATGATCCATAAAACATTATTCATTATATATATATAATATACATGTATGTATTTATACGACTATGAACAAATAACTTGCCTAGGATCTAATTATAACTTAACATACAAGGTAACTGTATCCATTTCTCTTACCAAGAACGCAGTAAGAAAAGCGATCGAGATGTCACTTTCCCTTCGATTCTGTGATCTATCGATCAATTTTCTCCGCCTGTAGCTGCGCGATTATTTTTACGGATATACTCGGTGAATATGGATAAACTATATAAACCACGCCTTAGTAAATGATTAAGGTAGCTTAATCTACACATCGCTAAAGGTACGGTAACGTGTTCCTTTTACTCGTCAAGTAAAAGATTCATCTTCTTGTCGTGATCATTGTCTTCTGACATTCTTTTTTTAACACTGCGAGTGCCATGCTGAGAGTCTCTTAACTTTACTATTAACGTATCTGGTTTGTGAGAATATTATTTCATAAATTTTTTAGTCGTATGACAGAATTGGGGCAATTTTATGCAACGAAAAACTGGATAGAATTGATAAATGTATCAATTTTTTATGCGAGCGTGAGCGCGCCAAATTCAAATCGCGCGCCGCCACGTTCAATCAACATGGCGTCACGAGGCGCTAAATTCAAATCACACGGATAAATATAAACAGAGTTTTTTAAATTAGAGTTAAATATTATAAAATAGTGTAATATTTTGATTACAATCGTTATGATTATTTATAGTAGTAATAAATACTACTCGAAATAATTATATATTACCGTGTTAATTTATCGAAAAATTCCAATTGAAGATAAATTGTTTAAATAATAATTCCCGAGAAAATTTCCGTAAGACAAAATTGAAATGGCACTCGGTAGTGTATATTTTCAGGGAAATAAACGGTTCGATGTGGCACGAAAATTCGAACCGCGGTAGTCTGATCGTGGAAGAGCAAATAATAATTAAAGGAAAACAGTATATTATACCGTTCAGCAAGAAGAAAAATCTGACAGCAAAAGAGTCGACGTTCGATTGATCGTTCTAGGGCTGTCGAAATAATCCGCGATTTTCATTCATCGATTACGATTGCCCGATTATAATGCAACCGCGTAAATAATTCCGTTGTTCCCGTCTCATGCAAACACTCGCGTATCTCTGAAGCTAGATATCACTAATGTTCGAATATTAAAAATAGACGTGGATACACGTTGAAGTTTAAATAATGATCGTACATCTACATCGTATCAATAATTCATAAGCAATCTCGTCATATTATCGATACGACGGCGTGCAATCGTTTCGATTGATCGTGCTTAACATACATATATTATATTACCATCTTGGCTATTTCCTTTCGTGTCTATTAGGATAATTGTATTACAATAATAGATAGACGTAATAAATCGTATAAATTATATATACGTACAATCACTACGGTAATTATAATTATTATGCTTCCCAGTGATTCTTACAAAATATAAAAGTGAAAGTCGAACTGCTGAAGGTACCTTGGAATCACAGTTTTTGCAAATTTTTATTACATGCAGCTTTACTTGAATTTAATGCACAATTTTTTTAAGGGATTGTTTGGTAATTGAATTAATCAGGGTTATAGTTTTTAATCGTACTGAATGTGAATTCATATTTGAAAGAAGTTGATTTAGGTATCTTTATAGAATTTTAATTCGAAATGATTCAAATTTGAATGGACTCAAACGAATCAAAATACAATACACAAAATAATTTCAATTCTGAAGATTACAAATTTGAAATAAGTGAAATTGGAGTAAATTGAAATTTGAAATAAGTGAAATTCGAACGAATTCCAGTTCGAACTAATTTCAATTTTGAAGATTACAAATTTGAAATAAGTGAAATTTGAAATAAGTGAAATTCGAACGAATTCGAATACGAACTAATTTCAATTCTGAAGATTACAAATTTGAAATAAGTGAAATTCGAACGAATTCGAATACGAATTAATTTCAATTCTGAAGATTACAAATTTGAAATAAGTGAAATTTGAAATAAGTGAAATTCGAACGAATTCGAATACGAACTAATTTCAATTCTGAAGATTACAAATTTGAAATAAGTGAAATTCGAACGAATTCGAATACGAATTAATTTCAATTCTGAAGATTACAAATTTGAAATAAGTGAAATTCGAACGAATTCCAATTCGAACTAATTTCAATTAAAAATAAGTGAAACACTCGACTATATCAAATATCCAAAAACAACCCTACTTTGAACTCCATATCCAACACCCCAATTCCAAAAAAACACCTTAACCTCAATTTGTCAAAGCATAATTTTCAACGAGCATCAACTTCAAGAACCCACTTCGAAAATTGTAGTTTCAAGGTACGCAATTTCTCAACCATACTTTACATCTATACATCCTCCGGCAGATATACGTATCTCTTTCAACATAATCCCTTTACGTTTCGTCGCGTACTCCAGAAGAGTGAAACGTAAAAACCTGCACGGATATTCGCAGCCCTAGTTTTCATCCCCACTCTTTGGTTACCAGCTAATTAACATTGATCGTTGTGAATCAAGTCGAAGAAGTGTTTTCCACTCTTTCTTCATTTTCTAACCCGTCGACTGATATGAATGCTTCGTAATTTTTATATTTCGAGTGTTACTGCACGTTCAACGATAATTATACATACATTTACTTCGTTTCTCGTAGCATGCACATCGGTATGAATATTCGCAACGATGTCCGATCGGAAAATAAATGATCGTGAAACAAAATCGAACCTTTACATTAATTGTTCCTATAAAATTTCAACTCGAGACGCTAAGTATTTGGAGTATACTCAAAAAGCGATTACCGGATATTTAATCAAAGGAACAATTTAAAGGCAATATCTTTGATTGTACCGATATTAAAGAATATTACATATCACACGAGAGATCTCTTAGAAAAATTTCCGATATCGTATAAGATGAAGCCAAGTCTCTGAACAACTTTTCGATTAGAATAGATTGGACGATGTTCGCCGGGGAAAAATCGCATCACGCACACGTATCATCAAAAATACACGCTTGATATGCTAATTAACTCGACACAAGCCTTGTGTTCTGTCGAGTTCTATGGAATCAAGTTTACATAGCGGATGTTACCGTGGATATTATACAGTTTTTTCCCCTCTTGTTTTTCGCTGTATCCTTACGACGATGAATCACTGTCGGAAAAATGTTTGAACAGGCTTGGAAATTAACAAATATCCACGGACAATTTTGTCGACGTTTCACTTACCTTCATTCGATAAAGTACTATCGATAAAGAATTATTTTCTCGATTTATCTTGCAATTTTCCGAATTATTTATACAATTTTGAGGTAAACGACTATGTAAATTATAATATCGATTAGGATGCACTGATAAATTATGAAATTAACCCTTCGTTGCTATATACAATGAAATCAACAAAATTACAGAAAGCATTTCTCATATTTTATGATTATCTTATCTTTCATTTTTATATAAGGCTCGCATTTTAGTCTAATATTTATTTTATTTGGAAACAAAATTTGACGAAGGGTAAGTATGCAAAATAGGGTCCCCCTCTTGCCACATAAATTAAAATAATTAAAACAATTTAGTTAACTAATATTTTACACACAAATTCATTAAAAAGAAGTAGGATAAAATTTATCTTAAGATAAGTGTACCTAAATGACAATAAACCACTATCTTAATATTAAGTGCAATAATTATTCTTTATGCACTAGAAAATTTTTACTGTTTATATAAATCATTCGTTATAGTTAATTATAATTGTAATTAATTTTATATAATGTATTCATTATAATTATGATTAATATCACATTACAATGTAATAATTATAGTTATAATTAAAATCACATTATAATGTAATAATTATAGTTATAATTGATATCACATGATAATACAATAATTGATATTACATTACACTATAATAATTACAATTATAATTAATATTATATAACAATGCACTATATGAAAATTCGAAGCACATCAGTAATTATAATTGTAGGCAAGAAGGAAACCCAGATTTGCAAATGAAAATGTCGGGAAAATGTCATCGATTTCACCGTGACTCGAGTTAAATCTTCGACGTTCGATCAGTTTCGGGCGAATTTACATCAACGCGATCCGAAAAGTCCGGGGATCGAAGAGTAAAGGCGATTTAAAGCGTTTCACAAATTTCTCTAGCAATACTGTTACCATAGTTATGCTAACTTAAGGATTACCCACGAATATTTACAATGTCCTAAATGGTAATTAAGTGCTAACGATCAACGACGATTTTCATCGAGAATCACGGAAAGCGACTAAAGTTATTTACAATAACCGTACTTGATCGGCGAGGAAAATCACCACTTTTTCTAGGAAATTTTTTCTACTTGCACGGTTGCCATTTTCTTCCATAATTTTGTGACAATAAAAAATAGTATACATAAATCATGTATCGTAATGAACATTAAAAATGAAAATAATTACGTGTTTTACGAGATTTAAATAAATATTGAAATTGTAAAACAGAAGTTTACAAGGGCGACCATCTTGTCAATGACGGTAAAAAGAACATGGCGTAACATAAATTACGTGTCGTTTCAGAACACCTTTAAAATCATCTCCGATATACTTCATTATTTCTTTACTGAAATGATAACATTGTTAAATAATACTCATCGAAATATCAGCATATCGACAATCCGATTTTGTATCATTTATTCCTAACATCATTATTTAATAATCCCACGGAAGAAGCTTTATGAACCGTAGTGAAATTGACGTTAAATTTACCTCGACACAATCTGAAGCGGATTCAAGACCCCTAGAAGATTAAAAAAGACCACGATTGATTAACCAATCCTCCAGAGCAACGATATCTTTGTTGCCGTGTGATACACACCGATGGTGTCTTTGTCGGAAAAAAACTACCTGTGATTTTAATAAAACTACCTCAAACGGACGGTCTTCGTTCTCGCCTATTTCTCGACGATGTGAAAGGAGGATGCTAACCATTGAACAACTATTGCAGGGTTAAATGACCCAAATTTAGGATATACGAATGATTCAATCAATTTTACTATCTAATTTTTTATCAGAAGATTTTATAAGTTGTATAGTAGGACTTTATAGCTTCCAAAATGATAATAAATTGTATTGGAGTTACAGTAGGACTCGGTATATTGCCATATTGTATATTGCTGTGCATTATATTGCCATGTGTGTGACCGTGTTTCCTATTGTCACGTGTGGATTATTACTCGTTAGATTACTGCTTGTTGAATTACCACTCGTGGGATTATCACGCGCTGAATTACCATATGTTGGATTACAACACACTGAATTACCACGCCTTGAATCACTACGCGCTGGATTATCACGTGCTGGATTACTACACGCTGGATTACGGCGCGGTGGATAGCTACACGCTGGATTACGGCGCGCTGGATTACTACGCGCTGGATTACGGCGCGGTGGATAGCTACACGCTGGATTACTACGCGCTGGACTACTACGCGCTGAATTACCACGCATCGAATTCCTACGCTCTCAAATACCACGCGTCGAATTACCACGTGCTGAAATACTACACACTGAATTACCACGCGCTGATTTACCAATGCACCGAATTACCACGCACCGAATTACCACGCACCGAATTACCACGCACCGAATTACCACGCGCAGAATTACTAACATGCGGAATTACCATGTCCCGAATTACCACGCGCTGTACTACCACGCATTGAATCACCACGCACTGAATTACCAATGCACCAAATTACCACGCGCAGAATTACTAACGTGCGGAATTACCATGTCCCGAATTACCACGCGCTGAATTACCAACGAACCGAATTACCACGCGCTGAATTACCAACGAACCGAATTACCACGCATCGAATTACCACGCGCAGAATTACTAATGTGCGGAATTACCATGTCCCGAATTACCACGCGCTGAATTACCATGTCCCGAATTACCACGCGCTGAATTACCAACGCACCGAATTACCACGCGCTGAATTACCAACGCACCGAATTACCACGCATCGAATTACCACGCGCAGAATTACTAATGTGCGGAATTACCATGTCCCGAATTACCACGCGCCGAATTACCAACGCACCGAATTACCACGCGCTGAATTACCAACGCACCGAATTACCACGCACCGAATTACCACGCGCAGAATTACTAACGTGCGGAATTACTAACGTGCGGAATTACCATGTCCCGAATTACCACGCGCTGTACTACCAGGCATCGAATCACCACGCACTGAATTACCACGGGCTGAATTACCAACGCACCGAATTACCACGTGCCAAATTACCACGCGCCGAATTACCACGCGTTGAATTTCTACGCGCTGAATTACCAACGCGCCGAATTTCTACGCGCTGAAATACCACGCGCCGAATTACCATGGTCCGAATTACCACGCGTCGTATTACCACGCATAGAATCACCACGCGTCGAATTACCCCGCCTTGAATTACTAAGCGTTGAGTTACCAAGTGCCGAATCACCACGCGCTAAATTACCACACGCCAGATTACAACGCGTCGAATAATCACACGTTAGATTACTTCCCGCCGAATCCCCGCACGTTCAATCACAACACATCTACTCTTTCAATTATCAATAACAATATAACGAGAGCCTGTATATCAGTTCAATGGCTAACTTCCAACCCACATAAAAATCCTCCCTGATAATTTCAGCCGTGTAACCAGTGTCTGCCCGGAATTAGAATAAAGCTCGGAGAAAAAAATTAGGAAATGGGAGCAGGAAATCGTCGTTTTTATTATTTCACGGGTGGAAGCTCGTCAGGAGCGATGTGTCTTGCGGCGAAGTTGTTCCCCAGGGTGAAATAGAAGTGGAGAGATAGGGAAAAAAGAGGAAAAAGGAAAAGGATTAATCGACGAGATGGACGTAAACGGAGGCGAAACGCTTTAAATCTTTCTCGTTCATCGAATCCTCGGAACAGCTCGAGATCCATTGATACTAAACTGGCCAAAATAGGTCCCAGATCTGGCATGGGACGACCCTGAATTATTTGTTAGGCATTTAAGCTATATACAGACGGGTGTGTTATCCTTAAGGGAGATCGATATGTCTCGTTGATGGCGCTGGTTACAGGAATCCTTAGGACAAGGAAAACCGTGTTCCAATGGCTAATTCTTTCTCGACTTATTCCTTCGCGGACAAGGATCCATTAGTCAACGCCATGACTGGGCCAGAACTTCCCCTGGAGTTTGTGTCAGAGTTGAGCTCTAAAGACGAGTCCTGTAACACAAGATAAACGTATCCATAATAATCATATTTACGCAAGAACCGGTTGATACCAAAATTACTTCGAGTTTGGGCAACTTCTATAGTACTTCTAAACGGGGATCTTTAGAAGATAAATTCAGGATTAAATTAAACTTTTACATAATCATGTTTTATAAACTTTGTCTTTCAAATATTTATTCTTTTCGAATGTTCATTTTTTTTTTTTTTAACGAGAATCTTATTTGTTTAATAATATGCTGATTAGTTTGCTATGGACTTGTCGGGGGATTATTTATAAATTTGAACGAATTAATAGAAGAGGAAGATAGCAAGGAATTTTTCCGAGCGTGTATTAAGAGGAGGTGGCGTATCGCTCGAATCTTCGAGTGAGCTCGCGGAAGCTATAAACGCGTTTACGTGCGGTGATTATGCGGATACGATCGTTTCGCGGGACCATTTGACAACGATTCTCTCGGCGAATGCGAAACCGAAATGGCACAAGGCGAGAGAGAACGTTCTCTCTCGGTGTGATTTATCGCGGGTACGAACCTTTCGTCTCGCGTTTACAACGCGCGCGAACAACACACGAGACACGGTCGATAGTTTTACGATAACGACTGAACTTGTCATCGAATGCTTCCTTTCAACCCTTTCCGCAGATAAATTGCTCAGAACCTCTTCATAATTCAATTAATTAAATTACTCCATGTAATTTGATGTTTAATAATAATAATTTTATTAGTTGTTTCGTGTCGTTTTATTTAATTGTATGTTAGTTACTGTTTATCATTTTATTTTATTGTATATAAGCAATTCATTACTGTACATTATTTTAATTTATTGTCTATAATCAATTATTGTACATGATTCTACATTATTGTGTGCAATCAATTAATCATTATATGTCACTTTATTTTATTGTGTATAATTCATTAATTATTCTACATGATTTATTTTATATTGCACAATCAGTTAATTCTCATATGTGATGTTATTTTATAGTGCACAATCAATTAATTCTCATATGTGATTTTATTTTATAGTGCATAATCAAATAATTCTCATATGTGATTTTATTTTCTAGTGCACAATCAAATAATTCTCATATGTGATTTTATTTTATAGTGCACAATCAAATAATTCTCATATGTGATTTTATTTTATAGTGCACAATCAATTAATTCTCATATGTGATTTTATTTAATAGTGCACAATCAAATAATTCTTATATGTGACTTTATTTTATATTGTACAATTAATTATTTCTCATATGTGATTTTATTTTATAGTGCACAGTCAGCACACACTCAATCAATTATTCTACATGATTTTATTTTATATTGCACAATCAATTGATTCTCATATGTGATTTTATTTTATAGTGCACAATCAAATAATTCTCATATGTGATTTTATTTTATATTGCAAAATTAATTATTTCTCATATGTGATTTTATTTTATAGTGCACAATCAATTAATTCTCATATGTGATTTTATTTTATATTGCACAGTCAATTAATTTTTATATATGACTTTACACAACAGCATACACTCAATCGTTTATTACATATGATTAATTAGTTGTGTACAATTTAACTTTATTGCATACAATCAATTAGTTATTACGGAGGAGTTTACTTCACCTAGGATTGACAAATAACAAATTGAACATAACAACGTGCAATATGAAAATGAAACTTTCAAATTTAATTAAACACAACTTCAGCGGCACTCTATAGAATTAATAAACATATTTTAATGGAATAAAGGATTCGGAATAGTGCATACGAAACAAATGCCGGCAATAAACGCAACGCGATTCAAAGCAATATACATTTATATTTCTTTGAAGTAAAATTTAATACGACATTATGAAACTGCGAGAATTGTTATTGCTTTATGATCAATATTCCATTCGTATTTACATTTAATTTGCTTTGAAAAAATTGCGATATACGATTTAACGTAATTAAAAAATGTTTAAGTAAATTCATGTAGTGAATAAGAAATGTTACATTAAAGATTCAATTTTTATCGAATTTTAGCATTTAGTAACATCAACAATTTTTATCGAATTTTATCTGAGAAATAAATTAAACGAAATTTGATTTATTAACAATCAAATGTACATTTACAAACTTCCGTACCGCTTTAAAGTAGAAAAGAAAATGTCTAAATTTTCCTTTAGAGTCAAAGATTAATGTGTGAAGATTCAAAGAAACTCGAAGTGTAAATTTTCTCGGAAAATTCAAAATACGTACAATGCTGAGAGCGTGCATGATGCAAGCCTGTGCCGTATTCTCGACGTGGATCAATTCATCGCATTCTTCATGGTCCAGTCCGTTTACATCAGATCGTATTTTAATCGGTGACAAAGCTGCTTCGTTGTCCGTTGACTTGCCACTGTCAGGGGACGGCAATAATTCGTGTCTATCTAGATCCTCTTCTTCTGCGCGTTCCTCGCAATCTGAAGCTTTGGTTTCCTGTTACGACAGATATAAAAGGGTGCACGCGAAATTACACGGGTTCAGCCTTCAATTTCATTCTGCAATATTACATCCTTTCAATATTATTCTTTTTCAACTGCAATCCGAGTAACAAAAGACAATTTATTTACTACAATACCAAAATTAATTATTAAAGTTAAATAATAACGAAGTTCCCTGAAAACCAAAGACAAAACGAAAATGACCACGAACAATCGATATCCTCTGTATCGGGCAGGAAATAATATGAAAATTATTCAGACAGAAATATATCCAGTCATACGTGAACACGATCGTATAAAGAGAACGATGACGTTTAAAAATATTCTAAGAATTGGAAGTATGTGATCGATTGAATGCTCTAGATTGACCTGTTTCATTTTTCTTTTATGATGAGATAGCGAAACGATACCCTTTGACTAACACGTATGACACTGCGAGCTCTACTTATTTCTACTCGCTCGGCTGACCAAAGCAGACCTATTTTATATTCTTCGTTTTTCGTTAACCTCCTTTTTCTCCTTGCCACGCAACTACGCGTCGATCTTATACAAATTTTAATAAAACTCGGTCAAAAATGTTGCATATGAGTGAACGTCACGTGAATTGCCTTTTTAGTATGTGACAAAGTGCAGTTTAAAAGGTAGACATTTTTGGTACTTGTGACACTAGGAAAGGTTGATGATATGTTCTGACAAATTTAGAAGAATTATTATATGTGTTTTTAATTTTCATTGTATGTTTGACCATATGTGTAATTAGCTGAGGTGGTCCACATATGAATAACCATCAATACTATAACATTAATATATTATTATATAATATTAATACACTATTGATGTTATTAAAACAATCCTATAATCACACTAAACACTGATAGCAATATAGGACAGTATTCAGAACACCAGCAAATTCCCTATAATTTCAATCCCTGTTCCCATAATTTATTCCACGTGTCCTATACAGGACATACACACGTTTCCCGTACATTTGATATAAGTAATACGAGTATCAACGATACGTTGGCAAAGTTGACAACGAAAGTAACAAGGAAACAATTCGAACCTTGAAAGCCGAAACAAAAGTTTCGATTGCTTGATAGGTCAATCCGTATATCTCGTTCGTGCTCTGCAGTTGACATATCGACAGAGAAACATATGATGAAGTAATATTTTTCCAAGTTCTACGTCGTTCCCTACGGCGACAGGATTTCGTTCTTTTGTTACAGTACGTACTTTCCTTCCGGCTGTTCAGAGAGGCTTGTCTTAAGCACTGGAGCTTGCCTGACGATATTACAACTCGCTTATTTTCTTTACTGCACAGAACTTGTATCGTTCAAATTGACTTGTATTGTTGTTATTGCTTCCTGCTGCCAGCGTGCTGCTCAGATTTTATGTAGACATCCGCAATGTGATTATCAATTGCAAATTGTTGGCAATTTTTCTCGTAACGTGAAATTCATTTGATACCGATTTAATTTCTTGACATAAAAGTATCCCTAAATGACACTTGTGATATATGAATTTAAAGCTTAAAGTTCAAGGAAAATGACGGTATACGTGCACCTTTCGTTACTGCTTTTAGTACAAAATGGTGGACGTCAGATACCAGGCTTGATTTCTATAGTTTCAAATCGTTAGCTTTTAATGTAATTAGTCTGACAAGAAATCATGACATAAAAGTCTCCCTAAATGACACTTGTGATACATGAATTTAAAGCTTAAAGTTCAAGGAAAATAACAGTATACATGCACCTTTCGTTACTGCGTTTAATACAAAATGGTGGACGTCAGATGCCAGGCTTGATTTCTATAGAGTTTCAAATCGTTAGCTTTTAATGTAATTAGTCTGACACGAAATCATGACATAAAAGTATCCTTAAATGACACTTGTGATATATGAATTTAAAGCTTAAAGTTCAAGGAAAATGACGGTATACGTGCACCTTTCGTTACTGCTTTTAATACAAAATGGTGGACGTCAGATGCACTCGACAGAATGAAATCAATGCTTTCAGTATAATTAGTCTAGCAAGAATTCATGACATAAAAGTATCTCAAAATAATACTTGCGACCTATCAAATTAAAGGCTAAAACTCAAGGAAAACGACAGTATCTATGCACCTTTCGTTACAGTTCGCAATACAAAATGGTGGACCGTCAAATAACCTATATTCCGAATATACGAAACGAAGGAACTTGAAAGATTGAGTTTTTAACGAAGGAAATAATTCAAAGACTAATTAAGAAACAAACTTTCGAAATTAATATCTAATTTATTAAGCAGTAAATTAGTGTTTTCCGAGAAAAATATTTCTCGGAGTTTTAACGAAGCTAGATTAAAACAGGTACAAGATCAATCCACTATCGCAGCAAGGTAAAAACAAGTTTGCAGTTCATCGTATTAAAGAAAAGAAATTTGAAGAGAAAGTTCGAACCCTATCTAGAAGAAAGTTGTTATCACAAGAGATCATAAAATATCGACAAAGTTTCCCGGATTCCTGAATATTTAAAGCATGCAAGGTAAAAAGCTGGAGAGCTTCATCTTCCAAAATCTCTTTCATCCTTCAAACTATTTTCCACGTTAAATCATTTTGTTCATTCATTTCCAGGACAGATTTGAAAACATTAATTCACAAAGGTCGAGAAACTTTTCTTTCTTTCCAATACAACGTGTTTACTTTACAACTTCTCAAGTAAATCCATAAATCGATCGCTGTTATTTAAGAGCTCGACGTCGACAAATTAGAAACATTTTTAGGATTAAACCCATCACTACTGAAACCAAACAAAATTTCCCTCGTGAATATTTCCCTAACAGAATTTTATACTCGACAGAAAATTGCAAGTGTATTTTTGAAAGAAAATCCCTACGACATCTGCAGTTAAAAATTGAGACTGAATTTTTGCAAGATCAGAATTGTAAATTAAGTGGATAATTTTTAATGAGCTCACTTGAAAGTCCTGTGGTAAGGGCGATGATTCCTTCTGATGTTGACCCGGACTTTGTGGAGGGCTGGGAGCAGACCTTGGACTCTGAGGACGAGTTCCCAGCTCGTAAATGTTGATCATGTGAGCTGCCTGAGCGTGAACCATTAATTCCCATGCTGAAGGGAAGGATACTTTGCAGAGCACGCAGAGCAGAGCCGTCGTAGAGTCTCCTTTAAACATCAAAATACCCTGTTTTTAATGGTTCCAGTTTATCACGTCACTCTGTTGTCTGCAGAGTAGGTTAAGCAACGGAGTACCGTGGTAAATTCACCCTAAAAATAAACTGACCTTTTATAGAAACAGAGAGACTCGATAAGTGTCAAATGAACCACATTAGCAAAATTGATTTTCAAAAATTCGGCTTAAAAAAGTAGAACTTCTGTTGAAATAGACAACCTCGATAACTGTTAAATGCCCTTTAAAAAATTGAATTAATTTCCGGAAAAGTTTGCCTCAAAAATAAACTAAAATTTTCGTCGAAGTAAGTAATCTCCATAAATGTTTGCGGAATTGTATCGTTTTCAAAAATTCGTCATAAAAATAAGGTAGATTGAAACTGACGGAGTATCGTTAAGTGTTAAATGAGAATAGTTTGCAGAACAGTATCTCCTTTGAAAAATCTCCATAAAAATAAACTAGAAGTTTTGTCGAAACAGATAGATTGTTTTGATAGGTGCTGTCAAAACAAATTAATTTAAATGAGTTTAGCCGGTCGTTTCGAGCTAACGATTCAATTTACGCAACTGAACGCGAACGAGTGTTATAACAGCAGGAAACATTAATAAATAGCGCGAATATATTCCGCTAGACTAATCAAACACCAACGGTGAAATACAATTTGAATTCTTCCTTTTTATGTTTAACGAGGATCATACATTTCAACGCGCGAATCAAGCAGAACGAAGCGAGAAATGTCCATTGGCGTAACTAGGATTTGCAGAGAGTCAGGAAATTGAGAATTTTAGAACTTGAGGAATGGGGAGATCTGGGGATTTCTGGGATTTGGAGAGTTAAGGATTTGGGAATCTAGGGATTTGGGTATTTGGGAAAATTAGGGATTTGGGAATTTAGGAAGTTGGGAATTTAGGGATTTGGAAATTTAGGATTTGGGAATTAAGGGAGTTCAGAATTTAGGAAGTTGGGAATTTAGGGATTTGAAAATTTAGGATTTGGGAATTTAGGGATTTGGGAATTTAGGGATTTGGGAATTTAGGGATTTGGGAATTTAGGGATTTGGAAATTTAGGAATTTGAGAATTTAGGATTTGGGAATTTAGGGATTTAGGGATTTAGGGATTTGGGAATTTAGGAATTAGAAAATTTAGGATTTGGGAATTTAGGAATTGAAGCATTTTAGGATTTGGGAATTTTAGGATTTGGGAAAATTAGGGATTTGGGAATTTAGCAATTTGAAAATTTAGGATTTGGGAATTTAGGGATTTGGGAATTTAGGAAGTTGGGAATTTAGGGATTTGAAAATTTAGGATTTGGGAATTTAGGGATTTGGGAATTTAGGAATTTGAGAATTTTAGGATTTGGGAATTTAGGGATTTGGGAATTTAGGGATTTGGGAATTTAGGGATTTGGAAATTTAGGAATTTGAGAATTTAGGATTTGGGAATTTAGGGATTTAGGGATTTAGGGATTTGGGAATTTAGGAATTAGAAAATTTAGGATTTGGGAATTTAGGAATTGAAGCATTTTAGGATTTGGGAATTTTAGGATTTGGGAAAATTAGGGATTTGGGAATTTAGCAATTTGAAAATTTAGGATTTGGGAATTTAGGGATTTGGGAATTTAGGAAGTTGGGAATTTAGGGATTTGAAAATTTAGGATTTGGGAATTTAGGGATTTGGGAATTTAGGAATTTGAGAATTTTAGGATTTGGGAATTTAGGGATTTGGGAATTTAGGGATTTGGGAATTTAGGAATTTGGAGGTTTGGAGATTTAGGAATTTGGAGATTTAAGAATTTGGAGATTTAAAAATTTGGAGATTTAGAGATTTGAAGATTTGGAGATTTCAAAAATTGGAAATTGAAAGATATGGAGATTTAAGAATTTTGTATTTAAGATCTAGGGAATTGTGGATCTAACAAATTTGTATTTGAGATCTAGGGAATTGAGGATCTAAAAATTTCAGGACCTAGGGAATTGTGGATCTAACAAATTTGTATTTGAGATCTAGGGAATTAAGGATCTAACAAATTTGTATTTGAGATCTAGGGAATTGAGGATTTAAAAATTTCAGGATCTAGGGAATTGTGGATCTAACAAATTTGTATTTGAGATCTAGGGAATTGAGGATCTAAAAATTTCAGGATCTAGGGATATGAGCACCTAGGAATTTCAGTATCGAGGGATTTGAGCATTCAGGAACTTGGAAATTATGCTCTCAATTTAAAAAAATTAACAGCACACAAAATTGAAATTTTAAAGATTTGTCAACATAAAAATTTGGAAATTTAGAAATTGGAAAACTAAAAAATGTAACATTCTTGAAAACCAGAAAATCCGTAAATTTACTAGTTCAAAAATTTCAAAATTAGAAAAATCAAAACTTAATGAAATAAACTTATAAATTTGAAAATTCGCTACGAATAAAAAATTTCCTATAGTGTTCCAGAAAACATCGCCAGTGTCCCGTCCAGTTAGGATGTATTTGGTGTCTCGAACGGTTATCGCGTTACCCTAAAGCAAATTCCACTATCAGTCGTGTCGAGCGAACGTTTTCACGTCGGTCGTTTTCGCGATAGAACGTCAAAATATAATTCCAGGAGGCAGGGTATCGGGATACACGTTCGAATTTCATTTTTACACCTGGTGCATCAGGGTGTACGATTGTAAGGAGAACGTTCGCGAGTTAAAGGGAAGAGCGCCGGGACAGTATTTCGAAACCGGATGTTCCCTCGAATTCCAATGAAAGCCGGATCTTTATTGAAAAATTTCTTAAAGGCAATCCCCAGAGCGTCTAGTAGCGGAATTCGCTGGGGGAAGAGGACACTCGATCTCTCTGTGAAACGAGTTTGCCTATCGAAAGTGGAGGTGGTTTTCGAGTACCTACTTGGAGCTGTTCCATTGAAGGTGTGACATTTACACGTGAACCGCAGCTTGCAGTAATTCCGTTTGTGCTCGAGCAACTCTCCCAGGTCCGTGAACATCTCTCTACAGTTACCGCAGATCAGGATGTCCGGGTTACCTGAAATGGTCATCGTAAATTCAACAGCCGTCATTACAAACCGCGCGAACAGCCAACATGATATAGCAAATGATTTTTATGATGGTTCGGAAAATTAGTTACTTTGAAATTTATGAACTTTTCGATTTTTGGGAGTTGGATAGGTTACAATTTGGGGATTTCAGCATTTTCGGAATGGGAATTTAGGGAGTCGGGGATTTAGGGAGTCGGGAATTTAGGAAGTCGAGGATTTAGGTATTCGAGGATTAAGCAGTCGGGGTTTTAGAAAGTCAGGGATTTCGGGATTCAGGGATTTAGGAAGTCAGGGATTTAGGTAGTCGGGAATTTAGGAACTCGAGGATTTAGCAGTCGGGGTTTTAGAAAGTCAAGGATTTAGGGATTCGGGGATTTATAAATTCGGGGATTTTCCGAATTATAACTGCAGACAATTGGGAAATTTGGTAATTTGGAAATGTTAGCATTTTAACAACATTTATAATGCTACAAAAATAAATAATTACATGAATGTTTCAATAAGAGAAAATGAACTTCCTCTTCTTCAATAACAAAAGTATCTTCCAGAGTAAAGAGTTAAATTATTCGAAAACAATATATCGGTGACTACTGTATATATTACACTATAAACTTCGTATCGCTTTAAAATCGAGTAAAGATAGTAGAACAAAAGAGAAATAAAAGGTACTGTTAATCAAAAAATAATATTAACCGGATGAACTAAAAAGGGCCAGCACAAAGTTTCATTGTTATAATCTGGGATTCGCTTAGTACATCTATTAAATAACTTTCATCGGGTCTCCGTCCATGCGTTCGCGACAAAATTTTAATCCTATCGGCTGGATAAATTACTCCCGCTGCACGTAGCTTATGTAATTATTTAATCAGGAAAGTTGTCTGAACGCGGCAGGTCCGATAATCTAAAAGTTTTTAAATGAAAACGTAAATGGGTACCTCGTTCTCGGATCGTGACAAATATTGTACATCGGTTCTTGGTTGATTTTATTTTACACTGGACCATGCGTTTGGAATTCCAGCATGCATTTTGGGTGGTTTGAGAACTTTTTAAGTTGGAAGTCTCGTGATTTTAGGTTTTTGGGATATTGGAAATTTGGGGATTTCGGGAATTGGGAGTTTTGGAATTTGGGGATTTGATAACTTAGGGAGTTGGGGTTTTCGGGGTTTTGAGATTCGGGGATTCTCAATGTTGGAAATTTGGAAATTTAAAAATTTAGGAATTTGGGGATTTAGGGAGTTGGGAATTTAGAAATTTAGGGAATTGGGAATTTAGAAATTTGGGGATTTGGGAATTCGGGGATTTATGGAATTGGAAATTTAGAAATTTGGGGATTTAGGGTATTGGGAATTTAGAAATTTGGGGATTTGGGAATTCGGGGATTTATGGAATTGGAAATTTAGAAATTTGGGGATTTATGGAATTGGAAATTTAGAAATTTGGGAATTTAGGGAATTGGGAATTTAGAAATTTGGGATTTGGAAATTTGGGGATTTGGGGATTTGGGGATTTGGGAATTTGGGGCTTTAGGGAATTGGGAATTTAGAAATTTAGGGATTTGGGAATTTGGGGATTTAGGGATTTAGGGAATTGGGAATTTAGAAATTTGGGGATTTGGGAATTCGGGGATATAGGGAATTGGGAATTTAGAAATTTGGGGATTTTAGGGTTTTGGGAATTTAGGAATTTGGGAATTTGAGAAATTAGGGACCTGGGGATTTTGGGGTTTTGAGATTCGGGAATTCTCAAAGTTGGTAATTTGGAAATTTAGAAATTTAGGAATTTGGGGGTTTAGGGAATTGGGAATTTAGGAATTTGGTGATTTGAGAAATTAGGGACCTGGGGATTTGGGGATTTGAGGGTTTGGGAATTTGGAAATTTGGCAATTTATGACCTCGGGAATTTAGGAATTTGGGAATTTTGGGATTTGGAAATTTGGAAATTTAGGGATTCAAAAATTTAGGTATTTGGGTATTTAGGGATTCAGAAATTTAGATATTTGTTATAAGTAATCAGCAATTTTATGACTCGGAAATTTGGAAATTTAAATACATGACAATTAACAAATTCAGAAATTTAGCTTCATACTTCATAAACTCACAAATGTAAAACTTTGTAAACCTAAAAATTAAGTACCAAAAAACTTTGAAAGTTCCAATACCTTCAATTCCTAAAAATATAGAAAATAAAAAATTTACAAATATGAATAACCCAAAGTCTATAAAATACAAATAATCAACCGAAAAACGAAACAATGGACAAATAACAAGCTTTGAAAATTCGTAAACACATAAAATGGTTCGAAATGTTGTAAAAATAGTGGTAAATTGGTTGTAAGGTTACTCACTGTAGACTTTCAGTTGGTTTAGATCTGGAACGGCGGTGGTGTTAGCAGCGGGTTGTTGTTTCTGTTGTTTCGGATGTTGCGATCGAGCCGGTGGCATCAGTCGGGGTCTCTTCAGTGGTGGTGCCAAACGAGGTGGAAATGCAGTCGACGCGTAGTAACTGAAAATAAACTTCAGCCTGAGCGTGCAAACATTTCTCAAACCGCGAGTAATTGTTCGCTACGTTACAGTGTTCTAACCTTTTCCCTCGGAGCATTATTCAATTTCAAAATCCGACCACTAGAGGAATTTTCGGTACCCGTAGAATTCCGAGATTTCAGAGTTTCGGCATATATAGAAATTTATAGAATTTTCGGCTTTCAAAAACTGGGAAATCTAGGGAATTTGGAGATTAGAGAGTTGGTAGTCTAGGGAATTCGGGGACATCAGAGTTTGGTAACGTAAGGAATTTCGGGATTCAAGAATGTTATATTCTAGGGAATTTGGAGACACGAGCGTTTGGTGATCTAGGGAATTCGGGGATTCGACAGTTGGTAGTCTAGGGAATTCGGAGACACAAGCGTTTGGTGATCTAGGGAATTAGGAGATTTGAGAGTTGATAGTCTAGGGAATTTGGGGACATCAGAATTTGGTAATGTAAGGAATTTGGGGATTTGAGGGTTTGATATTCTAGGGAATTTGGGGACACGAGCGTTTGGTGTTCTAGGGAATTTGGGGATTTGAGAGTTGGTAGTCCAGGGAATTTGGGGACATCAGAATTTGGTAATGTAAGGAATTTGGGGATTTGAGGGTTTGATATTCTAGGGAATTTGGGGACACGAGCGTTTGGGGATTTGAGAGTTGGTAGTCCAGGGAATTTGGGGACACGCGAGTTTGGTAATCTAGGTAATTCGGGGATTCGAGAGTTGGTAGTCTAGGGAATTCGGGGATATCAGAGTTTGGTAATGTAAGTAATTTCAGGATTCAAGAATTTTATATTCTAGGGAATTTGGAGACACGAGCGTTTGGTGATCTAGGGAATTTGGGGATTTGCGAGTTGGTAGGCTAGGGAATTTAGGGACATCAGAGTTTGGTAAAATAAGAAATTTGGGGATTCGAGTTTCATATTCTAGGGAATTTGAGGGTACGAGAATTTGGTAATCTAGGGAATTTGAAGATTCGAGAGTTGGTAGTCTAGGGAATTCGGATACCAGAATTTGGTAATGTAAGGAATTTGAGGATACGAGAGTTTGATAGTCTAGGGAATTTGCGTATTTGAAAGTCCACGAATATGAAATTATAGGAATTTAAGGAATTTGAAGATTTGAATTCAGGAATTTGATAAAGTGACATTTCAAAATCACAGAATCCCAAAATTGGAAAACCCCAAATTTGGGGAATTCCCTATAAAATTACACCCCAACTCAGGAAATTCTCTCTAAAATTTCACGAGTATCAAAATCACTCCAGTTTGAAATCTCTATAAAATTCCAAAGAAACTAGGAAAATCTCCGCACCTCAAATATAGAACCCTACAAAATACTAAAAAAATATTGAATATCTCCACAACATAGTTGAAAATCAAACCGAAATTCCCCTATTGGCGAACGGTAGAAGGGCACAGAAATCGTCGTAGTTCATATCGTTGGTAATTTGAGTGCGATTAATTGATTTCGCGTGTACTCGTCCTCTATAGATCTTCGTTTTCGCTTTGATCATGCAATTTGTTCGCAATTTACACGGCTTTTGGCCGGCGCGTTTGTCCGAATTGAGTCGGAAGTATAATCGAGACATCGTGTTTACAAATTCGACGTTAATTAGCGCGCATTACCGCAGAAATTCGTGGATTGTAATCGTCCCATAAATCGTTATTGGTGGCTGTCACGCGGTGATGTATTAAGCGTGATTGCAACGGGCGAGAGAAAAAAAAAAAAAAGGTAAAACACCGTGCACCGATAACGTCCGATTGAAATTTTCGATCGGCAAAATAAATTCCAATCTCGGTCTGGAAAAGGTGATTAATTGCGGCATCGGCAGATAGATAGACCGTTAATACGCTGATAATTATTTTTTGATCAACTATTCGTTAAACGGAATTGCGGCGGTTTTTTGCGACGACCTGATAAGCGTTTGATAAATTCCCGGGATAAAAATCACCGTCCACGGTTTCCTTGGAAATTTCGGTGTCGAATAAGCAGCACTCGGAGAAAAACAGCCAACGAAAAATACACGTTAAAGCCGTTCCTAAGTCACCTGTTTTTCCGCGCCATCAATTTAACGCCCTGGAACAGGGACGTATCGTTCTTTTTAATACTGGCAACCTTTCTTCAAATATTCTTTGCGGTGTTATACTTAGAGGGTATAGCAGTCGAAATATTTTTTTTGGTGTTTGTAATACATTATGTGCAGATGAAATTATTTTCCACATTCTCGAGGTCATATATTATCAAATTACCGAATTTACGCGTTCCAAATTTTTAGATACATCAAACTCTGTATTATTAAATTCGCTTAATTCTTGAATTTTCATTTACTTAGTTTCCAAAATATTTCCCTTGGTTCGCAGTGCAATTGCAATTTTGCAATACTGCAAAGAGTTCTGCAACTGTAAAATAGTACAGCAATAAATTTCTAAGTCCTGAAAATCGAGGACGCAGAAAAGAGATCAAACAGTAAAATGATCGATGTTCGATCAGAACGATGAAATATTCCGGAATTTTTACAAACCTTCCAAGAAACGAAAAATCGTCGGATCTGGCGAGCTATTAAAGAATAAGGATCGAAGGAAAGGTAGAAGGCTAAGATTTCTCAAGTTTCGTAAGAAATTGGAATACAGAAATCCTGTGAAAAGGAACGGGGCTGAAGATCCGAGACTTTTCAGCAAATACCGAGGAAATTCTGCGGAACGAAGAAAGTAAAAGTTCCGTGGATGGAGTATTAAAGAGAAGCAAACTGGCGAGAAAGGTAATTGCAAAAATCTCTGAAGATCAATGAAGAATTATTGCAATAAACATTCGTGAGACTGTTTCTTTTCTTTTTTATAACTTTGTTATTTATCATTTTTTCGTCACGGAATATTTAGTATTTTGTTACAGGAAAATATTTCATGTTCTATTGTAGAACAAATATTTACTATTTTATTGTAACTGAATTATAATTTTATTTCAGGAAAATATTTACAATTTTATCATTAGAAAAGATTTACAATTTTAATATTTTACTACAACAAAACAATTCATATGAACAATTCAGTTTCACATAAATTATTGTAAATAAATACAAGTTTAGAGGAAGTGACTATTTTTTAAATTACCAATATGTGTATTAACAGTATGTGCATGTGTTTAATTAACAGCATGTGTATTCTATTATGAACACACGGATTGAACATATGATTAGACATTTTTAAGCAGCAGAATCGTGTTAGATTTAGTGTCACGAACCTCATTGTTCGTTATGATTCCAATTATTTGTTGCCCGAAGTTCACCTAACCTCGCGTTAATTGGAAGTAATTAAGAGTTAACAGACTGATTCAGCGGGGCATCGTTAACAATTCTGTCACGATACATCTCGACAACTGCTTCACTATCGAGTTCTGTTCGCCGTTTGTTACAGTTTGTCGTAATTAACGATTCCTTTCTATAATTGCTGCTTTTTGAAGCGTAAATATATGCCCCTACCTTCTGAATAACGTTACACCGATAACAACGTTTAATGTAACATTAAACGTTCTTAAATTTCGTACATCTTCGTTATTAAAACTACTGAAAATGACCCTTTTACAAGTTTAACTTTAACTTACAAAATTTGTTACAACAATCTTCGTTAAACTTCGTGAAGATAAAGAATTAATGTGTATATCAATTTATGTCTTATCATGTGTTTATTTATTTTTTGTGAGTGAGTGGTAGGTTTAGTGTTAAATATAAGAAATATTAATTTTTGCTTTTATGCCATATTATTGCCATGAAATTTAACCTGGAAATATCTTACCGTGAAATATTATCAAGTAATTCTGATACAGAAATATTTCGCGACGGAAAGAAGAATATTTTCTTTCCAATTCAAATTTGTTAAGTTCGTAGTAGGATGAAAATGTTAGTTGATGAAATCCTCCTTTGGCCGCGTATTTTCGCAAGCATGTTACCGAGAGAAGAAAGAAAATTCCTCGAATAGAACACAATAATATGGTGAAATGGCGAAAGGGATTTGCAATACTCGCAACTTATCCTTTGATGTAGAGGAACGGCAAGGAATGAAAATCCTTTTGCAGGCGACACGTAATTTGATTTTCGCTGTCGTGTGACAAAGAAAAACTTGCCCATCGTAATGTAATAAATTTCGGTTTCGTGGTATTTCTATTTCGAAACGTTCTCGTTTTCATCGACGAATATATTTTAGATAAATATCGAGCACCCTCCATGAACAAATATACTGCTTTCGACGATTTCAGAAATATTATCAAGAGGCTATTATTCTGCAATTATTGATCCTTTTCATCTTCGTGAAAATGAAATACGGCTGAAATTCTGTATTCGATGACGTTATTCTGTAATTCAATTCAAAATTCATAATTTTTCAGAATTTTTAACTGTTACGTTCATCATAATTCCATCATCGAAAATATTTTGCATCTGTTACAAGTGAACATTTATTATATCGCATGCATATTCTAGAGACCTCGATACAAGTATACACAGCATCTAACGAAAGCTAGAACCATTTTTGCAGCAATGTGAACCTGATCAAATAAAAGACCCGGAAAATGAGAAATAACAGAGGAAACCAGATCTCACGATAATCTTCAATCTTTCAGCGAAAGAAGTTTCCGAGCACTCTTTAATTACTCATAGAAAGTCGCAAAACAATCATACGATTGTGAAAAGTTTTCTCGTCAAACGAAATTAAACGAAAGTTGTTTTCCCAAAAATCTCATCTTTTATTGCTGCTCGGAACATCGGAGAGTCTGGTGAAAATTCAGTTATTTTGACACTGTGGACGATAATTTTGACACTGTAGATAATTTTGTCAGTGCAGATAATTTTGAAATTTTTCGTATTTCGTGCACAATTTTCTCTGCAGATTGGATTCCTTGAAAATTAAGATATTTTACAGACTTGAAGATAATTTTGACACTGCAGATAATTTTGACAGTCTGGACGATAATTTTGACACTTTAGAAGATAATTTTGTCAGTGCAGATAATTTTGAAATTTTTCGTATTTCGTGCACAATATTTTTTGCAAATTACATTCTTTGAAAATTAAGATATTTTACAGACTTGATAATTTTGACACTGCAGATAATTTTGACAACCTGGACGATAATTTTGTTACTCTATATAAATTATGAAAATCCAATTTAAAAATTTGTTATATATCTTCCACAATTTTTACTGTAAACAGTTTCAGATTCTTTCATACTTCGCGTATAATTATTATACAGTCATCTGTGATTAAAACACGTTAACGTGATTAAATTCTAAATGTCAGTGGATGATCCGTTCTTTATAAGGTCATCAATGGATCGCCTTTGTTGGCCAAAGGTTTCTCATTCGACGTTCGAGACTGACGCATGTAGGTTACAGTTAAAATAAGGATCAGTGTTATAACATCATTATGACTCGTTTTCTTATAATGCGAACAGACAGAGACCCGTCTAAGTGGATCAAATACCATGTGTCTTAAAAAAAGACTTCGCCTACAGAGATATACTGACACTTTCTGCGAAGCTTATACGGTATGTAACACTTTCTAAAAACACTCGAGAATATTATCGCATAAATGTACCTATCTGTAACAATATTGTTATAACATTGTTCGTATAATATTACAAAAATATATTCACTGTATCTGCTTGAAAAGAGATATTCGCAAAATGATTGCATATTTCTGGTACAGAATTTTATCTAATTTAGCTTGAAAAGCTCGACTTTAACAATTCTGAAAGTAAATTATATAAATAAATGTATTATAATATTCGAAAAATATATGTCATAATATTCAGAATTGCAGAAATATTTCTAATACCAGTTTAAATTGTTGTCAGGTAGAAAATAGTTATCAGGTAAAAAAAGATAGTTGATATAAAAATGACGGATATTTATTTAAAAAATATATGAAATATTAATGTATCGACTTGACCAAAGTCGAAAAAATTTCAGTGGCCAGTTTCCTTATTCCACGCATTTCGGAAGTATCACACATGACGTCGAATATAAGCTCCATACTCCTATAAATAATATTTCCGTGCTTTCCCGGCAATTATTACGTTTCTCATAACCAATGTCATAATTCTATCCATTACCAGCGGCCATTTGTAACTTCTGTCAGGCCGGTTCATTTTAATATTTCCATCTCTTTTCTCCCCTTTCTCCGTTAAAAACAACATTCTAAAAGTACGAGATGAATAGACGAAAAACTGAATAATCTTCAGGCATTAATTAAAGCGAAATAATTATATTAATAACCGTTGGCGAAAATGTGTTGATAATTTAACCTGGCGCACGTTCGAAGCATGCCGGGGTCATAGTAAAATGCTCTCGCCGCTAGTTATTTTTTCCGAAACACTGGCCGACTTTTCAACAGCGCCGCCAACGAATTTACATCATAAAGAGATAAAAGGTTGCAAGCTGTAATGGAATTTCGTTTCTTGCTTTTTACGCTGGCTAACTGCACGGCAACGTTGATAGAGTTCCGCGCGGTCTTTTTTACTTCATAACGAGTTCCATTTTTTGGTAGGACCGTTTATAAACGTTGCTTGATACATCAGTCGGTTTTTCGAGCCGACTGTTCGTTAAACGAATTTTCGAGTCATCGAATGAATGGTAGCCAGAGATTTCTCGCGAAAAAAAAAATATTTTAAACGTTTCGGATCTTTGCCGCGAAATTTCATTGAACAAAGTTGACCCGGTATGTTGCGTCGAGGAAATTCTGACGACTCATCACCGACAGTGATATAACTAGATGTGTCGCCGCCAGATTTCCACCGATACCGTGTAACGCGCCAAAGAACGAGGGAGGTAAAAGAAACCTCTTGCTTATATGACTTTCGTAATGCTTTTTCCAGGAGGGAAATCGTCGACGACTTTGTACGGCCATGAAACTCTATTTCTTGTGTAACATAAATCATTTATATTCTTAGTTACTTGCTTCATGAGAGTACTGGAGTCACTAAATCGGTAGATACCTAGATACCCGAATTACCTAGGGACCTAGATACCTAGATATGTAGATTTATATGTTACTGTATTATTATATTACTATATCGTTAGATTACTATATTTTTAGATTCCTAGATTAGTAGATTCCTACATTTTTAGATTAGTATTGTTAGATTACTAGATTCTTAGATTAGTAGATTCCTAGATTTCTAGACGAGTAGACACCTACATCCCTAGATCTCTAGATTCCCAAAGTCCTAGATTCCAGTCACTATATTCCCAAATTCCTAGATGCCCAAATTCCCAGATCCCTAGATTCCCCATTCCTAGATTACCAAGTTACTAGATTCCTAAGTTCTCAGATTAGTGGATTAGTAGTTTCCTAGATCCCTACATCCCAAAATTACTAGATTTCTACATTTCTAGAACCCTAGATTCTTAAATTAGTAGATTCCTAGATCCCTAAAATTTCTAGACGAGTAGATTCCTAGATCCCTAGATCGCCTAGATTCCCAAATTACTAGATTCCCAAATTCCTAGATTCCCAAATTCTCAGAATCCTAGATCCCTAGATTTCTAGATTAGTGGATTAGTAGATTCCTGCAGACCTAATATATTCCTAGATAAGGTCCCTAAAAATTTCTAGATTTCTAGATTTCTGGAACCTTAGAATTCCTAGATTAGTAGATTCCTAGATCCCTAGATTTCTAGATTCCCAAATTCCTAGATTCCCAAATTCCCAGATTACTAAGATCCCTAGATTTCTAAATTAGTATAGTGGATTAAGTAGATTCCTGCAGACCTAATTATATTCCTAGATAAGGTTCCTAAAATTTCTAGATGTCTAGATTTCTAAACCCTAGATTCTTAGATCCCTAGATTTCTAGACGAGTAGAGATTCCTAGATCCCTAGCTAGACCCCTGATTCCCCCATTCCTAGATTCCCAAGTTACTAGATCCCTAGATTCCTAGATTAGTGGATTTGTAGATTCCTACAAACCTAATATATATTCCTAGATAAGATCCCTATATTCCCATATCCACATATCCTGATATTCGTATATCTCTACATCCTCAGATCCCTATATCCCAACATGTCACTAAACATCTAGGTTCCTGTATTCCTATACCCACATATCCTGAAAGGATGGACAGGAACTATTTGTATGAATCGATAGGCTCGTTGAGTACCAGCGAGAAAGTCAAGTCTCTTATGCGCCATCTAGTGGCGAACGTAGGAGTGAAACCGCTACATTCGCATATCCTGATATTTGTATATCTGTACATCCTCAGATCTCTATATCCCTAAACATCTACCTATATTCTCAGATTTCTATGTCAACTATGTCACTAGATTACTACGTCACTAGACTTCAGTATTCCTAGATTTCTATATTTGTAAAGTTCATCTCTGTATTTGTACGTCATCAGACCCTTGTATCGTCACATCGCTACACGGTCGAGTACAATATCCCGCGGGCAAATCCGCCGCAGAAAATAACCGGTCGAAACGGTAGAAATAATAGGATCGCGAAAACAATTCTCGAGAAAACAATTGAAACCATTAATTTCTATTTTTGCCCCGTCGAAACGTCCGATAGAAGTCAGAGGTTTCCGAACGTTGCGTTGTATTAATACCGGAGCGGCGTTTCATGCGAGACAGGGAATTTGGTTTATGGAGGGTCGAAGAACAGCCCCGTTGGCAATATCGTGGAAAATGTCATGGACAGGCCAGAATGTGTCTAAAAGTGCAGGAACAGAGGGGGGCGAGACCCGGTACAAGGCTGAAGAAGGAGAAGAAAAATAGGAGGCGAAAGAAAAGGTAACCGTTCGACCGTGGAGAGAAACGACGAGACCTCCTATCCGGTGATTTGTGGGAAACAAATAATTGTCACCGGGTGCCAATCACAGGCCTCGTTGGACGAATACTGGGCCACGATTCTTTCTCTCCGGGTTTGCTTCTTGATGAAAATCTGTCGATTTATACCGTCGTCCCTTGTCCCGTGTTCGCCTTATATTTAAACGGATAGAGGCTCTTCGCTTTTTTACACAGGGAGACTTGATCCCTACAACAGGGATGAACATTCAAATTGAATCGTTTCTCCTGCCGAATTAAATGCCGTTTAGATAAGGAACGATTTCTTGATAACGTTAAATAAAACGATCCCGAATGGCGACTATCAAAGAGATTTGTATTTGTGCACGATTTGTAACATAACCTCAAAATATTCTGTAATTTTGTTAGGTGGGTAACTTTTGATATATTAGAAGCTAGATTGATGGAGATGTGATAGATTGGTATGGAGATTGAAATATTCATATGGAGATTGAAGCCACACTCGGTCACATTAAAACACCCTTACCACTGACTGACACGTGTACAAATTCATGTATGTACATTTGCAATTACAATACATACAATACGTATGTACAATTTTTTCTTAGAACGAAACCTCCCTAAAATCACCTGGAAACCACAGGAAAACTGTCGAATTAACATTTGCATCCTGGGTGGATAGGATTGTAAGTAGATGTAAGAAGCAGAGCCACACAGCTAGCAAAGTGAGTATGTACATATGGTCACATATGACAGTCAGTGTTAAAACGAGTCTTTCAAGTGAAGAGTAACAATGAAGAACACTTGAGAAGTTAGGTCAGCAAACTATAACTATCATTGGATATCACTATTATTATGAAATTCCTTCCTACTAACTGACTGATGTATATAAATTCACAGGCGAAACGGTGCGAAGCATGGACATATGGTCACATATGACAGTCAGTGTTAAAACGAGTCTCTCAAGTGAAGAGTAACAATGAAGAACACTTGAGAAGTTAGGTCAACAAACTATAACTATCAGTTGATGTCACTATTCCTTCCTACTGGCTGACTGATGTATATGAATTCACAGGCGAAACGGTGCAAAGCAAGTGTGAACATATGGTGACATGTGGAGTAAGTGTTGAAAAGAGTCGGTCAAGTGAACAGTAACAATAAAAGAAACTAACAGTTCTAGCAGAAATTAGCAAGCTATAACTATCAGTCGAGGAAGGATCGATACGCGAAGATTATTAGATAACCAGATTACTACATTACTAGGTTACTAGATTTCTATATTATTAGATTAATAGATCACTAGATTAGTACTTTCTAAATTTCTAATTTACCAAATTTTAAGGTCCCAAATCTTCAAATCTCCAAATCTTCACATCTCCAAATCTCCAAATCTCCAAATTCTCAAATCCTCAAGTAACATAATACTAAAATCCCCAAAAACCCAAAATCTCCAAATCCCCAAAAACCCCAAATCTACAAATTCTCAAATCCTCAAGTAACATAATCCCAAAATCACAAAATCCCCAAAAACCCCAAATCTCCAAATCTCCAAATCCTCAAATCTACAAATTCTCAAATCCTCAAGTAACATAATCCCAAAATCCCAAAATCCCCAAAAACCCCAAATCTCCAAATCTCCAAATCTCCAAATCCCCAAAAACCCCAAATTTCCAAATCTCTAAATCCCCAAAAACCACAAATCTCCAAATCTCCAAATTTCCAAATCTTCAAATCTCCAAATTCTCAAATCCTCAAGTTCCAAAATCCCCAAAAACTCAAAATCTCCAAATCCCCAAATCTCCAAATTCTCAAAACCTCAAATAACATAATCCCAAAATCCCAAAATCCCAAAAAACTCCAAATCTTCAAATCTCCAAAAATGCGAAATTTCCAAAACTCCAAATCTCCAAATCCCTAAAAACCCCAAATTTCCAAATCTCGAAATCTCCAAATCCTCAAGTAACATAATCCCAAAATCCCCAAAATCTCAAATCTCAAAATCTCAAAATCTCCAAATCATATGCTACCAGAAGTTATCAAACTATAACTATCAGTCGAGCGAGTATCGGCACGCGAAAATATAGCGTTACAAGTACGCATAAATTGGATGAATTTTATCCGAGATCGTTTAACGGTAGTTCCGTAAACTCGACTCGTTAGTTAAAAGTCTCGGTTCCATGGTGTAACGTGTACTTTTAAACGCGGTAGCATCGTCGAAGTTTCGCCGGGGGCGTATTTGTCTCCGTTTAATATTAGGCGAGCAACACGGCGGAACATTCAGAGACGCCGTAATCATCGAACTTCCGAAACTAAAGGACGATCGTTATACCTAGACGAGGAGGTCTCTTTTTTCGCGGCTGTCACTGGTACCCGCAGACATTACAAGTAAGAAAGGAAGAAATAAGGGGGCACTTCAAAAGACGTCCACAAAGAACGAGTTTCGCGGTCGCCAATAATTGGACGGTGGCTCGAAGAAAGAAATTAAAATAGTCGAGACGACAGGAAGTGCCGGTGTAGATGATGCTCCTCTCTTTCTAGCTCTCCCCCTCCCCTACCCGATGTTGTTTTTTTCACCCTCGTAGCCCTTCTGCGTCTCCCACTGGTCCTGCAGTTTTGCGCTTATTATCCGAAAGTTCCAAAGCGAAACTCTGTTGCCGGTGGAGAAGTTTTAACAACGCTACGGAGGCACGAATTCGTGGATATCTCTTGTGTCACGATGTTGTCGGGGTGGAAGCCGTGGTTGAAGGGTGAAACACGCGAGTTCTCGAGCACCGAGGGAGGAAAATCGGACACGAGGGAAGATTCTGACGTCTCGTCTCGCCCGATGAAACGACCGGCTTCAAGAACGGAAAATAATGGCCAATAAAACGTAGCAAGATAAGAGCGATGAGAAATCGGCCCGGATGGTCTCGTACGGATGACAGTCCGAGTAATAAATGGCTGAATAAATAAATCCGGTTTATTGCGAGATTCGGGAGAAATATTTGACGATTACGCTCTTTTCACCGTCCACCTTTATGACATCTCGGATAAACATTACCCTCATCCAACATTTAATACCAACTGTACGGATTAATACAGTTTGTTCCACAAGAGCGTGGACGCGATATCTATGAAATTTGATATTCAATACAGCAAAGATTGCGTCAAATATACAATGTCTTCTCTAATAGCCCTGCAATTATCTTAGTATTTCTGTCACTGAAAAGTTCAAGTCATTTCGAGATGAGTACGGTAAACGATTCGAAGCATTCTTGTGCCAACACCCGAAAGGGCCAAAAATGAGTGTTACAAATGCAGCAAAATATCTGCACAAGTCTCACGAATTTGTAAATAAGTGTATGCAACGTTATAAAGAGACAAATTGTGCTGATCTCCCTGATCGAGGTTCGAAGCGAGCTACGGAACTTAGTGCGGCGGGGTTCCGGAACTTTATGCGTCTTTCCGGATAATTTAAATGCTCAGAAGATGATTAAACTGTACCAAAGGGGTCTCTTAGTATCGTAACATTGGTTTAAAAGAACCAGGGACCATTGGATACTTCAAGAGGACGACTCCAAACACCGAAGCCTTTGTACGGAATGGAAAACAGCGAATGGTGTCAACGTGTTGGATTGGCCATCTCAGTTCCCCGATGCCAATCCAATCGAAAATGTTTGGTCTCTCATGAAGTACAAACTCCGAGGAAAGCGTATTTTAAAATTGAAGACGCTAGTTTGCCGTATTCGAGAAATATGCAGATCTCTTCCTGTCTCATACGCTGCAAAGCTGATTGAAAGTATGCCCAGGAATAATCGCTAATGGCGGTGATTGTCACATTATTAAGCAAATGCGTATTAGTTCTTTAAACGTACTTTCGACCTATACAACCTTTTCACAGAGAAGATTTACTTGCACTCAGATATCGCGTCCATGCTCTTGGAAACTTTTCTCATTCTAATCTACTGCTAACTAGTTTTGAATCCAAGATATTTATCAAAAATAGCTTACATCCCTCTAAATTATTCCAGGATAATTTTGATTATTTCGACACCCGACAACGTTTGTAAAAATATTGCCATTTCGTGAAACAACATCGTGAGAATTTTTGAAAGGTACTCCGAACTGTATGAATTAATATTTAAAACGTTTCCAAAGAAGAGAAAATTGTGGAGTGTGTTTGTACATCGATACAGCGTGAAAATTCACTTGGACTGGCAAAGAATAACAAGAGAAAGCGAGTAGACGTTGATGAGACTCGAAAACTTTTACAATTTGTTCGTTTAATTCGCCGTGCGGCGAACGGAAAGAGATGACCATCGCGTGTAATATTCTCTGGGCGCATAAAAAGGCGGCGTGCTTTCGGCAGTTCCGCCATTGAAACAAAAATTTATAGCGGCACAAACTAGAGGGAAGAGAAATCGCGGGAATCTGCGAACTCTTGTATACCCGAAGCTAAATAAATGAAAGAGGAGTGTAAAAAAAAATATGAATGAAAGCGAAGGGAGAGAATGGAGAAATATACGCTAACAACTTCACAGGGGAACAAAGAACGACGACAAAAACGGGACTGGCAAAAGGATCACGAAGTTAATAATAACGTCATTTAGTTAAGAGAGAAAAGTTGCTTGGTTTGTTTCCAAACCGCGAGACAAAAGCAACAATGTATCTTGTTCCTTTACGAAGGTAGAAAAAATATTACGTGTGTGCATATGTATGTGCACTTCGTTGAAGTTGAACCCCCGTAATCTTATATTACGGCGGACAGATTCTTCATGGGGTAGAGAAAATCCCTAGGTAGATTTGTCACATGAAGTTTATGTAACTTTAGACTTTTATAGTTACAAATTTTTGTATTTTTAGGTTAAAATATTACTGGGTTTCTGTTTTTTTAAATATATCCTTAGATATCCCTAGATTATAATGTTAAATTTACAAATTCCTAGGCACCTGTATTACTAGAACTTCATATCTCAAGATTTCTATATTACTAGACACTTGCGTTCTTCGACCCATGAACACTTAAATCCCTAGATTTCTAGATTCCAAAATTCGTAGATTCCCAAATTACTAGATTCCCAAATTTCTAGATTCCCAAAATCCTAGAACCCCAAATTCCTAAATTCCCAAATTCCTAGATTCCCAAATAACTATATTACCAAATCCCTATATCCGCAAATTTCTAGATTCCCAGATTCCTAGATTCTCAAATTCCTAGATTCCCAAATTACTAGATTCCCAAATTCCTAAATTCCTAAATTCCCAAATTCCTAGATTCCTAAATTACTAGATTTCCAAATTTCTAGATTCCCAAATTCCTAAATTCCCAAATTACTATATTCCCAAATCCCTATATTCACAAATCTCTATATTCCCAAATCCCTATATCCCCAAATTCCTAGATTCCCAGATTCCTACATTCCCAGATCCCTAGATTTCTAGATCCCTTTGTTCCCAGGACCCTGCATCTCTAGATTCATACATTCATAGACTACTATTTCCCTAGATCCCTACATTCATCCATTATTTCCCTAGATCCCTACATTCATCCATTATTTCCCTAGATCCCTACATTCGTCCATTATTTCCCTAGATCCCTACATTCATAGACCACTATTTCCCTAGATCCCTATATTCATAATCCACTGCTTCCATAAATCCCTACATTCATAGATCACCATTTCCCTAGATTCCTTTATTTCTTGACCCATATATCCCTCAGTCCCTACATTCCTAAACTCCTATATCCCTAGATCCCTTTCTTCTTGGACCCCTATATCCCTAGATCTTTTTATCATCAAGATAAAGGTAAGAACGTTGTCTAAACCCGAGAAAAACATGTATATTCAATGAACTTCTACATATTTGCAAGTGTCAATTTCTCCTTCTAAAATTCTCTGTCGAAAATATCCCTAGAAATAACCACGTTTTCCAAAAGCACTGGAAGATCAGCGATGATTAAATAAAAATCTTGATCGGTACCTTGTTAAATTAAAAATTGCGTTTCATGCTACACGTGCAAAATTTCTAGTCAGATCTTAAAAATAACAACATCCCGATAATGTCTATCTCGGTAATATCCACCTCGATAATTACACGTCCCGATAATTTCCCCTGCACAGAAAGAGAATAAACTCGAGTCCGGTTCTCAGTCGCTGATTGCGAATTAGAGTACGTTCAAAAAGACATTTTGCCCGATTAAAATGAAAGATCGCGACGCGTAAACGAGCAGCTGGAACGAAGAGGCGTTAAACAGGAAAGAAGAATCTCCGTAACGATGCTCGAGAAGTCGAAAACGAAAAGGAAAAAAGGGAGAGTGCAAGAAACGCTGCGAGAAGGGCGGCCAGAAGAAAAAGAGAGGGAGGATAGGAGAAACTAGTAAAAGTAACGACGTCGGAGGGTGAGGAAAGGGGGCGAGGGAGGAAGACGAAGTTTTATTTCAAGGGAAGGCTTCAGAGGCCAACAACTCCGGGGGCAGACAGAGAAAATACATAGACGGATAAATACAACCGAGGGGAGGGACGGTGGTTGTGATCCTTCTTTTCTCCCTGTTTCAGTACCCGTCCCGCACCACCGGTCCGTGTTCGTTTCGCGCGTTGAAAACCCACCTCGACGGAGTTTACGGAGCCCGGGACAATATCGAATCGGTTTTATCAAAAGTCCAAACACATTCGATTAAATTCAGTTAAGCAGGGACCGGGACTCGTGCCTTTTGAATCGTCCCGGAGGGATGCTGAAGTTGATGAAATTTCCGGCGAATTAGCGTCGCCAGCACGCAACACGGACGATTCTTTTTTTATCGTGGATCAGGAATCGTTCGTTTCGACTCCTTTAATCGGGCGAAAGGACGACTTACGTGCAAACACGTTCAGCACCGTGCTGTTGCCTTTGAATTAGTCGATTAAGTGTACGATTTACTCCTTGCGATTCGTGAGGCACGTCGGTAGTTAGTCGTAAAAATGGGTGGGGACATTCTTGAAAATAGAAAGATGCATGGTGTTTGATGTTAATGGAGCGTGGGTCAGGGAGGAACATTATTGCGCTTTAGGTGTCTGGATACATATCTGAACTAGGTATAATGGAAATTGGAAATTTCTGTATTTTTTAATTTTTTAGTTTTTAAATTTGGAATTTTTTAATTTATAAGAGGGTTAGAGTGGTATGCTGTGTTAGTGGATCATTGAATCACCAATTAATTAGGTTACTAGATCACTAGATTATAGGATTACTAGGTTAGTACATTACTAGGTTATTAGATTTCAACATCAGAGATTACTAGATGTGTAGATTACTGCATAACTAGAGTTGATTAGTAGATTACTATACTACTAGGTTACTAGAATAGTAGATTACTGCACTACTAGGTTACTAGATTTCTAAATTAGTAGATTATTATATCACTAGATCCATGGATTACTAGGTTACTAGATTTCTATATTACTAGGTTACTAGATTTCTAAATTAGTAGATTACTATATCACTAGATCTTTAGGTTACTAGGTAACTAGATTACTACATTACTAGATTAATAGATTTCTAAATTAGTAGATTACTATATCACTAGATCTTTAGATTACTAGGTAACTAGATTACTACATTACTAGGTTACTAGATTTATAAATTAGTAGATTACTATATCACTAGATCTTTAGATTACTAGGTAACTAGATTACTACATTACTAGGTTACTAGATTTATAAATTAGTAGATTACTATATCACTAGATCTTTAGATTACTAGGTAACTAGATTACTACATTACTAGGTTACTAGATTTATAAATTAGTAGATTACTATATCACTAGATCTGTAGGTTACTAGGTAACTAGATTACTACATTACTAGATTACTAGATTTTTAAATTAGTAGATTACTATATCACTAGATCTGTAGGTTATTAGGTAACTAGAGTATTACTTTACAAGGTTACTAGATTTCTATATTACTAGAGTAATAGATCACTACATTAGTACTTTCCAAATTCCTAATTTGGCAAATTCTAAGTTCCCAAATCTCCAAATTTCCAAATCTCCAAATCCTCAAATCTCCAAATTCCCAAATCCTTAAATCCCCAAGTAACATTATCCCAAAATTCCCAAAACCCCCTATCTCCAAATCTCCAAGTCTCTAAGTCTCCAAATCCCTAAATCCCTAAATCTCCAAATCCTCAAATCTCCAAATTACCAAATCCCTAAATCCCCAAGTAACATTATCCCAAAATTCCCAAAACCCCCTATCTCCAAATCTCCAAGTCTCCACATCCCTAAATCCCTAAATCCCCAAGTAACATTATCCCAAAATTCCCAAAACCCCAATCTCCAAATCTCCAAATCTCCAAATCCCTAAATCCCTAAATCTCCAAATCTTCAAATCTTCCAATCTCTAAATCTCCAAATCTCCAAATCCCGAAATCTCCATATCCTCAACCCCTCAAATCTCCAAATTCCCAAATCCCCATATCTCCAAATCCCCAAGTAACAATTTCAAAATCCCCAAAACCCGCAATCTCCATATCCCCAAATCCCCAAATCCCCAAAACCCCAAGTCCCCAAAATTCCCCAAGTCCCCAAAATTCCCCAAGTCCCCAAAATTCCCAAAATTCCCAAAATTCCCAAAATTCCCAAAATTCCCAAAATTCCCAAAATCCCCAAATGTCCAAGTATATTTCAGTTCTAAAAGATGAACTTCACAATCAGTAACATTTCGCAGTAAATATAAATTCTTGCCGCGATGCAGCACAAAAGTTCACCCGTTTCCTATTCTAACGATAACTGAAAATACGTTTCTATTCATAAAATAGTGACCGGCTATAATTGAAAGGTCACCTGATGACCTATAACAATATCGCAACCCCTCTATCGAATTCGCCACACAATTTCTCCAATTAAATAGTATTATTGCAATTTGATGCCATTCACGTAGTTCAGATAAATTATCTACATATTGTGTTACTATAATACGAATGAGTATAACATGTGTTACATTAATACTTAACAAAGGAATTAATATAATAGGAATTTCAAGTGTAATATTATGTAACATTTATACATTCAAATTCAAGCTTCATTTCACAATTATACAATCATCATTTTAGAAATGACACGTATTATAAAATATGCACGCAATAAAATTATTGTACCGTAGATAATTGAATTGATAATACTACATGAACATTATGCTTTTAACGAAGGTTACAGCGCTCACCCATAAATTTACCCTGTTTACTAAACAAGGTTACTAACTCGACTAAATTATAATAATTCATCAAATGATACGAAGTTTGGGATGTGCGCGGACTCAACAATAAATCTTTACCTAGAATTCATTATTTAGTGACCACGCGTATAATCATACATAAACACATGTGACCACAAGTTTAAATAATAGAATCTCAGAAAAGTGAAACAGTGCAACTATGCATTCACAATTTAAATGTAAATTTATTCAAATTTTTAACACTCCATTTTGAAGTTCAAACATAACCCACGATTTTCTGAGAAGTTGCATCATATGTACCTCCACATTTCAATATACAGTTCATGTTCAATAATTTGCACAGTCAACGATAACACAAAATTGACATAACATTTTAACCTTCTTTTAATATTATAGCTGTAATGATTCTGACTGACTGAATCATAGATTCGATAAGTTACCCCCAATTGAAAAGAATGGCAAGTTAACACAGCAGCAATAAATAACAGACAAATAAATTATACAGTAAAGGGTATTCGAAGGTTTTAGGGAGCGAAGAAGTTTTTTTGTCAGGAGGGTGGTTCTGCATGCGTGTACGTTGGCCGCTACAAATTACACGATAGGCGTGTAACGCAACGCCAAGTAGTTTGAAACTGGCTGTTAAACCAATGCAAATTACTGCAAGACAATCCCCGTGTTGCGGACGAAGGCGAAAGGGGCGTGTGCCAGACAGAGTTCGTCCTTTCTAATTACGTATCGCTACGAAAGACCAGGTAAAAGCTTAACCAAGTTTTCACGAATTAATGTTGCTACCCCGACGCGCTGCCTCGCGAATTTCATGTTTCACAGGAACTACTGGACGATTTTGTAATTGCTTTGGTAACTATGTTTCTAGGCTCTTTTTCAACCTGATCGAATTACTTGATATTTTTTTAATTATATGTCTGCCTTTTGAGACTGGTTGCAGCGGCGAATTTCGAGGGTTCAAATTTTCATGTGTAAATTCTGCAATCTTGTATGAGCTTGTATGTGTACTCAAATTTAGTAATTTTCTGGTTATTAAATTTATATACTATTTTCGTCGATTCATAGATTTTTAAGATGATAAACTCTGTAAGTACTGTAATTTGCAAATTGTAGATCTCTAAATTTTCATAACTCCAAATCTCAAATCTTTAAATTCCCTAAAATCTTTAAATTCCCAAATTCTCAAATCTTCGACCTTCGCACACCCCAAATTTTCAAAATCCTCATATTCGAAAACCCTATATCAACAAATTCCAAACCTTGAAATCCCCAAATCCCCAAATCCTACAAATCCCCAAATCCTACAAATCCCCAAATTCTACAAATCCCCAAATCCCCAAATCCTCAAGTCCCCAAATCCCCAAATCTTCAAATCCCCAAACTTCAAATCTCCAAATCCTCAAGTCCCCAAATCTCCAAATCTCCAGCTACCCAAATCCCCAAACTTCGCACACCTCAAATCCCCAAACTCCTCACATCCCCAAATCCTTAATTTCCAAAATTCCTACCACTCACAAAACCCTAAAATCCCAAAATTTCCAACTTTCCATAATCCTCAAATCTCGTTTATGACCCACATACGAGTTAAAATATTGATCCTCTACATCCTCAGATCTTTAATTATCTTATAAATATTATATCATAAATTGTCTGTTATAAATATGCATAGCGAACGCAATAACGGACCTTTGACGCAAGCAACCTCGATGAAAAATAGCACCCAGCTGAACCATCAACGCGTATTTTCGTTTTCCCTTAATCAAAATTACACGCAATTGATAGTACGACAGAAGATGCACCGATCTAACAAGGGTATCACGAGCATCATTGAAAATGTTGAAAGGGTTAATTAAATCTTGTAGGAAATTTTGCTAGCATCGTTTCAGGTATAATCAGCAATTTTCCTACAAATTGGATGTAATGTAGGTGTAATACCCCGGTGTACAAGCAAGAAAGGGTATCGAATTAATAAGGAATATTCATCCCTCAGGGTATCGTTTCACGGCTACGATTAACCTCCATTTCGTACCCGCGCACCGTAGATTTATATCGCGAACTCATTGTTCCAAATTTCTCCCGACGCGATACAGAATGTCGCTAGTCTAATTTTATTATGCAACGCGTTATTAAGACTAGTCGCAAGCATCTTGAAATCACGTGTGAAAAACATGGGAAAGGTTATGTTCGATACAAATCGTTCTCAACTACTCAAATCCCAAAAGTCTTAAAATCCTCAAATTTTCAGATCTTCGACCTTCACACACATTCCAATCTCAAAAATCCTCATATTCGCAAACCCTATATCACCAAATTGCAAACCCTGAAAATTCTTAAATTCTCAAATCTCCAAATCGCTGAATCCTCAAATTCCCAAAAATCTTCAAGTCCCTAAAAAAGTTTTCAAATCTCCAAATCTCTTTTCTTCTTCCTAGTCGTAAAGGGTCTTGTTAGTCTCTTAATTTCCCATCTCCCAAAGTCTTTTGTAGTAGTTTTCTTACCCCCCACTATCCATCCCCCCCTTCCTCGCTCTGCTTCCCTTTCCCCCACTCCCCGGACACCTGTTATCGGAATATTGTCTGTTTCCAACTACCCCCTACCGTGATCCAAAGTCATAACAACAAATTCGATACGGAAAATATTTTTGCCTCGCCGGGATTCGATCCCGGGACCGACGGATCGTGGATCCGAGCCCCTACCGCCCGAGCTACCGAGGCCCCAGTCTTGTTACTTCATTATAAGGATATCCTTCGTACAATACTCATCGGTACTCGATTGATTTTAATGTTCCCGATAAAATAAGCGTCTGCGGTTTATGAATTGTTAGTTTTGACTGACGCATCTGACAAATAAATTGTACGGCAAGGGGTGTTAATATAACGTTTTAATTATTAATAATAAATGCGATGTATATTGATTCTTTGATGAATGATCTCAGATCGTTTAGAATTTATTTAAATATGTTAAATGAGTTAGTGTCAAATTTGGTAAATTCTCAAGTTCTCAAATTGTCGAAATTCTAAAAATTCTAAAAATTCTAAAAATTCTTAAATTTCTCATACTTCTCAAATTTCTCAAATTCCTCAAAATTCTCTAATACACTAATTCTGTAATTCTAAAATTCTAAAATTCTCAAATCCCCAAATTCTTAATTCCCCAAATTTACAAATCCCCAAATTCTCAAATCTCTAAAATTTCTCAAATTTCGCAAATTTCTCAAAATTCTCTAATTCACTAATTCTCAAATTCTCAGTCTAAAATTCTAAAATTCTAAAATTCTAAAATTCTAAAATTCTAAAATTCTAAAATTCTAAAATTCTAAAATTCTAAAATTCTAAAATTCTCAAATCTCCAAATTCTTAATTCCCCAAATGTACAAATCCCCAAATTCTCAAATCTCTAAAATTTCTCAAATTTCTCAAATTTCTCAAAATTCTCAAAATTCTCAAATCTCCAAATTCTAAATTCCCCAAATTCTCAAATCTCTAAAATTTCTCAAAATTCTTTAATTTTCAAACCTCCAAATCTCCAAATCTCTAAATCTCCATATTTCCAAATCTCCAAATCTCCATATCTCCAAATCTCCATATCTCAATATCTCCATATCTCCAAATCCTCAAATCCCTAAGTTCTCAAGTCCCCAAATCCCCAAATTCAGCAGTCGTTATTGTCATTATTCTTATACTCCGAAAAGAAAGTTAATCGAACGCGAATTCGCGTCACCTCATCGATGCGCAGACATCTTTGTCCGTCATTTACGTATGTTGGCCGTTTTGGTGGAAAAGGTTTGGCCGGAAATTGGCCGCAGATACACGCTCGACCGCGAACAAAACACGCGAATGGCAAAGGTGAAAAAAAAAGCGCTGTAGGAAGGCAGCGGAGGGATGGAAACGATATCAAAAGCAATCAATTCCTTTTTACCCGGCGAACACGATGTTCCCTCTCTTGGCACGGTGGTGTTCGGTGTCGCCGACGGCATTCGGAAACGTCGTGTGCGTTATTACAGTGTGCATGTGTACGTATGTCGTGCGTGTTGCATATTTAAAACGGCGGGCAAGAACAGAATATAAAGTCCGTCGGAAAAACAGCGGCCGAGCAAAAAGAATGGTTCGGGGTTCGGAGAAAGAGGATGCTCGGCGTCATCCTTGGAAAAAATTAATAAAGCAACATCGCGCGGTTTGGTCGTTCTGTTTGGCGGAAAAGAAAAGCCGGCATTCAGAGGAGGAGACCCGGTGTCCTGCGTTTCTGTTTGTACGCTTTCGAGGTTATAATTCTATTCCACACGGCTGGCCAGCAACAGCCTCACCTGAGCTTATGACTTTTATTCGGACCCGCTGTTTCTGCACGCTGGTCACGAACTGTCTCTGAATCGCAACAATTAAAGCGAAAGTACCGGGGCCGTCCTGGGGTTTTTCGACCTCTCACGCGGCTGCACAACGATCGCGGACCGTGAAAAAAAAATAGACCGGTCTTGAAAGAACGGTTGCGCGAACGTTATTGGGTGTAAATTACGCCGGAACTGCCTGGAATTAGCCGTTTGTCTCGCGAACGCCACGATTCGCTACGTCCGTGAAATATCAAATAGAAAAGAGATAGGGTCGTAAGTGCCCTGGTACACGAACTTCTCGTGGACGGAATTTTTTATATACTTCGTCGTTGTCGGCCGAAATTATCGCTTTTTTCCGGGTTTGGGAGGTTGCGGATTTTCGAATTTAGGGATTTGGGGATTTAGACAGTTAGGGATTTGATAGTTTGCTCGATTTAGGGTAGGTATTTGGGGATGTAGCGATTTGGAGGTGTAGGTATTTGGGAATTTAGCGATTTGAAGATGTAGGTATTTGGAGATATGGAGATTTGGTGATTTGGAGATTTGGAGATTTAAAGATTTGGAGATTTGGAGATTTGGAGATTTGGAGATTTGGAGATTTGGAGGCTTGAGAATTAAAGAATTTTGAGAAATTTTAGAGATTTGAGAATTTGGGGAATTCAGAATTTGGGGATTTGAGAATTTGGGGATTTGAGAATTTTGAGAATTTTGAGAAATTTGAGAAATTTGAGTTTGAGAAATTTTAGAGATTTGAGAATTTGGGGATTTGTAAATTTGGGGAATTAAGAATTTGAGAATTTGGGGATTTGTAAATTTGGGGAATTAAGAATTTGAGAATTTGAGAATTTTGAGAAATTTTAGAGATTTGAAAAATTTGAGAAATTTGAGAAATTTGGAAATTTGGAGATTAGAGAATTTCGGAATTAAAGAATTTTGAGAATTTGAGAAATTTGATAAATTTGATAAATTTGGAAATTTGGAAATTTGGAAATTTGGAAATTTGGAAATTTGGAAATTTGGAAATTTGGGGATTTGAGAATTTGGGAATTTGAGAATTTGAGAATTAAAGAATTTTGAGAAATTTTAGAGATTTGAGAATTTGAGAATTTTGAGAATTTTGAGAATTTTGAGAAATTTGAGAAATTTGAGAAATTTTAGAGATTTGAGAATTTGGGGAATTAAGGATTTGGAGATGTAGGTATTTGGGGATGTAACGATTATAGGTGTAGATATTTGGGTATGTAGCGATTTGTAAGTGTAGGTATTTGGAGATGTAGCAATTTAGACATGTAGGTATTTGGAGATGCAGCGATTTGGAGATGTAGATATTTAGAGATGCAGCGATTTGGAGGTGTAGGAATTTGAGAATATACGTAGGTATTTGGAGACCTAAATATTTTAGTATTGTCATATGTGGGGACATAGATGTTTGAGAATATTAGTGGAGACTTAAAGACATAGACATCCAGAAATACGAAAATCTAGAGATTTGGGTATCAGATATTTAGAAATCCAGAAATTTGAGGATTTCATAAACAGTCACCAGTTTTCATCATAAAACTTCAAACTCAAATTTTAACACATACTCTCATCGAAAAGCATGGCAGTAATCCAGAAGCTCCTCATCAAATTATTAAAATTATTGATACTTAAAATTCTCTGTAATCTAAACACGGCGAATATTCACAGTTCCATAAGAAACCCATCAAAAAGAAACGAAGACTAGTTTAGCATCTCGTTTCGTGTCATAATCGATCGTCGAAAGCAGCTTATGCCATTACATCGATTAAATCTGACATTTCTGGCAGGTGACACTTAATTTGACACAGCTCAGATAGACATCTGAAATCCGTGCACTTAATGTATGTCGATGGGGATCAAGTTTATAGGCCAGGGTGCTGTTAGGGGTCAGAATGCACCGTGTCCAGTTAAGCCTCCTAGTCACAAAGCGATGTCTTGAGGGACGAATGTCCCTAATTAACCTGACACCCTTCCTCGTATGTGTGCATGTGTGTACACACCTCGGTGCAGTGAACCGATATATCGTTTATACCTGCGACCAATTCAATTTGCGATTAATCTTCTGGTTTCAAGGCCGCAGAAAATATTACATTTACCATTGCTATTGGTTAACACGATGAACTACCATAATTACAAAAATTTCAAATATTGTAAATTTTTCTGGTATTTTTGGTACGCGTGAATTTTCAATTTAGGTGTCAACGTAGACAACATGAACCTTCGTGTGTCCATCAGCAATTTTAGGTCCACGTTTCGAAGATTAAATTTCGTAAAAAGCAGCAAAGTTACAAGTAGCTGTATCTCGTCCCCGTGATATATCGGGAGAGATGGGAACAACCGGTTCGAACAATATCGGCCATAAGTCTGAACGCAGTTCCCATAATCCTGCCAATCCCGAGTTGCACAGAAAAACAGTTCTCCAAAGCAACTCGAAGATAGGAATCGATACCCGCTGCAATGACCAGATTTATCGCGTGATAAATAGTCTTTAGCAGCCAACGAAACGGTACAAGCGGATCCTAAATTATACGGAAATTCAGTTCTCCAGGGGTGCGAACAAATAGGAGAAAAATGCCGTTTCAGCCATCTTTCTGTGTGTGCGTGTATGTGCTTCGTGTGAAATACGGGATCTCGAGCGACCACCATGTTTTTACTTAATAAGTATTATCTACCGTCTCGTGAACGTAATCACGTTAGCGTGCACGGCTTTTATGATAATCGCACGTGCAACGACTCTGTAAATCCTCTGCATTCAATCAACGTGCTTCTTGTTCGTTTCTTCACCAAACAGCTTGATTAATTGCCGGGAATATCTCGAGATTCGCAAAAATAACTTCGGTTTTTTTATCGATGACTTCAATTTTGATTAATTGACTGGAATTTGGTGAAAATATCCGGAATATTCGTGTTTTTTTATGTGTGATTATGGGATTGAAAGAAGCACTTCGAAAATTAATGTAATCGATATTAATGTATCACTAGTAATATTAATTATCACATCACTATTACAATTAAATATTATTAATTATTAATAGTGATATGATCAACTACTATTAATTACAATCACCTCCCTCTAAATTAAGAACTTGTCTAATTTCATACCAGATTTAAATATTTCACTTTGACAAACGAAATCAATAACTCTAATAGCATAAAATCTTCAGGAATTTTAAAATTAGAAAAACAACGTCGCTTAGACAACATATTCGGCGAAATAAATAGATTGTCCCTGAAGAAGCGGTAGAACAGTGGCTCCGAGCTTCCTTAATGCACCGGATGATCTTTTAATTAATTATTTAGTCGAGTTATCTCTTGTGCCAGCTTAAATCGCTGTTACTAACGGTTCATGGACCAAGGGAATATCTTTCAGTTATATCAGAAGCGTGTGTACACGTCGCGGAAAAGTCTCAGCATTTCAGTATTAGAAAGTAAAAAGTGCTTTTTAGGGCTCTCAAGAATTTCACAGCGAAGCTTTTAAACGGACAAGCTGAAAAGTTTCTTTGACGATGATACACGAGATCTTACAGTCATTTCGAGGCGAAGCCGAGTACGATTTCTCCTTCCAAGTTAGACTTCTTACGACTGACTCTTATCGCGCTGATAAAAATATAAAATGTGTCACATTCAATTATGGTATGTGACAAGGTATTTCTATTCATTCTTGAAAATTTTTCATAATTTTATCGTTGTATTTTACGTTTTTTAATAAATTGAAGTATTATTTTCGTTATTTATTATTGTGGAGATGTGGTTTTGTGAGATATCATATTACATGTCACATGGGATATCATGTTACATATCATGTTACATATCATGTTACATATCATGTTACATATCATGTTACATATCATGTTACATATCATGTTACATATCACATTGGATATTATGTTACATATCATATTACATATCACATTGGATATCATATTACATATCATGTTACATATCATGTTACATATCACATTGGATATTATGTTACATATCATATTACATATCACATTGGATATCATATTACATATCATGTTTCGTATCATGTTACATATCATACTACATATCACATTACTGGAATGTAATGTGATATTAGGGACTTCATTATGTTCCTATGTGTAGAGCTTAAATAGAAGAGAATTCTTGAAATTGGCAACATAAGGAGAGCATTTCCCAAGAGCATTATTCATTTGCAAATTAGAAAATATAAAACTTACGAAGTTGAGAAGATGAAAATCCGAATATTTGACAATTTTTAATTTAAGAATTCACCAATTAAAAAATCAAGAATTAGGAATTTAAATATCGAACAATTTCTAATTACAAAAATTCGTAAATTCAAAAATTGAAGACCGAAGAAAAATTTGAAAGCAAAAATTCTATCTGAAGAATTAAAAACTCGAAATAAACAGAAAGGAAGAAATTGAAATACCTCTAATTGCGAAACGAGCAATAAACAATCGTAAGTCTAATTTTGTTTTTCGATTACAACGTGGCAGGAGATTAAATAGCGGGCGGCAAACGCGATAAGAGGAGAATAATGAACCGCGATAAAGGTTCGATCTTGAAATTTTTTAACTAACACCGATCAAAAGTATCGACCCGGCATGGACGCCGGTAGATTTTAATTATTTTCATTTTAATCGAGGCCAAAACGGTAATAAATGCGTTGGAGCATCGATGCGAAATGGTACGCAAAAATAAATTAATAAACTTCAATATTGTTGCTGATATTCCTCGTACGTATCGCGTGCACGAAGCAGAAACAAAACATTCGGGAAACGGTCCGAGATAATAATTGTGATTTATGGTCTGGTAGTCATAATTCCAGCATCGACGGCAAATTATGTGTCTGCTTTTCAAAATTGCGCCAACGCACACGTGTACAAGTACGAAACGTACGGATTTCCTTTATTCATCCGACAGATACGATTTTATTATTCTTTTAACTTGTACAAGACAAAATTTTAATTCTCCGCGTTCATTAAAGCTGTTTCTCGATACGACGTTAAAACGTCGACAAATTTAATGATATATTTAAATCCTAGTTAGGATTTTATCGCATTTTAGCGTTGGAAATGCATTCCCTTTTGTATCAATTTGCTGTTGTCCGTAATTAATTCTGACTTTAATTAACACGATAAAGCAGCTCGGAATTGATATAAATACCAAATCAAAAATACACGCACGTTGTATCATAATAATTCTATTTTATCCTTGAGTTATCCAGTTTTATTACAAACGTAAAACTCTGTAATACGTCAGTTTTAAATAAAAAGTTATTAAAACTTTGTGTACCGTTTGAAATCTTGATATCGTTAATTTATTATAAAGAAAATTGTAAAGTTTGGTAGAAGTTAAAGTATTTCTCGATTATTATTAAAATTGAAATGAACTTACATCTGTTGAGCAAAATTATCACCGTGGGATTTGCACTCACCTGTCGTAATAGTAGTCCCTGTAATCAAAAATATAATCAAGGATTATTGGAGAAATTATGGATTAGTTATATATTAAATGTCGATATCGAAACGGAGAAGTAAAGAAATTCGGTAGAGAAAATATACGTCACGGTGTTACGTTTCGTTCGTATTTTACATATTTTTCATTTTTCACCAACGCCAAAAACAAATGTTTCGACCGATTCGAACAACTCGATACACGAGATTCATCGAAATCGATATTTCTGTAACATTTTATACACGACGAGGACAAAATAAACTTCAGAGCGAAGGATACGTAATATTTCTCCGCTTTCAAAAATCATGGCTGCAGCGTTAACAAAAACAATCTGAAATACTATCGAAACATATGGAACAGCGAAATAACACGAGGAAATACAATTTATTCCAAAACAAATGGAACTTCAAAATTATTGTACACAATATTTACAGAAAGGAGTAATTCAAATTCACAAATATAAATGATTAAAAGTCTGATTAAAATTTCGATTATTTCACCCCAGAATTTCAAATTAATTATTGAAAATTTTATGAAATTGATTCGAATCTGCAAATATTAATTACTACAAATTTCGGAATAATCTAAGCTCCACTAAAATTTCGATTATACATTCATCACTTAAAAATAACTAAATTATTAAAATTGAAATAAAAAATTATCTTCCCAAGAGAATTTCAAAATTAATTACCTCCAAAAAAAATGACTAAAATTTTGCAAATAAAACCCTAATAAATATTTACGTTAAAAATGAAAATTTCTTAAAACTTGACTAAAATTGTTAGCGAAAGAAGTGAAAATTTTCAAGAGACAACGCGATCAAATCAGCGTACAAGCATTGAAATTTTCATCGATCCAGTTTCGATCTTAAACCTCAATTCACAGTAACGATTCAATCGCAGTTGAGTCACACTTCAATCACTGTTTAGTGTCCCAGTGAATCGACTAAAGCACGATAGTGTTCAACTGGCAATCGCGTTTCCAGTGTAGCAAACGACGTTTCAACGGTGATCGAATCGTGACTAGAACTCTGTTGTGTATCAACTCTAAAGACCCCGTTCTGCCTTTGAAATCTAGTGCTTTAAATGCATTTCCTTTGTATCCAAAGATTTTCGTCTCTCCACGAATCTCCGAACTCTAATTCCCCAGAGTTTTCGGTTCTGCGATTATTTTGATCAATTGGTGCAAATATTGTGCAATTTAAAACACTCGGTGAAATACTTAGATAAATTTTTAAATATTACCGAATAGAACCAGACTTACAAAAATTTTCAGACATAACAGAGACTTCAATTTTACAATACCTAGATAGACAAGTTTTTAAATATTAGACCCAATACTTGCACAAATTTTGAAATTTTTAAGTTGCAACCGAGACCTAAATAAATTTTCAAGTACCACAAATAGCTGTAGCTACTCTAGCCATCACATGTGCAATAGAAGCGAAACACTAATATGAGGATTCAGATAAAAATGAACTGTGTTTCACTTCGCAGTTCACGAAAGTTGTTTATCTCTATAGATGGAAGCAGGGAAAGCTGTCTTGGTTACTCGAAATTAAAAGAAGAATTAAAGGAATTAAATCGGAACCGAAAGTACAAAGATAGGTTAAGGGAGAAATAGAAAGCGCCTGAATCTTCGTCTGTCCTTGCATAATTGCCACGATTAGGTTATTTACCGCGAGATAAGCTTCCGCGTTTTTATTCGGAAAGCTTTCGCGATAAGTAACGTTATCGGACATTAGTCGGGGATTAGCGCGAATTACACAGTCCCGTATACGTGAAGGAAAATGGTTGAAACCTTGGCTTTCGAACAGCAACGCGACCAAAGCGACGTTAATTAATCCGTAATCAAATTTCCGATACGTGCACAATGGAATAATTAAAAAGCGTCGAGTATTTAAAGAATATTTACATGGAAATTGATCGACGCCACCGAAGGGAAGGCGACAAGTACACCGGTAAGTAGTCTATTACGTTTTTTTTTTTTTTGTCAGTGGACGCTGTTTGAGACAACGATTTCAAGAGGAAATTGCCAATTACTTCGCTCGTTGTAAATAATTTGAGAGGTTGATACGGTATGTATGTATAGGTGTTGAGCCGTAGCTTGCATCGACGTTTTAATGGACATGTCCGATAAAATAGGTTCAATTAAGTAAGAAAAATCGATGCCACTCTGTCAACTTTCGAGCGTAATTGCGTTCTTCGAATAATTGCCGCCTGACATATGCTGGCTGGGAAAAATCCTATAAAATTACCAGTACGATTGATAAACTTTTATCGATCTTACAACTTACACAAAATCATATGAAATGGCTAACTCTTCTGATATCTAAATTACTCGGTTGATTTCTCAAAAATCATAATTCTAGAAAATTATCGTATTGTTATAAAGTAATAGGGAAGATTAAATGACGCGAATCATTAGATTCCCAACGAGTGAACATAAGTGGACTATATCTATACTCAAACCACACATGATGCACTCAAGTTAGACATGACGCACTCAAGTTAGACATGACGCACTCAAACTACAAGTGACGCACTCAAGTTACACATGACGCACTGAACCTACACATGACGCACTCAAGCTACAGATGACGCACTCAAGCTATGATGACGCACTCAAGCTATAGATGACGCACTGATCCTACACATGACGTACTCAAGTTACAGATGACGCACTCAAGCTATGATGACGCACTCAAGCTATAGATGACGCACTGATCCTACACATGACGCACTCAAGTTACAGATGACGCACTCAAGCTATGATGACGCACTCAAGCTACATATGTATAACGCACTCAAGCTATGATGACACACTCACGCTATGATGACGCACTCAAGCTACATATGTATAACGCAGTCAAGCTATGATGACACACTCACGCTATGATGACGCACTCAAGCTATATATGTATGACGCACTCAAGCTATAGATGACGCACTCAAACTACAAGTGACGCACTCAAGTTACACATGACGCACTGAACCTACACATGACGCACTCAAGCTACAGATGACGCACTCAAGCTATGATGACGCACTCAAGCTATAGATGACGCACTCAAGTTACAGATGACGCACTCAAGCTATGATGACGCACTCAAGCTATAGATGACGCACTGATCCTACACATGACGCACTCAAGTTACAGATGACGCACTCAAGCTACATATGTATAACGCACTCAAGCTATGATGACACACTCACGCTATGATGACGCACTCAAGCTATAGATGACGCACTCAAACTACAAGTGACGCACTCAAGTTACACATGACGCACTGAACCTACACATGACGCACTGAACCTATACATGACGCTCTCAAGCTACAGATGACGCACTGAAGCTATGGTGACGCACTGAAGCTAAAGATGACGCACTCAAGCTACATATAACGCACTCAAGTTAAGGGTTCACAACCATATGTGAGTAACAAACTTAAAAATACTCGGGATGTGATGACTCGTTGGTTCTTGCTGCTGCGGATAAACTGATTTGAAAGTACAAATCAAGGAATGAAAAGTGGTTAAACTATTTCTACACACTTGTATTGAATTCTAAATAATAATTATCGAGATAAAGTAATAACGTTGTTACGAATTAATTGAAGCATACAGGAAGGAAAATGGCTGATAATGAAAAGTCGAAGGTGACTAATCGAATTGGTGCAAGATCGGCCAAAAGAAAAGTGTTTCGGTCAATAAACGGTCCATTAGTTTCCGTTTAAATACACGATTTCTGCCGGTGAAAGAGAGAAAACGAAGGACGTTGACCATGAAATGCCGACGAAAGGATCGAACTCCGGTAGAAAATTGCCAATTACTTTGATTGCATTGCTTTAGGACTCCGCAACCTCCTTTTTACTTCGCGATACTCTCTCTCTCTTTACTCTTATATTAATGTAAATTGCACGGAAACATCTTGCAAGACTTTCGATACTTATGAACAAAGACAAGTTTAAAATTAAACGAAGACGTTTGGCATCGAGTGCTTTTGAATGATATTATATCTTGCTAATAATGGTATCTTACTGCGACGTTAAGTAAAGGAATAGTTGTAATAATTTTATAGAAAAATTGAATTTATGCTTCTGTCTTAATTATAGAGAGTTGATATATTAGTTCCCAAATTGACTAATCCCAAAATTCCCTAGTTCTGAAATTCCCAAATTTGGTATCTCTCGAATTCTCTAATCCACAAATTTCCTATTTTCCGAATTTACTATCTCCCAAATTCCCTATTTTGCAAATTCCTTATTTCCGAAATACTCTATCTCCCAAATTCTCTAGTTTCAAATTTCTTTATTTTCCAAATTTGCTATCTTTAAAATTCCCTATTTCCCAAATATAGCATCTCCCAAATTCCCTAATTCCCAAATTCTCTATTTCTTCCATCTATTCATCAATTCCGAAATTTGTCAAATTCCGAATACCCCGACCTCCAAATCCTTTAATCCGCAAATTCCCCAATTCTCCCCAGGAAATTCCACGTTGCGCTGAAATATACATCGAAGTTCGATCGATACCGACAATTCCGGGGCAACGAGGTCAACTATAAACGATCGCCGACAAGAAAGGCGAGAGTTGATAGAATGTAGATCAGCAATGCAATATACAGAGATTTCGTTATTGCATTCGGTATCTAGGACACAAATGCGTTTGAATAATTAACCGCTTTATATCGGAACATCCGTTCGTCAGCCACCTTAAATCTTAAAAAAGTTCAATTTCCTCGAAAAAAGATCGCAATCAGATTTCATCCTCAGAAATAATTTCCAGGACCACGTGTCTCCAATATTAAAACAAATAAAAACAGTTTAAATGTCAATTTTGTGTTCAATTATCTTGACTTTGCAAATTATAATTGGACCTCAACTTCGAATCGGAACGTATTAAAAATTCCAGTAAAATTCATCGCGTTTGAACCGTGAGTGCGTCACGTCGTCAAAGTGCACCAAAGAGTTAACAATGATTCCATTATGATTACACGTTATTCATTACAATTATAAATTTAAATAACTACTGCCGATTAATCGAGTTTAATCCCATCGAGTGCAATAAACAGAAAACAGCTGATTACAAATGGCGAAAATAGTATTGGAATATTTAACCTCTTAGGCACGGCTGTACGCTGCTTCTCTGTACGACAGAGAACCACGCGTAAACAGCACTACAATGTGTGACGATGTTCTCCACGCGAGTACATTGGAACGAAGTTTTTCATGATTAAATTACAATTTTACCAAAGATATGATATACTTTAACTTCGATAATTTTTTTCGAAAATTCACAAAATATTTCCAAATGTTTCCAATATCGTGTATTAGTGCAGAGAGGTCCCATGCTGTCTAAACTTGCCACCTATTACATGCAATGTACTTTTGTGGGATTTACTCTTATAAAACGTGGTGAAGGCGAAAAAGTGCGAATCGAAACATATGAAAAGATCATTCAATTGGAATGGTGGAGACACCAACGTAATCGACGACATTCGAAAGCCACTATAGTGGACCGTCGTGCAGAAAGACATCCGCGAGAGCCACTATAGTGGCCTAAGAGGTTAACGATTGTTTTCGAAGCATTCCCATTTTTCCCCCATTCAATTTTCATCACCTTTGTCGACCGTTTGAGTGAGTATCGATCGAATAGTGCAAAAAAAAAAATTGTCGAAAAACGATCGCGCATTTCATGACCCAGAATGTCTGAATATTATTCGCCGGTCGAAAACGTAACTACGACAGTTCCAGCCGGTACACCGGTTGGACACGAATAGGGAAATCGACTGACGATCGTCGGGGCGAATAATTTCAAATACAGGGTTCGGAAAAAAAAAATGCCAACTTTATTCAGGCTATTACCTGATAAATTCACGCGAAAATGCCGATGTAAAGGAGAGCGTGCAGAGGCAAGAAAAGCAAAATCCGCGTGGTATGAAACAATTTCTAGTGAACTAGAAACACCGGGTTCCACGCTTTAGACAAATGCGTATGTGTGTACAATATAATATTTTTATACGACCATTTCATATTCACACTTTCAGGAAAAAATATGCGTCCCGGGCAATTTATGGCGCTCGAGAACCGGCAAATATAAAATACTCGTATTGTTCGTTATATTTGACCGCGTTCTCATGGCGAAAAAAAGCGAACGCCAGAAATAACCGGTGATTTATACGAGAAAAATTTTGCTTCGACGAAACCCGTTCGCTCGAATTTGAACACTTTCCGAAATCATTTTTGAACATCTTGGATTAACTTGTATGTTACTCACGGTTTCGCTACAGTAATTATGTCGTGCGAGAGAATTTTTAATTTCATGAAATTTCACTCGAGAGACATTTTCAACTTCGTAAAATTTCATTTTAATAAATTACTTCGCGATGCTTTTTATGCGGGACATTTTTATCGGTTTAAATATTTCGTACGATTATTCGAAATTATTTTCGAACCCCACTCGATCGCTACTTTCAATTCGCTCGCATTCGTGTTTCATTTCGATAATTGAATCGCGGCGGATCGTTCACTTAAAACAAACTTCCGAAGTTTTAATTTAATAAAATCATCTGGCAAGTTACATGGTAAATAGAAATCACGAGAATTACAGAAAAAACGTTTCACTTTGATAAAAAGCATCGACTCAAGTTTAAATGTTTTTTATCGCGTTCTGAAGCCATTTTAAATTCGTATTTGATTGCAGCTTTCAATCTATGCGCGTCCATTACGTTCCGTTTTAATAACTGGAGCCTGTATGGTAAATCGTTTGCATAAATTAATGAGAACTAATTTTCGCGGATTAAAATTTGGTTGAATCGTACGGCAAATAAAATTGCCCGAAATTATAAAAAATTGCCATCGATGAAAAGCATCGGTTCGAAATTATATAATTTTTCCAACTTTTCAAAACTGCTTTTGACCCATGGATTACACTCTTATGTTTTACAGTTTTGTTTCAGTCATATAATTTTTTATATTATAAAATGTAAAATTTGCAATTTTTCAGTGTGTTGAAATTATGAAGATCAATATTTTTGGACGTTTGAAGTTTTCGATTTATAAATTTCTAATATTTCGAAACTCTTTAAGTTCGCAATTTTAAAATGTTCAAATTCACGAAATTAAAAATTCTCCTAGTTTCCAAATTTCCCTAGTTCTAAAATATCTCTAGTTCCGAAATTCCCCTAATCCCCAAATTCCTCTAGTTTTCAAATCCTAGAGTTCCCAAATACCCCTAGTTTCCAAATCACCCTAGTTCACAAATTCCCCTATCTCCAAAATTTCCTAGTTTGGGGAATTCCCTAGGTTGGAAATTCCCTAGTTCCCAAATTCCCCTAGTATCCAAATGCCCTAGTGTGGAAATTCCCTAGCTCCCAAATTACCTAGTTTGGAAATTCTCCTAGTTCCTAAATTCCCTATATCCCCAATTCACTAGTTCTCAAATTCCCGAGATTCCAAATTCCCCAGATCCTAAATTCCCAAAACCTCAAATTCACCAGTTCCAAAATTCCCTAGTCCCAAGATTACCTAGTACCCAATTCCCTAGTTTGGAAATTCCCTAGTCCCCAAATTTCCTAGATGGAAATTCCCCTAGTTCCCAATTTCCTAGTTCCTAAATTCCCTAAATCCCCAATTCACTAGTTCTCGAATTCCCGAGATTCCAAATTCCCCAGATCCTAAATTCCCCAAACCCCAAATTCACCAGTTCCAAAATTCCCTAGTCCCAACATTACCTAGTCTCCAAATTCGCAAGTTACCAAATTCCCATGTTTCCAAATTACCTAGTCACAAAATTCCCTAGATCCTAAGTTCTTTAGTTCCTAAATACCCAAGCATCCAAATCCCCGAATTCCTAAATTCCCAAATTTTCCAATTTCTAAAATCCGAAATTTCTACACCATGAAATCTCCACAGTTCCAAATTCAAAACTCAAAAACTTTTCAATCCCAAAGTTTACGATTAAAAAATTTTGCAACTAGCTACTCTCGTTTTATTAAAAATAGCCGGTGTTAAATGATCAATATCCCCTTTCACATATTAAATATTTTATATTTCAATATTTACCGAGTCACCCGCGTTTCAGAAATCTGTGCCATTAGTCATGTTTCCGCGACGAGTAGAAACAAAAAATATATAACACGAACAGCGGAAAATAATACTATAATCGTGAAATAATGATTTCAAAATTACGTCACGAGTATCGAAGGTAGAAAAGTTTGAAAAATGTAGACTTTGAATCGGCACAAAAAATTGCAACCGAATTCGTTGAAAAGATACGAAACGCGTACACGCACGATACTATAATGGTGTAATTATTGGAGTCGATTGTTTTGTTATATTCATTGTTATTCGCTGTAGCGGCTTTTATTTCGAACATTCTTTCCGAACGAACAATATATGCTGTCCACGATTATTCACCGTGGCTGTCTGCACGCGAGAATTAATGTATTTCACATACAAAAGCGAATTAAATTAAATATCAGACATTAAGGAAATTAATTACACTAGCTGCTTTCCTTTATTACATTCTTCTCCCCGCTTGTACAAAATAAAGTCGATACGTTTACAGAGAAAAATGCCGATTGTCCGACGCGATGGATTTAATTCACTCGAAAATGTATAATATTATTTATTCGGTTCGTCGCGTTCATATCGGATCGATTTAAATGCATCGATTTTAAATATTCATTCACGAACGCACACTGTCAACGAGTCGAACTCATCTGTGCTTAATTTACGTTGCTTTAATTAACGAACGAGCTCGAGTACCTGTAATTCCCCTTAAACAACGCGTAAACGGTTTTAAATTTCATTAAAAATCGTTTAATTTACTTCGTTCACGAAAACACGCGAAAACCATCGTATGCTATTACGGATGTGCAGGTATCATTTCAAAAACGTGTTTTGCAATTGTACTTTCTTTCGATTTGTACATTTTACTTATTTTTAAGATTCAATTTAGCGTACACATATTTTGCAAAGGATATATATGTCTATATTTAACATATGGCTCACATATGTGTATTTAACATGAGGGTACTATATTTATGTATTTGACATATGGATGCATATATGTATATTTAACACATTCAACATAAGGATACTGTATTTATATTTGTCATAAGGATACATATGTCTATATTTAACATATGAGCACACATATGTATATTTCACATATGGATACATATGTATATTTCACATATGGATACATATGTATATATTTAACATATGAGCACACATATGTATATTTCATATATGGATACATATGTCTATATTTAACATATGAATACACAAATGTATATTTCACACAAGGATACATATGTGCATATTCAACATAAGGATATTTAGCAACATATTATATTTAGCATGAGGACATATATTCAGTATATAAGTATACATATGTGACATATAATTTTAAATATATACAGTGCCTGAGCAAATTGAAAATGAGCTACGTATAAGGCACGAGGCATTAGATAGACATTGTAATTAACGTTACAACGTGATAATAAGGCATCGGCAATTGCCGAGGCTATTACTTATATGTAGTCCAATATCAGTGATGTTGATAGCGAAGCATCCAAGATCAGAATAACCGATAGTATCGACGCATACACTGTTTATATCGGACAAGACGTGACAGGAAATTTAATAGCGATTAAGTACTCTCTAACTTCGTTAATACATGAAGTAGCAGAGTTAATTAAATCCGGCCGTAACTCCTTCCCACTTACAAAATATTCGATGCATTGCAAAATTCATTGTGTTTTAGAATTATTATTATTAAATAATTTATAACTGAAATGTGATTAAGGTTTTGTTGAATTTTAATAAATAGTTAAACGCAAAAGATGAGGAGATACGGAGTCAACAATTTAAAGTATTATTATGACAAAATATGAATGTACCTTTTGTATATTTATATTAAAAATTTCAGTCAGATATTCCAATGTAATAATTTCGTGATTCCACGAAGCAGATTCGATATATTTTACAATTCTGAAGCTGGCAAATCGGATTTTAAAGGGTTCGAAGACCTCATGTGCGCTCTCTGTTAAACCACACAAAAGGGGAATCTTTGATTTCTCACGTAGGAAGGAGACGGCCACGGTTTCCTGCAGCTACCATTGACTCGTTATCGTAACATTATCGGTGAATGGTCAAAAGGGTCGCGGGAAAAGCAGCGAACGTAGAAAAGAAGAACTCCGATGGAAAAAGGAAAACATTGAGAGTTCCAGTGGTCACGGAAGAAACAAGAAAAGCGGGTGTACAAGGCGGAGCGAGACAGAAAGGTCGGTAAGAGGTGAAAATAGAATACGAAGCAAGGGAAAACTCTCGAATGCGATCGAACGCTGTTTCGACGACGTTCAGTTTCGAGAAATCTTTATACGTGATTTGTTAGATAATCAACATCGGAAATTTGCTTTTCGAAAAATCATGAAACCCGAATTTGTTCGTATTGTATATTTCATGACACGAAACAATCTTAAAATGGTACGTTGGTCATATACAAAATCAAAATCAAACTAAAATTCATGACATAAAAGTATTATGAAATAACACTTATTGTACATCAATTTAAAGCTTGAAGTGCAAAGAAAATTGCTGTGTACAAGCACCTTTCATCAGTGTTCTTAATAGAAAGTTATTGGTCCTCAAATATTGTAAACAATGGGTATCTAAGTAATGATCTTTTCAAGTTACGTCGTTGCATAAAAAGTCAAATGCAAAATCATGACAGAAAAGTATCGTGAAATGACACTTATGATACACCAAATTAAAGGTTAAAGTACGAGGAAAGTTTTCATATATGTGCACCTTCCATTAACGTGCTTAATAAGTAATAATCGATTGTCAAATATTGTAAACAATGGGTAGCCAAATAATGATATTTTAATAAGTTACGTTGTTGCATAAAAAGTCAAATGCAAAATCATGACAGAAAAGTATCGTGAAATGACCCTTATGATACAGCAAAATAAAGGTTAAAATATGACGAAATTTCCCATATACATGCACCTTTCATTAACATTTTCAATACAAAATGGCTAACTTAAATGTACCAGACTATCCCAAAGAAACTGATGGTTTTTAACGAGTCTCGTTCTTGAAAAGGTTTGATACAATTTCATGACATAAAAGTATCACAAAATAACACTTGTGATACATCAATTTAAAGCTTAAAATGTGTTGAAAACGACTATATAAATGCACCTTTGATAAAAGTAATAAAAATATCCAGAACAAATAAGAATATTTCGATACTCAGCACTTAAACGAACAGAAAATTCGCAACATCATAAAGCCAAATGGACGTAAATTATGTTTATTCGAAACTTTCCGCCGAGGTAATTGAAATAATATATATTTAATGCGATGCAGCCACACGCCCTAAGCTCATTCGTGATTCTATTATCGTGTGTAAAATATCCACGCTTTGTAAAGCCTTAAACTTTTATTCCCATCGAGTGTACTTCTCATCCATGGGGAACGTATGAATTTTCCTGGAAAACTCATCCCGTTATTTCATTATTACTATGAATCGTATAAAGGAGGTGCATCAGTAGAAACAGCACAATGCTCAGAAAGCGTAAGACGAGGAAAAAAACAAGCTGAACTCGATAACAAGGAAGAAACCTCTCTTACTATATTCCCAACTTCATAATTCCCATCTTTGACTTTCCTTTGTGGTAATATTTTATCTTTCAAAGCAAATATTACAATACTCTGCCTTTTACTAATTTTTATTATCTCGCATTATAGTACGTTTCTTACAATTTTATCAGGTTTTACATTTTCAAACTTCGTATTTCTCAGATCGAATTCTTCAGTTTAAAATTCTTAAATTTACCGGGAGGATCTAGGTTCCTAAATTTCTGTATACGAGGTGGTTTCTTAAATTCAAGAATTTCCAAGGTTGCGTGATATCTGGAAGCTTGGTTAAAGAGTTGCATAAATTAGTACAATCTCGATCAGTTTAAATCCTTGCAAATACCTTGTAAAGTCGAACGACTTTTATTCCGGCAAAATTGTGCAAGTCCCTGTCGCAATAAATCAAGTTCATCGTTTTAAAATTCCGGCGTGCAAGGGTGTTGACAGGGTCAGCCGAAAAAGGATTGTATCGGGATGACCAAGGGAAAATCGTTGACCTTCTCGGATATCTGTCTTCTCGGTTGAACCACCGAACAGACCGACCGGTGTTCTTTTTTCGTTTCCTATCGGGTTCATCCCTATCCCAGGCCATTGCACATACGTAGGACCGTATACAACGAAATGGAGTCAGCAGGGAATGACGATGGCTGGATTAGCCTAGAGGCACGTGCTGTGGACACCATTCTCCACTTCGCTTGAGTGCTCGAAAATCACGTTCACGCTGAACTCAGCCAGAAAACAGACTCCGACGATTCACGCATTCTGATTCAGCTTATCCTATGGCCTCCACCCGATCTGCGTTCCTACGAACATCAACCTGAATTCCTGGTTGCCACTGTATTAACATCAGCCAACTGGAAGCGTTTTATGTGCCGCCGGAACACGTGAACAGATTTCCGAATCCCACTTTCGGATCGGACTATTTTATTCCCGCCATTTTTGTTCATGGCCGGTGACCGACTTTGGACCACCTGATGATTGTTCTTTTGCTTCGATTTTCAGGTGCAACATTTTTTGATATTTAGTTTATAGGTGTATACTAAGTGTACTTTCAACTTTGGTAATTTTGTTTTAGGGATTTTTGGTGATGTCAGATACTGTGTCGAATGTGAACCACTTGATGATTCTTTGTTTTCATATTTTATTAGATGGAGTATGGTTTAGGATTTTCAGGTGGGGGGTTTTGGATATTTACAAGTTTAGAGGTGTATACTAAGTGTACTTTCAACTTTGGTAATTTTGTCTCAGGTTTTTTTGGTGATGTCAGATACTGTGTCGAATGTGACCACCTGATGATCCTCTGTTTCCTTATTTGATTAGATAGAGCATAACTGGGTTGGTTAGGTTAGTTTTTCAGGTGGGGGATTTTTTGATATTTAGGAGTTTAGAAGTGTATGCTAAATGTACTTTCAACTCTGACAATTTTGTCTCAGGTATTTTTGGTGATGTTATACTGTGTCGAATGAATGTGGACCACCTTTGTTTCTTATTTGCATAAATAAAGTATTTTCAGGTTTGACAAATTTTCAGATGATGGATTTTGAGGTAATTGATAAGTTCCCAAAAACTTCTGACCTCGCAGTCCGTGAATTCGCAGGGTTTGACCATCGATTGCGAAGAGAAAATTGGAAATCTGATTGAAAGAAGATGTCGGTGTAACGGTGTTTCGATTTAATAGCAGAAAGCAGTTCGTTTGTTTTCGAGCGATAGCCAATATTGGCTGTCACGGGTTAGTTCCTCTAAATTCGCGTAGAATGTACCCACGGGATTCCGATATGGGAACACCAGATTGACGAGCACTCTGTAATAATTGTGATGGCTACGTACACGTACGTGCCATCGTTGAGGAGGAGTTGAAAACTTGTCAGAGAATTATAGGCTCGTGGCGAAATACCTCTGACTGGAAATGTACGTTTCACGCTGAAATTAGTCGATTAAATGATTTGTCGATAATAAATCAGCGTAACCGGTGTTAATATTTCACTTGCCTATCGAGATTACAATTTTAGATAGCTCGTAATTGTTCCGAATTCGAATTGCAGGATCGACTCGTTCCGGAAGAAATTTCATCGACATTCACTGTCATTTATTCCTATAATTAATACAGAATTTAATCCCGCAATTAATACAGAATTTATTCCTTAGAATTTTACATGTGATCAAATTTCTTGAGTGACTTTTTCAATAATAAACATTCGATAATTTTATCAACAATTAGTTATGCATTTATATTTATTATGAGATACAAACGTTTATATTTTTTTTTCTTGTATTATTTTACAGCTGTGAACGCTTTGTATTCTAGACTTGAATTAAAATGCGTTTATTAAATTCCGTCAGTACAAAGATGACCATTTTAAAACGCGTACCAAAGACATTAGAATGCGAGAAAAATCTTCAGAGGATGTTGAATTTTGAGAAGACAGGATCTTCTTGAGGCAAGCAAGAATTGTAGGCTAGAAAGGGAATCGTACCTGGTCAGACGATCTGACTTTCCGAACGAGTGATATTAAAATGTATTGGATGGCGAACTATCACCTTTACGGGGCTTTTATTGAAATTCTTCAAGGCGATCTTGAAAAGAATTCCTTTCTCTGGCTCGACTCATCCGTTAAGTCACGCCTGCGGAATGATTACAACGTAGGGGAGACCCTTATAACGTAATTTCGATCGAAAAGAACATGCGTGAGAAAATGGGGCTTCGGAAAACTAATTAATACAGGATTATATATTTATACGGTATAATGAGATTCTATATTTGAGTCTTATGACGTACTTCTACATGTGATTTCATATATTGTATAAAATTAGTCTTCAAAAATTTTTGAAAGAAATTTTCTGAGATCTCATATTTGAATCCTATGATGTACCTCCATATGTGATTTCATATATTGTATAAAATTAGTCTTCAAAAATTTTTGAAAGAAATTTTCTGAGATCTCATATTTGAATCCTATGATGTACCTCCATATGTGATTTCATATATTGTATAAAATCAGTCTTGAAAAATTTTTGAAAGAAATTTTGTGATGTCCCACACTTGGTCTTATGATGTACCTCTATATGTGATTTCATATATTGTATGAAATTAGTCTTAAAAAATTTTTGAAAGAAATTTTCTGAGATCTCATATTTGAATCCTATGATGCACTTGTATATATGATTGTACATATTGTATAAAATCAGTCTTGAAAAATTTTTGAAAGAAATTTTATGATGTCCCACACGTGAGTGATATGATGTACCTCTATATGTGATTTCGTATATTGTATAAAATTAGTCTTCAAAAATTTTTGAAACAAATTTTCCAAGATTCCATATGTGAATCTTATAATGTATTTCGATATATTTTAAATGTAATACAAAATCAGTGATAGTAATTACGTCCAAGTAGAAGAGAAGGCGTCAGAAATTGTAACAGTTGATTATTCGAAATTTTCGGGCAAAAATTGTACGGATTGTTAACTGTTGCGTACAAGTCATTTCCTTGGAGAATTCCAGGATTAATTGGGAAACGCAATCTCCTTGAAACCAGCGAGATCTAATCACAGAAACAACTATACACGAGGAATCCAGGAACTTCAGAAGCCCGGTAGCTATTACTCTTTTCACAAACTTTTTAATCAAATCAGTCCTCCATGAAGTTTCCGCCGCTCTGTTTATTATTCAAACCCAGGAGAGTTCTGAAAATGTCCAGAATTTTAGAAAAAATTAATACCCGCGGAAAGTTTCCGTGGCAAACGATTCGTGGGTATAAAGACAAATGAAAAGGCACTTTAAACTTGTATCGGTTATACGGGCCCCTTGAACCCGCGAATTTAATCGAGACAAAAATTTGTAAACGTTGATCATCATCGATTAAACTCCGCGATATTCGAGGAAGAAGATAGGGGAAGGTTAAAAATTGTGTCGGGGCGAGAGTAGTTTATACAACAGAGATTTTTATGACGCAATGAAACGTTAATGAGATTTTTAGCGGCAAAAGCACGTTCATTTTTCTACCGGAAACAATTACAACTCGAACCGGGGTATTATGCGTTGATAAAGCGAAGTGGAATAATTTAGTAATCCCACTCGTTCATCTTTTCGTCCCGTAAAGCTGGCCGCATGAAAACGGGATACTACTCGACAAAATTGGATTACGCTTTTGCTCTCACTTTAACCAATTTTAACGCGAACCCGACATCGCTGTGTACAACCGCTTATCGTGATTTCCTTCCTACGTCTGCTCCTATTTTACCCTGATAACAAGAACCACGACTATCATGACGCTTTTACGCTCTAATGAATATTGACAAATATGATAACATCTTCAACTTTGAGCTTACCCTCTTTTATACGCTCTGTATTTACAAAAATTCATCTTAATTTGGTATCTCCTTTTTTTATGAACCTTCTCAAAGATAAAATACTGATGACATTTTTATACTTTGATGGACGGTTTTATATTTTAATGGACATTTTTACTGAAAGACACTTTTGGTCGAGTGCCATTTTATGGAGGTTGTTACAATAATTTGAGATATTTTCGAATTTCAAATAAAATTACTTAGGAAACTTTTTTTGTGAAAGACATCTTCAATTGCTGTACAAGCATTCTTAACACAAAATTATCGATTCTCAAATATTGTAAACAATGAGTATAAGTAATGATCTTCTAATAAGTTACATAAAAAGTCAAATGCAAATTCATGACAGAAAAGTATCGTGAAATGATTCTTATGATACATCAAATTAAAGGTTAAAGTACGAGGAAAGTTTCCATATATGTGCACCTTTCATTATCGTGCTTAATAAATAATAATCGATTGTCAAATATTGTAAACAATGGGTAGCCAAATAATGATATTTTAATAAGTTACGTTGTTGCATAAAAATTCAAATGCAAAATCATGACAGAAAAGTATCGTGAAATGACCCTTATGATACATCAAATTAAAGGTTAAAATGTGAGGAAACTTTCTATATATATGCTCCTGTCATTAACATTTTAAATACAAAATGGCTGACTTAAATGTACCAGTATGTATCTGTAACTTCTGAAACTTTTAAAAATGGTACTGAGTTATTAAACTAATTAGAAATATTTTTGAATTTTAAATAAAATGTAGTAGATTCATTTCACCGAAATACATTTTCAATGGAGTACCATTTTAAGAATGTACAGAATCCTTCTGACAAGTTGAAATATTTTCGAATTTCAAATAAAATGCTGCCTTATGAAACTTGTTATCAAGAAAACATCTTCGATTGAGCACCTTCTAAAGAGGGTACTGAATCGTTCAAATAACCTGAAATATTCTCGAATATCAAATAAAATATGGTTAATTCATGAAACTTCTTATCAAAAATGCATCTTAAGTCGAGGACCTTAAGAAGCTGAACCGGTCAAATAATATGAAATATTTTCGAATCCCAAATGAAACGTGGTTAATTCATGAAACGTTCTATCAAAAGTTATGAAGAATATCTTAAAATTTCATCCTTGAAAAGGTCATCGTACAAATAACTTGCAATATTTTTAAATTGCAAATAAAATGTACTTAATGAAAACCTTTCATCAAAACTTTGACAAAATTGAACAAGATTTCTTATAAAAATTTAGGTATATCAAAAATATATTTAAAAAATTAGACAGTGCATTTCAGTCATAGATTTCTTTCTGACCACCCAAAAATAAATAATAAATTTTAAATATAACCAACAACTAATTCGATCATAATTTTTCTGCGACCTAAATTAATATTCAAGTACAAATACTAAAAATAATTTAAGCTCCTCCGTCATTTGTTAATTAGAATCGTTAGAAGAGGATTGCATATCGAGTCGGTGGTTGTTGAGAGTGGTCGTAACAGGAAAGAATATCGTTTTAAATGCAAATCTATGCAAGACAATCCGGAGATTGACTAAAGAAGCAAGACTTATCGCGACGTGATATATTTGGGCATGGCTAACTTGCCTTAATTGAAGATTGAGCGATAGCAATGCAATTTATTTGGACGAACATGCATACCGTTTTAACGATCAATTACGCAGAATATGCTTTATCAAAATTATTCACCACGATCTCGAGGAGCTCGTAATTTTCCGAGGGTTTCCCTCCTCACTTGCTGCTTGCCAAATTCTCTTTTCTCTTTGGCCTGTTACAGGGATTTTACTACTATTTTGCTTGGGTTTTGGAATTTGGGGATTTGGGATCTGGGAAAATTGGGATTTGGGAGATTTGGGATTTGGGAAAGTTGGGATTTGGAAAATTGGGATTTGGGAACTCTGGGGTTTGGAAAATTGGAATTTGGGACAATTGGGGTTTGGGAAAATTGGGATTTGGAAAATTGGGGTTTGGGAAAATTGGGATTTGGGAAATCTGGGATTTGGGAAATCTGGGATTTGGGAAATCTGGGATTTGGGAAATCTGGGATTTGGAAAATTGGGATTTGGAAAATTTGGGATTTGGGAAATCTGGGATTTGGAAAATTGGGATTTGGAAAATTCGGATTTGGAAAATTCGGATTTGGAAAATTTGGGATTTGGGAGATTTGGGATTTGGGAAATCTGGGATTTGGAAAATTTGGGATTTGGGAGATTTGGGATTTGGGAAAGTTGGGATTTGGAAAATTTGGGATTTGGGAAATCTGGGATTTGGAAAATTGGGATTTGGAAAATTTGGGATTTGGAAAATCTGGGATTTGGAAAATTGGGATTTGGAAAATTTGGGATTTGGGAGATTTGGGATTTGGGAAAGTTGGGATTTGGAAAATTGGGATTTGGAAAATTGAGATTTGTGAAAATTGGGGTTTGAGAAAATTGGGGTTTGAGAAAATTGGGATTTGGGAAAGTTGGGATTTGGGAAACCTGGGGTTTGGAAACTTGGTATTTGAGAAATGACAAAAATTCGATATGTCCAATATGATTAAAAATGCAGCATTTAAAGTATCATAATACTCAATGCGGTTTCTAAATGCACGTGTTAATTACAATTAGCGTTAAATGAGACACGAAATGGAAGGTATTAAATTTATCGGAATATTAACTCTACAGATGTCACTAATCAATGTTGTTTAACGCATAGTGGGGGGTTGCCGAGTTATGCAGCGGTTTGTGGCAAGCCAAACGTTATCGAGCAACGCATTCAGATACGAATAGCGCAGAAGGAACACCAGCTCGTAATCACCAACATTAACGTGGCGTTCGGTAATGTACAATACAGCTTCATTAATAATGCAGCGTTTTCAGATAAATTACGGGCTTTGCGTTTTCCGACAGCCTCAAGTGTTAGCTACCTAAATCAATTGCGGTATTTAGCAACACATGGTCATATCGCCGAAATTAGTATTACTACACCTTCTTATTAGTTTCGACGTTTGTTATCCTACCATCGATATTTTATTACTTTTCATTTTTCTGTAATAATTCTGCTTAAAATTATAGTTAGGTGTATTTTTAATTGTTGGAGGCTGGAGGTCTGTATAGTATCAATTTTTGAATTTAGTTTCTGAATTTTTGATGCAACAAGTTCACAGATTTTTAAGGATTCTATACTAAATTATATTATATAGTTAGGTATATTTTTAATTGTCGGAGGCTTGAGGTCTGTATAGTATCAATTTTTCAATTTAGTTTCTGAATTTTTGATGTAACAAGTTCGCACATTTTTAAGAATTCTATACTAAATTATATTATATACCAAATTCCTAAATTCTCAAGTTCCAAAATTCCAAAATTCCCAAATCCCTATATTCCTAAATTCCTATGTCCCCAAATTCCAATTCTAAATTCCAAAATTTCCAAATTCCTATGTCCCCAAATTCCTATATCCCTAAATTCAAAAATTCCCAAATCCCTATATCCCTAAATTCCTATGTCCCCAAATTCCAAAATTCCAAATTCCAAAATTCTAAATTCCAAAGTTTCCAAATTCCAAAATTCCAAATTCCAAAATTCTAAATTCCAAAATTTCCAAATTTCTATGTCCCCAAATTCTAAAATTCCCAAATCCCTATATCCCCAAATTCAAAAATTCCCAAATCCCTATATCCCTAAATTCCTATGTCCCCAAATTACAAAATTCCAAATTCTAAAATTCCCAAATCCCTATATCCCCAAATTCGTATGTCCCCAAATTCCTATATCCCTAAATTCAAAAATTCCCAAATCCCTATATGCCCAAATAAAAAAATGTCCAAAGTTCCAAAGTTTCCAAATCCCTATATCCCCAAATTCCTACACTCCAAATCCCAAAATTTCTAAATCAGAAAATCTCCAAATCGCATCTCGCACCATTCCCGAATCTAAACATTCAACTCCCGAAAATCTCCACTAATCCACACATTGTTCATCAAACAATCAACCGTTTGAAACGACCCAGTAAACACCGTACCCCGAAAAGAAAAACAAGCTTGCCGTTGGCCAGCTTTGATCGTTAATTCCAGCCGAAAGTTTAGTTCGCACCTTGAGCGTACATAGCCTCGCCAATTAACTGTCCAGACATTAGACAGTCGATAATTGACCGCGGTCTTGTTTCATTCATCAGGGTTAATTTGAAGTGTGCTCCGGCCAACGAATATACAAACGAAGATCGTTCGTTCGTGGGTTCGATAAGCTTCGTGTGGCGATGTGTGCGCGCCTCACCCCCTTCTAGCCCCGGTACACAGGCCACACAAGCACAAACAACGTCTCCCCGAACCCGACCTCCTGCTGAAACGCCGATGAGTATATTTGCAGATCAGTCGAGCGAGTTCTACCAACATTTCAGCATCGTTAGCATTCAATTACGCGATTATTCGAGGCGCTCGGGCCATTTCTGCACCTACCCGTCTCGGTTTCTTTGATCGGTACACGTTCATTTTCGCGGGAGCTCCAAGTAATACCAATTACACGGATCAACGTTGCCGAAAATTTTACCTTTGTACTCTTGCACTTTTCTCTCGGAGAATTCTCTTTGGAACGCTTGTCCTTTTCGGACATTCCAGGACATTCTTTGTCTCTGGTCACATTTGTGGAATACCGAAATTGATGGTTAAAGTACATTTTAATGGGACAGTTGGAATTTATATTTTTACCATGTACATATCTATTTATAGTATAGATCCATGTACCTTCATCCACATCGTTTATAAATTGTACAAAAACTTGAATTAATTTCCATATAAATTTTTGAGCAACCTGAAAGAAATGTAGGGACCTAAAACAGCAAAGACCCAGGATCATATTAACACAGAACTGCATTGCGAAAGATCTGAGGACACAGAGATCTTGACAGACACATAGGGATTTTCGTTGTTCAATAGTAAACCCGCAGCAAAGACGAGTTTCTCATTTCGTAAATTACAACGCTTCGAAGTTATTCGCCCTTTTTGTTTTTAAAAACGAAATAATAAATTATTTCCGACAGGTGAGAAGCGAGAGCACGCGAGAACGATTCTTCAAAGCATTCCACACGCTGGTGTCGCACAAAGAGGAGCGATACCTAACGACTGTTGCTTCATCATCCCCCTGCCTCGTTATTTATTCTAAAAAGAATGCAATAGAGAGGGCGGCGAGATATCAGCCGCGATAAAAGTTGCGGCTGCAAAACGATCTCCGTGACTCCCTTATCCTGCGTCGTATGTAAATGTCCGACATGTTTTCTGCCGGGATACACGTGCACCGCCAACACAAACGACCGTTACAGCAAAAGGAAAGTCGTGTTATCTCATGTAAATCTTCACGGTGCCACGATAAGCGTGAATTTCACCGCTTGCTTATTAATATTTATGTTCGCCGTTAAGGGTTGCAAGGCCTCCGTCGACTGTACAGGCCCGCTCAAAACCGTCAGCATCGGGCCTTTGTTCGCTGTCGCGTTACGCTACGTCGATTAAACCCCTTTTCGCGTTAAATCGAGAACTTTCTTTCGGGCTCTAATCTGAGCTTTATTTTGGGATTCGATGGTCCATCAAGTAAAAATTTTAGGTTATTTTTTATTACTGTACGTGCATCGCAGCGTTAGTAACTTTTCCTTAATACGTTAATGTTTTATTAATCTTTTTGTAACGGTGAAGACTTGTGATATGACACTCGTGACGCACAGTGCGTCATTTGTATGTTGCTGGATATCGAATTCGTTCAAGTTTAACCAACATACATGATTTCTTATCGAACTTCGCAAACTTTGCCTTGGTACATCAATCTTTTATTAATTGTTTGACTTGTGACGCACAGTGCGTCACGTACTTTGTTGCTGGAATTCGTTCAGCTTCGACATCCATGATTTCTTATAAGACTTTGCAAATTTTCCTTAGTACATCAATCTTTTATTAATTTTTTGACTTGTGACGCACTCGTGACGCACGGTGCGTCATGTACTTTGTTGCTGGAATTCGTTCAGCTTTAACATCTATTTCTTATCGAGTTTCAAAAACTTTTCCTTAGTACATCAATCTTTTATTAATCTTTTAACTTGTGACGCACTCGTGACGCACAGTGCGTCATGTACTTTGTTGCTGGAATTCGTTCAGCTTCGACATCCATGATTTCTTATTAGACTTTGCAAAGATTCCTTAGTACATCAATCTTTTATTAATTTTTTGACTTGTGACGCACTCGTGACGCACAGTGCGTCACATAATTTTTTGCTGGAATTCGTTCAGCATTAACATCTGATTTCTTATCAAACTTCACAATCTTTTCCTTAGTACATCAATCTTTTATTAATTTTTTGAATTGTGACGCACTCGTGACGCACAGTGCGTCATGTAACTTGCATGTTGCTGAAAATTGTTCAGCTTCGACATCCATGATTTCTTATTAGACTTTGCAAATTTTCCTTAGTACATCAATCTTTTATTAATTTTTTGACTTGTGACGCACTCATGACGCACAGTGCGTCACGTAATTTGTTGCTGGAATTCGTTCAGCTTCGACAACCATGATATCTTATTAGACCTTGCAAATTTTCTTTAGTACATTAATCTTTTATTAATTTTTTGACTTGTGACGCACTCGTGACGCACAGTGCGTCACGTAATTTTTTGCTGGAATTCGTTCAGCTTTAACATCTATTTCTTATCGAGTTTCACAAACTTTTCCTTAGTACATCAATCTTTTATTAATTTTTTGACTTGTGACGCACTTGTGACGCACAGTGCGTCATGTACTTTGTTGCTGAAATTCGTCCAGCTTCGACATCCATGATTCCTTATTAGACTTTGCAAATTTTCCTTAGTACATCAATCTTTTATTAATTTTTTGACTTGTGACGCACTCGTGACGCACAGTGTGTCACGTAATTTTTTGCTGGAATTCGTTCAGCTTCGACATCCATGATTTCTTATTAGACTTTGCAAGTTTTCCTTAGTACATCAATCTTTTATTAATTTTTTGACTTGTGACGCACTCGTGACGCACAGTGCGTCACATAATTTTTTGCTGGAATTCGTTCAGCTTTAACATCTGATTTCTTATCAAACTTCACAATCTTTTAATCTTCTGACTTGTGACGCACTCGTGACGCACAGTGCGTCATGTAATTTGTATGTGCGTCACAACGTCAGCAAGTGACAATGCGAATTATGATCCCTTGAAACTACAAATGAAGGAACGAAAAGTCGTTAATTTTGTATCGTGAGTGTGTACTTAATGGTAGTTAATCCTAGACGAAGGAAAGGAACAATCGCGTGTACACCCGTCCATCGACGTTTGCACGTTTTGTAAATAACAACGACAATGTTATGCGCTGAATGAGTCTGACATGAATTAGCAACAAACGTGGTTACCGCTTCAATTCGTGCTCAGAGGAAAGTGGACCAATTAAGCGAGTTTTGTCCCACGAGAGGAAACTAAGTTCCGAAACACCATTAGCTATATTAATGTGCTTCGCCGCTTTAGGTCATTCCAGGTCAGAAATGTTAGATGCGAATTTCGGAGCCAGCTGGATTCTTTTACGTGCAGGTAAAATGTAACGACGTGTAATGGCCATTAAACAAATTCCTATGCTGTGTGTACATTTTATTTTTTATAAATTATACTGTAAATATACTTATTGTCCATTCTGAATATTCTATGTACTTCTATGTATTTATGTAGCCTTTCATTATTCCGTAAATATTACTTTCGAAGGAGTAATATTTTGTTAATAATAATTAGCTTGTGGATGTTAACACTAGAACTACCAACCAGTCATTTTATTTTTCACATTTTATGTTATTAAATTTTGTTGTCAATTGTTTCGAAATGTCTGTCATTTTTTGTTGAAGCGAAGTACATGTTGGTTACTGCTTCATACATATTTTATTACTTTATTTCCAATTTAAAAGCAAGCGTTCAACACCAGTAGTCATTAATACTTGTTAATAATCCCTTGCTGTTAACTTTATATTTAACTTACTTTGTACTTAAATTTTTGAAAAATACAAAATTTATTATTATATTGTTACTGATGGAATAATAAAAGAGATAAATTATAGAAATATTTTTGCACAAAATGAGTGATTAAATAATTCCGTGAAATTTATCGAATTATTGCTCTCGAATCGATACGCAATTGATCGGCAAGTATCACCACTCTATGAAATATTAGCCCGACAACGGAACGATTGCAACAGGCTTGTCGATTCTGCCGGAAGTAGTCTTCATTCGACACTCGACCGGTGATTCGATGTTCCGTGCACGCAAGCCCGGTGTCACCATTGTCTTGTGATCGTTCGGCAGATGAAACCGTTTAATTAAAACCATATTGATTTCGATTGATCCTCGAATTCGATACGATAACATCGCATATATTAATACGCCAATGCTATTTGTCCCGGATTAAATTTGTTTATATTCAATTCTGTGATTGAGATTTGAAAATTCGATACAGGGAAATTTCGCAATTTATACAGAAATTTCTTCTCGAAATTTTGTCTGAAGACAGCCAGTTTGTTCCTTCCAGAAGTAGTGTCAATTTCTAGTGACTTTTTTTAGAGATAGTCAAAAGTACATTTTCTTCTAAAAATTTGTCTAAAGGCATCAGAACTGCTTCTTGTAGAAATAGTGTAAACTACTATTTCCTCTAGTAACTTCTTTTAGAAATAGTAAAAAATACATGTTCTATAAATTTTGTCTTGAATCATTAAAAATTACAATTTCTTTCACAACCTTCCATAAACAGAAACTTCTCGGAATTTGTCTGAAGACATTAAAAAGTACATATTACACAAATGGTGTAATATTATAAATTTCCAGGAACTTCTAAAAATAGTACAATTTCCGAGCTTCCATAAACAGTAAATGTTGGACGCAAACAAGGGAAGTAATTGAAACCCGTGAAAAACTGTGTAACAACGTGACCGCACGTTTTTGGTCTCGAATGAAAATTCATAGTTCGATGGTAGAAAAATGCATCTATCACAGTACGTGTCGTGCGTTTCTCCCGCGATTTATCATTCGCGAATTAAAATTCCGTTCTCGCCTTCCGCCCCGCCATTTTGTCCTCCGCCATCTTGCCCGCCCCGTGGCGGCAAATTTGAACGACGCGGTAGGTAGAAACGTTGGATAATGGTGCGTGCCGGTGACGTTAATTACGTGGCCCTGTTTGCAAGTATAATTTTTAAATGTCCCGCTGTTACGGCGGACACGCACGTGTATTAAAATATAGCTTAATATGCAAATACGGCCGCAGTCGTTCTGTTCACCCGAGGACGATTTGCATCCTCACGCGGGGAAATAAAATAGCGAGAACGATCGAAGATCGATCTCCATCGACCTCGATTCAGACATCGTGGAAAACAGCGAATTCGAAAAAAAAAACGAACGCTAAGGAAAGGATTGACGGCTACATTAAAGCCCGACAGCGGAATAACGCCGGTGAAATTTTATGTTTGCGATATTAAACGACATTCTCGAGGATATCGCGCGTTTGCTTTCTCTGTTTATACTTTGTTGTGCGAATAAATAAGTCAAAGACACGAGGGCGCACAAAGTGTTCGCCTTCGTAGCTGCCATGTCACGCTCGACGTTGTCCAAATTGATTTAAAACGTGTGTTACGTACACATACGATGTTACATTCGGGAAACTACTACTTTAATTATAATTTTGGAACTGTAATTTATACTGTTATTTGGACTGATCAAAAATTAATATTTAAACTGTTGTAAATCTTTGTTTTGTTATTTAGGTATTTTCTATGTCAGAAATTTGGGGGTTTGAGAATTGGGGGATGTGAGAATTGGGGGTGTGACAATTTGAGGATATATGAATTTAGGGATGTTAGGATTCGCAAATGTGAGAATTTGGGGATGTAAGGATTTGGGGATGTGAGAAGTTGGGGATGTGAGAATTTGGGGATGTAAGAATATATGGGTGTTAGAATTTGTGGATGTTAGAATTTGCAAATGTGAGAATTTGGGGATGTGAGAATTTTGGGATCTAAGAATTTGGGGATGTGAGAATATATGGATGTTAGGATTTGCAAATGTGAGAATTTGGGGATGTGAGAATTTAGGGATGTGTAAAGGGTGTACAGAAATTTATAAACCTGAGTATTTGTAACTTGTAAGAATTCAGAGTTTTGATAATTTATAAATTTGATAAATAATTTATATGAAAATTTAAGCGTAAAATTAAAGAATCTTAGAATCCAAGAGCTATGATGAACATAAAATAAAAATGTCTATTATCACCACTGTTACATCATAGAACAGTTCTAAAATATTTATTTCAAATTCGTCAAGGGTATTGAAAGAATACGTAAGAATAAGAACACAGATTCATCGAATCGATTTGGAAGTTCATTAGAATCCTTAAGAATCGTAGTCCTTTCAGGAGCGTTTTATCGACAATCCATCAATCTCGTAGTATGCCAACGCTGCAAATTTTCCTATCTCGATCGTCCTCGAATTATCCACGTTATCTCGTGGAAATCAATGGACGAATAGGGAGGAAGAAAAAAAAAGGGTGGAAAAGAAGGCAGAATAAAAGGTTATCGAGTAGCGTTCCTTCATATCGTCATACTTCACGAACAATTTCTTTCGTCGAACCGGTAGCCAACACGTGCATTTACCGCGAAACTCTTTCGAAATCCGGCCATTGTTCAGCGTGGAAACTATTAGAGTCACTTTAGGACGCCTCTTCGGCCGGTCATTTCTTACTGGATGACGGAAAATTACGTCGCGCGACGAGTGATCATGAAGGGAAAAAGTGGCGACCGTTCAGAAAAAAGTGTTCCCTCGTTCTTTCAATGGACACGCGAAAATCGTCGCGAAACCGTTTCTGTCCCGGCTGGATAACGACGGAAAGAAAGATGGCGGAAAGAAGAGGAGCGGAAGGGAAAACCGTGGAATAGACTTCGTTCGCGAAAAGGGCTATCGACGTTTTCCCACGACACTATCTGTTGCAGACATCTCACGGATAATGCATCAGCCGACGCGAAATATGTTTTCCACCTTTGTCTAGCGTTTCTGCTTCTCTTTATCTGCGTGTTGCTCGCTTGTCAACGTCGCTTTATACCAACACCTTCTAGGACGATATCTGGACAACTACAAAAAATTACTATCACATTTCATATTACAGAATTTCAGTTGATATTCTTGCTATTGGAATCTAGGATACAATAACTTCGTAGCGATATTGCAATATGTAGTCTTTTGTTTATTTAGTGTCCGTTGTACGGCATTTACGTCTTTCTTTATATTAAATATTTTGTTAAGTAACATTTTCAATTTTATTTACAATTAATGTAACTCTGTCAGAAATGAACAATTTTCTCGTGTTTTCATGAGTAATTGTTAATAATATAAAAATGTATCTCATAATAAGTCATTTTTAAAAATAGCTGCACTAATTAAAATTTTTTACTGACTGTATCATATGGAACATCTTTGAAGATCATATGAACATCTTGATATTTTTTATGCTTCACTAATGATACACATTTTGCCCTAGTTTTCCGGTGCAGGCGATTACCAATTACCAGAACAGAAGAGGAATAAAGAAGGTATTCTGAAGAAACTCGCTACCAAGGGATAAGATTAAAACGAACTTGTTAAAAGTCTAGTTAAGTTTGTACGTGTCTAATTACTTATTCTCGCATTAACACTGCACTCTGTCTGTTTAGAATTCCAGGGTGGTTCACGAAAATCATTTTCATTCGGTTACCCTTTTATAATACACGAGCTGAGTCCCTTCTCGCGTGCGAAGCTATGAATACTAACACTTATTAAAACAGATAAAGATCCGAACAAAAATGCGTTGTAATTAATTAAACAACACACATATTTTTTTATACCTGATATACTGACATTTTTAATAATTAATATTTAGATATTTTTCATGAACAGTTATACAGACACTTTTAATAATAAACTTGTAGATATTTCTTATAATAAATATTTAGATATTTTTAATGAGCACATACGAAGATATTTTTAACGATAAAAAATTCAGATATTTTCAATAATAAATATTTAGATATTTTTAATGAACAGATACATAAATATATTTAATAATAAACTTGTACATATTTTTAATAACAAATATTGAGATATTTTTAATGAACAAATATTCAGATATTTTAAATAAAAAATATACAGATATTTTGAAATATAAATGTACATTTATTTTTAACAGTAAATGTACAGATATTTTTTACAATAAAAATGCAGATATTTTTGTAATAAAAGATTAACAAATATTCTTTTACGTTCGAAATATTAAACAGAGAGTCGTTTATTTGCAACAGAATAATTCGTAACAATCGTGGTAGAAATATAAAAAAAACAAAGCCAGCTGACTTTTATGTATCGACAAATTTTTTTTTTTTTTAGATCGATACAGAACGAACAGTTTCGAAACGGTTCAACAAATTTTCCCTTGCATATCTGTTGAAGCTTAACAGCGTGGAACATGAATTTTTTAAATAATCCGACGCCAATTTTGAACGCGTTGCGATTCACGAAGAATTCCGTGAAATCATTTCATTCGCTTGATAAAACTGACGAATAACATCTGCTGGATTGTAATTTTTTAAATATTCTTTAGAGGATTTTCATGTTTTGACGGGGAAGTGGTTTTGGAAACGGCAATTTTTTAGAGCTTTTGTTTCTCTGTTTTATGGTTGTGGATTTATAGTACTTTGGGCAAGTAATTCAATTTTCAAATTTATAAATTCTTAAATCTTCAAATTCTATACTTTATAAATTGTCCAATTTTTAGGTCAAGTTCATAAATTATAAAAATCTCCAGTATACAATTTTTTAGAGAACCAAATTTTCAAACTTTTAAGTTTCCAAATTCAGGAATATACAAATTTGTATTTAATCAAATTTTCAAATAACCAAATTCTCAATTTCCAAATTCTTAGATGCACAAATTTTTAAATTACCGATTTCTCAAACCTCAAAATTCAAAATTTTCCAAATTTTCAAATTCTCAAATTCCAAAATTTTCAAACTCCCTAATGGTCAAATTCCCAAATTATCAAATCCCTAAATTCTCAAATCTCCAAATTCTCCAAATTTCCCAAATTCCTCAAATCCCCAAATTCTCAAATCCCTAAATTCTCAAATCTACAAATTTTCAAATCTCCAAATTCTCCAAATTTCCCAAATGCCACAAATCTCCCAAATTTCCCAAATTTCCCGAATTTCTCAAATTTCTAAACTCTGTAATCCCTAATGCATTAATTCCCTAAATCCCCAAATTTTCAAACCCCCTAATGGTCAAATCCCCAAATTCTCAAATTTCCAAATTTCCCAAATCCCACAAATCTCCCAAATTTCCCAAATTTCCCTAATTCCCCGAATTTCCCAAATTTCTAAAGTCTGTAATCCCTAATTCATTAATTCCCTAAATCCCCAAATTTTCAAACCCCCTAATGGTCAAATCTCCAAATTCTCAAATCCCTAAATTCTCAAATCGTCAAATTTTCAAATCTCCAAATTCTCAAATTTACAAATTTTCAAATCCCCAACTTCTCCAAATTTCCCAAATCCCACAAATCCCACAAATCCCCCAAATTTCCCAAATTTCCCAAATTTCCCAAATTCCCCGAATTTCCCAAATTTCTAAACTCTGTAATCCCTAATTCATTAATTCCCTAAATCCCCAAATTAATTCCATCAACTATAAATTATTTCCTGTTGAACAAAAGACCAGAAAATTTCGAATTTGTTGCTCTAACACGATGGTAAATTCACGACCAACGGAGCAATTTAATTTGGAACGAAAAGCAGACGCGTAATATTATGCGAATGGAAAAATTTATGCGTAAACAAGCTTGCCGTAAAAGCTCATTGATTTTACCCTTTAATAACGCGTTTCGACGGTGGACTTCGTTAATTAAAAGCTCTTATCTAGAATTTATATCTAATCCGAGCTTTCGCAGTAACAGTCAAAAAGCTGGCTTATCTGACAAAAAATATCGATGTTATCTGTGTGCGAGTGCGTACGTGTTTTTTTTTTTTTTCGTTTTCTTTTTTTTTTAACTGTGACGCGAAAGCTTCGATCAATTTGAACATCGGTATCACTGCTACAAACGGCAGCCTTTAAAATTTTGCACTATTTTTTTTTTTAACGTGTGTTAAACCTTTTCAAAAGAAACCTTTTTTTTCATTCCGATGAGATCCGCTGTTTGATTTTTTTGGGAACGAAACTGACGTTTTGGCTGATTGAAGTGTCTTCGGCGCCGCGCTGACCGGTACGTGAATTTGCAAGTTTTCGAATTTTCAAGTTGCGGAGTTTTCGAATTTGCTAATGTGAAAGATTTGGAAATCTATTTACAGAATTTTGCGATTTGAAAACTTTCGAATTTTTGAATCTTCTAATTTTCTAATTCTCAAATCCCCAAATCTTGAAATTCTCAAGTCCCCAAATCTTGAAATTCTTAAATTCTCAAATTCTCAAACTCTAAAATCCCCAAATTCCTCAAATTCCACAAATTCCTCAAATTCCACAAATTCCACAAATTCCATAAATTCCCCAAATTCCCCAAATTTCCCAAATTCCCAAATCTCCCAAATCCCCAAAATTCTCAAATTTCCAAAGTTTCACCTTCCTAAATCCTCAAATCTCCAAATTCTCAAATTCCCCAATCCTCAAATCCCCAAATTCTCCAAATTCTCCAAATTCCCCAAATTCCCCAAATCCCTCAAATCCCTCAAATTCCTCAAGTTCCCCAAGTTCCCCAAATTTCCCAAATTCCCAAATTCCCAAATTCCCAAATTCCTAAATCTCCCAAATCCCAAAATTTTCAAATTTTCACCTTCCTAAATTCTCAAACCCCAAAATTTCTAAATCCCTAAATTCCTAAAATCCCAAATTCTCGAATCCCCAAACTCTCACACCCCTAAAATTAAAAATCCCCAACTTCCTAAACTTCCAAATCACAAAATTCGCAAATATCGAAAATTTCAACTCTCGCAAAACTGCACGAAAAATGAATTGCAAAAGAACATTGAAAAATGAATGACACAAATTACAACAAAACCGCGGGAGCTGGTTAATCAGCACGGTTGTTAATTAAAAATTTTCTCTCCGACAGATAAAAAGCCAACAATTTTCAGACTCTCGGATCCTTTGGTAATTTTTTAACATATTTTAGCGTACACCGATTTTAATATTATACGATACAAGCGCTCGAATATCGCATTTTATGTAGCTTGAAATCTCTGCGACCGGTAGGTATATTACATATCTCTCCGTTTTATTCCCGGAATTGTCGATGCATAAAGGTAGCTTATGATGTTTGCAATATTCCTCTCTATGACAATTATTCAAAAAGCATAAATTTCATGGGGATTAAATATATAAACGACATATGGTCAACGTACTTTCATAATCCTTCCATGACGTTCAACTGCAAAACTGTTAATTTTTGTACTTGGTTTAACCCCAACAAAATTGTTTTTTTATTAAACTCCATAAATCGTATCATCCTTTTATAACGACATTATGCTAAAAAAAATAAAAACTTGACAAGCTTATTTTTACAAACCGCGAAAGAAATTTGTTAATTAAACAAGAAAAAGAAAATGTACTATAATAATTTTGAAACGTTGCAAAAACGAGTACAATGTTCTTGGAATGACGTATTAAAGAATGGAAGAGAAAAACGGCAGATTTCATTGAAAATCGAGGAGACAACATCGAAGCGTATTGTTCGATGGTTTTACAGAAAAATATCCCTTTTTTTTTTTCAACTTTCCTGCTCGCCCGTTTTCCTTTGCCAAATTTTCCAAACATTTCCGCGAACGAAACGCGATCGCCCCTCCAATTTCCCCCAAAAAGACTGGCAGGGAAAAAAAAGGAGGTAAAGCAACAACGCGAATTCAACATCGACCGAAAATGCACGCATTCTGTCGCGCGAGCGTTCTACCGACAACAAATTTTAAATGCCAGCAGGACCCGCTGGAAAATTCATTTTCCCGCCCGACAAATATTTCAGCGAAAAACGGCGGATCGTTAAATTTTAACAATCGCGCTTTACGGCCGCTTTATATTAGCACCCGTGCATCGCGACAAAATACGCGAACACAGAGGGACACGCCCGACGAGAGAAAGCGGAATAGAAGGAGAAAGCGACACAGAGAGAGAGAGGGACGAAACACCTGTACACGTTAAAACAATCGGTGTTTCCGTGCAGTTGGCTAGTATGGACTTTAACAGTTGCCTCGAGTTACTTCGCCGTGTTTTCTTCCAGTGGCAGATCGTGAAACCAGATGACGAGTCCACCCGGTTTCTCCTCGACACAGAAATTCTATCTTGTCTGGGAAATTCTCTTCCGTCCGAGAACAATGCGTGTAACGTTTAACCGACACGTCCGCGACGAATATCGTGACAGCACGTGACTTTCGGAGAACGAAGGGCAGAGGTGCCCGGAGGGCTTGTGAATGTTTCACGGAGTGCAGGTGGATACAGCTGGGATAGGAAGGTTGTTTACGAAGCGGGGAATTTGGGAACTGGTGATATTTCGGGTTTTTTGGGAGGGGTGAAGGAATTTTGGGGATATGGGAGATTTGGGAATTTGAGGGATTTGGGGAATTTGGGATATTTGGGGAATTGGGGGATTGGGGAATTTTAGAGTTTGAGGATTTAGGGAATTAATGCATTAGGGATTTCAGAGTTTAGAAATTTGGGAAATTCGGGGAATTAGGGAAATTTGGGGGATTTGGGGAATTTGGAGAATTTGGGATATTTGAGGATTTAGGAATTTGGGGATTTAGGGAATTAATGCATTAGGGATTTCAGAGTTTAGAAATTTGGGAAATTCGGGGAATTAGGGAAATTTGGGGGATTTGGGGAATTTGGAGAATTTGGAGAATTTGGGATATTTGAGGATTTAGGAATTTGGGGATTTAGGGAATTAATGCATGAGGGATTTCAGAGTTTAGAAATTTGTGGATATCGGGGAATTAGGGAAATTTGGGGAATTTGGGGTGCTTGGAGAATTTGGGGAATTTGGGGAAATTAGGGAATTGGGTGATTCGGGAATTTTAAAGTTTGAGGATTTACGAATTGGGGAATTTAGGGAATTTATGCATTAGGGATTTCAAAGTTCAGTAATTTGGGAAATTTAGGGAATTTGACGGATTTGGGGAATTTAGAGAATTTGTGGAATTTGAGAAATTTGGGGAATTTAGGAAATTGGGGGATTTGGAAATTAATGCATGGGGGATTTCAGAGTTTAGAAATTTGTGAAATTCGGGGAATTTGGGGTGTTTGGAGAATTTGGGGAAATTAGGGAATTGGGGGATTGGTGAATTTTAGAGTTTAGGGATTTAGGAATTGGAGAATTTAGGGAATTTATGGATTAGGGATTTCAAAGTTCAGTAATTTGGTAAATTTAGGGAATTTGACGGATTTGGGGAATTTAGAGAATTTGTGGAATTTGAGAAATTTGGGGAATTTAGGAAATTGGGGAATTTGGGAATTAATGCATGGGGGATTTCAGAGTTTAGAAATTTGTGAAATTCGGGGAATTAGGGAAATTTGGGGAATTTGGGGTATTTGGGGAATTTGGGGAAATTAGGGAATTGGGGGATTGGTGAATTTTAGAGTTTAGGGATTTAGGAATTGGAGAATTTAGGGAATTTATGCATTAGGGATTTCAGAGTTCAGAAATTTGGGAAATTTGGGGAACTTGGGGAATTTGACGGATTTGGGGAATTTAGAGAATTGGGAGATTTGGGAATTTGGGGACCTGTCAATTTGAGAATGTGAATTTGTGAATTGTAATAATTCAGGATTTAGACAATTTGTATATTTCATAATTTATAGATATGAAAACTGAAGAGCATTAGAATTTGAGAATCTTAGTTCAGTGAAGACCCATAAAGAACATGAAATAAAAATAAAAATGTGCACAGCTCTCAACTTCACGAAAACTCAAATATTCATTTCCTATTGAAGAATGTCAAGAATCGTTGATAGTCGTAATTGCGTTTAGTATAATCGATGCAAACGCAAAATAATCGCATGCAGTACGGATTAACGTGCGATTACGGTTGTTTCATCTTGAGCAAAGGTGTTCCCTGAGGCGAGGAAGGTTTGTTGGAAATTTTACGGTCACGTACGTCGCGTAAAACACGTTTTCAGCACGTCTCCCGGCAAGAAGCTCGACACTAGCGTAGCCCAGTTAGATGGAGTTTAGAATTTGTTTGGCGTCGTTCTTAAAGGCTCGATCCCCTTACAGGGCAACAACGTCGACAGGATCAAGCCTTGGTAGTAGCCTTTCGAGTAAAACGCGGGCTCACCATCGTGGAAGATTTATGCGAGAGCTGCGACCAACTTTTCTTCGTCCAAGATTTGATCCGTCGAGCCGGGCCGATTGCCAACTCCCGTGCCACATTACAGATTTCACCAACACATCGGGAACGAACATCATTTTTCATCGGGCCGAACGATCGACTCGCTCTCTACACCAATTTTCCGACAGAATTTCCGCGGATCTACCGCCGGTTGCTTCTCGCCACCCTCAATTTACATCGTTCTCTACTTTCCTACTCGATACCGTCATACTTCCGCGTTATCGATATACTTGAGTGCTGCTTCTTCCGGATTTCTAACGGTTACACTTTAATTTTCTACCTTTTAGAACTTATTCTGGTTGATGGTACAGCTTTAGTAGAGATTAAAATGATATTTCGTTGGTTGTCGAGTTAGAGGACTTGTATGAGGGTAGGTGAGTGGTTTAGGACACTTAGTGGTCAGACAAGTAGTAGAAGAGTCGTATGACATCGTACAAGTAGTATGGAGTCTGTATAAGGTTGCAGAACTGATGTAGAATTCATATGAAGTCAGATAAGTAGTATAGGAACCGTATGAGGTCAGACAAGTAGTATAGGACACGTACGAAGTGAAACAAGTAGTACAGGACCCATATGAGGTCAGACAAGTAGTACAGGAACTGTACGAAGTCAGACAAGTAACATAAGTGCTGCACGAAGTCAGACAAGTAACATAAAGGTAATAAACACTCCAACAAGTAGTATAGATAAATACACCGTCAGACACAGTGCCCAATAGGCAATGTATCATTGAGAGTTGATACAACTGGTTTCTAAAACCTGTTGCTCGTCAGACAAATAGTACAGATGTCAATATTTGTCATGCAAGTTATATCAGTCAGACAAGTAGAATATGCACAGTTGTGAATCGGACAAGTTATATAAATTCTGTTGGTGGTCAGACAAGTAGTAGCAGCACTATTGCTAGTCAGATCCATTGCTTGTCAGACAAGTAGATAAGTACTGTTGCTAGTCAGACAAGTAGAATAAGCACCCTTGCTAGTCGGACAAGTAGATGAATACTGTTACGACTCAGACAAGTAGAATGAGTATCCTTGCTAGTCAGACAAGTAGAATGAGTACCCTTGCTAGTCAGACAAGTAGAATAAGCACCCTTGCTAGTCAGACAAGTAGATGAATATTGTTACGACTCAGACAAGTAGAATGAGTATCCTTGCTAGTCAGACAAGTAGAATAAGCATCCTTGCTAGTCAGACAAGTAGATCGAATACTGTTATGGGTCAGACAAGTAGAATGAGTACCCTTGCTAGTCAGACAAGTAGAATGAGTATCCTTGCTAGTCAGACAAGTAGAATGAGTACTCTTGCTAGCCAGACAAGTAGAATGAGTAGCCTTGCTAGTCAGACAAGTAGAATGAGTATCCTTGCTAGTCAGACAAGTAGAATGAGTACTCTTGCTAGCCAGGCAAGTAGAATGTACCGCTGCTAGTCAGACAAGTAGAAATGTATATCCTTGCTAGTCAGACAAGTAGTTTCAACATTCAGCTACTAATCAGACAAGTATAAAAACCGTAGCTAGCTGGTAATATAAGTAGTTTCGCTAGTCAGACAAGTAGTATAACTACTGCCAGTAGTAAGACTCGTAGCACAAATATTCTTGCTAGTTGGAGTAGTACTGATATTAAAGCACTACATTCCTTCATTTCAGTGAACTAAAAAGTACCATAAAAATGTTCAACAAATATATAAAAAATGTAAAGGAACAAAATGAATCCTATACTGTTAATATAGTTTAAAAATCATTAAACCCTAGTAATTAACCCCCATCAAAATTTACACGCTGCCGCCATGATTGAACAATAGCAATAATAATGAAGGTAATCAACTCACCAATCGTTGCCAGTCTTGGTCACATTTTGACGTTTGCGTCCAGTCTGATGCGGTTTCGGTTCGGCCACCATATTAACATCTGCAACACAATATTAAAATCTTCAAGTTCGCTCAACAGTCTATTAGAACCATTGTATCGAATGGTTTTTTAAATCGATAAAAGAGGCAATCTTAAGATCTTTTGTAGCAATATCTCTCCTTATCCGACCATAAAATCCAGCGGAATGATGACCATATTTCATCGGGACCGTTAAGCAATGCACGGTAACGCGATAATCCGTCGTCAAAAAGGGAAGCGATTGTTGCGATACCGTATAGAAATCTGTCTCGTAATAGTCGACGCAAATTAATAAAGCGCATCGTTGTAACGGAAGCTTAAGGTGTCTGCAAACAGTTATTAATTTCATCCCTTTGCGGCATGTTTCTGCGTCGCGTTGCATACCGCTAAGGTGGATAATGAATGCGTTCGAGTGATCAGAACGCTTCAGCTGTTCTGTCTGCGGAACACACCATTATTCTTGTCTTAGATGGATAAAAATGGATGAAACTCTGATAACCGACAATACCCTGTTTGCGTCCTTTGAAAACATTTCAAAGGATCAATATGTATTTCTGAACAATGTACCTTTCTAGCTACAGAATCTATTAACATCTACGAGGACACATAAATACCATATTAATGTTATACTAGTGTATCAAGTTTGTGGTATAAAGATCTATGAAGTCCTCAGCATCAAAAATAAAATTTTATTGTAATACTGAAAATTAAACGTCAATAACAAGTAGACATGTCAAGTGTTATTCAATATCAAGTTTTTTTCGTTTGCTCAAAAAGTTGCTGATTGTCGAATAAAATTAGGGGTACCCTTATGGAAGATTTGAAAAAGATCACACGCTAAACATAAGAATAAATTAAAAATAATTTTTTATAACGACAAAGAAGTGTAATTGTTTATTTTTAAAGGACGAAATGAGGGACAAGAGGTTCGCGGTTCGAATAAAATTCGATTAAGACGTAAAGAGATGCATCGATGAAATGCTGCACACGGTGGAAGCCGCAAACATCACCCGACATACAAAGCTCCAGATGTCTCTGTATTACCGAAAATGATGGCCCTCTGCTGACAGTCCAAGCACAAACATAATCTTAGACGAGGTACGAAGCCAGCTGACTCCAGCAGTGGGTGTGTAACAGTAGGAAACAGGACACAAGGCACATCCTTTGTGTAACTTAACCAAACACGTAATACAAACACAGCTACTAGGGATGTGCACACGATCTACCAACCGCTAAAAGTCAGCTCGATTATAACAGTTGCTCGTGGATCCGTCAGGGAGATTATTTACACGCCTGTTGTTTCGAGTGCGGCAATCCACTCGCTATCGAGTGTATTTGGGTAAATTAACCTTGCAATTTTATGGGGAAGATTGAGCGAGTGTAGGGGAGGGATTTGGACACTTAGAAATTTTGGGGATTTAGAATTTTTGGAAGTTTCAGTACGTGAGAGGGGATTGCAGATATTTGAAATGTGAGAATTTGGGATGTTTGATATTTTGGAATTTGGGAAGTGGGATTTGGAAATTTTGGGTTGTAAAAATTGGGGATTTAGGAAATTTGAAATCTGAAAATTTGGAGATGTGGAATTATAGAAATTTGGGAATTTGAGGTAGATAGAAAATTGGAAATGTGAGAGTTTGGGGATAATAGAAATTTGGAAACGTGAGAATTTGGGAAATTTGAAATCTCAAAATTTGGGAAGAGGGTTTTGGAAATTTTGGGTTGTAAAAATTGGGGATTTAGGAAATTTGAAATCTCAAAATTTGGAGATGTGGAATAATGGAAATTTGGGAATTTGAGGTAGATAGAAAATTGGAAATGTGAGAGTTTGGGGACAATAGAAATTTGGAAACGTGAAAATTTGGGAAATTTGAAATCTGAAAATTTGGAGTAGAATTCTGGAAATTTGAAAATTTGTGGAGAATAGAAATTTGGAAATATGAGAATTTGTGGAGTGCAGAAATTTGGGAAAGTGAGAATTTGAGAAAATTGAAATTTCAAAATCTGAGAAGTAAAATTTGTAAATCTTTAGTTGTAACAACTGTAAAATTTAGAAACCCAAAAATATACAAATTTTAAATAACCCAACTTGTCGCAAAATTTGAAATCTAAACTCGAACCAATAATTTCTGATTCATGACGAGTAAAATAGCTAATAAAAATAGTCTCCACAGTCACAAATAATTATATTTAAATAAAACAATGATATCGTTATTTCTACGAATTTTCTACACCTAAATCAACAATTCTGCACAATGTAACATTAATATTTCACTAATTCCTGATTTCTCCGTGGACGTAAACTAATCTGTATGGGACCGGATATTTACTTGCGCAACGTTGTTTACCAGCTGTTCACAATGGTCGAACATTGCAATCCGCAAATGTATATTAAATCAGAATATTCGTTAATCAACGAACAAGCATTGCAAATCACTTTATTGAATACGTGGATGCTAACTGCTGAACGTTATTACATGAACTTATTTGACATAAAATATTTGATATAATATAGGCGTCATTTAATATCCAGAGAATGTCACGTCAAATACAATAACCTATGATAATTCATAATTCCATTACTTCAGTTTAATACTATCACGAATTTATGTATGTACATATTAAAAGAAGTTTTAAAATAGGGATAGAACTAAATTATCAGCTAATAAATTTAATAATTGCATGACAATTTAGTAATTTTGTAATTTCATAACTTATTGATTCTCTAATTTACCAATTCATTAATTTAATAATTTAATAATTCATTTACTAACCTACTTATCCACTAGTTTATCAATTCATCAATGCACTAATCCATTGATATACTAACACGATAATTTATTAATCTAGTAATTTACCATTCTATCAATCTATCAATCTATTGACCTATCGACCTATCGACCTATCGACCTATTGACCTGTCGAACTATCGATCTATCGACCTACTGACCTGTGGATCTATTGACTTATTGACATATCGATCTGTCGACCTATCGACCTATCGACCTATCGAACTATCGATCTATCGACCTACTGACCTGTGGATCTATTGACTTATCGACCTATCGACCTATCGAACTATCGATCTATCGACCTATCGATCTATCAATTTGCGAATGTACCAGTCCCCCAGTCCATAAATGTACTAATTCATTAACTTGCTAACAAAGCATTCAACAAATTTACTAATTTGTAGATTTGCTAATTACTAAATCAACCAATTTGCGAGTACATTAATTCGATGTTTCGAGGCACCCAAAATCGAAGCGTAACGATGGCAGAACTTGTTACTATCGCGAAGTGCAGTAAACGGGAATATTTGTACAGTGACAGTGAGCGTATTAACTGCGTGAAAGTAGTCAGACAGTCCGATAAGAATTATTTCAGCGACCCGGACGCTATTCAAAACAGAGCATCGTCAGAGGCCGTGAAAGGAGCTTAACTTCCACGAATGTTTTACCAAACGAGCTTCCATAATCCTGGTTAAATATCCAGCTGTATGCGTTCCCTCATCCCCGTGTCCTCCTCAACTGCCAGATTTTGTTTCAACCTGATTCTCCTGCGTTCGCAATCCCGCGATATGCATAAAAATGACATTCAATCACAGACTTCGTCCGACTTTACGTTAGAAATAAACGTTCCCTTCAACTACGAAGAAACGATCTTCCGCGACGGAGTTTGTGTCTCGCAACGAGATATTAATTGATAATGATTGTATCGACGTTGTATCTCCGATCGGTTGGATTTTAAGGAAACGTGCGAGGCGAGTTCGGTCGGCGAGTTTATTGCTTCGGGAGTAGAAGATTCTCAAACTTCCCAGTTTACGGACTCTCAAAGTTGCCGCGAATTCCAAACACCTTTTTCACCCTTGTGACTCCATATTCTTCCAGTTTTATCTTGCCAGATATTGATTTGCGGACACCGAGGAATATTCTCGACAAGTATCGTTTTTGCTACTGAAAAATTAACGCGAGGTGTCTGGTAGGATGGAGTTTTAGGTTAGCTTGAGAATTTTAGCACTTAGGAGTTTTAGAATGATGGGACTGTGATTTTCGGATTTTATGAGTTTCGATACGTGGAATATTTGAAGGGTTAGTTTGGGACGTTTCAGAATTTAATCATTTACATTTAAGAATTTGATTATTTATTTTTAAGAGTGTAATTATTCACATTTAAGAAACTGATTATTAATGATCATTTATATTTAAAAATGTACTCGTTCAAATTTAAGAACTTGATCATTTGGAAGAACTTTTGAAAATGTTTTCAAGTCCATAAAAAAGGAACATAACTTATCTAAGAACATAAGATCTTCAAGATTAGGAAAATTTCATTATTATTCCTTCTAGGATTACTGCTAATCAAGTGTACGTCCACCTGTAACTTATATACAGTTAACCTAACCTAACATAACTTCACATAAACTAAACAGAGCTTAGGAACTACCTAGAGAATCTCCAGTATGGACACTTCACCTAAACTTCCTAAGCGAATGTTACACAAAAGTATCTCATAACGGAAACTGTCACTACTTGACCTAATTTACATGGTGTGTAGGAAAAATTATAACCTAACCTACGGTTTAGGAAGCATTATCACATGTCACATAAAGTTTAGGAAGAATGATCACATATCTGGAAATCTAATAATTTCAGGATTTATGCAATTAATAAATTAAATATTTGAAAATATCAGAAAGCTGAGTATTGGTAAATTTGATGAATGTTGTAAAATTTTAAGGATTGAGTAATTTCTGCAATTATGCATAATACAACTCACTAAATTTAATCCCAAAACGTTATATCAAAAACACCTGGTGAACAGTTATTTCAGTTTGAAGCAAATTCAGTATAATTAAATACTGAGTATTATGGAGTTTGCATCCAAAAGCGTTTAGAATCGCGAATTGTTGATCAGGTCAGATCAATCTCCTAGCTTTATTTATGGCTTAGAAACAAATTCAGCAGTTCACCTCCCCAAAATTGGTGACGAAAGAAGAAGTACTGGTCCACAGACCCTTGCGAATCGCCGTTTCACCCGCGTATTAATTGGTAACCGTCCAATTAACGGATTATCTACTCGAAACAAGTTGGCAATTTGCGGTGCAATTTTATCCATCATATCGGTCGTCGAGCTGTCGGATATTTTCACCTTCTATCCTCATTCTCGTCACGTAGCGGACAGCATGACGAACGTTCGCGATTTGTTGTATTACGCTCTATCGTGGATGGTGAATGGCAGAAGTATCGCGGAATGGAAACATGAAACGGCGGATGGCGGTAGTTTTTTAAAACGACCGGCAAACAATTCCGTTAGCCGCGTTGATTGTTCAGGGAAATAATAATTTTCAGCTGCAACTTGAATAACGAGCTTCCTGTTTGTACCTTGTTAATGAAAGAATTCCCTAACAATGAAAATGAAATGCCGTATTACCGTTGACCATCTCGAATGTAATCGTATATGCAACGCGATTCACTAATTGGGAAAATGTGCACCTTACAGTCTAAATACTTGAGAACTGTTCCCTCAAACTATCCTTTCAACTTACCAATTAGCGAAATGCTAATTAACGTTGAATTACTTCTGTGTATCCACATTTGACCAGTAAATCCCGTGTAAATCTTAATTAGGGAAATTAACGAATCAACGAACCGGACCGGTGTAACGAATCTCGGAAGTTTCACGGTCATCCAGTTGTCAGCGTGTTGTGTCGGGGGTCGTGAACGTCAACGACAATGCTCGTTTTATTAGAAAGTTGGCTAACGGAGAAGCAACTGATCATTATGCAGCTCGCGTTGTCATATTCCATTACCGTGGCTGCCGGTTACAGACGCAGCTGCCGCGGTTAGTTCGAAGAACAATTCGCAGCACGATATAGGGAAACCGGCATCGCCCTTCAACCGAGCTTGCAGATGACATCGATACTCGACTTCCGCCTCCGAGTTGCCGTTTCTAGCCGTACCTGTTCCCTCTCTCTCTCTCGCTCTTACGGCTATACAACCTTTGAGTTTGCCACGGTGCCACGATTCACCACGTCGGACTAACTTTGCCGGTTTTCGACGACTAGCGAACCGGGATAACGCGAGAAACGCGATGAAACGCTCGTTGATTTTCTGCCAGTTGTTACGTCGACACCGATCGTTGCACTCCTCAACCCGTATCGGGTCCTAACCGGTTTCTTGTCCTAATGTTGCAGGAATTTTAGGAAGGCGTTATATTAGATTTTATCATGGCTCACATGTAGGTTACATTTATGATGTCTGATATTTCATGATGGCTGAGATGTTACATGATGCTTTTCTGATTCTTGAGGAGATTAGGTGGGGTAGTTTGGTGCAAGTTCTTAGAGATTAGTTGTTAGGTTAGGTTAGTTTAGATGGGTGACACATAGGTCATGACAAGATATGTCTGTTGGACCTCTTCTAATTTTTAGATAGGATTGGTTAGGGTAAGTTGATGCGTTCACCTTAGATGACATCAGATTTGCTGGATCTTTTCTAATTGTTAAGTAAAATTTAGGTCAAAGTAGATAAACTCACAGTGAATATTGGATTGAGGTTAGGTTCAATTTCTAGATGAGCTAGATGACTTTGCTATGAGGCTGTACTTGGAAACGTGAGATCTGGATTTGACTTTGGCTCAAATCTTCAAATCCCTAATTTGCCAATTCCACAAATCCCCAAATTCCTAAATTTCCAGATCTCCACGAATCCCCCAACTCTCAAATTTCAAAGTTCTTCAAGTCCTCAAATCTCCAATTCCCTAATTCTTCAAATGCTCAGATCCTTAAATTTCCAAGTCCCTAAATTCCCAGATCCCCAAATCCCTAAATCCTCAAATTCTTAAATCCTCAAATCCCTAGATCCTCAAATCCTTAAATGTCCAAGTTCCCAAGTCCCCAAATCTCCAAATCCCTAAATCTCGAAATCCTCAAATTCCTAAAATTCCAAATTTTCAAATCCCTATATCCTGCAATTCTCAAATCCCTAAATTCTCAAATTCTTACATCCCCTAATCCTCAAATCCCTAGATCCTCAAATCCTTAAATGTCCAAGTTCCCAAGTCCCCAAATCTCCAAATCCCTAAATCTCGAAATCCTCAAATTCCTAAAATTCCAAATTTTCAAATCCCTATATCCTGCAATTCTCAAATCCCTAAATCCTCAAATTCTTACATCCCCTAATCCTCAAATCCCTAGATCCTCAAATCCTCAAATGTCCAAGTCCCCAAATCCCCAAATCTCTAAATCCTCAAATTCCTAAAATTCCAAATTTTCGAATCCCTATATCCTGCAATCCTCAAATCCTGAAATCCTCGAATCCCCTTCCCTAAATTCCAAAATCCTGAAATTTCCAAATTCCTAATCCCAAAATCCTGAAATTCCCAAGCGAATAGTTTGATTAAACCGCAATTTTTGCGTTATACGGGGGTTCATAAAATGATAGAACTACGCGAGCAGGATAGTTTCGGCTCGATCAAGCGAGTCTATTAATGCGACAGTGGCATAACGCGCGAAGCGGAATGAGATGGCGAAGTTGAGGAGCGTATATGCGGCAGCAAGAGGAAGATTTAACAAGGAAACTGATCCAGCTTCCATCAGACTGTGGCAGAAGGTGCATATGTTTCTTGTAGCTCGGTGAAAATTGAGCTTTGTCGTTGCAGAACCCGGTTACACAATAATTCTGTTCCTCGCTAGATATCCACGTTTTAGAAGTATGCGTGGAATTCTAATATACTGGAAACTCTTTGTCGAATATTACAGTATTATACGTTTAATAGAGAACATGAGCTACGAAATTAATCAGGTCTTAATTACGAATGAGTTACAGTGATGTTATTAAATACGTTGGTATTATGTATATCAAAGAACTGATTCTGAAACGTGCAGTCGGAGACTATTTCATTACATAAAAGGATTTCGGAATGGTATGTATGATATGTCGATTTGAAGCTTAAAATGTATTTGAAATTACTGTGTACGTGCACCTTTCGTTATTGTTTTTGATACAACATTTCACGAAGATATTAAATGTGAGATCAAAGCGATTTTAGATAAGTCATCTAACAAAAATTCATGACATAAAAGTATCTCAATATGACGCATATGTTACGGCAATTTGAAGCTTAAAGTGTGTTGAAAATCATTGTATACATGCACCTTTCGTTAATGTTCACAATACAAAATGGTGGATTTTTAAATATAGCAAACATTGAACATCAAAATGTTGATTTCCATTAGATCAATAAAAATTGAAATAAAAATTCATGACATAAAAGTATCTTAAACTGACGCATATATTACGTCAATTTGAAGCTTAAAGTATAATAAAAATGACTGTGTATGTGCACCTTTCGTTAATGTTCCCAATACAAAATGGTGGATTGCTAAACACAGAAAACATTGAACATCAAAGCGATGGTTTCCATTAGATCAATGAAAATAAAAATAAAAATTCATGACATAAAAGTATCTCGAAATAGCAATTGTAATATATCAATTTAAAGCTTAAAGTTCACCAAAAGTAACTGTGCAGATGTACCTTCTGTTAATGCTTTTAGTACAAAATGGTTCATCATACAGCGAACGCTGCGTATGGAAATTACGGTTTTTGGTACATAACGTTGTAAACCGTGACGTGATCTGTTTAATAAAATTTTATAACATAAATGCAACATAAAGCAGCACTTGTGGTCCACAAATTTAAAATTCAAATTTGAATATAGGAACAGTAAAAATGAAATATTAGTCTCTTCAAATCTTTCCGTGAAGGTACTGTAATTAAAAATTGAAACTCTAATAATCCCTCTTTGATGAAACATCGTTCAGCAATATTAAATTGATTACGAATAAAAAGAATTTTAAGCTGGTCGCTGCTCTGATGTTTTCCAGCGTGGAGTTCAGCTATACAGAAAATATAATTTTTAATAAATCCCCTTTTACACAACTCTGAATATTAAACGGGATTCATTTTAAGCTTCGATAAATAATATTTTCATACGCGATCAAAGATGACTAATGATTCTAAAGCGTCACTTTATTCGATAAACATTAAACGATCTCTCTTAATATGATCGAGTTGTATTCGAAACATTTCAATATTTAATACTTATCCAGCTTTTATCATATTGCATCAAAATTCAACGTTCAATGAATATCGATATCCTTTCAAATATAAACTTATTCACGACATATCCCACTTTTATATTACTGTGCAAATTTCAATAAAGGGTATTTAAATACCTGTTCAAATTAATTGCTGACAATTTTTCTCTTCATAAAATTCTTTTAATTTATTAAATCACGTGGACATTCTTTATTAAATTCTATTTGGTACAATACATTTTTGGTACAGCACATTTAGCCACATATCTGAAGTCTTAATTTTTATCGTCACTAAACTCATGGTCTCTTGATAGTGTCATCGTTATTTAACAATCTGACTGTGATTTGACAATGATTGAAAATCTGAGAAAAATGACGGATTACATTAATTGTAAGCAATAAATATAGAGTTTGAAAGCGGTATTACACCGGCGAGCACTTCAATTAACTCTTTCCATTATATCAGACTCGTTCACGAAATTCATAGAACTGTTTCCACACAGTACATGCAGAGAGAAACTACTCTGAACCTGTTCGGAGGGCTTGAACAAAGTTTCGTACCAGCCGTTCCGAGTTACCCTTCCTGATCAGCTCATCAAACACGCACAACGATATATCTGACCGCGACACGATAGTATTTCCATCGTTCTCGTTTTATACCCCTTTTTCCGGCCCTATCCCCTTTAATTGCGGCTCATTATTTATAACGGTAGTTACAAGTTGTTTCGTCATTTCCGGCGGGCTTTCGTTCGTCCCGGGGGCGAGCCGGCTGCGCGGCGGGCGTGCCCGTGTTTTGCGCCGCGCAACGGAAGCCTCGTTTCGTGATAACCGGACGTTAAAAGGCGGCTTTACTGTTGAACACATGTAGCGTCTCGTCGGTGAAAACTCGCGGCTATTTTCTCGCGAACGGAAGAAGTCACGGAACTTCTTACCATCCCAGACAGTATAACTATGGCTTCCTCCTTGTTTCTTACTCGCGGCCCTTTTCCTTCGTGTTCCCGAGAATTTTGCATTACGCGATATATTTACGACTCTCGATCCTCGAGAAACTTCAACGTTGCCAACCGTATACGTACAATGCTTGATTTTATGGATCGAAATGCTTTTGGGGATCTTTAAACATTTTTTATGTTGGAGAAATTTTACTGTTTCAATTTTATTTTAGTCACTTTTGTTCGGATATGGTGATTTTGCCATTTTTAATGTGATATTATGATGATGTGAAAATTTTGATTATAAACTGATTTCGACGTGTGTATAGTCAGAGGTCAATTCATGACATAAAAGTATTTCAAAATGGGACATATGTTACATCGATTTGAAGCTTAAAGTATAATAAAAATGACTGTGCAAATGCACCTTGCATCAATGTTTGAAATACAAAATGGATTCCTGAATATGTCATTGGACATCAAGACGATAACTTTTGATAAATAATCTAATAGATATTCATGACATAAAAGTATCTCAGAATAACGCATACTGTATGTCAAATTGAAGCTTAAAATATATTGAAAATTACGGTATACGAGCACCTTTCGTAACTGCTTTTAGTACAAAATGGTGGACACCTGAATACAACAAACGATGGACATCAAAGCGATGGTTTCTGATAGATCAATAAAAATAGAAATAAAAATTCATGACATAAAAGTATCTCGAAATAACAATTGTGATGTGTCCATTTAAAGCTTGAAGTCCAATAAAAGTAACTGTGTACATGCAGCCACCGTTAATTCTTTCGGTACGAAGTGATTGGTCACCAAATACAGGAAATGTTACAGATGGAAATTACGATTTTCAATAAATCCGGTAGATCGTCTAATAAAAATTCATAACATAAAAGTATCTCGAAATAACAATTGTAGTACGCCACTTCAAAGCTTAAAGTTCAATAAAAATAACTGTGTATGTGCACCCTTCGTTAATTCTTTCAGTACAAAATGGTTGGTCACCAAATACAGCAAACGTTGCATATGACAATTATGGTTTTTAGTATATCCGATAGATCAACTAATAAAAATTCATGACATAAAAGTATCTGCAAACAACAATTGTGATACGCCATTTTAAAGCTTGAAGTTCAATAAAAATAACTGTGTACGTGCACTCTTCGTTAATTCTTTCAGTACAAAATGGTTGGTCACTAAATACAGCAAACGTTGCATGTGACAATTATGGTTTTTAGTATATCCGATAGATCAACTAATAAAAATTCATGACATAAAAGTATCTGCAAACAACAATTGTGATACGCCATTTTAAAGCTTGAAGTTCAATAAAAATAACTGTGTACGTGCACTCTTCGTTAATTCTTTCAGTACAAAATTGATCATCAAACACAGTAAACACTGCATATGAAAATTACAGTTTTTGGTATATCAAGTAAAACGTGTGATATATACATATTTTGATTATAACATAATAATTATTTAACAATTTCTAATATAACAAAATAATATTTAAATACGGAAGTATGAAAACGTAAAAATTAATAATTTGAAAATGTAAAAATATGAAAATATCGCGATGTCGTGTATAGATGTAACACGACAACGTTCCGCGACTCACGTAGAACACCATAAATCAATGACGAGGGAATGTGTAGGATTGTACGTACATTAGCCAACCTTACCCGGAAGTCGTAGCTGTTGCGGAAACGACGTTTTTGACGTTTCCACAGTTGCGGCTAACACCGTAGTGGTCTTCGCGCACAGTTGGAGAATGACTCGGCTATCATCGCGTAAACTGACATGAATTTCCCGCGTTGCTAATGCGAGCTAGAAATCAGTGACAGCGCAACCGTTTGAACCGATGATAATTAAAATCAAACATGCGAAAATCCTGATAACTAGCGCCAGGAGATCATTAATTTGCAACGTGATTCGATGTTTGTTCGACGAAACAAGAGAGCTATACTTGATATTATGTACAATCTATTGTTTTAACTGAAATTGATTATCTTCTCCCATTGTTGGCTACTATTTATTCTATGCTATTGCTATTATACTGCTATTCTATCGTCTATTATTATGTATTAGCGTGTTCAATTTCATGATGGCTCGAGTATCTGTTATTTGGGGTTTAACACTTTAGGAATTTTCAAACTGTGAAATTACGAATTTATTTTTTAGTTTTAACGATCTATTATTTGGTAGTTTAGAAGAATAGGCGAATGTTGGTATAAAATATAAAATATTCAAAAATTTTCAAGTTTAGATTCAATAGTTCCAATAGAATCAAGTTCAGATTTAAGTTCTCAAATATACATTTTTTAATTTCTAGGTCCACAAGTTTCTAAATTACTACATCCTATAATACAAGATCCCCAAATCCCACAATTTACAAATTCCTAGACATTTCCAAACTTCCAGATTAACAAACCCCAAAATACTCAAATCTCAGAATCCCCAAATCCTCAAATTCCTCAACCCACACCCTAAATTCCTCAAACACCGTGATCTCAAAATGTCCACCAACCGTGAACCACCCTTCAACCCCCCCGAGTCACCAATAAAAATTGAATCCCCCCGAAAATCTTATAGCACGACATTAAAGGGATGGTCCCTTTCGAAGACTCTGTATTCCCGCATCACCCTCTGTTCTCTCATAAACCACCCCCTCGTGAAACTCCATCGCGCTGTATCCCGCAGCAGCCGTCCACTTTGGCGTCCCATCGAAACATCAAAAAGTCGCGTGGCGTCAAAGATTGCTTCAGAACGTTTGCATTTCGACGGGGACACTCGACAAAACACTTTCCCACCCTCGAGCCCGTATCCGACCCCTTCGTTGCGTTTAACGCGGCAACGAGGCTCGATTCTTTTCCGAATTTTGCAGCTTTCCCTCGTTCGCCATTCCCGCCGTTTAAGCATCGTTCGACGATCATCGGCTCGGCGGGGTTCGACGCGGAAGAGAGAAAACCGGAAGAAAGAGTAGGGTTTTGCAACAGGGATACGATACGCTTTTCAGCGGCGCATTCAAACGAACGGTATTGAACGGCAGTTTCTACGTTTCCAGCTATTTCAACGGAGCACGGTCCTTTTATATGCATCGTGCTCGCTTGGATTCGTTGGTCAATCCGTCTACGCGGATGAACCACCCTTATGTCTGAGAGCCACCCCCATAGGCTTTCCCTGCGCCCTGCATAAAGGCCAGCCGTTAAATAAGTATTTCCGACTCGTCCGGTTATCTCCTCTTTCTTTTATTACATCTATCCGCGCCGGTTAAACAAAGGGGTCATTATGAACGAGTCATTTTCAACTTGTCGGATTCAACCGGCGAATTATTGGTTCTGCTTAAACGCTGGAAAAGATTCGACGATAATTCTCCAGTTCTATGTTGCGTTATTCGCTTTCTTGTCGAATTGAACAATTGTCTCATTTTGCAGAATTTTAGATTTTATTTTAATAATTATCTTGATGTGGAAGTAATTAAGGATTCGAAATTCTTTTCAGAGATCAATGAATTTATTTAAGATCTGGTGTAAAATTCTTTAAATACAAAATTAATTAAAAATTCTTGGAATATGAAATTAGTGAAACAATTCTTTGAATACAGAATTAATGACAAATTCATTAAATGCAGAATTAATTAAAAATTATTTAAACACAAAATTAATGATAAATTCTTCAAATATGAAGTTAGTGAAAAATTGTTTAAATATGGAATTAATTAAATATTCTTCAAATACGAAATTAGTAAACAATTCTTTAAACATAGAATTAATTAAAAAATTTTTAAATACGAAATTAGTAAAAAATTCTTTAAGCACAGAATTAATTAAAAATTTTTTAAATACGAAATTAGCAAAAAATTCTTTAGACACAAACTAGGTAAAATATTCTTAAAATACAGACGTAATAAATAACTAATTTAATATAAAATTAGTAATCAATGTCTTTCAGAAAATCAATAGATAACTCATTTCGATATAAAATTAATAAAAATGTCTCTTAATACAGCATTAATGAGAAATTCATCTGACAAAATTAACAAAGAATTCTTTTAATAAAGGACTCCATTAATACAGTATTAATTAATAAAAAAAATTAATAAAAAGAAATCGTTCAATACAAAATTAATACACTAATAAGGAACTAATTAAACAGAAAATGAATAAACCCCTTTAACCCGAAATAAATAAAAAAAGTATTCATCAAAAAAATTCACAAACATAAAAATCTAAAATTCACTTTCTGCCCAACAGAAAAATGTAAAACATAAAATTTCAATAACAATCCCCGAATGTAACCTTTCAGAATGTTCCCCAATCCACAAACCCTAATAAACCACGTTGACGCAGTAACCAAAAAAGAGAACGTACGAATATAAATACACACTTTACGTATACATTTTTTTCTTCGTAAGACCATTTGATCAGATTGCGAAAAAAAAAGAAAGAACGGAGCGGCCACGATAACAGTTGAATGTCCATTCAGCGTCGGCTTTCACGGCAGTTTAAATACGCTATTTAAAAAAGCAGAGAAATCTTTTAATTCTTTTTCCCGTAGATCGTGGCTGGCTTAAAGCAGCAGGGTTTCGAAACAACGGCACGGGGGTGTGGGTGGTTCTCATTCACGGGTGCGACATCAAAGAACCCAATCACGTGTTTTGTTCCGAAAATTTCTGTAGATCGCGAGAGCAGGTGCTTATAACACTTGCCCCGTTAATTATACGCCAAACTAAAATACATTTCGTCGACATGGCTGCAGTCAATGAGCCGGCGATAGAACCCTTCGCCCTCCGCCGCCCCCGTACGTTACGCCCCTTGCACCACGGTCAAATTTACTCCCTTTCAACATTTTCTACGGCAAGCTCTACGGCTGAATTAGCGAGGTAAACTTTCCCTGTAGCCTCCAAGTAGTCGTGCTTTTCCACGTTAGAGCGGTTAAGAGGCTAAGAACCGCCCTTTAGCCGTGGCATTCAGACAACTAACCCCCTACAATATCTCTCTCCCTCTTTCCTTTCTTACTTTTCCTTCGCTTACCTCGCCGCTTTTACCTTCCTACGCTTTTGTTTCGTCTTCTTCGCGGAAAACGGGAAATAGACGTCTCTGAATAATTGGCTAATTAAAATCGGTCGGTAGGGGAGAAATCTATAAGCATCGCTTCAAGTCGCTTGTCAGTTTTATTTGCAACCATACAAATGATAAAAATGCAATAAAAAGTCCGAACTGAAAAATATGGAAATAAATTTTTCTGTCGAAATTTCACCTGCATACGCGACTGATAGATGTTTCAGCATGTAATTTTTTTACGAGGAAAGCGAAAGATATTTGTTACGTTTTACGATTGGTTTCTAAACTTTGTCCGGCACGGGACTGCAGTAACGGTGAATGTTTCAGTATCAATTTTCGAGCTAACACGGTTCGATATCGGTTCGTATCTCGGCACAATTTTTTGATTCGCGGATGCACGAGCTTTGTGTAAACTTGATGAATTCGTACACACTTCAAGTGTTTTATATTTTATTTCGTTCTGTCTTTCATTTCAGTCTACTGAGTTCGGTATGAACTGCACTCGATAAAAATTGAATAACAAACAATATTTCGTCGCTGGAAATATTTACGGTCGCGAATATATTTGCAGCTCGACAAGAAATTAAAAAAGTAGCCTTTGTCGCGTATTCGTCAAACAGTCTTGTTTACTTAATTCAAAAACGTTCTGACAGATTTCTCAATTACAACAATTACCGTCGTTCACGTTTACTTTCACACAAATTTACGCTACATTTTTTATTTAATTTAGTAAACCGCTTCGTTTCTGTTAGTTCTTAGAATGCATATTATAGCGGGAGACCTCAGTATTTTTGTACTTTCACGTTTCTTCGTTGTTTCAAATTTTTATCCATAACAGCAATGAGACACAAGGAGTCATAAATTCGCATCGTCACTTGCTGACGCTGTGACGCACATACAAATTACATGACGCACTGTGCGTCACGAGTGCGTCACGAGTCAAAAGATTAATAAAAGTTTGATGTACTAAGGAAAAGTTTGCGAAGTTCGATAAAAAATAGATGTTAAATTTGAACGAATTCCAGTAACAAATTACATGACGCACTGTGCGTCACGAGTGCGTCACGAGTGCGTCACGAGTCAAAAGATTAATAAAAGATTGATGTACTAAGGAATCTTTGCAAAGTCTAATAAGAAATCATGGATGTCGAAGCTGAACGAATTCCAGCAACAAATTAAATGACGCACCGTGCGTCACGAGTGCGTCACAAGTCAAAAAATTAATAAAAGATTGATGTACTAAGGAATCTTTGCAAAGTCTAATAAGAAATCATGGATGTCGAAGCTGAACGAATTCCAGCAACAAATTACATGACGCACCGTGCGTCACGAGTGCGTCACAAGTCAAAAAATTAATAAAAGATTGATGTACTAAGGAATATTTGCAAAGTCTAATAAGAAATCATGGATGTCGAATCTGAACGAATTCCAGCAACAAATTACATGACGCACTGTGCGTCACGAGTGCGTCACAAGTCAAAAAATTAATAAAAGATTGATGTACCTAGGAATATTTGCAAAGTCTAATAAGAAATCATGGATGTCGAAGCTGAACGAATTCCAGCGACAAAGTACATGACGCACTGTGCGTCACGAGTGCGTCACAAGTCAAAAAATTAATAAAAGATTGATGTACTAAGGAAAAGTTTGTGAATTTCTATAAGAAATAGATGTTAAAGCCGAACGAATTCGATTTCCAGCAACGTTTACCATTTACAGTGGGTGAGTAGGTGGCAGGGAAACGTTGGCAACGATAGTTGAGGCAATAGTGATTCGTTTTAGAAAGTTCGTGAGTAATGCCGTGACACGGAATGCGTTTTACTCACTGTCGTCCCTGGGTATTATCGAACTTTCAACGAATTTCTCCTGACTAATTTGGAAATTCTACATAGTTTCGTTGTTCGAATCGAGATAACAGTAATGAACTTGACAAACACTTTGCACCGCATAATTCTCAACATTTCTATCCCGATATTTCTTCTATACGTTGTCGCGTCGTTAACGAGCGATAAGCTGTTGCGGGATGATTATGCATTTAAGATTTTGGGAATTTGGGGATTTGATGATTTGAGAATTTTTAGGGAGTTGGTTATTGGGGAATTATGGGGTTTGGGAATTTGGGGATTTGGGGATTTGGGTATTTTCAGAATTTGGATGTTGAGGAATTTTAGGGGTTGGTAATTGGGGAATTATGGGGTTTAGGAATTTGGGGATTTGGGTATTTTCAGAATTTGGATGTTGAGGAATTTTAGGGGTTGGTAACTGGGGAATTATGGGGTTTAGGAATTTGGGGATTTGGGTATTTTCAGAATTTGGATGTTGAGGAATTTTAGGTGGTTGGTAATTGGGGAGTTGTGGAATTTAGAAATTTTCGAATTTAAAGAATTTAGGATGTGAGAATTTTGAGCCGTTTGTAATTCGGAATCTAGGGAATTTGGAAATTTGGGAATTCGGAAATTGGAGGATTTCTAGGGGGTTGTTAAGTGGGGAGTTATGGTACTTAGAAATTTGGGTATTTGGGAGTTTAGAGAATTTGGAAGTTAGGTATCTTTGGATGTTTGGAATTCGGGAATTAGGGGATTTGGGGATTTGGGAATTTCAAGATTAACTTTGAGATTATGGAAAGTTGGGAATCAAGAAATTTAAGATTTTGGGGATATGAAAATTAAAAAATTTGGAAATATGGATTTTGGAAATTTGACAAGTACTTTAGAAATTTCAAAGTTAGCAGACCAAGATTTGGAAACTTGAAAACTTCATTTCACATTTCCAAACCCTGTAACTCCAAAACCTAGTGAAGCCACATAATGAACCTCTCTTCTCCCAAACATCAAAAGCCATGAAAATAAAAAAAATTAACAAAACTATTACACATATACGAATACATCCACATCTGCCACTTCTGAATTAAAAACTCGTGCACAGTGTCATCCACAAGAGCTACTCAACCAGAATCTTTTAATAGCTATTGTGAGATGATACTTGTGTACTATTCTGAAATCGAGAGCCATTTTGAATTAATACTCCAGCACTATTTTAAATTGATACTGAAATGTTTTGAGATCAATGACTTGAATATTTACCGTCGCGATCGGTCATTAGAGTTAGAGGAAGTGACTTAGTCAGAAACGAAGGCAATGCAGGTGTAATCGTAGTTTGAGCAGGCGACTAGCGCCTTTTGTAACTGCCAACGGGCCAATCTAAGTGACGAACGGCTTTGCACGACCTCGCGACCTCATACCGCACCGCCATAATCATTTCATACACAATAGTCTCACACCGTTCGCGATAGGGGATGGGAAAACGGGCTGGCGGGCAAACGGGCTGCCTGGTGGCGAGAGTAATGGCTGCAATTTGTAGCTACTCCCGCATTCCAGGGCACCCGGTGCACGCGTGATCCGTGAATTTACGCACGTGCGTGGCCCTCGTTGATTCTTCACCGCCATCCTGGGTCAACACCTTCGATAGATCGCAGAAAACAATGCGCTGGCTAAATTGCGACGGGAATGGTCCGATTGATGGTGCTTTCATTTCGGAACATTCGGATTTCGGGATTTAAGGGTAGGGGCTGTTGGAAATTTGGCGATTTGTATGTTTGGGGAGATTTGAGAATTTGGGGGATTGGGAGTTTGCAAGGGTGAGAATTTGGGGATTTGGAGATTTGTAGGTTTGAAAATTTGAGGATTTGAGGATTTGGAGATTTGAGAATTTTGGGACTTGTGAATTTGGGGATTTGTAGATTTGGGAATTTTACAATTTTGGGATTTGAAAATTTGGGGATTTGGGAATTTGGGGAGTTGAGAGTTTGGGGACTTGAAAATTTTGGGATTTGAGAATTTTGGGATTTGGGAATTTGGGGATTTGACCATTAGAGGATTTGAGAATTTGGGGATTTAAGAATTCGGAGATTTGAAAATTTGGAGATTTCAGAATTTAAGGATTTGAGAATTTTGGGGTTTGAGAATTTGGGGATTTCAGAATTTGGGAATTTGACAATTTTGGGATTTGAAAATTTGGGAGATAGGGTGTTTGGAAGGGTGAGAAGTTGGGGACTTGGGAATTTGGAGATTTGAGGATTTGGCAATTATCTCATAATTTTCAAATCTCCGAATTCTCAAATCCCCAAATGCTCAAATCTCCAAATTCCCAAGTACCCAAATTCTCACCCTCCCAAACACCCAATCCCCCAAATTCTCAAATCCCAAAACTGTAAAATTCCCAAATCTACAAATCCCCAAATTCCCAAGTCCCAAAATTCTCAAATCTCCGAATTCTTAAATCTCCAAGTTCTAAAATCCCAAAATTCTCAAATCCCCAAATTCTCACATCCCTAAATTTATATATCCCCAAATTCTCAAATCCCCAAATTCTCAAATCCCCAAATTCTGAAGTCCCCAAATTCTCAAACCCCAAAATTCTCAAATCCTTAAATTCTGAAATCTCCAAATTTTCAAAAATCTCCGAATTCTTAAATCCCCAAACTCTCAACTCCCCAAATTCCCAAATCCCCAAATTCTCAAATCCCAAAATTGTGAAATATAAAAAAAAAATCTGCCCATTTCAACCAACCCTCAATTTCCGTTCAGATCGCAGTTATTTCGAAGTTGACCAAAAAAAAGCGCTATCCTTCGTGACTGTTACAAGCGGATCAATTGGAGATTTTTATAACTCTACTCCGCTCTAATCTACTTTGATGTAGTATAAATCCAACGTGATGTTTCGTCGGCGATAAAAAAAAAGAGAGCCAACGTGCAGTTTTTACCGTGCACGTCCAGGCAATAAACGAAGGCACATATTTTTGACGTTTTTCGAGCAATTTAATCCCTTTACGGTATGTCGAAGGTAGATTAACCAGCTGTTTTAAATGCATACGCGTTGTTTTGTATTCAAAGAGCCCCACCGACCGTACAATTTCAAGGGAAATCATAAGCTCGAATTGGCCAGCTTCCCTCTGTGCATCGTTACATTTAATAACGCATTTCTCCGCTACTTAGCCGACGATAAGGAATATAATATCGTGTACAACTTTTCGAGTGTTACTTTAGCTGGGACGAAAGCAATTCGTGTCGGTTAAATGTTGATTTTCTAGGTTACCTTGGATCTTCCGCTTTCGTAACGACAGTTACTTTACTTGTTATCATCGCTTTTGAATATGAGAAAAATCAAAACAGTATCTTTTCTTACGACCTAAATTTCGAATTATGCCGGTATTTAGCTGCTTTTATGTACACAAACTTTAGGATTTGTCTTCTTTGATTGAAGTTTGATTATTCAAGCTTTGGAGAACGCATTTCTTTATAAATTAGAGTGTATAGGTTTAGGTGTTAAAGTCCAACGATATTTCATGACAGAAAAGTTTAATCAAATGACGCTTATAGTATATCAATTTAAAGGTTAAAGATCAGGGAAAATAACTGTATGAATTATTTCATCATTTTTTATTGTAAAATCAGTGATTGTTATTTACAACGAAGTAGTCAATCTTAGCTTCTCAAATCCCTAATTTGCTAAATTCCCACATCTCAAACTTCTTAGACCATCTTCCGATTCCATAAAACTAAATCCCAAATCTCAAAGTGCTAAAATTGCTGTGTCCCAAAATTGCTAGGTCTCAAATACCTAAATTGCTAAATTTCCACATCTTAAAATTAGTAAACCATCTTCCTATCTTCCCACATCACTAAATCCCAAATCTGAAAGTGCTAAAATTGCTGTGTCCCAAAATTGCTAGGTACCAAATACCTAAATTGCTAAATTTCCACATCTCAAAATTAGTAAACCATCTTCCTATCTTCCCACATCACTAAATCCCAAATCTCAAAGTGCAAAAATTGCTGTGTCCCAAAATTGCTAGGTCTCAAATAGCTAAATAACTAAATTACCACATCCCAACTTCCTAAACCACCTATGTTCCCACATCACTATATCCTAAATCTCACATTGCCAAATCTGCACTCTCCTCAAATTCCCACATCCAAAATTTCTAAAAATCCTCACCAAATGAATCCTTAAAAATGAACAACTAAAAATGTCCCTTTCATCAAATTTTCAATATGAGTCCAACCTTCGCTGTTAACAGACATCCATCGAGACATTTAAAGAGACGTCGCTTCCATCAGACCGGTTTCCTTGGGTTAATATTTAAAAGTGGCGGTGCAATTTGGCAGGAGCGTGCCGACGATTCCTGATTGTCCCGTGGAGATTTCGGGCTGGCCGATCCCGAAGGAAAACGGCACGGGCCGTGATTGGCTGATTGGACTGACCAATTTCTAAGTCAGGGCACGCCATACAACACGGACTCTAACTCAACAACGAGAACGCTCGGCAAGGCCTGACCGGAATTTTTTCCATGTAATTACGTCTACGTACACACTCGGTCCTCCTAGCAGCCATCAGGTTACCATGACTCGCCATCTGCCACCCACACCACCCTGCAACAACCCCCGGTGTCACTGCAGTGAAACTAAATCATCCCCGGAATGAACGCCACGATATACCATGCGAGCTTTTCCACGTGCACGGAAAATCTACTCGAGTATTTTCCTCGATTTTCCTGTCGAATCTGATGCTGCGCCGAGGCTCTGATTTATTTTGCCCCGTGGAAAACCGATGCTGCCCTCCGACGCTCGTCAACTCGACGATTTAACATAGACCCGATGAAAATCTATTTTGTGTTTGCTCGTACGAGCGCGATTTTCATGGGGACGTTAAGTGTTCCGGGACGATTGTTAGCAGGGGCTGAGTTCAGAATTTGGGGATTTGAAAATTTTGAGATTTCAGAATTTTCGGGTTTGAGAATTTGGGGACTTGTAGATTTGGGAATTTGAGAATTTGGGGATTTGACCATTAGGGGATTCGAGAATTTGGGGACTTGAGAATTTAGGGATTTGAGCATTTGGGGATTTGAGAATTAGGAGGTCTGAAAATTTGGAGATTTCAGAATTTTGGGGTTTGAGAATTTGGGGACTCGGGAATTTGAAGATTTCAGAATTTTGGGATTTGAGAATTTGAGGATTTGTGGATTTGGGAATTTGAGAATTTGAGAATTTTGGGATTTGACCATTAGGGGATTCGAGAATTTGGGGACTTGAGAATTTAGGGATTTGAGCATTTGGGGATTTGAGAATTAGGAGGTCTGAAAATTTGGAGATTTCAGAATTTTGGGGTTTGAGAATTTGGGGACTCGGGAATTTGAAGATTTCAGAATTTTGGGATTTGAGAATTTGAGGATTTGTGGATTTGGGAATTTGAGAATTTTGGGATTTGACCATTAGGGGATTCGAGAATTTGGGGACTTGGGAATTTGGGGATTTGTAGATTTGGGAATTTGAGAATTTGGGGATTTGAGAATTTGGGGATTTGACCATTAGGAGATTTCAGAATTTGGGGACTGAGAATTTAGGGATTTGAAAATTTGGAAATTTGAGGATTTGTAGGTTTGGAAATTTGAGAATTTGGGGGTTTGACCATTGGGGGATTCGAGAATTTGGGGACTTGAGAATTTAGGGATTTGAGCATTGGGGGATTTGTAGATTTGGGAATTTGAGAATTTGGGGATTTGAAAATTTGGGGACTTGGGTATTTGGGGATTTGAGCATTTGGAAATTTGAGGATTTGTAGGTTTGGAAATTTGAGAATTGGGGGGTTTGACCATTAGGGGATTTGAGAATCAGGGGATTTGAGAATTCGGGGACTTGGGAATTTGGGGATTTGTAGATTTGGGAATTTGAGAATTTTGGGATTTGATCATTAGGAGATTTGAGAATTTAGGGATTTGAAAATTTGGAAATTTGAGAATTTTATGGTTTTAAAGTTTGAGATTTGAGAATTTGAGGATATGTAGATTTGGAAATTTGAGAATTTGGGGATTTGAGAATTTGGGGACTTGAAGATTTGGGTAATAATAAGTGTTGAGAATATTACAAATTATCGATCGTAAATCATTATTCGATTCATTCGTAATCGATTTACAAAAGACTACTCAGTCGTTGGTTTATATAAAACGTGAACACCGTCCTGAATATCTGTTCTTTATCGTGTAGTTGCCATCGAGTTATCATCAGTTTATTGTATTATGTATATTATTTTAATAAATTGTAGAATTGTATTTGGCTTAATATCCATATAATAATTCTCAGTCGTCTTCAAACACTGCATAATTCTAACAATAAGAACTCGCAATATTGAAAAATTTTACAGTCTGTTACTTAGTCGACAACTGTACGAGTTTTCTTGAATAAAGTGTTATTCTACAGTAATCCAACAGTTTAAACTGTGAATACACCAGAAGTGTAATTATAAGTTTAATTGTAATTTTAAGTCTTTTAATCAAAGACTTGACTAAAATGTCTGACGATGTGTCATGCTGATCGGTAAGCTGAGTAAAACGAGGAAGCTTAGTATGTTATTCGGACAAACAACGTTCTCGGTGCAATTAATATTTTCCGGCCCGCAAATTGTTGCGCAACGTACGAGAAGATACACATGTGTAATAACGCGGTTTCTTTTGTTTCCACGATTTTACCGAGTCGATCGTTTTTGCGACGAATTCAAAACGTTTCGTCCGGTTTCTTTTCGCTTTCACGTTTTTCCTCGCATCGAACGTTTCCCCTTACAAGATTCCCACTTATCCATAATTTATAATCCGCTTCTTGCCGAGTAGGAGAAAGAACGAGAAACTCGCCGGCAAAAAGATAAAACTATTTGCCCGAAGAGCTGAGCAACTGAGGATTTAAGCTTGCGGACGGTGTTCTTCGATTTCGCGCGATTTTCACGCTCGGATCTCGCCAGTATATTTTCGTCAGCTTCGGTTACGTTTGTTTAAAGGATTCTTCGCCGGTGAAATTTCAACGGAGCTTGTCCTACGGATTAAAAAATTTACCGTACGGATTCCGCCTAAACTACAGCCGGCTGACGGGTGCGTATTCCAGTTCGAAATACCTCAGCTTCCGTTTACTCTGGAAATCGAGCAAATTTTCGGCCGGATATCCAGCTCCTTCCATCTCGCTGCACTCGATAATTCCCACCGATTCCACTTCTCGGGAAGACGAGAAATTATCCAGCGTTATGGATATCGATCAAATCTTCCGAACACTTCAACGTTCGCGAATTTCGAGAATTTTAACTCTTTATTTTATGAAGATTTTGGGATATTGAAGAGTTTAATATATTATTTAAGATATGTAAGATATTTGAGATAGGTAAGACACTTAGGATATGTAAGATACGTATATTTTAAATATTTAAGGTTTTTTAGATTTTTAAAAATTCACGATATTTAAGACTTGTTAAGATTTAAGGTTTTATCAATTTTTCGAAATTGTCAAGTCCTCAAATTCTCAAATTCCCAAATCTACAAATCCCCAAATCCTCAGGTCTCGAAATTCTCAAATCCCCTAATGGTCAATCCCTAAATTCTGAAATTTCCAAATCTAAAAATCCCCAAATTTTCAAATTCCCAAATCTAAAAATCCCCAAATTCTAAAATACTGAAATTCTCAAATTCCCAAATCTAAAAATCTGCAAATTCTCAAATTCCCAAATCTAAAAATCCCCAAATTCTGAAATCCTCAAATTTTCAAATTCCCAAATGTAAAAATCTGCAAATTCTCAAATTCCTAAATCTAAAAATCCCCAAATTCTCAAATTCTCAAATCTAAAAATCCCCAAATTCTCAAATTTCCAAATTTAAAATTCCCCAAATTTTCAAATGCCCAAATCTAAAAATCCCCAAATTCTGAAATACTCAAATTCTCAAATCCCCAAATTCTCAAATTCTCAAATCTAAAAATGCCTAAATTCTCAAATTCCCAAATTTTAAAATCTAAAAATCCCCAAATTCTGAAATCCTCAAATTTTCAAATTCCCAAATGTAAAAATCTGCAAATTCTCAAATTCCTATATATAAAAATCCCCAAATTCTCAAATTCTCAAATCTAAAAATCCCCAAATTCTCAAATTCCCAAATTTAAAATTCCCCAAATTTTCAAATGCCCAAATATAAAAATCCCCAAATTCTCAAATTCCCAAATCTAAAAACCCCAAATTCTCAAATTCCCAAATTTTAAAATCTAAAAATCCCCAAATTCCTAATTTCCCAAATCTAAATATCCCCAAATTCCTTACTTATTTCGTAGTCCCGTTACATTCGTTACAGCGTACATAGCAACGTGAATAATTAGCGATAACGTCGATACACCATCGGAATAACGCTTTTTACTACGTCCAATTAAAAGCTGCCGTTCGCGACTTTATTATCGGAATGAAAATTAATCACGATACTGTTTAACATTCGGGAGATCCGTTGAAGTTAGATTAACCGATGGCGTTCACGTTCTCACGTCGTCGACTTTTGTAGCTTTAGCTCGTTTCGACGAACTTCAAACAGCTTGTGTGGTACTGCTCGAGAGAAATTGATTGGAATAATAACTTTTCGCTTCGCGATCGACCAACCGGTGGAAACTTTTTGAAACCTTTCCACGTATTACACTTTGCACGACAATGCAGTTATAGAAGTTTGCAGTAACAAAAGACCGTTTGATGGAGGACCATTTATTTCCGCCAATTTAATTCATCTCGAAATATTCTTGTCCAGCAAATTGCAAAAGGCACGTCTTTTTTTTTTAATACCGTTAAAAATATTCCGAATGTAAAATATTTCAAGTATATTGTAAATCGAAATGTTGAAACTCTGGTTTTGTTCGTATATTACAATAAACGTACGAGTTACGGTGTTTACTTATCTGTCTAGTCAGACGAAATTGAAGACAATATGTTCCGTCGTCTGTAAATTCACGAATTTAAACGTTGGTTCACACTTGCTATTTCCGGCAAATATTATTACATCACCGTGTAGGATTTTAGCCGGGAATATTAAATAGAATTTTAGCAAGAGGAATTAATGACAGCGGGATGGTTGAATGCGGTTGAAATGTTACGATAAACTGAACAGCTAACAAACGGGGGGGAAGCCATGAATAATTCATAGGGTGCAAAGTGTTTATATTTTAAAATAACGCGGGGACATTAATATTGCATAACCTGGGAGTAGCTTGATGTCCCAGAAAGTCGTTCCAGACTCGGAACTTTCCGGATGCACAAATATTGCTCGTTGCTTACTAATATCTTCTGCCAGTCGATGACTTGTATACTTGGATATTCCCTTCAATTTCTTCGAGAATCGTGCCCCGTCACTCGAGTTTCGATCTTTTATTAACTTTTCGACCGCGATATTTGAATAATATATGCATTTATACTTTTTCTATTCTCGTAGCTGCTCGTATCACATTTTGCGACACGATTTCATGACATAAAAGTGTCGCGGAATAGAACTTGCTGTATACCGATTTCAAGCTTGAAGTTCGATGAAAATTATTGTATATGCACCTCTACACAAAATGGCGTAACACAAAATTTATATCGACGCAAGTTTATATGCAGTCATCGATTTTGAAATGTGAGTATTGTAACGCAATTTCATGACATAAAAGTACCTTCAAATAGCACTTGTGATACGTCAATTTAAAGCTTAAGATACACCGAATATTACTCTATATATGCACCTGACAGTAACATCCTCAGTACAAAGTAGTTTAATAGAAAACTTGTGTCGATTCAGATTGTTGCAAATACACTCTATTGGAACATAGATCTTCTAACGAAATTTCATGACATAAAAGTATCTTTAAGTAGCACTTGTGATACGTCAATTTCAAGCTTAAGATACACCGAATATTACTCTATATATGCACCTGTCAGTAACATCCTCAGTACAAAGTAGTTTAATAGAAAACTTGTGTCCATTCAGATTGTTGCAAATACACTCTATTGGAACATAGATCTTCTAACGAAATTTCATGACATAAAAGTATCTCGAAATATCACTTGTGATACGTCAATTTAAAGCTTAAGATACACCGAATATTACTCTATATATGCACCTGTCAGTAACATCCTCAGTACAAAGTAGTTTAATAGAAAACTTGTGTCAATTCAGATTGTTGCAAATACACTCTATTGGAACATAGATCTTCTAACGAAATTTCATGACATAAAAGTATCTCGAAATATCACTTGTGATACGTCAATTTAAAGCTTAAGATACACCGAATATTACTCTATATATGCACCTGTCAGTAACATCCTCAGTACAAAGTAGTTTAATAGAAAACTTGTGTCCATTCAGATTGTTGCAAATACACAATATTGGAACATAGATCTTCTAACGAAATTTCATGACATAAAAGTATCTTTAAATATCACTTGTGACACGTCAATTTCAAGCTTAAGATACACCGAATATTACTCTATATATGCACCTGACAGTAACATCCTCAGTACAAAGTAGTTTAATAGAAAACTTGTGTCGATTCAGATTGTTGCAAATACACTCTATTGGAACATAGATCTTCTAACGAAATTTCATGACATAAAAGTATCTTGAAATAGCACTTGTGATACGTCAATTTAAAGCTTAAGATACACTGAATGTTTCCCTATACATGCACCTGTGATTAATGTTCTTACTACAAAATGGCTGGGTTTTGAAGAGAAGAGGCAACATAATTATAAACCATTTCTTTAACAGTCCGCCATTTTGAATTGAGAAAATTAACGAAGGGTGTATCTACCCAGTCATATTTAGCAAACCTCAAGTTTTAATTTAATATATTGGAAGTGCATTTTCGTGATACTTTTATGTCACGAAATGTCAGACTTTCTGCATTTTTCAAAATCAGATATATTGGGTACATAGAAGTCTTCCAGCTGAAACTTAAAACATTCAATTTTAATTAAAACGTTTTTATTCGTAAGCGTTCTTTAAAGTCAGGTCGTGATCGACTCGATGACACAATTTTAAATTCTCTGACTATTTAACGATGTTTTGAAAGCAATTTCCATTTTGATTTCAACTAAGAATACTTCAAACTGTATTCTTCATTTATTTACTTAATTCTTAATTAAATAATTAAATTCTTACTTCATTTAAGGAATTGCACATCCAACGGTGAAGGAATTGAATAATTTATCGCTGGGTATTCCAGGGATAACATCGATGTTTAATAGAAATGAAAGCTTGAGGTTTCGTCAAACACTGTAGCGAGAATTAATTTCATTTCCCTTCCTTATTTAATTGTAGTTCATATTTTTCAATACCATATTTTCCGTTTTTATGGAATTTTATGTTGTAGCAATTTTTACTTTCCATTCGTTTTTGTGCGGACCATAAGTTACGTCATTATTATTCCGCCACCCTTATACAGCGTCAAGGGTTTATTTGTTCGTATCTCATATCTCATATCGTTGTTTTCAGTGTGTATCCATTCTATATCTTTTGTTTTATTAACTCGTGCAGATTTATTTTATCTTCTATCAGAATTTGTTGTTTGCTTACTTCTTGTGACAGCAAATTTTATGGTACAAATTTTTTACTATTGAAATATTGTATGTTCAACGTTGCAAAAATGAAATGTTACAAATTTGGAATTATTAAATACCATTCATCGCGATTTGACAATTAATGAGAATTCAGAAGTTTTACATATTGAAAGTTAGAGAAAGAAAAATTTAGATAATTAGAGATGAATTCGCACACCAAATTACTCGGTTCGTATCAGATAACAGATTTGTGATCTCTAATGATATTATTACATCTTAATTGATCAACCGAAATGGTGCAATATGAAACGTGTTCGGTATTTCCAGCGAACGAGCATCGATCCACTTCTAAAAATAATTGAATTTTATTGGGAGCATTGATCCTGTGGGGCATCGAAAAACACTTTACTAGTTGCAGAACTTTGGCTATTTACTCGGGCCAGAGTTTGCTGCTTAACTTAAAGACGAATCAAGAATAGTGATTGGTCCTGATTTAAATATTCGTGTCGCATTTAAATTTCAAACGAAAGCAGAATATAACCCGGGGATTCGACCCAGCTAGTTCACCCTGAAAATCTTGAAAATCTTTTCACGTACACTGCTCACGGCCCGAGTGGTATTTAGCGGGGAAATGTTTTTATTCCGTAACCACTTGGCTGAACGAGCAAAAATACTCGTTGTGTTTAGTATCTCTGTCCTTCTGCCTGTATCGAGAGAGTACGGTTTAATTTGTAAACGTTGAAATTCTGATGTTACTACCGTGTACTCTACCTTCAAATTCTCCCTTCACTTTGTAAACGTACTTCTTTTAATCTCGACGGAAATGTCATTCATCGAGATAAAGTCTTAATGGATTAATCTTAAATAGCGAGGACCTAGGTACAAACTTCTACATACTTGAATTCTTCGAAAAAATATTTTATGTGTGTAATATGAAACACACATATATATGAAACAAACATATGAAACTAGGTTTACGCACGTTCACTTACATCTAAATTTCAACTAAAGTCGAAAAATGCATAAATTGCAGATATAAACTGTTTAAGACATTTATCTTGACGAAAGTTTTTTACAAAAATTTTCTGTTGAAACATTTGTCCTCTGATTTCACTAGTGACGTCTGTAATAACCCTAACAGCGACATCTGGACCTTAGACTCCTACTAAAAAGAAAATGTCACTGCATCCCAAGGCTACATTTCTCCCTCCATTTTACTGTGACATACGTAATTACAAACTTTACATTACTTTTAACAATGAATGTCTGTAACATCTGTTATTTGGCAAATTTGGTAAATTTAGTGTTAATATTTTTTTGAAGTTACTCTTTTTACAATTTTGTTCGATATACAGTTCGAGGGAGGAAGTTATCGTATTGGCACGAGAAATGCAAAGTTTCCGAAAGCAGTTGAATACACGAATTTTAAGGAATCGAGGGTAATATTGGGAAAAGTCGTATTTTATGCGAGTGTCAGCTTGCAAACACCCTGGATATCATTTCAATATAAACTGTTTCCCAGGACGTATGGGGATGATTAGAAAACTTTGATTGCCAGATTACAGTGGCGAAGATTTATGAACTATCCGGCAAGAGCTTTGTCGACGCTGTATGCTACGTGAGATCGCATTTTAAATTTATCGAAAATTTTGGGGGTTGGACGTTTTGAGCATTGGGTTACAAAACTTCAAATTCGAAGACTCCATAAATTTCCAAATACCTAAAAATATTCCTGAATCTTCAAACTCCAAAATTTCTACCACTGTTATTTCAAAGTAAAAGGACGAACATCCATCGAAACGTAAAGAGATGTGATAAATATTATATAAAAGGTACATATAAGTCACAAAATGTATCTTTACGTATGTAGCTTGATATTTGAAATATGAACAAATGGATGGAATGGAACGGATAGACGGATTTCAAAGATCCAATTTTCAATAGAACCATTGCTATCTTTGTCCCAAAATAACAAAAACCAATTTGTCTAAAAATCATCTTATTTGAGTCATTTTACAAGAATTCAAACTTCGAGATACATTTGCAAATTTATTTAAACGAATTAAAAAAAAATATATACAACCCTAAATATTAACGTATGAATTCAAACCAGAAGATCCAATTGCAAATTTATTAAAAACAAATTTTTAAACAAAATTTATATAACTCTAAAGAGTAATATTAAAATTCAAAAGATCCATTTGCAAATTTATTGAAAAAAAATTTTTAGATAACATATGCTACTCTAAATGTATGAACATATGAACATATATAAATATATGAAAATATGAACATATTTCTACATACATATTTATATAAGAAAAATGTTGTATAAAAATGATATGATAAATAGTAGAGGAGAGACACCCAGTATATCGCATGAAGATTGCATGCATACATATGTGTACGGATGAATGCCGACAGAGAAACATTAAGGATGAACATATGTGGAAACAAATCCTATTCCTATATATCCAGATTTACAACATTTTCCTGTCGATGCTCTTCGTTCGTGTACACACACGTTCACACACGCACACTAAGGCGATAAAATCTCTCCACATTTAATGGTTCCATTAGCAATTTTCGCAGCAATATACAACGTTTAATAGCAGGAAAAACAGTCGCCCATAACGTTTTGTTATCAATGAACGGGTTTCGATAAACTTCGATCTATGAAATTATTGCATATCGCGTTGATTACCGTAAAAATAACTTGTGTTCTTACTTTTAACCCCTTGTCGTATTTTGACGAATTTCACTCGTGATGTACTCACAGCTGAACTGTAACAAACCTTACGCGAAATTTGAATATTCAGATAATTTTTGTATACTTAAAAATTGCTGAGAATAGTTTGCAAGTACAAAATTATTATTATACTTTGTAACTGCAAAATATTATTATATTAGGTTTTCTCTCCCCCTTCTTCTTTCTGGTCGTACCTTCCCATTGTCCCTGGTCTTGTGTCTTGTTAGTCTCTTAATTTCCCATTTCACATAGTCTTTTGTAGTTTCCTTACCCCCCCACTACCCCCCCCCCCCCCCCCCCTCTGCTGCCCTTTCCCCCACTCCCCGGACACCTGTTATCGGAATATTGTCTGTTTCCAACTACCCCCTACCGTGATCCAAAGTCATAACAACAAATTCGATACGGAAAATATTTTCGCCTCGCCGGGATTCGATCCCGGGACCGACGGATCGTGGATCCGAGCCCCTACCGCCCGAGCTACCGAGGCCCCAGTCTTGTTACTTCATTATAAGGATATCCTTCGTACAATACTCATCGGTACTCGATTATATTTTAATGTTCCCGATAAAATAAGCGTCTGCGGTTTATGAATTGTTAGTTTTGACTGACGCATCTGACAAATAAATTGTACGGAAAGGGGTTAATACAACGTTTTAATTATTAATAATAAATGCGATGTATATTGATTCTTTGATGAATGATCTCAGATCGTTTAGAATTTATTTAAATAAGTTAAATGAGTTAGTGTCAAATTTAGTAAATTCTCAAGTTCTCAAATTGTCGAAATTCTAAAAATTCTCAAAATTCTTAAATTTCTCAAATTCCTCAAAATTCTCAAATCTCTAAAATTTCTAAAATATCTCAAATTTCTCAAAATTCTTAATATTCTTAATATTCTAAAATTTCTCAAATTCCCAAATTCTGAAATCCCTAAATTTCCAAATTTCACAAATTCCACAAAATTCTCAAATCTCTAAAATTTCTAAAATATCTCAAATTTGTCAAATTTCTCAAAATTCTTTAATTCTCAAATTCTCAAATTCCCAAATTCTCAAATCCCTAAATTTCCAAATTTCTCAAATTCCTCAAAATTCTCAAATCTCTAAAATATCTAAAATATATCAAATTTGTCAAATCTCTAAAATTTCTCAAATTTCTCAAATTTCTCAAAATTCTTTAATTCTCAAATTCTCAAATTCTCGAATTCTCGAATTCCTAAATTCTCAAATCTCCAAATTTCTCAAATTCCTCAAAATTCTCAAATCTCTAAAATTTCTAAAATATCTCAAATTTGTAAAATTTCTCAAAATTCTCAATATTCTAAAAATTCTCAAATTCTGAAATTCCCAAATTCTCAAATCCCCAAATTTCCAAATTTCACAAATTCCACAAAATTCTCAAATCTCTAAAATTTCTAAAATATCTCAAATTTCTCAAATTTCTCAAAATTCTTTAATTCTCAAATCCCCAAATTTCCAAATTTCCAAATTTCTCAAATTCCTAAAAATTCTCAAATTCCCAAATCCCCAAATTCTCAAAATTCTCAAATTCCCAAATCCCCAAATTCTCAAACTTCTCAATATTCTCGAATGCCTAAATTAAAAATTCTCAAATTAACAAATGTCCAAATCTCCAAACTACCAAAACTCCTCAAATCTGCGAATTTTCTCCACGCCCTTCACAATTCCCAACCACCCGAATAAATTTCCAAATTCCCAACCCTCCAAACTTCAAACCACTAAAACACCCACGAACTTTAACCCCCTTCCACCTCCGCTAATCCATCCGTAATAAATTCATCAAATTTTTGCCGAACGTCGATTCTTCGTCGGCAAACAAGCTGAATGATTAATGTCAGCGAAATCTCAAGTCGAAGTTCCAAAGCGGTGTTCCCCTAAGCTTTATCGGCGATCTAAATAAATGAAAATAAGACTGCACGAGGCGGGAAAGTTACTTAAAACCGGTTGATTCGACGAACGTGGAAAATTGACCTCGCGAAAGAACATAAACGGCGGTGTATATGGCGGAGAAATTTTATTTTTCTTGCACTTCGATGAAGTTGTAAAAACTTCCGGCTCTCTCATTCGGATCTACTTTCCGAAAGCCGGGAACATTACCAACAGAAGTGCTATAAAACGTACATCTACAGTGACGTTTATGAGAATCGAGCTTTTATTCCCTTTTTATATTCCTTCATGAACAGATGTTCGTCAAGCTCGTCGCGTACATTTATTCGGTTCTCGTTGCCTTCTCTTTTAATTCGGAGATGAATACTTCGATCGATTGCTTGAAATAAATATTTCGTCGTACATCTGCAAATTTAGAAATTTATGAAATATAAGACTCCTTATTTACAAAATTAGAAGCTTAAAAATTCCAAACCCTAAAAATGAAACTGGTCCTAAAATAAAACTTTCGGAAACCGTAAAAACGCGAAGAAAGCTTGAGAAATCTGCCAACGAAAGGAACGAAATTTCTAAATTTCCAATCTCGAAAGACCAACAAGCCGAAGGTATTCGTTATATTCGCAGAAAATCCCCGACGTAGCCATTCAATAACAAGGGAACAAGTTTCCGAGAAGTTGTTTCGAGATGTTACAAAAGATATGATGGTACAAGTTCGAACGACACCTGTACGGTTCACAATGCGGTGCAACAACACGTAGCTTTCCAGTTGACGGGTGTGAATGCACTTTGCGATTTTTATTCCGTGATATCGTGAGATCGTTGGAAAAACCGAGCGAGTCACCTGCACAATCCCCCGTACCGTGACAAGTAATTTCTTTCTGCTGCTCGAACGACTGCTCGTCAATTGATCGAGTTCTTTTAATTCGATGGTTTAGCGGTAAGAACGGATTGTAAAGTTCCTTGTAAGAGCAAAATCGATAGAATTCATTTCTAGACGTTCTACGATTCTGACCACTTCGGTGCACCGTAATCCGAATAAACCGAATGAAACTTGATCAAATGTAGCTACTTATTTATCTCTATTATCTTACATTAAAATTTCGTTACTTTAATCGACAGGTTTTTGTTATTTTCCGATTTCTAGATTGGTAGATTGGTGGATTAGTCGATTGGTAGTTTCATAGATTGGTAGATTGATATATTGGTGGATTGGTAGATTGGTAGTTTCATAGATTGGTAGATTGGTAGATTGGTAGATTAGTAGATTCGTAAATTGGTACATTGGTAGATCAGGAAATCAGAAGATTTGTAGATTGATAAATTAGTAGATTTGTGGATTGGTAGCTTGGTAGATTGGTAGATTGATGTATTGATAGATCGGTACATTGGTACAGTGGTACATTAGTAGACTGGCATATTGATAGATTGGTAGATTGATATATTGGTGGATTACTAGATTGGTAGTTTCATAGATTGGTAGATTGGTAGATTCGTAGATTCGTAGAATCGTAGATTGGTACATTGGTAGATTAGTAGATTCGTAAATTGGTACATTGGTAGATTAGTAGATGAGAACATTAGTAGTTTCGCAGATTGGTACATTGGTAGATCAGGAAATGAGTAGATTTGTAGATTGATAGATTAGTAGATTCGTGGATTGGTAGATTGGTAGATTGATGGATTGATAGATCGGTACATTGGTACAGTGGTACATTAGTATATTGGCATATTGATAGATTGATAAATTGGTAGATTGATGGATTGATCGACTGACAGATTCATAGGTTGATAGATTGATAGATTGGTGGTTGATAAATTTTTTGATTGATAGATTGGTACACCGATAGATTGATAGATTTCAAAATTTCTAGACTTGAAAATGTCTAAATTCATAGATTTCTAGATTGAAACATTCCTGAATTGATAGATGTCTACATTGATACATATTTAAATCTTGAGATCTCTAAAATACCTCAACAAAAATCATCACGTACCTCAAAAATGTCCCTAGACAAATTACACAAATCCCACTAAGAAGCATGCAAAGTCGATCTTTATTTTCAGCAAGCCAAACAGTCGATTTCAAGCTCGAAAGGAGCGTAACCGCTTAAAGGAGGCTCGAATCCATCAATCGAGGTGGACAGAAAGTAACGTGTGCACGCGTGAAACGAGCAAATGGTGGGCGGAAATCGGAGTTTGTATTCGTTGGAAAAAAAAAAATAGTAGAAGGGAAACGGAAGGGAGCAGAGTGGAAAAGAAGCGAGGGTAACTATTCGCGTGTCCCGTGTAACCGGGAACGAGCGAGAGCAAGACGAACGTAGCTTGGCCTCTCTCCATGCCAGCCAGAAACTAATTTAAGTTGGAGAATCACTTTGGCTGTTTCGATTTATTCAGATACTCGACGTATTTCCCGCGAGAGGTCGACGTTGTACTACCACCACCCACGGCTAACACCCGCCATTCACCTTCGATGCATGAGTCCCGACATGCACACAATGGTCCACGCGAAAATTCCACGCTGCGAAACGCTTAAACCGAACCGACATGCGCTACCAAGCCCGAACGCCCCGGGTTTATACGATCGCCACCGATTCTTCAACCACCCCCTTTGCGGCTTGCCTCCAACGTTCGCTACCGAAATTCGACTTTTAACACCGCGAAATGCACGTTTACTTTGGACCACGACGTGTGACTGGGCGAACTGCGCGTAATGGGGAATAGATGGATGTAGTTGCTGGAGACAAGGACACGTTTAGTTGAGAGTGATTAAAGGGGAGGGAAGTTGAGGGATATTTGGTTATTGGGGTTGTAGATGTTGGATTTGGGGATTTTTTTATATTAGGGTCTTTCGATATATTTTTGTCCCCGTGTATGCTGGGTGTTCACATATATGCTGGGTACTCACGTATTTTGTTTATATATACAATATATGGTGGGTGTCCACATATCTTGTGACCACATATGTGCTGAGTCTCCACATATCTTGTCTCCATATATATGATGAGTGTCCACATATTTTGTATCCACATATATGATGGGTGTTCACATATCTTGTCTCCACATATATGATGGGTGTCCACATATCTTGTGACCACATATGTATATGCTGGGTCTCCACATATTTTTTGTCCACATATGTGATGGGTGTTCACATATCTTGTCTCCACATATATGATGGGTGTCAACATATCTTGTGACCACATATATGCTGAGGCTCCATATATTTTGTGTCCACATATATGATGGGTGTCCACATATCTTGTGACCACATATACATATGTTGGGTACTCACATATTTTATGCCCACATGTATTCTGGGTATCCACATATTCTGCCTTTCTACATATGAATGATTATAGATTCTTGAATTTCCAGATCCTCAAATTTTCAGATTAGTAAATATCTAGGTTTGCAAATTTTAAAGATTGTGAATTTCTAGATTTCAAAATATGTACGTCCCCAAATCCCTAGATATCCAAATTCCTACGTTCCCAAATCCCTAGATATCCCAATCCCTACGTCCCCAAATCCCTAGACTCCCAAATACCTATATTCCCAAATTCCTACGTCCCCAAATCCCTAGATATCCCAATCCCTATGTTCCCAAATCCCTAGACTTCCAAATTCCCACGTCCCAAAATCCCTAGACTTCCAAATACCTATATTCCCAAATTCCTACGTCCCCAAATCCCTAGATATCCCAATTCCTACGTTCCCAAATCCCTAGACTTCCAAATTCCCACGTCCCAAAATCCCTAGACTTCCAAATTCCCACGTCCCAAAATCCCTAGACTTCGAAATACCTATATTCCCAAATTCCTACGTCTCCAAATTCCTAGAATATTAAAAATTAGACTATTAACTTGCTATATTAGAAATTTACAATACTTAAGTTACCAAATCCCACAAATCTCAAATTCTTCAACATATTTCAAAAAGTCCTGTCTCACGCTATTCAGTCCTATTCTGTATCACCATATTTTTCTCAAGATTTATTCTTGATTTTATTCAATATTAAAATACACCCTGCAGATATAGTTTCCCCTCACGCAAGCTCGTGTATCTGAAAATCAATTGAACATTCAGATGCCCAAAATGCAATAAATTCGATAGTTCCAGCATCGAATCCAATCGATTGCGCAACTCGCGAGTTTGTTGCATTTCCGTTGTTGCATTTAACACGAAAAGCAATTTTTCGCGAAGCACATAATTATGTAGGAATGCCCGGTGAAAATGGGGATTCGATGAAACAGCGTTCAGTGAATTCTTTCGATCAAGTTCGTTTCGCAGCGGGTAAAATCAAACTCGAAAGCGTTTCCATTAAAGAAGGATATTATGGATACGCGACGGGGGTGGCGGCGAGAAATTCGATCGATTTTCTTCGGTTTACGGTACTTTAGCGATCGGAATTTTTCTTCTTATTCAACGGGTAAATCTACGCTGTGTTTACGAGCATTCAAATGCGCTTTTCGTCATTTTCGCTCGAGTTCTCACGCATTACTCACTGTTTTCTTATAGATTATCATACGATGTTCCTATACAGCTTTGTACAAATATTGTATACAGCTTTGTTTCAGATATTGTTGGAGTCAACGAATTTCCAAAATTCTACAAATTAATTAGTGGTAGATCTTTCTGTGTACATACATGAATCTTTAATATTGTCATATATGAAGGTTACCATACATCAACATATATAAATCTTTAAATTCAAAAATTATCTGAAATAACGGAAGATATAGTCCTGTTTGTCGCACCTGACCAATTGTACAAGACGTTAAATAGAATTTTTCCGAAATAGTTAAAAAAAAGAATTACCCGTAACAAAGAGCCAAGAACTACTTGAAAACGAGATATCGGTAATAATAAGTAAACAGTCTAATATCATTCGAAGATTTTTCGAAAGATTACAAATTAAACGTTTAGTCGGAACATGATTACTCGTCGATACAATCGAATCAGAAGGGAATACCGTATCGATTGGTTGTTGATCAATGGGAACCCGATGAATTCATGAATCGCCACCTGTGATGACGAAACACAGCCGAAATGTCGACTGTCCGGTGTGTGTGCGCGCGTGAATGTAATATGTATGCATATATGTACGAATACGACATTTGGCTTGAATTGTTTGCCATGCGTAACACCGTGGCATGTCGGCGCACCTATGCATCTATATACACATACGTGTTAGAGGCTTTTGAGGCCATTATCGGGACTTCGAAAAGCGTGCACGTTGAATCGCTGTACTTTATGAAACGATTTAGCAGCCAACAGCTCGCACCTGTTCGCCGTTAAGATTTAGAACGCTGCGATTTACCCTTTATTATTGCGAACCGTTAATAACCGAATACTTCTTCTATTTTCGAATACCGCTCTCAGCCGAATCGGTGATCGACGCGGCTATTCATTTTTCGGACTTTCGGATATTCGGTGACTAAAAATTTGGGGATTCGAGAATTTGGCAAAGTAGTGATTCCAGATCTAAGGGTATTAAGAGATTCGTGGATGAACGTAGGGAGGTCTATGATTAATTAATCATTCGCATATTCGAAATTCAGTCAGTAGAAATTTGATCATTTAAAAATTTGCCAAAGTAATGATTTGAGATTTTGTGTGATTTCAGTGCGTCATATGTAGCTTGAGTACGTCATGTGTAACTTAAGTGCGTCATGTGTAACTGGAGTGCGTCACGCTTAGCTTGAGTGCGTCATGTGTAACTTAAGTGCGTCATCTATAGCTTAAGTGCGTCATGTGTAACTGGAGTGCGTCACGTTTAGCTTGAGTGCGTCATGTGTAACTTAAGTGCGTCATCTATAGCTTAAGTGCGTCATGTGTAACTGGAGTGCGTCACGTTTAGCTTGAGTGCATCATGTGTAACTTAAGTGCGTCATCTATAGCTTAAGTGCGTCATATGTAACTTGAGTGCGTCACGTGTAACTTGAGTGCGTCATGTGTAATTTGAGTGCGTCATATGTAATTTGAGTGCATCATCTGTAACTTAAGTGCGTCATCTATAAACTTGAGTGCGTCATGTGTAACTTAAGTGCGTCATATGTATCTTGAGTGCGTCATCTGTAACTTAAGTGCGTCATCTATAGCTTAAGTGCGTCATGTGTAACTGGAGTGCGTCACGTTTAGCTTGAGTGCATCATGTGTAACTTAAGTGCGTCATCTATAGCTTAAGTGCGTCATATGTAACTTGAGTGCGTCACGTGTAACTTGAGTGCGTCATGTGTAATTTGAGTGCGTCATATGTAATTTGAGTGCATCATCTGTAACTTAAGTGCGTCATCTATAAACTTGAGTGCGTCATGTGTAACTTAAGTGCGTCATATGTATCTTGAGTGCGTCATCTGTAACTTAAGTGCGTCATCTATAAACTTAAATGCGTCATGTGTAGCTTGAGTGTGTCATGTATGGCTTGATTGACGCACATACAAATCATATGACGCAATGTGCGTCACGATTGTGACATGAAAAAATCAAAAGATTAATAAAAGACTGATATATCAAGAAAAGATTTGCAAATGTGGTAAGAAATTTCGAAACTTAAAAAATTTTGAAATCTGAATTGGCCTCGAAGCATATCAAACTAGAATTAAAGAAGCTGACAACTCTATCACTGAAAAAAAGCTGCAGAATTTTCAACAAACAGAGCAACATATCTTTACCAATTAGTCGAAATACCCATGATTATGAAAACGAATTAAAAGTGTTTAAAGATTCAGTATGGAACGCAAATGTAGGTAGTAACCGAAAGTTTTCAGTAAACGATATCAAGTTGTTACCATCTTTGCAGTTATGCGGTTTGCTGAAAGTTGAACACGAAGTCGATTGCTGGAAGTTACGATAAATAGTTTTGGATTATTTTTCCGTTACAAAGGAATTTTCTAAAGTTCTTTCATCTTTTCCCCTTGATATCTGCGAAGGCGAAACACGGCCGTGAAGTCGGGGCTGTTATAAAAATCGCTTTGCAGATCGTGCTCTCTCGCAATTAACTTGTCAAGAACCGGTGTTCCCTCTTTCAGGATATATCCATTATCGTTCAAGAAAGAGTTAAATGGTTAACAGCGTGACTCTTTGTAATTAGCAGTAGAAGCAATTAACCTCTGCCGCGTTTAACAAATCTTGAAGGTAATTGGTTAATAATAAACCGGGGGTGTCCTTTGTAATGAAAACATTGATACTCTTTCAACGCCGGTATCTCTATGATCGATACGCATATAATTAAAATGATCGCCGATGAACCGCGTTTTTCAATTAAAAGAAATTACAGACTTTTCATTCCCGACTCGATCGCGAGCATTAATCGCTTCAAGAATAATTATCCAACGATCTAAAGAACTAGGAAACAATTTATAATAAACTCTACTATTTAACCACGTGCCACAAAAACATTGCAAAATTCTTAAAAATATTTACCAGAAATATGAAATAACATACTGTCGAATTTTCATTTTCATCAATTTTCACTTTAATAGCACACTTTAACCACCCACAATTAACATCAAAACGTAATTTCCTCTTAGCGATATAACGGGTCTCCGCGTCTGTAGAGCGTAATAAAACCGAGTTAATTAAAAGCAAACCCACGTCCGATTAGCCGGGAATAAAGGAGCAAGATCTTTATTAATCACCCTCAGGAAAAAGTTCTCCGAATCCTCCGTTAAGGAAGTGAAAAAGACAAAGGGTTTATTGTAGGCATCGACCCCCATCTGGTCGTTAAACGAGTGTCCCCAGCGAACGTTGCCAGTTGAAGACGAAACGTTGAAGATATCGGAACATGTGGAACAATGACTCGAACATCGTGAATGGGTCCCCGTGGTATGAACCCTAAGCGCGTACAGGATCGTTTCGTGTACAGCCATGGAAGAAAGAGAGAAGCCTGGCTCTGGATGGCGGCGTCATTGTCCCCTTAAAGGAGACAACGTTCAAGCTGGCCAGAGGTCGTTAAGAATGAAATTCACCGGCTTATCACCGACGGGAAAAGGGGATTTTAACTAATTAACTGACGAAAGGACAGCTCCCGCGGGATATTTCGGGGTGCATTTAACTGGGGAATGCACCGCCGTAATGACGTTTTCTGGAACACGTTTTTATACCTTTTATTCGCACCGTATGGACTCGCCGAGTACACCTGCAATTATTTCGGAAACTTCTGGCCTGGATCATTTTAACGACCGGCTTATGGTCATACTTGATAAAGGAGATAGAATTTTTACACATCAAACGTTTCACGGTTTTTGGATTCTCGGTAATTTAGAAATGGGGTGGAAGATTAACTTCGGAATTTGGGGACGGAGAAAGAGGTCTCATAGAAAATTACATGTACGAATCCGAGTTGGAGATTTGGAAATTTCATAATTTAGTTGTCCATTTAGAAATTTAGGAAGTCAGGAATTTGACAATTTAGAAATTTGGCAAATTAAAAATTTAGGAACAGAAGTTCAATAATTTAGGAACTTGTCAATTTGGAAGCATGATGTAGAAACATGAAAATTCAAAAATTTGGTAATTTAGGAATTCGGTAAATTTGAACTTTGCTATTCAGAAATTTGACAATTGAAAAATTTGGCAATTTTGAAATTTGAAGAGCTGGAAATTTACAGAGTAGGAAATTTGAAGAGTTGAAAATGAAAACTTGGAAAAATTGCAAATTTGCAAATTTAGAAATTTGCAAGTTTGAAAATTTAACGCGTGAGAAAATTTAGAAATGTGAAGGGTAGAAAATTTGAAGAATAGGAAATCTAAAAATTTACAAAATTTGAAAATATAAAAATGTATTATATGATAATAAATACCAAAGCTTCTTTATTTACTCAATTCAGAATTTCACCCCGTAAATTTCCCCTAAAGGCATTGTTTCCTCCAAAAAAGAGAAGCTAAAGTGCAAAGAAAAGAAAGTTGTGCAAGTTTGGTTGCAACCAGTAGACTCCTGTTGCTTTCAAGGCATTTAAAAGTCAATCCACAATCAGTGTTTTATGGGAAAAGATTAAGGTATTCTTCGCGAAGTCTTTGTGCAACAGAAAAGACGATTAAAATGCTGGAGCAAATGAAACAGCTTATTGGCCTTCTTTCGTGTCCCTTTTGATCAACGTCCTCGAGTGATTCTCATAAATGTAATCTTAATATTTGTCGGGGCTCGCCATCATTTGTATGCAGATTTCATCTGGGTGAGAATTTATACGCTAAATCGCTTTCCGGACTGATGTTGAAAGGAACAATATTTATTCAGCTCGAGAGGATCCGTGAATCTGTGTGGTTTGAAAAAATACGCAATATTTTAAATAGATATTTAACGTGAAATTTTCTCTCGCTATGGATTAGAGATGTTTGTTCAGACGGGACTGCCTGAATGTCGACTGTTCGTTAAATTTATTTTAATCTGATGAAACTTTCTGCTCAAATATTTATTGGTAATTAAACGAGGCGGGTCTTGTAATATTTTTTGAAGTTTTATTTTATCAAATTTATGTAATTCAAGTCACCAAATTCCCAAATCTCCAAATTTCCAATTCTTCAAATCCTCAAATGTCCAAATTTCCAAATACCCAAGTAACATAATCCCAAAATCCTCAAAACCCCCAATCTTCAAATCAGCAAACTTCCAAATCTCCAAATCTCTAAATTTCCAAATGTCAAAATCCTCAAATCTCCAAATTTCCAAATCCCCGAGTAACATAATCCCAAAATCCTCAAAACCCCCAACCTTCAAATCAGCAAACCTCCAAATCTCTACATCTCCAAATCTCCAAATCTCCAAATCTCCAAATCTCCAAATCTCCAAATCCTCAAATCTCCAAATCTCTAAATCTCCAAATGTCTAAATCCTCAAATCTCCAAATTTCCAAATCCCCAAGTAACATAATCCCAAAATCCCCAAAACCCCCAATCTTCAAATCTCCAAATCTCTACATCTCCAAATCTCCAAATCCTCAAATCTCCAAATGTCCAAATCCTCAAATCTCCAAATTTCCAAATCCCCAAGTAACATAATCCCAAAATCCCCAAAACCCCCAATCTTCAAATCTCCAAATCTCCACATCTCAAAATCTCAAAATCTCCAAGTAACATAATCCCAAAATCCCCAAAACCCCCAATCTCCAAAACTCCAAATCTTCAAATCATCAAATCTCAAAATTTCCTACTCCCAAAATTGTTCACTATCATTCTCCCCAAACCCCCAAATCTAAAAGTGTCCTTTCGAAACATCATAATTGCGTACACCAATAAATAAACGATCATTCGCAATATTTCATCAGCTCCGAAATAAAGACACGAGTTTAATTAATATTTCGATGAAGTTTGCAGTGTCAACAAATAATCGATCGTACAACACATTCGTCGAGCAATCGATTAATTATTCGCGTCGGTGGAATATCGCCGAAATTAAAAGCGGAAACAATGGGTTTACGATCGGGGGGGGAGAAAAAATTCAGAACAGAAGTGGATACTTGGAGAATCGATGCATTTAAGATTATATTCTTGAACGTTTCGAGAGCTGAAAGTTTCTATTGAAAACGTTCGCCACGTTATAGTCGACTTTCCAACTTCTTTCCCCGACGAAAAATATTTCAATGCGATTTTAACTCTTAACTATACGGAAATACTCGCGATAAAATGGACAGACCGGAGGGAATTCCAGTCGTGGAGGAAAATTTAAATGAAATCTACGGTTTTATGAAATTAGACCTGCAAGCACGTTCGACGCTAAAGCTAAAACTATTTGCTATCAAATTATGTAGTCCGGGATCAAGCTAGAATATTGCTGATCAACGTATTCAATTTACCGTTGAAAATTTAACTGCACGATTTCAATTTAATATATTTCGTATTTCCAGTTTTGAATCGTCAACATTCAAGTGCTTTCGCAAACATATTTATGAACATTAGAGTGGTTCAAAATTTGTTTTCCCGTTTACCCTCCCAAAATGGTCGGTTAATTTTTGGAGACAATTTTGGAACATTTACAAAGAATATATTTTTAATTTCAAACTCCTATTCGTACAATAAATAATTGTTATGGATATTTTCGAATTGCTCTAAAAAATGTAACTGAAAATTTATCGTCCAATTTTGTTGAACGAAGAGTTGATCAATCAGTAGTTTTTAAAGACTCGTTCAAGACGAGAGAAGCGGTAAGCAGTTAATTTTAATTTTATCGATACGTACGGCAAGTTTAGATGGTATTGGTGAATGTTTCGAGTTTCGTCGAGCTAATAAATCTTACGCGGTATATGCGAATTCGAGAACACAGACTAATATGGCAAAGTGGAGTATAGTGAAGCAACATTTCACCGTGAATTTACGCGAGCACGTTTTCCCCACGACGTGGGCGACATCCTCATGGGAATCAAGAAGATCGAAATTATATACATTCACCGGCGTGTTACGATATGGAACGAGTTATCCTAATCTTTAATCTTATCGACACTGTATATCAGCATCGTTCAAATTACCTTCGCTGCCTTAACATTAATAAACATTGCTGAACTTTACGGTAATCATTTCACGGAGATTTAATAGCGTACCGATTTATTTTCTACACCACTGTATGTGCGTTAGATTTCTAAACAGTGAAAATAAGTGGACTGTATCTGTACTCAAATCACATATGACGCACTCAAATTATAAGTGACGCACTCAAGTTATATATGATGCTCTCAAGTTACACATGACGCACTCAAGTTATAAGTGACGCACACAAGTTACACATGACGCACTAAGGTTACAGACGACGCACTTAAACTACATATGACGCACTGAAGCTATAGTTGACGCACTCTAGTTACAGATGACGCACCCAAGCCACACATGACGCACACAAGCCACACACGATACACTCCAGTTCCACATGACGCACCGAAGCCACACATGATGCACTCAAGCTACATATGACGCACTCAAGTTACATATGATGCACTCAAGTTACATATGATGCACTTAGGTTATAGATGACGCACTCAAACTACATATGAGGCACTCAAGCTATAGTCGACGCACTGAAGCTATAGTTGACGCACCCAAGCCACACATGACGCACTCAAGCCACACATGACACACTAAAGTTGCATATGACGCACTCAAGCTACATATGACGCACTCAAGTTACATATGATGCACTCAAGTTACATATGATGCACTTAGGTTATAGATGACGCACTCAAACTACATATGAGGCACTCAAGCTATAGTCGACGCACTGGAGCTATAGTTGACGCACCCAAGCCACACATGACGCACTCAAGCCACACATGACACACTAAAGTTGCATATGACGCACTCAAGCTACATATGACGCACTCAAGTTACACATGACGCACTAAGGTTACAGATGACGCACTTAAACTACATATGACGCACTGAAGCTATAGTTGACGCACTCTAATTACAGATGACGCACCCAAGCCACACATGACGCACTCAAGCCACACATGACACACTAAAGTTGCATATGACGCACTCAAGTTATAAGTGACGCACTCAAGTTATAAGTGACGCACTCAAGTTATAAGTGACGCACTCAAGTTACAAATGATTCAGTAAAGAATTTGAAACTACAAACGAAGAAACGAAAAACTGTTAAAGTATCGCTAGAAACTTGTATAGAGGTCTACTGTAATCTGCAGACTAAGAAACTTCCAGCAATCGCCATAAGTCTTTTTTCTTGTTCGAGCCGATACACTTTGGGAAACCGGCGATATAACGGTACGAGAAAGTAAAAAGACGAGTAAGATGTGAAAAGAGTGGCGCTATGGTGGATCATAAAAATGGGGGGGGAACGCGATTTCTGAGCTTGGCCCATCTTCTCCCCATTGAACCGTACAGCCCCGTAGCACCACCAATTTGATCCAGTTACGCCCGCTCTCTTCCAGGGGCCTCCTTCAGACGGATTAAATGCAACTGTTGGCCGCGCACGTGCGCATAAAAATACCGATCGTAAAATAAAATAACCGTAGGTGGCTGCCATTGTTCCGTCTATCGTCGAGAAAAAAAGTGATTCCCCGCTTTGAACTAGCAAAGTGTACGCCCGACCCCTTTTTACCGTACAACCCCATGGATATCGAGCGTCCATTATGCCATGATCCTTTCAGAGGCCGCATAATCTGCTCGAGTATTGCTGCCCGAGAAAGGGGTAAGAGAACTGTTTCATCGGTATCTCGTGATTTTTCATCCTTAACAGCTTGCGTATTCGCTTTGCAACGAGACTGGATTTTATAAATCCATTTATTTTCACCTAAATCCTCAAGTTCTTAATCCCGAAATCATTAAATTCTTGAATCTCCAAATCTGTTATGTTCCTAATTCCTAAATTAACAAAATACAAACTATTTTTGTATGTGCGTCATGTGTAACTTTATTGCGTCATATGTAACTTGAGTGCGTCATGTGTAACTTAAGTGCGTCGTCTATAGCTTAAGTGTGTCATGTGTAGTTTGAGTGCGTCATGTACAGCTTGATTGACGCACATACAAATCATATGACGCAATGTGCGTCACGATTGTGACATGAAAAAATCAAAAGGTTAATAAAAGACTGATATATCAAGAAAAGATTTGCAAATGTGGTAAGAAATTTCGAAACTTAAAAAATTTTGAAATCTGAATTCGCCTCGAAGCATATCAAACTAGAATTTCAGAAGCTGACAACTCTGTCACTCAAAAAAGGCTGCAGAATTTTCAACAAACAGAGCAACATACCTTTACCAATTAGTCAAAATACCTATGATTATAAATACGAATTAAAAGTGTTTAAAGATTCAGTATGGATTCTTGAATTAAATTCTTGAATCTCCGAATCTGTTAAGTTCCTAATTCCTAAATTAACAAAATACAAACTATTGATATATAAAACTATACTCAAATCTTCAAATCGCTAAATCCTTAAATTCCCAAATTCTCAAACTTTCAGTTCCATAAAATTCCAGATTTCGAAATTACCAAATTAATAAATTTACAACTTTCTAAATCCCGAAATCCCTAAAATTGCAAATTCTTATTTTATCAAATTATTAAACATTGCAGCTGTCACACCTCAAACTTCCAAATCTCCCAGCGATAAAAATGTCCAAAATTCCAATTTTCCAACGTTCAAAAATTTCCAAAGTCCCAAGACTCCAATATCCCAAAATTGCAAGTCGTTAAACTCGAAGAGCATAAAAACTGGCAATTAAGCGCGACAAGAAGGCACGCGATGCTTAAGGTATTTTCGCCGATCGAAATTCGTTAGTTCCACGTAGGGCAATTTATTAAGCAGTCCGAGAAACGTTCGGGCAATCTGAAATTGGATGACGAGCGATTTTGTTTCGTCTGAAAGTTTGTAACAATGCCGGCGACAATTAGAGGAGCACGCGATATTTCGATTCGAGTGGAGGATACCGTTTTCGCGGCACGCGTGTTTGCGCACACGGAACCGTTTTTGTTTCTGTCCACCGTAGTCGCTCTGATCTCGTTAGCCGCGAATTTAATTAATCCAATTAAACGAGACATAATTCTACACAAAACCGCGTTACATCACTCGGAGGTAGAGTGAATATTCAGCGGAGGATATGGTCGACGCCTACAACCAACGATTCGCTTATAACGAAACAAGTTGAACCGTTTGCCACTTTTAATGGGAGCGTTGGCTATCGTTTACGTAACGGCTAACAAACACGTGCACCGATTTTGCTCTCGATCGAAACTGCCTTCGAACGTCGATGCCTGCGTTTTTCGCACACAATTTCTCTGTTTTTTGTTTTTTTTTTCTTTGTTCGAAACGTAATTGGTAGAATATAATCCGCGATAATTTACGAGCTGTGTTTCTGACAGATCGTTTAATTAACGATTTTTATTTTGGTGCCGTGCAAAAAAGCATGTCAGATATTTTACGAATCGCGAATTTCGTACTATAACGCAATGTTTGATTTTCAGTCGAAATACGTGAAAACAAATATGCAGGTTTATTTAAAAAACGTGGCGCAAACATTCCTGTCTTTAATTGAACTGTGTATTGTTGTTACGAAACTAAATTACTATCGCTGTGTAACTTTTCAATGGAAAGTGTTTGAATGTAATTTTGCTGGTCATTGCAATAGACAAATTGAAGCAGCCTTTGAATTTGTGTCACTGTTATATTTGTAGTCTGACGAGATTTCATGACAGAAAAGTATCTCGAAATATCACTTGTGATACATCAAATTAAAGCTTAAGGCTTACAGAAAAAGACTACATAATTGCTTTATGCGTATCTTTAATATAAAATGAGTTATTGATTGTTAAAGTAAACAGTAACTGATTTTGGAACGTGGAATAGTCTCAAATAAATTCATCACAGAAAAGTATCTCGAAATATCACTTGTGATACATCAATTTAAAGCTTAAGGCTTACAGAAAAAGACTACATAAGTGCTTTATGCGTATCTTTAATGTAAAATGAGTTATTGATTGTTAATGTAAACAGTAACTGATTTTGGAACGTGGAATAGCCTCAAATAAATTCATGACAGAAAAGTATCTCGAAATATCACTTGTGATACATCAATTTAAAGCTCAAAGCTTGAGAAAAATTTCTATGTAAATGCCCTGTAACTATTTTCACCACAAAATGGCTGACTGCTAGTTAAATTAAATAATAACCGATTTGAGCATGTATGAAGTCTGACATAATTTCATGACAGAAAAGTATCTCGAAATATCACTTATGACACATGAATTTAAAGCTAGAAGTCTGACGAAAATTACCATATAAATGTTTCTGATTGATATTTTTAGTATATGTTAATTACATCTTCATTGGTGCATTAATAACTTGAAATATACATATAGACGTCTGAGAATAATTCAGTAATTTTCATCGTATTCTATATACATATTTTACTACGAATTTATAGCTCATAGACGTAATATTACGTCTATCTTTAGATTAAACCTCCTGTTGTGATTCAAAAATAAAATTAAATATTTGTTAGTGAATGGATCATTTTAGCACCAGCCATTTTGTATTAATATTCATAAAACGAATATATAGCCTTCTTTCATAAACCTCAAGCTTTAAATTGATATACAATAGTTATTTTAAAACACTTTTCTCTGATGAATTCACGGTTCGAGATCCGGCATTTAATACGCGGTAATCTAATAATTTTGGTAGTAATTTGAAAAAGAATTTGATAAGATACGATATGAATTGAAAGAGATTAAAAGATCGGGATCCTGATGATTCGCCGTTCTTATCCTATTAACGTAACTTGATTTTTAATTCCGTTTACTTTACTTCCTGTTCTATGCTCGCCTCCTTTTCTCCTCATCCGGTACGCGCCGTTAAGTTCCTTAAACGAGAGTCGAAAGCTGGCAAACTCTTAAGGATATAATCCTGCCACTCCAAGACTATGATCCTTCTAACGGCAAAAGCTCGCTCGCGTGATATTATATAAAAACTATTCTGCTTTAGTATCATTTGCTCTTAGGCCCCCGAAGTTCGCCAGTTTTCTTCCGCACGATCGTTCTTTACGATATCCTCTGACCGTTTCGATTTTTTAACGCAATTTCCTTATTATTTCGGCGACGCGGGAATTATTTATGATCATTTTGCTCTGCAAATTATTTTCGATTGCTTTTTTACTCAATTATTTCGGGTTATTTTACTGTTCAATTATTTCGGATAATTTTGCCTTTCACTTATTTTCTGCAACTTTGTTCTTAAATTATTCAGGAAAATTTCGTTCTTCAATTATTTTGAATAATTTTTCTACTCAATTACTTTTCATAACTTTGCTCTTCAAATATTTCGCATAATTTAGCTCTTCGATTATTTTGGGTAATTTTGCCTTTCACTTATTTCGTGTAATTTTCTTCACACTCTATTTGTACTCAAACCACACATGACGCACTCAAGTTACAAGTGACGCACTCAAGTTACAAGTGACGCACACGAGCTACAAGTGACGCACTGAATCTACACATGACGCACTCAATCTATACATGACGCACACAAGTTACAGATGACGCACTCAAGTTACACATGACGCACTCAAGCTACGTATGACGCACTCAAGTTACACATGACGCACTCAAGTTACACATGACGCACTCAAGCTACACATGACGAACTGAATCTACACATGACGCATTGGATCTACACATGACGCACTCAAGCTATAGATGACGCACTCAAGCTATAGATGACGCACTCAAGCTATAGATGACGCACTCAATCTATACATGACGCACTCAAGTTACAGATGACGCACTCAATCTATACATGACGCACTCAAGTTACAGATGACGCACTCAAGCTACACATGACGCACTCAAGTTACACATGACGCACTCAAGCTATAGATGACGCACACAATCTATACATGACGCACACAAGTTACAGATGACGCACTCAAGCTACACATGACGCACTGGATCTACACATGACACACTCTATCTATACATGACGCAATCAAACCACAGATGACGCATTCAGGCTATAGATGACGCACGCGAGCTATAAATGACGCACTTAAACTAAAAATGAAAATAAAAAATAACAGCGAGATGTGTAGATTACCGCGAATAACCTTGGTAGAAATTGATGGGGTTGAAAGAGTTTTGTTTGATTCTACACGCGACGGGTAAAATATTCATGGATTCGAACGTTTCGGTCTATACAAAGTAGCACGCATATTCGTATTAATTAATAATTGAACGGTGTGCCGTGTCGTTTAAATAATTCATGATTAATAGTCGTTTCTTTGATACATCGTCGTGGCGGATTCGCGAATTCATAGGTAAACGTAGCAGAAGTATTTATTAACGTCCTTTCAATTCGCCGATCCGGTAATCGTAAAATTCCGCGAACCGGCAATTGAGCGATTCGATTGTTTTTAATTATCGACAAATCTTTCTACGTCGAAACATTACGAAACGTATTTGTGCTGTGCCAACAATCATTAATCGATCGCCGGGCAAATATTAAATTAGGCCAGTTTAAAGCAACCGTTTTATACTCGTAAAATAATTGCAGGAGAAATAAAAAGCCGCGGATTTGATCGATACTTTATGGTGTCTGGCGCTTTTTAACCCCGATTCAATCGAATCGTGTTTGCTTTGACGAGCGGAGATTCGATGATAGAAAAATTTTACAAAATGCCACTTACGACGTATCGAATTAAAGCTTGAAACGCAGCGAATATCGTCGCGTTCACGTTTAGTCGGTATTTTTCACGCAAAAATCGATACCTCGTTGAAACAAGTTATTGACAGATACTCGATTGCCATTATCTTAACATCTCAATTGCCGTTACCTTAAAATATAAACCGTTTATGTACTCTTCCCTATATTTTAAGCTCTAAATTGATGACCCATAATATGACCCTGTCACGAAAATTTATACCTTGAAATTTGAACTACTAATCATCGCAATTGTCCCGACAACTGACATTTCGAATATTTGCCAAATAAAATTCGCGCGATACAATTCTGTTATTATACGCAGGCATATTTTTCCTGAACGAAACTATGATAAATTCCGTGAATACAATGTTTGTATTTCTTTTTTCTATTTAACTGCATATTGCTTTCGTATGAATTGATTTTTCGAAACGTTCTGTGTGGAAAATGGTACTGGATTATTTTTATGGGAAAAATTTATTGTTGAAACATTGTATTTCACCGTTTTTCATGTAGTGTTTTTGCGAATCGATGTAATGTAAAAAAGAGAAAAAATACAGAGATAAATGTTCTAATCGAAAACATGTTATGCAAGCTTTTTCAAATATCGTATACTTTTTATCGTATTTTTGGGAAATATTTGTTTAACCGTTTTTCTAAGTATAAAAATGATAAACGAATTATTTCGAATTAATGTACTGTTCGTTTTATTACCGAATTTTAAAAATGAATTTATTCCAAAATATCAATTACAAAGTATATCGAAGAATATCAATTATAAATTAATTGCAAAGTATCAATTGCAAAATATCTTGTTAAATATTACAAATAAAATTATTATACAATCATTCACAAATAAATATCTTACTAAACATCAATAAATAAGTAAACATGTTTGTCTCATTGCATCAAAAAATGAATAAAAATGTGAACCTAACCCCTGAACAATTCAGAAGACCGATTAAATCAAATTTTAATCAAATTTCATCAAGTAACCAGTGATTAACTATTAACGTTACCCCAACTGCTTAACAATTAATGTTTTCAATCAGTGTTAGATAATTAGTTCCATCGGTTGATCGAGACCATCAAATATTAATCAAATTAGAAATTATAATCGATCATTATCCAACTGCATCGTATTCGCTAAATTATACACACAGACCACGTATTCGAATTGCAGCCACTAAAAAAAAATAATTTATGCAATCAATTGGATAATCGTATATCGTATGGAATATCGTTGTCAACGTTTCTCCTACTCGACTAAATTCTAATTTTTTGACTTGTGACGCACTCATGACGCACAGTGCGTCATGTAATTTGTTGCTGGAATTCGTTCAGCTTCGACATCCATGATTTCTTATTAGACTTTGCAAATTTTCCTTAGTACACCAATCTTTTATTAATTTTTTGACTTGTGACGTACTCGTGACGCACGGTACGTCATGTACTTTGTTGCTGGAATTCGTTCAGCTTCGACATCCATGATTTCTTATTAGACTTTGCAAATTTTCCTTAGTACATTAATTTTTTATTAATTTTTTGACTTGTGACGTACTCGTGACGCACGGTGCGTCATGTACTTTGTTGCTGGAATTCGTTCAGCTTCGACATCCATGATTTCTTATTAGACTTTGCAAATTTTCCTTAGTACATCAATCTTTTATTAATCTTTTGACTTGTGACGCACTCGTGACGCAAAGTGCGTCATATAATTTGTTGCTGGAATTCGTTCAGCTTTAACATCTATTTCTTATCGAACTTCGCAAACTTTTCCTTAGTACCTTTTATTAATCTTTTAACTTGTGACGCACTCGTGACGCAAAGTGCGTCATATAATTTGTAATGAGTATCGCCAGAAATTTGTAAGGTCTCACGCCGTAATATGCGTTAGGTTTCAAGACCTCCCCACGTTTGAATTTTTGTTAAATTCAGAGAGAATCATTTCTTTCGACATAAATTGGGATAAATATAATTCTTCTGTTTCATTTCTGATTTATTATCGCGGTAATCGGCGCATATTTCAATAACAGAAAACAATAATTCTTGATACGTTTCAATTTTCCGGCGCTTTAATATTCGGCGACAGTGCGATTTTCCATGTTCAATCGAAAACCAATCCCCCTGGGCGTATAATTGAAACTAACGGCGTGAACACATTTTTTCGAGGGTGAATGGAATTCAATTTGTAAGTTAATTAATGAGTAACGTGCCACGGCGCGTTTAAATAGCGGCCTTTTTTTTCTGCCCCGGGAATATTCGTGAAATCGCGCGGAAAGTTCTCCGATGTAACGGAAAGCGGAGACCGTTTCGCAGCGAAACGGGATGCGGTTTCAAAACGATCGACAACTCGAAAACATTCGCTAATCGCCGCTGCGAACGAATAATTAAAGTTTCCGCTCGTCGCGGAAATGAATTCTTAATTCAATCCTGGCCGAGAAAAGAGAATTAAAGTTGCATTCCGTTTAAACCTATCTTCGATTAATTATTTCACCCGGGAGTGTTTTCATTTCGAGAAAACTTTTCCACCGTCACACGAACATTCATTTACAACGATTTCCGGCCACCTTTTTTTCGCCATTTACGTTTTAATTTTGAAATTCATTCCAATATCGGGTTACTTCTTCTGCATGAAACAAGTTCGCTGCCTATCATCGGATTCATGAATATTAATATCGCGCTGAAAAATGAATGAAAAAGGTGTACGTTAACAGCAACAACCTGTCAGCGAAGTTGAAAATATTCTGCCGGAAAAAATTAAACAACCCAGTAATTCTGATATTAAATTCCGCTGTTGACATAGCCAAATTCTACCGAAATCTATTTACTGATAATTATGAACATTACTCGAAATTATTCTATAATTCAGCTTAATGCGAACGTAAAATATTATCGAGAAATTAATGAACAAAATATGGAAAATTCGGGTGCAGAGCTCATTACCCGTAAAAAGATCAATTTACGAGGTCAATGCAGAACGGATTACAAAAGATCAGTGTAACGATGTTACATGCAAAATTTTAAAATACGAAAAAAATTGTACGAACATAAATTTTGAATATTATCGTATAACATATGATTGATATAACAGAAAACATATGTTTGTAAAATTTGAATACTATTTAAAACAAAAGGAATTTATGTAAAGGTGTATAGAAACGGACTATGAAAAATATAAGTAGCGATCAGCAATTGTACGAACAAATGAAATAAGTACAATTTGAATATTATCATATAACATATGAGTGATATAAGATGAACATATGTTTTTAAAATTTGTATATTGTTAAAAAAAAAGGAATTTGTGTAAAGGTGTATAGAAACGGACTATGAAAAATACAAGCAGGGATCAGCACTTTGCTGATTGCCGTGTAATTCGCGAAATAATTTATTCAGAGGTTGTTCGGGACAAAGTGCATCGTTGCGAAATATCGCGGTGTACAACCCGTAGCCATTTTTTAAGACCGACCGGATACGTCCAGAGGCATGTAAAGTATGGAGGACGTCAGGTAAAGTGACAGGTAGCCGGGATAAAAATTCTCATACATGATATATTCTAATAAATATCAAGCTGAAATATTCAGCGGCGAGTTGGCCGGAAATATACGGGGAGGAATAAAAAATCGTGAGGAGCGTGTAACGAGAGACAGGCGTGCGACGTCGTCACGCGATTCGATTTTTTCCGCCGAGTTTAAACGCCATGATCCCTTCGTATGTTAACAATTAAATCGGTATTAACCCGGTTCGATTCGTAATTAAAAGTGTCAGAGATTTTTAGCATTACCGAAAGTGATTAAGCGATATCGGTTTCAGAGCGTGAAAAAATATGGATACGGCAGGAAAAAGGGAAATAAATTATTCGTGTAATGCTTGAAATGTGAGCGGAGGAAATATTCCATAATGCACACCTGGATCAACAATTATGAAATAAAATATTGAAGAGAAGCAATTAAATTACTTGTTACGAGATTATATTTAGACGACGCGTTCTCTTTTAATAGCGATCCTGTATTCCCGACACACTTTCCTCTATATTTTAATCACGTTCATAATTCCCCACCCCGTTGCATCAAAAAGAAATCGCTCGGAGTTCCGGTCGAGAACTATCAGAAACACTGCCGCGAAATTCATTTTTAATAAGATCTCGATCAAAAGCAACGTATCCAAACTCCGCTCGTGTTATCAACCGATATTGCACCGTCTTCCTTTTGATAGCTAATTTCATCGGTACGGTACTTTTAAAGTGCAATCTGCCAGTCGGCGGGTTCACTCGACTCGCATAATTATATCCACCTCGCGGAGAAAATAAATAAAAACGTCGGATTCGGAGAGACAGGGATATAAACCGATAAGATCGAATTTCGAACGATTTATCGAAGACGCTCGGATAGCTTGAATCTTCGGGATACGATCCTAAACTTTCCACGAATTTCACGTTTTTCGATCGAGTGGGGGAAACACACTAATGGTCGATTAAAGGAATGTAAGATCCTACGGGAGGAAATACTCTCGCAGAGACAACCTGTGCGATTCGTGGAATCAACATTCCTCACATTTCTGCTACCGCAGAAATTGACCTCGCGTTAATTGCAGAAATGCTCGAGGCACTGCTGCTGATATGCAAAAACTCTTTGACATGATCACACACGTGATACTTTTCTTTCGTTCTAATTCGTCGTTCAGGTGCAAAAAAGCATTGTATTTTATGTTTAAATACGTTGTTTAAATACATGAACAGATAATGTACAAGTAATGCATGCTAATAAACTCAGTATAAGTGATACATGAACAGACAATGATCATATCACTTGTGTATCGACGACAGGTAGTCAGACAAGTAGCATATGGATCATAGGTAGTCAGACAATTAACGTAGATGCAGTATAGTGTCGGACAAATAATATGTAATAGGTAGTCAGATCAGTAGTATAAGGGCCATGAATTAGATAAAAAGTATACGGACAGAGTGTGGCCAGACAAGTAGTATATGGTCAGTGAGTCGTCAGACAAGTAGTATATGGTAGTGAGTCGTCAGACAAGTAGTATGTGGACCATGAATGATTAAACAAGTAGTATGTGGACGATAAGTGGTCAGACAAATAGACTGTAGATAAGTGGTAAGACAAGTAGTATGTGGTTGAGGTGTCAGACAAGTAGTATATGGATGAGTTATCACACAAGTAGTATACGTACGATAGGTGGTCAGACAAGTAGTATATGTACGATATGTGGTCAGACAAGTAGTCTATAGACGATCAGTGATCAGACAAGTAGTATATGAATGAGTTGTCAGACAAGTAGTATATGGACGAGATATCAGAAAAGTAGTATATGTACGATAGGTGGTCAGACAAGTAGTCTATAGACAATAAGTGGTAATACAAGTAGTATATGAATGAGTTGTCAGACAAGTAGTCTATTGACGACAAGTGATAAGACAAGTAGAATATGGAATAGTGGTCAGACAAGTAGTATAAGAACAATAGGTGATCAGACGAACTACATATAAACAATATGTAATTACACAAGTGTGGATAGATGATCAGACAAGCAGTCTATGAACAATAAGTTACGAGATAAGTAATGTGTGAATTATCAGTGATCAGACAAGTAGTATATGAACATCGACTCAAACCAGTACCATACAAAGAGTTAAATAATTGGTACATACACCATGACATAGTGAAATATTTTCCATAGGTGACACATAATGAAACAAGTCATATATTTTCAGATAAGTATTGATAGTAACGCGCAATTTTGTACACAAGTCTTGACAATAACGTTACTCAAGTTACACAGAACACAGTTACCATAAATAAACCGGTAAGTGAAATATAAACCCATGAGATCAAAGTATTACATGTAAGCACCCAGCAAAAATAAGGAGTTTAATCTCGGTAGCTAGCTGGTCAGACTAAAGTACAGACGGTGGGTGGTCAAAAAAAGAGGACGGTAACGGTAGGTGGTCAGACAAGTAGTATGGCCGTGGTAGGTGGTCAGATACGTAGTGCATACACGGTAGACGCAGAAATAAATAGTACACTCGTAGCAAATAACCAAACAAGCAACGACCTAAATATCTTAGCAACAATTCAATAATTTAAACAATGTTATTGCAAAAATTTGCGAATTGATAATAAAATTAACACAATATCTCGATATAATGGAACAACATATAACTCGTATAACAATCCGAAAATTGTATAACGATCAAAAAGTTGTATAACAGCTTAATAGTTGTTATAACAGTCCAAGCTTCAACACCTCGCTGCAAGACATATTATTCCAAATCTACCGGATAAATATCACGACAGTTCACATCTGCCCATACGGACCCACTGTTCTACCCATAATTTTCAAACGTCTGCCACGATATTTCGGTGAAAGGGTAATTTACATTTTCGAAAACCATGAAAATGCACATACGAAGCCCCACGAGAACGGATCGCAGACATCGCCGGCTAGTCGGATGCCACCGGAAGAAGCAGCAGGGTATTATTTGGCTGTTTCTCGCCACTGAACTTTCCTCTATGTACGCGGAAACCGTGTGCAGTCGTGAGAATTATATAGCCAGCCTGAAGGGTATGGGAAGAAGTGGGGTTTGCCTCGATCTCCCTGTGGCGAGTTGCACTTGTAAATGCACGTCTCCCACGGTATCCCAGCCCCGTCTACATCCCACCGAATACAGGGTGACCCATAAAAACGACCTCTATCGTACGCAAAAATACCCGGTGCACATCCTCGTACATAGCACACAAAAATTACCTACCATAGACCCTGACATCCACTGCTTCACATCAAATTTGAAATCTGAATGAGGATGTCACTCGAAGACACTTAACTTTATCCCACGGGATCGTTCGAAACACAAGCTCCGGTTACATGGGACACCGTGTATATACGGCAGGTATATGGCTGCCAGGAGGCAGGCGGCTGCGAGCTACAGTGAGAACACAGTTCTTGCATTAGCCAAAGAAAGATTTCTGGCGAATCAAGCGAAAGAGAGAGGGTTTGGCCTACCAGCCAACGGTGGAACGAAGAAAGGATCCATATATAGACAACCCGTGCTTCTTACCGGAGGCGTGCTACCACGGTCTATTGCCGATCCTTGATGTCTGATATCGCGTCGACATGTACCACTTCCTGATACTTTTCGGGGACCTGCTGGTAAAACGTTCTTTCTATGGCAATTAACCGGCTCGCCACATTTACTCTAGTAATTCTTGATAAGGTTAAATATTTTTAACAAGGTTCTTTTTCTTAATAAAATTCTTCATTCCTGTGCTGCATTGCACATAAGTATTTACGATATAAGTTCTTATATTATTTTCTTGCTACCTTTCTAGGACCCACATTTAGACTATTACAATGTGTTGATTAATTTATAGCAGCATTTTCAACGAGTTATAACTACGTAGATATGTATTATTTATTACAACGATCAACACGTTAACAGCGTCTTACCACGAAATGAGAGTGAACTTATGAAGTTCCGCCTTTGATTAATGCGCGAGTTTCTTTTCGGGGATAAAGCTCTTTTCAGGAGCTGAAAGACGTAGCTCGCCCAGAGGGGAACAGAGTCGATTCGAGTTTGCTTTAGACGAGGGGTTTTATTGGCTTTTATTTTGAGACCGAGTTAGCTTTGATGTATCAGGAAAGTTGCGCTTAAATAGCCGTTCAACGATGAAGTTACTCTCAATGGATTCTTGTGTTTTACTGGCTGGATCGCGGATATAGAGACGATTTTGCGACACGGTTTAAAGGCGCTTTGGAAATTTCTTAATTTGGTCGTTTGCAAGATTTTATGGTGGAAAATTTAACCTGAAGATTCTAACATAATTAAAGATTGGAAATTAGGAACTTTTCTTAATATTCTGTATTTTTGAATTCGTAAAATTCCTGATACAAGTTATCAAATTTTTAAGTATTTTTTAAGTTTCTTCAATTTATTCGTATCAACATTCATATCATCAACATATCTTCACAAATGTGAATTTGAAATATAGTGCATGTAGAGACATTTTGAAAGACGTTTTTTATCTTACCAGATAAAATATTTAAATTTAATACTAATCGCCTACGCAAATGTCAGAACCCAGCAATATTTTTGAAGAATTAATTTTAAAAAAACTTTATGTAAATTCCCGAAATAATTCAACGTGTGCATAAAACAAACGAAAACAATTTCGACAAATTTATTTTCCTTCGTGCGATAATTATTAAAGCAACGTTCATCAATCATCATACATGTGTGAGTAGCCATTAAAGTGTTAATGAAACTATACCAAAGATGCAAATAACAGTTAAAGCAAATGTCAGAGGAGAAATTTCGGGATGAGATACGAGGCAAAAAAGGATATATTCGTTTACCAGTTAGAAATCATGGAAACTCGTAACAATGCCGGAAGAAAAGCCGATTCCTCCGGAAGTTGCACGAATTTGCTAAATGCTCTCAAGCTAACGCATCTCTGTCTCGAGTCAGATTCCCCACGGGAGGAAGTTCGAAACTAATGGCTGGAAGTCGACGATGTTTCGCTTTTAACGATTTGTTCGTTCCATTTCTGACTAGAGGAGGAACCACCCGATACAAGGTAAACACGACGGAGAAAAAAATGGCTGTTTTGCAAACATCCGATCGACAGTTACGAACTATCAGAAAGCAAATTGGATACGTATTTTTCGAACGTTCGATGCTGGGTTGAAACAAATTTTTACGTTCTGTGAAATGAACTTTTATATGTAAGAATGATACAGATTTTTATATTCAAAAGTGAAATGGACTTTGTATTTGAGGATGAAATAGATTTTTGTGTGCAGAAGTGAATTTAAATTATTAGTTGTAGAATTGAAATGGATTTTTATATGTAAAAACAGATTTTCATATGTAAGAATGATGTAGATTTTTGTATATTATTGTTACTTATTGTTATATGGAACAATGATAATTATTATATGACATGATGTTATTAATTGTTATATGCGACATATGTAACATATAACAATTAACAAATGTAACATATGTAACATATGACAATTAATAAATGTAACATATGCAACATATAGCAATTAATAAATGTAACGTATGTAACATATGCAACATATGACAATTAATAAATGTAACGTATGTAACATATACAACATATGACAATTAATAAATGTAACATATGTAACATATGCAACATATGACAATTAATAAATGTAACGTATGTAACATATGCAACATATGACAACTAACAAATGCAACATATGTAACATATATTAATTTTGAAATATAACAAGGTTATTAATTATTAAATGTAACAGTATTATTAAGTATTAAATGTGACAATGTTAACTGATAAATATAAATTATTGTATAATTTTCTGCAATATTCAAGGGATAGTTGATATGCAACACGCCGGACAAATGGCTACTTTTTTTATTGCAGTAAAATCGTGATAACGTTGGAAAAATTGATGATATTAACGGGTAAGTGGTTAATTGAACGGACCGCAATGAACGCAAAGGTAATAAGCCGATTCGCAGCTGGTATTCAATGCGTTTATGGGTCAATTTCGAACCGCAGTTATCGAATAACGATAGACTATAAATTCGATCTTGTAATTAAACAAGTGAATCTACAAGGATTGTTTAATGATTTGAAAAAATTATTGTTTCTATGATTTTTTCGTCAGAAGATTAATATTTCAAGTGATAAGTTCATTTAAATTTCATTCAAATTAGTTTAATTGAAACTCGAGAATTATTGTTTTATTTATTTAAATATAAACAGTCGAATGTTACTAATTAATTAGGATTACAGTGTCAGTAAATCTATTGTTACTTTAATTATTAATCAGAAAATCATTGAATGAACAATTACAATTTGATTCGTAATCAAAGGACATTTCGTTCAAAATTAATCCGTAATTAATCAGCCGTCAAATCGAGAACTTAATTAATTATTTGAAACCCTGCAACAAAACGCACGGTTTGAAACAAGAAGCAAAATCGTTGCAAATTGACAGTTCCTTGCAAAATGGTAATTACAAAGAGCTATAAATTTGTTCGTAATTAATCAGTTGTCAAATAAAGAAGTTAATTAGTTATTTGAAATGCTATACCAAAATTAATCTCGTGAAATCAATGAGAACTCAAAAAAATATTGTTGCAAATTTACAGTTGTTTACAAAATATCAATTTCATAAATCTTAAAATCAATTCATAATCTACAATCAAATCATCTTAATTAATTATTTAAAATCCTACTCCAAAATTTTCGTTCTGAAACGAATAAAAACTGAAATAAAAATCATTGAAAATTTATAAATCCTTCCAAAACGCCACTATCAAAGAGCTCAAAGTCTCTTAATCAACTTTCCCTCAAATCAAGAGCTTAATTAACAATTCAACTAATTATTCAAAACCGTCTCCCAAAATTTCCCTTCCGAAACGAGTAAAAACTCCCCCCCAAAAAAAAGAGTCGTAACAAATTTACAGAAGCCCACAAAACGTATCAAAGAGCCCCAAAATACGAGCCTTCCTGCGCAAACAATTTTTGCACGACTTTCACGCGAATGGAAGTGAATTTCGCGAGAACGAGCGGGTCGTAGGCACACAACCGTTCGTCCATTAAAATTTCAGAACGCATCGGGGCTTCAAAGAAGCCTTCAGAGTTTTGGTCCGTTTAAAGCTCGAGGATTAAAGATATCGTCGTTGAAACGAACGCGGGTAATCGTTTGGTCAATAATTAATTGATAAAGAGAGATACAGGAACGTTTAATGTTTAAATGAGCATACACGTGTAGAGCCGGGCGAGTTATTAAGGTTTCAACACCGGAGAAAATTACTTACCGAGTATCTGGCTAAGTACGGTGCGGCCATCTTCGCCGAGGCAGGCGCTTCGAGCATCAAAGGGATTTGTGAATTGCACGAATGCATAGCCTTTGTGCATGGATATTCCTGAAACAACAAACGATCATGACGTTCCAATATACCCGGCCAACAACCCTCCGTTCTTTTCTTCCACGGTACGCCAACGAAACGGAAAGACCGACTCGACGGACAGACAGAGAGAACGGGCAAATCTTTAATTAAAATTGTTTCTATGAATTTTGATGAGCGAGAAATCGTGCCTTCTGTTGATCTCGTCATCGTTACGCTTCTAGGAACGTTTCTTTTGGAAGGATAATTTATTTGAGACTAAATTATGGTCTTGATAATACTGTGGATTGTTTGAAAAGTATGTGAGTAGTGTAGTTGTATTTGGGATTTGGGAAGGTATGTTTCAGTTTGGTAATAATGATGCACGGTATCTTAAATATTTCAAGCTTTGAGGTTTTGTGGTATCCAGGTTGTGGGGTACAAGGTTTCAAGGTTATAAGATTATGAGGTTTCAAGGTTAGGTTACAAGATTATTATCTTGTAAGGTTATCTTCAAGGTTACAGGATTATGAGATTGCAAGGTCACACGGTAACAAGGTTTGAAAATTACAAGGTCACAAAGTTTCAATGAGGTTCCAAGGCTACAAATTTCCAAGGTCACAAATTTCTGAAGTCTCAAAACCCCAGAATTTTAGGTTCTTTAGGTCCATAAGTTGCAAAGTTTCTAGATTTCAAGGTCACAAATTTACGAAATCCTAAAATTTCAAGGTTCCAAGTTTCCAAACTTCTAAGGTTCCAATAATCTAAGATTTCAAAATTCTAAATTTTCATATTTCAAAGTCCCAAAATTCTAAGTTTCCAAAGTCCCAAAATTCTGAAGTCGAAAATTTCTAAAGTCTCAAGGTTCCAAAATTCAAAAAATTTCAAGATACCAAAGTACTAGGTCCCAAAACTCTAAATTCCTATGGTCCCAAAGTCCCACATGGTTAAGGTCCCAAAATTCAGAAGTATTGCAAGATCTCAAATTTCCCATATTTTCAAACTTATAGAATCCTAAAAGTTCCGAGTCCAAAAGTCCCTAAGTCCCATACCTCTAAATCCCTAAAGTTCCAAATCCATAAATTTCTAAAGTCTCAAACTCAAATATCTGTAAATTTCTAAAGTCCTAAGTCCCAAATCCATACATTCCGAAAGTCTCAGACTCACATATGCCTAAATTTCTAAAGTCCTAAAGTCCTAAACCCCTAAATTCCTAAAATATCAAACTCAAATATCCTTAAATTTCTAAAGTCCTAAGTCCCAAATCCCTAAGTTTCTAAAGTCCCAAACTTGCATACCTCTAAATTCCTAAGGTCCCAAACTTCCATACCCCTAAATTCCTAAGGTCTTAAATTCCCAAGTCCCCAAATTCCTAAAGTCCCAAACTTGTATATCCCTAAATTCCTAAGGTCCCAAACTTCAATACCCCTAAATTCCTAAGGTCTCAAAGTCCCAAGTCCCCAAATTCATAAAGTCCCAAACTTGCATACCCCTAAACACCTAAAGTCCCAAACTTATATATCCCTAAATTCCTAAAGTCCCAAACTTGCATACCCCTAAATTCCTAAGGTCCCAAACTTCCATACCCCTAAATTCCTAAGGTCTTAAATTCCCAAGTCCCCAAATTCCTAAAGTCCCAAACTTGCATATCCCTAAATTCCTAAGGTCCCAAACTTGCATATCCTTAAATTCCTAAGGTCCCAAACTTCCATACCCCTAAATTCCTAAGGTCTTAAATTCCCAAGTCCCCAAATTCCTAAAGTCCCAAACTTGCATATCCCTAAATTCCTAAGGTCCCAAACTTGCATATCCTTAAATTCCTAAGGTCCCAAACTTCCATACCCCTAAATTCCTAAGGTCTTAAATTCCCAAGTCCCCAAATTCCTAAAGTCCCAAACTTGCGTACCCCAAAACTCCTAAAGTCCCAAACTTGCATATCTCTAAATTCCTAAGGTCCCCAAGTCCCAAGCCCCGAAATTCTTAAAGTCCCAAATTCACATGCCCCTAAACTCCTAAAGTCCCAAAATCCCAAACCCCCAAATCTCCAAACTCCCGAAACTCAAATATCCCACATCCCCAAACCTCCAAAGTTCAAAACTCCCAAAATCCTTAAGTCCCAAATTGCCTAACTGTCAAAATCCCACGACAGATCGCAACAATAACAACCTGAATCCTCAGGGAATCCAAATACGAATGAAAATGAAGTTCATCTCTCAACAGCGATATAACGCAATCGGAAGGTTAAACAGATGCAACGTCCACAGAATTATAGCAATCAAACAGTATCGATATGCCGCACGTGAACCGTACGATCGACGTACAGTATCCTCGAAATTTTCAACCTTCGGCAATATTAACATGTTCCACGCAACTGGCGTGGTCAGATAAGTTTTTTTTTTCTGCCGGGACCATCACTGTCCGTTTCGAGAGGGGGTGGACACATTCTGTACGAAATATATCCGCGTCCGTGGCGTGCACACCCGCTGCCCATATATGTATATAACCGTGGCAGGAATATATGGAGATTTACATATTTGTTTCAGCATAATGAATTCCATGCATGGTCAGCTGCTAACCACGCAAAAGTTATTACGGGTACACAGATTACAGACGACCACTGCAACGTTAAAATGAACGTATCTGCCGACTTGCTACGCAGACTGCCCACGGAATCGATGACCCCCAGCCGTGTCATGTGCTGGTCGATGGAAAAAAAAAGAGGCAGGGAAAAGAAAAGAGGAAATACGGGCAAAAAACGTCGACCGGGTGATACGCTGACCTGAAAGGATAATGGCAGAAAAGCTCTCCTTGTATCTTCATTGTTTATGCGTTTGTTAATATTTTTTACCAATTCGCAACTACTCTTCTCACAAATTTTACACTGATGTCATACATCATGCAGTTGTCTCATTATGTCAAGCATGAAGTGCACGTCGAAGAGCTATTCTAGCTCCTGTTCCGCCATTTTGTTGCTGTTCGTGCATCACGATAGCTCAAATTACAGATTAGGCCTTGTTCTATAAAAATGATTCTTAACACATCTTCGATATCTTGAGTACTTTCCGAGAAATTAATTTTTGAAGTTGGGTACTAAGGTAGGTCCAGGGATACCTATGAAGTGTAGTATTCTGGTATTTTAGCTCGTACGTCGCCATTTTGTTTCCGTTTCCGCATCTCGATACATGGAATTACAGAGTAAGCTTTGATCTACAAACGACTATCAAAATATCTGCCACATCTTTTATACTTTTCGAGAAAATTATTTTTATGTCTCGTCATTAAGCTAGGACATCTAAGGGATACCTATGAAGTGTATATTAGAGAGAACTTATTTGGCTATCAATTTGAATCCAGCAAAGTGGAATTTTATCAGGTATCCTTCGAATCATTGGATAATTGTTGTCTACTAAAACAGGATGCTTCAAGTTCTCAAAGTTCGAACGGTGTCCCTGTTTTTGTCAGACGATTTTCGGACGGTGGTTGCAAAATACTCGACTCGATTTCTGCAATCTGCCTCAAACAGCTGTCACCATGGTCCGACATTCCTCGATAGCTAGCTGGTCTATCTGACAAGCTGAACCTTTTCCAATTTCACGTTTCCCTTGACTCGAAGCCTCGCGCCTCTTCCCAATAAGAACACGAAGAGGTCCTCTTCTCTTGCTTCGCTTCACCGTGTTCCAGCACAAAACAGTCGTCGAAGAGAGATTGCGAATTGTCGTTGCGGCGAGGAGAGTCTGAAACTTTTATGGAAGTTGCGGGAACAGTATGGAGCGGGGAGGAGACATGTCTGATAGAGCGAACTGATTCTTCAGCTTCGGGCTGTTTTATTCTGTTGATGCAAACATTTAATTTGCTCTTACTCGAGGGGATGAAGTTTCTTTTTCTTCAAATGTTTTACCTTCTTCATTCCAGGATCTCAAGGTCCTTCATCATCCGTCTTTAGATTCATTTATAATATTTAAATTGAAATTTTAATTGAATATTTATGTGTGCAAGTCGTTGTTGGTTCAAATATATTTCCAAATTTCTAGAAGATTCTGAAATATCTCTGGGTCTCCATATGTGTTACAATGTGTTGAGATCTTTATATGTCCACATTTCTGTATCTATAGTTCACATCTATGTATCTCATATATCATATTCACATATATGTCCAAATCTATGTATCTCTAAATAGTATGTCCACATCTCTATGTCACTAAATAACAATATGTCCACATTTCTGTATCCCCAAATAACATGTCCACATCTCTATATGACCATATAACAATATGTCCAAATTTGTATATCTGTAACATGTCCAAGTCTTTATGTTCACACATCCCTGCATTACCAAATCGTTATATGATAAACTCTCTACATCCCCAAATCCCAACATGTCCAAATCTCTATGTATACAAATCCTTACATCCCTAAATCGCTGTATGATCAAATATTTACATCACAAATTCCCAACGTGTTCACATCTCTACATCCTCAACTGCTAACGTGTACGAACTTCTACATACCCAAATCCCTATGTTCTTTGGTCGCTACATAGCAAACCTCTATATCCCCAAATAACGTTTGCAAATCTCTATGTACCCAAATGCCTACATACTCAAATCGCTATTTGAATAAACCTTTAGGTCCACAAAAGCTGAACTTGTCCCAAATCCAAATTGCTATATGACCAAATCTCAATATCTGCAAACCTGTCCAAATTTCTACACACCCAAATTCCTATACCCCAAATCGCTATAAACCCAAATAGCTATACTCCAACTCAGACTTCTCCCAAATCGCACATCTCGAATTCCCACATGACCAAATCCGTACATCATCTCAACTCACATTCAAATTACATCTCAAGTTGTCCAGACATTCAAATTTTTCTTCCGATAGAATATAACCTGACAATTCGAAAGAAGATCAAGAGTCCATTTATAAGGATCGATAATTCGAAACAATTTAACGGGCCAACAAAGTGCGGTATTATCGGAAGCAACACGTTCAATGTCCAGCGTCCAATTGGACTGGCAGATACCTGGCTCTGACCGTGTTTGAATTCCGAGGTGTAGAAAGCTCCTCGACCCCGTGGAAACTGACGGCGCCGAGGACAAACGGTGTCTGGAAGCGTCCGATAAACAGCTTACTTTCAACGTCGTCCTCGATAAAGCGACGAGACAATAAATGCGTCCGGGCACAATGCGGCTGCGCGAAACTTTGTCCTGAACTTGAAGTCCTTTTCGTGGAATTAAAAGGAGCTTTCTCGATCCGGCGAGATAAGACGGTCAGCACCGCGAACCGGCACACAGACGGCCATTGTAACGGTGCCACGTTGACAGCTGTACGCCGCAGATTGCCCGGATCCGACCGGAAGTTCCCGATTCTATGGAGTGTCGTCGGGACCGGTGCCGGACAGCCGTTTAATTTTATTCCCAAGTTCGTGAACGGATCTCGATTTTCTCGTGGAAGCAGGACGAAAGGAGGATCGCGATTGCGGAAAGAACAGTTTGAACGAGTTGCAGCCGGTATTTCCGGTTAATCGGGCACGATGTTTGCCCGTAATGGGGCGGGACCTGGCCAATTATTGATTCGATAAAAATTAAACTAGCTCCTGATTTCTTATAGAGGCGGTATATTAACGCTTTGTGTACGTATTCTTGTGACAATTCGAGTTCTTCTTGAAAATTTGATGAAATTTATTGAAATGATAGCTGCTAATTGTCTTGGAATATCGTGACGCACTCGAGACGCATTCGAGACGCAACTATGACGCACTGCTGACGCACTCGAGTCACATCTGTGATGCACTCGTGACGCACTGCTGACATACTCGAGTCACATCTGTGACGCACTCGTGACGCACATGAAACGTAACTATGACGCACTCGAGTTACACCTGTGACGCACTCTTGACGCTGTCGAGTTACATCTGTGACGCACTTTTGACGCACTGGAGACGTAACAGTGACGCACTCCTAACACAACAGTGACGCTCGTGTGACGCACCTGTGACGCACTCGAAACACATGTTGACACACTCATGACGCACCTGTCGTATTTGAACATCATGGTTTTGGATAGAAAATATACATTTTAAGTTGAAAAATAGAATAGCAAGTGTGAGGTGGTTTTAAATGGAAAAGAGATGACTAATCGAAAGTTACAGGAGTTAAAGAGGTATAATAAGGTAAAGATTGTTACGGTAGATGGTTGAATCGAATTTAAGCAATTTCCGAGGGAAAAAGAACCATCAATTTGAAATTAGAGCGGAAGGAAAGAGTTCTTTAAGCCCAAAAAAAGGGGAAGGAAACCGTAAAACCACTCGGTCAAGTAGATAAGGTCAACGTGATGTCAGACAGACGGTAATTCGCTCAAAGAGGATTCTGGCTCGCTTTCCACGGAGCGGAAATTTTCGAACGAGGTACTACGATAATTTCCTTGTAAATGCGGTTTCAAAATACTATTCCGAAGTAACTGAATCCTTTGAACGGTAAGGTAATCAAATTGAAATGGTACATTCGGATGCAACGGGGACTACTATTACATAGGTACATAACTTTAACAATTGTTATTAAAAAATCGTATTTTGCAAATTTGTAAATTTTCATCATTCGGTGCTTATACTTTTGTTAAATTGTAGACTTCACTATTTTCAAAATTTTTCGATTTATGAATTGGTTGTTTATTTATTTCTACAGGCCCTAATTTTTACATATGAAAATTTCCTAGACTGCTAAATTCTTACATTCTCAAATTCATATGTTCTCACATTCCTAGATACTCAAATCCCTACATCCCCAAATCTCTACATACTCAAATACTCACATCTCCAAATCCTCACATCCCCAAATTCTTACATCCCCAAGTTTCTACATTCCAAAATTTCTACACCCCCAAAATGTCTACATACCCAAATCCTCACATCCCCAAATTCCTACATCCCCAAATTCTCACATCCTCAAATCCCTACATCCCCAAATCTCTACATACCCAAATACTCACATCTCCAAATCTTCACATCCCCAAATTCTTACATCCCCAAGTCTCTACATTCCAAAATTTCTACACCCTCAAAATGTCTACATACCCAAATCCTCACATCCCCAAATTCCTACATCCCCAAATTCCTACAGATCCAAATTCTCACATCCTTAAATCCCTACATCCCCAAATCTCTACATACCCACATACTCACATCCCCAAATCCTCACATCCCCAAGTCTCCACGTTCCAAAATTTCTACACCCCCAAAATGTCTACATACCCAAATCCTCACATCCCCAAATCCCTAAACTACCAACTCCACAATTCAAACTTAATCTTCAATAAACCCCCCAGTGAACTGAAACGAAAATGCAAATCAAATAATGTGAACCGAAAAGAAGTTCATTAGTCCACAAATTTCGCCAATTTTATGTGCATCGATAAAAAAATTATTCGAAACCCGTCAGATCGTAAAAGCGTGAATGTTAAAAGAGAAGATGATGAAAGGAGAGAGAAATTGAAGGCGAAACATAAAACGATTTTATGTCAATGTTAGTCGAGGTGTCAGATCGATAGGATTATTCGAATTTAATGCGGAAAGTTTTCATTAGATACGTAACGCGAGAAGCATTGCGCAACTTGGACGGAAACTACGTCATAGACTGCGCTTTAATTTCACCAGCTTCAGAAACACCAAACATGGATCGCGTTCGCGCAGCAGTGACAGCTGTACGCAACAGACTTCAAGAAACTCGAAATTCGTATAAGTAAGACCGGAGTTTCCACGGAACTACAGCCAACAGTAAAAGTGTCACACTTTTATTAACAGCGCGCGATCCTGCTGTTGCTCGTCAAACAACCGGATGCGGTTTAACTTCCCCGTAACTTCATCGTATTATTCTATTCAACGACACACGTCGCGTTTCGTAACATTTTTACAATTTTATCGCGTAATTTTGTAATAAATATTAATTATCTTAATGTTATAATTTTGTAATAAATATTAATTGTATTAATTTGATCATTTTGCATATGCAAAGTATGTATGAATTTGCAATTTTAAAAAAACTGGGTTGATGGGTACTTGGAAATTATTCATTTTCAAAATCATGTTAGTAATTTTATTATTCAATATTTTTGTATGATATTTTTCAGAGGTGTAGAAGGGTAGATATGTTGGATAATTGAAAAAACTTTTAAGATGAATGTCAAAGATTATTTAATATTTTTCTTCCATTTTATGTTCGATTTTAATAGAAAATTTCAGAAAAATACAAGAAAGTATAAGATGTCGTGTCAGATGAAGCTCAAAGTTTAGCTGTTGCAGTTGCAATAAAAATAACCAAAATCGAACGACAAAAGAAGGTATGGTCTCGTTTATGAAGAGGGTGTACCTCGAAATAGGTATCTAAAAATGTCCATAAATCTTGATCGAAGAACAGTATCTAATTACAGGCAACAACAACGATTTCACAGAAACGTTTCCCCGTAACGAAAGTTCCTAATCCAAATCGAATTCAGTGGCGGACGCAATCTTCGTAGCCCCAATTTATTATCGTTCACCCCCCACCCCCTCGAAAGCCGATACCGGGTTTAGTTGCTGGCAATAAAGTACGTTTCCCAAACGAAGTTAGTGCTACAATGAAAGCAACCGAGTCATCGTGGGGGTCTTCGTGAAACTAGAGACGGATATCCAATCGGGATATCGAAGGTCAAGGAGCTATCACGGCACAAATTGGGTTACCAAGGACGAAGCGTATCGAGAAAATCCTATTTCCAACTCGCTATTTTTCTCGTCCCCCCCCCAGGTAACCGAAGCTCCCATGCTTTTTATACCGGATAACAGCCACGAGTTTGCCCCTGTTATCCGACCCGATCTTTGAATCCGCTCAACTTTCGACCAGTTTGTAACTAGCCACTCTTTTCCTCGACTTTACCCGGGAACCCAAATAAGCCCCCTCGTTATTTTACACACGTTTTGTAATTCGTTTCGGATAATACGATCCACGTTTATACCGTCCCCGAATAACGTTCGTTCAACATTGGATTTCTACGTTCTAATTTCACCGTAATCTTTTCTTACGTACGTCTTCCTTTGCGGAAGTAAACGATCTTTAAAACGATTTTAAAATCATTCTTTAGTATGATGTAATTGAATGGATGATGTTGCATAACTGAATAGATATGATGACATTGTCTATTTTAATTTCAGTAATCTATTCTTCGTATCAATTTTATAGTTGCTTTTACCCCCTGAAATATTGAGACGCACTCGTGACGCGCCAGATACACTCATGACGCACACGTGACGCACCACACACACACATGACGCACTCGTGAGGTATATGACGCACCGGATATACCCATGACGCACACGTGACGCACCAGACACACATGACGCACTCGTGACGCATATGACGCACATATAACGCACCAGACACACATGACGCACTCTTGACGCACCAGATACACCCATGACGCACACGTGACGCACCACGCACACACATGACGCACACGATACACCCATGACGCACACATGACGCATTCGTGAAGCATATGACGCATTCACGACGCACATATGACGCACCAGACACACATGACGCACTCTTGACGCACTAGATACACCCATGACGCATATGTGATGCACCAGTGACGCACTCGTGACGCAACCGAGACACACCCGAGACATATCCACATAAATGAACATTGCAAACGACAATTATCCACCTAAATGACCATTGCAAGTAACCCAAAAGTAAGAAATGAGAAATATCCACAAGAACAGGTGAAAGTTCCAGCTGAAAATAACCGACGTAAAATGTTTGTCCCGTTTAATAAAATAAATCCGTGATAGCAGCCGATAAAAACGCTTGATCCGGTGATTCGAGAATAAGTAGTCCATAAGGGGCGAAATGGCCCAGCTTTGTCGCTCATTTTCCCTGTCTATCGCGTTTCATCGTCCAAAAATCTGACGTCTGACGTTCGTGGCATTTTACCAGAATACGAAAGAATCTCTAAAACGCGGCCGGGGAAGCTGATCCGGTGGATTTCGTTTATGTGATTTCACAGGGAGAGACCTACCTGCCAGACGGCCGTACCGCTGAAACATTCGCTCCACATCGGTTTTGCTGCACTGAAACGTGTTTAGATTCCCGACGAAAACTCGGGAATTCACCGCCTGTGGGTCCTGCGAATTGGTCTGGTTGCCCACTTTGCTCATCTTCATTGCCTGAAACAGAAGAACGTAACGGATACAGTTTATCGCCGGACGTGATTTGACTGACGATTCATGTATGAAATATGATACACGGTTATTTCATCAGTTTCCGGTGGAACGGAAACCGCGATTGTTACGCGATATCTGGTCATTATTTATAGGCGTCCGTTTTTGCGTTCACCGACTTCTCCCAGTTTCTGTTCATTAACTTCTGCACAAACATTACAGCAACAATAAAATAATAGCAATCTCGCGTATTTTGTAACCGTTTTGATTGAACGTTTGATTGAAACCTTCCATTTCTGGTTACCGACTTTTCCATTAATTTCTATTGTAATAGCCGGTGAAATATTACACACTCCGATCGAACAGGAGCTTAAATTTTGAAAAATCAAACTGGTCAAATTTCATAATTTGCACATTTACTGTGGTAAAGTTAATTAAGTTTGTCCTGAATAGTATACGACACCGATTTTGCGTATCCTTATCTCCTGAGGTAAAAAAAATATGCGGAATTTCAATTAACCGCACGTTGCTCAATTAACGCGTGATCATTCGCAAGATTAACTCATCTCGCAGAAAATCGAGGCAGTCGTGTCCCACGTGTACAATCCGTATCTCGTGTTTAGCATCGGTCTGACTAACGACCTCATTAATTTTGTAGCGATTATTATACCCGGCTACAAAACGGAACGTGGAGACGCTTCGAAACCGTGGTTTTTAGAATGGGATAGCAACGCGTTAATTAATTCCTCGCGTTTTCATACCGCGACACGGAACGACGCCGTCTTTGGATAATTTAAAGGACTCCCGCGAATCTCATTAAGTATCCGGCAGCTGACGACCAACTTGTTCGTTATCGATTCTCGTTGAAACTGTTGATTGTCCCCGAACGAACTGTTGCTGACGTCTGAACGTTTCTCCTTTCGAGAAAAAAACTGCTACGATATTTAAATATTCGCTTTGTCCCTGTCTCGATACGCGTGAATCGAACGTAATATTTTTCACCCTCCAACGTTTCACCAATATTCACTTTCTTTTCATTACTTTTACCGATACGGAAATCCGATTATTTGCACAACAATTTCTGCTTTCGAATTTCGTTGAATTACATGTATATTTCATTTCGGTTGCTGTTTATGGAATGGGATGCACTTTTGATGCGCGAATGTGCGAGAAAATGGGGTGTGATAATTACAAGAAGATCTAGTTTGGAGGTTTTTATTAAGATAGAGAATTATTCTTAATTTTTTATTTCTCTTTCAAGTTTCTATTTTTTATTTCTACTTCAATTTTGTATTTTCCATTCCTATTTTAATTATTAATTTTTATTTCTATTTTATTTTTAAGTTACTTGTGTTTCACAAGCCAGTCGATTTTTTATTTCTACTTTAATTATAAATTTCTTATTCCTATTTTATTTGTAAATTACGTGTGCATTACATGCGAGTAGATTTTACATTTCTACTTTAATTATGAAATTTTTGTTTTTATTTTACTTTTTAATTACGCGTGCGTCATACACCAGTAGACGTTTTATACCTACTTTAATTATTAACTCTTTATATTTATTTTGCTTTTAAATTACGTGTACATTGCAAACCAGTAGATTAAATATTAAAAAATACACCTGCCAACAAAAAGTCTAAATAAATTTTGCAAATAATACACAGCGCTATTCGTAGTCCCCTAATTAGTGTAGAAGGTGAATGAATACGATTTCCCACCGATTTATCAAATTCGTATTTTCTACCCGAAATAAAAACGATCCCGCAACGCGATAATAAATAAAAATATACTAAATGCCTCTACGTCGTTTACACACGGAAATCGTGCAGTTTCGAAATAACAGCCTGTAAGCTTTTGTTTCGAAGTTTCGCAACCGTTGAAAATCGTAATACGCATACGGATTTTATTAAAATTTCGCGAGCTGTGTCCAGCAACGAATGCTCATTATACCGTACAGGTATGTATAATGTTAAACGAGTAAATCCTTGACGAACAGCTTGGTGAAAATATGCAGACCTCCATCCAATCAAATGCTCTGTACCTTTATAATGAAAGTTCTCGTTACTAATGCCGAGTAATGTGTGTAGACGGTCCGCATTAATTTTAGTGTGATCGATATGGGTATTTGATTTTGCGTGTGTGTCGCAGCAGTAAACGACCGGAATCATTAGATTGTCAACGAGTGAATATAAGTGAACTGTATCTGTACTACAACCACACATGACGCACTTAAGTCACACATGACGCACTCAAGCTATAGATGACGCACTCAAGCTATGGATGACGCACTCAAGCTATGGATGACACACTCAAGTTACATATGACGCACTCAAGTTACAGATGACGCACTCAAGTTACAGATGACGCATTCAAGCTATGGGTGACGCACTCAAGTTACAGATGACGCACCCAAACTGTAGATGACGCACTCAAGTTATAGATGACGCACCCAAAACTGTAGATGACGCACCCAAACTGTAGATGACGCACTCAAGCTATAGGTGACGCACTCAAGTTACAGATGACGCACCCAAACTGTAGATGACGCACTCAAGTTACAGATGACGCACTCCAGTTACAGACGACGCACTCAAGTTACAGATGACGCACTCAAGCTACAAGTGACGCACTCAAGCTACACATGACGTTCTCAACCCACATATGCATACATCAAACGTGACAAATCTTACTCGAATTTTGAATACGCTTCAATTTGGAGTTTAAGTCCAATTATAATTTGCACGGTCAAGGATTGCCGAATACAAAATGGACATAACACTTCAACTTTTCTTCTCTGTTTTAATATTGTAGCTGTGATCAGTTAGTTCCGACTGACACACCTGATAAATCACAAGGCAAGGGGTTAAGAACTAAGTGTACGTGCGTTGCAGCGTCAGCAATATTAAGTGACGATTAAACGACGCGAATCATTAGATTCCCAACGAGTATGAGTGGACTGTATCTAAACGAATTTCACTTCGAACGACCAGAGTTTATTTTGTTGTGTACTTGATGACTCGAGAGTGACTTCGAAGAATTTTTACGTTTTACGAAAGCTCGGAGTGGGCTGACAATTTTTGTGACATTGTTGAGGGAAAACAGTTTCTGTTTTTTTATTGGTTTAGGTAAAATTCGGCTGGAGATGGAAATGCGTATGAAGTGTGTCTTTTCCACGAATTAATTTGAAACTAGAAGGAATGGAAAACTGTTGAAGTATCGCTAGAAACTTGTACCGAGGTCTAATCCTCTTGCTGCAATATGCATTCTATGATCTAACAGTGATATAACGATTTTGTTTTAGCAATTTCAAGACGCGTTTCTCTGTCGATTAAATCTGTGCTCTGTAAATTACCTGAAATATTTACGAGTATTTATCTTTCATTGTTCGAATCGATTTCTCGATAACTGGGTTAAATCCAAGTAAGAATATATCAGCGACTCGGCTAATTTAGGAACCTGATGTTTTCGTCAATGACCTGTGCCAATTTGCGCGCTTTTCTGTTTTAGGAAGTCTGTTCGGGAATTTGAAGAAATTAGATTGGAGCAGATTTAAATCAGGTTAAACTATTTTATGATTTGTGGATTCTGTCAGTCAACGTTAAAGTCGAATTTTTTAATAATATGGCAGTGCCTGTCATACACTTTGAAAAGATTAAAAAATAGACTCACTGTTAAGTGTTATTATTACAATCATAATGTGGAAATTTCTGAATTTATAAATTGACAAGTTTGTTAGTATAGAAACTAAGAAATTTCTGAATTTAAAAATTGAAAAATTGAGAAGTTTGTGAACATAGAAATGGAGAAATTACTGAATGTAAGAACTTTTTCTCTATAAGAACTATAACTCCATCCAGGTTATTCAGTAGTTCATATTTTATAAATAAAAGAAGAATATCGAATGGTAATGACTTTTGAAAACAGTTTCTATAATATATGCAGCAATAACACAACACGTCATGGAGTATATACATAACTACCCCTTAATATCGGACTGATTGATGTCGAGGTAATTACTAGCGAACATGCTCAGTCAAGGGAAATTACTGGTGTTCCTAATTAGACACTTAGCGTGTCCGTTCTATAATTAACACAAACTATAAGAATTTTAATACAACAAATAAAAACAATCTCAGTTCTGATACAAGTGCAGCAGGGACGATTGAAAATTACAAATTTTATAATATAATTTAGGAAATTGAAAATTTCAGCGTCTGTAAACTTATAAAGTAGTTTGAATATTTCTGTGGGAGAATTTTAAAATTCTCATACTTAGAAGGATTCTAAATGAAAAATTTGAGAAATTAAATCTTGCAAACATAAAAATGTGCAAAAATGTAGAAATTTTAGAAACTTGTTAAAATCTGCAAATTACAAATCAACAAGTTTGAAAAATTAGACACTCAAGAATTTGCAAACTTGAAGATCAGAAATTTGAGAATATAAAAACTTGCAAACATAAAAATGTGCAAACTGCAAAATTAAAAAGTTGAACAATTGTATTACTAATATAATGTCAGAACTGATCCAATTATGTTCAAACTTAAAACCTCCCCAATTTCTGAGAACATTTTCAAATGCGACATCAGTAGGGTGTATGAAAAATTTCATTAAACGTTAAAAACCATGGACGAAACAACACCGTCGAATATCTCCGCGTGAAATCGAGTTAACCGAACGGTCGGTAGAACCGCGTTCAACTAAGCAGAAAAACAGAGTTATTTTATTTGGCGTTCAAATTCGAGCTACATTTTTTAGCGTCCGCTATCCCCGTCACAATTTGCCTCGATTTCAGGCCCGAGTTTCGCGACAAACGCTTTCAATGCGTTTCCACAAACGCTTTCAGCGTGCAGCTACATTTTCCGGTCACGTTAAGCCACGCTTAACTCGAATGATATTTCCGTCGTCGAAAACATTCGTGCGAAATCTGATCGAAAAAAAAAAAGCGTCGGTAAGAAACAAACAGCGAATGAAAGCAAAAACGAACGACGGAAACGAAGGGGTGGTACGTTTTCTGAATAATACTCATCATCGATTTTACACATTTCGATTTCCAATCGAACTCTCGTTCGAACTCGCCGAAAACACGGCCGCGTAATATTTTTTTTTTTTTTCCACCATCGAATACCGTAATTACTCTTTTATTTTCTTTCGTTTTGTCGCCGGGGATCGTTCACTAAATTCCCATTATTTCCGGTCAAACGCATCCAACAATCGAAAACATTGAATAAAAACGCCATACTGGCTGCACCGTTGTCCCTCCGTGTTTTAATGGCGCCTCTCGTTATTCCGTGCACCGTGTAACGAACGAGATTATTTTTATCGAGTGTTTCTATTCAAAATCCACCTCGCGAAATACGTATCGATACAATTTTATGATTAGTTTAATAATAAAATTCTTTCTATAATTGATCCCGGATTTCTGATGAATTCGGGGGTTTATTTCTGTTTAATATATCGAGGGATTAATCCTTTGCACTCGTGTGTCGAGTGTCGCTCTTATAAATAATTTTAATAAGTAGATTTGATTAGAGATATTTGGTTATGAGTATCTGGAAAATTTGGGGATTTAGGTATTTGGGGATTCAGGAATTTGGGAATTTAATCGATTTATCTAGGTCTAGTCTAGGGGATTTCTAATTTGAGATTTTTAGTGTTTACGGATTTGGGAATTTAGAGGTTTATAGTCTAGGGAATTTCTCATTTTAGAATTTTAGCATTTAGGGATTTGGGAATTAAAAGATTTATCTAGGTCTAGTCTAGGGGATTTTTAATGTGAGATTTTTAGTGTTTACGGATTTGGGAATTTAGAGGTTTATAGTCTAGGGAATTTCTAATTTCAGAATTTTAGCATTTAGGGATTTGGGAATTTAAAGATTTATCTAGGACTAGTCTAGGGGATTTTTAATTTGAGATTTTTAGTGTTTACGGATTTGGGAATTTAGAGGTTTATAGTCTAGGGAATTTCTCATTTTAGAATTTTAGCATTTAGGGATTTGGGAATTTAAAGATTTATCTAGGTCTAGTCTAGGGGATTTTTAATGTGAGATTTTTACTGATTAGGCATTTGGGAATTTAAAGATTTATCTCAGTCTAGTCTAGGGAATTTCTAATTTTAGAATTTTAGTATTTAGGGATTTGGGAATTTAGAGGTTTATAGTCTAGGGAATTTCTAAGTTTAGATTTTTACAATTTAAGAATTTAGGAATTTAGGGGTATAGTCTATGGGATTTCAAAATTGAAATATTTCGCATATAGGGATTTTGGAAGTTTGACACATACAGTTGTAGAAATTTGGGAAATTTAAAAAATCAGATTTGGAAAATTTTTAGATTTGGAGTCTGAAGAGTTGAAAGTATTATTCCTTATATAACATAATTATAGCCATAAAAGTTGTGGTCCTAATTCTGTATGTAATGTAACACGTAATGTAACTAGTAATGCAATATGTAACATAACTAGAAGTGTGTGAAGAAATCGCAGAGACGTGTGAAAGTATGGGAAGTGAATTTGAAGTAGGAAAGCAACGAGTGCAAGATAAGAGCTATCATTTCCGCATATTGATTCGCATTTGCGACCAGGTATCTGCTCCTTTATTATATCTCTTTCCGTTAGTGTGCGACGAGCCTAATGTCTTGATAGCACTTTAGAATTGATGTGCAACCAGCTGTGGTGTTATTACCGATATAAAGTTAATTCAAGTGTCGCGAGATCAGGTGGAAGTCAGTGAAAATATTTCGTTGCAACAATTTTGCAGTAATCGTAAAACTACATCTTTTATGTAATAATAAATACGTGGTACTATATCAAATAAATTTATATACAATTGTAATATATATTATTCTACTAATATTGTATTAATGTTATGTATGTAATTATTATTATGTATTAATGTTCTTCAAAGCTCGTTTTACCTTTAAATTTTGTTAATTACTGTACAACGTATAGATGGTAATCGACGTGTTAATTACAGAATGTCAAATATATCTCAGCGTAGAAGTTTCAATTTACTGCTTTAAGTATTCATCAAGAAAATTTCAATTAGCACCATCGGTTTACACGAGACGTACCTTCTTTCCTGTTTTGATCAAAGTCTCGCTAAACATCCAATCATTAATCAAACTTTATTCAGAAATTAATTATCAATGTTATTAAATGCTTTCAAAGAAATTCTTCCACGTATAATTTCAGTCATCGGGGATCCAGCTATTGCTTGTATATGTAGCTAATTTCGAAACGAACATGCATATCAGTGTTTTTCTGAATTATTATACATATGCACACTTTCAAATTTCTAGATTTTCAATAGTCTTCAAATTTTCAGATTTTGTAGGTCACAAATTTTGTAATTTTGTAATTTTCTAGTTGTCTAGTTTTCTAGTTATCAAATTTCCAAAATTTCCAAAATTCAATATTTTCAAATTTCTAGACCCCTAAATTACAAAGTCTCCAAATATGTTCCCCAATTCCTAGGGTCCGAATCCCTAGATTCCTTACTCTATTTTTCTCAAAATCCCTAGATCCCCAAAATCTTACAACCCCAAATTCCTACATTCTCAAATTTCTACAATTCCAAATTCCCTCTTCCCCGAATTTCTACATCCCAAATTCTTACACCCCGAAAACACTAGATTCCCCAAATTTTACGCCCCCAAATACCTAGATCCCCAAATTATTTCTTCCCCCAATCCCTACATTCCCAAATTTCAACAATTCCCAATCTCTACATCCCCAAATTCTCCCACCCCAAATTCCCACAACCCAAAACACTAAATCCCCCAAACCTACGTCTCCAAATTCCTAGATCCCCAAATTCGTAAACCGCATTTTCCCAGATCTCCAAACTACCTCTCCAAAATCAGAACCCACTAAAAATCCTGAAAAATCCCTAAAACTCATAAAACACCTCTCCCAAAGAAGTGTCCACAATGTATTTATTACACAACTATAAAAATTAGCTTTGCATTCGATGCGCAAGAATCGGAAAATAACGAGATGAAGATCTCCAGCAGATTTCGACGGGAAATAAGTGAAACGTTCGCCGGACGAGAAGTGAACGGTTTGGAATAGCCGGAGAGGAAATTAACGAGATTCCGAAAGTTTGCGCAACAGTCGACGATTTCAGGTAACGATACCTGAAATTATACAGCGGCGACCAACCGCTGCCCACTCTTTGTTTCACTTCCTACATAAATTATGGATAATCTTCTTAGTTTCATGCCTCCCTCGGGGAACTTCCGCTTCCGATGATCGCGGCAGAGATTAACTTTGAATTCGAGAAACACGGCGGCGCCTTCTCGCTACGGTCAGATCTTTAACTTCTTTCCTTTTTCGTTACTCCGTGCTCATTTTCATGCTATTTTCGAAACGAATCCGCGACTTAATCTCGACCGTTTCATATTCAATTCGAACACCCGTTACCTCGTCAAATTGAATAACTTTACTTCTATAACTGCTGCCTTTACGGATATCATTCTGTCTTTCGGCCACGATTATGCAGGTCTGATGATAGGCGGATTGTCTAGGGATAGGTGGACTGTCCAGGGATGTGGAGGTCTCAGAATAGAAGAGAGATGTGAGGATGTCAGAATATACGAACCTGAAGATGTGCAGATGTCAGCATACAGTCGGTTCCACAAGAGCGTGGACGCGATATCTATGAAATTTGATATTCAATACAGCAAAGATTGCGTCAAATATACAATGTCTTCTCTAATAGCCCTGCAATTATCTTAGTATTTCTGTCACTGAAAAGTTCAAGTCATTTCGAGATGAGTACGGTAAACGATTCGAAGCATTCTTGTGCCAACACCCGAAAGGGCCAAAAATGAGTGTTACAAATGCAGCAAAATATCTGCACAAGTCTCACGAATTTGTAAATAAGTGTATGCAACGTTATAAAGAGACAAATTGTGCTGATCTCCCTGATCGAGGTTCGAAGCGAGCTACGGAACTTAGTGCGGCGGGGTTCCGGAACTTTATGCGTCTTTCCGGATAATTTAAATGCTCAGAAGATGATTAAACTGTACCAAAGGGGTCTCTTAGTATCGTAACATTGGTTTAAAAGAACCAGAGACCATTGGATACTTCAAGAGGACGACTCCAAACACCGAAGCCTTTGTACGGAATGGAAAACAGCGAATGGTGTCAACGCGTTGGATTGGCCATCTCAGTCCCCTGATGCCAATCCAATCGAAAATGTTTGGTCTCTCATGAAGTACAAACTCCGAGGAAAGCGTATTTTAAAATTGAAGACGCTAGTTTGCCGTATTCGAGAAATATGCAGATCTCTTCCTGTCTCATACGCTGCAAAGCTGATTGAAAGTATGCCCAGGAATAATCGCTAATGGTGGTGATTGGACACATTATTATGCAAATGCGTATTTGTTCTTTAAATGTACTTTCGACCTATACAACCTTTTTACAGAAAAGATTTACTTGCACTCAGATATCGCGTTCATGCTCTTGTGGAACAGACTGTATAGGAACCTGGGGATATGAGGACGTAGAAATTGGGGATTGCAGATATCTGGGGACAATGAGACCTGTAGATGTGGAGACTTGAGAATATAGGTAGTTGGAAATGTAGTGATTTGGGGATGTAGAGTTTGTGGAAATAGATATTTGGGGATGTAGGTATTTGGGAATATAACAATTTGGGGATGTGGGTATTAGGCAAGATAGGTATTTGGAGATGTAGCGATTTTGGGGTGTAGCGTTTTGGGGATATAGGTATGTGGGAATGCAGCAATTTGGAGGTCAAGGATTTTGGGAATATAGCAATTTGGGGATGTAGAGATTTGGGAATGTAGACATTTGGGATATAGCGATTTGGGTATGTAGGTATTTGGGGATGTAGCGATTAGGGGCTGCAGGTATTTGGGTATATAGGTATTTGGGGATGTAGCGATTGAGGAATGTAGGGATTTGGAAATGTAATAAATTTGGGAATGTAAGAATTTAAAGATGTAGGGATTTGTGAATGTGAGGATTTGGGGAAGTGAGGATTCAGGGCTACAGAAATTTGGGGATGCAGGGATTTGCAGATACCGAAATTCGGGGATATAGAAATTTATCCATATGAAGATTTATATAGGAATTCCACAATACACAGATTTGATGATATAGAGATTTGAAAACATATCTCGGGACATAAGAATCCAACCCTCTGCACTTGTGTCTCCTCTAAAGATACATTTTAAGTGACCAAAGAAATCTCCCTATACCCATACAAGGATACTTCATAAATCAAGTGACCTAATCCACTAATCTCGTGATTTCAACTAATCTATCCAGCACCCTCAATTTTCGAAACCACAGCTCCAAAGTTAGAATATAAATTTGTGATAGGGACTATCCTATAAACCGAACAATTTGAAACTTGAACAATCTATTCAACTTCTGAATTCCAAGATTAAACATTATGTTTGCGATGCATGTTGAGAATAATTGCAGTATGAGATAAAGGTACTTTCGATGAAAGCGACCATTTGAAGAAATGAAAGAACTTGCAATCTTGTAGATATCTCTAGTACAGCATCATGTATTATAGCTGAATTGTAGGAACGAACGAGGCAAACGTTAGAGAGGACGATGTACAATTACTAGAAAGATAGTTGGGGATTGGGTAGATTCAATTTAATGTTTCTATCGCGTTGCAAAGTAAGATCGCGTGGAGCATGAACGATAGAAAGAAATTAGTCGAGGGTGGAGATCAGAAAGTGGCTTGAAATTAAATTCTAGTAATCAGTGGTATTGATTATGAGTACAGACCAGCAGTCAGAGGGGTTAACTACCCTTTATTTTTAAAAATCATTTGCATTTTCCATGTTTAAAAATCATTAATATTGACATATTTTTGAAAATCATTAATATTGACATATTTTTAAGGAACCGTCAAGAGATTGACAAAGTCATAACATGATGAATAGTCAACTATTATTAATCAAGTTTTTAATTGTTACAATGCAAAACAGTAAGATTTATACAAATTTGAACCTTGAAATTTATTTTTAAATATGAAATTTGAATTTTGAAAATATTACATGGCAATAATGTTTATGATAACTGTATTTTATAGGGACCAACAATTACATGGGTAAACTACCCTTAATTTCTTAAAAAAAAATTCTACAAGTTCAACAAATCAATTTTTATATTTGTTGACAAAATATTACCATATTTTTAAGTATCTTTGAAAAGCTCAACAAATTCATAAGCTAATAAATATTAAAGAACTAATTATTTATTATCAAGTTACTAATCGTTGAAAATCAAATTTGAAGCATGATGTTCATTGTCAAATATAAAATTCAAATTTCAAAGAACTATTGAAGATGACTTTAATTTACAGTCTACAAGAGGGTAAACTACCCTTAATATCTGTGAGAAAAATTTATTCTCCAAGTTCAATAAAACATTTTTAATACATGTTGGCTAAACATTTCCACATTTTTAAGTATCTTTGAAAATGTCAACAAATTCATAAGCTAATAAATATTCAAGAACTAATTATTTATCATTTCAAATTTTTAATCACTGTAAAGCAAACTTGAAACTTGAATTCTCGTTGAAAAATAGAAAACAGAGAAATAGTAAAATATTATCGATGACTGTAATTTACAGAGTGTACAAGAGGGTAAACTACCCTTAATATCTGTGAGAAAAATTTATTCTCCAAGTTCAATAAAACATTTTTAATACATGTTGGCTAAACATTTCCACATTTTTAAGTATCTTTGAAAATGTCAACAAATTCATAAGCTAATAAATATTCAAGAACTAATTATTTATCATTTCAAATTTTCAATCACTGAAAAGCAAACTTGAAACTTGAATTCACGTTGAAAAATAAAAAACAGAGAAATAGTAAAATATTGTCGATGACTGTAATTTACAGAGTGTACAAGAGGGTAAACTACCCAAAATTTCCGAAAGAAGCGATTATACCGCAAGTTCGACAGAGCATTTTTAAAAAGTGGTCGGCTATCGAACGAGTGTGATAGGTCGAAAGGACGATAGCGTAACGCGTAATGCCGGTGTAGATCGAGTTTCGAATTCTCAAAAGCCAGCCAGGGGTGAATTGACGATATTTCTGGTGGCCGGGCATTGTCGGCCACAATCCGGCAGTGACTTCGAAATCGCGTATCGTACAATTGCTACCAAATTCCGTGTTTAAGAGGGCCGACTATATAGATTCGTAACGAGCGTATTCAAAGCGACGCTGGATTACCGTTTTACTCGGGAGAAGGCAATTGTAGTAGCTCATTATGCTTAGATACAATCGGTCGAGAAAGCTTCACCCATCGGACGCATGAAATTTCGAATATTAACCCTTTGTGCGCCATTTACTTCGTTAATGCATCGTTAACCAACACACTGATCGAGGCTTTTGTTCTTAGACGCGATACTTTTTCTCTTTCGATCGGGAATAAAAATATTCGAGTTATTCCAGAAAATTTACTCTTTATTACTGTTCGCTGGTGTTTTTTTCAGCTTCTGTGTTTCATTGTTACTGAGGTATTAATATATGAATAATGGATAATAGGTAGTGTTATACAGTTATTATCTTGATGAAGGTTTCAGTTTGACAAAAGAATATTAATAATTTTTGTAATTGGAAATATTACATCGTCCATTTTGAGGGGATGAAAATTTAGGAAATTCATTGATCTACTTTCTTAATATTGTTGTGCGCAATTCTCTAAATGGTAAATTTTAAACATTTTTGAGTATCAAAATTCTAAGGTTTCCAAATTCTATATTTCATGAATTTTCAATTCCACAAATGCTCAATTTCATAAATTCGAAATTTCCCCAAAATCTAAAGTTTCCAAATTGCAATTTCCCCAAATTCCAAATATTCCAAATTCCAATTTCCCCAAATTCCAAATTTTCCAAATTTCAATTTCCCAAAATTCTAAATTTCCCAAATTCCAATTTCCCCAAATTCTAAATTTTCCAAATTCTAAATTTCCCAAATTCTAAATTTCCCGAATTCCAATTTCCCCAAATTCCAAATTTCCCAAATTCCAATTTCCCCAAATTCCTACATTCCCAAATTCTAAATTTTCCAAATTCTAAATTTCCCAAATTCTAAATTTCCCAAATTCCAATTTCCCAAATTCCAACTTCCCCAAATTCCAATTTCCCCAAATTCTAAATTTTCCAAATTCCAATTTCTCCAAATTCCTACATCCCCAAATTCTAAATTTCCCAAATTCCAAATTTCCCAAATTCCAAATTTCCTAAATTCCAATTTCCCCAAATTTAAAAATTCCCAAATTCCTACATCCCCAAATCCCGAAATTGCATGTACGATTATCTACCAGAAAAATAAAGTCGTCGAGTATTTTTATTCGTCCCTACGTCCATTACTTCACTATCGAAGTGGTCGACTGTTTCTAGGAGGAAAAGAAGACAACCGTTCGTGAGCTGGAATCCTGATAGCAAACTCGGTTATTTCGTCGAATTTGTATGCTTGTACCAAGCTAACTTGCTTGTTTCGTCTTCGTTAATAATCACGTCCTTCTTTGTCCTAATAATTGCAATCGGGAACACGAGCTGCATCCTCGCTGAATCCCCGACCCTAATTTCTCTCAATCGAATAATTAGCCGCACGCCTGACCAGCATTTCGGCTTTGTTAACATTTTCGGTAACGAATGGTCACTGAACCGTTTTCCGTTTTTCCTTCTACACGTAATTTCTCTTGCACATTGTCCAACACACCTGCCGTTGAAAATGCCAATTTCGATATCGGTGAATTGTTATTCGATTATTATTATCTTCTTTGATGCTATGAAAATGAACTTCTCAAAGAAAATATATATCAAATATCATATATTGCTTGAATATTATTAAAGATAACATTTTAATAATTTTATCGAAGACTGATATTTAAATAATTTTACTGAAGACTGTAATTTAAACGATTTTATTAAAGTCTGAATTTTACTTGATTTTATTGGAGACACAAATTTCTATCATTTTACTGAACACTAAAATTTCAATGATTTTATTCAAGACTGATATTTAAATGATTTTATTAAAGACTGAACTTCAAATAATTTGATTATAGACGTAAATTTATATGATTTCATTAAACACTGAAATTTAACCGATTTTATTAAACACTGAAATTTAAACGATTTTATTAATGTCTGAAGTTTAAATAATTTTATTACAGACCGAAATTTCAAATGATTTTACTGAAGACCGAAATTTAAATGACTTTACCGCAGACTGAACATCAAATGATTTTATTTCGGACTGAAATTTAACTGATTTTATCGCAAACTGAACTGTGAATGATTTTATTAGAGACTGGAGTTTGAGTGATTTTATTGGAGACCGTAGTTAAAATAATTTCATGATACTGAAATAAAATGAATTGTTTATTAGAGACTGACAAATATAACTGTCAATATAATAAAATAAATTTAGTTGTTAAAATGACTGTTTTTCCATTTTTTCTAACAAACTTTGAACATGACTCACCTGGTGCGTCACAATTAACACCAGCTACAATATTAAGACAAAGTTGAAATTTTATGTCAATTTGATGTTCAATCATTGACTATGCAAATTGGTATTCAAAATTCGAGTAAAATTGATCTCACTGATGTACGAGTGCGTCACGAGTGCGTCACGAGTGACTCGTCAAAATAGGGGTTAAAATCACGATTTCTTGCAATATTCTTACAATCACGATTTGCAATGATCTCCCAACAATTACAGATTCTTCTAATTTTCGTACAATCACGATTTCTTAAAATTTTCTTAACCCCTTGCACTATGACGCACCGGGTGCGTCAGAACTAATATGACTTGTAGGTAGATTCCGAACTGAACAAACATTTTGTAAACTGAACCAATTTACCAACTAACCTAATTTTTCAATAAACTTGAAAATCTTTCAGCAAAATGCAATCCCAGAAATTTCAATCGAAAAGAGCGAAAGTCCGTAAAAAGTAATATTGTTCGTTTGTAAGTTGTCCATCAGCGAAATAAAAGTGGAGTGTAGCTCCAATTAACCTTTAATTTAATTAAAAACCGAGCGTGATAACGGGTAGAAAGTTTAGGTTATGTATACAGAAAAAAAGGCACACCTCTCGCAAACTGACCGAGCACAAATAAAATTGTCGCACGGCCTCGCCCCAGTTCTTCCAGATTTGTTCGCGGAACGGCCTAATTTAAGAACAACGCGGCAAATAAATTCGGCGGTAAAAAAAAGAAGAGTACCAGCCAAGGGGTTGAGAAGGGGCGAAGGGGTAAAGTTTGCTTGTTACAAAAATTCTGCAACAACGATACAAGCCGTTGGCCGTGAATAAAAATCGCGAAGATAAAAAGGTGAACGCAACAAGCAAATTCGCGGAAACTCGTTGAAAAGGTTACGAACGTACAAAGAAAACACAAACGTCGTAATTAATGAATGTTTATACCGGGGATATATTTAATTAAACCGGGAAGCAACGAGAGCTACCTTTAGGAAGTTTCGTTTGACCAGGTGCGAGAAACTTTCGCATTTTTGCCAGTTGAAAGTTTCGTGCTCTGCGAGGGAGTGCACGGGGTGCGATTGCGGATTTCTTCGAGAGATATTTTTGCGGGGTCGTATGGGGAGTCTGACGGGGGGCTAGGTAAAAATTCTAAGGTTTGTAAATTCTCAATTTTATGAATTTTCAATTACCCAAATAATCAATTTTATAAATTGATAATTTCCCCAAATTCCAAATTTCCCAATTTCCAAATTCCAAAATTCCCAATTTCCAAATTTCCCAAATTCCCAATTATCAATTTTTCAAAATTCCAATTTCCCCAAATTCCAATGTCCCCAAATTCCAAAATTCCCAATTTCCAAATTTTCCCAAATTCCAACGTCCCCATATTCCAAATTTCCCAAATTCAAAAATTCCCAATTTCCAAATTTTCCAAATTCCAATATCCCCAAATTCCAATGTCCCCATATTCCAAATTTGCCAAATTCCAAAATTTCCCCAAATTCTAAATTTCCCAAATTCCAATTACCAAAAATTTCAAAATTCGGAAATTGGGTATCTTGCAATTTTGAGATATAGCAAGTTTAAGAAATTTACCACTTCGACGATTGAAAATTAGGTAAATTGAGAAATTGGAAAATTGACAAATTGAGATCTTGGTAAATTCGAATATTGTGAATTTGGAATACTGAAAGTTTGGGAATTTTGTTATTTCATGAGATGAAAATTTAATAGTATGGGGAATTGAAAATTTGACCATCTGAAAAATTAAAAACTTGAAAAATTGAAAAATTGAAAAATTGATAAATTGAAAAATGGAAAACTTGAATACTTGAATACTTGAAAACTTGAAAACTTGAAAAATTGAAAACTTCAAAACTTGACAAATGGAAAAATTGAAAACTTGAAAACCAGAAAACTCGAATACTAGAAAGTGAAAACAAATAAAAATTCAACAATAAAAAAGTCTGTACATTTAAAAATCTGATAAGTATAAATACCTAAAAAGCAAATCACCAATATAACTACATACTCTTTGAACAGTAAATATTCACTCCTCTCATAAAAATAGAATCAGAAGCATTCTGCAGTAGCCATGCTTCACCATAAATCATTCTCTCGAACTGCAGTTGAGAAAAATAATGCAATAAGACGAACACGAATAGGAAACAGTATAAAGATAGACAGCGATAGAGAAAGACAAAGCAGTGACAGTACGAATCGCAGCAACTCGACAGAATTGAATCACTCGAATTACACTTGTATGATTCATTAGCGTCTCACTCGGTGAAACAATAAGTGAATTACCATACGCATTGTGCGAGACGATTTCACGTGTGTTTTTGTCGTCTGCAACTGGTACATCGTGCATCGTGTATTGTTCTCGAAAAAGTGAATTATCTAGTCGAGGGATACGATGATATTTTCATTGACGAGTTGTTTTTCGAATCGAACCATTGTTTTATCACGAATCATCGGTTATATCATAGAAAATTCTTCTGCAAAATCTCTCTTATCAATATACCTTTTAATTCTTCTTCTTCTTTTAATTCTTTTTATTTCTTTATAGGGAATTTGCATTTTTTATTTTTGGTTCCGAGTTTATCAAATTTTTATATTTTATAGTTTTTGAATTTTCAAAGCTATACATTTGCAAATTCTACTTTTAAGAGTTATGATTTTTCATTTTTGAATTTCTGAGTTTACAAATACTCAAATTGAACATTTGCAAGTTTCTATGTTCTTACATTCCTGAATACACCTCTACATTCCTATATTTCTAATTGGATAATTTCTTAAATTGTTAAGTACACAAATTTCAAAATTCCCAAAATTCTCTGTTATCAAGTTACTAAAATACCGAAAATACCCAAAATACCTAAATTCCTAAATTCTCAACTTCCCAGTTTTCCAAATTCGAAAGACCTCAAATTCTTAATTCCCAACTCTTAATATTTCTAAACAGTCAAATTCCATATTCCCAAATCCCTAAATCACGAAATTCTAACATACCCATATTTCTATATCCCCAAATGTCTACAATCCCAAAATCTCACATTTCCAAATTATGAAACTCCCAAGTTTAAAAATTCACAAATTCCAATATTACCAAACTCTCAAATCCCCAAATTCCTACATTCCTAAATGACCAAATTCTCACATTTTTAAATCCCCAAATCCTCACATTTCCAAATTGTCAAATCCCCAAATTACTATATTACCAAATTACCAAATTCCAAAATTCCTACATCCCCAAATTCCTAATTCCCAAAATCCCGAAATTCCCAAATTTCTACGTCCCCGAATTTTCAAATCCCCATAAATTCTAAAATACCAGATCTCTAAATCCCCAAAATTCTCATCTCCCAAAATACCCAAATTCCTGAATTACCAAGTCTCCAAATTCCCAAATCCCCTAATCCTCAAAATTCCCAAAATCCCAGATCTCTAAACCCATAAATCCCTAAATAGTCAAGTCTTCATCTCCCAAAATACCCAAATTCCTGAATTACCAAGTCTCCAAATTCCCAAATCCCCAAAATCTCAGATCTCTAGATCTCCAAATCCCCAAATCCCTAAATTCTCAAATTCTCATCCCTCAAAATCCCCAAATTCTCAAATTACCAGGTCTCCAAATTCCCAAATCCCTAAATTCTCATCTCCCAAAATCCCCAAATCCCCAAATTCCCTAATCCTCAAGATTCCCAAAATCCCAGATCTCTAAATCCCCAAATTCCTAAATATTCAAGTCCTCATCTTCCAAAATACCCATTTCCAAATTATCAAGTCTCCAAATCCCCAAATCCCCAAAATCTCAGATCCCTAGATCCCCAAATCCCCAAATCCCCAAATCCCCAAATCCCCAAATCCCCAAATCCCTAAATTCTCAAATTCTCATCCCCCAAAATCCCCAAATTCCCAAATCCCTAAATTCTCATCTCCCAAAATCCCCAAATCCCCAAATCCCCAAATCCCTAAATTCTCATCCCCCCAAAATCCCCAAATTCCCAACTTCTCATCCCCTAAAATCCCCAAATCCCTAAATTCTCATGCCCCCAAAATCCCTAAATTCTCATCTCCCAAAATCCCCAAATCCACAAATCCCCAAATTCCCAAATCCCTAAATTCTCATCCCCCCAAAATCCCCAAATTCCCAAATTCTCATCCCCTAAAATCCCCAAATCCCTAAATTCTCATCCCCTAAAATCCCCAAATCCCTAAATTCTCATGCCCCCAAAATCCCTAAATTCTCATCTCCCAAAATCCCCAAATCCACAAATTCCCAAATTACTAAATCCCCAAATCCCCAAATCCTTAAATTCTCATCCCCCCAAAATCCCCAAATCCCCAAATCCCCAAATTCTCATCCCCCAAAATCCCAAAATCCCCAAATTCCCAAATCCCTAAATTCTCATCTCAAAAAATCCCCAAATCCACAAATCTCCAAATCCCGTAAATATCACATCTCACATCTCTCAAAAGTACCTCACCAAAAATCCCCACAAACATCCGCACCTCCATCTCCACGCACCACAATTTCCCACCGAAAATCTATCCACCGTGTCCCCGTGCACGCAGTACTCGAAATGGCGTCACTGCGAGTTCGACGCTCGCGTCCGAATATCGAATATCATTTGTACATTAACGCGTCGCGTGGACCGTGTAGACGAAGGAAATGTAAATCGCGCGTATCAGGCCTCGCGCGCTGTCATTCGAGCCAGCGATTATCATTAATCCCGCGAAATTAATGGATCCGTGGATCGCGGGGCCGGGACGTGTTCAACGGTTCGGTCCGGGAGTGGCAGTGTAAATTCTTCGTAAGTGTAGGGTAAACAATTACGCGGGCTCTTTCGCAGCTGAACTATAAACGTGCTCGAGCAACGCGAAGCGAGGCGAAAGTTGTGCAAATGTTTACAGTGGAAGTGAACTGCGGCGGGAAGGAAAACGTGGAGTTGGTCGGAGATGTTCGCGCATAGAGAGAAGCCAGTTGAGGATGAGAACCTTCGAAACGTCCCCCTTTAACTTATTCAAAGGCGGAGGCGAACGTCGAAGGGTCTCGGAGCCCTTCCGCTTTTGCTCCTGGATGAACTGCGATTAAGAGGAGGTAATTTTATTAGAGGACCACCTCGCTCGCTTCTCGGCTGTCTGCCGCTCGATCCACCTTCCAAAGGTAAATTGTATGTCGAATTGTTCCATTCGTTCCTTAAATCGATTAATTCGAATAATCTCGCGGTAATTTCATTAGATACGCAGCTGCCGCCGCTGCGGAATCCTGACAGGGAGACACTTCGTTAATACACTCGATCTTTCCCGGTATTACGAAAATACCGAATCTCTAACTATTCTATATTCGAAATACCTTTTTATCGATTCTTTTATATTTTCTCACGGACCAATTACGGAAATTCGGATATTCGTTTAAACATTTACGGAGTTCATGAAGTTTTCGAAATTCTGATATTTTCTATTTTAGAATAGAAAATCTTTAAATCCTTCAAAAGAAATGTCACAGAAACGTTTCGCAAACGAAGGGAATCCCCGCGGGAATGCGTTTATCGTCGGTTTTAAAATGCCATTAGTCGGCAAACTTTCGGCGATAATAAATCCAATTTCCCAGGAACAACCTTGAAATTAGCCGAAAGTTCGTTCGCAGAAACTTTCGTCGGTTGTAACCTATAGAACGCAATCCCCGTTTCTGAAAACGTTGGTTATTCTTAACCACCGGCGAGTTAATTGCATCGGATGCATGTTCAATTTTCCCTGAAGGAAGTTGCCCGGTCGTTGGCAGTAGCGTCGTAAACTTTACGATTTAAATTAAGAAAGCTGATGATGAAACGCTGTCAGCGCCCGCGCCGAAAAGTTCGCCGGACTTTTTTTCGCGGGACTTGTCGCCTTTTCGTCGGCAACTTTCCTGCAATTAACGGTGCCACTAGACTTTAATCCCCTTTAACAACCCGTATCAAACACGATCCCCTGTTTAAAACTACTGTCTCCGTTCCGCGTTCCTGGAACGCGATGCATAATCTGTCGGTCTGATCACCTCGCATTACCATTCCATTAATCTGATCACGGTCCTCGTTTTATATGTATCAATAACTGTAATTCAACGCTGAATCTTGTCTGATCATTAGCGCTCCTCGATTCACTTGTCTGACATATTCATCGCTCATCGCGTACCATTAATGCGATCATTTATTCATCTTATTCCACTTCTGTGGATTACGCTTTGCACCGAGATTAGTCATTAGTTATGCTTTACTTTGAGCTTCATTAGCGTTTGCGATACTCATTTACCTGCGGTCATATTGATCAATTTTCGAATTATTCATGACATCCAATGAATTTGACTAAGGATTGTAAATATAGGTATTACGTTTGTCTAAATTATTGTGAATTTGATAACTATACTATATTTATTTTATCAGCAACTTATTCACTTGTCTACTATTGACAATCTTCCATAACGATCTACTTGTCTGATTACGTACGGTAAACCATGTTGTCCGAGCATTAATGATAAGCAAACCACTTGTCTGTTCACGTATAGCTCTTAATAAACAAGGCTGACGTCTCGTTACACTTTGGACATGTATGATCGTCAATCCACTTGTCTGACCACCAGTGGTTCTCGAATCCACTTGTCTGACTACCTATGGTCACACGATCTATTTGTCTGGTCATACAGGTATACCAATCTATATGTCTAATCACTTATGATTCTGAATCTACTTGTCTGACCACCTATGGGTCACAATATACTTGTCTGACCACATACGAGTCACAATCTACTTGTCTGACCACGTGCAGTCCACTTTCTACTTGTCTGACTACGTGTAACATCACCTACTTGTCTGACCGCCTATTGTCCTTAATCTACTCGTCTGACCACATACGGTTTCAATCTACTTGTCTGGCTGCCTGGAGTCCACAATCTATTTGGTTGTCTACCTATAACCTTATCTACTTGTCTGACTACCTATAACCTCATCTACTTGTCTGCCTACTTATATTCCCAATCTACTTGTCTGACTATCTACGGTCCCTAATCTACTTGTCTGGCCACAGATGGTTCCAATTCACTTGTCTGACCACCTACGGTCCTTAATCTACTTGCCTCACCACAGATGGTTCCAATCCACTTGTCTGACCACCTACGCTCCCCAATCTACTTGTTTGACCACTGATTATTCTGCATCTTCTTTTCTAACCATCAACGACTGTTATACTGTTATTATACATCTACGATCGTCAACAAAGAATATTCTATTCCATATAACCAGTAAGAAATTCAATCGACAGCAGCACCATGCATAAAAGTATGAATGAATTTGATCAGACAAAGAAAGGGGAGATGAGAATCATTAAAATGAAATTTCACTGTTACCGAACTGTCTTTATCGACTAATTAATTACTAGGTCGGAAATGAATGGAAGCCATTCGTTTGTAAAGCAGCGAGTTATCAGCACAGAGAAGAGAGTTATTAAAATCCAATCTATATTCGTAGAACGATCTGCAGAACGCGTTTCTCCGTACGTGAACCAAAAGTTAATCATCTTAAGCGCGGAATCAGGTCATTCGACCGTTCCAGTCGTCCCGACACGTTAATGCTGTATAAAAAAAAAAAAAGCAGCGAGAAGAGGAGCCCCGAACAGTGATTCGTGAATTTAATTCGCGCAAAAAAAAGACGGCCAGCCGATATCTTGAAATTCACGAGCCATCGCCGCGAGCAAATCTTCGGAATTAGCGGATTAGGCGGGTAATGCCAATCTATCGTTTTACGAGCTGACGTGATCGCAATAAAACTTTTTCATCCACTCGTAACTGTCCGGCGATAAATCGATGTAACATTAGAATTTCTCTGCCGACGATGGAACGTCGAAAGCTTGATTCCGTGACGTATCGCGTACGATGAACCCCCGTGAATTCAATAAACTCGAGAGGACAATAAAAAAGCGTCGGCAACACGGCTTTATTTACACGATCGCAACATTACGTAGATAGAAAAGTTTGCCGAGTAGCGAAACAATTTTCTTCACGGGAATAACACGATTTTACCCGGGGTAAGCACGAGACGAGCTCTTTCTTGTAATTGAATAAATAACGCCAAACGAATTTTCTCCGATGTTTTTACGGGTTGCCGGTACGAAAACCGCGGTTACACGAAGACCTTCGGGGAATCGGAACTTTCTTCCTCGAGCGAAAAAATTCCGATGTACGGAGTCAAAAGGTGCAAGCTCGTTACAAGTTGAAATGGAATTTCAAATTTCTGATTTGACGAATATTTTAGCGATCGAGATTCACCTTTAGCGTCGATAAGGACGAGTTTCCTTGTTTCAACCCAACTTTTTTCCCGATACCGATCATGTTAGAATAAGGTAGAAAATACTTTCAGACAGCTTTTCGTTGCTCACGAGGTAGTTTTCTCGAATGTAATTCGAGCTTTTTGTACCGTGCAACGCGCAAACATGGTATGAAGATTTTACCCGAGAAACGTTTTACGTGTTTCGTGGAACTATGTTTTTTGATCAGCCTGCATGAAATATCAGCGTAACTACATCTTGTGTACTCTTTAAATTCGAAACGTTCTGTACAAGATACTTTGTAGGGTCAAATTTTAAGGGTAGGGTCTCAATTTTTGAAGTTTAGAAACTTGGTAAGTTGGTGAGATGAAAATTTAGAAATTTTTGAATTTAAGAACTTGATATTTTCAGATTTTTATGGTGGTGCAGCTGAGGTTTTTCAAGTTTGATAATTTGGTAATCGGATAGTTTGGTAATTAAGCATTTTGTAACTTAGCCCCTCAAGCTATTTGGAGTCTGACGCACACGTGACGCACCAGAGACACACATGACGCACTCATGACGCACATATGACGCACCAGACACAAATGACGCATTCGTGACGCACCGGATACACCCATGACGCACACGTGACGTACCAGATATACCCATGACGCACTCGTGACATATTCATGACGCACCAGATACACCCATGACGCACACGTGACGCACCAGAGACACACACGACGCACTCGTGAGGTATATGACGCACTCGTGACACATATGACGCACCAGACACAAATGACGCATTCGTGACGCACACGTGACGCACCAGACACATACATAACGCAACCGACACACCCATGACGCACACGTGACGCACCAGATATACCCATGACGCACTCGTGACATATTCATGACGCACCAGATACACCCATGACGCATACTTGACGCACACGTGACGCACCAGTGACGAGTTAATTAAAAATTCTGGAACTTGGCGAATACGAAGAAACGTATAACTGATGAAGCGAAAATTAGAAAAATTGAAAATTTACTAATTTAAAAATTCATAAATACAGAAACTCTAAATTTGTCATCCCACGCGTGCTCGAACTTCGAAACCCAAATACCACCAGCATCACTCACATTTTTCAAAACACGATGACAATAAAATTCAGGTACCCTGAAAAAAATAGTAACTCGAGCGACAAAGAAATGACACACGTGTGCGATGGCACTCTAGCACGCATTTGGACTTAATCCCCATTAGGAGAGGAGCGTCGTCACGTCCGAAGCGCAATAATCCACGTCCGCAAGATGCAGCACGACACCAGGACGCCCAGTGCGCAGGTTAAAAGCCGGTGGAAATGAAATATCTCTATAAATAAAAGGCAGCGGAACACCGAAAGCCGGTATTTCTCGTCAGATTGCGGGTTCGTCCCTCGCGTTGCAGTATTCATTTTCAAATCCGTTGGCCCGAATCCCCGACAACAGTTTTTCTCCGACAATCGACTATCTCGCCGGGGGCTGTTCAATTATAGACGGCTCGAGTATCATCCGCGCGTGTTTTATTCACCGTAAGACCGTGACAAGGCGTAATTTGCGAAAGACGAAGGAAGGGTCCGACGGTGCTCGTGAATTTTGCACGAGTCCGATCCTTTCCGTCGTCTAATTTTTTTTTTTCGGCAACACGCGTGAACACCTTCGTAATTCGATAATCGAATTACCGGAAGGGTCGAGAGAGAACGAATCGGGAAATTCAGCCGGGTGGACCCACGGTTCCCGATCACTTTACGAGGCGACGTGATTGCGATCATTCTAACTTTTTGCCGTTGTCGAACTACTTGGAAATCCTACGGAGTAGTTTTAATAATTCAGTCGGTACCGACACGGAGACACGACGCAAACCGTTGTTGCACTGCTTCCGCAAAAAAAGGCAGCGGAAAAATGGAAGCACGAGTCGAAACGAGAACGGAATACGGACGAGCGTAAAACAGGCGAGCCTGGTAATTGTTCCGGGGATAAGTAATGGGGAATTGAAAATCACGGGGGGATTCGATCGAATGCCGTTCATTCGAGATTGATTCATTAGCCGGCGAATCGTTGGATCCTTCGATTGCCTATCGCGCCCACCATTGTGTTTTTAACACTTTTTGTTTAGCGACGTGACCGGACGAATTGGAATTGGCGGCAAATTTGTTTTTCAATTTTCCCGCGTCACGGAGCCGCGGACTTCGAACCGACTTTTACACGATTTTATTTATCGAATGTTATTTCAGGTATTGTTTGTTCAAATTTATTCACTTATTATTACAATTACTACAACTTTATTTCCTTCATGTTATTAATATCGTTGCTCATACAGTTAATATTGTTTCACTTAAACTGGAATTTGGCGGCAAATTCAATTTTCCCGCGTTACGCGGCTGCGTGGCGCGTTTTTCAAATGAACTTTCTCACAATTTTATTTATCTGATGTATTATTAGTATTACTGCTACTTTATTTACTGTTATTAATATTATTACAGTTATTATTAATATTTACAATTAATACCATTTAATAATTATTAATCTTGTTACCTACAATACAATCGTTATTGAATACAGTAATATTATTACTGCAATATCATTCACTATTAATATCATTGTTACTTGATGCAATATTAATACTATTGATATTTATTGTTATTACAGTTGCAATACAACTGATAAACATAATAGCTACCACAGCTCCGGATTAATTATGAGGTCACTGTTTGATTGAATTTAAAATAAATGAAAGTCAAGTTTTATTATATTATTTATAACATTATCATTTATATTTTTATACAATTTTATTCTACGCTGTTCTATAACAACGATACGTGATGAATTTCCAATTGAATACACAAATTCAACTATTCTCAATATTTTAATATTTTCAATATTTTTGCTGTTGTCAAATATCAACATTAAAACTTTTCGCTTACAAAATTCCTTAAATTCATTTAAAATTACTATTTCTCTATTATTAATTGCCATTAATGACTGCTTTATCACGTTCATCACATGTACAATTCTATAGATTCAGTTAAAAAATATTTATTTAAAATTCCTGTATTAAATTGAATAAGCATCGAGTGCAAAGTGTTAATTTACGCGACGATTGTATTCTGTTATATTCCGCAAAATCTCAGTATCCTTCGTATCCGTTCGACAGCAGAAGAAATAGATATGGGAAAATAGAGAAGTGGGAGGTGAAAATGGAGGTTATAGAAGAACGATAAAACGGATGAGAAAGGAGGTTCGAGGACAAGATCGCAATCACATCGCATTGTAAAACGATCACCAACATCTTCGTCATCCGGTTAAATTCAGATCCCGACAATGCTCGCTGTAATATGATTTTAAACGATAATAACGAGTCGTACGAGAGCCGGCGTTCAAGAAACATACCATGAAATGCAAATTTCAAACTGGCCGACCGATGAATAAATTTGAACTTTGGGAATATTTTGATTCGCCGGATCCTTCTGATTTCCCTTGAAATTTCGTACGAAACGCGGATTCGACGAAAACACTTTCGAACGCGATTCCACCGGATTCGAACGATGAATAATTAAGAATAACTTATGGTAAGTCGCGTATTAATTTTGCTGATTCTATGCAAAAGTTAACCCGTTGCATCGTCTGAAACTATTGAAATAATAAAAATGATCGAAAATTGCATTAGCACTAAAAGTGGATTACATTAACAATAAAATTAATACTAGTTAAGTGTACTTTCAAATTTTAAATAAAATGGAGAAATAGTATTTGGGAACCAATTTACGAATAGTATAATTTAAAAATTTAGAAATCTATCGTCAAAATTTTTCCCTGCTGAACTTCACAGACTTAACGTGAAAGTTGGAAAATTATAAAATTTGAAAACTAGGGATTTCAAGGTGGATGTACAATGGATAAATTGTCCTGCAAAAGACACAGGAAAGGAAAGAGTTTATAGTCTCCATAAAGAAATATGCAAATGGAGAAGAGAATTTTGAATGAACGACCTTAGAGACGAGCTTAAATGTAATTAATCCCACATTGCTTCTCCTTTCATCCCTCTCCTTTTCACCCTTCCAACAACGACCTAACTTCCATCCACAACCCTCTTTCGAGGTAGGATTGGTGCATCAGGAAGGATGGTTTTACCGCGACGTTAACTCAATATCTTCGTCATCATGCCACGATCTGTTCCTTTCATCCCGTTTCTATCTCGACACCGAGACAAATGCTCGAGTAATGTCCCTGATAAGGTGAAATTCAAACTTCCTCGCGAAATCGACACGTCAATACTACACTCTCATATTTCTTGATCTACGTCGGAAATCCTTCAAATCTTTGCATTTTAGTATTTGTATTTTGATGTACTCAAATATTTATACTCTTGAAACATCTAGTTTGTGGGACTTCATGGGTGGTCAAGTGTGGATGTCCAGAAAAGATACACAAGTTTCAAAGTTTTTACCTATAGTCTTGAATTCATTTGTAAAATTTGTAAGGTTAGGAGATGTTCAAGAATTTGTAGGACCTCAAGCTAGATCCTCATATTAGACCCTCCACTATCGAAGTCTCTGGGTACCTACATGCACCTAGGTTTCAAAATATGTTGCATCTCAAATTTTTCCATCCCCAAATTCTCAAATTTTCAAATTGTCACATACTGAAATTCTCAAATTCCCAAATTGTCACATCCCTAAATTGTCACGTCCTGAAATTCTCACATCCCCAAATTTCTAGGTCCTAAATTCCTATGTCCTCAAATTTTTAGGTCCCCAAATTGCTAAATCCCTCAATTTCTATAACCCCAAATTTCTAGATCCCCTAATTCCTATATTCCCAAATTGTCACGTTCTGAAATTCTCACATCCCCAAATTCTCAATTCCCCAAATTCTCAAATCCCCAAATTCTCAAATCCCTAAATTCTCAAATTTCGAAATTGTCACATACTGAAATTCTCAAATTCCCAAATTGTCACATACTGAAATTCTCAAATTCCCAAATTGTCATATCCCTAAATTCTCAAATCCCTAATTTCTCAAATTTCCAAATTGTCACATACTAAAATTCTCAAATTCCCAAATTGTCACATACTGAAATTCTCAAATTCCCAAATTGTCATATCCCTAAATTCTCAAATTCCCAAATTGTCACATACTGAAATTCTCAAATTCCCAAATTGTCATATCCCTAAATTCTCAAATCCCTAAATTCTCAAATTTCCAAATTGTCACATACTGAAATTCTCAAATTCCCAAATTGTCATATCCCCAAATTCTCAAATCCCCAAATTCTCAAATTTCCAAATCGTCATATTCTCAAATTCTCAAATCCCCAAATTCTCAAATCCTCAAATTTCCAAAAATTCTAAAATTGACCCCCACAAGTTCAACCAACCCCTAACAACGACATATCGCAATTTCCCCTAGACAACCCCACTATCCCTAAACATCCTCCAGAGTTAACGTCGTCGGAACTATTAATTCCCAGTTCCCGTTACTCGAATTTAAACGAATGAAAAAAAAAAAATAATTTTCGGCCGAATAAAACGGTTGATTCTTCCCCGACGACAATGAACGAACAGCGACCGCGATTTCGCCACGCTCCAAAAAGCTCCAAAGAAAAAAAGCTTGTACGTTTCGCGAACAAACCGTGCCGAACAATTTCGAGCAGCAACCCCGCGCGAGAGCAGAGTCCACCATAATAATCTCGTTAGAAATCTCCCCCTGCTGACGGGGTTCTGTTTGTGCACCTTTAATTACGGAGAATTTTTGCGAGTACGCGTTGCCACAGACATAAAAACACGCGTTGCATAATTAAGGACGTTTCCACGCGAGAATCGTTAAATTACCAACCTCTTTCTTTCCGGGTATACGTGCTGGATACTTCCAAGATTATGGGGGTAGATCGAGTTATGTGCTTTTGCGGATGAATACCGTAGCTATTTAGAACATTGAAAATTTTCAGGAAATTTTGTAACAGCTTTTGTTGTACATTTTTATTTGTGCATATTGCAAAATGAAATTGCTAGTGAATATTATAAAATGATTTTACTGTTTCATTTTACAAAATGATGTTAATTTTATATATTTTTTATGGTGAAACTATTGGACGATGTTATAAAATGATGTTACAGTCTGATTTTACAAAATGAAGTTGATGTTAGACATTTTTACTTCTACATATTATACAATGAAATTATTAATAAATTTTATAAAACGATGTTACTGTCTGATTTTACAAAACGAAGTTATACTTACGTATTTCTACTTGTACGTATTAAATTGAAATAATTATTGAATATTATAAAATGCATCTACTGTTAAATATTTTTATTTATACATACTGCAGAATGAAATTATTATTTGATGGTACAAAATGATGTTACTACTTGATTCTACAAAATGAAATTAATGAAATACATTTTTACTTGTACATATAGCAAAATGAAATTACAACTTGATGTTACAAAATGATATTCCTGTATCTTTCGTGGACTGAAAAAATTAATCGATATTATAAAATGAACAAATTGTTACACATTTTAACTTGTACATATTTCAAAACCATGTTATTCTCCAAAGTAAAATAAAGTGCCTGAAAAAATAATTCTGTGAATACCTTGCACGTGAGTATATTTCTGTAGAAAAGATGAATAATTACGATTCCGTGTCATTGTAACATATTTTCTCGATAGGATAGCTGGAGGAAACTAACACGACATTACACATATGCGTGTGCATGGACGCGAGAAATTCTCACCGCCAGAATGGCTGCAAGCTGTAGCGAAATACAATTACCAGGCAACAGCTGTCCATCAGAGCCAATTTATCTATGAAATCCGCCGATAACTGGTGATTATCATTATTCATCGCTGACGAGCTCTTATACGCGCCCACTACTGTTACTATAATCAAGAAAATTATACATTTTCAATCATATCCACGCAAATACTAAAAGGTCATTTACATCTTCAACCCTGGTACCAATATTTACATTAATCGTTAATATTTTTTGCACCACGATTTGCAAGCTATAACGTGACACACTTGATACTTAACCTCTTGAACTATGTTTTCGATAGGCAGAGCTGATTACTGCAATGTTAAGAGAAATAAGAAAAATTGAAATATATTTGCAACCCCTCATTCCAATACACCCCATGAATGCATAATAATAATATAAATAGCACATAAGGCATATCCAAGCAAGAATTCAATCCCCTCTCAAAGAAATAACCCCATCAGCAGTTTTTCACCGTGGAAGCGCCATTAGCCGGTGTTTCTGAGCGATAAACTTTCGCCCTCCGAAACTTCGATTACAATTCGCGCGACGAAAAAAGGAGGAGCTCGTGGAACTAATTCCTGGATTCGAATCGCGTGTTCCCGGTCGAAAACAGAAGGCAAAGAAGCGTCGTGTAATCGATTCTGGGAGGAGGTGGGACACTTTGTTTTCAGGTGGACGGCTAATGACGAAGGGTGCTCAGGTGGAAACGCAACCTGTTCTCGACTATTTTCACTCGAGAGGCGAACGTGATTCGATTTAACGTATTCCGATTGAAAGTTTTTTTCGTTCGCGGCTGGTCAGGCACTCGGCTGCTGTTCGAGCATCCGGTGACAACTCGGCGCGAGTAATTTCCGTTTGATTAAGGAACCTTTGGGGTGGCCGGAGAAAAAAGCCCGATCGTGTTGGGACGCTCGGAATCCAATATTCGTGGCGGAGCTGGCACGTGTGGGGGAAAAAAATTCAAGGGAATAGTGCCTTTTCGACCCCTGTTCGCACCCTCTGCAACCCCTTTCTGCTCTAATTAAACGGAATTCGAACTTAATCTTGACGACCAACTTCTCCGCCAACCGCTCGGAAGAGATTTGTTACGAGTACTTGTATGATCTACGACTTTGCTGATCGGTAGATTGAAAAATGGCTAATCGAGATTTTAACGGAAATAGTGACGGGTTTAATCGGATTGCGGTGCCTTTGGAAAACTTATTTATTTTCTATGGCTTTTGAGGGTTTGGGGAGTTATGGGGGTTGTGAGGATTAGTATTAAAGTTATGGGTCAATTTCACTAATTTAAGGATTTTTATATTTTTCATATTCTACGTGGGTTTTTATATTAGCATTATGCATTGATGTTGAAGGGTGTATTGACATAAGGGGTTGTAAATTTTAATTTGAGAAAGTTGTGGATTTTTACATTTTACATATTCTGGGTCATGTGGATTTTTACATTGCTTATGTTATTATTATGCATTGATGTTAAGGGGTACAGTGATATAAGGGGTTACAAGTTTCAATTTGACAAACATGAGAATTTTTATATGTTTCATATTCTGGGTTATGTGGAATTTTACATTGCTTATATTATTATTATGCATTGATGTTAAGGGGTACAGTGATATAAGGGGTTGTAAGCTTCAATTTGACAAACTTGAGGATTTTTACATCTTTCATATTCTGGGTTATGTGGGTTTTTATATTAGCTATGTTATTATGCATTGATGTTGAAGGGTGTATTGACATAAGGGGTTCTAAGTTTCAATTTGACAAACTTGAGGATTTTTATATTTTTCATATTCTACGTTATGTGGGTTTTTATATCAGCTATGTTATTATGCATTGATGTTGAAGGGTGTATTGACATAAGGGGTTGTAAGTTTCAATTTGACAAACTTGAGGATTTTTTTCATGTTGATTATATTCTTATGTATTAATGTTGAGAGATGTAATACTATGAGGGGTTGTAAGAGTTAATTTGATAAACTTGAGAATTTTTATATTTCACATCTTTTAGGTTATATACATGATCAGTTTTTGAGTTGTATAAAAATATAATTTTTAAGTTCCATATACATTCTCAAATTATATATTTAGACAGATTATTTCTAACATCACAGCATCAATTATTTTTATACTGCATATTAAGATAGACTGGAAGTATTTAAATCAGCAGTGACTTCATTTAAAATCACAATCTTATATTTCTGATCGAGTTGTAAAAATTAGAACACATTAAGCAAAATGAAAATAAACTGTTGTCCAGACGAAGACATTTATAGAAATCAATTTAATTTCTAGTCTGAGGATGAAGAAATGAAAATTTGGAAGATGAAAAAGGTATCGAAAGGTGAGGTAGCGAGGCGACAGGGTCGATTCGAATTTAATTAAGTGAACCACCATAGGCAATTTGGCAGGATGCTCGCATTACAGAAGCAGCCGTTAATCGGATGAAGTCTGCGGTCTAGGAGCAGTAGATATCACGATGCTATGAAATGTCTTGAGATCTCGCGAGGGTTCTTCCTCCTTTTCACCCTTTCGTGAAACCTTGATGCACACCCCTTTCCTCTAACCAGCCCTCCTGCCATCTTCCATGCGAGTATTTGACTTTCAAATAGCAGCCAGCCGATATAGTACGTTATAACCAACCACCACTCCATTTCGAGAAGCAATTCCCGCTAGCTGACGAATAGCCATTACTACAGACTAACGATAACTCGATTCGTGCGGGAAACGCTACTAGATTTTTCAACGCCGTTTACGGTATTCACAGATATTTCCTCAACATTCCATTCATGCTTCTCGGAAAACGGAAATATCGCGACGGTCAGAATTTTTCGAATATTTGTGAAACGATGTATTTTTATTAGCGAGATGTATTTTTGTTAACGCAATGTGTTTTTGTACGTTTGTTAATTTGTCAGGGGTGTCAGAAATAACTTCACTGCTGTCATCATTCAAATCAATACAGAAAGTCAAAATGTATTTAATATTCAGTATGAAGACTTTAAGTGGACTTGTAGATGTCAACTTCTGAAAATTCTAGCATCTACTAAATCATAAAATTCTTCAATTTTCAAATCCTCAACCTTCAAACTTAGAAAGAATATTGAAATCCAAAAAACCTTCAGGTCTATCAATATTCAAACCCACTTTAATACTTTTAATATTAATAATACTAATTAATACTAATCGATCGCATCACTAAGCTTAATACGAATTAATTCGCAGTTAAAGAATTAATAAAATCGACAAAAGTGAAAAAGTAAGTAACATCATCCTAAAGTCGAATCACCCCTCTGAATAATCAACGTCTTCTTTATTTATACGACTGATAATTTTTCATTTTCGTATTCTGCGCGAACTTTATCATAGCTGATACGATCATGAATATTCATAGAATGGAATATCATGGGATGAAAAGAGCACCGTGTCGTGTTCAATATTTATTCGTTTTTAATACTGCGTCTCCTCTGTAAATCATCATTTATGGTGACAATCACCGTCTTTAATTTATTTTCATTGTTAGAACTAATCTGATTCTATTATTATTAGATTTATGTTCTTCACTGATGCTGCTATGACATGTAACAAATGAACAATGCACATGCTCGTTAAAATATTTAAATGAAACAATACAATTATTTATTTTTCGTTCGTTCATTTGTAGTTTCAAATTAATTCTTTATCCACAGCTATAAGATCTAAGGACACATTCCATGTATTCTTCGGTTTGTTAGTCACATCTGTGAACCCTTAACCCTACCAGTACAGTCTTTTGTTTGCAGTTTTCTATTCGTGTCGACGTATTGCTTGCTTTTACTACTTGCTTAGGGCACTTTGGGGAAAAGACACACTTCACACGTCACTCGCATTTCTATCTCCACCTGCATTTTAGCTAAACCGATAGGAAATCAGAAACTGTTTTCCCTCAACAATGTCACAAAAATTGTCAGCCCACTCCGAGCTTTCGTAAAACGTAAAAATTCTTCGAAGTCACTCTCGAGTCATCAAGTACACAGCAAAATAAACTCTGGTCGTTCGAAGTGAAATTCGTTTAGATACAGTCCACTTATACTCGTTGGGAATCTAATGATTCGCGACGTTTAATCGTCACTTGATATTGCTGACGCTGCGACGCACGTACACTTAGTTCTTAACCCCTTGCCTTGTGATTTATCAGGTGTGTCAGTCGGAACTAACTGATCACAGCTACAATATTAAAACAGAGAAGAAAAGTTGAAGTGTTATGTCCATTTTGTGTTCGGCAATCCTTGACCGTGCAAATTATAATTGGACTTAAACTCCAAATTGAAGCGTATTCAAAATTCGAGTAAGATTTGTCACGTTTGATGTGTGCATATGTGGTTTGAGTGCGTCATGTGTAACTTCAGTGCGTCATTTGCAGATTGAGTGCGTCATATGTAGCTTCAGTGCGCCCATCTATAGCTTGAGTGTGTTATAGTATCAGTGCATCATATGTAGCCTGAGTGCGTCATGTGTGACTTGAGTGCGTCATGTGGGACATGAGTGCCTCATATATAGCTTGAGTGCGTCATGTATAGCTTGAGTGCGTCATTTGTAGTTTGAGTGCGTCATGTGGGACATGAGTGCGTCATCTATAGCTTGAGTGCGTCATCTACAGTTTGGGTGCGTCATCTACAGTATAAGTGCGTCATCTGCAGCTTGAGTGCGTCATGTGCAGCTTCAGTATTTCACTTGTAGCTTGAGTGCGTCATCTGCAGTTTGGGTGCGTCACCTGTAACTTGAGTGCGTCATCCATAGCTTGAGTGCGTCATCTGGAACTTGAGTGCGTCATCCATAGCTTGAGTGCGTCATTTGTAATTTGAGTGCGTCATCTGTAACTTGAGTGCGTCACCTGTAACTTGAGTGCGTCATCCATAGCTTGAGTGCGTCATCTGTAACTTGAGTGCGTCATATGTAACTTGAGAGCGTCATGTGTAGCTTGAGTGCGTCACTTATAGCTTGAGTGCGTCATCTATAACTTGAGTGCGTCATCTGTAACTTGGGTGCGTCATCTACAGTCTGGATGCGTCATCTGTAACTTGAGTGCGTCATCTATAGCTTGAATACGTCATATGTGATTTGAGTGCAGATACAGTCCACTTATCACTCGTACGGAATGTAACGAATCGTTAACGATCCTAATGATTCAATAAATACATGATTTAAAGAAGCAAATCGAAAGACACGGTATTTCGTCGGAAAGAATAAGATGCTCGACGAAGTTGATATACCGTGACGAGCAAGAAAGGAGAAGATATTTCAGTGGAACACTTTGGAAAAGTGTATCAACGTTTCCATGTCACGCGTTTCAACCGAAAGCGACTGCATTTCCTGCTGCAACGAACGGAATAACAGAGATGCACGCGTAAAATTTACTCGTAAACAAGAAGTTTTCTTCTGCATACGGATCGACATGTTAAAAATTGTAAAACAGCAATGTACATTCATGTCTTCGAATAATACGGGCAAACATATTGTAGCTTGAAACCGTACCGGGCATCACGGTGATTGAAAGGGAAGAATACTCTCGGGTGCAATGTACTCTTTATCGTCTGCGTTCGATTTTGCATGATCGAACTTGTTAATTTAGATATTTTTAACATTTATTTGAATAAGTCAGATGATCAAAATTTTTGAACATTTTCAAGATATAAAAGCTTGACAGCAAGCTTTAAAATTATTCAAATTCTAAATTGGTGCATTTGAGAACTTGTAATTTGAAAATTTAAATTGCATATTTAATTGAAAATTGAAAGTGTTGAATATTTACACGTTTAAAAATTGAAGGTACTGAATTATTTACAGATTAGGAAATTTTTCTTTGAAAACAAAAAAATCAAATATTCCCAAAAACGACAAAAGCTAAATATCTACAAGTATAAAAACCAAGAACTAAAAATTAACTCTTCGTATATCACAGTTTCCGAAATGCTCCAGTATCATGTACAAAATGTCGAGTATCGGTAAAAAAGTGCAAGGTACAATTACCGGAGCAAACAACCGAAAAGAAGTGTTATTAATTAATTGACTCACCAGAACTTTCACCATGTATATCCTCCAGCTCTAAAATGCAGGTCTGGTCGAACCGGGAGCCGAGCAGCAGTTCAAGATTTCCACTGCAGCGGACCGTGAAGTTGCGCTGGAAAAAAAAAATTTGTTCGCCCCGTTTAATGGTGAAACTATCAGGTCGTGTTTGCCCGGGCAAATATTTCCGTGCAACGGCATACGAAAGAACAGTCGCGAGCCTCGTTTCTATTCACCATCGCGGAACGCTTCGGAAATTGGGTTATATAAATATCCTTCGGAGGTGTTGTCGAGAGAGAATGCTTTTTTCCAAAGAAACAGTAACCGGCTCTGCTCTTTTTCACCGCGAATACGCTACGGTTCTGGCCCCCTCTCTTACATCGCATTTCATTATTTCGCGTCTATTCACCCGGTTACTGGGTTAACGAAGCTACAAAACCGCCTGTTGCCTGCTTCCAGTTTAACGAAGTCCTGACGTGCTGGAGAATTCTATATGCGATCTTTTTTTTACGGCTATTTGAAATATCTTGGAAGTACGGTTTGATAGGCGGTTAATTAGCTACTTCGGAAAATATGTGAGTTGGATTTCATGAAATTGTTTGGAGTTCGTGGCTGAGAAGTTTGAAGATTTCAAAGTTATGTGATACTGAAGTTCTTTGTTTTTGAAATTGAGGTAGGGAATTTTAATATGTGGTGCAATTATGAAATTCTGTAATTTTGAAATTTAAAATTAAAAAATATTCTAAATTTTCAAGCTTGAAACTAGAGGAACCTTGGATACGAACAATGAAAAATTTCCAAATTTAAATTTGAAAGTTTTAAAATTCCAGAAACCTCAAATTCGAAAATTCAAAAATTCAAAGAACATCAAATTTGAACATTTCAAATTTACAGAAACCTCAAATACCAAAATCCCAAAAATCCCAAAAATTCCAAACGTCCCAAATTCCCAAACCTCAATCTCTTAAAATCCCAAAATCCTACGAGTTGCAGCGTTAAAAAATCCCGAAATCGTGAAGAATAAAACTTTTATCAGAATACACAAAGTTAATTAATTAAAGGATAGAATCAACTTACCGAGACAATAGGCTAATTCGTTCATTGCAACATCGTCGTCCTGCATTGAGGAGTCGCGAGCGTCGTGCAGAACACACAAAGGTCAATCACAGACTGAAGACGGAATACACGAAGTTTCGACTAAACAACCGGTAGGAGACGATGTTTGAAAGTCTAGAGACGGATTAATTTGGCCTCAGTGAAACGGCAGGGTTCAATGTTTTCATGCTTTCTTTGAACAGACGTTTCAAAACAAACTTCTCTATACAAATTTCGAGTACTCTTTAATCATTTCAATCAACAGGGTTAAAAATTATACAATACTATCTTTAATTGTCAAAACTAACAAAACATATCAACGTTGGTGTAATATAACATATCAGAGGTGGTGTAATAAATGGAATGTGTATGAGTTATCTTCAAAAAATAAACGCTGTACTGATGGATTTCATTATTCATAGAAGTATAAACATCATTCATCGTTGAATACACTAATCTCAGCTGTGGGTTACCCCTAACTTTTTAGTTATCACCTTTATTTGATTAATGGCTGTCCATGTTTCTAATTGGAGAATAGAAAACAAAGTCTTGAAAACGTTTAGAGGTAATTTGGATGATGAGAACAGTTAAACACTTATAAAATTCCTAAACTGCCAAATTATCAAATTTCCATGTTTTGAAATCCACAAATTCTTGGATTCACAAGTTCCCTTCAAGTCTATAAATTATCAAATGTCCAATATTCCAAATTTCTAAAATTCCGAATTGTAGAATTTCCATAATCTTAACTTTCAAGATACCTATTACATAAATCTCCAAACCCCAAATCCCTAAATTTCCAAATCTCTACAGGTCCAAATACCTAAATTATTTTTATTTTTAAATGACCAAATTATCAAATTTCCAAATTCTCAAATCGTCAAATCCTTACATTCCCAAGTTCCTAAACATCCAAATCTCTAAATCTCCAAATTCCAAATTTCCCAAAATCTTAAATTTTCAAGTTCCCAACTCCCTAAATCTCCAAATACGTCAGAAATGACAATTCGACGAATCATTAGATTTCCAATCTACCATCAACGCAAAGTAAAAATGATAAAGTACCGGTAGAAACTTGTAACAAGGTCTCCTGTAACACGCATTATAACAGCCACCGTCCCGAAAATTCGCAAAGAGCAACAGAACTGTAATTAATAACCCGTAATTGAGCTACCGGCAATTAATCACCGATCCGGCGTAAGTCTGAGTGTTACGAAAACAGCGAAGAACGGCTTTTCATCGTAATAATTACAAACTGCTCGACAGGCACAATTAAAAGATTGAAATCTTGACCCGATGTTCGAGGAGAGTGCCATCGTGACGGAAGAAATTCAGCGAATCTTTGATTTAATTAATTCCATCTTGGAGCGTTCTGGCTTAAGATAGCGGCGAGTTAACTCGTGTCAAAAGTACCAGACGTTTCTGCCAACCCGAAGGAAGTGGTGTGCAAACGAAAGAAATATTTCATCAAGGATAACGAACAGTTTACCATCCTCTTTGAATACATTATGGGGACCAATGGAAAGGAAACTAGTCGGTCTTGGTCAATAATCGTGGTACACTCGAGTCTGATTATCGGGATGAAGATCGTTTCGAGTAGCTGTTTGATGTGTTATATTGTATCTCTTCAAGAAATATTTTATCTTTGACTAAAGATCGTTTCAAGTACCTGTTATATTTTATCTCTGCGTGGAATATTAGATTTTATCTCCGATGATAATAATGAGCAGGTTGAAGTAGACAGGTTGGACAAAGATCCGTAAACACTTGAACTTAAAAAAAAAAATTGAAAACTTGATAATTTCGAAAATTGCACACTGCATATTTACAGTATGAAACAATGTATATAAAAAAGTTTGAACGTCCAAGAGTTCCAAAATTCAAAGATGAGCAAATGTATCAAAATCCAAGAGTATATAAATGCGGTAAATAAAAAATGAAATGTAACGTATGTATATAAAATGTGATCTCGTGTGGCATCGAAGCGTAGCACGCTAATCGTCGCGTTCCAGCTCGTCGAATCGTTAGCGCATGATATATATTATCGCGAGCGGAGAAAGGGTTGAGAGGAGAAACGAGGCGCGACAAGAAGCGTGTGTAGAAAAGCAACACGCTAGTAATCTTCCATTTTATGGCCGAAGACAGCACGTTGGCGAAGCCGTTGCCAAAGCTATTTCCAGGCAGCGCTGACTTTGCTTCGTCGACTCTCGGGTTTCTCCTCAGCTGTTCATCGCATCGGGATCCGCGTGCACCCTCTTCACTTTGTATCTCTCTCTCTCTCTCTCTTTCTCTCTCTAATACCATCAGACGTGGCCAAACGTCCGTTCTTATGGTTTCGTCGAATTAGTTTCAAGCGGCGTCGCGCAATTGTCAGAGATAGAGTCACAGAACGGCTCTTTAGGACGGCAATTGCCGTCTGCTGACGATAGCTGTACGTGAATACTAATTGCTGTCGCACTTATGATCCTCGATTACACCGTGATCCGCGATTATTGCACTCGTTCTCGCGACTGCACTTCCGCGATATCGTTTTCTTTCGCGATCACCTTGGACTGCCGCTTGTTAATTCCCTCATTTCCACCGCCCAAAGTTTTTATATCATTTTTTATGGTTCTGATTTTTACATTTTTAGAGTTCTAGATGGAGTTGCGAGATTTTCAAATTTAATTGATTTGCAGATTTTTAGGTTTTAAAATCTTCAGATTTTTGAAATGTTAACACTGTAATCTGTTTAATTTAAAAATTTCCGAATATCAAAATGCTAAATATTTCAATTTTGAAATCCCCTAGACTAGAAACCCCTAAATTCCCAAATCCCTAAATGCTAAAAATCGGAAATTAAAAATCCCCTAGATTAGACCTAGATAATTCTTTAAATTCCCAAATCCCTATATTCTAAAAATATCAAATTAGAAATCCCCTAGACAATAAACCCCTAAATTCCCAAATCCCTAAATGCTAAAAATCTCAAATTCAAAATCCCCTAGATTAGACCTAGATAATTCTTTAAATTCCCAAATCCCTATATTCTAAAAATATCAAATTAGAAATCACCTAGACTATAAATCCCTAAATTCCCATATCCCCCAATTCTAAATATCCCAAATTAGAAATCCCCTAGACAATAAACCCCTAAATTCCCAAATCCCTAAATATAAATTATCTTAAATTTGAAATCCCCTAGATTATAAACCACTAAATTCCCAAATCCCTAAATTCTAAATATCCCAAATTAGAAATCCTCTAGACTATAAATCCCTAAATTCCCAAATCCCTAAATACCAAAAATCTCCAATTAGAAATTCCTTAGACTATAAACCTCTAAATTCACAAATTCCTAAATTCTAAATATCCCAAATTAGAAATCCCCTAGACTATAAATCCCTAAATTCCCATATCCCTAAATTCTAAATATCCCAAATTAGAAATCCCCTAGACTATGAACCTCTAAATTCCCAAATCCCTAAATACCAAAAATCTCCAATTAGAAATTCCCTAGACTATAAACATCTAAATTCACAAATCCCTAAATACTAAAAAATCTCAAATTAAAAATCCCCTAGACTATAAATCCATAAATTCTAAATATCCCAAATTTGAAAAGCCCTAGACTATAAATCCCTAAATTCCCGAATCCCTAAATGCTAAAAATCTCAAATTAGAAATCCCCTAGACTAGACCCAAATAAACCTATAAATTCCCAAATTCTTCAATCCCCAAAGTCTCCAAATGCTCCTAAACAACCAAATATCTAAATCTTCAGCGATCACCACTTGTCCCCCTGTTTCAGTAACGGATAAATAAACTCGCGAGCACAGACTACATAGTCTCGTAAAATCCACGAAACGAACCGATACGGTCCACAGCTTTTCCGTGTTTCGTTTTGAATTAGAACAAGGTCTCCGTCTATGAATCATTCTATTTCGAATCGGGTGAACACGCATTCACGTTTGCGACTGTAAACTCGGCTCTGGATGTAATCCAATACGATGCACACGCTTCATATTACAGCCAGATCATAGAAATGTATCGTCATATCTTTCTTTTAGTACCTTTTCGGTGTCTGTCAAGGTTCAGTAACAGTTGCATAGTAAATACTGGGTTCATTCTCGGTTTCTGAACTTGGGTTCGCGAATTTATGAGCTTGGGTTTCTTAGATTTAGTAGTTTGGATTTTTTAGATTTAGTAGTTTGGATTTTTAAGATTTCCAAGTTCATAGATTTCGTAAAATTACTGGTTTGGATTTCTCAATATTACTTTTTTCAACTTCTTAGATTTCCAAGTTTTTAAATTTCGAAATTTCAATTTCTCAAATTTTCTAGTATCTAAATTTTGAAATTTCGATTTCTCAAAGTTAGTAATTTCTAAATTTCAGAATTTTTATTTTTCAAATATTCTAATTTCTAAATTACGAAATTTCAATTTCTCAAATTTTCTAGTATCTAAATTTTGAAATTTCGATTTCTCAGTTAGTAATTTCTAAATTTCAGAATTTTTATTTTTCAAATATTCTAATTTCTAAATTACGAAATTTCAATTTCTCAAATTTTCTAGTATCTAAATTTTGAAATTTCGATTTCTCAAAGTTAGTAATTTCTAAATTTCAGAATTTTTATTTTTCAAATATACAAATTTCTAAATTACGAAATTTCAATTTCTCAAATTTCCAAATTCCTAAATTGCAAAATATCTACGTTCCAAATTTCGAAATTTAGATTTCTCAGATTAGGATGCAAACATAGTTTCTTTAAAAATAGCGAAAAGTAACGAGTTTATCGAAAAGTAACGAGGTTAACGAAAAGTATCGATAACATATGTGATCCACGTCCAGATTGTGCGAAACCATGCTAATGTAACGTTTATTATTTTGGATGCAGTAAAAAGGAGGAATGGTAGCAACGCCCGAGGGCCAACGATCAAGATGGAGATGACTCATTAGTCCAACCGAGTCGTTTATCGAACATATGGTTAAGATAGATTGATACGCCAAACTTTCGACCTATCGGATACCCATTACACGCGATTAACAGCAGATCTGTTATCAGCCGCGATTAATCTACCGGCAGCCACTAATTAAACAACGAATGTTGATTAAAGCCGTTGTGACTGCAAGACGTTTCTCATGTAACATACTTCTTGAACGCAATTACTAAATTTCAGATTTTCGAATGTTGAAATTTTGAAATTGGAGGTTTGGACGATTTGGAATGTTGGAAAATTAGGTTTTTGTATATTTGGAATGTTTGAAGTTTTGGGGATTTTAGTATTTGGAAATTTGAGATTTTCATGGTGTGAATATTTGAGAATTTCGAAATTTGATAATTTGTGTATTTTACAGTTTCGAAATTCGAGTATTTGAGAATTTCAAAATTTGATTCAGTAATTCGAGGATTTGAAAATTTAGAAAGTTGATGGTTTGTATATTTGAGAATTTATAAATTAAATTTAGTAATTCGAGGATTTGAGAATTTAGAAATTTGATGGTTTGTATATTTGAGAATTTATAAATTAAATTTAGTAATTTCAGTATTTGAGAATTTAGAAATTTAATATAGTAATTTAGTCATGTTAGAAATTTTTAATGTGATAATTTGATAATTTAACAATTCACTAATTTGAAAATACAGAACCTAGAAATTGTCGAATTTGCAAATTTCATAACCCAGTAATTCCTAAATACACTTTACTGTTAAACTAACCTAACCATTTGTTGCTTCCCAACCACCATATAAAACCATCACGAATAGAAGAAGCATCCACACCATTTACCAAAAGCTAATCCCCATAAATATGCAAACCACACAGCAAAAATTAATCCCCATAAAATGCACCCCCACAGTGATACTCTAAAAAATGTAACATACAAAAGTACTAATCGTGGACGATTTCCTATGTCGCACAATTACCAAACAACAAACTCTCGAACGAATTGCAGGTGTATTAACATAAGAATGGCCTCGGGGCCGGGGTTAAATATGCGCAGGGTCCACGAGGGCGCGTGTAAAAAGAAAAGGCGCGCGGGAATGAAGAGGTAAAAGAGAAAGAGCATAAAAGAGAAGCGGCTCCACGGTGCCGTTTCGTTTCCGTATTCCACGGTGTCGGCATTTTTAAGTTAATTACCGGCACGGTAAAAAAGAGGTCTGCCCAACTGCCGGCTCCGTGAGCGAACAACGAAACTCTAAAGCGTGCATTGTGCACGCGCACTAATGTATGTACTGCCCCAAAATCGCGATACTTAACGAAATTCCGGTGTTTTTGCATTCGCGGACGCTGGATGAATAGGGATCCTTGCAAATGAGATTTCTTAGAAACGCTTAACACAGTTCCTTTTTTTTCCCCCCGACCCAGGCGGTGAAAAAAGGAACGAGAGAGAACAAATATCACGGATGACGACTCGTTTCGATGTGGGTCAAGCTTGTGTCCGGATTTGCGCGACGAATTCACCGGAATTTTTATGCCTCGCTGATGAAAAACAAATTAAACATGTAGCGAATTCTCTGACGTTCGGGATCCTTTGAATTTTCCAGCTTTCGGTCTTGTATGGCGTTGTAGATTATTCATGGAAGTTTATTATATGACGGTTGTTCATTTTTTATTTCACTCGCGAAAGAACCGGGGTAATTAGGATATGTTTGTACACAGATGGATTTTGGACTTAAGGATACGGGATAGAAATTTGAGATTTGGAGTTTTAGAGATGGGAGGATTTGGGGTCTTTTGGTAGAGAATTATAGTAATTCCTATGGTAAACCTTAAATATTCCTAAACTCTCTAAATCTATAATTATCGTGTAAATTTATACCTCCATAAAATTAATTTACCTGAGCAAAGGATGTAAACCGATCACGTCAGATCAGCGAAAATGAGAGCCGTTGAAAATCACGGAATTCGACAGACACAATCCACTCGTGAACGATAAAAATGCAACGATTTGTAATCTCCTGATCAATCGGTGTTCCAATCGTGTTGACATGAAACGCGATTATATAGTAGATCGTAATAGCGTGGATTTATTACATTTCCGCGATGGGTTTCTAAACGAGAAACGATCGCGAATTGCATCTGGCAGATTGGTCGACGCATCGGGACAGTAAAAGTTTGTCGAAAGCAGAAAATTTCGAAAGCGGTGGTTTTTTCCCTGTCACCGGCAACATATTCGCCCCGTTATTTTATTATTCTTGTCAGTGTCGCCGGCAATCGCAGGTCGGCCATATTCTCGCCGGTATAACGCCGGTTCGATAAACCCGAGAATTTCGATGCATTATTATCATTATCGTCGATGATTTAATAACGCTCCAGTTATTAATACACGCTATTAACGTTTTAGTTTCGTTATTTAATTCCCCGCGAAATTACTGCTAATTTAAAGTGCTTGTCGCGGTGGAGAGGCATTATACCCGTCGTAATAATTATTACGGTGAAACTTGTAATTAAGTGGGGGCATTTGTACAGATCCGAAAATATCGCGATATTTGGTAATAACGATTTCAATTAAGCGTTTTTACAACAGATTCGATGTATCTTCGCTACAGAGATTGTTCGATATCAAATAAATACTCATTTAACGGTATTTAACAATATCGATTGTACACGTTGAATGTTCGGATTTTATTACAAATTTCTGCAAGATGATTCCGACGGTTAATTTGATCGATGTCGAGAGGGTTAACTGTGGCGGAATTTTAGAGACACAATTGGAAATGCAAGTTTGACGTCATTTTATTAGTGTCACCGGCAGTTATGACCATTTATTGCATCGCGAAAGGATGCATCGTTGCAACGTCGGGACACGCTAGATTTGATGCATTAACTGTCCGGAAAATTTAATAATACTCGAGGACGAATTTTTATTGGTACTCCAACCGCAATGCTCTCGCCCGAAATTGTCGCCATGTTATACAGGATGGTACATCCAGAATAGAACGTTTAATCGATTCTTATTCTTCTGGAGCTTTTATCAAAATAACCTGCTCTTTCGAAATTATTCATGAAGACACATTTGCATTAATCAGTGCCGTGCTAAATTCATTCGAAACCCTTTCGGATCGTGACTCTTTTTTTAGACGGAGGCTCTTGTGGCGAACGTCAATTACAATTTATGGTATAACAAGTTTTGAATCTGAGCAGACACAATTGTGTTAATGTTTTATTAATGCTGCTTGTGGTAAATGAATTTGTAGCTTCAAGTATGACAAATATAACTGTATAATTATGTTCGTAATATAAAATAGTAGAATTGTGAAGTACAGCAATGATCGATTTTGAAGTGTAGTAATTCAAACAGAATTTCATGACAGAAAAGTTTTACCAAATTGCACTTGTGATACATCAATTTTTAGCTTGAAGTTTACTGAAAATAGCGACGTAAATATTTTACCATAATATTTATTATTTCAACAAATAAGTGATTGAGAATGACACATTCGTTAAGGGGTACTCTTAAATAAATGAGTTGCTTTGAAGAAGTCAGCCATTTTGTGCAAATAATATTGGTGGAACGTTTACATAGTAGATTTCTATATATCTTTGCCTTTAATTCGATGTGCTATAAGTGACATTTGGTGATACTTTTCTGTCATCAATTTGTATCACTTTCAATAAGAAAAAAATTGATCAGTACCCACTATAATTGACTCTCAGCCATTTTGTATTAAGAGAATCGATCAATCTCTTGTACAGTCATCTTCGTTAGTCCTTTAGCTTTAAAATGACATATCACAAGTGCCATTTGGTAACACTTTTCTGTCATGAAATTATTTCAGAACGTGTAGACTTCAAAATCTGCTAAAAAGTTCAACCAAAAATAATAAGTTATTGTGACGTTTATTTAAAATAATATTAATCATCTCAATCTATAATAACTCGTTAAATATATACAACAAAGAGTATATACGACGATAGTTTGTTGGTAGCAATCATTACTTTTCATCGAGAATTTGTTCCAGCAACGGTGAGCTGAATTCTGATTTCATTGGTAGCTGAATAACACAGGTCGCCTCATAAAGTTTAACTACTTTTCATTCCCAGTTACTCTACACCGTTGTAAAGAGAGAGAGAGAGAGGAAGAGAGAGAGTGAGGAACACTTTCATTCCGTTGTAATCGTGCCGTTGGGTCTCGTACGTTTGTACAGGGTGGTTCCACAGGAATGGAATACCTAATTATTTCCTTTGTCGTAACAGATGCAACAATGCGTTCCGCGTGGTGCAAAGACCACTCTTCTGAAAATCATTTTTCAGTCGGAATAACCCACCCAAAAAGAGTTCATTCCGTTTTTGACTAAATTTCTTCCGTGTATTCTTAACACAATATTTTTCAAGTTTCTCCAGTGAACAGTAGAATCCAAATTATTCGTATGTGGATCACATCGTCAGTAACTATTAACAATTTTGTATTCGGCAATTCTTCATGCAAATTATAATTGGACTTAAACTCTAAATCGAAACGTATTCAAAATTCGAGTAAGATTTGTCACGTTTGAAGTGTGCATATGTGGTTTGAGTGCGTCATGTGTAACTTCAGTGCGTCATTTGCAGATCGAGTGCGTCATATGTAGCTTCAGTGCGTCCATCTATAGCTTGAGTGTGTTATAGTGTCAGTGCATCATATGTAGCCTGAGTTCGTCGTGTGTGACTTGAGTGCGTCATGTGTGACTTGAGTGCGTCATGTGTAACTTCAGTGCGTCATTTGCAGATCGAGTGCGTCATATGAAGCTTCAGTGCGTCCATCTATAGCTTGAGTGTGTTATAGTGTCAGTGCATCATATGTAGCCTGAGTTCGTCGTGTGTGACTTGAGTGCGTCATGTGTGACATGAGTGCGTCATATATAGCTTAAGTGTGTCATCTATAGCTTGAGTGCGTCATGTGTAGCTTGAGTACGTCATGTGTGACATGAGTGCGTCCATCTATAGCTTGAGTGTGTTATAGTGTCAATGCATCATATGTAGCCTGAGTCCGTCATGTGTGACTTGAGTGCGTCATGTGTGGCTTGAGTGCGTCACTTTTATTTAGGGATCCTTGATCATGCAAATTATAGTTGGACCTAACGTTGAAAAGTAATAAAAATTTGAATAAGGTATGTCACATTTGAGCTGTGAGTACGTCACACATGAAATGAGTTTCACTTCGAACGATCCTCAATTCGAACGTATCTTCATATTATTAAATCCTAAAACCAACTCCACGAATCCCTAAATATCTGAATTGCTGTAATCCTAAACATCCAGGTGTCCAAATCCTCAGACTCTCAACTCCTCGAAACCCTAAATATGCAAATTACTGACTCCTCAAACACCCAGATCTCCAAACTCCCAACTCCTCCAATTCCAAAATACCCAAATTACTAAGACCTCAAACTTCCAAATCCCCAACTCCAAAATTATTCAAATTACTGACACCTCAAACAGCCAGAAACCCAACTCTTCAAACCTCCAACTCCTCCAATTCCTAAATATGCAAATTACCATAACCTCAACCCTCCAACTCCTGAAATTCCTAAATATCGAAATGGCTGACACCTCAAACGCACACGTAGCATTTATCACATTTGACAATCATAGTATTTGTCCTCATGTCTCCACATGCTATATCCACGTTCTTGTTACAAGTTCAATGATGCAAGTAGAATTTTGTTATCCGAAACAACGCGAGGTGCAATATTTTTTGAAACCTCATCGTTTATTAACCCAGGTAATTTGGCCGGTAAAATCGCTGGTTTCGTTGTCCGAAAATGGAGGGAACACAAACGATTGTGTCGCAATTTCGATTTGCAGCTTGATGTTTCCAGATACGCGGAGATTGATGGAAACTGTGTAATTCACGAGATGAACAATGACAACAATCGTGACAACGTACATAGACCGTCGGAATGCGTTTTCGGGGGGGAAACGAGAGTTTCGAATTGTCATTTGACGACAGACTAGAGAATCGCGAAGTACAATGGATTTTATCGGGATCGTTGAATAATTTATATAATACAAGCGGTGACGTAACTGAAATCAGCTCATCATTTTAGTCGCATTCAATTCCGAATCCATTGTAAAGTAACCATTAATAATACCTTCTAGGTCACGTTAACCGTTTTGCCAGTCCAACTATTAATCAGAGTTATTTCCATTTATATCATAATTTCGCGAATGCCTCGGAACGGGCACGCGAGATAATCTGCATGTGAATATAACGAATTTGCACCTGCGTTTACGAAGTGTTTCGTTTGTTCAACTCGTATATCTACCCTCGGGATGAAATTTATTAAATCATGCTTACGAGAAGTATTATCTAACGTGTTTGCAACGTGTTATTTAATATTGTACCTTACGTAGTTTTTCCTTTTTGTTTGCGTACGGGGGTTCTGTTATTTCTGAAAAAATAAGGAGGAAGGTATTCGGATTTATGAATTCAAGGGGTTGTTTTTATTCGGGAAATAACAGCTTTGTTATATTTCATATCTCAAGATCACACTCTTATTATTTCTAATATTTTTTACTGAAAGAAAATAATATTTTTTACTGGAACTTTAATATTTTATTATCTTTAGCAAGTTTTCAGACTACCTCTATTTTATTATTATTTAATTTGATATTCTCGTTCTTTTTGGAATTTCGTTAATCTGACGATGGGCCTAATATTAATTATTTATAGCGAAAGAAATTTTTCAGGGCTCCTAGTGTTGAGACAATGATATACACTAAGAGATTAAGAGATGAAATTGAAAGATTAAGTACACTTCTTGATCATTTGTATCATAGTGTCTGACCACGAACGTCAGTTTTCACTGCGGCCATCAACATAATATAACGGCTGTCACTACTGACATCACTGTATTTCTCAAAATGAACGCTCAAAGGTTCTACTTTACATAACAGAGGCTGAGTCATTTTACATCTACTTTAGCTTTATTTCAGTAACACGAGGAACATACACGTCTACATTTAGCGTTCAGTTCAAAAATTAATTTAAAAATACTTAGTAGTTAATACTGGACGAGTTCTTTTAATTATTCTATTTTTAAATATACATTTTTATTTTTGATACATTGACATTATTTGGTTAAATTTGACTAACCACATAATTTCCATATAAATTATTTACTGTGGTTGTAGAATAATACAACCTTGTATAACAAATCCTTGTACAAAATATTTGATAAAATTGAAGCTACCAGTAATAAGTACACCAAAACACTGAGAATATTTAATAAGCTTGCAACCACAAATAACAACAAAAAAAACCTTGCAAAAATATTTCATAAAATTAAAACTACCAGTAACAAATACACCAAAATGCTGTTAAAATATGCTTGTAAAAATAAACACAAAACCTTGTAAAAATATCAGGCATTCACATAATATTTGGTAAGACCTAAATATCAATCAAATCGTTTCGTGTCAAACAAAAGTTGCATAGAGTACCCTAACCTAAAATTCCTCATACAAGTAGACTCTTAGAAATCTCCATATATGGCACTCGGTCAGTATTCAGAGGAGTGCCTCGAACACGATAAAAAGAGAATCGATTTGTGCAACGTAGCGTGTATCCCGTTAATTCCGTAAAACCAGAAGCTGTTGCGAGAGCAGTCGTTCGTCAATTTTGCAGCGCGTGATGTATCGCCTTTAATACCGCAATCTCCATGAAACCGCGGAGAGTCGCGGTCAAACAAGAGCAACTGGTCCGGGAGATCGTTCACGAAGCGTTCGCGAACGTGTTAAAATCGTTGAGCTCGAGCGTGGATCCGCTTTATTCGGTCAGGCAGGCAACCGTACGACGAAACTCTGCACGTCAGTTACGGATTCCGGCATGTGTCTCGTCGATTTATCTCGCACACGTGGACCAACTTTTGTCCACGGTCCGCCACGATTTCGCGCGAAGTTTCCGCGCTCCGGGGGACCGGTGAAGAAACACGCGAACAATCTACGAAACAACCAACACGACCAAAACAGTCGCCTAGACACCGCGAAAATAACATGATAACGCTGACAACTCGTATTCGGATACGTTGCAGCTGGTACTCGTCAAACGGTAAATTATTAGTACGCTACATCGAGCACTAATACGGACGCCAACACACATTTGTGTGTTTGAACGATTTATGCGATGGCTGTTTTGGAAATTTTGGTATTTAGGAAGGGTTTCTTAGGAATTTGGGTATGTAGGGTTTGGGGATGCAATTTGCATATTTATTGGTGCAGTTGGGGATTTGTGGATTTGAAGATCTGGATGTGCTTTACCAGTAAGCTAGTACAATTTAACGTTATACCTTAAAAATTGTATTAGGAAAATTGAAGTGAACTATCACAGAATTCCGAGTGTCGGTAAAAAAAGTTTGGTATACAAACGTAAATGTTATACAACGTTATTCCGCATGATATTCGAAAGAAAGTGTGTGGGCAGTTTGCGGGCGATTGCTTCGAATTTGGTGAATGCGAAATACGTGTGCCGGCTTTTGGAATATTTTATAATACATTGTGTCGCAAGGTTATCGCCACGGTGGAAGCTTTGCTATTGTCCCGTCTGCTTACGGGATGAAATTTTGAAAAGCTCCAGCGAAGAAGCCACGGCACGAATTTTCTCGGGGAGTGGAGCAACTTGTATTGGACGAACACGCGAATTAGGAGACGCGTTGTACGGCGCCAATTCTCATGGCTCCCCCGAGGGATCGACGAACATCTTTTCTTTACTTTCGAACGCCTCCCCGTGGCGGAGCGGCATAGAAAATTCTCTCTTTGTCGAATTTTATTCATTCAAAATGGCGTTGCGCGCACGCCGGATAGGGAGAGGTTCAATTCGTGTCCCTTCGGTGTACTTTTTTACGGCTGACTGTTCCAATGATCGTTATCTCGGAGCACTTTTGCTGCCGAGTAACGTAAGCACTCGAAGAAGATGGTCGCATAAATGTACGATCGATATTCTCGATACAAAATGGCTGGCTGTCGATTATAGCGAGCGCTGATCAATTTTATTACACGAAGAGTATGATACGAATGTATGATATAAATTCGTGACATAAAAGTATCGTGAATGGTACTCGTGGTATATCGGTTTTAAGCTACAGGATTAAGGATGGCTCTGTGATCGATTCTTTTAAATACAAAATGGCGGATGGCTAATAGTATGCACTGATCAATTTTATCACGTGGGGAGTGTGATATGAATTCATGACATAAAAGTATCATAAAATGGCACTTATGATACATCAATTTAAAGCTGAAGAATTAAGAAAGATGATAGCATATGGATCTGATCGATTTTCTTAATACAAAATGGCGGATTGCTAATTGCAGTGTGTATTGATCAATTTTATCACGTGGGAAGTGTGATCCTTCTCAGATTAAGAGTTGTACAAAAGCAAGTTATAATTAACCCCTAAAGTTTGTCTACACCCATGTATCCCCTAGCTATAGTTCACAGATCCTCGGAATGTATAGTCCGTTCTCGGTTTTCTTTGTTCCAGCCTGGAACGAGCGTGAACCGAGAATAGCAATTAGGTATCGAAGAGAATAGAAACGGAGAGCGTTTTCATTTGAATTTAAATCGCTATTTTTAATGATACCGACAGAATTCGAGTTATCAGGGTTAACAGAGGCAACCTTCTTCTCCCGTCCCTCGAACGTACGTGATCCACGTTAATTAATGCATAGAGAACGCGAACGCCTTGGAATCTGAATACTCTTCTTTATCGTCGGACTTTGTACCCAGACGTATTTTTCTTCGTTGAATCAACAAACTATCAACTTTGTCAAATCGTATCGAGTTCCTCCAAACAACCATAAATTGTATAAAATTGACAAAGTCTGAAAACTAAAAAACTTCATGTATGTACACACGCCACAACTGCTTCATAACTTGAACAGCGATTAACCTGATCGTAAATCGAGATGATAAAACCGTGTGGTAAAAATGCACGCAGTGGTTCGACACGTGACAAACTGAGTTTTTTATCACGGAAGGTTCGCAGCAGAAAGTCCAATTCACGGACGAATGAACCCAGAACTCGAAACGGGAGAGCAAGGTATAAATTCGCGTAATTTTCTACGATGGGATTCCACGTGTCGACGCGGAAACGTAGCTTCCTCTCTCATTTAACCGGTCTACCTGGGTTTACAGGGCCGCGTGTATGGAGAACAGCGTAACACCAGAAGACGAATGGAATGAAATACGGAAAAGCAGAAGCGGACGAAGAAGGATATACGGGACGAGATGCTAAGGATAAATTGAACAAACGAAACAGAAACCGAGCTCTGAATACTGGCTAAGAAAACGGAAAGAATAATTATTAACATATCTCGGTTGTTTCGCTGACTCGAAACTCGACAATGCATCCAGAGTAATTCAGAGCAGAATTCTGGGAGGTTATCATGTACTTTAACAAATCTCGAATTTCTATCTAAGTGTTGAAATAATGGATATGCTAATTCTGTTTTGTAATTTTCAATATTTAATTTAATAAAATATACAGAGCAAGTAAAAAGTAAGATGATGAACTTTAATTTAATTGTACATTTAAACATGAGTATTTACAAAATTATATTCAGCCAAATATTTAAATAAAATATTGTTATGTTAAAGAAGAAGTAAGACGGTGATCCACTGTAATTTAATAATAAAGTTAGATATGAATATCAATAAAATTACACCCACTATGTTTAACCAAAATATGACATCAGAAAATTAAATACGCAAAAAAAGGGACATATTTGAAGCGTGGAAATGATTTCATAAACATCCACAGCAGTTATAAAGTTACGGTGCTTCAAAGTTCAATATTGAATTACATTTTGTTACGGAGAGGATAAAAAGCAACGCAGAAAAAGAAACAGAAGAAAGAAAGCAGATAAGTGTACAATTTTCATGTAATTCCGGTGTATTACACGGGGCAAGTAGTATGAATCATGCAGGATCAGACATGCGAGCCTTCCTTCAATTTAACGCCACCTAAGTTGCATTCCGAGATAAAACAGCGGAAGCAAAACGCGTAATAAAGAATAAGAGAGAACGTGGAAGTACGAGGAAGAAACGGATAAAGGAATTTACGACACAGCCGGAAACGGCCAAGTAGTATAAACCTTCATAAGTCAGACACTTTACGCTCGCCCCTTTTGCTAAGACCTATTATAAATAAAAACGTATATAATATAATGTTGCCGTAACCCGTTAAATTTCAAAAGTTGACAATATCGTTGCATTTGTAATAATCGATGTAACAATTAATCATTATATCCGATCATTCTGTATTCTGAAACGTAAAATTTGCGCGCGTTAATTGCGAAAGTATTAATGTTTATCAACTTTATACGAGCTTTGAAAACGATAAATATCCGCCTTGTTTGTCTGCGTTCGAACTTTGATCTGCGAATTAAAACTGTTCGGAAAATGGAAGAATGTTATTTCGGGACGGATTTATTGATTAGGAAATCTAGGTACTGTTCTGTTACTTTACTGTAATGGATTCTGAAATTTATAAATTGGATGGTAGATTATAGAATTAGTAAGTTAGTCACAAAACTTTTGTTGAGGTTAATTTCACATACAATGTAACCACGTTCCCTTTGTAACTGCACTCTGAGATCAACGCTCAGTTACAGCGATCTTACTGTACAAACTTAAATTCTTAAGAAATTTTCATATTGATTATCTCAAATGTCGACCAGACTCGACGTCTAACGTTTTAAACACAAGGTTCATCCTGCAAATCACTCAAAAATCTCACATGCACCGCGTTCCCTTTGTAACTGCACCCTTGGACCAACGCTCAGTTACCGCGACCCTACTATACAAACTCAAATTCTTAAGAAACCTTGATATTGATTATCTGAAATGTCGACCATACTCGATATCTACAGTTTTATACACCAAGTTCACCTGCAAATCACTCAAAAATCTCACATGCACCGCGTTCCCTTTGTAACTGCACTCTCGGACCAACGCTCAGTTACCGCGACCCTACTACACAAACTTCTTCCAAAATTGTCATATCGTTTATCTCGAATACTGAACCTCGACATCTATCTTTTCGAAAAAAGAAGCGTATGCAGCAAAACCACTCGAATAATCCCACATCTCATCTAGCGCGGGCGTGAACATCCAATTCAAGATTCCGATAGAAATCGTTGAAAGAAATCGAGCAACGCGAACGAAGGCGCATTGTTTCCGAGGACGGCGTGCAGAAAAGCAGCCAATAAAGCTTGAGAAACAAACGAGCGTCCAATAAATTTGCTCGTTCCGAGGCGTTCGAAGGAGGCGAGCTGTATCGAGTGTACGCGGAGAAACGGACGGCTGTCGTGGCCACGAATGTCCAGCCACGGAACAAAGGACGAAAGCGTGCATTGCACGCGCGTGCAACTGTACGAGAAGCTTGTCGGCTAACACGAGGCCTGACACCGTGACAATTACCGCGGTATCCGGCTAACACGGGGACCCCCCGCGTCCTCTATCTCATACATTAAAGATGTCGCCGGTTCCCTGACAATGCCTGCCAAGATTGCGTCATATGTTACTCCCGTCTGAACGGTGGCTTCCTACGGACAAAACGAGGGAAAAAGAAGGTGTGTGTCTCGAAGGGCAAAGAAGAGGAAAGGTCCGGGGCGATTTGAATTTTGCATTAAACATCAATGCGTAGATTCCGCACGCTTGGCCCTCGCAATTTCACCTTTATTGGATATAGAAGGCAGAGATCTGCTCGATGTCTGAATAGAGACACACGCCGGTGGCTACCTGAAATTGTTCGAAACGCGACTGCAGTTGCTATCGCGGCGGCCATGCTCTTTTGTTGCTTCGATTCTATTGATGTACTGCCGACGATATCGCGTAAAATCGCTCGACCGTGCAAGTATTCGACGTTTCCACGGAATTTAGATCTCGAGATTAAGATTCGTTTAGGACATGCAAATTTCGAGTTAGTGCGCGAACTTCCTAATAATTTGCTCGTAACAATTTCGGAATTCAAGTCTTCCAGTCTGTTATTCGGGACTGGAATTATATTTTGCTATAGGGTGGTTGTGTGTTTATTTTTAGAAGCAAGGATTTGGTGTATGTGGGGGATGTGGGTGATATGTTCACGTGTATGGGAGTATGAATGTGAATTTTTCAATTTAGGTGTCATAATTTGGGTAATAGCCTGTTTTGCTTACAATATGACGCACACCATGACGCACCACACGACGCACCGCATCATGACACACCATACAACACACTATATTATGACGCATCATATGACGCACCATACGACACACTATATGATGACGCACCACAAGATGACGCACCATACGACACACTATATCACGACGCACCATATGACGCACCAGATGAAATACTATATCATGGCGCACCACACGACGCATCCTATCATGACGCACGATACGACGCACCATATGACACCCCATACAACACACTATATTATAATGCATCATATGACGCACCATACGACACACTATATCATAACGCACCATACGACACACTATATTATGACGCAACATATGACGCACCATACGACACACTATCTCATGATGCACCATATGACACATTATATCATGACGCATCATACGACGCACCATTTTTCTGCCACTTCACGCGCCAACTCGTGGGTCGACATCGGTACACTCCGTTATTAAAACGAAATTACACGATTACACAATAATAATCCCGAGTTTAATTGTTACGAACGGCCGTCTAATGAATTTCTATTTCTTTATTTCTCAGACACAATATAAATTGCCGAGGAATTTTTTTTCATCCGAAGGACAGTGAAAGGACGAACAAACAAAATCGAGAATAAACCGGTGCGATTTTAATGAATGGCAAGGTGGATTCATTAACTCGGACAATTTTATTTCTCCGATTAAAACGATTAAACGTATAAATTTCCATGCGAGTCAGCGCGTTAAGCGCGTGCTTAAGTTTCAAAGACCATTTTAATTAGCACCGTTCGACGTTCGTTTTAATGCACGCTGTTTTTTCTCGTTTCGCGGCTATGGATCTGGATCTAATTAACGAGGCGCTCTGATGCGCGCCAAACGTAGTAAAAGTGCATATCGCTCGTCGGTTATGCTGCATTGGAGCTTTGCCAGGATGCACTTGTTACTTTTATCTGTCGGTGTCGTTCACTCAACTCGTATTACTTAAATTAAACGAACTCCACTTCGGCTCTGCCCCGGTTTCTGTTTCCCACGTTTACGCTTCTAATTTGCATTCTGTCGCTTGTTGTTCAAATCATAACATGAAACCGCGAAAAAAAGGAACGGCTAATTTTCTTCTGTGACACCAACAAACATACATCAAATCAGTTATATTCTCTGTAACACTATTCTAAAGTCCTTTCGAGCTGAAATTTTCAAACCTCAGATCATTTCTAAATGTGGGATCATGAATTATTACGGAATAAGATTTTTAATAATTGAATCTACACTTTCAAATCTAAGATCCCAAGTTATAACAAAACTGAAAAATTTTCCAAATTAAATTACACAAGTCTGATGTTGACAACTTAAATTATGAACTCTAAGACTTCCAGTTACAATAAAACTTTGAAATCCCAGACATAAATTTTTAAATCTGTCCTACATCTTTCAAATCTACTGTTTCAAACTTAAATATTCAAATCTCCTTTCTAAACTTAACTCAAATTTACATTTCAGTGTAATAAAATTCTGAAATCTACCCTTAGAGATAAAAATGTTCACATCTATAAGTTTCCCTAATTTTGAAGATAGATTTCAGATGTTGACGGACATAACTTGAGATATTATTGTACAGATAGACACCAATTTGATCGATTACAGAGTTCTAAAATATTGTCTGAATTTCCCGTTGGTAATCGATCGACTGTCAAGACATAAGAATGCAATCTCGATTAGCACAATTGGCGAATTGCCTAGTCGCGTCTAATGCAACGCTAATCCTCTTAACGTTCTTCTCCTCGTTCCTTCTTTCTTTGCTCTCTTTTGTCTGCTCTTCAGACTGTGGCTCGTCATCGTCTTCTGCAATGCACTGTCTAAGACCGATATTCGTTTCCATGCAAAATCCTCTTCGTATATGACAAAGTGCTCTATGCACCATTTATAGCACTCAAGATGTAATGTCGTTATTAACAAATATAAATCAAGGATAAATAAATCATGGATGAAGGACAAAATGACGGAAAAATAAAGAACAAAATGAAGAATAAATAAAGAACAAAATGAAGAACAAAATGAAGGACAAAATAAAGAACAAAAAAAGGACAAAATGAAGAACAAAATGAAGAATAAAATGAAGGACAAAATAAAGAATAAAATGAAGGACAAAATGAAGAACAAAATGAAGGACAAAATAAAGAACAAAATGAAGAACAAAATGAAGAACAAAATAAAGGACAAATTAATGTAATCTTCAATGAGACTTTTGTCAAAAACATACATCATTGTCAAAAAATTTATATAAGTAAAAAGATATTAATAAATTATTAACCTAACCTTATATTCAGACCTACACTAAGTTCTCCAATTGTTGCAAATACGTAACATAATATGTTTATTTAAATGCCCTCGATGTTAGACTACCCAACCTAAAATAACCTCATTTGTCCACCTCTAATCTGACGGTTTACCGTTATCAATCAACATTTTGTATTATGAATATTAACTAAAGCTTTATCCGATCATTTACTACAAAGTCCAAGCTCTCCCATACACCAGTGCTATTTACCGAGACTTTCAATCAAATATCCTGAAATCCTATTAAACATTAATCGATCTGACAGAGTACATGATTTATTCTAACGATCCTTGACATGGTTTATCATACTTAATATTAAATATTCAAGATTTGCTTAATGATAAATCATTTACTAAGTATTCGATTTTATTCTAAAACCATTCGCAGAAACTGGGTTCTCAGAATGATCGCTCTTGTAGTAAAAGGTTAGCAAGTTTATAGGCAAACGATCGTAAAATCCGTAAGATCAAAGAAAGATAAATTCACGTGTTCTAATGGACCACAAAGTTTGCTTTGCATTTGTTTATTCTGCGTTCTTCCAAAATTTCTGGAAGTATTACGCGATAAACACGCTCGGATTGTTGAAAGGTTCTTTTTCACCTTATTTTATTTATTTCATTTAATTTAACTTTTTTAACAAATTGACAAGTGACATGCTTAAGCTACACATGACGCACTCAAGCCACACATGACGCACTTAAGTCACACACGTGTCTTGTCACTTGTAAGAGTGCGTCATTTGTAGCTTGAGTGCGTCATGTGTAGCTCGAGTGAGTCTCAATTGTGCTAATTATAATGGATCTTGAGTAAAAAACTATATCACTTATCACCTTTGCAAACTGTTTCTTGATACATCAATCTTTAATTAATCTTTTGACTTGTGATATGTCACACTCGTGACGCACATTGCATCATATATATTGTACGTTGCTGGAAATCGAATTCGTTCAGCTTTAACCAACACTTCTTATCGTCTTTGCAAACTTTTCCTTAATACATCAATCTTTTATTAAGTGTTTGACTTGTAATATGACGCACTCGTGACGCACATTGCGTCATGTAATTTGTATGTGCGTCACGGCGTCAGCGAGTGACGATTCGACGACGCGAATCATTAGATTTCCAACGAGTGGATACTAGTGGACTGTAACTGCACTCAAGCTACACATGACGCACTCAAGCTACAAATGACGCACTTGAGCTACACATGTGAGTCGCGTCATTTGTAACTTGAGTGCGTCATGTTTAGCTTGAGTGCGTCATGTGCAGCTTTAGTGCGTCACGTGTAGCTTGAGTGAGTATCAAGCTACAGATGACGCACTCAAGTCACACATGACGCACTCAAGCTACACATGATGCACTTAAGCCACACACGTAAATAGTGTCATTTGTAATTTGAGTGCGTCATTTGTAGCTTGAGTGCGTCATGTGAGTGAGTCTCAATTGTGCTAATTATAATGAATCTTGAGTAAGAAACTACTATATTGCTATATCACATGTGTTCCATTGATTTTTCGCTTCTCTTCATTTAGTATTCAATGTGAAGTGTTCAGAGTTTAATTTGGTCTACTCAAAAATGTATTCATCATAATGTATCTTCAGAAGGGAATAGTATACTAGATTCCTATATCACATGTATGTTTCTCAACCAATCGTTGCTTCATCTCATTAAAAATTCGGTATGAAATATTTAGAGTTTAATCTGCACACATGTACTCAGAAATGTGTTCATCACAATTAATCTTCAGGAAGTGTCCCAGATTGCTACATCATACCTGTTTGATATTTCGCTCCTTCAGAACTTGCAACTCTTTAGCACCAACTCCATGAAACGAAGAACGTGTAAATTTGAATGCACCCACAGAAAAGAGCAATGCACGATTCGGTTTTTGAACGAAACAGTGATAAATTTGTACTTTGTTGCGAGACGATAATGCCGTTGGTAATGAAAGGGCTGGAACTGGTGATTGATGAAAAGAACACGCGTAATGTTATCTCGTGTGAATAAGCATTAGTAGAGTGAAACACAGGGGAACGTTGTAGCTGTCGTACCGAATAACGTAACAAATAATTGGTATCAAATATCGTTTAATTGCACGACTATTGTCATTACCACGGTATTATACTGGACTAACGATTGTACCGTAGCGTGCTTATTTCCGATTAAATCCCATGGTGTATCGTAACGCGACTCGTAACTGAATAGTGATTAGAATAATTCATCGGATTATGTCTGCACGGTGTCTCATTACATTTACCCTGTATATTTATTAAATACCGTTACATAATTTATTTGATATTGTACTTAAGATCTGATAGAGCTATTTCTGGTAACTAGTTTGTGGATCGTTGTATAGAATAGGTACTCGATGTATGAAGTTGAGGAGAAGAATGAGTATAGGATGAGGTATAGTTTATGTACATTATCAAATTGAAAGCAAACAAGTTCTCTGAGAGAATTAGTAATTCAGAATGAAAACACCTCTAAAATCGAAACTCCTTAGGATAGAAACTAATCCTCTTAAAACGATAAATAATTTTCTAAAAATTAAATCTTTATGAATGAAAATTAAATGTTTATAACAGAGACTAATTCACTCAGAATGGTAACTGAACATCTGGTATAAAAGTTAGTTCCACAAAATAAGTATCAATACTTCCAGAACGAGAACCTAGAATGAAAGCTAACCTCCAAAAAATAGGAACTGACCTCCAAAAATGAAATCTAACCCCTAAAAATATAAACTAGACCCCACGAAAGGAGAATTAACTTCCAGAAATGAGAACTAATTATCCAAAACACAACGCAATCGTCCCAGAATATGAATTATAGCCGCAGAATGCAAACCAGCCAACCAAAATGGCAGCCATAGCCAAAATGGCCGGCTGTCGAGCGAAGGAAATGTAACGTTTTCCAGATACCTGAAACGAATGTATCTCGACGCGGCGTGCATCAGAAAAACGAAACAGAAGACAAATCGAAATACGTAAGAAAATCACGTTGAATGCTATCGAGACGGTGAAAATCGTTTTAGCCGTTTTGTCGAGTGAGCGTTGAATAGGTTACGATACGTGGCAGTGCGAACTATCAACGTCTTCTCGCACAAAGCGCGGATAAATGAAATTTAAATGTACACGCTGTCGGAATATCACGGAGCTGTCGTTAAAAAGAACCCTTCAACAATTCGAGCGTGTTTATCGCGTAACACTTCTCGGAATTTTTGGATAAACAAACGAAACGCAAATTTTGTAGTCCATTTTCGACTTTGTGAATTTATCTTTCTTTGATCTTACAGATTTTACGATCGTTTACGTATAAACTTGCTAACCTTTTACTATAAGAGCGATGTGATGAACTTGAGTGCGTCATTTGTAGCTTGAGTGCGTCATGTGTAGCTTGAAACTCACTCAATGCGTCATTTGCAGCTTGAGACTCACTCAATGCGTCATTTGTAGCTTGAATGTGTCATGTGTGGTTTGAGTGTGTCAATTGTAACTGGAGTGCGTCACATGTGGTTTGAGTGCATCACATGTGGCTTGAGTGCATCACACGTGGCTTGAGTGCGTCATCTGTAACTTGAGTGCGTCATCTGTGGTTTGAGTGTGTCATTTGTAACTTGAGTGAGTCATCTGTAACTTGAGTGCGTCACTTGTAACTTGAGTGCGTCATGTGTAGCTTGAAACTCACTCAATGCGTCATTTGCAGCTTGAGACTCACTCAATACGTAATTTGTAGCTTGAGTGTGTCACTTGTAACTGGAGTGCGTCACATGTGGCTTGAGTGCGTCATCTGTAACTTGAGTGCGTCATGTGTAACTTGAGTGCGTCATCTGTGGTTTGAGTGTGTCACTTGTAACTTGAGTGAGTCACTTGTAACTTGAGTGCGTCACTTATAACTTGAGTGCGTCATTTGTAGCTTGAAACTCACTCAATGCGTCATTTGCAGCTTGAGACTCACTCAATACGTAATTTGTAGCTTGAGTGTGTCATATGTGGTCTGAGTGTGTCACTTGTAACTGGAGTGCGTCACATGTGGCTTGAGTGCGTCATCTATAATTTGAGTGCGTCATGTGTGGTTTGAGTGTGTAGCTTGTAACTTGAGTGCGTCACTTGTAACTTGAGTGAGTCATGTGTAGCTTGAAACTCACTCAATGCGTCATTTGCAGCTTGAGACTCACTCAATACGTAATTTGTAGCTTGAGTGTGTCATGTGTGGCTTGAGTGCGTCATCTGTAACTTGAGTGCGTCATATGTGGCTTGAGTGCGTTATGTGTGGTTTGAGTGTGTAGCTTGTAACTTGAGTGCGTCACTTGTAACTTGAGTGAGTCATGTGTAGCTTGAAACTCACTCAATGCGTCATTTGCAGCTTGAGACTCACTCAATACGTAATTTGTAGCTTGAGTGTGTCATGTGTGGCTTGAGTGCGTCATATGTGGTTTGAGTGTGTCACTTGTAACTTGAGTGTGTCACTTGTAACTGGAGTGCGTCACATGTGGCTTGAGTGCGTCATCTGTAACTTGAGTGCGTCTCAAGCTACACATGACGCACTCAAGTTACAAATGACGTACATTCTAAGACCTAACAACAATGAACACATATGTGCACATATGATCAACATACACATTAAACAATTTAACATTAACATAATAACATTAACATAATGTTAACACATAAGCTGAGAATACTTGACGTTCTAAATGAAAATTAGGGAAAAATCGATGGAACACGCGTGATACAGGAACGTAATATGGAGGTTAAAAGGGTGAAACAGCAAGGTGGAGGCAACTGTTCAATTTTGAACATTCGATAGAATTTCACGCGATCCATCGAGGAATCTCATTACGTTCATTAATTAAATTATTACGAATTCGTTGGAGCTCGGTGTCACGCATAGTTGCCCACGAGAATCGGCGTCATTAATTAAATCGCATCGAAACGGCTACCGGAGCGAACTACAAATCGAACGTGCTCAAAAACGGGACCGGTTTTTTCTTTCGTTCTGCCGATCCGACTCGGTCCTAATTATCCTGTTGCGAAACGGCTCTGAGAACAGAACGATGCATATTTTAACGGCAATTCGAGCCGGTAATCGAGATCACAGGATGATCGAATTCGAGCCGGGCGAACGTTCATTTTGTACGTTCCGATTCAAAAGAGGAATTTTATGAACGCGCAAACGCCACAATCAGCCGAGAAACTTGAGAAACGTGAGCTCGATATTTCTCATTTAACGTCTAATTTCTCCTTTCTTGCGCTATCGCTGTTTTTCTCTTTCTTTACCGGTCCTTTTTTTTTTCGACAATATTCCCGGGGGAATTTTCAATTTAACCACGGCTGCGAATTATAGCCTCGTAGATTACATCGATGACGACAGCAGCGAATTGTAACACACGCCGTGCAGCGATGCATTTCCGCTTGTACAGTTTCGTCCTCTCCTATTCCCATCCCGAATAATTAGATAATTTTGACGTGATAAACGATTCTCTTGTAACCCGTGTTCGCGCCTACATTCCCAAAAATTCTGCTCGCCTGTCGCGAATATTTTAACGACACCGCCAGCTGCCTCTGAGAACTTTTCGTTGACCGTGTTTTCAAAATAACATCGATTATTCTGTTGCACGTGATGCATCAAAACGACAGGGGGATGAACGTCTTCTTTGTTGTACGACAGTCGCGTACGCAAACGCGTGTATCAATAAATTACTCGTGACAAAAACGCGTCAAAACATTTGTTACAACTAAAGAATACATTTTTTATTTCGTATCTTCTTTAACGTACAATTAGTACGTTGACTTATGAACGTATATTTTATCATATTTTAAAACTTCCAATAAAACCATTCTATCTTCAAAATAATTCGATGACAGCAAAAAGAGATTCATGACATAAAAGTTTCATGTAGCACCATTCACTATGAGTTTAAAGATTAAAGTTTAATGATAGTAATTGTGCAAATGCTTTATGCTTACTTGCTGGATTTTAATTGGAGTAAACAGTTAATCGATTACGCTAAATAATGAAATCGACGATGATTCAACAATTTTGCTTTGACAGTTCTAATGAATGTTTATATAGGACATTGAGCTTTATACTGATATGTTACATATGATATTCGTGAGTTCATTTCTGACTTTACATGTCCCAGAATTAGTTGTTTACATTATCTGGCAATCAGCCATTTTCTACTGAAAATATTCATAAACCACTGATGTAATCTCTTTCCTTAAGATTTGAGCTTTAAACTGACATGCCACATGTGATACTTTATGACACTTTTCTGTCATGAATTCATTTCTGATTATTACATATCCCAAAATTGGTTATTGTTCACTTCAACTGTTGATCAGAGATTTTGTATTAAAAATATGCATGGAGCACTTATGTAGTCTTCTTCTGGAGGCTTTGAACTTTAAGTTGACATGTCATATGTGATATTTTGTAATACTTTTCTGTCATGAATTCATTTCTGATTATTACATGTTGCAGTATCAGTTATTGTTTACTTTGACAGGCAATAAGTTATTCTGTGTTAAAAATATTAATGAAGCGCTGACATAGTCTTTTTCTATGAGCTTTAAGCTTTAAATTGATGTATCACAAGTGACATTTCGAGATACTTTTCTGTCATGAATTTATGTCTAACTTTACACGTCTCAAAATCAATTGTTATTTACTTTAACTGCCAATAAGTCATTTTGTATTAAATATACGCTTAAAGCGCTTACATAGTCTTTTTTCTCAAACTTCAAGCTTTAAATTGATGTATCACAAGTGATATTTCGAAACACTTTTCTGTCATGAATTTATTTGAGACTATTACACGTTCCAAAAGCAGTTACTGTTTACTTTAACAATCAATAAGTCATGTTATATTAAGAACATGCATAAAGCACCTATGTAGTCTTCTTCTGTAAGCCTCAAGCTTTAAATTAATGTATCACAAGTGACATTTCGAGATACTTTTCTGTCATGAATTTATTTCTGACTTTACACGTCTCAAAATCAATTGTTATTTACTTTAACTGCCAATAAGTCATTTTGTATTAAAGATACGCTTAAAGCGCTTACATAGTCTTTTTTCTCAAACTTCAAGCTTTAAATTGATGTATCACAAGTGATATTTCAAAACACTTTTCTGTCATGAATTCGTTCGAGACCATATGTCTCAAAATCGATCACTCTTGTCTACAGCTGCCAATCAGCCATTTTATACTAAGACCACCATCAAAAGCTCCACCTCATTACTTTCTCCACATATTAAGCTTCAAATTCATATACCACAAGTGCTACTTAATTACACATTTCTGTGATGAAATTATGTCAGAAATTGAACGTTCAAAAATCTATTCGATACGCAAGAGCATAGTTTAAAATTAATAATTTCTCCATGAACATTATGCAAATTACGTCACGCAACGTTCAAGAATCGCGCAACAAGATGTCGTTTAGTCAGACACCCTACCAATGTGTGAAATAAAATGTTCAAGTAGTGCAAGGTAAAACACGGTATCGTTGCTTTCGACGATATCACAGAACGCGGAACGTAGCGTCAGGCCAGCTTTCCACCAGCGAAATACACACTTCCACACGTTTTCCTAGAACGAGAAAAAACACCACGAACAAAGCTTTCAGACAAAACACGGGAAAATGGTACTTTCGCCGTTTCGTCCTCGTTTCTCTGGAAATCTTCCTTTTACGATGCAGTCATGCCATGCTGTATTGTTTTACACGCGGAATTAATAAAGAAGCGAACAATATCAAAAATATGGACCATTTATAATCGGACGATCATGTCGGGTTTTGATCTATTGGCAGAATAGAAATTGCACTCTACTGTAGAAGTGCTTTAATTGGATGTGCTTTTTATTTCAGTGGAATGATGGGAATTTTGCTTTTTTATTGACAACATTGCTGTGCACTGAGCGAGTTAGAGATATGCGGTTTTGGAATGGTAGGTTGGCAATTTCGAAATTTGGACACTGGGAATTTGGGTGTTTAGAAAGGGTGTTTGTAGATTTAGAAAATTTGGGACATGGAAATTTTGATAAATGAGTATTTGGAAATTTAGAAATTTGGGATGTGAGATTTGGAGATTTAGAAATTATGAATTTGGAGATTTAGAATTTTTGGTACTTGTTAATTTCGATATTTGAGTCTTTGGAAATTTAGGAATTGGGGATGTAGATATTTAGAAATTTGGGATATGGAAATTTAAAAATTGAGGATTTGAAGATTTTGGAATGTGGAAATTTAGAAACTGATTTACAGTTAACTCCAAATTAATTACCTCCTCAACTTTCAATCTACCACAACCAGCCATTAACCCAAAATAAAATCATCGACCTCTAATCAAAAACTCTCTGTATGACCACGTTGATAAAATCTCAGAACACCGTACCTGTAAAACAGTTATTTACGATTGGTACAAAATATCTATTCTCGTTACCTCGACAAGCTACCATGTGTCCCGCGTGTCATTCGCGCGAGCTGCAACCGAGAGGAATCCTGTTAGTTATTTTTCATAACGAGTGTTGTTTCTGACGAATGGTACGGTGACCAAGCGGACGAATGTTGTCGGCTTGCCGTCTCGATTTAGCACGCTGAGTGACTCATTCCGCGTGGCACACGCGCCGCATTCCGCTTTCGCACGCAGCTGCTACTTAGCGCCGCAAATAAGTTTCCCCTGTGTCTTTGATCAATTGTCACCGGGTAATCGTGCATTCTTCTTGCCAGACATGTCACCGATCGAGACCTTACACTCGATATTCACCGGCTGACCGATGCGATTTTCCTCCGGTGACATTGTGCGATTTGGCAACTTGTTGCGTTTGCATGGCCGATATCGGGGTTAAATTTTATTTCTCGTTATTAACTTATCAAGTTTATAGAATAAATAAGTTAGGTAGATTTGATCATATATCACTACTGATATATTAATGTATATCATATATTACCACTAGAGACATGTTACCACATGTCATCACATATCACATATCGTATTACATCACAAACGTAACCAACGTAAGTATACAAATAAACCAAGTAAATTAACCAATTAACTAAGTAAATAAACCAAGTTCATATTAAACTGAACACTTCACGTAGAACTGAAGAGGAGCGAACAATCCAACACATGTGATACAGCAATCTAGTATATTGTTTCTTTCCGAAGATCCATTGTATGTGCAGCGTCAGCACTGAAATTTCTTATCACCTTTGCAAACTTTTTCTTAATACATCGATCTTTAATTAATCTTTTGACTTGTGATATGTCACACTCGTGACGCACATTGCGTCATATATATTGTACGTTGCTGGAAATCGAATTCGTTCAGCTTTAACCAACCCTTCTTATCGTCTTTGCAAACTTTTCCTTAATACATCAATCTTTTATTAAGTGTTTGACTTGTAGTATGACGCACTCGTGACGCACATTGCGTCATGTAATTTGTATGTGCGTCACGGCGTCATCGAGTGACGATTCGACGACGCGAATCATTAGATTTCTAACGAGTGGATACAAGTGGACTGTAACTGCACTCAAGCTACACATGACGCACTCAAGCTACAAATGACGCACTTAAGCTACATATGTGAGTCGCGTCATTTGTAACTTGAGTGCGTCATGTTTAGCTTGAGTGCGTCATGTGCAGCTTTAGTGCGTCACGTATAGCTTGAGCGAGTCTCAAGCTACAGATGACGCACTCAAGTCACACATGACGCACTCAAGCTACACATGATGCACTTAAGCCACACGCGTAAATAGTGTCATTTGTAATTTGTGTAGCTAGAGTAGTTTCATTTTTCACAAATTTTGTCAAGTATTTTGGTACGGTTTCAATTTTATACAAGTTCGCTTACTCCATATCAGGGTTAAACCTTATTTATCATCAGTTATTTATTCATTTGTCAAGCTATTATTGATTACCAAGTTGATTAGATAGATTTGATGATGTATTTTTATTTTTGACAAATTCTATCAAACATTTCTAAAAGTTTTACTAAATTAGACTGACAATAAATGAGTTAACAATTACACTATTTAACGAATAGCCGGCCAATGTTTGTATCTCCGAAAGATGAATTTTTGTTACTCCCGACGAATTCAACGGACGAATACCTTGATCGATGCCGTCATGAATATTTATAAGCTGATACGAAGCATAAACAGATGTTAATTAATTATACACAAACGATCGGCGGACCGCAGTATCCCGCTATTTTGCTGGCGTTGCGTTAGCTAACGCAGAGAAAACACATTATGTATGTAGAAAGTTTTTGAAAAGGTTCTACATTTCGGCCTTCTGTGTCTGTCCCGGTTAGATTGAACGTCCGCGACTCTTTAACATACCGCGTATTTACAACAGAACTTTCGCAGCCTTTAAGTCGAAAAAAAGCGATGGAACCGCGAGCGGGATCGAACTTTCCAACAAAAACTTGCTACCACGTTCGAGTACCGTGGCTGAACAAGAATGAAATTTATACCGCAGATGCTCTTATTTAACGATGCAAACTTTCCACGACAAAACGCCGACTTGCGCAAAACACCCGGGATTCGGCAGTTGCTGGAGGATCAGTGATACGAATCAGTTTCGATTTGAAGGTCTTGAGCGAATTTATGCCAGTGTTGATTATATTTTTGGTTACATTTGCTAGGTGATGGAGTTCGGCGATAGGAGATTCACAAGTTCTGGTTGTGGGACTATATTTTTAGTTGTGATGATTATAGATCCTAGGTACCTTTGGAAAGTCAAAGGTAAACTTGAGACACTTCTGAGTTTCAGTTAGGATAACTGAGTACCCTAATGCATAATTTCAAAGTACCTTTATGGTACCCATGGGAGTACAGATATTCTCGAAGTAATACTTGGAAATCAAGATATGTGTATGTCGATATTCGAATGTCTTTGGATGTTCGATAATATTAGCATGATCATGCATCACGTATTATACAATGATATGTTGTCATATGTTATACATATATTGTTACTAGTGATATGTTGTCACGTATCATGTATTTTTACAAATGATATATTATTATTTTACATGCATTGTCAGTGACGATGTGTTGTTATGTATCATGTGTGGTCGCCAATGATATGTTATCATATATCATATGTTATTGTTAATGATATTCTGTCATGTATCATATATTATCACTAACGATATGTTATCATATATCATATGTTATTATTAACAATATATTGTCATGTATCACATATTATCACTAATGGTATGTTATCATATATCATATGTTATTACTAATGATATATTGTCATGTATCACATATTATCATTAATAACCATCATACATCATATATTAGAACAAATCATATGTTATCATACATCATATATTATCACTAATGATATGTTACCACGTATCATCACATATGGCACATTATATTACATAACAAACATCATCTCCTAACCAACCTTATACCTAATCAAAAATGACCAAAACAGCATCCTACAAATAACATAAATCATAAAATACGTAAATACAAGAAAGCGACAGGAATGTTCAACACGTGCATCAGAATAATGTTTCACGGTGAAACTGTTAAAAGGAAATAAAGATCTAGGGTAAAGAACGAAGCAACGAATTCTATATCAGTTTCAATGGACGTTTACCTTCCTCAGTCGGCGTTAACATGAAATATATCTTTTTCCGCTTTCGACATGTTCCATTTGTTTTCGGAAATCTCCTTCCGAGCCTCTCCGTTCCTCTACCGTGCATACTGTTTTAAGTATTTTTCTTCGTGACATTTTCCAGACGTACTTGCCCATTTATCAATGTGTCGCTTAATTACATTTTATGTGCTGAAAGATTCCGCAAACGTGACGTCGTTGTAAACGTTATTCTGACGCATCATCCGTCTGTACATTAGAAGCTATTTGTTTAATCGTTTATCAAACGATTAATCCTGTGTTTTGTTACCTTCTCCGGTGCTTTCATCGTTCACGTTAATTGAGCTTGACTTTCGGGATAAAAAGGAGATAGATACATTTTCTGTTTTTAGAATTATGATATTTTAATGGGGTACATTATTCTAATATTCTAGTTTTGTCTAGTAAAAAATTTTATGATATACTAGATATTTTATCATGTATATTGCAATATACTGGAAAGTTTGCAATGTGCACAATGTTGCAATGCACTACTTTGGTCAAATATAAAATATTTCAATATATTGCAAATTTTGTACGATATAAAACATTTCAATTTACAAATTCTATGAAATGTACAATGTTGCAATACATTTGGATTTGGCTGGATAAAAAATGTTGCAATTTACTGAATATTTTATGGAATACAATGTTGCAATATATTTGGATTTGGCTGGATAAAAAATGTTGCAATTTACTGAAGATTTTATGGAATACAATGTTGCAATATACTAAAAATTTTGTCAAATATAAAATATTTCAATATATTACAAATTTTGTACGATATAAAACATTTCAATTTACAAATTCTATGAAATGTACAATGTTGCAATATATTTGGATTTGGCTGGATAAAAAATGTTGCAATTTACTGAAGATTTTATGGAATACAATGTTGCAATATATTTGGATTTGGCTGAATAAAAAATGTTGCAATTTACTGAAGATTTTATGGAATACAATGTTGCAATATACTAAAAATTTTGTACAATATAAAACATTTCAATTTACAAATTCTATGAAATGTACAATGTTGCAATATATTTGGATTTGGCTGAATAAAAAATGTTGCAATTTACTGAATATTTTATGGAATACAATGTTGCAATATACTGGACACTTTGTCTAATGTAAAAAGTTGCAATATACTAGAAATGTTGCCAAATATAGAATGCTGCAATATACTAGAATTTTTACGAATTTAAAATATTGCAATATACTAGAATTTATACGGAATAAAAATGTTGCAATTTAGTAGAAATGTGCTAAATATAAAATGTTGCAATATACTGTAAATTTACACCGAATAAAAATGTTGCAAAATACTCGAAGCACCAAATATAAAACTATCTCCTAAAATCTTGCCAAATAATGTTGCAATATACTAAAAATTCTACCGAATAAAAATGTTTCAACGTCCCAGAAATGTTCGTATAAAGAAAACGAACGCCGAATGGGAAACGAATAACGAATGGATAAAAACGTAGGTGGAAAAGCTAGTGGAAATTGAAAGATAGCCAACCTAATAAGAACGGTGGTTAAAAAGAAAGAAGAAGGAACACAGAGAAAGAGGAATGAATGAATATTTGAAGGTCGATGTGGAACCATAGGACGGTGTTGGTGGAAAGCTGGAAAACAGTGGTATGGGAAAAAAGATGTGTGCATAGAAGATGAAGGGAAATGAGAGAATGTGTGGCCGGGCACGGGATAGCGCGGTCCTGGTACGATTTACAATTCCATTTCGCACCAAGAAAAATATCTGCTTCGTTGACTTTTCAACCCGCTAACGTACACACGAGCTACGGAAAAATTTACGCTCGATCGTGCTTCAGAATCTTCTACGTTCAGAAATAATTCGTATCGGTTATTACCGTCAGATTCGAATTAAAAGATGCGAGGGAAAAATTTCTTTTGGCAATGAACGTTGCCAAGAATTTTATTTCATCTCACAGTGTTGATTTTTTCTAACCTTCAGAAAGAAACGCAGAAAATTAATTCGATTTCGCAATAAAGTTCACATATTTGTTTCAACGTTGGACAAAACAAGTGACTCATCGAATTAACAACCGAGATATAGCTCGCCGTCTTACAAAACCATTTGGCTCGTTACACGTTTGTCACTCACAATCAACACGATTCTGTACCATTAACGTGCTTCTCGATTTCCAATAAACGATCGGGTATTAATAGATCGGCACCGAAATAGCGGAGATATTCGAGAAACGGAATGAGGTGCTTTTAGATCCGCAGGAGAAAACGAATGAAAATTCACGGTTGGATTACCAAGGTCGTACGAGTAAATTAACACTATTGAAAGTCAGATGATTTTATTCTCAACGTTTCAGGATGTAATTTAATCAGTACCAAATTATTTATTTTATTAAATAGAAATGTGAGGATCAACATACATGCGGGTGATCAACACACATGTGGGTAATCAACAAACATGTGGGTGATTAACATACATGTAGATGAACCAATATAAATAAAAATTACATAGTAGATAAGATACTTGTATTAATTGTTAGAAAAATTAAGCAGACAAAATGTTCTAAGAATTAATTTTTAATTTGTAAGAAAAATTAGTTCTCACAAAATTTTGAAAAATATTGCATTTTGTAATTTTTAAAATACCAAATGAATCCTCAATTTTGAAAAATTGTACAATTTTTAAATAATTAAGTTTGTGAGTCATAGGAAATAATATCGCTCAATTTTTGTATTTATTTATTAATGATTGTAATATGTAGTTTTGACAGAAAATAAAAATTGGTGGGAAAACAGTTTGTGCCCGATATAATCACTCGACATAATTCAGGGTGGATATTATTTTTCGGTTATGCAAATAAAATAGTGCCTCCTGTGGGAGCAATATGCGAATTCTCAACGGAGAGAAAGAAAGATTGCAGACTTTTATATCCGCGGCAAAAGTCGAAGAAGAGGAGAATACAGAATGAAAATATGTACCACACAAAGTTTTCGCCGGAAGCAGTTGTATCTTCGCAAAACATCTTGCGAATATATGCCAATTTTTGTCGATGTACCTACGAAAATTTCTGCGGATCGAATTTCCTTGAAATTTTGATCATCTGTTTAATTATTAAAAAATATATTTGAACCAGAAATGCAAGTAAGATTTGTAAAAAGGTATATATTCAAGAAGATATGCAAGAAAAATGACATACATGTTAATTATATAATAAAGAAGTGAAATTTAAGTATTTGATTAAAAAGTGAAATTCAAGAATTTAATGAAAATGTGAAGTTCAATTATTTAATTAGAAAGTAAAATTTAATTACTCAGTTAAAAAGTGAAGTTCAATTATTTAGTTAGAAAGTGAAATTTGATTATTTAGTTGAAAGTGATATGAAATTATTTAGTTTAGAGATGTTTGGCAAGATAGGAAAACTGCATAGTGCATCATTTACCATTCGGTGCATTGTGCAACATATTTGCAACGTGATGCAATGGTTAATTAAGAGGGAATCTGTCCAAGAATTTTGTTAATTATGTACATACTATTTAGAATATATGTGACAATACATACGTATATGCGATGTACATGTATGTACATCTTAATTTAGCGAATATTATACAATTGCATCGAAATAAAACCTGAAATAGATGATATTAAATTAAACTATCAAACAAACTGACACGATGACGTTAAATTAAAACCTCAAATAAATGAACAAAATTACATAAAATTAAATAATCGAATAAATTGACATAACAATGTTAAATGAAAACCTCGAATAAATGAAGAAAATGATATAAAATTAAAACGTGAAATAAATTACAAGAATTACAAGAAATTAAAACACCGAACAAATCGAAATAAAAAAAAAAAAATGAAAGAATAAAAAAGCAAGAGAACAATATTAAAAGCAGAAAGGACATCGCAGACAGGTGCAGAAAAAGCGCATTAAGCGTCGAACAACCGAAACAGCGGGTATCGAGGGAGCCGTGTAAATGTGGGTCGCTTTATTTTTCGCTGTAGATTCATCAGGGAAAGTTTCATAAAAATCGATGTCCCAACGGTTGTTTCGTCCCCTAGCTAGGAAAAAGCTTCGGCTGAAATAATCTCGAGATGATCGAGGCTGGTCGGGCACCCGAAAGCATTCTATTCTCTGTGTATTTACCACATTCAAGGAGACTACACGAGTGCTGGCCTAAAATTACCAAGCGACTGAAAGATATTTATGGGCACCGGTATCTAAAATTATTGTGGCTTGGGAAATTCTAACCGATACTAGGTGCAACCGGTGCTGTGGCCTACGATACACCCGGCCAGGTGTACGTACACACCAACACGTGGCCGTGTGCGAGCGTGTGAACGATTTCGCACACGGTCACACGAGCACGGACGTGGCTATGCAAACGTGAGCGCATGTTACGCGCGTCGTGAGCCGATTTGCTTAATCCATTCGCCAGTTCCGCGTGTAATGGACATTATACAGTCACGTGTGACTGATGAGCCAACATGGGGATCCGGAATCGTCGGGAATCAGAGCTGGAAGAGTTTCAAAATTTTCGCCAATTCGACCCGCTATACACTCGGGCTTCTGATGAACTTTGCCTATTGTTAGCATAAATCATGGCCGGATTCCTCGGTTGCTTGGCTGCCTGGCCAATGACGTGGCAGAAATTATCCCCGCTTTTCCTTTCGGATCTTTCCACCGACCATTGTTCCCTCATATCATTAATCATCGAATACCTGAGTGTTCTTGCCGGTGGACGGGCTGCTACTCGCCAACTTGAATAATAACGAGAAAAATCGAGATTGCGAGTACCTCGTGATCAACGAGAATGTGCAACCACACGATAGCGGATCGATTCGGCATTTTTATCGAAATCCCAACAATTATTATGTGGCTAATCTTGATAATTTACGTGATCTGTTACTTGCAAACTTACATCATTTATAATTAATATACCGTGGTTTGTTAGAAAGTTGCGATCATGTGGAACATGTATGTCATATGGAACCATGCATACATGATTTTCACCTAAATATCCTGATTAATTATTATATGAATCTTGCTGATATATGTGATACATATGGTTCTCCCAAGTTTGAATGTTTGTTAAGACGTTATAATCATGTGGAGCATGTATATCATATGGGATCGTGTACACATGATTTTCACCTAAATACACTCATTATTTATTATATAAGTAATCTTGCTGATACACGTGATACAACCATCTGATACTCTCAAGTTTGAATAATAATTATAAACATTGAGAGATTATTTGTTGAGACGTTATGATCATGTGGGCCACGTGTGTCATATGGGATCATACATACATGGTCTTCACCTAGGTACACTAAATTATTATTAGATAAATAATCTTGCTGATATACGTTATACAACCATGTAGTACTCCCAAACTTGAATAATAATTATGAACATTGAGAGATTGTTTGTTAAGACATAATCATGTGGGCCATGTGTGTGATATGTAATCATACATACATGATGTTCACCTGGGTACACTAATTTATTATTATATGAATAATCTTGCTGATATACGTGATACAACCATCTGATACTCCCATGTTTGAATAATAATTATAAACATTGAAAGATTGTTTGTTCAGACATCATAATCATGTGGAACCTGTATGTCATATGGGACCACACATGATTTTAACCTAAATACGCTGATTATTCATTATGTGAATAATATTCTTGATTATATGCATAACTCAACGATCTGGTATTTTCAAGCTTGAATAATAAAGAGAATTGCAAGATCATGGTTAGGTTAGGTTGTGATGTGGAAAATGTATGTAATATGGGAGCATGCATTCATGATTTTCATCTACATGGCAGTATCGATTGTTATTTATTATAAGAACAATATTCTTGCTGCTACACAATGTTCTTAATACTTGCAAGCTTGAGTAATAATTATAAAAATTGTTGTATTGTGGTTTGTTAAAATATGAATATGTAGAATGTGAAAGTGTACTCATATGGGATCACACATTCATGACCTTTATCTAAATGGAAATATCAATTGGTATTTATTATGTAATATTTTTATTGCTGAACGTAACACAACACTCCACATACATCCAATTTGAATAATAATTATATAAATTGCAAGATTGTAGTTCATTAATCGTATAGAAAATGTATGTACTAGATACTGCAGCAAGCATTCATGATCACCATCGACTGTTAATCATTATATGAATAAATAAATTGAATTTAATGCACACGGTATTAATGCTTTATATGCGGATGGAGAACTGTATTCTGCAGAGGGGTGTTGAATGGGAAAAATTCGTACATGGTTAAATGAGTTTAATGAGTGCATTAATTATATTTAATGGGAAACAAAATACGATTAACTGGAGCCTTTTGTTCGCTGCAATGTATATAGGATCTTCTGTTGTTAACATTTTTGGGGATGGATGAGAACATTTTTTTAAAATTCAAGTCTCCAAATTCCCTAATCCCCAAATAGTTAAATCTCCAAATTCCCAAACCCCAAAGTCCCTAGATCTCGAAATTTCAAAATACTGAAATCCCCTTTCAATCTCTCCAAAATCCCTAATATTCCAACTACTTAGATCCCCAAATCTCCAAATCTCAAAATTACCAAAAATCCACACCCCAAATTCCAAATCCCTAAATCTCGAAATCCCCAAATTTCCAAACGTCCCCCAAAAATCATCCTCAAACAGTCAGAAGTGACCTCTCAAACCTACAAAAACTCCCTCGCAAGTACACCATCCCCTTTTGCAGTGAAACTACAAGAAAAAAAGAGGCTAAAGAGTAAAAGAGGGTTTGAAGTATGCGAAACGAGTGACGAAACATTATTGTCGAGGTTTCCTCAACTGGGTGATTCGTCAGTGGTTCCAGAACGGAAGGTTGACCTGGCATTCGAGGCGAAACGAAGAAGAAACGAGAGCAGGACGCCTAACAGCTTCACGGAGGACATTTAAAAGCAAGAACGTGGCAGCATCTGCAATTCTCACGTGTCGGGAAAGTTGTCGGCCAACCAGTTGCGCACATTCTCACTGCACTTCATCCCGATGGTTGGTGCTGGGTCAAGGTAAAACTTTACGAAAGGAAACTTAGCGGAGTCTTTGAAAAGGTGGAGGCCAACTTCGCCATGGAACTTGAACAGAAACATTCGCAGCTTTTCTTAAGAATCCCTCGCACTCCTCCCGTTTCGCCACCCTCCGAGAATCAACGGAAATCTTTTCTCCTTTTGGCTAAACGAGAAATTTCTACCGGTTATTTTACGGATACAATGAAATCCACTCTTTCGCGTAACTTCCTTCCAATTACACCAACTTCCACTCAGAATCGTTTGCATTCACCGCCATTTTATCTTGCAATTTTTCGGTTATAGCTGTGCGTTTCATCTTTTGTGACTGGTTTCAACAGAAGGGTTTTTGGGTGTTTGTTAGTCATCTTTCGAAATTGGTGATATAGCAAGATGGAAATATTTTGCATATACTGAATTGTAAGACTGTGGATGAAAATTAGTAACTTGGAAGTGTAGAAGTCTGTCTTGAAAACATGTGTGTAGTCAATTTAAAAAATGACTAAAAATTAAAAAATGAATAAAGAACAAAATTAATAAAGCGGTAAGAATTAAGGCAAATGTTTGAAGTAGGTCGAAAGACTGTTCTTTAATGATCCCTTTTTTCCAGTTAAACGATGTGTCAAAAAAGAAATATTGGTTCTGCATGGGGTCGAGGAGATTTATTAAAAAAGAAAAAAACGAACGGGAAATTACATGTGGAGTTCAATTTAACAGGCTTCGAAATCATTCGTGGGGTCGAGCGGTTCGCCAGCGAACCGTTAACGAATGAGAATACGGGAAACACGTGCACGAACGAAATTTTTGTGTCCTGCCGATGGAAGAAGTCTACGAATGGTCTCGTTAAAATACGCTCAGAAGTGTATCGGCTATCGAAAAACTTTTGGTTGACCGACTGATTTGATGATGACCCTTGAAATCATTTTCTTGGATGGGAATTATTCGGTTTCTTTTATGTTGGATACAAGATAGAAAATGGTCGAGTGCGATTTCATGACAGAAAAGTTTTTGAAAATGGTGCTAGTGATACGTGAATTTGAAGAATTAGGTTCAAGGAAAATAGCTGTATACGTCCACCCCTTATTAGTATTCTCTGTGCAAAATGGTGGGCTGTCAAACATAATAAATGTTTTATATGAAACTAATGATTATTACCTTTTTGTACAAAATGGTCTATTGCAATTTCATGACATAAAAGTGTGTCAAAATGGTACTTGTGATACATGAATTTAAAGCTTGAGGTTCAAGGAAAATAGCTGTATACATGCACCTTTCATTAATATTCTTTATACAAAATGGAAGGTTGAGAAACATAATAAATAAGTTGTATGAAACCAATGATTATGGACACGTTACATTTTTATGATGGAAATTCATGACATAAAAGTATCTCAAAATGGCACTTGTGATACATGAATTTAAAGCTTGAAGCTCAAGGAAAATAGCTGTATACATGCACCCTTCATTATTCTTGTCTATACAATATAGTGGGATGTTAAACATAGCAAATGTTTTATGTGAAACTACTAATTATTGACATATTACGTTTTTGTATGGAAACATCTGACGCAATTTCATGACAGAAAAGTATCTCCAAATGGCACTTATGATACACGAATTTAAAGCTTGAAGTTCAAGGAAAACAGCCCTATAGATGCACCCTTCATTAATGTTCTCGATACAAAATAATAAGTTAACAAACGTAACAAATGACTTATATGAAACCAATAATTATTGACATACACAGTCTGTCCCACTTCCAGTGAGACTGGTTTAAATTAACAGCTAATTGCAACGCCATCTTCGATTCATCTATTAAATTTTGTAGACGCATCTTTCATCTACCTTCACACTGAATTTCGTAGCGCTTCCATTGTTCTGTCAATAGTTACAACATAATAACCAAACTTTCAACGCGCTAGTTTGTCGTAAAATCGCCATGGAGCAAAGAGCGAATATCAAGTTTTGTTGTAAGTTGGGCAAAACTGCTCAAGAAACATTTAAATCAATGAAAGACGTTTACGGTGACCAGTGTCTATCTCGTGCACAGGTATTCCGCTGGTTTGCTAGATTTCGTGACGGTCGTGAAGACCTCGAAGACGATGAACGCTCACCGAAGCCGAGAACTTCGAGGAATGAGAAAAACATTGAGAAAGTCAGCCAAATTCTACGCTCTGACCGTTGCGTGTCCACAAGACTTATTGAAGAAATGACGGGCATTCCGAAAAGTGTAGTGCATCGCATTCTGACCGAGGATTTGGGAAAGAAAAAGATCTGTGCGCGATTTGTTCCACATTCTCTCTCGGAGGAGCAAGAAGACACGAGAGTGCGTCATTGCAAAGACATGAAATTTGCCAAAGAAAAAAACTCTACACTCATGTCATCTATAGTAACTGGCGATGAAACGTGGTGCTTCCAGTACGAGCCACTGACCAAAAGGCAGAGCTCGACATGGAAGTCACCAGATGAGCCGAAAGAGAAGAAAGTGCGGATGCAAAAGAGTCGGATCAAGACGATGCTCACCGTTTTCTTCGATGCCAAAGGCATTATCCATAAGGAATTCGTTCCAGACGGTCAGACTGTGAATGCCCAATATTATTTGGGTGTTCTGAAGAGATTGTGGGACAGAATTCATCGTGTTCGACCGGAGTACAAAGAAGCTGGCAGTTGGTGTTTGTTGCATGACAATGCGCCATCGCACAAAGCCCTAATTGTACGCGAGTTTTTGGCCAAAAAAAGCATCATAACGCTCGACCACCCTCCGTATTCACCTGATCTAGCACCGTGCGACTTCTGGCTATTCCCCAAACTTAAATTAGCGATGAAGGGGAACATCTACAGTACGATTCCTACCATCCAGAAAGCTTCGACCGACATCCTCAAAGCTATTCCGGCTCACGAGTACCAGACATGCTTCAACAAGTTTTATGATCGCTTACAACGCTGTATTGACTTAGAAGGGGACTATATTGAATAAATATGTTGAAAGAAATGCACTGCAAAGCGTCTTTTTTTTTAATTTGGAGTAGTCTCATCGGAAATGGGACAGACTGTGTATTACGTTTTTGTATAGAAACATCTGACGCAATTTCATGACAGAAAAGAATCTCCAAATGGCACTTATGATACACGGATTTAAAGCTTAAACTTCAAGGAAAATAACCATATCCATGCACCTTCCACCTCTCTTCCCACTAAAAAATAACACGCTGGCAAATGCAGCAAATGAGTGACATTAAAATGAATGGTTTTTAAAACACATTTTTGTACAGAAAAGTCCTACGCAATTTAATAACACAAAAGTATCGCAAAATAGCACTTTTAGTACACGAATCTGTAGTATAAAGTTTAAACAAAATAACTGCATAAACGTTTCATCAATATTTATAACACAAAATATCTGGTGCCTCGTTGAAGCAAAAAACGAATCAATCAATTTTTTATTATTTTCCATTACTGAATTTCAGCCTGCAATTGTTTGTACTTTAAAGTGACAAAAGAATATTTCATTTATTTTGTCGTTCAAATATTTTTAACACCTTTATTTTAAAACGTGCCATAATATAAAAACTACAAAGTATCATGGACATATTAAACCATAATTTGTTTCTGCATATACTCACTTCAGAAATTAAGTAATTATTTTTATAAAATTTAGTCTTCATTTTGACACGTCGAAAGTATCACTTTGGTGTACTTTCAAAATCTTTCAAGTTTGAGAACTCAAAAAGTTAATAACCCAGTATAGAGTGGCAAATTGAAAATTCAAAAAACTCGACAGCAAAAAAATTCCAACCCTCGATAGGTAGAATATTTCTGTATTTTGCGTTCGAAGTTTCAGACGGGGAAACGTTTCGATAAGAGAAGGAATATCGTGGAAAAATTCCGCGTAAAAACATCCCCGGAGGTGGAGCGAAATCGAGAGAAATGTAGGAAGCAGCGACGATCGTGCGACAGCATCGCTTAATTTTCAAATTCTATTTTCGAATTGCGGTCACGGTTTGATTTTTCTCCCGGCCCGGGGTCACAGGTACGAGCCGAAGCGGGGTCAGGAACGGACCGCATTCTTCTCGATGCGTAACAAAATTAAATTCTCCGCCGACGGATTGGTAACCACGGCATTCTCTTGCGTGTGAAAAAAACTAATTGCACCGGCTCTCGTCTTCAATGAATTTTCCCGGCCATTATTCAGCCGGAGGACACGTTGCCAGCGGGCGAAAAAACGGATGCCTCGTGTGTCATTTTGTTCGAAAACTCCTCTTCCTGCGCCGGCAACCAAACTTGATTGACCACTCGTGTAAAACTGGAACTTTGATAAATCGCTTTTTCGATTCCTTCATTCGACCATTTCTGTACTCTCCTTGATAGACATTCTATAATTTATGTACTGTTATTCGACGCTTTTGTCGACTTTCCAATTTGCAGTTATTTAACATGGGACAATACTGGCTCAAACCTAAATTTGAACTTAGAAAAATTATTTCATAATAATTTGACAATATTAAGTACCTAAATAGCATTTCTATATAGCTAAGTAACTATAATTTGACTTGATAACAATATTTGGTATTTACCATTCAACAAAAATTTTAAATAATATATTTTTTTTCTTAATGAAAGCATGAAAGAACGCGTATTAAAAGATTGACGAGATTTACAGAGATATTGCTTACGACGAGACAGGATATTATATAAAAGAATAATTAAACTGTTGCTTAAACAATGGATTACCAGTCTGTCTGGTTTCAGCCATCGTATACCGATTAATCATTTGTCACAGTCGGTTCGTAGCAGAATCGCGACAAGAATAAATCAATTGTGACGCTTGTTCTCGTCCCGGTCGTTAACAACCCGTCTCCTTCGAAATTACTCGTTTAAATTCCAAACAAAAGCAAGATCCATCGTTGCAGCTTTATTCCCGCTAATAGCGAGCCTTCCTTCGACAAGTTCAATTTCAAAGTTCAACCCCTCGAACGTTCAAGTGCTCGGACTAAAGATCAGCTTCTGTATCGCGGGACATCGACTAATCGAACGTCGCGAATAATAAACGGCATCTTTGACGATCTCGCTCGGAAAACGCGGCTTAAATCAACATCATCAGCCACCCTGCCTAGATCAATACAATTCAAGATTCTGATGGTCCACTTCAAGCTTCGACCTTTCAATACTTGCCCTTTTTCTGATAAATGAAATTCACATTTTCAATTTGTATTCTTACGAAGCGTGTTTATTTTTGTTTAATTGGAGATGCTTTTCAAGGATTTTTAAGGTAGGAGAAATTCTTTGTTTGTTTTTATAACTATCCAAATTTATAAATTTTAAACTTTTGTATCCCTAAATTTCCAACTATTGAAATTTGTACATATGAATTTTCAATACATCTAAATTTCTAACTACAGAAATTTGAAAATTTCATACATTTCAAAACTTAGATCTGCTGATCGCTTTTTAGACTTTTCGTTCTTTTCTGTTGGCAGATTATAAATGTTCGCCATTTCGTCGATGAAACACGTAGGACAAGGGGTTCGGTTCATGAAAATTGAGAATACAATTTGTAAGCGGTTCGAGGATGAATATTAAGTCGAATCGATGAAACACGAACTTCTCTCGATATTAAAATAATGAGGGGTCTTCGTTCGATGGTACAATCGTTCTAATCGTTTTAAAAAATTGAAGCATAAAAAGAATTTCAAGAAAAATAATTTTGAAGTATAGAAAGAATTTCAAGAAAAATAATTTTGAAGTATAGAAAGAATTTGAAGAAAAATAATTTTGAAGTATAGAAAGAATTTGAAGAAAAATAATTTTGAAGTATAGAAAGAATTTCAAGAAAAATAATTTTGAAGTATAGAAAGAATTTCAAGAAAAATAACTTAAAAATATAAAAAGAATTAAAGCAAAAAGAATGTTGAGGTATAAAAAGAAATTTGAAAGGATCGATAATGTCGTGATAGATTTTGAAAAGCGAATGAAGAACGTGAAGGAACACGAGTATAAGGTACGTGGAACAATCAAAGTTACATCGTGTCGAACACGTCGAATCTACTTTTATTGAAACAGAGTTTGACCTATCGGCAATCTGACACATTTTCTGACCCAGCCGTCCTGACACCGTTACCACACGTTTTATGATTCTCTCGGATAGCCGGACGAGAACGACCCTCGATCTTTCTCGTTTTACTGGTTTCTGTTTCTCGAGTTATGTTCCACCGGAATCGTGATGCTACATAATCCTTCAACGTCCAGAAATTGGAACGATCCATGAAACGCCTTCGTGCAATTCGTGAAAAATATAAGTACACAGAAATGTACAGCCTCTCAATTATTTCTTATACTTCGTGGATTTAATTATACGGTACACACGAGGTTCAAAATTGCGCTATTTACACATTTGGTTTGTTGCTGATTCGACAAATTTGGAATTATGGAAATTTCAGGCACTTCGAATTTTAGGGGAAGTTTGTAATTTCAAATTTAGGTTCAAGCTTGGAATTTCAAAAGGTTCTAGTTTGAATTTCAAAAGTTCAATAATTTAAATTTTAGTCAAGGTTTCGAACTTCAGATCTAGGTGAAAGTCTCTATCTTCAAATTTAAAAAGAAGTCTCTAACCTCATATTTAAGTTCAAGTTTCTAACTTCAAACTTAGCTATGAATTTTTAAGTTCAACTTTCTAACTTCACATTTAGCTACGACCTTCTAAGTTCAAATTTAGCTACCAGCTTCCCAGTTCAAGCTCAACGTCAAGTTCATAAGTTCACATTTAGCTACAAACTCCTAAGTTCAACTTTAACCTCTGTAACCAGAAATTCAACTTCAAATTTCAATCTACAAATGTAAATTTTAGTGGCCAAATTTACGAAACAAGAAACGCGGAGGACTGAAATCCTAAATCTACAGGTTCCTCCAGAAGATCCCAGAATACCGTTTCGCAACAAAAAGCCGTCTGATTACCGTCGGTGATCGATCTCATATGTATCGATTTATCGAGAAATCAAGATGGAAGTGCAAGTAGCCAATCGAGGGAGAGTAAAACAGTAGGTCTAGGATGAATTTGTGCGGACATTACGTTCGGTGAACCTGCAACTTTTTCCAGGATAATGACTTTCCGGTAAATTAGAATCGATAAGCCGTATCGGTATACCATTTCTAGATCCCGCTAACGATCTTTTTGCCGGCATCGAAGAGATCCAAACAGCCACGGCAAAACGCCGGATGGAGGTCACCTAGTCAAACGTCCTGTTTTTACCCGTCGTTTGTACAAAAATCGTCGCTGCATTCCGTCGACAACGAGAGTCCGAGCGAGTAATGCGGCAAACTCTCGCCGGGTTATAAAAACGAACGTTAATATTCGTTAAGCACACACGATTGTTTTCGACGTCGGGCTTTTGTCGAAATTTCCCGGCTAACGACGCTCATGAATGGTGTTTGCGTCGAAATAAAAGGGCAAAAGTAGAAAAAAATAAAGGCGGCAGAAAAAAAAAAAAGGAACACCGGCGAAAATTCTTACCCCGCAACGACCGTCAAGCGGCAAATTGGGTTGTACAAATATTTCCGGAAGCTCGGTAATCCGTAAAACTGAACCTCTTTCTCGCTAGTTTTTTTTTTTTTTTTCTTTTCATCTATCACCCGTTCTCCGAAAACGTTTCAAGCCGCGATATTTATTTCGACGCGTTTTTATTCGATATCTTCGCTCGGCATAGACGCTCCTGTGTTTTCCGAAAAAATCATCCGATTATTTGGACAGCTGATAGAGATCGGCCTTTATGGGTCGATTTTTTTCTCGTAGCTTTAGTTTTCGAACCGTCTGCAAATATATTGCTTCTTTAAAAAATAGAGACTCATGGTTTTTTGGATAATTGTTATTTGGATAGTTCGTTCGATGATTTTATAGGTGAAGTGAGGTTTCCGTTATCGAACGTGTAATTATCAAGCGTGCGATTATAGAGCGTACAATTATCGAACGTGCAATTATCGAACATGTTTAGAAATATTTCTCATTGACGCATATAAATGTTTGTTTAAGAAGTTCATTCCATGTTGGTGCTTTTTAAGATTGTAAATAGTGGTAAAATTTCCTTATCATTAAATTTGTTTATCACTATAATAGTTTTGCTTATTAATATAATTAATCTTGTACCAAGAAATATTGCGTAACCTAACCTAACCAAAGCAAGAAATATAACGTCCGTAAAGAAATAATAATTCGAGTGTCGTCGAACTCGATCACACAGGAAAATTTCGTGCGTGCAGCGACGCATCGAGAATTTTGAACGTTCATCAAGAATTTCACGGGACAAGAAATTCGTGCGCGAAGCGATGAAAGACGACCAGACGACAGAAATGAACCAAACGGGAGACTAAATAAAACGTAACAAACACGCGGCCGCCCGGTGTAAATATATAACGTACAGCAACGGACACCGGATCGAGATTCATTAGCTTCTTTATGACGCACTTTGCGGCAATGAACCAATCGTAAAACCGTCCCATTAGCGGGATCCTAAACTTCGCTGATTTATAATCTGTTTTCCTTTTACACTTGACACGCGCGAACAGACGTCGCGGTATCGGTTCAATTTAATTAGAAGTTCGTTGAAAACTTACTCGTTACGATGACTGATCGTTGCACAGGTATCTGAAACAGAGAAACGGATTCCAATTATTAATTTCGAACAATTATTCGGCGGAAAACAAACGGACTTTCCAAGCAAGTACGGGTCACTTTGTAATAAACCGAAACAAATTCCGAAGTTAGTTATTTTAATCCGGGTTTAATTTACGAAGACACAATTTTTCTTAGAGTAGTTTGAATTTAGTTTGAGTTACACACTGAGGTGGTGTTCACACTACTACTAGTCGCGTTTACTGTGGTACTCCTGTACTTGTATAGAGATAGGGACGATTTATGTACCAGATTTTACAAAAACATGAATTTATTGTATATAATTTCTTTTTAACTATAGCTTTTCGACTCTTAACTTATTATTTTGTCTGAAGGTGCGTTGTATTGTTGTAATACTAGGACATATCAACAGTTATATTCGTCATCATATGCTGCGTCATGTGGTGCGTCATAATATAGTGTGTTATATGGTGCGTCATGATGCGGTGCGTCGTGTAGTGCATCATGATGTAGTGCGTCGTGTGGTGCGTCATGACATAGTGTGTCGTATGGTGCGTCATGATATAGTGTGTTGTATGGTGCGTCATGATATAATGTGTCGTATGGTGCGTCATATGGTGCGTCATGATGCGGTGCGTCGTGTGGTGCGTTATGATGTAGTGCGTCATGTGGTGCGTCATGATGCGGTGCGTCATGTAGTGCGTCATGATGTAGTGCGACGTGTGGTGCGTCGTGTGGTGCGTCATGATGTAGTGCGTCGTATGGTGCGTCGTATGATGCGTCATGACATAGTGTGTCGTATAGTGCGTCGTATGGTGCGTCATGACATAGTGTTTCGTATGGTGCGTCATGATATAGTGTGTTGTATGGTGCGTCATGATATAATGTGTCGTATGGTGCGTCATATGGTGCGTCGTGGTGTGCGTCATATTGTAAGGTAAACAGGCTATTACGTAAATTATGAGACCTAAATTAAAAAATTCACGCGTGCCAAAAATATAAGAAAAATTTACAATATCTGAAGTTCGAGTGCGTCACGAGCGCGTCATACACAGCTCAAGCGCCAACTCGTGGGTAGACGTCGGTACGTACCGCGATCTCTATATTGCGGTCATGAACAAATGAGTGCAATTTCATAGGAACGATTGTCCATAATTCTTCGTGCACTTCAATGTCATTTGCTAGCAACATTACCGGTACTAAAGTGTACAGAAGAGAGATAACCCCGTAAACTTTCCACTCTGCACTGTCTATGTTTTTCCTGGGTGTCCCGGCTTCCAATGTACTTCGTGTTCAGATGCTTTTACGCGTGTCTCTGCACGAAAAAGAACGTCCTATACACGTCCCGTTTCGTCAATGCGTATAAATTGTCGATAAATTGCACTAGCTGAAATACGATGCACTCTATTCGATGCTCGTGCACGGAACATTCGGGCCATTGGCTTTTTCATGAGTCTACATAAGCAATAACGCAGCGGAGGCCACTTGCTGCGTGAATTTTACATTTCGAAAATATAACGATACGTTTCGTCGTTAAATGATAATACAGATAAGGGAATTTAAGAGCGACGCTAATTTTAACGAGAACCATTATCGATTACCTTTGATTTACGTTACATTGTCAGAGTGACTTTTTGGATAACGTGGAAACTTAACGTGTTCACAGTTTTAATACATTTTTAAATAAATTAAGTCTTGAAATATTTAAATTTTTCAATTTCACAATTCTTAAATCTTCAAACTTCTTTATTTCTAAATATCTAAAAATTAAAATTTTCAAACCTTCCCTATAAAGTCTAAACTTCAGAACTCAAATTTTCCCTCCAAAAATCAGAACCCAGTTCCAAAATTTCCACCCTCCTAATTTTCTCGTACCAAACTTACAAATATAAAATACCCCAACAAATATGAAAACAACCCCCCGAAACACCAGACACCCTTCAGTAAGTCAGCTAAACAAAAAAGAATGTACCAAGTAAAAAATTTATCCAGCTAATTGTTACCGAAGGCGTAAAAGAATGGCGGTGAAAACGTAAACAAAAAGGGTAGCTGACAGTCAAACGTCAAACGTGAAGTTTAGTTGGGAAAAATCGAAAGGGGTGATGATCGTTCGTGGTTAAGATAGCTTCCATTGTTCGTGCCTCTCTCTCTGGTTTTTTTTTTTTTTTTTTTAAACCCCATCGTTCCGTCACTTGCATTTCAGTTACACGCACACAGCCGCAAGATTTCAAGGGAATTGCAGGACAGAGCAATTGAATGGGTGGAAATCAATTTCGTGCCTAGCAATTTGCTTTTCACCGCAGCGATCGCGTCAGGATAATAGCGACGATTCGGTGATTGTTGTGCGATAAGACAAACAACAGGTCCGAAAACGCGTCATGTCGGCTTTCTTTTGAATATTTTATCACATCGCTCCTCGCTTTGTTCCGTTCGTTGCTTGCGCAAACAATTTCTGCGTCCACTCGGCGACCGATGTGTTTTACAATAAAATCAGAAGGCAAACGCGCTGTTTAAACGAAACATTCCACGGTTAAATCACTGAGGGGAAATGTGTGCGAAGCTAATGTTAAGATATTTGAGGAAATACGGGGAGGTTAATTAACGCGGGATAAACAGAATGATACTTTTTTAAACGGACAATTAATTAGGTGAAATTTAAAACATGTTACGTGCGTACTGATGAAATATGTGGCTGAAAATTTAGAAATTAAAGAAGGTAAAAATTGAGAAATTAAGGGATGTGAAAATAGAGAGATACTTAAAACTTGACAAATTAAGATACATGATATTTTGAGCATTTAAGATACACATAAATTAACAAACTTGAACATTCACAAACATACATGTTTACGAATAGAGAAATTAAATTTTATTTAAAAATTGAGAAATTAAAATACTACAAAAATTCAGTGAATCTTGATTTTTCAACCCTTAGCTTCACAAGTGTAAAATCAGTGATTTTTTGCTCATTCAAAAATAATTCACAATAACCTGATTTTTCAACCCCTACTTCACAGGCCAACAATTTATGAAATATTTACAGTAAATTTCTGAACCGAAAAATTGTCCAGTCTGCACAAAAATAATTCCGTATAAAAGGAATACGATTTTTTGTTCCAAGAAAATCCAGAACCCTTGAGAAAAAGGGACGACGACGTGACACCGGTCGTAAGTGGCCGAAATGTCCTGCAGAACCCCGTGCATAAATTTGCGAATAAAAAAAAAATGTTTGATCGTTTTTGCCTGCGTAATTAATCGACTAGGTTTCAGTTGTGAACACAGTGCATCAGAATTCACGTGATACAGCGATAGTGCATTATCGTGTAGCAAGTCGTGCTTTTGTACGACCAGAGATTTGGTTACAAGTACAATCGATCAGAGCGTAAGTCCATCTAATTACCGTCGACTCCCAACGCAGTGTTAATGACGTGGTACAATGATATCCGATTGATAATGCATCGAGGGTATGAATTGCAACGATGCTGTTTGGGGAAAATCATCGGAGCTGACGTGGCCACGGTAAACAGTATATCATAACGGATACATGACGCAAATAACACTAGTTTTCCACGGTAATGTTACAAATCGAAATTATTGTGACGCTGTTAGACCGTGGACCGTAACGATATTACGAACCATAAATTTCATTGGGCAAGGGGGAACAGCTGCTGCGAGTTTGTCGCAAAACCTGGAATCAATTCCGAAAACAGAAGTCTGGGAAATCGGAAAAATACGGGTCTGGGACGAAAATAGTTCGTAATTGCATTTTTGGATTTTTTCAAATTTTTCAAATTTTGGATTTCTGGATTTCGGAATTTTTGAATTTCGGAGTTTTCAGTGTTTTGAAATTCTGAATTTTGGGATCTGGAATTTTTGAATTTGTGGATTTCTGGATTTTTGAGTTTCTGAATTTCTGAATTCCTGGATTTTTGAGTTTCTGAATTTCTGAATTCCTGGATTTGTGAATTTTTGATTTTCTGAATTCCTGGATTTGTAAATTTTTGAATTCCTGCATTTCTGGATTTGTAAATTTTTAAATTTCTGCATTTCTGGATTTGTGAATTTTGGAATTTCTGAATTTTTTAATTCCTGAATTTGTGAATTCCTACATTTCCATATACCTAAATTCCAAAATTCCAAAATTACAGAAGTCCAGAATTCCTAAATCCCCAAATTCCTAAATCCCTAAATCCCTCAATTCCTAAATCCCCAAACTTCTAATTCCCCAAATTCCTAATTTCCCCAATTCCTAATTTCCCCAATTCCTAAATCCCCAAAACTTCTAATTCCCCAAATTCCTAATTTCCCCAATTCCTAATTTCCCCAATTCCTAATTTCCCCAATTCCTAAATCCCCAAACTTCTAATTCCCCAAATTCCTAATTTCCCCAAATCCTACATCCCCAAATTCCTAATTTCTCCAATTCCTAATTTCCCCAAATCCTAAATCCCCAAATTCCTAATTTCCCCAGATCCTAAATCCCTAAATTCCTAATTTCCCCAATTCCTAAATCCCTAAATTCCTAAATCCCAAAATTCCTAATTTCCCCACATCCTAAATCCCCAAATTCCTAATTTCCCCAATTCTATAAATCCCCAAAATTCCTAATTTCCCCAATTCCTAATTTCCCCAGATCCTAAATCCCCAAATTCCTAATTTCTCCAATTCCTAATTTCCCCAAATCCTAAATCCCCAATTCCTAAATCCCTAAATTCTTAATTTCCCAATTCCTAATTTCCCAATTCCTAAATCCCTAAATTCCTAATTCCCCCAATTCCTAATTCCCCAAATTCCCAAATCACCAATTCCCACTTCCCAAATTCCAAAATCCGAAACTTCGAGAACGTACCTAAAACCATATAACCACATTCCCGTTAATCAACAGCTTGTAAATCGTCCCAATACTTTTCCCCTAGAAACTCCTTGAACCGTAACTAGACACAGTCGTACGCGAGTATCAATTACGCGTACACGAGTTCACAGACAGATTCATTAGTATACCCGGTAACCATTAGCACGTCTGAAGTTTCGACTTAAACAAGACCACGTTAAATGATGAGTGATTCAAGTCTCGACGATTTAGCCGGCCATTCGATATACCACCGCGTTTCTCCTCCTTTCTATATATCACATTCCACTCTCTCGTTTCGACTCCTTTTTTATATTCCTTTTTATCCTATTTCGTGTCCGTTCCCCCGTTCGCTCGCTGTTTTCATTTCTGAACGAAATATGAGATAGAGGAGAGAAAGCTCGTTGAAAACGTGGAATCTATGCAGCCACAAATTCCTAGAGCCACGATATATTTATACGCAGGAATTAATTCAGCGCATGGGGAGGGAATTAACTTTCTATGGCGTGCTGCCAGCCACGGAGTATGTTGATCCGACGGAATTTAACTGCCATTCGATGTAATTGAAGCGGCCTGCGACTCAGCCACCATTATCTTTTATGCTTCACGCTTTCTCTTCTACTCGCGGAAAGAAGACGTTTCTTACTCGACGTATAAATGTTATTTAATCCGCGATTTGGACGCTTATATATTCACCGACGCATAGATCAAGCTTTCATGAGGGATGTATCGCGTCCAAGGATGAAATTGATATGCTCCTTTATTTTCTGAGACATCAGAATTTCAAAATTTCACGATACGTTTCGGGATTTTACAATTTCCACTTGGTTTTGTTATTCAAGAGTTATAGAATCGGGAATGAATGAATTTCAAGGTCGATTGGAGGTTCAACAAATTTCAAGGTTAGTGTAGGTTAACAAATTTTAAAGTTGGGTTGAAGATTACAAAATGTAATTGTGCGTCCTATGGTGCGTCATGATGTGGTGCGTCATGATGTAGTGCGTCATGATATAGTGTGTCGTATGCTGCGTCATATGGTGCATCATGATGTAGTGTGTCGTATGGTGCGTCATGATATAGTGTTATGTATGGTACATCATATGGTGCGTCATATGATGCGTCATAATGCAGTATGTTGTATGGTGCGTCATATGGTGCGTCATGATGCGGTGCGTCGTGTGGTGCGTCATGATGTGCTGCGTCGTATGGTGCAACATATGGTGCGTCATAATGTAGTGTGTTGTATGGTGCGTCATATGGTGCGTCATGATATAATGTGTCGTATGGTGTGTCATGATATAGTGTATCGTACGGTGCGTCATGATGCGGTGTGTCATGATATAGTGTTTTGTATGGTCCGTCGTGTGGTGCGCCATGATGTGGTGCGTCGTGTGGTGCGTCATGATGTGGTGCGTCGTGTTGTGCGTCATGATGTAGTGTGTCGTATGGTGCGTCATCATATAGTGTTTTGTATGGTCCGTCATATGGTGCGTCGTGTGCTGCGTCATGATGTGCTGCGTCGTATGGTGCGTCATGATATAGTGTGTCATATGGTGCGTCATATGATGCATCATAATATAGTGTGTTGTATGGTGCGTCATGATATAATGTGTTATATGGTGCGTCAGGATATGGTGCGTCATGGTGTGCGTCATATTGTAAAGTAAACAGACTATAACATAAATAATTACACCTAAATTGAAAATTCACGCGTACCAAAAATATAAGAAAAATTTACAATATTTGAACTGCGAGTGTGTCACGAGTGCGTCCGCGCGTAAAAACGTAACAAAACAGTCTCCGAAAATAATCGCGATTTCCGGTAACAAGTAAAGAAAACAGTTCTATAATAACAGAAGCGATATCGAACTAACGAAGAACCTATCGTCCGAACTAATGAAACAGTATCTGGCAGAGCGGGCAAAGCAATTTTCCGAAGGATCGTGAAAGCAAGCAAGCAGCACTAACCGCGCTATCAACACAATGGAAGGCCATAAAAGCATCAAGAGCAGGTAGCATGGTTTTCCGCGTAAGAAAAGCACAAAGAAACCTTCAAATCCATCCACCCCTCGATCACCTGTCGTTCGCAGTCAACATCAAAGAGATCAAGCTGAGCAAAATCGTGACAGCGAGAGTGCAAGAGCCACGTAACAAACAGAAAAAAAAAAAAAAAAAAACAAAAAAAATAATATAGAAAGAGAAATCCGTGTGTGCGCAGATTTTACGGACTAATTACGAATGACCGGGGGCGGTCGGAAATGATCAAGGATGACGCGTTTCTCTGGTAAAAGCACGTATTAAAATTCCGGACACCCGGTGAAATAGTGATCTGCGTCGAGGGTGTTACCACAAAGGTGCACGTTAGGATGAGGAGCCAAGGGTGGAGAGAGAGAGAGGGTTTGGCTCGGGTAACAGGACGAGAAGAGGGGTTTTACAGAAGAAGGTGGTGAGATGCACTGTTGGTACTGCCAGCCCGTGCCCCAAGGGATTAATCACGGGGCATTATGGCGGCGCCGGCTCAAAAGCGGCCAAGGAACGAACAGGTCTGAATCATAACTCAACCTCCTCGATCTCCGAGCGTATCTGCTAGGACTCGCATTAATAAGGGCATAAACGCTTTGTAATTTCAAAGTAGGCACTGACGCCAACCAAAGAGCCACCCTCGCTCGGAAACTGCTCGCTGAAGCGCCCATCAACCACCTGCACAGCTTTTCGAACAACGAATTTATGTTTTATGCTATTATTTTGAAAACGTATCGAATTTCGATTTCACATTTTACCCCCGATTTTCTAATTTCAATCCTTTACAGTATTTAGCTGGATTTATAAGTGGATTTACATATTAATATTTTTTAGCTGGATGTAGTAACACTATAGCATTACGTAATTAAATATAGTGATACAATAGTGGAAATTAACCCCTTATATCGTCTTTCACACGTAACTTTTGAAATACCAGAAATATGGCTCACATTTTTACCAGGATTGAATTTTTAGTTTAATTTTAATTATAAGCCAACCATCAATGATCACAATATTCAAAGCAACCCTAATTTGAAGATTTGAATCGTTCTGTCTGACTTGACAAAGTCATAGGTTAAGGGGTTGATTATAGAGAAATAACTTGGAAAGAATTGGCTGAACTTTTTAACTAGGGAGTTTTGAAGTATTGACAGCAAAAATACACTCGAGGTCAAGTGATTAAGTTGTAAAATTTGCTTTCCTACAAATCTGTGTGCATTTTTATGGAAGCAAAGAATTGATTTCTATATTAAATTACGTTTTTATGATGGTTCTATTTTATTGTTAGATTCGAATTAGATGGGAAATTGTAAAATTGTAGAATAGCAGAATGGTAGTATAGTAAAATGGTAAAATAGTGAAATAGTAAGGTAATGAAGTAGGAAAATGGTGAAATTGAAAAACAGTAAAATGGTAAAATAGTAGAAAGTAGAAAGAATAGTAAAATAGTAGAATAGTAGAATAGTAAAATAGTAAAATAGTAAAATAGTAAAATAGTAAAATAGTAGAATAGTAAAATAGTAGAACAGTAAAATTCTAAAATAGTAGAATAGTAAAATAGTAAAATAGTAAAATAGTAAAATAGTAAAATAGTAAAATAGTAAAATAGTAAAATAGTAAAATAGTAAAATAGTAAAATAGTAAAATAGTAAAATAGTAAAATAGTAAAATAGTAAAATAGTAGACTAGTGAAATGATAGAACAGTAAATTAGTGAAGTAGTGAAGTAGTAAAATAGAAAAACAGTAAAATTCTAAAATAGTAGAATAGTAAAATAGTAAAATAGTAAAACGATCAATCAAAAAAGTAATAAATTAGAATAAAGAATAAGAGAATAGCAAAACCGTAGAATACCACGGTAATAAAATAAAAGAATAATCACCTAGTAAAACGACAAAACAAGTTCCAAACTCATTACAATTTTAAATAAAATCCCACACGCGCAACCCCATACAAAAGGGTAACAAATTCGTAAACCCCCGAGTCCACAACAGTGCAGAGGAAAAACAAAATAATTCCGCCATGTATCTACCCCTTCTTGAACCTCGTTCTACGTAATCACGGTAAAAGGGTGAATATAAAATTCAGTACACAGAAGATTAATAAAAGATAAAATGGTAATGAGAGACGGCTATTACGCGGATCAACCGATATAATTGACAATACAGAATTACTCAACGTGTTAACTTAAGGTTATTAAATTAGCCTCGAATGATATCCAAGGGAAATTTATGCGTTCACGATTTTCCAGAGACGTATAATTCATCCCCCCAGAACGTTTCGCATGCCTGTTGCTAACTAACTATTACGACAACGTTTCGCCACGGTGTAAATGATACGCGCGATAACGGGATTATCAAATTAATCGAATTTTCCGTAGCAGCCGAATTAATTACAGTCGCAAAAAGTTCAATTTATCCGGATCGGTCAAGATAAACATCTCGGGCTGATGCGCCTGGACACGAACGCAACGGTGCACCACCATCGCTTGCTAATTAAGCGCAAAGTTGAAACTCTAACCCATGGTACGCCATAATCAGATTATGAATTTGGTCGTGAATGCAATATTACACGGCTGCAAGGAAACTGATAAGACAACGCTTTTGTCAACCTAATCCTTTCCCTCCTGTTCTACGGAAATATACGAAAAACCTGCACTACGTTCACCGGAATAATTTCGACGTGTTTATCTTTGTGTAACCTGTGTAAACCTTGCTTCTCGATCACTATTAATCATTGTTGTAACTGATTCGCGGACACGAATGTAAAATTGGTTAATTGACACGCATTTTTAGAATGGATTGGGTGGAATGTGCTTTTATTGCAGGAGAGAACGATGGGGGTAGTTTTAAATGTATTATCAAATTCCTATGATTTCTAATTAATAAAAAAAAATTTGCATATCTTCACATTCTTTCGTTTCTAAATTACTATGATCGCATTCCTACTTTTTTAAATTACCATAACCCCGAATTTCCAAATTTCCAGATCCTCAAATTACTAAAATTCCAAATTTCAATATCCTCAAATTCCTATATATTTAAATTACTACAATCGCAAAATCCTACATTTATAAATTACTATAACCACAAATTTTCATATCCCCAAATTTCTATATTTCCAAATTCGTGAAATCTCAAGTTTACATATTTCCAAATATTCAAATCTCCAAATCTCTAAATCTCCAAATCCCTAAAACTCCAAGTGCCTAAATCTCCAAATCTCCAAATCTCTAAATCTCTAAATCTCCAAATCTCTTCAAATCTGTAAATCTCCAAATCTCTCCAAATCTGTAAATCTCCAAATTCGCAAATCTCCAAATGCCGAAATTTCTAAATTCTCAAATCTCCAAAATCTCCCAAATCTCCAAATCTCCAAATCTCCAAATCTATAAATCTCCAAATCTATAAATCTCCAAATCCCTAAAACTCCAAGTGCCTAAATCTCCAAATCGTTAAATCTCCAAATCTCTAAATCTCTAAATCTCTAAGTCTCCAAATCTTTCCAAATCTCTAAATCTCGAAATTCCCAAATCTCCAAATGCCGAAACCTCTAAATTCCCAAATCTCCAAATGCTCAAATCTCCAAAATCTCTAAATCTCCAAATCTCTCCAAATCTGTAAATCTCCAAATTCCCAAATCTCCAAACCTCCAAATCCCCAATTCTCTAAATCTCCAAATCTCCAAATCTCTAAATCTCCAAATCGTTAAATCTCCAAATCTCTAAATCTCTAAATCTCTAAGTCTCCAAATCTTTCCAAATCTCTAAATCTCCAAATTCCCAAATCTCCAAATGCCGAAACCTCTAAATTCCCAAATCTCCAAATGCTCAAATCTCCAAAATCTCTAAATCTCCAAATCTCTCCAAATCTGTAAATCTCCAAATTCCCAAATCTCCAAACCTCCAAATCCCCAATTCTCTAAATCTCCAAATCTCCAAATCTCTAAATCTCCAAATTGCTAAATTTCCAAATCTCTAAATCTCTAAATCTCCAAATCTCTCCAAATTTGTAAATCTCCAAACCTCCAAATTGCTAAATTTCAAAATCTCTAAATCTCTAAATCTCCAAATCTGTAAATCTCCAAATTCCCAAATCTCCAAATCTCCAAATCCCCAATTCCCCAAATCTCCAAATCTCAATTCCCATATCTCCACCTCCCTAACCGCCCATCTCCTCAAACCCCATATTTCTAACAAACAAAATTGCCCTCCCAAATCCCCACTTCCCAAAACCTCCAAAACCTAAATTTCCCCGAAAGGTCAAACAGCCGCAGGATTACGGGCCGTTCGAACGTCGCAAATCATCATTAAACGCAATTCCAATAAATGAATACGCTTCCCAGAAGAGCAGATCGTTAATCCGGTTCGCTTCTCGTTGTTGTCAGTGTTCGCAGTCGGATCATATGTAAATCTCTTGCGGCTTAATTACGCGAACAGGGGGCTGTTATATGAGGTTTCAGATCGTACGTAACGCGAACCGGAACCCAATATATTTCTCGACCGATAAGAAGAAACCACCCTCCGCATCTGAGCCTCAGCTAAGCCTAAAGGCTGTTCGCGCAAGCGCCTCTTCGCGTTTCAGACAACGTGTTTCCGTTTATCTGAAACCGTTTGCACGCGTGTTCCTCGAGTTTCTGTCAGGGCAACGCTGGTTTACAAGTCTTTGCACGACGATACCTCGATCTCTGATACACGAAACTCGATTTCCCTTCCGGCCATACCGATTCCAATCAACCGTCATCGCTCACGGAAACAATATGTGTGTTAATTAGCGTTTTAATACCCTCCGTTCATTATAACGCTCCATTGTTTTTCGACACCTTTGTTGATCGCTCTTTTTCGCCTGTCCGTTGGCTACGTGCCGCGTATTTACCTGATGCGTGAATTTTAACAGCGGGCTTTTAATGAAATATACTTTATGTTAGATACGTTTTTGTGTAGTTTGGTGTACTTTTTGTTTCACGTTAAATGTATCTTTTTAATGCATTTTTGTATATGTAGATGTATTTGTATATTAGATGCGTTTTTATGTATTTATATTTCTGTATTTGATAGGTTCTTCATCTATTTTGCATAGTACATTTCTATACTTTTGATATATTTACATTTTACTTTTACACATGGTTTTACATATGTATTTAGATATGTTTGATGTTAAATCTATTTGTACATATTTAGATACATTTCTGAATGAAAAATATCCCAAAATTGAACAGCCCTAAATGCAACACGAAATGTCAGAGATCATATCGCGATACATTCTATATTCTAACCCCGTATACAGGTCTTTCAAATCAATAATAAACTGGAATCAACCGCAGCTACGTTAATTCCTCGTCCCTTTGGGATTAATCTGAATGCACAGACGATTAAGATAATTCATAAAGCAGCAGGGAATCGATGTACTTAAGTTTCAATAAAATTTCAAAAAGAACATCTGCAGCGTCCATTAGCTTGATGACATCAAGCAGTAATTAGCGGCCATGTGTGTATAGAATTTACTGGCTCGTTAGTGCAATCGGCTGTACACACATGTGTGCACATATGTCGCTGACCCATCTACAGGATTGGTTACATCGGAGATAAAGTATCATTGTGAAGAAACTAAGATTGCAGACTATGTTCTCAAATTTTCTTTATCTTACTGGGGGTCTTGTTGAACCCCAGAATCTTTCAGAATTACAAATTTGAGCCTCACTCTTCTTCAGTTTCTCCATTTCAAAATTTATTAAATCGTACTTAATTTATTAATTTTTAGTGAAGATTGCAATGAATCTATAATGTCTGATATTATTGAGAATGTTATTTTAGAATTGTTCGAATATTTTATTCCTGGTCGACCTCTTTATCGAGAAACGCTATATCCATTATTTGCGAACACGATGCAATGCACCATTTCTAAAGGAGCAATAAACTTTCTTAATATATACACTTGTCGATACCATCGTGTGAGTAAATAGGGGAATGTGTGTAGGAGAATAATTGATCACTTTCCAATTATTCTTAACGATTCGTGAATAGTGCACTCGGTTATCCGGTGTTTCGTTGAAAAATCGTCAATGTGCAATTTGGTAAATTCAAATAAAGTCTGTCAAAACACATGTTTCCTGAGAGAGAAAAGATTATAAACGAAGAATTGTAACTTTTCATCGAAAGTAATTAATTCCAGGAATTCGTGAGCTCTTTATCTCTCTTTGAAAAAACACATTTTTGACACAGGAAGCGATGAGGTTTCCACGAACCGCAGGAATGAAGTACGTTCTTTTATATTCTTTGGCGAATAAAACCACTTATAACCATACTTTGCAGTGCATGCACTTGAAGAATTAAAAAATTACTAATCTCTCTGTGACATTTGTAGATTGAACAGGAATGATGTTATTGATATTGAAATTTTCAAGTTTTTCAAGATTTCAAATTTCCTGAATTCCCCAAATTCCATAAATTCCAAAAATTCTTCAATTTCCAAAATTTCTCAAATTTCCCAAATCCCCGAATTTCTGTAAATTCTTCAAATTTCTGAAATTTCCGAAATTCCCTAATTTCCAATCTCCAATTTCCCCACACTCCTCAAATTCCCCAAATTCCAAATTTCCAAATTTTCTATATTCCCCACATTCCCCAAATTCCCAATCTCCAAATTACCCAAATTTCCCTAAATTCCCCGAATTCCCCAAATTCCCCAAATTCACAAATTTTCCAAATTCCCCAAGTTCCCAATCTCCAAATTTTCTATATTCCCCACATTCCCCAAATTCCCAATCTCCAAATTACCCAAATTCCAATTTCCCCAAATTCCCAAATTTTCCAAATTCCAATTTCCCCAAATTGCCCAAATTTTCCAAACTGCAAAAATTCCCAAATTCCCCAATTCTCAATTTCCAAATTGCACACTGTTCGATACCACGAATTCTCGCAGCAGAGAATCGTCAAATTGCAAAATTCCGAAATGCGCAATTTGTATTTCGTCGAGTCGGTTAGCAGCTCGAACACCAGGGTTGCTCCTTTTTCGTACATATTTTCGGCCGAGGAAACAATGGCCTTGCGTTTCTATGAACCATGAAAACTCCTTGTTCGTCGAATGTAAACCGAGCTGTTACTATATATCCTTAACGAACGCCTGTAACGATAACAAAGCTAAACGAGAAACGCAAAACTGCGTCCTATTCGAGCGGAACAAATTGACTGAAATTAAGAAGAGGTCATGAGTTTTAATTCTTGAAATCACTTTAACGTTCATAAACGCCCAGTCAAATTACACATAGAATTCAATACGGCGCCACACGTGTATAACCTAAAAAACTTCACATACGTATAATTTTTCAATCGTATTCCTGACAATAAACTTGCATTTTTGTATTCTACGCATCAAAAGCGATTAAATAGCTGCCGACATTTTCTTTTGTCCAGTGTTATTTTTCCGTCATCCACGCGACACAATTACACCGATAATGCACCGCTGTTTCGAATAATTGCACGTTCGAACCATATTTGCGACGGTGATAAAAGCGATTAAATAATAAGAAAAATTTTGTGTGGCCAAAGTAGAGTTCAACCATCCTTTCAGTTTCTCCGAGCTACACGTCGCTCTTTTTCCCCAAACTTTTTCGACCGTTTCTTTCACCGTGTCGTAGATAATTTTGCACGTCGTCTGTCATCGTAAATGTCGCCGATTCAACGGCCGCAACAAGGCCGACACTGATTTATTATTAATCGTGCCTCGTCAAAACACGGCATTCCGCACAATACTCGTTCTCCAAATTTCCTGTGTCGACCGTTCCGCCATCCGCACTTATCCTTATCAACCCTTAGCTTATAAACCGCATCACTTTTCCTCCGCGTCCAAATTCCTGACATCCCGATATTTATGTACCCGATCTCCGTTTTTAGGGAATCTGGTACAATCGGGCCCATCAGGCGCCTCTGATCCTATTTCCAGATACTTATGCACCGGGTGCGTTACCCTAATCGCAACCCTAAAATTCCGTATCCAGTACTACTCCCATTTTTACGGTCAAAAGCACCGAATAAAAGCACCCTCCGAGGACCGAGTCAGTAATCCAGTCTACCGGTTATACCCGTTAATTATACTAAAATATAACCGTATTCGAAACTTGTGAGCTCGAAGGAATGAAATATTTAAAACTCGTCTCGGATTCGGCCAGGGAAATTTACGTTATCGATTTGGAGGAAAGAGCAGGAGAATCAGCCGTTGGTAAAAACAGGAATTTTTGCTGGCATGGTGTTCTAATTTTACGCAAGAAAAAACAAATATCCACACGCTGGTCTCTGTGCGTAGTTTGTTATTCTGTTTCTCACAATGTTGCGTCACGAAAATGCAAATATTGTTACACCATGAAGTTTAAACACTAGCATCCCAAATAGACAGAACACTCGTTGGGGCTAGCCTGGTTGAAAGAAGATAAATGTAAGCATCGCGTGTACCTCGAGCCAGCACGTTATAACGCCATCTCGGCGAAAAAAAGATCGATCGAAGGGACGAAATTCTGATAATACTTTACACCTTCTAATTAAGATTGACTGATTAATTACTACAGATACGTCGCTTTAACGATGCTGTGTGATTCGTTTTACTGCGAAATTTTTATTTTTATTTTAACGCTAGGGTTGTAAAATTTTGTCAAGTGCCTTTGGAAGTTGGCAGTGGGACGAAAAATAACTTTGAAATCTGAAATGTGATTTTATTAAATATAATAGCAAGTGGTAACAAATATATATATTCATCATTTGGAATTAATTTGCAATTTTTGGTGGATTAAAATCAAAGCTGTGGATTCTTTGGGAATTTTTTTATTTTTTTAATTTCTTATTTTCTGATACCTATATTCATGAATTTGGTAGTGTTTACATAAAAAAAAAAATTGTGTAAATATTAATATCTGTAATCCTCCTAATTTTTATATTTCAAAGTTTTCCCCCAAATGTCTGAATTATCCAATGTTCAAGTTTTTAAGTTTCAAGACTTTCAAATTTCAAAATTTTGGAAGAACTGAAATTTCAGGCCTTTGATTCACTATATTTCCAAGTAGGTTTATAATTTTCAAATTCCAAAATTCACCATCTCCAAATTCTAGGATTTTTAAGTATTCAAATTTCCAAATCCCAAATTCCTAATATTTTTCAATAGCTATAACCACAAATTTTCAAGTCCTTGAATCCCTATAATTCTTAATACTTAAATTCCCAAATTCAGAAATCTCAAAATCCCTATATTTACAAATTTCGAAGTCCCCAAATCCCTAGTTTACTATTCATCTAAATTCCCAAATTCAGAAATCTCAAAATCCCTATATTTACAAATTTCGAAGTCCCCAAATCCCTAGTTTACTATTCATCTAAATTCCCAAATTCAGAAATCTCAAAATCCCTATATTTACAAATTTCGAAGTCCCCAAATCCCTAGTTTACTATTCATCTAAATTCCCAAATTCAGAAATCTCAAAATACCTATATTTCAAAATTTCTAAGACCCCAAATCCCTAAACTTCCAAATTTCAAAATCCCCAAATCCCTATATTTCCAAATACCTAAACTCAGAAATTCAGAAATCCCCAAATCTCTAAATTCCCAAATTTCAAAATCCCTAAATCCCTAAACTCCCAAATTTCAAAATCCCCAAATCCCTATATTTTCTAATACCTAAATTCAGAAATTCAGAAATCCCCAAATCTCTAAATTCCCAAATTTCAAAATCCCTAAATCCCTAAACTCCCAAATTTCAAAATCCCCAAATCCCTAAACTTCCAAATGTCAAAATCCCCAAATCCCTATATTTTCTAATACCTAAATTCAGAAATTCAGAAATCCCCAAATCTTTAAATTCCCAAATTTCGAAATCCCCAAATCCCTATATTTCCAAATACCTAAATGTCCAAATTTGAAAATCCCCAAATCCCAATATTTCCAAATACCAAAATTCCCAAATTTCGATACCCAAAATCCCTAGACGTCCACATATACCCCACTTCCACTCTTCCTCTATCTGCTACGAGTTCATCGAGAAAAAGAAGGAACACAAAATTTTTCCTCAAACAATAAACAAAGCCACGAACGCTCTCCAGCCGCGCACACGATGTTTCTCCGTTGCACGCATTAAAGTTTGTTTTTCACTCTTTACCGCGATGCAATTAGCGGACGCACTCGTTTCAAGAATAATGAAATCTTGGACTAGAAAAACAGCCGGCGAGCTTTCGTTCCGTCGAAATTCTCGAGGAAAAAATGGTAACTCGTTTTTGATAGGTACACGAAAATTGTCCGGAAATTACGTTTCCTCTCGGAACAGTTTGCCAAGCCTCAAAAGATAATCGAGCAAGTTAAACTCTTGCGAATTCAAGCTGAAGGCGATGTAACCGAAGTTACCCGTATAGCGCCTAGTGACTCTAATCGAATTGCCTCCCTGGTAAACTTACGCGAGAACTAGCCAACTTTCGACCTGCGTTTCACATTTCGAAACCCCTATTTTCTATTAATCTTTCCCGTAGATACACCCCGGCCATTCATATACCTCGTGAAATATCTCAAACGAAAGATAAAAAATTGCATCTGAAATTATTTGTGACTGAAGTAGGTGATGTGGACAAAATATTTATTACCTCTTCAGTTATAAAGATCATGAGATATATGTGGACGTTAAATTATAGAATTTATATAGGTATAAATTTGTGTCCTTTTATATGACAATTTGGTAAAAGCGATCAGACATTTCTATAATACAACGCACAAATAGCGGTACCTTTTTAGCCAGGTAAGTAAAAAGGAACTGCGACAGATGGAAATTGGAAGATGAATAACATAGGAATAACGTGGCAATCAACGTGCTAATTACGGGGATAATTTTGACGCGACGTTGAATATTTCTGGTTGGAGCTACTCTGAAAATGGTTCGTATTGCATTAGATGCAACATTCCCAAATGGCTTTCTACGGAACCGTCGTTGGAAATACACGTTCGTCCATCCTCACGCCCAAACTATCCGCTTAATAATCTAAGAGCTTGACCCCTCTGATAATTTCCTTCCAACGGTGGGCGAGGTCAGATCGTAATCTAATAAATGTTCCGCGATACTGTGCCTGCTACTTCTCGTAATTATCAAGTGCGGCGTAATTCCACACCCACTGCCAAATACACAATTTCCTCCAAATTGTATTACCCTTTCGATGAAGCTTATTATACGAATGCATTGTCTGGGTTTCGCGTGATAAATAAAAAACGAATTGGTGTTTTTTACTTTGAGCATCGATATTCGGGATAATGGTGGTACATGGTGAGGATTTCAAAATTGAAGACTGCAGTATATTATATTGCCATCATGCAAATGATAGAAAAATACTGCCTTTATTGCAAATGATAGAAATCAGTGACACGATTTCATGACATAAAAGTTTTTTGAAATGGTACTTGTGATACGTCAAATTAAAGGCTAAAGTTCAGGGAAAATAACAAGATGGATGCACCTTTCGTTACTGTTCTTAATACAAAATGGTGGAGTGTCAAATACCGTAAACAATGAAATCGATGGATTTTAATATAATTAGTCTGGAAGGATTTCATGACAGAAAAGTATTTCAGAATGATATGCGTGATACATCAAATTAAAGGTTAAAGTTCAAGGAAAATGACAAGATACATGCACCTTTCGTTACTGTTCTTAATACAAAATGGTGGGGTGTCAAATACCGTAAACAATGAAATCGATGGCATTTAATATAATTAGTCTGGACGGATTTCATGACAGAAAAGTATTTCAGAATAATATGCGTGATACATCAAATTAAAGGTCAAAGTTCAAGGAAAATGACAAGATACATGCACCTTTCGTTACTGTTCTTGTTACAAAATGGTGGCCTGTCAAATAGCACAAATGATGGAATGAAATCAATGACTTCCAATATATTGTAGTTAATTTGTTAAAATTTCATGACATAAAAGTATCTCAAAATGACACTTGTAATACATAAAATTAAAGCTTAAAGTTCAAAGAAAACAGCAACATAAGTGCCCCTTTCCGTATTACTCTTGATGTAAAATGATGGACCGTCAAATACCTAAAATCATGGCATGAAATCAACGTCTTTCAATACATTATAGTTAGTCTGTGACAATTTCATGACAGAAAAGTATCTCAAAATGACACTTGTGACACATCAAATTGAAGCTTAAAGTGCAAGGAAAAGAACAGTATACAAGCACCTTTCGTTACTATTCTTGATACAAAATGGTAGACTGTCAAACACCGCTAATCATGGCATAAAGTCAATGGCCTTCGTTATATTGTGAGCTAGTCTGTCACAATTTCATGACATAAAAGTATCTCCAAACGGTACTTGTGACACATCAAATTAAAGCTTAAAGATCAAAGAAAACGGCAACATAAATGCACCTTTCCTTACTATTCTTGATACAAAATGGTAGACTGTCAAACACCGCTAATCATGGCATAAAGTCAATGGCTTTCGTTATATTGTGAGTCAGTCTGTCACAATTTCATGACATAAAAGTATCTCCAAACGGTACTTGTGACACATCAAATTAAAGCTTAAAGATCAAAGAAAACGACAACATAAATGCACCTTTCCTTACTATTCTTGATAGAAAATGATAGATTAAATACCGCACCGCACGGCATGAAATCAATAGAAATATAATATACAATTTAACAATATAAAAGTGTGTGAAAATGTTAAGAGTAAATTTGCATGAAAAAAGAGCGTTTGATGAGGATGTAAAAGAGAGGAGGCATCCTTAACGTTCCAAGCTTCAATTATCCTCATGTTACAGAGGGGGTAAAACTTGAAAGTTTAAATTAATGCGCGTGCATTAACGCAAAACTCCGCGGCTCAATTTCACGATTCCATTAACAGGCAAAAGCGAGCGAGTATGCTTGCTTCCATCTTCCAATTAAATCGTTCACAGGGACGAAAATCCAATTCCAAATGGAGCGGCGAAGGAGTATCGCCGCCCAGGAAAAGTAATAAAGATAATAGAACAATAACCGGTGCGTCGTTTGGTGGCTGAAAGCGTCGACTTTCGCAAAAGGCATTTCAACCGAGCGTGGTCTTTATAAAACTATCCTCCTAACGATTAAGCTCGATTCGACCGATAATTTCCTCTCGAATCCGTGCGTCCGAAGGTAAACCACAAAGCAACCATACGGTACGATCATTATATTTCTCGCAATTATCCATAGGATGGTGTATGGGTACTCGGTCGACTCGAACACCGGAGAGAGGAAAAAAAATACACAAGAGTGAAAAGCGGAAAAACGAGGGAGAAAAAGCGAAAAGCACCAGGGGCTACGGTCGCTTCATCAGTTCGTTAAAAAGTTGCGGTCGGTGTTTGGCGGTGATTTCTCGTGTGCCGTCGCTTTTCCAACCCCGACTTCTCATTCCATGGCAATAATAACCGGTGTCTCCGACCATTTAAACCGTGGAAAATGAACAAATGACCCCGCGAGATGATAACTGGACTCGCGATCGTTCTATGACCGTTAATTTCTCCGATGTTTATTTCGCCACGGGGATGCTTTGTTTTCGGACATTCAAAATTCTGTCAGACTTCTCCGTTAATTCTTATTAAGCGTTCAGTATCGATCTAATCATTAATATTTATAGTCTAATATTTCATCGACTCTTTTTTTTTTTATTATTATTACGTCATTTGTGATATTTGAAACTGAAGACATTTTTAAATTCATCATTGTAATTGATGACCAGCCATTTTGTTTTTTAGCAATGAAATGTTTATGCAGTTGTCTTTGTAGAACTTCGAGCTTGATGCAATATGAAGAATATTTTGAGACACTCATGTCATGAATTTTTTGTATGTTTTAAAAAATTTCCTAATGTTATATATTGTTAAAAATAATGTCCGTTCTTAAAATGAAATATTTTCTGTAAACAGTAATTGGCATAATATTAAAAAATGAATAATAATTAGTGAAATGATCTTCATTGAACGTCAAGTTTTAAGTAGCAGCGCCATAACATTTCACAGTGAATTTCATATCACGAAAGTTTGTGCATAACGAAATTCGTGTTCTGAAATGCAATAACATAACAGTATCAATCTCCGTTTTCAAAGCGAATGGTAAACACAAAGTGGACAGTTGTTAGTCCCATTTACGAGTGAAATATTAATTCATTGAGCAAGCAACCCTAAGCCGGTTCAAACAAACCGACCCCTGTTATTTCTCTTCCATTAGATATGCAGCGGAGTTCATGTTTGCCTCTGTCGAAAGATTGTTGACAATGTCAGGGAAGAATCAGACTGTCTATTACCGGAATTTAGATCGAATCAAAACAGATAAATTAAATTAACTTGTCTTCATGGAAATTAAACGAGGTTGTCGGCGAAGTTGACGAAACGTGGAAACAATATGTTGTAATTGTTATACGAGTATTTAATCTTTTCAAGAATCTCTAGTTTACATTGCAATTATACAAATCACAGGTGGCAGGTACTGATGAGCAGAAATTGATTGAGGTTCGATCTTAAATGTGGATGTCTATCAACTATTAGTTAGGAATTAAATATGTGAGTAGATGAATGAATAAGTGACTAAGTAAATAATCAAATAAAGTAAGTAAACAGTAAATGAGTAAATAAGTTAACAGGTAAAGAGGTAAAAAGTAATCAAGTAAATAAGTCAAGAAATAACTACCTAACTAAATAAATAAATCACCAATAAAAATTACGTAAATTCCCCAAATCAAATCCCACTGTACTTCAATAATCAAGCAACTAAAAATGGACATGAAACAAAAAATCAAGCAAATTTGAAGCGATGCACGTGTCGATATCACGGAGACAGTCACAAAACAGTGAAAAATTTATATTCCAGCATCGTGTTTGTCAATAATTCAACTCCGTGATTGTGCATCGTGCGACGAAGTATGACCAGGCACGTGAAAAAGGAATAACGTTTAAACAACGAGCTTTCGGCAGTCGGCGATGAGTTCCGATTATCACCAATCGTTGTAGAAAAATACATTTTTGCATGTTCGATTCCCTACGGGGACAATGGCGAGGATGTCGGTGAAACAGATAGGAAAGGTCGTGCATAGAAACAACCCCGTGTCGATTCGGCGAAACCGCATCGAATGGTCCGCGCAAAAATTGTATTTGTGTGTACGTGGGTGGATGTAAACGTGTATATCGTTGATGCGAAAAATGAGAATCCGGTAGGAAAACGGCGCTATACCAGCAGGTGAAAAGCAATCGGCGAATAACAATAACCGGATTCGACGGATTTTGTACAAATAATGGAATCGTTTAGGCGATCACCGCGCAAAATTGAACTAGCAATATCTGTCGCGCGGCTGGAATGTACGCCATTTTTTTTTATTTCGCAACTTTCTGTGTTAGGGCTTGTATAATTCCTGCAATAACTGTTAAGTTACTTTGGCGTTTTTCAACATTTTTGTTCCAGAGGTATTATGTTACAAATTTGGGATTTTTCAAAATTTCTGTTCCAGAGGTATTATGTTACAAATTTGGGATTTTTCAAAATTTGGGTTCCAGAGGTATTATGTTACAAATTTGGAATTTTTCAAAATTTCTGTTCCAGAGGTATTATGTTACAAATTTAGGATTTTTTAAAATTTGTGTTCCAGAGGTATTATGTTACAAATTTGATATTTTTCAGAATTTGGGTTCCAGAGGTATTATGTTACAAATTTGGGATTTTTCAAAATTTCTATTCCAGAGGTATTATGTTAGAAATTTGGGATTTGTCAAAATTTGGGTTTTAGAGATATTGCGTTACAAATTTGGGATTTTTCAAAATTTCTATTCCAGAGGTATTATGTTAGAAATTTGGGATTTGTCAAAATTTGGGTTTTAGAGATATTGCGTTACAAATTTGGGATTTTTCAGAATTTCTGTTCCAGAGGTATTATGTTACAAATTTGGGATTTTTCAAAATTTGGGTTCCAGAGGTATTATGTTACAAATTTGGGATTTTTCAAAATTTCTGTTCCAGAGGTATTATGTTAGAAATTTGGGATTTTTCAAAATTTGGGTTCTAGAGATATTGCATTACAAATTTGGGATTTTTCAGAATTTGGGTTCCAGAGGTATTATGTTACAAATTTGATATTTTTCAGAATTTGGGTTCCAGAGGTATTATGTTACAAATTTGGGATTTTTCAAAATTTCTATTCCAGAGGTATTATGTTAGAAATTTGGGATTTGTCAAAATTTGGGTTTTAGAGATATTGCGTTACAAATTTGGGATTTTTCAGAATTTCTGTTCCAGAGGTATTATGTTACAAATTTGGGATTTTTCAAAATTTGGGTTCCAGAGGTATTATGTTACAAATTTGGGATTTTTCAAAATTTCTGTTCCAGAGGTATTATGTTAGAAATTTGGGATTTTTCAAAATTTGGGTTCTAGAGATATTGCATTACAAATTTGGGATTTTTCAGAATTTGGGTTCCAGAGGTATTATGTTACAAATTTGGTATTTTTCAAAATTTCTGCATTCCAGAGATATTACTATTCAAATTTGGTATTTTTCAAAATTTCTACATTCCAGAGGTATTACTATATAAATTTGATATTTTTCAAAATTTCTGCGTTCCAGAGATATTACGATACATATTTGGAATGTTTCGGAATTCATATGTGCCGAAGATTCCGTGTTCCAAATTTGTCAGGTTCTAAATTTGGTGAGTATACAAATTCTTATGTTTCAAAGCTTATATGTTCTAAATTTATTACGTTCCAGAGCGCCTACGTTCTAAATTTGTTGCGTTTCAAAGAGCCTATGACTCAAAGTTCGTGTATTCCAAATGTACTGTGTTCCAAATTTGCTGTATTTCAAAATTCCTATATTTCAAATTTTAATGTGACTCATAGTTTCTGTCCCAAAATTTCTACGTTCCAAATTTGCTATATCTCAAAATTTCTACGTCCCAAATTTGTTATGTCTCAAAATTCTAACGTTCCAAATTTGTTATGTCTCAAAATTCTCACCTCCCAAATTTCCTATATTCTAAACCTCTCACATTTCAAAGTTTTCATGTTCCAAAGTCTCAAAATTCCAATATTTGAATATCCAGAAATCCCAATATTCCCAACTATAAATTGCAAAATTATTAAATTCCCAAATTTCCAATTCTCCTATACGCGATTTCCTATTTTTCAATTTTCAAAATTTCCAGTTTTTTAATTTTGGAACTTTCGAAGATTTCAACACTGAAAAATTATTAATTTCCACTTCCAAAACTCCCTAGACCCCAAATTCTCCAATACCCAAATTTCCTAGTTCCAAAGCTCACGGTCCCCAAATTCCCTAGCCCTCCAATTCTCAACTGCCCACATTTCCTACTTCCAAAACTCCCTAGTCCCCAAATTCCCTAGATCTCCAAATTTGCTAGTCCCCAAATCGCCTAGTTTCCAAATTCTCTAGCCCCAAAAATTCCCTAGACAACAAACTTGCCGGCCCTAAAATTCCCTAGTCCCCCAAATTTCCACGTCCCCGAATTCCCTAGTCCTCAAAATCTCCTAGTCTCGAAATTCCCTATTGCCAAATCCCCCAGTCCCGAAAATCCCACATCTCAACTGTGCTACGTCACAAAATCCCTATATTCCAAATTTCCAAATATAAAAATCCCAATATTTGAATATCCAGAAATCCCAAAGTTCCCAAGTCCCAAAGGTCCAAAATCCCAAAATTCCAAAATTCCAAATTCTCAAACTTCCAACATAAAAAAATCCCCAAAATCCCAGCAAGTCCCCCAAACCCTCCAACAATCTATACTCCAAAGACCGCAATAACCCAGCAATTTCGCGGCATAATAAAAGTTGTCGAAAGCCATGCGAAAATAAATGATCCGGTAGTATCGAACAACTGTCATTAAGCGAGTACATCATTAACCCAGAAAATGAAACAGAAAATATTCATAAGTATTTTCCGATACAGGAAATCTGTTCGTCGAAGGAGAAGACGGCGGGACGATACGATTACAAAATAATACGCGAGACGAGCGTGCTAACCGATACACGATACAAATTGGAAAAGCGAAACTTTTCCGTGCCTGTAATCATTGCCGGGGCCGGTGTTAATTTACTTCTAAACGCCCAGGTGCATCCGGTTCATAATGAGAAGTTTGCCGTATAATTTTCGTTAACTTTACACGCCGTTCAAAGCTACTTTATTTACTTAATGTCCAACTTTATTCCATCAATTTAAAGGCAAGTTTGGATAAGTCCTGTTAAATTTGCATGTTACTGGCCGAAGTCGGTAGAGAGAACGTTACTTCCGCTGAAACATCAATCACCACACCCCGGCCTCTTTGTGTACACAACGGGGACGGTAGTAGTAGCTAATAAATTGGAAATATCGAATAGTTGCTGAGAGCAACGCGATGTCGCCGCACGAAATCGATTAACTTTCTTCCAAAGTTACACGTAGATGTCAATAATTCGTTAATGCAATTTACAGCGGTACAACTTGCCAACTTTGTTTGCGCACGCCATCAAACTCCGCCTGATTTCGCGATCATGCAGCTCTCGCGTAATTTCATTTATTTCTCTATTATTGTAAATTGATTTCGACCGTTAATTACCTGACTGGTTACAATTTCGTTACACGATCGACAATCTCTGCTTAAGGTTCTGACCAACTGGTTTCGGTGATCAGGAAATTATTGAAGAATGTTGATTCATTTTTATTGGAAACATTTCTTTCAGCTTTCGTATTTTTATTTCAAGTTTTTTTTAATTTCAACTCATTGGTTTTTCATTTTTATTCGGACTGGTTTTCAATTTTTTATAATTTAGCTGTCATCCACGTGTGGAGGACGCAGGAATTTGCATATGAATCTTCTATATTATTTAAGAATTTGTTTATTTACGAAATACTTGTATCAGCTACTGGGAACTGTGAGTAATATAATAATTACAGAAGTGTATGACAAAATTTGTTAAATATAAAAATACTACACAACAAAATTTAAAAAATAAAAATATCACTTGTTAACTACCTAACAGAATTTTGTAAACAAAAATATTATTTAACATTTTATAAACAAAATTATTTGCTAAAAATAAAAATACTACCTGACAGAATTTTAAATAATAAAAATATTGTATGTTAGGAAAAAGAAATACTACCAAACAGAATTTTAGAAATAAAAATATTATTTGTCAGGAAAAAAAATACTACCTAACAGAATATTAGAAATAAAAATACTGTTTGTTAGAAACAAAAATATTACCTAACAGACTCATACAAATAAAAATACTACCTGACAGAATATTAGAAATAAAAATACTGTTTGTTAGAAACAAAAATATTACCTAACAGACTTTTACAAATAAAAATATTTGTCAGAAATAAAAATACTACATAAAAACCATGTATAAATAAAAATATTACCTAGCAGAATTTCACAAATAAAAGTATTTGTCAGAAATAAAAATACTACATAAAAACCATGTATAAATAAAAATATTACCTAGCAGAATTTCACAAATAAAAATATTTGTTAGAAATAAAAATACTACATAAAAACCATGTATAAATAAAAATATTACCTAGCAGAATTTCACAAATAAAAGTATTTGTCAGAAATAAAAATACTACATAAAAACCATGTATAAATAAAAATATTACCTAGCAGAATTTCACAAATAAAAGTATTTGTCAGAAATAAAAATACTACATAAAAACCATGTATAAATAAAAATATTACCTAGCAGAATTTCACAAATAAAAGTATTTGTCAGAAATAAAAATACGACATAAAAACCATGTATAAATAAAAATATTACCTACCATAATTTCACAAATAAAAGTATTTGTCAGAAATAAAAATACTACATAAAAACCATGTATAAATAAAAATATTACCTAGCAGAATTGTACAAATAAAAGTATTTGTCAGAAATAAAAATATCAGGAAACAGAAGTGAATGCAATATGGCAGTGATCGTGAAAAAGTATCTGCCCGTGGAAAGCCACATAAAAATGCAAAGAAGCCACGTGTCATAATGCGTTAAAGATCGTCTGAAAGGGTGGAATTGTTGAAAGGCAAAGGCGCAAATTCGAAGAGAAGCCACGACGGTTTCCCTTGTTCGTAAGTAACCGCCGTAAACGGGGGGTTGCAGGGTGGATGAGTAGGGGTGGGTTTGCGGAAACCGTGTTTTGCCGCGAAACCTGCTTGAAACTTGACGTTGATCGGTGCAGGTCGGGGCCTTGGCAGCTTTCAAGTCCATGCAAGTTTTTGAAGTATCGCCGGTAGATTGTAACCGGCCCAGTATATGTTCGATCGATCGGTGCACGCGCGTAACGTTGCAATCGGCAACGCCATTATATCGATCGTTCCGGAGGGAGATTTACCGCGTGCATGCCAGCCGTGCCTTCTACGAACATATGTCATGTTATTTACGAGCCAGGCATTACTCTCTGCCCGATTTACTATATTTTATGTTACGTGGATGGACTCGCAATTCTTTCAAATCGGCCGTACCTGCAATCCGGTCACGTCGTAACGCGGTGCAGCCACGAGCTGCGTGTGACGTTCTTCGCACTTGCCTCGATTATATGCATCTACTGCAATTTAACACCCCCTCGAACTAAACGATACAAAACGAAACGATTATTTCCATTTTTCAACGCCGTACGCCCATTTTCTTTGTTCTTTGTAAGACTCGTGATGTTAGGGTTCGAATGTGGTGAACTTGAATCGTATTTGTGGAGAGTTTTGAGTTCGGTGTCAAGTGTTATTTGTGGAATTCAATTTAGGGATTTGAGGATTTGGGGATATGAGAATTTGGGGATGTGGGTATTCAGAAATGTAAGAATTTTGGGGATGTGAGAATTTGGTAATATGAGAATTAAGGGGTGTGAGAATTTGGGGATTTGAGTATTTGGGAATTTGAAAAATTGGCATTTAAATAATTGGGATTTGAGTAATTGCGATTTCAGAATTTTAATGATATGAGAATTTGCTCATATGAGAATTTAGGGGTGTGAGAATTTGGTCATATGAGAATATAGGGATGTGAGAATTTGGTCATATGAGAATTTTGAGAATATGTGAATTTGGGGTTGTGAAAATTTGCAAATGTAGAAATAGATATGTGAGAATTTATGGACATGAGAATTTTGAGCACATATGAATTTACGGGTATGAGAATTTGAAGATGTGAGAATTTTGGCATATATGAATTCAAGAATGTGAAAATTAGAAGATATAAAAATTTAAAGATGTGAGAATTTGGATATACGAAAATTTAAGGATTCCTAGTTTAGGAAGATTCCAATGTAATTTTCCAATGTAATTATTTCTTCGGTTGTCTTAACCCCTTGCACTATGACGCACCAAGTACGTCAGAACTAATCACAGCTACAATATTAAAACGAAGAAAGTTGACATGTTACGTCAATTTTGTATTATACAATTGTTGGCTATGAAAATTGCTCTTGAACTCCAAATTGTGTATTCGAAATTCGAGTGAAATTGATCATAGCTGAACGAGTGCGTCACGAGTGCGTCAAACTCAAAATAGTGCAAGTGACTCTTAAATAAAAATAATTATTGAGTATGCTCATTTAAACATGAGTGGTCCCGAATGCTTCTGATTAATGTTCCTTCAGTAAATAATAGTAAATTAATAGTTCATTAAGTCATAATAGTAAAAATTAAATATTTCTTAAGTCGTAATAATAAGAATGAAATATTCCTTCATTCATAATAGTAAAAATGAAATATTTCTTCAGTCATAATAGCAAATATCGAATATTCTTCATGTGTAACACTAAAATTTCGATATCCATTGAGACGTATCAGTGAAATTGAGATATCAGCGCACGTCCGAGGAAAAAATCAGTGTTATCCCATCGAACGTGTAAAAATTCGGTGGATCAGGCATTCGGATTGCATGTCGAGTGATTGAAAACTTCCGAATGATGGCCGCCGAATGCATCGTGGCTTCCGTACTGATATGAGGACATATATTATCGTGAGAGACGCTCACTATTCTTTACAATGACTGGCCTCCTTTTTCTCCAACGACGACCATCAGACATCGGAGATCGGTCCCTGTAATCCATCGATGCCTCCCGTCGAACGGATCGAATTAGATAAAAGTAACGATTTAATTCGACAATTCGAGAGACGCCGTTCGATTAATTCGAATTTCGATAAAAAATAACGCGGTGGATTTAGAGACGGAATTATCGCTCGGAAAGATATCCGATGATTTTATTCGAGAAAGTTAGTTCGGAGAATAACCGAGCCATATGTTCGATATGTCATGAATACGTTGAATATTAATCGCATTATAATTGCAATTATTCAGAATACGATCATTTCCCGACTTTACCAACTTACGACATTAACATAACATTAATTCTGCATGATATTCCTATCGATTTCGTTTTTCTTTCAATTATTCGATTGTAGTTGATAGCAGAATATTGATTAATTGCAATTAATTTGATACATGTAAGTTTATTTGATGAGCTGAATTGAGTATTGTGGAAATGCAGCTGATAAAATTGGGGAAATATGAGTATCAAAGTTACATTTTCAAATTTCTAATTTTCTCAGATTACAAATTTGAAAATTTGCAAATATGTGAACTATAAAATTTCCAATTCTTCAATTTTTCAATTTTGGAATTTTCCAAGATTTCAAAACTGAAAATTCTTAAATTTCCACGTCCCAAATTCCCTAGACCCCGAATTCCCCACTACACAAATTTTCTAGTCTCCAAATTCTCAACTGCCCAAATTCCCTAGTCCTTAAAATTTCCTAGTTTCCAAATCTCCCAGTTTCCAGAGCTCCCTAGTCCCCAAATTCTCTAGCCCCCAAAATTTTCTACTCCCCAAATACCCTAGCTCCCAAATTCCCTAGCCTCCGAATTCTCAACTGTCCCTAAATTCTCTAGCCCCCAAAATTTTCTAATCCTTAAATTCTCTAGTCCTAAAATTCCCTAGTCCCCAAATTTCCCTAGTCCTCAAAATGTCCTAGTTCCCAATTCTCCTAGTCTCTAAATTCCCTATTGCCAAAATTCCCAGATCCCCAAATGTCAAAGTTCTAAAATTGAATTTTAAACCCGAAAATTGTTGATCAACGCAAAAGAATAAAACTGATATAAGATTTGAAAAAAAAAAAGAAAACGAACGAAAGCGTCTATTAGAGAGAAATCCAATTTCCATACAAATTGCATGAAATTATAGAAAATTGTGGAGGAACAGAGCATTATATGACCGTCCTTTAAAATGTAACGAAGAACGACGGCTGACGAAGCGTTTCGCGGAAGAAATCTTTTTCGCAGCCATTCAATCGGATCAGTCGAGCTTTCCCTTCGCCGATACGAGCGAATATCGCGCGTATCAGACCGTCTACCTCTAAACTCTCTAATGTACCCGCAGCTATTATTATCCAGCTAAGAGATTAACTTCGGAGCTTCCTGCCTTTGTTCGTGTCCGATCGACGTCGTAAACAAGTTTCCTGCAAGTCTGGCGACGCGATGAATCAACTCATCCATTGAGAGATCAAAGCTAAGCTCGCGAGGAAAGTTAACGTCCGCCGATTAACTCGATCAACGAGTGATACTCTTTAATCGACAGTCGTACACGCTGATCCTTTCACGTGCGAGGACGTTCATGTGAACGGGAAAAGCAAACAGGTACACTGTTTCTTTCTGAAAATCCATTATGATGAACACATTTTTCACCGACACATTAAACGCTGAATTCATGCTAAACTCTGAATGAACAGGAGCGATAAATCAATCAAACACATGTGATACAGCAATCTATATTGTTTCTTTCCGAAGATCCATTGCATGTGCAGCGACAGCACTGAAATTTCTTATCACCCTTGCAAACTTTTTCTTAATACATCAATCTTTAATTAATCTTTTGACTTGTGATATGTCACACACGTGACGCACATTGCGTCATATGTATTGTACGTTGCTGGAAATCGAATTCGTTCGGCTTTAACCAACACTTCTTATCGTCTTTGCAAACTTTTCCTTAATACATCAATCTTTTATTAAGTGTTTGACTTGTAATATGACGCACTCGTGACGCACATTGCGTCATGTAATTTGTATGTGCGTCACGGCGTCAGCGAGTGACGATTCGACGACGCGAATCATTAGATTTCCAACGAGTGGATACAAGTGGACTGTAACTGCACTCAAGCTACACATGACGCACTCAAGCTACAAATGACGCACTTAAGCTACACATGTGAGTCGCGTCATTTGTAACTTGAGTGCGTCATGTTTAGCTTGGGTGCGTCTTGTGCAGCTTTAGTGCGTCACGTATAGCTTGAGTGAGTCTCAAGCTGCAGATGACGCACTCAAGTCACACATGACGCACTCAAGCTACACATGATCCACTTCAGCCACACGCGTAAATAGTGTCATTTGTAATTTGTGTAGCTAGAGTAGTTTCATTTTTCACAAATTTTGTCAAGTATTTTGGTACGGTTTCAATTTTATACAAGTTCGCTTACTCCATATCAGGGTTAAACCTTATTTATCATCAGTTATTTATTCATTTGTCAAGCTATTATTGATCACCAAGTTAATTAGATAGATTTCATGATGTATTTTTATTTTTGACAAATTTTATCAAACACTTCTACAACTTTGACTAAATTAGGCTGGCAATAAATGAGTTAACAATTACACTATTTGACATGAGTGATAAGTGGACTGTATCTACACTCAAACCACACATGACGCTCTGAAGGTATATATGACGCACTCAAGTTACATATGATGCACTTAAGTTACATATGACGTACTCAAGTTACAGATGACGCTCTCAAGTTACACATGACGCACTCAAGCTACACGTGACGCACTCAAGGTACAGATGACGCACTAAAGTTACACATGACGCACGCAAGCTACATGTATGAATATAAGTGGACTGTACCTAACAAGTGAATTTCACTTCAAACGACCAGACTTGGTACTTGAAACTTGAAACTTGATACTTGAAACTTAACACTTGATATTTGAAACTTGATACTTGACACCTGATACTTAAAACTTGAAATTTGATATTCGAAACTTGATACTTGATACTTGATACCTGAAACCTGATATGTACTTTTATTTTGCTACGTACCAAAAAAAAGAACCTCCTACATGTTGAAATCTCGAAATCATCAAACATACGATAAATAATAAACTTGAAAATAAATACGAAAATTTGAATCCATTTTAGAAATACACAGGAGGTCGAAATAAAAGAAACGAGAGTCAGATCAAAAAAAAAAAAAATAGAATTGAGTGGCTGCGCAGTAAGCGAAAATTAACTTGATCCGAGGCGAAGTAGAATTGATCGATGAAGAGTTGTTCCCGGTTTTTAAAGTGGTTTATTGTGTTCCGCGTTCCGTGTGAAATATTATTACCGTTCAGTGGCGGACATTCAAACGATTGATTAGCTCCCGGGTCGAGTGTTGTTAAGATTCCAGAAATTATTCGTCGATCTTGGCGCTGTTTGACGAAAGGATTTTATTAAAATTAGCGCGTTCCCCGAGAACTTATCTAGATAAACTGTGCTGTCAGACTTCATCTCGCTCTTAACGAACCACTCTTGTATCTCAGCTCGTTAAAACTTCTCGTAATTGTATTAATAAATTCCAAATTTGTCTTTTTACGCGTATTTAATGAACTAGCCAAAGGACGGCTGGTTCATATCCGTTCTTGATAATCAGCCTTTGATTTATACTTCCTGGTAAAATGATTATCAAATGTTGAGGACAACATTTTAATGAAAAATGGAGAGGTTTTGCACACTTTATTTCACATTTTCGAATACAAAGTTCAAGTGTTCCTTCACATTTTTATTTTCAAATCAATCTTTACCCATAAATAAGGAAGGAAAAGAGAAATGTTTTATAATATTCTTAAATACTATAATCCTAAATCTAGATCCTCAAATCCTCACATCCCGAATATCTGACACCAACACCTAGATCCCGAGTTCTCAAACACATGAATGTACAAATACCACATGTCCTGCACATATCCCACTCCACATGTCCAACATCCCAAATCCCAAAATATTCTCAAATCATACATTCCTAAAACATTTAGATCCTCAAATCTTCACATCCCAAATATCTGACTCCTAGATCCCAAGTCCCCAAACACCTGAAGCCCCAAAGACTAACTCCACATGTCCTCAAATCCCAAAAACCCAGAATATCTCCTCAATCCCAAATCCCTGCATTCAAAAATCTCTACATCCCCAAAGTTACAAAGAACAACTAAACCTTGAATCCAAGATCCTCAAATCTCCGATAATCTCGGCAAATTGAACGGTCACATTTTTTTCAGCGGGAAATACAAACTGTTCACCGCACATCTCGCACAAGGAAGTAAAAGAGAAATGTTTTGAATGTCTGGCTTTATCGGAAGAGCGCTTAACGCGAAAGAGGTTGATTCAACCTCGGTTTCCAATCCAAAATCTCTCGATGCGCGCCTATTCGTCGGGTATTCCGTACACGTCCGATCGACGATTAATAATCTTCCACTTTTAATCGTTCCTTTGGTTCCTTGGTGTGCACGTGTGTGCGACCACCACCCCGTTCGTTAACGAACGAAACCTCCCCGTCCCGAATCAGTCAGTTTCATCAACCGATTTCGCAATTATCGAAGAAATAAGGGGACAATTGCATTTGGCTGCGACAAATCGTCTGGCGAAACTCTCCACCGTGCACCGGTAACGGAAACGAGAGACAAACAACCCCGGAAACGTAATATCAACTTCCAACTAGATGGACCCCGCTAATCTAACGTCCTGATGATGATGGTCGAAATCGTTTTACTCATCAAGATTGACTTCGACAACGGTCGTTCGCTTCGCGGAATTTTACTGACTCTTGATTGCTTTCCTTCCTGTTACTCGTTTCCTCTTGTAACTCGTTCTTAGCCCTTGATTGACGTCGCATTTTGAGAGATGTTTGATGGGTTTTGTGATTGATGGGGTTTTGTGGCGAATTTTATACATTTTTTAATTGATAGTTCAGTAGGATTCTATATTAGTATTGCAATTTGCGGAGATATATTAAATTAGAAAATTTTCAATTTTCAGATTGTTAAATAATTAATTGTTCAATTTAACAAATCTAAATTAATTTAATTCAAATTAAGTCCCTAAAATTACAAATTAGTAAAATTTCAAATGTTGGAAAATTGTTATAATAAAATTGTGATTTTGTAATTTGTAAAATTAAAAATTCCTAATTTACCAAAATCACAAATTTTTTAATTTCCAAATTTCTAAAACTACAAATCTTCAAATTTGTACATATTTCTAAAGATTCAAATTAATAAATTACCATATTATCAAATTTCGAAGTTCACAAATCCCTAAATCCCCAGATTCTCAAATCTCTAAATTTCCAAATTCCTAAATTACAAATGACCAAATATCCCCAAATCCCCAAATCTCTAAATTTCCAAATTCCTAAAGTACCAAATTACCAAATGTCCAAGATTCTCCATTCTCAAATCCCTAGATTTCCAAGTACCTATGGTCAAAAAATCCCTAGATCTCCCAAATTATGAAGTCTCCAAATTCCTACACCCTCAAATTCCTAAATCCCCAAATTTCTCAAATTTTGAATTTCTCAGTTCCTAAATTCCTACATCACCAAATACCTAAATCCCCAAATTTTTGTGTCCCCAAATTCCTAAAACTTCAAATTTCTCAGTCTCTAAATTCCTCAATTTCCAAAAACCTAAACCCCCAAATTTCTCATTACCCAAATTCCTAAATCCCCAAATACCTAAAACCCAAAATTTCTCAGTTCCCAAATTCCTACATCACCAAATACCTAAATCCCCAAATTTCTCAGTTCCCCAGATTCCTAAATCTCCAAATACCTAAATCCCCAAATTTCTACATCCCCAAATACCTAAATCCCCAAATACCTAAATTCCCAAATTTCTCAGTTTCCAAATACCTAAATCCCCAAATTTCTCAGTTCCCAAATTCCTACATCTCCAAATACCTAAATCCCCAAATTTCTCAGTTCCCCAGATTCCTAAATCACCAAATACCTAAATCCCCAAATTCCTCAGTCCCCAAATTCCTAAAACCCAAAATTTCTCAGTCCCCAAATACTTAAATCCCCAAATACCTAAATCCCCAAATTTCTCCATCCCCAAATACCTAAATCCCCAAATTTCTCAGTCCCCAAATACCTAAATCCCCAAACCCTTAAATTTCCAAACACCCAAACTACCAAATTACCAAAAATCCTACCGAAAATTTGCAAAGCCACTAATGTCTCACGAAGTACTTCATCAAGTATCAATAGTCAGATATAACTCCTCACCCAAGAAATCCAGCAACAAACCAAAATCTTCACTAGTAAGATATTCATCGAATGACCAACCAGACTTGCTGAAGCATAGGTTAAGTGGTTAAAATCGATCGAATAACAAAACGTCGAATGCCTTATTTCCATTGAATGCTTCATTCTAACAGCAATCCCAAGTAACGCAACTATTTCCCACTTAATCCCCGAGATTTTAATTAAATTCTGCTCACGTGCCGACATTCCACCGTCTTCTCTCGCATTCAACGACACGGCCCTATTAAAAACTTTCACTGTCATCCGATAGTCGCTAAATAACAACGGTGAAATCTATAAAATCTCGCGTGGAACTCGGTTTATTTCGACCCCATGAAACATTCGAACCAAAAGTCCAACCGAGTATCGAATAACGGAGAGAAATATGGAGAGCAGGCTGGGAGCTTGAGAAGCTGAACTAAACAGCCTAAGTGAAACGAATGTTGCTAGTTTCCTAAAGCAATTTCGGGATATTGTAATGGTGTCAACTTCCTGCATTAACCATCGACTATGGACGCGGTAACTAGCTGGACATTTCGGTCCAGTTTAATATAGCTTCGGGAATGTTTGATGAAATTCGTGATTTCATACAAATTTGGTGTACTTGTGATTTTTGGGATGTTTGTGTTGGAGATGTCAGAGTGGATATGAATATTATAGCAAATTTCCAAATCTGTTAATTACCAGTACATGTATGTATGCATGTACACGTATGTATGCATGTATGAGTTTATATTGTAGAGAGCAATGTAAATGTATCAAATGTTTAATTGATTACAATTCAGGATTATGTAAGTTAACAGTGATATACATAACATAACAATGATATACATATACATAACAGTGATTACCGATATACATAAAATACAGGACTAGCATAAATGATTCATTCGAAAAGGCTATATCTTCAGAAGTATTATACATATACACATGAAAGATATATGAAAGGACTACAAACTCACTAAGTTTATACACCCTCTACAAATGTTCTATATGTGCCCTTTTGGTGATACGTACATAATCGAATTTATTTCATACATTTTGTAGCATAGTTCTGTCAACTGTCTGCACTGTTGCACTGAAGTTCTGTAAACTAAAGGTTCTTAAAACTGCAATACTACACTAAATTACTAAGTGTCCACGTTCTCAAATCCTTAAATCTTCAAATAGCAAATCCCCAACTTCCCAAATCTTAAAAATTCCAATTTACCAAATCCCCAAATCCACAACTTCCCAAATCTCTAAAAAATTCCAAATTACCAAATGTCCAATTTACCAAATCCCCAAATCTTCAAATACCCAAATACCTAACTTCCCAAATCTCTGAAAATTTCCAAATTCCGATATCCCCAAATCCCTAAAAAATTCCAAATGTCCAAATCCCCAAATCTAGAAATGTCCAAATCTTGAAATGTCCAAATCCCTAATTTCCCAAATCTCTAAAAAATTCCAAATTCCCATATCCCCAAATCCCTAACTTCCCAAATCTCTAAAAAATTCCAAATCACCAAATGTCCAAATTCCTAAATCCCCAAATACCTAACTTCCCAAATCTCTGAAAATTTCCAAATTTCCATATCCCCAAATCCCTAAAAAATTCCAAATGTCCAAATCCCCAAATCCCCAAATACCCTAATCCCCAAATCTTGAAATGTCCAAATCCCTAATTTCCCAAATTTCTAAAAAATTCCAAATCACCAAATGTCCAAATTCCCATATCCCCAAATCCCTAACATCCCAAATCTCTCAAAAATTCCAAATCCACAAAAATTTTCCAATATCCAAATCCCCAAATCTCTTAATGATAAAACCATCAAATTGCTAACAAAAATTTGCATCAAAAAATTTAATGAAAAAAAAAAGCAATAACAAGAATATAACTAATATCACCGTTAAAAACAGCGTATCATTTTTCGTGGATATTTTTCAATACCGCGTTCATGATTTTTCCTTTTGTCAGTGCGGTTTCGTTTTTCATGGAGGTATTTCGCGAATATCGGTCGACTTAATTTTTCAGCGATACACCACGTCAGAAAGAGATTGGCTTTTGTTTTGCGGAAGCGACGGCGGCAAATATATTTGAAAAAAATTGACAGATTCAGATATTGACCGCCATCTGCTCTCGAATATTTCGCCGCCATGTTTGTACTTTTTTTTTCCATACCTACTACAAGCTGAAATATAGCCCGACGTTGTCTCAATGGATTTATGTATCGTGATCTCGTGTGAAATAAAGAAAGCTGGTTAATGAAGATTGATAGCTACATGTATCGCGTTAGACGTTTCAATAGCACTGAATCTGTTGTACCTTTATTAAATTACCGACAGCGAATAGAACTCGATTTTAACATTCGACGATATAAATAACTCTGTACGGTTTAATTTAATCGAACATTTTGGTCATTCGTTACAGATTCGTGTAAAAGAATTAGTCTTCTGTCTCTGATAGTTCATTTATTTTTATTTCAAACTGTTATCAAATCTGCAATCGTAACATTCTCGTGTTCAATTTGTAACATGTGATACAGCAATCTAGTATATTGTTTCTTTCCGAAGATCCATTGTACGTGCAACGTCAGAACTGAAATTTCTTATCACCCTTGCAAACTTTTTCTTAATACATCAATCTTTAATTAATCTTTTGACTAGTGATATGTCACACTCGTGACGCACATTGCGTCATATATATTGTACGTTGCTGGAAATCGAATTCGTTCAGCTTTAACCAACACTTCTTATCGTCTTTGCAAACTTTTCCGTAATACATCAATCTTTTATTAAGTGTTTGACTTGTAATATGACGCACTCGTGACGCACATTGCGTCATGTAATTTGTATGTGCGTCACGGCGTCATCGAGTGACGATTCGACGACGCGAATCATTAGATTTCCAACGAGTGGATACAAGTGGACTGTAACTGCACTCAAGCTACACATGACGCACTCAAGCTACAAATGACGCACTTAAGCTACACATGTGAGTCGCGTCATTTGTAACTTGAGTGCGTCATGTTTAGCTTGAGTGCGTCATGTGTAGCTTTAGTGCGTCACGTATAGCTTGAGTGAGTCTCAAGCTACAGATGACGCACTCAAGTCACACATGACGCACTCAAGCTACACATGATCCACTTAAGCCACACGCGTAAATAGTGTCATTTGTAATTTGTGTAGCTAGAGTAGTTTCATTTTTCACAAATTTTCTCAAGTATTTTGGTACGGTTTCAATTTTATACAAGTTCCCTTACTCCATATCAGGGTTAAATCTTATTTATCAGCAGTTATTTATTCATTTGTCAAGCTATTATTGATTACCAAGTTGATTAGACAGATTTGATGATGTATTTTTATTTTTGACAAATTCTATCAAACACTTTTACAACTTTTACTAAATTTGGCTGGCAATAAAGGAGTTAACAATTACACTATTTAACATGAGTGATAAGTGGACTGTATCTACACTCTAACCACATGTGACGCTCTGAAGGTACATATGACGCACTCAAGTTACATATGATGCACTTAAGTTACATATGATGCACTTAAGTTATATATGACGTACTCAAGCTACAGATGACGCACTCAAGTTACAGATGACGCACTAAAGTTACACATGACGCACTCAAGCTACATGTATGAATATAAGTGGACTGTACCTAACACGTGAATTTCACTTCAAACGACCAGACTTGGTACTTGAAACTTGATATTCGAAACGTGATACTTGAAACTTGATAACTGAAGCTTGATACTTCATACTTGAAACTTGATACTTGACACCTGAAACCTGATACTTGGAACTTGATACGTACCCGATGACCCGAGAGTATCTCTCCAAAGAATTCTTACGTTTCACAAAAGCTCCAAGTGGGCTAACAATTTTTGTGACATTGCACTCAAGAGTTGATCAACGGAATGAATAAATTATTGTGCACCGACAATTTATCGAATAAATCGCCTATATTTGTTTGAACCCTTTTAATTAAGCATGCAACCATTTGATCGTAATCCGACAGCTGATCTGCCTGTCGCGTTGCGAATCACACTAAAGTTCGTTTCGCCATAAAAACTTTAAACCTGTCCCCGTTTCGCCTTTCTTCGTTACTCGACCCTGTAACTTCACGACGAAACTTTCAATCGCTTCAGACTGAATTTTCACGCGATATGAAACCCTTTATTAACGAGGTGCAAGCTTCATGGATATTCCGGATAATTAACTAAAATTAATATTCCTGTTCCAAGCAGGAAATTAAAGGCCGTGCATAGAATCACTCGGATACATATTAATCCCCGTCTGTTAAGCCGAACTTTTAGAAACGCACGAATTGTTGAAAAACTTGCAATTACAGAGTTTAACCCATTTTTAACAAACATCATTTATTGTAATAAATTACTGAAACTTAATGTAGATACACAAGTAGCACTTATTTGAATTTGCTATTTGTAGTTGTAATTTTTATAGTCTCTATAGTTTTTTTATGACTTTCTGATATTACAAACTGCAGTTCTACGTAATGAAATCATATATAACAAACTACTAAATAACAGTCTTAATTTTAATACTTTTTCATGAGATCATAATCTGATACTGCAAAATAAAATTCACTTTCTTATTTAAATGATATCGCATGAAACTAAATAAAGTAATAACAAGCTATTAATTCACAGCTTTAAATAAAATTTTCTCAAGATAAATCCAAGTTTTGGTTATGGGACGATTATTGGAATATACTGAGTAGATATTAATAACGTAACGATGTATTAGGTTACTTTTGAGACAGTAATAAAGCGTTTACTGTCCGTCCAGCGTAGCCTATCTCGGATCATAAACTGTGTTTTATAACCATAAACTCTTCTCCGTAGTTTCGTTCTCCCTCGATCATCGTTCACGAATCAGAGGATGCTTTTTCGCTCTGTATACCCGCTTCACGTTTGAATTTTAAGTGGTGCTTTTTATTCCCCCGTGCAACTTTTCCGCCCGTCGATTACGTTCAAGTGGTCTCACGGTAAAATCGCGACGGTATTTTTCTATTTTCGGTCACCCCTCTTTTCCTCGAAATTAGTCTTAACCCTTTAACGCACTCGAAATTTATAGGTACGGTCCAGTTCTAAACTCGAATTAATTTACCGGACGAATTTTGATATTTAATTTCTGTGCGCAGAATTTATGCGTGTATAAATTTACTTTTTTAATTATTCCTGTACTTCGTTTTTTAGATTCATATTTATCTCAGTAAAAATTAATATTGCTTTCGAAAAGAGGAAATTTTAATATAAGACATACAAATTTATATGGAAGAGTAACAAATTTATAAATTTTGTAAATTTTTAAAATACAAAACTTGTGAATTACTGTAATTACACGAATATCAAATTATACCATTAATTTGAAAAGAAAACTCACCCTTGTGGGGAACCGGACCATGCACGACTGGTACTCAAACACAAATCGATGCGTTCAAAGGAAATTTTAATGTCGTAAGTGGACTCGATCCTGCAATCAAAAAATTATGAAATTAATTTAATTTCACGTTGCCTTCACACATGATATAAAATTACTGTGACTGTTGCTTGTATCGTTCTGGTCAATTCAATATATCACTTCATATGTCAAAAAATAATATTCATACATGTATGAAAATAATATCTGCATATATGAACAAAAATATTTGTGGATATGAATGAAAATAAGTACATATGTGATTTAAAATAACTATAATATAGGAATGAAAATGATTACATATGTAATTGAATATAACTACATATGTGAATACAAAATAATTACATATATGACTGAAAGTAAAAACACATATGATTGAAAATAATTACATATGTGAATAAAAATAACTACATATATGAATAAAAAAAACTACATATGTGAATACAAAATAATTACATATATGATTGAAAATAACTACATATATCTATGAAACTAACATGTATGAATGAAAATATCTATTGTAATGTATGAATGAAGGTAACTACACACATGAATGAAAATACCTACACATACGATTAAAAATAACTACACACATGAATGAAAGTAACTACAAACAAGATATAAAATGAACGTCTACATACATAAACAAAAATACACCCAAAAGAAAAGTGAAAATTAAACAAAATTAGCTGAAGCCCGTCATCGTGTTCGTGTTTACAGCGTTTCCGTTTGTACAAACTCGAAGCCGAACGGTTTTCCTGGCAACGTAACGTTATTGATTAACTGTTAACGCGTTTCAACTGAACAACCAGCAAATAAGCTCGTAAACCAACCGGACATTTTTCCCAACGTTTCGCCGTTGCAAAACAGCGGGGAGTCTAAATTCGCGTTTCGTTTGGCCCAAGTATATAAAGCGAGTACATCCTATTAGCACCGTAGCTTTTCCGCGACGCGTTGCAAGCTGCTTAAACTTAATAGCGTCGAGTAAGCTTAACGTAAGACTGTTTTTATAGATTTACCCCGTTGAAAATAAATCCTTGTGGTCAGGGTGGAAAATTGAAACACCATCGCGACGGTGATTAAAACATGCTCGACAACTTTCTCGGTACATTTATCGCAAATACAAATTCGTTCTATTGATTTCAAATATTCTATGCTGGTTATTTTCATTATTTTTAGATGATACGGTTAACTTTTAACCGTGAGTTAGGTTAATACACGAATGTGTTACACGAAGTCCATGGTTAAAGCATTTTGTTAATACGTTGATTATGATCATAGGTGACCAGTGTTGCAAATTCAATTAAATTAATTATTTATAGAAAACGTTAACGTAGAAACCTTCTGAGAATTGTTAATGTTGAGACATTGTATACAGCAGATTATAAAATGAAATTGAAAGATTACCATTATTATTAATAATCTTAATAATGTTGATAATCAACTGTGAGTATGTCTGACCATATACGGATGTTTCTACTGTGGCACTGAATGTATTCATTTAAATATAATTTCTTAAATAGAATGGTCTTAACAATTTCAATAATAATAACCTTAATAACCTTAACAATCTTGATAATTATTATATTAACAATTTTAAGAATAATCTAAATAATCACTAGTTGAGTATGTCTGACCACATATGTCAGTATCTACTTATAGCAACCAACACGTTGTTAAAATATATTTTTTTAAATATACCAATCTTTATAATCTTAATAATAGTAATCTTAACAACCTTAACAATCATAACAATTTAACAAATTTTAACAATTTTAAGAATCTCAATAATCAACATTTAGTGTGTCTGACCACATATGTCAGTATCTGCTTATGGCGCCCAACTCGTTGTTAAAATATAATTTTTGAAATATACCAATCTTTATAATCTTAATAATAGTAATCTTAATAGCCTTAACAATCATAACAATTTAACAAATTTTAACAATTTTAAAAATCTCAATAATCAACATTTCGTGTGTCTGACCATATATGTCAGTTTCCACTGTGACAGTGAACGTATTGAATATAATTTCTAAAATGTAACAATCTTAACAATATTAATAATCATACTAATTTTAATGAAAATCTTAACAATTTCAAAAATATTAACAATCTTATTAATCTTGATAATTTTAATATACTTATAAATTTCAATAATCCACAATGATGTCTCCACATACGTATCCACGTATCTACTTATGTCAACCAAAGCGTTAATTAAAAAATAATAAACGTCATCAACTATTGAAAACCCATCAAAATCAGTCATACATCGCAATAAATCCTGATTGTACGTCGAGGTAATATCAATATACCATCGAGATAGCGGGTTAACCGTTTGATATGTAACTATGCGATAGTCGTGTCGCGTTATTAGATAGCGAGATCGATGCAATATCAGAAATGATGATATTTCACGGTCCCGTTGATCGTTAAGCAATTCAGTGTAAAATGAACGAGTGCAAATTTGTCGTATGCACGTTCGTTGTTCATAGACAAACGGAATGGTCGCACACCGGTAAATCACCGGCGTATTTCTGTTCCAGTATCACGCGAGAGTTATTAAAGTCCGTACATCGCGTCGCATTTAACCAACACCCCATAAAACTGTAAACACGTTGTTCCACATTGGTTTTATCGTGTTCAACTCGTTTGCGTGCATACGTTTCGACTAAAACTATCCTATTGTTCGGGTTATGGAAGAAACTGTACGCGTTTCTAGTTTTGCGTTCATATATTTCGTATTTCGGAAATTTAGTATTGTGGGAATTTTAGGGGTAGGAATTTTGGGGCGCAGTGATTTACGGGTTGAAGATTTAGAAATTTTGGAATTTTGGGGGGTTGAAAATTGGGGGTTGAAGATTTAGAAATTTTGGGAGGGAAAATTTTGGAATTTTGGGGGGTTGAAAATTGGGGGTTGAAGATTTAGAAATTTTGGGATGTAGAAATTTAGGGGTTGAAGATTTAGAAATTTTAGGATGTAGAGATTTAGGGGAGGGGGGGAAATTTAGAATTTTGGGATGTAGAAATTGGGGGGTTGAAGATTTAGAAATTTTGGGAGGTAGGGATTTAGGGAGGGAAAATTTTGGAATTTTGGGGGTTGAAGATTTAGAAATTTTGAGATGTAGAAATTTAGGGGGTGAAGATTAGAAATTTTGTGATTTAGAAATTTGGGGGTTCAAGGTATAGAAATTTAGAGAGGGAAAATTTAGAATTTTGGGGTGTAGAAATTTGGGGGTTGAAGATTTAGAAATTTAGGGGGTGAAAATTTAGAAATTTTGGGATGTAGAAATTTGGGGGTTGAAGATATAGAAATTTTGGAATATAAAAATTTAGGGAGGGAAAATTTAGAAATTGTATAATGTAGAAATGTGGAAACTTAGAAATGTAGTGTTTTGGGGGTTGGTATCTTGCAAATTTAGAAGTCTGGAAATTTGTGGGTTACCAACTTACAAATTCAGAATTAAATTTCCGAAATTTAGGGGATGAAAACATACATAGATTCTCATAATGAAAAATACAAAAATTTGCAAATACTTAAATTTAAAATGAAAAATATTGGAAGAAGTAAAAATTTGTCACAGCTTCCTAAATCTTGAAGTAAAAAATGTCCGAGTCTCGTCAAAATCCGCTAAAACTCCATCAGTTCATCCATCAGCCATCCGAAATTTGCCCGAGCGATCGAAACACGTGTGTATTAAAATCGATACGGTATGCGTTTGACTGGTACAGCGTGTGGCCATGGTTATTACCACGGCGTGTACCTGATCATGCATACAGTAACTATCTGGCGCCTCTATTTGCTCCTTCGTTGCAGCCCGGTCTCTCATAATGCTCCTTACGGATGCACACCAGGGAATTGAAGCTGCAACTGCACCTTGCACCGGACAAGTAACCGCTACGGTATGCCTGCCAAACGGTTCAGTTAACGGATACTTCGAGTATAGGGCGCGAAACTGTTACGAAACTGAAGCTGAGAAATGGAGGTAGAACAGAGGACGAGATGCGTCTACTCTCTCTCTACGTTCAGATAATTTCGTGGCAAGTTAATCAGCCACCGCCAGAGGCACCGGGGATTCGACAAAGAGGAACTCGATGCACTCGAAAAAAAAAAAAAAATAAAAAACGTCACGTAACAGCTGCTGTTAATAGCCTGTTTAATCGCAGACTCACCTCTCGTTCTCACGCTTAGACTAATTATAGTGACTTAAATCCGAACGAGACTTTGGATACGTAGCAGATGCAAATAGCTTCGCAAATGCCTTTGTTGCGGATTTCTGGGTGCATTGGGATGCATTTTCAGTATGTTTCGAATGATGTTCAGAATTGTTATGGTTCGGGGTTATTTACTTGCGTAAGGGGTGTTTTGTGATTTGGATATTTTGGAAATTGGGAATTTGGAAGGGGTGAATATTTTATGTAGAGAAAATTATAGGATTTGTAAGTTTGGTTCTTTGTATTGACTAGGTCTTTAGATATTTTTTAATTGGAGGAATTTACAGTTGTGGATTTTTGAATTTTACAATTGATAAATTGGTATAAGTGCAAATTACCATGTTTAGGAATTTTTAAATTGGGATATACAAATTGTTGAATTTTGTAATTTTCAACCAGTGAATTTGTATGTCTACAGATACTCAAGTTTAGAAATTTTCAACCACAAAATTTCTACAGTTCTGAATTCTCAAATATTTTAAAATTCAACCCCCAAATTTCTACAGTTCTAAATTTACAAATTTCCTAATTTTCAAACCCCCTAATTTCTAGGTCTTCAAGTTCTTAAATATTCAGATTTTCTAACCCCCAAATTCACACGTTCCTAAATTCCTATATTTCCAAATTCTCACACCCCTAAATTCTCACATCCCCAAATTCCTACATTTCCAAATTCTCACACCCCTAAATTCTCACATCCCCAAATTCCTACATTTCCAAATTCTCACACCCCTAAATTCTCACATCCCCAAATTTCTACATTTCCAAAGTCTCACATCCCAAATTCTGACACCCCTAATTTCCTATATCCCCAAATTCCAAAATCCCTATCTTTCTATATCCCCAAATTCTCAAAATGTCAAATTTCCAAATCCCCAAATCTACACCCCCAAATTCCAAAAATGTCAAATTTCCAAATCCCTAAATCTCTACACCCCCAAATTCGCATATCCCCAAATTCTCAGATACCCAAATTCCAAAATCCTTATCTTTCTACATCCCCAAATTCCCAAAATGTCAAATTTCCAAATACCCAAATCTACACCCCCAAATTCCAAAAATTCCATATATCAAAGTCCCCAAATCTCTACACCCCCAATTTCTAAAAATTCCAATATTTCAAATTCCCACATTATCAACAACTACACACAAATTCAAACTGTACCTAATATTTTTTGAAAAATACACCTAATCACCTCAATAACAATTTTTCCAATTACCCCAGCAATTTTATAGACAAAACAAAACTTGAGAAAACAAATAAAAAATCTCTATCAATTTTTAGCTCCCTATAGCTATGTAACTCTACGCAAACAGTTTCGACGATCAAACACAAAATTATTGTTGCATGAAATTGTCTCTGTCTCTATTGATTTTCAACGGTGTATATAAATACTGAATATCAGAATGTATTTACTGTTTATGAACACACAAATATCGGATAAATTGCAACCAAAGAAAACATTTACTATACGCAGACATCATTATAGAGATAATATTTGCATGGGTTGATCTGACTTCTTAAAGTTTGTACATAAATCACCGAAAGAGATTTCTCTGTCGATGAAATCAAAGTCAAATTTGAACGAATGTGTACAAGACTCTAATAAAAATTCCAAATATTATAATAAACTACGAGATTGTCAAAATGAAAAACTACGATATTGTCAAAATAAAAAGCTACGATATTGTCAAAATAAAAAGCTACGATATTGTCAAAATAAAAAGCTACGATATTTTCAAAGTACAAAACTACGATATTGTCAAAATAAAAAGCTACGATATTTTCAAAGTACAAAACTATGACAATGTTATTTAGTTATAGAAGTAAAGAAACAATTTTGCACTGAAATTAATATTAATCTAATAATCCAACACAGTCTTATTTAATTATAGAAGTAAAAAATTGTAAACGAACAATAACCACGCAAATACAAAAATAAAAATTTTTGACGCAATTTAATATTAGTCAGAACCTAGAAATATTTGTCAAAAACAATATCCACGCTACTTTGACAACAATACAACATCCAGGGAATATGATATCGGATTTTTCCACGAAATGTACTCGAGAGGTCGATGGTGCTCGAAAAACGTCAAATTTGGACATTCCAATGGTCCCGTCATCTATACCGAATAAAACACAAACAATCAAGCCAACCAACACATTTTTCTTTCTGTCGAGCCAATAATCGGTCGAGTTTCAAGCAAGAAATTCAAATAAATTCCGGTTCTATTATGCTGGCGTATCGAACGACGGATTCCGAAATACACAAAATCTGTCGCGATTTCGTGACATGAAAGTATCGAAATAGTAACGACACATCAATCGCGAGTTTCGAGCTTTTAAAAATGGCTACCTAAACGATTCGCTGATATTCTTAAGGTGAAATGTCGTCCCTCTGATTCTTAGTTTGCTATTTGATTTTTGGAGTATTCGAGGTTTTCTTGTTTCTAAAATATCACGTTATGATTTACTAAATATTCTGTAATGTGATGCAATATTGTGGAATAATTGTTAAATATTCTATGTATCATAATTTGCACATTTAGATTATTTTGTAGGCTGCTTGAAAATTATACAGTTATTCAAAAATGTAGATTTAAGAATTCTTCGAGAATTATTCAAAAATTGTTCAAGAATTATTCAAGAACGTATATTTCAAAAAACAAGATTTTTTCTGCAAAAATTCGGTCAACTTAAACGAAATGAAAGATTTAAAAAAATTGATAAATTTCGAAATTAGTTTTTCATGTAAAAATATTCAGTAAAAAGAGATAGAAAAATCAATGAATTTCGAAGTACATTTTTCTATGAGAAAAATTCGGTCAACATAAACGAAGTGGAAGAGGTGAAAAAAGTAAATTTCGAAGTAAAATTTTAAAAGTTTTCTATACCAAAAATTTGGTCAATTTGAATGACGTCAGAGATGAAAAATCGAATTTCGAAACTATCTATGTCAAAAATTAATTCAATCAAAACAACGTCGAGGTGAAAAAATTTCTAAGCGAATTTTTGTGTATCAAAAATTTGGAAATTTTCTGTGTTAAAAATTTAGTGAATCAAAACAACGTCGAGATGAAAAAAAAATATCCAAATGAAATTATGTGTACCAAAAATTTGGTAAACGCGAACAACGTCAAAGAGACGTGAAAAATTGATGAAATTTCGACTGAGTTAAAAAATGTATCGTGAAGAAATATTGTCGAAGGATGTAAGACGAAAAGAGGAGTCAGAAAGAAAAATATCGTAGCGCGATAAGATAAAATTTTTAGAACAGCAGTTTCAGCTTTCAATCAGAACCAACACATTGCATCTCATCGGTGTCCTTTTTCCGAACGTACGAACACATGTAGAAGCGGAGAAAATGACGCTGCGAACCATTTGGCGCGTTCTTATAAATCTTTTAAAGCCGAAAGCTCGGAAACACGAAAGCTCACCAGTCAGTCGATCGTTCCGTACCTAAAGTCATAAATCATAAGCGACCGTGTTGCTTCGTTGCTCTATTGTACCAGCATCGGGTCCCGGGCGAAATATTTGAATATTTCATTGACCGGCGAAGATAAATAAAATAGCAGCGAAATTCCTGCTACGAAATCATCGCTGCGGTACAATTTCTCGCGTTGTTACGATCGTAATAAAGATAACGCTTTGTACACGCGATGAAAGCTCGCATTGCCATCGTCGACAGTTTGCGTATCGCGACGCTGAAACCGGAGAACACCGCGAAAACTCCGATATTTTCGCTGGAATAACATTTTACCTCGTAACGATCCTTCTTTCATTCGCTAATCAAACGTATTTGCCGTTAAACAATGGATCGATTGTTACAGGAAACAATAACCGGTTTTTAAACGCGGTCGGACCAGCGTTATTACGTGCAGTTTTCTCATTAAATCAAAACGATTTTAATAAACACGCTGCAGCTTATTAATCTGTCACGGTTCGAGGGCTGCTGGGGATTTTTAGAACGTTCGAATTAAAGAACCTTACCGGAAAATTAATTTTTTTCATTCGTCTACAATTTTTTGCAAATTTTTTTTTGTGAAGTCATGTGTTTTTATATATTGTACATGTGAATTTATCTACACATATCAGTTTTTGTAAAATTATAGACGCGGTTTTTTACAAATTTGTGTATGTCATTTTCTATAAATTCATACGTGTGTATTTTGCAAAGTGACATGTGTGATTTTTTATGAAATTACATATGTGATGCTTGACAAATTTGAACATGTGAAATTTCATAAGTTTATATATGTGATTTTTTATACATTTACATATACGATTTTTTATAAAATTACATATGTGATCCTTTACAAATATGAACATGCGAACTTTCATTTTATACATGTGATTTCTTATAAAAGTACGCATATGACCTTTCATAAATTCACACATGTTACATTTCACAGAAATAAACACACAATCTTTCATAAATTCACACACATCATTTCTTCTAAAAAGACATATGATCGTTCATAAATTCATATATGTGATTTGTGATAAAAGTGTACATGAAATCTTATAAATTTACACATGTGATTTTTTATACAGGTACACATATGATCTTTCATAAATTCATACATGTGATTTGTGATAAAAGTATACAAGAAATCTTATAAATTTACACATGTGATTTTTTATACAGGTACACATATGACTTTTCATAAATTCATACATGTGATTTTTCACAAAAGTACACACATGATCTTATAAATTTATACATACAATTTTTTATGAAAGTACATATGATCTTTTACAAATTCACGTACATTTTGACAAGAGTATGCAATCTTTTACAAATTTATGTACGTGACTTTTTATACAAGTTCACATATGATCTATAAATTCATACGTTATTCACATGTACCCACTTTGAATACAAAATCCCAAAGATCGTGGTTGATCAATAATAATTTTGCATGTAAAAGAAAGTTACGTTGCAACCGCAATAAAATTCAAGTACATTATCGACTCCGTGTTTTAACGATCGCAACTGAGATCCTTCATATCGAAAATACAGCAATTCTGACATTTTCGAAGGGTTACCCTAGGAACATTTAATAGAAAGAAAAGTGAAACGCGCGTTAAAGCATAGAATCGCGAGGCAATGTAACCAGCGGTCCGACGACGGAACGGTTGTTCGTTGCATTTCGAAGATGTCTCTCGTCGAGCGGAAAGGCAATGTCGCTCGACTGCACGATCGGAGCCAAACAGCACGAGGTGTTTGCGTATTGCATATTACAAGTATACATATATCGCCGTCTCCGATGCTCAACTCCCGTCTACGAGCCGTTACTTGCTACTTTTATTTCCACGATAGAGGCTCGGTCTCGTTCGGCACGGTATCCGTTCTTTCCACCAGATTTCCGTCTTATTGTGCCGCTTCGCAGTATGCTGATAAGGGAACGCCTCGGGGATGTAGAAAGGAAGTGTCGGTGCAGCTTGTAATCTCGAGAATTTTATCGGCCACGTATAGAAACACTTTTACGTGTTCCGAGTAAGATACCGTGAGCCCGGGTTTTCTCTCTCGTTCGCAGACTTATCTCGCGGAAACGCGAGCTCCTGCCTCGACGCTCATTCTTCTTTAATTATCGATTCGACTGCCTCGAGACATACCAGAGGAAACATTTTACGGTCGTTTACCGTGATAAAAATTCGAATGTGCTCGCACCTGACAGAAATATGTGGACACTTTGATATGTCACACTTGAATTTTGCATTTTGATGAATTGTTGGGGATTTTAAAGAAAATTACAGTCTACTAATACAAACTTAGAATTCTTTGCAATCTACAAAACGCAGAACTTGTTAAAAATTTCAAAAAAATATGATGATAACGTTATATGATCATAGAGACCATCAAGAACAATCCACAAAAAATGGGTTATGTGGATTGTACAATGAAAGCAACATCTAATCGATGAACCACTCAACTGGTCAGCAGTGATGATCCACAATAATAATTACAAAAATGATTCTAAATACAATTCCAAGTATTAACATCTTGCCTTAAGATTTGTCAGGTGTGTCATAACTTCAGATTTGTCTTGAACTTCAAACTGAGTCCTATCGAAAATTCGAACAAGATTTGTCACATTCGGTGACGCGCATCAGACTGGTCAGAATTATAAAAATGATAGAAATTTTGCAGTGGAACATTAATGGATTTTACCCTCACTAGGCACAGGTCCAAATATTGACCCTTTGCCTCAAGATTTATTTTTGGTGTGTCACAACTTGAGATTGGTCTTGAACTTCAAACTGAGTCGTATTAAAAAATTAAGCAAGATTTGTCACAGTATCACACTTGTCGAACTACCACAAGTTAAATCTGAAAATCAGCCATTTCAAATGCAAAAGAGGGTGGAAATAAAAAAATTGTCAGATGTAGAAGTACCTCGTCAGACAGTGATGCATGATAATAATTGAAAAAATAATAATAAATAATTTTTCAATGGAAAATAAATGAATTCTACCCTAGTTACAACTTCGAACATTAACCCCTTGCCTCAAGATTTGTCAGATGACAATTGGGATTGGTCTTGAGTATTAAAAAATCGAGTATCCACAGTTGAATTGTGACACCAAAATATGCCAAACTAAAGGGTAAAAACTGACGAAAAGATAAGAAATCAAAAAACGGTGTACGTGACAAGTAAAGCTAGTAGGGTGTAAATAGCGCCTTAAATTTAAATCTGCCCAACACACGTGGACAACGAAAAGTTGGGTAAATGTAAACGGCAGGGCAGTCGACTCTTCGAACTGACGAAGGCGCAGCCAGGATTTGTGGGCTTGATTTATGCCAAAACTGGCGTCGTTTATTATCGGTACTGCTGGATGTGTGCATGCGTGAAATTGGAAACGCAGACAAGCGTCCATGCAAATTTAACCCGTCCGTCTGCCTCCGCACGCTATTCACCGCGCCCATCCGACAAAGAACGAACTTTACTGTCTAGCCTGCACGCGCCCTTCCTTCACCCACACCCTACAATTCAACCTATAGGGTGGCCCATCAACCAACCGCCGCCTCTTTCCATCCTTCCTTCCTTCCCGGATAACCCTTTCTACACCGTGGAAATTCCCGACTCCATCGAGAAAGCCCAACGTCTCCGCGCCCTTTGCGCCCTCCACTTTTAATCGTTCCTGGGGTGAGAAAACTCCACTCCACTCGTTAAACCCTCTCCGTGCGGGATACAAGCAACAGATTTTACCCTGTGGAGGACACTGATTTCGAGGATATTCGGACTCGGGGATATTATCTACTTCCTTCATTTGTTTATCGTTTGATTAGGTTCGATTAGATTATTCGAAGGTGTATTTCAACTTTTGTGATCTTCAGATTGAAAATTGCTGGGAAATTTCAAAATTCTTAAAATGGATTTCTGGAGATTTAAAGTACTAGATTTGTAAGAAGAGATTAGGACTAGAAAGTCTCTGGGTTCACAAGCTTAATGTCCAATTCCCTACATCCTCAACTCTCTAGATCTAGAAATCTTTCAAGTGTATCCCTAAATACTTATGTTTACAAATTCAAAATTCATCAAATCTGTAAATTCGTATATTCCTAGATTTAAAAATCCCTAGATTCTATAAATTCTCAATGTCCCAATCCCTAGATCCTTAAATTTCTAAAACCTTAAATGTCTCAGAATCCAAATCCCTAAATCCTCAAATCTCTAAATCCCTAAATCTCTCAATATCAAAATTCCTATATCCCCAAATACTTACATCCCCAAATCCCTAGATCCTTAAATTCCTATATTTAAAAATCCCTAGACTCTGAAATTTCTCAATGTTCACATCCCTAGATCCCTAAATCCCTAAAACCTTAAATCTCCCAAAATCCAAATCCCTAAATCCTCAAATCTCTAAATCCCTAAATCTCTCAATATCAAAATTCCTATATCCCCAAATACTTACATCCCCAAATCCCTAGATCCTTAAATTCCTATATTTAAAAATCCCTAGACTCTGAAATTTCTCAATGTTCACATCCCTAGATCCCTAAATCTCTAAAACCTTAAATCTTCCAAAATCCAAATCCCTAAATCCTCAAATCTCTAAATTCCTAAATCTCTGAATATCAAAATTCCTATATCCCCAAATCCCTAGATCCTTAAATTCCTATATTTAAAAATCCCTAAACTCTCAAATTTCTCAATGTTCACATCCCTAGATCCCTAAATCTCTAAAACCTTAAATCTCCCAAAATCCAAATCCCTAAATCCTCAAATCTCTAAATCCCTAAATCTCTCAATATCAAAATTCCTATATCCCCAAATACTTACATCCCCAAATCCCTAGATCCTAAAATTCCTATATTTAAAAATCCCCAGACTCTCAAATTTCTGAAAATCCAAATCTCCAAATCCTCAAACCTCCACTTAAAAAACCTCCACTTCAAACTATCCAAATTGTATCCCAAAACACTTACGTTCCCAAATTCCTCCATCTTTAAAATCCCCGAATCCGCCGGTCAATCGTTTTAATTTCCTGCCAGGAATCGTCAAGTGATTCGACCGGAAATCGACAAGGGAGAGAGTTCAAAATGAAACAATCAGACGTATATCGAACTCGATTGAAATTTTATTTCGCAACGGTGAGTTCGGTTAATCAAGTCCGTCAGCTGAGGAAAACTTACCAAATAAATACGAGCGGTATTTTTTCAGGATAATATTCGCGATTCTCTACCCCGAGGATATATATATATATATATATTTCTTTTTTTTGTTTCTGCCCATCCACCCTCATTTTTCCCCATATCTCCTAGTCAGGATACCGACTTTCCTTCTCCCTCGCTCTTCATCGACAGACGGATTAATCCAACATGGAGAGCTAAACAAGCAGAAAGTACGCCTACCTGCCACCCTGGCCAACGGGAGAGAGGAAATATCTGTAGAATTTCACTCTCGTCCCGTCCGTTAATCCCCGGTAGGCCGTTTGAACTGGACGTTTGAATGGCGCGGCTTATTAAGATCCGTGTTTTTCGTGGCAGTCATGACCCCCGCGAGTTTTACAGTCGCAGGCAAAAGGCCGTCAGACAACCTGATACCGTTTCAAGTATTATGCATTGTTAGCCGGGATTATGCGCCGCGTGTTTCCGATCCTTACGATCTACTTCCCTCCAGTCTTTTTGATGGCGTTTCTCTTTCGAAGAATGCGTTTACATTTTAATTTACTAACGTAAGTTGCGAGACTTCGATGGAGGGACGGTGTGAACTTGATAATATTTTGATTCAAGAATATTTGTAGTTGGAGGACTTTTAGAGTGAGTTTCTGAATATGGAAATTTTCAAGTTTTCAGATTTTATAGATTATTCCTAGGTCCCGGAAGTCTACAATTCCTAATATCTACGTCTCCAAATTTCTTAAGTCTCTAAATTACTAGATCTTTAAATGTATATCTTCAAAGTCTTACGCTTGCAGATTCCCTAAATTTGTTAATCCATAAATTTCATAGTCCTTAATCCACACGTCATAAAATTCCAAGGTTGTCAAATGTATATATGCTTGCAAAGAAGATTCCTAAATTGATGGGTTCCTATATAACTAGATCCCTAATTTGTAAAGTCACTAAAGTCAAATTCCACAATTCTTAAATTCCTAAATCCTCAAATTCCTATGTCCGCAAATTACTAAATTCTGAACTTTCTACATTCCCAATATCTAGATTCTGAAATATGTAAATCCCCAAATTCCTATATTAATAAACTTCCCTATATTAATAAATTCCCAAATTTCTAGATTCCCAAATAACTAGATCCCCAAATCCCCAGATCCCCAAATTCCTAGATCTCCAAATCCCTAAACCCCAAAATCCCTAGATCCCCAAATTCCTAAATCCCAAAATCCTTAGATCCCAAAATCCCTAGCTCCCCAAATCACTAGATCCTCCAACCCCTAGATCCCCAAATTTCTATATCCAAAATCCCTATATCCCCAAATCCCCAGATCCCCAAATACCTAGATCTTCAAATCCCTAAACTCCAAAATCCCTATATCCCAAAATCCCCATATATCCCAAAGTCCCCATATCCCAAAATCCCTATATCCCTATATCTCAAGATCCCTATATCTCAAAATCCCTATATCCCCAAATCTCTATATCCCCAAATCTCTATATCCCCAAATCCCTATATCCCAAAATCCCTATATTCCCAAATCCCTAAATCCCAAAAAATCCCAAAATCCCAAAATCCTTACATCCCAAAATCCCTCTATCCCAAAATCCCTCTATCCCAAAATCCCTCTATCCCAAAATCCCTATATCCCCAAATCCCTATATCCCAAAATCCCTATATCCCTATATCCCCAAATCCCTCTATCCCAAAATCCCTCTATCCCAAAATCCCTATATCCCCAAATCCCTATATCCCAAAATCCCTATATCCCTATATCCCAAAATCCCTATATCCCAAAATCCCTACATCCCCAAATCCCTATATCCCAAAATCCCTAGACTCCGAAATCTCAACCTCTGACCCCAAATCCCAACATCTCAGCGTAACCTCCGAAATTCAGAACCAATCTCCCCAAAAATCCCCAACAATCAACCTTAAACTCCAACACATTTCACTCGTCATAAAAGCATTCCGAATACGCATATTTACACCAGTTTCGGTCATTCCGCTATTAATTTATTTTTCTGCAGAAAGTCGTCGCATAAACGATGACAATCAGTTCGATGGTGTTTACATTTCTGGCAATATCCATATTTCCGTCGAATCGATGAAATCCACAAACAGTTTCGGGGGAGCCGAATATCATAAATCGAGAGGAAAAAACCGCGTTAACGTATATCAGGGGCGTACGCGTGCCGTTGTTTTACGGTGTAGTTTAATGTTCATCGATGGAGCAACGATCAATTGGTTAGGTACTAATTGAAAGAAGAGAGGACACGTTGATACGTCCATCGTCGAGCGGCGCAGCTTGCAATTAAATAAACATTCGAATCAATTTCCGTGCATTTACGGAACGCCCACAAAATTTGCAACGTGTTCGACCGACCGACCGGCTACAGTGTCATCGTGTATTTCGAGCCTTGTATTTACTGGGCAAGCTGAATTTTCGCGGTTACCATATCAATGCACGGGGAGGAGGCACAATACGCCTCCTCTCATTAACGTTTTATGATGATCCAGCCGCTTCCAAATGCGCACTGTGCCCGCTAATAAATTCTCTGTCACCATTAACATTAAAAGAAATAACCGTGCGATATATCGTGCCGCGTTAGGACCGCTATTCAAATCGACCCGCCGCCCCGATTGCATTCTGTATTCGTTCCGGGTACAAACTTAGTTACCGGGGGATCACTTCATGGGAAGATGGTGATTCGGCTAGATACCGGACAGGAATTTCAACGTGATACCTTGTCTAATTTCTTTGGAATCACGCGATTTTCGGGCCGTCTTACGAATTTAACGAGGTACGGCTCTTTTGGAGTCGGAGGATCGTGGGGTTGTTTTTGGATTTTTTAAGTTGGGGATTTTGGGATTTCGGTACTTGGGAATTGGGTACTTAGGGATTTAGGTACATCAACTTTAGATTTGGAAATTTTCCGAGTTTTTAATTTTCTAATTTCCTATTTTCCTAATTTCCTAATTTCCTAATTTCCTAATTACCCAATTACCCAATTTCTCAATTTCCCAATTTCCCAATTTTCAAATTTCCCAATTTCCTAATTTCCTATTTTCCTAATTTCCTAATTTCCTAATTTCCTAATTTCCTAATTTCCTAATTTCCTAATTTCCTAATTTCCTAATTTCCTAATTACCCAATTTCAAAATTTCAAAATTTTCAAATTTCCTATTTTCCTATTTTCCTAATTTCCTAATTTCCTAATATCCTAATTTCCTAATTTCCTAATTTTCTAATTTCCTATTTTCCTATTTTCCTAATTTCCTATTTTCCTAATTTCCTAATTTCCTAATTTCCTAATTTCCTAATATCCTAATTTCCTAATTTCCTAATTCAGAATTTTGGAATTTGGGTACTTGAAAATTTAGATACACAGAGCCTAAATTTGCAAGTTTAAAGGTTCTTCAAGTTTTCAATTTTATAATTTACTGATATTCACTCATTTTCTAATTCACCAATTTTCACTAACTAGATAAATTAATTTACCAAAACTGCACTCCAAAATCTTTCAGAAATGATATTTAATATAAACTTTAATCATAGAAATTTTTCCAATTAAATTTCAAATCTTCAATTTAACCAATTAAATTTATGAATACCAATTTATCGAATTAAATTTGAAATCGTCAATGTAATCAATTAAATTTTAGAGTACCAATTTAACCAATTAAATTTGAACTGATCAATTTAACCAATTAACTCTGAGACACCAATTTAACCAATTAAATTAAAAATCCCCAATTTAACCAATTTAAAAGAAAAACATCCCCAGTTCAATCATCGAACAATATACAAAATATTTTTCATTTCGTTGAAAATATCTCGGTGCAAAAACAACTTGAAGACAAATAATTCTCGCAAAATAAAAACGTGACGTTTGTTAATGAGAGTAGTTTGATTATGACATTGAATTCTAAATAGAATAATTCCGCAGAGTTTCGGTAGCAAGAGGATTGCACCCGAAGGAAAAGCCAGCGACGTCTTGAATTGCAATTCAGCTCAAAGGCATATCGCGCATCGTTGCGAACTGCAGCTCATAAAATTTTAACTCCCATTCCTCTCGTTCTTTCGCCGATACTCCGCCGATAACAGAGACTGTCTGAAGAAAACTCCCGTGCACAATGCACTCTCGCAACAAGTCGAAACTCGAAACAGTTGCCCCATAACAATTTACCGAGTTACCTGAAACGCTACGTATGACGCGGAATTTTTCCAACTTCGCCCCTCTAAACGCGTTTCCTCTGTTTCCTGCGCGGAAAGTCGCCGGAAGAATTTTGCGAAACAGCTCAACCTAGTTAACCTTTCACTTATCTCCTGTCAAAGATTTATCTTCATCAAAATAAATTAACATTATATTTATCGGTGGATACTGTATACTCTATTTGAAATTGAAAATAAAACACAAGAATGAATAAAATGTTAAAGCATATATTACTGCATTGATTATTTGCTGAGATGAAAATCGATCTAAATTTGAAAAAGAACGAACAAATTTTGCAGTTGAATCTACAATTCTCTGCAATCCCTAATTCCACGACCCCCAAATTCAAAAATTCCCAAATCCTAAAATTCTCAAATTCTAAAATTCCCAAATCTCCAAATTCTCCAAAGTCCCCAAATTCTAATATCTCAAAGTCCCCAAGTCCCCAAATTTCAAAATTTCCATATCCCAAAATCTCTATATCCTAAAGTCCCTATATTCCAGAGTCTCTATATCCCAATGTCCCTATATCCCAAAATCCTCATATATTCCAAAGTCCCTATATCCCAAAATCCCTATATCCCAAAATCCCTATGTCTCAAAATCCCAAAATTCCCAAATCCTACAATTCCCAAATTTAAAAATTCCCAAATCCCCAAATTCTCCAAAGTCCCAAAATTCCAATATCTCAAAGTCTCCAAAGTCCCCAAATTTCAAAATTTCCATATCCCAAAATCTCTATATCCTAAAGTACCTATATTCTAGAGTCTCTATATCCCAAAATCCCTATGTCTCAAAATCCCCAAATCCCAGAATTCCCAAATCCTACAATTCTCAAATTTAAAAATTCCCAAATCCCCAAATTCTCCAAAGTCCCAAAATTCCAATATCTCAAAGTCTCCAAAGTCCCCAAATTTCAAAATTTCCATATCCCAAAATCTCTATATCCTAAAGTACCTATATTCTAGAGTCTCTATATCCCAAAATCCCTATATGCCAAAATCCCTATATCCCAAAATCCCTATATCCCAAAATCCCTATATCCCAAAATCCACACATCACAAAGTCCCCATATATCCCAAAGTCCCCATATCTCAAAGTTTCCAAATCCCCAAATCTCGAAAATGTCCATATCCAAAAATCCCGAAATCCCTTTCCCAAAATCCTGAAATCTCACATAACGAAACAAATGAACAGATATGCAGCGAAGAGACGATAATGGTGATATTTACCCAGGAATATTTCGACGAAAGTAACAATTACTCTTGATCAGATAGCAGTTAACGCGGATAATGTAATTACGAATATGTTCCACGATGATTAGACGGTCTAATTTTCTGGATATCGCTTGCACACAAGGTATTATGAGCACTACTATCTAGCTAGTGACGTACACGCCGCAACCTTGGCGGATGACGTACACAATGCCGGGAAGTGACAGTGGCTAATTAATTAGTATCAAATGCAACTCCCTCCGCAACGGTATTCCATCCACCGTGTGCCGCTTGTTACAGTACACGACATTTGATACAGCCGGTGATTAAGCGGACGGACGAACGGAAAATCCTAAGTGGTTTCACACAATTATCGTACAGTCGAACTTAATCCTACCTAAGACGCTTTGAACTGGGACCTCTACATTAACTATGATAATCGTGATCATCGAGGACAGCTACAATTAGGTTGCTCCATATCGAATCAACGATCACGTCTCCCACGATTTCGTCTCGTTACGATATCTCTAAATAGACCTTATTCCTTTTAGAATTTTTAGAAAATTACTGCTGATCACTGGTTGCTACAGGACTCATTTTTTATTGGATATGATTTCATGACAGAAAAGTATCGTGAAATATCGCTTGTGATATATCAATTTAAAGCTTGAAGAGTAGCAAAGAGAACTGCGTCAAGGTTTAAAAAATATTTTTAATGTAAAATGACTGAATGTCACTTAGAGCAAATAATGACTGATTTTAAACTATGGAAACTGTGACATAAATTCATGACAGAAAAGTATCATGAAATATCACTTGTGATATATCAATTCAAAGCTTGAAGAGTAAGAAAAAGAACTGCATGAAGGTTTCAATAATATTTTCAATGTAAAATGACTGACTGCGACTTAGGGCAAGCAATGACTTCTCTGTTAACCCCACAAAGTGAAATATAATTTCATGACAGAAAACTATCATGAAATATCACTTGTGATATATCAATTTAAAGCTTGAAGAGTAGCAAAGAGAACTGCGTCAAGGTTTAAAAAATATTTTTAATGTAAAATGACTGAATGTCACTTAGAGCAAATAATGACTGATTTTAAACTATGGGAACTGTGACATAAATTCATGACAGAAAAGTATCGTGAAATATCACTTGTGATATATCAATTTATAGCTGGAAGAGTAACAAAAAGAACTGCATGAAGGTTTCAATAATATTTTCAATGTAAAATGACTGACTGCGACTTAGGGCAAGCAATGACTTCTCTGTTAACCCCACAAAGTGAAATATAATTTCATGACAGAAAAGTATCATGAAATATCACTTGTGATATATCAATTTAAAGCTTGAAGAGTAGCAAAGAGAACTGCGTCAAGGTTTAAAAAATATTTTTAATGTAAAATGACTGAATGTCACTTAGAGCAAATAATGACTGATTTTAAACTATGGAAACTGTGACATAAATTCATGACAGAAAAGTATCATGAAATATCACTTGTGATATATCAATTCAAAGCTTGAAGAGTAAGAAAAAGAACTGCATGAAGGTTTCAATAATATTTTCAATGTAAAATGACTGACTGCGACTTAGGGCAAGCAATGACTTCTCTGTTAACCCCACAAAGTGAAATATAATTTCATGACAGAAAAGTATCATGAAATATCACTTGTGATATATCAATTTAAAGCTTGAAGAGCAGCAAAGAGAACTGCGTCAAGGTTTCATAAATATTTTTAATGTAAAATGACTGAATGTCACTTAGAGCAAATAATGACTGATTTTAAACTATGGAAACTGTGACATAAATTCATGACAGAAAAGTATCGTCAAATATCACTTGTGATATATCAATTTAAAGCTTGAAGAGTAACAAAAATACCTACATTAACATTTAAATAATGTTCCTAATACAAAATGGCCGACAGCTACTTAAACAGTGACCAAATGTTAATCATACAAAATCAGATATAATTCAATGAAAGAAAAGTGTCATACAATACAACTTGTATAACATCAAATTAATTGCTATAGCATATATTTCCCCGAAAAATAAGAAATTTAAAAAAAAATTAAAGTAGCGTTTCACGAAAGAGCTTCAAAACGATACGCGACAAGCATTATTCGACAGTATTGTATGATCGAAACACTGTCAGACTTTTGTATTTCGAAATCGACCATTTGACGTATAATAACCTGAATGGCACATCTATTGTTCACAAGTGAGATAAATCTAAATCACTGTTATATTTCGGTATATCTGAAGAATGATAAATTAATCAATTGTTCTATTTATATTGGATCTCGTCGGACGATGGAAATAACGAGAGAATACGCGCAAGTTCTGATCGGTTTGTTTGACTTCCATATATCATTGTTTTCGCATTTACTCTCGCTCTTTGGGCACGCTACGAACAGCCAATATTGACCCAATATTTTTCCCTGATAACCCGAAATATCACGATACAACTTCAACGTTTTTTCCTGCGTTCCCCGATTCATCGATACGATTCTAAACAATTATCGGATATTTACGGGCACCGACATTTCACTGCTTAAAATTTTCTATCTTTTCATATTTTCGGATTACCAGGTTCACGGATAGTCGAATTCGCAAGTTTTCTGAGTAATTTCGGGAATTCGTAAATTTTCAATTTTTAAATTAGTAAATTTGCATATTTCTTAATTGCAAAGTACTAATTTACCGAATTAAAATATTCAAAAATTTCGAAATTCTCAAATTATTACATTTTCTAGTTACTAAATTTCCACACTTCTAAATTTCCTAGTTACTAATTTTCCAAATTAATACATTTCCAAATTTCTAAATTCCCTAGTTAATAATTTTCCAAAATCCTAAATTCCCAAATTCCTAAATTTCCTAGTTACTAATTTCCCAAATTCCTAAATTTCCTAGTTACTAATTTCCCAAATTCCTAGATTTCCTAGTTATTTATTTCCCAAATTTCATAATTCCCTAGTTATTTATTTCCCAAATTCCTAAATTCCCTAGTTAATAATTTTCCAAAATCCTAAATTCCCAAATTCCTAAATTTCCTAGTTACTAATTTCCCAAATTCCCAAATATCCTAGTTACAAATTTCCCAATTCCTAAATTCCCTAGTTAATAATTTTCCAAAATCCTAAATTCCCAAATTCCTAAATTTCCTAGTTACTAATTTCCCAAATTCCTAAATTTCCTAGTTATTTATTTCCCAAATTCCCAAATATCCTAGTTACAAATTTCCCAATTCCTAAATTCCCTAGTTAATAATTTTCCAAAATCCAAAATTCCCAAATACCTAAATTTCCTAGTTACTAATTTTCGAATTCCTAAATTTCCAAAGTACTAATTTTGCGAATTCCTAAGAACTCAAATTCCTAAATTCCCAAATTACTAATTTCTTGAATTCCTAAATACCCAAATTCCTAATTTCCCAAATGTCAAACCCTCAAAATCATGCTTTCCCCGAATTCCTACAGCCCCAAATCCCTATATTGCCAAATTCCTAACCTTCAAATTACTATTTCCCCAAATTCTCAAACCCCCAACTCAAAAATATCTACATTCCCATCCCTTAAATTCCCAAATCCTCGAACCCCCATACTCAAAAATATCCAAATTCCCAAACACCCACCCTCCCAAATTCAAATTTTCCAAATCTCCCAAATCTTCAAGTCAACCCTCCTTACCTGCCAATGAAGACCATACCAATTTCACATTTCCACACACATCTCTTACTTCCCTGCCCGTCTTCATCCCTCCGGTAAACGTTCGAGATCCCCTTAAAGTGGCTGAAAACGGTACATTTACTCCGTCGAAAAAAAAATTTGCTATTTCGCGAAGAGGCAAATGGTTTGCCGGTCTCGGAACAAGCATATTTTTACGAGCACTCCGCCGTATTAGTTTTTGGTAAGGTAACTCGAGTCGTGTTGGCCGAGCAGTTGAAGCACGCAGCGAGCACATGTAATATAATCCGAGCGGCTATATGCAACGCTGTACCACCGGGATGCACCGATCGTATACGTGTACCGCGGCCGAAGAAAGCGGAGAAGTTGTTTTGCACACGAGTAAATTAAATTCACCGAGGCTAGGGTGCCGATAGGAACACGTATGTGCACACGTGTGCCCGTACACATCGACGCACACGTTATAGAGGCATTCACACACGGAGACGGTTAACGCAAAATTCGATCGTGTAGCTAGCGAATCGTGAAGCACGTACTCTTCGGCACGCTTCGCGTGTACGCGCTCGGCGTGACGAGTCGAGGTTTTCCGCGAGAACTACATACTTCTTTCCCACAGGTTCTTCTGGAAAATTGTTGTCAGGTGGTTTTCAGCAAATCTGATTGTTCTTCGCTACCATTCGTCCTACTGCGCCGACAATTTTATATATCGAGTTTATTGCCCAGATTCTACTACGGAATTTCAACTTTCCGCAAGTCTACTACTATCTTCGTTCGTGTACTTTTACCATTTTTCTCTTATTGATTTTACACGATTTTATAAATTTTTTCGAATTTTAAAATATCGTGGTTTAATATTATTTGTTATTTTAGAAATTCAAATTCCTAAATTTGATAGTTACTAAATTTTCATATTTCTAAATTTCCTAGTTACTAAATTTTCATATTTCTAAATTTCCTAGTTACTAATTTCCCAAATTCCTAAATTTCCTAGTTACTAATTTCGTAAATTTCTATATTTTCTAGTTACTAATTTCGTAAATTCCTAAATTTCATAGTTACTAATTTCTCAAATTCCCGAATTTCCTAGTTACAAATTTCCCAAATTCCCAAATTCCGTAGTTACAAATTTCCCAAATTCCTAAATTTCCTAGTTACAAATTTCCCAAATTCCTAAATTTCCTAGTTACTAATTTCGTAAATTCCTAAATTTCGTAGTTACTAATTACCCACGTTCCCAAATTTCCTAGTTACTAATTTCGTAAATTTCTATATTTTCTAGTTACTAATTTCGTAAATTCCCGAATTTCCTAGTTACAAATTTCCCAAATTCCTAAATTTCCTAGTTACAAATTTCCCAAATTCCCAAATTCCCTAGTTACAAATTTCCCAAATTTCTAAATTTCCTAGTTACTAATTTCCCAAATTCCCAAACTCCCTAGTTACAAATTTCCCACGTTCGCAAATTTCAAAAATTTCCAAATTCCCTAGTTACAAATTATATATCCCCAAATCCGTATATTCCCAAATTTCTATATCCCCAAATCCCTATACCCCCAAATTCCTTTATACCCAAATTCTTACGTCTCCAAATCCCTATATCCCCAAATTCCAATATTTCCAAATTCCTATGTTTCCAAATCCCTATATCCCCAAATTCCAACGTTTCCAAATCCCTATATCCCCAAATCCCTATATCCCCAAATCCCTATATCCCCAAATCCCTATATCCCCAAATCCCTATATCCCCAAATCCCTATATCCCCAAATCCCTATATCCCCAAATCCCTAGATCCCAAATCCCTAGATCCCCAAATCCCTAAATCCCAAAATACTTAGCTCCCAGAATCCCTAGATCCCCCAATCCCTATATCCCCAAATCCCTAGATCCCCAAATCCCTATATCCCTATATCCCAAAATCCCTACATCCCAAAATCCCTATGTCCCAAAGTCCCTATATCCCAAAGTCCCTATATCCCAAAATCCCCATATATCCCAAAGTCCCTATATCCGAAAATCTCCATATATCCCAAAGTCCCTATATCCCAAAGTCCCTATATCCCAAAGTCCCTATATCTCGAAATCCCCATATATCCCAAAGTCCCTATATCTCGAAATCCCCATATATCCCAAAGTCCCTATATCTCGAAATCCCCATATATCCCAAAGTCCCCATACCCCAAAGTCCCCATATCTCAAAGTCTCCAAGTCCCAAAATTTCCAAATCCCGAAATCCTCCAATCCTCCTATCCCCAAACACCAATCGCAATTAACACCGCAAAAAAAACTATCCATTTAATTCAGTTCGTTTAATTATTCGCTAGACTATCAACTGGATCAAACATCCATTTAATATCCCTCGCAAAAATTCCGCCAACAGAGACAATTTTCAAAGGACGAACACCGACTTTTTCCCTGCATTCAACGAAATAATTAATATCCTTATTTGCGTTCTATCAAACGCGTACCGCGCGACGCAACGAAGCGTATCTCGCGTTCCTTTCGTTTCTTTCGTTTTCGTTTGAGAAAAAGTCGCTCTCGCAAATTCGCAATCCCGACCGTCCGTGGAGAGTCTCTCCTTTTTCCCCTAATAAATGACCGGCGAAATCCTGCTGGAAGCTTTATAATCGTGGCTCGGCGCGAAATGTGACAACAGCCGTCGAGCGGGTCCTTGTTTCCGTCTGTGCGCGCGTGTTTGCGAATGCGGCCACCGCCTCTGGCTACATGCAAACCAAAATAACGTTAGACGAAGGCAAACGGCTGTTTATTAGGTTCCTGTTAAACTCCGAGACACGTAGTCCGAAATGAGACGGCACCTACGCTCGCCTACGAAATGATTGTAATCCCTCAGCTTTTGCCTCTCAACGTTTACACCGGCTCAACAGTCGCGCTTTATCAACGACCACACATTTTCCGGGATCTTTGCCGGACTTCTGCGAAATTCCCGGATTTTAGACGACGGATGGAAGCTAGTCATCCTGGATGGATTACCGAGGAAATATCGTGTTTTCGTATTTTGCTTAATGTGGATAGGTGTAAGTTAGGTTGGGACTTTTATTCATTTGCATTTTTTAGCATTTTTGGAGTTGAGGGATTTTCAATTTTATTATTTGATGTGCTGTTGGAATTTTTCATTTCTGCAGACTCTCAGTTTTAGGTTTTTCAAGTTTTTGGTGTTTGAAAGGAGAGATGTTTTCTTGTCAAGATACTTTAAACTCTATATTTCTAAATACCTACATACCCAAACCTTCATATCGTCGAATTCTTACATTCTCAAATTTCTGGTTGTTCACATCGTTACATTCCTGAATCCTCAGGTTGTCAAATTTATAAATCTTGAAAAAACTATATCTTCAAATGCTACCAATTTCAAATACGTACATCCTCCCTACATCTTCAAAATACTACATCCACATACATACATCCTCCCTATATGTTCATATAAGTGCATCCACATACATACATCCTCCCTACATCTTCATATAACTACATCCACATACGTACATTCTCTCTATATCTTCAAAGAACTACGTCCACATATATACCACATACATACATTCTTCCAACATGTTCAAAGGACTACATCCACATACATACATTCTTCTTATAATTTCAAGTAACTACATCCACATATGTACATCTTCCCTACATCTTCATATAACTACATCCACATACGTACATTCTCTCTATATCTTCATATAACTACATCCACATACGTACATTCTCCCTATATCTTCAATAACTACAACCACATGTCCCTACATCCGCAAATGTCTACATTACCAAATTTCTACACTCCCAAATCTCTACATCCCTAAATTCCTACATCCCCAAGTCCCTACATGCCCAAATTCCCACATGTCCAAACCCCTACATTCCCAAATTTCTAAACTCCCCAATTTCTACACTCCCAAATTTCTACATTCCCAAATTCCTACACTCCCAAATCCCTACATTCCTAAATCCCTACATCCCCAAATCCCTACATCCCCAAATCCCTACATCCCAAAATCCTTATATCTCAAATTCCTGCGTTCCCAAATCCTTAAATCTCCAAATTCCCAAATCGCTGTATTGTAAATTTCCTAAATCCCCATATCCCTATATTTCCACACCACCAAATATTGAAATCCTCAAAAACCCCGAAACTCAAATGATTTTTCTCAACACAGTGTTCCTCATCCTTAATTTCCATTTTACTAATTTACTAATAATCCACCAAATTTCATTGAAAAGCAAAAAGTGTCCACAAGTGTGTTCATCACATGATATTCGTACATATTGTAAAATATTTTTATAAATAAGTACGACCGTATCATTTCACCATCTGCAGCTTAACGAACGCGAAATTGTCTCCCGATAAAACAACGTAAAAGATATAGCTATCCTTCGCCGCCCGAAACACGTCCCGTTTACAGAGGCAAACTTTTCAACGTAGTTAACATTCCGTGGCAAAGTGAATTCGGTACCTGTTGATTAGATAAAACATCGCGGCTGTGCAGTCGAACGTTTAATCCGGCTTGAACGTTTAATTCGGCTTACTGAAAAAAAGGGAGAGACGGGCCAGGATAAAACGGTGCAACGAAGGTAGAAAATGGAGGGGGCGGAATATTACAGTACCGTGACGTTACACGGTTAAACGAATTACGACGTAAAACGACGGGAAAAATAAACACGAGTTTGCTTTCCGACGATTGATCGCCGCGTCATATCGACTGGGCCGATTACGCTAGGCATTTTTAATCACCGATGAAAAATGTTTATGAAACCGCAAAATGGCGGACGAGTGAAATGTAAATTCGCCCGGCGATTCGAGATGGGAAATATAAGCTGATAAGGTCTGTATGCAAATTCTGATACGTGCGTGTTTTAACTTTTATCGCGCTGCGCGAATTAATTTTCTCCTGATTTGTTTACTAGGCGGACGAAATAAAAATCGTGAACAAGTGAATCGAAATTATTTCTGTCGATTTTTATCGAGGTTTTGTTTGTACTTTCTTATAAATTACCAGTTGGGACTAAAAATGAAAACGTTTTCGTAGGTGAAGTACATGACTCACATGAGCAACTCTTTTAAGATTTTGCTCCTTTTTCGATATAACTTTTTATTTTGCTATACACCTCTATCTTTCTGTCCACCACTTTGTATCGTCGTTTTCGCATGGAATAGAGTGGTAGAGAAAATTCATTGGCTCGAAAATTTCCAGCCGCGAAACTGCTGCTTCCGAGCGAGAATGATGACACTGCTGTGTACTCGATATATTCCGTTTCTGCCGGATTCGATTCTGTTTATTTAATCTATCGAGAGAAAACACTGCTTCCAGTTTTCATCAACTTCCGTCGATGGATCATTTCGATCGGAATGTTTTTTTCGAGTAAGTTCATTATCGAGCCTTTTAGCTGTGGGCGATCGTTGATTGCATCGTATGTTAATTGCAAGCTTAACATAACTTTAATATTTTCAATTGTTAATTGTAAGTTTAACGTTCATTTTATTCATCGTTATTTCTGAGCTTGATGTTAATATTGATTGTTATTGAGGTTTAAAATTCAGCTACATCATAAAATCATACCTAAGATACAAATAATGCATCCACCCACAATAGCAAAACCTACAATAAAGATTTCCCACCGAGTTCACCGGTGCAAAGAGTTTGATGAGTGCAGTTATATGAAATTAATTGAAGTACGAGCAGACAAATGCTGTTACAATAGGTGCAGAAAGTTTCGAGCTGTAGCACGATATAATGAGGCTGTTCATACAGCATGAAAGACAAAAAACCATTTTGGAACTGCAGATGAACTTAACAGTGGCCACACAGCATTCGATGGTATAAAAAATGAACTGGAGTATTATACAATAATATTAATGAAAAAATATTTGATGTGCAGTAAACATTGTGCGTCAGCAGTGATGATTAAATGACGCGAATAATTCGATTCCCCATGAGTGATAAGTGGACTGTATCTACACTCAAACCACACATGACGCTCTGAAGGTACATATGACACACTCAAGTTACATATGATACACTTAAGTTACATATGATGCACTTAAGTTACATATGACGCACTCAAGTTACATATGACACACTCAAGCTACACATGACACACTCAAGTTACACATGACGCACTCAAGTTACATTTGACGCACTCAAGTTACATATAACGCACCCAAACTGTAGATGACGCACTCAAGTTACAAATGACGCACTCAAACCACACATGATAGAATCAAGTTACACACGACGCACCCAAGTCACACATGACGCACTCAAACCACACATGACGCACTCTAGTTACAAGTGATGCACTCAAGTGACAAGTGACACACTCAAACCACACATGACGCATTCAAGTTACATATGACGCACTCAAATTACATATGACACACTCAACCCACATATGCACGCTTCAAACGTGACAAATCTTATTTGAATTTTGTAAAAGCATCGCTAGAAACTTGTACCGAAATCCTTTCACTGTAAAATGCATTCTAATGTACTCTTTCTCCGAATGTTCGTACGAAAGATTTAGTTAGGTTAAACGCATGAGAATGTTAGTTAAAAATAATAGTGGCCGGGTAGTTAACATAAACGCGTTATTAAGCCCCGGTAACCGTGTATAAAAAGTGCGAACAGTATAGAATGAACCCGCGGAAAAGAGCCGCAGGATTAAAATTCGAGGCCACAAAGAACATTTCAGGAATTGTTCTAAAATGATTATGCAGAGAATTTCCTTATCAAGCTTTCAGAAAGCAAGACGTCTACTGTTCCGCTGACATCAAAGCGAGAGCAGCAGAATTCGGGCTTTCACAGACAATTTGGAGAAACAAAACTAGAGGAGACCATTCTGAAAGAATAATATGGCTGTTGCTCGCCGGAAACGGAGAACTAAAGAGCTCTTTACCTTAATGTGGAACGCTTGAATCGATAAGCTGCTTTTTGAACTACAAACGTGCGATCAACGTTGCTAAACAATACCGCAAACACGTCCAAACATCACGGAATATTATTATAACCTTATATACATACATTCCTGTACCTCCGCATTTCCCTAGATATTTCGAACTCAATATTCTTTGTATACGTTCTTAGATGCTTAAATCTAGGATTTAGGACTTTGAAAATTTAGATTAGATTCGACACCGCATATCTGATATGTTCCTAGATCTCAAGAACCTGATACTCCAATATATCCCTGGATTCTTATAACTCAATATTCCAATATCCCTAGATTTCTAGATTTTTAGATTCCTATTGACATATCCCTATATCCTTCAATCTCTAAATCCTAATATCCCTATATATCCCTAGATCTCAAGATTCCTATGTCCCAATATCCCTAGATTTCTAAGTTTCTAAATTTTTGGATTTATAAATTTTTAGATTTCAAGATTTCTAGATTTCGAAATTCCTATATCTTTAAATCTCTAAATCCCAATAACCCTATATATCCCCAGATTTAAAGATTCCTATGTCCCAATATCCCTAGATTTCTAAACTTCCGGGTTTCTAAATTTCTAAATTTTTTTATTTATAAATCTTTAGATTTCTAGATTTCTAGATTTCTAGATTTATAAATTCCTATATCCTTCAATCTCTAAATCCTAATATCCCTATATGTCCCTAGATCCTAAGATCCCTACGTCCCAATATCCCCAGATTTATAAATTTCTAGATTGATAGATCTCAAAATTCCTATATCCCTATATCCTTAAATCTCTAAATCCCGACATACCTAGATATCCCTAGATCTCCAGATCCCTATATTCCAATATCCCTAGATCTCCAATCTCTCCTCCACGAATTACATATTCAAAAATTTCACCATCCTATTTATTAATATTCATATGTCCCTACACATCCCTAGTTTTCTATTATCCCTACATCCCTAGATCTCCAAATTCCACATAAATTCCACAAATTCTTCCACACAAATTAAAAATAAAAAATGAAAAAAGAAAGTACGTTTCATTCGAGAATAAAAGCATAAATTCCGTGAAGTTCAGTATATCCGAAGAGTTATTATAACCGTTAGTATAGCCGGACGGTATCGTTTGCAGTTTGAATCGGTAATTCAATAGAACGCCAACGAAACGTTTGAAACGAGCCGGTGTTGGCAATTTAATGGAGCCAGCTGACACGAAGCGTTTCCATGGCGTTCTAGGGGGACGCATTATCGAGCGTAAATTCGTTTCATTAGACTTTATTAGAACACATACGGCCATTTTCCAAGTTCCTCCGAGCGAGAGCGTACGCCAGGCGTCGCGACGCACCACGCCGGGATAATCCATGACGGCCGGAACACGCGGTAAACACGCGGTGAATGCAGTCTCGCTTTGACATTCGTTTTAAATGATGAACCACGAGTCATGATGTTCGATTCATAAACTCCGTTTTGTTGTCTTATCGTTCATCCTCACGTTCCTCTTCTGTGGCTCTTTCACACGGTGCTTCTATGCTTTTCGTTCGTCAATGTCCCGTTACGTGGACGCTGCTGATATGTTGCCATTCAAAATTTCGGAATTTTTCTGTTCTTTCATTTTTAGGTTCGCATGTTTTTGGTTTTGAGGTTAGGACATTTTTAAGAAGTCATTTTTTATTACGGCATGGATGGAATACCACCGCAAGTCGAATTTTTATTACTCTCCGAGTTGACGAATTTCTAAATTTAATACTCACCAAGTTAACATCCTGGGATCTATGTACTTCCAAATTCCTGAGTTTCTAGGTTGGTAAATTTAGATACTTTCTATACCCTAAATTGCTAAATTCCTAAGTCTCTTTTCCAACTCCTTATATCTCCACTCCAAAAATCCTCAAATCCACATATTCTCAGTTCCTCATATCCCCAACCCAAAATCCCCAAATCCACAAATTCTCAACTCCTCATACCCCAACTCCAAAATCCTCAAATCCACAAATTCTAAATTTCTCATAGCCCAACTGCAAAATCCTCAAATCCACAAATTCTAAATTTCTCATACCCCAACTCCAAAATCCCCGAATCTACAATTTGTCATCTTCTCATACTCCCAACCCCAATATCCCTAAATATCCAAATTTCCAACTCCTTATAACCCCTAACTCCGAAATCCCCAACGCCAAAATTCCCAAGTTCTCATACCCCAACTCCAACATCCCCAAATCCCAAAATTTCAATTCCTCATACCCCCAACTCCAAAATCCCCAAATTCTCAAATTTTCAAGTCCACATGCTCCCAACTCCAAAATCCCCAAATCTCTATATTCCCAACTCCTCATATCTCCAACTCCAAAATCCCCAAATTCTCAAATTCTCAACTCCTCATACCCCAACTCCAAAATCCCCAAATTCTCAAATTCTCAACTCCTCATACCCCAATTCCAAAATTCTCAATTCCTCATATACCAACTCCAAAACTCCCAACTTCTCACACCACAACTCCAACATCCCCAAATCCCCAAATTTCCAATTCCTTATACCCCCGTCCCAAAATCCCCAAATTCCCAAATTTCGAACTCCACATGCCCCCAACTCCAAAATCCCCATATTCCAAAATTTCCTATTCCTTATACCCCCAATCCCAAAATCCCCAAATTCTCAAATTCTCAACTCCTCATACCCCAACTCCAAAATTCCCAACTTCTCACACCCCAACTCCAACATCCCCAAATCCCCAAATTTCCAATTTCTTATACCCCTAATCCCAAAATCCCCAAATCTCCAAATTTCCTATTCCTTATACCCCCAATCCAAAAATCCCCAAATTCTCAAATTCTCAACTCCTCATACCCCAACTCCAAAATCCCCAAATTCTCAAATTCTCACCTCCTCATACCCCAATTCCAAAATTCTCAATTCCTCATATACCAACTCCAAAACTCCCAACTTCTCACACCACAACTCCAACATCCCCAAATCCCCAAATTTCCAATTCCTTATACCCCCATCCCAAAATCCCCAAATTCCCAAATTTCGAACTCCACATGCCCCCAACTCCAAAATCCTCATATTCCAAAATTTCCTATTCCTTATACCCCCAATCCCAAAATCCCCAAATTCTCAAATTCTCAACTCCTCATACCCCAACTCCAAAATTCCCAACTTCTCACACCCCAACTCCAACATCCCCAAATCCCCAAATTTCCAATTCCTTATACCCCAAATCCCAAAATCCCCAAATCTCCAAATTTCCTATTCCTTATACCCCCAATCCCAAAATCCCCAAATTCTCAAATTCTCAACTCCTCATACCCCAACTCCAAAATTCCCAACTTCTCACACCCCAACTCCAACATCCCCAAATCCCCAAATTTCCAATTCCTTATACCCCTAATCCCAAAATCCCCAAATCTCCAAATTCCCAACTCGTACCCCCAATCTGAAAATCCCCAAATTCCCAGCTCCAACCCCAAAACCCCATCTCTCCAAACATCCACAGCCTTCGATTCCCAAAATATCATCCCCCTTACCACACCCCCACAAGAACCCTCTAAAACTACCTAAAACAACATTCCCCGATCGAATCTGAGAAAAGTGATCAGCCGATAGGGTATCAATTTCAATAGCCGATACACCGTCGATATCGGGGCAGTCGAGGGGTTAGTTCACCGGACAGAATTCGTGCACGCATCGTGTGCAGGAGTCGGTCTGATCGATGGTTTAAACGGGGCGGGCAAGGAACACGGTGCAGCGATGCATAATATTTGATTCATAAACCCGTTTTTGCCGTCTTGTCGCCGCTTCCGTGCTCGCAGCAACGCTCTGTGAAGGCTATTGTTTGTAAAGCACGTTCGCGCTGTCGTTCTCCATGGTACGCGTCCACCATGACGGCAGCATTATATTTTCGGCCGTCATTCCGATATTACGTGGCCGCCTTGTCCACTCGCCGATCCTCTCTCTGCTCGTGGGATTGCACGATTCGATTATCTCTATTGCGAGCCGGGTGTCGCTGTTAATACAAAGGACGACAGCATCACCGTATTCCTTTCACATCCGACGAACGCGGCTCGAACGGCAACGGATCATTTTCGTTGATTGAAATAGACCGGGGAAACCTGATCGTTTATACCGATTCGAAAACTTCATCTTTTATTCCTTTGACGATCCGAGAAATTAAACACAATTTTCGCGTTTAACCGGCCGTGTTTCTGTTTTCTAACGATACGCGATATTTTTATCTGTACATCTACGATTTTATAATACAATTATAGGTAGGTTCAAATCGATTTGTAACACTTCGACGTTTCTTGTCATTTTGTATTCCTTGTGCTGTGTCTATGCCAATATTAATAATAAGTGTTTCAGACGGGAAAGCTTAAAAGCACTATAAAGGTAGCTCAGGTGAATATTTTTGGATAGACTTCGATTAGATTTTTAAAATTCGAAATGTCCCAAATTTCTTTTACTTATATTCTGGATCTCTGAATTTCTGCATCATCAAGTATATTCCCATATACAGAAATTATAAATTCGTACATGTACCAATTTCAGTGTTTCCAACTGGTTATATCGACAAATATCTATATTTCCAAATTTCTAGGTTCTCAAACTTCTAAGTTCCTAAGTTTCTCTAATTCTAAATTTCTAGGTCCCAAAATTCCTATATCCTCAAATTCCAAAATTAAAATTCCTGTCCCCCAAATTGCTAAGGCCGCAAATTTCTATATCCCCAAGTTTCTAGGTCCCCAAATTTCCATATCCCTAAATTTCTATATATAACCAAAATCCTACGTCCCCAAATCAAGGTTTCCAAATTTTTATATCCCAAATTTGTAGGTCCCCAAATTCCTATATCCCCAAATCCCTAGACTCCAAAATCTCCAGATCCGAAAATCCCTACATCCTAAAATCCCTAGATACGAAAATTCCTAAATCCCAATAATCCCTAAATCCCAAAAATCTCTAAATCCCCAATATCCCCAAATCCCTAGATCCCAAAATCTCTAAATCCCCAATATCCCCAAATCCCTAGACTCCAAAATCGCCAGATCCGAAAATCCCTAGATCCCCAAATCCCTATATCCCAATAATCCCTAAATCCCAAAAATCCCTGGAGCCCAAAATCTCTAAATCCCCAATATCCCCAAATCCCTAGACTCCAAAATCGCCAGATCCGAAAATCCCTAGATCCCAATAATCCCAAAAATCCCTAGATCCCAAAATCTCTAGATCCCCAAATCCCCTATATCCAAAAATCCCTAGATCTCCAAATCCATGTATCCCAAAATCCCTAGATCCCCAAATCCATGTATCCCAAAATCCCTAGATCCCCAAATCCATGTATCCCAACATCCCTATATCCCCAAATAATAAAATCCTACAACCTTCAAATCTGCAAATCTTGAAATTTAATAACATTCTTGATTGCATATTAACAACTTTAAGTATATAGCATTAACCGAATAATCTTAATACTTGAACCGCAACGTTCACTCTATTTGTCGCCCAAGTACTCTCAGCCGGCCACAAAAAGAATTTAAACAGAGTTTCTTTGACGGCACTTTTTCCATCCGTAGAATCTTCAACCGAGTGTATAAATAAAATCCCGACGAAAGCTCGCGAAACGTGCACCGAAAGATTTTACGAACGTTGTAAAGTTTGTACGAACGTTCAAGAAGCTTTAGCAGAAATTTTGAATAGAAAGAAAAGAGACGAAAGAGAATGCTCGTTTCGTTTCATAATTCGGCCCCCGATACGATCGCGTTTTATTTTCTTCCGTTACAGAGATTCGATAGGGGAATTTAGTAATAGGCGATGTTTTACAGCGAAATGTAAAAAAAGAAGAAAAATATTCGACGGCCAAGTGTCCTGTTAGCATTTTACGCCCGAGTCGGGGTAACGCGCGAAAGTCGGACGAGGAAATATAAAGTGGTTTATTGCGTGGTAAATCTTCTCCGCGATAGATCCGCTGAAGATAGCCCGAAGGATGCGATTTGCATAGACATTAAAAGAACTAATTAAAATGTAGCGTGTACCGGTGATACGAGAGAATCCATCGGTTTAGCGAACACGAATGACAAGTCCCCGTTATTTTAATTTGCTGAGAGGTAACGCGATCTACCGGCACGGTACTGGCAAATGGAAAATGCCATGAGTCTCGAATAATTTCGCGTGACAATGTCCGGACTGAAACACGAGGCGAGAAGAACAGAAATTGCCAATTATTTCGACGAATTGCGGCTGGAAAATCAGCGTTTGGAAAACTACTTTCGAATGAATTCCATGCATCCGGATTCGAAACATTTCGACGGATCGTGCACGGGAAATGAAGACGATTCATAATAAATTATTAAATTGATACAAAAAATTATTGTTAAAGAGGTAAGAAATTGTTATTAGATACAGAAGAAATTGTTATTAAAGTATCAAAGCAGCAGAAATTGCAATCATCAAAGTATCAAAGCTGCAAAAATTAATCCTTTGCATTCCAAGTTTTTATTCATTCATACTACCAGCAACTCGAAGCATTTTCAATAGAAAAATCATATTCATATTTAAGTAAATGATATCTTAGATCCATTTGTCCTTGCATTATGAACTGAAAATTATTTGCATTTTAAATGGCTGCAATCACAATCAAGAAAAATTAAATTGTCAAAATATCAAAACACTAAGAATTAAATTACCAAAGTGTCAAAACATCAAGAATTAAATTACCAAAATACCAAAACACTGAAAATTAAATTACCACAGTGTCAAATCACAAAAAAAATAAATTACTGAAGCGTCAAAATACTAAAAATTAAATTACCAAAACGTCAGAACACCAAAAATTAAATTACCAAAGTGTCGAATCACAAAAAATTAAATTACCAAAGCATCAAAACACCAAAAATCAAAATTACCAAGGCGTCAAAACACCAAAAATTAAATTACCAAAGTGTCAAATCACCAAAAATTGAATTACCAAACCATCAGATCACCAAAAATGAAATTACCAAAGCATCAAATCATCAAAACTGAAATTACCAAATCATCAAATCGCCAAAAACGAAATTACCAAAGAATAAAACCAGCAAAAGCAGCACAGCCCGATAGACAGTTAACCAATTTGATAGCACTGGTTTGGTATCCATTTGCACATTCTAAAAGGACTAGTGGAATCAGACACGAACAAGACAGTCTGTAAAACGTTTCGTCGCAGTAGTTTGATCGTAAATGTAAATTTGAAACGATGCTCTTCTTGCATATTCAATGGGAAAGGGGGGAGAAAAGGTATCATCTCCGTCTGTAACCATAAAGCGTGCAGAAATTGAGGGGTTGTTAGATTATAGCCATGCTTTTCGAGAACACCCTTTACACCTCCGACCCTGTTCGCCCTCCGTTTCTGGCGTACCTAAGGGAGGAGAAAATTGCACGCTCGATTTGAAAGGTGTAACGCATCCATCGTCTATTTATGATTCCACGAAATGCGCCAGCGACTTTCTACTATTTCGAACGGGCCAATTTCGTAGCTCGCTTGTTCCGTTTTAGGGTGATAGTTTCCGGAATATTTCAACGTGTACGCCATTTACACAGGTATCGCAATTATTTCGATTTTCACCCTTCGTTCACGAATCGATCACTCTTCGAATTTCTATCGCTCGTTAATTCCTTTTGTTTGATTAAATTAACCTTCTGGTACTTTTGGTACAGGGACTTTTTAGTTGGAGAATTTAATACGTTGAAGGGGTTGAAAATTTTATTAGGTTAAATTAATTTGTTAGATGCTTGAGGATTGACGTTGTGACGTGCATAGGTAGCCATTTTGTTTCTGACAAATTTCGATTATCGTTTAAAATTTGTGTCTTTGAATTATCTGATTGAATTAATGCAAAAATTAATTTGCAAGAATAAATATACGAAGTGTCTAATTTAATTAAATCTGGATCGGAAGTGATTCGACCAGCAAGAGCGACGTTAAAAAGAAATTTCAATGGTTTCGCGAAGAAAACAGCGTTTCATTTATCCGCGTTTTCGCGAGGATGTAGCCGCGTTTACCGGATAATGGAAACTTTAATTGCCACTAAGCAAGACGGCGCGACACGACAATTCGTTCGGGGTACTTGAAGCAAGGAAAATTATACTTCCGAGCTAACGCTGAGACAGCATCTTCGCGGGCTTTTACATAAACAAGAAAATCTCGTAAATTTCGAGCCTTTGTACTTTTTACTGCGGCGACGATGCCGACTTTCTCGTATAATTATAATTGAATTCGTTTTTCTATATTTCCCGTGGGGAACGTAATAGAATAACGGGAGACGAAATAAACGGGACACAGTGATGTTCTCAATTAATAGACTGCAATAATAAAACTATTTTTCTTTTAATAAACGTGACTTTGAACATGTAATGACCTACAATTATTTCGTATACTCAGATCTTGGTAAATAATATACCCAGATATACCACCATAGGTTCCTATATTACTAGATTCTAATGTCCCCAGAATCTCTGTAATAATCGTTGAAATAATGATTATTCCGAGGCTGGAAATTTATGCAAATATTTGTCCGGACAGGGTCGTGTTCGCGTGATACGTTCCATGTGGTTTAGTAGGAAAATTGGACTCTTTCTGACGAGCAGACGTCATGCATAATACAGAATTCAATTATACACGAGACTTATCGTCTTTCCGAAAACGAGATAAGAGGAAGAAGACGACCGTCTTTAATGCCGTTCCATGCCATTCACCGCACTATCTTTACTCCCGTTTGCTTTTTTCACCCAACTTTTCGAAAAATCCCGTTATCTCTTCAGTTTCCCGATGAGTTTAATTAAATTAATTCCTCTGCATCTTCTACGGCGGGGAGAATCGCGTTTCTGCAGAAACATGTTCAACAAAATTCACCTTTCGGTTCTTGGGAATAAATTTAACTACGTTGACTACCATGTTACTCATATGTGATGCTTAAATTTCCATACGAATTAGTTAACTGTATTATTCCGAATTGGGTTATTTCACTAATTGGAATTCGTAGAAATTTAACATTTTGTCATTCATGGACACTTAAATTCTCGTATGAATTTGACAAATTTATTATTAAGAATTTGTTCATTAAAAAGGACTTGTATTAACTACTTGTAAAAAATTAAAAGAAATGACGGTCTCCACAGAAAATTCGGAATTTTTACGATTTTAGTATAAAGAGAATTTTTATTGAACACTCTTAAGGAAAAAAAAATGGTAAAAATAGGGTTTCAAAGGAGGTATTCAAATTTTATATAAAGAAGCTAAAATTGTCGTTAACCAGTGTTAAAACACAATAAAAGAATTCTCTCATGAAAACAACAAATATCAAAATTTTAATTATTCGATTAATTCAACAGGAAAATCATCGTACTCGGATCGGCCCGAGTTAAATATAATCGATAGTTACGTATAACTTTTATCATAACGAAACTGTAATTGAATATCGACGACAGAGCCTCGCTAATTATAACTGTACAAATTTCGAGGGTGTTTCTTTCCCCGTTCGGTTCAGTTGCAGGGATTAATTGAAAATTCAGCCGATCCGTCCCCGTTTATATAGATTGATCCCGCGAACGGAATCATTGCGATAAAATTTATAATTGAATGGGCCACGCCGAGGGAAAGTGAACGGACAAATTAAATATTCATGAATCAATTCGCGTAAAAGCTTGCATCACCTTATCCGATGCATCGTATACATTACCGCGGACTAACGCGTCGCAAAATGGACATTGTATTTCGCAACTTACGGCGAATGTTATGCATTCTAATCTAGGTAATTTACCTGAAACTTTACCTCGTACGTAATCACCGGAGACTCGGGGTATCTGCGTCCTTTTTTCCTCTACATCCCCCGGGGCTAACGTCGCGTTTCTTTTCTGGCAACGTCTCTTGGAAACAAGCATAATTCGCGCCCGAAAATCAAGCTGTTATTTAGTCTATTCGAAAAATCGCATCTTCGGAATTTTTCAAATAAATTACGTCTTTGTCGGATTTTAATGAACCTTCGAAAAAATTATCGTACGTGTTTTGATGATATTCGAGATATAAAATTTCGAGACAAATGACCGGTTTTAGCGATTTAATTTCAGTCGACTATTCGTGGAAATTAAAGAGAGAAACGGAGAGCGTGAAATTAAGTTGCGAACACGCTCGTAAAGGTTAAGTTACGCAAAGGTAATCGTGTGATACGGTTTAAACGATGTGCGTTCGAAAGGGTTAAAAATGATACTTGACGCGCAGCGTATAGGGTCGTAAATGCAGAAAACGATTCACGAAACGTTTAACCAAGCTCATAAAACCGGTTCACGTCGTCCGGGCACGTACGTGTCGATTTTCATCATTTACCTTATCACTACAATCCTTTATAGCCGATGAACAAGCGTGGACCAACGGATACGGTCGCATGATAGAGTATCGGATTTGTACATTGTGTCAAGTATAACCGTAACGTATATAACCGCGGTATCGCGATCGTATTTAGCTCTTCTTGCTGGTCAAAGTGTTTCGAAAGCGTACAAGGACGGATGAAATAAAACGCTTGCACATATTATCGGTCCGCTCTCGTGGAAAACTTATATAATCGATAGCGTGAAACACGCTGCAACTTCCGTGTTTTATAATTCCCTATTACGTCGCGCGGTTATCCTACTATAAAAACAACAAATCTGTGTGCGCTCTTGTAACATATTACTGAATTTCTACCTTCTCGCCTCGATATCCTGAAACCCGAATAACCGCGGAACTCAAATGCTGTATGCGTATATTACTGAATCTATAAATTCCTGGATTCCAAAACTTAGATTCTACGAATCCCTAGATTCCACGATAAGCTTATTCCTAAATCCTTAGATCCCACGATCTGTAGATCACAATAACTATAAATTTCACGAAACTAGATTCTACGACTTCCTAGATCTCTCATACCTACGAATCCCCAAATTCCTAGATCCAAATATACCTCGATTTCGATATCCCTAGATCCCAATTTCCCTACACCCGTAAATCACTAAATCCCTAGATCCTTATCTCTCTGGATCCCTAGATCCCAAAAATCCGTAAATCTCAAAATTCTTAGATTCTGATATCCCTGAATACTTAAATCTCAAAAATCCCTAGAACTAAAAAATCCCGACTCCAAAAATCCCTAGATCCCAAAAATCCCCAAATCTCAAAATTCTTAGATCCTGATATCCCTGAATCCCTAAATCTCAAAAATCCCTAGATCGCAAAAATCCCTTGACCTCCAAACTCCCTAGATCCCTCAATCCCAGAACGCGTAAATTCTGATATCCCTAGATCCCTAGATCCCTAGATCCCTAGATCCCGATTTCACTAAAACCCGATATCCCTAAATCCCTAAATCTCTAAATTCCGATATAGGGATATGATCCCTATATCCCGATATCCCTACATTCCTAAATTATAACATCCCTATATCCCGAGATGTGTATATCACTAGATGCGTGCACTGTTAGAAGCCCGTAACCTGCAAATCCCCAGATCCAGAATAATTTTTGTTGCCGATGCAGAGATGTTGAATTGGTAAATCTGTAAATCCCTAGACAGTAACAACGAACGAAACACGCCGATTGGTCCGTTCCGCGAAGATTGAAGCGGAAGTTCGTATGATCGCGTAATTGAAATATTTATGAGACATGCAAATGAAAGGGGAAGCAAAAGATCGGTGGTGAACGGTAAAAGAAAAGTTGAGATAAACTACTATGAATAGAGAGCGTTCGCCGTTATATTACTAATGCAAAGAGAAGAAGTTCTGTTCTTTCTTTTCTTTTTTTCCCCCCTCCCGCTCGTCCAAGAGAAGAAAAGGTAACTGTTGTCGCGAAACGTAAAAAGTCTCTTGTAGAAGATGTTCAGAAAATAGAGAGCCGAGCGTAGAAGCGACGGGACACCGGAAACGTAAAGAAAGCAAGGTAAACAGCTGCGGTGTCGCAGCACAGCCGTATCCGAAAGAGAATATGCTCGATAAGGTAGAGGACCAAGTACTGTACAACGTCCCCGCAGAAAAATTCAATCAGCTTAAATGCACCGAGATAAGAGTTACGGCGAACGTACTCGCAAACCGAAGCTGTTAATCAATATTACCCGGAGAGATAAATTTACGAACCTTTTCTTTTATTTAAGCTTTCGCTCGGCGATCGGTACGCATGTGTATTCTTTTATTATTGCTAGTTTAATGTGAGTATGGTTGCTGGTGTAATGGTTTCTTTGTACGAGGACATATGTAGAAATTTGATAGATGTTTATTTGTCGAATATTCGTATGAATTTTCAAGCAAATAAAAGTGACGAATAATGAATTATTTGAGTAGATGTCAGAAATACGTGGATCGCGCTGTTAGGTTGTACATAATTATCAGTGGTAATTAATTTAGTAGCGTTTCCCTGTAAAGTAATTAGCAACAGACTTGACTTAAGTCGAGCAAAGATACACGCAAAAGAAAAAGCGAAGCTAACTTCCTGACGTGGATCCTCGGTGTCTCTTTACACATTTCGAAGGTCCTTCTTTTTTTGCCATAAGATCAAGGTGCTGGCTTCATTAGACATTCTTTTCCCCGCTCTTCCACGGAAACGACAAAAGAACGACATTTAAAAGAGCGCTGGCAAAACAAAAGGACGTACGCTGACGGTTCTTTTGATTTGCATTACGACACTGTTAGGCGCCACCAAGATACACGAAATTACACATCCTAAAAACAATGGAACCCACGATGAGGGAACTAATTTCGCTTTAACGTCAAGAGAAATACGTTCACGCTCGCGTAAAGAAAAAAAATGTGCAGCGCTATCGTAAACGATCCGGTGGAAACCGACGGAATATTTTATCGTTTTATTTTAACTCGGTTTGGGGATTACTTTTCGAGTACATTTTGGTAATTAGGAGTTTCCGCTTGAGAATTATCGTTAACTGTTTATTGACCATGTGGCTGATGATACATGTGGTGTTTACGTGCAATTTATGTTGCAGGCATTTACGAATATTACAGTTTCAGATTTTCAATTTATTAATGGATCAAAGTAACGAATTTATAAATTCGCAGAGGTTCGAATTTGGAAATATACAAATTTCGAATATTCTCATTATTATCCTACAGTGCAAATTAACCACGTTCCTAAATTTCAACATTTCAAACTTGTCTAATTGTTCAAATTCAAAATGTCCCAAAGTTCCAAATGCGAAATTCCCCAGATTCTCAAAAATTCCTCAAAACCCCAATTCCCTAAATTAAGGAATTTTATTAAGGAATTAAGGAATTAAATTCTTTAAATTACCTAAATTCCACAAAATCCCACATTCTCTACAATTCACCAGACCACAAAAAATTCCCAGATTCCCCAGATCACAAAAATTCCTCAAAAATGAAGGAATTTTATTAAGGAATTAAGGAATGAAATTCTTTAAATTACCTAAATTCCACAAACTCCCAGATTCCCCAAAATTCACCAGACCACAAAAAATACCCAGATTTCCCAGATCACAAAAATTCCCCAAATTGAGGAATTTTATTACGGAATTGAATTCCTTAAAATTACATAAATTCACAAACTCCCAAATTCCCCAGACCACAAAAATTCTCCAGATTCCCCAAAATTCCCTAGATCACAAAAATTCCCTATATTCCCAATTTCACAAATTCCCTGGACTCTCAAAAATTCCCTAGGATTTCTAAAATTCCCCAAATTCATGATTTCCAAATTTCCCAAATTGCAAAACCCCTAATTCTCCATATTCCCCAAATTCCCCATATTCCCCAAATTCCCCATATTCCCCCAATTCCCAAATCCTGAATTTTCGAAACTGAAAATTTCACAAATTCCAAATTTCTCAAGTCCCTCCACACTTCACACTTCCTACTTTCAACTTACCATACTAAAAATTTTCCAAATACTTGATTTCCCATATTCCCCATACAAAGTCCCGGTATTAAAATATCTCCAAATTCCCTAATCGACCTTCTAAATCTATCATATCCGTATGAAAAAACGTGAAGGTATAACGTTCGCACGAAGCAACACGTTAAAAAGGTGGCTCGTACGTTTCCGTTGTTTCCGGCGCGAAGGATTAAAGGCGTAGCACGAAGCAAACGAAGAATTTGGAATTAGGTGCGGTTCACGGCGGGTATCAAGATAAATGAAATTCAACACGGCAGGCCGGCGAAAGTTTTATTTCGTTAATCAACGAGGAGCTAAAGTGCCGTTTGAATTATGCCGGCCTAGCGAACGCAGGATATTTAAAAAAATCCTGCGCGACGGAATTTAAAGCAGCGTAAACTACGTTCATTAAAACAAAGAACGGCAGCGTTGCGGACACACGCGGGCAATGCGTGCACACGGCATTCGCCATCGTGAATAGAGGCTGCTAGCCGACGGCTAAAAAACAAGGGGATAAAGAAGAGAGAAAAAAAAAAGAAGTGGAATAAACTCTGAGAAATACAACCTATGTAAAACACCCGGAGACAGCCAACGTAGCAACTTGCTAGACCGTTCTTATATTTCCACCCCGTCTAAAGCGCTTATAAAATGTAATTTCCCTACCATCGACTTTTGCTTTTTAATTCGTCGCACAATTTGCATGAAATCCACCACGCCCGACGATTACCAGCCCCGATACATTCCCGTGATCCGATTTCGTTCAAAAATTCTCGATATCGTACAATCCCTTGAATACGAATTGAAAATTTCATTCGTTCGCGCGATTAGCGGAGTCGGTCAAATTGAGAATAGTTACGAGGGGATTTGTAAGATTTTTATCGGTGAATAAGGTTATTGCTGTTTCAACTTATTTGAGATAGTGAGAAATATGGAGAATTGTGATATATGAGGAGGTGAAACAATAAGGTGAGGAGGGAAGTTTGTATTAGGAGAATTATGTAAATTTGAAGATTTCTTAGTTTTGTGGATTTGGAAGTTTTTCAAATTTGTAAATTCAGAAATTTTATGAATTTGTCAGTTTTGAAATTTGTTAAGTCCCGACATTATAGATTTCTATATTTACAAATACTTAAATTACACAACTTTCCAGGTTTCAAAATAGATCAATAGATTTATAAATTTGAAAATTCTCAGATGTATAAATATCCAAATATCGGATTTCCTGAAAATATTAGCGCCCAAACAAATATTTCAACTTCCAATACTATAACTCCGTAAATAGACAAGTTTCTGAAAGTATAAATTCTCAAGTAGCCAAATTACTAAATTTCTTAAGGTATAAATCCCTAAATCCCCAAATACCCAAATGTATAAATCTCAAAATCCCCAAATATCCAAATCACCAAATCACTAAATCACCAAACCCGAAATATTCAAATAATCAAATTTCCAAATGTACAAATCTTCGAATCCCCAAATCTCCAAATTTCCCAAGTCCCAATTTTCTCAAATCCCAAAAGTTCCAAGTCCCAATTTTCCTAAGTCCCAAATTTCCCAAGTCCCAATTTTCCCAAGTCCCAAATTTCCCAAGTCCCAATTTTTCCAAGTCCCAAATTTCCCAAGCCCCTAATTTTCCCAATCCCAAGAGTTCCAAGTCCCAAATTTCCCAAGTTCCAATTTTCCCAAGTCCTAAATTTCCCAAGTACCAAATTTTCCAAATTTCGAAATGTCCAAGTCCCAAATTTCTCAAGTCCTAAATTTCCCAAGTCCCAAATTTCCCAAATCTCAAAATTCTCAAACTCCAAAACTTCCAAATCCTAAATTTCCCCAGTCCCAAATTTCCCAAGTCCCAAATTTCCCAAATCTCAAAATTCTCAAATCCCAATATCCCAATAACCAAAAGTCTCCAAGTTCCTCAAATCCCCAAATTCCCAAATTCAAAAATTTCTCAACTCCCTCAAATACCTAACTTTACTCACCACCTAAATATCAGCGAATTAAATACCACTCCCTCCACATTATCCCTAGGTAAATCAAATTCAGTACCGACGAAACTCGAACCTCCTATAAATATCACCCGAAGAAGGACGAAGGTGTAAAAACCACGCTAGCTTTAGATACAAATTTTGCTTGTATTTCGGCCGTTTAAAAAGTTGAATTAATGAACGAAAGAATTCATTAATATCTGTCGGGTGAACCGGTGTACGTAACACGACGGACATACTAATCTAACTCTTAACTCAGTCACGGTCATGCAATCTTTGCTACGGGCAATAACCGTCGTGCAAGGAAGAAACACGTTACCAGATTAATAGTCGAAAAGCACGTTACCATCAAGATAATTAAACATTCTATACTCACCGGTGTATCGAACAAATTATCGATCAACCGATTAAACGGAGACCGTAATCTCCCTACGGTAGACACTCTCTTTAGTAAACAACATTTTTCCTTCGTTTTTTATCGATCCCGAGGTATTTACCGGGAAAAATTTATTGTGGTTCAATTTAAAGGATCTTTTACTCTGGAAAAATAAGTACGGACCTTTTGTATTGAAAGATTGTGGATATTTCTGAGAATTATTATTTAATTATTTATTGTTGATGACAATTGTTTATTATAGTATGTTTCGATGTTTATAGGTAAGTTTAAAAATATTTGAAATTGTTATATTAAACAGATGTCAGTCATTCAAAAGGTTGACCTTGATATTAAATATGACATTATGCAAATTGGGGTGGATAGAGTACTTGTATTCTGAAGGGTGGGTTAATTAGAGAAAGAATGTACCTATATTAAAAGCAATTAACCCTAATTAAGATTTCACTCACCCTTTCAAAATTAAACATTTCAATAGAAGTCTACGTTTCAAGGAACTTGAACAGGTGGTCGATCTACGAAAGATATCTTAGAACTAGATTTATCAGATTACACAAGTCTAGCCCTACAATCTTAAGGTCCCCAATTTCTAACGTTTCAAGATCTCAAATTTGAAATTTTTAAACTTCCATATCCCAAATTCACAAATTATCTAATTTTATAATTCCTAGTCCAACAAATCCCTAGATCGTTAGATTCCTATAGTACCAAGTTATTAGGTTTCCATATTTGAAAGTCCTCAAATTGTTAAATCCCCAAATTTCTATGGAACCAACTTACTAGGGACTTTCATATTCACAGATTTCCAAAATTTCATAGCACTAAGTTCTATTCAGAAATCCGTAAATCATCAAATCCCTAGATTCCCAAATTCCTATAGATACAAATCACTAGATTAACAAAAATTCCCCAAATTACTATATTAGCATGTCCAAAAATCCCCAAATCTTCAGATTCCAAAATTCCTATACAATCAAAATACCACATTTGCATATCCATAGATCCTCAAATCCCTAGAATCCCAAATTCCTATAGCACTAAATCACTAGATTACCATATCCAAAAATCCCCAAATTCTAAGATTCTCAAGTTGTTCTAAACTCAAATCATTTCCACATCCATAAATCCTCAAATCCATAGATTTCCAAATACTTATGGCATTAAATTACTAGATTCCCCTAGCCATAAGTCCCAAAATCCCTATATCCCCAAATTTCTATATCCCCAAATCCCTATATCTCCAAATTACTACGTCTCCAAATCCCTATATCCCCAAATTCCTACGTCTCCAAATCCCTATATTCCCAAATTCCTACTTTTCCAAATCCCTATATCCCCAAATTCCTACGTCTCCAAATCCCTATATTCCCAAATTCCTACGTTTCCAAATCCCTATATCCCCAAATTCCTACGTCTCCAAATCCCTATATCCCCAAATTCCAATATTCCCAAATTCCTATGTTTCCAAATCCCTATATCCCCAAATTCCTACGTTTCCAAATCCCTATATCCCCAAAAACCCTATATCCCAAAATCCCTATATCCCAAAATTCCTACATCCACAAATCCCTATATCCCAAAAACCCTATATCCCAAAATTCCTACATCCACAAATCCCTATATCCCCAAATCCCAATATCCCCAAATCCCAATATCCCCAAATCCCTACGTCCCAAAATTAAGTCCATCACAATCCTAATCTTCCAGTCTCCCAAAAACAGTCCCTTCCCAAATAACCTGCAAAGTCCCAAAAATAACCTAAAAATCCCTAAAATCCGATACCTGCTATTCTCCCTAGAGAAGCAAAATTTGCAGCCCGACCGTATCGCAGTTTATTCGAACCGATCGGCAAGCGATGAACGACGATCAATCTTCATCGAACGACGAGCCGTTGAATAACCGAAAACGATCGCACCGTTAAAAAAAATCAATCGGTCCCCGTTTAAAATCGGCGATTTGTAACATGGTGGCATCCTGGACGGCCAGGAAGTGCACGTACGAGGAAGAAACATGTTCTCACAGATTAATAGCCGTCGTACACGTTACCATCGAGATAATTAACATACCGTATTTACATAGACATTAGACAAACAGTTGATTAGAAAGATATAGGCGCGCCTCGACGGCTCGTATAGGCCCCGGTTAAAGGTGCTCCGAGGGCTGCTAAGGGAGAGTTAGCGTGCCGTTGTAAATACAGCCAGTATTCCAGCAGATAGGGGGTGTGATTCATGGTGGACAGCCGGCACGATCTATAGATCCAACCCGATACCGAGACATCTCCCACCCCGTGCCACCCACTAAGGCGCCCACCCTGACTCGACACACTCCTAAACCAAGGCTTTTCCTCATGCACGCAAATAGTCCATACGTTTCACCTGGATAAGGCGCGTCCGTAATCTATGGAATCCCTCAAGGAGTTAATGAACGGGCTAACGAACCGACACACCAAAAAATTCCTAACCTTTCCTACTATCGAACTTCTTAACTAGCCGGACGATTTATTTGTCAGGTGTCTCGGTTACGCTGCTACAATATTAACTCCTTGCGCTAGTATTTTTACTGCTGGAAATACAAATTTTCTGGTTGAGAAGTTTGGAAGAATTTTTGAATTTTGTTAGTAGGATGACGCATTGTCTGCGTCACTGTGTTTCATCAGAATCTACAGATGTAGTTATAATATACCTCCAAATTGATGTATTGAACCGAGTGACTATGCAAATTAGAATTGGACTTGAGCAATTTGGGATTAGGAAATTTGAGTTTTGAGAGATTTAAAATTAGGAAATTTAGGTTTTGAAGAAATTGAAACACAGAAATTTTTAATTTCAACAATTTGGGATTTGAAAATTTTGTCTTCACATGGTCTTCACACAGCTTACAATATACGTGAGTATGTGTAAAGTACATATGTGTAGAGTATGTGTAAAGTATGTGTAAAGTATGTGTATGTATGACAGTAATAGTATACACACATACATATAGTATATGTGCATATGTATACTATTAATATCATACATACACATGCATATACATATAGTATATGTGCATATGTATACTATTAATATCATACATACACATGCATATACATATAGTATATGTGCATATGTATACTATTAATATCATACATACACATGCATATACATATAGTATATGTGTATATGTATACACATATGTATAGTATATGTGTATGTAACTCATATATGTACGTATACAATACTACAAACTTAAATAAAAAATACCTATTCTTGTATTAAACAGAAAGTTGAGTCACCCCTTCCTACTCGAATGGCGTAAAGTGTTAAATTGTTTCAAAGTAGCACCGAAAGTGATAAGGTGGCTTAACGTCGCCGGCAAAATTAGCTTGCGCAGCGTCCGAAAATTAGTTTATTACAACAAATGGTCGTTGTCGGAAATATTTGCGATAAGAACGTGAGCAACAATACCCAGCTTGAGGCTACATCCACGTAAGGTCAACATATTATTATAATTATGTTTGTGAAGGTTCAGGGCGTGTGTCGGAAGGGAAAATGGTGGCTAACCCAAGTAGTATTTCGAAGAATCTTAGAGCTCCTCAGAAATCCCGTAAGCTCTCTCCGCACGGATATTTAGGTAATGCGTATACCTACATGTTCCAGTTAATTACTGTTGGTTCACAAGCCCCGGTTTCGCATGCTCGTTTTCGTGAATTTTCTTACGGTGTTTCTTGCTGAAACAGCGTTGAGATACTCGCCGGCAAAAACTAGCGGCGAAATTGTTACTTTCGGGGAAAATTAAATTCAGGAATTTGTATGCGCGTGTGCATTTTTGTAGAAAAAGAAAGAGAACACGAGTGACAAAAATACCCTGATTAGGTTTACAATTTTCAGGTTAAAATGCATTGATAAATACAGTTATATTAATATTTAGACATCGGAGTACTGTATTTCTTATTGAAGGGGTGATTTATCACGTTTATTTTATAAATAAATTATTGTTCACAACAATAAATTGTAGATTTGAAAAATTTCATTTCATAACTTTTCAATGTGTTTTATAAAAATATGAGAAACAGTACAATTTTAATATTCTAATGCAACTCCCATAACCTCATATAATCCTCTGGATATACAAAAAATAATTTTGTTTCAATATCCTGAAAAAATAGTACGCCAATTTTTTTAAATTATCAGTGTTTTCTTAAATCATTGGTCAAATGATTGTTTATAAAATATATGTCGAATGTGTTTCGTTAAAATAAATAATATTTTAATTAAAATAAGTAATGTACCTAGAGGTGAATAAGGGATGAACGATAATTTAAATAATTATCCGTCAACAAAAGTTAAGCATGTTAATGTACACAATTCAGAATGAGAAATCTAAGAAGTGTATAAACCGTGTTAAATAAAAAATGCATTTTTATAAACGAGCAAAATGCACCCCTTTCGAATTTCTCTTCCTAACGACAACATCGTCAGACTACGAGCGTATGCTTTAAATGAAAGGGGTTAAAATTGAAGGGTGCCTCGGTGAAACAGCGCTAATACCGCATTCCATCTGAAAAAAAGAGAAGAAAAAAGAAGTGGCCAGACCGTACCAGGTCGTACCGCTTTTACTCTCGCCTAATATGCAGTAAAGACTCTCGTGGCTGGCAAGCTTCAGGTACTAATTAACCCTGCAGTAACTGCGGACCTAAAATTAATGATTTTCAGTGATACAAGCTTATCCCCATCCCCTGTTGCGTTCTGCCTACAAAACAGCAATTGCTTATTACTGAAAATGTTTCTTTCTCGGTTACTTCAACTTTCGTGTTTCACAGATGTGTCTTGCAAATCTGAGTTTGCAATTTTTGGAAGTTGATTTTCTACATTTTTATTTCTGGAATTCATTTTTAAAATTTTTATGAAATTTGGCAATTGTTTACGTTTCGAATTCTTAAATTTGACAATTCTCTAATTTGCACATTCGCAAATTACGAAATTTTCCAGGTTCCGAATTATCCTCTAAAAATTTTCAAATTACCTTGTTTCCAAATTTCAGAATTTCCAAATCCCTATAATCTTCAAATTTCTAACCTTTTTAAAGCTCTTGGAAAATTTATATTTAGGGATCTATTTTTTTCTAATAATAGGAAATATTAAACTCCATAAATTGCAACAAATTCCCCAAATACCCAAATCTGAAAATTTTCAAATTGCAAAGTTCAACATTTAAGAAAAAAGTAAATTTCGCTATGAAATTTCAAAATTGTTCAATATGTTCCACAATCAAATTTTGTAATTTTTCAATCTGTTTCACTATCAAATTTTTCAATCTGCACCACCATCAAGCTTTACAATCTTCCCACCCTCAACCATTCTTCAAATTTCCAATTTGTTTCAATTTTTAAAACACCCATTTCTCTTTTTCGCAGCGTTGAAAATTTGTGGAAAATTTCGTGAAAAATCAGCTGAATTTCGAGCTCATTGTTCCCGATATATTCGAAGCGTTGCAAAGGGTCGATGATTAAAGGCGATGTATGCAAAGGTTAATGATTAAGGGCGAACGTATTTCTCATTAGGCAGCTACGGATCGTTACTTTCACGTCAAAATATCGAGAATGAATTAGACGTTGGTAAAGGTGTCGGAGGTAATTTGTAATTAAGGTGAGATTTTGTTAAGAAGATTAATGTCTCTTTATTGATCGAGCTGATGGCGAAGAGTAACGAACCGCAGTTCGACGAGTAAAGAACCGATCTTTTTTCGGCTTCGTATAATTGAAACCATCTCAACAACTATTTATCATGTTTGATATTAAACTGACAACTGAATTCACAAATTTTAGTGAAAAATATCCCGTAGTAACAGGGTGACTCAAACAAATATTATTTTCACTCTCACCCTCTAAAAATTATTTATACAAAATAAATTATATCTAGCATTTACGAAAGATAAATAAATAAAAAAATTCTAGAAAAATAAAATAATTGAGCGAATTCGCGTGATAAAAAGAAAATTCTAAAATGTCGGCGTGAACGTCGCGATCGTTTCACTTAGGTGAGAAATTTTTGTTATTTTTTTCAGCGAGAGCAGCGTTGGTTGTGTGAAAAGTACGGAACAGAAAATACGTTTACCTTTCAACAGAAAACGGAACTGAATTCGTGAAACAAGAATTTACTACGTCATTTCACTACCTAAGAACAGCATAAAAAGTTAGACTGCGAAACAAGAGCAGAGAGAAATCCTTGACTGAAGCTTCTTCATACTTTCAGTACTCTATCTCCACCGTTTCGCTTTATTATACCACTGTCTTCTCGTAAACTTCCAAAATTCCAGCTCACAAGGCGCTATATCGCGAGCCTTTAAACAACGATTAAACGATAGCGCGGAAAACGATCGAACTTTTATCAAAATTAATTTATCTTGTAATTTACCTCGCGATAATTTACCTTGTATCAGATTTTGATCATCGACCATTTCATTAAATAAAATTATTTTTGACAAAAGAAATATTTCTGACGAAACAAATATACTTGAACGAAATATATTTGACGAAAGAAATATTAATTTTCCTACGTAAACATAGAAAGAACCGCAGGGGTGTTTTATGCTCCTCCATTTTTCTGGTAATAAGAAAAGCGTGCAATACCGTTCGAGTCTAGTTCAGATTTCGTAATCCTTTTTTAGCTTCTTTGTGCTTTCCCGGGTAATATCGACTCGCATAGATTTCACTTAACCACGTAATTAAGATAGATCTTCTCTTTCGCGATAATAGAAGGGAGAGCCAACAACTTCGTAGCTATTTATTTACCGCCCTTTATTCCTTCCTCTACCGTCGATTAACAGGTTGACGATCGGTGTAAAATATTTGCAATTTTTCATCGTATCATATTTTATTTCGTACATTTTATGAGTGAAGAAAACGAACCATCGAAATTGGCCATCGAGCCAAGATTTATACAACTAAAAAATTCATCATTCGAAACTTTAAATGAAGTTTTGATGAAGAATTTAATTACAAATCAGAAGTTGCATCTGAACTGTAATGTGCGTCTCGAGTGACACGATCTTAAAAGAGTTAACGATAACAATTTTCCTTCTGAAATTATAAATTTTTAATGTACACATATATTAAATTACAAATTCTTAATGTACACAAACGCTAAATTATACTTTAGTGATCATATATGTTGTGATGAATGATTAACGTATTCTATTGACACAGTTTAGAAATTAGACGAAAGTGTAACATCAGAAAGAAGAATAGATTTGTCGCGTATCAAGAGTTCGTTGTAAAGGCCGATTCGAAGAGTCCGGCGATGAAAGGAGAGATTTCGGATCGATGTTCTATGACGTGTGCATAAATTGCCGGCCAGTTGGTTCTTTTATCGCGGCCGCATGATCGATGAGGGTACCGATCAACGAAATGTAAGGAAGAATGCGGTTTCAATATTTCTTTCGGAGCCCACTGACAAATGATTCTCGCCGGTCAATCGGATACGAATCTGAAACGTTATGTATCATCGTTTGTACAATAAAGCCCGTTACCCGTTTCCCCGATTTATTTATTACGACTTCTGAAAGTGATCACGTTTTGCCGAAAGCTTCGGCTTCTCTGTGGAATTCCATTCTCGTACGACGATACATTTTCCGAGGCTTCTTTATTCGTATCTATAATCTTCGTTGATAATTATCTCTCTTATATATAATCTATTGTCTCTTCAAATTAAATACCATAGGCGTAAATTCTTTAACAGTAAGACAACCTATCAGTTAGACTAATTTCAAGGTTCACAAGAGTGTGTCACATTTTATATTTCGATATTGCATAAAATTGTATATCTCGAAATACCTATATGACAAAATCTCTATATCCGGAAATCTCTACATCCTCATGTCACTACATATATCCCGAAATCTCTGTTCCAAAATCCCTATATGACGAAACCCCTATATTATACAGAAATCTCTACATCCCGACATCTCTACATACTGAAATCGCTATATCCTAAAAATCCCTATATTCCAGAAATCTCTAAATCCCAAAATTCATATACCCCAAAAATCCCTAGGCCCGCCAAAAATCCCTAGGTCACCGAAAAAACCCTAGGCCCGACAAAAAATCCCTAGATCCTCCAACAATCCCTAGATCCAAAAATCACTATATCCTAAAAATCCCCAGATTCCAAAATCCCTATATCCCAAAATCACCCAAAACCCAAAATCTCTATATCCAACGTCCCCATACCCAAACCTTAAAAATGCAATTTTAATTAATCCACACCATCCTTCTCCACAATTAAAAGTCATTGACATAAAAAATTAAAATTGTTTTAAAAAGTACCAAATTTGTATTTAGAGAAATAAATAATCGTTCGAGAGGTATTAACGTTGTTGGTTTAGTATTAAAATGTACTTAAACGAAGAGAAACTGTAATTATGAATTTCAGGGAACGGGAAGTAGTCAACAAACATTATTGCCGCGTTATTCGAGTATATCGAAGTAGAATCGTAATTCGATAACTGGACGAAGCGCGTTTTAAAAGAGACTCTGACAGACAGTAGGTCTGTAAATGATTGTGGCAGAACGTTAATGGTTAACCATAAACCAGTCGTGTTTATTTTGCCGGATACTCGAAACGCATTTGTTCGGTGAACAACACCGATGCTGTAAATTCTTCATGGCGTTACGGGTGCATCGATCAAAGCGCGTATTGAATACCAAATATATCTATCTAGCTATCTGTACAGAGTCGAACGGCAACGGGATCGATTCAACCTGTTTATTGCACAACTTCTAGCTATCAAATTTTTTTTTTTTTTGCGAATTAACTATATGAACGATAACTGCCACACGTTCTTTTTTTTTTAAATAAACGTTCCATTTCATTTTTCGTGTCTACAAATTCGTGGAGTGTCAAATGTGTGGCGAATTTATTGAATGTTTAGAATTGTAGTATTGCGAATTTATATAATTGCAACATTTTTTAGGGGGGTTTTTAATTTTTCATATGTTAATATGTAATCTGCAAAGGTAATCAAATTTAAAAATTTCATCTTACAATTTTTTGGATCAACAAATTCCAAGCACTACAATTTCCTACACTATCAAATCCCTAGACTCCGAAATTCTTAGAATTCCGAATTCTTAGGGTTAGAAATCCTTATATGCTGAAATTGGTATACTCCAAATACCTAGATCTCAAAATTCTATACCCCGAAGTTTCTATGTCCCCAAATTCCTAAATTCCGAAATCCCTATATCCCAAAATCGATATATCCCAAATTTCTAGATTTCAAATTCCTATATCCCAAAATCCCTATGTATCGAAGTTCCTATGTCCCCAAATCCCTACATCCCGAAATCGGTATATTCCAAATTCCTAGATCTCAAATTCCTATATCCCCAAATCCCTATGTACCGAAGTTATGTCCCCAAATCCCCAGATCCTAAAATTGCTAGTGCAACAAATACTCAACATCCACAGATGGCAAAATCCGAAATGTCGCAAAATTCCTTTCATGGCGTAACTGGAATCAGCCAGAACAAACACGGAACGAATTCGCCAGCGAATAAAGAGCAACGCCTGAAACGCACGCAATTACATTTCGACGCAGCCGTGCACGAAAAGGAAAAATGAGTGGAAACACGAAAACAGGAACGGTTTTTAACGAGTTCTCTGCGCCGGCCAGATAGCTATGCAAAATACGCTTTTCTCGCGCGTGAAAAGTACGACCTAGATCGAAACGATTCGGAATATGGAAAGGAATAAACCGGAACACGAAGGAGCGAAGGAATAAAGCAGGCCATACGGATACGAAAAAAAAAAGAGATGTACCGATGTCAACCCACGAGCTGGCGCGTGAAGAGGCTGCGTTTAGAAGAGCCACGGCTCCGATTGGTCACAATGAAAAAATGGACGCCTCACACGTATTTTCGGCGGAACAATTGGCTCGAGCCGGTCACGCGCACCAATTAGGCGAAAAACAATGACAGTCGGCAAACGTCTCTCTAGCGAGCGAGATAGCGCGAATTGCGTTCAGCAGTTGTTATTGTCATTATTATTCTTATGCGTCTGTATGTAACGCTGGAAGTGTTCACGGTGGGGATAGAGCTTCTTTTACTTCGGGTCCTCACGCGCCAACTCGTGGGTTGACATCCGTACGTAAATTATTACGCCTAAATTGAAAATTCACGCGTACCAAAAATACGAGAAAAATTTACAATATTTGAACTGCGAGTGCGTCACGAGTGCGTCATAGCTCACGCGCCAACTCATGGGACATCCGTACGTAAATTATTACGCCTAAATTGAAAATTCACGCGTACCAAAAATACGAGAAAAATTTACAATGTTTGAACTGCGGGTGCGTCACGAGTGCGTCATAGCTGACGCGCCAACTCGTGGGTTGACATATGTACGTGTAAACGCGAGGAGAAGCTGAGTCCAGCGTTCACAATCGTCGGCTAAAGTTATGCGAGGAAAATCGCGGTGAAAATTGGCGGGAACCGTTTCCATGCATTCTTGCGGTAACGAAATTTCGAGCGGGTTCCATTTCCGGCGATGTACGCCGAGCTACGCTCGCAGTTTTGCCTGTCGAAAGTTTGTCGAACCGATTGCTGTCCCAGCCCGGGACTTTTTCGCTTCGACGTTGCTTCTTTAAGGGTCAAGAACATGCTCCGATTACTTCGAGTACGATTTTTAAGGATTTTTGTGTCCTGTAGCGAAAAATTGATAATAGTAATTTTTTAATTCTCCAAATTTTCATATTCAAAAATTTTCAAATCTTCAAACTTTTGAACTCACTAATTCCCAAATCCCTAAATCTCCGACTCCTTAATTCCCCTATTTCCTAATTCCCCAATTTGCTAATTTCGTAATTTTCTAATTTCCCAATTTCTTAATTCCACAGTTCCCTAATTCCCCAGTTCCCTAATTCCCCAGTCCCCTAATTCCCCAATTCCCTAATTCCCTAATTCCCCAGTTCCATAATTCCCTAATTCCCTGAATCCCCAATTCTCCAACTCTCTAATTTCCTAATTCCCCAATTTCCTAATTTCCTAATTTCCCAATTTCCCAATTTCCCAATTTCATAATTACCCAGTTCCCTAATTTCCTAATTCCCCAATTCTCCAACTCCCTAATTTCCCAGTTCCCTAATTCCCTAATTCTCCAACTCCCTAATTTCCTAATTTCCCGTTTTCCTAATTCCCCATTCGCCCAATTCCCAAACTTTCCAAATCCCAAAACGCTAAAATCTCTGAACTTCCAATCCGACAGTTTCGCAATGTCGAAAATCGTCGAACAAACGGGTAATTATCCAGGTATATCGAGAAAGACGATCGAACGCGGAATTTGAATTGCAATATTTACTCGGCTGTCGGTACGGAACGATCGTATGTCGATGGCACGGGGCTATTGTTCATACGTAATAAAGTTTCGGGTAATCAAAATTGCGCGTAAGCGGGGTCGCATTGTGCATTCCTTGTACGCGGAGATTCGGCTTCGAATTTCGCAGGTTGCCGCTATGCCGAGCATAAATTGCCCCTTTGTGTATCTTCCGGGATTGTGTAACAGGTTGTTGGCAACGAGGGATACGCAATGAACGACTTTGGTGGTTGGTACACACAGGACCGCACTGCCGCTGGATACAAAACACCATTTCGTCGAGCGATTGCTTTGCAACAACAACGACATGTAATTAGAATGCGTGCGCGGCCTGTACACATGTGCTCTATCGCTTTTCCATACCGGTCCGTTAACACATTTCGAAATTATAATATCGACATTTTCTGAATCCTTTATTTTACCCTTTCGAAACGTTACAATTGTTTTCTTTGCTAGTCTCATTTTCATCGTTATCTCTTTTGATTTGGGAGTTTAGCGGTTTTAGATTTTTTACGTTTTGGGGATTTAGAGGGTTAAGGGGACATGTGGAAATTGGAGGTTCGAGGATTTGGGAAATTTGCAAAATTTCTAAACTTTCAGAACCTCAAGTCCCCAAATCTACACATCCTCAAATTCCTATATTCCCCAAATTCCTAAATTTCTAAATTCCCCAAATTTCTAAATTTCCCAAATTCCTAAATTTTTTAAATTCCTAAATTCCCCAAATTCCTAAATTTCCCAAATTCCTATATTCCCCAAATTCCTAAATTTCCTAAATTCCTAAATTCCCCAAATTCCTAAATTCCCCAAATTCCCAAACAATACTCTCACAGTCCCTTAATTCCCCAGATCCAAAAGTAGAAAAATCCTCCTCATCAACTATTTCAAGAATCTTTGTAATGTTTATAAATTTCACTGAGAAATAACCGACACTCGTATTTTCGCGAATTACATCGGTTGGCTGTATATTGTTAAACGCGGAATACCTCGGCAAGAATACAAGGCAAATATTAATCCATAAATCATGCCGCGATTTTATTGCAATTTTCGTACGTACGTTCTAGCAGTAATTATTGTGTTACGGTGATACTACCCTCAACGGTGGTAACAAACGTGTGTTAGTGCTATCGCACCGTATAATTCCCCGGTGTACGAAATGGAATAAATTCCATTTCGATTACAATTGTCCCGTTTCGCAAATTGGTCTTATGAGATAACATGAGCCTGGTATAATGCGACGCATTACACTCACATTTGCTGTTCTGCGCAGACATTTATCATAAAATATTTCTTCTGTCGGCTTTTTTTAATAATTATTCACAGTAACCAACTTGAAACTGGTATCAGGTTTATCAATTTACGTCTTCACATTTACTTATTTATTTTTCAACTTTATTTTTAATTTCGAATCACGAATTACAGATTGTTCAGTTTTCAAATACCACAAATTCCAAACTCCTGCAATTCCAAATTTCAAAATTCCCAGATTCCAAAATTCCCTAGGTTCAAAAATTTCCTAGGTTCCAAAACTCCGCAGATTCCAAATTTCCTAAATTTCAATATCTTAAATTCCAAATTTTCCAGATTCCAAAGTTTTAAAACTCCCTAGATTCCAAATTCTCCAAATTCCAAACTTCTCAAATTTTAAATATCTCAAAATCCAAATTCCCCAGATTCCAAATCACCCCAAGTTCCAAAACTCCCTAGATTCCAAATTCCCCAAATTTCAAGTATCTCAAATTTCAAAACTCCCCAGATTCCAAATCTCCCCAAGTTCTAAAACTCCCTAGATCCCAAATTCTCTACATTCCAAACTCCTCAAATTTCAAACACCTCAAATTCCAAATCTCCCCAAGTTCCAAAACTCCCTAGATTCCAAATTCCCCAAATTTCAAGTATCTCAAATTCCAAATTCCCCAGATTCCCAATCTCCCCAAGTGCCAAAACTCCCTAGATCCCAAATTCTCTACATTCCAAACTCCTCAAATTTCAAACACCTCAAATTCCAAATCTCCCCAAGTTCCAAAACTCCCTAGATTCCAAATTCCCCAAATTTCAAGTATCTCAAATTCCAAATTCCCCAGATTCCCAATCTCCCCAAGTGCCAAAACTCCCTAGATTCCAAATTCCCCAAATTTCAAATATCTCAAATTGCAAAATTCCTCAGATTCTAAACTTTGTTTTTACTTTCAAAGTAAAATATAAATTAAACACTGATGGGTTTCTGAATAAAAAAAAAAAGTTTGTTCAACGACGGCAATAAACTGTTCAGAATTTGATGAGAACACGACTGTTCACTCGGTAGCCACGGTTTTGCGCAAAGGAATTCATGAAACGAGTGTGTTTACATATTATACAGGCATACGTGGTGTACACAATTTAGCATGACGTCGAGATTCGGCCTTTGAAATATTCATAGGCTGGTAGAATGAGAAGCTGCGAGACACGGGCCAAAAAGGGTACCGATAGAAAGGGGTAAAGGAAACAGCGGAGAAAACAGAAACAAGAGCAGCTTTCCTTCGTTCTCCGCAAGAAAACTCGGCTCACTCGAGTGTTAAGCCGAGTTCTCACTTAAAACGGTACACGTGGCAGTTCGAGAGCGCCTCACCCCTTATTTTCCATCTTTGTTTCGACACAGAAATGGCGTTCGCCTCGAGTTAAATGGGTTTACCGGGTCTGAAGGGGTACGCGTCGAATAAACGTGCGATTAAACTCTGCTCGTTATTAGTTCGGGACTGCGAATAACAGTTGATTGGTCGTGTGACTTTCGGTTCCTTCGATACACTGAATATACAAATTATAACGAAACTCGAACACCCTTTGTTATCGAACTTTTTCGAAATTTAATGGACGCGATGGTATTTGAACGACAGAGATATTTCGCAGATTGTATCAAAATTAAGATAATTGTATTTGTAGTTTTATATTGAACATTTAACAGATTTATGAATCACCGATGTTTAGATTGAAAATTAAGTACAAAAATAAATAACATGAACTTGTTTAAATAATTTTTATAATTTAAAATATGCGATCAAATATCTATAATTTTTAGAGAATTCAGATTATCGTTAGATTGTTATTAAAAATAGATTGTGTGGAAAGTGAAACGTTTCGCTGGAATTCGCAAAACTGGAAATAGTCTGTTGTCAGGGATAATATTAATGAAATTTGGAGAAACCCTTTTCGAGAATATAATAACGTTTGACTTGCCACGAAGGTGGATAGGACGAGGAGATTGCGATGGGATTTCTCGAGAGAACCAATTTTAAATCTGGTGAGAACTAAGATATAGGCAGCTCAGCCGCCATAACTTTAGATTACGCGACAGTCCCCGTTTCATAATCTATCCATTTTCTGGGAGCATGCGTGGAACAAGAAGAAAAATCATGTGAAATATTTCTTGGGGAAACTAGCGTAGAGATTAATCCTCTGACGACGGTGTCTGGGTCAATTGTGACCTGGATGAGAGCTGCGCGAAGGTGCAAGTGTATGCTGGGTAACAGCGATGGGTTGGGTCAAGCTTTGTAATTTTATCATTTGGAAATTTGCATATTGGTACATTGGAAATTTTGTAAATTTCAAGTTTTCTTAGTTTTCAATTTTCTCGTAAATTTCTAATTTTCCAAATTTTCAATTTTCCCCATTCGCAATTTCCCCAATTCCAAATTTCCCCAATTCCCTATTTCCTCAATTCCAAATTTCCCCAACTCCCAATTTCCCCAGTTCCCTATTTCCCCAATTCCAATTTCCCCAATTCCAAATTTCCCCAATTCCAAATATCCCCAATTCCCTATTTCGTCAAATCTAATTTCCCCAATTCCAAGTTCCCCAATTCTAAATTTCCCTAATTTTCAATTTCCCCAATTCCCTATTTCGTCAATTGTAATTTCCCCAATTCCCAATTTCCCCAATTCCAAATATCCCCAATTCCCTATTTCGTCAAATCTAATTTCCCCAATTCCAAGTTCCCCAATTCTAAATTTCCCTAATTTTCAATTTCCCCAATTCCCTATTTCGTCAATTGTAATTTCCCCAATTCCCAATTTCCCCAATTCCAAATTTCCCTAATTTCCAATTTCCCCAATTCCCTATTTCCCCAATTCCAATTTCCCCAATTCCAAATTTCCCCAATTCCCTATTTCGTCAATTCTAATTTCCCCAATTCCCTATTTCCCCAATTCCAATTTCCCCAATTCCAAATTTCCCCAATTCCCTATTTCGTCAATTCTAATTTCCCCAATTCCCTATTTCCCCTATTCCCTATTTCGTCAATTCTCAATTTCTTCACTTTCCAAGTTCCCAAAACTCTAATGTCCCTAGTTTCCAATTTTCCAAACCCCCAAGTTTTCCAAAAATCCCCATTTCCTTAGCTCCCCTAGCTTCTGGTCCAAATTTCCCTAGCTTCCAATTTCCCTAGTTTCCAATTTCCAAATTTCACAAACCTTGAAATCCCTAGTATCCCTAGAGTCCCTAATATGCCTAATATCCTAAATTTCCCAATTACCATAATTCTCCACTCCCCAAGTATTCAAATCGACAATTACTCGGAACTTTCCCGCAAATTTCCAAAACCCCAATTTCCCAAAATCGAAAATTCCCCCGAAAATTTCGAAATCTTACAGATGACAGTTCACGCAAGTACCTGGTAACCGTCGACGGCGATATACGGCGAGTAACCATAAAACGTGAAAAACAATCGGCAGAAGGGTAAAAATCTTTCTCGCAGCAGGCAGCTGAAAAACCGGCTATTATTTACGCTCTTATCCGCGCGTGTACGTGGCTGAAAAATCTTTGCACGCGTTGCGGTTTGAATACCGCGTTAATAAAGCTGCTCGCAAGCTAAATACGAGAGCTTGGAGGATCTTTGTTCTCTGGAAGAGAAGGAGAGGCTGTAGGATAGCGGTTAAAGGTATAGAGACGGTGCAGGAGCAAAAAAGAGCAGCGTAGAAAGAGCAAAGAAGAATGCCGTGGGTGGAAAAGGGAGCGAAGAAACGGGCGAGAAAGAGAAGGGGAGACAGCGGTTTATGTCTGACATGGTAATTTTTATTTCCCCCGGCAAAAAGGTGGGCTTTCATGCGGTCGCCGCTTTCATCCTGGTCTCGAATGATAAAGGCTCCTGGAGAGTAACGGAGATGGTCGTAACAGAAGTAGGGGACGGGGTAAAAAAAGCCCGTAGGAGAAGAGAAGCTGCAAAAACGTTAAAATTATGGGCCCGGCTTTTCAAGGAACCATACACACGTGGGAATACAAACAATAGACCCCACGTACTTACGTTACGGCGTAGCTTGGCTTAGCAGTTTCAACTTTCGCAACAGTTTTGTCGACCTATCTGAAACCTCGCCGCGCGTGCACCCGGGATTATCAAACGTAAAAATGTCGCCAGCTAAAAATCGTCCCTCAAACTGCATAGAAACTCGACACGTTCTTCTTTCCTGCGTGTTTTCACCGTTTTTTCCCGAGCTATTCTTTTTTAGCTTACTGTCGCTTTTTCACAGTCGGCAGAGATTAACTAAATTGATAGTCAAACGCGTACGAGTTAATCCCCTTTTCTGACGCGACAACCCTCGAGATATGTTCAACGTTGAATAATTGCCGCGGCTATTACTATTATAACGTACGCGTTTAGTTAGTATCAAAACGTACACTTCAGCGAATTGTTGCCCTCTTCCGGGAAAATTCCAGCGAAAAAAACACTAGGATTTGTCGACTTCCTCGAGGGTGATTATTTAACTTGGTGATTAGGAATTTGGCGAAACGAATTTCGAGATTTTGGGGATCTAGGGATTTCGGGAATTTGGCTAGAGTAGAATCTGCCATTTGGGGAATTTGGAATTTGTAAAATTTAGAATCTGGGGAATTTTTGCATTTGGGGAATTCTGAATCTAGGGAATTTTGAGATCTTGAGCATTTGGAATCTAGAGAATTTTGGTATTTGGGAAATTAGAAATCTGGGGAATTTTAGAATTTGAGGAATTCTGAATCTGGGGAATTTTGAGATCTTCATTTGGAATCTAGAGAATTTTGGTATTTGGGAAATTAGAAATCTGGGGAATTTTAGAATTTGCGGGATTTGAATCTAGGGAATTTTGAGATCGAGTATTTTGGAATTGAGGGAATGTGAAATCTAGAGAAATTTGGTATTTGGGAAATTTGGAATCACTAGAATTTTGAAATCTCGATAATTTTTTAATCTGGAGAATTTGTGAATTTGGGGAATTTGAAATTACGGCGATATAGAATTTGTAACGAAAATACCTAGACTCCTGAATAAACAGAAATGTGACAACTGACGAATGATGATGAAAAAGGAAAACGTGACAGATTAAAATATACCAGAAATTTAAAAATTACTGTTTTAAAACTTGATAGTCTAGAAATCTTGAAAATTCTATCACTCTATAATCTGAAATATATACATTCCTAACAAATATCAAAAGAAAGATAATCAATAAAACAGAAGGTAACACTGCAGCCAAGTGTACATATTCGTTCCAACGAATGCACCCAAGTTTTTCAGATAGCAGGTGACAGATAAGTATGTTATCGGAATACTTAGTCGTCTACGTACACGCCTGACGAGTTTAATTAAATACCGGCCGACGATGAAAAGTCTGTATAACGTGCATAACGTGATTCAGATAAAATAACCAGATAAACGAAATGAGCAAACAAAGGTAGAGAATCTCGTTTCTTTTATTACTTTTATCAGCGTTGAATTTGTTGGCGATATTTACGCGAGCACCCTTTGCGGATTTGTTCGCTGAATACCCAGTACATTTGCGCGGTGTATGTTTAAAAGTGCGCAGTACTTAATTTACGACCTTAATTAACCGTAGTATCCCTTGGCACAAACGCCGCAGACGTCTCCCCAAAGGGCTACGAGAAGAGCACGTCAGTCCTGAAACGCGTAAAAAATTGTTCCTAACCAAATTTGTCGCGTTTCAGAGGAAAGTGGAATGCCCTTTTATAAAAAGAAGCCTGAACGCTCGTTACACGATTAACAATTCCGAGATCACACGGGATAATGTTTATGACGTAACTTTGCCGACAAACTATAACTAGATGTACCTCAAACTTTACAGGGATGAGTAACGATTTTTTGTTTTACGAAGGATAACTAAAGAGCACGTGTATATTTAACTTGTAATCGCAGATTTTTTTAACTGTATGTTTAATATTTCGTAGTGGCAATAACTTTATATTTTTATGGTTCATTTTTGAAATTTTTTGCGTTTGTGCTTTTCGAATTTTGAGAATGCAGTTACAAGTTCTTCGATTTACTAAATTTTTGCTGTCATAAATTCCAAAATATATATTTTTCAAATCACTATTTCTAAATCCCACATTTCTCAAATTCCAAAATCCAAATTCCAATTATCTCAAATTCCAAATTTCCCAGACTCCAAAATTCCCTAGATTCCAAATTCCCTAAATTTCAAACTTCTCAATTTCCAAATTTCTCAGATCCAAAAATTCCCTAGATTCCCAATTCCCCAGAGTATAAAATTCCCTAGATTCCCAATTCCCCAGAGTATAAAATTCCCTAGATTCCCAATTCCCCAGAGTATAAAATTCCCCAGATTCCAAATTCCCTAAATTCCACTCCTTAATTTCCAAATTTCTCAGATCCAAAAATTCCCTAGATTCCCAATTCCCCCGAGTATAAAATTCCCTAGATTCCCAATTCCCAGAGTATAAAATTCCCTAGATTCCCAATTCCCAGAGTATAAAATTCCCCAGATTCCAAATTCCCTAAATTCCACTCCTCAATTTCCAAATTTCTCAGATCCAAAAATTCCCCAGAGTAAAAAATTCCCTAGATTCCAAATTCGCCAGAGTGCAAAATTCCCCACATCCCAAATTCCCCACATCCCAAATTCCCCAAATTCCCCAAATTCTCCAAACTCCCCAAATTCCCCAAATTCCAAAATTCCCCATACGCCAAAATTCTTCAGATTCCAAATTCCCCACATCCCCTAAATTCCAAATTCCCCAAATTTCATTCCCAAATTTGCATGTCCTAACCAAGTTACCTCCCCTAAAAATCTTAAACACAATCTAGCTTAGAGATAAATAAACGAATCCTATAATTGAACAAAATCCTAATAACACATTTGATAGAATCACGCGAGAAAAATGCATACATGCATAACACGACAGGCAAAGCGTTAAAGGAGTTCGATTCCTAAAACCGATAGATCGCGTTCCGTTCTAATCGCGGACATAAAGGAGCCCGTGTTCCAACGGCATATGAGAAATTCCCGGATAAAAAGTATTCCGGTGCAAAAGAAACAAGTCTCGCATCGAGTAGGTGGAATACAACCGTTCGAGGATGGAAATGGGTCGGGAAGGGAACGAAATTACAGGAACGAAATTCTGCGAAGGAACGAGGATGGATCCGCGCACGTATAGGTTGCACGCACATGGAAAAGCACGCGTGATTTTGACTTGACGTAGGAAGAGTGGCTGCCAAGCGCAGCCACTTTAAATGCAGATGCAGCTTGCACAAGCTGGAGACATCTTCTGCTCCACAATCAGCTTTTACTCACTCGAAGCATCGCACCCCTCTGCTCCACCCATCGACCACTCAACTTTATGGTTCTCCGATGCTCTTCTTTTAAGTACCAATAACTGTCCGGTTCTCTGAAGTATCGAAAGCATTCAGAGCCCTCCGCCCATGTACATGTAAACCAACCGAGCGTGTCTATGTAACCACCATTTTCGATATCTCGAGAGCGTTTAAGTTAAACGGTGTATCTCTTACGCGAGATGTTTCCTATCGCGATAGTAACTTACCCCCTTTTCGAACCTACTCGATCGGAAAGGTATTCGATGAAGTCCTGCTTACGAATCTGAACCACGTGGACACGAGGGTGCACTGGACAATATTTGAACTAGCGAATTTTCAAGAACTTTAACTGTTCTTAAATATCTGGGTTTATCAGCTATCAGTTCTGAAACTTTTCAATTTTTAAAATCTTACAAGTTGTAAGATTATCTACATATCCAATTATCTAGATACAAAAATACCTACATTGCTAATTCCCTAGACTTTCAATTTTCTAGATTTCTAATTTCTAAGATTATCATTTCTCTGCTCTGCCAATTCCCTAGATTTCCAATTTTCTACATTACCAATTCCCTAAATTATCAATTCCCTAGATTCCCAATTCCCTACATGATCAATTCCCTAGATTACCAATTCCCTAGATTTCCAATTTTCTACATCACCAATTCCCTAAATTATCAATTCCCTATATTCCCAATTCCCTACATGATCAATTCCCCAAATTCCCAATTCCCTAGATTCCAAATTCTCTACATTACCAATTCCCTAGATTTTCAATTTTCTACATGATCAATTCCCTAGATATCCAATTTTCTACATGATCAATTCCCTAGATTCCCAATTTTTTACATTACCAATTCCCTAGATTCCCAGTGCTCCAAATGCCAAATTTCCTAGATTCCCCAAGGCTCCTAATTCCAAATTCCCTAGATTTGCAATTACCCAAATTCTTAATGTTCCGAATTTCCCATCCAAATCCTAAATCCCTAAATTCTACATCCAATATCCCTAAATCCCAAATCTCTATACCCAAAATCCCTATATCTCTATATCCCAAGTCCCAAATCCCTAAATCCAAAATCCCTAGATCCTCGAATCCCCAAGAAATCTGTACCCTGCAACGAAACTACTATCACTATGTTTCGTGTGCTTCGACACAACACAATTTTCGCATTAAAGGAGGAAAAAAAAATTGTCGAAAATCATGAATTCCGATGGTCGCAGCGTTTAAAACTGAATACAGGCTTGGTATACGAGTGTTTATAATACACGTGTATCGTTCTGCGTTTATTTTTAACGCGAAATGCGCTGGCCACACACGTGACAAAACACAGCCACGGGTTGACTGTTTCACGATCGCCGCGATAGCTCCAAAGGTAATGGATGAAAACCATAAATCGCATGAAAATAGAATGCTGATTTTAAATCGAGATTACAGAAAATTGTTCTTAAGCTATTCAACAAGCTATTCCGTGTCTTTTGCCCCCTTTTTTTCTCTTCCCTCCGTTATTGCTCATCGTTTTTAAAACGCGTCGCCTCGACGCATTAGCTGCCGACATTTTCTTTTGTCCAGTGTTATTTTTTCCGTCAAGCGACACAATTACACCGATAACGCACCGCTGTTTCGAATAATTGCACGTTCGAACCATATTTGCGTCGGTGATAAAAGCGATTAAATAATAAGAAAAATTTTGTGTGGCCAAAGTAGAGTTCAACCATCCTTTCAGTTTCTCCGAGCTACACGTCGCTCTTTTTCCCCAAACTTTTTCGACCGTTTCTTTCGCCGTGTCGTAGATAATTTTGCACGTCGTCTGTCATCGTAAATGTCGCCGATTCAACGGCCGCAACAAGGCCGACACTGATTTATTATTAATCGTGCCTCGTCAAAACACGGCATTCCGCACAATACTCGTTCTCCAAATTTCCCGTGTCGACCGTTCCGCCATCCGCACTTATCCTTATCAACCCTTGGCTTATAAACTACATCACTTTTCCTCCGCGTACAAATTCCTGACATCCCGATATTTATGTACCCGATCTCCGTTTTTAGGGAATCTGGTACAATCGGGCCCATCAGGCGCCTCTGATCCTATTTCCAGATACTTATGCACCCGGTGCGTTACCCTAATCGCAACCCTAAAATTCCGTATCCAGTACTACTCCCATTTTTACGGTCAAAAGCACCGAATAAAAGCACCCTCCGAGGACCGAGTCAGTAATCCCGTCTGCCGGTTATACCCGTTAATTATACTAAAATATAACCGTATTCGAAACTTGTGAGCTCGAAGGAATGAAATATTTAAAACTCGTCTCGGATTCGACGACCGACCGAGAAAAATTCCTGGTTTATTATCTAGTTCATGTTCCTGCTGTGCTATTTATTGGACGATACAACCACATCTGAAAATACTGAGTGTGTATTTTTCGAACACGCTCAAAGTGGCTCACGTTTGTTGCTCTTTCTTTCGGGATTCAGTGGCCGAAAGTTACGGGTTTCGCTTCTTGCGCGGAGATTGTTTGTTAAACGATTCTTACTGCGAACTACGTGAATTCATATCGATAAACATTTTCCGAGTAATCGGATTATTCGACGAACTCGAGAAGACCGCGGAGAAAATACGGAGAAAATAATTTATAGCGATATTATATTATATGATGCACTGTTCGTTTGGCGATGCGTTATCGAGAACGGTGAGTGCGTGGAAATTTAACGAGAATAAATTATTTATGACGATTCTGGAGATTTTGATGGGAGAATATAATGGAAAGTAATGGTTATGGAGAAGTATAGCGTCTGATTTGTAGATGTTTCTGGTGAAATGGGAATTTTGTTTTGTGGCTAAAATTTGATAATTTGCAAGTTTTTTCTGTGTAAATTAAGTTTTCAAATATTTACAGTTTTCACATTCTCAGATCCCTAAATCTCTAAACCCCCAAATCCCTAAATTTCTAATCTGCAGAAATTCCCAGTTCCCAAAACTCTCGACAATCGAATTTTCCAATACTTCAACTATTCATCGAATATTTACCAACAATCCACAGTGAATATACAAACACGGAAATTTCGATGGACCCGATAGGAAGGTTGAAATAGAATTTTGGGCCGAGCACATCGCGGAATCGTACTCGTTAACCCGGTAATTGGGAATGGATATTTAACTATAACGATGTATAAAACGCTGAACGTTTCAAATGTTAAATAAATACTGTCGTAAACGGAATTTCACAACCCACGTCTGATACCCACTGTTATACAGCAAACTCTCGATCAAAGCACTACTCAAACATCGTATGGAATAACGATACCATAACAGATATCTATTTTAATTTCTTCCTTTGCAATTTCTTTTAATTTGTTCAATATTGGTGACGCAAATTTGGATAAACTCGTATTAACGAGTTAAGTAAAGAATTTAAAATTTAATATTAATACCTTACATACTTAAAATTTCGACTTCTGCAAAATTCTCAAAATCAACAAATAAAAAATACAAAATCACAAGTGATGAAATTCGAAAAATCTGGGGAGACAGACATTTGTAAAAAATGAAAGAAAAAGATTAATGCTAAGTGATGATTATCGCAGGAAGATCCGTCGTCGTTTCTCAATCGGAGGATTATTAAAACATAAGGCGCGAGGAAGTTTTTTAATTCGCTTCTCGGTAAATATAAGTTATAGGTCGCGTGAAAAGTTAGCGAGATACCTCCGCTTAATTTTCGATCGATCGGGATTGCCTTATCGTTCGAGAAGTTGGACCCTGCTTCATTATTCATCGTCGCAAGAAAATCTGCGAATTCGCTGAAACTCGAACAAGTTGCCTCTTCCGTGGAAACTCTTGCTCTTAAGTATACGAACGTTTCGTGGCAACGTCCTTCGAATAATTACGGATATACCACTGTTTCAGCGTTTAGTGCTTATAAAGTTAAACACTCGTCTTCCGGCTGTATGCATTTAACGCTACGATAATGACCGTACTTTTATTATCGAAACACCGCGGAATTTACTCGAGTTATCTTACCGAAATGCGAACTTACGCTTCAGAAAATCTTCTATAGTAATCCTACGGTCGGACTCCTGTTTTCGTGTGTTCGCGCTGACCGCTTCCAGACAATCTACATTAACGCTCTGTGAAGCGCACATATTTTACAGATTTTTTTTCTTTGATTAACGGTACAATTTTAATATTTACGCTTTTCATTTTACTCTCTTTTTGTGAGGCGTCTAAATTCTTCATCGATGCTCTCTTTGGAAGCTGCGGCACGTTAAATAATTCTTACTGTGCAGTGTAAGATAATGTAACATACTGTAAGATTTATCTCTTTCTCCTTTTTCGAATTGAGAAATTTTTGGAATTTTACTTTCACTGATATTCGCATTTATATTTTTCAAATCCCCAAATTCAAAAATTCTAAAATTCGCAAATCCCAATATTCCCAAACTCCAATATTCCCAGATTCCAATGTCCCCAGATCAAAATATCGCTAGATCCTAATATTTCCAGATCCAAAAATCCCTACATCCCAATATTTCCAGAAACCAAAAATCCCTAGATCCCAATATTTCCAGAACCAAAAATCCCTAGATCCAAATATCCCTAGATACCAATACCCCCAAATTCAAATATCACTATATCCAAATATCCCCAGATCCCAATATCCCTAGATCCCAATATTCCCAGATCCAAAAATCCCTAGATACTGATACCCGGATCCAAATATCCCTAGATACCAATACCCCGGATCCAAATATCCCTAGATAGCAATATCCCCAAATTCAAATACCCCAGATCAAAATACGCCTAAATCCAAATATCCCTAGATGTCAATGTCCCCAGGTCCAAATATCCCTAGATCCCAATATCCCCAAATTCAAATACCCCAGATCAAAATACTCCTAAATCCAAATGTCCCTAGATGCCAATATCCCCAAATTCAAATACCCCATATCAAAATATTCCTAAATCCAAATATCCCTAGATCCCAATGTCCCCAGATTCCAATATCCCCAGATCCCAGTATACGCAGATCGCAATAATATCCCCAAATCCCGAAATCCTAAAAATCCCAAAATTAGTGAATCCGAGTTTTGAACAGTTATAATGCGATTTCCTCGTAATCAATAATTCCTTGCAACGTAATTAAAATCGCGCATTGTTAATTAATTTCCGTCGAAATTAATCTTTAATGTATTAGTTCAATTATCGTTTAAATTTGTAGCATTGATTACCGGCGATGCCTGAATAATAAAACGTTGCTCGAGAAGCACAGAAATAAAGTCAATAAAGCGCTATCGGCGAAGCGTGCACCCCGTTCGTTCTTTAATTTATCAAGAATAAACGAAAGAATTTTGATGGGTTCCGGAAAATGAAAAAGTTTTCGAAATTCTTCAAGCTCTTGATCTTTTTCGATGGATCGATTATGTCAAGAATTCTACAGTGATTGAATGTGCACGGGAATTTTCAAAGAAAAATATTGGGTGCTTTTCTCGAGATGAACTGAAACGTCCTGCAACTTTAAATGGAATAGATACTTTTAAGATCCGCTGCGCTGTCAATTTAACTCTGTAAATTATCGATTTACTTATAACTGTTCTGACTACTCGCGAATCGGTTCTTCTATAATCAAATTTTACTTAAATTCGTTTCGAGAATTCACTTCTCTAATCACTCGGTTTGAGAACGTGTTCACTTACGCAATTATTTGATGAATTTAATAAATTAATTGATTTTGAAATATAAAACCTGATGTTGCAATTTCAAATTAGAAATAATGTACAATAAAAGATGAAACATAAATTAATTTATATAAATATTCTCCATCTTGACAGAAGCTAAGTTTCGACATATTTTAATAATTTCCATGACTTAAAATAAGAATTTTAATTATAATCGCAGAGATTCGATCACATTTCACATATGACGCTTAAATTTCCATATCTTCTTGTGCAATTAAAAACTTGTTCACCTACTTTAAAATACTCATATTATCTGGTTAGAATTACGAATAACAAATACATCAAAATATCCTAATAAAAAAAGATGGTAAATTGTCAACTGCCTATGACGTTCATAGTGTCAATAAAATAAAATAAAATATATTAACAAAAATGACCATTGAAATCTCCCAAGTTGAAACAGTTTGCTTAACGACAAACGAACGGATAAACTATTCCAATAAAACACAGTCACAGATCCCATACTTTTCCGTCTGGGGGAAAAGTTGATAGTCGAGTTCGATTCTTCTCGGAAAGTGGAACCGATATCAAATCAAACTTTCGGCCAATAACAAACGTCTGTCCTCTATAATTGATTATAACTACGTATCCATCTACATACATATACACCAACGCACACACGTGTAACTCTTGCCTATCGGTTTCCGACAGAATTTCGAATCACCGATCACCGGTGAAAACTTTTCTCGGAAGATCACTGTCGAGATCCAAGAGACGAGCTGGAAAACTTTCATTCGAGTTTGCAAATCCTCTTTGCACCGAGATACACGCTCGCTTCGACTACAGTTTTAGGAATATTATTCGCCCTCCATATTCGGAATTGCTGCGAGTGTGTTTCGCAAAAATTTTAAGTCAATGTAGTGGAATGAAATACGTTAGTGTGGGTCAAAAGACGATGTAAATCATCAGGAAGGATGTGGACTCTTGTTTGGGTGAGATGCATATGAACATATGTGGATTTTGAAGGTACACTTGTACAATTTTGGCAATTTTTCAATATGTAATTTTTCAAATTGACAAATTTCCAGTCATTTTCGAATCTTCAAATTTTGGAACTACTAAATTTACAAATCTGTATACGGCCAAAGGTCTCAAATATCGAATTTCCCAAAATTCCAAACTTTCAGGTCGCCAAGTTGGAAATTAACAAATTTCTAAATTCTCACATTCTCAAATCCCCATGTTTCCAAATTTCAAAATATGCGAATTTAAAAATTCTCAAATTCTCAATTGCTTAATTCGTAAATCAACAAATCTCCAGATTTCCAAATTTCCAAGAACCGAAATTCACAAGTCCCTAAATTCCCAAATACCAGAATTCTAAACTTTCCAAATTTTCAAGTTTCCATATCTCCAAATCTCCAATTCTCTAATTCCTCAAATCCCTAATCCTCCATATCGCTAATTTCCCAAACCCTTAATTCCACAAATCCTTAATTTCACAAATCCTTAATTCCCCAACTCCTTAATTTCCCATATCCCTAATTTCCCAAATCCCTAATTTCCCAAACACTTAAATCCCCAAATCCTTAATTTCTCTAATCCTTAATTCCCCAAATCCTTAATTCCCCAAACCCCTAATTCCCCAAATCCCTAATTGCCCAAACACCTAATCCCCCAAACCCTTAATTCCCCAAATCCCTAATTTCCCAAACCCTTAATTCCCCAAATCCTTAATTTCACAAATCCTTAATTCCCCAAATCCTTAATTCCCCAAACCCCTAATTCCCCAAATCCCTAATTCCCCAAACCCTTAATTCCCCAAATCCCTAATTTCCCAAACCCTTAATTCCCCAAATCCTTAATTTCACAAATCCTTAATTCCCCAAATCCTTAATTCCCCAAACCCCTAATTCCCCAAATCCTTAATTCCCCAAATCCTTAATTCCCCAAACCCCTAATTCCCCAAATCCTTAATTCCCCAAACACCTAATCCCCCAAATCCCTAATTTCCCAAACCCTTAATTTCCAAAACCCTTAATTCCCCAAATCTCTAAATCCCGAAATCCTTAAATCCCCAAAATCCCCACATTATCACCATTTCAAGATCTCAAATTTTTCCAAAATAAAATCAAATATTAATAAATCTACAAATTTGTAAATCAGTAAATTTGAAACCTAAATGCGTAAACTTGTAAATGAAAGATATGTAATTATAATACAAAGCATTACTTTATAATTAATTTCGTACCGCATCGACGATTCCGAAAGGGAACCATAATGCGCGTAGTTCACCATTAATTTGTTTATCAACAGCGCAACGTTAATTTGACTAAATGGATTGTTTTATTCGATTCGAAGCTCATATTATGGCAGATTGTGGTTAACGATGAGATACAATCGTGTTTATCGGATCCTCAACGTTGCCCAGAAGTTCGTATTATACGTTGTCAGTCGCACGATATTATTATTATTATCGTTATCATCGTCCATCATTTACACTGACACGATCGAATAAAATTTACAACGCTCCTCTCCCGTCGTTATCGAACGGCTACGAATTATCAGCCGAGCATAATCCGCGAATATTTTTTAAAACAAAATATCAACGTTTTAACATTTCCTTGTTTCACTTTCCAATCATTTACAAATCACGATCCCATACGGGAACAGGTATTTCTCGATACTGCATAAACGATTTTTCATTTTGCCATTTCATTCTCTCCGTCAAAAACAAATTCGAAAAATCCGAAAAGGTGATGACTGAGTATACACTGTTTAAACGTATGCATTTGCACTTTTCCGTGTTTAATCGAAAATATTCGCGAACGTCGACAGAATAATTTTCCGCGAAAAGAATTTCAATAACTTTCGCAATTAAAGCAGAGAAGATTCTGCGTCTATGTATCAGTTATTCGGTATAGCGAGACATAAGAAAAAAGAAGTAAAAATTTGTTGGACAGTGTTATTTATACAAGCGTCTTGAACCGTATCTCGCGTTAGGTTTACTTTCTTTCGGAGTAGCATTAGTTTCTTGGCTCCGCAACGCTGCTACGGTATTTCGCTTTAACGAGATGTCTCTCTTAAAAAGTTTCTCCCATTAAAAGTGTGTAATTGCAGATCTCCCCTTGTCCGTTTCCGCATTGCGACCCCGGCTCTACATTTCAAAAACATATCCCGTTTCTTTATACTAATTAAAATCACGATCGCTCCTTTCTGAATTTCACGAACTTTCATTTTTTCAATTAATTGATATTCAAATTTTAAACTTCTCGCATTTTTCAGTTTGCAAATTGAGTTTCTAGATTTACAAGATAAAATTTCCATGTATAGTAATTTTCAAATTTTTCAAGATTCAGGTCTGCAAATTTTCAAATCTCTATATTGTCAAATTTACGAAATCTTACATTCTCAAACCTACACATTTCCAAATTTCCAAATACCTAAATTCTTAAATTACTAAATTATCAAACCCCAGATTGTCAAATTTCTAAATTGTCAAATTCCTAAATTCTCAAATTTCTAAATTGTCAAATTCCTAAATTCTCAAACCCCAAATTGTTAAATTTCTAAATTGTCAAATTCCTAAATTCTCAAACCCCAAATTGTCAAATTTCTAAATTCTCAAATTCCTACATTCTCAAACCCCAAATTCTCAAACCCCAAATTCTCAAATTTCTAAATTGTCAAATTCCTAAATTCTCAAACCCCAAATTGTCAAATTTCTAAATTCTCAAATTCCTACATTCTCAAACCCCAAATTCTCAAATCCCAAATTGTCAAATTTCTAAATTCTCAAACCCCAAATTCTCAAATCCCAAATTGTCAAATTTCTAAATTCTCAAATTCCTACATTCTCAAACCCCAAATTGTAAAATTTCAAAATTCTCAAATTCCTAAATTCTTAAATTTCTTAATTCTCAAATCCCAAATTATCAAATATCTAAATTCTCAAACCCCAAATTTTCAAATTTCTAAATTCTCAAATTTCTTAATTCTCAAATTCCTAAATTCTCAAACCCCAAACTGTCAAACCCCAAATTGTCAAATTTCTTAATTCTCAAACCCCAAATTCTCAAATCCCAAATTGTCAAATTTCTAAATTCTCAAATTCCTACATTCTCAAACCCCAAATTGTCAAATTTCTAAATTCTCAAATTCCTAAATTCTTAAATTTCTTAATTCTCAAATCCCAAATTATCAAATATCTAAATTCTCAAACCCCAAATTTTCAAATTTCTAAATTCTCAAATTTCTTAATTCTCAAATTCCTAAATTCTCAAACCCCAAACTGTCAAACCCCAAATTGTCAAATTTCTTAATTCTCAAATTCCCAAATTCCCAAAATATCCAAATTCTCAACATTCCTAATAATACTACAAAATAATATCAATACAAAAAATTAATGATAAAATATCCAGTAGCTGCACCGGCTACGAAAGTGCAGCTGTACCGTCTGATCATGCACAGATCATATCACTGTTCGATATTGTAGATCAGGGAGACACGCTTCAAAGTAAATCAAATTTATAGCATGATAGGCGAAAGAGTTGAATGTCATTTCCTCGTGTCGAACAGCGGATAAGTATCGAACTGCAAAATATGCAGACTTTGCTATCTATTTTGCATTTTCACACCGAATGAATACAGAACGATTTCATCGTTTGTTACGTACATACGTTATCTCGTATCAACATCGAAAAACTGCTTCATAAAATAATATACAGAACAAAGATATTAATTTTTATTTTCTTTATAAAATAAACATCTTTTATGTTCATTCAAATTTTAAACACTGCATTTTAATTCAATTTTAATAATAAATTATTATTCTAGCTTGATAATTATAATTTCATCTTGATAAAATAATATTTTTTACAATCGAACAATTATGTTCGAATTCAATTTATATAAAAATTGACAATTTTATCTTGATAAAATAACAAACATGTAACAATCACGTTCGAATTCAATTTATATAAAAATTGACAATTTCATTTTTCTAAAATAACAAACATGTGACAACCACGTGAATTCAATTAATAAAAATCATAATTTCATCGCGGTAAAATAAAAGTCATTTATCTCGATAAAATAACCACGCAACAATTACAACATCGAATTCAATTTGTTATTTATGCTTTAATAAAAATTTGAAAATCGTTTCGACGATTACGCACGTAAAAATTTTTAAACATGACGGAATTTTTTTATATTATAATTGATAGCCTCGAACGATACAAAAGTAATGCATAACTCGCGCAACGAGCAAACAATAGGAACTGATAAAAACATTCATTCACTTTTTTTTCCGCGAGAATATTATACTGAAAGCATTCATAAAATGCCGTCATTCGGTTAAAAGCTTTTTCATCGAATCACTCTTCGGCGTATTTCAATTAAACCGAATGTGTGTTTCGATATTTCTATATGTCCGACTTTTATTTCGCTATCAACAATTTAAACACTTTTAAATTAAATAAATAACAATTCGATCTGTATATTTGTACAACGAGATGGAGGTCTTTTTAAAGAGAATCTTTGAAATAAGGGTAAGCAAGATGCTGTTTAATTAAGTCGATTACGAAGTGAATTAACAGACTCGGCGCTATTCAATTCGGTGATATTGCGATGAATCGAGTTCGTATGCAATTTTACTTAATTAACGTCCGCCATTCGTTACGAACACGTCGATTCCGAGTCCAAGTATTATTACACCTATCCCGGAATGATTAAGTAACCAATGTTAGATACTTCGAAACTTGTTAAGCAAGCGCTTAACAACGCGATAATATTACTTACTAACTAGGGTAATATTGTTTAACTTGCCTCTCTAACGATCTTCTTGCTGATACTTATGTATGACTGCTAGGAATTTCAAATTTAAATAAAATTATTGAATTTTTAAATTACTGTTTTCAGATTATTAAATTCTTCGATTATGTGAATTTTCAAATTTCTGAATTTATACATAGACAAATTATGTGTACAAATTTACATATTCGACAATTTTTGTATTCTGAAATTAGCAAATTCTCAAAAAATCATAATTGCATATATGTAAATGGTCAAATTGCTTTTACAGATTCCTAAATTTCCACATACTTCAATTTCACATATTCTCAAATTCCCATATTTATAATTCACATATCCTCAAAAATCTCAAATCCCAAAATTTAGATATCTCTAAATTGTCACATGCTTAAATTTCCACACATCCAAAATCACATATCCTCAATTTCTCATATGCACTTATTCTCACATCTCCAAAATCACATATCCTCAAATTTCTCAAATCCCCAAATTTAGATATCTCTAAATTGTCACATGCTTAAATTTCCACACATCTAAATTCACATATCCTCAATTTCCCATATGCACTTATTCTCACATCTCCAAATTCACATATCCTCAAAATTCTCAAATCCTCAATTACTACAATCCCTATATTCCTAAATTTCTAAATTCTCAAATCCCCAGATCTCCATACTCACATATACCTAAATTCCCACATTCTCAAATTCTCACATCCCCAAATTCACATATCGTCAAAATTCTCAAATCCCTATTTACTCAAATCCCCAAAATCTCACATACGTAAATAGTCACATTCCCAAATTCTTACACCCCTAAATTGTTATATCCCCATATTGTCACATCCCTAAATTCCTATATCCCCAAATTCTCACATCCACATATTGTCACGTACCTAAATTCTCACATCTCTAAATTCCCATATCCCCAAATTCTCACATCACAAAATTCTCTCATCCCCAAATTCTCACATCTCTAAATTCCCATATCCCCAAATTCTCACATCCCCAAATTCTCACATCCCTAAATTCTCACATACCCAAATTCTCACATCCCTAAATTCCCATATCCCCAAATTCTCCCCCCTAAACTCCCATATCCCTAATTTGTCACATTCCAAAATTCTCACATCCCTAAATTCCCATATTCTCAAATTTCCAAATCACTAAATTCTCACATCCCCAAATTCTCACCCCCTAAAATCTCATATTCCTAACTTGGCACATTCCAAAATTCCCACATCCCTAAATTCCCATATTCCCAAATTTCCAAATCCCTAAATTCCCATATTCCCAAATTTTCAAATCCCCAAATTTCTAAGCTCTCAAACTCCCAAACCCTCCCAATCTCACATCTCAAATTCCCAACCCCCTCAAATCACCCACCTCCCTAAATATCCAAACCTCTTCAAATTCTCAACCTTCCAAAAACTCCCCAATCGTCAACTTCGTTCCCACCAAAAATCCCACCACATCAAAACTTCCTAATAAAATTTTTCGAACACCACACAAGTCCAAAGCACCATCGAACAAAAATTATTTACCTGGCCTTTCGTTCCACGCAATTTAACAAAGCCATCGAAACCACTTTGGAAATCGTGACATAGGCGGAGAAGCTAATCGAGCTCGAAAATTAAGTATTCCACCCGTACAAGGGCGAATGGCAAGTATAAGTATGTCTCCGTGACATTACCGTTGTCCGGAAATGCGTGGACGGGTCGCAATGGCCCGTGTCGCAACATACCCATGCCGGCTGTGGTCATTTTCAGCACGCTAGGTTAGCCAGGAATGTTAATAGAAAATACTCGGAGTCTCCAGACTTTAATTATGAGACCGCGGCTGCAAGAAGCTTCGTAATAAGCTTCCATGATTCTCGTTGAGAGCTCGAGCGAAAGTTACGCGGAAAGAATCACAACGGGGGTAGAAAAAGATATGCTCGACGACCGCAACTCCCCATCGAACCAACAGGTTTTTCGCACTGCTAGAACTTTCTGTTGCATTATTTTGTTGTTGCTTATTGGAGTGAAATACGAAAATTCTAATTACGAATAAAATTAACACCCTAATCTATGGTCTTCTAGGAGCGATATAGCTAGGTAATTTTTGTTACAACGTTAAGAGTGAAGACATGTAATGTTAGGTGCATCATACTGGTTCTATTATGTGGATTATAATTAGAGTCGATCTCAATATTCAATTGTAAGGAAAATACGAGTTTAGTTTGTTATATAAGAATTGTAGTGTGCGTCATGATGTGCAAGGGGTTGAAGTATTAGGAGGTAAGAATTCCCAAATTCACATATGTGCAAATTCACACTCCTAAATTCCCATATCCACAAATTTTCACACCCTTAACATACTATATTCTTACAATTCTCATGTACCTAAATTCTCACATCCCTTAATTCTCATACTCCTATTCCACATTCCCAAATCCACACATACTCAAGTTTACATATCTTCAAAATTTTCAAATCCCTAATTACTCAAATTCACAAATTCTCAAATCCCCAAACTCTAACACCCCTAAATTACCATATTCTCCAATTCTCATACCCCGAAATTACCATATCCTCAAATTCCTATGTTCTCCAATTCTCACACCCCAAATTCCCATATGCTCAAATTCTTACAACCCCAAATCCTCAAATCTCCAAATTCTCACGTCCCTACATTCCCATGTCTCCAAATTTTCACATCCCAAAATTCTCACACCCCCAAATTCTCAAATCTCCAAATTTTCACGTTTCTAAATTTTCACACCCCCAAATTCCCACATCCCCAAATTCTCACACCCCCAAAGCCTCAAATCCCCAAATTCTCACATCCCTAAATTCTCATATCTCCAAATTTTCACGTCCCTAAATTCTCACACCCCCAAATTCTCACACCCCCAAATCCTCAAATCCCCAAATTCTCACATCCCTAAATTCTCATATCTCCAAATTTTCACGTCCCCAAATTCTCACACCCCCAAATCCTCAAATCCCCAAATTCTCACATCCCTAAATTCCCATATCCCCAAATTTTCACGTCCCTAAATTCTCACATCCCCAAATTCCCACATCCCCAAATTCTCACACCCCCAAATTCTCACACCCCCAAATCCTCAAATCCCCAAATTCTCACATCCCAAAATTCTCCCACTCCCCAAATTAGCAATCGAAATATCCAAAATAAACAAATTTTAGCGATCGACAACAGGGTCAAAAGTCCTGCACCTTGCAGCGGCACGTCTCGCGCGAAAAACTTTTTGCCGAATTTTCAAACGAACCACCACAGCCCCGAGTGTCGGCTATGTAACGTTTAAACTCGCGATTAAAATGCATTGCATAAAATCGACTAGACTCCTATCGCCGAGCTGTTTCAGCACCGGGGATTTCCAGCCACGCAAGCCTGCTATCATTCTGGCTCTGAATTTGATGAACAGCGCCGCTGTGCTTAAATAACCGATGGTACAGTTAAGGAAAAGGAGCGGAGATAAATGTTACTGCAGTTTCGTGAGATTTCCACGAATATATTTCATCCTTTCGTTATGGAAATATTCGATGAAAAACTGCTAACACCGATAAGAATATTCGACCTTCGTGGAATTAGTTCGAACGAGTTATAGATATTGGAATTGGTCTTGAATCTGATCGGTGTAATCATTTCGTTGATGTAATATTATCATTTTTTTAATACATTTTTATAAGTCTTTTTCTCTGTGTTTTATGTCAGGTTGACATAAAGAGTTTACTTAAATTTCATTTTACTGAAGTTTATTTCACTGTTGTACAATTATAAATTGCAATTACAAATTTACAACGTCAATTGTCAAGTATATTTGATAATATACGTTTCTGTTACGGTCGTTACAAAATTACTTCGATGCAGTCACGCACAGCGTTGATTCACGAATAAAACATCAGACACTCTATAATGCAATACAGTGCTTGTAAATAGTAAATGGGGCGCGGGCACTTACAGAACCCTATTACAGTTGATTACACTGTTAGGTATTTGATGTGTTCTTCACATCCCAGGATATTGATAAATATAATTCAGGAACTCAGGGAAGCTCGTATTTTGCAGTAAATTTTGAAACTGTACAAGATGGAAATTTGAGAGGAAAAATTGAATGGAATTATGCAGGTGTTTCATAAATATTCATAATACAAAATGAGTAATTGTTAATTGCTGGATCACTACACATTTTTCTATCAATATATTTTTGGATTGCATTCAGAGATATTTAGATAACGATATCTTTGTAGTTCGACATTCTCCAATATTCTTTCGACATTCCAATATTCCCTTCGTCCAGATATCTCTATATCCCGATATTTCAATGTCCCCACATCCCTATGTCCCCATATCCCTGTATTCACACATCTCTATGTCCTCACATCCCTATGTCCCCACATCCCTATGTCCACATATCCATGTGTTCACACATTCTTATATCTCCACATCTCTACATCCCCACATTCTTATGTCTCCACATCCCTATGTGCCCACATCCCTACGTCCCCATATCCTTATGTCCCCATATGCTTATTGTGTCCACATCTCTATGTCCCCACATTCTTATATCTCCACGTTCTTAAGTGCCTTCATTCCTATGTTCCCACATACTTATGCACCTACATCCCTATATCCCTCATCTCTACATCCCCACACCCCTATATCCCCACACACCTATGTCCCTACAACCATATGTCCTCAAATCCCTATGTCCCAACACCCCCACATCCCAATATCTCTAATATCTAACATCCCTCCATTCCCACACCCCGCCAATTCAAAAATTCCCTAAACCCCGTATTCTCAATAAAATTTCGAAACAGTAAAAGTAGGAAATTTAAAAGGAAAAACATAACGAAACGACCCAAACATTTGACCGACATTCGTAGTAGAAAATGGACGACCCTATCAGCAAAAGGAAGAATATGATAAATCGTAATACTCAAAGCCGTTCAATCAGCGACGGGAAACAGAAACGGTACGTTACCTGCAATTTACCGAAGTTGTTTTTTTCCTTCGTATTGACCTGTCTCACGGTGAAATTCCCTTCGATTATCCTCGACTTTTGCCCACCATTGTGTTATGCGGGATATGTCGGTAATGTCTCTCGTAACTTGGAAATGGTAAGAGGGCTCCAGAGCCCTATTTTTCGCGGTGCCAGGAATTCCTTTGGGTTTTGGGATCATTCTCTCTTTCTTTTCCCCTTACAATCTCTCTTCGTTCCCATCCCCTACCACTATCCTCCACCCGCCGTTTTTTTCTCGCTTCTCCCTACCGTCTTTATTTTTTCGCCTGTTCTCTCGTGTCTCGTTCACCCTGTTTCCCAACGTTTACTTCTTATTTCCGTACCATTTTCAGTCTATCTCCTTCCTTCTCTTTTTTACTCTCTACGGTAATCGTCTATTGTATCGGGTATTATTTCTATTCCCCTGTAGATTAAAACTGTGATAGATTTTTAAAACAAAGATTGAAATCTGACAGAATTTAATTGTACGTTTCGAAGAATTATTTTTATTAGAAATTATAGGTTATAAATTCCGTTTTATTATTTATATATTTAGATAGATACACTTGTTACATAAATTAATATTTTTAATTTGAAAGAGAAATGAATTATATATGAAACACTTCCATCATTTATCCTACAATTTTTTTACGAATCAATTTTAATTAATAACGCAATTTGTTAACCCCTAAATTTAAAAAATCCTCGTAACTTGAAGTTCTTTAAAATCCAACTTTCAATTCACACAATTCTTGATGTCAATTAAAATCTATTTGAAAATACCAAAATATATTTATAAAACTCCCCTAGTTTCCCTACCTCATAATTCTCTTCTAAATTTTCTCAAAATCATTTCCACTTTTCAGAACTTTGCAAAATTAATGTTTGAATTTTAGAAAAAATTCTCGTTTGACTTGTCTCTTTTTTTGTAATCGAAAATCGATTAAACGCCGTGTAAATATTTAACAGGAAAATACATGGAGCTGGCCGTTTTTTTTGCGATTATTTTACGAACGACGTAAACGATACGCGAAACAGCCGACGAGGAGGGCATCATTATTCCCGATGAAATGAAATTATGCCGGGACGACAACTGATATTCGCAGCGGCGTGCAGCAATACGCATACAAAGCAATACAATGGATCATTTCGATCCAAACGTATCGCTTTTTGCAGCCGTGGGCATCGAAACGAAATACACCATTTGCCAATTTTACCGGCCAGTCCTGAAGGACGACCACGTACCGTGCTGCTTTCAGATTTATCCGAGCACGAGTTTTCATGAAAGCTTTCCTTTTTTTTCCTCGTTCTTTTAAGTAAACCATGGTATACGCGCAGTTTCACGGTGTAAGAGGAACGGACATACGAAAACACCCTTAGGAAACGGTACGTTCCGCTGAAAAATATCGGAGTGATAAAGAATAGTACCATTCGGAAATGATTTTAGTATTATTGGAAAACTTTTAGTTCTGTTTCGAGTCCTGTAAAACCTTCCAAAATTAGTTTTCGAACTTTGGGGAAATTAGAAATATTTTTGAGGAAATTTCGAAACTTCTACTTGCTGGAGAGTTGAGCAGAAAATGTAGAAATTCACTAATTAAATATAAAAATTTTTATTGTTGAGTTATTGCAATATCAAGGATCATTGTATACAGAATAAAATAGCACAAAGAATTATATGAATTGTCAATGAAAACTATTCATCTTCTCTAAAATAAATTTCTAATTTCCAAAATGAATTTTTAAACAATTTCAGTAACTTTCCCTTTTTAGAAATTGTCCCTAAAATTGTTACCTTCTAAAATGAATGAAAAAAATTGTCGAATCTTTCCCTAAATTGTATAAATTTTTCCTAAAATAATTTACCCTCCAGTGACCTAAAAAAATGTCAAAAAACGAGAAATAACTTGAGAAGAATTTTTAAAACTAAAATTTAAGATTGCAGAATAATTGATCGAAAAAATGATTTTCCATGGAGACTGCGGATTGTTGTAAAAATAATCAGATCCAGCATAATGCATAGGGAGATTAATGTTTTAATGCATGCTTGCATTACCTATGAGGGTGTATAATTAAAAACAGATTACGAATTACGTATTTTTACATGTCGCGGTAATACTCGCAAAATGTTATATATTAAAAGCCACACGAGATCACAAATTTCCCATTTGCCGGCTTAAATAACGGCCGAATAGCGTTTATTCATAAACGTATTTATTTAATTCCGAATTGATATTTCTTTGATATTAAATCCACAATAACTGCATTTTATGCAAGACTGAGAAATAGGGGGATCGCGTTCGATAAATCCACGCTGATAATGGAACTTCGTTAATTGGCATGGATTTAATTAATATTAATACGCTTTCCATAGGAGACATCGCAAAACGAAATCTATTAGCCATTAATAACAAATTTGATCAAATAATCGACGAAACGATAAAACACCGTGTTACTTCTAACAATGTGTCTTCGATAATTATGTATCGATACTGATCGATGTCTCGCGTAGCACTTCGCCGGTGTTAACAGCTTGTAGTTTATAATTACATGTAACAAGAGAAAATCAAAGTATTTCTCGCTCGAAATCCCTTTCAGTTTATTACATAAAATAGAAGTTCTGCTAATGACAAAACCGATACAGCTAACGCCTCTGGTACACGTACACACGCGTATGGTTAATGAGCGTCATAAAGTCCGTACACTATCGAGCAATAGTAATTAGTAAATGGACGTGAAGCTCTAGAAATTGATCTTTCATAAATTACAATCTGGTTAGACCGCGTATTATTTATACATTTTCTATCAATTATTTCTCCACTTTCCATTATGAAAATCAATATATTTTATACGAAGTTCGACATTTATTATATAAAAATGAACGATACATTTCTAGATCCTGAGATCACTTAGCACATCTTTAGATGTTTACACGTACTGATGGTACACATACAGGTGGATTCATAGGTGGATCACGTATTTGCGGATTTTTAGAACACGATTTGTCTGAATTTTTATATTCCTACACTTCTAGGTCATGACATATATATGTGTGTACATATGTTCCCTACATACTGATATGTATTCCAACGTACCTATGTTCTAGACATACCGATATCTCTATATTCCAACGTACCTATATCCTAGACATACTGATATATGTCCCTACGTATGTTCCTCACATATCAATATACCTACATTCCTATATACCGATGTTCTCCACATACCAGTATACCTATATCCTCACGTATCTATATCCACCACATATCAATATACTTATATTCCTACGTACCTATGTGCCTCACATATAATTTCCACATCCCAACATATCTGTGTTCACCATATACCGATATCTGTGCATCCCTTCGTACGTATGTTACCACATATGAACATATGTACCTACGTATCTCTATCCTCCACATACCGATATTTCTATAAACCGCTACACACTCAGTGCACTTCTATTAACCGACATTCTTATATATTCATATCTCTATTATGTGACGTCCATATATACCGACATCTTATCGTATATCCCTATGCTTTCATATACCTATGTTTCCATATTTGTATGCTCTAATACACCTATGTCCCGATATATCTATTATTCGACAATCCTATATCCCGATATCCATATGTTCCGATACTCTTATGTTCTGATATACATATGACCTGATGTTCCCATGTACCGATACTACTACGTCCGATATCCCTATACCCCGGTATCTCTATGTCCCATTACCTCTATGTTCCGATATCTGTACGTCCCAATATCTTTATGTCCCGATATCTCCACGTCCCGATATCCCTATATCCCAATATCTCTACGTCCCAATATCCCTATGATCCGATATCTCATTGTCCAGATATCCCTATGAGCTGATATCTCATTGTCCCGATATCCATATGTCCCAATATTCTCACATATCGATATTCCTATGTCCCAATATTCTCACATACCGATCTCCCTATATTCTAATATCCCTACGTCCGACTACTCCTACACCCCCATACTCCCATTTCCCTACATCCCAAGTTCGAAATTAAGGATTCGAATGTAAAAACTGAACATGCAGAATTTACCTTCGGTAGATACGTTAGCAAACGATCCCGATATGATTTTATTGGCTGGCGAGATGCGGATACCCAATAATTGTCGTTTACCGACTATAACAATATATATATGTACATCGATGTTTGGAATACAGTATCTCCGTACAATCGAGATCAAAACGAGAAGCACTTATCGTTACTGCGTAAACACGCTTTGTGTATAGAATTCACTGCACCGATTGCTTTCGTCGGCGATGTCAGCTTTGAAATACCAATAGCAGGTCCGCGAACTAATACAATCGTCGCGGTCGTACAATTATATCCTTTCGAACCGATAAATCACGAACGATAGAAAAATCCGTGCTTCGCGTGAAATACGAACATCGTAAAGAAAGGTGAGAAAATCCACGCTTTTGTTTCGAGTTGATACGCTGATTCGTTCTTAAGATATCACACTTCAAACTGCACCCTACAGAAATTCCGAAAGCTCGGTGACCCACTTTTTTCCGCAGCCGCGCGTTATAGTGGTGGTAGTAATAGTAATAGTACGTGAATGAATCATTCATAAACGCGCGGAAACATGGAGTCAATGGGCACGTATGAATGAGCAGAATTGGGGAAAAGAAATCACTAGATTCATTGAATTTTTTTATTTATAGAATTCGTATATTTTATAAATATAAATTCTATTCTAAGCGTCTGTATTTACAATATTCCTTTATTCCACAGATCTTCCCTAGAATTCATATACTAGTATCTCTGTATCCCTAGAATCTTTATAATTTCTAAAATTAGTGTATTAATAGATTTTATTGTAATTGCTATGTATAGTATTATTCTTTATGTTTAAGATTCTTTTGTCGCTAGGATTTACTATGATTACTAGAATTTCTATATTCCTATAATCTTATTTTCAGAATTTCCATATTCTAGGATTATTAAATCCCTAGAATTTCTATATTCCTATAATCTCTATATTTTCAACATTTTCATATCCTAAAATTACTAGATCTCTAGGATTCCTATATTACTAAAATTGTAATATCTCTAGAAATTCGATGCTCCTAGGATCCCTATATTTCTAGAATTTACATCTACAGATTACTAGATATTACTAGATGTTATTAGATGTTATTAGATATCACTGGATGTCACTAGATATCACTATATGTTACTGGATGTTACTAGATGTCACTATATGTTACTGGGTGTTACTAGATGTCACAAGATATCACTATATGTCACTGGATGTTACTAGATGTCACTATATGTTACTGGGTGTTACTAGATGTCACAAGATATCACTATATGTCACTGAATGTTACTAAATGTCACTAGATATCAGTATATGTCACTGGATGTTACTGAATGTTACTAGATGTCACTAACTATTACTATATATTATTAGATATTACTAGATAGCAGATATTAGTAAATTTCTAGTAAATTAGTATTACTAGATTTTATTATTATTACTAGATATTACTAGATTTCTAGTAATCTTAATAATCCTAATATTCCTAAAATTCCTATACTGCTAAAATCCCTGCACCCAAAATCTCCACATCTCTAAACTCCCCATATTTCCAAAAACCGAAAATATCTAGAAATGTATATCTAATTCCGCAATTAAAAGAATAGAAAAAACGAGCGTACGAGTTCGTACATAAACATCGTTCACGTATTAGTAACGATAAACGCTTCGCTCGAGACCGCCATCTTTAACCGTAAGATATATCCGCCGATATCTATCAACCCCATCGATCATCGTCATTAACAGCAGCATTAAGGAATTAGTGTAACTAATCAGAGTGTAACGGGGTATCTATTCGGCCCGACAACAGATAATGCAACGATAGATCGAACGGGGTTTACGGTTGTTTTCGAGCGAACAAAGAGAAAGAAAGTTTTTTTTTTAACTTACGTTCGCTGTCACGGGATGCACGGGACTCGAAGACGGAATCCTAGATCCTTCAGCTTCCACTTGGCCCTTTTTTTCACCGGCTCACTTTCGCACTAGCGTTAAATGTAGCGAGTTGCGCGTCACTTTTCGCTTCGACGACCGAAACCCGCGCGTGCCAGAAGCGTAATGAGCCCCGTTACGAGGCTAACCAAAAGCCTTCCTCAACCACCAAGGTCGATCAGTCGCTACCTGCACAGAACAAAACAGAAATGTTCAACGTCGAGTTTGTTTATAATTTCCTCGCTCGAGCGACGCCCTTATCTCTGTCGGGGGTTGGCGGATTAAATATTACACCTGCTTAGCCTGTACATGCTCGAATATATTTTAACCACTTCGAAAAATTATTTTTGCTATGTTAATTATTTTAAATATTAACGTTCCAATTAATTATGCAGTTAGTATATCGTAATTACAGTTATTATAATTATTCGTTACATATTCATACAGATAACTTATTCTGTTTATCTATTTAAATAATTTATTTCAATTACTCGTTTAGGTAATTTTCATTAATTAATATAGTAATTTCGATTATCTACTCAGACAGTAAATAAATACGCAATATTGTAAATTTGTTAATACCAATGTAACATTAAGACACACACGCAATACAACACATATGTATTTATTATTCGAATGAATATGGAATAGTTATTGTAAATTAATAAGCGATTAATCTAATGTAATGCATCGGCCGAGAACGTATAAATTTACTGCACTATTCAGTTTAATATATTCCCGTATGGTTATCAGTATGAATGTTTTCGTTCCATTATGATGCAAACCCAAAATAAAGCGCTGATTATAATGAATGCGCACAGTAATTTATATTGCACTATTACTGTTTGTCTTTGATACACGGCCCGCTTATTGTTCTTCGCGTTTACACATTTTCCCGCTTCGACAAGTAACAAAATTACATGAAAATTATTTTCAAAATCTATCGTATTATTTGTTCGGAATTCCATTTCAGTCATATCGGTTAATTTTAATAATTCAACCCTTTGTTGGAAACATTCTTCAACCCCCACATATGATAATAAATATTTTCAATTTTATAGATTTATATAAGAATACATTGTTTATATACAATGAATGTGTACATTTGTTCCACACATGTATAATACATATATGTACGTACATTATATATACATATAGTATATGCAGTACATGTTTAATTATGTATAGTACACGTATATGTATAAGTATACACATATGCATATAAGTACACACATGTGTGTAATAACGTGCAAAAATAAATAGTAAGCTAACAAATGTGAAAAAATAAAATATATACAAAATAGTATATTTTTTTACATATACGTGTATGCATAGTACACATACGTGTAAGCATACACATATGCATAGAAGTACACACATGTGTATAATAACATGCAAAAATAAAAACAGAAAATAAATAGTAAGCTAACAAAAGTAAAATAAAAAAAATATACAAAACATAAAAAATATATTCGACAATCGATAAAATGTACTATTTATCTGATTTATGTATGCATAGATGTAACGGAAACGTTATCGACATCGATAACCGATCACCCGAATTGGAAGAAGCAGTTACTGGCAATTAAGCCGGAATTTTTCAGTAAAAGATGAAATTGATAAGAAGAGGGGCGGAAAATAAGAAAATAAAAAAACGATAGTCCCGCGAAAGCTCGGCAGAGTTGTGCAATCCCGAACCAACTGCAAAACTCCTTTGCTTTCCCCGATAACTTGTAAGTTATGATTGAGGGTGGGAACCCTTCGTTATGAACTTACAAGGTAGATATCATTTAAGAAGTTTCTCACCTCCTGTCTATTTGCAGTTTACACACTGTTGCAAAAGGAGCTCAAAACCGACCCAACCAATTTCCATGAAACTTTCTATGGACTTATAAAGCCTTAACGAAACTAATTGCCCTATCTGAACTTCACCTATATACTTTGTTATTATTTCGTTGTTGTTCAAAATCTTAATCGCGTTGTCAACGACACCGTGTTCCGAGATAAATCGTGTCGCGTTAATTAATCAACAACCGAAATAATTAAAATGATATTCGATCAGAAAGGTAAAACGAGAAGTATGAATTTCTTTCGACCCCTCGTTAAAGCGAACTACCGTTTCGCCATGACTTACAAAATTAATCGTACAAGATGAACGAGAACTTTTACGCCGTTTCTTCGTGCAATTTATAAATCGTCTTGTTTTATAACCACGTTGAAACAACTGCGATACCGCGGAACGAAACAAGTACAATTTCCCCGGCATGAAGGGATACAAAATAATATCCAGCGATCTAAAATATCGTCCAACTGTTAGCGAACGATAAATCATATTATGGGTCAAGCATTTGCTTTCCCGCAATTGAATAAAATACGGCCATTGTTTGATTTCTTTTCGACGAGTTTCTCCTCGAACGTTTGAACGGCGAACGGAAAAAAAAGGAATGAATTTTCGCGACACATGTAGCGCGAAAAATTCACGCGCCTCCACGCTTTTGTTTTTTTAATGTATCCGCACGGTTGCAATTACGATTCGATATATCGCAGTCGTTGCGAAATATACAAAATTATGTGGGGATATTTGTGTATTGAGATGTTCGGGTTAATTGATAATTGTTCCAATTACTTTTAAAATGAAACGTGTACTTTTTTGTACATTATTATTAATCTTATCTAATTCGGTTTAATGAATTAATACGATAAAGTCAGTCATTGAATTTCTTTATTTAACACCATGCAAACTTTTATATCTCTGTTTTATAATATTGACATACTTCTTCCTAAAGAGAACAATTAATTTTATCTGAAAATAACATACACTGTATCCGAGTTCAGATAACGTTATTTTCAGAGAAAATTAATATACAGATGGATATAAGAATATTTGCAGTGATAAGTGTGTAATTTTCAACGTACCCTACAATATGTAAATGTATTACGAATCAGCCACCGTCTACAAGGGTGGCAGAAATATATTCAAGGGGTAAATATTTATTACCGTTGCGGGATCAGTTAAAAAACATTAACCGGAAGTCGCACAGTCGTCACGAAAAACGCGCTCTGTTTGGCACGATTAATATACAGGCCGCGTACTGATTTAAATATCATTTGCACGAGACACAAGTGCTCGCGGTCATTAGCGTCGAAAAGAATTTAATTGCGATTGTTCGAAGCCGCTGCCACGCCACCATGTTTCTGCGAAAATTAATCCGACACTACGGTTGTCTTAAAAAAGGAGAGAAGAAAAGAACGGTCTCTCGCTTCAACGTTAGCCCAGATTTCAACCGAACCAGTAATGCGATTTTTCAGATTTCAACGAGATTGCTTCTAAGGGTCTATTATTTGATTCGTATCGCATCGTACGCGAACAATATCGCGAAAAATGTATGCCGTAATTGTTAGCCGGAAAAAACGGCGAATGGGAACCCGGGTGTTTAAGGAAATCGAAGTAAACGAACCGCGACAATTAAAAACGTTTCAAGACTAATGCGAGGATAATTCGTAAAACAATCGACTCTTTACCTTGCGGTTCGGAAATCATGACACATATTTTCGATCACCAGATTAATTTGAGGGGGTACGAAATTATTATGTCTACGAGTTTCTGTCATATGCGTGATTACGTATCACGATTACTTATCATATGTGTAATTACATATGACAATTATGTGTCATATGCATGATTACATATCACGATTATGTAGCATATGCATGATTACATATCACGATTACGTATCATATACATGATTACATATCCACGATTACGTATCATATGCATGATTACATGTCTACAATTATGTATCACATGCATGATTACATATCCATGATTACGTATCATATGCATGATTACATATCAAGATTTCGTATCATATGCATGATTACATATACACGATAATGTATCATATGCATGATCACATATCCATGATTACGTATCATATGCATTACACATCCACGATTACGTACCCATCATAAAATATCCACAATTACATATCTATAAATATCCACGATTACATATCAATCATAACATGTCCACAATTATACATATATCATCACACATCCACATATCCATCACAACATACGTAATTTTACAGCACATCTAAAGAGAAAAGTCGAAGAAAATTTTGCGATCCATTAAGTGAAAAGCTTAATTCGATGAATGAAACGTTAAATTACTCTTCTACTGAGTGAGAGCAATTAGAACGTGTCTTACTACATATCACCGTTTCCACTGTGACAATCAACGCGTTAACCCTTCTCACTGTTTTCAGCAATAAATTGGAATTTTGTTGCACGCAATATTGCATGTTTAAAAGTATTGTCAATATATGGTCCCGAAGATATTGTCAATATTAAATTGCAATGTTCCCAGTATTGATTGAACTGATGTTTAAATTTGCACAACTGGTACAAATATTGTTATGTAAATTATTATAGCTTCTAAAATATTTATAATATCGAACTGCTGTTTCGTTGTGTCACGATATTTCATTTTTTGCAGTTGAAATTATTTTTTTATAAGAGAAGTATTTTGTAGTCAAGTTTTTATGGACTATTCTGTAGTCAATTTTTTATGCTCTATTTTACAATTTTTATGAACAAAAAATTGTTTCAAATAAATTATTGTAGCTTTCAAAACATGTACATCGAATTGCAAGTTTTTGAGCATTTATTATATCACAAAATTGAAATTTACAATGGATAAGAAAATTATTATATGCAGGTTACTGTATCTCTCAAACTATTTGTAATTCCGTGAATATTTATTATACCGCAATATGTAAGTGTTCTTAATAAATAAAAACATCGCTACATGCAAATTACTGTATCTCTCAAAATATTTATAATTTCGTGAATATTAATCATATCACAATACCTGCATTTTCATAATAAATAAAAACATCGTTATATGCAAATTACTGTACCTTCCAAAATATTTATAATGTCATGAATATTTATCACGTCACAATATTTAAGTTTTCATAATCAATAACAATGTATTAAGCAGCTCTGAAAATATTTACATCAAAGTGTAACACCAAATATTTATCGTATAACATTTGAACATCCACACGTATAAAATCAAGATCTTACAAATTCGCAAAACTTGCACAATATCGACAATATCAAACAGTACCTCACTGAGTGAAACATAATTTCAATATCGAGAAGGGTTAAAAATCGAGTACCCGAGGTCGTTCACTGTTTCGAATAACTCACCGCACGGAATTAGTCGACGTATCAAGTCGAAAATATCAAAGCCACGGCAAGTACACAAGTCCCCAAGACTCGAAAAAAAATCGCAGAGATTCGTAGGCTCACACAGACAGGTGCGAAAAGAACTAAAAAAAAAAAACTAAAACAGAGCACAACCGCGGCACAAAGCGACCGTAAAAAAGAGCCGTTTGACAACCGTGCGTTCGAGTAGGTGTCGAAAATGCCACTCTTACGTTTTTATCGAACGATCGCGTCCAGACTTGATCGGTTGTCACTCGATTATTCCCTCTTCGCACAGAGAAACCTGGAAGGTCGTCGAAATCGCGAGAAACACGGAAAAATACTCGATGTATATGACCGGGGATATATTCGTTAAATGACCGACGATCGAAACGTGAAGATCGGAGGTGTCACCGCGAACGAAGAAAATCGACGCAAACTCACTGCGATGCGAGGACGTCGCGACGGCTGACGGACGCAGACTAACTGGTACACCGTCGGTCCTTGGTTTTCACGACGCGCCACGACGCCGAACGTCCCGACGCCGCTCGTCGAGGGCGCTCACGATCGTTCGTGCCGTTTCGTTTGCCCACCTTTCCGCCCCTTGTCTTTTCTCGCGATTCCTCGACGCGCACGATCTTGCCCACCGCGACGCAACGCGTCGGGACGACGCTCTTTCCTCTCGACACGTGCCGTCCCCCACTTTTTTTCACTCTTTATGGTGCGTCTTCGACCGAGGCTGAAGAATACGATGGGAACGAAACAAGGGCCGAAAAAATCAACGGAATGCAACAGTTGCCAAGCTCAAACGACCGAGGAACGTTCTTTAGATCTGGAATAGTGTGAAAGGGAATTGCGCTTTTGGCGTCGTTGCGAGCGTTTTGTAACGGTGCAGGGTGTTATTTACTGTGCAAATTTTGGGAAATTTTATATTGTGATGTGGGGATGTTGGGATTGTATTGGGATTGGGACATTGGGATATAGGAATTTGCAAATTTGGGGATGTAGAGAATTGGGGGTGTAGGGATTTGGGAATGTAGAGATTTGGGGGTGTAGAAATTTGGGGATATAGAAATTTGTGGATGTAGAATATGGGGGTGTAGAGATTTGGAGATGTAGGGATTTGCTAATGTAGAAATTTGGGGGTGTAGAAATTTGGGGATGTAGAAATTTGTGAATGTAGAGATTTGGGGATGTAGAGATTTGCTCATGTAGAAATTTGGAAATATAGAAATTGGGGGGTGTAAAATTTGGGGATGTAGAAATTAGGGGGTGTAAAAATTTGGGGATGTAGAAATTGGGGGGTGTAAAAATTTGGGGATGTAGAAATTTGGGAACGTAGAAATTAGGGGGTGTAAAAATTTGGGGATGTAGAAATTTGGGAATGTAGAAATTGGGGGTGCAAAAATTTGTAAATATAGAAAAATTGGGGGGGTGTAGAAATTTGTAAATATAGAAATTTGTAAATATACCTAGATATTTGGGAACATAGGTAGCCTGAATCACGAAAATAGTAAAATATACCTACATACATCGACTTAAAAAAATGTCCAATATTTAAACATGAAGAACCTTGATTTTCGACTAAAATAATCATCAGAACTTAAAAATTCTACAAAACAATTTCTAATAAAAATCTGTTACATGTACTGGACATACATTTTTATTACATAGATTTGTATTACATGTCCATTTTATACTTCACTTAAAAACAATTCCTTCATAAATAAAATTAATATTAATACATCGATCGTTGATCGTCACAACAAATTTAGCATAAATACATTTTTACTACGAGCACACTCAAACTTCGTACAGAGTCTCGTGTAGAAAAGTTTTTCTGGTACAATTGGCGGTACCTAAGCAGTACACGTAGGAAAATTCTGCTTTCTGTTCTTGCAACTTCTAAAAGATTCGCAACTGCGTTATTCATTCTCCGTTTACTTCTGTACTGGTTTCCTGTCGGTGCGTTTGTATTTTCTTCCTTCTGTACTTTCTTCTTTTGATAAGCTACACGTACCTCTGAGCATCAGCTGTGTACCGTTTCTCCTTTTTTTCTTGAATTATTACGTTGCTAACTTTTATTTGCACCTAGTCAGAGATTTTCGAGAACACCGTTCGTCGAATATATCATATTTTACCCTTTTTCTGCACTGTCTTATTTTTCAAATATTCTTATATTCAAAGTATCTAAAGTATCAAGACCCCAGTATCCCAAAAACCCCAAAAGTGCTACACCTCCAAAATTCCAACAATCTCAAAAATCCCAAAATTCCTAAGAAACCCAGAAATCTCAAAATCACAAAGCTCAAAAATATCAAAGTCACAAAATCCCAGAAGTTCAAAAATCTCATAACCTCAAAGTCTACAAATCCCCAAATCCCAAAAGTACCAAGACCCCAGTATCCCCAAATCCCAAAAGTACCAAGACCCCAGTATCCCAAAACCCCAAAAGTACTAAACCCCCAAAAATCAAAAAATCCCAACCATCCAAGTACATCTACAAAAGTGTCAAAACCCCAATATCCCAAAACCCCAAAAGTACTACACCTCCAAAATTCCAAAAATTCCAAAATTCCTAAGGAACCCAAAAATCCAAATATTACAGAGTTCTAAAATTCCCAAATCACAAAATCCCAGAAGCTCAAAAATCTCGTAACCTCAAAGTCTCCAAATCCCCAAATCCCAAAAGTACCAAGACCCAGTATCCCAAAACCCCAAAAGTATTGTAGTACACCCCCAAAATTCCAAAAATCTCAAAAATCCCAAAAATCCCAACCATCCAAGTACATCTACAATCCAACACCCCAACATCAACATCCACCCGCGCATCACGAAAAACAGGGCTAATGAGTGCTCTCAAAATACGTGAACCGTGTCGTCGCATTAGCACGGTCGTCCGCTTAAAAAACTCAGCGTAAAGAGAAAAAGTGAAGGAAAAATGATGCGACAGCGATTGCGAAGCAATTTTTCTTGACGCGCCAGGACGAGACGCGTAAAAGGGGTGTCGCGGGCTGGGATGCAACAGTTGCTCGTATGACGAGGACGGTTCTCGCGTCTGCTTTGGCCGGCGTCGTTGCACGTCGTCGCACAGCGCCGCGTCGCCTCGCGTCGTCGGTGTAATCGAGCGCTGTGACGAAGCACGTAAACGCGGTAGCGCAAGCTCCGCGTCAGGATGCCACCGGAAAGAGGGTGGCGTCGGTGTGGCTGTCCACGGCTTTATGTTCCTCCTGGGAATTCTCTCCCTCGCACCATCCACGTTCAGACGTTCACCCGAGAGCACGGCATTACGTACATACGTCCTATTACATGCATACACACGCGCGGAGTCGCGTTAAACGTCCGACTACCTGGAAACCTCTGACGACCAACGGTATAGGAAACTTCTAGCCGATAATTATTATTGTTGCCGGGTTAACGGACACCACCTTCCCTGACACGGGATTACGCGACACTTGCCTCCAAAGTCGCGGGAAACGAGCTGGGGAATTCGATGTGATTATGCAAACTTCTTTCGTTTCAAGTATCCTGCAAACAAAGAATTCCTCACGCAGCACTAAAGTGCTCTCTTCTCGATTGACCATATCTCGTCCCTTGATATTTCGAACACCGGTATGAACTTATAGCTCGGATACGACCCATGGCCTAAGAAGCTCGAATTAACAATATCATAATTGTATGGTTACATCGGAATAAGATTCCTCATAGCAGATCGGGATAAGATTGTCGATCGATCATGACTCATGGAATTCATCTGGGGTGCGGAACTTGGGAAATGTACAAATCTGGGTGAATCTGGCTGAACATGTAAGGAATTGAAGATACAGGGATGTAATGATGTAAGAATTGTAGGTTCTAGGGAGATGGGGATGTAGAAACATAAAGATCTAGGACATGCTACAGAATATACTATATAATTCCATAGATTACTGCATTCTGATTTTTCTAATTCTTGACATCCCTAATTGCTGATATCATTAGACCGAAACTTCCAAGATCCTGATATTCCTATGTCCGATATCTCTGTTACCTGACATCCCTACCTTCCAATATCCCTGTGCTTCAATATACCTATGTAGTCACATCCTATGCTGCGACATACCTGCATCCCGACATATCTAGTATCTGACATTCCTATATTCCGTTATTTCTATGTCCTAACATGTCTACATCCCAATATCCCTATGTCGCGAGATTCCCATGTCCCGAGAGTCCTATGTCCCGATATCCCTACGTCCCAATATTCCTATGTTCCTATATTCCTGTTATCTGACATGGTTACATTCCGATATCTCTATATCCTGGTAATCTTATGTTCCGATACTCCTATGTCCCACATGTCTATGTCCTCACATCCTTATGTCCCCACATCCCTATGTCCCCATATCCTTACGTGCCCACATCTCTATGTCCCCATATCCTTGTGTCCCCACATCCTTATGTCCCCACATCCTTATGGCCCCACATTCCTATGTCCCACATTCTTATGTCCCCACATACTTATGTCTCCACATCCCTATGTCCCCATATCCTTACGTCTCCACATCCCTATGAACCCATATCCTTATGTCCCCACATCCCTATGTCCCACATGTCTATGTCCCACATCCCTATGTCCCATAACCCTAGTCCCCACATCCCTATGTCCCACATCCCTATGTCCCATAACCCTAGTCCCCACATTCCTATATCCCCACATCCCTATATTCCCACATCCCTATGTCCCATAACCCCAGTCCCCACATCCCTATGTCCCATAACCCTAGTGCCCACATCCCTATATCCCCACATCCCTACGTCCCGATACCCCTATATCCCAATATCCCAAATACTCTATATGAAAATAGTATTTAAAATCCAACTCGAAAAAGAAAAATCATCGAGCGAAAGAGCACAGAGAAAAACTATAGTTGAAGCGTAGGCCATAATTTTGAGCTATCAGAAACATCTGGCTGGTATTCGTAGGAACAAGTCGGAGCTACGCTGCAATTGACAAATTTCCAATGGGCTACTTCGTGGCATCCGCCTTCACAACAATTAGTCCTGACAAACTTTGGGAACACTTGGTGTGTGACACTGATGGCGATTTAACGAAGCGAACATCAACACGTGGATGTAGCTAACACAGCTTCGATATCGGAGCTGCGATGACCGTAATATTATGATCGAATTTCTTGTCTAGTGTTATCGATGATTAACATCTCCGTGTTTTGCAACATCTTAACCCACGTGATAGACTGATCTACGTACATGCATTTATTTGAAAATACTTCGACTTCGATTATTATCGAAACGAGAGTACTTCTCTCGTGAAGTAAGTTCAACTCATTGAATTGAAAGTACAAGATGATCAACGCTCGCTGAAATGAAAATACAAGCTGACCAAAGTACCCGAAACTAATTTTTAACTCTGGTAAAGATTAAAAATAAAATTTCTTTCCAAAACACGAAATGAAACGAAAGAAAGACTCTTTGGCTAGCATGACCCCCTACGTGGCCGTACTTTTCTGTCCGTCTTGCCAAGCTTAATTAACAGGAACTTGATAACGTGGAGAAAATCTTGGTCGAAAATTTCGCAGATGCGCGAAATTGTTTCCAGGTTTGCGCTGACGCTATTTTCATCCGGGTAACTACCTGGTGGATTATTCACGCGGGTGTAATGTAATCCAGCCCGTACAGGGGAAGCCAATAGTTTGGGTTAGGAATTGGCGGTAGTTTCTACGCGGAATAGCTGCTCTATTCTTCAGTCTGCGGTTAGGTAGTGTGAATATCTTCCCGATAGATATACGTACACCCTCCGGCCCGCGAATCGTGTAATCCAGGCTCGATCTACAGTGGCAATAATTTGGATTAACCATTGACGCTGCATATATCACCTGCCAATTCAAGGTGTTCGCGCGTCATGCGGTGTTACCGACATGTACGGACGGGTCAGCTGATAATCGCGCATAAATGATCCTTGCATCTCCCCAATGAATTTTCGTCCTATCTTCCTTTCAAATTGCACCGATTACTCGAGGCTTTAATCAGTGCCCTGTGAAATTCGATCGGATGCTATCCTTTTCAATACACGCTGAAAGATATATCCGACTTTGATTCATGTCAATATTTAGATAAGCGTGTGCAGTCGTGTCGTTAACGCATATCCCCTAGGGAATTTTACGGGCGGAATTTGGAACGTTCGAGGATTTGCGAAGTTTGAAATTTTGAGGTCTGGGTTTGAGAATTTTGAAATTTAGGGATTTGGGGATTTACAAATTTCAAGGTTTGAAGAGTTGGGATCTGGGGAATTTGGGGAGTTTGAGGATTTGGAAATTTAGGAATCTAGGGAATTTGGGGAAATTGAAATTTGAGTAACTTGGAATCTGGGGAATTTGGGAAATTTAGAATTTGGGGAATTCGGAATTTGGGGAATTTATAATTTGGGAAATTTGGAATTTAGGCAATTTGGAATCTGGGGAATTTAGAATTTGGGATATTTGGAATTTGGGGAATTTATAAATTGGGGAATTTGGAATTTGGGCAATTTGGAATCTGGGGAATTCGGAATTGGGGGAATTTAGAATATGGGCAATTTGGTATCTGGGGAATTTAGAATTTGGGAAATTTGGAATCCGGGGAATTCGGAATTTGGGGAATTTAGAATATGGGCAATTTGGTATCTGGGGTATTTCGAATTTGGGAAATTTGAAATTTGGGGAATTTGGAATCTGGGGAATTTAGAATTTGGGATATTTGGAATTTGGGGACTGGAATTTGGGCAATTTAGAATCTAGGGAATTCGGAATTTGGGGAATTTGGAATTTGGGAAATTTCAGTGTTTGCAAATTTCAGGATATCCCTACATGAATTGGCATATAGGAATATCGGGATCTAGGGATACTAGAAACGTAGGGATATTGGAAATATAAATTTCCGAATTTGGAGACTGGAATCTGAGGAATTTGGAAATTTAAAAATTTAGTAACTAAACAATTTTGTAATTTAGGAATCTAAGAACTTAAGAATTTTAGAATATCCCAAACTTGAAATTTGAATACAGTGCACAAGTCATCAAATTTGCAATAAATCAAGAGTCCATAGCGAAAAAGTTCGGTAATCTAAAAACGCGTAACTATCGACAAGTCTAGGGTGTTAATGACTTGGTAAAATCAGTGTAAAGGAGTGTAATTACCGGTTGATTAATAAGACGATGGTAGGTAGTAACGAGAATAACTAATGAAGATTTTAATCGCATCATAAACAGCTATTCCCATAGGAAAATCGCTTGCCGAAGGCGAATATGTATCTAACTTACTAATTGTTCGAAACACTCAACAGAGGCGATGGTTGAACAAAGGCGCTCATTACTCTTACACGCTCGTTTTGCTTCACCGTCTCTGTACATATGTATATCGATCGATCTCGCGGCCGTGTAAGCAGCTTTCGCACAATCAGTTGATTACACCAAGTTCGAAAAGCTGTGTCGCATCCCTTATCCCTTTTCCTGCCGTTTTCGCGCGTGTGTGTCTAATCGACTCTCTTCTTTGTCGAGTGCGCCGTGCCCGCAGGTGCAATTCACGTGTTCCGCTCAATGTATTACGTTGCATTAACGAGTACGACTTATTTACAAATCGTACTCCCGGGGCTCGCCGGATGGTTGCTTCACGCCGGTTATTTTTTCAGCCAATTCCTGTGTAGATTTTAGCCGGCCACCTCTACGCGAACAACACGTTAGGAACAACCTTCTTCTCTCGCGAGACCGATAATAGAGAACTTTGTACCCGATTAAAAGCCTCCGCTTTCGATTAGTCATCGCGGATATTTGTGTTCCGTGATTCAGAAACTTCTTGGCAATATTATCTTGTGTTTTCTGTTGCGTACAGCTGCTATTCACTCGCCCGAACATCCAAACGAGCTCTTACTAACTTTCTACCAAATTGCATAACTCTTTTATTCACCGCTTCAATCAAATTTTCCCTATTGAATAAAACCTGTGTGTACCGTAACTGGTGCTGAAGTTATACGTCACTTCCTGCATCCATAAATCTCTACATTCTTACACTCTAAGACCTCTAAATGATACTCTATATGTATAATATAAATTTGTAATAAAAATGAAATTTTTATCCAACAAGTTTGCCGTCTGTTTCTGAATAATGAAATGTTCGATTGATTTTTTCGAATTATCGGAGCAAATGCATATTAAATTATTTCAGAAAGAGAACATTTAATTAAGAGCATTAAATTACGTAAACGACGCAGTTAAACCGTTCTTTTACACCCGTGGCCCACGAAATCTGTCCTATTTACGAGTGAAATAAAGCATCGTGAATAAAAATTTCCATTTCCTTTGTGATTTTTGATGCCGCCATAAACGTGCACCGTTGTGCGTCGGTCGCATCGCCATGCGTTTTATATCGCGCTCTTTACAAGAGCTTATTTTTGTTATCAGTTTCTCGAGCAGTTGAGGACAGAAAGAGCATACTGTCACGTCTGGTATAGGTTAATCAGAATTTTTACGAGCCGCTCCGAAACTCCGGGCAATCAACATTAACCTTTACTGCCAGCTACTAATGCGCCGAGGTATCCGCGATCCATCAGCGTGTGGCTGCATTTTATTAGTCCACCTATACACGATGAGTTTAGATCGACTTTAATCGTTCGCCACACCCCCAGCCTCATAATTCTGCACCGTTTAATCTACCGTTCTGATCTAATAACTCCTTCGCTTCCGAATATGCAATTCCTACTTTCATCGATCTCCTACTTGGATTTAATCTTCTTCTGGAGAACACTTGTTCCGGCAACGGTAACCTACGGAACTACTCGATATCTTCTTAAGCAATTCATTTATTCTGGCTCTTTTGCTTGAAATTTCATTCATTATGTTTCTTTACGAAGTTGTAGTGCACTTTCGCGTTATATCATCACACATTTCATCATCATACGTTGTACTATTATACGATGCATCGCTATGCATCGTTTTACCGCGAGTTATTGTATTACATTGCATCGCTATGCGTTATATTACCACGTGTTCTATTACTACTCATCATAGTACCGCATATTTTACTACTACACGTTATATCGCCAAGTGTCGTATTCCCACGCGTTATATCACCACGTGTAGTATTCCCATGCGTTATATCGCCGCGTGTAGTAATTCCCACGCGTCGTATTCCCATATATTATGCTTCCACGCGTTATATTGCAACGCGTTATATTGCTACACGTCGCATTCCCACGCGTTATATCGCCACATGTAACATTCCCACGCGTTATATCGCCATGCGACAATTCCATGCGTTACATCGCCATGCGTAGTATTCTCATATATTATATTCCCACGCGTTATATTGCAGCGCGTTATATTACTACACGTTATATCACCACGCGTTATATTGCCATGCACTCTGTTACCATTCATCATACTACCATATTTTATATTACTATACGTTATATTGCCACGGGTTATATTCCTACGCGTTATATCGCCACCAGTCGTAGTTCCACATATTATATTACCATGTGTTACATATACAACTCGTGATAATACAACACATTGCGATATAATACAACCACGCATTATATTATTGCGTTGTCCTACGAAGCATTGTATCACTACATATATCGCCGCGCCTTGTATAACTCGCTATATCGCAGATATGTCATGCGTATACTCATTCAAATCGTCAAATCGTGAGCAATACAAAAACGCTGCAGTATGCACCATATTTCGTACTAGTTGAAAATGCAAGAATTTGTCAACTGTCTTTCGTCACAAACACTATACATATTACATCGCAGAAGTATACTCGATACTCCATGCAAAAGTCGAACGATGAACAGCATCGACGGACGTTTGACTTATCTGAATAACTTGAGGGACCTAGATGGTCCCCAAGGACCAACGCGTCTGGTAAGTTGGCACGTTACCAATAACATTCTCATTTCTTTCGGCTGCCAACTTACCAGACGCAGTTGTCTGGTAGTTGTTCGAATAAGATGAAAAATTTGCCGAAAGGAAAATATCGTCGCGACTTCTGGCACGTGGGGAACTATCATGAAAATATCCAGCGCATCCGGGTTAAACGATTTTGCAGTTTAAAGTCTCTATCCTCTCGTCACAGAGGATTCTGTCGGCTGGTATACAACGGCTGGCGTGCGCCGTACAGTGGCGGGAGGGATCGTATAATACATAATGTTCTTGCCGTCCCGTAGAATGTACAAGGTTTCGGCTCGTACATCCATCTCCCGTGTCATAAGCAGGCCAACCTTCCTCCACTTGCTAGAGCTAAAACATTGTCGATTTTTCTTGCATAGGTGTTATACGTTTTTGATAAATGGTCGGTCGGCCGAGCAGCTAACCAAGCAAGCAGAAAAGCAACCTCTGGATAAGATGAGTGGCGATGGGTCTCGAGTGCCTTCAGCTTCGGGCCCCCTCTCTTTTGTTTCCGACTTCTCCTTTTTTTCTCTTTTCGCTCCTTACTACGGAATGTTGCCTAATAAAGCATCCGACCGGGCCGAATATCTGCGTTCGCTCGCTTAATATGCACTTTAATTCCCGTTCGTTCAAACGTCGGACGTAAACTAATTTGCGGAAGCTGGAAACCTCTTTAACGGGCCAACGCATCGCTCTTCCTTAAGTCAACTTTAATTTCGAGACGCCACACAATTTGCCAGACACGCTGCTATCTTTCGGATACGATTCTGCTCGCTTGTTCTAACCGTACATTTATCATCCATGCGAGTTTTTGTTTTATCGGGGTCATTATCGTTGTGCGAATCCCGCAGATGCATGGCGTAACGATACCGAATAGACGGCTGCGTATTATGGGAAACCGTGCTATTCGCGTAATCAAACTGCACGGTTGCTGAACAAACTTTTATGTTGTTTTATAATCTCTGAATACAAATTGAACATTTCGGATTTCGGGATTTGGGAATTTTGGTTGATGGTAGTTTGGACATTTGGCGATTTAGGGCCTTGGGAAGTTCTGGAGATTTAGGAATTTTTCAGTTTTAGGGATTTGGAGATTTCAGAATTTAGAGATTTAAGGATTTGGAGACTTAAGGATTTGGAGATTTAAGAATTTAAGGATTTAGAGATTTGGGAATTCGGTAATTCAGGGATTTGGAAATTCAGACATTGAAGAATTTTGACATTTAGGAATTCTGAGATTTGTGATTTTGGAAATGCAGTGACTTAAAAATTTAGAGTTTTAGAGATTAAGGAATTTAGAAATGTAGGATTTGACAATTTCGAAGTTACAGAATTTGACAATTTAGAAATTACAGAATTTAAAAATTTAGAAATCTACAACTAAAAATATAATAGATAAAAATGTTTAAATTAAAAAATTGACAAACTGAACGTATTCACATAATTATTTATACTACATATTCTTCGTTAGACAAGATTAATTAATCCTGCATAGTCTTCTAAATATTACAACCTAAAGCTAGTCATTTTAATTAACTTGATGCTATTTTATTCAGAAAGTAGGTTATACATTTTAGCAAGATTCCTTTATTGCTCGCAAAAATCCGAAATTTCGCTTTAAAATGAATTCTATAAATAATGCAGCATCGTGAGCTTTTCTTAAAGTGAAACATCTTAGACGTTAGGAAAGATATTGGAAGAACTAGATATCAAGCACAAAATGAATGACAACTGATTTCATTAGTAAGAAATCTTTCTACCTTGATTCAATGAACTGATACTTTTACACAAATAACTTCGTCTTTAACATTATTCGAAAATAAGATATCGATTTCCCTTGGGAAGTCTGAAGAAGTGTCTCATCCAAAACTTGCTTCCTTTAATCTTCAATGTATGAAGCTCTATGTAATATATTCAATAATATCTTATATATAGTATGCTTTAACATCATTATTTAAATTGATTATTGAAAATTGTCAGAAATATTTTCCTTCCAGAATTGTTTGTCTGGACAAAAGACAGAGTTCTGTTCTAAAAAAGACGAGCAACGAAACGCAAAATATGACAGTTAATTAGTTCATTATTTTACACGAGACAACATACGAGAATGACTCGATCAGGTACACACCATAGAACAGTAATTGCATATCTTGCTAGCTAAATTGCTACTTCCAGGAAAAGGCGGGTTGTATTAATATCGATCGTTTCTCCTGACAGGAATGTCACATCAATATCAATTAATCCTGCGGATAATAAAGGATTGCGTGCCAGGAGAAATGGAGCTCGTTCTTCCATCCCATCGATACATCTCACGTTTTCCTGCCCAGTTAACCCCTTACTGCGATCATCGAGTCATATCATCGTTCCGATAATCAATGAATGAGTTCGCTGCAAATTGCCAATAATTGGAAGATTAATAATCGATAACAATGTGTGTTTTACTCGACTTTCAAAACAATTCGAACAGTACAGGTAAACAATTTCTGAAGTGATCAAATTACAAATACATTGAAGGACCACTATTTTCAGCATTTTTCACGTTTTTAAAATTAAAAGACCTGTTCAAATTGCAATGATACATATAATTTATTAGCTACAGTTTAATATCGGTGCTTGACAATGTATTCGCAAAATCAAGTTGACATCGTGAAATTGACAAAATTATTTATACAATTTATTTATATTTGTATTTGAAAGTATAAGTCTATGTTCGTAACGTGTTCACAAATTTTTACAATGTTTCGCAACTATTGTTTTTTAGAAGTACAAAGCCGGTCGAAACAATTGTTGAGTTTGATCCACGCTTACATCGAGTTTCGTTATTATATATGTTCATAGAATTCACTTCTATGCGAGTGTATACAGAAATTGTAATTTCACGGTGCATTTCCTGAATAAGTAGAAATGTAGAATCCCGGAAGTCGGAATGTTGTAATTGAAGTACATTCAAAGTAGAGAACACCGTTACGTTACACGCGCACACACCGAGATCCCGAGGGAACTACTGCTAATTCTGTACCTCTAACTTCATGCCGTCTTATCTGGCATTTTAGGTTAAACTGGGAACCAGAATAGAAATGCTAGACAGTTCGATATTGGAGCATAATGCTGTATTTAATTAGGTGTCATCGCAACACCTTCTATGTGCATCCCTCTTCTCCTTTCCGCTTTATCTTCGCTTTCGTCTCGTTATCGCGTTCGTACGTGCACTAATCCAAATTGATTTTGCTGCTTTAGGACTAGTTCTTATCATTTTTGCACTTGATATATTTTTGTATTATCCTTCAGCAAATATTTATGAATAATAATTTAATTAAACAGTTATGCTTTTTAGAAGAGCTTATGTCAAGATATTTTTTTTTACAATTTGAACAGCTCAGTTGAAAATTAATGTTGTCATATTTTAGGGTGTCTTATGAAAATAATTAAATGAATATCTTCATTAATAATAATTTCCTCATACATGTGATATACAATGCAAGATGTAACGGAAGTGTAACGGAATTAAAAAGCGAGAAACTCTTTCAGTCAATGAATGCTAAAAAAACCAACGTTGTTTTCGTTATCGACGATTTGCGGTCGCGACTCGATTCTGTAGCACAGAACCACATTGTGGGCGTAATTTAGTAATGAATACGTATGCGCACGTGAAGTGGTACCTGCTGATATGTAGGTACGTAACATCTGGCGGCCTATGAAATGCAGGACTGAGCAGTCTGCAGTTGAACGTTACGACCAGCAAGAGTTATGAGCATCAACTCAATCTCCGACTCTAACCTGCCTCGATATAATTGCGATACTAAAATCCATGAAACGTTCACTACATCTCGTTTCGCCTTTATTCTTTCTCTTTCTAAATTTTAAAACAAACATTTATACATTATTTAATTCTGAGTTACTAAATTCTCAAATCATTGAACTCTTAAATTACATTCCTAAATTGCAAAATTATAATACAATATTTCTAAATGTACAATTCCTAAATTATCAAATGATTGATTTCTAGATACCCAAGTTCTCAAATTTCTAAATTTCCAAATTGCAAAATTCCTAAATTATATTGCTAAATTACCAAATGATTGATTTCTAGATACCTAAGTTCTCAAACTTTTACATTTTCAAATTCTTGAATTACAATATTCTTAAACTGCAAAATTCTCAAATTATGAAATGCTTGATTTCTAAATCACAATATTCCTAAATTGTAAAGTACCTAAATTCCTAAATACATTCTCACAATCTCAAATCTCCAAACTACCACATCGTCAAGTTCCCAACCTCTTACACCCCCAAATTCCCATTTCATACAATTAACATTTAATATACATTTAATTCCTCGATCCTAAACCAATTGACACGTTTCCCACGCTGAAAAGTTGTGTTTCTCCAAGAAAGAGCGATTGAAGCGAACTTGAACGATGCAAATAAACGTATTCGATATCCCCGAAGCTAAAGACTCGAATGTTTCCACGTTGGACGTGTCTTTAATACATCTGCCATTCAGTAGGCTAATTAAATAGCCGAGTGAAAAGCTGCACTTAACCGGAAAAAAAGTAAATTTAGTATGCACCAACGGCCTGATTCGCGCCATTTGTCGAATGAAAAAGTTTTCGAGCCGAGCTATCGCTCGTATAAAAATCTCTGCGTTTGCAAGGCTCTTTTCGTTCAGCTCGTCGACCTGCCGAAGAGATTTCCACGTTTCGACCGTTTCTTCTTTCATGTAGGACGATTTTCTCCGGTTATTTTCTCTTTTTCAGTCGCTTCAAAGTATCTTTTCGTCGTGTAGCTTAAATTCATATTTTATTTCGTCCGTAACGATCGTTTCGGTGCCTCGGAGATTTTACTGCGACTGTGATTAAACTGCTACCGGTCACTGGTAAAGTCTTCGAAAAATTAGGCCGAATCAATTGTTCGTTTAATTATATAATATTGAAATTCATTCGCGTTTTAAAAGCCTGTATGAAATGTACGTAATTGCAGTATTAAATGTGATACCGTACATACGAAAATCTATTTGGCTTCATTGTTGCAATAATAAACCCTATTACTATTATACGCTACATTACGGCTGAAGATTATAATGTTAAATATGAAACGCACTGAAATATTAATACTACTGTACGAAATTCGATGCAAATTCATTATTAGAATACTAGGCTGCCAGCGATATCATCAAATATTCGCATAAATGCTTATTGGAATGTTCTAGGAAGCAACTAGGAAATTCAATAATTCACTTACAATATTTCACTGTGAAAATTCACTTGGAAATTGAGAAATCTAGAATCTAAGTTTAGAAGTCCACAGAAATTTAAAATCATGAAAAAGTATTCGTGCAGATTTTGAATGCGTTTACCTCCATGTTAATCTCTCTAGAGCGTGGCTGATGGTGGTACTGAAGCTTTCAAGAAATGTAATAAAGGGTGTTGCCGACACAACCAGCTTAAAAGCTCAGTGAGATAATCTGGGCTCCCATATCTTCGCTACAAATACGGGTGTTTATTTTTGATTCCAGTAGCTAGTCAAATGGTATCCGGACAGAGAGGAGATTTGATTGACCGAGCATTGTCCGGGGTGAAAGGAGGTAAAATTCATCGAACTGACCAAAGTCGACGGAGAAATGGTTAAAGGCGAATAGAAACTCTTAGTATACTGTCGGAGGTTTCGCCGGCCTCTCGAACATCAATAACGGACAAGATCAGAACTTAAGGCAATTGCGCACTGATACAACAAAGGGCATCGGCTAACGCGGTTATACCTCGTAAGCGAAATTCTATTGCTATATCCCATCTCGAGCGTCTATATTGGCCTTTCTCTGAGAACACAACCGTTCTCTCAACCCTCTCTTCTCGTCATCTTCCTTCGTTTCACTCTCTCTCTCTTCGTTTTACACGCTCTCCCTTCCTCTCCGGTACACGCTCTCTTATCCTCATCCTCCTAACTCTCTCTTTCTCTCTATCAATACCAACCTAATCTACTTTACCAGCAAATAGTGTTCACGTTCCCCAGACAATGGTTTTCTCTTAGCCGGATACCACCCTCGTATTCAATACATCCATGTAACTTTAATTTTCTTATATCACCTGATTTATTTATGTCCTCTAACAAGCCGAAGTGTGAACGATGCTGCTCCTTGGCACCCATTTTGAACTGATGATGCCTGAAATCAGATATCAAAGTTAGAATACAGAATTTTTTGGTATTTAAAATTATTAAAGGTGTATTGTCAGAGACTATCAAACATAAGTAAACTAATAAGCTTCATTATTTTGTAACATTTTTATTTTGCAAAAATTGTGTGATAATTATTTGAGCAGATATGTAGATTACTCATAAGTATCCTAAAGTTTACATATTTTGAAGTATTGTAATATTGTGTAGACCACTTTGTACCTAACCATTTATAATAATACTTCATACTAAGCCATTCATATTAAATATTTATACTAAATCATTTATATTGATACTGTATACTAAATCATTTATACTAGTACTTTATATCAAACCTTTTGTACTAGTGGTTTATATTAAATCATTTATATTAATGCTTTATATTAAATTATTTATAAAGCACGTTTACAAGTAATAGACGAAGGGAACGATCGAACGAGTAATTCTCGAACAACAATCGAAAATTAATTGACGGTGAATGAAGGAAGGATCAAAGAGTCAAATTTTACCATTTAATCGCACAATGATTTCCTGTTTGGAGAAACCTTCGAGAAAATTGCTCGAGCTTCAGTTAGTAGAGACCTACTTCATCGAACGACAATTCTCTACCTAATTGATTCCCAGGGACTCTGGCGAAGGCGCCAATTTCGACGAGTGTTAGCAAAATTAACCCGCTAGGTGAGTCGAGCATTGATTATTACGAGGTCAAGTATCAAGCTTCCTTTGAAAGCCACATTATCCCAACGGTTTGACAATCAGCTTCGTCAGACAATGGTACCGTTTCGTCGTTTTCCGACCTAACTATACCGGCCCACGCTTCCTTTTCTATTCAGCTGCGTCTGTGCGAATTTTCTACTATCATCGCCTCTCATCTTCCTGTCCCTCCGAACTGATAATACAACTTCCCGTTCAATATCAGGGTACGGGGTATAAGTGAACAGTTTAAAAAATTGGCATACAGAACGTTGACTGAGAGTGCAACAGTGATTGATAGTTTGGAGATTTAGAATTATAGATGCTTAGAAAGTATTAAAATAATTAACTAATTTATTCATCTAGTAATTTACCAAACTACCAATCTACCAATCTACGAATCTACGAATCTACCAATGTTCCAATCTGTCAATCTACCAATCTACCAATCTACGAATCTACCAATGTTCCAATCTGTCAATCTACCAATCCGTCAATCTACCACTCTATCAATCTATCAATCTACCAATCTACCACTCTATCAATCTACCAATCTATCAATCTACCAATCTATCAATCTACCAATCTACCACTCCGTCAATCTATCAATCTATGAATATATCAATCTATCAATCTATCAATCTACCAATCTATCAATCTAAAAATCTAAAAAACTAAAAATACAATAAAAGGTTGAAATAACACATCTTTGAACACAACATTGATAAAATACTAAAATAAAAACGAATGTATCTATTATCATATAGTATTATGATCATTTTTCCGATAATTTACGCGTCCTACATAAGTGTGCACGCAGTTCCGTGCGTAACTTGCGTTCGATTATTTAAAATCGTCGAATTCAAACAATAGCTTCAATGAATTGTACGTTATTTATCGCTGAATATTGGTCGAACAATTTAGGATAAACGCACGGCATGGACGACAGTTAAAAGGTTAAAATTGCTGTTCGAAATGAATATATTCGGTAATACATTTTCTCGAGCAATCACGGAACAATTGTTTGTCTGAACGGCTGACGCAATTGTATTTAACGCGACAAAAATTATTTCCTTTTTTGCATTCGTTGCAGAATCATCGTAGATGGAAGAAATATCGAGCCGTTAATTTGAAAGTAAAAATCAAGATGTTAATATCTGAGGAGCTAATTTAATATGTGAATATTTCTAATTAAATTCTGAAGATGTTAATTAATTTACGAAATGGAGGAAGCACACCCGAAGAAGCATAATATTCTACGTACGTGTAATTGAAATAATTATTTTCTAAACTGTAGTACTTTACGGTAAAAATTGAGAATTTCTAAAGAGTAGCCGCAAAGGCACATCGTTTTAAATTAATTGCGCGAGTATGTACATAATTACATAAAACTCTTGTTTTTAAGACATTTTTCCTGCCACCCACGTACACACGAAGACTGTTATACATCATGCACCGAAACATGTACCAATAAACCGTAAAACTCGTTTGAAGTCGAAGTTTAACATAAAAAAGGTCATAAAAGCTTGCAAGAAACGATATACTGGAGTTTCACGAAAATATCCTCGGGTAACAAGAGGCGAGTAGATTTAAATTAAGATTATCCTAGTTATCTTAGTTAATAAAAACAAAGGTTAGAAGATCGCAGGAATGCGGTAAAACAAAAATGCTTTATCCACAGAACATACTGATTTCGGTAGATCTCCCTACAAAATGACGTGTCCAAATTGTTTATGTTATATTACTACGGACACTTATCATCACAATAGTACTGATACACATATTCTAGCTGCCACTTTATCTCCCACTTGGTTAGTACCATAAAATAAATCAAATTTTAACTTCCGAAATAATATCAAAGTTTATTGTTATAGCCTGTGTATGCTACCATATTACACAACTAAATTCAAAGACACATCGCATTACTGTCCAAACTGTAAAATTTTCTTGGGAAGAAGATTCTCATCTGGAAGAGAGATGCACATCTTGCTGGATTAAATCAAACCATTTATCCTCATTAATACTAACAGTAGAATCATTGACTTCCTTATGAAATTTACCACAGGAAATTGAATTAAATCAATGTTACAATCGTAATTAATAATTCAATCGCGTTAAGATAAGTTTAAGCACTGGTCGATTATTAATATTTGCGTTTATATTCAGTACGTACATTTAGGTCGATTCGAATTGTACTGCACAGTCAACATATGATAGTTTCTCAATGAATATACGTTAAATAAAACTATAAATTATTACAAATTGTCGATAACAATTTTTTGTAACTAAATACTATTTTTAACTCACCGAATAGTTGTTATTTCTCGTGCATATAATAAAAAATACTGCTTCGCTACTCCGTTGCACTTTGATGGTCTCCATACTTGGCGCGTGAAACTAAAGATGAATTTCCATGTACGTCTCGTCGCAAGCCGCATCTTCATTTTTGTCCAATTCTCCTGCTTGTCAATGCTGCTTACCCAATCAGTAGCCTGAAAATATTGCAATGAAAATTGGACATAAAGCTGAACGTATTTGAATACCCGGTTCCGTGCATTGAAAGTGCCAGTCATTCAATATTTAGAGATACGTATTTTGTGCATGTTTTCTTTATTCATGTTGTATTAGATCAACCGAGTGAAATAATGGGATCAGTGCGAGTAATTAACGACGATAGTCATTTTTGGGGGGAAATAGCTCGTGCTGGTTCAAAATTGGTTGTAGTAGATTTTACAGCATCATGGTGAGATGTTTATGATTACAGTGGTAGTTTATAAATTGTGAAATTGTTGCATAGTTGCATCTTACAGAACATCTAATAAGTTTCATTCTTTCTCTAATCGTTTCATCCTAGTTACAATTAATGCTACATACACAGATAATAACATATTACAGAAATACAATTTAATCTCCTTTATTTTTAATGACTTCCTTACTTCTCTTGTATTAAATACTTCAAAATAATTTGCAGCGTACATCATGATATTGATAATGATTAAAATCATTTGTATTTGAAATTATAATCTATACAATATTTATTTAAAACGTATTGTTTACAAATATGTTCCAATGTTAATATTATAATTTGCAGGTGTGGCCTTTGCGACATAATTGCTCCAGTGGTTGAGCAGCTATCAGTGAAATATTCAAATGCAGTGTTTCTTAAAGTCGATGTAGACAAGTGTATAGCAACTGCTACGAGGCAAGCAGTGGATGGAGTGCCTACATTTTTATTTTACCGCAACCAAAAAAAGGTGGGAGTGTATAATGAACCCAACCCTGCTGAACTAGAATCAAAAATTCTACAATTTTATGGCAATGGAGACTCTGAAGAGACTGAGAGTTCAATATCTGGACATGTACGAAATAGTGATAATTTATCATTGAAATGATATTACTTGCTGCAGTTCTGTACTTCTGAAAAGTACCAATGAGAAAGTTGTGGTAACTGTTTCAGTGGATATTAACACTATCATAACACTTCATTAAAACAAACTTATTTAAACATGCAATGTGTACATTACATTTTTCTGTCAATTGCATGTGTTTATGATTTTATAGTTTTTAGTAAATATTGCTCAGATTCTTGTTTCTATGTATCGTTAGTAACATACATGAAATGCATATGTATCAAAATGTAAAGAACTTACATTTCATCTAGATAACTTCATTCATGTTTACACATAATTCCCTGGATGTTTGTACCCAACTTTATTGCATATAAAGCTGTAAGCAATGAGTACTTTCTGAAAGTGTTTCAGAGATTTATAATCATATATTTTGCAGATGGACTTATCTCCATTTATTACCAAGACACAATGCGAGTGTTTAAACGAATCTGATGAACACAACTTTTTGCAATGTCTGAGTGCCGATGATGGATACCTGGAAAGCGATTGCGACGAGCAGTTGATATTATGCATTGCATTTTCTCAAGTAGTCAAAGTACATTCTTTAAAGATCAAAGCTCCCAAAGATAATGGACCAAAAACTATCAAAATATATATCAATCAACCTAGAACAATTGACTTTGACATGGCAGACTCAAACACATGCATTCAGGATTTAACGTAAGAATAAATCTGTTTTACTATACAGATTAACTTAATGAATTTTCGTTCTAACTTCATCATTGTATTATACAGTTTATCGGCAAAAGATATCGAAGAAGGTAATCCAATTCCTTTGCGCTATGTGAAGTTTCAAAATGTGCAAAATCTACAGATCTTTGTGAAAGACAATCAGAGTGGTAGTGAGACAACGAGAATCGATCACTTAACTGTGTTTGGTTCACCGATTTCAACAACAAATATGAGAGAATTCAAGAAAGTAGCCAGTAAAGAAGGAGAGAGTCATTAACAAGCAATTATTTATGTATAATGAATTGTGAAAGAGTATCTTATGTCAAATAAACTTTCCATGATCATTAATATTTGACGCAAATGATACAACAGGAAAGACATTTTATAATTTTTGTTTTTCGTTTAATGTATTCAGGATCTCTGTAATTACAAAATAGCGTATTTAGATTGTACATATAAAACATTTGATTATTAATTGAACATTTCGTCGAAGGCGCGATATAATTTATAAAGTTTATTATTGAGATCCTGTAAAATAAATTATAGCAAATAGCGATTACAAATATTTCTTTTGTATACCTTGATACATTCGTTCGATATAAAAAAATGCAAATAATTTTTACACATTGCTCGATAAAAGATTTTACTAGATGCAAAATTAAAAAAAAGAAAAACAAGAAAAAAATAAACATTTACAATCGTTACATGCATAATAAATAAATAAATAATCAAATTAGTATTTGTACCATTTAATGAGTTTCTTTAGATTAAGATCGTTGTTCGATTGTATGTTAAATTTAAAAAATCGTTTAATGTTATTTGTTTTACAATTTACAAAAATTGCGAGTACAATTGTTGTAACATAAAATTCATTAATGCACAACTTCCAGCAAATGATTTATGGACATGTTTTATGAATTCTCCAAATACCACCACAACGACATGCTCGTACCCATCGCTGATCCCATGCTCTGATGGCGGCTGTTCTCGTCATATTCTGAACTTGAGCTTTTCCGCCGCACCTAAATTTTGTCAACAAATTATAAAACATCACAATCATAATAAAACTATGAATCAATATTGCTTTTTCTATTTATACCTGGTACATTGCTTAACAAGAAGTGGTTGTTTCCCAAGATACAGGTGTCTGATACCATCTACTATCTGGCCAGTGTGCATACAACCTTCGACTGGATTAAGTTCAGGTACAAATAATAGTTGTTCAGGTTCGATGCCATATTCCAGCTGTAATTATATAATCACAAGTAATCACGTGTTTAATGTCTGCATAGACAAACAACTACCCATTTCTATCTTTGTTTAACGCTTGAAAGTCTTAACAAATTTTTGAACTTTAGGATTATGGAGATCTAAAATTTGGAGACTGAATCTGCTGAATAGATACTTGATTGCCCACAGAATTAAAAATAAACTATAGGAGGTCTTTACCTGTAACGGGAAACTCTGATAAAAAAGTATAGGTGTAGCTATAGCCATTATGCTACTGCCCTGGTGCAATTGTGGTATCATAATTTGATTTGGTAACAGGCAACAATCATCTGGAAGAAAGTTATCAATATAATACATGTTCAATTAAAATTACTTCTCTCCAGTTTTCTGTGAATCTCAGGTTTCTTCATTTTTCCATAATTAAATTATTTTAGTCACTATTCACTATACTTAACGATATTCCTTATACTATTAAAAAATAAAGTTAATAATTAAGAAAAACGAAAGTTCTAAACTAGAAAAACGTTTTTAATTAAACTTCGAATAAGACAACTTTCTTCTCAGTGTTTTCATCCTTAACGTCATTCCGCAATTGAAGTACTGGTTTCTCATCGTTTAAATTCACACTCCACTCTTTTACTTCTGACTCTGGTTGTATCTCCAAATATACTTCTGCTTTTTCACTTCTCGGACTCTCTACGTCCGCGATGAAGTATGTTGCTTCACGTTGTTCACTCGACGTTGAGGGTTCGGATTTTTTTTTATCATTCATATCCCTCGAAATGGCGTCCCTTTCTTTCTCAAGAAAATCGTTCGGAAAAAAATGTTTCCTTTCTACGTTCGCAGAATTATCACCTCCCTTATTCTGTTCAGCTTTCTCCGCTTCCCTAATGAGATCGATGAAAAATAATTCTCTGGGCGAAAGCAACGCTTTCGGGGTTTTATCTGTTTCGTCTTGCGGTGTGACTGTCACTAGTTTCAAGTAACTTTTCATAGATTCCCTTTGCTCCTTCTGACTACCGCGTTTCGATTGCAAATCTTCGTCGTCGTTCTCTTCGATATTCACAGAACCTGCACATTCGACATCGTTCCCCAAATTCCGGCGATGTATCACGAGAGGCGGGAGATCTCTGTGTTTCTTGACTTTATCGTTTCGAAATTCGTTAGAGATATTCTCTTTCTTCTCATGAACAACAGTGCTTTTATCGGAGCTCAAACGTCCATCTTCTTGTTTGATCTTTTTCACGTCGTTAGATAATTTTACGTCTTCGTTAAAGGATACCGATTTCGGGGTACCGTTTGTGCCGTACTTATGCAGTTTCACATCGTCGTTGTGTTTAGGACCAAGGCACCTCCATATCAGCATCAAACATACCATAATAAAGAGCCAGATTAAAAATGCCCCTATCCAGTACGCAACGAACCAAACGTAGGCCCACGGTTTCTGTCCCCAATTGTCCGGATGATTGACTAACAGAGGCGTTAGTACGATCCAGTACAAAAGGAAGATACAGCACGATACGATACAAAATAGCGCGAGCTTGTGTGGTCTCGTACACGGGCAACAATAATACTTTGTTCCACTCTCTTGCTGCAGTAACTTATGCTTCGTTAAGGCTAACGAATTCGTATGTTTCGCCGCTAGTTTCTCGCTCATTTTAATATAATAAAACACTTTTTACAGCACTCCAACAGCTAGTGATATTCTGCAGTTCATATTCGAACGAATGAAAAAATCTGGAATTTCCGTCGAGGAAGTGGTATTTTATCTTACTTCCTCAATAACCAACGTATTACGATAAAGTTCAAACGATTAGTCAACAACGGTTCACGAATGATACCTCGTATTAATTTACATTTTATATGCATAATAAAACAGTTGTAGATGTTGATGGTCAAACTTTGACAAAGTATTATACTCTTCCTTACAAACATTTCAAAATTATTTTTGAAACGTTATTCATTCCTGAAGATATTATTCTCATGATGGTTGTATGAACTTTGCAAAATACGAAAATAAGTGCAATAAAAATGAAATAACTACAAGAAAATCGAGATCCATGCTTTCCTTATATCCAGTCGAGGTGTCGATTCTGTGTTCACATTTGCCTCAAGCCGAACGTAGAAAAGGACAGAGAGTGAGAGAGAGTCAAGGAAAAAACAATCAGCAGAAACGTATCGGTGAGACAATACATTTGTTGAATGTTACTTTCACCAATGTAATTGTGAGGTTCTCCTGATTAAAACAAGACCAAACACGACATGATTCCGATATTTACTTGTGGTTCGCTTATACCGATCACTCCATTAAATTATTACAACTAAATATAGTTTATATATTTCGCATAGCTTACCAATTAAACCATCGTCTATCTGTTGACCCTGATTGTCTCCGTTTGGTTGAACCAGTTTTGATAATAAACGGAACAACAGGGCCAAGACATCGAGATTATCAGCGCTACGAAGAAATACTGGTAGACACGAAGGTCGCAATAAACCCCATATTCTTATGATTACGAGCAATTCCCTCAGAGTATTCAAAGCCTTATGATCCTTCAATAGTTCGTACTGTTGTCGGATAAAAAGAAACGAACAACTGTAATGGTTTAGATAATCGATATCGTTTAAAAATTCGTTTCAATACTAACACCTCCGGACTTCATTTGCTGTCGTTGTTCTGGCAGACGAGCTAGGAGATTCAGTGCCAAATCGGCAACCCATTGAATTAATTGCTGTAACGACTGAAGCGTGCTTGGTTCGACGGTAAATTCTTTAGGATCGAGATGCAAAAGTACCTGGCAATGAAATGTTAGTTACTCGGCTATTCACTTCTGTTTTTTGAAAATAAGTAAGTTGCTTGTACCTTATCTACGTCGGCAATCGCGTCATTAATCACTGCTGCTAAACTTTCAGCTGGTCCCTTATCGTGGGAAATTAAATCAGACGGTCGTAGTAATGATTTAAAGGCTGTTGCTACCGAATGTATCATAAGCAACGACGACAGATCTGCTGCTTTGCTCTGTCCTGATACTAACATTCTAAAAATAAATGTCTTGTTTAACTCAGTAAATTGCATCCCTCGTACTTTGTTTCTATGTAGCACCAAACCTGTATAACGACGTTTTTATACAAAGAAACTGAATGTAATGGTACTGCTGTATTGGCTGTAATTGTCTGTTAAATGAAACATCCAGTCGTTCGCATAGTGGCTCGATCATCGATGATCTTAGACATAAAAGTATATCTAACCAGTCTAATCCTGTTATTAAACAATACTCCAACAATGTACAAGCGTAACTTAGTGTCAGTGATGGTCCTGTAAAGAAGATTGTTTAGCTCTTTCCTACTTGTTATTAAAGAAAGTGAATAATTACCTCCATCAGGTAGTAGTTTGTATAAGTATAAATTTCCACGGGTATCACAAATTAAAAGCACGCAACCTAACCATGATAGATCTATGCTTGTTACAGAAACCGAACTTTTAAAATATTTACTATTCGGTTCTTCTGGTCTCCATGCCATATTTAAAAACGATAAGGCTATTTCTTTTAGGCAATCACGGCTTAAACAATGCACAGACGAATCTGCCAAAGCTACTATAACGTAACTTGGAAGAGGCGATGTTGTGACTATAGGTAATTTTGTAGTTGCTATTGCTGCTATAGGAGACTGACAATGATATTGTGATTGATGCTGCCATACCTATAGGGATACGCAAAGAACATGATACTATAACATATAATATAGTCTATCCTATAGATACAGATATATATGATACTATAGTTCATGACATTATTTAATTTGAACACCTACCACAATAGTTTTAAATGGTTCTAATGTTTTTGGCTGAAACATTTTGTGAACTGGTTGTGACTTTTCTCTTAATTCCCATACCTCTACAATACCTCCATTGTCACTATTAACAGCAACAACTAAAGAATCAGCATCTTCTCTAACTACAAACTTCAAATGTGTTACTTTTGTATCTAAAAAAATAACTACCTATTATTTGGATGCCTAATAATTGTATATATTAAAAGAAAAAAATTATTTGACTTTACATGTATTGTCTTTTGGTACACCATCCTGTAAAAAGAAACTTGGAAGTGCTTGGGAAATAATTGTACATTTATCATCATTTTTGCGAACTAACACTCTGTAACATCTAATTGGTAAACAAATATTTCCGCTGCTTACAGCTACCAAAATATGGCCATCTAAAATTTTATGAAATTTTGTGTTATTCTTGCTTAAATAACTAGTTTGATAATTAGCATGTATATACTTTTTCCATAACACAGATCAACTGCTGTTATCCTATGTCTTATGCTGCCTAAACTTTCCGTTGAAGAACAAATAGGGTTTTGAAAATCTTTTGTAATCATAACTGCACCAACCATACCCGTAGTTGATACAACTAATACACCCTCTGCTGCTCTTCCACCAAATTGTCTGACAGAAGGAGCAAAAGGTAAGTGATTAAATTTCTCACTATAGTGGATACTATCTTTTTTCTCTGTTACAAGGCCAGTCTGAAATAATAATTCTCACTTATACATTGGATTCATTAATTATGATTCTTTAACATTATAACTACCTTCTTTCCATTATGAAACCAAGCTGCACCTAATATATATTCACCAACAAAACAGGTGGAACCAATTAATACCCAATCATTAAGAACATGATCTTTCAACATCCATAATTGAACATTTCCAGTGGAATCAGCAATAACTAATTTATCACCTGGCAAATCCCATTCTATTGCAGTAATAGTATTCTTGCTTGACAAAACCCTAATGTTATGAATAATATTAATTAACCTATTAAGAACCAACTTGAATAGATATAGAGTCTATTTAAAGAAATATCATACTTGTGGGTATGCCAAGGCATATTTAAATCGCAGACATAAACATGAGATCCCCATGTTTTTCCACTATTATCATCTAATTCCGTAGTTGTAGTGAATGCTGCTATATTACGGCTAGATAGTGAGCATAAAGATTGTCCTTCATACAGGCTAAAAATTTGATTACTGCATAAACATTAAAGGATTATGTTTTAAGAAACACATTCTCGCACTTACGTGTGATTGAAAATATATTTAAAATTCATGGAAAAACTGACGACGAACTAATAAATGAGCTACCAAATAAACAGCAAATAATAAATGCTAATATATTTATTAAAATAATGAAATTTCCATCAATATTATAATATATGAAATATCATCTGATATACAATCAATACCAGATTAGAATAGTAAAAATATCAAAAAGACAATTGCATACCTTTCTTGATTTATAAAAGGTTTTGGAGTCACTTTTCTATTTACAGTATACAATAAATCCATCGTTCTAAGGTTATGTTACAAGCCAGTAAACACTATAAACACGAGTGCTGGCACTCCGTTATTTCTTGCCTATTACTTTTGTGCATTGCGATATACAAGAATATGGTATACAATTTTCAAATTACAAAAGATAACATAACAAAACTATGCCGGAAAAACGACAAAAAAGCTGTGTACGCGCAAGCGGTCGTCAGTACTGCGTCATGTGATAAACTTATGTGTTGTTGTGATGTGAATCCATCCGAATATGCATTCTCCGTTCTGATTTAGGTCAATCGCAATTATGAGACATTTCCCATTATTTTTAGTTATCCCGCATACGAACGAGCTTTGAAACATTAAACTGTACTCCAAGTACAACCAATATAAACGGTACATTAATAGATTTGTTCATCGATATTATGCAAGTGTTAATACATTTTAACCTAGCTCCGTTTGTTTTGATTTGCTTTTTGCTATGCAAAGCTGACTTATATTAATAAATTCGTATCTGCATCGTCTTCTCCTTATTTATTTGAATCTCCTGTACCTGTACTTATGGCATAATCAAAGTATAACATGTTGCTCAATTTTGATCAATTTATGTTTATTATTCATTATGTTATGGTGTGGACTGTAGTTACAGATGTAACATCAAATGAATAAATTTGAAATACAAATGCATGTTTTGTAATCAAAGTTGAAATTATATGCCATAAATTGTTGGAAACTTTATGCTTATATTGTACAAGTTTACTTTGCTTCATAAATTTCTTTTCTATGATATACGTTATTTGCTAAATGATATTAGTAGATTGCAAATGTTTATGCGTTTATGATGTATTAAAGCCTCTAAAATATACACCTACATATAGCTTTATCTACACTTGAACGTATCATAAATGCATGAATATCTGCACTCTAGTTATTAGTTATTTAACTAAACAGATGTATCTATAATTTATTGTGATTTGAGATAAGAATATACCAATCATATACACTATTATATTTTGTATATGTATAATCATTTTTGGAATACACATAAAGCATTAAATTTCATAGTTAAAATAAATCAAATATTTAATGACTGCATTATGTAGAAAATGGACGGTGATGGGGCAAAGGATAATGCTTCCAAAACAAGAGAGAATCCTAACAATAAATTTGAGGAACCATTAGGACTAACTACAAATGACGCACTTGAAACATTACAACGTGATATCAAAAGAGTTCTGCAGGAATATGAAGAAGATTGCAGGAGAAACAAGTAATTTGTTATTTCTTTCTTATTTCTGTGTAGAAGAAAGAAAGACTTTATATTTTATACTGTATATATTATGCGCAGAAAATATAAAGCTTGGCTAAAGGATACTTTACATCATCGTAGTCAGTATACAACACTTTGTTGGACTTCAGCAATTGCACTTTTAATCAATAGCATTATCCTTGTTAGTGCATCCTTCACAACCAACGATACATGGTATGAATTAAGTACTTTATTTTCATATATTAAAGTCACTAATATTGCACAATGCTAACAGTTGTTTGTAGCTGCATTATGTATTCATATTTCTAAAATGATGGCATAGAACATTCTGAAAGCTTGAAGAATATTTTTAAAGTGACAAAATTTGAAAGGAAATAATATGGAATAATACTGTATGTATCATTTTAGGTACCCTACACTGCCTTATGAAGGACTGACTGTCTGTTTTTTAGTAGTGATAAATTTTATTTTAGTCGTATCGGATAATAAATTACGACACGAAGAAATTCCTTATAGAGTTCGAATTCTTCTTGACCAATTAGAAGGTATTCAGTTCACGTTTTGTAGAGTTTAAAATCCCTTTCATGCAAATCATTATTCGATCGTTTCAGTGGCAAAAAATATTTGCCAATGGGATCCCGAAAATTATCCACATTTATGCAGTCCATTGTCCCCTTGTTTAACGCTGCAATGGACTTATCGCAATGGCCATATAGTTAATTTACCGTGGGCATTGTTGGTTGCTGGAGATATTATTGTGATGAAACCTGGACAACAAGCTCCTGGATACTGTATCCCTTATAACGTAAGTTTGATCGATCGGACAAAACTAAACGTTAAGGATGTGAAATAATTACAGGATGGCGATGGACCAATATTACACGCAAGAGAAGTGTACTGCCCACAGGTTCATAGTGCAAATGAAATTTTTTCCACTCCTCAAGCACGAATGCCGCTGAAGAATAAAATCTACAAACTTCAAGAAACCCCGTACTTGATGAATCTTAGAATGGCTCTGGATCAAGCCCTCGATAGACCAGTCACGTATCACAATCGCAAACGACACCTCTTAATGATTTGCTGCATCGAACAATTAGCTTATCCAATTCTTCTAATAATCGTGCTAGTTGTTAATTTATTTCGATACTTGTATCTTTGGGAATACTTCGGTATCGGTTACTGGAACGAAATGTTCTTGCTACAACCGATTGCCATCAGCATTCCTTTGCTTCCATTAGTATTTCCTACTTGTTGGATCTTTTTGAATTGTTTCGGTATGGCCCGATTCAAGGCTTTATTTAAACTTTATCAATCTTCGAAGAAGCTGCAGGTTAATATATTTTTAGAACTGTGAAATCTGCTTGATATGAAGAATTCTGTGAAGCACTATTGTTTCAGTTTGTGGATCCCTTTGAGGATGCAGACATTTCTGGACCAAGTCATCCAGAAGTGGTGTACAATTGGATGGAATTGAAAGAGTACTTTTTTAAAATTCTCTTTGGTAAAGAGCACATGATGTCGAGGTCTGCGAGCATTCTACACGTTCTAGGATCAGTCACGGTACTGGATAGTTTAATTACTGCATATTAAGTTTGCATATTGAATAACCAATTTTGAGGTATAGAAAGTCTGAGGCACTTGGATGACTTGAACGTATCAGAAAATGGAACTTTTAGTTGAACCAATTTGAAGCTTAAAGTTCAAAGAATATGAGTAAAGTTATCAATGTTTTGAACACCAATTCATAACTTGCAAATGAAGTGCATATTTCAGAATTGATTATTTTGATATGTAACATAATACAATAGAATAAACTATGAACGAAAGATGTGAACTTTCTAGGCACTATGTTGCGTGGATAAAAAAGGAATTCTCTCGTGGCCTAACCCAACAGCCGAAAAAGTATTTTTCCTACGGAACGCCAATACCTTGTCTCCGTCATCAAGGTAAATATACAGCATAAACGTGATACACGAGTACAAAGTTTACAAGATTGCAATTAAGTTTGATCGTTTGATAGCACCGGTAGTTTAGACAGAACTTCCGAGCCTCAGTGCCAAACTCAAACCGAGGATTCCAAACAAGAAACGAATAAAACGTCATACGTACAGCATGGTAATAGAAAAGCAAAGAAACATCTTATAATGAAAACTGTTGAAAAATGGTATTCTATTTTTTAGATATGTCTCATTCGACAGCCGAGGTTCTGGACCTGACTCACGATCATGCTTTGCCATTTCGTCTGCAATTCGATGACCATTCTTGGAGGCAACATTTGAACTCGTTAAAACCATTAGGTTTAGCAATTTTATTGAACACGTGTAACATGGACACGCAAGAGCATTATATGCAATTTTGTTGTCATGTCACTTGTGAGGCTCAGTATAATGAAAATCTTGTGCCAGTGACGAACAGACGGTATGTTTTAACCCCTGCTTCAAGTTATGTTTCTTTCGCTTATGTTTTATCACGTTACATTTCGCTCACGCCCGTTTGTTCTTTTTTTTTTTTTTTTAATGCATTACTCAAACTAATTCCCCCGATTATCAAGCTAATTGCATCCAGTTAATCGTATGCATATTCCTAAGACAAGTCCGAAAGATAACACGTCCAATTACCAGTAACGTTGATCATACACATTTGTCAGCTACCAGGATCACAGTATAGAAGATAAGAGTGGGTATCGAGCAAAAGATACAATGCAAAGTTCAAGACAGATGTATTTAGACGACGAATCGGGGAGCCTTGGACAAATGTGGTCAGTCCAACCATAGTTATTTTATGTATCCACCGTGTTTTATATATTAATCCACCTTTATGGGTGTACGTGTTCTACGTGCATTATTATACGTATATTCATGGGAATGCTAATCATGGGACAATATCACGTTTCTGTTGTATTCTCCTGCTCTTTCTCCATAACACTTTTCATTCATGTTTCTCATATAATTTGTATAGGTGTTTGTGCGAATTAGCGAAACAGATAGGTTTCCAAGATCAAGCACAACATATATTCCATCTGGAGCAACAATTGTCCACATTCAGACATGTGGTAAGTTTCGTTACTTGAACACTTGCTAGTTCGATGCAAAGTTAATTCGTAAGTTCGTTTACAGAGCAAAATAAAATGGTTGTGATATTTTTGCAGCAGCCAGAAATGGTTCGACGCGACATCAAATTTGCACGGTCTCTGAGTATCGCGACCAAATTAAAGTTTCCATTTCCACACATGGTCGCCGTGGTGGTCAGAGAACGAACCGGTGGCGGTTTGCAATTACTTACACAGGGTACAGCGGATATAATTTTAGATTCTTGTATCGAATTTTGGGACGGTCACGATCTCTGCCCGCTTTCAGCTTCAGACAGGTACACTATACTTCAGAAAATTTTTTCTGGACTTAGCTAATTCATGTATCCTTGTATCTTTCTCCAATGGACTATATTTCAGGAAAAAGGTGCAGGATTTTTATCAGAGGACTAGCTTAACTTCGTATTGCACCGCATTTGCTTATAGACCTCTGACACGAGGTATCGGAGATAAAATGTCGAAAATATACATAGAACTTCCTGCAGACAGCAAACACTTGTACGCACCTCATAGAAGTCCTACGCCGTTACCATGGGACTTTAGAAATGTTCTTGATCCCAGAGTGAAAGGCATACTGGGACAGTTTCATTCGACTGGTGATTTATAGTCAAATATTTCCGTCTATAGAAGTGGATCGTAGCCATTAATTTTCCACATTCCCTAGATTTCTGATTAGCTGCATTCCACATTCTCTAGATTCTTGATTACCTACATTCCCAATTTCCTAGATTACCGATTAACTAAATTCCCGATTTCTTAGATTCGCTGACTAGATTTCCGATTCCCTAAATTACCGATTTTCTAGATTTTCGATTCCCTAAATCACCGATTTCCCAGATTTCAAATTTCCTAGATTCCCGATTCTCTATACCCCACATTCCTTAGACTCCCAATTCTCAGTACTCTAAATTCCTTAGATCCTTAATTCTCCGTACCCCGAATTCCCTAGATCTCCAATACTCCATACCCCAAGTTTACTAAATCAGAAATTCTCTGAACCCCCAAATCTCCAAATCTCCAAATATGCTTCAACCCCAATTCCCCTCAAATATCTCCAATTTATTTTACCACTTCTGAAAGTTGATAAAATTGAACAAAATTTATAGATTCCCTGTTGTGCAACGAAAACAAGGACGACAGCGTGAACGACGTTGAAAGTTGTTTCGAAATTCAATGCAATCAAGTATTCATTGGAATGGTGACTATGCAATATCAAGCGCAAACGGACATGGTAATAGATCTTTCAGCTACCGATGTTCAACGATCGAAAAGAGTTAACACCGCAGTTAAAGAACGGTGTCGAATGTTTTGCAGGTGCAACTGATCGAGCAACTGGACAGAGCATGTATCCGCTTCGTCCATTTCAGCAAGGAGAACGAGTTAAGGTCACGCGTGTTCTCGGAGAAAATGGGACTGGAAAGCGGATGGAATTGTCACATATCGTTGCTCAGTGAAAGAGCTAGGTACTGTACCATCATCATTTACCCTAACTTCGAATCAATGTCTCATAAACTACTTTGCTTCGCTTCCTTTTGCTTTTGGATTAATATGAGAAGTTTGGGGCATGTCCTCATATGTTCGAAAGTACTACAGATACGTTCTTTTTTCTATTTTTCTCTATATGTGATACATATACGTAAGATATTTGTATTTTTCTACCATGTACACTGTGCTATGTAGGCTTTCGTTTATTCGGGAGTAGGTCCTGATCCCCCTGTTACTTGCACTCTGATTTCAAGGAATTCTGTTTTGATAATTTTGTAACAGAATTTTTGAGTCTTCCAATCCTCTGGTTTTTTAGGTTTTTGATGTTTGACTTGGTCTTTGGATTCTATGAATTTTTGGATTGTTATGTTTTTAAAGTTGTTTATATTCAGATTTCTAATTTTTCAAATTTTCAAGTTTCTTAATTTTGTAGTTCCTTATTTTCTTGAATCCTGAATTAGTATGTTCTTAAATTTTTTTAGTATTAATGTACCAGGTCATTAAATTTGTAAATTTCCCAATTTGTGATTCCCAAAATTTTCAAATTCTCACATTGCCCAACCCTCAAATCACTGAATTTGTAGGTGGCTAAATTCTCCATTGCCAAAACCCTAAATTCCCCAGATTCTCCTATTGCCAAATCCCTAAATTCCCCAAATCCTCACATTACCAAATTCCCAGATCCTCAAATTCTCACATTACCAAATCCTCAAATCCCCAAATTTGTAATTCCCCAATCCTCAATCCCCAAAGAACGACTCCTCCCCATATATAGCCGTTTTCCTCACGAAAGCCTACCACACGTTCACCAGTGTGTTACGCTCTTATGTATGTTGTTGGTGTTAAAACTTGTTCGTCAATTAATTTTTGTCGATACGTGTCGTTCTTCAGTGTCTCTTTCTCTTCTTCTTCTAATATCTTGTACATTTAAATAAAACGATGTTAACTGATACAAAATCTTGTTTAACTTAGCTTACTTGTCATAACTTGTGGATGCGAATGTAAAATATGCATGTACGTTACAGGAGACAGCAATGGCTGGAGAGATATCCACACATGACCCCATCGTATATGTTTGTCTATACCTCTTTCTTTCAATACTGTTACTAATTTGCATGTTTATTCGTTACGCTGTTTTCTTTCCTTATCTTTCTTTCTCGTAATTATCGAGTTAAGTAGCGTTTCTGAACAGAATGCGATAATCTTTCTTTCTTCCCTCCTCTCTTTACCTTTAAGTCTTTTTTTCTCTTACGTCTTTGTTATATTGTTCAACCTTAAAAATTAGATCGTCAAGGGTCGAGAGTATCAATCACTCTAAGTATGATTTTTGGACCTCTGGAAAATTGATATGCTTCAGGGATCCTTGTCTATCGTATGGTGTATTGGTCAGAAGACAAGTACAGTTTGGTTTCCAAAAATGTATAAAAATATGACTTCCTAATTCCTTGTAAGTAATTTGAAGCCAAAAGCAATATTTTGTCATACTTTCTTTGAGACATTCTTCAGACTATACTTAACAATTGTTCCTACGAGCATCTTTTTTAGAAAAAGGGGCCACAATGCTTGTGCAGATATTCAATACAACTCTACTGTACTCATATGAGTACACTCATACATTCTACTGTACTCATTTACACTGCATTTATTGACTTTCATAAAACATGAAATGCAGACATGTTCCCAGCGTACTCATATGAGTACCCTCATACATTCTACAGTACTCATAAGAGTACGCTGGGAACACATGTGTACATTTCATGTTTCATGAAAGTCAGCGAATGCAATGTAAATGAATACACTGGGGCAAAATTGTTTAAGGGACATATATAGAGATTATGGAGTTTTAAACAATTTTTAAAGGGAAATTCTCTATATGACTAATTGTAAGTTTGAGAGTACAAAACATTGCGTTTTAGCTTCAAAATCCTTGAACCACCAAGTCGTATTTTTACACATTCTTGGAACCCAAATACTGTTCTTGTTCTTCTTATATACAATAAGATAAACAAGGACCAGAATGTATTAATTTTCAGGGGTCCCAAAAATACTAGGAATAATTAGTGGTTGATGTTGACCCGTAAGAGGTTTCGTTTTGATGGCAAGTAGTTGTTAATCGTGTTTTAAATTTCTCTAGTTTAAAGCTTGTTCATTAGCAGACACACGGTTCCATTTATTCTCGTACACTTAACAAACGATTCTATGCACATGCGTTAATATCTCATTATTTACCATGGCATACATAATATACACGAATAAATGTATGTAACTAACACGCCAATATTAGGTCCGAGAGTCCAGTGGGATGGTGGGTGAGCCAGGCAGCAGCCATGTCCTCACCCACTCCCTCGGCCCAATCTCATCAGCATAATTACTCCTGCATGGATGAGGCCAGCCACTTGCTTAATCGTGTCTCTCCTCGGTATGTTACATACTATCCTTCTATCACACCGATTTTATGAAATTTATTACACTATAATACATTCATCGTTATTTATCACACGTATCGAGTTTCGATTGACAATTCTGCTTTCGCTTCTCGAGGCGATGTTTAACCCTTTGGATTTTAATGATAGATCAGATATTATGGCCTTGAGATAAATATATTTTAGTAATTGATAGTATATTTTATATGTGTTTTGGTAATTAATAGTATATTTAGTACATGTTTTAGTAATTATTGGGAATATGGAAGATTTGTTGGGTTCAATGAGGATTGTAGTTGGATAAGGATTTGGTGATGGGGAAATGAGGATATGATCAAATTTGTTTCCTTTTTTAAGTTGTGATGTGAGGTCAAAGTTTGACAAATTTTAAACTTTTGAAATTTTGAAAAGTCTAAAGTTTTGAGGTATGAAAGTCCCAAACCCTTAAGGTTTTAAAATCCTAAAATTGTCCAAGGGTCCTAAAGTTACAGAAAGTTCTGAAATTACAAAAATCCCAAGATCAGTATGTTCTACTACTTCCAATTTCAAATTTGCAAGATCCAACACCTCCAAAGTACCAAAACTTCTAAACTCTCAATCTTCCAATGCCCTGAAGTTTAAAAAATCTTGAAATTCCAAACTTCTAAGGTCTCAAACCCACAAACTCCCAAAAGTGCAAGGTTCTACACTACCAAAGTCCCAAAATTGCAAGGTCCTACACTTCTAAAGTCCCAAACTCTAAAACTCCCAAAACTGCAAAAATCCAGCAAGGTCCCAAAAAAATTCGCAAAGCACCAAAAACGCCAAACGCTACCAATCCGCAAGTAGATAGCATTCAAAGGGTTAGACGTAAAAATCGTCGAAACAAGAAAAGACATTGAGAGCATGCTACTCGAACATTTCTGCTGCATAAATATGCTGCATCAATGTGTTTGTGTTCGGAGACTCTTATGCATGAGCAACCCAATAACGAACGACGAGCTGACACGATGATCTGTGTCACGTTATAGCACGAACCTGGACAACAGCCGTGCGATGAGTATGTCAGCCCCGAGTGCCATAAACACGGACTTCTCCACCGTGAAATTCGACGACGAGCCTACAGAATGGAACGACACAGGGGCGTCACAAGTGAAAAGTGCCATGAGCCACAGGTTCGTACACTTCTACCTGAAACTCCATCATCTCGAACTTATTTTTATAATTTTATTCTGAATTTGCATGGCAGTCTAAGTCAACTAGTACAGAGGATCACGAAAGGATCGTCGCACTTCTCGTAATTCTTTTTCGTTCATGGTTTCCATTTTCTTAGTGGGCTAGACCTTGGTTGCTAATTACACCAAGGACCGTTTACAGTGTAAACGGTGCTTGAGTGACTGCTTTACGCTTTTATGATGATGGGAAAGGGAGGGTAAATTTGATGAGTGAAGGACATTCACAGGGAACAGGACACAGTGAGAAGCGAAGACAGTGTTCTGGTGCAGAGTGTGGATTTGGCGTCTGGACAAGAAGCCTGGCGATCTTTGAGCTGCCTCACAGACAGCACGGAACAGAGTGCTCCTGTGAACTTTGATTTATCGAATAGAGTAAGTTGTAAAGGAGGATGATTGGAAGGTTTTATCGAGTTTCAAGATGGGGTATTGGGATTTAGGGGTATTGGTGTATTGGTGATTGTGGATATTGATGGTTTGGTATGTTATGATTTGAGGATAGTAGAATTTGAAGGGTCTAGTATTTGGGGATGTTGGGATCTAGGAGTGTTGGTAGTTAGAGATATTAGGATTTGAGAGTATTGAGATCTAGAGATATTTAGCATTTGAGATTATTAGGATTTAAGGACATTAGGATTTGGGAGTATTGGAATTTAGGGATATTAAGATTTAGGAGTATTGGTATTTGGAGGTATTAGAATTTAGGATTATTAGTATTTAGAGATATTAAGATCTAGGAGTAGTATTTACAGATAGAATCTCGAAGTATTGGAGGCCACTGAAATCTAAGGATATCGGAATTTAGAGACATTATTAATTAAAGGTATTGCAACTCAGAAATATTGGAATCTAAGGACATTAATATCTAGAAATGTATATTAGAAGTAAGGAAAGTTAATACTTAGAAATATCAGAGTCCACAGATCTTGATAGGATTATACAGATCTAGAGATATTAGTACACAAAAATATTGGGATTTGAAGTTGGATTCTAGAGATATCGGGATAAAGATATACAAAATACTTAGAAATCTGATTATAACAATGGCCTATCGATAACGATATCCACATTGATAATCTGATTGCACTAAATACATTGTAGTAATCTAGAGATATTAGATGTAAAGATACTAGCAGTTAGAATTATTAAAATCTACGAGTGTTAACATTTGTAAGTACTAAAATTTACAAATATTGGATTGTAAAAATACATTAATGTAGAGATACGTGGCTGTACAGATATATCTTGATTATTTATATAATTTCGGGTTTTATTTGATTATGACGAAATCAATATTTTTGTAACGTATTTTCCAGATTGCATAAGTACAGATATCTTATTTTTATTTTGTGCGAGATATTTTGATAAATGCGTTCTTAATCAAGGGTCATAAATGTTAATATAGTATAAAGTTTAATACATTTCAATACAATAAACCTAATATAAATCTAATAAAAATCTAATAAAAATCTAATTAGAAATCTAATAAATATCTAATAAAAACTCGACAAAAATCTAATAAATTTCTAATAAAAATCTGATAATTTTATGCACTTTTCAGGCTAAACTACCTCGAGGCATCGATAAGATTCGTCCACACATAGAACTGATAGACAATGTGCCTCTTTTGGTGTCCCTATTCACGGATTGCAACACCGCTGTTACAAGAGAAATGTTGCACATCATGCAGGATTATGGCGAAGTTGTTTGTGTACTTGGCTCTTCAGCTAATGCAGAAAACATGCCGATCTTCATGCAAGCCGATGCAGGGTAATTAATCAATCGTTATATCATTCTTAGCAATCTGAAAGTCACGATGAACTCTCGTATGCTTGATTTCACACTCCATCAATTTCATCCGATATTTATGTCTTTATCTGTACATAAGTATACTTTCAGCACTTTTTATTTAACAAGTTTAGAAAATTTCTAAATTTTCAAATTTCCAATTTTCCAAACTTGTGAATTTTCAAATTCCAAATTCCCCAAATACCTAAATTCCCCAATTTCTAAATTCCTGAATTTCAAATTCCCTAATTTCTAAATTTTTAAATTCCAAATTCCCCAATTTCTAAACTTCCAAATTCCAAATTCCCCAAATTCTAAATTTTCAAATTTCCCAAATTCTTAAATTCCCGAATTTCTAAACTTCCAAATTCCAAATTCCCCAAATTACAAATTCTCCAAATTACAAATTCCCCAAATTCCAAGTTCCCCAAATTCCAAATTCCCCAAATTCTAAATTTTCAAATTTCCCAAATTCTTAAATTCCCCAATTTCTAAACTTCCAAATTCCAAATTCCCCAAATTCCAAGTTCCCCAAATTCCAAGTTCCCCAAATTCCAAATTCCCCAAATTCCACATTCCCCAAATTCCACATTCCCCAAATTCCACATTCCCCAAATTCCTAAATTCCCGAATTTCTAAACTTCCAAATTCCAAACTCCCCAATTTCCAAATTTTCAAATTTCTAAATTTTCAAATTCCAAATTCCCCAAATCCCCACATCCCCGCTTAAAAAATCCCTAAATACCCAAATGCCAAAATTTGTAAATTTCCACTTCTCTAAATTCCCAAACTCCTAAATCTCCAAATCCCTAAACTGTTATCCGCCAAACTCGTAATTTCCCAAATCTCCAAATCCCTTTATCTCAACAAAACAACAAACATTTCAATAAAAGCTCATCAACCAAATTCCGCAATAAAAACACGAGACACAGATTAATCAAAATAAAACATTTATTATTAAATCATATATATATAAAATATACATAAATATAATTAAACACGCTAATACATACATCAAAAAAAGAAACTTCCAATAAAAAAGATCAACCAATTTCTATCAATTCCATTTTACGCACAAACCCCGTTGCCGAAATGTCCAGGAACCTGATAACTGGTGTTATACACCGTGTCCTTATCAATTTTTCCAGAAATAGTCGGTCGATAATGTCCCACGCGTAGCCTTGTCTTTACAGGTCCTGCATACTGATAAGACAACTTATTGGTAGTCTGATAATCCGTCTTGACCTTAGTCCTCCAAACTTCTCGTTGCACTGGTCTCTTAACTTTAACGCATCCAAAACCCTGATAAGACTCTTTCGTCACCGTCTTGCTATCCATAGGCATCCGTTGACACACCTTCCCCCGAAACGGTTCACAAATTTTGGCTCTCGAGTATCCAGGGTTCATGTACGACAACGAATGAGTGGTCTGCATGTCGTGTGACCCGTTAATGGACAAACACGACTTTGGAACGTACATCTTGGTCTTGGTTAATTTCGAAAGCTGATACGAAAGTTTGTACGTCGTATCGAAATCGAACTTCCCTGGTTTCACTCTTGCTACCTTCTCATGCACCCCGTAATGAAATTTGCGTCGGGAATCTTTGTGAGGAATGTAAGACAAACCATATGTGGTATCGGACTCTATTTTTAACGTTGGTCTCTTGAAAGGTCTGTTGTACAAGTACGATCGCCTTCTTGGTGGTTGGACGTATTTATCCTTGAATATTACGGATTTGGGCTTGTTCAAGTGCTTCAAACGGGGAACGTCCACGATCTCCATTTTGATAGAAATTTGGGTTATGTATCGATTGTTTTTGAAATTGCTCGATGTTCAAGCGAATGATGATTATAGGGTGGCCGTGGAACCATTGTATCCTCAAGTATGCCAGAGGATTCCTGTGCTGTTGTCGACGAGGGACAACCAAGGACCGTCTCCGGTCGATTTGAGCAGGGCGTTGAACTCCATCGCTTGCTCGTTGAGTGTGAAACGGGAGGACCCGATCGCCATCTTTCATTTGATCATGGAGGTAAACTTCTTTCGGTTATCTAACCCTTTGCACTTTGACCAGAAGTTTATTACAATTTGAAATTTCAACTAAATCTATAATTTTAATTATATTGGAACACAGTATATCACATGGTGAAACAGACAATTAATAACTTCACACTATTCATTGAAATTTTCAAACGAACGGTTTTGCCATCTGACAAAATTCCTCCAAGTGCAAAGGGTTAAAACTAGAACCTGCATTGTAGACTTCATCAAATGTGGACCTCATCAAATGTAGACTTCAGAAAACTTTCAAACTGTTAAACAGCAAATCACCCAGCAAACATTCAATATTTTTCCAACTTTATGTATAAATATTTATTTCACATTTAGGCCCGGCATTACATGACATATCTATGGAACTGCGTGCAATTTTGGCTCTGTTGCACGGTGACTCTGTCCATCACTCAAGCTCTCTCCAGCTTTTTCTTGCTACCACCTCTATTCTCCGTCGATCAAGTCTTATGGCTCAGTTGTTTAATCATTCCAATGTTATCCATATCACTGATCGCCGCCCCTATGGATTCCACCATAATGCAACGTGCAACCGGTAAAAATCAGTGCACCATAAATGGACAGGTAAAGAAGAACAAACTTAACATCTCTCGAACCGTAAATAATCTTTGATTATTTTGTAGATCGCGTTGTTCGTGTTGTGGTGTTACGGCAGTAAATTCTTACCAACCATCATGACCATAGTTCTGTCGCAGTGTATTTCATTTTTTACTCTGTGCCCTTTCTACTCGACGAACTCGAAGTGCCTGTATGTGTACCCCAACGTGAGCGGGGACGTTTCGTGGGGTGGTTGGGGCGCTAAACCAAACGTTATCTTAACGATACAACATTTTGCTCTGACGCTATTGGTTTTAAATTTAGGTACGTATTCAATTCTTATCTTAACAAGGGTTTGCACCCTTTCGAGGTTAAATTATTTTACTGATCCTTTGATCAGTAGACTATCAGACATATAATACATTATTGACTAATTTTATAAACATGTCAATGACGATTATTTTATCAGTGAATATGAAACAATCTAATGTATGTATGTAGTAATCCCTCAAGATTAGTGGAATATTTCCGACCCACTCTTCAAAATTATTATCATATTTGCATTATATAATTCCATCACATTTCCCACTCTAATAATTGTTTTTCGATAAACTATCAATTCTACATCTACATAGAATCTCAGTTTTTCGCTTTCACCCTCTAAAAAATAGAAAAGTACACGAAAAATAAAAGTACATGAAAAAAGAAATTTAAGTCAATAAATAATTTATCGAAGTGTTCTCATGGTTAGGTGATAGTTGGTCATTCAAATTAAAAATTAAATCTTGTTTGTTCACAGTAACGATATCTATAGGCTTTGTACATAGAGAGTATTCGATTTGGAAGAAACAACCTTTTAACAATTTCGTGTGGTTTTTAAGTGCATTTATAGCGTGAGTAAAAAGTTTGCAGTTTATTTAAGTGATTTTGTTGTTATCGTAAATTGTTTTTTAGATTATGCGCACAAGCAGCATTCTCAGGGACTGTGTTCTACACATTTTGGAAAGAAGAGGGTCAGAACATCGAGGAGTTTCCGATGCATATTCCTTTATTTTTCTTACTGTCGTTGCCGTTGATCTTCACGATCAACGAGTTGATCAAGTGGCAAGAAATTAAGTAAGTAGACTTACCCTTGCGCTACTGTGCGTCAGACGCATCGAACTATTATCTACAATCTCAAAACTGATAAAGAAAATTAAGATGGACCGGTATTCCATTCTATTCTTAATCTAAACCGTATTTAAATTACAAGTGCGTCACTGTAGCGCAAGGGGTTTCCGGTAAAAGTGAAATATTAAGGAATATTTAATATTAATCGTTAAATCATTTTCAGAGTGAACGTGAGGTATCAAAAGAGAGCACGGCTAGAATTTGGTACAAAACTAGGAATGAATTCGCCGTTTTAAAGACTTTCGATGTTGAACGAAAAATCAGGAACGTGTTGATAAAAAGAGGTAGATAACGATAAAATGTGTAAATATAAGAGAGTTAAGGAAATTGAAGTACTCGAGTCTCGCATAATTATCTAAATCTTTAATTTATCAAGTATTTATTACGAAATTTCCTGAACATCGATCTACTTGAAAATTTAATATACGAATAATGTTACAAGGTATACCGATTTATATTCGGATAAGTTGTCGTTTGTTTTAAAAAATGTTTCTAAAGTTTTGTTTAAAATCGTTTGACTGCCTTGAACACGATTAAATTTGATGTTCGAACGTACCTCTGAAATTCGTATAATTGTTTGTCGTAATTCGAGAAGTTAACGTCAGAATACATATTTATATTTTTGTATAATACGAAAGTATTAGATTTTATATTTTATAGATACTAGTGGGTTGCAATGTGCAATTGTGCCACGTTTCGGCGATACAGTGTAATTAATTTCATTGTAATGTACAGTCCGATGCAATGTAGGCTTCCTTTCGATACAAATGTACTTCAGATTTCCACTATTTCTGTGTTTCTAGATTTTCATATTACAAATTCCCCAAATTTGCAAATTTCCAAATTCCTAAACATCAGAATATCTAAATTTGCAAATTCCAAATTCCCCAAATTCAAAAATTGCCCAGATTTCAAAATTCCCCAAATTCAAAAATTCCCCAGATTTCAAAATTACTTAAATTTTCAGATCCCCTAAATTCCACAAATCCAAGCAACCCAGCTCTTTTCCCCAAGGAAGCCTACAACGCTCTTGAATACACAGATACTGTGCAATACTTTAGTCTGATTTCAATGTGTCTTGCCTCTGATCTCCAAACTTAAACAATATCATTTAATCTAATTGACCGTGTACAATTCTCATAAACTACTTGATAGCATTTGGTATTTGTTTATACAAATGTCATCAGTTACGGAGGAAGTATTACACAAAGCATTATTAAACATTTCGCTGCTGCCTAGACCTAGTAATTTTAGTATTATTCATAGGAGAAATACAGATACGTTGTTAAGTTTTATTGTCCTTGATTTTATTGTGTTCCTATAGAATATAATTTATTTTCAACGATCGACCGATAATATGCTTTAAATCGAGTTCTCTTTTTTAGGATATCTGTTTTGCATGACTAGATACCGTTTATTTTTGTGTGAATGTTTTAGGCAAGTGGCTTTGTAAACTAGTGTGATCTGTAGTCTCAATGTAGAGAGATGAATAATTGAAATGTACAATAGAATGTTAGTACGCGACAAAATGATACTTCAATGCACACGAATTTACAGGACTCACTGCAGAGCACATTTTGTTCTCTCGAAGGTATTCAAATCGATTTCGTACGATTAAATGTTTTAATTAGGACTACTACGAGAATCAGGGTGTACTCGATGTATTCGAATTATCCATAGTAGCGATAGAATTCGGATTTCACCTTTGAATTCGTATTCGAGATTGTTTACTCTAATTTTAATAGCAACCTGCATGCTGTATATCGTTAAAAAGTCATACACGGTTAAAAGTATACATACGCGAATCGTTTAAAACTTGAATTCTACTTATTTACATAAATCATTTCTATGTTTTTTTATGAAATGATCATTTTATGTATACTATTATGCTCCTTTTGTATATTTGACTTTTATAGAAACTATCAGGAAGATTTAGTTAAATGTAAATGATTGTAAAGTAACAACGAGAATTTAAAATAAAACTTTCTTTAAATTCAATATCTTCTTTGATTGAATACTATGAAGAATGTCTAGGATCTTTATCGAAAACCCAGGTTGAGAAAAATGAGACAAGTATCATAAGATATCATCTATCACAATTTATTGCCTTTTGTAATATAATTAGAATTAGTATAATGAACACTACAAAACAAATCACAGTGGAATGTACAGCTTCATATAACAGTTTTGGTGAGAATACTGACCATACAAATAAGTGATGACGTTGAATACTGATTATAATTGTATAAATAGTTAATGGTAAATATTTCCACGCAAGATACATTTTACTGATCCATGTAATAATCTCAGGTATACTAAAAGAAGATAAATTTAGTGAATGAACTGTTAACCGAAGTTTGCATTAAAGTCACACTTCACTCACTTGTGAGAATACTGTGACACAGAATTATAAACAAGCAAAAGATAAGCCAAAACAGATGCAGAGTAAACATTAATTAACATCAATGACCCATTAATTAGTGGCATGTAAGATTGCACACCAACATAACCAGCTGCTACATCGATAGTTGCCAAACTATTAGAATTTCCCTGAAGAAAATCGATTTCATATCATTAAACAGACTGAAGCTTTCATATCATTAAACAGACAAAAGCTTGCTTGAATGAAGTTTACCTGATAAAAGTAAAACACATTGCCAATCCAAGCATATAAAAATACACTAATTTCCCGCATTGTATTGTCTTTAATCATATTGTGAATTATGCTGCTAAAAATTATTTGAAGTGGCAAAAGTAAGACATTGTGTGGTTGATGCAGCATTGCTGAAATCATGACCCAAGTTCGCAGTATAGAAAATAATGTGACCCTGAGAAACATAGTCTTTTCATATTTAATTGCTAATACTGAATGATAAATATAAATAATGCAGCTAATTGCAAGTAAACTCCAGAAAATCTGTATTTCGTATATTCCACTGCAAAAGAAATGGTTTCAATTTGTTCTGAGCAATTGTGTTTACTGTCTTTTTAGTACCTACCTAGATGGAGGGTAAAATGGAATTTTTAGTACACTATTGTTGTGCATATGTCGGACATAAATGCATAAACTAGCTATAATACTGGACATTAATGACTGTTGCTTATGTGTTTTATCCCCATGTGTAAAATCGATCCATATCAGAAGTACAAGACCTAAGAAAGTTGATTCTTTATGCATGTGAACATGTTTTTATCATATTGATTTTGATAATGATGTAATTACCAGCAACAAGCACAATAGTCATGCCTAGCATGCTTTCTTGTTCTATCAAAAACCCAGCTATATCAGGGAGATGAGCATACTTATCCCCAGTACTGTTTAGTTTCCTAAGTATCCTATGTCCTACCAGTAGCAAGAAAAGCTTAATACAATTTTGTGAGTAAAAGTGTTGCTGGCAACTTTTGTGGCTGTAATTTAATGTTCAAGCATTATATTTTTTAGAAGATAGTGGTTTATGCTGTACTATAATCTCTCTTACAATTGTAACTCAGAAAAGTACTTTGCAGTTGAGTTGTAAAGTAGTAGTGTAAGAATTGTGACCCAGTAAAAGTACCAGGTTTGATGCTCCTCTTCTACGAAACTACTGCCACCAAGACTGATTGCATGTACTAGTGCCCCGAATATAAACAACTGCTTCCCTGTTCTATTCTTCAATTTCTATATTTGAAACAAACTTTTATTAAAATGTAACTGTTTATAGCAGTTACTTGCAACTTACTTTGGGTTTTACCTCAGAAAGAGTTGAAAATTTGATGTTGCTGAGTATGTAAGAATTTAGGACTAAGATAGTTACTATAAACAACAGTACAATGCAAGAAAACAAATTCCTTGAATTAAGTAATGATATGTCTTCGGATTGCCAGACAAAATTTATCAGTACTACTGAAAGTATATTTAAAATGATCAAAGATAAAATTCTTTTTAATGTAGCTACCATAGGAAATATCTTTCCCACCAAGATACAAGTGATCTGAAATGATTATTAAGCTTCTTGTATCTGAATAAGTGAATATTACTATGAAGCTAAATTTTAATTCTTACATGGCATAAGAAGAATATTGCTATTGTTATTATTTGAAAATCATATTTTATCATACTATTTATAAGAACTTCTTTCATCTCCTTTAGAGCAGTTTTATAAGAAAATACAATATTGTTTATCATATCATCTGAATGATCCTTAGTATTCAACCAAGCACTGTGAAGTTTCACTGCTTTTAAATATTTTTGATATGCATCTACAATGATCATTTATAAAATTATAAAGATATATGTATCATTTAAAAGCACATAAAATTTTAGTAAATTAATCAATTTACTTACGCAAAGACTCATAGTCAGCAAGTTTTTGAAAATGATAAAACACTTGTTTTGCATTGTAGTAAAGTATATACAACTTTTTGGAAATAGGTAAGTCATATAAAGTGTCTACAAAAACAGTTCCTATATTGGAAAATGGAATTGGTACTCCCAAGATAACAGACAGTGTAGATGCAATATCTATTTGTGATATTTCTGTAAAATCATTGGGATTTTGAAAACATTCTCCACCAATTGCAATGAAAGGTACAGTTGTTTCTGATGTTGTTGATCCACCATGACCTCCAGAATCTTTCATCCCATGATCCCCACAGACAATAAATAAGGAAGAATCATTATTTTGATTCTGAAGTTAACAAATTTACACTAGTTTTATAAATACAGAAGATGTATATCATTGTTTCTGTTCTATTAAATGCATTAACTTCACTAATCACTAAAAAAGACATAGTACACCTACCCAAGTTTGAATCTGAGACTGAATGGTAGCAATTACATTATCCATTTCCTTTAATTTAGTTTTAATAAATGGACTGAATGGTCCATGAACATGACCAATATGATCAAGTCCTAGATAATGAAGAATCATTATGGACCAATCATTGTTGTTATACAACTCTTGGTCTAAGTGCCTAGTTACATTGTTATCAACCTAAATTTAAACTTGAATTGAATTATGAGAATTATATAACAACTTAATGAAGAGATCAATATAATATACCTCAGTAAAATCTGTTACAACAAAAGATGTAGTACCATCATAACGATTAAATATAGAAGGAAACAGTGTGAGCCAAGTATTATCACCATAAAATACCAACTTATGACCATTTCTCTTTGCTTGAAGAAGCATACTGTCACCAGTAATTGGTTTACTCCCAAAATTTAGAGCTACATCAATAAAACTGGGTACTACACCAGTAGTAATTGCCTATATTGCATAAAATATTATTTGATATTTGGCAGTTTTCAAAATTATGAATTTTATTTCAAATACAACACCTTTATTCTGGGCATTGTAACAGTTGGTGGCTGTACTTTAGCACGTAACAAACATACTGAACCATTTGCTATAAGATTAGTTGTTACAGGCATTGCTACCTTTCCAACTGGACCTGTTACAAAATCCCATCTTAAAGCATCAATAACCATAATAATTAATCTTTTTACCACTGGCTGATACAATGTATCTGTTTTTATTCTAAAATATATAATGAGCATAATTAAAATATGTCAAAAAGGAACTCCTATAACTACCGACACTATTTCATGAAATTCAATCAACTCACCTCACATTTTCTACAAATTTTGGAACATTATTATGTGTTGCTATAGTATTATCATAGTTTATCAAAGGAAAAAATCCATATAAAAACAATGCAACTGACAAAGGCCCAATAAAAACTATGTAAACTAATATGATAATATTTCTATCCATTTTCCATTCTTTAACTGAAGAGGATAATACAGAAATATATCATTGAAAGAAATTATACAATTTTGAAGAGAAATTCATAAATAATTGGACATAATTTATTATATATTATGCTAAAAAATAACTCTCAATCTTTTAGTATACCTCTCATTTTGTCTTTGACCATCAGTTTGAATTTTTTGTTAATGAAAATTATGTTGCAAAATTTTATGCATATGTCAGTTTTTGTTATCTTATACGTTTAGGTTATATTACTAACAACTCAATAAAGTTATGAATTTTGAATGAAATACTCTATGCTACTTATTTGATAAACCATACAATGATACAACCTATATTTTAAATAAATATTATCTTTCTAACTCTAACAAAATATTTGATAAATTGTGTTTGACTACATCGAGAACTTCCATTTTTTATTAGCCGCAATGTTGTTTCTTTGCCGGTGGCGGCAAACTTTGAGATAAATAAAACTAGCGACTATATACGAATATTGTTTATTGTCAAAGATATCAAAATGATTTACGAATACAGAGACATAAATGTAATTCAATGATTAATGACAATATTATCAGCATTCCTACAATAAATAATAAAAAATATGTACTGTATATGGGGAAATCCGAAAGGGTTACCAACCGGCCGCGAATTTAATACAATTCAATTACAAATTAGTGTATATAAATCGTACTTTTTATAAAAAAAGAAATTAAATTTACTTTTCTACCCATGTTTTCGTGTATTTACCGCGTATAGAAGAAATATTTTACAAAAATCAAACGAGAATTCTTACGAAAACAATAGTAATTAGAAGTCGCGCTGTATTTCGTTGATGAAACACGAACATAATCCGATCAATAAGTGGAAGTGGACTTTATTTTATTGGAATTCACTCAGTTAGCGAACACCCGCAGCGACGCATTATGTTTCGGTAATCAGAATTTCAATAAAAGCACAGTTTCTTGTTTTTTAGTTCTAAGTTGAACTACTACATTATTGGAGTGATTTAATATACAGTGAGTATGAGAAACTAACTGAAATACTGTCCTATTTCCCAAACTACTTTCTTTCTAAGTTGTAAATTAAATTGTACCTTCAACTAAAATGTATGTCAGACTAAATAAGAAGAAAACTATGAAATTAAAATCTTTTATATGATTTTAGAGAAAAATGGCATCTATAGAAGAGAGTTGGAAAGAAGCGACTAAAAATCTTGATAGTGCAGTCTGTGATACTTGGTTTACAAAAATACAGGAAGCCTATTCAGAGGAGAAGCGTACTTATCATAATCTAGATTCGCTACATGAGAAATTAAATTGTTATTACGAGATTAAGGACAATTTGAAAAACCCACAAGCTATGCTCCTTGCCTTATTCTTTCAAAAGTAGGTAATGTTATAAAACTCAAGCTAAACAATTGCTAAATAATAAATTTCAATTATGTTATAGCTTTGAATATGATCCCAAAGCTTTAGATGGTGAAAACCAGAATTTGGAACATTTTAATACATTCGCAAATGAAGCTGAAGTTCCTGAAGTAATTATCATTTTATAGCATGAAATTAAGTATGTGAGCAAGAAGCAATAATATATATGTTTATTTTCTTGCACAGGATGCAGAGCTAAGAGAAAAAACTTGTGAGCTGCTTAAAGTTGCTGCAACACATAGTACTGATGCACATAAGATTGGTGGTGCATTTGGTGATGAAGATGCCCATTACTTTTTAGATTTGGACATGGCTGTGTTAGGCTCATCCCCAGAGAATTATGCAGAATATAGAGATAAAATTCGAGGAGAATATTCTTTTCTTAGTGAACCAATGTATACTGCATTGCGTTTAAAGGTAACATAATGCAACTCAATAAATGTATGTCCATCATTTATCAATACATTTTTTTTATAAAACAGGTTTTGCAGAACTTTGTGCAAATTCCAAATATTTTTGCCACAAAGGAATTTCGTGAAAAATATGAAGAACAAGCACGACGAAATATTCAAACTGAAGTTGAATTGTTATCTTAGAGTGACTAATGAATTTTGTGCATGGTAAAATGTATCTTGATGCAGTTTTGTTATTTGATATGTTCATTATTGGATTATAACAAGGAACAACATTCCAAGTGACACAAAATTTCTTTACTGTGTCAGTAGCAATTGATCTCCATATAGAGTAAAGTAGCACAAACATATATTTTGTGGATTAGTATTTGAAATGGTGTATGGTAAATAATGCCGTACACGTATGTATTGTATTATTAAATACAGAGTACACCTATGTCTTATATTTAATAAACTGCAATTCAGCCAATTGCAGTTTACTAAAGAAGAGTAATGAAAATAAAGTATTATTTATTTTAATGCTGAATCTAAGACATATGTGTAAACCTCAATGTACATTTATTAATATTATTGCATTTAATTTATGTACTAAATTCATTATTGATTTTTTAGATTATATCTTTATTTTGAAAAGAAAATTCCAAATTTCATTCGATAAAGATATAAACTTTGAAATCAAAATGTACTCTATTTATATTTTATGTTGCTTCTAAGGACAGTTACATGTGTATGACATTTGTAACTAGTAATAACAAATTTATATATACATTTAGCCAAAGAAAGACGTTTAAACATTGTTATATTAAAGTAAGCTCATATTTATAATAGTGTCGTAATATAGGATAAAGCCAAAAAGTTGTGAATCTGTCATACATATAATTTATTTTATTCAACTAATTAGGTTAATGTAAGTGTTTAAATATGTTATAAGATATACAAATATATGGATATTTATGTAATATTTAACATCTTGTACGTATTATCCTATAACACTAACGTAAAATTCATTTCTTCAACTAAACGTAAAGCCAAGTAATATATTATTAATTATTGAACACAATTGTTATTTAAGTGCTATATTAGCATAAAAAATGTATTATATACGCTAAATTTAATATAATTTGACCATTTTTGAAGGCCAAAGTGGAGGCAATTTCGAAAGGTATTATCATCATAAAAAATAAATTTTTCGAATCGAACATGACTAATTTAATTAAAATTACATAATCTTATGCAATGTTATGTTAAATATTATACAGAATGTATTTTATAACGTAATAGACCAACCTTTGTAGATCATCATCTTCTCCATAGTTCGAATTGTACCCATTTCAATAGAAACCTCGGTAAATCCATGTCGTTTTATCACTATTACACTAATTATCACTAATATAATAAAAAAATACTATTACTTTTTAATAATACACACTATTTCACTAATTAATGTCACTCGTAAAGACGGACGCTACGGCGTTAAAAGACGCGGCTTTCGAAATGCGCATTACTGCGCATGATTTCGAGAATTGAAATTGATTCGATATATGACGTCATATATCGATATCGATTCAAACGTACCGCGCGTACGGTACATTCTGCTGTTACGACTGAAACAATTTAAAAAATTCGTTTAAAAAAATGCTTCTTAATTATTACAAAGTAATTTTGTGGTTTTAATAAACGTGTCTCTAAATAATTATCTATATAAAAGACAGAATAAATTAAACCATGTTGAAATATAATAAAAAGCATTTGTAGTACGGTGTCGAAGATGCTTTTATTGATCTTCTCCAAGACTTAATTGATCAATCAAGTTTGTTTGGCGGTATCTAAGTAACTATTCCCAACAGTACCGTGTAAATATTTGCTGATCCAAACGTTATTACGAATTCATTGCTAAATTACTTGTAAAGCGTAACTTTATTCTTCGCTTGTTATTTAGCATATTATGCCTTTCCAAACCGATTCAGAGAATTGTTTAACGAATCCAGAACATGAACATGAGGTAAGGAAAATTTTCGAATAACTAGTATAAGATTTTTAATATTAATTATTTGTTTTTACGTTTTGCTTATTTAATTCTGTTTATCTCTGGTTAAAATATCTCAGTTTTATCATTCTGCAACAACTTTCTTCGAAATCATGCGTGGAGAAAAATCAATCACGTGGCGCCATTGCACGATATTTAATCGGCGGCACAGATTGATCATAGATACAGCTTACCGTAATTGTAATGCTACTTTAGGTATCGAGATATCAGAACACTTATCGTTTGGAAGCTCATAATCCGTTCAAAGTAGATCCAGTGGATAAGATTGTGCAAATGTTGATGACCACTAAGCTCGAAGACGTCTCTTATGACGCCGTCGAATGTCCAAAAGTTTGCGAATCAATAGCTACCGACATTAAAGAAAGGATTAAGAAATTGAACTTTGATAGGTGATTAATTTCTCTTTTACAGCATCATAGATACTGGATAAATCTTGTTTACGTTCGATATTTTTATTTGTAACTTTTCGACGTTCATAAACGCTCGATTTGTTTTTAGGTACAAAATCGTAGTTAACGTCGCCATCATAGAGAAAGCGGGTCAAAGCATACGAACATCTATGGGATTTCTATGGGATGCCGAGAAGGATAATTATTCCACATTCACATACGAGGCTCGGACATTTCACGCATACTGTTGTGTACTCGGCCTTTATTACGAATAAAACGATATTAAAACGTGTTTTGCAATTTCACGCTGATTCCTATCGTTTTATGTTATTTTTAATCTAACACATTTATCGAGATTGAAATCTGGCAATTCTGGAAACCACGTGATTTCTGCTGAAAATAAACGTCAAAGGATTGATTGACAGCTGTTCAAATATAAGTATCAAGATTTTAAATTTCGAAAATTTAGAAATTTGAAAATTTGAAAATAGAGTTTAAAAAATTGGAGACGTGGAAATTAAATGAAATATGGAGGACATGCTAGAAAATTATAGGTTTCCAAAAAATATAGTAAATAGGGGCGAGGGAACGTTCAAGCGACGTCACTGATATTCAATAATTTATCTGGTTTTACATCGTGTGCTAATATTACATATCTGATTGACGTATATCGAAGCCAGATTACACTTTTAGCATCACGTTTGAATCCCGTGCTGCTTATCAAAGCATCAAAACACGTATTAACCACTTTCTAAAAGTTACTGTTTCACTTATTGAATCAATAAATTATCGTAGTGATTGCAGTTTTCTTTACTGTTAATCATTTAATCTATAAAGAGGTTAAACACGAGTGTAAAATACGTGAAAGTTGACTGAACTTTTTAGTTGCACATTTTATACCGATTTTACCCCCCCTCGATTTCGTCGAACTACTTGAGGATATTTCGAGTTTCCTGCTTACGGCACTTGGTTTTTAACCGGAACCCTGAGGCTACTGATATGACGCAGCCTCGGCATTTTGTTTCTATATAAAAGGACAGAACTGGTAGGTTATAACACTTTTTATCTGTCAATCGCAACAGGTGAGCAATCACTTCCTCAGCGTTTGTTGAAACACCTTCATGTAAGTACCCACTGCGCTTGTCTATTTTTAATATCTTTTCCTCAATATTATTGATTATTGAAAATTGTCAAATAAAAATTTCTCATATATCTTATTTTTGAGAAGCTTGAATTTGGGGACACTTCAAAATATTTATAAAAATTATTTATTAATTCTCTTAAGATTGAAATTCTTTCTTCCTCGTTTAACATCCTAGTCATCGCTACGAGAACACTAATTATCATAACAATTAGTAGGCATAATTAATTCAATAGCCTAATTAAATATTACAGTTGAAACGAATTATTAGTCAGTACTTATCGTGTGTATTAATATTCATACTATGCACTTCCGTCTAAATCGATCGATAATAGTTGTAACGGTAATTATGTTTATTAATGTTTAATATTCATTACTTATCGAGTCGTTCCTTTTTTCAAATTATTATTACGAGTGCATCTAAGAATGTTAACATTCAATTCCTCGAAAAATTTTGATGTGCATTTTTGACTAGTTTTTTGATACATCAATAATTCATAGACCTCATCATAAATCTTCATTTGATTATTCGTGTAAAAGAGTTAAGTCATAGTGGTTTCGAGGAAGACTTTATGTTAAACATATTATTTTGCGAAGTAATATAAATTATTTGGTATACGTTCGTACAAATTATTCTACGCGTTGAAATGTCAGTCGACATCCACACAACTATTCTCTTCCACGATTCTTATCTGATTATCGCTTACAATTGCAGCTTCATAGACGTCAACGTGATTGCAGAAATGATGGATATAAAAATTTTAACGATATTAATTACCCTGGTCTGTCTGAAGAATCAATTAGTTTCATGCGATGACAAAGCCAATTACTGCTACTCGGATGACGAGCATCCCTATTTACTCTTCGATACAAAAACTGCTTATCATTTCACACATGGTTTTATCAAGAACACTAGTGTGCCAAGTAATTACAACTTTATTCAATTAACTACAAACTTTACATTCTTTAAATTCTTTTTATTCAATTTTTACAGACTGTACACCGATGCAAATCTGGATGCTGACCAGGCATGGAACTCGTAACCCAAGTTCGGGAGAGATAAAAGGCATGAAACATAATTTACCGAGGTTACAGGAGAACATCCTTGAAAATCACGAAGAAAGTGAGTGTTCATGCAGCGTGCGGCCATTATGTTTCTAAACGATTCTCTCATTTTAGATGGAAGTTTATGCACGAAAGATTTGGAGAACCTAAAAGCATGGACGTTCGATAAAACCTTGAAGCACCGCAAAAAGTATCTGACAGAGCAAGGCGAAGAAGATTTAAGATCACTCGCCGCACGGTTCAAGGATTACTTTCCACAACTGTTGCATCTCGATTCGGCTGATGCTTTGGCGAACAAGTATAAAGTACGTTCTTGAGATACTACAACGGACAAGTGTTTAAATTGCCACTTAACGTTCGTTACGCCTGATTTGCTTTCCATTTTTACATAGTTCAGATCAACGGACACTCAGCGGACTATACTCAGCATGGAGAGATTCATCGAAGGTCTGTTTGGCAATGTTACCTTCAACAACACGGAAGTGGTGCCGATTGCGGAGGACAAGTTACTGAAGGTTTAAAAAAATTCTTAATTGTTCGTCACGTATAGAAATAGACAGATTATTTAATCTTTGTCTTATGATATCGTTTTCTCACGTAACTCACGCTTCAATGGTGACAAATCTTTCTTGGATTTTTAATACGATTTTAAGGTTTAAGGTTAGGTTTAAGTTCTATTACGATTTGCGTAGTCAAGGATTTCTGAGTGCAACATTGACTTATTATTAGTTCTGACTGACGCACCGATTGACGCATCAATTGACGCACCGACTGACGCACCGATTGATGCGCCAATTGACGCACCGTTTGACGCACTGATTGGCGCACCGATTGACGCACCAGACAAATATATCATAAGGCAAGAAGTTAATAAATAGAAACCTTGTAAAAGTATAAATTATCATGGAAGTGTCCTCCAATGTTTATGAGGCTGCATATGTCAAAAAATAAAGGAAACTTTTTTATCGACTGAGACTAAGGGTTGAAACCACCCTTCGAAGTACCTCGAAAAATGTCAATACATTGCATGAATGTTTAATTCATTTTCAGCCTTACAAAACATGTAAAAAGTGGATAAAGGAAACGAATAATTCTGCGAGCAACGCTGAAACAGACGCTTTTGAGAACAGCCCAAGATACGATAAAATTATCAATGATATTAGTAAACGATTAGGCTTCCAAAATAATCTGACTCTAGGTATGTAACGCTATTTAATCATATCTACAGTCACGTGTATTATATGTTCTTTTTGTGCGGGATTAATTAGGTGTTACAGCTACTAATTTGGTATTAATGCAGTGTAATTAGCAGGTGGTAACTTTTTTGGTCACGTTCACTGATCGAGAAAATTATTTATGGCATAATTTAATTGCTTATTTATAGTGTAGTTAAATGGTATTGAGCAAAATAATACAGTGTGTATGATTTTAATTAATAAATATCTTTTAACTATACAATATAAACATCAACTATTTAATTATATTTAATTTGTTGAATTTATTTAATTATGCTTGATTTATCGAATTTACTTAATTTCATTTATTGAACCTGTTTAATTAAACTTGATTTAATTATGCTTAACGTATTCAATTTAATTAATTATATTTGATTGATATGAACGATAATTTTGATTGATTGATTGTTTAGATGAGATCATGGACATGTATACAGCATGCAGTTTTGAGAAAGCGTGGCACGTGGACACAGTGTCTCCTTGGTGTGCCGTTTTCACAGAGGAAGAACTAAAAGTATTCGAGTATAAAAGTGATTTGTATTACTATTATCATTCTGGTTATGGACAAAAAATGAGCAGTAAAATTGGATGTCCACCATTGCAAGATATGTTCAATCGTTTCTCGTGAGTATTTTCAAAGTTAACTCTATCGTCATCAATATATCACAAAACAGAATATTAAATTAATTTAGTAAAATAAATTCACTAGCAATACATTCATTATGTATATATTTATTTCTGTCGTTTGCCTACGTATCAGAAGATAGTTGAAACTATATGGGAATCAATACAACAATACTATCGATTAACAAATATTTCAGGAAACTTGAGAACGGGGAACCGGACGAGCCACGGGGTGTTTTCTACTTCAGCCACAGTTCGTCGTTGCAGTTGCTTTTGACGTCCATGAAAATTGCCGAAGATTCGATTCCATTGAAAGCTTCGAATTACGAAACCATGGAAAACAGGAAGTGGAACACATCTCGTTTGATACCGTTCGCTGCGAACCTCGCGGCTGTTTTTTACAAGTAATAATTATTTTCTATTTGAACCTCTAATTAATCTAAAACTTTCATCAATTTATAATCAATAATTGCACACAAATTTCAAGTTTCAAATTTTAAAAATTGTCTCAAAGTAACTTCATCTGTTTCTTCAAGCTACTAATCCTTGAATAAATTGTTCAAATTATTTATTTGAAATTACGTTTCCAGATGCGATTCCTCGAACAAAGTGAGGCTGTATTTGAACGAGGAACCTTTGGATTACGACGGCTGCGAGAGGGGTGTTTGCGATTGGGATTATCTGAAGGAGAAATTAGGGTCGAACGCCTTCAACTGCAACGTAGATTTCTGTAATAAATGACCTTCGATATTAATTTCTATGTCGTCAAATTTCGAAATTTGCTAGGTACCAAATTTGTATACCTTTGAATTCTCAACTTTTCTACTCTTAAATCCTTAAATGTTCAAATGAAGATCCCAAGTTTGCAAATCCACAAACCTTCAAGTTCTTAATTTCCCAAATTTTCAAATCTCCACATATCCCCACATTCACACATATTCCCAAATCACCAAGTCCCAGAAATTTCCAAATCTCCCTGCGTTTCTCAAGTTCCTTAAATTCTCCAAATCTCCCGAATTCCTAAGTCCTCAAATCTCTACATCTCCAAACCCTCACATACTCAAATTCCTCAAGTCTCGAAACACCCAATGTCTAAATTTCCAAATTCCAAAGCTCTCAAGCCCTTAAATCCCCAAGTCTTCAAGTCCCCAATTTCCCAAACCTCCAAATTCCTATATGAACAAACTTTCTAAAGAACCTTTGCATTACGAAGGCTGCACGAGTTTTGTTTACGATTGAGATTATCCCAAGTACAAATTAGGGTCGAACGCGTTCAATTGCAGAGGATTTTTGCAACAAATGACGTAACCTGTAACGAAAACCAATTATCCGGGCTTTAATGGAGTTTGTCTAATTGATCAAAGGTATTGCATCACGGAGTAACTCTAGTAAGATAATAAGGAGAGTGGTTCGAGTGATTTCTTAGAATATCAGATGTACTTTTGTCGGGGATTCTGTGGAAGAAATTACAATCTTACAAGCTGCGTGCATCTCAAGGCAACGAAGCTGAACGACCTTACATTACTTTCATATAAATGAGGATTATGTGCTTATGCTCGGTTCATAATCATCTCTTTTAAAGTTTCGTTTAAAATTTCTGTAAGAGAACATACACATATTCCTAACTTCCTACATTTTTTAATTTTTAAATTCCTACATCCTTAAATTTCTATAACCTTGATTATTCCTCAGATTTTTATATTCCATTCCTAGATTTAATACTTTTACTCATACCTCTAGTTCCTACACTCCTAATTTGTACAAATATTAAATACCAAAATATTGCATTATTGTAATGAAATTTAAATAAACAAATACTGTCGAGATGAAATTTCTTGAAACAGAAAATGTATCAATTTATTTTCCTTCGTTCATTTATTTTCATAAAGTGATTGCGTATTCCATATCGGTTGTTTCGAATCTGAAGTACTGATCAATATGGGGTTATTTGATTATTGAAATGTATTTTTCTCCCCGGGAATATTTAATGAAATATTTAACAAGAACTATTGTTTGGTTTGACAAAATTATTTGCGGATAATTTAGGAGAAATGTTTGCGCTGTTCTTTATAGAGGCAATGTTTTACATATGGGGATAATATTGTAGGATTTTATCGACTGTTGTGCGGTTTTAACGTAGTAACAGATGCGTAGAATACGAAGCAACGAAGCTTGACGACCTTATGTCGGTGCCACCTGAACTACCGTGACAAATGCTGGTCACAGAGGGGGATGTATACTTAAATATCACAATGGATAATAATTTAACACCTAGGAGTTATGATGCAACAAACCTCGGTAATCTTGGTACAATATTAATGTGATGTAATAACACGTTAGTATCATTTCATCGACCGCAATCGCATCTATGTTAAGTTAAAATTGAAATTTCATCTGGGGGTCGTCTACGATTACTCGTGAAACTTATTCTGAACACATTAGGCAATAATATATTTCATACGCAAAATAATGAACGAATCGAAATGGTCATCAGATTTGATGCATATTTTCATATTTGCACAGAAACAATATTGAGTGAAATTGTGAAACTTGGTGAATTTACGGAGTCATGTTGGAGATGTTGATTAGGAGGTTTTTAGATCGAGATATTTTAAAAATTTGATGTTTTGGGTATTGAAATTTGGGTTGCAGATTTAAAAATTTGGAATTTTGGAACGTGGGGGATTTAGGGATTTAGGTGGTTGACAATTTAGGGATTTAGGTATTTAGAAGTTTGAGAATTAAAAAATTTGGGTATTTGAAAATTTGAGAGTGAGGAATTTAGGTATTGAGAATTTAAAAATCAGAGGATTTTGAAATTAATTCGATAACTTGATAATTTAATAGTTTAATAATTTGGCAATTTAATAATTTGACAATTTGACAATTTGACAATTTGATAACTTGACAACTTGACAATGCAAGAATTTGATAATTTCATAATTAAACAATTTGATAATTTTATAACTTGACAATTTAATAATATGACAATTTGACAACTTGATATTTTCCACTATAATAATTAAAAACTCTAAAAATACAAAAACTTGATATTCTTTATTTCTAAATATCCGCACAAAAAATCGCCTCTATCCATCAGTGTCTAGCGTGTGCACGCCACGTTTCGTGTACCACACCCTCGCCATTGTAATTTTCCCTCACAATCATAAACCAAGCCATGAAACTTCAACCTTAACTCAATTCTAAAAAATTCTAAAAAATCATCCTTCTCCCAAATCCCTCGAACGAGCAACTCGCTAAAAACCTCCAAATTGAAACCCTACACGTAACCCACCCCGGGTACCCTATCCCAAGTGCGTAACCTAAAAAAATTTTCAAATAAAATATAAAAAATATAATTTACAAATACAGTGAACCATGAGTAGCAATAAAAGAGCCAGAACGTGAGTAAAGAACATTCGTTCGAATTTTCACGCAACTTAGGGGGTCATGTTACCCTCAACTGATTATCGACCGCGCGTGTTCAAAGTAACGAACCTTCACGATTTTCTAGAACGCACGAAACAGTGGGTTGTGCCAGTCCCAGGATCAAAGGCTTCAAACTGTAATACACTATTCAGGTGGTCGGCTGTCGTTGAAACTATACCGACTTTTACACAGTATACATATACGCCAGACGCAACGAAGCTCGACGACCTTACGGCAGTGGCACACGAGCTGCCGCCTCGAAAGGTGGTCGCGATCGGCATATAAAACAGAAATACGTGAGTTCCATGATCTTTTTCTCGGTCCGCTAAACATTTTCACGGTGATACTGTGCCATTGATCGGAGTCGAAAACTCGTTCTGGAAGATCGGCGACCGTGCGCGTAATTCTTCTGTGTACCTCTCGAAGAATGGCCAATCTTGTGTTTAGGAAGCTCTGAATTCGAACAAGTGAAAAGTTTCAAGCTTCTCTGCTCCGGAGGTCCTACTATCGAACACCGGCTTTGTTACGGTAATTTATCGAATTCTGTAAATTTCGAATGGTATGTGCCATAGCTTTCGAGAATTTTATGATGAAACATGGGGGGAAAAAGAGTTTGCGATAGGTCATGGGTGCGATGACCCGACAACACGAAATTTATTTTCATTCAGGTTGCGATGGAATGTCGCTTACGCATCAAGGAGGAATTTCATTTGAATAAATAAACTTGTCTGTGAATAATTAAATCGTTGGTGGTAGTGGAGATCGCGGAGCGTAACGTCGACGTCCTACTTTTGTTCTCAATTATCAAGTACAAATTACTGTGTGAGAGTAAACTGTTTTGTTCTCCTTCGCGGACGGTTCGGGTTCCGATCGAACAAAGAAGTTATCGATCGAGAATTGTCTTCAAGAAAATCGACGTTATGGTCGAATCGTATGAGTAGTCTTATCGTGTAGTCTTTGCTCTTTCGGATGTACATTCGAAAATTACTTTAATTGTATATTATTAGATTGGTTATTAATCTATTAGGTGTAATCTATTTTTGTAACGTGTGTTAATGTATCACTGTATTGATCTTTCACTGATTTATTTTATTTAGCTTGTTAAGGCTGATTTCAGATCGACTTATTTCGTTAATTGGCTATGGAGTCGATCTTTTAGTTTTTATTTAAATTGTTTATTAACTAGATGGTTAACCTTTTAATATTGTCAATTTTGAGTATTTGCAAATACCACAGTAAGTTTTATTAAAAGTGATTTTAAGAGACCTTTGAGGATACATGTACTCAGCGGTCCTTATTAGTGATCAATTGATTACTAAATTTCATTGCAAAATAAGTAATGTGTTGGCCAAAACCTTGAAATATTTAAGTTAAATATATTTTATTTGTTATTGCAGTGATTATTGGAGTGAAACTTCTAGAGGCACGGTTAGACAACAAATTATTAAAAAAATCTCAAATTTACAAATCTTCTCAATGTTCATTACATATTTATTTCTAGGTCACCAAATTTCTGTATTCTCAAATTTCGAAAAATGGGTACCAAACTATGTCTTCAAATTCTCAAGTTTTCTGACCTTAAATCCTTAAATGTTCAAATTCTGAAATTTCCAAACTCTCAAACCCCCAAGTTCCAAACCTCCCCAAATTTCCAAACCTCCAAACCCCCAATATCCAAATTCCTAAATCCCTAAATCCCTAAATTTTCAAGCTCCCAAATTTCTCAAACCCCAAATTTCGAATCCCTAAATGACTCCAAAGTCTCAAACCCCCAAGTTCCAAACCTCCCCAAATTTCCAAACCTTCAAACCCCCAATAACTCCTAAATTCCTAAATCCCCAAATTTCCTCTTACCCGAAACAAAACACGTCCCAGTCAAATACACCAATTTCGTGAAACACCATAATAAGCAGTAAAATGTTCATCCTTCTCTTGAACAATGTTTCGAGTTAATTTGACTATTACTTTCAATTCTCCAAATCACCGCGATCCTCGACGACACGAAAATTACATGTGTGTACGAATGAACTGTCACTTCCCAAGGAAGCAATAATTTATTCCGAACGTAAGAAAACGGTGACATTCGAGCGATATCGTCGAAAGGATTTTCGAGATTTTTGCCGCAGCATTCGTGCGCGACATTTGTCACTTGCGGACACAAGACATTAACAATAAGTAGGCCAAGTAGACTTATTAGACTGAAAGAACGCTTCGCTAATCGAGCCACCAGCAATTACGCTATCGTCAACCTTACTTACTCTTGAATTGCTCTTTCAACAGCATTCCGCCTTCATAGGTTCTTAATGATTCCTTGCAAATCTTTTTCCGTGACAAAATTCTCTGACAACGTGAATATTGACTGTCATTCGAACGTCGTTCGCGAATAGTTTTTCATCTAGCTGTTCCTACCTCCGCATGATTTAACAGTTTAACGCGATAAATACCATGGAGACTCGTGAATCATCGAGGGTTCATTGTAGTCCAGGCTATGAAATAATTTTATGATCATATCAAATATTTTTGTTAGTATTGCAACCTTCAAGATTTGATGTTAACTTCAAATATATTATTTTATATATTCAGATATGAAATCATTTGAATATGTCATTTGAAATTATTTCAAATTTCAAGCTTATTTAAAATAATTTTGTATTTATGTCGAATAATTTCATATGTGATCTCATATCACTTTTTAATCGAAGTTTATATGAAATAATTTTGAATTCAAATGATTTTGTACTTGACGTTGAAATAATTTTTTATGCAAAGCCTGTTGCAAATAATTTTATATTTGAAGTTTACACGAAATAATTTTGTACTTAAGGATTGCATAAAATAATTTTAAATTCGAATATATAAAATGACTTTGTATTTGAAGTTTATAGGAAATGACTGTATTTGAAGTTTATATCAAATAATTTTATATTTGAATTTTGCAATAATTTTTATTTTCTTGTATCTATAGCAACCATTTACTCCACCATTCCACGTGTTAATTACTCTCAGTATTAATAAAAAAAAACAATAACCTTCCAGCAAGTCCAATACAAAAAATACATAAATTAATCATAGCAAACATAAAAATGTATAAAACTGCATAAACATTCGCAACTCGATAATCAACGTGCAACCAAAGTGACTGAAATGATTTTGTTTGAGGAAGCGCAGTTTATGACCAGTTTTAATGGTGTTAGGTTCCGAAAATTAGCATGTATCGTACAAAAGAGGTTAGCAATTTCGTGTCTCGCTTCGAGACTGTTTGCAACATTAATAATCTCGTAATGAAAGCTGCAACTTTGAATGTACCTGCTTGTTGCTCGGAAATTATGCAATATGCCAGCTCGCCGGAGTAATACACGAACACATCTTAATTTTCTCGTTCATGTGAACGTTTCTCATTTATCCTTAACCTTGATGCACATGTATCTGTTGGCATACGGATTGCAGAGTTCGTAAATCAAGTGCTTGTCAAATCGTAAATTGGAGAGTAGAAATAAATGAGGCGAGTGGCAAAACCAGGAAGTTTTTGTTTACCAAAATATTTATGGAAATACGTAAAAAATATGCTGTTAAATATTTCAGGAATAGTTGATTAAATTTTGTGGATGATGAGGAACCAGGATTTACGAGTTTCGCTATCTTTGTCCCCGTTCGAGCTTAACGGCTCTCCGTTTATCGATTATTATATAAGCCTCGGAATGCAAGGATAATTCGATTACTCTTCATTTTTTTTGTTCTTTTACTTAATCACGTAAAATGAGAAATAAATATATTTTTCCTCCTGGTTACGTAAGACCTCACGTTTAGTTAGCTGCAATTTACAAAGCCGGTAATAAAGTAACACGTGACATCAGCACAGGAAAATGTAGGTTTACCGCTTGCCATACTCCGAATGGAACAAAGCTATGACTTCAAAATGTTACGAGTGGAATTTGAATCTTCGACTTAGCAAATCGATACCCGTACAAACGATCACGTATGCAAAAACAAAACGTGACATATTTTCATTCACCATCTGTCGTCTATGGTTTTGCATTTTAAAGTGACCAGTCACTTATCGTACCCTATTAGTAAATTGAACATCAATGAATACATATTAATCTCTCTCGTTGCAGAACAAGACTTCAACCATGAAGAACGTGCATTTGTTATTCACGATTTTCGTTGTAAGTCACGTTTACGCTCGAGACGTTGACTTTTGTTTCGTCGACGAAGATGACCCATATTTGTACATGGCCACCAAGACTGCCTACCATTTCGTTCATGCTGGTAAAACAAAGTTTCAGGATGTACCTAGTAAGTATATTATTATAACGTTTCGTGAGAAGCTTATTAATTTGTAGAGAAAACATTTTGTGAGATTCCTAATGGTTTATATTCTATGGTAAGATTTTCGTAAGTTTTTCATTGTAGACTCTCGTTATATTGCAATGTGACAAATCGATGTATAATGATGACGATATAATCGTGACGATATAATGTGTGGATATATTACGTGTAACAGTATAATATGTGATATAACACGTGGCAATATAATGCGCGGCAATATAATGCGTGGTAATTCAACGCGTAAAAATACAACGCGTGGTGATTTAATGTATGACAATGCAACGCGTGATAATTTAACACGTGGCAATATAACAGGTGGCAATATAATGCGTGGCAATATAACGCGTGGCTATACAACATGCAATGATCTAAAGCGTGCTATATAACGTATAGTTAACTAACGCATGACTATAAAACGCGTGGCAATTGAACATATGGCTATATAACGCGAGGTGATATAGCGAATGGTAATAGAACGCGTGACAATATAAGGTGTGGCCATATAACGCGTGACAACTGAACGCGATCTAACGCACGACAAATGTGATAAAACGCGAATGTTGAACCATAAAAATGGCAATATATCGAGGGTCTACTATACTTCGATGTAAATAAATTTCAACGACTCCGGAAGTACATTTAGTTAAACATTTCACGAGATACATCTGTACGAACGTGTCAAAACTATCGAACGTTTAATTATTTTATAGATTGTCATGCGGAACAAGTTTGGATGCTTGCTACACACGGCACGCAATGTGCGTCGCAAACGGAGATCACACGAATGCTCGAATTAACCGAGGTTCAAGCACAGATACTTAATAATCACGAGTCACGAGATGGTAAGTGAAAGAATAAAAAAGGACGTTGCCTCCTTCCCCGAAATCGATGACTAATACCCGCGTTTTATCGTTCAATGAACTCCGTCAAGGAAACGACATTTTCTCGGAAAGGGAACGCAAGTGACATAGTTCGCTGTTAATTCAGGTCATTGACACTTTTTCGTATCGATCTTTGCCACACGTTGTTTCACATGCCGATCAATAGTTACTTTCTCAGCCGTTAACCTAAGATTTATTATACCCACGGTTGTAAATTGGAATTCACTCGTATTTCTTATCACGAACACCTCCATTTCTGTTATTGGTAAACGATACTATCAATGGACTCGTTATCGATCGTTGCGGAACGGTGCAGTATAGTCTTTTTTTAGATAAGTATAAATGTAACAAGAGAGAAGTCAACACTTGTTATGGGAGATTGAATTGAATGGATAGTTTTATGAAGTAAATGTTTACAAATTTTTTATTTTTATATTTGAAAATGAGGTAAGTTTTGGAACAATCCTGAAATTCCTGTATTCTTAGATTTCTGTTTCTTTAGATTTTAACATTTTCTTTCTACATTTTTAAATTCGTCCTCAGATTCTTAAATTATCAAATTCTCATGTCAATAAACTTACACGTTCCGAATTCTCACATGCTCAAATTTTCAAATCCCCAAATCCTCACATCACTAAGTTCTCACATCCCCAAATTTGCACATGCTAAATCCTCATATGACAAATCCTCACATCCCCAAATTCACACGTCCCAAATCCTCAGATCCCAAAATCGCAAGATTTTGATACATACACACACTGTTTCGTTCTCTCCGCAGATGGTCACATGTGCAACAAAGATTTAGAGAACCTGAAAAGATGGAAACCAGACGCATACCTGGTCGTCGAGAGAGCGGAAGTCTTGACACCTCAAGGTGTCGAAGATATGAAATTGTTCGCAAGAAGATTGCAAAGCAACTTTCCTCAGCTTCTGCAAACCAGTATCAATAACATAACTGCGGACAATTACATGGTACTAAAAAAATTAAACGATCTAACAAATATCACAAATAATACAAAATATTTAACACATTCGAATTAATGGTGTTTAGTTTAAAACAACCGATGCACGTGACACCATGGGGTCTTTCATGGAGGGACTCTTCGGGGACAGAAACGCTGTAGAGGCCGAAGAAGTTTCTGTCAACGATACTTTACTTACTGCAAGTAACATTTATGCACGACTGTTACATTACGTTCGATGTGAAGGGATTTTTGTGAAAACGTTTTATGTCAAATTTTAGCCTTATAAGGGCTGCAATGCGTGGGATAATGAACAGAACAACATTTCTATGGAGGAAGTGAACAGATTCGACGAGGGACCACAGTTTCAGAGTCTCATGCTGAATGTTAGCAGACGTCTCGGATTTTTGTATAATATCTCCAAAGGTAAGATGTGATTTATCGTTTTGTTAGGATTGAAGGGTGCTTTTCATATCAATGTATGTCGACATTTTTAAATTTTCATATGAAAATCGAGGTTAAAAATTTTCAATTTTCTATGTTTCAAATTCCCAAATTCCCAAATTCCTAAATCACCAAATTCCCAAATCCCCATATCCCCAAATATCTAAGTCCCACTATAATATACACCACTCTGATTCGAGGCAATCTCACAAGTACCATATTCTCCAACATCCATAAATCATACCCCGCAAATTTCTATCCGTCCTCAAGTAAAAAAAAAAACACATTTCCAACGCATTGGTAATATTTACCAACCAACATAATCTACAAATAGCCTCTTCCCATCATGCCGGTAATTCATGAATTTCATTTCTGCGTGACTCATCTCCGCAGCGGAGAAACTCAAACAGTGACATTATCATGCAACTTTCCGGCAAACCGGATACAAAAACAATCCATCCAAATCGTACACCGCAATATCTGCACTCGAATCCCATCCGTCAGATAATATTCAATCATAATGATAATTTTTCAGAGACTGTCTTAACGATGTACGATATGTGTCGTTACGAAAAGGCCTGGACAGTGACGAAACTTTCACCTTGGTGTGCCGTCTTCAGCAAGGAAGAGCTACGTGTGCTGGAATATCGCGAGGATCTCTACTACTATTACAAGGCCGGATATGGTCGCGAAATCAATGCTCAGCTAGGATGTACGCTGTTGCAAGACATGATGAATCACTTTTGGTAATTCTCTTGTCCTTTCGATCGAGATCCGTTCTCGATAACGACGCGATCAGAAATAATTCGATACGTTCCGCAGGAAAGTGGAACAGGATAAAAACTCGATGGAACCGAAGGGAGTGTTTTACTTCAGCGATATCATCAGCCTGCAGAATCTGCTGACCACGCTGGGCATCAACAAGGATCAAACGAAACCGACTGCCTTTAATTACAAGGATATGGCGAAACGCCAATGGCGGACTTCCTTTATTTCGCCGTTCGCCGCCAACCTTGTCGCTGTCTTCTACAAGTAAGATACTTCTTTAATCGGGATTATATCATACTTATTACTAGATAACTGCTGTTTTTCATTTTTTTATCAGAAAGAAATTGTGCAACAATATTAAAATATTGCTAGGAAATTCGTTAAAAAATATTATTCATAGACATTCATTAAAGCGGTGAAGAGGTTCCGTTCGAACGACAAAATGGCCGCCAGACTTAAGGATTCTATATTAATTCACAGACGCGATGAAAACACTCATTGTTAACCTTAAAATTAATCGTGATTTTATACACTTGGTTAAATTATCTTTCTATAACATTCACAAAATATCGTTAACAAATTTGTTAAAAAATATCGTTCACAAGATAGATATTCATTAAAACGTTGAAGAGGTTCGTACGACAAAATGGCCGCCAGACTTAAGTATTCTATTTTGATTCGCAGATGCGACGGAAACACTCAACCAAACAAAGTAATGTTTTACTTGGCAGAGAAGCTGGTCATGTTGGACGGATGTGACGTAGGCCTCTGCGACTGGGAATACTTCAAGCAAAAATTCAGCCCGATAATTAATCGTTGTAGTCTTAACGTTTGCTGGGACGGAAGCGGAGTCGCCGCTTTCCTTCCGAATTTTATCCTCGTTCTTCTTTCATGCTTTTCTCTAGTCTTTCTTAGAAATTAGAGACTTACGCGGTGCTGGATTAATCGGTATGCACTTGCTTTCAAGCTGCACTTTTATCTTTGAAATCTTCAAATTTTATTTTATCGAACAATGTGAATTGACGGAGGTCTATCGAAGAAACATTTCTTTGAAATAATAAATTATTGTAATAAATTGAAATGATATTATATTATTATAATATTTGATATAATATAATATTAGAAGTAATGCAAATTGTACAAGCGACGTTATGAGGACCTAAATATGTGGGGCCCAACGTCTTGATCCAGCACTGTGTTCATAGAACAACGCATAATTGAATTTTAAATCAGTATACATATGAAACTGTTCGTACGAATTAGCTCGAAAAGAAAGCTGCAACATTCCGCTGTGCTTTTTCGACGCCGAAAAAATGGAGCGTGTTTAATATTTTTTATTCCTATCTAATAGCTGTGTACGTTATTTATACGCATTTATTGTTGTGTTTATTGTCATCTTCATTTGTTTATATGTCACAGGTACGATATTCGTAAGGTAATATTTATGACATTTTAACACTCTAACAACGTCCGTCCGGTTCGCGAGAGATTTTAATGCACAATTGCATCGTTGCTTGAAATTTTCCTTTCGGATCTTAGTGTCGTGACAGATAAGGTCAACATACATGTATACGCTTAATAAATGTAAAGATTTCAATATTAAGATTATATCGTAATTATTAAATAACAGTTATTCGATTCAGGTTTTAAAATTTCTTTTAAAACTCATTCAGGTATTGAACACTTTACTCTTCACTCGTTTTGAACTTGGTGTAAAAATATTTTGTTACATTCGAATTACGCTAGGTTCAAAATTTAAATAATTATTAAGAAATGAAATTAATCTAATTTCGACTAGTTTTTTGATTGTAGATTCGTGTGATGTTTCGTATATGAATAAAAATTGCTAACAATTATGTGTTTGTGAACCTTGAATTTATAATATCATCAGAAGGATTTTTTATAACGACGTTAATAAGCGACACTGTCAAACGAAGGCCTTGCAATTATCGTGATTAAAAAGATCAACATACTTATAGGGGTAATGCGTCGTCAAGGATCATTTGTAGGTTTCTAGATAACTGTCGGCAAAATTTGCATTGAACGTGTAAATTACCAATAAGTGGAAGATGCTGTCAGAGTTAATTCGATATCACGCCTGCACATTGTCTGCAGGTGAATAATTCGTTAATGAAAGAGGCCTTCAACTTTATTAAAATAATTCTCGAGTGTAAACGAATGCTTTATTGCTTCATAGGCAACTAAACAAAGTTTAGCAATATCTTCTACAAATTATTGCTTTTTCAAAATTAATAACAGAAAACTAACTTGGAATTAACGAATTGAATATTTAGATATTTTATAGCCTGAGGTCATATTTTATTTATACTGAAGATGAAATGAATAGTAATTCTTAATTAAGTTACACTATCCCAATTTGGAAATTAAGAAATTTATTTCTGAAGGTTATGAATTTATAAATTTAATGACTAGGTAATTATTGAGGTTCTTTTAATTAATTAAGTCCTATTAGGTTATTCTATTTTTCTATTTTATTCTATTTTTACAAATTTAATAATTAATATTTAATTTTTATTAATAATAATTAATAATTAATAATTAGTTGAATAATTTAATAATCAATAATTAATTTAATAATTTAATAATTAATAATTAATTTAATAATTGAAAAATATTTACTAAATTTGCAAAAATAGAATGAAATAGAAAAATCGAATAATCTAACAGTACTCAATGAAAAGAACCTTAATATTTACCTAGTCAAACTTATAAATTAATTAAAAATTATTTATCGAGAAAAATAGAGTAACCTAACAGAACCTAATTAATTAACGAATTACGCAATCGAATCTAGTAGAATGTAATTAATATTCAAGACAAACTGCGGAAAAAAAGAAGAAGGAAATTGATGTACAGAAAAACGGGAGCACGATATACATCTCGCGGGTCACTTAAATAAATGAAACGCGTATAAACGCAATATGGATGAAAGAACATACATATACTTTACATGACTTGTTTTATTATTGCAACGAACATAATTGAGCGTTTCTCATGAAAAATTAAATGTGCAGTGACGTTAAATAGGAATTCTGTTGCCTATTAGTCTTCTACGTATTAGTTTGCCATCGACAGTGCTCGTGAATAGTGAAAAGTAAGGAATTATATTCAAACTTAAAGGCTTTTGTTTTGTTTTTGAACAAAACTATACAATTTATAAGGTAAATTTATAAGGTAAATTTTCAAATTCGCAAATTTTCTTAATTCCTCAAGTTTATAAACTTTCAAATTCTCAAATTCCCCAAATTTCTAAATTCTACAATTCCCCAGATTCCAAGCTTCCAAGTTCCTACATCTCCAACATCCAAACTCTGAAATTACATCAAACCGCATAACTCATAAACGCAACTTATATTTTTTCAGAATAATTTGTTCCAAGCAAAGAGTATAATCCAACAGCCATGGTATCACTTCCACTGTACCTCTTTGTGATGCATCAAATCAACTACACAGAATACCTAACAAGCCTAAATCAGCCAATCCGCGAATTATTAACCACATCAGAGTTCCCGGATGTGCTCTTCATCGTCCACGACCCAAACTCCAACAACTCCGAAATAATCGACAACATGTACAGAACCGTGTCCCGAATTTCGCCGACCACTTTCATTCATTTAAATCGTTCCGACACGAACCTATCGTTCCACGTATCTCGAAGAACCCTGATCCTGTACCTCTATTTCTCCAAAAGTCCCCCAGACGTCCACCAAACGTTGGAGATCGCGAACATCATTTCCCACGAGGAGGCTCGTCAGAAAGTCCTGCTGATCACCGTTCTGGAAGAATGCGACTGCAATTTCGAGACCGTCTTTGAACAACTATGGCGCAAGCAGCTGCTGAATGTGGCGATTCTGGAGCTGCCAACGTTCGAGGAGAAGAGATCCATAATACTCCATCGATACGACCCCTTCTCGAAGGTTTATGACCGTGGAGAGTACACTTCCGGTGTCGAATTCTTCCCCGATAAGACAAGAGACCTCCACGGTTACCCTATACGAACACTACTATTACCTAGAGCGAGCGTTCCGAACGTGAAGACGGACTCGGAAGGTCGCGCCGTGGAGATCACAGGTCCAGACGCAAATGTCCTCAAAACCTTTGCCCAAGTTCTGAACTACACCATGGAATTACACTACGTTACAGCCCTCGACATTTCCTTGAGTGACATATTAATAAATGAGAAAATCGATATATCGTTATTGTTGCCTCTTTTCAACGCCACCATGATGTGCGAGCACACCCTGCCTCTGAACGACGAGAGGTGGTGCCCGGTCGTACCGATCAATTACTCGTTCAAACTGATCGAACTGCGGCCCGTTATGAGTATAATCTTGAACTACATAATTGTCATTGCGTTCTGGGCCATTTCGCGTATGCTGAAGCTCGACCGGAAGTTATGGCAGCCGCTGAACATCTTCGGAATGATACTATGCTTGTCGATACCGATCAAACCGAGGAGAGCCATCGAGAAGGTTTTGATATTCATCATTTTTCTGGCGTCGTCTTTCCTGTCGACGAATCTGTACGCGGACCTGACCTCGTCGCATATTAAAGGCTCGGAACAGACGGTTTACAAGAATTTCAAGGACCTGGACAACTCTGGATTGATACCCGTTGTATTGAAACCGTTAATGAACGTAACTTTTATCAACAGCGATAAGTCTTTCGTCGCGTTGAAGAAGAAGACTGTTTTCACGTTCAACATGACCCAATGCGTTGAGCAATTGGCGAGATACCAGAATGTTACTTGTTTAATGGAAAGGACATTTGCGAACATGTTGATTTATTCGTACTCGAAGAGGGGAGAGAATAAAATGGTCGTAAGCAAAAATCTTTGTTACGTGAAACCGCGGATCGCGTATTACGCGAGAAAGAATTCTCCGATCGTTGAACGAATGTCAGAGATCGTGATGCGATTGAAAGAGACGGGTTTGGACCTCAAGTGGAGCATGGATTTCAGCGGTAAATTTTTACCGAGAAAAACGCATTTGATGAACGTGAATGACGAGAAAAAACCGTCGTTGGTGGGGAAGCTGTTGCCTGTCGTGATCTGCGGATATCTTCTCTCTGTGGTGGTATTCTGGATTGAAATACTGCTCGATCGTACCGAAAATAAGGAAGAGTAACTATCAATCGGGAAAATATTGATGGTTGTTCGTGGATGTTTACACGATGTTCGTTGTTTAATCTTTGGTGCATACTGGTTCGTGTGTGTGCACGTATGTTTACTTGGAGTTGTCAATCTACGTGCGTGTTATATGCAAAATGTTCTTATTCATTCACATAGAACCTGTTTATATTTTGGGGGTCCTTATAGTTCTTAGACTCGTTTGTATCTGTAGAGATTTTAACATTTTTGAGAGTTATTGATGTGTCTAGATTAGGGTGATGTATACACAGATATTACTAGGTGTTGAAATCTTGCAGTATGGTATCCTATGTCCCAGTATTTTATAATACAATACTTATATTCCGAAATTCCTATATCCCTCTATTCTTAAATACTTCTATACCGAAACTCCTATACTTCTAAATCCTTACATCCACAAAGCTCTACACCATCGACTCACCACATCCCTAAACCCATATATCTCCAAAACTCTACATCCTCAAATCCACATATCCCCAAATCCACATATCTCCAATACTCCACATCCACAAATCCACATATTTCCAAAACTCTACATCCCCAAATCCGGATTTGCTCGAAATTACGAAAGGCAGCATAGTTCTCGTTGTTCAAGAGTTTGAGTCTTTTGTTTGAAGATAACGAACTGATCTAATTTTAGAGAAGCATAGGATTTAATGATCTTGTACTTCAGTTGAGTCTTGAAATGCCAATTTATTTTCAGCTTGTTTGTCCGCATTGCATTGCTACGATTTGTGCATGAAAATAAAAACTTTGACGGCTTGCATATTGAGTTACTACTTCTTCCCATAATTATTATTTTCCTTGAGACATATATGTATTAATCGATATATTCATGCATATGATTATATATTGCATTTTTACATATATCATATATGTATCATACATATGTTCATACATCGTATGCATGAATATGTAAATTTCTACATATGTTCATACATCATATGTATGAATTTTTAGATTTCTATATATGCTCGTACATCATACGTATAAATATATAGATTTCTACATATACTCATACATCATACATATAAATATGTATACAGATATCTACATATGTTCATACATCATATGATCACCTAGATTTCGTTAAAAATATTTACATATTTAACTAAATATTTATGTACTTATATATTTATATTTATTTCAAATTGTTGTATTAAATATAATGTCAAATGGCCACTTTCCGAGTGCAAGGGTTAACTCAAATAGTCAATCGCTTTTCACTAAAATAGAGCAAAAGGTCACGAGACGGTCGATTTTCCCTGCATAAATCGTAGACGAAAAAAATTGAATGCAACGCATGTGTAAATTACCAATAAGTGGAAAATGCTGTCAGAGTTAATTTGATATCACGCCTGCACATTGTCTGCAGGTGAATAATTCGTTAATGAAAGAAGCCTTCAACTTTATTAAAATAATTTTCGAGTGTAAACGAATGCTTTATTGCTTCATAGGCAACTAAACAAAGTTTAGCAATATCTTCTACAAAATATCGCTTTTTCAAAATTAATAACAGAAAACTAACTTGGACCTAACGAATTGAATATTTAGATATTTTATAGCCAGAGGTCATGTTTTATTTATACTGAAGATGAAATGAATTGTAATTCTTAATTAAGTTGCACTATCACAATTTGGAAATTAAGAAATTTATTTCTGAAGGTTACGAATTTATAAATTTAATAATTAGGTAATTATTAAGGTTCTATTAGGTTATTCTATTTTTCTATTTCATTCTATTTTTACAAATTTGATAATTAATGATTAATGATTAATTTAATAATTTAATAATCAATAATTAATTTAATAATTGAAAAATAATTATTAAATTTGTAAAAATCGAATGAAATAGAAAAATTAACTGGTAGCAATAATTAACCATAAAAATATAATAAAATAGAAAAATAGAATAACCTAACAGAACATAATTAAAAGAACCTTAATAATTACCTAGTGAAACTTATAAATTAATTAAAAATTATTTATCGAGAAAAGTAGAGAAACCTAACAGAACCTAATTAATTAACGAATTACGCAATCGAATGCAGTAGAATGTAATTAATATTCAAGACAAACTGTGGAAAAAAAGAAGAAGGAAATTGATCTAGAGAAAAACGGGAGCACGATATACATCTCGCGGGTCACTTAAGGAAATGAAACGCGTATAAACGCAATATGTGTGAATGAACACACATATACTTTACACGAGTTGTTTTATTGTTGCAACGAAGATAATTGAGCGTTTCTCATGAAAAATTAAATGTGCAATGGCGTTAAATAGGAATTCTCTTGCCTACTATCTTCTTGTCTTGTCTTCAACCTATTAGTTTGCCATCGACAGTGCTCGTGAATAGCGAAAAGTAAGGAATTATATTCAAACTTAAAGGCTTTTGTTCTTCTTTTTGCACAAAACTATAAAATTTATAAGGTCCATGTACACTTATACATTCCTAAATTTTCAAACTAGCAAATTTTCTTAATTCCTAAATTTCCAAATTTTCACATTTTCCAAATTACAAATCCTCAAGTTTATAAATTTTCAAATTCTCAAATTCCCCCAATTTCTAAATTTCTAAATTCTACAATTCCCCAGATTCCAAGCTTCCAAGTTCCTACGTCTCCAACTTCTCAAATTCCAGAAATTCCCCAATACCCAAACATCCAAACTCTCAAATTACATCAAAACACATAACTCATAAACGTAACTTATATTCTTTCAGAATAATTTGTTCCAAGCAAAGAGTATAATCCAACAGCCATGGTATCGCTTCCACTGTACCTCTTTGTGATGCATCAAATCAACTACACAGAATACCTAACAAGCCTAAATCAGCCGATCCGCGAATTATTAACCACGTCAGAGTTCCCGGATGTGCTCTTCATCGTCCACGACCCAAACTCCAACAACTCCGAAATAATCGACAACATGTACAGAACCGTGTCCCGAATTTCGCCGACCACTTTCATTCATTTAAATCGTTCCGACACGAACCTATCGTTCCACGTATCTCGAAGAACCCTGATCCTGTACCTCTATTTCTCCAAAAGTCCCCCAGACGTCCACCAAACGTTGGAGATCGCGGACATCATTTCCCGCGAGGAGGCACGTCAGAAAGTCCTGCTGATCACCGTTCTGGAAGAACGCGACTGCAACTTCGAGACCGTCTTTGAACAACTATGGTGCAAGCAGCTGCTGAATGTGGCGATTCTGGAGCTGCCAACGTTCGAGGAGAAGAGATCCATAATACTCCATCGATACGACCCCTTCTCGAAGGTTTATGACCGGCGAGAGTACACTTCCGGTGTCGAATTCTTCCCCGATAAGACAAGAGACCTCCACGGTTACCCTATACGAACACTACTATTACCTAGAGCGAGCGTTCCGAACGTGAAGACGGACTCGGAAGGTCGAGCCGTGGAGATCACAGGTCCAGACGCAAATGTCCTCAAAACCTTTGCCCAAGTTCTGAACTACACCATGGAATTACACTACGTTACAGCCCTCGACATTTCCTTGAGTGACATATTAATAAATGAGAAAATCGATATATCGTTATTGTTGCCTCTTTTCAACGCCACCATGATGTGCGAGCACACCCTGCCTCTGAACGACGAGAGGTGGTGCCCGGTCGTGCCGATCAAATACCCGATCAAACTGATCGAGATGCAAGCCATCGCCGGTGCATTGTTGAACGTTACAATCGTCCTTGCGTTCTGGGCCTTATCGCGTATGCTGAAGCTCGACCGGAAGTTATGGCAGCCGCTGAACATCTTCGGAATGATACTATGCTTGTCGATACCGATCAAACCGAGGAGAGCCATCGAGAAGGTTTTGATATTCATCATTTTTCTGGCGTCGTCTTTCCTGTCGACGAATCTGTACGCGGACCTGACCTCGTCGCATATTAAAGGCTCGGAACAGACGGTTTACAAGAATTTCAAGGACCTGGACAACTCTGGATTGATACCCGTTGTACTGAAACCGTTGATGAACATAACTTTTATGCACGGCGATGAGTCTTTTGTCGCGTTGAAAGAGAAGTCTGTTTCCACAGGCAACATGAGCAACTGCATTGAACAATTGGCGAGGTACCAGAATGTTACTTGTTTCATGGAAAGGACATTTGCGAACATGTTGATTTATTCGTACTCGAAGAGGGGAGAGAATAAAATGGCCGTAAGCAAAAATCTTTGTTACGCGAAACCGCCGTCCGCGTATTACGCGAGAAAGAATTCTCCGATCGTTGAACGAATGTCAGAGATCGTGATACGATTGCAAGAGATGGGTTTGGAGAGCAAGTGGAGCACGGATTTAAGCGGTAAATTTTTACTGAGAAAAACGCATTTGATGAACGTGAATGACGAGACAAAACCGTCGTTGGTGTGGAAGCTGGTACCTGTCGTGATCTGTGGATATTTTCTCTCCGTGGTGGTATTCTGGGTTGAAATACTGCTCGATCGTACCGAAAATAACGAAGAGTAACTATCAATCGGGAAAATATTGATGGTTGTTCGTAGATGTTTACTCGATGTTCGTTGTTTAATCTTTGGTGCATACTGGTTCGTGTGTGTGCACGTATGTTTACTTGGAGTTGGCAATCTACGTGTGTGTTATATGCAAAATGTTCTTATTCATTCACATAGAACCTGTTTATATCTTGGGGTTCCTTATAGTTCTTAGACTCGTTTGTATGTGTAGAGATTTTAACATTTTTGAGAGTTATTGATGTATCTAGATTAGGGTGATGTATACACAGATATTACTAGGTGTTGAAATCTTGCAGTATGGTATCCTATGTCCCAGTATTTTATAATACAATACTTATATTCCGAAATTCCTATATCCCTATATTCCTAAATACTTCTATACCGAAATTCCTATACTTCTAAATCCTTACAGCCACAAAGCTCTACACCCTCAACTCACCACATCCCCAAACCCACATATCTCCAATACTCCACATCCTCAAATCCACATATTTCCAATACTCCACATACCTAAATCCACATATCCCCAAATTCATATATCTTCAAATCTCTACATTCCCAAATCCATATATCCCCAAAACTCTACATCCCCAAATCCACATATCTCCAATACTCCACATCCCCAAATCCCTACATCCCAAATCCCCATTTGCCTATATCTATAATATACTCATAGTATACAACTCTCAATATCAGCTTGGAAAATGCACATAAAATCTACGGTTAATCAAAAACAATGTAACGATATTTAAGAATTGTTTATAAATGTATAACAAAAGAAAATGATTGTTTCGACTCGCAAGAAGAAATTCGCAGGCAGACGGAGTTGCTCGAAATTACGAAAGGCAGCATAGTTCTCGTTGTTCAAGAGTTTGAGTCTTTTGTTTGAAGATAACGAACTGATCTAATTTTAGAGAAGCATAGGATTTAATGATCTTGTACTTCAGTTGAGTCTTGAAATGCCAATTTATTTTCAGCTTGTTTGACCGCATTGCATTGCTACGATTTGTGCATGAAAATAAAAAACTTTGACGGCTTGCATATTGAGTTACTACTTCTTCCCATAATTATTATTTTCCTTGAGACATATATGTATTAATCTATGTATTCATGCGTATGATTATATATTGCATTTTTACATATATCATATATGTAGCATTCATATGTTCATACATCGTATGCATGAATATATAAATTTCTACATATGCTCGTACATCATACGTATAAATATGTACATATCTTCATATGTTCATATATCACATGAACACCTAGATTTCGTTAAAAAATATTTACATCTTTAACTAAATATTTATGTACTTATATATTTATATTTATTTCAAATTGTTATGTTAAATATAATGTCAAATGGTCACCTTCCGAGTGCAAGGGTTAACTCGAATAGCCAATCGCTTTTCACCAAAATAGAGCAGAAGGTCACGAGACGGTCGATTTTCCCTGCGTAAATCGTAGACGAAAAAAAATTGAATGCAACGCATGTGACGCCACAGGGAAGAACGAGGGTATTATTCCCCTTAGTTCCCTTGTCTTTTCGCCGTCGCATTTTCCCTGCAAGTCCTTCGTTTTCCTCGATCCATTTGTTGCTGCTACCCCCACTGAGTGTTCAGCTCCCGCTGCGAAGCCACACAGCAAGTAGTAGGTGTACGACCAGTGTCGGACCGACCGGCATCGTGTGTAGGTGCTGGAGCCACGTTTGTCTCGTCAGTTTCTTTCCAAGTCAACCGATTACGCGAGAAACCACATAACCAACGGGAATCTGGTTGTTTCGACAATTCTGACGACACCCGGGAAAAAAAAAAGAGACAGCCGAGTGGTGAGTGAAGATCGAGGGTGAAGTAACCTCGAACACGTGTGTTGAGATCGACATTCGTTCGCGATCGTCCCGCATTTTTCTCTTACATCACCGTGTCGAATTCGATTTTATTTTCGACGTGGCCCGGCTAGCCGCAAGTGAACGCTCGTCCACGTGCGATTTTTTTCATCGGCTCCGAACGAGTCCGGGTTATATGATTTATGGAGCGAAATCGTAAAACAAACACGACGGACTCGTAACGCGACCGGCTTTTTCGACGATTCGCGTCGTTGCAACGCGTGTGTTTCTCGTCTTCTAACTTCTATTTTGGTGCCGATGTAAAAATAAACTGGAAATCACGGGACCGTGGTAATCCGACAAGTTTTTCATTACACGCGAAAAAAAGGTAACCACCGGCGCGATGGACGCTCGTTATTCCCTTCGACGTGGTTTGAAAGGTACGCGGACGTTGTACGACGAAGCGGAGTTGCGACGATGCGTTTCGCGCGAGACGTTGTAATGTCGCGCTAATTAACAACAGGTGTTAACCGTGCAGTAATTCGAACGTCGAGAGAAGTGCGATTGATTTTTACTATTCGTGTGCATCTTCGCTGTCCACTCGGTCGATGTACGGAAATTTCACTGTGAACTTCGATATCGCTACATTCTCGGATTCTGATAGACGAATGTTCAAATAACTAAACTTGATCTTTCACAATTCTGATATTCTTGGATAGATCAGTATATAGGGATTGTAGGAATTTTCTATTCTAGGGATTTTTGGAATATTGGGGTATGGGGGTATAGGGATTTTGCTGTATAAGGATTTTGGGATATAAGGATTTTTGAGATATGTGAATTACAGAATATGGGAATTTTGAAATGTTGAGATATTAGAATATAGTCATTTTGGGACATAGGGATTTTGGGATATAGGGATTTTGGCATATAACAATTTTGAAATATAGGGATTTCAGAATATAGAGAATTTGGGGTATAGGAATTTCGGAATATAGAGATTTCAAGATATAAGAAATTTGGAGTATAACAATTTTGAAATGTAGGAATTTCGGGATATAGAGATTTCGGGATCTAGGAATTTTGGGATATAGAGATTTCAAGATATAATTCAGAATATAGAGATTTCGTATTTCTAAGTATTCCCTATATTACAAATACACATATCACAATATCCTTACATCCACATGTTCAAGTATTTCTACTCCTGCAAATCCCTATATCCCTATATCCCTAGATTCTTATGTCTTTCTACTTCTATAAAATTTTGTATCCCTAGATTCCTATATCTCTGTACTGCTATAAATGCTCATATCCCTAGATTCCTATATCTCTACTCCTATAAATCCTCATATCCCTAGATTTCCATATCTCTCCTACTGCTATAAATCATCATATCCCTAGATTCCTATATCTCTCTGCTAAAAATCCTCATATCCCTAGATTCCTGCACTCTGTACTCATATTTACACATCCAATAATTCCCATATTCTTAAATCTCTCTATATATATTTAGATACCTTCCTTTATATCCCCATATATCCTTATCCTCCATAATAATATTCTTATATCTCTATCCATAATAATTATACTTACTAACAAAATTCTCTGAAAATTACTAAAGTTCTCCATGCACCTAGGAGAATGTGATCATTCAACCTCGTACAGTATGTATTAACTACGCCTGATTATGTACTGGATAATTTCTGGCGTGTTCACCGTAGCCCGGTACGAGGGTTCAGAATAAATCTTCCGCCTCGGTTGAAATTGTTTGAATTTTCGAGGCGGTAATTAGCAGCCTAGTCACCGGCTAAACAACAGTTTCGCATGTCACGACTCCCTTTCGCAGGTTGTAAGTCAACCACGAACACGGTCTGGAAATTTTAGCCCGCGGGTTCGATACTCAGCTAACCCTCTTCCTCACCCTCCGTGCAAACTTCCCCCGTTGCATTTTCTATCCTGCCCTTATTCTGCCCTGCTGAATAACGCGAGAGGAAACTTTCGTCGAGAAACACGCTGGAATACGAGCTGGGAATATACGAAAAGGCTGCGGGAAATTGGATACTGGGTACACACATTTTGGACTTTAGAAATTTAGAGGGTGGCGGAGTTTTTGAAATGTTTATTTTTGTGGATGTGTGGGAATTAGGGAGTTTGTGGATAAGGAGATTTTGCGATTTGGGGATTTTGGGAAGGGTGACAGTATTGGTTTGGGAGTGGGGAAGTTGGGGATGAGGAGATTTCTTGGGGAGAGATTTGGAGATTTGGGGATTTCGAGATTTAGGGATTTAGAAGGGTGAAAATTTGGGAATTTGGGGATTTAGGGATTTGGAGATTTAGAGATTTAGATATTTGGAGATTTAAATATTTGGAGATTTAGAGATTTGGGGAGTTAGGGATTTTGAAATTTTGAAATTTGCGAATTTGGGAATGTGAGAAATTAGGGATGTGTAGATTTGTAATGTGAGATTTGGAGATTTAGGGTTTTGGAGATTTAGGGATTTGGAGTTTTCGAAATTTGGAAATGTGAGAATTTGGTGGTCTGAGATTTGGAGATTTAGGAATTAGGAGACATGGAAATTTAAAAATGTGAGTATTTGGGAATTTAGAAAGAAGACGTGAAAATTTGTAAAGGTGAGAACTTTGAGACGTGGCAATTTAATGATAATTTTTATTTTTTTAAAACTTACAAAATTCAAAAAGGTGGAAATTTAAAAATTTGAAAACTTGACTATTTAAGAATTTAAAAAGAATCTATAAAGTCATAAATTTGGCAAACTTAATCTTAAACTAAAAAATTGAAAAATCTCAGAAATATACAAATTCAGTACTCCAAATAGAAAAATATACCAAAAAATTTCAGAACAGCACCAAAGTGCAGCTATTTTCCAACAAAAAATATTTTCACCCAAAAAGAAATATCTCCCCGAAGAAGTGTGCAGAAAAAAAATGTTCTCTTTCCGAAATTAAATGAACCTATATTCTGTCTGTTTCGTCGCTATTTTTACACGCACGTGTTCCGTGAAGTTAAACCAGTATCTTTTAAGCAAACATTTGAAACGTTAAAAAAGATTTGTCTAAAGCAGTGTTTAAAAAAGTAAGGCCGTAATAAGGGTGTACAATCCATAAATTATCCGTGCAGTAGTCGAGATCGATAATAATCGTCGTGAAACGGCATTGACACGCTTTTGTCCGTCTAACTGTTCGCTCAGCGAGGACTGGCATGTATTTCCAGAACGGAGGGGATGCTATTGCAACGCTCGAATATCGTCATTAATGTCATTTTCAAAGCATTCACACCGTGCAACCATTTATGCATTATATATAATTGTCTGTACATTAATGTACGAAGCGCTAATTAGGATTGCTTCAATGTGGCAACTATATTCGTTTGGGACAGCGACAGGTACTGAAATGACTGTCTCTAAATTGCTCATTAATTAATTTATAATTACTCTATAATTTGTGTATAATTGGTTTTGACATTTGAGAATTCTTAAGTTCATAAAGTGCTGAATATCTAGTTTTCTAGATTTCTAAAGTTTTATACAGTTAAATTGTTAAATTAACAAATTCCCATATTACTGCATCTCCAATTTCTAATTTCCTAATTTCCCACTTTCCCATTTTCCCATTTTCCCACTTTCCCACTTTCCCATTCTCCTAATTTCTCATTTTCCCATTTTCCTAATTTCTCATTTTCCCAATTTCTCAATTTCTCAATTTCTCTATTTCCTAATTTCCCAATTTCCCATTTTCTCATTTTCTCAATTTCCTAATTTCCCAATTTCACAATTTCTCAATTTCTCAATTTTCTAATTTCTTAATTTCCCAATTTCTCAATTTCCCAATTTCCTACTTTCCTACTTTCCTACTTTTCTAATTTCCTAATTTCCCCATTTCCTAATTTCCTAATTTCCTAATTTCCCAAATTTCCAACTTTCTGCATTCTCAAGCTCTTAAATCCCAAATTTCCACATCTTTAAATTCTTACAACCCCTAGTTATCATATCCTCAAAATCTAAAATGCTAAAATAACTTTCTACATTTCTTAATTCCTAACTTGCTAATTTCCCAAATTTACAAATTCTCAAACTCTTAAACCTCAAATTTCTATATCACCAAATTCTTACACCCCCTAATTCCCAGACCCTCAAATTCCACCCTAAAATTCCTAATTTTCACACTTTCTCTACTCTTAAATTTCTAATTCCTAAATTTGTCAAAAAACCTAGCTCTTAAATTCCTAACACTTCAATTTGCTCTGAACTTACTCGCACCCCTAACTTCCCACATCCACAATTTCTCACATCTCCACCCTCTCAAATCCCCAACTTTTCACATCTCAACCTTCTCAAATTCCCAAGTTCCTACATCCACGAATCCCTAAACCCCAATGTCTCAAATTTCCTACTTCTCAAACTTCCACAACTCCAATCTCCCATCCCCTAAATACCAACATCTCCAAATCTCTCTTGCTCCAATTTCCCTACCCTCAAATCCTTCATTCGCAACTTCTAAATACGCGATATATGCAAAATTCAGATAAACTCCTCTCCACCTCCCATTTCGGTATCTTCTATAAAACCCTGCCTTTTCACATCCGCAGGCCGGTTACTATTCAAGGTACGTCCGTGGCGATTTAACGGGAGGATAATAAAATGTTTATGTGTTCCAAGAAATGGAATCGCACAATGGTTCACCTATTCTCCCAGACAGGATACTTAAAGTAAAATAAAATAAGAGATGTAATAACGGATTCACGGTTTCAGCATTTATTTGAACGAGCACGCTCGTAAGATGAAAAATAAAAGAAATTCGAGTCGGATACGTCCACCGTATAAATAAATACACGCATTCCAACAGAATCTTCGAGCAACGCGTATTTGTACAATAAATTATTATATAAATGGTGCTGTATGAAATATTGGAAAAATACGCGTGCTGATTTCAAAATGCGGTCAAATCGAAACAATCGCGACTGCAACAGACCTTATAACTGCTTGGATATTTACTCTGGTGAGAGTTTACGAACAGGCTTTCCCTTTCTCCGGAGTTTATGTTGAAATCGAATGCAAACTGACGATGTGAAGAGAGTTGGGTACGAGATTAAATATATGCATTTCTGCTGGAGATACCTAATTGGATCATTTCAAATTATTAGTTCAAATTAGTACTAATATGTTCAGTAAATTTATGAAGTCTTCTCAATTTTTATTTTTTTTTAAGTCAAGATTCTGATGGGTTAGGTCACGGTATATTTAGGTTCCAATACCCTGGATATTAGAATTTCGGACGATGATGACCTAAGAGTGTCTTAGAACTACATATAGGTATCCTACATGTGGATGTTTTAGAATGTGATATTTTGGGCTCTAGATCATTTTTATGTCCCCAAATTCTCAGGTCTCGTGGTCATAACTTCTTATAACTTCAGATTTTATGTTCTTTAATCACACCTTCCCAAATTCTCACATTCCCAAATATATCCCAAATTCTCATATTCCCTAATTTTGAAATTCCCAACTTCTCACGTCCCTAAATTGTCACGTTTATAAATTCTCACATTCCAAAATTGTCACATCTCCAAATTCTCATATCCCCATACTACACATCCTCAAATTTCTATGGCTCTTCACATGTCCAAATTCTCACATCCCCAAATTCCTAACGCTCCATATTCTCAAATACCCAAATTCTAAGATACATAAATTCTCACATCCCCAAATTTCTAAACCTCCAAATTCTCAAATTCCAAATTCCTGAATCCCCTAATTCTCACATCTCCAAATTTTCACACCCCCAAATTTCCACATATCCAAATTCTGAAATTCCCAAATTCCAGAACCCCCAATTCTCACGTCCTGAAATTCTCACATCCCCAAATTCTCACATCCCCAATTTCTCACATCCCTAAATTCTCACGTCCCAAAATTCCCATATCTCCTAATTGTCACATCTCCAAATTCTCACATCCCTAAATTCTCACATCCCCAAATTCCCATATCTCCAAATTCTCACGTCTAAAAATTCTCACATCCCTAAATTCTCACATCCCTAAAATCTCACATCCCTAAATCCTCACATTCTAAAATTCCCATATCCCCAAATTCCATCTGCAAATTTCCACATACCCCAACTCCCACTCTCAGACTCCAAAACCCCAAAACCCCAAATATAAAGAATTCTATTTTTCCTCCCACTAAATATCACCTTTCTAAAGTACCCTACCCCTAATCTAACATCTAACACCAAATTGAAATAAACTCCCCGTGAAATGAAGACCTCCAACAATTCCCCTAAAGATACCTAATTTGCTTCTTATCGTACAACATATTGCATTCATTACAGGCGGTTTATCTAATATCGTTGTACACGTAAAGCAACGAGGGAATTGGCAACGGTTCAACGAGATCAATTATTAGTTCTTAACCGTAGATAATTGTCGACAAGGCGTGTCGCTTTATTTAGTCGCTCAGGAACAATAAGTTTAGTTCACTCCCAGAAAACAATCGTTAGATAACATCGAACAACGCATTTCGCAGTTTCACCAAGCACTTATTTAAGAATATTTTTGTCATCTCACCGTATCAGATTTTGGCACAGTCCCTTTTGAACGCGGGCTTATACGAGAATTTCACACATTTTATTCGTTTGATCTTTATACAATGTGTACGTGTTATAAATTTACGATTGTTGTAAATTATACAGAGATATCAGTCTGCGAATTTTCAAAGTGGAGGTTAATTATCCGGAATTTAATTGGTCCGCGGGATTCCACGCAACCGAAACGTAATATTCGGTTAATGTTCGTGAAATTTGTTATCGTTGTTTGATCTATCGACAGCGGTACAACGGTAATTCTCGTTCGTGAATATCGAACGGGCGTAAATTGAACGTATAAACGATTACAACGTTTGTATACGCCAAGATTCCTGTTACGATAGATTTATCTGCTTATTCTCGTATCCTACACGCCTATATTTATTCCGTAATTACCCGATGTTTCATAAAACTTTTGACTTTCTATTAGGTTTCAGAATGGATTCGTCAGGTTGGAAAGGGGGAGAGATTCGTGAATTTTACGTTTGAGGATTTTGACAATTTTTTATTGGGGTTGTAAGTTTATAAATTTTAAGTTTATAAATCTTCTTGGTTACAAATTTTTAATGCAAGTTTGTAAATTTTCTTGTTTATTAATTTCTAAATTTGCTAATTTATAAAGTATATTTCCAAATTTGTATTTTTCTAAATTTGTGAGTTTTTGATTTTGTATATTTATAAAATTTCAACCTTTTTTTGCAGAATTTCAGCCTAGTAAATTTTTTAATTTTCAAGTTTGTAAGTTTCCAAATTAAAATTTACGAAAGTTTGTAAATTAACAAATTAAGCTTGTAAATCTTTAAATTTCCAACTTTGTAAATTTACAAATTAAGCTTGTAAATCTTTAAATTTCCAACTTTGTAAATTTCTAAATTACCAACCCCTTAAACTTTTTAATTCTAAATCTTTTAAATTTCTAACTTCTCCACCTCCTCAATTTTTAATTTTCCAACCCTTTAAATTTCTAAATTATCAATTTTCTAATTTTCTAAATTTTCAACCCCCTAAATTAAATTCTGAACCTTCTAAATTTGTAAAGTCTCTACCTCTAAATTTATAAATTTTCAACCTTTTAAATTTGCAAATTTTCCACCCCTAAATTTCTAACCTTTCAACCTCCTCAATTTGTAAATTCTCCACCCCTAAATTTTTAAGTTCTTCACCTTCTAAATTTGTAAATTCTCAACCCCTGAATTTCTAAGTCTTCCACTTCCTAAATTTGTAAATTTTACACCCCCAAAGTTCTAAATTCTTCACCTTCTAAATTTGTAAATTCTCTACCCCTAAATTTCGAAATTCTTAATCTTCTAAATTTGTAAATTCTCTACCCCTAAATTTCGAAATTATTAATCTTCTAAATTTGTAAATTCTCCACCCCTAAATTTCTAAGTCTTCCACCTCCTAAATTTCTAAATTTCCAACCCCCTAACTTTTTAAATCCTCCACCTCCTAAATTTCTAAATTTCCAACCCCCTAAATTTCTAAATCCTCCACTTCCTAAATTTCTAACTTCCCAACCCCTTTCCTAAATTCCCCACCTTCAAACTCCCCAAACATCCAAATCCAAATTAAAAATTTAAAAACTTCTCACCCATTCCTCAACCCCAAATTCACCCCCCAAAAACTCCCAAACTTCCACCTTCCATAAAACAATAAAAAAACCTACAAATCCCCCAAAGAACCTCAAAAATCTGAAAATACAAAGTTCCCAATCAATCAACCAAAGTTCAACGTCTTAATTAAACATCGCACCAAAAAAAGAATCTAAAACAGGAGCCCAAGATCGATCAACCCGTTATGCAACAGGTATTCATTTCTTCCTGCATTATGATCTATTATGCAACTTGATGTTGAAACAGAAGAAGATTCAAGTGACAACATAACGAAATAGTTCCAACCAGTCTCTCTTTTCTATTAATTTCCCGGATACAATCTGACATTATAATTCAGCAATTTATCGTTCGTACAATTCATTCTCCACAAATCCCCCGTTTCTATTCGCAATCCCGATGCATAACCATCGATCTTCTTTTTTTTTCCTTCGTCCATTTTTCTCCGGAATCTCGGTAATAATAAAAAGAGCCTTGAGATGTTTCCGGGCATTTGAATAAAAGGCCGGATTTTGTAGGGAGTCCGATAACGCAAAATTTTTGCGGTCAGTTCGAAGCACCGGCCTCTGAATTTTCTCACGTACGTTCGTGCCAGCCAACGAAGTCAGGAAACGTCTGTGTTTATTCGAGGAGAGCTCCCCGGCTTTTGGCCATTGTATTTATACCGTCCAACCAAAACAGACCGACTGCATACATCAGCTTTTAAACACAGCAGTTTGAAAAACAGGAGACCGCGGGAGGGGAGCGAACGGTCTGGTTAATGTTACCAAAGTTAACGAATTATCCGCTGCAATTATCGACATGGAACTTCACGGTGCACGTTGCACGGTTATTCGATGCGGATGAATATTTTAACGATTTACCGAGGGTGTAGCCCTAGGAAACACACCCTTCGTGAGTTTAGCATCTGCGTCAATATCCACCCTTTAAATTTCCAAAGTGTCTGCAGTTTTTATGTTGGCTACGTTTTGGGGCTTTTGAGCTTGAGTTTTTCGAATTTATTTTGAGGTCCTCAGTTTTTGTAGATCAATTTTTAAGCGAATGTTTGAAAATGTTGGGTCCTTTTATTGTTTTGTGCAATTCTAGTTTTTTTAATTTCTAAATTTTTGAATTTTTAGAAATTCGATTATTGAATTTTTCATCCCTTGTCATCTTCAAATTCTTGTAAGCATTCATGTCATCAAATTTTTATTACAGTATTATTACATATCCAAGGGAATTCCTAAATGTTTAGATCAGGGAATTCTCACATCCCCAATTTTTCACACCCTTAAATTTCTGCGTCCACGAATTCTTAAATTTCCACGTCCTCAACTCCCCACAACCCCCAAATTCGCTATTATTAAATTTCCAAATTTGCAAACTTCTAAATTAATAAATTCCCTACTTCCTACTTTCTTAAATTTCTACCTTCTCAAGTTCCTAAATTCTCAACCCCCAAATTCCCACATCCCTAAACTTGCACATCCCCAAATTTCCATACTCTCAAATATTCAAATCCCCAAAATTGTACCTCCTAAAATATCTGCCAACATCCTCAACTACCTACACCCCTATATTACCATATCTATCCACCCTAAAATGACCACATCCCCAAATACCCAATTATTAAATTTCCAAATTCTCAAGCTTCTAAAATACCAAATTCCCAAATTCCAGCACTCTTAAATTTCCACATTCTCAAGATCCTAAATTCTCAATCCCCAAATTCCCACAACCTAAACTTGCACATCCCCAAATTTCCATACTCTCAAATATTCAAATCTCCAAAATTGTCCCCTCTAAAATATCTACCAAAATCCTCAACTACATCCTTAAATTACCACATCCTGAACTATCCCTTAGATTACCACATCAACTACCTACGCCCTAAAATAACCACCATCCTCAAATGACCAAATAACCAACTTCTCAAACCGGTAACCCACCAAATACCAAAAGTTTCTACCCAAAGGTCAAGAATCATACCTCACCCCTTAAGTACTTAATCAGCTAAAACGTGCCGCGTGCCTCGCAATTGTCGTAGGTCGTCGAGAAATTATTTAAAAATACGACGGCCAGAAGGAACTATTTCTGGCGTAGACTGACTAGCCGATCGTTTCAGGCTGAGCCGAGTTTACGCACGAGATCTGCACCGACACGTGTCGCCGTTCTACTTGGTGTCAATCGCCTGTTAACGTTATCCTGTCTTCTCAATTTACGTGGAAGTTACGTACGATCGATTTGTCAGATATGCGAGAGATACCTGTCATTCGCCATGCATGATCGATTAGTTCCACGAGCATTTTACTTCACCTAAATCTGAAACTCTTCTTGGACATCTTCCATGTAATCTCAATAAACGATCTATCTTTTTAAGTATCTCGATTATTACTTCATTCCTTCGCGTGAAGTAATCCTATGAATAATAATATGCTCTTTTAAGTGATATGTGTACATGTAATACATGAGTGATATATTCTTTTAAATTACACATGTACATATAATACATAAATAACATACAAACATATTATAAGTATATGTGCATATGTTAATAAAAATGATACGTGTACATATGATAAATAACATCTACATATACATATGATATATGTGTAACATATGCATAATAAATTCTTTCGAATGATACATGTACATGTAACGTATGAATAATATATTTTTTTAAATGATATGCGTACATGATACATGAGTGATATATTCTTTGAAGTTACACATGTACATATAATACATAAATAACATACAAAAACATATTATAAACATATGTGCATGAATATGTTAATAACGTTCATATGTGCATATGTTAATGAAAATGATGTACACATGAAAAATAAATAAAATACACATATAATATATAAAAATTTTTGAAAAAAGCATACGTTTGTCATATATTAAATTATTTCTGGTTGACACATATTTCGCAGTGCAGTTATCAAAGAGACTCGTAAATACGAGAAGCGTTAAAATCATTCGGTTAAAATGTTAAAATGCAAGTTGTTCCGGTGCCTATGTATAAACTCCATGATGTAACGAGGCTTTATAATATCTTTAGAATCATTTGTTTCTATTATTACTGGCTCGAAGTTCCATTAGCTGCACGATCCATTTAAAACTATTTCAAAGCGTTCGTGACTGGTCCCGCTGTCCGACCTATGTTGTCTTTTCTTCCACAATGAATTCGCTGTACGAACTCTATAATAAGTCCGTAGATCGAACGCCGATACCGTACGAATCGGCAACAATGCCCACCATTATTTTCGCTGATAGAAATTCGACGACGAGCAATGAAACTTTTGCGTTTCTAATTCTATTCGTCGTGGGACGCGCGTGTATTTCCGCTAGCTCTAGGGCGAGAATAGCGACGACAAGAATTTAGGAAGCCTGTAACTTCGTGCTCCGTGGTTTTGCTTCGCGATAACAGCCATAAATTCTTCCGCCTTCCGGCGGCGATCAATCATCGAACGGGAGAGACGATGACGATAAATCGATGGACGCTTCGCTCGCTGAATCTTTATTTCTGTGTCGTTCACCTTCACATTTTTTCGTATCTTTGATCCTTCAATCGTTAAGTCTTCCAGATTTTTATAATGATTTATACCGGATTTTTATAATCATTTTACATGTGGAATCTATGAATATCTGATTGTTCACTCTTCGATTCTTTTCTCAGATTTTTATCATAATTTTTCATATCGAATATAGGAATCTTTGATCCTTTTAGATTTGGTCTTTTTAGATTTTTATGTAACCTAACCTGACTTTACCAGATTTTCTTGTAACCTAACTTTACCAGATTTTCATGTAACCTAACCTCACTTTACCACATTTTCATATAACGTAACCTAACTTTACCAGATTTTCATGTAACCTAACCTAACTGTACCAGATTTTCATGTAACCTAACCTAACTTTACCAGATTTTCTATAATTTATGCTTTCAACTAGGTTTCTGTAAGTTTAATCTACGTTTGTACGAAATCAAAACTGTAGCTTTTCCAATTTGAATTGGGGGTGAACGAGGTTTGTCGTTTTTTCATATCGTGTCTTTGATCTCTCAATCTTCCAGTCTTTCTGCGGATTTTTATAATAATCTTTCATGTCGAATGTACGAATTTTTGATCTTTTATTCTACGAGAATTTTTCCACATTTTTATAATAATTTATGCCAGAATTTTATAATTTTACATATTGAATATATGAATCTTTGATCCTTTACTTTTCGAATCTTTTTTCTGATTTTTATAAAATTTTTCTGATATCTATGAATCTTTGATCTTTCAATCTCCCAGTCTTTTTACAGAATTTTATAATAATTTTTATTATCAAATTTATGAATATTTGATTCTTTAATCTACGAGTCTTTTTCTATAGTTTTATAATAAATTATATGATTTTTGTATAAGAATATTACAAGATTTTTATAATAATTTTTACGAGATTTTCTATAATAAATTATGCTTTAAACCAGCATTCTGTAAGTTTAACCTAAGTTTATACGAAAACAAGACCAGCCTTCTCGATTTGATTATAGAATTCAACGAAACCATAGCTCGAAACTGTAACCATTTTTATTTTGATCGACGTAGTTAAAACTATGGTGTAATCATTGGACAAACTGTAAACTTTAACTTTTATGCGTTAGGTTATGTTTAAACGAGGGTTAAACTGTAGTTTTAACCACTAAACGAAGTTAAAACTGTGATCTTTATGTTCTAGATTAAACGAAGTTTCAATTGCAGTAGGTGTGATTTAGATTACGATTAAACAGAATTAGAACTTCAGTCATAATATTAACGATTAAACAAAGTTGAAACTGTAGTTTTTATGATTTAGATTAACGACTAAAAGTACAAATTTTAGTTTTCGTGTTTAGATTGCGATTTAACGGAATTGTGATTAAAATGCGATTAAACGAAATTCAAACTTTCGTTTATATGATCTGGATTGCAATTAAACGAAATTCAAGCTTTAGTTTCTATTATTTAGATTAACATTCAAACACTGAATATTTGAATACTCGAATATTTGAATATTTGAATATTTGAATATTCGAATACTTAAATACTTGAATACTTGAATACTTGAATACTTGAATACTTGAATACTTGAATACTTGAATACTTGAATACTTGAATACTTGAATACTTGAATACTTGAATACTTGAATACTTGAATACTTGAATACTTGAATACTTGAATACTTGAATACTTGAATACTTGAATACTTGAATACTTGAATACTTGAATACTTGAATACTTGAATACTTGAATACTTGAATACTTGAATACTTGAATACTTGAATACTTGAATACTTGAATACTTGAATACTTGAATACTTGAATACTTGAATACTTGAATACTTGAATACTTGAATACTTGAATACTTGAATACTTGAATACTTGAATACTTGAATACTTGAATACTTGAATACTTGAATACTTGAATACTTGAATACTTGAATACTTGAATACTTGAATACTTGAATACTTGAATACTTGAATACTTGAATACTTGAATACTTGAATACTTGAATACTTGAATACTTATGTATTTGAATCTTTGAATCTTTGAATCTTTGAATCCTTAAATGTTTGAATCTTTTAATCTTTGAATCTTTGAATCCTTGAATTCCAGAACCCTTGTATCTTTGAATCTTTGAATATTTGAATCCTTGAATTCATGAACCCTTGTATCTTTGAATCTTTGAATCTTTGAATTCCAGAACCCTTGTATCTTTGAATCTTTGAATCTTTGAATCTTTGAATCTTTGAATCTTTGAATCTTTGAATCTTTGAATCTTTGAATCCTTGAATTCTAGAACCCTTGTATCTTTGAATCTTTGAATCTTTGAATATCCAATTATGTAACCATCTGAATCCTCAAAACTCAAAAACAGTAATAAAAATAAATTTCAAGTAAAATTGAAACTTTCCCCAACAAATACACAATCATTCACATGTAAATATATGTGAATCCCCTTACACATTTTATAGCTACACTATCCCAGATCAAAGTGATATCGTATTCGTTTATCTTCCCAGTCACAGAACATTAATCTTCCGAGGGTTAATCTCTAAATCATAGGTTGAGTCAGCAAAGACCAGGTTCCGCCTTCCGAGGATTAAGCAACCCAAGTTACAAAGCCGCACTTCTCAATGTTCTCATTTTTCTTAAGAATTTGGCTAACGACTCAACACGAAAGTCACATTTTAACCGTAATGACATTAAGACGATCGTTCGAGAAAACTTTAGCAACATCTGAACACGAGCCAACACTTTTTCCACCGATTTCTCTAAGTGCTACAACCATACTAATCTCCGTCACTCAAGAGCAGTAGTCTCCAGCTGAAATTCTTTTCGTATTTTTTTTTCCTATGTTCGCCATTTATCTCGGACACGTGCAATGACCTTTTATACTTAACCAGACACTTAACCTACTAACTGGATGAAACAAGAATCATTAATATTCTTTTAGAAATTTGACAACTGATTAAAAACTTTGAAAATTTTAAATGATTACGAACTTGGAATATTTATCGTAAGAGAAACGATGTAGAAATAATTCTATATTACTGTACCTTTTATGGTGGCTGAGATTTATTAAAACTTTGTAATCAAATTTTTATATGGAGGCTATATGTGGGTCTCAGAGGTTTGATATTTTGAAACTTCAACGTTTTGAATTCTAATATTTTTGAACCCAAATGTACCATTCCTAAAATTTCGAGGTACATGTTCTCAAGGTCATAGAGTTCAAAATCTTCAAGGTTCTACAGATCCAAGGTCCAAAAGACCTAGGTCACAAAGATCAAATATTTCAAAGTTTCAAGGTTGTAAATTCTCAAGGTCCTAAACTCTGAAGGTTCTAAAAATCTACAGTTTCAGAGAACCTAGGTTCCTAACTATCATAACTCCAAGGTCTCAGTGTTCCAAACTTCCAAAGTTCTAAACTGTTAAAATTCCAAACTCCCAAATTTCTGTAGATCCAAGGACCCAAACTCCCAAAGTCCCAAAGTCCAAAGGTCCTAAACACTCAAGGTTTCAAACTCTCAAAATCCCAAATTGCCAAAGTCCCAAACTCTCAAAGTTTAAAAATTCTAAAGTCCCAAGTTACTAAAGTCCTAAACTCTCAAAGTCCCAAACTCCCAAAGTCCTAAACTCTTAAAGTCCCAAACTCCCAAGGTCCTAAACTCTTAAAGTCCCAAACTTCCAAGGTCCTAAACTCCCAAGGTCCTAAACTCTCAAAGTCCCAAACTCTCAAAGTCCCAAACTCCCAAAGTCCTAAACTCTTAAAGTCCCAAACTCCCAAGGTCCTAAACTCCCAAGGTCCTAAATTCTCAAAGTCCTAAACTCTCAAAGTCCCAAACTTCCAAAGTCCTAAACTCTCAAAGTCCCAAACTCCCAAAATCTCAAACTCCAAAAGTTCCAAACTTCAAAAACCCCAAGCTCCCAAACTTCTCTAAATCCAATGACCCAAATTCGCACTCGCCAAACTCCCTAGAGTCCCACAACTCAAAAATTCCCCCCAAAAGTCCAAGAATTCGTCACCTTCCACACCCCAAAATCACAACCCAATTTCCAAAATCCAAAATTCAAAAAGCACCAAATTGCAAAACCCAATCAATTTCAGTCTAATAAAAAAAAAACCAGAAGATTTCCCCGGACGCGCTATAATCGAAGCGTTAAATATAAAAACCAGTCCACAAAGGTGACTAACGGTTGCGTGAGAACAGGTAGGCCATTAAAAGGGTGGATGAAAGGTGGAAAAAGAGACAACGTTGCTCGGAAATAGCAGTGGTGGGTGCCGAGCGTACCGTCAGACAGAGGCGCACATTGGTTTTGTCAGCATTTATAACTTCATGCAGCTGCAGCTGCGGTTAAATAAACCGCGCGCACCGACGTCGTGCTTTGAGCTTGTAAACGAATAAAACAAAAGCGACTGCATTGACGTCACTCTGCAATGAGAAACGATAAGCATCGATAACGTCGAACGTTTAACTTTTACGTATCGTTAACGCTTTTAGAAATTCTACATTTTTATCTGGTCGATAGTAGAACTTTTCTTTACCTTTCGATTGAAGAAAACGTAGAAGTGGCGATATAACGAGGGAACTTTGATACTGTGCGTTGGAGTTTGTAGAAAGGTATAACGAAAGAACGTATTATAAGAGTCTACATAAAAGTTGCAATATAACGAAAGAACTTACTGTACAAGTCTACGTAAATGTTGCAGTATAACGAAAGAACGTACTGTACATAAGAGTCTATATGAAAGTTGCAATATAACGAAACCACATACTGTACAAGCGTTTACGTAAAAGTTGCAATATAATGAAAAAACGTACTGTACATGAGAATCTACGTAAAAGTTGCAATATAACAGAAGAACGTACTGTAAGAGTCTACATAAAAGTTACAATATAACGAATGAACATACCGTATATAAGAGTCTACGTAGAAGTTGCAATATAACGAAAGAACATCTGTAAGAGTGTACATAAAAGTTGCAATATAACAAAAGAACATACTGTAAGAGTCTACATGGAAGTTGCAATATAATGAAAGAACATACTGTACGATAAGAGTCTACATAAAAATTGCAATATAGCGAAAGAACATACTATACATAAGAGTCTATATAAAAATTGCAATATAGCGAAAGAACATACTATAGGAGTCTACATAAAAATTGCAATATAACAAAAGAACATACTGTAAAAGTCCACATAAAAGTTGCAATATAACGAAAGAACTACTGTCAGTTAAAGTGGCAATATAACGAGAGCCTATGCCAGTAATAACATCGGTTTGCAATACACTGTAATCTTTGTACAGGATGAAAAAAATTGTTGAAGGGAAAATTGGTTCCAGCGGATATTAATCAGTGAATAATGCAGCCTTAAGCCGCTAAGTGTATCTAACAGTTGCTAAACTGGGGCAAACTAAATAATGAAATCAAGGATAGGTTGGCTCCCGCATAGCCTCGGTAAGAGAGTAATAAATAATTACTATACATGAACTAATTAAGAATTGATACGAACCCTAGAGAGAAGAGCGATCTGATCAGAATTATTTCATGTTGTCGCTGTTTACGAGTATATCGTTACATATACGAGATGACGATATTCTAGTTTCCTCTAGTCCAACGGAGTGTGAAATAGGTATTTCACGGTATTTCGATGTTGTCGGAAAATTATGTAATCGGACTATTTACAGATACGACGGTGATAAATTTTGACGAATATTGCCAAGTTCGATTCGTAACTTTCTGCACTGGATACAATATTTTTTTACAAAAGTAGATTTTTACGGTAGAAATTATTTTTGGACGACTTCAAACGACTGTCAGTCAAAGCGTAGAATTAATGAACTGAATTTCGAGCTGAAATGAAATTAATCCTCCTGATTAAATCGTTGGCAACGTTCGCGGAATGCCTCCCTTAATTTTTCAGGGGAGGAAAATTATGCGTTATGAAAAAGAAGCAAACTAGGGTAAATGCCGATGATTCCACAGCCTGATGGAAGCTTTTATGCCACTGTCTTCGCTATATCTATACGCTTGCCCGCAATTGCCCTATTAATACGATTATTTACTACCCTTATGGAGCGCCTCTGTAAAAGCGTCACGGTATCGATGCACTAGAATCGAAGTGTTATAAATACTCTATAGAGTTATACTACTGAAAGGAAACAATGTCACAAAGTAAATTTAAAGCAAGGTCTTTAACCTTTTTCTTATTGGGTCGTGACGTTGTACGAGGTAAAAATAAAGCTCGGTATTTTCTATGAATTTACATACTTCGATCTTTCCTTGTATATAAAACTTGCTGTTAAAAAAATACTCTACCAAGTATTTATCCTTGTAGAACTTTTCCGCTAGGAAATTCTGTCAACACTTTTCTTGGGGATATAAACTACTTTTGACACTTTAACGACACTGGATACCTTTTCGAAGCTGCCACGTAATGCAGCGGACATAAATTTTATTCACTCTCCTTAGGTTAAAAAATAAGTTGACGAAAATGTGGTTATTGTAGGAAAACTATTGTAGCAGTTTATATATTTTTACGAAGTCTATTAGAACAATTTTTATATTTTTACAAAGTCTATAATTTTTATATTTTTACGAATTCTATTATAACAAGTTATATATTTTGACGAACTCTATGATAAAAATTTATATATTTTTACGAACTCTATAACAATTTGTACATCATAATTATAAAGATAAAAGGAGATGAAGTAAAAAAAATAAAATTAACCATTGAGGGAAAGTATCACAATTCACGATTTGTCGAATTATGCATTTATCGCGGAATCACGTAGAAATCCGTATTTATGAGAGCAGCTGGCGTGAAAAATGATGCTTGTGATCAACATGTATGCATGAATTATTATACACAAACGCGGCATTCAGAGTGCTTAAACGGAGCCGGTGATACTTCATTTTCAAAATGAATTATTTCGTTGACGTTCTATCTTGATTAACTATGTTTCAAAATTCTATGTTACTATGTTAAGATCTCCTAATCTCATCTTGTCAGAGTATAGTTTATTTTATAACATAATTATATTTGCTATATTACATTTATACTTTACTATATTGCACTCACTATAATATATTTATACTATATTACTATATTAAATTCTTCATATGGAACTAAATTAATTTTATTATTTTTTACAATCAGGTAAAAGGCTAATATTTAAAAAATTAAATTAAATTTATGTTCAACAGTCATAGGAAGTTTTAACATGGAACTTTCCAATAATGTTATTTTTAACTAAATAATTTAATTACATTAAAAATGATTTTTATACAAATACGTATAGATCATTTAATTAGATTTAAATGTGAAAGAGTGATATACATATTTAAATGCACATTTGACAACAATGATAAATTGTTAGTCACGAACACTGCCAGCAACTGAATGAGTAACGATCGAACAACCGTAATTAGAAAAACGTTCGATCGGAATATATTCGTTACGAAACAATGCAGTATTTACAATCTACGATATACAATGAGGTGTCTGTCAGTCGATGCTCCCTTGCCAAACTTTTCTATGTCCTACAATCTATTTTCTCTGTCTAGCTCTGGCGTACGCCGAATCTCGACAAAAATCTAAAAACGATGCGCATAAATTCTCAACTTTAAAATCCCGAAATTTTGACCGTCCTATTTTCGTTTTTCGAATCACGAGACTGCGTCGGGGTATTACATTTCAGCGAGTCGATTTCAATTCGTTTACTATCGTTATAATTAGCAGACTATATACTTGTCAGAATATAGGAAGTAAAAAAAGATTCGGTAGGAGATAGGCGGATCATGTGGAAAAACGAAATAAATCTGGATTAAATTTACGATTGGATCGATTGATATATGTGGATATTTTGTGAATTATTCTAGTTTACTATTCTGAATTTTATTTTATTTTGTTATTCTGAATTTTACTAATATTATTCTACTTTTTATTATTAGTCTTGGTTTAATTAGTATAAATCGTAGATTTAAGGATTGAAAGACCCTGATATTTGAGGAGGAAAATTTTGTGAATTATTATTTTGAGTCCTACTAAAGAATTAATCTAAATTCTGAATTCTACTATAAAATTATTCTGTTTTATTCCTCTGAATTTTATTACAGAATTATTCCAGTTTTTCTTAATATCCACCCTCGGACCACAATCGACTGATATATTACCGCACATTTTCCCATTTGCAAAGTTTTATTTACACGTCAAACCGTACATTAGCAGGGGGCACCATTAGCCATCAAACCAAGACACCAGCTACCAATCTTAGCTTCGAAATATTCTCTATTTTCTCTTTCCCCGAAGATAACAAGATAATTCTTCGGTTAAATAACGACGACCGACGATCGTAAAGTCCCGTGAAGAATACCACAGTCTCCCAGACATCCGACTCCATTATCATAATTCTACAGCTGAAAACTTCGCGCTAGTTGCGTTTTTGTTTTCAAGTATATCAGAAGGTAACTCCGAGAAATTGGTTTAAAATTAGTCGCTGGAGAGTTTATTTATCATGTATGAACGACAGTCGGTGTCGTGTATCTTTCGCATTATTTTTAGACACGACATTAATAACCGTTCGAACATTAGTAATTTCGCGTATTAACATACCTAAAAAATAATTTCTGCGAATCTCTCTAAAAAGAAGATAAATTACAAATATTTTCTGCGTTTAGGTAATTCGCCGCAAATCTGTTAACGATGATGTAGTGCGACAGTAGTCAAAATGACTGGTTTCACGTTTGATATTACTTCGTTGCTACGTTTTCATGCTGTCACATTTCGAGATAAAGGATGGTTGTGTACGTTAGTTAATTCTTCGGTATTCACTCGTTTATTATCCCACATTATTCTCAATTTGAAAGTAAGTACTGTTAACGTTCTTATTTTTGAAATACAAATGAATTCTTTCTACGTACAATTCCGAATCTTCGATTGAATTTCAATGGAAGTTCTAATACACATATGTTAGAATATCTTTAGATTTATACGAAAAGTATGTGAAAAACAGCCCGATGTGTTAAGTTGTTCGGGCAGACGGTTGTAAAAGCAACACGAGCGAAATTATGACACGTTCCGACAAAAGTATTCTGTCTTGCCAAATTATTTCAAGCTCGGCCACTCCGTGTTTCTTTTTGTTGGCTTCGTTATAACAAATACGTCGTGTCCGCAGCTTATTCTCGATTCCTCTGTGCTTTCTTCATTTTCTAGCGCGTCACTCAACGTGGCTAAAAGTCCACACGTTTCTTCCTTGCGATACACTTCGGCCATGAGGATAACGTGTTTTGCATAGTCATTAAATCGGATTTATTAATAAATTAACTGGTAACAATGGTATTGTGATGCAAAACACGTACTCCATGTCACTTCTTGGAGACACCTTTTAGTTAGATTTACGGGACCCGTCAGAATGACGGATTTTCGGTTTCTTGTTCCGAATTTTGAAGCTTTTGTCAAAATGTATGTTAACTTTTGTCAAAATGAAGAATCGTGTATATCCTACATTTAGAAATAATTAATAGAATTAATTAAAATAGACGTGCGTTAATCTAGTGTTAAATTAACACGTTGAATTCCTGATATCTCTAAATCCCTAGTATTCCTAGTTTGTGTCATCCCTAAAGCTCTCGTATCTCTAAATTCTTAATATTTTTGCACTCCCAGATTTCTAAATAAGTAGATTCATAGATTTATAGTTATTTAAATTTGAAGATCTCTAGATACGTAGATTCCCAGATATGTGGATCTCTAGATCCGTTGATCCCTAGATTTTCAATATCCCCAAATTCTCAATATCCCTAGATTCCAGACATTCCTAGATTCTCAATATCTCTAGCTTTCAAATATCCCTAGACCACTAATTGCCTAGATTCACAAATCCCTAGGCCCGAATTCCCTAGACCCCAATTCCCTAGATTCCTCATTTCCAATTCCCTAGATTCCCAATTCCCTGGATCCAAATTCCCTGGATCCAAATACCCTAGATTTCCAATTCCATAGAACCCAATTCCCTAGATCTCAATTCCCTAGATCCCAATTCCCTACATTCCCAATTCCCTAGATTCTCAATTCCCTGGATCCAAATTCCCTAGATTTCCAATTCCATAGATCCCAATTCCCTAAACCCCAATTCCCTAGATCCCAATTCCCTACATTCCTCATTCCCTACATTCCCAATTCCCTAGATTCCCAATTCTCTAGATTCCCAATTCCCTAGATTTCCTATTCCCTAGATTCCCAATTCCCTAGTTTCTCAATATCCCTAAATACCTAATATCCATAGATTCCTAATACTGCTACTAATATCCCTAGATCCCTAAAACTATAGTTTCTTACAACCATAGTCAGTCCTAGATCCGTATACCCATAAATCCCTATATTTCCAAATCTCTGAATTCCCAAACACCAAAATAAACGTAACACATTTCAATTTAAGTTTTCCCCGAACAGCTCGGATAAATGATATGGTATCACGGTGAAATGAAATGAAAAATATGACTTTTTTCATCTTGATACCGAGAACGTGTGTGGTCCTGATTTATCGTTGGAGAGATAAAATAACGATACACAGATCTCATAAGAAAGATGCCAACTTTCACGTATTAAATTTGCGCTAATTCAAAGTGGGTTTACATGCCAAAAGTTGTTCATCTATCACGATCGCGTGTTCGCGATGTGTGTAGTCAATTAACGTGTTACAGACTTTCGCGTACACTTTTATTCGTTATCGCACGTGCGATCTGTGTTTTATCGTAACTGATCGAACGTGTTTGTTTCGTTTCAGATGTTCCCGAAATCACAGTGCGATGCAATGAAGTAGCGGAAAAGAAAACGAAGATTGTTCTTTGTGAATTCTAAAACAATCAAGGAAATGGAAGCCACTGAATGGAAGATCGCTGAAAACAGTGGCGAAAATCATCGAAACGAGTGCCTGAATGAAATAAGAAAAATATGTGAGAATTGAAAGGGGAAAGTAAAGGAAGAAAAGAAGATTTTATAGAAACATTTAACGAGCACTAGGGGGTGGAACGTTTCAGTTACAGATTTAACACGATGCATTAAAACATAAGGCAATCATAAATCAAGTTACAGTAATAATATATTTCTCTAATTAACAAATCGATGCGTAACGAACTCCCGGAATCTACATTTACTATAAAACTAAAATGTGTTTCAAGTTATCTTAATATCACGCTTCACGATAAATAAATTCTATAAACGAGTTACAGTAAATAGAAAATTTAATACACGATTAATATTTGATCACGTATTTAAAAACGAAGAATGATGGTCGTAGGTCTATGAAATTTTTGTACAAAACTGTTCATATCACGTGACAATGTTACCTCTACAATATCGCGAAACCAGTGTGGTGGTGCTTTAATTTCGTAGAACAATTAAGCCAGTTCACAAAGGAAACGTGGAATCACCACGTGCAATCTAATTTATATTCTGGGTGCTCAAAGCTTCAAACGAAATGGCTAGTCGAATGAAGGCGTTGTACAACCAGGTATGAGATCAATTTTTATTGCTTCGAATCTGCATCGATTGCTAGATCCACGTTCCTTTTTATTTCCTACATTATAACGCAACGTTCCAAATTATACTTAGATGATTATTACATTTGATCAAATATTGTTACTTTCAATTATAGTGAATGGTCAGTTACTAGTACGTAGTCAATTACTTTCAATTTTAATAAGTAGTCAATTTCTAGTAAGTAGTCTTCAACCACAGTAGCGACGTTCAGCTCACGGACACCAATTACCAATTAATTTCTTAATCACGAAAATTTGAAATCTTAAGTATTAAAGTGCCTAATAGAGTAACCATAATTCAAAGAATGTTTAAACAAAAAATATATTAATATCACTCATCACATTTACTACATGTGTACAAAGTCCCTTTTTATTTCTTCCAAGAAAATATTCAACCGTATTTAACAATTTCCTAAATTTGTCACACAGGTGATGTTTGAGAGGCGAATACTTCTGGGCTGCACAATTCTCGTGGGACTATCCGTGTGCATATGGGCAACTGCCATTGGAACCGATCATTGGTTCACCGTCGAAGCACCAAATGATACAGGACTACCCCTCGGAGATGCTGGAAAGGCTGGCAGAAGATTGATATACAAACATATGGGCCTCTGGAGAGGTTGCATTCAGGGGATAGCACCGGAATCCGAAAATTCAAGCGTCATGGTACCTTACAGTAAGTGGATAATATTTTTATATGGATAAGTTATTACCCTGATATTACCTTGCATCTTCTATTATCGACTTTCCATATCTTACTATAAATCGATTTTCCATATTCGTTGGACGAGTTAAATTTCACGGTAGAAGTATTCATATTTTGTGGGAGATACGTGAGAATAGTATATTGGAAGGAATAGTAAATTGGCTATATATTGAGAGACATACTATGAGTATAATTGTGGCAGATTCCTGTGAGTTATTCGTATTATTACGCATTGTATTGACAGTATGTTGTGTTTGATAGAGGATGTAGTAGTCAAGTGTGGTATTTGCTACGCGTTATATTCACATGTTAATATTCCCACGTGTTATACTTGCTACGTGTTGTATTCGTCACGTGTTAATATTACCACCCGTTGTATTTGCTACGCGTCGAATTTGCTGCGCGTTGTATTTACCACACGTTGCATTTGCTACGCGTTGTATTCGCCATATGTTAATATTTCCACGCGTTGAATTTGCTACGCGTTGTATTTCCCACGCGTTATACTTGCTACGTGTTGTATTCGCCATATGTTAATATTTCCACGCGTTGAATTTGCTACGCGTTGTATTCGCCATATGTTAATATTTCCACGCGTTTCATTTGCTACGCGTTATATTTGCCTACGCGTCGAATTTGCTACGCATTGTATTCGTCACGCGTTAATATTACCACTCATCATATTCGCTACAGGTTCATATTACAAGCCACTCTATTTAGCCACACATTACATCCGCCACTAATTGCACCTCCCACATCTCACCATATCATAGATATACCATACACTCATACACCAAAATATCAAAGAATAAACAATTTCAACCAATCTAATACACTACCCCCAAATATTCTCCCTTCGTCTCTAGCAATATCCAAAGTCTCTACATCAAAGTATAACCTATCAACCTAACAAGTTCAACGAAGTGTAAAATGTATCAAAGCACCGATCATCTCTTTCCACAGCTTGAACTCTTCCGGTCAATTTTGTGCCAATAATTAAACAGACTGCGAGCACTAACTTGATCATGTGCACATCTTTGTTGGACAGAGTATAAATTAAAGAGTTCAAATAGGTGCGATGATATGCCAACGCGTAACAGTGGCGTTTCAAGATAAACGGGAACGTTTGTAAATGCATTATCGTAATTAACTCTGTCCGTACAGAAATTTAATGCCATTTTGATATAATACTCTCGAGGCTGTTTCACATTATCTCTGAAAATCGCGTTGCAGATCAAGCTGGAAACAGAATAACATTTTTAACGGAAACATAATAACATTTTTCGATGTTCGGATAATACACAATTGCAGTTACAGCAAGATATATTATACTGTTTCGGCGTTGAAACGGGCACCCCTTTTCTTGCGCGTGCTGTTTTCATCATTTGCCTCGAGCCAGACCTCTTTAACCGACTTTGATTTACGGCATTGTTAGTTAAAGAAGGCGAGATATTCGTTAAATATGTCATGCGGAGTTTTACCACGCCTCGATAAAGCTGACCGTATTATAAACTCCACGTTATACTTCGCTTATAACGTTTATTTCTGCTTCGCTCGCCGGAGATGAACGCTCGTTTTTGTCGATCCTGTCTGTTCACGGTTCCGACAAAAACCGTGGCCGATTTTTCTCTCGCGAATTTCTCCCGAAGGAGATGAACGACCAAAATAATGTACAAGAACCCCTGCACCGTTTCGCGCTTTGCAGTTAATCATCCTGTGTCAGGAACCGAGTGTTCGCCTTCGCTTGTCACGTGTCATCTCCACAGTTCCACATGTGCACTCCATCATGCACGCGTCAGGATTACTGAATTAGACAACTGTAATATCTCAATGAACTAATCTGTTCCCATTATTATGACTTTATCTTAGAGTACATTGAAATATTAAGGTCTAGAGATATGTGGAACACGTACGAGTCTAGGAACACATGTGGAGTGTAGGTATCTAAGAACACATATTCAAGGATGTCTTCTAGAGATATCAGAATACAAGAATGTAGAACAATCTAGAAATAATGATATCTAGAAATCTGGAAATAATGGTATCTAGGAACTTGGTTCCCAAATGATAGTGTCTATGGATCTAAAGATCCAAAAATAATGGTACCTAGAAATCTAGAAATAATGATACTGCAAATCTAGAAATACCGAAATGATGGTATCTAGAAACCTAGAAATAATGTCCACTAAAAATACAGAAATGATGGTATCTAGAGATCTAGAGATTATGTATCTAGCAAATTAAAAAATGTATCTCAATGTGACGCAAGTGCATACTTCCGACCGATGTACCCCTTCCATCGCACGTGTCAATCAATTAAAACTTTAATCTAATCATTCGAAATCGAGTAGATTGAATCTCAAGATAAATACGACACGAACATTAATTTTTATCTTGTCGAAGGCTTGAATCGCGTTTTATTGATTATGACGTTATTATCTGTTGAGCCACGCTTAAACAGTTGCCCGTAAAAATAACTTAATGCGACACGCACGGGACGTTCCGGGCGAATGCAGATAATTCGAGATGAGAAAATAAATGGCGAATTGCGAGGAAAATGAAAACAAACGATGATATTGAACAAGATTATACCTCGATTTATGAATCGTGTTTATGCCGTTTATCTGAAATTGTAACTGTTCTCTTTCAGAGCAGTGCAAGAATCTGGACATGTTCCCGACCGACAGACAAATCAGCGCGGACCCTGGATTAAGCAGAACCGTCGTCAGTAAGTGAAGTAAAAATCTAGCACCGTAAAATCTTTCTCGAGAATTCTCCAGCTTGTTAGACCTCCTATCGATCACTTTTCCATGAATTATGTATCAAGGTCGCCGTTCTAAAACATCACATCCTTTGAGCACCGCAACGCTCTCACAATTGCAATTCATAATTCCCATGTGCGATATTTCTAAAATCCGATACTTTCAGATTATTCCAGGACACAGGTGTCGTTCGCAATAATCAGCTTGTTCGTGATGATAATGGGCTTTTCCTTTTCGATCTACACCTTCCGCAACCCACGATACATGTTCAAGCGACTGGCTGGAGGAATTCACTTTATCAGCGGTAATTTATATACACAGTAATCGTAACTCTGTAAATCACTACTGTGATAAAAGATAAGCACTTCAGGGTCTCGTGTTATTACATACGATCTTAAGATGCAATGATCACTGCGAAACTATCGAAACTTTGAAATCGTACGCGTACGTCTCAACTATTCCATGAGAAATTCTTCCAATTTTAGCTGTAGTACTTTTTTATTCTCGTTGACCCAATAGTGATGTCTTTGTATAAAATCTGCAAAAATAGAGTTTCATTAATACTTGAAGATCTTATAACTTCAGGTCGTTGAAGATCATTTTTGAGCAATATCCATGATATAATTATAGTTCATAGTATAATCGTTTCTATAAATGTAAATCATGTTGAAGACCATTTTTGAGCAACATCCATGATATAATTGTAGTTCATAGTATAATCATTTCTATAAATGTAAATCATGTTGAAGACCATTTTTGAGCAACATCCATGATATAATTGTAGTTCGTAGTATAATGGTTTTTATAGATGTAAATCATGTTGAAGACCATTTTTGAAGATAATTGGTAGAATAATCGTTGTTATTGTACAGGGGCTTGCAACATGGTGGTGATACAAGTCCTGTTATCCTCGATCGAATACGAAAGCAAAAACGTGAGCGCAACGTTCCCAAAGGGTGCAGTAATGAGGTACCACTTCTCTTTGATTCTCGCCTGGATCGTGTTCCTCTGCAACTTACTGGCCGGATGCGCGTTTATAGTGTTCTCCAGAAAAAGGAAGAGGGACAAGGCGCCGACAGAAGAGATCGCGATGGCCGATGAACCCACGATCATCGGTCGTTGAATTTATTCTGCTTTCTTTCTCAGATTCCCTGAGGAACGTCGTCGCGTGCACCAATGCAAATTTCTCGTCGGGGCAGTCACGCATGCATCGGCGATAATAAAAGACGTATACAATCCGATGCAATATCGGTTTTTTATGGCTACGTAAGTGTAGGGAGAGGGCTTTCCATTTTCTCACATTTTTATTGGACGAGCTTTAAGATAATCCCTTGCAATATTTTCCACAGCTCCAAAAGTTCCAGTGTCATAAAATTTCGAAATCCTTAAGTCACAAGATTTCAGAATCCATAAGTCAAATTTCGAAGTCCACAAGTCCTGCAATTTAAGTTCCAATTATTTTAAGGTTTCAAAGTCTCAAACTGAAACTCCAAAGTCCCAAAGTTCTGAAATTTAAAATTTCCAACATACCAAAGTTCCTGCGTACCAAAATAAATTCTGAAGAGCTGAAGTCCTCAAGTCCTGAAATTTTCACAAGTCGCTACTCCAAAAATTTCCAAGTTAAGTCCCAACTTCGAAGGTCCCCAAGTCTCACGATTCTGATTTTTCAAAGTCCAGAAATTGCAAGGACTCAAAACTAAAATTGCAACGTTCCAAACTCCCAAACCCCATGTTTCAAAGAGCTTGTACTACGTAAAGAAGACAGATGCGGCCAACAGTGGTACACCTCCCCCTACACTTCCGGTAAGCCTAAAGCTGCACACAACCGTACGCATGAATCGTACGGTAAAGAACGCGGGAGACATTTGTACGAGTACAGTTTGTAAACAGTAAAAAATTCTTGAAGTTGAAAATCGATTATCTCAGAGATGAAACATCTCGCACTTGCTTCTCCCTTGTGTCAAATGAATACAGTTTCGTGGATATGGAAATTTACGATTGAATAAATGAAACACAGTCAGTTCACGCTTTTGATAAATTAGTATGCCGAGGATACTAACGAAAGTATTTTACTTTTGACACTGGCAAGGTAGAGAATCTCACATATTTTTAACACCTACTCTAATGAATGATGTTCCTATGGATGTGCACGTACAAATCTTTCGATTTAATTGATATAAGACATTTTAGTATAAAGTTAGAAGGACATTTTACACTTGAAGTATAAAACTTGAGATCAAAGATTTGAACGTCATGGGTCAGACACAAGGATTTTAATGAATGAAACTCTTAATGGTAAATATAACGATTTCGAATCGTACAGATGAAAGTTTAACTGTAAGCGATACTTTGTTTCTAAAATCGTCGAACTGTACCGTGTTCTCTGGTCCTTGCCCCACCCCCTCAAACTGCAGAGAGATTTCAAAAAATACGAATTGTCTCGTATCGAAAATTAGAATAGAAAGGACACAATTCGAATTACATACGATACATGCTATTTTTCTACTGCTTTGAAATGTTAAAATCTAAGACACTTTCACGGTGGGACCATTGAAGAAATCTTTCTGCTAATTAAGTTCTATCTAATTGGAGTAGTCCTTGTGAATTCGTACTTATTTTTCTACGCAAAATCATGTATTTTTCTACCCTATTCTATAACTATAGAACCGAGATACATTCGAGTAGATACAAAAGTGGACCAGGGTAGATCTCTGTATTTCTTCAAATTTTCAAATTTCACATTTTCAGATTTCGAAATTTCCAGATTTCCAACCTCTTAAATTTCTTAATACTCAATTAACTCAATAGCAAAATTTACAAATTTTCACTTATAATAAAACTAGGATCTGGTCCACACCAAAGATTTATCCATTGCGCTATAGCAACATATACTAAATGTATTCTGGAATCTACATGAGGCAACAATATAATATATAATATTATATGTAGTATACACATCGTATATATTATATTGTATCTTACATAAACGTTTGTACCTATAAACGTATACTATAAAGTTTCAAAGATTAGTGTTCATCAAAGGTCGTGTTTAACGAATTCTCCGTGCAATAAGTGAAATTAAAAATCTATTTTAGTATACTGAAGAGAATTTAATATACCGAAAGTTTTGCAATTTCCACGAAATTGGGGGTGCGAGGTGGATTGTACGTAGGACATCGTTCAAGAATATTTTCTCGACGTAATACACTGCGATTCTAGTCGTTATCTAGTCATTTTTCTTCTCGAAATAAGTTCAATCGATCAAAGTTATCGCGCCACAGAACATTTCGTCCATTTTTATGTAACGTGAACCAAAAATTGTACAAAGAATGTTAGATTCTATGTTCCAGTGTCCACAATATTTGGAAACGTTCCTTGCACCACTTTCAAATTATACTATCGAAACAGTGTCTACTTTCTGATATCTCTAGTCTTATATTTATTGTACGTTTACGATTCCGTAAAACCTTTACCGCTGCGTATTTTATTTGTAAATTTGAACTGCGATGCGTTGAACAATTTGTGATTGCCAGTTTGTTTCCCTTTGTTTCTTGAGATTATGAATCAACGTTTGCTGCTCGTAATCATTCTGCTATGTTATTCGTATCTAATCTCTCAGGTAAAAAGTAGTAATAAACATTTTGTTAATATTGATTCTTATCCGAGATTAAAAGCCATGTATTGTTCAGTGATGTGAAAAGTTTTCGAAAAAAGTTTATTCGTTTAATCGATTAGTAAGCGTTGATTTAAAGAATGATTTACACGGAAGTGTTTGGTTGAAAGTTCCTTCGCCTTTTGCTTGTTCAGTATAAGCAGTTGCCCACGCGTTCTAATAAAAGACATCTACTTTATACACATATAAGTGAACACGAGAATTAATTGTAATTGCTCTTTTCCATGACCGAAATAAAGCGTATTCACGTTCACCAATAAAATTTTGTTTGATCTATGAATTGAACTTCATTTGAAGATCTCCTTTAAAAACCAACAGAATTCTTTTTCTGTGCGAACTATTATTGTGAATTATTTCGATGACAATCTCGTTATATGGCGCTCACAGTTTTTCTACAGCCTCAGGACCATATCTACTCCATTGTACAATATACAGTGCCAAACAATTGTATTGCTTACAAGAAGATTAATTTGAGATTCCTATGCTTAAATTAAAGATTCCAGGTAGCCATCCATTTTAATTATATCAAACTTCCCCTAAAATATAACAGTTCCAGAAATATATTATATACACACAGTTGTTAATTTTAATATGTTATACAATGCTATTTGTTGAACATACAAAGCACAGAAATATCTATCTTAAATGTAATAGGTAAATAGGCGTACAAATTATTTATGGAATTAGTACATTTTAAATTTGTTATCTAGTGGCGCCATCAGGCGAGCAATTGGCAAAATAATCCAGGCGCGAAATTGCAGGATCTATTTCTGAACGAAATTACACATTTTTTATGACTCCATTAAAAATTTAATACAGATATAAAAAAATTAATAAGCAGCAACTACCAGTAATATTGCAGTGAATACTGCATATAATTATGATAGAACATAATGATAAGAGTTAGTCATAAAAAAATTTCTGCATGATTGGATATACCGCTTTCAGTGTCAAGATCGTCACACACGTTACCATAGACTATAGAATATGCAAAATCAATCCATTTACATATAAATTTACGCATAGGATATGTAAAACAGTATGTGATTAATACACGCAAAAGCAATGAAATCGTAATAGTTTCATTTCGTTTTCCAATTTGAAGTTTCCATTTGGTTACGAAATGACTGTATTATTAATGTGTGTAATACTAGTTGCCGTTTGAATTTTCTTTAACTTTGTTTCGTTATTCTATTATATTAAATTTATAATACCGATATGTATTTATGATGTAACTTTCGTATCTCTTTTGCAATGTGGCTTGCGATCGCTATCACCGTTCGGAACGGACGTTTCGAAAGGGTATTTCCAAATGATTATAGCACCGTCTGCGCTTACTGTTACGATAAATTTTCCGCATGGAGCAAAAGTGCAACCGGTGATAGTAGCAGCGTGAGCGAGACCTACCCGGAGAACATCCGCGGTACGATACTCCCAAAATTTCAGGATACAATCGTTCGATCCGGTGAGTAAATATTTCCCATCATGACTGATACTCATAGTGTTTAACGTACCAGTTGCTGAACCTTCGACTTGACGAACCATCGAACCATCCAGGGTCTCCCAGTAAGTTAATTGTCCATCCGAGCCACATGTTAGAACTTGCGTACCATCGGGAACGAAACACGTTGCCGCATACATCGTATCCCCTCTCAGTGTAAACTTACGCTCCAGAGTTCTAAATGACAAGCGATTATACTTATAATCAAACGTCAAACCGATATTTCTTTCCTTCAGATAGAAACGCTTTGTATTTAATTTCACCTTAGATTCCACATTACGCAGGTTCCATCCACGCTAGAACTGATAAAACTTTCGTTGTCGGGTGAAACTTGTACCGACGATATCGGACCTCTGTGTTCCTTTATGACATTCAATAAATGTCGCGCTTCGGTTTTTGCGTGCCATAGTCGTATCTGAATGAACAAAGTTGACGAAGTTGAAAGCAATAAAACACACATTGATTGAAAATACGAGGTTTACCTGTCCATCGCAACCACCGCTGATCAGTTTACAATCATCTTTGGTAATCGTAACTACCGTCACAGGTTTCGTATGCGCGGAGTTGATCGCAAATACAATTTCACCGCTATTCGTAGCAAATCCTCGTATCGTGCCATCGTTCCACGCTTCCTCCGACAAAAACGACATGTTGTACATGCAATCATAATTCGATTACATCGATTAACACTTACCAGATATTATGGAAGCGCCACTGCCATCGAAACAGAGACTAGAGCAAGAGAAATTCGGTACGGTGATTCGAAGCAATTCCTTCGGCGTTGCCAGTTTCCATATTCGTATGTCATTTTTACCAGCCGTTGCAAATATCTCCGAAGAATTACTAAAAATGTATATACGTCAGAGATTTCCTCCTTTTCCTTTCATAAACCCTTTAGCTACCGCGTGCTATTGGTGTTTCTCTCTAACTCTAGCACGACGCAATCTCACAAAGTTATTGCACTGACATAAATACCTGTGACAACGGCAATAATTGCATCGTTCGTTTACCTGGTCATTTTTATTTATCCGCGTCTCTTTTATGCAAATTGGTAACGATTACATCGTATCAAATTAAGAACGTGCGATGAGTGGCAAGGTATGCAGCGAGCGGATGTATGTAACTATATACATATACCGATCACGTCGTATGCAACGTACATACCGGTGAAGCGCATTGCACGACGAAACTGGTCCGCATGTATTAACGTGCACACTGATACAATACTATAGCTCTAAAGAGGTAGCCAAAGGGTTGATCACCTATCGAAACAGTTGTACCATTTACCGTGGAAATGCCACAGCCTGTACAGCATTAGTGTGGCAGGTGGCGATTAGACGCGATCGGAAGCTTGACACTTCAATTTCGTGAATCTCACACAGACTCGTCCCCACCAGTATGAGACCGTTTTTGTAATGGACCAACGATGTTACCGCGGCGCACACATACGCTCGACGACGCTGTCGGGAAAGTTAATTACTTCACTCATTGCTGTACTTCTTTAGCATTGAAGTATCGCATCAGTTACCGTTACTATACACGGTGTAACCAACGAGTTTATATTCGCTTTGCCTTTGACAGGGTGCGGAGGTTCCGTTATCTCGATCCATTCAACCGTTCCATCGCCAGCACCAACGATCAGCTTCTTGTTCGGCAAGAACAACAAATTTCTCACACCGCCAGAGAATACTTCCCCCTCGCTTTTTACACACTTTGGTACCTTTGAGTAGCATGCGACCATAGCCGGGTATGCACCCGATTCTTGTATATTCAATCTGTGTAGCATCGAATCGATTACAATGATTTTACTTTGTTGTCCGATAAAAGGACAGAAAGAACAAATATCAACCTTGCTTTGATGATGTCGCCGGATGTCGTACCGCAATAAACATATTCATCGTTTTCGTCTACGACGGCGCAGTTGACATTCCGTTTGATTTTACCGATTTTCACATCGATCCCCTGTACTTTTCGATTTGTCTCGTCTATAATCCACAGTTTCATTGTCCTGTCGCCGGCAGTGACGAAATGCCTACTAGAAACATTTGTTCGCGCGATTATTGTAGCGTTTCCGAATATTTCGCTGCCTGCGAACGTAACTACAAATAACGTTTTCGATAAAAACGGTGGAGGAAGGAAAAAATGATTCTGTAATACAGGGATAGATTGAATACCACAAATTGGAGTCCCGGTTTGGATATCCCAGACCACGATACATCCATCGTCTATGCCTCCGAGACTAATCAAATACTGTCCGTCGCTCGTAAAACACACATCCTCAGTTCTGACTTTGTGTATTTCGTAACTGGCCTTGATTTTACGCGTCGCGTAATCCCATATGATCACCATTGCCTGCAACAAGACGTCGATATAAATTTCAGCCGAATTTAACCAAATTTAATGGACGAATAAGTCACCTTGAAACCATAATAATTAACTTGACCGGAAGCTACCAGATTTCCATCGGGCGAGATACACACGGCGGACACAATATTTGTATGTCCGGCAAGGAAGAATAGCTCGCTTGTCTTCGCATTTTTTATGGTGACCTTGTTGCCCATCGGATAGAGAAGATGCTCTCCGTCCGGGTGTACTCTTAAAGCGTTTGGTGCTACGCCTGTAAAAGTATTATTTTTTATTTTAGTCAAACCGTTCGCAATATTTCTGCCTATTTTGTCAACGAATTCGACAGATTTACGTTCTCGTAAATGTTTCGCCAAACATGAAACGTAACTTTTCTTTTCTGTTTAGTAAACTCGGAAGCTTTTCGCTGAACCGAGCTTACGTTTGCACATGCTCGTTTTTTATTTCTTTGTCGGTGTCATGTTCGATACGTAACGTGTTTCTACGTACTAATTTAATGAAATTTACAACGAAATGAGTGTTACGTCATAAATCAAAACTATTCACACTCGGTAAAAACTGCTTATAAATCATTGCCAGGCACTGACAACTTTAAAAGGTATTCCCCTTACGTAACAAAGCATAATATATTGTTACCGTGTACGTTGCGGGCGATTAAATTCTTCTTACCTTTAAAACATTAAACGCATATTTTGTAATATCATACTAACCATCGAATGCTATTATGCTAAATATTTCAAGCTCGCCAATGTCCATAATGAAACAGTCGATGATGCTATTATATTCTTATTGGGTTTAATTCGATTCTATGGGGTAAACTGATCGCGAACGCATTAAACACTTGACAAAACAGCAGTTATGTTGTCATGGTAATTACAAAGCACAATTAACGATAGTTTTCACGTACATATGTACATAGATGTATATTGTTGGAGGTAACAAAGTATATATACTTACATGACACTTAAGTAATTGCTACGAGTTTACAGGAAAATCAAACAGGAGGAAAATGAGGAAATTTGAAATCGTATTTTTCCGTTACTATGGAAATCATTTACGGTGATTCCGCGTCAGTAAATAAAAATGCGATACCTAGCGGCAAGTCATACTATTACAAAATATAGCGCGAAAAGACAAAATTTAAATTTACCGCCACAGCAGGTCGAATACTCTTTACAGAATTCTGAGATTTAATTAATAACAACTTGTGTATTTTGTATGTACATATAACGACTATGAATAAAAGTTTTTGACTACCTAAGCAAAACATTCATTGCATGTTAAATTCATAAAGAAAGTTCTTTTTGATTTCAAAACGTCTACGACGGCATCACTAAAGAATAGTTTCAAATTATAAGTACAGATCGCAGCAGCGACACTCAAGTTTGCGCGGGACAGAAGATTCAGTAAATACAGCAAACGACGCGATTATCAGTTAGCGGTGTGTTTCAATTTTTGTCAAATATTAACGGTATTAGCCTGTCCAAGTTTCAACTTTGTTTATCAGTAATCATGGATTTATTACCGTAAGTAACTGTTTACATTATATTTCATTATTCTGTGATCTTTCACGGTTGTCGCATTTCACTCTCCAGATGTTTATCATAACCTTAATACGGGTAAAATTAGAAATATATTTCTGTCTCTCTATCTCAGAGAATTAAACTCGACGTTTTGGAAAGCTAGTCGATTAAAAACATTCGAAGACTGGCCGTTTCAATCTATCGATGAACCATGTAATCCTGAACAAATGGCTTCTGCTGGATTCGTCTTTATAGGCAATAAAGACGAACCTGACCTAGCTGAATGTTTTATTTGTAGCAAACAATTGGACGGCTGGAATTCCGACGACGATCCATGGTATGAGTGATTGTCCATCTTTTAATTGTTCCATGTTTTCACTGTTGTAATTTGATGTTTTGTTTACATCTACCATTAATCGCTTATAGGAATGAACACCTGAAGCATCAGCCTGAGTGTCCGTTTATAAAATTAGGAAAACCTGATGAAACTTCATGGACTGTACAAGATTTCTTCAATTTATTTAAAAAGTATACAGTAAAGGAATGCGTAAGTATTTTCTTTATTTGCTTGGATTCTGCAAAGGAAGTACTAGATGCTAAAAAATGTTTAAAAATTTCTGTATATATTTTAGACTAATGAATTGGAGAAAGCTTTAAGTAAGGCGAAAGAAGAAAGCTCCAAATTGGTAGATGAAATACCTTATATCTATAGGAATCTAAGAAGGAATATTAAAAGCTAGAGTTAATGTATATTCTAGAAATTCACAGAAAACTGATTTTCTACTTTTTATATTCGATCGTAAGTTTTTTCTATTTTTTTATTCAATAAATGTTACATTTTTTGATAGAGTGGCTGTTCCTTTATTAACAAAATCAATCACTCTCTATTTCTTTTTGTTGGTCAAATTAAGATATCTAGGATCAAAGTAAGGATGAATGAATTGTGAAACAATATATTTTCATCAAATTTATTTAATTTTGTTAAGAAAAAATGTCTGATAGCATGACATAAAAAGATGAGTGGTTTGTTATCTTTGATGCCATACCAAGAAATACGACCGTATAATTTTGTACTATTGTTGTATCGCTATCGTCATGGATAATAATGAAAAAGCGTAAAGTGGTTAGAAATACGTAGATTATTTAACAAAGTATTTGAGTTTCTATTATAAACATATGTTGGTTGTTAACAGTTCGAATAATCTTACAGTTGGAAATGTCCTATGCTCGTTTGATTTCGGCTAGAGTGCTCGACGAAGATACGGGACCGCTATCAACTCGATTTTCGTACGAAAATAAAATCTATAAACGGTATGCATGTACACGGTAAAAACACGAAGAAATGTGACGGATACTTTATTTACTTTATGCCGCGTTCGTTTAACTACATCGTAAGGATCACATTCTTTATCTGCTTATCGATTTAAGCCTCCGACTTTATAGATTAGCTCCATCTTTATTAATGCTTAATTTCCTGGCCAATTGTGTACAAGGATTAAATAGATATTAAAGATGATTGTTTCGAAGTAAAAGATAATTCAAAGGTCGATGCATGAGAAGAAACATATCTGCGTTTTCGGAAAAATCGTCTGTTTAATCCCTTATTGTTTTCCGCTTCTAATACCTAATACTGATCGTATTAGATTCCCCTCATCCCTTCACAGATAACACGAAGTACAAAGTATCGAAAATTAGTACGTAGCAGATCGCGTTATCGTTCCTTCTCCTCCTCCTGTTCCTCCTCCTCTTGCTTCTCTTATGACCCCCTCTACCTTTTATTTATCGGTTATGCCTTGTCCATATCAACTTTTACCAGTTCGCGTGGCCTTTTATCCACAATTCCTTTCCCTTTTCGCGTTTATTGAGGAGCACGTGTTCCACCAGTATAAAACGAATTCGCGCGGAGAGGATCGATTCAGTTACTCTCAACATGTGGCCAAGATACATGCAAACTAGCTACCGCTCTTGATCTATAGATTCTCGTGAATTTCGCCTACCACGGCACATTCCAGTTTTTCTCTTTCCCCTTCGCTAATATCCATAATACAGTTGAAAGAAGTGTTCGTATGCTCGTAATTCGAATGAGAACTGTGCAAGTTGTTCTTTTTCTCTTCTTCACCTTTTGCTTCCGGTTGTTCTAATACTTGTCATCTGCTTCGGTTCGTGACGGCCGATCGTGAAAGAACGTGTCCAACGTCGGCGCGATGTTGTCCCTTTGGAGAACATGTTGTAAGTACCACCTGTGTTCGCCGATCGCGATACATTTACTTTTTTGCTCGCTAATGACGTGCGATTTGAAAAGTAACTCGGAAATTTAGTTGTTCGTGCATTCGCTATTTCGCGTTGCAATTTAAATGCTACGTTTCTACTTCTTCGATACCGATATACGAAAATATGCATATTTATAATTGTTATCGTTTTTCTAGTATATTTTAGTTCTAAAAATGTGAAATAGTTGCAGTGGAAAGTGATGTACAGGGTGCTTAAAATACAGGTGTTTCGGGAGTGGATCTGTTGATGGAGTTTACGCGTTTATTGTTCCTAAGAAAAGGATCCTAGAAACTATTTTATTATAATCTCAGGTAAACTATTTTATTATAGTCTCACAGTTTCTAAACGAAAAATTTCTTCAAAGTTTCTGCTTTTTCTCTAAGGTAACTTTATTTTGGGTCTTTTAACTATCGTGTACTCGACACTGATTGTTAATGTCGAATGACTCTACGTAACGAACCTGTCAACAGATTCTGCGCATAGCTGAAATTTCTGAATGATTACGAAATTCCTTGATAAGCGAGCTTGTATATAAATTGAAGGTGGTCAATTCAAACACCTTCTATGAAGATAAGCTTGTCATGGATTATTGAACACGGAGGTGACGATAGCTTGAAAACAAGGCCGAATTCAACACATACCTAAATCTTTTTCGTTGCTTTTATGGGCCCTGTTTTTTTCCTCGAACGGTTGCGGTGTGTTATGAAACACCTTGTATACATATGCCGGCAATTATGAAAACGAAGTAAACTATTTATTCTTCGAGACGTTTTACCCTTTGTATCTAATTACAAAGAAACTCGAACAACGTAGACCATTTTAAAATTCGATAATATGTGCCAGTAACAAATTATTTAATTGCTACAAACAGTTGGTTCAAGTATAAATTATCTGAATTGTTTTCTAATGACAATGAGAAAGTAATTATGTACTCAACGTGACATTAGTAAAATAAGTACGACTTCGTTTAGCCACGACCAATTGTAATGTACAAGTATATTTAAAAATGTCTGCAGTGGTAAAATTCTGCTAGAAATGAAATGAACGTTTTAATTTTTAGACCACTTATGAGCGGGAAAAATTTTACCGCAATAACAGACTATTGATTTAGCTCGGTAATTTCGGTGATATTCGTCATTATTGATGCAGTAAGAAAGAAAAAACCTGTCGGTTAACGAATTGAAAAAAACAGCCTTCGCGATACGTTTACGGTTTACGACAGAATCGAACGAAGGATATTGATAGGTTTTATTACATCCTTCGTGGCTCTATTTTTACGAATATTTTCGAGAAAAAATACAAGCGTAATCTTTGTAACAAAGGGTGTGAACCGCCCGCTGTGACGCAAATTCGAATCGAAAATGGATGCAAGAGGCTCAACGCGATGACACGTACGAAATTGATTGTTTTACGTCAATCTACCTGTCGTATCGCAATAAGCAAAGCGAATATCGCTCTTGATTGGAACTGGGAAAATAACTGGCTCCGCAAGAGAGGATTACAGCAATTAAGAAGGTTTATAAGTGTATCTGATACAGAATGTGGAGCAAGCCACTGTCGCTTCCTCGTTATCGTCGCGACAAATCAGCAAACGACGCGTCGATATAATCAGCATTGTTGGTAGTTTTCGGCTTCTTATGTTTGGGTTTCTCGCTCATCGTCAGATAAGATAAACTCGTTGGTGTTGAGCTTAATGGCATTTTGTTTAATCCGATCGAGAAGAGGAAAATTGATGGGTTTATCGTTGATTGATGGATCAATAGATCGATCTTAAAAACTGAAAATGTTTGCGATACGTTTTAATTTATCTTCTCTTTCGGTTTTATCGGGAATTAATGCGCGATCTTTTTTCTTACGTTTTTTGTTTTTTTTTTTTTGCCGATCGAAGGTTTAGTTTGCTCGACCTCTATTCGATCGCGGATTTTCCTTCAGACTCGATCGCCGCGAATTTCCATGATTCGTAATTTCATTACCGATGCAACGCGAGATTAATTTATCGTTGAATCTCGACATTTCATAGAACGGAATTGTTACGATACCGTTTCTCTTCTTTATCCTTTTATACGAGATGTTTCGGATCGCGTTAACGTTTTTTTACACATGATTTTTCTATTTTCTCTGTCGTTCAACTGCTTGGTGATTCGTAAGACGAGTACGCGGGGAAAAAAGGTTGCGGTCGATTACGAAACACTTCCTTCCGGACGCTCGTTCTCGGATGACTAGATGCTTATAATCGAATCACGAATCACCGAGGATTCACCGCGACCTTCCTTTAGAATTCAAGGTCCTCTAGTTCACCCAAAATTTCCCCCCTCTCTTATCGTTTATCTATCTCGTTCCTGTTTTGGACAAAGTTTGTCGTTGGCCGCCTTCTCAAGAGGCACGAGTCGAAATCGAAATTGTGCTGATAGCCGAGTCAATGATACGTGCAAGGAATCTGACCTTTACCTAGATAGGTACGGCTCGTTAGACAGCTGCCAATAGGGAAAGGCTCTACTAATCGTAATTCCTTCCGCGCCGTTGACCTCGGGCTTTCTTTGCCGTATCGTGAGTCTATTATTTATCGGTGCTGTTACTACCGCTTATGTTTACCGTACACAGGTGGAAGAATACCGCAACGATGGATATTCGCGATTATGGGATTTCTGGCACTGTTCAACGCCTACGCGATGAGAGTCTGCCTTTCGATCACGATCACCGAGATGGTCATCCCGTCGGTCGAGACGGATGAACACGATGACACTACTTGCTCGAAAATGGAACACCATGGAGGCAATTCCACCGTAACGCACACGTCGCAACGATACGATTGGGACCCAATGACGCAGGTAAATCTATTTTCATCCATCCCTTTTGCTCCAATTTCAATTGTCATCAGGAAGTTTCTCTGTACAGGGCTTAATCTTATCGTCGTTCTACTGGGGCTACGTAATCACGCATCTACCCGGAGGAATGCTGTCGGAGAGATTCGGTGGAAAATATTCGTTGGGTCTGGGAATCCTGGCGACCGCGTTCTTCACATTAATCACGCCGGTCGTGGTGGAACACGGAGATTCAACGGGTTTGATCGTCGTACGCGTGTTGATGGGTCTCTGTGAAGGTACTACTTTCCCGGCGTTGAACGCGCTGTTGGCTCAATGGACACCGCCGGAGGAGAGATCCGTGATCGGTTCGTTGGTATTCGCCGGTGCTCAGCTGGGTACCGTGTTCGCCAACTCGTTGTCCGGTTACATCATTTTCTACTTGAACTGGCCCGCCGTGTTCTATGTGTTCGGTTGCGTTGGGGTAGTCTGGTTCCTGGTATGGTTGATCACGTGCTACAACAGCCCGGACAGCCATCCGTTTATTTCCCAGAAAGAGATCGACTTCTTGCATGAAAGGATGCAGGCGCATACACATAAGAAACCACCCCCGGTACCGTGGAGACACCTGATGAAGTCTGTGCCGCTTTGGGCACTGATAGCTGCTCAGGTTGGCCACGACTGGGGCTTCTTCACCTTGGTCACTGACCTGCCCAAGTACATGAGCAACGTCCTCAAGTACCCGATCAAGAACAATGGGCTGCTATCCGCTTTGCCCTATTTGACCATGTGGATTTGCAGCGTCATCACCTCCTATTTAGCCGACTGGATGATCAGGACTGGCGTGATGTCGCGTACCAACGTTCGCAAACTGGGAACGACCATTGCCTCGATTGGACCAGGAGCGTTCATTATCGGCGCCTCTTACGCAGAATGCGATAGGACGGTTGTGGTAGTGATGTTCACTATTGGTACCACGCTAATGGGTAAGTGGTAGTTGCTTCTTCGACGATCAACCGATGATATGTTACTTGATATTGATTTTTTGTTTAGGCACCTTTTATCCGGGAATGAAAGTTAACGCTTTGGATCTCAGCCCTAATTATTCTGGCACATTGATGGCGATCGTTAACGGAATTGGCGCTTTCACTGGTATCATCACACCGTATCTTGTCGGTGTATTGGCTCCGAACGAGTCTCTTTTCGAATGGAGACTGGTGTTTTGGATCGTATTCGTCGTGTTCGTAGTGACTAATTTGGTTTTTGTACTTTACGCGAGCGGCGAAGTTCAGTATTGGAACGATCCTGACTTTGTCAGGCAGGATAGAAGAGAAAAGCGGTCGAAAGTTGAGAAAGAGAAGGAAGGAAACATGGAGAAAACTCTGCCGTGAAGAGTTGATTCAAACCTGTCTGATCGTTCCACGAATCGAGTCAGAGTTTTCTTCGATCATTTACACGCATCCACATCCATTATATTTACATTCAGATCATTTTATCGAAAGTATGATTGGAAATGGCTTGTTCAATTGAAACGGAACAAGTAGCTCTCCTACGTTTGACTCGACCATTTTCGCGATTATCTTATAGGAGCTAATAACTTTATGTTTTATGTAAACTTATTCTCCCAACGGCTAATTTGTCGAAGGCCGTTAAACCCTCTCCTTTTTCCATCTAGTCCGAATTCTCGCCGTCTTCTCCAAAAACGAGATCTCCACGAAACGTACGGCGAGTAAAAAAACTAGCTTTGTCGGAAAAACACGCTGCAGAGCGAGAATGAAATGCACCTTACATTGACGTTACATCGACGTGTTCTCGCGAACGAATTTCAATGTACCTGAAGATATTCTTACGTTTACGTTACATTGTCCGTCGATTAGATCCATGCAGTCGGAACGGATATATATGCTTACGCGCATCTGTCTTATCTTTTCTTGTTTTTCCGAATAAAACGGATGTGCTTTCGTTTGTAAGCGTATGTATCAGTTTATGAACGTGCGTATGAATCGTGTAATTTGCGTGTAAAAGTTGTGAGCAAAACCATTTGGACACGTTAATTCATTCACCGTCACGCCGTTTTTACTTACTGCGATTATACAAATTATGTAAAAAAGATAAATTTATCTATTTCGGTTTAAATCGTACAATGTATCGTATTATAAATATTATCGTGCCTCGTTTCATCGAGCATACACGTTGATCGAATTTCCATTAAATATATTTGTTCTATTATTATCATAATTATTTTTATTATCACGGTAATGATTTTTTTTTTCGTTTACAAACATTCGTTCGTCGTTAATATCTTTGTTATATTTACAAATATTTGCACCTGTTCATATGACAGTTCGTTTATTAAAAGAGCACATACGACATTAGTTGTCCAAATGCACACAATGACTCGTGCCGTATGATTCAAAGAAACAAATTAGTTTGTCGTTTGAGTCTGCTTCAACCGTATAATACGCCCGATAGCGTAACGTACGAGTTAATGTGATGCGTTGATTCGAATCGATGATTTCATTATCGATCACTAGCTCGATGGCAAAGTCCACGTAATTGGTACGTTCGTCTTTTTCTTCTCTTGTTTCCTTCGCTGACCACGATAACGTGTTCTGTTAGGACTCCAGTCGATACTATCGCGAACTCTCCAGGATGTCTGTGATAATGTATCGGTAGTACAACGTATACTATTAATTCTTCCTCTCGACTCTGAATTGCAAGTAGTCACGAACGCATAATCAACGTGGTAATAATCTCTCAGCGTTGATTCCTCTCTGAATGCTTGCATCGCGCACCAAACATGCGAAAGTAAACAAGGAAATCTAGAAAGCCAGTAATCGGTGAACTTGTCGGGAATATCTCCGAGGCTTTCTTGCGCCTGTGGACTCAGTTCTCTGTAATGATGTTTCTACAAAAAACAACCGTTAATTATTGACCTGTTTGAAAATAAAACAACGATCTTTTCCTATTAACTGTATCTCTGCAAAATAATACCTTGTTTCGTAATGCTCTCAACAGGTCCCGAACACTTTCGCCTCGATAACTTCTATATTTTCGAAGATCCGTTGCAACTTGCACATCGATTACAAGTCTCCAATCTCCCTGTACAACGCGATCGTTGTCGGTTTCCAGCGCGATCAATGCCGGACTATCGGCCTGCTCTTTCTCTACACGATCGCTTACGTCCTAAGTAAAGTTTACAAACATTGACAGTAAGTGATAAGTTATATAACGTAAAGGCAACTATCAGTTAGCTAATACCTGGAAAAATCCGAGAACTCGAACAGATTCCCAAAAAATCGGATGGTCACGAACAGCCATTACAGGTGGACGTTCTGATGGATTACTGGAGATCATCGCTTTGATAAGCACTAACGCTAGTTCTTTATCGCTTTGAGAGATTCCATCATGAAGAGCTGATAAATCGCTCTCTCCACCTATCATATTAAATATATCCAATGTGAAAAGTTATGATTACACAAAAGGTAGCAAAGGAAGAAGATAATTTTACGCGTATCAAGGATTTTACTTTTATTAAGAAAGGAAGAGAAAGAAATATAGGTTATATGACGCGTATTACCAAGAATGTTAGCCTGCCGTCGTAACGGGTCTCCGAACGGATGTTTTCCATCGGACAGAACGTAATAAAAAACACAGCCAAGAGAAAAGATGTCCACGGCGCAAGTTGTTCTGCTTCCATTTAACATTTCTGGTGCGATCCAACCATCCGTTCCAGTTACACCGGATCTACGTGAAAATGACACACGACCTAGTTGAAGTTTCTTGCACAAGCCGAAATCGGATATCATGGCTCTAACATCTCCGCGTGGTCCAGGCATCGACAGCAGTACATTGTGCGGTTTGATGTCTCTGTGCACTGTCGAAAAATTGTAATGCTCAGAAAATGTCAAGCGACTGAAATTCATGTGTCGGACATTGATTAGTTCAAATTCTCACCTATATCCAGATAATGTAAATGAGCTAGACCCGACGTTGCCTGTCGCAAAATACTTTTCACGGATATCTTTCGTCTATCGTATTTGCCGGCAACGTAATCTTGCACGGTTGCTTCGGCTAATTCCAAAGCGATGTACCTGAACATTCTATCTTGCTCTGTGCAAAAATATCGCACCACGTTCGCGTGGGCATCTGATTCTCTGAGCAACGTTACTTCTCGATCAGCGAATGTGAAGCAATCAGGTAATAAACGCTTCACCGCCACAGAACGGCCGTCGAACTCACCCCTGAAGAAACAGAACGCGTTCAACGAGCTATCTCGTGTCCTTGTTTAAATAGACCGAAGGACAAAATCATCCTAGTTACCTCTACTTACCTATACACGAACGTTCCCTCGCATCCTTTGCCTAAAACTTGGCTGGTATCAAAAGTTATCTTTCCAATTTTCACTACTCCTTCGCCCATGTCCTCTGCGACTGCGAGCAACGCGTTTGATCCATAATAATCGACGCTTCTATTGCTTCCTCGAGAACTCTGCTGATAATTGATTGCTTAATAAACCAATCGAGTTTCTAAAAACCCTTAACTTTACTCATATACAACATTTTTATATACCTGTGAAAGTTGCTGAAATTCTTTAAATTGTGCGTTCAAATACCAAAACATTACTAATATGCATCCCAGCAATAAGATTAATGTTAATTTTAGTCCTTTATTTTCTTGCTGGTTAAACCAACTTTTGCTCGTGGTGTAAGTACTCCGTAGCATCTCGTGCCAAGATTTGCTGGTCACGTCATTGTTTGATTCATGATCGGTTTGCAGGCCAAACGAAGATGGTTTTCTTGTTGTGTTCAAGAACCGTGGAGGCAATGTTTCAATCACGGGATCGGACCGGCCGGTAATTTGAAGCGGCTGTTGATCTTGTAATTTATATTCAGCCGGTATTTCGTAATAACCTATTTCAAGATTTATAAAGAGTGTCAAGGTAAAGCGATCGCTACAGAGTACTTAGATATTTAGCAGTATCGGTATTATTATCAATATGTGGTAAATTCATTCTTTCTTTTTTATTTATCATTTATCGGTACCTAAACTTATAGCGGTTTGATATTCCATTTGAGTAGAAGTATCGGTGCTGGTGACAGGTATGCGATCGTTTGATAAAGGATCGATCTTGTCGCTGTTTTCGCTTAATCGAGGGACCGATAACGGACCTTCGAGTAATAATTGTCCAGTGTTACTCGTCGCAGCCGTTGACGAATCGACGAGAGAAGGTAGAGCATACAATCCGTGTCTATGCTGGCCGATATACAACATTGGACTACCAAAAAAAGGAGAAATTAAGCGAACAGTTCAACTGTTAACCTTCCACGTAACAGATCAAAACAGGTTTTCTTTACTGACAATAACTGAATGTCGCTTGGTTTCTTTGCAAAACGTTTCAGAAGCAAATCCAAAGTTTCGTCCGCAACGCTGGTAAAGGGAACTGTTAGTAATCCACCTTCCTGTACAATGTACACTGCTATTACTGGACTCTGTACATCGAGTTCCCATAAAACGACTCCCAATCTTCTATCCACGGTAACAATGCGTCCAGTCGAACTCGTTGTAAAATGTACCAATTCTGTAATGCGAAAGTAATGTTATGTTCCGTGATTTATACATCGATGTATCGCTAATAAATTGCTACTAAACCATAATCTTCTATTCCATCGGGTTCCATCTTCGTAGCAGAATAATCGTAAAATGTGACGTTCCACTTGCGATTCTTCTGTTTGCTATCTACCATCATGATATTGTACTCTGTACGTCCAACAAAAACAGCATCCTGCATTTCGAGAGGACAAGTATTTTTAACCTTGTCAAATCCAAGAATTTGCTCCCTTTCCCCAGTTCGCGGATCAACTCCGAACCAAGTATCAATTTTTCTACCGGTATAGAATATACCATCGCTACTACGGCAAGGACTACTTGCTACTAGTTGTGGAATGGTAAATGGTAGCTTTTTAAGAGTTTCAGTTTCTTTTCCAAATATGTACAAAGAACCATCTTTTGGATCAGGTAAAAACATGGGCCTGTAACAAACATAGGGGTTGTATGGTGGAAAGCAAATAATATACTTTCAGAATGGAAATGACAAAAATACATACGTAGAAGTTGTTGCCAAATCAAGCGGTACTTTAACAATTGGTTCTACAACAAATATTAAAAAGTTGTACTATACAAAATCAAAAGAGCTATTATTCGATTAATTGTACCTATTAACAGTACCATCTCTTTGCTGCCAAAGCACTTTTCCGGAACGTTGCTCTATGCCAATAAGAAAGCCGTCCAAAGTAGAAAACATCAACAGAGGATCTTCTTGCTCGGGTATCAATTCTGTGTATTGTCTATGTTCATGCTACAGAAAAATTTCTAATAAGTTCACCAGAAGTTTTATTATCAATATATCAAAGAACATAAATCTATATACTTCTTGTTCCAAGGATGACTGAACATGATTAGTCTGTGGTCCCGATTCCTTGGTTTCTTCGACAACAGAGGCATACAAAGTAGTGGTCGTCAAAAGAATTGATATAAATAAATTGAATCTCATTGTTAACGAAACAGATTGTCAATTGGTTTTAAAGAAAGAAAATTGAAATCCAACACCCTTCGAAAAGGAGATCCAAGTTTTATCCACACAAAGGACAATATTTCATAATTTAAATACTCTCTTCCAATGAGTAATCATTTGATTGTACATATTGTTCCAACGCTTATGATCCTTACGAATCGTCGGTAGCCTTGATCGTAAACCTTAATTTGTTTTGCCATGTATATAACACTGTAATAACGTGTTGAATATTACTGTCGGTTTGACAAAACTTAACGCTGTCATCCATGCGTGTAAGATTATGATCCAAAGCGATAATCATTGTAAAACCAAACGTCACACGGCACAATGTTTCAAACGAAAACAATGCGGAGTTTATGTGTACCCACATGAATGCATATACATATTGCATATATGTATATATACACAACTATTTATGTCGAAAACATGACTGCAATGTTTTATAATCCATGTTAAAAAAACAACGATTTCAAGTGACGTAAAAAATTTTAGTGTTTCACTCGTGGTAAATAATGTTTGAGCGATGCGTCGCGCATGAATCCAAAGAAATACGGTAACGTCATAGACACGTGGCTCATGTGTGTTCGCGCAATGATAGAATTGCATGCTTCATGTATGTATGTGTAATGTATACGCCTACAAAACACAAAAGCACAATTTTCAAGTGTTTTGATATTAAATGTATCATCATGTACATATATATTAATTAGATCCACGTCAACCAACATTATTCTATTTGTGCATCTGTTAATTTTAACACGGTTAATTTACGAAATCACCGCGCACAAATATTATTCGAACTATCTTCAAAAGTGTCATTATCCACAGGTGGGGAACTAAATAAAATAGTTGTATATCTGCCTACTCAAGTGTAAGCTAGTTTTCCTAGAGTAAATGGCGATTAGGGAGAAAAAGTCCCTACCACCATTCATTATATGCATAATACCTAATTTACACTAACCTATATATAATACAATTTTCCTAAATCACTTATAAAAGCATTGTGTAATAAGAAATTAACTATAGGCTGTTAATTAATTTTAAAGGCCCCGTTTTAAAATGTTTTTAAAAACTTATATTTACGCGCGTACTATCGAAAAATAGTACTACAGTACCATCTGGCGGTCAAACGTGAGACTACTGAACCATAAAATTGTGTTTTTCCATGAAATAAGGCAGTTTTACGCTTTATTTATGCTCGCAAATTGTTCTACGATGACGATAAAATCAGGGAAATGACTTTAGAGTAAATTCAAAACTTAATATTCGAAAAGTAAAAAGAACTTATTTCGTGGACTTCAAAATGCTTAGTCATCTAGCGGTAGAAGGTGAGAACTAACAGAATTAAATTTGAAATACCTTACCTTAAAAAATTGATTTTTTCGACATATTATACAGTTGTATGCTTGAAATAACAAAATTAAATGGTTTCAAAATGTTTTATACATATATTAAGATGTGTTAAAATGTTTTATACGTAATAAAGTGTTCTTTCTTGTATTTAAATTTCGCGGACAAGGTTAGCGTTTGAATATAGTTATAATTGTGTTTGAATCACTGTTGCCATATTAAATGCTGCAACTTCAGGATCTGGAATTATATGGATGACCTTGTATACAAAGTTTAAGGCGCTTTGTGTTGGTGAACAAACACATTGATCACATCTATGAAACACAACATAGGAACAGGGCTTAGCATATTACTACTAATTTGATAGTTTTGATTAAATGTTACATTATAGTCTTTATAACCTTACGCTTAGAGTTTATAAAAGATATACGTATTTAAGAAATTGGACGTAAAATTTGACGCATTATATCGCAATAAGCCTTATTGTGTTTCATCGTGTGTGATTAAACACGCATGAAAAGACCACTTGAAGATTACGCGTCAATAAAAGACGCGGACATGTCATCGTTGTCGATTGTTGTTGATCGTTATTAACGATCATGGTGGTTTCGTGTAATTTCAACGCAATATCGCGCGTTGATCGTATACGTATACAAAATAACCAAAATTCGTTGTTATAATTATTCCATAATGTTCACGTATTGATCGATCATCGAAATAAACATTTTGTAATCATGAACACGAAGCACAGTCCGAGGAAAGTGACGTTGGCCATGATAAAGGGTGAGAAAAATTAAATCAATAAACGAACATATGTAAAATGTATCTGTGATCACGACGCAACATGTATGTATATTGTATACATGATTGATGTATATTTTATTGTTTCTGTCTCGAGCAGGTAAACCCATTACGACCTCTGTTCCTGTGATTCATTATCATGCCAGCGACGATGAATTGGAAGAAATATATCCGAGTTCTGAGGAGGAGAAGAGATTGACTCCAGAATTTGACCCAACTGTCACGAAAGTAACCTCAATTTCACCGAAATGCATCGAAAAGAGGTCTGTAAACGAATCAGATATTTCGGAAAATAATCCTGATACACGATCTGTCGGTACAGAGAATGTTTTACCGGAAGGTACTCCACCGTCTTTAGACCCATGGAAAGTATTCTCAGATATAAAAGGAAAAATAACAAAAACGTTTGAGGAGAAATTGTCTGAAATAAAGAGCGACAAAAAGAAACGGCGTCACTCTAAAGCAGAAAGTTCAAGTATTAGCGATTTAGAGGAACATGGATGCATTACTCCTTGCGAAAAAAATGTCGAAGGTAAACGAGTAAATGACGAGTCATCAAGCGCGGCAACACCAACGACAACGACGACAACAATGACGACGGTAATCAATCGTCCTCAAAGAGGTAATCCGGTTAGATACGTAGGTTTCTCCGACGTAAAGACTGGTTTAAAAGACAAAAGTTTACAAGACGACAGCGTAGAGAGTGGCATTGAAGCTTCTGAATTTGCTCAAACCGTTAACGAAGATGTTGTTTCCTGCCCAGAAGATGATCGTCCAGCGGCGAAAACGTCTAACGGGGATAACTATGCTAGCTTGCAACATCGTTCGTGCATGCGTTTGTCCGCATTTCCGAAACGGATAGATTTGAAAACATCGTTTTTACACTCTATTCAACAGTTATTCTTTGGAACAACGTATAAGTCTGTTGCCATTTTCATTGCCATTTTTTGTATTTGTTACATAGCTCCTATACCAGAATATTTACTTGGATTTATAATGGGTACTTTCACAACAGTTACCTTTTACAGCATATTAACGAAGCTCAAAAGACTATTGACAACCTTGCCAGAGGAGAAGTTTGTCCCCAGTTCGATGATACCTGTTCTAGAAATTCCAGCGGCAGAAGAACATTCCGTGATCGAGAGGTTCCAAGGCTGGTTAAATGAACTGCCCTATAATTACGAACCGAACGATTATCACGTTGCACGTACAAAGTCAGTTTTTTTTAGATTGGAAGGGAACATTTTGCGTATTATGGAAACCAGAATGAAAATACCAAAGAAGGCTGTCTGGGACGAGCCGAAACATAAACTGAAATTTGTTAGAAGAAGGGTTTACAACTTAACCGGGGCAAGGATAGAACTTGTTCCTTACGGACTCGCTAGAAGAAGAAGGTGGAGTAAAAAGTATCCTATTTGTATAACCATTAAAAAGAGTGCCCTAATTTGTAACGTAACATTTAAAAATTCAATCAACGACGACCGTTCGATCAACGACTATTATAAGGGAAGTTCAAAAGGGCGAATGAGATACAGATCCAATAGAAAGAAATGCGTAGCGAATTGGAGAGAAGAAAGGCTGGACGGGGACGAAACTCGTTTCATCGACGCAGGTGGGGATGATAACGGTGACGAGTCGATGACGAAACGAGACAGAAAGAAAGAAGATGAGAAAGGTGTGGAGGATGACGATGACGATTCGTGTTACGATTACGATACGAATAATGATGACATCGACGACGATCACGTAGAATACGAAGAATGCTTTTTGAATAATGGAGGAGTAACGGAATACAGGGTTGAGGAAGACAGAAGAACAAAGGGTAAAACTTATAACAAGGAGCAGCAATGGGAAATTGACAGAATACGAAGGAACATACGCAGAAGTTACCTAAAAGATAAAAGAAAAAAGAAAATTGGCAAAAGATCGAACGTAGAAAAGAGACCTGAAACAAAAGCGGATCGCGAGAAAGATGACAAAGAGCACGATGAGAAGGAAGAGGAGAACAAGAAAGAAAAAAGAAAAGGGACGGAAAGATGTGGTTTGATGGAGGTAAAAGAACAGAACGAAGAGGGGTGTGAAAAGGAAGATAGATACGAAGATATCGAGATGGTGATAAAAAAGAAAGGGGATGTAGACGATGAAGACGAGGAGGAGGAAGAAGAAGAAGACATGGAGGAGGATTACGAAGAGTTGAATCTGGAAGACGAAGAACTGGAGGAAGACGTAGATGATTATTACGACATTGACGAGGATGACGATGAATACGATGACGAAGACGATGACGACGACGACGATGATGACAGAGTAGACGAGGATGAACAGCAGCTGGACGAGAACATGAAGGACGAAAGCTTGATCGGTAAGGGAGACGAAAAAAATAGCAAGGAGACAGATACAGGCGACAATGATAATGATGACATCGACGCGGAAAAAGAGGGCGGAAAGAAAGACGAAAATGTAGAGTCGTCGAACTTGAAAAGCACTTTAAAGAAATTAAAAAAGAAATCGAAGCAAAAGAACGAATTGAAAATATTTGTTTTCGCCAGAGCTGACCGTGAAAAGGAGGATTGGTATAGACGTTTGGTTTCAGCCGCGTCACGACGCTCTAAAAAGCGAGATTCATTATCGTTTACCATGAACTCATCGTCCACGTCGAATACTTCGTTAGCGCAGAGAAACGTCATCACGGAGTCGAAGAGTTCCGTTTCCGGTAATAGCTCGCACGAGAAAAGTGTGCCGGATCTTAACTATAACGCTTACATGGGGAAATATTTGGACCCCGGCGATTCTTCGAGCAAGTTGGAGAACGCATGTTCCACCGACACACTTTGGTTCAATTGTTTGGTAGCTCGCATGTTGTTCGATATACACAAATGTCCAGAAACTATAAATCTTATACAGGATAAGATACAACGGAAATTGTCTAGCATAAAATTACCGTATTTCATGGAGTGCCTTTTAGTTTCGGAGGTAACGATAGGGCAAGGGTCGCCCGTCGTTCGCAACGTAACGAAACCGATAATCAACGAACGAGGTCTTTGGCTCGATTTCGACGTGACATACCAAGGATCCCTGACCATGACGGTCGAAACGAAACTGAACCTGATGAAGTTGACGAGGGCCGGATCGGTTCCGAGTAACAGCAACGTAATAATTTCTTCGGAGAAACACGAATCGATGGCGAGATCAGCGATTTTTGACAGCGACTTAGAGGACACTCCAGAAACGTCTACGGAGGACGAGGATGCTTCGAGAGCACAATTATACAACACGGCCAAAGAAGCAACGTAAGCGATAACGAAGTGGTATCAGCTACGATTTCGTTTCTAAGCCGATTTTTCTTTGCAGTGGTATACAACAGTCGTCGGGGAAAAAGTTTCTCAGCATGGTCGATAGGATAGCTGCAAATAAATATTTTCAACATGTGAGTTTGCTTCCTCTTTTTCCGTTTGTTACTTTTACATCATTAATTTACTTGTCATGGTTATTTCATACTCGTTTTACCATATTTTTCAATTGGCAGGCGACGGAATTGTCTTACGTTCGAAGGGCGATGGAAGGTGTTTCGAACACGGAAATTCGTTTGATGGTTACCGTCTCGAGCATAGAAGGTTGTCTGTCGGTAAACGTTCCACCGGCGCCGTCCGATCGTTTATGGTACGGTTTCAAACCCGTGCCGAAAGTAACTCTTACCGTAAAACCTGCGGTTGGCGAGAGAACGGTTAACATCGTTTACGTTACCAAGTGGATAGAAGCCAAGTTACTCAGGGAATTTGAGAAGCTCGTCGTTTTACCGAACATGGACGATCTCATAATGCCGTTGTGTCCTAATTATCCTTATACGACGATGCGGTAGTCGTTTGCGAGCAAACGGTAAGGCGAGGTAAAGTAAGGTAAGAATATCGAGTGTCTTGTTTTTTCTAATCACGATCTCGCAACGTAGATTCGGCCTGTGAACGACGAATACCGCTGTGAAACATACATGTTTGTTACATAAAAATACAACGTAACTATATTTAATTGTGGTACACTCGGGTGCAATTATTTCTCATCTTAGGAGAGTAATAAGCTTTGCCATTTTCTAATTTTATTAACTTCGAAATTCCCAAATCGCTAAATTTCTGAATTTGTAAAATTATAAACTTTCTCCAGAAGTAACCAGATTTGCACCCTAGCGTACGTGTAACACAACTCCGATATCGTCACTTCGCAAAGGTGGTGTTCGTTGAACGAGAACGTCGGTGTACGTATTTGGATAGCACTTTCGTTTTTTTTTAAATCGTTTGATCTTTGATCATTTTCTTGGGACCATATGCCGCGTTGTTCATTAGAACGTTTGTTGCGGATCGTTTACGTCTACATTTACGTTCGGATCATGCGTTATGCTTTCTGCCTAGGCTCGTTCTCGACGACGCGACACCGAGGTATGGACATCGAAAATCGATCTAGTCGACTTCGGCAGTAAAATCACGCATTTATTCGGATCGTAAGTGTTTCTTGAAAAAAATCGCGAAATATCGTTGTAACTAACCGAAACTGTACGTTGTTTTGAGCGTGTATCGTTTGTTCGTTCATGACGTCGTTATATAATTGTAAATTACGTTTGTACGCTGTGATTACGTGTATGTAACGCATATCTGTTGCATATTTTAAAGGTCGATTTAGAGATTGTAACGCGAGCGAGCGAATCCTTTATCTTATATGCGAGTACGAATCCTATATAAAAAATCATGCAAGCTGCTACTGGTGTGCATAATTACTGGCATCCCTTTACCCAGAATAATTTACGTGAAAGGAACAATGATGTTGAAAGGGCAGCAGTGGTAGGACAGAGTCATGTATGGTACAGGAGTCGAAGCGATCAACGATCAAACACGGATGTACTCGTTGCTGAACAGATGTATTTGTTGCGATAAAATTTCTACAAAACAATATCACAGTTCGGAGATCGATAATTCGCGTGGTAGAAAATAGAAAAATATTAAGTATTTACAAATATCTGGTTGGAAATGTGTGGCTAGCGAATTGGCTAACTTCGAAGAACACAGGGCGCCGTATCCAGTTCGTGGACTGCTTTTACCCAAGTCTCGAGCCTCGGTGCGCAGACGAGAACAAGATCACCAAGTCGCCGTTTGGCCATTATCACGAATTCTCCCTGACCGTGGCGCGCGTCACAGGCAGTAGGTACCCTTACGCGAACCTTTCCTTGATCGTACGATTCCGCCACATCCGCGTCGTTGCTTCCCTGTTCGAAAATAATTCAACGAGGTCATTTCTACCGATTGCTTACTCCAGCGTGCTCGGTTTCCTCATTGTTCGTGAACAACGAGCAAAGTAATGAGAATGATAGGTCGTATTGCGTTATGTTCTAGTCTAGAATTTAATATGTAAAGAAATACTGGTCTGCTAATGTAAGCGCTAGATATTATCTTTCGGTTGCTGGTGACTGGTGGTGAGAGTAAAGAAGGAGAAACTGTAACGGAGTAGGAGTGGTAAATTTGAATGATAGACGGTACCTCGTTCTCTTCGATTCGGCGCAACATCTTGGTTACTCCAAGGACGAGTTCGGCAGCTTCCAAACTTGGTTGTTTCTCGACAGCGCTCACCGTACCTCTGGCTACCAAGTCGCTTTGGCAATAAGCTTTAGCCAGTTCATCCATGGAACACGGTCGACAATCTTCCTCTTCCTCGTCGCTGAACAAACGCGATCTCCCATCGTCCCGATCGTCCACGTAACGCAATTCCAGATCGTATTGCAATTTTGCATCCTGACGACGTTCACCTGACACACCTGTTTCCTCCGCCTCTATGTAAAGCGCCGCGGGTTGCTTTTTCGCGCGGAAGCATCTGTGCGAAGCTTCGTGCTTGCCGTCTCTCGGAGAATACACCGGTCGAAGCTTTCCATGAGTCTCCAAGTATACTCTTATCGGTCCTGACACCTTGGTGCACGTACGGAATCCGGATAATCGAAAAACACCGTCGTCGTTGATCGAATTGGTGTCGATGTTGCTACTGTTTCTCCTCGCTTCGTATTTGCTTCTTTTGCCAATGAATTCGTAGTGAACTTTCGAAACGAATCCGGTCGATACGGGGGGCGATAAAACCACCCGTAAAGCCCCGCGTGGATAACGCCAAAATACGGTTCCCCTCGAGCATCGAAGATACACAGGTCGAACACCTCGGCCACCACCTCCGCTGCAATACAATCAGTACAGAACAAATGTTTAGCTATCTTTTGTAAGATGTATATTTTATTCGCATTTTCGCGCCTTTAATCTTGTACGTATTTCACCATTTGATTTCGTCCTTGAACGAAATCGAGTTATCAAAAATTCTAGTTTTTTTTTATCAACGACCGTTGCTATTGCTCCTGCTGCTGTTGCTGTGGACAATCACGATTGACCACGTAACCGTTCCTCCGCTTCGTTTCACCCGTATACGTTCATATGCATACCAGGCTTGCCCCTTATTCTTTCTTAGAAAGGAAAGAGACGGTAAATCGAATGCTAGCTCGCGCGTTCCTTCTCGCCTTTGCTCGTAGACTGACTGGACGTGGAAAACCGGTTTTAAGGTAAGTCGTGCGACTGGTTTCGTGTTTAATAATGGTACACGTTTTCGTTCCCCGTTATCAAACTACGTTATAGATACACGAATCGAGAATAAAGAAAGAAAGAGTGAAATACAGTTTTGTCTATCAACTATACATTCCCCAGTAAATTAACTAACCACGCGCAGACTTATCGTATAACTTGTTTAAGAGTTAAGAGCGAGGTAAAAATAGAGTAATCTTAGGAAAAGTTGCTCTAAATATCTCGATTGGCTAAATAAAGAATACTAACCTTCCGATCCAGTCGCACTGGTCTGCAATGGTTTGGAGAGCAACGTGTTCGTAGGTTGGGGCCGATGACACGATGCTAATAAGCAGCAACGAAAATAGCAAAAGCAACGAACGAGCGTCGAAAGTGAGCATTCTTGTTTCTCCTTGATTACGAATCGCTTCGCTTCGACTAAATTTCGACGGCGCACATTTCAATTTCCGTGCGTTTTATCATCGAATCCTTCGATGGAATTTTTTGGTCCATGTACGCGTGATCAGATTTTTGATGCAGAGTTCATTCGTTCCGATCGGAAGACATTCTCGTACTCGTAATCGTTAGTTTTTCAACGTTCGTTACAGAAAATACCGAACAGTCGATGAAACCGTTTGTTAAACAAGAGATACGGTTAAAGATGAAGGTATTTAAATCAATGACAGAGTTCACATTTAGTCTTTGCTTTTTCGGTTCTAACCTTCCGCAGTTTTAACGCGATACCATCATTGCCATTTCTGGTAAACGTTTCTCAAAACCATCACCATCGTTATCGAATGAGACACGAGTCCAAGATAAACGTTCGTTAAAAATGTTCGACAGATTATGGACAACTTAGTTGCGCACTTCACTCTCGCGAAATGCTTGCTCTCGTTTCTGCACTGAACCTTTCAGTCGCGCGATCGTACGATCGTTTATGCGCAGCTAACCACGACGAATATACCCGAAGAATCATGCTTATCGTGCGACGAACGCGTGAAAATCTGGTCGCTTTCTACCGAATGATCGTCTGCGACCGATCGTACGAACTCTGACACGCAACTGGTACATACGCGATTATTTTCTAGTACGCTATGCAGTTCCGTTCCATTTCATTCCGTTCCGTTCCGTTGTTCGCTTTCTACCTTCCCCGTTATTCTTTTCACACCGATGCTGGTTACTCGTTTGCTCCGACTCAACTCGTTTGTCTTCTCGCTTTCATCTTTCTTCTCTCTTTCCTCTCCCCACCAACTGCCATTATCATTTCTCCCTTTTGTCCGCTCTTTGTTTCCTTCCATTGCTACGTCTTTCAGGATGATAAAAATATGCATTCTGGTTCGTGGGTGTTGCGACCACACGAACGTTTATGAATGTTGCAGAATGAAAACGATAATAAATGAGTGTTCTCTCTTACTGTACCATTCTCTACCATTCTTATTTCCTGTTTTTCCATTTGATCTTCCTAAACTATTTTGATGAATGTCGAACAGTTGCGCCTGTGATAGTTGCAAATTCATTTTCCAAGCAGCTCAACCTGAAATCAACCGAACATTCTGTTTAAGTTTCTTGTATGAATTTTGACAACCTTCGATGTATGTAAGTATAGAGTAAAGAGGAAGGAAGGAAACGCTTACGCCTCCGCGAAAAATGTTTCTCGATCTACGTATCCTGGTATACGTTCAACGGGACAAGCGTTGTAACATGATATACCCAACGTTTTCATTGCAATTTTATAACGATCCAGCGATATAAGATCCGAGATACCAGGATTAACATTTTGAAATACGGCCTCGATGTGACTAATATAGAAAATGAACTTAAATTCGATATTTTAAGTAAATATAATATACGTATAGTACCTCTTCATCCAAAATAGTCGTGGATGTTTAGATCCTGATCTGAATAATATACAATCGTCGAGTAGTTGATGCAAGAATTCGATAGGATCTGTCGGTCGGTTAACAATCAAATGACCAAGAAGAAACCGGAATAAATCGAAAATTTTTCTTTCGTGTAGATAGTGTCGAGTTGCGGATATCGTTCTGATTGTACTTCCCTGTAATTACATATCTCATAATTTATGCTCGGCGAAATAAACTTGATAAGCGTATCGGAATAATAGTTTCGCAACGAATATAACTGGTAAAAGTAAAACATTTACTTCCGCAACCGGTTGCGGTTGCTGAACTTCAATTTTACTCTGAAATTTTTCAATTTCATCGCACATGCAACTTTTAACATTATTATCCATTTTTTTTGTCTTCCTCTTCTTTTGTTTATAATATACTTATTTATTCTTGTTATATTATAATTATAATTTGGAGACTTTCGTTTTATAATTAAATACAATCTGGAAAAGAAAGTAACCGAAAAGACAAGAACTTGAATGTTCTCGAAAAGTATGTACAATCGTAACAAATATACTGATTTTGTTTTTAATTAAAGTCGTATTTTCATTATCATGTACATCTTGAAAGTGAAGAAACTTACATACTATTATGAATAGGTGTTTTTAGTCTCGTATTCACGAGACGAAATATGTATTTGCTGCAATTACATTTCCAATTCGATGTAGGTGTTAATTTTGTAACATTCAAGTAGAATTTTACGTATGCGCTAAATGGACGTAAAGAATCGTGCTGCTCTCTGTAGACTGTTATAAGAACTATGATATAGAAAACGGCAAGTTCAGGTTTCTTCATAGTATGAACTTAGTAGCATTTTCATTTTCATCGCTTGGTTCTGCTGAGTACTGCTTGATCCTACTGTTTTCAGTGTATTTAGTTGGTGCATGACAATCGTTTTTCGATCATGTGTATACCATAGAGAGCATTACATTCTTACAGGTTTCAGAATAACAATTTACACGTAAAAAAACGTACTTCTGTGTGAAAGGTGATTGCTCGCTCCTTTTAATTCAATCTAACGATTTATCGGAGGTTGAAAGTTACATACTTTGTATCTTATAAATATTTCAAACGAGTTAAATCGGTAAGTTATCAACATATTTCACGTGTGACTTTGCATGATTCATATTTATTGTTTCAAACGATATTCTTGAACAGAAAAAATATACACCATGCCTGAAAGTACCATAGATACTGGTAAAATCGTAAAAATGGACGTGGATTATAGCGACAATTGCGATACCAAAATCCCAGAATGTAAAAAACTGGCACGAGAAGGAAAGTTACATGATGCTTTGGATCAGTTGCTCACTTTAGAAAAATTAGCAAGAACGGTAAAATTTCGTCATAATATTCTACTTGATTTTCTACAAGTTTCTCTATACGTCAAGATAGTTCATTGACATCTTGTGCATATTTTAGAGCACGGATGTGTCATCTACATCACGAATTCTTGTAGCGATTGTTGAGATTTGTTTAGAAGCAAAAAATTGGTCAGCATTGAATGAACATATAGTCTTACTGTCCAAAAGACGTTCTCAGTTAAAACAAGCTGTTACCAAGATGGTCCAAGAATGTTGTACTTATGTGGATAAGATGCCTGATAAGGAAGCAAAAATTAAATTGATAGAAACTTTGCGTGCAGTTACAGAAGGAAAGGTAATCTTTCTCTACCAATATTTTAAAGTTATTGTCTTAAATATGTTTTGAGAAATTCATATAATTGTCTGGTTTAAGATATATGTTGAAGTTGAAAGAGCTAGGCTTACTCATCGTTTGGCAAAAATCAAAGAGGAGGATGGAGATATATCAGGTGCTGCTGCTGTTATGTTGGAATTACAAGTACGTGTTTTAAAAGAAGATGCTGATGTATTGAAAACTCATAATTAATTATATTACTGTATATCTCGTATAGGTTGAAACATACGGTAGTATGTCGCGTTTGGAAAAAGCGTCTCTTATCTTGGAACAGATGCGACTATGTTTGGCAAAGAAAGATTTTATGCGTACTCAAATAATTGCTAAGAAAATAAATGTTAAATTCTTCAACGACGAAAATGATGAAGAAACGCAGACCCTGAAACTAAAATATTACGAGTAAGTGAACTATCTCGGAGTATGTGGGTTTGAGTGAACTTTTAAATATGTTACACAATTGATTATAAAGATTCGTTTATTTTCAGTCTAATGATGGAATTAGCTCGGCACGAAGGCTGGCACTTGGAATTGTGTAGGCATAACCGTGCCGTGTTAGAAACTCCAGCCGTTAAAGATGATCCGAAAAAGAGGCACACTGCTCTTTCCCGAGCTGTCCTTTACCTCGTACTTGCACCGCACGAACCAGAACAAGCTGATTTGACACACAGACTACTTACGGATAAACTTCTGGATGAAATACCAACATACAAGTACTATACATTCACTTTTTCAAAAGTCCAGAACAGTTAGTTTCTATTTTCTATGCCAACGAGTATATATACGTACGTATATATATTGATGCTTTCTAGGGAGCTGTTGCGCCTTTTTGTAAATCCAGAATTGATCAAATGGTCTGGTCTTTGTGAAATTTACGAGAGAGAGTTAAGGGCAACCGAAGTTTTTACTGCTTCGACTGAAGAAGGTTGTAAACGATGGACCGATCTTCGAAATCGTGTTGTGGAACATGTCAGTTTATTAACTTCCGAAATCTAACATTTTCTTCTTTTCATCATTAGTTTATCGTTACACTTCGGCTCTGTTTTCGTTTGATTTTACAGAATATCAGAATTATGGCTAAATATTACACGAAAATCACTTTAACTCGAATGGCCGAGTTACTGGACTTACCGGTTGAAGAGACAGAAGCGTGTCTTTGCAGTTTGGTAGAAACTGGCGTAATTAATGCCCGAACGGATCGTCCGGCTGGTGTAGTTCGTTTCACCGGAACTCAGGAACCGGCTGCTTTGTTGGATGCCTGGGCTGCTTCGTTATCAAAATTAATGAGTCTTGTAAATCATACGACGCATCTTATTCATCAAGAAGAAATGTTGGCTGTTGCTCAATCCTGAGAGGTAAATTTCACTTTCCCGTTTTCTTTATTCCTCCTTCTATACCGCTTGTTTTTTCTATAATCCTTACGCATTAGAAACAGTGCATTTTGTACATTAACAAACTGTACGTGTTATTTTCGTTGGACGAAGGAATTGTGTAAAAATATCTGTCTCCTCGTTGTTTTTAATGCGTGTACTAAAAACAGAATAAACGGTGTACGAGACATGTAGTGTCTTTTCTTAAAAAAGAAAACTTTTCAGTTTTTTTATTCACCTTACCAATTAATAATAGTTACAAGTTAATGGTCCTGTACATTTTGCCAGTAATAAGATTTAACGCTCGTTCTTATCCTGTTAATCGTTATTATCGTGCGATACGTTTCATAAATTTCCGTATATTAATGCGATGTATCGTGTTTCATTTACAATACGAATAAAACGTTTGTAGGATAAAAACTTCAGAAATGCAGTGCTGCATTCTTATCATATAATTATGAAAGGTTTTAACGTTAATTACTTGTAATCATCAGTATCAACTATCAAATATTATTAACGTCAACTATTGATAGTAAATAGCGTAGCACGATTCAAACTATTCGTTCATTTCGACTGGTTAAATATGATTCAGTTAAATAACACATTGTATAAAAATATTTATATGTACAATTCATCGTTCTTACGAAAATATCTAAATCTTAATTACGAATTTACCGGCATTAAATACTCGAAATAAAATTATCGTGTAAGTTTTATTTTACACGCTTTCGGAATTAAATGATTTCGAGTTTATCGATCATCCAATCGATATTTTAACTAAGTACGAATGTGCGGATTTTATAACGATTTACCCTTATTTGTTTTTTAATACGCCACGCGATGGAGAAAATCCTCCTTTATGCGTTAGTTTTGTGTTTATCGTAAAAAAGAAACTTATTCAATGTAAATAGAAAGAAGATATAAATGAATCCTTCTTAAGGCAGAAGGGCAAGTTGTGATTGTTTGTAGCCATCGATCTATTGATCGAAGATAGTATCCATTTCAAGGTTTGTGCCTGATATTTTGGGCAGTAGCAATACCGTTACAGGAGACAGATCCACAATTTGTTTTGGCATCTAAGATGAAAATAAAAATGTTTATTGTATATCCATTATATCTTGAAATGTAATAATAGATTATAATGAATAAAAGAGTATTTACTATTTTCTATAGTTTTATGTACAAGAGCTATTGCTTCTTCGTAAGAAGGCGGAGGTAATTCGTTGGATGTTTCATGGGCTATCACTTCGTAGGAAGGTGGATTTGAAGATATCGTACCAATATGCTGCATATTACGAGTACCTGCTAATTCCTGAAAATATAAAACACTGAAACTATATGTATTGTAAAAATGAATGAATTATTTTTATCTTAATTTGACATTGTATCACAATACTTTTAATATCCGTATTATTATGTGTGATTTAAATTATACATATATTTATCGTTGGTTAAACTAACCTTTCATGTCTGAACATGAATATAATACGTACATAAATACGATTTCAGAAAATCAATCTGTTTACAAATTTAAATGCTGTATAATTCATAATTATAGATTCGTTGCAAAAAGTGTAAAGTTGAAAAGAAATGGCCGATAAATAAATATTTAACTTACCGGAATAGAAGCAAATTATATACACATAATACTTACTCTAAACAATTGTCGTTGATGAAAAATTAGTTGTATAACTGATTTTCTTCGAAGATAAAGCATACACTTGACAGCAACCATTAATCCAGAACAGATGAATATTGGACCGATAAACCACATGTGACCAAGTTTCAAATATATGTGTCCCTCTGCGATATCATTCAAAGAGAAAATAGTGATAGCTGTACCAATAGTAAATAGAATGACGCTCAAGGCAAGATAACTATAACTGGTACAATCGCATCTACCAAAAGTATTTGCCGATTCTTCATATTGTTCTTCGATACGATGTAATCTGTTCGATAAGAACGAACTTTCGAAAACCGTGGCCATATTTCTTTGACGGTAACCGATACAAAATATAAAAGACTGAAATTGGTTCAATGGAAGCAATCCATAATAAACTACTATCTATGCTCTATGGTCTGCTATGGTGTATTTGATTCTTTGCCTTAATTGTGTATACATATAAATACATACGTAAACTAAGAATTAGTTTAGCACACATTCCTTTCTGCAAACAAGAAAAAAGATCTGTAATTTTAATCACATTTTATTTCGGTAATAATTAAGTAAATAGCATGATTGTTTATCCCGAAGATTAAAAATATCTATGTATATATAACTTATAAATATATTTGTACAGAATTAGTATACTTAGGTATGTAAATCTTATTGATTCTTTCAATGATAATTATGATAATAAAATATGACAATTGTTTGTTTCTTTTAAGCAGAAAAATCATGGTTATATAGTTATATATAATTGCATAACAACATCAAGACTTATTTTATCTAAATTGGTTGCAAGGAAATATATAACTGGTATTTTGATGTAATAGATTGTAAAACAAAGATGCGTTGCTATTATCATGAAAATATAAATATGTATAGATTTTTATTTCTACAACAACGAACATTAGTTACGACTCCAATACTGAGAAAAGCAAAGGGGTCAGCTGAGGTCATTAATTTCAAAACTGCATTGAAAAAAAAAAATAAATATTCAGATACCGTTTTACTTCCACACACACAATTTCCAGCACAATTATTAGGAAATAAAAGAATATTGGCAGACAAATATCTGACTGAAGTGAGTAACTTTATAACAATAAAAGGCTTCTATCAATTACAAGCATTATATAATCTTTTACTGAATTTATTTTTGGTACCATTATAAGAATCGTGGTTTCCTCAATTTATACGAATGGCAAAGAACCAATCTCACAGGACCAGATTTTGTTTTACATGATGGACCTCCTTATGCAAATGGAGTTCCACATATGGGGCATGCTATTAATAAGGTTTAACTTAATACACAATTTGTTTTATTTAGAGAACAATATATGAGTGTAATATCAATATTTAATTTAATTCTTTAATTTTTATGCAGATACTTAAAGATATGATATTGAGAAGCAAAGTTCTTTGTGGAAAACGAGTTCACTATGTACCAGGTTGGGATTGTCATGGTTTACCAGTTGAGTTAAAAGCTGTTAAGGATAATAATGTAAATGATCCTTTAGTAATTAGACAAAAAGGTATGATTAATGGGTTATTATTTGATAAATTTGATTTTTTCATTTAAACATGTTCAAAAATAATACTATATAAACATCATAATTGCATTTTATTGATTATATTTTCTGTACATGGATGTATTTAGCTCGTAAGTATGCAGAAGAAGCTGTTACGAAGCAAATGCAGGCTTTTCAGTCATGGGGCTTGATGGCTGATTGGAAGAAATCTGGTTGTTATTTTACTAATCAACCCATGTATATGAAAAATCAACTACGTCGGTTTATAGACATGTATGAGAAGGGTGTAGTGTTTAGGAGCTTTATGCCAGTCTATTGGTCTCCTTCTTCTAGGTAATATATCACGATTAATTCTTATTTTGAAAAATTAATATCCCTCTAATTTTTTGAATCATAGAACAGCACTGGCAGAGTCCGAATTAGAGTATAATAAAGATCATCAAAGTAAAACTGTGATTGTTCGACTACGCATCAGTGATTTACCCAAAGAGTTGAATTCATTCAAGGATCGTACTGTATACGCATTAATATGGACGACTACACCGTGGACTTTAGTAGCTAATCAAGCTATAGCTTTCTGTAAAGATGCCACGTATTGTCTCGCGGAAGATGTTACAGGAAATTTGAATATTATTGGAGAAAAATTATTAAAAGATGTAGAATCAAAGATTGGTGCTTTGAAAGTAGTAGCATGTTTGGAAGGTGAGTTCAGTGTATCATTTGGAGTCTTTTAAATATATAATTTTAAACTGCTAGTAACAATATTAAGAATTTTTTTAGGCAAACAATTGGAAGGTGGCACATATTTTCATCCTTTCAATAAAGAGAAGTTACCATTTTTAGCTGCGAGTCATGTAACAATGGACGTCGGAACAGGCCTAGTTCATACCGCCCCCGCACATGGTCCAGACGACTTTTTGGTCGCGCTTGAAAAGAACATGCAAATCGTAAACTATTCGTTCATATTTCTTTTTTGTCTGTTCCAAATTCTGTTCAAAATCTCAATAATCGGAAATCTCAATAATTAATGCCATTTCATTACAGACATCTTTAGTGGACGCAGAAGGTCGATATACCGAAACTGCTGGTTCGAAGTTTTCTGGATTGAATGTATTAACAGAGGGAGTTGACAAAGTTCTAAGCACTATGGCTCAAGATGTATTGCACGTCGAAATGTTAACACACAGTTATCCATATGATTGGCGAACGAAACAACCAGTAATTATTCGAGCTAGCGATCAATGGTTCATTGATATTAATCGTATCAGAGACAAAGTTATCGTAAGCTATTTCTGCTAACTCCGTAAAATGATAGAAATACTTAATAATAAAGTAACAAATAATAAAGTAACTTACTTTAATTTTATAAGGATAGTCTAAAGGATGTACAAATATATCCAAAATCTAATGAGTCATCTGTTATGAACGCTTTACTCGCTGGAGTAAAGAATAGACCATATTGGTGTATTTCGCGACAACGTTGTTGGGGAACACCGATACCTGTACTTTACAGTAAAACGACAGGGAAAACATATACAAATAAGTAAGTATATCGTTATACCATTTATCCGACATTGTAGTGTACATTTCTACGTATTACTTATTATCCAATCTTTATTTTTTATGATTTGTTCTTTTTTTACAGAGAATTAGTTGAAAGTTTGTGTAATTCAATAGACCGATACGGTCCTGACTGTTGGTGGGAATACCCGGTGAAGGATCTGATAGGATCAGATGTTTTTCGAGGATTGAATATTGATGTTGATGACGTGGAAATGGGAAAGGTGAATTTGAGTTAAATGTTTATTTCACAATACTTAAATGTATGTTCATGATTTTTATTTGACGACTCAAAATTTTTTAGGACATTATGGATATTTGGTTTGATAGTGGCATTTCGTGGTCAACAGTTCTACCAGAAGGTAAAGCAGATCTTTATTTGGAAGGACACGATCAATTTAATGGTTGGTTCCAGTCGTCCTTGATAACATCTGTAGCTTTACAAGGTCATTCACCCTACAGGTAACCATAGATTTGAAGTTTGAAAATGTAATATAACATTAATGTAGGGTCGTGAAACCGATAAGTATTTTGTTTATTCATTTTTTAGTGCATTACTTGTACACGGATTCGCGGTAGATGAAAATGGCATAAAAATGTCTAAATCAGTCGGAAACGTGACAAATCCTGAAGAACTTTTAGAGGGTGGGTCGAATTTGGAGGAAAATAAAGTATATGGTGTTGATATTCTAAGGTAGAAATGTGATGGTAAAACAGACAAGTTTGAATATGATGAAGTGAAATTTCGAGTCGTATTGTTTTAACGTTTCGATATTTTCTTAGGTGGTGGGTTGCTAATCATGGATCTCAAAACGTTCAAGTTCCAGTTTCGAAAACGTTACTCGACAATTCTGAGCAATGTGTTAATAAACTTCGCTTGATACTACGTTTTCTCCTAGGTAATTTGCATCATCGTTGTCAAGATGTGAATATCAAACCACAATATCGAACTATTGACAAGTACATGTTGTACTTGCTTTATCGTTACAGTAAACAGGTAATATTGGTTAAAAACGTGATGTGTATGCTCGTTACAATAAATCACAATGATTATATGTTATTAGATGCAACATCATTACGACAATTACGAGTATCATACTGCAGGCAGAGCTGCAATGAATTTTATAGCGAATGATGTATCTGCTTTATACTGCACTGTAATCAAAGATAGACTTTATTGTGATAAACTGACATCCCCGGAGCGTATTTCCGCGGTACAAGTTCTAGAAGCAATTTTAAATGTTCTTCTGAGAAGTATTGCTCCAATTCTACCTCATTTAGCAGAAGAAGCATGGCAACATTATCTCAAAAATAACGGTAATATTCTTAACAACAAAATGAAACAAAACATAGAAACATTTCCGCAATGAAAATGAATCTTTCTAATCACAGCATCAGTAGTACCACTGTATCATACATCCTACAAAATATTGGATTCTTGGAACCAACCAGAAACAGCAAACATCACGAAAGCAGCGCTTCAATTGAGAAATTATTTGTTAAATAATGCTACAACAAATCTGTGGAAACTGCATGCTATCATACAAGCAACAGCAGAAGATTTTTTCTTTCTTTCTGTAAGTATATATAAACAAAGACGAAAAATGGAAGAATGATACTAAATCATCTTTTGTTTGTTTACAGCAACTTCAGGATGAAAAACGGTCGTCGGTATCTGAATTGTGTGAAATACTACAGTTATCTTCGATAACGTTACTTGAAAATCAGTCATTGGAAGAAACGAAAATCGAATTACACGATATTGCGGTGGCACTATGTAAACGATGTAGGAGATTTATAGGCATTCAAGGGGACGGTTTATGTCCGCGTTGTGCCGAGGTAGTCGCTAAAGAATTCTCGATGACTGCGAGTTTATAATTCGCTTTATTTATTTTCGTCGCTCGAAGATGCACGATTAATGTTTTTCACCAATTACAAATGAATTAAATAATCAACGAAAAATGAACGTTTTCGTGATTTTATACCATCGTGGAAAGGTAAATTTTATTATATATACTTTGTAATTCTGAAGAAAGGAAACAGGTGAATATCGCAAACTCATACCGTAAGAGGCAAGTAGATGATCGATACAGGATTTTGAAATGAGAACAAAATTTATTAATGTTCCGAAGGAGTTGCCGAACCTCGGTTAGTCTTAACGGTTATGTCATACAGATGGTTGATGTTGAGAGCATTTAAAAAATGCATTAAATGTGGTTGGTATCCACTTGTAGCTAATTTAAATACAACATGTGCCATGTATGCTCGTAATTCGCAAAATGCTCGATACATTTGTTCCAGTTTTTTAAAATTGGGATGTACGTATCCTGAAGATTTAGCAACCCAATTGTGAGATCTCAATCTATTGTGAAATTTCAAAATTACTTTGAATATGTTGTTCAAACAGACGCGTACTTTCTCGCCGCGACTATTTAGCATACATCTGTAAAAAAATCAAACAAAAAGAAAATAGGAAAAGAAATTAATAAAAAAAATATATCAATATGTTTTTAGTCATTTTTTTATACAATCACAAAAAGATTACGAATGACTTACCGTGATAGTATCCGTTTTATGTAGTTAACGTGTGATAAATAAATTTGATCGACGGTCAACGAGTTTTCCAAATCTAATTCAAATTCGGCCCAACTTGCATGTAAGATACTACACGTTAAATAATTGTGCAAAGCGTTCATGAACTGTGTCATAGCGTGTCTATATAATTGCAGCTAGAACCAAATTAAAAATTATTAATTAGAACTATGATTAAGGAAGAAAATTAAATTAGACATTTGTAACTATATCAAACGTATACGTGTAGTACATATCACGTACTTTATGATATTGCTCCGATTTCGTTGCTTTTCGTTCCCTTTTCATTACGTTGAAGTCTTCTTGTAACACCCATGAGACACGGCCGCTTGTTATCAAAAATTTAAATATCCTGCCGTATTGTTGCATGACCGTTTCGTCAAGTATGATATTAAGTGGCCAACTGATTTTATAATTAAGAGAAAGACAGTCCAGCGCAGTGGGATCGGATATCTGTAAAAAAGTAATTATGTTGAAGAAGATGACAATGAAGAAAAAGAAAATGGGAAAGTAAGCGCAGAAGTGAAATTTACGTGTAACTGAGCCGGAGTATCCGTCGCTGAAAGACTGAGTAGTTCCGAGTTTATGTAAACATTGTTAAAAGAATGAACGAGTGCTCGTTCCAGAAGATTAGTCAACGTGGCTGAATTAAACAATTCGATAGGAACGGAGATCTCGTACAAACGAGTGTAAACGGAATCCGTTAAACTCTTTGCAAATTCTCCATTTAATAAGAAGAAATAACTACGAAGACTGTGCAAGTGTGAAAGCAAGTTATTCTCTTTGAGAAAGTATTTAATGATGGCATTGTTAATTAAACGACTTTGTATGTCAAGAGGAATACGAATTGATTTTTCCAAATAGGTTTGAAGAGAAGTATGATCGATTATCTCGACATCGGCTACGGTTAAAGGAGCTGTTGCTGATTGCGATGCGAACGTAACACTCGGTGTTGTAAGCGTACGAGCTAATCCAAATATGTCTGGAAACGTTGTATCTTCTTTTATCATTACTGGAGATTTCGTAATCGTGTACGAGGAGTTTGATGTGACGGTATTTGAGATCTCCATCGGGGATACGGAATCTTCCGTATTGCACAGAGTGGAATACTGTGAAACGGGACTCTGGGCTGACCAAGCAAAATTATCCGTGGTGGTACACGACATCGGTGTTTCCAAACTGTTTTCATTAGTGAAATTTGTATCTTTGACATAATACACGTCCTTTTTTGCCGGCTCGAGTGTGATTTTCATCCTCTGTACGTCAATCTCGTTGTTATTTGGCGTCATAGTACATTCCAAAGGTCCTAATAACACTTTTTGATTGGTTTCCGGTTCGGTCCTTGCATCATTAATGTTGAGAATGTTTAAGAAAGTAGGTCTTTCAATTTCTGACGATCGATCTGTGCAATCGACCGAAAATTGTTTCAACGTATTTGGTCCCGCTGGTTCTTTAAAATCATAAAAATCATTACATTCATTATCGTTCCTCATCGTCTCGCGTAAGTAATTCATAAAGGAAGATCAGATCAAGTTTTCTTGATTACCTTCAACGTATGGTTTAAACGTCACATTCGACGTAAACGCTTGATAAGTTGTTCTTGCATAATTTTTATTCTCGTCTTTGAGGGCGGCCTCATTAACAGAATTAGTTTCGCTAATTATGTCCAACTGATTTTGCGATTCCAGTTTCGATAAAGTTAACGCGTCGATTCTTTTCTCGAAGAATGTCATTCTTTTGGCACGCCATTGAGAACGCATGCAACGTTTGTCGAGATCGTTATTGAGATTCTCATAATGATTCAATATATCTGTTTTCTGAGCAGCGATCAATGAATTTCTGAAATTACAATCAATAGTTTTGAGTTCATTCAATTCGGATAGCGACTACTTGATTACTTTTGTACGATACCGTTCAACGTCATACTGTGAATTTTCTTTGATTATATTGCCCTGTTTGTCGAGTTCGATACGTGACAGAGTATCATCCGATGACTTGTTCTCTTTCTCTATCTTTTGCTGTTGCGAGTTACTCGTTGATATTTGATTCTTCTCCAATGTTTTTAATATATTTCCTGGTTCTTCTGAAGAAGAACCAAATTTTGTATAAACTTTGAACCAAATATAATTTGGTATTGATTTGCTATAATTCAGAAATTAAATTTTCCTCTTACGCTGAACTTTGAACGTTGGATCATTTTGTGCAGGAATGACGACCTTTGACATATTCTTTTCCAGTATTTTTTGATCCGAAATAGCCGTGGAAAGAGAAAACACTGGACCAAGAGCAGATTTACCTTTCCTTTCGTAATCTCGGCATCTTGATAATTGTTCACGTAGCGTGTTCACGCTTAAACAAACTTTTACTTCGGGTTGTTCGGTTGTGCAAACACGACACACTGGATTCTAAATTTTCACGATTTTGACATCGACATGATCTTTTCTGGCGAACAACATTAATACGACATTCGTACGTTATGGTCCTTTGAGTATGCTTACCTTCGGATCACAAGTTCTTAAAAGTCTTACTGTTTTTCCACACTGAAGTATCGATTCCGTCAAATCGTTTAAAAATCCTGGGACTATATCGTTACAAACACCGAAACTTTTCGTCCAAAATTTGTGTCCTCGGTTACGCAGATACTGTGGTCGAATTTTGATCATAAATTCTCCGTAAATGTCATCGCATATTCCTTCGAATATCCATTTCTGTAAAAACCTAAAACCAGTTAGGTTTTATTTTATTTCTAGCACTTAATATAATACATGGAATGGACATAAACGTAAGTACACGTGTTTCAATTGTTACATTTCTTACTATTCTTCAACTAATACATACCGAAAGTAAACTTCACAGCAAGATTTTAATAAAGAATAGAATACTAAAGCGAGTTTGCTGTCGGTAACTTTGATCGCTTCGTTATAAATCCTGGTAAGAATTCCATTTCCTTCTCGATGCGTGTTCTGATGTTGTTTGTAAGGTTCACAAACTTTGGCAAGCTTAGTAATTAACGTGGCTACGGAACGCACATTTCGTAACAATTTCAGTAATGTCCCCGATTCGTTTTCGGAAGTAAAAATTCTTAAAAGTACCGCTTGATAATAAAGCAGTACTTCTTTGATGCTTGTACACATGGCCTAAAAATATCGTGATAAATTCCCGGAACATCACAACCATAAACTTTTCTGTCTCATATTAATCAAACCTTAAATATCAGTCCTTCTGGTTGCAATTTACTGTTTTCTGATTTCGATGTAAGATGGGATAGTGACATAAAGCAATTACCCCATTTTATTGCATCCTGACACGTTTTTTCTAACGATTCCGAATATATGCCATATACGCAAATATTTTTCCGCAGGCTAAATCCCGTCTACAAAATTTCCATTGATTAACTGCGTTTTACGGTAACGATAGATACACATACATACCACTCGTTTATACTGAAAAGAACTTGATTCTATACCGAGTAACATTAATTTCAAATCATTGATGAATTCCTTGAACGAAACTTCTTCCGGAACAGATACAGAATTCATGATCTGTATGAAAGAAAAGATAATTTTTTTATTTGTATCGTACATTTAATGTTGCAAATTTTACCTTTTCCGAAAGTAAAGGCAAACTACTTGTTCGGTTCATTTTCGCCAGATGTATCGCTGCAGCTAACGTGTCGGTTACAAACATTGGTTCCTTAGGAGATGCGATCTCTCCAAAATATTCCCACGTTTGGTAATCCAAAGAGGCTGTATCGCTAAAGTCAACCCGGTTACATGCAGAATTCCAAATATCTGAGGTGATAACCGGTTCATCATCATTGTTATATTTACTAGATTTCCACGTATCCGTAAGATTTTCAGTTTCTTCGGTAATCTGTTGTGTAAAAGGAAGACAAATAATTTGTTTGAAATTCTTTTTCCCACGGACTAATTTTTACGATCTCATTCCTATTTCCGTTAATTTAAAAAAGGTGTATCGTTTTAAATATATACTGTGTTAAATCGGGATGCTACTTTTCTTGAACATGTAATTTAAAAATTATTTCTTACCACAGTGTCTTGTAAAATATACAAACTTGATTCTGAATTTATTGTAAAATGTCCACTTGGTGATAGTAATGCTTGTGATGAGACTGTATCAAATGTATGATTGGACATGAAACCTGGTGTAATAGATATACTGGAACACACGAAAGTAAAACTAAAAATATTTAGATAATGATAAATTTACTTGGGTATCCTTGTTACTGCTTACTGGTTGGACTCTATTCCAAGAATGGTTTTGGATTTTGTTGCATCACGTAAGAAATGTTGTTCATTAATTGCATTTGAAGGCATAATTGGTGTAATTTGAAACCTCTCTGTTTTTAATGTTGCTTCAAATTTATCCGATGATATAAAACATTCCATGGGATATACTTGAAACGGTGGTACATTATTGGTAGTATATGTGATTTCAGGTATAGCAGGATGTGTTTTGCCATAGTAAAATATATTCTAGAAATTGTAATGAAATGTATGAAAATATATGAAATTTTATCCATAATTGCTACAGTTAACATTTAATCTTTACTATTATTGGTTCAGGATTAGTGGTGTAACTTTTTAACTGCATTAATAATTGCAAAGTAGAAAGAACTTGCAACTCAGAGTGTGAAAATTCTTCTATTTCTTCTAGAAGATTTTCCAATGTAATAGCATCGTTTATGTGCCTTAATTCTAGTTTCAACACAAAGGCATATTTCTGTGCTTCTAACAATGGATCTACCTGCTCGTAATCCTTGTAACCTGTACAAACAAATAATAACAAAGATGAAAAAGTGGTTGATCACAAAATAGAACATACCATAACAAAACATTAATACTGCTGGATCTACAAGTTACTTACCACTATTCTTTAACAATATTTCAAATGCTTTGGTTCGAAGATGTTTAATCATTTTAATATCATGTTCATAACTAAATGGAATATTTCCATAAACAGATCGATATGTTTGCAATATGTGTCTACTCAATTCGGTAACAAGACCGTAAACACTGGTCTCGTCTTCTTTGTCGTTCATAATTGTTTACGGTTTGCATTCGTTAACGATTAAAAAATAGAATTTAATACAATACAATGATCCGTATTTGTAATATATCGTAGGATCTGTTATACTGTCTTTAATTTCAGTTGTTGCATATGTATATATATATATTACACATATAAATATACATTATGTACACTTGTGTAATTGCCTAAATGTCAACGAGAAGTGAGGTTATACCTAAATCAATAAAACTGTATATGGGACAGTTGTAAACAATGGTACTTCGAAGATACGAGACGAATCGTATTTAATTGGAAATATACAATTTTCGGTTTTTCTGTAACTCTGACAAAGATATTTAAAAGATATTACAATTTCTAGTCATTAACTTCACTACTGCCAGATACCTTATCACGTTAGCGCTATTATTTTGCGTTCAAATTGAAAGTTACTGCGCGCCTATGCATCACGTGATACATTTGTATCATTCGAATTATAAATCATCAAACAGCAAGGTATGTTTCTTCGTATAAGTTGAACAGTACGAAACAGCAAGAAAGCATAGTCGTGGTAATACATGCGTAGATTGTACTCGTAAGCAAGTGAAAAAGAAAAGTAAGTATTACTCATATATTATGTCTATGATATCACCTGTGAATTCAGGTTAGTTATTTCATTGTATATAGTATATATAGAGTCTATTATATTTACTATATTTATCTTCCGACTGTAAATAATGAGTATCTCAATATCAACAACGTGACAATAACAACGTCGGTAAACGGATGACATAATGATGAAATAAATTATAAGATAGGTACACATGTTTTCTTACTTATGTACTTGCGTTTAAATTTGTATCAGAAAAACTGATGAAACTAATAACTAACCTATCGATATTTTTTATGTTATTTTTATTTGTATTTTGAATGTTGATTTATCGTAGTAAATTTGCAGATCGGTTAATTGGCTGATTAGTCGGTCAATCGATCAGTCGATCGTTCGTTCGGTCGGTCGGTTGGTCGATCGGTCGGTCAGTCAGTTGGTCAATCAGTCAGTTAATCGATCGATTACTCGATCGGTTGCTCAATGAATATTTTCGTTAGGTTCGTAGTGAAAAGTAACGTAAAATTTTCATGTCTTTTTCGTTAATGGTATTATCGATGATATTGACCGATATCAATCCATGGCCTGGGTCGGATACTAGAATTTTGACTCGTCATTCTTACGCCTGTCCTATTCGTACAAACAGTGTTTCTTTCTCCGGCGGTAACTCACTCGTTCTCTATCCGCCATCCGCGTCTATGTATCTAGTTATCTGTTCGGTTATCTGTCTATCTATATCTATCTGTCTGCTTGTCCTTTTTCTCTCTCTCATTCTATCCCGAAGGAGGGTTTGCTCACTCGGTGCTATGTCTACGTACTCCCGTACTCAGGAGAGCGACGCGTGGGCCCTTCTGGCACTCAAGTCGGCACCGGCCAGTCCGACGAAGATGCAGTGGAACCCGGAGGCAAAGGGTGCACCGATTGCACGACTGGAGGGTCGCGAGTTTGAATACATGGTTAGACAGCGACGTATCACTATCGGACGTAACAGCAGCAGGGGTGAGGTCGACGTCAACATGGGCCACTCCAGCTTTATCTCGCGACGGCACCTTGAAATCTTTTATGATCACCCTTTTTTCTTTATGATTTGCAACGGTAAAAATGGAGTTTTCGTTGATGGAGTCTTTCAACGAAAAGGCGCGCCTGCCTTTCAATTACCAAAGACGTAAGATATATTTCCAACTTTTTACCTAGTCAACTTAACCTTTCTTGCACGTTTCTCGCATGCCAGTGGCACTCTCGTTGCAAGTTACTTGCACGATGTCTCTCATTGCCAGTGGTACCGTTTCGGTTGAATCGAAACGGTATGATTTGTCATTGCTTTACCGAACGAACGTTTCTGTCTTTTTTTTTTCTTAAATCCAGTTGCAAAATTTACATAGTAGTAAACAACTTACAATAGGACTTATTCTATTCTGTTTTCAACAGAGAAAAAAATTTCAGAGAATTTGTTCCGGTCAAGCACAATGATATGATCATTAGCTTCAATTTCTTTGAGAATTTTCTTTAAAATTTATCTCTATGTTAATTAAATGTTTAACAGAACGACATTGCATGTATCGATTGCATTTTCTGTTACAGATGCACATTCAGATTTCCAAGTACAAATATAAGACTGGTATTTCAGTCATTAGTAGATGAACAGGAGCAAAATAATGTACGCCTACCTTCTCCGCCGAAACATAGGGCACCATTGCCACCTTTACGTATCAATATTCCTGATACAGGATATAGCAGTCCATTTCCTTCTCCTACTGGAACTATCAGTGCGGCCAATTCTTGTCCTGCTAGTCCACGTGCAGGTCAGGGAAGGAGAAACATATCGGCAGACCTTCAAATGGTGGCAGTGTATGCAGCTGCTGTTGCCAATGATCCGCAAAATTCAAACATGGAAAGACACGACGGAGGACAAAGTTCTAGCAGACAGATAAGCCCTGAACTTGGGGTAGAATCAAGATATAGGGGTGGAAGCAGTTCCGGACCAAATGGCACGACAGCAAATTGTAGTCCTCCAAAGGATGACTCTAAACCACCATATTCGTACGCGCAGTTAATTGTTCAGGCAATTGCATCTGCTACGGACAAACAGCTCACTTTATCCGGCATTTATTCTTACATTACCAAGAATTACCCATATTATAGAACTGCAGATAAGGGTTGGCAAAATTCTATAAGGCATAATCTTTCATTGAATCGCTATTTTATCAAAGTACCAAGAAGTCAAGAAGAACCAGGAAAAGGATCTTTTTGGAGAATAGACCCTCAATCGGAAGCAAAACTCATAGAACAAGCTTTTAGAAGAAGAAGACAGCGTGGAGTGCCTTGTTTTCGAGCTCCTTTCGGTCTCTCGTCCAGGTACGTGCGTTTCTCGTACGTTGTAGTTAGTGTATAATGCGTAGAAAAAGAAAGTGAATGTGTCGGTCGATGCGACGATCGAAGGGGAAAAAATTGAAGTACTTGAAATGATGTAGGAGTGCACCCGCTTCGCCGTCTCACGTAGGAATTAGTGGGTTAATGACACCGGAATGCCTCAGTAGAGAAACGTCGCCGGGCCCAGAATCTTACCCGGATAGTTCCGTACCTTCTCCGGCTGGTCAGTTGACTAGTCAGTCCGCACCAGGATCACCCGGTCATCCATACGCGCCTTCGAATCAATCGTCTCATAAGGGTCGTCTAATGCAACAGATTACCGTGGTTACGAACGGTGTTACGAGTGATACAGCTAGAGAAGGTAATGTTTATTCTTAATTGGTCGCTCATTTATTAACCTTTTAACTGTGTCGCTGTTGAGCCAGAATCTAATCATTTTTTACACGTGATAAAAAAAAGAACGACAAATAACTTCTTCGGTATGCGAAAAAAGATAATAAAAAATTAATCTTCAATTATAAACGGAAGCGATACAATTAAAGGGAAAAATCTTTCGATAAATGCATTATAATATTTTGTATGCTTTTTGCTCGATCGGCAATTCGTTATTCACAGTTAAGAGATTAATTTTATTTCTGATCAAATGCCTATTCGTGGTGTCTTTCCACGTTTGTGTACTAATAGTCGTCATTTAAAATGTATTTCAATTTTCTTTGTAGATAAGTACGTCGTATCCGGGAACGTCACAGAAGAACATTCTCTTTCACCGGCTGGTCAGTACAGTCCGGCTCCTGTTATCGTACAAACGACGTACAACTACAGGTTTCGTATCTTTACTTATTTCGTATGTATCGTTCGGTTGGATCGAACAGCGAAAATTAATGATTATTTTCTGGTGTCGCGTGCAGCGGAAGCTTTATTGGTCCCGACGCAGGCGTCGGAGTTGCAAAGCGTTCGCACGAGGAATCGGATAGTTCTCCTGGTTCACCAGCCCCGCTCGCTATCGTCGAAAGTCCCGAGCCATCCGAGCACCAACAACCACAGACGAAACGTCAACGCGTTCACGATATGGACGATCATTGAATCGTTGTCCTGTGGCATCGTTACGTAGGACATTTGTTACATTGCGCTAATTCGTTCATTGATAAATATATCTGCACGCGCGTGTACCCCCTCATACCTGTTCGTGCGTACGCCCGTAAACGGGTACACGCTTTATACCCGAAACGTCGAATCCATGCCCATATCCATATCACGTCTTAAATTCACGTACACCCTCATGTTTGTGCGCGCGCGTACAAATACGTACTACACGTACACGTACACCCAATGCTGTACTGTCATTCATTTTATTACATAATGATTAGTTTAGTCCGCGTATGGATAAATACTCGACCCAGTTTATTGTTTTACGCAACAAGTGGGGACATTTTCATGCGAAGAAAGCGAGAAAACAACGTATTATTCCCACGTATCGTGTTCTAACTTGTATCGACATTCAGTTTGTCGGATCCTCTTCTTTTCTTCTCCTCCTCCATTTTTCTTTCTTTTTTTCCTTTCTTTCGGATCTTCTTCCCCCACCCCAATTCCATCGTCGACAGTGTGTATTATATACGTATATGGTCAATCGAGTACATTTCCTTCGTTTTTTTATTTACAGTGTTGGTACGGGGAGACGACGCGAGATTTTGCGTATTCGTAGAAAGGAAAGGATTAATCGTTGCAAGACGATCGCATAGAAACGATATTGGATGAAACTTTACTAGGATGCGTATAGAAGAAGCAGTCGAATCTCAGTAGAAAAGAAAGGAGACGTTGCGTTAGAGCAGCCGATGTCGTTCATCGTTAGTGGTGCGCAAAAAAAAAAAGCGAAAAATGTTCCACTATCGTTCGGAAACGAATAAGTATATTCTTTGATTCGAGATGGATCAAGTCGATGCAAAGCCGTAAACGTTGAAACGCGAAGATCGTTCGATCGAGTCGGAGACCCGATTACTCGTTCGCGAATCGACTCGGTTGGTTACACGTAACTGTTTTCGAATTTTCCTGTAAACGAGTTTTGGTCGAGCATGCAACTATCGGCGAAAAAAAGGCTGGTACCCGTCTGTTTCTGTGATTCGGACTCGGTCGTCATCGTTTTGTCGGTTGATCGATCTATTGCTGTCGATTATTATGCCGCTAATCATGTTCATCGAGATGCTCGCAAATCATAGACACGAATCGTAGATCATAGTTGTGCGTACGATTCTACCAAGTTTCTATTTAAAAAAAACAAGCAATAATTTTACGCTGAATACGTCGATCGAAATTTCTTTTTGACGTGCCTGTTTATCTAATGAAGATATTAACGTACTATAATCACACACAGGAAGAGGTGATAGTATTTTTGTTGCCACTTGTAAATAAACTCTTAAACGAATAAGTATCCGTCGTTTCGAGCTGTTTTCGTACGTTACGTTTCTCCTACGATTTTCGTACGTCTCCTTATCGTTACGAGCGACAATTGTCTAGAATTTGTAAAAACTCATATCGTTATTCATTTACGATAAATAATCCGCGACCGCGTCGAAACGCGCGAAAATTGGAAGCTGGATAGTCGAATGATCGTCCGTATGAAATTTAATTGTGACGAAGACTTTCCTCGCCAGGACGAGTTTATATAACTTATATCAATCGGTTTCGAGTAATATACGAACACGATCGTTTTACGAGACAGCGAATTTCTTATTTCCGCTCTGTTCGATCGAGTTTCCGAAAGTCCGCGTCGTTGAAATCTCGAATTGTTCGAACCTCGGGGAAAGGAACAAAGTTTCCGTTCGATTCGGAAGGGTTCATGGATTGACCGCATCCTGATTAACGAAACCTCTTATTTCTACTTGTAGCTTCGCCGTCGCTGTTTTGTTATCATTCATCCATACGTTTGATCTTTGCGCAGGCAACGGTCCTGACGCGCGCGTACGGCGTGCGATTACCTTTTTCTTTTTTATGTTTTTTCTCACGGGCGGTTATTCGTTTACCGTGTATCGTTCGTTAATATTTACCGATCGATTTCGAGAAAAATTGGAAAGCTTGCGGAGGGACCTCACGACTTTTGAAGCACCGATTTCATTCAAACTTTGTAGATTCATGGATTATATTAAACGTAACAATTCTGCGAAACCATAGCGCGCAACTCTCCAAAACGAGAGAGAAATTTACGTTTCAATGTTGCTCTGGTTTTGCAAAATTCAACGTGCTCTATAATTGTACAGAATAAAATTGGTCCGAAGGTCACGAGGTCTTGCCAGAGAAAAAAGGACTCGTTAAGATCGAAACTGGAGTACTCGGACTTTGATCAATTATTTGATACCGTCGATACGACACAGTGCACAAAGGATTCTAGGAATATGTGCGGTTGTCAGTTTCGGAACGTGTATATTGGCCGCGGAGGGTCGGACGTAAAAGTACTTTTGAAATAGACGCGAGGGTAAAAGGGAGAAAAAGAAAAAAAGAGAGAAAAGGATCGTTAGAGAAAGCAGAAGCGAAACAGAGAGGGAAGCGAAGGGAGAAGCGAGGGAAGGCAAGAGGGAAAGCGAAGATAAAAGAGGGTGTAGCGAGTTTGCGCGACGTTCGACCCGAATCTCTCGTCGAACGATAAGCTAGCCAGCCAGCCAACCAGCCATCCAGCAAACCAGCCAGTGAACCAGCCATCCAGCTATCCAACCATCCAGTTAGCCGGTCAACCGGACTGCTCTGATTTAGCCAACGTTCGAAGCTTTCGAGTCAGCCATTGATGGAAGCTCAGCAATCTTGCAACCGGTACAGTAACCGATACAGTATTTTCCATTCATCTCGACTCGTTTTCTTACGAAAAGCCTCATCATTTCGTTTCACTTCTAATTCTCTCTGCCATTCTCCTTCAGTCTTCCTCCTCTTTATCGTCGTTCATTACTCGTCAGCTTTAAAATTCACTTCGATCTTTTGTGTATAATTGTCTCGTTGTGTACGTGATACGTGAACAGGGTATTTACGTTGGCATAGCAATAATTTGGCAAACGTCTAAAGATTCGTCGTGGTGAACACGAGAGAACAGGCGCATTGATAGGGAACAAGGGATCGATGATCGAAAAAGTTTTTCGCTACAGATGAGGAGTTTGCCGACATACACTTCCTGCGATGTCGTGTAGGACAGATACAATGAATGTGTTCGGTATCTGTGCCGTGGTCCGGTGAAGGAACCGTGTCCGCGCTCGCGCAGTGTTTAGCGCGTATTCGGTGTGCAATAACGCGAGATGTGAATAGGAAAAAAAAGGGAATTCGTTTCTGAAGTATTTACTCTCGATATTCGACAAAGGTCGAATTCGTGGAATTTCTCAAGGGATCTCGTACGTATCTAATACGCAAACGATCGAATGTCGACGTTCCTTCCTAACAAAATTCGCAAATCGTGTATCGAGCCATTTCCATGTTTCGTAGCTTCGTAACAAATGCGTGCAACATCGACCTCGTTCTAAAGATGGTACCCTGACGTGCAAGTTTGCCGCGCATCGATATAATTCACGTAGTACATTATTTACAACATTCGTCAACCTGATTTTCAGATATACTAGAGTGTATACGGTGTCAGAACCACGTGTTCGCTGGCTCTACGGTGTCAACACGATATTAATTATTCGTTTTGAACGTCTTTACTTCCCTCATTTTCACCTTCGAATTCGAAGCTTTAACCTGTGCTATTTCCCCATTGTTCGATTCCGTTTTGTTTCACTGGGAAAAGCGTCGAAATCTCGGATGAAAAATACGTGGTAGAGAGAGGAAGGTGGGAGAAAGCGAGCGTTGTCGCGCGTAGAAAAGTGGGAGGTGGAGAACACATGTATATGCGATTTGCTCGGTCCTGAATTGTCAACAAGAGGAGAGTTAACACGAATTGAATCAATTATAGCCCCGTTTTGGAGTGAACGGGTGAATGACGGAACGAGCAACTTCCGGGCATGGTCAATTCATATAACGAGCAAACGAATGAATTTCTGTTGAGAATCGTCTTTGACGCAACTCGCGCGAGATTGATTTTTATAATGTGTTACCCGTACCGAGTAAAACCTCGATTCTTTCCGAGGCTAAAACCTGCGAATACTAACGCAATTATGGTTGCAGTTGCAGGTGGACGATAGAGAGGAACGAGCGATGCTAAGGAGAGAAATTGCAAGATCGGATTGAGGGTTTAAGGGGACCGAAGCGGCGCATCTACCTTGGAATGGTTATACCGGTAGCTTCGACCACTTGGGGCTGGGGATTCTTCGTTCTCCTGTTATTTATTTTCGCTAGCCCCAGTCCCGCGGCCATTCGCAGAGGTAACTCGAAATTCGATCGAAGACCGAACAAGAAAGTAAACTTACACGATCGATTTCAGCGGATCGAGACCACTGTAACAAGACGGTGGACACGTACGAGGATGTATCGAGTCCGGCCGTGACTTCGGCGAATTGGGGGAAACCTCTGTCCTGTTGGTATCGTTTCCGCGTGAACCGTGCGACCTCGCGGGATTGCATTCTGCGAGTCCGTTTCAAAAAGTTCAAAGTCGGCGTGCTGGAAAATGCCACCACTTGCTCGGGTGGTTACTTGCAGGTAATATTCGCTTGCTCTATCGTTCATAATTAACAAACTAATCTATAAAATTCACAGATCGTGGACGGGAACGTGAAAACGGAGGTGACCAATAGAAAGAATCCGGGTGTATATTGCGGCGAGTCGGAACAGCCGCAAACGTTCATCTCGGAAACGTGTTTCGTCCGGGTGATATTCCACGCGGACAACTTCACGGATCAGACGTACTTCAGCCTCGATTCTCGAGTAGAACAGGGGTTCGAAGTGTACTTGAGGTACGGGCAGCATCCGGAATTGTATCCGAATCGAAGGGGCGAGATCGTGCGCGGGAGCTATTGCGAACGAGTGTTCAGGGACTGCCGGCTGCAGACATGTTACGTGCAGAGCCCGGCCTATCCGGGAATTTACCCGCGCGCGTTGCACTGCAAGTACTGGCTGAACACACGGTCACCCTTCATCAAGCTGTACATCGAGAACGAGGAGTTCAACATCGACGGGCAGAGATGCGAGAACATAATGACTTGTCCGATGAGACCGATAAGCTCCGGATCGGAGTATTGCCCGTACGATTACATACGCGTTTACGACGGCAAGAACGAAAACAGCACGGCGATCGGTACCTTCTGCGGCATGGGCAAGTTCCCCTACAGCATAATCGGCACCAGCGAGGATCTTTACGTGGAGTTCGTGTCGTCGCCCGCTGGACCGCTCTTGAACACCGGTTTTCACTTCAACGTCGGAAATTGGCCGGGACACGCGGAGCTCGCCGGCGTTCGGAACGGTACTTGCAACTGGTTGCTCGACAGCGAGTCCTTGCGCTCCGGTAACGAGGGTATATTCCTCTCGGTAGCGCACTGGTATCCACCCGACACCAGTTGCACGTATCTCCTGAAAGGCAGGCCCGGGGAAATAGCCAGGCTCTACTTCCCCAGCTTTCGGGTGAACCGTATCGAGTCACCGATAGAACCGTACGACGGCGATTGCGGCGAAAGTTTGACCCTGTACGACGCCGACTGGTCCGACGACGCCAAGATTATCAAGACGTTCTGCGACACGTTCAGCAAACCGATGGAGAAGCACGATTTCGTCTCGACCTCGAATGCTCTGTTCGTCAAGTTCGAAAGCAAAACCGGCAGTTATTCCGGGAGTTCTCTGTACTATTGGGCTCATTACGATTTCTTCAACGCGACCAGATTCGGTGTGCACGTACCCGGCACCGAGTGCGACGAGACGTTCGCTTCTTGGAAAGGACGATCGGGCCGACTGCGATCGCCGCTGAATACTCTCGTTTACAAGCGCCCGGGCGATCCACCAGCCGACCTTTCTTGCACTTACTCGTTCATCACGGACAAACGATTGTACGCACGTGTCATCCTCACCATAGAATCTGTCTCCTTCAAGGAGCATCCGTACGCACAATGCGGTCACTGTTGGGACAGTCGAGTCGATCGGTTGATCGTTCAAGAACCACCGACTGCGGACACGATCGACCAACCGCAACAGCAACAGCGACAACAGGAGCAGCACCGTCAGCAGCAACAGCAAAAGGATATCGGTATCGGTAGAGGTCGTTGTATCTGTCGATCGACAACCATCGGCGAATCGAACGGCGATGGTCAACGATCGGCGCTTCGCGTTGTATCTCGAGGAGAGAGACTCGAGTTGAAACTGTTAGTAGACGGAACCCACGCCGCGGCCAACTACTTCAAACAAGCTACACCGCTGTTCGAGGCTAGATACGAGTTTGCTCACAGCCCGCTGTGCGGACCTGCAATTTTGCACGCCACAACCGACGGCGAGATCGAATTCCCGCATTACGAGGCGCTCGGATACGTCACTCCGCCCCGATCGATTAAGTGCATATGGGAACTACGCGTGCACCGAGACCGGGACGTGTGGCTGCATTTCGACAAGATCAAATTCGCATCAAGATCCTGCGAGGACGGAAAACTGGAGATCTTCCTGCCGAGAAGCAATGAACCGTTCATCGGTGTATGCGGCGAGAACGTGAGCTCCGTCGGGGAGATGCCGATAATATCGGCTGCGCAGATCGCTCCCTCAGGATTCGGCGAGCGTAACACTGGCCCGAGCGGAGAGCCGAATCTCGGGCAGACTAACTCGGCTTCGCAACCGTCTTCGTCGACGGACCAACGACAAGAGGAGTTGGATGATTGGCCGACGGTGATCATTCAGTTCACTGGCTCGATGGCTCCTGCCAGGGCAGCCTTCAAGATAGCTTGGACTGAGTTGTACCATTTACCGCGCGACTCGACGGGGGCTCTGAACACGCAGAAACTGGACGAGTATTGTGGATTTCAGTGTCCCGGTGACGCCGGTTGCATTCCGGCTAGACTCCTTTGCAACGGTGTGGTCAATTGCCCCGTACCGGAGCATCGATCCGTGTTTCGGAACACTTACAACGGCAGCGGCTCTTTAAGTATCAAGGAGGAACCGAACGACGAATCGCTGGAAACCTGCGGAACCGACGCTCTCGGTAATCGGGCGAACGTCGCCGGATCCGGAAACGGCGTCGGCAGTCTGGCGAGCGTCGTGGGCTCCGCCGGATGGGCAGGCGCCGGTTTAGGCGCTGGTCTTGCTGTACTCGTCGCCCTCGTCTGCTTGATAACCGTTTGCAAAATCTGTAGACGACGCGCTACGCCTAGAGACATTCACGTACCTTACTGACACGCGTGCGAGTACGGATTTATTAAGCATATCGCGGTTCATAAACGCGGACACCAGTTTTCTCTTTTTTCCTTCGCGAGTCTGATCGATGGACGACGCTTCGCGCGTCGCGTCGCCTACTCGAATCTAGCGTAGACTCGTCGAGCGGAATTTTACCGAGCTACCACCGTTATCTTCGTTTGTTCACTTTCGTCGGCGAGAAACAGAGAGAATAGAGGAAAATTAGTTGGACGACTGATTAAATAGGTATAGCTAGGTAAGCTAGATATATATGTTTTCGACCGTCGCGTAGAAACGAATACGCGGACCGTGATAGGACGAACATCGGATGGAGAAGCGCGTGTTTTCGACACGGAGCGAAATGCGTTCGCCAGAGTTTGCGATGTATAGGTAGCAAGTACTGCGATGGCGGTCCGTGTACGATTCGATCTAGGTAGACGCGTTTGGTCGACGCGAATCGCGATTTATTAACTTGTACGCAAGGTAGTCGCGTTACGCGCGTTAGCTAACGAAGAGAGTGCCTGCGAATGTTCGCACGTGCGCGTCACACACGATACGCGCATTATTTCTGGAGAATATGCCGACGACAAATTTGTATATGAATACATACACAGAGTGTGTCCAAAGTCCTACAACGATCAACGCAAGCTTTTAATAAAAACTGTATCGCAGAATGCAAGTGTCTGACCTTGTATTGACCTTGAAAAGTTCGATAAAGGTCTTCGTTTTAATTAGGATGATTTTGAAACGTTTTCTCAAAATATTTGAGCGTTGCCGAACTTTTCACGCACTCTATATATATATTTATATATACATATGTACATGTACATCTAGCACATAAGCATCGATTATTTTAGGGAATAACCGGTACAACACCGACCGTGTAATCCTCGAAATAACCATTGAACAAAGTGTCGTACAACGCGATACGACCAAGAAAAGAAAAGTCATGTTCTTTTGTACATAGTTCGCGTCTTCTCAAATTAATCTTAAATAGATCACGCGAAATAGTCTTACGAATCTACCTTGACAAACACGCGTAACATAAGCGTACGAAAATGCGTAACCTTCCCTTTTTTCATCCCTTCTCGTCGTACGTTCGGCTGCAACATGGGCTTCCTTTGAATAATGTGAGGTTGACAGTTTTAAATTCCTACATTTCTTTCTATTACAAAATCTCTGTATTCTCATGTACTCATGGACCCAGGTTCTTCCTGGATCTCCAAATACTTGTAACAAAATTCCTAGGTCCCTGTATTTCTGGATCTACAAATACCTACGTTATAAAATTCCTGGGTTCCCTATTTGATCTCGAAGTACCTAGTACCCTAATTTCTGGGGCTCAAATTTCTAGATCCATAAATTCCCTAGATTTCCTAAATTCCCCGAATCACCTAATTTTCCAAATTCTCCAAATTCCCTAAATTACCCGAACCACCAAGTTTCCCTTGGAATTTAAAATCTCTAAAAATGAAGAACAAGGAGAACTCTTCATAATCGTATTTAGAGGAAGCCTGATTTGCTCTAGATTGTACGTGAAATTTGAACTAGGAAGTAATACAATGCTCTTCGATATTTGTTAATTCTTTTCGTCGCTACGAATCTTTCGTGGGTTCGTTGATTCGTGGTTTTTGATTCGCGACAGCCACCGAATCGTTCCCGACAATCGTGACCCCTTCATCCAGCAACCTTGTCGACCACTGCTCAATCTATATCCGCTCGAAAGCTCCAACTATCCGTTGCTCGTTGAACGCTTTCAACTTTTTAAACCTTTTTTACCATTGTTGTTTTTTACGTTAAACGTTTCGATCGGTGCGACCTGTTCTTACGTCGCACGTATATATTAACGTTATAATAATTTATCATCGTTGTATTTAAAGTAAGCGATCATCGTCGTCGATGTCGTCACCGTCATTATTACCACGATCACGTGAAACGTCATCGTTGTATCGTTATCGTTATCGTTACCGTTATCGTTATCCTCAATACCGTTTCTCGTTGTTTGCTCCTCGATACCATCGTTGCAGACATTATTGCTACTGCCAGTAACGTGTCATCATTATATTATTATATTTTTTACAAATAAAGAATATCCTTGGTGACGAGGTGAAGAAAAGTTGAACGAATCGCACGATTAATCCAAGTCAGTAGAGTTTCAGTCTTTTTCTCTTGGATGCGATCATTTGCAACGTTTCAATATTATGGTCAAAGTTCAATAATAATTGAACTCGCTAATTACACCGTTATCAAAGTAATCGTGACCTGAATTTCATTCAACCGCATAATGATATGAAATGAAGAACAAAAAGAGTTGAACTACATTCGGAAGAGTCGATATCTTGCAGATCGACTTCTATCGAGAAAATCGCGTAACCTTTGATGTCGGGTTACGTCCTCTTGTTCCTTAGTCATCCTAACTTTATTTTCTGTTTCTTCCTCGTTCTCCTCCTTCGTCGAGACGAAAAATTAACAAGTACAGTACGCGGTATTTAAGGGAAGATTTAGCGGTTTCGTGTTCGGCCGTAGAGTGAAATGAAATTGAAAGATGCTGCTAAGGGCAAACGCCCACCTTGCGTCGCCAACCGAAAGAAGACGACCATGCCGAGTTTCGAAGTAATCACGGAAAATGTGCTGGTGCCGGTGACGAAGACCATCTTCACGAAACGTCGTTCCGCGAATCGTTCGAAGAGAAACGTGAAACTCGTAAAACCGTGCCGATCCAACGATAATATAGGACCACTGTTGAAACGACCCTCGAATGGCCCGATGAAAACGTGCGCGGACAAACAGCTCCGAATCGAACAGGTGTCGTTTGTCTCATGACGCTTTTTAAGGTGGTTGTATCGCGGTAGTAAAATTCGAAAGCTATCGGAAAATAGTGAAAAATTGGTTGAACCATTTTTAATGTAATATCGATGCAAAGTGAGTACAACACGGATATAAAGCAAAAATATTTTTCCTGACAATCATTGGATGTAGATGAGGAATGTACTTGTTCATTTTCTGAAATTATGCGGTTCATTTTGTTTAGCGTAATTCATATTCTTCTATGATACTTTAGTTTCTTAAGGAAATTTAGAACAGCGTCCTCCGTGCTAGATTAGATAAAATAAGTACTTGTGCACGGAAATTTGTAGAATTTTTCAATATTTTAGAAATGTTTTGTTGAACTCTGCTTAACATCATTCTGCCATGAAATTACAAATACATTATGTGATTTAAAAAGATCAAGGTTTCACTTCTTGTAAACGATTTTGTTTGGTAATTGTTTATCATTTCTTTTGTGAGATCAAAATGGTCCTAAGATTATTTAAAAAATTTAGGATTCCTGAAAGTCTTAATCCAACTTAATATACCTTCAGCAAATACTTTTTCTATTATGATTTTTCAATGTTAAATTACCTGTGATACAACCATCTTAAATTAATTAACATTTCTTCAACACTTTGACCGTCATGTTAAATCCGATAAAAATTTTCAAGAGTAATTTTATTTTCCATAAAACTTTATCGTTTATCCTGACATTCCACTCTTTATTACATATGCTTTAGAGTAATTATATTTATTTATTATTTAATTCTATATATTTTATCAGTGTTCCTCAAAAAATGGGTGACTAATTCCAGCTCAAATCTATGCGTCACAAATATCAAAGTTACAGTGTAAATTTTCCCAACAATAATGGAGAAACGTAACGCATGTGTTTCCAGAGTGTCAGCAGATGGAACCGTGAAAAAAGAAAGAAATCAAAAGAAACGTTACACCAAACCGGAAACAGCGCTAAGCTTCGCGCGAACGACCGTGTCGAACAAGTTCGTCGACAGACAATGACTCCGAAGGAACGACAAAAAAGGGTATTACCGTTTCCCTGTCCAATCTCTGCTCTGCCTGAGGCTCCTTCAACCGAGACGCATCCGTCCTTTCCGATGGGCGACAGAACCATCGATATCTCCAACGAGAAGAGAAAGAGCGATAAAGTCAGCGGAGAAACCAGAAAAGCGAACACCCGTGAAAGAGTCCGCCCAAAAAAGAGAAGAAACGTTGTCGCGATTCGATCGTTCGATCGGAACTCTTTGGAATCATCGGTTAGAAACTGGAACGTACCGATTATGTCAAGTATAATTACGTCTCCGGCTGCGAGTACCAGTAACGATACCGCAGCAGGATATTCCCTGATTTCTTATCGCGATTCCACGTCAGCGAAAATCGACGCAATCGGTAAACGAGCATTATCGACCAGTGTCGTTGGTCCAACAACAAAATCGCAACGAGCGGTAGAGCTTTCAACGTCGGCCAATGTCCTGGAGACCCACAATCGGAAAGCAGCGTTACAACTGTCTGCACAGAGTGTTGCACGTTTCGGCGGAGATGTGGTCGATCGTTTAGCGTTCAAGCTCCTGGCGGGAGATCCAACGAGGCGTTACCAGAAGACGCCTTTAGCTGAACCGGGAGGCCCCTGCAAGATAAAGTATTCGTGGGAGGTGATCGGCAGAGCTTCGCAAACGTCGCGCACGCTTTTGGAAAGTTTAATCGAGATGAACTTTGAAGAACCGGGCCAACCGTGTCGCGTGAAGTATTCCTGGCAAATTATAGGAATCTCTACGCAAACTTGTGAAAGAGATTTCACGGCTGGGGAACATCGTTTGCTTGCTCCGCTCTTGGTCGCCAAAACACCGCGAAATCGTCGTGGCGCTACGCAAACCGATTCTACGCAACCCAGTACAGTTTTGCGAAACGGCAAGAGGTACATCATATTAAATAACCAGTGCACGCAAACGTTCGCTCATAAGGCGAATCAAAGCTACTTCGCTGAAATGCACGCAACGCATCTCTGATGTATGTTTATTGTTCGCTACCTGAAATCAAAATAATTATCGGGATCAGGATAAGACCATGGAGAAACAATGATGAATAATCAATAACCAGGGTTACCCGTTTTCATTTCTGATTCCTGTTTTATTCAGTTTTTATCGTGTCACCTTCCGGGTCAACTAGTTTGAATGATTAAGTAAAAAATCTCTTGTGTTGTTGCGCGTAAATGACTGTAAATTATCGCGCTGAAAGAACGGAATACATGTTTGCCGTATTTTGTTAAGACGTCAGCGAGGTTTTATTTGACGGTGTACGCGCGTGTTCGTTTACGTTTGGATCGGCCGCGCGACGAATTTAAGGTGGAACATCCGCAATTACCCGGCTAACGACGTCGTATCAATTTTTGAGCAGATACTTTAGCCGGTCCTCGATAATGTTTTCACGGAATTGCGTAACAAACGTTAACGAGAATGATAAAAATAAAAGACCGATCGCGAGCGACAATCGTTATCCTGAACAACCCCTGCAGCCGCAATGAATGCACTCCACTATTCTACCCTCTTCCAGTTTCCCTTTTGGTACTCGACAAATGCAGTTGGTTCCAAAATTCGTGTCCCTAGTCTGAATGCAGCGTAAACAGCACAAGTTTTCGTATCCCACTTTCTTCCATTTGGCTATCAGGTTTTTGTCCGCAATGTTTTCATTCAAGCAATAATCGTATAATTCTGAAAAGAAGAAAAATGTAAAACAATTTGATTAAATTGACAAAGGAAATTAAAACAATTGTTCAGGGTAAAAACATAATGAGCAGGTATAGATCATGAAATAGCCAATTACTCAGCTGACTAAGAATACATGGAAGCAACTAACTAATTAGTTCAAGACACAGTTGACTAGCAGATTTAGCTAACCTTGATTAACTTTATTTTGTCGATCTGTTAGACTTCCATAGAGATGGGCAACACTGCGAAACACCAACAAAAGTTAACAATTAAGGGACAAATGTATGCACCTATTTGTAATGCAAAACATGTGGAATGTTTAAATAATTGTTTAAATAAATGTTTAAATATTTAGCAATGCCAAAATCTAAAACTGATCAGTATGTTTTTACCTCTAAACCTACTTGCAATATTTTTACAATTACTCACCGCGACTAATGGCTTTTCGCCTATAATACAAGTCGTAGATATACCGTGACTTTTGATGATGAATTTTAAATATTGGCCATAAAGATTCCTGTTTCCGTTTGCCTTCGTGAGGCTCTGTTTCAGCTGTAATTCAAACAGCGAACAAAAAGTTAGCCGGAAGAGTGTCTGTCGAAAAGAAACAGATTTTCTAATCGTAACCTCAATGACGCGTCATCGTTACCTTCTCGCATTTTTTGTTCCAATTCCTCCAATGTTGGCTCGATCAATTCCCAACCGTCCGGTGGAGGCTTTTTACTTCTTCGGACTTTCGGCATTTCTTCTGGACACTAAAACTGTATTTAGTCGACAATGTTCAACGAACCACATAAACTGACGTAACCGTGCCAGCTATAACTCGCAGTTTACGCGAACATAACCTAAACTCACCAAACATAAACTGCGCGCGAAACAAATTGAACATGTCGCTCATGGATTATCGAGTCGAATCGATATTTATAACATTACGATTCGAGATAATTCTTCCAAGGTTCCATTACTAAATACCAAATTCGAGGATTTCGATTTGAAAAAACTCCGTGCCACCTTCACACAATTTATGGTCACTTGGTACCAACTTCCTAATTGCAGGATCGTGATTCGAAAAATTTATAAGCCGCCTCCTCGTAACGTATAGTCTCCTGATACCAAATTTCAAATTCGAGGTTGTTTTTTCTAAAGCAATTTGATGAATACAAAATAGGAATTTGTCTAGCTAACATTTTTTCCAAAGAAACCAAACTTGAACTTGAATTTACACAAGATACAGGTAAGAAAGTAAACGAACAGCAGAATAATTACAGAAATAAAATTTATTATAAAACAGAAAACATGTAGAAGACGATCAGTTCAATATCCAATTTTCGAAGATAGGTCAATTAATATTTCCATCCAAGGTAAGCTATGTGTACTACAGGCTTACGTTTGAGAGAAAAATCAAACGAAGTTGTTCAATCTTCAGGTAACCATATATCTGACGTGCAATCGCCTCCCGGATAGCTGGAAAGAAAGTTCGAAGTTGTTACAAGAAATTACGATGGATAAAAGTAATAAAAAGGAATTTTACCGCATTTCGTGTGCGAGCAAAATGTCGTTTTTGTCGGTGCCAAAGTCAATTAGAAATTGTTCATCAAGCTTGAGGCCTCCATTTTTAACATCGACGTCCATTTTGACCATGGTCGAACCGTTCCTGAGGAATTAAATTATTAATTTAATTAAAATAGTAATCATTCGGTAAATACAAAAAACATAGGAAGCCGGTAATGTACTTGACATGATCAGGATAAAATTGTTTATCCCAAGGTTTGAAAATTGACGTCGTCACATATAAACGTGTCCCGTCAAGACTCAATTGAAGCATCTGAGGGGATCCATAAAGACGACGACCCTTAACGTAAACGGGATCCGGTTGACTGGTCAGTTCCTGGTCTTGAATCACGCGAACTTTTGAGTCGCTCACAATTGATCCACCGAGGAATATTTGACCCGTCAACTTTGGATTGTCAGGATCAGAAATATCGTACTGTCTGATATCTCCGTGGAGCCAATTGGATAAGTAGAGATACTTATCGTCGAGGCTGATTAGGATGTCGGTAATCATTCCTAAAAGCAAGACGGTAAAACAGAATAACGGACGGTAGGTAACTTAGTACATCAACATTTCTGAAATACAGAACTAAACGCGTACCTGGCAACGACGAATCGATCCAACCTTCTACTTGTTTAGGTGGAACTTTCACGACCAGCTTGGCATGCCATTTTCCTTCTGGTGTTTTGTCGAATTTGAAAATAGTCGAAGACACCGCGCATCCGACAAAGCCTACACTAGACTTTGGATCGTGCAGGAATCGAACTTCGAGAGGAGCTATTCCTTCGTCGCCCAGATTCACCACCTGCTTCAGTTTTTGTTCGCTCCACGAGTAAAAGTTCAAACTTCTGCCATACATCGCTGTGGAAAGAATCGTATTACGTGCCGATAAAACAGATCTAGGGAGAAACTGAAAGATGGTAAGAAATACTCGAAAGAAAATATTGTGCTATTCTTATGTTATTCCCTATATCAACGACGAGATACAGTATAGAAATCAATATTAATAAATATATAATAAATATTAATTGAATTTTTTCGAAAACGAAACACGTGGCGCCATCTAGCGGCAGTGTATGGGAACTAATGAAACTACAGTTTCACAAACGTGTAGTTCACCTTGTTCGCCGGAGAGATGGCGCCACTTGTTCCATTTTTGTGAAAATTCAATTAATATTGATTTTATTAGCTTAATTTACTATAATATGCATCAAATTATGTCGGGATGCAAGACTAATTAACTTCGGAATGTTTTGACTTTACCAAAACTTTTTTAACAAAAGTAAAAATTTTTCTTTCGAGTCGCCAAAAATCGTATTCACAGACGTTTCCTTTTGAAAAAAGGAGCTTGTTTGCAAAATTTGGCTAAAATCGGAATATGACGGTATTCAGAAGTTGCCCCGAAACACTAACCAGGATCGGAAACATGTGAAGCAATGTATCCTCTTTTCAAACTTCTAGGCACTGCCCATTCGGATGCAACGAGTACATCGTGATACGGTTGATACCAAAAATCGTAGCCAAAAGCAGCTTTCTTCTCGCCGACAGTCCACGTGCCTTTTACTTCGAACGTTTGAGAGTCGATACAAAGGAAATCTCCCTCGGCATCATCGTTTGGTTTACCCATCGTGGAGATCATGATGTGTCCGGTTGGTGCGCAATGAGTAGTGTGCACAGTGGATACTCCATGTTTGTGTACTTCACTCGTTTCCAATACCTTTTAAACAAGAACTTGAATTATTAGTCAATGACCAAAACGTTTGATGGTTCTTTTGAACGTGTTCTTTTTTAATTCGAGTTCAAATTGCTTGATAAATGTTTATCTAGAACCTTTTTGATAGACGGAGACAGCTCATTGCTCGTGTCGATAAAGTAGACGCGATTCGACATGAAACCAGGAAGCACAAGCGTATCCCGCTTGCACGGTTTATCGTGGCAGCTACTACACACGTTCCAACCAGAGTGATGTAGTTCGTCGCCAACGTGGGGCAATCGCAGTTTGTGGACAATCTACAAAAAATAACAAAAACATTGTAGAAAGAGACAGAACTTTGCCAAAGGGCCTGATGCAAGGAACTTTTTTTCTTCTTCTCCCCTTTTTTGGGGTCTGAGTCCTTTGCACCCCTCTGTGATCAGCTTTCAGAGATAAAATCAAACTAACAGAATTACGTTCCCACCTTACAGTAATCGTTGCTTTCAGGATCCACGTTCACGGTGCATAGAACATCAGCTTTTTTTGGGTCTGTGTGAATGCAAGTGACGTAAAGAAGCTTCTCACGCGGGCCCTCTAACATCGCAGCCTTCGGCGATCTGTAGCCGGGACCCAGACAACTCGAGCAACCTGAAATTTATCGTGGTAAAAAGACGACCCATTCTGCACGTCATGACGACGTTTTCTACTGTACCTTTGTTTTTTAGCATGTTGCCACCGATTGCGAGGACCGTGACACCGTATGTGAAAGACCGATTGAGAAGATGGGACACGTAGTCTTCAGAGAACGAAAGCTGTATCGACTACTTCGGGGGAGAGGTTGAGAAAGAGTCGAGGATGACTGTGGCAATTGCGACGTGATATGAACTGCCTCAATTCGAGTGGAAGGGGACTTATGTTTGCGATACTCGTGTACGTTTAGATCCGGTAGCTACGGTCGAATCGGTCGGATATATCGTCACTTACGTTGATTCGATAATTTCTGTTCGCAGTTTTTCTCGCTATATTCGAACAATCAAGATATGTAATCTAAGCAGTAATGCACAGTCACGGGATTTCTTGATACTTACGTTTTTCAAGTATAAGGTTATCGTTAGGCCCCAGATCAAAAGGGCACATGAAGGAAATTTTAGAAAGGGAAGAAAGTTTCAAAGAATGAAATGAAATGCTAGATAAATATCAATAAAATTTATTACACAAATACAAACATGTGTTGTAAGCATAAGAGAACTATAAGAGCATACATTCTTCGGTAGTATAAATATATTTATATATTTTGTTATACTTTTTAAGATACTAAATGACAGATTGTAAAAATACTCGGGCTCCTTCATGCGTTTAATGTTGCACAGAATGTACTAGTCATGGTGGCACATGATGTCTAGCTGTGACGTCGTTCATGTACACGCACAGAACTCTTAGTGAGGAAAAATCCCGCAACAGTGCATCACTGATTCCGAACGAGTGCGAGCTTTTCGTGCACTTCAACTACGCTAGTAAGCTCCTCCGTCACTCATATTCCTCCCTCTCGTGACGCACGTTCATTCATTATCATATATACGGTAAATAAAATATACGAATAAAGATGTTACGCGAGCACGAGCGTCGTGATTCATTTATCAAGACGCATGAAGAGTAAGAGGGTAGGTTAAGAGGTAAACGATTAGTTGTCACGATACGGCGGTTAAATTCCCCGATTAATTTCAATTTTCGCGTGTTTAACCTTGAAAGCATTACAAGTTAGTCAAGTTTGTATTTGTACAGTCCGATGATCAAGTGACTCGTTCAGATCGAGAGGAGCACTAAACATAACGTGTGGCTGTGTGCCATGTGTCTCACCGACGCGCGTTATTTTCAAGGTGAAATATGCCCATTTCCGTTGCTTTTCCTCTTGTCAGAGGTCGACTTCTTTCGGCTCTGTGCAAATATCGCGCATACCAGTAGATTTTCACGATGTATCCTCATCAATCGCGCCAAACGATTTTTCGCCAAATTCGTCTGCGTCATTATACCTTCGTATCCCGAGTCGAGCCTATCCAGCTGTACGCTGACGTTGTCGATCGTTTCGAGTAACATCCCATACTGTTTTTGTAGTTGAACTTGATGTGTCTTTGAGACTAACAGAGTCGCTATGCCGAGGACGATGAGTATAACGATACAGAAACCGAACAGAATCCTTTGGGTCAACGTTGTCATCGCCTGCGAGACCCGCAATTATTTTCCATATACTCATACTTTCAGCGATACAGTCTAATTCTCTTCGGATTATCGATGAATCGTTATCTCTTGAATCAAAGTCATTTTTTCCTGTTCTTGTTTACTGACTGTAAACGCGTGACTGTTAATCGATAACGTTCCGTCCGTTTGCGATTCACGGAACGCTTAGAAAAAACAAAAATGTACGGAAAAGAACGAGGCGGTCGAGTACTCTATGTTTCAGTTGACTTCTGTGCATCGCGCACTGCTTGCTGACACAACGATGAACCCGCGGCGGCGACTTTTCAATGCACGATTCTCAAATTTTCGAGTTAAACGAAAACCGTTCCGCTTTGTCGTTCTTTCTCTGGCACAACGCCCACGTTTTTTGTCTATTATTAAAAGGGCGATGCGTGGTATGATACGGTCCCGCATATTTTGCTCCATGCGTTTTTTAATCGTCATCTCGCCTCGTCGATTTTCGATGCGTGCTTCCGGTGCATACGATATTTCTTCCTGACCGCTAGGTATTTATGTTTGATAATAAATACTTATAGGTATTTACATACCGGCTATTCCAGTTTCTTTCACGAAATTTAAGTATTTACTAAAAAAACATTTTAAATTATATCATAAGCAGATTAATAATAGTGAATTTCATACTGAAGACATTGTAGTAATGTTGCAGAATACTAATGTCATGTAATAATATATTATTAAATCATATTAACGTCTTTCCGCAATTCTAAAATAAGTTTTATTATATGATTTCAAATTCAAGGCAAGATAAATGTCATGTATATTACAATGTACTCAGAGTTGACTTTTTACTCATAGAATATGCTAATAGTTTTGTGAAAAGCGATTGGAACACCCTGTATGTGCAGCATCCCGTTACAGAAGTGGTTCAATTAGTCTGTCTTTCTACTCACAGATGGCTACAGCTTTCTAAATGCATGAATCAATCGATGTTTCTATTCATTTTCGTTCGATGGTGCCACTATTTACTTTTCGAAATTCTGATTTTGAAAAATCAGTAAGTAAATAAGTAAATTTTGTTCAGCGTTTAGAAAGTGGGTCCATTGTAATTAGCAACCGCTAGCATAAACGAGCAAAGAGACTTTATTGACTGCGATGCGATTACAAAACCGATGATCATTAACGATCTCCGTATGTCTCGAATGCGTTTAGATCGATCGACGATCAGCAAAGGCGGCGATAATGAATTCAATGGAACGAGGAAAGCGTGTTAAACGCTCGTTCGACAAGATAAATTGGCGCGTTCAAGAGACCGGTTCGGGCTCGGTGTATTTACATATATACCTACAGACAAAGGGATATTCGTTAAGCGAATGCGTATCGGGAAGAGCGTCGAATCGGTAGCAAAAGTCGATGAGCCGAAATCGAAAGATGTAATGGACGGTCATAAAACGAGGGCGTACCGTCGAGAATAATTGGATGTTGGTGGATATCGGTATAGAAGCAGAGTCGCCATGAGATTCCTATAATTTTCAGGGTTCGCGTTTCACGAAATAACGATTAGGTGGGTGGGTGTCGGTTTTCACACCCGTGGCTCGGTGGGGTCCCTTCGGAGAATGTAAAAAAGGTCAGAACTCGAAACCGGTCCCGATGAATCTTTCTTATACGGTTTTACCCTCCCGTCCGCTCTCGTCTCTCGCTTCACACCGAATAAGGATCGAGCGTGTCAGGAACGTAGCTATCGCCGTCGAACACCTTTCCTCGACTCGAGTCGATTTGTTTTTTGCTCGATTCGATGAGGTTCATACTACAACACCGCGTCAAATATCTCTGTGAACAATAACGAAAAGGAAATTGCGTCCAACGTTCGATCGACTGAACCGTCTGGATCAATTAAAGTCGACATTGTTATTTCTATTCCGATCGTTCGTTTTGGAGTCGCGGTCGATCGGCGGTAAGCTTTGATCGAACACCGGTGGCCCCGATTCACAGCTTTTACCGATAAAGCAGCCTCTAAAGATATCGCTGGCCCGAACGCGTCGACAGCCTAGTCCGAGAGGACGAAAGGGAACCGTTATCGCGACGCGGAGTGTAATCCACGGTTACGCGTTCGATTGGACCAATTTATTTCGTTCTCGTGTAACTCGATTTACGTTTCCGTTTATGGTTCACGTCTTCTTTTTAGCTAACCACACCGAGTAAAAAAAAAGCAACCCGCCGCCATCGTTCCAGACTATCCGTAGAGGAAAGGATCAAAGAAACTCGTTTTGAAGAAACATCGAATGGTAGATTGCAAATAGATTGTGAACGAATAGTCTCGTAACGATGATCGATGCTCTCGTACTTAAACGATCAAAAACAACTCAATGTACTTATCTAGACGATCAAAAACATGCGTACTCCTTTCGCGGGATTATAGTACTGCATAAATTGCAGATTTATAAACTGTTGCAAGAAAGATAGGGTATCGAAGAGTGGTACACTTTAATGCAGTACAGGCTCTTTCAGATAGGGTCACATAAGTAAACTTAATAATTTTTTAATTTGTTTATTTTCATATTTATAACTTTTTGTATTTTTGAGTTTTTCAGTTCTTGTGTCCTTGAGTTTTTGAATTTTTAAATTTTCATATCCTAGAATTTCCATATGAAATTCCAAAATTTTTAAGTCTTCTAGAGTTCTAAATACACTTTCCAACTTTCCTCATCTTAAATTTCTAGGGTTTTAAATTTCTAGATCCTCAAATCTCTGAGTCCTCAAATTTCTAGATCCACAAGTCTCTGGATCTTTAAATTTTTAAATCCCCAAACCTGTGGCTCCTCAAATTTCTATATCCCAAAATCTCTGGACCCACAAATTTCTAGATCAGTAAATCTCTGAGTCCTCAAGTTTCTAGATCCACAAATCTGTGGATCCTCAAATTTCTATATCCCCAAATTCCTAAATCCTCAGGTCACAATATCTTTAAGTATGTTCTAAAATTCCCACATCCTCAAATCCTTAACTTGCCAAATCTCTAGATTCCCAAATCTCAAGGTCTCCAAATTTGTAGACCCCTAGATCTCTACACATCCATATCCCTAAGTCACATCCAAAAATTTCCAAAGTCCCTAAATTCCTGAGTCCAGAAATTCCTAAACTACCAATTTCCTACATTCCCATATATAAATACTCAAATCTCAAAATCTCCAAATTTTAGCCCATCCAAAAATTGTAAAATTCCCAAAGTCTAAAAATCAACGAGTGAGAGACCTTGTCTCCGTTGATCGCTATATTTTCTGGGAAACCAGACTTGTTGATCGTACGCGCGAACCTGATACTCGTGTTGCGGTTTAACAAAAGCAGGTTGGCCGAGCTGGTCAAAGACGATTTGGGTTTGGCCTGGACCGTGCTTGTTAACTTCCATGCGTGGAATGGATTTCGGCCTTTTCTGGTTGAATAAATCGTCTGAATAAATCGTCCGCGTTCGAGCGAACGAAACGCGTCACGTATACCTTCAGCTGGTGCGCCCCTTGTAACTGGCGCCGAATGGATCGAGATTCTCTATCTCCCACATACGCACAAGCGTGTTTATACGCACGAACGCGCGACCATACAAGCGTCCGTTTTCTTTCTCTCCTGGTTTGTCGACCACTCGCCGATTCCCGATGTGCCAAACGATCGCAAACCCCGAGCTCGTTCCTTTCGCTTTTCTTTCGCTTTCCATCGACGCTTCTTCGATCTCTTTTCAATCGAGCAACGGTAACGGTGATGCGACACCGCTACGCACACAATCGCGACTCTTTGCGTTGACGAACGCGAGAGCGGACTGTCAATAAGTCGGTAAATTAACGAGCCGGTCGATGAATGAACCAGTCCATGGTTCCTAGTCGGTTAATCGTCGACGACGCGTTTCGCGATATACACTGTTACGATGATCGTATTGCTACTTTATCTTATCCTCCGTAGTTCTCCTTGAGTAAGCGCGGTTATGGCGCCTCGACCTCGCTTTTCTCTGCCCAGATAGTAACAGAACGTGATCCTAGTCGTGCGAGAGCAAACGAAATTTGAATAACCGAGATTTCGTGGTCCTTCAAAAATTTCAACGAATTCCCTCATAACCTTTGGGAAGGTAAAATAAAAAACGGGGAACAAGATAAAGAGAAATCATGCAAATAGAGATGACACGATTAGGCACGAAAATCTGGGTCATAGATTCCGTGTTAGAAAGATATGTGACTTTCCAGATATTCAGGCCGATCGGAGATTCGTCTCGCCTTTGGATCAGTTTCGTGATCATCTCATATCGATTGGAAGTATAAGAACGCGGGCTTGAATACCCGAGGATCGAAAAGGAGATTAAAGTTTTAAACGTTTGAGTAATTTGATTTTGACAGTAAGGTGAAATTATATGTTTCACGCACGCGCACGTGCACGTGCACGTTAAGTTTTCGAATCGCAGCGTGACGCGCGCCCCGTGCTGCGCGTACCGCTTCGTTCGATCGACGAAACGGCGCCGTTCGAGCGCGAATGCACCACTTTCGAGACAAGCACCACCGCCTTTCTACCCGGTTCTTCTTCTTTTTTCATCTCGTTCTCTTTCCATCCCACTTCCTTCGGGTCGTTCGACTTCCCCTCCCCTTTCTCGTCTTTCGCCTCCTCCTCCCTATTCATCGCTCTTTCTATCGGATTCGAGTTACAGCGCATACTGGTCGATTTTGTTAAAAAGTTGGCCAAATCTCAAATTTTTATTAGCTCTTTGCCAAGGTTAATATTTATAGGTTTTTTAAAATACGTTATGTAACTTTCGAGCCCTGTTAGCCAAGCAATGAACACTTTACTTGGGTTTTACTTGTAAAATATATTGAAGCTATAAACGGAGAATGCATTTTGACCAGATGTTTGTGCGACGTCGATGGATCATCGACTGTTTATCGAGTCAGGAAAAACGGGCAGGTGTAGGGACGAAAGAACCGGATTCGCTTCGTTCGATACATTTCTGGCATTCGAATTATAATAGCTGAGATAAAACTAAATACTAGGTATCCAGTTCCAGCGCGTGACCACGCGGCCGAGCATAAACGTTCGCGCCTTTTTCTCTCCTTCTTCGTTCTCCGTACGGCTCCCCATGATTCGTTCCGGAGCGGGTCGGTATACCGTGCTAACCTAACCATGGTCGATGAGAGAGAAAAGGTTCGTGGAGGCCGCGCTCGTCGCGGCACGGTGGCGCCCGTACGAAAGTACTCGCGAGAATGACGGATCAGGAGCGTAACTCGAAATTTTACGTTCCCACGTACCGTTCGTTGAACGTACTGATTCAGATAATGCACATGCGCAGTACGCATCCTGGCCTCTCATCCTCGTTTCGAAAATCTACAATTCTATAAAAGACATTTTTCAATAGTCGCAACGTAACGAAATGAAAAAGAAGGCATAAATGAAAAACAGAGAAATGTGAAGAAAAAGAAAATCTCTTGGGGATCGGACGAGTTGTTTGGACGTGCAACTTTTTGTTTGGAGTTTGCGTTCGATCTTTGTCCGTGGATCGAACGAGGAGGCGGGTTACTCCGAATTCGAGATACGTCATCGATACGCCGCCCGTGTATCGTTGTCTCAGTCCATTGGTATATTGTGAATCGGCCTCTTCGTTCGAGAGCCGACGCGCTCCGATCTGCCCTCCACTAGTTACTAGTCCTTTCCGTAAACCGACGGAAACACCCGAGGTAGGACGGCCTGCGCTTTGCGAGCGACGCGAACCGCCCTACGTCACAGTGAAGTATGTGCTCTCGAGTGTAGAAAATGGCTGCGCTCTCCGCTACCCCGGGTCGGCGCGGATGTAAATACGGCCTGTGGATCAGCTTCGGAGCGTTTATCGCGAGATTCGTTGGCGGTGAGTAAATGCGTGGTTCGTTACGTGATCGTGGACATTGAGTGTTCGTTTCGTGTCCAAGCGGTAAACGCATAATGCACGGTGTACCACAGAATCGATCGGATGCGGATTTTTGGTACGATTGATGCTCGCTATCGACTACCGTTCGCCTTCTGCTAAACGGATGATGCCCTCTTCGTATATCCCCCTTCCCCCTCAACACCTCCCCTTCCCCCAACTTCATCACCCCCTCCCCCTCTTCGCACTTTGATCATCGATGTTCCAATATCGTTGTTTTCGGCGCATCAACGAAAACAGTGTAAGTACGCTGTACACTGTACAGTGTTACACGGTTCTTTCAGCGTTTCAGGAAAGATTTTTATCCGAACCATCTCTGCCGCATCGTTCTCTAATCGTTTAGAAAATTTCTCTTCGATCAGCGAAAAGGTTACTTCCGCTAATTCCTGACATTGTTGTTGAATCACGTTTGACACATTCGAGGGTTCGATGTTTAGCGAAACGTCTAGGCGATTTTCACGGTAGGAATTCTCGTGCCGAAAATGTGTGTATAGTCATTTCTTGTCCGTAACGAGACAGACAGAGAAAAGAGAAAAAAAAGGAGAGAACTCGAAAAAGGAGTACCAGCAGAAGCGTGTGAAAGAATGAACGAACGAGCGAGCGAGCGAGCGGACGAGAAAGGAAGAAGGAAAGAAAGAAGAGAGAGGTTAGGCGTTAAGGTTAGGGACTGAAATACCAACGAGGATCTCGCTGCTTTTGCTGGCCGTAAAGTCTCGTCTCGCGGTACCTCGATCTTTTTCTACTCGTCTTCGTTTCTTCCACGTGACTTGCAGTCTCGCAGCACGTTCGAGCCATCATTTTACGCGCGGTTATTCCGTATTTCTGTCTGGCTGGCCGTTTCTCCGCGACCTCTCTTTGGATTAATTTTAGCGGGTGCTATGATCGCTTTCTCGAAACGATCTCTCGATCGAACCGTTTCTCCTTCACAGATGTACACATACTACATACATGAGGTGTCGATCATTCGATCGCAATGCATACGGGCATGATTTCTTAGAAAGAGCGACTCCGAGAAAAGGAGTCGTATTGCTCGACTGGTAAATTTGGAGGATGTTTTTTTTCGATCACGTACGTTTTGTTCCAGCGAAAGTTAAAGAGCTGATCGCGTTAACAGCGGTGTTTTGTTCCCAAGTTAGAAGCGTGTGCGGAAAATATGTTCGCTTTGGAAAACGCGCACGCGCGTACCAGAAACGGGTTCGTTTTATCGTCACGTATCGGATATTAAAGACTAAATAGATAAGTACGTATAGGTTTCAGCGCGCAAGGATTTCGTGATTGACGTCGACGTGACACGATACACGTCGAAATTGTCTTAGGGTTATCGACTGCTCAATGAGGACTAACCCTCCGGAGATGAATATTTAATACTCGTTAAAGCTTGATTTTTGAGTTATGTCATTACTGCAGCAGAGTGGTATGTATCAGACGACTTCAAAGGGTTAATGGCGCGAAGAGAGTAAAGACGGTAAGCTCGCTGACCGAACAAAATTGGCTGGATAAATCGTTCTACGAACGCTCTCTAAACGAGCGTTGTTTGTTGGCGTGGCGCCGCGCCACATCACGTCGTACTGCACCGTATATCATCGTGCCGGTCGTCGATCAATTGATGCGAACGCGATCGAGGCGTATTTCTCGCGCCTATTCGCGCCTCGTTTTGGACAAACGATTATCACGATCTTCGCTTCGTTATCGTCTACGGAATACGTCGTAACATCGATGGAAAAATCGTCGACGCATCGGGATGTTTTTGCCCGGATCGTCGAGACACGCGACAACGAAAGAAAACGTCGCGTCGTTGAGAACCGAGGCCGGTTGGCAAGTCGCTACGGAACGCGTTTACCTCCGTTGGAAGGTATATAATCGCACGGCGATTTCCTTGTATGGTACGATCGGCGCAGAAGTACGTGGCGTTACACTGCGTGGCCCGAGCGTTGCTGACAAACGTATTGCCGTTCTTGGGAAACGCTCGAATCGGACTTGATTAGCGCGTTGCCGTTTAAAAACCGCGACCCGTTTAGGAAGATATGCTCGAGCCGTTGGTAAAAAGTTGTCGAATCGAGTTTGCCAAAACGGGAGAGTAAACGAGCGAAAGGTCAGACGGTAGGAAACATGCATGGTACACTCGAGTACAGCGTAGGCTTGCTTGGATACACGTGTAAACTTCGCTATTTCTCTGTTTCAAAATTTTCTTCTCTTATTTATAAATATTCGAATCTTCAAATTTCTAAAGTTCCATAGTCGTACATACATAAACTTCAATTTCTGGGTTTGCAAAATTCGCAAAAATGAACAACTCGAATTTCTCTCTTAATTACCATATATTCTCTAAGGAAGATTTGACCTTGACTGATGAAGGTTTGATGATCATCGACAAGGACTGATTATCGACATCGTTATCGATGAATATCAGAAATCTATTGCAATGTCATTAATATAATTGAAAGGTGGGAGTAGAAATTTTCCAAAATTGTATTTTTTGCTTCGTTAAATGTGAATAAGGCGTCGATAAGATACCGGTAAACGATAGTCACACCTCCGATGTACTTGCGTGGCTGCGTACGGTTCAAGAATCGATCCTTCGTCCAAATACTTGAGGACGATATAAATAGAACGGTCACCGTAAAATAGACGCGAGGGAGCAATTCCGCGACGTAACATACGTGGCCTACCCGGCTGCCTATGCGTCTTTTCTCTTTCTCTCACGAGGGAGATCGCGGTCACTCTTCATCGTGGATCCATCCTGGCCATCGTCGAATTTCGACGTTAATGTCGCATCAAACTCTCGTTCGCAGCATACGTGAACTTTGTATTTGTTTACTGCTACGACATGCTTTCCGGTCATTTTTATGCGCGTTAGATAGATAACCTTAAACCAACCGGTTGCTGGTGCGTATTTTCGTGCGTGGATCATATCTTTGGCATACCCTGTTAACCGTCCATTTCGTTCCTTCTCCTTTTCGCCGATTGCGTCGAATACGGAAAAGTGGCGAACCACGAAGAAAATTCTCATTAAAACGGAATTCCGTTATACGTGGCTACGCGTAGCGCGCTGCTTCCACGAAACTTAAAAAATGATCCGCGTATCATCGACCTCGATCGCCTTCGCGTTCGACTTTGCGACCGTGACGCGTTTCGTGAACGAATCGCGCCCTTTCCGATCATTCTAATTCGAATACCGATTTTGCAACGACGTGTACTACGTTGCGACACGTATGTAAAACAGCCATCACGTTTTCAAATTAGATTCCAGATTCTTGAATTTCTAAATTTTCAAGTTTTAAATTTCCAAATCTAGTTCTAAAATTCTCGAACTACTAAATTTCTAGGTGGACCTCCAAATTTTTCTTCATTCATAAATTCAAAAATCTATTACCCCATCTACAAATTTTGAAACCTCGTATTTCCGCATACTTAAAAATCCCTAAAAATAATAATTACATCCTCTTCCCTTTTGCTATATGTTTCCTACACAACCGTCAGTAGATCGAGCAAGCTCAAAGAATCACGAAAGGGGCATCTTATTTTCAATAACCGTATCACAACATATCTTATCTTATCGTATCGTACGACTCGCAAGGATAAGCTCAGTGGTCTTTTTTCAATGAACGATCGGTTGAATGACGCTAACCACAAACACGCAATTATAAGAAAAATGCATGTCAAATTTAAGTCCTCGAATATTAACGTTTGTCCATGTCGATTTCAGCATTAGGAATAACTTGCTACTGCGAGGGACACTGTCCGGACGATCGACAAAATGGGACGTGCGAAGGGAGACCCGGCGGCCATTGTTTCAGCGCTGTCGAGGAAGTTTGGGACGCGGAGTCGGGAGAGTACGTGCCAGAATGGTCGTTCGGGTGTCTACCGCCGGACGAGCAGGGTTTCATGCAATGTAAGGGATACCTAGTGCCGCACTTGCAAGGGAAGAGCATAGTGTGTTGTAACAAGAGTGCCCTCTGCAACAAAGACTTGTACCCCGAGTACAAACCTAGACCCACCGCGGTACCGAATCCTATGGCCATAGCGTCCGGTGCGCCTCTGATAATATTGGCCACCGTTCTGTCGCTCTGCCTGATGTTAGTTTCGATAGCCACGGTGATGGTGTATCATAGGTACAGAAGGAAAGAGAGGGGACCCTGCCTGGTGCCCTCTCAGGGAACGTTGAAAGATTTTATTGATCAGAGTAGCGGATCCGGTTCGGGATTACCTCTTCTGGTACAACGAACGATCGCCAAACAGTTGGCCTTGTCCCAGTGTGTCGGTAAAGGACGTTATGGCGAAGTCTGGCTCGCCAGATGGAGAGGCGAAAAGGTCGCGGTCAAGGTATTTTTCACGCTGGAAGAAGCCTCTTGGTTCAGGGAAACCGAGATTTATCAGACTGTATTGATGAGGCACGATAACGTACTGGGCTTCATCGCTGCCGACATAAAAGGAACCGGCTCTTGGACGCAGATGTTACTGATCACCGACTACCATGAAAGAGGATCGTTATACGATTACCTGCAGACCACCGTCCTCGATCACCCCGCGTTACTAGCAATTTGCCTTTCGATCGCCTCTGGAATCGCTCATCTTCACACCGAGATATTTGGAACCCGCGGCAAGCCTGCCATCGCTCACCGAGACATCAAAAGCAGAAATATTTTGGTTAAAAGAAACGGCGAATGCGCGATCGCCGATTTCGGTTTGGCGGTAAGATATATCAGGTAAGCGATCTATACGCCTTGTTTATCAGCGAACTTGGAATTATGTGATACGATCTGTTCTGTTAAACACGTGTTACTTTGTTCGCAGCGAAAGTGGGGAAATCGATATTGCGCCGAACACCCGGGTGGGTACCCGTCGATACATGGCTCCGGAAGTTCTGGATGAAACACTGAACGCATCCTCCTTTGATGCGTTCAAAATGGCGGATATATATTCGGTGGGCCTAGTGCTCTGGGAAGCGTGCAGGAGATGCGTGACCGGTGCTAAAAATTCGATCGTCGAACCGTACGCTTTGCCGTATCACGACGTCGTTCCGGCCGATCCAGATTTCGAGGATATGCGGTTAGCGGTTTGCGTGAAACGGTTACGCCCGGTGATACCAGCGCGATGGGAAAATGACACGGTAACGATCAAAATCATCGTATTTCGCGCGTAGAACATACGCGATATTGATACCGATACTAATTCTTTTGTTTGTTCTCCCTTGCAGATCCTATTTGCTCTGAGTAAGCTTATGGCCGAGTGTTGGCACGCGAATCCTGCCGTTCGTTTGACGGCGCTACGCGTGAAAAAAACGATATCCAAGTTACACATCGACAACGCCATCAAAATCGTGTAGCGCTTGGCATCGTTGGTCGAATACGTTCTATTACTTGTTCTAAGCTTACCGACTATTTTCCCCCTGTACATATATGCTCCTGGTGTACATAAGTTTATCGACAGACTGCAAGCCCGAAGACTGAGTACTAACATTTATAAATACACGACGATGTATGAACGCGAACATTTTTATGATCGATGAGTGATTGGGTTTGGTTTTGGTTGTCGTTGTCCTTGTCGTTGTCCTTGTCGTTGTCGTTATCATTGTCTGTCATGAAAGCGGTTATAAGTGAGTATGTATCGTGTGCGAATGCTTTTCTCTCCTTTTTCTATTTCTTTTCTTTTCCCTTTTTTCTCTTTCATCTTCTTCTTAACCAGAATGACCGACGAAACGCGGTCGTTTTAACGCTCTTCGAGTTCGTTCAACGTAGTCGATGATGGTTACTACTTATTGTTAGGAAAGGTAACGTTGTTCTGCCAAGAAGTAGTTGTTGTTGGAGTAAGTTTAGCTAGCGGTTAAAAATCTATTCGTAATGGAAGCGATGGCTTTATCGTTTTTATCCTAGTGTTTCAATTTATCGTACCGTTCAATTCGTGCGAAAATTTATGCTTGTGCGTCTAGAAAACAATCATCGAAGAGGAATCGAAAATGACTTTACCGATACGATTGAAAAGTCTTGAAGAATACATTCAGGTTTCGCATCGTTCGGGGATACGATGATGTGAACGCGAGCTTTTGACGTTGCAAACGTTCAACGAAAGCACAACGTTTACGTATTCCAAATATTCTTCCGTGTCGGAATATCTTGCTTCGTTTATAAAAGAATTTCATACGATTTTTCGTATACCGTTCACTTCGATACCGTTTTCTTTCAATCGATCTTGTTACGCTTATTTTTCACTTTGAAAGCAGGAATTGTGTTTCATCGAACCTGCAGTTGCGTTGATACGTACTTGCACACTCTTTATTTTTCTTCTCTTTTTCGTTTTCATTCTCCTTCTCCTTTTTCACCTTTTTTGTACGATCCTGTATTATCTGTACAGTATGTAATTTATGTTTTTAAGTTGTACAAATGAGATATATCGTTTAGCTTAAGAGCAATTAGAGATATAAAGTATATTAAAAACGTCGATTGCCTAGACTTCGAAGATAATTTTTAACGACGTGATCGGCGTAACGATAATAATTTTTACAGTTTAATAATCACCTATATCTATGTATATATTTTTTATTTTTATTTTTTTTTTTTTCAAATTTTAAAGATTTATTCGAATACGCGATAGTTTGACGTATTCGTGATCTTTGTAAGATGCACGGATTATGGAAATCTCGAACGAAAGGTTTTAAAGAACCGTTGCCATTAACTTGAAATCATTGTTACGTCCGACTTCCGTATACGCGCCATGTAACGGGAGTCACTGTTAAATAGTATTTAAGTTTCTGTTCGGGAAGATGAATTGTAATTGCATTAAAAATCATAGCTGATAGTTGGCTGATCGCGGACAATGAAATTTATATTTTTAACGAGTATTAAATATTATCGTCTTTTTCAACGGGTCAATTTTTATTTATTACTTTGACGACGTACGATATTATCCCGTTTTTATGCGTGCGCTGTTGCCTAAAAATGGTTAAACGCGTGCTCGTTTGCGAAACAATTTTATTACAAATAAACACTTGAAAATAATAGTATCGTAATCATGAGATCGTAAAATCGCTAAAGCTTGAAAGTCATCGTCGTTATCCAATTGCCTAGGTCAACACAACATCACTCGCTATTCATATAGTTCACACCACTACTAAGCTTTATTCACTAACACGTTGCAGTGAAATATTTACGCATTATAGAAATACCTAATGTCGCAGGAAAGCATTATACCCCGATACGAATATCGGTCTTTTTATTTTTGACGTTTGTATGTAACATATATCTTGAAAGCATAATCCTTACATAATACTTACATAAATTTTACAAAAAGTATAACAACTAACTTTAAAATATTTTCAGCATACATTTCTTAAAATACTACTTGTTCAACAACTGTAATTATAAAAATAATGATGATAACGGCGATGACAGAAAATTTTTGTTCTTCAATAGTTGGCAGCACTGCATTTTGAGGAAGGGACGCCGCTCTCCGCTTCCTTGCCGCACCGGTCTGTTTCAGTCCGCCATTTTTTTTACTTCGGGAGCGTGTAGTTCAGAGTCGTGTTTAATCGTGCTTTTTTTACAGATATACTGACTTGGTAAGTATCTGAATAATTATAAACTATTTTATGCATAATCCGTTATCGCGTGAAAGTAGCAGGTACATTCGGAAGCGTAGTTTAATCACAATATTGGTCGTGATGTCGTATCGCTGACACGCAGGATACTCGACCACGCCATTTCACGCTCGCCGAGTTCTATTTCGTTTAATGCCACGGACGTTTGTGACTGTTATTTCCGACGAGCCGAACATACCGATGTTCGATCTAGTGTAACCCAAAACGTATCACGTACAGATAGAAAAACGTTTTCGATCGTGTTACGGTCGCGTATAAGGTAAATGTGCGCGTGTGTGTATGCGTCATCCTATCCTCTAATTCGCACCTCGTCGCTATTTACGTAGTCTGATTTCTTACGGTAATTTTCCATGCAACTTTTACGACACGCGATTTTAATTTTAACAATTGTAACAGATTAATTTTTGTTCGTGATTATTACCATTAATATCGATAATTGTTCGCTATAGAGACGATATTTTTCTTATCTTTCTTTTTTTGTCCTCGTATACGTTAAAAACGTGTTATCATAGATACATTTATGACGAATGTTGTCTTAACATGGTAGGGGTAGTTTAATCGTTTCGACGAATTGAAGTTGATAGTTTAACAAAATACATAAAAAATGCTTATGTTGTGAATAATCCAAGTACGCGTTATTATACCCGCATGAATGAAAGGGAAGGGAAACGTAAACGTAAACGTTAGCATGCTTATAGATCGGTAGAAACGAAGCAACTTCCGTGCAGGGTTACCAACTGGAAAAATTCAATATCTAGGTTTTTTGTGCTTGAGTAAAGTTTCTGATATATTGACATACACCAAATTTATTATTTATTCTGTTTAACGTATAAAATAACATGAAGAAACTTCGTGTGTACTTTGTTTTAACAAAAGAGACAGTAGAGAAGATTACGAGCGAAAATGAATAAAAGTTCCAAAATCCAAATTGGTAACCCTGTTTACGCAACGGATTATGTGAGCGAACGAAATGAAGATGGAGACGGTTCATTGGTGGTAGGTTTTCGAACGTAATTTGTCGTGCCGTAATCGTTCGACAGAGGTCGCTGCTCGTACTAGCCTTGGTATTAGCTCGCACGAGCGGACGCGGCTAGTAAGACGCCATTGTTAGATCGTGTTCACTCGCGTCAAGTGTTGCCGAAGTCGTATACGCGGTAGTATCGACGCGAGATTTTTTGCTAAAACTTGTTTGCGATAGATTTCGGTGAGTTGCGTGAAAAGGTGCAATAGTTTGTACGCGTAGGGCACGTAACGATCATTGGTAAACGTAATTACGCGTATTCGGTGAAATTGGTGCGCCATTTCGACAAGGTCGGTACGTTCTTTGTACTTACTGCGTGTTTTCGTACCGTGCTAAGTATTTTGGGGTCGCGTTCGTTCCTTTCCTCTCATCGAGTTACTAATCGGATAATCGAACATGTTTCACGCGAGTGATCGTCGCTTGAAATCAATTCGATTCGTGATTCAAACGATCGAGCAAAATCAACGAACTCCGAAATTCGAAAACTTGGATCGTCGGCAAAATGGTGGAAAAGAAGCATCCTAGAATGGGTGGAGAGTGGAGAGTGGCGAGTGGCGTGTGGCGCTTGTAGAGGGGTGAGGGGCAGAGGGGTTCTAAACAATCGCGTCACCATTGAGTATCCTCGACGAATTTCTTGGTTCGTTTCGCGACGTTCTTTCGTGCGTAATACTAAATCGCTTAAATAATATCTCGGTAAATTTTACGTTATTTCGGCTAAATGATACTTTCGTGATAGGAAAGGTACGTTGACTGTGTCATTTTTCACGAGTCAATTCGATCGCGCTCCAAAGGGCATAAAGTAGAAAAACATTTGATAATCATAACGTAGTTGCAACGCGTCATAATCTTTCTAGCGTGGCGCGTAATACGTTGGTAAAAGGAACACGCGAGTAGGCGGTAAATAATATTTGTAATGTTTTGTTTGTGAAAGCAGGTTCTAGAACGAGCCGAAAATGCCAGGTTTTAGTAGCGTTGGCACGTTTAAAATCTTTATCGGCAATTTAGCCGACAAGACGTCGAATGCCGATATTAAACCGTTATTCGAGAAATACGGAAAGGTCGTAGAGTGCGATGTGGTGAAAAATTACGGATTCGTGGTAAGTTTGAACTTTTCGATACGCAGGATCTTTTTTTGTCTCTTAAATGTTTCGGAACGTCGTTCGAACGTTGACGCGCGATTACGATAGATACGTTTTTTCATTTCGTACTGTCGTTACCAAGTAAACGAGTAAGCGATAATATTACGTATTACGTTTGATAGCATATGGAAAATGAAGAGGCAGGGAGAAACGCGATACAAAATTTGAACGGACAAATAGTTCACGGGCAGCCGATCAAATGCGAGGCAGCAAAGAGTCGTAAGGGGCCAAACACTCCTACGACAAAAATATTTGTTGGCAATCTGACGGATAACACGAAAGCGCCGCAAGTGCGCGAACTTTTCGCTAAATACGGCACGGTCGTGGAATGCGATATCGTGAGAAATTACGGATTCGTCCATCTGGAAGCGACGGGCGACGTGAACGACGCCATCAAGGAACTGAACGGACAAATGGTCGACGGTCAACCGATGAAGGTTCAGATATCTACGAGCAGAGTACGACAGAGGCCAGGAATGGGGGATCCCGAGCAATGCTACAGATGCGGTCGCGGCGGTCATTGGTCCAAGGAATGCCCGAAAGGAGGAATGGGAGGAGGTCCGGATAGAAACGGATACAGGGACCGAATGTTTGGACGCGACCCGTATCCTCCACCGCCGCCACCACCGTTCCTACGGGATCGGCTAATGGGTGGTGGCCGCTTTGGAGTGAGTATTTTTCTTTACGTAAACACTCGTCCATGAACGATGACGCGAACAGAAAAACAATTCACCAGTATATCGATAATTAACGTTTGCGTGTTTTTTGTTTGTCGCAGGATTACGAAAGCTACTACGACAGAAGGGGCTTCGAGGACACCAGGGATCTCTACGAGAGGCGGTTTACGGGTATGACAGGGCCCTGTGACATGGGAACATCCATGTGCGGGCTTGACTTTCCACCAATGACAATGCCACCTCTACCTCCAAGACGAGATCCAATGCCTCCTATGCCTCCTCTAGGTATGGGATCCATGCGCGACACTGGCTTCTCCCGTGGGAACGAGTATGGCATGTTCAGCCGCCGATCACCCCCTCCAAGTGGCAACAACGGCCGGTTCAGGTGAGTACAGTCATCGCTTACCGACTGCCCATTCGTCCGACTTAACATTGTGAACGTTCCAGGCTGGATTAACAGCTCATGCGAATTGGGGTTGATCGGTGATTCGTCGACATTTTATATATCATCTATTTATCTATCTATATATATTTATACAGGGTGTCCCATGCGACCAGGATAAGCTACGGCGTTCAGACGGTAGAAGCTAGAACAAATTTCATCAGGCAAAATTAAACTGTTTTCAGCAATGCGTCATACATGTGTCTTCTCCAAAACTGCTGACGTTTCAAAGACACTTTAGTTCTATTTTTTTTTTCATGGAACTATATTTGAAGTCTGCAGTTTTGGCAAAGATGTGTAATACGTGATGTGCTTGAAATAATTTAATCTTTCTTAATGAACTTTTCGCTATCTTGTACCATTTTAACGGTGGTTTGTCCCAGTTACTTGGGCCACCCTGGATATCGTATTTCTTTTTCCGCACGAATCGTAGACTTGTTAAGTCACGTACATGTACATCTGTAGGTATATGTACGCGTGTACACATCGTGTCTGCGATTTGTATCGCGTATTCAGTACGTAATCTTTCGGGCAATATTCGGCTGTACTTTTTACGAGCAATGAAATTGAACGCGTAGTCGTTGGTATTTTACGTTTGGTCGTTGAAGCGAATCCGTGCGTGGCTGGGTCTTTATTTTTTCTTTCTTTTTTTTCTCTCTCTCTTTCTGGCACGAACACAGGACGTCTCGGAAAGGTCGTACGTCGCGAGAACTGCAGATTCTTTGAAACGCAAAGTACTTCATCCAACGATTCGCGGTTTCGTTTTCGAGGTACGGATTTCGCGCAAACGAACGATATGAAATCGTTCAGAATTTAGCGTTTGTCGAAGAGAGACAATGGAACCTTGGTACCGTTTGGGTAAAAGGCGGTAAAAGGTTTTTCCTGTTCGTTTTTGGCACGGAGAATCTGCGGTTTTTTGGACGATGCAACCTAATCGATACTACACGGAGCGTACGCTTCTTTCACATACAATTCGAGACGATATAATTGGTATTTTTGTTGAAATTCGAGTACGAGTGTCGACCCGATGCCCACACGAGTGCAGAGTCTGCGTAATAAAATGCTAATATAATATGACGCTTGGACGTTTCTGTACATTCTAAATTTCAGTGCACCTCAGGCTGCGTACCATCTTTGTCCATGAACGCGGGCAACCCTAGAGAGACAGTCCCGGGCCAACGTTCAAGTCGTGCAAGAGTAAGTCTTTGACCACATTTGTTAGCGAGTAGTCGTACCTCGTTGTTGTCGGTAAACGCGCTATTCTATACGAGCAGCTTCCCTCGTTTTCGTTTCACGCGAGAAATTCCGGGTCTCGACTGATCGTACCTTGAACATGTCGACTGCTCTTCTAGGGATGTCCCTGTTCATAGACTCTCTTGATCCATGGCGTTAACTGCGAGATTGGCCTGTATGTCTCTCATGAATCCTTTGTGTTTCAAGCGCTCCTTATTACGTACATCACTCGACCGGGAGTGGCGCGGAGGCCTGGGATGAAGAAACGTTCCTAAGGAATGCGAACTAGATTTCTCGATCGCACCACCGCGAGCCAGGATGCGATCCTACGCAATTCTAACGAACTCTCGTACGCTGTAGATAGAAAAGAAAAACGAAACGGAAACGAAAAACACGAAAAAAAAATGAACGGAAAAAAGTAAGGGTTGGCGCGATTTCTAGGAATGACGCCCGTCGATTGTCTTTGAAACGTTTCGTAAGTAGAAATCAGCTCTCCAGACGAACGGGACAGAAAATTTGGATAACGCCGATTCGCGGTCATCTCCGCTCTGTGATCATCGAGGCTCGGTTTTGCGTTAGAGAAGAAAACAGCACCTGCGCGTGTTCGAACGACAAGGTTCAAATCGTCGAGACGTCCCTTTTCACATTCTTAGATAATTTCGAATTTCGTCCTTTCGAGACGGTACCATCTGTCCTTGCTATCCTCTTCTCGTTCCGCTCACGCGGCGTTTTATCGAGTTCAGTTCCGTCGACGAGGCATCAGAGATCAAAATCGCGTTAATTCGAAAGATCGATACGATGGTAAGCTGCAAACGCGACGCGGCACAGTGTGCCAAACTCTGTGTCGCTCGCGTAATCGTACAAGCTTGGAAATTACGATCCACGGTTCTCGGAAGCTGACTTCTACTCGCGAGGTTCGAAGCTTTTCATGTATGTAAAATTCATTCGCAAACTTTCAAATAGAAAACAGAGTTGATTGAACTTCTCGATCGTTCTGAATAATTTGAATTTGTTGTTGCACGTTACCTTATTACCCTACATGATCCCAGCCTGGGCTGCAAACGGCTCGTTACGCTCTGATCTTTCGACTCGAACAATCGCATGGGTTCGAAATCCAGTCTACCGCTGCCTGCCTCATATGACTGGCCGATAAAACGCGGATCTCGTATTTTCGCCGTTACCGAATCTTTAACGCGTGTACTCCTGCGTTCGATCGTTTCGATCCTTTCGAGGCCGTGTCTCGCGTCCACCGAAGCGGATTATTCGGAAACGACTCGCGCGCAATTTAGGCGGGTTCGAATTAAGGATAGATCAGAATCGAACTATGATAGTCCTTCGATCGGATACGACGTTGCTCCGAGTGCCGCTAGTTTCTCCGTCGCATCTTCATCGTTGAAAATTCTCGTTCCAGGCGTTTATTTGTGTGTCACGCGTTCTTATAGAAAGAGAGAGAGAGAGAGAGTATGAGAGAAAGTTGAAAGGTGTTAGCGCGATCGAAATTCGAATGAACGATCACCCATGAAACGACTTCATCCTCCGTTTCCTCACCTTTCTTCGCCTCTGTTAACACAGCAGTCATATTAGGCGGCACGCAATCATTTTCCTTTGACTTTGAATATACAGGGACTAATTCACAAAGTTAAGCCTTGGACAAGGGAGCAAGTTACCGGTATACGTTGATCTCTGATCATCCGTAGATTCGATTATTTATTATACCCGCTGTTATAGTAGAGGCATGTACGAGGACTTCAGCCGAGATTCATTCGAAGAGCGTAGGTAAGTAGACGCGTAACGAACGGGTCGCGTCATCCCGAGTCGTCGAAACGTTTCTTCGTACTCGATCGTTGTCGCGAAAATTCATCCGGCTAACTTTATCCTCTTTACGAGTCCTGCTACGCCGTCGCAGCCCGATCGTCTCGCTTCTGAATCACAATCAGGTCCTTTTTTCGTTTTTTTGCTCGAGTTAATGGCCATTTAGAACGTAGCGAGACGACGAACAGCGAAGCGTACGGTTTCGTAACAAAGGGTATCGTTTCTTATCGGTAAGAAACAGTACAGTCAAGAGCAAGTCTGGCTTCCCTAGGGAGAATGGCAACCGTCTCGGTGATTTTTAGAGATTTTTCACTGGTTGAAAATTTTGAGATATCAAAATTTGGCGGTCTCGATATTTGGGGATAGGAATTTATGACTAGGGATTTTTTAGTGGAGATATCTGGGGACATAGGTATTTGGTGGTATAGAAATTTTGGGACATAGGTGGGGATTTATTGGTTTGGGGATTGATATAGCAAATCTAGGAATTTGGGAATTTAGAAGTTTGTTAAATAAGAAATGAAGAATTTAGAAATTTGGTAAATAAGAAATTGAAAATTTGGAAATCTGATGAATAAGAAATTAAGAATTTTGATATTTAGAAATATGAAAGTTCAATAATCGCGAAATACAAACATATGAAAAATTAGAAGGGGATTAAAGAATCTGTGACTTAAAGAATTTAGAAATTTGCAAATTTAAAAAATTGAAACCTTCAAGAGTCAATTTGAAAATTTGTGAATTTCGAGATTTGTAAAGATGAAAATTAAAAAATGAAAAATTTGGTTTCCGACAATTTATAAATGTAGGTATTTGTAAGCTATAAAATCTGGGTATTGAAAGATAAATGTCATCCAAAGGAAGCCTACGTTGCACCCGAGTGTACAATTAGATAGCGAGAAAAACGTGGAAGTCCATGGTTCAAATTCACATAATTTTCTTCTTCCCCATTGCGTGTATACGCGTAATTACTATTCGAGCACGCGTACGGTTTTACGTCTCATTCGCGACGATCGGTAGTCCGCGTAGTTCTCTATTTCCGCGGTACCATGTACCCTTGTCTACTTACCTATCTGCCCTGTCTCGTATCTCGCGAGTTCCTCGCCGTGTATTTCGTAAAACGTAGCCTTGGTTAGCAGACCGGTATTACGTGTCGGTTCGCGCCATATTAAATCGTCGCGGATCGGTCTGTCGGTCTCCGCGTGTCGCTAGCAGGAAGCCTCGGAACCGAGATACTGTGCTCTATCGTTGTGCACGTGCCAACATTCCACCAAATCGGGAGACGTTTTTTTCGGGAACGAGATTAGGCAGCAAATCGAACGAAAAGAACACAAGTTTGATCGAGTCGCAAGCCTTTCTTGCGCCCCCTTTATTTTACCTTTATTTCCAGTTTTCCTATCCCCGACACGTAAAATTTTTCGCCGCCGTCGCCGTTGCCGTCGCCGTCGTCCCCACCGTCGCCGCCAACACCATCGTCGTCGTCGTCGTCCTTCTCTTCGTCCTCGTCATCGTCGTCGTCGTGGTCGTCATCGCCTTCGCCGCCGTCACCGCAACCACCATCGCTACCGGTACCGTTATCGTTCGTTGCTTAACGCCTACCGTTTACCGATACCTTCTATCACCGAACGCGTCCTCTATTTTCGCACCTTTTTTCACCCCGTCGATACTGCGTCCAGTTACGCGTGTTATTTTTTATTCGGTGTCGATGCGATGGGTTCGTTTTCTCGATGTAACAAAAGCATCCTCGGCATCCTCCTACCGAGATGGAACTTCCCTCGATCGCTCAGGTTTTCCATCGGAGTATAGTACTCTTTTCAGGCTCGGAGAGCATAAGATCCGTTTCGGTAGGATGATGCTCGCGACGACGATACCGTATGTTTTTTGATGCTCGTTTTCATGACGCGCACGCGAACACGCACCGTTCGTTTTTTTTCTCCGCGAGACACGGTTCGGTCAATCGTGAGATCCTCGGTGACGGAACGTTTCTGATCGAACATGTCTGAAGTTTCAAGCAGAATGCGTCGCGTTCGAAAACGATCGAATCGGAGGAACGCGCGTTGCGTCAAATCGGCTGCGTTTTCGCGACGCGTCGCGATCACGAAAATCGGATCATCGTGTGAATAGTTGTAGCGCGCGCGATGATCGTTTCGATTATCGATTTCGCGGCTCGGCCTCGTACGGACTTCCTTTTACGAGGATCGTAAAAGGAGGGACTTTAATCGAACCGTTCGTTTGCTGCTCGGCGTTTCGAGCGTATCGTGCGTATCGTAATTTTCTTGCTCCCGACGATATAAATTGAAAATTTCCTTCTAATTGCGCGACATAAATATCCATACATACACGTACATTCGCAATTTATCTATAGTTAGCGGCACTCGTATCGATAAGGAAAAACGCGCAAATAAAGAAACGGAGTTAAACGAGAGATACGCCGCGTTCGGCTTCCACCTCAACGATTTCTCCCTCTCCCCGTAAAACGAAAGGAGGAAAATGCGTGCAGTTTTAACAAAGTTTCCATTACGAAAAAGCGTACTTTGATCGCTTCGGACACGCGAACGCGGTAGATCGGTAGGATGCGTTAATTGGGAATTTGAACTGGGTCGTGCGAACATTATATCATTAGTCTGTAGCCACGTAATATCGTTTTATTAACGTACTAGAATTAATTAACGTAAAGAGTTAGCGAAGATTAATAACGCGGTAATCGCAAATGCGCTCTGTTTAGCTTTGGCGCGTTAGTTAAACGCGCACGTACGTCGACGATCACAGTTTCTAGTTTCAAGACAGCGTGTAATATTTTTTCGTCTCGTTTTCTCTTACGCCTCTTTTTTTTTCTCTCTTTTCGACGATACGACCTGTTTTTTTCCATGATAGTTACATTAATAAGAATCGTACCGATAATGGATAAAGAAACCAATGTAATAACAATAATGTACTTGTGGAATTCACAAAAAACCAAACGGAGTTTCGTGTTCTTTAATTATTATCACTTGCACCGGTTGCGTCACGCAAGCCCACCCTTCGCCAAAGTGTACATCCTTAATTCTTGATCCTTCGCGAGATTTCTCTGGGTCGCCGATGGAAGGACTCGTAGTCGGTTGACGGGAACGAAACGCGCGTTTTCCTGGCTTCCTGCGCGTCGTCCGCGCGCGTTGCGATGTCTCGCGATCGGCCACGATTTTCGATCTCGCTTCTGCACCATCTGTCTCGTATCCCTCTCCTTCCGTCCACTCCGTTCGCGACCACCCCGCGAACGATATCGTTTTTATTCTTTTTAGTCCAACATGTCGCAGGGTAACCCCCGTATCCGTATTCTCTCGTGTACGGTTTTACCGGCGATTCGTCGTTCCGATTTTGGAATCCGTTGCTTCCGGCTTGCCGTTTCCGGATAAAAATAATCGAGCCTTTTTCTGTCTCGACGAGAGGAGCGCGGACAAAAATACATTCGGTGGTTCTTGAAACGAGCGAGCGAGCGAGCCAACGAGAAAAAGAATTCGAGTTCTCTTTTTCGAAGTACAGGCTTTTCAGAGGATAATTCTAGGTTAATTCTTTTTCATTTTTATTTAATAATACTATTGGGTCCGACGCAAATTTTTCGATACTTTTTCGGAGTATATATAGAAACGTGTGTCGTATATACTTTACACTTTGACGAATTTTCCGAGTTTTGCGGTAACTATTTTTATACACGCGAAATACCGTAGAACTCGTTCATCTCGCACAGCGAGGTTTTTTTTTTTAGAAATCTAGTAATTTTCCTTAGCTCGCATAGCGCGTGTGCGTCTGTGACTGGAGGTACAATGCGAAAAAGGCACGGCGTGAGAGAAAAACAAATGGAATTTGCCGATCGAAAGAAAAACATAGATACGGGTAATTTGTCGTCGTGCAAAATTTCAGTATAAAAAAAAAAAAAATGTACAACTTGATCGCACGATGATCCGCTCGATCGAGTCGTCGAAGATCACGTCGTACCGGAAATCACGTCGCTAGGAAACCCACGGGATAACTCGTGCACACGCAATCTCTCGTAACGCTATGGACGTAATGGCATTTGGTAGTTTCGATAACGTTGCCTCGTTCGGCCCGTTGCTACCGGTCAAGTTCGCAATACGTCGTCCTCGTCGTCGCCGCCGCCGTCGTCGTCCTCGTCGCCGCCGTCGGGATGTGTACCCGTGCCGAGAAAAAGATCGACGAGACGGAAATCACTCGCAAATCGAGACACGCACCCACGCACGCTTCGAAAGCCCGGAAACACGTATACGGAATCCCTCGACTGAATGACGGCTAAAAAAAAAACGTGATGTATGCGCATCAACCGTGTCGCGTTGATAGATGACACGTGGTCGCGTTGATACACGCGACTTTTGAGAGACGGACGGGTCGTGAGAACGGAAGATGCCGGCCGGAAAGCTGCTCCACGTATTCGAGAAAAACGGAACGGAACGAATGCACCGATCGATCGGGGTAGAAATCGGACCATGCGACGATACGTGCGTGGTGCGATATCAACCAAGTATAAATAGTCTGCTACGGGAATCGGGACGTGTAATTCTTCGCAAGCCTGACGGATAACCGAACGTGTCTCGTGCCGGGTCGTCGGTTGCCAATTACCGAACGAAACGAAAAATCCGAGAGACGCGCCACGAAGAAAACGTAAAAAAGATACCATGCGTATTGTAATGTGATGTATGATATAGGACACCGTAGCCTCTACCTCGCACGCTTCTGGACACATGTGGAAGGAGCTGCCGGCCAATTTCACGATGTATCGGCTACGAAAGGGGAAAGAGAATGATGTAAAGCGATGAAACGAGAAGAGAACGTACAGACAGAAAAATCTGGAGAAAGAGAGAAAGAGAGGGAGGAGGAAAGAGGAAGGCAAGGTGGTTCAACGCGTATCCTTACGTAGCAAGGTAATTGTCGACCAGGCAGGACACCGTTTCGTCTCCCGTAGATCCCGCCGAGCAGATAGACGAGCACACTGGCGTTAAACCACGTCGTATCAAGGCAAGTGTCCATAATCGAGTCTATCCGCGTCATTTTCATTCGCGTGTAAAGCGAGTAAAAGCGAAACCCGCATCCTTTGACGGTATATCAAAATCTCTTACGACTGTTCGCAGTTTTCTCTACCCACAGATCGTTTTGAGAGCCATGTTTTCTTTCTCAGGAGATGCGGTTAAGCGCACGCACGCACGTAAGCACGCACGAACGAACGCGCGAACACGCTGAAATCTTCGATGCGAAAGACTTGCTATGCGAATACGCGAGTCCAGAAAACGCCGATGCTGCGAACCTACGCTTCGACGCTTCTTTGTCATAGATAACGATGGATTTTATTATGTTTTTGTCTTCTGTGTGAAAATACGTAAGGAAAAGTAAAGTCTCTGTGCGTCCAATCCTTTCGTCCTTCTTATTCGTTTTGTGCGCAAAATCGACGATCTGATTTTCTTTTGTAATTACGTATTGTATTTTTCTTTATTCTCCCATTTCATTCCACTTTATTTTCCTTTTTTTCTTTCGCGATGTACGATTCGAAGTTGAAAAACGTAGATTATGTATCTCGCCGGAATATCTTGCGCGTTACGTATCGCGCAATTTAATCTTTACAAATTTGCGTTCGAACGTGTATTCAAATTCTGCGAATATTAAAGCGGTAAGTACGATAACAACGATACATTCAGGTAAGGTATAGATGCTGTTACGAATTTACAAAGATTTTGTAAATAAAAAGAACTCCGGATTATAGGTGAATACTTTTCTTACGACATGTTATATCAGACCCAGCTTTCCCGCTAATTTGGTAGCGTAACGTAACATGACGTAACTATAATACGATCGTATTAATAGCATCGATTATATATCTTTATGTATACAGCGTAAGACGTAAATTTTGCACAACAGAGACAAAAAATTACGTAGCGTTCCGTGTGTTATTTTCCGTAGGATACAAGCCAATTATCTACTTGTTACTTGTCGAATTGAATAAAGAAGATTATAATACTTGTATATTATGCGTTTATACTGATAAAATAAAATTGCCCATTTTAATTAAATAGTTTATTTCGTAAAATACACACCGCAATTTGATGCAACAATATAATCCTTACAAGATTTTTAATCTATGATTGGGGTTCATTTAAAAAACTGTTCGTAATAAGCAATATGTTTAAGATACCAGTGTGGCTTTTCGAAGCTAACTCGTAGGAGTTGTGGTTCACAGTTCACGATGCTTTGTTCGTTCTTGACGCAAGATTCTAAAATCTGTTGATGTTTGTATCAGTAGCTCATAACGTAAAAAACGATAACCGATGATAACGTGACTATGCAAATATCGCTAAAAATAAACGATATTTCTATGACTAGTCTGAGTCGTGAAATACGGAACTGGTTGGTTGCGCGGCTCAGTGGCGCAGTGTTACCATTCGCGAACGTTACGTTTCGAATCCTTGTTCTTGGTTGACTAAATTTCTAACAAATGGCTGTGGATTTACGGTACGATTGATTCTTGCAGCAAGTAGTTCATATTTCATCGATTCTCTTTTTTTTCTCTCGATAATGTCAGTGATTTTTAACAATTTCGTTTCGAGGTTAGGCTAGGTTGAAAGTGTGTCAGGCGTGCACGTTTCGTGCACGCGGTTGATCATGTGCTCGCATGTTTCACTGTTATATGTGATGCTATATCGAAAGTTATGTAATTCGATTACAAATTTTTACGACATTACTTAAAAATTTGTGATAGACAATGCATGACCAACGTTTTGTAATTCTAATTATACATATAACGCATATTTTACGGTTTTATGCGATATACGCTGCGATGTGAGAAAAAATTGGAGGTTTTACGATTCTCAGTGCCGGATTATGAAGATTGAGAACCTCGATCATAACGCGTTTTCTAAAAATGCATTTTCGTATAGTCGTGGGAAATATTTAAAACTGATGGTAAACATTACGTTCCATTTGCAAGCTATCAAATGGTTAGTATAAATATTGTAAAATGTTTCAGAGAGGGTCTACTGCTAGGCATGGGTAATCCCCTTCTTGACATTTCAGCAACCGTAGACGACAATTTTTTAAAAAAGTACGAATTAAGTTCGAACAATGCTATTCTTGCTGAAGAGAAACACAAATCTATGTACGATGAACTAATTGAACAGTTTAAAGCAGACTTTATTGCTGGAGGTTCTGTACAAAATACAATGAGAGTAGCGCAAGTAAATACCTTATACACTTACAGTATATACTATTAGCTCAAAGTTGCAAGCATGAATTGTTAAATATTCTTTAGTGGTTTCTGGAAAAACCAAGAGTCGCCACTTACATGGGTTGCGTTGGGATAGATAAATATTCAAAAATTTTAGAGGAGAGAGCTAAAGCTGATGGTTTGAACGTTCGTTATCAGTATACGAACAAAGAACCTACTGGTACCTGTGCAGTCCTTATTACTGGAAATGACCGTTCTTTATGTGCCAATTTGGCTGCTGCCAATTGCTTTTCCCTTTCACACATAGAAGAACCTGAAAATAAAAAACTTATAGAAGCAGCAGAATACATTTATGTCTCTGTATGTATAAGTATTTGTATCAAGCCTATCAGCAGAGTAGTTGAACGTTGCATTCTATTCACTGAATTAATTTACAGAGTTTCTTCTTGACTGTCAGCCCAGAAACGATCCAGTCAGTTGCACAACATGCTAATGAAAAAAATAAAATGTTTATGATGAATCTTAGTGCTCCATTTTTATGCGAATTTTATAAGACACCTATGCTGGCAGCTCTTCCTTATGTCGATGTTTTATTTGGCAATGAAACAGAAGCAGATACATTTGCGAAAGTGAATGATTTTGGAACAACGGATAGAAAAGAAATTGCATTGAAACTGTCGCAAATGCCAAAAGTAAATGAGAAGAGGCAAAGGGTTGTAGTGATAACACAAGGTGCTGATCAGATATTGATAGCCAAAGATAATTCAGTGCAAGAATTTCCTGCTACTAAACTACCAGAAGAAAAGGTTGTTGATACAAATGGAGCAGGAGATGCTTTCGTTGGAGGTAAGTTGATCATAGGTCTTTGACACACCTTAAGATTGACAGTATTTCTAAAAAAATTTTTTGTTACAGGTTTTTTGGCTCAACTCATACAAGGTAAAGACATAGAAGTTTGTATAAAATGTGGTATTTGGGCAGCGACACAAATTGTACAAAGATCTGGATGTACTTACGAAGGAAAACCTACCTTCACCCCCTAAAAATACCTAATCAAATAGTAACAATGAATTTTGTACTTAATAAATGTACCTTAGCACTTTTAAGTTTGTTTCTTTGAATCATTAAACATTTATTCTTCCTTGAATCACATTGGAGAAGCATAGCTTGACTTATTGGTGCATTAAAATCTAGCATTGGTAAGAATTAGGCAAGATAATGATTAGGCAGCATTTGATGAGGATATGAAAGAAAATGTTTTCCTATCAATTTCCTATATCGATGATTGTATGGTTATATTTGATCGATTAATAAAATTATACAAATTGCGCGCATGAAATACTGATAGGTGATTTACTTTTCGAACGATACGGACGTTGAAATCGCATTGTATGTAGACATTTGTTATATAGGATTGAAAAATCAATAGAATCACCTACAACATGGTCGGTTCATCGGATGATCACGTATCACATGAAATACAAGTATAAAGGCACGCAGGTCACAACAGTGAAAATAAAATAAAAAGAACGAATATGAGGCATAGCGCGCCTGCGCCACTGAATATTTGTATGTGTTTATCGTAAAATACATAGAGCTGAATGAAGATGAAAAGATAAGAATGTAGATGGTCGAAATACTACACGGTAAGGATAATCAAAAAATGAAAGAGAAACGGAGTAACGAATAATTTTATCAGAAAATGGTATATAGTGTAAACGTTTAACGCGATGTAAAGTCAAGAAAGAGCTAACAATAAAATAATCGTATTCACGAACCACGGATTGATTATAATTCTATTGAAAATATCGAAGTAAACGATGTAGAGCGATAAAAAATTCCCAAGAATGATTAATTGGAACATTCATAGTCACGTGACTCGAATGAAAAATATGCAGAGTAAGAAATTATTGGTCGAAGTTAGTGGTAGTGTCGAACACCAGCCGCGTCGCTACCGTGTCCATATAGAAGGTAATTGTAAACGGTGATATGGATCGGAAAGCAGGAGATGAGCAGATCGAAGCGAAGATAGAAAAAAATATAAGTATTTGGTACGGAGCAAAAGATACAGAAGCTTGATGACTGTCCGACGCGAGGTCGGATCAGCGGTTTCAATGTTCGTTTTCGTTACGCCTTGCATTTCGCAGCCGAAAGGTTTTTCCTAGGTGTTGAACGGGTCGACGGGACACCGCGTGATGTACTAATAATCGTTGTACGTACGAACAGTTGGTTCGTTCGTGTGCGGGAAAAAGGAACGAAACGGGATGCACGTGTGACCGGTAACGAGAGTGTGCGAGTTAAAGCGAACAGTTTGATTGGTTGAGGAAAACGCATGTCGCTACGCCGCTACGACTGTTTCGTGATTCCGCCGTAGCTACGAGCGCGGTGTGCGCAGTGCGCTCCCCACCGCGTGCGCATAATATGTAACCCCCGCAACCGCCATCTTTGTCAAGTGGGTAACCTTTGTTGATTTGTGTGAAATGTGACGCCGTTGTTGCAAGATAATCGGTGATCGTGATTACGCGTCCCGTGTTTCGGTAGTTAGTGATTCACGGATTCGTTCGATCGTGGATTTATACATGGGATCGCCTTGATCAGGTAAAAACAATTTGGCTCTCGTTAAACGTTGCAAGGGAACCACGCGAATCATCAGCCGACGCATACGGGCCAGCGGGTCTGGTCGCTAGCTCGAACGCGAGAGGGAGCGAGAGAAAGAAAAAAAAGAGAGAGAGGTCTCTCGAGAGGGGAGGAAGGGAGGGTGCGAGAGAGACGGCGCGTACGCGCGCGTACAATCGAGAAGGAGAAAGAGAAAAAGAGAGAAAGAGAGAGCGCAAGCCTGTCGGAGCGCGAAAGAGAGGAAGACAATGTTCCGTACGCAAGTGTTTCTCCTTGTACTTTCTTGACGTTTTTGTTGGATCACGCGCGAACAGGCAAACGTTCGAATGCTATGGAATAGCTGCAGGTTTCTCGATGGATCGAAGCGACGCGATATTTTAGCCGAATTATGGTTTCTGCGCGCGAAAAATTGTGCGAAACAACGGAGAGTTGGCCGTGCCTACCCAAGATGGCTGCCCGTCGGGCTTCGAGAAACTCGCGTTCTCGTCGCGTAGTTTACCGCGATTGCACGGTGTCGAGTTTTTCATGGTTTCGCGAGGTGCGCCGTGTCTCGAAATAAAAGGGAGAAAAGCGTGTCCCGGTGTTCGTAGCGATCAAAAGCAGGAACGATCGGAAATAGCGCGGAGACGAACGACGGACTGGTTCGTGGGCGACGGCCGTCGCTGTTACGTTTGCTGATTGTACAGTGTTACAGTGTTACGACGGAGAGGTGACTCGTAAGGAATTGCGATAGTTATCGGCGAGCTATATCGGTCGAGTAACGCGAACCATGTCAGAAGTATGCGTATCAAAGTTGACGATGTAAAATGGCTACCGACGGCAAGGAGTTCGCGGTTACACGGAACCGTATCAGGCGTACGATCGTTTCGCGATTGGCAAGCTGTAACGCGGAACGTCACAGTCGGTGCGTGGTTATCGTTTCGGTTTCGGTTTCGGTTTCGGTGCCGGCGATCGTGGATCGTCGAACGGAGTAGCATCGATTTCGGTAATATCGACAAGTGTTCAGGAAAGTTTGTCAGAGGAAAGAAGCGTGTGCAGAAACGAGGAGTGACGAACAAGAAACGAGAAAGGAGAAACGAAACGAGAAACGAGAAAGGAGAAACGAGTAACGAGGAACGAGAAGCGACGGGCGGCGGTGGTTAGAGCCGTTCGGTAACCGTCCGTTTTCTCGGTGGCAGCTGCTCTCTCTCCGCTGGCGTGTCCTCTCTTTTACTCTCCGTCGGGTGAGAGGGGCCCCGGCAAACACAGTCAGCCGGCCCGACTGGCCTCTCTTCGTCCTCGTCCCCGTCATCGTCTTAGCCGGAGGAACGACGGACAAATAGACGGACCTGGTGTCGGTCGTTCGTTCGTTCGTTCGACCGATACTTACTTTATTCCGCTCGATGCGATAACGAGTCGGAACAGGCGCAGCCGTGCATAGCGACCGAGAGAAAAAGGCTCGTCAAGTCTCGATAAATTTAGGTAAATCAATCGGATATTCGTTGGTCGTGGTCGAGGCTAAGTCGTTTCGCTGGCTCGCTCTCGTACGCTCTCGCTCCCCTGTTATTCCGTAAGATCGTTGGAAACGTGCCGGTGATTGGCCGATTAACGAATTCGAGCCAAGGTCGATATTTAAAATTCAAGTTATCGTGGAAACTCTATCGCGTTCCAAGTATCGCGACGCGGTACACGACCGTATCTTCTACCGGTACAGTTTTTCCAAACTCGAACGGTTTCGAACGGGTCTTTTAGACCGCGTAACGTACGGCGAACCGTATTCTCCTAACCGATCAAACCGTACGTTTACATTGCTCGAAAATTACCGTGACAGTCAAAATCCCACGAATCGAACGTGTATTAATCTAATTGGTCGTTCGGTTCAAAATTAACGTTATGCCGGATCGATTCTTCTTTTTAATTAGAGGGGAATAACTGCGCGGTAGTTCGCGATGGCGCGTTCGTGAGAGGCGTAGTAAAGCGAAAAATCGCGCAAGTCAAAATACGTATTCTGTTGGTGGACAGCGCGACGTGCGGCGTTTAGACACTCATCCGTTTACGAACTGTTCGCACGCTAACAATATAATACATACGCATCTCGTACATCGATCAAAGAGAAGATACTTTTGTTCGTTTCCTACGCGTTCTCGCAATAAAACATAGCTTCATTATAGTTGGCGTTGCTTTAATAAACGTCAAGTTTTACCTTTCCAGAATATCGTTAACGACACGCGCAGCACCCCGTTTTCGGATCGCGTTCAGTTTTACTCGTTGTTTACAAATTCGAATCGACCGAACGTCATCGCGTTTAGAGAAATCCCCGCGAAATTGAAAATTGACGTTTGTGCGAAGCAACGGGCTCGATGTGTTTTGGCGGGAAACGACGTCCGGGTCGGGACGCGTTTTCGATAGGAGTTTCAGGCACCGCGTTTGACGGTGACGTGCAACAGTGAATGCCACGCCGATAGACACGTTCAACCGTTTCCCATAGAACGATTTTGAACATTCGAAACTGCGCCTTTAGGCGAGCGTGCTCGAGAGCGAACGGAGCAGACGATAGGTCGCACATCGGTCGAGGTTAACATACGCTACACGGGACAGCATTTAAGGAGAGTATTTTCGTCTTTTTATTTAGCCTGCTGAACGCGAGCTCGACGCGAACACGTAGCTAGGTCGAAACCTGTTGCCTGGGTCGCGCGTCTTGGTCGGCGTTCGTTAACTCGGTGCAGTTGGCGGGAAAGCTGAAAGTCATACGCGATTTCTTTTCGTTGGATATCCGTCGTTCGATTAACGCTCGCGGAGATAAGTTTACCGGTGACCGGCCGTAATTCGTGGTGGGAGAGTTCAGCTGCGTTCGTGCATCGCCGGTTTACGCGATTGATTTAATTCGTGTCCGTGGGTGATTTCAGGCTGCGCGATGGAAGTGCCCTAAACGATTTCGAATATTTCTCTCTCTTCCACGTGCACGCGCACGTTCTCGAGGCTGACTCGCGTCGAGGAGAAAGTTCACCGCTTTAGGGGAAAATTGGCCAACCGTTTTGCGGCCAGGCTGAAAATTGAACGGTTTCGAATGTCGGCTAATTCGCGACGATGAAACGGGATAGGACAGCCGTCTCGAGTGATCGCGTCGTTGAACGCGAACGGTATGCCCGAGGAACGTTCGCGGAGTGTCGTGCGGTCGATCGGTGAAAAAGCGGGGCGGGAATCGAAACGGAGCGTGGGTCACGACCGTTTAAACGGGTCTCGCGTGGCTGTTCGATCGTCGCGTAGTTAAAACGTTAGTTAGCTCGCTCGACCGAGTAGGAAGCCGATCGATAAATGTCGCGCGTCCTTCTTCTCGATGTTAATCGCGTTTTTGTACGCGGACGGGACGGGCTGCGCGTTAACGATGGCGAGAAAGGAGAAAGAGGAGGAAATGACGCGGAGGAGCGGGAGCGTTGGCTGATGAGCGCGTGTTTTGATTTTAGGATAAACGCTAGAGGAACGTGGCGATCGTAGGCGAAGGAATCATTGGGAAAATCATTGGACGAGTCGCGCAGGATGTGAACACCGTAGCGACGATAAGAGGACCGACCCGAAGACGCTCGAGGGTCGCGTTTAAACGGGGGCGCGTACTCTGGAGAGGTACGCGATCGTCGTCGCCGGCGGCGTCAGCCTCGTCGGCAGACGGCCGACGAAGTCCAAAACACCAAGACGAAGACGAAGAAGAAGGGGCGGACGAAGACGAAGAGGAAGAAATGGACGAACCCGAGTCTGCCGAAACGTGGTCGGCCTGGTTCCTCGACGCGATCCGGAAGATTCGTAGTCAGAAGCAGAGGCCGAGCGTCGAGCGGATATGCCACGCTATTCGTCAACACCACAACTTCCACGAGGAGGAGATCGCCGAGCACCTGGAGGTCGCCGTGAAACGCGGCGCCGTGCTTAAGATCTTCAACAAGGGTCAATCCTCGTACAAGGACCCCGGTGGTTTGCAGTCGAAACCGCTCAAGGTCGGCAAGGCGTCCGATCTCAGCAAGGTGCTGGGCAAGGCCGTCAGAGAGCTCGGCGAGAGGGAAGGCTCGACCCTGAAGAACATCGAGAAGTACATCAGGCAGAGTCACACGGTCGAGGAAGAGGCCGAGGGCGATTTGAGGACAGCGCTCAGGCTATCGGCGAAGAGAGCCGTCGACCGAGGTCTGGTGATTCAGGACGGCAGACTTTTCCGTCAACCGGACAGGCCACCCTATGCCAAGAAGCAGGGGGAACACGCTCAAGCTGCTTTACCGGAACCACCCGTCCCCAAGGTCAGTTCTTTATTCCCCTTTAACGAATTCGTCGATCGATCCAGCGTTCTATATTTCTGTATCATCTCTTTTTTCTCTGTCTCGCGGCACGTAGCAGGTATTCCAGAGAGCGGAGTAGAATAGCGACAAGATCCCTCGATACTATCCGCGATCGAGAAAATGGAAAGAGAGCGAGAGAGCAGGAGCAACCGCGTATCCAATTGCGCGACTATCGCTAGAATTTCCACCCGACCTTGAACTCGGAAGAGCACGAGTCGGAACAGAGTCGTTTGCCGCGTTATTCCAGTGCGCTCGCGGTTAGGCTAGGTTATAAGAAACGCGCGCGCGTTCGTGTACTACGTAAAACCGCTCGATTCGTATCTAACCGTCGCGTTCCAACTTTTCCTCGGCTATTTTAGCCGTAGACTCGACGTTCGAGCGGGCGCGCAACTTTCATCGTGGCCGGTGAAAGAAACGGTCGCGATACGTTTTCGTGGCATGAGTCACGATTTCGTAATGGCGTGTGACGGAAGAGGATAGAAAAATAACGGATGATCGCGATGTCGAAGGAGCCGATCGGCTCGGATCGGCGAAAGGCCGACGCACGAGCGAACGTGTTCAATTACGGGAAAGTTGGCAAAGATGGTCGAGCGGTATCGCGTCGATCGCGGCGTTGTCGACTCGCGGGAACCAACGAGGAAAATCCGCGTTACGTTCTCGTTACGGGCCTCCGTTCGCGACTGGGGAGTCACGCCGTGTGCCCACGCCTCGACGTGGTTAGTCGTGACCAAGAGGCAGCGGAGAGCGCGAACGGCGAAAGATCACGAAGGGATTGGCTGGGATCGGAAGGGGGAGAGGGGCGCGCGTGCGAGAAAGATACCCGGAGAAGAGGCGCTATCTTGTTCGACTTCCGCCGCGGCGATTCGTTCTCTGCTTCTCTTATTGATTCTCTGCGCACGCGAAATCCTTCTCTCTTCCGTTCATCGCGATTCCTCTGTACGTTGTTTCGTCATCGCTCGATTCCCTCGCCTGCCCCGTCCATCGCGTTTTATACGCGCATCAGTCGGCGAACACGAAAAACTTAGTCATAGAACGATCGCGCCGACGCGATGCGATTCCTCGCGATTCTTGTATCGCTTCATTCTCGATACCCGGTTACGCTCGTTTCCGCGTCGTTTCCCGCGCTTTGTTCGTCGCGGCGCTCGGCAACGATCGTGGATCGTCGCTCTTATCGCCCATCTAGTCATTCGAAAAGTAAATCGTTTTCCTACAACGTTTGTCGTCGAGACCGGTGGACGGTTATGTCCTACGGTCGTTCCGATCTAAAGCGTATTCTAACGAGACAGTTTAAGAGCGATATGATCGTGTATCGATGATAACACTTATGAACCGTAAACATTTGGTCAACGACTTTACACATTGGTCGTGCGCATTGGTCGTATGATTCACGTAATAACGAACGTCTTTTACTCGTAAAACGTTTATTTTCATGTCACCGGTTAAACCGAGCGCGTTCAGTACTCGCATACGCGTCTTCGAAAGCGGTACGCTCCCTTAATAAGATGCACCCTCGCTGATGCAGAGATATACTAAAGCTGGGTCGCATTATTATCGAAACGCATAATTACACTCGTACGATATAGGCAACGACGTTTTTCGTACGTTACGGTTTCGTATTCCGAAAGATTGAGCGACGAAGTAACCGTGCAATTTTCGCGCGGGAAGTTTACGCTTTGATTGGTCTGTTACAGTTACCGGCTCCGTTGCCAATATGCAAGGAGTGTCTCGGAGCGACGATAGCCGGAAATAATAACGCGAAACGGAACGGCACGGAAAAGCTGAGCCGATGTAGCGTGTGCGGCGCAGCTCTGCACAATTCTTGCGCACCGCCGGAACTCTCGATCCTGGTCGACAGGGGCGTAACGTGGTCCTGCGACGACTGCTCGCCAACCTGCGCCGGCTGTCAGTTGGAACGAGAGTCACAGAATTACCTGGTGAAATGCGCCGGCTGCGTGAAGTGTTATCATCCCACCTGTCTGGATCCTGCGCTCGACAAAAAGAACAAAGCACCCTGGAGGTGTCGACACTGTCAGACGGCGCATACACCGCAATCGAAGGATGACGCCAAAAGGAGCAAAACGCAGGACTCGAGTTCTCCCGACGACGCGCCGACTAGCGCGAGGAAGAGACTCAGCAAATTACGCGAGAATAGAAAGTAAGCAAACATCTTTTCGTACGGTGGGAACAGTTTCTAACCGGGGTTGATCGCTCGTGTACGGTTACCACGTGTACCGAATCGTGTCACGATACTTGGACGATTCGATGATCGAAAAACTTGGCGGTGACCGGTGTTCTCTTTTGCCCGAGATCAATTATATACTTTCGGAACGGAGCGAATATTTGAAACCGGGTACACGCGGGGGTGGGAATCGAAATCGAGAAGAGGGTGGTGGTAAGCGATAAGATAAGAACGAGGATAATGCTTATTCCAGATCGACGGTATCCAGGAAGAGCTTGACGAGTACGAGTCCGGGCAAGAAAGGCGGTGCTGGAGTGGCACAGGTGGACGGCAACTCGGACGGTAATGCGGGTGTTGTCTCCCCTCGTCGACCACCTTTGATATCCTCTCCTTTACCACAACCCCCCACCCCACTCGCAGGCCAGGGTAGGCTACTCGAAGAAAAGAACGACCGAATCTCCAAAGAGAAGCAAAAGTTCTTTAGACTGAGCGCATTTAACGCGGAGCACAATAAATTGAAGCGGGTGGGGGGCGGTGAGAAATTTAAATCTTCGCAAAACGTTAGTCCTAGGTTGACTCGAGGTAACGCTGCTGCCGCCGCCGCCGCCGTTGCAGCCGCTTCCGCGACCGCGACCACGACCGCGACAACGATCTCGACCACGACCGCGACCGTCGCTGCCGCGAGCAAGACCGAGAAGCAGCAGACGGTGCCCGATAAAAAGGCACCGATAACGTCTAGCAGCAACAACAGTAACAGCAACAGTAGCAGCAGTAGCAGCAGCAGTAGCAGCAGCAGCGACGCGACCGATAGCGATTCCTCCGAGGCCAGCGACACTACCGACAACGAGGACGAAGACGACGAAGAGGGTAACAGTTCTAGCGAGTCCAGCGACTCGTCGTCCGCGGACGAGAGCCAGGAACAACGATTGCCGGTCGAATCCCCGAAACCGAGGGGCCCGTTCTCGTGCGACTTCAACGAGGACAAACCTTGGGGATTCGCCGCGGCGGCTGCTGCTGCTGCTAAGTTGAATATGGAATCGCCGTTTTTCAGCAGCATCACCAACACCTTCGGCGCTCCTTTACCGAAACTGGACGTGAGCGGTACGCCGACGTTCGGTTTGCGCATAAGAGAACCGGCGAGCGTCGATTCGCCGATGCCCGACGAGAAAAAGAAACAGAAGAACGATCGCGGCGTAGCGACCGGTTTCACCACAGCGGACGGCAAAGTAAAACCTGGCGCCGGCCAATTGAAAGGCCTGTTCGACGGTTTGAGTCACTTTTTTTCAGTACCTGGTAGCGGTAGAGCGAGATCTAGCGCGCCGACGCCAAATTACGCTCCCGACAGGAGAAAACGGCCTAACGCGGATGACGCGTCCAGACCGAGCAAACTATCCAGAGGGATACAGAGCAACAGGAGGGTCAGTTTGCCCGCCACCGGTAAATCGAAGGAGAAAAGGAAAGCGCGGGAAGAACCGAGCGACGAACCGAGAATACCTCGACCCGGAGTCTTTCTACCTTCCGACGAGGTGTTGTTCGCTGGTCCGTTTGCCGAGAAAATGACCAAAATGACACCGTCCAATTTGGTGAAAACAGCGGTGAACAGCAAACGACACGAACACGAGAGGAGAAAGTTAATGAAAGACGACCCGTCGGTGATCAAATGCGCCGCGATGGATTTATCGGCATCTCCGTCTACGACACTGGCGCCTTTGCGTTCTTTATCCTCGTCCTTGACGTCGACGTCGACGTCGTCGATGTCGATGTCGAGGCTCGACCAGTGTTCGCGAAAGAGAAACGCGCTCGTTGACGACGCGTCGAATCAAACACGCCACCCTGTGCCCGCTATTTTTAAGTCTGGCCCGTGTTCCGATTCCGTGAAATCAAATCCTAGCCTAAAGTCCATTCCACGAGCCTGTACTAGCGCCACCACCACCAACACCACCACGACACCCCGCGCGACACCCTGCTCCACCAGGAAGGGTAAGAGTCTACCCCACCCGTTCACGAGTCCTAACCTCGATGATGCACCCAATTCGCAAACAATGATTCCCTCTAATCTAATCCTCGCTCACCACCACGTGGATGTGTTGGCGGTGTGGTGTGGTATGATGCGTATGCACGTATGCGCGTGTGCCTGCTTCTGCTTGTACGTAAGCGTGCGTGTGACTGCGTCCGCGTGTACGTGTACGCCCGACGTAACTTCTTCCAAGATAACGTGATTGTTCTACCAATGGTCAAATAGTTGTCAAATGTTCGACCGTCTCTGCTTATCAAATCGTTTAATCATGCCTTAACGAGAACAATCAGGTTTCCCGGTAGGATGAGGTTCGTCGTTGTTTGTGCAGCGTAAAACACGTTGAAATCTTGTTTTTACTCAATTCGTTGGAGGTGAAATCCCTCTCTTATTTTTCGAACCATCAATTGCCAACGAGTTTCATACGTTTTATGCTGCACAAACTTTACCTGGTTACTGCATGTTTATTACTAATATTGTTATTACTACTATTACTACTACTACTACTATTACTACTATCACTATCATTATCATCGTCGTAATTGACCATCATTGCCATAATTATTATCATCATTTTATTACTTGTTGGCTCTGGCATAACTCTCCCTCGTTTTGTCTGTACCTTACATTTTTTTGTAGAGAACACGTACTTTTAGAGTGCACGTGAATACAAACGTAATCGACTAGTTACAAGCATTTCGCGTAGCATTTTCGTTTCGTTAGCTCGCCTGTACGCGTCACGAATCTATACCGAGACCCCTGTTCGTAACCTCGCGGAGATTACCGTCGATACGATCGCTTTCGTCGTGGAAAGAAGAGCCTTCGAATTCGTATACGGTGCACGAAGCTTCGACGGGAATCGTCGTAACGCCTGATCCCGCTTAAAGAAGCGAAGAACCGATAATCCACGGTCGGTTTTCAAGATCGAAGAAACGCGGCAATGGCTGGCATATACCTCGCTCGGCGGCCTGATATTAATCCGATAACTTAAAGTGAACCTGCTGCCACTGACGTTTAGCAGGCACACAGTTGTAACGCTTTCTCACCGCCCTCCTCCGTCATTCGTAACGAACCAACATACTGGAAAGAAAGTAGTCTTTGCCGAACAGCCAGGTTTTCATATTCTGCCAACACATCCCGTCAAACCCATAGCTATCCCGCAGCTTTGCTTTGGATATTATTTCGCCATGTTAACACGGTTGACTAAATATCGTCGCGCGAACGGGTACCACTTAACCCAGGTGCACGGGTTCACGTTCACGCTTCGCGATTACAGTACTTTTGCTTTTACCACCCTCTCCTCTCTACCACCCGAATTTACCGCGAACGTTACGAAACCTTTCAAGACCGCGTCACATCCGTATACCGCGAGAAATCTTTGCTGAATTTGCTTTTTACTATACTTTACTTCGCTCCACTTTACATCGCTTTATTTTATTTGACTTTTACCTATACTTTTTTATCCCATCGTTCTGATCGTTAAGTGGTATCACGATATCGCGTGTACATTATCGGACGATGACACTCGACACATCGGCACGCGTTTAGGATTATCTCACGTAAATCGATTCCGTTAAGGCTCGCGAAAACGAATAGGCGAAATTTCATTTCCTTCCTTGGATCGATCGCGAGGAAGCCGTTGGTAAAAACCAGTTGGTCGATTCTGTTTACAGAGGAACCGATTCTGCCACAGAGCCTGCCACCCGGAGTTACTCAGAAGGACGTGGACCTGTTCAAGGAAGCCCGAGACAGGGCAGCTCGGTTGACCACCGTGAACGGGGAGAGCGAGGAGAGCAACGACGCCTCCGTGAACGTAGGGACCACAGGTGGCACAGGGACGACGGCGACTGCGACAACGACAACGACGACCACGGCATCGGCTGGAACCCGAAATCCTGCGGCCATCGTTTTCGGCCGATACGAAGTGGAGACCTGGTACTCCAGCCCGTTCCCTCAAGAGTACGCAAGGTTACCGAAACTCTTCTTCTGCGAGTTCTGCTTAAAGTACACCAAGAGTCGGGCGGTTCTCGACAGGCACATGGACAAGTGCCAGTGGAGGCATCCGCCTGCCACCGAAATCTATAGGTGTAACGGACTATCCGTCTTCGAGGTGTGTACCCCTTTTTAAACATCATTGCACGGATGAAACGTGTGTAACGATTGCATGAGCCGTTATCTCATAAATTAAACCAGGCGACGAGAATAACCTGTATTCTGTTTTGCGTTTCAGATCGACGGTAACGTGAACAAGATCTATTGCCAAAACTTGTGTTTGTTAGCGAAACTGTTTTTAGATCATAAGACTCTGTATTACGACGTAGAGCCGTTTCTGTTTTACGCGGTGACCAAAAATGACAAATACGGTTGCCATTTGGTGGGTTACTTCAGCAAGGAGAAACATTGCCCGGCACAGAGGTACAACGTGTCGTGTATCATGACCCTACCTCAGTACCAGAGGCAAGGATTCGGAAGGTTTCTCATCGAGTTCAGTTACCTTTTGTCCAAGGTGGAGGGAATCCCCGGAACGCCGGAAAAGCCGCTTTCCGATCTCGGCAGAGTGTCGTACCACTCGTTCTGGAAAAGCGTCGTGCTCGAGTATCTCGACGCGCATCGAGATTCCACGGAAATTAAACTGGGAGATATAACGAAGGAAACCGGCGTGTCTGCCCACGATATCGCGACTGCGATGCAGTTGTTAGGGTTCGTCAGGTCGGTCCATCTGCCCGGGGAAGGGAACTCCAAGGTGGCCGTAGTAGTCGATTGGAGCAAAGTGGACGCTCACGTTGCCAAGGTGCGGAAGAGTTCGAGGATCAAGTTGGATCCCGATTGTCTCAGGTGGATACCGTTGCTCACGCAAATCCCGAACCCGTATCAGAGTCCGGAAGAAAGCGGCGACACCGGTTCCGAATCTTCTCCCGCCGCGTCCGAGCCTAAACACGTGGCCGCCGTCGTCGAGAAAATCCAGAAGGTGAAGATCAAGAGAAAACCCAGAAGCAGGAGGCTAGGACAGAGGAGATCGTCGCCGTTGAAGCAGAGAACTCCTCAGAAGTCTTCCCTGCAGAAAGATACCCCTTTCAAAGTACCAAAGGACACGAAGGAGACGAAGGACGCGAAACAACTGAGAGACTCGAAAGAGACGAAGGAGACGAAAGAGTCGAAGGACGGCAAAGAGGCCAAGGAGACTAAGGGGACGAAGGAGGGCAAGGAGGCGAAAGAACCAAAGGAACCAAAGGAACCGAAGGAATCGAAAACGGCGAAAGAGACGGAAGAGAAGGAGGCACGAACGGCCGTTGTCCCGGAGAACGGTAAAGTGATGGAAGTCGAATCGAAGCACGTCGCGACGACGCCGAGGAATTCTCGGACATTGGCTGCGTCGAAAAACGCCAGCAGCTTGGTGAATTCAGGGAAATCGACGCCTCTTTCGGCGGTGACGACGATGCCGAGGCGAAAGGTCAGGGCACCGAAGACCCCTCTAGTCGAATCGGTAACGACGCCATTGCGAAAACGAAAACATTCCGAAAAGACTGAAAGCGAAGACAGAGAGGAGAAGTCCGAAGCGAGTTGTAGAAAGAGGACTCGTGAGTCACTGAGAGAGAAGGAGAAAGAAAAAGAGCGAGAAAAGGAAAAGGAGAGAGAGAAGGAGAAGGAAAGGGAAAAAGAAAAGGAGAAGGAGAGGGAAAAAGAGAAGGAGAAACCGAAGGAAAAGCAGAGGACAAAAGATATGGACAAGGATAAGGACAAAGACAAGGATACGGCAAAGGAGAAAGACAATAACCGGGTGGTGGAAGGAGAAAAGATGTCCTCTAAAGAGGCTGGCATGGAATCGACTCCGTTGTCCGCCGTTCAGAAGCCGGCTAAAAAACAGTGTAAAGTGGACGACATCTTGTTGAAGATAACCAGTCGACAAAGCAGTAAATACCTGCAGACGAAACAAGGGAAGGAGAAGAAGTTGTTGGAGCAGAGTCAACAATACAACGGGGGCAAAGAGGAAACGAAGGAGGTCGTTAAAGCTTCGCCGGTATCGAGACGCGGCAGGGCGAAAGCCGAGAAGGACGCTTTGAAGATGCCGCAGTTGAAGCCAGAAACGATTCGCGCGGAGGAGAGAGCGGATAGTCCCGTCGCGGTGGCACCTCCTCCACCCTTGTCCCCGTCGCCGGACTCCGACAAGACGGATCCTCCCGCGACCAACGAACAATCCTGTGCGTCGGAGTCAAACTCCAGCAAGGAGCAGGAAACGATGGAGACAAGTAACAGCGACACCACCGTGGACAACGGCGATGCTAGTCGGACAACCGCCGTCGTTGTTCCACCGGAAGCGGAGGTAATCTCGGCCAGTCCCGGGGAATACGAGGGAGGAGACGAAGATGAAGGGGAAGAAGAAGTACCTGCACCGAGACCGAAATCCGTGACGCGGTGTTCGAGCGCCACCGCGGACATAGACTCGAGCGAACGAATCGCGAAGACGGAGGAGAAACTTGACGAAGAACCGAAAGAGGACGACGGTAAACCTTTCGTGCGAAGAGCGGAATCTGAGTCTGAATCGGAATCGCAGTCGCAATCGCAGGTTGCCGAGGATCGAAATGAGGAAGTCGTGAAAGAGCGCGATAAAGATTTAGAGACTGAACAAGCAATTTGTACACCGGATACGTTGAAATTGGTACCTGACGTTCCTTCGCCTAAACGCGAAGAAAACGAAAAATTAAAAGTTATCGCCGAGGATAAGGACGAGGATAGTTGTAAGGAAGACCCGATTCCCGATCGGTTAGCGTTAAAGGATTCGAGGGAAGATTTCAAGGAGGAGTCTTCGCAGGCGCAGTTGGAAGTTTGTCAGACCGCTTCTGTGGAAAAGAAAGAGTCGATTGTTGTTTCAGATATTGCTTCCCCTGAAGCGGAGCCACGCACGCCACAAGAGAAGGTTCTTCCCGTCATCGAGGTTCAACAACATCAGCAACAACAGCAGCACCAGCAACATCATCAGCAACAACAGCAGCACCAGCAACAGCAGCAGCAGCCACAACAACCACAGCCTCAGCAGGAGAATTTGCACGTTCAAACTCATTCGGAAGAGTTGAAACAGAATTCTCCCGAGAGCGGTAAAACAACGCCTCATTTGGAGAATCCTGGTTCTGTGAAACGCACGCCTCCTTCGCAACCGGACCTACCCTCGATGGGAGTGTACACGCCCGATTCGACCACGAATTCGGTGCACTCGTTGCATTACGGTCACTGCGATTTGGACGTTAGTCAGCTGGGATTAGAATCTCCTACTTCGATCGCGAGCGATCTCGCGTCGCAGAACAGCGTCGAGAGGCCACCGAGCGCTCTGCCCTCGATGCCCGCATCGGCGACGGTCCCACCCTCGGTGCCCATGCAAATAGCGACGCCGGTCACTTCCGTGCCCGTGAATATATCACCGCAAGTACAATACTCGGATTGCTCGATACCTCAACACGCGCAGCCGGCCCATGTCGGCATGCATCCGATGCAGCACCAGCCTCATACGCCGCAGCCTCTTCAACAGCCTCGAACGCCGCAGTCGCACACGCCTCAGAGTATCCCGACGCAAAGTCCTCAACCTCTTCCCCAAAGTCACACACCGCAACCGTTGCCTCAGTCCCATACTCCTCAACCTATCCCCCAGTCTCACACGCCTCAGAGTATACCCACGCAAAGTCCACAACCGATGCCTCAAAGCCGCACTCCGCAACCTTTACCCCAATCCCATACGCCTCAACCGATACAGTTGTCTCTGGCTCAGCAACCACAAACCCAAAACATACCGCATGGTCAGTCTCAACAATCTCAATCTCAACAGCAGCAGCAGCAACAACAGCAGCAGCCCCAGACGCAGTCTCACGGTACGAAGAGAGCCAGTGGCTCTCAAACCAGTCACAGGTCAAGGTCAACACAGCAAAGCAGCAGGTCGCATCGAAGCACGCCTCCCGTGTCCCACGCTCAAGCCTCTTCTCAGCATTCGAGCTCTCACAGCAGTCACGCGAGCTCTCACTCCAGCCACTCCAGCGTTGCGCACTCGGCGCACGTGCCACCTCAGTATCAGCAGTCCTCGTCGATGAGCGTGCCGCCTGTACCACATCCGCATTCGCACGCGCACGCAACACACTCGCACAATATGGCCGTCATCTCGCAAGGGAATTACATGGCGGTTGCCTCGCAGAACTTTCCGACGCAGAACACGTACGTGATCCAACACCGTGGCAGCAGGTCGGGCGCGCCCACACCCTGCACCACCGCGACCAACTTCTACATCCAAACGAGCGCGATGCCACCGCACTCGCACGCTCCGGCGCCTTCTCTGTCCGCCTCCGGGAATCATCAGACGAGCAATTCCTGCAGCCTGGCGAAATTGCAGCAACTGACCAACGGTCTGGAAATGATACCTCCGACGCCTCCGCCACCGTCGGCCATGAATCTGACGCCACCGCCGCCGATACCGCACACGATGACTCCGCCGCAAACCTCGCGACAACTGTCGACCCCGCCTCAGGTGCCTCTCGGTTACCCGAAGAATTATTACAACGTGAACGCGGTACCGCCGAGCACGCCCGGCCCACCCAGCAGGTCCGCCTCGAGGTCCTCGGCGAACGCTGCCAACATGGCGTCCCTCACGCAACCCTACCCGAGCGAGAGTCTCTATCGGCAAACTCTTGATCCTGGAAGTACCTGTCCTCAGATGCAGAGCGCGGCCAGCAGGGTCAGCCCCAACGTGGCCTTGAACACGAATCTCATGGCTCAGTACGGGTATCGAGTGGCGCAACCAGCTACCGGTTACATGAACCAAGCGGCTCAACTCGGCGGTTTCATGAACCAGGCCAGCCAGCTGCCCGTCGGAGTCGTCAACGTACCTGCGCCGTATCCCCAGGATCCTCATCAACAAAATCCGGCGGCGGTCTACACGACGTATCACGGTTACATCAACGGAGGCCTTATGCAGCCCCTCAACAGTTCGATGAGGCCGCGTTAGTCCCCCGATGGGCTATACGCACATTCTCTTATCCGCATAAAATCTCTGTCTCTGCCTTCGCTTCTGTCGCGGTTTGCCGACTCAACAACGATCGATTTGTCGGTTAACTCGATGCTCTCTTTCGCGATGACTTTCTGTCGGAGTAAAGTACAACGGGAGCTTGGCGGGACCGTCGTGGAATCTTTTTTTACTTACTCACGTTCGCTTCCGCGAAGTTTATCTTTCGAAAACACGATGCACTTCTCTGTCCTTCTTTGTTTTCTTCTCTGCTTTTCGTTCTTTCGTGCTCTCTATCCGTCTTTCCTCCTTTCTTTCATTCGGGCGTTTTAATCTCTTTTCAGAAATACGCGTTGCGTTATCTCTTTTTATCCGCGACACTCTTCGCGCTTTGATATAGTCGAAGAGTTGCTCTATTGAACCGATTTTTAACTCGTCAGATGTGTGGCTGAATGAATACGGATAGACGAATGAGAGTTGTGTACGCGAATGAATCGACGAATGTACGGACGAGTGGATTGTAGTTACGTATGTTTGAATGGTAATCCGCAACGTATGGGTTCGTAAGTTGTGCATTTAAAGTGATTAACGATACGCCTTGAAGGTCGATTTATCGATCGATCGGTGCAAATATCGATCGTCGAAACGAAAACCTATTTTTAGTAGGGCATTCCCTCTCGAAATTGCGACGGTGTTACGTTTTGTGTATAATAGGATACGTATTATACATATATATCTTCGTACACGCATGCATATATACATACGTGTATACACATATAACATTATTTATACGTATGTATATACGCGTGTGCGTGTCACTCACGAATACTTGCAAATAATATTCTGTTTGATATTATCGATTGTTGAACGTTGTTGTTTAATTTTTCTTCGAGGCACACTGTACTTTATTGTATCATAAAATACTGGTACCGCTCTGATACTTCTAATTGTATTGTTGCAAATTAATTATACGATCGCTGTTGGGATCGTTGTCGAACGCGTTCGTTGTCATCGACCGGTAAATCAGTATCGACGACGCGTTTCTCGTTTCCATCTCTCTACGCGATATCGTTTTTATCGTAATCATCCTTGTCATCGCGTCGTTATCATCGCCATTATCGTTCTTTTATTATTGTTATTATTATTACCTCTATGATTATCATTATAATTATAATAATTATTATTAATATTATTATCATCGTCGCCGTCACTATTATCATTTTTATCTCCGTAATCGCGTCATCGTCATCGCCGTCATCGTCACCGTGATCATCATCCTTCGTAGAATTATACTTTACTCGCTGTCAGTCCCTAGATCCGTCACGACGCACCGAGCGTATATAGACACGATATAAAAAAATACGCGGATAAGGAAACCGAAACGCATTCGTTCGTTACTATGTATTATACGTATGTACGTAACGTTTCATCGTCTACGCATTATATATATATACATATATATATATAGTATATATATTATGGAACGAGGTACTAGGGCCACGTACTAGTTTCGAGAACGATTACGGCTGCGTAAAAGAGCTCTCCACGGAGCGTCGTAAAAAAAAATTGATGGTAAAATTATTTTTTGTATTGAATCGTGAGAGAAAGCGAGAACCTGATCCCCGGTTTAGCCTGTTCGTGGGAAGTTTGAAATGGTGCTCGTTCTTGTACTTTGAATCGTAATTAGTAATTTCCTTCCCCTGTGACGCTTCGAGGAACGATCGCGGACAAATAATATATTTATAGTACGTTACGAATTTAATTTTTTCAGACGAGACTATAAGAGAGCGAGAGGCAAGTATTTGCCTAATTTTTAGCGTAACTATTATACGATAAGAAAAAGTTATGAATAGTGTAAAAAATACATCAATATTTATTGTACATAGATCTAAAAAAAGACTACTAACAAATAAAAAGGAATGAAAAATACGAGCTTTGCACGGATACAATTTAACCTGTTAAATGACTTCACACAATTGATTGGACTTGGAATTTCTTCGTTCACTCTCTTACTCTTCTTCTACGAGAAAAATCGGGAGTAACGAATTAAATTATACTCGGAGCTGCGTAACGTCACGTTTACCTATACTTTCGCTTCCTCGTTCTTTCTTCGCGTCGTTTTCTCTCAGCGTTTGCCAAATCGATGTACTTTTTCCTCTGCTCGGGGGTCATTCGAGTCCACAGTTTGCCGGCCGCTCGCGCGATCACGGTTACGTGCTCTTTCGGCTTCTTACCGCGTAATCGCAAGAAAAAGATGATGAAGGGATTAGTGGTTCGATACTTGAGCAACTCTTTTCTGATGCGCGCGTCGGAACTGTTCACGACTTTCTTGGTCTTTCCGGTACGATCATCTACGCTACCCAAAATTAAAAAGTGCAAACCACGTTGTTTACGTATTAACTTCCACGGGTTTTCAGCATCGCGTACGCGGATGAGTCGGAAATTGTCTTACCCGTCGTTGGGTTCTTTCTTCCGCTCCTTCCGATTTTTCGATTGCGCGGATCCGGCGTTTCCCATTCTCCCGTTACCTTCAAATCCCTCTAATGTACCACATTACTTGACAATTTTGTCTAAAAATTTTTCCTTAAACCCGAAATTGAAGCAAATCACCGAAAACCATCCTTCCGTTGTTTCGTCGAAAAGAGAAACAAAAGAGCAAAACTCTTCGCGGGAAAATTAGGTTGGAAAAACGCTGAGTTTTATTTTCTACGTTTCTATTTCGCAAGTCGAATACAAATATAAAACAACGGGTTGATAACGCAGTTTCGAATGAGAACGGGATGAAATGTACATGGAAAAAAAGGGGGGCATTTTTTACAGGTCTCCGCCCGCTTGGGCCGCTCTTTTCGGTTTCTTGTTCTTGTTCCATTTATCACCGCAGTAACAAGCTTCTTTCTGCGCGTCCATATAACTTTTGCATCCCAGAGCCGTGGTGCCTGTAAACAGCATTTTCGCGGCGGTTTTACAAGTGTTGATGATAGCGGACGATTGATATCCCTCGCAGTATTTGTACAGGCATCTCTTGAATTCTAAATCGCACTTCTCCTTGTCCGAATTGCAGGTGTCGTAGCAGATGTCGTGCGAATCGCAACATTTTGTCATTTCAGCCAGCGGCAAATACTCTTGGTTTATCTGAAATCATTGCTCGATTACGTGTCTCGGAAAATATTTGCGATTTTACATAGGAATGCCTACTTCGATTCCCAGCGAACCGCATCCGTTACTCTGCGGTTTATGATTCCAATCCGGTTTCGGTGTGATTCCTGTAAAGATATTCGCGCCATACAGTCAAAGAAAGAGGGAGCTAGATAGTGAAACCAATCAAGTTCGTACGCGTCAGAGTAACGCCGTTTTTCTATAAATACACGTTACATATTTCGATAATAATTTTTCGCGAAACGCGTGATTGTCTCGTGAAAATTACGTAACGGTGAGTTTATTGGTTGCGGGTCAACACATTTTAACCAATAGCATCACTTTTTAAATCCACTATGAATCGACTTTAACGTCCGAGATAATGAAACATTAGCATTGTGCTCGAAAACCGTTGATTTATTGCTTGTCGAAACGGATATAAATACAAACGACGTAAATCACCCCCAGACTCGATGACTACGTGCTTTTTAAAGAACAGTCTAGAATCACGGAGGACAGCGGACGGATTCGTAGACCGATACTTACCTCCAGGACATTGAAAGATGCAGTTTTCTTCTACGGCTGCGTCGAACACCTCGTGTATGTCCTTGATTTTTCTAGCCACCGTGATCGCGTTTTCGAACAAATCCTCGAAAACCGACTCTGCCGCTAATACAGCGTCCTTTAAATTCGATAACAAGCCAGCTCCGTAGCCCGACCAGGCGTACGCTAAGAAAGTTAGCACGTAGATCAAGGCTTTCCGATACCGCGAAAAATCCATCCTTAAGACGTTTCCGATGCACCACTGACACGCTGTTACACCTATCCGCGGATATTTTTAGGTAAATCGAGTCGCAAGTACATACGCGATCACGGCCACGTGGGAACAAACGACGGGATAATTTCTCGAGATACACTTTCGTTGTACGATATATACACGTATACGCATACGCGCGCGTATGATGGTCCGAATCGAAACTACGACGGTGTTTTTAACACGTGAATAATTACCGGTGAATATTTTTGAGTTAGTAGTTTAACGTTGGTCAGTCTTACGAGAAAAAGGTTACAACTTTCTTTCGCGTGAACAATTGTTTTATTCGCTCGAGCGGAAGTTTTCAAGTACATAAACAACAATTACGTATAATATTCGGTATACAAATAATTCGTAATATAAAAGTGAATACGAAGAATTAAAGCTTCTTCTGCAGCTCTCCACTGTCGAACAATTTCTTTACGTCGGTACCACCTCCCAAGCATTCTCCATTTACGAACACTCTGGGTACCGTTCTAGCACCGGTCATGTCGCCCAATATACTTTGAATATCATCGCCGTCTTCTCTCTCGTCTAATTCGATGGTGGTGTATTTCTTTTTTAGCTTGTCGAACACCTATGGAAATACTGGTGTTAGTAATACTAAATTATTAAATTATTTGCGATCAACTTGCTTACCTGTTTGGCCATTTTACAGTACGGGCATGTCGTTTTGGAAAATATCACGACGGTGTCTGAAGCAATGAGTTCTTGCACTTGCTCTTTAGAGATAGGCATGGTTGCGTCTTGTTCGCTGGAAACTAAAAACCGGACTGTTAAGGCGTTGTTGAGACGATATTTCGATGACTGTCCCTCCTCATCGTGTTATCACATTATCGTATACAGTATTAATCAAGGCGTACCGCATTCCGCAAAATCAATGATTTTCAAACCACGTCACCTGTGTCACCGTGTTTCTCCCAAACTGGACGATCGGGATCTTTAACAGCTATTTTTGTCGTATCGCCGATAAACACGGACATAATCGTAAACATTCCGAAACGGATTTTCTTTTTGCAAAAGGTATACATATTGACAACTGTTTTCAACTTTAATTAATTTTTCTACTTCCCAAGTTATCGAGTAAACAAAACACTGTCACACGATATTCGAAGAAATCGATTATCAAAGGAACGTTCGAATTTTGAGTTCTATGATTCGTTCTTTTTCTTTTCTTCTATTGCATCTTAAATATACAATTATCTTTTTACGATTTGATCAATCATTGTTTGTTCTTTTCCTTATTTCTTATCTAAAAGCTTTTTACTTACGATCAATCAATGTTCCTTAAGACTTTTACACGTGTGGCGAAGTGGGATATCTCGATAACTGACGATGTTCGATAAACCATAAACCGGAGAAAATTTTCCGTCTTAATCCAGCGTTTCTATGAAAAGGGCGGCATCGGCGCCTAACCTAAATTCGTCGTTTATTCGAAAACGCGTAGAAATTTCTTAGGAGCATATGAAATATATTCTTGAAACGTGATCGATATCGTTCAACATATGTATACGTCCTAAAAGATTAATAAAATAAACCTATAATTCACGTATTAGTATAATTGTAATATAGTATAATAAAAATGAACCTAGATCTAATGTACAATTTTCACTGTAGATGGTAGGTCTATCGTGAGACGCGCGTTAGAGTTCGTTGCAGTTCGGAGCGTCTCTTTAAAGCAATGAATCGATGACTATCGCGTTGGAAGTGCTCTGGTGTTCCCTTGACGTTTGACGTTAGGAATAATTATCGAACGTGTCGTAAGGTTTCCTCGGAACAAAGATGGTATAAGGACAAACGGTGTAATAAAGATGAGCAGGATAGCGAAAATGGCCTGTCCTGGAGGTGGCTTGTACGTCCTCGAGGGCGAAGTCTGCCTCTTGGCGACGGCTATGAAACGGGGCACTCGATGGTCTTCTCATTCCCATCAGGTTAGATTACTTTTCGAATAAATTGGTCGTTTCGCAATGAAACGTATCATGTAACCGATCACTTAGATCGTAATTCTAGTTTCCGTCAATTTGTCGTTACGTTTATCTAAGGTTAACGCGCGAATTTGCTTTGATCGTTAACGAATCAAACAGGTTGTAACGAATTACCGTCTGGTTCGGTGATCGGTTAAACGAAACGATTCTTGTATTTTCGCAATGACGTATAGATGGTGTCTTAGGTTCAAACTTCACCGGTATGTTCTGTGAATAGGAGGAAAAAAAGTGGTACATAAACATGCATTCACAAACGCTGTAATTTAAAAAACATAACAAAATTGTAAAATCTAAGAATAACAACTTGTTCTTTCATACATTACAATGTAACAATAAACTGTCTATTATATGAGAAATCTACTTTTTTCAATGTTTGCTGTTTGAAGCAATAGTTGCTGGAATTTAATTTTTTGTTTGGAAAACTGAGTGCATAATGATTTTCCAACTTTGTAAGCAATACTTTACCAGGTATCCTGAGAAGAAGTTTCATTCTCTTGTCATTGTATATCACTGTCAAGCGTATTATACGAGACTCCTTAGAAAATGATTAGATGAACCTTATCATGAAAGATAGATTAGTCGGAGGACTAATCTGCAAGACTGCTATATTTTATACTCCTAGATTTTTATCTGTGCAGAACAATGCAAGCAATTGTGTTTGTATAAGACTTAATTCATGACAAACACCGGTTGAAAGAATTAATATTGCATTCATTGAACTAAAACAAAATGTGATAAACTTGATTCTTTTACAATGTCAAGTTTTCATTTGAAACTGGAGATAGCATTTTAAAGTGGAAACATAAATCAATGTTTCAAGGTAATAACATGTTTGTAAACCTATGTTTGTATAACATTTTCTTCTTAGTTCAACTCATGGAACAGACATGAAGTTTGATGGTTTAAACCTGGGACATCTTGTGTGTGTAAATATGTATGCATTTCCTTATACATAATTATTTTTAAGGATGATGACCAAGATGCTCTTCTGAAAGGATTGTACACTTTGAAGGAGGCTTTGAATGAGGCAAAAGATTTATCTTATTTAGAACCAGGGGTGTTTCTAGCTCCATTTTTAGAAATTATAAGGTCAGAGGAAACTACTGGACCTGTTACCAGTCTTGCATTGTCTGCAGTGAATAAAATCATATCTTATGGTCTAGTTGGTATGTATTATATAATCATGGTAACTCAATGTAGCTCAATAATATCTATTAAAATAATGTTGACTGTAGATGCTGATCATCCGGCAATAGCACAATGCGTGGAAGCTGTGGCAGACGCTGTTACACATGCGAGGTTCGTTGGGACCGACGCGTCGGGGGATGGAGTCGTTCTAATGAGAATACTTCAGGTTTTGAGAGCTCTTACGTTATCGCCTGCTGGAGATCATCTTTCGAACGAAAGTATTTGCGAAATTATGCTCAGTTGCTTCAGGATATGTTTTGAAACGCGTCTTAGCGGTAAGAAAGTTTCCAGCTGTTTAAATTCTTTCTTAGTTGTACGTCAACATCGTTCCTACGGTTGCAGAATTGTTGAGAAGAACTGCAGAGCATTGTTTAAGGGACATGGTGCAACATCTTTTCACTCGGTTGCCACGATTCGCGGACGATACGAGGGTTCTGTTAAATATGAATGTAAGCTATTACGAGTGGTTTGCGAGCATAATGTTCTAAACTCGTTGTCTATCTTTGTAGAAAATGAGGGCGAACAGTATGGAGAACGGTCGTGGCAAAAATAGGAGAAACAAGAATCATTCGAAACAAAAAGTTAAACCAAATACGGATAACGTAAGCGATGCTGAAACTCAGCTTTTGAGTCCTGTCGACAGAGTCAGACCGAGTCATTTGCCGACGACACCCGTCGCTAACACGGGAAATATCGTTGATATGCAAGGTTCTTTCGATCACGGAGCAGTCGAAAAAGCAGACGAGGAAAAGAACGTTAATAAAGACGGTAAAATGGACCCAAAGGATGTGGATGAAATTAGGAAGCAGAAAGACGAATCAAACGCAAAGATAAAAAGGGAAGACTCAAAAGATATGTCGCGGTGTAAGGAAGGTAATGAGAATGCGGAGAACGAAACGAGTAGTTCCGTAGAAAAAGAACAAGTTTTACGGGAAGAAAATAAGAGCACTGAGAAAGAAGAGGCGGACGAGCGGAACGAACGAAACGAGACGAAGAAAGAAGAATGTGGAGGTATGTAGGTAGGCGCGTACATTGGTCGCGTTTCGATAGAATTATCGATGGATAGTAAATGGAACGTGACTGTCTATAACTTTCTAGAGAGTCGGTCGGTGGATGACGAGAAAAACACGGATTCGATAGCGTCTCCTTTGGGAAGCGTGGAAGATTTATCGGTCGAAGAAAGCACGAACGGTTCACCGAACACGTTCAAGAACAAGGAGGCTGAACAAGTCGAAGAATACATAAATGCTCAAGGAGTTCGTTTCACGTCGCTCCAACAATTGTCCCCGTACGGTGCTTTGTGCGTCCGTGAATTATTTCGGTTCCTGGTGTCTTTGTGTAGTCCTCTCGATAAACAGAATAACGAAATTATGACCCATCTAGGTCTCAGTTTGTTACAAGTGGCCTTGGAAATTGCTGCCGATGCCCTCTCCAATTTTCCGTCGTTGCTTGCGCTCGTTAAAGACGATCTCTGTAGAAATCTTATTCTGGTAAGGATTCACGCAACGCACATGGCTGTTCGGCATTTTCTTTTATCTAGAATCTAAGTGAATTAGTGCAGAGCACGTGGGATAATTGCGATCATTTGTGTTAGCTTCTTAGCACCGATCGGACATCCATTCTTGTAGCCGATCTGCAGGTTTCGTTCCTGTTGTTCGAATCGCAAAGAGAGCACCTAAAATTTCAAATGGAACATTACCTAAACAAATTGATGGATATAGTGAGCTCGGACTCGAACCGTATATCATATGATCAGCGAGAGCTTGCGCTAGGTACGAATAGTTGGAATTTCTGATTGCATGTAAGCTACTTCATACGTTGAAATTATTTAAAGCTGGACCTTATTTTCCTTTATTTCAGAGGCTATCGTAAGATTATGGAAAATACCTGGGTTACCAGCGGAACTGTACTTGAATTACGATTGCGGTTTGTATTCCACCAACTTGTACGAAGAGTTGATGAAAATGTTGTCAAAGGTAAGTTCTTGTTTCTTCACAAAATCGTAATAGAAAACTTGCACTGAATTAGTAAATATGTAATTGATGTACTTACCTTCTTTATAGAACGCTTCCGCATTAATGGGCAATATGCATAATATGCAGTTCATTTCCTTGGACGCGATATTCGCGTTGATTAATGGGATGGAAATCAGATGTAAAGGATACAAGGAATTGTATAAAGCTTCGAGACATAACGCTTCGCCGAATCTCCCGACGCGAGAAGAGTTGCTCGCTACAAAGGCGAATAAGCGGGTTCGTAAATAATTTTATCGTTTCTTTCCTTCTTTCCTTTCTCGTTTATTCGTTCGATTGCTTTCCGCACAATGAGTCGAATAATCGCAAGTTTTCTGTCGAGATCAGTGGTTGGTACTCGGCACGGAAAAATTCAATGAAAATCCACGGGAAGGGATCGCCAAACTCACGGAACATGGCCTGTTGGGTGGAAGCCCGGGTAATCCAGATCCAGAGAAGGTAGCGAAACTGTTGAAGGAGAATCCTGGACTGGATAAGAAAGCGATCGGCGAATACATTAGTAAAAAGGAGAATAAAAACGTTTTAAATTGTTTCGTTCGTAGTTTTGATTTGAAAAACACGCGAATCGATCAAGCGCTACGTCTATATTTGGAATCCTTTAGACTTCCTGGCGAAGCACCGCTCATCTCTCTATTGCTCGAAAAGTTCGCAGAACACTGGCACGTGAGTACGTTTTGCGTTCCGTTCGAATAACGCACGAACGATTATTTAACACGAAACGAGAGCGCGCTTTAAAAATTAACAGTCTTGATGGACGTTCCTTCCAGGATAGCAACGGTAAGCCGTTCGCTTCGGCGGATGCCGCCTTTACTTTGGCGTACGCGGTGATCATGTTGAACGTCGATCAACACAACTACAATGTGAAACGTCAAAATAATCCCATGACTGCTGACGAGTTCAAAAGGAATTTAAAAAAGGTGAACGGTGGAGCTGACTTTGACCAAGATATGCTGGACGAAATATATTATTCCATCAAGTAAGGAAGGGAGAGACAGATAGAGCGAATTCATATGCTGTTTGTGTGTGGGTGTGTTGACTGTTAATTTTAAATTGACGTTAATTGATTCAATGTTGTATTAATTTCTTTAGGGGCGAGGAAATCGTGATGCCTGCTGAACAGACTGGTTTAGTGAAAGACAACTACCTGTGGAAGGTTTTATTACGCAGAGGTGTTGGCCTTGAAAGTTTGTACCTGAAAGTAGGAAACTCTGGTGAATTCGTGGACAAGGAATTGGCGGAACAGGCATGGGCTCCCATAGTGAGCGCGCTTTGTAGAGCGTACGACAAAGCACCTGACAGATCTTTACAGCGTCGGGTCGCCGAAACTTTTCTTCGGTTTGTTACGTTTCGATGATGTTTACAAGGAATCCATCCGCACAAGTGCGATAATTTGATAGTTATGACGACCTTGTTCTTTTTCGTTTCAGTTGCGCGTCCATAAGTGCCCATTACGGTATGAGCAGCGACTTAGACACGCTGGTGGTTAGCTTGTGCAAGTTTACGGGGCTCGCGACCGGTGGTGAACCCGATCAAGTGGTGCTGCAACTCGGCGGAAGTAGCAAATGTCAATTAGCAGCCCGTACGCTCTTCAAAATAACTCATATGCATGGAAACGCCATAAGAGCTTCATGGAAAAATATCATCGACTGCTTGCAATCGTTGTACAAAGCAAGGTTGTTGCCCAAGAGTCTCACGGAAGGTGAAGATTTTCTGGATCCGTCGGGGAAGGTGTCTCTGATTCGAGAACCGGCTACGCCGAAGCCAGCTCCCGTCGATCAAGGAATATTATCCAGTTTGTATTCGTATATAGCTCTGGATACTTCGAGAATCTCTCATCCGGCCGAAACGATTGCGAGGAAAAGGGCCAACGAATTCGTAGCCAACTGTTATTTGAGACAAATCATTGAAGAAAGCAAGTTCTTGCAAGTGGAGTCTCTTCGCTCTATGGTCGGAGCTCTGGTATTTGTTAATTGCCACGAAGAGGACGCGTCAGTATTTCTATTAGAACTGTTGTTGGAAGTAACGATTCAGAATCGTGATCGGGTGACGTGCATCTGGCCGATCGTTCAAGCCCATTTGGACGGATTGTTAACTAGCGCGGCACGAGAAAATCATCCGTATCTGTTGGAAAGGGTGGCCGTTGGAATGCTGAGGCTAGCGATACGACTGTTGCGAGGAGAGGAGTGTGCATGGACCGTTTTACCCTCTCTATTACCGTTGACTCATCTACCTTCGGTCAGCAGCGCACCGCTCGCACGACAGATCGCCTACGGTCTGTTCGAGTTGCTCAAAACCGGCGCGGCGAACATTCACAGCACGGAAGATTGGCGAGTGGTGTTTAGTCTACTCGAGTGTGCCGGTGCTGGAGCGTTGTCGCCGAAACAATCCAACACCGTGTTGGACGAAGCGAGCAGTTGCAGAACGTCGGTGTTGGACACAAGACCGATCAGCCCGGTGCCGGAGTGGGTCCTGGTGTCTCCCACAGGAACAGAAGCACCATTGCCGGTCGCTGCCGACACGATTGTGTTGGATCGGGATTTGCAACCGCACGATCCTCACGCCCTGGTCAAATGTTGCGAGAGTCTGACGTTCTTGGTCCGCGACGTAGCGCACGTGACACCCTTCAACTTCGAATTGTGCATCCGTTGCGTCAGAACGTTCGCCGAAGCGGTTCTGCAGTGTTCCGGCAAACGAAGCAAGGTGCACCTTACCGGGGAGGAACCAGCTGGCTATCAACAGAGTCCCATTCAATTATTGGACCTGATGCACACGCTGCACACGAGAACGGGCCAGGTGTTCCGCTGGTGGGCCGAAGAGGGTAACGCTATGGAAGGTGTGTCGCTTTGGCCGCAAGCTTGGAGACCTCTGCTGCAGGGTATCGCGAGATTATGCTGCGATGCTCGCAGACAGGTTCGAACTGCGGCGATTACCTATTTGCAGAGTACTCTGCTCGCTCACGACCTAGCTCAATTATCCGCGGTCGAATGGTCCCAATGTTTGGAACAGGTGTTGTTCCCCTTGCTAGCGCAATTGCTGGGACCCATAGCGTCCAACGATCCCATCGGCGTCGAGGAGACCAGAGTCAGAGCCGCGATGTTGCTGTCCAAGGTCTTCCTTCATCACTTGAATCCTCTGTTGACCCTCCCCGGCTTTTTACCATTGTGGTTGACGGTGCTAGATTTGCTCCGCGCCTACATGCACGCGGACAACAGCGAGCTTCTCTATGAAGCTATACCAGAGTCCTTAAAGAACATGTTGCTGGTCATGTCATCGGCTAATGTATTGGCTGCAGACTCGAATCTGTGGGCTCCGACCTGGAGAACAATCGACGCTTTCTTGCCGAACTTAAAAGCGGAACTATTCCCAGAACCTGCTCCGTCTCCACCGCCTCCACCACCTCCTCCGCCGCCACCTCCGCCACCACCACCACCGCTACCCTCGCAACAGTGGGAAGAAACCGCAAGAGTAATCAGTTTAGTTGAACAGCAGCAGCCGTCCTTCTCCGGATCAATAGCCCCCCAACCGGAAAAGAACGGATCTATTGAATCGTTATCTCCGACCTCGGTCGTGTCCTCGCCGGAGCTCAGCTCTGATGTCCCATCGATACCCATACCTATTCCTAGCCTTCCTTTTAGTAAGAACTGCGAATCACAACGAGTGATCACGTTACTCGATCAAAGACCACCGATCGTGTCGAGTCCGGTCGCCGTGCAACCGGTCACGGTACCACAACAATCTGTTGATGTTTCCCTTGTTGTCAACGATTGGTCCAGCGCCGAAGAAGAACGGCAACGACCCCTTCGAATACCGATGGACTCGAATCTGGACCCTACGTTGCCAAAGATTAGTCGGAATAACGAGTCAGAAACGCTGAGCAAACGAGAGGAGCAGAGACAACCACAGCAACAAGTTTCGTTACAGCCGCAGTCCGTGCAACTGGCCGGAGCATCAAATTTCTTGTTTCGAAACAATTCCGAGGTGAGCGATTTATAACTTATGAATGTAAATCGTTTTACAGTCTGCCGGATAGACTGTACTTTCTATACTATCTATTCGACGTTATAATATATTAATATCTTTTTGCAGACAACGAACATGGAGTCCGTGACAACGACCATGTTTAATTCCGCTGCATACTTCAGCGAAGATCCCGCCGCTGATCGACTGTTCGCAGTCACCAACCCTTGACCACTGTACATTCGTTATGTATATTGTATCATTTCCACGGAGAAGAAATTTTCGAACGTACTTTTAAAAAAATAATCGATAGATAGAACTTTGTCCTGTACATTTGGCATCGCGGTATATTAATAACAATAGTATATTACGATGTATATTTAATATTATCACTAATTATATATACACATGTTCGCGCGTATGCATTCTCTTCCCTTTGCTTCCAGTAGAGAATGAGAGAGAGACGTACATGTAAATGTATTAACACAACACAGACGTAAGTATATATGTACATATAGTACACGTGTAACACGCGTATACGTATTCGCGCGCAACGGCACGTACAAATAATTACATCGAAAGTATCTGTTAAAACAGCGTCGCTACAAAACAGTAGGAACTTTTGTTTTCTGACAACCTTATTCTAGGTACAGCCCAAACGTCGTTCACTCTTATACTCGTCACATTTGTAAAGCGGCGAACGCGATCCGGATAAATAAACGAAATTAGATTATCGATGCGTCGTAAATTCTTGAGAATCGAGATTGAGCAACGGTAACGAACATCAATTCTACGACGTTGAAAAGTTGAAAAACAAAAGAATTATTATTAGAAATAACTTATAAGAAAATGAAAAACTATATATCACAAGAAATTACAAATGAACGTGTTACAGAGATATGACAAAATATTTATTCCAAATCAGCTATTGGTAAACAAGCAGTTTTAAACAATTTTTTGGTTATTTCTTGCGTCTCCTTCTCCCTCCTCTAGTGTCGTCGCTTATATCTTCTCGTTCATAACGGCAGTAGGAACCTAGCAATTTGCATTTCTCACAGAGCTCCTGTGGATGATCCTTGTTCTTGCCGTTCAACCCCAAAGACACGTCCAACCCGTTCGGCTCTTTCAACGGCATCTGAAAACGCGCGGAACGTTAGGAGATCGCTAAACCGCGGTTCGCCGGCAAATAGTTTTACACGCAACGCGGCTTCGCTGCCAAAGGCGCTAGTATTTTGAAACTTTTGCTCTCTTACTAAAAATACTGCGTTCGATCTGTACCTGTTTATGAGGATAGACATTCACGTGACACTTGATACATTCTTGGCCCATATTGGCCCAGCTATTGCCTGACATCCATTGGCGTTTACATTTGGGACATTTGTACTCTCCGAAGGTGCGTTTTGTCCCTTGGTATGGCGTCAGACCCTTGCCCTTGCCCTTGCCCTTGGGTCGTCCCTGTAATCAAGAGACTAAGTTAGTTTTTAATGATACCATTCTCCTAATCTTTAGTATGGCGACCAGGACGTAAGGATATTTGCAGCACGTTTGTATTTTGTTATAACAATGATCATAAATTAGGAGCGAAATTCAAAACATCTGAGCGTGCGTTCATGTAAAATAGACAAAGCTTATATTGTCAAAGTGGCGACAGCTACGTGCACGCCCTCTGAGAAGTCACTAGGTTAGTTATTTTTAGTGCTTAGGTTAAGTTGTACAGTTAGTTGGTAAGACTAGTTTGTAAGGTACACGCGCCAAAAAAGATGCGCAACGCGCGTCACTTGGAAAAGAACAGCAAAAGAGTCAAGACGCGTCGCGAAGTAATAAAGTACAAAGGCTTATGAATAACAAGGAACCCATCGTGTTTCATTTGTGGAAATATACTCTCCTACACGAACCTCAATCCCCACAAGGCGACACTCTCTGTCGGCATCTTTGATCTCTCGAAAACGCCGTCTCTTTAAATTGGTTATACAAACAAGCGGGAAATTAAAATCAAGTAAATCTACTTTCATGTCAACCTCTAATAATTTAGAATATATTTGTAATAAATTACAACCAATTTAAAGGGACGGCGATTTCGAGAGATCAAAGGTGCCGACAGAGAGTGTCGCCTCTGGTCTATTCTGTGCTGCGAGTTTCTGCAGGAGCAAAGATGGCTATCTGTTTTCCCGTTCGGTTATAAACTTAATAGATTTCTTTATTTGTTTTAATTATTATTGTACGATTTATAAAGAAAGTTTATCCTTTTGTTAATAAATGCTTCACGCATCTACCCGTGCGTCAGGTGTTTTATTAAAACACCTTTAAGAAATCCAACAGTTAGTCATTCATTATTTTAAGAAGCGCCTATACGCAGACCGTACAGTTGGATCGCTGCACTCGACGGTAAAAATAACCCCGTAATAACCGTAGCACACCGTTCAGCAAAGAAAGAAAGAGCGCACACCTGCGGGCAATTTTTGATGTAGTGACCCTTGTTGAAGCAGAGATGGCAGAGATAAGTGGGCGGTGGTCTTTTCGTCGGTTTGGCGTCCAACAGGTTCAAATCGGCGAAACGATCGGTAATATCGTCGCCGATGTTATCCGCGAAATTGCTCGGTATAACCGCAGGCCCGAAGGTTGGCCGTTGCAGATAGGACCTGCTCGTCGGGAATCCGTTCCAGATCGTAGGCACCAGTTTGCTCTGAAGTCAGAAGTACGAAACGTTCGAACGAAAGGAAACGACGAGTGGCTACGTGGCTCTACCTGATCCGGCGACGAGACATCGTGATCGGCGATCGCTAGGTAGATCCAGTTGAGCAAATGTGGCGAATAGTGCGTTTGCTGAAGAGATTTCTGTCCCGGGCTGACCAGGTCGTTAACCGATCGGAGTTGGATCGGTTCTTGGAGCTGGTGCAGCTGTCGAAACGATTTCGGATGGCAGGTGGCCATGCCTAGGGTCTAATTCACCCTTGTCCCGCGCGATCCTCGACTCGCAGCGTCGTTAACGGACATCTTCGAGGGTGTCCGTATTTTCGAAAATCACGTGAAACTGCGATCACTGCACATCGGTATTTTACCCTAACTCGACGATGTTCGTATTCGATGCACGTTCGCGGCACCGCGGAACGTAAACGAGTACACTGATGCGTACGAATTGTTCGTGACCGCAACTCCTACGTCCTGCGTTTATTTGCGGAACGTCGAGATAAGTAGCTCTTCTTCTCGAATCATTCTCTGACTCGATTCGCGTTCGCTCGTTTTCCTCTCGAGGTTGTTACTCGAGGACAGAGTGGGGACTACGCTTCTTCGGAAGATTCGACTTCGCTTGGCCGACGTCAACGACGTTTCCCGATACCCGAATACGTTAAATACGTCAAAACGCGTCCCGACGAATCTCTGGCCGTCGACGACCCCCGCCATATGGCGTAGCTATTTCGGTGCTCGCTATCTACCAACTACCTTTTGTACACCGTACATTTTCGACTACGACATTGAGTCTTTCGGTTATTAACGGATTAATCTCAATCAAATATTTACAAGTTTTCTAAATTGTTACATTCAAGTAATCGTTCAATTTCCCTCCCGAGAATTTTGGTCAGACCACCGTTTGGATCATAACGTGAACTAAATCGATTACTCTCGTTTGAACAACAAGAAGAGTTTCGGATGCCTCGCAAGCTTTGGCGTTTACTATCGTGCCCTTCCGCCCTCACGCTCGAGCCAGACGAGCGTCAAAACTTGGCATCCAGCCTAGCCGTTCAACCTTTCGCACCCGCGAACAAATGACTTCGTGGTTGCAACTCGTTTTAACGGGACGTAACAGGTTGTAATGCGAACTATTAACCTGATGAACATTGGATCAGATTTTAGAGTTTCAGTGGCAATCTATTTTTATTACAGTTCTGTTTTTATTACCGGGCTTTTTGTTATCTTTTCGTGTTGTGAAGAAAATCACAAATTTTTAATATCTACTTTATAAATGTTTTATAATTCGTTTTCGTTCTTGTTTAAGTCTTTGTCATACGAACGTATTGGTTTTACATTATTTGGAACATGTTATCAATTAGTAATATGTTATGAATCAGTTATTCAGAGGTCAATAGTTTTCATTAATTTCTCAAAAATTTCAAGTAGTCAATTTTTGTAACTTCAGAAATATTCATCAAAATTTTGTATGCACTAATATGTAGAAATTTGCAAATAAAAGTATTATTACTTGTATAACATCATTTTTCCTGAAACAATTTCATTACAGATTTCTGTAGTCAGTGATTTCATTCACTGAAACTGTTATTCTGATAGCGGGATCATAGAACAGCTGAAGAAGTAAATGAAAGATGTTGGATTAGCGGGAAAGCATGTTACAGGGAAACAATGGTGTTTAATAAACAAGTTCCGATAGTCTGGACGAGGTTTTTTTTTAAATAAAGCGTCTCGGATTACATTCCTCGGATGTTACAGTGATTCTTTATTTATACTTGTATCTAAGCTTTTAATTTTCGTCATTCATATAGTTCAACTATTTCTTTTGTTTTGTTCATTTTACAATTTTTGAAGGAATAAGAAACGGTTCTTGCTATCACGGCATAGAAGAGAATATAGGGTTCGTAGATAAATCCTGTTTGAGATATGTATCGAATATGTATCATAGTGAGGAAATCGACAGGTCCAAAAACTGCGCCTGGTAGCAGAATAACAGAATGCACAAGGAGGTGGCACGTATACGGACTGCAGTCTGCGCAGTAAACCTGCGCAGTGGTACTTATGTGCAGTAGAGGGTGCGCAATGGATGAATGAGAGTAGCATGGTGGGGGATCTGACGCGTCCGAAACCTGCGTCTGGTAGCAGGATAACAGAATGTGCAAGGAGGTGGCACGTTTGCTGACCACAGTCTGCGCAGAAAACCTGCGCAGTGGCATTTATGCGCGGTAGAGGCTGCGCAGTGGACGGAAAAAGCAACATGGTGGAAGAATTGACAGGTCCGAAAACTGCTCCTGGTAGCAGGATAACAGAATATGCAAGGAGGTACACCGTCCATACCGTTTTCCCGCCAAATCGATAGGTTACACAGATCGAAGAATAATCGATGATTACGTACATACGACGATTAAAATCTGATCTTTTATGATTGTTTATTTAAGAATGATGTCTGTTTCACTTTCTAGTGCTATATTTATGCATATTTTGGGTGTATTTATTGAGATATTAATAACTATTACAGCAATCATATGGGTGATATCCGTGTTAAACAGGCGTTGAATTTTTATTAATTATAATGTACGGTGTGATATTTTATGATCGTAATAGGAAGAGGAAGGTCTAAACTACATTCTTTAATGGTTTTTAACGACATTTGTTGTGTTAATTGTTTGTAAATATTAATTTGTCGAGTAGTAGTATTGTTTCGTACGCAATGTCGGGTGGTTGATACACGTGAACAGCGGACTATATAGTATATATTAAGCTATTTGTAAACAAAGTTATTGTTCATATTGTCATTTATTGGTAGATCAATTTTAAGATATTTCTAAAAATGGCGACTTTGTCGATAAGTCGACGGTATTTTATCGACTTTGAATCGATGGTAACATACTGAGTACGTCGATAACTGGCTATGGACAATTTACCGACTATAGGTTGGAAATACGGTCGGTAAATCGTCGGTAAGTTACCGGCCGCAAGTTGACAATGTTCGGCGAAAATTTGAAAAACCGCCATGCTCCGATTTCGACCAAAATTTGCAAAAAAGCTCTCTTGTAAAAGATCTGTGTGAATGGTTTTTGACTCGAAAGAAAATTTGTAGTTATTCTTATGTCATTCCTTATATCATCGACGAGATACAGTATAGTGTGCCAACTGTTCTGAACACATAATCCGCATCTTTGGACTCACAGAATATAATACAAACAGCATGAAATCAATATAAATAAGTATATAATAAAGATATAACATATTATTCAATAAAATCAATATTAATCGAATTTTTACGAAAATCGAACAAGTGGCGCCATCTCTCCGGCGAACAGGGTGAACTACACGTTTTTGAAACTGCAGTTACATTAGTTCCCATACACTGACGCTAGATGGCGTCTCATGTGCCGCCACCTAGCGGTAGAAAATGAGAACTAATTAAAGTACAGTTTCAAAAGTGTGTAGTTCACCCTGTTCGCCGGAGAGATGGCGCCACTTGTTCCATTTTTGTGAAAATTCTACTATATCGAAAAATGTTTCCTTTCTTCTTTTATCATTTTTTTATTCGGAAGAAGACATTCACGATTGATTAAATCGGTCACCCTTCGTATAATAAATTTCAATGTACGTCCATTATTGTATACTCATTAGCTTACCAGTAAATCAAAGAAGAATTAAAAATTTATTTCAAATCCGTCAACGCGAGGAACACCGACGTGCATCAATTTTCGATATTTTTATATTTACCTCGCGTCGGATTATTTCGTGACAAAGGCACGATTATCCCGTGGAATTATAACCAATTCACTGCATTTTATATCCACGACAAATTCGAATTAATGGAATTTAATATTTCAGCGAAAAAAGAATAGTAAGAATTTTTATTTCGAGAGGAAATAAATTGACTGAAACGAGAAGAAGAAATTGAGTATTTCTTTCTCTGTTGAAGAATAAAAATATATTCTATAAAAATTTCTTTGTTAAAAATAGAAAGAGTTTTTATTTCAAGATGATACTTCAATTTTTATTCGAAGAAGAATATATCCATAATCCTTGATCGGAAATCAGTCCTCAATAACGAAACAACGTACTTCGAAACTGCCTATTTCTTCAGGTAGCATCACGCGAAACCGTTATTGGAAAAAAACCAGTTTCCGAAGAAAGTTTTGCAAGGCGAATCGTCGGTATCATTACTCATTGGCACGTCAGCATATGCCCATCGATGCTTCTTGATTGATCGTTCGCCGGACAGAAATTGAATACCGAAGTCAAATTAATGATAGGCCAACGTAGATCGAAGTATTTTGATCGAAGAATGTGGTTCGTAGTCAGAAACAAAGACTGTTTTTGTAACGTTCGAACTTTATGATGTATGAACACTGTCGTAGCTATAAATCAATTATTGAAATTCAGATTTAGGGATTTTGCGAATGGGGGTTCGATAATTTGGGGATTTTTATATTTGGGAGATTGAAGATTTAGGAATTTGAGGAGTTGCAAAATTTGGAGATTTGGGGTTTGAGAATTTGGGGATCTAGGGATTTGAGGATTTGGGAATTTTGAGGTTTGGAGATTTGAGGATCTGGGGATTTAGGGTTTTGGGATCTAGGGAATTTCAGAATTTAGAGATGTCAATATTTAGAAATATAGGGGATTTGAGGATCTAGGAATTTTAGGGTTTGGGGATTTAGGGTTTTGGAATTTAGGGAATTACAGAATTTAGAGATGTTAAAATTTAGAAATTTAGGGGATTTGAGGATTTGGGAATTTGTGGGTTTGAAAATTTGAGGATTTGGGGATTTTGAGTTTGAAGATTGGAGGATCTGGGGATTTAGGGTTTCGGTATTTAGGGAATTTCAGAATTTAGAGATGTTAAAATTTAAAATGTAGGGGATTTGAGGATCTAGGGATTTGTAGGTTTGAAGATTTGAGGATCTGGGGATTTAGGGTTTTGGGATTTAGGGAATTTCAGAAATTAGAGATGTCAAAATTTAGAAATTTAGGGGATTTGAGGATCTGGGAATTTGTGGGTTTGAAGATTTGAGGATTTGGAGATTTTGAGTTTGAAGATTGGAGGATCTGGGGATTTAGGGTTTCCGTATTTAGGGAATTTCAGAATTTAGAGATGTCAAAATTTAGAAATTTGGGGTGTAGGAAATTTGAGAATTTGGAGACTTGAGGATCTAGGGATTTATAAGTTTGAAAATTTGAGGATTTGGGAAATTACAGTTTGGGGATTTAGGGTTTTGGTGTTTAGGGAATTTGAGAATTTAGTGATCTAAAAATTTAGAAATTTAAGGAGTTGTAAATTTGAGTCTTGGGGACTTGTTAAGGATATAAACTTGGAAACTTAAAAAAAAACAAATAAAACATTCAAACATCAAATGAAATAAGAAGAAGAAGAACATTTCCTCCAAACAGAAATAAAGTCTATTTCCCAAATTAAATCTAGTCTATCAATCAAAAAACTATAGCAGCAATTTCCACGAAAAATCGTTAGAATTTCTAGGGACTTTCACCGAAATTCCACGTTCTTTAGCAAATTGAATCTTTTGACTGGTTTCCTTACTTCAATGGCCCTTTTAACTCGGTATCTTTCGTCTCCAAGAAACAAATAAATAAGTTGAGACTATCTGACCTCATCGTAGGTCTACTGGGAGGTTAATATGCACTCCATCCAATCTCGTCGACTCGGTTTCCAACGGAGTGAATCCCTCGTCGAGTTCCTTTTATCTTCAGACGTATCTGACTCACCTCTACAGTTTCTTGCTTCGCTTTTCCGTTTCCACTTTCTCGTACGCTTTTTCTCCTCTTTCCAACGGGATTATTTTGTACATGCTGTTCCTTTCTCTTTCTCTCTATTTTTTCCTTTTTTATTTGGAGTCGATGTTAAATTTCAGAGAAATTCATAGTCATATAAAATTAATAAGGTAGTAAATGAAATGGCGGATGGTTGAGGAGTGTGGCCATTGTTGAAGTTGAGGTTAGGTTTTGTTTTCACGATTCTTTTGATGGGACATTTGGGATAGTTTATTTTATTTATTTAGTTCTAGTTTTATTTAGTTTAATTTATAGTTTATTTGTAGTGTTGTTTGATTTTTATACTTTTATACTGTTTTTGAATTTTTTCAATTATCACATTTAAAATTTTTGAATCTAATAAATTACTATATTTCAAATGTTAAATCTACCAATTAATACATTTCAAATTTTCTAAATTATCACATTCCAAATTAAAAATTTTGAAATTACTAGTTAAGTATTCATTTCTGGAAACAATATGGTCTCGTTGGAAAAATTTTCAACAACCGATAACTCACACAATAATTCGTTATTGTTTCTGTTGCAACGCTGTCTAAAAACTCCTTGGAAAACACGGATTTTAATTACGTTCGCGTATAAACTCGTGTCTTCTTTATTTTCGGTAGACGAACGTAAATCAAGCCCGGAACGGTCGATAATTAAACATGGCACCGGTGTTTCGTTTAACGAAAATAGCCTCGTAACTACGAAAAAGTACCTCTTAAGCGACGATATTGCACAGCAGTTTCTTAAAGCGGTGCAATTAAATTTTCAAGAAATTTAAGTAATAAAATACTCAAATACTAAAATTTTCAATTTCCCAAGTCCTCAAATTTCCATATTTATGAATATAAAAATTTGATAATTCTATATATGTAAATTCGATAATCCTAAATTTAGAAAATTCCAAATTTGATAATCCTAAATTTACAAAATTCCAAATTTGATAATCCTAAATTTACAAAATTCCAAACTTGATAAACTCTAAATTTACAAAATTCCAAATTTGATAAACCCTAAATTTACAAAATTCCAAATTTTATAACCCTACATTTGCAAATTAAAAAATTTGATGATCCTAAATTTATAAAATTCCAAATTTGATAATCCTAAATGTAGAAAATCCCAAATTTGATAAACCCTAAATTTACAAAATTCCAAATTTGATAATCCTAAATGTAGAAAATCCCAAATTTGATAATCCTACATTTACAAAATTCCAAATTTGGTAATCCTAAATTTACGAAATTCCAAATTTGATAATCCTAAATGTAGAAAATCCCAAATTTGATAATCCTAAATTTACAAAATTCCAAACTTGATAAACTCTAAATTTACAAAATTCCAAATTTGATAATCCTAAATGTAGAAAATCCCAAATTTGATAAACCCTAAATTTACAAAATTCCAAATTTGATAACCCTACATTTGCCAATTAAAAATTGGATAACCCTAAATTTGTGAATTTCCAAATTTGATAACTCTACATTTCCAAATAAAAAATTTGATAACCCTAAATTTGCAACTCAACATTTTCACTAACCGCATATTCCCAAATTCCTAAATTACCAAAATACAAAACTTGATAACCCTAAATTCCCAAATTGATAAAACATAAAAATCCCACCCCTCAAAAATCTCCAAAATGAAAAAAAAAAGAGATTCTACAAAACAACTTATCATGCGAGAAATCAAAAGACGTATGTAACATCGCGTGTTTGACACGCAGCGTAAAATCAAATTATTATTTGCGAACGGTAATCAGGCGGTAAAAAGCGATTATAGGGGATGAAACAAGAGGAAACGATGAGTATACTCGTGTTATCGGTGCTTCAAACATCCACGATATTTCGGAATAAGCGATTATACATGTACAACTGCAATTAGTAGCTCTTGGAAAATGGTTTCTCGTAATGGCTGCGATGTAATACTACATTGTTATAAGTTTTACGTACCGCTAAGTGGAATTTAATCTCGTCTATGCATCGGAAATTATAGAGTTCTCAGTTGTATGAAATTATTAACAGCATTTACGAAACACCGCATTGAATTCCCTTGCAGATCCAGATAGAAACTACGGTTTCGTATTTGTTAAAACGGAAACTGTAATCGTGTTTCAAATTGGGAGTCACGGTTATTTAAATGGCATTTACTGTTTGCAAATTAATTCGAATTTTTTTTTTGTTTTTTATTCAAACGAGTCTAAATATATCGAAGGAGTGATGCACTTTTTTAAGTAATTGCTACTATGTTTCATTTTTAGGTTATGTAATAATTGACTACGTTATATTACGTTACATTAGGTTAGGTTAGAATTGTTCTAATTTTTTTTTAATTTTATTCAAACAAGTCTAAATATATCGAAGGAGTGATGGACTTTTTTAAAGTAATTGCTACTATGTTTCATTTTTAGGTTATGTAATAATTGACTAGGTTATATTACGTTATATTAGGTTAGGTTAGAATTGTTCTAATTTTTTTTAAATTTTATTCAAACAAGTCTAAATAATATCGAAGGAGTGATGGACTTTTTTAAAGTAATTGCTACTATGTTTCATTTTTAGGTTATGTAATAATTGACTACGTTATATTACATTATATTAGGTTAGGTTAGAATTGTTCTAATTTTTATTTTATTTCATTCAAACAAGTCTAAATATGTTGAAGGAGTGATGGACTTTTATAAAGTAATTGCTACTATGTTTCATTTTTAGGTTATGTAACAATTGACTAGGTTGTATTACGTTATATTAGGTTAGGTTAGAATTGTTCGAATTTTTCTTGTAATTTATTGACACAACTTGAAGGATATCGAAGAAGAAAACATTTTTAGGTCACGTGAAAATAAACCAGTTCATGTTACGTTATGTTAGGTTAAATTGCTTCTTCATTTGACTTTCAGGTTACGTGAAATTTGACTAGATTATGTTAAGTTATATAGATAGGTAATGTTATAGGTAATGTTAGGTTAGATTTAAATTAGATAAATAATTTTTATATGGACTTAGATCAGGATTGGGCAGGTTAGGATCAGAGTTACATTGACATCGACGATTTTATTGAGTATGGACTAGAGATGACCGTCCATTTAATGTTGATAATATTAAAAATAATCTTTGAGACGATTTTTAACGTCTAATTTACGCAGTTAAAAAACAAAGTAGAGAAATATCGGGAAACGTTGTTGCAGAATAGAGCAGAAGGGTCGAATGATACGAAGGGGAAGTAGTAGAGAAGGGAATCCATGGCGATAATTAATTCCATGTCGGTGACATATGGTGTTCACGGGGATGCTATTTCGAATTACCATACGTAAGCTATATTGTTCAGAACAGCGGATGGCTACGAGCTGTCGGAAACAGACAAGCCGTTTAATTGACTGAACTAATACGAACTAAATAATGATTAAAATTCAGACTGTACCCGATGGCTAATTATACCTGGCTTTCTAAATCTCCTAGCTAATTTTATAGTTTTATTGGTACAACATTGTATGTGAAATTGTGCAATTACGTGAAATTTATTTAATAATTATATTGAGGACTAATTTTGTGATAGAAATTTGGGGAATTCGATTTTCGATGGAATAACAAGTTTTTGTTGGGAAAGTTAGGGATTTGTTGAGTTTGAGTGGTTTAGAATTTTGGGAGTTTTGGAATTAGGGAATTTACGGATTTGGGAAATTAGGGAATCGGGTAATTAGGGGTTCGGGAAATTAGGAATACGGGGATTTAGGGATACGGGAATTAAGGAATTAGGGAATTTACAGATTCGGAAATTTAGGGATTTGGGAAATTAGGGATTTGGGAATTCAAGAATTAGGAAAATTGGGAATCGGGGAATTAGGGAATTAGGGAATTGGGGAATTTGGGAATTTAGGAATTGGGAATTATGGAATTTAGAAATTTAGGAATTGGAAATCTAGGGAATTTGGGAATTTAGGAATTGGGAAATTATGGAATTTAGAAATTTAGGAATTGGGAATCTAGGGAATTTGGGAATTTAGGAATTGGGAATTATGGAATTTAGAAATTTAGGAGTTGGGGATCTAGGGAATTTGGGAATTTAGGAATTGGGGAACTGGGGAATTTGAAATTTAGAAATTGGGGAATTATGGAATTTAGAAATTTAGGAATTGGGAATCTAGGGAATTTGGGAATTTAGGAATTGGGGAATTAGTGAATTTGAAATTTAGAAATTGGGGAATTAGGGAATTTAAAATTTAGAAATTGGGGAATTAGGGAATTTAGAATTTAGGAATTGGAGAATTAGTGAATTAGAAAATTTGGAAATTAGGAAGTCTATGATCTAGAAATCCAAGAACCTAGGAACCTAGGAACCTAGGAATCTAGGAATTAGGAAAAATGTGAAAGAATTCAAAAATTCAAAAAGTTAGAATCTTGTAAATTCGAATCCTTATCCTGTCAAAAATTGAATTAACTCGAAAATTAATTTTGCATCTCCCCTTCCAAAATACCACATCAAGCAAACGATCGAAAAGTGTGCGACTCCATTGTTCCTTCCCAAATAGTGAGTAATAATCGACGTACAGGAAGTCCGTTAACTACTCTCGAAAATTTATTATAATTATGTACGAAAGTTTGAAACCCCCGCCCCCCCCCCCCTCTGTTTCCGACGTATAGAACTCCATTTTAGATCCATTAAAGGGTTGTATGGAAACTGAACGCAAAGTGTCGTTTTTGTTACCATATTGAACTAGGAACTTTTTCCATTAATATCGTGCGAGCCCTTATATTGTACACCACGCCAATAAATCGACCCTCACGTACGAATTTAGGGGTGGCCGTGCAACAAATGGGGTTGCAAAGGCAAGTACAATTGATCTTTGCCAGTGTACTACATGATAGTATGGCCATGCTCGCCAGTCCATTCTGAGGGTTGCAATAACAATGAATTATTACGGTAATTCCAGTTCTGCTAACTGCATAGTGATGCTCGCTGGATGAAAAAAGATATACGGTTAATACCGATATCAGTATTCATCGACCCTACTGGTGTTATTTTATATTTCGGTCGTTTTTATTTTTTTTTTTTTTTAGTTTTCCAATTCGTTGGTGAGAGCAGTCAAGTTACAGATGACGCACTTAAGTTACACATGACGCACTTAAGCTACATGTGACGCACTCAAGCTATATGTGACGCAATCAAGATACATATAACGCACTCAAGCTACATGTGACGTACTCAAGCTATTGTATATGTATGCGACGCACTCAAGATACATATGACGCACTTAAGATACAAATGACGCACTTAAACTACGCATGACGCACTCAAGCTGTAGATGACGCACTCAAGTTACAGATAAAACACTCAAGTCACACATGACGCACTCAAGTTACACATGACGCACTCAACCCACATATGCACGCTTCAAACGTGACAAATCTTACTCGAATTTTGAATACGTTTCAATTTGGAGTTGAAGTCCAATTATAATTTGCATGGTGAAGGATTGCCGAATACAAAATTGACATAACACTTCAACTTTTCTTCTGTGTTTTAATATTGTAGCTGTGATCAGTTAGTTCAGACTGGCACACCTGATAGATCATATGGCAAGGGGTTAAGAACTAAGTGTATGCGCGTCGCAGCGTCAGTAATATTAAGTGACGATTAAACGACGCGAATCATTAGATTCCCAACGAGTGATAAGTGGACTGTATCTAAGTAATGAATCTCACTTCGAACGACCAGAATTGTTACTTGATATTTGAAACTTGGTACTTGATACTTGATACTTGAAACTTGATACTTGATACCTGAAACCTGATACTTGAAACTTGAAACTTGAAACTTGAAACTTGAAACTTGAAACTTGAAACTTGAAACTTGAAACCTGATGCTTGGAACTTGATACATACTTTTATTTTGCTGCGTACTCGATGACTCGAGAGTGTCTCTCCGAAGAATTTTTACGTTTCGCAAAAGCTCGGAGTGGGCTAACAATTTTTGTGACATTGTCGAGTGAAAATTCTGATTTACCTAAAATTCAGATCGAGATGGAAATGCAAATGACGAAGTGTGTCTTTTTCCCAAAGTGACCTAACAAGTAATAAAAGCAAGCAATACCTCACGAATAGACTGCAAACGAAAGACTCTACTGCTAAGGTTAGGTTTACCATATGTAACAAACCAAAAAATACGTGGCATATAATAACTCCTTGGTAAATTAATTTGACACTGCAAATGCGGAACAAGAAATCGTTAAATTATCGCTAGAAATTTGTATTAATCCTCGATTTCGATCTAGGGAATTAGTTTTCAAGGAGACGTATTTGAACGAATCCAGCCGTGAAAATGTTGCGCTCAATCTTGGCCGTGCACGAAATTAAATAATTTTTCTTATTTAGCAATCCGGAGGAAAATCGCGAGCTAGTGCCTAGCTGGCTGTGGTAAAGTGAGTTGCTGAGTTAAGAGGAGGGTTGGTTGGTTGGTACTTGTAATGAACTCTTGAGGACCAGCTTCATCACATTTGTGTGTGTAAACGCAAAGGTTCACACACCTGTGTGCGTGCGTCGGTGTTCTCATGGAAATGTACGTACGTACGAGACCCTCAGAAGTCAAACTAATCAACTTCACTTTCTGTAACTCTAACCCTTTCGTCTCTGAATACGAATTTTATTCATCAGATGCCGAGCTGAATATAGTTTGGACGCTTTCGTGAGAAATTTCTGGGTACTGTGAGAAAATGAAGAAGTAGAGTTATTTGGATTAAGGTTACAGTTATTAAGATTGAGGTTAGAATTATTAGGATCAAGGTTAGAGGTACTAGGATCAGGGTTAGAGATAGGATTAAGAGTGCAGTTATTGGGATTAGAGTTAGAGTTATTAGGATTACGGTGAATGTCAATTGAGGATCATTTTATGATAGTGATAATGGGGACTCTTTTGTGAATTTGGAGATTTGAGAAATTGGAAATTTGAGAATTTGGGAAGTTGAGGATTTGAAGAATTGGAAATTTTGGTATGTGAGAATTCGGGAATATAAGGGTTTGGACATTTGGAATTTTTAGAAGTTGAGGGTTTAGAAATTTGAGAGTTTGGGGATTTGAGGATTTGAGGATTTGGAAAATTAGAAAATTGGAAATTTGGGAATTTGGAAATTTAGAAACTTAGAAAATTAGAAATTTGGAAATCTAGAAATTTAGAAATCTAGAAATCTAGAAATCTAGAAATTTAGAAATTTAGAAATTTAGAAATTTAGAAATTTAGAAATTTAGAAATTTAGAAATTTAGAAATCTACAAATCTACAAATTTCGAAATTTACAAATACAGCAATTGTCAAACTTCTAAATGCATGTAGATAGAATATCTCCTCACAATACTACACCGATCAATTGAAATGTAATCGTTAGCATAGACATATCAGATTTGTGATGATTCTGTATTTGAGAGAAGCTAGTAGTGGTAACTTTTGAAGTTCCCAAATGGGTACTGCTGTTCCAATTTACTCGGTTAAGACTTTACCCCTGAACCGTGAACTCCAAATCGATTATGTAGGTTTCTCGTTATTCCGAAACATTTACTTATGTCTCGGAATTTGTTACATCGTTGCACGAATTCTCTATTCAAGATAAATCTTGCAATTTTATTCAATTCTGAAATATTAATTTTGTAAGGAATTTCACTTATCATTTCAACTACTATGTACTTAATACATTGGCAATACACATCTTAAAAATTGAATATAATAATACATTATTTTCAGTAGTTAGAGTAAATACTTTATCAGACATTTCTAAATTCAATATTTTTTACTATCGGATCGTTAATTTGATATTATTTATTAAATTGCAATAAATTTTGTTTAACTAAACTAATATTCAGAATAATAATTCTATACTTAAAATAATCTAACATAACCTAACTTAAGAAAATTTATTTTCATAGAAATAAATGTTGAGTAATATAATTATGTTTGACATTAAAATTGAAAGGTTTAATCAAGATTTTATATAGACTTAATCAAATTCAATTTAATACATTAATATACTTTAAACATAAACTTCATGTGTTACATATAACCTAACCTAACCAAGAAACTGAAATAAAGAAATTAGTATCACGTACTATAACAATATTTTACACAAGACTATACAATAATACAATTGCAGAATATTTTTACTTTCATTTTAATAACAATACAATATTTTACTTACATTTCAATAACGAACTATACCTACTTCTTTCTTCATATATAAAACACACCATACAAATAAAAATACTTTCAGACATTCATCAATCAAAAACACATCTTTCAAAAGCAATTAAAAAATATCAAAATCTATAATTTTACCAGTCTAAACCTAAACCTAAACTAAGTACTAAAAAAGTACCGTTTAGCAATTTTTTCGAGAGTCTTCTTCCCGTCAGCCATGTTGTTTTACTCCACAACCATACAGTTTAAAGCTCTTTTGTCAGAGATGAACGAATATGCTCAGTGGTACGCATAGAAAACCAAAAAACTTGATTCTTGCATCATGGCACGTACGTTTCGGTAAACGACAAAGTAGGATGTGGGTGGGGGGCAGATTAAAACAATTTTGTTGGTCATTTTGTCGGTTTTAACAAAGCTTTGTACCAACCAATACCCACGGTCGTTGTTGCATGCGCTTTTTATCACGATTCAAACGAGTTATTCGGCGGTTAAATTTCGCCACCAAATTTTTCCTTGCTGAAGGAACAGCCGGTGTTATATTCTCCGTTTTCATTTATTTCGCGGCTGCTTTTTTAACCGGTGTTTCGCAAAAGAAAGAAATGGAAACGTGGCTGTTTTTTTTTGAACTCGCGAAACCGCGGACTCGTCGACGATTGCGAAAGATTTGCGGACAGTTACGCTTTTCAGTCGCTGTTTTTCGATTCGAGTGTTTTTGGTGCTGCGACGGGGAAATAAGGAGCAGAAATTGGGGAGGATTGTCGGGGATTTAAAGCGCGTGAAATTAATTGAATTTTGGTGGAATTAGTAATATTTAGCGAGGGATGAAAATTTAGTGCTTCAGGAATTTATGATATTTTGTGATTTTGCAATTTTTAAATATTTACATTTTTTTGGGCAGAATTTTTTAATTTCCAAGCTTTTATTTTGATGAGATTTCAAATTTTCGAATTTCTGAGTTTTTGAATTTAGAAGCTTTCGAATTTTTATGTTCCCGAATTTCTAAATTTCCGAATTTCTAGTTTTCTGAATTTCTAAATTTTCGAATTTCTAAATTTCCGAATTTCTAATCTTCCAAATTCCTAAATTTCCGAATTTCTAGTTTTCTGAATTTCTAAATTTTCGAATTTCTAAATTTCCGAATTTCTAATCTTCCGAATTCCTAAATTTCCGAATTTCTAATCTTCCGAATTTCTAAATTTCGGAATTTCTCGTCTTCCGAATTACTAAATTTTCGAATTCCTAAATTTCCGAATTTCTAATCTTTCCAATTTCTAAATTTTCGAATTTCTAATCTTCCGAATTTCTAATCTCCCGAATTTCTAACCTTCCGAATTTCAAAATTTCCGAATTTCTAATCTCCCGAATTTCAAAATTTCCGAATTTCTAACCTTCCGAATTTCTAAATTTCCGAATTTCTAACCTTCCGAATTTCTAACCTTCCGAATTCCTAACCTTCCGCATTCCTAACCTCCCAAGTTTCTAACCTTCAAAATAATAAATCTTCCCTTTTTCTAAATATAATTTTCCCACATTTCACACAATATAGTCCATAAAATCCTCTCCAGCTCTTTAAATCCAAGTCACTAATTATTTATCAATCAATTCATTCGAACACATACTAATTGTTTATTAATTACTCCGTCGATTTTATTGTATCGTCCCTAATTATTAATCAATTCCTCTTTTTCATATTATTCACCCGTACATCATATTCGCTTTTTCATATTATTTGTCCGTACATCGTATTCTCAATCATTTATTAATTACTCTTCCTCACATTATTTGTCCGCACATTGTATTCTCAATTATTTATTAATTACTCTTCCTATATCGTACTTCGTATAACAAATTATTGAATCATTAACGTAGAAAGATATACGCGAATAATGAAGATGCACCGAAAGATGCAACTGACGTGACGATCAATCAGCCCTTAATTATGCCGCAGTCAAAAGTTAGGGTCGATGTGACAGTTCGAGAGTTAGGGGTCAATTTAGGTTCGCAGAGCCCACGGAACTTCCGGTTTGAATGGAAACTTGACGTTTCAAGAAGCGCAACTGAACCGTGGTCGGTTGAAATTATCGATTCTGTATAATTGCAATGCTCGATAATTGGCTGTGTCAGCCGAAACACTGTAAACACTGTACTGGTTACACCAGCCAGAAGTAACAGCTTCATTAACGCATCAACGCGTTGCACTTTTGTGCATCGAACGAACTCCCTTTGTCAATGCACCTTGTAAAATGTAATTGCATTTGCGGATCGAAAGTATCGTTGTTCATTTTCCAGTATTGTTATAACGTTGTTTATTAATGCATGTGAATGTGTGTATTGATATATGTAAATATGTATTCGGACACATGTGTATATATATACTAATATATGCGTTAATAAATATTGTTAAACAAGTTTTATTCACTTATAAGTATTTATTAATATATGTGAATACATGTGTTGGTATATGTAATTATACATATACTAATATATGTGTTGATATATGTAAATATATTATACTCTACATGTGTTGATAGATATAAGTCATGTACGTGGTACAAATAAAATGTTAAATAAATTTTATATACAATATTATGTGTACATTTTAGGTTATGTGTTCATGTATATATTTTCTCTTTAAATGTAACCTAATCAAAATTGCATATTCTAAATAGATTCAGTTTAGGTTATGTTTGATTAGGTTATGCTCTTTAAATGCAATTTAATTATACTTGTAACATACTCTAAATGGATACAGGTTAGGTTAGATTACGTTATAACTTAACCTAACCTATAAATGATATTGTGTATCATTATTATATATCATTCTGTATAATAAACTATCAATACAATAAATGATATTCAAAAGTATTATTAAAATTGCTTATACAAGTATGATTTTAAAATCCTTTTAAACTTCCTCTAACTATATTGCATTTAGACATTACCCCGTTTGAACAACGAAAGAGTTCGTGTCGCCCAAGAACGTCGCAAAAGTTTGAAATTATCCGACTAAGAAGAAAAAGAAATTTTCTCACGATTTCTGGCGTCCGAGATCCGCCATCTTCTCGTGGACGCGTTAGGGAAGTTTGAAATAAAATGAATAATACAAAGACACGGGACAAAGAAGCGGTGTTTGTGTATATCCCGGTGTTTTGCGCTTTCGCGAACGGACTTTTGAAGTATGGTAAACCCTTTTGGCTGGTAGTTGTTAAACAGATGGCAGCAATCTTTGTTTCTGTACGCGAACCCCGGTAGACTTTTACCTGCACTTTCATAGTAATCCCTGGGACTTGAATAATGTTACCGGTTGTCAGCTCTGTTTTAAACGCATAGAAATACGCGAACACGGTGTGCATGTTCCCGTTGTAAACGGATGCATATTACGCGTGCGGTTTGCAAAGGAACAGAGATACAGTTTTCATTTCAAATATTCGCTTCGCAAAATTCGCGAAAAATTTAATATACGTTCAATTATACGCCGCGAATTATTTCCCCGTGTTTAGCCGGAATTTTTGTCAGGTATTTGTTCGGGTTTAATTCCGAATTTAATTTTCAGAGGGAACTCTGCGAGGACGTTCTATAAACGCACGCTGAGTTTTTCACGCGATTTTCTGTTAACGAGCAGTTCAATTTTCGGCAACTTTGCCGGTAATATGGACGGAGTTTCAATTCGAATTTCGTTATTGTACTACTGCGAACTAGCTCACGAAAATTTGTTTGAAAATAGTGCATGAAACACGGTGACGTGTTGAGTTGTTTGTGTGCACGGTATTTGTTTGAGCTTGTAATGGAAAGCTTCGAAATACTTTGTAAGGGATGAGTATTATAGTAAGTAGCAATCTCTGGCTGACTATTTACTGACATTTATTACTTGAAACTACTTCGAGCGACATCACGGTTGAAGTTCTTCGAACTTTTCTCATTTCATTAATACCTTGCAATTCTATTTGCGCAAACTTTCTAACACCTCGTTTATTTCTGGGTAAGTAGAAACACTCTTGCAACAATATATACGATGATTTTTGTTATTTGGGATCTGGGTATTTAGAATATTGGGATTTTGGGGTTTTAGGATTTTGGTAATTTGGGAATTTGGGATTTTGATATTCTGGAAAAATTGTACAACTACTATTGTCCAACAACTAAAATTTTCCAACTACTATAGCAAATTTTACTTAACCTAACCTAAAATTTCACATAACGTAAATTGCACCCGACGTAACCTAAAATTTTCTATTGGAAATTTTATATATCGATCTAGTTTATCTATTTTATCTAACCCATCAAATATCTCGAGTCTCAGCAATATAATTTCAACAACCATAAAACTATAAGACCGTTAATAAAAGCACCCTTTCCGTTGTCACCACGTGGCTGCGTGAAATACGCATCCGTTGCGCAGCTTTCTGCCTTGATACTCTTCCGTGCATCCGTTCTTCGGCATAAATCAGCGGAGCCACGGCTAAGCAGACCGTGGGTTTCTGTATGTAAGTACGTGTAAGATACGGGGGGTAGTTTTGAGGCGAGTTAGATCAACGGGAATGCACGCGACGATGGAAGTCGTAGCTACCGATGTCAACCCAGGAGTTGGCGCTCTAAGAAGCGTGTTTAGAAGAGCCACAATTGGTCAGCATAAAAAAATGCCACACACGTATTTTCGGCAGAACAATTGGCTCTCCCGGTCACGCGCACCAATTAGGCGAAAAACGATGACAGTCGGTAAACGTCTCTCAAGCGAGCGAGATAGCGCGAATTGCGTTCAGCAGTTGTTATTGTCATTATTATTCTTATGCGCCTGTATGTAACGCTGGAAGTGTTCACGATGGGGATAGAGCTTCTTTTACTTCGGGTCCTCACGCGCCAACTCGTGGGTTGACATCCGTTCGTAAATTATTACGCCTAAATTGAAAATTCACTCGTACCAAAAATACGAGAAAAATTTACAATATTTGAACTGCGAGTGCGTCACGAGTGCGTCATAGCTCACGCGCCAACTCGTGGGACATCCGTACGTAAATTATTACGCCTAAATTGAAAATTCACTTGTACCAAAAATACGAGAAAAATTTACAATATTTGAACTGCGAGTGCGTCATTAGTGCGTCACAAGTGCGTCACAAGTTTGTCATTAGTGCGTCACGAGTGTGTCACGCATGCATCACGAGTATATCACGAGTGCGTCATTAGTGCGTCACGAGTGTGTCACAAGTGCGTCATTAGTGCGTCACGAGTGTGTTACGAATGCGTCACAAGGGTGTCACGAATGCGTCATTAGTGCATCACGAGTGCGTCACGAGTGCGTCACAAGTGTGTCACGAGTGCGTCACAAGTGCGTCATTAGTGCGTCACGAGTGTGTTACGAATGCGTCACAAGTGTGTCACGAGTGCGTCATTAGTGTATCACGAGTGCGTCACGAGTGCGTCACAGCTGACGCGCCAACTCGTGGGGCATCCGTACGTGAATTATTACGCCTATATTGAAAATACACCCGTACCAAAAATACGAGAAAAGTTTACAATATTTGAACAGCGAATGCGTCACGAGTGCGTCATGCACAGCTCACGCGCCAACTCGTGGGTTGGCACCGGTACACTCTGTGATCTACGAGCAGGTGGAAACAAGAGGATAGAAAACGCCGCCGGTTATAACAGCTGATAGAAGAAACCGGAAACGCGAGCAACCCCGTCGAGATACGGCGATAAAAATGGCGGAATAAACCGTACGGAAGGGTGGATTCGTCGTCGAGCTCGCGATTTCGAGGAAACTCGAAAAATATCGCCACGTTTACGGAAACGTTCGCGAAACGGGAGGCGGAGTCGCTTTCGTGATGCGATCGCGAGGTGTTGAGTGCCGCCTTTTGATCGATCGCGTAATTAAACTGCGATATAAACGATTACTGTAACGTCGAGATTGCGTGACCTTCGTTGAATCTCGAGAGACTGGATGATAAGTGAAGTGTTTGATTATATTTTGAGGTATTGTTGGGGTATGTTGGTTTCAAGGTTGTTTATGGTGACTGGGCGACTTTATGTGGATTTGGGGATAATGGAGATTTTTTAATTTTTAAATTTGAAGATTTAAATGTTTTATAATCTCAAAATTCCAACTTTGCGTATCTGATCTCTTAAAATGGGAGATCTCCTCGCATTAGTTCCTACCATAAAATCTCCTGCCTACCGAAATGTGCAAAAGACATTTAAATTCTGAAGAAACTTTTCTTGGTAATGAATCAGAAAAGTTTGAATGTTTGAAAATCTTTGTGGAATATCTTCAGCGGCAATCAGAGTGGTATAAACGTTGTTGAAGCACTTCGTCGGCTCCGGTGATGCAAGAGGAGATATTCCGGATGAACGAATGAAATCATATTTATATAATACCGAAATTATTTCATCCCTTAACAATTAGGACTTGCAAGAAGAAAAATTTATTATAAGAGACAGTACATTTATTATAAATTTTATAAAATTTATTATAAGAGACAGTACATTAAATATTAAGTCGCAGAATGTTACAGCGAGAGGAAATAAATTTTGTATGAAAGTTTATATGATTTGCGAATAAAGGGATGAACGTTTTCAAAGATATGAGAATTTCTAGGGGAAATAATACTGTTCACGTTATCGATGACACTTCAGCTTCAATATGTGCGTCACAATGTTTTGTATCTTTGTACGGCGATATATTTCTAACATGGTTTATTGCTTCTTATACTTGTGCATGCATCTGTCATACAGGTGAATTTTCCTGGATTTAATACCGGCACTCTGTATCAATAGTACTGCAAATTTAATATGCACTTTCGATAGATATCGAAGAGGAGTAATATGACAATCAAAGTGTTAATATTGAAATTATTCGCGTGTATGTAATTAAATCGTTAGCTGATGGAGTACAATAGATTGTAATACAATAACAACGCATAAATTCATTGTAATTGTAAATTATTGTTGATTGTTGTGAAAATTCAGAAGTAAATGTAGTAAAAAGTGGAACATTATTAGTAGAATTAATATTGTAATATTTTTAATATTTTTATTGGGGAGATGAAATATTTAAAATGGATATTGGAGAAGGGTAATATAAATGAAGGGAAGATTGAAACAGAATTCATTTTTAATTTCAAATAGTATTCCAAGGCTCTTTAGTTTTAAAATCTCAAAATTATAGAAAAGTGAAATACTAAATTAAAAAATTCCAAAATCGTAGAATTTCAAAATATTCTAAAAATTTGTAAATTTCTAAATTTCGAAATCTTCAAGTTCCCAAAATTTTCTCATACCAAATTCCTAAATCTCCAAATTTTCAAATCCCCAAATTCTCACATCCCTAAATTCTCAAATCTCCAAATTTTCAAACCCAAAAATACACAAATCCCCAAATTCTCAAATTCCCAAACTCTCAAATCCCCAAATTGCAAATAATCTTACAGCCGCAATTTTCAATCTAGCCCTCCAAAAATTAAAGACTTTAAAAAGAAATTAAAAACCCCCCAAAAAAATAACCACTTGCACAAGCTACAAAATAAAACAAGCTCCCAAATGTTCAAACATCCCACGATAAAAAAGTAAATTTTACAATTAAACAAACGACGCGATGTAACGTAACCGTAGCAAAATGTGCATATTAATTAAAAATGGTGATTTACATAAGCGAGATTTTATGGCAGCTGCCGGGTACGAGCAAATTAGGTCCTTTTGTTTCCAAGAACATTAGTCTCATCAAAATTCTATTAGTTCTGGTAGTCGACACGTTCGAGAAATTACGTTGTCACGTTCCATTTGGTAATTTTCCCTCTCGTTAGCCAATTACGATCCGGTTAGTTTGCAGTGCGAGACACATTTTTCGCGGTGATGATTAACCACCGTGTGTCGGTGAAAAAAAGTCTGTCGTGTAAGGGAGCTTCCACATTATGCCAGTTACTTAATCCTAAATTTCTATATCCCCAAATATTTACACCTGAATTCCTACATCCCGAAATCTCTAAATTTCCAAACAGCTAAATCCCCAAATTTCCAAGTTCCCCAATTCCTAAATACTGAAATTCCTATATCCCCAAATTAATAGTCCCTCAAATAGCTGAATCCCCAAATTCCCAAATTCTCCATTTCCTAAATTCTGAAATTCCTACATCCCCAAATTTCTACATCCCTAAATCCCTAAACCCCCAAATAGCTAAATCCCCAAATTCTTAAATACTGAAATCCCTATATCCCCAAATTAATATACCCCTAAATAGCTGAATCCCCAAATTCCCAAATTCTCCAATTCCTAAATTCTGAAATCCCTATATCCCCAAATTTCTACATCCTTAAATCCCTAAACCCCCAAATAGCTAAATCCCCAAATTCCCAAATTCTCCAATTCCTAAAAAAAAATCCCCAAATTCGCAGTTTCCCAAATTCCGAAATCCCGAAATCTCTCTATTCCCACCCCTCCAAATTAAACTTCTAAAAAATTCCTAAAAGAAAATACTTCCTTTCCTTTCTCACCTTCTTCTCCCAACAAACGACAAACAAGAGACCTCATAAAACAAGAAACGCAAAAATTCAACGACTGACAAGGCCCTCCAGTTACTAGCATAATGTAGTAGCGCCTTTAGGTTAGCGATCGTGACGGTCGTCGACGCGGCAATCTAAAGAAAAAATTCGTCGCGCGTGACAGGGATTTGAACAGATTCAAAAGTTCCCGAAATGGCGGGATATGTAACTATGGTTACTCGAGCAATTCCGGTAATGGAACTGCAGGGAACTCCAGCAGCGTTTCTGAACGGAAAATTGAACTTCCAGGCTGCGAGCCAACAATCCTCATTCGATAGTGTTTCATTTGTAACAAAATTCTTCTTTACTGGCCCTTGTACGGATTTTATTCAATCGCGCGATCGAACTTCTCGTCCTTTGCTGTTGCCGCTTCCTGTTTCGTTAAAAAAAAAAAAACGCTATATCTGACCCCTGATCGAATATGACCGTTACTCGAGACTCCAACTTTCTGGTATCGAATCGAACTTGCAATCGAATTAATAAGTTTCCGTGCTTTAGTGCGCGGACTGGGATCTGATATCGGGATCGATTTTGTAACGAGTGTGGCTCTCGAATTGTTACGAGGTCGACGTAATCGGTTCATGGATTTCATATATCATTCGATTTTGTCGTTATTTTATGTATTTAATTATTTGTGTGTTAGAAGTTTATTTATCGTTGGATGATTAAATTGTTTATTGATATTTTAATGTAAATTGTATGAAATATTATTGATATTAATTTCTTCATCAAATTTGATTAATAGTGAGTATTTGTTAAGGAAATTCGATAAAAATTAGGAAAGTATGTTTAATAAAAACATTGATCATTATTATGATTCTGATGAGAACTATGATGATTATGATATTGATGAAAACTATGATGATATTGATGAAAACTATGATGATTATGATGACATTGATAACAGCTATGATGATTCTGATGGTCTCGACAATGACTATGATGATTATGATAAACAGTATGCCGATTTTGATTAAACTATGATAACTATAACAATCGTGATGATTATAACATCTGAACGCAGTCTACAATGATCCCATTAAAAATTGAGATAAATATGGCGACTATGATGATTACGATTAGTGGTGATTGCAATTTTTTAACAAAGATTATACTGATTATGATAACATCGGCGATGATAACCTTGATAATACATACTGACCCCCATACACAAACTTATTATCCCGAAGCCATCCAATATAAATTATACTGCAAAGGAGCCACAACTAATAAACATAATAAATTACAAGTTCCATCACAGCTACCGCACCGTAATAAATTGCAAGCAAAATTATCCGAAAGTTTACGACAAAATGTCCGTAATGATCGTATAAAAAGCGTCAACAACATCATAACAGCAAAATGACATTAATACCACGTTATCACCTGCGTAACATTCTCAACGAGCATAATCTAAAATTGAATCGCAACTGCCATCGCGTACACGAGTACGGCGAGCCTGGCGTCAAATATGTTAATCAGAGGCCAATATGCAAATGAGGGATGAGATCGTATCGGAGGTAGTTGCTTAAGGAACGACTAGTAATTGACCTCGAAAGTCACCGGCATCCGAGAGATACTCATCGTACCATCGATTATATATGTAACGTCACTTTGCATTATGAAGTGCAGGCCGTGACCGTATTCTTCTTTGCCTCTTCAGGGCAGCTTGAAAGACAACGCTGGAAAACCTGTACCTGTCAAAATGCAATTTCAATTTGCAAAATTACTTTGGAAAATTGAACGTTGTACAGGTCATAACATTTTTATTTATTTAATATTATTTATTTGGATATTATGATGACATCAGAGGGTGACATTAGAGGATGACTTCACAGGGTGACATTAGAATTTTGGTATTAGTGTATGTACAATTTTTAAAATTGTGAATGTTATGTGTAAAATTGAGTTTTGAGGTTATGTTGATAGAATGGAATTAAATATGCAGATACACTCATCAGACTCAAGACTCAAGGTCATCAGAGTCATCAAGGTTATTCAGGGTTTTTATTATTGTCATCAAGGTTGTCATTTTATCATCCAATTTTATAGTTATTTAAAGTTTGTGGATTCTAAAGTGTTATATCGTTTCTCCTTTAAACAGGTGAGGTTAAAAAAAATTGTATACAAAAATGAAATGATCAAACTAATATTCTCCTTGAAACAGAGAAACTAGTGTCGTGTATTTCTGTTACACCGAATAATCCCCAGGGAAAGTACATTACATATATAATTTACAGAACGCACAGTCGTGTTTTAAGTACGTTCAAGAGGGTGGTTAGTCATTCTATCGACGCTGCACACGACAGAGTTCCACACTCGGTCGTTAACTAGGTAACAAGTGTACTGATCCTGCTGCATATAATTAGATTCAGAGAAGCGTTGAACATGTTGCAATTGAAATCATCAATTACATTCGCCTGAATAGACAACAGATATGCACAATTATGTTGGAACGGTTAACAAACGGAATTAATTGCTTCTAATGTCAACATTGTTACTGTTTATTTATCCGGTTCCATGGGAAATTGATTTCAAGCTGATATTCGATTATTTCCATTGAATTTTATCTTCTTCCATGTGATTGTTGTTAATTCGTTTCTTGTAATTGGGTGGACAACTTTAGGATAAACGTACAGTTAACTCACGAGTTGGCGCGCGAGCTATGACGCACTCGCGACGCACTCGCAGATCAAATATTATAAATTTTTCTTTATTTTTGGTGCATCAGATACGAAATGAAAAATTCATATTATAAGTGTTAATATTTTATTTATGAATAATTTTCATTGACAATGTTCATACTTGAAAAATATTCAATGTAACATTGTAATCAGACAATTTGATTGTTTTAAAAAATTTTAATCATGAATAGTATAAGTGCGTAAGTAATATTTGAGATACATAGTTCGGTAATAATTTTGGAAAAATCGTCGTTAAAAAAGGAGGGTGAAACCGGAGTACCCCGTTAAGGAGAAAAATGAGTCAAAGAAACAGGACTGATTTTTTCCTGCCCTTTTGTCTTCGAATAACGTGCATTCAGAGCTGAACCGCCCCTTTAGAATCACATTATGATTTAGTGGTGCGCCATCCAATGCTTACGTTCGATAGAATCCAACCGCCTTTCCATTAACTCTCCTTTCACCACCATACAAAAGGAGGAAAATAGGGAATGCCTAACTGCGTCGAAAGAAAGCACCGCGTATATAGATATAAGACTTCTTTGAAATATTTTTAAACACCAGAATCGAATGGGGATGAAAAGGAGAAAAACATCGTGCAATCTTATATAAGGTGGTGTATTTTGTGTTATGTATTATTGGAAATCTGGTAGGTTGGGATTTAAGGGTTTCACAGTTTGGGGATTTGGAAATTTGGGAATTTGATACATGAGGAATATGGGAAATTGGAAATTTGATACTTGAGGGATTGGGGAAATTGGAAATTTGATACTTGAGGAATTTGAGACATTGGAAATTTGATACTTGAGGGATTGGGGAAATTGGAAATTTGATACTTGAGGGATTGGGGAAATTGGAAATTTGATACTTGAGGAATTTGGGAAGTTGGAAATTTGATACTTGAGGGTTTTGGGGAATTGGAAATTTGATATTGAGGGATTTGGGAAATTGGAAATTTGATATTTGAGGGATTTGGGAAGTTGGAAATTTGATACTTGAGGGATTGGGGAAATTGGAAATTTGATACTTGAGGGATTGGGGTAATTGGAAATTTGATACTTGAGGGATTTGGGAAGTTGGAAATTTGATACTTGAGGGATTTGGGAAGTTGGAAATTTGATACTTGAGGGATTGGGGGAATTGGAAATTTGATACTTGAGGGATTGGGGAAATTGGAAATTTGATACTTGAGGGATTTGGGACATTGGAAATTTGATACTTGAGGGATCTGGAAATTGGAAATTTGATACTTGAGGGATTGGGGAAATTGGAAATTTGATATTTGAGGAATTTGGAACATTGGAAATTTGATACTTGAGGGATTTGGGAAATTGGAAATTTGATACTTGAGGGATTGGGGAAATTGGAAATTTGATACTTGAGGGATTTGGGACATTGGAAATTTGATACTTGAGGGATCTGGAAATTTAGGAACTTGGAAATTCACAGAATTGAAAATTTGGCAACAGTGGAAACCCAGATTCTGATATTTCTACATTTCGATATCCCTAAATTCCTATATCTTTTAGTGCCAATATCCCTAGATTCCAGTAGTAGTATCCCTAGATGCCAGTATTAATATCCATAGGTTCCAGTATTAATATCCCTAGGTTCTAGTATTAATATCCCTAGGTCCCAGTATCAATATCCTTAGGAATACAGTATTAATATCCTTAGGTCCCAGTATCAATATCCCTAGGTTCCAGTATTAATATCCCTAGAATCCAGTATTAAAATCCCCAGATTTTGTAGGTAATAAATAAAATTTAGCGAATGTAGTATCACTATTCAAGAAAATTTCCCGTCAACATCGCTGTACCAATGAACACGTTGAAACGGTACAGAAATAAAATACACAGTGGTGTATACATTTGCATGAACATTCCCGACGAAGTAATATAAGTAAGACCTGAACAGATAGATGAAAAATGTATAAAAGAACGAAGAGAATAAAGTGAAGGCGAAAGCTACATTGTGCTTGTTTTCAGATTGTTCTTCTTCTTCTTCTTCCAGTATCCACGTCACGGGATTAAACGGTCTGACTTTCTTTCAAGACGAAGCGGCGGAAAACTGCGAACAATGCGATTACAAGAAAAATAAATCTCGACGCTATCATATCTTACGTCGGTGGCTTAGGAACTTTTGTCCGCATTTTTATGCCACGTTCATTCCACGACGAGGATCGGCAAACATAGCTGGAAAGCGAGAAAAGATCGCCGGGGAAAATAGTTCTATCTCCAGTGATTAAATAAACGAGATTAATGAAGAGATTTGCGTGGATTTATTTCAGCCAGTTTAGAAATCGGAGCAGGGATCATCGAAATGGAAAGGATAAAAATCGCCTCTTTCACCCTCGGCTCGGGGTGCATGAAATAATACGACGAAATGACAATGCCGGAAAGTGGCTAATTTTTAGGGTGAACAGGAAAGAAAAATGTCGCGACAACGTTATCGCAAGTCTTATAACTCACGGCGAAATTGTGGAAGATATTCGAGGATGGCTACATTTTCTTGTCTCATCGAAACTGAATGTTATTCTTTTAGGGAGTTTATGGGTGGGTCAAGAAATGAAGATGAATGTGGTGCTCAGAAGTATATTATCAAGATTCATTATTGCGAAGATGCAATATTTTAAGGACTGATATTTCACAGTTCGTGTATTTTAAATTTGGTGTATTCTGAGGATGGATATTACGAATTTTAAGCATTTGGAAGTTTACATATTTCAAGTACACATGTTGCAAATTCTATGTGTTTCAACGTCCACGTATGCTAAATTTCACGCATTTGAAAGTCCACATATGCTAATTTCCATGTATTCAAGGTTTGGAGGATTCTAAGTTCACATATTAGAAATTCTATACATTCCAAATTCCACATATGTCACATTTCATGCATTCCAAAGTCCACATATGCCAAATTCCACACATTCCAAAGTCCACATATGTCACATTCCACCCATTTCAAAGTTTGAGTGATCCCAAGTTCACATATTACAAATTCTAGGCATTCCAAAGTCCACATATGCCAAATTCCATGCATTCCAAAGTCCACATATGCCAAATTCCATGCATTCCAAAGTCCACATATGCCAACTTCCACGTATTTCAAAGTTTGAACTATCCTAAATCTACACATGACAAATTTCACTTATTTCATAGTCTACATATACCAAAGTTCACATATTGCAAAGTGTGCGTATTACAAATCCACGCATTCCACAGTCTATATATGCCAAAGTCCACATATGACAAAGTTCACATACTCCAAAGTCCTCATATTACAATTTCCACATATCCCAAAGTCCACATGTGTGAAATTCTACACATATTAAAGTTTGAACATTCCAAATTCCACATATTCTAAATCCCTCCCACTTCAAACTCCACATATCCCAAATTCCACCCACTTCAAAGTTCCAAACTTGCAAAGTTCACGTACAATCCTACACACATCCTCCATTTTATTCCTATAATAATCCAGAATTTACCTACACAATCTAATATTCAACAACATTCCCTGTGTGCATATTTCAGTATACCAGAAATACCTCCTACATCCTCCTCCGATTACTAATCGATCAAATAAATAACTAAAGACTTATGAATTACCAACATAATGAACCATCGTCCATAACAAATGACCGTAAAACGTTCGCAAACTGAAACATTAATACAAGGGTAGACATTCCGATTAATAATTAACGTACCTTGTTGGTTCAGCCATTTGATACTTCTTTTTATCGAGTACTCCGAAGAGCATCTTGCAATATAGCAAAGTGGAACGGCAGAATATTTCTCTCTGAAAGTACGAACACTTCACCGACTTGTTTCGCACACAACCGATACTCTTAATTTAAATTTCCCCGGTGTCGATGGAAAGTTCATTATCAAGAAGCAAAGAGACGGGTAGCTTCTCGAGACTCTTTCTCGTGCGTTGAACGTCGACGATAGGGTGCCGCGTCGGGTTCGAGTGTGGAATCCCTTATTTATTTATATGTGCTCAGTTAGCTCGAAAGGATCCTTTTGACCTTACCCTCCTACAGACTCTACGCCATTCATTGTAGCACAGCAAAGGCCGCTGCATTCGTATTTCTTGGGAAACGTCGACATCGGATTTTCGCCGGGGGCTGCTTTCCCTCGACGCACGTTTTACGGACACACAACGAACGCTCAGACTTCAAGGCGGAATCCTAGCTAGAGAGCAATGTTGCTTCACGGAGGAACGTCGTTAAAGGTGCAATCGTGCTACTAATTCGTACTTTTAAACGTCGAGCGAGTGCAATTTGTTGGGGTTGAAAGTGCTTTTTTGTTGATTTGAAGTTAGGTAATTAGGAGGGAAAATGTTATTTATGAGGGTGACAAGTCTTTTATGGTGCGTATTTGGGGCGAGTTTTAGGGTATTGCGTAATTTTTATATCTTCAATTTTTTAAATTCATAAATATTCATAGTTTTAAATCCTCAAATCTTAAAAGCTTCTTGTCTTTCAATGTTTAAATCTTCAAATCTTCAAAACTTCAACTTTTCAATTTTTCAATTTTTCAATTCTTGAATTCTTGAATTCTTCAATTTTTCAATTCTTCAATTCTTCAATTCTTCAATTCTTCAATTCTTCAATTCTTCAATTTTTCAATTTTTCAATTTTTCAATTTTTCAATTTTTCAATTTTTCAATTTTTCAATTTTTCAATTTTTCAATTTTTCAATTTTTCAATTTTTCAATTTTTCAATTTTTCAATTTTTCAATTTTTCAATTTTTCAATTTGTCAATTTGTCAATTTGTCAATTTTTCAATTTTTCAATTCTTCAATTCTTCAAAATTTTCAAATTCCCAAATTCCATAAATCCCCTCTTATATCTTAGAACGTCCACTATAGCGCCCTTCAAAAGCACAGCCATTCTCCCGAATCGCGAAATTTCAAAATACGTTGCAGTTATTCAATACCGCATTCACGTAGCAGGATATTTTCGTTCGGAAAATGTGTTTCCGTTATCAACGATGACTCGTGCATTCGACAAGCATAGATACCGTGGCGGGAAATTCGCAAACCGCGTTCGAGGGTCACAATACCGCACAGCTGGAAAACTTGGGGGACCAGGATGAAACGATACGAGTCCCACGGGAATCGTCTCGCAGCAGATATACCAGCGTTCCCCGCGTCCTATTGAATAACTCAGCGTTAACATCAACCCGGTTACTCCCCTTCTCCTTCTGTCCGCGTTGGTTTTCACCATACGCCATTTGGGGAATATCGGACGGGGGTGAAACGCGGTGGAAATCGGAGAATCGATGGAAAAACACTCGCTTTCGCGTGCGAGGACCGTCGTGTTTACTCGACACCGTGAAAATGTTTATCCAATTTTCCATTATGGTTATTACGCTTTCGCGCGAAACCTTCGTTTTCGTTTCGAACTACTTTTGTACGGAACTCTCACCGTTGGAACTACTTATGGATGGTAGTTTCCGGTGTAATGCATTCTCACGGTGAGAGTGCGTGACGTTAGAATTCTAATTAGATTCCAAATGCTTCAAGGATGAAGGTGGGTTAGGATGCTAGATAGGACACGTTTAACTCAGACTTTGGGAATTAGACTAAATTTGATAAAATGGGGTAGTTCTGGAATGTCTATGGTCGAGGATAATAGAATTGGTGATTGCTATATGTATGGAATTAATTAATATAATATTCGTTAGGCTAGTAGCAATATACACATTTGACAAGATGTTAAAGTGTATTTAAATTATTAGAATTTTACAGTGAGAGATTAATACAAGGTTGTAAACACTTTATTTTATCATGTAACAGGTAGAGGTCGTACAACAAAATGGCGGACTGACTGCCATGTTTTATCTTCTTCGAGTTTAGAGACTGAAGTTATATATCGCAGTAGTTTTTATTTGCTAGGGTGTGTATCATCCCTGGGCTGTTTTGTTTTGGTCCAAAAAATGGACGTCTACTATCTGTTTGAAGAGAATATTTGCAAAAATATTTATGTGATTGTACAATTCAAGTACAGTGATACATAAAATATGACTAATACATAATATTTAACCTAACCTAACAACGCCCAATATAAAACTAACCTATAATAACCTATTTTAGAGTTGTAACTCTATCATTACTCATTGTTACCCAAAAACCCAATATACATAACCTAACAACGTCAAATATAAAACTGATACATAACCTAACCTATAAACATCAAGTATGATCCAAACCTATAACCACCTATATCATACTTATAGCTAATACTCCATCATTTTCCCCATTTTTCTGATCAGTATAATCCCGTCCATCGAACATATCAATTTAATTCTATAGAAACGGCAATGAAAGGAGGAACGACATCAATTTCTTGATGGCTGAATAGAACACGAAGCAATTATCGGTTTCGGGATACCGTCCATAATTCATGGCTCCTCTCGCGGCAAAGTTTCTGGAGAACGAGAATCGCGTTCAAACGTTCGATGTACTAAATTATCGTTACATTGCGTAAGGATTTCAGCAGCCTTGCAGTTTCGCGGCTAGCGAATTGCGAGTTCGCTACAGTCGGCCCGCAACTTCGTTTCCATTTCCGTTTCAACGTTGTCCGATACTCGACGAGAGAGGAAGTTGAGACAGACGAGATAGCTACACGTACGTACAGCTTGTAGAAATGCGCAGTTATTTGGCCGTATTCAATGTATACCTTAAATGCAAATACCCCAATAGCCAGTTCTATGCTCACGACCGCCATTGTTCCATTACCGCCCGTTCCTTCTTCTTCTTGCTACGTTGAAGACGATGAACATCGATTTTCTACCGAATAACTCGATAAATGTTGCGGCGTCGAGGAAATGTTTTACATTTGTTAGGATTTGAAATAAGTGATATAGAGAATAGGTGATGTTTTAGAATGTTGACCGGTGATGTGAAAATTAAATGGTAGGGGTGGGGGTGGTTGTAGACAAAGTTAAAATTACTGGTTTTTAATTTAGAATTTTTTATTATTATTTTATAGTACTGTTATGGTTGTTGTATTATTTTAAGGTGGACGAGTGGATTTTGGAAATTGGAATATTTGAGATTTTGGGGATTTAGAAGGTGGGGGTTTGGAATTTTGGGGATTTAGAAATTGGGAAGTTTGGAATTTTGGGGATTTAGAAATTGAGAAGCTTGTAAATTTGGAAATGTGAGAATTTGGGAATTTGAAAACTTCGAAATTTGGAAATTTGGAAGCAAATAGAAAAGTAGGAAAATGGGAAAATAGGAAAATAGGATAATAGAAAAATAGGAAAATAGGAAAATAGAACAATAAAAAAATAGGAAAATAGGAAAATGAGAAAATGGGAAAGTAGAAAAGTAGAAAAAACGGAAAAGTGGAAAATGGAAAATGCGAAAATAGGAAAAGTGGAAAATTGAAAAATTGGAAAATTAGTAAATCAAAAGAAGGAAACTCTACATATTATAAAACCGGTGAACCATAAAATTGATTTCAGAAATTTGAAACTAACAAAATTGGAAAAATGATGATCCAGAAAATTGAAAAGTTAGAAAACTACAATCTTAAAAATTTACTAAATAGAAAAATTTGAGAATATGTAAAACACTTGACAAAAACCAATTTTGTGATCACCTAAGAACAAAATTTGTTCATTGAACAGAAAGCTCCATAACGATAATTAATAATAATATGTAAATGTCATCTGGCAGAGTACAAACGGTTCCCTTTATTTCCCATTCCGGTTAAGTTAATGTTCTACAACCTTTCCACCTTTCTGAGACTCCACCATTTCCACTAATTTTCAGACTCTATGCTCCGAGTACTTCCATTGTTATTCTCTAGAAAAGAATATTTTACTTGGCACAAGTGAAGTTATACCTTCGGTGTCACGCGGTCCTTACAAAGCACTTTATTTTTCTCGTTCTTAATGGGCTGCACTAAATTAACCTCTTGAAATTTTTAACGTAGGTGTTCCAGTAACGCACCAGATCTCCGATGCTCTGACTAGCAAAACGTATTAATTTTGTCCCTAGTAAATCTTCGCTTATGACGATGCATACTCTCCTACAAACTAAATTACATGTGTATAAATATAACTTCTTTAATTATTGATCATTGTTGACGATTATACATGACATTACTGATACAAGAAATTACATTCTGTTATTAAAAATTGTAAGTTTTTTGAGAAGACATTTTCACTATTTGATATTATTAACAAAATTGATACACAGTGTCAAACATTTTTTCTAAAGAAAGAGTGAATAAGTTTTCCTTAAAATATTTAGAGGTTATAGATTTTATAGTACTATTTTTAGACTGTAAGTATATAAAATTGAAGTGAGGTTCATGGTACAGTGGAGTAGTATACTTTTACGAATGGCAAGACACGTTATAGCAGTTAATAGTAATCGATAACATTTATGGAGCAGAAAGGCTCGAAAAAGGAGAGAAAAAGATAAACGAAACGACATTTATTACGAAGTTCGACGTTCGAGAAAACGTATCAATGATTAATGTCGAATTGCTCGTTGCCGCGTTGTTTACGATTTCTCCTCGAATATTGTAGATCTTTTTCTCTCGATTAGGTACGAAGAAACACGGAAGCGACGGGTAATATTTTAAATAGTACAAAAACTACTCCGTTAAAGCGGTGTTCCGTGAAATTTACTATTCTACTTCGATATTTAAAGCGGGAATAAATTGGAAGTGTAGCATGGAATAATTTCGGAAGTTATTAATATTCATGCTAATTATTGGAGCAGAAATTGAAGAGGTGGAAACGAGGCAACTTCATTGAATATATGTACCTACTTCAGGGCTTCTATTTTCAAAAAGTATCGATGCAAAAGTGTAGTCGAAAATATATTAGGGGTACATGTACTGGAGCGAGTTCAAATTTACTTTTATTTTATTCGACTGTAATTTAATTTTCTAATCTTTCAATTTTTTTATTTTTCAATGTGTCAGCTTGAAGAGTTTTCAATTTTTCTATGTTTCTGTTTTTGAAGGTTTACATTTTCTAATTTTTCAAGGTTTAAATTTCTTAATTTTTTAAGATTTCAATTTTTCAATTTTTCAATTTTTCAATTTTTCAATTTTTCAATTATTCAATTCTTCAATTCTTCAATTCTTCAATTCATGATTACAAAATACATGAATTACAAAAATAATTAATGCAGTTTCAATACACATATGTTACAATATCTGTAGTTCACTAAACATCCCTATTTGTGTAAGAACTTTATGAAAAATAGTGGGAATAATAAATAAACATGAAAATGTACAGAGAACGATACGAAGCGTTAAATTCATATATTTCATCGCTTCGACTCAGCGCCCCGCACTCAACCTTGAATTACAAGCTCTCAGCCGGGCTTTCGCAAAGTTCCCTTTCTTCGCGAAACAAAATAAAGGATCAGCGTATTTGTAACTTTAGAATTGAGCAATTGAACGCGAAGTTTCGATAAAGCATCGGTGTCTTGTTCTCCGTATCTTCTCTTCCTGCTCCATCGCGGCACGGCTGCTCCTCTCCTATAATCCTTATTCGTCTGTTCTCCCACGATCCGAATCTCGACATGAAATAAGAAGAGTAAATACCCGAAGCCGTCTTCGTGTACACGGGCGTTTGGCACGAAACCAAATTCCACTAGCAGGAGGTATATCATCGGTTGGGAAGCGAGCAAGCATACATATACACAGTGTGTCCCCCTTTGAAATCATTCCCATAGCTTATTTCGAAGCGATGACGATAACGAGCTTCCTTTCGTTGAAAAGCGACCACGATGTGAAAAGTGGGACATGCAACCGGCAGGTATTTTCCTATCCAATTACCTTCCTTTCAGTTCAGGATAACCAATTATATATATGTATCCCTTTTTTTTTTTGTAATCGAATCTTGTTACATCGTGCATTGAAAATAGGACAATTTTAATTGACCAACGAATACGGTTCAATAGATATTCATTATTATTATTGAGTTAAACTTGTTTATCACAGGTAAACTATAAGAGGAAATATTATATGATATGTTCAAGGCTGCTAGGTTATAAGAATGCATCATTTTTTGTTTTGTATCAAATTTCCTGGTTAAATGTTGTTGAATTTTATAAGTGGTGTAGTGACGGAACCAATGTCTGACTACATACTGACTTACACTACTGACAGGACTAGTGTCTGTCTATACTGACTTATACTACTGACAGATATAATGTCTGGCTATACACTGACTTATACTACATACAGGACCAATGTCTGACCATATACTGACTTATACTACTGACATAAGTAGTGTATGATATTTGTCGAAAATTACAATTTGAAAAGATTAATAAATAACAACCATATAAATGTTCGTACAGAAAATGTTTTGTACACACGATTTAATTGAGAAATATAAAAATGGAAGAGGAGAAAGATATTGCAATAAATCGATATAATCAGCGGTCGAGAAAAATGATAACCCGAAGCTCAGTATCCTCAACTTTGAGGTAAAATTGCGGTTAAGGGTATGTTTCCAACAAATGATCAGTCGCAAATAATTTATGCACGACGTACTGTTGGTAATGTTGCGGTTCGCAACATGCAGGCAAGTGCTCGGTCACACTGAGAAGGTTCCTCGCAACAGTTTGCTAATTATCGCCAATTAATTCAAATGTACGGTGCTTATTCACCTGTCATCGCGCTGCGATACGCGGATACAATGTTATAACTATGTGTTTCCCACGGATAGCAATCGTTATCGATCATTTGGCTTTAGTGATTGAACTTCGCCGATTGGGGTGCAACTGATTTTCCGCGTGACTGGAACTTCAATCTTTTTTTTTTAATTAGTATCGTATTATTTTTAATTAAGGGCGAATTAATTTTTTAATCAATGGTGAATTAATTTTTTAATTACTGATAAATCAATTCTTCAATTAGTAGTGAATTAATTCTTAATGGCGTATTAATGTTGTAATTAATCACACATCAATTTTATAATTAATTACAATCAATCTTGTAATTTTGTAATTAACAATAAAGTTTTTTAATCAATGATGTATTAATATTTTAATAAATATTGTGTGCTGAAAATTATTTAGAGTGTAATTAATATGTAAAAACTCGTTTAAATTCCAGAAAATTAATATTAATAAATGTTGTATTAGTAAATGATAAATTTAAATTGGAAAATAAAAAAAGATATTTGAATAATTTAATGTGTTAAAGTGTAACAAATAATTTTCTGTTAGTTGTTGATTTATTAATTTAATAAGCGTGTTTGTATGTGCAATATTATTTATTTAAAGTGAATCATCTAAATACCTAATGTGTGTAAGTACATTCATTAAAATCCTTATACCATGATGTGTGTTTGTGTTGTGTGGCACGTGTTATGTAACTTCTGGCATAGTGGTTGATCCTTGACAGTAGATTAAGCTGTAAATAAAAATTTATGTTAACTATACATATATTAATTTCATTAATTAAATTACTGATTATTTTTATTAAATTTATATTAAGCAATTTATTAAATTCATATTAAAGATTAAATTTATTAAAATCATATTAAATATTAAATGTATTAAATTTACATTAAACATTAAACATATTAAATTTATATTAAATACTAAACATATTAAATTTATGTTAAATATTAAGTTTGGTTTTACATTGAGTGGAAGATTAATGGCCACTGAAAGGATAAAGGAACATTTTAGTAAGTAAATCAAAACGTTGAGAATACTGCAATTACGTTTAATTAGTAAAATTCTTATTGTGTAATATCCATCACTACAACATTAACAAAAGTAATCAACATTGTCAGTTGTTCCATTCACATAAGTGATGCGACACAACATATCACGTTACAGAGGTAAATCATTCTTCATAACAGTACATAAATATTATTTACAGTATTATTCATAAACAAAAGCAAGGTAAATCTTCTTACGTCTTATGTTACAATTGTTGTGTGATCGACGAACATGGTGACAGGTTTATTTATTCATTTTATTATGTACACCTACACCTACGATTTACTCTAACCGAGTTGTGTAAATTTAAACGTCTTTGGTTGTTAGATGTTGTTATGACTCGTCACGTATTTAATTTACATAAATAGTATCACATGGTAATTACACTGGTGTATCAATTACAATGTGCTCTTTGTGTTAGGAACTCGGACAATGCAAATCGTGTTACAATTATTATGAATTATAGATTAGTCTCATTTTGATTATCAAGAGCACAGGATAACGCATTACATTTTTTCTATATCGATAATCGAACGTGTTGTATTAGTACATATTGTTGCATATCAAATTGTCAATTTCGAAACATATCATTTGATGACATCAAAGTGTAAATGTTTCGACTATGTTCTAAATTCAAAATGGCTGACTAATAGTTTAAACTATGATTAATTTTGAAATATAAAAAGTTCAAGACAGAAAAGTATAATAAAACAGCACTTATGGTACATCAATTTAAAGGTACAAGTCTAAGGAAAATCATAGTATAAAGGTACCATTGATGTTTCGAACACAAAATGGCCGCCCGCTAGTTAGAGTAAAAGACGACTATTTTTGAAGCATGGGAAGTCTAATAAAAATTGATGACATAAAAGCATCACAAAATACCAGTTATGATACATCAATTTAAAGCTTGAAATATCACAAAAAGGACTACATAAAGGATTTATAATCATTTTTCGATAATAGTACAAAATAATTGGGCCATCGTGTACAATACTTAGCTCTAACTTTCTTTGTTCCACTGTTATACTTCAATGAAAAGTCAGCCATTTTGTTTTAAAAATCTCGACAAAATATGATCGCAGACATTTTCTCGAGAGCATAACCTTTAAATTGATATGCCACAAGCACTATTCCGCGATACTTTTCTGTCATCAAATCCCATTCAATTTGTCTACGCTCCAGAATAGACTATTTGATACACAACTAATTAATAATTGTTAATTAACCATTCCAACTATATTAAGCGTATTTGATCCCAATACTGGATTAGGACAGTTCATTTTCAAAACTTGAATTCTTTAATAAATTACAATTTTCCATACACAATCATGTCTAGAATAATTCAACTAATTTGATTATATGCTAATTTTATATTTACTTTAATACTACCATATCTTACTATTTTATTAAATTATGTCATCAAATTAGAGACACATTATGCACGTGTTTTTATCTCGAACTGTGTCGACTTACATTCGTTACAATTTCTTCACCGGGATGTAACTTACAAATTAATCGAAAAATGCAAACGGGAATGTGTCAGGAAGGACGGGTCTCCTTTTCAGGATCACTGTTAAAAAATAATACTAATTATACTAACATCATTAGCACGTAATCAGTCCATAATCATCGGTTAAAAACAATAATGTACTACTGTCATTGACATGTTCATCAGTTCGTTGGGTTAGGTACACAATTTTGTCACTTGTGCTTTTATTGGAAGATACTTCACATTTTGTCAAATTTTATTTTTTTGTATACCTACCTGAATGTAGGTATAAATTATTGTCGCTCTTCGATAAGTCGATGGTGGGACATTTTTGATTCGTGGTTGAGGAGTGAAAGAATAGGGGTCAGTGCGGAGGGTTATGAGGAGGATTCTGGTGATTTTTGGGGATGTTAGGAAGGTGGGGAATTTGGGGATTTAGGGATAGTAGGAAGGTGGGAAATTTCGGGATTTGGGAAATTGGGGATTTAGAAATTTGGAAATTTGGAAAATTGGAAAATTGGAAATATGGAAAATTGGAAATTTAGGAAAGTGGAAATGTGGAAAATTGGAAATGTGAAAAAGTAGAAATATGAAAATTTGAAAAATTGGAAAATTGGAATTATGGAAAATTGGAAATATGGAAATTTGAAAAATTGGAAAATTGGAAATGTGGAAAATTGGAAATATGGAAAATTGGAAATACGGAAAATTGGAAATATGGAAAATTGAGTATATGGAAAATTGCAAATATAGAAAATGGGAAAATGAGAAAGTTAAGAAAGTGAAAGTATAGAAAATTGGAAATTTGGGAAAATGGAAATTCGATAAGATAGAAATTTGAAAACTTCCCTCTCTCAAAGTTCAGAAACTTCCTAATTCAGAAATTAAAACATCTTGAAAACTAAAAAATTTATGAATTTAAAAACACGTCACCTAAAAAATCTATAAACTCAAAAATTTAGAACCGTAAAAATGTTAAAATCCCAAAAAATATAAAATTTTAAAAAATTGCAAATATAAAATCTTGAAAATCCCAAATTTCATCAAACGGCAACACAATTTTCAAATTACCCTATCCATTAAAACTCCAAACCATTTTATTCAAAATTGTCCCAGCACCGACTCTCGTCTCTCCGAAATTCCAACCGCACACAGCCGACATAAATCGTGTTCAACGCCTTTTCACTCGCTATCAGAGAGAGTCCCATTTTCCTGCAGCCTGTCGATATCCTTGCTCGCGTCTCCGTTCCCCGAGTAAGCAACCTTGCTGTATCGAAATTTCATGGAGTTCCTCTTGCGCAGATACCACTTGACTGCCATATAAATCGCCAGAATCGCGAAACAGATCAGATTGATCACGAACAAAATGGTCATCCTGTAGAACCAGAGTGTGGACTGCATCGTCCAAGAAAGTTCCCACACGACACATTGCGATTCGTTCACGATGAAATCGGCGTCTTCGTGGCAACTGGTGCACTCGGTGTTAGAAGGACCCGAACACGTTTGGCAGGTATAGTGACAGCCGGAACAGACCGATTTTGTCTCGTCGGAAATTCCGTAAGTCCCTGGTGGACACCGGTACACGCAGACATCGTTGTGATGGTACCAATTCAGCTTGCATTCTGAAAAATTACATAGATTCGCTTTTGTTCACTGCCTTCAGCTGCGTGGGCATTTTTCGGTTTGTGTTGAGGTGTGTTGTGGTGTTTGGTGACGTTTATGGACACATGTGGATGACTTTTGGTTAATTGGCGGGTTTTTGGTAAAATCGTTGCGGAGATATATTGCTGAGAGAATTTTTGAAATATGACTTCAGATTTTTGTATTTGCAGATTTCTGGGCGTGCAGTTTTGAAATTATTCTAGGGAGATATTTTGGAATTTTCGAATTTTTGCAATTATATTTTGCAATTACCCAATTCTTGAAATTGTTAAATTTCCAAATTCCTAAACTTCTACATTCTCAAAATGACCAAATTCCATAAATCACCAGATTTCTAAATTTCCAAATGTTCAAATCTCCACAAATCCCCAAATTCCATAAATCCCCAAATTCCATAAATTCCTAAAATTCCACAAATCCCCAAATTCCTAAATTTCCAAATTCCACAAGTCTCCTAATTCCATAAATTCCAAAAATTCCATAAATCCCCAAAATTCTACAAATCCCCAAATTCCATATATCCCAAAATTACATAAATCCCAAAAATTCTACAAATCCCTAAATTCCATAAATCCCCAAAATTCTATAAATCCCCAAATTCTACAAATCCCCAAATTCCATAAATCCCAAAATTCCACAAACCCCCAAAATTCCATAAATCCCCAAATCCCAAAAATCCCAAAAATCCCCAAAAGTCCACAACTCCCAAAATTCCTAAATCCCTATCTTCTCAATGTCCCAAATTCAAAAATTTGCCCAACCCCAAAATAAAAATCTGAAAATTCCAAAAACCTTATCAATCAATCACATCTATCTAATCCTTACACGTACTCGTGAATTACAGCTAAAATCCCACACACGATCGAACATAACAATTAGCAAGAAATGATTCGGTAATTATAGGTTTCTTGGTCTGTAAGCAAAGTTTCCGGATTATCTCGAAATGCAATTCGAATTTTCAAGTTATACGACGGTTCCGAACGAGTTCAGGAACAGTTCCCCGAGATAGGAGGTAGATACGTTTAGAGTGCCCTGATGAAGTTAATGCCAATGTTGGTAAACCAACGTTGAACGTGAAACAACCGAGAAACCGGAATTACTGTTATAATTAATAGCCATGGAAACCGGAAGCGGTTCTGATTCCTTGTAATGCAGTTTCTGAAATATCACCGCAACGATGTTTCACCGTTTAATTACGAGCGGGAAATGTTTCCACGATATGTCATCCATATGTGTCATCCGACACATAGTTTCACTGTTTCTGCTTTTTCCGCAGTGTGTCTTTGTGTTCGGTGTTCTGTAACGTTACATTCTGCAAGTTTCGGTTACATTAAACAACATAACTGGCTAGGTCAGCATACAGTCTTCTTACGGACAAATACATGTACGATAAAAAAGCGATATTCTACGGAATAAACGTATTATGAGTAAATATATATTTGTAAATTGGACTTCCGTGTGGGAGATTGAGGTTTTAATGAGTTTTGTCATTTGATTTTGATTCGGTGGATACTCGATTTTTTTATTATTTGCAACTTTTAGTAGTGTAGGGAGAGGAGCATACATCACTGCAGTTCTTTTTGAAAATTTAATATAAGACTTCAAAATTAAATTTTAATCAAAGGGCAAGTTTTCGAATTTCTAAATTTTTTAGTTCGTTATGGAATTTTCAAATTTGCAAATTTTAATATTCGTAAATTCGCCTAATTCTCAGAATAAAAAATTCTCAAATTCCCCACATTTACAAATTTGAAATTCTTAAATTCCCCAAATTCCCTAAATTCTAAAATCCTAAAATTTGTTAATTCTCAAATCCTCAAATTTCCAAATTTTTTAGAAAATTTCTAAATTAATAACGCGTCGCAGCAAGTAATGGACGTTCCTCTCCCTATATCGCCGTTTCCCAAAGGAGGCCTACCGTGCACGCCAGTTACACACACACATCGAACCAAATAAACATAATTAAATGTGTTACATTACAACAATATATTAAGCAGCGTATATCAAATTATAATATATGAACCTTGCTACTCGTTATCTACTACAATCATACAATACAAAATTCTACTATGCCATGCTGAAGCATATACATATATTAATTACTACGCTATTTACTGGAGTTAAATACATACCATTAGATATGCGTACACTATAAACATGTTCAATAATCAAAAGTGGAAAATAAAATGTACAACAAATTTTTCATTTGTATTCAAATACATACACTGTTATGTTTTGAAAAATGTACATATATGTAGATGTCAACTCACGAGTTGGCGCGTGAACTACGACGCACTCGTGACGCACTCGCAGTTCAAATATTGTAAATTTTTCTCGTATTTTTGGTACGCGTGAATTTTCAATTTAGGCGTAATAATTTACGTACGAATGTCAACCCACGAGTTGGCGCGTGAGGACCCAAAGTAAAAGAAGCTCTATCCCCACCGTGAACACATCCAGCGTTACATACAAGCGCATAAGAATAATAATGACAATAACAACTGCTGAACGCAATTCGCGCTATCTCGCTCGCTTGAGAGACGTTTGCCGACTGTCATTGTTTTTCGCCTAATTGGTACGCGTGACCGCGAGAGCCAATTGTTCCGCCGAAAATACGTGCGAAGCATTTTTCTATTCTGACCAATTGTGGCTCTTCTAAACACTCTTCACGCGCCAACTCGTGGGTTGGCATCGGTACGTCGTTAAGAATTACCCCGTAGTATATTATGCAGTTAATTCGATAATAATTGAACAAGCATAGAAGTGCATACAAAATATCATTGCCATAGCCGTGTTACCCCAATAGCGAAAGAGAACATTAATAATACATAACTCCATAAACAATCACTGCAATTATTGCACAAATAAATATAATAAAGCTTTAACGATAGCAGAAAAAGAAAGTTATATTGAAGTAAACTGAACTGGGACGATGTTAAATTAATATTTAATGTTGTTCATTTAGACGATATTAAATTACAATTTTTCACAATCACATTTATTAATTAATTACGATCAAGTTAGTACTTAGTAGGAATATTAAACGATGGATATTAATTTTAATGTGACAAAGAACTGTCGTGAGAAAAATTTAATATACTTGCTTGTGTAGTGGTGTAATTAGGTGAGAATATTATTAGTGGCAATATATTACGAGACTACAATTATAATATATAGCAATTAGAATTTGTGGAACAGATACATGGAGATTAATTCGCAATTATTACTCGGAGAAATTACAATTCGTTACGACTGCAATTTATGGAAATTACAATGCGTGAAAATTATAACGCGTCAAAATCACAGCGTTTCGAAATTACAACGCGTCGAAATCACAACACGGTATAAACACAACGCGTCGAAATCACAACACGGTATAAATACAGCGCGTCGAAATTACAGCGCGCCGAAATTACAACGCGTGAGAATTGCTATGTGTCAAAATTAGAACTCTTCAAAATCACAGCGCTTCAAAATTACAACGCTTGAGAATTACAACTCATCAAAATCACAGCGCGTCGAAATCACAGCGCACCAAAATTACAATCCGTTAGATTTGCTACGCGCTAAAATTACAACGCATCAAAATCACAGCGCTTCGAAATTACAACGCGTGAGAATTACAACGCATCAAAATAACAACGCGTGAGAATTACAGCGCGTCAAACTCACAACGCGTCAATTTTACAATGCATGGGAATTACAGCGCGTCAAAATCACAACGCGCCGAAAATACAACGTGCCGAAATTACAACTCGTCGAAATTACAATGCATGGTAATTACAACGCGTGAAAATAACAAAAATTACTGTACGTGGCAATTACAACCCCTAATCATACAACACGTAGCAAAATAACGCTCTACAAGCTAAACCCACACCCCTCAAAGAATCAAAATTACACCACTCACAATTAACCTCAAAAAGATTCAAAATATAACCCAAGTACGTAACAATATTATACGAAACAAAATAATGTGCTATCAAAAAATATTCATTAACATCGTCCACAGTTCAAGATAAATAAAAGCAACATCTCAGCGAAAGGATGCAAATAGGAACATTATAGAACGATAGAGAAGTAAGACTCACCGTGCTGGTGAAGCGATCAGGGATAGGTCTTTATATAGTTTGATTTTTTGATTGGTTGTACGTGTGTGGTTGTGGATGTGGATGTGGTTGGTGATGGTGGTTGGTGATGGTAGTTGGCTGGTCTGAGAAAATCCGCACCGCAACTCGCCCACGAAGAGACCAAGTACCTAAATACGTTTTCTGAACCTGCTATGGAGTAGAGGGATAAAGCGACACGTGACACTTTGCGACAAGTAATCTTTTTGTTCCTCTGTTTTCTTTCTCTTTGTATTTGTCGAACAGCACTCGAGTGTCCTCGATAAACGATCCTTTTTTTGTCGATCGATTAGCAGGATCTCGTGGTACACTCGATTTATCTGCTCATCTTTAGATACTTTTTTAAAGGTACAAAATTCAAGTTGTTGAAGGTTTGGGCTTTCTGCTAACATTTTTGGATCAATCGTATCTTTATTCAATTTTTAATTTTTTTTTTTCAAGTCAAGGTTAGTTCAAGTTCAATTCAAGTTCAATTAGATTCAAGTTCAATTCAATTCAATTCAAGTTCAATTCAATTCGATTCAAGTTTAATTTGATTCAAGTTCAATTCAATTCAAGTTCAATTCAATTCAAGTTCAATTCAAGTTCAATTCGATTCAAGTTCAATTCAATTCAATTCAATTCAAGTTCAATTCAATTAATGATATTTTTCATATAAGATGATTGGAGGAATATTTATACGATACTGTTCGAATAAATTTCAATATTAATTGTTAATATTAAAAATGATCTGGTTAACACAATATGTGGATACATGTTATTTAAAACAATAATATAATTTTTGAACGTTTTTCTTTTGATTAGAATCTTTTGATCGATACGTTTTTATTGGTAACAATTTAGGAAAGTAAATATTGCATTTATTCTGTAAACAACAGATGTTTCTTCAGTTGTTATTGATTGTAAATTTCTAATTCACGGAGGTACGAAGGAGAAATGAAATCCTTGAAACAACACGAGAGAGGCATGACACACGGAAAGATATTTCATTGTCCACATTAGAGATAATCGAAGTTTTATCTAAGAGACAGCGAGAGATTTATCTGGTACTTGCGAACTTTTTCTCGGGGGAAGCGGACAAACAATCGTGTAAAATCAAGAAAATTAAAGCTAATCAGGAAAGCGGGTTTGAGCGATTTAACTCGATGGGTTATTATTCCGGACGAGATCTGGAAAGAGTTAAACAATCGAGAGATTAAAGGACGCGAGACAACGATCCTGAAAGAGTAAATATTTATCGAAGCTCGTTATTATTTAAAGTACGTACATTAATTAATTATTAATTAATAAGTGAAGAAAGTAAATAAATTAATACAAGGCAACATCGCATTCAGACTTCGACAATCGTTTATTCAGTGCAGATTTAATAAGATGTTAATTTATTGTTTATGTACAGATTATTATACATAAAGTGCTGTTACGGACAAATTAGATAACAGAAGATATATTGTAATATTCTGAATTATTTACATACCTCTCAACTCCTTACTGCATGCAACACGAGACATTTAGAGATAACAGTGCTCTTAGATAAGTATATGGTGCAGTCGAAATTTCATGCAAAGTGCGACCGTAAACCTTGCAGTGTTTTGAAAGAAGCATTAAAGCTGGGGAGAAGAGTTGGCAATTTCATTTGCGAAGAAATGTTCCGGATTAGAGATCCTCAAACTATGGGTTTTGATTCTCTTAAAGTAAAGCCATATTTTTTAGAGAAATTTTGGAGTATTTTGGAATTTTTTTATTTTGAGATGATGAGATGTAGGGATTCTCATGTAGGGATTTTGGGACGTAAGTATTTTGGGATATAGGGATTTTGGGACATAAGAATTTTGGGGCGTAAGAATTTTGGGACATAGGGATTTTGGGATATAGGGATTTCGGGATATAGGGATTTTGGGATATAGGGATTTTGGGACGTAAGAATTTTGGGACATAGGGATTTTGGGACATAGAAATTTTGGGATATAGGGATTTTGGGACGTAAGAATTTTGGGACATAGAAATTTTGGGATATAGGGATTTTGGGACGTAGGAATTTTGGAATATAAAAATTTTGGGACGTTGGAATTATTGGACCTATTGTGGGGCGTAGAAATTTTGGGACGTAAGAATTTTGGAATGTAGGGATTTTTGATCGAAGGTATTTTTGAAAAAGTGGTTCACGAAAAATGACAATTCCTAAAATCGAATCTCCACCCAAATTTTGAGAATCCCCAACCTAATTTCTACGTAAACTAATACAATTTTATAAACTAATTAATGTTCAGAGTAAATGTCATCATAATTTAACAAATTACAAATATTGTTCAAGATAATTCCACGTGAGAAGTCCCTACTGAAAATGGCAATATAACAGAAGGTTACCACGAATATACATTTTGAATATATTTTTGACATAGGTACTCCACGTCGTTCAATTAAATGCCATCTTGGTCCATTTCTAATTGCTGAAGTAGCTTAGTTAAATCACCCGGTATATTTGAGATCCGGTTAATCAGAACAATTACGTAATATAATTCGACGGGGCAATCCGCTAAATATTTTCATTATTCAAATGCAGGTATTACAGAGCTGTACCGCGAGTTCACGCGAAAGTTCACTAAATTATTCATGAAGTGTAAGCAGAAAACTTTCGGTACACTGTAAAGTTAAATTAAAATCTATTTCTACTTTAACTTTTAACAGTTCCTCTTCAGCCTCGATTTTTATCTATTATACGCTGTCCCTTTGTATCTCGATCTTTTTAGATTACATCGTTATCATCGAATTTATCTCCGTTCATTTTCCACCTCTGCGCGATATATTAACATTGCTCGAAAGCTCGATTATTAATAACTTATGCCAAAGCGTTTGTTCTCGAACGTATTCACCGCGATGCTCTCTCCTGGAAATATTCCACGCAAAAATCTGCAGAATTAAATTTCTCCGAATGTTCGCGTTTCAATCGTTCCCATGTAGCAACCTTTTCAGCGCAATTAACTTGATTCAGTTGATGCTTGTAAATCAAACATTCCGTGCGTTCTTCCATTTTATTCTCCTGCGAAGCGGAAAAGGATCCCTCTGTAGCTTACAGCGAGCGAATGTTAAATAACGCGAAATGAGGATAGGAGATTAAATAAAAGAAGTCTCGTTTAGCGACTCGATCCGCTTCATTCGCGAGGCATTTGCATATATCGCGCATTTCCTGGATTCTGTGCCTTGCGAGGGGTATCGCTCAACTGGCACGTACCAATTTTTATGCAATTTTAATATTAAAATTAAATTCGTCGGAAAATAAATGTAATATTTGTCGAGTCATGAATTTAATATTTGTCAGAAAATAAATTTTATATCCGTCAATTTCATGTGAAATTCTTTATGTTACTTTTAATTAGCGTGTTAATTTGAAGAGTGGCCATTTTGTGGCACATGGCTTGAAATTTTTTTGACGTAACAAGGGAGATATAATTTATAAAATGTATTCATGTCAAAGTATTTATTTTATAATGAATTCATCACTGATTTTAGAATAATTTATTGTTAATATAATTTGATATTAATTAATTTAATGAATTACGCACCTCAGACTGTTGGTTCGTTTAAAAAATATTAATTACTTTTCTGTGAATGTTTCATATTATGAAAACGTATTACGTATTTCTTTGTTAATTAACATTAAAATAATTCAACAATGATGTACTTTTTTAATCAGGATTAAAAAATTAAACAATGATGTATTTCTTTGTTCATCAAGATTAAAAAATTAAACAATGATGTATTTCTTTGTCAATCAGGATTAAAAAATTGAAAAATGATGTATTTCTTTGTTCATCAAGATTAAAAAATTGAAAAGTGTTCATGAGACATATGAAAACGTCATTAAAATTGACAAGAGTCAATTGAGCGATGTTTCTTGTTAATAGAGATCATGCGACGATTAAATTACGAATCACATAACCAATAACCATAGACGTTTTATTGACACGTTGACTGCCACAGTAGAATGAGTCATGTCTGGTCAGACAGTAATACAGAGTATCAAGGACATTGTGAAATTAATTTTAAATATGTTGCACTTTTGACCACTAAAAGTTCCTCGACAATTTTATTAATAGTTTATAACTATTATTTCCATAAACTTGTAAATTTTTGTTTTGAAGAAATTTGTCATTTTGTTTTGCATAAATTTATGATTTCATTTTGAAGAAATTTGTAATTTTGTTTTGCATAAATTTGTAACCATTGAACAAATTTGTTTCTAAACAAATTTTTTTCTAAATAAATTTATATCTTTCTGAACAAATTTGCAACTTACTGAAGTTACAAATAAATTGAAGTTAATAATAATACCTCGAATAAATTTGTAATATAGAGTCAAATAAATACTCGATCTACATAAATCCATAATTTTAACGCGTAAATTCACTCCATCAAATTCGTAATTTTCGCATTATTAAATTTATAATTTTAATTTATACAAATTTGCAATTTTATCTCAGAAATATATTTTCGACCAGGTTAAATTTGCAACCTCCATCCAAATAATTTTATACATTCAATTTCGTTAAACTCGTAATTTGAAATTAAACAAAATCAACATGTTAGTACGGTGAAATTTTTCATTTCAATGCAGTATTCGTAATCTCCTACGTAACTTAACCTCATTTACAATCGACAGGTTCAAAATGTCCAATCTCAATTTCAACTCGGATAAATTAATAGCGTGTAGCATCTCTTCTATATTGTGCTCATTACGCAACCTTTTCACAGAATTATTCCACAAATTTATCGTTAAAAATTGCGTCTACTTTTCCTAAATACAAATTTAATTTAGTCCAAGTTAAATTTACATGATGAGGTTCCTTTATGGCAGCCAACATTTTTATCATGCAAATTTTATACGAAAAATTACATATAAAATTTCTGCAAAAAGATACAAACGAAATTTTTACAAAAAATTACAGTGAAAATTTTCACAAAAAATTATAAACAAAATTGCTGCAGAAAATTACATTACAAAATTTCTACAAAAAATCACAAACAAAATTTCTACAAAAAAATGTAAACAAAATTCCTGCAGAAAATTACATTAACAAATTTCTACAAAAAATCACAAACAAAATTTGTACAAAAAATTACAAACAAAATTTTCACAAAAATTGCAAACAAAATTCCTGCAGAAAATTACATTAAAAAATTTGTACAAAAAATTACAAAATTTTTACAAAAAATTACAAATGAAATTGTTGCAGAAAATGTAATTAAAAAATTTCTACAAAAGGTCACATTACAAAATTTCATCTTTGACAACAATTGCATTTACCATCGACAGATATAAATAAAATAATTTTCACTTTAAGTAAAGCAAGGTTTTCCTTTACACCAGTCATGTTCATTGTGAAGCTAATTTTGTACAAGAATCAGTTTCAATATTTCACCTTGCATTAATAGATTTCAGGTTAATTACCACTTTAATGTAGGTAAAGCAAGGTTGAATTGTACACCAGTTAAAACGTTTCCAATGCAATTAAATTTCTATACAAATCATTTCAAATTTTCACCATTAATATTAATTGTGAATGATTCAATTTTGACCAGGTTGAGTTAAAATTTGGGTTGCATAGATATGTTCATCATGCAATTAAGATACCATAGAAGTACCCATATGAAAATTTCACATTTAACACTAAAACTTGCATCCACAGATGCAAATTTTAATTTTTGACCTTTTAGAGTCTTGCAAGGTTCAGTCAAAACTTGCAAGGTTGATTCTAAATTTCTAAGCTTCAATCTAAGCACCATCAAATCTAAATTTGCAAGGTGGACTATTCTTCCTATAGCAGTCAACATTTCAAATTTCTTTCTGACTATCAAAACTTGCATCCCCAATCGACTATCCAATAACCCTGTAGAATCTTGCAAGGTTCAGTCAAAACTTGCAAGGTTGATTCTAAATTTGTAAGCTTGAATTAGCAACGAATCCAAATTCGCAAGGTTTCTATAGCAGTCATGCAGTTCCCCACACAAGCACCCAAAACTCTTATCCCCGGGTGAAATATTGACCCCGCAGTCTAAATTTGCAAGGTTGATGTGCTCTCTGATCATGCGAATGGTTCCACAGAAAAGTTTCGACGACATGCTTTAGAGGCACATACCTGTTCTCCCCGCTAAATAAAAAAGTCAGTGTAGCGTGCGCGTGCGTGTGTCGACGCTAATCGAGCTACCATCGATCGAATGAATTCACTGAACGAAGTCCGTTCAAGATGAATAACGGCCGTTGTTGTTTGTTGTTCAGGATATTCTCCCCTTTTAATTCATCCATGATATACAAATTCCAATGTCGCATATAATGGTTTTCCATAGTAGTTGCAATTACTTATACAATATATATTATGTATATTTTGTGTACATAAAATGTACGTGGCAAGCCCTGAACGCTTGTGCGTTCTTTTCTTTCACGTCGTTTTTCTTGGTTTTCATTGCACGACAAATTCACGGAAGGATGGTACTCCCGTCGCGGGGAAAGATCGATGGACGGGAAAGAAGAGAACGACAAGGGTTGAAAGTGTGCGTACACGTTCGGGCCATTTCGCACCTTACGTTTCTCGTTCGTCTCAGAACTTTATAACTTAGGATATGTCGCTTTATCAAGCAAAGATACATTTTACATTACATACAAACATTTACAATAGATACATTAACAATAGGCTGGACCGAACCACCGCTGAACAGTACACGGAAATCCGACTTGATAGACATACTCCATTTTTTAATACTTGCAATTTTTCATACTTCTCCATCTGAGTATTTTGCAAAACTTATTCGATAATCGATTTTCGAGTATTAAGGCATTTTCGGAATTATTTTTGCCTTAATTTAATTATTTCATTACTTCAACGTATAGTTCGTGAATAATTGAACATATATGTAGTTCTGAATAATTGTGTAAAACAATAAAAATTTAAGTACAAAAATGACATCACAGAAATAATTGTTTAAAGATGTTCGAAGGTAGCGATTTTTCTAAGATGTCACAGAGAAATCGATGCACGTTTACATTAACACCGTGTCGAGCCATTATACAAGAAGTATAATTTATTATTGTCATACGAAAATCGTGCTGGACGATTCGGAGGTGTTAAACGTACTTCTTATCTCGAACCGTAAACGCTAAAATTCGATTTTATCAAGTTAAGTACTGGATCACGACGTTACTTCGTTATTGTGATTGTTCGAATTGTCTTCTTTGACAATTCTGTACACTGGAGAGCAAAGTGGGTTTTCTTAGGGTAAAGATCTGGGGGAAGTTTCATCTTTCATTTCAAGGTTTGAGAGTTGCCAATATTTGATGGGTGAATGAAATTTTAGATTTATTTTGTAGGCTTGGGAAATTTGGAAGAAGTAAATATTTAAATTAGGAATTGGGAAAATAGGAATTGGGAAATTAGGAATTGGGAAATTAGGAATTGGGAAATTAAGAAATTAGGAAACTAAGAAATTGAGAAATTCTGAAATTGGAAAATTGGGGAATTGCGGAATTGCGGAATTGCGGAATTGGGGAATTGGGGAATTGGGCAATTGGGAAACTGAGAAATTGAGAAATACTGAAATTGGAAAATTGGAAAATTGGAAAATTGGCAAATTGGGAAATTAGGAATTGGGAAATTAGGAATTGGCAAATTAGGAATTGGGAAATTAAGAAATTAGGAAACTAAGAAATTGAGAAATTCTGAAATTGGAAAATTGGGGAATTGCGGAATTGCGGAATTGCGGAATTGGGGAATTGGGGAATTGGGGAATTGGGCAATTGGGAAACTGAGAAATTGAGAAATACTGAAATTGGAAAATTGGAAAATTGGCAAATTGGGAAATTAGGAATTGGGAAATTAGGAATTGGGAAATTAAGAACTGGGAAATTAGGAATTGGGAAATTAGGAAACTGAGAATTGGAAAATTGACCACTTGGGGAATTGGGAAATTAGGAAATTAGGAAACTGAGAAATTGGAAAATTGACAAATTGGGGAATTGGGGAATTGGGAAATTGGGAAATTGGAAAATTGAGAAATAGAATAATAGGGAAATTAGGAAATTGGGAAATTGAGAAATTGGGAATATAGTAATTTAGGAACTCAGAATCTTGAAAATATAAGAACACAAAAATGTAGGAATTATTAATTAAGAAATTAATAAATAAATAAAACAAGTAGTTGAAAACTGTTGAAACTTGCAAACGCACAAATTTGAAAGCAATTCTCCCGCTCAAAATCGAGTGCAAATGGTGATACGTTTTTCCCTCGCAAATCTTTTTATCCGAAGAAAGCCTACATCGCGTTCGAGTGTACGATCACATTTATCTCGTTTCGCAACTTCCGTTCGATAGGAAAAAGTTTTGATCCGTGCAACGCGTAAAAGAAGTGTGACAGCAAAGAAACGTTCGCGTGTGGTGTGGAAAAGCGTCGAATAGCAGGGAAAGAAAAGTATTCCATGACATGTCGGAAATTCGACTGTCCAGCCGTGTCGTCCGACGTGTATTGTACATCTTGGAAGATACTTCACACCTGAACGAATCGAAACACATCCAAAATCCTGTACTACGTAATTATCCACGTTTACACCATTCGTTTCCATCATACTCGACTACCAACACCCCTTCGCGCTCGATTAAAATAATTGACTCTTATTCTTTAGAACTCAATATACACGTATTAATCGGTATGTACTTTCGTTTCTTTCTTGCACCCCCCCCCTTTCCCCATTTCTTTTTAGGACTCGAACTTGGCTCAAGTTCGCTCGTGGTTCTTTTTTCCCCACCTTTTTCGTGTCTCGCTTTCATCGATGGCTTCTCTTCACGGTCCTTTCGAGCGAGTATTGTAAAATGTTCGAGACATCGATTGCTCTCCTTCCGAGACTTCTTTCGAGTTTGCAACTTTCGAGACTCGGTTTAAGATTCTCTCCAGTGTTTTTCCACCAAATCGACTACTTAATCTGCCTGTTCGAAATCTTCGGGGTACGGCGGAATACGAGCTTGTGGCATAAACGAGTACGGAATATCGAGCGTGTGCAAATGTTTTATCTTGCGTGTATACAATAATAGTGAATCTTAAAAATATTTCTAAATAATTTTATAAGCGAGTAAATACTCGCTCGAAAATAGGAGAATTCTTTCAACAGTGTATATGAATTTACGGTAGTCTCCTAATATTGCCACATACTTATATTCCAAATAAGAATATTGATTAAACCAAAAAATTGAATTTAAAAAAGATAAAACCTTTGCACGAGCTCGATAATTATTGCATCCGATAAACTTTCGATAGTGGTTTTTTTTTTTTAATTTATAACGTTGTCAAACGACAACGGGAATCGTCGTTTTGATGCTTGATTCGTGTCGGTATTTCGTCGATTATTGCACGTATATACAGAGCTATTGTACACGTACCTGCACGAACATTTAACCCTCCATAAGCCAGAATTTCATTTCGGAAAGCGAGTACACGATTCAGAACTGAAATAATGCAACGATACTACGCACGATTAAAGTTGTCCGTGGATTATAGAGAGTTAGACGCGAGCGCATAGGTAATGGCATAGAAAAATCCTCGAAACTATGAAAATGGTGCAGCAATTTTCTGCCGATTGTTCCGGAATATCGCGTGTAATCTAATCGTTCAAGATGATCGTTTTCGAAAACAATTATTAACCACAGCGTGTTGCAACGAAAATATCCAATTTATATTTCTGAATTCTGCTTTCATATATTCTAGGGATATTTCGAATCTGTATTGTTAGAATCAGGGAATGTTCAAAACTTGACAATATCTGAAATATGAAGATATTTCGAATTTGGCGAATATTTTAAATATAAAGACATTTCGCATTTAGACATATTTGAAATCTAGGGACATTTCGGATTTTGATATATTGGAAATCTAATTGGAATCGAGGAATATTGAAACCTAGGGATATTGGGATATAAGGATACTCGGATCTTGTGACATCTAGTGATCTAGGGATATCGGACTAAAACAATATTTGGATCTAGGGACATTCGGATTGAGGAATATTGCAATCTAGCGATATTGGGGGTCTAGGGATATTTGGATCAAGGAATATCGAGATCTAGGGAAATTTGAATCCAAGGATATTCGGATCCAGGGGAATTTGTATCTAGGGATATTCAGATCAAGAGAAATTTTAATCTAGGGTTATTGGCATCTAGGGATGTTGAAATCTAGGGATACCGGAATTTAATAATATAGGAATCTAGGGTTTCCTAGATCTAGGGATAATAGAATATATTAATATCGAGATCTAGGGATATCGGAATCTATCAAGATTGGAATCTAGGGATAATAGAATGTGATAATAAAGAATCTAGGGATATTGTAATTTCAAAATATTTGCAGAAATGAAAATAAAATTTTCTAGTAATAATTTCAGAGAATCCCATGCAAGTTTCAGTAGTAAACTTGAGAAGTGATTATTGAATTTTTGAAATAGAAGACTGCAATAATTGCAAATAGCATAATTGCGAATTGAAAAAATAAGCGTTATAATGAAATTATAGGGTAATTAATATAACAAACTGAAACTGATATTTTCATTGTAACACACCGTAAGAATCAGATATCTCATCTAGTTATTTACCAGGAGTCGCCGACTCGAAATTGATTATCTTTCCAAGAAAACTTGATAACCTAATCGTTAATGTACACCGACTTCCAACGAGAATCACAATACGTAACAATCAACACACGTGAATAATTATAAAAAATGCCCGATACAATTATCCAGCACAATTAATTCCATGCGCGTTACTTATGGCTCTGTTGCATGTAGATTCCTTATCACGATATGCCGGCTTGCAACACCTATACAACTAATAAATTAACAGCTAAATATACATATACATACTCGGAACTGTATACTTAAATCATCACGAAGGATAAACAATACTTCGAAGAACAGATCACCGTTTCTACGTCTCGTGTCTAAGTACACGCGATTGAAAAGCTCGAACCGTTTCCGGCGCGAAAAGAAAAGCTATCGTTAAAACATATGGAAGCGTATTCTGCTGAATTATTAACCGTGCTTTCACTTCATCGCGCTCGTTGATTCGAGAAACGAACGTTGCGTTCGATACGCGTTTTCTCGATTGAATTTCCTAGGGGAAACAAGTTCGAGGAACTGTTTGTGCGTTTGGTAACTACATACACGTGGAATCGATCGGTTTTCTTCTCGTAAGTACGTTAAATTAGCTCACGGAGAACGCACTTGGAAAGCATTTACATATGTATACAGCCTAACTGATTCGCTAGAAATTGGCTAACTACGAACTTATTTAAAATCAAACTAAATTGAGTAACAATTGTATATTCATCGGAATTTATCTTGTCTTCGGTTTGCTCTTTTATGCTATTAACCCTTTTAATCGATTTGTATACGTGTATAAATTAGAGAAAGGGGAATAAAAAAATAGACAGTATATGTAATTGTGGTGAAATTAAAAGTAAAAATACTTGAGGGTATAAGTATGTTCTGAGTATAATTATTTGTGACTATTTATTAAATTAGTTAGCGATGAGCAACTTGTTATTTCAGTGGAAATTGTGTTCATGAAATTATAATAACTTATATTGGCCATAATTCATAAGTTACAAATACAATTTATAATTTTATAATTCATAATGAAGTTACAAATATAATTTATAATTTTGTAATCCACAATGAAGTTAAAAATATAATTCATATTTATAATTATATTCATATCATAATTCATAACAAAATTATAAAAATAGTTATGAATTATGAAATCATAAAATACTATAGCACCAAATTAAGAAATAAATTCTACTAATTACATTAATTACATAAACACTTCGTATGAATTATAAAATAATTTGTCTACCTAGCTCTCCACATGAAATAATAAATTACGTCTTTCTTTGTGAATTTCATTAATTATTCAAAGCTGCTCACTGAACTAAATAATCTCATACAGTATCCTAATAAAATTAATCAAATGAAGGGTTAAACGCATATTAAACAGCCCAGATGCAACTCGAAGACAAGAAAAAGACATCAAAAACTGTAACATATAAAGAGGGTATCTAAAATAAAAATTTGCTCACAATTTTGAGAGGTTGAAAAATTTGATCGACGGGGATAATTATGGTTGAAAAATAATAATCTCATATTTTCGGATATTTTGGAGGAAGATCGACGTGTCAGAATTTAATGTATGACTACTACCCTCACGATGAAAATGATATGTGCTTGATAACGTGGTCGGTCGATCGTGCTGAATGTTCCACGTTTACGTGGAAACGACGATAACGCATTGTTTTCAGGCCTCGTCGTTCATCACGCGACGTTGTTACGCAGCATCCGGTTACAATGATATGATTTGCAATACAATAACAACGGATAACAAATAGACGATGCTGCGAGATGGGACGATGACGATAAACGAACGATAACAACTGACAGATCTAGCGTTTCCCTGTACGCTTTAATCGAAATAAGTATATTACAGCTAGTTCGGCGTACTGTCAACGAACGAAAGGAACTATGTTCGATGTTTCATACTGTTTCTAGTTATCCACGTGTTTGTTCATTTCAAAATGTTCCTTCCGAAATTGTTCATTGTAGTAATCCACTGGAGATAAGTCTTTCGTTACTGAAATAAATTGTTGCATTTACTGAAAATAAATATTTCAGTAACTACATTTACTCAAAATAAATTATATTTATTCAGAATTAATATTTCAGTAATATTTACTGGAAATAGATGTTTCAGTAATTATCTTTACTGATTTTGCTTTCATATCTACAAGAAACATTCAACTGACACATGATGCTATTTACGCAATTCTAATACGATAAAAAGTAGCTATGTTATAGTTAGTTTTAAAGAATTAAATGTAGTAATACTACTGATCCGAACAATCTCAAATTTTTAAACAAATAAGTATACAAAGGGACATATAAATTAAACAGAAAAATTATAAAACTGCAAAGAACGAAGTAGGAGTATGCAGATGGCACTGGTGATGACGGCGGCCATTTTGAATACCTGTGACTCTAAAATGGCGGACGCAACAGCAACTTAACCTCTCTTCGTTTTAATTATTAAATTACGTGACAAAGTGTGTATACATTTTATTGCATCTTTTAATATATTTTGAATTCTTCAATACTTGATATTAAAATTTGCAGCTTTAAGAATTGATTGCATCCTTCAAACATTTACTCGTTCAGAAATAAAAAATACATGTGTCAAATATTTTTCAAACTATACAGCTTGAATTATTAATTAGTTGATGTCTCTTGTTGAACTACAAATATAAACAATGAACATTGAAATTGTGAACAAACATGTGAATCAAATTGGGATGGAAGATTTTTGTAAATAAAATAATAGATGTTAAAAAGTAGGGTTAGGTTAAAATTATCTTGGAACAATATCGTTTGTTCTTTCCCCGAACAAATTATTACACACATTGCAACGTTAATTATTTGCAATAAATTCCAAATATAATATTTGGCAATGTTCGATATTTTTTCCAAGAAAATTATACGGGGAAATTTTTCTGTACAAATAAATATGAGTTGCATACGAATAGATGAGTCAAAGCAAAATGGAGGAGCTTTGTTAAGAAAATGAGATGATAGAGGGTGTTAAAGAATAAAGATTGGAATAATATCGTTTTTCTATTCTTGAACAAATTATTGCATATGTTGCAACTTGCATTATTTATATTACAGTTACGAATATTTGACAGTGAACGATATTTCTCCAAAATTTCTTACACAGAGAAAGTTAGAAGAGAAAGATTAGTAAGAAATAGTGCATATAACATTTGAGCTGAGCTTTGATCACAGACGATAATTATGCAACCAAATTTTTGCGGTATCTGTGCGTTTCGAGTTAAATTTGAAACTTCAGAATGTGTCGACTCGAAAAAGGAAGACTTGCGAATAAATTATACTCTCCTCTTTTTACGATTTTTTAAGATTACAGCAACATTATCAAATCTACTCACGAAAAATTACAATTAAACAAATATTAACAAGTTGACTGCCATATTGGTTGCCGATGACGGACATCTCAAATACATTATATAATCGAACAATTCACAAATATATAATATAATTAACATTTGTTTACATGTACATCACTACAATCAATATTTTTCGTGAACCATCAAACCAGCCTGGTAAATAAAACAATTATCAAAAAAATTTTTACAACCAAAACGTTCCACAACCCGGTTATTACTGAAAGTTCGTTACTTTTTATCTGTGTAACTATTTTCTATCCAGTCACGTTACGTTATATTACAAATTAACGATATTCGATTATATAGAATTTGAATTTCGCGCCACCGATGGCCGCCACAGCAGCCAACTTGTTAACCTAACCAAAGATTAGTGATACAAGAGGCGACACTCGACAAGGAAAGTACCTTTTAGAGAGAGAAACACAACCAATTTAAATGTCCAAGTCAAATGAATCGGGGATGCGGGTACAATTTCGACGCGGTATTTCGAAACGCGCATACGCACAACATGCAAGTATGGCGGTCGAAAAACGATTCAAACCTGCACATTCACCAGTAATTTATTTGCAATAATTTTATCATTTCTCTGTAACACATTCATCTGTATTTTCTTGCGATAGTTCATTTCCTTGTAAGTTATTTGTAATAATCATTTCTGTAATATGTATTCTTAAAATATATTTTGTAGAGTAATTTTCGTATATTCCTTTCTTCAACTTTTCAATGTTGTAAAATACTTCGAAAGCTAATATTAGTAATACAGAGAAAATTTATGATAGATTTCTAATTATTAGACACGAAATTAGATGTAATTGTTTTAAATTTCCCGCTCGTTTGCGCAATTTAAAGGGACAGTATTTTCCAAACATCAAAGGTGTCGTCTCTTGTATATTCTTTGCCCTAACATTTCTAATAGATATGTAATGCAAATCGATGCAAATAGCTACAGAAAGGAGAAATGTTACGAAAACGCGAGTCGATTTTCATGTCCCATATGGCATGTCTCGAATCTTAATCGAAGCAATTAAACTTTTACCTCGTTCAGTTCTTCCATTGAATGAGAAGAGGAGTCATTAGTATTTACCATTCGACTCTTCTTTGTGGCTGACCGCCAGCGATGCCAATTAACGACAAAGTAGGTCATTCCAACTTTGGTTGGCCCGGTTTTTCCTTTTTCCTTCTCTTCCGCTTTTTTTTTTTATTTTCTTCGTATGACCGTTCGAGCGGTCATTAAAATTTCTCGTCCTCAAATATCTTCGTTTGGCGCATACCGTTTTACATTCTTTTTTCAAAAGATTTTTAGATACGTACACACCGCTTCTGTCCTTCTCTTTTTAACTCGTTAGCAGATTAAAGAATTTGAATAAACTGCGCCAGTTTGATAACCGACGGTTCCTTTAGATTTCTTTCAGAAAATGGATCTTAATTGCCGTATTTTTCACTAGTTTTAGTATGAAAGCTCGGCGAGAAATTATGTGGCTGGAATGCGAGGAGTGTTTTACACTTCTGAGATTGTGTGCGATATTTTATGTTTGAAATTTTGGAAGACTCTTGGTACTTCAATTACGTTTTTGAATTAATGGTTTTTAGAATATTGAAATATTCACATTTGAAATTTTACAATTTTATAATTTTATCATTTTTGAATTCTCAAATTTCCAAATTCTTAAATATCCAAATTTCTCATTTAACACCTTCTCAAGTTCCCAATTTATTTCTGAAATCTTCCAAATGTCCAACTATAGATTCCAAATACTCAAATTCTCAAATTCTCAGGTTCTAAAACTCCCCAAACTCGATATCCGAATAAAACAACCTCCCCAACGCTGGAAACAAATAAAAATCAGAAAAAAATGGAGCTTGAAACCGAAGGAGGACGCAGACGTGCACGCAAAGGCTTCAAATATTTTGTTAAGCCGTGGTCACAGGGTTCGTGGAAACCCAATTCATTGACCAGAGGAGTCGTTTGTGTTACTAGAATCAAGTTGGCAGTTTCTCGTTTGTTCAAAGCACCAGAGAACGACAGTACTGCTTGCGCTTTCTCGTTCGAATGGTTTCTACAGCAAATTTCGGAATCTGGGGTTCCGGAGATTTTAGTATCTAAGAGTTTCAGAATTTCTGAATTTCAGAATTTCGGAATTCAGTAATTTTAGAATTTGGAAAACTGAATTGAAAGATTAGAAAGTTTTACACTTAATTTCGCAAAGAAATTTCATCTTCCAAAAATGTTGTACCACATGCAAATTTTCCTTTGCGACTATAATTTCTCTACAAATTTAGTAAACACCTCAACTCGATCCAACTCTATGATCACTGTAAACGTGATCAATTCGCCCATTGTTATTCATCTTCCACAGTTTCATACGGCAAATTATCCGAAACCGTACCAACCTTTCATTTCCATCAATCAATCTCCATTTTTAATCCGGAACTCCGATTTTAATATTCCACTCAAAATAAAACTGGATGTTGTACATCGTCAAAATACATCTCGGTAACAGAATGAGTTACTACGCACAATAATCGATTGAAAGTGATAAAACTCAGTGTCGTTGGTATTGTACGTTAATTCCGCAGGAAATTTCATTTCGTTCTGCGTGTTCGTTCTTCATGAAACTTTGATCGTGTTCTCTGTATCACGATTTCCCAGCAATCGGCTGTTTTGCAGGATACATTTAATCGCGTGTTGCTGGACGAAATTCACGAAATTTCAGTCGAGAGTCGGCGATTTAGGGAGACAACGCGGTCGCGTTTCCAAAGCAAGTACCGATGTCAACCCACGAGTTGGCGCGTCAGCTAAGACGCACTCGTGACGCACTCGCGGTTCAAATATTGTAAATTTTTCTCGTATTTTTGGTACGCATGAATTTTCAATTTAGACGTAATAATTTACGTACGGATGTCCCACGAGTTGGCGCGTGAGCTATGACGCACTCGTGACGCACTCGCAGTTCAAATATTGTAAATTTTTCTCGTATTTTTGGTACGCGTGAATTTTCAATTTAGGCGGAATAATTTACGTACGGATGTCAACCCACGAGTTGGCGCGTGAGGACCCAAAGTAAAAGAAGCTCTATCCCCACCGTGAACACTTCCAGCGTTACATACAGGCGCATAAGAATAATAATGACAATAACAACTGCCGAACGCAATTCGCGCTATCTCGCTCGCTTGAGAGACGTTTGCCGACTGTCATCGTTTTTCGCCTAATTCGTGCGCGTGACCGCGAGATTGTTCCGCCGAAAATACGTGCGAAGCATTTTTCTATTCTGACCAATTGTGGCTCTTCTAAACGCGCTTCTTCGCGCGCCAACTCGTGGGTTGGCATCGGTATGTAAGAGAGTCGAGTTTCTCGCTGATACTTGCAAATGTAGATATTATTATTTGTTCTCTCTTTGTCGGTCGCTCGTAAACGCTCCGTTATCTTTTTGTTTCGGCAGTGCTGATAGCCCAGCTGGTGTTCACCCTCCGGGTAAGCAAAGTTGTCGGAAGAAAACGCGGGCGAAAGTTTGTCAGCAACGAGAAAACAGAGAAAAAGAGACAGAGGGAAAACGGGATGCGTAAAAAAGGAAGAAGCGGAAAGATAAAAACGAAATGTTCCCAGCGAAAACGAACAAGGGGAACAGGAATGGAACACGATAAAAATGATGAAAGAGGCGGATGAATTATTCTATGTTGAGGTTACGTTTCATCTTTCCAAATTTTAATGAGCTTTCATGCGCTGACAGATTTTGTTATTACAAACTTTCATGTATATTGTTTTCAGTAGCTTTAAATTTAACTTCATCATTTTGTTTGCGTTCTATTTAATGCTTGAATTGCAAAATACGATGCTCTTCATTTTCCAAAATTTTTCATTCTGGAGTTTATTGAAAAATTGTACATGATCGATGCGCATTCATTAACACAGGTTTTAATATTTGTCAGACATGCGAAATTGGTGTAAATATTTAATTTTGAAAACTGTAGAATTCTGAGAACTGTACATGTATTTATATAGTATTAATTGACGATTAATCATTAATTTAGCTGGCCGATAAAATCATGTTAACGGAGATAATTAAATTATGTTGCAATTAACTGACATGTGATCATTGCGTATAATTATTAAAATATGCAATTAATATTTAATTACAGAAGCACCAAATATAATGTTCATCTTTAAATAATTTTTCAAAAACAATAATATAAAGATAATTATCTTGATTTTTAATTCAAGGAGAACAAAATAATAAAAATTTTATAAAGTGCACAATAAAAAATGATATCAAAGAATTTACTACAAGTCTGTAATTACTACAGACAATCAATACACAGAAAGGTTCATAATAATAATTTCATGTCAACGTGAAAGCTCATTAAAACGTGTTAATATAAGGTATTCTTGTAAGAGAAACTAATCAGGTCAACAATACTACGTAAACGTTCTTAACATCACATTCGAGACTATTAAAATATTTTGTTCTTTTTCATGAATTATGTTTACCTGTTGTCCTCCCACCCCCTCTCCTGTATAATAACACAGACGAACAGCAATTATTCGTCGAACGTACGAAGCAATTAACACTTTGTACAAGCAATAATCGAATATTAATCGCGAAATTTAAACAGCAATTATGTCCCGCTGAACGCTTATTATTCGACGTGGATACCTATTTCCCCGATCGAGTTAGCTTCCGATAATTAATTGGCTTTTTAGGGAATTCGAACGGGAACGAATTCGCGGAATGCGATTTTATCGTCGATGTAGTAAACACTATCAGTTACGCGAGGCAATTTTTTCCAGGATCGCAAATGTTGTGTGCTGCGAAATACGCGAGGAATCGAGGCAGATATATCGCGTTCGAGTTTTCAGGAGGATTCCCTCCGATTCGATCCTCCTTTAGTGGCAGTTTCGCGAGTAGGTTTCTTTACATTTCGTAGAAAAGTGTCGTGAGATATTTCTAAATAACGCGGAACGGCAAATCGAACGTGGTTCACGTTTCCATACTAGATTCTGTTCCGGATCGACGCAGTGCCGTAAATGGGATTTTTCTGTGCGGGGAGTCAGGTGCACTTCCATTATATCGCCGAAAAACTGTATTTGCAGTTATAGTGGATTTTGGTAGTTCTTGGAAATTTCCAGATCTAGAAATTCAGAAATTCAGGAATTTGGAAATTTAGAGATTTACAAATTTTGGAATTTTGGAATTTAGAGATCTAGGGAATTAGGCATCTAGGGATTTCGGAATCCAGGGATTTTGGGCTCTAGGGATTTCGGGGTCTAGGTGTTTCGGGATCTAGGGATTTCTGAATCTAGGTATTGCAGGATCTAGGGATTTTGGAATCTAGGGATTTCGGGATTTAGGGAATTAGTTATCTAGGGATTTCGGGATATTGGAATGTTGGGGAATTAGGTATTTGGGTGATCTAGGGATTTCGAGATCCAACGATTTCGGGATCTAGGGATTTGGGGGTTTACGGATTTCGGTTCTTGGCGATCCAGGGATCGAGAGAAATAGGTATATAGGTATCTAGTGAACTAGGGTGATAGGGATCTAGGAATCTAGAATTTTACGAATGTAGAAATTTAGGAATTTAGGGATGTACGGACTTATGAATTTAGAGATTTGAAAATTTGAGAATTTGGAAGTATAGAAATGTGGGGACGTGGGAGTAGAAACTTTGGGATTTTGAAAAACTAGGAAATGTACCAAACTAATTTAGAAATTAGAAATCTTGCGCACCTAAAAGATAAAAATACAAGAGATGAAAATTTCAAGTAGAATATTTTCAAGTATCTAAATTTGCATTGGAAGGTACATGATCTCCCCCACACTTAAAATCCCTCGTACATCGAGTCCCAGGTCCAGCCCTGTCTCCTCCGCCATCCCGATCGAATCCGAAGAAAATCGAGATCAACCACCGAAAGTAATACCCATTTCTCCAACAGTAGCGAGAAGTTACCGCGACCGTTGTCCGTAAAACGTATCAAAGGTACTCTCGCCGCTGTATGGAAATGATAATCGCGGCGTATCGTTTCCGCGAAACACGTGGTGTCAGGAATCTCCATTCTGAATAATTCATGGCGATGAAAAATCACAAGGCCGCTGCATATTCAAAGGGGACCGAAAATCCGTGCTCGATCGATCGATTTCCTCCCGATCATCGGTGCGGCCAGAACGGTAGCTCACCTCGAACTGTCCGGAAGCAACACTCGCGTCTGATCACGACACTCGAACCCTAAACCCTAACCGAGCGATTGGACGTCCACACTGAAAAGCACCCGGACATTCGAAACTGGACGATGTTCCTCGGAGTTCACGTATTAGGGGGACTCACACAACGCACAGAGTTCGAAGGAACCGTTCGGCTGGCTTCCGGTTAAACGGCGCCGGTCGTCCAGGGACGTCATCATGAACACCAACGGCTCCCTGACGACCTGGCCGTCGTCGAGTTCACCTTGAACACGAACTTTCTGTCGTTCGAGGTGCGCGTCGACACCTCGAGGACACTCGGCCAGCTGGACAACTGCTCACACCAGCTGGCTCCACTGATTAGGTAGGCTAGAACGAGTAGAATGAGGCACCCACCTAGGCACCTGCCACTTGCAGAGTCGACGGAACCGCATCCGCTCGTCTGGTTCTCCGTCGTGGGTCTCTGGACCTCGGGGTGCGACACTCGTTCCACTTGCTGGCTACCGGTCCATGGGTCGCTCTCTGGTGCCACGATGTTGTGTCGGGCGCCCATCGCGGTGTTGTCCTGGCTCGCGTCATCGTGGTTCACTGACGGCAGTGGTTTGTCCTTGTCCAACTCCTCGTCCACCTCCAGCGACGTCTCCGTACCGTAGAACACTAGCTTGAACTCCTCCAGGGTGTCTGTAAATGGGTACTTAGATTTAGCTTCGCTAGGGAAGGTTTTATGCGAGTCTATCGTTCTTTGGAGTATGTGCCCATTTTTGGTGCGATTTGGGAGATGATTATTGTGTGATGATGGGTTTATGGGTGGATTATGGTTTTTAGTTGTTTCTGTGCAGCTGGGGGTTTGGGTAGGTATTTGGTTCGGTGTTTTATGAGGTGTGCTGGGTGCAGGACTGAACTTTGGGAGTTTGGGAATTTGGGGATTTTTGGAACTTGGGAATTTGGAGATTGGGGGATTTAGGGATTTGGAGAGGAGGATATGTGCAAGTTTGATAATTTGGTGATTTGATGAGTTGGGGATTTTGGATTTTAGTAATTGGGGCTTGTGACAATTTTGGAAATTTGGGGATTTGAAGATTTGAGAATTTTGAAATTTAAAAATATGGCTATTTAGGGATATAGGAACTTGGGAATTAAAGAAATTGGAATTTTGGAAAATTGAGAAATTGGAAAATTGGGAAATGGGAAAATTGGAAAAAGGGGAAATTGAGAAAGTGGGAAATTGGGAAATTGGAAAAGTGGGAAAGTGGGAAAGTGGGAAATTGGGATATTTGGAAATTGGAACATTGGAAAATTGGGTAATTGGGAAATTGGAATATTGAAAAATGGGGAAATTGGAAAATTGAAAAATGGGGAAATTAGAAAATGAGAAAATTGAAAAATGGGGAAAGTGGGATATTTGGAAATTGGAACATTGGAAAATTGGAAAATTGGAAAATTGGAAAATTGAAAAATTGGGAAATTGGAAAATTGGAAAATGAGAAAATTGAAAAATTGGGAAATTGGAAAATGAGAAAATTTAAAATTGGAAAACTAAAAATCAGAAAATTGAAAATCGGAAAATTAAAAATTTGGGTATAGTGAAATTTAGAAATCTCGAAACGTAAAAAGCTCCCAAATATAAATATTAAAAATTTTTAATGACACATTATCTAGTCATTTTGTAGATTCCCTCTCAAATGGACACATACCTTCATCATTATACTTTCACCAAATTTTTTGAGAACGATACAATCGCATGTGGAAATCTTCTCTTCAAGAAAATAAAGCCTGATTCACATCTACACATTCCCAGTTATAAACAATGAATAAAATAAAACTGTCTTCAAAAATATTTGAGCAAACGTTTCGCTCTTTTCCACTGTGTATAACAGCAAATATTATTGTTATATCAGAGCAAATACTTGCTTTGTAAATATTTTCATACGAGCTACCGTGTGCACATGTGAACTAGGCTTCAGGATGCATACATCGAGATATACAAAATATACTTGATACTAATAAATACAAAATACATATGTGAGCATGCCGAAACGTAAAAATTGGTGAAGTTTCAAAGCATCTCAAAATTCTGGCGAAATATGGGATACATAAATATATTCACCTGTGCTTATACAATAATTGGAGAAATATTCCTGGTTGCAAGCGTCAATGATCACAAAAATTCATTTAGGATATCGTAATAACATTATATTAAACTAGGACAAAAATTGCCAAGATGAAAGGTAATTTCGCAAAACATTTCGTAAGAACGTTAATTAAAAATTTTCCGCCTGAAAAGATTATTAATTTCAATCTCCCTTTCACGTTCCATACAACAATCATAAACAGATGTAACTTTTTAACGGTTCGTCGCATACAAGAATTATAAATAGATTTTTAATTTTAATTATACTTGAAACAATCTGGGTGGAAAATCATTAGTCACACGCTGGTAGGTTCATCGTAATCATTTATCTGTACGTTCGATATACAGGGTATCTATAAAGTCTCCACCCTTATATTTGTGTTTCATTTGTCTATCTTGATGAAAAGCACTCAGGAAAGCGATAAATTATCGGACACGTTTTACAGCGATTCCGAATTCACCGGAAATGGTCCGGTATTAATGATCGAAAGAGTCCGATAGTTACGCGAGATTAAAAGCATTACGAGAAGAAATGAAAGTCGGATGAGAACTATCGGCGCTGCGAAATGATTTTAATTAAAATTTTCATTTCGCGTTCTTTATTGAACGTTCAAACGTAGATTGGAATGGCTGATAACCGAAATAACAACCGATATATCGGTTTACTTTACCGGAATCGCGTGTGTAGTGGAAAATTATTTTGACCGGTCGATCAAGGGCTCCGAAACGTTTTCGTCAAATTAATTAGCTTTGAGTTGATAAAATATTCGCTCGTTAATTGCGTTTCCATCAATATTCGTATTTAGCTGCCACGAGATATTACGTGCAAATTAAAAAAAAAAATGACACCACTCTCGACGCTTTGCTTCGTGGAAAAATATTAATTGAAATATGTGCTGGTGAACTTCAAAGGATCGTTTTTATAATCTTTCCGGGAAATTTTGCCAATTTTAAAATCGTCCTTTTTTTGCGAATTTAATAAACAAATATTGCGAACTCGTTTTATGTGTTGAACTATGTGATTATAATACATAATTATAGTTAAATAATTTATAACTATTAATTATTAGTTGTTAGTTGAATAATTATTAATTGCAATATGTATATGGCTAAACACTTATCAAATTGCAAATTTATAAAATGTAATTAGATAATTAAAACACTTGTCAATTACAGCTATGTATTCATTGAAATAGATAATTACTTATTAATTATAACTAGATACTCATCTAATATAACAAGGTAATTAGTAATTAATTACAGATGGATTCTCATTAAATATAACTGGATAGTCAGCAGGAATAATTAAAATTTCAGCAAGAGAGATTTATCAACGGTGGTTAAATATTTATAAAAAATTATCAGATACATATCAGGTGTAATTAGATACATGTTATAACTAGATTAACTAGATATAACTAGGTACTTTTGAAGTATGTAAACAATACCTTTAGTAATTTTTTTCAGTGTAATTTTAGTATAAAAATCTAATAGTATATTTTTGAAAAAATGTCAAATATGAAATTGATCCTTTGAAGCTTGATTACCAGAATGACACCATTAAGAAAAGTTACTAGACGAAAAGAATCAACCCTCAAATGGCGGAATTATTTCTCAAGGGGTTGTTTGCCAATAATTTTATAAAAATGTATAAATGTACGAATTTCGAAAATACCCCTTTAATGATTAAAAAATTAATATACCCCAAAATAAAGAATTATCATAACATCCAAATACCCAAACCCCAAATTTGATAATTTCCAACCCTTCCAAACGTCGACCTCTAAAATTTCCCTCTCACACTGCAAAAACACCGTCGTATCCAGTGTCGAAGTTCGCAAATGACCCGCCATTCGATGTTGATTTCATATTCGTCGTGTCTAGAAGCGTGTTTGCTTATCGGATCTATAACTGTCAATCGCATTTGCACTTTCGATGCATGTACACAGAAAACTCGTGCCGAGATAGTACATCATCGAGATTCAGATCAGAAACTGTCTTCGTAATGTCGCCACTATGTAACGACAGATGGGTGTTTCCATTTCACGCGTCTCGAGTGCACTTTGCATTATCCTTACACGTACACATGTGTGTAACGTATGTAAATATGCAGGTGCGTGCGTGTGCGACGTTTACGTTCATTCATGCGAACAAGTATGTTTCGTACGCGAAGTGGCTCGTGCAGTCTCGATTTGTGTACGTGTCTTGAGGCGTGGTCGTAGAAACGCGTTGACAGCGAAACGGAGGTGAGAAGAGTATACATAAATGTCGGGAAATTAATAAAGCGTCACGATGCTGGTTCGGAAGAATGAAAGACGAAGGAAATAGGGATAAATATGAGCGATAAGGAGAATTAATAAGAATGATAAACGACCCTCTGATGATTTAAGAACTGTAGTTAGGTTTAATAAGTAGACAATTTTTAAATTTCTCAAATTTTCAAATTTCTAGTGTCGATTTTCAATTTAAAAACTTTTTAACTTGCCAATTCTTACATTTTTTGTCTTTCGAGTTCTTTACCTCTGAATTTCCAATTTCTCAATTTTACAATTTTCAATTTTCATCGTCAATTTTTAGTTCTACAATTTTCAATTTTTCAATTTTTCAATTTTTCAATTTTTCAATTTTTCAATTTTTCAATTTTTCAATTCTTCAATTATTCAATTATTCAATTATTCAATTATTCAATTTTTTAATTTCACAATCTCTGAATTTCCGACGATTAAAAATTTGAAAATTTAGAATTGTTATATCTATATAACAGCTTAAAAAAATTATTGTATATATCAAATAAAAATTAGGAAAGTACTTTAACTACAGTATCAGTGGTTCTCAATTTTAACTCCAAAATGAACATTGAAATTGCAAGTAAAAATATAATCCTTAATATTTTAATTCTAGGTATAAAATAAAAGGTTCCCAAAGAATTGTAAATGTTTCATCGAAAGTTAGGCGAGTAAGAAAATGTTTTATGTCTATTTTTGGATTTTATATTCTCGATGATTTTACTGTAACGTGTTCACTCGGTTTTTTATCTTCTTGTTTATGTTAAGTAATCGTAAATTCTACTAGCACCGGGGGTAATAAAATAGACGTTAAAGTTGCGCCTGTTACTTGAAGATGTAAGGTGGGTTGTAAAATAGGTATACACCCGTGCATCGCAACGCCCGCTGATATTTTACACAGTGCGGAGGGAAATAACTCGTTCTGGTTATTGTTATTGCCCGTAAAACATCGACAAGACACGAAACGATTATCGTTCAAGTGGTGCAAGTTTGATAGATGATACCGTGTAAATATTATACGCGTCAAAACAGATTTTTGCATCTCAGATAATAGTTTGATACTGCTCTTACCATTGTAAAATATCTGTATAGTAAACGCATCTATGAATATTTATAATTATAAAATGAAAATTATGTAACTGTATTCTTTTATATTTTAAATAAAATCACCATGGTATAAAATTATGAAATAAATATTTAAAATAGATCGAAGATCACCCACATAGACCGTTATTTAACTTTTCTTATTACTAAAGTTAAATGAAATTCTGGTCTTTGACGAAATTTTCAAACTTCTTGAAATTTATCAGGATGAAGTTTCTGAAGTAGTGAAAAAGCGGATTTTTAATATGACCCGATACTCGTTCTGATAAAGAATAAAATTCGATGCTTAATTAGCTTTTAGAGGCTATCATGATCTTGTGAAAATTACTTGCAATTAATTACTGTCGACAATCATTTTGTATATCTTTTATCCGATATTATTAAACGTGGAAATAACTTCTTTTCGATCGAATTGGCTATATAGTAATTTCACGCATAGAAATTCTATGTACGGCAATATAACGCGACGGAATTCCACGAATACGATTTCTACTCTTGGCGATATAACGAGTTGTAACTCCACGTATAGTATTCTACATGTGGGGATATAACGCATTGTAATTCTACGCGTGGGAATATAACAAGTCGTAATATAACGCGTGGCGATATAACGAATGGCAATTCCACGCATAGAAATTTTTACATGTGGCGATATAACGAGTGGTAATTCGACGCGTAGAAATTCTTACACGTGGCGATATAACGCGTGGCAAATCCACGTATAGGAATTTTCACGCGTGGTGATATATCGCATTGTAATTCTACGCGTGGGAATATAACAAGTGGTAATATAACGCGTGGCGATATAACGAGTGGTTATTCCACGCATAGAAATTTTTACATGTGGCGATATAACGAGTGGTAATTCGACGCGTAGAAATTCTTACACGTGGCGATATAACGCGTGGCAAATCCACGTATAGGAATTTTTACGCGTGGTGATATAACACTCTGCGATATAAAGTGAGAATTCCACGTACAGGAATTTCTATATTTAAAAATTTCAAAATATTATTTGTAAATTAAAAAATGATCAAATCACACATGTGACATATATGACACATTCTTTAACGGTTTTAACGGTGAAGGTCAAGATTACGTGTTAAAATATGCTTAAACGTATGGGATGAGTAATCAATTTCTAATAAGCGTGATTCTAACATCTAATAATGCTTGTACGCTATAGTTGTACTGCTTAGAACACACTTCTACTGAGCACACATTACCATGCACATAAGCGAGTCACGTAGGGCCAACATTACCTGCAGCAAAGCCATTGGAACTTTTGATTAAATAACGTGGCTTGCGTACACCTACCTTAACGAGCTTTCCTTATGGTTATGGTGTTTTTAAAGAAACTAGACTTTGATTATTACACTGGGGAACTTTTGTACGAACGACAATTATTGGATTCATAAAAAAAATAACTACCATGCGGTTCACGTTTCATTGGCAATATTGTGTTAACATGATGTTACAAGCAGTTAAACAGAAAAATCGCTGAAAATAAGATTAGTAATCAGTATGCAACATTCGATCAATGTAATTTTTTTTTGGTAAATGAAATGAGTATGATTCTATGGGTCACGTGTGAGATATTCATATATACTCTTGATGACGGTACAGATGGAGTGTAGAAATTATAATATAAAATCGTTTAAAAAATACTTCGTCAGGTTTAGGGCAACAAACAAATGCATAATCGAGAATATGTAAAACCAGTAACTATTATAATTAAGTGCAATTAATTTTTCGTAGGTAAGCTGGATCGTTTTTGTAATTTCACTTGTGGTCACTGAAATTCTTTTTAACCAAAAAAGCATTCACCAAAAATCTGCAAAGAGATATTCCCAAAACTAGCCACGAGAAACTAATATTCTGTGCAACGATCCAGCCTGCCCGCAAATTACAAAAGCCCCTAGGGGCAGGTGAAAAATGAACACCAAATTCACTGAATCCTGGTATACACGTGGATGCATCTACAGTAACAAAATCCATCGAGAAGCCGTAAACGTGCGTCCGTGGACTCTGCATGTTCACAACCAGCATGCAGGTCCAACTCCAAGGCTCCATCAACACCAACAACTACGTTCTCAAACGATCCACGGACCGGCCGCAAATCCAGGTGAATTACCCTTGTCCAGGTGCTTCGAATCGAACTGTTCGTCCTGGAGCAAATCTAGACCCTTGGCCCTGGTCGCGTGTTGTTGTCCAGCTCCCCGTACGCCGGCGTAGACGGGATACAGCGGGTACAGTTGCTGGACTTTGGGGTATTGCTGAAAGATCGCCGGGACGTTGTCGATGGCCGACTTGGCGGGGGGTTCCAGTAGGATCAGACCCCTCTGAAGGCTGGACGCGGTGACCACGTCGACGATCCTCTGTCTGCTGGTCACCCTGGTGGTCTGAACGGTGGTGGGGTTGGTCTGGGTGGACGTGACGATCGGGTTGGGTGTGCTCCTCCCACGGGGTCTGGATGTGATCAGACGAACCTCCCCGGCAGCGTTTGGTCCTCTCATAGCTGTCAGACCTCGCAACGTCTGAACGGTTGGCTTTGGCGTCGGTTTGTTCGCTGACTTGCTTTTATGCTGCCCTCGAGACTTGCCCTTGCGCTGCGACTGGATCTGGGCGTTCACCACGTACGGGGGACTTAGGCTCCCGGACTTTTCGGACTTGTGCTGCGTCTGCTTGCTTTTGGAGCTCGACAGGGAGTTCTGAGCTTTGGAGAAGGCTGTCTCTCGAGGTTTCACGAAAGGTCGCCGGGGGATGTTCATGCTGGCTGGGCTGTATAATGCGTACTCCGTGCGGTCGGGTAATGTTGAGGTCCCGTAGAATATTAGCGCCCATTCGTGCAGAGTGGCGCGACCTGATCCGACGTTCGTCAGGGCAGCAGGAAATTTTAGAGCAGAGTTTCAGCAATGGTTATTAGACTAACGGGGTCATTTCGTGTGAGTTTCGTGTGTTTGAACGATGTTGTCAATTGCTGTCTTGCCTTAGTACCTTCAAGTTTGGGTTTGGTGTTTAGGTTGATCGTGTGATGTACTACATTTATTATACAGGGTGTGCAGTGGTGGGGTACCTGTCAGTTTTTTGGCAGTTGCTGTGATCTCACGGAAAAATGTTTGAAAGGAGTGTTATACACGAGAATTGATAATTGTTGTATAATCATTTTTCTGGATAAATTGAGGACATGATTTTTATCTTATGGGTTGCTTTTAGTTGGGATTAGTAGCTTCAAAATTTGGAGATATAGATATTTTGGAACATAGATATTACAAATTTTCAAGTTTCCCAATGTAGAAATTTCAAATTTTGTAATTTTCAAAACACCAAATTTTCAAGTTTTGTAGGTTGGTAAGTTGGTAAGTCAACTTGGTAAGTTGTCAAGTTCTCAAGTTGTCAAGTTGTCAAATTATCCAGTCATCAAGTTGTCCAGTTATCAAGTTGACCAGTTATCAAGTTGTCCACTTATCAAGTTGTCCACTTATCAAGTTGTCCAGTTATCAAGTTGACCAGCTACCAAGTTGTCCAGTTATCAAGTTGTCAAGTTGTCAATTTATTAATTTCTCAAGTAGTCAAATTGTCAAGTTATCAAGTTGTCAAACATTTCTCCATAAGATTACACCAGTTGTCACTAAAATAATGGATACCCTTAGACTGTACACCCTCTATATGTACAGTGACTAAAATTTACCTGGAAACGTGTAAATACCTTGAAAGACATGAATGACAAGGAAAAGTATTTCAGACAAAAATTATAATAGGGTGTGAAGGTGGCACACATGGTGCCCTTACTTATTTTTTTAATTTTATTGTCAAACACTTGATTATAAATAAAATATTAATGAAAGGGGCAATAAATGATAATTCTTTCTTGCAGACTTCATCACTATGATACCTAAATGAATGGCTCATGTTACTACGAATTCTAATTATTTATGTTACATGTAGATAAAGGTTATTTAACTGGCATAGTCGGTTCGGGAGATAAAGTGCGGTCGTAAATTGCTAAAATTTGAAAGAACATGAAACACATCAGACAAAATTGGAATTTCAGCAAAATGATGGCTGAATTTAAAATTTAAGAAATTCCAAAATCTCAACATTTCAAAGCTCTAAAATTCAAAAAACTCAAAATTCAAAACTAAAAAATTCCATACTCCATAATCCCAAAACACAAAATAATTATATTAATTATAAAATAGAAATTCACATGCCAATTTACGACCCCACTATATCTCCCAAATCGACAACAACCTATCACCCTACAACCAATTTTCTGAAAAGAGAATATCTCTCTCCGACTCTTGAAACCTCTTCCCAAATCTTGAAATCTGTTATTGACCCTTGAAATGTCTTTCCAAAATCGTGTAACGATCACCGAAACACGTTGTACCGATCAGAATAACGATTTTCCAGCAGGATGCCCCGTTCCCGGCTATCACAATATTGTCCTTCGACAACGCCAACGACACGAAGCGGATTTCGCAGCGATGTACAGGGAGAATCAACGTAAACACGGTCCGTAATGGTTTCAATGGCTGTACTTGGAATGTAACCTGTATATTACGCGGCATAATAGGGCTAGGTTCTATCCTGTCGGCTGGATAACCTCGCTTACAACCGTGTATATAGCTGTACAAGACCAGGTTAACTCGAACTTTATGCACATATCGGCTTTAACGGGTTGCCAGCTTCGAGTGCTCCTCACCGCCCTCTTGCAAGGTCAACTTCCCTTAGCGGTTTCGCAAGATCCGTTGTGTTGCCAGACACCATCGCGAGGGAACACGTTTCGGATATGGAATTATGCCCTTGGGAGATGATGCAGCGGCTTACGTGCTCCCATGTGTGCATGCTTTACGAGAATTCCCTTTATGTCCTCCGAGATCACGCGATTAGATACCATCTGCCCGTTACTGACTCATCTAGGTGTTACAATCTATGGGATCACACCGCGATTAACGTGGAACGAGCTGGATACCAATTCTGTGGGGAAACTTTGATTCTACCCAATTCTAAAAGCTAATTTCTCCTGACAATTTGCGTATTTTATGCTCATTGAGGTTGATGTGATTGATAGCTCAGTTTTTGGGGAAAATTTGACTCTAACTGAAGTATTGTTAATTCTAAATTGTTAGATGTTATTTGATAGGATGTAGATTATAGGTTAGATTGTAGATTATAGATGATATTACAAGGTCATTATTTCAAGGTAGTTTAAGGTCAGATTACCAGGCCATAATTTCTCATCGACCGCCAAGATATTTACAATGCAAATTTGTACAGTAATGAAAAGTGACAACTACATTAATGAAATGCAAATGTTCAAAGTAACAGAGAACTCGCAACAATGAAATGATACAGCAAGAGCAGGAAACACCTGTCTGAAGTTGTTTCCGTACACCTGAAGTGCCGCACACTTTCGTCAAATAGCAGTGAAAACTCGAGTGTTAATAACAGCAGAGTAGGTAAATTTTTCCGGAAGAATGTTCTCACTGCGACAAATTACGTTTGCTAAAGCTTTGCAACTCTTGATACCTGTACAAACTGTTTCGTTGTATCATGATACTTTAACGATGATGAAGATGACGCTGTACAAACATTTGCATCTAGAATACACCTGAAGCATGGAAGACGTCAGAACTTGCCGTGCATGAACACAGCAGGAACAGATGCGCCATTTTAAAGACAAATTGTGCGTAATGAAGTTTACACAGCTGTTAGCATTAATGAATCCGACGGAGCAACCTGGAGGCATCTTAATATTTGCGCAAGCCTATTTTCTTTCACCGATGAACGAGTGCAAATTAATTTGCTGAAGGATTATCAGAGGTGTGAAAGTGAACCATTAATTAGTGCGTGAGAACAAGTAACAAATTTTAACTCGTCTGAGGTTGTCTCTTGAGTCCATTCATGTACAGTACATTATTTCATCTCTTCAGAGATAATCTTACTTTCTCACTATATTTTACTTATTCTAAATTTTTATTATTAGTCAAATATTAACACGAAGTTGTAAAATATTAATAATATATAAAATCAAGGTGATCTTTATTGTATATGGCTGTTTACATACATGGTCAATCACATATGTGGCCATCTACGTATAGAACCACCCACATATTTATATGAACGGTTACATATATGGTTGATTTCATATATGGTTTTCTACATATATGATCACACATGTACATGATTGGTCACATATATGATTACCTACATATATTATCACATATGTGATCACATATACGATCATTCACATATGTATATGTCTACATATGTGGTTATCCACACATATGACTATCGACATATGTATACGACCTGTCACATACACGGTTATTCACATATATGACCATCCACATACGTACATGACCACATAGATAATTAACTACATACGTGATCGGACATATGTGGCCAACATAGATAGTTATTCACATATGACCATCCACATATGTACATGGTCAGCCACATATAATATCAAATGACCCGTTCAATAGTTCTATCGTTATTAGAAATTAACGTGGACCCAAAGGGATATGATAACCCGACTGAAATATAAAATATGCAATAATGGCAGCGTCTCGCGAGAGTCGAGGCAAGGAATTGCAATTTAATGTTTCACAGAATTGCACAGTTCGACGGACAATTTGTGAGAGATATTTTTTGATATAAAAAGAAGTTGATAAAGTACCCGATAGGAATGAAGTCTCATTCAAGCCATCTGGAAATATCCTAGGCGATGAAAGAGAGGAATAAAAAGAAGCATACAATGGACTTACCTTGGTATCGACCCTCATTGTGGATTTCAAGCTTCCACGTGCCGTGTGGCCTTTCTCCCCAAGTGTGAACCGACATAAATGGCCATTGATTGAAACCAGCCTTCGAGACGTCGTGTGGCCTTTTTGCTAGGAGGACGCTCTTCGTGCCTTGCGGAGATGTTAGCTGGATCTGAAGATCTCCTCTTCGGGAGGCCATCAGGGATACCTTTGCCTAACGCAAATACAGCACAGATTTTTTAGATACACAATTTTCATAATCGCTATTAAATTTTCTGTTTTACATTAATCGTTCAATGTATTACAATCAGAATGAGGCCGCAGCCCTTCACATTTCCGCGTAAAAATATGATCGCGTAACGTTGATACCAAACTGACTGCGATATTTTAACAGTTATTAATTAAACCGCTATTTACGTGAGTGACACAAGTACTTACCTGCACGTGCTCGAGAAAATTAACACCGCTACACTCCTTGACGTGTAATTCCAGAGTTAACTGGCTCTTTGGTGGTATTGGCCTGTGATATACATGAAATTTAGGTCAGCAAAGTGTAGCGCGAAATTTCACCATTTCATATTTCAGATTTAAATATTTCGAATTATTTCCATTATTTCAGACGTTTCATTATTTGGATTCGCGGGAGATTTTACGATTTCCAAATCAGTATTTATTTTAAAATACTTCAGTTCGGATATTGATAAAGCGATCAAACGTTGCAAATTTTTGACATTTCTTGATAAAAATTCGGAAAGTAAATTATCTGAAATTCGTTACAATATTAAAATAGCAATTATCTGCATTTGCAATTTAATTTTAATTTCTGTACATTATTATAAAATTTTATTGACCAATAATTAATTTATTCAGAATTTAAACTACTGTCACTGCAATCATACTTAATTACTAAATACTTTTTGTATACCGTTAAATGTTAAAAAATTTCGTTAGTACTGAAATATCGAAGAAAACGAAAGATTCCGACTTTTCATAACTCAAAGCGAATCAACGCTGGAAATAATGGTGGATCATATTGCATCGTCATTTCCGATTCAATTCACGAAAACCCGAGATTCCGGAGTCATATTCCACGGTGACTTTGTAATTCGCGAAGCTACTTGAGAATCGCGGAAATAAAACGATCTTTTGTGTTCGATAATGGAGTTCTAAAAAAAAAGGCGAACGAACCTGCCCATATGTGGTGCTGACACTTCACATTTGTGTTGCTCTGGCACCGTTCGCCATTTTCTGGCCAAACGAACCATGGCAGCTGCATCCATCAAACCATAGCCGAAACTGTGACTCACTGCAAACAAATATTTGAAGGGTCTTTTGAGTGCTGGTACAAAAAAGGATCTTTACTTCTTTGCAAGATTGTAATAATTTTAGGTACTTATGTAACATTTTATTTCTATAGCTTCATTAGAGTGGTGACAAACAACATAAACATTAGAGAAGAAATTTTATAGTTTCAATAAATTAGAGAAAAAAATATTTACTAAACTTACCAACCTATAATGTGTGCTTTATTTGATATTAAAAATGAAGTTGAAAAATAAACAGAGACAAAATATAAATTAGTATGCACATTTTATTACCTTGATGAAAATCAAGATCTCAAGAAAAATATTTTAGCAAATCCTGTAGGTTATAATAAGACACTTATGGAGCGGTCATTTAACTGGCTTGGTACCCTCCGCATTAAAGCTCATATATTTAGTCTTCAAAACAGATAAGTACAATATAAAAAAACCATGAATAACTAGAAAACAGTATAAAAGTTCGTCTTAAATAAAAAGTAGTAAAATAGCAAAAGAGTGGTAGTCTGAAAAATATCGAGTTATCCGACCGACAGATATGTGACATCCCGATAAACCTCACCGTTTCTCCCGACGCCGTTGGTGACCCAATCGAGAGCTTTCAAGTTGGCAGGTTTCGCCGTTCGCACGACAATATGCTGCATGTCCCTCCAAGTGAGTTCTTTGTTCGCTTCGAGGGCAAGGGCACAAATACCGGCGGCCAAGGGCGCCGAGGCGGAGGTGCCCGTGTGGCTGCTCGTGCAAAGACGATGCAAATCGGTGGTCACCACCTGTTTTTCTCCGGTGGAACCAGAACTGTAGGTGGTGGCCAGGGTGGAGGAACATGCCTCGCTGTACCACGGCACCTGGCCATTTTCTGTGGCGCTGCTGATCGACAACGTCCAGATGCTGTTCGTGTAACCGTCACAGTTGCAGTTGTCGTGATCCCTGCCGCCGTTGCCGGACGCCCACACGAAGATTGATCCTTTACCGTTTCGTCCCTGGACATCAAAGTGAACTCGGTGAGATCAATATTGTTGGGTTAGGTATAGTACTCGTTAGGTTAATTTGCTTGAATGGGGGAAAGGATTAATGGGTATAGTAGTGTGGACTTTTCTCGTATTGCAGCTTGGGAGGTGGAAGATTGATCTTTCACATTTTCGTCCCTGGACATCAAAGTGAACTCGGTGAGATCAATATTGTTGGGTTAGGTATAGTACTCGTTAGGTTAGGTTAATTTGCTTGATTGGGGGAAGGGATTAGTGGGTATAGTTGTGGACTTTTTTCATATTGCAGCTTGGGAGGTGGAAGATTGATCTTTCACAGTTTCGTCCTTGGACATCAAAGTGGTCTTGATGAGATCAATATTGTAAGATTAGGTATAAAACTCGTTAAGTTAATTTGTTAACGTTAATTCTGTGGATGTTAGGTAAAATGAATTTGGTCAAATTTGGAAGACAGTAGCTTAGATTTCTATTACACTAAATTCTCAAGTGGAAGATTTCAACCTTGAACATCAAAGTGAACGCAATGAAATCAATATTGTTAAATTAAGTATACTACAGTAGGATTTGATCAAATGAGAGAAGAGATTAGTGCAGTAGTATAGTCTTTTGTTATATTGCAGATTCTGAAGTGGAAGATTGATCTTCTAACCCTGGACATCAAAGTGAACACGGTGAGACCGTTAGGTATAGTACAGTAGTTAGGTAAGTGAATTCGGTCAAATGAGAGAAGAGATTAGTGGATAGAGTAATGTAGGTTTTTGTCATTTGCGGCTTTCGAAGTGGAAGATTGATCCCTTACTGTTGAGACCCTGAACACTTAAAGTGAACTCAGTTTTCATTTTTGAATCTTCAAGTTTCTGTATCAGTGAATTCTGAAATTTCCGGTGTACCAATTTTGTAACTTAGAAAATTTGAAACATTGAATCTTCTTAATTTAGAAATACGGATATGCAAATTTTTAAATATCACAATTCTAAAACTGTAAGTCAAGAAATTTGAAAATAAGGTGATTTCAATATTTGAAAACTGAAAACTTGAATATTTAGAAACCTGGAAATTTTGAGATATGAACATCTGATAATTTGGAGAAACTAATCATAACAGAAATTCGAAAGAGGTTACAATCATAAGAAAATGTGATAGAAAACTTGAAATTGAAACAAGAAATTGTTTTGAAAAACTGGCAACGATAATTAACAACGAACAGCGTCACGTGATGTTAAATTTGAACGCTTCTCCGTTTATGCAGGTAGATACCAAGTTATGCCACTTTCGGTACCATTACAGCTACGTTGATCAAAGGACCATCCTTGAAATTATTGGATTAGTTAACTTGGTGCGTTAAATGCAATGCACTTATACTTGCAAGTACATAGACAGGATGACCTCCTTTAACTTAGTTGGAAGCGATACGACAATGCAACGGATATCACTTGTGTATCAATAGACAATGGGGAATTTTGATTCGTTGCCACTACAGTTAATCAATTTCATGCGGGGGACTATTTACATTGCTGAATGCAAAATGATGGGGAATCTATGCATTTGGAAATGTGGAGATTTCAACGTATACTGATTTGGGGATGTAGAGATTTTGAGGTATGGGGTTTTAGGGACGTAGGGATTTGGGAACGTAGAAATTTGGGGATGTAGGGATTTGGGGACGTGGAGATTTGAGGATATAGCGATTTGAGGACGTAGGAGTTTGGGGATATAGGGTTTTAGGGACGTAGGGATTTGGGGACGTAGAGATTTAGGGATATAGGGATTTGAACACATATGAATTTGGAGTTATAGGAATTTGGGGACGTAGGGATTTAGAAGAATTTGGGGATATAAGGATTCAGGGATCTAAGAATTTAAAAATTTAGCAATTTAGGAATTTAAGTATTTGGAAATTTGAGTCCCTGAGGATTTAGTGACTTGAAAGTCTCATTTTTGGTAACACCGGAATTTCTCAATATAAATAATATAGAAATCTGAACTTGAGAAATTAGAAAAGTAAAATTCCCTTATAATAAAATTTGTAATCAAAATTCTAGTCCTAAGTACAATTTCTGCCATATTTATACAAATGAACGTGGATTCATTACGTTCCATTTAACGATGAATTACTGAACGATCCTTTGAAACTTTTCAGCTACAGTCCGCTAATTATTACCGGTGGAAGCTGTCTTTATGAATATTTGACGGTTAACATTACATCGAGCCCGGCTGCTATAAATTCGGGAGTAACGGTAATTATGCTGAAAAGATAAATTCATATTTCAGGAGAACAGCGGCGAGCGATATCGTCGACTCGGCAAGAAAATGGCGGGCAAGAAGCTTCCTGGATACTCGAATATCATTAAACGAGTTATTCGTCAAGTTTCTTTCGGCGACTTTCCGAAGCAGGAGGGTATTATTCAAAGGACACAATTGAAACAGACGCTCAGATCTCGTAAGAAGTATCCTAAATGCACGGGGAAACGTATCGATGCCAACCCACGAGTTGGCGCGTCAGCTAAGACGCACTCGTGACGCACTCGCAGTTCAAATGTTGTAAATTTTTCTCGTATTTTTGGTACGCGTGAATTTTCAATTTAGGCGTAATAATTTACGTACGGATGTCAACCCACGAGTTGGCGCGCGAGAACCCAAAGTAAAAGAAGCTCTATCCCCACCGTGAACACTTCCAGCGTTACATACAGGCGCGTAAGAATAATAATGACAATAACAACTGCCGAACGCAATTCGCGCTATCTCGCTCGCTTGAGAGACGTTTGCCTGTCATTGTTTTTCGCCTAATTGGTGCGCGTGACCGCGAGAGCCAATTGTTCCGCCGAAAATACGTGCGAAGCATTTTTCTATTCCGACCAATTCTGGCTCTTCTAAACACACCTCTTCACGCGCCAACTCGTGGGTTGGCACCGGTACGTAAAAACGCTCGATACACCATCGAGAATTTACTAGCCACAGAATTTCTGAACGTGCTTAAGTAAATCCGTAAAATACACAACATGGAACACGTTGCGATATAAACGAGAGAGTGGAATACTTTTTACTGAGGCAAACGTACAAGCGAACAAAGAGGATGGTGTAATATTTAAGTAAAACATTTTGCGGCACAAGAGGCACGTACGCTTTTAACGTAAAATACTTATTCATAGCTGAGCGTACCTGAAGTGACCACTAGACTTATATCGTCCTTTTATGGTAACCATTAGAATGTTACGACACCGTGAAATCCTCGTTACTCTATCGATTTACTTCGGCGACCCATCATTTAACGTAACCTAACGGGTCCCCGCGAATGTTCGTGGAACTATTATTAATACTACGGTTATCAGGAACAGCCATAAAGTCGTAGCTCGGAAGATCAAATGTAATTTCGGGTAGAATTATTTTATCATTATTGCTATGGCGGATATAGGGATTTAACGGATATAGGCATTTAAGGATTTGAGGATGTGTGGATTTACGGAGTGAGGAATATTGGGACTTGGGGACGTAGGAATATGGGGATGCAAGGATTTGGAGATGTAGAGATTTTGGAGACTTACGGATACGGGAATATAGGTACTTTGGGATATAGGGACTTGGGGACGCAGAGATTTGGAGATATAGGGATCCGGGGATATAGGAATTTTGTGACGTAAGGATTTAGGGATGTAGGAGTATCGGCATAGTGGATTTGGGGGTGTGTAGATTTGGGAGTATAAGGATTTGGGGACGTAAGATTTCAGGACATACAGATTCGGGGATATAGGAATTTGGGAATATAGATTTTGAAAGCATCCAAATTTGGAGACGTAGCGATTTGGGGACGCAGAGATGTGGAAACGTAGGGATTTGGGGATATAGAAATTTGAAAGCGTAGAGATTTGGTAATGTAGCGATTAGGGGACGTAGTGATGTGGGTAGAGACTTAGGGATGTAGGGATTTGCAGATACAGAAATTTGGAAACGTAGAGATTTGGTGTCATAGGGATTTGAGGATATAGAAACATAGTAACGTAGATATTTAGTGGATATAGAGAACTAAGAGCCTAGTGATTCAGCTCCTTATGTACTCCAGAAATAAAGAAACTGAACTAAGAGCCTAGTGATTCAGCTCCTTATGTACTCCAGAAATAAAGAAACCTCCATAAATTCGAATACCTCTCGATCCAGGAATATAGTAAATCCAATAATTCAGAAATATTCAAATACATCTATTGACTCAAAAACCTCATCACTCAAAAACTTGAAAATGCACAAACATAAAAATGCATCAAAACCAACATGAAACCCAGAAAGTTTGAAGCAAAAGAACGAAGAATTGCACAAATATAAAGGTCCTAAAATGTACAAATTGAATGTGTATCGTGCAGTCTGTTATTTCAATGGAGTCCGCTGCTGTTATCGTCGATAGAGGAGATCGGTTGCAACCGAAGGCTGGTTGACATGTTGAAATTTGTTGTCAGATCGAGATAAACAGGCCTCGTCTTCCTGTGACAAACGTAATCGAAGAGAAACTTGCTCGCGGGCCATCTTTGTACACGTACACACAGACAGAGAGATACACAGATCGAGACAACAATAAGGTAGCTGCGTTTCCATTGTTGTCCCGCGGAAAGATCCGGGGAACGCTTTTAGGTGATACATTTCTAGGAATTTCATTCCGGGAAACGGGCCTGGAGATGCTATCACGACGGTTAGACGAGACTTTTCTTGTATTACAGACGAACCGAAGAATTGTTCGTTTTCTCGCTGAGTCGAATGGAACGTGAGAGGAACAGATCCGATTTTATATGCAGTGAAACTTTACTCCCGATGATATGCCGTAAGCGTTGGTGGAGAGGGAAGCGCAGGACGAGCGGAGGACTAGAAATAAATTGAGTATAGTGATATAGGAGTACAGGGATATTGGTATGAGGAGGTCTAGGGATTTTCGGTGCAAGAATTTGGAGATATAGGGATATTGGAATATGGGAATTTTAGGATATGGAGATTTGGGGATGAAGGGGGACAGGAATCTGAGGATATAGGAATATAGGGAATTTAGGATATAGGAATTTTGGGACATAAGAATTTTTGGGACATAGGGAATTTGGGATATAAGAATTTTTGGGATATAGGAATTTTTTGATAAAGGGAATTTGGGATATAGGAATTTTTGGGGTATAAGGAATTTTAGGATATAGGGAATTTTGGGATATAAGGAATTTTGGGATGTAGGAATTTTGGGATATAGGGAATTTGGAATAGAGGAATTTTGGGACATTGGGAATTTGGGATATACGAATTTTGGGACGTAGAAATTTTAGGATCTAGGGAATTTTGAGACAGTGATTTTGGGACGTAGAAATTTTGCCATATAGGAATTTTGAGACGTCAGAATATTGGTCTATAGGGATTTTGAAATGTTGAAATTTAGGGATATAAGAATTTGTGAATATAGGAAATTATCGATATAGGAATTTGGGGCTATAGGAACAATAGAATATAGGAATTTAGCAATATAGGTATTTGGAAATATAGGAACATTGTAATATAGAGATCTAGGGATATAGATATTTGGAAATATAGAAAAATTGGAATATAGGGATTTGATGATATAGGAATTTGGTGATCTAGGGATTTGAAAATATAGAGTTATACAAATACAGTGATTTTGCAATCAAATCGATGGTAGACCTAGGGATTTTATCACAACAATCTCGAATACACTGATCTAGTAATACTAACAATACCTTCTACAATACAATAACCCAGAAATATAATGATATAACAATTTCGAAATCTAGTAACCAAATATGTAACTAGTAAAAAAAAAACTAGTAAAGAAAAATATAATTTGAAAATTATATAAACTTGAAAGTCTTTTTGCAATATAGTGATTGTAAAATATTCAAGAACTTAAGAATTCAGTAACTTTTCAGTTTAGGGATTTTTGTACTCCGTAAAACTGTTCAGTAATATGGCGGAAGAAAGAATAGAAACTAGAGACCGAGTAGAGAATTAGCATAGAAATGACAAAAGTTCTAATTTTATGTTACAGAGAATGTATAAACAGGACGGTTTTTCATTCAGTAGGTTTGAATGCGACTACCTTGGTGAAAAGTAAATTGTGCACGCAGTCGCTTTGAAGTTAAAACGGTTGAAGTAAACGGAGATGAAGTTTCGCTAGAATGTCCTCGCTGAGTGGTTATTCGTATCTCCAAGGTTGGTAGTAACAGTTTACTACGTAAAAATGATATGAAACGGGTGAGCACCGTTCGATATGGCCTACCGAGGTATAAAGTCGAGTAACTTTAAACCTTAATCTTAAGAACCAAAGTTTCGAGATTAACATCCTATGAAATTTGTGCCTTCGAAGCTTTAACTGGCACTAACTCGAGAACTTTTAAAGAGGTTTATACTACTTTTGTAGTTCGATAGATTATTTTATTATGAAATATGAATTTCGATGGATTGTTCTGATTTACAAATTTTTTCATCTTTGTATTAATAGATTTTTTAAGCTTTTGGGGCGAGGAATTGTAAAGTTTTGTGCTGGACAATTTGATAGGTTTTTATTTTCAATATTTAGTATTTATTTTTGGGTTATGGAACTTTGATGGTTTTAGTGTTTTTATAGTTTTTAAGTATCAAGTTTTTCAATTTTAAAATGCATATTTAAATTTCTACATTTGCAAATTTGCAAATTTTCAATTTACCAGATTTCCTAATTCTTGAATTTCTAGATTTTCCAATATTCCCATATCCCAATTTTCCAATTTCTCAATTTTTTAATTTTCCAATTTTCCAATTTTCCAATTTCCTAATTTCTCAATTTCCCAGTTTCTCAATTTCCCAATTTCTCAATTTCCCAATTTCTCAATTTTCTAATTTTTCAATTTCCCAATTTCTCAATTTCCCAGTTTCTCAATTTCCCAATTTCTCAATTTTCCAATTTCCCAATTTCCCAATTTCCCAATTTCCCAATTTCCCAATTTCCCAATTTCCCAATTTCCCAATTTCCCAATTCCCAATTTCCTATTTTCCCAATTTTCAAATCTCTAAATTTCTAAATTTCCCAATTTTTAAACATCGTAATAATCTAAGAAACAGGGTATTTAAAAATTCCTATTTCAAAACTCTATAAATTTCTGAAGAGTGTATTTGTCACTTACCTTCGTGATTCCTTCGATGAATGCTCTAGTTGCAAGTTCACCAGGACCATCGACGGTTTTCCCATCGTCATCTGGTCCCCAGGAGGCACTATAAATATCGATGTGCTGCGGATTGAGACTCAAAGATCTCGCCTCAACAGCATCTGTTACATCGCCGTCCAACATTCTCACTCCTATATAACAGAAATAAATTCAACAATATTTATGTCACATATTTTTTACAATTTAATCAAATCACAAATAACACAGCTTTCTTAACAATAACTTAACTTTATCATATTCATCATTCACAGTTTCAACCAGTCAATATAAATATTTTCAACCACATAAATGAACAAATTAACACCATATGCGATAGATATATGCAGTCAAAGGGTTAAAACACATTTTGATTCCGTTGTCAAAGTTTGAAAGAATAAATTTATCGTTCTGACAGGTCCAGTTATTTTGGAGTTTAACAGAGAATCTGATGGACAATTTTTCTGGTTAAATTTTTCAATAGACTTACCACCAACACCGGCGCCAAATGCGACCCCCACAGCGCAAATGGAATTGTTAGCAGTTGCAGCCACTTCGCCTGCACACCTGGTGCCATGTCGATTACTGTCCAACACGTCGTACCTCGGCATGGGATCTTCATCGTGATTATTAACATCGTAACTGGCTTGTGGATCCTGGAATAATGTACGTCTTTTTTATTAGCATCCATTTAACGAATGTCTATTTAACAAGAACTCCATTTACGTTCATTCGATATAACATTTTCTGACGAATAAGTCTTCTGTTTTTTGTATTTCCACGAGCTATTTTTAAATTTTAATTTTATTTTAAAATGTATTGTTACACATGTGATGTATAATAGTGTCATATATGACGTACAATATGAATTTGATTAAAAAATGTATTGTCACACATGTGATGTATAATAATGTCACGTACAACATACAATATATATTTTATTAAAAGATGTATTGTGTCACACATGTGATGTATAATAGTCCCATATGCAGAATATGAATTTTGTTAAAAAATGTATTATGTTACACATGTGAATAGTGAAATATCACACATACGTATAACAGTAAAACGTTATGTATGATATTTTTCTATTATCAGATTATACATCACAATGATAATAGTGTCAATTAATAACAGAAAAAAAAATAACCCCAAAGGTATCCATTAAACTTTCAACCCTTAAACGTGCCACTATCATATGTACATTGTGTTACATGTATCGTGTTACATCAGATATGTTACACTATTTCAATGTTAATAAAAGACTGCTTCAAATTGTGTAAAATCAGTGACCGATTATCAAGAGCTAATTTCGCAATTTAGTACAAATTCAGAATATCCTAAAACGCACTTCAAATCGATAATTCGAGCTACGCATCTCGTTTAGATGGGTATCGCTATCCACAGAGCGTGTCTGATCATCAACGTCCGTATCTACAGCGAGATTATAGTGCTCGATACACATTTCTCTGCGGTTGCCTTATTAACCCCCGTCCATACATTCAACCCCGTGAACACACACGTTTCGCGCTTGGTTCAAGACTACACGTTCAATTTTCGCCGAATTCCGCTGGAAACTCGAACAATTTTCATATCGATACCGTCCATAACTCGTCCGTGTTCTTTACGATCGCTGTCTTCGGAACATACGAGAAACCCGTAAAGAACACGTTGCTTCGCGATCATTTTTCGTTCAACGATATCGCCCGTTGGAAACGGCTCGAATTAGAAACCTGGCTTCGAATATTTCGACAGAGTTTCAGCGGTGCCAGTTCAATTTTTGGCAACGTTCCGACACTCTTGCGCGACTCCATTTTGTCACTTCGATTTATCTCCATTCCGGTTTGCTCGCGGAGGACAGAACGATCGAGATTCTCGCGGAACGGATATTGATATAGTTTGCAAGTTCTCGTAAATTTTAGGACGATTACGGGTGTAGATTTGCGTAGAATGAAATTTATCGCATTTCCAAATCTCTGATTTTTAAATTTTTTGAATTATTGGTTCTCCACATTTCAAGCTTCTAAATTTCCTAATTTTTAAATCATGAAATTTCACATTTTTTAATTATGACGGGTTCCGATTTCCCAATATCCTCATTTTCCAATTTGCCAATTTCCCAATTTTTCAATTTTCTAATTTTCTAATTTTCCACTTGTCACTTTTCCAATTTCCCAATCTTCCAATTTTCTAATTTTCCCATTTTCTAATTTTCTAATTTTCCAATTTCCCAATTTCCCAATTTTCCAATTTTCTAATTTTCCACTTGTCACTTTTCCAATTTCCCAATTTTCTAATTTCCCAATTTTCTAATTTTCTAATTTTCCAATTTTCCAATCTTCCCATTTTCCAATTTTTTACTTTTCCCATTTTCTAAATTTCCAACTTTTCCATTTCCTCACTTCCCGAATTTCCAATTATTCAAAACCCCACCTTCTAACTTTCTAAAATCACAACTTCCAAATCTCTAAAATTAAAAAGTTTCCCAATTTTTGCCTTCCCAATCACAAACTATAAAAATTCCCAGATTTCCATATCCCCGAAAGGAATATGAAATTAATTCGGTATCGCACTATAAAAACTTGGCGAAATATTTGTCTGTAAAAAGAGTGTCATACAACTAAGTTTCCGAAGTCACAGTATCGAAGCCAGAACTTTTGAACGTTCTTCGGTAAACTGCCTCGAGGAAAAAGCAATTACATTCGAATCCAGTATGAAATCAATATTCTAAAGGAACTCTGTCGAATCGTGTCCAACTTGTACTCAGTAATTGCAAAACTAGTTCACTGGATATTAATTAAATGTCTTATCGAACGTTGAACATGGAACAATCAAAAATTGAATGAACAAAACTGTCTCATAAGTATTTGGTCTTAATCATCAGTCTTAAGTATCAAGTTTCAAGTTTCAAGTTTCAAGTTTCAAGTTTCAAGTTTCAAGTTTCAAGTTTCAAGTTTCAAGTTTCAAGTTTCAAGTTTCAAGTTTCAAGTTTCAAGTTTCAAGTATCAAGTTTCAAGTATCAAGTAACAAGTTTGGTCGTTTGAAGTGAAATTCATTTCTTAGATACAGTCTAATATTTCAAACTACACATATTAATATGTTCAAAAATGAAATACGAGAATTTGATAAGTTTTCTCTTATCGAATCATGCAAGATATTTATTTTTGAGTCTGCAAAGGGGGTAGTTAAAATGAAAGTACGGAGCTGTGTATATTTACCCTGAAGGTTACCCGCGATTGGTTTCTATTAGTTTAGGATAGTAAATAGAGGAACTTACGTAATTCATATAAAGATCGGGATGATTTTTCTCCAATCCATCATCGAGGATCGTGACCACGACTCCGTGTCCTGTAATTCCTTCGGCCCAGGCTTCCTGCACGTTCATATCCAGACCCTTCCCCCTATTCTGAAACGAATGATCGATGCCTGCATTTTAATAAAAACCCTTGAACTTCAACCACTGACAACATAAAGTTTGAAACAACATAAAACATTCAAAAATTGGAGAACAAAATACATCAAATTTAATTAAAGCTAGTTACGAGTATTTATCGTAAATGCAGTGTATTTAAATTGGCAATCTTGTAAGAAAATCGAAGTTACTTAAAAATGATCTTAACTGTTTAAGACTAAATCGCATTTTCGTCAATAACAGAAATAGTAATAGAAACGAGCGTGTAAGAATAATTGAAGTCAACCAACCAAGTACCACATCTGAGGCCACATCTCGTCGTTCAAAATAGTTCTTAGATTGGACGGACCACGTTTGATTATCAGGTCCCGTTTCGATCGTGATTTCACCCGTTGCTGCTCTGCTCGACGTACTCTTCGATCATGTATTAACCTCTCGTGTACCTCTACGTGTGGTTCCACAGACCTCTTCACCACAGATGAGTGCACCATGTGATACCAGTTATCTACTATCTGTAACAAATAAATAATTTTATGTTAATATCTTTGTGATCAATGATATCATTAGAATTTTTATTTTGGGAGATCTAGTTTTATACTATTATACAAATGTACATATCCATCATATTACATAAGATAACCCTTTGTCTATTTCAAAAGTCACTAGCAAACACAGCACCAAAATCAGCAAGAAAAACATTTAACACCTTAATTATAGTAACTTTCGATGTAACTAACTAGTGACTGTTAACGAAGTGGATACGTGTCGTTTCAGAACTGCGGCTAGTTGCTTTGCACAGTACACAATTTGCCTTTCACAGTTTAACCGTTTCCAACAGACAATGTATTTCGACGAGGAAACCAGCCGGCTCTGTCTCTAGTCGTTGAAATAATATTTATCGAGACTCGAGAGTTGTAGTAGCAGGGAGCAATTAATCGCTTAGATCTCTTAATTTTGTTGAAACTAAACGGAGTTACACGAATTTGCAGGAATTTCAAGCAAACTACGTTGTTCAAAGAACAGGTGCCAGGGATGTGCATAGTACGCATTGGGCCCTGCGCTATTATACATAAAACTGTTGTAGTTAATAGAGAACAAGAATAAATTTCCCAATTTTTAAAATTCTCAATTTGTCAATTTGTCAATTTGTCAATTTTCCAATTTTTTAATTTCCAAATTTGCAAATTTCCAAATTCCTAAATTTCCCACTTTCCATATTTGCCAATTTTCCATTTTCCCATTTCCCCAATTTCCCATTTTCCCAATTTCTTAATCTTTAAATTTCCTAATATCCTAAATTCCAAATTTGCCAATTTCTCTTTTCCCAATTTTCCAACTTCCAAATTTCTAAATTTCCCACTTTCCATATTCCCCAATTTCTCAATCTTTAATTTTCCTAATTTCCCAAATTCCAAATTTGCCAAATTCTCAATTTCCCAATTTTCCAACTTCCAAATTCTTAAATTTCCCATTTTCCAATTTCCCAATTTCCCAATTTCCCAATTTCCCAATTTCCCAATTTCTCAATCTTTAATTTTCCTAATTTCCCAAATTCCAAATGCCAATTTCTCAATTTTCCAATTTTCCAACTTCCAAATTCCTAAATTTCCCACTTTCCATATTTCCCAATTTCTCAATCTTTAATTTTCCTAATTTTCCAAATTCCTAAATTTCCCACTTTCTATATTTGCCAGTTTCCCATTTTCCCATTTTCCAATTTTCTAATTTCCCAATTTCCCAATTTCCAGCTTCCTATTTTCCCATTTCCCACCATTCTAAAATTTGAGTCACATGAAGCAAAATATAAAGTAATTGAATTTCCCCTATGTACAATATTAAAAAAGTGAGAGTGACAAAATCTACTCTCCCTATACGAACAATAATTACAGTGAAATTTATTCAAAAAACCCCAATCTTCAAAATCGAAATAATACTACTATATCTTCAGATCACAAATAAAAAATTACCAAAGAAGAAATAATAAAATTAAAAAATTAAATTTCTAATAAACATAAACTCTCCTAAATTTGCAGTCTCCTCTACGAATAAAAAGAAATGACAAACAGCTCTCTGTATGTTCTTAGACACCTAGTGGTAAACGTGCACGAAGTGTCCCCACATGATGAACAGTCGTTGAAAATTCGTAAAAACTTCCAACCCCCGGCAATTTATCAGAGGCAGGATAAAAAATGAAAGCTTCATAGATTTCGCGAGTTCTTTTTTTATTATTATTAAGAAATATTCATCATCCGTGGATTACTTGATGCACAAGTTTGTTGGCCGACACGGCGATACATGGAACCGGAGATATATGGCGGGGCGTAATGATAAATACGAAAAGTTAGCAACAGCTGCTACCTGCAAGCTTCTTGCTGTTTCTTTTCGTGTGACAACTTACGTTTCGTTTTTTCGAGTGGGAAAATCTGTTTTCTTTTTTACTTTTCTTCTTACGGAGTGCTGTTTGCGCTTTGAATTATGGCGTTTGCTTTTCGCGGTCTTGTAGATTTCTTGTTTCAATTAAATTAGCGAGTGTGCAATGTTTTACGGATTCATGTAACGAGTGTGTAATATTTTTATAGAAATTATAGTCGGTCGATTTTGGTTAAAATTTGGTGATTGTAGAATGATCATTAATTGTGAAGATATAGAAATGACACATTTGAGATGATGTGAAGTAACTAAATTTTATTTAGATAGATCTTGTAGCCGATTTGAAATAGTCCGTAAAAAAAAGTAGTATATGCATAGAGGAATGTGCTTAATTACAATACATGGAACATCTATTAATCGTTTCGATCTGGATGGCACTAAATCAGATTCATTAGGGGCTGCTTCGTGTCGGGTTACGCGATCTGGAAAGTCATGTGTGAGCAGTGATTGCTGAATTTGCAATTAACGGAGTGAAGCGACAACTCTTCAAACTCTCCAGAGCGAAACTTGGAAAACACGTTGGAAACTTAGCATCGTGCAAATAGTTTACGGTAGATAAATTCTCATCGAAAGACGCTCGATATCCTTAGATATAGAACAAAGTACACTCTTTTTTAATCTTCAATCATCCTCAGATTCGATTTGTATAATTTTGTAGAATACGATAAAAATGTAAGAGACAGTACGTTACTCGAAAGTGTAACAAATCTTCAACCCTTACTAATTATTCGTAATAACATATTCTTTTTATACGTCAGCGAAAACCGTTTCCTTGTGCAGAGAAATTCCAATTAATTTCGCAGCATCGCGTAAACGACCTTGCGTTGATTCCCGTCGTCGATAACTTGCAAAACGGAATTTATCGGAGAATGCCTTTGCGAGCGAGTTCTGCAGCCGTGTAAGCTAAACCGGTGATGAATCAGATCGATCAGTCTCTGCGTATGTCTGGACACATATCGAAGATGAACCTGGCTTCCGGAACTAATGCAATTTAGGTTTGGATTCCTATGGCAAGTTCCTGTAGAATTTAATTGTCTAATGGTGAATGTGTTTCGACGAGGTTCTGCATACCGTCTGTGAAATGATAATAAGCTTCGGATGCTTCGACGAGATTAATGACGACGTTGTGAATCTTGGTACACATGTAGAGATCAAAAACTAGTCTACATCTATAGACTAGTATAAGTATAATTAGTAACTTCACATAGCAATCTTGATAAACAACTTCAAGTGGCAGATAAACATCCAAAATGATAGTATAAAAATTGCACTAAAAGTAAACATTATAAAAATTCCCCGTCATTTAAAATGCATTTATCAAAATCATTATGTCGTGAAATCTAAATACAAGTCGCGACGGGATCTGCATGATATCTGACAGAAGAAAACGAATCCCATAAATAACCGGAGAGGAAACCGACGAGCAATTAACCTCGAAAGCAACGAAATCGCTTTCAATCTTCTTCCCATCTTGAGATCGGTGTTCGAATAATGAGGAAGAAGCCGAAGGATTGAAACAGCCATTGTAACGGGAGTACCGAGGAAAGAGCAGAACGAGGAGAAGGAAAAAATGTGAAATCTCCGCGTAAGATACATCGACAACTCGTTGCAGGAAATGTTGGCTTCTCTATTGCGAAAGGTAAAGCTTTTTTTCCACGTCGGGGAACACGGCGGACATCTTGATTTGCCGCGAATATTTTCCTCTCGAATCGTTATAAAAATTTCACGATTAAATATACGTGGGATTTTGAAGAATGTACATTTGATAAATGTGTTACAAAATGTATTCGAAAAACGCTTTAAAAAATATTTCTGAAAAATACAATTATTATTTGGAAAATATATTAAAAAATTCATTTAAAAAATTTATCTAAATGCATTGAAAAATGTATCTGAAAAATGCAATTATAATTTCGAAAATGTATTAAGAAAGACATGTTAAAAATGCATATAGAATTGCATCTAAAAATGCATCTAAAAATGTATCTCAAAATTGCATCTAAAAATGCATCTGTAAAATGCAATTATATTTTCAAAAAAGTACTCAAAATTCATTTTAAAAATTCATATAAAAATGCATCTAAAAGTGCATCGGGAAAATGCACCTGGGAACGAATGTGAAAAATGCAATAAAAATTTGAAAAATGTATTAAAATATTCATTTCAAAAATGTATCTAAAACGCATATAAAAATATGTCTAAAAATGCATCTAACAATGTATCAAAAAATGCATATAAAAGTGCATCTAAAAATGCATACAAAAATACGTCTAAAAATTGCATCTAAAAATGCATACAAAAATGCATCTAAAAATGTACCTAAAAATTGCATCTAAAAATGCATTTAGAAATGCACGTGAAAAATGCATGAAAAAGTGCACTCGAAAATATGTCTCAAACAGTGCATCTGAAAAATGCATCTAAAACATACTAATACGATGATAAAAGAGTAATTGTTGACAGTAATAATTAAACAGTTAAATCAAACATAATTATGCACAATTTTCTTTATCAACAATTAACTTACGAATTCAAAAATCGTTTCAAGAGAAGTTCCCTTAAAAAATCTCGTTGAAACAATAGTTTTTTAAAGCAGTTTTTCAATAGTATTATTCTTCAAAGAACCTTAACGATATCATTTTAGCGAGGTCGCAGAAAAAAATTGATTATCTAGGAACGGTTGGCAGAAACATTAGCGTTCAATCTCTCCGGCGCAGTATGTATTTTAATTTTGCAAAAGAAACGAGAAACGTGTACTCCTTTCTCCATTTATCACTGTTGTTTCAGCCTCTCTTCGGTATTATTTGAACAGTAAATTCCAGCGTTCCGCATAAAGAGACCCGACCGCGAAACCACAGAACAAAAGGCAAAACTTAATGTTTCTGTCAATAATTTCTCGAAAACGCTTTTTACATTGTAGCTTTTGTTACCGAAACGTCTTAATTGAATTCGTTTCGTTCTAATTAAAATTGAAACATAGCCACAACTAAAGCACAAATTTTCTTGCCAGGTTTCCAAGGTAAACACAACGCTGCAGAGCATCAAAAAATCGTATATCAAGACAGACTTCAATTTACAAAAATTACTACAACTCAACGTGCAAGAACCCATCGATTTCGTTTGCAGAAGTTCGTCCACGATGAAGCTACTGAAAGATTCGTTTAGAATCCTCTTCCCCAAAGAAACACAGTTAAATTTTCTCCACAGATGTCACAGTATCGACACCGTCAGACAGCGAGTGTTCCTAACATTCGTCCCTGGCAAAGGCTGCAGTCAGATTAGAAACGAGTCGACGAAAAAATTCAAACTCGTCAAAAGGCGAAATATCGTCGAAGAGCTAGCGGAGTCAGAAAAGAAGCTTCGTGAATCTAAACAGGTCTCAAAATCGGATGTACAGGATCAGGAGAGGATTAGAGATAATAGACCGTTAGAAAACAGTCAGGAATCGTTCAGGGAACCGCCAAAAAAGAGTGAAGCTATTACAGGAATACATCAGCACTCGGATCAGAAATCGACGACGTATGATGACGCAAAATCTGAATATTCCGATAAGGATGGTTCTTTAAACACAGCTCAGGAGACATCAGGAACGAGAGTACCGTGCAATCGAAAGCCTGGGAGAGGCTCGTGTTGTACGCAAAAAGAGGAGGAACGCTCGAGTGATGGGTTTAAGCCGTTGATCGCGGAGGAAGAAATTGCGGCGCCGGATCCTCCGCCTCCAAAACCGACACACTGGTCCGAAAAACTGGACAAACGTCAGATGAGTCAGAGACAGGTTCCCTCGCCGATGATATACATTCCGTACCAAGAGTCGAAGTCGAAAAAAATACACGGATACCCACCGAAACACACGGAGGAGACAAGACAGTGTGACCGACCGTGTTGTAAATCGGTTACATCAGGAGAGGATGGTTTCGTGGCTTATGGTTGCAGCACTCAGGAAAATGTGGGTGACTCCAATACGGAGACGTTGAAATATCGTCTGAGTAAGTGTCCTTCTATGATAGGCACCTTGAAGAGCGACAAATTAGAGGAGCTGAAAAGCGAGGAACCGAAACGTCCCGTTAGCGAGACGAAATTTGAGAAGAGGAAGAAGGTGAAGGCTTATCAGAGCAGCGGAGAGTGGAGGAAGCAAAAGTATGAGATTCGATTGAGGATTTATAAGAAGAAGGAGGATCATCTGAATCCGTGTCCACCGGTGATCGCCGATAGCAGGAAAGTTGCGGCTGAGTTTGTGGAGGTGAAACCGATGTTGAGTCCGGTGCATAGGGAGCTTGTGAAGAAGGTTAGGAATCCTTGTCCACCTAAGTATTGCCCTAATGTGGATCTGGCGAAGACTAGACGTAAGGCGATGAAAAAGAAGAAGGTGAAGAGGCTCAAGTGTCCACGCCCGAAGAAGTGAATTTTTGAACTGTTTTGGATACAGTAATTTTTCAATTAAGTTTGATTTTTGGTTCTTTTTTATACGTACGGTTATAGCCACTTTTGATTTCTGAAGGTTAATATTCCGTGTATTCGATTTCGAATTTGATAAATTTTACACATTTTTGTTTACATGTGTAGACACTGTCAGTTACAACACCGTTTCGAATTTTTACAAATTAAAATAGGGTTCAAATTTTATGAATTTTACTACTTTTTTTTTATGACACTGTTACTGTTATATTAATACTTATGTTTACATTCATAGTGTATGGAATTAAAGATTGAAATAAACTATGAAAATTGTTGAATTTCTAGTTTTATTACTTTTTCTTTATACGTGACACTTACTGTTACATAAATATTGTGATCTTTACATTAGTACCTCGAATTTTTTAAAGATTGAAATAAAGAATGAAAGTTGTTAAATTTCAAGTTTTATAAAATGTACTTAATTCTTCTTTTGTATAAAATAGCAACACCAATACTGTTACATATATAATATTGCAAATTTCCCACGAGTAACCCATTTACTACCACGATCCCCAAATGGGGATTTGAATCTCGCGCTTGGGCGCGCGCAATTCTCGCGCTCTGATTGGTTCGTGTTTTCCCTTAATAATTCAAGAACGAAGCTTCAAACCCCATTTCTGCAAAGGAAAATGTTGTTCAGAATCACGTCAGCTACAATCTCTACTAACAATAATCCCTAGTAACATTACTTATGAAACACCCTGTATACTTTCTATCACTTGCGATAGAATTATATTAAATAAAATCTGTATAATGGGTGTGTTCTTAATTTTTTCTAATTCAACATTTAACTTCTAATAATTTGTAAGTGAACATTTAATTTACATTGAGTTTCCTACATTTTTTATTTTTAAAATTTTATAATATTACAAGACATGTCATAAAATTGTAAATTTTTTAACTGTACTGAAAGCTTAATCCTTATTCTGCTCAAATTCCCAAATTCTTACTTTTCTAAATTCCTACATTCCCAAATTCTCACATTCCTAAATTCTTGCATTCCCAAATTCTTACATTCCCAAATTCTTATGTCCCCAAATTCCCACATTTCCAAATTCTCACACACCTAATTTCCCATATCCCCAAATTCTCACACTCCTAATTTCCCATATCCCCAAATTCTCACACTCCTAATTTCCCATATCCCCAAATTCTCACTCCTCTAAAATCTCACATCCCCAAATTTTCACACCCCCAAATTCCTACATTCCCTAATTCCCACGTTTCCAAATTCTCACACCCCCAAATTTCTACATTCCCAAATTCTCACATCCTCAAATTCAAACAACCCTAATTTCCCATATCCCCAAATTCTCAGTCCTCAAAAATCTCACATCCCCAAATTCTCACACCCCCAAATTCCTACATTTCCAAATTCTCACACCCTCAAATTTCTACATTCCCAAATTTCCAAATCCCCAATTTTCCAAATCCCCGAATTCCCAAATTCCCAAACCCCTTTTCCAAGAGTAACACTACTTATGAGCCACCCTGTACATTTTTATCTCCCGCAATAAAATTCTATTAAATAAAATCTGCATGTGTCAGCTCTTACATACCAGTTTTCATACTTATTTTCGTGCTTAAAAATTCCCCAACTTATAAAAGTATTCAAAAAAAAATCCAAACTAAAAATGTAACAAATAAAAATAAAATCGTAATTAAAAGCAACGAGTAAACCGACAGTCCGAAATCGATATTTCGCGTGCACTATTATGCACCATAATACAGTACATTGGCCAAGTGAATTCTGCATCGTGTCAAGTCGAACGTCCATTTTGGTGTGCACGCTTTACCACATTCGCCAGAGCAATCGATCATGATTGTGACGAGGCTGCATCGAATATGATTCACCAGGGAAGAGGCTCTCTCTCTCTCTTTGTGGCTTATGCGATTTACGGATCCGTGCGAAAGCATTGATTGCCGGATTTTGGATCGTGGTGTGCGGCTAGCAGAAATTGTGGAAGGTCACGAAGGGATAATGCAATGATGGGCTGAGAACCAACGTCACCGACGACGCTTGTAATTCCACAAAGTGGATTCGACGTGGAAATTGAATCTTTGATGCCGCGAAAGAAACCGGTCCGGGAAATTAGCGAGCAACGAGAAAATGGCGTAGCTTTTTTTTTTACCCCTTCTCTATCTCTGTCGAGAGATTCGATGAAAAGTGAAAGCTTCGAGAGAACGGGGTTCTTCAGGGCTTTCAAAGATTCAATAGCCGGGTTGTGCTTGTTGCAGACGACTCTGCAACGTCGAGCCTCGTCGAGAATGGAAATTGGAAGGGAAATTGTGGTTCTCGTTGAAACATTCATCAATGTTTCGAGTAACATGGTTTCTCTGCGATTGTATAAATCAGTTCTGCCTAGAGCCGCTCTGTTTTTAATGCTCCGGCTGCTGCGAAAACGTTCGATGAAAGTTTAACAGGCTAACGATTCCATTTTTCATCGATCTCGCTCGCTTATGCGGCTACCTCCATTTCTTGTGTAATCGAATACATTTAAAGCCGGAATGAGACTTGCGTCGTGTCTCAAATATCAGAAATTTCTACCATATTCGTTTCGAGAATTTATTTTAACTCTGAGAATTTTCAAGAAAATAAATTAGACACGTTGCACAGAATTTTTGTTAGTATAAACAAATGGAAAAAATAGGGTGTTTAAAAATGTTAATCCGTCCCTGACTTCGATTTTCATATATTTTTATTAAACTTCGTCAGTCTTGTTCCGACCGTCGTTCGGTTCGAACATGTTTGACTCTTCTCTGACCCACTATTATTTTTGTACCATTTATTTTTGGTGAAGATTTTTTCGTACATTTTTATTTTATAAACGTGTTATCGTGCACTAGTCACAATGACGACGGAAATGATAAGGTATTCGTACATCAAGCCGAGAAGTGAATTCGGGAAACAATGCCTCTTCGAATTTACCACGGATGTAGGAATAGAAAATATAAGTCCGGATGAAAATTTGCAACGCAATTGTGTTGTACCTTTCCATAAGGATCGGTGCGTGCAGGATACTGTACAGTTTGCAGTGCACACGGTAAGAATATTTTATTGAATCTGGAATAATGGTTGGAGGGATGATTAACCTCAATTTAATATCAATAATTAATGCGTTGATTGTTCTGGGGATTATTGATTATTAATTATACCATTTCTCTAGGGAGCTGTTTCAATCGAGGGGTTTATTTTATGCAAAGGGTTGCCATTGGAAATTGATGACTGAAATCATTGGGACCAATTGTTACTTACTTTTATTATTTTTATTTCGGTTTTGTATTATTGCTATTTTATTGTTTTACTTCTTTATAAATTTCATATTTTACTGTTATATTATTGCACTGATTTATTTGCTCGGTATTTTAGTATTTTGGTATTTTAGTATTACAGAATCTCATTATTTTACTATTTTACTATTTTAGTATTTTACTATTTTACTATTTTACTATTTTACTATTTTACCATTTTACTATTTTACTGTACAGTACATAAATTAAGTAAATATTGTTTGACTAATTAAAACTTCATGAAAATCTTTCAATTTTTATGACTTGTTCCAGGCGCAAACAGACCCAACGGTTATGAAAAATACAGGGATGATGCACACAGAGGGTGGTTGGCCGAAAGAAGTTAATCCGAAAGATAATGAAGCCACATACAGATATCGTCGACGTGTCGAGAGGCACGATAATTGGGCTCCATGTTTAAAAGCTCTTCTGCCAGTAAGCATTTAATACAATCAATAATTAATAGCTAAATACTTATTCTTATTTTTCCAAATACCTAAACTTCCATACTCCAATTTCTTAAATTTCTAAATTTCCAAATCTCCAAATTTCTGGACTTTTATATCCCCAAATCCTCAAATTCGCAAATTTCCAAATGCCTAGATTCTCACGTCCCTAAATTTTCACATTACTAAATTCTTACATTCCCAAATTCTCACATCCCTAAATTAGTACACCCCTAAATTTAAATATCCCTAAATTCTGAATTATTTAAATTCCCACATCCCCATATTCTCACATCCCTAAATTCTCAAATCCCGAAATTCTCACATCCCTAAATTCCCATATCCCCAAATTCTCACATCCCCAAATTTTTAAATTCTCAAATCCTCAAATCCCTAAATCCAAAAATTTCCAAATTTAAACATAAATTATTGTGCACCGTTTGTCCAACACCTGTAGGATTAGTACTGATATTTATTCGAAACCGTGTTTTGTTCAAACTTTGAAAGAATATTGGTTTCAATACAAAAATGAAATATCGCTATTGTTGAAATCGGAAAATATACCGGTTTTTATTCTAAATTGAAAGATATGTTGGTTTTTTATGTTGTAAAAATATTGGAAAAAATGTGAGACAATTTAAAGAATGGATCGATACACAGGTATTATAACGACAGGTGAATATTTGAAAAAAAAAAAAGAAAATAAAACAATAAGCTTTTCAAAGATATTTGTATATTTTTACCATTTCTCTATGCAAACTATTTTTTTGTTACTTTGACATTTCCTGTATTTATATTTTTTTTGATACTGCAAAAATGTATATTTTAATTTTGTAGTTGACGTTCTTGAAATACTAGCTTTTGACAAGGGTAGTTGACATAGTTTGCTTATTAATAGTACTCATAATTAAATTGTTCGATTATTTCAATTTTACCAATTATTTAGTAATTGTGCTCATGATCAAACTGTTATGTATAGGCAATGGAACATGCTGTGCGACAAAATGGCGCAATAAACATTTACGAAAAATTTTTCGGTGACATGATCCCAACATCCGTCTTCAGGCATTACAACATCAGGTATTTTTCACGTTTCATCAATATGATACAAACAACAATATTCAACATTTTAATCCTCCATATTTTGCAACAAAAGTTTACCTGTTAAACTTTCAAAAATGTTTATCTCACAAACGACAGATGTTACATTTTATTTTTCAAAAAATATCGAACACGAAGTATTATTTCTAAAATTTATTAAATACATAATATTTTTTTATTTTAAATTTATATTTGATATCGTACAGCTAATACATATACTTTAATCTGGTATTAAATATAAAACATAAAATATTAAATATATAATATATGTGCATACCTCAATTTTTTTATTAAATATAAGATACTAAATATATAATACGTACATCGTAAAGTAATGAAATGGATATTTTTATTTGTTCAAAAAATAACACGAAACTTTCGCCATAAATTCAGCAAACAATCAGAGGCTAAAGCTTAAACAGACTTGAATCGAACGAAGTAAATCAAACGCTAACAATGAAACAATTGTTCCAAACTGGTTCAATGAAACACTTAAATACAACGTACGCAGTGGAGAACGATTTTATAAAATCGATACTATCTATTAAGCCAGAAAGCAAGTGAAAAAAATTTCACAACAAACATGTACAACTGGAGAGTTCTTGCAAATTGATGGAAATCGACGAATTCGTAGAAATAACTATTGAATCCATTTGATTTTATAGGCTGTTATCGAAAGGCGATTGAAAAGTCTACTAGTTCGTAGCTGTCGATAAACTAAAATCAACAATGCTTGACCTGTTTGCAAATCGATTGCAAGCCTTTATGAATCTGTTCTGATCAGTCGATACTAAATCGTACGATACTCTGACGAATTCACAATTTGTAAAATTTGCGAGTACAAAGATTAGTAAGTTTGCAAATTATCAAATTTGTAGGGGCAATATAACAAGAAGCGATACTCCGGCACCTTTGATGTTTGTAAAATACTGCCCCTTTAAATTGCGCAAACGAGCGGGAAATTTAAAACAATTGAATCTAATTTCGTGTCTAATAATTAGAAATCTATCATAAATTTTCTCTGTATTACTAATATTAGCTTTCGAAGTATTTTACAACATTGAAAAGTTGAAGAAAGGAATATACGAAAATTAGTCTACAAAATATATTTTAAGAATACATATTACAGAAATGATTATTACAAATAACTTACAAGGAAATGAACTATCACAAGAAAATACAGATGAATGTGTTACAGAGAAATGATAAAATTATTGCAAATAAATTACTGGTGAATGTGCAGGTTTGAATCGTTTTTCGACCGCCATACTTGCACACTGTGCGCATGCGCGTTTCGAAATACCGCGTCGAAATTATACCCGCAACCCGATTCATTTGTCTTGGACATTTAAATTGGTTGTGTCTCTCTCTAAAAGGTACTTTCCCTGTCGAGTGTCGCCTCTTGTATCCTTAATCTTTGTTTACGTTAACAAGTTGGCGGCGAGGGCCATCGGTGGCGCGAAATTCAAATTGTATATAATCGAATATCGTTAATTTGTAATATAACGTAACGTGATTGCATAGAAAATAGTTATATGGACGAAAAGTAACGAACTTTCAGTAATAATCGTGTTGTAAAACGTTTTAGTTGTAAAAATGTAAAAGTAGTTTCCTTGTGGAGTGTCGCCTCTTGTATTTGACCCAGGTATTCCATCTCTTCTTTCAGAAACCAGAATTCGTACACAGATCCGGAAACAATCAAGAGGCCTGTCAGTGGTCTGTCTTGGGCCACCTGCGGAACGAATCGATTGGCTGCAGCTTACTCGTTTATGGAATTTGAAATGCATTCGGCCGACGTGAGTCCGCACTCCTACATATGGGACATCGGTACTCGAATATTCCTTATGTTATTCGACGACAAACCACACACTCGATCGCTGTTATTTGCCATGGCACCTCGAAACGGAATGCTATTCGATCCACCCGATTCCTTCCGGTCTGTACACGCGGAAATTTGATATCGTTTCGATCAAAGACACGCTATTGCGGCTATCTTGGAAGCTCGGCCAAAGAAAGAATGCATAGGTGTCGTTGCATGAATGCCATTTACTATGATATGAACACGTTGAATACTGTAGGGGATAGCGGTTCACGCCAGGAATTTCAGCCAATCGAACGCGGATGAAAAGAATTTCGTTTGGGGGAAAGTAGAATACCGGAAATAGAAGATTTTTGGGTAATAATTGTTGGGTTGGGTTGTTGATTGGACAAGTTTTTGTGGTTGCACTATTTGAAAGAAATTTTGCAGATCATTTTACTGTTTCACAAATTTTCCAACACAAAAATTTTTATTTTTCAATATCCCTAGATCCCCATATACGTAAATTTTCAACTTCCTGTGTTACAACTGCTAAAATTTACAATTTTCAAATGCTCAATTTCTCAAATCCTCAAATTCTGAAATTTCCATATTTGTAGACACTTACATCCCCTAATACATAATTCTTCAATTTTAAATACTCATATTCCCAAATCCACACTCTTAAATTCCCAAACTTCCACATCTCCAAATTGCCTCATCCCCAAATTTCCACATCCCCAAATTCTCACATTCCTAAATTCTTACATTCCCAAATTCTTATGTCCCCAAATTCCCACATTTCCAAATTCTCACATTCCTAAATTCTCACATCCCCAAATTCCCACATTCCCAAATTCTCACATCCCCAAATTCTCACATCCCCAAATTCCCACACCCCTAATTTCACATATCCCCAAATTCTCACACCCCTAATTTCCCATATCCCCAAATTCTCACTCCCCTAAAATCTCACATCCCCAAATTCTCACACCCCCAAATTGCTACATCCCAAATTCTCACACCCCTAATTTCCCATATCCCCAAATTCTCACTCCTCTAAAATCTCACATCCCCAAATTCTCACACCCCCAAATTCCCACATCCCCAAATTCCCACATCCCCAAATTCCCACATCCCCAAATTCCAAATTCCTGAAATTTCCAAAGTTCTCCAAAAACTCTAAATTCTTAAATCCCCAAATCCTGAAATTCTCAAATGCCCAAATCCCCAATTCCACAAATTCTCAAATCCCCAGATCCCCAACTCTCCAAATGCGAAAATACCCAAATGCCCAACTATCCAAAAAACCATCGAAAATAAAAAGTGGTAAAAATTTGTCCGTTCCAGACTACTCCAGCAGCCCGCTGTGCGCATTGGAATCAGCATCTCCATTACTAACGATCGAATTTAATCCCCGTGACCCGGCCTTGTTGGTAGGCGGTCTTTTGTCCGGACAAGTGTGTTGCTGGGATATTCGAGCGGGCCATAGACCCAAACAATTATCGCATCCCTTTTACAGTCACAGGTATCGGATATATCGATATTTCTTTTGAATTCTCGAAACCACAATTTCCGTTCAATCGGTAAACAGAAATGCGAAACTTTTCAAAAATGTTTTGCTGCGCTTTTATTATTCACTCGGTTGCGAACGTAACGTATTCGCTCGAATAAAGTCCCGTCTGTTAGCGCACACTTTTGCAATGACAAACTTGTTATCGATCGTTGGAGTACTTTCACATTTTTTCATTTGCAAGTAAATATTTTTATGGGGAATTTTATTGTGCAATAAAATCCGTTATGTTTGTTTAAAGTCAGTTCTATTTATTGAATTGTTGTGGATAATATTTATATTCTTCATTAAATTATTATTTATTATTTTTTTATTGAATTGTTATGATTAATAATTTTTTTTTTTCAATTGAATTGTTATGACTAATAATTAATATCTTTATTGAATTGCTATGATTCTTAATTATTTTTTTTATCGAATTATTAAGATTGATAATTATTTTCTTCATTAAAAATTTGACAAAATTTTGTAAATGTTCAAACTAACAAATGACCAAACTTGAAAACCAAAAAATTATCATATTTTCCAAAGATATCCGGTGACCCAAGCACTTTGGATACCGTCCAAAGTGGCCGCCGAATTTTTCTCCTCCTCGGACGACGGCACCGTGAGATGGTGGGACACCAGGTATCCAAAAAAGCCGACGGATGTATTAGTGATGGACCTAGATAACCCGTCTCGAGGCAGCATTGTGAACGCTGTCGGTGTCGAATCGCTCCAATACGAAGCAACGATGAGCAGCAGATTTTTAGCCGGTTTGGGAAATGGCCTAATTATCAACGTGAACAAAAGAGGCAAGGATATGAGAGAAAAATTGGCTTCGAGGTTCATGGGTTATAAAGGACCCGTCATCGCCATTGATCGAAATCCTGCTTTCCTGAAATGCTTTTTGACTATCGGGAATGGAACTGTGAAGGTGTGGTCGGACGACACGAAGGAGGGATGCTTCTTCAGCGTTCGGTATTATTTTTAATTACTTTGAAATTAATTGTTTGGTTAAGGTGATGGGCGACCTATCAATCTATCAATCTATCAATCTATCAATCTATCAATCTATCAATCTATCAATCTATCAATCTATCAATCTATCAATCTATCAATCTATCAATCTATCAATCTATCAATCTATCAATCTATCAATCTATCAATCTATCAATCTATCAATCTATCAATCTATCAATCTATCAATCTATCAATCTATCAATCTATCAATCTATCAATCTATCAATCTAACAACCTATCAATCAATCTACGAATTTAACAACCAACCAATAAAACAATCTAAAAATCGAATAATCTATAAGTTCAAAAATGATGAAATATATCACACAGTATATTTTCGATTTTCTCCATAAAAACGATTAAATTTACTTGTAGGGAAAAGGCACGTCTAACCGGTGGATGTTGGAGCAAATCCAGATGTTCCGTATTTTTCACCATAAACACCAAAGGCGAAGTGAAAGCGTACGATATTCTAGCAGGTCTACAAGCACCCTTGATATCGATCTACCCTTGTCAGTACAGTTTAACATCGATCGCTGCACATGAAAATGGCGATTTAATCGCCGTTGGAAATCGCGATGGCAGTGTATACATGTTGCAGTGCTCGCATGATCTTGCCACGATCACCAAAGAAGAGAGATTTCGTTTCAGTAACGTAAGAATTTATTGTTTTTTTACGTTTAACTACACTCAAAAGGTTGCACTAGTCAAGAGAGGGTAGTGCAAAATTTAGGGAATTTTTGGACTCGTTATCTTGTCTGTTAGATAACGCAAATGTTGTAAATTGTCTATTGTTTGTTAGCTACTGTCTATTGTCTATTATTAGTTATATACCAACTATTGTTTATTGTCTATTATCTATTATATCATCTACTGTTCCATAATCTTGTACTAAAAGATAATAGAAGTGTTGTCTACTGTCTACTATATGTTCTCTATAATCTATTATCTGTCATTTGCTATCTATTATCTCATCTAATATTTTATAATCTAATCTATAAGATAATATAGGTATTGTTTACTGTCTATTAGTTACTGTCCAGTATCTAGTATCCATTATCCACTGTGTACTGTTCTCTATAATCTATCATCTGTCATTTGCTACCTATTATCTCATCTACTATTCCACCATCTAATCTATAAGATAATATAAATGGTATTGTCTAGTGTCTATCACTTACTGTCCATTGTCTACTATCAATTACGTACCATCTGTTGTCTATTATCTATTATCTGATATCTTTTATGATGCTATCTATCATCTCATCTTCTGCCTCCTAACCTAATCTATTAGATAACACAAATCTGATATATTATCCATCGACCATTATTGATTTATCGACTATTATACATCTTATGCTGTTTCCTGTCAATTATCTAATATCTATTACTTGTAATCTATTATTTCATCTTCTATCTCAAATATTATCTGCAAGATAATAATTTATCTACAAAATTTCAAAAAAGTAACAAGACTAAAACTATCCACATAGTATACATACAATATTATCTGCAAAATTTATAAATAAAAAAGAATCCATACAAAATAGACGATCAGAAATTCAAAAATTCCCAGATTCCTACATTTTCAAATTCCTCAGTTTCCAAATTACAAAATCCCCCAAATTTCTTAGGTTCCAAATTCCCAAATTCCCAAATTGCAAAATCCCCAAATTTCACAGATTCCAAATTCCAAAATTCCCCAAATTTCTCAGGTTCCAAATTCCAAAATCCCCAAATTTCTCAGGTTCCAAATTCCAAAATCCCCAAATTTCTCAGGTTCCAAATTCCAAAATCCCCAAATTTTTCAGGTTCCAAATTCCTAAATTTTCAAATTGCAAAATCCTCAAATTTCACAGATTCCAAATTCCAAAATTCCCCAAATTTCTCAGGTTCCAAATTCCAAAATCCCCAAATTTTTCAGGTTCCAAATTCCTAAATTTTCAAATTGCAAAATCCCCAAATTTCACAGATTTCAAATTCCAAAATTCCCCAAATTTCTCAGGTTCCAAATTTCAAAATCCCCAAATTTCTCAGGTTCCAAATTCCAAAATCCCCAAATTTCTCAGTGTTTCTTTCCATATATCTTTCATACGTATACGTGTAATACTTCTAAAAATATACCCTTCTCAAAACGAACGAATCATTAATGCTACCCCTGTAAATTGCATAAATGATCTTCTCGCTCCTACACCAGAAAATATCTCATCGAACGATTTCATCTCAAGCAAACATGCCTAACACGAAACAGTTTGATCAAACGAAGCTTCTCCTCGATAAACCTCCCTGATTTCGCGAAATCAGGTCAGCCGGATTTTCGCGATGAATTTAACCGACAAGATACAGCTGCGTGTTCTCGCGAATTGTGACAAGAAAATATATTAATCGTTCGCGTTGCAGTATCTAGACAGATGCGGTCGATACGAGAAAGCCGTCGAAAATCGATTGAGGGAGATACGTCTGATGATCGGCGGAGAAGTCGAGGATGAAGTTGTGCGTACGCGGGTGACGAAGGTGAGGGCGAAAAAGGAGAGCAAAACGAAGAAGAAGGAGCATCATCCTCATCCAGTTGCCAAGGAAGGTCGGGATTCGGTGAAACACAAGACAATGAAAAAATCAAAGATGGTTGGAAGGATGAGCGATCCAGAATACCTCGCAGCCGAGGCGGAGTATTTCCGCAGGGTCGAAGCGGTAACGCAGAACATTTCCTTCATCGAAACTAATTTTCTCTTTATTTCGTACTTTCTTTTCGGGCAAAATTATGTTGGACTAACTAATCGGACCGTTTTCTGTATTTTTAATATTTTTAGAGAGAAAGTTTTTTTGGGTTAATAAGTTTTCTGTTTCTTTCATATCATTTTTTACGGAAACTCTGAAATTCTACATTTTGGAAGTTTTCACATTTCCAAACCTATCGTACAAATTCCGAACAGCTTCCTTCCAAATAAATAAATCCATCACACAACAATGTACCTACAATCTCTCGATTCTTCATCTCCATTTCTGCATCGTACACAAAGAAATCTCCCGACGCAAACCATGTTCCTCCCATTGAACCATCGATTTCTACTTCTCGATACATTCACGTGGTTTGATACGAACCGCTCGCGAACCACGTTAACTTCGGGAAAGAATGAAATTTCTAAGGGGACGGGAAAGTTGAACAATTTCGAATAGTCCCGCGAACGACCGTCAGCAACATAAATGATGCGCATACCTTGTTCGTTCTCGTTCTGAAAGGAGTCCGAGAAGTACACGGAAATAGAAGAAGCGGACGAGGCAGTGCAAAAAATCTTGCATAAGAGGGTAGTACAACCGGTGCGCGTGGATGATGAGGATTCAGAGGAACCGACGAAGGAGGACCTGAGAAATGAACGGAAATCCATCAGGAGGTTGAAGAGCCGCGGAAAAGTTCGAAGAGAACACAAGAAGACAGCGAAGATCGGGCGGACAGAGTCCGACGAAGATGAGGGTTCCGAAACGACGAGCACGAGGGGCAAGAAAAAACGATCGGGAAAAATTTTGAAAAAGATCTGCAAGGTAGTCTGCAAGCCGGAAATTTGTTGCAAGGATTTGGCAGGTAAGATTGCACGGGTGGTCAGTTGCGGCTCTTTCGAAATGCGACAGGGAATTATTGGAAGTTGGACAGAAACCGAGTGATGTTATTCGGGGGTTTTTGAAATTTTTTTACGAATTTGGAAGTTGGGAAATTTTTCTAAATTACCAGTTTCGGAATTTGCCATTGGAAAAATTAAAATTGTACATCACGAAAGTTTTGAACTAGTAAATTTCAAGATTTTAAAATTTGTTCAGATTCAAATTACTAGATTTCCAAATTCCTAAAACCCCAATTCCCTAGATACCCAAATTTACAGATTTCAAAATTCCTAGGTTCCGAAATTCCCAATAATCAAAATCCCGGTAGGCAAGATACTAACCTAACCTAACCTAAAATTACCTGTTAACTGCGTTTGACAAATCATATAAAATCTCGCCTTTGATTCAGTCGATGACTATACTTAATCTCGGGATTTTACCTGTCGGGATTATAACTGTCGGGACTTTAGCTGTCGGGACTATAACTGTCGGGACTTTAGCTGTGATTTTCGGTGGCACCGGTAAATCGACACGGTCGAGGTCACTCGAAGAGTACGGCTCCTTTGTAATTGGCCGGGAAGCTTATTCAATAATTTCGGTGGAATTTCATTTCACGCTTCCGGTAACGGCGGAAATTTTCCGAAAGTTTGTCAAGTTGTCGCCACGGTTCTGCCACTTGTAAATTCTACAACTCTGGCGGTCGAGTAACTGCAAACAAGGTGCACGGTCCGCCGCGGTTGTATCGCGATCCTGCCGGTCAATTAATTCTGTTCAACGTTTCCGGTATTCGCCATCTTCGAGTTACTTACAATTATCACGGATTAACGCCTTAGGGGAAACCACTTACAATTCGAAGTTTATAAAACGAACCAGCAGCGTGTAACGTGATCAAGTAACTGTCCGGATTTTAGCTGTCTGGATTTTAAGTGATCTGGATATTAACTGTCTTGATTTTAGGGTGATCTCTTAATTTATAGCTTCAACTCTCAACGACATATTGCATCCCTGCGAAATTAATCTCGAAGGAGAAAAGACACTCGGAAATGAATGTTTTTTCCGTGGCACGAACTATTCCGCGCGTTAATTAGGTCCTGTACAGAAGCAAATTAATCGTCTCGTTCTGAAACGATAATTTACTCCGCGGTGAAAGAATCTTGCATGAAACGAACGAAAGATGAAACCGAGTGAAAGGACGATGTATTTTAAACGTAGGACGCTATATTTCAAATTTTAATGAGACGTGCTTTCGATCTTTCAACTTCCGGGTATAAATTAGTTATGTTGTTATTCTCATAGAGATATTTGAAAAATATAATTGTATAGAGATGTAACAGTGGAAAACTAGAAGGCTGGGAAGTTAGAAAACTCGAAAACTTCAAAACTTCATCTTCGAGTTTCTAACCACAAACATTTTTAACTACAAAGCTCCAAATGTCCAAATGTCCAAATCTCTAAAATTACAAATCTCCAAAATTGCAAATTATCAAAACTACAAACTTCAATACTCCAAAACTCCGAAACTCCAAAACCCCAAAACTCCAAATCTCTAAAACTTCACATCTCCAAAACTTCAAAACTCCAAATCTCCAATTCTCCAAATCCCTAAAACTCCAAAACTCCAAAACTAAAAAACTCTAAAACTCCAAAACTCCAAATCTCCAAATCTCCAAATCTCCAAATCTCCAATTCTCCAAATCTCTAAATCTCCAAATCTCCAAATCTCCAAATCTCCAAATCTCCAAATCTCCAATCCTCTAATTCTCCAAATCCCCAAAATTCCAAAACTAAAAAACTAAAACTCCAAAACTCCAAAAATCCAAAACTCCAAAACTCCAAAACTCCAAATCTCCAAATCTCCAAATCTTAAAATCTCCAAATCTCCGAATCTCCAATTCTCCAAATCCCCAACACTCCAAAACTCTAAAATTTAAAAACTCCAAATCTCCAAATCTCTAAATCTCCAAATCTTCAAATCCCCAAAACTCCAAGACTCCAAAACTCTAAAACTCCAAAACTCCAAATCTCCAATTCTTCAAAACTCCAAAACTCCAAAACTCCAAAACTAAAAAACTCTAAAACTCCAAAACCCCAAATCTCCAAATCTGCAAACTGTCAACCAAAAAAGCTCTCTAAACGCTCCACCAATTGCTCGTCAAACGGCAATATACTTGTGCGCTACTCGCACATAGCGCACACATTTCAACTCCATTTTTTTCCTCTAACGATAAACGATGCAGCGGCCATAAATCAAGCTTCGCAAACGCACGAAGTCCCACCGCATCCAGGAAAATATTGTCTTATCGCTTTGAAAAATATTTCCAACCGCCTGTGCCGAAGCTAATAGCGCTTGGCTTTCGCGTTCACAATTTATTTCCATATTGTGCACGCACGATATCATAAAAGCAATTTTTGCGTTCTGATCGCTCGTTTATAGACATTGTTCGAGTATCCGGAAATCCTCCCTTTCTCTCTATTTCCCTGTATTTCTCTCTCGTCGTCGACATTACGCGTCGCGAAATCCTCCGCCATTTGCAGCCACAATTTTTTCCCCATTTTGTTTTTATAGCGCGGACAGGAATTAATTCGAGATTATGTAAATGGGGATATTCGGTGGTCCAGGGAATTATAAAGAACGGTTGAGTCGTTGAACGAGTGCCGCGATTACAAATTAGGATGGAATTAATTAACGTCCAGAAGAAAAATCGTGTGCAACGAGCAGGATATACTTTGTTCGCGGTCGGTTGCTCATATTGATTCGTTTTAATCGATACGTCCGATGGAATGTATTCATTTTTGTCCAGGTAATTCTGAATGGGTTTAATATTACCGGGATACGTGCTTTCATATTTTTTCCGGGTTCAATCGATATTAGGTAACGTTATTTAATATTTTTCAGTTTTGCATTACATAACGTTATTTAATATTTTTGGAGGGTCGAATAATTGGGGTGTTTTCAGGAAAAACTACCCTTCATAAAAACCACAACCAGTTTAGAAAAGTATACAAAAGTATTCGTTTTTCCTTCATTTCAGCGGAGCATAAAGCGAAGCAGAAACAAGTGGCGGAGATCCAGCGTTACAGTTTGACTACAAGGCTGCCAGAAAAAGTCAGATCCACATTAATCGAAGATAGATTATTCAGAAAGTTGACGATACAACTGGACGATATTCCCGAACTTTCGCCCGTGCAGAAGAAGCAGATAATGATATTGAAGGACGCAGAGCCCCACATCCTCCGCAAGGAGCTCGAAATCGCTAAAGCGGAGGTGCGTATGTGGCAAGAGAAAGCTCTAGCAAGGAAGCTCGCTTCATGGATGGTAGAACAAAAGCTGGAGGAAGTGGTCCAAGAGGAGGAACCAGATCTAATGCCAGAGCCCAGTGCAAAACTCATTCCCCAGGAGCCAGTGAAGCAAACCATCGTCACGACCATTGAATCAGTTGCCAAAAGAAGAGGTAAACGTGGGGCGAAGAAGAAACAAATCGTGGTGGACCTCCAGTCAGAACAGGAGGAACTTAAACGGAAGCAAATGAGACGGGATGAAATGTGGAAGGAGGCGAAGAAGACGGCGAAGGAACGTGACGCGATGGAAGAACGAATTGCTTATCCTCGGATATCGGCTGCTTTAAGGCTGTCTTCTGAAGATGTACGGAAGTCGCCTGAACCGGGCGAGAAGCCGCAGGTTCATACGGATACGTAGTTGATGAGATGATCATAGGAGGAATTGCATGATAAATTACATGTAGATAAACTCGGATAACATCTGCGCTAACATGAGATCCGAGTTCATGAGTTACACGTGAGTTAACATGATATGTTGTGACGAACAGAGTCTATCACAGAAAAGTGTGAGATAAGTGAAATGTGGACATGTAGATCAAGATAACAAGATTTAGAAGAAATCTGAAGTACACAAAGTCACACATGATCACATAATACACGTACTCACACATAATCACATGATACACGTACTCACACATGATCACATATAATCACATAATACACATTATCACACATGATCACATAATACATATAGTCACACATGATCACATAATATACATAGTCACACCTAATACACATAATCTCCCAATCTTTCAAATATGTAACCTATGCAGATATCTAATACCTAACCTACTTAATATCACATATCTCCACAAGATAAAACCAAACTAAAATTGCACCACATACTAACCACACTACTACACACTTAAATCATTCTACTCCAACCCCAATCTATCATGCACTCACCAAAGAACAAGATTCATATAACCCAAGAAAATATAAAAATCTGAAGAATGAACAAGAAGTCCAACTGCTTAAACGATCCACGTAGTTCATGATTCTGCGATGTAAACCACCTTGAAGAATACATCTTCGGGCAGAAAAGTAGGCGATAAACAATCTCTGCCGGGAAAACTGAGAAGAATCTTATACTTCACTTTGCAAGTCATTCTTTTCAACGCTATTACGCATTCGTGAAGCGGAAAGGTGAAGCCGGGCAAGTTTCCACGACAGATTCAGAAATTCGTTCGACGACAGCATGAAATTCGGCTCAGAACCAGATGGTCCCGGACGAGGAAATTATTGGGAAGAAGCTCGGGGGAAAACGGCTTCAAGTTTATCGTTTTTCTTGTCGTCCGAGATCCTCAAGCTTTCCGTTTATTGCCGGAGTTTAAGCGACCTCGACGAACTTGGGCGGACATTATGGCGATGAACAGCGAGAGATAATCCGACCGGAATATCTGTCGGGATGACGAACTCGTGACGAGCGGCACGGAAAGTTTTTTACGTTTCCGCGGGCTACTCGTCTGTTTTCTGCAACTTCGCGGAGGCTGAGGGAACTAGGGATTTCGACGAGGAGCGACGGAAAACAAGTATGTTAATTAATAGTGTGATCGTATTAAAAAGTGTGCCGGGGAACAAGTAAGCAATTACTTCTTCAGGGGCTACCGAACTCCTAGGTTCGCAACTTTCTGGATTTCCAAATTGCTGGACTCCCAAAGTAGAATTCCAACTACTTCGGATTTCCAAATTTCTAGGTAGTAAAATTCCTAATTTTCCAAATTTCCAAATCCACAAATTCCTAAGTTGGCAAAGTCCTAAATTCACAAATTTCAAAGCACTCGAAATTCCTAAATTTCCTAATTTCTAGATAACCAAATTTCTAGGTCCCCCAATTTCTACATTCCCAATTTCTCAGATTGCCAAATTCCTAGATTCCCAAATTTCTAGATTGCAAAATTCCTAAGCCCCCAAATTCCTAGATTCGCCAATTCCTAAATCCCCAAATCCTTAGATTCCCAAATTTCTAATTTTCCAAATTTCCAAATCTACAAATTGCTAAACCCCCAATTCCATAGATTCAAAAATTCCTAAATACCCAAATCCCTAGATCCCTAAATTCTTAAATTCCAAAATCCCTAGATTTCTAAATTCCTAAGCCTCCAAGTCCCTACATTCCTAAATTCCTGAGCCCCTAAATCCCTAGATTTCCAAATTTCTAATTTTCCAAATTTCCAAATCTACAAATTCCTAAACCCCCAATTCCATAGATTCAAAAATTCCTAAATACCCAAATCTCTAGACCCCCAAATTCTTAAATTCCAAAATCCCTAGCTTTCTAAATTCCGAAGCCTCCAAGTCCCTAGATTCCTAAATTCCTGAGCCCCTAAATCCCTAGATTTCCAAATTCCTAAACCCCCGAATCCTTAGATTCCAAAATTCCTAATTTTCCAATTTTCCAAATTTCTAAATCCACAAATTCCTAAACCCCCAATTCCCTTGATTCCAAAATTCCTAAATACTCAAATCCCTAGACCCCCAAATTCTTAAATTCCAAAATCGCTAGATTTCTAAATTCCTAAGCCTCCAAGTCCCTAGATTCCTAAATTCCTAAGCTCCTAAATCCCTAGATTTCCAAATTCCTAAGCCCCAAAATCCCTAAATTCCCAAACCGATACCTTTCCAAATTACTACGATCCCAACTTTCTAGATTTTCAAATCTCTAACTCTTCAAATTTCTAGATCCCCAAATTCCTAAATTCCTGTATTCTTAAATCCCCATAACACATAAACTATTGAGCATTTAAATTTTTATATTCCCACGGTCACTCACCATCAGTATTCTTCAACTTCGTTGAAACTCGACTGGTCTTCTGGAACTAGGGATTTCTCTCCGGCCCGACGGAAAACAAGTATGCTAATTAAAACGCTAATCATATTAAGAAGTACGCCGGGGAACAGGTAACTTCTTCGGGAAAATAACAGGTGTTTTCGGAGACGGTGAATTTTTCGAGGAGGAAAGTTGGGGCTCATTTCGCGCTATTGTTCCTTTGCATATTTTTAGTTGAATACTAGAGAATTGGTGGAGTACAAACTGTAGTACGGATGTCCCACGAGTTGGCGCGTGAGCTATAACGCACTCGTGACGCACTAATGACGCACTCGTGACGCACTCGCAGTTCAAATATTGTAAATTTTTCTCGTATTTTTGGTACGCGCGAATTTTCAATTTAGGCGTAATAATTTACGTACGGATGTCCCACGAGTTGGCGCGTGAGCTATGACGCACTCGTGACGCACTCGCAGTTCAAATATTGTAAATTTTTCTCGTATTTTTGGTACGCGTGAATTTTCAATTTAGGCGTAATAATTTACGTACGGATGTCAACCCACGAGTTGGCGCGTGAGGACCCAAAGTAAAAGAAGCTCTATCCCCACCGTGAACACTTCCAGCGTCACATACAGGCGCATAAGAATAATAATGACAATAACAACTGCTGAACGCGATTCGCGCTATCTCGCTCACTTGAGAGACGTTTGCCGACTGTCATCGTTTTTCGCCTAATTGGTGCGCGTGACCGCGAGAGCCAATTGTTCCGCCGAAAATACGTGCGAGGCATTTTTCTATTCTGACCAATTGTGGCTCTTCTAAACACTCTTCTTCACGCGCCAACTCGTGGGTTGCCGTAAATACATTTTAAAGTTTTTATTGTAATTTGTTAATCTACATATCGAATCACTCTTTCTTAAACTCCTTAAATCTGTAGATTAATGAACATCGAGAAGAAGAAAACGCTGACGAAGTGAAAATGAAGACGAAGAATATTTAATGAAGAAGAAAATGCGGAAGTTGAAGACAAAGAAGGAAACGTGAAGAATGAAGATGAAGAGTATGACGCAGCACAACTAGATGATTTTGAAGATAAATTATGTACGAATTTGGGGATAACGCAGCGATGCAAAGTGGCCGGATAATTTGCAGCTTACGGTTGAAAGCCTAAGCGCCATTTGGCCCGGGGATATTCTCGAATCGCTTATCACGGACAATTGGACCACTTCGTTCGATTTACTGATTAATGACGCCTTTCGCATTGAAGATTCTCGAACAGAGCTCATTCTCTGGATTTACCAGCAGTTCACTGAACTTGTAGCCTCGAGAACTATCCAGATCATTGATTATAATTATATATGATCATATGTAATTATAATTTAACTAATGATCAATTTTATGATCCTTACATTTGTTCCTTGTAATTGTGATGAGCTTACGTTTTAACTTTTAGAATATTTACCACGTATCATATGTATACTCGTTTATGATATGTTTATTGAGAAATTTTGTAGCATTTGATAACTAATTATTTATATATTGCATTCTGTATTATTTGTTTATAGATGTTTAATTTGAGCGGTGATTTGATAGCAAATCTTTTGGAGTAAAGTTTTTTGGTGACCAGTTTTTTATAATCAGCGTGAAGTTTTATTTGTCAGTTGTATTATTGATTATAATTTATTATTGATTATAATTTATTATTGTTTATTAGAATTTATTAGTTTCCCATCGAGAAAGTCAGAATATTTGGAATTTGTAAGACGAAGAATACAGATCAGTAATATTTAATTTAATTGTAATTTTTAATTTTTAATTTTTAATTTTTAATTTTTAATTTTTAAGTTACGAAAATTAGCTTCAATAATTAGAAAATTCCACAGGAATTTAGGAATTTCAGAAATAAAGCGAATAACAGAATAGGACTTTCTAAATATTTTGCGATATGTATTATTATATTATTTACTAAATTCAAATGTAAAATAAAATGTCTAATAAACATTATACTGTTTACCATATTTAAATTTCAATCCACCAGATATTGTAAAGCTTACTATATTCAAATTTAAAATATAACATCTGATAAATATTATAAAATTTATAAAATTCAAATTTAATCTACAAATGTTCACATGTCACAAAAAGTACGTACATCGCCATTATGTTCCATCCTCGTCGTCTAAAAAACGAAGCGTTCGAAATAAAGCTAAACGATAACCAATCAATCGAAGAATACCTAAATTGCTTTTCGCAGAAAAGTTGATCAGCAGGTAGTTCAATTATCAAATACCAAAATGCAATTACAGCGGAAGCTTTAGCATTTCCTGCAGCAAATTATCCTGGCATCAGATTATAAAGGAAAGTCTTTTCCCGTTGGAAGCGTGATGCGAATGCTACTATACGTTCGACCAACGAATCCCAATAATGCGAAACGATCGATTCGTTAAGACAGAATGATTGCATCAGCGGTTCTTGATGAACCGGGTATTAGAAAAGAATTGAGAAGCCTTGATTGCAATCTTCTGTCAGTCGTTTTTCTTGCTTTTCCTCTCGATCGGGTCAGGTTTACAGGATTTTGTCGAGCGCCGTCGTTTCAACATCCATCGCTTCGGGCACTAAATTATTGACAGACAAACATCAACGAGAACTTATGGAGTTTACGTTCGTACGATTCTCGGAAATTCTCTGTAATCTACGGCTTATATACGCTGATTAATATATCGGATATTTGTTGAGTTTCATGGGAAGTTAAACTCGTGGAGAGCGTGGTGAACTTTTGATGACTACGTGGAGGATGTAGCATTTGAAGGAATATTTTGAGAAATTGAGAAGGTAGGTTATATTCAGTAATAATATAGTTGTAATGATGAAATGAGAGGTGTATGCAACTTAGGCAAACGCCTCAACTCAGGGTACGCGTGTTAGCAAAAATAAAGATACAAATCCCTGACCTAGTGCTCACAGGCTAAACCGTGCGAGATACGACTTTTTGTCAGAGGAGCAAACTTTCTTAGAATGGGCCAAAACCCCGAAGACAATTGTCAGAAGTTCTGAAAGGTAGCTCATAACGATCTGAGGGTAGGAGCGTCAGGGAGTCAAAATCTTATGAAACCCCTGCCCTAGTGCTCACAGGCTAAACCGTAGCAGATACGACTTTTTGTCAGAGGACCAAACTTTCTTAGAATGGGCCAAAACCCCGAAGACAGTTGTCAGAAGTTCTGAAAGGTAGCTCATAACGATCTGAGGGTAGGAGCGTCAGGGAGTCAAAATACTATGAAACCCCTGCCCTAGTACTCACAGGCTAAACCGTGCAAGATACGAATTTTTGTCAGAGGAGCAAACTTTCTTAGAATGGGCCAAAACCCATAAGACAATTGTCAGAAGTTCCGAAAGGTAGCTCATAAGGATTTGAGGGGAGGAGCGATGGAGAGTCAAAGTACTACGAAACCCCTGCCCTAGTGCTCAAAGGCTAAACCGTGCAAGATACGACTTTTTGTCAGAGGATCAAACTTTCTTAGAATGGGCCAAAACCCCCAGGAAAATTGTCGGAAGTCCCGAAAAGTGGCTAATAAGGAAGAAGGAGCGTCAGGCAGTCAAAGTACTATGAAACCCCTGCCCTAGTGCTCACATGCTAAACCGTGCGAGATAGGGCTTTTTATCAGAGGATCAAACTTTCTTAGAATGGGTCAAAACCCCCAGGCAAAATGTCGGAAGTCCCGAAAGGTGGCTAGTAGAGGTTTTGTGGGCATAGGACCCCCAGCGACCAAAAGCAGGTATGTAAATGTACTCACATATATACATTTTGACATTTTTACAGTAATTGACATGGCACTTGACATTACAAGATTATAATTGAATCGCTCTGACGCACTTGGCGAAAAAATCAGGACTTAAGGTGTTAAGCTTCCAAAATAATTCAAAGAGGCACCATCCGTTCGTCCACCGTTCACCTTTTAGCGTTTCGTCAGTTTTTTCTGTCCTGTTTTCATCGATCCCCTGTCCAGCCTTGATACAACTACACGGTGACCTCTGAACTCGAAAATCCTGATAAACCTCCTATGGCGTATCGCTCTCTGTCTCTCATCAGCTAATGCACGCGTGCACGTCCGGTTTGTCGGCTTCGGGGGCTCGCGTTGAAACGCAGACAGAGGAGAAAAAAAAAGGATTCCGATTGTTTCGAGCGACCGGATCTTTTTCCCTCCGACCGGATAAGCCGGCAAAATTGGAATCCGAATGGCAGACAGATAGACAGAGACAGGAAGTCGGGGAGTTTCGGTGTTTTCCACGAGACTACGGGCGCGTTTGTTTACAGTATGATAACAGGGGCCAACGAACAGACCGATACGTGAAACATTCCCGTGAATTGGAAGTATTGTATCAAGTAATGATCCCACCTGTTAATTAGCACGAGAGCATTGATCGGGGCTTGGATTCGATCCGTTTTACACGGACAATGGAAACGCGTTCGAGGGCCAGTAATTGTTTCGCGAACGGTGGACGGCGAATCGGAACAATTCGATACGTTCGTTTGTAAAATAGTAAGATTATGTTATCATGTTCGTTGTATGAGTCGTGCATGATTCTCACGCTGGTTAGAAAAATAACTCATGGTGTATGAAAATAATGTATACGTCAAATCATGTGTTCATTCAAAATTGATTAATTAATTTTCTTGGCAGTTATATTTATACACTCTATTTTTAGTAAACACATTAATTAATAGATTAATGTAGTTCGTTCATTAAATTGTACTATTAATTTAATAAATTAATATATTTAATTAATAAATATAAAACTTAATGAATTAACAGAATTAATTAATTAATGAATTAATAAAAAATAAAATGTACAAAATGTGTAAGTAAAATATTTTTTTACAGGAGAGTTATATAATTATAATTTAATTAAATTACTGTATAATTATATTATTATATGAAATCATCTTATATCAATTAGGAGGTGTAAAATATTGAAAAAGAAATGGACAAAAATGAAGAGTGGTAGGAATATTGAAAAAAAAAGGTTTCTATTTACTGACCAACTGTTACTATGATATAAATCATAGGTGTGGTCAATTCACGTAACAATCCTCCCTTGTTTCGGCTCTATTTTTGCCAATATTGCGAGAATTGCTGGGTTTCGACGTTCAGGGAGGTAAAACAACACAAAAGGCTGGCTGTAATTGCCTCCGACCAAAAGTCCTGTAACTTTGATGTTACACACATCGTCAATTTAGGAGGAGATTGACAAACCGTAGTCATGGTTTATTTTTTTTATAAAAATGACACGTGATTGCAACCCTTATTGATTTTTATAGTTTGAAATTTGGTGATTTAGAAATTTAGGAACCCAGAAATCTAAAAGTGAAAAAACTAAAAATTTATCAATTTGGAAATGTATTAAGTAGAAAATTTAAAAAGTAAAAAATGTCAAAATTCAGTCTCCCAGAAAGCTAAGAATTAAAAAATTTCATGTGGTAATATGAAAATAGTGAGATTCGGAAGCTTTGAAAATTTGAAAATTCAGAAATATAGAAATTTTATACCTCTGTCTATGTGATCGAGCAATCGATACTGAAATTTCCAGCTGAAAAGTTCGCGGTAGAAAAATATAATACCGAAACTGAATTCGACGCACGGAACAATGGAGTCGAATATCGAGAAATTCAAACAAATTTTCCAGCCAACGAAACCGTGGGAATGTAAAGTGAACAACAAAATTGAACCTATCAAATGATTTCTCTAAAAAATTATTCTACTTTTCATCTTTGCTATTGGTACAGGTGCACGTTTAACATTTATAATTAAATACGGAATCATTTATCAATAATATCAATATTTATGATCGAACATTTAATAATTTATCAATAACATCAATATCAATCATTTATCAATAGCATCAAAGCTTATCAATAATTAATCAATAATATCAACGTTCATCATTGACCACCAAAACAGTGAAAACGAATTAAAACACGTAACAAATGTAATTAAAAATAATTGTTCTCCGAACAATTAACGAAGACATACAAACTCTACTTTCAGATTAAGAAACTTTCTCCCGTGGCCATTTGACGGATCAGTTAATTAATAATAATTTAAAAAAAACCGCTCCAGTTAAAAGCAGTCATTTAAAGCAGCAGTAAGTGCTTTTAAAACTCTGACGCGAATTAATTAGCCATTGTATAACAGAACCGCGGAAACAAAGAACAACCAAGAACCCCGTGAAATTTTCAACAGAATATAATGCTACTTCATTAAACAATTATTAATTAGATCAACTTTTCACTTCTAGGAATTGTACTTGTAACTGATACTACATCACATAGTTTTTAATATTCAAAGATTAACTCTTCAGTCATTCATTATATTTTCAATTAATTAATTCAGTGATTAATATAGGATTAAAATGATCATTAAAATTACTATTCAGTGATATAAAATTATTATACAGTGATTTATATATGATTAAAATTATTTATACTACTGCAAATAAATAATAATTTATTATACTATATTTGGTAATCAATTTTATAATAATACATTGCTCATCGTAATACTAAAAAAATACATACTATAAGTGACGATTAAAATTTTCATAAATTTTTCACTATATCATGTTCACCTCTAATAAAATATTTCAAATTGATATGCAATAAAAAAGAGTACAATTATAAACTATTACCAATATTAATAATAGTTTGTGATTTCGAATCAGTTATAATTTATTGTTCATTACCGCTAATAACTTTTCGACAAATAAATTTTTCATTCATCCACCGTTTACCCATCGCTTAACAAATTGTTCCCTTACAACTGTTGAACAAAACGCTTCTCTTTTTCAACAAAGAAAGATCGTAGTCCTTTGGAGACTCGGCAAATATAAATAGGATAAAGGATAAAAAGTGCAGGTATCGAAGTCACGAGTGGCAGACGTCAAAGTGTTAATTAACAGCGGAGCCATTAAAAGGAACGAGTGATTTGTAACGAATACCCACGAACGAACTTCGATTTCGATCAGTGGTTCACCAACAGGAAAACCGAGCCACGTTCCTTTTCACAATGAAGTTTCGCCAATGAATCCCGAGCGTGCTTCACCTCACGGCTATTGAAATATCGACGTTCGAACAATCGACTCGAGAGTCCGCAAGAAATCTCCGTGGGTTAGGTTCAAGCTGGTCAAAGTCAAAGCTGGCTACGTTTCATCTCGGATATATATAAGTTCGATCGAGACCGCAACCTCTGTGCTACGTTCTACTCCGTAAGACTTTAGTCATGGGACAGTTCCTGTACAGTTTCACGTTCACGATCATCTTAATCCTGTTAATCCTTTGAGCACTCGGCTGAACGAGGACTTTATGGGGGATCAAAAATCGGACGGAAGCTTTTGATATACGGGTTTTGTAAATATTAGGTTTAGGGGACTTTCAATTTTTAGATTTCTCACAATTTTAGATTTTTGGAATTTTTGGAATTTTTCAATTTTTGGATTTTTGTAGACTTGCATTGTAGATTTGTAGAATTGTCGATAGGTAGAACTGTAGATTGGTAGAATCGTAGATTTCTAGAATTGCAGATTATTAGTATTGTCGATTGGTGGAATTGCAGATTGGTAGAATTGTAGAATTCTTGAATTCCTGAGTTGCTAAATTGCAGATTTGTGGAGTTATGGAATTGTGGAATTGCAGAATTACAGAATAGTAAATTTGTAGAATTATGGAATTTTGGAATTGTAGTATTGTAGAATTGTGGAATTGTGGAATTGCGGAATTGTATAATTATGGAATTGTGGAATTGTAGAATTGAATTTGTAGAATTATGGAATTTTGGAATTGTGGTATTGCAGAATTGTAGATTTGTGGAATTGCACAATTGCAGAATTGCAGAATTGCAGAATTGAGGAATTGTAAATTTGTGAAATTATCGAATTTTGGAATTGTGGAATTGCACAATTACAGAATTACAAAATTGAAGAATTGTAAATTTGTGAAATTATGGAATTGTGGAATTGTAGTATTGTAAAATTCTGGAACTGTGGAATTGTGGAATTGTGAAAACGTGAAATTGTGGAATTGTGGTATTGTAGAATTGCAGAATTGTGGAATTGTAAAATTGTGGAATTGTAGTACTGTAGAATTGTAGAATTGTAAAATTGTGGAAGTATAGAATAGTGGAATTGAAAAATTGTAGAGTAGTGGATTTGTAAATTTGTAGATTTTTAAATTTCATCTCTAGATGCTTATATACTACAAGTTTTAGACTTTCACATCTAATAATTCCTAACTTATCAAGTACACTTACAAACCTATTACATAACATCATTCTAAATACAATCATAATTATAATCACCAATTACACTTATAATTCTGTTACATAATATTATCATTTCTTTCATCAATTTCCCAATTTACAAACGTCCCAATCTCCCAAACTTCAAATTGTCCAATTCTCGACTTAAAGTCGATTCACACAACAGAGTTAAGAAAAGGACGAACGTCAGGTATAAGATCCTTCCTCTTCACGAATTCTCTCGTATTTTTAGCAAAACAAAGCAAATATCCTTTGAACTGACAACTTTATTCAGTAATCGCGAGTTCATGAATCTTTCAGCACTCGCCGTCATTCTTCTAACAACTTTTTCCACGTCGAAAACACGCGAATTTTTATCAGTAAGGATCCTTCGTCCCGAACTTTTAAGTATATACGCCTAAGGAGCAATTATCTGCGGATCTTTTTGTCGAGGTTAAGTATTTTTGGTTAAATAATATAATTACATTATCTTTCATTTGCGATAATATTAATTTAACTTCAAGATTTTATTGCTTAATCTCGAGTTGGACACTTCTTCAAAATCTAATAAATTGTTTCGGGGGTTCTCAAATTTTTGTACATTTTTGTATTATTATTTTAACCTAAACTTTCGTGTTGTAATACGTGTAATAAATATTTCAACAATTTCCTTCTTTCATGTGTATTATAAGGTGTAGTCTATCAAGATATAAATTTAATTGTGGATGTATAATATGTGAGTATAACATATGTTCTCAATAATATATGCTCAGAAATATACATATGTGTATATACGTATGTGCAACATATCTTATATGTATCAGTATGTATCAAATACGTATATCTAATTATCAATTAGTATAAATGATTGTGTACGTATAATATGTATCACACATGTTCTCAACAATACACATATGTTCAGAAATATATATGCAACATATTTTGTATACGTGTCAATATTATATGTATCTAATTTTCTTAACTCTTTAATTAGGTGTTGATTAGTGCGTCATAATGGAGGTCCGAAAGGTGTATGTGAAAACTCGAGCCGAATTCGGCAAGCAATGTGTGTTCGACATATTCGGGCCACAAGTAGACATCGAAATTTTACCAAATCCAGCTGACATGGTCGAGTATATATTAAGATCCCATTGTAACATTGCATCGCAAAATTCAACGCAATTAGCATTGCACGAGGTAAAAATGCAAATACAATACATTCTCTTATTTAATAGAAATATACATACTTCCAAATATTTATTATTCTCAAAAACAAAGGTGAAAAATTTGTATTTTTAACTTCATTTTAAATTATTATTACAAAAATTGAAGAATTTTTATTTGGATGAAAATGTACATAAAACGTATGTAAGAAGGACATAAAATTTACTAGAAATTTATTAGAAGTCTACTAGTAAAATTTGAAATTTTTATCTACATAAATGCTAACATAAAATCTACTCAAAATCTACTAAAAATTTACTAAAAATCTACTAGAAATCTACTAGAAATTTAATAGAAGTCTAATAGTTAAATTAGACATTTTCGACTACAAAAGAGCTTACACAAAACCTACATAAAATCTACTAAAAATCTAGAAAAACCTACAAGAAGTTAACAAAAAATGAATACAAAACCTAGAAAAAGAATGTCTAAAATATTGATTCAGAATTAAAAATGTAGATCCATAAAAATCTACGAAAAAATAAATGTTCTGCAAATATTTGTCGGTAATTACGCGGAGCGACAGTAACCGCGAGACAGGGGTTTCGCAACAAATCGTGAAATTCGCGCAATAAACTCTCCCGGACGTAGCATAAATAATTCACAAGTCGTCTGGAAATCTTCTGTAAATCGTGCGGAATATTTCGTTCGCGGCCCGACGTTGTTCCCGCTTGTAAATTCAAGGTTCAAACCATCAGCAAGTCGTTGAAAAACAGCGGAATGTATCATTTCGAGGGTGGCTGGCCGAAGGAGATCAATCCCAGGGACGAGGAGACCACGGCCAGGTTTCGCAGGAGGGTCGAAAAGGACGACAACTGGGCACCGAAATTACGTAAGTTGTTCGAGGTAAGTTACCGGCTTGATCGATTGAAGTTTGAGTCTCGATGCCTCAAAGACCCTCCGACTTTCTCCCTTCGAACACGTTATATCCAGCGACACTTCCGAAACTTTCCAATCTATTTTCCGATGGAAAAATGGAGATGGCTCGGAAATTGACAGTCGGAAAGAATGCCATCTCGTTAGACTGACGTTTAATGTCGTTTCTAATTATCCGGACGGACGTCGGAAAAATTTCATTCCGGTCCAAAACTTTATTTGCGAAATTTTTTTGAAATGTGCGCCCGGTAATATTTACCTTCTATACTATTTTAAAATAAAATATGTGTACTCGTGATAAAATGAAAATTTAAAGTCGCTATAATTCTATTTTAAAATTGTACGATATGAAAAATTGAATTTGTCTATTCGTGTAATGAATTGACTGAACGAAGTAAATTATTTCAAGTGAAACGAAAAATATATTGCACGTCATAAAAAGTTACATTGTATTTGTTTTAACAAGGTCCTTACAGTATTTATATAATCAACACGAACGGATGCTTCATTACAGATAATGGAAGGCAGTATTCTTCAAAATGGCGCGTTGAACATTTACGAACACTACTTCGGCGACATGATACCGACAGAGTTGATACAACCCCTCGGTCTCAGGTAAGGGAATGTATATTCTGGTGTAACATAAGCTTACTATGTCTAACAGTTAGTTCAGGAAGGTCTCATTTGATTTTGAGACAACTAACTCTTGGTAGAACTGGATCTTCGTATATCCCTTCTAGTTAACTATGTAACTTCGTTGCATTTCATCTCAATTGACAGAAGCATATCGTTTATTTGAATTGGAAATTGAAATTTCAATTATAAATTGAAAGCTCGATTATAAATTGTAAGTTTATGAATTCAAAAATAAAATGACACATCAAGGATAAAATAGTGTACACGTTAATTTCATGTGTTCATAGGGATCATTGTTTCAAGAAAATAATGTGAACAAATTTTATGATCTTGACTATTCTTATTCTAAAATAAAATCAAATCCTCAAACTAGATTGATCATTCTGTTTGAGTTAGCATTAAATTGCGGTAGTGTGATTGATTGCTATTTCATTTTTAGAATAGTGAATGTATACATGGATCCAGACACCCCGAAGAGACCAGTGACCAACATCTCCTGGTCACCAGATTCTGGAAGCAGGCTTGCAGTTAGCTACTGCTTTCTCAAATTTGGTAGACAGCAAGATTATAGTAGCAAGGTGTACATCTGGCAGGTTGGTAGGTACTTAAAAATAAAGAGAGCACGTATTAAATTTTTCAAAATTTTCAAATCCATAAGTTCACAAATTATTTACATGCATGCGTTTATACATCATATGTATTCATATACCACACGTATGTGTTTATGTATCACACATGTGTTCATACATCACATGTATGTGTTCATACATCACACATATGTGTTCATACATTACATGTATCTGTTTATGCATTGCATGTATGTGTTCACACATCACACATATGTGTTCATACATTACATGTATTTGTTTATGCATTGCATGTATGTGTTCATGTATGACACATATGTGTTCACACATCATATGCATGTATTTATGCATCGCACATGTGTGTTCATACATCAAACTGCAGACCCAGTTAAAAACTACATATTCCAAACGAATCAACTACACCTATCAAGTACAAAGACTTATCTCCATCATGCACCTCTCAACATCCCACAAGAAGGCACACCAAACTCGTTGAAAAGTCGATACCAAATACAAAGACTGTATCGACGAAAAAAACAAAAATGAGCTTCATATTTTTTCTCCCCATCTCACATAATCCGGATTACGAAACGCCTTCGTCATTTCACGAGCAGACAATCCGAACGAGCCTTACATGGCGCTGGACCCTTTTTGCCCGTGCGTGGTTTGCGAATTTAATCCCCGGGATCCTTCTGTCCTTGCCAGCGGTCTTAAGTCAGGCCAGGTCTGTAACTGGGATATCAGGACCGGCATAAAACCCGTTCAGACCTCGCATCTGCTACACAGTCACAGGTAAGCGAAGGCGGTACGTGTTCAGACGCCAGCTCCTCGGGCTTTGTCTGCAAAGCTCAGGCTTTCCTTTCTTCCGGACGTTCCCTCGATATATTAACTCGAACATTTTTCGAACGTGTTCGCGAGAAATGCTAATTGGAGCTATTGTTTTCGGCAAGATGATTGTGTGGTAATTGTACAGCTTTTATGGCTGCGAGGATTGAGTTGTGGTACTCGAGGGATTTTGTATGATTTTGAATAATTTTAGAGAATTTAGTTTCGCGGAGAATTTAAGGAGTTATATTTTTATACAGAGAATTGGAGGATTTGTACATTTTGTAGAGGGGATTTGAGGATTTTCTGCAAAGAATTTCACGATTTTAAAGTTTCATGCAGAGAACTTCATGTTCTGTACAAAATTTGACTTCTAATTTTCTGCGAAGAGTTGATCAATCTTAAATAAATTACAAAACATTACTGATATTTTTCTTAATAACTGTGCATAAAAAATGTATGTTAAATTTCCCAGAGACTACGTGAATTCCGTAAGATGGCTATCAAGCAAAAGCAACACAGAGTTTTTCTCTGGATCGTCTGGCGGTCAAGCGATGTGGTGGGACACGCGACAACTTCGAAAACCCTTCGAAATCTTAAAGTTCGATTTCCAGAACCCAAATGAACCTATGATCGACAGAACTATCGGGGTTTCCTGCGTGAACCACGGTCCCCTGGTGGGCACCAAGTTCATGTTCGGCATGGAAAATGGTATCATCGTCACGGGCACCAGAAAGGTGAAAACGAATGCCGAGAAGTTGGCAGTTAGATTTCAAGCTCATTTTGGCCCGGTGAAGTCTGCGGATCGTAATGTCTTCAATCCGATGGTATTTTTGACGGTCGGTGATTGGACTGCTCGGATTTGGACTGAAGACACTAGGGAAGGTTCTCTGCTTTCTACTTGGTAAGATACTCTCTTATTATATTGCATGTTTGTTTTTACTTTTGTTATTGGTTTATTGATTTTATTATTAGTAAGTATAGACAGGTAACTACACATATATTGCATCAATCATATTAAAGAAATAAATTTTAATAATATCTGAAACTTGACGCCACATCCACTAGTCTCCGCATTGTCATCAAATTTCTCCACGTCTTTTAAGTAAATTCATATAAGATTGAAGATATGAAATAGTATTGCACATTCGGAATATCATTTAATCGCATTTCCGTGGTGAATTCATGGTTGCAAGGTATTTCCTGGACAATCCAAGTGGCGCTTGCTGGAACAAGGCAAGATGTTCTGTTTTTTATGTGATCACTGACACAGGACGATTGTTGGCCTGGGATCTTCTTCAGGGTCTTCGGCAACCCGTTTTTAAGATGCAGCTATGCAAAGAAGGTCTTACTACCATAGCGCCGTACGAAGAAGGAACCCTTTTGGCTGTTGGAAACACGAACGGAAATGTATATCTCGTCGAATCGACGGAATTTCTTCAGTCGTTCGATAAAAAGGACAGAACTGCCTTTTCAGAGGTCAGTCATCACGAAAGGAACACCGTTTTCTTTTCCTACCGCAATTATTCATTCGTCTCTCCTTCTTATTCTGCACGCTATCACGAAGTTTTATGTTCTGCGGACTTTATGAAATATTTATTGTTCGTGATTGTTTCGTGACGTTCATTCAATTATTTATGTATTCATTAATAATAATTAATAGTAATTTATTAGCGATATTCATTCATTTCTGTATTTAATACAGGCACTAATTTTTGTATTTATTAACAGTATTAATTTATTTTTGTATTTAAAACAATACTAAATTATTTTTGTATTTATAACAGAATTAAGACAATCCGTTTGTGGTGTTATTAAGAATAACAATATATTTGTTTGTTTTTTAACAGTTAAAATCCATTTTGTATATTTTATATTATTTCTTCACATATCATACACGATCTGCAAATACTATACTGGTTATTATATATACTTTATTGTATAATGTGTACAGGTATATTGTTTCTTATATATTGTTCATTTTACACAGTTCATTATACATGTACACATGTATAGTGAACCTTATACGTGTATACTGTTTATTGTATAGATATTCATATGTAACTTCACTAAATTGCTTCTCAATATTTATTAATCAAAACTGCACGTAATCTTGATGTTCTCAGTACCTAGAAAGACATTCGAAAATGACGAAAGCAGTCGATAGTCGATTGAAGGAAATCAAATTAGTTCAAAAGATCATAGAGGCACAGACACAACAAACGAAAGTGAAGGAAAAAACTAAGCTATTGAGAAGGGCTGGCAAAAAAGGCTCTTTCTCAAAGAGCAAAGCGAAAGAAAAACAGAAAGAAAAGCTGAAAGACAAAAAGAAAGAAAAAGAGAAAGAAAAAATTAAAGCACAGGAAGAAAGAGGCAGTAAAAGGAAAAGTGGATCGAAAGAAAGAAAGAAAAGAGATGATTCTCCGGAAATGATAGAAGCTGAGCAAAAATATTTCGAATTGGTGCAAAAGGTACGATATCCAATTGAACATCAAACTTTTTATATGTTGCTATGAGTTTCTACGTTATTTAATCTTCAAAGTTTCAAGTTTCCAAATTTTTCATTTGTCATAGTGTAAAATTATTTTCAATTTCAAGTTGTCAAATTTTTTATGGTATGAAGTTTTCAAGTTTCAAGTCTCAATTTTTCAATTCTTCAATTCTTCAATTCTTCAATTTTTCAATTTTTCAATTTTTCAATTTTTCAATTTTTCAATTTTTCAATTTTTCAATTTTTCAATTTTTCAATTTTTCAATTTTTCAATTTTTCAATTTTTCAATTTTTCAATTTTTCAATTATTCAATTACCAAGTTTTCAAACATTCAAGTATTGAAATAATTAAATTTAGGGATGTAGAAATTCAGAAATGTACAAAGCATGAAGCGAAATGCAAAGAATTAGTCAAGTATTTTCAAATATTCGAATTTGTCCATCACCAAAAACTGAACTACAGAGGTTCTCAAATTTGACCGTCATCCATTAACCTTGAATAATCTTCTGGTATCGTTCGTGACCTGAACCGGCGATTACTCAACAGGGATTAGAGGAGTACGCGGATGAAAGCGATCCGGACCTTCGTCGGACACCGCAGCAAGTGCAGGCCCGTAAATCGGAGCGAAAGCATCGTCGCGGAGGGGATGCCGATTCGCGGGATGATGCGGCCTCGCTGAAAAGCAAGCTTGATGAAATGAGGAGAATGAGAAGCCACACGAGAAAGGGGACGGCTGTAGGGACACATAGCCGACTTTTGGATGCAGCGGTGATAGGACAAGACGACGGGTCCTCCAGTAAACTGCTCCTGGACGAGCTGAAGAGGAAGAGGAGGAAAGAACGAAAGCCGAAGATCTCGTTCACGTTTCCGGTGCCGTGCAAGGGAGAGATTTGCAAGCCGAAGATCTGTTGCTATAGGAAGGAGAGAGAGACGAGAAAGGAGAGGACCAAGAAAAAGACGAGACGGGAGACAGAGACCGAGGAGAGGAAAGAGAGCAAGGAGTTGGTGAAATGGACGTCGACGAAATCGACTGTTAGACGTAAGCAGACGGCCATTCATAGGGCAATGATGAAACCACCAAAAGAGATCGCGAGGGAGGCCCGCAGAGCGAGGGCCGAGATCAGAGAGATGACCATCGTCCACACACGCACCGTTCGACGAACTGCGAAAATTCAGTGAGTAGATGGTTTCTTTTCGGGAATTTAAGGAGCACTGTGGAGCAAAATGTTTATTCTGGGGTATTTATGAAACTTTGTGGAGTACAATTTCTGAGAAATTTACAGAGCTCTGTCGAGCTTTTGAAGTGGAAGTTTGGGGATGTAAGGAGATTTTGAAGATTGTAGAGGGTGAATATTGGTAATCTAAAAATTTCTAATTTGAAAACTGAAAAAATTAGACATTTTTTTAATTGCAAGGGTTAGGTTACGTAAAATTTGGTCATTGACAAAATTGACAATCTTCAAAATTGCAAGGGTTGAAATTTCGAAATGAAGAAAGTTGGCAATTTGCAAAATTACACTTACAATGTGCAAACTGATGAAATTGGTAGTTTTTAAAATTGCAAGGGTCCAAATTTGGAAACTAAGGAAATTGGCAATTTTCAAAATTCTAAGTATTCAAATTTGAATATATAGAAGATTGTAATTTTCGAAATTGCAAGGGTGCATATTTGAAAGTCTAGAAAATTGGCTTTCTTTAAGATTGCAAGCGTACTTTGGAAACTGAGAAAATTGGCAGTTTTTTAAATTGTAAGGGTACTAATTTGAAAACTGAGAAGAAACAACAATTTTCTCATAATAAAAATTTCTTATAACCAGCATAAATAAAAACACCCCCTATATAACCAAAAAAGAACTAAAACATCCCTCAATCTCATAACCAAAAAAACCTACCCTCAATCCCCTGTAAGCAAAAAAAGAAAAACATCCCTTAACCCCTTACAAACAGAAACATTCCTCACTCATTTATAGTCAAAAAAGAATTGAAACCTCCCCCAATTCCTTATAACAAAAAAAAACTACCCTCAATCCCTTGTAAGCTAAATAAAACATCCCCTAACCTTACAACCAAAGAAAAAACAAAAATATTCCCAAATCCCTTATAAAAAAAAGAACATCCCTTAGAAAAATCATGTACCTCTTTTAAATCTCTCTGCTAAATCCACCTCATTCCTCAATCTACATAAACAAACAAGCAAATTTTCCCCGCGCCGCAAAATTCTGTCGAAAAACCACTACCACTAATATCCGTACACCTCCGGCACGAAATTCTCGAGCGATCCTTTATCACCCTAACAAAATTCGAAGTTCGTTAATTGAACCACAAGCAACATTCATCAACAAACATGAGATCGATCTGTCCATTGACCCGGAGCTTCAATTTGCGGAAATAGGGCAAAGCGGACAAGGAGGGAACAAAAGGAGGATGATGGAAAACAGAGGGGAAAAGGGAGACATGCGAGGTTCTCACAGGAAATAGAGGGGGACACGATATCTGAGGAGTACACGTGGGCGGAAGAGGAGAGCGAGAGGGTCGAGCGCCGCAAGAGGACAATTCCAAAAGAGGATCCTTGCCGTCCTCTGAAAGCAAGAAGTATCACGGAAGAGGTCTCGGCGATCCTCGGTGTTCCGCTAACAGAAGTAGTCGAAAACATAGAGGAACCGTCTATGGTGGAGAAGATAACAGATGACGAACCCAGAGTTTATCCACGACTTTCGGAGTATCAGGGACCCATCGACGACGTGGTAATACATCACGAAGATGATGATTCCCAGAGGACTACGGAATGAGGTACAATTTAGTTATAATTTTAAGTACTTCAAGTGTTGAGCCATTAATCTAATTACTGACATTTCACAAGTTCAGGAATTTTTATAACCTGTGGATATTGTGTTTGGCATATTTTTTTTTGTAACATCTATGAGTACATTTTTTTTATTTATAAAATTACTTTTTGGGTTTGCAGGTCTTGAGAAATTGATAGTAATTAATAATATTTTATATTATATTGTATTTAGTGGATTGGATATTTTTATGGTGTATTTGATGTTACTTGATATGTGATTTGGTATTATTTTTTATGCAATGTAATGTGTAGTTTTATATTTGGTACAATATAATATGTAATTTTATGCCATGTGTGGTGTTATATGATATATAATTTTATATCATGTGTGGACCAATATGATATATACTTTTATATCATGTGTGGACCAATATGATATATAACATTACATCATGTGTGGTGTAATGTAATATCTAATTTTATATCATGTGTGATCCAATATAACACATATATAATTTCATATTATAATTCAATACAATGTAATGCACAATATCAGTATTATTTAATCAGTCCACATATTATTATAATTATTCAATGCAATTTGGTGATTCTAAGTGGAATTTCAGTAACAATATCAATGATAATTCGAACGTGATAATGAATATTAAATTGACGAAGAGAATAGACCACCTTAGATCCATATTAACATTGCATATTTAGTATGGTAGAAAGTCAGTAATAATAGATTGAGTTTTGGTAGAGTTCCAGTAGTAATCTTGATGTCAATTGAAACTTTATGATTAATACTAAATCATAGAGGAGAATTAATATTCACTTGGGGATAAGGAGCTCAGATTCATACAGGCTTATTCAAAAGAAATACTTATAACAATAAGAGTAAATAGTATTTTTGAAATGGAGAAAAAGATGTGATAAAAAAAAACAAGAATCAAAGAGAAAATATTAAGGATTTTATATACAATAAAATTTGCACAAGTTGTTAATTATTGTAACAATATTTACTTTATTATTTATTCTAATAATTTTTTCTTTAATATTGTCCTAATAATTTTTACTTTATTATTATCCTAGCAATTTTTACCTCAATATTGTCCCAATAATTTTTACCTTAATATTGTCTCAATAATTTTTACTTTATTATTATCCCAATAATTTTCGCTTCAATATTGCCCCAATAATTTTTACTTTATTATTATCCCAATAAGTCCAACTTTTAAAGTACATAAATTCTTAAAATTCTTTAAATACACAAAATGAAATGAATTCTGAATTCTTTCATTCTACACAGCTCCTCAATTTTTGTTAAAAAATTTGTATTATTAATATTATGAATAATTTAAATCATTTAATGATTTTTCCAGCACAATTTCATCACCATTACTGATAATCGAAGCTTCATCGATGAAAATCTGCAAGATGATATTCCTGTAATAATAACCGTAGATTTACATTTCAATTTTATACTGATTTTATGTAATTATGTTAGTTGTAAACATAGATTTTGAGTTAAGTGTTTCACAGTCAGACATTAGTATTCATTAATAAAACCTGTAATTTACAGCACTGTCTCTCTTCTGTAATTTATTGTAATTTAGCGCAATTTATTCGGATAACGTGGAATTGTGCCAGACGATTTTACTTCTGGAATATTTATTGCATTGCTTTTCGGTCCTTTCAAGAATTTCAGTTAAATTCCTCGCGATTTTCCTGCGTTCTGTAATGAATCAAAGGCAGAATTTCCAAAACCACTTCACATTCTCTGAAAATCCTAATTTAATTTCTTTCAACAACTCTTGAAGAAAATTGGAAACATTCTATAAATTACATAAAACAATTATTGTAGATTATTGTAAATTGTAGATTACTCTTTCTTCGGTTAAACAAAATTGTAGAATATTATTTTCTGAATTAAACAAAATTGTAGACTATTATCAGAAACATACATAACTAAAAATAAACTTCTCAAATATTTATTTAATCCCAAATTCACGTTAAAGTTACAAATCACATTACAACACCGTGCGCTGTTTATAAAAATTCCTCGGAAATTTTTCAGCAAATCTCAGCGAAAAGTTTCCCTGTTCGCAGAGCGAAAGCTTTCTTGTTTTCTTTGAAATATGTTGAAGGAAGGGATGCTGCGGTAAAGCTCCCGAGCGTTTGCAGGATCACGGTATGATAAATTCGGCCAGGAAGATCCGACAATCAAAGGCTGGTTTCGGGAGAAAAGTGCAAGAAGACATATCCGGAAGTCGTCCGTCGTCCATGTTCAGACCAACTTCCGGAATGTTCGGATAACTTGCATACAAAGGGCCCCCGATCGTTGAAAGGGATGATCGTTGCCGGTGAAAAAGAGCTATCGAAAAATACCCACTCGATAGATGACACGAAACACTTTTCAGGATCGATAGTTCAAAACAATCATACTCTTTAACTTTTCCTTCCTTTATATTTGTAGTTTAGAATCAATTTAAATAGTTTCAAATATCAAGTTTCAAGTATTAAGTATCAAGTTTCAAGCTTCAAGTATCAAGTTTCCAGTTTCAAATATCAAGTATCAAGTATCAAGTTTCAAATATCAAGTTTCAAGTATTAAGTATTAAGTATCAAGTTTCAAGTTTCAAATATCAAGTTTCAAGTTTCTTGATACGTAGCTTGAGTGTGTCATATGTAGCTTGAGTGTGTCATATGTAGCTTGAGTGCGTCATGTGTGGTTGAAGTGCGTCATTTGTAGCATGAGTGCGTCGTTTAAAGCTTGAGTGCGTCTTGTGTGGCTGAAGTGCGTCATTTGAAGCTTGAGTGCGTCATGTGTAACTTGAGTGCGTCATGTGTAGCTTGAGTGCGTCATCTACAGCTTCAGTGCGTCATTTGTATCTGGAGTGCGTCACATGTAGCTTAAGTGCGTCATGTGTGGCTTGAGTGCGTCATTCGTAACTTGAGTGTGTCATTTAAAGCTTGAGTATGTTATTTGTAACTTGATTGCGTCATATGTAACTTGAGTGCGTCATGTGTAGCTTGAGTGTGTCATGTGTAACTTGAGTGCGTCATCTACAGCTTCAGTGCGTCATTTGTATCTTGAGTGCGTCATTTGTATCTTAAGTGCGTCATATGTAGCTTGAGTGCGTCGCATATAGCTTGAGTGCGTCATATGTAGCTTGAGTGCATCATATGTAGCTTGAGTGCGTCATATGTATCTTGAGTGCGTCACATGTAGCTTAAGTGCGTCATGTGTATCTTGAGTGCGTCATTCGTAACTTGAGTGTGTCATTAAAAGCTTAAGTACGTTATTTGTAACTTGATTGCGTCATATGTAGCTTGAGTGAGACATGTGCAGTTCGAGTGCAGATGCACTCCGCCGATATTCACTCACAGGGAATCCTAATCATTGCATCGTTTAATCGTCGCTACTATAATACTAATTCTTAATGCTTCATACGAAACAACGAGCCGATCAGTACAGGAAACGCGGTGGAGATTCGTGGATTGCGGAAGGGAAATCGAGTTCGCTGTGTGCGAAGTAAGCGCTTTAGGAAGTGGCCGTCGTTGTACCACGCTGGACCGGACATGCACTCGATGTCGGTGCATCTATTGCAGCCCTGTTCGAGCACGACGAACGTGCGAACATTCGTGTCAAAACGACACCCATCCACCCCCTCTTTCCACCCCCTCGAACGGTCGAGTACGTGCTTACAACGGGTCACCGGGAAATTATCGATAATTACTGGTAATCGAACTGATGAAACGTCCATCGCAGATGGTATCGGTATCGTCGATCACAACGGAATAGCCTTATCTGTTTTTAATCATTCTGACGGCTGTCAAACGGACTTTCGATACGCTATTTATTTATCGTGTACCATTTTGACCTTTTGCAGTCGATATACTTTTTCAGTGGATCCGTGCGGTCGTATACAGGCTCGCTCAAAAAAAATGCGCGCTCTATAATATCAAAACTGTTGGAATACGTTGGAGATCAAAACGTTTCATGTCTTTATCATTCACGAAAAATTTAATGAAAATCAGTAAGGATTTAGAGATTCGAAAAATTTAGAAATTTACACAGTTGGAATAAAGTGTGAAAAAATTCAGACTATCAGAATGTTTGAAAATTCGATAATTGCCATCACACGTCTCATCTAAAAAATCAGACGACAGTAGCATGTTTGATCCCCGTCATTTCCTCAATCAGCACAATCGTAGAATCTAAATCAATCGTGAATTCCTTTCATCAAACTCGCGGCAATTTATTTGAGAATTAAATCTGCGATCCACTTCCCTCTGAACGCTTCCAACGCGTTTCTTAATTCAAGCTGTTAGCGGACAATATAGCTAATTCTCGGCTTGCACTCTTTTCACCGTCTTCAATAACTTGAACAAACTTCATCCTCGAAACAGAATCGAGCGGAATCCCCGTTCGCTGACGCAGACTGGGTTCATTAGGAATTTAAACCGACTTCCCTCTTGGCTGTGCCGAAAATTAGCCCGTTTCCTTCAACTTAAAACTGCTGCCTCGTGAAATTGCACTCGAGACGAAGCTAATCGGATTGCCGCTCGAGCGGTTCACGCAGTCTCGCGATATTTCATCGATTTATCGGAAAGCTTTCAGCCACTCGACGGCAATTAGCGAAATTCAAAGAGGGTGTTTCTTTGCGTGAAATCTGGATGTCGAGGTTTCGATCCTGCCGCGATCGGACTCGAGGTGACGAGCGGCGGAACTTCGCTGAACCGAAGGCTGGTTTAACTCGTTTCATCGAGTATCATCGTCTGGGGAATCGCGAGAACGTTATTGCCTATAATCGACACCAAATCGACGTCCAGATCGATCTTCGATATGCTCGTATCGCTTTAGACGACGTTCGTCGATTGCGTGAAACGGGAGCAAATTCAATTTTCAAATCGCACAAAAATATGTATATACATATGTTATACATGTGTATATGTTTCAAATTTGATGACATGAAAGTGGAACAAAATAACACAAATGATATACCAAATTAAAGCTCGAGATCGGACAAAAATATGTACAGTTTCATTGATTCTGTTAATACAAATAATTATATGTTAATACAGATAATCAAGTAAGTTATGAGCAACGGTGAAATGTATAAAATCTGACAAAATTTGATGACATAAAAATAATTACTGACACTTGCAATATCTCAGTTTAAAGCTTGAAGCTTAACAAAAATGACTGCAAATAGGTTTCATTGATGTTTCCAACATAAAATGGCGGAAGAGTATAATAAATGTGGTGTAACTGCTTCTATCACGTATAAGAGATAATTACAATAGAAATTGATTTTCAAATTAAATATCATGACATAAAAGTATCACAAAATGGCACTTATGATATACCAAATTAAAGCTTGAAATGTGACAAAAGTACCTACATACGTGTTTTATTAATTCACTTAATACAAAATGAATGGTAAATAATTAAAGTAAGTAATGACCAACAGTGACATGTACATATTACCAAATTGCATATGAACAAATAAAATCTGCATCAACAATTTGATGACATAAAAGTATCACAAAATAGCACTTGTGATACACCAAATTAAAGCTTGAAGTTTAATAAAAACGTCTATATAAATGTTTCATCAATATTCGTAACAAAAAATGGCGCGAAGAGGAACGATTGAGTGCTACTCACTCGTGTATCAAACAATCAATTAAAACAGAAAGGGATTTTCAAACTAAATATCATGACATAAAAGTATCGTAAAATGGCACTTGTGATACACCAAATTAAAGCTTGAAGTCTAACAAAAACGTGGGTATAAATGTTCCGTCGACATTCGTAACGAAAAATAATGTAAAAGTAAAATGGACGATTGTGTGCTTATGTATCAAAACCTGATAAATGATTATCCAGTTATCTCACATCTATAATCGTACCACACACAAGTATCCGATCGTCATAATGCGTTTTCGAATCGAAAGGGTTAAATGAATCTACTGGAGCATAGGAGTGTTGCAATTTATGGGACACCCGATAATGCGGTGCGCTGCAGATGCTGCGAGAGGGATTATCTGGATAAAGGGATACGCTCGATGAGTCCGTATTGCCGTTCTGGACTTTACGTAAGTATCGTCACTATTTCCCTATATCGTGTAATTCTGCTTAGAATTGATGAGTTTATTATACGACTCTCTAATATGCCCATATTTCTATTGTGGATCGATAAAAATACTCTCGAAACACTTTTTTGGTTCAATTTATATTCTGGTGCAAATGTATCAAGTACAGTGTGGTTCAGATTGTATATTAATGAACTTCTGTTATTTAAAACATAGAACATGTTTTTTCAAGCACTAATAGTATTCACTTTATGATAGAAAATTATCTGACAGAACCAGTTTATTGTAAATAATACAAGCTTATCACCTACGTGTCACACATGCATTCCAGTAAAATAAAAACTCACCCAAAATTATCTAAAAAAAAATCAGTTTATCATAAATAATAGAAGCTTGTGACCACCCCAGTAAAATAAAAAATCCCCCAAAATTACATAAAAAGACCAGTTAATTACAAACAATAAAAGCAACCTGCGTCCGACAGATAAATAAAGTGTGCGAAAATTTCCTAAAAAAGGGGTTAATAAATAATAGCACATGGGTCGGGCATGAATATCACGGCAAGATCTCAATCAGGCAAAAACAAAATTCCGCAGTATTTAATAAACTATATACCAAAGAATCGATAATGTCGTGTCGTTGAACAAAGTACAGTGACGGCGGTTGGTTTTGGCGTGGAACAATAAGGGCTGGCTCTGTTTCGCGGACGATTCAAAGGGTGGAAAAAAGGACTGGCGTTTAGACGGGTAGTTTGCATTGCACATGGTGAAAAACAGCCTGAGCTAGTGCCTTGTCGATTCTGTCCGCATCAGGCTCGGTCGTTGGACTTTTCCTCTCTTATTTGACTCGTGCGCTTGTTAACCCCCTTTACAAGCGGTGTTTCGCGTTGATCGTTGCCGGAAACCAGCCCGGGAACTCGTGTCGGGAAACGGGAGAGGAGGAAGCGAAGGAAGTCGCTTCGAAACTGATGGAATTCGTTTTACGGTTTTCTGGCTCGCACGGCTCGCGAGATTGCCCCTTTGATCGCGGCCCTTTCACGAATTAAAGAAGACAAACTCCCTCCCCCGGCCGATTTATTGGAACAGAAAAAATTAACGAAATCACGAAATTGATGTCGATAAACTCGATGTTTTTTAAATTACTGTTCTCGGGGTGCGAGTTCCAATTTTAGGGTGTAATCGGTTTCGTTGAGTGATCTTGAAGGATATCGATTTTAAGGGAGGTGGGAGATTACGGTGTGAGAAACTCTCTGGATTTTTAAGAATTGGAAATATTTTTTTTGGGGTTTGGTATCTGATATCTGTATTTCATATCGAAAATTGTTAATATTTAGTTTTCGAGTATCCATATTTGATTTTGGTAACAATTATTGATATTCTTTATTGAGTAATATAGATATGAAATTGTATTATCAATATTTAATATTCAGATCAAGTATCAATCTTTAATATTGACATCAATAATCAATATTCAATACTGAGGTCAATAATCAATATTTAATATTGAGATCAATAATCAATATTTAATACTGAGGTCAATAATCAATACTTAATATTGAGAAAACAATTAAATCAATCCAAAACTGAATAAACTCCACCTTTCTTCATGAATTTTGTCTGACCACACATCGACTTATACTACTCATCACACAACCCTGCAAATCATCCCCAACCTAAACCACAAATAGTAACAACTAATGATATTACCATTACCAATAATAATTAGCAATAGCCAATAATAACCTATAATAACCAGTAATAACCAATAATAACCAATAACCAATAATAACCAATAACCAATAATAACCAATAACAAATAACCAATAACCAATAATAACCAATAACAAATAACCAATAACCAATAATAACCAATAACCAATAATAACCAATAACCAATAATAACCAATAACCAATAATAACCAATAACCAATAATAACTAATAACCAATAATAACCAATAACCAATAATAACCAATAACCAATAATAACCAATAACCAATGTTATAACTATTACACAAATAAACAAATAAATAATATTACCCAAAAAAATTGAAAACCCGAATCAAACAATGGTTTCAAACATCGTCCTTCAGCGTTCGTTCACAATGAGCTTAGCCAAACAATAAGAAGGTTAATCGAATTCATGAAATAAAGTAAGTACATGAAAGGATAATCGATAATTCAAGAAGGTAGTATTGTACGGTTCCCTTTTACACTTTATTCCCAATACACAGTCCCATTTTCACAGTTCCCGAGAAAATTCCCAAGCCCCAATTCTCTGCCACGTTCGTGCAAACACCCTTCAGCCATCAATCACCGGAAGTCTCTTTGTAGAATGAAACAGGGCACATCGGGAACTCGTCCAGACTGAGACATAGTTTTCCTTCAGGAATAGCCGCTGGTTGTCGAACAATAATACGAATATATCCTTGTCAACGACAGTTCACCTCAGCTGTTTCCTTTTTTTTTTTTGCCGGTGACGGTGCTTTATGAGAGCGAACAAAGGACAGTCAGAGTGCTTTGCTCGATATTGTATCCGAAATTCGTGGCACTCTGCTGTGTGGCAATGATGGACTCGCGAGGACGATGAATGTAGCCGAAAACTGACGTTTCGGCCGAGGAAGATGGTTTCTTAGAAAAATGATCGAATTCGGGTTTCTTATTCTATTTTGTAGAATTTCTAGATGTTGGTAGCTCAGTTTAAATTTTAGTTTGCTGATGCTTTGGAATTATTTTGGGTGTAATGTGAAATTCAATTATTAGGTATTTTACTGTTAGTCATATTTAAGATTTTAAGTTTTTGCCATTTTCTCGTTTTACAATTTCATATTTTTTTATTTTATGTCCTTTCTAATTTTACAATTTCTTCAATTCTTCAATTCTTCAATTCTTCAATTCTTTAATTTTTCAATTCTTCCATTTTTCAATTCTTCAATTCTTCAATTCTTCAATTTTTCAATTCTTCAATTTTTCAATTCTTCAATTTATCAATTTTTCAATTATTCAATTCTCTCAATGTTTTACTTTCTAATTTTGCAATTTTTTAATCCTACAATTTCCTAAATCCACAATATTTTCAATTGCACAAAACTATCTGTAAAATTATGAACTGTTTCAAATGTACGGATTGAATAATATTTGAAAGTTAAACATATAAAAGTTCTGTAGAATTTCAAGGAGGAAAGGAAAATAATGTTTCATAAAACATTAGTCTAATTTCCAATCGAACACGGATTCGAATTTAAGAATACAGAGGGTCAGAAAGTTCAAATACTATAAAGAAAGCGCAAACCGGTCTCTCTGTTCCTCTGTTCTTCGATCAATTACTTCTTCGGAAACTTTTAGCCTCGAACTTACAACGCGAAATTTAATGCTCGTGACACCGTTTGTTCGACAAGCTCCGAAAGAAGTTCGTATTTCTGTTTTCATACCACTTACTTTTCGAAAACTTTGTCCAATCGGAATTCATTAGTTTGTTGAATGAGCTGCTTGACCTACCTGTAACAGAAAACAGAGAAATTGTCAGTTAAACTTAATATTTTTATTATTGTGTACTATAATTGTGCAATCATAAATGTTCTAACCATTGTGATAATCTTATTAAATAAATATACAGATAGTTTGTTTAAAAATATATTTATACTGAAGATATCTTAAACAGTATACTTCAGTTGCAAATATAGTAACAGTATGTTTAACATGTTTATATATATGTATATTCAGAAAAATAATAGGTAACTGCATTTTTAATATTTCTATCTGACATTTTATGAATCATAAATAAAGTACATAAAAAAAATACAGAATAAAATTATTTCATTATGAGTAAAAATATAATATTGCCCTATATATCTCTTATATATCAAGAAAGATTAAAGATGACGTGATGTAAATGTGCAACGCCGATAATCTGAAGAAGCCCTTCAGATTCTTGAGGAAGTTTGTTAGGAGCTGTATCAAGTCAAAAGTATTTCAAAGTTCCTCTTACGGTGGATGTACATGGTACCAAGTCTGGAACGACTCTGCCTGTGATACAAACTTCGTGCTTCTATATATGTACCTTCCCCCTCCCCTCCCTCTTCGCCCCGCCCGTTTACGCCACTCCACCAAACCCTGTCATTCTGTATAATTAAAGACAATGGCACAAAAAAACTCGCTGGTCGAATTCCTGATTTTCTACATATTTTGGAGTTTTATAATTTATTTAAATATTTTAAAATTTAGAATTAAAATGAGCAGTTTGATTTAATTTAGGTTTGTTTAGGGTTTTGGTTTAATTTAGTTTAATTTAATTTCATTTAGCTTAATTTAGTTTTATCTAGTTTTGTCTAGTTTTATCTAGTTTAATTTATTCTAATTTAGCTTCATCTAATTTAAACTACTTTAATTTACCTTAATTTAATTCGATTTGATTTGTTCTAATTTAGTTTAATTCACCTCAACCTTATTTAGTTTCATTCGTTTCTAATTGAGTTTAATTTAATTCACTCAAATTAAGCTTAATTAATTTTGAATTATAATTATTATCCAATCTAATACATAATTTTGCATCATTTTTATTGTTCACTCTGATGTACACTCGTACACATTCTGTTTTATCTATCTTCCTATCATTATCATGTAATTGCATATAATTTTTATCAATTCTTATTTATAACTGTACATAATTATATATAATTGTACATTCATATTATTTATTTTTATAAAATATGAAATTTCTACATACAATTCTCCTCTTACACCCTCAATTATCCAACATACCCTCTGCACAAATTCATCCACCACACTCGAAAGCAACATAATTCAACAATTTCACCCAGCAAATTGTCCCAAAGTGCACGTAACCAACAATCTCGACAGTGTCATCGCAAATTACCAGCTTCGTACATCGCCGCGAGATCAACGTGGCAATTTGACGAGCGTTTTCGAAATTTACCATAAGCTACAGGTTAACAGTTTGCCCTCGGAGATGCACGCACATCATTCGCAGAGACGTTTGCGAATCCGCTGACGTGCACGAACGTTCTGTGTTCGTGTGTACACACGACGGAAGACAAACGCCAACACGTCGGCGATACATCCACGTGCTTTCCGCCAAATTTATGGAGAGTGTACCAGAGATAGTGAACACTATGCTCTCCCAATAGTTTGCTCTAACGATGCTACATGCTGAAGGGAAAACGATCTTCCGACGAAATTTGCTTACCCCTGCAACCGGACACTCTGAAAATTTCCGATGCACTCGACTCGATTACGGTCTCGATAACGATTTCGCTTTTGCAAAATTTATTTACGCTAACGAACAGAAGTTTCAGATTTTCGTTCGTCGTTTGTGGTATAGACGTTTTATTTTTAGGAAGAAACTATGTGAAGTATATTCATTATAAATGGATAATAACACATGTGTGTGTGTACACATATGTGAACAAGCATTATGTAATTTTTATAAAAATATTTGTGAAAGAAGGTATATAAGTATATGTAAAACTATGTACGATATATTAGTTTATGTTTAATGATACATAGATGTAGGTACACATATGAGAGATACATATATGTAGGCACACATATGTGAACAAGCATTGATTAATTTTGATAAAACAATTTGTGAATGAAGGTTTATAAGTGGATAATAATTACATGTATGCACATACATACATATATCAGACATCATACATGTATCATATATCATACACATATCATACATACATATGTTTTGTAGATTCCTTCAGTAAATCTTATTGCACATAAAAATTTTCAATTATCATTAATAAATTAATTGTGATAGCAAAACATGTAACAAGGGGTATGTAAATGTATAACAAAGGAAAGAAAATATTTTGCGATATTTGCTTGTGGAAGTTGGTACTTAGTAACTACTAATTTGCAATTTAATTATCGTGGGTGGGTTGCAAAGTGAATTTCGAGAGCTGGTAACAGGTTGCAATTTGAATTTCGAAAATGGTAAAGAGAGTGATATGTAAATTTCTGGTTGATAATTTGCAACTGAAGTTCAAAGTGCAAATTGAACGTAACTAGTTCATTTACAATTTATGTAATCAGTTATAATAAATATATTAATACCGTGTACACCCGTGGTAAACATATTTAATAAATAATAAATAATTTCAGAATAAAATTTGAGATGTAAGTAGAAAAGGGGAGTATATATCCACCTGTCTGACCATACACGGTTTATACTACTTGCTATTATACCTCGTTGCTTTACCCTCATTTATTACACATTTCACATGCAGTGATTTCATAAAATTTTCTGCGTGAAATATATATTTTTCAATTATAATAAAGAGTAATAATAGACATTGAAAAATATCTTTAGAATAAGGCGTCTTATGAAATTACTTCTTTAATGTAAATTATTCCAGGAATTATTCTGCAATAATAAATATTAAGCTACGAGCTTTAAATTAAGAACCTCTTCAATTATTCTTATTAATACATGAAGTACTATTTTAAATACCATCTTCAAATATTAATTCAATTTCAAATTCTCCTCTCATATTTAAGCTTTTACCCCAGTGGAATATTTACACTTTCATGATAATAGAATGCATTAATAAAATTTTTAATTAAATCATGTAATTCATAAAAATTCACGAATCTACCATACTTCAAATACTATAAAAAATTTTGTTGCTATTATTATTTTCCCAAATTGCTAAACACAATTAATTTAAATTAATCCCCAAAATTAATAATCCTATCACGAAATTTATTCCGGCGTTTATTATCAATTTCCCAGAGCCACCTCGCGCTCTAAATCACGAACCACTCTAATAGCACTCTCCACAAACGATCAATTAAATGTACCCGAAAGTTATTTGCAAGTTAAGTAGCTAGTTTACGGTATTCCAATAACCATCATCTCGAACAAGTATCGTAGAGATATTCCGATTCAATCTGGAGATCATACTCACCTGGGTGTATTGTATTAATCTTGAAAGCCTATCATAGCAACCGACTCGAATACCTACTCATGATTACTATGCTTCTGATTATGTGTACCTCTATATGCGACGTTTCCGTTTCCATATGTGTGTAACGTTTCATAGCTTCTGCTATGCTGTTGCACGGATATTGTGAAACAATGTTTACTGATAATTTCAGACCATAGATTAACCCTTTGCTAAAATGATTATATATAAACTGATACGAAGTTTCAATAATTTACATATTTTTACATGTGTTAACACGTATGTATATAATTTCATTTGTTCATTTATAAATAAACGAATTTTGAATTTAGAAAATTTTTTAGGCTTACGTGATTGAATGCTTTACATATGAATGATTTATATGCACATATGATTTATGCACATGTGAAGGTCATCGAGTTTGAAAAAATTTAAGCTTTTAATAATTGCATGTATGTGTATGTAAATAATTTAGAGTGGTTATATACATGTATTATTTAGATGAATATACACATATGTACACATATGTGTACATATATAAATTTGAGTAAAATCCAGCTTGCTTATTTATTTCAATTTTATAGACTCGTTGTATAAACACATGTGTTATTGTATATACACATATGTACATATGTCTTGAATCTGACATATGTACACATATGTGTACATAAATAAATTTGAGTAAAATCCAGCTTGCTTATTTCAATTCTATAGACTTGTTGTATAAACACATGTGTTATTGTATATACACATATGTACATATTTCTTGAACCTGACATATGTACACATATGTGTACATAAATAAATTTGAGTAAAATCCAACTTGCTTATTTCAATTCTATAGACTTGTTGTATAAACACATGTGTTATTGTATATACACATATGTACACATATGTACATGTTTTGAACCTGAAGAAGAAGAACCTGAAGAACCTGAAGAGGAAAGGCTGAAATAATGCAACTTCGTCAGTTGCAATAATCGCGGGTACAAATCGACCCTTGTCAAAGTTAATTCGAGGGACGAGGTATTCGGTGAAGTTTCGTCGAGCGAAATTAACGTGTCCCGACGTGGTATCATTTCGTGGCCCCGTCCCGTGTAATTTCGTCGCTATGCTTTTACGTCTTTCGAATCCCGACGCCGTAAACATGACCGTCTACAGACCGGCAGCACTTCTTTTACGATAGTCGGAGTAATCGCAGACACGGATTTCGCATCTCTACTATTTCCGACAGCAATTTCGTCAATGTTCGATTTAAATTTGCTTCTTTCTCATCCTTTCTCTCGCGGACACTTCACTTCGTACTTCGTCTCTTGTGAGGATAGCGGGATTACGATTTATTTCGTGAAGTAGGAATTTATGCTTCTTGCGTGACTTTCTTGAAGCTTTATTTGAACCTTATTTTTTTACAGACAAATAAATTTAGGAACCTAGACAAAGAAGTCTATAGACCCTAGGACACATCTGAAAACCTCTGTTGAAATCTTGAAATATGAAGACCTGCACATAAAGTAAAATCTAAATCTCGTCAACCCTAGAACCTAGAAACCTAAAAAGAAGCAGAGAAGAACCGAGGCAGACGCTAACAAACTCACATTTTCCCGTACGCTTCCTCTCCGCGAAAGAAAGGCCGCGTTTCAGGCAAGTTCGCGGCACTCGGTCGTTCAAAAACGCGTGAAACCACCGCGCTCATAATAAACCAGAAGGCCGTGAGATTTCCTCGCGAAAAATCTAATGACAGCTCCATCGGTATGCCTAAAAAACTCGCTGCCGAACGTTTCAAAGCACCATAACGATTCGTGACAAAAAAACAGCCGAGAGAGACAAAAAGCAAGAAGACGGGTGAAAAAAAAAAAAAGTTTCAACCTGCAGCTTGTAGAAAATGCATGGACCATTCCTCTTCTAAGAGGCTACGCCTGTGAGCTGCAACACTCCGGACTACAAAGCCATCCTCTGGTCGCTTCTCTCGGCCGCCACGTCGCGAGATTCCATTTCGAGGAACTAATGGCTGACGTTGAAAGGGAAAAAGTGGATGCCAGGGGGGACGAAAGGGGGCTGAGAGAGACGAGGGGGAGAGAGGAGCGGACCACCCTCCTTGCAGTTTTATTACGGTCGCGGACCCACATTAACGCACACCCGGCTATCATTACGCGCGCTTCAGATCTCCACACCACGACATTCGTTCCACGCCGCGGCAACGTCGTAGAAAAGATACAATAAAGCCGACTGTTAAGGGAGGAGGCAGTCTCATTGGTACCGAAGGTCTTATTTCTCTTCGCCGTCCCCCTTGTCGTGACGGCGATAATGTGCCCTGACACGTGCAACGAAATTGCGACTCTCATTTCACCTCCCAACTGATTTGGTCACTGTGCTACGTGCTTATGGCGGATGGTATAATACATCAGTACGTCTGGTAACTTGTACCAACTTACCAAACAAGATTACCCGAAATCTGAGGACCTTAGTATTTGGTCAGATAGAAGAGGATCTAGCAATTTGAGAACATAGGTATTTGAGGACCTTAAGATTTAGCAATCTACCAATGAAGGAATTTATGAATCTCTAGCTCTAGAACTTGAGATATCTAAGGATGTGGAGACCTATGTAGAAATTTAAGTACTACTTAAAAATCTTAAAATTCAGAAATTAGAAAATGTGGAAGCTTAACAAAAACTTATGCAAATCCTGATAAAATATCTGAATGTTAAATCTACCTGAGAATATATATGATTTTCAGGAAATTTCGCCGATAAAATTGTATTTTCCGAGGCAGGTTAGTATGTAGGTCAAAAATAATCTGATCTACGTATGAGCTATTTGGTCGTGTTTGCCTTCAAAGCGAACGTGACTCGATCATACTGCAAATGTGTTTGCGGAACGGCACCGGATGCATGGAAGAGTCATTAACGCCTGCACGTGTGTTTCAACGCCTCGGAACTATTCGTTGCCATCCAACTGTCGCATAGTCATCGATTCTATTTGTACAGGGATGTTCATAAATGGCGCAGAACGTTTGCCGTTCCTTAACGGACCAAACCGCAATTCCGCGGCGTAGAAATTTTGTTTCATCCGGCGCGTGTTTGCGTGCACAAATTGAACGATAATCGAGCGGACTACGGAGTTTGGCCAGTATTTCACTAAAATAATGTTTACTTCAGCGAAATCTGGTGATTAGAATGGAAAACGGTTGGTGATTTATGTATCGGCGGTTTTGTTTGGTCCTGCAGATTGTTGCATTATTGGGTGACGTGATTTGATGACAGAAAAGTTATGCAAAATGATTATTGTAGGTCATATTGAAACTTAAGGTTTGGCGAACATAATGGTATCAAGGTTTTGTGGATGTTTTTCATACAAAATGGCGGATGATCAATACAATATGGCCACTGTACTGTAACTCTTTGATCGATCAAATATTTTTTTAATTTTCAATTAAGCTAGCAAGTTTATGTTTAACGAAAGCAATGACATGAAGATATCGTGGACGTTTTCAATACAAAATGGCGGACAATGAATATAATATGGCCACTGTATTGTAACTGGTTGATGAATCAAATATTTTTTTAATTTTCAATTAAGTCAACAAAATGTGTGCTTGTTTAACGAAAATAATGCTATGAAGGTTTTGTGGACATTTTTAATACAAAGTGGCGGACAATCAGTACAATATGGTCACTGTATTGTAACTGGTTGATGAATCAAATATTTTTTTAATTTTCAATTAAGTCAACAAGATGTGTGCTTGTTTGAAAATAACGACATGAATGTATCGTGGATATTTTCAATACAAAATGGCGGATGATCTAATATAGACACTGTAACTATTTGATCAAATAAATATTTGTTTACTTTGCAATTAAACTAGCAATGTTTTTGATTTACACTTACAAAAAAAAAGTCCATAAAATAATATACAATATAATACAATAATAATATCTGTATTGTACATTTTTTATTACTGAACCAAAACTACTATAACAAATATGAGCGTAAGAAATTGATTTTTGCAAAAAAGATATTTGAAGCAGAGTTCTCAGAAAAGCAAAACACTTAATTACAGTTCGATAAATTCGCGTACTTCGAAAACTACCCCAACCCCTAAATAATCCACGTCAGGAACAACGATTATCCGCCAGCCGAAAACAATAAAATACATCAAAGTCTAAAGAGAAAAGGAAAGAAACGATCGAGCTTTCAGTTTCAAAAACACGTTTCAGTGGAAGCAACGAACCGCGAGAAGACCAACCTCGAACTGAAATGAAGTTACAGCGCAGCCAGCGATAAAACTCGAGCACAATAATCAACAAAAACACGGAAAAGAAAAACAAACGGGGGAAAAAAAAGGGTGAATTCAAATGCCGTTCACAATGGAACGGTCGAAATTTTGAGGCATTTTTCCTTCGTGCCGATAAAAAGGAACGCTTTAATCCCCCCGAACCGACGGCGAAGCCTTTTAATTAGAAGCTCTAATTGCAGAACTTTCGGTCGGTTCGTTTTCAAAATTGTCTGATTCGAAGTTTTTGCGTTAGGCGAAATTTCATGCCGCCGTTTCCGCCTGATATTTCGTGCGGTCGCTCGCTTTGATTAGCGGTGCGGATTATTGAACGATGCGATGTATTCAGGTAATAAAGCAGCCGATGCTCTCGCATGTTCATAAATATTGAACGGCAAACGAGACTCTTGTGTACGTTCGCGGGAAATATGAGGTTCTTAGCACTTTCATGATTATATACACGGTACACTCGCGTTACATTGCCAATTAGGTGAAGGTATGCGATAATTTTGGGGGTTGGAAGGAATTTTTTGGGTTGTTAATGGAGAAAGGGGTTTTGGTGAAAGGGGTAATTCGTGAGTTGTAAATTTGAAAATTATTGGGTTTATGAGAATTTATGATGTCGATTTAGGCATTTTCGAATTTTTGAACTTTGAAGGTTTTTAATTGCAGGCCTATTGATTTTGAAGTAATCAAAATTTTACAAGCTTAAATTTTCGCATTATTAATTTTATTAATTGGTTAATTTGTAAATTGGTAGATTGGTACATTGATAGATTGGTAGATTGGTAAATTTGTAAATTTCGAAATACTTAAATTTCTAAATTCCTGACTTTCTACATTTTTGAAATTCTGAATTTTTAAATTTCTTAAATTCCTCAAATTCCCCAAATTCCACAAGTTTAAATCCAATATCAGGTATACTTCCTAGAAACTAATACAGCGTTAAAAACGATATTAAAAGAAAACCCAGATGGAACTAAAAAATTACCTAAAGCAAACGTAGCCGTAATTAAGCTCGCAACTAGAGCGTAATTATAATTGGAATCAAGCGAGAAACTTCTGCTTGATAATTCCTACCTCAATTATTTATTAACTTATTTTGTTTATTTAATTATCATTGCACTTTTCGTAGAATACTGATATTATTTTCATTTCATAATTAATCTCTATATACAATTTATACATATATTACATATATTATTCATGTGTTACATATTCTTACATATATTATTCATGTGTTACATATTCTTACATGTATTATTCATGTGTTACATATTCTTACATATATTACTTATGTGTCATGTATTTTATAACAGGTGTCATTTACATTTCACATATTTTATTACATATGTCATTTCTATATCATGTATGTAAATACATATTATATATAAAATACACCTAACCTAACCTAACTCCATACCTGGAGTTACACCAGTTGTGAGACACCCTGTATACACATATTCGTAAAAATTGTTCTACACACATGTTCCACATAAATCAATCTAAATTAATATAGAACACATATGAATTGTCCCAACGTATACACATATTCATAAAAATTGTTCTACACATAAGTTCCACATAAATCAATCTAAATTAATATAGAACACATATGAATTATCCCAACGTATACACATATTCATAAAAATTGTTCCACACATATGTTCCATATAAATCAATCTAAATTAATATACATATAGAACACACATGAATTGTACCGACGTATACACATATGCAAAATAATATGTACAAAAGTAACGACTGTACAATCAGAAAATGTATAAATAATAAACAGAACAAATACATATGTATGAACGTAGTTTCGAAACGCAGTCATTTCCCGTGAAATTACGCCAGTCAGGATGATATTAGGAAAAAGAAACACCCTAATGTCGGAACGCAGGGGTGTAGCAATTTCACGTGCAACGTTCAACGATCCTATTCACCAGGTGGTCGATTCTATTACGATTTTTTTCTTCCAGGGGTTGCACTCTCCTCGCCCTTGGCAGACACGAGCGGTCTAATTTCAGGGCGAACCTAATATCTTCCGCTAGGTTAACCATGTTTCGTTGGACCCTCACCCTTACGAAATATCACCAGCCGCGAAAAAGGGGGAGAACCGTAAAGACGTAGCGCCAGGGTAACAACCCCTAAACGTTACCCTTGGCATTTAATCCGAGCGGGCTACGGGCTTGTTTTCTTCCATCGAACCGAAGAATCCCGGGGAAAATTCCTTTTTCTTGATGAAAATATGCTATTGTTTATTATGGCGATCACGGGATAGGACGTAACGATGAACTGTGACAGGGTGAAATATAACCTAATCTATATTTTTGACGTGAATGTTCTGGTGTTATTACGTGAAATTTATCTCTTTTTGTATGTTATATCTCCGTACAATAACTTTTACATAAATTATTTTTCTGAAACAAAAATTTAATCCGGTATGATGCATTAAAATTATTTACGAAAAACGTGTGCTTTCTTTTTTTACCACACCGAAGAATACAGTTTCATGGTTCTAATAAATAAAAGAACAAATGTGTCCAGAAAGATTTGCCGGAAATTGCATAAAAATCATTCCATCGTTGGACGATGAACAAAGTAAACAAGAAAATTGAATTTACAAAAACATGGTACGCAGAGGGAACAAACCATGTTACTTTATTAAAATTTGTTAAAAGCAGAGCATTCATTTCACGTACAATTCAATTATACGTACACACAGGTATAACATTTTTTACCCGATTTAAAACGTGCTTCCGAAAATAAATATCAAACATTTAAAATAATTTCTCGTACACGACGTTAAATAATTTATAAACTTCACATACTTTTTATAACAGTACGCTAACATTTATAATCCGAATTGTTTTAATAATTTTGCTCGTTAAATAAAATTTTAAATGCACGTTTTAAAATGTACGATAAAATTAAAACGCAAAATGTATGGGATAAAAATATAGTTAAAATTTAAAGTGCAAATATGCATTAATATATTTAAAATTTGCGATATACGAGTAAATATATTTGAAGTTTAAAATGTTAAATGTACGTATTAATAAGAAAACCTTGCAAGGCTCACATATAAATGAACAAAAAATACAAATTTTTAAAATGCACATACTAATGCATTAAAAATAAACTCCATTAAAGTCTACAGATAAATATAATTAGAAATTAAAATATGCTTACATAAAGAAATGAATGAAATAAAGGAATAAAATTTCATCGAGAGAAAAAACTTGCAAACGGTTGTACAATATTTAGTAAAAATTTATCGATTTGAGTGTCTATTACAGAAAGTAAATAAATAATGCGAAGAAGCATTCACAGCGACCAGAAGTACGTGATAAAATTGCAGAGCTTAGCAGAACTTGAGGAACTTCCCCGGGGAGTTTTATGTTCAGCAAGTAGTATAAGTGTACAAAATGTCAGACACAATTACAGGAGTAACGAGCACGATAATTGCCGTGAATCTCTTAGGTGTCACGATAACCTGTTGGACTCTGATAACAGGCATCACGCCAAGCCTGATGATAGCAGTCATTAACGTCTGCAACTTTAGCCATAAAGACATTTTCGCTTGCGAGACGACCATAAATAAGGCAAAATTCTGACACATTTACCGGTGTCAATCCACGAGTTGGCGCGCGAAGGGCCACGGCTCCGATTGGTCAGAATAGAAAAATGCCTCGCACGTATTTTCGGCGGAACAATTGGCTCTCGCGGTCACGCGCACCAATTAGGCGAAAAACGATGACAGTCGGCAAACGTCTCTCAAGCGAGCGAGATAGCGCGAATCGCGTTCAGCAGTTGTTATTGTCATTATTATTCTTACGCGCCTGTATGTAACGCTGGAAGTGTTCACGGTGGGGATAGAGCTTCTTTTACTTTGGGTCCTCGCGCGCCAACTCGTGGGTTGACATCCGTACGTAAATTATTACGCCTAAATTGAAAATTCACGGGTACCAAAAATACGAGAAAAATTTACAATATTTGAACTGCGAGTGCGTCACGAGTGCGTCATAGCTCACGCGCCAACTCGTGGGACATCCGTACGTAAATTATTACGCCTAAATTGAAAATTCGCGCGTACCAAAAATACGAGAAAAATTTACAATATTTGAACTGCGAGTGCGTCACGTGTGCGTCACGAGTGTGTCCCGAGTGCGTCACGTGTGTGTCATGAGTGCGCCATTAGTGCGTCACGAATGTGTCGCGAGTATGTCATTAGTGCGTCACGAGTACGTCATAGCTCACAAACTTTCTTCTTCATCCTCTGCATTAATAATTAAAAATTAAAAATGAACAATTTTTAGTACATAACATTAAAGTATATAACATTAAAGAATGTTATATAATTTAAGAATAATTTGTGTGTTCAATGCAAGTTATGAATTAGCACCAATAAAGTGAAATACCATGAATCTTGAAAAATCAATCTGTGCTGACATACCGAATTTTTCTGTGAACGGTGATAAAAATTGTCAGGATAATGGAAAACGAGCGAAAAATAATTGGCAAAGAATATTTCTGGTTAAACGAATTTTTGAGTATCGACAATCACGAGGTTATCAATAACAATTCTACCAATTTTTCGTTCACGCTTTTTATTTCACGGTCCGAGTGAAATTTCACGCTCGGAAACGCAGTAATGTAAATCAACGTTTCATGTACGAAGCGTTCGTTCTGACAGTTCGATTGGGAAACGAGTAATTTTATTGACCACATATTTACAGTCGACGAGATCAGGCTCGAAACGTATACACACGATTCCCGATGAATTTTACCGATCCCTAAATAATCACGAGATAAAATTCAACATAAATTAGCAATCACATATGTACATATCTAGCGGGCATAAAATAACAAAATTCATTCCGCGGAACAAATTTTCCAATTTAAAATTCGCGATGTTACTTCCAATTTAAATTTGACAAAATTACTGGAAATTTATGTTTTATAAAGATATATCAAATTCATATTTTATAGCATTATATACTATCTATATTTCACGAAATTAGATAGCATTTATACGACACTCGATGAAATTATTATTTTACAAAATTGGATAAAATTTAAATTTTACAAAACTAGATAAAATTTATATTTTGTCTAAAACTTAAACTTCACAAAATAAAATTTTAATTTAAAAATAGAAATAAGTCTTACGGAACATTTATAAAATTCTGACCTTTTTATCAAACAATTAATTTCACAAAATAAAATAAAATATTGCACGCGTCACAAGTTGACGCGCGAAATGAAAACGTCACACCCCAAAAATTAATTCTTCGAGATTGGAAAACTTTTAAACCACGGCAAAAAAAGAAAATCTCGAATCTTTTTAAAAACTAGTAAACTGTCGATATGAACTGGTATTTCAGAACCAAATATCGAGACGAAGAAATTCACGTGTTCTACGTGAATTCCATACTCATTTCGGTTCGACAACGTTATTCGTTTCGTTCACCTTCTCGTCGCGAAACATATTCCTTCTTCTTGGGCTCGATAAAAAGTTGGAACTTGATTTTCGTATCGGTGACAAGTGTCGCGGCCTCGAATGGAGCTGAATCTGGAGCCGGGACAAATTCGATTTAAAATCGGGAAAGAAGAACGAAACTCGAAACAAGATTTCAGAATTGAAAGTATACGAAACGCGCAGTTATTTGAAGCAACAGCGCGATCGAATGGTAACAGCTTTCCAGTTTCTTCGTTCTTTTTTGTTATATCAAATGTTTGGCTCTGTATGAAACGTTAGAGAATTGCTTTTTGATGCACTCATATTTCGATGCACTTTTATGAACGCTTTGCTACATAAAATTTTCAATTTTCTGAAGAAATTTTTGTTCATAAACTTGTGAATTTAGGACATTTGTCATGTAGGTTATGTGGACATTCAAGAGTATACATAGTTTCGAAACTTTTCAGATTCATACATTTTTATTAAGATAAATTTTTAGGTTTATTCATGGATTTATGAAATTATAAAGTCACGAATTAGTAAAGTTATGAAGATACAAATTATAAAGTTAGAAAGCTACAAAGTTCATATTATGGGCCATATAGCGAGACTGTACTCTATTATACCACAAAACACAGTAACTACAAGAATAAAATTGAAAATTAATTCTCACCCCCAATAATTCCTTCCAATTCCTAAATTCTCACTTACATTGATATTTTTCTAAAATTAACAAATTTGGTGTAAAATATACAAAATTTCCCCCATATCTCTAGAAACCAGTGTCCAACTTTCACAGAAGGATTGCTGTACACGTCTGCTAGTTCTAGGTCACTATTGACCCAGCATCTCATGCTAGGGTTAAGTCTAACGTGACCAAGTGTACCCTTCTCCAAGACATGCAAATTAAACCTCAGAAACAAGCACAATCCAAAAGTCCAAACCCAAAAGTACCAAAACAAATAAACTCCCCAATTAAACACTAATAAACCTTGATACTCGTCATTTAAACTAACTCTACATCCACAAATATGCACTCAAATCACAAAAGAAATAATTTACATTACTATGTGCGTCGCAGAGTTAGTAATAGTGACTTGTAATATGACACACTCGTGACGCACATTGAATCATATAATTTATATATTATAATGTATGTGTGTAACAGCGTCAGCAACTGACTATAATATAATACAAGTGGACTATATCTGCACTCAAACGACACATGACGCACTCAAGATACAAATGACACACTGAAGCTGTAGATGACGCATTCAAGCTTCAAATGACGCACTTCAGCCACACAAGACGCACTCAAGCTTTAAATGACGCACTCATGCTACAAATGACGCACTTCAGCCACACATGACGCACTCAAGCTACATATGACGCACTCAAGCTACGTATCAAGAAACTTGAAACTTGATACTTGATATTTGAAACTTGAAACTTGATACTTGAAGCTTGAAACTTGATACTTAATACTCAAAACTTGATATTTGAAACTTGAGACTTGATACTTGAAGCTTGAAACTTGATACTTAATACTTGATATTTGAAACTTGATACTTGATACTTGATACTTGAAACTTGAAACTTGATACTTGAAGCTTGAAACTTGATACTTGAAACGTGATACTTGGAACTTGATACGTACTTAATGACTAAAGTATGTATCTCCGAAGAATTTCTACTTACAAAAAAGAATTCGTTAAAGTATCGCTAGAGACTAGTACTGAAATCTTCTCCGTAATATACATTCTAAGACCTAACAGCACTTCTTCCACATTGTCAATGTAAAGAGCCAAGGTGAAGAGGCAAAGAGCCAGTCCAGAAATACGCAAGAGTTTGCTAGGCATTCGTAACGAATTGCCGTCCATTTTGTCGTTAAAGACGTTCATTTGTCTCGTAAGATGTCGTTTATCGAGGGAAGAGCATCACGTGAAACGAAGCCAACAGAAACGCGTTTAAGACACACGATCGTCGATATTGCTGTGCTTTATTGTCCAATAATTTGTGTATTCAAAACGACCCTCGACCCCGACAAAAGGCACAAAGAGCTCCGGTTGCTTCCAATTTGTTAATGGCCCGCGTTAAGAGGAGAGAATATCCCATGGAAGCCCCATAAACACGCAGTTTGCGAACCAAAACGATCCTTACTCTGGCCAGTCCTACAATTGCTGGCTATGTTTCTGCTTTGAAACGCGATTTTCCGACGATTCGCGTTTATTATCCGACTTTAACGATCAAAAGAAGCGGCTCTTTATGGGACAGCTGAAACGTTGATCGCCGACAGATTATTCTTGGATGATATGTCTGCGCTGTGATGCACAAAGTCAATTACAGGACAGCGTATACAAGACATTCTGTGTTTTAGAATTTTTCAGGACATTGAATGTTATCTTCGCTATATTTTGTATAATGTATTTCCTTTCTTCATGGAGGTTCAATTAAAATTTAGATAAAAATAAATTTTACTACTATTTCAATGAAGGACAAATCAAAGTATACTTCACAATCTTCAAATTTTCAGATAGTGAGATTTTGAGGTTAAGTGATTTGCAAGCTTAAAAATTTACAAATATCTGAACTAGGAAATTTAAATATTCAATAAATATTAAATTTAGAAATATAATGACCTTAGAAATTTGCATAAACATTTTGAAAATTTAAATACCAAGTGATCTAAAAATTTGAAGGAACTAAAACTTGAGAGCTTAACCTATAAACGTACGAATGTAAAAATCTGCAAATTTAATTATTTAAAAATGTGTAAATTTGCAATTTGGTCCAAAAGTAATAAACAGACAGAACCATAAACAAAGGAGAATAAGAATAAGAATAAGAAATATATCAAAGTCGGTTCCCGAAGGACCGTAGGCCGATATTTAATAAATTAAAGGGAACACAGTCAGCTTCTATTTCGCGGCGATAGCGGCGCGTGTAATCATTATACGCCGGCAAAAGGTAACGCCTAGGGGAGCCCATTACGACTTTCATAAATTGCCGGGTGAGCCCCCGAGAGTAATCTTAAATAACGAGTATGAAAACGGCCTTTAACGGAAGCGAAGAGTCCGCGCGACTTCCTCAAGGACATTTTATAACGCTTCTTCCAACCTTTGCTGAAACGATGTTGGCTGCACTTTGATAAACCTAACCGACGCCGGAATTACAACTACTAAAAAGACGTGCTTCGACGAAAATATGAAGTTACTTCTATCTTGTACTTTCAAGATTTGTTTTGATATTTTGGTTGGGTATTATATGGTGAATTTGGCAATTTAAGTAATTATTCATTTTTTTTTTTTAAATCATGAAGTATGTTCCTTTATGAAGTTGTGCAAATATAAAAATAATTTTAGAAGTTTAAAAATTTGCAATGCTAGGAATGAAGAAGTCTAGAAATATCGAAAATGTAGAAAATCGAAAATGCTGAAACATGAAAACATCGAAACATCGAAATATCGAAACTCAAAAATGCTGGAACATCGAAACATCGAAACATGGAAACACCGAAACATCGAAATGTTAGAACATCGAAACATCGAAGTATCGAAACTCGAAAATATTGAAACTGAAAAACAATGAAACTCAAAAATATCGAATCATAGAGATGTCGAAATATCAAAATATCGAAATATCGAAATATCGAAATATCGAAATATCGAAGTATCGAAATATCGAAAGTCGAAAATATTGAAACTCGGAAATATCGAAACTAAAAAATATCGAAACAGTGAAGAGTTGTAATATCGAAATATCGAATTTGGAAATATCGAAGTATCGAAATATCGAAAGTCGAAAATGTCGAAACTTGGAAATATCGAAACATCGAAATGTCGAAATATCAAAATATCGAAAGTCGAAAATATTGAAACTAAAAAATATCGAAACTCGGAAATATCGAAACATCGAAATGTCGCAATATCGAAATATCGAAAGTCGAAAATATTGAAACTAAAAAATATCGAAATATCGAAATATCGAAATATCCTAGTATCAAAGTACCGAAATATCGCAGTACAAAAATCAGAGACAAAAAATTTCAAAATTTCCACCAACGCGAAAAAAGTAATAAAAAAAATGTCGCTCTTAATTGTTCATGCATCTCGCAATTCTCCCGAAAGAACATAGAAAATACTAAACGATCGTAACTTACCGTCGAAAGTCCCTAAAAAAAGTGGAATAAAAGTCGAGAAAGAAAGGGAAACAGGAAAGACATCTTAAAACTCTATCGTCCAACTCGAAAGTCAACACAGACAGCTAAATCCGGGTTTCGCAAACAAAAAGTATTCGCCAAATGCGACGTCACGTTGGAAATGATCTGGTCGAGTAATTCTCACAATTATGAAGCTGGATCTCCCAGCTTTTCGGCGGCAAACGAAACTTTCTCTGTGGAGAAAGGAAATTGTGTTTTTATAGGCACGTGGGGGAGCCTCGTCGAGAAGGGAAGAACGGTTTTATATGGAGGACCATCAACGTGTAGAGTGTAGACACTGCACACCGTAGCTTTTACCACCATTCGAGTATCGATTCGACCAACCACGTGCAGACAAAGAATATTTCTTTATCGGTTTTATTATCTCTCTTCTATCGAATGTTTTCAAAGAGAAACTACGACAGTCGTGTTATCCTGTCCAACTATTTCTCTTACTTTTTCTACTTTTCTTGTTTTATTGCCGCTTTGGGTAATGAACTGAGTAAATAGTGGCAATTTAAAACTAATTTTTCACTCTTCTATCATTTGTGTTGTTTCCATTTTAATTTATTCTTTTTGTATTATCGCTATATTGCCGCAGATGAGGGTGCAGAAGAAGTTTGAGAGAAAGTGGCAATATAACGAGACTATATCTTCAGTTTATTAAGATTTTCTGCAGACTTAATTATTAGAATTAATTTTAGAAGAATTAATTTTTTTAAATTTGAAATTTCCAAACTTGAAAATCAATAAATTCGAATAACCGTCCATTTAAAATGTCTTAATTTCTGCATTTAACAGAAGAACTACATTGTTCGTTAATTGGCTCGAAATTGTCGAGTAAACAAGATTAGTTACCGTGTTTTAAGGACCGATGAGAAACGTTTCTACGTTGTTCATAAAGGAAGATGTCAATTAACAAGAGTCGCTATGGAACGAGTATAATGCAACTGCTGATTTGATTAACCTGTTGTATGATTTTAATGAAGGGGTGATTTATCCAGAAAATTTATGAAATTCGTAGAACAGAAATATGTGTAATTGATATTTACCTGTTTCAAAGCTTGCTAACTGTTAACATTACTTGTTAAACTCGCAGGGAAATTAATTTCAAACTTCAAAATCCAAACTCGTTCAAATATATTTGATTCGAAAATGTAAAACAACTTTTATGTAGTTATTTGCAATAATTTTTAATAATTTACTATAATAATTTTAATAATTTACTATAATAATTTTTAATAATTTACTATAATAATTTTAATAATTTACTATAAGAATTTTTAATAATTTACTATAATAATTTTAATAATTTCCTATAATAATTTTTTATAATTTACAGTAACCAATATATTTTACATTATTTTATTATATTTACTACATTCTAATTTCATCATTAATTATTAAATATTTCCCAATATTTGTATTTTTACTTGTTTTAAACGTTACACGAATTTAAATTGTTTATTTCAGTATTTCAGCTGCAGCTTGATGAAATACTGCAGTGATCCTTCATTAATCTCTCGGAATGTTTCCATTAATTAGCATTGCTGTTCGATTTAATTCAGTGTACACAGTATCTGAAAGTAATAACGAAATTTAGGATAAACTATGTTGTAATTCGAAAACAATGCAGGCTGTTGAATTTCTGTCAAAATGTTGTGCCAGTATGTAGCTCTGAATAATGATTAAGTGCTGTTCGGACAATGTTTATCGAAAATACCAAAAATTCCGTACATTTGCCATTTAACGTTCGTACACGAGGTGTTACACAATAAATTCGGATATTGTTACATTTAAATTTACATTTGTACAAAATAAATTCTTGATCGACATAACATTGATATCAATTTGCAAATAAAATCAAAATCATGTTTCAGAACACAACCGTTAAATCCACAATTACACTAATATTAATTAACATCAAAATTAAGATAAAAAATATTATAATATCTAAATTAAATGTATTTTAAATTGAAATAAAATTTACACACATCAAATATCTTACCTCTAAATAAGAGACAGTTACACAAAATATTCAAAGTCGAAATAAAATTACACTTAAATTTGCAATACCGCAAAATATATTTCAAATACAAATAAACTTCAAGATAAATTGAAACTTCTGTGAAGCGAATTTATCCGAACTATAGCAAGAAAAAAGAAAATTCTTCGGACATAAAATTTCCGCAGTTTCCACACTCGAAACGTTCCCCGTTCTTTTTCCCGTTATCGATGCAGAACGAAGGATTTTCATCCCTCAGGAGAAACAGTTTCCACCCCTGTAATATCGAGGCAACTGCGATCGATAGTGGTAGATGGGACAGAACAATATTTTACGATCCTAACAACTTTATCCCTACTTTTAAAACCTTCGTGTTTGCACTTGTTCCTCTCAATACCTGTTTAACACCTTTCAAACCTTATTTAACGTCGTTTATAAACGAAACAAATAAAATGAACGAAAACTGTGCGACGTATATTAAAAAAAGGAAAGTAAAAAATAAATAAAATGAACGATAACGTCTATCTGTATCACACGTCGTGTACGATATTAAATAAAAGAAAAGTAGAAAATAAATAAAGTGATAGATAACGTCTGTCTGCATCGCATGGTATTAAACGAAAAGAAGTAAAAAATGTATTATGTAGGGTACATATCGTGTATATTGCCCGTTAAAAGTATTTGTAGTTTGGAAGATCGATGAAACGTCAAGGTGGTGTCGGAAGCGTTTCAGAATTAATTCTATATTTTTTTATACCGAATGTGTCAACGTCATCTTTTTAACGAGAATATTTCACGATTGTCCTTGGCTATGTTCGATTCATCATCGATGACGTTTTCTTACACTGTTTCTCATCGAACTTCATTGATTCGGAGAATTGAACAAGTTTACATTTTGGTTTGTATTTTTTGGAAGTTGGGAATTTTTGGGGGAAGTCGGGACATTTAGTTTAGGGAGATTTTTGCTGAAAGATTTAGTCACTTGAGAAATTTTTAGGTAATTCAGAAATTTAGTAAGTTGGAACGTTTTCAGTTTAGAAAAGTAGCTAGGCTATTGTCGATTTTTGGAATTTGAGAATTTCGGAATTTGAGAATTTTGGAATTTGAGAATTTTGGAATTTGAGAATTTTGGAATTGGGCAATTTTTGCATTTTTGAATTTTGGAATTTGGAAATTTTTGAATTTTTGAATTTGGAAATTTTTAAATTTGAGAATTTTGGAATTGGGCAATTTTGGAATTTGGAATTTTTGGAATTAGGCAATTTTTGAATTTGGAAATTTTGGAATTGGGCACTTGGAATTTTGGAAATTTTTGAATTTGGAAATTTGAGAATTTGAGAATTTTGGAATTGGGCACTTGGAATTTTGGAAATTTTTGAATTTTTGAATTTTGAGAATTTTGTAATTTAGCAATTTTGGAGTTTGGAAACTGGAATTTGAGAATTTTGTAATTTTTGTAATTTGGCAATTTTGTAATTTTGGAAATTTTGTAATTTTGTAATTTTGAAATTTTGGAAATTGGCAATTCTGGAATTTGGAATTTTTCGTATTTGACAATTTTTGAATTTTTGAATTTGGCAAATTTGAATTTTGAAATTTTATGCTTGGAATCATGGAATTTGAAAATTTATGAATTTTTCAATTTTGTAATTTAGGAATTTTGTAATTTTTAAATTTTTAAATTTTGGAAATTGGAACTTGTAATTTGCAAATTTTGGAATTTGAAATCCATTCACCCGAAATAATCGCGCACTCAGCAGCATCGTTCAGAATTTCGGGCGCAAAAATGGCCAGTGTTTCGTCACGAACGAGGGATGAAATCGAAGGAAAACGAGGGTGAGAAGAGGGTGAACCTGTTTGCGTGCCAGTTGATTGGGGTATCCTTTTTGAAGAAGGGTGGAAACTGCTGCAAGAAGGAAGTCGAAGAACGCCAGGTCCAGAAACTAGCTTTCGTCTAGCATTTCTCATCCCTTGGCTCATCTTACGGTCGATATTCGCAGCTGCTCGCACGAACCAACGCCTAAAGTCGGAAATAATCTTGTGCACTCGCTGCTGCTGGCTACACAAACCTCCTTTAATTTCTATCTTGCTCTGTGAATTTGTTTCCACGCGAAGTGAAACGCGTTCGGATGAGCCTCGCGGTTTATTCTTGCCAAAATTAAATTTCGAATTTCTATCGTGTTGAAATTGTTGGAGGGTTTTTAATTAATTATAATTACCGCTCTTTGTTACAATTTATATTCTGTTCTGTGAATTTTAAATGAAATTTCGATGAGCCTTTTTTGGGAAAATGAAATTTTCAGTTCTATTCATGAAATAGTATCTGTATAAATATCCGTATGAAAAGCTTTTCAAATCCCTAAACTCTCACATCCCCAAATTCACAGATTTCCAAATCTCCAAACATCGAAACTTCCAAATGACCAAACTTCTGTACCTAAATCCGTAAATTTCCAAATCCCTCCGACCCCAAATTCTCAAATCCCCAAATTTCTAAATCCTCAAATTGACGAGTCCCCAAACCTCCAAACACCAAAACTTGCAAACACTCCAATTCCCAAACCCTTAAATTCTGAAGTATACCTGTCTACCAATCGTATTAACCACATCAACCTATTAACAGGTCCTCAATTTTAAGCTTCCAGCTCCACACACCTAATTCAATCCTATTTTTCAAATCATAAAGCCGTTTAATTACCACCCAATCACAAATCCCACATTCGTAATCCATTGATCGATGAAAGTTCAATAGAGTTTTATACATCAACTCCGTAACCAGACAGCAACAACGTGTATGAATCGAACGCGTATCAATAGAGCTAACGTATTCGAAAATGATTTCGATGTGAAACAATGGCCGGTCATGCAGCAGATACTGATTGGGCAAGTACAATTACAAATTAACTTGTATCGAAACCGGTGATTGTTGCATCGGAACCATTGTCTTGTGAGTTACGCCCTGCTGTTCGATCGTCCAAGCAGATCTATCGTCGTCGAACAAGTTAAAGTGCTTCCGATGCTTGACTGGAACTTGCATCGACTAATTGTCCTCCACTCGATCCATCGGCCAAGCGAACTCGATACAGCGCGTGCATGTGTGCCAATCGATAGTCGTTCGTCGATTGTCGAAACTCGACGATCAAATTAGTGTCCAGGCAATTTCGTCGAACAACTTTATCGCCGGTAACCGACTGACTCACGATATTAACCGCTAGGGGGACCCCGTTGTTTGTTGCAAGCTTTAATTGCCAGTCGTTAATGGTAATCGATGTATTGTCATGGGGAATTGCTGCTGCTCGTGTATGAATTATTTTTAACTAGCGAATTTCATGGTTTTCGCTCGCGCGGTTCGATGATGGCGTTACGTGTGGCTGAACGCAACCGCGGATTTTTCAGTGGAAGTTCGCGTGCAAATGCCTTTTTTGTCGGGTGTTTGGGATTTTTGTTACGGTTGAGGGATTTTGGTATTTGGGCTTCTTAGGGATTTCTATTTGGAAATTTCGGTCTTTAGGTGTTTTGAGGTTTGGGAGTTTGGGGAATTTGGGGGGTTTCAAGATTTTGGGGAATTGGAGGAATTAGGGATTGGGGGATTTGGGAATTTGGAAGTTTTGATGGTTTGGAAATTTATGAATTTGTGAATTTGGGGAATTTGGGAGTTTCAAGCTTTGGGGTTGCAGGGTTTGGAAATTTGGAAGTTTCGATGTTTGAAGATTTCTGAATTCAGAGATTAGGGAATTTGAAGATTTAGAGATTGGAGGATTTGAAAGTTTCAATGTTTGGAGATTTGTAAATTTAGAGATATGGGAATCAGAGGTTTTAGGGATTGGGGGATTTAAAAATTTTGATTGTTTGAATATTTATGAATTTATGAATTTTAAGCTATATTACAAAATATATCAAAGAACCAAATTGAACTTTTCACGTGTTCACACATGTATAAATATCCTAACATGGCACAAACCAAACTATACAATAAACCAAAGTTATTTACCAACTAAGTGAAAATAAATATAAACCTGGCTGAACGGTTTTGTGTAATGGAATCCAGGTCCGAGATAATAATCCGGTTGCATCTGAAATGAAGTCGATATTTCGGTGCAGCTGTAGGACTAAACACCGAGGGAAATGTAGCTAGTATTACAGAACTAGGAAACGCTTTAGAGATCATCTTAGAACACACTAAGCCAGCTGTACTGGGGTTGCAATACTGAAGCTGTTACTTTACATTTACGCCAGTCTGGCCAATGAATTCCATTAGAAGCAACCGCCACAAATCTCTCAAAGCATCTGCTTATTTCACTCTGAACCATCTTCTTCATTTTCAACTAGATAAATTAGGGGCTGTGGAGATCAAGCTCGGTTTTAGTATTACGTGAAATTGTCACATAAAACACATCTGCTTTTTATTTTTTTATTTTTTATAGAAATGCATTTTTTAAATCTAAGAAAATGATAAAAATATTTCTTAACAAGAAAATTTTTTCATAAAACCATAATTTTTATATATTTTTTAATAAGAAAATGATAGAAATTTTTGTTATATGTTAAATAATATGTGATGCATAATTAAAAATTTAAACATTAATTTTACAATTGATATTTTCATTTTATAATTTTGATGAATTAATAATGTAATTAATATTGTAGCTCTCTAATTACAACTTGATCATTTTTATGTATTAATAGAATAATGTTGCAAAGAGTTAGTAGAAACGATCCGCCATTTTGTAATATTCCCCGGTTACCAACAGCGATCCACCATTTTGTGATACCTCCAAGTTAGGTTAGGTTCACAAACTATAACAATATAAAAAATGATTAAAAAAATCCCCCACTTTTGTATGAAATTATAATCCCCAATTTTGAGAGAAATATTTAACTAAGTACAGAAAAAAATATCAAACTTAAATTGTGAGAAATTTCACTAAATTGTGTTCGATATCATGGTTACCCATACAGTGTCCATAACCTCAAAACCTAACCTCAAAAGTAGTCAAACCTCTCCATTAAAAGTTGATACAAAAATAAAGTTAAAACACTTGAAAAGTTATTACAAAAGTTGTTCAAATCACAGTGCACATATGTTTACACCCACAATTTTTTATGGAATAGGCACGGATTCTTTTATAGAAAAACATATCGTGAATACACAATATGAAGCAATAGAAAGTCAGAAAATAGCGTGGCTGTTAAATTCTTGCAACGTTGCAGGGGTAATATGGCTGCTGGAGAAATTTGCTTAGGACGTGATACGGGTATGTTATGGGGATGGGAGATTTCGAAATTCTCGTAGGGGTGAGCATACTGCAGGTATTCCATGGATTCCTTTTTAGAAAATATACAATTCGATGTAATAGCAGGTACAGACAGAAAACAGCCGGGCTGTTAAATTCCTGCGATGTTATAGGGGTGTATGGCTGCTCGTGAAATTTGTTTAGGGTGTGATATGGGTATTTTATGGAGATGGATGCTTCAGAGAATGGATGGGTGTTCTACTGGAGATATTTTACGGAAACTTTTTTACAAAATATATAACGTCGCGATATTTTAACTGTCTTTCGACTGCTTGCACATCTTAAAGGCGTGTCCCAAATTTGAGACAAAAATTACAAAATTTGTGATTTATGGATTTTTCAATTTTTAACTTGCAAATTTTTTAAATTAGACATTTTTTAATATTTATATCTTTTCCGAGTGTAATTCACAAGTCTTTATTTAAAAAATTTTCAAATTTTTAAATTCTCAAGCTTTCAAATTTTCAACTATAAAAATGTAGATTTTAATTTTTAAATTTGAAGATATTCAGGATTTAAAATTTCTGAATTATCGCATTTTCAAGTTCGAAAATAAGTAAGCTTCCAAGTGTCTACCCTATACAGAAATCTCTTCCTATATTGCAATTTTCGAGAATTTGTTGCTACAGTAGCTCAAGGTAGAACAGATTTCGCAAGCTGCAGGAAGTAATGTGACAATGTTAAGTATAGCAGGTATTATAAAAGGTAGAGAAGAGCATCACTGTTTATTTTTTCATTGCCACCGAGTTATATGACACTTGAGAACTTTGCACAGGGTGCTCCATAAAAGATAGCTGCGGTAAAGATTCTTTTTCTTCTACGAAGTGCAGTGTGACTACACAATGCTAAATAATAGGGAAGACAGCATGGAGAGCTTCCCTATGTTCTTTTTTTACTGCTACGTGAGAACAAGGGTATCCGAGAAGATTGTTCTCTTTTTCCAAGAGTTTCAGAAATTTACGGACCGTAAAATTTATGTATTATGAAAATTACAAACAATTAAGTTTGTGATTTCTGGAAGTTACAAACCATCAAGTTTATAAATTATGAAAGTTACGAACCATCAAGCTTATAAATTATGAAAGTTACGAACCATAAAGTTTATAGTTGCAGAAAGTTGCAGTCATAAAAATAAACTGCGATAAGTTGCATACCACCAAGTTTATAAATTATGATTGTTGCAAAGCATGAAGTTTATGAATGTTACAAATTTATAAATTGTGTTTATGAACCATAAAAATCATAAATGTTGAAATTTGGAAGTTCTGTTATTTAAAAATGAATGTTGTCAACATATACAAATTTTCAAATTTTCAATTCTAGCAAATTAGCAATTTTGTACTGTCAATTATGGAATTGTAACGCGTTGAATTGCCTCGCGTTATATCGCCATGTGTAAAACTTCCTCACAATATATTGCCACTCACGGAATTGCAATGTGTGTAATATTACTACGCGCAAAATTTCCTTGAATTATATTGCCACTCGCTATATAGCCACCTGTGGAATTTCCACTCATTATATTGTCACTCGCTATATCGCCACGTGTAGATTAGCAATGCGTGCAATTACTACACGTGGAATTCTAATGTATTCTATGACCACACGTTATATCACCACGCGCAGACTTACCGCGCGTTATATTGCCATCTGCTATATTACCATGCGTTGAATTGCCACGCACTGTATTATCACACGCAATATAACTCCGCGTTGAACTTTAATCTGTAAAATTATTACAAGTGAAATTGCCACGCATTATATTGCCACTCGCTATATAGCCACCTGTGGAATTTCCACTCATTATATTGCCACTCGCTATATCGCTACGTGTAGATTAGCAATGCGTGCAATTACTACACGTGGAATTCTAATGTATTCTATGACCACACGTTATATCACCACGCGCAGACTTACCGCGCGTTATATTGCCATCTGCTATATTACCCTGCGTTAAATTGCCATGCACTGTATTATCACATGCAATATATTGAACTTCAATCTGTAAAATTATTACAAGTGAAATTGCCACGCATTATATTGCCACTCATTAGATTGTCAAGTTCATCAAGTTAATCAATCTCACTTAATTAATTTCGAAAACACTTGTTTCTAATATAGTATTTCGTATATAAAAATTTTTGATAAATCCTTCATATTTCTAAATCGATCGTTAAATACACAACGAAATTGCAGAATTTTCTTCGTTTTTTCAGGAAAAAACGATACGGTTACGCAACGGTAAGATAGTAGAAAGAATAAAATAAAGAAGAAGAAATATAGTATCTTTTAATTCTTTCATTAATTCGAAGCTCAGGACGGAAAAGGAGAGGAAGAAGGTACACGCGCGCGTCCCGTCGAATAACGAGATTATTAATTAACTCGCGATGCCGAGGAGAGCGGGTACTCTTAACAGCCGTGACGACTCGTCGCGGTGGAACGTGAAAATACTCGCGAGACGAATGTTCCGCCCTGTTGGAATCCCTGCTGGCTAATTTTCGCGGGAATTTCTCGCGACAAACGTGACACGGATAAACAACGCGCTGCACACAGGCAAAATTGTATAAAACCTAAATACCAAATTTTTAAATCCTCTTATTTATTATGCACGCTGACCTACATTAACGCCACGCTGATTCTATCTGTAAAAATTGGCCAAATCTGCGACAAAATTACACTGTTCTCTAATCAGAATTAAAACGTTTTACTATGTAATTATTAAGTGGATCTACAGTAATTAGTTGTTAGAGAAATTATCAGTGCATTTTTTAATATTGTATAAAATGTAGGGTTGTATTTCTATAATTATATTGTATTTCTATCGGTATATTTTTTTGAACCACATATGCAAATTTATTTCTCATACAAATTATCAATAATGAAGAATTTGGAAATTTGGAAACGTTGAAATTTGGAAATTTGGAAATTTGGAAATTTGGGAATTTGGAATTTTTGAATTTTTGAATTTTTGAATTTGGAAATTTTTGAAATTTAGGAATTTAGGAATTTTTGAATTTGAAAATTTTTGAATTTGGAAATTTAGGAATTTGGTAATTTTGAAATTTGGAATTTTTGGAATTTGGAAATTTTGGAATTCGGAAATTTTAGAATTTGGAAATTTAGGAATTTTTGAAATATTCCAATTTGGAAAATTAGGAATTTTTGAGTTTGAAAATTTGAAAATTTTTGAATTTTGAAATTTAGGAATTTGGTAATTTTGAAATTTTGAAATATTGGAATTCGGAAATTTTGGAATTTGGCAATTTTGAATTTTGACATATAAAAATTGATTTTTCATCCAAATTATCAATAATTTTGTAATAAAATTGACCGATAGTGGTTCTTTTTAGAACACTCAATTTTCGTGAAAAGAAAGGCAATTTTCAGAATACATTAACAGCCTTTCTCTTCTCATTTTTCAGGTGTAAATTTACGTTTGCGGAACACCGTGCAGCATTTGGTATCGATTTCCGATTATTTCGCGTCGGGAAAAATGAGACTGCGTTTTCTTGCGTTTAATTAATGTCGCAAACAGTCGCGGCGTACAAGAAAGCGCGGCAGCACGTGGAGCTACGAATTCTGGGATTATTAATTAATTCGCGATGTTAACGGAAAACAACGTCGCCTGAAAAGTTGCTCGGATGCACTTGAAAGTTATTACGAAACAGGCTGAACGCAAACCAGTTAGCGTTTATTAAATTTCATTGAATCTAACGTTCCGAAAAAAAGTAATTAAAACGTAGAAAGGAACTTCTTCGTGATATCGTCACAATTTATTCATTAGTACTATGTATTAATTATAACTTGCTAACTAATAATTTTGCGTTTTATTTATTCATATTTATATTATTTATTATGCATTATAATAATATTTATCATAATTCATATTTATTATATTTGATATTCATTATAATTGATATTCTGTCACATTCAATATAAATTGATACACTGTTTTAATTATTTTGTTGTATCACGTTTTAGTTGTAATTAAAAATTTAATGGTTCGAGTTTAATAAAAAAATTACAGGATGTGTATCTACCGTTATAATTAACTGAACACAAGCCATTACTGAGATAACAGTGTACACAATAATTTTGATAGCAAATATAGTGCTATTGGAAATGTAAACTGGAATGTTTGTTTTAGGACCGTTTACTGTTGATTGTAATGTACTGTCTCTGAGGTCCTGAAGGATTAATATTGTAATATGTTGCTGTTCGAATAACACGTTCTGTTTAATAATAAAGCACTTTATTATTAGAAATAATTGACGTGTTAATATATTGAGTTGTGTTATGTGTTAATATATCAATCAATTTTCCTGTTTCATAATTATATCATTTAATAACAGCACTCAATTTGCAGGATACTCTTTTCTCATAAATTACCATCAACGTCTCCATCATTCTAATCAACCTTACTCAAAGACACGTCATACATATTATTAATATTCATAGAATAAATATTCATCAAGTTTAATATTCATCGACAGTGCCCGCTAACACACAGCAATACTAATCACCTATAGCCAATTGATGACATGAAAGTATCTCAAAATAACGCTCACGTCATTTGCTGTATGAATTAAAACAATTACGTAATATGTTTAATAACCGTACAAAAACTTATCGTTAAATAACAATTTTATCGTACATTACGTCCTCACATATGGACATATGTCAAATATCATATGTAAATGTGGACACACTTTGAAACGATGACATATGTATCACAAAACACTTATACTAATTTAAATGTTCTAATTTGTACAAAAACTTATCGTTAAATAACAATTTTATCATACATTACGTTCTCACATATGGACATATGTCAAATATCATATGTAAATGTGGACACACTTTGAAACGATGACATATATATCACAAAACACTTATACTAATTTGAATGTTCATTGAAAAAGACAGTATAAACTTTTTATCAATATTCCAAAAATGGCTGATTGTATAATAAACGATCATTATTATACAATCACATATCACGAGATTTATAACATATGCTATTAAAATTCCAAGATATTTGAATCCTGAAGACCCCAGTGTTTCCAAGTCTAACCCAACAAAATCAATAAAAATTCCCAGCGGATTAATTACCGTCGAATTTATCGTTCGTTAAAAACAAAGATCGCAGATAATCTGTTCAGCGCGGCCCATCGAATGCGCCTAATTGCAAGAATTAAATGCACCACGTCAAACAAAGCCGATTTATCGAGATCGCGATGTGACCAGGATCAAACGTAATCGTGTCCGAATCGGTCGAAAAGTGATTTGATCGGTCAGCCTCGAGATATCGATTCGATCGTATGCACGCTCGATTTCCCATGAAAACTTATGCAGCCGAGCGAACTAACCGAGATGCACCGACATGTGCAACGATAATTCAGCGGGACTATAGGTAGCTTCGGGCCTTCGCATCTTCTTCCGTGGCGATAAATCAGAACCACGAGAAAGGGTAGAAACAGACTGATGAATCACGAGGTTTAAGATGGGTTACTATAGCAATTTAGATAGAAATACTGCAGAATTATTCGAGCTAATAAGATGCACCGTTGTTTGAATTAGCCGGCTCCATTAATTTCTACTTGGATACATTTTCATGTGGTGCATAGTTTTAAAAATGCATCTTTTAATAGTCAGTTGATATTTTTAGCAGTGATTCATTTTTGGTAGTGCTGTCTTTAAGAGAGATGTTTTACTAGGAATATTTTTTGCAATGATGAATTTTTACTAGGGACATTTTTTAATAATGTTGCTTCAATTTTTATATTTTTAACTAAAGTGCACAACAATCTTTATATCTTACAAATATAAATAATAATATTAATAATATAAAATTTAAATAATTGTTTTACAAATAAAAAATATAAGTAACAAACTTGCAAATATAAAATATAAATAGCAGTTGTCATATGTCAAAATGATGTCCCTCATAAAATAAGTCCCCAAGGAAAGAACTGAACGAAAGAAAGAAAAATTGCAAGACAGGGTAATTAGAATGTAAATTGCAGAAATTTAAATACACGTTACAAGTTAAACCGAGTGGAAAAAGTCCCTTGAATATAGCAGCGAAGAATGCCAATCACAAAAACCCGTAACAACCCCATTCTCCGACAGAAAAGTGTTCAACCCTACGTGTAACAACCCCTTTCAGGCTGGTACAAGCAGGGGATGAATTTTGTTCCCCAACCACATGGAAAGAAAGTTAATTCGGTGGTTAATCAAACGTTTCTCCGTGAAATTACAAACATTTTTTGACGTGTTCTCTTCAATCTTTACATATGTGGTATCCACTTACTAAAAATATTATAATTGAACAATTTTTATTTATTTCTCATATGCACTTTTATGTTTGATTAATATCAAATTTCATGTGAGTATATCAACACATGTAACTTTACATCTTTCATGTGTTTGCTATTGATATGCGTATTTATATTCTGGTCGACGTGTTTGATATCATATGTATTTTCCATATGTTTAATATGTACATATGTATTCCAGATTGAGGTGTCTCACATTTTGGTACTAATGTACAAATTTTGGATGCATCTGACATGCATATGTATATCCTTAACGTGTCTCATGTTCATAGACACATCTCTCATACGTCAATCTACATATGTGTACATATGTGATATTGACAAACTCATACGTGCATACATTTCATTGACATCCAAATTAATCTGACATATATTCTATTAATCCACACGGTTTATATACCCTGGACGTGTTCCATATTCACATATCTCTCATACGTTATTCTACATATATTCACATATGTGACATTAATGAATGCACTCATACGTGCATGGATTTTATCGAAACTCAAACTAAGCTTCTGACTGTATATGCTACTAGTCTATCCACGTAAACATCCCTCATACGTCAATCTACATATGTTCACATATGTAATATTGGAAAATGCACACATGCGTCCACACATTTCCTCAAAACCCAAAGTAAACATTATATGCTATTAATCTATCCACGTAAACATCTCCCATACGTCAATCTACATATGTTCACACATGTGACATTGGCACACATACGTCCACACATGCTCTCAAAACCCAAATTAAATTAATTTTCAATAAATTACCATTCACCAAGCATACACAATTGTAACAGTGAACACCATATCGTATAAATACGATATGTTATGATGAAATCCGATATGAAGAATATGTTATCGATAAAGTTCGAAACTAATCAAAACGCGAATGCAGGATCGAATCCTGACACGTAGTAGTCGGAATACGTCGAGGATCGTCGCAATAAGCTATCGATATGTCGCAGAGCAGGAAAGGAGAAAGAAAAGAGTGACAGTTGTGATTTGTTCGCGACGATAATCGCGCGACGAGAAATCCGATCCATGGATCCAAACGAAGCGTCGAATCCAGATTTACGAGGTGCCAGGATGCGAATGACGCTAGAATCTCGCGGAACGTGTTTGCAGTTCGCGAATCAACCGACACACAAGCACGTCTCTAACTTGAATTTATTCCTCTGCCACGGGGAACATTAAATGGTTCCAGTCTTGCTTGCCTGGCTTCAATCTCTTCGTTCGATTCTACGATTAAACGGAACACTTTCGACGACGATGAAATCGCAGCACGAATACGCCGGGGAAGAGAATTCGATTTACACGGGGATTTTGATGACGTGAGTAAATGCCGATCCGTGGAATTTGTTTGGGAAAAAGCTGTACCAATGGAAAGTTCATTTTCTGCATTTATGGGGGGGTACCAGAAGACGCGCCGCGGGGATGTGCGAGTGCATGGATTTGGACATTCGTGGACGGGTAATTTAATTTGCATATTTGCAGTTTTTATGTTTGAACACTTTTTGATGGAGAAAAACGGTTCTGAGTTTGTAGATTCTTTAATTAGCAAATTTATGTTTTCACATTTTTAAATCTACAAATTTTTCAAGTTTTAATTTTTCAAATTTCCAAATCTCGTGACTTGTAGATTCCGAAAACACGGTTTTGAAATTCCTTAAATTTTCATACTGTCAGAAGATTTCCAGATTTGTAGGTTTCGAGATTTATAGATTTCCAAAATACCAAATTTACAAATTAACAAGTTTACAAACTAGAAAATCCTCAAGTATCTATATTTTCAAATTCCTAAAATTTTAAAGTTTCTAATACCCTAAAAATCCCTAGAACTTCCAAATATCCAAATTTCAAGTTTCCAATACCCTAAAAATCTCTAGAATTTGCCAAACATCCAAATATCCAAATTAGCAAATTTACAAATTTACAAATTTCTAAAATTTCTATATTTTCAAATTCCCAAAATTTCAAAAGTTTCCAATACACTAAAAATCCCTAGAATTGCCAAATATCCAAATTCGAAAAGTTTCAAATACCCTATAAATCCCTAGAATTTCCAACATGAAAAATCTTAAAATTTTTCAAAATTCCCAGAATTGTCAAATATCCAAATTTCTAAAATTCCCAGAATTGCAAAATATAAAAATTTCCAAAATTCCCAGAATTGCCAAGTGCCCAAATTTCTAAAATTTCCAAACTTCCAACATTCCGAAAATCCCCAAATATCAAAATATCTCCAGAACTGCCAAACACAAAAATTTCAAAAATTCCCAAAATTAAAAGAACCCCAAATACCTAAATTGAAAAAAAGAATATCTCGTTCGAAAATCCGAACAACGAATCGATACGAAATGTTTCAAAGACCGGCAGTGAATTCTACATAATACTCTTTCTCTATCATCGGACGAGAGCGATATAGTCCGTGTCCATAAAAGGCAACTGCTGTGACCAGCTGCCGTTCCTTCGATTCGCTCGCAGAAAATAGGTGCGCGCGTGCGATGAAAACGAGCACCGGACAAACGCCGAAGAAAATTGGAAAACCATTGTCTCTATTCTGGATTCGATCGACGTGTCCCCGTTGCCGCGAAATGGCACGTCGTTAAAGGGTTATTTTCACCGCAAGAACGGCTCAAAGACACCGACCGTTCATTATCGAATCGGGAAACCGCAATTACTCGATCATTTCGATCGAACGAACTGGACAATTCGTTTCTGCGGAAGTCGTTATCGAAAGTGTTTTTCAAACTGTCTTTTCGATGGTATAATAGCTTCTTCATGAAGCGTGCGATGCTTCATAATAAGCTTCTCTGCTATCAAATTGCAATATAGGGAGAGTCATTTTTAAGCGTTACAATTGTCAAATTTCTGAGTTTTTAAATTTACACATTTTTTGTTCAACTTTCAAATTATTGGAGATAAAAATGGAGAAGTGAAAAACAGACTTTAGATCTTCATATTATTATACAACATACAACATCACAATTATTAAAAATTCAAAAAACGTGTCCTAACAAAACCGACTTATGCAATAAAGTCTGAAAAAGCAGATTCCATATATTCCCCCAACAAAGAAGGTAGATAGAATCGATCTGGGTTGAACGTTTACTTATTCAGAACATAGAGCATCCTGTCGAAGCGTGAAAGGAAGGGAACCTCCTTCCCGTTGCAGGATAGCCGAAAATTCCAGTCTTGAAACACTAAATGCGCGGCGTCTCCCGGGGATCGATCGACTACGTTCAAAGCCGGATCTCCGCAAAAACGGCAGGAAATTCAATAACACTATCCTGAAGGTGAACGTATCCGATGCGTTTCGGTATGCAGGAAGCAACCTCGATTTCTGAAACGCTCCGCGAACTACTCCCGAAGGTACGCCCCTGGCAAGAGCTACCTGTTGATATCAAGAGAACCAACCAGGTAACCGGAATCACCTTACTGGCTGTAAACCGCGTCTGGCCATGTTGTGTACTCTTATTCCTCGACGACAACCTTAAACCAATTTTAACCCCATCGATCACGCTGTCACCCTCGTACTTTCGATCTTTATTGCGACACGCTACGATTCGAAACTTCTGTGTGATTAACCTCTTGGGTTGCGAGGGGTACCGATGTCAACCCATTAGTTGGCGCGTGAGGAGGATGATGTTTAGAACGGCTGCAATTGGTCATAGCTCTCGCGCCAACTCGTGGGTTGACGTCTGTAGGTATGATTAGATACTGGGACTTTTTTAAGTGAATTTTTGCTTTGAGTTTGGAGTGATGACTTGAGGTTTTACTAAATTTACAACTCATCAAATTTCTACATTTTTGAATAACTACATTTCCAAATTCCCAAATTCCCGAATTTCTAAATTTCCAAATTCCTAAATTCCCAAATTCCAGAACTTCCAAATCTCTAGATTACCAAATTCCAAAACTACCAAATCCTTAGATGCCCAAATTTCAAGACTTCCAAATCCCTAGATTCCCAAATTCCTAAACCCCTAATTCCCTAGGTTCCAAAATTTCTAAACCCCCAAATTCCAAGGTTCCCGAATTCCTAGACTCCCAAAAATCCCTAGATTCCCAAATTCCTAATCCCCCAAATCTCTAGTTTCCCAAATTCCTAAATTCTCAATTCCCTAGATTCCCAAATTTCAAGGCTTCCAAATCCCTAGATTCCCAAATTCCTAAATCCCAAATTCCCTAGATTCCCAAATTCCTAAACTCCCAATTCCCTAGGTTCCAAAATTTCTAAACCCCCAAAAATCCCTAGATTCCCAAATTCCTAAATTCTCAATTCCCTAGATTCTCAAATTCCTAAACCCCCAATTCCCTAGATTCCCAAATTCCTAAACCCCGAATTCCCTAGGTTCAAAAATTTCTAAGCCCCCAAATCCCAAGACTCCCAAATTCCTAAGGCCCCAAATCCCTAGATTCCCAAATTCCTAAACCTCCAAATCCCCAGATTCCCAAATCTCCAGACTCCCAAATCTCCAGACTCCCAAAAATCCCTAGATTCCTAAATTCCTAAACCCCCAATTCCCTAGTTTCCCAAATTCCTAAGCCCCCTAATTCCCTAGTTTCCCAAATTCTTAGACTTCTATATCCCTAGATTTCTAAATTTCTAAGTTACCAAATTTCTCAATTTTCAAATCCCTAAATACCCAAATCCTTAAATTTCCTAGTTAAATTCCCTTTCCACCTCCCAAATCCCTACATTCCTATATTTCCAAATTTCTAACTACCCAATTCCCTAATACCAAAATCACTAAATTATCAAATCTCCAAATCCAGAATTTCCTCCAACTTCACATACATTTTACACCACATCTTCAAAACCCCACTTCCTTTAAATTTCCACTAGCATTTATCTTGATATATAAAAATCCAGCTTCAAAACAACATTTTTCACAAAATTATTTACAATCATTCGCAAGCAAATTACCCAAGAATAAATTATGTCCTGCGTTTTCTTAAATTACGTAAACATTACCAGTTTTCTTCCCTCTTCAATAAATGCGAAGAAATTTTTCTTTTTTTTTTCTTGCAAATAAATTAATACGTCGTATCAGTTTGATATTAGAACCTGTTTGAAATTCTGTACCGAGTAAACGTTCCTTCATCGAATGACCTTTCGACAGATCGAACATTCTCTATTGCATAATCGATGCACACTTCAAATGTCATCTCTGCATTAATTAGGATTCAGTTTACCGTGAATAAGCTTGGATGCGCCGCGAAATTATGCGGCAAAAATGCAAATTCATTTCGTGAACGCAAAATTTGCTCGTAGCAAATTAATTCAATTTTATTAGCAACCAGTATTGTATCATATTTAATTATTTAATTGTTTGCACTCTGTACAATTAATATATATTCGATCATTGACGTTAAATCAATAATTGAATACATTTTACGTAATTTTATTATTTTGAAATTAATTAAAATTGTAAATTACGTGGTTCATTCAAATTTTATATTACATGATTAATTAAAATTATAAGTAAAATGATAAATAAAATTATACATTAAAATTAAAAATTATAAATTAAATACGTATAAGGAATAGGGATACTCAGTTAATTAATACAATTAATACAAATTTGAAGACAGTAAATCTGCAGAAAAGCTTCAGAATATTTGCAACAGATTTTACTAATTTATATGAAATTTGTTTCAATCGAAGGAATTTTCGAATTTGTCGAAAACAGAATAAAGGGAGAATATGAATAAAATAAATATTAACATCATATATCATCGAGTCGACTATTTTTTATACCGCCCGTTGGTTTCTCTACTTTATGTTTTCCATTTTTCTGGGACGCTAAAGTGAATATAAATATTTAGTTCGAAAACATAAATCACTCACTGGATACTACTAATTTCTCCCAGTGAAATCGATACATTTTTCATTGGTTAACTGTGATGGTAACGCAGTAAAAATTCACTTCAAATAAAAGTTACGATCATAAAAAAAGAAAACAATGTTACGTCGTAGTCGGGTATCAATTTCGCTTTGATTTCTGCGTAATTGCAGACGGAAAGATTATAGTGAATAAAACTGACGATGTATGGAGTTATTACGTTCGTTTATTTTCCAGTTCGAGAACGTTTGGTTAATATTTTATTTCGGTAGTGATTGAGTGTTATATGATCTGGGGAATTTTGTATAGAAGCATTTGTAATATTGCAAATTTCTACAATTTTCAAATTTCAAAATTTCCGAACTTTCAAATTTCAAAATTAAAAAATTTTCAAAATCCACAATTTCCTAATTTCAAAATTCCAAAATTCCAAATTTCAAAAATTTCCAAAATTTCCAAATTCCAAAACTCCAAATTTCCAAATTCCAAAATTCCAAAATTCCAAAATTCCAAAATTCCAAAATACCAAATTTTCAAAATTTCCAAATTCCAAAATTCTAAAATTTCCAAATACCAATTTTTTCAAATTTCAAAATTTCCAAATTTCAAAATTACCAAATACCTAATTTTCCAAATTTCCATATTCCAAAATTCTAAAATTTCCAAATTTCCAAATACCAAATTTTCCAAATACCAAATTTCCAAATTCCAAAATTTCCAAAATCTAAAATTTCCAGTACAAAATTTCCAAAATCCAAAATTGTCAAATTCCAAAATAACCGAAATCCAAAATCTTGAAATCCCTAAATCCCCAAATATTAAACTTACACTCCAAATTTTCAAAATCCCATTTTTCTAAATGTCCCAAATTCAGAACTCTCAAACCTCTCAGAAACTAAATTAACCCTTCAATGAAATTCAGTTAAATCACACCTGTGATCAACTGAAACTAAACTAGAAAAAAAACCGTCCTCTATTTTACTTTGTAAGAGTTCGAAAGGGACCGTGTCCCCGACACAAAGCATTTCACGGTGGATATTTTTACCCCGCAGCCCATCACGTGTGCGTGAAAACGATGTTTCGCAATCGATAGTGAATCAGAGCGTGTTAATGTTTCTTCCGACGTCCATGATTAGCACCGTCGCCGAAATTTTCATCGATCAACTCGCAAGGTAGGTAGCCGAGCATTCGCCTCGTTATCCGGATTATCCAGCTACCATTCATTTGTCATCCGATTCGAGATAGCACCGTTTAATCGGCGAATGTCGACTAGGAAGCGGACTCGATCGAGAATTTCAACGGAAACTCCGGTATCGAGACCAGAATCGGCACAGAAATAAATCAAACAGCAATTAAGAGTGCAATTACTAATCGTTAAGGGGTCCTAACCTGACAACCGGATTAACGATTCCGATCTATGATCGTGACGAATCTACGATGTGAATTCAGACTGAAATTTATTTTCAAAGTTCAACATTCTCGTCGTTTCGGGTAGGAAGATACACTTGTATTTTACAATGTTTTATCCCTTTGAGAATACTGACATGTGTGCACATCTGTACACTCGTGTGTGTATTTTTTTTAATTAATCAATGAGTTGTATATTTTTATTAATAAATAATTTATATTATTGATTGATTATCATGGGTATTTTACATTGTTTTATTTTAGGGATATTGACATGTGTGCACATGTGTACACTCATATGTGTATTAATTAATCGATGAGTTGTATAATATTTTTACTAGTGATTAATTTATATAATTGATTAATACGTATGATAATTAACTATCATGTGTATTGATTAATACATATGATAATTGATGAACTGTCATATGTGTTGATTAATATATGTACACAATTGATTAACATATGTATTTAGATAATAATTAATACATACAATTTATGTTTTAACATAATAATTAATTCAAATAATATACCTGTGAACAAATATATTATACAAAAATGTAAACATGTGTCATATTACACACACATATGACAATATCACGTATGACGTGATATGTGTTACATCGATTTCTCTGGTACAGCTGTTAATTATAAATGACAGAACATTTATATGTTCTGATAATAAAGATTTAATCACAGCTGCATCAAATAACCTGAATTTGATTTAATTATTCCATTGTATTCAGAAAATATCAATATTATTCGAAGCCTTACTTTATTCAAGAAAATTATTAAATTCATTTATACGTGCCAATTAAATCTCTCAAATATTTATTAAACACCGAATATGAATTTATATAATAACGATACATTAATAAATATCATATTTGTTTATTACGAATTCTTCGTTATTTTATTCTGTTTATTAATTATAATTAATTTCCAATTTGTTTACTGTAAATATTTGTAAGATGGAAATATATAAAGTTTCGAACGAAAACTACATCGTTTAATTTCTCACGCGCTATTAAAACATAAAGTAGGTATTTGCCCAGCGATCTATCGTTGCAGCATATACTAATTATACCTTGGTCATATTGTATTAATTATCCGAAAATGGTGCTTATTAATCATCGAAACGTGCTCGTTCGATGGGCAACATTATGATACATGTCTTTGTGATCAATTCACGTGGCGTAATGTTGCTTTTCCATTTATTTCCCGAATAATTAGCACCTGATAATGGCTACCGGTAATTAACAATCGATAATTACATACCCTGTAGCTCTCTGGGTTATTCGATGCCAATTGGTTGTGCAGATTTAGTTACGTGAAATCCTTCTGTTTAGGTGAACAGTATGTTTTCTTACCTGTAACAAATTAAATTAATTATTACAAACAATTAATAGAATTATTTTTGAAGGAATTGCAAAAATTAGTAATATTAAAATCAACATTACTGATGTAAAAATTGTATAAAAATGATGACATATAATATCATATAATTACAGATAATTTTTTAATATTTATTAACTATGTACGATAGGGCAAAATAAAATTATGATGTATAAATCAAATTGTAAATGAAAAATATTTATAATAAAATAATTTAGAATGAAATTATTTTTATAACATACTGATATAATATTATCATATGTACATATATGACAATATCACAGTCAATAATAATATTATACATACATTACAGTAAATTATAAAATAAAATTGCACACATAATATCAAATTTATACAAAAGTAAAATAATACAGAAATTAATTCAGTAATAAAAAAATTGTATAATAATTACAATCATTATATCCTTATCTACACGTTACCACGTAGTACAATATTAATATAAAATTGTAAATATGTATAACTGATTACCTCCCAAAGATTCCCTAGATTTCAGAAGAATCTAGGGAAAATCTAGGGAGTTTCCTGAAAAACATCTCACGAGAATCCAAAACAATTAAATCGAACAATTAAAAAAATCGACCATAAAATTTAATAAAATTCCGCCAACGCTCCACTTTCGCACGTCTCTAATGGGTCACTGACGACCCAAAAACGACGAGTGTTAAATAGATAACAGTCATTAAACGAGTTCCGCGATTCAGGCAGCAGTAAATTTATCTTAAGAAAGAGTTATACGCGGTCCAACCACCTGGTTATCAAATATTAAGATACCGCTGAATAATTAATTGGTCGTTGACTCGAAAAGTTGTGCCGGTGGCCCGAAACTTTAACGATAAAATAATGAGTCCGTTAACCGGAATATGTTGCGAGTACATGTTTCATTTCGGGGTACGTAGTTCTCGCGTGGAAGTTGGCGAATTTCAAGCACAGTTGCAACAGCGACGAAAGAAACGAGCAAGAAAAGCGCCGGGCGAAACCGACCGAAAGATTATTCAAAAGAAGTTAAAACCTGAATACTTAACGGTTGTTGCCCTTTGTGCAATCTTTTATTTAACCTCTTGTTGCCGTAACACTGTTGCATTCTTCTTATATTGCGTATTATGCCGGGGTACGGTTTTATAGTACAATGGGGAAAGAAATGAGAAGTAAAGAGTTTGGATTCGTTAAATTTAACGAGAATTTTATTGAGGAAAGTTTGAGAAGAATATTTGGATCTGGGGTGATTTTATGGTGAAGGGAGATTTCAAGGAGAGAACAATAAGGAGATATCAAGAAGAGTTGGGCAATAGGGAGATATCAAGAAGAGAGAGTTGGACAATAGGGAGATTTCAAGAATTAGAGAGATTTGGACAACTTCAAGGACAAATTCTATGAAAACTTCAGGTGACCTAGGGATATTGCAAGAAGAAGATTTTTTACTGTTTATCAATACCTACGTCTCCAAGTCTCTACGTCCCCAAATACATACGTCCCCAAACTCCTACGTCCCCAAATCCCTACGTCCCCAAAATTCCTACGTCCCCAAACTCCTACGTCCCCAAATCCCTACGTCCCCAAATTCCTACGTCCCCAAACTCCTACGTCCCCAAACTCCTACGTCCCCAAATCCCTACGTCCCCAAATTCCTACGTCCCCAAATCCATATATCCCCAAATCCATATATGCCCAAATTCCTACATCCCCAAATCCCAATATACCCAAATTCCTACGTCCCCAAATTCCTACATCCCCAAATCCCTACGTCCCCAAATCTCTATATTTCCAAATGTCTTTAAATCCCTACGTCCCCAAATTCCTACACCCCCATATCTCTACATTTTCAAATTACTACACCCCCAAACTCCTACGTCCCCAAATCCCTACGTCCCCAAAATTCCTACGTCCCCAAACTCCTACGTCCCCAAACTCCTACGTCCCCAAACTCCTACGTCCCCAAATCCATATATCCCCAAATCCATATATGCCCAAATTCCTACATCCCCAAATCCCAATATACCCAAATTCCTACGTCCCCAAATTCCTACATCCCCAAATCCCTATATACCTAAATTCCTACGTCCCCAAACTCCTACATCCCCAAATTCCTACGTCCCCAAATCTCTATATTTCCAAATACCTACGTCTTTAAATCCCTACGTCCCCAAATTCCTACACCCCCATATCTCTACATTTTCAAATCCCTACACCCCCATATCTCTACGTCCCCATATCTCTACATTTTTAAATCCCAACATCCCCAAATTCCTACGTCCCCAAATCTCTATATTTCCAAATACCTACGTCTCTAAATCCCTACGTCCCCAAATTCCTACACCCCCATATCTCTACATTTTCAAATCCCTACACCCCCATATCTCTACGTCCCCAAATCTCTACGTTTTCAAATCCCTACATCCCCAAATCTCTATATTCCCAAATACCTACGTCTCCAAATCTCCACGTTCCCAAATTTCCAACTGCTCAATCTCCTTCATCCACAAATCCTACACCCCCAAAAATAAAGTATCCCCACTAATCCCTATCAACCAACACCACCAAAAGCGCATTAAAAACACAGAATTTTGCAATAGACGACAATTAATTCACGACGGTCGAAACGGCGAGACAAGAGCAGAAAATTAGCAGAAAGTTTCCGAGGGGTAGCTTCGAAATCTGAACGCGTGAAATCCTCGTCAAGCTTGTATCTCCATTCTCAAAACGGTTTTGCCGGCGGAAAAGCCGCGGAGAGCCGGGAAAAGGGAGCAGAAGTAAAAAAAAAAAAATATAGGAAACGCGACACAAGAACCAAAGTTGCCGGCGGCGTTAACGGAGAAACGTTTTACGACGGCTTTCAAAGCGGCGCGCAATTTTTTCCACGCTTCCTTTTCTCATTCAGAAAGACACCGGGAGAGTGGAATGATTTTTTTTTCACCTCCCCGCGTTTCTCTATTTTTTCTTTGTCCCGCTGCACAACGGTGCATACACATTATCGAAAACGTTATGGCCACCGCGAAATGTTAACGTTCGTCGGGGCGCCTTCGTTTAATTAAAACACCGCCGTGCGTTGAATTTTCCTGGAAACGCGGAAAGTGGAGGAACTAGGGTGATTTTAATTGAAAAAGTGCTCGTACAGTCTTTCGTTTCGAATGTTAGGTTTGAATGGAGGGTAACTGACGCGTGGAGTTTAATGATACGGATTTTATTTTTTGGGTTTAATTTATTTTAGGGAAACAAGGGTTGTAAAGAGGGGATCAAGTTTTGGATTTTTAAGAATTGTAAAAAAAATATGTGGTCAGATATTGTAGCGTTTGTTAGAAAATGAATTAAGCAATCTTCCAGGAGAACAAGATGATATGTAGTACATACAAGAGCACATAACTGAATTAAGTTTCAGTAGAAGACGATATATTGTCAGACATATTACAGAATGAACCAAATTAAGTAGCTCCAGCAAAATAAGACGATATACCGTCAGACATATATTAGACAACGAGTTGAATTAAGTACTTCAAGTGAAACAAGACGATATGCCGTCAGACATATATTAGAGAACAAACTAAATTAAGTTCAAGTGAAATAAGGCAGTATATAGTCAGACATATATTAGAGAATGAATTAAATTAACCAGTATAAGTGAAATAAGACTACATGTCGGACATATTAGAATGTGAAGTAGTTATAAACAAGATATATTGTCAGACATGTCAGGGTATGATCTGATTTAAACAATTTAAGTGAAACAAGACGGTACATAGTCAGACGTACATACGGAAGCTGATTTAAATAATTCAAGTAGGGTGTGATATACAGTCTGAAACAATAGAATGTTGATTTAAGTAAAATCTGACGATTTGCTATGTTTAGGTCCACATTTATGTTGGTAGATAAATACAAATGTAGTGTTTGGTATATTTAGGTCCACATTTGCAATGTTGGTAGATAAATACAAATATAGTGTTTGATATATTTAGGTCTACATTTGTTATGTTTATACCTAAATTCATACATAATATTTGCTATGTTTAGGTCTATGTTTGAAATGTTTGCAGCTAGGTCCAGTGTTTGCTATGTTTAGGTTCATATTTCCTATAATTAGAGTTAAGTATAGACATAGTGTTTGCTATGTTTAGGTCGACATTTGCAATGTTCATAGTCAAATCCAAACATAATACTGGCCATACCTAGATTCCTATATTCGTCGTCATTATCATATTTCACATCATTATCACATCTCCATATTTACTATAATCACATCCAAAAATATTACGTCCAATTATTTGCTACACGAAACAGAAACAAAACAGCCACTAAAAGAAGAACATCTGATGGTCATAAAATCCAGGACAGATAAGAGCAGGAAAATTTAACCAGTCCGTTCTCTGATTAATTTCAAACAAGCATTGCGGAGCAGCATTAATGGAACTGTCTGTCCGTACGTCAGCGGGTCCACCGCATCGTAGTTTACACCGGGTTGTCACCTGAAACGAGGTCCATTTTCGTGGCAAACGGACCACGAGGGCCGCGGTGGAAAAAAAGCGGAGGTTCATGGGGAGAATTTACGTGGACGAATTCAGCGGCTGTCCGGATCAATTGGACAGTGTCGGGTATTATTCGGTGTACGAACTGGTTCAGGAGACCCCCGCTTCGAAATCCATAAATCTCGGCTGCTCTCCGTGCATCCGTTCCTCTCGTTCTACGATCGTCGTTCTCGTTTTCTGCGTTTCGCCCCCAGGACACTGTAATCTTGCGACCCTACACACCCCACTTTCATCCCCGCTTGTATTCTCTTCCGCTGTCGACGATATCTTTTTTACCGGGCGTTTCTTTCGAACACGACTTTACCAGAGCAACTGGGAGCAAGTGTGAATTTAACTGGCGTATTTGTTGTTCGACATTTTTAACTCGATGTTTGAGTATGGTTCACAGATGTGGCAGCAGAATGTTTCGAAATTTACAAACAATATTTCAATACTCCAAACACCGAAACTCCAATAATTATCGAATTTCTAAATTTTCAAATATCTAAATTCCTAAGTCTCTAAATTTCAAAATACCTAAATTCCCAAATTGTTAAACTTCTACAGACGTAAATCCTCAAATTAATATGTTTTCAAATTGCTAAGCTACAAAATCCCCAGATACCCAAATTCCTGGACTACCAAATCCCTAGATTTCCACATTTCTAACCCTCTAATTCCCTAGATTGCTAAATTCCTAGACTTCCAAATCCCTAGATGTCAAAATTCCTAAACTCTCGATTCCCTAGATTCCCCAATTCCCAAGCCCCCAAATACCTAGATTCCCAAATCCCTAGATACTCAAATTTCTAAACCCCTAATTCCCTAGATTCCCAAATTTCTAAATCCCCAAATAACCTAGATTTTCAATTCCCTAGATTCCCAAATTTCTGAACCCCCAATTCCCTAGATTTCCAAATTCCTAAACCCCCAATTCCCTAGATTCCCAAACCTCGAAACCCCCAATTCTCTAGATTCCTAATTTTCTAAACCCCCAATTCCCTAGATTCCCACATTTCTAAACCCCCAATTCCCTAGATTTCTGCATTCCTGAGCCACTAAATCCCTAGATTCCCAAATGTCTAACACCCCAATTCCCTAGATTCCCAAACCTCGAAACCCCCAATTCTCTAGATTCCTAATTTTCTAAACCCCCAATTCCCTAGATTCCCAAATTTCTAAACCCCCAATTCCCTAGATTTCTACATTCCTGTGCCACTAAATCCCTAGATTCACAAATGTCTAACACCCCAATTCCCTAGATTCCCAAACCTCGAAACCCCCAATTCTCTAGATTCCTAATTTTATAAACCCCCAATTCCCTAGATTCCCAAATTTCTAAACCCCCAATTCCCTAGATTCCCAAATTCCTATTCCCCCAATTCCCTAGATTTACAAATTTCTGAACCCCCAATTCCCTAGATTCCCAAACTCCTCAAACCCAAATCCCCAGATTCCCAAATTTCTAAGTTCCCAAATTCCATCTGTCTCCAACTTCATCTGTCAAATTCCCCTAAAATTCTCCCCTAATTTCATCAGATAAAATCCTAAACCCTACAGTTTAAATTAAAGTACCATGTAAAATTTCACAGAACCCGTACAATTAAAAAATACGTGCAACCAGTTCCTAAATATAGACGTTAATCGTCGAAACGCACTAATTGGTTTTAATTAACGTCGAAGAAAAAAAAAAAAAGAAGTGGCCATCATGAATTTCTCAGCTACGTATCATCTTTCATTAGGCTCATCAATTTCATTTAGTCGGTTGCACGGGTGCTCGTTAGTCTTTTATTTCCCCGCTCGTTTTTCCCCATAATTCTCATCGCTCGCAACGTGTTCTCATTTTCCCGGTGTATCGTCAGCAATTTCTCCTGTCCCGTTTCTACTTTTTTTTCTCCTCCCTTTCTCTCTTTCTTTATTTTCCTTCGTTCGTTGCTGCCAGCTTCTCTCGGCTCACGTCCTTCATCGTGTACGATTTTTGCGCCGGTCCATAGCCTGACATTTTCCTTGCCGAAAAATCATGCCCGGGGAGAAATGAGAACAAAAATTACTGCACCAACGTTCGCGGAATCCGCAACATGATCCGCAATTTCTTTCGCGACGTTACTGCGGATTTTAATTAAATTTCGCGCCGAGTACATCGCTTGGTGTTAAGATTCATTTACACGTTATCACGTGGTATCAACAATTATTCGGTCACTTTACACTGTTTATTTTAGTTTTTATTTTTTAGGAGTTGATTAAAGGGATTAGAGTCACTTCCTGAAATTTTTATATATTTGATTATTGATATTATTGATATTATTGATATTGTTGATATTGTTGATATTATTGGTATTATTGGTATTATTGATATTATTGATATTATTGATATTATTGATATTATTGGAATTATTGATATTATTGATATTATTGATATTATTGATATTATTGATATTATTGATATTATTGATATTATTGATATTATTGATATTATTGATATTATTGATATTATTGATATTATTGATATTATTGATATTATTGATATTATTGATATTATTGATATTATTGATATTATTGATATTATTGATATTATTGATATTATTGATATTATTGATATTATTGATATTATTGATATTATTGATATTATTGATATTGTTGATATTATTGATATTATTGATATTATTGAATTATTGATATTATTTATTATTGATGATTGATTATTGATTATTTAATTAGTCAGGATTTTTTTTAGAAATTTTCATTTTTTTACTATTGATATTAACGTTAATTATATTGATTAGATTCACTATTTTTTCTTCTCGAAATTGTTATTCCTCTGTTATTGATATTAACGTTAGTTACATTAATCAGATACAATATTGTTTGAAAAGTTTTAATTACTTTATTTGCTATTGATATTGACTTTAATCGATATTTATTTGAGAGTAGAAATACTGTTATTTAATTCTGAAATTAATTAATTACATATGTGGTATTTTATCATAATTTAATTTTATTGTTGCTAGTGTTGATATCTAATGATACTTCTGTTGTTTATGATGTTGTTATTGTGGCAATTATTGTTAATATTCCAATTGTTGTTACATTGTTGTTGTATTTATATTCAGCATGAAAAAATAAAAGAGAACGTTTCGAATTTACATGTTAATAACATCATGTAAATAATAAAATTATTAATTACTCACACATAAATAACATAATTCCAATATATTCATAATTAACATTACAAAATATTCACAATAAATATTAAAAATCCCGAAACAAATATAAAAACCCAAAATCCCGACATCCGCATATAACATTAAACACGATTAAACGACATCCAGTTGCAATTTCATTTATAATGATATCGCCGCTCAGAAATTCATTAAAGTCGATAATTAGCCGGTCGCGTTAAACGAACGGCTTATTAAAAGATCGATATCAAAAGCAACGTATCACCGCGAAATTATTGTCGATGAGAAATCAATGGCTCAGCATAAAACATCCGGAATTACAGGAAGGTAACCGAAGAAAATGATCAACCTTCAGCTTTTTCACCGAATCTTTCTACTCCGCTGACAGGAGTCTTTGTCTATTTGTTCTTCTTTTCAACTTAACCCGTTTTACCTCGGTTTTGCTTGATCTTCTCGGGATTTTCCCGCAAGCTCCGCGGAAAAGCTACTCGACTCGCATCGAGATGGGTTTGAAAAGGAATTGTTTCGCGTCGAAACTTTTCCGACGACAAAACCGCCCGAACTTTCGCGGAGGGGGGATCAGTTAATTAATGCTCTCTGCTGGCCGGCGAAAATTGGAATATCAACACGTCGAAAATCCGAGAGGATTCGATGTATACCCGCAGGACTCCAAGGACTGCGGCGATATAAACAAATATATATTCGCGTTTGTTTCGTTTGATTTTAGTGGGAGAGGGTGTTGATGATTGATAGGTAGGTGTGAAGGTGTCGATGGTGAATATGATCTTTGGTGTTGATTTGAGTTCTTGGTCAATTTAGGGTTGTTGAGATTGAGAAATAAATTTGAGATGCTTTTGTGGAGTTTGATGGAGGGTTGATTAAATAGGACGGGAGAAAATATTATTCGTTATATGCAGATTTGAAAATTGGGAAATTTGAATTTTTGTATGTAACATTTCGGAATTGCAAACATTTGGAAATTTAAGGATTTGGAGATTCTGACTTCTCAAATTTCCAAATTCTCAGATTTCCAAATGCACTAATTCCCCAAATCCCTAAATTTCCCAACTTTCAATACCATTAATAACCAAAATCCCTAAATCTTCAACTCCTCCATCTCTCAAAATCCCTAAATCGTAAAATCCCCCAATTCTTAAAATACTTAGAACATGAAATCCACCAACTTTCAAAATCCCTATATCACAAAACTCCTCAAATTACAAAATTCCCCAACCCACAAAATTTCTACATCCCCAAATCTTCCAACTTTCAAAATCCCCCATCTCTCAAAATCCCTAAATTCCCAAATCCCCAATTCTCAAGATCCCTAAATCCCAAATCCCCCAACTCTCAAAATCCCTAAATTCCTAAATACCCCACCTCTCAAAATCCCTAAATCCCAACATCCCCCATCTCTCAAAATCCCTAAATTCCCAAATCCCCAATTCTCAAAATCCCTAAATCCCAAATCCCCCAACTCTCAAAATCCCTAAATTCCTAAATACACCACCTCTCAAAATCCCTATATTCCTAAATCCCTCACCTCTCCCCTAAATCCCCAAATTCCCCAACTCTCAAAATCCCTAAATCCCAAATCCCCCAACTCTCAAAATCCCTAAATCCCAAATCCCCAACTCTCAAAATCCCTAAATTCCCAAATCCCCAATTCTCAAAATCCCTAAATTCCCAACATCCCTCAACCCTCAAAATCCCAAAATCCCCAAATTTCCATCAAAAATTCACCTACCCCAAAAATTAATTATCCCTGAACCATTACCATCAAAAATGCCCCTCTTCAACCCTAAAAACGTCACGCAACAAGACCTCCAACCCTCCACATTCTCCACAAATTAATCACCCCCAATTAACACGTCAATTACTAATTTTTATTCCCTCGAAATTGCGAAGCAACATTTGCACGAAAAATATCCGCGAAATTATATAATTTGCTTTCGCATCAGCGTGCTACGCGTTTCGCATTGAAAACAGCAATCCATTTAATTCCTGTCGGTGCTTTAACGCAAAACGATATTAAACGTCTCGTTTCAACAGTTTCAAAAGGACCTCTCGGATTTTTACGCCGTCTTTTTTTGTCTCGTTTCCTATTTTTTTTTTTTTTTTTTTTCGCACTAAAGCTTTCGTCCTGTTTACCCCGTCGATCGGGAATCGAATTTAGGATATTCCGTGGAAAAGGATCGTACACTGCTACTCGTACGCGCAAACATGATTTGCATGAAACGATTTCCCCGGACGAACTTTCATCATTACAGGCTCAATTGGCTCGGATTTTAATTAAAAGTTTCGATAGAGAACAAGCGATTCCGGGCGCTTAGCGTTGATTATAATCGATCATCTTTGATCGTCGCATTGAAATTCAAGCTGCCGCTTTCTCCGCTGGACGTCGAAAGTTTCTTATTTTCGCGCCGTAATATTCTCGGTGTTGAATATTTTTCTCCTTCCGTCCTTTGTTTCGTGCATCGTCGCGAAATAATTGTATTCCCCGAATTAAAATGCGATCCTTCGACAGAGGATTAATTTCCCTCGGATATAAAAGAGACGGCTGGAATTAATTTTGATCTCTCGTTTTTTCGCTCGCCGTCTAATAATTCCATTGCTGGATGTTATTAACATTTCTCGCTGTCTTTCTTTCTGCTCTTTAATAACCGATATTTGCCTGGATTAACGGCATTGTTATTTGTTTAATAAAATTACTCTTTGCTGCTTACTTTTGCGTCGTGTTTCATTCTCTTTCGACGGAGAAGCGAAGGTTTTAATATTCTTTGAGTGACTGTTGGAATTTCTGTATTTCCACGTCTTTTACGTAATGAAGTTCTACATTTTTTCAGGTCTTTGAACTTTTAAAATAGATTTTTCGATTTGGAAAATTTTAAGGTTCTGAATTTTTGAATTCTTGAATGATCGAATTATTGAATTATTGAATTATTGAATTATTGAATTATTGAATTATTGTATTATTGAATAATTAAATAATTGAATAATTGAATGATCGAATTATTGAATTATTGAATTATTGAATTATTGAATTATTAAATTATTGAATTATTGAATTATTGAATTATTGAATTATTGAATTATTGAATTATTGTATTAACGAATTATTGAATTGCTGAATAATAATATGAATTATGTGAATTATTTATTGAATATGAATACGAATTATTTGAATAATTTCATGAATATAAAACATGAACAATTTACATCAATTATTTAATCGAATTGCGAATTTTTTTCACGCGAGTAAGGGAGAAGATTTCCAAACTCAATTACGGTCGCGATATTAATTACTAACGTAATTAAGGACTGATTACATCATTGCAACGTATGCATATAATACAACATGTAATCGATCAGGCTACATCAATCAGGCGCGAGATGGTCAATTAACTAACAGATGAGAGATATTATGGCGACATAATAGAAAATCTGATAATCTTACGGGACATAACGTTGTTATAGACATCGTTTCTGTTCTTCGGCTTAATGAGCAGATTCGATCATTCGGTGTTTAATAAAGAGACAAGAAAAAGAACTGTATAAGAATTGGAAAAGTGATTACTCGAACGGAGGAGCTTATTCTTCTTTTACTTGTCAATTATTTCCCTTTGAATTTTTTAATTATTATCCTTTAATTATTTTAGCTGGAGATGTGTTTAACATACGGGGATTTGAAATTGTAATTTTATATAAAGTACATCGTTGTCAATTATTGTGTATCTAAAGTCTCCTTATATTTAAACGGCTTTAAATATAGACAAATGTTTCAGAAGTTGTAGGAAACATTTCAGATGTTCTAAATATTTCACATATGTCACATATGCACACATGCTTAAATATATTCGACACGTATCTAATATTTTACGTACTTAAATATCACATACATTCTTAATATCCTACATATTTAAATATTTAACATATTTTAAACATTTCAGATGTTCTAAATATTTCACATATGTCACATATGCACACATGCTTAAATGTATTTGACACGTATCTAATATTTTACGTACTTAAATATCACATACATTCTTAATATCCTACATATTTAAATATTTAACATATTTTAAACATTTCAGATGTTCTAAATATTCCACATATGTCACATATGCACACATGTTCAAATATATTTCACACGTATCTAATATTCTACGTACTTAAATATCACATACACTCTTAATATCATACATATTTGAATATTTGACAAATTTGAAGCAAATTTAAACTTGAAATTCAACTGAGTACATTTAAGTATCCTACACATATGTACATTTATGTAATTCTACACATATTGTATATTTAACATATTAAATTAACAATTCTACATATGTACTTAAAATGCTATATATAAAAGCTTGCATTAAATTTAGCAAACAGAAAATACTTTCGATAATTTCGTTTCAGTTGCTCATCAGCGAGTAACATAGTTTTCGACTTGGCTAAACTTCAAGACCTAACCCACACCCTAACCCGGCAAGGCCTCGTCGTACCATCTGACGTCGAACTCGTTTAGGGCAACGATCGACTTGCATTTGCATCGAAGCCTCAAGTACCGTAAGTGACATGCCAAAGCTGAGGCAAAATTAATTACCCGTTACGCTAAGACGATACAGTCGATTCGTTTTAATGATTGATCAGACAGCGATGTAGACGGCCTGATAGTTTAAGCTGTTAGGTAAACGTGGATTTCGGTAGATCAAACCTTGTAATTAATCAACTAACACTAACCTTTATAATGTTCACATGTATCAAAACGTGTAATTTAAAAATGTCTGACAAAGGTGATTGAAAAATATATTCACATTTTATAATTTTTGTTATATCTGTCAAGGTTCAAATATAACAGGGATTTTTAGGATTATTTAGTAAGAAGACCTTCTTGACATTTTTGTTGAGGATACCATCATTAAATTTTTACTAATTATTGTTTAAATAGATCTAATGAAGCTGTAGATAAAAATGAATGCGAATAAAAGTGATAAATCTATAACAAAAAATAAATGGAGATAATGGTAAAGATATTAAATTTTTCAAACGAAAATGAATCTAATACATAATCGATAAGAACATTGAAAAAGAATCAGAAATTGAAGTTGAAGTACCGATACGACTATATTGACAAGTCTGATGGATTTTCGATGAAATTTTACACATATCCGCGATCAAAATTGCAAATCAGAAAAGCACAGACGGTGACCTGATGCAAAATCGATGCATGGTTTATTAAAAATCGGAAACATGAAAAGAGAAATGCAGAGTTATCGCTTTGGTAACTTTAATAACTTTTTCATCAAATTCGAGGGGACGTATTCGTGTTTGAAATTGCAAAATTTCTATGTAATATTTCGCTGAAATTAAAATAACGTACAGGGGAAACTTTCGGGAGATTATTAGTTTTATGCAAAATAGAGAGATGAACACGGGAGTGTGATATAGTAATGGGTACATTTGGTAAGATCTGGGTTAGGTAGTATCAAGTTTAGGGGTACAAAATTTGGAATTTTGGGATTTTGGAATTTCACATTTTTAGATTAGAAATTAGACAATGTAAAATTTGGAATTCGAAAACTGTAAATTCTCACATTCCAAAATTCTCACATGCTCAAATTCACATATCTCTGTATACTCAAATTCCCAAATCCTCAAATCCCCAAATTGTTACACCCCTAAATTCCCACATCCCCAAATTCTCACATCCCTAATTTCCACATTCCTAAATTCTCACATCCCCAAATTCACATATTTCCAAATTCTCACATCGCTAATTTCCACATTCCCAAATTCTCACATGCTCAAATTCACATATCCCAAAATACTCAAATTTCCAAATCCTCAAATCCCCAAATTCTCACACCCCTAAATTCTCACATTCCTAATTTTCCACATTTCCAAATTTTCACATCCCCAAATTCACATATCCCTAAATACTCAAATTCACAATTCCTCACATGCCCAAATTCTCACATCCCCAAATGCACATATGCCAAAATATTCAAATCCCCAAATCCTCACACCCCTAAATTCCCACATCCCCAAATTCCCATATCTCCAAATTCTCACATCCCTAATTTCCACATTCCCAAATTCACAAATCCCAAAATTCTCAAATCCCCGTATCCTCACACCCCCAACTTTCTGTACATTATAATTGTAATTACTTCTGCCTGTCCCGAAAAATAAATCACATTGCAAGGTACCAAATAAAAAAAAGAATCCGTCGACAAAGGAGGGTAAAAACGGTCACGGTTCTTCGGTCCATTTTCGATCAATCAACGTAACAGGGTAAAGCATCGAATTCACTAGCGATACGATTCTCGGATCGATCGCGAACAGAGCGGCACTTGAGCGAGTAAACTTTCGACGATCGTTCAGAGTGACACTAGCTCGAGTATCCGTCGAATAATTTTTCGTAATTGAATCCTGTTGGCCAAGAATTATAAGGGTTCTCGAGTGTTGACAGTCCCTCGACTCGACGTCCTTTTTTGCACTGTCAAAAGCAACCGGGGGCGAGGTCGCCGCGAATCCAAAGGACCGATATGACCCCCGACGTAGATTGATGAGTATTCGTGAATCGCGTGTTCCGATTCCGCGCGAACGATCATCACGGCGTCATGTTGCGTTCGATTGCATGCAATTCCCAGATGAAATTTCGTGACTCGATGTATCGACGCCGATATCTGTTAGTAATTTTGTGCATTTCGCGTCTCGATTTTTTCCTACGGGCTTCGACGTACATTTCCCGTGGATACGTTTCTAACGTATACGTTTTTAACATATTCGTTAATCACACGGTTTCTTACGATATATGGCGGGAATAAATATTTGGACGATTTGTTTGGCGGACGGGTGTTAATTGGTAAGATATCGGAGGTGGTAATTATTGCACGATTTTTCGGAGATACGAATTTTTTTTACATCGGTGAATTATCAGATTTATAAGTTTGTTAATTTTTGAACATGGTAGAGTGATGGAAATATGATACTGTTTTATGATAATGATGTGTTATATGATATATGATAGTGGAAGTGTATTAGTCGTCAGAGGAATATGATGATACAATGTGTAATTATGAATATGATAACAGTGATATAATAGTAGAAGTAATAATAAGCAAATCATAACAGAAATATGATAATGGTATATACGAGTAACTAATGTGATAACCGATTATGATAACCTGTACGTTAATAAAATGTGATAAATATTCCTTATAGTATTACTTATGGTATATGATAATTCGTTATGATAGTGAAATACATTTGAATATGATAGTCAAGCATGTATGATAATAGTCAAACTATGATAGCATGAATATCACAGTTATTTTCTCATGAAATACTTGAGTGTGATAGGAAAGCATAACATATGATAATCAAAATATAACATGAATTCTAATACATGCTTTATGATAGTTGAATACAACACTCACATATAACAGTAATCTATCACACTAAAAACACATTAATATCTACATATTCTATAGAAGAAAATAGAAAAATAGAAAATGAAAAATTTTCTATCATATAAGAATAGAATCGTTGAATTTCTAGACAATATATATCATCATAATTCGAGATTCCAGCGTATTTCCGTTCGTGAAATTTCAGAAATGCTACACGGAAACCACAAGCCGACACACTAAAGATTTCATTGTCGCTGGAAGGGGCTTTAAATTGGCCGTCGCACATAGAGAGTTTAATTACAAATCCCTCATATTAGAAGCGGTCGATACAAAGGGCTGTTGCGGAGGGCAAATAGCCAGGGGCTCCTTTTCGACCTCGAATCGTAGTTTCCGGTTCCATTCAACGCCAGGGTTGCGTTATTTAAATTCAAATGCGAAAACGGAGGTCCAGGCAACTGGTGGATGCTATCAATGACACGAAAAAAAAATGTCAAATTGCCGATATCTGATTGCGACCCTTTCTCCTCGAAATGGATTCCGATTTCTGCGCAGACTATTTCGAATTCCGGACTCGCGAATCCCGTCGTTTTTTTTACTCAAAATTACTTGACACTTCGTTGTATTTTATCAAATCATTTATTTAATTTAATAAAACATGACTACAAAATTTTGTTTCGAATTTTATATAAAGACAATTTTTATATATTTCAAAGCAATTTTTTTTAAATCAACCTATTTAGGTTCATATATCTATACGAAAGTATTATTGTAATTGTGAAATTTTATTTCGTAAGACAATTTTGACACGTCGAAGCAATTTTTTTAAAATTAATCTATATGAATTAAATTCCCCATAGACAGAAATTGACCCAGAAACTTGATTCGACGATTCAGGGGATTTGAGTCTTCTCCCTGGCATACAATCGATGCTCAATTAACGAGCCAATCGCGTAACTAATACCAAGTCGACGCTGCAAAGGCTTCAATCACCGTCTGGTAATATACTAGCCTTAATTTAGGGCGGTTAATATGTACGGGACGTGGGCCAACAGGACGTGCATCTTTCGTAACCCATGTGGTGGAACTTTGGTGCCCTTATGGGAGACGGTGAGCAAGATTACAGGACTATGGGAAAGCGTTATTTAGCTCGCTCTGTAATTACAACCAGGACACGCGACTCTCGTGTGCTGTCTATGTACACGTGTGCGTGTGTGTTTTGCACTGCTTTTGACGTGCTTTAAGCGTCTGTTGAAAGGATACGTTTATGGATTACCTTACTGACAGAGCGATTACCTTACTTTATCGTTCAATTTTAATTTCACTTTGTACAGCACTGTTTGTTAATTTGAATTCATGTAGGATATTTACACATGTGGTTAATTTTTATTCTCATTGATTTTAATTATCAAATTATAATTGTGATGATTTCTGTGGTGTAGTTCTAGCAATATATGTGGATTTTTGTGATTAGCTGTGGGGATGTAGTTTCAGTTAGGTTAATTCACATATGTGTCATATGTGAATGTTCATGTGAATATTGATATTCGTACAGAAATATATGAACGTATGAAGATATGGACGTATATTAACATATGAATACATAAAATAAACATCTGGAACACATGCGAGTGTATGAATATGTGAGTATGTATGAACATATGAACACATATCAATACATGAGCATGTGAAGCCATACAAACATATGGAATTCATGGACACGTGAACACATGAACAAATATTAAAATGTGAACATATGAACACATATGAATATATGAACATATGAACACATATGAACATATGAACACATATGAACATATGAACACATATGAATATATGCACATATGAAAACATTGGAATATATGAACATGTAATAACATACAAACATATGAATATATGAACATATGACCACATATGAACACATAAACATACGAATATATAATTGTGTAAGTCGATAAAAAAGACTAGAAAACATACTGTAAACAACATAAAAATGAAATGAACCACCTTTAAGCAACAATTTATCAAAATTCCCTACAAACATCAAAGTAATAAAATTCCCTATAAACATCGAAGTAATAAAATTCCCAAAACGTGAACATTTTCGGACCATTTTGTACGAAGCGAAGAACGTTTCGAGTATCAATAAACAATAACAGGTAAACGAAGAGAGAATGTATCGAGAAGGTTGTTCAGAGCGAAACGATAAATAAGTTGGTATTTCAAGGAGTCGTTCTTGAATTGCAAAAAGAGGTTCAGTTTCAGCTGGTAATAAATTCGTTGGAGCGGTAAGCATTCTTCTCGCGAGCATTCGTAACTCTCTGTCCCGGTTCGGTCTCATCTTTCTAAGCAGAATTTTCGCGAACCAGGTCAATGTTTCGCGGCGGTGCGAACTGGATCGAACGTTGTGTCCCAGGGAATGCTGGCACATCGCCCAGAAACGTATTATGTCCCGTCGACTGAGGTTCCGTAGCGACATCGCTACGGCCCTGCCAGAGGAATCATCGGGAACACCACGCTCGATTTCCGGGATAGGAAATTCCACAACTTCCCGGCTAATGGGGCTGCACGAGACGACGACGTCGTTTAGAGGGTGCTTTTATCGAATTCGTTCGCTCGAGACAAATTTTTGACGAATACTCCGAAATACGGGAAAATGTATCAAGCCCGATAATTTCCTTTATTTCTAGTCATCATGGAGGCACATTTAGTATGCTTTGTAAATATTTTGGTTATTCTAGATCATTAGGGTGATGGGCTGTTATTTTAGGATGTAAGGTTGAAGTTGGCTACTTGGGTTTTATTAAATTAATAATGCTAATTAATGATGTTAGGGGTTAGTATTCTGCTCTGTAAATATTTTAGTTATTTTAGGGTGATAGGGGGTTGGGATCTAAGGGTAATTTGTTTATAATTTGAAGTTGTGTGTTGAAGAGTACTTGGATGATTTCATAAAATTGTGTTTATTAATGATTTTAGGGGAATGTTGGGTACTTGCAAGATTAATTAATCTTAATTAATAATTGTAGTAAATAACTATTTAACGTTCTTTGTAAGACATGTGTTAGTAATTTTATCAAAAATCATATTAAGTCATATCATATTAAAATTTGAGTAATACATTCGTCAATAAATTTCAACTGAATTTGATGTTAAAAAACACAGAGAAAATTTATGGAGAACTGCAAAAATAAAAAATAAGAAAAACTTCAACTAGTGATATATCATTTACGTTTCACATAAATCATCTTTTAAAGTATTATAATAACAAATTATGAATACGTACACATGTGACATTTATTAATTACAAACTTCATAACTAAATATATCACCTCTGTAAAACATTATTAAGGGATTACTCAAATAATTACTGAAATATTTAAGACCACCATTTTGGTTAATTATCCTTACAAAAAAATTAAAAACCAAGCCAGATAAAAAAAAAAAGAATAAAAAAAGAATAAAAGAAAGTGAATAAAATATTAAAAATGCGATACTAAAAATTAAAAATGTATTGAAGAAACCTCATTAACGATGGCGAATTCGAGATTGCAAAAGATCCGAGCAAATTTTCGTAATTGTTTAATGAGAAATACGGGAACATTCATAATTCAGTTTGCTCTGTCGGCTGAGCCGCGGATTTAGTTCTTTTTCGCGCGGCAAGGATTTACACGTGAAACTTTTACAGAATCAGGGCTACCAGTTTTATTTTCCGTTTTTCCCCCGATGGGACACGTAAACGGCAATCCCTAAAGCGCGAACGTGCGCGTTACCTTTAACTCGATTTTCATTGTTTCAATGAAATACCGAAGCTGCGCCGAAAATTGATTGCTTTACTACTACGTGCACTTTACAGCCGACGCTCGTACTGTTTTTATCATTTTTTTTTTTTTTTTCACTCCTCGATGGATCATCAAGATTAACGAATTTTATCTTTTTCGACGTCACATCACTGCAAAACTCTCTATAAAACAACAACGAGACAATTTAAATGCTCTATAGTTCGATGGAAAGAAATAATTTTGTCGCTATTGCAGAGCATCATATTTTTTATCCACATTGCAATTTGAAATTTGGTAATTTGGGGAATTTGGGTAAATTTGGGTAAATTTGGGAAATTGGGGAATATGGTGATTTAGGGAATTTGGGGAATTTAGTGAATTTGGGGAATTTGTGAATTTGAAAAATTTGGGAATTTAGAAATTGGAGAAATTTTGTAACTAGATAAGTAGAAATTTAGGGAATTTGGGGAATTTGTGAATTTGGAAATTTGAGAAATTTGGTAACTAGAAAAATAGAAATTTAGGGAATTTGGGGAATTTGTGAATTTGGAAATTTGAGAAATTTGGTAACTGGATAAATAAAAATTTGGGGAATTTGAGGATTTAAAAATTTACGAATGCAAAAAATTTAGGTTTAGAAAGGGTAGAAGTTTGGAAAATCTAGAAACTCGAAAATTTTGCAAATTCAAAAAATCAAAACTTTCTAAACCCACTAATATAAAAATATAAACCTTCGAAAAAATGAAAAACTAAAAATTTTACATTTGAAAGCCTCGCACTTTAAAATTCTCAAATTTACACAGAAAACCTTGAACCCCAATAAAAGAATTTAAAATACTAAAAATTGTAAAGGAACAAGACTTCGACAGTATTCGACAGAAATGTTTTTTATCCCGGAACGAAGCCTTAGTCTTTTTTACCGATCAATTTTCGTCGAAGACAGTGTGTTTCGTGTTGTCAACGGATTGTTACGGGGATCACGAGATACAGATATACGACGGAAATCCTTTTTCGTTCCGGGGAACGTAATTCACTACGCTGTAAGTCCTTTTGTAGCGAGGAGACCGAAGATTTTATTTTTCTCGCGAGGCTTTGAAATTTTAGTTTTGAGGAATCTCGTATAACCGTGAAATCGCTTTAACTGAAATGTTGCAATTCTCCAGGTTTTGTGACTTCTTCCGAAACGACGTCTCGTTTATTCAGGGAAGAATTTACTCGACAATTTTGTTTAAAAATACACTCGTTACGAAAATAATTTACAAATATTATCAGTTAATTTCTATTTTAAACGTGTCTGTTTAATGTATCATTATTTTGTACATTCAGAATAATTTTTTTAACAAAACTTTTGTCACTTGCATTTGTAAAATGAATTTTCAGGATTTGAAGTTTTGTCAAAAAACTTCTCTGAATTATTGCGATTGTGAATATTTAATAATACAACACATCTGATTTAAAAATAAAATTAATAAAAATAACTTAAATTATTATGACTGCAAATTTCTCGAATTTGAATTCGATCCAAAAAAAAAAAAATCAAATGCTGCTCTTTCCTTTGATTCTGCATTGTCTAGAAAGTGCGTTATCTAAAAGTTCCGAATTATTCCCTATAAACTGGAACGATCTCGCAAAGAGAAATGTTCTGAACTAGATGAAATTTACGAGGAACCAAACTATTGGACCAATTCGATCCAAAGAATTTCAGAAAGGAAAATTTATATCCTACTAACTGCTCGGAAATCGGATTTACAACTTAGCAAGTACTTGAAACGCGCCACCCCAAGGAATCCTCGGAAATCGTTTTAAAGCCATCCAAAAAGCACCTTTAAAGCTCCGGCTCGTCCATTCGCGTATACAATCCGGGATATTTCAAGTTTCTTCGATATTTCTCCTCCACATGCATCATTTAACCGGGATTTTCTTACCGATCGAAACATAAGCATTATTCTTTCGTATCAGATACAACATTAAATATTCACTGTGTCCCTCAGACTCCACATATGATGTATGGCTACGTTCTTAATATTACACATTCAAATTTTATTTCAGTCCAAATTCACTATATCCATCAAACTCCACATATGATCTTTGATCACACTACTTAACATTTTGCGTTCAAATTTAAGTTCAGTCCAAATTCACTGTGTCCCTCAAACTCCACATATGATCTTTGATCACACAAAGTGCTACTTCATACATGTATTCCAGACTAGTACTATTTCATTTTATATAAATATTGAAATTTTAATTGTTTGGAGTGTTTGATGCATTGAATCGTGTATAACCTCATGTGTGATATATGCATTGAATCATGTGTAACTTCGTATGTGACATACGCATTGAGTCATGTGCAACCTCATATGTGATATATGCATTGAATCATGTGCAGCCTCATATGTGACATATGCATTGAATCATATGTAACCTCATATGTGACATATGCATTGAATCATGTGTAACTTCGTATGTGACATACGCATTGAGTCATGTGCAACCTCATATGTGATATATGCATTGAATCATATGTAACCTCATATGTGACATATGTATTGAATCATGTGCAACCTCATACGTGACATGCAGCCACCTTGCATAAGTCATACAAAGTGATTGATTGATTGATTATTACTTGTTCTGTTAGCTTAATCATTATCTGATTGCAATGATAACTGATTTTTAATTAAATCAATTATTACAGCAACAACATAATGAACGAACGAGCTTGAATTCGTTTTAAACAGTACTTTGAACAATACCAATGCCATCAAACAAGATTGTACATCGCTTCAAATGAAATTAATTGCAGTTTCACTTATGTGATGTTTCACAAGCTTCCATCAGAATGGCAGCAGTACAAGTATTTGAACGAAAAATGTATTTACCCCGGCAAGTTCCAGGAGATATTAATTCCTTTCAATTAGTAGAATACTCGGCTCAGTTTAATTTGCGCGAACGAGTCCTTCGCTTTTAGCCTTGGTTTTCAGTTTCATATCTGACTCTAACTGAATTAGCAATTGTTCTGTGCGAAGCGCATTGAAAACGAACCCGCCTGTTTCAGGCCTTCCTTCCGCTCGCGATTCTATACTCGCCATTGCAACTTTTCGCGTCCTGCAGTTTCATGGACGATTTGTCCAACTTTTAATCTGAATTTTTTCTTGCATCCTTAAACCCTGAGTTAACTCGCGAAACTGTGACGCAACTGTGACGCAAGGGAAGTACGTAATGGGATGTTATAAGGTTACTTCTTGGAAATGGTTCCTTTTGAGAAAAGAATATCAATGTTATACGGTTACATGAAAGTTTTCTTTCTTTTTTATTTCAGTCACTAATTACGATTATTAGTAAGGTTCATTAATTTAAAGTATAATTCGGATTTAATTAATGTAGTATTTGACGAAGAAAATACTTAAACAATGGTCATTTCATGACGTCATTAATTCAGGTTATTGAGATCACACATCCTAATACATATGTGTTCAACATATGAGACAACATATGAGTTCAAACTAACAGTTAACTAATTTCAAGTTTAATTAAGATGTAATTGTACTGATGTATGAGAAATAAAGTGCACAATGTTCATTTAACAAGATCATTAATTAAAATTATTATTAAGATCACACATTCACATATGTAATAACATATGAGTTCAATTTAACAAATAATTATTTTGAAGCTTCATTAAGATGTAATTGTACTAATATATAAAAAATGAAGTGTACAATATTCATTTAACAACATCATTAATTAAGATTATTATTAAGATCACACATTCACATATGTAATAACATATGAGTTCAATTTAACAAATAATTATTTTGAAGCTTAATTAAGATGTAATTGTACTAATATATGAAAAATGAAGTGTACAATGTTCATTTAACAAGATCATTCCTTAGAATTATTTTTAAGATTATTTTCTGAAAGTATACAAATATCCAACAACTTATGACTTCGAATTAACGTTGAATTAATTTATAATTTGATTAAGACACAAACAGTGAAGGCTAAACTCAATTACTAAATAATTTCCTAAAACAATCAATTAACACTGTCATTAAAATAACTAATTTGTTCAAGTATCCCACGGTTAACCAATCAAAAAACTTATGAAGATCAACTGGCGAGAGTTTATAAAGTCCACAAAGTTTCCCAAAGTGTCCGAACAATTTACGACTTTAAACGCGCATCGATCTCGAAATTCCAATCTCGATCGAGCCGAAACATCCCGTCGGAAAAAAAGGAAAGAATATCGAGTGCATGTCAGCAGTGATTTGCTGATGCGAGCGTTTCGATCACGTGTAAATCTGTCGTGTCCGTGAGAAGAAACGGCCTCCGTCGATAACGCGATGAATCGCTCGATGGAAACACGGCCTCGCGTTTGAAAAATTACCCCCGGTCGCGAGCCACCGGATTTCCGCTCGTTTAGGCCCTCGAATGTGTTAATTACGTCACCGTAGAGAAAAAAAAACACGCAGACACACGCTCACACACATCCGAGAAAATAAAAGGGGGTACACGATCCACGGTTCACGGCTGCACACTCGGTGTTTCGCAATTATTCCTCGCGTGCGGTACGCCATCGCAGAAATTTAATGAAACGTTATCCGACCCGTTTACCGCACGAAAATTATTATTTGTTTCCCGTCGAACGATCCGTAAACAGCGATTCGTTCCCAGGAACGTTTGGTAACGCCTCGAAGCCATCAATTTACGTCGACGTCGCGAACTTGATTGAAAAGGAATTTCAGAAATTAGAGAATTTGGCAATTCGGGGATTTGGACAATTTAGGAACTTGAGAAATTTGAGAAATCTGAGAAGTTGGGAATTTGGAATTTTACGAAACAGTGATTTGAGAATTTTGAAAATTTGCGGAATTTGGAAATTTAGTGATTTGAGAATTTGGGCAATTTGAGGAGTCTGGGGAATTTGGGGAATCTGGAAATTTGCGAAATGTTGGGATTCCGGAAATTTAGGGAATCTAGGGAATTTGGGAAATTTTGTGATTGGCGAAATTTAGTAAATCTAGGGAATTTGGGGAATTTGGGGAATTTGGGAAATTTGGTGATTTGTAAATTTGGAGTATTTGGGAATGTTGGAACCTTTGAAATTTGGGAAATTTTGTCTAGGGGAATTTTGGTAATGTGGGGATTAGACTTTGAGAACTCAGAAATTTGATGATTTGAAGAATTTGAGAAATTTATATTTGAGACTAAATTTGTGAACCACGAATGAATAAATTTGTGAATTTGGAAATTTGTGACCTAGATAAATTTGATGATTTGAAGAATTTGGGAGTTTTGGAATTTGTGTTTGGGAAATTTATAAATTTGAGAAGTTTAATAATTTGAGAAATACGTGAAAGTTTGTGATTTGAGCGACACGATCGAAATTTTGAACATTCGTTTGCCCTGCATCGGAAAAATTCATTTCGACCGGGAATGTTACTTTGATCCCTTCGAGCACGCGTGTTTCAATATTCCCACAAGTTTCTCCCTTTTTTTTTTCATTTCCTTCAAAGACGCAGGCTACCTTTGATTCTCTTTCATCTCCCTTAAATATTCGATATTCCTCGCATTTTTCTGACGTCGAACATTTTAATAAGATTCCCCGCGTTACGACTTGTTTACAATTCGTTGAAGTTTATGATACGCAGAATGTCTGAGCGCGTTCGAAAATCTGAAATTTGCCAAGTTTTGGTCGCTTTGAGTTGCAACCATCCATGTCGTCGAGAATTTTTTTTAGCACGTCGAGTGCTTCGCATCCTGGTTCCTCTGAAACGTGAACATCCAGGTCGAATTTCCTCTTTAAAAATTCGAGGAAAACCTAACTAAACACTGACGGTAATTTAAAACGCAATTACATGCTGCGAAAATGTACACTTTGTAATTCAAACTTGTACTCTATGTACCTGTTTCTATTAAACTGATAGCTCATTTTTATTTTCTAGCATTTTTTTACTTTAAATTGCAACATTTTTATTTGGAGAGGTGTACTTTAGTTGTGGAAGATGTGAAGAACTTTACTAGTATAAATTTTTACTAGAATAGTTGCTAATTTGCGTATGAAAATTTGAAAGAATATAGTGGAATATAATGATATAAAAAAAGTAAGGAAAGAGGTAAACAGATGGAAATTGTTCACGGAAATTTTTTACTGGTGACTGAGTCATTCTTATCAGGAAATGATTGCAGAACAAATTGTTGTTAAGGCGGTCTCGAAGATCGATTATATCGTTCGACCAGCTATTTACCCGTCGAGCTCGTTTCAATCGCAGACAAATATTTGCATCGTTTATCGCAAAAATCAGCTCGGCCACGTTCGTAAACAATGAGAAAGATTAAAATTTGATTTGGGACAGCTTGCTGCGAGACATCTTCCCTTACGATAAAATTGTTCACAAGACGTTTAACATGATATAAATAAATTCCAAGTTTATCTAAAATCTAATCTGTTGTGAAATGAGTTCACACCCAACACCAAATCAATAAAACACATTTCCACTCACTGAAACAAGTCGACGCAAATTCATTTGATCGCAGAAACGATTACAGAACAAGCTCTTGCAAAGTGCCAGAACACGAATCGTATACAGGAGAGTTCTTGTCTCGAATTACTCCATAGAGTCACAAAGTTTTATTCAAATTGCCGGATAACCGTTCGCGTTCCTTCGTGAAAAGCAAAGGAATCAACGATCTCGTGGCGGAGATTCGCTCTCGTAAACCTATAACCACGATCGTGTAATCGTTAACCGGTTTATCGCAATCGATTTTGTGGCCAGTGTGGCCAGGTTTGCGAGGAACTCACGAAAGACAGATTGAGCGAAACTGAAGGCAAGCTAAGCGGTCTCTAACCGGTCGCATAATTTGTCTACCCGGCGATTGGATTTGCAGTCGAGATCAATCGTGGACTGGTTATCCGTTTACGACACCGTTCGCTCGATGACGATGCTCGTCGATTCAATATATTCTTCGTTTGCAATTACGTTAATTGCTGCAACCTTGTTTTCTGATAAAATTTCTCAGCTTGCGAATGTAGGGAAGCGTTCGATCGACGAGGTAACGGTGGTAACCCACGAGTTGGCGCGTGAGCTATGACGCACTCGTGACGCACCCATGACGCACTCGTGACGCACTAATGCATTAGTGACACACACGTGATGATTTCGGGATACATTCGTGACGCACTCATGACACACACGTGACGCACTCGTGACGCTGTAATGACGCACTCGTGACGCATTCGGGACACATTCGTGATGCACTCGAAACGCACTCATGACACACTCGTGACGCACTAATGCATTCGTGATACACATGTGATGCATTCCGAACACACACATGACGCACTAATGACGCATTCGTGACACGCACGTGACGCACTAATGCATTCGTGATACACATGTGATGCATTCGGGACACACTCTTGACGCACTCGTGACGCACTCATGACACACACGCGACGCACTCATGACGCACTCGTGACGCACGAATGCATTCGTGACACACACGTGACGCACTCGTGACACTTTAATGACGCACTCGTGATACGCACGTGACGCATTCAGGACACACTCGTGACGCACTAATGACGCACTCGTGACGCACTTGCAGTTCAAATACTTTTAATTTTTCTCGTATTTTTGGTACTTGTGAATTTTCAATTTGGGTGCAATAATTTACATACGGATGCCCCACGAGTTGGCGCGTAATCTATGACGCACCCTTCACGTCATCCTCTTCGCGCGCCAACTGGTGGGTTGACATCGGTAAAATTCGTGTTCGACTTGCCAGCTCGTAAAGCAATGATATGCAACAAAACGCGAGAGAGTGCGGCTCGTAAATTCATAACCGTGAAAAATCGGCGAAGAATTTGATGGACTGTCCGGGATGGAAGGAAGTTGTAAAAAAGTAGCGACGTGGTAAAAAAGAGCAGAAATACACGGAACTGAAAAGTGTAGTTTAAACATGGACGTTCACGAAAGCATTGTATCCCCGAGGGCGGATAAAACTGACAGTGAATACTTAATATCGAACTGGATCCTTCTTTCTTTTTTTTTTCTCCTCTCGTAATTGAATATATATCTCCACCGAGCGTGTACCGTGACGATTAAATCATTTCTCGAAATGACAGACGTTTCAAACGAATTTTTTTCCGGACAGACGGCGAAAAATTGATAAAGTGCACGGCGGTATTAGCGCACGATGGAAGCGAAATTTTTTACAATTAACGAAGAATAATTTTGTTCTAGGTACGACGAAGGGGTTGTTAAATAATTTCGCTTTGTCCGGGTTAATTTTATTGCACCGAGGCTTTTAAGTAGGAAGAAAATTAAATTGCGCTGCCTTTTTTCGATGGTGAATGAAACGAGACTTGCGCTCTTTTAGTTGTACTTAACAATTTTCTTTCTCGAAATATTTTTTTTTTACGATTGTTCCCCTTTTTTAATGTCCTTCAGAACTTATCATAAATAAAAAATTTTACGAAAAGAAATATTCCAAACTTCTTCAATATTTTATTTTGTATTACAGACAATACAAAAATAACAAGAAAAGAAATTTAATATTTTAGAAGTTTAATATTTATTAAACTTCCAGTAAAATTACTTACTAGAACAAATACAGTGTATGAAAATTAAAAATGTTATTCAAGTATTGAAAACATATTTGTGTCCTGATCGATATCCTTCAAATTTCTTGAAGAATTTAATAAAGTTATTATTTTATTCGTATAACTCATTACGGTATAAATTGATTCTGGGTTCGGTGATCATGGCTTGATTCAGTAGAGCTTAAATGCAACTGTCGTGGATGTAAGTGTTAGTCTTTCAACGTCCACTCACGGGGATTTCAAAGCTAATTAACTGAAATCATTATCCGACAAGGCTATTCTCAAACACGGTGATTATCCAACCGTTTAATCGGCTCCAAAGTGTACTGAAAACCCGAAATGAATCAGCTTCCTCCTGTTTTTGATTTTGTACCGTTTAATACGATCGATTATTATCGTGTTTCTGACCATTTTTATTTTACATCACATTCCATCGAGTACAAAATATAATTATTAAGGTGTTGATACCACAGGCTGTCTAGTGAAGGTTCAATAAATTTTTCATTCATTAATTAAATAATTATTAACTAAATCTTTAAAGTTATAAAGATTATAGCCATAATGATGGTTATCGAAAGGTTTATTCGTAAATCTAAACGTCGAAATTGGACGTTTAGAGCCTGTCGGTAAATTTCGAGCGTGTTTGATTGCCAGGATTATTTTTTATCGACCAAAAGTGTATTCTGGCCGGGTAGGCTAATTAAAAGTGAGCGAGGGAACGCTGCCGCTTCTCTGAAACACGGTAACGCCGGTTTTAATGCGACTCTTCCGTTTTACGGCACGCTTTATGAATTTTATGGATGCCCGTGCACGTTCAGTTTGAGGGACGGCTTAATTTCGCGAGGAAAACTTACGTCGCTCTTGCTAAGTGTCCCTTTCAACGATGCTAATTGCGAACAGACTGTCGATCGTTTTGAATCTCATTTCAGGACTAGTTCTCTTCATTTTATTATCGATCGACAGTCAACGTGTTATCTCGTGCATGTAGATTTTATTCTCCTCGAAGTTGTTTTACTAGATTTTATTCTCCTCAAAGTACTTTTACTAGATTTTATTTTTGTGCGGGTGGATAATTTATGAATTTATTAGATTTAATAGATCAGTGGAAATTTAGAAAATAATCCTGCATTTTATATATTATATTTTATAACACCTTATTTGCATTTTATAATTTACATTTAATTATACAATTTCAATTTTATATTCAACTTTGCAAATTTCCAACAATTTCTCTATTTAACATTTTATTACAATTAAACCTCTCTCCATGATCACAAAGAATAATTAAAATATAACAGTTCAATTTTCCCAAATATCTCCGTCAACAATTTTAATCAACACGTCGTACATCAAAGAGTTTGCGATATTTTTAAAAGTTTGGGCATTGAAACTTTCAGGTGGTTCGATATTAAACTTCATCCCCCATTTTTCCAGAAAAGCATAATTACGCTGCGAACATGTGAAGTTTTGATAAAAACTTGAATGCAAAGCAGATATCAAAAGGTTCCTGGCGTTGCATAAATGTACATATTGTGCTGAAAGCATGAACCGAAAGTTGGTAAAAGTTTATTCGAAACTTTCGGCTATTTATTCGAACAATAATGTTAATGTTGCCGGTTGTTTGTTTCGGTAACATCTAGCGAAAAGCGTTTCGTACTGGGAAATTTTGTACGAAACGATGATAAAAGTAATGTGCATAGGTAGTTTATTCAGCGAAGATAGTAATCAATTTCCATCATGGACTCGGTTTACGATTCATTTGTTTTTAAAAAAAATTGTCAGGTAGATGGGACGATCTGGTCGTGATATAAAACAGAGTCAAGGGAATTGTGTTTCCGATTGCAGATATAATACTTTATTCTCGGATAGAAATAGAAGAGTGATCGTATCTATTCGTGGTTCGATGGAAATACGTGTTGTGTAAAAATAGTAGCGGGACAAAAATATTTGCTGGTGATTTTTTGTAGTTGGAAGTTTTTGGGTTTTCATTTGGGAAATTTGGGATTTATGAGAAAATTTGTGCGATTGAGAGTTAACAGATTTTTATATTCCTTAATTTTCAAAGTTTACAAATTATTGACTTCTAAGTTTTTCAATTTTATAGTTATTAAATTTTTAATTTATCAAATTGTTAGATTTGCAGATCTTTAGATTTCCTAACTTTTCAATTTTTTTGTCTTCGAATTTTTCAAATTTTCCAGTTTCCAATTTCTCAATTTTCTCATTTGCTAATTTGCTAATTTGGAAATTCGATGACTCGATAATTTGATTACCTCATAATTAGTTATTTGACAATTTAATTACTTGATAACTTGATAATGTGCTAATTTGAAAATTGAAAAATTGAAGAATTGAAAAATGAAGAATTGAAAAATTGAAAAATGGAAGAATTGAAGAATTGAAGAATTGAAAAATTGAAAAATTGAAAAATTGAAAAATTGAATTGAAAAATTGAAAATTTTACAATTAATTACTTGGCAACTTAATTACCTGACAATTTCATAATGTTCCAAATTTCCTTAATCAAAAATTGACCAATCAAATTGAAAAACATGAAATCTTCATAATTTAATAATTGACTAATATGAAACTTTAAAACCTTACAAACTTGAATCTCAAAAAATTGAGTAACATGAAAACTTGAAATTCCACACTACCCTTCTCTCTTACCAACCGCAATAATCTCTCCCAAAAACCCAAAATAAAGTACAACCAAAAAGATCCAAAATAACCATTAAATTTCAATAAAATGAATAAAACCCTCGAAATTTGTCCTCACCTGAGCGATATCGAAAAGTGTTTCGTAACTCAAGCTTGATTAGAAAAGCCGCGATGTAAACGGACGTTGTGGCTCAGGGAGGAAATGTCCTGAGAGAAAAACGAGAGGCCGGAAGGTAAACTGACCAACGTGGCAGAGAATAAAATGCAGGAAATAAAAGAAAATGGGCTTTTCGATTGCGAACATTGCGGCGAATAGTATGAGGTCGCTGGACAGCCACGAATTTCAACTGAATCAGAAATAAAGCTGATCCGATTTCGATCTACCTGATTCATCGTGCTCGAAATCGGTCATCCGATCGATCTGTCCTATCGGAATTTCATCCAGTATCGATTCATTGCGTTACCAATCAACCATTTTAACGCTACGTATTTCGTACACGATTTTTAATCATTTTTATACGGACCACGGATTTATAATTTCATATTTCATTTTTAATCACGATTTTAATTTTATAGGTATTCATTTATTATACCGCTTTTTTAGTTTTTTTGGAGTCGATATTGAAACACTGATCAGTTTTTGGTTTTGGTGTATTTAAAATTGAGGATGTTTGAAATTGCAGGTGATTAAAATTGTATTATGGATTATTGGATAGTGATCGTTTATTAGGAATTTTGTTATTTGATTTAGTTTGAGTTTAATTTTCAATACAAAGTGCATGATGATTAATTATAGTCAACTGTGATTTTCTAAACATATGAAGACTTAGATAATTTTGACAAAAAAAGATAAATTTGAAACTAAATAAAATTTCTATGAAAGTAACAAATAAAAATAAATGATATTTATACAAAAATAATTAAAAAATGAGAATAAATAAAATTTGTGCGAAAGTGAATCAACTAACAAAATAAATGAAATATGAAAACACCTAAAATTTGCATAAAAACAAATAAAAAATGAGAGCAAATAAAGCTTGCACGAAAACAAACAAACAAAATTCCTTGATCAAAGTAGTGAAATAAAAAAATATTTTCCACCCAGAAAATATATATCCTACTTCCACCATTCATACACAATTCAAAATTATATAGACTGTTTGATAATAATAAAAACGGCGTGAACTCGAATGCAAACTCTAATTAATCTACATAAATTACGAGTGATATAATCCGGCGAACAACGGACAGTTCGTTAATTAATAAAATTCATACACGGATTTAACACTGAACTACGGAACATAAAAGATTTGGCAAACAAACGATCATACGATAAAGCCGGCAAGAATTCAAATTTTCAGCGTGTACAGTCAGCAATATGAAAACGAATAATTGAAGCAACGAAATTGAAACTATATTGTTGTTCAGAACCATAGATTTCGAATATTGGTCGCAAACACGCATTTATACCATCTGCGATACGTAATTGTGTCACTCTGGATACACTGTGTTATTTATCGCCGTGACAATGATTGAAAATCTTTTTAGAACCGGCCATGAGTTTCGAGCTCACGAGCTGTTCATACTTTTATTCGCGTTAATGAATGATTCGGACATATTTCAAAATTTGTTTGACAATACGCTTTTATAAATGGGGGTTGCTTTTGTTCAGGCAAGAATAATTCGGACTTTTAATTGACTTCAATTCATTTTAGAGATTTTTTATGAATTTTGATTGATACTGGGGATTTTTAATCGACTTTCATTGATTCTAGAGATTTTGGAGATTTGAATATTTAAAAATTTGAGAAGGTAGAAAATTACAAATTTGAGAATTTGAATATTTAGAAAGTTGGAAGCCTGCGAATTTTTGTATCTAGGGATTTTGGGGTTTAGGAAATAGGAGATCTAGGGATTTTTGGTCTTAGGAATTTAAAAATTTAGGAATCTGGGAATTTACGAATCTAATAATCTAGAGATTTCGGGGTATAGGAATTTTGGGAATCTAGGAATTTGGAAATCTAGGAATTTGGGGAATCTAGAGATTTGGGAACGTAAGAATTTGGAAATTTAGAAATTTGATAATCAACGAAATTGGAAATCTAGGGATTTTGGGGTTTAGGACTTTAAAAATCTAGGGATTTTGAAGTATAGAAATTTAGTAATCTAGGGAATTGGGGGTATAGAAATTTACGAAACTAGGAATTTAGAAATCCAGAAATTAAAAAATTTATAAATTTAAGAATTTGAAAACTAGAAAATTCCCAAAAACATTTTGCACCCTCGAAAACTGAAAGAGAACGTAGAAATCAAGAAATCTGAAAACATTATATCTCCTTCGCAAATGTTAAACTTTCAAATTTTCGAACAGGCAATTCTCCTAAATTGTTTCAATAAACAACTCACGGAACTGAAAATACATGGAACACCTATTTTATCAAGAGCAAACTATCTCTCCATAACGAGTTTGCGTGTCGCGTCGGTAACAATGCAATCTCGTCGATCTAAAAAAAAAGATAAAAAAAGTAGTAGAAATAATTCGATCGAGAATAGAGAAGAAAAAAAAAAAAGAATAATCGATCACGTACAACACATGGTGTCCCTGTAGCCGCATAAATCGTTATCATAAGTATATAGCAGATATTATTAAGGTCAACAGGGTAATGGCGTTTGCCTTGACGGGATAGTTGCTCGCATTTCACTAATATAACCATTATACAGTGTCACGTTATACCCAGGAGCGATTTAAACTTTTGCTATTAATAAAAATATCGATTGACTTACCGGGGAGGAACGAAATGGATGCTGCGAATATTCTCTAACATACTGTTACGTTAATGCCTTCGAACGGATCATTCATGTTTCTTACCTGAAACAAGGAAATGGAGAAAGTTCGTTAGTTTTCATTATTATTTTAATTATTGGTGTTTAGTTTTATTGTTTGCTTAATATTAGTCACTTCTTTTTTCGTTGTAATAGTGTCATTGTTAAATTAGTGGAAAATGTATCTGTTACAGTTCAACATACATACATGTATAGTAACATATGGTAATATATGGTAACATGTAGTAACATATAGTACAGTAACATATGGTAACATATAGTAACATATAGTGCAGTAATATATGGCAACATGTAGTAACATATAGTACAGTAACGTATGCTAATATATAATAACACATAGTACAGTAACATATAGTACAGTAACATATGGTAACATATAGTAACATATAGTACAGTAATATATGGTAACATGTAGTAACATATAGTACAGTAACGTATGCTAATATATAATAACACATAGTACAGTAATATATGGTAACATACAGTAACATATAGTAACATATGGTAACATACAGTATGGTAACATATAGTAACATATGTATTCTCACATGTTGATAACTTGACTAACTGTAATATGTTATAAAGTTGGTCATTAATGTCGATTATTATAATTGATTACTATAAAGTTAATCATTGATGTTGATTTTTATGATATTTTGATTACTGTAATGGTGATCATTAATGTTGATGATTAATTCTTGGCTATTTGAAGAATTGAAAATTTGAAAACTTGGAATTTTAAGGTTTGAAAATTTGAAGAATTGAAAATTGGAAGAATTGAAAAATTGAAGAATTGAAAATTGGAAGAATTGAAAATTTGAAGAATTGAAGAATTGAAAATTTGTAGAATTGAAGAATTGAAAATTTGTAGAATTGAAGAATTGAAAATTTGACGAATTGAAAATTTGAAGAATTGAAAATTTCTAAATTTGAAAACTTGAGGAATTGAAAACTTCGAAATTTGGAAACTTGAAGAATTGAAAACTTAAAAATGTCGAAATTTAAAAAGTTAAAAATTGCAATACTTCAAAATTGAACAACTGAGAAGCTAGAAAACTCGAAAATCCAAGACTTCATAATCATCGAACCATAGAAAGTTTAAAACGTACAAATTCGACGACCACTCCATAAAAAATTTACCACTAAAAAATTCCCCAAATCCACCTCATACCAAACGATTCCCCCCAAAAGTTCATACACCGTTCCAACAATGAATCCAGCAATCCGACCATCCCTACGCACGAATAAAACCATACACAAATAAACGCGAAAGAATCGCGCGAATTAGTTGCGAAGAGCTGCGGTTGCATCCGCGATGCGTGACGTTATGGTAAAAGTGCATTGAGTGCGCGATGACCTTAATGCATTCTCTATGGAAATGGTTACTTGGCATGGTCCGAATATCGAGCTTGTATTATTTATCGACTGGCATTGCTATCGTGGCTCTCTCGTAAACGACCGGTTTCCTCGATGCACTCGAGTGCATCCAGCGAATGCATCTAGGACGTTTCCTTTATAAATTAACGTGAAAAGATTTTTGAAGCCGGTAGCCTACTTGAACGGCATAGTGAAAATAGTGTTGTGAATAGAGTTACCGGCCGAACCTTTCATTCGATGCGATTACTATTCAACTGTATAATTAAGTGGAAGTGGGTTACTTTTCATAGGGAAATTTTTTTTCACGGTCGAATTCCGTCATCTGTTTGATTCCATTTTTCCTTTTAATTATACGCCTCGATACCTGCGCACTCTACGCTTCCTTTTTTTAACGCGGGTTTTTTTTTTTACGCCACAAATTCGATTCGCTTCGGCGAAATATTTTTGCGAGCTTTATACAATTTCTTCGTGTTTCGCGAATTTCCTCGAATTTCGAACGCGGTTTGCTGATACTTTTGTTCCGGGAAATACGGTTATCGGTGATTTCCGTTCGTGGTATTAGAGATTGGTTAATTATGGGAATAGTATTCTTTTAGGAAGTTCTTTTGTACTTTAATAAACTGAACGACTCAAATAAGGTATTAAAATAACCCGTAAACAGCATCATTAAGAATCGATATCAAATTGATTATTACAGAAATAGAATTTGCAATATTTAATTTTGTTGTGTGCTTTATCAAAAATAAAATTGATTTATATTTACACTACAATATATTTATATTATAGTATATCATAATATAATAAAATTGTGTAAAATTTAATAAAATTATTATTTTCGAAAAATATTAAAAGAACCACCCACTAAATAAAACATAAATCCACCCGTAATTATATCAAATTCAAGTTTGCCATAATTCTGAAAAAATATTATTTCAACCACCTCTGCTATAAAATAATTAAAATCCTGCAAATTAATTAAAATCCTCCACATCCCAAAATCTCGAAAATATCGACTAACCAAATATTCTACCTCATGTTCCACACTCGAACAAAAAATTCGTAAAAACTGAACGTCACGAAAGATAAGAACGAATGTTCGAAGTGAAATGAAGGTTACATACACCTAATTTCCATAGTAATGCCTCGTTAACATATAAAATGGAATGGTCGATGTTAATATAGCGAAAAGTTGAAATTCGGTTACTTTCATTAATGTCTACCTCGAAATTCCAAACTTTTCGCGTCTTGTCAGAGCAACTATTCTAATTTCTCGTAACGCGAGAGGATAATGCGTGTGACGTGTGGAATAAACTGGGAAATAAACATTCTACAGGATAGGAGATAAGGTTAATTGTTTCTAATTATTTTGCGATTATTAAGGAACAATTATTAGAGAACGAGGACTGCGTTATGTAATCGAAGGTCGGCTCAGGGACGGACATAATGGGGGAAATTGATATCATTTAATTTGTCAAGGTAAAATGTGTAACACATATTTTTAGATAATGGGAATTCAAGTTTAGACGTATTCAAATTTTCAGAAATCAAATGTGAAATTTTTTAATTCTTAGATTCTAAAATTCTCAAATTCTTACATTCTAAAATTCTCAAATTTCAAAATTCTTACATTGTCAAATTCCTAAAATTTCAAACTGAAAAATTCTCAAATCCTCAAATACTCAAATTTCCATATTATTAAGCTCCCAAATTTCTAAATTTTCAAACTCTAAAATTCTCAAATTTTCAGATACTCAAATTCTCAAATTTTCAGATACTCAAATTTAAAAATTTTCATATTCTCAAATTCGTAAATTTTCAAAATGTAAAATTCTCAAATTTCTAAATTTTCAAACCCTAAAGTTCTCAAATTTCCATCTGCTCAAATTTCTAAATTCTTTAATTCTCAAATTTCTAAATTTCCAGATTGCAAAATTCTCAAATTTCCAGATTCCTAAATTTTCAAACTTTACAATCCTCAAATTCTCAAGATTGAAATTTCCAAATTTGTATATTCTCAAAATTCTAAATCAAGCCTCAAATAAACTGAAAAACCACTCCACTAAAAATTCCCTATTTCTCCAAATTACCCAAAAATCCTAATCCAAATAATCCCAAAACCAACCCCAAAATATACTACCACAAAAACACCCTACTTCACTTACTCCACAATAATCTCCATACACAAGAATACAATTACCATAAAATTATGTTTAATAATCATAACACCGAACAAAGTGCGAGGTCATCATTATACTTAAAGAAAAAAAGAAATTGGAAAATGCAACTATAACGATGCGACAGAAAACGAAACGCGACCCAGTTTCGCTTAAACAGGATTCTGCACATACATGTGTACATAATATATTTATTATATATATACACGCGTGTGTATATACGTATATATGTATTTTGTTCTGAATCACTACACTGTTCGTTGCAAACGAGACCGCACATCACGGTTTCTATGACTGGCGACATATTCCATTTCCTTTTTCCAAATTTTCCTCGCCAAGCGAAATTCAACGACCCAATAATTCCGACGCTTATGCCACTCCCCTTCGCTACGATATTTCTGATTCCGGTTTTATTCTTTGAACAATTTATGCTTGCTACGATTCTATATTTTATGCTTTAACAAATTGTCGAATAATCAAATTTGTATTTTTTAGCTTTTTTCGAATATCTTTATAATCTCAATTGGACTTGTTACTTTCTTTAATATTTTTGGATTTTGGTAGACAAATAAATTAATCGAAGAATTCAATATGTACGATATTATGAATGGTTCAATTGGATACAAAATTGTGGTGGTATATTGAATAATTAAAATTGTAACATAATAAATTATGTGCAAAATGATATAAAATCAAATGATATAAAGAAAGTCAATTTATAAAAATTTTATTAAAAAAGAATGAATTCAAAGAATTATATACAGTATTGTATTATAAAAGTTATATAAAAGAATTTTGATTATCAAACAGGAGAAACGCTGATCACAGAAAGAACTTCGATATACTTTACCGATGATCTTTATGGCATTTTTAGTACTGCCATAATCATTTTTATTCGATTTCGATTCGCAGTGATCGGTGGATTTATCGAGAAGTTCGAATGAGTTTTCATCGATTAGTATCTTTACGACGTATATGGATTTGAAATTACTAGATATTTATCGTGGTCTTTAAATATTTTTTCACAAAACTTCGGGTTGTAATAAACATTCTGTTTGGTGTATAATTTAGTAGTTTACATTACTTGAAGCTTGTGAGATTTTATATCATATGAGAACTGAACAATTTGAATGTCAAATAGTACCTCAATAAAAATATAAATTATATAGAATCTTAAATTATTTATATTAGTGTTATACATATCACATCCAAGTCGTACGAAATTATTTAAAAAATCACAGAAAGTAAAGAGAAATTTAAACAGAAAGGTGTCGCATATTTGATAAAACTGCAGATAAAATAAATTGAAGGATAGTATTAATTCGGCGAGCTTCAACCCTCCGTAAACAAGTGAAAAAATGATTTGATTAAAACTGATGGAACCGTCTCTGTCTTATTCGTAACAAACAAGATGGTTTTCACGCAGGTATTATGAATAGCAGGGAAATGCGAAGCAGCCACAATGTTCACAGCGCGATACAAATTCCAATTATCCCTCGACTCTGTCATTCTGTTTATGATTAAGTAAGATGAACAGACGGCTGAAGCTACACTGTTTGCATGCCACCCGCCGACTTCTCCTTCTCAACGTCAGATGGTATTTGTTCCGTGAAATAATTACGATTTCATGCGCCCGTACCTCGATATCGTATCGTCAATGCCGAGTAACACGCGTGTCTTCTCGTACATTACGAGGCAAGAAGGTACCGCATAACACGGTTAATATGTCACGCGTTACAGGAAACTCCCCTGCATGATTTTTCAAACTTTTACATTCACGTGTTCCTACATTTTTCAGTTATAAAATTACCAAATATACGAATATTTAAATCTATAATTACTAAATATACAAATCCCCAAATTTTTAGATTCCTAGATCCCTAGATTCCTGAAACCCTAGATCCGTAGGCATCGAAATCCCTAGATCCCGGAAATCCCAAGATCTGGAAATCCCTAGACCTCGACATTCCTAAGTCCCGAAATCTCTAGATCCCGAAACTTAAGATTTAGAAATCCCTAGATCCCGAAATCCTAAGACTGAGAAATCCCTAGACCCGAAATTCCTAAATTCTGAAATCCCTAGATCCCCAAACCGTAGATTTAGAAATCCCTAGATTCCGAAATCTCAAGATTGAGAAATCCCTAGACCTCGACATTCCTTAATCTCGAAATCCCTAGACCCCGAAATCCCAATATTGAGAAATCCCTAGACCCCGAAATCCCAAGATTGAGAAAACCCTAGATTCCGAAATCCCAAGATTGAGAAATCCCAAGTTTGAGAAATCCCTAGATTTCGAAATCCCTAGATCCCGAAATTCCTAGATTGAGAAATATCTAGACCCCAAAATCCCAAGATTCCGAAATCCCTAGACCCCGAAATTCCAAAATTTAGAAATCTCTAGATTCCAAAATCCCTAGACCCCGGAATTCCTAGATCCCGAAATTCCTAGATTCCGATATCCCTAAATTCGAAAATTCCTAGATCCAGAAATCCCAAGCTTCAGAAATCCCTAGAACTCCGAAATCGCTAGATACCAAAATCCCTATATCCCGAAATCCCTAAATGCTCAAGTCCCGAAATTCCAAAATCCCTAAATTCCTAGATACAATTCCAAACTCCCTAAAATCTCCCCATACCGAAGACCTACAAAATCTGAAATCCCCAAATACCTAAAAACGTATCTCTAATCTACAATTACCAATTCTGACCAGCACAACATGAACCGTCATAAAACATTTGAAATCAAATGATCGATCAACGATATCTGATAAAAAGAGCGTTTAATATCTAGCCGTTAGGTAGCCGTCTCTGTACGTCCCATTTTGAACAGCTCGATCATCCACAAAGCAGAAATAATTCTCCTTCGGAAAGATTAATTGCCATCGCGAGACCTCTTCGCTGGCAATAACGTTTGATCATTTATTATCGACGCGGGTGATGGCGTGGCTCGTCGAAAATACCAGATCTCAGCGATCGTTCCTTCCTTCCTTTTTTTTTTTTTTTGTCTTTACGATTCACCGCCTCGTAAACGCGATATTAGTATTTGAACCCTGGCGAAATAGCGCGAGCTTGAACGACCACCGCGGCGCCGGCTACGAAATAAGTAAACTTAATAATGTCGTTATCGCGACAACCTTACATTTCCACTTTTAATTACTACGCTCGACAACCAGGCGAGAAGAAGTTGGATAACGCCGGTTCCAGGTGCGTTTCCCTCCGCCGTTGTTTGTTACGATGCTAGCTCTGAACGGCGCTGAACGTTCGAATAAGGTCGGCGAATAATTGAGAGGAGGAAATTGAAATTTAAACGCTGCTCGAAGTCTACTTGGCAATTTATCGATGCTCAATTCGCGGTTTCGGGGAAATGGTGCCTGCTTATGGTGGTCAGGGTTTGGTTTCGTATAATTTTAACAGTTAGGTAATTAATTTTTAATTGAAAAGATTCGTCAATAATTACATTGTAATTCAGTATTAAAAAATATTCAAATGTGACTCTCTTTTAATTCAACTTAATGTGTACTCATAATTGCAATTAATTATAATTAAATTGTCTGGTTTTTAATTAAAAAGAATTAGTCAATTAACAAGTACATTATAATTCCCAATTGAAACATACTCAAACATTAGTTAATTATAATATGATCATAATGTGTAATTATAATTACAATCATAATTAAATTGTCAGATTTTTAATTAAAAAGAATTAGTCAATTAACAAGTACATTATAATTCCCAATTAAAACATATTCAAACATTAGTTAATTATAATATGATCATAATATGTAATCATAATTACAATCAATCGTAATTAAATTATCTAATTTTTAATTAAAAAGAATTAATCAATTAACAAGTACATTATAATTCCCAATTAAAACATATTCAAACAGAAGTTAATTAAATTAGCATCATAATGTGTAATCACGGTTACAGGCAATTATAATTAACTTGATTGATAGTTAACGTTAATTACAATTAGATGATTAAATTGCGTTGTCGGAGGCACTGAAACGATCCAACCGGCAAAAGACGGACATGATGCATCGAATTTTCGATTTTACGTGTCCATTAGAATTAATAACGGAATTTGATCCGACAAATTCCGGATTAATCGAAGTTGTTCCTTTCACGGTGGCCTATACACCGAAATGCAATTGAGATTGCGTATCACACTCAGGGTATTAATTTTGCGGACTGAATTCGCCCGTTTGCAAGCGTGATAGCAACAGGGAGTGTCTCTTGATGATATATCAGGGGATGCATTACCCTGATGAATCCCTCCATCAAAATTTCACATTACCTCCAATTAATGCAACCTACCATTTACATTGCATACTCTACATTCTTTAAATTTCAATATTCTAAATTCTTACTATACTAAACTTCATACGTCTAAAAATATCTCAAGTTCCACATTTACAAGTCCCAAAATTCTCAAGTTCCAAACTTGCAAATCCCAAAATTCTCAAGTTCCAAACTTGCAAGTCCCAAAATTCTCAAGTCCCAAAATTCTCCAGTTCCAAATTTCTAGTACACCCAAATTCCTAAGTCTCTAAATCTCCAAATCTCAAAATTCCATAAGTCCCAAAAATTCCTAAATTTCAAAATTCCAAAGTCCCAAAATCCCAATATTCCAAACCTAAATCCCAAATTCCAAATATCTCAACACCAAACCACTGCAAAGCACCAAAATCCTCCCATAAATCTCACCTAAAACTTCCTCGCGATATATAGCCACATCTACTAATATCCCCACATACAACTCCATAAATCGTGATTATAATTTCACAATAGCAGAACACGCGGATATCTGAACTCCGAACGAATTTTCACGCGAACAAAAGAGCAGAAAACAAGAGGGTGGCTCTGAAATAGGTGAAATTGTATTTCTGTCGAAGGCAACGACACTTCAATAAGGAAAAGTTATTTCACGATAAATCAGGCCAAGACTTTTAATCACTCTTCGTGAAAGTAACTCGCCACCGGATTCAACTTTGTTTTTCATCGTTTTCCCCTAGCTACTAAACCGGGTTAAGGCTTTAATAAGATGCTGACTGACATGAGGCACGATAGGTGCTGCTTCCTGGTACACATGCATGTACGTGCGTACATATGTGTATGTACATATGTACTTTTGTTCTAGGAAACTCGTTTGCGGTTAGTGTAACAATATCTTGACATGCTGCTGATATTTGAGGTACGTGTTGCATTATGAATTTGATCTTCAAGGCATCTTTCTCATAACCTCTTTTGTTATTTATCTTTATACAAATATTATGTTAATCAATTTATATTATTATAGAAAATTTTTATTATTGTAGTATGTCTGATGGAGGATTAAATATTTTAAGAAATATGTGGATTTTCAGTTTCTTTTTTCAAATTCAATAATCACATCACATATGTGGATCACATATGTGATCACATATGTGGACATTATTAATTCTTCGTATATTAGCGACGCATAAAAATTATAAATAGGGAGATTTTCAGCTTTTTTTTTAATTCAATAATCATATCACATATGTAGTCACATATATGAATCACATATGTGGCCACATATGTGGACACTATTAATTCTTCGTATATTAGCGATGCATAACAATTATAAATATGTAGATTTTCAGCTTTTTTTGAATTCAATAATCACATCACATACATATTTAGTCACATATATGAATCACATATGTACCACATAACTTTCACGATTCTAAACAGCCTTCTAAATTCTAAATCCCCAGAACTAGTATATGAAACATGTATTATATAAACGAAGTGCATTAACGTGTTCCATGAACGAACATCGTGAAATATTTACCTACTTAATCCATATCCGTCTCTGGAACAATAAATTACAGTTTGATACCTAGCGACAAAAACATTTGCGGTTTTCAACAAGAAACGCGTTCGTGTGTCATGCGAATTGCGAAACGCGAATTGCAAAAGCACGCTTAATTATTTGCTCTATGCCAACAGATCTGAGTAATATACGTTTATTATGTGCATATCGCTGTTTTGAAATGTAGAGTGTAGTATTTAGTATGTTGTACATTTTAGGATCATATAGGAGTATGTGGAAGTATGTGGTACATTTTAGGAATATGTAGAAGTATGCAGTACATTTTAGTAGTACGTATATTAATGTGAGTATGTGTAAATATGCGAAAGTATGTAGTACATTGTAGTACTATATATATTAACATATGTGAGTATGTGTAAATATGCGAAAGTATGTAGTACATTGTAGTAGTATGTATATTAACAAATGTGAGTATGTGTAAGTATGTGAAAGTATGTAGCACATTTTTACAGCATGTATATTAATGTGTGTAAGTATGTGATCGTATGTAGCACATATTAGTCATATGTGTAAACATGTAAAAGCATGTAGTGCATTTTAATAGCATGTATTAACCTAACAAAAAATTCAAAAACACTCATAAACATCAAATTTAATATTATTTCGCAATTACAAAGATAATAATTACCTATTGTTTACTACGTGAAGACCATAATAAATAATGTTAAGTATACATAGCCAAGTCGTAAACATTTCATATATCGATCAATACATTTACGATCGAATTGATTACAGAGACACGAATCGTATCACGTTATTTACAGCTGATTTTAGTACCCAGACAAGAGAGATATTTCTTATCTGACGTGGGTTTATAGTCTAGCAATGATAAAGAGATTTTATAGTAAAGGGGATATATCCTGTTGGCTTATGAATCATTTTCTGCTGTTCAATTAGAGCGTACTGCGAACAACTTCTTTAATGCGCGCTTTTTTATCAGATATTTTCGGTTAATCCTCGCGTGGCACGGTTTATAACCACCGATGATTGAGGTGGGTGGAAACGTTTTAAATTTGAAATCTAGAAATTAAGAAAATTTTGAACATTTAAGAAATTTAGGAAATTTAGAAAATTTAAGTTTAGGGAATTTAGCAAATTTAAGAAATTTAAGAAAAGACAGAAATTTTGAAATTTTGATATCCAGAGATTTGTTTTTACAATATGGAAATTTGAGAATTTAGGCGATTTGGAATTTGGATATTTCCAAATTAGGGAATATCGAAGTTTTGAAAGTTTTGAAATTTTAGAATTTGGGGAACTTGGAATTTTGGCAATGTAGAATTTGGAAAGTTGGAAAAATGGAGAAGTGTAAATTTGGGAAATTAGAAATTTGGGGAATTTCGAACTTGAGAAATTTGGAATTTGGGCAAATTCGAGTTTGGGGAAATTAGAAATCTGGGGAATTTTGAGCTTGGGAAATTTGGAATTTGGGCAAATTCGAGTTTGGGGAAATTATAAATTTGGGGAATTTTGAGCTTGGGAAATTTGGAATTTGGGCACATTCGAGCTTGGGGAAATTAGAAATCTGGGGAATTCGAAATTGAGAAATTTGGAATTTGGGAAAATTAGAAATTTGGGGAATTTTGAGCTTGGGAAATTTGGAATTTGGGCAAATTCGAGCTTGGGGAAATTAGAAACTTGTAGAATTTAGAATTTGGGAAATTGCAAACTTGGGAATTTGGGAACGTGGAAAATAAGAAATTTGAGAAGTTAAATCTGATTAATTAATGATAGTTAAATGTGAATTAAATAATTAAATAATTTAATTAAATAATTTAATTAAATAATTAAATCTGAAATTGAATAAAGAATCGTGTCCTGAATAATTTACCGTGGCAGTGAAATCGAAACTTACCAATCCACTTTTATAACGAACAGTAATCAAGAATACCGATACTAATTAACAGTAATTAAGATTTCATTACTCGAACGATTGTTTCGTTTACTCACGTTAAAAGCATGCTACAAAATATTGATTTCTTTTTAAATAATACGCGTGAACAGTATTTTTCAGCGATGTTTTGTTTCCACGAGCTCGTTATTTTCTATTAAACGATCGACCACTAAATCGTTATTGGTCTGCTGAGCGAAACAAAACGATTACTATCGTTTCTCTATCAAAACGGCTATTTCATGGCCTTTGAACGGTTGCACAATGCTGTGAATTTAGTCTTTTTGCGGGGAAAGAAAAGCGTGTAATCGGTGATATTGTATAACGAAAACGATCCGAGCAGAGTTTAGAAAGCGAAAGTTGTGCCTCGAGAAATTCAAGTGTACGAGATAAGTGATTAGGTAACTCATCGTTAAGATATTTGAAGATATTTTATTAGATACATGTATTTTTAGGGGGTATTGGTTAATTTATTTCGTTTTCAGATTTCTGTATTTTTTAATTAAAAAAGTTTGTGATATTATCGGATTTTTATACTTTTATGTTTGTGAATTTAGAAATTTGCATTTCTTGACATTTTTTAGTTGTACAATTTTCAAATTTAGGGGTTGTCTTATTGTATTTTAATAAATTTCAAACTTTCCAAGTTTCTATTTTCTCAAATTTCCAAATCCCAAATTTCTAATTTCTCTAATACTAAATTCCCTATATTTCTAGTTTCTCGAAATCCTAATTTCTCAAATACTAAATTCGTCAAATTCCAAATTTCTCAAATATTAAATTCTCCACATTTCTAGTTTCTCAAATACTAAATTCCCCAAAGTTCTAGTTTCCCAAATTCCTAATTTCTCAAGTTCCCAATTCTCCAAATACTAAATTCCCCAAATTCCTAATTTTTTAAATACTAAATTCCCCAAATTTCCATTTTCTCAAATTCCTAATTTCTCAAATACTAAATTCCTCAAATTCCTAAGTTTTTAAATATTAAATTTCCATTTTCTCAAATTCCTAATTTCTCAAATACTAAATCCCCCAAATTCCAAATTTCTCAAATACTAAATTCCCCAAAGTTCTAGTTTCCCAAATTCCTAATTTCTCAAGTTCCCAATTCTCCAAATATTAAATTCCCCAAATTCCTAATTTCTCAAATACTAAATTCCCCAAATTTCTATTTTCTCTAATTCCTAATTTCTCAAATACTAAATTCCCCAAATTCTAGTTTCCCAAATTCCTAACTTCACAAATCCCCAAATTTCCAATTCGTCAAATCCCAAAATCCCTAAATTCCCAAATCCCCAAATCCCCAAATCCCTATATCCCCAAATGCTCAAATCCCCAAATCCCCAAATTGCCAAATCTCCAATTTCCAAATCCCCAAATCCTCAAATCACCTAATTCTCAACTTGTAAAATCTACAAATCCCTAAATCTCCAAATCCCCAAATCCCCAAATCCCCAAATCCCCAAATCCCCAAATCCCCAAATCCCCAAATCCCCAAATCCCCAAATCCCCAAATCCCCAAATCCCCAAATCCCCAAATCCCTAAACTCCCAAATCGTCAAATCCCCAATTTCTCAAAACTCCAAATCCCCAAACCACTAATTTCCCAAATCCCCAAATCCCCAAATCCCTAAACTCCCAAATCGTCAAATCCCCAAATTCCCAATTTCTCAAATCTCCAAATCCCCAAACCACTAATTTCCCAAATCCCCAAATCCCCAAATCCCTAAACTCCCAAATCTTCAAATCCCCACCTCCACATTTCCACCTCTAACACCAAAAACGAGCCAAAAATTCATTACCCGAAAAACAAATTACTCCCACAATAAAACAAAACTGGCACCGAGTAAACAATGCAAAAATCGATTGGCAACATTTAAAGTGTTAAACAAGCAAGTACTAAACAGTTAAAATTACCCGTCAAGATAAAAATAAATGAAACTCAACGTTCCAGCATTTGAAAAGTTGTAATGAAAAGGGTGAAGCTTACATTGATCCCTATAATTAGTTTGATAATTACCGGAGATTACATGCGGCGTCGGAAGACATAGAAGTTCGAAATTTATAAATAAAACGAAGATAAAGGGAGAACGCTTCGATAATCAACGAACGAACACCGATAATTATTATCGAGCCATCAGCATTTAAATTCTGTTTCATGACTCATTCGACGGGCACAAAGTGTTCTCTCTATCGTGGCACGTATGTATATCTGTTGTTATTCCTTTCTGTTTCTATTTACGTAACATCAAAAGAATTATAAAACCTTGGACATATCGCGCGTAAAACGTTATTCCGCGAACAGAACGCTTCGTGGATAATGGTTAGGCCGTCGAGCATTTCGCGTAACAAACATCGTGATTATCTGACCGAGGTTCATTCCGAAAATAAGGAAAAAACGGTCGATTAACTGCGAAAAATAAGTTGTTGCAGACTAAACAGAACGTGGAGTCACGAAATGATAATTTCAATGATCATCGAATTCTTGATATACGAGGATATGTCAATGTAATGATATATTGTGGAATTTTACAGAATGTGTTGATGAAAGAATAATTATATTTACTGTAATTACAGAATGTTGTTGTTTTTTAATGATAGGTATATTTAGGAACTTGTCAAAATTGTTGAAGGTAAAATAATGTACTGCGATAAAAATATATTATTGTAGTATTTTGATAAAGAAGTTTGGGAATATTAAAGAATTGAGAGAGGAACTACTGTGGTTGTATTCAATCTGTTAAAGTTATGAATTTTAAATGTAATGTTATATGTTATGCTTTTGAATGTATATTAAGGTTTAATGTGTTAATTAGTGCAGTGTGAGAATTAGTGTAATACGGTCTGAGTTACAGTACAAACGAATCTCATCTGATACAATTTAATTTAACCTAATTTCACATAACCTAATCTAGTTTGGCCTAATCTCACCTAACCTAGTATAATTTCCCCTAATCTAATTTAACTTAATCTCACCTGACCTAGTATAATTTAACCTAATCTCACTTAACCTAATTTCACATATCACAATCTCACATATCCTAATCTCACATATCCCAATCTCACATATCCTAATCTCGCATATCCTAATTCCACATACTCCAATCTCACATATCCTAATTTCACATATCTCAATCTCACATATCCTAATCCCACATATCCCAATCTCACATATCCCAATCTCACATATTCCAATCTCACATATCCCAATCTCACATATCCCAATTTCACATATTCCAGTCCCACATATCCTAATCCCACATATCCCAATCTCACATACCCTAATCTCACATATCCTAATCCCACATATCCTAATTTCACATATCCCAATCTCACATATTCTAATCCCACATATCCCAATTTCACATATCCTAATTCCACATATCCCAATCTCACGTATCCTAATCTCACATATCCCAATCTCACATATCCTAATCCTACATATATCCCAATTTCACATATCCCAATCTCACATATCCTAATTCCACACATCCCAATCTCACATATCCTAATCCTACATATCCCAAATTCACATATCCCAATCTCACAAATCCTAATCTCACATATCCCAATCTCTCATATTCTAATCCCACATATCCTAAACCTACATATCCCAATTTCACATATCCCAATCTCACATATCCTAATTCCACATATCCCAATATCACATATCCTAATCTAATCTAACCAAATGTGTCCAAACGTAATTTCACCCAACCAAATCTCACCTAACCTCACCAAATCTAACCTAACCCAACCAAATCCAACTCCCCTCAAAATGACAAATTTATCGGAATGCAATAAAACAGCTAAAATCGAATAAAAACATATTTTCACGCCAGAAATCTCTTTCAAATTTCATGCAATCGTATAAATCAGATTGACCCGCAAGGCGAGATAAACAAACGTTTTTTATCCAGGACAAATGAGTAACATTTCATCGGACCGACTAATTAAACCAATCGTTCGTTAAATAACACAGAGAATCAATAGCCGGCGGGTTAAAAAGCATCGGTTCAGAAACGACAACCATCAACAACGACAATTAAAACGTATTCGATTATGGAGCTCGTTAACAGCGGCGTTATCACAGGGAACGGAACAACAGTTTTTCGTTAAAAAGGAAATTCATCAATTTTTCAACGGGTTCGCGTGACCGTTGGCTTGATTAACGATCGACGCACGTGTGAAACAAACTGTTCGGCCCGACGAGAAAAAAAACTAAGGCATATCAACACCGCGAATTGTGCCGATTTCCTCCACTATTTCACACCTTCAGACTTTTTTATTGTGGCAAATTTTCTATCAGTATCAATAACTTCACACTTTTTTTAATTCTATTTATTCTGAAATTGATAAATTGATAGATTGGTTGATTGGCAGATTATCAGATTGATAGATTGGTAGATTGGTAGACTGATAGATTGATAAATTGACAGATTAGTACATAGGTGGATTGATAGATTGACAGATTACCAGAAAGGTAGATTGGTAGATTGATCGATTGATCGATTGATCGATTGATCGATTGATCGATTGATCGACTGATCGACTGATCGACTGATCGATTGATTGATTGATCGATTGATCGACTGATGGATTGATCGACTGATCGATTGATCGCCTGATCGATTGATCGATTGATCGACTGATCGACTGATCGACTGATCGACTGATCGACTGATCGACTGATCGATTGATCGACTAATAGACTGATTTACAGGACCAAAAATTTACAAATTTTGTATTTTTCCCATTTTCTAAATTTGTCGAATCGAAATTTCCAATGACGCAATCGTCTAATTCCCGAACGTCACGACGAAGAAAAATTACCATGGCGGGCGCGAAGTCGCGAAAGAAAATAGAAGGCGGAAAAAGCGTGACGACGAAAAGAACAAATTAAAAAAGAGAAAGGAAAAAGTAGACGGCAAAGAAAATGACCGGAAAGTGGAACACCTGCGTGATATCACGCGTCCTTCCGGTCAGCAAGTCCTTATCGTGACGATAATATACGAGCTTCAAAGTTTCGAGAGCGAACCTCTGTCGCTGATTGCATCGACTAATTACTGTCCGTGTCCTATAGAGGATGGACCGGACACGTTTCCCTCTCACAGCCAGCCTCCAGAATCGATCGGAAAGCGATATCGATTCGATTCGATCAAAAAGTTCACTTCGACTTTGAGTCAAAGGGGAACACTGCCGTTTCCGCGACTTTGAACACTGAAAATTCTTGCTAGATTAGTTTCAACGAATCAAAGACGACTGTATATTAGTTTCAACGAATCGAAGACTATATCACAAGTGTTAATATTTGACAATGCATCGCAGCGAATTAAACGAATCATTAGATACGAGTGATTCGTGTATGTAAATTTCGCTTTCGAATTTCCTAAAAAATTATAACAACTCTTTCGAAGTGTAAATTCTTAAAATTGCATTCCATCGGCGACAGATTGCAGAAAACGTGATATTAATAGCAGATAAACGGAGTAAGGGGAAATTCATGATCTAATTTCGTATTCATTGAAATTATCATAATTCCATTTCCTATAATAGCAGTTTCCTGACTGCGAATTACGGGAAAGGAGCAAGGTTTGCCAGTCCGAAAATGCATGAGAACTTAATTCTTTTCGAGGAAAGCTACTATGTTGCATCCGAAACATTTATGTTCGATTCTTTTTGCCGGACTTTCTAAAAAGAACCATTTATTACTCGCTTTTCTTCGCAATTTCTAAAATGATCGGTTACGAGTATTTCGCATAATCGGCGGACCGCAATCTTGCATTGTCGACGAGATCGGAGGAGAAATCGAACGGATGAGTTGCAAAACCATCGATTTATCCTTGCACAATCGTGATCATTCTGTCGTGGTAAATTGAGACATTATGTGGCCATCGTTGAACACCATTTGCGAAAGGTTAAACTCAAAAGTTCTGTAATGATTCACACTGTATTTGATTCAAGTTTCATCTGCGATTTTAGATATTCATTCTTGTGTCAGTCTTTAAGGATCTTGTGAATTTTTTCAAATTTAGGGAATTTCGGGATTTCGTAAATTTTTGACATTTAGAAAATTTGGGAATTTAGGGAATCTGAGAATTTGTGAAATTCGAAAAATTTCAGAATTTAGGGAGTTTAGGAAATTTGGGGAATTTGCTCATTTAGAGTGTTTAGGGAGTCTAGGGAATTTGGGGAATAAGAGAATTTATGAGATTTAGGGAAATTGAGAATTTCTGCAATTTAGGGAATTTGATCATTTAGAGTGTTTAGGGAGTCTAGGGAATTTGGAGAATTTGAGAATTTCTGAAATTTAGGGAATTTAAGAAATTTGCTAATTTCGAGTGTTTAGGGAGTCTAGGGAATTTGGAGAATTTGAGAATTTCTGAAATTTAGGGAATTTGAGAAGTTGGAAAGTTTAGAGAATTTAGGGAGTTTGCGAATTTAGGGTGTTTGGGGACTTTATGGGATTTGTTAAAATTTAGGAATTTTGAGAATTTAGAGAGTTTAGGGTATTTTGGGAATTTGTGAATTTAAGATGTTTAGGGAATTTAGGGATATTGTGCATTTGTAAACTTTCGGGAATTTAGGGATTTTGTGACTTTGTCAAATTTTGGGGAATTTAAAGAATTTGCGAATTTCGGAAATTTTTGAATTTTCATAACTTAGCGAATTTAAGAAATTCGTAAATTTTTGAAATCAAAGGAATTTGTGATTTTGTGAAATTTATGAATGTCAGTAATTTAGGGAATTCCTAGAATAATTGCAAGAAGAGTCCTACTCCAAAGACAAAGAAATTCATAGAAAATATATGTTATCTTTATGTATGAAAACGGTGCAAACTTTCCAGACGATTTAATACCGAAGTTACGCACGAAAGCGAAATTACATATTTATGGAACTGGCTGACATATTGCATAAAGTGTATACTTTTCATCGCAATATCGAAAGGAGTAACGTTAGGCATGAATCGCGGCTGACAACGTTGCACGAACATTTCACAGTACAGTGTCAGCGACGATAACATTAAAACTCATTATCATTGACCTCGTTGTTCCGCGAAATGATACGCCGCCTCCTATCAATCGTTTTACACATTCAATCTCCTTATCTGCGTTTCCGCCTTACGATCACTGTTATATTCATGAGTGTACACAAAACAATAGCAAATTACCGGACAAACAATGTGACCAAACTGATACCGGCAATCGTGAGAAATGATAGATAACGTTTTGAGTTTGCGACTAACCACGAAAAGGTAATTATGTAAATTAATCTTCGCTTCGCACCGACGCTCCTTGATTCAACGTTAACTATTAATCACCGATGTAATTCGCGAAAAAATGAAATTGAATGTGTCAAATAAAAATGTGACGTCGGCAATAAACTGCGAATCGAGAATATTTACACGGCATCGAAGCACGAAATGCGTTTATATAACATCGCGCAGTATTAAAAGCGGAAAAATGAAGAGTGAAATAATTATATCTCTATTGATGAATCGTTTGTCGGCGTTCGCTGTTACGTAGACGCAGTTAGCAGCAGAAATTAACGCAGATTGATTGCCGTTGTTCGGACACGTCCATGCGATCCCAAAACAAATCGATTTAATAATCGTTTCTATTAGATATGATAGAACGTTGTCACACGTGGCGTTGACACGAGGCTGAGTATTTTAGGTCGTTCAGTTACAGCCGTCACCGGTTATGAATTTATCGATTCGGTGTACCGTTGATCAGCATTTCGTCAACAACAATGTTAACGAAACACCTCGTCCCGCGAGAAATCGGCTTAAAAGTGCACCGCTGAACTGTGACCTTATTCCCTTTTATTTCGAACGAGGGTATAATAATTCATAGCTTTGTTCTTCTGTTCTCGAAACTGTTTCGAAGACATTCGAATTTCGAAATTTTTTAATTCGCAAGCTTTCAAATTTTTAAACTTCCGAAACTGCAAGCTCTCAAATTTTCCGATTTTCGAAATTGTAAGATTTCAAATTATCAGCTTTGAACTTGCAAGCTTTCAAATTTACAAATTTCTGAACTTGCAAGCTTTCAGATTTTTGAACTCGTAACCTCTCAAATTTTCGGATTTTAAAACTTGCAAGCTTTTATATTTTTGAACTTGCGATCTTTGAGATTTTTAAACTTGCAAGCTTTCATATTTTTAAACTTGCAAGCTTTCAGATTTATGAACTCGCAAGCTTTGAAATTTTCAGATTTCCGAACTTTCAGTATTTCACATTTTCAAGTGCATGAAAAGATCTCTTGCTATATTGCCAATTTCAAGCATCTGCCTGTTATCAAAGGCAATATATAGAGAGTCCACTTCAAGCACTCATCGATGTTCATAAATGCATTCCTATGCAATATAACATACGTACACATTAATAGACTGCAGCGAATGGCACACTACCTCAATTAACAGAAGTATACAATTAAAATACATTTACACAATAAAAATGATTTTACACTTAACAATACTCCTCGAAATTTCACAATGTTCAATTAAAATCAGCTCCAAAATAAAATGTTACAAATTGCATCCAGTTTTAACGATTTCACCATTTTGCCGTACAAATCGTTACAAAATAAAATGTCAAAAATCGCATACAGATTTAACAATAAGTTTCACCATTTTGGGCGAACAAAATGTTGCAAGATAGACTGAAGTGGCGGTAGGATTTCACGAGGTATTGCAGGAAGCAAATTACGTCCGCTTTCGAATCGATGAAAGAAAGCAGAGAATCCATTTTCTGTGGAACAGGGTTAAACGAGTACAACCACTATGGTCAGCGTAAGTGCATGCTATCATCCTGATGCACCGTTAACCACGACTGGAGGGTGGAAAATGATAGCTCGCTGTAATTGCGAGCCAGACCTCAAAGAGACAAGTCTATGCTTCAAGAACTATAATCAAGAAACAGATACGGTCTTTATCTACTTGTCTCTATACCTAGTTTCCCTTACTGAATACTCGACAGTTAATTTACCTGCTTTGATTTAATTAATATGTCAAGTTTGCCTTTAATTGCGGGTACGTTTATATCATTCAAATAACGTGTATGAATTACGAGGTTTATAAATTCGTTGTTTACAAATTCCAAATAAATTCTTAATAGATCAAGCTTTTTTGTCAATTGTAGCGATCGAAATTTTTATATAAGCATTTTTCAGTTTTATGTTTCCTTTGAATATAATGTACACTCGCAAATACGGAGCATTCAAATTTGCCGCCAAATATCAGCCCGTTCAGTAATAGGCGACATTTGCGAAATTTCACACCTAGCACTCTAAACGTGATCGATGATATCAGATCGAGAGAAGCGCGATACCGTCGATAATACGCGTGATCCATCGATTTTCCGCGTGCAGCTAAGTAATCCGTAGCCGGTTATAAATCAATATAATTTCATGAATATTCCCGGTAGGACGTGTGTCCAGCGTGTTATAACTTGCAATCCGCGTCAGGTCGTATTAGTGCAAACACGTTCGCCACCATTTCATTGGCAAATCCTTCGGTATCCTCTGCTAAAAGCCGAATGGCGTTACACGTGGTCCTTGGACCTCCTTGTTCGTCCACGCGATAATCCTTTTCGTCGAACGATTATTTCGATTACGAGTTCGGTTCTCCTTTTATCCCCGTAAAAACATCGGAGCTGTTCGATTACCCGCGTTCTGTGGTTAAAACGTTTCTTTTATCCCTTCGAACGGGTGAGACAGTACGTTGTTTGCTTTTAATTATTTAGCGAAGAGGATAACGTAACTGCGATTTCGTTTCGAATTGATTCAATTGAACCGTCTATGGGGATGTTATTTCATCGCGGTTTAGCGGGATCAACTTCTTTTTTGCCGGGTAATTAGCGAGAGTAACGGATTTCAGGATATTTTAGGGAAATTGTACACTCGGTGATGGGAGAGCTGGGTATTTGCATATTTTTGGTCCCTTGAAAGCTTCGATCGTTTGAAAGTTTCGGGGAGGTAGGGAACTTTGAAGATTTAAGGTGTTATGGGAAATTTAGAAAATTTGTTAATTTGTAAAATTTAGAAAATTTCGGAATTTGGGGAATTTGTGAATTTTTGAAATTTGGAAATTTTTGAATTTTTGAAATTTAGAGAGTTTAGGGAATCTAGGGAATTTGTGAGCTTGGGATATTTGGGAATCTAGGGAATTTGTAAATTTGGGCAATTTAGGAAATTTGAGAACTTAGGGCCTTTAGGGAATTTCTGGACTTGGGATGTTTGAGGATCTAGGGAATCTAGAGAATTTGTGATATTTAGAAAATTTAAGAATTTAGTCAGTTTATAGCATTTTGGGAATTTAGGGTGTCTAGGGAATTTCGGAAATTTAGAAAATTTAAGAACTTAGTGAGTTTAGAGCATTTTGGGAATTTTTGAACATAGGGGTATAGGGAATTTATGGTGTCTAGGGAATTTATGGAATTTTTTAACTTAGTGGTATGGGGAATTTATGATGTCTAGGGAATTTAGAAAATTTGTAAACTTGTGAAATTTATGAAATTTGAGAATTTAGGGAGTTTCGGGAATTTGGGAAATTTGTAAAATTAAAGTGTCTTAGAAATGTCGAAATTAGAGTGTCTAAGAAATTTGTGAATTTAACGAATTTTGCAAATTTAGGAAATGTGTGAATTTAGGGAGTCTAGGGAATTTAGAGAACTTGAGAATTTGTGAAATTTTTGAATGTAGTGAATTTAGGGAATTTGTGAAATTTAGGAAATTTGTAAATTTTTGAACTTTAGAAAATTTGGGAATCTAGGAAATTTAAAGAATTAGTGAATTCGGAAATTTAGAAAATTGAATAATTTAAAAACTCCAGACTGTAGGAATTCATATTATTCCTTATTCAAAATAATTCGCTTTCACAAGAAAAAGTACAGCATTCTAACAAACACAAGCAAAAACAGCGTCATTTTACTCGCAGTTAATTTAGTTAATGAATTCTCGGAACACACTCTACACGTAATATGCATCGCGAGTACGTAATAACGAATAAAAATTGATGAGAAAATATCGCAGGGTATTACGCGTATAGGTATAGAGAATAGTACACTAACATGGCCAAGTATAACATCATGAATACAAGAATATCGAGCTATGATATCATTCTGTTTGTACGTTATGCTCTAATGAAATATTCAGAACAGAATGCCAAGTGTGTATGCACGTGCGAGTCGTTTCACGGAAAAGTCTTTTACTCGTGAACGAAAGTGAATTTATATTCATAAATGACTTTTATCATTCAAGACTCTCGTCAACTCTAGACTGGGACATTATACTAACTGCTTCCTCTATCGTTGCTAAACTGATCCTTATACATTATTAATATGTGCATGTATCGATATTTATGATACGGGTTCAAGCAAAAGTTTTGTAAAGATTTGGAAGATATTCATGAGAATATTTTTGGATATTAGTTAATGCAACTAGTATGGAATAATTGTATAATTATTGTATGTAGTACTAATTGTATTTTAATAAGAGTAACAATTAGTACGATGTAATTATTTTCGTCCTGATATTTCACGCATTGAATTAAAGGACGATCAAATAACCTGCCATAATTACTTTCACATACATAATTACTATAATTTTAATTTACGTCGAAGAATTTTTAATGAAAAATTTTTTAATTTTATACTTTTTGAATATCTCAGAAACTTGATAATATTTAATACCAAATAATTAATATCGAATATCGTATTTTTGTTACGAATGAAACTTTCGTAATTTGATAACTGTGCGTCGTAAATTATTTCACAAACGTTCCCCATGAATTACTTGATATTTCTGAAACACATATATTTCACGAAACGGAAATGTTTAATACTACGAAATTAAACAAAACATTTTACGAGAGTATCATATATTACGTACGAAAATGAATGTTCCATTACAATGTACGGTTAATGCAGTTTTTAAGGGTACATTGTTAGCCAACCATAATTCAACGTCACCATAAATATATCGTCTGTGTTAGAGGATGCTTTTTTACACGTGTTTTTACGCACGTCAATCACTGTCAAACGTTAAACGATTTTATTTATAGTTTAACGTCAAGCTCCAGACGCTTCGTTGCGTTCTTTGATTAATAAAAAGCGACCGATAATAAGCCACGGGGTAACTTGATTATCATTAAGCACCTTCTATAATCACATATCTGCTGTACTTGATATTTAACAAAATCTAAAGTGTTTATTTAAAAATTTAAATACGACAATTTTCATGAAAAGTATTTATAATTATTAGGATGGTAATTATATTTTTTCATATTGATCAGTTATGGTGTATTATTATACTTTGCTTATAATTTAATAATAAATAGATGAACAGTTTAATCATACGCTGGATTTATTTTAATTAATTAATTTTATTCGGTGCAGTTCGGATAAATTGAATTAGATTCAATTAAGCTCATTCAAATTCAATTCAATTCAATTTGACTCAATTCAATTCAATTTAATTCAATTTAATTTAATTTAATTTAATTTAATTTAATTTAATTAATCTAAAAAATTATGGTAATCCATTTAATCAAAGTTATATCACATACAAATCATCAATTTTAATTTCTATTCTGTAAATTTATATTTGAAATTTCAATTGCCTAATTTGAAAATTGAGGAATGAGAATAATTGTTAATATATGGAAATTTGACACGAATGAACCGAATAGAAAGGACATAATTCGACGAATCGTATGCAAGAACTGCGAATCACGGACCGATTACTAAATCATGGGTAATATCGATCATCAATTAAACCCGATAATCGTTGGAAAATTGTCTTAATTTAATCGACAACTGCCGAAAATAATGACGTCCCTTAGCGAGTCCACCGGAAACGACAATTATCCCTCCAACAAAATGCGAGAGATCGCCTGTTCAAACTGAACGTTTGTTCTACTTACCAACTCCAATTACAAACTTTCCAAAATTTAACTATATCAAATCGTCTCTGCTTCAATTCAATTACTTCGTCGATGACGGAAGATGAAAGTGCATCTCGTTTTCGGAATACGGGCAAATTAATCCTTATTATTTTAATGGTCACGGTAGATGTAGTTACATTTGCGTATTGTTATGTGTAGTGAGACATATGATAAAAGGAGTTACAGTAGACTCTCGTTTTATTACCGTAAATGGGGTGATAGGAGTGAAAAATTTATTATAGTAATCTGATTTAGAACGTAAAATTATTTAGTAGTTTTAGGATATAGAAAATTGACAAATTGAAGAATTGAAAAATAGAAAAATTGCTAAGATAAATTGAAAAATTGAACAATAGAAAAATAGAAACATTGATAAACTGAAATAGGAAATTAAAAAATTGGGATTTTGTGAAATTGAAAACTTGAAGAATTGAAAAATTGTGAAATTGAAGAATCGAAGAATTGAAAAATGGAAAAATTGAAGAACTAAAAAATTGAAGAATCGAAGAATTGAAGAAATGAAAAATTGAAATTTGAAGAATTAAAAAATTAATGAATTGAAGAATTGAAAAATTGACAAATTGACAAATTGACAAATTGAAGAATTGAAAAATAGAATAATTGAACAATAGAAAAATAGAAAAATTGATAAATTGAAATAAAAAATTAAAAAATTGGGATTTTGTGAAATTGAAAACTTGAAGAATTGAAAAATTGTGAAATTGAAGAATCGAAGAATTGAAGAATTGAAGAATTGAAAAATTGAAAAATTGAAGAATTGAAGAATTGAAGAAATGAAAAATTGAAATTTGAAGAATTAAAAAATTAATGAATTGAAGAATTGAAAAATTGACAAATTGACAAATTGACAAATTGAAGAATTGAAAAATAGAATAATTGAACAATAGAAAAATAGAAAAATTGATAAATTGAAGAACTAAAAATTGATGAATTGAAAAATTGAAAAATTAAAAAATTTATGAATTGAAGAATTGAAGAATTGAAGAATTGAAGAATTGAAGAATTGAAAAATTAAAAACATGAATAATTGAAAATTAAAAACTGATAGAACAAAAAATGAAAAGTTACACATTTTCAAAACTTAAAATTATAAAAAGGTTTGCAAATAGAAGTACCTAACGTTTCATGCAAAATAACATTGAAAAGAGGTGGCAAAAACCGATAACCGATAAAAAAAATAAAGGAAACCGCAAGAACACACGTGGTGAAAGATTAACGAGTTTGTAAAGACGTCGAAAACAGAATCGGCGCCTTTTGTAATAAGTAAAGGAGGAAAATGAGCGTGCTGCTTAGGGCGAAACAGCTCTCGAGTGGTGAAAGCCGTGCTTAAGTAGCAGCTTTCGTGTGTCAAACAATGGATCGGGCCAATTGATCGGACCAGTTGCTTTTGACGTAAAGCAATATCGTCAAACAGAGCTTGAGCACGTTTCTGAACAATGTTTACTAGCATCGATCCCTCGTGGGACTGTAATTTCACTTTATATTAAATTCACGAGCAGCCAGTTATCCACCACCTGCGAGAATCTCTTATCAAAGATCTCGCTGTTAATTTTTCATTTCGCTCGGGGATTGTTGATTGCTTCGGTTTTACAAGGAGCTCTCCTTGCTCGGTCAGAGGAGAAAATTGTTTCGCGAAAATTGATTCGCTCCGCTGGAAAACGATCAATCTCGACAAATACATGTAGATGTTTCATAAACGGATACGTATTATTCATTTTCCTTTGTTCTCTACTTATATGACCTCTTTTTAAATATAAATACATGTATAGTTACACTCATTGACACCGTTCAACTACAAATGCATCTTTCATAAACGTATTTTCCTTTGTCCGCTATTTATATGACCGCTTCATAAATATACATGTACAGTTACATTGACACTGCTTAAATGCATCTTGAATATTAACGCTAAACCTACAGTATTAAGGTGAAATAAATAAAGTTAAATAATAAAACCAGTAAATTAATTCCTTATCTCCATTAGAATTAATTAATGCAAATTTCAAGAAAAGCTTTAATTAATTGTGCAACTTGTACTTGTGGAGCGGTCGTCGGACCGGTTTGGTTGTTGCAGTGTGAAATGCGTAGTAAATAATGAATAGCGATAAACGTGCGCAGTAAGGTTCCTGCAATAAATATGACTATAATAAGGTATAATGATTTTACTGCGCATAATTACTGTGAATATTTAAGGACTGCGCATATGTTTATAGTACTGCAAATTGAGCGGCCAACTGCTGTTAAACAGTGCTGTACTATCAATATTACTCTTATGACTCTCTATTTTATTTCTTTTTATGTGTAACTCTTTAAATACTATCCTTATATTACTGAATATTTATTATTATTTTCAAGTACTAATTTAGCAAACTTATATTTGTTCTATTAAATTGTATTTTTACACAAGGGTAATATTTGTTAAACACAGAATTAAATTAAATGACACACTATTGGGATTATAATATGGTTGTATACTATTAAATCAAGCTAAATGTAGAGTACACCAAAACAATTTAACCCTAAAACATTTGTCCAGCATCGCAGCTCGATAACAAGACCCGATGTAAGGGTGTTATAAAACAAAAAGTTCGTAAGTAAAAGGTGAACACACGGGGAAGATATTGCAGTGAACGAGGTTTCCACGTGGAACGAGGCCTTCGGGCCACATATTGAAATGAAAGCCCCAAGCATCTTGCAAACATTTTTCCCGTGCAGCTAGACTCATATACGCTCAAGTATTTAGACTTGTCAGGTACGCATACACGCATGTGGATCGATCGTTCAAATTTTTACGGGAAAATAGGGAAAATTAGAATACCTACGATTCTTCTTTTCTGATTGAAATGGAGAAATATGGAGATGGAGATTTGGGGATGTAGGGATCTAGTGATGCAGGGATGTGGAGACCTAATGTGGGATGTGGATATTTAGTAATGTAGAGATGTGGAGATGTGGGAACCTGGTAATACGGGGATAAAGAGAGATGAAGACCTAGTAATACAGGGATGTGAAGATGTGGAGACCTAGTGATTGAGGGATGTAGAGATATGGAGACCTAATGTGAGATGTAGAGATGTGGAGATGTGGGAACCTGGTAATATGGGGATAAAGAGAGATGAAGACCTGGTAATATACGATCAAAGAGATATGTAGACCTAGCAATATAGGGACAAAGAGATACCTAGTGACGTAAGAATGAATATGTAGACTTGCTAATACATTAAAAAGATATGTAGACCTAGTAACACAGCGATAATATAAATATCTAGTAATACAGGATTAAAGAGACACAGTAATAAAGAGATATGAACCTGTATACAGCAATAAAGAGGTAGACCCAGTAATACAGGAATATAGAGATTAAATAAGATACGAGTTTTCTTCATTAAAATTACGAGTTCTTTTCGCCGTACGTCGAACAGGCTGATTACAAAAAATTTCCCGTAAAATCAAACGTGGAGCTGGTAACTTTGCGTACTTTTTGCTCGCGAATATAAAAAAGTGAAAAAAAAAAAAGGAGAACAGAAATGCATCGCGTACATCGGCGTGATGCGCTCTCATGCAAAAATCCATGTGGATGAAACCAGTTTGAAAAACGCTGGAAATATATTTACATGCCCGATTTTCGTCCCTTCCTGTGCGTGATTATTTTCCGCTTCGTGCAACGCGGCTGTAAAAAAAAAAAAAGACTCGATACATACTCGGTCGGTTTGTTTTTCGCAGTTTACCGTCAGCCAAAGAGAGGGAGGAGAAAAAAATACGCCGCGATCTGGTTTTTTCGAAAACGTTTCTGGTTATTGATGTTACGCGATATTTCTGCCCTACGCTCGCGAATCATTCGCCATTAACGCACACTATGTTACGGTTATCGTGCGTTTCATTCCGCTCTTTGTTTCGACGATTCGGCGGGATAAAAAGAATACTTGATTCCGCCACGGGGAAATTCCGAAGGGATCGATTCCGGGCCAATTATCGATTCGGGGAAGATATATCGCTGTTTCGTGGAGGATTAAACTCTCCTGGTAATTTAGAGGATTTTGTATGAAATTGATATTAGATTTCGGTATTTACAGATTTTAGATTTTGGTATATTTCAAATTTGTAGTGAGGCTAGTTAGTTTAGATATATTGCAGAATCCATTTTTTGGAAATTTTAGGGATGGTAGGAGAAGTAGGAAATTGGAAAATTGGAATGTTTGAGGAATTCAGAAATTTTGAAGTTTAAATTTTTGGAGTTGTAAAATTTTGGAATTCTACTTTGAAATTCTTAAATTTCTAAGTACTGAAATATTAAAATTTGGAAATTCTCAAATTTTCAAATTTCAAATTTTAAAACTCCACAATTCCAGAATTTCCAAATTTCCAAATTGTAATGTTTTAAAACCTAAATTCAAAAATTTCCAAATTTTAGAACTCCAAAATTAGAGAATTTGAAAATTCAAAAACTCCAAAATATTAGAATTTCAAAATTTCCAAATTTTACAGTTTCAGACCACCAGACATTAAAAACTGAACAGCGACCCAAATATTCCCCTTAAATTATTAACAATATCGCCTTAATTATCTAATTACCTAGCTAATTAAATCGTCCTAATTATCAAATTACTTCATTAACTCCGTCGTTCCAATTACCTAATAACAGAAGAATCATCCCGACTAAAACAAAGAGATCTCGAATCAACGACTAATTACTTGAAAACGAAAGAAAAAAATGAAATCATCGTCTCGTTTTCAATCAAAATGAATGAAATGAAAGAGGAAGGCGTGATCGAAGGTGTGCACGGTCCTTTAATGGACCACAAAGGGTTAATTAAAAAATCGTGGCGGCACACGAAAGTGCAATATTTCTCTGTAAACGTCACCGCAGCTGCACGTGTACATCGTGTCCCAGCAGACGCGGCATTAAACACTGTGGTTCCTCGCGTGTGCACGTTTTCCCGCTGACCATAAAATTAGTCTCCATGGACTAATTTTCGTGTTGTTTTCATGCTCGATACCGAGTGAGAAGCGCGCTAATTGCGCGTCCTGCTGCACCGTTGTTTTTTATGTTCGAACACGCGAACCCTTCCGCGGCTATAAATTCACCGAAAGACGTGTGGCTCATTAAAAAACAATATATGCACGAATTTGTATTCCACCCTGTCGTTCTTCATCTGCGCATTTGGCAAATTTTGTAATTTCACTGTATGGCTGCCATCTGGTACATGTAACTTTGTTGCAATTTTAATTCATTCAAAATTTACATATTTTTTAAGGTTTACAGATTTGATGTGTTCAGGAATTTTGATAATTGAGGATTTTTAAAATTGAATGTAAGGGGAGTGAGAGATACAGAAATGAAATTTCTAATTTTTTAAATTAATTTTGCAATTTTTGAGTGAAAATTAATTTGGATAAAGAAATTTCAATTTTTCAATTTTTCAGTTTTTCAATTTTTCAATTTTTCAATTATTCAATTATTCAATTTTTCAATTTTTCAATTTTTCAATTTTTCAATTTTTCAATTCTTCAATTATTCAATTATTCCTAAAGTTATCAATTTCACAAGATCCCAATTTTTCAATTTCTCTATTGTTCAATTTTCCAAGTTTTCCAAATTTTTAATTGAACACAGTCGAAATGTTTTAATTCAGAAATGTGAAATTTTGGAAATTAGGGTATTTCAGACTTTAGAACATTAAAAAATTTAGCTATCTGACAATTTGTAAATTCACATGAGCATTTAAAGATGTACTAATCAGCATATACAACATACACAAATATGAGAATTGCAATATTAAATTTTAGTTTCGCAATTAACGATATTACAAAATTGAGCAAATTAATGGAGCAATTTTCTAACTACGTGTATACTTTGTCAACAAGAAATAGTGAAAATTGACGATACGAGAGAAGCCAGAGGAGAACTAATAATTGAATACCCTGGTTGCAAAGCTGATGTTTCCGTGAACATGAGATACATTTAATTTTACCGTTCCAATGTACGAGTAGTGGAGTTAACGCTACATAATTCAACGTTTGCTAGACACCATAGAGTACGACGAAGAAAGAGAATCGTTACTTGCTTGGACCTCATCCAAAGCTTAAGCTTCAAACTAAATCCTTTATGCATTCTCTGCTGATGCACTATTGCGAATGGAAAACTCAAAAAAAAAAAAACTCGTTCAACTTTTGATTAAAGTGACCATGTTACTGTAGTGCTTTAATGTGCAAACTTTTTCATTCGCAAATTCGTATATTCTCATGCTTTCTTGACGATATGAGGAGTTGTATATCTACGAGTTATTTAATTTAGAAATTTGTCAAGTTTAGAAGTCGAAGAGCAAAATTTGAGAATTTGGGGATTTGGAATTTTTAATATTTGGGAAGTAATTCGAGAATTTGGAAATTTAATAATTTAGGAATTTGGAAATTTGAGAAATTTGAGCATTTAGAGGCTCAAAATTTCAGAATTTGGGGGATTTGGAAATTTAATAATTTAGGAAGTTGAAATTTGAGGAATTCAAAAAGTTAGGTTAGGTTAGATTTGAGTATTTAGTTAGGTTAGCTTAGGTTAGATTTGCGTATTTAGTTAGGTTAGGTTTGAGAATTTAGGTTAGGTTAGCTTTGAGAATTAAAGTTAGGTTAGGATAAGTTTGAAAATTTATGTTAGGCTAGGTTAGGTTTGAGAATTGAGGTTAGGTTACGTTAGGTTCGAGAATTTAAGTTAGGTTAACTTTGAGAATTAAAGTTAGGTTAGGTTAAGTTTGAAAATTTATGTTAGGTTAGGTGAAGTTTGAAAATTTATGTTAGGTTACGTTAGGTTTGAGAATTTAGGTTAGGTTACATTTGCGAATTTCGAAATTTGCCAATCTAAAACCTAAAAATTTGGATATCGAAATAAAAAATTAACAAATTTGCAATGAGCCATCATCACCCATCTTCGTGTCTATCTCATATTCGTTACCTGTCTTCCTAACTGTCCGCACACCTCTTTCGTTAACTGACCACTACCATTTAAACTTCGTCATCTTACACCTTCATTCCTATCACATTTCACAAATTTTAACACAGACTTTCATCTACAAAATAATATTGTCATAGTTGCATTTTAAACAACTTCTTTCAAGCCTGATACCTGACTTCTTAACTGACCTTACAGTGTCTTCGTTAATTGACCACAAAAGTTTCACCTCCATCATCGTGTTCATGTCTATCCCATTTCACAACCAATAACACAAACTACCTTCGTCACCTGTCTTCCTAACTGTCCGCACACCTCTTCCGTTAACTGACCACCACCACTCAAACGTCATCCCCTTTCTCCCTCGTTTCAACCAGACTCACCATTAAACATAAACCTCAAATAACGTTTGAATAATGGAATTTTATAAAATTCTTTTTAAGTTAGTTTACAAGTAAATCAGCGGACAGAAGACAAACAGATTCAGCGGTGAAAAGAAGTTTATATTCGTTCAATGCACGTCTCGATGCATAATAAGGCGTTAGAGAGGCAAGGAACTGTTGGTTCTCTTGATGGAAACGCTAGGAGATGCACTTTCGTGTTTGACGAACTTCTTTCCCTTTTTTTTATTCTTCTTCTTTTTCCTTCCTTCCGTGGGAACCCACCGCAGAAGTAATCTCTGCTTTTTATGCACTACATCACATCGCTCGAGCTGCTTTAAGCGACATTCATTTTGTTATTTACATGATAAGAAAACTTGAAATTGCACGCTGCTGAACTCTCTCACTTATTCTGACAAACGTCTGGAACGAAAGGAGTAAAATCCTTTTTCGTTAATCATTCATTGTCTATGCTAACTGCTCGATGGCAAATTATCTTTCTGTAGTTTATTCTGTTTCCTTTGAGTTGGATGATTTTTAATTGGCTGTAGTGTACATTTGTAAATTTGTCAGTTTTCAAGACTTTAAAGTTTTGGATTTTTAAGTTGCAAATTTTCAGATTATACATTTATATAAACTTCAAGTTAGCTCAGTATACGATCTGTTACCAAGATAGGTATTATATCTAGAACATATCGATTGACAAAAATTTTTCACTGCAGTACTAATTAACTGCTTCTGTATTCTTCTCAGGCTATAAAAACTTCTGCTAATTGATTTGTTATCGATCATTTTATCGTATTAAAATACAAATGTTAATACTCAGCTTCAATTTATTTGATATTCGTTATTTGACCGCAGTAAAATACGAATGATAAGACATTGTCAGATTACCAGAAGGTTGAAAGTTAAAAATACGCGATTTAACGTAATGGACACATTAAAAATATTATTTGATTACACTCGGTGTTACATTATCGTACGACACGTACCACTATGGTCGAACGTTCATTCCATTATCCGTAAAATCGATGTTACCAACGCCATTATGCCTCATGCATCCTCCATAGCCATTAAACACTCGCCATCTCGTTTAGGATAACATTAACACAGATAAACTAAATTGCTACGTTTTTTCACACGTTGATTGTTCTAGTGAAAATTAACGTGCGGTGTAAGGTACTGCAATTGTAACCGTTACAGATAACGATAATTAATTTCGGAATTCAAGTGGACGTTAATTTTCCAGGAATTTTCACGGTAATTTTCACATTATTTTTTAAACCAATTAGCAAATCAATTTTTATATTCATTATCATAATTAATTTTGGAAATTTTAATATTCATTTGCAAGTTAATTTTCATTCATTTTTAGGGAATTTTTTAAAATAAATTGATAGATTAATTGTCATATTAATTTTTATATTAATTATCAGATTAATTCTCATATTAATTCTTGTATTAATTATTGGGTAAATTCTGATGTCAATTCTTATATTAATTTAAATAGTAATTTTCAAACTAATTTTTACACCATTTCTTACATATTCATTTTGAAATTAATTTTCATACAATTTCTTTATATATTTCTCATATAATTTTCATAGTAATTTTGAAAATTCTTAATTTTCAAAATTTGAAGACTGGATAATTACCTTCAAAAATTTGAAATTATTTGCATTTTTAAACTACCATTTTCCACCTTTCTAAATTAAAAAATTTAAACAGTCAAAATTTGATCGAAACATCAGGACACAGATGTTTTTTATTACACAGAAATAAAAAAACTGAAAGATTATTAAATTTTACTCTAATTTCTGTGGTCTATTATCACCTAGAAAACGGGGTGCAAACTGTGCCTCCACTACAAATACCAAGGCGTTAATAAGCCCGGAAGCATTCGCAGTCAATTATTTAGCACGGTGAGAAATTCTCTCTCGAATTCCATTTTCTCGAGGCTCTCGATATATCGCGGATCGAGTGGCGGTCGAGTTCCTAAGCAGAGAAGTCGATGAAATTAGCATCGTAGTGGCGTGGCACCGTTCACTCGATATGTAGAAATCGAGGATCGGTTCGATCCGCGGAAAAATGGATTTTTGAACCGTGAAACGCGAAGGAGAATGGCGTCTGTGTGACTCAGAACTGGACCAACTTTACCAACGAGAAAATCAACGCTCTTACTCATGCATTATGTAATTCGCGTTTCGACATTCGATCGTTCTACTCGTTCAGCCATATGCACGTGCGTGAATTCGTAGGAGAAATCTCTCTGACACGTGTTCGACCGTGTACATACATTTATCATCTGATTAGAACCATTTATGAGTCGACCTTTCAATCGTCCCTTTATTGCGGATCATTTCGACAAGGGTGAAAATTAGGGTGAGACTGCCTCGATTATTAAACCAGGGACACATTTTTATACTCTTAATAAGTACATAATTATATAACTAACGTTAATAAACTTTCATAATAAATAAATTGAAATAGCACAGTTAATAAATTTATATTTATATCATATACATATTGTTAACCACTGAACCTATGATTTTTTCGACAGGTGCGTCAGTCAGAACTAACTAATTATTGCTGCAATGTTACCACATATAAGATAAGTTGAAATGTTAGGTATATGCAAACATTTAGGATCTTTGATTACGCAAATTACGATTGGTATTATACTCCAGACACACTAGTGCTGTAAATATGATTTTTATTTGTTGTATCTGAATTGTCACGAGTGCGTCACAAGTGTATCACAAGTGCGTCGCGAATGCGTCAGGAGTGCGTCACGAGTGCATCGTGATTGCGTCAGAAGTGCGTCCTGAGTGCGTCGTAATTGCGTCATGAGTGCGTCATAATTGCGTCATGTGTGTGTCACAAGTGCGTCACTAGTGCGTCAGGAGTGCGTCGTGATTGCGTCACGGTAATATAAGCCAGAGAGTTGATATTATTATTTTATGATATGTATATTTGTGTAATAGAATAATTATACTCTTACTTGTACACATACTTGCACATATTATTTACATATATATGTTTCTATATTTATTCCATTATTTATACAACAGAATAATATTATTCCATATTATTTCATAATATTGTAATACAATAATAGAGTGCAGTAACATAATGAAAATGAAACGAAAATCAGGAAAATGAACTTCAATTCAACAAGTTGATATTGCGGTTTAATTTACGAGAACGAATCAACGTAAGAAGGTGTTAGAGGGTGCAGTCGCAAATTGACGAGAAACAATGTCTGGTCGAGGTGAAATATTTCGCGGCGGTAAGCAACACTCAAACACCGCGAAATTTCGCGGCGTTTCTAATTATGTTTATATTTGCCTGACAGAGACAAGCATGAGGCACGTTTTAAACGCCGAAAACCGACGGCACGGAGAACGCTCGAAAAATATAATTACAACGACACGAGGGTGGCGCATTGTTTTCCCGCTAAATTGTCGTCCGCTTGAAAACACACGGCGCAGCAGAAAACCACCCGATTCTGACATTTTCCGCGATGGACCGACATTTTTCTACCGAATTGTTGCGCGTTTATCGCGAATGAATAATCATTTCGGTAGCGATTCAATTAGTTTGCAATTTATTCGTTGAATTAAGCGACGGCGTGGACATTTACGAATTTCTTGATCGACGAAGTCGCTTTCGGGATATTGACATTCTATGATTTGCACATTTTCGAATTTCCTAGTTCTCTGAATTTTGGTAGTTTCAAATTTTCAAATACTGAAATTTAGAATTTTTGTTCCCAAATACTTAAACATCCAAATTTTAAAAATTCTCAAGTTTCTAAATTTTCAAATCACAATCGCTAATTAATCAAATTCCCCAATCTAAATTCGCAAGTATCCAAATTCGACCCTGAAATCTATCGCTTTCCACAACTGCGAAGATACAGAAATTAATAAAAAATGTCCCGAAGGACGTTAACTCTATGCAGGATTGTACAGTTGGCTCGTAACGGTTCATTACCGATTCCATGCTTCTCGCAAGAACCCGACGACCAAACGGTACACAAGGCAGAGTTTAAAGGTGATCAGCGCTGAAACTTTAGCACCGCGTAATACGTAAGCGAGCAATTTACACGCTCAGGAGAAGTTGTTCAATTAACGCGGTGGCCCGAGGTGCGATCCCGAGGATGCGAAAATCAAACACGTTCGCCCGCGAAAATAACCATAATTCTTCGGCGTTTCTGGTGTACCCCGCGTTTTGGCAAACGTACGCCGATTAAACTTCCGCGAACTAATTAACTCAATACTCGACGTCATATTAATTGTATTACTACTAATTTACAGGCCACCGCGCGTTACCTTGGCCGTTTACCAAAACGAAACAAAACGCGCCCGCCCGAGCCGTTTCGCAAATTATCACCGATTCCGGCCGGTGATATAGCGCACGTGTGACGGAACAAGATACATCGCCAAGGAAATGAAACACGGTGGAATTTCTACGTGCGAAATTCCTTTTGTAAAATCAACAGGTTGCTCCCCTATTTCGCGGTTCTAATGAGGCGGACCGAAAGCAATTTCACGACGATACTTTGTTGAAATCTTCAGCGCGAGTTGTTCAACAAAGTTCAAGCTTTACAATATAACGCCGCTGTAAATCTTTTAATTGCAATTTATACGAAGCTGCTTTCAATTGTTTTAAAACTTACGATTTGTAACGTTGCTCATTCTAGTAATTACGAATTATCACACATCGATTATTAATCACCAATAATCAATTATAAATTGCATGTTACGAATGATCAATCATTAACTAGCGAACATCAATTAGAAATTATCACTTGATTTATCACTTGATTTATCATTTCACAACTATGAATGATTAATTCCCAATCATCAATTATCAATCTATCAATCTATCAATTTACGAATTAGTCAATCTATCAATCGACCAATCTATTAACTAACCAATCTACCAATGTACCAATGTACCAATCTATCAATGTACCAATCTACCAATGTACCAATCTACCAGATTACCAATGTACCAATGTACCAATGTACCAATCTACCAATCTACCAATCTACCAATGTACCAATCTATCAATGTACCAATCTATCAATGTACCAATCTAACAATGTACCAATCTACCAGTGTACCAATCTACCAGTGTACCAATCTACCAATGTACCAGTCTACCAATATACCAGTCTACCAATCTACCAATCTACCAATCTACCAATCATCAATTACCAATTACCAGTTTTCAATACTCAGTTATCAGTAACTAATAGCCAGTTATTGGTTGATAATTACTTTAGAGTTATCTAGAATTTGTACAGAATTATAATTTATAATGAAAATGTAGAAAACTGTAATTAATCTTAATACAGCTTACATATAAGTGAACCATATACAATATGTTAATTATATACCAATATGAATATAACGAAATACTTAATAAGATAATAGTATATTACTATTACATGATATATTAAAAATATACTATAAATGTATTAAAAAGTAACTTTCAATTTATCGTCTTTCTGACTATGGAAAATAACTCCACTTGTGCTCGAATCAGCATAAAGAAATAAAATTTTCAACAATTGATCGCCCCATCAGAATATGCCCAACGAACCAATCAATCGCGGATTCGAGAAGAAGTCGCAGAATACTTTTCATTCAGTTTAATTAAGTCTCCTTATCATTCGGCGCAGTCACGAGGCGATGGTCGAAAGTCATCAAAAGCCGAGCGAAGGATGATCGAGAGGCTTCGAGAACTTCCGGGAAATGAAATGGAACTTTTCCGGAAAATATCCGGAACAAGAGGACACTGACCAGAATCTCGGTTCAATTTCCCCGGAGAAAAATTGCCATTCGATTGCAAGTGCGACTATCGATAGAACTACCGATAAATTTCAAAGATATTGAAACGTTATCTGTATTCTAATGTATTACCGAGATTGATGAGATACGGTTAATGTGAACGGGGACCGAGGTGGCTAACGGTGTCGCAAATTTGCAAATCGAATTTTTACATATCAGAAATTTTACATTGTCCAAGTTTAATGAGTGTTCAAGCTTTTGAATGTTCTGATTCACAAATTCCCAAAATTACGAATTTTCAAATTGACAAATTTTCTTTATTCTCACTTTCTCAAATTTTCAAAAATTCCCAAAATTTCCCAAATTTTCTAAATTCCTCAAATTCTCTAGATTCCCTAGATTCCATAAATTTCCTAATTCCCCAAATTCCATAGATTCCCTCAATTTCCCAAATTTCCTAAATTCTTCAAATTTCTCAAATTCCTCAAATTCCCTAGATTCCATAAATTTCCCAAATTTCATAATTCCCAAAAAATTTCGAATTCCTCAAATTCCCTAGATTCCATAAATTTCCCAAATTTCTTAAATTCTTCAAATTTCTGAAATTTCCCAAAATCCCCACATTCCCCAAATTCTTAAATTAGTGAATTCCCAAAACCTCAGATTTTCAAAATTCCCCAAATACTTAAATTTCTGGAAATTCCTAGGTTCGAAAATACCCTAAATTTTCCATCTCCCCAGATTTCCTAAATTTCCAAATTTCTAAATTTCCCAAGTTTCCCGAATTACTAAATTTCCTAATTTCTTCAAATTTCTCCTTTTTCCCAAATTTCTAAATCCCGATATATCAAAAAATTTTGTATCGACGAATTTTAAGATTCGTAGAACAAGAGCTATAATCGGTGATCGATAAACGGTCGGAGATTTTTCGTAGTTTGTTGGGCGAGTCTGTCAGCCGAGAAGTTGGCAGTGTTCGAGAAAAGGAATGGAATTCCATTAACGTTATCCCTCGGAATCGGAATCGGTAGCGGCACGTCAGATACAGCGTTCGAAATAATATTTTCCCCCGTAGCGTAGCCCCGATTCGACAAACTTTTCGAACGCTGCAATTCGCGATTCGTCTTTGCAGATTTCATCCGCTATCGTTCCTCCAAGATCGATACGTTCCGATTCGAGTTTGATATCCTTCGGGAATAGAATTGTCCCGGCATGTAATAAAGGATCTACCAATGTATATCTCTCCTGCGTCGATCTAATAACACTCTAACGTTAAAATTCTTCCAATAAGCAAGGAATAATATTTCATCGCAAAAAACGCGAACGATTGTTTAAACACAGAGGAGAGAAACCGCCGACGGAACCTTTGTCAAGGCATCTCGTAATTTCGTTAAATTGGCAGGGACGGTTAGTTTTTCATCTCGAACACCGGCATGAAAGAACAGTTCTTAATTCGTGCAAGGTGGCTGAAATGTTCATTCGTTCAGAAGCGAAATAATGGGGACGTGGGTTCTGTGGTTGACGTCGAGTAGCCAATTCACCGAGATAACTTTAATGGAATTTTATGTCTTTTGTTGGTCGCCGAGCTTTTTTAAGCTCGACCACCTGCCAACAGACCTTTCAGCTAAATAAAAGTGTCATCCGCAGAAACGCAGGCAAGTGTTTCTTTCATTCGACTCCTTCGCCGGATAACCGCTCCTTGAACCGTCTTAATTATGGACGGGGAATTAACGAGAGGCCGATTTATCGCCGTTCAGGCACGAAAGTGTCCTCTCGCGGACGAGATCGTTCAAGGTTTTGTCCGCACTTTCCATTTCGGTCGAGAGAGAAACAGCCGGGACGCGTGACACTTTTCTGTAGCCTTTGACGAGTTCGTTTGAGAATTTCAAGATTGGGCTCTTACTTTCAGATATTTTCGAGGGATTGTGGATAGGGAATTTTTTATAAATTCAGTTTAGGAATGTGCATATTTGCAAATTTTTTAAGTGAAAATTTTGCAAATTTTCTAATTGGGAAATTAGTTTCTTAACTAGCAAGTTACTTAATTGACAAATTTACAAATTTACAAATTTCCTAATTGACAAATTTCTTAATTGGCAAATTTCCTAATTGACAAATCTACAAATTCACAAATTTCCTAATTGACAAATTTTCAAATTAACAAATTTCTTAATTGACAAATTTCCTAATTGACAAATTTCCACATTCACAAATTGACAAATTGACAAATTTCCAAATCTCCAAGTTCGCAAAATTGTAAATTTTCAAATTTTCAGAAACTGAAATTGCCACTTTTCTAAATTTTCAAAATTTCAGATATCCCTAGATTCCAATATCCCAGGTGCCTGTTATACCTAGATCTAAAATAATCCTATACATCAACATCTCAAATATCCCTAAATTTGAGGGTCGTAGGTGAAAAATATCTGTAAATATAAAATATTCCTACATCACAACACTCTGAATATCCCTAGATTTACAGATTCCAAATGTTATTTTTCTAAAAAATCCAAAAATTCTTGAATCTCGAATATTCTTGTACTTCAACACTTAAAATATCCCTAGATTTCCAATAGTCCTGTATCCCAAAATTTAAAATATCCCTAGATCGCAAATATTCTTGTATCTCGACACTCAGAATATCCCTAGATCTAGAATATTTCCGTATCTCAACACTGAGAATATCCCTAGATCTGGAATATTTCTGTATCTCAACACTGAGAATATCCCTAGATCTGGAATATTTCGGTATCTCGACACTCCGAATATCCCTAGATCTGGAATATTTCTGTATCTCCACACTCAGAATATCCCTAGATCTGTAGTATTTCCGTATCTCGACACTCAGAATATCCCAAGGTCTCGAATATTCTTGTAATTCGACACTGAAAATATCCCTAGGCTCGATAAGAAGACAAGTAAAATACGCGAAGCATTTCTTTCGCCTTTGAAGACCGGTCGTTCATGAATTTCAAGATAGGACATTTCCTTTGAGCAGTTTTATTTCGAGGAAGAACTTCCATGAATTTTAAGGAACGTTCATTTTCCAATTTGCCATCGTCTGTCCGTGCAGACGTTTAATAATTTTCTGGTTGTCTGGTAATAAGATTCACGTCGCAATGCATGCCGGTATTCCCGTTTGATTCACAGAACGAATTATCAACATATTCGGGACACGAAGTGCCGTTTTTACGCGAAACCATTTTGAGCCTTTTTAAACGAAACGAACGAATACCTTTGAAGATCATTCGAAACAGAGAACGACTACTTCGTCTAGGGATATTCCATTTTACTCGTTAAACGTTCCTTCAATTATCGAAGGATTTCGATCTTTCGTTAAAATGTAGCGCGTAATTAAATACTTTATCTAATCGAGTAAATACTTCGATGGTAATTGAGAATTTATCTTCAGACTGCTTAATGAAATATTACAATTTTGTTCGCTCGGAAGATCTCCTCTTGATCGATGTATTTCAGTTTTTAAATTGTACGTGCATTTTTTATTTTACATATGCTGCTTCGAATGATGGAATTTAATTGGAAATTTTATCTTGTGCGATTATTTCAGTGGAGGAATGGGAATTTATTTAAAAATTTATATTTTTAATATGCGTGCGGAAGAGTACGGATACAATCATGCAAAATACGATTATTTTAATAGAGAGAAAAAATATGTCGAATACGAAAATTTATCTCGGGATTATTTTTAATATGTGTAATTCACGGTGTTGTTATTAGAATTATAATTACATTTCATAAGTAAAATTATGTCTTGTATAAATATTAATAGCATCAGTATAATATCTTATATAAATATTATTAGTGTTAATAATATATCTCACATAAATATTAATAGTGTCAATATTATATCACATACAAATATTAATAAAGTACGATTACAAAAAAAAATATTTCAATAAGAAATATATTAAAAAATTAATTGCACTATACGTGTAATACGGCATATAAAAAATACGATTATTTCAATTAAAAAATATATGTACGTGTATGTAGTAAATTTTCTTTCACAATCAGGGTGTTACAAATAACAGACCCAGTAATGCAAATTAATCGACCTAAAATTGCAAATGAAATGTTGCATTAACGCAACATTAATCCTTAACGAGTTAATTACCGAGGTAATTGGAAATTATCGTCCTTCAATTTTAAAGCATTAATTGTTCTCCGCTCCGAATAAATTTATCCATGTTTTAATTCCTGTTAATTTTCATCGCTTCCTGACATCATTCTATAACGCGACGCCGGCAATGTGTTATTAATATGCAAATTTTATGAAAATCATGTTGTATGTCTTATATTACATCCCTCGTGCGAGATAATTGAAGTATATTCAAAATTTGATTCTCGTTATGAATTATTAAATTTCTTATTTCTTTCAAACATTAGTATTTTAATTCATCATCTCACAGTTATTTGAAAATTACTAAAACCCACCGATAAATCGATACCAGCCACGTTTCCCTGAATAAAACGTAATCAGAATATAATAATACACCAGTCCTTATAAGAGACTTTAATTTCCTGGAAGCTTCTGTTCGTTAAAATTACTTCCAAACATATTGTGAACACGGAGCTCGCTCGATATTTGAACGTTCAATAGAAGTGCGTCTCTGAAAACCAACCCCATAGTAAATACAGTATGTGCAAATTTTTCGTACACTCTGCAGATTCTTGTTATTTTTCCGTTCGTGATTAAAGTCTCATCACGAGTCGTTAAAATATTCTTACGCTATTTAAACCCTATCCTGTTTTGACTGGCAATTTTATATGCACAAATATTATCATATCATTTTAATCGTGAAAATATTTTTGTGAAACTGGGAGGTCTCTTGACTGAGTGCAAATATTTTGATCAGAGAATTTATACATGAATTACACTGTAAAAATATTTTTACAATTTTTAATTCAGTTATTGCTAACATTTTTATAAGAACAATAAAATAAAATCTTCGAATCTCCATAAACTTCTATTTTATGTATTTCTATAAACCCTTATTTATCTGTTACCATTAAATTACACATTCATGTGTGGCCATCAAATTTTATTCACATTTCTATATATGTAGAACTTTATTCTGCAATTTTATTAATATTTATGTATTCTAATGAAACTGCATTCTATAATTTTCTTGATATTTATGTACGTCGATAACTCTGCATTCTTTAACTTTATTAATATTTATTTACTTCGATAAAACTGCATTCTACAATTTTAAATATTTATTTTTATGCAATTTTATTTATTTAATTTTAGTCGAGTTTATTTTATACAAAATCTTTCATAACGTATTTATGAATTTTTATAAAATTTGTTACAAAATTTATGTATTTTAATCAAACTTGTTCTACATACTTTCATAAAATTTGCTACAAAGTTTGTGTATTTTTATAAAATTCTTTTTATATATTTTTGCAAAATGTGTTATAAAATTGTCCTTTAAACTTTAGAAGTTTTAAAATTCTAAATGATCAGAGATTTTTATCACTTCAATATTCCTCTCGTTAATCACATCTGATCCCAAAAAAAAGAGAAACGCAGAAACGTTTGAAAATTTGTTCGCGTCAAGACCGATCAAAGAGCGAGTAAAAATAATGACTTGACACGGAAGAAAATTGTCGATTAAAAAGGCGCAAAAATAGAGAACGTCTACCACTTTCGGCGAACGAAACGGGAAAAAAGCGAGAGCATAGAATATTCGGAATCGAGGAGAAAAATATACATACTGCGAAATCGTGGTACGCGCGAATTAAAGTCACTTCGTATTCCTACCTTTTTGCATTTTTTACTCGCTCGAAAATCCGCGCAGCGAAGCTGGTTATTTTTGCAGATAGATTTATTCTACGACGAGATACACAACCGTGCATTTCAGACTTTCCTGTCGTTTCTCTAGAAATCGATTGTCGTTCCGTGGAATAACGAGATAAAACGCTAGTTCGAGGGTGAGATCACCGTTGATTTGAATCGTTCCATGTGTGTCGGAAACTGGAATGCATATAGTGTCCTCTGTTCGAAACGTATTTTTGTGAAAAAATTTTCTAGAGAAAATCCTTCGTTTTATATTAATACCCGTATTATCTTTGTTCCATCAGATTATTTGGGACATGTGTTAAAAATTGGGACATGTGACATATGTAATGTTCACATATGTAAGTGGATAAATTATTATTTAGATATACTCATTGTTTATAATTATATTTTGTAGACATTTATCCATGAAGTCAGTATATTAATTACTAATTACATATGTCTTAAATCATGATATGTGTATATTTTGACATATGTGAAATTATGACATGTGTGTACATTTAAAAAAATTGTATGTTTATGTAGTTAAGCACATCAATTAAAAGTTACATACATATAACAATAATTTTAATATAATTGCAGTAAATTGCAATGTTAATAATGAACTGCGAAATAAACTTCAGAATAAAAATTTATCTCCGTTTACGAACAAAAAAATAGATCTGTATAATACTGATTAGAAAGCAATCGATCGCTAATACCTCTGTACGCGTGTTTAATTATGCTTATTACGGAACTTTTGAACGGAACATTAACCGTACGCAAAATAATTTTCCTTCTTTGAAACTCATTGGAACACTAGTAGGTGGTTACTATGTTTCTCCGTATAATTTGCGAAAACCTATATGTAATTTTCTGATTGCGTGCTCGTATGTATACTATCATTTCGATCGTGAACGATGTTGCGTTTCTTCACTTAACCGTGGCAAAGAAATCGACGACTTCCGATAAGTACAAGACTTGTAATAACCCGTGCACGCTGTGTTAACGCAGGAATTTTCAGCTCGCTATACTGCATAAAAATTAATATGTAGAAGATTTATGGATGCTATAAATAACACTTTCAAAGATCGTATCTTAACCTTATTTCTTATATTTTTATTTTAATGCATGATGTATGTTTACACTTGATACATGTTATGTTTACACATGGTATATGTTATGTTTTTTTCAATTTAAAATAATTTATTGTTAGAATATATTTTTTATTATATCACCATGTTCATAATGGGACTATACTAAAATTTATAAATAATTTTCGAATACCTTCTTCATTCTTCAAGATTTTCAAAATAAATAATAACACTTTGTGACAAATGGTTTGTATACTTTAATGTATAATAATTGCACAAACATCTTCGGATTATTAAACAAAAACTGAAGTATAAACAAAAAAATTTTATGCTGAAATATGAAGTTATTTATAACAGAATTTTGAATGTTGGAGAAATATGATTTTAAGAGTTTTCTATAATTTTTCGTGTTTTGATAGAAACCTGTTTTCCAGAATATGCAGGGATCTTGAAGAGGAATGAAATTAAGCTAGTATCCTGAATATAATTTCGCGGGCGTACAGAATATAAGATGAATTATGCAAAATTATGGAACACGTTACATCCAGTGAGATTGATTCCCGAATTTGCTATGCGGGAACACGAAAGAGGAAGAAACTGAAATCGAACACTTTCGTAACGAATTACGAGCAAACTTTTTTCATTCGAGGTTGTTGAACAATTTTAGGTACACGGATTATTCAAAACATTTTAGTATAATCAACTATAAATAACAGTTATTATATGAAGTTTGATTAAGAATCTTAATATGATGAAGTTTAATTAAAAATCATAATATGATCAAGTATAAAATAAATGTTATGATATAGTCAAGTATAATTGAAAATTATTGTATGATCAAGTACAATTAAAAATCTTAATCAAATCAAGTACATAAAAAAATCTTGATATGATTTGAAAAATCTTGAAACAAAACTAAAAATCTTAATATATCATTTATTTCAGTAAGTCCCACAAGAAAATCACTTAAAAGTATAAAAAGTTTAAAAAATGCAATGTTGAAGATCAATAATTTTGAAAATAAAAAAAAAGTTGTGAGAAAGTATCTGTCGATAATAACCACAGAGATAATGTATGTTCTCTATGATAATAGCACGTTATTGTGTAAAAGCACAAGTATCAGTACGAAACCTATAATTTGATAAAAAGGGGGAAAATAAACGTAACCAATCGTTAATGACTAATATACTTCACTGTTTTCCTCATTCGCAAGTAATTGCATTCTACAGAATCGTTCGATGAAATGTCTGCTGGAAATAAATATACATTATCGAAGATAATGGAACAAGTTTGCAACAGAATTTTGTTAATTGCAAAACTGCGAGATGGTACAAAATGTATGTGCAAGAATTTTGAAACTGTTCGCTTGTTTCGGTAAACGTGACGTGTGTTGTAATCGAGGAAATTAATTTCATTTATTGCTGCGATTTTAATTAGTAATTGAACGATGGTGCATATGGATTTATACCAAGATATAAGATATTTAATGATATTTCATTTTATCAGATACTTTGGGAAATATTAAATTTATTACGTTTACCAATTTTTAGATGCTGAAAATTATAATGTGAAAAATAAAATTTCAAATTTACAGAATTTCAAATACACAAAACTCACATCAATAAAATTCCAAATACAAAAATTTCAAAACAAAACTCAAAATTCACGAACAAATTTGAAAGCCCAAAAAATGTAAAACAAATTATTTCCTAATAATTCCACCTTTAACCTCTCAAATCCGATACTTCACCATCTAAGCGTAACTCAGCAAATATTCCAAAGTAACGACAATTTTATTTGGTGTTCGATTATCAGTCGTTCGAAATTCCTGTTAATAGTTTTCTCGCTAGAATCGTGTGCGAAAAATCCTGATAGAAATAAAAGCAAAAGAGACGATGTAGCAGCGGATTTATATCGATAAGTCGGAACAGGTGTCGGATAACCTGGCAAAATATTCGCCAAAAGGATTTTGCAGGCTGGTAACTTGAAGGGGATTTCGATAATACCGAAGCCACAGCAAAAATCGCTGGACCCACGCGTGTTTCAAAGTAAAGCAGAAAACATGGAAAACGAAATATAATGGGGAAGTAGCATTTATGAAAAAATATACCGGATTTTCCTACGTGTATTCTGAGCTGGATTTAGTTTCGAATATATTGAATTTTTTATACTTCTTTCGTTCAACTTTCATGAAAATATCATCATACGGTCTTGTATTTTACTTTGGGGAGTTCTAGTATTTTATTTTCAAGTTCTAAGATTTTTTTGGGGGGAATTTACAAAATATTACTGATTTAAATAATTATCTTTCAATAAAAATATTATCGATTTAAGATAATATTTTTATTAAAATTGTACCTTAATTTTATTTTAGTATTTTTTTTAATCAATAAGGTTTTTGTTCAAATAAAATATTTGTGTAAATCAGTAATATTTTAGAAACTCCCAAATAATAATACATTTTTGATAATTTAAAAAAAAATAATTTAATGTATTATTATTTTTTAAATTTTAAACTATCAAATTTTCAATTTGCTAAATCATCTAATTTTGATTATAGATTAATATTACTGACTTAAGAAAATATTTTATTTCACTTTAAAATATTTCAAAATTATCTAATAACAAAAGCATCCCAAAAAAAAAATATAAAAATATAACACCGTTCACCTTTTTCCTAAAAAAAAATTCGGTCGTAACAACCAGAAAATTTCACAAGTGACCAACGTTGAAAGAAACTACCCACCTCTTTCCACCCCCTTTTCATCTATCTTTCCGCCATTTTCTTTTTTGTTCCCTCGAAATTCTTTTCTGGTGTTCCCACTGCGACAATCGTGTCGAAATATAAGGTGCCGCCTACATTTTCTCCACTGTCCTTCCGAGTGATATTCTCTCTTTCACCGTCATCCTCGAGGCTTTTTTTTCTCCCGTCGACCCCGTATAATTAATGGTGGCGCGATCCCCGTCGCTTCACCATTTTCCAGTAATTGCATCCACCGAGAGAGAGAGAGATTCCACTGTTTATTTCGTAGGGAAAGGACGCATTATGTCCAACCGTTATCGTACTATTCCCACGGGAGACTCCGGAAATTTTGTTTTTTCGAACCTCTTTTTTTATTTCGGTATGATGCATGCGTGACGATGATAAAATTAGGGGTATTTTATGTATTTCTCGTTAGGGGGTTTCACGCTATCTTTATTACCGAGGTAAAAATCAAACTGTATAAGCTGACATTAAATCAAAATGAAATAGAATTATGTTGAACCAAAATATCTAATAGAATTATGAATAGTAATTCAACTTTCGATTTCTTTATATTTGTATTTCATTTAATAACTTGGTATGCACATTATAGACAAAAAGGCTGTTACCAACCTTTAAATTATTTTAACATTGATAAATCTCTCAACCCTTGAATTATTAAAAATTACCCTAAGTTTATAAACTGTGATGTAATATATATAAAACCCCACATTATACAATTTACAAGAGTGACATAACCTTAAAAATGAAACAAAAATACAAGAAATCAGAATCGACAAAATCGAAATGTGGACATATCACGTTAATTCAAGATTTTCCTCCATTTCGATAAACCAGTCCGTGTACTCTTTAAATCACGAAGCAGTTATAAACCGGGAGTAATGCAAACGAGAGCGGCTGCGTGGAGCAGAAAAATCGCTCTATCTAATATGGCGGCTTTAATTGCTCGACAAATGATTTTCTCGACATTTCCATTGTGCTCGTTAAAGTGTTTTTCCCCGGTATCATAAATAAACGTTAAACTGCAAGATTGATTTGCCAGAAGTTAGACGAGCACGACTGTCATGAGTCTCCGTGCACAAGAAATAAAAGGAACGATCTTGACTTTAATCAAAGAATTGTGCTACGGAGAAAGTTTTTCCCCGAACGAACGGGAATACCGAAAGGATAAAACAGAGGGGAAAAAAAGAGATCTAAATCGCGACAGAACTTTTGTTTGCGCTCGGTTTGGCTCGTAGCGTAGCCCCAACTAATTGCGCACCATCGATTTTATGGGAACGCTGGAAAATGGCGCGGTGGAACGCGGAGGAAATTCTGCCGGAATAAAAACAATTGATTCCATTTCTCCTTTGTTTCGGACATTTACTTTCTGTAATTTGCAAGTGGAGAATATTCAGTTTCAAGCTTTGTTTATTTTTACCAAGGAGACGTATACTCGTAATTACGATTTGGTTGTAGTTAGGTTTGGTTATTCTATTCGAAACTTAGGGTAGTCTTAGGATTTTTATAATTCATTATTTCAATATTTTACTATTTTATTATACCATTGCATTATTTCATTATTTTACTACTTTAATATTTTTCTATTATTCCATTGTTCTATTCCATCATTTGAACACTTGATTCACAGAATTTACCAAATTATTTTAATATTTCCACTTCATTCCATCTATCAAAGTTCCATATTTCAGTCTACCAAACGCAATAATCAAACAGCAATATGAAATTGCAATCAACAATAAAAACCACGAAATAGAAACAAGATAACCGGCAGAAGCAAGGGTTAATAATGATTCGTCGAGCATAGTGATTTACGCGTTCCACGGAGAACCGAGGGTGTTCTGATAGCATCTTGTTAAGCCCAGTACATTCCCCGGTACATAACGATACAGGGTAACGTCTTAACACACCGGATGGTACATATATGTGCACATACAGATGATACACACGCAAACAATCGTGCAAGGCACAAACGAAGCCAGAGAGGAGAGTCAATGCACCGAGTGGCTGGGATCAATGAGGCTGATTACTCAGCTCGATTCTCTCGTAGACGCGAGGCAGACCAACCAGAGTTTGCTGGCTGCTTATTTTCCGGGGGAACATCGTCGGGGGAATTAAATCGGAACGAATTGAAAACGCTTCAATTACGTGCCGGGGACGTGTACGATTTCAAGTGCAAGGCTCTCGATTCGAGCATGGATTCCTTCATGACGACACCTTCGATCCGGTTCTTTGGTAATTTGGATAATCCGGAACATGCTGATTTTAATGTATTCTATCAAGGTTATGTTGTTAACAAGGTACATTGTGTTCATGTTATGTGGACATCAACTGGACATGTGGTATCAACTTCGGTGACTTGGATAATCCATATGGTGACTTTAATGTATTTTATCAAGGTTATTTTGTTGACAAGGTACATTGTTGTATTCATGTTATGTGGACATCAATTGGATATGTGGTATCAACTTGGGTGATTATTTGGAACGTAATCCACCTGGTGACTTTAACCTATTTTATCAAGGTCATCTTGAATTTTGTAAATGAAGTAGCTTATTGTGTTCATCTTATGTGGAGATCCATATAATACCACGTGTACTAGTTAATAATTCCATTTGGTTTGAGTTATTCGGTTTGGAACTAGACATCACATATGAGGAACATATGAGTTTAGACTGTGACTCTCACAGGCAGAAATTAAAAACTGGTAGACGTAGTATGTAATGTCTCTTGATCATGACACAATACTTCTTCAAATGTCATAAATCCTGATGAAACGTTCAATAAATCCACAGACTTGGCGACAGTACAAATGATCAATATCAATCTTCCACAATCAACAATCATCACAATACTGCAGGAATGATTCATATTATGAATTTGCAGGATCAGGTAAATGTGAAAGTTCTAAAGTCGCAACAGGATGCAAATTACCCAACGAGAGCGTAAATGGTCTGCGGGCTGTCGGCAGACGCGATACCGTGCCCTTTCGCTCATTACGCTTTCATCAGGCCTGGTTCATTGTTAATTAACATTTTGTCAGCCTCAAGACGATCCTCACCGGCGCGGTAACAATTAATGCGGTCTGTTCGCTGACTCGGTATCACGTTAGAACGGTGTGCTTGACATTGAGCCAGCTGAGTGAAGTAATAATTGAGATGACGGAGACATGCAGGCTTGCATGTGCAAGTACCTTCGCAATTGCGGACTCACGCGAGCAACAGAATAAGCGTCACGAACGTGTTTCCACTTTGGATCGCGATAATTCCTTCCCGGAACGATCCTTCGACCGGTTAACTCAACGTATTAAACGTAATTTACATTGGCGGAATAAATGACAGTGCTCGGGTTAGTTGCAAAAATATACGTTTATCGTCAGATGTAACTGTACACTCTGATATGTGAACTGTAACTCTCATTCTGAAATTTTTGAAGATTCAAAGACTCCAGGTTATCAAATTAACAAGTAATATAACAGATGGAGTAAGTTAATTTTGTAAAAAATTTTGCTCATTTCGTTCATAAATTTTGTGAGGACCAATGCAAAATGGGTGACGAGTAACGATTACACGGTGGAAAGTTTTAAAGAAATGTTGTATCATGTCTTAAATTGAAAAATTGAAAAATTGAGTATGAATGCAACACAGTGATTGAAACAGTTTCGACCACGTGACGTTGAATAACAGGGCAATTTCTTAACGCCACAATGAGACACCTAATCGAATGCCTGGAGTTGAATCGAGCGGACGCATTCGCGACAAAGAAACGAAATAATCAAAGGAAAGGTACAAAGGGTCACTTAGAAAGGGTGCAACGTGGGAGAAGAAACAAGTAGAAAATTCCAATCGATGTTCGACGCTGTTCTTTTTCTTTCGTTCTCTCTCTTCGTTACGTCTAAAGAAGTCGGCGAACAAAAGAGAACGACGACACGGTCCTTTTTCTCTCGATACATCTTCCCCGTTTATCCGCGACGCTATCTTCCCTCAATTATTTTCCCCCTTTTCCCCATTTCTCTTTCTGTTTATCGCGCTCCACTTCTCCGCCTCTTCACGACGTCCCTTTTGCCTACGATTGCTCTGCTCTTCAACCCCGCCGTCCCGAGCGCCCCTGATCCTAGACAAACCCGCCCTTAACGTTCTGTCGCATTTCAATGTCGACCTGGGGTGAAACGACAAGGGCTTCCAACCCGGTGGGGTGAGTGCTGGCCATTGACACTTCGCAACAGGAACGAATCGGGGGAGAAAAATTTCTTCCAATGGATTTCATTTTGCTGAGGGGATGATGCCAAGAGGGTAACTGACTGAGAATGTTCGATCTTCGTAAATTAAACCTGGATCGACTTTGTTCGGGAAAACGATTTCAGATCGACTTTTTTAGGGGGATGCTTAATTGAGAAATTTTATTTGTTTGGAATTGGTTGTTGAACTCTGGGTATTTCTGAAGGTACGTTACTGGAAATGGGTATTGTTTTATCGGGTCTTTTGTTAATGTTGTTAGAATTCAATTTTTATTTAGTGATAGGTATTTTGTTAATTAATTTTTATTCACTTGTGGTGACTATTCGGTTTTTTATTTGAAATTAAGGTAAATTTAATTTAATTCAACTTATCACATGATTTAATTTAATTAAGCAGATAAGTTATTAAACAAAATTTAATTTATCTAATGTGTTGATAAAAATTTTAATCTAAAAATTTGATAATCAACGAGTAATTTTTAGAGAAATTTACATTAATTAATAAGAGTTTGTAATTGAATTTGTATTATTCATTGACTGGTATCTTATAAAATAATGAATTTATTTAAAAGTGAGAACAAGTTTAATATAAAATTTATGTACGATATTTAATGCAACTCACAAGGGGGTGAGAATTCGATAATTATCAACGAGAAATTAGTACGTACACGTGTACATCAAGGTCTTCAAAGTGCTACACGAACGAATATTACCAAAGTTCTTCCACCAGGAACTAATTCCAATTCCCTGTACTGTACACTACTTATTTCTACCAGACGTAGCGTGTTCGCAAGCTTGTTAATTTACAAAGTATTTGAATATCAACGTCGAACGTTTCTCGAATTTAACAGAGAACTTCAATATTTACCGTGGGAGAATTTCGAAACGTTGAAGACTAATTGCAGTTCGAGGAAGTTTGTTGCAAAAAAAAAAAAATAAACAAGAATTCAAATAATCTGTAAACTTGCTCGGATAAATTGTTTTCGTCAAATACAAGCTTCCTTATTGACGCAATTTCAGGGAACCTTTGAACTTTTCCTTTCGTGAATAAATACAGGTTTAGGAATATCGTAGTTGAGATAAGAATCAATATTTCTTATTGACAGTAGTGGATTTAAAATTGAAGATTTATTGAACGAGTTTGATTAGTATGTCTAGTTGTAAGAACGTGATAATTAAGTGTACCGTATGTGTAATATTTATATTGTATGATATAATACATATGTGTATGAGCAATATGTGTAATATTATATGTATGCACAATATATACAATCTATTTGTACAATATGTATAATACACATCTATGTTGTGTTACATACGCACAACATGCATAATATAAATACATGTGTGTAATACACATATGGATAACATACATGTATATACAATATGTATAACATATAATATAACATTACATGTGCATGTAATATACATACACGTAATATACATGTACATTAATTACATACATGTGTAAAAATATCGTATTAATTACACATATGCATAAAGACACATATCACATATATTCACCAGATATCAATTCCACATTTAAATTACCAAATTCTGAAAAATCCCTAAAAATCAAATAATTCTACAGACACAAAAGTGTACAGCTGCATAAAAATAGCTACCTATCCTGCACTTTGAAAAAAGAGCGTGTCGAAAGGAAAAATGTCTGCGAAACGAAAGCTCCGAGCAGAAGGTTGAAAATTTCATCGGAACGGCTAGAATTAAGCGTTGAACAGCCATTGAAACGAGAGCTCAGGTACGTAACTGTACTCTAAGGTAGCCTAAGGTCCTGAAATAAGAATAGTCCTGGCTACCTGTGACCAGGTATATCCGTCCGATTCGAATGCTGGGCAAAAGCTTCGGTAAAGCGGAGAAAGCAGAGTTTATTCGAGTACGTTTCACCACGTGTCTCGAACGAATTATTTAAGAATGGACACAGATGTTCCAGCCGGACTACGTGATCTCTTGTTTCCAGAGAGAATAAAAACATGCCGGATAATGGTAAGATAAATTCCACGGGCCATTCACCGCTGCGGGAATTCAAGGGATGTCTGCAACTTCCTGCACGATTTATCGGTTCGGAGGATAGGGACTTTTGTGAGATGCACGGTAATTGAATTCAGAAGGGACTCGATTTATGCTGCTTCTGCGGAACAGTTTGTCACTGATTGGAAAAGATTGATGAGCGAGCTTGATAATTGCGAGTATTCGTTTTTTCATTTCGTTCAAGTAGGCAATTTTTATTTCTTCTGATTTATATGGGTTCGGAACGGGAGTGACAAGGTGAGTATGTTTCAGGGTTGTTATATTACTAGATGTCTAAATTTGTGAAATTCGAAATCTGGTGATATATTACGACTCTAGACTTCTAAATTGTTAGATAAACATATTTAATCACGCGTTAATTAATCTGAAGGACAATCCGTCTAGAAAATATTGTTTCACGGTAAACGTGGCCGGAATGTTACTCGTTCGAGTTCGCTTTCGACGTTCCATTTACCTTTCTTTTTCCCTTTGTGGAGCACCTTTTTTCGTCGATCGATTCTCGATAGTTTTCAACACGGTGCACGTTGATACAGTGTGTCGTGTAATGGTAAGCAAAAAGGTGTACTCGTTCGAGATATCCGAACGCGAAAAAAACGCGTATTCACGGAACGCGTGTTACCGTACGTACACACATGAAACGAAAACGGTTCGAGGACCCTTAAAATGCATTGCGTTTCTGAATGATCCTGGCTGGTGCAGCAGAAAGCGTTGCACAAAAGAGCATCTCGTGGCCTGATATTTGTAAGTCGCCTTCACCCTTGCCACTTTAGAGGTAAAAGGGTGACTATGCCACATTAAGAGAACACTCAGCCAAGGCTAAACGCACCCTTTGTCTTTCCTGGGTCCTTATAGCTTCTCGAGATCAAACGATCGAGGGTGAGGGTGGTGAAAATTTCTGCCCGTGAAAGCAACTGATTTTCCCTTCTTTTTTTTTTCAAAAAATCGAAACACCTTCTATTCGGATATGAAGTAGTTGTGTTTTATTCAAACTTTCTCTTCGTTTTCTGAAGATAATGTTTTTGGTTATTAGAAGTTTTTTGGACAATGTTTCTTCTGCATTCTTTAAAATAATGTAACAGAAGGATGTTTCTATCAGGTGTCGATATATCGATGAAAAATTGAGAGAAAGAAAATAAGGAGATACAATAATATAAAATTGTGAAAGTTTTACAATTTGTGCTTCGTAATATACTTGTCATGCGAGTTAGGTTTTAATTGTTAGTGACGAACCAAATAAGACATAATAGGAATATATTTATTAACTTAAACAGGTATATAAATTGTTAAAATAAACAAGTATGAAATGTAAATTCTTAGACAGTAATTTTGAAACTGAGTAACATAAGTTGTGAAACTGAGTATCATAAATTGTGAAATCGATTATCACACATGAGTTGTTAAGATAAATATCAACACAAATTATTAAACTAAGTATCAAACAATTCTTAAACTAAATATCAAACATAAGTTGTGAAACTAAGTATTAAGCAGTTAACTTGTGACGCACTCATGACGCACACTAGTTCATATGTGGACGCACTCATGACGCACACTCTAGTTCATATGTGGACGCACCATGTTTTCATCATATATCAATCCAAATTTCAAAACTAGATATTAACTTTTAACCCAAATCTTTAAATTTAGTATCAACTCAAATCTTAAAAGTAGATATCAACCTAAGTATCTACCTATACTACCCACACTAAAACTAACTATGCTAGACTAATGCTAGTTATCAGCCCAGTACCTTAGTATCCGACCCAAGTAAATCCTGAAACCAAATATCAAAACAAATGCCAAGAACGTAAACGCTAAGAAAGTCTTAAAGAAAGAGAAGATATGACAACTGACGACGTGATACATGCGACTGTGGCATCCGAAAGCATTGAAATCGTTCGACGGACAGATATAAGGAATTCGAGACACGTAAAAGATCCAGGGACGAAGAGTTTGAAGGTGCACCGAATGTATAATCTGGCGTGACGATAATCCAGTGAAATGTTGGGTTTCATGAAATCGTTCCGAAGGGCTCGGCCTGGAAATCCAGGCTTACACGGAAGGATCTATTCCCGTGAAACTTCTTTAGTCGGCGGCAAGAAACGCCATCACGGATGAACAGCAAACGAACGAGGAGAAATTCAGGTAAAACGATCCGAGACAAAACGACTTGCTCGAGAGCCACTTTTCTCCTTCTTATGGATCGAAAATCGATGAAGAAGAAGCATGGAAAGCGTATTCACTTGGACAGACAGATCTTGAAACTTTGCGATTCTTCGGTATCGAAGAAGATATACTTGGGTTATGTACGGGTTTTTTTTTTGACGAAGATATGTGATATTGAGGACTCTTATTTGCAAGATTAAGAATTTGTAAATTGACAAGTTTATTGAAATTAATAAATTCTCAGATCCAGAAATTCTAATTTCCCCAAATCTCTAAGTTTCCAAATTGCTAAATCACCAAATCCTTAAACCCCATATTCCTAGAAACCCAAATCTCAACATCCCAAAATTCCTAGGTCCAAATTTTAATATTTTAAATTTTCTAGGTCATCAAGTCCCTAAATTCACAAATTGCTAGAAACCCAAATCTCAACATCCCAAAATTTCTAGGTCCAAATTTTAATATTTTAAATTTTCTAGGTCCTCAAATCTCTAAGTTCCCAAATTGCTAAATCACCAAATCCCTAAATCCCCATATTCCTAGAAACCCAAATCTCAACATCCCAAAATTCCTAGGTCCAAATTTTAATATTTTAAATTTTCTAGGTCCTCAAGTCCCTAAATCCTCATATTCCTAGAAACCCAAATCTCAACATTCCAAAATTCGTAGGTCCAAATTTTAATATTTTAAATTTTCTAGGTCCTCAAATCTCTAAGTTCCCCAATTGCTAAATCACCAAATCCCTAAATCCGCATATTCCTAGAAACCCAAATCTCAACATCCCAAAATTCCTAGGTCCAAATTCTAATATTTAAAATTTTCTAGGTCCTCAAGTCCCTAAATTCACAAATCTCAATAGTCTCCAATTTCTATATCCTTAAATTTAAATTTCTAGTCCATGAAGTTACTAGATTTATAAACTCTGATGTCACCATCCAACTCCTTATATATACCCCTAGATTCCCAAGTCCCTAGAAGTCCCTAGACAAATAGTATCACCAAGTTCTTAACCAAACGAACGTAAAATTACTATTTAATTAAAATTAATGAATGGTAGACTCCCTCCTGTCCTGTATTTTTTTTCACAAGAGTTAGACTTGAGTTCTGAGTATACTTGTAACATATTTCACAAAACGGTTCGCGAAAAATGACAATAAAGGCTGTTTATCGAGTCACGATATACAAGTGAATTTTAATCCGGGTTATCTGAATCCCAGAGATTAACACTGTTTCAGAATTAACGGTATTTAGTGCAATTGGCGTTCGTCCAATCGCTTTAAACCGATTATATGGAAATTACGAGCAACGATACTTGCTGAAAATGGGGAACAAATATTGTGAATCGAACACTAGCATTTTTCATGTCGGAACTGATTTTTTAATTATTTTTTGTGCGTTTAGAAAATTTGTAGATTTTTTAAAAGTAGCCATATTGACAAACACAGCATTCTGAAACTTATACAATAAATTTATACATATTCAGATTTGAAACTTTGAAACTTATTTTAGAGATGTGAAATTTTTAGGTTAGGTTAGATTAATTTTTACATTTCTAAGTCTTTAGATTTCTAAATTGTTTTTACAAATTGTAAAACATTCAAATAGTCAAATGTTAAAATTCTTTCATTTTTAGATTCTCAGGTTTGCAAACTTAAAAATGTCTTGTTCGTGAAACAGTAGAGTAGTAAAACAGTAAAACAATAAAATAATAAAATACTAAAACAGTACAGCAGAAAAATAACAAAACGACAATGTAACATAAAAGCAAAATATGTTATGAAAAAAGTAGTCGAATAGTTTGAGCTTTTCTTATAAAATGCTGCGATCTCGTAAAAGCACTTATAATCCAGAAATACTCGAATCAATATTTGATCAAAGATACAAAAAGAAAAATCTGATAATACATAAAAAGAAATAATTACAGAAATATCTTTCAAAAGCTCGAGACATTCAGAAAATTTATCCTCAGAAAAGTTTCAGTCCGATATAAATTACTCGAATTCAATAATCGAGCGAGTGCTCTTATTAAAATTCCATTTCAATCAAGTCACCTATTCTTCCGAGCAGAAAATCCGTAATTAACTCGGTTAATATCTCCGCGGGTTTGAGGAAGCACTTGTTACAATTGATTCGACAATTACAGCCTCCGATCACGACGAAACGATTTAATTACTAGGGAATTTCTTTTCACGAATTATTCCGGGAGTAACACCTTCTGGGTTCAAGGTTACTGATCGAATGCTCTGAGTACGATTTTTGGGGACTTTTGTACTTCTGGTGGAAAATTGTGACACTCAGGAAATGTTTATCTAGATTTAGGCATAGTAAAGTTACTAGATTTCTACAGTTGAGGGATTTTTAATTACCAAATGTCTAGATTCGAGGGATTTAAAATTACCAGATCCCTAGATTTAGAGATAGTAAAGTTACTAGATTTCTACAGTTGAGGGATTTTTAATTACCAGATCCCTAGATTTAGAGATAGTAAAGTTACTAGATTTCTACAGTTGAGGGATTTTTAATTACCATATCCCTAGATTTAGAGATAGTAAAGTTACTAGATTTCTACAGTTGAGAGATTTTAAATTACCAGATCCCTAGATTTGAGGGATTTTAAATTACCAGATCCCTAGATTTAGAGATAGTAAAGTTACTAGATTTCTACATTTGAGGAAATTTAAATTACCAAATGACTTGAGGGTTGTTAACCCAGTAAGCTGTGATCTTTTTGGCAGGTGTGTCAGTCAGAGCTAAATAATTATTGCTGCAATGTTAACACCAATAAGCAAAGTTGAAATGTTAGGTATATGCAAACATTTAGGATCTTTGATTATGCAAATTACAATTTGTATTAAATTCTAGACACAATAGTGTTGTAAATTTGATGTTTAATGTTGCATCCAAATTGCAATGTGCGTCACGAGTGCGTCATGAGTGCGTCACGAATGCGTCACGAGTGCGTCACGATAGTATAAACCAGAAAATTGTATGATATTATATAAAGACTAGTTTAGTAGCCAATAAATATCACTACAATTTGAACAAACCTTTTAATTTTACGAAAAACGTGAAAAATGTTGAAAATTTATAGTGGTCGATGACCAGTACTAGACTCTCCTGATCAATAAAATAAACAAGTATCAATTTTTCCAAATATCCCCAAAAATCATACTCTGAGTCAGTTCTTAATTTCATTCCGTTCGAAAGAGGTTACGAACGACCTCGAAACTTATTGTTGGGAAAATAATCCTTTCGGCGAAACTTCGGAGAATCGAGACACGAGTCCTCCAGAAAAGTTTCGAGCGTTCCGACAAATCTGCGACGGATTTTTAACGTTGCTTTATAATAGGCGAACGATGTTCTGCACGAAGTTTGACGATTCAAAGTCGCGTACAGAAATGTGACGATAGACCGGTTTCCTTCGGGATGGACTGCGCTTGTTATCGTCCTTTAAACGAGACAGCATTTCTCGACTGATTTCTACAGTATTTATTTAAAGAGAATGTATAAAATTATGCAACCGATGATTTGTACATTACAAAATTTAATATGTAACTTGAAAAAGAACTGTCACTCGAAAAAATTAAATCTATTCAATATCAATCTTCTATTGTTACAAATTTATAACTTGCAATAAACGTATTTTTTCCAATTCCGTAACAACGTCCCATCCAGAAAAAGAACACTAAAAAAAAAAAAAATAAAAAAATATATTTCAATACCACGCATCTGCGACACAAGGCAGAAAACGAAAGTAATTAAAAAAGAGTGCACAAGTTGAAAAGTCCCTGCTACAAAATTCATTGTAAAATCGTATAAAAGCTTGCAACGTATCTGAAAACGAGTCAAAAGACATCAAAGAGATTCGCGCAGACAGCAGCGTCATTAAAGATACATCATAATGGTAGAAATTTGTCGACACGTCCGAGTGCTCAGATTTTTTTTTTTCCAAGATTTTCGTGTGTACGCAGCGAACCTCGTGGCGGAAGACAGTCTCTTAAATTTTTGTTAGGAAGAAATACGAGGCACGAACCGGCGTACGTGAATTATCGTAGAAGCTCATAGACCGAGGTAAGACTATAAACCCTCAAAGAATCCGAGTTTTCCTATTAAAATGCACTCGCTGTGAAAAGAATGGTCAATCTTTTCTACAGATTTCTTGGTTAATCTTTGCGAGCGAGCTAAGTGGAGGTTTCTGCGAATCATTGCTTCTTTATAGGGTTTGTGTGCTGGAAGTTGTGGTTTTTATCGTGTACGGTGTTGTCGAGATTGTGGATTTGTAGACTTGAGAAGTTTATTTGGAAATTTGAGATTTTGTACATTTGTAAATTTTTATATTTGTATATTTGCAAATTTTTATATTTATACATTTGTACATTTCAAAATTTGTATGTTTGAATATTTCTACTTGTAAATTTGTAAATTTGTACCATTTGTAAATTTGTACATTTGTAAATTTGTATGTTTGAAAATTTCTAGTGATGTGCGTCAGGAACTGCGAGTGCGTCACGAATGCGTCATGAGTGCGTCACGAGTGCGTCATGACTGTGCCATGAGTGCGTCATGAATGCGTCACGAATACGCCATGAGTGCGTCACGAATGCGTCATGAGTGCGTCACGAATGCGTCAGAGCTCACGTGCCAACTTGTGGGACACCCGTACGTAAATTATTACACCTAAATTGAAAATTCACTCGTACCAAAAATACGAGAAAAATTTACAATATTTAAAATGCGAATGCGTCACGAGTGCGTCATAGTTCAGGTGCCAACTCATGGGACACCCGTACGTGAAATTATTACACCTAAATTGAAAATTCACGCGTACCAAAAATTCGAGAAAAATTTCCAATATCTGAACTGTGAACTGTGTTCACGCGCCAACTCGTGAGTTGGCATCGGTATCATCTTGAGCGGGCAATCACCCATCAAGAAGCGATAATTCGTGCCGTTTGATAATATACAATTAGGTAAACAATGTAGGTGCGATGAGCGATAAGATAGAAACGTGAATCGGGCATTATTCGTGCGATGATCAGTTAGCAAGTTAATGGAGCATACGACGATTTATTGCGACAGAAAGTTTAATCAAGTGTACCGTCGATCGTTCACGATTTACCAAGGGCATTGTGTTAACCCAAGAATTAATTAAACGATGAGCATGCACGAGTTTCGTTCTTTCAACAACGAAACGGTAGCGTCTATGCGATTGTAAACTTTCCAGCGAGATTTTGTTTAGTTGTTTCACCTCCGGCGATGTTTCTCTTTCAACTTGCAGTTCTACTTCAGTTGTTTATTGTTAACACACTCGTTGTTGAGTCCGCTTTGTTTGCCCCGCTGTTGCGATTTCGAATAATCTTACCGGATTCAGCCGTCTTCGCTCGAGATTATGATAATGAAAGCATCCGTTTTGTTTGTTTAAGCGCAGATAAATTTTATGCACGATTGTTTGCTTTTTAATCGTTCGACTTTCAAGTTAAATATAGGAATCACTGGTATTCCCGGACTGATACGGTATCGGGGAAAACGACGGAAAATTGCATATGGATGCACTTCGTGTGTTTCGAAACTCTTGGGACTTTCCTATTAGTTCATAACCTACTTCTTTTTACAAATTTTCTTAAAATTTTTTACAACTGATAGCTTACATAGTCGATGTTTTAATTTGTTAATTTATTTTCGGTGTTATAGAGTTTTATCAAATTGATTAAATTGTAAAATTTAGAAACTTTCAAATTGGGAATTGTTAAATTTTTTAATTTAGATCAATAACTCTTAACAACCCTTGATAACCCTTAGCTCTACAATCCTATAAGTAGCTTAACAATACCTAAAACTACTCCACACCCAATACACCGTAACCCATTAAGATTCACCATAAACTGAAATTCACTAAACACCTGAAATTAATTACAAGAACACTCGCTACGTCCCCACTACCGCCATCACACATGCAAATTTGACGTTAAGACAATAAACGGTCACAGCACTAGAAATCAATCACAACCCGTCCATAAGCAAATATTTAACCAGCAGCTAGAATATTTATCAGACAGAATAGCACACATAGTTTAACTGGAAGTGCAAGTGCAAACTGCAAGGTCACCCGATTGTGTAACAACAGCTTTATAGAGTACTCATTATCGATACACACAATAAACATAATGCTCTCAACGAGAACATTGTTCCGCGTTATCGGGTATAGTTCCTCAAACATTATTATTCTAATAGATAAAGTATAATCAACAATGTTATGATAAAACAGCAGAAAAACAGAGAAACAGATGGGCGTTTCAGGGAAAGAAATTTACACCTTGTTGGCAAATTGCACGTGGATAAATGAGGGTGTATCAGGCGGAGGAAAAGAAGATGCAACGAAACGTCTGCGAGCTACTACCTCGTAAATGTTGCAGCAATAAAGGAAACGATGATCGCGCGGAAACGCGTTCTAAGGAATCCCTGTTATCGCATAGCCTTGCCCGTTTTCCTCTTGCTAACTTAAGCGAGCACTAAATCGCGTGTGAAACCTTGATACGTTAACTCTGCCTGGTGAGAATAAGTAAATCTGGACATTTGTTGCGAGTGGACTGATTTGGATACTGCTGGAGACTAGGGATGCTGAGGCACTTCGGATTTTGTGATGGCGTCGATGCGGTAATTGGGGCTTTGGAGATTTGGAGAGATGGGGATTTGGGGAGTTGGAGAGGTGGGGATTTGAGGAATTGGAAATTTGGAGAGTTGAGGATTTCGAGACTAGGGGAGATGGTGACTTGGAGAGTTGTGTCTTGGTGGAATTTCGGGGTTTGAAGAGTTAGACACTTGGGAAGTTAGGGATTTAGAGAGTTGAAGAGTTGAGTACATATTTGAAATTCAAGGATTTGGGAATTTGAAAATTTGTACATTTGAGAATTTGATTACTTGGATATTTGGGATTTCGAACACCTAGTACTTGAGAGTGCAGAAAAATATAGAAATTGAAAGTTATAAAAATTTCCAATTCGAGAAAGTGGTTTCCCGTATTTTGAAAGGTCAGAAACTTGAGAATCTAGGAACACGGGTATCCAATAATCCAACGTATTTGTGATCCTAGGTGTTTAGATACAGATATCAGGTATCTGATACTGAGGGATCTAGGGATTTAGGAGAGTAAATATCGAAAAAGATTATTACACGCTCTTGACCCTTCGTCTTATACGTTCCACACGTGAGGCACATGCGACAAAAGCTCATATGTTCACCATGACTGAATTTCGAGTTCAATTTTAATCGCAATCCGTTCAATGATCGTCATATGCAAAATATCCATAATATTTTAACATTCATTGTCTGTCTCAATATAATTTTAATTTCAACCTATCCAACAATCGCCATATCCCTAACATTTGAACATTCATCTGCCTCAAAATTACATGAATAATTAAATGGATCAGACTTGCCGACAAAATCATAGGTTAAGGGTTTAACCAAACCGTACCCGAAATATGTAAAAAACCCCATAATTTCCCATCTCATTTTTTAAACGCAAATCCCGAGCGAAAGCATCCGCCGTTGACGCAAATTGCTCTTGAAAACAGAGGTGTATGCGGCATAGGCAAACGCGTGCACACATGGTAAACACGTCCGTGTGTTGGCAAAAATATGTAAATATACTCCATCATCATGCAGCACACCAGCCAGTATCAAAGTTAATACGAGAAGCACCGGTAAAATTAAATTTGCAGCAATATCCCCAGCGACGATCCATCTAAATTGACGTTGCAGGATGCAAGGCTTTTGATAAAAAGTGCAAAACCGTTCGGGGTCGTAAATATTAGAAATAATTGTGAACGAATGTGGTTGGATTGATTGTAGATAGTGTTTTACTGGGGTGTTGAGTAAAAATGATGCTTCAGTCATTGGTATTGGTTAGACTAGGTTAGATGGTAACCATTGATAATGACGCACACGTGATGCACAGTACATATATGACCACACTCGTATTTTCACTGCAATTAAAATTTACCTTCAATTCTAACTGTAATAATAATACACAATGAAGGATCGTTGAATGCAAAATATCTTTCGTTATCGTTCCAGCTCTAATTAGTTGGTCGTGAATGACGCAACTGGCCAGAAAATTGTAGGTCAAACGCATGTTTAATTGAAAAAAGTGAACGTTGGCTCGTTAACAGCGAATTTCAGGGTCGTAAAAGATCATTTGTTAAAATCGTTACGTCTACATCGTATTAGAGTTGCATATCGTGCGCGTTCATACAATTCGCTCGAGTTGTTATGCAATTCGCAGCCCAGTTAGCGCATGCAGGCGCCTTTTATCTAATTTCAAACGAGATAACTGGGGGAAAAACTGAATGAAACGTCTCGCTCGCGACTGGATTCCCCGTCCGGCCTGCATAAAGTGCACGGAAAACGAAACGTTGTCGCTTGAAAGCGTGCCCTAAAAGCGTATCCACGTATCTTCGCCAACATCCAGCCCGGTTAACCGTGCTACCGGTGACGTCCAATCTTTTTGAGTGCATTTTCCGAAACTCTGTACACATTTTACTTTTTGCCTCTTCCTTTTCTATTGCGCGCACGGATCTTTGACATGCGAACTTTTCATATTTTACTTTGATAATTGGCAGACAATTGTGTTACGCTTGTCACGAAATGTTCGAGTGGGACGTTGGGAGAAAAGGGGGATGGGGTTGTTTGGTTTTGGGGAATTTTAGTGATTTGCGTTTTTGTAGTCGTCGGGTTTTTGAAACGGGAAATAATTACTTGCAGTTGGATTATTGTAAAATATCACGAGGGATATATTGGGTGGTGATATAATGAGAGGCGATATGAGTGGTGATATAATGAGTGGCGTTATCACGAGTGGCAAAATGAATGAATTTTTTACAAATATACTTCAGAAATTTTCAATTTTCAATTTTAGGGACTTCATATCATTATATCACCACCTGGTATATCGACATTCATTTTGCCACTCGTGATAACGCCACTCATATCGCCTCTCATTATATCGCCACTCATTTCGAATTTTCAAATTTGCCAAATTTCATATTTCCTAATAATTAAATATATGGACACTCAAATTGCCAAATTCCAAATTTACCTAGTACCAAATTTACAAACCTCGAACTTCTCAGTTTTAAATTACCAAATCTCCTAGTTTCAAATTATCAAAGCCCGAATTTCCTCAGTATCAAATTCCCAAGTCTCCAATTCCCTAGTTCAAAATTCCCAAATCCTGAAATTCCCTAGTACCAAATTCCCAAATCCCAAAATTCTCGAATACCAAATTTCCAAATCCCAAAATTCCCTAGTGCCAAATTCCGAAATCCCAAAATTTCCAAATCTTATATTTCTCAATTCCAATTTCCCAAATTCCAAAACCCCCTAATACCAAATTTCCCTAGTATCAAATTCCCAAACTTCAAATTCCCTAGTACTAAATTCCCATATCTCAAATTCCCTAGCTCCAAATTCTCAAATCTCTCATTTCCTAACTTCAATTCTGCAAATCCCGAAATCCCCAAATTTCAATTTTCCAAAATCCAAATTATCCTAGTACCAAATTCCCAAATCTCAAATTCCCTAGTTCCAAATTCTGCAAATCCCCAAATCCCCAAATTCCAAATTTCCAAAATTCAAATTTCCCCAATACCAAATTCCCCAGTTTCAAATTCCTTAGCTCCACATCCCCAAATCTCACATTCCCCAATTCCAAATTATCAAATCCCAAATTTCCCTAGTACCAAATCACGAAATCCTAAAATTCCCTAGTACCAAATCACGAAATCCCAAAATTCCCTAGTACCAAATAAAACTTCCCTCCGCACTCGATACACAAATATCCCAGTTTTCATTCGCACAACCAAGTTCCAAACGTAAAACATTTTCTAAGAATCCTGATTCTCCAGAAATCTTGATCCTCCCACTAAACCTGTCAAATCCACAGAAAGTTATCGTTCAGTGCGTCCGGCATTGTTCGACAAGCTAACGTTACGTAAAACATTATTGAACAGAGATTTAAATAACTGCCTCAGTTTCGTTTCATCGGCAGGCATTCAGGTTTTCACGATCGAACGCGAAGCGACGCGGAAAACGAAGATAGGGACGAGATGGAAATTGTTTAGGCAGAAAGGAGGTTCGTTTCGAAGGTTAATTTCCGTCTTGTACGTCGGAACCGTCGAGGGAAAACGTCCGTGAACGAAATCGACGGGCGACAGGGAAACGCGATCGAGCGACCGTGCAAATTAAAATAATATATATATTTCGATCGGTCAAACTTCGCTCATCAGCGCGGCAATAAACCGTGAAAGTGGCTAAAAAGCAACCTACTTTTGTCGAGTTCGCAACACGGAGATAAAAATTGCCGGGAAATAGCGGTGGATGTTTATTAAAAGCGCGGCCAATCATTCCAACCACGCTCTCGTTTCGAAACAGAACTTTATTATTAACCGGACGGAATACAAACATTTTAGGTTCTACCGAGAAATTTCGCGCGGAAGACATAGTAATTGGTAAACAGACATTCTCGTTGTGTAACTACAAGGTCTCGCGATGTTCTCAGGTAAATATACCTGTTCGTCTACGTTTTTGTTTTGTCGGATAACAAATAAAGTATACGCTTTGTTGGGTAATCTATTGGGTGACGCGGACTGATTATGGCGCCAATTTTGAAATTAAAAAATGGATATATGTAATTACAAGGTCGCACAATTTTCTCATGTAAATCCATTTGTCATGCACAGTTTTATTTCGTCAGGTGACAAATAAAGTACACACTTTATTGTTAGGTAATTTGTTGCGTGACGAACAGAATAGGTTATGGCGCCAATTTTTAAATTATAAAATGGTCGACACTTGTAACTGCAAGGGCAGCAATCTGCTCAGATAAATCTACTTGTTCATGCACGTTTTTATTCTGTCAGATGACAAATAAAATACACACTTGTTGATTAATTTATCGGGTGACTCGAACAGCTGTATAGGTTATGGCGCCAATTTTGAAATTGCAAAATGGCCGACATGTGAATTGTAAACGTTCGAAGTGAATCTTCAGTTATTTTATGTTTTTGAAATCTGTTTTATGATCGATATTAGGTATATGTACTAATTTATGTATGTATATTGTTTAATGTATGTGTACTAAGTATAATGTATTAATAAAATTGTATAATATATTAAGAAAGATGTTTCAAATAAACATTCATACCTAATCTACAAAATGATGTTTCGACAATTTATACCAAATTTGTACTAATTTCTTGTTGAACATTACTGTCACGAATTCGTATTATTTCTACAAAAACACAAGAAGCTTTTTGCACCATAGAAGAGTAATGAACGGCAAACACAGAAGGTATGATGTTACAAGCTTCACCAAGTCGGTTTTTACTGAACATTTGCTGTGAAGTTTGTTTAAGTAATAAGGATTTACGTACAAAACAGCTCGATTGTTTGGACACCGCTGACAATGCATTTATTTTTGCATTTGTCTCGATTTGTTTTAAGACTTCATTTCGGAAAAAGTGTTTACTAGAGTACGTCGGTTTCTTGTGCTCTCCGTTGTCTATTATGACGATGGTTGAAATAACAAATACCGACTTACTCTTTAGATTTTTGTGGAGTCTGAAGTTATTTTATACACTGAGAAATTTTTTAAATTACAAATTCTTGAATTGGGAATTTTTTAATTTTTGTGTGAAGACAGTTACAAATTTAAAATGTAAGAAATTCACAAATTTAAATTACAAATTTCCAAATTATAAAATTTACAAGTTATCAAGAGAAACTTTATAGATTATTGAAAAATTTACCAAATTACAAATCCTCAAGTAGAAAAATTTACAAATATAGTAAACGATAAAGAAAATACATTGTTAACAGATTAAATTAAAAAGACCATCCCTAACCTACCGAAAACCAATAAATTCTAAAATAAAACAAATACATCGAACATCAAAAGTCAAACAATAAAAATTCCACAGAGAAAAATCAATATAAAAATATGAAACAATAGAAAAATATGAAACGAATGCAGTTATAAAAAGAGAACGTGAAACATAGCGTTCGATAGTGTCCCAATAAAATTCGCGCTCGTTAATTAACTTAAAATGAAAAATTCTAGAATTGGATGTTCAAAAAGAGAAGCGACGATTGGTCTTTGGAGACCCATGAAAGAGTCTCGTCACAGGGGACCAACGAGGCAATATTACACGTCAATTTCTCACTTTGATCGCGAGACCAGGAAAAGATTTTCCAACGGTGATATCGAGAGTGATATAGCACTTCGAGGAATCTATCATTACACGGAATAAGAGTAGATCCATGTCGTACAAGTTTCAGACGCGTTGATATATGTATACGGTGCTGGATTAAGAGCTCTCGAGACTCAAAATTTTTTTAATATTTTTGGGGGTTAATATGGATATTTGGGAGTTTAGGGATTTGAGGAAATTCGAAATTTTGAAAATTTTGAAATTTGGAGATTTGGGGGTTTTGAGATTTGTGAATTTAGAAATTTGGAGATTTTGAGATTTGGGAATTTAGAGACTTGGATATTGGGAAATTAACGAATTTGGGGAATTTTCAAATTTAAGAGAAGAGAGATGTGGTGATTAGAAAATTTAAGGATATGAGAATTTGGAAATTTAGAAATTCGGAAATATAGAAATTTGGAAATGTAGAAATTCGAAAATTTAGAAATTTGAAAATATAGGAATTCGGAAACGTAGAAATTCGAAAATTTAGAAATTCGGAAATATAGAAATTTGGAAATGTAGAAATTTGGAAGTATAGAAATTCGAAAATGTAGAAATTTGGAAATATAAGAATTTGGGAATTTAGAAATTCGGAAACGTAGAAATTCGAAAATCTAAAAATTCGGAAATATAGAAATTTTTAAATTTAGAAATTCGGAAATATAGTAATTTAGAAACGTAGAAATTCGAAAATTTAAAAATTCGGCAATTTAGAAATTCGGAAATGCAAAAATTCACAAATTTTGAAATTCAAAAATACAGAAATATAAAAATTCCAACTTAGAAATTTACAAATTTAGTGAAATACCAAATTCGTAACATAAAACGAAAGAAGCAAGAAAATTGGAAACAAAGACGAATAAATTGAAAGGCAGCGTATTTGCTTACGCGACGAAAACGAAAGGTATTGCGACAAATGTGAACAAATCAGGCTCTCCTTTACTTTTACCCGCGAATACAGCAATTTTGATGGTGGGAAAAAATTCCGGGCACGGAATCGATCTTGACGTAACGAATTCGTGAATAATTTCTTGGTTTACGAGTGAAAAATGTGAGAAATAATTTAAATACCATTGAAACTGTAAAAAATATACAGGGTGAGACAAAAGTTTTATACATTGTATTCCAAATATTTTAAATTACAATTTTGAAACATTTTTTAATTATAAACACAGTTACTAATTAAATAATGCACTGAATTGTTCTAATTTGATTTATTATTGTCCATCGTATTACTGCCTTAAAAATAAAACATGATCAGTTTATTTTTGATGGTCAATAAATCATTAATGGAATAAAGGAGCCTTATGTGAGTCTCTTTAGAATGAAATAATTAATATTGATGAACCTATATTAAATGTCTGCTGGTAGGCTCTGTCGATTTTATATAATCTGCCACAACCGATAAATTAACACGCGATAGCTTTCATCTATTGATTATGCTGCTGATACTATTTATAACAATTAAAAAAGAAACAACTTGGTGTACTTTAGTAAAAGTGTTACCAGAGTCAGTATTGTATAATTCAGAGCAAAAGCTGTATGTTAATAGCACATTTTTAAATGTACACAATCGCAAATAAAAATTTTGAAATTTAAAAATTTCTCAGATTACAGATTCAAACATTTTATAAATTCCTAAATTAACAAATTTTGAAATTTTTAAAGTTTGGAGTATTCCAATGATTGGATCTACAAATTTACAAATTAATCAATTTTTAAGTTTCCAAATTTCTAAATCCCAAAATCCCGAAATCTCTGTATCTCCATATTTCTACGTTCCGAAATTCCTAAATTCTCTTTTCACCACATCCCAAAATTTTTACGTCCCAAAATCTCTATATCTCCAAATCTCTGCATTCCCAATTCCCTATATCCCCAAATCTCTATATCCCAAAATCCCTATATCCCCAAATCCCTATATCTCCAAATCCCTATTCCCCAAATCTCTATATCCCAAAATCCCTATATCCCCAAATCCCTATATCTCCAAATCTCTGCATTCCCAATTCCCTATATCCCCGAATCCCTCAATCCCCAATTCCCTAGATTCCGAATTCCCTATATCCCCAATTCCCTAGATCCCTAATTCCCAAAATCCCCAATTCCTATATCCCAAATTCGATAGATCTCGAATTCCCTAAATCCCCAATTCCCTATATCCCCAATTCCATAAATCCCCAATTCCCAATATCCCCAAATCCCTATATCTCCAAATCTCTGCATTCCCAATTCCCTATATCCCCGAATCTCTATATCCCAAAATCCCTATATCCCCAAATCCCTATATCTCCAAATCCCTATTCCCCAAATCTCTATATCCCAAAATCCCTATATCCCCAAATCCCTATATCTCCAAATCTCTGCATTCCCAATTCCCTATATCCCCGAATCCCTCAATCCCCAATTCCCTAGATTCCGAATTCCCTATATCCCCAATTCCCTAGATCCCTAATTCCCAAAATCCCCAATTCCTATATCCCAAATTCGATAGATCTCGAATTCCCTAAATCCCCAATTCCCTATATCCCCAATTCCATAAATCCCCAATTCCCAATATCCCCAAATCCCTATATCTCCAAATCTCTGCATTCCCAATTCCCTATATCCCCGAATCCCTCAATCCCCAATTCCCTAGATCTCGAATTCCCTAAATCCCCAATTCCCTAGATCTCGAATTCCCTAAATCCCCAATTGCCTATATCCCCAATTCCATAAATCCCCAATTCCCCAGATCCCCAAATCCCTATATCTCTAATATCAAATTTCCAAAATCCCCATATTCTGAAATTCTGATATCTTTATATCTCTAAATTCTTCAATTCTCGAATCTCCACCAATTATTCAAACATTATACAAACAAAAATTCGATCCCAACCACAAAGAATCCTATTAGCATATTTCCTATTAACGAATGTCAACTTTCACCGCGGTAATTAAGGCGTTACAAGTAATTCGAATAAAAAAGCAATAATTCAACATTTACATAGGAAGGCATCAAGTAGGAAATTAAAACGATCATACACCGAATAAATTACAATTGCACCGTGTTCTAGTATATCGCGCATCTGTTTTCGTCGGGACATTTAAGGCATTAAATTATTCCCGTCCCGTGTACACGATGAATTCATAAATCAAACGGTATTCGGTTGGTCGACGTTAATTTTTGATAAAAGGTGATTCACTAAAAAGTGTGTCACATAGAAACGTGTACACAGGTGTTTCGTGCTCGTTGCGTACAATATCAAGCTACGTAGGCACCGAGATTACGTAAAACGAGGAAGTAACAAACTATACACAGATATGTTGTTCGTTTTAGTCGCACATGGTGTATCAATATTAACATTGTATCGAAAACAATCGCGAATAATGTTGTTTAGACGTACAGTTTCATTTTTAATCGCGTTCGATATCGCATTATCAAGGTGACGTCATGATTTATTAAATTGATTGAAAAATAAATTAATAAATTGTGGAGTATGTATGATTATTAATAATGTTTTAAACTTGTAGAAATTAAAATTTTAGTTGAATAGAAAATTTCCAATAAATTTATTTTCAATAAACTTGTCAAACGAATCTGTGTCACGGGTTCCACAAATACCAATTAATGAGTCACAGATTCCACAGACAAAATTAATTAAAGTTGAACGAGTTTCATAAGTAAACATACTCGATATGTCACATGGTCCACAAATGCAAAGAATCAAAGTGTGACAGGTTCCATAAGTCAAGATACTCAGATTCCACAGATAACAATGTTCAAAGTGCGATAAGTTGCACAAATAGTACTCAAACACAGATTCCACAAACAAAAATATAGTGTCAGATTCTAAAAATGAAGATACTCAAAGTGTCACAAATTCTAAAAAATAATCACAATGTGACAGGTTGCACAAAATAAAGCTACTCAGAGTGTGACAGGTTGCACAAATGACACTTAAACTGTCAGCTTCCACAAACAAAACTAAAATGTGGCTCGTTGCACAAGTAAATATAAAAATCTGACAAGCTGCAGAAAAATGTGACAGCACTCATAAATAGCTAAAACTGTGACAGGTTCCATACGTCAAAAACTCAACCGAGACAGGTTCCATAAACTCTAAGTGTGACAGGTTCCAATAGGACTCGAAATGTCACAAGTTCCATAAAAACTAAAAATGTGATAAGTTCCAATAAGACTCAAAATATCACAAGTTCTAATAAGACTCAAAATGTGAGAAGTTCCAATAGGACTAAAAATGTGAGAAGTTCCATAAGAACTAAAAATGTGATAAGTTCCATAAGAGCTCAAAATGTGAGAAGTTGTATAAGAACTGATGTGAGAAGATAGTAAAGTAAAGAATAGTGACTAACCTTATCAAGATATTGAAATCCATGTTCCTCAGCGACCTGCTGCGCCACTTCCGGTCCTCCCTCGATATGCACTGCCCACTGATTAGTATAGGCAGCCCCGTGTCCAGCCAGAGTCACCATTGCGACGATGGCCAGTCCAAAAATCCTCATCGGGCACATGATAGCTCTTCCTCTCTGCACCCAGCTGCGGCTCCAGTTTCCCGCTCACTATTCACTATCCACAGGGCCACGTAGGCGTTAACAACGATAACAGGAACAACGACAACAAACAACGGCACCGGCACACCCACCCGCGATCAAACACTCCGAAAGCAAGTTTAAATGGGACGATAACGTAGCGAGGTGACGAGAGGTAGACAGATAAAGAAACAAGGGAACAAAGAAAGAAAGGAAAAAAAGAGCGCCTCGCACCTGGTGACCGACCGTCGTCGACTGAACCACCAGGGAGCCGTGTCACCAGTTAAGTAACCTCCACTCAACCGACCGATTAGCTTCTTCTTTCGTGCACATCCACGTGCCGCGTCCCCGTCGTCGTCGTCGTCGTCGTCGTTGCTCGTCGTCGTGGTGCTGGCCGTCACGTTTCTCTGCCACTGTCGCCGCCGACGAGCAGCGGATGGTGGGGCGATCGTCAAGTCATGTGGCCGACGGTGGTGGGGAAGATCGTCGCGATCCTCGTGATACCGAACCTGCACCACACGCGTGGCGATCAACGGCAACCTTCACGCCCCCTCCGGAATCCCCTCATCCGTCGGGGATAAGATCGTTCGACCTCGACCTTCGGGATCGCTACTTCAAACTCGATAACTTCAACGATTCTTCCTCATACGTCCAATTTCCAATGACTAACAATTGTTCTGATTCAACTTCGAAATCAGCCACTTCACCTGCGTTTGCAATCTAGCTGTTGATTTAGGTCTTCAGACTACGTCCACCATCTTGTTGACTACTCAAGCCTTCTTCCCCAATGGTCGTATCTTGATAAGGTGATTTGATGAAGAGTCTTTTGTCGTCCTCAGGGATGCAGTTGACTCAACTAGGTTCTTAGTGTACAATCTAATGAACTTGAAGAGTCTTCAAAGCTCAACTTAGAGCTTGATGTATGATCTTAATGTCCACTGATGTTCAAAATAGACTACAACTTCAGAACCCAAGTTTAACCTTGAAAAGCTTTTCTAGCTAATCGATTTCACGAATCGTCAGCGCAACTAGTTAAACTAGAATTGAACCAGTCAACCAGAAGTCGACTAATGAACTCGAAGAGTATTACCGGGCGATGTTAATCGACCTGTAGGAGGCACAAAGTCCGAACCGATAGCGATACGAGTCTCTTGAACGGTACACGAACAACATTTGGATGATGATTAGAGGAACTAGACGGCCATCCGTGTAAAGATTGTTGCGCGAGAAGCGGAGCCAAATGGCTGGCCAGCCATTCAGCCGGCGGCAGCAGTTATCGACCGAAAAGTCGGTCGATTCACGTCATCGACCAGTGCATCCTCCACGTTTCGTTGGCTGCATGCTTAGGAAAATCCGTCGATGACGCGGACGACTACGGGGTTAGCTCGTTCTTCGCTTTCTAGCTCATCTCCGCCCGGCCAACGCCGATCTGAAAACCGTTCCGAGAATTGAGGATCAGATATTTTTGGTGGACGATGAAGGGGGCTTGATTAATCGATGTTGCTTCTTGGATTTGGAGAGCTTGCAGGAGCGATGAACTTTTGGTAATTGAGGAAGTGCGGATGCTGATGAGGCTCGGATCAAGTTTAGTAGGGTCAGATTTGATCTAGATAAAATTACTTTAGCTATGTTTATAGCGATTTCCCATATAATAATTTAGGAAAGTATTGCAATGTTTTAAGTATCAGATTTTGATGAACATGTGGACATGTGGTGAAAGTTCGTGCGAATTTTTCCTTTCGAAGCTATTTATTCGTTTATTCAAATTTCAATATCCCTGTATTTACAATTCTTACTTTATATTTATCCCTAAATTCGTGTAGCTCCAAATGCTTGCATTTGTAAATTACTATAAAGGATCCTTTTTCTATAAGCTATACCCTAAATTTCTGTGAGCTCAGATCTCTATATCCTCAAATTCCTATTTCACAAAGTTTTCATCCTCAAATTCCTATAACTTCAGATTCTTATATCCCTAAATTTCTATAAACCTATATTCTCTAAATCCCTGTATCGTATATTCTTGTATATCTAGATCACACCCCAGATTTCTATAATCTGATCCCTATACCTCCAGATTCTTATGAATGTATTTCTCCATAATCCAATTTAGTCTCCAGGTTCTCCCAGAACGCTATTTCCTCAAATATTCCCAGATTTCTATGACCATATCTCTTACAACCCTAGATCCTTAGTATCTAATATTCCTGCAACGATACCTCACTATATCCCTAGATTTCTATACCTTCATATCTTTCTCGCTAAAAAAGCAAGCATCAATTACAGAATACGAGGAAGCAATTTTCGTTGAAGAAAATGGCCGCCCAATTACCGAAGATACGTATCAAAGATTGTACATATCTACACGAATTAAGAGAGATTAATTATTTCGCAGTTAATGATGGAATCTTCGCGGAAAATAACGGACTTCACGTGCGTACAAGAAATTTACAAGCAATATAAATAAAAATCTCTGTAAAAGGAATCTGAGAAGTAATTTCGGATTAAATAGACAATAATCGCCGGGGAACAATTAGGAGAAGTCGTGTATGTGCGATTATGCAATTCGAAACGAAATTTCGCAGATATCGTTGCATTAAAGAGGAGGAGATTTTGTGTGTGCGTGTTTTTTTTTCTGAGGACAAAGTATAAGCAAGCTCGAGCGTAATTAAAAACAATCTCGACATGAATATTCCGGTTGGCCGGCGAGCACAATTGCCGAGGCGAGGAATAAACCGAACCATTTGCCTTTGCATTCCCTTTGCAGAAATTACGCATAACCATAAAGTGCTACGAGTCACGATCGAGGTTTAATTACAGCCCGCCGAAGTAAACGAGAAACAACTGAGACATCAACGTGAAATCCTTGTTTGCATATCAACGAAGATGCAACGAGGAGCGTACATCTGCTAGGCGTTCTGATTGGTAGACCCTTTTATCAGCGGTACCGATAGGAATCCTGCGATTTCCAATCAATCGGGTTTACTATTAATATTTCACTATCTGTGCCATCGGATTTCTATATTCGTAGATTGTAACGTCTGTGAATTACTATTTGTGTTTTGTATATACAGTCAAAATTCATGTATCATACATATACGTAGATATACACTAGATATCGACAGAGATGTATTTCAAATTTGTACACATATGTACACATATCATCACATATCAACATCTTCAAATTTTCATAAACATATGTGTACATTTCACAATCCCTAAACAAACTGTAGAACATATATATAAATAGATATATGTCACCAGAGATATATTTCAAATTTGTACACATATCATCACATATGTACATCTTCAAATTTCTACAGACATATGTGTATAACTCAAATGAAATGAAAAATATTCCATTAGAAATGATAAAACAAAACCGAATTGCAAATGTAGGAACGCGATATTGTAGAATTGCATCTTTTACTAAAAAATTGATATTGTGTCGTATAAAGGTGTGTATTCTCCCCCAAAAAGAGCAATCGGTATCAGTGTTACAGGGGAAGCGCAATTTCCTCAGGGAACCCGGTCACCATTCCAAGGAATTGTAACTGTCTGACCAACTAAAGTGTAGCTCCACGTTTTTCAGCAAACTCGATTGTCCAACTTTTGTAAAACCAGTCGGATACAGACTGAAAAATCACCACGACGTTGTTTACGATATTTGTCAAAGTTTAATCTAATTTATTTGAAACTGCAGAAACTTCAAACAGTGAAAATGCAAAATTATTTTGCTGTTGGTTAAATTAAATTATGGGACATCCCACTTAATCAAGAATAATCAATACATGAAATTAGTTTTGTCAGTATTTCGTAGAAATTATTTGCTTTGTTTATTGAATCAAATTATGAAATTCATTTAATTAAAATCTGTATATTAATTATTCAAAATTTTGTAATAAATCACGGAATTATTTGCATTATTTATTATATTAAATTGTAGATCAACTTATTGATCTATTATAACCAGCATATGAAGTTTTTAAGAAACCACGAAATTATTTGCTAAATTAATAGTACTAAAATAATTGCACTAAATTGATAGAAACTGAAGTCTATCAAAGAAATCGCATTCCTTATCAAAAGAGCAAAGCAAAGTAAATTTGAACAATAAACACTGCTAAAAATCGTGAATGGCGATAAACATTTTCCCGACAGAATTTAATAACATTGACTAAATGAATCACTGATGTTTTCTGGAATAAAACACCGTCCAAATGAGTCATCAATTTAAATAAACGATTTTTCGTCTGGACTTCTATGTTGCAGCGTGAATGACTTGTATTAGAAAAAAAAAACGCGAAAGATTCGTGTTTCCTTAGCAAATCTCTCGTACGATGAAAATCAGGTCGAGTTACATGCTGAATGCAATTTTCCCCGGTATGCCGTGTAACCATTGCAACCCGTATCGATCCTGTTTCTTTCATTCGAAAATCCGACTGGTTCGAGCACTCTTCGACCATGAAGATGATGCAAGTTGTGTGAACATACGCGGTTGCTAAACTACGGCTTCAAAAATCATCGAGAAATTGAGTATCGTCCAAACAACACTATACGAGAAAAAGTGCAACCGTTGTTCGTTGAAATGACCCCTTGCATTATACACCCTTCGAACAAAGTAACATTTATTCAATGATATTAATTTATTTAAAAGTATATTAGTATAGACTTGTGACTTCGTACATTTTCCTAATTTATCATCTTGCAACATTTTACTGACATGTTCATTTCATGCTTTTAATGATAACTGAGTTGTAATAAATATTTGTTTAGTGGAAGTAATGTATTATTTGTCATATTACAAATTTGGTGATATGGATATCAGAAAATATCAAAGAACGTCAATTATAAAATATGAGAACTATTTCCAATTTAAATTCCCATTTTAAGAGACAAATATGACGGCAAAAAATATTACGAATCACATTCGCAATATCCTTGATCGTAACGAGATTCAAACCGAAACCACGTCCGCTGCAGTTATACAATCTAAAAGAAGCGAACGTAAACGAGTACCGTTTCGTATTATCGATATATTTCAAAGGTGGTCGGTTTCCATGAAAAAAGACTCGATTTTCAAGCTGCGGTTCTCGCGGTTACAATTCGATAGGACGTTTACATCGGCGATCAAGTGAAATTGCGTCCGCGATACTCGTTCCCTGGAGCTAGTCAAATTTAAAGGTCTATTTGGACCGTGGAAATACAAGGGTGTGCAGATTGCAGAGGATACAAACAGGGTGGAGTCTTGATGAATCGAAAAACAACCGGAAATTTCATTTAGGAAGATGCCATAGAATTGGCGTGAGCTATGACGCACTCGTGACGCACACAGTTCAAATATTGTAAATTTTTCTCAACGTTGGTTGAGATCGGTGCATCGCGAAACTGCGTCAAATTGCGTCCGATTAAATACCCAATTAATTTCTCTGGCAATATCACGGAACAGTGTAGAAAGTTTGATAAATTTTAAGAAAATATTTAATTAATCCCGTCGGGTATTTAATAAATTTTGATTGATTACGACGGCTGAAGTTTATTAATCGTTTTTAGCTTGTTATTTATCAACGTCAATTGAATAAACGTGTTATTCGAGAGCTAAAAACTAACTGTGTAATGGAGTTACGTTTTCGCTGGGTGGACGAAATAGGAAAACCTGGTTAGAGAGAAAACGTAGCTTGTTTCGGACATAAAATAGAGCTTTCACGAAGTTGTGTATCTGCAGGGCCACCAATATCCTTTCCCCGGAAGTTGAATCGCTTGGAACGTCTCTTGAACGTGACGATAATGTGAATCTTCAGTTTTTCTGCACGTTTCTTCGTCGTGCACAATAACAACCGGGGGAATTCAGGACAGATACGCAGAAAAATATTTAAAGCCAACAATAGAACCGTATGAGCTGCCGAGTTCAGAGAATCGATACCTATTTTTCGTTCTGCCGATAATTGTAATTCTATGTGGACTGAAACCGCTTCATTTGCTATCTCCTCACATTTTTAATATTCTTACAACGACTCTATTATGTTATTGCCGTGATTTCATAACAGAAAAGTACCGCTAAATTATAGTTATGGTATACCAATTTAAAGGTTAAAATTCAACGAAAAAGAATATATAAATGTTTCAGAAGTATTCTTAACGCAAAATGGATAGTCATCTGTAGCAAGTAATGATTGATTTTAAGTTAATCAAATTATATCGGATTTATACGATTAGAAAGTCATGACAGAAAAGTATCACGAAATATCACTTGTGATATGTCAATTTAATGTTTAAAGGTTAAAGAAAAAGAGTATGTAAGCGCTTTATTACTATTTTAAATGCAAAATGGATAATCATCATCTGTAACAGGTAATGATTGATTTTAGTGTATCAAATTTGGATCATATCGAATTTATACTCCCAGAAATTCATGACAGAAAAGTTTCATAAAACAACACGTATGATATGTCAGTTTCAAGCTTGAATATTAAGGAAAAATGCTGTATAAACGCATCATCAATATTCTGAACGTAAAACGAGTGGTCATCATTTATGTCAAACCGTGACCAATTTCGAAATGTATCAAATTTTGATTATATCTGATTTATATCATTATGAAATCATGACAGAAAAGTATTACCGAATTGCACATACGGCATGTCAATTTAAAGCTTAAATATCGACGAGAAAGTCCACGTAAATGCACTATCAATATTCTGAATGCAAAATGAGTGGTCATCATTTATAACAAACCGTGATCGATTTCGAAAAATATTAAATGTGGATTGTATTTGATTTACATCATTATGAAATCATGACAGAAAAGTATTATGGAATGACACATATGACATGTCAATCTAAAGCTTAAATATCGACGAAAAAGACTACATAAAGATTTCGTCAATATTCCTAATGCAAAATGACTGATTCTTAACTACATCGAATGATTTTACAAAATATAAAACTTACACTGCATCTCATTCGTGTCATCAAAAATTTATGGAATTGTCATAAAATAGCATACATGGCATGTCAATATAAAGCTCAAAGATTTTCCAAAAAGTCCACCAAAAAATTTCCTCAATACAAAATGTACGAATCCGTAAATCAACGAATTCCCAACCTCTCGTTAAAACCGTACCCAAAAACAACCGAAACTAGTAAATACTTTTACGAGCTGCACTAAAAAACCTCTCCAGAACAAGAACTAATTACATGCAACTTCATTTAAAAAGTGTCACAGAAGTTGGCCGAAACTCGAACCCAGAAAGTACGAGTAACCAGAAGTCCATTTTAGAAAACTCGGAAAATAACTCAATTACAGTGGTCACCCTCTCGTATCCTTCCGAAACCTTAATCCCTAATTCCTGACAACGTAGAGCGACGCAGGGCGAATCAGTAGCAAAGGGTCCAAGTGACCGAAGAACGTCGAAGTATACGCAAACGGAGGGAAGATTTCCGTGTAAATAAAAAAAGAGTGAACGGACGCATTGGCTAGCCACCGAATGCAATGGAAGCATTGCAGTCCATTGGAACATGTACCTCGTGCCCTGAGGAAATTGCATTCTGCGGTCTTCCTCCTCCGCTTCCGTAGTCGGTGGTCCAGTGATAAAGAGAGAATAAGAGGAGCCAGACGAGGACCAAGTGGATTGAAGCTGGAGGGACAGTGTTAGAGAGAAGTGAATCAAATTTAAGCCGACTTTATCCCCCACTTCGTCATCGTGGACTGCTTGAAAGCAGTTCGTCTTCCCTTGTGACGGGCAGATCGAGTGCCCGACAATCAGCTCACGGGCACCGTTGTGCACGGTGCGTGCAACCGACTGTGGGATTACGACAGCGATACTTATTCTTTCTTCTCGTTTCCGGGATTTGCTTGCGACTTTCGGGATTCGGCTATTTGGGATTTTGGGGACTTTGTGGTCTAATTTGCGGAGAGTGAGATTTGTTGCGTCATTTTGGGAGGTGGTTGCTTGGGAATTTAGGGAGATTGGGTAGTGGTTTTTGGTAAGTTAGGACATTTCGGATTTGGTAGTTTGAGGACTTTGAGAGTTGGTCATTTGGTAATTTAGGGACTTTCAGAGTTGGTCATTTGACAATTTAGGGGCTTTGAGAGTTGGTCATTTCGCAATTTAGGAATTTTCAGATTTGATCACTTGACAATTTGGAGACTTTGAGAGTTGGTCATTTGACAATTTGGGGACTTTGAGAGTTGGTCATTTAGCAAGTTAGGGACTTTGAGAGTTGGTCATTTGACAATTTAAGGATTGTCAGAGTTGGTCATTTGACTATTTAGGGACTTTGAGAGTTGGTCATTTGACAATTTAGGGGCTTTGAGAGTTGGTCATTTCGCAATTTAGGAATTTTCAGATTTGGTCACTTGACAATTTGGAGACTTTGAGAGTTGGTCATTTGACAATTTGGGGACTTTGAGAGTTGGTCATTTAGCAAGTTAGGGACTTTGAGAGTTGGTCATTTGACAATTTAAGGATTGTCAGAGTTGGTCATTTGACTATTTAGGGACTTTGAGAGTTGGTCATTTGACAATTTAAGGATTTTCAGAGTTGGTCATTTGACTATTTAGGGACATTCAGAGTTGGTCATTTCGCAATTTAGGAATTTTCAGATTTGGTCACTTGGAAATTTAGGGACTTTGAGATTTGGTAATTTGACTATTTAGGGACTTTCAGAGTTGGTCATTTCGCAATTTAGGAATTTTCAGATTTGGTCACTTGGCAATTTAGGGACTTTGAGATTTGGTAATTTGACAATTTGGGAATTTTGAGAATTGATCGTTTAGCAATTTAGGGACTTTGAGAGTTGGTCGTTTGGCAATTTAGGGATTTCGAGAGTTGGTCACTTGGCAATTTAGAAATTTTCAGATTTGGTAATTCGACAATTTGAGGACTTTGAGAGTTGGTCACTTGACAATTTAGGGACTTTGAGATTTGGTAACTGTACAATTTGGGGACCTTGAGATTAGATAATTTGATAATTTGGGAACTTCGAGATTTGTTAGAGTGGTAATTTAGAAATGTTGAGATTTGGTAATTTGGCAATTTAAAAATTCTGGAATATGGTACTTTAGGAATTTCTAATTTTGGTAATTTAGTAAATTATGAACTCTGCAATTCGATTACTGGAAAATCTGGAGAATTGCAACTTGATAATTTGTGCATTTGGAGACATTGCAACTAGAAAACTTGGTAATTTAGGGACTATGAAATTGGGTAATTTGGAAATCTAGGGACTTTATAATTTGGTAATTTAGCAATTTAGGAACTTTGCAATTTATTGACTTAGATATCTAGGGATTTTATAATTTGGTAATTTAGCAATTTATGGACTTCGCAATTTATTGACTTAGTCATCTAGGGATTTTTTAACTTGATAACTTGACAATTTAGGGACTTTAAGGTTTGGTAATTTGGCAATTTAGAAATGATGAAATTTGGCAATATAGGAACTTAGAAATTTCAAAACATACAAATTTGATAATTTAGGAATTTAGGGACTTGGAAATTAGATATTTCAGAAAATCAGAAATTCGAAAAACCAAAAATACAGAAATTTATCACTTTCAAAACACAAAATCTGAAAAATCTAAAACCATACAAACCAAAAATCCCAAAATTCCTAAATTTACAAGTTTCCCAATCACATAAAAATCTCAAGTATCCACCCTTAACGTTCCTCAACCCTACAAAAAAAGAAAACCTAAACAACCGCAACCGTACCTACACAAAACCCAGCAATCGAATAGTCCGAGGCAAAAAAAAAAATCAATAATTTTGATCGCGAGTTCCAAAAACAGAGTTTTCGAGCGTATTCCATAACGTATTTCAGCCGGGTTCAAAGCGAACGCGTGGCATAGAAACCGATCGGTGGAAAGAAAATTCATCCAGTGACCGTGTTCGATCGAAGCCACAGTTCCTTTCTCTGTTATATCCCGTTCCCCTCTTTCTCTATCGCCGGTCTAGGCCACGGTCTGTCTATCGTGGACAATTTTTGCGGGCTGCAGCTGCAGCCTGGCATCTTTCCCGGCCGTCGGAATATCCGATGATGTTCGCAGTTCGTGCGTAAAAATTCGTCCTCTTTCTAGCAAAAACGCGAGAGAGAAAGAAGTCGGTCACGTAGCGGGCAGCGGGCAGGTAGGCTGAGATCGTGAGGGCAAAGGTCGACTGTTATTACCTGGCCAAGAGGTTCGGCCTCGTTCGTTTTCATTTGGCCCTGTGTGCATGCATCCAACATCTACGTATCCGCTGCCAGCACGGAATGGCTTCTTCTTCCACGAACAGAAAGGTTTTCGCGTTCTTTGTTTCGAAATTAAAAGGGGAAAAGGGTCACCGACCATGCGTCTGTCGTTCGCCGACTGCGATATACAAAGAGCGCGGGCAACTCTGATTCCAGGGCCGATTCAGGGGCATGTTAGGGTACCTTTGAACGTGGGATCACTTCTGAACTGGTGAATTTGATGATTAGAATGTTTTCAAATCTTCAATTTCAGAAATTTTTATATTCTTCAATTTTTTTATCTGAGAAAATATTATCACTCTCAAGTTTTTAATTTGAGAAAATTTGATTGCTTTTGAGTTTTTAATTTCAAAGAATTTGATAGCTTCTAGGTTCTTAATTTGAAAAAAGTGAGATTACTTAGTTTTCAACGATCAATTTGTAATTAGAAAATTTAATGGTTTTTAAGTTAATGGTTTTCAACTTAAAATTTTTAAAATTTAATTATCAGATTTCTAGATTTTGAAAATGATGGAAATTCTATATCCTCAATTCACCACCCTCATGAACTTGAACCATATAAAATCCCCAAATTCAAAAATTACTGAATGATAAAATTTCTCTATCTAAAAATAATAAAATTCGAGATAACCCCAGATTACAAAGAAAAAAAAGATAAAACTGAATTTGTATCAGACTCTCAAGTACAGATAAGATTCAATATCGCATTTGTTTCGAGCAGAGAAATGAGGACGATAGTTGGATTGGACTTGAAATATTCACTGCCAAGATCGGTCGCGGCGAATTTAATAATTTCTATCTTAAAACATCAGCATCGACCTTAACCCCGATCCATGCATCTCTACAAATAGGTCATATTAAAGCTCCAAATGTATCAGGCAATATTCAAACATTTTATGTACTTCAACATTCAAATATATGCCAGAAATGTTTCACGTTTCGCTGTTCAAAAATTATTAAACTCTGCAAATCGTTTCATATTTGATATCGCAATATGAAACAGTACGTCGAAATGATGCTCACATGTGTTTTAATCATAGTTTTAATTTTAGATTCCGTCCTTGAATTGTATCCATCTTTTTAATAATGTACGTCATTCATATACAGTTGCATGAAAAATATATTACCATACTTTGTGTAAGGAATATTCTACTCGGTCACTTTTAGGGATTTTCGGATTTGCAATTTGTAGATTTCGAGATTTGGGGAATTTGAGGTTTGAAGAATTTGGGGTTGCAGGTTTGGGGAATTTGGGATTTGGGTATGGGGAATTTTGGATTTAGGGAATTGGGATTTTAAGATTTGGGGAATTTCGGATCTGGGAAATTTGGGATATAGTGAATTTTTGATCTGGGGTATTTGTTTCTAGGGAATTTTTGATCTGGGGAATTTGTTTCTACGGAATTTTTGATCTGGGAAATTTTGAGATTTGGGGAATTTGGAATTTTGTGAATTTGAGATCTGAGATCTTTCATTTGGAGAATTTGAAATTTAGGGAATTTTTCATTTGGGGAACTTAAAATCTAGGGTATTTTGTGACCTAGAGATTTTGAGATCTGAAATATTTAAACTAGAAAATTCAAAAACTAGTACGTTGAAAAACTCAAAGCCATAAAAACTAGTTTACACATGTGTTTTAATTCGAAAGAAGCCACGATTACCGCCCAGTATACGAAAGATAAACAATCTTTCCGAGCGTAAATTCCGAGATAGATCACGCGGTAAAAGATGAATTAATTCAGAGAAGAACAATTGTGGTACACTACCACGAAGAAATTTTCCCAATAATGTGAAGTTACGCAATGACGATTAGCTCGTAGAAAAGGAATGCCAACGAACTGAGCCGTGCAAGGGCCTTTCCCGTAACAGGAAATACCCGGGGTCACGGACTGCCATGAAGTTCATAGAGACGGTGTACGCGCAACGAGAACACGAGACGCGCAGAAAACCGGCTCGTTCGATTCACTCGTTAAGATAACGCGCCGGATATTCTGCGCGCGATTCTGTGAAACACGATCGAGTAACAAATACCGCGAACACGATTACAACGAACTGTCGATGGATCAAAAATCGTGCGGGAAATTGACGATTGATCGTGAATGACACTGAAATCCCGCCTTCGACTGCAGCGCCGCGTAGTTTTCATAATCGAAAGGGTAGTATCGAACCACGTGATCGAGAACTCGTTTATACGCAACGTTTGATTCATTAATACTTGTACAAATGACGCACGTAATCCTCTTATATTCGGACGTATATTATTACATTTCTAGACCTCTATATGTGTAATAAAGGTGACATTAATGGTTATCGATGTAATATCGATATGTTGACGATATTTAATTTATTGATTTGTATGTAATGTTATTAAGATATTATTAAGATTAACGATCAAAGTAAAGCGTGATTTTGATATTCTAATTCATTTATTTTTCTTTGATTCTAATGTGACGTTAATTATCTTAATGACTATGTCCCTAGCTCTCAGCATTTGAATGTAAATATCCCTGGATACTAATACCCTAGATCCCTGTATTTCGGGATACCAATATCACTAGAAATCAATATTCGAAAAATTAATAACTAGGTTAAAAAATTTTGGAATACAGTCCCAAAATCTAGGGAGATTCTTAGATTCCAGTCAAATTATCCCTAGAAATCAATATTCAGTATATTAATAACCCTATATTCCAATACCTTCGAATACTAATATTTCTGGATCTCAATATTGCAAAATAAAAAAATCCCTAAATCGCAGCCCCAATATCCCTAGAGGGTAATATTCAATACAAAAAAGCCCTACATGGCAACACTGAAATTTCAATATCCCCAGACCCTAAAACTACAAAATACAAAAATCTCTAAATTCTAGTATTATTATCCAAATATCTAGTTCCAATACCCCAAGATTCTAATATCCCTAAATACAAGTATCTCTGAATATAACTAGATTCCAGTATCTCCGAATTTCAATATCCCTAGATGCCAATACTTGTCAATGTCCCTAGATTCCAATATTCACAACCATAAATATCACTAGACTGTAACATCCCCTAGTATAAATATCTCTAGATTGAAGTATCCCCAAATGGAAATATCCCTAGATCCCAGCATCACAATGTTCCAATATCCCTAGATTCTAACAATCCTAGTGTCATGTATTCCTATATCTCAGTATTCCTAGATCTCAAAGTTTGTAGTTTCCAATATCACTAAATTCGAGCTTTATCCTAGTATCTCAATATGCCAGCGTTCCAATATCCCTATATCTCTCTATCTCCATATACGTAAATCCGTGTATTCCCATATTTCTGGAAGCATGTTTTGCTGGGTCCATAGTAACATTCAGAGATCAAGCATGGTCGTCCTATTACGATAAAGAATGCCATTTAAACGAGTCATTTAACCAAGCTTATCTGTGCGAACGCGTTTTAGAATGTCGTTGAAGGAAACAGGTTGACCTTCCGGCTCAGCAAAACATACAGCGTGTTTAAAATAAGCGGGGATACCGAAACTTCATTCGGAATCTTGATTACCTGGAACTTCTTCCAGGAAGAACGAACAACGAGCTTTAATTCGGCACTCCTAATTAAATTTACATTAGACTTTTGATTCTCATTATATACCGTTGCAAATCACGTCAAATGAGATTTTACGTATAAGATTATATTGACCGTTTTTGTAACAGCGATTTCTGCTTAGCTTGTATTCGGCTGGTAGCTTCAATATTTACAAACAATACCGCCTACTTTTATAACGATAACACTCGTCGTACAACTGTTATCAAACACCTTCTGTTATTCAACTTTGAATTATTCTACAAGAACAGTGTATTGAAGTTTGATACACTTGTATACTAAATTTTATGTTTCTACATTTGACGCATTTTGTTCGACACTGTTTACAAAAAATTACTAGACAGAATTCTTGTGACGCTCCATTTAAAGTGTTCGAACGCTACACGGATTTCATCGGATCTTTCTATAAATAATAAGTCATCGATAACTGCTTTGGATACGAAGAGTACATACATGTACATGTCAAAGTACCATAAATTTACACGATAATGATTAGCATCGTATTCCTGCACTGTCCCGCTCGATGCCTCGAAAAAGGAAAAATCAACGCGAGCAGTTACACGAGCTAAAATCGACATATTTCACAAGCAGATAACTGACCATCCCAATGCTATCCATAAACGTTTATGCATCCGATGCATCGAAGTTCTCAAACACTGTAATCAAGATCCGCGATTTACATACACTTTGTAGCCGACGTACGATAAAAGCATCCGCAGTATATTTATCTCAAAGTCGGATTTGCCATTGTATGCGGAGTAAAAATGCCCAGCATCCCACCTGGGCAAACGACAGCACGTGGGCAGATGCAGGGAGAGGCAAACGTAAGGAAAGTGTCAGGACGCAGTTTCGCGTATCCTGCGAGGATAAACGGGACTAGGGAATAAGCGTGGAGAGAAGTTTAATAGCGATCCGAAGCTAAGGTAACGGTTCCCCGTACACGCGTCTCCATACCAAAACGAGAAACTACCGAGAGAAGCCGTTCTGTATGACAGCTCGCGAGAATCGTTCACGACAATACACGCTCGTATTTATTAATAGAATTTCACTCACGTTTTCTGGCGTTGCTCCGGCTTTCCCTCGCTCGAACGGATCCGGCTGCGTGCAATAATCCCGTCGAAGAGTCGTCGATACACGATGCTCGTGCACGGAGAGACACTCCAATCGGAGCGAGGAATGCGGAAGATGGAGAAACGGGGATAGAACACCGCACAGTTGCACAGCCTGGGGAAACACGCCTTTTTGTAACAGCGCGAGAACGGATCCACGATTATTTCCGTTGTCGGAGCGGATACGGGATCGCGAGACGTGAAACTGTATGCGTATGAACCGCGTGTAGTCTTTGTACCGTGTCACCGTAGTCGCGCGAATGTCGGAGCGTGCGACGTCATTCCTCGTTGCGATCTCATCCCCACGACGAAGCACGGCTGACTGACGGCTTGCTCCGACGCTCCGTTACGATCGACCCCCCACCACTCGCGCCGGACTCCCCACCACTGCGCATATCCCCACCACGCCGACTGGCTTCTCGCAGTGTACAGTGGGGCAGAATACTCGAGATGCGGGAAAGAACCGTATGCCTCGAAACCGACGTTGGAACCTTGCGTGCTTCTTGTAGATAGAGATTTCGGGATTTTGCGGATTTGCCAATTTAGAAATTACGATGTTTTATCACTTGCAATTTTAATATTCGAAATTTTATACTTGCTCGTGTAAATGATCAGAGATTCGGTTGGTTAAGTATCGTTTTTGGAAGTTGGACTGTTAGGGGCTGAGAATTTAGGAATTTAGGGACTCAGGGATGTGATTTGGGGTTGTAGGGAGATGAGGATTTGGGGATCTTGTGATTTAGGAATTTGGGGATTTATGGTTCTGGGATTTGGGGATATGAGGACTTGTGAATTTATGGATTTGGAAATCTGGTGATTTGGGGATTTTAGAATATGGAACGTAGAGTTAAAGAATTTGAAAATTCGAAAGTTCAGATATATGAGAATTTGACAATTTGGGAATTTAAAAATATGGAAATTTGGAAATTAAGAAATTTGAAAGAATTTGAAGTTCAGCATTTAAGTACTTGTATAGTTCTAAATTTCAAATTACAGATATTTGAGAGTTTGAACAAATTTTGAAGATTTTATAGGATTTTTGATTTTGGAAGAAAAGTAGTGTACTTATAACACTAAGTTTCAATTGTAAAGCTTTCTCTATTTTCGTCCCAGACTTTTGAAGTATTACACTTTGGAACTTCTGATCATTTAATTAGCATCTGATGGAGAACTAGCGAGAAACAATACATTTCACAAGACATCTAGTGGCGTGTTACTTGAACTCTAAAAAATATAACACTCTCCTAATTAATTAATTAGCCTAATCTTTTGCCCATATTTGTAATCAGATTATTACCTAAGCTTAGAATGGGTGAAACTTTAATTTGAGAACAATAATTAGTAATAATAAAATTTTGAAATTTGTGGATATGTACATTCGTAAATTTGTAAATTTGAGGGTTTGGACTTCAGAAACTCAGTCTTCTAAAAAATCCAAAAATTCCAAAATTTTGAGGGTGAAAATTTGGATATCTAAAATTAAACAAATCACATTTGAAAATTCTGCCAATAAAAAATATCAAAAACTAAAAAATTTGAAAAAGTGGAACTGCAAATATCTAAAAATTCAACTTGTACAAATTAAAAAATTTGAAGGCTTGAAAACTTGGACCCCAAAACTGCACACATCACATTTGAAAATTCTGCCAATAAAAAATATCAAAAGTTAAAAAATTTGGCAAAGTGAAACTTCCTATATATAAATGAGCGACGTGTACAAATTCACAAATTCGTAAATAAAAATCTCGAACATCCGACCTCCAAAAAATCGATAAACTGGAAACTCCATCGATTAAACATCTGTAATATCAAAAACTGGCAAGTGGAATATTTTTCGTAATTTCTTGAGATTCAGCTGAAGTGTGTGCGCCGTCGCAATTTGCAGCCCCGCACGTCTCGTGCCACCCGCAGCGACGTTCAGTCTCTCGGCAACCGCTTGCCTCTGCATTTCTCTTTCTATCTTTCGTATTATGCATCCATCCCGTGAAACAGAGAAGGATAGACATGAACACGGCGCGAAAGGTTCAGGAGACTACCAGTGTCGTCGTAATATTACGGGTGTACCAGTTAGATGATCGTGACACTTCCTTGCCGATTACGAATGCAGCATCCGAAGTTTTCTGAGAGGATACATGCATCACACCTTCGTTTCTTTCATTTTTTTCGACGTACACTCGCGACGTAATGTAAAAACGTTGCCGTATGAATAATTTATCCGTTGCGTTGATTGATCTAAATTCTTTGCGAGATTGCGCCATATTTCTCGGGTGAAAAGTCGTATCTGAAGTGGCTAATTAATTGCTACGTTGATTATACACGCTTCGAGAAGTTGAAACGGTCAATTGATATGCTGATTATATTTATTTCGAAATGTCGATTGGAACGAAATGAGGATTGCATGTTAAATAAGGACATATTTCTTAGATTTCAAGTTTGGAAATTTGGAACTTGAGAATATTACTTTTTTAGAATTTCGGAGATTAGAAATTGAAATTTTAATTTCGTGAAAGTGGAAGTTGAGGAAAATAGAGAAATCTGGAAAAATCTAGGGAAATTTGGAAAAATTTATAGAGGCCTAGAGAGATTCATAGATATCTAGGGAAAAAGCTAGATAAATGTACAGAAATCTAGGGGAAAAGGTAAAGAAATGAAAAAATATTGAAAATGATTTAGAGACATTAAAGAATGTTGCATGCACGTGCAGAATATTGCACCCCAAAATTCTCCACATACAAAAATTAAAAAATTGCCAAACCGAAAACAATAAAACTCGAAAAATTCGTAATAGTCATTACCATACAAGAGCACTTCAAAGGAGTTTAAAGATACTGTAAAATTTCCAGTCCTGCAAAATATTGCACCCCAAAGAAAAAGAATTTCGAAATTTCCAAAGAGCGTAAACCTTGAAAAATTCGTAATAGTCCACTTGAAACGTAAAAAAAAAATGCCAAATTCCCAAAACGATGAATCACGAAACATTCCAGTTCCCCGAGAGAAGTGTCAGACTGGTGGGCCCGGCAAGTTTCCCGATCGTCCCTGGGGGTTTCAGAAACTCGTCCTTCTCCGTACCTAACCTAACCCTCTTCTTTCCGCTCGTTGGTCTTCTAGCCGCATGCACGTAGCATTACGTCTCTTCCGTGGTGCACCCGTGTCTTCAGCTCCGTCAACCTGGTTTCTCCGCGTCGTCTCATTCCTGCTGTCCCTTTTCTTCCTCCTTCTGTCCCGAACGAGGCGGAATATCGAGCAGCATTCCGATCAGGCCGATACGAACGTTCGAATCTTTTCAATCTTATCTCGTCCACCTGTCCGACTTGTGTCTATGAAACTGCGCCGGGCTCCTCCGCGACTCGATACGCTACTGATATCGGGAAACCCTGTCGCCGACGATCTTACTTCTGGATGATGAATTAACGTATCGATAACTGGAGACGCTGGATGTGATACAATTTCAATTTGTTGGGTTGAGGCAAAAATTGCTTGGGGACAGTTACGTTTATGCTCTTTTTGCAAGTAGGGTATGTAGGAAATTGGGAATGTGAGTATAGAGATTTTGGAGTTAGGAACAGGATGGATGTGGGGATGTGTGGGGCTGGATGTGGAGAATTGTGGAGGTAGTTAGGATGGTAGGAATTTGGGGATATAGGAATTTAGGGATGTGGGTAATTAGGGAAGTAGGAATTTAGAAATATAGAAATTACTGAATATAGGAATTTGGGGATTTGGAAATTTTGGGAAACTAGGAATTTGGGGATGTAGGTATTAGGAGATGTAGGTATTTGGGGATGTAGGTATTTGGGGATGTAGGTATTAGGAGATATAGTCATTTGGGGAATTAGAAATTCTGGGACATGGGAATTTGGGGACGTAGGTATTTGGGGATATAGTAATTTGTGGATGTAGGTATTTGGGGATACAGGAATTTAGGGATATAGGTATTTGGCGATGTAGGTATTTGGGGATATAGTAATTTGGGGATGTAGGTATTTGGGGATATAGGTATGTGGAGATATAGGTATTTGGGGAATTAGAAATTCTGGGACATGGGAATTTGGGGACGTAGGTATTTGGGGATATAGTAATTTGTGGATGTAGGTATTTGGGAATATAGTAATTTGGGGATGTAGGTATTTGGGGATACAGGAATTTAGGGATATAGGTATTTGGCGATGTAGGTATTTGGGGATATAGTAATTTGGGGATGTAGGTATTTGGGGATATAGGTATGTGGAGATATAGGTATTTGGGGAATTAGAAATTCTGGGACATAGGTATTTGGGGATATAGTAATTTGTGGATGTAGGTATTTGGGGATATAGTAATTTGTGGATGTAGGTATTTGGGGATACAGGAATTTAGGGATATAGGTATTTGGGGATGTAGGTATTTGGGGATATAGTAATTTGGGGATGTAGGTATTTGGGGATATAGGTATGTGGAGATATAGGTATTTGGGGAATTAGAAATTCTGGGACATGGGAATTTGGGGACGTAGGTATTTGGGGATATAGTAATTTGTAGATGTAGGTATTTGGGAATATAGTAATTTGGGGATGTAGGTATGTGGAGATATAGGTATTTGAGAAATTAGAAACTCTGGTACATAGGAATTCAGGGATTTAGAGATTTTGGGTTTATTAGGAAATCTATGGATTTAAATGTCCAGAAATGTAGAAATCAATACATGTGTACGAAATTTAGACATTTTGGAACATACAAACACAAGAATCTCAAATCTTCAAATTTCGAAATTGACAAATTGCCTGCCAATGTGCTCCCTATAATTATATTCATTTGCATAATCCCGTATTACCGTCCATATCTGTTAAACAACAAAATTACACATTGCAGAGAATTTGAAACAGTGAATCGTCAATTATCTGAATTTCACCGCAATATCCGACGGAATTGTATTAATAAATCAATCAATTAACAGTATGGATTGTAAAATTATTCGAATAATATCAGAGATTGGTTCACCAATCGGCAACCGATTCGCTAAATAATTCAGTCTGTCCTGTGGTTGCAGACGCATTAAATTTCGTCGCTAATGTTCAACAACGTGTTGTCGCACCAATAATATTCACGTAATTTCCTTCATTATTCATAAATGTTAACAACGTCACGATAATTTTGTCTTATTTGCGCGCACGCGGACGAGGTATATACGTTACATCAACAGTTATTACTCGGAAGCGATAAACGAATTTTCAATTTGTATGCTATATTGATTACTACGTGCCATTCTCCATTTTCTAAATTTCAAAACCTACAAATTTTTGGACGGAAAAATTACTAGGTTCCTTCATTTTTAGACTCTACAATCTCTAGATTCCTACATTCCCAAGGTCCTAGATGCAGAAATCCCTAGATTCTTACATTTTCGAGGTCCCAGATCCTCAAATCCCAAAATTCCAAAAATCACCAAATCCTTAACCCATCTTTTCACATCCTCAAAATCTTACTAAAAATCAACCAATGCAAGGGTTGTTCATTACCACATTTTCCCTACGAAAACCAACAAAACATTCTATTTATTGCAAGTCCCTTTTCAAATTTTCACCCAACAAAATACACAGAACGCAAACCACATTTCAGCGTACTTTCGAATAATTTATTTTGAGTGTCCTTTTGCACATTTTGCTTCGCAACGCACCCACTAAAAGTTTCGAGCAGAGTTTTTGATTAAATAATTAATCCTGAGTGTACAGCGAAGTCCAAATTTCAGTGGGACATAAAGAACAGCTTGAAAAAAAGAAATAGCGGAAAGAAAAGGCCGCAATTAAAAATTGCTAAATTCGAGTGAAATTCGTGAAAACGTGTCAACTCGAAAAAAAGGCCGGTGTTAACGCGACACGTAAAAGCGGAAGCGATGTAAGACATTGTATATATAAACGACGCTCGCAGGCAAGCTCTAAGTTTAGATGCAGCACTCTTTGTGATGCAAGCGCGGAGAGCTTACGAAAGCACGCGATCATTGCTTGTTTTCCGAGGGACGTAAAAACCTCGTGACGCGAGGAAACCCCTCCATGTTTTCTTGTCGATGGACTTTGCGGAAGTCACCGACTGTGGAACGATTTACAGCGTGGCTGGTCGGGGTTAGAAAAAAAGAAAGGTAGGGGAAAGAAAAAGAAAAGAGAAGAGATTGATCGCGAGTTGGAGCAGAACCTGCGCAACGATCCGACGATCTTTCCATCGAACAACGGCCTTATTTCTCTCGTCACTCGGCTGCTTCCATTAATCTCCGTCAGTCGTCCACGACGGACAACCTAGAAGTGATAATGAACAGGTTATCGAGGATGAAATCCCTTCGATCCTGCTACCCTTCTCTATTCTTCTCCTCGGTGACGATCGGAACTTGCTAATGGTTTGTTAATGGCTGGTCAGATCCGCGATCGTTGAAAACGCTGCTCAGAGATTTATTGTATGTGAACGTTTGGCTACTTTATCCTTAATGGACGCTCTCGCTAACCGCGGAAGAACGAGGAATTTTTTTACTACACTGATTATGGCTATAGTTCTGCTAGCTTTGGAAATTTGACGATAGTTTTGGATATTTTATTACGGAGCTTTGGAAATTTGATTATTTTGGGAGTTGGAGGGTTTTGAGAATTTGGGGAAGGTAGAGATTTGAGGGTGTAGGGATTTGGGGACGTAGGAATTTGGGGGAATAGGAATTTGGGGGAATGGGGATTTGGGGATGTAGGAATTTGGGGACTTAGGAATTTGGGGACTTAGGAATTTGGGGACGTAGAGATTTGGGGACGTAGGGATTTGAGGGTGTAGAGATTTGGGGACGTAGGAATTTGGGGGCATAGGGATTTGGGGATGTAGGAATTTGGGGACGTAGGAATTTGGGGACGTAGGAATTTGGGGACGTAGGAATATGGGGGCGTAGAGATTTGGGGACGTAGGAATTTGGGGACGTAGGAATATGGGGGCGTAGAGATTTGGGGACGTAGGAATTTGGGGGCATAGGGATTTGGGGATGTAGGAATTTGGGGACGTAGGAATTTGGGGGAATAGGGATTTGGGGATGTAGGAATTTGGGGACGTAGGAATTTGGGGACGTAGGAATTTGGGGACGTAGGAATTTGGGGACGTAGGAATTTGGGGACGTAGGAATATGGGGGCGTAGAGATTTGGGGACGTAGGAATTTGGGGACGTAGGAATATGGGGGCGTAGAGATTTGGGGACGTAGGAATTTGGGGGCATAGGGATTTGGGGATGTAGGAATTTGGGGACGTAGGAATTTGGGGGAATAGGGATTTGGGGATGTAGGAATTTGGGGACGTAGGAATTTGGGGACGTAGGAATATGGGGGCGTAGAGATTTGGGGACGTAGAGATTTGGGGACGTAGAGATTTGGGGGTGTAGAGATTTGGGGACGTAGGAATTTGGGGTCGTAGAGATTTGGGGACGTAGGAATTTGGGTATATAGGGATTTGGGGATGTAGGAATTTGGGGTCGTAGAGATTTGGGGTCGTAGAGATTTGGAGACGTAGAGATTTGGGGACGTAGGAATTTGGGTATATAGGGATTTGGGGATGTAGGAATTTGGGGTCGTAGAGATTTGGGGTCGTAGAGATTTGGAGACGTAGGTATTTGGGAATATAATAATTTGGGGATGTAGGTATTTGTGAATATAGGAATTTGGAGATATAGGTATGTGGAGATATAGGTATTTGGGGAATTATAAATTCTCGGAATATAGGAATTTGGGGGTTTAGAGATTTCGGGAGACTAATAATTTGGGGACGTAGTTATTTGAGGATATAGGTATTTGGGGAATTGGAAATTCTGGGTTGGAGGAATTTGGGGATGTATGTCTTCAGAGACTTGTTGTTTTCAACCTTGTAGTTTACATAGATGAGAATGTATACTACCTAGACATGATAATAATTTCAACTTATCACTTGATTTTGAAATTCCAACCTATAATAGCTATTTTATTAGTCAATTGTAAAAACGTTTGGATCTGAAGTTTTCAAATTTGTAGTTTAGATGAGAATGTATACTACCTAGACATAACCTATAATTTCACTTTGCAAATCCATTTTCTAATAATTTCAACTTATCACTTGATTTTTAAATTCCAACCTATAATAGCTATTTTATTAGTCAATTTTAAAAACGTTTGGACTTGAAGTTTTCAAACATTGTTAACTGAGAAGTTGGATAAGAATCTATATTACCTAACCTATAACTTGAGTTCAAGAATTGATAATCTACCAAATGATGATTACGATTACAATATGATGTAGAATAGTTAATTAGTACAACTCCGTTGAGGATCATGAACACGATCTGGGTCTCAGCATGAGCATGATGAACGGTACAAAGAAACAAGCGCAAGTACGGTCGATTCGTAGACGGAAAAAAGAGGCGACTAGAAATAAGGGAACCGGTGTGAATAATGATGCAAGTTTGAAACAAATATTAATTATCATTGAAGCACCGAGGACCATGCTCGGTCACGTAGCAGGATCCCGTAAGTACCGGGAATAATGTGATTCTGTCAAAACAGGACGCCATCAATTATATTTCTTACGTCAAGCGGTCTACTTAGTTTTCACCCTGTGTACACCGCGTCTCTATTTGGCCCATTCTGTCATTCGAGAGCAAACGAAAATCGATGCCGATGCGTTCTACACGACCGTGTGTACCAACACGGATTCATCGAATTCTCACCGAGTTCGCTAATTGAATAATTAACTCGAACGGTATGCCGTGAATTAACGCACGGATAATAACGGGCTGCCAGACGATGGCGGACTTCTTACGCAATTTATGGGCTTGCAAAAAATTCGACGATAAATTATGCGAGCCATGAGAGCGAATCTGTAACTATTTTTTTGATATAGGGTCCAGGTTTTGTAGACGTATATCAGTGAATTATGGGAACATTTGAATGAACATTTATTTTAATTAAATTGAAAATTTAATTTCAATGAAATGCTGAAATTAGATTTCATTTCAATTAGATTGAAAAGGTGAATGTTTGATTGGAAATTGATTTGGTTGAAAAAAGAGATTGATGACAATTTTAGAATGTATCTTTTAGATGATGAATTATGGAAATTAATAATTTAGTATGTATTTAGAGTTAGTTGATATATTATGTAGATATAATTTATTTTAAAAGGTGATAAAAATTTACAAATTTTGCAACATTAAATCCATAAAACTAAACAATTTTGAAATTGTATATTGTTGAGCTTGATGAATATTTCCTAATAATAAAATCACACAAATAATTATTAATATTGAAGAAAATAATAAACGTTGAATTGTAAAATTGTGAAATAAGATATAAGAATGTAAAACAATTGCTATGCATTATTTTATATTTTCGTACAACGACATTTTCTACACAATAGAATAACTCTTGAAGCGAAACAAAAGATGTCTTGTCATGAATTATTTCCTTCGCTTTCCTTCAATATTTCTTGAGAATAATAGGATATTCTATGATGTCACTTCAACGTCGTTTTTATTGAACTAACAGCTGCTACTATAGTTTAAAGGATCTGGGACAACGATATACCGCTAAAGTGCTCCATAACGAAAATTGATTAATAATTATAATAGCCTGTCCTCACATTTAACTCACAGTTCGTTTCATTGGTATAATACTATTATTCGATAACATTAGCGAGCTCTATCTGAAATTCTAATCATTCTCAATTTCTTTCATTTCTATTTTGCTGATTTTAGCGCTGTTAGACATAATTTTACTAAATTATAGTGTGGTTATATACATTACGTGATTATCCGAATACAAAAATTCAATAATTCGGGATTTTAAGATTGCAAAGTTTCAAAGTCTTAATGTTGCAGAATTACAAGATTCTATAGTTCACTTTTCAGGCTTCTTAATTTTCAAAGAACAAAAATTAAATTCCCAAGATTCTTATTTTCCCAAGTTCTCAATTCCCCAAATTCTCAATTCCCCAAATTCTCAATTTCTCAAATTTCCCAATTTCCCCAATTTCCCCAATTTCCCCAATTTCCCCAATTTCCCAATTCCCAATATCCCAAAGTTTCAATTTCTCAAATTTCAAACCCCCAAATTCCAATTTTCACTGATTCTCAATTTTCCCAATTTTCCCAATTTCCCAATTTCCCCATTTTCCCAATTTTCCCAATTTCCCCAATTTCCCCAATTTCCCCAATTTCCCCAATTCCCAATACCCCAAATTCCCAATCCCCCAAATTCTCAATTTCTCAAATTTCAAACCCCCAAATTCCAATTTTCCCTAATTCTCAATTTTCCCAATTTTCCCAATTTTCCCAATTTCCCAATTCCCAGTTCCCCAAATTCTCCAATTCCCCAAATTCTCAATTTCTCAAATTTCGAACCCCCAAATTCCAATTTTTCCTAATTCTCAATTTTCCCAATTTCCCCATTTTCCCAATTTTCCCAATTCCCAATTCCCCAAATTCTCCAATTCCCCAATTCCCCAATTCCCCAATTCCCTAAATTCTCAATTTCTCAAATTTCGAACCCCCAAATTCCAATTTTCCCTAATTCTCAATTTTCCCAATTTCCCCATTTTCCCAATTTTCCCAATTCCCAATTCCCCAAATTCTCCAATTCCCCAATTCCCCAATTCCCTAAATTCTCAATTTCTCAAATTTCGAACCCCCAAATTCCAATTTTCCCTAATTCTCTATTGTCCCAATTTCCCAATTTTCCCAAGGTCCCAAATTCCCCAAATTCCCTATATCCCAATATCCTAAACTCCAAAATCCCCACCCTCCCCCCATTAAAACATACCAAACCATCCCTACCAAAATCTCCTCCTTAATCCTCCAATAAAAACTTCCGCAAGAGAACACGCGTAAGAGTTTCGGCGCGAGAGTATCGTTAATCAGCCCGTACAAGCAATTACTTCGATAAGAATTCGAAATTAGATGGAATTACCTTGTAACAGTTCAGGGACGATAAGAATTTTGCCGTGGATGGAAGTTGCGGATCGTTAATCAATTTTCACATTTACGCGGCGGGGATGGGAAAAGTCGTTAAGCGTCGTTGTCGCCATCAATAGTGCTTAAGTATTCCGGGCATATTTGCAAAGCTGAAGCAACGGTGACTTGGTTGCTGCACCAAGACGAGCTCCGTCGGTGTAGTTGCGGGTTAATCGATGAGCTTTTGCTCGCTGCGTTATATACTCGTCAGATATAGATGTTGCCCGTCAAAATTAATTAATTATCAGTTTCTACCAGCTACTTTGTGACACACAAGCACTTTGCTAAGCGTCGATAGTTTTCAATCGTTCTCTTCAACTTTCGATTAACTGTTGTTTCGGTTGTTTCAACTAAATATTTGAAATGGTCCAAGTAATTATTACGAACTTTTGATATTTTGTTTATTAGCAGATTTAAAGGTGAGGCGAAAGGTTTTATAGAAGGGTGTGATTATTGAATTTGAAGGATATTAAGTGAAATCTTGTAGTGTTATATAGTAGTTTGTTTATTAACTTGGAGAAAAAAATTTCATTTTTGAGTTTGTATGAATTTTGAAAAGTGACACTAGTAAGGTCATCTAGTGGTGAATGACAAAAGTAAGAATCTAACATTGCAAATTTTTTTTTAAATTAGTAGATTTTCAGTTGTTTTGAATGCAGTACAATGTTGTAGAATCATTATTAAAAATATTTACTGGATTTATGTTATATGGGTTTTAGAGAAAATTTCATGGACCATGAAACACTATAGCCATCTAGCGTTGGCGTGGTGGTACTAATTGCAACTAAATTTGTCTTTTACTTCGATATTTAATGTTTTTGCTTGTTAAATAATAGTTTTTATCTGTAACAAATTTCTAATAAAAAAATTAAGTCAATTCATGTATTTAAAGATAATAAATGTTATAAAGAACAGATGTTTATTGAGTTTGAAACATGATGATGTACCATCATGCACTTGTAAAATGGTGGACAGTTCTTATTTCATAATTAATTGATTTCTGCAACAAGGAAAATGTTACTTAGAGAAGTTGTTAGATTATTAAATATTGTTACTCATAATTATATGATTATTAGCAATATTGCTTTGAAAATAAAGAAGAATACTGATAAAAATTATACTGCCATCTTTCTAAATGTACCTTCAACAGAAATTATTTTAGACAAATATATTTTATTCAAAAATTACTTTAAACTAATGTATTACAAGAGCTATAAAACAAACTATTCTAATTAAATATTATTTTGAACCAAAATATTCAAATTGAACACCACTGATGTTATTGATTATAAATATTCAATTTGAACCAATGTGTTCTATTAAAAATTCAATAATTCCGAATTTTAAGATTGCAAAGTTTCAAAGTCTTTAAAATTTATTTTTAAATTTTGTTAATTAACATTAATTTTAATAAAATATAAGTTCACAGAAATTAATATTCTACAAAATATTATTAAATTCTTATATTCTACAAAATTAATATTCTAATTAACCCTAATAAATCTGAGTTAACATAAAAAATCTATCCAAAAGTTACCAAAAAGTTCAATTTCCACACAGTTAAATTTCTACACCGTCAAATCCACTGTTCCTCACATAACACACGTGGTCCGACGCTCAGCAGCATACACTCAGATATTTATTCTAATTTAATCCGCAGACATTCGCAATATTCGTATCGTATATCAGATGGAATATTATTTTGCAAACGGTAGCCCAACACGTGTACGCAATTTGTTAACAGTTTTAGGACGCGACCGTTCGAATATTTTCGTGGACGAGTTCTGCGTTCGAAGGAAGTTTCCTTGCCGGTATAATGTCCTCGGTTGGATCCTGAGACAGTCGGTGATTCTGCGGCGCTGTGTCTGCAGAAACACACGCAGAACATGTGCGTAATGGAATTCAGCTGGATGGGAATACGCCGTTATTACATACCAAGTCTCGGAAGGGAAACAATTTCGACAGACAATTTCTATTCAAGATTAGCGTAGGCAAGTGTTCTTGTGTTATGCGAGTCAGTCGAATCTGCTGATATCAGCAAGAACGGGCGCGCAGACAATGTAAACATTGTAAACGGATAGGAACTTATTACGGGTGAACTATAGCGGGAAAATTCGAAAAATTTCCTATCTAATATACAATCACCTTTATATGTAAACGACTAATATGGAAAAATCAGGAGGTGTAGGATATCAAGGGGGTGGCAATTTGACCTTGGAAGCTCACGGTTCTTAAATAGAACCCTCGTTTATTGCATATTGTAGCCCGACGTTTTCAAAACCTTTTTTGTGCACGTCATTACCAAGAAGCTTCGTGACATATCGTCGACATTCACGTTACCCAAGGTGCACCGCGGGGGTTGCACGATCAGATTTACTTATGTGTCAACTTTGCAGCTTCGTATCTTGGGACTCGCACAAACAAACATAGGTTTTGAAAACGTCGATGCTACAATATGCAATAAATGGAGGTTCTATTTAAAAAACGCGACCTTCAGATCCAAGGTCAAATTGTTGCCACCTTGATATCAACTTCTGAAACATTTTTAAATATTGAAAGCTGTTTAAAAATGGTAAGGTTGGACTTCAGTGTATAAAATACATAACATATTTAATTGTTCATTGGAAATCTACTTTTTATTATACATTTGAATGACAATAAAAAACAGCTATGATATTATAATTTTATTTGAAGTTTGCATTAGTTTACATATAATTGAATTAATGAAAATTAATTCGTTAATAAATTAATAAAATAGAAACTTTGTCTGCAAAATAGAAAATGAATATAAAGAGAAAATAAATGTAATAAGATGAAAGTTAATATTGTAATATATGTAACAGCACTGTTTAAACGAGCTAGACCTAATTATTCTGAAGAAATATTTTGCTATTAATAATTACGTAAATTTATATAGCAGAATTAATTATTTAATTACTTACGCTGGAACTATTACCACGTTGTTTGCGTTCTAACTGTTTGAACAGCATAATGGGAAGTTAGTTTTCATTAGCACATAGGAGGATTCGTTATAGCATATGGAAGGCTAACTCAAAATCTCACTTGGGTAATAATGTATATCCAAGTTATTGTTATTATACGTTCTAATGAAAATAGATATAGGTTGTTTATGTCATTTTATATATTTGGAGATTTTGGAATTTCAGATTTCACTGTTGTTGAAAGTTTAAATTTGCAAATTTTCAAATTTCCAAATTTCCAAATATCCAAATTCCTATTTTTCCAAGTTCCTGATTCCCCAAATTCCTAATTTCCCAATTCCCCAAATTCCTAATTTCCCAAATTCCCACTTTCCAAAATTCCTAATTCCCCTAATTCCCAGTTCCCTAAATTCCTATCTTTCCAAGTTCCCAATTCTCCAAATCCCTAATCCCCCAAATTCCTAATTTCCGAAATTCCTAATCCCCCAAATTCCTAATTCCACAAATTCTTAATTCCCCAAAACCATAATCCTCCAAATTCCTATTTTTCCAAGTCCCCAATTCCCCAAATTCCAAATTTCCAAAATTCCTAATTCCCCAAATTCCTATCTTTCCAAGTTCCCAATTTTCCAAATTCCTAATTTCCCAAATTCCTAATTCCCCAAATTCCTAATTCCACAAATTCTTAATTCCCCAAAACCATAATCCTCCAAATTCCTATTTTTCCAAGTCCCCAATTCCCCAAATTCCCACTTTCCAAAATTCCCAATTCCCCAAATTCCTATCTTTTCAAGTTCCCAATTCTCCAAATCCCTAATCCCCCAAATTCCTAATCCCCCAAATTCCTAATCCCCCAAATTCCCAATTCCCCAAATTCCTAATATCCCAAATCCCTAATCCCCCAAATTCCCAATTCCCCAAATCCCTAATCCCCCAAATTCCTATTTTCCGAAGGTACCAGTTCTCCAAATTCCCAATTCCCCAAATCCCTAATCCCCCAAATTCCTAATCCCCCAAATTCCTAATTCCACAAATTCTTAATTCCCCAAAACCATAATCCCCCAAATTCCGAATTTTTCCAAATCCCTAATCCCCCAAATTCCCACTTTCCAAAATTCCTAATTCCCCAAATTCCTATCTTTCCAAGTTCCCAATTTTCCAAATCCCTAATCCCCCAAATTCCTAATCCCCCAAATTCCCAATTCCCCAAATTCCTAATATCCCAAATCCCCAATCCCCCAAATTCCCAATTCCCCAAATCCCTAATCCCCCAAATTCCTATTTTCCCAAGGTACCAGTTCTCCAAATTCCCAATTCCCCAAATCCCTAATCCCCCAAATCCCTAATCCCCCAAATTCCTAATCCCCCAATTCCCAATTCCCCAAATCCCTAATTCCCCAAATTCCTATTTTCCCAAGTTCTCAATTCACCCTCCTAAATATCCAACTTCTACAATTTCCAAAATTTACAAATTCCTGATGTTCCGAAATGTTCAGAAATTTCCCCCAAAAAATCTGTCAAAATACCTAAATTTGCAAATTTGTAAATAACCCGTTTAATCCCTAAAAGAATTTCATTTACCGTCCCTATATCATATTTTATATTTTAAATATCACATTTCATCTGCATAAACCCGAAATACATAAACAATCGTCACACATTAACGAAGTCATCAACAGTGATCAACGCAACACAATATAATTAGCGATACACGTTCTCAGCGATTAAGAAGATTTACGTATCATCCCAAAGATGTCAGGAGGTTTGTAGTTAATTGAAGACGATGAGAACAACTGAATCTGGATCAATGGGTAAACGATATTCAATTAGACAAAGGACATAAACGTTAACGAGCTCGTGATTTCATCTTTGATACCGCTGTGACCTAGATAAACAATTGTCCGTGTTCTAATTAAACAGAAAACGAAAGAATGTTGTCTTGACAAACAAAGGCAGCTTTAAAATCTATGTTACTATGTCCACGTGCTTTTTCATTTATTTCATCGACTGTAGACTGTTGGCTTAAAACATGATAGTACATTGTTAGCGTTGTTGAAGAGAGATGAAAAGGACAGATAATTTTATTAGTATTATTGCATAATTTATTTATAGAGATATGAAACGGGGTTGGAAGACAATAATTTATATGTTATATGCATGTGTAATGTCATATGTGTATATGCAATTTCATATGTGCACAAATTTTTGTTTATTTAATTTCATAGTGGAGGACAATATTATTAGTATCATTGCAAAATTTATTTATAGAGATCTGTAAGGGTGTTGGAAGACAATAATTTATATGTTATATGCATGTGTAATGTCATATGTGTATATGCAATTTCATATGTGTACAAATTTTTGTTTATTTAATTTCATAGTGGAGGACAATTTTATTAGTATTATTGAAAAATTTATTTATAGAGATCTCAAAGAGGGTTGGAAGACAATCATTTATATGTTATATGCATGTGTAATGTCATATGTGTATATGCAATTTCATATGTGTACAAATTTTTGTTTATTTAATTTCATAGTGGAGGACAATTTTATTAGTATTATTGAAAAATTTATTTATAGAGATCTGTAAGGGGGTTGGAAAACAATAATTTATATGTTATATGCATGTGTAATGTCATATGTGTATATGCAATTTCATATGTGCACAAATTTTTGTTTATTTAATTTCATAGTGGAGGACAATATTATTAGTATTATTGAAAAATTTGTTTATAGAGATCTCAAAGAGGGTTGGAAGAGCAATTTATATTAATTTATATAAGACAGCAAAAAGTGTGGAATATAGGATGTTTTCATAGAAAGTTATCACGAAGAAAGAATTATGCAATCAGAAGAACGGTGTGGATGAAGCACAAAATCCAATAAAACCCACGAAATAGTGGATCAAATAAAGGTTCCGAGCAATTGAAGCGAGTTTGCAATGACAAAGGAAGGAAAAGCTCCACTTTCGCTCGTAATTTCCATATATCAATAAAGAAAATATCGCGGGTTACGATCGATGGGCCCCGTTCGGGTGGAAAAGCTTTGAACGTTTAACTCTTTGCACGGGAATATTTGAATTTTTACCGTTTGTAACTTTTCCAAGAAGAATACACTGAAAAATACTTGAACGGTTGCCTGATAAGGCTGTATGCAAACTAAATCCTCAAATATTTTTTGTTGGGAAACTCTTTCAAAAAGTTTTATTCAAAAACTTGTTGGTACCTTTCACAAACTACTGATAAATTAAAAGATTTTCAAATAAAAATACAGACATTGAGATTATTAAATTAATAAATAAAAATGTAGAGTAATAATGTAACATGTATCTAAGAAATAGTGGTATTGGGTCGAATACGACCCAATATTCGACATTGTTCAATTCGCAGTTCGTGGGTTAAGTAAACCTGCTCCTGTCGTTTCACGTTCGACCTGAGTTTGTTAATCAAGAGCTGGCTGTTTCGAAATAGCCCATAATTGTGTCTGTAATAGTATTCAGTAGTACAATGTGGCAACTTTGTCGATCGAGGATTCGCATTAAGCGTAGAATGCAGGTAATATTACCGTAATTAGTTTGAGTGCTCCTAGAATTCGAAAGGGAACAATCACGGTAACAATGAAATTCACAATTAGACCTGTTACTTCCTTTCGATGCTTTAACATCATATATTATTATTAAGAATTATGTTTTTAATTATGGTAGGCAAGACGATTATTATTAGAAGGAAAAATTGAATTAAAATGAAAATTGATGGGTTTATTGATAATTTGTATTTTGATAAAGAATAGTTTTGTAAGAAGTGATTGTAAGAGGATTTGTGAATTTTTATTGGTTTGTGCAGTGTGAGAAGTTAGGGATGTTTGCACTATGGTTCTTTGCATTTGGGGATTTAGGGTAGAGGAATTTAGGGTACAGGGATTTAGGGATACAGGAATTTAGGGTAGAGGAATTTAGGTATACAGGGATTTAGGGATACCGGAATTTAGGGTAGAGGAATTTAGAGATATAGGAAATTAGGAATACAAGAGTTTAGTGATACAGGGATTTAGAGATACAGGTATTTAGCGATACAGGGATTTAGAGATACAGGGATTTAGGGATATAGGGATTTAGGTATGTAGGAATTTAGGGATATAGGAATTTAAGGTAGAGGAATTTAGAGATATAGGAAATTAGGAATACAAGAATTTAGTCATACAGGGATTTAGAGATACAGGGATTTAGGGATACAGGGATTTAGAGATACAGGGATTTAAGGATACAGGGATTTAGAGATACAGGGATTTAGGGATACAGAAGTATACAAATTTAGATATTTAGTAATCTAGGGATTTTGGGATCTACAAAGTCAAAAATATGAAAAATTGGTAATTTGGAAATTTCTAAATTTGATAATTCAAATATTTGGACTTCTGAAAATTTTCCAATTATTAAACAAATCAGAATTTCCACATAAAATCTAGTTATATTCATACTTTCCATGAATTTCTATCACATCAAAATAATGTAACTAGTTTTATTAATTTTAAATGATTATTATAATTCGCGATGTGACCACAGAGTGCAGCAGTGCACAGCTCCCTTCCTGCACGCGTCGATAACTATGCCTTCCAAACAATCATTTCCAAACAAACCACACCAAAAAATCACACCCTACACCAATACAAACTACCCATAGAAGAATTGAAACAAAAAAAACTTTTCCACAAATAATCAAAGTATCGCAACTAACACAAACTAACAAAACACGAACAACAAAAATTACACTCCACCCCACGTCAAAACCCATCCCCAAAACGTCCTTACATCTCTACCTATATCAAATAAATCAATAAACATCAACAAGAAAGAAAATCAATTGAAAACTCCATTAAAATTCTGGTGCAGAATCTCCCGATAAAGTAGATCGACAGATTCGCCTAGAAACCACTGCGCATCTGTGAAGAGCATAGTTCGTGAACAACCCTGCCCAGTCAACCCCTAAAATCCGTGTTCCTCGTGTCGCGCCCCAATCACCGAGCTGTTTCCTTAAAACACTCTTTCGAGCGATAAAAAAACAAGTAATAAACAGTAATAAACGAGGGAGTGATTGAACGGGGGGGTGAGTAAGGGTTGTTTATTAAAAAATACGATCATGGAAGAGGGTGTGTATCGATGGATCGGACGGCAAGAAAGGAAATGCATTTACTGGCGAGCGTCTGCGTGCTCATATTGATCTGTGGCGGTGGCTGTGGAGTGTCTACGGGTGGGACACCTGAAGAAACCTGTCAAAAATGCATCTTTCGTCGCGACTCACGCGTTTCCTGCTGATATCCGCGGTATTTTGCATCGGTAAGGTGTTTTCGGTACGTTTCGACGGTCAGTGAACGGTCTACATGGGTTCCCATGGGGTTTTTCTAGGTCTCTGCTCCGAGGATGAGGAGAGGTTGGTGCGAGATTTGTTCAGAGGGTACAATAAACTCATCAGACCCGTGCAGAACATGACCGAAAAGGTCCACGTGAATTTTGGACTCGCTTTTGTTCAGCTGATCAACGTGGTGAGATTTTTAGCTTTCAATTTTGGGTGGGGAAACTTGTAATAGCTTTCTGTTGATGTACGTTTGTGTGGACAGAAGTCGAGTTAAACTTAGTTTCGTCGGAGATTCTGATGAGGTTTTGGGTTGTTAGGTGAGTTTGTGTGAGGATGAACGTTTGGAGTTGAACATTTGTGCATCTGACTTTATGTATTTCATTTTGTATGCTAATTGTACTCTCATTTTGTTGTAAGTTAACAAATGTCTGGTTTGTATATCTATGTTTATCAAGCTTGATACTTCATACTTTTACTTGGAAGTAGTTTAATCATCTAGAAAATTATTTTGAACATATATACAATTTTTTTGAATTTTAATATGCATTCTTCAAGAATAAAATAATGATTTTTAACCTTATTAGGGGATATTTTTGTCAAAAATCAAACGAGCTATAAAAATAAATATATAGTTAATCATATATATGTTCTACAAAAAATAAATGTACCTCATATTTTATAATACATGAATATAATTTGTGTTTGAAAGTAAATAAATGAATATGCTTCGTTCAAAATGAACACATCTTTTATAAGAAACAAATATACATATTTTTTTAAATAGTATATTATATCCTTTAGAAAAGATGAATACATAGTGTACTTATAGAACATAAATTAATATATAATATATATTCTTGTGAATGTTAAAAAAACAAATTTTATGGGTAATATAATACACGTGCAGATAATGGATTATCTATGTGTTATAGCTATTATTTAATTGTAAATGGTAAATAATACGAGATGTGTTTCAGAATGAGAAAAATCAGATTATGAAGTCGAATGTGTGGTTGAGATTCATCTGGACGGATTATCAATTACAATGGGATGAAGCAGATTATGGTGGAATTGGAGTCTTGAGGCTACCACCAGATAAAGTGTGGAAACCAGATATAGTATTGTTTAACAAGTACGTATGGAGATTCATTATATTCATTATTATTCATTTTATAGATTGACAAGTAATTGGTCAATTGATCGAGTTGAAAAGTTGCATGATTGATGAATTGGTAGGTTGAAGTGATAAATTGACGAACTGAAAAATTAACAAATTGAAAAATTAAAAATTGGGTAATTAATTAATTGGTAGAGTGATGAATTGGCAAGTGACAAAGTAACAAACTGACAAATTGACAAATTGATAAATTGATAAATTGATAAATTGATAAATAATCAAATGGGTAAGTGGACAAGTGGACTAATTGACTAATTGATCAACGGACTAATCAACAAATCCACAAGTTGACTATTTAGCAAATAGATATGCATGACATATGACATATTAAAAAATTGAAAAATTGAAAAATTGAAAAATTGAAAAATTGAAAAATTGAAAAATTGATAAATTGATAAATTGATAAATTGATAAGTGGACAAATTGACAAATGGACTAATCAACAAATCCACAAATTGAAAAATTGATAAATGGATAAGTGGACAAGTGGACAAATTAACCAATTAGCCAATGTGTAACACAACAAATCCACAAGTCGATCCCTAGACCAACTAACAAATCAAAAAACTAAAAACTTAAAAAACCACAAAATTGAAGAACCAAAAAGTCAAAAAATTAAAAGATTGACCTATTTACCTAAACAACCCAAATCCCTCCAAAAATAACGTCCCAACAATCCAAAAACCATTAGACATCACTAACCACTTTCACTAACAACCAATCCACTTTCGAATTTCAGCGCCGACGGTAATTACGAGGTGCGTTACAAAAGCAACGTCCTAATCTACCCAAACGGCGACGTGCTCTGGGTTCCACCCGCGATCTACCAGAGTTCCTGCACAATCGACGTGACATACTTCCCGTTCGACCAACAGACATGCATCATGAAGTTCGGTTCGTGGACCTTCAACGGGGACCAAGTATCCCTGGCTCTGTACAACAACAAAAACTTCGTTGACCTGTCCGACTACTGGAAGAGCGGCACCTGGGACATCATCAACGTCCCCGCCTACTTGAACACCTACCACGGTGACTTCCCCACCGAAACCGACATAACCTTCTACATCATCATCCGCCGCAAGACCCTCTTCTATACCGTCAACCTGATTCTCCCAACGGTTCTCATCTCCTTCCTCTGCGTGCTCGTGTTCTACCTCCCCGCCGAAGCAGGCGAGAAAGTGACCCTCGGCATCAGCATCCTGCTGTCACTGGTCGTGTTTCTGCTACTCGTCAGCAAGATCTTGCCACCCACGTCCCTGGTGCTGCCGCTGATCGCCAAATACCTGCTGTTCACCTTCATCATGAACACCGTCAGCATATTGGTCACCGTCATCATCATCAACTGGAACTTCCGTGGACCCAGGACCCACAGGATGCCGCAGTTGATCAGAAAGATATTCCTTAAATATCTGCCGACGCTGCTGTTCATGAGGAGACCCAAGAAGACCCGGCTCAGGTGGATGATGGAGATACCGAATGTCACCCTGCCCACGTCCACATACTCGGGCAGCCCTACCGAGCTACCTAAACACCTGCCAGCATCGTTGACCAAGTCCAAGATGGAGGTCATGGAGCTGTCGGATCTTCATCATCCGAATTGCAAGATTAACAGGAAGGGTCATCACACTACTAGCGGGTCCAGCGCGGCTGGGGGAGAGGGTCTGGCTGATAGGAGAGGATCCGAGAGCTCAGATTCTGTGCTGCTTAGTCCGGAAGCTAGCAAGGCGACGGAAGCTGTCGAGTTCATTGCGGAACATTTGAGGAATGAGGATTTGTATATACAGGTGAGTGAGTTGTTGGTTAGGTTAGGTTATGTTCAGACATTTTTGAGGATCTCTAGGTTCTTATATTGTAGTCATAGACCTGACAGGATCATGTGATCAGTTTGGCTATGGTGTATCATTTTGTTATAATTGACTTTAGCTGCGAGTAAAGATCTGTTTGATCAGTTGTAATTGTGAATGATTATGGTTTATGTTCAGACATTTTTGAGGATCTCTAGGTTCTTATATTTTAGTCATAGACCTGACAGGATCATGTGATCAGTTTGGCTATGGTGTGTCATTTTGTTATAATTGACTTTAGCTGCGAGTAAAGATCTGTTTGATCAGTTGTACTTGTGAATGATTATGGTTTATGTTCAGACATTTTTGATGATCTCTAGTTTCTCATATTTCAGTCATAGACCTGACAGGATCATGTGGTCAGTTTGGCTATGGTGTGTCATTTTGTTATAATTGACTTTAGCTGCGAGTAAAGATCTGTTTGATCAGTTGTAATTGTGAATGATTATGGTTTATGTTCAGACATTTTTGAGGATCTTATATTTTAGTCATAGACCTGACAGGATCATATGATCAGTTTGGCTATGGTGTGTCATTTTGTTATAATTGACTTTAGCTGCGAGTAAAGATCTGTTTGATCAGTTATTGTGTATGAATGATTATAGACACGAGAGGATTGGAAATACGTGGCAATGGTGATCGATCGACTGCAGCTTTACATCTTCTTCATCGTGACAACAGCGGGTACCGTCGGCATCCTGATGGACGCTCCCCACATCTTCGAGTACGTGGACCAGGATCGCATCATAGAGATCTATCGTGGCAAATAATTGCCCGGCAATTTAGCGAATTGTAAATGCCGCGGCGTCGCAATAATTTACGTTCAACTTCCGTATCGTCCAACTTGATTCTCTAATTTTGATAAACGAAACAGCGTATTTCGTGAACGTTCGTAATGATCGTTAATGGACAATCGTTTGTTCGAGATGTATAAACAGTTCCGAAGGTTTGAATAAGATTATAGGATTATAAGTGATGTAACTTACGTTGGATTATCCTTTATTGCGAATAATTTTCATTTTTATAACGAAAGTGGAAAAACGCTCAGTTTCGTCGATATTTTATAAGAACTCCGTCGAGGAAGAAATAAGCGTTCACGAATTTGCCATGGAAATTCAGATCGAATTTGGGTTAGTTTATGGGGATAATCGGTGATTTTTATTTACGTGGTTAATTTTTTGGGAAAATACTTGTCGACGAAATGTCAGTTCGAGATGATTTATTATATTTATCGTTAGAATTAATGATTGATTGTCTTCCTTGGAAATCTTCGTCGCTATGCTGAAGTGAGCGCGGATTACGTTGGAAACTAATTAACGTCTAATTGACATTGATCGTTCTTGGATCGAGCGATCGGGAATAAACATAGAGCGTTAGACATCAAATGATTTTGATATCGATAACGTTGCCGTTCTATTATAACCTGACGGGACTCGTGTTTGATAAAAAATCGCGATGCAACATCGAAGGGTCGTGATACGAATTTTTCTACCCCATCTTGATCATTTGTCTTTGATCGATTCTGGAAATACTGGGGCGATTTTATTCACCATAATATTCAAAACTTAATTAGGTATATTATTTTGCAACTTCATTTCTCAAATTTTTAACTTTTTATCAAGCTTTGTACTTTCAGAATTTAGATTTCCGATTTAGGAATTTGGAAATTTGATCTTCCATCATAATCTTTCATTTGATCAATTTTTAAGTATGCAAGTTTTCAGATAATGAATTGTCCTACTTTCAATTTTTCAATTTTTACTTTCGAATATTCGACTTCTCAATTTTTCCATTTTTCAATTCTTCAATTTTTCAATTTTTCAATTTTTCAATTTTTCAATTTTTCAAATTTTCAGTTATTCAACTTTTCAGTTATTCAATTATTCAATTATTCAACTTTTCAATTCTTCAAATTTTCAATTTTTCAATTCTTCAAATTTTCCATTTTTCAATTCTTCAATTCTTCAATTCTTCAATTTTTCAAATTTTCAATTCTTCAATTCTTCAATTCTCCAATTGTCGATTTCTCAATTTCTCAATTTTCTAAAATACCGAATTTGAGCATTTGAAAATATGGTAGTTCCACCTTTCTAAATTTCCAATTTTTCAGCAAATTTAGAAAATCAGAAAATTAGAAAATTGGGAAATTTGGCAAACTAGATTTTTAATCCCAAGATTTGAAAACTTGAAGTTTCTCATATTCTCAAAACCGATTTTTCTAAATTCTTTCCATTTCCAAACTAAAAATTTCAAAATTTCAATTGATGACGTTCCACTAATAAATATGCAATTTAAATTCCTTGTAATTTTCGTCTTTCGCTAAATATTTTTCCAAAAAAGAGCCCTAGTATTTCCGAAATTTCTCGATTCCTCCAAGTTCAGCCGAAATTTCAACGAAAATCGTAAAACCCGCTAACGACACTGCAGAAGCGCACATTAGAAGCACAATGTCACGGCCCTGCGTACTTAATCGTTATACATTATATAGGAAAAAGAAAATAAGGAACTGTGTATCGTGCGTCCTATACACACAAACACACGCTCACACACGGAATAACCACACACATTCATATATACACGTTCATACACACACACATATACATAAAACTATAAATATGATATCCACGCAACATGTACCGATGTCAATCAACTCGTGGGTTGACATCCATATATTGTACAGATGATTGTTGAAACGGTCATGTTTTCTCTAATAGAAAGTTTGCTCCATTCGCGAAAGAGTATTTATGGTTGTCGAAATAACGAACGTTGATTTATCTCATGTGTATTGCCTACAGTTGTGCCTCGCGATATCAACCAGATTGTTACATGTGATGTTAATGTATGTAACACGTATACGATCCACGTATTTGTTTCGCGAATATGCATCGGCGACCAAACGCAGCAATGTCTGAAGCCACGCTCAACATCGATTTCTTTTCTCAAATTTTTTGTTTATGTCGATGCACTCACGAAGGTAACCATTTGCGATATGTGTAAAATTGGACACGTTGATATGAGAAGTCAATTTTTATGATCATTTTTAAGTAGTTGATCATTTTGGACTGTTTATACATATTCAAATTTTGCATTCAAAATTCTAAGTATTTGGGTTTTCAAAGTTCTTTGGTTCTATATTCGGAAATTTTTTAATTTTGAATTTAGTTTTTGCAATACTAAATACAGTAATTTTCAAATTTCGAAACTCTTAATTTTCCAGTGGTTTACATTGCAAATTTCTCAAATTTTGTCACATTTCACAGATTTCCTAAATTTCCCAAATTTCCCAAATTTCTCGAATTTCGCAAATATTCAAAATATTCCAAATTTCTCAAATTTTCAATATTTTTCAAATTTCTCACATTTTACTTATTTACCAATTTTACCAAATTTCTCAAATTTCCCAGATATTCTAAATTTTTTACATTTCCCAAATTCTCTTAGTTTCCCCAATTTTTCCAATTTTCTAAATTTCCCAAGTTTCACAAATTTTCCAAATTTCTTACATTTCTCAAATTTCCAGAATTTCTCAAATATTTCAAATATTCCATATTTCCCATATTTCCCAAATTTCTCAAATTTTCCATATTTGTCAAATTTCTCACATTTTACTTATTTACCAATTTTCTCAAATTTCTCAAATTTCCCAAATTTCCCAAATATCCTAAATTTTTCACATTTCCCAAATTCTCTTAGTTTCCCAAATTTCCCCAATTTTCTAAATTTCCCAAGTTTCCCAAATTTCTTACATTTCTCAAATTTCCCCAATTTCTCAAATATTCCAAATTTCCCAAATTTCTCACATTTTACTTATTTACTAATTTTACCAAATTTCCCAAATATCCTAAATTTTTCACATTTCCCAAATTCTCTTAGTTTCCCAAATTTCCTACATTTCCCTAATTTTCCTAAATTTCCAAGTCTATATTAGAATGTCACTGAATTTCCAAACTCCCCAAATTCTTAAATTTCCAATTTTTGCAAAGCCAAAATAATTTGTATGATACCCAAAAATTATACTTCACATGATTTACCTATATAAGTATATCTCCACATACTTCACACAATAACCCCACCTAAAATGTACACAATCGCAAATGGTTCAGCTGATTATTGCATGTCATTTTGATAATTTTATACTTAACGATGAAAAGTCGCAGAAAACCCGAACTTCGAGCACGCTAACCTAATCGTGTTCGTTCGCTCAAGAACACAAAGCACTAACACAAAGTTCTGAAAGAAACGAAACCTGTGGTTTTACTAAAGAACAAAAAAAAAAAAAAGAAAAAAAGAGAAAGATTCATCGTTAAACGCGATTTGTTGTCCTCGATGCTTGTATGAAAAGTTGATGTGCATGAGTAATCGCTCGTGGGTTCGAATTGAAACAAGAGTGACACGTGTCTTCCTTGAACGAGATACAATAACTAGAATTTAGTCCCCGAGAATGATGTAATTAGATGATGCTTATTAATTTCTATACATTTTACTTCCATATATTTTATAGCGTTGTTCACTCGAGAATGTGAGATGGGATGCCTGTGTATGAGAATCACAATGAGACGATTTTAAATGCGCCATCATTTGAGCCACGTGCAATTGAGGATGTCAGTTCAGTTACAAATACACGAACGTTCATTTATATTTTTTCTTTTGGGTTTAAGATTTGCTCAAAATAATAGATTCTACTTGATCCGTGTTACATTTGTATTTAAAATATAATGAAAATCATACTTCAAGGTATTTTGAAAAGGAAATCAAAAATTTGAATTTTCAAAAAATCGTAACTGACCTCCTCAATTAACCCTAGAATATTAACGCAAGCAATTTTCACGTCCTGCAACCTTTTTTATCCTTTTTCAAGGGATACCAACGTCTGACGGTAATCGTTTAAGTTTTAACAATGTAACAAATATTATATACATAGATATATATACATTTATAATTATCATAAATGATAGTAATAATAAATGCGACTGTTAAAAAACATGTGAATGTTAAATATTCTAGGGTTAATATCATTTTTACACGTACACACACACGTATACATATATTATATATGATATAAATTAGAGAATTCACTATATATTTATTAAAAACATAAGACATTTTTCAGATGTTTTCAGGAATTTTCTTTTTTCTCTCATTGATTCTCACGTGCAGATATTGAAAGCTTGTTTCTATTTTAGCTGTAAACGTAGGTAACAAATTGAAATCGTATAAGTTAGAATCGTTTTATCAGCGTTACAACAATCAAACGAACGTGTTGGAAAATTGTCGCACAAACAGGCGTGGATGACGCTAGTCGATGGAAAGCTTTAAAATGATTCGCAAATTTCTTCCACTTGAACATTTACACGCTGACGTTGCATCACTGAATTTCAATTAAATACAGAAATTATTCGATAATCTTTGAATATCCTTTTTCCTGAAATTTTCTTTCTCTTTGTGCTAAGCAGGGTTGGATTTTCAATACTATTTGTTACCATAGCAAAATTATATCATTACCGATATTGCTATATGTATTAGTATTAAAAATATTACTATATGACATTACTAAAAATATTACTATATGACATTACTAAAAATATTGCTCTATGTTAATATTATTAATGTTGTCATATATATTAATATTAATGATATTATACATAGTAATATGTAATAATGATGCTTCATGTATTATTTATACATAGTAGCTTTGTCATAATCGCAAAATATTTAGTGAACGATATTTTAATAAAATAATCAAGGTAGAAATTATCCTGTCAGGAATTATCCGAAATAAAAAATATCTTAATACTTTGAAGAAAAATTTAATAAAATACAGTAGACTCTCGTTATATTGCCACCAACAAAATTATAGAAGATGAGTGAAGTCTACAATAATATTCCTATTTCATCTTGAAATATTATTGAAACATTCGCTACTTTAAAAAAGTCCAACAATTTTCAATTTCAAAAATTTATTCATTTATAAAATATGTCCAACTCTGTTCCAAAATATTTCAGTCCACTCTTTCCATCGAACAAACTACTCTTTTCTACAATTAATCGAAATACAATTTTGTGTTACTAAACTTTTAATCTTGTTAAATAATTCAGAGAAATAAACATTAAATTTCAGTAAATGTTAAAAATGTTTAATTATGAGCAATTTTTGTATAAGATATTCAATGATGAACGTTTAAAGAGGAAAAGAAAATTGTTAAACTTCAAACGAGAGTATGGTTGAATCTACTAGAGAAAAGGATGATCGTACTAGCGATGTGTAAATTAGCTAATCACTACGTAAATATGAAAGGAGGAAGAAATATGTACGAAATAAGAAATATTGTTGAGCCGAACATTTGTACTTTATTATGCATGGGAAACGCCCGGGAATATGTTCAAGCGATGAAAAAAAAAAAAATGATTGATTTCTCATTAATAGACGTAATGTTAAGATAGATTTATAGGTAGTTCTTTTTACAAGGAAATAAAGATTATTCAAGTGAATCTAGTATTTATTTCAAAACCTTTCATTTCGTTTTTAATAAAATCACGCAAATTTTGAAATTTTTTGAATTCTTACAAATTTTCACGAATTTGGGATTTGAAAAATTGGGAAATTTCGAAATTTTCAAATTTTCCCCAAACTTGGAAATTTCAAACATTCAGTACTCAGAAATGTAGATATTATAAAAAGTTAAAATTCGAAAATAAAGAAATTCAAAAATCATAAATTAACTAGTGCCATTAAATATGTGTTATAAGTTCCACATATGTGACCAATTTCACATATCACTAATATTTAAAAAACACAAATGATATTAAAAGGTGAATAAAAAGCAAATGATATATTTTCATCTCATTTATTTCAACAATTTCATAATAACGTAATAATGTTTAATAATATTACAATGCGGCGATTATGTGCTCACCAGTTAACAGGGATTTTCATATCGATCAACGTTTTCTGCCTCGAAAAAGAGCCCAGCGTAGAAATATAACAAATTTATTATTATTATTATATTAATATTATCATTATCATTCTTACTCTTAGTTGTATCATTACATATTATTATTATTAGTATTTATTATTACCTTATTTCAACGTTTCTTCAATATGAATTTACTATTATCAGGCCAGGCTGTTGTCGAGGCATAATTTAAAAGTCAAGTGAGATCGAGGGTGAGTCAGTTCAATTTCATCGTCCCACCAGGGTCTAAAGGGAGTGTATCTTTCATTTATCCTTCTTTTCTCTTCCTCGAATATCCTCTCGTTTACCCTCCCTCTTTATAGTCTTCAAGGTAACACAAATGTTTTTGTTTCTCCTTTATCCTTATATATACGTGTATATATATGTATTTTCATCGCTCTCACTCTCCTCGTCTCACGTTCACTCTCTCTCTCTCCCTCTCACGCATTCAGGCTCGAAATATCTCTTTAATCCTTCGTTAAGTAGACTCGCACGTGTGTAATTTATTAGCAAACGACTTCGACGACTGGTATAACGGTGGACAATAAAGAGACGAGCGGTCGTTTTAAAATAGATCATTAGGGAAGAAAAGGAGCATAGGTAGAGAAGAAATAGATCGTGCGTTCGCACGTCATCGATCACTTTGACGTTTCCTACACGGGGTTAGCCAACCGTCTTGTACGTCTTGTCCGCGAACTGACGTTGTAAGCTTGCGCACGGAAAATCGCGATACGGGACGTGTTGGCGACACCATTTCACTGGTTCGAGATTTAATTTATCAATTTATGCATTTCGAATTTAGCTATTTTGGGTTTACAAGTTTTCACGCGTTCCTCTTCAGACCTTGTATATGCAAAACTGAGGAATTGCAAAATTAAAAAATTGAAAATTTGAAAAATCAAAAATTTGAAGAATTGAACATTTGAAGAATTGAAAAATTGAAGAATTGAATAATTGAATAATTGAATAATTGAAGAATTGAAAAGTTGAAGAATTGAAAATTTTTAAGAATTGAAAATTTGAAGAATTAAAAATTTGAAGAATTGAACATTTGAAGAATTGAAAAATTGAAGAATTGAAGAATGGAATAATTGAAAAGTTGAATAATTGAGAAGTTGAAAAGTTGAATAATTGAAAATTTGAAGAATTGAGCATTTGAAGAATTGAAAATTTGAAGAATTGAAGAATTGAAGAATTGAAACGTTGAATAATTGAATAATTGAAAATTTGAAGAATTGAAAATTTTAAGAATTAAAAATTTGAAGAATTGAATATTTGAAGAATTGAAAAATTGAAGAATTGAAAAGTTGAATAATTGAATAATTGAAAAGTTGAATAATTGAGAAATTAAAAAATTGAAAAATTGAAAAGATTGGGTAGTTGAATACTTAAAATCTTAGTCCTTGAAAATTTAAACTTGAAATCTTGAAATCTCGAAAACATGAAAACTTGAAAATTTCCCTATTTAAATATTTGAAAGTGCAAAAATACAGAAAATCGAAGATTGATAAATGTAAAATTTAAAAACAATAAAAACGTGAAAATTTGAAAAACCGTAAGAACCAGAAATGAAAGAATTATCAAATTACGTTCGAGCCCCGAAAATGGTGTTGCCCTTTCCCAACACTTAATCGTACCGAAAAGAAGCGTACATTGCCTCCAAGCTAAACTTCAACCCTTTCCATATCACTTTAGTCTCCATCGTATACCCGACAGAGATTATTTCGAATCACAATGAAATATCGGTACCCTCGACACATGTCATCCTTCCTTTCCGTTTTAGTTTAAAGAGCAAAATGATCTCGATAAAGTTCGAGCCTAACGTTTCTAGTTGACTACGCATTGAATCACCCCTATGATTACTGCTCGAAGTAATAACTACGTCACTATTGATTACAGGCTAGCTTTAATATTCAATTATTCGATTATTGATTCATTTAGTTTAGGTTTAGTTTATCTCTTCTCGGTGTGTATTTACGAATATGGCGTTTAGCATTCAATATTTTAAATACGTGTAGATTATATTTAATGGTACACCCTTAATAGTTCGTTTCTTCTTCCTCTTCTTCTTTCTTTCAGTTTTCTCTTTTTTATTTTGAATTTGGATCTCATCCCCCTTCTTTCTTCGTTCGTCGTTCATCTTGTTATTCTTTCTTCGAGAAGACCTCTTCGAAGACTGTTCAACGCAGTGAAAACAGAGGGAGATTTCTCGCGGTGAGAGAGCACGAAAAATGTTCAAAGTCGATCTCTTTTGTTCGCCGAAACGAAGGGAACGAGAGTTGCATACCGGAAATGATCGCTGTGTTGGTGAACCGTTTTCGTGTCGCTTCTTATATCGTACTTTACAAACGTTCTCATTGTAAAAATTCAGTTTAAATTCAGTTGGCTGTGACGCGTTTTATTTGTTTATGTTGCTTCGATAAATCTTTCCTCTTTCCGTGTGCACTCGTCGAGAGTTTCACTTGGAGATTTCGAATCGGTGAAGTTCCAGTGAAACTTTCGATACTCGGTACGTTTCGTCAGCTAACACTGTACTTTTACGCATGACAGTGTTGTGCTAAGTTGCTGCAAGTCGCCAATAAAAATTTAAAGGAAAGAATCGATTGTTGACGAGATTCTTGGAAGGATGTTTCACATATTTCTTTCGACAATAAAATTTTTTTATCTGAGCTTAGGAAAATGTTTAAATTACTTTTGAGAAATGTGTCAGTTAATTATTAACAAATTAAGCATCAATAACAGTGATAAATTGATAATAAATAATAAATTTTAATTAGAACAATATATAAATAATACTATACACTACCATATTACTTTGTATCATGTTTGTACAATATATGTTTTGATTACACATCTGATCAAACATGTGTGTAACTGTATTAAATACACCTACGCATGTTCACGTATGTTCACATATGCTCATATGTGTTTAGTAAACAACTTATTACAAAAAGTAACATAATACATAACGATCACATATGTTCACACATGTTCACATGTGTTCATATAAGTTCAATAAACATTACTACACAATATAACATAATATATGTTCACACATGTTCACATGTGCTTAATAAATATGTTACTACAGAAAGTAACATAATACATAACGATCACATATGTTCACATATGTTCAAACTTGTTACTACAAAAAGTAACATAATGTATGTTCACACATGTTCACATGCTTCTACAAAGAGTAACGTAATATATGTTCACATATGTTCACACGTGTTCATATGTGTTCATTAAACATGTTATTATAAAAAGTAACATAATATATGTATAAGGAATGTAGAAAAATAAGAGAAGTTGATAGCAAATTTATTAATATTTGAATGATAGATTTCAAAGTCATTTTTGACCCAAACTAACCCTTGAAATATTTCTATACTGTATTTATAATATCTAAAAGTATAACATAATTTTCTAATAACTGATATGAAATATTGAAGATGTAAGAAAATATTAGTTAATAAAAATTCAAATATTACAAAATAATTAAAAAATATGCACTTCCCAAACAATTACTATAAATTTATCCCTTTATTGCAATTTTAATGCACATACGTATATCTTCACATATGTCTTCTCATATGTCTTCACATATGTACATCTACACATATGTACGTAATATTTAATTACTCAACAGGAAAATTAACATCCTTGCATATGTCTTCACATATGTATATCTTCACATATGTACATCTACACATATGTACGTAATATCTAATTAGCCAACAAAAAACATCCTTCCAATAATCCTAATCACTCGCAATACAAAACGATAGATAATTATATCGGTATCGATATATCGCTAGACCTATCTGCATCGAGTCCATCAAACGCCTTAATTAATTAGAACGAATCGCATAAACACACACAGTCTCGATCTAATAATGTACAACAGGTGTCTGCCTTCGTCAGTCGCCAGTCTTTCTATCTGATTAGCCCCACCCCGTTAATTAAACGCGAGCTAATTACGTGTTAAAGATAACTACAAATTTGGCACTTGAACACTACGTGTCTCTAATTTTTAATCGATAATTTTATACTAAATTTCCAATTCACCCTTCGTCAAGCAGTGTTCGAGTCACAAAACACTGCCAATTATTTTCTCTTTACCAATTTGATAATCTAATTAATTAATTAATAAAAGATCGAGTATTCCCGTAAAATTTTGGACATACTCGTAGATTGAAAATGTTCGCAAAAATGAACGCGAATTATATAATTGAAACCCATGGGGTTTTATCTAGGGGGCTGATTGTTAGCGATGGACAATTTAATGTTATAGAAATTTTCATCGTGACCCGATTCTCTCGGTATTTTAAATCACTTTCGTACTTGTTTAAAGTTGAACATTGTTGGAAGTTTTTAAGCCTCAACTTTATGAATATTTAATCATTTTACTGAGCCTGGAGCTTGTGAAAATTATTTTGCATAATTTCTTAAGATATGGTGTTTAATTAAATTTAATTGCATACTAAATGTAGGTAAATGCTATTTTGTGTTAAAATCAATTTAGTGTAATTTTACATCAAAATTGTTTTAATACAATTTTAAATAAAAATCAATATACTGCAATTTTCAATAAAGATCAATTTATTGCAATTTTAAATAAAAACCAATTGGTTACAATTTTAAATTGAGATTCATTGAATGCAATTTGAAGTAAAGATTTACTCCAATTTTAAACTGAAATTAAATGAACGCAATTTTAATTCAAAATACATTGACTTTAATTGTAAATGAAGAGCAATTAAATGCAGCACCGAATAAAAAACAATTAAATGAAGTTTCAAATTAAAAATAATTAAACTTGATTCAAATTAAATCTTAAATTGAAATTCTAATTAACTTCCAACACTTCCAATGCCTTTGAACTTTCGGAGTTTCAAAGTGATTAATCCATCGCTAACGATTACGCTTTCCACCACTCTATATTTCACCGTTTTCATTCAAACTTCTCGCATGCGTGTCTATTATATAGAATACATGTACATATATGCGATATATATGTATGTTATTTGTATATTTATACGTATACAAGAGGCGCAGCCAAAATGCTTATTCGAAAGATCATTCTCCAAAATCGAGACATTGAGTTCCTTTGTCATTAAAATTTAAATTTAATAAACTTCCAAAAAATTTTCTTCACTCAAAATTTAAAAACTATGAAATTTACACAGAAATATTCACAGCAGCCATCAGATAATTAAATGTTAAAAATTATTGTAACTTGATTATAATTTTAAATTTCAAATAAGAGAAAGTAGAAATTAACATACTTAAATTGATTTGTGACATTTAGATATTTCAATTTATATTCAAATATTTCAACTGTCATATTGCTTCAATAATAATTAAGATTACTACTTCAAACATACATTAAAACCTTGAATATTTAATTGAATTAAAATTAATTAGAATTAATTAGTATAAAATGATTAGAATTAATTGAACATCCGATTGTTAAAATAAATTAAATTACTTAATATTAAAATATGTAGATTACTCGATAGACATCTCAAAGCTGCTTTGAAATAAATGAAGAAAAATAATTTTTAATATTAAAAAGAACAATTCAATAATTTATATCTCTATCGACCTGCAATAATTTATGTGAGATATAAATTTATCACCTCAATATCTGAAGATAAATTTATCACTTCAACGTCTCAATATAAATTTACAGCGATCATTAATAATAATCAGATTTAAAATAGAATCAGCGAAAGAACGTTCCATGCGAGAATAAAGGAAGTAGATAAATCAACGATAAGTCAGACAAGTGCTCAGAATTCCATAATTCACCCGAGATCTCCATAAAACGACGCAAGAAAAGTACAAGCTGATTTCAAAATAACGACACTTTATATTTACAAAAGAAAATACAGTAACGTTATTCAGAACAGCAGCTTTAGAATTCTATTTAATCTCTGTCCGCATAAAAGTCTGCGAGGAAATGAAAATTATTCAACGGAATATAAGAAAGTACAATTTTATGAGTTAAATCTGCATAAAAGTCTGCAAAGAAATGAAATTGAAAATTATTGCAATTCGAAGAAACAAAAGAAAGTACAATTTTGTGAGTTAAAATATTGAACTATTTTAAAATTTAAAATTTGTTTAAATTTTAAAATTTTCTCCCGAATGTTCCTCCATTTTGTTTTAACGTTACATTTTGACTGCCCTGATGTATACTTTGCGTATAAAGAGCGGTCTAAGAAAACGGGACAAAGATGTCGTCGATCTTTCGAGTGTAGCTCGACGAAATTTGTTAACAATAAAAGCGTAATACTCGTTTTCCTTTTCGATACAACGTTTGCCCGAGCGAACATTTCGAAACCTTTTTGGATCTCGTTCCTTGTCGACGTCTCGTTTCCGATTTCGATCGATCACATTCGATTCTTTGATCACGCGCACGAACATTTAACGACACACAATTTTGATTTTCCAACGATCACAGCATTTTTGGTATCACGTTTAACCCTTTGCCTTATCAATGCTCTGTTCGATATTAATTCTGGGTGCATTCATTAGTCTTGTAATTTCATTAATAAGTCAAGGATAAAATCATTAATAAATTCATTAATAAGTTAAGGATAAATTCATTAATGAGTTAAGTTAAATTCATTAATGACTTGAGGATTTTTTACTAGACTTGAATTATTCAATTTCGCATGGTTATTTTTAAGTAAAATATGAATGAGTGGTGTATGTAACATGTTACTAAATTCTGCAATGAAAAATAAGTAGATAATATACGTAATATTGTACCATAACTCTGTTTATAATAAACAATAAATAATAAATTATCATTTTACAAAATTTAATTAAAATGTTTGGTGAATGCAATTTCTAACAATAAGTTAAAAGTAGATACGTGTTTAATATTTTGTGGAATTTAATTTAGAAATAAAAAATAGATTTATGATGTACTTAACAGGTTTTGAACAAAAAATGTATGCATAAAGAAAAAACATTAATATAATAAAACAGTTAAAATGTAGAGGTTTCAGAATTTTTAGAAAAGAACTATTAATAATATATTAACATAAAGCAATAATAAATAACTTATTAATAATAAATTAAGAAAAATTCATTAATAATAAATTAAGAAGAATTGAAAGGCAACGGGTTTCCATCCGCGTAAAATTCGCTAAAATTCCTTTAATTACTATCAATAAATCGATCGATCGATAAAACCCTGAACCCCGTAAATACTATCTCTGTTATCCCTTTTTCGAACATCCAAAAAATCACTCTATAGAATCCAAACTCCTCCTAATGTTCATTATTGATTTATGAACCGTGTGGAGAATGGTAGACTTTCGTAGAGAAAATGGCAATATAAGGAAAGGAAATCTAACATGTTTGCTATATTACTCAAAATTTATGTATTGTATCAAGTCAGCAAGTTTAAGAATTTGGAATTTTTAGAATGTTGAGTTTTTAGATTTTTGAGAATTTTGGGAATTTTAAGAATTGTGGATATTTTTAGAATTCTGAGAATTTTAAGAATTTTGGGAATTTTTAGAATTGTGGAAATTTGGAGAATTTGCAGAATTGTGGAAATTGTGAGAATTCTGAAAACTGAGAATTATAACAATTTTGAAAAACTTGGGAATTTTTAGAATTTCAAGGACCATGAGAATTCTGAGAATTATTCAAATTATGAGAACTTTGAGAATTTTGAGAATTCTGAGAATTATTCAAATTTTGAGAACTGAGAATTTTAAAAATTTGAGAATTTCGAAAGTGAAGGATTTGAAAATCTGAAACTTTAGGAATGTTGGAAATTGGAAATGACAAAAATTCTAAAATATGAGAGTTGGAGAATTTGGGAATTTGAAAATTTGAAATTATAAGGATTTAAAAATTCCGAAAATCGGACATTAAGGAGGTGGGTAATTTAGAAATTTGGGGATTTTGGAATTTGGAAATTAAATTTGGGAATTGAGAAATTCGAAAACTTGAAAAAATGAAATTAGAAATTTGAAAATAAGAAATTTAAAAATCCAGAAGTCTGAAAATTAGAAATTTTCTAACTAGTATACACAAGAATAAAAAATTAATAACCATAGAAACTTGACAATTTAACAATTTGACAATTTCTCAATTTAAAAGTTTAACAATTAAAAATGTATAAATTTGTATTCCTAAAATTTCAAAAACAAAAAATCACTAAAAATTCCCCCCAAATTCAAGTTAAAACTAAAAACCAAAACAATCCCCAAATAATTAAACCAAACTTCTCAAACTCCTAAAATAACTTCTACGAACCCCCCAAATTCAGCACCACCCAAAAACCACCAGAAACAAACCAAAACATAAATAAATTTCCTCTTCATACACCGATTTCTCTAAAACTCCACCCTCCACACACTCAGCCCAAAAAAAAAAAGAAGAAAAGAGAAGAAAGACTCGTTTCCTCGTTTTCGTGATCCTCTCGTTTTCTCTACTTTTGGCGACTAACTGCGGAAGACTTCGACGTGCTATACAAGTTTAACAATAGACCTTAACGCGTAAAGTTACGATCTGACTAGAGTCGTTTACCTCGGCTAAATACGGTGGCTATCGTTACGATTACGATCGATTAGTGTCACCTAAGAAATTGATCGCAGCGTGTGTAGAGGTAGTACATCATCATCGAGAGAGAGAGAAGAAAGTTGTTTCGTTTTCTCGAGCAACTTGAAAAAAGTTTCTTATTTTTTTTCCGAGGGAGGATTGTCTTTGACACTGGAAGCGACGTGCCGTGTGCCTCGATGAGCAATCTTACGTTATTTCTACCGGTAAATAACCTTAATAAGTCCTTAGAACGCTTCGATAAACGCGACTCGAGTTAAAAGACCGCGAAGCGAGGCAGAAAGTTTCGAGGACTCGACGGAACTTCTTCGCCTCCTTCCTTTTTCATCTCGTTTCTTTTTTTTTTCTACGCCGTTCCTGCTGGAACTCGAGAACGGATCGAAAGGGGCTATTTGTCGACGATCTTTGCGTTCGACGTCTCGAGGACTGACCAACTTATCGGACCATTGTTCGACAACCAACTTTTCTCGCGGACGAGCTCGGAGAACGCACGGAAGAATGGTACTCTCGAGTCGGAAGAATCGAACGGTTAAGAACACGATCGACAAATATTCTTTTGTGCTCGTTAGGAATACTGTAAATGTAGTTAGACGGTTTTAAGGGATTTTGGGACGTGGGGACTTTTTGGGGAAAATTGAGATATATGAAGTTTAAGATATTAAGATATATATGTTGAGATATGTGGAACTGGGGGTTGCTGGGGGTGTTTGCTAATTCGTTGGGTATTTGTAGTTTCAAATTTAGATATTTTCGAGATTGGATGTTTTTGGGGATGTAGTTTGACTGTTTTCAAATTTAGGAAGTTTTGTGTATAGATATGAAGTTTCGATATTTAGGTGTCGATTTTTGAATTTGGACGCTTGGGAATAGAGGGTTTGAGGATTTGAACGTTGCAGTTATTGGAAATTGACGAACTTGGGGGGTTTGAAAAATTAGGAAATTTGTGAAACTTGAGGAATTTGGAAATTTGCAGAATTTGGGGAATTTGGAAATTTGTGAAACTTGAGGAATTTGTGAATTTGTGATATTTGAGGAATTTGAAAATTTGCAGAATTTGAGGAATATGGAAATTTGTGAAATTTGAGGAATACGGAAATTAGCAGAATTTGAGGAATATGGAAATCTGTGAAATTTGAGGAATTTCAACGTGTGTCAAATTTGAGGGATTTGGAAATTCTTGAAATTTGGTAATTTATGAAATTTTAAGAATCTATACATTTAAAAAACATGAGAATTTAATAAAATTAGAAATTCGAATAATTTATAGATTTGCAGTTTTAAATTTGAAATCTTCAGCACTTGGAAATGAACTAATTTGGAAATTTAAAAATTATTATATCTAAAAGATGTGAAAATTTGGGAATCTGCAAATTTGACAAATTGGGAACCTTCAGTTTGCAAATATTCTCCATTAGCCAAAAAACCTACATCACAGTATATGCACTACAACCAGATTAAAAAATCTACCATTATTTTCAATATTCTATAAAATTATCAAAAACTTCCACAAATTAACAAAATAATAATTAAACCTGTAGTATGTACAACAAGCACTACCCTCACTTAAAACGTCTTATTTAAACATTAGTAGTGCATTTAATATTTATAAAAAAAAATAAAGAAAAATAAAAATAAAAGAATGAAAAAAAAGTCGTCGACAAATTAACCCCTTTCGAAATTAAATTCAACGTTTCACGATCAATATTGTACATTTTAGTGCAACATGAGTTTTTTAAGGGTTAAGGGATGAATTTTTCATTTTCAATTTGCTTCCAATTTTTTAACTTTTCCAGTTTCTTCAATCTTTTTCAATTTTTTCTAAGTCCAAATTTTCTCTAAATCTGAGCTCTCCCTAGATCTAGGTTTTCTGCAAATCTAAATTTCCTTTAGATCTACACTTTCCCCAGATCTACTTTTTCTTAGTCCAAGACACCCCTAGTTCAAAAACCAAAAGCAAATTATCGAAACGAAACCACTACCCTTAAAAAACCCACGTCACCTAAATATACAGGATGCTTCAAAAATCATGGTACTATCAGCTGACAATTGCAGGAAATTAAAAACCAATTCTTCTCTATTTTAATTATAATTCTCTGCAGTCATTTTTTGAACTAACCTAAATTATTTTTTATAAATTTTATTGTTACAAGGTTTGCATATTTTTTTGCCTTGAATTTGAAAACGCCATGTAATTTCATATCTCTTAACTCTTAAACCAATCACAAAATTGTGATAATTATTACTATTCGTGTCTAATAGTAATAATGTACAAATTCAATTTTCTAAAAAGGAAGAAATGTACAAATTCAATTTTCTAAAAAGAAAGAAAGTTAAATATGAAAAAATATTTTCTTATTCGCAAAAAATTATTATTAGCAAAAAAATTGCAAGTGTAGCCGATCGTGCCACGATTGGAGGTTCCTTTACCTCCATTTTGTGTTTCCCGCCATTTTGTCTGAAACCCACACCACGTGACACTCGAAAGATCGTACGCCATACCGATGCCCGATTACAATTGAATCGCATCACCCTGTACAATATGCGCTACTACGATCCTAATTAGCGTATCAACCTTTTACAATGCGCTTAAATTTAATCGCGAAAAATCGAATCCGTAATTACTAATAATTTTCCCATATCTCGTCGCCGCTAGTCGTCCATTTTGAAAACGTTTAAATCCCTCTTTTTTTCGCGCCCTTAAATCGTAAAGTTTAAACGTCGTAGAAAGGAAAAAATTCTCAACATTTCGTACAGGCGGATAATTAATAATTTAAATACATTATCGTTACTATTATTATTCATTTATTATAATTATTATTGTTACCATTATTAGTATTATTAGTGCTAACGTTATTCATTTAGTATTATCATTGTTTCGTGTCATCATTTTTTTTTTTCTTTAATTAGATTAATAGTTTATAATGACAACCTCGCGTGTGACAAGTTGAGTTTAATGTATATAATATATATATATTTTTTTTTTTTCTTTAATCAAAGGCGCAAGTTGCGTTAATCCTCTCTAAAATATCCTTTCTCCGTTTCTCCTTTCCCTCTTTTTTCCTGTCTCCTTCCCGGAAATCGTTTCCGGAGGACATCACTGTCTCAAGGATCGTGTTTCCTCTTCGTTTTGTAAAATAAGGAGACTCGATCTACAGTGTTATTTTCAAACGGGAAGCTTTCTTCAAAGAGAATCGATGAGCGTGTCTCTCATCTTGGATTCTTTCCGAAGAAAGCCTCGAACGTAAAACAAGATGGAACATCTTCGGGACAGGATGGAAGAAATATACATATTGTTTTCTTAATCTGAGTTCATGGTTCTATCGATGTCTGCACATGTTATCAGCAACCACTGTGTAACCGAACGAATATTTACCGTCAAAGGAAAATTACGAATCAAAAAAAAAAAAGAAGACGTTTTCTTTTCATTCACACGTCGATCCTCTCGGTATACGTTTGCTGCGTGTATCGTTCGAAAGAAGTCTCGTCGCGGTTCTTTCATCGAGTTCAAGAAGGTGGAAACACTTGGGACACCATGTGCGATTTATATCACCCTGCTCGATGCCGTTCCATGAATTATTGCGGTATAAAATGCGGGTCGTCACAAACCGTCTGAATTTAAAGTTTATTTCTTTTATCCTCCTTCGGTTCGAACATCTGTTGGCGATACGGGATACAGGATGCCTAATTTATGGTACAAACCGGACAAAGGTGATATATTTTCACAAACTTCTGAACATTTTTTTGTCATTCTGTTTCTACAAATTTTTTATATTTTTTATACGTTATGTTTGTTTTCATGTAATACGTAACGTAATATGATTTATATTATATGGGTAATCTAATGTAATTACATGTGTAATACATGCATGATATAATTTATATTATATGTGTAACATATGCATAATATACTTTATATTATTCACATAAGAAACACATAATATAATTTATATCTGCTTCATTAAAATTAATTACTACAATTTTTAATAAATTCACAAAATAATAAACTTTGAATTTAGTTGAAAAAATCTTTGAACTTGAATTTTAAAATTTTAGTCAATTACTTTATTTATAATTTTTAATCAAATTAAATAAACAATTAATTGTTAGTAGAGTAATAATCGATAATTTTCTCATTTCTGTTTGAAAATTTGTATCTTGAAAATATTAATTTTCTTGTAATTGTATTTTTTAATCCCTTCAATTTTAATTCAACCTATAATAATAATATTTCATAAATTATTTTGCTTGATTATTACTTAAAATAAACAAAATATAATTATACAAAGAAATTTTTTATTTAAAAAATGAATTCCTTTAATTTGAAAAATCACCCTTTAAAAGATTAATAAATAAATTTAAAGCACTAGAATTGAAAAGCAAAAAACTTGAAAATTTCCAGAAAATCCCAGATGCAATTCCTTATATTGCTTAATAATTAACCTCGATATATCGCACCTTTCCCAGGTCAGTACCACGAAACGCAGCCCATAAAAATTGCAACTTTTCACCCTCTAAATAAAACATCAATCTGAAAGATCTCCGAATCGAACGAAAGTACTCCCTTTTACCGATCGTCATCGTAATCACGAATTAACATTACGTCCGATAATTTTCATCTCGTTTATTTATTTAATAATTCTTTTTTATAATTCACTGTTGTTCTACCGTCTCTAATTAATCTCTAAGACCCTGAATCTCGTGAACAGCATAAATGCTTGAACGTTGAGCGTAATAATCGAAAAGTATACTCGAACATTAATTACCATCACTAAGCATCCGGCTCGACGTCTCCCGTTATATCGCCGGATCTCGCTGGATAAAAACAATAATGAGCATCGGCGTGAAACGAATTTCGTTTCCACCTTATTTCGTTTTCTCTATTCGCTTAATTACGTTCTTTTTTTTTCGTGGATTTTTCTGGTATATTTTTGTTCAAGTGAGCAACTCGTTTCGAATTCCAACTTGACTTCGATATGTGGCAACAAGTAAATCTTTCACAGAACGAGTATATGATTTTTATTTTAATTATTGAACGGCTTAACGTTTAAACACGAACGTTGTCTCGTTTTCAACAACGGATGCGTGTTTGTTTCTTAAATAAAAAGATGTGTATTCTTTCTCAACGCAAGTCGTTTCCGTACGAACTAATTAGTAACAAGTAATATATCGATAGGCTCGATGTTATGTTCTCCGTTAACAATTAGCGTGTTAATCTGCTTACACGTACAATTAAAATTGAAACGTCGCGTTAGAGCGACACGAACGAGCCATTTTGTGGCCAATCTGATCGATGTCTTTCGTGTAAAATATTGCGTAAACAAACTGTGGTTTGTTCGGTTGATTGAATACGCTACGTTTATTGCTCGTTAAATGAACTAGGATTTACTTTACGTTTTGTGACCCTCTATCGACAGTGTTATTGCAATTTTGTGTGCCACGTGACCGTCTTATTTCTCGAGTGACACACGCTGAGCAATTCGTCACTTAAATTATTTCTCGTGAGCAACTTGTCCTTTAACTTCGAATAACTACGGTCCCTCGTTTTCCGCGGTTCGAACACCGATGGAAAAATTAAGGATCTTGCGATACTGTTTGGTAGAGCTTTTTTAGTCGTGCTACATTGACCGCGGGTAACGAGGGATTGCTGCTTTTTGTGCTAGAGATTTTCTCGTTGTTGAAAAAGTGATTACTCGGAATAATGATTAATCGATTTTTATTATTCGGATGTTCGAATAATTTAGTACTTTTTAGATATGGCGGTAGGTTCTTTTTATATTGCCAGTTTTTGGGGTTGGACTCTTGACATTGCAGAGATATAGGAAATTCTCGCACTATATTGCCAAATTCGGTTTAAATAAAATAAATTCTGAATGTGCAGATTGAGATATTTTCAACTTTTCAAAGGAAGAAATTTGTAAAATTTTTAAATGGAGAAATTTATAAATCCCCAGATTCCTAAGGGGAGGAATTTATAAATCCCTAGATTCCTAAGGGGAGGAATTTATAAATCCCTAGATTCTTAAGGGATGGAATTTATAAATCCCTAGATATTTAAACGAAGAAATTTACAAATTTCTAGATTTACAAAAAGAGAAATTTTTTGCTTCCCAAAATTTAGGAAACATAAAATATGTAAATACATAAGTTTTTGAATTGGGACATAAATTTCTTAATTTTCATGCGATAAATTGAAAAATTTACAAATTTTGAAATGCAAAAATTCAGAAATTTTATAAGTTAAAAATCTTCAAATTACGAAACTGAAGAATTTTGACATTTCGCAATAAAATTTCAATTTTTCAAACCGAAACAATGGAAAGTTTACAAATCTACAAATTTTCAATTTTTCAATTTTTCAATTTTTCAATTCTAAAATTTGAAGATTTATACAATTTTCAAATTTTGAATCAAGAAATTACAAATATTCGAAGTTATAAATTTTCAAGCTTACAATTTTCCTATATCACTATATCTCTATCTATATCGCCAACTTCAAACATCCCTCATTCCTCCCTCTTTGGCAATATAACGAGAGTCCACTGCAGGAACAGTATTAATATAACAAACTAATGCGCTGATTTGCAATTTTCTATCAATGTCCTATACGCCAAATATTTTCCGCAACTTTTTCCATTCAATTTCATTTCATCTAGTAACTAAATCCTCGACTACTTATTAAAAATCAAATTGGCCACTAAAAGGCTCTATCCGAACGCGTTTTAACAATAAACAGTCGTCGTGCGACTCTTTCCACCAACTTGAACTACAGCAAACGTGACTGCGAAAAATAAAATGAAAAATCGTGTAAAGAATTTCTGCAAAACGAATGCTCGTTTCGCAATAAATATCGTCGTTCAATAAACAACCTGTAACTCGGCGATTTCCTTTAATAAAATGGAAACACGCGTCAACGATTTTATTACGAAAAGATCACCACAGCATTTTTAACGCGTGATTCTCTGCCGTTTTATTTATTCACTTAATTTAATTTGCAACTTTGATCGACACTAATTGCATGCCGAACTTTCAATCGTTTTAAATATCTTTGCCGCGATTCTTCTTACATGTTTTTTTTTTTTTACACTTTTATTAAATATTTTTGTCATCTTTTCGACGTTCCTATATGCGATAACTGTTATTTCTCTACCAAAAACCGTCCGGCACGAACCATTAAGAGCTTTAATTTAATCCATTAGTTTAATTAATTAGCTGATTTAAAGATCGAGAATGATTAATTCCATCAATCCAGGCGTTACTGATTATAGTTTATATCCTCTACGTATTTTTTTGCTTTTTAAAATCGTTCCTGTAACATCGTTAACAACGTTATTTCTTCTTATTAGTTTATTTTTTTTTTGCTGCTTTAATTAATTATTATTCTGTAACCGTTATAATAGTATTTTAAAAGATAACGTGATTGGTTGTCGCGTCGATGCCAATGGCCAAAAACGTGCTATATTTTTCCAGGGTTTTTTTTCATTTTTTTTTTGCTGTCTTCTTTCGTTCGTATGTTTTTTTTTTTGTATTTTCAACGAAAAAAACCCGCCTGCGAGACTATCCGTTAACGAGATTCCGATGTTTCCTGTGCTTTTAATTAACAAGCCTGCTTCTTAGTTCTTCGTTTCGGTTTCTAGTTTTCAGTGAGCTGTCTTTCGTGTCGATCGTAGCGAAAATAATTTACGAGAGCTAACATCTGGTTGCTTAAACGTGCTTTATGTATTGACTAGAGACAGAGGTTGGAGTTTTATGTTCAGAGTCTGAGGGAGCTACTTAGTTTTAGATTATTTCCTATTTTGTGTAAGGTACGTCGAGTTACGTCAGAACAACACAGGATTCGAAATTATGAAATTATAGCAATGTCTAATTATTTTGTATTAAAATTAGTCATGTGACATAACTTCACTTTAATGGAGAAACGAAATAACGTTTCAATGAAGAAATAAAATAATTTTTATTTCAATGAAGAAACGATATAGCCTCAAAAGTTTAGTATGAAAATCACAAATATGTGACACACATCATTAGATTGAAAAATAAAAAATAAAATTTGGAAAAACCTCAAGTCATAAAAATGAAAAAATTGATACTTATAGGTAAACCTTATCTTCAATATTAATAAAAATTAACAACAATATTTAAGCTTATAGATACAACTATAAAAAATAATCTCAGTTTGAAAAGTTTAGAGTCAAACCCACAAATATGTAGCAGACATCAAAGTAAAAAATGAAAATAAATTTGAGAAAACCTCATCTCATGAAAAAATGAGCAATTACAATAAACCTTATCTGTACGATTAATAAATATTAATAATATTCAACATCGAATAGAAGAAGATATTTCACGCCATGTTGTTCTAACGCAATCTCAGTCAAAACGCAGTCAAAGTGAAGCAAAACGATCGAATAATTGAAATGAACGAATTACCTAACATTTCTGAGTAATTTGGAAACTTACGGCTCGCAAAGGAAATCCAGTTTCCCCTTAGTTCGTCGGAACGTAGATACACGCGGTCGAATCTTCGTCTCGCAACCAGTCAAAATATTAAATTGAATATATCGTATTAAATACTGAGCACTCGTATATATTGACTAAAATGTTTGCCGCTAAACTCGTCGCAGACAAAGATTCGATAGTTCTACAGGAACGACGATGTACGCTGTAATTTCATTTCAATTGCATGAACTTATATGACATATGCATTTCTGGAATTGAATAGTGGGGTTTGATTGAAAATTTTAGAAATTTTATTTGAAAATTCGAAAATTTTAGAAATTTTCAATCAGTGAATTACTAGACTTTAATTTTCGAATTAGGGTGTTAGGTCATTCAAGACTTATGTTGCTTACAACCTCGAACGTGATACAATCTTGAACTTAACCGAACCCTCAAATAATTTTTATAAATTTTTTAATTTCTATCAAGAGATGTACTCAATAGGAATTTAAAATAGAACATCTGTTTGCTCATATTTGACCCAACAATTATAGAGAAAAAGCTTCTAGTAGTGTCATGAAATAAATTCCATTTGCAAAAGTAAGTTAATTGTTTCTTAACAGACTTAAATATTAAATATTAAATATTTGTGTAATATTTATATAAGATCTATACAGTAAATAGAAAGATAATTAAATATATTGTAAGTATTATTAATAAAGTAAAGTGAATACATTAGGTTCCAATAAATAATCCACTTGTTTGGTCAAATTCAGTATCTATGTTTAACAAAATAAATTCTTTGCTCTATCTTAAAATTAATTTTACGTATTCTATAATACTTGTCGCCATTTTTTATGTAAAACGAATGGCGATATTGTGAATTTGTACTATGTCTACCTTGTTGAAAAAATAATGGGTTATTCATTGGTACACTAATAATATGAATTATTATAGAAATTAAAAATTAACATAAACATTCTTTTATACTTCTCTGAATTATTTAAAAGAATTCAATCATTCTAAATAACCTGCATAGTGATGATAAATTTTAAGTAAGTTAGTTTTAAATAAATCTTCCAATTAATTTCATATTCTATTCAATTTTCGTAACTTTATATAAATAAATCAATTATGAATTTTATGTGCATTTTAATAATTACTCAAGAAACAGTCTCCTAACCTAAAACCTTCATTTCCAATTTTCTTTTTACTTTTGCAAAAACAGTTTCCTTGTGCAACTAATTAATTTCAATCATTTGAGTACCACGATAATTAAGTACATTTCCATTTAGTAACTCAAGATAAATTTGTTCAAAACAAGGTTAACCTAAAATTTCACATCCAACTACTTTTGCAAAAGGAATGATCTCATTCATTTAACCAATTTCAGTTATTACAACATTGTAATAATTAAGTACACTATTAGTGGAGATCAATTTTCTCAAAAACAAAATCTCTTGACATAAAATCTCATAATACATCTTGAACGTACTATTGCAAAATTAAGTACACCCTATTATCTACTTTAAAATATCCAGAATCTTCATCAACATATTTTTAACAAAAATTTCATTGAATTGGTTTAATTCGAATCATCTCAGTGTTCGATTTCCACATGATTCAATATCCAGAAGTGCTCCCTAAAAATTCGTCAGTCCCCGGATTTCCTTTTACAGCAACAAAATTAATCGGAACAGTTGTTCGTCCGTTGACGGATAATCCGACGTGGGTACCTTTTGCAAACTGCAAATAGTTTGGCCATTCAGGTTGAATAGCGATGCGGTCGAAGAGCAAGAGATTGTTGCCAGGAGCAGACTTCGGCAATCTCTCGAGATTCGTGAATATCAAACCTCGAAGAACAAGAAGTTAAAGGATCGTCGAAATTCGCCTCGTTCGACGGCGACTCGATTTAAAAAAGTAAATATACACTAACGGGCTCGAGTGCGCCTGAGATCGCGGCGCGAATCTCGGATCCTGACCTCGAGGACCGGAAGTCTCCTCGAGAGTTCTCGAGGATGCCGAAGACCCTCGGAAGAATTGTGTGTCTGTGTGTCTACACGTGAGAGAGAGTGTGTACAGTGTGTGCTCGAGTACAAGCGTGTACAGAGGGACAACAACAAACGATGTCCGCCGATAGAAGGGAAAAGAAAATGCGTGGAAACGAAGAAAGCTAATTGTCATAGTTCGTTCACTTTTTTTTTTCAAATTTCCCGCGTCACTCTGCCCGCTCGCTTACGCCGGATGTGCTGTGTGTTCTCTTACGAGCTAACAAAGAAACGGTAGTGTTCGCTCATATCTTTTTTTTTTTTGTTCATTTTTCGTTATTTTCTCGTTTGATAAACGCCACGCCATCTTAAATCGTAGTATAAATCCCCCGTTATTATTTCATTATTTTTTGTTTTTGTTTTCGTTTTATTTAACTCGTCGATTTACTTACTAAGTGATACGGATAAGAAAATTCACTGGCATTGTTTTGAATCGTCTTGGCAGTTCATTTGTGTGTAGGTATTTATTTTACTTAGTTCCTCTCTCTTTCCTCCATCTTTGTTCTCAGTTTTATTTACGGAATATTAATGTGTGCGCTTTGCTCTTAATCGTGTTCTTTCGTCTCGCTTTTTTTTTCATTATTATTATTATTTATTAAGCACAATAAAAGGAGCAGTGTACCCTTCTTCAGCTTCTCTCTCTTTTGTTTGTATCTCTCCCTCCCTCTCTCTCTTCCTCTCTATTTCGCCCGGCGGCACTCGCGACCATGACCGAACAAAATTCGTGGCCGACTCGCGCCGGGAATTTATTTAACAAACTCAAACGCTTCGACGGTCCTCGATGCTCTGTTATGTTTTGTGTCTTGCAAATGTGTCCGTGTGTTCGCACGCATGCACGCAAATGTTCGCTCCCCGAAGTTCGCAAGATTTCTTCCCGTTTTTCTCCCATTTCATTGGGCATCCCAACAAAAACAATTAAAAACACTTTACTTTTCAAGTAAAAAATCGCGCACGAAATAACGATTTCAACACGGCGATTATCGCAACGACAATTTGCGAACGAAAACGGTTAAAAATATCTACCGACAATCGCAGTGTGGAAATGCAGCAGATGTAGGAATAAAAAAGAAAATCCGTAGGCAATCCTGCGCGTTCCAGAGCGATCAGGTCAACTGCCATACTCGATGCGTGTATGCGTGCGCGTGTGTGTGTATGTGTGTCGGCGCCAATGTGCAGGCGCGTTTTCAACGTGTCTCGCTAAGGCGTCCTCTTCGAATGACCTACATGATGATATATCTTATATATCGTAAAGAATACGAGGCTGATCCTCGTATATGCTTCCTATCGTGCAGTTGTCCCGGTAACAGGCGACTAAATGACTTCGAAGCGCAACCTCAAGCCGGACGTTCGATAATATGAAGGTGTCGAACGTGGTTAGCCGAATTAGCTGGCATCCGTATCGTGTGTCGATGCGCACGAGGTTGGTGTCTTCAGGTTCGTCGTCGTCCGCACCGAAATGACACGCCGTTGCACGATCATCGTCGACGAGCCCCGACCTACCGCCGGCAGGCTGAGCTTTTCTGAATCACGTGACGATGATGTGCGGCGCCGACAATAGGACGGTGATGGTAGCGATGATGGTGAACAGAGTAAAAATGATTAGGCACATTCTGTCGATCACCATCGCCGCGAACTTCCAGTCGTTCGTCACCTTCGAGTTCAACTCCTCCGACTTTAGCTGATCCGTGATTATCTGGAAAAGAGATCTTGGTGTTATATATGTTGGTTGGACAGTAAATGATTTGTTATGTGTTGAAGGGTTGATAGGTAGGGTTTGAAAGATTTGGTATTTGGGAAGATGGGAATTTGGGATTGCAAGTATGGGGATTTGGCAATTTGGGGATTCAAGGATTTGAGGATTTGGAGATTCAGAGATTTGGGGATGTGGGGATTTGGGAATATTGGAATTTGGGAATATAGGGATTTGAGGATTTAGGGATTTGGGGATTTGGGGTATGTGGAAATTGGGATATGTTGGAATTGGGGTATGTGGAATTTGGGATATGTGGGAATTGGCATACGTAGAAATTAGCATATGTGGAAATTGGGATATATGGGAATTGGGATATGTGGGAATTGGGATATGTGGGAATTGGGATATGTGGGACTTGGGATATGTGGGAATTGGGATATGTGGGAATTGGGGTATGTGGCATTTGGGATATGTGGGAATTGGCATACGTAGAAATTAGCATATGTGGAAATTAGCATAAGTGGAAATTGAGAAATGTGGAAATTGGGATATATGAGAGTTTGGGTATGTAGGAATTGGGATATGTGGGCATTGGGTATTTGGGGATTCAGGGATTTGAGCACTTGACGATTTTGGAATTCAGGGATTTGAGAATTTTGAGATTTGGAGATTCAAAAATTTGAGGAGTTGAGGATTTCAAGATTTGAAGATTTGCAAATTTTAGGATTTGAGGATTTGAGCACTTGGGAATTCGAAGATCTGGACACTAATTTGGACTAACTTAGGATTTGCAAAATTGGACATTTCAAGACTTGGGACACTTAAGAATTTGATTGTTCATGATTTGCTTGGGCATTTGAGACATTTGGAAATTTTTAAATTCAGGATTTGCGAGTTTGATTTGATGATCTGAGATTTTTAATTTAAGATATAATTTAACCTGAAATAAGTTTGCAAACTCTGCAAAGTGAAACATCGAAGAATTAGAATATCCAACATTTGAAAGTTTGAGTACATACAAATTTTTTCCCATTAAAACTGATCATAATTCTAAAATATACACTTTAAGATTCCGAAACTTAGAATCCACAAAAACTTCGAAAGCACCCGGAAGCCTACGGCCGAACAGGAATTTTCCGTTCAATACTCGGTTCACAATTATGAACACCGAAAGGTTTCGAGTGTTTGACTTCGTAGTATCAGTTCTCGAGAAATAGACGAGGTTTAATAATCCTGCACAAACAGTCGTACAGGAATGAATAGTTTCACGTTCGTCAGCAGACTTTGCGCGTACGTGTTCGGCTACCTACGGTGATTTATACCAAAGTTTCATCCTCTATGACTCTATGGGAATGTGTCTGTTAATACTTTACCCGAACATTTCTCTATTTATGTTATCGAAATTGAATTACCCTGGCATTTATGTGAAACATATCATCGTTAATTACTATCCTTGCTTCGTTGATATTTTCAAAATTTCGTTAATTACACTTGTGGGATGTAATTTAATGTTCCATTTTCTGCGAGCGTTTGATGAGTTATAAAAGCTGATAGAATGAAATAGTATTTTACTTTTGTAAATTGAGTTTAATTATCTGCACGTTTGATATTAACATGATTTATAATCAAGTCTTAAAAATTTAAGTATAAATTGAATTTAAATGAGTACAAGATAAGCAAAATGTATAATTGAAGTTTAAAGTATAAATTGATTTTAAGCATGTATGAATACTGTACAAATAAGATTTATAATTAATTTAGAATATCGATTGAATTAAAATGTGAATTTAATATATACATAATTAAAGTTGCGATACAAATTTAATTTGAATGGAATCTATAACTTCACTTTGATTAAAAATCAATTAAATTCAGCATTTATATGTGCATTGACAGCAAAAGTTTGTCAAATTATTAATTATTTAGTTCAATTATTAAATAAATTATTGTACAGTAAAGTTGATGTAAAAATTACAAATAATCTATACAAAATTTGACTCAAATAAGTTAATAAAATAATTTAAATAATTTAATTCAGACCCAGTCAACTTTAGAACAGATACCTCAAAAAGATTATCACATAGTTCATCAAATTGTTAATCAAATAGTTCAATTAGTACAAAAATTATTATACAGTAAAATTGATTTAAAAATTACAAATAACCTGTACAAAATTGAACTTGAATAACTTAATAAAATAATTAAAATAATTGACTCAAAATAATTTAATTCAGACCCAGACTTCAAAACCCAGTCAACTCCAACTCAGAAACCTAAAAAAATTTATCATATAATTATCATGTAAATATCAAACTATCAATCAAATAGTTCCATTACTACCTAAATTATGAAGTAACATCCCCAAAAAATTCCAAATAATCTCTCCAAAATAAAATCCGAATAACATCAGAATAAAAGCCAGCAACCCTTCCACTCGAGTTGCTCATCCACGAATAATACCTTTAAACAAACGAATTTCATCAGTACCATCTCGAAGAAAATGAAAGAATATAAGGGTAAAAAGATAGAAGCGAATCGAATAAAGAGTTTCCGGTAAAGCGAATCCGAAGAAGCTTATGTTCGGAATGTTCTTTTCTGTTCATATCGATCGAGGAGGTCGTTGAAAGCGAGGATATATTAGAAACATACCTTAATCTCCTTGAGGATCAGGATGAGCTCGTATCGGGCACAGAAACACGCGTTTTGAAGTATCGTTTCGACCTGGGGCCCGGGCGCCTCAGGTGGATGTTGATGATGATGAGGCGTGTGACCGATCTGATGTGACCCCGGGTAAGAGGAGTGTGCCAATGGCGTCGCATGTTGATGATGAGGCGTCGTAGCGTGGCTGTGATGGTGATGGGGTGTCGTGTGTATGTGACTGTGCCCGTGGCCCATCGTGTGATGGTGTGGACCAGGAGTACTGTACACGTTGTTCAGAAGGTTGTTGTGGGATGCCAGAGCATTGTCCTCGAGATCCAGGACGTTCGCTAGGAGGGACTTGCTGCTCCGCTGAGGAAGCTCCAGGTCACCGTATGATTTGCTGGTACCTGGTCAAATCAGATATTATCGTCAGAATTTGCAGAAAATTACTATGCTGTTATGTTTAGGTAGTATACAGACTTTCCATGTTTAATGAGGTATAATAGCTTTTCTTCTGGTATCATAATTCATTAAAAATTACACTACTGTTGATTTTGTTTGATAATACTATTTGATGTGTATGTGGATTTTCGAGGTTCAATAGGGTATAATGATTATTTTAGTACTTGTACTCAAAGTACTCAATCTTCTTTGACCCATATATTTTTTGTAAAAATTAAATTTCATGTGTGTTGGTCATTGCATGTTTGGGGGAAGTAATGAGAATTGTATTTGGAATTTGAAATTTGAGAATTTATGAAACCCAGGATTTGTAAACTGATAACTGTCAAATTGTCAAATTGTCAAATTGTCAAATTGTCCAATTGTCAAATTGTCAAATTGCCAAACTGTGAAATTGTGAAATTGTCAAATTGTGAAATTGTCCAATTCTCAAATTGTCAAATTGTCAAATTGTCAAATTGCCAAACTGTGAAATTGTGAAATTATCAAATTGTCAAATTGAAAATTGAGAATTCTGAATATTTAGAAACAGAAAATTTTTGGAATTTGAAGATATAGTGTGGAAACAGGAAAAATTGCTTGAAGCAGGAAATGTACAGATTTGTATTTTACACCTATTGAACATCGAAAACTTGAAAAAATTATAACTCATTAAACAATGTTAATCAAACACACTTGGAATGATAGGAACAATGCTAGGATAATTTTTTAATTCAAAAACGAGGGAATCTATAACTTAAAAAATACTTTATGAATTTCTACTTTCAGAAATATAAATAAATAAAATACACGGGGAAGGTTCAAAAGACTATCAGCTAATAAATAAGTAATAAAACATGTGATGAATAAATATGTAAAAAATATAATGATCTATATCACATAATAAATAACAATATAAGGAAGGGTACATTAAACAGAAGGAATAACAATCATCCAAACACAATTATTCAATTAAATGTAACACAACTCGAAATAAGTCAAGTACATAAGTGCTGCATGTGTCTATGTTTGTGCAAGTATTGTCGGTGTATGACTGTGAATGGTGTTAGTGTGACACAGTAAGACACTGATATAGATAGTATTAATTGTTGTCAGTACTTATGTCGATGCTTTTTCGTGTCGCTAAATTACCGGTGACTGGAGAGGGCTTTTGAGACTTTTGCGCCTCTTTCTCTTCTTTATCAGACGGTCGTGACATACGTAGTATACAAGGCAGCCAATAAAGGAATACCACTTTCACCTGAAAATCAAATTCAAAATTTCACTCATCCAGAATACATATGACACTGATATGTAACTACACTCATATGTGAAATATTGTAAATTTTAGGCGTAATAATTTAAAGTAAAAATTAAATTCTGAAGAAAGAAAATTAATATGTACATCATATATTAATTAAACGACGAATAGCTATTTAACTTGTAAATATAAATTACTGTTCGATGTGTAAATATGTTCATCTTAAAATATGTTCAACGTACAATAAATCGATACAAAATTTAATTGAATATTGCAACAATTTATATTAAATCAAGAATTTGCATTATTGTAAATTGTTAGTTACGTGAACAATATAAAATAGAGGAAATAAAATAATTTTGAAGAAAAGCGAGCATCACTTGAGTAGAACATGAAGTAGAACAGTACAAATGAAGAAGTAAACAGCAGACGGTGAAGAACAGTAGACAGTAAAATCCGTGTAAGTAGGTAGACCAGTGTCACTCGAAAGGATGAATCGCGTTAACGACCAAAGTAAACCTGAAGTGCTTTTCAGGTACATGGTCTCACGCTAATTGAAGTCACATATATGACAGGATCATCCGCGAAAAAACTCCGTAGAGACTTGGTGTCAAGAAAACAACGTAAGCTCTCTAATCCTAATCTGTTCTGATCCCGACAAAAACTGTTTAATCTATTTTTAACAACTGCTTTAATTTATTTTCGATTAATTCCTAATCCCAATCAAACTAACATACCTAAAAAAATTGAAACCACAAAATATTCAACTTGCACTCAAAATATTTACCTTAATATAATTAAAATATTAACGTTAATAATAGTATAAAATAAAAAACTACTCACCCACTCGGACATTTCATGAGTGTCAGAATTCCGATGATGATAATTCAAAATGAGAATGGTGCTGACAACACTGCTGGCCACCATGAACATAATGCAGTTGAAGTATGTACCTGCGCAAACACGAACGCGAATTGAAACACGATTTTTCGAACGGGGTCGAAATGATCGAATTCGATTTATAGATCATCGATCACGTTTTCATTATGTCCAATCGAGGCATCAGCTGTACGGTTTCGAAACGTCTGCTTCAGCCGTAGCTATTCAAGACGTCAATGAATGTTTGTTCACGAAGTCCAGGTCTGACCCGTGCGATCCGTCACTACTGTCAAGCTGATGTTACAGCGAGTAGAATAGTTCTGACTGAAATAGGGGATCGTCGGACAAGGACAAAGGATTGTGTACAATAAGCGACAGTAGAGTTACTGTGTACTGATCAGACCGGTATCCAAGACCCTGTAAATTCTCTGCACGATGATTCTTGTATGAACATCTGATACTTTAGTGATACATTTGATATGTCAAGTTTCTGGGATCGGAAATTTTAACCCTTTGGTAGCTGTGGAATATCGTGGGTTGTTAGATTTCTATATTGATATATTTTTCTACTGTGGGAGTTTATGAACCTTGCACTATTTTAAGTCTGAAATATTATTTCATAATATTTTGTCAGATTTAATTTTCCACAGTCAAATAATTAATACAAATATTCTCAGTTAAAAAAGTTCACAAATTTTCAATAATACAGATATTAGACCTGTATAGAAATTTAAATGCCACCCTTGTAACGTGAGAATGTTAAACATTAAATATTTTCATAATATTTTGTCAAATTTAATTTTCCACAGTCAAATAATTAATACAAATATTCTCAGTTAAAAAAGTTCACAAATTTTCAATAATACAGATATTAGACCTGTATAGAAATTTAAATGTCACCCTTGTAACGTGACAGTCAATGTTAAACATAAAATATTTTCATAATATTCACAAAGTTATAATAAACATGTTATACTTATACATAAATGTAAGCCTTGTATGCATAAGATGACAAAGTGTAAAACATCGCAAACAAAACAGAACCACAATTCGAACATTATCCCCGAAAGTGGTAAAAACCCAAGGCGTGATTGTCCATTCAAAACGCGTTTCACCGTGTTCAACTTGTCTCGGGTGAATTATGAACGAAGGAAAGATGGCGGGGTATCTTTTTATCTCTCGGTTTCTCTCGCGACCCCTCAAAAAAGGAAAATTCGACTTTATTTCTCGCGAAGGGTGACTGTGACGGCGCACTGTCCGATAAAACGAGGCAGCAAGAAACAGAAAGAAAAAGAGGAAGCGAAAGATTCAACGGACTTACCCAACAAAGGCACGGCGTCCGACGTAGCTGGCATTGTCTCGGCCACCATATTCAGGAACACAGTGAGGGACAAGAGAATGGTTACCCCTGCAAAAGAGGATCGTTCGTCCAATCAGTTATCGTGTAACCATCCTGCTAATCAGATGAGATTAATCGTTCAGAAGCCTGCGGCTGGGTTTACCAGCCAGGTGTATGACCTTCCGAGTTCTGAAGATGCGATCTTGGTATATCGCTGACTGATTCGAATCTCATTCGATAGTTTCCGGTAACTCGTGAGATAATTTATGGATAATTGCCACGTACATTGATCTTATCTGGAGGACTGGTTTTGGAGTTGTGTTCATCATCTAATATTCAGAGTTCTATGTTATCAAAGTTGTGATGAGAGACAAGTCATGAATTTTCAAATTCTTCAATTTCTACGATCCGAAATTTTGTAATTTTAGAATTTCTAATGAAATTTCGCAATTTTATAATTTGTAAAATATATGAGGATTCAAATTTTAGTTGTAGAATTTATAGATTCTTAAATTCTGACGTGTTCAAATTCTCAAATTGGTGAATTAATAGATAGTTAAGTTCATGAGGACTAAAATTCGTAAATTACTAAACTTCCATGTATTTAGATCCCAGAATCATCAAATTTTAGAAACCTTGAATTCTCAAGTTCTCAAGTTCTGAAATCATTACATTTTTAAATACTTAAATTTTGAAATTTCTAGATCTTAAAGTTCTCAAATTTTGGAACTAATAAATTTCTAAATTCTCAAATACTCAGATTCTGAAATTCCTAGATTACTGATTAAACTAGGTTACTAGATTAATACATTACTAGATTACTAGATTTCTAGGTCACTAAATTACTAGATTACTACATTGCTAGATTACTAAATAACTAGATTACTATTATTGATTACTAGATTAGTAGATTACTAGATTATTACATTACTAGGTTACTAGGTTACTAGGTTACTAGATTACTAGCTTACGAGATTACTATATTCCTATATTCCCAAATTTCCAAATTTCCAAAATTCTAAATTCCAGTTTCCAAATTCTCAAATTTTAAATACCTAAATTCTCAGCTACTCAAATTCTTAAATTCCTAGATTCCTATATTCCTAGATCCCTAAATTTCTAAATTTCTAAATGCCCAAAGTCCCAAAATCCCAAATTCCCAAATTCCCAAATACTCAAATCCCAAAATCCCTAAATCCCCAAAACCCTAAATCTCCAAATTCTCAAAGGTCTAGAACCCACAAAATTCTACAACTCCCAAGAAACCAAGCTTCCAAATTTTAAATTCCCAAATCCCTATATCCCCAAATCCCTATATCTCCAAATCCCCAAATTCTCAACTCCAACACCCGAGAGACCAAACTCCAAATTCCGAATCCTAATGAGCAACCCTCGAACCTCCCCATTCCCAAACGAAATCCGAAAATTTGCATTCTCATTTCTGTTATCGAACGTCGTATCGCTCTCCAAGCGATTAATCACCATCAACGAAAAGGGAATATCAGCTTTCTTTCGAAAGCGTCTGAATCTCCGGCACCTTGAAACGCGAAGCTACAGCGGGTCGGTGATCAATAAATTCCAACATCTCGTTGATACGCGAGATGTCTGTGATCGAGATCGACGCGACTGTAATCTCTCGTGCATTCAATACGTTACGAGAACTCGATTGAATCTAATCACGCGAGCCGTTATAGCGTGCTTCGAAGCCTGCAAGGAATTGGAATTATGCAACTAAGCGATTTCAACTTGCCAGCAGAGAGACGGAGAGAGAAAGAGAGAGAATAATCCGGGGGTGTGTGTTGTAACGAAGTAATTCGACGACTATGTGTACGCATTCGCTTGGCAACACAACAATTACTTAGACTACCGACGGAACAATCTTCGATGGTACTCGTGTTAAATTGCAACATAAAATTGAATCATAGTTTCCTTGAATAACTGCGAACCGACTTGACCCTCTGACATTATATTTGCCCAAATATGCGGAATATTTCGCTTCCTTCAATTACCTTGTGTTGCACGTAATTACGTGCTGAATTTGATCATTCACATTTGCGATTTCATTTGGGATGCGGTAATTGCTGGGTTCATTGGTTGAGTTTATGTTCTTGCAGTTATTATTTTTAATTAGTATATTGTTGGTATAACAGATATTTTATTATTTATCGTCTGAATCGATTGAATGATTGCAAATATTCACTTCTAGCTGATTTATGATTTATGCTGTTTAATTGGTGTGGATACCTGGATTTTGTTGTGAACATTGCTGAGAGGCATCAACAATTAGAACTGGTTAATTACTCTACAAAAGCTGTATTAATTTTACATATGAAGTTTGTACACCAAAATTGTGTAGCAAGTACATGTATGGGGGTTGTGTCTCAAGATCATGTATGAAGAGATCAAGGTAATATATCTAGTTTATACATGTATCAAGTTGACATATGAAGTTTTCATGTCATGTTCATACAGGAAACTTATGTTATATTTATAGGTCAAGTTCATATCTGAAGCCCACATATCATTTTTATATGTCAAATTTATAATATGAACTTATAACATGTTCATATGTGAAGCATATGAAATTCATCCACGAAATTTATGTAGCAAGATCACACATCATATATCAAGTTTATATGTAATGTTCACACATGAAACTTATGTTCTATTTATACATCAAGTTCATATATGAACCTCATATAACACTTTTATACATCAAATTGATATGTGAACTTATAACATATTCACATGTGAAGTTTGCATATGGTACTCCGCCACGAAGTTCATATAATTAGATCACACATCAAGTACACATGTCTTGATTACTATAACTACAATCGCAAAAAAGAAAATTATGCATCATCATGTGAATCCACATATGTATATGCAAAATATGATAATGTGAGAACACAGTTATCTTGATTACTGTATCTAGAACAGCAAATAATATTTAAATCCACATATGTGAATCCTAATTTTCGAAACTACCCCCTATTATAAAAAATGAGAATATGTAAAAAATATGAGAATCTGAGAACACAGTTATCTTGATTACTATATCTAGAACCACAAGAAGAAAAATATGAATTAATATTTGACTCCACCTCTATATCTTCTCCGAAACTACCCCCCATTATCAAAAACGAGAATAAATAAAAAATAATAGAATATTACAAAAAATATAAGAAAATAGCTAATGGTAAAAACAGGAAATGTAGAAGAAAGATACAGAATGTGCGATGTATTTGAGCACGTCTTATCATAATGCAAAGACACAGCAGCAATTTGTTTGGAGGTATGGGTGTAGAAAGTTTCGGAGCGTATCTCCGCGCAGGTACAGCGTTGAAGCGTAATTTTAGCGATAGCGAAGCTACGTTTAATCTTACGTCGTGCAGAATAGTTAGATAAGTTACCTAGAGAGAGTTTCTCGCCGGAATCAGGTGGCAAGGTGAATCCCAGAACGGCCATGCTGGCAATCAGGACGCATGGCACGATCAGGTTAAAGAAATAGTAAAGAGTCCGCCTTCTTATGATTACCACGAACGTGATATCAATGTACGGTTCCGGGCAGCAATTGTAGTAAATTTCGTTCCGTTTACCAGGCACACCTGTAACAAATATACCTTATAAATTATATGTCATTTACAAAAATATTAGGAAAAAATTAATTTACAGGTTAACTTTTGAATTTCATTTTTATGTTTATTCATGTCTGCAGAGATGAGATGTTACTTGTATTGTCACAAATCTGGGATTATGGGAATTTGGATATTTTGGTATTGGGGAAGTTAATTATGAAATTTGAAAATTTAGAAATTTGGATATGTGAGAATTGGTGTATGTAGGAATTGGGATATGTGGGATTTGGGATATGTTGGAATTTGGGTATGTGGAATTTGGGATATGTGGGAATTGGCATATGTAGAAATTAGCATATGTGGAAATTGTGAAATGTGGAAATTGGGATATGTGGGAATTGGGGTATGTGGAATTTGGGATATGTTGGAATTGGGGTATGTGGAATTTGAGATATGTGGGAATTGGCATATGTGGAAATTAGGATATGTGGAATGTGGGATATGTGGGAATTGGCATATGTAGAAATTAGCATATGTGGAAATTGGGATATGTGGGAATTGGGATATGTGGAAATAGGGATATGTGGGAATTGGGGTATGTGGAATTTGGGATATGTGGGAATTGGGATATGTAGGAATTGACATATGTGGGAATTGGGAAATTTGGAAATTTAGAATGATAATTTGGTAGTATTAGAATTTAGAAATTTTGGAATTGGGAATTAGGAAATATGCTCCTAGATCCACAAATCCCTAGATTTCTAGATCTCTATATTCCTATATCCCTATATTCCTACATCTGTAGCTGACATTGCAACACGAACAGTTTCACTGAAGTATCCCTGTAAAATTCCACAACACCGGTTAAACATCACAAATATTTAAAAAAGAGAACGCTGTTTTTCTATCGCTGAATCCGCTTATATTTCAAGCTGTTTTTAACGTGAATTACACAGCGAAATAAACAGGAAAGATGAATTTCAGGCTATTAAAATTACGAGTCGAGAATTTTCTGCGATTTTTGCGAAAAGCAGCGAAACCTCGTTACAGTGACACAGATTTCTAATTTGGCTACAGCTGTTTCCTCGACGTCGCACAATACACGCGTATCCCGAGATCGTTGTAACCAGATATTTATTACTCTTTATCTGCAAATGTTTATTACACGATCGAAGGATCGTTGCAATAAAGAAGAGTGCAACGGCACAAAAAGAAACGTTCGACGGTGAAAAAATAGCCCCAGGAAATAAAAGGCTGGCTTCCGACAACGATGACTCGACTATTTTATACGAAGAGTACTATGCACTTGAATTATCTCGAGCAACATACCGTAAGAGAGTTGCCGGCGACTTTATTTTCAAGTGTACGACCACATTTTTCTGCGGCTCGAGTCACTTAAGATACGTTTCTGCGCGGTCTTCATAAGCTCTCAAACTTCCGTGTGTGTATATATGGTACGAGAAGAAAAAAATATATACTCGTTCAGGGACAAAATGTTCTTGTTTTGCAAGTCTAGTAGGCAGGAAAGTGCCACGTGCGTTTGCAAAATTAATTCGGTTGAAACAAGTTGGGCGAAATTTTTTCGTAAGATGAAATTATTTATAAATTGATTTATTAAATATATTATACTTGATTTATTAACAGTGATATAGGTGATATTTTCATGTGGATGATATCATTATTATATCGTATGTTACATGCATGTTTAGATATGTGGAGGTTTATTGAAAAATGTACTTGTTCGTTGTTTGTGATTTGAAATTATCTAACGCATGTTTTGATTCTACTTTGGTACCCAAAATTGTATTTTCACAACACATGTGTATTTTGTATTTATACAACACATGAGTATTTTGGATTTTCACAACACATGTGTATTTTGTATTTTCACAACACATGAGTATTTTTTATATTTCTCATCTGCATATTTTATTAATTTTTATTAACTTTTGCCTTGGTAATACGTTACTCGTGACAGAATAATTTAGAACTGAAGTCATCTTAGGATACATTTGCAGCGAAATAGCATCTTTAATTCGGTTTGCAATTAGCAGACTGTTGGGTGGCAAAGTATGCAGAATTATTACAACTTTCTGTTATTTCATTTAAAATTGCAGCAGCGAAAAGCTGTAACAGAATTTCTGAGAATGTCAAATTATGAAGGTACAACGTTGCAATTCGAGTTGGGTTATTTCCGTCGTTGTTTGACTTTAATTACTAGGATAAATGAGAAAAAATAAAATAACTTCAGATATTAAATTGTTAAAATAATTTCTTGTTATGAGATTCTTATTTTGAACACCACGAAATTTTGATAACAAAACTTGATTAATATTTCAGGTACAAATAATATAAATTCAATTAATAATTTCAAATTGATATTGTTAAAATGATCAAAATTTTTTATATTGATATTGTTACAATAATCTTGAGAAAGATAATATAAATGCACATACACAATAATTTTCAAAAGAAGATAAAATAAATCCACATTAATTTCATCAAGGTTTAACATGCAGAAAAATGCATCAATAATGTCTCTAATAAATAATAAATTTGTCAGATAAAATAATTTCCGCGTCAATATTATCTCTACAAACGTCTCTTTAGACACTCTGTAACAAAATGTTGTAATTGAAATTCGATGTAAAATCACCGGATCCATAAGTTAACATTAAAACCCCGAGAGTGGAGATTAAATCGAATTTATGGAACGACGTGACATCACACAAAGGAACGAACGTAATAATAATAATAACGATAACGATACGGAAGGGTAATTATCCTCGACTTTGATCGAATTTATTTTTCATTTAAGAGAAACCAGTCCAATTGGTCTGTTGACTGTTCGGTGAAATTAGTGAACAGCTCGGATGTGTGCTGTTTGCGGAAAAGTAACCATGTAAATTCGCTTGCATTGAAGGAACTCTCCATTCAGGGTAAATATTCCACGATATCCAGCAGTATGAAAGCAAATAATTCAGCTCGTAACTGCGCTAATGATGCATTATTAAACAACTGCTATTCATCGTTTAAGGGTTCCACTCGTTTTCTGCACTCGAACGATCCAATTTTTTTTTTTTTTCTATTAGTATATACTGTCAGTCAGACAAGTATCCCTTGTACTTCCTTAGAACAATTCTTCGAATGATCGCTCGGGATCGTAATTACGTCTTCAATTTATAAATTAATCAAATTATGAAGATTGAAACGTGGAAATTTTTAATTGTTACAAATTTCTAAAAGTGAAAAACAAACTGCAAAGACTGAACAAATACACGATAATCAAGGTCTTAACAGAAATTGTATTATAGTCACGAAGAATGTACCACACATAATTAATTAACCCGATAATTTCCACCCTAAAAAAGCAACAAAAATTTGTAGGAAGGTAATGAAAGGAATTCGGGAGTTTCTAATTAGTTTCGAGTGTCTGGGAAAACGTTTCGACCACGTGTAACCCGCTGATGAAAATCCAGATTAGATAAAGTTCACCGGTAGTAAGATGCAACCTCTGTCGACTCACGAAACGATTAATCGCGGATCCTTTGTGTCACAGAACTTGTGGCCGGATTTTAGAATTGCTAATCGTCCAGCAATTGCTTCCACGGCGTATAAACCATTCTGTGCGATGAAACGATCCTTGATAAGGCTTGTAAAAACTCACCTAACAGATCCCACTCGCCGTTGGTGATGAAACTGCTGATGTCACCTCCGGACTCGTCTTGCAGTTGCAGGTCCAACTGTTGAAAATTTATACCGATCGATTAGTACGGTGCTTAAATGTTTTTAGTCGACTTATTTTTTGTTAAACACCATTACAATTCTTTGGGAGAACATTTAAACCTTATGCTATATTTAATTATTTTGGGAATATGGATTTATATGGATAGTTGTATGGATATTAATATGGAAAAGTAGCAGACTTTTTAAATTTATTGTCTATCAGAATATTGATTATTTTCTTTTGAGATAAGTTTAAGTTTTTTCGAAGATGCAAGATGTAAACAAGATGGCCGCCGAGGAAGAATGCGACTAACCTTAAGAATGTAGTTCAATGAAGATGAGATAATTTGATACTTTGTTCAATATTAATCGATATTCAATATTAACATATTTTATGTTTGGAAATAAACAACTTATATCGTATTTCATGACTTCTGAGAGTACATATAAATCCTATATAATGACCTATTTAAATAAATTAATTTTGATAATAATGTATGTATATAAAATGAAATAGGTAAGAATAAATATGTAACAGTGAAGATGTATCTCCAACTCGTGTATCAAATCGAATGCGACCTTGGAAAGCGTCGTATATTAAGTTTTCCCTGTTTCACCCTTTCCCTCTGTTCTTCATCTACCCCTCGCTACTTCGCCGTGCTTATTGTCCTCCTTAATGAACCTTCAAGCAGTCTCGAATTCCGTCGCATCGCATTCGTAATTCGCATCCTCAATTTTAATTATTCAGAACGATCGTCAACGACAAATGAAGATAGCTCGTATATTTTCGACATCTTGCAAACAATTATATCTCTCTTAGAAAATATTCTATTCAACACTTCTATTATTGCTTACCGAGATATTGTGCGATATACAGGTGCATTTTTTGAAAAATATAATTTGAAGCTCATTTATTGTTGCAATTATTTGCTTGCATATTTATATCACTTTTATTTTAGATTTCAAGATGGAATATTTAATGTTATTTTTTGTAGTAATCTTTTAATGTTAAAAATTTGTTAATGTTTGTATTTTTGAGGGTTGAAAATTTTTCTTATTTTGCATATTTATAGACAGAATTTCTTTTTTATACAAATTATGAAACTTTTACAATAAAATAACTAAATCATTTAAAAAATTTTATAAAGAAGTAAATATACAAGAATTGTAAAATTTGCAATTGAAACTGAATTTCGCATAAATAAAAATGTAAAATTGTTACGAAATAAATACATGTATAAGAATTTTAAAATTTACGACTGAAACTGAATTTTTATTTTGCACTAATAAAAATGTAAAATTATTCCGAAACAAATATACAATAAGAATTGCAAAATTTGCAATTGAAACTGAATTTTTATTTCGCACAAATAAAAATGTAAGGTTATTACGAAATAAATTAAATAAATTAAAAATTGTATACGTAGCAATAGAAAGTGAATTTTCATTTCGTATAATTGGGTGTAAAATTATTACTAAATAAATAAAAATTATAAAACTAGCACTTAAAATCCTCCACCACAGTAAACAAAATGAAAGCACCTTCGTGAATAACAGACATATCAAGTAAATAAAATGAAAGCACATTCTCAAATGGAGAAGTACAAAATGGAGGTTACTGCCATTACCACGTAAATTGAAAACAATAATTATAAAATGCAAGAGACACATAGCGGTTATCTAAATACGAGAGAAGAGAAATATCAAGTCGAGAGGTAATTGGATTAGCATGGTGGCGAATCGAAAGAAGCTTTATTAAATTCTACAAGCCATTAATTCCGTAAATGTGACAGAGTTTGTCGTTGTCCTTTTAACGCAGCCAGATGTAAATGCCGTAATGCTTCCGGGAAACATTATTTTGAAAGGATTGCTGAAAATTCGTGAATTATGGAACGCGCATTTCGTGTAACAATAAACGAAACACAGCACGGGGGTGCGGAGAATTCACGGTAATCCAGTTTCTCGCTAGCCGTTTCACTTGGTTAATACAATAACTCGCCGGAGCGTACCAAAATTCTTCGGGGGACATCTTTTGTGGACTTTTCCGTTAAAAAAAAATGGAAAGTGCTGCGTAAAATTAAGCAATTCCCGCGAAACGCTGGGTTTAATAGCTTTTTTGAACTTCGCTTTCGTTTATAATGGAGAAAGTAAATTGAATATTCAAAAGGGTTGTATGTTTTTAATCGGAATTTTTATTATAGAGATTTTTAGTTATTTGGATTTCTGTGTTCTGGGGATTTTTGTCTTTTAGGGAAGTTTTAAGGCTCTCAATTTTTGTAGTTTGCCACTTTTTTATTTTAATATTTTTAAGTCTTTGATTTTTTGAAATTTTTAAGTTTCTTATTTTAGTGATTTTTTTAGTGCATATAGGGATTTAGGGTAATAGGGATATGGGGATTTGGGACAATAGAAATTTGGGACATTTGCAATTTGGAGATATAGGGATTTGGGAATACAGGGATTGGGGCATATGGGGATTTGGGATAATAGAAATTTGGGACTTTTGCAATTTGGGGATATAGGGATTGGGACTTTTGCAATTTGGAGATATAGGGATTTGGGAATATTGGAATTTGGGAATATAGGGATTTGGGAATATAGGGACTGGGGCATATGGGGATTTGGGACTTTTGCAATTTGGGGATATAGAAATTTGGGAATATAGGAATTTGGGAATATAGGGATTTGGGGATATAGAGATTTGGGACAATAGAAATTTGGGACTTTAGGGATTTGGGACAATAGAAATTTGGGACTTTGGGAATTTGGGAACCTGATAATTTGGAAATTGAACTATTTGTAGATGTAAAAATTTTGGAATTCTAGAAAATAAATAATTTCTTTCCTTTCTTGCCTCCTTTTCCACCGACAGCCCTAATAGTCTCAAAATAAGAAACGCAAAAATTCAACACTACAACCCTACACCAATGTTACTAGCACCAATTATAATGTAGACGCGTCGTAGCATTATCTACATTAAACACACTATTGTCAGAAAACAAATTGTTATTATCAAAGTAAATTTGTCGGGGCTCACCTGAAAGCCGTCGTATGTCCAGGAGCCGAATTTCATCTCGCAACGTTGATCGTCAAAGGGGAACCAAGTTATGTCTATCTTGCAAGTGCTCTTGAATATACCTGGCGGTACGTACAAGCAGGTTCCATTGTTCTTGACGACGACGTTGGTCGGGTAAGTACCGTCGAACCCTTCGTCGGCGCTGTAACCGACAAATCGTTAACGTTAAACGGGGTTCGATTGATTTTTTTTGCTTTTTTTTTTTCTAAACAATATCCACGGTATTCTTCAGCTCTCGATCAACGGTTAAAAATAGACGGACGATGCGACACCTGAAGCGTAGACACCTGAAGGATAACCGATGAATATTCAAGGTAGGCTTCGTGATAAAATCAAGTCGATCGAGTATAAGATTTTTACATAGCTTTTTGTCGATGGACGAAAATATTGTAAGGAAGTTTCAGTGAAATATTTTATTCGGTGAAGATTTTTTTTAATTCGTTTTAATTGGCAATTTTAATTATAAATATTGCTTGTCATGGTGTTATAAATAAGTCAGGAATGTATTTTGTTATATTTAAATTAGTATTGCATTTAAAGTTTAATTTGTAGTGAAAGTTTTTGAATAATTTGTCAAAATCCATATGAGTCATATTTGTCACATTCGTTCATATGTGTCATATTTGTCACATTCATTCATATGTGTCATGTATGTCACATTCGTCTGTATGTATTATGTTTATCAAATTTGTTCATATGTGTCATATGTGTTACACATGTCATAAGGCATATTTTGTCATACTTATGTGTCATATTAACTCAGCACATACGTTAGTTATATTTACCCACATGTTACATTTGTCATACTAACTCATATGTACCATATTTGTCAAATTTACACATGTGTATATCATATTTGTCACATTATTTCATGTGTGTCTTTATCCATGTGTGTCATTTGTCAAAATCCATATGTACCACGTCCATCAAATTTCATATGTGCCATATGTGTCAAGTTAACCCACGAGACATACATGTCACATTATCATATGTTATATTAACCCAGAAGATATGTTTGTCATATTCACTCACATGTGTCACATTTGTTACACTTTCTAATATGTGTTACATTTGTTACACTTTCTATTTGTCCAATTTACTCATACGTGTCACATTTGTTACATATACACGTTACATGAATCTGGTCCAAGACATGTTACACTTACTCTATGTTACATGAATCACGTTAGTTACATGTCACATGAATCACATTACATTTACTGTATGTCACATAAATCAGAGTCATCATGTGTTACTACATGTAACGTGCATCATGTTCGTCATACGTCACATTGACCACACGTCATATGAATCGTGTACATCGCACATTTACTATATTTAACCTATGACCTAGCCATTGAATTTGATCAGTATGCAACTACCATAACTGATCAATATTGAAAATGATAAGTGAGGACGTTTAATGGAGATTACGTATCAGAATTGTTGCAATATGTAGTTCCCGCACGAGCTGAATGAGAGATAAATAAAATCTCCAGACCGAAATAAAATAGTTCTTTCATTCGAACTCCTTTGTCTCTAACGATGCTTTGTTCTCGGGCGCAGGTGTTTCCGAAAATTAAAATATTGAATTACCACTGCATCTTGTTACGAATTTCGTTCCAAATTGAAATCGATTTATTGTTACTCGGGCCAGTTGCGAACGAAATTCAATGTTACCTTTCAGTCCGCTTAAGAATTACAGAAATTCGTATTTAAAGAATAAATAAAATTACTATTTTAAAAGCGTACGAAATAATTCATCAACATTTTCTTACTTTCTTTAAATATACTTTTAATCAATTTTATGTACATTTTAAAAAATTGTTCAATTTTTCTAATTTTAAAAATTGGAAGGAGTGGTTTAAAGGAAAATTTTAATGTTCAAATAGGGAGAAATTTTCTTTGAATAATTTTGATGACATTATAAATGCAGAGAACACGTGAAAGAGTGGTAATCTATGGATTAGGATGAAGATTTCAGTAAAAGCTTTGAAAGGCTGCTTGCCAATGCATCAACGTCTTGGCTGCCACTATAGTTCGACGTATCCATTTTGTACATCACCGGATAAATCAGCTGTCTAAAAGACTCGATGTGAAACAGTAATGTGACGGGTTATTTTATATTTCACTATCATTTCTCAAGTCTCGAAACTACAGAATTCTTGCACTATAAATTTTGAAATTTTCACGTTTAGGAATTTGTAAATTTTTTAATTCTTAATTCTCACAATTCACAAATTCCTAAATGCCTAAATCCCCAAATTCCAAAATTCCGAAATTCCAAAATTTTCAAATTTATTAATTTCCAAATTTCCACGTTCCTAAATATAAAAATTCCCAATTCCCTCCATCCTCAAACTCCCAAATTCCTAAATCCCTAAATTCCTAAATCCCTAAATCCCTAAATCCCTAAATTCCTAAATTCCTAAATCCCCAAATTCCTACATGTACAATTCCCTATTCCCCCAAGTCCCTACATCCCCGAATCACTATATCCCTAAATCCCTATATCTATCCCCAAATTCCTCAAACACCTGAAATTGTATATATCCACAGAATTAAACGAAACAAAATTTTTGGCGGGAAAAGTCCGGTATCAGAATAAGTAATCCAGATAGATTGGTTGTCGCAAAAATGCAGGAACGTAATATCGGCGAGTTCCCTTTGCCATTTCGCCGGCAGGTAATTTAAAGCTCGAAACCAAAGCAATCATTAGGAAGAACGGCGAGTGAGCATTGAACTGAGAACCATCCAACTTGCAGGCTTGATTCCCTTCTCGCTTTCAGCTTGCTTCATTTAACTACACTGGCGGCAAATCGAGAACTATCGGAAAGTCAGAGAAAAGATAGATTGCTAGCTCGCTATCTTTCTGCATCCTATTCTACGTCGTACCTTTAGACTGCTACTTTATAAAAGTAACTTCGTAGTTACGATGTTAAAGGTGCATCAACGTTTCACGGATACACTTGTGAGAAAAAGAGAATCAAATTCTGCTATTCTTTTTATATGTGGATATAGGTATATTTATTAGGTTGATTCAATTTGTGTTTACCAATTACTAGTTCTTTCTATTTACAGACTAGTTCATAATTTTTTGAATTTTGAACAAAATTAAAGAACACATGTTTGACAATAGCATAATCTAATTTAGTACTGAACTAAGTTAAGTCAGATTTAATCAGTCTAACTGAACCTCAACCTAATCAAACTTAAGGATGAATCTAATTTAGTTAAACATGGACCGAACCTAATTTAACCAAACTACTTAACCTAATCTAAATCAACCCTAACCTAATTTAGATAAATGTGAATCCAACTCAATCTAACCTAACCCCAACCTAATGCAGCCTACCCTCAGACAAAGAGCTCAGATTTCAAAGTTAGCACAACTCCAACTTGATCTAACCAAAATTAAACCGATCCTAATCTAGTGTAACTAAACCCTAACCTAATTTAGCTAAATGTGGTTCCAACTCAATCTAACCTAACCCCAATCTAATCCCACCTATCCTCACCCAAAGAGTCCAAATTTAAAAATTAGCTAAACTCCAACCAGATCTAGCCAAATTTCAAAACCCCTTAATCAAACTTGAACCTCGCCTACTCCAGTCTAACTTAACCCCAACCTAACCTAGTTTAACTCGATTCTAACCTAACCCCACCATAAAACTATCTGAAAATATTCCGCAAGAGCTCTCCCAGCGCTAACTGAAAAAGCCATCTCACGGAGCGCCCTCCGCTAAAAATACTCGATTACCTTACATCGGTTACCATCCCGTTGGAACAGGGCGGTAATTGATCGGTCACGTAGCATCATCCCCCGTCGCTGGTAATTTAATGTCGTTGTCGAAGGGGGTGTTCGCGCGAATTTCGCATGCGGCGGAAAGAAGAGGACGCGTGGAAGCACACGGGGGTGCAGTGTGCCGTGAAAGCGAGGACGAGTCAGGAAGGGTGGCTGTTGGTCCTGTTGGGTGGGTGTGGCAAGGCAGAAGCAAGCCAGGGTGAGCACAGAGGGTGGATTCAAAAAGAATGAAATAACGGATTGGGTTGCGGCCAACTGGCCGCTTTCCAACCAATCCTTAGTCGGCTGGATGCGGGAGTGTATTATGTATACCGTTCACCCGCCTTATATTCGTGCCCCCGTGGAATCGTTCCGATGCATCCCATTCAAAATCATATTTCCCTGTGAGCTGTCCGTAAGGACAGGGTGGTAACGGGCCAGAAACGATAATCGAGAATGAACGGTCCGACGATTCCTCCGAGTTTCGCGGACGTTCATTAACGACACTCGGGCAGGCTCGCGCGGAATCGTAACGGGGCGGGAATTTTACGCGCGAATTGCTCGCAATTACCAGTATAAATACGGGAGACACCGTTTTACAGATGCACTCGTTGCATAGAGGTGTTCGATGGACAGCGAACAGCGGGTGTAAAATTTATGCAATCGTTGAGGGTGAGGGAAAGTGGAGCATGGTTGATGAAGATGACCTTGGAATTGGGAGGTCTGAGATGGTCGATCTGATGACTGCTGAATGACCAAGTGCGGAATTTGGGTATTGGCGTTTGGGATGTGTAGTATGGGGAATTCTGGATTTGGGGAGGTTTGGGTTTACAGATTTAGTTATTCTGAGATTTCAGGAAATTTCCCAATTTCTAAATTTCCCATTTCCCAAATTTCCCATTCCTAAATTCCCCAATTTCTGAACTTCCAATTACTAATTTTCCCAATTTCCAAATTTATCAATTTCTATCTTTTCCAACCTCTAAATTCCCCATTTCCTAAATTTTCCATTTCTCAAATTTCCCATTTCCCAATTTTTAAATTTCCCAATTCCTAAATTCCCCATTTCCTAATTTTCCCAATTTCCAAATTTATGAATTTCTAAATTTCCCAATTTCTAACTTTCCCAACCTCTAAATTCCCCATTTCCTAAATTTTCCATTTCCTACATTTCCCAATTTCTAAATTTCCCAATTCCTAAATTCCCCAATTTCTAAATTCCCCATTTCCTCAATTTTCCCATTTCCCAAATTTTCCATTTAGTAAATTTTCCAACTTCTAAATTTCCCATTTCCTAAATTTCCCATTTCCCAAATTTCCCATTTCCCAAGTTCCCAAATTCTTGAATTTCTAAATTTCCAAATACTTTAATTCCTAAATTCCCAAATATATAAATGTCCATATCTCTACCCCAAAAATTCGAAACATCCAATTATAAATTGAACAATAGAGCAACGTTATCTCGTTAACCGCGTAAGACAGCATAATTGAACGATAATACCGTAACCCATACGTAATTCTATACGTAACTAATCGAACCGTAAGAATGAAATGCAACGATTAACATTTCGAGTACCGGGTCACTTGATTGTATCAATAGAAGGTTCGTCTTCCTTTCCATTTTCAATCGAACATCCCCGATAAAAAACCACAAACGATATTGGCATACATTAGAGAATATTAACAATCCACCGTGATTTCATGCATCGACGGCCACGTTCCGATAAAGTTCGATTCAATACACTGCAGCTGCCTTTCCTTTCTGAAAAAATTCATTTAATAAAGTTCCTTTAGACTGGTTGTGCTATCCTCGGCGTTTCAACCATCGACAGCTATCTATCTTGTACATACACTGTGTTTTGTAAAAATGTATCTTTGTACAAATTAAATTCAATTTACTGTAACAAGATATTTGTTGCTTTTATCCTTCACTTTTTTATATTTTGGGTACAATTAATCTAGTGCAATTTATATTCAATATTGTCAAGTTTTATGAAAAAAATTTTTAAAATTGTTAGGTTATAAAATTGCATATTGAATGCAACTTATCAAGTGCATACAGTATGCACTTTGCAATTTATCTATTACAAAAAATTCACTCATGTAACATATATGAAAATCATATTATTTTTCAGTAATCATATACTGAATTTATTAATCTACATACATAGGAATAATCTATAAAGAACATCCATGATTAAACCACAAAACAGAATTAAATTCCCGTTTCTTGAATTTCCGCATCGAATGCATGAAAAAGAAACGTAATTAACCTCCGGTGCTCGACTACAGATAATTTTTCTCCGTGAAATTCCGTAATTTTTATGCAAAATATATCTCTGTATCGTGAATACCTTCGGGGATACCCGAGTAGGTCAATTTAAATAGAACACCCTGCACGACACACACGCAAATGCAGAAGTGCATCCCAGGTAAAATAGTTTCGGTTCATCGAACCTTCAAACCCTTTCGAACAACCCGACACGAACCTGGAGGTCGAAGGGCAAGAGGGGCACGCTCGTGATCGGGGCTGTAGCTACGAATGGGAAGAGGGATGATGCCGGCTGGTTTGCAATTGGGTCTTTTGTGCGAGTTCTCGTTTGATGCCGTCAAGCGAATTTTACAATCACGAAATCAGAAAAAAAGGGAATGGTTGACAGAGCTTGTAAACGGGACAAAATTAAGTGGAAACGAGTGCTTCGGGATGAATGGATCGGGCTGCGATATGTCGATAAAAATCACATTTTGGATTTTTGTTCTTTCACCTATCTGAATATTCAGACAACAAATTTGTATACGCTTTTGTTACTTTTTGATGTATTTAAATTCTTTTATTGTACTGATGTTTGATTTAAAGTGAAGTTCGTGTGTCAAATAAAATTGATGTGTTAAATGATATCAAACGCATCAAATTACACTTCATTCATTTTTGAATTTTTGTTAATTAAATTTAATGATGATCAATTTTATTTAATACAGTAATTAATATGGCAAGTGTTAATTATTACATATATTAATTAATGTGTATCATTTAACATGGTAATTTATATTCATATATTAATTAGCAATATATTTAATGTATTAATACATTAATTAATATATTAGTTACTAATATGAAATTTGATTAATAAAAATAATAGATAATAAAATCAATTAAAAATGAATATGCTAAAAAATTCACATACAAAATTACTGTATTAAATAAAATTGATATGTCAATAACTGAATTAAGAAAGTAAATTGTTGTCAAAGAACAATATATATTTTTATTAAAATTGAAAGATCCAATCCAATTATTGTACTAATTATTTTGATACCCGCAATAAGGTAATAAAAAGTAAATTAAATTTAAATAGTATTAAATTATATTCTGAACACAATAGCATTCACGGACAAAGAAATCATAAACAATAACCAATATGAACAATAAATAATATAATAGTAACAATGCATTGTAATATTTCGCAATTGTACCCTTATAATACGAGATGTGTTTATCGCAATTTGTAACAAATTGCAAATAAACGAGAAAATTAAAAAGGAAACGTTAAATGAATGTCTATTGTTAAGCTCGAAACATTCGAAACACCATTGTATAGAGGATAAATGTTTGATAGAGGTGGGTCACGCAATTCGAGGTTTAAACCATGATGATAAGTCAACTCCTGGGCTAAATTTATGACGTGGTTGCTGGCAACGTTATTTAGAGAACCACCGTTAATCTACAGGTTCCATAAAACCAACTATCTATCATATAAGTCAGTCACTTGGGTAAATACCTCGGTATCGATGAATTTAATGTGCTGTTGCACTTTTTATTGCTGTAGTACGTTCATCGTAACGGGAATTCACAGTTGTAGTAAATTTATGTATTTGGGGGAAGATATGGTGCCAAATTTTCAAATTAGGGAAATTAAGAAATTTCATTTCTGCAACTGCTATTTGGTTTGAAACCAGACACCACAAAAATAAAATGACACTAAATCGTTTTTAGACTGAATACACCTTTGCGTCTAATGCAATCCAGCGCAGAAATGAAGAATTAACTGATACACCTGGCAAAACTAAATTAGCGATAATAAAAAATTGCAGTTCCTTACTAAAACAGAGATCTGAATAAACAATTTGCCCAGCTCATCGTGAAAGTACCGCGAGACAGTTAAGTGGGCGAATAACGTGAAACATTTGAAACTCTAAAAAAGCTGGAAATTATAGGAGAGTGACAGGGAAAATGATGTGAGATCGGAACAGAAGAAAAAGTGTACGGCCACTCTGGTGCAAGAAGGATAGCATAGAACAATGTCGTGCAATTTAAAAGGGGGCAGAGTCGAGACATTCGTTTCCGGGAAAGAATTGGAGTTGTAGAGTTCCTCCGGTCGAAAGGTTCGAACTCCGCAGTGCTAAAACATTCACGACATTTAAAAATCACTCGGTCGGATTTTCTGTATTTCGGCAAAGGATTCCCAGCCGTTGTAGAGCATCATTGTGAATTAAATAGCTACTTGAACCGAGACACCATTGTCGATCTGAAACTCCGGCGTGCAACCGGCTCTGCAGATATAACTCCATTATTGCACGACATTTGGCAAAGCCAGTGCCGCCTAGATAGTTCTCGAAAATGTTCTGGGATTCGTCGTATCAGACCAGATTTCCTCGTCGTTCGAATTGAACAATCGCTTTGTACCCCCTCTAAACCCTTCGTGTCTTGTTGTTAAATTCTCGATGGTACTTGCAAATCTTTCGATGTACTCGATACTTATTCTTTGGGATACACCTCCATTTTCATTGATATGATACTGGTATTAGAAGTGTAATGTTTGTATATGTACACGTGTTCTGTGGAACTATTTGTATGTATTAAGGGATTTTATCATTACTTATTAGGTAGTTATATCTCTAGATCCATTGAACCTTGCAGTCTATCTTTGTATTAGTAGGTTCACAGATTCCTATATACTTAGATACCTAGATATCTACACATGTAGACACCTAGACACCCAGATACCTATACACCTAGATATCTATACATGTAGACACCTAGACACCCAGATACCTACATACCTAGATATCTACACATGTAGACACCTAGACACCCAGATACCTATACACCTAGATACCTAGACACCTACACACCTAGACACCCAGACACCTACACACCTAGGCACCCAGATATCTACACACCTAGACATTTAGACACCTAGAAACCTAGACACCTACACAACAAGACACCTAGACACGTAGACACCTAGACAACAAGACACCTAGGCACTTAGACACCTAGACACGTAGACACCTAGACAACAAGACACCTAGGCACTTAGACACCTAGACACGTAGACACCTAGATAACAAGACACCTAGGCAATCAGACACCTAGACATCTAGACAAATACCTAGATCCCAAGATACCTAATAACTGTATAAACCTATCCAACGCAATCCAAATTCCCAGTAACAATTCCCAATAAAATAAAGGTTTCCATAAACAACAAAATTCACGAAATGATAATACAACTCAAAATAAGTGGAAAGTTTGTAGGTTTCGAAAATGGGCCATTTGGTACGCAACGGAGCAAAACACTCGGCGAATTTCCCATTATCCGTCGTCTTTGTAACCGAACGTTAAATGCCGTTTAGTCATGCGTACAGTGTAACATCAACGAGCACTTCAATTACCGTTTTCACCGGAATGCGGTCAACCCGAGATCCGAAACGAAAGAGAGGCCGAACCAGGAAGGTGGTGAGGTGGGGCTAGGTATCGTGCTGGGCTTATTGAAGCCTAAATCAGTTTGGCTAGGCACGGCCGCATGACTTTCCAGTAATTAGGTATTGAGAGATCGTTTCCAGGACGCCGGACAATATATATCGGTGGTACGGTGACGGAAAGCGCGATTTCGCTAGTATGCAGTTCCGAATGCTGGCAACCCCTATCCATCGGTTTTACCCAACCCAACCCTTTCCATTCGACGAAGATTAAGTGGTTTTCAGGCCCCTGGGCGTGAACAGTGCCAGAGATATCGTAGATACAATCGAGCAGGTGGAATTCATTCCGCGCATCGTGAATGTGATATATGATATAGCTATGTATGTATATGATACCCGGGATAAATTATTGCGCACCGATGTTCCAAGAACTACGGCACACCTGCGATGGACGTTTTTCCTTTCGAGTGACGATGCGTCTCTGCCATGGATCCTTCGATCTCTTTTGTGCTCTTCAACGTAACGAGGAGACGTCTGTGGAAATCGCTTTTCCAACTGCGTCTTGTAGAATAAAATCGATTTCATGTTTGTTCTCTGAGCTTCAGGTGAATTCAATTATTTATACGGTTTAGTTTTACAAATACACCAATTCATAAATTTTTAGTGGTTACATTCAAAGATGAAAATCTCTAAACCTCAAATGTATAAATTCCATTCTCTTCAATACCTCTGTGGGACAAAATTTAATCAGCTACTCTGCGTGTAACTGTATTGTCCATATCGATGTAACTATACATGCATATCATAGTCAATATTAAGATTCAGCTACATTCAGACATCATGACCTAGACATGTTCCTAAAATTAGTCCAAACACCACCAAATTAACTCCATCTCCCAAAACCCCAATCCTCAGTAAATAACTAACAATAAAATTCTACCTTGCTACCAAAATTAACTGAGGCCCAAAACTACCAAATTGACTCCATCACCGAAAACCATAATCCTCAATAAATAACTACGAATAAATTTCTAGCTTGCTACCAAAATTAACTGCGGCCCAAAACTACCAAATCCACTATCTCCATCTTCCAAAACCCTAATCCTCAACAAATAAAATTCTATTTTCCTCTCAAAATTAACTCAACAACCACCAAATTGACTCCACCTCCAAAACCCAAATCCTAACCTAAATTCCAAATGAATCAATCTCACAAACACTTATTTAAAACAACATAAGATTTGTCCAAAACCCAGGTCTAAATAAAGGTCACATCAAAGTCACCGATGAAAAGAAACCGTGTATCCGCGAGAAAACCGCGGTACACGAGGTAACAGTAGCTAGGTGTATCTGTTCGGACGATTAGCAGTGAATGCAGAACGAAATCCGGCCAGTGTTCGTCAGATTTGGGTGACCGCATATCGATCAGTGCGGCAATCGAAACGCTATAAAAGTTTAGGCATCTAGGGTGTAGCAGTGGAGGGCCGGTGTTCATTATGCATCCGCAAACAGGACAGTAGGACACGGTGGTCGAAGGAAGAATCGCGAGGACGAGGCCCAACATGCTCGAACCCCGAAGAGGGGTCCAGGGGATACGATTTAATCTGCTTTGGCTGGAATTTCAAAATACGCGATGGCTAATGCATATTGCCTTTGGCCCTGTTCCAACTTCCCTATGCAGTCGAATCCACCCCCTCCACTGTTCTCGACCCTCTCTGAGGCTTCCTCTTTCTATCCCGGTTTGTACCAGCAAACGATTCTATCCTCGTCACGAATGTAAACTCATTTTGTCATGCATTAAGCGGCCACATCCTTCGACCTTTTCGTACAACGCTGCAACGATCTGGACCTCGCCAGATATATGGGGACTGGGGGATTTTTTTGGAGATTGAAGTGGGAGAATTGGGGAATTTGGTCTTTGGAATTTGGGGTTTTAGGAATGTGCAGTTTGGAGCTCGATGAATTTGGAGATGTTTGGGGGTACTGCAATTTGTGGGTGCAGATTTGGGCAGTTGGAATTTGGTGCCTTTGGAATTTGGGGTACTAGGAATGGAGCTCGATGAATTTGGAGATGTGGATGTTTGGGGTACTGCAATTTGTGGGTGCAGATTTGGGTAGTTGTATCTTGGCAATAGGTGGGTGTAGGAATTTGGGAAACTTGCGATTCAGGATATTTGTGATTTGGGGTACAGGAATGTGGGAATCGAGATTTGGGTGTCCTGAAATTTGAGGGCAAACCGATTTAGGAACATGGGGATTTAGACACCTTGGGAATTGTGAACTTTCGAAATTGAGGATGTAGGAACTTTGGAGTCTAAAAATTTGGGAATATAGGAATTTGAGAGGTTGGAAATTTGAAAACAATGCGAATTTAAGAAGTTTGCAAACGTAAAAATTGGAAAATTGAAAAATGTAGGAATTTCGAAACTTGCAAAGCTGAAAATTTGAAGACCAGAAAACCCGAAGACTTATGACCTAAAAACTTATGAACCTAAAAACTTGTGAACCTCAATTGTGAATCTAAAAACCTGGAACCTCGTAAACCTGAAAACCTGAAAATACGAAAATTGTCAAACATAAAAACCAAAAATTTTCAAATTTGAAAAATACAGAAATGTTGGAGTAAAAAGTATGTCAGGTATACAGGTGCTTATCGAAAGAGGGACAAAGTTGCATCGAAGTGTACAACGTGTCGAGTCGCTTCAAACGATATTTATGCCATATTAATCGGATATCTCTGTTATATGCGGCTGCACGAGAGTCAGACAGTGTTTGTGACGGTGGCCTAATATCGAGTCACAGACACGACGCCTGCAACCGATCCGGAAATCGCTCGTGCGAAACGAAATCTTCTCGGACACGACCACTTGTTCACGGATACCTGCTTTTTGATAGTTTCCTACAGAGGGACTGTGCATAATCTGAACTTATACACACATTCTTCCTCGTGAATTGACTCCTCAAACAATTTTAAACTAAAACCTTATTTTTTCTCTTCATGCATTTTGTCTGAAGACATTTTATAATATAACTAAAAAATCAACGTAATAATAAAAATTACAACGTAGCATAACAATAACATAATAATAAAAATTAAACTTTATTTTTTTTTTTTTTTATTATGTCTGAAGATATTTTATAATATAACGCTAAAAAATGAACGTAATAATGAAAGTTATAACATGGAAGTCTTGGAAAGAAAATATAGTAAAACATTAAAAAAATTATTAACTGTGAAATATTTTAAATAAACGAGATATGACATAAGGAGGAGCAAGTATCTTATGAATCGTTCATGTTTTTCATATTCTAGTACATTTTTATGTGAAATACTACAAATAATCAACTTGTAATTGGACAGTTTCTAAATGTATGTGTTTTAAACAGAACTGAAAAAATTGTAATGATGTTTAAGTGACAGGGTTTGAATAATCACGATTTTAGGCTTGATACTTGTTACCTGATACTTGAAACTTGATCATTGAAACTTGAAACTTGATCTTGATACTTGAAACTTGATACTTAATACTTGAAACTTGAAACTTGATATTTGAAGCTTGTAACTTGAAACTTGATGCTTGAAACTTGATACTTGTATCAATGTATCAAAGTGTCTACTATATGAAAAATATATAAAAATGTCTACTATTTAAATGCATAATTGATTTTGGTTCCAAGGTGGGGTGAATCCTAGGGAAAAAATTCAGTGTCAAGGCACGGCGAATCGTGGAGAGGAGAAAAATTGGACTAGCAGCGTTTGAATTGTCATGTCGATGTGGGTGAAACAAGCTTAATGCGTTTAGGGTCATTTGTCCGGACCGGAAAACGACCGGTAACAGTCTCATCAGGGAGCATTTCCATCCGGAAAGCGCTAGTGATTGCGTTTTTGCACCTCATGAATTCTGCAAGAGTATCGCACAAAGTACCGTCAAAATTATTGTCGAAAATGCATAGAATCCCTGCATCAAAATACACGAGAAAAATACATGTATTTCGAAAATTTGATTTGAGTTTATAATAAAAGGAAGCGAGTTATTGCGACCGTTTCATTTGAGGAATGAACAATTTTATGAATGAGATTCGCCTATTCTGGGTGTAATTTAATATTTTTTTTGTATGTGTAATTTGGATTAGTAGAAACAATGACAGAATGTTCCATTGCTACGGATAGAGTATTGTTCTTTTTCATAATTCGAACAATAAACAATACACTGCTGTGCTTTTCAACTGGATGTTTATTAAAATGCTGTTTTGCTATCTCTACTTTTGCAGGCTTTATGTCATCCTCTATGTCTCCATTTCCTTTTATGCAAATCTGGATGAATAAAAATGAATTGCCCAAATTGCGTGTGATATATATACAAAATGGGGAGGTAATTGCTTTTGATAGTACAGGATTTAGGAAGGTGGTTAATAAACTTGTAAATTTACAAATATACTTGTAAATGTAATTTAGAAATTTGGAAATTTAGAATCTTAAAAATGCAGAAATGTGGTAATTTAGAAATATGGAAAAGGTACTTGATAATTTTTAGAAGCTTAAAATTCGAAAACTCGAAAGTCTGAAAATTTCAGAATTTTAAATTAAAAAATTTGGGAACTTGGAAGCATAGAAATTGTCAAATAAAAAAATTGAGGATTATTATACTAAATGGTGAAATAGCAATTTTCTGTAGATAGTCATCGAACGATTGGAATTTTCCGAAAAACAAAAATGAAGTCGTGAAAATAGGGTCGTATTTATAAAATGCGAGCCATGGAAGATCGGTTTGCCCAGTCGGTCATTTGTTGATACTGTTAATTGGTGAGCCGTGCAGTCGGATTAAACGACTTTCGTTCTACTTTCATTTTATCGCCGGTACTTGAACGTTCGACGTTGCTGGCTTTGTATTCGGAACGCAGCACGAAATTCATTAATTAGATTACCGGCAACTTCGGTAAATACCAGCGGAGAAAAGAAATTAACGAGGAGAAGGATTTACCGATCTAAGAGATTACTTACACGAGAAATGACATTTTAAATAAACATGCTGCTGATAGATTTGTTTCTTGCTCGAAGTTTAATTAAACTCAATCCGGCTCTCTAATTGCGTTGTAGAGTAATTAACCCTTGTACAACGGTCGAGTTCAATTGACCCGAAATGGAAATTCAATATTTTACGATTTCTTCGTGAAATATTCGTATTCGCGAAAACCGATTCACGGTAATCGACAAATTTTTCTGTTCCACTTCTTTTTTTTTATCAAAATCAATTTTTTTTAAATAGTGTATTTTTAAATAAAATTGTTATAGAATTAAAATTCTGAATAATTCAATTAAAATTATGTTATTTTAATGAAACTCAATAATAAAATTGAAAGAATTTTATGATAAAATTATTATATGATGAATTTAACATGATTTTATAAAATTATAATAACATTGAAGCTGGTTTGCAACAAAAATATACAATACAATAAAAATTATTTTACAACAAAGTCCCAATAAAATTGAAATGACTTTACAATAAAATTATTATATAACAAGATAAATATTATTTTACAACAAAGTCCCAATAAAATTGAAATTACATCACAAATAATTATATACATATTTATTGAAATATGACGTTTCAAAGGAATTTTGTGACGCGAATATTTATCGTATGAGACACATGCACGGTTACCAGAACGATCAATGATCAAGAATATTCGGAAAAATATGTCGCTTAAAACCGCGTCCCGATTACGTCGTCCCAAGACGCGTTAATTTCTGACAGAAACCCGGCTACAAGTGCGATGAAACAGTTTGCTTTGCCTTTGATCCCTTGTGAATCCACGCAAATCGGTTTGCACAGACTTCTAATTTTTGTCTTCCTTTTAATTGATACAGATTCGCAGAACGTACGTCAATTAATATTTTTTACCAACCGTAACAAGTTATAGAAAAAATATTTTATAGAAAAATGAGAATATAAACAATCAAAATGAATGTAACAATTAAATGGAATAATCAAAAATTGTCTAAAAGGAGAAATATATAAAAAAGGACCGATGTACTTCGAAGACGAAAACAAAGTGGCTGTTTGTGGAATGAAAGAGAAAAATGTACAATGGAAAAAGAAGGGACACAGAAAGAAGAAAAGCTTGGTTTGCAGTGCCAAGAGCGGAACTGGTAATTAACGGAAAGGAAATTTATGAAAATGGTAGAACGCATGATTCCGAAAGCGTTCCAGATACACAAACGAGAAATATTGTGACAGCAAACATTCGTTTATTTGCCAAACTGCATGGCCACGATGAAAAGTCGCGCGACAGCCGACATTTATTCAAATGGAAATTAGATATGCGGCGTTATGCAAACAGTCTGTTTATATTGGCCGGAATTTATTGTACCCTGCAGTTTAACCCTTTCGCTGCGCCATTCGTTAGTCGGTGCTCGAGTAATCGTGGATATTTCATCGGTGATTGGTCGCTTAATTATTTTAACAATTTTAGCGGATTTAGTAGGGGTTCGGTTACTGGCGATGTTTCGAAACAATGCACCGTTGCAGATTTTTTAATTGACGGACTTTTGGGGTGATGATTGTGTACAAGGATTCATCAGTTGTCAAATTTTCAAATTCTCAATTTTTTAAATTCTCAAATTTTCAAATTCTCAATTTCTTAAATTCTCAAATTTGCAAATTCTCAAATTACTGAGTTCCCAAATTCTCAAATTCTCAAGTTCTCAAATTCTCAAATTCCCAAATTCTCAAATTCTCAAATTCTCAAATCCCCAAATTCTCAATTTCCCCAAATTCTCAAATCCCCAAATCCCCACATCTCTAAATTCTCAAGTCTCAAAAGTTTCAAAGCTCCAAATTCTCAAATCCCTAAATTCTCACATATCTAAATTCTCAAATCCTCAAATTCTCAAATCCCCAAATTCTCACATATCTAAATTCTCAAATCCTCAAATTCTCAAATCCCCAAATTCTCAAATCCCCAAATTCTCAAATCCCCAAATTCTCAAATCCCCAAATTCTCACATATCTAAATTCTCAAATTCTCAAATTCTCAAATCCCCAAATTCTCAAATCCCCAAATTCTCAAATCCCCAAATTCCTACATCCCTAAGTCCCTAAATTCCCTAGTTCTGAATCCCATATTCCTAAATTCTCATTTCCTACATCCCTAAATTCCTAAATTCCCTAGTTCCTAAATCCCAAAATTCTGAAATTCCTAAATTCTCAAATTCGCAAATTTCCTTTAAATTCCTAAATTCTCAAATTCGCAAATTTCCTTTAAATTCCTAAATCCTCAACTCCCAAAATTTCCCATTTTTCGAATTTCCCCATTCTCCAAATTTTTTCCAAAAGTCCCAAAATTTCGAAATAGCTAAATATTCCAACTCCACATCCAACTCCATCTAAATTTAACATTTCTCAAATACCCAAACATGAAATTTATCCTTTAAAAATATTTCTGTGGCGTAACATCACGTGACGAAATTCTTGGTCCAAGAAGGCGAACGAAAAGGCGGGAAAATTATTGCGGCAATAAGTTCACATAGAAGCAAACGCTAAGTTAAGTGTGCGTGTTAGGCGAGCGTGTCACAAGTTTATGAGGCAGACGTTTCAACGGAACAAAGATTCAGTGGAAATCGTGGAGCAAAAAATATCATTTGCTACAAGCTGACACCGTTGCGAATTTTATTCCCGCGAAAATTGCACGAGTACCGCAACGTGAAACTTCACTCGGTAACCTTAATGACACACGCTGCCATAATTGACGGCCCTGCATGCTCGGATCTACTTTAATTAATTACAAAGTTAACAACTTCAATTACACCGCATAAAGGTGTTAAGCTAACTCGGGGATGAACGAAAAATTCTAGCGCACTGCAATCTTTTCGTTAATTACTAAAATGTGTCGTCGTTAATGGGATTCGCTTTAGATTGCATCTTAATCGACAACAAGTATCAAGTTTCAAATATCAAGTTTCAAGTTTCAAGTATCAAGTTTCAAGTTTCAAGTATCAAGTATCAAGTATCAAGTTTCAAGTATCAAGTAAAAATTAAATGATTACACTGTCATTTATTTAAAGTAATTATTTTGTAATTAAATTATAAAATTCAAATTACACTTTCAAAAAATGCAGATTCTAACAAAAAAAGAAGTTTCAAATTAAAAAATTAAAAATGAAATTAAAATTGTTGAGAGATTTATCGCTTAATGAAGATCATTAAGTAAAGACCGCAATCGATAACAGCAAATATTAATAATTAATTATTTCATTCTGAGGAAAATTAATTAGATTAAATTGAAAGCTGTTTACGTTCACTTATTCCAATGCTGAAGTAAAGCTAATATCGAATTGATTGTTATTCTTTTAAGTTTCTTATATATATTGATACGTTTACAATTAGCATTGAAAAGCATTTTATTGCACGATATAACACTGTTATTGTATCGTATTATAGTGTTTTCGCAATTAAATTGCAGACTGATGAGTCACTGCGTAATTTGTGTTTCCCGTGATATTAACAGACTAAATTCTAACTGGGATTAATTATTGTAGCAATCGTTGGAATACTAATTGATTGCTTGGATGATATACAATATGTATACACGTTTACCAACGCAGTTTCCGTTTATTTCAATTCCCGGAGCAAATGTAAAATATGTGCATTTGTAATTGCGGAATGATATGTGAAGTTTCAGTCTTTTATAACTTTCAAATTTATTAGTTTTTAGGCTTTGTAATTTTTTAATTAGTAAACCCAAATTTTTTAATTTTTAAATTTTCAAATCTAAGTTATTATACTTGCAAATTTTTCAATTTTTAGACACAATTACATAATTTCATAATTCCATAATTTTATAATTTCATAATTGCATAAGTGCACAATTGCATAAGTGCATAATTGCATAATTGCATAATTTTTAATTGTATTATTGCATAATCGCACTATTGCCCAATTGCATAATTTCATAATTTTTTTATTGTATTATTGCATAATTGCATAATTACATAATTGCATAATTGCATAATTTCACAACAAACTTCATAATTTCATAACTCCACAATTTCATACCTTCATAACCTAATACCTATAAATTAAAGGCTTCCAAATTAAACTCCCCCAAAAAAATTCCCTATGTCCCCAAAAACCCTATTCAAACAGCAACCCCAGCACAACATAACCTACCAACCCAAATATCAAAAGCCACATCCCTACTCTTCGACATCCCCAGTAACACACTGCACCATAACCCACAAAACGTAATCCAAAGTGTATCAGTCTTCAATTAAAACCGAAATAATTTTCCTTTCGGCCGGAACCGCTTCACAGAGCGCGATTGATAGAGGGAACAAAGAAATGATGGAAGAAAGAGAAAAGAAAAAGTTTATCGAGACAGTCAATCCGTTAAGAACGATCTAGATTCTGAACTATTAGAAGTTCCCGGTGGCAGCGGTATGTGGGGCAAAAGTGGGACGCCGGGCCAAGTGGGTCAGTCGCATTAAAAACAAAGCCACCGCCACCATTTAAAGGGAATCAGGAAAAGTATCTCCCCCGCGCGGAAATATATTGTCGGGAAACGCTTGCGGCCCCTATTGTTTTTAAGTAGGCAATGTATCGTATTTGTCGAATTAAAACTTTACTTTAAGGCGTATTAAAAAGGAACGGACGACCCTCCGCGTTCTATATATCGCCGCGGTATTTGCACTTCGCCGATCCACCCTTCTTTCGCTCGATTCGTTTGCTCTCGAAACAACGTTAACGCTTTCGAAACGGTCTTGTTGTTTCTTCGTGCTACGTAATCGTGGATTTTAGAGCGCAAGCTGGGGAGATTCTAGTTGCGAACAGGGGATGGTTGGCGAACGTGGATTCATTGTGCTATGAAATGTTGAATTTGTTTATATTGACGCAAGGTGGATTATATTTCGACTGATGCGTGTTTTTCGATACAATTTTCAAGTTATAGAGTTTGAAATTTTGAAATTTGTAAATTGGTATTTTGTTATTTTTTTATGGTTATATTTAGGAATTGAGGTGGTTGAAATTTTTGCATGAGAGGTCAAGTTTGTAGATTTCAGAATAGCTGAACTTTTAGTTCTTTAGATACTGAAATTTCTAAGCTAATAAATTTCTGTATTTCTGAATTTTTTAGATACCAAACTTCCAAGATCCAAAAATTCATAAATCCCAAGTTTTGAAGATTCTAAATTTCTAAGATTCTATAGTTCTTAGATTTCAAGCTTCCTAAATTCCAAAGTTCCTAGACTTCAAATTTTCTAGTTCCTAGATTCCAAAATTACCAAATTCCATATTTGGAAACTCTCAAATTCTAAATTACCCTATATTCTTAAACTCCCAAATTTTAAAATTTCTATATATTATATTTCCCAAATTCCCACATGCTAAATTTCTAGATCCGAAAATCACTAGATGTCAATATCACAACATCATAATATCACTATAATTCGATATTCTGATATTCTAAAACTTCAAAAACTTAGTATCCCCAGGTCCCATCATTCTTATATGCCTACATTCTAATATCCCTAGATCTCAATATCCCTACATTTTAATATCCCTAGACTTCGATATAACTACGACCTAATATCCCTAGATCTCAATATCCCTACGTTCTAATATTCCTAGAACTCAATATAACTACATTCCAATATCCCTACGTTCTAATATTCCTAGATCTCAATATCCTTGCGTTCCAATATCCCTAGATCTCAATATCCCTGCGTTCTAATATCCCTAGATCCCTATATTTCTACGTTCTAAGATCCCTATATCCCAATATTTCTACGTTCAAATATCCCTAGATGTCAATATCCCTGAATACCAATATCTGTAGATTATAATTACCCCAGATTCCAATACTCCTAGATACCAATATCCCTAGATTCCAATACCCCTCGATTCCCAATATCCACCGATTCCAAATATCCCTAGATCCCGATGCACCTACTTCCCGATATACCTAGTCTTCTACATCCCTCGATTCCAATATCTATAAATTCTAATATCCCTAGATTGCCAATATCCACAGATTCGAAATATCCGTCGATCCCAATATCCCTAGATAGCTATTAGGACATCACAGATGCATGACACTGTAAATTTAATATGCATCCTCAAAAGAAACTAGGGACAGATCTCTTACTTTGGATCCATCTCACGCGCCAACTCATGAGTTGACATCAGTAGAAGATCGTTTAGCCGTCGATATAGAGTGACGGTTAGGTTTGCATCTTGGCGTGTAATATATCTTAACCCGTTGGTCGGGCAAACGGGATATAATAAACGGGAACGTCTAGTTGTCGGTGGACAGGAGCCGGTGAAAAGTGGAGCACGCGAGAAACGCGGCGTGACGAGGCGACAAAGCGGCTAATTCATCGATCCTCCGCTCTACTCTACGCGATTCAACCGTGTACCATCTTCGAGAGAGACTCCACGATCCGAGTCGCTATTACCTGCACGCCAAGATTAATATCGACTGCTGCGTTTGAGAGCAATTGTACGATGACGCTGTTCAACGACCGCCATTTCTCTCGAACGTGTGACCGATACCTCCGTCAAACGCGAACGCTCCAAAACTTTGCGTTATACGCCCGTAGATTGTTCCACGAAATTTATGAACAAATTACTTTACTACGTGTACGTATGCTAAATTGGTAATTTAATTATACACGGAAATTAATTTTCGATCTGGGTGAGAAACTTGCATTTGTGCGCTTACTTGATAACTAGTAAATTTAATATACTATGTTAAATGTGATATTTAATATATTTAATATACTGTATTTATTTAATATATTTAGTACATAATACATTTATTTAGTACACATTTAATATATTAAAGTGTACGTTTATTTAATGCGTTTAGTACATATTTAGCACATTTAAGTATACACATACTTAATGTATTCAGTGCACTTTTAATACACTTGTAGATTTATTTAATACATTCTGCTGCAACAACAAAAATTTAGACGGAAAATATAAAATTATAAATTCGATACGTTCATAATTTGAACACAAATGAATATTGTATTTAATCATACAATATTATTGATTACGAGACAAAACTCAAACATCAGGTAATTAGCTATGCTTGCATTAAAGATTGATTACAACGATAGTGCGGCGGATTCCGTAGTTCACGAAGATTGAATAGATCCACGATGCACAATATTTCTAAAAGTGAATTTGAGACTTGACACGGTATCACGTAGCTACGCGTTAATATCGGATCCAGCGTATAAACTCGATTATCTGTAGCTCAGCTCGTAAACATGTGGTCGCGTGTAAACGATCCACGGAAAATAGTAGAACCATGTTGACACGATCACGGTAACATTCATTAATAAGGATAATTCAAAACTGTTTGCAAAAACTAATAACTTCCGGGTAATTACGTAATCGTCTCTATTTAAGCTTGATCCTTGGTTGCCCGCCATTTTGTTGACAGTAGGAGATCCATGTCAAGAAATTAATAATAAACGTTAAATGATACAAAATTAAAAAAGCACAAAACAATAGTATTCTAAAAATATTAAAAATTATAGGGTTGAAATTTTGTATTCATTTTATAAACATAAAATACCTAAATTAGAAAATTGTCTGTGAAATGTGAGATCACTCTTGTAATATGACCAGAAAAATTAGAGATCACCGTAGGAAAGAAAGCAATGAATTTATGTCTCCATATACCACGGACACGTGCAGACACGTGACAATGTTTTACTTTTATAGCGCGGATGTGGTCCCATATTTTATCCACCGGTGTAAATAAACAAGAACACGAATTCAGTGACAAACTTTTTGTCCGACGCGTGTTGCCACGGAATTTGAAGTGGCGGACTCCATAAAAAGAAAACGAAAAAACAAATATGAAAGGGGAGAAAAAAATGGAAGCGAAAAAATGTTTCGTCCGGGAAACTGATAGCGACTGTAAATTGAAAAGTGTCATTTCGAGTTGGCGAGTCTTCGCTTTCTGACTTCGTGATGCATGTAGTCAGCAGGGGGTTACTTTTCCCCCATGAAATATACCTTCCTTTTACCACCAAAAATTCAAACGAACTTTATAAAAAAAAATGACAGAAGGAATTTGTGTTGTACGACGCTTTTATTTGAGAAAGATACGTGATTTGAATATGTTTAACCCTTTAAGTTTTCTTGTCGGGTGTATCAATGACAACACAGCAAGGTTGAGGATATGGGTATTTAGGGATATGTGAATTTGAGGATGTGAGAATTTGCAAATAAATATTTCTTGCATTGCATGGAATCAATTCGCATTCGGAATTACAGGTGTATTAATTCTGACGTCAAAATTCAGGAATCAAGCACGTGGTCGCGTTCGCAATACATGTAAATTGCAGGTATTGATTATGCAAGCATGTTTTCGTAATTGATCTTACCAGCATCAGTATAGAATTACGATGGCAACTTGGAATCTGTCAATAGATTATCCGATCGATTAGTTTGTTCGCTGGTTAACGAAACATTCGATGGACAAGAGATACTACAGAATTCTTCTGTTATTTTAGCTTACTTTCTGTTATTTTCTATGTCCCGAAGTTCTTACGTCCTATTCCTATATCTCAAAATTTCTATATCCTGAAATCCATATGTCCCAAAAGTCCTATATCTCAAAATATCTATATTCCGAAATCCATATGTCTCAAAATTCCTACGTCCCACAATTCCTACGTAACTAAATCTCTACGTACTCAAATCCTTACGTTCCCAAATTCCTACGTCCCTAAATCTCTACTTCCCCAAATTCCTATATCCCCAAATTCATAAGTTCCAAAATTCCTACGTGCCAATATCCCTATGACTTTAAGTTCTTATGTCCCAAAATCCCTATGTCCCGAAACTCCTATGTCCTAAAATCCCTATATCCCAAAATTCTTATATCTCGAAATTCCTATAATCCGAAATACTTACGTCCGAAAATCCCTATATCCCTAAATCCCTGTAACCCCAAATCCTTATATAACCTTACCATTTTTGCAAATTTCCGTTCTAATAATTTATTTCTCACCAAAATACTAATAAACCATCTACGTGCCTTACACAAAAAAATGCAAGTGCAAGAACGTTATTACATGTACATTTTAATTGACATATCAGATACGAACATACATAGGTAATTTATATTCTATTCAATTTCCAGCGACATCATTTTGAATTGTGAATATTTATCGAGAAGCATAGGTAGATTTTCGGGACATAAATATTAACCTGGTAGATTTGAAAAGCAGCTGGTTAACTGAGATTCTACTTTATTGCACCCGTCGTGTAACGCGAATTATTCACGGAACGTTTTCGGTGTCAAGCTCAGCTACGATGCAGCTGAGTTTAAATCAGTTTTTGCTCGGAAGAAAAGCATTTTCAATTTGTGAATCTGAAACGACTTCTAACAATGCATATTTCATAATTGTGAACGAAATCCCGTGCGAAATTGAAGGTGCGTTTTAATAAATTTTATAAAATTATTATTTTATAATGCTTCGTTCGTGGATGTAATTTGAAATTCTTTTTTAAAATTAATTATGTGATAAATTTGTTGTGTATCAAATAATTGATTAGATGAAGAACTTCTCGTGTGATTTCATGACATAAAAGTTTTACAAAATGGCGATTGTGACACATCAATTTAAAGCTTAAAGTACAAAGAAAAAGACCATGTAAACGCTTCATTATCTTAATACAAAATAGTAAATTTCTGGTTAGAATCAAATAACGACAAATTCTATGACTGAGTTAAATCTGATTCATATGAAATCAGACTCGACTAAATATCTAATATTTATTATCTCATGTAACAATTCCTATATCGAGCAAATAATTTCTGGTATTTAAATTGTTATTAATTTCTCAAACACGAAACGTGCTTTTATTAATCTTAAATCAAGGAAAATTTATAGAGAAAACATGCCTCTATCAAAGGCAAGTGAACGGCAATAAAGGAATCGCGATCAAACAGTGCTTTGGCACGATGCTCGATATAAAACAGATTGTTCCATGAATATTAAAGGGATGAACGGGGCGATAAATTACCTGTTATACATGAGAACATCAGGCTTCCAAAGTCTGTGTGGCGGAATCCTAAGGTCTCGTACTCCTCCGTAATCCGACACGTTCCATCGCATGTTCACATCATTCCATTCCTGTAATTGGAAACAATTTCAACTTTAACACTTCCCTAATCGATCGCGGAATGTTCCTAATCCTTTCACTATGACATATATGTCTTCCAAAAATAGACTCATGTATGTAGAAATATAGATATGTTAAGATTCATGTGTGGACATTTCAGAATCACATGTGATTCTGAATCACATATGAAGAATAAGAGGATATAGTTAAGATACATGTATGAACATTTTAGTATCACGTATGATTTAGAATCACATATGAAGAATAAGAGGGTATAATTAAGAATCACGTATGAACATTTTAGTATCACATGTGATTTTGAATCACATATGAAGAATAAGAGGATGTAGTTAAGATACATGTATGAATTTTTCAGAATCACATATGATTTTGAATCACATATGAAGAATAAGAGGATATAGTTAAGATACATGTATGAACATTTTAGTATCACATATGATTCAGAATCACATATGAAGAATAAAAGGATATAGATACGTTAAGAACCACATATGATGTTTTCTTTATTTCTGATAATACATGTAATCAAAAGTGATACAGTTACTTCAGTATATGTGACAATACTCATACGTTATACAGAAGTATTCGAGTTTGGATAACGTGACTTCGACATACAATATTGCTTCCGTTCCCGAACAGATCTCTAACCGTGCGGTATACATTACAAAGAATGGATTTCGTGAGAAAACTGAGAAGGTTCCGTATACCCTTCGGAAAGAAGACAAATGCATGCAATCTTGTCGTTCGACCCACGGCACGACGTAAACGAATTTTCAAAGTGCATCGCTATGCAAAAGCAACCGAATCCAGGGCGAAAGTCGCGAAACGAAAACTGACAGAGTTGCCCCCCGTAGAGATGCCCCTTGATCCTTCGATTCACTCACACGAACGACGAGGAATTTTCGTAGATACCTTCGAGGACGTTTTTCAACTTCCTCGACTTTTACGATCAATCTTAAGAAAGCCACTTCGACAACTGGTCGAATCCAGTGAATCTTGAGATTCAAGAAATTTTCACTTTGAACTACGTTCATCTGATTGCAATTACTGTGTCAATATGGCGATTTTTAGTTGGGTACAAAATGGTGTTCATGGGGAGGTGCTAAGAGGAACTCTGAACACTGTTATACTTTATTTAGATAAAAAGATTTGTCTTCGTTATCTAATATAATTTATTCGATCATTCTTGATCTTGAAAAACATTCTTAAGTTATTTAACCTTGATTATTATTGAACTGGTTTCATTTTATTTAGAAAATATTTTATTCTTAAACACTTATGTTTGAAGTCAATTTGAGGTTAACAAAGTTTCAAACAATTGATGTTATATCAATCTTTACTGAAGATATTATTAAAATACTTGATTACTCTTTCTTTGCTCTGTTAACCTATAAAAGCCTTGATACCGAGATTGCAGAAATGTGAATACAGAGCTGGTTGAATAAACCGAATTGTGCAAAAGTGTACTACGCCGATTACATTACACGTTTTAACTGGAAAGTATCGCTTATCTCGAGTTACAGTTAAGGTTTTATTGCATGTACACTGGTGCTGAGGTACAAAACAATGGAAAAGCACAACTGTGTGATAAAACCTCGCTGAGAAACTCTGTGATAAAAAGAGCCACGCGAACTGTATGTTGTAAGTGGGTTTTGTTTTATCAACGAAGAACGAAAAAGGATATTTATGGAATAGCAGCTGGAATATAATGCATATGGAATTTACAAGAGAGAAATTAAAGAACCAAAAATCTGGGACGTTTAACGTAGCGATTTTTAACTGTGAAACGTTTTAATTCTCCTTAACTTTTATCGGAATGCGTTGAACACTTTTTAATATTTAAGTCATTGAATTATCGAATTTTTATATTCTTTAGTTGTTAAATTATTAAATTTTTATACTTATCAATTTTTATAAGATTTCTAAATTTCTAGATTTCTAGATTCCTAGATTCCTATATTCCTAGATCCCTAAATTCCTAGATCCCTCAATTTCTAAATTTCTAAATTCCTAAATTCCTAGCCCAATAAATTTTTAAATTCATAAAATTTAAAGAACCTAAATTCATGCACACCTAAATTTGAGAGCTTAAAAGTTTAACACCATAAGATCAATACCATTGAAAAATTTAAAAACATAAAATTAAATCCCCAAATGTTTAAATTTCGAAATTCTGCAATCTCCTAAAGAGTACGAAGCTAATTAGAATTCGTGGAAGTTCCGCGAACTGCGCGGAAGATCAGAATGAAATTTAAGCCGCGGCCATAACCCAGCTACAGAGTACCATAAAATAACCGTAGGTCCTTTAATAATTCACCGGTATTTGCAGATAATACCGAAACGTATGTAAATGTCGTGCACCGATAAGGGAGTGTACCGAAAGTGCGCGTAGCTACGAATTAGGCGATATAAATGCGGCGAGGCGGACTTCAAATCCGTAGGTTTAATGATTTCCATGTCCAATTCCCCGTAGAGGATAATTCGGAACTTTACCTCTAATTTTCTGCCGTCCCGAAGAAATAGCACGTGTCCCGCCCTTGCAATATTCATAAACATAAAACCCAGTCACCTCCTCGGATTCAATTGAATTCATGCGACAGAGGTTCGGGCAGAAGTTGCTGCATTCGGGGCCACTGTCAATCGGCAGGCTGGGAATTAATTAAAACGGTTGACCGATTTTCCCGCGCTCAGAATCGTCGTAAGACGAGCACAGAAAGGAAAGCTAATCGAGTCCCGTAGGATTTCATTCGACGTTGCTTTAATCGAACCGGGAAAACGACCTTCCACGTCGCCTTACGTAACGAACGGTGTTAGCGAGTTGACAAAATGGCTCCGCGTTTCATTCGTCATGGCGGACGACATAACCCTCGAATGACCATAAATACATAATTATTTAACACAACTATGATTTCGAGGTTAGAAATGTTCAAATGTGTTTAATTCTTGGACCTCTCAAACCTCGATTAATCATAAATACATAATTATTTATCATAATTATGAGTTACAATACGTAAGGGATGAGGTTAGGAACTTAACAAAATGGCTCCTCCATGTTCTTCACAAATGATTCTACAATCTCTGACTGATCAAAAATACGCAATTATTTACCCCAACTATGATTTAAAACAACAAGTATGGTATTAACCATAGTATGTTATGTCATGAAATTAGAGAAATTCAACAAATTTTAGCATGGACATGAGTAGAAAAGTATCCAAATATAGATTCATTCAAAGTATAAGAACATTGAAGTATAATGTTAGGGTTGTTAGTTGCAATAATTGAAACTAGGATTCAGGAAAAAATGATATCAAGAAAAGTAGATGTTTGCTTATGTTTGTGATTGTTCACACGTGGTTTTACTTATTTTGCTACAAAGACTTTACTGATTATTGTATTTTTTTAATGACAATCTGAACCTACAGCTAACTTGTTTCGATCACTATATTACAGATATTAAAAGATTGTTTTATCAAGAGTTATATGATATGCAGACTGCCAGCGATTTCAAATGTTTCTGGTCAAATAAAGGGTACTCAGTTACATGGACTGCACAGTATTTAAACCACTTGGTACATTGCAGTGCCCAGAACTAGTCTGAGGTATGTTCAACAAAGCAGAGGAAGTGTTAAAATGAAGAGTGCTTTAAACGAAGTGTTTTTGTGTGGAGACCATTTGTGACCATTGTGGATTAATCAGATTTCATGTTTATTTTATAAAAATATTTCAGAATAATTCAATTTGAAAATATGTATTTATACTTTTAGATTATTTTAAGGGTAACTGGACCACATTTTTATTTTAAATAACTTGTAGCAGACATCACTTCTATGTCATAAAGCAAACATATTTTGAATATAAATTACATCATGAAAGCTTGGCAATATTGAAATAAAATTGGTAGCCCATATTTGGACCACATTCTAATTATATGCACGTATATCGGCTATTAAACATTGTTGCATCCGTTTCAGGTAGTATCGAATTTCGTTTATTTCCAGTGGAATTTGAATCTATCCGAGCTCTATTTCAATATAATGATGGCTCATATTTGGACCACTTCCTATTCATGACTGTTTTGTTCCTATCGATCAGAGAGCCATAAACAATATGCGGAAAATCGATAATAGCTGAAATTATACGAACATTGTAGTAACGTTAGATTAATACTAATTATGACATGTAATAGTGCTACACTGCTTTTAAGGTTAACTCATGAATGTCAAAGAATAACTTCAAAGCCCTTTTATCAATTTTCTTCTGAAATATGCTAACTATAGTACATAAATTTTTCTGGATGTAATTCGGTCAATTTTCGGCAACGATTAAACATGTTCCGCGGTGGCACTCTGCAACACGACAATATTAAGTGGAAATAAAACAGGCTGAGAAACTGAGCACACGGTCTTCACTTTAGAAGGAAACTGGATCACTGGTTTCGCAACTAATTTTAAGTCTCCATTCTCTTCGCTGAAGGACGTAATTAGAGCGTTTCCCAAAGTTCGTCCAAAGGCGAAGAGCAGAAAGTAGAAGAGCAGACGATGAGGAGATTATGTTGAAATGTAAAGTCTGCAGGAGATGAGGGACGACGAAAAGATAGGTCAAATGTACAACTTCTGGTGTTTGATGATCGACTCGTTTTCGATGGTCGGAAAAAACCTCTTTCGCTCTTTACAAGTACAGAAGGAAAATCTGCATAGTCCTAGGGGAAAATTTCAGACAATATTCTGCAGATTGGGGACTGATTCTAAGAGAATGATTGCTGCGTGAGTTGAACAAAATTTTGAGCTTTCAAGTTTTTTAAGGAATTGTGGTTCATTTTGAAATTTAGGAATTTGGAGATTTGAAGATTTAGAGATTTGGAAATTTAGAAATCTGTAAATTTAGAAGTTGAGAATTTGTACATTTGTAAATATAGTCATTTCGAAACTTTAGAATTTGAGAATCTACTAGTGTGAGAATTAATAAACTAAAAATATAATCTCTCACTATATTGCCTCATACATAAACCTCTTCAGCCACATAAAAATATCTAGCATTTAATTCAATTTTCATTGCAATTCCAATAATACAAACTAATATACAGTTGAATCTCTCGAATTTCTCCATTATTATGTCCATAAATAAATTGCTTCACAATTCACAATATAATCATACTCGAAATTGTCAAGCACCAACCTAAAATAACGTAACCAAAAAAAAGAAATTTCTCAGTAAACAATTACCCATCACAAGTCCTCGAGAAGGTATGGGTTTTAATTAAGCTTTCGCGGGGAAAAAATGGAGTTGAATCGCTTAGCCTGCGAGCATTAAAATGGAGATTCGATGCCTTTTAATTACGATGGGTTCCATTCGCAGAGGAGCAACAAGATTAAGCATCGCTGCCGATGATTTCAATGCTTAACGATCAATCGACGCACGCATCGGCACATAAAGCATAATTAAACCAATAGGAAAATGAATATGTATGTTGTGCTTATCAAGAAGCGATGGTTAAACGATTCGTTTCCATGGACGCGTGTGTTACGGTTCTGTTGGCAAATTTCGCATGCTCCAGAAATCGGGAAACGTTATTCCACTTGTTAGCAGTGATTTCATTTGTTAATCGTTCGTTTACGTTTCGCGTGTTCACGTGATTCGACCAAATACAAACGTTTTCGAATGATATATGCGGATATCCGATAGAGATATGGATTTAATTTCGACAGATATTCGATGAAAATTGCTCTTTACCAACTACCTCGGATATTTTACTGATTGTTATGCGATTATCGCTTCTGGTAAGTTGCACTTTTAATATTCTCACCAATTTTTTATGTACCCTCAGTAATTTTCTATTAGCTGCGAATGATTTGAGTGAATGATGAATATGTGTCTGCACACCATTCTAATGTTACATAACCTAAAATGACAAAACTAAAACGTATACAAACAAAAATGTTTTCGAATTTCGTTAAGATTCAGAAATATCCAAATTTTAGAATGTCGTAACTCAAATAACACACCTCAGGAAATTACAGCAAGTATGTGTCTCCACACATAACCTAACCTAATCTGTTCTAAGACGAATCCTTATACGATTAAACTGCGATATAATAAAATAACGAAAGAAAACTGAAACGTTCGCAATCAAGTTACCACATCTTAAACAACGCGATCAACCTAAATTGCAAACTTCCTTAATATCCACCGCCATTTGTATTATCCCTCGTAAAAACTTCTTAGAAAGCAATTAAAAAATAATTAAAACCCAGAGGTAATTTCACTATGTTCTGATCATAAGCGACAATGACCGTATTAAAGTTTCAGCCAGGTTTCTTCGAGTATTACAAACATACCATTATCGCGTGCATGTACGTGAAAATACTTTTAGCTTTTACGGTGTGTACGTTTTTGTTTCGCTGGTGAACGTGTGTGTCTGTGTACAAAGAGAAAAAGGAAGCGAAAAATAGTGGTTCGTAAAACCGCTGAGTAACTCGGGACCAATATAAAGCACGTCAAAGTGAAATTGAGCACGGCACGTGGAGATGGGTTGTTTCACAGCCCCAAACTTTACAACACATCACGGTTGTATCTTGACGAACATCACCTGGATTTCCATCAATCGAACAACCCCCGTTTTGTATATCTTTTGTTAGATACTACACTTTTTAAGATTATCCGTAAACTCCTTTCGTTCAATTCTTTCCTTTTTATTCGTTCTTTCATTTACTTTTTATTTGCCGGGAATTTTTTACTTTTTCGACGCAATATTTATAATTAAAATGATACAAAGTTAAATTTTATACTCGAATTTTGTGGCAGGAAAATTGTAATGGTAGATGTGTTATTTCTGAATTTTGCTAACGATATTTTTATTATTTGAATACATTGAATAAAATATATGTATGTTCAATAACCAGTTGCAAGCAAACATTCATGATGATTGTTTGGCAATTTAATTTTAATCTTGATGTTATTCAAACTTGATTTTAAAATTAAATACTCAATTCACTCAATAAAATTCTTACTGTGAACATATGTGGCCATATTGAATTCAGAAAAATACATGATGGATGAGGTACGAAGTAAAAAAGATGTAATAAGATCGTAATTAATTTGAGGTTAGAAAGTACGTAATACAGGTTGCTATTACCAATATTTATTCAGAGGGGCGTGTTTTCTTCAAACGGTTTGGCATCCGCAGAGAACCGAGCAAATATTCCTTATATAGGGTGGCACTTTGGGGTAAATTCAGGTCACACAAGCAATCGAGAGTGTATTAACTAGCTCTCAACGAGAATTGAGTTACGCCATGAGTTCGTGGTCTCTGATCGAAAGTCAGTGACGTATTGTAAACTGAAGGTGCAAAATTTCACCGTCCCTTCGACGTATAGAGATTCGCGTTATACCGGGCCAAACAGTCATTTGTAACTATCAACCCTCATTGCCAACCTACTTTACAATTCCACCATTTCCAAGCTGATTTTCTACAACCCTCTTGATCCTTCCATTTCATCGAATTTCATTTGTCGTTTAAATTGATTACTTCGCAAGGATGACATTTTCAAGGTTAGGGATATAATTTTGCATTCTGATGTAAATTTATTTTATTCAATAAACTTTTACGATTATGTAAATAATTCTATAAAGAATTTATGACATATAAAAACTATGTAATATGTGGCTTTTTATCAATTTAAGAACAAACTAAATGTACACATATGTGTGAATCCTTGAAAAGTTATTATAAACTAATTTATAATTTACGAGTAAAAAATAAATATTACGTCTAAGAAGTTTTAAATCTTATTTGTTAATGAATATGTGTTATATGAACATATGACTTTCAGCTACTTATAATAAAAGTTTAACGAAAAATGATTGCAGGTATCAAAGTGATACGATAGAACGTGGGTGAGAGGTTTTGTGTGTCGAGTGTACAACACATTAGAAAACCACCTAATTCGATTTTCTTGAAAGCTTCTTTAATATGCTTTCCATTAGAGCTGGCTGAGTTTTTACTTAATATTATTCTCGCAGGAGTAACGAGATACATCAATCAGCCCTTAAAACGAGATGAGAAAAAGGGACTCCTCCCACTATTTAAAATTGTATTAGTTTATTTATTCATGGTGCTGCATTTTGATATTAGCTAAAATAATTTGCAATTCATATAATATGCTACTTTAAAAGTGACTTTTAGTTAGTAAATATTTTAACAAAGTTAAAGTTCTGTTTACAGGACACAGCGAATAAATATATTTGTAATGATACGTAGATATTTGATGAATGATAATATTGACTTCTAATTGATACATCAATTTTTGGAGGTTTAGATTCATACATTAATTTTTGCATGAATTTATAATAAAGTAAAAGTAATGCAACCTAAAGTGGATGATCAAAATTATTATTTTTATGTTTGTGACAGAAAATATAGATTTTTTAATTCTGTTAAATTTCCATGATCAGTAAAATAAAAATAATTGTGTGTACCATCATCACACAAAGTACAAAATTAATTCACAGAAGAGAATTAACCGACAATATATCTCAATAATTATCCAAGCAACTCTGAAAGACAGACAATCAAAACTTGAACGTTATCAGAAAATTGCGGATAAACGAATCCAAGGAAGGGATATGCAAGGGAGTCCTGAGAAATGGATTTAATCTTTCATCCGAAGTAAAATCTCAGGATAAAACTTTCTGGAACTAATCTTTGATCTCCATTTACTGATAATCCCCCTTAGACATTAGATCCTTTTAAATCAAAGAAATCACTTTTCATGTCTTGCGGACCTCGATGCATTTATCTTGTTCCCCTTTCGATCAACCTCGAATTTTAATTAAATTCTTGCAAATCACCGCGAGTTTAACCAAATAATTCTATATATTTCTGTATTCTCAGATTTTACATTTCTGATATTTCTCTTTTAACTCGATACGAGTAGAATAAATTGAACGTTCCGTGCAATAACATTGTTTGATCAAAATTTAATACGCGTTTAATACACGTTGAGTATGTGATTTACTTGCAACAATTTATAATGTACAATTAATCTGTGTTATTCTGAACGAGGAAAATTCATATGTTGCTTTATCTTTTTGGAAAACGTACAAATATTCTGTGAAATACAAAATCAATTGTACTGAATTCCATTAAAATATAAAAAATATGTATACACTAAAATGTGTACACATCGTCCGAAATAAAAATAAAGCAAGTAAAAATGTTAAAATTAATTACATGTGAAAAAGAATCGATGATGCCAATTAAAATACGTAACGGAGGAACGGACAATAGTTTCGGTATATAGATCATTTATATAGCATGCAAAATGGCCATCCAACGATCTGAGCTAATAACATATATCGACAGGATAGAGTGTCCTCGGTGGCCTACGGTCGAATATCAGTCTATCCCAATTCAGACAGTGGCAGGTGCATTAACGAACCTAATCAAACGAGGATTCTAGCCTCTATGGTGCTTCTAACTCAACTTGTCCTGTCACTGCTTGGCAGGGACAGTTGTGCATACATTGTGAACACGACGTTTAAACCAACGGAAATCAACACAACGTCGCTGGGAAAACGGATGTTTGCATATCGTAAAGGATATTATACTAATACCTCTTTTGTGATTAAATGATGAAATATATTATCAACATTAACGCTAGTCGTACTTTGTTATTTTGTGTGGAGTTATACATTTTGTAGCGAGATATAGCTTTTAGATAAGAAATTGAATAGACTGTAATGGACTCGTTATATTGCCACGCGTTGTATGACAGAGATGATGCATGATTATGGGTAATTATTTCAGGTGCTGTACTTATAGAAATTTAGGGAACTTTTTGAACTTGGGAATATTAGAATTTGGAGATTTAGGAATTGGGGAATTTGTAAATTTGTCAAACTTGGAATTTGGGGTTTAGTATTTGGAAATTTAGAAATTGGGGAATTTTTAAATTCGACAAATTTAGAATTTGTAGATTTAGGAATTGGGAATTGTTAAATTTGTCAAACTCAGAATTTGGAAATTTTAAAATCGGGGAATTTTAAATTCGACAAATTACAATTTGTAGATATAGGAATTGGGAATTTTTAAATTCGACAAATTCAGAATTTGAAGATTGAGTCATAAATTAACCAAAAAAGTTCATCAAACGAAAAATCAAAGTGAACATTAAATATTAATAGCAGAAATAAGTTTGGTTTGATGAAGAGCTAATATCGAGCAAAAGTTCCATTCGTAATTTAAACGGGAATCTTTTTCTCCCGAACTTCGTACATTTTATTATTCAAGTTCTTCTTTAAACGATTTATTACGTGCTGGCAGATATCCTTTGCGTATATCCTTGCGGGGAACTGTAACCAGCTTTTTCAATGGCCAAGAAGAACAATAAATCATGATCCCTGGAAATGAAGGATTACTTGGGTTAAGACTGAAGATCGATAACCACTTTGATCAATGTTTCGTCGGTAAAAACACTGTATCACCAAATGGGATAAAACTTTGTATTCTTTAAATGAAATTTTAAGGATTAGGGTATAGGGTGATTGAACGGTATAATCAAGTTGGGTCACGTTTAATTGTTTAATCAATATAATCAATACTTACAATCATATTGATTGTTCTTAAAATACAATAGTATTATAATGGTATGAATTATCAATACCTATAATGATATTGATTATATGAGTGGTATTAACATATTAACTCATAAGTGATACAAATTCATATCACGTACAACTGATTCAAAAATATAATTAACTCATATCATGTTCAACTGATTAAACAATATAAGTAACTTGTATTATGCTCAATTAATTGAACAATATAATTACCTCGTGTCGCATTTAATCGATTGAACAGTGTAATAAACTTGTATCACGTTTAATTAATGGCGCTCAGACCATTTAATTCAAACTTGAAATAGTTATTTCCTCATTTGGAAGGAATTGATGTATAAAACAGCCAGAATACCTCGGCTTTTGTCTTCAACCCTTCTCAACCGTCTTTGCCAAACCCTGTTAAACTTCAACAACTCATTATACAATGAAAAACAATTTAGACCAATAGATGCCAAAGCAACCTGACCAAAATTTCATCCCTTGAACAAAACGAATTTCTGCAACTCAGAACCGCAATTTTAACGCAGAATAAACATCTTTATTCTGATAGCTGAGAAGCTATCACGTTACTTTATTAAAGATGAGGAATTTGGGATTTGGGGAGTTTGGGATTTGGGGAATTGGGAATTTGGGGAATTGGGAATTTGGGGAGTTTGGAATTTTGTGAATTTGGAATTTTGGGAATTTGAAATTTTGGGAATTTGGAATTTGGGGAATTTGAAATTTTGGGAATTTGGAATTTAAGTAATTGGGGAAATTTGGAATTTGGGGAATTTGGAATTTGGGGAATATGGAATTTGGGGAATTAAGAATTTGGGGGATTAGGAATTTGGGGGATTAGGGATTTGGGAATTTGGAATTTGGGGAATATGGAATTTGGGGAATTTGAAATTTGGGGAATTTCGAATTTTGGGAATTTGAAAATTTGGGGAATTTGAAATTTAGTATTTCAGCAATTGGGGAAATATGGTATTTGAAGAATTTGGAATTTGAGAAATTTGGAATTTGGGGAGTTTGGAATTTTATGAATTTAGAATTTGAAGAGATGGAAATCTGGGGTTTTGGGAATTTGGGGACGTGGAAACTTGGGGACTTCGTACCATGCAATTTGAGAACTTGAGAATTTAGTAATCTAACAATCTAGAAATTTGCTTGAGCAACGTGGAACAATCTTACAATAAACATGTTCAGCTGATATCTAAGGAGCCTCCACATTACTTTATTAAAAAAGGAAGCATGTATCCACCGTCCATTTACTGGATACATTGGACGGGACACCCTAAGTGGTCGAAACCCTTTTGCTCCCTCTCGGCCATCATTTCTTAGGCGAACGCACGAAACTGGGGTGGAAAACGGAAATAGGGACACGGCGGAGGCTATCAGAGGGTCGAAACGAAACGAGGGAGGAACAGGGTGAAGAGAAGGAGTGCACCTAACGCTGACTTCGCTCATAATACCATAGCACCGTTAAAGTTCACAGACACGCGAGTGCTCGACTCTTTTCCAGATGAGGGCAAGAAGTTACACCCTGGCGAGAAGTTCGCTTCTGCAATCGTGGATTTTCACCTAACTACGTCCCGAATGCACTTCACCCAGCGGACTCGAAATTGCCTCATTTCGATGACCCGATAGAAACGCTTCTGACGAAGTAGGCTACAGTTTCACTGGAACCAATTTTCCGGGGAGAACATTCTTTTGGTCAACCTGAGCCACCCTCATTGATTTTAACGTTTCTTTTTAATTAATTTAGAGTAAGATAGTTGAAACAGTAATGAGAGACTATATTGGAAAAATAATATCTGAATTAAATCATTTAATTCTCTTGTAGATATTAAGCAAAATTTTGTTATATATTTTATTGACAAATAATAATTTTCTTATAAGTATAATTATCATGTAATATATATTATTATGGTATAATAACAGCAACAATAACAGTAATTATTTACATATTATCTATAAATATGCAATTTATTAATTATTAAATAATGAATTTTCTCTCAAACTCTCTTCCAATATTTATAAAAATATTCTATTCAGCTGAATATTGTTTTTGTAATTTTGTAGAAATATACAAATAATTTCTCAACTATTAAAATAAATCTTCAACTGTTCCAATTTTTGAAATTTATATCTGTAACAAAAGGTTTGATAAATGTATGAACTTTTCTGTGAATAATAGTATCGTAAATTATTCTGAATCAATTGATGGAAAGAAGAAAGAGAAGTGAATGGGAGAAGCAATGCACGAAATAATGAAACGAACCATGTAAATTCAATAACCTACTCTTCGAATCGGAACTGAAGAAGATGCGGCACTAAAATTCCAATTACAATGGAAATTACAAGACGAGCCACTCAAATTCGACGACCGATAAATTCGATATCAATTGGGCTATGCATCCTTCTGTAATAATTGAATTACGTGCCACTATATTGTCCACCGGTGTTTTTGTTCGCTAAAATAATGGCTCTCGAGCATATCCAATACTTATTAAATCCTATTAAATTTCATAACGTTTCAGACAATATAATTATTAATAACAACTTTTTACAATTAAACACTTTCGCTGCATGTTTTAGAGAAATATATGATATACGCTTTTGCAGACACACACAAATGTATTGTTAGTCATGACAATAATTTTAATTAAATATCCAAGAAAGTTTAACAATTTCGTAAAATTCAAGACCATTATTTAAGTACTACTTCATTCATTTATTCTAGTAAATGTAAAGTAATTGCTATTACAGTATTTAAAATCTTTGGGAAATTATAGATCACGTAAATTTTCAAATAATTATGTTATTAAATTAACACGTACAATATTTTTTAAAATGATGGTACGCTAAAGCATGCTAAGTCTAAAGTCTCAGTTTTAAATTTCGCGCGCTAGCTGCAGTCCCCACAATACGAAAGACTTCAATCTCATCGTAAAAAGTTTCTACCTGAAATATTTATGTATTCCTTACGATTCGTATAATTTATAACCCAATAATAGCAACAGAAATTTCTATTTAAACCCTTTTGTAAACAAACAAAATATTTTTAGGTTATAAATATTAAGATATCGAATTAAAATAATAATCGAGTCAACCTGACTCAAAGGAAAATGACATATCCTAGAAATTTGTTATAATATCGATTTCCGCGATGTTCGTATTAATTAAAATTTTGTTAAACTTTGGAACGTCAAAAGCGAGTTAATAAGCCGATGCTTCGATTAAAATTAAGCACTCCAATTTTTCAACGAAAAACTTTGCCACATTGAAAGTATAATGTCCAAAAGAGTATTAAAAAATGTAGGAAATAATAATGAAAAAGTGTCCAAAGTTAGATTTAAATCCTCGCTGTTACCCACCGTTGGGAGGTTAAAGAGATCTTTAATTTTTCTTTCGTAATAAAGTAAGGATTTAAAGAGAAAGGGAAACGTTCACTCACTTTGAACGACGTCGCTAATGAAAACGCTGTAATAGATAACTAATTTTTAATGAAGCAATTACAGAAAATCGATAGTTGAGAACATCGCAATTAGATCTGCTAAATAAATCAAGACAATGTCCAAATGACGCGAATACATTTGTGTGTTTCGTGCAAGATACAACTTCAATTGAAGATAAAAGTCAGTTCATTCAAAATATCAAAGCAGTAACTTCTACCGGTATTGTTTAAATTAAACACAACAACAATATTAATAATCACTTACAAACATAACTGCTTTGATGTTTAAATGACATTGTTGTAGATCGCCACACTCTTCTTGTCACGCTTCAGCCATTAGTGACGTCACGACTACGAGAATCAAATTGGCGCCTTTTTATACCTTCTTTGTAATTAATTAATTAATTATTATGAAAAGAATAGTAGAGTGAACCCTTTTAAAATTTCTATTTATATTTTTTATAATTTCTATAATCAAATAAGTTATTAGTTCTTTTACATTTAAGAATATCAAATTTAATAATATGACTAGTTTTGACTCATTATGACTCATGTCCTGGCACAGACGCTTCTCGACAATTCGAAGTTGCAGGTAACGTGCATTCCTCGTCAGAATTTATTTTCTTTTGTTACTTATTAAATTGTTTTTATACTTTTACTATTGTTTACAGGTTTAAAGTACGTTTGCTCGTAAGTTCTTCATATGGTATTGAAGTTTTGAAGAAGGAATTCACCAACTAAGAAGAATTCTACTGGTGGTAAGAACTTCTCGAACTTTCTATTCTTGATTTCTTTCGTAATTTTTGTAAACTGTAATTTTTGTTTTACTGAATGAAAATTATTGCAAAAGAAAAGTTTATATGATGTTATACTGTAATTCCATAGATTTGAGAAGCAATTTGATTTTAACAGATATTTTTCAAATATCGATATAAAATATCTCACTTCATATTATCAATATATGTGATATATAATTTGTTAAAGTAATATATGTTTTAAATGTAATTAAATCCTTTAAAATTTCCGAGGTAATTAAAGTCTATAAGTCTATAAAATCTGTAGAATTACAATTAAAAGAAAAAATAATATTTCGTGGTTTAAATGCATATTCTCATACGTTAGTTTCGCAATAGCGTCGTACTACGTGAATCAAATTAGCGTCTTCTATCATAATCGTAATTAATAAATTAATTATACTCGTAATCATAATTTCGTTTAAAATTATACATTTAAATCATTCAAAAATTCTATTATCATTTTCAAGCAATTTCTACGATAAAAATTACTAAATATATTCGATTTGAAAATTGCAATAGTTTCTAAACGACACACGTAGTAATTCCCGCGCTTTCTTGTGTGTCAGACAGTGGAGTGCGTGAACGACTTCAAACTAACAAGTTAGTTTCAAGTTTGAAAATTGGAAAATAATGCAGAATATGAAGAACTAAATTGTGCGATGGATTAAGTGCGATAAACGTCGATGCCCGAATAACAACAAATATTGCAGACTGTTTGAAGCTTCAACGACAATCTTGTTCCACGTCCAAAAATATTTTACGAGGTTAAATGGAATTAGGATAGCAAAAAACTGTTTCAAAAGCGCATTCTGTCGGCGATGGATTTTATGGATGAACAGAGAGAACGATCGCGGACGGTGAACTTTTAAATTTAATTACGATTGTAACCAGTGGCGGCCATCTTGGGTGAGTTCAAAACCCCATTATTTCTTTTGAAACCTTTTAGTACTTTATGAATAATGCATGAAATACGAATAGAAAATTGTGCATGTATATTACAAATTTATACATGTATTTCGCAATTCACTTGGTCATGATTTTTAACTTCTTTTTTAATATTATATACTTACTTTTTTTATTATGAATTTTGAAAAGAATTTAAGATCAATGTTAAATTAGGTTGGGTATTAAAGTTTATACAAGAATAAATGGATTTGAATGGTGAAATTGTGCATGAGGTTAATATCTACTTCAAGATAGAGTTAGTGATAAATTTAGTTCAAAATAGAGTTAGTGTTAAATTAGTTCCAGAGTTATAATTAGATTATGTTTTCTAGCGAACAATGGGTCAAACTTTAAACGGTGTTTTCACCCGTCAGAAAGTTTTTCGACTAAGACAAAAGTGTCTTATTGTATTTTATCGAAACTTATGACGTATAACTAGATCGATTTTCTTAGAGGTTCGATTAACATCGGAAGCTGTGCGAGAGATGCTTTGAGTTCCTTGCAGAGATACTGAAGGCTTTCTAACTTACGCTGGTGTTTAGTCGACCAACTTGGTAATTGCGTACATTACGCTCTAATGCATCCCAGTCTTTAATAACTAATCAACGCCCGGCTAGCTAACAGGAAATATGGTACACCTATGCAAATTACGGGACACCCGTTACATGTTCATGTCATACGTATGTATTTCTCACACGCCTGCCGTGATGAGATCCAGGAATATGCTAGGTGCCTTTGCATTCTCTATTCGTGAGGGATCTCAATGAAAACTATGCAAATGCGTGGTAACACTGTCTACTATAGATTCGGCGAGAATTAAGAGAACTTGAAGATGCGGTGTATAATATTACGCTTAACATTTTAGTACCTCGTCAGACTTTCATAAGCGCCGAGAATGCGTCTTTGGTTTAATGTTATTGTTACGTGCACCTTTCCCGAGGCAAATTGTTTATATTTTCTTTTGTATTTCACCAAGTATAATCAAGACTAATATTTCAAAAAATTGTATATTTTAAACTAATGATATATTTAGTGTTACTGAGGTTGATAAGTATTCTAGATACGCTTATTAATAATGTAAAGAAATTAATTATTTAATTGAAGTTTATTAAGGTTTAAATTTTCTTTTTCTTTTTTTAATTTATTTGTTCCAACCTTTGTAACTTTTCTCAAATTTGTATCATCAAACTGCATTCACCTGAGGAAGTATACGTTTATGAATAATTGTTAGTATCATCTTCTTTTAATTTTCCTGTAAAAATTTAATTTATGAAACACGCCTCAGATAGCATAAAATTACCGACATGTACTAAAAACATTTTTTAACTTTTCTACAGCAACTTAATAAATAACCTCATGAATATCATCTTCTTTTAATTTCTCTGTAAAAATTTAATTTATAAAACACACCTCAGGTAGTATAAAATCACCAACACGTAGTACAAAAATTTTACTTTTTTTACATAACCTCATGAATTTCTTCAAATAAAATAAGTGTTATCCTTGCTGGAATTTCAAGGTTCCAAACATGAAATAACATAACACTGTAAAATTAATATTTTAGAAATTCTTCAAATACATCTAAACATTTTGAACCAAGAGTCTTTAAGAAAGAAAAGAATTTCAATATTTTCCAACCACACACCAATTTCACCTCCGTATTTTCTCCGTGATTGTTAGCGCCTCTTAATTAATGTCTTCAGTTTAAAAAGGAGTTTAACAATGTGGCTCCTTTCTTTTCATTAAAAAACACAAACGTGTAACTAGCGTGCATACAATTGAAAAGCTTTTGCTCGTAGCTTTGTAACCGTTTCCGTCTACCCTTGAATGTCAAGTGCACGTACGTAGACAAGGGAATTTAAAGCACAGCTGTGCTTGACTCTCAATGCTGATATCTTTTTGAATATAAGTCGTCGAGATACTAAACGACTCCTAGATAAGTCTCGGAGATATTCAAGATATATATTTGGCGTTTGTACGTATCGAAACCGCGTCCTACATATTTCCTGATAACATTTCTATCAAATGCACTTGTGCCTCGGCGAAAGGAGAACGGGACAATCGAGACGGGACGTTCTTCAGTACTGTAAATATACCAGGTGTCGTGTAACTAGACTCGTAAACAAAAATACTTTATTCGTTTTGATTTGTTTTTTTAAGTAAATTTTGGTGTTGATTTGTAATCTGGTTAAGTTTCTTGGGTGAGGATGGAAAGTGGCGAATTTTGGGATTTTTAAATTTGGGATCTGGGAAATTTGGAAATTGGGATTTGAAGGATTGGGAGCTGGGGGATTTGCAAAATGGAGACTTTGGAAGTTTGAATTTAGGAAATTTGGGGAATTGGAATTTTGGGACTTTAGAAAGGGGAGTTGAAAATTTGAAAAATTGGGAATGTGGATCTCTAGGTATTTGGAAATTTGAGGATTTGGAGATTTAATAATTTGGATATTTAGAGATTTGTAAATTTGAGAATTTGAGGACTTAGAAATTTGGAAATTATTGAAAGGGATGTAAAAAATTTGAGAACTTGGGAATTTGGGGATGTGGGAACTTGTTATTTAGCTAATGTGGCGAGTTGAGGATTTGGACATCTAGGAACTCGCAGATTTCTGAATACGTGAACTTGTAAATTAGTAATATTAAAAATTATAAAAATAAAAATGAATATTCAAGTGAATTATAATGTTCCTGCAAGATGTCCTAATTTGCGCTGGACCCTAGTTAATCCGTATTCCTTAAAACTGAACGCGGCTCCAGAAACTCGGCATCGCAGCACTCTAACTAAGCGTATGCTCGATGTTCGATAACTGCGGAGTATAATACCGAGCGATGAAGCTTTTCTCCCTGAAATCACCATTTCCCCATGGCAGCAAACCATGCTCTGTAGTGTACACAGAATTGTTCGAAAGTTATTGCTCCATTCCGTTCATTTTCGAGCAAATTCAGGCGGAAACATCAAAGTTCTTGTTCCCTTTGAAATATGGATTTCTGAATTGCTAAACGGCAATCAATGGATGTGGGTTCAGGGTATGCAGTTTCTGTTACATTGTAACTGTTAACGGACAGGTACGAGGGTGGTGGTAGCCGGTCGATTTGTCAATCGAGCAAAACATCATCGGTGAATCGTTAACCGCGAATTTGGGTCGTGGCGGAGCCATTCTTGCCACAGCTTGATAAGGGTTGCGGATGAGAACGAGGATTGACGAGGTATAAGCCGTTGGAAATGAGCAACGACAAGCGTTTTAAAGTGCGGTTCGAAACCTCCTGAAAGGAAATATTACGGCAGTCTACCCTAATAAGGGTGCTGCACCACTTCAACCACTCTGCCGGTGTAGTACCTGTTGCCTGTTACTCTATTAATACTTGCGGTTGATAAGAATCTGTTATGACCACGATCCGAACTTCAAAATACTGTCTTCTGATATTCCAAATTGACGCTAACCCATGAGGACGTACCGATGTCAACCCGGTTGGCGAGTGAATAGGCTGAAGAACCACGGCTCCGATTGGTCAGAATAGAAAAAGGACGCCTCACACGTATTTTCGGCGGAACAATTGCCTCTCGCGGTCACGCACACCAATTAGGCGAAAAACAATGACAGTCGGCAAACGTCTCTCAAGCGAGCGAGATAGCGCGAATCGCGTTCAGTAGTTGTTATTGTCATTATTATTCTTATGCGCCCGTATGTAACGCTGGAAGTGTTCACGGTGAGGATAGAGCTTCTTTTACTTTGGGTCCTCACGCGCCATCTCGTGGGTTGACATCCGTACGTAAATTATTACGCCTAAATTGAAAATTCACGCGTACCAAAAATACGAGAAAAATTTACAATATTTGAACTGCGAGTGCGTCACGAGTGCGTCATAGCTGACGCGCCAACTCGTGGGACATTCGTACTTTTAGAAGTTTCGTGAACCAACGTGAGATATTGAGATTGCCTGGAGTTTTTCAAGATTTTACACTCGAGAGTGAAGTTTAAGGCGTGATGAAGGTAGCTGGAAGCTCTTAGGATCATGGTGAAGATGGTGGGATCTGGAAGTTCTTACAGAAATGAGGATAGCGCTGGTTTTTTGGATGTAATACAAAATGAGGTGGTTAGTTTGGAATGAGTTTTTTTTTGGAGTGGTACAATCTATTTGGGGATTTGGAAGGTTAACTATGTATTCGTGTTGGGAAGAGGAATCTGATGGGGTGGAGATGCAGAACGGAGAATGTGGCGATTAGGGAGGTTGGGATATGGAAATTTGTTAGATATGGAAATGTGGTCAATATGGTATCTGGAGATTTGGGAATTTGGGGATTTGAAGATTTAAAGACTTAGATATCTGTGGACTTGGGAATTTGGGGAATTTGGGATTTGGGGAATTTTGAATTTGTTGAATTTGAAATTTGGGGAATTTGAAATTTAGGGAATTTACAATTTGGGAAATGTGGGATTTTGTGACTTGGAATTAATATTTTAATTAATTAATAGACAAATTTATTTTTATTTTACCTTTGAAAATTCGAAAAAATGTAATCATGACTTTAATAATTGAATTTACTATTCGTATTTCATGGCACGCATGTTAAAAATCATGGTAGGTAATGGTATATAAAGTTTAAAGCCTTCGAAGCTTTGAAACACAACCCTAAAAGATAAGCTCCTAAGGCTAAGTTCATATCGAATTCAAGCTTAAGAAACTTTAAGCTTAGACTCTCGAAACTTTAAGGTTAAAGCGGAAAAGTTAATATTAATCCTGTTGTTTTATATTTTTTATTTATCTCATAAAGTGCAGGACTATGCTTTTACGCGCATGAAAGATTCAGTTGAATCGATTCAGTTTTAGTGATAAATTAAATCTTTTTTATAATTAAAATACTTTTTTTAGAAGTTTTATAGTTTGTAATAATAATTTATTGTCTTTTTTTAATAAATTCTTGGAACGATCTTTTTTAAAATCTAGCTTGAAATATTAAATATTAAATTTGTAAATATTATTACAATTAATATTAAATGAAATATTAATATTAGTGGTCAAATTTGTATACACAATAATGAATATATATACCAATATCTATTAATACATGTATTTCCATATATATTATATATTATATTTTATACAATTTACGATTAATATTTATGATTAATATTTACCTACGGTAAGTGCATTAAATATACATATATTGCATGCATTACATGTTTCCAAAATATAATTGTTATTCATAATTTTTATTTATCAAAATGGTATATTAAATCGTGTAATGCAAAATACTTGTCCCAAAGAGAATTCTACAATTCAATTCCAATATAAAAAACAGAAAAATTTTAATTTAAACGAAAATACGTGACAGGAATTTTGCAACGGAAAGACGTGAAAGAGTTGGACAGTTTTGTACTGTCAAATTAAAAAAAGAATGAAAGGAAGGCGTAATACAGGTTGTACCTATAATTCGTTTTTCAATTTTACAAAACACGAAATCACTGCATCGTGTACGCCAGCGACCCGTGCATGTTCTACAAGAATTACTGTAGCTCGTGTTATGTTTTAATACAGTTTTAAATGTGGATAGTTATTTTTCAATATATTGCCAGATACTGAAACATTTTATATCTAGAAACATGCTCTTCACTATTTCTATTCTTCTTTATGCTTGAAGATATCTTTTTAAAAATTTATTAAAACGTATTGAAAAATTGATTAAACAGTATTGAAAAATGTATGTAAGCTTCTTAACAGTTTATTGAAACCTTTTAAAAATTTATTAAAAAGTATTGAAAAATTTCTGCATAATTAATTCCACTCATTAGAAGATTAAATTAAAATTATCGAAGTTCGTGAAGTTATCTTGCAGTCAATTAAATGAAACCTCTTCTTGCCATCGTTATTCAAGCACATTTTTTATCTAATTTAAAAGTTTTCACTGAAACGGAATATATTTCTAAATATTCGTTTAATAAACACGAACGTTTACGACTTCGTTTATGACTATTTTTGAGTAGCACTGCTTTTGAGAGTAGAACACTGGAAAAAATTCTCGAGCACGTCGCACGAGAGCGTTTAAATGAGAAACAAGAGGATAATCGAATCGTTTCGAGATGGTCGATATAATTTTTCATCGATTTCAATTAGATTCATTCCGATTGAACGCAATAATTGGCACGGAGTACCTGAGAAGTGTTTTCTAAATTTATACTATTCTAGAACCATTGATTCCCTAGAAATCATTTTATATTTTCACAATTAACATTAAAACTATCTTACCAGTTTGAGCCAAAGATTCGTGATGAGCAGCTGGTTCTTTTCATCCTGTAACACAGAAAATTATCATTTTAATTAGCAAAATTTGTTGATTTGAACATGTATATATGTGTGAATTTGAGTTTTAATATTTGACAACTTTGTGGTTGGACGAATCTTTAAATGCACAAATTATCAAAGTTCTAAATATTTTAAGTTCTAAATTTCTCAATTATTCACTTCCTAAATTTCCCAATTTCCACATTTCCCAATTTCTACATTTCCCATTTCTTAAATTTCCCAACTTCTAAATTTCCCAACTGTATTTTCCAATTTCCACATTTCCCACTTCCTAAATTTTCCCAATTTCCACATTTCCCAATTTCTAAATTTTCCAAATTATAACTCTCTCATTTACTAAATTTCCCAAATCCTAAATTTCCCACATTCTATCTTTCCCAATTTCTGTAATTTCCAAATCGTAACTTTCCAAATTCCTAAACTTCTAAAAACCTCAAACCTTAAAAACCAAAAACACACGAAATCGTCCAACAACAAAGAACCCACAATAAAAATATTTTCACGATGTCTATCAACGACGCAGAATTTTTTTAATAACTCGTAGAATTTCGTAATTCGTTCAGAACTGTCTCAGCGGCGGTAAGAAGTTCTTAATTAAAACGAAAATAATCATTCCTCGACGTAGAAGTCTTAATGAATCTGAACGGGGATCTTCGTAGCTCGTTACCTTGTTTATCGAGCTCGGTGGAGATTACTAACTAGATCGTGGCAATTAATAAAATGTAATAAGCCAGCTAAATCTATCTCTCTGATCAACGACGCGTAAGAAAGAAAATCGCTGTCGATCATTAATTACGACGAAAAATAACGCCGTTCGTGGGCGAAGCTTTCGGGAATCACCTTGTAATCATTTATCGAATTCTCCGACGATTTATGATTCGAATTTAGTTGGATTTTAGCCTACGTATCAATCACTCGAAGCAATTACATCGACCTGTCCCGAGGAAGAACACACAGGGACATGTTTTATCTTTCGTTTCATTTCCGATTTGATGAACGATCGATTGTTTTTCTTATTGAAAAATGTTTTTCTCGCTGATTTTTTTCATATCGTAATTTCTGCTGTATATATCTTTTAACATTCTCAATAACATATTGAAATATTTTTAAATATTAAGGATCAAGGTTAGTCAAATACTGCGAGATTTTTGGAGATTTTTGGGGCGGAAAATTGATACGCTCGGTCGGTCCTTGTTTATCTTGTGTTGTTTTGGTCAGGAGAGGTAGATATTTCCAAAAATGTGAAAAATTTCTCTTTGCCAGGATCCCGAAACCAGAAAGCAATATTTCATGAACTAGATTTACAAATTTCATTTTTGTGTACATGTAATAACATGTTTTTATATTTATTTTTGTATTTATAGTCACATACATAGTTACATTTACAGACAATTATAACAAAAAAATTTGTTAGTTATTCATTAGATATTTTGTATTTTTTTTTATTTTTTATTTTATCATCTTACCGAGTTACTTTTTATTATTAGTTAATTCGTTTATATTTGTAGGAAGATTTCAGCAGAATAATATCTCGGATACATGTTTCATTTTGTAGATACAATAAATTTGAGTTATAGAGAGTTAAATTAGCAAAACGACTGAATAATGCAAGATGCCGAGGTTAGGATATAATTCCCTATGGCATTGTACGCAGGCAACACCATGGAGCTTAGGGTCAATTTAAATCTGGTCTTACAATATTACGAACGTCGATTCGACGGCGAAACCAACGTTAAACCGAGCATAAGTTTTGTTCGACCATTCTGTAATCCGCCTTAATAGACAATGTTTGTCCCGATCCAATCATTCGCGTGATGCTGTGTTCGAATGGGAGAGTTATTTATTGTATCGATCGATAATCCGATCAGTAGTCCGAACTATGTTCTACTAATATGCTGTTATTTCATCAATTTATTGTTTACTTGTGTATTATAGAGCTTTTGTTCATTTTTTTAGCTTTTATTTTTATGACGAAGATTGTAATCTGATTATATTTTTTAATATGAAGCTTATGAGGGTTACTTTAATAACATAAAATTTCCAATATTCAATTTCATTGTTTCTAAATTTCCCAACTTCTGTTTTTCCCAATTTCCACATTTCTCAATTTCTAAATTTCCCAACTTCTGTATTTCCCAAATTCTAAATTTCCCATATTCTAAATTTCCCAATTTCCACATTTCCCAATTTCTAAATTTACCAACTTCTATTTTTCCCAATTTCCACATTTCTCAATTTCTAAATTTCCCATTTTCTAAATTTTCCAATTTCTAAGTTTTCCAACTTCTAAATTTCCCAAATTCTAAATTTCCACATTTCCCAATTTCTAAATTTCCCAACTTCTGTTTTTCCCAATTTCCACATTTCTCAATTTCTAAATTTCCCAATTCATAAATTTTCCAATTTCTAAGTTTCCCAACTTCTAAATTTCCCAATTCATAAATTTTCCAATTTCTAAGTTTCCCAACTTCTAAATTTCCCAATTCATAAATTTTCCAATTTCTAAGTTTCCCAACTTCTAAATTTCCCAATTCATAAATTTTCCAATTTCTAAGTTTCCCAACTTCTAAATTTCTTATTTCCCAAGTTTCCCAAAATTCCCCAATAAATTTCCCATTTCCCAAGTTTTACAAAATTTCCCTATAAATTTCCCAAATTCTAAATTTCCCAATTCCCAAATTTGCAAACATCTGAATCTCCAAATTTCCAAATCCCCATTCTCTCAAATTACAAAAACCCATTACCCGTATTTTGCCGCGTCCCATCAAGCAACAGTAAAACAAAACTCGTTTAAACGTCCCAAGAGTTCCACAACACCCCCTTCTTTTTCTCATTAGAGTAATTTGAAAGTGATTTTTCTCAGTATCCTTCGGTGTACATTAGAGAAGTTGAACATTCGGTGCTTCGTCTTGCTTTTCAACGTCCAACACAGTGACAATCGAACATTTCTCGAGTCCAGCTCCATTTTCGAGAAAAGTACGGGCTTTGGTCTTTGGCTTATCCCTTTGCTCTTCCGCGAGATAAACTGTTTTTCGATAATTGGATCTTATCGTTTGCTCTCACCCCTTCTCGAACAGCGCAAACACCGGTCGAAATCCCTACGGTTGTTCGCTGCCTAATTTACCACATCGTTAGAATTTTTTTCTATCGATACCTTCCGTAATTCGCGATAATTAATCGGCAAACCTTAATTCGCGTTAATTAATCAGGGCTACAATGTACTTTATGCTGAAATTTATACCACGTTGCGTTTTGTCCAGATTTACATCTCTAGTTACTTTCTTTTGGAGATTTGTAAATTTGAAACTTGGGAATTAGAAATTTTGTATTGCAATTATTCAAGAATTACAAAATTTGAGGTATCTAGTAATTTACTACTGCATCCGTTTACCAAATTTCAAAGTTTTAGATTTGTATACAAATTCAGGGATTTGGAAGTTCAACAATTTATGTTCGTCGAAATTTGAATTGAAAAATTTCGGAATTTAACCACAAAGAAATTAGAAGAATTCTGTAACCCTCTTACCTAACTCAAACAACTACTTGTGCTGCACATAAGTTAATCAAGCACATCTCATTAGATCCAGCAAAGAAGATCAAGCAATTCCGAACTAACACCCTCGGTTCCTAACTTGTAAATGAGTCTAAACTTCCCTAGCGAAGTGGTAACTCCGCAGCTCTACTTGGAAAGTTCAGAAAAATTTCAGATGCAAATTCCCCAGGATCCGTGGTGCAACCGCGACATACCCCGCAGTAACACGGTGTCCGAACAAAAGGTTAAATCGTTTTTCAAGCCTCAAAGCGCGTGGTTGCGCCACGATTTCGTCGTTAAATCAATAAATCGTTCCAAAGGAAAAAAGCAAACGAACGAAACGAGATTTCGTTTTGTAGTAAAATTCTTTGATGTCCTTTTTCTCGCCGTTCAAAGAAAGATCCAAGACGTTCCCGGGTCTTTTCGAAATTCTCGAGTGTGCCAGGCCGAAGTCCTGGAACTTTAACTAGACGGTGACTTAGCATCCACGTTCGGGTAACGAGAAGCAAAGAGGAGGGGAAAAAAAAGGAAAAATAAAAAGTTCGACCACGAGGCGGTGGCACAGATAGCTCAGAATTGCCCTGGATGCCAACAACTCTGACTAGACGAGAAACTCGTTTATCTTTCGCTTCGTTTCCTGCACTTTTTCCTCTGCTTTTGGCACCGTTCGGCAGCCATGAACCGCCATTTTGTTCGTGAATGTAATACGAATCCTGATCGTCCTTCTGTTTGGATTCGCTGTAATATTTACTCGGGTGGTGTGAATTCTACTCCTTGTGACGCAAATTGCGAGCTTAGAGGGAAATAGGGCGCATGTAACTGTTGTATTTGTATTAAAATTTTGTGTGTGGCGTATCTCAAATATTTGATGTGGCACAAGTATGGAATGTGGGGAAGATGTAGGTGCAGAATATTTGATTTAAGTTGAGAAACATCGATTTTAATGATCTGGTGAGATAAAATGGTGTACTGATGCTAACTCACGAGTTGGCGCGTGAAAATGTTGATCCAGAATTTGGAGATTTGAGAATTCGAGGATGTAAGAATTTTGGAGATTTGAGATTTTAGGGACTTGAGAATTTGGGAATTTGACAATTTGGGAATTTGAGAATTTTGAAATTTTGAAATTTCGGAGTTTGGAGAGTTAAGTAATTGGGAAGTTTGTGGAATTTCGAAATATAGGGATTTAGGAAAATAGGAATTTCGAAATACAGGAATTTAGGAAAATAGGAATTTAAGAATACAGGAATTTAGGAAAATAAGAATTTAGGAAGATAGGAATTTAAGAAGATAGGAATTTAGGAAAATAGGAATTTAATAATTCCAGAACTTAGGTTAGGTTAGGTTAGGATAAGTTAATTAGAATTCTACACCTGAGATGTTTGAAAATTTCGAGACTAAAACACGATTGATATCTCATCGATCTAACAATTGTCAGAGAAATGAAAGATCGTAAGAAAGACAAAAGATATTCGCGAGCCTTAACCCGACGTAACTTTCCCGTTGTCCGATTTCATAGTTGCTAGTTTGATTTTATTCCGTACGATGTTCATGGGCCACTTGAAAGTTTGATTTATGGCCGACTTTCGTAGCAACTTATTCAGATTATTCCGATTTTATGGAACGAAGGAGAAACGTTCAGAATCTCCGTTCCTGGCTGAAACTGAACATCGGCCGCAGAGCATTGCGGTCATTTCAATCACCGCCCACAAGCTCTGTAACATGTACATGAGAATCTTGATATCGCCACTTGACACGTGTATCTTCCTTGCACGATTCCCCGTGACCTAAATTATTATCCTTCCGGATTGCAGGAATTTAAGCTTCATCGATCGCGGAACCGTTCGTCAAAGTCCTTTCAAATTATCTTCGTATTTGTTCAAGGTGATCGCTTATTCCTATTGGTTCTCAGTTATAACGCCATCACCTCTGCACTTATTCATACTTATTCATACTTGTTCGTACTTATTCATACACTTGTTTAGTACATATATTTTTATCAACATCGTTTTAAGGTGTGATCTTAGTGGACTCTGACAGAATCACTGTCCTCAAGACACTATTTACATTTCTAATTTTTTTAAAAAGTTGAATGACTGAGGTATAACTTTGTGGAGGTCCATCAGATTCACATGTAGATACTGTCAGATTAAATACAGTGATTCAGTATGTATATTTTTATATGGAATCATGATTAAGTTAGGTAGAATAGTTATTCAAACTGCTTATGATTCTTGCTGGTCACATATGAACACATACTTTGTTTCACATATGAACACGGACTTAGTGATTCGAGCAGGTGTACTACTTCACATGGCACTATACGATGTTTAGTTAGATAGAACGATCAATGTAGACATTTATGATAGTGCAACCTTGCTGGACAAGTGTATGAATCATTTTCATGTTTGTTTGAAACACGTATAACTTACTGAATAACTACTGAAATATGTAGTTCATCTTTATGTTTATCAATAACCATGATTAATACGATTCATTTATTCACATTGAATATTTTCAGTTAGACAGAAAAACAGTCCCTATGAACATTCTTGACCAAACATTTTCCTGAACATACATATAAAACGTTTATGTCAATTATGTATACCTATCGCAACAAAGAAAATTGCAAAAATAATTGACGGTATACAATATTCATTCGGCAAGGGAGTAACTGAACCCAGAAACAGTTAAGCGAGAAAGATCAATTTTTCTATGTAAATCAAATGAAGCTGTTTGTATGCGATTCGTTTCCTTGCAAATTCAAAGCAGCGAAACGAAGTCAGACCACCATGTAATTTCCAAATCAATGGGAATTGCTTGACAAAGCCTTCGAGACGACTTTGCGAGGAATTTGCGCGGTGCATCCGCGGAAACTCCTGCGGGAACATGAATCGCAAATTCGTCTTTACTGTGATGTATCTCTAAGTTATGGTACCTACATCCGGATATACTGTAACGGAATCGTCTCGGAGGATATCTTTTTACTGCGCCACGGTGCTTCTTTTAAAATTGAAAATTCCCACGATCAAAGCGTATTTGTAAGTTTTCGAGACGTTCTGGGAGTAACGTTGCATGCATTCTCGAAATTGTCGTTCGTACGTAAAAGTTATGTGCACATTTTTATGTAGAATACTTTGAAAAATTGGGGAATTTGAAAAGTTGAAGGAGGTTCAAGAATGTTGGGAGCTGGGAGATTTAGAAATTTGGTGATTTTGTAGTTTGGGAATTTAATTGTTTGGAAAATTGAATAATTGGGAATTTGATGGTCTGGAGGTCAGAAAATTGAAAATTTGTTAATTGTGAAATTTGAAAGCTTGGGAATTTTAATATTCGTAGACGGGAAAATTAAAGAATATGTAAATCTGATAAATTGAAGAATTGAAGAATTGAAGAATTGAAGAATTGAAGAATTGAAGAATTGAAAAATTGAAGAATTGAAAAACTGAAAAATTGAAAGTCAAAAAATCGATAAACCTATAGATCGAAGCATTGAAGAATTGCACCATTGAATCACTGAAAAATAGAACCACTGTATCATTAAAAAATAAAAAAATTGAAAAGTTGAGGATTTGAAGAAGTGAAAAAATTGAAAATAAGAAGGGATAAATAAAGTAACAATAAAATTTGATTAACCGAAATTTGTCGTCGTATCTGATGTACGTAGAGTACGAAAATGATTATTGTAGCGCTGTTAACAGAATCCGGAGACAATGGCATCGAAGAATCGCAAGGATTGTTGACAAATGTGTACCATATGCAGAATACGTAGGTGCTTCTTAAGGCTTTGTAGGTCAGGGTGCATTGTTTGTCAGACTATCGAGGCTGAGGAGTTGCAACGGTATGTGCATTCATGTAACAGCGGAGCAATAGCATAACGCGTTGTAGTAGTCATTTCGGGAATGCCATAACGTCGCGTGGTCAATTTGCGTGCTTAGCTATGACGATCAAATGATTGACTGACCTCCATTCTACTACAGTTATTCATCTTCAATTATTGTTAAAGTAATTTAAATATATAATCGTTGATGTGTATACATATATACACCACTGAAAAGCAATTACAAATTAGTGTAGTTATAAATTATCTGAAATTGTTTGTCGATGATTACTAATTAAAATATTGAATTTGTGCTATGTTACAATGGAACAGAAATTTTTTCCGTGACGTCATGTAATAAAATATAGATTCATATCTGAAGGCAGGATTAATATTTCTCGTCGAGTTAAATAGTGAAGTGTATGTATATTTTGAAAAATGTCAGATTGATGTGATAATATATTACTGATAATCTAACTTGAGTTTCTGTCTGTCAATAGCCGATGTCATTATCAAATTAATCCCTAGAGTCAATGAACTGCATTTCAAACATTGTCATCACGGACGTTACACTGACGTCTTTCCGATAATTGATTATGACGAAGAGTTAATCGGTCAGAAATATGGATTGTCCTATGATAATTATATGTTAATCATAGAAACTCAATATTCTGTCGAAATAAGTTCGATCTCTGAATTAAGATAATTCCTCAAATTATTCAGAGGAAATATTTCATGCAAACTTTTAAACATCTGCAAAATCACTTGTTCTAAATATAATACTCTATCTAAAACTTGGTACAGATGTCTCACTAGTTGGCGCATGAACTATGACGCACTCGCAGTTCAAATATTGTAAATTTTTCTCGTATTTTTGGTACGCGTTAATTTTCAATTTAGACGTAATAATTTACGTACGGATGTCCCACGAGTTGGCGCGTGAGCTATGACGCACTCGTGACGCACTCGCAGTTCAAATATTGTAAATTTTTCTCGTATTTTTGGTACGCGTGAATTTTCAATTTAGGCGTAATAATTTACGTACGGATGTCAACCCACGAGTTGGCGCGTGAAGACCCAAAGTAAAAGAAGCTCTATCCCCACCGTGAACACTTCCGGCGTTACATACAGGCGCATAAGAATAATAATGACAATAACAACTGCTGAACGCGATTCGCGCTATCTCGCTCGCTTCAGAGACGTTTGCCGACTGTCACTGTTTTTCGCCTAATTGGGGTGCATGACCGCGAGAGCCAATTATTCCGCCGAAAATACGAGGCGTCCATTTTTCTATTCCAACCAATCGGAGCCGTGACTCTTCTAAACACTCTTCACGCGCCAACTCGTGGGTTGACATCCGTACATGCTCGTAAAGAAAACAATGGCATAAAATTGTCTCGAAAATGAAATTCGTCATCGGTAAATTTTCTTCGATACAATGGCTGAATAAATAACGTCGGCCAGATGTGTTGCTCGGATCTCTGGTGATATTTCATTCAGTCCCGGAAATTCGTAAAACAAAGTGAATTTCTGCCACGTGTATTACGTAAATCATGTTTGCTCTCGAACATACATACATACATGCATGCATACGTACCTATATGTGTACATGATTCAGTGTACATTTGAATTTCAATTTATTGTGCAAACATATAGGAAGTTCCTTCTGCCTTAGAACATATCTCAAGTTCTGGTCACCGGATGCATAGGTATGCCAACTGATTTACACTTTTAATGGGTTCAGGAAGTTCGAGAATGCGAATATCGTTTGTTTGCTAATGTAATGGGCTGTTGTGTATCGTACTTTGGGAAATTGATCGTATTAGGTACTATTGATGGAGATACCTATCGTTTTAATACAAGTATCAGATAATGTTAATTAAACAGGGACTATTTAGGTTCAATTTTTGACTGTTCTTAATTTTTATTCTCTAAGACTTTAATCAAGTAACGTATGTTAATAAATTAAATTTGTAGGAAGTTTCATAAAATAAATTTTTGGGTTTTAAATGGACTCATTTACGGGTAAGTTTGCAAATTTGTATAATAGTTTTCAAATTAATCCTCGAATTTTCAAGTTTTAAATTTGTTCACTTTCAAGTTATATCACCAATTTTTCAAATTCTAAAATTCCCAGATCCCTAAATTGCCAAATCTGCAGATTCTCAATTTTCTAAATCCCCAAATTCCTAGACACACAAGATCTCCAAGTCCCTAAATACCATAGACCCCTACATCCATACACCCCACATCCCAAAATCCCTAGACCGCCAAAGGGAGATATCCACATGATCAAAATCCCTCTTCTCCGTTTTCTCCACACGCAGCAATAAAATTACCAGAATTTCTCAATTTATCGTAGAAAATAGAATATTTTGTAAAGTAGACACCGAGATTCTTTCGCATTGAACGACATATAAATCGGTAGGAGTCCCGCCATAATAGTTCGATGTCGTTTAAGCAGAAAAATTGTGTACCCGAACGATTTGTCGTCGAGAACCGAGTCGAACTCTAACCGCGTGATTTATAACGAACAGAGTGCACAGGTGAAAACGTATACCGGTGCAGAGCTCTTAAAGGAACGTTCAACCTTTTTGAGACGGTATCGCGATGGTTAAGAGGTGAGCAGAATTTACTTCGTCGCCGACCCCAAACTTGAGTGGCGAAACCGCTGGCTGGTCTCTTGTGTCTAACTAGAAGTTACACTTGTTCTACGACGATGTGTTCGTGTACTCACCCCATTCTTGCCATCTGTATTTCACACCACCCTTTTTCTTCCAACCACCACTTCGTTACCCGTGGTTTTCGTTAACACCTGTAGATCTTCGCGAACCTACTCGCTCAAATTACCTCGACAGCCAATTATGCGTTCCCGGTTGGGGATAGTTTGGTATCGCACACAAAACGTTATTTCATGTAAAATGATGTAGTTTCAGTTATTGATACATTATTTTAACCACTTTTATTTTACCTTCCTGCACATTCTGTTAAATGTATTGATACGATAAATACACCTAAAGGTATAAATTTGCAGTTGTGTCTCAAAGAAAAAATAACAAAAATACAATGAATGTCATTTTTTTGATAAAATAAATGCAAGATGACCCATTAATATTTTTGAAATTCAACATACACCAATTTTATTCAAAAATAATTTTCGATAGTGTCTCAAAGAAAATGTCGACATAAACACATATGAACATCATGCTAAAATATAACCTAAAATATAAATGTACTGTGTGAAATATTTGTTGTCGTGTATATTTAAATAAAGTGGACCAAGGTTGCAGAAAGTTTAGTAGTGACAGTAAACGTCCCGGGTTTAGGTTAGACGAGGGCCAAATGTTAATTTTTTGTTGCAGAGAAGTTTCGGGCAAAGAAAATGGAATTACCATGGCAATTTCCCCGGGGGAACGTAAAGGTCATGTAACCACACCGACTCTTTTCCACCCTTGTTATTCCTTTCGTTTTCTTTCTTCTCTCTTTCATACTTGAAAAAAGCTCAAGTCTCCTACATAAGTGAGCAACAAGTTGAACAATTAATGTTCGCGAAGTAAATATACGTGTCGTGGGTACAAATTGGAGGTCTCTGTGCTTTCTCAAAATTAACCTTTCAAATGAGTTTATGCTTCTTTAAATGTTAAATAATTTGTTGGATGGGGTTTGATGATGTCGAAAGAGAGGTTATGTTTCGGCGAAAACTTTGCGTTCCTTTCTTGTTTTATTTTTGACCGTCAAGGCTTGAATAACGCTGGTTATTAAAATATGTGTCATTAAACTACAAGTTTAATTGCAAATTTAATTGTAACTGATAATAATATAAGAGTGTTTAGAATTCTGAAAAATAACACAGTCTGATCTAAACCTTCGTTCAGTTATAAGCAAATAAACAAATGTTTAAGAATTATTTGTAGTCTACCTCAAACATATAATTTAGCTTAAAAATAATTATAGTTTCTGAAGCTGTATATTTCAGATATTCATATAATTTTTATATTCATGTAGCTTATAAAGCTGTATTTACAATCTATAAATAAAGTTTGCAAAGAACAGTAGGTGTGAAATAAGCTTCTGATCAGTTAGGTCAGTTATTTATTTAGAAAATCAGTTAGGTTAGGTTTGTATTAAGTTCGTTTCAGAAGATAGTTTCCAAATGTTAATATTTGTAATAAGAAACAGAGTTTTGCCTGTCAATTGATACGCGAATAATTTAATATTATCGAACAAACAGTATCCGATTACATTTAGCAATTATGATTTGTGTATAAATGTCCACAATTGGTGGCACACTAGCGGCTATCAGCTGTGTGTGTAGAACTAATATTAGGTTATTGCATATCAGATCACCAATTTCGATGAACCACACAAGAACAATACATTGATTAATTTATTGTTTCATTCAAGACTGGTGCAAATGACTTCAGAGGGAAATATTTGTGAAATATTTATTTGGTTGTTCTTATTATAATTTTTGAATATGAGGTGTGTTGTACGTGGGAAGTTTCGAAAAATTGGAAATTATGGAATTTGGAGATTTGGTAGTTTTTAAAATTTAGAAATTTTGGGATTTGGAGATTTGGGAGAGTAGAAATTTCCATAATTTGGGATTTAGAGATTTGGAAGTTTAGAAATTTCAATAATTTGGGAATTCGAGATTTCGAAGAGTAGAAATTTGGAAAATTTGGGAATTTGGAAACGGTGGAAGTTTAAAGTTTGAAAATTTGGGGATTTGTGATTTTGGAGGTTTGACAGTTTGGGGATTTACGATCTGGGGGATGTGAGAATTTGGGGATGTGAGAATTTAGGTATTTGAGTATTTGGTGATTTGAGAATTTGGGGATGTGAGAATTTGTCGAGTTAACAATTTGTAGATTTGCCTATTTGGAAATTCAGAAATTCTTAAGACTTGCAAATTAAAAATTTACAAATTAGAAAATTTGATGAATAGAAAAATACTAAAATATGAAAACAGACAACTTGAAAAATTGAAATTCCACAGACACAATAACCTTCAGAATAAAATGAGTTCACACCCTGAATTCGTTCCTGTTTCAGCAACTGTTGTTACGAAACGCGGAAGATTCCGCTAAATAATTCGAAGCAATCTCGCGCGATAAAGTGTCGTGTCCCGTATTTGAATAGTCGATTCGAAGGAAGCTTTGTAATCGCTTTCAAGTTCGGTGGCAAAAGGAATCGGATGTAGGGTCCCGCATATTTTCGCCTTTTGCTGATTTCCGACGACCCGTTTACGGCCGTGCAACCTTGAGGAAACTTGAAATTTGCGTTCAACGAATTTCTTTCTCTTCGGGTCGACAGTATTTCACTCTCTACTGTAACGCTGTCGGCCATTCCGCAAGATTAACCTCGCAACTTTAAATCGTGGTCATGCTAGAATTAAATGCTCGACGAGCACTTTCTCATCGTTTCCAGAAAAACCCCTTTCTACGGATGTAATAGGGTGAAAAACGTTTTGTGAAATATTTCGATTCTTTTCTTTAAAAGTTTGCGGTGATTTAATGGTGCTGTTAGGTTTGCTACGTGGAAATTTTTAGATTTTATTTGGTTGGAATTTGGGGATTTTTAGGTCGAGAATTAGGGAGATTTGGAAATTTGGGACTTTGGGATTTTGGGAGTTTTGGTATTTGGACGTTTTGAAATTTGGGAATTTAGGAATTTAGAGATTAGGAAATTTGGGAGTTTTGGTATTTGGAAGTTTTGGAATTTTGCAATCTAGAAAGTTGGGAATTCCAGAAGCTTGTAATTTGATAATTTAGGGATTTGAGAATTTGGAGAGTTGAGAATTTGGGGATTTGAGAATTTGGGAATTTAGGAATTTGGGGGTTTTTGTAATTTAGAGATTTGGAAATTTGGGACTTTGGGATTTTGGGAGTTTTGGTATTTGGACGTTTTGGAATTTCGAATATGAGAATTTTGCAATCTAGAAAGTTGGGAATTTCAGAAGTTTGTAATTTGAGAATATGGCGACTTGAGAATTTAGGAATTTGAGAGTTTGGGAATTTTAGAATTTGGGAATTTAGGAATTTGTGAGATATTTGGAATATAATAATTTTATGTAGAAAATTGTGAATTTGTGAATTTGCACCTCGATCTACAAAAATCCAAATACCGTGCTTATCGAGAAGCCAAAATCCGCGGCAATTAAGAAATTACAGAACCCTGTAATTCCAAAAGGCGATAATCCTCTACAATAAGGGCGGAGCACAATTATCTAATTAAGAAGCAGCAAATAAATGAAGCATCCTTGATAACGCGAAGGGGGTGGATGTTCAAAGCAGGAGCGGCGAAAATGAAATTCAAATTCAGACAATCACGGCTCCTCCTTGTAGGTTGTATCGCGTTTAAAGTTCCTCTTAAACTCTCCAAACATAAGTTTGAAACAAGTCGACAGCAGGATCGAACGAATACGTCTGCCATGAGCAGACTTCGTTCTTCGGAATTAACTGTGGTAACGGGTGGAACAAGGTGGGATTTATTTGCGCTTCAATTTTATTGTAATCCGATGTTACGAGCTCACCGACCGTTAAATGGGAAATGTTTGATCAGCTAACAATGAATAGTGGAGGAGATACTCTAGAGCTGGTCTTAGAATGCATATGGTAAGGAAATTGAACCTCTGTACAAGTTTTTAGAGATTCACTTTCCTTCACATTTGTAGTATTTATCTAGGGATTTTTTCGATCCCTATGAAAATCTAAGGATGTACATGAACGTGAGATCTAGAAATTCCTCAATCCATGAATATGGAGAAATAATCTACAAATTTGCAAATATGAAGAATTTGAACATTTAAAATTTTGGAAAATTGAGGAATTAAAAATATAAAGACTTGAAAACGAAAAGATATTAAAATAGAGAAGTAAGCTAAAAATTTGGAGACACGAAAATTGTGAAAATCATAAAATATTAAAAAGTGAAGAACTCGTAAATTGAACCAACGTAAAAATTCGAGAACAGAAATATTGTAAAATTCATAACCGCATTCTAATCGAAAGCAGCCGCGCTGTACGCGAATAAACATCATCAATTTGTAGAAGTTGATTCTGAGTGACGACAGGGTGGTTCAAAAAGCATCGTAGCATGCATGCACGTAATCAGCGTGGGTCCTCGCGAGTGTGCACTTGACGAGTGGCGCAAAAGTCCACGCTGAATGGAGAAAAAGTAGTCCAAGGCACGTACGACTGGTTTGGATCGCGAACTTTTAATTAGAGGCAGGGAAAAAAGCGTGGGTGTCAGTGGAAAGTGGGCTGACCGAGCGAGTGTCTCGGTGAAACTTCGTTGCTCGTTTCTGCAGGCAACGTTTGACGGAAATCAGACAGTCTGTCGTCCAGAAATTGCTCCAGAAACCTGCGATTCTTTTCCACTTTTCTTTTCATTAGCACCACGGGCCAACCGCGACGTTCCTTTAACGACTTATCCCCGGACAGCGATTTAAACGATTTTTGTCGAACGTTTGCTCGGTGAAGTTCGTGCTGCGACGCGTGAAACAATATGATGTCTTGGAGGACTCGTTTCGTAATGTGTGATTCGAAGTTCTTGGAAGACGACTTCTGCGAGTACGTGGAAGATAATTACTGTAGCGACGGTTGCGGAAGGTAATTAGGTTATGTAAGGTGAGTGTGGTTAGGTTAGGTTATGGAAGTGAGTAACAGTTTTGGTACTGCATTCTGAGGTTGTTTAATTACACTGTTGTGAAGTTTCCAAGTCTTCAAATTTTGGGGAGTTGGGAATTTGGGGATTTGAGGATTTGGGGAGTTGAGAATTTGGGGATTTTACAATTTGGGGATTTGAGAATTTAGGGAGTTGAAAAATTGGAGGGTTGAGAATTTGGGGATTTTACAATTTGGGGATTTGAGAATTTGGGGATTTGAGAATTTAGGGAGTTGAGAATTTGGGGATTTTACAATTTGGGGAGTTCAGAATTTGGGGATTTGAGAAATTGGAGGGTTGAGAATTTGGGGATTTGAGAATTTAGGGAGTTGAGAATTTGGGGATTTGAGAATTTGGGGATTTTACAATTTGGGGATTTTACAATTTGGGGATTTGAGAATTTAGGGAGTTGAGAATTTGGGGATTTTACAATTTGGGGAGTTGAGAATTTGGGGATTTGAGAAATTGGAGGGTTGAGAATTTGGGGATTTGAGAATTTAGGGAGTTGAGAATTTGGGGATTTTACAATTTGGGGAGTCGAGAATTTGGGGATTTGAGAATTTGGGGATTGTACAATTTGGGGATTTGAGAATTTGGGGATTGTACAATTTGGGGAGTTGAGAATTTGGAGATGTGGGAATTTAGGGAGTTGAGAATTTGGGGATTGGGAATTTAGGGAGTTGAGAATTTGGGGATTTGACAATTGGGGGATTTGGTAATTTGGGAATTGTGGAATTTGGAAATTTTGGAAATTGGGAATTTTGGAATTTGGGAATTTAAAAATCTAGGAATCTAGGAATCCAGAAATCTAGGGATCTCGGGATCTAGTTATTTAGGAATCTAGAAATCCAGTAATCTAGGGATCTAGAAATCCAGAAATTTAGGGATCTAGGAATCCAGTAATCTAGGGATCTAGAAATCCAGAAATTTAGTGATCTAGGAATCTAGAAATACAGGGATCTAGGGATGTAGGAATCCAGTAATCTAGGGATCTAGGGATCTAGAGATCTAGGAATCCAGTAATCCAGAAATCTAGGAATCTAGGGATATAGAGATCTAGGGATCTAAGGATTTAGGGAATTTGAGCTACTTCAGAGTAAAAAAACTTGAGATTTAGAAATTCTACGACTCCCAAATTTTGAAAATAAAAATTTAGAAATTTAGCAATTTCCACATTTAGAAATTAAAAAATTGGAGAATTGAAGAATTGAAAAATAGTGCGAGTTGTCATTATTATTCTCATTTGCCTATATCTAACGCTGCAAGTGCTTTACTTTGAGTCGATCACGCGCCAACTCGTGGGTTGGCCGTACACACCTCGACTTTCATTTCAGCTACAAGTTCAAAACCTCGCATTAATATTCCAGATGAAAATAAAAGGTACAAATATTAGCCTTCATTTTATAGACATACAGCTTCATCGAAATAAAAAGTAAAGAAGTCACCTTTTAAAACTGCGCGCATTTAATCGTCAACAATTCATCCGCGATTAAAGGTAATCGCTTCACAACAGATTGCATCGAATGAAAAATGAAAGAATCATCCATCACGTTAAAATCGTCCGAATAAAAACATCTGGCGTTTCCATAGATGAAATATTAAGTTGCAAACGAAACGTAACAGGAATTACGAATGCAGAAACTAAGTGGCGGAATCAGCGAAGTAATTTGCAGGCGGGGGGTTTGTTGTTGGATGCAACAACAAGGTGGAAAAACTGCAACCGCCGGTGGTCGTATAAAAAAAGAGAGAGAGAGAGAGAGGGAGAGTGGCGTTTTATTACCTCCTTTTAGAAGCATTCTGACGGAAAATCGAAACGCTCATTACGGACAAATAGATACCCGACCATTCTGCCATCATGCGTAAAAAGTTCTCCGTTGAAGCCGAGTGATAATTAGCGAGAAGGTTCGGAGAGCGTCATTTCTACGAACCTTTTTTTTTTTTTCTCTCGCCGCGTTTTCGCCGAAATATTGAATGCATTCGTAAACTGCGATCGATGACACAATTCGCGGGAGAAAATGGTCCGCGTCGATGAACATTTCGGTCCTTGTAATTTTCCAGTTTCATTGCGCCGATGGTCAAGGAATTGCGGAATAAAAAAAAAGAGAGGGCGGAATTGTTTTTTAACGTTTGTTCCGTTTTCGCTCGGGAAAAGGTCCGAATAACGTACCTGACTGTTTTTCGACGTTCGCCGGGATCGGACGTGACAGAACCGTTTCCGGGCAATTTCGCGATTTTTCGGGTTTCGGGATTTTTGGTGATTTGGGTAATTTAGGGATTTTGGGGTTTGGGGAGGTTACGGGGTCTGAGATTTCAGGGATCTGAAATTGGAATATTGGAGATTTTGGTATTTTGGAGATTTGGAAATATGGGGTTTTGAGATCTTGGGGATTTTTGGAGATTTTGGGGTTTTGTGTAGATTTTAAGAATTTGGGGATTTGAGAATTTGGAGAATACAGGGATTCTTGGAATTCTGAGGATTCTGGGAATTTGGAGATTTGGTGATTTTAAGAATTTTGGGATTTGGAAATTTGGTGATTTTAAGAATTTTGGGATTTGGAGATTTGGTGATTTTAAGAATTTTGGGATTTGGAGATTTGGTGATTTTAAGAATTTTGGGATTTGAAAAATGATCTGGAGATTCTAGGGATTCCGTGAATTTTGGGATTTGGAGATGTGACGATTCTAGGAATTCTCGATATTATGAAATTTTAAGAATTTTGAGATGTGGGAATATGGAGACTCTGGGGTTTTTTGGGATTTTAGGGATTCTGGGGATTCTGTGAATTTTGGGATTTGGAAATGTGTCGATTCTAGGGACTTTGGCTATTTTGGAAATTTGGAAATATGGTATTTTTAGATTTTGAAATGTTAGGGATTTAACCACTTTTGGGATTTGGAAATATGGAGATTCCAAGGATTCTAGGGATTCTGGGGATGCTGGAGATTTTGGGGTTTGGAAATGTGACGATTCTAGGGATTTTAGATATTTCGAGAATTTAGGAATTCTAGGGATTTTGTGTATTTTAGGAACTTGAAAATATAGATATTTGTTTAACTTTTTAATTTTGGAAATTCTGAGAATTCTGAATGTTCAGGAAATTTTACAAATTTTACAAAATTTAATAAATTTTAATGAATTCAATTATTAAACATTATAAATTTCATAGTATTTAATAAACCATTTAATTTGATCGATTCTACTGAATTCAATAAATTATTAAATTTCACAAATTTCACCTAAGCTAATAAATTTTAATAAATTCAACGAGTTATTAAGTTTGTTCAGTTTTATTGAATTCAATGGATTATTAAATTTGTTCAGTTCTGGTGTATTCAATGATTTATTAAATTTGATCAATTGCAATATTGTAGATTTCTATGAATTCGTTAAATCATCAAACATTATAAATTTCAACGTGTCTATAAAATCATCAAATAATAATTTTGAAAATATATAAACACAAACACATAGTAATATAAAATATACTAATTCCTAAATTTTCTTTCAATTTCAAAATCTGTTCAATTGTGAAACTTTTGAATCCAAAACACAAATTAAAAAAATTATAAAAACAAACTTCAGAAGGTGAAAAATTCAACCCTTGCAAATATACCTAGTTTTATAATTTTCTCCACTAAAAATCAATTAAATAGGCATAAACGTATAAATTAAATAAGCATAAACACATCCATAAACGTTAATTTGATACAAATAAATGAGAGCTATCGTTCGACATTCGACTGTTTCATCGAGGAACAACGGAATACAATTGGCGAAATTACAAAGGAGCCTGACGACAGATCTGTCGATAGATTTCCCCGATTAAAAAGGAGCCAAAAGAAGAAAAGGGAATTTTCATGAAAATACCAAACGATCGTTGAATACCGTTCACGCGTATGCATTCCCCGAGTGAACTTCACCCGAATATTTCGACCACAATTCGAGGTATTGGCCTGCAAACTTTCGAATAATTAATCGCTCGCGAAATTTCGTCTTCCGCGGGTCCACGGCCGAACCCATGATTAATCTTATCGCTTCGCGATCGATCGAGAGTCCTCGCCTTTCTATTCATCCGACTCATTTTCATTTTTCTCTTTCGCCTTTTTTTTTGCGTTCAACTTTCAGCGAACTTCGTGGCAGTCGTTCAAAAAACTCCATTGTTTTCTGGCGGTAATTAATTCACCATGGAAATCGAGGATGAACGTGACGATTTAATTAATTAACGTTTCAGTTTCGAATACTGATTATGCTGATTACGGATGGTGATTGCAGATGGCACTTTAGAGAAGTTGGAAAGTTAGGTTTTTCATTTTTGGGAGTAGGACATTGGGGATTCTGGAATTTGGGAAGTTTGGGATTTTGGGAATTTGGAATTTGGGGAATTTGGGATCAGGGGAATTTGAAATTTGGAATTTGAGGAATTGGGGGAATTTAGTATTTGAAGAATTTGGGGAATTTGGGGAATTTGAGGAATTGGGGAATTTAGTATTTGAAGAATGTGGAATTTGAGAAATTTGGAGTTTGAGAAGTTTGGAATTTGAGGAATTTGGGATTTGGAGATTTTGGGATTTTAGGATTTAAAACTTTAGAAATTCAGAAGTTGAGGATTTAGGGGTTGTAGGGATACGGGGAATGCAGAGATTTTGGAATATAGGGATTTCGGGGCATAGGAATTTGGGAATATAGGGATTCGGGGGTAGTAAGGATCCCTACATTTCTAAATTTCTAAATTCCTAAATCCTAAAATCCCTAAATCCCCAAATTCCCAAATCTCAAAATCCCTAAATCCCAAACTTTCCAAATTCCAAAATCCCAAAATCCCCATATCCCAAACTCCCCAAATCCCAAAATCCCCAAATTTGCAAATCCCAAAATCCCCATATCCCCAAACCCCAAATCCCCAAAATTCCCAAAATTCCCAAAATCCCCAAATTTGCAAATCCCAAAATCCCCATATCCCCAAACCCCAAAATCCCCAAACTCCAAAATCCCCAAATCCCCAAACCCCAAAATTCCCAAAATTCCCAAAATCCCAAAATCCCCAAACCCCAAATGCCCCAAATACTGAATGCCTATATTTCTAAATCCGAAAATCCCCATGTTCCTAAATCGTGTATGCACACGTCTCGAAAGCACGAAATCCCCAGACAGGAAGTTTGAAACCTTGGAATTTGCATGCAGAGCGACGATAACAATAACCGAGGTCGAATAACATGAATTAACGCAACAACGAACCATAATTAGTAGGAGATTGTTTCGCAAACCATAAAGGTAACTCTCAGCCGCATACGTAGTAACGGTAAATGACGTTAAACGTTTTACGAACGGACGAATGATCAAAGGTACATCATCCGAATTTCCCTGATATCAACAGAAGCTAAAAGCACATTCTTGTCTGGTAATCAGCTTGCAAAGACATTAAAGCTTATCACCGGGAATACTCTATTATCCGAATGTGGAGCACACGCGATGTGTAGATTAATTTCGGCGATTCGAAACAGAGTCGTAAAGGCGGATAACGTAATTAAGAAAACATAGCGTACCATGTTTCTATACGCGAAATCAACGCTACAGAGAACATTCAATGAATGCTTTCCATTTTGGAAAATCGTTTATTATCACCGTCATTAAGCTAACATTATCGGAACTTTATTTTACATCGTTGTGCAATCAGCGAGTTCTAAAACGCTTTTAATAAACTGATTCAGCGGGAATACGAACTCTAATTTTTATGGAGATTGCATTAATTCGATCTTTTTAATTTTTTGGTGTTCAGACCTTTTCATTTTTTTTTTTTTTTTTAATTAATTTTTGTCAATTTGGAGGTTTTAAGTTCATATTCGATTTGTCAGGTTCAGAAGTATTCAAATTTATTTTCGTTTTCAGGTCATTCATTTTTTGAATTTTTATGGTTTTGAATTTAGAAATTTGTAAGTTCGAATGTTATCGAATTTTCATGTTTTTGGGTCCTTAAGTTTTTCACTATTCTATTATTTTATTCTTGTGGATGTTTCATTATTCAATCATTCGATAGTTCAATCACTCAATTGTTCAATCGTTTGATCGTTCAGTAATTCAATAATTCAATAGTTCAATAGTTCAATAATTCAATAATTCAATAATTCAATAATTCAATAGTTCAATAAATCAATAGTTCAATAGTTCAACTGTTCAATAACTCAATCACTCAATAATTCCATAACTCAATGACTCAATCATTCAATCATTCAGCTTATTATTCAATTTAATTGCTCCATATCTCAAATTACTCAATTGTTCTACCTCTCAAATTTATAAATTCACAAAGTTGAAAAATTTCTGCAACTTAAAATTTGCAATATAGTATGCGATCCCAAAATTCTTTCAGAACAATGATTCATGTTTTCTCTTTACAAAGACTACATCAAAATGATACCTAATGATCTCCTCCATTATAGTTGATTCATAACCATCAATTCTACATAACAATACAAGTAAACAGTATTTAACATACATAATGCAAAAATTTATTTCAAGATTACCAAAAAGCAGAAAGGATTAAAGTTACTATATAATATCTCTATAATTTCACACCTCTCTCAATTTCCCTTTGGCATCACATTTTCGCCCCAAAATTGTAACAAACAAAATTGCAAATTTGCCCAAAGGATTAGACAAAAGTTACACATTAGGATAAACGGCTAAAGTTACACGAATTCCACTCTAATTCCGTTGTTTGAATATTCCGCGAAAATTGTCGGATTATTACTGGTTCTTCGGCGAAACAACCGTCGTGTTAATCAACTTAACGGGCACTTTGTTTCGGCCGTGTGACACCCGCGTTTATCAAAACTTCATCGAATTAGCAAACTTAATTGGTAGATAGTAGGGCAACTATGATAAGCCTCTGTTCACCGTTTGTTCGTTTTACTTTCCCTCGCCGGCCATATTTCTACCCCCTTACCTGCAGCCAGCCATTCGTTATTTACTTCGAACAAGGTGGCGCATGTACTGCAAATATAATTAGCAACTCTACGGAGAAACTCATTTTAGAACACGAAGCCAACCTGTCTGCCTCTTATTACTGCGAGTCGGGACAACCCTTTGAATTCGGTAACAAGCGAATTACACGCTGCCCGGACGATTTACTGCGCTCCTCGGACTCGCCAACCGCGATTTATGAACTCCGAAAAAATTTGGGTCAAACGACTTTTTGATTCATCCTGCGTTTTACTTCGCTTTCGAAGGATGGCGAATTTGTGACCTACATTGTCGGATCTTTGAATTGGGTCAGTTTCAACTTTATCAAATTTGCAAATTGGGTAGTTTTAAAATTGTTAAATATTAATGTAGATTGAGAGAAACATATTTTATCTAAATTTTTAATGCTTTCGAAATGTCAAAATTATCAAGTTCAAAAGTTTCAAAATTATTAAGTGTCTCCTCAATTTTTCAATTGCAGAATTTACAGCTCTGGAGAATTTTTTAATTTGAAAATTTTTGGGTTTTTAAATTGTCACATTTCTACATTTCTCGTTCTTCAAACATTTGAATCAGCAAAATTTCAAATGAATTATCAAATCACAAAATCCTCAAATACCGAAATTATCGAATTTTCCAATCAATGACCGAATAATCGATTAACCAAACTTTCTGCCAAGCAAATAATGAACTCACCAAATTTGCAATTAACGAAATAATCATGAAACGTTAGATTTTGCAAAATTGCAAATTCCGAAATGATCAGCTTTCATCTTTCGCGAGGCGCGTGTATTAAAGAGGGGTAAAGTAGGTTGCTCGTTTCAGGAAACCCGAGCTGCTGAACGAAAACCGACGATATCCGGTGCTTAAACCGTCTTCTGGTCGATTTATTTCCACGTTCTAACTTCGGATGCCTTAGAAAGTTGCTTTGAATGGTACTTGTTGAGCTTCTGAAAGCTTTTCAATCGGTGTGCGACCGTGGACACGGTTTTTTACACGAATATTATCAGAATTTGTTTATGAAGACGTAGATGTGCTCTCGTTATTGCTGCAAAGTGTCAATCAGTTTTATGGAGAAAATGAGGATGCTGGTAAATTTTGTAATTTATGAGATTTCGAAGTTTGGTATTTGGAAATTATCGTATTATGAAATTATGGAATTATTGGGTTATTGAGTTATTAAAGTGTGAAATTGGAGAATTATTAAATTATCAAATTACCAAATTGTCAAATTGTCAAAATGTCAAATTAATAAATTATCAAATTGTCAAGTTGTCAAATTGTCAAATTGTCAAATTGTCAAATTGTCAAATTGTTAAAATGTTAAAATGTCAAATTGTCAAATTACCAAATTATCAAATTACTAAATTATGAAATTATCAAGTCATCCTATTCAGAAATTTAGAAACTTAGAATCCTACAAACTTGTAAACTTAAAAAATTAAAAGTTTAGAAATTGAAAAATCTGAGAATTCCAGTATTAAAAGATTTCAGAAATTCGAAAGTTCACAAATTCGAGAAGCTATCATCCTTTCGCCGCAAAAGGGTATGTTTATCATTTTCCATTCTCTTCATAGAATCCCGCAAAGCTGCAAAGTTTTGAACTGCCTTTCAATAACACTCTGTACTTCTGCATTGCTCGTTTTTATTCAGTTTTTCAGAAGCTTAAACTTCTCCGTTGTGTTCGTGTATATATGAAAAAAACTTTTTGTACCAAGCCACGAATAGCTTCTACGTTCCTGCAGAATTTTCAAAGGAATACAAAATCGTTGTATGCAAATAACGCTTCTGTTTGTGATCTCTGTGCCGCTATTGTGAAATCTACACTCTCTGAGAACATCCTATACGTCCTGTGTGGTAGACTCCATTCGAATAAATAGTTTTATTAACAAACAACACTCGGCGAAAAAAGATCAAGTTGTCACTGGCTATTTATGAAATTGCATTTCGGAAATCTTTTTAAATCACCTTGCATGAACTAAACAAATTATATTCTTTTGAAATTGATACATTATATAGAAATTGATGCATTATTTAGAAATCTAGTTTTTAGAAATAGATATATTTTTTCAGAAATGATTTACACTTTCAAGGTACATGAAAATACTTTTATAAATTTCATCACATTCGATCAAGAAGATGAACTCTATATGTTCGTCACAGTATTAGCAATATTGGGACGATTAATATAAGTGGACTCTAAAAAATAAAATTTCGCTTTGAACGACTAGAGTTTATTTTGCTATGTACTTGAATCACATTTCTTTAGTATAAACTTGTTTTAGTACAAACTTGATACTTGAAACTTGATATCTGAAACTTGAAACCTGATACTTGAAACTTGATACCTGAAACCTGATACTTGAAACTTGATACCTGAAACCTGAAATCTGATACTTGAAACTTGATATCTGAAATGACTCCTTGGGTCCTATTACTACATATAAAGAACTAGAACTAGATACTAAAGAACTATCTTCAAAAATAACAATTGAAGAAGAATGAAGAGAAAGTTATAGTAAAGTTATAATTTGAATGAAGATTGCTCTTCGTGTTTTATTTGTCCGTTTTAAATAGAAGGTAATTCAAGGAGGGAACAGGGTTAGGTTTATTAAATTTTTCCACGTACAGGATTTCATTGAAACAGATAATCAATATAAAAGCCAGTAGGATACAGAAAACAGACTGTTAGAGACAGATACGAGTAACAGACGAATGCATTGAAAGATTCAATAAGCCCCTCGAATCCCACAGGAATGGATGCTACGTGTTCGATGTTTCTGAGCACAATCCAGGTAATTTTTCACGTACGACAGCGGTAGTGGAACGTTGTTACCCGTAATTTGATATAAAATCAATTTACCTCCTGCTTGCTATGTGATACATTGCACATTCGGACGTTACAGCCTCCCATCTAAAATGTTTCATTTAAAAGAATTACCTGTATTTAACTCTTACTATTTCACTTGCGTACGAAGAACTTCTTCTTTAATAGCTGTAAATCATTCGTTCAACTTATATTTTTTTCACTTTATCATTTCTCAAATTTTTTGCTGTAAGAAACGTTACAAAATTTGTAACAGATAGTTGAGAAATTTTCAAATAATAAATTAAAGGATATAAGACATTTTCTATTAATAAGACTGAAAATGTAATAGTTCAAAAATTTTCCAATAATGAAACTAAAAATGTAGTGCTCCATAAATTTCCAAATAATAAATTCTAAAGTGCTGTAGCTTAGAAATTTCCAAAAAATAAATCTGAGGATGTAGTACTCCATAAATCTTCAAATAACAACTCTAAAGATACACTAGTTCATAAATCTCCAAATAATAAAACTGTAGATGCAGCAGTTCATAAATTTCCAAAAAATAAATTTCAAAGTACAGTAATTTAAAAATAACTATATAGAATATTCAAATTACAAATAAAAAAAAATGTAAAAATTCTAAGAACGTCCATCACACAATCACAAGTTGAATTCTCAATATGTAACATACTCCACATGTGTATGATGACGTATGTGATGTATACAAAACGCTACTTCCACTAATACCATCTCTACAAATATGAGACTATCCACAAATATATCAGACAATACCGAATAAAAATATAAATCAATCAGCCTGAAATCGAAAATTTAATCAGGCGGATAATCGCTAATTCCGACGGTTCGTCTTTCTGTCTGGAAACGAAACGGAAATCCACGTCGAAATCCATTCGTGTCGCAACAAAATATCGAAACGAAACCTTATTCCCTTTACACGGAAGAGAATACAGCATCCAGTTTGCGAGGCAATCGGCGTGTTCCCTTTTTCCTCGGAAAAATAAACAGCAACGCGTAAGAGGTAGAAAAAACGCGAGCAAAAGTAATGAAAGACATCGGAGAAGCTTTTCTCGGCAATCTCCTTTGCTCGACGACATTTTGCAAATTATATAGCTACCGGTAAACACTGATTTTTCACGGTGACTACTATACTTCTCCCGTGCCAATTAACCTGATTTAATGAACGAATTTCAAGCAGCATTTTTAATTCGCTTTCAAAGCCAAAGGTAAGCCAGATGCTTTCTTTACGATTCAGAAGTTTGTCAATGAAAATTTATTGAAACGATCGGTTTCGATACGTCTTGGTTTTTTAGAGGATCTTGGAAGGAATTTGTACTTTTGATCGTGGAATTAAGTCCTGATGCATTATATTGCAGTCGAGTGGAGGGTGTTGAGCTGGAGAGCTATTGACCTGTGTCGAATTTAAATACGATCAATTCCTGTCGAATTAAAATTAGATTTAATTGTAATGTCACGAATCTGATTTGGAAATTTTTTACTATATTTTGTGATTTATTGTTTGACATTTTTTAAACTGCAATATATTTAGATTCATTATTTGTACATTTCTGAGCCACCACATTTTTGGATTTATTACTAGACATTTTTTAAACTGCAATATATTTAGATTCATTATTTGTACATTTCGGAGCCACCACATTTTTGGATTTATTACTAGACATTTTTTAAACTGCAATATATTTAGATTCATTATTTGTACATTTCTGAGCCACCACATTTTTGGATTTATTACTAGACATTTTTTAAACTGCAATATATTTAGATTCATTATTTGTACATTTCTAAGCCACTACATTTTTGGATTTATTATTTGAAATTTTTTAATTGAATTTGGTATTTAAAAACTTTTTAATTACTAGGTCCTTAAATTTTATTACTTGAATATTTCTGAAGTACTCTATTTTTGAATACGTTATTTACAAGTCTCTTTTAAATTTGATTGAATTTAATTGAATCGTGCTGAATTGCATCACGTAGAATTAAAATTGAAAATTTTGTGATTAAATTGCGTCAAATTGAATTTTATTGAATTACGACAAATTGAATACTAAAATTGAATCGCACCGAATTGAAATTTCTGTAGTTTAATCGTTTCGAATAGAATTACAGCAAGTTGAACCGCGTCGAAGTGTTAAATCGAATCACGTCGAATGGAAATACGTTGATTTGAATTGCAGCAAATTGAGTCGTGTCGAAATCGACTCGAATTGCATCAAATAGACATCAAATCAAATTATATCAAATAGAAATACTGTTATAATAAATTTGATCGAATAAGATTAAATCAAATTGAATTAAAAAGTCTTTAATAGTGTCAAATCATCAATTAGAATTTTTCCAAACAGATGTAAAATTCCCTGTTAAAAATTAAAATCGCATGAAATTGCACCGTAAAATCGAATAAAATTGTATCAAATTGAATCCGAATTTAAAAGTCTCTAATAGAACAGTGTCAAATATACCTCCACCGAATTGCGCCAAATTGAATCTCATCGACGTAAAATGCCCCGATATAAAATACACCGAATCGAATCAAATAGAAATACACTGCAGCGTCCCGAATAAAATTGAATGAAATTGAACCGAGAATTAAAAAGTCTAATCGAACAGCGCCGAATATAACTCCATCAAGTTGCACCAAATTGAATCTCCGTAAAAAGCATCAATATAAAATCGTTCGGAATTGAAATACAGGGAACGGAATTACATCGAATTGCACGGTGAAAAGAGGTTGACGATATTTTTATTCCTGCGACGTTAAACGAATAAATACATAATAATGCGGGCGTTAGTTTTACGATAGCGAATTGTGTATACGTAGGTAAAAACCCTCGTCACGGGAATTTTCATTTCATTCATGCGAATCACGAACGCGTCAGAAAATGTCGCGACGATCTGAAACACCATTAACGTAATGTAGTTAACCGTGTTTCCCATTATACTGGCCGGTCCGATTCGTTCACGTGGAAAACCAACGATGTTTTCTGCGTTTCGTTCGTTCGCATTCGCGGCACGGCCGCCCGTTCAGAGTAAACTTCGGTTACCCGTCGCCAAACTGCTGATATTTTGAATTTAGATACAATCGATAATTTGTATCATTGGCGAACGTCCAACGGGCATAATTTATGGCGTGGCCGTGACTCGAAACGAAACCGGTTACCCGTTGTTTAATCAAATTATTGATTTATTTACATTGCCACCGTTAACGCGCGATTAACGCCAACCATTCGCAAATTTTACTACCAAGACCATGTTCTGCCTCGATATTTTCACCCTTTCACTCTATCCACCCTCTACATGTTTCACATTTTCATTTCAGGTGCAAGGTTTCATATTTCAGGTCCTAGATTTCATTTCAGGTTTAAGGTTTCAGGTCTTAGATTTCACATTTCATTTAAGGTCTCAGGTTTCACATTTTCATTTCAGGTGCAAGGTTTCATATTTCAAGTCCTAATTTTCACTTAAGGTTTAAGGTTTCAGGTCTTAGATTTCAAATTTCATTTAAGGTCTCAGGTTTCACATTTTCATTTCAGGTGCAAGGTTTCATATTTCAGGTCCTAATTTTCATTTCAGGTTTAAGGTTTCAGGTCTTAGATTTCACATTTCATTTAAGGTCTCAGGTTTCACATTTTCATTTCAGGTGCAAGGTTTCATATTTCATGTCCTAATTTTCATTTCAGGTTTAAGGTTTCAGGTCTTAGGTTTCACATTTCATTTAAGGTCTCAGGTTTCACATTTTCATTTCAGGTCGCATGTTAGTTGTTAGGGACCTACTGGTACCAGTAGCTTTGCTAGTAGGTTGTCGAATTTTTACATTGTATCAGGTCGTTGGGAAAATAGACTAGGCAGGAAATAAATTATTGTCTCTTTCCAACTAGGGATATCTAAGCATACTTTAAGCTTGGATGTGGTCATCTAGGGATAGTTCAATCTTGGGATGTGGATATTTAGGGTTACTTCAAGCTTGAAATGTAGATATCTAGTGATACTTCAAGCTTGGGATGTGACACGTATGTTTCGAAAATTTGAAATATATTAACTTGCCTCAGAATATCATGTTCCACACGTGACGCACGTACCTATTGAAATGTGACTAAATTTATCTCATATTTTCACCAGGATTGAATTTCGAGCTGAATTTTAATTAGTCCCTGCAATCAATGATCGTCACGAAATATTCGCAACATGTGAATATTCTTTGTCTGTCTTACTTTACAATAGTTCACTGCGTCTGACGCACCGGGTCCAAAAATAGGTTGAGAGATTAACATTAAAACATTAGTATTTTATTATTAGTATAAATACTACTATTACTAGTAGGGTAAGTGCTCCATTATTTATAATTACTGTATTGCATTAATTGATATTTTATTTGTGAAAAATAAATCAACGCTGTGCATCGATTTGACTGTATCGTAACAGAAATGTAACTTGTCAAATAAGACTTACATGTTCAATATTTTATCGCTTTTGTCCAAATGTCCATCAGAATTTATTGAGATTAATGGCTGTTAGTCAATGCTGCAGTTCTCTACTTTATTTTTTATTTAAAACCATTCACGCTGTCTAGCTGTAAACAAAATCTACTTTTTACCGTCGACGGTGTATCCGCGGAAGGCTATAAATTAACAGCAAATAAATCCGATTTTCCGTCCAGTAAATTTATCGCAAATATTTATGCGTTACAGAGGTGGATAGTCTTGTGATGTCACTCGTCTATTTTCGTGGTTAACGGATAATTAACGACTACCAACGAAGATGGAATCCGAGGGATTAGGAAACTTTATTAAATATTTGGCATTCTCTCATTTTAATATTCTACATTCCCCTGAATTTGATGCCACGGTATATTAATTGACATTTCGAGCTCGTTCACGTTTCACCGATCGTCGATACTGTCGGAATTCTGATTAAACGCGGTGACGCAAAAATGTTCAACGTCAAGCCTGCCTACGTCCTTTTTCTCATTTTCTGTTTCTGCATTTTTGTCCGATGTTTTTTCATTTTGTTACGTGATAAAATTCGTTTCAACTGACAAATATCCGTTTGGACGAAGGAATGTCCGATATATTGCCACTCAAATTTGGAAATTTCATTTTTGCACCTTTGAACTCCGAAATTTACACAATTTTTAATTTGTGAAATTTATACAATTTTTAAATAAAAGTTTTTAATTAAATTTCATATTCAAATATTTGAGAATTTGAAAATTTCCATATTCGAATATTTGTTATTCAAAAAAGTTCCATATTCAAATATTAATACCTAGAATTCTATACCCGAAAATTTATAAATTTGAAAACTGCTCAACATCTCAATTTCTAAATTTTGTTATTTCTTAAAGCAATAACAGACAACCTGTAATCACCTAGAATCATTTCACTCGAACCAAATCACTAAATTAAATAATTAAAAATAACAAAATTCAGAAACAAAATTTAAAATTAAAATTTAAAATATAATACTAAAAATCAAAATTAAATAATTGCTTCTAAACAAAATATACATCTCACCGTCATTCTGTAACGTACAAAAATTAGTATAACTTATGTCACGCATAAAAATAGCGGCGCTTTTCGTGAAAAAAGCGAGTGAAGTATTAAATTTTGGACAATGGCCTCTGCTATTGTTTCGAACGGGCAAATGGTTTCAATTAATGAGAAGCGACGGGGTAAATTTTTATCTCATGCATATTAATGACCGCGATGTAAAAGGCTTTACAGCGTGTTAGATTTGAAATGCAACAGAGTAATCAAAGAGTCCGGTGATAGCGGTGTATATTATTCATGAGAGCGGCGCGAATGTATGCAAAGTTATACACGTTTGTCGCACTTACTTGTGTGGAAAATGAAAAACCAAAGGGAAAAATAAAGTGGTAAGTCAATATTGATTTCATTTGAATAATCGTACGCTTACTTTTTTGCTACTGATGCGTTCGAGTGGATTTAATTATGTGGACAATCAGAACGATTCTCAGTGAGACAATTCTTTATCGATATAAAATTGGTTTTGTTGCGAAATATATTTGTACTGTCGTCGGATGAAGTTGTAGGGAAAATTGGAAAATTAAAAATATGGAAAATTGGGAAAAGCGTGGAAAATGGGAGAATTGGGAAAATTTGGGTTTTCGGGAATTGGGAAATTAGAAAATTGGGAAATTGGGAAATTGGAAAATTGAGAAATTGGGAAATTAGAAATTATGAGAATTATGAACTTAGAAAATTAAAAACTTGCAAAACTGCACAATAAAAAGATTGAAAAATTCCATAATTGTGAATCCAACAAATTGGAAAGAGAAGCACTAAATCTCCCATCATTCAAACGTTGAAATTTAGTAATATCAAACGTCCAAAAAACTGACAACAATTGCAAATATCTGTCGCAAGAGTGGCAGTTCCAGTTTGTATCGCGTCCTACATCCAAAATTGATCCTCCACCTAAAGTGTTTCAGGCTGTCAAGTTTTTAAATATCCAGACCATCAATAATCAATCTCGACAAGAAAATTTCATTTCTCTGGCATGTTGCTCTCGTTCAATTTATGTTTTCTACGCGAATGTCCCATGGTTTTTTGCGGTGACCGTCTCATGCCAAGGAACGGAACATTGCTTCAATAATGGATCATGCAAAAAAGATTGACTGAGTTGAAAGTAGAAAAAGTGTTCATGAAACTTTCGTACGTTCAGTATGGTCCCTGTTAAAATGGTTGCAGGCACTTTTCAAATATCATGTACATATGTATAGCCTGTCCTATATTCCTTTTAACGAACTATCGGGTTTTATTTACTTTTTAAATAACTTGTATGTTATATCATATACATATAATGTACGTTTGATATCAACATTGTTACTTCAATGCAAACATATGTTATTATAATCACATATGTAAGTATTATATATTTATTATGTTCACATATGTCATTATAAATTGCACATTAATTATGTAAAGTTACATATGTGTAATATAAATACTTGCTTATGTTACTGTAATTACATATGTGTATTATTACATATTACATATTATTACATACGTGTAATTACATATGTGTATTATTATGAGGTATACAAATACGTACATGTAAATTCATATGTAAATTACTATAATGTATGTAAATACGTATGTATTTGATATATTTGATACATACATACGTATGTATGTGTCTGACTTGAAGTCACTCGATTAATTTCTCTCTAATAACTTCACAATAATCCTAAAACAAATTATTTCTAAAAAGACGCGAATGCGAAAGAACATATCGTCTTTTGAAGCGGTGTTTACAATAAAATATCGAAGAGATAAAAATGAGCTGAGAGAGCGTTTGAAAGATGTAACATCGACAGTCGGAAATGGTAAAATTTCAGCATCGAAAAGTCAACACCTGGGTTCCGGTCGAATTATTCGTTGCCAGCTGTTTGAGATTCCTGCGTCATGTAGGTTCCACGGTGATTTCGCATCGGGGGCACGTATTTCTGTTTCATCCCTCTGTTCCCTTCCGTTCCCGTTTTCCTTTTCCGCAAAATCTTGCGGCTGCAAATGCGACCCGACCGAACGTCAACTCCATATTTTTCTTTTTGCCCGATGTTTGCCACCGTTCCTGTATATTTCCCTTTTTCCCCGACCACGAGTGCACGCTCGAACCGCCTAACCAAAGGAATAAGGCCGCGATCACACATGACCAATCAAAGGCGAACAAATGATGCCGCTGGAAAGGAAATCCTACAGGGCCCGTTTTAATGACCGCGAAATATCTTGGCGAATTTTATAATTCTTAGACATTTCTGTATGGGGATTTTGCGAAGGACTGTTAAATGTTCGATAGAATTTAGGAACTTTAGGAACGATTTAAACTTTTTAATGTTAAAAATTTGATTGGTAGGAATTTGGAAGTTTGGATCGAGTTTGGGGATTTGTAAATAGAGATTTATAGAATTTTAAAATTGCAAAAATATAGTTGTATCAAATATTTATATTTTAATCGAGAAATGTCGATTTGGGAAATTTGAAAATTTTGAAATTTGGGATTATAGTAATTCAGAGATCTAGTGATCCAATGATTTAAACATTGATAATTTAGTACTTTGATATTTGAAAATTTGAAAATTCAAAAACATGTAATTATGGAATTTGCGAATTTACAAATTGTCAAATTATTAATTTGAGGTATCGACAAATTAACAAATTGACAAATTTGATATTTAAGCAACCATAAAACCATGAAACTAAAAACCCAATAAAAATTCTTTCTTACCCATAAACGAACGCAACAATTTCTTAAGAAACATTTAAATTGCATCATACCAACGAAGTATTATTTTTGTAAATAATGTCTTCTTCAAATTTGAATGTCAAGTGGTCTTTTTTTCTATTGGAAAGCTTCACAGTGCCTGTCGTTATTTACTTGCTAGCATACCGCAGCGAGGTATATCTACAGGATGAAAAACAGAAGAATCCTAAGCCCTTTTTTACAGACCACGTGTGTATACGTGGTTGACACTTTTCATCGCGAAAAATAAATCTCGCCCAATCTTTTTTCCATTTTCCGTCGACGAAATGTCGCGTTACGGTGTAAAACGCTAGAATTCGCAGCGTGCCAATCAAGGAAGATTAATTGAATAACATACTACCTCAACGAAATGCATTCTATTCTTCGTCGTTTTTCTGCTTTCTCTTCGATGTCCAATTTTTTAAGAACAATTTGCGCGTTCTTTTACCACTTTTTATTTACGGTTTCTCTCTTTTCTTATTCGTTTACTATTACATACACAATAATTACATACATACTATACACGCAATTAAACATATTTATATAACTATACATATATATTTCACACAAATATTATTTGAATATTAATTTAACAATAATTGTATACTGTTTTGGTAGTTATTTTTAATTCATTTTTAGCAATTCACTACCTCTTGTATCAAGGTTAATTAAATTAAATTTTAATCATTATAAATGTCTCGAAAATTGAGGAGTTGAATAAAACTTTCTACGTGAAAATATAATTATTAATATAGATTTAAAGATTATTTCTAATCAATTTTATTCATATCTAATTTCGTTGTAGATAAATTACTTATACATAAAATTTATTATTTTTAAAAATAATTATTATACTAAACATACAATACAAAATAATTAAATTTGTAATATATTATAATACTCAATAACATTCATAAATATAAATAATTAAGGGATAATCTACAAAGTAATTCACAATTAAATACATATACTAAAATTCTGTTATGCAATTAATTTTATTGCTTGTTAATTCGACAATAATCCGAAAGAAACGTAGAAATAATACAGCAAGTAAAAAGTATGATTTCGAACGAGACGAATCATAACCAATTTCGAAATGGATAACCGAAAAGTGTATATTTAACAGAGAATTGAATATCGCACGATGCAATTGCACCTAGGCACCTTTCATTTACGAGAGCAGAATTGCAATTTGCAATCAAGGATCAGACTGCAGTTTCGATCGGTTTCGTTACATTTTTAATTCCCTGCAAATTCAACGCGGATGCGTCGATGATCGTCGGAAAAAATTTGTTCGAACGATGTCACGATTAATGTCCTTTCGTTCTCTGCTCCTGTATTGCATTTGCAATCCTACATTATAGATTTTTCATCGTAAACTGCACTTTTCAGCATTGTTGGATAATTTTCAAATTAACGCTTTTTCGTATTTTTTTGTTGGGTTGTTGAATTTTTAGATTTTTGGATATTTGGATTTTTGGATTTTTAGATTTTTAGATTTTTAGATTTTTGGATTTTTGGATTTTTGGATTTTTAGGTTTTTAGATTTTTAGTTTTTTAGTTTTTTAGATTTTTAGATTATTAGATTTTTAAATTTTTAGGTTTTAGATTTTTAGATTTTTAGATTATTAGATGTTTAAATTTTTAGGTTTTAGATTTTTAGTTTCTAGATATTTAGATTTTTAGATTTTTAAATTTTTAGGTTTTAGATTTTTATTTTTTAGATATTTAGATTTTTAGATTTTAACAAAATACAATAGTTAACATAAAGAAAGACGCGTAAATGCACGTGTCAATCGCAACGAACACTGAAATAAAGAAAAGAATTTTGCAATATTGCTACTTATTGTAGGTTATAGAGATTCCAATGAGCCAAGAGAAACGATAAACAACGCGTGGGCAATTCTGATATTTCCGCAAATTAATCGTCGATAGTTAAACGCGATCAGAAATTCATTGGTTCGATATTAGCTGAGCGGCGCGGCGTGAAAAACCGTATATAAATGCGCACGTGACGAGATTACATATCCTATAAATTTAAATACGGGCGATAGAAAGTTCTGTTTTCGTCAACCGTGTAATATAGTCCGTGTGTCGGACATGCAATCATGAAATTAAATTTTGACCGTTGAATTTCCGGGGACAGACGCGCGGGATTTCGAGCGTTTTCCCTGTTATTACGCCGATCGGAAGAGTTTCATGCGGAAAAACGAACGAAAAAGGGAAGGAAAAAATACGAGAGGTCTTCGAGTTTCTCGGATACCATTTGCATATCACGGACCTGTTCACGGCAGTTCAGCTTTTTCCACGGCATTTGCATTCTAATTAAAGGAAGGATAAAATGGCGGGGACGTTTTATTGGCAGTTACTTGGACACGGGATCATTTTTTCGGTGCATGTTTAGGGATCAAATTTTTGGAATGATATTTGCAAGAATTATTATTTTGGAGATTTTGGGGAAAATTGGGGCGGGATTTGAAATTTGCGTTTTTGATACAGTAGGTTATGAGTTTTCATTAATTATAGAATTGAAGAATTTAGGTTTTAGTTGTCACGTTACTAAATTTTCTTTTCACTATTAAAAATTTTGAATGTACAAAATCTCCTCTCACAAATATTATTAAAAAAGACATCAATTATAAAAAAAATTAAGAAAGACATAAACAAAGAGTGGTTCCATCTTTAGATATAATGCAACAAATTATTGTCATTTCGGTAAAAAATTATTCAAAGTAATGTTTGCAAAGTTACCCGATTCAAAACAAATTTATTTGATTAAAAATTATAATCGGTTCGTTGGAATACACAGGAATATACGTGTTTCATTATGCTTTGTTTCCATTTGTTTTGTGTTCGCAATAAAATGTAATATAAATTGGAATTTTGTCAATGAGGGACCTGTACGCGAAATTCGATGCAATATAGGACTTTAATTATTAGAGATGTTAATCGAATCCCAAATCTTTTAATTATAAATGCAACAAAGCTTCAGATATGAACAGTTTTTTTATTCCTTTTTGAAATAATATAAAATTAACATATTTGTATTTTATTACACAAATGGAAATCGATTTCACGTGAATTAAAGCTAGCAATTATTCTCGAAAAATTGCACAAAAAAATTTCATAAATTATGCAATTAAATTGCATGATTATGCAATTAAAGCTTGCAATTATTCTTAAAAATTGCGCAAAAAAATGTCATAAATTATGCAAATTCTCGAGCGTCATTTGTACATACGCGAACAAAAGGAATGAATTATCTGCAATCCTTCCTTCGTAAAACAAGCTATTAAAAATCGATTTTGCTAACATTTGAAATTACAATCGGCCCCGCGAATTCTGCAGTAATATATTCTGTCGTGTCTCGTGTAAATTCATTTGGTTGATACGTTTTATGGTCCATTCACAGGGAAATATAATCTGAATGGTGTTGAAGCGATGGAAAATGAATCGCTTTTAAATCGCACGGTTTTCATTGATTTCCGCGCGGACCGTGTGAACACGTTACAGCGGTGAAAAAAAATCTATATGCTCAGATTCCCGTGGGTTATTAAATTCCGTGTAATCAAACCGCATCACATCGTTGCCTTTCCTCTTCAGAAAGGTAAAAGATTCTCTGACAAGGCCTGTGGGGAATGCTCTCGCGTTGAGTAATGAGAACTCAAGGCATCAATTGCACCGCCGGAAATTTTTTTCGATAATGCTCTTTCGAACCGCTGTCTACGCGTTTGATAAATGTGTCAGAATTTTCTAACGATTCATCAGTTGCGAGAGAAATTCGTTTTTCTCGCGCTGCGTTCCGATTCCGTGGTGAAAAAAAAACACCGCCATATCTTTTGCGTATTCATTTGCTCGAATTAATCAATTTTTGGATAACTACGTGTTCGATTAGGCGAATTCATGGGGACACTTTGTGAATTCACCGTGGAATACTTGCAAGTAAAGACTTTAGTAATTGTTGTATCACATTTTGATGCATGTTCATTTATATCAATAAATATAACAACCTTGTTGAATTTAATGTATTGTGTGATTAATGTGAATCAGTAGTTAAGGTCAATGTTGAATCAGACGCACTTTGATTTATCAGAACGTCTCTCCATTTTCAAATATTCAAGTTAAGTAAAATTTAAAAAAATTCAGAGTTATGCATGTTGATTTATATCAAGAAATATAGCAATGTTTTTGAATAATTGTATTATGTGATAAATGTGAATCAGTAGTTAAGGTCAATGTTGAATCAGACATAGTTTGATTTATCAGAACATTTTCAGAATAAAATAACTATATATTCAATAACATCATTCGCAGGAAAACAGTGAAGAATTTTATAAAGTGATCATATCGTTTCAGTAAATAAAACATACAACAAGTCAGACATACAATAAATAATTGCAATAAACCTCAATATTTTAAAACAGAGAAATGTTAAAGTGACTAAATATTCAATTATATCCGTAAATTCGCGTGGAAACAGTGTTGAATAAATTTACAGTGAAGTTATATTGGTTCAGTAGTTAAAGCGTACAATAAATCAGACGTGGATTGATCTGTTGCAATAGGTCCTCAAATTTTTAAATGTTGAAATATTCAAACCGGTGTATGTTCAATTATACGAGTAAATTTACAGTGAAATACTGTTGAATAAATTCATAAAGTGGTTTCAAGTGATTGAGTAGTTTACGTATGTATCATGCCAGACATAGATTGATTTGCTACAATAGAGCATTTTATTTTTCAATACCTAAATATTGAGATGGTGCACATTGCAATTGTTAAATTTATGAAATAATTAGGGTAAGTTAAATTTGATTGAATTAGAAATTTTTTTAGGTAGATCAGATTTGAAAATTTTCGATTTGGGACTTTAAGAAATTTGGAATTTGAAAATTTTCAGGTTTGGATATTTGTGGATCTCATTTGATAGTTTTGGAACTTGCAGAGATTTCGGGAATTTAGGAATTCGGGGAATTTTGATTGCTGCAAATCTGGAAATGGGGAATTTCAGAACTTGGATAGGAAAATTACACTCATGGAAGTTTGGAATCTCAGAAACCCAGAAAACAAAAAATTTGAGAAAACTTGGAAATTCGCAAAATAATTTAAGAACCTAAACTATAAATTTGCAAAATAACCTAACACATACCAAATTTCTTAAATAACCCATAAAAAGTCGGAAATTTTGAACCCTAAAATCGCAAATGTTGAGATTTGATCCACAGTTAATCTCGAAAAAATCGAGTCCCCGAATGTATGGACTGCAGAGTAATTCTTCTCGAAAGGGATGCTACGCTGCAGTGGAGCGTACAGGAGTCAAATTTACTATCACACACGAGCTTCTTGTTTCTTAGAGGTAGACACCGACTCGTTAACCCTTGGAGACTGCAGGAACGTAACAAAGGGGTAGCGGATGAGGAGGAGAGCACGCTGGAAAAGTCTCCGGTGTGTAATTACTGGCTGAATTCTTATTACTCGACGAGCTCCAGCACTCCCCACAGGCCTGTCCTCGCATTTATCTTTCTTTCTTCTCCACCTTTTCTTGCCGTTGCGTCCCTTACGATCCGTTGCTTTCAAACAGCGCTACCCTGCGACCGCAGGTGCACCTTGATTACCACCATTTTCTTACGATTACATCCTTCTCATATTTTTTCATCTGCTTTCTACAGGATCAAATTTCTGATAGACTCATACAATTTTCGCATCACGTTATACCAAACCTGCATAACACTTGAGAAGTTAAAAAATTGAAAAGTTGCAATTCTGGAAAACATACAGATTTGCAAACTTAAAAACTCCGAATACACCCCAAAATAAAAATATGAAATTTAAAATTCTCCAAAAATTCCGTAAATCGGTCACGTTATTAATCTCCGGTAATCTAAAGACACCCCGTAAAGAAATGTGCAATCCAATTTGAAAGGAACCGAACGAAAACGCCGTTACCAATAAAAGGATAGTTGCGAGTCACGTTCGTCTTAAAGAAACAGGAAAGAAAATTGTGGGAACATCAGTGGCAAACATTTTCGAGCGTTCGCGTGTGTATAGAAGAAATAAAGGAAAGCACGTACAGTTATCTATCCGAGTATCACCAAAATACGCTAGCACCATTATCCTCTTGTTTCCTGCTGCCACGGAAACAGCTATCGACGAGGATATCGCTTCCCGAACACTGAAAACTCATTTCAACTCTCCCTACCCTCTCGCTGTCTGCTCAAGCAACTTGATCCCGGTTTTTAGAGCGCGAAGCATCGGCGTTAGGGATGCAACGTTTGAACAGGGAAACGGGGTGATAGCCGGCTACCTTCAAACGGGTAAATATACTACAAATCGCTGGACTGAATAGAAATTGTTCGAAAGAAGATTGCTTCGATTTCGGTACGATTTCTGCACTTACATAGATAATTTCGTTTCTGGAATTTTTTTATTTATGGAATGGTTGGGTTAGGTTATGAAGATTACCAAGTATATCAATGTTAGGTTAGGGTATGAAGGATGTTATGGTTAGGTTAGGTTCTCATGTCAAGTTTAGGTTGAAAAATCTTAAAATCGCCAAATTCCCCAAATTTCCAAATTGTCGAAGTCTCTAAATTCCCCAAATTCTCAAGTCCCATACGTCCACCCTCTCCAAACCTCAAATTCCCCAAATTCTCCACATCTCCTCACTTGAAAAATCCTAAAATCTCCAAATTCCCCAGTGCCATACTTCCACCCTCACCAAACCCCAAATTCTCAATTTTCCGATCTAAAATTACCTTAACGACGACCACTAACGACTGGTCATCAGGCAACGTGACACGTCACATGGTACCGGTCCAACTTTTATCCGCGTATCAGCAGAGTTTCAAATTAGAGGATGGAATCCGGTGTCTGGATATCCGGTATCGCCAGTTAGAAGGCTCATAGGGAAGGAGAGGGAAGAAAGGAGGACATCGAGAAGTGACGGATCATCCCTCTCCTTTTCTCATTTGACTGACATGCTGTTTCAGCGATACAGCAGCCCTCGTCAATGACATGCTCGGAATCCCGCGTGGATTAGAGACTCGACCACAATGATATTCGCACGCGCTACCAACAACAATTCCTTCGTTTTGGTCACCGCAACGTCTTTCCGCTGATAACTTAATCGCTGGGATTAACCGCTTACTTCAATTAGAGTTGCTGCACCTAAGACAGACACTCTCGGGAATATTTGTTTAGCACCAGTTGAGTCCCGCGACGGTAATTAACCGTCTTAATTGTTGCAACACCGGTTTGTTTACTTTGAACTATTGTTATTGAGCGGTTTTACTGGTGTATATTTGCAAGCTTAATTTATCATTTTGTGGTATATTACAGATTTGTATATTTGTAGATTAAAATAAGAAAATATAAGTAGATTAAATGAATGTGAAACATTTGACTATTTGTGATCATTTGACTGTTTATCAGTAACGCACATCAATAACATGCATGAGAATTAACATGATAAAAGAGATTCTGTTGGCTGACACGTGGTTTTCAGCAAGAAACGTGCGTGTTCAAGCTGCAAATTCTGGACGATGTGATTAACACGGTGTCACGAACGCGCAATTCTTCGGCTTTTCTCGTGTTCCCGATATCACGCGGTTAACAAGCCTCGAAAAAGCTTCCCTTCGCCACACAAGAAGCTCACTTCCGTCGACGCGAGTCAATGGACAAAGGTGGCAAAGAAATTTCGTTCAAGTCCGGATTTTAATTTCCTGTTGGTCCAATTTCTCGCGCTTCGTTAATCCTGTTATGTCTCGGCTACGCTGCTTGTGTCTTCTGCTACCTGAATGATAAAAAACAGACTTTTGAACCAACATTATTACTTTTCGTAACTCTTTTTATTTCCTTCTGTCAAAGTAATTTATTTTAACCTCTGTCCGCTAAATGTGGACTAGGTGCATTTGCTGTGGCCTTATGATGGTCACATATGACCCAGTTGTTTCCATATGTGCAAGGTTATTAGGTGAATCTTTGAAGTGCATTTGCAATGGTAAATTCACTAGTTTTATCTTACTTTACTTTTCGGAGTAACTATTTTTATTTCGTTGTGTCAAAGTAATTTATTTTAACCTCTGTCCACTTGATGTTGTCACTAGGTGTAGCCTTATGGAGGATGTGTCACATATGATTCAATTGTTTCCATATGTGCAAGGTACTTTTTGAGGTGGATCAATTAGACCTTTAAAGTGTATTTGCAAAGTAATTTATTTTAACCTCTGTCCACTAATGTGGATGATCACTAGTGTAGCTTTGTACGTGGAGTATGTGTCACACATGACTCAATTGTTTCCATATGTATTAGGTACTTTTTGAGGTGGTTCAATTGGACCTTTGAAGTGTATTTGCAAAGTAATTTATTTTAACCTCTGTCCACTAATGTGGATGATCACTAGTGTAGCTTTGTACGTGGAGTATGTGTCACACATGACTCAATTGTTTCCATATGTATTAGGTACTTTTTGAGGTGGATCAATTAGACCTTTAAAGTGTATTTGCAAAGTAATTTATTTTAACCTCTGTCCACTAATGTGGATGATCACTAGTGTAGCTTTGTACGTGGAGTATGTGTCACACATGACTCAATTGTTTCCATATGTATTAGGTACTTTTTGAGGTGGTTCAATTGGACCTTTGAAGTGTATTTGCAAAGTAATTTATTTTAACCTCTGTCCACTAATGTGGATGATCACTAGTGTAGCCTTGTACGTGGAGTATGTGTCACACATGACTCAATTGTTTCCATATGTGCAAGGTACTTTTTGAGGTGGTTGAATTGGACCTTTGAAGTGTATTTACAAAGTAATTTATTTTAACCTCTGTCCACAAAATGTGAATGGTTCTAGGTGTAGCCTTATACGTGGAGTATGTGACACATATGACTCAATTGTTTCCATATGTGCAAGGTACTTTTTGAGGTTGAATTGGACCTTTGAAATGTACTGCAATGGGTTTTGCTAAAATCTGGTGATGTTCTGAGAATGTGAGGATGTAGGGACATAGAGACTTAACTACATAGAGATTTGAATATGTAGAAACTTGATTGCCCATGTTACGTCCCAAAAGACATTCACCTCCAAAATTCTACACTAAAATATTAGTGTACTCGACTGCACTATTTTCCCTCTCAGAACGTTGAGAAAAAAGCATCCAAGCTAAAAAATTCTTGCTGCCTATATCTGAACGATATACATACGCACACACGGAGAGATGTACACACAATACTATGTAGCTATTCGAGTTTGGCATTGTAACGTTGTTAACCAATTTATGGCTGTTTACAATTTCACGTTGCGGGAATGGACCATTGAAAGATCTGGAGTGGAAACATTTTAAACGATGTTCACTCTGTTAAACAGGATGTCGTGCAATGCTTGTTCAAACAATCGAAAATGTATGATATGCACTGTCCGTTTGGGAGCTTTTGTCCTTTCCGGAAATTACGTGAATTGCTATGAAGTTACACATTTATACGATTTGAAGGTTCTTCATTTTTTATGGAACAGAGGAAGATATTTTTGGTGATTTTCATTATTAAAATTTGTAGATGATTTTGTGACGTTTTTGGAGAATGTTCCTTTATAAGTGACATGAATTACTGTGAATTAGAAAATACGTTATATAATTATAAAATACATTCTATAATTTGATATATTTCTTCAGAAGTAATATTTCTTTTACTGAGGTTTAATTGTCTCGCTATAATATACACGACCTAACATTCATAATTATAATCACACGATTTATACTAGACAATTTATACTACATCACAAAGTCCCCAGGTTTCAAAACTTGAAGAAACAAAGATGTCAGAAAGGTCTCGATCACTATAAGAACGGTAGTACGGTTAAAAATGAAGTTTACGATGGTTATTTGGTAAAATCTGATCTCCGGAAATCGATGGAAAGTTTGAAAAGGCGATAGAAGCCATTTTGTTGAGGGCAGATTTGTGGTCTATTGCGGGTCGCACGCGAACATTCTTTCGCACCAAACTATTGGGTTGTTCGGGAATTTCATAGTGTTTGCGATCACGGGTCGATATTAACCCTTCCGACCTGACATTGTACGCTACATAAACTTTGACCTGTAACATCGTCTGATAGCTTGCTATAACAAAACTTGTGTGCTGAGATATAGTAACTATTATACTGTTGCAGGTAAGCAACTATTTTCACGATATTGTGGAAAAATATGACTCGCTATTGGGGATGATTTGGAGGGTGCAATTTTGTGCACGGGATTTAGGATAAATGTTGGTCATAGATAATAATTTTATACATGTTGATATAAGGGACGGATTAATATTAATATGACTATTATTGTGTTACGGATTAGACAACTACAAAATTATAAAATTGGAATGTTGGTAAATTGGAAAATTAGAAAAGGAAAAATAAAAAGGTGGAAAATGGGAAAATGGAAAGTTGGTAACTGACAAAATGGGAAATTGAAAAATTGAAAAATTAAAAAATTATCAAAGGAAGAAATTGAAAACTTGAAGAATTGAAATATCTAACAACTGAAAACTTAGAATTGAAAAATTGTCACAGAGAAAAGTTGAGTAAATGAAAGATTAACAAATTTCAGAATTGCAGAGTTGCAGAATCGCGAAAGTAAAAGATTGAATAATGGAAGAATTTAAAAGTTGAAAATTTAAAAATTAGAAGATTATAAAATTGAAAATAGAGATATTCCGAAAATCGAAGATCTAGAAAACTATCTAGAAAACCTGAAAATATAAAAGTGAAAAATCTGAGAGCACGAACATCCAGAAGCACAGATTCGAAACTGTCGATAAAACATTAACAAGTTTACATAGGTAGGACAGAAAGTTACACACGGATCGCATGCGAGTGTAGTTCGTTATCCCGAGCGTATTCCCTAATCAGAATTCGTGGTAGCCGGTCGATCAGAAGCGTCGTAAATAGATTTAAACTTCCGTCGATGCGATCGAGCTTACGAGAGAGCTTTTCCCTTGTTTCGGACACCGGAGAGCCCCTAATCCAAGCAAATTAATTTATCGTAAAATCGTCGGCGAGCGGAGGACGAACGTTGTCGTAGATTCGTGATCATTTGGATGACGCGATAGATCGATTCGAAATGCCGCTAAACTATCGTCGAACGAGCACCGATATTTTATTAAAGCGTTGATTTCAACGGGTTAGAAGTTCGTTGAAAACCCGCCACGATCCGACGAATTCTCGTCGATGCGAGGCGAAGTTTTTATGGAGCTTTCGTGGCCTCGCGAGGCAAACGACCCTCGAAAACGCTGGGATCAGGGATTTATGAAAAGGGGCCGAGATTTTTCGATGAATTTCATTATTTCTGATTGCGTTTCGATCGTAATTTCGCGTCCGACGGATCTGGCTAATTAATGTAATTTCCCTTTTTGTGCATCCGCCGTAACGTTTTCTTTTTTTTTGTGTACACTCGCTTTTTGCGTTCGGAAAACAGTTTTACAGTTTATCGATCCGGTTTCCTGATTTACTGCTTTTCTATTGTTAATGCGAGTTTAATTGCAGCGAAATATAGTCCATTGCGATAATTGATTATAGCTGGATGACACGAATATGGTACACAAATTTGTGTCATGCGAGAGCGATGTGTTATTCGATGAATATGAAATCATGTGAGCGTACATTTGACTCTGGGCTTCGAGCAAACATATATTCATTTGAAAATCTTTTCAATTTCAAATTTCCTATTTCCCAATCTCTTGATTTCCCATTTTTCCAACTTAGCAATTTTCGACTTTCAAATTTTCCAATTTCCCAATTTTCAAATTCTGAAGTTCCTAGGTTCAGGTAAAAAATTCTAGGTCTACAATTTTTTATGTGTAAAATTTTCTAGATACCCAGATCCTCAGATCTCAAAATCCCCAGACTCCAAAATATCTGCACCACCAAATCCCTAGATCCTCACGTCATTAACTCTATCCTTTTCTAATTACATTATTCTCAATTTTTATAAAAATTTCCTTATCATGAATAATTAAAAAGTTACTAAAGAAAATACACCAAGTAAGAAAACATGATCTTGAGATTACTAAAAAGAAGTATTTATTTTGGGAAATTTGTTGATATAGAAAAAAGAACTATTTTTTTGCGTATTGTGTGTTTTTTCCGCGAGGAGATACAAAGATTTCGTTCGTGAAACATTTCCCAAGCAACGGAAGAAAGCAAGAGAAGGATATAACAAGTTCGGTAATTCAGTAGAACGATGTTCGACGTTCGTTAGACAATTTCGTCGTCAGCTGAAACTCGTTAAATGATTTAATGGAAATAAACTCTGCTGGGACAGTTCACGGGTCGTTATAGGACCCTCTCGTCCCCTTGATACGCTCAATTATAAAACTTCGACCCGGTTAGTTTCTCAGACGACGAATAGTGTTATTTCGTTAATTGATGTTTTAATGAAAATGTAACATTTACTCGGTTTTTCATCCGGCAGTCTCGGAATCGCAACATCCCCGTCCAATTATTTTTATAATCACCGCTGTAACCGAAACAAATATTTTCTTATCCATTTTCCGGTGGATCAAGCAAAAAAATTCGTTAATAACATTTTCCAATTATTCTACGAAAATTAATACATTCTTTAAAATATCTGATTTTTTTAATTAATATTCATGTACTGGATTAATCAAATGTTTTACTGAATACTTCATTGAAGTTTTGATTGAGCAGTTAATTAAATTTTATCAATCAACTATTTATTACATTTAATTAAGTACTTGATCAAGAATTTAATTAAATCTGTTTAATCAATTACTCAATCCATCAACTATTTATTAAATTTAATTACTTAATGAAAGATTCAATTGAATGTATTTAAACAAGTACTTAATCAATCAACTATTTATTACATTTAATTAAGTACTTGATCAAGAGTTTAATTAAATCTGTTTAATCAAGTACTCAATCAACTATTTATTAAATTTAATTACTTAATAACAAATTCAATTGAATGAATTTAATGAAGTATGTAGTCAAATATATGAATAATAGTAGTAAATATCAGATTAATTTAATTAATTACTTCATCAAAAATTAATGAAATATCTAATAAGTACCTTAATTGAACACTAATGATCAGATCTTTAATTCAATTAAGTACATGATCAAATTTGGTACTTAATTAAATACTTCCTCAAACTCTTATTAAGATAATAAAATCAACATGTTTATTTACTAGCAACTTTAAACAAGTAGTTGAAGTGTAAACACACGAAAAAAATGCTGTAACAAAAAAATGATTGCGTACTGTTACATAAATGCTCACATAGGATGTTAATTACAGGGTGACCAATTAACCGTTAAGTGTTGTAACTTCAAAGGAAATAAAAAATGACATGAAAGACTTGTATCCAGATATCTGACTTTTTCCTTTTCAGTCTCTATTAATAACAGCACGCTTGATATATTGCAACGCGATGCATTTTATTCGCCTTTGAACGTTTGAAATGATCGTATCTGTCGTTTAGAATGAAAGTTTTAATTTGAAATCGCTTTAATCCGGGGATTAGAGTAAGTGAAATCGAATGGTTCTTAAAACCTCCGACTATTCGCCAAAAATCCAATTCATTTGCTGATCAAAGCACTGTAATCGAATTTCTTCTGTTTCATTGGTCGCGTCTATTTTATTTTGCTTGGTTAACCAGATTTCACTGGACGAAGCAGCTAAAGGATTTCATCGGAACTTTTTGTACGATTGGTCATCTGATCGAAAGAATTCTGTGATTAATTCTTGCGCTCGGAAGAAATTCGTTTTCAATTAACACTAGAACTATCGAATCGGTCGTTTGACCTCTTCGGAATTTTTTTATTTTGTATCGTAAAATTTATTGAGATTTTTTTGAAGTCTGTGTTGATTTTTTAATTTATTATAATTTATAATGCATTGTTTATTTATTTTTTTTTTGTGTCTGTTTATTTATTTTTCTATTTCAATTTTTATTTGGAATGAACTGATTTTATTATTAATTATTAATAACAAAAATTATAAATTAATCGTATCAACTGAGAATATAAATCGTTAATTAGGTATTAAAATAATAAATATATCAAGCGTTAGTTCGCTGTCAATTACAAATTGTAATTTATTAACGAATCACATGATCAGAGATGAAATATTAAATAATTTTTAATGGTTAAACATTTATGAAACTGGCAATTAAATACCTGTTTCTTTGATTGCGATTATGCGTTGGTTTGATAATATTTAATTGCGAATTACAATCAACATACATCAATTGCAATCGTTCGTTGAATTAAACATCAATTAATAAAACATCATTTATAAATTACTATATTTTTATATCAATGAATAAATATACTCATGTATTACAGTGTTCAATAATACAAGGCAATAATTTAATTGGTAATAGAATCGGTTAATGATAGAAACTAGACCTAAATTAATAATGGTATTAATTAACAACAGAAGACGGAGATTCATTAATAATAGAAAACAAACATCACAGAGTATAATACATAATTAGTACTTATTGTATTATCATGTTAATCAACCGATAATCGTGATAATTAGTTATCAAATTCTACCATTAAATAATATTTATGATAGACTGATCTGAAGCTTGAAATAAATGAGTATGGAAATTTTACGTAAATGATTTTAATTTGAATCGATTGAATCTGAAAATATTTTTTGATCGAATGTTAAGAGATGAGGAATAGGACACTTGATGGTTTTGCAATTTGGGAATTTGGGAAGTTGTGTAATTGATAAATTCGATTTCTGGAGATTTGGAAGATTGGAAATTGGATAATTTAGAAATTTGAGGATTTAGGAATTAGAAAACTTGAAAATTTGGTAATTTAGGATTTTGATAATTTTGGAATTTGGGGAATTGGGGAATTGGGAAATTGGGAAATTGGAAAATTGGGATAATTTGGAAATTTGAAAAATTAGGAAATTGGGGAATAGGGAAAATTTGGAAATTGGGAAATTGGAAAATTGAAAAATTGGGGAATTGGGAAATTAGGAAATTGAGAAAATTTGGGAAGTAGGGAAAATTTGGAAATTTGGGAAGTTTGGGAAATTGGGATAATTTTGAAATTTGAAAAATTAGGAAATTGGAGAATTGGGGAAATTGGACAATTGGAAAATTGAAAAATTAGAGAATTGGGAAATTAGGAAATTGAAACTTCAATTACCATACAGATCTACCATCTATATTAAAAATATGTCCTTCCTAATTGAAAATACCTGTATTAACTGTAACTATGAAAAATATGACAAGATACTGAAAAAATATTTGGTAAAATTTGTCAAAAATGAAAATGCTACCTAATGCAATTATCAGCTGTTTCAGCGTGGCTCTTCGTGTGTTCAAATAATAAATATATTACCCTCATATTTCTTTCTAACATTGAAAATAATTCCCCAAATCATCCCTCCATCTACCAAATTATTTCCAACAAAAAGTACCCATTTCACTCTAACATATTGATTACAACGAAAAATGCAATTTCACAAAAAGAAACAGCCGGCAGAGAAGCAATTAAATGGTAGCAGGAATCGGATTTAATTAGATCGTATCGAAATTAGGGTGATCGTGTTTCGGTGGGATGGCCGAATAGCATCGATAGATGGACACGCGTTCGTTGCTTTTCACGCGGGCGCAATTCACCGCAGAGCAATCCTCCGTACGTGTACACACGCACGTAATTACACCTGCAACGTGGCTTTCCGTGTACGTGTACGTCGCGGAATATAGCACTTGTCTATTAATTAGTGACCGTAGGACAGTCCATAGTTCCAGATCCTGCGACTGAATCTACGTGGACCAAGCCACCGACGAATGCAAACACGTACAAACCGCATTGAACCAGTTCCACTGAGTTTAACCCTTGCTTAGCTAACATTAGGCCGATTTTGACCCAAGGTTATACTATTCGGACAACGACAAAGGACTATTCCTAAGTAATATCATTTTCTGAGGTTTCGTGTTAATTATCTGTGTAGTCGAATTAGATTATGTGAGGATATGTGGTGAAGATGTGAGGACATGTGATGAAGATGTGAGGACATGTGGTGAAGATGTGAGGACATGTGGAGGTGGGTCGATAAGGAGGAGGGTTTTAGATTTGGGGATATGAAGGTGGTGGATTTGGGAATTTTGTGGGGGTGAGAGTATGTGATTTGGGGATTTTGCAAGGTTGAGAGTGGTGATTTGGGGATTTGGAAGTTGGGGATTTTGGAGGTTCCAGATTTGAAATTATTTCAAATTTAGGGATTGGGGAAGTGTCAGATTTGGAATTTTACAAGGTTGAGAGTTTGTCATTTGAGGATTTGAGAATATTTGAGATTTAGAGATTTGAAAATTTAGAGATTTGTATGATTGAGAATTTGAGAATTTAGGGATGTGGAAATTTAGGAATTTGGAGATGCTGAAATTTGGAAATTTAGAGATTTGAATGATTGAGAATTTGGGAATTTTTGAATTTGAGTATTTGGAAATGTAGAAATTTGACAATTTAAAAATTTGAAAATTTGGAAATTTAGAAATTTGAGAATTTTGGGATTTTGACACTTGAGATCTTTGTGATTTAGGAATTTGGAAATTTAATAATTTGTTGATGAAGAAATTTGAATTAAAAATTTTATAGTACAGCAACTGCAACGATTTAAGAAGGAGAAAAATTTTTTAAATTCTGAATATTTAAAAATTTTGAGATTTAATAACACGTCATTTACAAATTAATACACACAAAACAATATAGAGCATAATAAACATAATAAGCATAATAAAACTTGTAAATGTATGAACATTCACATAAATGCTTGACATCAACATAATATTAAATATATCAATATCGATCAATATTGTATTGATAAACCTATATCAAATACATAACATCGTTAGATACCAAATTTAGTTCTAATTATAGCTTGTACCGATATAATCGTTAACATGCAACATATACATAATATATAAACTTCCTCTAATTGCCCTAACATCTCAGCGGTGAACAGTCAGCTCCGATAGTCCCAACTACTGAGAAAATCATAAGACAAGGGCTTAAGGGAGTTAAACGGATTTTATAGGACATCTTCTCTGCATTAAGGGTGATTATAGTCATTAGATCAAATTTCGCAGAATTAGGACGTTGTTTATTTAAGGGAAAACTTCTTCGGGTGCCTCCCATCGGATTTCGTGAAAATTACTGTAGGATAATAATATAGTAACGTTCTCATTTGTTTCGAATCAATTTTATGTAACTAATCAATGGATTCTATTTTATGAACTTAATTTTATTTATTATTGTTTCAATTAATTTCATGTTAAGTTTATTGTTTGAATCAATTTAATCTAATTCTTTGAGGTTTATTATTTGATTGAATGTTTTGTAAAATTATTTTAATGTGATGTTTTTTGTATTTTATTAATTTAATTGCTTTGTACTTTGTTATATTAATTTAATTTTTTTTTGTATTATAATACATTAATTAATTCAATTTCGTTACTTGATTATAAATTTATAATAGATTATATTTCATAAAATCACTAGATAAATTTAATCTTTCAATTAAACCATAAAATTTATTTCATACAGTAATATTAATGGGTGATATTGTATAGTAATATTAATATGTGCTATTGTACAAAAAAAATTAAGGAAGAATTCAACTACGCAATTTATTTTAATAACAATTCAGATTTGCATGATGAACCCAAAGTAATGAAAAACTTTCGTAATAAAATCTAATTTTTGAAGAACTGATTACCGAATTTCACTGTATAATTCAGTCGAGAACTTTGAACACTTCGCTCTTATTGCAACGATTAACTACTTCACTCTATCACGAATTCTTCCTTACTAAACTTCAAGCACTTTCGAAATAGTTCGATCCCGGAATGTTGCCTCTAATTACATCAATGTCCGTCTGAATTAAAGTTGGACGATTTATAGAGCTAATTCGGTAACTTAATCAACGTTCTCGTACAAAAGATTCAGACCTGATGACGTTCATTAATAATAACATTTATTACATTCGTTGGACTTGTAATCAGATGTCGAATATCGTTATTACGCAGAATTTATTTCTGTTAACATTATTTATATTTAACATTGTCATTTTTTATAAATTTCAGAGAATTAGATGAAAGAAATTGTTGAGCAAAAGAGATTTTGAAAATTTTTAAAAATAGTAGACAAGTTTAACTGATAAATTATAGTGAAGAGTCTACGATATGAATAGAATAAAAATTGAACTGAAGATTGATTTCTGAACAGAGAATTTGAGTAATGGTTATCGAACTTCAGCCTTTTTTCTTCGAATTTCACGATCTGACACCGAAAGAAACGGAAATGCCATATCCAGCTGTTCCCTATTATGCGATGTGTCTTATTCAAATCGATCCACTCGAATATCTTCAAAAATGTTCACACATGTTAGTGATTCACGCAGAAGTATGAAGTCATGGCAAAAAATCATTTGAAACGAATCTGACCTTCGTATATGAAGTTTAACCTTCATATATGAAGTTTAACCTTCATATATGCCCACATAAACAAACCTTCGTCAGATAATTTATTCCCTGAGAATCACATAACTTTCCCCCAAAATATTTGTTGTGTCATTAATATTTTTGATATCTGAGTCGACTTGAATGGGACACCGTTTGTAATGTAGTCTGATTCATAGTGATTGATAACCCAGAATAAACGCGTGTTGTCTGGATCCGTAGGAAACGGACTGCTCTCTCGATGTATGAGAAAGGTGATTTACAGGATTTCAATTCCTTCGATTCTCTCATGCCGTCTCTTCGTTCACTGTAATCCCCTTTTAATCCTTCATCGAATGCTCGTCCGACGTTTCATTTCTACGAGTCTATAACCAATTAATCCTTCGTTTCATATAGCTATCGGGAAGTATCAGATTATATCTGCAAAATAGTTAAAGGGACATTTTTTCAGATGTTAAAGAGGAGGTATTTTATACAATTAGCATTGACATGTTTTTGTAATAATTTTCTGAAGTTGAATTTAATTTCTGGGAATATGTGCTGAGGTCTACTGTACATAAGACGAGGACATAACACGCCTCGTTCAAACGCGGAGAAAAATGCCACGTTACTTTCCTTCGAGCAGTTATCCGCGAAACACCACGATTACAACGATGATAATGGAGAAACAGCACCATAGAACGGAAACCAGGTTAATGGCGAACGATTTAGTGATATTCAACATCGACGCTCGAAACGACACCACATTTCTTCCGAATGACGACTTAATGCTCGATAAAATCTCGGCACGGGTTAACGTCCCTGTCTCCCGCGACATTTTTTGCCGATTTTTCTAACTTTCGATGCTAAAGTGCAGTGGTAAACGGTGTATTTACGCGGTGCGATTGATTTAATCGTTTGCAGTCAATTTACCTTTCGATTCTAAACTAAAGTATTTTCCTTCATTTTTGTTAGAATGACGTTTGTGGACTTGCCGTTTTGAACTTTTGGAATTGTTAGTTTATCAAATTTTTAGGAGCAAGTACACGAATTTCTAGGTTTCTAATTACAATTACAATGCTAGAAGACTACTTTGCACATCTGTAAAAAACCTTTTACTGAATGTCACTAAGACAGTTCTAGGAATGTTCATTTGTTACCAATCGACAAAGTGCAGTATCGAACTTCTACAGAGGTGAACTCATCGATGGAAGTTGCCCTAGCGATTTCCGAGAAGAAACTTCGATATCGATCGAGTCCATTAATTATTTATCGCCATCACGATGAAACGGTGTACAAAACGGCTTGCCACGGTTCGTATCGTGTGCTTCACGGTGAACTGGCTTCTTCTTGTGATGCCATTTCATACGAGAGTTACGAGCACATCGGAACGATCCTCTAGACACGCAAACTGCAATTTACAGCAGGATGTTCCACGGCGTAAACTTGGATCGTGTTATAGAATTCTTCGACTACTCGTCGAAAACTCAATTTTCGATCCACCAGGTGTTGAACGTGCATTTTCTTATCTGTTGGAAGCTTCTACTAAATTGTTGCATAGATATTTTGCCGGGGTGTGTACGTCAGTTGTTCGTCGATTTAAGTTAGAGGACTTGGGGGGTGGTAATAATGGGGATATTTACGAATTTGGGGAATATTGGGATTTTGGAGATTTGGGGGTCTGGGGATTTCGGGACTTGAGGATGTGGGAAATGTTGGAATTTAGGGATTTGAGGATCTGAGGATTTGGGGATCTGAGAATTTGGTGAATGTTGTGATCTGAAGAATGCTGGGATTTAGTTTGGGGATTTGAAGATTTGGAAATATGAGAATTTGGTAAAATAAGAATTTGTAAATTTTGAGGTTCAGAAATTTGTAAATGAAGAATTCATAAACATAAGAGGTCAAACAGAAATTTGGTAATGTACCAATTTAAAAACATAGGAATCTAAAAATTTAGTAACTTGAAGATTCAAAAATTTAAAAATACAAGAATTGAAAAATTTATTAATCTCTACTCCTTCAGGTATTTGATAAGTTAGAAAATTGAAACTATAGGAGTACCCTGTACTCACGCCAATATCGCACCAGATGTCTCCTTAAACCCATACATGTGCCACTAATATCCACTTTTCACGAAATTACGTACACGTGTTTGAAAACACGTCGAAACATGACGGTTAGTTTCATTTTTTTCTCTTCTGTTTCTCACCCAGCCCTTTTGCAACGGCGTTTAATATCTGGGCTCAAGCTGCGAGCCTATTTAGAAACTCGTTAGTAACTGAACCGTGGCGGTTATTGCAGCAGGAAATTTTTTTTAGGATACTTAGTTTTTATTGAACTTGCCTTGCCGTGATATTAAATACCAAAATTTAGTTTGGACGAGCGTCACTGTGCATATCAGTTCTGCCTCGAGTTGGGTAATTTTGATTTTGCGTCATCTGCGTCACCTTGAATTTGTTAGGTTTTAGAATGCATATTACAGCGAGAGACTTCGTTTTGCCGATGCTTTAACGGTTTTTCGTTCCTACATTTGTAGTTTCAAATCAATTACCCATTTCAATCTATTTATCACTCGTATCCTAATGATTTAACCTTTACTGCTGACGTCGTACCAGTCGTTCTATAGAAGCTCGACAACACCGTTCAAATTTCCCGCGTAAAATTTCGTATAAAGTCCGTCGATCGTCCATATTGTTTCTCCAACTTGTTCGAAAATTTCGATCAGTTTTAAGTAACCGTTAAAAGTTTATAATTGTCGATTATTTTTTTACCACCTTCTTGATGCGTCGCTGCGCACGCCGCCATTTTCTGCAGCATCGATAAAAGAATGTAGTAAGATGAAACATCAAAATGTTATTTACCGTATCGATTTATGTAACTTTTCAATTAAAATGGTTCACTCGATTTTACAGGAAAATGGCCATCCTAGGGGAAATATGACTAGTTATGTTATGACTCGTACAAAATTTAAAAATTTACTTCACGAATTATTTTTTCCTGCAACACTTACTTTGAAATAAAGTTCTGAAGATAATCGCTAACAATAACTGTTTTTAATTAAAATAGTATTCTTAACGATCTAGTGAGCAATTGGAGGCATTTAACTATGAGAAATATGAATGAAAGTTCGTGTGTACCAAAGGGAGTTGAAAACCATCGCGAAAGTGACGAAACGCTAGTAACAAAGTAAAAAGGGCACGAGAGAGAATCACGTCTCTGCAGTAGCGGCCTCTAGGGAGACGAATTCCTGACGGTGGTCGTTTGAAATTTTTACCGGCAGCATCAAAATTATTCCACGAACGATTCCGGGTGAAATAGCTCCCCTAGGAAATGATCCCGGTTTTAAAGGAACCGGGATCAAAGGCAGCTGCCTTTTCGAGTTCAGACACGGATTACTGCTACACTTCGCTGCGACATATGCTTCCTGTAAGCACACATATGTGAACTTCAAAATTCCATGTCTAAGTTTCTGAATCTTTCAGCTTCGAAATCCTTGCAATTTTGTATTTTCGAATTTGTGAATCGTTTAATCTCACATTTGTGAATTGTCAAACCTCCAATTTTTCAGTTTTTTAAATTGTAAGAGTTGTACTTTTAGAGATTATCAGTTGGGTTATGGAAGTTTTATATTTGCAAATATTCTAATTCTGAAATTTTTTAATTTTAAGTTTTAACTTCAAATTATTAGAAGCTCTTGGGAATCTCAAGTTCTAGGTTTTTAAGTCTTCGAATCTTTTGAATCCTCAAGTCTCTGCACTTCCAAATTCATACAGTGCAAGATCCCTAGATTCAAAAATTCCAAGGTTCCCTAATCTCTAATTTTATGCATTCTCAAATTCCTAGATCCCCAAATCCCTACAACCTCAAAACTCTAGATTTTCATAATAGCTATATTCCCAAATTCCTAAATCTAAAAATTCTCATATCTCCAAATCTCTACATTCACAAATCCCTACATCCCCAAATCTCTAGACCCCCAAATAATTAAATTCCCAAATCCCTACATCCCCATACCCCCACATCCCCAAATCCCTATATTCCTAAATCCTTACATTCTCAAATCCCCACATCCCCAAATCCCCACATCCCCAAATCCCTACGTCCCCAAATCCCTACACCCCCAAATCCCTATATCCCCAAATTTTTGGCCCCTCAAATACCTAAATGCCAAAATTGCCATATTCCCAAATTCCTAAATCTCCAAATCCCTACATCCCCACACTGTTTCCTAGTAACTATCCCAAGCACAACCCATCAGTTCAACTCTCCAAAAATCCCTAAAATCAACAAACAAAACTCCCACAATTCTCACTCCTCCCAACCAAACAAAGAGTACCGAAACATGCATCACCCCAAAGGGATATCCGACACGACACAATCCGTGACGGATTTTTCCAAGCGAATTCCCCAGTTAACCGGTTAAAGGAACGGGGATCAAAGGGATTTTCGAGTTCAGACTCGGATGTACGTACTCATATTTCCGGCTGGTGTTGACCGCAGCGAGTTATTTAACTCCGTGTTCGGTCCTACTGCGGCGCACAATCTCCAGCCCCAGTTTGATACCGGGGTCTGTTGTGGAACGTTAACTTTGTCCGAGCAACTCGGAACTATTTATCTTTCGGCAACAAAGCTGGAACGACGTGACGCGCTTTTAAGGAGACGAAAACGCGTAGCCAACTTCCATTCGACTTCTCGAGATGTTGACAATATCAACGCCGACGGATTATGTTTGCCGACTCTAATTGATTCGATTGATCAGGAGTAACGCGTTCGTAAACAGTCTCGCTTAACTTTCACGCTGCAGCCTACTTGTTTAATTATTCGTTACTGCGGGAGATTTTGATTTTGCGGGAGGTATCGTATGTTAGAGGGGTTTTTCATTGGAACATTTCTGAATATTCAAACATTCGAATTTTCACATTTCAACATTTGAAAATTTCTGAATTTCTAAATGGCTAACAATAAGTTTTCAAGTTTGCTTCTTCACAAATCTCTAGATCATGAAAATTGTAGACCTTTGAGTCCCTAGTTTCCCGAAATCTCCAGATTCCCAAAATCACTAAATTCCAAAATCTCAAGATTTCTAAAATCCCGAAATCTCTGGATTTGCAAGGTCCCAAAATTCCTAGATTATTAAATCTTAAAGTCTCGAACTCCCTAGATTCCCAATATCCCTAGATTCCCAAATCCCAGTCCCAAAATCCCTAAATTCTTAAAGTCCCGAAATCTCTATATTCCCAATTTCCTAAACCCTCAAATCCTTAGATTTCCAAAACCCTAAAGTCCCAATATCCCTAGATTCCCAAATTTCCAACCCCCCAAGTCCCTAGATTTCCAATGTCACAAAATTCCTAGATTCCAAAAATCCTGAAATCCCTAGATATCCATCGTCCGGAAATCTCTACATTCCCAAAGTTCCAAAAACCTTAGATTTCTAAAAAGCCCACATCAAAAAATCCCTAGATCCCCAAATTTGAAAATTTAAAATCGCTATATTTCCAAATCAGAAATTCCAGAAATCCCTAAATAACTAAGTCCAAAATTTGTTACCTTCTAGATTCCTAAATTTCTAAAAAATGTTTCTATTATCGTCATATGAATCAAAACTTGGAAGCGAATGCATTTAACATTTCCAGAATTTATGAAACGTATTTGTCAGACGTGAACAGTTTTACCAGCGTAGATCGAATTCGTTGATCGAATACACTCGTGCCTCGCGAGCTATCGAAAAAATCCAGGATATTTCTTTCCGGCTGGTTTTTTTTCCTTTTTTTTTTTTTTCGTTTCGTTACCGTCGTTGTGGGACGGTTAAGCAATATCAAGCGAACGACCTGCAATCTTCTGTGATCGAACATGTTTCATTAATTAGAACGAACGAGTCCCTTTCATCAGGAAATCCGGCCAACCGACCGGTTCTCTGTATCGTTAAATGCGAGCCGATCCCGTAAAACGGACGAACGTTATTTGGTGTTTTTTCAATTTCGTACTGTTCAACATCCGCTGTGCAAAATCGATGTTCGATTCTGATAATAGTTTTTTTTTTTTTCTCGAAAGTAACATTCGTTTACGTGCACCTACACGATACAGTTCTGTTAGGTCTTTTGGTACTTTTATTTTTCTTACGCGTTTGTTCTGGTTAGTGTGGAATTTGGAAGTGGAGATATTTAGGGATTTTGTTGTTTGGAAATTTAGGAATGCTGTGATTTAGGAATTTTGATGGAAATTTAGCAATGTTGAAAATTGACAATTTAGGAATTTGGGAATTTAGCTATTTTGGAAGCTAGAAATTTGGGGATATAGGGATTTGGGAGTGTAGGGATTTGGGGATGTAGAGATTTGGAAAATTAGGAATTTGGGAATTTAGCTATTTGGGGATGTAGGGATTTGGAAAATTAGGAATTTGGGAATTTAGCTATTTAGGGGTCTAGAGATTTGGGGATGTAAAGATTTGGAGATTTAACAATTTGAAAATATAGCTATTTGGGGGTTTAGAGATTTGGAGGTGCAGGGATTTGGAGATCTAGGAATTTGGGAACCTGGGAATCTGATAATTTAGCAATTTCATGATTTAAAAATTTAGCAACCAGTAAATTTGATAATTTCGATATTTGATGATTTAGAAATTTAGCAATGTAAAAATTCAATAATTCAGAAATTTAATAATTTAGGAATTTGACAATTCAGATTTGTCAAAAAAAGGGTCCCAAAATAAAAATTTCCAACAAATAAAGCAACAGTTTGAAAAGTAAACTTTAAATATTCACTGCCTCCGCGATTCTCTATGCGCCCAAGCACAAATTTCTCAGAGTACACGTAGCAGCAATTGTCACGTTCCGCGTACAGAATTTGTAAAGGTAATTACAGTCCACCGGGAACGTCACGTTTTCGATAAGGAACATTATTTTATCGGCCGAGATAAGTACAATCTGCAGCTGCGATAATAAAAGAACTCACGGCGTTCCTGTTTGCAGCTAAAATTGCCGCTATTCGAAACGAATAAACGAACCGATCGTCACGTGTTACGTAAGTGCATACACGTGTAGGGGGAAAAAAAAGGAAGAAGAGATTGTTGTTTAGAAGAGATATTGTACAGAGGACAATATAAATTGTACACACGTGGTGATAACGTTAGTGGTAAATGGGTCAATTCGAAGACGTTACGTGTATCTCGGAGAAATTCGGAGAAAATCTTATATCTGTTAAAATTGGATTTCTGCGATCGTTCTTTGAACGCGTTTTCGAGCTGCAATTTCTTCGAAATTCTTTGGACATTTTTGTTACGGATCGCTCAATTCGGGAGTTAAATATTGCTAATTTCATGTTTACTTTGTTATGTATTTTCAAGCTTAAATATGTACACCATTCTGTATTTTCAAGTTCGATTTTAGAAATAATTAGTGATAGAACGTATACTTTATTTTATAAGTACAAACCTATGTGTTTTTGAACCTTAAACTCAGTTTTATATTTGTTAATTGTATTTTGTATTTGTAATTGTGTCCCATTTCATATTTGTTACCATATGTCATCGTGTTACCATATTTGTGATGTGTTATTTCATATTTTCTTCATTTTAAATCTGCAGAAATTTTGATATTCAGTTGCTACTTTCACCAAAGAGGTGATGATGAGACCTCCACTGTATCATACACTTAAACATCTAAATAATATATATTTTTATTTTTTTATTTTGGTATGCAATTGATACTTTCAGAGGTGATCATAAGACCTCCACAGTATCCAATTCTTGTACGAAATTGATACTTTAAAGTTTCTGATGTGAAGTGCTGAGGAGTAATCACATTTAGTGGTCTTTTAGAGTAACATGTAAAAGCGATGGTATCGTCCGTGTGAATAGTGAACGAGGTCGTTCATCTCAGCTGGTCGATTCGAGCTTACACACGCGAACAGTCGCTATCAATCACCGTGATCATCGAAATGGCACCAGATGAATCGAGGATGCTAGCAACGTAATCGTGAAACGTTACGGACCGTCTCAATTCCACTTATCTACGACCATTGATCCGGATGTCCCCTTCCATCCAATTTCCAGACGTTAATTACGTTCGCGACGGTCCGCGTTTACTAGCCGAACTTTATCGGCAAAGCAGATATTGATTTTTACCGTTTCATCGGCCACCAGACAGACAGTCGTCTTCGAGTACTCGAACTCAACGACACGTTCCTAATGTCATTTACTTTGACACGTCGTTTCGACGCCTCTCGACTTCTTATTCGATTACTGTGTAATTATTGCTTGCAACCAATTCACCGCAAAATTAATATAACGTGCATTCAATTTGCGTTTAATTGCATTTAATTTAATTATTATTAAAATTTGACGTTTGAAAAAAAAATGAAATTTTTTACAGCATTTGGTCATAATTGAAATTTGTATTCATTTATGATGTAGATGATATTATAGATAATATTGTAGATGATACTATTAATGATACTATTGATGATATTATAGATGATATTGTAGATGATACTATTAATGATACTATAGATGATATTATAGATTGTAGATGAATTTATAAATAACCATCTAAAACAGCAAAGTACAAATAGTTCTACAAAAATCCTCTGATCGATCTAAAGCTTGATCTCAAAAAATGAGACTCTAAATGAAAAATCTTGTATTCACATTTTTCTCTTATTTCATTTTCCGCCCTTCAACGCAAAAAAATTACAAAATTTTCACCCGAATAAAGTGGAAGTTCGCGTGCAGCAATTATTAAAACGTGTAGTAGAACCTTGAACCGCATGAAACTACAATTTTCTTTGAATGTTTAACGACGGTGTGTTAAAATTATCAAAACAGGTCCAGTTTTAGCTGGCCTTCATACTACATGCTTAATGAAATGTAGAGTTCAGTCTTTCGGACGAAAAAGGCCGTGAGGGGATTGCACGCGTGAAAAGTTTATTTATAGATGATCTACGAGCTACAGGTCCCTTGAAATTAACTGGACTTTAAGTTTCTACCTGTTTCTTTCACTTTTCTTGCGGTAGTACTTAAATTTTATTCAAAATACAATAATTAAGCTGTTTTATAATGCATGTAAGTACGTAGGAATTAATTGTACATTTGTATAACGTTTTATAGTAGTATTGATTATGTAGTAATTAATTATATAGAAATTGCTTATACGGTAATTATGTACTAATTATCTAATAATTTTGTAATAATTAATCATGTAGCAAGAAATTGTGAAGCAGTTGATTGCGTAACAATCAGTTATGTAGCAACCAATTATCTGGCAGTTGGTTATGTAGTGGTTTCTTATGTAGCAGCCAACTATCTGACAGTTGGTTATGTAGTAGTTATTTATGCAGATTATAACTATTTGGGAAACTAATTTATGTAGCAATCAAGTAGTAATTAATCATGTAGGAACAAATTATGAAGCAGATGATTGTGTAGCAATCAGTTATGTAGCAACCAAGTATCTGACAATTAATTATGTAGTAGTTATTTATGTAGCATCTAACTATCTGAGAAATTAATTATGCAATTAAGTAGTAATTATTTATGTAGCAACTAATTATCTAGCAATTGAAAATACATTTTTTAAAACATTAAAAATACTAATAATAGTAAGTACATGGTAACAAATCATCTAGTAACAATTTCTATGATTTAAATAAGATGAATACTTGTGAGAGAGAGATAAGCCGAAATGAACAGTAAATGAACATTTTTACACATTTACATAATGCAAGCGATTATTATCTACAACTTCACGCGTACACACCGCGGGTCAAATGATAGGGCGGTCTCACTTAAAATTCATGCTCCTCGTTGTTTTCTTCGAACAACAACTGCGGACTTTTGTGCAGAAACTGCAGTCAGAATAATTTCCCTGCGACCGGAAGATTCGCGCTATAATAATTACGCTTTTGTCCAAGGAAATGTAAAGAACTCCCAGTTTAATGTAACGTTCCGTGCGAATACTGGCTGGAAATTAGACACCTCTGCAACTTGACAATTTTCAAACTCTTTATTTTATCATTATTATTGTATAACATCTTGTGTCAATTGTTTCTTTAAACTATTCCTATTTGTATCTCTTTAATATAGTTTTGTTGACAACAGTGAAAGTTAAATATAGTAAGGTTGAAAATTATACAAGAATAAAGAAATTTTTTATTTTATTAAAAATACAGTGGACTCTCCTTATATTGCCAGGTGTACAAGATTTAATAATTGCAATTCTATCTATTCTAATTGAATTTGAACGTTGACATCGTATTATTTTACGTAAACTGTGTCATCGTTTGTGGCTTTTTCTATGTTTATTTAGCTGAACGGTAGGTTTGAATAGAAGATTGGAGATAAGTCTGTTCATCAAAAGCAACAAGTGGCCACATATCACGTGCAACGAAATGTCGATAAAATAGTAGCGAATGTACGATTTTGTGGTGTATCGAGAAATCACTATTACTCCTCAATCGTCCTGTACGATTTTTATATGAACTCTTCTTGTCTAATCTTCTAATTACTCAAACTTCGGTCAACACTTTTCTTCTGCAAATTTAATCATTTTTTGAAAATTTCTCTCATTTCTTATGTTCTTTTGAAATTTAAAATCATCCCTATATTATATCTTATATTAGTTCAATTTTTTAATTTTAATTTAAAATTCGATTGATTGAATAATAATTGATAAAATGAAATTTATCAAATCTCTATTATTTTTTTAGATGTAATTTTATAAATTAGTATAACCAATACTTTAATTAATTTTTTAATTTATTATAATTTTGTCAACTTCTCCATAATGTATATAATATAACATTGCTATAATTTACAGATAATTTATATAGAATATTGGTAAAATATTTTATAGACATTACTTAAATAATAAATAATAGAGAAAAATATTTGCGTATCTCTCATCTATTTTTAATTAATATAAGAATATATAATTAATGAGATGAACGTTTAGATGAGCATAAGGGCAGCAGTAATTCTGTGATCGATTAAGAGAAGTCAAACGAAGTCACAGAATCGATTGGCTGGTTGAAATAAACTTGACTCGACAAGTTTACAAGAGTACACAAAACTTTCATGGGCGAAGTTATCGAAGACGGGTTCGAAGTTGTTCGAACCTGAAACAGACAACTTGGCCATCGTAATTCACGTTGCAACTGCAATCAGCTTGCAGTGCACGCCAGGCTCCTCGATAAGCTGCAACAAAATCTCACTTCTCGCAAATTGTTCTGAATCGTGGAGAATGTATCGTTTACGACGTGATTACTGTTTATCTTTAAAATTTTGAATAAGACAAATATTTGAGTTACAACAGGAATACAAATAAGGTGATTTTTAATAAGGTAAATACTTGAAACAAAACAAGAATAAAAATTAAGTATTATTAAATAAAATAAATTCTTGAAACAAAACAAGAATAAAAATAAGGAATTTTTCAATAAAGTAAATATTTGAAATAATACAAAAATAAAAAAGAGATAAATTTAAACAACACAGATGTTTGAGATAATACAAGAATAAAACTATACAAATTTTTTTTTTAAACAAAGTACATGCAAAAACTAATAAATTTATGTATTTAATACAAGGGTTGTTTATGTATCTTGTATATGTTCATAAATTCCATATACTTGTATTGTTTTTCACGTGTTTCATTTTGAATATTTTTGACACAGTCATGAATGAACGACACTAGTGTTGCAGTATAACTGGAGTACGTAGTACGCAGTGCATTAAGCTGATTACTATGTAAATTCAGATTAATGGATTAACTCTAGAACTACCCAATTTGATACGATTAACCTATACTTATTGGCTAATTTCGGTATATCGTGGTTCGAGGTGTATGTACTGCACATGTGTATGTGTACAGTACATGAAAATAACTAAACAGAAGGTATGTTTGCTGTTAGATTAGGTATTGCTGTATTAATTGTGCAAGGAGGGAGATTAAAATGCTGAAAGTTGAATTATTACATTAAGTTTGAATTATCGTATTGAATTTAAGTTAGTAATTTCAATTATTATGGCAAATTTAAATTGTCAATTTGAGTTGTTATGTCAACTATATATATTATCAATTTAAATTATTATATTAAATTTGAAAAGTCAGTTTAAATTATTATATCAAGTTTAAATTATCAACTCAAATTATTATGTCAAATTTAAATTATTATATCAAATTCATATTACCAATTTAAATTATTATATCAAATTCATATTACCAATTTAAATTATTATGTCAAATTTGAATTATCAGTGGAAATTACTATTACAATTATATATCATTCTCAAGCAAAAAGTGAGAGATACTTTTATATAAATTAACCAAGAAACAATTTTAATTTGAAATATTTTTTAGTATCTTCTTTAAAAAAGAATGAACCAATTTAACAATTTGCATATAATAAAATATTACATTACGAATATTATCAGTCGACAGATCAAATGTAGTTTCATTCTCCCTTGCCAAATTCATTTTCATATTTCATTTCCGAATCACGTAACTCGCATACAGTTCCACAATTTCGTCTTCAACCATGATTTTTGATATTCATTTTATGGCACAAGTTCGAAACCATTAATGCTCAATTGGTAGAGTAAAACGCTTGTTACCTAACTGCTACAATGAAGTAAATTTAACTCCGCCAGGAAGATTAATGGATTATCCTCTTTGTTTAACTAACCACTCCGGTTTATTCACTCTGGATGCGTCGTTAACTTGTTACGCAACTATAACTTGCGAATTCGGTATAAAAATACAGTACTGCAAAATAAATCTCTTTTTTTCTCAGTTTTTTACAGAAATTAACTCTTCAACATTATTCACATACCGCACTATTAAAACGGAAAAGGTCACATTTTTAAAATACTCATCAATTTTTATTTATGAACATTTATACAAATTTATTCTTAACTGTATTCCTGAATAATAAATTCTTATTTGTAAATAACAAAGGTACGAGTAAATTTTGTGTTCATAAATACATATAAAAATAAATTCATATTTACTAATACGAATAAATTCTACTTTAACAAATTTTTGTTCATGAATGACTATACATTGTTATTTGAAAATTTCTCATTTACGGACAAAATAAATTTTTACTTAAAAAATTTTTATTCACAAACGAAGATAAATTGTTATCTAAAAAATTCTCATTCATGAACAAGATTTTTCCTAAAATTTCCTAGTTTCCTAAAAAATTCTTATTAATAAACAAGAATAAATTTGTATCCAGTAAGAATAAACTTCCACCTACAAAATTCATACAAACAATGATAAATTATCACCTAAAAAATTCTTACTCAAAAAATTAAATAATTGAAAAATTTTTTGCTTAAAAAGTAAATAATCAAAAAATTAATATTGAAAAAAGTAAATAATTAAAACTTCATCACGAAATAATAAAAATTTCCCATCACTAAAAAAGAGTTTTGTATGTTATTTAGAAAATTAGACGATAAGAGTTATCAGAAGATAGGTCGTTAAGCCCTAGAACAGTGAATTGTTCCTTTACTAGCGATTACCGTTTGATAGCAGTGAAAATACGCAGACTAATCGATTAGCATGAAACAATATCACTTGAGAACTCCCTCGAGGTTGCTGACGTGTAATTAGGCTTTTATACGCTTGCAAGAACGGCTCGATATCACGTTGCCTTTGTAACAATGTGTTTCTCGTGAAGCATTCGTGCGTTCAGCTCTTTTCTGTGCAAGCATGCATTTTCACGACGCCTTATCGAGTCCGGCTTGAATTCCCTGTTATCTCATGTTCCATTGAATTTTTACGAACGGACAGTTCCCAGCGCAAACAACAGATGCACCTTACAAATTGCGAACACTCGAACAACCTTAATTCTACTGTGAACCTCTCTTTATTGCCTCGATGGAAATCTTTTCTGCGTTTATGTGCTTTTTATTAATTATTATTTCGTTTAATTAATTATCGTAGATGTGATCAATTCAGTGACTGCTGTTTTTGGTCTTGTTGAATTTTTGGGAAACGTGGATGTAGAAATTTCGTAGTCGAAAAGGGGTGAGATTCGAGTTGGAGGAATTCTTGAATTTGAGAATTTTTCAAATTAAGCTTCCAATGTGAATTTGTTAATATAGACATTTGGCACACTCTAGATTTGGAAATTTGCAAGGTATTTCCAAATCTCAAAACGTGGAATCTGATCACTCAGAAAATGTTCAAATCCCAAATTTAAAATTTCACAAATCTAAAAATCGCCAAATCTCAAAACTTGAAATCTGATAACTCAGAAAATATCCCTCTCCCAAATTTAAATTTCGACAAATCTAAAAATCTCAAAATTTCCAACTCTCAAAATTTGAAATCTGATAACTCAGAAAATATCCCTCTCCCAATTTTAAAATTTGACAAATCTAAAAATCTAAAAATCTCAAAACTTGAAATCTGATAACTCAGAAAATATCCCTCTCCCAAATTGAAATTTTGACAAATCTAAAAAATTAAAAATACCAAATTTAAAAATCCAGAACTTCATAACAAAATCCTCGGTATCTAAATTATAGATAGAAAATAAAAAATTTCCAAATTTCTCCTTGGGATGTAATATCGTGGAGCACCTTCGCTCCGAGAATGATAATTATGGTAGTCTTAATTAATCGTACGGTACCGTAATTGAATACACGCATTAGGGATTAAACGTAACCGGAGCAAATGGGTCGGGATATTAGGAAAAAGGAAGTAAGTGATTAAGAGTTAAATTGGTTTCGAATCCTGTTGGTTTAACCGAGGAGCTTAAACTCCGATAGCTGTTTGTATTAATTTTCCTTTCCTCTTGGGAGTAATAACAAACCATCGATTTATCAATGTGGTCCGTTAATAAATGCCAGCCTTCGTTTATTCCTCTTCTTGTATCCATTATTATATTGATCCTTTTATGAATCTTGTCTCATTTATATGATGGATGTTTAGTATTAAACGTTGTACTTTTAAATCGTATGAAAGATGGCGATTTTCTTCATTGAATCGCCTGAAAACATTGGAACGTTTTTCTCTTTAGATAAAACGCGGAGTTTCAATGGATGCTTCTGTAAGTCTGGAAGAGTTAATGGACAAGTATTTTTATTCAAAACTTCCGATTGATAGAACTGAGACAAAGGGCTTTGATGGAGCTTTTTAATTACAATGGTTCTTAATATATTAGAATGCATATTACTGCGAGAAGACTAGACTTCAGTACAAGTTTTTAGAGATATAAGCTATGAATATCAAGATTTAGGAATTTTTCAATCTATCAGTTCGGTATCTAGGGATTTTTTCAGTGTATGTCTACGAAGATCTAAGGATGTTTCAAAAATTGGTGAAGACCAATTATTTATAATACGGTTATAAAATATTTATTTTTCTAATTATTGTGAAAAATAGTGGCTACATTAACCTTGTGATGAGGGTAGTCATACCAAATAGTATAAATAACCCACGTAAAATAACTAAACCTTGTACTATTAGTAATATAGAGTACAAAAATCTAAGAATATATTGCAAAATTATTGTTATAATTTTCGTCAAAATGGAGGCTGCGAAATTCCAAAGCGTCAATTGCTATTAAAATAGAGCGCGATTAATGCGATTAAACTAACCGTTCAAACATTAATCGGAAAGTTTCAAAATTTCAATAATATTGTAGTGTTCGTGAACTGCAGTTATAAACTATATGAAGGTTTAACAGGATGACGGTTGTGTTAGTGCTACGTTATAACACGTCAAATAGCATTGAATTTAAGTAAACCTTATCCTATTAAATAATCAAAAGTTCCAGACTTCCGGAAATTCTAGTTATAAACTCTAGCCGTAAACTTGATGAAGTCTTGAAATAGGGGTGGTAGCATAGGGGATGGTTCTGAGATAAGATGTCAATTACTATTGAATCGGGGTGACACAGTTTAAAGCGTTCATAATCGGAAAGCGTAAAAACGACGAGATATGGTACCGTCATTTCGATGTAGGAAATTTTTCTCAGAAATTTTATGGAAATTTCTCGTTGCTGGATCTTGATGTAAACTCAGCTGAATTTAATTTAATATTAGATTTCGATTCGATTTATTTTAATATTAGGTATCGATCCAGTTTCATTTAATATTAGGTATTAATCCAATTTAATTTAATATTAGGTATCAAGTTAATTTAATATCAGGTATCAATTTAATTTAATTTAATATTACGTATCAATTCGATTTTATTAAATTCAATATATCAATTCAATTTAACATTAGATATCAATTCGATTTAATTTAATATCAGGTATCAATTAAATTCAACATCACTAAAATAATTAACCAAACATTCCCAAAATGTCCAAAGTAGCACCTGTACAAATTCCTGCCACAGCAATCTTGCATTTACGACAACATTATCCCACAATTAATTACCGTCTATTATTTACAGTCCCCCGAAACTAATTCACCAACAATCAGTTCCCATTAACCAACCCCTGAACGATCAAAACGTAGTCTCAAAGAAACGCTATAATTGCGTTTGCAGCGTAAACTGCAACCATAAACTCAGCGCGAAGTCCTAATAGGGGCGATGCCTTGAGGGGGTTGCCGGCGTATAACAACACGTCAATTACTATCAAATTGCCGCAACTAAACCACGCGCCATTAAACATTCGAAAGTCCCAAAATCTCAGACCCTGATCATAAATCGTCCGAAATCTTGATTGTTAATTATTCCCGTTCGATGCAAATTCGACTCGTCGGTGCCATAAATTCGACCATTTGGCATAATTAAAGTGCATTTCCCGGTTGGGCACGAAACAGCTAGGATAAGGAAAACTGACCTACGAAATTTGATACGGTAAGGGAAACCCTCCGGAACTTCCCCATCCCCATTTGACCCAGGATTTCGGTGATCTCTGGCTGGTACGTGTCGGCTACAGGTCACGCGCCACCGCCTTCCGAACGTAAGATGCTCGACTATTTGTGCTAGAAAGAGGGGGAGAACAAGGACGAACGAACACGGATTGGATCGTCCTGCAAGGATCCGCATTCCTAGCTATAAATCGACGCATCAACGACAACCCCAATTTTTCCTTTAATCTTTTAAAGCTTGCGTGGCGATATATTATTCGACAACCGCGTATTTGCATATTTTCGACCATTTCGGTGGTCGAACCCTGAAACAGATTCGTGCTATAGTTCCGGTACTATTTGAACGCGGTTGATTTATGACGACGGTTTGCATTCTGTAAACGCTTTTATCTTCGAGCGTCGATGTGATATATGGAACGGTAGTCTTTTAAGGATCGACTACGGGGACAAATACAGAGTTTGGTGAGTTATTGTTTGGTAAACGATTTTAGGTTTCTCACTTTTGAAGATGGAAACATCTGACGACTGCTTTTGGGGAGTTGATGGCGATATAGGGAGAGAATTGTTGCGAATTATGGGTAGATGTTGGTTTTATAGAGAAATATGTGCTGGATCGAATTTGTGATGAGTTGAAATTAGTATTAGAATATTTAGGCGTGGTAATACAACGCTTGGTAGTTCAATGCGTGATCATTCGACACGTGGTAATTCAACCCATAGTGATTCTACGTATTACTAATTCGACTCTTGGTAATTCGACGCGTGGTAGTTCCATGCGTGGTAATTCAACGCATTAATAATTTATTGCGTGGTAACTCAACGCGTGGTAATTCGACCCATAGTAATTCGACACGTAGTAATTCGACACGTGGTAGTTCGACGCGTGGTAATTCAACGCGTAGTAATTCGACACGTGGTAACTCAACGCGTAGTTATTCAACGCGTGGTTATTCAACGCGTAGTAATTCGACACGTGGTAGTTCGATGCGTGGTAATTCAGCGCACCGATAATTCAGCGTGTGGTAATTCAACGCGTGGTAATTTAGCGCGTGGTAGTTCAACGCGTGGTATCACCTCGCGTTGTAACTCGACACGTGGTAATTCGATGCGTGGTAACTTGACACGTGCTAATTCGAAGGCGTGGTAACTTGAGACGTAGTAATTCGACGCGTGGTAACTTGAGACGTAGTAATTCGACGCTTGGTAACTTGACCCGTAATTCGCTTGATAGTTCGATCACAATCTCGCGTGATCGAAAACGTGATAGTTCAACTCATATTAATACCAATATTAATATCGTGAGATTATACCACCAATATTAGACAACATCGAAATACAACCCATACGGTTATAATTACGTGACAATACATGACCATATAATAAATATCAACAGAATATAATAATTTGAATAATAAAAATTCGTTCACATTCTCCTAACGTTTACATCGAATCACGTATGCTTGATATATCATTTGAAAGGTTTGGTCAACCGAATCGATCGACCAATATAATTCGCAATGGTTTCATTTTGCGCTAAAGAATTTTCACAACGTGCACGAACGTTAGAGAAATGGAACAGAGTCGGAACAAGGGGAAATAAATTGTAGGGGACGGTTGTGGGCTTACGGGGTCACACGTTCGCAGCCTTCGGATGTAGGATAAGTTACAGTCGCAACGGAAAAGTCGGCTTATACAGATCACGTACGGCCTGGAATGGACGAGTAAAGTTTCGGGATTCACTTTCCATCGTTGCGGGCTAAGCCAATTTCTGTTATAGCAAATATTGTAAGTTAGTTAAGGACGGTCAGTTTGCCGCGCGGAAAACAAAGGTTGCTTAACGATTTGTTGTCGCCTTGAATTTCGGCTGTGCTCCAATTGTCCACGGGCGTGTTACAGAATTGTAAAATGCACGAGGTAACGTTTTGACCTCATTTTGTCTGACATAACTGTTTTATATAATACACCTAAATTTTATTCTACGTTCATGTTATCCAATTATCCTGGGTTCATGTTTATTATATTGGAGCATTGTACAATTTTTAAATATTTATTTATATGTGATTGAACATTTGTTAAGTATTGATGTTTATAAGGTGCTACTGTAAAGAATATGTGGTATAATAATATAGCTTGATTATCGTCACAAGTTTAGTACACCATGTCATCCACATATGGGGACGTTGTGGCTCATTATTTAATTTCTTCATGTCATTTTATAATTGCCTGTCCTTTAATTATAATTACATTCTATAGTAACAATTATACTTTTCAATGATTGTGATTTTTGTAAAGACAATAACATTTTTATAAGTATATATGATTTTAAGTGATACACAATTATATTTCTTCATAATCATCATTTTAAATATTGCATACTTACATGTGGTAATAATCATGATTTTAAATATTGCATAATTATATTTCTTAATGTTCATGATTTCAAATAATGGATAATTATATGTTTTAATAATAATGATTTTAAATATTGCATAATTATATTTCTCAATGACTTTAAATAAGATGTAACTATCTTTCAAAGAGTTCTTTCCCTTACGTTTCTAAACCGAAACCTTCCTTTGACCATAAACCCTCGTTTAGCAATTATTTTAATAATCTCGCAGCACATTTTCTCGTCAGGTCTGCATTTCGCGTTTGAAAATTTTCGGACGTTCAAAGAATGATGCATCGCAACTTTCGTCGGTGGCACCGGTGAAAAGCGGCCAAAAACGCCGGGAGCATACGGAAAATTAGATATCATCCGACGCAGCCAGTTAATTCGACGTATGGCACGGCCCGAAACTTTTTGCGGTACGTGACGAGGCATAGCAAGCAGAAACTGCGAATGCAGTTGCCGGTCGACGACGACGACGACGTCGCCGACGAACGTCTATGTTGCCGGTGCACGTTGCGCATTTCCTACTCGAACAAATCCACTTTGCAACCCCGTTTCCATGCTGGCGTGTCCTTGTCGCTATGCGTCATCCTCGCACGTATACCTACGTATGCACATACGTATCCGCCATGGAAATGAGAAACCGATATCGAGACGAATCTTCTTCGAGACTTCCACGGCTTCGTCTACTATTAACGGCGACTCCTTTCACGAGAAATTAGATTTTATTCTGAACCACTCACTGTCCTACTGAATGTGTGCTTCGGGGACTTTCAGTGGATCTGCTCATCCTTTGCCTTTTTATGGTTAGAGACAGTTCTAACACTGATACTTGACGAGCTTTTGGAAATTTTATTAGTTCTTTATTTTGAAAAATTTATTAAGGTAATTTAAATCTATGTTGATTGGGGTGAAAAATTAATGTGTATAATAACTCATATTTTATCATTTGTGTTTTTTTTTTATTTTAAGGCAAGGATTATACAACGGTAGGTTTAGTGTTAAGAAAGGAATGTTTTTAATACAATTGCATCCCTCTGTTTTTATTAGATTTATGTCTCATCATTTATTTATTTATTTTTCAAATTTATTTTTAATTTCGAAGCAAGTGTGTATTATATGCTGGTTTATTGTTAAGAGGGGGATGTTTGTAACAGTTGAATCAACCCCCTATTTGTATTAATCTGTCTTTTCATTTGAATGATTGATATTCCATAAATAATAACTTGCACCGAGTAAATAAATACGTGAAAAGAATGTGGCGTACTAATGTAAATATTTATCTGATGAAAAACAATTTCCATACTTTTTATGAATATATTCGTTCGAGGGAAACTGTTTTATTATTTACTAAGCGTAAATTTATCATGTTCTCACTGTCATGGTTCGTACATTTTATGAAACTCTTGAAAATCAAGTTTCATGTAACTCAGTATAATATTTACGTTAACACGTCAATTTTCTTTTATACGGTTTTCTTTTATGATCAATTTGCTTTTTTCTGCATATATATAAAGTGTGTTGTAGTACACACTGGGAACTGGTACTTCAGGAATATTGATCATAATTTTATACTAAAAGGTTATTGGGATTATAAGGGTAACTCAACGCGTGATATTTCAGCGCGTAGTAATTTCACACGTGGTAATTCGACGCGTGGTAATTCAACGCGTAGTAATGCGACGCGTGGTAGTTCGACGCGTGGTAGTTCGACGCGTGGTAATTCGACGCGTGGTAGTTCAACGCGTGGTAATTCGACGCGTGGAATTTCAACGCGTAGTAATTCGACACGTGGTAATTCGACGCGTGGTAATTCAACGCGTAGTAATTCGACGCGTGGTAATTCAACGCGTGGTACTTCGATGCGTGGTAGTTCGACGCGTAGTAATTCGACGCGTAGTAATTCGACACGTGGTAATTCGACACGTGGTAATTGGACGCGTGGTAGTTCGACGCGTGGTAATTCGAGACGTAGTAATTCGACGCGTGGTAACCTACTAATATATAATTTCAATTGAATATATAATTTTCAATTGAAAGTCAAACAGAAGGAAGATTTCCTCTCCGTGGGTTCAATAATTCGAGTGTAAGTACACGTGCGCGGATGAAAATCCTTTTCAAGATTGTGCATACGGGCATCCCGTGTGGCAAAAGATAAATCCTTTAGACCGTTGCTTCTGACACGAAAGAACGCATCAAAGTAACGGCTATACCATGAGTGAATTCCGTGGAGCGGGGCTTTGAAGTCGAAGAAATAGAAATAGAAAGGAAAGTACAGCCGTCGGTTGAATTGAATCTGAAAGCGCCCGAGAAATCTCTTCGCTGCTTCATCTAGGGTAAGATTTTAAAAAACCATCGTTTCAAACGACGCGATACGATAATCCTCTGTGATCCTGGGATCAACGAAATTCACGGGGAATTTGGAAAATTATTACTGTGGTGATTTTATTAACGCTGCAAAATTTTGATAATTTTTATAAACTCGGATATTTATTTTGGATGACTTATAACGTTGTTGTACTATTGATTTTTGTTTAGGTAGTTGATTTGAATGACGAGGTTTAATCAAATTATCTTTCTAATATTTAAAGTACTTAGGATGTGGATTTAGAAATTTTTAATTTAAAAAATTTTTAACTTGAATATCTATACCGTCTGACTTATGACGCTTATACTACTGATTTCTTTTAAGGTAGCTGATTGCTGAGCAAATACTTAATGAAATTTTTATATCTCTAATATTTGAAGTACTTAGAATGAGAATTATACAATTTTTAATTTCTGTTTGGACGATTTTGATGAACTGTAGTAGTCTGTATGTCTGACTCATTGCGTTGTTGTACTACTGATATTTGTTAGGTGATTTGAACTGTGAGCAAATATTTGAAGAAATTTTTATACTTCCAATGTTTAGACTAATAAATTACTAAATTTTTTAATATGAGAATATAGAAATGTTGAATTTCTGAAATGAATTTGCTAATTCGTGAAAGTCACAAACGTATAACAATTTTTCTCACAAAGTTGAATTTTCAGATCTTTACGTTTGCAACTGACCAAAAAATGTACAGCTATTTCGCGGCAAAAATTTTATCGAATTTTTCGTACGAACGCGTCTCTTTTAGGGAGATTTTCCTAGAAACAGCGCAGGGGACGCCTTGTTCTGTAAGTTGGAAACAGGTTCGTTCTGAAAGCGTCGTTCCCTCTTTTTTATGAGCAGGTCGGACAGTGAGAAAGTATTATTGTCCCGCCGGCTTTTTTCTGCAGGTAAATTGTGAAAACGTTTCGAGAAAAACGCGGGAAACTTAAGGCACTTGTATAGAGGGACATTTGTTCTCTTCTGTCGCGCTTTCTTTCATACCTGACGAAGAATTGACGAGAGGTTTGGTGCGATGACAAACAAACGCATAAAGAAATGATAGATCTGGCTCATAACTGTGGAAAATACAAACCCCATTTTCTTTTTATTATTAATTTTCGCGCGCACACAGTTTACCTACAAAATTACATCGTGTTTGCTTTATTTTTCATTTCTTTGTGGACAGAGCTTTTTCAACATTAAACCCTACTTCTTTGTAGACACGGTTTTTTCAAAATTTCTCTTGTTATTTTATTTTTAATTTCTTTGCAGATATAGCTTTTTCAAAATTAAATCGCATTTGTTCTATTTTTAATTTCTTTGTACACAGGGTTTTTTTAGAAGTAGACCATGTTCGTTTTGTTTTTAACTTCTTTGTAGATGCAGGTTTTCAAATTAAATTCTGTTCGTTTTATTTTTTTCTTTGTAGACACAGCTCTTTCAAAATTAGACCTTTTGTTGTTCTATTTTTAATTTCTTTGTAGACAGTACTTTCAAAATTGAACCTTGTTAGAAGAAACAAAATATGCTTCTTTTCTAATTTAATAGTATAGCCATCTCACCCCAATAATCTCTAATTATTTTTATTTCAAACGATTGTCTCTCTATCTGTGACCACTACTATTTCTGTAGATTAATACTAAACATCGTATATCAATTTTTTTAACAGTTTATTTCAAAAAGAAGAATGTAAAAATTTCTCTCGCGATTCAAAAATATTTGAAACCCTCAAAAGAGAGATGGTTGCAGTCACACGGCTGATATAACACATAAAGAATCGGACCACGGTCGTTCCAAAATTCTTCCAAACCATCTAGGTAATATCGCAGTATTTTTCAAAAGCGTTTGAGCATCAAAGGGAGCCAACGTTATGAGTATTCTGAAAATAAATGGGTCTGAATATTTACGTAAAAAATACTTCATCCTCGCGTAACTGTGTAAACAGATAAACAAATGCAACTTTTAATAAATCTTTACAGTTTGCTTCACTTTTTATACAACCTTTAAATCGTACATTTCTCTCATTAATTATTTTCTTCCAATTACTACTTGTTTATCTTATTAAGTAGAACATGTGTTCTCATCGTTAAACATTACCATTTATTGACTCGAATTTAACATTGATTTTCTTCGCCGAGTAATTATTTACACTTCTAATTAGAACACTGATGTTTAGCAATAATTAATCATTTATAGTATTAATCAGTCTGGGTATCTGTATCCATATTTCACTGCTAAAAATGAAATGAGGTAATGTTATCAATGTACCGATGTCCCACGAGTTGGCGCGTGAGCTATGACGCACTCGTGACGCACTCGCAGTTCAAATATTGTAAATTTTTCTCGTATTTTTGGTACGCGTGAATTTTCAATTTAGGCGTAATAATTTACGTACGGATGTCCCGCGAGTTGGCGCGTGAGCTATGACGCACTCGTGACGCACTCGCAGTTCGAATATTGTAAATTTTTCTCGTATTTTTGGTACGCGTGAATTTTCAAGTTAGGCGAAATAATTTACGTACGGATGTCAACCCACGAGTTGGCGCGTGTGGACCCAAAGTAAAAGAAGCTCTATCCCCACCGTGAACACTTCCAGCGTTACATACAGGCGCATAAGAATAATAATGACAATAACAACTGCTGAACGCGATTCGCGCTATCTCGCTCACTTGAGAGAAGTTTGCCTGTCATTGTTTTTCGCCTAATTAGTGTGCGTGATCGCGAGAGCCAAAAATACGTGTGAGGCATTTTTCTATTCTGACCAATTGTGGCTCTTCTGAACACGTCAGCATATTCACGCGACAACTTGTGGGTTGAATCTCATCTTCGACCCCTATTTCCCGAAATATCGTCCATGGCAAAAAATCGAGTTAATTAGACGAAGGTTCATCGAGCACCATTGTCACACGGTTACCCGGCAAAAAGGACATTGATCGGTCCTAGAAGGTACATTTATCTGTAGAGGATACCCTCATTGTCAGATAAGCCAAGCAAACCCTAAGGGAACGTTCTAAAATATATTGCAGACATCGAAGGTAACTGCGTAAGTTCTTGTTACTTGGGACAAACTATTCGTGTGACGGTGAGCATACACAACCAAAGAAATTGGATGGTCTCCGATATTGCTCGAGAGCTTTGGAACTCGACTAATCTTCGAACTATAACTGCTGTCCAATCGCGTAAAGGGAAATGTGGTTTGTACACAATAAGGGGTTCTACGTGTTATTTCCTGCTCGTTTCATTTCAAGGGTCACAGTTAAAGTGTTCATAGGTAATCTCATGCACTTTACGATCTTGGGACATTTAGAGTACATTTGAAATTATAAGAGGATCAGTTATTAGGACGCAGTGTAATTCATTAATTTATGTTTCATTGTTGTAATTGATTCATTTGGCCTCTTCCACTGTTTTGTTATTAATTTGTAATATTGTCACTGTTTTATTATTCATTTGTAATATTTCGTTATTTTTATTTTTTTGTAATATGGAAATTCAAAATGTATTTGATAATTGTTTGCAATGAATTGTAAATTTTGGAATTTGGGTATTTGAGAAATTTGACTAATTGCGAAATTGACAAATTGGAATAATTATATTTTAAATATTGAAGAATTAGGTCATTTAATAATTTAGGGAGTTAGGTATTTAGGAATTTAGGAATTGCAGGATAGGAAAATTTAAAACTAGAAAAAGTGGAAAAATGACAAGTGACAAATCTGACAATTGAAAAATTAAAAAATAGATACATAGAGGACTTGGCAAATTAATGAATACAAACACTAAAAAATGTAAAAATCTGCCATTTCAGAAAAGTCAGTCTTAAAATTTAAATTCGTAGTAATAAAACATCTCGTGATATAACCTCAAAGTCCAACAAATAAAAAATTCAAAACTCCAAGAGCTAATTTCCAAAGACAGAAATTAAAAATTTCAAAATCCATAAATTCCACAATTTCGCAAGCACCTCTCAAAACTCGAGAACGAGTGTAACAATCGGCTCTGAAAGTATTAATTAACATCCGAAACAAAGAAGCGCCCTCGTTAAATATCATTCTGAAAGACAAATAAATTTTCTATAAAGATTAAACGGTGTCCGATAAAACAATCCTTTCTCGGGGCAACTCATTCACGGGCAAACGAGTAGAATAATTTTTGGAGCAATTAAAAGGACAGCGGGAATCGGTCCATGGTGTATGGCGGTCCTTTCTTCGCGATCGTCGGGGTATAAAAAAAATTAGAGGTCGGAACCCGGTCGCGATTGTAATAGCCCTATGGAAAAAGGTCAGCGGGCGAAAGGAAGAACAAAGGGACGCTGCAAAAACGAGGGCCGTTGGACACGGGCAACGATAAACGGCGAAACAATGCGCGGGGCATATTTAGCTTGTGCTGGTTCCGCGTTATTTAAGAGCCGACGAGGTACACGGCCATTTATATTGCCGTGCTGCGCTACCAAACCCCAAACGATATCGCCGATGTCCCTCGTTTCCGTTCACATTTTCCGAAATTATAAGTTTCCTCTTATCGGCACTGTGTTTTATGCGCTGTATTAACACGCGTTTAGTTACCACGCGTTGAATTATTAACCCTTGCACTCGTTCACTTAGTTTAATACGGAAATTTGAAATAAATTGTTTTTAACTAACGTCATGTTATACATATGTATCATTCATATACATATGATGTATAAATTGTTCATATTTTGTTTAACGACAAATAATTTTGTGCAATTAATTCGTATTTTGAAATGAACAATTAATGTAATTTACGTAATGTACTCTTTTTTGATACGCTGCTTCAAACTATAGTTCTGTAGTATATTAACCAGATTCACTTGAGCTCATCCGAAACTACTGCACATTTTGATACTTTGGAGAACTATTAACTAGAGAACATCGAAACTAACTGGGAACTTGATTATCTCTCTTGACAATGATCGATACGATTATCTTAAACCGTCTGGAACAATTATGCAACACGTTATTCAATATTAATGAATGTTTCAGAAGAAAATAATACTTGCACGTATACATTGTATAAATTAGAAATTTTAACTTTACTAATTTTACATGAAGAAATAATAGACATCTTACATTGTCCTAATTTTGAAATTTAAACTAGCTAATTTTTAGTAAAAATTAATATAATTATATACTTCATTCTGTCTAAATTGTGAATTTCAAATTAGTCAATTTTCAATAAAAATACACAACAATTATATGTATCTTACAATTTTAAAAATACAGAACTTACACTAAAACAAAATTGTAAATTTTATAATAATAAATTTTCTATGGAAAGAAATAATTGTACATTACCTAAATAAAAAAGTAAAGAATTATAATTCTACAAAAGAAGAATTTCAAGATTTCGAGTAATTAAAGTTGATACTGGTACAAGTACATAAGACTAGCTAAGTAAAATGATTAAAAATGTTAAAGAGCAAACAGTGGAGAAAGAGTACAAAAGTAATTAACATCTAAAATTCCTTCTGTTTACGAGCATGTAGAACATTGATCGCGTACAAAGTATACAACAATGAAGTACCATTACCAAAATCTACAAAGTAATTACACAGTACGAGGTTGAAATAGAAGGACGAATTTGGACACAATAGGAGACACCGTTAATCCGGCATCTAATTACATATAAAACCAGCGACTACCAACGCAAAAGCCGGCAGGAGATTTCTCCTGGCGGTTTCCATGAATTATTTCTAATGATACTTGAAACATTATCCGTATGAAATTGCCACGTCCTATCGTAATTACCCTCTACTTTTGTCTACAATTTTTCTCTCTTTAATTACTACTTGAACACAGATTCTCTTTTCGAATTTTGGTAAATGTAGGTGTATTTCAGTTTGCTAAGATCGGACTTTTAATTTATTTAATTTTTTAAATTTGCAACTTTTTCTAATTTTTTTGTTATACAGTTTTTCAGTATTAGATTCACATAGGTTTCTGATGTGCAAATTTTTCAATTGCTCAATTGTGGCATTTCAAATTTCAGTTTTCAAGTTTTCTATTTTTCTACTTTTCGATTTTTCAATCCTTCAATTTTTCAATTTTTCAATTTTTCAATTCTTCAATTCCTCAACTCTTCAGTTTTTCAAGCTTTCACATTTTCAATTCTTCAATTCATCAATTCTTCAATTACTCAAGTTTTCAATTCTTCAATTTTCCAATGTTTCTAAATGTTTTTAAAATCCCCACGAACTCAGAAAAACTTTGTAGAACACGATAGACTTTTCTAACAGCAAAATGAACTACCAGTGTAAAGCCTATACCCACACCACCATGGGCACCCGTGCACTCGGACCAGTGAGCGTAGGTGCCCAGACTAATTAACAGGAACAAAGGGAAAATGAAATCGGGTAAATTAATTGAATGTTCGTTCGGTAATTCGGTAGAAGAGTTAACCGTGTAATTGACGACGGGGCTGAACGATGATTGATGATGCGGCTATAAGTGCAGCAACGATGAACACTTCCGTTCGCCGATGCACTCCACACGTCCAGCAGCCTCTGGTACACCCTCGACACGATTCGTAATATCGACGATTGGTCTTTGTTCGTTTTAACGTCATTCCTTCCACGAGCATGCACGCCAAGGCGGATCGATCATGCGTCGGTAAATGTGCGTGTTCGGTGCCGGCACTATGTGCAATACGTTTCCAACCGTGTACACTCCGCTACAATCTATGCTTACTTTGAATTAGGATAGATATAACAATTTTCGTTTTCACATTTCTCAATTTTTCAATTCTTCCATTTTTCAATTTTTTCAATTCTTCAATTTTTCAATTCTTCAATTATTCAATTCTTCGATTTTTCAATTCTTCAATTCTTCAATTTTTTAATTTGTCAATTTTTCAATTCTTCAATTCTTCCATTTTTCCAATTTTCCAATTCTTACAGTTTTTCAGTTCCTAAATTTCCCAAATTCTCAAACTTCCAAAGTCCCAAATTCCCAAATTCCTAAATTCTCAAATTTCTGAATTTCCCAAATTCCTAAATTCCCCGAATTCCCAAATATCTAATCTTCTTAAATTCCCCAAATTCACAGACTTCCAAAGTCCCAAATTACCCAAATTCCTACATTCCCCAAATTCCCAAACTTCTAAAGTCCCAAATTCCCCAAATTCTCAAACTTCCTAAATTCCCCTAATTCCAAAACTCCCAAATCTCCAAATTCCCAACCATCAAAAAATTTGCAAATGTTGCAAATTTTGCTAGTTTTAATCTTGCAAACCTACCAATCTAAAAATCGATCTTCGATAAAACATAGATTGCGATCGCACCCCATCTCGACCACTACATTCTCCCAACGGAAGTCAGATTTGTTGTTGACTGTACGACTGCGTACGTGTGTACACTCGCTCGTCACGCTGTGCATTTCTTTCTTTCCCTTTTTGCTTTTTTCTTCTCCAACTTCTCTCTGTATACGCGCTCATCGAGCCCTTGTTTCACGGCGATACCATTTTTGTTATCATCCGAGGGAAAAAAAAGACGTTCGACGCGTGATACGTTTCTAATTACGAGGTTGGTCCGCGTACATTGATCCTAGCGTTGAATAAACGCCAGAAGAGAACCCCATTGCCTTTTTTTTTTTAACAAACACAGAGAAAAGCTGTGCTCACGTAACATTTACTATGTAAACACGATTTGAATGCGCTTTTTTAACTCGATTCTTTAAACGCTGTTCTTTATAACATAGTTGCACATTGTCGTTGTTATTTTTACTCTTAATTGTATAATCAAAACAATTCTTCCAACCCACCCTTATTTAGGTTTACTCTAAAAAAATCATAACCACAGGTTTAATATAACTTGTTTTTAACTAATTCTATAGTATACACATGAACATAGTGATGCAACAATTTGTAGAAAGTTAAACTTTTAAATCTGCCAAAATATTTCCTAATGTTTGATATTACAAATTCATGCAATAAATACTATGATATAATTACTTAAGTTTTAACTAATGGCATGCATTATACTAGAAATGAAAACGCAAAAAGGACGATCTGTCTATTGCAACTCGATTCGCACTTGGATGAACGTTTAGCATTTTATTTTGTAATTAGTGTGTGCGATTGTGTGTCGCGTTATAGAGAGAAGGTCATTTTTGTGAGTATTTGTAGTTGTTGGTGAAAACTTACAACGTCGATTATTTGCATTAGTGTAAGGCCAAAGCTCAAGACGAGGGGATCGGACTCATTGCCAACAGGACGCTCCAGCACGTTGTACGTATCCAGCAGGTCGCTCAGCAGCCGTTTCTCGTGAGATCCGCCGTTTACCAGCCCTAACCAATTAGTACTTCGGTCAATCATTTGTTATCAAGTAATTAGCAGTTTATTACACTTTGAGTCTCGACGATGATTCGATCTCTCGCGATCCACGCTTTTATGCGGTTTACGGTTGATTATTGTTTCGATGGATGCAAGGATGTAAGACACGTGTCATATGGTACTATACTTATGTGGTAATTAGGATTCGAAGATTTGAAATTTAGAAATTGGAAAATTTGGAGATTTGGAAATTTAAAGGTTTAAAAATTTAAAGATTAGGAAATTTAGAAATTTGGAAATTTGAAGATTTGGGAAATTTAGAAATTGGAAAATTTAGAGATTTGGAAATTTAAAGGTTTGAAAATTTAAAGATTAGGAAATTTAGAAATGTGGAAATTTGAAGATTTGGGAAATTTAGAAATTGGAAAATTTTGAGATTTGGAAATTTAAAGGTTCGAAAATTTAAAGATTAGGAAATTTAGAAATTTGGAAATTTGACAAGTTATCAGATTTCAAAATTTGCTAAATAAAGAATTTAGACTTTCGGAAAATTAGATTTTCAATTAATACATTGGAAATTTTTATATGAAAATGTGTGAAAATTTTGAAACTACGTGGAACACGAAAATGTTTATCGTCGTGATTCAAAGTGTACGTGTTTAAAATATAATACCCTTCTTTAGCAAGAGCATTAAACATGAATAATTCTTATTAACCAAAACTGAGTAATTCAAACATAAAAATCATTCTTTTTTCAAAATTTATGAATTTCTCAACTGAAAACCCTTGCAAATAACTCGTACTTTCCCTGCACCGCCATTTTACCAAGAAAATCCATCATACGCGATACGGTACCTTAACACAATACACAGTCTGCTATTTCAGAGTATACACTGTTATCGCAGTATAAATATACCAGAACAAAAATTAGAAACAAGGAAAACAATTCTGCACCGTGTATTTCCTGCAAATAGTAACTGCACTTGCATTTACATATACAGTCGTACGTACAATAAAAATATTCACAGATTCACGTGACATAAAGAACGTACAAATATAGATGTCCCTCGAGTTGGCGCGTGAGCTATGACGCACTCGTGACGCACTCGCAGTTCGAATATTGTAAATTTTTCTCGTATTTTTGGTACGCGTGAATTTTCAATTTAGCTGTAATAATTTACGTACGGATGTCCCACGAGTTGGCGCGTGAGCTATGACGCACTCGTGACGCACTCGCAGTTCGAATATTGTAAATTTTTCACGTATTTTTGGTACGCGTGAATTTTCAATTTGGGCGTAATAATTTACGTACGGATGTCAACCCACGAGTTGGTGCGTGTGGACCCAAAGTAAAAGAAGCTCTATCCCCACCGTGAACACTTCCATCGTTACATACAGGCGCTATCTCGCTCACTTGAGAGACGTTTGCCTGTCATTGTTTTTCGCCTAATTGGTGTGCGTGATCGCGAGAGCCAAAACACGTGTGAGGCGTCCTTTTTTCTATTCTGACCAATTGGAGTCGTGGCTCTTCTGAACATGTGTCTTCGCGCGCCAACTCGTGGATTAACATCCTATCCTCAAAATAATCGTATATGAACCCTTGACGGTCACACTGAGTATGAAACAACCCAAGTTTCAACAACCACTTTATATCTGAAATACCCCTAATTTGAAGAAATACGTCAAACCGCAATTTTTTTCTTCAAACTGTTACATCGCAACAGTGTTCTATAATTTTACCTCTCCGATGCAGCGTGACCGTTAAGGGTTAATCGAACAATTTTCACGGATCAATTACTCGGCCCTTGTCCTACCGACGTCGTTTCGACGGAGACAAAAGAAAACGGAAATGCGACGATACAAATTTTTCTCCAATGTCTCGGAGAATCTCTCGATTTGTCCCCGAGTTTCCTCTCTCTTTTTCTTTCTCTAGCCGGCTTTTAGGAGTCAACCCACGATGAAGTTTTCGACTACTTTTCGCGAATATACAACTTCGTAATCCTCCTTTTTCCCATGGATTCTTTCCGCAGTTGTCTTTTCTCATATTTGTCGGTTTTCGTATCATCCTTCCCGTTTCCTGCTCTATACAGACTCCGCGTTTTCTTTCAGAGAATTAAACTTATACCGAGTATTTCTTGTATACTGTTATGCTGCACGAAAATGATTTGCTAATACTTTTTATATTATATTAAATTAAAATTATATTATATTAAAAATACAGGGTGTTTCATTTACATTCTTATGTAAAATTTGCATAGTGTTAAAAATTTCTAATTCAAATTTGAAATACACAAATGGAGTTATAAGTAACAAACAAGTACTTATAACAAAATATAGTTATTTTCAATTACATTTCATTTTAACTTTAATCACGAAAAGAGTATTGACACAATTGAAAATTTTAATTTTAATAAAAGGTAACATTCATCACATAAGTGATATCGATGAAAGGTGTTGCAATTAGGTATAACCAATTAGTAAGAAACAACCGATAATTCGTAGCCTTCGTTATAAATCAGAAAAATGATTATGAAATTCTGCATTTATCAACAGCAGAGAGCGTAGAGGAAATATTCCGTTGGTGTGATGTAACAATTCCGCGTAGCTATTAATTTTAACCGAGCATACATCACTGGTTGTTACGACTTCCCTTTCCAAGCCCTTCCGGAAGTAATTGCAATCGTTAGAATTCCATTTCCCTCGAGGAAAATTCTGTATACCGATACCGTTTCTGTTGTGTTTGGCACATTGCGAATGAAATCGTTAGCATACACGCCCGTTTACAATTACGATGCAGAACGTTCGGTTTGCCGCGCCCTATGTGTGTTACGTGTCTTGATACGAAATTGCGTTTACATTCAAATGTCAAGTCAAAGGATAAAAGGACAAAACGTTTCTCTTTTCGAACGAATTTTCAGAAAATATTTTGGGTACAAAATAAAAACACGTTAATGTAAAAATAATGCTTTAGTAAAAACTGTAAGTAATTAAATAATTACCAAAAAAGTAGTTTTTAAAACTTGTTAATAATAATTTGATTTTTAATATTGTGTCAAGTATAATTTAATTTTGGAGTGTTAAATCAAAGGATGAGAAAAAAAAACATTTTTCTATTCGAATGAGGTTAAAGAACTAGTTTTTGATATAACATGAATCTTTGATATAGCAAGAAAGAAATAAGAAAGTAAAAAAATTGATCAATGCAAACTATAAGTAATTAATTAAATAATTATCAAGTTTGGAACTTGAAAATTTTTCAGTATTTGATAACTTGAAATTTTTAGAAATTCTAGATTGAGAAATTAGTAAATTTGAGTATTTAGAAACTTGAAAATTCGTAAAATTTGGGATTTGAAAATTTGAAAAAGTTCATTTGGAAATTTGGAAATTTGAAAATTCAAGTATTCAACCTGTTGCTAATTTAAAAATTCCAAAACACAGTAACTAAAAATTCATAAATTCGAAAATTGAAGTATTCAACCTGTTGCTAATTTAAAACCTTGAAACATGTAAATTAAAAATTTGAAAATTAAGAAATTTGAATTAGGTTAAATTTCACAGAATAGCAAAATTCCTAAGAACACTCCAGTTTCACCTAAATCTGAACCAACGAAGAATCATCATGGAGTCACGTAGGAATACTGATTAATATTTCTACGCTACAAAAGTAAGAAGAAGAAAAGAAAGTGATGCCATTATCGCGATCGAACCGTTTTCACACCGATAATTTTACCGCAGAATGAAGCCCGTTTTCACTGAATGCAGCGTTCAACTGGACGAAACAATAGGGCTCAATCGACCCATTTTCATTAACGCGATCGTATTTCATAAATGCTGCATTAGTAAACAGGAAATGAACGGCAGACAAATTCTTTTTTTCTTTACTATATTATTACTAAATAGATATTCAAGAGAAACGAGCTCTCGTCTAAATATTCGCAAATATTCTCAGCTCACATCTTTGTTTTTTAATTTTAAATATGAAAATTTAGAGAATTAAAATTTTACGTAATTTTTTTAATTTTATTGTTGTCACGTCTTTTTAAATTTTACTAGCATGAAATTATTAATTAAGTTGATGCATAAATTAATATTTACATATTTTTGTTAGAACAGAATTATTTATTATAATTCAAAGAATTTTATTAAAAATTAATATATGCAGGTTTTTATATGTTTAATAATTTTTAGTAACAATTTCATTTTTTATTCTTTCATTTCTCAAATGTTTTATATAAATATTTTATATAAATATTCTGTACAAACATTTCAATATTACATATTAAAAAAAAAATTATGTTTAATAATTCTATCTAATTATCTAACAACTAAAAATGATTAAATTTTATTGTTAAATAAATTAGCCAATAAAAATCCTTCATCCAATATTTCTATCTCATCGCGTGTTTATTAAACCGCGCGCAGTTAAATCTGTATAGGGTTAGTGGAAGATCCTTTCAATAAAGATTCATATGCGATATAAGAGAAGTTTCAGATTTATGGCCTGACGGGATCGTAGTCCCTTTATCTCGCATTCGTGCGAAGCATCGGCAAAGAAAAGTTTATGGGGCAGGTGATGTGCAAAGGAAAAGAAAGAAATTGCTGACGTGTTCGGTGGCAGAGGTTTGCACGATTTTATTGTTCATCGAGGGGGATTTTCTTCTCCTGTTCTGCGAGAATTATTTCACAAGTTTCCTCGGGGAAGTTCAATTTCTAATCGGCGACGATAAAAAAGTTACCCTGTCATAAAATTCTTTGCTCCTCCGCAAACTTCTCGAATTCTGTAATTGTTCAATCTTCTTAATTGAACTTTAATTACCTCTCGTTATTATCTATAATTGCGATCATTTAGCATTCCGTTTACAGAGATTGCAATATTTGTACCTATATTCAAAATAATAAAATACAAACTTGAAAAATTTATAAAATATAATCCATAGATAGTATTTATTACCAATTTGCAAATCAAAATGTACCTTCATAATTTTGTAACACTTAACAAAATTAAACTATACATAATATTTGTGTACATATATCAAGTTTCAATGATATCGTTTCATTTTAACGATATTACCCCAAGAAGTATGCAAAAAAGTAAACAAACGACGAAAGAGTGATCGAAGTCGGAAGACAGATTTCGAACGGAGATACAAATGGAGCCATAATTTTTGTTCGGAACAAAGATTCGAATGTTTTACACGCGTCAAGCTGGTATTATTTGCAACCGGATAAAAGTATCGCGATATTTTCAACGCTGTAGCCGCAGCTGGATTCTCGTACCACGAAACGGACTTACGAAGCTTTGAATTATGGCGGCCAACAGGGACGCAGCATTCCATATTTTTCGTTGCGGGCGTAAATAAAGATCAAGTCAGGAAAAGTTACGCGGTCGGTAAGCATATCACGGAGGAAGGATGAATTCGTTGACATTCCAGATACGAGGATACACGAACATCCTTTTAGCAGTTACCCCGTGTCCCGCTGTTCTTCATTAACCCTTCGTTGCTTTGCTCTCTTTCTAATTTTTGAAAAAATCTACCTTCGTATTTTCATCGGTAAAATTAACGACACGTGCAATTACCAAATAATTTGAAAATTCTTCATAAAAATCATTTTGGAGTACATCGTGGTGTATTATTTTCTAATATGGCAAATGTAATATGGGGTTAAAATATTTGTACATACTTACGAGATTTAATATTTCAACCCTGTTTTATCAAGAACCCCTCGATAATTCTGCCGTTCTCGAGAAATGAGATTGCTATCAGTGATGAGATTGGATACGAACCTTTATATTTCAGAAAATGAAAACAATAAGTATCTCCAAGCAAACTTGAAATTGTAGTGATGGGTTCGAACTGGGTTTGAGGTGTGCAATAAGTGCCAATTGAACGGTTGCTGCTCAAATCCCTAGATACTCAAATCTCTAGATTCTCAATACCCTAGATAATCCCAAAACTCTCAAATTTCTAGTTAAATTACAGGATCTCGATATTCCTGGGTCCACAAATCTCTAGTTTCCAAATCTTTAGTCTCACAAATCCTTAAATCACGAAATTTCTGTATTGTAAAATCCCTAAATAAATTCCTAAATTAGGAAGTTTTCACGTCCCTAAATTCCTAAATATCCAAATCCCTATATCTCCAATTACCTACACCCCCAAATTCTTATACTCTCAAGTCCACATATGGAGATATGTACATTTGGAGAAATTCCTACATCCTCAAATCAGTAAATCACCAAATTTCCAGATCCCCAAATTTCAAATCAACCAAACCACGATACTACCAAATCTCTAGACCAGCAAATCGTCAGATGTCCAAATTCCTAAATACATATCCCTAGATCTCCAAATCCCTACATCTCCTAACCTCCACATCAAATTCCAAAATCCTCAAATCTCCCTCGAATGTCCTAAACATCCTACAACCCCACATCCCAAGATCCCCAGACATCAGCATCCCTGTAAAATCCCTATACCAGAAGAATACGTTGACACATGAATTGTAACGTGACGCAGTAACAGAAACAACTTTTTGACGAACCGGTGGATTATCGAGGCGGCGTTAACGATTCATTAAGAGCGGCTACAGGAAACAGCGTATTACGGCGGAAGCACCGTTTGGCGCGACGTCGTGTGACGAGCTTCCGTGTGACGTTGCGTGACAAGCTCTTCCTCGTTAGCACGTGCTAAACAGCCGTGAATGAACGGCGTGCCGTCAGGACGGTACGCTTTCTGCCGCGAAAACGTTTGCTCCGAACTCAATTAGCATGCCGCACCGTTGCACGCGTGTCAAGGTAAACGGACAACAAAACGATAATACACCCGAGTAATTTTACCGGCTGTACAAACCGCGGCCGCGGTTTAATAAACGAATTCGTGCGCCGATTATCGCAGTCGTAATTCCATCGGCGAAATTTCGATCCGCGTTTGATGTCCAGGCCCGCGGTAAATGATAGTCGAAATAGGATCGCGCTCGATTCAATATGCACTTGCTTATGAACTTCGATTAATTCCGGCAGCGAACTTCCGGTCAACGGGTCGTTAATTAAGGTAGGGTCGTCGAAGGATTTTATGGAACGATTCGAGCTGAGGGCTTTTGATGCTTCGTTGATCATGGATGGGGATATTGTTTTCGAGTTTATTTGGAGATGGATTTGGGGAATTTGGGGAATTTAGGGAAGTTGGAAAATTTGGGGAATTTAGGAATTTAGGGAATTTGGAGAACTTAGGGGATTTGGGGAATTTAGGGAATTTGAGAATTTGGAAAATTTGGGGAATTTAGGAATTTAGGAAATTTGTAGAATTTAGGGAATTTGTAGAACTTAGGGGATTTGGGGAATTTAGGGCATTTGAGAATTTGGGAAATTTAGGGGATTTGGAGAATTTAGGAACTTGGGGAATATAGGGAATTTGGGGAATTTAGTGATTTTGAGAATTTAGGGAATTTGAGGAATTTATGGAATTTAGGGAATTTAGGAATTTGAGAATTTAGGAATTTGGGGAATTTGAGAATTTGGAACGTTGGAAGTTTGAGAATTTGGGGAATTTGGGATTTCTGAAAATTTAGGGATTGGAATAATAGGGAATTTTGGAATTTGGGACTTCTAAAAAAGTAATTTGGGTAATAAGGAATTTGGAAATGTAGAAATTTGGGAATTTAGGGATTTCAAAACGTAGAAATTTGGAAATTTGATTTCCAAATGTAACAATTTGGAATTGTGAGAATTTTGAATCTTAAGAACCCATAAATGTGGAAATTTGAAAATTTAGAAATCCCTAAATAATGAATTTGGAAATTTTGGGAACTGCAAAATAAATCACATAAAAGATATTAAATTTTAGTGAAAAGACCGAAGCAATTCGGTGAAAATTCTTTTACAGATAATTACACGACATTTTCAATTACGTTCGACAAGGATCGTGTGTGAAGTATTATTAAATTACAGAGCGTACAAACCGCGTAGCGTGTTCTTTGAGACGCGTTTAAAGTAATTGCAAGGCCGTGGAACTCGTTACAGGCAGCGTTCCACCGTGAAAACCGCATTCCAAAGAAAGAAATTGATTTAAAACTTCTGTTACCGGGTAAACCAACTCGACACGACGTCGTCGACCAGTTGTCTGCGACGTATTCGCTGGAATGTAAACTCAATTAAGGAACAGGTGAAAGAACTCGATTGCTTGTCTGACTAGCGTCCACCTTTTCTACCCCTTTAATACCGCGACCAAAGTGTTCCTCCTCGTATTATCGGATTTCGTGTTTGATTTAAATAGAACAGACTTCCCTCGGAATTATCTCCTTAATAACTAGAGCACCTTTTTACACCTGTTGAGTGACAATCGAACACTATCGGCCATTTCAAACGGGCTCAAGATATCAATTACTTCAATTGTTCTGTTATAATTATTCTTCTGGTTATTCTATTGTCAAGAACAGTTAATGCGAAGAACGGTAACGGTACATTATGTGGAGATATCAATTACATAAATTGGGGGTTTATTATAAAATAAGATTCATTTTTCTAGTTATTATAATATGAATAATAAAGGCAGCACCTCATGTGAAGAATAATGAGGTACACATCATGTGTAGATACCAAGTATTTCAATAGAGGTTTTGTTATAAAATAATGAATAAATAATATGAATAAAGTACATCATGTGAACTATTTATCATTTTTGAGGTTATGTTAACCACTAATTTTTCTGATTATTGCAACATAAACAATAGTCAAGAATCCCAAAATGTAAAAATATCAAACCTAAAATTGCTCATACAACATTATCTTCCCTCCGAATCCTCTTGAATACACAAACGAAATTAAAGCAACCCTATGTTATGGTATGAATTTCCCTCGAATTTCACCACGTACTGCAGAAGCTAACCTAAATCGATTGTAGCGTTAGCGTAATTGAGGCTATTACGAAATCTTCTCCTTCTCAGCAGATGTGTGTCCAATTAAATCGCGGTCTACTCATCAACGATAGTTATTATTCACGTATCGTGATGCAAATTTTGAGGACGTGTGTCCGATCGCAACGCGAATCACGTGTGATAAATTGCAAGTATAATGAACACGTTTCGACGAAACAGCTTCATTAAGATTGATGTTTCTCGTTTTCATTGAATGGTCAATACGGGTTATCAGTGTCCACGGTATTGTCCCTTTTACTCTCTCTACATGGTTCCATCAATGATTTCGAAATTATATCGAGTTTGGGTGATTAGGGCAATTGTGATGCTCATTTAGGGTTTTTATTTTTGGGAATGGTGGCATTTTATTTTTGGGGGTTGTTTTTGATGTGGGTATGGAAACTTGGAAAGTTGGAGAATTGGAAAATTAGATATTTGGGAGATGGAAATTTTGGGGATTTTAAATTTGAGGGGAGATTTGAGAGTTTAGGAATTTGAGAGATTAAAAATTTGAGAGTGTACAAATTTGAGAAGGCGGATATTTGAGAGTGTACAAATTTGAGTATATAGAAATTTGCGAAGGTGGAAATTTGAGAGTGTAGAAATTTGAGAAGGTGGAAATTTGAGAAGGTGGAAATTTGAGAGTGTAGAAATTTGAGAAGGTGGAAATTTGAGAGTGTAGAAATTTGAGAAGGTGGAAATTTGAGAGTAGAAATTTGAGAAGGTGGAAATTTAAGAGTGCAGAAATTTGAGAAGGTGGAAATTTGAGAGTGTAGAAATTTGAGAGTATAGAAATTTGAGAAGTTGCAAACTTGAGAGTGTAGAAATTTGAGAGTATAGAAATTTGAGATTTATCAAACTAAAATATCACAAACTACCAATTTAAGCTACTATATCCAACTTGTCCCGCATACGAAATAAAAAATAAAAGCATCTGTCACTTAAAGTTATTAAATATTGTCCGGTATTAACATCGAGTTTTGAACGTGTATAATAAGAGAGTCGATTAAACGATAACGGATTACAGATAATCTGTTGGATAAATAAAATACAGAGGCGGGTTGATCAGGATCGATCTCCTGTTATGAATTTAACACGTACGCAAAGGAAACAGAAATAAACCAACCAGGATAATTTTTAATTGGCTAGGGTATTCAGCGTGCATTCACCGCGAAAGCATTGAAAGAAGAAAATATAAACGAATCAATTCCATACGACCGATCGAGTTGCTGTTTAAGCGAACAGAGAAATTTCTTTGAAAGTACACATAAAGAGTCGCGTTAATAAAAAAAGGAGAGACGTACTTTGTGTTGGTATGCAAATGTGTTCGAATAAAGGGAATTTAACTGCTGGAAATTCCGTTTAATGACACCGGTAATTTCAGCGTGCGGAATGAACGTTAAAAACAACGAAACAACGTTTGTTTATGATACGTTACTGGCTGGAACGATGAGGGGCAATGCGTGGAGTACTTTGGCGGGAAATTTGAATGCTTCACATTTTCGAACTTGGTTGACTCAAATTTATTATAGGTATTAAGTTGGAAATTTCGGAAATTGTATGTTGTAGTTTGGGACTGTCAAATTTTAATTTGTGAAATTTTTGAACTCTCAAGTTTCAGTTTCTTCAGTTTTGGAAATTCTTAAATTTCAATTTATTGAATTTCTGGAATATCAAGTTTCAGTTTGTGCAATTTCTGAACTCTCAAATTTTAATTTCTTCAATTTCTGAACTCTCAAATTTCAATTTGCTACATCTTCTTCTTCAATAATAATCAACTCCTTAAATTGAATTTTAATTTTACTAAATTTTTAATTTTTTTTACTATCACTAAAAAATCATAAATTTTTTAAATTTATTTTTAAATACTTAAATTTTAAATTATCCAAATTTGATAATAGACATCATAGAATAATGTATCAGATAAAAGCTAAATGTAGAAATTATTAAATTCCTACACTCCAATCTGTGGCAATATAACGAGAGTTAACCGTATTACCAAAAACCACGACAAATAGTGATCGACCTAAAGGAACGTCGATTTCACAAGCTTTTCAGAGAGTAATTAAATTTCCTAATGACTCGATAGCCGGATATTGCGAGGGATTTCCAATCGGCGACGAATCGTAAACGTGCACTTCACCCTTTCGTTTCGCGTCGATCAAAGATCAAATTTTCCTAGTTTTCCTGGTGGGAAAATCATGATGCAATTTCCGGAAACGACCGACTAAATCTCAACCACCGTCACACCCGGCTTCGAAACAAGCAATTTTCACATCGTTTACCTTCCCTCCACTCATTCATAAAGATTTAAATAAATCTAACACCTTCAATCGTACAGTAAATCAAATTACATTACGATTCATTCAATTTATTAAATTTCATTACGATTTTTATGTGGAAAATGTTTGTTTTAGTAAATCAACTTTTCTTTGAAATTTTTGAAATTAGAAAAATTTCTTTGATAATTTTTTTCAATATTATTTACTTCTTTATTTATGTTCTGCAATTTTACAAAATTCAAAGAAATTCAAATATTTGATTAAAAGCCATAATTAAATTTGTTTTCACTTATACTTAATTTTGTTATAAATTTTTCTTATGCAATGTCTGCATAAAAACACTTACGCATAAAAATTGCAATTTACTAGTACTTCACTAGTATTTTACTAGCGTATTAATATTCGCCGTGCTTTAATTAGTTTTTCAAAGATCAATAAATCAATGAAAGAAACCTCGATGTTAAATGAAGGTTATCGATAAGAGTAATTTAAAAGAAATTAACACATCGGTTTAAAATATTCTCGTAATATTTCCACGCAGGTTTATTCTCCCCATGCGCAGCTCTCTATTCTTTCATATGCAACAAAAAGTATCTAGCTCAACTATTTATAGTTCTTTGTATCACAGCGTGCATTAATACGCTCGAGGCAGTATCATTCGTTGATGAAAACATTGTGAGAATTTAATTCGCACACCACTTATGTTCTTTTTCTTTTCTCTTCTTCGCCTTGTATAAATTTACTCTTTGAATATTTCATATTTATATTTAACTGCGTTTGATAATCGTTATTTTGCGAAATTGTGCGCGGTTGACTGTTTTTGAGCAGCTTTGAATTTTGTAAATTTCAAAACTTCATATTTTTAGATTTTTAGATTTTCAAATTATTGAATCTTCTAATTTTCTAGTTTACAAATTTTTCAAATTTCAAATTTACAGATTTTCAGATGAGAAGTTGATTTTTAAAAATTTGAAATTTGGAAGTTAAACAATTTTCAAATTTAAAAAAATAGTAATTTAGAAGTCTAGAAATATGTATTTTAAATTTAAAAATTTGTAAAGTATGAAATTTGAAAGTGTAACATATCAAAGCTTCAATTTTAAATTTCCTAAATTGAAAATTTTTAAATATCGAAATTCAGAAATATGGAAATATCGAATTCAAAATTTACAAACTTGCAAAATGAAAAATGTAAGAATATACAAATGTAGGAAAATGGAAATGACAAAGTATAAAATTGAGTGTCCATTAGTGCAACGCATCAATTATCGATTTATAACAGGAGACGAAGACCCGAGTTTCCCGCGCAAATACGATCGATACTCGAAACACGATTCTCGCAAAGTGGCGTAGCCGACGAAATTCTGAAGTAATATCCGTGGCCGCGGGCTGAAATCTCGTTCGTGCTCCAAACACGTCGAAAAACGACCGATGATTTATTGCTTCGAAGATAGACTTGCGTCTACGACGGCAACAGGAAGTCATCGGAAGAAGAAATTTCGGGGATACATCGTATCCTTAAGTGAAATACGAGGAGTAGCTACATCCTATCGGGTAATATGTTGCTGTCAATGTACCCGACAAAATTGAAAATCGTTCACTAGCGGAATCTAGTAATAACAGCCATATACATGCATCTATGTATTCCATCTTCTCGATTCACGTGTTTTTTCTTTTATTCACGTAATTCGTTGAAATACTTTTTGGTTGTTATGTATCATGTCAATGATAATATTTGTTCATGTTTAAAGATTTTTTAATTCTTGTATTTTCAAATTTGTACATTTCGAAATGACAAAATAGAGATATGTCATATTAGTGCAATATAGATTATTAATAATATTAAAAAAGTAATGATGCTAGTAATAATATTAATTAACTGAAAATGAGCAAAACAACGTTCAAAAAGGAAAAATGAAGAAATGTCAAATGCAACACAGATTCTTAATGCTTTAAAGGAGTATATTCACTTGGATCGCTGCCCAAAATGAAATGAGGTAATGTTATCAATGTACCGATGTCCCACGAGTTGGCGCGTGAGCTATGACGCACTCGTGACGCACTCGCAGCTCAAATATTGTAAATTTTTCTCGTATTTTTGGTACGCGTGAATTTTCAATTTAGCCGTAATAATTTACGTACGGATGTCCCACGAGTTGGCGCGTGAGCTATGACGCACTCGTGACGCACTCGCAGTTCAAATATTGTAAATTTTTCTCGTATTTTTGGTACGCGTGAATTTTCAGTTTAGGGGTAATAATTTACGTACGGATGTCAACCCACGAGTTGGCGCGTGAGGACCCAAAGTACAAGAAGCTCTATCCCCACCGTGAACACTTCCGGCGTTACATACAGGCGCATAAGAATAATAATGACAATAACAACTGCTGAACGCAATTCGCGCTATCTCGCTCGCTTGAGAGACGTTTGTCTGTCATTGTTTTTCGCCTAATTGGTGTGCGTGATCGCGAGAGCCAATTGTTCCGAAAATACGTGTGAGGCGTCCATTTTTTTATTCTGACCAATCAGAGGCTCTTCTAAACACTCTTCACGCGCCAACTCGTGGGTCGACATCGGTAGGTGGTTTGACAAATTCTCGATGATCCTGGTTCAGGAATAGTAATGCGTAACACGATATCGGGAAATGTAGGGAAATGAATTTAATTGTCCGCTACATTTCGAGATAATTACATTGCACTTTGCAGTGCGTACTTCCTTCCGCGTGCAGTTTCTCTCTGCACGGCGAGAGAATAGTGATTATAGTAATTAAGCAAAGAATCGCGAGCCACCTTTTTGGAATTATGAGACGTGCAGTGGAATTAAATTCACTTAAAGTCTTTTGTAGGAAAAACTCGGTGTGTGCTACTGTAATACAATATTGTTGCGTGCAGTGTGAAAAGAACACTTTGTGGTCGATGGTAAATTAACGAGCGGACAATAAACGAGACATAAGATCATACGATTTTCTGTATTCTGTGGGATTGTAAAATTCTTAATTGAACCTGAAGACTCTATTCATCGACAATGGGAAAAATAATTCGAAATTAGAAAATTACATTTTAATTGCAACTTAAGAAATATTTAATTATTGAATATAATTTAATTATTTAGTTGCGAATGAGGAAAATGGGAAATAATACAATTTAAAGATTCAACTGGAGTTTTCAATTAGATTTACAATTAAATATTTAACTACGAATTTCAATTTAATTGTTAATTAATGATCAATTAAACGGAAAAAGTAATTAATTATTTGGAACCCTGCTGTGACATCAACACTTTAATCAAAATTAAAATATGTATATTAAATTAAAATATATACAATTTCGTTAATTATAATTAACAATTTTGTGATTACGCATTGATAATATTTTTTTCTAAAAACCATTTAATAATCAATGAAATTTACACTTAAAACACAGTTCGTGTTTCAAATTAACTTTTAATACAGAAACGCAAAGTGTGAAAATCGCATTTTAGCCAGCTTAGCAACCACCTATATGAATTCCAATTAGCAACACGTGTTCACACTGAGCGTTTACATTCCTAATTAACTTTTATCGCGGGAGTGCAAAATCCCAAAATTGCATGGCGGTGTATTAACACTTGGTAAGGAACTTGAAAATTTCTACCGGGTTAATGATATTCATTTGTGGACACTGGCTAGCCAATTTCCTATTTACAAATTTTCCAATTTGGACATTTTTAAATACCTATTAAGTAGATTTGAAGTATTCATATTACTTTAATTGTACTAAATTTTAAATGTACATTAAATGTACTAAACGATATTAGTATTTTTCTAAATTTATCAATTTACAAATTCCGCAAATTCTAGATGCTTAAATTTTCAAATTTTCAGATTTGTACACTCAAATATCCGAATTCTCAAATCCCCAGATTCTCAAACCCCAAATTCTTAAATCCCCAAATTTTCAAATACCCAAATCCCAAAATCACCAATTTTTCAGATCTTCAAATCTCTAAGTAACCAATTTCCCAGGTCCCCAAACCTTCACATCCCCAAATCTCAAAATCACCAATTTCTCAGATCCCCAAGTCTCTAAGTAACCAATTTCCAGGTCCCCAAATCTTCACATCCCCAAATTTCAAAATCACCAATTTCTCAGATCCCCAAATCTCTAAGTAACCAATTTCCAGATCCCCAAATCGTCCTATTCCCCAAATCCCAAAATCACCAAATTCTCAGATCCCCAAATCTCTAAGTAACCAATTTCCAGATCCCCAAATCGTCATATCTCCAAATCTATAAGTCACCAATTTCTCAGATCCCCAAATCTGTAAGTAACCAATTTCCAGGTCCCCAAATCTTTACATCACCAAATCCCAAAAACACCAATTTCTCAGATCCCCAAATCTCTAAGTAACCAATTTCCAGGTCCCCAAATCTGCACACCCCCAAATCCCAAAATCACCAATTTCCCAGATCTCCAAATCTCTAAGTAACCAATTTCCAGATCCCCAAATCGTCATATCCCCAAATCTATAAGTCACCAATTTCTCACATCCCCAAACCCCTAAGTCCCCAATTTCCCAGGTCCCCAAATCTTCACATCCCCAAACCCCTAAGTCCCCAATTTCCCAGATCTCCAAATCTGTCCACCCAAACTTCCGAACCGTCCAATCTAAAACCGAAAAAGTTGCAAAATTTCGCACGTGTCCCTTAATGACTTTCTTATCGCGCGAACGTAAAATCCGCAAGCCGGAGGCCATCTCTAAGTATCCGATAAGGAAACTCGGCAATTTTTATCAGAGAACTTAGCGACCATCTGGCGTATTCACCAAGTTCTGCCATCTGTTGTCGGTGACTTGGTCGGATTTCGCAAACATGCATCTCCGAACCTCGGCCCGTTTACTATCCTCGCCAGTACACTTAGCAGCGGCAATATAACCCTGTGTTTAACTATCTTCAGCCATGACTGTTTCAAGTTTTCGAATGAAACGGGAATCGGACCAATCCGGAGTACAGTGTGCCTCGGCAAAATTTCCAGACTAACCGGTTATGGTATTCAGAAACGTTGCCGCACACTCGAGGACCATGGTTTCTTGATTAGGTACTTGGTCGCATCCTTGCTAACCTTAGAACGCTCAACAAAGAAGAAACTGTGTACAGTTACGACTTGCGTAACACGTGGCGAACTTGCTTCTGCTAAACTTGGATTTTAATTAAATCCACCTAACGGCAACTTCTGCAAATTGATTTTCTTTGTCATTCTGTTGCCGAGGCTTCGGTGTATCTTGAAGGTTTGTGGTGTGGGGAGTGTTTGGAATAAGATGTGCATCTTTCGGTACGTGAGATGAACTCTACTGTTATATGTGACTTTTGGAGGATTCTTAAGCTATGTGGAGAATTCTTAAGTGACGTAAATTTTCTAACAATGTGGATTATTGTACGATGTGAATTATTGTTGATAATTTGGTCATTCCTGAATTATGTGAATGGATGGGTTCTTGGATTATTTCTGACTGATGTGAATGATCATTATTCCTAAATTATTTGGACAATTTCTGAATAATATGAATGATGTGGACGATTTATGGATGATACGTGAATTATGTGGACAATTCTTCAGGATTGTTGAATATTACTGTTTTTTGGAAGATGAGTATGGTTTTTGAATTAGTGTGCAGTTCTTGAAAGACATGATTGAACCCTGTAAACAATTAAATTACACAAACACTCTTTACAAGTGACTAAATTAATAGCTTCATTTTTTTAATATCCCTCAACCTTATCTACTAAGAATCTTTAAATATTCATATCAAATAATTATTAAAGAAGCAAACATGTATTTGAGAATTAATTTTCTAATGACACATGAGTGAATATTCAGTGAATTATTAAAGAGAACCATAAAGAGTATTTTGTATCCGATTCGAAAGAGTTATGTGAGATAATAGGGAGCAGGTGATAAAGTACCGTTTATGGGATAAGATTACAATCTAACCACAAGCTTCAACCCTCTTTTTCCTGTGAGAAGCACGAAAGTTCTGTAGTTTATATCGTGCCGTAAATCCCTCATGACTCACTGTCAACGACCATCAAGCACCGCATCATAATGGTTATTGATCCTCCGCGCTAATCAATATCTAAAATTATCAAGATAATAATAGCTTGTCATCAAGTTTAACGCGTAGAAGCCCTCTTGGAAGTTAGAACCTACGTCCTAGTGATAATATAATATTCGAAATCATTGTGTACACGTTTACTACACGTATCGTTAATACTCTCTCTGTTTAATACATCTCTTAAAGAGCCTTCGACTTTAATTTTATAAGGAACGTGTTTAATATCAATAGAATTATTACTTTTTGATAAAATTACAAAAATTTCATTTTATTAAGAAAGTTTAATTATTACTGAAATTGTTGTAAATTATTTTGGGTACAAATTATTATATTTTGTAATATTTTCTTGATTACGTTTTATTATATTTATTTATTTTCGCAGCTTTGGGTTATTGATTAAGGTGATTATATTTGTTTAATATTCTAATTTTAATTGGGGATATAGAGCCTTTCATGTAAAATATTGTACATCACACAGATATTTTCTTTATCTATGATAATATACTTACAGTAAAAAATTGATTAATTAATGTATTCATATTTTAAAATCTCAAAACGATGATTTTAAAAAAGTCCCAAAATTCCAAAGTTATAAAGTCCCAAATTTTAATAAGACAATTACAAAGTCTAAGTATTCCAAAATTCCACAGTTCAAAAACTCTAAAATAACAATAAATTCAAAGTCCCAAAATTCCAATGACTCACATTTTCAAATTCTGAAAATTTCAAGGTTCCAAAGTATCAACCACCTGAACATTCAGAATTAAAAAAAAACTACAGAACGAAGATACCAAAGTCTCAAAGTCCTTCTAATGCTCCAAATTATCAAATTTCCAAGATCTGCACTTCTCAAAATTTCAAAGTCCCAAAAATCTAACGATGCAAACATCCAAAATTCCAAGGTCGCAAAGACCCAAGGTCTCAAAACCCCAAATTCTCAAAATTCCAAAGTGCCAAAACTCCAACCACCCAAAATTCCAAATTGCCAAAAGTGCAAAGACCCAAAATTCCAGAAAACATCACAAAGTCCCAGACTCCAAAATCCCAACTAGTCCAAGGTCTCCAAAGAGCAACACCTAAAATCCCCAAATATCCATCCAAAAACTGCAGCATCCCAAACATTTCAAAATTCCCCATCCGTGTTTCCGCCACGATGCAATAAAACCTAGCATAGATTCCGCAAGACAGCGTTACAGTGTCATTCTCGTAGCGATCTCACCCGACCGAAATAAAGACGAAAGGGTCGTTGTAGAAGCAGTAGCCAATCACCGCCGAGAAGTTGTCACATTCCGTTGGCAACATTCTTCGGGGTTCCGGTTCGATAACACGGCCGACAAACGGACCGAAAAGCCACAATATCAGGAGATAGCCGTAGCTGCGGCTCCATCGAGCAACTCTCCGGTTGATATCCGTCGGCTTTGCCCGTTGTTGCGCTGTTTCTTTTGGCCAATAACGGGCGAGATGTCGGGCACACTGGTCGGTAGCGAGTTACAACGGTTACACGCGGGAAAATCGATCTCTTTTCGAGGCTGAACAGACACGACTGGTAGGGGAAAAAACAAAGAGAAACGGAGGGGAACGTGATTCTCGATGGAGCAGAACGTTAATGCCATATTTCACCGGTGGCTCTGAAACAGTCGCCAAGAGACGCGAAACGACCAACCAGCCTGGCAGAATCGATTTTCCGACTTCGCGACGACCGGATTCGCCTTATCCTTTGCTGTTTCCACCACGCCTTCGCTGCCCTTTTTTTTTTCCTACCTTTTTACCGAAGGACACCGATCTCGAACCCGCGACACCCATACGAAATGCAAACGGATTGCCCTCGACTGCTACTGACGTTAATGCCCCAACTTGAACGCTCTTTCTTTATCCGCCGACAGAACCCGAGTGCCAGATGCTGCGAAATGGATCGTGATGGAAAAATTACCACGATTAATTTATGGGGCGAGATAGCAGACTATGTTTATTCGCGAGGTCGACTCTGGTGATCGATGTTTGATGACTATTATACTGACCATGCAATAAGTTCTGATAGCTTCAAATTGTTGGGGTATTTGGTACTTTTATCAGAATCATTATAGGTATACTCTAAAATGAACACTGCTACTATGTCGAGAGTCACTTCTATGTTTATAAGTGTTGGAGTATTTGGTACTTTTATCTAAATCATTATCGGTATATTCAATACAAATTTTTCAAGTTTCTCAAATAAAAATTTGAAAATTTTTAATCTTTTTGGGGAATTTTGGAATCTTGGAACTTTCGAAATTTCATTATCACTTTCTCAAAATTCTGAAATTACAAAATTTCTAAATTATCAAATTCTGGAACCTACAAATTCTTAAGCTCTCAAATTCCCAAACCTTCAATTTTACAAATCCTTGAATTCTATACTCCCCAAATTTTCAAATACCCAAAATTCTCAATTCCCCAAATTCTCAAATCCCCAAATTCTCAAAACCTCAAATTCTTAATTCCCTAAATTCTCAGACCACAAAATCTCAAATCCCTAAATTCTCAAATCCCCAAATTCTCAAACACCAAATTTTCAAATACCCAAAATTCTTAAATCCCCAAATTCTCAAAACCTCAAATTTTCAAATACCAAAATTCTCAAACCCCAAATTCTCAAACCTCAGATTTTCAAATCCCCAAATTCTCAAACCCTAAATTCTCAATATTACTAAAGTCGCTAAATTCCCCAAATTGCCAAATTTCCAAATCCCTAAAATTCCCTAAATTCTCCGAATTCCCCGAATATACAAATTTCTAAATTCCCTAAATTCCCAAACTACCAAATCCCTAAAATTCCCGAAATTCTCCAAATTCCCAAACTACCAAATCCCTAAAATTCCCTAAATTCTCCAAATTTCCAAATCTGAAAATTCCCTAAATTCTCCAAATTTCCAAATCCCAAAATTTCTAAGCACAAGTTTCCATATCTCCGTACGTCCCTCCAACTGTTTCGCAACATCGCGGTCCAAAATGGCGGATAAAATTTCGCACAGCCATTACCGGTGAAGCTCTCGCAACATGTGATCCTCAGCACAAAGTGCGAGAAAACGATAATGTTTACCGTCGGTGAAGTTCCCCGGCAAATATATTTCGAATCCTTTTGCGAGTTTCACCGGCATGGCGGTATCGTCTATAAAGAATCGAAAACGTTTTCTACAAGCGATAACTCAGCTAAAGGCACCACTCGGCTCGGCTTAAAACCACATTCGACGTCGATGCTTTTCCCCCGCCCCTTTGTGCAGCTTCCATTTTAAGAAGACGTATTTTATTTATCCGTTGGTGGTTAAAACAAGCCGTGCGTGTATCCACCTTTACGTGTGTGGAAAATTGTTACGATCTTCGTAACTGAGCGCCTTCGCATAACGGTAAATATTCGCAGAAAACTTTTCTCATTATGTAATGTAATTCAGGGAGAGACTTCCTAGCCGGGAGACTTCATCTTTTTGAAGCAATTTTCATGTAGGATATTTGAAGCTTTAACGCTGATTTTAATTTTGAATCATGAGATGATGTTTTAGAGATATAGTAAGTATAGAGTGATATAGTAAGTAGAAGATTAATGTCAAGTAGAATATATTAGGGTTCACAGACATTCAAGAGTCTGTATGAATAGACCAGGGACATTTCAATACAAATATGGCTGAAATAATATGAAATTCCATTGTGTGTAACTTTCACACATGTCCTGAGTTATAAATTTTTAATATATGCAGAAGTAACCCATTTATTTTCAAACCTATCTCAATCCCATTTATTTGCAAATGTCCACATATTAGCACAACTCCAAATTCCCAAATGTCCACATATCGAAGTTAGCACAACTCCAAATTTCCAAATATCAATTATGATAGGTAGATAGTTTAGGTACCTGAGAGTTACTCAACAAATAAACCAAGATAAAACAATTTAATTTCTAATTGTCCATATTGGATCCATATTAATATTTGAAATGATACGCAAATCTCGATATCCGAAAACAGTAAATCCACGGTATGAATCAGGTTTAACGTTCTTACATTTTCCCAATGGCCGAGGGTCAAGATTTATCTGGGGTCGTCCTAGATTCACGAACAATTCGGGGCAAAAAACCTGGGTATTTTCCCGAATGTTTTTCGCGAAGTCGTAGAATAGTTACAGTGTCGTGAATCCTGCAAACAGAAGCTGACTGGTTTAGCCGATAAAGAACTGTAATAGTGCGGATTAAAGTTCTCGAGCCGCATCCACCGGGAACAAGGATCCACCGGCGACAATTATGGAAAGTGCCTGAAAGCGGTTACGTTCATTTGGATGAATATTCGATCCCGGGGATTTCGCAACTTTCGCTTGGTTACTGGAACATCGTTTTTCACCTACAACCGGCTAATCGCGTAAATCAACGGATTAACGCTGATTTTAATTCAATTCTGGATCATTTATGGCGTTCATTAATTCTTTACCTAAGCAGTTTTTTCATTAGCGAGAATTCTGGGATTAGAACCCTTACAGGTAATTTAATGGTGGGTCAATGGTGTCTAATCTTAGGTCGTGGACATGGATATTATAAAATTTCTGTTATATAAATTTTGAAATTATAGTTTGATGTTGACGTGTAAACACCTGTTCAGATACGAGGTACAAGTCATATACAAAATGAGGATCAGTTTGCATATATAAGATTGATACAAATTGATCATGTGAAAGTGATATTTCAATTAATGTTATATGAATGTAAGAGATCTTGGAAAATCCTAATAATTATCAACTCAGAACCTTTAACTTTGAATTTGAATCTTGAAAATGGATCTTCAATTTTAATCCTAAAGAGTTCCATCTTTGAACCTTGAATTTCAATTGAAATACCTTGAATTTGCACATCAGAATTTTTACAATAAATTATAAATCTCGGATCAGAATTTGGACTTAAATCCCAAGCGCGCAAGACTAGTAGGCTAACTTATCCACTTTCGCGAAGAATGTATGAAATTCGCCACTGAGTTTCCCAACAGAACGAAGTGCACTCGTTATCTCCATTTTCCCAAGATCTTATCGTATCTTCACGGAGTAACAACGTCATCGTTAATAATTCTTCGTTAGAGAAAGTTCGTGTCTTTAAAGTTGAGAACAATTTGCGAATATCAAGAAGGTCTCGAGAATGAGAGTAGCTATATCGTGAATCAACTTTTCCTCTCTTTGATGTTCTCGTTATTTTGGTGCCCGAGATTCATCCACTAGGATTCCCCGTTTTCGTTCGGGAATGACCTATGTAAAAAATATACGGTAATTTTTCTCGAAAGAGCACGAGTGTAACATAGTTTAACAAAAAGGATCAAACGCTCTTTAGGAGTTGGCTTTGCACGAAATAAATCGCTTTGAGATCTGGGCCGAGATATAGAATTAAATGACCCTGGCAAAATGAGAATTAGAGATTTTATCGATGTCGAGCAGGTATTCATTTTTTAGCTACTGTGATTTATAATGTGTAAGGATACGAAATGATGGAACAACTACATGTCATTTAAGAAGGTAATTTCCAAATTGGAGTTTTGGTGGCTATGTGTACTCCATCGTAATTACTTCTCATTTACTGGAAATTTTCCAATTTTTAAATTTGAAAGTGAATTTTGGGATTTAAGCATTTTGAGATTTTAGAATTTTGAAATATTGAGAATTTGAGTCCATGGAAGTTTGGAATCTTGGAATTTTCGAAATTTCAAAATTTGTCACATTCTCAAAATTCTGAAATTCAAAAATTTCTAAATTATGAAATTCTAGAATCTACAAAGTTTTAAGCTCTCAAGTTTCCATACCTTCAAATTTTCAAATTCTCGAATTCTCAATTTCCCAAATTTTCAAGTCACTAAATTCTTAATTTTTGCAAATTTTCAATATTCCTAAATTCGCTAAATTCCCTAAATTACCCAATTTTCAATTCTATAAAATCCCTTAAATTCTCTGAATTCCCCAAATGTACAAATTTCCAAATTCCCTAGATTGCCAAATTTCCAAATCCCAAAATTTCCTAAATTACCAAAATTCTCAAAATTTAAAAATCCCAAAATTCCTTAAATTCCCCAAATTTTCAAATCCCCGAATTCTCAAACCCCATATTCTCAATATTCCTAAATTTGCTAAATTCCCTAAATTGCCCAATTTCCAATTCTATAAAATCCCTTAAATTCTCCGAATTCCCCAAATGTACAAATTTCCAAATTCCCTAGATTGCCAAATTTCCAAATCCCAAAATTCCCTAAATTACCAAAATTCTCCAAATTTCCAAATCCCTAAATTCTGCAAATTTCCAAATCCCAAAATTCCCTAAATTACCAAATTTCCAAATCCCAAAATTCCAAAAATTTTCAAATCCCAAAATTCCCTAAATTCTCCAAATTTCCATAAGCCAAAATTCCCTAAATTACCAAATCCCAAAATTCCAAAAATGTTCAAATCCCAAAATCCCAAATTTCCAGATCCACAAATCCCTATATCCCCACTTGAAAGAACCCCAAACTCCCAGATCCTGAAATTCCCGCTAAAATTCGTCCCGACACCTTCAAAGAGATACCATCCCGAAAAGTATCTAGCAAATAGTGGAATATCGTGGGGAAACGGAGGGTGGTTGCTCGTCCATTTCAGTTCGCAGTTTCTCCCGCGTCATTGCGCCAGATCGAATCAATTTTCCTTGTCGACTTCCGTTCTCGTTCGCGACCCCGTTACCACGGCCACGAGATCTGCCGAGGAAAATCCACGATACTTCACCAGTCACGACATTTTTCCACGGCCATTCTCCTCGTCTCTTTTTTTTTTTATCCCTCTCGCTAAACCTCCATCTTTGTCCCGTTTTCTTTCGTAGCACGACCGGGGATAGTTTCGGATGAGAGGTGGAAGGGAATCACGAAATCTGGATTGTTGCGATAACAGCGAACGGGGACGTGGATGGAGGACGAACGCTTTCGTCCGACTTGACAAGGTTTTTTGTACATTTGTTAATTAGACCTCGACGCGATGCTTTTTTTTTTCGGCTCGTTTGCTGCCCCGTCTTTTTTTCCCTAACTCGTTCGCCGCATCTTTCTCTCGACGTCGCGATATGCCTCCGCGAATTTTCAGGGAACCGTGCGAAATTCGGTGCAAGGAACTTTTAATTTCCTGTCCTTTCTCGTACTTGTTTAATGGACGTCTGTGTCCTATTCGTAATGCTTTTCGATTAATTGAAAATATTTTTATTGTTTGTTTTCATTAGAATGTTAGAGCACAGAATTATAATATTAAAATCTTAAGTTGTATTTTAAAATGTACAATATGTAGTATTGTGTATAACATACTTGTGTACAACGCATAGAAATACGACGCGTAAAAATTTAACGCGTAGAAATTTAACGCGTGGATATTGAACACATAGGAATTTAACGCGTAGGTATTTAACACGTAGGTATTTAACGCGTAGGAATACAACGCACAGAAATACGAGGCGTAAGAATTTAACGCGTGGAAATCAAACGCATCAAAATCTAACGTGTGCATATTGAACCCATACGAATTTAACGCGTAGGAATTTATCGCAAGAACACAATTTCCACCCTAATCAAAATGAACACTTTCTTGCTTAATCAACTTAGAAATCAATTAGAATTCCAGCGCCGCGATACAAGGTTCGAAAACAGTACTGTAGCTGGTTGGTATCATAAAAACGAACACATCGTGAAATTCACGAGTGAGCCAACACGAGGCACACCTGCTTCTTCAAACAAGAACTACATCATATAAATTGCTGGAAAACACATGTTGTACCATGAATGGAGCAGCTCTTGGTTGGAAGTAATGCACTCTGGGAATTTGCCTGTCTGAACAGTGTGTTTGGTATTCTTTTGATACTTCTTCAACTCACATTTGCTTTATGTGTTTGAGGTAAGAACGTTACACCTGGCGCACAACGTCAAACTCTGTACGCGTACGGAATTTTTATCAGAATTTATGGCAATTGTTGATTATAAACTTGCGCGATTCGAGAATATCGTGCGCTGTTCTCGGGCTGTTTGTAACTGAGCTGGGTGAAGACGCTATAAAATTTTCATGTCGATATTCACTTTTTATTGGCAGACGGGATGTTTATTATAAATTCATACTTTAACTTATTGGTACTTAGGAACTCGATAAAAATAGGTGTTAGTGAATTCTCAGGTTTTTAAGTTTCAAAGTTTTTAAATGTGTTACTATCTGAATATTTCAATTTTCAAGTTCCCAATACATTATCATGTTTTGAATATATTTTTATTCTAACTTTACCTGTTCGTCTATCAAAGTGTACTCACAATTATAATTGCAATTGAAGCAAGTGTACATAAAATTTGTATTTGTATTTCCGCTGTGAAATTGCAATAAAAGCTCGAAGAGAATTCGATACGAAAACACTATTGAATTGATAGGATGTAATTTCTCCGACGAAAACGACATTCGTGATACAAGCTTGTAGAATTCAACTCGAGCCTCCATGACTCCCTTGAGAAATTAGTTTTAAAAATTACATCTGAGAGCTCTTTGTGACCCGCAGTTCTTCTGTGCAAACAGAAATCTTTCCCTTGTCACGCTTTTACGAATCTCACTGCAGAAAACAGCTAGTTGGATACTGATTCGATCATTTTTATTGTCTACTGTTATTCTTGATGGGTAATTAAAAAACTGTTGAAAATATGATGCGAAAATTATTGAGTGAAAATGAAAACATTTTTAATTTCATTCTGAGTCATTTTAAAATTTTGCTACTGCATAATATTTACAATTATTAAATAATTTATCTATGCTCTTTTATTTCAATTCTTTTTTGTAACATTTGTCTAGTTAATATAGTTATTTAATTTCAATTTTACACGTCGAATCCATTACTCCGATAAAATGAAGTAAATGAAACCTTACAATGTATTAACAGATACTTCATTGTCAGATTAATCTTGAGGAATTTTAATGGAAAAATCGTAGTGAGCTATAAAAGGGCACATAGTTCAAAGAAGTTAAGCGGAAATTGATGTTTCATTCTCTTACATCGTCCAGAGACTATTGTGATCTGCAAAATGCAACAGAAGACGAGCTAACGGAAATTGAAGTTATTTCATTTTCTTACATCGTCTAGTAATTCCAAGTTCCGTGGAACCAATATATCTCACGTCATTGCGTCTTCCGTGTCATTGGACACGGTCGAATCATTCTCCTCTTCAACGTTCGTTTCCAACGTTTCTAGCATCGGAATTTAGCGAGAGACCATACTTATATAAAGCACGTTTCCCCTTCAGAAATTTTCGGGAATGTGACTCGTGTTCGCCCGGCCGGGAAATCGAATTCGTACTTTCCGTTCTATCACGGGAATCCTGAATATTTATTCGTAATTTGAGCACCATCGCATTAGACTCGTTGTGGAAAATTGTCGTATATCAGTGTATTCCCGAGAGTTTTCAGAATATTTTATCATACTTCATGATTACTGTTATAAGCTTCGGTGGATTGTCAATTCTTCAGCTTTTTATTATAATTAATAGTCATCTTTATTCAAACTTCAATTTTTTCAAACTTAAGTTTGATGTACAAATGCAATTTTACGACACTTTTCATATTAAATTGTGATGACATGAATTAGACTCAATATTTAAGGTCCTCACAAAGCAATCGTTTGATACAATTTGCTATCAACACTTTTCTGTTGATAACATCAATGGGGCACTTATATGGTCACTTTTATTAGACTTTAAGCTTTAATTTGGTGTATCATGAGTGCCACTTTCTAATACTTTTATGTCATGAAACTGCATCAGAATATATGTTACAATACAGTGTATTATTATAAACCATTTCTTTCCTCTCTATCACTTACATTTGATTATCAACCATTTTGTATTAAGAGAATTGACGAAGGGTGCTTATATATGGTCATTTTCCTCATACTTCAAGCTTGAAATTGATGTATCATAAGTACAATTTGGTAATACTTTTATGTCATGAATTTGTCTTTGATTGTTTACGTCACAATGTATAACAGTCTTTGCTTGACGTTCATTATTTGTTACATCTGGTCAGCCATTTTGTAAATAGAATATTAACAAAGGGTGCACATACATGGTTATTTTCCTCATGCTCTAAACTTGAAATTGACGTATCATGAGTTCAATTTTGCGTTACTTTTATGTCATGAATTCGTCCAGACTGTCCATGTCACAATGCACACATTTATAGCCCTTGGTTCAGCGTTCAAATTCATTACATCCAATGGTCAGCCATTTTGTATTAAGAGCACTGACGGGTGCACATATACGGTCATTTTCCCCGCACTTTAAGCTTGAAATTGATCTATCATGAGTGCAATTTGGCAGTACTTTTATGTCATCGAATCGTGTCAGACTATCCATCTCCCGAACCCCGTTATTTGATACACAGCGCTATAACCATAACATCAATGTACCTAGTTACTTCCGTATCACGCTAGCCAAAGCCCGAGATACGTGAATTCTCGTATCTCGACAGAGAGAATATACCCGATACAAATCTCCGATTCTTCAGGAGCTCGTTGAATCCATGTAAACACGCTCGTTTCGATCCATCTCGTGGAGACCAGCCCTCTCTGGCTGTCCTCAGAGTGCATCGACTTTCTCCCCCTCCCTAAAATCCCGTCAGAACGTTCCACCTTGGCCAGTCGTAGGATCAAAAGGAGGGGGAAAAAAGGGAAGAAAAAGGAACGAGAAAAGCGAGGAAAAAACTGTAACACAGAAGAAGATACGGTTGAGATCTCGTCCGGGCCCATTGTTGGCTCTTTGTTTCGCCTAGCCAGGGGACGTGGAATACGCGGATAGCACGAAACAATGCCCAAGCCTCGAGCAACGCCGTGGAAGGGACCTCACAGTCAAACAGAAAAGAGGAAAAAAGAGGGGAGACACGGTTGGAGGAAATAAACGCGAAACATAGTCCGCGATAGACGGAGAGAGATGGAGAAGGTGAAAATCTGCTGTCCCGACTGGTACAAGGGATTATATAAAAATAAGTGGAATATATGGTTTTACACTTTCTTCCAAATTACTTAGTTTTACAGATTTTTGATTGGCTGAATTCAAACTTCTCAATTTTCTTATTATCGAATCATCAACCTATTCTAGGTTATCAAATCCTCAAACCTTCAAATTGTCAAATCCTCAAATCTTCAGATGCTCAAACCTTCAAATCTTCAAATCTTCAAATCCTCAAACCTTGCAAATCCTCAAATCCTCAAACCTTCAAATCCTCAAATCCTCAAATCCTCAAATCCTCAAATCCTAAAATCTCCAAATCTTCAAATCCTCCAACCCTCAAATCCCTAAATCCTCCACCCCTCACCACCCCAAATCCCCAATTTCTCAAATTTCCCAAACTCCCATCACAGCCCAAACCCAACACAAAACCAATCTGAATCAGCATAACTCCTCCAATAAATCATCCCATCGCCTACTTCCAAATCACCTTGATGGATCGTTCACCCCATCGATCCCCAAATATCAATAACGAGCGAAACGCGAATTTCATCAGCAAGGATAGGGAGAATAGAAACAAAGGAAAGAAGAACAACAAGGTGAAAAGACACGATAAACGGCGTGCACAGAGAATGAAAGAGAAAAGGGAGGAGACAAAGAGAGGAGAAGGGTGGTCAGGGAGACATACTGACAAAGATACAAGCCGGACAGAAAAAAGAAAAGGCTTTGGCACAGTTTTCCATGCTGACGTGACCTACTGGACTATCGATTCGCCGTGAAGGTTTTGGCAAGAGAAAACGCCGCTTGATTTCGAAACTGAATATCCTGATGTCCACGATGTTAGGGATGCTTGTTTCGTTCGGAACAGGGGTTGTAACAACTCTTGTCTCTTTTATACTTATTTCGGATCTGGTGAGATGTGAGATAGGGTGATTTACTCTGCTATGGCGTGATGTGGATGTACATGTCGGATGTTAATAATGATTACTGATAGAATTAGTAGATAATGAACTATTGATAGAACTATTCATCGCTGCGAATGGGTAGATAAAGGGTCAATTATGGATCACTGTGATAGATGTGCAAATTTACGATTAAATGAAGTAGATGCTTGTTATGATATTTAGTAATGGCTCTTGTGGATAATGAACTGACGTATATTAATCTACTTGTAGATCACGTGATTCAATTTTTAGAACATATTCTTGATTTTTCCAATTTTTAAATTTCTATTCTCACATTTGTGAATTTCTAAATTTCTAGAATTTACAAATTCACAAATTTCACGATCCCTCCATTCCAATACGAGTGCATTCCAAAATCCACAATTTTTCACAGTAAAAAATTTTCAAAGCCCCAAATTCCTGAGTTCTCAAATTCTCACATTCTAAAGTTCCCAATCCCCTAATTTTCACATTCAAAAATTCCCAAATCTCCAAATTCTCACTTTCCAATTCTCAAATCCCCTAATTCCTAAAATCCCCAATTCTCACATTCAGAAACTTCCAAATACCCAAATTCCTAAAATCCCCAATTCTCAAGATTAAAAATTCCCAAATCTCCAAATTCCTAGTCCCCAATTCTCACATTAAGAAATGCCTAAATCCCCAAAATCTCACATTCCAAAATCCCTAAATACCCAAATTCCTAAAGTCCCCAATTCTCACATAAAAAATTCCCAAATCCCCAAAATCTCACATTCCAAAATCCCCAAATTCCCAAATTCCTCAAGTCCCCAATTCTCACATTAAGAAATGCCTAAATCCCCAAATTCCTAAAGTCCCCAATTCTCACATCAAAAATTCCCAAATCCCCAAATTCTCACATTCCAAAATCCCCAAATCCCCAAATTCCTAAAATCCCCAAAATCCCCAAATTCCCAAGCACATTATATAACATTAATCTACCCTTAAAAATGATCCAAACCCACACAATCATCCCCGAACGACTATCGAACCTCCATCATCGCTTTAATTGGAAAAATAAATGAATGCCATGAACAACGAAGAACAAGTAATAGAAAAGTCTATTTATAGACACTTTCCTGTTTCTTTATTCAGATCTTAACGAACCCTCATCAAGCATTCTGTTTTACCATCGCATCGTCGAGATGCAACGAATACCTTGAAGACCTTTGATCCTGGGTCATCGATAAATTCAAACTCCGAGATTGTTCGTTAAGGGATTCACGGTCTGTTTTGATTGGCTACAAAAGAGATGCCAGGTGTACGTGGATGTAGCACGGAGGTAAACAAGAAAGTATCGAAGGAACAAATGGTGTTTATTAAATAGTCGAAAGGGGAAACTTTCAACGACTCCTCGTAGATTTATTCCTCCATCTTCTTCGATCCTTGTGTTGACAATCTTCCAGTTCACTGCTTCGTTGTCGTTCGCGACTGCTGGGTAAATAAAACTCGTTCAGTTTTATCGAGTTCTATTGCGTAAGCTAGTTATTTTTATTTTCAATTGAAAATTTGATTGCAGTGAAATATAAACAACTTCTTTATATTTTATTGAAATGAAAATTGTACGTTTACCAGTTATTTTTATTTTTACTTTATGATTGCAGTAAAATGTAATCAACTTCAAAGAATAAAATATGGGTGATTACATTTTATGTAAAATATATTTTTAGGTTATTTTGCATGTAGACAAAGTTTGATGATTAAAAATGAACTTATGTGACACATCAATAGCTTGCATGTGCACGTGTAATTAAATATCGATTAAGGTTAAAGTTTGTAATATAACTTTTTCGTGAAAGTTTTATAGTAGATGAAATTAAAATTTATTGAAAATTAAAAACATTATTCAGTTAAATGTTCATATAAAGCGAAATTCATAAAAATATTAATACTCATATGAGATTGATATAATGATTTATACATATGAACGTTCATATGTGAGGTTCATATAATGTTCATATAAATATTTATGTAAATGAGAGGTTCATATATATGCAGCATTCATACAGATAATCATATGAATATTTATGTGAATTTTCATGTATGAGATCATATGAGATTCATATAAATGTTCATATGAAAATGACATATGTGTAAATATTCATATCACTGTTCATACGAATATTTGTATAAAAATGACATGAATATTTATGTGATATAAATATAAGATTCAAATGAATGTTCACATAATTATTCTTGTCAATATGAAATTCACATAAGTGTGCATATGAATATGACATATGTGTAAATACTCATATCACTGTTCATACGAATATTTGTATAAAAATGACATGAATATTTATGTAAAATATTGATGTAAATATAAGATTCATGTGAATGTTCACATAATTATTCTTGTCAATATGAAATTCAGATATGTGTGCATATGAATATGGCATATGTGTAAATACTCACACGAATGTCTATATAAATCTTCATAAGAATAAATGTTCGCACTATGAGACCAAAATAAACGAAAGAATGTTGCATATTTGAAGAAAAATCCAGCAGCGAAAAATAAAAAGCAGAAAAGTCTGATGCACCCATTTTCTCTTACTACTCAGTTCGACATATCTCCGAGGAGGAATCCTCATCTCCGACAGCAATGCCAACATCTACGAGATTTTTAAAAGCCTTTTGTTCCGAGGAAAAATCATCGGACAAGTGAATTTGCATTAACGGTGGCACAGATTTTCTTAACGGAAGCTGACAGCTGAAAGAGATCCCAAGGATCGGTGGGAAGGTCCAGGAAAAACGGTCGACTTCCTTTCGAAATTGAGGAATCAGACCATGGTAGGGTTGTTGTCGAAAGAGCAATGATATCGTTCGTAAACACACACGAAAACAAGACAATCCAGGGTAAGGAGCGACGTACCGCAAAGTACCGTTCAAGAACAGACCTTCCACCGAAGGAGATCCATATATTTGCTTTCTTCCTTTATTTCGCCACCGTTGAAGCCCACGGGGCTCAACGAGATTGGATTTTTTCACGAGCCACTCTGACCCCCTCTTTGTGCAACAACAATGCGGGAAATTTGAAAATATTACTGCTAGAAATTTGGAAGAAATTACCGGATTATTAGAAAATATTATTGGTAAATTATTATTAGAAATTCGAAAATATTACTACATTACAGTAATTTCTTCATGAAATTTAAGTATAGTGAATTAAAAGAGTTGTAAATCAAATTATAGAATAGTAGTTTTTTTTATTAGAAATTTGTTAAATTTTTAGGCAATAAAGAATTCAGAAATAATTTGAGTATTTAAAAATGTAAAAACTTAGAAATGCAAGAAATTTTAAAACTTCCACAAGTATAAAGTTTATGAAGGAATAAATTTGTGATTTTGCAATATAAAAGGTGTAATAGTAACACAAGTGTCAGTATCAATTTACCGCCCCGTTTTCCCGCAACAAATCCTTCGAGATTTAAAACATCGTGGAAAGAATAAAATCTTTACCTTGCGTCCGACCAAAACACAAGAAACAGAACCTGTACAGCATTTGAATATATTTTTAATGGCACCACGTGTAAATATATTCTTTCCACGACTTCGCCGTTACTCACCCCTTTTCTCTTTTTTCCCTGCCAGCGTATAATAATAAACGAGCATTGAAAATGGAACCAACACAAATTCAATCATTTGCCCTAATTCTTTCGTCAGTCTTTGGTAACGGTCGTTTACCTTCCTAATTTTTATTTTGCCAAATGGCTATGACTGTGTGTGTACTAAATCAATATAACGCAGTTAAAATATAAAATATATGAACAATAATAATTCATAGTTAGGTATATTTGCAGTAATATATTATACACACATAACATACATTTGCATTTTAGAGTTTACAACATATTTCACTTAATTACTGACACAAAAAAAATTGCAATTTATCTAGAAAATATTTACTACATTAAATCTACTATTTCTTACTAATATTCAAAAAGCATGATAATATTGCTATTTTTGCATATTTAGTATCAAGTTTCAGAGAGATCAGTAGTCGAACTTTCATTTACGTAATTGAAAGTACGATAAGTTCTTAATATAAATTTGTGTAAAATAAAACAAACGTCCAATGAAAATTTACAATACTTCAGAACAGTTATTAAATGTCTCTGAAGGTTAAAATAAATTGGTTAATAGGAAAGCTTGATGTTACTCTCGAGTCGGCCATTACTAGTCATCGTGGCGCGAAATTTGAATGCTGCAGTTGATCATTTACAAATTCTGTCATTTACAGTGTGATGATTAAACTGAAAATATTAGTTTATTTCTACATACTGTATATTCTATAATCAACCATATTCTAATTTATTATGATCCTATCTGTTTATCGAACATAAATTAACATTCGCCATATGAGAGATGAAGTAGTACAAGTACAAGTTCTAGTTTACAAATCTTGTAACTCCGTGCAATTGTTTAAATCTTATTAATTGAAGGAAGGTGAACGCAAAAATTTGGAAACGAAATCATTCCCGACGCGAAGATGATAGCCGATGTTTACGATACACACGGCCACAATTTCGTCCGTAAATTTCGTTCGATCTGGCAAATGCTCGAGGACAAAAGAGTCTCTCATCCTTGAAGAGAAGCGATCGAGCGTGATGCAAAGACCGAGAACCCTCTTCACCTGGGTTTATACTTCACCTCGTGCCGCTTATCGGATAACCATAAGTTCCCAACAGATCAAAGCCCCAACCCATCTCCTTGCCGACAGTGGCCGGCACGTTGTGGAAACGTGAATCTAATGATGGCTCGTCGTAAAGTCCGAGGAACTGCTTGAAAGAAACTTCCTGTCGGAAAAATGATGCACTCCGGCATGAGTTGGCATCTTCGGCAGCATGCACGCCTTCTTGAAAAATCACCTCACGTTTCGATCGTTCCTACAGACTGTATTTTACGACCGATGCTTTCACTTAATCTCTGTTATTCAATACATTTATGCACCTTCACATTGTTTACGATCTTTTTAATAACAGACATTAATATAGTCTTATAGACATTCCACAGACATTCAAATCTTTAATTAAAATCAATCATTTAGTTCCATTGCTAAAGTTACCTTCATCTCGAGTAAGGTAAAAAAGTTTGCTGAAACTTGAAGCTATTTAATTAAAGATTAAGTAATTCTAAATGAGACTGAAAAGATCGTTAGCTACAGTTAAGAGGAACGGTAGAAGAAAAAATGGTCGACCGCCCTCCGTAACTGTTCCCTTACTTCTCATCCAGAAACCATTTAGAAACTTGAAGATAGAAAATGAAACATGAGGATAAAAATAGATGTTTTGAAGTCAAGTATTTTCGAGCACGAACATTTTACAGACGTATTTACGATGCAATAAATGGAATTGCATGCATGCAACGAACGTTTCATCTTCCTCGATTGACATCAGCATTTCCCAAACTCGATTTTTATGATCGATGACGCTTTCACATACTCAGGTGTTCTTTCCACTTTAACACCAGGAAAATTCATTTCCCGTTGATTTCTTCAGCCTAGTTTCCCGTGACGTGTGGGAATAAATTGCAACCACATTTCTGGCAGCCACTGGAGACAGGGATTATTCACAACAGAGAAGTAGGAATTCGAGGTCGACGAAATGGCGTTGTTTGAAAGGAATGATGAATCGTGTTAACCGTGCAATGACACTGGATCGTTCTTCTAAAGGGTGAATACGAAAAATTGAGAGGTGAACGTTTCGAAGGAACTCCGTTTGTGTTAATGAAGAAATCAATATGACGCTATTTGAGGACCCTTTTGTTGACGTGTGAAAAGAAAATGGCGATTCCTCTTACTGGTATTTATAGCTGGATTAAATTTAGGTGGTCGATGTACACTGATATTTGAGATTATTAATATTTTAATATCTGAATTTCTATATTTGGGAATTTTTCTGCGATTTATCGAACATTGGGGGTTCGAGTCTGAAAATTTACAGGCTTTTGAATTTTTATTTACCAGTTTACAAATTTTTAAATTTCTACATTCCCTAATTTCGAAATCTCCAGATTCTTAAGTACTGAAGTTCCAAGATCCCCAAATTCTAAAATGACACAATTCCTAAATTTTCAAATCTTTACAGTCCCAAATGCTTGCAATCCCAAATCCCCAAATTCCAAATTTGTAAACCTAAAATAGTATTAATTTCTGAACACCCCCTTCACAAAATCAAACATACTCGAAAATGCAATATATCAAAAATATTCCTGCAGCTACTTGCAACGATATACAAACAGAGACCAAGATATTTAACAAAAGTATCAGATTATAATCCTACGCCCCAAGGTACAGTGTAAGATCGCAAATAAAGACGATTGCGCAAACGATGGTGCAGAGATAAACACCATTCTGTTCCTTCTTTAATTCAAGGAAGCAAAGAGCAGGAATAATCAGCGATATTTACAGAGATAGCATAGCTGCGTTTCGAATGGCCGTTATTTACAGCCGGGGAATTTAATTTACCAGAAACGTCTTATTCGCGAAAGTAGAGTACCGGGAGCATTTACATGATAAATCAGCCAGGATGGAAAATTTTCGTCGGATAGTTTTGCGGTGTTCCGTAACCAAGAAATACCGTGAAACGCTTCGCCTGTTCGTTATTTCGCTGCACTTTAATCGAACGTGAACGATGCTGTTTGGAACGAACGCGGAAACAAGGAAAGACGTATCCGGTCCCGTTGCCAAACCTCCTTTGCTCTTACATCCACAGTTAGAGTCGGCGCGTGAGCTATGACGCACTCGTGACGCACTCGCAGCTCAAATATTGTAAATTTTTCTCGTATTTTTGGTACGCGTGAATTTTCAATTTAGCCGTAATAATTTACGTACGGATGTCCCACGAGTTGGCGCGTGAGCTATGACGCACTCGTGACGCACTCGCAGTTCAAATATTGTAAATTTTTCTCGTATTTTTGGTACGCGTGAATTTTCAATTTAGGCGTAATAATTTACGTACGGATGTCAACACACGAGTTGGCGCGTGAGGACCCAAAGTAAGAGAAGCTCTATCCCCACCGTGAACACTTCCAGCGTTGCATACAGGCGCATAAGAATAATAATGACAATAACAACTGCTGAACGCGATTCGCGCTATCTCGCTCGCTTGAGAGACGTTTGCCGACTGTCATTGTTTTTCGCCTAATTGGTGCGCGTGACCGCGAGAGCCAATTGTTCCGCCGAAAATACGTGTAAGGCGTCCATTTTTCTGTTCTGACCAATTGAAGCCGTGGTTCTTCTAGCCTATTCACGCGACAACTCGTGGGTTGACATCGGTATGTTCTCCATGACAAGTAGGATGGCTGCTTTGATCTGGAGAATTTATTTCCATCCATTGGAAGCTGGCGTAACAAATGAAAAATCTGTCCTCTGGGTTTCCCGATCGTGGCTATCCTTTTTGCAAGGATGAAAGGATTCTTGTTCCCCGCTGCAGGGTGCATTGTGGGATTCAATCGGTCACCATGATCCGATGGGAAAGATGGCGAAAGAGCTGCGAAATTAACGAGGAGAGTGGAACTGAGTGTAATGGTGATATTGATCGTCAATTTTTGTTGTTTCTCTGTAATATGGTAGACTAGGGAGATTCATAAATATTCATGATTTTTTGAGGATGTGGAAATGTAGAGATATGAAGACATTGAAGAAATTTGGACATTTACAGTTTTGGTCACATTGTGATCCAGACTTATACTAATTTAGGAACATAGAAATCTAGGGATATAGTGATCTAAGTATGATAATCTGAACACACCCAAATGTTCCTAGTGCCCCAATTGTCTCGAAAAGTCCCAAATATGTCAAAAACCCCAAATGTCCCAAAAATGTCAAATACCACAGTAATCTCAAGATCTCCAAATGTCCCAAATGTAACAAGTATCTCAAACATGCAAAATCCCTAAAATTCCCAAGAATTCAATAATGCCACATCCGCCAGAATTCCAAACGACCCAATAGTCCAAAAGTCCCGAAGGAGCATCAAGGGTCGGTGACTTCCAGACGGTCGTTCTTTCTAGTTCCCTTGAAAGAAAGCTAGGCTCGGCTCGTCGGCGCGGATCGATTCGGTCATGTACCGTGAACACCGCGAAGCGGAAACACCAGCAGCCACGGTTGGTCGACTTCAAGTCTGAGACGAACGAAGATGTCGTCGTCAACGTAACCGACATTTAGTTTGATGCTGATTGAAGACAATTTGTACCATCGGGACTAATTAACACTTTGATTGCCAGCTACGACACCACAGTGGTTTCTGCGAGGCTCAAAAGTTGACGAGCGTAGAACTACTCCTGGAGGCTAACTTCGGCCTGCTGAATATTGAGTTAACGGTCTGACGTCGTTTCATGACAGAAAAGTATCGCTAAATGACACTTGTGATACATTGGTTTGTTGGTTAGAGTCTAGGGAAAATAGTGGTATAGGTGCACCCTATGATTAAAGTCCTCAATACAAAATGGTTGCCAAATGTACCTAATGATAAACATCGAAGTGTAATAGTTTCTGATGAATTGTTAAGTTGTACAGTTCAGAGTCTGCCGTAATTTCATGACATAAAAGTATCGCAAAATGACATTTGTGATACATCAATTTCTTCCTTAGAATTCAAGGAAAATAGTGGTATAGGTGCACCCTATCATTAAAGTCCTTAATACAAAATGGTTGCCAAATGTACCTAATGATAAACATCGTAGTGTAACGATTTGTGATAAATTATTAAGTTGTACTATTAAAATTCTGACGTAATTTCATGACATAAAAGTATCGCAAAATGGCACTTGTGATACATCAATTTCTTCCTTAGAGTTCACTGAAAATAGTGACATAGGTACACCCTATCATTAAAGTCCTCAATACAAAATGGTTGCCAAATGTAGCTAATCTAGTATTTGATGAATTATCATGTGTAGTATTCAGACATAATTTGACATGTCAATTGTTCCGTAAAGTAGAGACAAGCAACAGACAATAGAATAGAATGTAAAAATGATAAATTTGACCTCGACGAACGTAAAGTTAGGTTTCTTTAAAGGTAAGCATAAAGAACCGGGAGTCAGCGACCCTTGACACTCCTGGAGACACTCCTGTCTGCAAGTTTTATGCGCTCACCGGCTTTTCCTTTTCACATTGCCGGCGTCACATGGCTGCTCCACCGAAGGCCGTGCATTATCGACCCCTTGAATGCCTTTGGGTAGAGGGCGACTTTACCCTTGCTTCCGGTCGCACGCACTAATTTTGGGTCACCGAGCGATCGTTCAACGGTCCGTAAATCCTTTTTCGAGCGAACCCCGAAAACCCCCGTTGGTTTGCGGATTTTTAATTACCCTCGCGTTGCGAAACTCGCGAATATTCCCGGGGAAATTCGTTGCGGGTAATTGAATCTCCGCGGTTGCCAACTTGGATCCAATTTATTTCGCGCCGATAATTGTTTGCTGCTTTTCGGAGTTACATTCGGTGAATTTTTTTTGTCGACGGTGGATGGTCAAAGGGCCCGAAGCTTCGAGGTGGAATTAGATTAATTATAAATGCCGCGTAAAGTTAGACCGAAAGTTGCCAGAGTTCAAGTGACAAACGTTTTCCCTCATATTTTAAAGTACTTCGCTGTAAAGTTAGGAGTCCCATTTGTAGAGGAGGTAGTTTTAAAAGCACCTTACTTGTTGATTCGCTGGTTTCTCTTTCATTCGATTCAGGAACTAATGCTATTAGCTTTATGAAAGTTTATAATTGATCGTTCTTTTACCGATCTCGATGATACTGCAGAGCTGCTTCCACAAACATAAGGATGCTTTCAATTTCATAATCTTGGTGAAGTATGCAGGAAATCGAGGATGCAGGGGTGTTAGAATCATAGAAAATTTAGGAGTATAGAAAATATAGAAAATGTAGAAGTATAGTAAGCTACAGGTGGCTGTAGATTAGGAACATAGGAATCTACCACAGAAATCTACAAGTACCCAAAATTTTAAATATTCCACAATTTTGTTCAAAACCAGCATTCTTCCCAATCTCATAAAAATTACAATTCGCATTTCAATAGCTGCACTAATTTCCAAACGCACGTTATTAAATTGAAATAACGAGCACATTTACCTAACTCATAAAAACTGGTTCAAATGTTTCATAAAATTGCAAAAGTAAATTTTTAATGAGATTTAATGATGTATACGTGTATTCGATTTTTATATAGCATTTCACAAAAGGATAACGCGATTATTGAATGACTCGTGATCCACGCAGTAAATGGCTTACACAAAATGCTAATGGCATATCGAGACGATGTAGTAAGCTTTTTGAATTACTCGCTGACCCGGTTTCTACTATTCTACTTTTTTATTCTTCCGTTGCTTTGCAACAGAAACCAGCACACGTTCGGCCATTGTTGCGTGTGGAATCTCCTTAACCATTCAACGTGTGAAACGTACGTGTTGGAAAAGAATTTCGATTTCAACCCGCGAATTATTCGTCAGAACTCACGATACAAATATTTTCTATTTTTACGTGCATGATGAAAACAGATTTTTTAAAATCGATAAAAAAATTAATGAAAACCAGAGGTCATTGAACTTTGTTAAAAAATTGAATTTATACGATTTTTCGGGAAAAATCGTTTCAGTATTTATTATTATAATTTAAAAAAACAGAATTTTCAAAAGCACCTTCGGTTTTAATCCCTCAAGTCCCTTCATACGAAACTCATTTATTCAACTCTCTAAATAAATTCCACGAACGAAGTGTACATTTTAGTTTCTCCGATACAAGTATAGAAATAAAGCAACCCTGTATAAATTGTAAATGGAGGAAACTGACTGTAACACATTCGACGTGTCCTTTTTTTTCTCTCTCCCTGTATCCGACTGCAGTTCGTGTCGAATGCAATTCTCGAAGTCAGTTCGAATATGCATCGGTCGCGTGTGCAGATCCAATTCCCCAGAAATGAAGGGGAAACTTGAGTCTTTTGTTTTGTCTCGATAGAGTGGAACTTCCGTAACAAGTGCTGTCCCTCGGGAAACTTTCGATAAAATCTTCAGGAACCAGAGCTGCGGCTATCCTGCGCTGACTTTTCTTATTAACGTTGTTTTACACTGGAAATTCTGCCGACGACGCGTTCAATTTACTTTACACGCTTCGCGTTTCAAATTTTTATTCCGATCAAACATGTATCGTGTATGAAGACAAAAAAGAAGTAATTATTAAGATATTTAATGAAATAAAATACTTTATTATAGTTTACATAGATTCATTGATTAGATTTATTGATAGATTTATTGATTTATCAGCCGCTGATTTACTATACGTTCAATTATCAAGCATTCATTTATGAAGAGTTCATTTATCAAGCGTTCATTTATCAAGAGTTCATTTATCAAGCGTTCATTTATCACGAGTTCATTTATCGAACGTTGAATTACCACACGTTGAGTTGTCACGTGAAGATTATATCTATCATTTAAAAATGAAAAAAGAATGTGTAATTTGCGAACAAACACTAACATGTCCTTTTGTGAGCAAAACTAGTTAGGTGGTTGGATGTGCATAAATGTTTCCTGTAAGATCTCAGTAATCGATAGTCGTCTCGATATTACGGGAAACGGCGGTGTCTGGCGACGATGTTAGAGGTATCGCATAATCTTGCATTTTCCATCTTCCGTATCGTATAGGCGACATATTCCCTCCCAGCTTGTAATGGAAGCAATCTGCTTGAAAACGATCGGATGCACGCTTGCATACGATGAATTAAGGAAGAGAAGTGCATTGTGCGATCGCGAGTTGTTGCGCGCTAAAAGAAATATCAAACGTCTGAATATTTCTTTATTTCTCGTAACCGTTTTCCTTTTTCAAGTAATTGCCGAATTTATGGCGACGTGCTCGATGTTTGTTGCTAATATTTCACGGTATTTCGTCCGCTTGCTTTAATCTTGCGAGTGCCGCGAACGTGTTTACGCGGATAAAAATGCTGCTGAGGTGACTGTGTTGTGAATCTGGGGATTTCGGGATTTTGTGGATCTTGCAAGTTTATGATGCAGTTTGAGAATTTCGGGATCTTTGGAAGATTCCGATTTAGGGGTGCGATATTTTTAGATTTAGAAATTGTTTTGCAACTTTCAGAAATTGGGTCTTCAGAACATTTACTTCAATATCAATGAATTTTCAAATAGTTTCATAATAAATATTTGTACTGAAATTGTATTTTTACAAAATGGACGTCAAGCTCAGGTCATACTCTTCATATACTAAATTTTCAAATAGTTTCATAATAGTATTTGTACCAAAACCACATGAAATTGTGGCATCAACTGTTAACACAAAATTGGACATAAATATTACATAAACATAAAAAAATTGCATTAGTTGGTCTAAATTAGACTAAATGTCCCAACAGTTTCATGATAAAGTATCTATCCCAAAATCGAATTAATTCAAAATGTCATCGCACTAACTGAAATAGTTTCATAATAAAGTGTGTTTATACTAAAACCACATGAAATTGTTAGAGCGCAGCACCAACATTATGCTATGGTAGCGTGAAAGAATCGCATTAATTCAAAATGGACGTCGAGCACAGGTCATAACGCGCAATGTGTAGGACAGTTGACTATGTCCATCGAGGTCAAAGGTCTCTTGGATACGTAACAGCGTGCACTCGGATAATAACGAGCGACGGACAGCGAGGGAAAATTCGAGTACATGAAGAGACTCGTAAAGTTCCGGAAAGAGAACTAGCAGAGGGAATATCGATTGTTAAAGGAGGATAGGTACTGGTAGGAGGCTTACTTTTTGTCAGAGAAGAAATACGTACTTCCATGCCAAAGGAGAAATTTCGCTGGGGGAAAAAAATGGAAAATAAATGTAGCCTGGCATGATGAAAGACACTGTGCTTGCTGCCGTTTCGTCAACCGGAATAAAGGACCGTTAATCTTCTTGCCAGCTTCCGATTGAACGATTATTGTCATTAGTTGATTGTCTTTGGTTCAAATACTCGCTACCATATTATTTATGGGGACTTAACTAGTGACATTTAGTTGTAAAAACTAGGTTATAGATCATTGTAGTTATAAATTTAGTGAGTTTCGTTGGGTTAAGAACATATCGTGAAATATTTAAGGATTTTATTAATGTACAAGAACATGAGTACATTAACGTTCGATTACTGTAAATGATTTGTTGATGACCTCGAGTGACCTTGAATATTAAATATGTACGTGGTAAATTATAATAAATATCCGCAATAAAATTGATATAATAAACATGACAAAATAAACTATAGTTGACTGTGTAACCATGTATGGTTAACACACATGTTTTACATTCAAGGTTATTTGAAAAAAATTCAAAAATTGTAAAAACCTGACAACGTAGCATAAACGTACAGCTACACCGTGGTGATAGTCATTTTTCATGGTTATCACCATTATGCAAGATGCACGAAATTCACTCTTGTTTGCCGTACAATATAATACTAAAAAACTGGAATATTTACAATAATCTGACATGAATTATGGCAGAGGCACTCGGAATAGCACAGTATTTAATTACTCGAAAATTTATAGTGTTTGCAGTGGAACAAAATATTGCAATTAATTGTAATGTCCTTTGCAAGTACAGAGCTCTTCGTGAATCGCCGGTGATTTATCGTTGACGTATTCCTAACATCATTTTTGTTATCATAGGATAAAAGCGGGGTACTTAAGTGAATTATTATGTTTGCCGTAGAATCAGTAGGAATCTCACGGAGAACGGTACTGTGATATAAGTGAGCTAAAAACTCGGTCGATCATTGGATTATTTTGTATGTGATACAATTTAGGGATAAAAATTTTGTTGTATAGGGGATTGCTACTTTTCGTGGATATTTCACGCATTTGTAATGTATGCGTTGCATTACCAAGTGTTCAGTTATCAAGCGTTCATTTACCACGTGGTAAGTTATCAAGCGTTCATTTATCACGCGGTGAGTTATCAAGCGCTGATTTATCACGCGTTGAGTTATCAAGTATTGAAGTACTATGCGTTGAACTTTTTCGCGTCAAACTATTATGTATTGAACTACCACGTGTTAAATTCCTACGTATTGAAGTACCACCCGTTCACTTACCACGTGTTGCATTATCACATATTAAATAATCACGCGTCTATTCTTGCGTCTAACTTTCCACGTGGAATCACAAAAACTGCACGGTATAATTTTTGACGTAGAATCATAAAAATCTCCAAATGTAATTTTTCCCGTGAAATAATAACCATTTCAAAATCTAATTTATCCCGTGAAATCATAAAAATTACAGGACGTAATTTTTCACTGGAAATCATAAAATTCCCCCCTAGACAACCTACAATATCACCGGTTCAACGATTACGACAAAACGCAGCATCAAGAGAAGAAAATACACGACAGAAAGTTTCGAATAAAATGTAAAATTTGATGACACGTATCATAATGTTCGTACGTAGAAAAAAAATGCAATTACGGTGGTTTTTATCGGAGCATTTGATACGGATACCGTATGACAATATTGTCAACGTTATAACGTTTACGTCTTGGTGACGTTTTGAAAAGGTCGTATATCTTGCTGTCATCAAGAGCGGGAAAAAAAGCAGGCGTATAAACCGCGAGAAAGAAACGAAGAACTGATACACGAATCACGGTGGTTGGCGTCGCTGGAAAAGAGACATTGACGTGGAATCGATAAACGTCTATCTCGCTCTGTTTCGCATGGCTGACAATTAAATTCTCGTGTGAATGACCAGGCTAGTGTTCTCATAACGTACGGTGGGCCAGAATGAATTTTTACGAGGGTAAGAGAAACGAGCTTTTAAATTCCTTTAACGTTTCGGAAGAAATAAAAGCGTATTCCGATGTATCTGGAAAAATAATCTATTCATTTATTCATTCGGTCAGTTATTTTTTTTATTGTCGGTACACCTGTACCCGGTTCTGTTTTATTTATAGAACTTCCATGGAACGTCATTTCTGATATCGGTTTTAGTAGCTTTTTTTATTTATTAAAAATGATGATTTCGTGAATTAAATACAAATTGCTTAAATTGAGTGCGCGGATTTTGTCGCGGAAATATGGGAAAAGGAAGGCTATGAAAAATTGATGTTTGGGGACGGAATTTGCGTGAAATTAAAAAATGAAGGATGTGGTAGAGAATAATCTGTGTTAATTATTGATTAATGGGTCGTTAAAAATAAATGTTCGTTTTTTATTTTCTTTAAAATAAAATATTTAAATAAAAGTCTATTTAGTCTATTTCTTTCAAATAAAAGTTTATTTTATTTTAAATTTGATATTTTTCATAATATATAATTATCTTTATTTCCAAATATTCCTATGCAATTTATTAAAAAATAATATAACATTTTGTGTTATGTCTAAACACATGAAACACATAATAACATGTTATGTTATATCAAATATTTTTAACGAATGATTTTGACATTATACAATTGTCCTCATTTTTATTTTGCTTAAATAATTTTAGTTCATGACACCATTCTCTACATACCCACCAAAAATATTATTTAATAAAATACCTAAGCTATTTGTTAAAAATAAATATTTCTCTGAAAAATATTTACAAGAATAAATAGAGGAATCTATGATGGATAAATATTTTGCACTAAAACCTGTATGAAACTGAAAAATAAATTCATACGGTTAGAAAACAGAAAATAAATATTGACAGACCACTGACTTAACTGATCAAGTCTTCAAAAATAACTGTCTATGTTTTAATTTCGTTTAAAATATAATTTCGAGACGATACTTTTATAAATACTTGTGTACAAGTACGAATTAAAATCAAATTAAAAATAAATGAACTTACCCATAAAGTAACCACAAAAAAGGAGGCAATAAAGGAAAAATATTCTTCCGTATCTTCCCAAAACAAGTGTCGAACCAATTAATGTGTAATCTCAAAGGGTACGCGCATCAAAATTGCCGATCTAAAATCTCGATATTATTTTAACCGCGCAGCAAAATCGATGGCCAATTGGAAGCGACCCAGTTGGTCCGGCACCGTGCCATTTTATCGATAACAATTACCCAAAACAAAGGACGCAAAACGTGCGAAAGCATGGTGTGACTGTTGATAAAGCGTTGGTGGAAAGGGGTCGAAAAAAACGAATGGAAAACGATGGACGAAATGACAGAATGTGCGACAGTCGATGGTTGGTAAACCGCAGAACAGGATTTTTGCGCGTGTTGGCGGAAAAACGATGCCAGATTTCGCGTGTGGGTGTTCAAGTAAAAGACTGGGTGTGTTCGGAACTGTGATGTATGCACGAGATCCTTCGTCAACATGTAACCAAATATCAGATTGTAAGCTGTTGCGCCCGTGCCAGTGATAAAGCTTCGGACCGAAACTCACTTGGAAACTAACTATTTGCTCATATTGCCTCCCATTACTGGGCTGTACGAAACTTGAACAAGCGTCCGTGAAGCAGCAGGAAGTATGGTTGAGCTTGTACGCGTTCATGGGGAACTGTTAATGGCGAGACGTTGGGCTGATAGGAACGTTTCTCAGGTATTATGCGGTTTGTTTTGCTATCGGAACTTGATAGCCGATTTATATCTCGAGATTTATTTTTTGATCGAGTTTAACGCTAAACCTATATAATGTGTACTTAGTTTGAAATTAAAAATGAAGTTGAAAAATAAATAAACAAACATAAATTTATTCTTTATCTGGATGAAAGTCAATACTGATTTTAAGGAATGCACTTTAACAAAATGTGTACCTAGAAGCTTGTGAAACTTGATAGTTTACTATTCGTTAAGTTATGAAGCGTTGAAGTACCAAGCGTTCATTTACCAAGCGTTGAGTTATCAAGCGTTGATTTACGACGGGTTGAGTTATCAAGCATTTATTTACCACGCGTTGATTAAATTAAAAAATTTGAAAATTTCAATGTTAGAGAAAAATTTGAAAACCCATTGAAAGTTGATTATGTGTCTACAGTTACAGATTCATTTATACCTCAATATTTCCAAATTTATCGATACAAAGCTATTAGACATCAAGAATTGCAATTTCGTGTGATTTTGAACCACTTTTTCCCCAGCTGGCACATGCAGACAGTTTGCAAAGTTATGAAGCACGTGCTGTATTCCCTTATCTTGCATATTTTCTCAGCTCATTGTCTCTTTATTGGATACTTTATGGTGTCGCCTATTGCTTCAATTTTACCGTCGACTTAATAGTCCTTGAATTAAAAATTGTCTCTAATATTCAACCTCATAACATAATTAATAAATTGAATCATCATGAACATTTAAAAACAAATCTATACAAATTAATTAACAAATTTTAGACTACTTGGTGTGTCAAGTTAAATCTTAATATTTGATGCAAATAATTATATAAACTTGATATTAACACTCGTATATCATTAGTGTGTGTATACATATGTAGTCATATGTGTATCATGTATATTCTAAATCAATATCGATAACATACAATATGTTTAATATAGTTATGTTAATTTATATTAATATTCTAAATTAGTATCATATCATATATCAGTATCATGTTAGTATCATATCAGTATCATATCAGTATTATATGGGTATTACATCTCTTTCATATCAGTAACATATCAATACACTATCGGTATCATATAGATATCATATTAATATCATATCAGTACCATGTCAGTATCTTATCAGTACTATACCACTATCATATCAGTATCATATCAGTACCCTATCACTATCATATAAGTATCATTATCATAATGCATAACTGTGTACCTAATTACCAATATTCCAAATAAATATCGATATCATATAAAATAATTGCACACATGCTATATTTAGCAAACATACGACTCAACACGCACGTATGATTTAATAGAAAAGTAACGGTATGCAAGGTCGAACATGAAATTGTAAAGTATTCTATTCTAACAAGAAGTAGGACACGTTTCACGTTATCTTGAAGGGGTCGAAATATTTCATTGGGAAACACGCGTTTCATTATTAACGGCGATTGCCTTCGCGGTTGAAACTCGTTCGCGATCCACGGTTAGTTGCGGATTGAACACCGCCGGTCTCTGGATTATTTATACCCTATCACTTCGAGCCGATCGAATCGTCTGACACCTTTTTTCGCTCCCAGTTATTACACCCTGTGTGTCAGATTGTCGAGACAGAATTCAAGTAAATATTTAGTTGTCTGTCGGCCAGGCTTTACCCCTTTTTTAGAACAACGTTCAGTCAAAACAGACTACTGGAACGCCGTTGAAGCGATTTGATAAATAAAATACAAGCTCCTGTTCCTCTGACTCTGCATCAAACTTTGACGCGTACTGCAATGTGCCATAGTCACCTCGCTGTCCAACTATCAAATCCTCAAATTTAGGAATTTTTATACTCTGGCAATCAAAAATTTTCTGAACATTTGAATTCATGAATTATCAATTATGTATCAAATTGAACAATTCTATTTTAATTCAACAAAATTTTATGACAGTAATAAATAATATTAATATTGCTATTAGTAGTGTAGCATTCTGTATGCAACAAAGTCACATTTCGTCCATGAATCAATCACGAGATGAAAAACAATCCAATCACAGGGTAATTAAACGTTTATTATAAATTCTCTTCGTTACAAGTGACGTTTTCTGTTACTCGTCTCTCCGTCGTGCGATTATTGTTTTGCCATTTTGAAGTGTATCATCTCGAAGGACTTCGAAGGAGACAATCGAGAACCAGCGTTAATTAAATTTTCCTTAACAGCGATATCTGATGCGAAACGAGCTGGGCAACGCTTAATTTCGCGATCAGTATTCATAAATTCAACTGCTATTAAACGCGGGTTTTTACCTCCTGACGATAAATCAGTGGGCGGCCGAATATCTTAAAACGGTGCGAACGTTACCGGATGAATTATTATGCAATTAACGCTTCGTATATTCGTTTTTTTGGGGGAGGAACAACTGTGCCGAATGTTTTTGAACGACTCGGATATTTTCGAACAGATTACTGCAATTACGCGTTCGTAAATTTTGGAATTTTCTGTTTCAGATTTTTAAATCATTGCGGTATTAAGTACTTGAATTTAGAAATGTTTAAGTTTTTATATTTTAAGTTTGTAATTTTACAATTACAATTTTACTACAAATTGTCGGATTTTTTATTCTTCGAGTGTCTGAATTTTGAGTTATGTTTGCAAATTTTTTATCACCAAATTTTCAAATTTTTAATTTCTCAAATTTTCAATTAACTAGATTCCTATGGTTTCAGTATTCAATTTTGTAAATTCAAAAATTTACAATTTTCTACATTTTCAAATTTATAAATTTCTAGTTTCACAGTTTTACAAATTCCTATATTTCTAGTTTCATAATTTTACAGGTTCCTATATTTCTAGTTCCACAATTCTACAAGGTTCTAGGTACCTAGTTCCATAATTCCACAAATTCCTAGATTTCTAGTTCCACAATTTCACAAATTCCTAAAGTTCTAGTTCCACAATTTTCCAAATTCTCGTATTTCTAATTTCTCAAATTCTCATATTTCCAATCTCCAATTCCCCAATTTTCAAATTTTTAATTCCCTAAATTTCGAAATTATCAATATCCAATTGTTAGTTCCACAAACCCAAAATTTCCAATTTCCCACAATTTCAAATCCCCAAATCCCTAGAACCCCAAATCTCTAGATCACCAAATCCCTAGATTTCCAAATCCATAAATTCCTAAACTCTAAAATCTCCAAATCCCTAAATTCCCAAATCCATAAATTTCCTAAATTCTAAAATTCCCAAATCCCCAAGTCCCCAAATCCCTAAATCCCCAAATCCCCAAATCCCCAAATCCCCAAATCCCCAAACCCCAAAATCCCCACATCCCAAAATCCCCAAATCCCAAAATCCCCAAACCCCAAAATCCCCAAATCCCAAAATCCCCAAATCCCCAAATCCCCAAACCCCCAAATCCCCAAATCCCTAAATCCCCAAATCTCCAAATCTTCAAACCCCCATAACCCAAAATCCCCAAATCTCCAAATCTTCAAACCCCCATAACCCAAAATCCCCAAATCTCCAAACCCCAAATTCCCAAATCTCAAATTTCCAACACTCTAACCCAAAACCCTAACAACCCCCCAACTAACCACCCACACATACACATATCAATACCAAAATTTTCTGCTTTCACCTCCACCCCAAACAATCCCCCAATATCGTATACAATAAAAGTTTATCTCCATCCTCCAGTGAGGTACACAATGTTTTGGTATCGCAGGGATACAAGCGTCAGAAACGATTGAAACGAACGATTTAAAGGTGTTTGAGAACATTCAACCACGGCTGAGAAACAAGGATTTCTCCGCGTTTAGTAACACGTCTGTTTCGTGTTAAAGGGCACCGAACTGTAAGCTCAGTGATGTATTATAAAGCTTCGGTGGCTCCGAGGGGTAGGTGGTTCGAAGGGTCGGAAGATCGTCCCATTTACCACTCATAGCTGGCTTTCAAGAAAGGTATTATTGATCCACCAAGACGGATTCCGAGTGAAAACCGTTTCACTTCCCTGAACCGGTGAGAACGGGACTGATCCGAAGAAAGATCATTTTCCATCGCTTCTTACCGATTTATCGAAGTCATTCGATTTTTTCTTCCGTTACACACTTCCCTCGCCCGGCAACACTGATACCCCTCCAACCAGCAAATCCTTCATATTAATATCCGACAGAGGATGCCGTTGAAAGGCCTCCTTTATCACCGGCAAACTCATATGTACGTTTATCAATCGACTTCTTATCGGTGGCTTTAATTGACTCGCTGCGATTTCTTTCTAATTTCTGCTGTATTGCCACTGTTATTCAATATATTTAATTTTTATATATATAATTAATTTTTTATGCAATGTATTTGGTGTAGTTTATAATATAGTAAAATTCATTATGTGCGAAATAAATTTTATTGGTTACTATTTATAAATAACTTATAAATTAAAGATGTAAAAGTTCGAATAAAAATTGTTATTTATTAGGTAAAGAAGAGGAAAAATAAATTTTGTATTATTTTAGGAAACAGTTGTTTGAAAGCTAAGGGAATGAATTAATCCTGACTGGTTCTAACGCCTTTGTTGATCTAATCAAGGTCAGATTTAATAATAGGGTATGTTTCCACTACTGAATCTCATTCTGTATGCATTGTTACCTTTGACTGTTATTACTGCTATTAATTTCTTGCTATCTCTCGAGAGTTAATTACATTTAATTTAGTGGTATGTTAGTGCTGGCTTTTATATATTTTACAATTTAATTGCTTCTGTGCTATTTATTATTTTGGATAGTATTCTTTTGTGACGAAGGAAGAATTATTGACAAATATTTTTGTTACGATATTTTGGTGATAAATGGAGAAATTACGTATTTTAAATACAAACGATAATATTTTATAATATTTTAGGTTACAAATTAACTAAAGTGTATTTAGAGTAGGTGGAATAATTTAGAATTCTTAATTTAAATTTTAAATTAAAATTTAGAAATTTATCTAGCTGAAATTTCTATATTTCTAAATTTGCCAATTTTAAAATTTCAGTTTCTAAATTCCCAAATATAAAAATTTCGAATCTCCAAATTTCTAAGCTTGCAAATTTGAATCTCTGAAACCCCAAATATAAAAATTTGAAATCTCCAAATTCCAAAATATATAAATTTGAAATTTCCCAATTTCTGAATTTGCAAATCTGCATCACTGAAACCCCAAATATAAAAATTAAAAATCTCCAAATTTCTAAGCTTGGAAATTTCAAATCTCTTAAATCCCAAATTCATTAATTTGAAAATTTTACTCTCCAAATTCTCAAATATTAAAATTTGAAATTTCCAAATTCCAAAATATATAAATTTGAAATTTCCCAATTTCTAAATTTGCAAATCTGCATCTCTGAAACCCCAAATATAAAAATTTCAAATCTCCAAATTTCTAAGCTTGCAAATTTGAATTTCTGAAACCCCAAGTATAAAAATTTGAAATCCCCAAGTCCTCAAATAAAAAAATTCACAATCTCAAAAATCATCTAAAGGCCCTTATCAAATTACCAAACTCTATTACCAAAAACAACATTGTGAAATTAGTAACATTACTAAAGACTAAAATAAAGAATAAATGTTCACGAAATTACTGAAGTGCATAGAAAATTGCTTTCATGGAGTTTCAAGTATTTTTTTACGGAGAAAATAATGTTTTTCCAACGGTAATAATCTCGACAGAATGAAGCGAGATTTCCTTAGCCTATTTCAACCCACTGACGCCGTAACTGTCGATAAAGTTACAGGGATCTCGGCTCGTTCTAAGGGGTAAAAAAACTGTGTACACGGCATAAACGATGTCGATAAGGTAATATTAGCATTTAACGTGATCCAATAACTCAACCCTACTGATTTCAGCGAATTCAATGTATCCCTTGTCCAACATTTTTCAAAATTCACAATTGATACACCAACTTTTCAAAATAACAAATTAAATCTATTTATCGTTGAATATGTTTTATTGCAAAATTCAACACAACTCCCAATTAAAGCATTTCGAGAAATGTTGCAAAAAATACAAATTTAAAAAAATAAAATGCACTTGGTAAAAATTCTTATTAAAATTTGTATAAAGTTTAAAAAACTGAAATTACAAAATGCGAAAGATATTTAATAATTAATAACAAAAAAGATAAATAACGAATAATTTTTGTTTCATTTAAGAATAGATATAATTTTTATTTCTCCAAAACACAGTGTAAAAGATTGAAATGAAAAACTCGCGTGTATAGAAATATAAAAACCCACATGTGACCCACTTATTTCTCGCATATTTTTAAATTTCATTCTCCGCGATGTTTGCGAAACCGCAGTTTTTTGAAACTGCTCGATTTCGAGAAAATCCGAAGCCACAACTTCCTTACGGGTCGTTTGAATTCCGCATATTCGTCACGATTTTGTTCCCGCATTAAATGCATACACCGGAAAGGATTTTGCTTTTTCGATAATCAAAATTTCCGCGCGATATAGCCGAGGTGCTTTCAGGTGAGATGAAAATGCATGGGGGAAGCTGTTCGGTGGAAAATGAAGACAGAGTGCACTTTCCTGTTCCTTCTTTTACTACTCTGGTAGATACATGTATTCTGTGTGTCGTTTAGATGAGAAATGTTTAGTTACATTTCGCAATTTCATTAAGAATATTTTTAAAAATTTTACTTTTTTCGTATTCACAATTTTGTATATACTAATTATTAACATATTTGTTGTAATTTAGTTTCAGTTGTAGTGTTAGTTTTGATTTAGGTTAATTTTAGAAATAATATTCGGATTTGGATATAAATGTTATAGAGATTATAAAGTGTAGATTGATTTTAAATTTTATGTTATCATGTAAAGCATATAATTTATCATATAAACCGTATAGAACATATTAAATCACATAATCGTATAAAACATACAAATCACATGTATCATATACATCATATAAATCATGTAAATCATATGAATCACATATATAGTGTACATCAAATCAATCATATAAATCATACAAATCACATAAATCACAAAAATCACATCTATAAATAGATCATATAAATCATATAAATCATTCATCCTATAAATATACATAATTTCTAAAATTAACCTAAATTACTAACTCTGAAAATTACAATTACTAGCATGCATATTACACTAAAATTTCGTTTAACAGTAAACAATAACATAAACAAATAAAAGTATGCACACATATAAATTCTCCCATAAGCAATAAATAAACAACTAAATACTGCATGTCATATATTAAACATTTCTGAAGGATCTGCACAGAAATACGTGAATAAAATGAACACACTTTACGAAAATGTATGAAGTTCACAAGAAACTGACAGGAATTTCCTCTTGCTTTTCAGCATCCAATTTCGCAAGATTTCAAGTTTGATAAAATTTTGCAATTTTAGAAATGCTTTTTCTCAAAGGACTGCACATTTCATCTCTCCTCTTTATCATAATACAATTGGTGAAATTAAGTATTTGATAAATACAACGTTCGACAAAATTTCATTCGAGTATATTTTACGTCAGAAATTGTTTAAATTGCAATCGACGCTGTTTGATTTATTCGTACATGTTCGGACGACTTTTATAGATATTTTTATTGCAATTTCATCAGTTTGCATCAACGCGTGTTGCATATTTCATGAACACAATAAACAATATTTCTATGAAATGCCACGTGACCAAATATTCACGGACCTACAGTTAATAGAATAAACGCATCACGTGTGTTTTATTACATTTACGTTCCATTTGAAAATATTTTATAATTTTTATTCCTCTAGTTTCGTGTACATCGGCAAAAAAGGTGAACTTTAATTAAAGCTTTTTACTTGCAGCGGCAGTTTACTACAATTTGTAACTTCTGAATTATGTGTACTTCTTTCTTATCAAGAATTTTCTTGCGGAAAGTGAAATCATTTTCTGATGTCACAAATTATCTTCGTGTACCAGAAATCACTCTTGTTTCTTTTATAGCTTTATAATTTTTTGTGACCAATAAAGTACTGTTATAGTTCATTTAATAATTAACTTTCATTTCTACTTTCTTAACTTATCATCTTTAGACATGATGTGGGTTCCATCAGTAAATTGTATAGTTTTGAATATTTCACAAATTGTAAAAAATTTAACAAGTTCTTTGAAGACTTCAAATACTCTAACTTTCTCATTAGGAAATTAGCAAATTCTCAAATTATCAAAATACAAAAATTCCCAAGCTCTCAAATCTCCAAATCTCAAATTTACAGATTCTCAAACCCCCAACTCTCAAATTTGCAAATTCTCAAATACCAAAATAACAAATTTGTAAATTCTCAAATCCCCAACTCTCAAATTTGCAAATTCTCAAATCCCAAAATCACAAATTTGTAAATTCTCAAATCCCCAACTCTCAAATTTGCAAATTCTCAAATCCCTAACTCTCAAATTTATAAATTCTCAAATCCCCAAATCTCATATCCCCAACTCTCAAATTTGCAAATTCTCAAATCCCAAAATCACAAATTTGTAAATTCTCAAATCCCCAACTCTCAAATTTGCAAATTCTCAAATCCCTAACTCTCAAATTTATAAATTCTCAAATCCCCAAATCTCATATCCCCAAATCTTAAATTTTTAAATTATCAAATCCCCAAATCTCAGAATAAAAAATTCTCAAATCCCCAACCATCCACCTCTCAAACACCCCAAACCCCCAAATTTCAATTTCCCCATATCTCCTCCCAAAAATACAAAAAAATCTCATCAAAGACCAACACCGTCAATGAACGATCCCCTCTGTCGTTTTCGAGAGAGGAAATAATTTCTTGAAAGTTCACGGTTCATTTTCATCCCGTCAGGAGTTCTAATCGCGACAAACCACAGACGTCGCGTTAAATATGCAAAATGTGGTTAAATATGGTCGCACCGAACGAATCAGAACACAGGGATCGAGCAAATGAGAGTTTTGGGAGTGCTTCCAGACAAGTTTCACCCCTTTCGAGTCAATGAAAAATTATTTTCAACGACTTCATTCTGCTCGCTCGTTTATGAATCTTTCAACTTTGTTTCTGCTACTCCCAGGTGTAAAAGAACAGACTGTCATTTTATCAACGTCCCAGTTGCGGAGTTATGTGGGATGGCAATAAAAGTTTTCTCGAGTTTCCATGATTTTATAGACTGTTTTTGACGATGATTGAAAAGAGGAGCTTTCGTCAAAACATTCACGTACAGCTGTCTATAAAAATTTCGGAAAACATGTAAATTCTCAAAATCTTTTCACCTGTTACACGATTTAAAAAATGTAACCTGTTTCTATGAAATCATCGAGGTTTTCTGATTTATAATAAATTGTGAGGTTAGGGTAGTATCAAGGGTTACAATTTTTCAATCATAGAATTAGTTTGAAATACAATCAATTATTTTCGTTACAAACATGAACAGACGAAGAATGTAAAATTGGTCAGCGAGTTATTAAAACATGTTTCATAATTGCCACAGCCTGTTCAATAGAAACTGTTTCGAACACCCTGTAAATTTTCAACAATTTTGACAGAACAGTAAATCGAACTAACTACCCTTTGTTCCTTGTTGCTCAAATATCGCGAGCTTGTTTCCCAACCCATTGTGACTGTTTGCGAATGCAAAAACAGCCGAAAACGTTCGTACGTGCAAAAAAAAAAAATCTTACCGACGGAAATAGTGAAAATATCGAGGAAAAAGATCCCCGTTTCCTGGTTAATTTCGCTCTTTCTGTCGGGGAAACAATGCCACACCGATACGTTGCAACAAGTCGTGTCAATTACAGCGGTATCTCGTAACGAAACCCAACTAAAACCAACCGCCTCGACCATTAATTTTAAGTTTCTCACGAAACAACTCTGCAATTCAAATTTTATCCAAGTAATCGAGTATTCAGGGTGGGATTGAAAATGCTACCTCTGCCCCTTTCAACGGGGTTCGCGAAGCATCAACTTGTTACTTGTTCTACTTCCAAGTCTGGTTACCGAGTAATTTTATTCGATATTTTTATCAAATTGCTAATGTAGTCAGTACTATTTGTACCAAGTGTACAGGTTAATAATTATTAACTTTTTTTTTAAGAAAATTTAAAGGGAAGAAGGAACAGTACACTTCAATTTTGGGAATTTACATTTTTAACCTGAGTTCTAGAGTTAGACATTTTTGTTGCAAATTAAAAATGTTTAATTAAGGTGTTTATAAATTTAACTCTCAAGTTAAAGAATTGGACAATTTCAAATGTAGGAACTTTAGGGTCCCATATTTTTAAGAATTTAGAAATGTTTATATAGTTTAATTTATTTTTAAAAATCCAGAAATTCCATACAATATACCGTGTCCAAAAAAAGAAAGGGCAATTAATTCTGATAAACAGCTTTTTGCAATTCGTAGAAATAAAAGATACCGTAGAAAAGTTTTAACGAGAAGTAAAGATAAAAGAATCGAAGAAAATGGACGAATTAAAAGGGGACAGAGAGGGAAAACGAACTGAAGAATTCCACAGTTGACCAGACACGAAGAGAATCGCCAGGGAAAATAGAGCAAGAGTATGCACCACCTACGTTTAATTGAAACACCCGCGTAACGTTTGAAATTTTAAAGACCCTGAACGAGGAAGAAGCTACCAGGAAGAAATCTTGTAGTCAGAACTCGTTTCCTGTTACAACGCGATGAGTTTCCAAGGGATTTAACCGATGCTATACGTTTAGCTGCTCCGCTATTTTTTCATAATTAGATGTTCAAAAGTCACCATGGGGAAATCTTCTATCGTAGACAATTTCATGGAACGTTTCATTCGATGAACTTCGAAATTCTTCCGGAGGACTTCCGAGACTTGCTTCAAATCTTCAACTTCAAATTCCTCTAGTTTGAAATTTATTTCAATTAGTTTAAAATCTTCGCGAAATACACGAGTCATTCACGATTTACTGACAAAATTTAGACAAATTTAAAATTTCTTTGAAATGTGTTTTAACCCCTTGTTATAACGTGCCATACTCGTAACGCTATACAATGCGATAAATTCGTATTTTCGCTACAATTGATTTTTGCTTCAATTCTGATTGTAATCAAGGATGAATGTATCTAACATTTTAACATTCTTCAGCTGTCTTTGGAGCAATTGCTGTGACGCGACTGTCCAGAAAATTGTAGGTTAAGGTGAACCCCGTATGCTTAATAGTTTGTCAATTATTTTAAATGAGATATTTTCCATCCATATGAGATTAAAATTTTCAAATAAATAACACTACCTGGAATTGTATATTTTTGGCTAAAAACGAGAACATAAAGCAATTTCGTTAGCATGAGAGTAAAAGTTTAATAATAATAACAGTGTTATATCAGTCTAAGGGTGAAGAAACGTTGACATTTTGTCATTCTATCGTAACGTTCCCGGTGCAATAACATTTCCATTATAAAAGCTCGATTCCAGGTCAGCTACTTACACATGGAATGAGCAAGACGAAGAATAATGAAAAAAAATTTCCTATTATGGAAGAAATAACCGTATTCCTTTGCCAAGAAGTTATTAATAACGTTACCTCTAAAAATATTGGCCCTAATTTTAATTGAAAAATTTTACACGGTTGTTTTGAGACGATATAAGGAACTTCTTTTAACGTTTATCCGGTTCAGTGAGGAACACTCGTTTTCATTATTGCTTTAAAATTTGTGGACTTTGCAATTTCTGCTGTTTCAAAGTTCTTAAATTTCCTTTGCGTTCAGTATTTAAGTTTTCAGCTCCGCTGCTTTCTAGGTTCACTAATTTTTTATTTTTTGTGAATTTGCTGACTTGGAATTTTTTATATCGTGGATTACGAAATTATTTCCGTTTCATTTAATTACTTACTATGACTTCTGATTCGCTGTATTCCTAGACTAGGGAATTTTTTAAATTCCACACCTCTAGATTACGGAATTCTAAAATTCTATTTACTTCTAATTTGATACATAAATTCCTTCTGAATTGACATATCTTTAAATTTTTACAGTTTCCAAATTTACTAGCTTCAAGTTCTGTGTCTTCAAATTCATCAATTTTCCTTTCCTAATTTTTAATTCTCTATATCCCTAAATTCCCTAAATTTTAATTTTCCACATCTCAAAATTCCTAGATTAGCTTCCAAATTTCCAAACCCAAAAATTCCAAACTCTAAAATTTCTCAAAATTCTTCACCTTCTTAAACTCCTCAAAATTTGACCTTTCGAATTTCTCACAATTCTCCAGCTTCTCAAACCCCTCAAATTTTCCAAATTCCCTAAACCCAGAACCCACTAAAAATCAACAAGTACGAAGCCTCTCCACCCTCGCCAAAACACCCAACATCCACAAAAAAACCTGTAATATACACTATTATTTTATCCTCAATTCATCATCGATCCATCAGTCCATAAATAAATACAATTAACCATAAATAATAAACAAAATCCACAGTATTCTCAAAACAGAACACAATCATGCAATTACCCAAATCGACCGTTCGCAATGGCAACCAATTACCCTAGCACGCATCGAAGCGATCCGTAACGAAAGGGTTAAAGCCGCGGTATGAAAAGCGGCCAGCAGCTGGAAGCTTGTTTTCCCCTAGCATCTCTCGCCAGCGTTTGGCACAGTTTTCACTCTTGACGTGCATGATCGCGTCCGTCGAAAGAGCGGCGCCCGCGCAGCACGCCGCGCGAAACGGCACAGAAAGAGAGAGTATATGAAAGACGGCTATATACGTGACGGTGAGGAATCACGCGTGTGTGCGAGCACGATCGCGCGCGCAAGCTTGCAAGCATCGCGAGGGTGGCTCTGGTACACTGTCCTCCGCTTTTCAAGCGGGCAGCCGCGCGCGTTCGATACTCCGCTCGCGTACACCCACACACGCACGCCCACGAACCACCCACACGCGTGCGGCCGACGTTACGCACGCAGAGGGCAAGACCGACCCACACGCGTGCAAACCGAACTATTGCGCTGCGGAATCAAGTCCAGGCCAACGAAAACACGACGACGCGTTCGCTGAACCAGTACACGCAGAAAATCTTTTTACGGTGTAACGATTTTGGGATTTTTGGGATTCGGGGGTTGGACGTTTCGGGTTTCGAGATTTGGGAATTTCAGGATTTGGGAGTAGATTCTTATGCATTTGCATGTTGAGGACATTGAGATTTTGGAATTCGGAAATTTGAGAATTTAATAATTTTGAGACTTGAGAACTTATAAACTGAGAAATTTTTAAATGTAAAGTTTAGAACTGAATAATTTGCAAAATGGAAAACTTAAAAAACTTGAAAAATTTCGGAACTTGAAAACTTGAAAACTTCAAGACTTGAAATACTTGAAATAATTGAAACACTTGAAACACCTGAAATACTTGAAATACTTGAAATACTTGAAACACTTGAAATACTTGAAACATTTGAAACACTTGAAGTACTTGAAATACTTGAAGTACTTGAAATACTTGAAATACTTGAAACACTTGAAACATTTGAAATACTTGAAATACTTGAAATACTTGAAATACTTGAAATACTTGAAATACTTGAAATACTTGGTTCTCGAAATATTCGAAATACTTGAAAAACTTGAAAAAAATGAAGAACTCAATTACTTGAATACTTGAAAGTCTGAAAACCTCCAAACTTGAAAATTTGAAATCCTCCAAACTTGAAAATCTGAAAACCTCCAAACTTGAAAATCTGAAAACCTCCAAACTTGAAAATCTGAAAACTTGCTAACTTGACAATTTGCGAACTTGAAAACTTGCAAGCTCCAAAACCTACAATCTTGAAAACTTGAAAGTACCAAAAAATTCGTGAATATTCTGAATAGAAGAATAAACGATACTTGAACATCTCGCAGAACTCTCGGTACAAAATTGCCCGGAGAATACAGTCTCAGATACGTAATACCGCACACGTTCCAGCGAACTCGCAACAGCCCTGATCACGAGCCCGCCATTCTACTCATCGACGCGTGTAAAGGGTCGTTCGCAATGTCGCGACGCGACGTGTTGCCAACGGGCTGATGCGATGCTCGAATACTGCTCGCTGAGAGCCCTAGCGAACAGAAAAGCCATTGCTCCTCGTCAGATCTGGTGAATCGAACTGGTCAGCCGCGTTCGCGTGTTTCAAATTGATGGCTCGAAGAGTATCCGACGTTATGGATTACTCAATGATGACTGATTATGTCCTAATGTGTCGATTAATGACCGTATTTCATCATGCGATGCATTCTAACGAAGAATGCATTCTACTTGCAGAACTTTCTATGAAAGAACTTCTTATTTCTATTAACTCGTATTATAATTTTTAACTTTCTATTCATATTATTACAAATTGGATTATTGAAAATTATACAAAAATTTTGATGATTTAGAAAAATCGAGTGATGTATTGATATTTTTTATTTGTAAAAAATCGTCTACGCATTGCTTCAGTTTTCAGGGTCACTGTTAAGGTCATCTCAAGGTTATTCTTAATCGTCCCTACAAATATAAGAACTTTGTATTTAATTGATCATCTTAATTATGGTCTTGATTATGCGTTCAGTCAGCAATTAAAATCCATAATCACAATAATAATTGTATAATAACAAACAAAATTTAACATTTATATAATTTATATATTATATTATATATAACATTTGTATAATTTAACATTTGTATAATATAACTGTGTAATCTTGCACAGTTGTGTAATTTTGTAATTAATTTATATCTTGTATTAATTTTGTAATTCTGCAATTTTATATTCGATGAAGTAATGAAACTTTAAAGTTACTAATAAAATAATAAAAATTGAAATGAATTATTTGGTTAAACATCTCAAAAGAATTAAATATTCTATCACACAAATTGATCGAATAATTGAAAGCGTGTTTAATGGTAAACAAACATCATCAAAATCACGCGCGCATTTAAATTCATCGGAAATGAAGTCATTGTTTAGTGGGAATTTCGATTAATTTACAATGGCAGTTAATGGAAACCAATGCTGCTTATGTAATTACTAGTTATGGTTAATTGAAATAAATATCAGGAAAATTATACACATGTGTCAGGTTTATTGCAAATGAAATTACTGTTTCACTGAAATTACGATTAATTTTACGTTGCAGTTCTGATGATATCTAAAGTAAACAAATGAAATGAAAAAATTTAATGCATTGAACTAATTATCGTAAAAAGACTACAATTTAATATAAATAGTTGTTTAATAACAAATAAAAAATATATAAGTTCTTTTCATTTGTAGACGTTGCATTTTATGCAGCGTCTGACATATGCACATCATTTCTACTTAACTCGGCGACTGCCACAGTGAAACGTATCGAGTTTAGTCCGACAAATTCAGATTATGGTTATATACTAACAAAAAGTGCTGCTATTTAATTTTAAACCTTTCAGTCTCATTTTATTTTGTATAAATTAAATATTTTATTTTGTATAATTTGGATTAATACGTTAACCAGCAAAATGGTCGTTTCTTGTAGAACACAAACAATTATTACCTGACGCCATTAATTTTAATTACTTCATTAAATATTGTATTACATTAAAAATAACAGTTTCAATTTTTTTAGCAGCCTCATTCATTACAATTTTACCAGCGAAATAATTAAAGAATTGAATACATATTCTTGTCCATTGCACATTCATTGATAAGTATTGTGAAAAATAAATACACAAATTTTTAAAGCTGATTTAAATCGGACTATTTCAGTCAAACTTTATTTCGGAAGTTAATTGTATAAACAAGTAATTAACAGTTTGTTCTCTTAAAACGATTGAAACAAAACAAGTGCTTCAGTTTGTTTACGACAACACATTTATATTCACAATCGTTTTATTTTAAAATAAATTGTTAATTAAATTATATCTACTAATTTTTCAAGGTATAATGTACAAATTATTTATACAATTTATTAAATATTTTGTTTACATTTTGCATTTGACTGTTTTTTATAACCAATCCGAAAGTTATATTTCAACATTTTCTCGTATAAAGTGACTACATTTGTTTTTTATGACGATAAGACGAGAAAGGAAAACTGGCAGGTGATTTCTTATTAAGTTTATGTTTGTTCTGGTAGCCGCGAACGGGAGATAAGGGCTCCGGGTTTTACGACGTTTTACATGGATTGTAAAAGATCATGTCTTCGTCCTGCAGCTGGATATTTACGAGGGGTGACGGAGAAATACGAAAGAGAATAGCGGAAGTAATCCACGAAATATCGTAAACGAACAATGTTTTATTTTGCTGAAAATTGTAAAATAGCAATTGAATTCGTGATCTTGCATTTCAATTTTTGTAGCAGTCGATTTGTTCATAACAAATCAATAAATTGGTTGATTTTGCTAATTTCAGTCAATTGTAAAGTGATTGTATTAAAATACACGTTATGTGACTGATAAGTTGGCATGTCAATCAACACACATTACTTTCAGCTGCCAACTCACTAGACACGTGATATGCAAACTTTAATAGCTGCAAGTAGTATCACATTTTTAGTTCGTACAATTTTACTATAATCAGTATTAATACTAACAATCATTTTGCAAATTTGTATTATTTATATGCTTAATTTGAAATTATCTGACTTCTGTATTTTTCATATTGAAATTCTCAAAATTTATAATGCTGTACTTCTTTATTATTCACTTTGAAATTCTCAAACTTTATAATTTTATACTTCTTCATTTATCATATTGAAGTTGTCAAAATTGTTGTCATACAAGTTTACAATATAATATTCTCAATCGTATGAAAGAATAATTCTGTTATTATATTTCATCACAAGAGGAACGTGGTTGAATAATCTTTGTATTCTTTGTTAATGATAATCATTTTCATCTGATGGTTCAGCATAGCCTGAAATTGGTATGCTTAGCATTCTGTTGGTCAGCTCATGTTTCACACGCAGTGGATGTCTCATGCGTGTACATATGTGTACAAACTGTATGTGCATTGTATATTGTACATATAGTATGTACTTGAAATCTTGTTAGGAAATTCGTAGATGTATGCAGATATCGAAATTAATCAATGTATTGGTAAATCTTAACCCAAAACAAATTTATTGGTTTCTAAATTTTTTCATTTACAAATTTGGGGTATTGTTGTTTGGAAATTTGGAAATTTTCAAGTTTAGTTATTTGAAAATTTTGTGTTTTGAAATTTGGTCATTTGGAAATTGGGGAGTTTAGAAATTTAGTCATTGAAAAATTTGAAAATTCAGAAACTCAATAGTTTAAATCCTCGGGAATTGAACTTCTGTAAATTAGAAATCTAGAACATCAATTAATCGATAATTTCATAATACAGAATTTTACAACTGTCCAAAATTGAACAGTTTATAACTCAGAAACAATAATTCCGTAACTATAAAATGCAAAGTTCAAAAATTCAGAAATCAAACTCTGAATCGTATATTAAATCACACGCCCCATTTGCACCGTTCAAAGAACCACCCTTCCACAACAGAACCCTTACATAAAACATCCAAACCTGATTTGAAAGAATTCAACACAAAAGTCTCCATAACCAAAAAAGTTTCCGCAGTTATTTCTCCAAATTGAGTTTCGATTTTTCAAATACTCCGATGTCAACGTTCCAAACACACGCCACATTTCACCTACCTAACCTAACTTTTTCCTTCGTTTCGTAAAATACGGCACAAAATTGCGTGGGTGAACGTCGATTTCTCGGGAACCTTTTCTCACGCCCACGCATGTCGTCGATTGTTGTATTTGTATGTAACAGAGGTCGAAGATCAAGGCGACGATGTCTCAATTAATCAAACATGTTACGCGAAACAGAATAAACAGACCCCTAACGGTCACGGTCTTCGACATCGTGTCAATTAACCTTTTCAACTCCGTACACCCGTAAGCCTCGCTCAAATTAGTCAAATTACTCGAATTCAAGTAACGAGTCAAGTCTTTTGATGTCCTTTGAGCTGACTTCAAGGTGTACCTAAGATGTCGGAAGCTCTTTTACTTTCTTTTCACATTTTGCTGAAGAAGCTTTATTTACTTATCTTCTTAATTAATTTTAGGGTTATTCATGTAGGAATAATAAATAATTTTCACATGTCTGTATGAACCTATTCATTTTATTTATTAAATTGTAAGATATGTAGTTTATGACATATGAGTCATAACCTTATTCTCAGGGTCCTTGTGACCCGAGAAGATTGTGTGTTCGTAAATACCTCACTTTTAGATGTTTCTTCACTTAACAATACATTATAATAAACACAATAAATTTGAAAGTTTGATTTTCTTAGGTAGTGAAATGTTATCGAAGTAAGATTAAAATCTTTCCGAAAGCGGATTGTTCGGAGAAGTCTAAGAATGATCGCGTTTCCTCTATGTTTTGTTGACAAGTACTTCCGGCGGGGTTTACCAAACAGGTTACCGCGGGAAAAGAAAACTCGCTTGAAGCGTGTCGCGACGAAATTTAACAAAAATACCCCGTCAGATGAGTGTGCAAATATTTAGACTGCGGTGATTTCGTGACGAGTGTGTACGTTCAGTCTGCGAGTAGAAATCAGCGTGTTAACGAGACGCTGCGAGTCACGCAGAAAACCTCGCTGATTACGTCAATTTCGAATACGTTTATATAACGAGGTCACACTTTGGTGCGAAAATCAGCGCGGGTCTTCAACACCTGCTTCGGTAAACGAACTTTGAACTTGCGTTTACGAAGGTGTACGCGCCATCTTTAATTATTTACTATTTCGCAAATACTCAGAAATCGAGATTCGTAGCTATTTTTATTTATTACTTCATTTTCAGATAGGATAGCAGATTTATTATTATTTTAGTTTTATAATTATTTACTGGTTATTTGTCATTTTATTTTTCTTCACAATTATGTTAGTTTTGTACATGTATTTTAGGCTCTAGATTCATAGTTTTTGTGAGACTACAAATCAGTGACAATATTAACAATTATCATAAGGTCAAAATAATTCAGTTTCAGAATATTTGAACAGTTTCATACCATCTACTAAAAACATAAACAAATGACATTTTGAAAAACTGATAACGTTATTAATTCGTAAAATGAAATATCCAGTTTTCTGTATCAAACATATAAACAAATGATCAAGTTCCATTGACCTAAAGATATATTTGAAAAACCCTGTCGACAATCAGATGTTATAAATCATCAATTTCGATTCGTCCACTATCACGCGTAACAGTCGGACATTTAAGATCACCTTGGCAGACATCATTATTCAAGAGCGAAGATTCATCGGTCCCGGTGCTCTCGGTATTGTCGCGACTTAAAGCGTTAAAGGTTGTCCTCGATGCCGAACAAAACCGTTCTCGTATGCAAATCCCTACGGCTCGACCTACTACAGAGAGCCCCGTCTCGTGCGTTCGCGTCACATTACTGCCACACTGTAGAAACAAAAAAAGAGAAAACAAAAACCACGACGGTTCAAACGGCACATCCCCGCAAGGGCAGACAGAGTCAATAAGAGAGGAAACGGTTAAAACGACGTACGAGAAAAGAAAATGAAAACAACGATCCACGTGTGCGAAGAAAGCAACCGTGGTCGAGAGGACGAATTAGCCGAAACTCGCGCTAAGAAAGAAACGTAGAACCGGACTCACCGGATGCAGCCAGGGCTATAGCCGCCATGAGAGTCCAACGTCTCATGTTTGCACGATTGAGGAATCGGAGCAACTCGCTCCTTCCTCGATCACCACCACCTCCACCACCACCGGCTTCTTCTCCGCCTCCTCCACCTCTTCACTGTTCGGTTGTCCTCGCACGTGGCCGCGAACACGTCGAGCAGCAGGTATCAGCCGAGAAATGACCGCAGGCACACGAAATGATATCCCTCCGTAGGAGAACAGATCAACCGGACCGAGATGTTCAGGGTCCACCTAGACGTACGTGGCTGGGCCACGCGAATCGCATCGTTTCCGCTCTACCAGGGGCACGTGACAGCCTTCGAGGACCTGCAGCGTGTCCCTGCGCGTACACCATGCACGCACTAAGCTTCAGCAACGTTGTGCCCTGCTGCGGCATCGTCGGGCACCGAGGACATCTCTTCGTCTCCGTAGGTCCGCAGCTGACTTGGTACCCGGCCGGACGTCCTCCCCCGGTGTTGGGTTAACCCAGCTACACAACGACGATCTCCTCCGGTCGTGGCACACGGCTACGCGTCCCCGAAGAGCTCGTTCGACCGAGACCCGATCAGTTTTTCCGCGCCGCCCGATCCCCGCCGATTCCCAGAGCGCGTCTGACCGTCAGCACCGTGACTCCCGGAGCACGGTTAACATCGTAAACCCGATCCTCTCGAGATTGATCGACCGACCGCGAGTGCACGGATCTCTGGTCAAAGTGTCCTCGAGTTCCTGCCGTGTCTGTTGTCAGATGCGCCCTCGCCGGCGACCAACGCTGGACTGATTTTCATTTGGCTGCAGCGCCGCGCGGTATCGCCGCCTCGGCTCTCTTTGGCGCTAGCGCCCTGTGTGGCCTACCGCCACGGCCTCTATCCTCTCTGTTCAACCAACCTGGACCCACTCTGTCCCTTCTTTCATCCTTGTTCGGTTCACGTACTACCTCTCTCGTTCTTTCGCCGCTCTCTGTCCGTCGTTCTCGTTCACCCCTGAACGGCCCACATCCGCGCATCGTGGGGTGGCATGGTATACCATGCGGTACAACCCCCTTCCGCCGTGCTCGTCAGCTTTGCCCTCTTCGTCCCCCTCTGCTATAGTGCATGCCAACATCGCCGGAGAAGAGAGAATCGTTACTATGGCGAGATCAATATGATAGGACGGCGCATGCCTCGGTATCCTTATACTTGAACCCTTCGCGACTCCTCTCGCTTCCTCTGCTCGCCACCTCTTCCTCCGGCTTGGGAGACTCTCTCGCTCTGTCGGACTCTCTCGCTTCAACTTCACAGTTTTCCCCTCGTCGCTTTTCATCCTCTGCCCTCCGAGGAGGAGAAGGCGGTGTGCCGGAGCGTAGGTGAGCGCCGCGTTGACTTAAGTCGCTTCAGTCAACAGAGAACCGTATGCGGGAGGATATCGTCTTCCCTGAGTCCTCTTAACACCTCGATGCTCCGATTCGCCTTTGTGCCCGGCTCCATTTCGAATCCTTTCTTCGTACGCGAACCACCGTGACCCGGTCGTCACCGAAAGAGCAACAGACAGACCCACAAATCATTCCTACGGGACACAGATACCGCTGTCAGATCGATCTTGATCTCTCTCGCGACACTCTAACGGATCCTTTTTTTTTTATCCAAGTTTTAGACTGCTTTTTTGTGATACGCTGATTTTTTTTTTTTTATGCAAACCAGTGCTCGGTATGAAATAAAAGTTTATTTCGATGGAAATACGATTGATTGTGCATTTTTTTTAGCTGTTGTCCGAGGTATTTGGTATTCCAATTATTCGGGATTGGTGTGGAAAGTCTTTATGCGTTATGATGTATTCATTATTTGTTATTTGCGGTTTCGCTTTGACGAAATCAGTTTTTGCACTGTTTATTTTATTATGTAGGCAGTTTTGCGCTGGTAATTAAACGCTGATGGATTTTAGCTGTCAGAGGAGGCTTTTTTATACATTATTTCTCGAATAGGTGACTGTTTTTATCATAATGTTGATGATTTTATTATTTACGAATATTCATCTATGAATTATTCATTAATGACCATGTTATTAATTTTCGTGTAATTTTCTTTCATATCTTGTTAGTAGTATTTATCATTCAAAATTCGAGTGCACTGGAATTTGAATGTTTAAGGGTTAAAAAATTTGAAATTTGAGCATCGAGTATTAGAAGATTTGAGATTCAACTTTTGAGTACACAATAATTTATAATTTGAGTAATCAAGTATTGTAAAATTAGAAATTTGAATATTTGAGTACCAGAATATTTCAGACTCAAATATTTGAGTATTCAATGACTTGAAATTTGAAAATTTGATATTTCAGCGGCTTGAAAATTGAACCTCAAAGTTTTTGAACATCTAGAATTTAAATATTTTTTTTGCCCTAATATAAACCACCCCTAAAGAGGTCAACGTTCATTATTTTTACATCACGTTATCACAAAAATATAAATTTAATTTATATTATTTACCTTTCAAAAATTGCCTCCAGCTTTTATACCATAATCCCACTCACAATTTTCACCCCAAAAATTGAACCCAAAACCCAACCGAATATTTATAATAATTTCATTATCGATCGAATTGCGTACTTCTGACCGTAAAGAGCACAAAAAAAAGCAATTCTTGCTTTTCAATTATACAGATGCACGATATTCTTGAAACCCACTGAGATTCATCTTCAAAAGGTTCGAGGGATATCAGGGAGTGCGGTATATATGCGGCAAATTGCGGCATTTTTGTTATTAATTTTTAAAGCTTTTCGGTGCTCCAATTCGGTTTCAAGCCGTTCTCCTACAGACTTTCATATTTTATTCTTCCTATATCGAAGTGTTCCATATTATTCCGGCTGCCCGCAATACTTAAACTCGGGCAACGCACATTTAACCGGGGCTGTTCGGGACATTTAACACGAGAAATTACGTTGTAATTTCATTACGTTACTTCCGACTTTCTTTTGCAATTCAAATTAAAACTTTTCGAAAAGTGGCTCGTATTATTACCTTTAACGCTGCGCCACTTTCGTGCTTTTTATTAATGTCCTCCATATTTTGTTCATTAACTTTCAATTTATTTCATGAATACCTCATTCACGACCTTACTCTTTATTCTAGTATCATAATTATTTTAATTTTCGTCGTTGAGAGGTACATTTACTGATTTACATAAAAATTTATACTTTTGGGTATTTTAAACAATATTCAAAATATGCAGCAAACTTGCGCTTACATGAAAATGTGAAGTGTCAATGCAAAACACTGTTTAACAAGTTTTATGAAAGAGACATGGAGATATCCTAAATTAATTGTTTTTATATTTAGTTATAAAGTTACATTATAACAGTAACTGCACGGTCAGTTACGAAGATACTAAAAATTTCAAATTCAATTACCAAAATATTTTTCAGATCTGATTGTCATTTAAGGGTTAATATTCGTAGGGGACAATAAATGAGTTGCGTAGAAATTTGTGAAATATGAGTCCCGATCGAAATCGATTTTTCATAACAATTTAAGAATTGCAGACCGGCATACTTGATTCCATTGTTCCCATTACCGATGCGCTCGCGAGTCTGCCTCGAAAGAATCAACGATTTCAGAACCGCTTTGTCGTTAACAGCTTCCGAGTGGCGTGCTTAGCACTTGCCGATACTCCTTAACGCTACGCTGCTCAAACCACCCTTTTGTTCTTTTCCCGTGACGATCTTTCTACTTCGTTCCACGATTCGTACACGAGTGCGGATACGTGAGTCTGTGACCTGTTCTCGAAAAACAGGGACAGCCGTTTCGATGAATGCGGTTACGTGGGAAATCGAGCATCAATTAGACTCGGTTCGATCACGTTTTCAAATATTCTCTGTCTGCTGTCGATCGCGTGCTTTCAGACAGTGACGGGCAGAGTGGCTGCCCGCCGACGACCTCCGGGGGCAACGGGGTTTCGATAAATATTCTGGACATACATCTAACGAACATGGCAATAAAGTTATTCGATAATTTATTATATATAATTATATCGATGTCAATCCATGATGGAGTGTGTAGAAGAGCCTCCGATTGGTCAGAATAGAAAACGCCTCTTTAATTTTTTTCTATTATTTACTGTTTATAAAAAATGCTGACTGAACACCCTGAATACAATAAATACAGTAACGCTGTAGAAAATAAATTATTGAACAACTTTATTGCGATCAATACATAAATAACATTGATTTATCCAGATTCAGTATGTGACATTTTTCAAAAATTCGCCCATTTACCTTCCAGATAATTTAATTCTGTCTACCGTCTGTAAATCGTAGGAAACAAACCGTGTCCCGATAAAAAAGTCGACCATTCCGATAACAAAAAAAAAAAAACTTTCCGTTTATTGTTACGATAAAAATTTTGTCCTCTTTACCTACCAATGAGAACCATGGAAAGAGATGGTTTTGTTTTGTTTTAATGCACGGCTTGAGCCCTCATTGTTTGCTGACGTTTAGACGTTGCGTCAATACATATTTTACGTTGATTTTGAAGCTTACGCGAAATATTGATGGCTGTCATATGTACGCACATGTGCACGCCATTTTTTTGAGCCTTATTTTACAATCGGAAGAGGGTTTTGTAGGACTTTGCGATTTTGGGATATTGGGAAATTTACATTTTGGGATCTTGGATTTCCGAGATTTAGGATTTTTGGGACTTTAGAGTTTTTAAATTGTAGGTGTTTAACATTCTGGAATTTTTTCATTGTAGAACCTTCATATTTTTTAATTTATGAATTTTTACATTTTTGAGCTTTCAGAATTTGAAGCTTTGGAATCATAGAACTTTACAATTCTGGAGTTTCAAAATGAGTCTTTGAAATTTTAGATTTGAGGTATTTAACAATTTTGTCAGAACTTGAAATTTTGAAAGTTCAAAGTTTCCAAAAAATTATCCTTAAAAGTGTATCCTCACCACAATGTGAGAATCCTCTAATTATATCACGAATAAAAATTTTACATCATTTCTAATTAAAATAAATAGACTTTAATCCTTCATAACAGAGTATTTCATTACATTATTATTTCAACAAAAAGTAATATTTTTATTTCGCTTAATATAAAATTCATATACGAGTATCGTAATAAAAATTCCATAAAACAGACGAGATGAAGTTAAAATAAATTTGAGCCTCGGTAAAGGGAATATTTTCAAAGCAATTTTTTCGTCGAATCGAATATCGTTGTTTCAGCAATTCTTCATGCCAGAATACCACGGCTTATCGCTGATGAACAAATGTTTGTTTCTTCCGACGGAGCCGCTTACTATCGACGATTATTACCTGAATATTCTCGATATTATCGATTAGCCAATATTACCAGCGTCTCCATGCTTGAGACGTTAGAGAGGCGTCGTAACAGCACCACAACAGAACGCTAATTAACCTGAATGCTGGCAGGGAATGGGGGTGTCAGGGATGGAGACTACCGAACACGAATTGCCATAGGCTAATCTGTGATCTAAGACGTTAACTGGAATCTTGCTCCTGTATTTTGTTAATTAATTATTCCTCAATACCGATTTATTACGTTACTGTTTGTTCAAATCGTCACGAAATTACAGTATTCGCTCTGACAGCGGTAGTAGTGACGATTATACGACGCGAATTAGGATTCAAGAGTGAACTGTATCTTAGAAATGAATTTCACTTCAAATGACCTGACTTGTTACTTGAAACTTGATACCTGAAAGTTGAAACTTGAAACTTGATACCTGAAACTTGATATCTGAAAGTGAAACTTGAAACTTGATATCTGAAACTTAATACCTCTAACTTGATCCCTGAACCTTTATACTTGAAACTTGATACCTGAAACCTGATACTTTGAACTTGATACGTACTTTTATTTTGCTATGTACTTGATGACTCGAGTGTCTCTCCAAAGAATTTTTACGTTTTAGAAAAACTTAATGTCAAATTTATTTTGTTATTTGTACATGTTGTAGCATAATAGTAGTAAATATTTTTACAAATAAATATGTTTCAAATTTAAAACCGGCCTAATACCGAAGTATGGAAGTTAGATAATTTAGAAGTTTAAATGATTTCATTACTAAATTAGATTTTGTCCATGCATAGATGCACAAATTTTTATTCTTCTTAAATTTATATTTTGTCTCTTTATGTTTGTGTATACTAGTCTATATAGTTTCATTTTTAATTGACATTTATTAATAAACTACTCCACAATTTAACATTTCTATTATTTTCAACAATTTATTTTCCATATTTGCTTTTTATTTGTCAATTTTTGTTCTCTTTTATTTTATCGAACACATTTTATGTAACTTTTATTGTAGACCATTTTATATATAGTTAAACAAAAAGTTTATATAAAGTCTCTCGCAATAACCTTTCAGTAATATTATTAAATGTACATAAACGAGATTATTGGATAAACTACTGCATTTCTGCGACATCTTGCACCCCAGTTATGAACTACATGCATCGACAGAAAGGTTTTCAATTTCTCCTACGATTTTATATATAAAATGCGTATTCCACATTTTGCCATCCATTATCAAAATTTAATACTTCGAAAAACGAAGAGTTATATCAAATATAATAATATCCCACATGTACTTTTATATTTCATATTTCTCGATGATAAAATTGATCAGATTACATCCAATCGAAAACTGCAAACCAATCAGATATCGTAACCACGTAATGAAAATGTTAGATTCGCATCAGTTTTAAAAGATCGCGATTATGATTTGCATGTTACAATGACACAATTTAATATTAACGACCAACAAATTTAAAAATGTCAATAGATATCTGTAAGATTTCTCATGTAACTCGCAGTTTTCTTTCGAAAGGTTGTAAAAGACGGTTCTTCGGTAAGTTGCAGATTTCGTTGGATAAGAATGTAACAAGTGCAGCGTTACATCTTCTGTGAAACTGAGAACTTTTCATTTTTGAAGTTCTCCTGTTACAAGCGGATAACATCACATAACTTCCAATCTTCTTCCAAAGAATTTTCATTCAGCTTTCTTTCGTGGAAGTTACGGTCTAGTTAGCGCGTTTAATGTCACAGTGAAGATAAATTTTCGAAATTTTTAATTGGGGAAAATGTGGACTTGCATAGCTTTAGATTATAACTTTTAATTTTTTATTTTATTCATTCAAATTTTGAATTGTGGAAATTTGGGTATTTGGAAATTAGGACAATTGGGAAATTGGGAAATGGAAAAGTGGGGAATTGGGAATTTGGGGGATTGGAAATTTGGGGAATTGGAATTTTGGGGAATTTGCAATTTGGGGAATTGGGAATTTGGGGAATTGGGAATTTGGGGAATTGGGAATTTGGGGAATTGGGAATTTGGGGAATTGGAAATTTGGGGAATTGGGAATTTGGGGAATTTGCAATTTGGGGAATTGGTAATTTGGGGAATAGGGAATTTGGGGAATTTGCAATTTGGGGAATTGAGCATTTGGGGTATAGGGAATTTGGGGAATAGGGAATTTGGAGAATTGAGAATTTGGGGAATTTGCAATTTGGGGAATTGGGAATATGGGGAATTGGGAATTTGGGGAATTGGGAATTTCGAGAATAGGGAATTTGGGGAATTTGCAATTTGGGAAATTTGCAATATGGGGAATTGGGAATATGGGGAATTTGAAATTTGGGGAATTGGGAATTTGCAATTTGAGGAATTAGAAATTTGGGGAATGGAAATTTGGGGAATTGGGGGATTGGAAATTTGGGGAATTTGGAAAATTGGAAAATTGATAAATTGAAAAATTGGGAACTTGAAATCTTAGAAATTTGGAACTCTGGTATCCCAAATTTTTTAATACAAAAATTTCAAAACCTTCAAATTCTCGATAATTCAATAAATCTCCCAATTGCAAATGTACGAAAAAATAATAAAAAAATCTGAATTACAAACAGCTACGGTACAACACTTCAAATATCTCTAAGCAAATATTTCTGGTAGCACCGTCGATTTTCGCTCCAGCATCAATTCATCGAAAACTAGGAAAAAGCCATGATTTCTCAGAAGACCCAGCGATCCGTACGTTCGGTAAACAAGCGTCTCCATGGTTCACTATAAATCAAAAGGAACTTTCAATCACCGGTGCACTTTCATTAAAAACACTCTGAACCAGGTCATCGATGAAGTTCGACAGCTAAGTTCTCCGCTTTGCCTTTCAACTTGCCGGTCGAGTGTCACGGGCAGGACGTGACACTTAAAAGTGAACGTTATATAGCGAGGGCCTTTTATTTTACGTGGCAGTCGCCAAAAAACGTGTTGCATCGCGAATTCAGGTCGGGTCTCCATAATTTGACAGCCCTAAAAGGCTTTGCCGCTTCTTCGGTGATACTCCTTCGCCGATGTTAAATCGTGGAAGACGTTTTCTTCATCGACCAGATTGCCGGCGACCTTCGCTATCTAGGCGAAACTCGAAGAGAAAATTTTCGATTAATCTCCTCGCTAGATTTGACCGAAGAAACTCTACTTGTTTTCTTACAGTTTCTTGGCCACTCGATTTAACCACGGGTAACCGAGTTTCGCGGCTTTTTGCGGTTGTTTGCTAACTCTCCAATCTTTACTTCATCAAATTTATTCGGGGTTAATTATTATTGTTAATTATTGCAGTGTGATGGTATTTGAGATTGGGTAGTGTTCTATTTTGCTGCCATTTTTACCTGATAATTTTGTACGTTTAATCTATAAATACATTAGTATGTAATATGATACAGTTATATGTATGGAATAGTACAATTACAGGTACTATGTTATATGTGATAATAACATATGTGATATGTTACATTACAATTATATTACAGTCACATTGATTATTTTATATTTGCAGTTAGATTAATTATTCTATATTTACAGTTAGATTAAATATTTTATACTTACAATTACATTGATAACATATTTATAACATACATATATGACATATGTGATATGTTACATTACAGTTACATTACAATTATATTACAGTCACATTGATTATTTTATATTTGCAGTTCGATTAATTATTCTATATTTACAGTTAGATTAATTATTTTATACTTACAATTACATTGATAAAATATATGTATACATATAACATATGTGATATGTTACATTACAGTTATATTACAGTCACATTGATTATTCTATATTTACAGGTATATTCATTATTTTATATTTACAATTATATTGATTATTTTGTACAAGTTAATTTTATTATTATTGCTAAAATATTTAAAGCCAAAATACCACTAATGACATCACTATAAACGAATAAATAATTTTACAAACAATGAACTGCTAAATAATTTTACAAACAGAAATGAACAAATAATGTTACGAACGTAAAATAATTACTAAATAATTTCCAATAAATTAATAAAAGATTCAGATTGATATCTGACCTTCGACCAAACTTTTTCATATTCAAGGTACAGGTATAGCAATGCCATATATTCATTTTCGTTTCGGTTCGATGTAAATGTAAATCTGAACGGTATCCAGTATAAAATGAAATTTAAAACAATATATAGCCGTGTAAATTTCAACGAAGCACGACTTTGAATTTAAAGCGGTGCGATTTCAAGAATCTCTTTTACGACATTCTACGCAATCGAATATTCATACGAACGTTTTTCACAGCACTGAATGAAAAAGTGGATCGTTATCTGGTAAGAGTTCTATAACTCAGCGGCCATAAATCAAAATCGTGCGTTATCACAGCCTTGTCTTGGCCGCCTTTAAAGATCACGTGTGTGACTATATTTTTCTCTCGTGATGGATTTTTAAAAGATTTTTCCACCTCAAATATTGATTTCCTATATCTTCGAGTATGTTATGATCCTTGATAACGATGGTCAAATGTCTGCTTGAAATATTTATAAAGATCCACACACGTTATTTATATTTTATTATTTGAGGGAAAAATGAATTTAAATATTCGGGGATTTATTAAATAAACTTATAAAATAAATATTGTAACAATAAAAAATACTGAGTACATAAATCTCATAAAGTAACTGAACTACCAATGAAATATTACAGTAGACAAAGTTATTTCTATGAAACTTATAAAATAAATATTAATGTAACAAAAATATTGTATACGTCAGTCATAAAATGAATGTTAAACTACCAAAAAATATTACAATAAACAGTTATTCTTGTGAAATTTCTAAACTAAATATTAATGTAAAAATAAGAAATATGAACATCATAAAGTCGAATGCAAATATTTTTATAAAATGTTATCGAAACGATGTCTGCCTATTAACTCGTCCGCTGAAGGTTCCGCGTTATAATAAATCCATCTGATAATCACGGAATGTAGGTTACGTTTATCGCAACGAAGAAAGGAAGAAAATTGCATTCTACATTGAACAGAGTGTCACGAGAACGTCCTAACAGGCGAATTTTTATCTTCTCGAGGTGCAGGTAGGTACCGTAGTAAGTAGAGAAGCTGAAGAATGAAGGAGAGACGTGTTCTTTACCATTCGTCGCGAACATTTATCAGAAAAAGTCGTCGCTAAGAAGCAACGTTGCGCTGGTAACAAAACGTGTACACAATGCAACGAAACAGTGTTCCGTTGGTGTTGGATGACGAATGAACTAAAATGGATGACTCCGGCCGGCGGATTGCGCAAAAACTTCACGAAGAGGACATTAATAACAGATCATTTTCGCGTGAAAACTTTAATCGCCGGATTGAAAGTTCGATGATTTATCAGCGTTCACTGAAATTTATGGCGGTAAATGAATTTTCTCGTTGCAACAATGTCTATGATTTCTTTCATTTACAAAAACCGAGTGGTTTGGTATTACAACGCTTGGATTATTGATCATTTATAAATATTATATACATTATATAATATTATATATATAATTTATATAATGTTGACTTTCATTTGTAATGTATTAATTGTAATTAATGTTAGGTTAGGTTAGAAATACTGCTGATATATTCACACACATTTCATACATAATTGCTTATCAAATTAATTGTTACGTCAAGTATAAAACTTTGATACTTACCGTCAACGTTTGGCGCCAATTTTGAAATGTAGGTTACGTTCATATATTTCACACTTCTAAAGAAATATTTCAATGATAAACGTTACAAAATATCATATTTATTATTACAAACATATCTAGAATACACACTATAGTTATAAACTGCATTTACATTAAAATAAATGAACAGTGCAATTCGTGTATTCTTATACTTACCGTCACGCGTTTGGCGCGAAATTTGAAATGTAAATTACGTTACCTCATATATTTCACACTTCTAAAGAAATATTTCAATGATAAACGTTACAAAATATCATATTTATTATTACAAACATATCTAGAATACATACAATAATTACAAACTACATTTACATTAAAATAAATGCACGCAGCAATTTGTATACATGAGAGTGTAAATTGTGTTTACATTAAAGTAAATGAGAACCATTATAAATTGTGTTTGCAGGAGAGTAAATATTGTAACTAAATTGTGTTTAAAAGTAAATGAGAAACAATGTAAATTGTGTTTGCATTAAAGTAGCAATGGTATTTATATCAGGTGACGGTTCGTTACGAACACGTTAGATCAAATTGGAGATTTAATTAGACACTCAGTCTGACACAGACTGTTGTTACAAGCACATCGATTCCCCATAGAACTTAGCAGCGTGTTTATTTACCCATCATTGCCCCTAAAACCACTACCACCACGAATGCTACGGTTTATTCTCAAGTTGACCACCCGAGGGTGGATACTCTGCAAGTATTAGGGTGTGCCACCCTTGAAATCCTGGACCAAATTGCTGCCTGTTCAGAGGGTTGTAACTGACCAATTCAATGAGAGACTGTGTTTGATAGTATGTCAGTCCACATGTTCTTTTCTTTGTTCGATCTTTTTACTTTAATTTTCAAATCATTTAAACGTTTAAATTGAGAAATTTAGAAATTTTCTAATTTTCAGTTTCGGAAATTTAGGATATAACTTTCAGATGTTTAGAATTTAATAAACTTTCAAGCTTGAAAATTTAGAATTAAACTCATCAAGTTTATGAATTCCATAAATTCACAAAATTGTAAAATTTACAAAAATGATTACAAAATGGATTTAGCTTTACGAAGAATTGCTAGTTCGACACTGGCAATGCCTTCATAATTTCTGCTGCATTTTCTCTGCCGTCACAGAAAGTAAGGGTGTATATTAAATTTTATTAGAAGGCTGATCATTTGAACGGTAGTCGTAATTCCCGTTAAACCCTCTCGAGTGATCGATCGCGAGCAATTCGCGCGTAAATAGAATGTTAAAAATGTAATATCTATTTCGCTGACACGCGATAACTCTTCCGGGTGTAAAAAGATCTCTCGCGGAGGTAACGACTGTGTTTCTTTTAAAACGCACCAAGGAAAGGAGCGTGTCGAGCGAAACGAAGTAATATGGTAGCACTTCGTGCTTGCTCGATGGCGATGTTACACGGGCAATCGGAGAAAAGAGATATTCGAAAGATTTATCATGTCCCGCATGGTTCGTGTCGACCGTTTTCTTCTCCTGGAACCACCCCCCTCTCAGATGGTATCACTCGCCTTAGAGGACCATATCGGACGCTTTCGGGCGGAAAATTTTCACGCGAAAAACGCGATGAAAATGAGAATATGCTTACGACGCAGTTCTATGAAAAACGTGACTCAAATGCGGACAGAACTGAACAATTATGGATCATTCGAAATCTGGATTTTGAAACTGTGTTACTTCGTCGCATAAAAGTTTCCAGAAATTAGGATTCTGATCAATTGAAAGGCTGAGGTCTCAGGAAAAGTGTGCAGGTTTTATTGATATTTTTAATATCAAGTTGGTTGGGAATTTGAGCAATGATTTTGGTATGTAGAGAGGGTGGGTCAATTTCATGACAGAAAAGTGTCAACAAATGGCACTTGTGGCATATCAATTTAAAGGTCAAGGTCTAACAAAAATGACTGCGTAGAAATTTCATCGATATTTTTGACGTAAAGTAGTTAGTAGGCAATTAGGCTGTAAAACTAGAAATTAATAATTAAATGTATAAAAATTATAAATACAATATAATTAGAACGTAATAATTAAATGCAATCATCTCAAGTTTTATCCTTAGCTAACAAACATTACTGTATTTTATTTTCAACTATTTTATTTACAAATTTTTGTTTTTCTTTAAGTGATATTACTCTACTCCTTCCTCGATCCTTCATTTTGTATTTTCTACTGTATTTTATCATCAAGTATTTTATTCATCAATTTTTATTTATCTTCAAGTAACATTACTTTACTTCCTTCCTCGATCTTCATTTTGTATTTTGTACTGTTTCTTATCATCAACTATTTTATTCACAAATTTTTATTTATCTTCAAGCAACATTTATTTTCTCCTTCATTCCTTGATTAAATCTCCAAAAATGATTAACTAATCTAAATATTAATAACTTTATCCATCACCGACGATTTGCATGTACCACGATAAAATTCCAAGTTGCAAGATGGTGGACGCGCATATCACGTGCTCTCGCTACAGTCATAAATCTCGTCGCAAGATAACCGTTATAGAAGTCAGTGATTAACGACGGAACAGGAAATGTAGTGGTGTAACATAATATATAATACTTTATTGCGGTGACGCATTTTTCTCGGCTAATGAAGTTTACAAGTGACACCGCGTTCTTCTAACGAACACCTATAACTTATTTCTTCGTATTTCCGCGCTTAACATGTGCCAGGCAGCGTAATTGAGTACTTTGTTCGTTGCACTTTGTGATCCCGGTGATTCAATTAACGTAAATTAATTCCCTGTGTTGCGAATCTTCTTTGTATAAAGGACAGCATGAAAGAGGATCATGATTCTGTATTGTTCGCTGTTTTTAATTTATCTTTCTATGGATATTTTATAATGAACAGGTTGCAGTCGTTTATACTTTAATTATAAGTAACTTTCAATTCATCATTTATCCGTTTATTTATTTCATGGGAAATTTTTAAATATGCGGTAAAAATTATTGGTGAAAAGTGGTAATACCTTTGGAATAAATTAACGGGGAATTCATTGTCGCGTTTGTAAGATTCATTAACATAAAATTATTACGTATGTTATATAGTATTATATTATTCCATAATTAGTAATATGCAATTTACAATTTGTAATTCGTATTTTGTACTAATAGTTTATAACGTTTTTTCTGTCTGTCCAACGGTTATGTCTATGTGTTTATGTGTGTGTATACGTTCAATGTTTTTGTTTACGTACAATGTTTATGTTTACATTCCTTGTTTATGTATACATTCAATGTTTATGTTTACATTCAATGTTTATGTTTACATTCATTGTTTATGTTTACATTCTTTGTTTATGTTTACATTCATTGTTTATGTTTACATTCATTGTTTATGTTTACATTCCTTGTTTATATTAAAATTTAGATGTAGAGTTAAAATTTAATGTTTATGTTTACATTCATTGTTTATGTTTACATTCATTGTTTATGTTTACATTCCTTGTTTATGTTTACATTCCTTGTTTATGTTTACATTCCTTGTTTATGTTTACATTCAATGTTTATGTTTACATTCAATGTTTATGTTTACATTCATTGTTTATGTTTACATTCTTTGTTTATGTTTACATTCATTGTTTATGTTTACATTCCTTGTTTATATTAAAATTTAGATGTAGAGTTAAAATTTAATGTTTATGTTTACATTCATTGTTTATGTTTACATTCCTTGTTTATGTTTACATTCATTGTTTATGTTTACATTCCTTGTTTATGTTTACATTCAATGTTTATGTTTACATTCATTGTTTATGTTTACATTCTTTGTTTATGTTTACATTCAATGTTTATGTTTACATTCATTGTTTATGTTTACATTCATTGTTTATGTTTACATTCCTTGTTTATGTTTACATTCAATGTTTATGTTTACATTCAATGTTTATGTTTACATTCATTGTTTATGTTTACATTCTTTGTTTATGTTTACATTCATTGTTTATGTTTACATTCTTTGTTTATGTTTACATTCATTGTTTATGTTTACATTCCTTGTTTATATTAAAATTTAGATATAGAGTTAAAATTTAATGTTTATGTTTACATTCATTGTTTATGTTTACATTCATTGTTTATGTTTACATTCTTTGTTTATGTTTACATTCATTGTTTATGTTTACATTCCTTGTTTATATTAAAATTTAGATGTAGAGTTAAAATTTAATGTTTATGTTTACATTCATTGTTTATGTTTACATTCATTGTTTATGTTTACATTCTTTGTTTATGTTTACATTCATTGTTTATGTTTACATTCCTTGTTTATATTAAAATTTAGATATAGAGTTAAAATTTAATGTTTATGTTTACATTCATTGTTTATGTTTACATTCATTGTTTATGTTTACATTCTTTGTTTATGTTTACATTCATTGTTTATGTTTACATTCCTTGTTTATATTAAAATTTAGATGTAGAGTTAAAATTTAATGTTTATGTTTACATTCATTGTTTATGTTTACATTCATTGTTTATGTTTACATTCTTTGTTTATGTTTACATTCATTGTTTATGTTTACATTCTTTGTTTATGTTTACATTCATTGTTTATGTTTACATTCCTTGTTTATATTAAAATTTAGATATAGAGTTAAAATTTAATGTTTATGTTTACATTCATTGTTTATGTTTACATTCATTGTTTATGTTTACATTCTTTGTTTATGTTTACATTCATTGTTTATGTTTACATTCCTTGTTTATATTAAAATTTAGATGTAGAGTTAAAATTTAATGTTTATGTTTACATTCATTGTTTATGTTTACATTCATTGTTTATGTTTACATTCTTTGTTTATGTTTACATTCATTGTTCATGTTTACATTCCTTGTTTATATTAAAATTTAGATATAGAGTTAAAATTTAATGTTTATGTTTACATTCATTGTTTATGTTTACATTCATTGTTTATGTTTACATTATTTGTTTATGTTTACATTCATTGTTTATGTTTACATTCATTGTTTATGTTTACATTCCTTGTTTATATTAAAATTTAGATGTAGAGTTAAAATTTAATGTTTATGTTTACATTCAATGTTTATGTTTACATTCATTGTTTATGTTTACATTCTTTGTTTATGTTTACATTCATTGTTTATGTTTACATTCCTTGTTTATATTAAAATTTAGATGTAGAGTTAAAATTTAATGTTTATGTTTACATTCATTGTTTATGTTTACATTCATTGTTTATGTTTACATTCCTTGTTTATGTTTACATTCATTGTTTATGTTTACATTCCTTGTTTATGTTTACATTCAATGTTTATGTTTACATTCATTGTTTATGTTTACATTCTTTGTTTATGTTTACATTCAATGTTTATGTTTACATTCATTGTTTATGTTTACATTCATTGTTTATGTTTACATTCCTTGTTTATGTTTACATTCAATGTTTATGTTTACATTCAATGTTTATGTTTACATTCATTGTTTATGTTTACATTCTTTGTTTATGTTTACATTCATTGTTTATGTTTACATTCTTTGTTTATGTTTACATTCATTGTTTATGTTTACATTCCTTGTTTATATTAACATTTAGATATAGAGTTAAAATTTAATGTTTATGTTTACATTCATTGTTTATGTTTACATTCATTGTTTATGTTTACATTCATTGTTTATGTTTACATTCTTTGTTTATGTTTACATTCTTTGTTTATGTTTACATTCATTGTTTATGTTTACATTCCTTGTTTATATTAAAATTTAGATGTAGAGTTAAAATTTAATGTTTATGTTTACATTCATTGTTTATGTTTACATTCATTGTTTATGTTTACATTCCTTGTTTATGTTTACATTCAATGTTTATGTTTACATTCAATGTTTACGTTTACATTCATTGTTTATGTTTACATTCTTTGTTTATGTTTACATTCATTGTTTATGTTTACATTCTTTGTTTATGTTTACATTCATTGTTTATGTTTACATTCCTTGTTTATATTAAAATTTAGATGTAGAGTTAAAATTTAATGTTTATGTTTACATTCATTGTTTACGTTTACATTCATTGTTTATGTTTACATTCTTTGTTTATGTTTACATTCATTGTTTATGTTTACATTCTTTGTTTATGTTTACATTCATTGTTTATGTTTACATTCCTTGTTTATATTAAAATTTAGATATAGAGTTAAAATTTAATGTTTATGTTTACATTCATTGTTTATGTTTACATTCATTGTTTATGTTTACATTCTTTGTTTATGTTTACATTCATTGTTTATGTTTACATTCCTTGTTTATATTAAAATTTAGATGTAGAGTTAAAATTTAATGTTTATGTTTACATTCATTGTTTATGTTTACATTCATTGTTTATGTTTACATTCTTTGTTTATGTTTACATTCATTGTTTATGTTTACATTCTTTGTTTATGTTTACATTCATTGTTTATGTTTACATTCCTTGTTTATATTAAAATTTAGATATAGAGTTAAAATTTAATGTTTATGTTTACATTCATTGTTTATGTTTACATTCAATGTTTATGTTTACATTCAATGTTTATGTTTACATTCATTGTTTATGTTTACATTCTTTGTTTATGTTTACATTCATTGTTTATGTTTACATTCATTGTTTATGTTTACATTCCTTGTTTATATTAAAATTTAGATATAGAGTTAAAATTTAATGTTTATGTTTACATTCATTGTTTATGTTTACATTCATTGTTTATGTTTACATTCAATGTTTATGTTTACATTCAATGTTTATGTTTACATTCATTGTTTATGTTTACATTCTTTGTTTATGTTTACATTCCTTGTTTATGTTTACATTCAATGTTTATGTTTACATTCAATGTTTATGTTTACATTCATTGTTTATGTTTACATTCCTTGTTTATGTTTTCATTCAATGTTTATGTTTACATTCCTTGTTTATATTATAATTTAGATGTAGATTTAAAATTTAATGTTTATGTTTACATTCATTGTTTATGTTTACATTCATTGTTTATGTTGACATTCATTGTTTATGTTTACATTCATTGTTTATATTTACATTCATTGTTTATGTTTACATTTATTGTTTATGTTTAATGTTCAGTGTTTGTGTTTATATTCTGTGTTTATGTTATGTTCACACTTTGTGTTTACTTTTATATTTTATTTTGTGTCCAATAGAATTGAAAAATTGTAAGAAATAAAAATGTCGAATTTGAAAATTCTGAAGTAACCGAATTATTTTTCTAATACCCACCTCGACGAATAATACCCTCTCTTTTTAAAACCTGTCAGTTAACTGTTAACACACTTTCACAAGCAATGTTCCTCGACACCATAGTCTTCAAGTTAAAAATTGCAGAATGAGAAAAATGAAGATGCATTGTCTGTGAATTAAAACTGAATCACTCCTCGCCGACGTGAACACCTCTTTTTAGAAAAGTCGAAAAATTTTCTACTTTATTAAATTTGCTGCCGTTGCTCGTACATCAACTTCCTGTTTGAACTGCATTCTCAAAAAATTTATTTTCTCCGTGTTACAGTTCTAACAATTTTCGAAACCTCTTACACTTTTGTCGTAATCAAAAATTTTAATTAAGTCATATATGAAAATTGCAAAATTTTGTGAAAAAAAATGTGTTAAAAATTAATAAGTCTCATTATTGTCTCACGATATTGTTTTCTTGTTCACAAAAATTTGTTAACAATATAGTAAAAAAATGTGTAAAAAAATGACAGAGAAATAAAAGCAGCAAATACGCAATTTTAGAAAAAGAGGTGAATATCTTTTGGAAGCTATTAAACTTTTCCAATTTGAGAGGAGAATTCCCACGGAAACTTTTCTTGGAGTGCTCATTCTAAACTCTCGTCTGGCCAGCGTTTATGATGTCTGTAATTAACTTCCTATTCAATGAGAGCAACAAAAATTGCATCTTTAATGCGTTCTATTTTTCGCAGAATAAAATTACTCTGTACTCTGGATTTATGGTAGCGTAAAGTTTCTGATATTAAAAAAGATCGTTATTATTTCAGTTCCATTGTTCTACTTATTTGTACTCCTGACTTTATACATATGTTTTGTTTATTTACGTAACTAAATCTTTATATGATATTATGTATTATATATATTTTAAATAAATTGATTCATGGACTAAAAAGTTCGTATGTCCATTAGGTATAAAATATTTACAGCACCGAATTGTAAGTTAATTTATTTGTTAATTAAAATTATTATAAATACTGTCTTTTCAAAACAGCTGTTTATAACTTTTTTATAACCTACTTTCCTATTTAGAGTTATGCAGCTCGATTAATAACTGCAAATAACAATATCTAATTGTAATTTAATTGATTTATATAGTTGAAATTATGAAAACTTCATTTTCGTGCGCTTTTTGAATTTGAATTTACGCGCGCTTTTGTGACTGCGCCGCTGGCGACATCTGGCGGTGAGCGTAGGAATCAGGAAATTAGATAATTGCTTTTTTTCGTAAAATAAACCATTTATAAACCTCAATAATGTATAAAAATGATTCTGTAGTCTCAATGTAATTCAAATAATGCCATTATAGCGTATTTAACACAGTAGAATCGAAATATTAAAATAATGCATTTAATGGACAGTAAAACACTAGCGCCGCGTAGCGTGGACACCCTTGTACTAAACGGTACTAAATTTTATACATATACACATATAAATACGCGCGCGTATGCATACGTATGGAACAAGCATGGATTAATAAGTTCTGTAGCAAGGGATCTCAATTTAAACAGTTGTTAATCAGTCGATACGTACATTGAAATTTTCAGCTACGCAGAACTTTCATTAAACAAAGACGTGCAAGAGATTTCTCAGTTCTTAGATTTAGAATATAATTAATACATTGGAATAAATGGCTACTTTAGAGGATAAATCTATCTGGGAAGATGGAGAGGTATAAAGCACAAACTAGTTTCGTATAGGTTAAGAAAGAATGACAAGCATATAAATGAAGGCATAAAATAATATTTTTATTTAACTCACAATTACATACTAGTTTTAATTCTTAAAATCTAATATAATTATTGTTATAATCATTTAAACAGCCTGCAATCAAGTTATGATCTTATTAAATTATTGTCAGATTTGAAAATATAATTGTTTGTTTATGCATGAATATACCATTTTCAATTATATATGTAATAACTGTTTTCAATTATATATGTAATAAATGATATATTGCATCAGATAATAACAGAACAATATTGTTTTTACAGGAGTCATTGGGTGAAGATGTTTTAAGAATGTCCACCGATGAAATTGTATCCCGTACACGTTTACTGGACAATGAAATAAAAATCATGAAAAGCGAAGTAATGAGAATTTCCCACGAACTTCAGGCACAAAATGATAAGATCAAGGAAAATACGGAGAAGATTAAAGTAAATAAAACCTTACCTTATTTAGTATCCAATGTTATAGAACTGTTAGATGTTGATCCCCAAGATATGGGAGAAGAAGACGGTGCAGTTGTTGATTTAGATGCGCAAAGAAAAGGAAAGTGCGCAGTAATTAAAACCTCCACTCGACAAACATACTTTTTACCGGTGATTGGATTAGTTGACGCAGAAGCATTAAAGCCCGGTGATTTAGTAGGTGTTAATAAGGACAGTTATCTTGTACTTGAAACATTACCGGCTGAGTACGATGCAAGAGTAAAAGCCATGGAAGTAGATGAAAGGCCTACAGAGCAGTATTCAGATATTGGTGGTTTGGACAAACAGATTCAGGAATTAATAGAGGCTGTTGTGTTGCCTATGACGCACAAAGAGAAATTTGAGAATCTTGGTATTCAACCTCCTAAAGGTGTACTTTTGTATGGACCACCAGGAACTGGAAAAACTTTATTGGCTAGAGCTTGTGCTGCCCAGACAAAGTCCACGTTTTTGAAACTAGCAGGTCCCCAACTTGTTCAAATGTTTATCGGTGATGGTGCAAAATTAGTAAGAGATGCATTTTCACTAGCAAAAGAGAAAGCACCTGCAATTATTTTCATTGATGAATTAGATGCAATTGGTACAAAAAGATTTGACTCTGAGAAAGCTGGTGATAGGGAAGTACAGCGTACAATGTTAGAACTGTTAAATCAGTTAGATGGATTCAGTTCAACTGCAGATATTAAAGTAATTGCAGCTACTAACAGAGTAGATATTTTAGATCCAGCCTTATTGAGGTCAGGTCGTTTGGATAGGAAAATTGAATTCCCTCATCCAAATGAAGAAGCCAGAGCACGTATTATGCAAATTCATTCACGAAAAATGAACATGTCTCCAGATGTTAATTTTGAAGAATTATCAAGATCCACTGATGATTTTAATGGCGCTCAATGTAAAGCTGTTTGTGTGGAAGCGGTATGTAATAATGTCATATTCCAATATTAAAGTTTTGTTGAAGCATTAATAATTGATTTTTTATGGTATTTTTCAGGGTATGATTGCACTAAGGCGTAATGCAACTGCAGTTACTCATGAAGACTTAATGGAAGCTATTAACGAAGTTCAAGCAAAGAAGAAAGCAAATCTTAATTACTATGCTTAAGATTCATTATTCAATTATTTATTAATGATACTCTACAATAAGTACAAGTAAAAATTGTATTGATAACAGACTTGAATTTTAATAAAAAACTGATACTGTTTGTAAAATACGTAATTCGAAATGAACATATTAAAAGTTATATTAAATAGAAATTGTTTTGTTTATTTATAAAATCCATAACCCATGAGACACTCTTAACGATGACGTAATTAGTTTTTGAATCGGAGCAATTTTGATTTTTCGAAAGTTTGTTGCCCAAAATCCCGAAATCAGCAATTTGGAATTCAAAAATCGACCTCGACAATTCTTGGAAATGACGCCATCAAAATACTAGGAAGTGGCAATTTTCTATTTTATTAGTACAAATTTTTATTGAAATCAATTGGGTGCAAACATTTGGATACAAGTGCAACAACGGGATGCATTTAGTTGTCAACGTATAGAATAAATTCACCGCAGAAGGAAAATTGGGGCAGCGCCATCTAGCGGTTAGAGTCCAGAAGCTACTCCTGGTAACAGGATCGCAGAAAAGTGCAGGAGGTATGCGAAGTAGAAGGTGTCCCGCCCATACGGCGCGCATGCGCAGTAGAGCTGGTCTAGACACGCCTTTCCAACATGGCGGCTGAGGAGGTGTCCCACGCACCGGCGCGCATGCGCAGTAGCATCGCGTCAGTCCCTATAGGCGATAATGTGCAACACTATGAAAAAAACGTTAATTGCTCATTTTCTGGGCACAATTTATGCACTTTTATGATCGAAGAAAGATGAGTGATTCCTTAGCTACCTTCTCGTACCATACATGCTCAGATTTTTATTGGAATTAATTAGTTATGATTATTTTACTGCAGGCGGTACCGAATGACGCGGTGTCTTGCAGTCGAATATTCATTAATAACTAATTATTGCCAATGAAAACGTGAACAAATGTAATATGGGAATGTAGCTAAAGAATCAGTAACCATTCTTCGATCATAAAAGTTCATAAATTGTGCTCAGAAAGTGAGTACTTAATGTTTTTTTACACCTATGCTTTGTGTATCCGGAGTAAGAGGTATCCCGTGCAAACTACGCGCATGCGCAGTAGTACCGCGTCACTCCGCATAGACGATAATGAGCAGGAGTACCCAAAAATCATTAATTGCTCATTTTCTGAGCACAATTTATGTACTTTTATGATCGAAGAATGATCACTGATTCTTGAGCTACATTCCCATATTACATTTGTCCCGATTTTTATTGGCAATAATTAGTTATTGATGAATATTCAACTGCAAGTCGCCGCGTTATTCGGTACCGCCTGCAGTAAAATAATAATAACTAATTTATTCCAATAAAAATCTGAGCATGTATGATATGAGAATGCAGCTAGGGAATCACTGATTATTCTTCGATCATAAAAGTGCATAAATTGTGCCCAGAAAATGAGCAATTAACGTTTCTTGCAGTGTTGCATATTATCGTCTATACGGAGTGGCGCGACACTACTGCGCATGCGCGCCGACTGCGCGGGATACATCTTACTCCGCATACCTCCTTTACTTTTCTGCGCTCCTGATACCAGGAGTAGATTCTGGACCCCAACCGCTAGATGGAACTAACTGAAATTTGATTTTGCCGACCTGTCATTGCTTTAGAAATGATGAATTAGTCTGAACTAATGTGATATCAGAAGATCGATAATGATCATTTTTCAAACTAATCATTTTTCAGTGTAAAATGTGTAAAATAAGACTCCCAAAATATTGTCGACTTTTTAAATTAATTACTTTTAAAAACATTTCACTAATTATATCATGCAAAACGTAGGTGATATATGTATAGAACAATACTATAAATATTTACAGAAAATTGGTTTTATTTTTATCAACATAAATTAATTACTTTCATAGACAATAATTGTAACTGAACAAAGTTTATACTGTATGATTAATCAGTTTTTGGTGGAAACTATAAAATGGTTAATAATCTTCTTCTTTTTTACGATTAATGTGAAATACAAAATAATCGTTCTTAACTCAAGTAGTTGTACATGAAGAAAATAGAAGTGTTGATTAATAAAATCTTCTCATCGCCTTCTATGACTTCTCTTCTTTATCCTGCAATAATGATTAAGTCTGTTAATACTTCACGTAAATAAACATGTTATTCATATTAATAATCAAAATGAATGTTACTTTTTAGGTCCTTTAACAAAGCACCAATCGACTGAGATAGGTTGTCCTAAAATTTCTGTTCCATTTAAAGCATCTTTTGCTGCTTGTGCTTCTTTAAACGTTTCATATTCAACTAAAGCATATCCTTTTAAGAATCCTGTTCTTCGGTCCAAATTTAAATGCAGATTTTTAATTTGTCCAAATTCTGAGAATTTGTCTTGAATATCATCTTCTTGTGCTTCTTCGTGTACTGAATTTATAAACAGAATCCATCCTTCTACAGCTAGAGAATATAATAACAAGATTTATTGCTAATATACCAGTAAATAAACATAATTATATAATAATTTTGACATAATTCCTACATCTTTGTGGACCCGGTTCATCGTCATCTTCTTCAACAATGTTCATTGACTCGTAGTGACCAACATCGTCACGAGTAGAAACCAACTCTGCACCATGTCCTCTACCTTTCCTTCTCTTCGCCTTTTCCTTCAAACGTGCAATACCCTCTGAAATAATATAAAAACGCATTCTCAAAAACTATTGGAAACATGTACAAAGATGTATAGGTTATAAAGAAAGTACTGCACAAAATATTTATCCTTCAAGAAAATATTCAACTGTATCAAATAATAACAGATACTAATAGTAGCTATGTTGTAGATTATTGTTTAATAAAATTAAATAATTCTATGCACAACATTCTTCTTCATCTAAATACTTCCACAAATGGAATGAAGGAAGTTAGAACAAACTGTGCATATTCAAACACATAAAACCACGATAAAACGAAATCCAAACTTACGATCGCCTTCATCATCAACTTCAAATTCTTCTGCATTATCAATATCTAATACATCTGCCATGATTTAATTTATATTTGCTTTCTTCTAACCTTAAACACCACTTGAGCGAAAGTTATGTTTACGACACGTAATGGACGCACTAAGTACGGTCATATACTACGTACAATTTAGATGGATGAGTAACTATAATTTTTGCATTGCAGTTACCTTCAGAGTGATCGACCTTCCCATAGTAAATTGAAATTTATCGTAGAGAACGAGATATCGATTATGAATCGTATTTCAAATGTTATCGATCGATTCTACAATCTGCGCCAAATTTCAAACTAAAAACACTAAATTAACTTGTGAGACCAACAACATTACAACAAAATTCTTTGAAATATGTAACTTAACAAATAAAATGACGTCGTTCCAAGGCCCAAAACAAAAGTAAAAATGTAGCATTTGTGATAAATGTAACTGGGTCAGTACTGTATTTATTTATTAAACATTTACAGCCAATACAACTACTTACACATAAGATGGCAACTGCTCCAGTAGCAGATAGTTCTCCAAAACCTTTATTAAAGTCCTCAGATAATGAACACGATGATAAAACAGACAAGAAATTAACTGTTCTCGAATCACACGGTTATAATCTTGGAAAAACGATAGGATCCGGTTCATATGCTACCGTAAAAGTATGTTATGCAAAAAAACAATTTGTCAGAAATTAATGTATATAAAAAAAGATACTGAATTGTTATAAAAATATGTGATGCGAAGATCGCTAAATCCTGTCGACATGATTGCCAAGTAGCAATAAAAATAGTTTCAAAGTTTCAAGCACCCGGCGAATATTTAAAGAAATTTTTACCACGTGAAATTGAAGTTGTGAAAGGTTTAAGGCATCCAAATTTAATCCGTTTTCTTCAGGCAATCGAAACAACCCATCGGTTAGTCAATTAATTAGGTTTATAAATATATATAATGATTCAGAAAATTCTATATTTAGGGTATACATTATTATGGAATACGCTCAAAATGGCAGTTTACTAGATATAATAAGGCGTGATACTTTTATTGATGAAATCCGTAGTCGCAGATGGTTTCGACAATTACTCGAAGCAATTGATTATTGTCACGGACGCGGAGTAGTTCATAGGTAAAAATATGATTACATGTATAGAAATTAATGATCATAATACTAAAATTAGTTGCAATTTACAAATCAATTTCGTTTAAGAGATGTCAAGTGTGAAAACCTTTTAATGGATTCTAATTTCAATGTTAAACTATCCGATTTTGGATTTGCACGTGGTCAAATGAAACCAAAAAACGGTATAAATCCATTGAGCGAAACCTTCTGCGGAAGCTATGCGTATGCCTCGCCTGAAATATTAAAGGGAATCCCATATTTACCTCAATTGTCTGATGTATGGTCCATGGGTGTAGTACTTTATGCAATGGTTTACGGTCGACTACCATTTGATGACACGAATTACAACCAACTTCTAAAGGTACCCAGGTACATTAAGAAAACAAATTAAAAACGAAATAGAAACCGATGATACGAAAGTTATTTCATGTTCGTTTACCTAAAATTCCATTTCGATATTAACTTACATTCTTTTCATTACATAGCAAGTACAAAGCAGAATTACATTTCCTAAGGATCCAAAGGTATCTCAACCTTGTCGTTCTCTTATCTCACGTATACTTGTACCACAACGAACACGGTTACATATTGATAGGATAAGAAATGATGTTTGGCTTTCTGCATCCTTGGTTACAGTTCAAACTTCTACTACTGATACTCTCATGGTAACATTTTATTTTGTCTTTTTTTTTATTTAATTAATAGTTGATATTTCTTTATCACATATCACATACTCCTTTAGAATGCTCCATACACATTACCAAAGGCTACTGAAATAAAGGTGAATGAAACGAGTAAAAAAATAAACAAGCATACAGATATTAAAGGTCAAATTATCACTATCCGTCAATCATCTGATTTAGGTATTGCAGGTCAAAACAATAATAACGATGTAAACTTGAAATAAATCGTATTACCAAACAATATCGCTATTTTAACTTCCTCTATTTCGTTTGATATAAAAGTTATCACAGAACTATGGCACCTTTATTTATAAATAATGTTACTTTTACAAATTTAATAATTAATACAAGAATTAATAGTCTAAGCAAAAAGGACCTGCCCAAATGCATTATAGCTGGAAAATACAGTACATGGTACTGTACTCGTTCAGTCATGAAGAATAACGATACTTGGCAACCAAAAGTACAATTATTGTACTTATCACAAAAATACCAAGAGCAGTTGCTTTATGTATATGATGTGCGCTATCTGGAAGAAAATTGTTTGGACGTGTTAATATAATGGCACAACAATGTGATTATCTATTTATGCTTTGCAATTATATTTACCTTTGGTAACTGTTTCTTGTTCCCAATTTAAACTTCTCTCAATCCCCATCTTCCATTGTGAATACAGTTTATCTCTTTCTGCATAAAATATTATATTTTTAATATATGAATTAACTTACACGTAAGAAAAGGATCATATTAAAAGTACCGTTTTCGCTTATGGCAGCTAAAAAGGTATCACTCGGAACGACACCATCTAATTTCAAATCCCACTTGCGTATACCATCCGCACTTCCCGCTGCTATTGCAGCTCCAAGTGCAGTAGTCTCACACATCAAAGGCCTCACTTTCTTGTAAAATTTGATATTTGATCAGATATTTATATTACTGATTTATTTCTCTTATTTCTTCTACATACACAAAGCTAAATACTCTTTAAAAAATATTTCGTTTACCAACTGGAATTCCACATATGTCAGCTTGCATTTGCATTAACAAATTATTGCTAGTCATAGACCCATCAACTAATAGTTTGGATAAAACAAATCCAGTCTCCTCTTTCATAGTTTCTAAAATGTCTCTTGTCAGAAAACAAACAGCTTGCAAAGCTGCCTTTACAATATGTGTATAATTAGTCTTTTCAGTAATTCCGCATATAACACTGAAATGTAAACACTTTGCAAAAGAGATGTGATAGTAACATCAATAAGGACTTTTAATTCTATAGTGCAATACAGTTACAATGTTAGATTACATATTATACTATTTACCTCCTTGCATCTTTTCTCCAATATGGAGCATACAGTCCAGAAAATGCAGGCACAAATGTGATGTGATTATCAGCTGGAATTTTTGCGGCAACAGTTTCAGATTCTGTTACATCTGATATTATATCAAGATTATCTTTTAGCCACTTAATGACTGCTCCAGCTACCGCTACAGAACCCTCAAGAGCATATACAGGAGTTGCATCTGGTCCGAATTGATAAGCAACTGTTGTCAATAGACCATGAGATGAGTTTATAATCTAAAAAATTATTTGTTAATATCTATTATATAAAAAATATTTCATCCAATATTAGAGTTGATCTTACAGCACTTCCAGTGTTGTATAAAAGAAAACATCCTGTCCCATATGTGCTTTTTGCTTGACCCCTTTGTAAACACATCTGACCTACCAATGCTGCCTGCTGATCACCTAAGACCTAAGAATAAATACTGCTTTATAAGAAATTACTCACTTGTTAGTAAATGTATTACATGCATTATCTATCATTCATTTCATAATTATAAAATGATGCATACCCCTGATATTGGTACCCCTGAGAGGGTGTCACCCTGTATATAACCATATATTTCAGATGAGCTTCGAATTTCAGGTAAAATTTCTGATGGTATATCAAAAAATGATAGTAATGTTGGATCCCATTCTAAAGTGGCGATATTCATTAACATTGTTCGTGAAGCGTTTGTAACATCTGTAGCATGAATGCCATGGTTTGTTCCACCAGTTAAATTCTATAATAAAAAATAATACCTTCAAGACATTTTGGTACAAAAATGAGTTTTAATAAAATTATTTGATAATAAACTCACCCAAATTAACCAAGTATCAATGGTTCCAAACATGCATCGCTTCTTCTTCAGGGCTTCACGAACACGAGGCACATGAATTATTAACCACTTTAATTTTAATGCACTAAAATATGGGCTAATTGGTAAGCCACAGAGTGGCTTCAAATAATCTTTATTTTTGTTACGTATCGTTTTTAATATATCATCTATAATTGAAGTAGTTCTCATATCCATCCACACTGCAAGTAAATTGAAATTTATCTATGAAATGTTTAATTTCTATTAAAGATATAATTATATACAGAAGTAGATGTTTATATCAGTTATTACCAATAGCATTATATAATGGCTCTCCAGTTTGAGAATCCCATACAACTGTAGTTTCTCTTTGGTTTGTTATACCGACTGCAACAATATCACTAGGATCAATCGTAAGTTGTCTTAAATTATGTACAGTTTCACGAAGGCATTCTCTAACTGCTCTTAGTATTTCCATACAATCTTGCTCAACCCATCCCTCTTTTTGACATATTGAGTCTAGAGGTACTTGGTGATATGTTAATACTTCGGATGTGTTTGCAGCAAACACCTACAACAATAATACAATATATTAATTAATGTATAAAAATCATGTACATTGTAGAACAAAAAAATACAAGTAACAAAATACTGTTTAATTTCTTTCAAATAATTTAATATAATTTCTTTAATACATGCGTCATATATAGAGGAGAACATTATGTTAAAATAGTTTAATGTTACAAGTAATCAACAAAATTGTAGTACCAAAAATCTAGCACTACTTGTCCCTTCATCGATTGCACCGACGAGGGGTCCATAACTACTTGTCGGCTCATGTTTGTTCATTTCACAAAAAAAGTTATTGAACACTTGTAAATAATTATGTGATTTTTTTCGATTACAGTTTGCCGGTAATTTAAACAATTAAACGTCACAATCATGAATGTGAAATTATTAGAGAAGGATGTAGATGAACATGATTTTAACAGGTTAAGAAACTAATGAAATCATTCGTTAAAAATAAGCGACTTCAGATCACGCGCAAGTTACTGGCTGCTTTTCATCGATCGTCTCTCCTTCACAAGTATCAAGAACTACCATTTGTATTCTAATATCTATCATAAATCGTCTACCGGTTTCCACTAACGGATATGCTTCACCTAGATCGGTACACTACTTTTTAAAAAGTGGCGGCGTTTCATTAAACATGACGCTAGGCAAACTATAATTTGAATCACTATCAAATAGAAAAAAAAAATATATGCAAATACTATATTTCTATTGGTTCCCAGAACCGATTTAAAAATTGAAAGAGAAACGAATTATCTATGTTACTTTTTTTCATGGAGCTATTATCATTGGAATTTGAAATATAGGAATGAAGTGTAAGCTTGAATTATAAATTAATTAATAATACATGAACTGTATAAAACATTCTACAAATATAGTATGCGATAAATGAAAAGTATTGTAACTCTTCAAACTGTAAATGAACCGTTCCTTTTAATAAACAATGAAACATCCTTTACGATTGAAATATGTGTACGTAATAAATTCTGTAAACTTTCATATTATCAATATATGCGATTCTAAATATGTTTTTACATTTCTTCGATGCAGAACGACTGAAATTTTGTAAAATATGGCTCCATTACCCGTGGAAAGGATCCGATAGAGGGCATTCGACGCGTGCATACGCAATCGCGTGCCTCCACCTAACCGCAGAGGTGACATCAAATTGTCGATCACGTTCAAAAAAGTGGCTACCGTTTTGGCGGATATTTTTCGTTGCAGTTTCGTCGCAATCAACATCCCTACTTGTCATGAGGGCCTAAATGGCGTTGGCATCCAGACCCGTCTGCCGTTTTGCTCGCTGCCAATCGTTCGAACAGAGAAACGAAAATTTCAAGTCAGTGCTGGCAACTTTTTACGTTTATTATAAAGGCTTCATTTTGCGACGAGGAACGCAGGCAAATATTTTGTTTACCGTTCCTCGCGGGTTATTGTTAGGGTTATTGGATTTTAGCGGTTACTTATCGATGTGGGCAAACAACGAATTGTTTCGTTGCATGTTAGAACAAACGAGCCCGTTGGACGCCCTGCCAAGTTATTTATTGTTCCTTCGTTCGTACGATGTATCGTCGGATACGTTATTGTTCGACGAAATACAATGTCGTTGAACGTTTTCTTGTTTTCAGTGCACGACGTGCGCTGTTACATAAGAAGACTAGACTCAAAATTTGATTCAAACAGATTCTAGCCTCGTTCGCGTAACTTGGCTATGAGAATCAAAAATGACTTCACGAAATGCAAAGTACTTGATACTGTTCTTTTTATGTAGCTTTACAATGTAATTTACCGTGTTTTTTTGGTTCTTTAATGTTATACTTCATGCACGAGTTGGTTCATATTCTAAATGTTATTTTATGGAAAGTTATTTTAAGTGACACTTTATCAGATCCAATACTATAAAAACTTTACTTTCCATGTGCTGGATTCATTATGTATTGTATTAACATCCTTTGATAAAAATAAATATATTAACATGTGCATTGGTTTTTGCAGTTGCCGAAAAGATGACGGCTGATTCTGAGAAAGATATCGTTCATTGTTTAATATGTAATAGTAAAGTCGGCGTATCTACTAGGAATAGTATACGTATTTTTAATGAAAATTCTGTAACATCATCGGAGAAACCACTTGTAGATACAATTTGTAATGTCTTAGAAATAGATTTAAACGAAGAGAATGCACATTCTCTTGTTATGTGTAAAAAATGTTATAAGTTGTTCAACGAGGTAAATAAGATACTAATTATTATATTATCTGTAATTATGTGAAAATAGTTGAAAGGTAACTGTATGTCTGCAGGTTGATGAGCTTGAAAGTCGATTGACAGAGGTAAAACTAGAACTTTTCAATAATTATAAGAAGACTATCAAAAAGATATCTGATGTTCAAACCGAAGAAGAATATAATGATCATGATTATATAGAAAATGCAGAAAGTCAGTGTACAGACACGGATATGAAATATTCGCAGAGGGTAGTTAAGAAAATTCAATTGTACAAATTATGCTTTAAAATATTTTTTACATAACCATAATACTGAAATATATTTAAAGGATGAAGAAGAAATGCAAGAGGAGGAGTTGGAAGGTGAAGAAGAGAGATTGGAAGAGGAAGAGGAACCTTCCTGTGAACCAGAAGAAGTTGTTCTTAAAATTGAACAAATAGCTGAAGCAAGTAATGCAGAAGAAAAAAAGAGGATGAAAAGGTCAAAAGTTTCAGCAAAAGTTGAAATTTTGCAAGAACAAGTAGGTATTTTTCAGTTGAATACACAAACTCTGATTAAACATTTCTTCAACTGTTCATTTCTGTTTAGATTGTGAGTAGAGATGGTTCGATATACACCTGTTTATTATGTGGAACCGAAGAAGATAAAACTGTAGGAGATGCAAAGTCTATTATTGCTCACATGAAAAGTGTCCATGAAACTCGTTTGTACATTTGTGACATATGCGGAGACGATTTTAAAAAAAGGAATGAACTTTCTGTTCACCTCGATGATCACGTTGCTAAGGAGGAGGGAGATTTCCAGTGTGAGATATGTAATAGAATATTTAGTAATTTGCGGTTGTTCAGAATTCATAAACGGATACATTATCCCCAAGTAAAGTCATGGCCATGCGAAACATGTGGTAAACGATATAGGTGTGTTACGACGTGTGTCGATACTCTAATGATATTTACATTGCATGATAACTTAATGTTTTCTGCAGTTCCAGAAATTTACTAGAGGAGCATATCAATACACATACAGGCGTTCGTCCATACGTATGTGAAAACTGTGGTAAAGATTTTGCTTCCAAATATACATACAAGGCACATATAAAAACACACGAAGTACGACCTCGTCCGTATGAGTGTTCACAATGTAATAAAACATTCTTGAGTCAACAAAACCTTAATCAACATGAAAGAACTCATAATGGTGTCAAGGAATATGTTTGTCATCAATGCGGTACGATTTACTGATTAATAAATTTAGCTTTATATGCTAAATAGCAGTTTCATTGCTGATGTAAACGATTAAATGTACAGGAAAAGCATTTGGTTCTCCACATAATCTGGAAGTGCACAATATAGTACATACAGGTTACAAACCATACATATGTAGGATGTGTGGTAAAGCGTTTGCTCGTAAGGCTGAGATAAGGGATCATGAAAGAACTCATACTGGTGAAAAACCGTATCAGTGTGAATTTTGTGGAGCTACTTTTAGGTACATTTATTTTGTAATTTTTTATTATAATTTGTAAGAAATATTTATTATATTTTTTTAATTGTTTAGTCAAAGATCAAATTTACAATCACACAAACGTGCGACGCATTACAATGACAAACGGTATAAATGTGACGATTGCGGGAAGGGATTTAAACGACGAAGACTGTTGGATTATCATATAAAAGCAGCTCATACTGGTGAAAGACCATACAAATGTGAAGAATGTTCAGCAACGTTTGTTTATCCGGAACATTTCAAAAAGCATATGCGTATACATACTGGAGAGAAACCTTATTTGTGTGAGGTGCATACTGTAGAAATTATATAACTATAGAAAACAGACATTGTTTATATATTTTTACTTAAAGTATCATAAAATTGCAGGTTTGTGGTAAAGCATTTAATAGCAGAGACAATAGGAATGCACATCGATTCATACACAGTGATAAAAAACCATATGAATGTTTAGTATGCGGTATGGGATTTATGCGGAAACCTTTGCTGTACGCTCACATGCAAACTCAAGTGAGTTAATGTGTTTCCCTAAGATAATAAGCTTACATTCGATGCTTAATCTTTAATATTACGTGTTTTAGGGTCATTTGAACGATACTATTGTAGTTAATCAACCACGACTAACTACAGAAGATGATCAGGTAATGGCGATTCCTGATAATAACGTAGAACTTCTAATGGACGAAGCAGAAAATGATCAGGTAATTAGGGGCATTTCATCTTTTATATATTATACAAAAACTGCTATTTCAATATTTATGTTTAGCTGGAGGAAACTGAATTGTATGTGACCGAATTAAAAGATCACGTTATTATACAACAAAACGATGATCAGATATATAACGAAGAAGATGTATTAAATATTCCTGCAGAAGAAAATGTAGATGAAGAAGTAGGCCATCTGGTTAACGAAGAGGTATCTAGCCTTGAATATTAAATATCGTGATCAGTATTAATATGTAATAAACAATTAAATGTTAAAATTGTTGTTATGTTTAGATCGATTTTGTTGAAAATGAGGGAATGGAGTGTAAAGTTGAAGATTCGGAACAAGTAGAAGAAGTATATGCTTATAACGAAACTGAGGATGGTGAAACAATAGTTGTACCAGCTACCTCGGAGTACAAAGAAGTAGGGGAGGAGAAGAACGCGGTTCGATTAGTGCAAATTCGATTTCCAACATCGGTTGGCGGCGAAGGTCGAAGTTGGTTAAGCTTAGTACCAAACACATGAAACTTGGTACCATTATTGTTATGTACTATAGCTTTCTGATCAGAGAATCGCTTCTTAATAAATTTCTACTAATAATGTAAAATTGACATTAATATGAAAGTGAGCAGCGAACCAATACACTTTACATGGAATGTAAGTGTTGTGTTAAAAGTGATGCGAATTCGAAACTTGCAACATGAAGATAGATTTATGTTTGAATACATTCTTGTTATTTTAAAAAAAAAACCTACATTAGTCTAATTGAATAGTACATTGCGGTTGCGTTTGACCATTATTGGTACGGAAGGCACGAAACTTAACTTTTAACTGCAAATTATTGCGTGTAATGTTATAGTTTTAAACAGTGATGGGTAAATGAAGTGCCTATAGAGAGATCACGAACACTGGTGCACACGGACCGTGCAGTGATATGGTGTCAGATTTAGAAATTTAGAGATATAGAAATTTCAAATTTTCAAACTTTTGAACTCTCAAATTTTCAAATTTAGGAACTTAGTGGCTTAGAAATTTTGTACCCTCGCAGGCGCAGTTGTCCATCACTGGTGTTAAACACGGTTTTTTAAGTTGTTTGCGGAAGAAAATGTTTCAGTTAATGAAATGAAATAAAATTCAAGAAATTTCTCCTTAAGAAAGCACAAGCAAATCATAACGTCAAATTAGACGGTTTAGAATTATTTATCGTACAGCCAGTCAGTAGTGTAATTTTAATTATTATTTAAACTTTACAAGTCGCGTTTGTACTTTTACTTCTTAATTTTTTCGATATTTTATTAAGTCTCATATACATTAATAGTGAACGTCCAAGAAAGAAAGTTGGTCATTCGTTTTAAAATGAATCAATAACATGCGTACTCGAATTTTTGTTTGTACATCTTTTCACGGCGATTTTCACTGCTAGACTGAATTATAACACTAAACATACATTGCGTGTTTATCTTTTATCGTTAATGGTATTTTTTTTACGCATTTAATGTACAGCTTATATTATACAAGAAAACCATGTTACTGAAAATCAGAAATAATTTCATAAAAATTATGTGTAAAACTAAGTTGAAAGTAATCAGATGTATATCTGCATTTTTGTAATTGATTAATAGGTCGACTTTAATTTCGGTTTCAACCAAATTTCGGAGTTATCAAGTTATCGTTGTATTGAATATTCATTTTATTTGTATTATTATGTGTAATATTGTCTATAAATATTAATACAAGCGGGTACAAATAAATATAATGTTCTTACACATTGTTCGTATTTTTAATCCCCTTTAACCAAGTAGATATTAATGAACAAATGTTCACACAGATCAAAAAGCTTGAAAAAAAAAAAAATATAAAAAGATAGAAATTTGGAAATTAAAGTAATTACAGAATTGATAGGGGCTGATGGGTGCACATGTTGTGCAGAAACGTTCAGAGGGATGGTTTTGATAAATGACAGGAAATTACGGAACAGTGAGATAGTTCATTCAGCGATTAATTGTTACGCTATTGTAGACTGAGCCATCAAGCAGCATCTCCTGGCTCTCAATAAGTTAAATTGAGTGTGAATAATATTTGAATCCGCCAGTCTCCGTGTAGAGAATTCATACCTTAATGTCTCTTTATCCGGTTCGGTCTTTCAAAACCTACTGCACACAATGGCATTCAAGAGTACTTAATTTTTCATAAAGAGACAGAGATTTTAATAACCGCTCATTAAATCGCCGTAATTCTTATAGTCAGCTATTCGTTTTAATAATGCACTTATACGGACCGAATCATTAAAATGAACTTTTGCTACAACAGTTGCTTTTCGACTTTTCAGAATACGTCAATTTTCTAGCGTATTTAATTATGCTCAATAATTAAAAAATTAATTGAAATCTCTTTCATGGGGCCGTTCTATTAAGTTGGTAATTACATTCTGTACCTTTACAGTTTCTGTTATATAGTTTATAGTAATTCAACTTTCATTGAAATTAACCTCGCAATTTCCACCCTTCTTTTCTTGATTAGTATACCATTTTGTGGATATTAGTAGCTTTTTAACAAATTTAAATACATTCTACTGAAACAGATATGAATTTAGTAAGTTATATTATTTCTCATACATTTTTAGAATTACAACTTTGGAAAGTCACAAATTTTCAAATTCATCTTGAATCTCCAGAAACATGGAGTAATTTTTATGCATTGGAGATGTAAGGAGTAATATAGAGTTTCGAAAATGGAAATAAAACTACAGAAATATGAAGTATGTAAATCTGCAATAATTTGCGACATAAATCTTGAAGGAACAAGAATTTATTGATACATATAAGACGTTTAGAAATTCTCTTCGTCTTGTACTCGGGCGCACGTGTACTCGACGTTTCTCACATTAATTAATCGACAAGTTTAATTGAATTGTGTTGTCAGTTAACCGAGATTTTAGTGTAACTTCAATGTTTCATGAAATACACAGGGTGGACAAATAATTACTATCACGTTAAATTAACGACTAACAGTAACAACAATTTTTGAATGAATAATCCATTTCTTTGTTATTTTGATTTTATTAACCTTGTAATATGCAAAAACGTTCATATAAAATTTTGTAAATATTTTTTACTCCACCCACAAGTACACGTTGTGACTACTCACATAATTTTCGTCGTAAATTCCGAAGTAAATTTCTTCATCGATGTAAATCCAAATCCAAACTCCAACGAAAGGCATTATATTCACATTTCTACTTCGTCCACGTCTCTTTTTCTCTTCCATTTATTTCACACTCTGTGTACCAAGTATGCGAATGTCGACGCGTATTACTTAAGAGCATCGTGTTTTTCAAGTATCGCGGTGTAGAATGAACGAAAACCCAGGAGATTTGTTTTTCATCGAGCCCGTGCATAGAAAGATATACAAAAGCAGGAACGAGAAAAACCTGCTATATGCATGTACACTCGAGTGCAATGTAAGCTTCCTTTGGACAAGGAATACATATGTAAGTTTGCAAGCTTTTAAATTCATAAATTCATATATTCTCAAATATCTCAGTTTCCGAATTTCTAAACTTTAGAATTTTACAATTTTAAAACTTTCAAACTTTTTAATTTTGTAGTTCTCAAATTGAAAATCTCAAAGTTTCAAATTTGTAAATTTTGTTAATTGAGTATGCAAATTCTTCAATTTCTCCATTTACAAAACTCTAGATTTCCAAATTCCTGAACCTCCATTATAGACGACAAAATTTCTAGATTTTCAAATATCTACGTTTCCAAATTTCTACATCCCTAAATTTCTACATCCCCAAATTTCTACATTCCCAAGTTTCTACACCCCCAAATGGCTACATCCCCAAATTCCTACACCCCCAAATTTTTACATCCCCAAATTCCTACATCCCCAAATTTCTATATCCCTAAATTCCTACACCCCCAAATTTCTACATTCCCAAATTCCTACATCCCTAAATCCCTACACCCCCAAATTTCTACACCCCCAAATTTCTACATTCCCAAATTCCTACACCCCCAAATTTCTACATCCCTAAATTTCTACATCCCTAAATTTCTACACCCCCAAATTTCCTAAATCCCCAAATACCTACGTTTCCAATTCCAAGGCCACAAAATCCATACAGTCTGAATTCCTAGACTCCCATCTCTAAACTTCCGAAATCCCTAGATTCCCCCTCCGAAGATTCCCAAATACAAAAGTCCCCAAATTATTACACTTCCAAATACCCACTCCCCCAAATCATCTGCAACTTTCCACATCTTCCAATTTTTACTTTCTACGTCCCCTTTCCAAATTATGAAAAATTCCTAGAAAATATCAGGTGATATACGTGTAGCCCATCTGTTGCAATATTTTTCATAGGGAAGGTAGATTTTCCCTCGACTGTACAAGATACGAAAAACGAGCACAGAGCCTGGCCTATCCATACCATCAGATTCTACGATCCTTTGATCTCATTCTGATTTACTCGCAGGTGAAGTGTACTTGCAGGATCGAAAAGTTGTTGGAAGTACAAGTTCGTCGGATGTTGTCGGAATTTTCATCGTCTACGGCTCGATACGTATCACACGGTGGCTGAAGTTACTCTGCCACAGAGATTTTCGTCACACTTGTTCGCGTTCTTCGCGAGATTTATGCACCATTTTCGCCAGGTCTCCGTCTTTCTTCATGCATCACCACGGCGGATTTAAAGGGGGGAATTCTTTAATAAAATTCGCCCGAAATTGTTTCTACGATTTTTTATGTATAATGGATATTATTAAAGGGATTTTAGCTAGACATGGTAGATCGGGTTATGAGATAACGCGTTAAAAATTTCGTTAATTTCATTTAAATGACTCACAGCTTTGAGATTAAATTTTTGTTATACAATGGATATTGTACAAAATAATGGATTATTATTGAAATATTAAAGTAGTGGAATATTATTATCATTCTTTATTTATTTTATTAGAAGTCACTTTGGATCACAGTTCAATATTTTTCTCCAAGTTCGTCTTTTTATTTAATAAAATGATTGAAGATTCTAAAAAATATTTCTTTACGTAAAACGTTTACATTTGATTTCCATTAGTTTTCAGTAAACAGATGTGTAACATATATCCAAAAATAAAATTGTTTAAGTCCATGACAATACATCAGTCATGTTATTGTAACATCAACAATATCCCACAATAAACCCACATTATTAAAAAGGAACAGAAAATAGGTAGCATGTTAAGTAATGCAAATACAATTTGTTTTGCAAAAATTTTTGTTTCCATTATCGCAACCGGAGATGAAATATCGAAAGTATAAAATATTTACCAGTTACCTCAGTTACACACGTTCAAGCTAGAGAAAGAAAGAAAAAGTGCAATTTATCCGCGAGTGACGTATATTTCAGCTTGCAAAATAACTGCGCAAGACAACGTACACTCGGGAGCAATGTAGATCTCTTTCGAAAATTTATATCCTACAAATTTTCATATTTGGAAAGAATGATCAAGTTTTCAAATTTTGTGGACTTTTACATTTTAAGAATTTTCAAGTTTTCACATTTACAGATTTTTGAATACTTAAATTCCTAGATTTGTAAATAGACAAATTGCCAAATTTCCCTAGCTCTAAATCACTAGGTTCTCAAGTTTCTAGGTCCTCAAATTTCTAGATACAAAAATTCGAATATTTCCGAATATCTATGTTCTTTTTCTAGGTTTTAGACATATTATATCTAAAATATATCTAAAATATTTTTAGATATCCCTAGATATCTATATCTCTATTTCCCTAGTTACTTATGTTCTACACGTTTTGATCTTTAAATCCCTAGATTCTCAATTTCCCCAAATTTCTAGGACCAGAAATTCAAACCTCCAAATTCCCAGATATTTATATTCCTAATTCCCCAAATACTTATGTTCTAAATTTCTTGATCATTAAATCCCTAGATTCCCAAAATTTAATGTCCCCAAATTTCTAGAACCCGAAATTGCTAGATTACTCATATCCCTAGATCCCCAAATCTATAATTTCCCAAATTCCTAACCAATCCCCAAAAGTCCCTAGAAATTTGTTCCCGACTGTACAAGGGAAGCGTTCATAAATAAAAATCCCCAGCACGTTGAAAATTTTCGAAACGCTATTTTTAAAGTAAGAATCCTGGTGCACGTTAACAATTCACTGTTGTCATTGAACAATGTTTATGTCAATATTTCGAGAGAGAGTTAAGGGAAAACATTGTCTATGATTGTTAAACGATACATGAAAACCGAATTTGTCGACACTCGTGTCGTACAAATATACCGTGTGCACGATTCACATTTTCGACATTCGAATTATCGTGAAATTCTGGTTTGGTTCTATATGGTGCACAAAGCTTTTCGCATATTAACGTTAATTACATTTCGCGTTCATCTCTTTACATCAAAATTCGAGCCCTATTAAATTCACTGCACTTTCCTGTTAATTCAACTCCCGTGTTATATAATTACACTTGCACGTTTTTTTATTTTTTTATGCTCTCACATATTCCCGGCCGTTCTTGCGCGGCTTTCATTCGACGGTCTTTTCATCTTCGGCGTTATTACAGCAACGTTATTGTCGCCGAACGATTTCGCCTCTTTTTTTGCAATGCAGAATTTAATTGAACTATTTACCGTTTCATTTCGTTCATTGACGAGCAGTCAATTTGTCATATAAACTTTCATTCACTTTACATTTAATCCGATCTGCACAAAATTCCATTGACGTTTTATAAATTTAATTAGAAATTGAACACTGTTCAAATCGAGTTCTATCAATTTCATGTACTGAAAAATCAATACAAATTTTCTAGAGATTGAAATAAATAAAAAGTGAATGATTTAACTTCTAAAACTACATTATTTTATTATTATATACCGAGGAACATCATCATAAATGTTTGTAACGTCCAGTATTTGTCAAGAAACAATGGAAACTTCGTTACAACCGATCGGTTGTTAATTACCCTCCAATTAACCATTGCCATCGTCAGAGCTGTATATTATCGCTAAATGTTATATGAAACAATTAAAGTCTCGTAATAATATTAAACATCAAATACAAAAGGGATAAAGTGAACAATAGAACGCCGTGTATATCGAACAGCTTTGTCCAGAAAAATGATCATTATTAAAACTGTCCCCATTCGAGGATATCTAATGATTTCGATGAGTCTTATCGCGTTTCGGAGCACCTCTGGCAAACGAGCGGCCATCTGGAGAAGACACTAGTTCAACTTTCTTTCAATTGGAATCCGTGATTCTGTTCGGAGATAAAAAGGATAAATTACTTCCCTGGCGAGTGAAAAAATTCAATTAAAAATGGGGAAACTGCGGACGACAGATGGATTCAAAGGACTAAGCACACATCTGCAGAACCCGGCGACATCGAAAGTTAAACGTTGTCATCCTCATCCTCGTCCTCGTCATCGATGCCGACCCTCTGCGGGCTGGCTTTTGCGGAGATTTGCAAGAAATCCCTATAAATTCCTTTGCTGTCCATACGTCCTTGGCGAAATAGCTCCTTTAACGAGAACGTTTCTGTTCGATCCATTCACTTCCAATTTTTAATCTCTATAAATTATTTTTATCGATGTCCGACATATTAACCCCTTAACCTACAATCTTCTTGCCGGTCATTCACAACATTCTTAATTAATTATTCCTACAAGTACCGAAATGTTAGGTCGATTATGAAGATGATAATTAACATTGAACCCAAAATTCAATTGCGGAGAGACGACTCTGGTTTAGAACATAGGGGCTGTAGGTCTGTAGGGTAACGATATTATAGGACAAGGGGTTAAATTACTGTACTAATCCTATTCATCATTTTTGCTCATACAAATTTTTTATTTATAGGTACGGATCAATTGTGCAAGTCCTCCAAAGGGCAGCGTTGTGCACGGTGAAGTGTGAGATTAAAATTTTTTAGAAATTTAAGGATTTGTGAAGATTTCGTAATATTTTAGTAACTTTTCCAAGTGAGAACTATTGCTAATTTATAATCTTCATCGATGCAAAATATTAAGCACAAACCCTCTACTTAATGAAAAAAGGCGTTCAGCAAAATTAAATCGGTCGAATTTTATAGTTCCCCGGAAAAGGCGTAGTTTGATGGTCGAGTACCTTATCGCAGTGATTCATTATCGAGATCCTTATGGAGGACCATTAATAATATTCAACAGACTCGGTAACATGCTTTTGCACTAGGTATCGCGATAAAAAATGTACGTAAAGCAGCGATATACCCAAATAATGTCCACGAAGCTTTCCGTAGCTTGTTAAGTGTTAACGCACAAAACCTTCGGGGTCTTTGTTTTGTGGTAAGTAGCGTTGATAATGTGTTTTAGAAACTTCTGTACAAGGGACTGTTGGTGATCGTTAATGTAGGGAGATTTACGGAAAGTGTGGCTCAATTTTTATGCGAACGCTGTTAGGTTTCGTTTATATCGCTTCTTTAATTAATTTGTGGGCGAGGGAGTTCTTCATACCTCTGATAAATATTTGCTAAAAGAAGGGTTCTATGTTTTCAGGAATTTTATGTGTTGTCAAGGTTATAATTCCAGTAGTGTGAAGGATTTGAAAAATTATGGACTTAACCTAATCTTGCCTTGTCTACATCTAACCTAACTTCTTAAACCCTACTTAACATTGCTCAGGTTTATCTTATGACATAACCTGACCTTACCTTGACTGAACCTAACCTAACTTATTAAATCTTCCTCAACACTGCTCAGAGTGATGATTTCAACAATATATTAAAAACTTATCAACTCAACCTAATCTGACCTATTAAATCCTCTTCTACGCTGCTCAGGGAGATGATCTCAAAATATATTACAATATTTTCGATTAATTTACGACACTTAATCTAACTTTACTTTGACTGAACCTAACGTAATAATTTAAAAAATATATCTAAAGATTATCGATCAAACCTAACGTAACTTTCGCAGCAGTACTGAAGTGCTCGAGAAGATTGTAGGTAAGTTAAAAGTGTACATGGCCAGGCAAATAATCTAAGGTACCAACGATTAGTTCAAACAGCCACGTGTTAATCCCAGCCGGCCAATTAATAAATTACAAAAGGGCTAGGCGGGGCAATCGATCGACACAACTCAACTCATGATATAATCCTATTTACCTCGTTAAGAGGAACGCGGAGCACGTTAATTCTAGGTGTCCCTGGGCTCCGAGCCAAAGGCTCCTTTCCCCTTTTCCACCTGGCCGGCACGTAGCACAAAGGTTCTTCGGTATACATAGGATCTACGGAGGCGCTAATGGCATTCACCGCGATTTCCACACGGTAAATTAGACTCGGAATGAATACGACTTTCTTTTTCCCATCGGTTGCACCAGGATTTCCCGGCTACGTGACCGTTCTTCGGAGACAGTGGCCAAACGAGAAGAGATCCGAGAGATGTGACCACGGAATCAGTGATAAGGGAAGAGTTAGATTCTCGGGTCATTTCTTTCAATCTTTTTACTTATAATTCATCTCATAAAGCCTGATATGTTAAAGTATTTATAATTAACTATTGCGATGATTTTAGTTATCTACTTCAGGTTAGATTTGGCAAGAATTAGATAAAGGTATTATGGAAGATTGAAACAATTACGAAAATTCCCTAAATTTTCCAAACTCTAAAACCTAACACAAATGTTACAAATGAAAAGTATCGTATTCTTCCATGACAAGTTTACCAGTGATAAAAATCCCAACAGTGACCCTTAAATCTTTCTTTGTAAGACGATATAATGAGGCCAGATTGGCGCCAAGTATCGAGCTCGAAAAGGGATTTAAAGTTCATGGAAGAAACCGTCTTCGAACCAGTCCGGATGTAGAGAGTAAATAATATGCTAATCCCTGTTGTTCATCCTCGCTTCGATTCCTCGTCCGTTTCTTAGCGTTCGTCTACCTTCGACGTTTCTCGGAGGGTCCGGTTCTTTGCTGGCTTTTCCTTTTTTCTCTTATTCTACTTTTTTTATCTCCGTCGGTGCAGCTGGCCGGACGGCAGCAGCCTCGCTCAAACTCCTCGGGCTCCTCTTAATCTGGCGAAAGGCTAATGCATGTTATTCAGGGACAGAAGAACTCGATATCGACTTTGGATTCGTCCCGTGTTCCAAGGACCTTTGTCTTGCCTTGGTGTAAAATAATTTCGAAGGGGACAAGCCGGCTCCTCCTGGGATCCAAGGTAATCCTCTGTTGCTCCGACGCTGGGACGAGGCGGTTGAGGAACTAATGGCGTTGAATACGCGACTCGTTGATCCTTCAGACGGATATTGTAAAGAGGGTTAATTTAACGGTAGCACTTTAGGGAGGATGTGGTAATACGTCAAGAATTAATGCCTATTTATGCGTCGATCGATAGATCTTTGAAAATGATTAATTCGGAATATTAATTTTTAAACTATTCGGATCTTGGCGTCTTAGAGAAGATCGATTCTATTTATGTGGAGTTTATCTAATTTCCATGTATTTTTCAAAGTATTTCTATTATTATTTTTATAGAATTTTTGATATTTTATTTCACTATGTTTATCAATTTTAATATTTCCTCGTTTTATCATTTTGTATAATTATAGTTTGAAAATGACTTTGAGGAATTCCATTGTACCATTCAGATAGCAGTTTTCTCGTATTGTAAAGTGCAAGGATAAGGTGCAAAGACCTTTTTCTACGTATCCGCGAGGGTTCGCTAACTTTTTCTACAGAAATTCTTAAAAGGCTGTTGAATGTCTATGTTCCTGAGTTTGTGTCTGAGCGTATCCACGTACAGAACGTTTCACAAAACGCGACGCTATTAATATCCTCGATTAAAACAGAAATGCAAATTTTAGCAAAATGACTCCTTTTAAACTGAATTTAAAGATTTAAACTTGAGTCAAAATTTCAACTTGAAAATTTTTATTTAAATTAATATTATGATGTTCTATGTACAAAAGAAATTATTTGTAAATGAATAGATTTAAACAAAAATGACACGATGTTATATTCATTTTTTATTTAGATATATGTTAATTTGTGGGGAAAAAATTTGTCTACAATTACTGAAAATTTGTATTAAATAGTTACATGTGTGACAGAATGGGAAGTTTTAATCAAGAAGTTTAGACAATATCCACGAACAAATTCTGTAACTATACTATATATAATTCTGTAACTAGAATTTTTGTACAGTGTCAAATGCCAAAATTCACCAAAATGTTCAGTAACCATTTTCTTAATTTTACCATGATCTTTAATTAAAATTTCGCTTAATAAGAATATTATTGTATTTTTTGTATTTCTCTGGCATCAACTTTTTATAAATTGATAAATAGATGATTTAAATTGAAGACATTTTGAGATATACCTTAATTTTACAATACATCTTGTCGAGATTTCTGAAAAGCCCTGTACACAAAGACGTATCGATGGAAAATTACGAAAAGGAGAGGACTTATTGAACGTAGCCGCAGGCTGTAAGAAAACTTCCGATCTGGGTAGTCCATTAAAATCAAGTTTCCCTAAGAAATAATTTTCACATATTAAAATTAATCTTCCAGTACATAATAGACACTTATTTTCGTACAAATTAATTTTTAATGGCGATTTGATCATATTAACAAAATATTTCTGAAAACGAGAGAACTTTCTTTGAATGCTATTATTCAAATTTAATTAAAAAACTCTCTATTTAAACTTTGAAGTACTGAATGAAGTATTAACGATTAATGAAGCATTATTTAAAGAATAATTAGAGAATTTAAAAAAGATTTTCAATTTTAATGTATCGTATTTCGAAAGATAAGAATTGTTAACAAATTATACAAACAGTATAATACCCACATCCAATAAATTATTAAAAGGTAAATGAATTACAGATATGCAATTATTGTTTTCCATACATTTCGACCACCATAATTTATACATGTACAATGTAAAGCGTTCTATAAGGGACTTTTAATCATTGAAAATGTTATTCAAAGCATTTAAAATTATATCAAGCATTCTGAGCTTCGAGATTATGCAAAACATTAATTTTCTCGCTGTTTAAAATTGTATTGTGCTAGCAGGATCAGCGATTTTGTTATTTTTATCCTTTAAAATCCTTGTCCTTTTCAGCTTTGTTTCCACCCTTTCGATTTCTTTTTCTTATTATCTTGTTCCTATGTCTCTACCATATTTAGTAGCATGGGATTACCTTGGACAAACGGAAAGAAGCTTTAGCTTTTACTTGACTTTTCCATTCCGATTTCATTATCACGTGTCAAGTTAAAATTTCACTTTGAGTAAAATAGAATTTTTAGTTAGATAGAACTTTTAATTTCCAACTTCGGAAAATCATATGTCTTGAATAAAAAATTCTCGAAACACGAAATTTAATTTTTTACGTATCTTCATTGAATAAAAATAATTTTAATTTCATTCCAAATTTTATTTAAGTAAATCAATCAAATTTTAAAAAGATCAATAACTGAAAACTAATCAAATTTGAAGAAGGTAAAAAATAAAAAAAAAAAAACGAAAAAATTTCAGAAAGATCCAAACTTGAAAAACAGTCAAATTTCAAGAATACAAATAATAAAAAAACAATAAAATTTCAAAAAGATCGATAATCAAAAAGCAATAAAATTTGAAAAAGATCAAACACTAAAAAATAATTTAGAGAAGATAAAATATTCAGAATTCATCCGAAAATAATTAAAATTATCTGTAAAACCAGCCTTCATGCCAAATAAAGCAAATATCGAAATACTTATTTCGATCGAAGTTTTACCATTCGTTGCTTCCAATTTGTCTCTTGTTCCGTTATTTCCGGTGTTCCCGTACCGGAAGTCCCAGTTCACCGTCTGGCAAGCCCCGTTCGACATTAGGATCTCTGATCGGGCCTCGTCAGTCAACATGGATCAAGCTAAGGAACGAATGGAAACAGCGGCTAAAAGGGATGTCTCTGTTTCTTTCGGACGTGACGTCACCGTGACAGAACCGGAACTCGGATGTAGTTGTTTAGGATTGAAGCCACAATCCGCAGTATATTCTTATGTAGGCCTACTGGATCCGAGTTTCGGCAGATTCCGAGGAAAATTTACGAGCTTCGAGCTGATGGGGTTTCCGTGCTTCCTCGAACCTGTTACCTAATATCTTTACCGAGGCTCCCTCGATCTCACCCTCTTCACACCCTGCTGTTACCGCCCCTTGTTCGTCACGTATATAATCGAAATACGAAGCGATAGTGGCCACCCGTTTTATTATTTCACGAGGGCTTCTCTTTGTATGTTACTCTGCAAAATTTGATACTGTACAGGGTGTTTTACCTTTTTTCGGGGTTAAGTGCCATTAATCGGCAAAATCGGCTAGTGATTTATTTTAGATAAATATAGCAAGCTTCTTTATGATATCTCACTGATTTATTGAGCTTTGTGTATGTGACAATTATTCAAATTTGCAAATTTTTTATTTGAAATATTTAATTTGTCATATTTTTAAAGGAGATTCCCTGATAGCATTCTAAATTTCAAATTGCTGTATCTTAAAATTTATTTTCAAATTTCTAAAATTCCTAATTCTTTAGTTGAACCTTAACATTTTTTTATTCGCAAATTACTTGAAATTTTCAATTTCTCAACTTTCAAATCTATGAAGTTTAAAATTTTCAAGATCTTCAAATTTCTGAATTCCTAGAACTTTTTTAATTTGCAAATCTTCAAACTTCTAAAGCTTCAAAATTCCAAATTTCATGTTCAAATGATCTTGAAATTCTCAAATTTGTACAACAAAAGTAACTACGTTGAAAAAATAAAATATTAATTATATTGGTTTCTGCAAAATAGTTTTGTACTGAATACATAAAATTGAACATTGTACATTCCTCGAAACATGTAAAAATCGGTTAAATGTTTAATAATAATGGTTATAACTGTAACCATTCCAAAAGAGCGACCTAAATTCGTCAAATTAAATCCAGTATAAAACCTTCAATAATGTATTAACAATATAACCGATATGAACAATCAGTTGTCCAATAACTGTGCTAAAATTCAATCAGAAAATTCGTAAAATATTGCGATCAATCTATGACCGTTCACAGATTATTCATTTGGACACAAAACTCTGAAGCAATTTCAATCCCGCTATACTTTCCCTTTAAAGTTTAAAGGTATCGCGTTCGAGAAAATTAATATTCAATATTTCCACATCACGAATAATGAAATTGGAAATCAATTATTTAAATCGTAATTCAAACTGTTCGGCCGGTTTTAAACGGAAATCGATTGAATATCCGACGTATATTCGCAACAATCGCTAATCCATCGTGTATAAGAACGTTCCTCATCGTCGATAGCAATCATTCTTAATCGAGAGAGGAGGGTTGGTCCCGATCTCGAAACATGAGCCGATTGTGGTCCTCGCTTTATATTTAGCCCTCCAAATTGCGGTAAACAATTACGGCCTAATACGAAGATAATCGAGTAATTATTATAAAAGCCAAAGCTCCATCAATCACCACCGTTTGATAACGTCGATAACATGGACGTCCCATTTCGAGAGGTCGAACCACGCCTACCTTCCTGCTCGTTATCTGTCTTTAAGAAAAAAATATATATACATATATCGCAGTTATCTGCTCGCTCTGCTCATAGAAGATAAGCCACGTGTCTTTATCACGTACTCTATCGGAAGTAAAGAGTCAATTTATTGTTCTGTTTCCGCCGGGGAACCCTCATTTTTCTTCGACGTCATCGTTCACTTGTATCGATTTCACATGATCATCGATGAAGAACTTCTACTGCTACCTCGAGCAGAATCGTCATATTTTGTGTAATCGAGTTTAATCAGTTTTCTAACAAATGACTGGGAAAGAGCGATAACGAATACGTTTTTATATTTTTCATTCTTCACGTTCCAAGTTTTCAACTTTCGAGTTTGGTGGACATTTTTAGAATTTGATAGTTTTATGGTGACTTGGCAATTTTTTAGTTGGGGAATTTGATAACTTAATTTGCAAATTTGGCAGAAGAGGAAGTGATTTAATTTGAGGATTTGGAATTTGATAATTTAAAAATTTGACAATTTGGAAATTTGGAAATTTGGTAATTTAGAAATTTAGAAATTGAGAAGTTTAGAAACTTGTAACTTGGTACCTTGAAACTTTGAAAATGCAACAATTTCGGTATCCCAAAATTTTGGCCTTTTATATCTACAAAATTTGAAAATTTGACACAATTACATAGTCAATTAAAAACTTGAAAATTTGTAACAATACTAACAATATACTCATCATGATGAAACCTTAACCCTATTTTCTGATCTAATCATCCAAAACAAAAAATAAAGTTCTGTACCATTTTTTCTGAATACAATAATGCGAAATAATATTATTAAACATGAAGAAGGCATAGAGAATGTATCTCGTTCAGCTTGAAATACAATATTGAAAGGAGAGCGTAAGATCGTAAAGAGTTGAAGTTGTTTGTTCGCTGTGAGTGCGGTTTATTCATCCCTTCACGATTCCGGTTGACGGTATAGGATGAGAAGGACAGGAATTATTAAAAGCCTGGTATCGATCACGAAACCTGTTGATACGCTGACTATATACAATACATACGAACACGCGGCGTGTCATTAAGCCTGTGGTCGAGGTTTTTTTCCCTTCGTGAAAAATCGTCACAAGAACCACTACACCCATTCCTTTAACCCGTTACTGGTAAACGGGTTTATCAGACCCCAACTTTTTCTTTTAAACCTTCGTTAAACGATTTTTTCTGTTCCCAAAAAAGTACACTTTTTGTGCAGGTAATATTAACGAAGAAACCACTATCCTCTCGTTGAAAAATTTATTCGTTTATTTATTCAAATTTATTTGAAATTTATAAAAATTTTTTCGAGCTTATTTTGAACTTATAAATATTATAGTCTTCTGTAATTTCTACACGTTAAATAATGAAAATGAAAATTTCGTGAATTATGCTTTACTAAAAAGGCTAATAAAGATAAACATTAATATGAACATCCTGGAAGTACCATCTTTCTATGCTTTTTGAATTATACCCGTAAATTTCTGAACATCTCTGTTGCATCCCATGGGAACCATCATACTGTCGGACAGAATAACCTGAATAACTAAAAGCAGTTATGATGTTCAGAGTTAGATTTACATGATTATGCAGTTTGCATAAATAAAAACAAAACGATAATCCTGTTTACACGTTCGGTTTAATTTGTACAATTTTTTAACCCGTTTAAATTTCCTCGAACGAGATTCAGAATATATTGGTTGTATAGATATTTATTTTTATTTGTTCATCGTTTTATTGCTTTACAAGTTACGAATGTTGCTACCGTTTGATTAATTGAAACGAAACGATAAATGAAGGGATATTAAAAATGGTGATCGCTAAAAAACTATTGAACATTTATATTTGTTCAGATAAGATTGTGTATTAAAACGGAAATGTCTTTCTGTTAGATAGCAAGATGTTTCAAAACGACTAAAAATATCAAATTATAATAAACTGAATGGTTTAATTTAATTCTTCGCTCGTTATTGATAAAATCGAATGGTTTCTTCAGAATGGTCGTAATATTCAGAAGTTCTGTCGTTCTCGATCTAAGAACGATTCCAAAGAACGATTTTGCAATATTTATATTTCCCCATTTGTGTCGGCGACGTGCAACAAAATCTGGTCCACATGCCATCACATATATTATTTAGTAATTTAGAAATCTAGCACCTTACAGATATAGAAGTAAACAAATAAATATTCAATCTTACAAATTATATTTATAAAAGTCTCAGAAACACAGAAACATCAAATAAATATCCTAAATTCTGAAATGTTAAAAACCACCTAAATTTCCAAATTTTCAAATTTAAATGTTTAGATGTTTATCACTCCATGTACCAATAATAAAATTTCAACCCTATTTTTCAGTCAAACGACTCATCTCACACCAACAGTTCTCTGGACACATCTTCTCAATGCTATACAGCAAAAAAAATTTCACCTCGATCTTCAGGGTCAACTCAATTCTTCTGCAGCCGCCTTCTCCACATGTTGACCGATGTACTATTGCTGAAAGAATAACGTTGCATTAGAATAGAGAATAACATAGTACGATGTGAAGTGCAATTTTAAATGATTACTCACAATTGATTATTACTTACGATCAAGGTCAAACTCAATTCTTCTGCAGCCGCCTTCTCCACATGTTGACCGATGTACTATTGCTGAAAGAATAACGTTGCATTAGAATACAGAATAACATAGTACGATGTGAAGTGCAATTTTAAATGATTACTCACAATTGATTGTCTGTCTAGGTCAAGACCAAAGTCAATTCAACAGCTTTACCCCAGATGTTCACGGATGTAAGCATTGAAGTGCAATTTCCAAGCAGCCTGTACTTCCAGCATGCGTGCAATCTTTAAAGGATCCCGTTCACATCGAGACACGCGCACACGAAAGATCGCGTTCGTTTGCGACTGGTTTTTGCTCGCTTGGTGTCCCATCATCCGTGCCGTCAGGGCGGTGGCTTATCTCTACGAGCTCTCTTCGTGGGGTCTACAGTGGAGTGAGCCATATCCTCCTTCCTATCCTTCCTACTCTCTAGTGTCGTTCAACGAAGCGATGACGTTTCCACTGTCTCTATCCTCCACCGCCGATCTATAACGTAACTACGCCGAATTATCACGATCCACGAGCTTCTAGTTCCCTTGTCGTTCGATGATTCAGTGCCGTCTGATAACGACCGCATCCACCGGCCGTCCAGTGATTTCGGGATTAAGGTCGTTCCGAACGGAGGATTCTTTCGGGTGACTTCGGGGATGGTTTTAGTAAATGAATCATTGGATATGTTCTATGTCACGACGAAAATAAATCAGCTGTTCTTCGAGATCTATTTTTCTACGCCCTGGTTGCAAATTTAAGGTCACGTGTGCTTTCATGATTCATCATTTTCTAAGGTAGAAGATTTTTTCGGGACACTTCGGGGATGGTTTTAGTAAATGAATCATTAGATATGTTCTATGTCACGACGAAAATAAATCAGCAGTTCTTCAAAATCTATTTTTCTACACCCTGGTTGCAAATTGAAGGTCACGTGTGCTTTCAAGATTCATTTTCTAAGGTGAAAGATTTTTTATCTGAATTAAACTTGAAGACTTCTGTATAAATATACACGATATCTACATTCTAAATTATTAGATTTACAAATTTGTATATTATAAATTAGATTTACAAATTACTATACTAGATTAAATTTCGAATTAGAGGACCTTGAACATCAAGGTCAATTTCTCTAGGTCTACAACGATTTAAAGGTGTGTACCGTGACACATAATTTTCGAACACCCCGTACATGAAGACATCGCACCCTCATTTACCTTGAGGAACTCCGTTGGGGTTTTCTCCGAACGAATAAGACGTATCCTGTGTCGGCAAGCTGGAGACACGATGCCTGCTTCTATTAGATACTTGTACACGTAATTCGCGAGGGTGCGAAGACGTGTAGGGTGGCTCGTAAATGTTCTTCAGGTGCACCGTTTCGGGTGGGGACTTTTGATTCCATGAATTGTTAACGGTATGTACAAACTTTGGTAAAGATTCTTAAATTAGGAAGAAAGTTTCCATGAATTATTAAAACGACAGCTGAAATTGTCGTATTAGTATCGATAATTTTATTCGGGATGCATTATACATTGGCCATAATAGAGACTTAAAAGACCGAGTCTCTGATAGAGACTTAATCTCTGAATTAAGAGACGTACAAGGTCGTACAAGATATTAGAATGCAAGGATTTTTGATATTTTTAAAGTAAACGAGAAAATATTTTTCAAAACTGAATAAAGTTCAGTGATGAGAATTTTTGTCATAGGTTTTTTAATTAGAGCTCGATCAGTAATCGATTAGATCGTATTTTAACCCCGTTCTAGCAAAAAATGTTCCCGGATGGTTCTACGAAAGTCACGAGGGAGAGCTGATTTCTCTAAATCTGTAATTGAAATTTTCACGTTTGAGAGGTTTGAATGGCGAGTGGGTCTGACGATTCTTCTCGTTGAATATGAAGAAATAAATTGAAGGAATAAGACGAAAGAAAGGCGTGTAAAATACGAGCAGTATTTGGAATCCTTTGTGGAATCGTCACTTGGGCTCCTCCGTTCCTGGTTTCTCTGGGCTTGATCGTTATTCAGAGTTCACACAGGAGTGTATCCGACTTTTCTGCATACACTTACGTATACCCAGACGCGGTGGAGTCACGGACTTGAAATCCGAGAGAAGAGAAATAGGGTGAAGATGTTAGGAACGGGGCAACCGCATCATCCTCTTTTTCTTTCTTATTATTTCCAAGGGAAACTGTATTTTCTACCTCTGTTACACTTCCTATTTCTACTGTATGTTCAATTATTTATTGGTCATAATCAGCTTTTATACCTGAGAACTACTATTAATATTTCATATACTATGGAGACTCATGAGGAACAAAATGTGGACAGTTCTGATCAGACTGCACATGTGCACATATGTATGTATCACATATATTTCAAGGTTCACTCTTATTTAATTTATAGTGTGATGGCATAAACATAGAATTTTAATTGAAACATTTTACAAATTTTAAAGTAGAAGGAACAAATTGTGCTAAGGAGAACATATACATATAATTTTTCTATATAAACATAGAACAAGAGATTTCGAATTGGGATTTGCATCGAATACAATATACTATAAGATTGAACAGAATTTAGAGGTTTTTTTTTGTAACTAAAACTTCCTTCAGGTTTTCCCGACCTTCTATATTTTCCCTCTTTCGTAGTCGTTCTTTAGAACCCTACGAACCGAGGAGACGGAAACAGGAGGCTCGACACGTCGTTGAAAGGACGCGTATCTTTAGAGATTCGTACGGATGCCTTGACACACGTGTGATAAATAATTCTGTTTATTGAGTTCTCGTTTTTCCTTAGTCAAGATTTCTTGCTGGCTCCCCATAAATCTTGCGCTTTCAATTCTCGCTGTTTGCCTGTGAGGAAATCTTCTTCTCTACGCGTCTCTCACGATTTGAAAAGTTTCGATTGCTGATCGCGACCCGGCAAGAACTATTACTCTCAGGATAAATAAAAAGTGTACATCGTAGCAATAGATCTCGAATCTATTCAAATTCCAGGAAATTCAATTATATTATTATACTAATTTTGCTAACTTCGAGATTTGAAATTTGATCGAGGAAAATTTGGAAACTGCAAGGCCGGAAATTAAATTATTTCATAAGATTAAGCCTGAAAATAAATTATTTAATTAGACCAAAAGGAACCTCTGAATTATCAAATTTCAACTAAGTTTCAAATTTCAACGTTTTTCAAAAACGTGATTGACCTCGTATATTTGAACTATATTTTATTCCTGACAAAAATTAACGGTTCTCAAAATAATTCACGTGACCTGACTGAAGAAGTGAATATATTATTCACGCGATTAAGCAAGATTTAAAATACTTGTCTCCTCTACTCATTTGTGATTCGTTTAATCTTTTAACCTTCAGCCTTCGAAAGTATTTTTGCTATTGCCAGATCTCAACCTTAAAACTTTTAAAAAATTACTTATTTCAAATGGTTGTTAAACTGAGTGTTAAAGTTGTTAAAGTCTTTTAAATTTTAACCAAGTTTTCGATTTTAAAATGCAAAAAAATTATCTGTAATTAGCTTTTCTGATGTTTGATAACTTGCACAAGAATTCACACTACTTTGTTATTTTTATTATTTTGTTGTAATTATTATTCCAGTCACCCGGAGAAATTCACTCACATTGAAAACAGTACAGAAATGTTGGTTAAAAATAAGTAATGTTTGATAAAAGTGAAATAAACATAAAAATAAAATATTGTGTTTATAAAATGTTGAGTATACTTCACAAAACGTGATATAAATGAAACAGTAATTACAATAAACAATGCAGTACTGTAATTTCTGGCTAAAAATACGGAAATAAAAGAGACAATTCAACAGAGGAGATTCAAATATTACTAGGTTAATCAACAGCTGATAATCTTTTTAGATATAATTCAAAAGCATCACGTTTTCTTTGACGTGGACGTCCAACGAGAATCCAGGTTCCAATTACGAGACAAAAGGGTTTTCATTCCCATCCTCTTTGTAACAAAGACGAAAAATTGCCAAGTTCGGTGAACGGGTTTTACGATCCTCGTTCTGTCAAGATGAAGGCAGAAAATTTGACAGTGGCGCACAATGTCATCGCGAAGCTTTTCGATGTAACAGCATCGTCGCATCTAAGCTTGTCCTCTCGCGATCCTCGTATAAGCTTTACGATCGGTACGTGTTCTTTCAAAATACCTTTCTTTGCCTTAACTGTCACGGTTCTTCGCCGGTGAAAGAACTGTTATCGTGAAACAGAGAACAGAGATGGCGCAGACACCGGAACGAAATCACTACTTTAAGTCGAAGCCCGAGTAATGCATCGTATAAAGGTAAAACGGATTTATGGTATCGTAACGGTAACTGAAAAATACCACTGACTCGTGACGAAATATTATTATATCCTTTATCAAATTATACAGTTCTTATTTTTCATACAAATTATTTTTCACTTTTATAGTCATAAAATTATGGACGTAAGGAGTGGTTCACGTAGAAAGACCAAGTGGATTTTTCAAATTTGGAAAAGAGACAAAAATTTGTAAGGAGAAATTCACCAAACTGACAACTTGATACTTTTATAATAATTGGAAGATGTAATTACATTAATATTTCTCCTAGCTCAAAATAAATAACTACACATGAAACTCGTCTCGGTTACACTCAAGAATATACAAAAGAGATAAAATAACGCAACCGATAAAAGTGAAATTACTAAAAAATTACAAATTAAATCCCTAAAAAGTATGTAAATTCGCAGAAAAATATATGTAAATGTAACAGTGTTTCTGTTAAATAGAAAGACAGTATTACATGAAAGGAAATGCACAACAGTAGACAAGAGTAACATGAAACATTTTCCACGTGCTGTTCGCGACAATGCAAACACGCAAAAGGAGGGACAAGATATCAGCGAGGATCTACGCGGTGCTTTTCCAGCCCCGGTTTTCGGCCTCTGGATGGCGTCAACGAGTAAACTTCAAATATATCGTCGCCCCTTAAAAGCGGATGAAATTGTCTCACGCGGCCGCACGCGATTAGATCCGCCTCCTTACGATGGCAAATGTTATCTATTTAATTTCCTTTTCCAACGCTTCTAACACATTCCCCCGACCCGCCAAGCGCCATTTTAACCCCCTTCGATGGCGCTACGGCCAATGCTTCCTCTCTACCATTTCGGCTTTACTCTTTATTTTTACTTTCTAGACTCGGCGTCTTCAATGGAAACACTTCAACTTTCATAGCAGTTTGTTTCAAAACGTTTCACCAAATTCCTATTGTTGAGAAAATCTGGACAGTCATTTCGAAGGAGAAACTTTTTTAAGGGTTTTATTTTTCAGTTGTAATACCTCAAAATAAAATTTTCAAACCTTTTTGAGGGTTTGAACATTTTTATTTAATTTTAATAAAAATTTAGTGATGGAGAAATTGTGATATTTTTCCGAATTTTGTAATGTGGGAATGGTACCATAAATTCAGAAATATAGAAGTGTGATTATTTTCAAAACTCAGTTACGAGATTTCTCCAAAAGCAATATAGAAATGTGAGAATTCTCCAAATTCAGTAACACAGAAATGTGACATTTCTTCGAATTTAGCAACATAAATATGTAATAATTCTCCAAATTCAATAACATGGAAATCTGATGTTTCTTCAAAGCAACATGGAAATGTGATTATACCCCAAATTCAGTAATATAGAAATACGATATTTCTCCAAATCTACCAATATAAAAATGTAATAATTTTCCAAATTTAATAATACAGAAATATATTTCTCCAAATTTAACAACACAGAAACGTGATAATTCTTTAAAGTTAGTAGTACAGAAATATATTTCGAAAATGTACAAATTTACAAATTCAGAAATACAAAAAATGTCCAAATCTCAAATCGAGAAAATTAAAAGTCCTCCCATTTCCCAAAATCGTGCGCATAAAACGCAGATCAATGGGATATTAAAATACCTTTCGAAACCCTATCGTTTTAAAGCATCAGAAAATATCCATTAACAAGAATAAGCAGACTCCACGAGCACACGGAATACTTCGAACAATGCTCGAAAGCCGCTTGTCCCAGCATATAGAATAGAAACTTGGCCGGACCTGGTCGAAAGTTATGTTATTCTGGGGAAACGTTATTCCCGTCCGGTTTTAATATTCTCAGAGCGTCGTTATAGCAAACCAATGATGTATTATCAAGTCGCGAACTTGTCGAATGAATGGATCGTGTCTAGTGTCGGATAGCCCGGGGCGTTTTCCTGGTGTTTCTAGAAAATCTACTATCCGAAACCTGTCCGACTTTGCTCTAACTTTTGTCGCGTTGCGAAACCTCGTTACTCGATATTTCCACGTGGAAATATGCAAATGTTTCGAGAAATTTTTCGATCGTCTAATTGGCACCGGTGTTGTGCCGCGAGTTTCATCCTTCGTCTCGCATTCGACGACAGAGAAAATCCATTTCGAGGTTCTGACACACTTTCAACCATTTTCTCTTTTCTTTCTTTTTATTATTGCATTGTGCAAGATTTTAACTTGTTCAACGTGCGAAAACAAGTCGGATTTAAATAACGTTCATTCGGATGAAGAATAAAGATACAATTGTTATTATAATTCGAAGTTTATTCTTTCTTGAATGAAAAATCATCGACTCAACACGTAATGTAACGAGACTGTCTTTGATACAGTTTCAAATAAGACAAGTAATTCTGCAGTCAGTTCTTCAGTATTTTTTATTTATAATATTACAACATAAGGTACGAATATTTAAACAAAATCTACAGTCACTGATTCAGATCTACTATTTGCAGCACCTTATTTTTTTTTTAATTAAGAGATGTAACTGAATCAGTCCTAACAATATTTGTAGATATTACTTCTTCAATATTTCAATCCTTAATAAATATAATACCAAAAGTAATTTTCCCAAAGCACACGATATTAAAATAAAATGGAAAAAACTTGGCGAAATCTCTGATAGTTGTTCACAAATTAATGTTGAGCCCCCGACTCGTCTTCAGAATTCCAATTAAAGCGTTCCGCTCGAATACCAGATTATTTGGTTGTCCGCGTAAAACCAACGTAATTTCGAATTCACCGGACAGCCAGGGTAACGTGTTGCGTTTGATACGTGTTCACTTACACGCTGTTTTTACGCGCACTGCATTGTACATCAAATGCATAGTTGGCGGAGCGAGTTTTTAGCGGGACCGCTAACATCACTTCATATATCAATCCGCAAAAACGTGAAAGCTCGTTTCGCGAGACAGGCTGGCCAAGAAGACGAACAAAACAAACAAAAAGCCACAACGCCATTTCGACGCGATTCGCTATGAATACTCGATTACCGTGGACATTTTTACACCCTTCTGTTTTTAAACACATGGATAAAAACTTCCTGTCATTAGTTCATTATACTTCCAGAGAGCGATAAACTTGAAGTTGAAGATAATTTTCGGGAAATAGTTGAAGAAAATAATGTTGAATAAGTGAAGAAGATTACGGTGAAGACAATTGAAGAAGATAACGTTGAAGATCATTGAAGAAAATAATATTGAAGATAATTGATGAAGATAACATTGAAGATAATTGAAGAAGATCACGTTGAAAATAATTGAAGAAGATAATAACGTTGAAGAGAACTGAAGAAAATGACGTTGAAAATAATTGAAGAAGACAACGTTGAAAATAATCGAAGGTAATGTTGACAATTTTATCAATATATTTAGAGAAAATATTGAAAATATTTTTGGTTGTATGTAAACTTGATTTTCTAGTTTGGACATGAAGATAATTGGAGAAGATAGTATTCAAAATAATTGAAGATGAAACTAAAGATAATTTTTGGGAGAAAAGAAAAGAATATCAAACATTGATAACGTGAAAATTTTTTAAAATCAATTGCAGATAACATTGAACAAAAAATTAAAGATAATTTTTACAACCATAGCTCTCCAATAATGATTTGTATCGAATTTTGAAGAAGTTTGTAATAAATTCAAATCTTGCAAAATTTTATGGTAATGAGATTAAAAGTTTATTTGTTATTCCTGATTAACTTTTATTTAAATACTGCAACAGTTTTATTCGTTTTAATGTTTCTACGAAGTTTACGTTCCCGTAGAAGTTGTAATCAGGAAAGTAAATTAATTAACAAGGCAAAAGTTGCTAACAGTTCGTTTGAAGGATTAATCGATTATATTGAGAGATAAAAATCGGCGGAATATACAGAGAGGATAGAAAATCGATAAGGCGTTGTCAACTGTCACAAATAAAGTTTTTTACCATCGGTGGAAAAGAAAATGCCGACAGAGAAGGAGATTTTCCCCTTGGTTGGGTTATAATGAGAAAAGTAATTCCAATTTAAATAATATCCCGAAGTGCCGGGAAAAATAATATCCGCGATCGCGTTGAAAGTTGCGGTAAGAGGAAACTAATTCCAAAAGATAGCTCCAACGAACGATCTCGTAAAATGTCGAAGGAAATCGATAGAAAATGGTTGGAGATCGTTTCTTATTCTATGGTTTCACTTTCCGAAAACGGACAACCATTAAAACATTGTATTATAGCCTGTAGAAACTCTTGAGATCTTAATCAGATGAGTAAAGGTTTGAAGATAAAATTTATTATCAGAAATATTTCATTATTAAGTTAACTTGATGTTGTTAATTTGATAATATTAATATTGTTAATATATAAATTGTTGGAGCAGTTTACTTTTTCATTAAAAATTGTCTAGACTGCAATTTATATTTAATTCACAATCGTCAAAGTTTAATTACTATGTAGTTTGTATGTTTTATAGCCAAAAATTTGAATTTGATTTAATATGTGAAAATGTGGGACATGTAATAAAAATAAAAGTAAATAAAAGTAAAAGGATTGTATAGGCAAATTTCTATAAATTTGATGAAATTGTTATGGATTCTATTTTAGTAGTCTGACAAAATTAAAGTAGCGATTATGAAGTTTATGAATTACTATAGATTTTTCTAATAATTGTTGGATGATGCTCGAGTTAATTTTGCATATGGTAATGAGAAAATGCAGGAGATTCTCCTACCCCATGGAGAGATTAGCGATTATCGAACGTTATGGGAAGTTTGGTAAAGCGAAACCTGTTAATACGTTAAGTCAGCTAGTTCAAGTTGAACATAGGGAAATCTGTTTAATACGATCAGACGGGCATAACTCGTTCGACGATGATGTTCAACAGTGATGTTTGAAGCCAAATTAAAGTGGCTAGAGATACGAATACAGTAATTAAAAAGTTCGTGTCAAAATATTACTTAATTTTACTACTATCTATTATGAGTTATATATTGTTTTAAATTTCTAATTTACATGTTTTAAAATTTCTAAATTATCAATTCTCAATTCTCAATACCTACATTTTTACATCTTGAAATCCCTAAATTCCTAAATTCCTAATTTCGGAAATTTCAAAATTCTAAAATTCCCAAATCCCCAAATCCCCAAATCACCAAATTCCTAGATTCCTAAATTCTAAAATTCTAAAATCCCCAAATCACCAAATTCCTAGATTCCTAAATTCTAAAATTCTAAAATCCCCAAATCCCCAAATCCCCAAATCCCCAAATCCCCAAATTGTCAAATCCCTAAATTCATAGATTCCTAAATTCTAAAATTCTAAAATTCCCAAATTTCTAAATTTCTAAATTTCTAAATTCTAAAATCCCCAAATCACCAAATTCCTAGATTCCTAAATTCTAAAATTCTAAAATCCCCAAATCCCCAAATCCCCAAATCCCCAAAGCCCCAAATCCCCAAATTGTCAAATCCCTAAATTCATAGATTCCTAAATTCTAAAATTCTAAAATTCTAAAATTCCCAAATTTCTAAATTTCTAAATTTCTAAATTCCTAAATTCTAAAATCCCCAAATCCCCAAATCCCCAAATTCCTAAATTCCAAAATACCAAAATTCCCTATTTGTAATTACGAAAAAATAATATACACCTACATAATAATCACCTATTAAAAGTACGTAATAATTAAAAATTCGAAAGCGTTAATTAGAACGTTTAAAATATAAAAAAAACAAAAATAGCAATAGAGTTACGTGAGTGACAAATGAAAACGACGAGAAAGTCATTTCAGTTCATTATTATAAGATGCTTTTTCACCCTCGCGTCACTGTCAACATTTAATGAGATTATTATCGCGGCTAATCGAAGCGTAATTAAAATAGTTATTGCATCGAGATTGTCCGGTTAATTGGCCGTCGGGTAAAAACATACCTGATTTATCATTTTATTCGTGTGACGTAACGCGGACATGTTCGGTCGATATGCGATGCACACGTGACAATTATTAAAACAGGGTCAACGTCACTTAACGTCGTCGTCATTTATCGCCGTTTAACAGAATTAATGATCACACCTGTACGCGAGCGGCGTGATGCGTTCATTAATACGGCTGAATTTCACCGCGAATGGCGGTGTTTTTCACGATACGGAAAAGAGCATCGAAATATTTCTCTCGTTCGGCTCTGTTTTTTAACATATTTTTTTTTTATTTCCACCAACGTATCGAGTTTCGAAATACACTGCATTTGGTTTATACTCGTCAATTCGACGACAGTTTATTGCAATATTAAGATAGCGAAAATCGAAGGAGAAATTAAATATCTCTTAATATTTAAAAATATTCGTTGACATCTTAATAAATGTATTTAAATTGATATGTGCAGAACGTCACGGCGTAATTATTTTGATGTTTACGCAAGAGATAATTTTAATCTTCCGATAAATTATTTAATTCTCAAGTAAGTCTGAATAAATTAAAGTTGAAGTAATTCAAATGAAGTAAAGCAACGCGTAAATAACGCGAGGAGATACAATACGTGGTGATATAACGCGAGGTAATGCAATACGTGGCGATATGAAGAGAGGAGATACAATACGTGGTTATATAATGCGAGGTGATAAAACGCAAGGTTATACGATATAAGGTGCTGTAATAAAAAGTTATAAAACACTTGGTGATACAACGCAAGGGTATGTAACATGCAGTGATATAACGCGAGATTATACAACACGTCAATATAGTGGTTATAAAATACGAGATTATATAAAGAGTGGTTATATAACGCAAGATTATTTAACATGTCCCTGCTATATTAATGTCGTTTTCATCACAGCGAATATTCGAATCATAAGATTACAAAGGCTACGTTACAATAGCTAAAAGCATCATTAAGCGCGGAATAGCAGTGATATCAAAACGAACGTACCTTTTCGCCTTTTAAAGCAGCTCGCCGGTGACAGAGATGACTGCACGTTGTGGAAACGCTGATACTCCCCCGGTATGATTCATTGATGCTCGAACGTCAATCACCATTCACGCACAAATCACTTCACAGGTCGACGGTCAACAGAAGACTGAGCCCGGCTCGTTTCCACGAGGCAGGATGTTGACAGCAGCTCGTAGACCAACGGAAAAAATTGTTGTGCTCGAGCGTGAAATCGTTCCGAGAGTTAATTCCTTCTGCCGGTTGTTTATATTACGGCCAGCCAGCTCGACTTTAAACCGCTCGCTTCGAACTCGACACGACCGATCTTGTTTTCGTTCCTTCACGAACCGCGTACGATCGTTGCTCCATTTATCATAGTGACATTTAAAATAGCATATACAAGTAACTCAGTTGTTTTCATAGTTTTAATAACTCGTGTTTAATGCATCAATAAACGACTAATAAAATTGTAACATTTATTATAATATTTGAGCATATATAAACATTAACGATTATATTTAATCAATTAACGAAATTGTAAGGTTTAAGTAGATAATAAAATTGTAATGTTAATAAACGTTAATACGTTTTATTAAATACGACGAAATAAAAATTACGTACGAAAGATAGATGTTTATTAACTTCGCAGGAAATTTATAGTTTTTTCAAGCAATGAAATTTTCACGAGCAAAAGTTCAATGTTTCGATTTCCAAAGCACATAGGTTGCTATTAACGTTCTTGTATAAGTTTTAGATTCAACTTTCGGATGACTCGAGTAAAATGACATTTCTCCGAGCACCATCGTATACTTTTCCATTTGTCGAGTGTCTTACTTTCATTAGCTGCACTTCCTGGAGCCCGCAATTCGGTATAAATAACTTCCGTTAAAGTAAATAACGTCCGGCTTTCTTCCAACGTTATAGAGCGCAATAATGTACAATGAACTGTTTTTAGCGCAATTAATAAGAAACTACTGTTAGAAGAGAGAACTTGCGGTTTGTGTTGTATTCTTTCGAAATGTTGTTTTGAAGTGAACGATGCAAATTCCAATATCCATAATTTTCAAAATTTTCAAATACCAAATTTCCAAGTCCCAAACTTCCAAATTTCGAAATTTTTATAATTAAAATTCCAAAATTCCAAATCTCGAAATTTCTAAATTCCAAAATTCCAAAATTCCAAAATTCCAAAATCTCAAAATTCCAGAATTCCAAAATGCAAAAATTCTAGAATTCCAAATTTCCAAATTCCAAATTCCTAAATTTCCAAATTCCTAAATTTCCGAATTCCAATTTCCAAATTTCCAAAATCCCACAACTCACCTGCCTAATTATTAAAAATTAAAAATTGTCAAATTTCAAAATTTGAAAAAAAAATTAAAAATTTCTAAATTTACAACCCCATTTACAAAAACACGTGAAATTAATTAATTTCACCGAAATAATTGATAAACCTCCAGTTCGGATAATGAAATAATAATGATCATAATTAACGTTCGTTTAAATTGTAATCTGTTTTTATAATTGAGTAGAAGATCGATTAAACTCGATTTATACTATTTGCATGAATACTTGCATATCTCTAAATCCGATAATTAAGAATCCAGAGCTCTCAAGACGAAAGTATAATCCAGCTTATGCTTTTCTTCCGTCATCTCGAGTCGTCCTTGTTATCTGTGATTAACTCCCTTCCTATTTCTTTTAATATATAACAGTTACGTAATTATATAATCTGTCAGTGCTTCGGTATATTTAATCAAGCGATTGTGGTCTTAATTAAACGAATATACTGTGACCAGAACAATGATATCGTGAAATTCCATAAAATAACAGGGACGTGTATTAACGAATTGAATTGAAAAAATCGGATTAGTCGGTACATTTTAATTAACGAAGCTTGCTACATTGATGGACGATTCTCATATCTTTGAATACAAATCCAAAGATCTTTAAATATCTATCTTCACAAATTACTATGCGACAAAATTCCTAGACTCAAATTTCTAAGTCTAAAAATTTCTACACTATCAAATCTCCAGCTGCAATTCCTATAATCTCAAATTTTGAGTTCCTCAACTTTCAACATTATTAATTCCTGTTCAATGTACGTTTACTACAAGATATACAATAGAATTGATAATATAATTATATACACTGAATCAGTAATATTATCGAAGAATCACATATATCGAATCAGTCAGATTACTGAAAAATCATGTATTAAATAGTATAATCAAAACAATCATGTTCAATAAATGAAACGTATAATAACGCATACATTAAATTAATAAGACAATATAAAAATTATATATATTGAATATATTAATTACAGTATAAATTTACAAATACAAAGAAGTAGATGTGATAATGTATCTAAAAATAATACTAAAATGTGATGGAAGATAAGATATCGTATTTGATATAAATGAAATAAAATATAGGAAAACTTTTATTTTCCAATGCACTTAGTTAACATGGCAAACTTACAAACTCCCCAGGTGCTTCATACGGCTCCAATAACAACGAACTTTCGTTTCTGTGAGCCGCGACAAACTAGAAGTAATGAATCCAAGAGGACCTCTTAAGCTAGCTTAAGGTTTATCACAGTCAACTGAATATTTAACAATTTTGCGAGGAAGTCAGCTTTTAACCCGTACACGAAAAGCTGACACCGCGCATCGCATGATTTATTATCGATATATTAATTCGAGAACACAGGAAACACGATATTAAAAAATATGTTTGCGTACTAAAAAGTTATATAGACAGCCAGAAATCTACGTATAACTATTTGAATACTAGATAGGTACACGTTTTATTAACGTAGTTATTATTTATTAAAATCGATGACTTGAAACGAAAGTTATACGGAAAATAAAATTATATGGAAAATAAATGATTACTCGGATGGTCAAGTGTATTTTTGAAAAAAACTAATGGAACCGAAAGAAAGCTTTTCGCTTTGCAAATGGCTCAGAGCTTACATACTATTCGGGCAGTAATATATTTCCTATTTTTTTGAAAGCGTCGGAAAATGGATTTATGAATGGAGCTTCCATTCTGACAATTTTTATTAAAATAAAACAATCAGATACTGACCTATTATGCACCTGAGGCAAATTTCAAATTTTTAAAGAATCAAATTTTTAATCTTTAAATTTTTAAATTATTAAACTAAATTTTTCAATTATTATTTTATTGAATTTTCAATTTTTCAATTATCAAATTTTCAAATTCCTAAATTTTCATATTTCAAGATTTTCAGATTTCTAAAACCCTACATTTTTAAATTCCTAAAATCTTAAATTCTCAAGTTTTTCATTCCCCTAATTACCAAGATTCACAATTCCTAAATTTCCTAGTTTGCAAATCTTCTAATTTTCTAGTGTCTAAATCTCCAAATTCCCTAGCTTACAAATGTACAAATTTGCTAGTCAATAACTCCCAAAATATTCTAGTCTATAAATCCTCAAATTCCCTAGCATTCAACCCCCAATTTCCTTAGTTTCTAAATCGACAAATTCTATAATTCCCAAATCCCCAAATTCCCTACCTACCGAATCTCCAAATACCCTAAATTTGCAAAGTTTCCACAAAACATTGAAAGGTAAAATTTCCCAACCAAAAACAAACGGTTCCTTGACCCAAAGCTATTTTCCCTATAAAAAGCAGCGTTGCCCAGCGGTGTACAGCAATTTCGAAGAAGAATCGCATCGTCGAACGGGCAGTCAGAAATCGTCCGTTCCTCTCGAGCGGCCAGATAACACCGCGGTATCATCCGTATAGCCGAAAATTTTTTGAAGGTCCGACCCGTGAAAGGTTGAAAGATAACGGGGGCCGTTCGAGATGACATACGCGACGCGTACGTCTTACGGGTCACCAGCTAGGTCTCTCCCTTACCCCATATAAGAACTCGCAAAGATAGTTGGTTCGGGCCGCTCCGCTCCGCTCAGCTCAGCTCCGCTCTGCTCGGCCGCGCCGTCGACTCAATGTACCAGAGGAAATCGCTGACTTATGGCTTCGCCGGGGTAGTCGTAGCTTTTTTCATAAACCCCCAGTCAACCCCCAACCTCGCGACTCTTTTACATTGTACCCAGATTTCAGCGATTAATTTTCCCCCATTGTGCCGTGGCGCATCTCTCGCCCCCTCCCCGTCCCATCCCTTCTTCGCCGGCTGAAAACCGGGCTTTTCCTCTTTCTCCCTCACGCGGAATATCCACCCTCTTCGTTCGTCCCTCTCGTGACGGCAGCAAGCGTTTTCAACCGCGGACACATCCTCCCCGATCCGTGCCCGCGCTTCCTCTCGCCGATTGCACAGTCCGCATTGTCATTGGCAAACAAATCTCAATGGTAGTATTAAAAGTATCCGCTCTAATGGAACCTAGTATCCGTTCTACAAAAATTCTCGTTCCATCTGTACGTGTCCCCCTTTCTCGTTTCTTCTTTGTCGTCCCTTTGTTTCGTGCAGCGTTACCAGCGCGCTTTCTTCCCCGCACGGGGCGCGCCGGCCGCACCGATGCACGCGGAAATTTCTGCTAACGTCGGAATAATTACTCCCTGATAGTCGCGTGGTAATTGTCTGCCCGTAATCTATGGTTAAACGTACGGGGACGATGGGGGGTGGTAGTTGGCGGTTGATGCTCGCGAGATCGCGCGGTAGCTACAACGAGATGATGATTATGGAGTCTTGAGAGTAATCGATTGGGGGATAATCGCCGGGAACTAGTGTCACTATTGTACCGTTTTCAGAGCTACAATCATCGTATTCTATAGCGATTTCATGCATTAAAATGCGATAGAAATAGTTAGAAATTGTTTTTCAGCTTAGAAACGTTTGTGTTATATCGAGACACATGTTCATAAGTAGATTCCCATATTCGCAGATATTTGCATCGCTGGATACATTCATAAGAGCATTCAATATATCTCAGTTTTACGGGGTTTTATCTGGGTACTTATATTTCAAAATTTCTATCAGTGTGTACCTGTTCAGGGACCCATTTGTGTATCACTAGGTACCTGTATCACTGGATTTCAATATCAGTAAATACCTACATCAGTGGATACCTATACCTCTAAATAAAAGACATCCAAGTGCTAATTCACTTCATCAGTTTCTATATCCCAGATCCCTACTCCTCCACATCTCCACGTTTCTAAATCGTAATGTCTCTATGTCTCTATGCTCTAGATCCCTATGTCCCTAGATCCCTATGTCACTCCTAGATCTTAACACAGCTGTATACCTTCGTCCCAAAAGTAGTCCCTAGATCACTCTAAATCTTAAAAATCTTAAAAAATCTTAAAAATTGCCATGTTCCTCTTATTATTAAATTATCTATTTCTAGTTAAGTGAAGCACCATGCGAAAACAGTTTCAGCAAGAACCGGAAGAAAACACGTTCGTTCAGATTTTCAGCTCGACACGAACGTTAGTCGGCGCGTAATTTCGAGTATTCGTTTTATTACCATCGCGGTAGACATTGTGCTAGAAGATAGTCGGCTTGTCGTTCTCGAGTAGCGACACCGTCGTTTCAGGGTTTACGAGAATTTTCAGTACACCCACTTGAATGGGGAGGCAAATGGCCATAATAAGCTTCTTCCGACTACGGCAACGGCTCGGACTCTGCGGTTTGCAGAAGAGCTTCTGCCTCTGTCACGGTGAGTTAAAGGACACCCCCCATGAACTCCGGGGGACGCGAGGTAATGTGTAAGAAGGACCGTCCTGTTTAATTAACAAGCCATTGTCGTCTGGATGACCCTGAGAGAAAACTCACCACGAACAATGCCAGTCCGATCGAATGAATGGTAATACGTCATCCTGTTCTTTTTCGAGATGCAATCAAACTCCTGGATCCTTTCGTCGAAGAAGAGCGTTTTTCTTTTTTTTCCCCTCTTTTTCCCCCTTTTGTTCTTCGGATTTCGCTTACCTCGAACCGAGCGAACTGAGCACTCTCGTGAGCACGTTCGCCCGATTCGTCAAGTTTTTTACCGTTGTTGTTGAAAATACTCCGTTGTGCCTTGAGAATTTCATTCGGTTAACGTGCTTTCGTTGCAACAGTAATGCGTATATGAATATCTGGCGTTGGTGTCTTGAGAGGTGTAGGACGTTGGAACATGTGGACATTTTAGGGACGTAGGAATTTATGGGAGTAGGGATCTAGATGCTTGACTAAGGTAGAGATATAGAAATTTATAATGAGGTCACGATTAATGTCTTCTGATTCTTGTAATAAGAAATTACGAGATATAGGGATTTAGTAGAGAATCTAGGGATCAACAGGTATAAGGACGTAGGTGTGACAAGTAAGTAACGACATGTGAAAATATGGATATATGAAACGGAGAATATTTTAATTTCTAAATTTGGTTACTTGAAGCACTGAAACACGGAAGAATTGAAAAATCAAGGGATTGAAAACTTGAAAAATTGACAAAAATTTCTAACATGAAATATACAAGATCCCTTATTCCCTCACCATCCGTCTCCCCAAAAATTTATTTTACCCAAATATACCTTTTGTTCAAAAGTAAGAAGTAAATATAAAGTAACTAGAAGTGATGACTAAGAGATGATCAAACGACTTAAAAATGCCGTACACAAGAAATTAAAGTGTCCCAACGTTCAGGAAGTCAAAAAGGTAGAATGTTCAGTTTACTTAACGATAAATCAAGAAGCTACTTGAAACGTCTGACAGTTTACGGATTAATGTGCCAGAATATACCAGCGATATTTACGTTTCTGCATGATGCGCTTCTAAATCTGTATATCAAAGCAGTTCGCTAGGAACAGCACTGAAAGCGTTACGATCTCAATCTTGGTGAGATCTTCGCATTTTATGGGAAAGGTTGTTGCGTCTGTTTCCCCCACGGATATTGAACCTAGCGAAACAAGAGAAAGACAACAACACAATTACGCTATTTATCGTCCTGCTGCTCGATGAATCCATTCTAGCTTTATTTGCTACTGGGGATTTCGATTACTGTGCTGATACACTTCATTCGGCTATATACCAGAACTTATTAAACGAACTGCTCTTATATTTGTTCTGAAATTTATTTCGAGGTATATAGTATGTGGATGATTAAAAAATTTATTTCAATGATCTCCACATTGATGTCAACAGTGTTTTATTATTTGTTATTAAAAATACATACTGAGTAATTAGAATTAATATAGAAACTGAAAAACATTTTTTTAGGGGAGGTTTTCGAATCGGGTTTCAAACGAGACTGAAAAAGCTTTTGTTTCAATAAATACTTTAATATTAACAAGTTGATTCAAAATTAACAAATCAAATTATTTTAATATTGTCTCTCATTTCGTAACCCCAGATTCTGAGTACACTTATAATGTTAATAAATTAATAATAAAAGAAGAGCAGCTCTCCCCATAAATCCAGTGAGCCATAAAAAATAACATGTAAAGGGAAGAATTCATCGAAAGGAAAACCGTGTTCTGATTTCAAGATATTTATGCTTGGTCGTTCGTGAAGGAAGAAGAAAGGAAGAAAGCACGGATTTTAAGACATTGTTCACCCTCGTTACTCGTTTCTTAGGTTGAGACGCGCGGGAGAACAGGTGATGCAGCTTAGAATGCTTTTCATCCTGTATTCAAACTATGTCAAGCGTTCCCCTATATTGCAATCGCCAGGATAACAGCGGAAAAAATCTAAACAATAGTCGGACATTTTGGTCGAAGAGGATGAAAACAATGGTTACGGAGTTTCGTTATTGCACCCTGGGGCCGTAAGTCGCCATAATCGCTCGTTTTTATGTGTAATACCGAGCGTATACTGGGCTTCTCTGGGGAAAATGGCGAATTAGGGGACGAGGTCAATCCACTTGTTGGTGATTCGTTAGTGAATTTTGTAGTTCAGTCGGTTTCTGGTTGGGAAGTTCAGGAATCTGGGCATTTAGGTATTTACAGGTTTAGAGATTTAGGGATATTTCAAAATTTGGGAATTGGAGGATTTGGGTTTGGGAACTTAGGTTTTGGGGATTTAAGGATTTACAGAGTCGAGAATTTATGAAATGTAGGAATTTGAGAATTTGAAGATTTGGAAATTAGGGATTTGAGATGTGGGGTCTAGGGTTTTAGGGACTTGGGTTTTGGGGATTTAAGGATTTGAAGATTCCAGAATTTAGGGAAAGTGGGAATGTGGAAATTTGAGTATTGGAAAATTTAGGAATTAGGAAATTTGAAGATCTGAGAATTCAGGGCTCTGAAATATCAGATTCTCAAATCTCTAAATTTCCAAATGCAAAAATTCGAAAATCCAAAAATTCGAAAATTCTAAAAATAAAAAGTAACGTCCCTAGCTAAATAGATCATCAATAAATTTAATTAGAACTATGACATAAATAATTGTTTAGATTAATGTTTCCCAAGAGTGCAATAAATTGACAATGAGAGGGATCGTAAACGAAATGCAGCTGCAATTAATGTTTACTCGAGTAAATTAATTTATTTGACTGTTTCTTGGAGGAACAATAAAGTGTATGTTTTTCAGTGGCTCGCGCCATGTGCTGTGTAATTTCCTCCTGTAGTTTATAGAAAGAGAAATTTTGTCTCTTCCGTCGTGCCGCGTACATTGTGTAATAGGAGCGAACTTTTTCAAGGAAAAACTCACCGTGAAAGGGAAGTTTTATATTGCACCGGCTATGTAATACGAGAAATCATAATTACGCGTTTATCATGTAGAACAATAAGTTTCTTACCTGTCTCAAATTTGTATTCTACAATTACATTATTTATCGTAATTATTTTTTAATTGAATTAAGACTGGTACTAATTGTTGGGAATTAGAAACCTTTTCTTGTGGTGACAGTCCAAAAAAATGTAACCTGTAATACTGTTAATTACATATTTGTAATTATATGTCCCAAATGTCTTGCAAGAAAAATAATAAAATTTCTGTATAAAATTATTTGACAATCTACGTAATTATAAGTATGCTACATTTCTCTTGTATTTTTAAATTTAGTCATAAGAAGTAAGATAAATGAAATTCTCTTCGTTCACATTGATATACCGAGAATGAGTATTTTGACAATAAATACATTTTGAAAGAGTACGTAGAAAAATTGTATAAAAGTGTCAAGTACTCGCTACAGAAATATCAGAATTACGATCCTCGATGATAGGTTAAAAGCTTTCAAGTAGATTACACAATGATCCTTCAGTATTTTAATCCGCACAGATATTGCAAAAATACGTCTCTCTCTCGAGAGAGTACAATTTCCAATGGTTGCATAAACTTTTCTTTTGTCGGCAAAAGAAATATTTTCCCAGCAAAGTTGATCTTTCGAATCGTTTAATATTTAACAAGGTAAATATTAAACAAAGTCTGTAAACGAATATTTAAACGGCGAAAACTTTTAACGATTCGAGAAATCGATACGTACACTCTCGTAATTTGTTCGCAGTAAATGAACCAGCTTCGTAATTAAAATTGACAAGCCAACAGGAATTAAAAAGACTCGATACGACTTCTGTAATAAATTCAGTAAACTTAAATGTTTAATATTTTTATATCCCGTGTACCACTTTGTGCAGTCTGGTTTATCGACTTGACAGGAGTGAATTCCTTAAATCATTTCCGTTCCCCGGGAATAATTCATTTAATCGTTATGACGTCTTTTCGATAGATATTTCGATATCAGAATGGAACATCTCCTTCGCTGTTTTCCTTCTTGCGAAACTTAATTCGATTGCAGTCACCGATGATCGCTATTAATATCTCGCGAAGATAATTTAACGCAATTTCGTTTTACTTGTAGAAGAAGATCGTAATCGTTTTACTTTGCAATTTTTCAAGGGACGATAACACGGTTCCTTTTTCATTACTTCACTCGTCGAGTTCCCCAGGAAATTCTATCATTTTATCCGTTTGTTACTTCTTTGTTATTTCACTGTTATACCGCCTATCATAATATTTTACTACGATATCCGAATATTATATTCTGTGTTTTACTATTTTATTATACTATTATACTATTTACTCTGTTTTACTATTTTAGTTCATTTCTGTTTCAGTATTTTAGTATTTTGGTATTTTGGTATTTTGATATTTTAGAATTTTGGCATTTTGGTATTTTGATATTTTAGTATTTTGGCATTTTGGTATTTTAGAATTTTGGGATTTTGGTATTTTAGTATTATGGTATTTTGGTATTTTGGTATTTTGATATTTTAGTATTTTAGTATTTTAGTATTTTGGTATTTTGGTATTTTGGTATTTTGGTATTTTGATATTTTAGTATTTTAGTATTTTGGTATTTTAGTATTTTAGTATTTTGTTATGTTACTATTTTTATATTTTACTATTTTACTATTTTACTATTTTACTGTTTTACTGTTTTACTGTTTTATTATTTTACTATTTTACTATTTTACTAGGTCACTGTTTCAGTATTTCACTATTCCACTATTTCACTATTTCACTACTCCACTATTGTACTATTTCACTATTCTACTCTTCTACTATGCCACTTTTTGCTATTAAACAATCCTACAATATTTCTGCAAACAATCTGCTATACTTTGTTGTTCCCCACAAGTAATAATTGCCACTGGGCAGAAGTATTTCTAAATATCTATGTATATTCCTAGATCCTTAGTTTGCTATTATCTAGTAAGTCTAGTATAGTAAGTCTAGTATAGTAAGTCTAGTATAGTAAGTCTAGTAAGTCTAGATCTCTATAATCCATATAAGACCCATACAGCTCTAGGTCCCCATATTCCTAGATACTCAGATCTCCAATACCCATCTTCCGATATCTCCCTATGCCTAGTATCATCCTACTCAGTATTTCTCTATAGCCCAGTATCCTAGTATCAACCCCTCCATATTCCTTCTCTATATTCCAGCACGTATCTCACGTATGCCAATTTTCCAGTACCTCTAGACCTCTATATCCCAGCACATATCTCAATATCTCTAGATCCCTGTAACCCATCGCATATCTCTACATCTCCATTATCCTAGTACATACCTCAATATCCCGAAATCCCGATATCCCATCTTGCCGGAATAATTCAAAATCCAGCGCGATGTCGTTTGAAGTTTTCGGCGAAAGGGGCAGAAACCGAAATGCAGCGAGAAGGGTGACAGAAGAGGTGAAACGAGAACACAAAGGACAGGACGGACAGAAACTTAAATTTCGAGGAAATAATATTTCGATGATATGCCGAACCGCCGTCACAGCTGCGGCACACGAGCAAAGGTCCCTCGTCCCGCGTCATACAAGATTGTTAAAGCTCAGATCTTGGGGGTGAGATTGTGGGTGGGTGGTCTAGGTTCTGGAGGGGGCGGATTCAGCGGGAGGCTAGTAGTGAAACAGCTGGCACACACTGGCGACAGCCCGCCCGTCACTAACTCAACCGGGATACACACGCGCCATGTGCGCCAGATACAAACTTCATTGATGTTGCCTGAAAAGAACGACTCAGACTTCCGTCATTCCGAGACCCTTTGATGCCACTTCGTGCGCTGGATTACCACTTTCGCTGATGGTTACACCCGTCTTCTCTACAAATTTAAATTCCACTTTGATAAACGTATTAACACAGTGACCCAACTATTTGTCGGCTGTCAAGATGGAGATGCTATGTTAAGGTTGGTTGACAATTTGTGGACAGACAAGTTTTGCTTTAATAGATGTATTTACCCCGTGACCTTTGTTGACTGTCAAATGTAGCTGGAGATGCAATGTTAAGGAGAGTGAAGCTGGTTGACAACTTGTGGACAAACTCAAGTTTTATCTTAATAAACGTAGTAACACTATGACCCAACATATTGTTGGCTGTCAAAAGTAGCTGGAGATGCAATATTAAGGAGAGTTAGCGGGTTGACAACTTGTGGACAAACTGAAGTTTTATTTTAATAAATATATTTACTCTGTGATCTAACATTTTGTCGGCTGTCAAAAGTAAATGAGATGTTAAGCAGACACGGTTGAAAATTTGTGGAAAAACTGAAGGTTTATTTTAATAAACGTATTAACCTTGTGACCCAACATTTTGTCAGTTCTCAAAGGTAGCTACTGATGCGGTTTTAAGAGAAGTGAAGGTGGTTGAAATGATATGTATTTAGAGATTCTTGTATGTCTAGATTATAATTATAATTAAATTGCTGCTATGTACAGTGGTAATCAACTTGTAGACAAATTTAAATTCCACTTTAATAAACGTATCTATCCTCTGACCGTTTACCGGCTATCTGGTGATGCGTTGTTATGAAGAGTGAAGGTAGTTAAAATGTTATACCTTGCATTTAAAAATCCTTGATTGCGTAAATTATAGTTGGAATGAAGTTGCTGCTATTTATAATGGCACTCAATTTGTAGAACTGAAGTTTTAATAGACGTATTGACCCCGTGACCCGACATTTTGTCGGTTGTCAAAAGCAGCTGCTGATGCGCTGTTATGAAGAGTGAAGGTAGTTAAAATGTTATAGCTTGTGTTTGGAGACCTCTAATTGTGTAAGTCACAATTAGAATTAAGTAGCTGCTATTTACAGTGGTAATCGACTTGTGGACAAATTGAAGTTTTGCTTTAATAGAGGTATTAACCTCTGACCCAACGTTTTGTCGATTGTCAAAAGCTGGTGATGAAGAGTGAAGGTGGTTGAAATGAACCTTGCATGATTTGATTTTGTCACGTTTGAACTATAGGGTGCGTCACGAGTGTGTCATCGTATCTTGAAGTCATAGGTCAATTGCAGATTTTTATTTAAGGTATTAGTATAGTGGTATTAACATATGAAGGTGAATAAAGAAAATGGACGTCTTGTTACTAATTATTTGGTTTGGTTATTGCTTCAGATTAAAGATCAATTGCAGTCAATTATTATTATGGGTCTCCTTTATAATTTTATTGCACTGCTGCGCTACTGTTCTACAATTTCACTGTATTACTATTTCAATAATTTTGCACAATCACTCACAATATGTTAACATTTAAACGTATTTTCAATTATAACAATTATTGATACTTTATCGACGGTCTTAATAATATTCTGAATATATTTTAATTTCTTAATTAATTTCAATCGAATTAAACTACTAGTATCGTCGTAGCAACCAATATATTAACGAATTACAAATAAAATTATTAATACTTTACGACCGAAAGCGTGCAGAGTAGCAACTCGCAGCAAAATTAACATACACACACAGGTCCTTAGTTATTCCCGAAATAATAAACGTCCCTTAACACCTCCCTCCCACGGGCAATGTGTGCCACACAGAATGAATCTCCCGCTTCTTTTAATAAATGCTTTTGCAAGAACAGCTTCGCATTTACACAGGCTGCGACTTTAATTATACACCGGGCACCATGGTTGTCTAATGAAAAGTGTAGACGAGCTTTCCATTTATCTCACCTACGAACTCTGTTTTAGCCCGAACCTTCTCGCAGTAGATTAAGGGCGTGCTTTGGTCAGCCACGATTCCCGTTATCGGGACAAAAACAAAGGAAATTCCTTTGGCCGGTAATTATACGAACGACGAAAGAAAACGCGAGAAGAAACACGCGATTTCTGTTAATTCGAGAGCCTGCAAAACGACTACATTTTTGTAACTTCGATATTTGGAGTTCGCGGTTTAATTAAAATGATACTGAAATATATGCAAGTTTTATTTTATTTAGTCATAGTTTTATATTGTGAATTCTTTATTTTCATTCGGATAATTTTATTTTCATTTTAACGTTGTTAGCAAAGGGGTGGATTTTGAAAATATATTACTTAATTTTAAATTTATTGTATTTAACGTAAATGAATTTAATTGTATTTAATGCAATGTTCTCTTAAAACAAAATAGTAACACGTTTGAAATAATTTTAAACACCTTAATTGAAAATAGGCAAATTAATTTTCATAAATTTATCAAAATAAAAATATTAAAAAAAAATAATGAAGGCCTGCAAAAATTCCTTGCATTAGCTTTTCAGCTTGTAAACAATTAATTACAAATAATGTAATAAATTATTCGTTAAAAAATGTACCTAAAATTTTAAACTGCATATTAAAAAACGATTAAAAATCCGTTCCGATATCCAGCGTACAAAGCATGGATTATAAAATCGCCACGCTAATTCTCCAGAATTTTCAAAGGTAATTACAAAAATTGTTAACGACCCCGAGATCTGTGAGATCACCATAGTAAAACCTGCGTCTAATTAGTATCCGACGCTTAAAGATTCCCATTTTTGAAACCGTATAAGGACCCCCATCCGCTTAGTAAACCGGCAAAAGCTTATTCAAATTTAATTTCTTTACGATTAGCAATCAGGCGAACGCGATTCCTGTTTTAATCGTCGCTCGTTCCCGACTATGGAAACGCTCCTAATCCCAGCCAACGAGATCGCTGTTCCTTAAAATATTCCGCGTTAGTTCCCGCGGGATTACCGACGGCGTAAATACACGCGTACGTGAAATGCGCTCGCTTAAGGACACGTGCGACATCAAAGATGCTTTACGATCTCCGATGACGTCGTTTTATCTCCTCGCGACGATTCGTTAATGCTTCAACGCATGTGCTAATTACCTTACATTTTTGTTCATGGTTCAATAGAATAATCCTAACTCCATTTTTTCATGAATTAATTTCGTGAGGATGTTTAATTATGTAGTTGTATATATCTCTGACTGGTATTTGGTGGTAGTTTAACTTGATAATTTGAAGATTACAAAATTTACAAATTTTCAAATATTCAAGCATGACAATTTGCAAATGAAAAAATTCAGTAAAAGATTAATAAAGGTATTATAACACAGGTTATAACTTTATGTGACATTTTCACTGAGATTTAGCAAGTGCAGTAATTATCGTGCATAACGAAATGTCCACGAGAAGACTGGCACCGAATTAAGCGGAAGTCCAAATTTTCTTTGATGTCGCACGCACAGGAAGTGACAAAACCTCAGTGACAGAATTAGAAACAATTAGAAACAATTATAATAATATAATTTAATATCATTCGCAAATCCTTACTTTCGATTAGTTAAAAATATTCTTTAATTTTATTTAAAATAAACGAACGTTCGAACACATGTATTTTCTTACGAAAAATTCTACTTCTGTTTTAATCAAGAGACACTAAAGAGTCTCCAAGAATCTTACATAGTCTTCACATCTATTATTATATTATTATTTAAAAAATAAACATCAGCAGCTTCTTAAATTATTCATGACTCTTTATTCTCGAGATTATTTTACAATTCCACACTCAAATATGAAATAAAGATATAAAAAGAAATATTTAATAATTCCTTTGGTAAACAATGTACAGATGCCAAACCATGAGTTGGCGTGTGATCTATACATGACGCACTCGTGACGCACTTGTAGTAAATATTATAAATTTTTCTTATATTTTTAGTACGCGTGAATTTTCAATTTGGGTGTAATAATTTACGTACGTATGTCCCACGAGTTGGCGCGTGAGCTATGACGCACTCGTGACGCACTCGCGTTTCCAATCGGAGCCGTGGCTCTCCACGCGCCAACTCGTGGGTTGACATCAGTACATACGAGTAGTTTCAGTATTTGTTTCAAGTGTGCAAAAATGAACGAAAGAAACTCCTGCGTTAATGCGCTTGTTTCGTTAAATTCATTAATTCGAATGAAATTTTCGCGAGCGCGTTTCGCTTTACGACCCCATTCCGGGTCGCGACCCCCAGTTTAAGGAACGGTCTACGCGACACTCGCATCACGAGTCAACTGACAATTCCGTAGCGGGAAAAAAAGGAAACAAAAATACGGAACATCCAAAGAATTCGAAAATTCACAGTCATGCCTGTTTCTCCGCTCGCCAAAGCGATTCTCTCGTGTCATCAATTCCAAGCGTGCCTGAACTTTCCGCACAGCGTTCACCGACAAAAATCGCCGGGAACTACTTCCTGTGGGAAACGGGATTCATCCCGATAACGTCAAACGAACTTTCTAGCGAGCATTTCGAACGGCTGCGTTCTTGTACACGACTAATACGCGAGCGTAACATCAAAGAAACTTTAGCGGGTAGGATCGGTGTCGTTTAACACGTAGCGACGATCCCCGTGGATGTTCCACGACGACGACGGTAATTGTCGGATATCCCGGTGTATTCAGGCCTGTGTATCGTTACGCGACCCCAGAAAATGAAGAGCAAATGGAGTTTCGTTTCGTTTCGTGACCGTACTGAATTGTGTCCACCTACGATTCTGGTTATCCGACGGTTCTCTCTTTGCCTGTTCGTGCGAGCTCGATCCTTTTTGCTCAATTTTCCACCAACTTCTGTCGGAGAATAAAACTAGATAATATGATCACGGTGATAAAACGCTTCACTGTTATTTTAGGTACATAAGTAAGGGTGCATGGTTGCAACTGATGGGTCGGAAGGATTACGTGAAGGTTCTTTTTGTGTAACGTTGTTGATAAGTACTGTTTTACGTCTTTTGTGAAATTGTTGGGGATATGTCGAGCACTCGCAGCCTGACATTTGTAAATTACTCAAATACTAAATTATCAAGTTATCAAATTATTAACTCATCAGAATATCAAATTTGCAAATTTCTGAACCGAAAACCCAAGTTGAAAATTGCTGAATTAGATCCACGAATCTAAAAATTTCTCAAATAACCTACCGATAGTAATTACAATGCAATTTTTAGCTATTTTGAATGTATCTCGCGAATATCAACGATTGGAGCTGCCTTGCCACGAGCGACGTTTTTCCTATTTTAAACTAAATTCGTTGGTATCCTGTTCGACCGAACGGTCGAAGAATTATCGGATTTGTAATTCTCAGATAAGTGTTCGATGAATATTTTAAAGTGGTAAAATTTTCTATACCTTCCCAAAAAATGAACCGCGCTTAAAAATTAATCAGATGATCTGTTTCATACTGACATTTGAAATCGATTTACAATTTAAAAAGAACATCTGGAGTGCTATTCTATGATTATCATCTCATTAATATTTCCCAATTATCTTACCGATATTGAACCACCTTAAGTTGAAAATAAAATTATTTGATTAATTTTTATTAACAGGCAGATAAATATTACAACCTAACATGCACAATCTCGAAGAAATTGCACAATAATTCGAATCATAATATAAATCATAGCTACTATATTTACGTACATTTTTTACCGTACCATGCAGATCATAGTTAAATCTTGCATGTACATATTTCACTTGCGTAAACATTCGTCATCTGGCAGTAACCCCTCCGGCAGTTGACTCGAGCGTTAAAATAAGAAGAGTTTTATCTCATACTCAAAAATCAATGATCTCGATAGGACATTTTCCTCAAAACTTCCACAGCGTGTCTTGGTCGAATCTCGTTGAAGTCCACAGGAACTTCCCGGTTATCCGGTGTATTTCCTTCGGCCAGATCTGATTATCCAGAAAGTTGTAATCGCGTTAGATCTACGTCGGTGTTGCTTGAAAATTAATAGAAGGCAGCTGCGTCAAGAATACCAGGAATACCATAATTCAATGATGTTGATGACGGATTTCGTGGTCAACTGTCCCGGGCTGTCTTTGTTAACTTTGGGGGAATTTGTGGACGTAGAAATTTGTGGATGTAGGGATTTGTGGACGTAGGAATTTAGGGATGTAGAAATTTGGGAATGAAGAAATTTGGGGATGTAGAAATTTGGGGATGTAGGAATTTGGAGGTGTAGGAATTTCGGAATGTAGAAATTTGGGGATGTAGGAATTTAGAAACGTAGAAATTTGGGTTGTAGGAATTTAGGGATGTAGAAATTTGGGGATGAAGAAATTTGGGGACGTAGAAATTTGAGGATGTAGAAATTTGGGGATGTAGGAATTTAGGGATGTAGAAATTTAGGCATGTAGAAATTTAGGGATGTAGAAATTTGGGGATTTGAAGACATAGGGATGCATTAGTATTTATGAATATTTAGAGATCTATGGACATAGGAATATGAAAATCTAGACATTTGAAAATATGGGTTTTTGGAGAATCTTGAAATTTGGGGTATGTTGAGATTTGGAGAACGTTGGAATCTGGGAAATTTGAGATTTTTGGAGTTCCAGATTTGAGGTTAGGATTTGTAGGGCTTAGAATTTGAGGACTTTATAATTTATACATATAGTTTGGGACTTGAGGAGTTCAAACTTCGGGGATCTAATTTGATCAGAAATGTCAAGATCTAAAAATTTGTGGAAGAATGTGGAAATTTTCAAAAGTGCGAATTTAGCAAATTTGAAAATTGAGACCATAAAAATTTGAAAGCTTGCAAACTTAAAAGTTTAAAAATATGAAAACTCAAGATCGAAATCCATGATGGCCACACATTAACAGAATTCACGAAACATCGTCGAAGAACGATTACCATAATCCCTGCACGAAAATGGCAACGGAATGCAACGATTCTAATTTCCTGATCATTTCTGTTCATCGCACAATGCGTTTCACTATTTGACAAAAGCGTCTCTTGTTGTCGAAACTCAATTCCGAAACGACAATGTACCCGTACGTTTTATTGTTTCATTTTAAACGATGCTCTTTCGGAAAATTGCTGAAGTTTCATTTCGAAACGAGCGAAAGAAGAGGTGTTGTGAAAAAAAAAGAGCGAAAAAGAATTGAAAGGTATGTGCTAATAAAAGTGCACGGTAAAAATATTCGATAAACATAGAATTTTAACAAACAGTGTAAATAGAGATGCGTATTTGTTTGTTGGATAAACATCTAGTATCTCTGTGTGTGAAACGTATTTGATATGTTGCATTTTGTAAACATTTTCCTAGATTTTAGGACGAATCTGTTATATTGATTCAAAATGGATTTCACACAAATTAATTAGATATAATATCAAATATATAATATATCAAAATTGATATAATTTAGGATATATGCAAATTTGTGATAGATATAGAATATAAAATAATAATAGAAATTTTTATTTAGTATAAATGAAATTTAGTATTAATAAATATCATAAATTATCAACGTTTATAAACACTTGAAAATATTTTTATTCGTTAAAATTTGATATTTGTTTAACAAATGTAGCTACACCAGATGAGTTACAATTTTTGAATTAATCCCACCATTACACATAAATATAGTTTCGAATACCAATAAACGGCGCATAAAATTACGATTGAACCGATAAGTGTCCCACGGCAGTAATTAACAATTCAATGACCCATCCATTAACACTAACAATAGTGCGACCATGCGCAAAGTATGGACGTACCAATCAACAATAATTAGCATCGAGTTACCTATAGAGCATATTATACAAAGAAACGTGACCAGAATTTCTAAACAAAATTAACTTTTTACGTAAGCACAAATTTGAGGATTGCGAAGAAACGTGTCGGGCAGATTTTAATATTAACGAAGGAATAAACGAGAGTAACAAAAAGATGAGAGCGTGAGTAAAAAAGCAGGAAGATTTTGAAGGGAACACAGAGGATTTTCTGATGTGATCTGGCTGGATGATGGAACAATATGGCGGCGACACGTGAGTAGAAGATTTAGACAGGGAAGAGGTTGACAGAACGAAATCGCAAGAAAATTGCGAGAAAATCGATAATAACACGATGAAAAAATCTGAATAATGTCGAAAAAAATGAATTTAATATCATTTTTAAAATGTGAGCAAATTAGGAGAAACGAAGAAAATGAACAGGAAAGCATTTAATCAGTTTCACAAATTGTTCAAATTCCAACGCTAATCAAATGATCAAACAACGTCGAAAGTTAATAAAGCAAGGTGTAGAATAAAATTTTTCGTTCTTAACAAGGCAATTCGCCGACAGGAATATTTTACGAAATGAAACAAAGAAAATCATCCGAGGAGGACAGCGAACGAGGATCAAAATTGAAAAACAAAGGGAACAGAGGAGTACATAAAGTACGCTTTCGGAGGAGCAGAAACGGGCGGGTACAAGGGAGGAGAATGGAAAAAGGTGTGGAAAAAGGACGGGGAGGAAGAGGAAGGAAATGCGTGAAATCAAAGTGAAAGACAAAAACGGAACAAATGGAAAGTAACGAGAAACGAAGGGACAGAAGAGTTGGGAGAAGGAAAAGCTTGATCTAATCGCAAAGACGTCGTGACTGTAGTCCTTTCAAAGGATAAAAAGCTTCGGTAATTTGCACCGAAACGCGGACAACGGAGAGAGCTGTAAGACAATTCGTATCGTGAGGACCACAAGGACACCGATTACAACCGGAAGGACTTCGGATACTCCGGGTGCACTTATCCTTATTAGGTTTATACAATCTTAATACGACAACATGTTAGTTAATTGAAAAACTTCCGACGTCTGCCGCTTCTCACTAAATCAAACGAATATTCGCATACCACTATCGCGTGACGAACTGCATTTCGATATTACGAAATTATGTATTAATTAACATTTTGAATTTATAAGAAGGTATGTTCCTTAGGAGGCTTGAAAATTTTTTAACTGTTGTTCGGATTTTCATTTAACAATATTGGGATGTAGGGATATTGGGGGCTACGAGTATTGGGATATAGGGATATTAGAGCCTACAAGTATTGGGATCTAGGGATATTTCGTTCTAAGAGTATTGGGATCTAGGGATGTTGGAGCCTAAGAGCCTTGGGATCTAGGGATATTGGGGTTTAAGAGTATTAGGATATAGGGGTATTTTGACCTACGAGTATTTAGATCTGGGGATATTGGAGCCTAAGAGTATTGAGATCTAGGGATATTTGAGCCTAAGAGTATTTGTATCTAGAGATATTGGGATTTGAGATCTGAGGACCTCAGAGATATTGATATGTTGAAATATGTGGATCCAGAGGCCAAGAGCTTCCAAATTTTAGTCTCAAAGTCCCAAAATTCTAAATTTCCCAAATTTCAAAGACCTAAAGTTCTAAAATTGCAATGCTGAAAAATTTGAAAGTCCCAAAAGTGCCAAAGTCAATTAGTAGGATCCATGTTTCAAAGTTCTTTTCCAGCAACTCAGTTTCCAAATACCAAGGTCTCAAATGTAATAAATTCAAAAATATTTAAATTCCAAAGTCCTAAAGTCTTTAGTCTTCAAAACCTCAAAGTCTTCAACCTTTGAAATCCCACAGATCAACTACACTACCACTTCCACACACCTTCCTCCTCGTTTCTATCTACCTTCCTATCTACCTTCCTCAAATCCTCACATCCCAAACCATCCCATTATTCCTCCATCATCTACAACCTGTGTAGATCATCACGCTTTCCGAAGTTTACATCTCTCTCTTCTCATTATCTTCGGCATTTCTCTGCATTGTTTCTTCAACTTCCATTCTTCATTATCTTATCCTAGTACTCTTCTCCATACTCCTATTCTTCATCACCTTATCGCTATACTCTTCTCCACACTTTAATTCTCGATCATCCTCTCTGTATACTCTTCTCCATACTTCTGTTGTCTTACTGTACTCTTTTACATATTCTTATTTTTCATAATTGTATTACTATACTCTTCACCATATTCTCATTGCCTATCACCTTATTCCTGAAGTGTCCTCCATATCCACATTGTCTATCATTCCTATTGTTTTGCTCCATGTCCACTCTATCTTGTTATTCCTATACTCGTATTCATTCTTCTGTATGAACTTCAGATACTCTTCACACTATTTTCCACCATTATCTTATTTCTACGTTATTCCACATATTCACATTGTCCATCATCTGAAGCCTGAACTGTTTTTGATACTTTTGTTCTTCATAATCTTCCCCGTATACTCTTCTCCATACTCCTATTGCCTATCATCTTATCCCTATAGTCTTATCCATATTTGCATTGTCTATCACTCATACCTATACTCTTCTCCATACGCCCATTATCATCTTATCCTTATAATTCTTCATACTTCATCACTTTCCTCCATCAGACTTCTACATATTTACATTGTTCATCTTATCCCTCTACTCGTTATACTTCTGTTCTTCATAGTCTTCTCCCTTATTCTTATTTCCTATCATCTTATCCCTATACTCATTCTCCATTTCATCCCGATACTCTCCATATTCTCCTTATACTCCCATTCTCCATCAATTCCCGATACTCTCCCACGTTCTCTTCTACTTCTTGCGCTTCTTTCACATGCACCCTTCGCTGGTCCCATTCTGGTCGGCGTCGCGACGTCCCCTCTCGCGGCGCTCTTCGTCGTTCCTGCGCTCGGACGGGCTTGCGCGCCTCATCCTGTACGGAAGAGGTCTCCTCGAGGAAGGAGGACCGGCAGGATCCCGATCAGTTTACCGGCATCCCTCAGTCCGTGCGTACGCGTGCGGGATACCAGTGGTCCGTTGCGGGTCACGTGCGTCCGGACGCCGAGCGTGCTGTTCTCGTCTCATCAGGGATGCCAGTGGAGTTTCCGGTCCCGCGGAGAACATCGCGAACCAGGTCCTGAGCTATGAGAAACTTCTACCGGTACAACGGAGCAGGTTTGAGCAAAATTCTTTGTCCATCGGACGAGCGGATCTCCTTAGCTGGACCACTTCGAACAGTTTCCTAATCTCATGACGTGCCACGAATAACCCGTTCAACGGACGACAATCGCGAACGCGTTCTTCCGATCCGAGTTGCCGCGAATCGACGACCACCACGCGTACTGATGGAACTAGACGAGAATTTATGTAAGTTTCAGCCGAGTTTCAGCGAGAACTTCAGACCCGAAGCTGCTAACTCGATTGCGGTTGTGTTAATGGGGGAAGACCGATCGGGAGTGCGAAAACCTGCCGCGTCTACTTCGCGAGCAAATTGCCAGCCATCGATATTGCCTGGCTCGGATACGTGATCGTACTTGCTTTGAGAAAGTTCCTCGAGATACATCGCCGAGTAGCTCTCGACGTTTAGACGCGAATCGGTGATCCACACTTTGGAAACGGTCGCGTTTGTTCGTCGATCATTCCGCCTGAACGCAGTCAGCTTTTTCTGGCAGGTGTTCCATCATCACACTGCGACGATTCAACTTGGATACATCGATATCGAGGTGTCAGTGAATCGGAAATGATCATTCAAAGTATTGTTCCATGATACCGGATGCTTCAGATCTACGGTTTCTCCTTTCTGACTAGGTGATTATGAATTACTAAACGGTTCCTTTAAACTATGTGAACGTGCTTGAAATCGTAAGTAGAGCTATTTTTCAGTTCGTCATCTGTGATAGTGTCGCTAGTGAATATTCGGTGTTAGCAAATTATAAATCATTCATATGTTGCAAATCTTCATGGTGGTTTCACATTTCTTTCGTTACAAAAAAGTGATCAGTTATCGAATCTTGAAATAGAAGTTTTTCCATCATGGTGTCACATCATTCAAAATATCTTTGGATGAACAGATCTTGTTAGTTGAAAGAAAGTGTTCATTTTTCCTTCTTGAAATAATTGTAAGTTGATGTGCAAAAATAAATGATTTTTTCTGCAAAGCAAAATCAGTCAAATTTCTTCAAACACTGTCAAAAATAGCTGTAATTCAAATACATATGGTGTCAGTCTAAATCATTCAAAGTATTCATCAGCAACTAGTTGATCAGCTTCAAATGTTCATTAGCGATCAATTGAAGTTTCTGGCGATTTCAATTTCTTTTCTGTTGTAACTTTTATGGAAACAACTAAGTGATCGTGACGAGATTTATAAGTAAAGTTTATCTTTGATATGAACAGAATTAAAATTACCTGTACGATAAAATGTCCTTCAGTAAATATCAAATTTGTACATCATCATTGGAAATATTTTTGGTATTACTGATATATTGTTGATGTTTTGTCGTTATTAATACTGAGTGAATTATTAAATTTTTTTATTGCAATTAAGTGAAGAGCATCAAAAATGTAAGAACAATTTATAACTAAATTTTGATGTGAATGAATAAAGCTTCTCTCTGTACAAAGTTTCTGAAAACCTATAAAGTTATCTCGAGTAACGTTAAACGTGAAATTCAAATATTATTTGAACTTGCATTTATAATAATATGAGTAAAAGACTATATTCTGTAATAATAGTTGTTCACTCAAATTGTTAATATTTTTAAAATTATATTTTAAAACAACCGAATGGACACAATAAAAATTGTAACTAGAATTTGTTATAATCTGACATAAAAAGTTGCCTTCGCATCAGTGACAAAGTTTAACCCAAGTATCCTGAAACACTATCAAAGAAATTCTTACTAGGAGATATATTTAATTAAAAACTGTCGAAGATAATGGACTCCGCTTTCAAAACCTCCAGATAAATCCTCTTACCAAACTTTCTTGCGGATCCGTTCAAATAAGATTACGAACAATTTAATTTTACACGAGTTCGTTCTTACTCATCTTTAAAAAATTAACGTCTAAAAAATCTATTCGTTATTTATTACACTCCCGTTTTAAAATACAGTATAAAATTAATCGTAATAAGCCAGTTACAAAAACTTTAAACTATACAATTTTTGTATTCTGTTACACATTGTAAAGAAAGTTAAAGAAGCTATGGAAAATATTTATTCTCCGGTAAGTTATCTTCTCGAAGAACGCAAATTCGCAACAAATCTCCCGAGTAAAATTTGTTAAATATTTATTATTTCTCCATTACATTACGAGCACAAAAATGTACCTTTTCATTAATCGAAAAATTCGTGCAACAAAGGGTTAATGAAACTGAAACGACGCAGTGAAATTGATTCAATTAACCCGAGCCACTATAACGAAGTAGACTCCTTTGGAAAAAAGGTACGAGCCTCGAAATTCTTCAAATTCCAGTGCTGAATAGCAAAGCACGTGTCTCTCGTTACTTCCGAACAACAAAAAAAAAAAAAAAACAAAAACGAAAAATAGGACAAAATCAGAGAGAAATTGTCGACCAGTTTCGAAGCGTGTGCATCGAAACAACAGGCGGAGAAGAGTGTCGGTGGCGTCCTTAGGCACCGAAATAAATGGCGAAACGCCGCGGGAATAATTGGATTGGTACTTCTCTGTCCGGTGTCTTCGTTATCTTTTTTAATTGAGACACATTGTACAGGGCAAAAAGCGTGCCCGTTACTGAACACGCTTGTCCCCGGAATGCACGTACGGCCGAGAGCAAATCTGTCTTCCCTAGGGAAATTGGAGACGTAGGGGAAGGTTATCCAACCACTCGTTGCATTCTAGGCGGTCAATTTTTAAATCGGGAATCATTTGAAGGGTTTCGGGTTGAGGTTCAGAGATTTCGGAATTCGAACGGTTGGAAATTATGCATTTAACAGGATTGGACATTTGGGAACTTGGGAAGTGAGATGAAGAAAATGAAAATTTAGAAAATTTGCTATGATATTGTTTAATACTGTTATTTTGAACATCGGAAGAATAAGCATTTGGAAAACTGACCAATTGGGAGAACTGTGAATTTGGACATTTGGGAAATTGGAAATTGAAAGATTTGGAAAATTGGTAAATCAGAATAGAAGAATGGAAGAATTGTCGAATGGGCGAACTGATGCATTAACGAATTGAAGAATTAACAATTTCACGAATTGACAAATTGACAAATTGACAAATTGAAGAATTGAAAATTTGAAGAATTGAAGAATTGAAGAATTGAAGAATTGAAGAATTGAAGAATTGAAGAATTGAAAAATTGACGAATTGACAAATTGACAAATTGAAAATTTGAAGAATTAAAAAATCGAAAAATTGAAAATTTAAAGAATTGTAGATTTGAAAAATTAATGTATTGAATAATTGAAGAACTGAAAATTTGGAAAATTGTCAAATTGAAAAATTAAAAAATCGACAAACAGAAAAATTGAAGAACTGAACCATTTTTAAACTAGTAATTGGAAAAATCGAGAAATCATAAAGTTGAAAATCGAAAAGTTGAATAATTGAAAATTTACTTGAAAATTAAAAGACCTTAACTTAATTAATTTCCCAAAATTGAATTGAAGTGTTCCAATAAAAAAACGCATATACCTTAACAAAAATTAAGATTTTAATCGATTCTGAACATATTGGCGCATCTTTACCGATATTACCGATAACTTTCCATAATTCGGCAATTAACAGAAACCACTTGATCGGGGAACAACGCGGAATTGATTTACATCCGGCGAAAAGCGTGCTGTTTATTTCCTTTTTTACGCGGGAAACAAGTAAAAGTCAACGAAACGGTAAAATTTCCTGGTGGTTCACGTTTCGACGGTTCTGAAATAAAATTCGCGACGGAACGCGTATGCATGCGGATCTAAATAACGATGACTTCCGAATCTGTCATAATTTACGAGGCAACTTTGAATACGAGGCCCATAGGGATCGCTTCTCTTACACGGTTCACTTAATACGCTATCATGCGCGTTTTTATGTGAACGAATTTATAACATCGTCCGATTTTACGTTTACTAATTCTATGTGTAATTAAATGAAACAAGATACTGTTATTTTTATGTGTACTTGTATTGTAGGAACTTATGAGCATTTAAAGAAATTTTCAAGTTCCATACTTTTGAATATTTTAATATTAAAACATGGTTTTTATAAAAATTCAGTTATTATAACTTTTTTAAGATATCTTAAGTTTATATAATAACAAATTACTACATTTTTAAATTTCTAAATTTTTCAATCTTCAAAGTCCTCAAATTTCTAATTTTTATTTTTATTAATTATAGAATTTCTAAACTTTCGAATTTTCAGATCTCAAAATCTCTAAGTATCAAAATTTAAAAACTTGCAAATAACTTATTGTTAGTTCTAAACTACCATCTAAATTTTAGATGGTTTAAGTCAGTTCCTAAAATTACCAAATTCCAAAATATGCAAATCCTTGAATTCTCAAAACCCTACATCCCTCAATCCTTAAATCTCCAAATCTTCAAATTTCCAAATCCATAAATTACCAAATCCCCAAATCTCCAAATCTTCAAACCCCTAATTCTCCAAATTTCTAAATTTCTAAATTTCCAAATCTCCACATCTCCAAATTCCCAAAACTCCCAAATCTCCAAATTCCCAAATCTCCAAATCTCCAAATTCCCAAATCTCCAAATTCTCAAATCTCCAAATCTCCAAATTCTCGAATTCCCAAATTTCTAAATTTTTAAATCCTTGAATTTCCACGTCCCTAAATCCCTAAATCTCCAAATCCCAAAACCCCCAAATTCCCAGTTTTCCAGAAACGACTATTTCTACTTCCCTCCACAAACCTCCACCACCACCCCACAAAAACCCCGAAATAAGAAATTGTCTAAAATTAATAACCACGACAGCGAGCACTCGCAGCGCGACAAAAAACGCAGCAACATCGAAACCCAGGAAATAGAAGAGAAACTTTCCCATCACGTCAGCTGATAATTAGTAACGTCGACAAAAACTGTTACCATAATTCCACGTGTTTCTTTCGTAATTAACGATCAATTTACGGAAACAGCTGCCGCTGGTTTCATTCAACGCGATTACCGGCGAGTAGAAAAATACCAAGTTGCAGTCAGAAACGTATCAGACGCTCGACTGCTTTCTCTCTGGCCGTTAATTCCGTTGATTGTTAACCGCCTCGGTAAGAAACAACGGCAACAACAACCGAGAAGAGATATGAAATTTGCACGAACAGAAATTAGCTACCCGCTAAGAGAAGTTAGAGCCGCTGTTGTCCGCTGGACGCACGGATTCACTTTATAAATCACGTTTCGTTCGTTCACAGCAAACGTTCCCGTGAATTTCACCCCGCATTCAGCTGCGGTTTTTTTTCGATACGACCGAACGTACATCAATCCACGGTTTTTCTCTACCTTTTTCCCCAGGTTTCTTTCAACGATCGGTCGAGAATCGCTGAGAACGCGGGTTAAGGAATTTCTGCCTCGGGTTATCAAATTTTCTGTTTGGATGCTCTGTTATCGTTACATTTCGACGGAATCACGCTTTCAGAAATCGAAGGGGAAAGCTTAGTAAGATAAATGTTTTCGGTTATCAAATTAAAATATCTGTGGATTTCGAATAGAAAACTGCTTTCCTATTATTTATTAATATTTCTCATGTTTGCATTTTTTTAATGAGTTTCAATCAATCTGAGCTACAGTGTATTAATGTTTACTGTATTCAAATTAAAATATCAGTGGATGATTTCTAATGTTTCAAATATAAAATCCTATGGATATTTTCTATTATTTATCTTTCATTTATTTTATGGCAAAGTTGAGTTTCAATCGATCTTACAGTTTTCAACCCCTTGACGCATCAGGTGCGTCAGAACTAATAGCAACAAAATTAAGACAAAGTAAGTAGAAATGTTATGGCAATCTGATATTATGCAATCGACTAGGCAAATTATAATCAGATCTCCAAATTAAAGCGTATTAAAAATTCGAATAAAATTGATCACAGTATGAGTGCGTCACAAGTCAGACTCGTCCAGGGGTTAATTAGCGTTCACAAGCGATGAAAATTAGAAACAAAAGCACTAGTTGAACTTTCTTATGAACCCTTGGTTCTAGAATTGAGTTTTAATTAATCTGAGTTTGAGTTTTCAATTAATTCCACAGCTGATCCAAATTAAATCGAGAACCACTACTCTAATTTTTTTACGGAGGACTATTTTCTTGCTGTGTTCAGCGCGATTTAGAGCCGAGTTTTAATTACCGTTCGCAGGTGCGGAACGAAAATATCACAGTTTAAAGTATAATAATTTTATAAGATTTATTGACTTTACAAAATAATTTTATTTGGAATTTGAAGAGTGAAATATTTGATATGGTAATATTACTGCAATAAAAGTGTCTGCTTTAAATAAGAACCCGCTATCTCCAGACTCTATTCACAAACGTGAAAATAGAAACAACCCTGAGTATATCTTGGAATTTATTTATAACATGACACAGTATTTTGCGACTTACGTGTCAGGGTCATCGAAAACTTTCGTAGAGTCTCTTCAACGGTCTTTGTCTAAGAATTTGGGTCACATTAAACAAAGAATAACTTACGGTTACAAAGAAAAATGTCGAAAATAATTATCAAAATAAGCTCTTTCTATGAACCTAAATTTTCATTAGTGGAAAAATTGTAGAAACGTATCAAATATTCCAAATTAGATTCATGTAAAATTTTAATATTTATCTTGCATATTTAGTGGAGTATTAAAATATCCTGAATATTTAGTTCATCAACAAGTTTACATTTATTCGACATTTAAAGAGACAAAATATTGAATATTCAGTCAATAACACACGAAAATCAGTTTACGTACCACTTGAATATTTTATCAAATATAATCACGAAAACACTTCTAGCAAAAATCGATAATAAAATAAAAACATTTTAATATTTCATGTACATATATTTGCAATGTACTTATAAAAGAGCGAACCTATGTGCAACAAACAGCAAAAAAGTTTGCAAATTAACTTTGTAAAATGTGAATACACGTTTGCGAGAGTAAATGATGAAGTACCTCTAGCGAGATGTACTTCAACATGATATTTGTTTTATTACTACAATTTACTTGTTGCGATACACGTAAGTTACAATGGTGCTTCATGGAAAAAGATGAACAAGAAACTTTTGAATTTACGGCTGGAATTTGATACGCTCACAGTTGCATGAGTTCGTTGCAAACACAAGGGCCATCTTCGAACGCTGTCGTTGGTGTTTTTAATTGTTATTGTTATTATTTTTCTGTGTGTTACCTTCTGAATCTTGCTTTGTGGGATAATAAAACGTTAACGAGTATTAAAATGTTGATTTCTAAATTCCTCAATAAAATTTTCCTAAATTCCTAAATTTACAAATTCTCGTATATTCATAATTTTTAAATTCCTAAATCCTCAAATCGTCGACAGGTAAAAATATTCTATTCGATATTGGAAAGCATTTGTTTTTAATATCAGAAATAGACCATTTCATATTCCCTTATTGGATTCCTATTTTAATTGCGGTATCATTTTATTAAAAAAATATCTGTTTCAAATATAACATTCGAACGATATGTTTCTATTTTAATTAACGATTCAAAAACTTTCAATACTGTTCATGTACACAAAATGTCCCAACAAAACGTACATACATTATGATACGATTTTGTTATTATTCCATACAATAATCACGTAATATAATTTAATTATCTTACAGAGGGCATCAGAAACAATACCATCATATTTTTATTACATACTAATACATTTGATATTAATTATTCAATTGACATGAATGTATTTTATCGGAACACTATGTTTTATTTAAGGGGACAAATAAAATAAAATTAATTTAACCCAACAAGGTGGATCTATATGTTATAAAAACATGTATTAATCAAAGAACAAATAATTCATAAATATTATTTAAAATAAAATTCTTCATAACTAATCTGTACCTCTGCTCACACGATAATTTTTGCATTAAATAACTGATCACCGAGTCGATTAAACGGTGAAAATTTCTCCGACACCATATTCGTAAAATATCATCTCCATATCATTAAAGTCGTGCTTTCGCCAGCTTCAGTTCGATATATTTACTCGAAACGATTATCGACGAAATTATCGAGGAGAAAGGAGGAAACCGTGGCATTTTTTGCGGGATGCTGTAACGTGTAGCAGCAACACGTACGGATTATCGATGTTCGTTTCCCGAGCGGAAAAGCCGTAAACCGCAACGCAATCTAACTTGGTCCGAAACAGTGGGCCATGCACCTAACCCGTTGAGAAAAAGAAATTAACTGCTCATTACCGGTGAACCGAGAATAAGTAGGTGAAGGGTTTTTACCCCTATTTTCTGCGGACTGTATCGCAGTCGGGCGTGAACTTCGAGAGGTTTCAACGAATCGCGAAATTTTCACTGCGGAATCGCGTTTCTAATATTGCTCGCTTTTCTCGAACGAGTTATTTTCCCGCACTCTTCTACGTGCCGATTTTATATAATTAACGCGTTGATTGCCATGGGAGGGTTCTAAATGTTGCGACAATGATAACGGATTAAGAGATGAAATTGAAAGATCTTGTTTTTAATATGTTAATTGTCGTGATGGTCATATGTGATGCAAATTCATATGATGCATATTTATATGTGACGAATTCAGTTGAATTAATTATTTGTAGCAGATGCGAACGATAGCAATTTTTGAAGGTTCTTAATGGTCAATGAAATTTATACAATTAACATATTTTATTAATATTAACATATTAAGGGTTGAAATGGAAAAATTAAGTACTCTTGTTTTTAAGCAATCCCAATCTCTCCTAAGCGAAAGGAAGTTTATTAAAGTCGAGTAAAACGTAATCGAATCAAAAGCAAAGATCTCTCGAAAACTATACTGTCAAGCACTGCATGCTAATTACTGAAATGCGTTAACTCGTTTTTCCCAGTAAACGGCTTAGCAAGAGTCATGAAATACAAGTGCATCTAGAAACGAACGACGGATCATCCACTTTCATAAATCTCCATAAAAGTCAATTTTCAAAATGCGTTTCATCGTTGAGAATCACGTTGAGAATAAAACAATACATTGTGAAAATTCACTCTAATCTCGTTTTAACTCTACGATATAAATAAAGATTACCTGTACAAAGTGTGCAAATAAAGTACACACTTAATATGCAATTAAACAGATACAAGCTTAAATAGACATTTTCTTTATTTTAATTTTATTATATTATTAGATTATTATCAAATTGTAAATGTTCAATGCGATCATAATTAACATTAAAATTGACTTCTATATTTTTTACATTATTTTTGGGTTTGATATCGATCATCACATATGATATTAATCACATATGATATTAGTCACATATGATATAATCACATATGATATTAGTCACATATGATATTAATTATATATAATATTAATCACATATGATATTAATCACATATGACATATTCACATATGATAAAATCACATATGATATTAATTACATATGATATAACCACATACGATATAAAACACATATGATAATAATCGTACTTTATTAACACACCCTATGTGATGAGATAATGTATTATAACAGTGGAGTAATAGTAATTTCCTGAAAATTAGCAGGTACACTGAAAACCCAGCAAAAAAGGAACAGAATTCTGCAGGCACGTTTCAAAGAAATTTTTCAAACGGTTCATTGCGTTCATGGAACTCGATTCTTTTGAACGAGTTTCACACACGTTTTATGCGCTAACCGCTATTCTACTCGCCGCAGAATTTTGTGATTTAACCATCGCATCGCTCGTGTATGAAGGAAAACGAGAAGGTGACGCATTATTCGTAAATTTCGAAAACGTATTCCACGCGCCAAAATTATTTAGCAGCCGCGCTTTTGAGATAGCGACAACGTCATTATACGCATAATACTTTCATCGCACTCTTTGAACGAGTCAGTTGCTTTTCAAATGGCTTTTTAGCGTTCCAGGCAAGTGCACTTAAAGTAGGAAGATACAATTTTGAATATAATTGTTTTTACTGTAATTGATTTGGAAAATTAGATTTTTGATAATTTGTTAATTTAATCATATGGAAATAAATTTATATTTTGGAGTTTGATATCTGAAAATTTTTAAATTGACTGCAGAAGTGCTTAAAAATCAAGGTTTTTAATTTTGAAATTTATAGCTGTAGAAATAGGTCATTTTTAATTTTGAACTTTAGAAGTAGAGAAATATTAAATATTTTAATTTTGAAATTTGGAAGTTGGGAAATGTTATATTTTTTAATTCAGAAATTTGTAATTAGAGAAATTTTAATCACAAATTTGAAAATATCCCAAATTTACCAATTTTGAAGATTACAAATTTATAAATTTAAAAAATTGCTCATTTACAAATTTATAGTGTTGCATTACAGATACGCCAATTTAGAACACCCCACAAAGCCCTGAAAAGCCAATCAGTCGAAAAGAAATAATCGAAGCACCAAAAAACGCAAGCTCGGGCGACGCAAGCTATTTCGGAATGTCAGTGGAAAAAGTTTGAGATTTATTCATTACACCCGCGTTGTTACCGTCATCCTCGTGTGTCGCATCCATCGCGGTGAGATATGAAACGGTTTCGGACCATGAAAATATTTTTCTAGCGCATTAAAGGACAGGAATGCGGTGAACATCAAGGAATCCCAACTCCGTGCTCCAGTCTCGCTGTTTATCGAGAGAGAAAGAAATGGGAAAAAACCGAGTCGGGCAGAGAGCAGTAGAAAAGGGTAGGAAAAAGTTTCACGGGCGAAATTGTGATTCCTGTTTATCATAAAAGTAAAAACGTTAATGCCGGCGGGAGGGCGGAGTGCTCGTTTCTCGAGGAAATGAATGACGATTGCAGATAGCGAATCGGTATCTCTCGATGCTCATTTACCTGGGAAAAGGATCGTGCTTTCCGTAGTTGCGCCAGTTACAGCCACGACGTTGAAACCGTCTACATTCTTTCTCGTCTCTTTTTCATTATTATCTACCCGAGGGTGGAAAAAAAATGTTTGATAAACGGGAATCGTTTAACCGGATGCGCTCCGATTTCGTCGGTGATTTATAGTTGAGCCACGAGCCGCGCGAGCAACTCGATTAGCTCGACGTGAATTATAATTACACTCTGCTTAGAGGGGTTCATTGAAACGCAATTAAGCTACTGACGCAGAAAACGATATAAGTGAAACAGGAGATCAACCCCACCATGGAGAAATGCCATGGGGTAAATCTACGTGGATGTCCAGTATACTTGTGATTTACTGATTCACCAGAAATTTCTTCACAATTTCTTAACGTTGAGAATATTAAAACTGAAAACTTCTTTATCCCCGCATAAAACATCAAAAATATGTATCTGCATGAGTATACCCTTTATATCAACATCTTCATACCCTTCCTTCTAATATCTCAGAACAATCTGTCACCTAAAACCTAACCTTAACATCAAAAATCCCTAACCTAACCTAACCTAACCTCAACATAAAAAATCCTTAACCTAGCCTAACCTCAACATCAATAATGCCTACCCTAATCTAACCTCAACATAAAAAATGTCTAACCTAACCTAACCTCAACATAATAAATCCCTAACCTGACCTAACCTCAACATAAAAAATCCCTAACCTAACCTAACCTTAACATAAAAAATGCCTAACTCAACCTAACCTCAACCTCAAAAATGCCTAACCTAACCTAACCTCAACATAAAAAATGTTTAACCTAACCTAACCTCAACATAAAAAATCCCAGTACCAAAGAATCATCTTACAGTTCAAAAATTGTCCTTACAAAAAATCTTTCAAGCCCAAAATAAATTTGTTCCTTTCAGTACTGAAGCACACTGTCGTTTCGCGTTAAGTAATAGTATATTAAGTCATTTTACAAGGTGATAATATATCAGTGACACGGAGGCGGAGCCAAGTGGTATCGATGACGATAACCAACCTCAGGATATCTTTCGATGGCACCGGTTTTGCGGGAATTGATAACATAAATATTGCGCAAGACAGTGGCCAGGATTTATGGGCATTGTAATGACCCTTAATGCTCATGAGTAGTTTGGCTACAAAGCCCCCATAACTCTTACGGTGAGCAAACGTTGCTAATTTTCTTGCCCGTCCGCCTCTGCTTAGGCTGGCCTGTGCCGCCAACTTACACCCCCGTAAAAACGTAAATTACACCCCCGGAAAGCGAGATCATCGTTTTCATTCTTATCTGCCACACCACTCGCCCGCGAATTCATGAGATGATTCATGCATGTTAAAGCTGGCCGCGCGTGAGCGACTAATTTCTTTTTTCAGACGAAACGGGTTTAAAGGCTTTGGGAACTTAGTCTTTCATACATTATACGATTACGTACTGTTTGTCATACTTATGTTATTCTTGGGTTGGATCGGTATGTGTTGTAATTTGATTAGAGGTTGGTTAAGGGGTGCATGAACTTGGGGAAGCGGATTGAACTGAAACTTTGTACAATTCTAGAGGATACCAGGTGTAATAAGTCTGTGAAATTATAGAGCGCAATTTTTTTATATACGGGAGAAATTAGTGATCGAAGTCTTTTATTAATGGTAGCTTTAACAATGGTCATTAATCTTAACTATGTGGAGTTAAATTTTGTGATTCAGATCGTACCTGCAATTTGGAAGAACCAACATAACAAAATTTCAGTCTAAAATTACGACTAATAAATCTGCTGAGCAAATAAGCTTTAACCAAGCCGAGTAGGTGTTACAAGTTTGTCACTCAAAAGTTGCAAACAAGATTGGATCCCAAAGGCAAATTTATACACGTGTTCCAAGAAAGATCATCGACAGATTAATTTCGTATAATGAGTTCTTAATAAGAACCCGGGGTGAACAGTGCAGTCTAACAACTGCTTTGCATCGCACACGCGTTGTTTGCGGAAGCTGGATTAGAATTTCGTGTTGCTGAGTTTCGGGTATGAATTTCTTAACGTGTAACACTACTATACGCCTTACATCGTGGAACAGTTGTCGCAAACTGGCAAAGTCTGTTTCCCCAACGAGAACATTGAAAATTTATAAGATCCAGTCGTAATAAATTGAATGAGAAAGAATGAGAATTTTAAGGAATCAAGTATGTGATAATTAAATCAACTAAAGTTAGAACTGTATACTTTTTTAAAAGTCTGACAACGCTTCTCTCCTTGTTATTTTAATTTTAAGGAGCAAAATTCGAAACAAAGTGAAAAGCAATAATTTCACAAGTTTGCTTTGCTAAACTTACGTAAACTTTCCTTCTTGCAAATAATCTTGTTAATTTTCAACATTACCACGTAAAAATGTAAAAACCTCTTTTAAATGTTTCGATATTTGTGGTCGCAAGATGTGTCCACATATGTCTCCATTTTTTCGCAGTTATGCGGACATTTTAGCCGAACAATTACACGATAATACCGCGATCGAGAGATTGCAATTAACAAAAGTCATAAAACAGCGGTGTGTAAATGAAACTTATCAAGGTAGATAAATTTTTTCTCTCCTTCCATGATACACGAAATATTGCGGATATGCGTTCATTTCGAACGATACGGTTTAAACGAACAATCGACGATACGCGAAATACCGATGGTACCTATCGATATATCGGTACTCGTAATTAGCGATCGTAACGATATCGAATCAATACTATCGATTGCGGACCACAAAATTATCGTACGGTATCGAATGATGCCAAACGAAATCGATAGCTGTTAGATACTTTTACCAGGGTATCGATATACGTTTGTTATTTCCAATAATATAGGAGAGATATTAAATATCAAATTATCAAATTTCGTATTAGATCATTATAGGTAATTTCGATTGGTATCGAAGCGATATTGATATAGGTATCGAAAACTGATATCGAATACAGTGAGCTGAGATGTTGACACAATTCCGTTTTTAAATTTATCTAGCATTCAAGTTTTAGCATTTAAATTTCTTATTTATTAAATTATTAAATCCATAAATCTCGAAATTTCTACATTTCTAAATTTTAAAATGCTCATATCCCTAAATCCTATTTAGACTACACATACGCGGTCGTTTACAACCCGCGCCAAAATTACTGTTTTCTCAAATTAAAATTATCTTTCAGCAGCGCCCCATCAGCCACTGACCCAGGCCGGCTGGGAATCTTTTGTCGATCGAATTAATTAAAACCTACAGATTCATTAAAATTCATTCGAGAGACAAAAGATTTCGGTGTCATACTAAAACGGTGACACTAAAGGTACACTAGAACGGTCAAGTGGTCGTCAATCAGTGATTCACCAGTTATATCGCCTGTACACCAAAAAATTCTCTCCATTTCTCTCAATATATTTTTTTTTTTCTGAAATAACGTTCTTTATACGACGTTTCGCTTTGCATCGTTCATATTACTCTCACGCGTTCCAAGAAACGTTCATTTCGCGAAACGAGATCACCATGCACGATATTCGGCGAGCAATTTTTTTATTTGTTTTTTCGCTATCCGAAGACTCTAACAATATGGACAAGATAAAATCGCGAATGAAAAAGTGGAAACGTTAAACGACGACAGAGGTTGTAAATTATTCCGGACCGGTGGCGCCGGCAATTAATTACGCGTTTCCGCTGAATTTTTGACACGGATGAACCGTGGCGTTCCCAGAGTACCATATATTTCGACGAATCGCGAAGAGAGAGCAGAGAAAATGGCTTCTCTATGCCAATTGTACCAGGAGTAATGCTCCATCACTAGATTCGCATAAGTACTAGATAACGAGGACTGAACGAACCTTGAACCACTTATGTTCACATTTATGGCCGCGACACACATTACCTACCTAATGTTCATTTCCTATATGTTCGTCGAATGAAAAATGATCTACTTTGTTAATACAATGTTTTCCATAAATATTCTATGATATAATGTATTAATATTAAACGAAATATGTAGTGCTAATATTAAACTAACTTCATCCCCTATTAGTCACACTAAATAAATAATAATTTAATTTGACTAAAATTTCTTATATTTTATATCGCAGCATTAATCGATGTATTACGTTCGAAAGTGAGTTTGACCAAGTACTTTTGACCCATAGTGTACGCCACCCTTTTGAGCCGAGCTTAAACGGTCAAAGTGCGGGAGTTAAACTGTTTACCAGGGTACACACACGGAAATTCTGCGTTGAATTATTTCCGGGGCATTTCCAGCCAGAAGTTTGGCAAAGGAAATTTGACAGAAATCCTTATTCGTCGAGATTTCACTTCGGATCGGAGCTCTTTGTAACACGCACGTCTCGAAACTTTGTGCTGACAGTTATGTCTTTCGTCCGTTTTCGGTGATCGTAAAAATGGAAAAAAGGATTTTCGGGACACCGGCAATCATTTTCACGAGAAACTTTCTATTAGCAATTCGTCTCAGAGAATTCGGGCAAACCTCGATAACTGTTTTAAACAGACCGCGTTTAATGATTTCTGTATCTATGCGACTACACGTATGCTCATATGTGAATGTGACTACACGTTTATGTAAATGTACGTACATACAATTTTGATATAAATGTACATGATTGTACATATACAATTTTGTATAAATGTGACTACATACAGCTTTATATAAAAATACATGACTCTATACAATTTTGTATACATGTCTGCAAACAGCTTTATATGAACTACATATGCATGACTACATAAAGCTGTATAAAAATGTACATATACACAGTTACATATAATTTTAAATAAATATATAGACAAACAAAATGTACAGTAATATATCTAAACAAAATATACAATATATGAAAATTGAAATAATTAGCAAATATATAAAAACGTAAATATTGATATAAAAACGTTAAGTAAACGAATACATTAATAATCACAGATAAAATGTTAAATAATCTACAATACAAATATCTACAGTTTGATTACCTTAAAGTTGATGTATTTAATGGAGAGAGAAAAAAAGCGATGTTTAATATCATTAATGTAACCTGGCTGAACAACACTTTTTGTCGAGCTGAAACTTGAACTACCTCCTCGGAACAATCTTTTTCTACGAGCGCTCCATATTTAACGAAGGATTAGTTAAACCTTTCGAAGAGGAACTTTTCAACAGATCACTCGAAGCTAAACTAGCGTCCTCAGCTTCCATTTCCATGAACAATGGCTCATTTCAATAACAACGAACCTGCCGAGCTCGCGTCTCAAACAACACTTTTCACGCATTAGAAGCACGCAGACTTAACGACTAGGGTGGAACAACAGTGACGTTATAAAATAATAAAGCGTACTTTTCGATCTATAGCAACTTAGTCTGTGTTATAAAAAAAAATAGTACAAGTGAAAATAAATCTGACGTGGATTCCCAAAAAATTGTAGATACAAAATATTGAAACTTGGAAAATTTGAAAAATTGAAACTTGAGAAATTTAAAAAATTGAAACTTGGAAATTTGAAAAATTCAAACTTGTTAAATTATCAAATTTCTAAACAGAGAAATTTGAAGTATTAGAACAAGTGAATTTGAAAATTCCAAATCTGTAAACATGAACTCTTAAAATAAATAAATTTGTAAACACGAAAATTTGATAACACGAATTTGAAGTATTAAAAATCCTAAAAAGAAAAAGAATTAATAAACGAAAAATGTAATACCAAGAAAGTGCTATAAAAATTCTAAAGCAGTAGAATATCTAATGTAAAAGATTTTTCTGATTTTGCCGACGAGTCGCATTCGGGCCAAAAACTTTTGCATTTTACTACGGTATCCTAGGAGGCGAGCAACCGGAGGATGTCAAGGAGAAATTCTTCTTCAAATATTTACAAGGAAATGTGGACGTATCCCGAGTTGGACCGACTTCGACATTAAGGGAATATACAGGTTGACACAGGGACGAGAAATCGCGAGAGAGCTTAAGAAGGATCTAGTCAGTGATTTGCCGTGCCAGACGTTTCCGTGATAAAATTGGAAATGGAAAAAATTGACCTAATTAAGGAGAGGGATTAAATATCGAGACACGATACGAAGATTGGAGTATCTTTGGGTCTTGTGCCCAGTACCATCAGGCTTTTCTCCGACGGATATCCGGCTAAATTAAATCGTCATTAATTTATCTTCTCTCTATCCGTTTTACTGATCTGATTCGCTGTGGCCTTTGCACTTCTCTTTCTTGCAATCTCCTGAAAGCTACTTTCTTCGAAATGTCTTTCTGTCACTTTCATGCATGAACTATGCTATCACTTTCTGTGATTCAATAAATAAATGTGTATAGTGATCGTATACACGTATGGACCATATGTGTTCACATGTGGAGATGTGAACACATCTGATCACAAGCTCTGATCACTTGCATGTGGACTGAATTTTATTCATTATGACTTATAAATAATAGACAGATATTATCAAATAGTCCAAAAAGCTTTTCCTATTGAAATATTAGTCAAAAAAATAATAAAAAATTTAGAAACTCATGAAAGTGATCTATGGTAAAATTAAAGTTACACAAATGATTTCGTAACAGAATTTGATTAAAATTGATAGTGAATAAAAATCATTATCACCACACTATGATTTCCTTAATATTGTAACAAAATTGCAGATATACAAACATCAATACATATATTCAAATATGTATACTTACAGAATTATTTAAAAAAAAGGAAAAATGAATTATTAAATGTTTCACGATTTAACCAGTATGCAGAATAAACAACTAAATAAAAAATGATTTGTAGAACAAGGGATTTTGAATATTCGGAATACACAGATTCCAGAGGATACATTTTTCATTTTGCATCTATTGCATATTCTGCATACTGCATATATGGTGCGCAGTGTATCATGTTTATTGCAACAGGCACTGTGTATGTGATTGAAATATACCAATGCATGTGTGAAAAGTGTAAACGTTTTTACACCGAAATGGTAACTTAATTTACGGAAAATAACAGTCGTTCGCTTATTCCCCGGAAAGTGCGCGAAGACATAAAAAAAAAAAAAGCGAAGAACCATATTTGAAAGAAACCCGCCAGAAATGCTTTCATGAAATATTACTCGAGCAAAAATATAAAGTTCGCATTGCGAACATTTATCCTGAAATACGACCTCATTGCTCGGTTAAAGACTGAAAGTAGCAAGGCTACGTGCATCCCCTCACATGAGGATCTGAACAATAAAAAACAATACGATGTTCTGCATTTACCGTGACGCAAGTTTTCGTTGTTTCGCGAAGAAACGGTGAAACGAGATAACAACGGATTTATGAAAAAAAGTGCACGTTTCAATACGTTCGTATAGGTACTTAAATGTAACTCGTGGCTTTTAATTTTTAATTAACTAATTGCTGCTGATATGCAACCGGCATGGATGATTTATTGAAAATTTCGGGATGTGGTACTCTAGTTTAATTTTTATTAATTAGGTTGATAATAAGGTGATACCAAACGTAAAAAGAAACGTTTATTTGTAAGATACAATTTTTCATTTCTTTATAAGAATAATAAAGAATATACTATGGATAATAGTTTTACGAATGAATATATTGAGGTTAATAACAAATGTATTAATATTACTTTCTGTGTAGGTACATATACACTAGTGGTATAGTTACAAATTAGTATAGTTGATGAAATAATGCAGTATTTTAGTAGTAGTAGTATAGTACAGTCAATGAAATAGTGGAATATAGTAACGGTAGCAGTATAGTTATTAATTAGTATAGTAGAATCACTGAACAGTGGAATATAGTAGTAGTATTGGTATAGTTACTGCTTAATATAGTAGAATATGTGCAAATGAGAATTACTAGTATAAGAGTGTTGATAAAATAGTAAAATACTATAATAGTGGTATAGTTGTTGATTAGTATAGCAGAGTCAGTGAAGTATAGTAATAGTAGTGTTGCTGATTAGTATAATGTAGTAGGTAGAACAGCCCAATAGTGCAATATCGGTCACAAAATTGTAGAGCACACAATCTGAATGTTACTTCCAGTTTAATAAAACATTTCGTATTGGTATTTGAACGATAAAAAAAAAAGAGAAAAAGTAAAAGAGAAAACATGCATCGTTAATGAAAATTCATTTTCATTAATTACCGCGGTAATCTGTCCCCGTGTATCCCGAAGAGAGTGAGATTTATCCTTTGACCAAAAATGACAGAAAAAGTAAAAAGTAGAAATGCCACGGTAGAACGCGAAAGGTTAAAAAGCGTCGGAATGATTCTGTTTCCTTGGTAGCGGTGGATAAACATGTATTACTTCCGGAACCTTTTGCGGCTTGTAACCCAATGTTTTCACAATTTTTCGCTTTTCCGTGTCGCTGATGATCAAACGATCCGCCATAAAACTCTCCCTCGGCGCGTGTTACGAGTTTGTCGCGTGTACTTTCAGCGGACTTACACCGCGGGGAGAACCGACCGAATTGCCGTAGTTGCACCGTGGGTATACGTTGTTCTCAAGGGTTTGAAATTTTAAATAAACAACAGCAACGGAAGTTTCACCTGTGCAATCTGCGGCCGCGGTACTTGGCCCGAGTAGTTGTTGAAATCGGATAAGCTTACGTGAAACGTTATTTCGTGCGCGTGCGTTGTTTGGTAACTTTGCGCGATACGTGTATCGTTTATTTGAATTACATAGCAGGTCATCTTGGAAACCGCTGCACTCTTCTTCCAGGATTTATTCCTTTCGTAAGTGTACGAAAGATTCCCTCGGAGGAGTACGAAAATGTTCAAAGAGGAGAATGTCGATGAGAAATCGGTTGCTCTAAGCGATCAGTATCATTATTGTCCTATTGTATAATTTCAGTGTTTTACTATTCTACTAATACAATATTTCATTATTTTATTAATTTACTGTGTTACTATACTATAACTTTACTATCGATTACTATACTACTATACTACTGTACTACCATACTGCACCACTATACCACTGTGCCACTATACTACTACGCTACGGTACTACTATACTACGATACCACTTTACTATTTTTACTACTGTACAACTATACCACTATAATACTATGCCACTATACTACTATACTACTATATCACTATGCTACTACACTACTATACTACTATTCTACCATAATACTATGCTACTATACTACTATACTACTATGCTACTATACTGCTGTACTACTATGCTACTATATCACCTTGTCATTATAATGCACTACTATACCCATTATATAGTACTACTGCACCACTATACTACTATATTATACTAACAATTACTGCTTAGTAACTATATTGCTAAACTACTATGCTACCATATACAATACCATACTACTGTATAGCACTACTATTCTTCACTACTACACACCATGCTACTATGTCATACTACTAACTACTATTTAGTAACTATACCACTATAACTACTTGTAAAAATCTCAATAATCCTCAAATTCAAGATTATAAACTTTACACAGTTTGTCATTTTTACATATTTGTAGCACATGGAACCTTTTTGAAGTTTTATCAAGATTTTACTTTACAATATGAACGATTACATCATCCTTGTTATGTGACGTAGAATTTATAGACTAAAAAATTGGTAAGTTGTATGAGATACGTGAAGCAGAAAATAAATGTCGGTTATGAATCTCGACGAACGGATATCACGTACTATCGACACTCCAAAATTACTCGGTTCCTACGAAGCACGTACGAATAGTTGGTAATTCGATTCTCTTTGCATCAATACTAGTATTGATTGCGTTCTTGTACCGTGCATCCTGACGAACGGGATAATCGTTGCAAAACGATTCCTATTCCAGTCAGAAACTCGTCGGTTCTTATGTCATCGAGTTTCGATCGGACCGACGAAAAACAGCTTCCTATTTCTTTATGGAGAAATTATTAAATTATTTGGAAGATAAAATTGGAACTGTGTATTCACATCTTCAAGCTCTCTAATTTGCAAATTTATGAAATTCTATATTTATTCTTTTCAAAATTAATCTTCAAATTTTCAAATTTTTAGTTTCCTTTTCTATATTCTCTAGTTCTTAAATATTCAAATTTACGAACACCCATGTTCTAGAATTCTAACATTTTTTAATTGTCATATATTCAAATTGTTAACCTTTCAAATCTTCAGATCCCAAAATACTTAAATCCCCTTTCCAGCTCCCTTTTCCATATTTTCAAATTTGTGAATTTTTAAATATCCAAATATTCCAATCTCTGAATTTCTAAATTTTTATATACGTAAAATTACAATTACCCAGATCTCAAATATTCAAATGCTGCTATGCCCAAATTTTGTGACCTAACTACCCAAAAACCCTTAACTAATTATTTAAATCTCCAAATTCCCAAAATCTCCATCTCTCCTCTAAAACTCAAAACTCATCAGACGTCGAATAAACTCGTCAACAAAAACTGCCAAACATGCTTTCCAAGTTTCGAAATTCCCCAACTGACCGTCAAAAGTAGCAAATAATCTAAACGTCGCGCAACAAGGAAAGAACATTAACGGGTCCCGTATCGAAATCAATTAGGATCGAGATTCCCCAGGGGCGTGCCATCAAAAACAAGGACACGCCAGATTGGAAGCTCGCATCGTTGCCGAAGGTAAGGAATCCTGGCAAGATTTATGAACAGGAGGCGAGAGCCTGGTGCTTTGACTTCGACGTGAGCCAAATCTATAGACGACTCTCCGGTGTCGGCGTGGCTCCGTTTCCACCGAAACCCAACGAGAACTTAAGGAGAGGAATATATCTGACGTTTCGAGATATATATCGGCCGGTTAGATCTCCTCGGTCTGTACTCTGATTTATTTTGCGCCGGCGAGCTGGTACCCGGTCTACAATTTCGAAAAGTCAGCAGACTACGGGCGTGTTCCCGTGTACACGAGATTTCCGGGAATTCCTGGATCCTGCTGGCTGCGAGATAAACACCTCTTGTCTCGCCAACTTCCACTGTGATGACAGACAGCCATACTTAACTCCCGTTTATCCGCCTCCGCGAATATTCAGTTTTTCTTTCGGTATTCCGTGTCTTCCCATTGTCGTTACCTTATTTATGGTCCTCTTTGTCCGATGGATTTTTCGCGTGAAAGGACTTTTAACTCTTCATTTTCTGTTCACATTTTGTCTTCACTAAATTTATTTAATTTTAGGAATTTTTTAATTCTTTTTTAGGTTTTATAATTTTAGTAGTTTTTGACGGATATCCAGTCATTATTGTTTATATTAAGAGTACCATATTACTATATTACTGTATCATACTGCTATACCATAGTACTGTATTGCTATAGGTACTATTACGAATCAGTGGCAGCCCACATGTGGACACTATGGAAGCACCCTCTTATTTCCACTTGATATTATCGATTTTAATATAATTCTTATTCTTTAATTCTTCGTCAAGTTCTCTGAATGAATTTTCTTCTCACACATGTTTGTTTCCTTGTATACAATTTTAAAACAAAGATTAGAAATTTTCTGGTGCCCCCTCTGATCTTAGCTACAAGCCACTTATATGGATGCTATAATATAGTCACTAACCAGTAACTAATTATTAACTAGTATTTATACTTGTATTATGTACTTGTATTGTACTACTAATTAGTAAATACAGTACAGTAGTAGTTAAACTATCTCTCAGATTTCCTCAAAGTGAAAAAATTATTCAGCTACTTTGAACACAGATTGATCTTCATCCAGATAAAAAAAATGATATAAATAGTATAAGTGAATTCATCCCTCATTTACCTTCTCCCACAGAACGTCATATTTCAAACGTTAAAATAAATCACCGCTGAAAATTGAAGTCTCACGCAAAAGTCCCAACTCCGTTCCCTCCACGGAAAAGGGAAAAAAGGAATACCCGGAACAAAAAGAAGTGGCTTTCTCATTTCCAGCACTCAATATAAAAAACGTCGGCCAGCCGTTGCCCGAAAACAGACGGCATCTAAATCCTAAATTTCACTCGGCCCCGTAACGAGACACGCGCGGCCACGAGTTTCGGAAAACTCGGCGGGAGAATCATAAAAACAGCGACGCAGGGTGTCGAGGGTGCAGCGGCGACGATGTCGACGACTTTTCAGGGGGTGAGAAGCGAGAGAAAGACGGACAAACGGGGGAATCAGAGAGGAAAAGCGCGCGGACAAAGTCCGGGAAAGTTTTCGCGATCGAACACGACTTCCTTCGAAACCGAGGCCCAACCTCCATTATGAGAATGCGATCCCTTTCGCGTTTGTTTTCGCGATTCCTCTGTTCCTACGGGGTCCTTCCATTCAGCGTTGTTGGTCGTGAAATTTATAAACCGTTTCTTTCATTTCGAGGTACATTAATCAATCGATCATTAGTCAGATACGTCAGAGACTCTGACCCCAAGATGGCTCACTTTCTCCTGAAATGTGTGATCCTTCGGGACAAGGAGGTTCGGAAACTTTTGGGGACAGTGATGGAGAGTATATGTGGATTAATATGTGTGAAATATTTTGAGAATGAACTAGAAAATGATAAGTATGTAATAATAGAATAGTGGAATATTAACAAATTATACACATACTGTTATGTTCACTGAAAATTCACATATGAGTCAATACATGAGATAAAAGAAAATTTGTGTAAACATATGTGTAAAAATACTTATCCATCTAGGTCAAAATTTATAGCATAAATCTGAACAAAAATCAGTAGTATAAACCTCTGTAAAGTCTTACTTTCTACTGAATACCTCAACCAATCCATATATCTTATCCGGTCCACATATGCGATCTAACAATTCAAACATAGACTGATATACATAAGTGTTCGCTTATAAATTACCTATTAACCTGGATGGTATAATTTTTAATGGCAGAAACGACCTACATAGAGGATCTTTAAATTGAGATCTGAAGCGGTCTACCTACTCTAGAGCTGTAAGAAGCAGGTTAAAATATATTTATACCCGCTTGTAAATTACCCATCCACCTGGGTTAAAATGTAATATTTAATAGCAGAAATGCAGCACATTTAGGATCTTTATTTTCAAATTTGAACCACTTTGGTCTGCACAGACGCGAGATGGAAGCTTGAAGATAGGTCAACGTATATTTATGATCACTTATGAAATATTCTCTTCGGACCAACATTTTCCGACATTTATTGCGCTTCTTTATTTTTGTTGGAGAAATTCAGATGAACATTTGTTTTATCAATAAGTAATTCGCGGTTAGTTATTCATTAAATGATCGATGGTTGAATAGTTAATTTTCTCTGAAATTTTTAATATCTATTGTGTGGGTAATTACCTGGTAAAATATAAATTTTCTGTGAAATTGTTATTTGCTTTAATAATTGTTCATTATTAAATAGTTCATTAGTTTTTAAATATTGAATTATTAAATATTAAACTACTGCAAAATCAATTACTCAAATATGGAATTTTTTTATTGTGTACATTGCAATATTATTATTGTTTCCTGTCAATTACAGAAGGTCGATTTTTACAACACATATAAACGAAAAATCATACAAACTTTTTGCAAATCACGATGTTTGACTGTGAATCAAAAATATAAAAATAAAAGAGAAGGTAGTCAAATTTTGAGCGATTATCGCATTTACATCTGTTATGTACTGGAAAACAGAATAGACGGGGTAGTACAAAATAAAATAAAGGGAAATCGGAAAAAGATGAACATGGTCGACAGCGTTTTTTTTCTCGTTACGAGGATTTAATGACGAGAATAAAGGTGGGTTCGCTTGTTTGTGGACGCGGTTTTGATTTACACGACCACCATCCAATTTTGGCGTTTCGTTTGCAAGGCTCTTTAACCACTTCGTTATTAAGGTTGAAAATTATAATGCGATACAGAGGACTTGGGTTTGCAAACAGCGGAGATGTAATGGGAATTTTAAAATGATTCATAAAAACTTTTTACGGTAAATGAAAATTATTTATTTTTTTATTACGAACTTTGAAATTTTTAATTAAGGAATAAAAATGAGTGAATATTACGAAATTCAAAAATATATGCATTGTAAATTTAAGAAATTCAGGAATAAAAATATTTACAATTTCAAAAATACAAAAATAAACACATTACAAATTTAAGAAATTCAAGAAGAAACATATTTAAAATTTAATAAATCACCGAAGCTTCAAAGTTCAAAAATTTCTAAATACTAAAATTTCAAATTCTCAAACATTTAAAAATTCTAAAATTTCATCATCAAAATTTTTCAACATCAAACTCCCAAAATTTCAAAAACACTGAAATTCGGAAACTTGCGTCGCCTCATTAATCGTGAAACAACAATCTGCGTAAAAGCACCCAACATCAAAATTCGAGTGTGTTCATCAATTTTCGATCAAGCCGACCACTCGACGGACCCCCTCGCAACACATTCGATTAAGTAGCAAAAATAGGGGTGGCATTCGCACGGTAGGGTATCGTTGTTTCGCGAACGAGAAGGGCGAAAGGGGATCGGGAAAGAAGCTGCTTTTATCAGCGCTATGAACATCTACAGGCTGAGATAGTAGGTTTCGTAATACCGTGGATGATCGTCGTTATTCTTTTTATCGTGGACTTACCGTGGCGGGATCGAAACGAGCCAACAACGAACGAACGGAGAGTCGCTGACAATAGCAAAGGGAAGCAGAACCACGGCCATCCTGTCCGCCATTCAACTTCCATTCGTTCCTTCCTGTTCTATCGGGGAGCCTTGACCACGTGGCAATTGCCGGCAAACAGAAAACACAGAAAAGTTTGATGACGGTGTTCGTGAGGGGAAAGTTTCTTGGTTGCACGTGATACCTTCGTATTAGAGAATAATGAGGTGGGTCCCTTTGGGATACGGATGGAAATAGGTTTTTGATAGTTTGATAACTGGTGTAGGGGAGGGATGAAACGAGGCGTAGATCGACTAAATTATTATTTATTTTATGCGAGGTTGGATGTTTGAGAGGAAATGTGTACATGTGTTCTTTCGTGTCATTTTATGGAATGTTCTTAGAAATTTCTGTATTTCTGAGTTGCTTAATTTGGGGATTTGATGTGCTGAACGACTGAACAATTCAAGGTTCGAAGAATTGAAGATTTGACAATTTGAAGAATTGAAGAATGGAAGAATTGACGAATTGACGAATTGATGAATTGACGAATTGGAGAATGGGAGAATTGACAAATTGAATAATTGAATAATTGCATAATTGAGTAATAGGATAATTGAAGAATTGAAAAATTGAATAATTGCATAATTGAGTAATAGGATAATTGAAGAATTGAAAAATTGAATAATTGGATAATTGAGTAATAGGATAATTGAAGAATTGAAAAATTGGATAATTGAAAAATTGAATAATTGAAAAATTGAATAATTGAATAATCGAATAATTGATCGATTAATAGATCAATCGATTAATAGATAAATTAATCGATAAACTGATAAATTAACCAACTGACACTTGTGTGCATCGATAGATTAAAAAATTGAGCAACTGAAAAATAGAAACTCCAAAAATCTTTTAATTTGAACATTTTTTATACCAAATTTGAGATTTCTCAAATTTCCGAAAACAAACGAAATGTATAAAGAGATTTAATCTGCTATTAATTTTAGCACAGAATCACTTTAAAATCGATCATATCCGAAGAAATGAATTATTAATTATTCTTTCGGGCAATAATTAGTTCTTGCGTTACATATTCAGATTCATCCTAGCTGTGTATTTTGCAGTCATCAATAAGTTAATTATATGTATAAAGAACTTCGTAGGGTGTCGCTGATGGGAATTAAATGAATTTATTGAAACGTTATTGGATTATTCAAACGAGTTATTGGCATTTCACCAATTAATTATTCGTAATTACGTCATGATAAGGAGATTGTAATGTTGATGGCTTCAGCTTAACGCTTATTAAAATCAATCTTTCGAAATGTATCTTTCAAAAATTGAACTTTTAAATACTGATTTTACAAAGTATTCTCAAATGCAGAATTCAAAAGTTAAACTCTTCAAAAGCACCGAATTGCGTAGCAAAATTAATTATGGTGACAGTTAAAATTTGTTATTAACAAAAATATTGGAACAGAAATTAAGAAATATTTGCTAGAGCAGAAAGGTTTGGGAATACATTTGGAAATTACAGAAGTTAAAAATTATGAAGAATGAAATAATTTTGAAATATCCATGAAAGTACATAAAGTTTTGGAATCCAAAATTGATGGACATTCAGAAATATGTATAGAAAATTGATTATATAAAGATTTTGAAACAAAAAGTATTGCAAATATAGAAGTGCAGATATACAGAAAATTGAAGAATACAAAAATTGTAAAATATAAAAATGAAAAATACAGAAATACCACAAAAATCTACGAATACCCAAGAGCAAAAACAAATTTTAAAGAACAAACTCCCACAAAACAGCACATAAAACAACCGCAGGCCACAAAAACATGCCCTAGAGTTGCTCGTAGACGCAGCCCGCGAAAAACGAGAGAAATTCACATCGTTTATAAAATGAGCCGATAGTGGTCCATCGGTAGCTACGACGAAGACGACTCGTTGTTCGTTGGATTTCTTCTTTCATTAGAAGGAAAAACTTGCCGAACAAAAAGTTGTCCAAGTATCAATGTACGCGTCTTCTTGTACCGTCTGTCTGGCCTTTTCTTCTTCCCGACTCGGTCCATCTCTTTCTTTCTTTTTCTTTCTACCGTTTATAACGTTAAGCGGCACGGTGAAAGCACTTGCAAACAAATTACGATTACAGATCCTCCGTCGGTCGTCGGTCGTCGTCGTCATCCTTGACGTCTGAATTGTCGTGCTGAATACGGCGGAGGGTTAAAAAAAAAATGAGGGTGGAATTGGCCATTATGCGCTGACGACGGAGGGAAAAGGAGAGGACGCCTCGCAGCGAACAATCCGGCCAACTTTGAAAATGTTTTAAGAGACGCTCCAGCCCGTTTGTGTACCTGCGGGAAAATTAATGCCCCTCGCTTCCGGAGAATGTGTGCACTTCCGGATGATCGTTGCTGAATTCGACTTCGATCTTCATCAATCAATTGCTTCGTCTTGTCTTGCAATTTTTCTATCTTTTCTCTTAGGGCAAGTATCGCGATAGAAATATAAAATAAGAAATTTTGGGGTTTTTTAATTTTTATGTTCTTAGATTGTTCAGGTTGTAGATATGATCAAGTTCTAGGATTGTTAAATTTCGATGTTTGAGAATATTGAATTATCGAATGAGTGGATTTGGAAATTTGAGAATCTTGAATTGATGAATTATTAAAATTAGAAATTGAAGAATACTGCATTGTCAAATTACTAAAATTAGAAATTGAACAATGCTAAATTGTCAAATTACAAAATTCATTTTAAGACTATTGAATTACCAAATTTTCCAGCTTCCAAATTTCCACATTTTCAAATGTAATACTTTGAAAATAGAAATTCCAAGTAATCAAATCACAGATCTATCAAGCTTCCAAATTTCTCAATTTAAAAACGTGACACTACAAATAGAAAATTAAAAAATTGATCACTGAAAATTTCAAACCTTACAAATCTCGAATTTCTCAAATATACAAAATTTCTTATTAAATCAAACAAATTGCAAAATTTTCAAACTGAAAAATTTAATGCTTATGGTAAAATATTTAAAAACGTAAAAAAGTTTCAAAATAATAATTGGAACTCTTAAAACTTCCATCCTGAAAAGATATCAACCGATAACACTGGTTTTAATTAATTTATTTAAAGGCGATTGATCGATATTCCTCGATGTCCAATTCTTTACTCGAACAATAAAACAAAAAATCGATCGATGCTTCGACAATCAGGCAATTCTGCTGAACTTTCTCATTCAATCGAAGTTGAGCGAAGAAAAACCGGGCGATCGTTTTGCACGAGAGCAATAATCAGCAGCATCATTCGATAAACTAACTGTAAAACTGGCGGGGAACGAACTTCTATTATATAGCCGGTAAGCACGGTAAAAGTAATTAATTAACCTCTTTTTGTTCGCCGGGTCAATCTCCAGTGAAGTCGACTTGTTTGTTCAGCGGAAGTATGGTTAGATCGCGATTAATCTCATTACACATGGGTCACTAAACTTTTTGTCAAGTAATTGGGTTACCACTAGGTGTTACACGGTGCTGAATATTCAAGCGACTCATGCAGAATGATGTCTGCTCGCAAGAAATTACCTTACTTAGGGATCAATATATTCTATGAAAAATTAACCTTTCATAATTTATCGGCTTTTACTTTATTAACGATTTTGTATTTTTTACGTTAATCATTTATACTGCTTCTTATATAAAATTTAACAGTATTAAATTCATATCATATTCATATCACATTAATTGTATAGATTATATGGAATATGTATTTTCATATATTTTATATTAATTCACAGTCTTTTATTTTTTTATTTATACATTTTATAGGTGTCCTATATATGTCACGTTTTATACATTTTCTGTATATAACATTTCATACACTTTTATTAATTTAAATTTTGTGTATTTTAGAAGCTTCATTCTATGAAAAATTTAATCTATAAAATGTATCAAATATATAGAACAATTTATATTTTCTAAAATTCTACATTTTTATATTATTGTACATTGAATTGTAAATATAAAACGTTAGTACAAACTACTTTATTTTCGTTCTCCAAATTTGATCTAAAAACTAATTTATCAAAATAATAGTAACTTTTCATGTCCAAGTTTATGCAAATATATCTTGATATTTCATTCCTTAAAATGCAGAACTGTAAAAAAATGTTCATGCAAAATACATTTTACAAAAAGTAAACTTGTCTAAAATATTGGAACATTTCTGTCGAAAACAGTTTGATAAAAAAAAAACAATAAAATATTTGAAAAGGCCGATAGAAATATCGCCATTCAAAAACAGCAATTTTTCGAATAAAATCACATCATAAACGATAAAGGAAACAATGAAATTTAAACACAAACGAGCGATATATCAAACAGGTTGAAAAGCACTCGTTTCAATTATTCCAATCGATTAAACGATTTGGCGTCTCTTTTTTCTGAGAAAACTCGATCACAATGCGGTATTAATTTTCGAATAATGCAAGGACCATCCGATACCAATTAACGTCACTCCGGCAGAACTGACAGAAGGCTTTTCCTCTTTCCTTTCCCCGGCCATTTTATTCGTTTCGACACATTATAATGCTCTTCAAAAGTCTGAAGCTGCATTGTGATAGCCAGCGGGATCGTATTACTTGAATGAAAAATATCGACATCGTGAAATTCGGAGTTTCGTAATAGAAAAAAAAGGAGAGGGGAAAAGAAATTGATTCCGTACGGCTATTCAGGAACTGTATAATTACTCATTTATCGACGATTTTTAAGCTCATCGATTACTTTTTCCTCGGCCGGAATCAAGGGAATATATTAATGGCCGAGCAACGAAAGGACTTTATCGAGATTCCAACAGAGCAGTTTATTTTTGAATCTTCTGCAGGCACATCGATGAAAAATTAATAATGTCTTGTATAAAATATATGTAGAATTCGAAATACCTTCGAGCGGTTTTTTTTCCGCCACGCGGACCTCGCGTCCTCTCAGATTTAATATTTTAAATTAGGAATTCGATGATCAATATTTGATCGCCAGATAAGGTTTCCGATAAAATCAACGAAAAAGAGAAGGGAATTTTTATGAAATTCGTATTCACCGTGTGAATGTGCAAATCCCTGTATATCGAGCATCACGAGTTTTTTAAAATCTCAACTTTATTATACTGTACTGATAAATCTATTTGGAAAATCTCTCGATTGAATAAATTTTTTTAAACGCTCGAAAATGCATTAAGGAAAAAATTCAGTGATTTTTGAAATTTCATTTTATCACATTCTATCGATGTATTGAACGTAGTTGATATTCCATTGATTTTATTATTAAATTTTCTAATAAAAGATTAAACAATGTATATTGGAAAATTTTAGAAATATCTACTGAAATGTTCAAAATTAACAAATTTGGAAATTTGGAAGTTTAAAAATGTTGATAAAAATTATTAAGTCTGAAGATTTGAAATTTTCAAGTTTTTAAATAAGTGAATGTAAAAAATTGTATAATAACAATTATCTGCCTGTATATTTAAAAGATCATGAAAGAAATTTTTGAAAAATTCACTGACAAGAATTTATTATTCGAACGTAATTAAAAGAGAAAAAATAATCTCATTGGGATAAACTATGTAATATTACAGAGATACAATTTAAAATTAGCTTAAGAATAGCAAAACTGTAGTTATTTATCTTGGTCGATGCAATTTATCGCACACTTGGTGCGCTTTATTATTTCGCGTCAGAATATTTAGTGGGCTGAATTAAAAATGATTAAGTACGCCCCTGGTATGGGCTGTTCTAAAGTGTCCTTAAACCACGACACCCTAAATTATGTCATACACAACAACCCTTGAAGCGGCATAAGCAGATCGCTGGAATATTTCACAGTTTCTGTATCGAAACAACGTATCGAATATATCAGGCACAATTTTGCTTTTTACGAAGATACATCATAGAAATAAATCACTTCGTCGGAAAATAAAATCAACCGTATTTTTATGTACCTGGTGAAAAATAAATACCTAGTTTTAGAAAATTTAATTTAATTCTCGAAACAAAATGGTGATTGAGGTTACTGGAGTAAAACATTTATGTACTATGAAATATCAAATTTGATAATTTAGTGGTTTGAAAATTTAGGAAGATTAAAATAGTAATTTTGAAATTGAGAAAATTCTATAATTTAGAAATTTGAAAATTTAAGAATTTGGGGAATTTGAAAAAATATGAAAATTTGGAGAGTTTAGTAATTTAACGACCTATGGGATTTTAAAACTTGAGAATCTAGGGGATTTAGAAATTTGAGGATCTGGGCATTTCGAAACTTTGGAATCTAGGGGATTTTATGAATTTGAGAATTTGGGGGATTTCGAAACTTGGGAATCTAGGGGATTTCGAAACTTGATAATCTAGGGGATTTCGGATCTTGAGAATGTGGGGAATTTGGAAATATGAAAATTTGGAGAGTTTAGAAATTTGAGGACCTGATGGAATTAGATACTTGAGAATCTAGGGAGTTTCGAAACTTGAGAATGTGGGGAATTTAGGAGATATAGAAACTTGAAAATTTGAAAACTATAGGTATATATCTGTAACTGTAAAAATTAAAATATACCGATTCAAATTAAAAAAAAATTGATAAACGTAGGAATATAAATATAAAATATCGAAAATACTAAATTTAAAAATTTGTCAATTTAAAATTTGAGAAATATGACATCGCTTCCGCTTCATTGAATGAATATTTAACGTAATTTACGTTCCGGTGTCTTTTAGTATATACACTGTTTCACTTCCGAGTTTATTGCTACGGTCCACCAGAATAACCGATAGCTTTGTAAAGATGGAAAAAGTTTTAAGAGAGTCCCCATCCCGTAACTTCCTCTGAAAGAGATTTAAAGAAAACAAACTTCAAAAGAACTTAACTGTTATAAACCTATTCTCAAGCTGTAAAAATTACTCGTACAGAGAAACAGGTACTATGGAAACTACTAGGTGATGCAAACCACCAACTCTATTATTTGTAATTGTACAGTAAATAAATATAATTAATTCCGTAATTAACGTAAACAAGAAAATGTGACAAATACTGATCATTAATTAGGAGAAGAAAATAAGTAGATTTTATAAATTTTATTAAAATTAATTTTTTAGTTTCAAACTGTGCTGGTTTAACGAAGACTAGATTAGTGCAGATCCATGATAATCAATATGTATTGATATTGTAGTATTGGCGATGAATGTTAATTACAAATTTGTTAATTTCAGATGAGCAAATTACCAATCAAACTAAACTTTGATATTAAATCTGCAGATTTGGGAGTTATCATATTTTCAAATTTCTGAACTTTCGAATTAGCAGAATTTGTAATTTCCAAATTCTTAGTTCACTAAATCCCCAAATTTTTCAAAATCTAATTTTCAATTTCCCAAAACCTTCCCATTCTCAAATCTTCAAATTACCAAATTTATTTCCCCGGATTCCTTAAATTCTAACAATAAAAAATTACCAAATTTCCTAATTTTCAAGCTACCAAATTAAAAAGTGTCCAACTCTCAACTCCCCCGTTCGCGTTCCACCGTTACAGCTTAAAAACCCACGCGAAAACTGTCCCGTACCAAAAAAGTTCTGAAATAAAATTCTCCCAAAAGAGCCGCTGTTTAGCCATAAAAGTAGATATAAAATTACAAGGGCCATTGATTCCATAAAATATGCAGCCATCAAATTGTTCCGAAGTTTATACGCCCGAAGCAACACTTGTATACTCAACGTTGTCCAAATATCCTTCGGTCGATTCTTAATTCCCGCAACTTTCCGTATCTCTTAAAACAGAAACAGAGTCGTTCAAGAAGCTAATCTACATTTGAAATTTCATTCGTGTCGAATGTAGAATGAGCCAACAGGCGGGCTAGCCGAGGCTGACCTCCTTAAATGCGTTCCACGATCCGTTAATTTAAGGAAATTTTCAAATAAAGTTCGCTCGTTCATCAAACCGCGCGAACAATCAGTCGTCTAGAAGGGAAATTCATCCTGCTCCCTGGTTCTGGGACATTGTATGTACCAAACTTTCCGCGAAACCAGACGCCGTTGGATAATCTTTTACCTGAATGGCTGGCAAAAAATTTTAACTCGAGCATTAAAATTGTTGCTATCGATTTTACCGGTTAACTATTTAATCTTGTGTAATGATACTTTAGAAATCGGACAATTTTATTGAATTTCGAATTGAGTGATTTGTACATTTTTATATTTGCAGAGATTTTTATATTTTCAGAATTAATTTTGAAATTTTGAAATTTGTGAATTAAGGAACTTTCAGATGCCTTAATTTTAGAGTATTCTTAAATCTCCCAGATTCTCAAATTTTTAATTCTTCAATTCTAAATTCTCATCCACATTTTCAAATCTCAAATTCCCTAGTCACATAAATTTTCAAATTCTCAAATAATCAAGTGAGAAATTGTGAAATCTCAAATATTAAAATCCCCAAAATTCTCAAATTCCCCAAATTCTTAAAATCCCCCAAGTTCTCAAATCCCAAAATTCCCCAAAATTTCTCAAATCCCCAAATTCCTCAAATTTCCCAAGTTCTCAAATCCTCAAATTCTCCAAATTCTGAAATACCTCAAAATTCCCCAAAATTCCTCAAAATTCCCTAAGTTCTCAAAACTCCAAATTCTCATTTTCCCAAATTCCCCATATTCTCACATTTCTAAATTCCCCAAATTCTCAAATCCCTCAAATTGCCAAACCTCCAAAACCCCAAATTTCCATATCTACAAAATATCCCTAGATCACCTTTAAGTCAGATCCGTCAAGTCCATCACAATACATCAACACCGTATCCACAAATAAACATATAAATACAACAATCGATAAACTGATATGTTATAATATCAGTGCCTCGATGCAAAGATGATTTTCATTAAAGTAATCGTTTCATTGCACACATAATATCGTTCCTGTATAAACGTAATTGCTTTAGAGGCATTGTTTGCTCAGAGTTGGCTGTTCAGCAGACGCCAGCGTGTCGGCTTCTTGTTAGCCGAAATGCAAACCCAATATTACTATTCCTTGTGTAATCGATAAACGTGTACCCATGCATTGAATCGAATTATCTTGAACCTGAAAATTATAAGCTTAATTGCGTTATTATGTGCTTGTAAATATTTCCTAAAATTATTCTAGGTATTTTTGAATATTCCTACTTGTACTCTCATTCCTCTAAACATCCCTAAAAAGTGCTCAAATAATCATAAATAACTGGATGTACCATATACATGTACCTTCCATGGTAACTAGATATCCCTAGAAATCTCTAAACAACTGTAGATCAGTCTTGACATATTTGAATATCCCTAGGTATGCAATGCCTATAAACACCTATAAATGTCCCTAAATATTCATTAACAACTTTGGATCCATCTGAATATCTCTATATCTCACTGTCTCTAAATATCACTAGAAGTACTTGTAAATATCCACCAAAGTCTCTGCACAACCCTAGAATTCCCTAGATATCCACAAACAATTCTGCATACATCTAACCCCACGTACTGCAACCTAGAAATATCGAAATATCTCTAAATAGCTTTTGTGTTGGGTCCACAATTTCGACGCTAAAAGTCCCCAGATTCCTATTACCCTAAATTACAAAATAACACTGTGATCTTATTAATAACGAATCATTTTGTAAACTATCGAAACTTGATAATTACGGTAATTAAATTGTCAAGTCGCGATAGAAAATTGCAAAAATGATTAGCCGTTGGTTTTAAAAGGCGCAACGAGGTCTTATAATTAATATCACACTGATCGACTGGTGAAGAGCTGAACTTCTTCGCTATTCCCTCGGGAGACTAATGAAGAGTAATAGCCCATCGCTATATCCTTGCAAAGTAATCCTTTCCAGTGGGTGCTTCCCCGATTCGGTTTTCGGCTCTGTCCGATCCAATCGAACCATATTACTATTACCACAAACATTTCTTTTTTCTCGCCCCTCCGTTTCTATCGGGCTCTTTTCACCGTATTTCACAGAGCACGAAACAAATTGGAATTAAATTGAAGCAGATTGCGAATTCCCTGCTCACTATATCGCGTTTCATCAGAATTTCATACGGATACCATCGTTTGAATTCTTCAATTACCGTTTTCTTGTTAATTAACGACCCGTTGCCGATACCGTTCTATCCGGGCCCGATCTAATACGCTTGATAAAATGTACAAGGATTCGGAAGATCACGTTCGTTGTTCGCCGTTAATACCGTTCTGTAATTTGTGCATCCGAAAAAATGCATTATCGATTCAGATTACGACGACAATGGGAAATTTCGATACGTAAAGTCAAATAACGACAGATATAATTAATTAGTTATTTCGCCGCGCTCTTTCACGGGTTTAATTAACTTTTTCCGTTGTTTCAGGTGGATCGATGACTGTGACAAAATGGTGGATCGGCAAAAAGCACTTCTAGTGGTGTTGATAGCTCTTCTGATTTATCCGAACGATATTTTCGGTAAGTTCCTCACGAAAGAAATTAACACATCTACGATAAACTCAAAAATTCCAATACAACTGAAAGTCGACTACCAACACGATAATGAACAATCTTAAATTTTCAACGTTTTTTAACGAATTTTTAACAGTAAACAGAAGTGACAGAAAAAGACGTTCACTACGCGAGAGTGAAAAGAAGCAAAAAATTTCATTGATGCGCAAACATCGGTTACAGTACCGAAATGAATAAATATTTCCGCGGAAATACGATATTACCGATAAAAGTGGTATTTACGCAGAGATTAATTTATAAAATGTATTACCGGCAGGTAGAGGGAGTTTTATTTACAGAGTTCGAATTACATCGTCGAGAATGAGAATAAAAAGTGTCGAAATTCAATCGGGAACAACGAGATCGATTTATTAATGAAACTGACGGTGTTCTCATTTTTCCGCCGCATATTACGCGATCGCAAAAAACCGGTCGAAAGAGAAAAAAGCTGGAAAACAAAAATTATTCTTTGCTGGAGGATATTCGGCAACGCAGCAGCCGGTTTTGAGAGCGTCAATTACCGAGGAAAGTTCTTTCCACGGGAATTTTAAAACCGACCGAGCCCGACGAAATACCACGAGTTATGATGCATCGCGATGCAATTTTGCAACTAAGCCGTTCACTTCACGACCACCTGTAAATACAATACCGGAACTAATCCGCTTTTGAAACGCACGCTGTCACAGACGATACACGCCTATATTGGCCTTACGATCTTCCCTACCGCTGAAATATTACTTTTTTTTCATCCAAATCCCGAACGAACTTCCACGAAATGAACAAGAAAACACGACTCGTTAAAGTTCCATACGGTTAACCGCGTCGATCATCTCTTCGTCCTAGTTTCAAACTTATAAGATTCTTATATATTTTTTTTTTTTAGGGAATTTTCGGTATTTACAAAATTTGCTGAGTTTCTGAAATGCTAAACTGCTAAATTGTTAAATTCCTGAATTCCTGAAATCTTGTATTCCTGAATTCTGGTATTCTTGTATTTTTGTATTTTTGTATTCTTGTATTCTTGTATTCTTGTATTCTTGAATTCTTGTATATTTGTAATCTTGAATTCCTGAGTTCTTGAATTCTTGTATTCTTGAACTTCTGAATTTCTGTATTTTTGAACTTCTGAATTCTTGTATTTTTGAATTCCTGAATTCATGTATTACTAAATTTTTGTATTCCTGAATTCTTGTATTCTTGAATTTTTGTATTCTTGTATTTTTGTATTCTTGAGTTCCTGTATTTTTGTATTCTTGAATTCCTGAGTTCTTGTATTCTTGAATTCCTGAATTCATGTATTACTACATTTTTGTATTCCTGAATTCTTGAATTCATAAATTTCTAAATTCTTGAATTCTTGGATCTCTAAAATCTTGAATTCCTGAATTTGTAAATTTGTAAATTCCCAAATTCTAACATTACTAAATTTCTGAATTCCTGAATTTTTGAATTCCTAAATTTTGAAATTCCTAACTTTCTGAATTCCTGATCTACTGAATTCATAATTTTCTGAATTCCAGGATTCAAAAATTCCTGAATTCTTGAATTCCTAAATTCTTGAATTCCTGAACTCCTGAATTTGAGAATTCTAAAATTCCTTAATTCCTAAATTCCTAAGTTCTTGAATTCCTGAACTACTGAAATTCTGAATTCCTAAGTTCCTAAATTCTTGAATTCCTGAATTCCTGAATTCCGAAATTATGGAATGTTCTAATATTCAATTCTCCAAATCCTCAATCCCTCAATATCCTAATGATATCCTTACATTCCCAAATTCTCCAAATTTGTAAATTCTAAAATTCTTAAATTCTACATTATACATTTCCTAAATCCCTACACCCGTAAATCCTTAAATCTCTAAATTCCTAAACCTTTAAATCCTTAATACCCTAAATTCCCAACCGTTCAACTTTCAAACTCCCCAAATTCCAAATCACCAAATCCATAATTTCCCAAACTGCCCAAATCCTCAGAACCTATCATTAATCCCAAAAATATCTTCACGAATAATTTACACCGCCTCCATTATCAACAATAATATTTCAAGTGATTCAAGAAGATAAAGAGCTCGAATGCTTTCAAAACTCTCGAGACGTTCAAGAGTTTCAAGAGAGTCGAAAGATTTTCAGAACTCCCCCGCTACGAAGTGATTCGAAAATTTCATCTCTCGCATGACTTTTTACACAGTTTTCCCCGGCATTCTTCGCTCCATGAAATTTTCAGCTCAATTTACCAACCGGTACTTTATTCTTTTCGTTTAATTGGGATCAAAAGAATATATTCAAAGGTAGGTGTATTACCGTATTATCTGATAAGTTTATAACTGCGCCGTTCTATTCGCTTAATGCGCGGAATTCAGTTTTCAACAAAGGAACTCGAGGAGACGCAATGATGATTCCGCGACGCGAAACAGCATTTAATTACAAAATACCGTTCAACCGTTGTCTGCATTGTTCTCCTTTGCGAATGAATGCGTTTCACGCAAAAATGTCTTCCTATATTATTAGCCAGCATAATGCAAAAACCACACGGAGGAATGCAAGCCTAATTTTCTTTCCACAAAGAGAATCATTTGCAGGGAATAATCGTCAATTTTAACTTTTATTCTCTACTTTCTTCATTTATCAGATATACCGGTTAATTCTTAATTTTGTTTCGTCGAAACATAAGTGCGTCAGGTCTGAGAGAATATTGTAAGGTAAAGGGTAAAAAGTTTGAAAGATTGAAGTATTCATATATTTTAGATACAAACTGGAAGTAAGAAATATTGTATAGACTTCCTAAAACGAAAGTAACCTATATTTGTAACCCATTGACCACTTCAACGAGACCAATTGCGAACCACTGTTCCAAAGAATTATTTTGCTACTGCAGTTTCGCCATTTGCGTAGTATCGCAGAGGAGCATTCATTATTCGTTTGATCGAAGAAACGATTCGCTTCGAAACGATGTCAACAAGTAGACCAACTCCCGATCGAGGATCCTATCTCGAAAAGGTCCCGGTAATTCGGATTCCCTCTTCTCCTCGATTATGGTGATAAATACAAGAGAAACGACAACTGCCTTCTCTCAATTTCTCGCTTTACTACTTCGCCTCTCCCTCGAGTCGGACTTCTTCTGAAAAGCGTGTAATACGAAAGCTCGTATCGTGACCTCTTGAATTAAAGTACACTCCCGGATGAATCGCGACTTCGCTTCAACTTTTCCTCCGCTTCATTATCCGTTAAATCTTCCGTGAAAGTTAATGAATAATTGGAGCAAACGCAATAACCTTTGCACAGAAGACCTCGCGGAACCATGCTTGCGCTTTGCTTTGTATGAAATCAATTATTCGCGAGTTTTCGTGCAACGACGTTCACGGACCAAATGTTTTATCGTAATCAAAACGTTCAACCGTTTATACGGTGGTGGAAACATTTTAATAACCATCTTTCTACGAGTAATTCTCGTAATTAGACCAGTGAAGATGTTTAGGTCTACCATGATAATTACGGGCTCTCTAGCTTTACGAAGGCAAGGAGAGAAATTTTCTTTTAGGGATTTTTTGGCATTTAGGTTTGGAGGTGTGGAAATATGTGGATTTAGGAATTTGGCAATCTACATATTTGGGGGTATAGGAATTCGAGGATTTGCAGATTTGGGGATGTAGGATTTCAGGATTTAGTAATTTGGGAACTGGAGGATTTGGGAATGTAGCGATATGGGGGTCTAGAGATTTAGGGATGTAGACATGTGGACATGTAGCGATTTGGGGGTATAGAGACTTGAGGATATAAGGATTTAGTAATGAAGAGATTTGGGAACGTAAGAATATCAGGATTTAGAAATTTGGGAACCTGGGTTTTTGGGAATTTAGCGACTTCGGGGTACAAAGATTTGGGGATATAGAAATTCGGTAATGTAGGGATTTGAGGATGTAGCAATTTGAATATGTATGTATTTGGGGTCTAGAAATTTGGCATTTGGTTTTTTGGAAAGAGTCCATTTACTTTTTCCAACGACAGATCAGCAAATCAAGAAACGCACAATTTGACTACCCGGCAAGGCTAGTGGCACCAGTTCCATGATGTAAATTCCCCTAGAAACGGAAAGTGATGAACCTTGACAATTCGTCCATTCCTATTTTTCTAACAATCTTCAGAAACTAAAATCTTCCGAAGGCAATTCTTATGAAACATGAATATATTTGCAAGTGTTCAAATTCATTCAGGCTCACACCCCAACAGACTGCAGTAATTAAACAGGTCGTTAACGCTTAGAAGAAACGTTCACCGAAAATCTGCACGTACACCGAGCGAATTCGAGCGATTCTTTAACGATTTCGCAAGCAACGTTTCCGAGCAATTTACAAGGGTGTATATGCAGCCGCGTTGAAGTTATCCTCGAGGATACATAACGCCGGCAAAGTCGCGATTACATCGAATAGTTGGCGCGACGTGGAACTCGTTTGAAACAAGCATCGAAGCTTTATTGTGATCGTGAAACTACCGTTCCGCGATCGCGGTTATTCCGAGCTGTTCCGTAGGGAGGTGCACGCCCACGCAATAAGACCGGCTTTCTTGGAAGAGGGACGACTTACACAACGCTGTTTCTTTGTGCATCGATTTAGATCGATCGACCAGAAGTCCGCCAAACTACGCAATACGTTACAACATTAATTAACCGAGTTTCTGGGAGATTCTCGATGATCTTCGAAGCAGTTGACGTTAATTAAGCACGGATTTATGAACACGTTATGCTCATTTAATGACAATGTGGATTAGTAACGTGTAAACGTAGTCTTTTCTGTTATTAATTGGATATCGTTACGAGGGAAAGAGATGGATATTCTCTTCGAATATGTCGATCTTTTGGATGTTTCTATTGTATAAATGAATTATTAGATTGACCAGGTGTGATATTAATTGTTTTATGTGTGGAGCTATTGATTTATGATGATGTGTTCAGATGTCAGTAAATTTTAGAATGAGCTAATTTTCCAACTATACAAATTTTAATTTCCTATTTTTATAACTTTGATTTTTTAAATTTCTGAATTAGTCCTCAATGTCCTCGATTACCCCAGATTCTCTGAGTTCTAGTTTCTGAAATTTCAAAATGCCCAACTCACTAATTTCCACATTTATAAATATATTCCCTATGTTCCAAAGTTTTGCAGTTTTAAAAGCTGGAAACTGAAATCATAAACTTAATTCAAAAATATAAAATCAGAAGAACAATTTCTAGATGTATATAGTAAAGTTGAAGAGTTCACAAGAATGAAAATTGCAAATTTTCTATGTGAGAAATTGATCAACCACACCCCGAAGCAAGAATTGCTAATCTCTGTAAGTTCCTCCATCACGTGTGCTGAATAACACATTCGAATTTCGAATCACGTGCAATAGTCATTGACACACGCTGAATCGACGCCTTTTTATGGTTACTACAAGCATTACACGCGTTCAGGGAAGAAAGGGGGTTCACGACGCTCCCGGGAATTTCGACCGTACTTAAAAAGACCGAACACTCGGACAGAATAAAAAAAAATCAAACAAGTTTCTGCTCTGAACATCTCACATGCGTACAAAAATATTCATTAAAAGTTCCACAATGCTGTTCGCAAAATTAAACGTATCTGCCTTTGTTCGAAGGACACTCGAAAAAATGTACATCGCAAAATACATTTCAACATGTAATGAAACTATAGTTCTAAACTACGAATAACGTGTTCGTACAAGTACCATGCAATACGCATTATAAAAAATTTTTCGCAGTATATAAAATTGCAAAATTTTTTCCAAAATTGAAATTTTCTTAAAAAAGAAAAATTAACCAGTACACCCGGTAATTAATATTAAGTTCAGCCAACTTATTAATTAATAACGAGCTATACATTTCGTACGGTAACAAGGTACAGTTCTTTAAATGAAATTAATTTATTTCGAGGGTGAAATTCAGTGAAAGCACCCAGCACTCAAAAAATTGTTCACAATAAGAATAATAAGTTGTGGCAAAGTAAGAGGGCGAAGGGTTGAGTATTTTCGTTGTATCGAATATCGAGCGTTAATGGCCGACAGTGAAAGGGATAAATAAGATCCTGAAGGTACGTGCAAGGTGTTGAAAGGAGACTTCCGGCCAATTGGGAACTTCTGCTTATCGGTTGCTTAACGAACGACGAAGCGAAAGAGAGGCTATTCAACACGGCCAAACTCAAGAATAAATTAAGTTGAATCAATTCTAGCCTGCCACTTACGAACTTCCTCGAGTGTCGTTCAACGGTTTCGTTTTGACAGCCATGAAGAAAATTATGTTCCCGACGTGGAGTGACAAAAAAAGAATGAAAAATTATCAATGCAATTTCTCTCTCGTTGACAGCGCTAGTACCTTTCGCTTTTTTCCCCTTTCAACCGACAAAAAAGTAATAATTAATTGGATCTGCATATTTCATTGGCAGCCCTAGCTCCCTTGGATGTTCCAGAATTAAATTACGGGAGCTGAAATTTTTCATTAGTCTATTTCGTTGTATTTATTTTCGCGTGCTATATTTAAAAGTTTGGGAGGACACTTTTTAATTGCAGTTTTCTAAATTTTTATATGTGGAAATTTGCAAACTACACTAAACATTTTTACGTTCCTTTCTTTAAAAATAATTTGTTCGTTACATGAAAGCTTTCTACATAAAAATATGACTGATTAGTTTCAATCGATACAAGCATCGAATAGTTTTTCTCTTTATCTTCACGCCACTATCGATATTTACATTTATGAAACAGAATATTCTTAATACCCAAGCGATTTTCCGATTACGTTTCCTCTCATTCATGTTTTGAAACGATATCCCGTTGTTACAAGAGAAACAAAAGGATGAAATACCAACGGCAGCAAGAAAAGCTAAAAAAAACAGGCAAATAAAACGCATCCGCAAACTGTACAAAAAATAACATAAATTAACAAACAAAAACACATACGTACACGAATATGTATGAGATCAAAAAAGGAAGATAACAATTGGGACGAAGATTAAAAACGCAACCGACGAATATAGCGTTGCTCGGGAAGAAACAACAAAAATTGAAAACTAAGGAACAACCATGAAATGGAAAATCATTTTAAGGGAAGAAGATAAGCTTCCCAATCGAAAATACTGGGAAAACCAGCACGCAGGAAAGCGGAAAAGACGAGTACGAGGTTAGGAAAAAAAGATAAAAAGAAAACGAGAAGCAACAGAACTTCAATAATCAGGATGGACAAGTGGAAAATATCGAAACGTTGAAAACCGTGAAAGAGAGAAATAAAAATGAGAAAAATATTGTAAATAAATGTGAAAAACAAAAATTAGACCAGTGAAGAAATATGTTAGGTCGTGTACTGATGTCAACCCACGAGTTGGCGCGTGAGCCGTGACGCACTCGTGACGCACTCGCAGTTCAAATATTGTAAATTTTTCTCGTATTTTTGGTACGCGTGAAGTTTCAATTTAGGCGCAATGTATAAAATATTATCAATAAAAGCTAAGATATCTGCAGAAAACAAAATACATACAAAACAGGTTATGTACACAATATCGGTAAAAACTAAAATATATTATGAAAAATAAAATACATATAAGACAAGTTAATTATAAAATATTAATAAAAAAGTTATTTCACTTCAAAAGCGATGACAACTTATGCAAATTTATAATGGCTAAGTCATATGTAAAACAGTAATGAAACTGAAAACGTATTCTCACTAAAAAGTAAAGATCTCAAGAAAATTCAACTATGGCGAACTTTCATGAAACTTCCTTCATGAAAACTTATCAAAAAGCGACAGCATTCTTTTTTTTTGAACTCATTCGAAAGAAAACGACGTCGTGGTTGTAAAATATAAAAATGTATAAAAAATATTGAAAAGCTAAAGTATCGTATGAACACAATTTTTCGATTTACTGATTCGCTGCATATAAATGTGAAGAGTTCTTCAAATATTTTGACCGTTCCGTGAAATTCCACTCTCGTAGAAATATTTATCAGCGAACACGCGAGGGTTTCATATTTTAGATTTATTTAAATAACGCGGAATTTTCAAATAATGCGTGCTGTATCGTGGAATATTTTTTTTTTTCGTTACAATTGGTCGGCGGTTCATCAGATACCCGGAGATAACAATTCAGAGTATTTTTTTCTGCGATGCTTAATTAAATGGGAGGCATAAAATTGTTTTCATTTTTATTTGGGAATTAAGACATTAATCTGCGTAGTTTACTCGGGGAATTTTTAGTTTTAGGAGTTTAGAGATTTGGGGATTTTGGTATTTGCAGATTTAGAAATTTTGGGGGTTTAGGTAATTGGAAATTTAGAAATTGGGGGATTTAGATAATCGGAAGTGTAGTAACTTAGAATACAGAAATTTAAAATTTTCGATTATCAAATTCTTCAATTTTATAAACTCAGAAATTCAAATATAGAAGTTTAAAAATTTGATAACTGAGGAATTAAAAAAATTACTAATCTGCAAATATAGAAGTTATTATCCAAAAAACTACTATTTAGAAATGTAATAATTTAAACATTTCCTAACCTAAAAAATTTGCAACACACTTGATGTTAATACTATCATCTTCTAAAACAATTTCCTATAATTGCAAGTGAAATTTGTAAACAAAGCATCCCTTTGTCAAAAATCCCTTGCCAAAAATTCAAAATTACTTCCAAAATGTGTTTCCAAATTTCTCCCACGATCCAATTAACTTCCCTTAAACGAAATAACTTCGGCAACAAATTATGATTGACAGCTAATTTTTAATAACGCGTCGATACTTTTCATAAAAGAAATCGAATTATTCTCTGTCGAATTAATTATCAGCGAATAAATCAATTTTACAGCTTTGGCAAATCACGCGCTACGTTTCCGTCCTTTGCAGTAAAATTTATTCAAAGAAAGTAAAAAAAGAGAATGAAATATCAGCGACACGAACAAGTTTGCATGTACCAAAAAGGAGGGTAGTAACTGCAAAATGGTCTCCAACTAATTTTAGACAGCTGTACACGGGACTGAAATGAAACCCCGTTTAATTTAATTCTATGGAAATAATTTCACGTCACCTCTACAACATTTTACCATAATATCAGACTGTTCTGAAATTAATTAATTGCGTTTCGGTGTTTGTTGATCACCGCTCTAAATGCACTCCGTGTTTGCCGCGTTTTTTTTTTCTGTAACCACTCTATCATGTACGCCGAATGAAATTAATATTTCGTTACAAAATATTACGACAGGTATCCGCGGTAAAAACGATCGAAAACGAAAGAGAATATTATACCGAAAGAATAACTCCGCGATACAAACAGCTTCGTATTAATAAAAACTTCCGTTCGAACGAAACTTCGATTCAATCGTGTACTTTTTTCCAGATTGTACAAAATGTTTAATAAAAGCTAGAAAGCAGCGAAATACTGAAACATTGAGCAGCTCCGAGCCGCACACAAAGGAAATTGTTATAATAAAACAGCTCATTGTTTTCGGTCGAATGCAAAAAATAAATTGGATGAAATGTACGCTGGGAAAGTCTGAAATATATATTTATAATGATTCGAAAAGGATACGCTGTTCGGGCTGTGTCGTTTTTTTGGTTACGAAAATGTTTGCAGTATAAAGAGCAACATTAAACATCGTACATTTTATCGAAATATCGATTACAATATCCTACTCGTTGAAAGCAATATTTATTCCGATAAATTTATCATCATTATATTCTGAATTCGAGTGAAATTAATCCCCGTATACCAGGAAAACGGTATATTTGTAATGGAAAGTTCTTTGACAAATACAATTCGTTTTCATTTAACAAAAAGGTCACAAAATCACCAAAGAATTGGTTATTAATTGTAGATGTTGAAATAAACAATTTTCGTTATTTTCTCCAAATAAAATACGCAATAATTCCCACTCGAATATTTCTCAAATAAAAACAAACGTAAGAAGAAAAAGAATGAAATCAAGGTCTGCCAATATACAGAAAGAACCAAGTTAATTCTGTGCTCAGAATGAAGTATGCACGCAAAGTGAATCTCTTCATTTTCTTCAGCATAAAAGACACCAAGCTTCCTGAACAAATAACTCACGCTAAATCCTTCCATGCTTTAATTAAAGTCATACTTTTTGCAGGGATACCATCGTTTCGTTTCACGCGAGGTGGCTATCTTGAACCCGGAGAGAAAAAAAAACAAATAAATGATAAAATACCATTGGAGATACTTGTACTTTTATACCACAATAAGTAACTCTAGTACCATATTTGTTCTGTTACATTTACGACACAAGGGTTTACTGCTTATGGAAGAAAATATGGAGCACAATTTTAATATAATGTTGTATAATAATTATTTTTTAATAAAAACACTAATTTAACGAATAAAACCGTATTTAGAAAAAAGTTGATAATAAAGAAGAATGAAAGGCAAGTAATTAAAAAAGATCGAACTGTATCTGAACGATGATATTCATATCTGCATCTTTTAACGAAAAATATTGAAAAAGATGGGGATTTTTTGCAAACACGCAACGTTTGTTTTTTTCTCAGTTGCTCGTTGGATTAATTTTCTGTCATTAGCGAGGGAAACAACAAATTTTCCCCGAGAGCTATACTTTATCGATCTACCTGTCGTTTACATGGCCATCGTTTCTCCCCTGCTGTAACATCTTACCCTCGCAATCGGGATGGAAGCCGTTTTGTTGATCATTTCCTTTGTTTCCGTTTCGTCTTTCAGTCTTTTCCCTCGTTTCTGCCACCAGTTCGACGGAAAATAGTTTCCCCTGTTTGTTATTACCTTCAATTGAAAGCGGATCGTGGATAAGAGAATGTAAACAGTATTAAAGGCATACGTTAGAGAAAGGTGGACGTAAATCTTTGATATATGCAGTATTTTGGGCGTAAAGATGGATCTGATTCAGGATTCTATAGAGTCAATTGAAGAAACTTTGGAGAATTTTTTAATTACTATGTTCCTTCATTTTTTCTAAATTTCTAATTGCAACATTTCCGAATTTCCAAATTTCAATTTTCCAAGTTTCCAAATTTCAATTTTTCGAATTTCCAAATTTCAAATTGTCGAATTTCCAAATTTCAATTTTTCAAGTTTCAAATTTTCGAATTTCCAAATTTCAACTTTCTGAATTTCCAAACTTCCAAATTTCCAAATTATCATACTTCCCAATTTGCAGATTTCCAAATTTCCAAATTCTAAATTTTCATACACTCAAGTTTCCAAATTTCAGGTTTGTAAATTTCCAATCTTCCAGATTTCTAAATATCCGGACTTCTGAAGTTCTAAATTAGATAACTATATAAGAAAAGTAGTATTACATCAAATAATTACACAATTAATGTACGTCTAGTAGAATATATAAATAAACGTACCACATAGTATTCGTTTCAACTTTCATATACTATACTACAAATTTAATATACTAATATACTAATACAACTAAACTGCCTAATAAACATATCACACTGTACAAATGTATCATATCAGATAAACGTATTACATACTTATACAGAATTAAAATTACAAATGTGTGGAAGCAATCAATCACATAGCATCGAGCAATAGTACTCAAACATTTATCATCTTCGATTATGCAAAAACTATTGTCAACCAAAAGCCAACTGTTTCTCACCCTTTCTACTCGCGAAATCTTTCTCCTACATCGCGTCACACGCTGGGTCTTTATAGGAAAATCGTAAATTTTTCATGAGAAAATAATAACCACCAGGAGCTTCTTTCCATTCGATTAAAAGAAGAAACTGCGGTTATGCCACGGCCATAAATCGTCCGTGTCCATCAGATTTATCAATATATCACGCAACAGGCAACCAAAAGTTTTCACGAACAGCTTATTATCGAACTTTCCGTGCTAGCTTATTACCAATATTAAATATCGTAAAATTCTTAACCTCCTGGAATGTTCGCGTCAGCGTTGAATCAGTATCTTCAACATAATGTTGGCCTTCTTGTTTCGTAATAAGGAATTTTATTAATCGTGACGTTCAACTTCCGCTCGCGTGTTTCCTCTTTCTTCGTTGCATGTCAGTCGAAATTTTAATCGGTTCTTTAATCTTTCGTTTAACTTTTGAATTGATTGCGATTTGCGGTGTTATATCGCCACGCGTTATATTACCACGTGTTATTGGAAGATAAGGTCGTAAGGATTCTTCAATTGTTACAATTTCAAGTCGTGAAATTTTTAAATGGATTCAGTTGTGGATTTGATTGTTTAACATTTTTATATACGTATATTTCTGAATTGATCATTTTAAGTTTTTATGTACGTAAATTTTTGACATTGAAAATTTCAAATTTCCACATATGTGAATTTCTGTACTTGACAATTTCAAATTTCTGCATATGTAAATTTCTAAACTTAACAATTTCAAATTTTTACATATGTAAATTTTATAGCTCTACATTTAAAAATCTGAAAGACAAGGAAAAATAAAAATATCACGAACGAAATCAATATTTTGTTCATCGACCTTTCAAAAGAGATAAATATACTCAGCAACTTAATATTCCTAATATTAATCGATTATCAGTAGAACAACATTTGTATAACCAAGCCATAGAACAATAATAATCGTTACAAATACCTGAAGAACCAATTGAATCGTGACGGCGATATTAAGAAAGGAAAGGTCTTAATGTCTAAACGTTTTCTATGATATTTCGATATCGGTATCCGATAGAAATACAAAATCGATAGACTGCTCCGGCCAAGCGTCCAGACTCTTCTGGTATTTCAAATTTAGTACAGAAATTTCAGTTTTGTCGGTCGATTGATCGCTAATATTGCTTCATGTAAACATTCTGAATAACGTACACAATTTTTACAGTAGACAGAAATGGAGATTACATTTTCCTCTTTTCATAAACATAAACAATCAAATTTAAATTTAATAAAACATAAATTTGCAAATTTGTGAACCTTTGAGAGGTTCAAAACAAAATTTGAGACAATTGAAATAACTGTAGAAGTTTGAGAAAATTTGAAACTGATTGATTATGAGAATATGAGTATCTCTATTATTTACAGAACATTCCTTATAAATTATTTTTGAAATCAATTTATATTTCTACATTCTTTCAATAGACTAACCTAGAGGATATATTGGTCATTTGAGGTCTCCATTACTTTGATATGCTTCCTCAGAAATATCGAAAAATTAATGAAAACTAGGAATCATTTTCTGAACAATCAGAATCTAACTATTTTTCTGTTACCTTTGCAAAGAGTCATGCAAGGTCCGTTTTCACTCATGACTTCTCATAAGAATTTATAAAAAAGATTATTTTTTGTGGAATTATTTTACGCCTCTTAGAATCCTTTAAACCCTCAGAAATGTCGGTGAAATCGATAATCGACGAATACCTTAATATTACAATACGGGAACTATTCGGCACTTGAGAGGTTCAATACAAGAATTTCATCTTTGCCCGAGGAACGTTTATTTCTTGTCTTTATTTCCAGGTAATACCGCCGCCATCAATTTACTTTGCTCTCGGCCACTCGGGCAGACTGCTTGTCCCACGGCGATTGTCACTTCTACTTATAAATACTTTCCGATCCTATTACCGTTGTTATGAGACAAATAGGTCAAGCTTGTCTCCTCTAAGATCCCAACGGCTCGACTTCGAGCTTATCTTTGCCCCCGTAGTTCCTCTTTCACCCACCCTCCACCCCCGTATGCTTCGGTCTTCTGCCATTTAACTAAAAACTGTTGCCTCTTATTTCATTACCAAGCACGATTTCTTAGTTGGTCTCTTTTGACTTTCGTCCCTCTTTCTCCCTCGCTTCTCGTTGCTTGACATCCGACCGAGCTTTTCCCTTGTGCTTTGCAAGCGACGCGGAAAAACAGATTAAAAAGAAGCCCGAGCGCCGGACAACATCCAGCTAATTATTGTAATTTCATGCCTTTGCAATCGGATCCACCGGCGGCTGCTACTAATTGGACTCGAACGACTACCGGTGACTCGTCGACAGCGGCTTTTGAACGGATAATTTCGCGCCGGAGAGAGAACAGGAACGTAGATTTATTCCGTCCTGTTTTTATTCAAAGACGAGCCCGATTAATTGACATGGGAACGGTGCTACGTTTCTTCGCGATCCTCATCTCGCCGCGTTTAATGGATCGACTGATTTACAATAGTTCGTTGCCGATCAAAGAAAACACTTTATTTCAAATTCACCGTTCCTAATGCTTCCTTGTCATCTGCGTGCAGATGTCCAGATTGGCATCTGGATGCAGACTATGTAGCTGCTATCAAAAATAGGAGACAGTGTGTATGGTCTCAGATGGAGGCAAAGATTCATACTGAAGTGGGTACAAATGTCGTTTCAATGTCATCGTTATTTTCTTATGGAAATAATTCATGTGGTGTATTTGGACAATTTATTTGTATTCGTGTATAGGGGTTGTACTGATCAGAATATATTGTGTAGTGGATGTACTGATGAAGCTTATATTGGTGCATAGTGGATCTGATCAAATGTATACAGGGTATCTCACAACTAGTGTAGGTCTCTGAAATGGGCGGTAGCTGACGTGATTCTGAGTAAGATTTCCCTTTGCAAAAATTGGGTTTGAAGCTTCGTTTTTGAATTATTAAGGAAAAACACCGAGCAAGCAGAGTCGCTTTCGTATCTGCGCGCGCAATTCTCGCGTCTGCGCGCGCATTTCTCGTGCCTGCGCGCGTAATCCCCACGCTCTGATTGGTCCGTGTTTTTCCTTAATAATTCAAAAACGAAGCTTTAAACCTCATTTTTGCAAAGAGAAATTTTATTCAAAATCACGTCAGCTACCCTCCATTTCAGAGTATAGTGGATGTACTGATCAAATTTCAGTATTGTATACTGGATATACTGATCTATGTTAGTGTATATTGTATCAAATTTATATATTCCTGCACAATGGATGTACTAATCAAACTTATATAATATTGGCTCAACGGGACCTTAATTACATTTTTTAATAAAATAAACCATTTAAGTTTATTAAACACCTGTTTATTAAACTTAGAAATTATGTTAATTCTGTTGAGAAATTTTGTATTATAGAGTATTCTATTCAACCCTAAAACTTGTTAACCGTACCTCCACAACAAAATAAAAAAATTGCACAATAAAATTACCAATGAAAATTTTTCTACGAGAAAAGACGCAGTGAATAAACAAAATAAGATTGAATAATATTTTAATAAGAAATCGAGTTAACGCGATAAACCTAATGGTTAAAATGAAGTATCAAAGTTGATCGATGGAGATAGTGAAGCGAAGGGTGGTTAGGTCTAATCAAGTACCGTTTAATATCGCAGGAAATGTGAGGCATTTGATATTACGGGCATCGCGCAGACACGGCTCGTTTATTCTCTATCAAATTACCCTAGCACGCTGCGCCACGAAAATGAAACATGAAATTCTATGTGTAACTGCGCAAAGTACAAAGCATCTGTACTGCGACGACGCTATGCGTCTTTCAAGCAAGCACGTATCAAGAAATGGAATGTTCACGTTCTTGCGAATAAATCTCAGCGAGCTGACGCTATTAACATGTTCCCTGCTGCACTTCATTTCGAATATAGTTTACTGCTAAATAGCTTTAACTTGTACAATGATAGAGCAATTCGTTGTTTCCTAACTATCTAATAGATATAGAAATCTATTTTCTATGTTTCTTTGAACATTTGTATTTTGGGAAATTAGCAGATATCCCTTCAGATTTTTACCCTGAGATTTGTTACAAATTCAAATTACTGTAGACAATATGTTCTGTATTTAATTTCGTTTGACCTGAAGTTTCAGAATGTACTATTATAAATACTATTCGGACCAATTGAAGTGGCTCTTCGGATCAGTTCAGTGGCCAACTCTTGACATCGATAAGTGCAAACACCTTGTACGAAAGTAATGGAAAAGTATCCGGTTTTTGATATTTTCAGCAGAGCTATATCAGCAGGTGAACAACTGTCCTCGAGAGTGAAAAATAAAACGTAGCCTACGTGCTCGCTTTTCCAAGCAGGACCACTAGCTTAATCCCCTGCTATTCCCTGCGTGCGATCACTAAGCTGTTTGTGCTTTGTAATTAATTACGAGATTAATTATTTAATGCAAACTGCGCTGCGTATTGGAAACGTGATCTTTCATCTAAAACGTATCGTAATTTCATGAGTTCGTTAAAATGTAAACTATAGACGCAAACTGCAACTACGAATCACGGGTCGGTGTGTCTAAATTTTTTAATAATGCAATGAGAGGTAGATCGCGGGAAATGAATTCAGTGAAATATTTTTTATAGGGACAAAAATCGATGGAGTTACTGGCTAGTGTGCATACAGGGTGTCTTCGGAATTTGGACATTTATGAATCTGAGAATTTAGGAATTTGAAAAGGCACATTGGTAATTTCGGAATTTACAAATTTATAAACTTCAGAATTTGTAAATTTGAAAATTTCACACTGGCAATTTGGGAATTTGTAAATTTATCGACTTGAAAATTTAGATATTTATAAATTTGTCAAACTAAAAAATTTATGAACTTGAAAATTTGAAACTATAGAAATTTCGGAACTTTATAATTTGGAAATTCAACAATGTACCAATTTAATAATTTAACAATTTAAATAAAAAAATGAATATATCAAAAAATCTTGAATGTATTATACCTTCCTGCAGAAAACAGAAAATGGGAAAGATTCAACATTTATTTAAAATGAGAAAATGAAAAGTGTAGAATGAACTATTTCGTAGAAAGAAAAGTTCCTCGAGTAAATTAAAACTGTTTATCTCTTTGTAAGATCCGTGCAATCTATCGTTTACATAGTGATACCAAACTTTTAGCCGACGGTGTATACATATCTCGTTGCTAATGCAGCGTTTTATCTAGCTAGAATGCAGTTTTCGTACAGACTTGTGTACCAGAACGTCCAGTGTAATGAGGATGATGTTAACGTTTAGTTACCAACGTAATAAATTGCAGACTTTGTGCAGCTTTTGTTTAAAATAATGAATGCGATAAATAATGCGCTAATTGTTGTAAACAATTATCGGTTCAATGTTCTAATTGTGAAAGAAAGTAGAGGGGATTGTTTTAAAGGGTATTGAGGGTGATGTAAATTTTAAAGTTTGGGACTTTGGAGATGTGGTAGCTTTGAAATTTTGAAGAATTAGAAATTTTTTAATTTGTAAATTTTTATTGAGAGATTTTGGTATTTTAGAATTGGGGTATTTAGGGATATAATTTTGGAAATTTGAAATTTTTAGGAATTAGAAATTTGCAACTTTCGATTTCAGCAATTTCTACAATTTTCATATTTTAGTTTGATACATTTGAAAATTATTTTAGTACTTGAAAATTTGTAAATAGCTTGAATAATTTTTAAATTTTCTATATTCATCGTTCTGTACGAACGGTAAAGCCTCCTTTCGTTATATGGTCACTTTCGAAAATGAAGCTAATGACTCCAAGAATATTTTATTACACGAAATTTGATAACTGGAACAACCAATATCAGTAATCAAATAATCGAGAATATTATTCGACAGATTGCACGAAAAGCAAGATAATGTGTTAACGAAAATGCATGCAATAAAGGGAGAAAAAATATGACACGATCTACTTGATACAAAATGATCGAGACTCACGTATCGAGTAATATATGTATAGTACGATGGTGTTTAATGTCAAAATAATTTAATAGCTGCATTAAATATGAAATATAACACGCGAACGTTGCTCCCTTTCCGAAACAACGTAATATTATATCGATCCTTTCCTATTATATTTCAGTCCCCGGTAAATTTTACTCAAAATTAAAATAGAAGGTAATAATTTGAAATTATGGAACCGTTTCTCCCATTTTAATACCGTTATCCTTAAAATAATGAACAAAAAATATTCATATTAATTTGTCGTAACATTACTTCGATATAAAGTTACTTTATGTTGAAACGAATTCTATTTATTTAATTAAATCGTATAATTTAATTATACGATTATAACCGTACAAATAAAATTATATACGTTCCATTTATTTAACATAAACTGCTATAAAATTTGTAAATTTAAAAGCTTGATATATTTATAACTATTCATAAATATTTAATTTTGGGAATTTGCAAATGTGAAAATTAAAAAATTTAAATATTTGACAATTTGAAAACTTATATATTTAAAAATTTAAAACTTAAAAAATTTAGATATTTGAAAAGTTAATATTTCTACAATTCTGGATTACCAAATACCTATTTCAATTTCCAAATCATATAAAATGCACAAATACTGATATCAAAATTGAAGAGTAACAGGATGCAGCAATCAAAGAGACCAAATAAATCAATTTTTCAACACTACTACACGAAACAGGTCGTTTACACTACTCATATTTTTATCAATTGCATTTTGCTTAGTAAACAAACGTCACACTGTAAAGTTTCAGCCGGAAAGATATGCAAATTCGAGTTTTTCACATGAATCGTGTATTTGTTTCAGGCGGCGCTTTTCCACCGGAATTTACTGGCCCTATCGCGAATCTAACGGTGCCACTCGGAAGGGACGCAACTTTTACGTGTCTGGTCAACCATTTGGGGGGTTACAGGGTAAGTTACCCCTATGAAAATTCATCGACCGACTGACGTACAAAATCCTTGCGACACGTGGATGGTGCATGCATTATTTCGAACAAATTCTACGAAAAGATAGCACTGTGTACCGATGTCTTCCGAGTTGCGTGAATTATGCATGACGCACTCGTGACGCACTTCAAGTATTGTAAATTTTTCTCAAATTTTTGGTACGCGTGAATTTAGGTATAAAAATTGGTACGGATGTCGAATGTACGAATTAATTTTAATTTCACAAATTTAATTTAAAATTTTAAAACGTAATTTTCATTTGATTAAGTACAAAAGATTATCAAATTATAAAGAGCAATAAATTACCAAATCATAAAGAACTACGAATTTCTATTGTAAAATAATGATCATTTGCAAAACCGTCCTGTTACTTCTATAATTTCAAATTGTAAGTTAAATTGTGAAATAATGGAAGCAGTAAGTGATTCGACAGAAATTAAAGATGATTATCGTGTTCCTCTTTAATATTTTATTATTCACCGGCAATTGTAGCAGATACCAAACAGACTGTAACAACGTTATAAACGTGTTACAGTTCGTAATAGAGAAAAAGGTCGAGCGAGTATTCCAACTTGCCGTTGTACACGGTCACGTTTTAAATTGAAGATAAAAAAGTTGTTCAAAACTAAGTAATCGACGAAAGTTGCTCGCGTTTATTTCTTAAACTGAAACCGGAATATTCGTTTCTGGTAAATCGAGATGCACTTTTATAATCTCAATAAATTTAAATAATTCAAACAATCTGTTACTTATTTTCACATTTTAAAATTTTTATATCTCCATTTTTCAATTTACAAATTTTTCAAATCCCTAATTTCCAATTTACAAATTTTCCAAATCCCCAATTTACAATTTTTTACATTTCTAGAATCCCAAATTCTTAAATTTGCAAATTTACAAATTTTCAAATTTGTAAATTGGCAAATTCTGAAATTTTATAAATCCTTCATCCCAAATTCTCAAATTCCCAAATTTCCACATTTTTCAAATTCGCAGATTTTCAAATATTTTAACTTCTATATTTCCTAATTTTAAAATTTCCAAATCTCTAAATTCCTAAATTTCGAAGTCTCAAAATTCCAATTTCCAACCCCTCAAACATCCAAATCCCAAAATTAAAAAATTCCCAAATCCGCCCCTCACAAAAACAACCTTTCTCTTACAAAAAACAAATTTCTCGAACAATCCATATACCCACCACTAAATTCAGAAACACTCTGTCTAATTTGATAATCTTGTTCCTCACCCCCTGTTTGAACACAAAAATAGAACCATTTCCCCATCGTGTCGAATTTCATATTCACAACCATGAAGACAATTTCATTACGTTACACCGAGTACACCATACAAGACAAAACGGATAGTAATTTCAAAAATTCCCAGTTTCCATTTCAACGAGAAATGTAGAAGCACTGTATATTTAAGTGCCTTTTATCAGTATTGCTGTATAGTTTGATTAATCCTTTCATGCATTAACATTTGTCTTTACTGCTACTAAATTGCTATTTCGAACTGGCCGAGCTTATTTACATTGTAACAGATTGAATGGACTTTTGAATCAGTTAAAACTGTCTTATACTTGGCACAACTTTAATCACGTATTTTAATTTATCGCGTGCTCTGTTCTACCGAGTTACTTTGAATGTATTTATATTTTAATTCTTGAATTAATTAGAAAAAGTATTCTGCTAGTTGCTACAAATCTAAATTTCTTACATGTACTTCTAAATTATTCTCCCTTAAATAATTTATCTAAACTTCATACTTCTGCAATGATTAATATTCAGTTTAAATGATTGTATCTTTGTGAAGGATAATTATTTATTCTAAAACAATTATTTGCCAAACGGTACTTAACATAACCTAACTATATCCTAAAGAAAGATTAGCCAAGATATAAAAAAGTTCGACTCCGTGAATTATGAGTCACCCAGTATATACAAAGAAAACTTATTTGTCTGAATATATACCGTGTCGAGTACTATATCCGGTCGAAAGCTCAATAAAGAGAGTGCAATCCGACTTTCATTGGCCATAGTGAATTAAAAAAAGAACCACACGGTTATCGTTCATTCTCTCCGCCGGCAAGTTTTAATATCCTCAATATTGCCGACATTTAATCCCGGCGGTTCCCAAATACGAATGAAACGGCCAGGCGAATGAATTCGTGTTTGCTCAACGGGAACGACTTTCATCCCCGTTAACTTGCATTACACTTATGGAAAATTTAACGATTCACTGTAACGTGGCCGTAACACGTGTTTCAATTTCGCCGAGCCGAAGAAAGAAAAAAGGCGGGAATAATAAGGGGGGACGTTGAAAATTCAAAAGCGAAGCCCTCAGAAGCAAGACTTGTGTTGTAACAAGCCCAAGCTGGCTCTCGTTAAGGTCTCTTTGACACAGCTATAAAGAGATAAATAATTTGGTTACGAGCGTCTAATGACATTATGCGAGAGTAAAGTGGTAACGAGCAACTGCTGCTAATTTTTCATTTAAAGCTTAATGCCGGCTATGGCAAGTCTGACGGCGCGGATGAAGCGTGTATTCGCAATTTCTCCTTGATTATTTCTGTAATTCAATAGCCCCCGTACGACGAATTTCAGGCCATTATACGGGATAATTAGTCTAATTGCATCGTATTTTGATAATACCATTACAATCGGCCGCGAAGTCAATTTATGTTTAATTCCATGAAAATTGAGTTAAGGTTAGAACGATGATGGACAAGGACGCGGGGCACTTGGTGGGTTTTTTAATAACTCTCTTATAAATTTCTACATCTGCATATTACCAAATTTTTGTACTAAGGAACAAGATTGAAATTATCATTAATTTGATATCATAATTAATTTATCAAAGTATTCATATTGCATTATTCAACATTATTAAAGATTGCATGGATCATAATTGCTATATCTTAATTCCATTGAATATTAAATTTTATTACAACATAAGTTATTACTACATATGTACATACACAACGTATTACAGAATTGTAGTTTTAAGAGGACTTAATAATAATTAGGTCTGTTTCAATAATAAAGAACTATAGTAACATCTTTTACAATTATTACCACACTACCACTGAATAATAAGAAATCAATACATTTAGTTTTAAATCATATACCTTTATAAACTTCTTACATTAGATTAAGACAATAACCAAGTCATTTATCTTTAATAGCGTATCAACTCAGAGTAAGAAAATACAACATAAGTAGTACAGTAACTTCAAAGACAAAAGTATCATGTTTCATTATTAAACCTCAAACTACAATTTAATATTTTCAGAACCAATATACCGGAATAAACTTGGAAGTAGTATAAGCTTCTTCCACATAATACAAGTTGTATAAATTTTTGCATAATTATGAGCTTGATATAGACTTTCAACAAGAGCTACAAAATAGGTCAAAAAATTTCTTTGCATTTTAAATTTCTCAACCTTTCAACCCAAGCAAATCAAAAACAAAACTTCTTTTATTTGAAGTTATTAGATTTTATCTTATTTACAAACTTTATTATCCAAGAAATCCTTTAGTTTTTTATTGGAAGTATATCTGATACAAATTAAATTTTTATGGGCTTTATAATTTTTTTCATTTAAAGATATTTAAAGGAACATAATATTATTATCGTATACATATGTATAATGTATAATGATACTATTATTACAGATATTCATTACCTGCATCAATATTCTATCAATGTAACTTCATTTGCTAACATTTAATTCCTCTAATGAAGCAGTAATTTCTCTAATTATGCAGTAATTTAAACAAAGCAAATTACACGTGAAACAAATACTGTAGAATTACAGTAATTTGGTTTATGCTTTTGATGTTTCACTTCTCTGCTTGATTTTGTTAATTAATTATTTTTAAATTCTACCATACTGAAAGTTTTGGAATATGATTATGTGTATAAATGTTAAATGGAATTTAAGATTTACTGAAAGCTTTGATTCAATTCTATATGTATAGCATCAATTAAAAGAATAATAACTTGTCCAACAAAAAAACTATTCATTTTATAATAAAACTTGTCTATCGTTCTACTATTTCTTTGCACAAACTTTGAAGTACTCAAATGTAAATGTTTAATCTTTATTTGCTAATATATTTTGACTTTTAAGCTTGCAAAGGTGAATGAATTTGTATGAATATTAAAATATGATTTTTATAAATTAATATATCAAAGGTCAGTATTTGAAGTAAAACATTAAAAGAATAATTTTCCTTTACTTAATAAAATTTAACACATACCTGGTGTTGCTCAACCTGCTATGAAGTGGAAAAATTGTTAAGCCATCTCCTTCTTACAAGACAGGAACAAAGTAGTTCATCTATAAAAAAAATATTAAATTTAGTATGTACATATGAAAATACCAAAAGAATTATAAAACTTCTATTTTTGCAATAAAAATTGACTTTTCACCTCGAATTTCAATAATCTTGTAGTTTCTAGAAGCTTCTTTCTGGCGTCCGAAGCACAAATTTAAATATTCGAAAATAAACTATCGTATAATCTAATTTTCTTGATAAAAACACTTAAAATGTTTAAATTTCAGTTACATTAACAATATTATTAACATAATCAACAAAAACAATAACTATTTTAAACAAAATCACTAAATTTAACTGCTTTCAAAAAAAGTACGTTCTAAGACGCTTGGACTTCCCACGCAATATGAAAATTCAAACCAGTTTAAACCGGATTTCGCGAATGTTCGAGAACCTTCGGCAGATTTGAAATCACTTCGGGTCGCTTCGTGCAACTTCGGTTACCATTCGGCACGTTCGTTGCGCGCCAAAATCATTACGAAATGTGGCGTCATTTTGTGAAGTTCAGTGTTGTGCAAAATCAAGACTTCTTTTTCGTTGAACCCGAAACATTTGCTAAAGGTATTATTAATTATTCAATGTGTTAACTAGAGATACTGTTTTATAGTTCTTTACTCTTATTTTAGAATTCTTTCGTATTAATACTTGTAACCTCAAATGTTATGTTCTTATGATGCGTAATAATGCGTTTCCATTTCTTAAGAATATTCAAATTCACTTGTTTTATTACGTTTTATCTTACTACTTTTCTCTGGATAGTGATATTAACACAAAATATTATCATTTAATTCTATTTATACTTTTTTAAACTTCAGATTTACTCTGAACTGGTTTTACACAGATTTGACTGATACACTTGCATCTTAAATTATATTTCATTTGAATTTTTAACGATTTCGATTTTTTAACGATGTCGACATTTTTCAATAACGATGTCAATTTCAGCATTTTTAAGTATCGGTAATGGTAGATTAATTTCATCATTTTTAAGTATCGGTAATAGTAGATCAATTTCAGCAGTTTTAAGTCGGTAAATAGTAGACGGTAGGTCTATTAGAAACGCTCGGTGGGAATAAATTTCAATTACATCTTACTTACCTTGAGAGCCACTCTTCGAGAACAATTTCAAACACCATTACAACATCTCTCGAGCACATCCGGCAGCCCCCTTTTCTATTAATCCAAGCGTTTCTCGAGGCCTCGTCGCGAGATTTGGAATATTGTAAGGAAAATGCAAATATCGGCCAAAGTTTGGCCAAGGAGATGGGAGACGCGTACGAGCTTCCTATACGTGTCTCTTCCGCTCATGGCGTACGGGTATCCGGCTTGTTTGTATTCCGTATTCAACCCTGTCTATAGGGAAATTGCGGTACTACTTGGACGTTGAAATCTATGAACACGTTCTGTGGCCTTTGATCGTCCTCGTTCCTTCCATGTGTTGTCGTCTCATTAACCCTTTCGACCTGACCGACTTACACTTAACTAACGGGATCAAGCTTAACTAAATTGCGCGCTAAATTCGATTCAAAAAGCGCGCGCTATATGTTACAGTGATTCTCACCTTCTTTCTCTTCTCTTATGACCTTTTTGATTAAAGTTGCATATTACATTCTGTTTATTGGGTGAATTGGTTACATTCTATAAATTATCTAATATTTAAATTTCTTAATTTCCAAATTCCTAAATTTTCAAATTTATAAATTTTTAAAATTATAAAATTGGTAAACTTGAAAATTTTTATACATCATTTTAAACTTGTCTAAGCACGTTGTTCCATTTTTTGGGTTATCCTAATTAATTTAGATATACTTTAATAATAATTTAACGTTAATATTAATAATGTTACTGAACTATAATGTTATGAAATTGTGTTTGGCAGGTTGGATGGGTAAAAGCGGACACTAAAGCGATCCAGGCTATCCACGATCACGTAATAACTCACAACAAGAGAGTTTCAGTGTCCCATAGCGATCATACCACGTGGAATCTTCACATAAAGGGTGTTCAGAAGGAGGATGAAGGTCTTTACATGTGTCAGATTAACACGAATCCTATGAAGAGTCAGGTAAGTTCACTTTTCAAACTATTCTTTACTTTGTTAAACAAGAAAGTTGTTCTAATGTCTATCAACGATATTAATCTGCGTTTGCATATATTTTTTATTATTAAAATTATTGAATTCGTTTAAATTATAATTTTTATATTCTTTACTTTAAATTTATTAATATATACGGCCGTATATTATTTATTATATACTGCTGTATATACTCTTGTATACTTTTACACATTTATATAACATTTGCATACTGTATATATATATTTATATATAAAATGTATTTTATACATACTTTTATGTATAATATGTACAATATAAGATACTGTATTGTTTAGTAGTGATTAATGTTTGGTTTCAATAAATGTTAGAACACAAATTAATTTTCAAAATTCGCTCCATTTAAATTTATCAAATTTTTTAATTTGTAATTTGTCTAATTTTGAAGATATAATAATTTCAATAATTTAGTACAATAATATAAAATTTATGAAATCTAAATACTAATGGTGAATGTAATTATGCGTTTAAGACAAAAAGAGCTTGAATTGTCGGGTTCTTATATCGACCGGTACAATTATGAGAATTTTTATGCCTTGTAGGGTATTCGGGGACTCCACAGCAGTAGTTAAGGGTTAATTACCTTTACATAAGAAACAGTAATAGATGTGCATAATTGAACAGGGGTTTAATGGAGTCAACCTCCTCTATAGTGGAAAACGGCTGAAACCTATACACTATTTCCAAGGTGTTCATAAACGAGAGCTAACATTCCTGAACTTGTGAAGGCGGCCTGTTAAGTTTCCTGGTATGCGGTGCTTCAACAGCTCCCGCTCAAATACCTTCGATACTTGCACAGATTGTAACATAAGGCAACTAATACCCATGCACGTGGATTTCCATATTTCAGTTAATAGCGTTGCGGCTTTCTATCACTATTCCGTTCATAAACATTTAGGGACTGTCAGAAACACGAAATCGTTCGTTCGATCCGATAGTTTCTCTTCCCTAACTAAATAACTAAGGGTTTAATTAATAACTGTGCTACTCGCCAAATGTGTTGCGAAAAGATTGTATGCTTCATAAAATAATTTGTTAAAATGATGAACTTGCTAAACGGGAAATACTTGAGGAAACCTGATGGTTCTAATAACGTTTAGCAAAGTTGTAATAGTATTTAACTGGGTCTGATAGTGTTCAACTATATCTAGTCATTAATAGAAGAATATATCTCTGTATTTCTTTTGTTCCATTATGAGAACAAGAATTTTATATGGAATTTTGAACATTAAATTGTTCAAAATAGGTTCCTAAGTCCACAAAGTGTTGCAAAGCACAGAAACGAAGCTTCCTAGCTTTCAATTAAATACTTTGATGGCAAGATTACAGGAGGAGGGTATTAGTCACTTTGTCTTTGAATGGTTCATTTATAATTTAAATCGTGAATCAGAAACGGTTTTCTATGCATCGGTCTTGTCGAAGAAGCGTTATCGGATTTTGTGGTAGTCGGGAAATTAATAGGTAGAGGTTTAAGTACCCAGGGCAAAGAAATCTGATAGGTAAGTGGTTAAAGATCGTATCGGGGAAAACGTAGAGAGTCGCCTAATTGGAATTGATGGGTCCCAGAAGCGATGCGCGTCCTGGAACTTTATCGATCTAAATAGTGTCCGTGGTACCGTTTCCAATTAGTTATTTCACTGAGTTTCTCGGCTTACCACCATTCGTCCTGCCCGGTTAAACTGCACGCAGAAAGCTTTGATTTCGACCGCTTAGTTACCGAAAACGCTCGAAATAGCAGCTAAACGCGCCCGATAGCCATCTGCACCTAAGTAAATCCTTAATTCCTTCTCTGGCTTTCGAGTTTTCAATAGGACCAATGATAAATGTCCACAATTCCAGAAATGTTTATCTATCCTTAGATAAATAGACGAAAATCCTTATATACGTATGATTTATACTTTGAATTACCTGGAAAGAGAACTATTTATACCTAGAACTCACTATAGAGATGTGTGTATTTTTGAGACATTCACTTTAAAATGTAAAATCACTTTACTGATGTCCTTCACATAATTTTTGAATACTGTTCTTGTAAAAATAGGCTGGTTTTGATATACACAATTAAAGGAATTTATATCAATACATATGAATTTGGGAATTTCATATCACTGTCAAGTTGATGCTCCTCACATTGTATTTGATATTGGATCAAGTATACATTCATTTTTGTTTTTCAGGTTATCAGAGGTCTATTTCTTTGTCAGAGATATGTCTGCACCCACATAATTTCATTGGATGTTCTACTACTTATGGCTATTATAAGATGTTCTATAAAATTCTTTAAGGACTCAGTTATGATCTTCTTATTGAGATACTTCAGGACTTCATCACAAAACCAGTATTACACCGTAAAGGTTAAGAGTGTAATGAAAGCGTTTCGTAATTAGTTTCGTAATTAGTTGATGATCAAGTGTAGAGAGTCGCGTAGAATACTAAGTTTTCTTCAAAGGGTTACACGACAGACGATCTAAACGCCAGCATAAAATTTGTATTTTTATCTGTTCCCCAGGCTGTCTCTTTTTCAGAAGCGTGGAAAGCAAATAACCTTGCATAAAATTGACGAGCTGCGAGACGACCCATTTCCTTTCCACGCTAAAAATTTCAACGCACTCGTGAACACGGAATTCACGGTGGAATAAAATTTCGCTGTTGAAAAAAAAGGCCACAATGCAATCTCGTCTGTTCGAATAAAACCGTCAGAGAAGGCCGTTCTCCGATCGATCCCAAGCGTCCGTCATATCGAATAAATTCGCAAACAAATTAATGTCTTCTAGTGTTCAAGTTTCACCGAAGTTTCCTAGTAAATAAATCGTCTAAGCCATTGCGCGCGGTGCATTGTTCGGAAAAATACTTTCTGCGTTTACAAAATTCTCTTTAAACAATAGATGGACGTAGATGTCCATGAGATGTATTATTTATAGATTAATTTAAAGAAATCTATATGTGAGTGTTTGTAGATATGTGAATTACACGAACATTCACGTGTTCTTGTCTTTAGAATCATTACAATTTTTTCAATTTAGTAAATATTTACTAGTTCTCAGATCTTTCTGTACACCCCAAGATTTCTAGATTTTTAGATACCAAGATCCCTACATCTCATCATCTCATATTCCCGGTCTTTGTGATTCAAATTCTACTTCGTACGTTCATAAAATCCGAACTTAGTGAACTTTAAATTTTTTCTATTGAATTCAAAAATGTATCTTCTTATAGTATCAGCGTATGAATTTTCTTCTTTCAAAGGAGATTTTAGTGGGTACCAGAAGCATCATATTTTATAACTTTATTCGGCATACATGTAAGCTTTCGTGAAAGATATTTGCCCTTGCCAGAGATGTATTTCGATGCAATTTTCTTTAAAAAGGGAGGAAATCAATTTTGTTGTATAAGGTGCACATTTCAAAGTCTTGTTAATACTTTCTGTATTTAATTTACTATGTGTATGAAGTGTCAACAGTTTTAATTCAATGTCTAGATATACTGTTTTGATATGAACAAGCAAACATGCATACTGCAAATAAATTTAGGTTCAGTTTAACATTTCACATGTGGATGTTCAGTTTATTTTTAAATTCATCAACCACACATGTATGTGGACACATCACACATGTGTCTGGATATTATCATTTTCGTATATTACAAATTATATAATTGCTACATATTTGAAATGAGTACATCATTTCTTTTTCTAAAGTTACAAAAATCATTCCTGAAGAGGTTAAATCTGTCAGCCACGATTAAAGAATCAGAATATTCAAAATATCACACCGAGCGGAGTCAAATCTGTAAGACACGATTAAAAAATCAGAAGCTTCAAAATAACCCCTAAAGAAGTTAAACCTGCAAGCTACGGCTAAAAGAACTATTAAAAAAGCATTACTGAAAAGGTTAAACCACGACTAAAACATCAGAATCAATAAATTATTTCCGAAGAAGTTAAACTTGTAAGCCACAGTTCAAAATCTGAACTTCAAGAAAGTCGTCTGTAAACATTTCAAGAAACTCTCCGAATTCTTTAACCAAAGATCAAGTTACAAAATTAAAAAAATCATCTCCGAAGAAGTGAAAGCTGTAAGTCACGATTAACGAATGAAATTCTTAAAAAATTCATTCTTTAAGAGGACAAATCGTTATTTAAGTCAATAGTTAAGGAATCGGTCTTTGACACGCTATTTCGTGTACCGTATTAAAGTCACCTTTCATTTCTTCGACTTTCATCCAGCATCTGGTTGTTGCGTGGTGGCGCACTCGTACCATCAGGCACACTTTGTAAAGCATACGGAATCCTCTTCTTTCCACTCTGCAGACGAGTCGTCTCGCTCCGACAAAGTGTGATATGGCTCGAGATAGAGTCGAGTTCTCCCCTTTGAGATCTAATTTTCCGACGTTTCAGATTGAATCCAGGGTTCCATGCCTGTCCAGGAATCTCCTCGCAGAAACAGTAATCTTAAATAGTGTAGAAGATGGTTGTCAAGTGGGGAGCTACCTCTGAGGTGTCTCTTAAGTAATGAGCGAGAGGAACTTGCAAATGCTTTACAACGAAGCTTCTGTGTCACACACACACACACTTTTATGTGGGTAGACATACAGGGTCTGCATGTTCATGCGTTATTAGTGCACAGTAAAAGACGAGACATGCTTCACTGGGGAAAATACGGTAGACACGGTGAAAGACTAACACTTGTTGATCTTTAGGAAACTTTGATGATTTCTTGGGAATGGACTGAAAATTTGTGGATTGAGATGTGGGGAATTAGGAAATTGTCAGTTTAGGAAATTGCAGAGCTAGAGATTTGAGGATTTTAGGATTTGGGAATTTGGAGGTTTTATGATTTGGAGATTTGGGACTTGTGGATTGTAGTACTTGAGGATGTGGAGATTTTGGGATTTGGGGATTTGGGAACTTGAGGATTTGGACAGTTGAAGGTTTTGGGATTTGGAGATTTGGGGATTTGAGAATTTGGAGAGTTGAAGATTTGGGGATTTTGAAGTTTGGATACTTGGGAATTTGGGGATATTTGGAGAGTTGAAGGTTTTGGGATTAGGGGTTTTGAGAATTTGGAGAGTTGAAGATTGGGGGATTTGGAAGTTTCGATACTTGGGGATTTTGGGATATGGGCATATAAGGATTTGGAGAATTGGTTTTGAAATTTGGGATCTGAGGATTTGGAATTATGAGACTTGGGGATATGGCAATTTGAGGACTTGAAGACTAGGATACTACCTATGGGTATAGACTAGGATACCTCCTTGGCATTTAGGTAATGGATATAGAGGTAATATAGAAATGTAGCTATATGAGAATTTAGGAATTTATGTAAAAAATATCAGAATATTCAAATTGTCCCTAAGACTAGTCCCCTTCCACAACTCAACAGTGTCACATCTCCCGTTTTTACAAATCTCATTTCAAAACAAAATCCTCTTCCAAACTCAACTACACCACATAATTATCACGGCTACCCCGCATAAAATGCAGCTCGTGTTTTTGGCAACATACTTTGAAGGAAGCCTTTCACCCTAAGCGGTTAATTTTTATCCTTTTCCGTGGCAGTCACATCGGTAAAGCCTCGAATTCGCCGTTTTTTCTTGGTTAAACGTTAAAACTCGTGGCACCCTTCCACAAGGGGATTTCTATGAGCAGTTTCGTTTCGGCTAAACGTATTTCTCCGCTCGTTTCCGCGCGACTCCGGCGTGGCGGGTCTTTTCGAGCATGCTTGTCGTGCCGACTAACAAAATGCGCCTTGGGATAAAGTATATTCGCCAGGGGTGAAAAGGGAGAGCCTGCTGCTCGTTTTTCCGCCGCGTATTTAATACGTGACAGTTTAATTCTTTTGTTTACGGCTTTAATATTTTGCCGGTCGCGCGTTCCGCGAGATCTATGTCCCTTATAATTTCCGCCTTTCTATTTTTGTTTATAGAAAGGATTTATTAATAAGATCCACTCCCGTACGATGTTTCTGATTTTATGCTCCCTTTTATTCTCTCAAAGGAAATTGACCCTTTCATCCCTCTTTTCTGCGCTGCAGACGCCTTTTGATGTCCGAGTGATTTTTGTAATTGGACTGACAAAATGAGAGGTGACGGAAAAGTAAATAATTATTTATTTGGCGATGCTGAAGTGCACTTTAAATGGCGAAACGGGGAATTATAAAGCGAGTGTTATTTAACATCTTTGTTTCAGTAATTATTACTGGTATTTTTTGTAACATTATTTTATTAATTTTATTAATGTTTAGTTAACAAATAAATTTCTTTTACCACTTTCAAATAAAAGCATTTTCTATCTTGCAATAATTAAAATTGTTTATTTAAAGAAAGAGTTACAAATGAAAGATGACTAAATTGTTACGAATTTCGGCAATACATTTATTAATAAACTTTAGTAATTACCTGTTTCCACTAAATTGCGATTAACACGCGGTATTCTGAACACGAAGAATGCAAACTATGAAATCGATCGATATTACTAATATGTATATTATTTGGATAATAGGATGAAATTATAATGACATCAATTACGTTACATTAGTGCACAATGAAGATTTATATTAATGTTCATTCTCTGATTGATACAAAATATCCAAGATCGACGTTCACTTTCTAATTTAATATTCTAATAATATCAGCGTAACAATTATTCACACGTTGGCAAGTAATTTGATAAAAATTGAACGCAGTCTTCTGCGATAATTCTCTCGAAGCATGTTAATGAAAGAGAAAATTCGTAATAACAGCACTGAAACCGTGGTTAAAACTTTTAATTATAAGATACAACAACGAAGCAATATTTAATCGCACAATTTGTTAAGTACTACGTGCTGGTTTCCCCCACATCCGCATTAAATATTCCTCACTTAATCACGCCGAAATTAATGTAAATTATTGCACCACTCGAAAAGCAGATTCGTATGGCATAATTTATTGCTAATGTGGTTGAAACGTGGCAGCTTTCACGATTAGTAGACGATGCGATTTTAATGCTGCCAGAGGAAACGCTTTGAGAAAAAAATAAAAAGAGAAATACGGAGGAAAAGCATTCGGGGACAAAATCTTGAAGAGGGTAAAGAAGATGATAAAATAATAGGAAATCTCCGAATAGTCTGGTTCCCGCTAATTGTATTTCCTTCTAGTTTCCGTACTGTCTCGACGGATGTCGAGCTTCTTCTGCGTTGCTTTTTCGCAATTCTGATTGTGCGAATACTGAAATATATTCAGCCATTAAATGCATTATGGTACATGTTGTTATGGCATAATTAATTTAAGCACGTTTTAAATCTCCGAAATACTTTACAGTTTCGACTATACAATCGAACACGACTATTTCAGCACTTTCAAATTAATTACTTTATTTTATTCGTCTTTATTAATATTAACATTTTAATTGCCACTGAAATAATCAATGTCTAATGTGATACGATAATATTAATGACAATATAAATTCTAGATTTATATTCTTACTTCACAATTTTATTTAATCTGTTCTGTGGAAGTGAAGCATGTGTGCAAGTATGTTATCTTCACATGGATATTCCCATATTCCTAGATCTCTGTATCCCTAGATGGAATATTCATATCTAGGAACTTTCGAATTTACGAATTGAAATCTAGCAAAATAAAGATTTGGGGATTTAGGGATTTTGGACTCTAGTGATTTTTCGATCTAGCGATTTTGGGATCAAGCGATTTTGAGATCTAGAGATTTTGGGATCTAGGGATTTCAGTCCTAAGGATTTTGAGATCTAGGGATTTTTGAAAGATCGAGTGTTTTTTGGGGTCTAGGAATTTTGGGATCTAGGGATTTAAGGGTCTAGTGATTTAGTCATATAAGAATTTAGTCATCTAGGGATTTATAGACTTAGAGATCTGAGCATTTAGGAATTTGGAGATCTAGGAATATAGGGATATAAGAGCGTAGGTATATAGGGAAATATGTATACTTACTGTATTTTGGTATTTGGAACTAGAAATATGTGGGCTAGGAATACTCAGGGAATATGAATTTAGGGATCCTTGACTTGAAGGCTATTTGGAACTAGAAAGAATTGAAATTCCAATGTCCCAATATCTCAGTGTTCACCTACCCCAATATTCCTAAAAAATATTTCTCTATACCTGTACTTCTGCTTTCTTCCTCTATTCATCGTTAATAAATTGAAATATTTTTTGATCCAGTATATTATTAAGTCGTCTCTTAAGAAAGTTGTAATGAAACGTTTCAAAGGCAGTTTGATGGAAATGTTTATGCACTTTTATTCGTAATTTTCATCTTGGTGCTTCATTTTCTTGAAACACATTTAATGGTTTTTCCTTTGAAACGAATGAAAGTGGAAAAACGGTGCGCTGGTTTGTAGCAACATGTCATCTTTTCTCGGACGCGTTTTAAAAATACCCACTAAGTCCAGATTAAAGTATTTTCAACAGCGTCAATCAGAATTAATCCCAAGAACCTCGTTACTCTGCTTTTCTCGCAGGACTGACAGTACAAGCATGTTACATAGGATCATGAATTGACATGATTATAGAAAGGTATTAAATTTGTAATTTTACCGAATAAATTTCAAGGGTGCAGATCCACTTATGTTGACAAAGATATATTTGCTCTGTGTTTTATTAGCTTGTGCAAAACATGAACTGGCAAAACCAGTATCGAATAATGGAGCGTTAATGAAATACAAATACATATTGATTAATATCAGTAATATGTTAATATTGTGTACCAATATTGATTTATTTATTATTAATACGGATGAATAATGTGTGCATAATATTGTATATCTAAATTAGATTAAGTAAATATTTTACTATAGTAGTATATGTGAAAACCTCGGTCTAATTTACTATGAAATATTATTTAAAACTGAAAATAAATTTCTCAATTTTTATCATTTTTTCAAGCTTCACATACGATTGATCGTGACATATTCATCAATATGGATGTAACAATAGATATGCACCAATGTGAATGTACCAAAACATGTGCACCCATGTGGATGTACCAAAACATGTGCACCAACATAATTGCATCACACATATTCACCAGTGTGGATGTACCAATACACCAATATGATCACATGAATTCACATCCCCCAAGTGGATGCATGAATGCACCTCGAGATTTTGCCATTAATATTCGACCTGCATTGACGCATGCACACGTCGTTCTCAGACAAAAGGGGTAAAAAAGCGACTACAAGTGGTGGCGTCTAAACAAATCGATCGATCAAACGGCGGTTCGATCAACGCTGGCGAATACGCCAGCATCCCAGCCGGATAGAATCATTTCCAAGTAGGCAATAATTAATTTATGGAACGGAGCCAGGGGTTTCATAATTCACCGGTGACACCGGCAAGTTTACGTGTTCAGGCACGTGTCTATCTGTCACCGAAGTGTCACGCGGCAAGGATAAAGGACACGAGGGTAGCAAGGGGGCGGAACATAGAGACACGTTCGCAGCGACGTACATATTCGTCGGGACTGTTTTAAGCAGTTCGGTGACTTGCGAGACAACTCGGTTATAACGATTGAAGTTTCGTCGTAGCGTAGATTACATCCTCGTAATTACGGGCGCAAGCTTCCGAGCAGGTGGCTGCCTGTACACCTTCTGCCGACTGTTAAAGCTGACTCCCTTAAACCCGTAAGTGGAGTGGAAAGATATTAAGGTTTGGGCCAAGTCCTTCTGACGTTACGTGGTTTGACGTATGACCGGCTGGAAAAGTCCTGACGCAGACTCAACGCAGAATCCCTGCTTCCAGCCCCATCCGCGGGGAATTATGACGCTACGCTAAATAATGGCAGCTTGTTTGCTGATAAGCGGTGCTTGCACCGCTTGTCTTGGAACATCTCGAGCCACACAACTCGTGCGCGGATTCTTGAATGCGTTGTTTAGAACTTCGCGATCGTTACGAGACTCCTCGTTGCGGAGTTGCGCCAATTTCTTTCGGGGTAGTTGCCAATGCTTCGCTGTTTGATAATGCGCCACTGGATATCGTTAATGGAGAAACGATCATTTCTAGCTTCATGGTACTCGGTTGGCTTTTTATTGAAATAGGATGTGGAGACATTCGGGAATGTTTTCACATTTGTAAAAATTATTTGGTCTTTTGAGAATATAGGGATTTTAGGATGGGGGAGGGTTAGAGTTGGGATTTGGAGATTTATAAATTTTTGTGATTTCAGGGTTTTAAAATTTGAAATGTTTACAAAATTTATAAATTTGAAATTGGAGAAATTTCTCCCCGTTTGCACCACGTATATGTATATTTTCCTTTATTCCACCCAACGAATGAACTTCGAGGAACCTGATCAAACTTTTTCAAAATCAATCAATGTGCCTCAAGTATACGAAGTTTTGTAACGTAAGAAAGAACAAAACGTGTCGAAGAAAAGTGTGCTTTCGCGTCAAAACGAGATTATCCCTCATTGAAAGTCTGCTGCTCGAATCTCGTATCTGAATACGAAATCGTGCGAAAAATGCCTAATGAACGAGCAGTTCCACGGTGATTTAACCCATCCTGAAGGAAAAAAGAGGAAACTCGGAGAAAACGTACTAAGAGAGAACATAGGGTGACTCCTGTAGGGAAAATTACATGCGGGCAAAGGGCAATATTACATTAGCAATTTTTTCATTTCTCATTGGTTAATTTACACGGTTACAAAATATCGAATTCTTAAATTCAGAATTTAAATTTGGGGATTTAGAAAATGTTGGAAATTTGAGTTCAGGATGGTGGTCACATGTGACCTATGTTACAAATTTGATCAAATTTATTTTTTATAGGAAAAACAATCGGAAGTTACTTTTTAGGACTCCAAATGTTGAGTCAATGATATACATTAATATATTAAAAATTGAAGATTAAGTAATTTTGTCCTTAACTCGTTAATGACCTATGCTGCAAAAATGAAATAAATTATTTACAAAAAAAATGAAATCGAAAGAAACTTTTGGAGACTCTAGAAGTTACAACAGTGATATAATAGTAGATTAAGAGATGAAATTGAAAGATAAAGTTATCTTATTCTTAACACGTTGATGGTGGTCATATGTGACCTATACTGCAAATGTAGTCAAATGAATTACTTGTAGAAAAATCTTTTAAGCGTCCTAAATACTGAGACAGATTATGAGATGAAATGAAAAGATGAAGTAATCTCTTAATCATAAAAGTGTAGGTTGTATTAGTCAAGTTTCATCTCGCGAACTTGACAAACAACTCACTCAAGGTTCCACCGTTAAGAAACTTAACAACGTTTGATGTTCGTTCGGGCGTTACTAATTATTATCGTCTGGTGGTTTGTCGTTAATTAATGAAAATCCACGGCAGCTCATCGCCACCCTTTATAACCCCTTGATATGTTGTTGCTGCCCTGCAGAGAGGTTAAAGGGAACGAAATACAGCCAGGATTTAGGGGCTCTTACGTTATTCAGTCCTGCTCGCGAATAGAGTAATGTGTACGGACATAATTTAGAGATTCGGTAAGAAAGGAAATTTACTTGATGCATTGTGCAGCCGTTAAGCGTATCATTAACATTAAATTCTGGCTGGTTCCGGTGCGTACCGGAAAATATATCTCGTGTGGGACGAGTTTTGGCACGCCTGTTGAAATACTGTTCTGCAGGGTGTAAGGCGCAACCCTTTACCCCTCTGCTGTAATTCTACCATCGCTTTTCAGCTGCAAACGATACTTTTGCGATACCGATTATTTTTCACGATTTTCCGAGTTTTCTTACTATTTGAAAGCAAAGGAAATTAGTGAGAAGTAATGTGTACAGAAACATCCGAATATTGAATTTAGTTTGCGTGTTAATATTATTGTTCTTTAATTTCTCGTTATTTTGGTTTTGTTAAGTGGTCGAACATAATTTCGTTTGTTGTGCGGTTATGATAGTATTAAGTTAAAATAAAACTTGTAAAGGAGCCAGGTATTCGCAATCGGATAGCTCGGAGTGGGGGAAGGCCCACGTGATAACACAGAGTCTTATCATTTGCGAGGCATCCTTCGTTCGACAACCGTCCTTTCGACAGTTTGTTTTCATCACACTTCTCGACGTAGAAATCCATCGCTCATAATATTCAGTTTATTTTCAACTTTATAACGATTGTAGTATTTGAGTTAAATTATTTTCGATATTGCATTTCGAAATCTGATTGTAATTGTTGCATAATTATTATTATAAAAAGTCCATCTGGCTTATGAATAAATATTCATTAATCCCTCAAATTGTGTTTCGTTTATTTTGTTGATTTCCCAACTAACATAATGTATTGCGTTTTTCTGCTTTCAGACAGGCATGTTGTCGATCGTTGTACCGCCAGATTTTATTCCTGAAGAGACTTCGAGTGATGTCATGGTACGCGAAGGAGGACAGGTAATATTTCATTCTTAATTAATTGCTAATTGTACTGCTAATTGTGTAAATTACAGTTGTCACATTACGGGTAACGTGAAATTGTCTACTAGTTACAAAATGTACTGTATTCTGTGTCAATTATTTTTGCCTTGTAAATCTTCATTACTTCATTACAGTTAATGTATAATTACTAAACTGAATTGGGAGGATTTGGAAATCTAGAAAATGGGAAATGTGGGTAATTGGAAAATTTGGAAATTAAACATTTTCAAAGTTAGTTATTATTACCTATAACTAAAACTAACAACTTTAATAATATTTTAAATTCCATTAAGCATTCATATTGTTTCACAAATTTCTAACTATATCTCTTATGTGAAATAAAAAGATTCATAAAATATTCCTGCAATTTAAGTAACTGTCCCATAACTTTGAAAAAAAAAATGGAAAAGAAGAAACAGAGGTTTAACTATTTCACGATTTACGTCCATATAGATTTGAGCCACAACGTTATGAAAGAAGAAAATCCTCCGAATATTGCTAAAACGTCTCAATAACCTGTTGCACGTGTACGTATCACGGTGCCGTCGTTTTCGAGACATACGTCTTACATAATGTGTAAATATTTCCCTTTTCCTGGCTTTCTTATCAGGGCTGAAATGCAACGAATATTACCATTGCGAATCGTCGGCGAAATTCTACGAAAAACCCTTTTCCACCGAATTTCTTTCAATCACGACGCTGCACTTTCTAGTCGAAATATTTATCGAATCATTTTTACTCGTTAGCGTCTCGAGATTTTACGAACAAAATTCGAACCACAGAATTCGGAATGATGTATGCGCGTTGCAAGAAAGTTCATGTAACAAGCTTGTAAGAGAACTTGGCGAAACTTTAAAATTAGTTACGGGAGAATGAATCGTCTGAAATTTGCCGAGTTGCCATTTTCCGAATAAAATATTGGAAATGTACATTTATGAAAATTTTCAATTCGTTCGCGAAACGTTTTTGTTATGTCAATCCACGAGTTGGCACGTGAAGAGATTGACCCATGTGTATAGAAAAGCTACGACTACAATTGGTTAAAATTGACAAGAATATCACCAACTCCAAAATATCCCTAGATCCTTAGCACGTGAAGAGATTCACCCAGGCATTTGTTTTCACTCGTCAACTCATGCAATTGTCATCGGTAATTCATAAATCGGTGTTGATATTATTTTCCCGAAACAGGGACGATATATTTTTCGATTGTTGAAAAGTTTCGGAATTACAAAAATTTTTGTGTGATTTTAGCATAATTACTTCATTAAACTTCACAACGCCCCTTTTTCATTATTTTTCCACGTAACTTTTAATGAACCACGCTTTATGAGATGGTTATTTGAATTTCGAGAAAAATGGTTTTTCCGTGGATCAATATTGATTTCCCCTTTGAATTTCTCGCCAATTTCATTAAATACTGTTTTACACTGGCCGTATATCCGAGCGGATATAATTAAAAGAAAATACAATTTCAATTTAATGTTTCAATCAAAATGTACTGCTGATTAAAGAAGCGGAATAATGCTGCATTAGGGAACTCGTGAAATCAAATTAAACCGGTTAATTTCACAAGGAAAAAAGTGTCCTATACATCAACGGCAACGATGTTAGCCCAATATTTCGTCACCGTGACGTTCACGACTCGTTCGGAGTTAGTGTTATTAAAAATGGAAGTTTCAATTTCAATCGCCAATCCAATGTTCGATTGACTGAACATATAAAACGTATCGAACGATATTTTTTCATTTGAACGATAGTGCGTGTGTCACATATCGAACCGTATATTGACCCAACTTCAGCATTACTACATCCTTAGACTACTTATGTCTTTAGATCACATTTCTAGGCTCCTATATTTTTTCTACTTAAATTACCATGTACATCTATAGTGGTTTAGATAACTCGGAAGGTACTTATGGTTCTAATCAAAACAAAAAATAGCGTAAATAATTGAAAAGTGAAATCCAGTATCTAGAATGGTTCTCCACTGAGAGTTAGCCTTTGACTAAAAATATTTGAACGGAATAAAAGTCTTGGAAGCCATCATTTAATCTTGAAACCGTGAAATATTCTTTGCATTATTATTTGACTAGCATTCCACGTTGAAACCCATTATCTATTTGGCAAATGGAAAACGCAGAAACGGAAGGAAGTTGGGTACCTAATATTAATGGCACGTAGCCCGCACGATTTCCGCGTGTTTATAAAAATCTCGTTGCCCGTTTAGATTCTCCTTTTCCACCCCCGGCCACGATACGTTCTCTACTTTATCTGAATTTCAATGCGACCAGGACTAAAACTTTGAAACTCGTTTCCCGTGTCATCTCGCATTTAGGATATCCAGTCCCGCGGAGCCTATCTGTGTCCTTAATTTAAAATTGATAAGCTCGTTCGGCGAGATCCCGCGAAACGACGAGATCGAGAAAACGAGCGTTTCGCGTCGCTAGCTAGGAAAATCTGTTCGTTCAATGTTCCCTGCTCGCCTTTTTTGTCCTTTGCCTCTCCGATAAAAATAACGATAAAATCCTGTGGCCAACTATCGACGTAAAATGTCGAACGTTTTGTTCTCCTTTTTTAATATGGCCGGAGAGCTCATCGGCGGAAACGAACGAAATCCTTGCTCGATTATATTCCGGATTTAGCAACGTTGTTCACGTTGATCGAACTCTACGATTTTTGTTTTTGTTGTCCCGTGACACCGGTAGATCGACCGTCTACGGTTGTTCAATGGTAAATTGATTACGATTTGATCAACCGTACCCTCGATATTCTTTAAGCCAATAGAGGGAACTTTATCTTGTTCGGTCGATCGACAGAATTAAATTACGGGGGTACCTCAATTATTCGAACCTTCAACTCTTTTGTTCTCCTATAACCACTGTCGTTCTTGAACGTTTGTTTTGCGTTTGCGTTTTTATGCTACGGTTTAATTATTCCGATCGTTTGTTGCTCTATTCCATGACTTTATTACTCGTGGAAAAATTTCGTACGCTGAAAATAAATAAAATTTTCGTATTTCATAACCACTATGTAACTTTCGATATGTTTCCACAGTTTCATCATTTAATTGTAAAAGTTCTTAAAATGCCATATGTATTTTAGTAAATATACTTTTACGAATGATGTTTATATTAATTTATCTTGTTCTTAGCTTTTAACATTAATTTTAGTAAATAAATAAATATATATATAGAAGTATTTAAAAAGAATCCAAATGATTACAAGAATACAAAGACTTAAAAGTTGTCGCTTTGAGAGCGTAAGTTTGTATTTTCAAGTATGAAGAGTGAACTCGCATGCAGGACAAACATATTCATAGGTATAAAACAGTACATTTGTCACTTACGTGCGCCAGAGAATTGTCGAAGCACTCTGATGGCAACTTCTCGGGTCTCTAGAGTCCTTCTTTCCGTTGCTACGTTTTCTCTCAGCACACACTTCAACACTCGAATATCTTTTACGCGGAAAACCGAGCGAGGTTCATTCGTTCAAGCAGCGAATGCGATTGTTCCTGAGTTACTGGCTTGCTTCGTTTAATTCACCGTCGTTGAATTGAGAACGACCATTCGTGTTATTACTCACGCGATACAAAAGGAGAGATCGATAAAACATAGAAAAATTGTTTACCGATATCTATTGGTTCATTCGTGAATGAAGTTTAGATAAAATCCTATATTGACTTTAGACGAACCTGCAAAATTTTGTCATGTTATCTACTCACTGTGATTAATTCTGCCTTTAAATTTTTGTATTTATTATTTTTTCTATCTGGTATGCGTACAATTTATTTTTATTTAATATTCAGACAGTTCATTCTTTTTATTTATTATTTTCTCTATCTGGTATTCGTACAATTTATTTTTATTTAATATTCGTGCAGACAGTTAATTTTTTTTAGTTACTATTTTTTCTATGTAGTACAATTTATTTTAATTTAGTATTCCTACAGACAGTTGCGTATAACCTTCGAAACTGATTGCGATCTTTTAGCGCGGCCCTGCTAGTTTATAATTGAAGTAGAACGTGTCACTCAACATCGACATGCTTCAGCAATAATATGAGTACCGCAAATTCACCGAGTACGTGTGTAATCATTGAATAACTCGTGATTCATGAGAGTCAGTTCGTGAAATGCTGAACCTTCTGGTCAGCATTTTGAGATTGCATGACGTACCATAGCTGCTGTTGCAAGATTTCGAGTTATCACGTTAATTTCGCGTCGTTCATGTTGCATAATATTCTTCATATTTTTGAAAACCCTTCATACCGACAATTGCTATTATTCAATTTTTTGTATACAAAATTAAAAACTTACATTTGGACAGACATGTCTGATACTTAAATATCTACTTATTTCACTTCATTTTCAATTTAAGTTCTAAAGAGTCTCAAAGTGGACCATTACATCCACATATCATTTACCGCAACTCTCACGTAGCCCTCGGTTTGAAAACATGTTCGAGTACGTTTCTCCCGCGGGTTCACAGGCTCTAATTTTTCCAAACATATTTATACGTGACCCGGTAAATAACGAACTTTCGATTCTGTGTATAATTCTGGTTTCATAACACGTACAGGTGAAGTTAACGTGCCGTGCAAGAGGCGTACCGCCGCCCCGCGTGTTGTGGCGCAGAGAAGACGGGAAGAACATTATAATTCGGAAGCCATTTGCAGCAAACGCCTTGAACCAGAAGTCTCACGGTAAGATTTAATATAGATATACTCGCGTCGATGTAACGTGGAATGTACAATTATGCTTTCCTCGACACGCGGTCCTCGATTCGTCGGTTATTTTCATTTCACCCTCGAGAACCGCCCCTGGCGAATCGTAACTTTCCGAAGATTGTTAAGCAACACTTTTGTGCAACCTCTCGGCAATCGATATGGCTCCTGTTTTTTACGGGTCACGTTCGCACCAGTCTCTCAGAATATTGCTGCTGTTTACGAACGTGCGCACTGTAAGATCTGCAATGTTTGTCATATTCATTAAATTCGAGGGGAGATAATTGTGTACTCTAATTTAGGGTACATTTCCTTGCTTTTCTTTTTAGAATATAAGCTCCCCAATTTTCTCTACAATTTTTAATTTTCATTATTTTTATCTTTTTTAATCTAAAAAATTTTTAATTAGACAACTTTTAATTAGTAAGTTTAAGTAGAAAATTTCTTTCGGTAAGAACCATTGCTTTTTGTTCTACTTTTTTTTGCACTGGTTATTTTTTTAACACTAGTACTCCAGTTAACTGGTTCTAGTTTTCATTTTATCTCAAAATTTTGTTGTTTTTTTGTCGAAATCTCTGTCGTGTTTTTTTGAGATAAAAAATGGTTTCATTCTTCAGTATTTACTTATTTATTTTCGATTTAAAAGTGTGCATTTACTTGGGGTAGTTCTAGTGTTTTTGGTCTATGAATAAATGTTCTGTAATTAAAAAATTGCATCACTGATTTCTGCATTATCTTATTACATTAATGTTTGTTTGTTGTTTTTACTGTTTTTTTATCGACAACTGTTATTAATATATCATACATTTTATTTAAATAATTGCTGTCTTTTATCAGTTTTCATATTGCTTTTAATATAATGTTATATGGAGTAGTAATTGTTATTAATATTATTAATGTACATTGCAATTATTATTTATATTATTGCTGTCTTTTATCAGTTTTCATTTTGATATTAATGTAGTGTTTCATGAAGTGGTAATTGTTATTAATGTATATATTATATATTGACATCAATAATATTCAATTAAGACCACAAAAGAACATCCGTGCAGTTATTTTTTATAAACCATAAAAACTATAGACTTGCACAAAAATCGATAAAAACTGAATAATAAAAGAGATGGACTTGGTTAGTTCGGTTGTGAGATACCGAAATATTGAAACCGTGAAATATTGATATAATATATTGATCGTCCGACACAAGCATATTTTGATATGTCAGTTAAATCTGAGCACGTGTTTGTGCCCAAATGAAAAATGAATTCGCTTTATGTCTCCTAAAAGAACGGTGATGTACAGTTTTTGCGATGTTTATTAAATTCCGTTCACAAAGTGTCCGAAAATATGTAGAAAAAACGTGCAAGTGTTAAAATCGCGAAGCAAGGCAAAGTAAATTAAAACGAAAGGCAAACAAGCCGTTCGAGGAAGCGTCACGAAATCAAACATCGGGCATTCATCGGGCGAAAATAAAAAGGGAAGGATGATTCCCTGGACGCGGACCGTTCTTTAACAATATCACCGGCCATTCATGCAACTCCATTACGCTCTTCAAATGTCGCTTAACTACCGACGCTTTCCGTCGCGACGTCCATGCACACACGTGTAAAACGAAATCGTCGGACGTAGCGTCCCGTCGCTGCGTTGAAAACGATCGGTGGATAGCGTTCGTGAAATTGTGGAATACCTGATGGACAGAAACGTAGCATGCCGGAGTTACCCTCGCACGTCGGTGTTTCAGACTAAACGACGTATTTAGTATTCGCTTCAGCATGGTGTTACTAATAGCGGGTAAATTTCGGTGCGACGTCGCGACGTCTCTCTCTCTCTCTCTGGCTTTGTGTGTATACGTGTGTATGTGTACGAGTGCAACCCTTGCAACACGTGCTAAGTGCAGCGACCGTAGCTGCGCGCCAAGGGGATAGCTTATTGTTGGCCTACAATGGCGATAATTATTGGATATCGCGAAGGGGGAAAAGTTGCGACACCAGACTACGAGAGCTGCAGTTTAATTGCCGTAAGATTTCGATTTAATGTGCTGCGCGGTTGCTTCGAGATTGTTACAATAAAAATGAGTGTCAGTGGTACTTTCAAAAGTTACTCTGGTATTAGGTCGCTGGGATCTTGTACGAACTCTTTAAGGGTAATTATGTAAATTTTGGAGGAGAGGATTTTTAACATTTTCATCTTTTGTATTTATTGATTAATGTGGTAAAAGGGGAAAGACTTGTCTTGTGTGTAAAAATATAAATATGTGGATTTGTTAATTTGCGAATCTGTCTTCGATAAAAAATTTCTATTTCTCAGTTTTCAATTACACAGAGCAGAACCGTTAAGTAGAAAAATAAGAATGGAAAAATTTAGTAAGATAAATGTAGCGTTTTAATAGAATTAGTTCGAGAATATTGCCAAGAAACGCATATTCTTAGCGTATCTCGAACGAAGCGAACGTATCGATTTTCCGAAAATTTCGGAACACTGCGTCGCCCACAGAACTCATAATTTCTTATTCAATTACATTAGAGCAGAGAGTAATACGATCTTTCAACCAAAGTAAACTGTGCTCTCGCAGTTTCATTAACAACGGGAGTAGAAAGTTTTGTTAACAGTGCTGGTAAAGTTTCTCGTTGTTTCGTGGAAATTTTCATTATTAAAATACGCGAAGGTACATGACTCTTTCGATCTAATTTGTCGTTCTCCAGAAGAATTAATTACGAAAACAATGTTATGTGCGCTTTATTGTTCAAACAAGCGTCGTCGTTTCGCTACGGTAATTAATTTATTTGCCGACGTAAAGCCTGACTTACAAAAGCAAATTTAATTTTCAATCTTTATGGCAATAACGTTCCTTGTTATATGAATTACATCTTATTTGTTACATCGAATTTTTCGATTTCTTCTCAGAGAAATTCCTTTGTGAATAAAATATGGCTTGACGGCGTTTTCAAAGGTATTGTCATAGCAAGAAAATATAAAAGTTTAGACTCTGAACATACCCTTGCATCTAGTGCACTTCAATGTAGAAATTAACTGGTACGTTTTCATCTTTGTTCATAATTTGCTACGTCAATAATTATAGGGGAAATAATTTATTTTGTAGAAATTTCAAAAAATTGTCAAATGTTCATCCTTCAGTTATTAACGTAAAACGTTATGCAATTATTTTCAAACATTCACTTGTACCTCGTTATACAAAGTGAAAATTGTAATTGTTTATTTCATCTCGTTGCAGTACAAAAAGAGAAGTAATTTATAAAAATTGGAGGACTACGTATGAATGAATTTTTTTCGTTGCTTCTGAATTTCCTAGAAAACTAGTGCCTTAAAAACAAAGTTCCGTAAATCCGTCGAACTGCTTTCTAGCCCCGTTCCAACAGAGAAATCGCTAATTAATGAGTTTGTAAATCATAAATCATCGGGTTTCGCTTAACTTCCCAGCGAAGCCGTGTTACGCTACAGATTCGAAAAGCAACACTGGTAATTACAAAAGTGCAGCAACACCGATTTCTCGGGAAACAGACGTTTTCCGCTTAAAACGTAAACAACGTCATTGCGAAACAAACAATTACTTTTAATGCTGTCACTGGAAACTAAACAACTTACGAAAATTTCTGTGATATTGTGCAAGCATAAATTTTAACGATTCTACTGATTATGTTATTCATAATAATTCATGATTTATACGATGTAGTAGTTTTAATTAATATTTTACAACTGCAAAGTGAATTGTAGAATCTGTCTGAGTGAAATTACTAAATTTGAAAATTTAATGAGAAATGAGAGAATTTGATATTTTTGTATTTCTAAATTTTTTAATTTTTATATTTAAAAATTCTGAACTCTTACATTTTGAAATATCCAATTGTCAGATTTCCAAAGATTTCATCTTTCGAAATTCCTAAATTTCCAAAATTTAATTTTCCAAATTCCCAAATTTCCAATATCCCAACTCCCCAATTTCTTCGAATATTTTTACCGATACATTTGAAACTAGAATGCAGAATTTATTATTAAAATAATTTAACAATAATGGAGTTTGACGGGTACTAAAATTTCTCATAGTTTTACGGTTGGTCATAAAAATTTCTTCATCTTCCAAATGGCTCGCATTAAACGAAGAAATAATTGATTTTATTGGTGGCAATAAATTTCGTCTCATTTTAATCGATTTACGAAATATAATTTCCTTTGCATAATAAATCAATAATTCCATAAGCAATGAGGACGTTTCTTTATTTCGAATACAAGCTTTGTTACTTTTTAATTCAACTTAAAGAAAATTCTAAAAAAATACTTAAAAAATTTAAGAATCTAATTATTTTATTTACATGTTCAAATTTATAATCAGTTTTAAACTTGTTAACGAAACAAAATAGAGGAGAAATGAATTAATTTTTCTATACATAATTCATGAAAATAAAAGTAATATTTTTTTATTTGTGTTAACGTACGCGAAAGCTAGTTTAAATCTACAACATTTTATCAGGAACAAAGAACTTTATTTAAAAGCTTCACTTCGCGTCGAGTCTGTTACAAGGACCGTAAAATTCAAAGTTAAAGCTTGCCTGGTTCGCGACAGCTCGAATGTTTTGTGCTAAAAAACTTAAAATATTATTAAACTGTGCTACGCGGTTCATTACGTTAACTTATTTTACTGAATTTAAAGGAAAACTTCGAAGATTTGTGGAAAGATTAAATTGACAAACTCACAATTTGTACAAAAATTAAATTGACATATTCATTCATCAAATTGAGTGAATTTAACAAATTAATTAAATTGAAGAAATTGGAAAAATAGGAAAAATTTAGTAACTGCAGCAAATTGAAGAAAATGAAGAAGTTGAAAAAATAGAAAAAATTTAGTAATTGCAGCACATTGTGAAAATTGAGTGCATTCAGTAAATTGAGCAAATTAAGTAAACTGAGTAAATCGAGTAGCTTGAATAAATTGAATAATTTGTGAAAATTTAGTAAATTGAGTAAATCTGGAAAATTACAAAACATGTTCGATACGTTCAACAATATTCTACGCTCTAATATGAAAGCAAATAAATAAAATATATTTTAAAATGAAATATCTTATAGAAAATGTTCCCTGTTTCAGTGACTTCCGTAACGGAGTTCCAAGGCGAAGAATTGAACATGACGAAGATCTCGAGGAACGAGATGGGAGTATATCTTTGTATCGCCAGCAACGGTGTACCACCGGCGGTCAGCAAACGTATTTTTATCAACGTTCATTGTGAGTAATAGTGATTGCTATCGGCAATAATCTATCGATTTCCCTTTGCACGAAGGAGAGGAAACACTCGACTGTTGTTCGACTGCAAACCCCTATCTAGAATTCTGTTTCACAGTCTCGCCGGTAATTCATGTACCTAATCAACTGGTAGGAGCTCCTCTGGGTACAGACGTGGTCCTGGAATGTTTTGTCGAGGCTTCGCCGAAGTCGATTAATTATTGGGTCAAGGATAACGGTAAGGATCTTCCTCTCGTCCACTTGCCCTACAGTTTCATGCGAATCCTCCGCAATCCTGGCACGTACGCTTTTACTCCTTCGATCGTACATCTTCCCCTTTTTTTCCCTTACGTGTCACTTCTGGACGACACAATCTGTTTAAGGATCGTTTCATTTTCCTTCGAAGGTTACCTGACAATTTTCTCTGAGCTTTCTTACAAAATTCTTAAATACGTTTACCTTCAAAAATCAATATTAGCTGATACTAACTATAGTTAGTTACGTACTCAGGTATTTTTTTTATTTAATTTTTAAGCTTGCAAACTTAGTAATTCTTGTACATAGAACTTTATAAATTCAGAAAACCACTTTAATTTTTATTACAATTTATATTGGTTTCATGTATATGTTTCATTTTATCTACACATGTATATTTTCTTTCATATTTTGTTATGCTTTGAAAGTGATAGTATTTTACTAAAATTGAATTATGATAGTTCAATTCTTCATACTTATATTTAATTCCAATAATCACTATACCCTATATTTTGTATTACCTACACGTATATTTATTTCTGTACTTCGAAAGAAATGATGTTTTTACTGCCCAAATTGGATTATGATTGCTCAATTCCCTACATTCATACATGGTCTCAATAAATTATTCACGTTACGTATCATTGGGCCAATAAAATATAATTGTGCCGCAGAAATAAATGTTGCTTTCATGCGAACAAATGTGTGAGCAACGGTACATACAAATTTGTTTTCTGGTTTAATATAATGAGGAAATACGAATATTTTTGAAATGTTTGCTCCTGCGATTTACTGTCCATTCAGCATGGACGGTGTTTTTATCCGATCATTATGAAAGAAGCGAAAAATGTTAGCTCTTATAAATTTGAATTTATGATCAACAATCGAGATTTAGTCACAGAGATAAATTAATCTTTTTTCGTATTAAGAAATATTTTTTTATTTTTAACTCTGGCAAGTCAGTTAATATTTGTAGTGTAAACTGTATAATTTATAATTGAGGATATATAAATGTATACAGTAATTAAAGTTTTATAATTGTACTGATTTTAATTACATCGATTTAAGTTATGATCACATTGATTTCAATCAAATTGACTACAGAAATTTATAATAAAATTGTCTAAAATTATATACAATTAATTTGTCAATATTTTTAACCAGCGAAGACAAATTTTTTAAACAACAAATTCAGTAAATCGATTTACCTATTTCACCGCTTGCCTACATTTATTAAAATGGTAGACGGATCGTTGTAAGGTAATTATTACGAAACGATAACGTCGGTGTAATACATCAAAATACGATTAATGCTCAATGTAATCTGGTAATGTGCGGTTGTATTGATCACTCGCTGTTAAATGCAAACAAGAATAATTACATTGTGCAGTGTTCCCGTACTAATTCATTTAAAAATTACGCCCGAGTTGCGTTCGAAACTACACCACTCAGATTAATGTAATTTCGAATCGTTTATCCCTCTAGAAAATCGATAACATACAACGATCGATACCACGTAAAAGACGAACAGTTAATAGTTGATGTTCATCAGCGATGTTCAATCACTTGACATGCTTAGGCAAATCTAGTTAATTAAAAATTATTCATATCAGGCTTTATTTAACCCAACTTATTTACGTTAATAGGTCCATTTTTTCCATAGTTTATTCTTTACACATTATGAAAAAATATTTGAGGAATTTTCATTATATTTTCCTACCTCGGACTATCGAAAACTCAGATCATTGAAAATGTGGGGGTTGTATACTTATGCAACTCTTAAAAATCAGGTTTTATGTAATCTAGCAATTTTAACACATTAATTTTTTTTCTCAAAATTGATTGCTTATACATTGATTGTATACTAAAAACAAATATGTGAGGAATACTGACCATAATTTCCTACCACAAGATTATTGGAAATGTGAGGGGTTGGAACATTTATGAAACGTTCAGATATCAGGTCTTAATATTTCCGTAAATTTTCTTCCACACAATTTACCGTTTACAGACTACAAATCGACTCAAAGAATATTGACTATAATTTCCTCCCAAAAATCTCCGATTATGGAAAGTATGAGAATATTTAGTGAACGTACGAACGTTTAGCTAAATCGTATCGGTCATATTTCACGGTGTTCGGAAGAAACACAACTGTTCCTCTCTTCTTAACAGGTTTAATATTTCCGCGCTGAAGTTGGCTGCAAAAAAGTTGCAGACAAATGCGAGAGTGAATTACTCTCGGCCGTTCGCGAATATATTCTCCTAGCAGTTTGTAGCCTGCACGAGTAGACATGCCTTCGCTTCAGCGCAACTTCTGCGAAGCACTTCGTCCCAATGCATTCGTATGTAATTTTCACCTCGCACAGGAAAATCCTGTGCCCCCTTTTTCTCTGTGCCGCGTGTACATATATGTCGCATGTAGGTATGTAAGTATGTACGTATACGAGAACGTTTCAGACTGTAATAAGGAGACTCGGCGCGCGTTTAAGAAGTGAATTTTCGCATACTTTTATACGTCGTTCCGTATGCCTCGGCTCGTTTGCAATATTCAACGGTGTCGTGTGTACGCTTGTATTTTATATTTATTCCCGCGCATCGGAAACGGTGTGCCAGCGTCGATTTTTCTTTCGCTGAAAATTGCACGTTTGTTAAATCGAACCCCGGACATAACGAGCACCCGAAAGAAATATCTTACCGGAACGAATTCGGTGCCATCCTTCAATTTGCAATTTCAGTATGCTCTCGCGGTTTATTGCGCGGCAGTTTGGGAATTTAAGGAAATACAAATTTACCGATCGGAAAATTTGGTAATGGATAGGGACATTTAGGAGATTGCATGCATGACAATTTAGGAGTTTGGGGAATTTGGGATTTGAGCGTTTGGAGGGTTGGAAGTACCAGAATTTGGGGACTTGAGGTTTGAGAATTTGGGGATTTAGGGAGTTGGGAATTTACGGATTTAGGGATCTGGCAATTTACTCAGTTGGATATTTAGGGATTTGGGGATTTAGTGAGTTGGATACTTGAGGATTTGAAGATTTGGCAATTTAGGGATTTGGCAATTTACGAATATCGGAACGTAGTTAATTGATACATGTAATTCAAGTTTAGATATTTTGTTAAAAATAGAATTTAATTTTCTGTTCATACAGCAATGATAATCTCGAGCCAGCAACACGACGTGCAAGCAGTCGTGAAATCACAGTTCGAGGTGCGAATGATACTAACTATTCGCAATTTGCAAAAACAAGACGTGGGTACTTACAAATGCGTGGCGAAAAATTCTCTCGGAGATGTGGAGAGCAGCATACGATTATACGGTGAGTGTTCATCGTTTGTTTAATTATTTTGCGAACCATTTTGTGAGCGGACTAACAATGCGGTTTTTAATTTACATACTGCAATTCTTGTTTTGTATTCATTTGGAAATACTGCATATTAGGGCAGATTTTAAAATGACTTCCAGGTTTATAAGTTAACAAATTTCTACGTTCCCAAATTCCTAAATTCCCAACTTTACACATAACCATATTATCCAACTTTCCCCAACTCTTCAACAATTCACATCGTAATGCACAATACAACAATCATCCTACATCCATCTCCCCATTTCACTTTTAATCAATTGCATAATTCAAAAACGTTCCACATGTTACGATTATTGTGATCAGATCCTAGTGAAGAAAATGGCAGAGTGAAAATGGAGAAGTTTCTCAGGACGGATCAAGGTGGAAAAGTCAATCTCTTACGAAACGCGTCGGTGAATCATCGCGAAAGCTTTCACGATAAACGAAAATATACGTACAAGGTGTACAGGAAATAAGTAAATCCCGGTGTCACCGAACAACATTGATTCCCAAGACGTGAGAGAGGCTGTAGCAACGATTTACGAAGCGGACACGAGCTTGCGAGACCCTTCAGCCAAAGTGCATCTCGAGTCTATGTTTCCTCCCGAGTGCTTTGATCCGATCGAAGGATTCCCAGGATCGTATGCAAGAAAAAATGAGGATTGACCGAAAGAAAGCAGACTCTCTGATGTCGGGGAAAATCCTTGGAGGTTTCCGTGGCAAAGTGAGGATGCTTGTAAACAGGAACGTGTTTGCAGCGAGGCTTCTTATTTCTATCAGAAAGCGATCAGTTTCTCGACGAGCAACAATCTCCGAGAGCTCTCGCAAAGACTCGTTCATCCGCTACGATCGATGGCAAAATAATATCGAATTTAGATAAATATTCTGCTATAAGCTAACCGATTAATCTGTTCACTATCTTCTGATACAGTAATTTTGATGGATAAGATCTAAAAAGATGGATAAGTTTACATGAAAGAATTACTCCGAATAGTCTGTAGGTTCAATAGCTTGTACCAAATACCAATAGCTACTTTTGGTATTTGGTACAAACCCAGGTACATGTGATTATACGTATATTATCTAAAAACTAGAACAACCATATGCAAGGTTTCATAGAGAAAATCAAACTCTCAGAATCATTACAACATAATGTATCTTCTTTATGACTATAATGAGAATCACATATTATTGTTAGAATCACATATTGGGTATTAAGATCACATGTTGTGTTTTACTATCAGATCAAGGCACTCATATGAATGTTTTAATTTGTAACAAGTCTGACAGACTTTACTATTTGGTGCAATAGTATCTAGCAAAAATATCAGTATGGACATGAAATTAACATAAATATCAACATACCTATTTATAGGAATTTTAACAAATTTATACGAATCTAATTTTCTATCTTTCTGTTCAGAGATTTCGGGACCCGCAAAGACGCAGACAGCAGCCCGGCCATCTTTCTACGACGAGGAAGATGAAATCGTGTACGGATCGGCGGAAATGGAGAAAATGGAGAACAAGCCATTGTCCGTGGACAACGCTATCAATGGACACATGGGTTATCCATCAGTCGCCACACCGGTGCCAACCATGAGAGTCGGCAAGAAAAGACCAGCGATCAGTGCTAGTTCTAGATCCGATGATCGTCATTCTGCTTCCAGTCTCTTCGTCATCGTTTTGTTGCTGATCATAGCTCGTCTGAGATGCCAGTGAACGAATGGACCGAGAAAGGTTTGGAAAATTTGTTATTTCGAGATCGTGAACGATGTAAGAAAGAATCGATACGTGCGCGCTTTGTTTCTCGGAGTATCGTCTTCCCTGAGTGGCTTATTCTTACAATGATGTAGTTTAATAATGAGAGAAACGTGTTGGAAAATTTCGAGCAAGTTATAATCATGTGAATAATTGACTGGTGATCGGGTACGTATGCTAGGGTATTTTTTATATATTAAATATTTAGATGAATTATCGAATTTGTAATTATGTAGGTGTATAGGTAGGTTAATTTTATTTGGTGTGCTTGGGAACTAAAACTAGTACATTAAAAAATATTGAACTTTAATTCTTTCTTTCTGAATTCGCAACATATTGAAATATTCCCCTACGTGGCATATGTACACATACACATTTCCTTAGCCCCATATCTAAAATTCTTCCACTTTAAAACGCGCATCTGGTGAAAAAAAGGTTTTCAAAATGGACTGATATTTCTTATTACGGGGTGATGTATCGGTTTGCTTTTACGTGACTGTCGTTTGACGAGCAGTCCACGAAACTTGTATCTCTACGTGACCTGAATAATAATCTATAATAAATATGAATCGATCCTTTACTTTTTTAAATTTGTGTCGAACATGTACAAGATGATTCACCGACTGTGTAACTTACATTACTTGTTATTTTTTTAATCAAAATATGATCACCTGGAGTTTTTTTATTGTAACATTCAAAACTTGATTCTGTAATTAGTTAAATACTGTTGTGTAAGTGTGTAATTCTGTAATTGTTAAATATTGTTAGTGTATACTGTATACTTGTGTATATTGGTTCTAAAATTAATATGTAACTGTTAAAATATCTTTTAGTGAACTATTATACATTCTAGCGAATATAAAATCAATACCATTCATTGTATACTATATTATTCAATTGCTATAACTTCAAATTTGTGAGTGACCTTGACTGTGGCCTTGAATATTAAACATATGCGCAGTCGATAAAGGAAATTAACATACCTGTGCAGTAAAGTTTACACAATAAATGCACTAAAATAAAGTATAGTAACTTTACTGCGCATAATTATTATTTACAATTAACATTTGCGCACTTTACTAATACCGCCATATTGTGATAAACAAAACTCACTTCCACTTTACGATATTTACTTATTACCAGAAAGTAGATTAAATTTAAATATTAGTCTTCCACAGAAAAGTGAATCATCCTGTATTTATCTGATAAATTATATAACAAATTTGTTATTCCAGTAATCCAACCGTTTACCATCGACGTTTTTGCACAAAACAACGCGATTTTGATGTTCGATTTAAAATTCTTTCGCCTCGCGAGAATACAATTGTTTCTGTCCGAATTGTTCAAAATGCAAAACAAACACGGACACGGGCAATGTTTATTTATTATGAGTAGTAGTAGTCATAAATCACGCAGTCGTGATTCGCAGCAAAATGAAAAACACGATCCAACAGACGACGAAACTTTGTTTCGCTCTGGCGGGAAAGAGATCGATGAAATATTAACAGCTGCATTCTCGACGTGTGCAAACATTCTGTTTGTATCGATGTAGCATTACCGATCGACGATATTCCGTTTCGTACGTTTGCTAATAAAAAAAAAATTCTTTTTAAGCTTCGCAATGCTGGACGTGATGCGATTATGTCGCGATAGCTCCGATGAAACTTTTGGGGATACGTTTGGTATACTTCATGTCGTGAAATCATGCGAAGGATTAACGGTACTTACCTTGATTTATGAAAATTAGTGACGAATACGATTATTTATTTCTAGATAAAACAGGAGCAAGATAATTTATTTGCAGTTTCTTTCTAGTTTGATTTGTAGTTTGAGGTTAGGTCTTTCTGTTACTGCATTTGTAGTATTACGCCTGTTGGTCGTAATTATTATAACAAAGTTTTATTAATTACAGTGTTGTTAAAGTTAACAGAGATAAGTAATGAGGAACAGGCAAATTATTGTAATAGTGAAATGTGCAAATCATTTATATAAGTTACGTCTGACTATGCATACCCATTACTACTGTAATCAAGGTATATTATTGTGGTTATTATGCAATGCAAAATTAACAAAATGTCAACGTCTTACTATATTCATTTTAAAGTGACCAAACTCTTAACTTTCGTTTATAAATAATTTAAACGTAAATACTCTGCATGCGTGCCCAAAGCTACCACCCACACCCAACAAAACGGTGTAACAGAACTACAATGAACAGTTTGATTTCGGAAGGCATATGTTCCTCAGAAAGCGATTAGGATTCAAAACTATCGAACGAGAAATAGTATCTATGAGAAAGGGCATGAAAACAAGAAATACGGCCCTGGCGATTAAAAATTAGCTAAACGAGAACCTATACATATTCGCAAGCCAGGTACGTAGTTCTTCTCAGTTTCAGCGGCAATAAATTCACGTAATGTACATGTACATATGCTTGTACACGTATCAATGTATCATACACACGCAAGGCTTGCACGTGTACATGTGTGTGCATACTGACACGTCAGGGTAACTAAGATATCTGTATAAGTAGACCTCGTAAAGGTGTATCGCGTTTTTAAATGACTGTCGGCAGCTTTTTTATGTGTCGAGCAAAGGACACCATGGCGAAGCTATGGTTGTTTTAGCGGATTCCTTCGATCGGACCAAGCGATTTTAACGTGTACTACCACACGCACACGATTCATCTTTCACCCTCATCTGGACGATACCGGGTCTTTTTGGACCCATTTACAATTATAATTAACCTGTTACTTTCGTTTTTATCTTCTGAACATCTGATGTTATTTGATGGTGGAAAGTTAGACAATGGTATGTAATTTGAATGTGTCGGGTAAATATGACCCGGTATCAGACTGACACTGTTCTCAGTCGGTTGGCTAGTTCGAGGACGTGCGATCTGGGCTTATTTCTCTTTTGCTTTAGAAGTTTAAATATAATTAGACTTATAAGTAAACTGTTGAGTGTTATACTCGTTAACTAAGTGGTCACTCATTAGTTACAACACTTATGAAAACTTATAATATAACTTACACATTTAGTTACTTATGATATTATTTGTATGTTCACTTATTAATTGTTACATATAATGTACCAGTTATTAGCACTTACTTAAGACTGCTTATTCAACTCTTTTCACAACTTCTTAATTTTTCAAGTATACAAAATTTATATACTTCCTAAAATTTAGTAAATTGATCTGAGGTTTCTCTAAACCTAAAACTGAACGTCCTATAATATCCTTGGAAACATCTCAAGGTCATCAATATGTTCTCCAAAACATATACCATATTTCCCAATATCTCCGAAACCAGTCGATTTAAAAAGAAATCTACTCAGAAGAACTTGATAGAATATTTCGAGGTGAACATAATCTCGCAGCAATCTTATCAAAATCTCGAAAGCCCGGAGCAAGTTTAATCGCTACCGCACCTCAAAACGAAATTTGTCCCGCAATCGCACGTCGAACGAGGGACACGTTCTCGATTTGAAATTTATCGAGAACAATCGAACCAGCCTGGATCGCACGATCCATCGTCGAGGCAAACGAGCGTAGGGTTCGTTTCCCAGACGAAAAAGGGACATCGTGAGCGTGTCCGGTAGACGAGAGCGAGTCCTGTTTTTTCTAGGCGATTTTAGTTGAATAGAAAAACGAACGGTACGGAGAATGAGCGTGAAAGAGAGATGTACCGACGATATTTTTGTATTTCCGACTGTTGATAGCGTACTTGTGTTCCCTCTCGTTGATCGTTTATTTATCGACGCGGAAAGTTTCGGTTTAATCCGTTCGTGTCAACAAGGAAAGGAGGGATTCGACGAAAGAGGAGGAGAGGAAAGGTAGCAGAACTTGTATAGAGTTAGTCGAGAATCGTGGCGATTGGAGGATTAAACCGCGACAAGTTTAACGTTCGATTACGACATCGACAGACGCTTTACGCCGACGTCCAGACGGTGTGTATTTAACGCTAAATAAATGAATGCTCTTCAGCTTTGCTCGGCTTCTTCGAGACGATGAAGACGTAACGCGACTGGTGCTATCAATGGATCCTTTCTTCCTCGAGAGCTCGCGACCTACGCGACTTTCTTGTATCGGCTGAACGATTTACTTTTTCCGACTGGTTCCTTCGCTTTCAGTTGTTAACGGGATTCGAGTGGATTCCGGCAGTTATTCGAATCGTTCGTGACTGACGGCCAAGTGGGATTACAAAGAGAAACTGTTGTTACATTGTTACTTCATGAACAACACCGGTTGAGTGATCTCTTCACGGTGCTTAACCTTTTGCTTCTCGAGTAATTAAATTAATTCGTTTAATTACTGAAGTTTGGTGACGTTGCAGGTGTTCCGTTACTGCACCAACTTGTATCTTTAAGACGATTGAAGTTTCTGACAATAGGGTTAACTTTATAACCCATGGTTACGATGTTACATTTATCTTGTTACATGTGTCATATAGGTTGCAGACTTTTCGAACAAGGATTTTATCGATGTTTATCTTTTTCAAATCATCAAACAACCAAATTTTTAAGATTTACCCAAGTTCTGAAATTTCCAACTCTTCCTAAGTTTCAAATTCCATAAATCGAAAACCTCTTCAGGCACAGTGGTTCACGTTTTCGCCGCCATCCTAACACCACAAAAAAAAAGCAAACGATTTTCAAATATTTGATCAAGCCTCTGGGTACACACCCGCAGACCTCTGTCAGTATTATTAATCGAATTGTCAAAATGGTGGGGTGTCTACGTCCCGAGATAAATCGATCATCGCTGTTCGAATGCCGCTTTTAAGGACTAGACGAAGAAGATCTTAGTTCGTTCATAAATAAACACAACTGCCCGAACATCTGGCGCGGACGTAATTCATCGCGAATTAATTTAAGGGCCAAGCCCCTCCTGTTCCTTCGCCGTCTTTCTAGCCGGCACTGTTCCTTCTTACCCGACGCTGCTGGTACTTTCATTAAAGGTCTGCCGGCGCCATTTGGTAGCTCGCTTTATGCTGATTTTATTTCCTTTCTTTCGAGAACTTGAGATCCACGGTAATTGTGCGGTATTATTACCCCCTCCCGCGTTCGCATAATGGCCGTGTGAAATATGGCCCATCGAAGCTGCACTCCGACACCGCACCTCGTGAAGAGGATTTCACGGTTCGATGGAAATCATCCTCGTAGACGACCGTGGACTTCATTCGTCGGCTTGGATCACTTTCACGGATTCGGATCGTGCCGGATACTGTCGAGAACTTGATCCAACAATCGTGCGTGTTTCGCTTTTGTTCCAATCTAACACTGTGACTGAAGTTTACCTTCCGGGCTCTTGTACATTCTGTGATTTATTGTTCTAGGAGTTTTGAGATGGTTTTGTAAAATAGTCTTTATGGGGTGTTGAATCTTTGCTTGTTCGATGGGGACACTGAGAACTCCGGGGATGTGGGGTACATGATATGTGTTGGTAGTGATGGGTTAGAACCTTCGAACTTTTTTGAAAGTTTGCAGATTCGTTATTTTTATTTTTCTAAATTATCAAGGTAAATTTGTATGCTTCTAAATTACTGAATTTTTGTTATTTCTAGCTCCTCAAATTTTTTATTTTGTATACTTGTAAATTTCCAGGTGTGCAAATCTGATGTCGTTCACTTAAGAAATATAGCCCTATATTTTCAAATTTCAAATGTCATCATAAAACTGCAATAAATACGCAGTTAAATAAAGAATTAAAAGTAATTGTTCTGAATTCATTTGAATTTTCACATTAGTCCTAAATATACAATTATGAAAAAAATAGTTCAACACCTTCCATGTATTAAAGTAATTTCCTAATTGTTTTAACTTGCAACATTTACCCAGTACATTTTAATTTCCATTAAACATTAATAACGAGTTACCTTGCAAGCATTGAATTCACATTTTAATTTTGATCATAAATAATAAACCGAATAAATATCTCCTTAGCATATTCTAATATAAAACATGAAATTTACATAACCATCCGCAAAGAATTTATTTTTAATTTAATTTGACAAATTAATATATTCCACATCGAATATTAACAGTATCGAAAGAATTTCCATCTAAAGTAGAATTTGTTTTTGACTCGATAAATTAAACTGACGATTAAAGTGCAAAAAGAGATTTAAAGAAAGATTGTATTCTTAATGTATCGCAGTCTTCCTTAGGCTTACGTGTATTAAGAAGTTTAAGTGAAACAAGCGTTTCAAGTCGGTACACAAAAATTGCGAAATAATTTATCGTATTTCTTATTAAAAGTGTGCTAGAAAAAAGTTTCGCTTCTTATGAAACTTGGTAATGTTTTGAAGCTCAACGCTGCTCACGAAGCTTTTACCTTAGCATAGTATGAATAAAAAACAGGAAACTGTTTCCTGTGACCATGAATAACACTAGCGGAAGAAATTTTTCATACTGTACGTTTTCAAATTCATATGTTTGTCATTCAAATCATACTTTCTGCACTCGTTAAATCTCTTATTAAATTCAAATTTTATTCATTTAGAACACTTTGTTGCATATTTTATAATCATACTATGAAACGATAAAATATGTTCAAATTATTATATGTAAAATTATTTTATTAAACACGTCTCACAATTATTCGCTCTTAACAGCAGTTGAGTAACTATAGATGTTCAATTATACAAATCCGTAATGCTTGTTAAACATTTTAATTGAAGAATGCATCAAAGACCGAAGGATCTATTGGCCCTCGAGATTTCATCGCAGGATCAATTATTTATTTAAACAAGTTCCCCAACAATTTACTCATAGACCGACTTTCAAAGGGCTGTCGCACTCGATATCTACCTCTCCGACGTTTACCAACTAATTTCCTGCACTCTCTCTGCTTTCCAAGCAAAATAGTATTCGAAATTTCAACGCGATGTTAATCGAGTTAAATTTTCTCATCAGAAGTTTTCTCTTTTTCCGCTCACAAAATAGTAATATTCGCTGTCAGCCACGAACGATACGAATTAAAAATCACAATCGAAAATTTGTCTACTATTCTTATATTCTTATATCTCCCCACAGTAAAACTTGAATAGTTATCAACTAAAATGATTATCAACAAATTTAGTTGCCAACCTAATATTCCTAGAGTTCACATACATAAATTCCGTTTACTAGTAACATCACATAACTTTGCTCATGGTTTGACTCATAACGATTGTCAACCTGAACATATCCTCGGTAGCTAGTGACATAAAAGATTATTTTTCTCTAGTTAGACGCTTGTAAAGAAAAATTAAATAGAGATACATCATGTACCATATCAATATTCCTACGTAGTCACGTTGCCCGTTGGTTTCCATGTCTGACCATTCACGCTCTGTCTCTACTTTCAAATTTTCCTGTAAAAATGAAACAAAGCAGAAGAAAAAGGACAATATCAGCGAACGAATTCTACGAAATCGACGCAAATGGTTCGCAGACAATTTTATAAAATGAATAGTGTACCGATGTCAACCCACGAGTTGGCGCCTGAGGACCCGAAGTAAAAGAAGCTCCGTGAACACTTCCGCTACATTTCGGTGCATAAGAATAATAATGACAATAACAACTGCTCACTTGAGAAACGTTTGTGGACTGTCATTGTTTTTCTAATTGATGTGTGTGACCGCGAGAGCCAATTGTTCCACCGAAAATACGTGTGAGGCGTCCATTTTTCTATTCTGACCAATCGGAGCCGTGACTCTTCACGCCAGCCTCTTCGCCAACTCGTGGGTTGGCATCGGTACTTGAACGCGGTGAATGATTTCTATGAGGCTATACACTCAATGTATTGTTTATATAAATTATCGCATATACGCAAAAGGGACACAGTTGATCGAATGTTGAGAAATCCAGTGTCTGAAACTGTTTATTGTAAATATCTAGCAGTGTTATTTTGAGAGATGAAATCGTAGATAAAACTATGTATTAATTTCGTTTGGGTTGAAACTGATATGTTACTTTCACGTCTGCCTTTTGTCGATGGAGATACTGTCGCTTTAATAATATTATGTCAAATCTTATGAAGATTGATATGTTACTAATATAAATTTAAACGACGTGGCACATCAAGTGCCAGTTATTATTCTGCTTCTCGTTTTATCATTATAAAATATCAAATGATATTTCGTATCGAATTGTAATATTTAGAAGGAAATATCGAGCTGTTTCTAGTCGATTATTTATAGAACACGATATCGGTTCTCGTTTTCAGTTTTTGTATTTGTTAAAAATTAAAATCGTTATACAGTCATTAACATTCTGCTGAAACTGCTTTTTCGAAATGAAAAATGTTTGAGTTTGAGAAATTTTAAACGACGTTAGGAAACGCAGGAATGAACGATTGCATTTTCAGAATCTTGTATAATTTTCTGTGCCTAGTTCGTTGTGATAAACTTTTGAATAACGTCGATGAGATGCATGGATTTCCAAATTTGCCTGTAACATGTGCGCATACACGAGCTAGATTTCTCTGAACTCTTCAGGAACTCAGTGTCTGATCTTCCATTGACCTATTTCACTGAGTATTACGTGATTTGTCACAAAAATAATGGAACTAGCTTTCGAACAATTTCCTGCGTGAATTTGATCAGAATAACTTACTTATTTACGTACTGATGCTCGACTAAACAAATTTCATATTTCTAAATAGTGGAATATTCGAATTTCAATTTTTCGAGTACTCAAATCTTCAAATTTCAAGTTTTCAGCATATAATAAATATTGTCAAAATTTCTCTAAAACATCAATTTTTCTTTATTACGAATTGATTATCAATTTATTATAATATTTATTATGAATTTATTCTTTAATATTCTTTCTGTAAAATATCAAGAACAAATATAAATTGTTCTGAAAAATAATTACCACCATCAATAAAAGCTCAGTTTCATTTATTTCGTGGCAGATCACGCGTACACCAGTTGTACATCACGATCAAATCTTTAAAGCTCACGCTTCCAAACGCTTCTCCAATTGTAACAGCAGACAATACGAACGAAAGAACTGACTTCACATCGAGTTAAAAGAAGATATAAGAAGAAAAAAAAACACGAACGAACGAGAGAACAAATTGTACAGTGTGTAGGTTCCCTAAGGACAGTCTTGTACATTATCGCAGTCAATTCTTATTGTTTTCGAAACGTTTGGTTGGTCGTAGTCATAGCGATTCACTCTCATCTAGGCGTGAAAATTGTACAGTTAGTTTCATTAGTCTGGTTACCTGTTGAAAATTTGTCCTGATTTTTTTCCAACACAGCGAAGAGGAAATTATTTTGTGACCAGAATTAGCACGAGGCCTCGAGGTTTCACGGTTAGAATTGTACAGTAGTTTGAGTGAAAGGAAAATGGTGGAAAATCGTGGTTCAGATGTTAACAAAATTTTAGTCAATTATTCCGAGGAATTTGTACTTTTAATTTTTTAGGAAAAATGGGAGGACTTGAATTTATTTTGTAATTAAGAAGATATTTTTGGGGATTTTGTTTGAGGTCACAATTCATTTTCCTAACATATGTTCATATTTATTATAAGTCTAGTAATTAGGACTTAATTGAATTATTTGAAGACTTAATATTTTAAACTTAAATTTGCTGAATGAGTCAGGAACTCAGAATCAATTAAAATCGACCTCGCAGAACCACAGCCATTTTCCATTATCCTTCATCCGGTTGCCTGACATTTCGTTATTTCGTTCAAAATTAATGTGTTGCAACCCGTGACAAAATGGAGGGAAAATCGACGAATTACGAATTCACAACTTGCTCGTAAAAATGAACGAACATATCTATAAGATATTAATGTAAATCGATATGAAGTATTTATTCGTAACGGGAGGAAGATTTCTTTCACCGGATATCAATGAGGTTTTTCTAATGGATAATAGATGAACTCTCTAATGGACGTAACTCGGTTTCATTAAACTTCACACCGTGGAGTTAATTATTAAGTTACATTGGATTCTGATAATCGTTGCGTTCTACGTAACCTGCAAACATGAAATTAAATTTCGGTCCGCGATGCAGTAAACTAGTAATTCGTCGGAACAGTTAAAACCGTTTCGCGATTCTGCGGAACGAAATTAACGCGCGTTTCGTTAAAACTTCATTTTGTATATGCTCGCGTCAATTGGGCTCCCCTCGGAAATTTTCCAAATAATATACCGAACTTTTGATCGTTATAATTACCTGCAAATTGCCTGTGATTTTAATGAATTCCGAAATTATTCGCGGAAAATCGCGTTCAAATTGATCAGAAATTTTTCGCCGTGCGATGTTCAGAATTCAATTTAAAACGTCAGTCACATTTTATTCCGTAACAATTTGCGTTAACATCGTTGCGTAAATTCGATGAACGAAGAATTTCTCCCTGACAAGAATGTAACAATGGCACGATTGCCTCTTCGGTTGAGACACGGAAATACGGTGTTTTATTGTGTAAATGATACGTAAGCGTACCGTATGGTTTCCTATTAGTCTGACAGTGCAATATATGTATATTATTAGGTGTACGATAATTTTATATAACTGCACGTGTTGTAAGTTTGTGCATACGGGCTCAGAGTTGAATATTGTTCGATCTTCGAATAGAAATATAGTTCAAGATGTTTGGTGATAGGGAATTATTTTTCGTTCAGATATAGTGGACTCTCGTTATATTGCTAGGAGCTGCAGATGCTAGATATGTCACTGCGTGTAAGTTGACGGTTTCGAAATGGCGATTTTACGTGTGAGATTGTATGTGACGATATAATGCTTTGTAACGTATGGTGATATAATAACCAAATAGATTTCCAACGCGTAGAATGTATTTCTACAACATTGTAATGTTTGGAGGTTGTATATGGTGAAATACAACATGTGGAAATACAACGCGTGAAAATAGGACGCGTGGAAATACAACGCATGGAAATACGACGGGTGGAACTACAACGTGTAGAAATATAATTTATAGAAATACAACGCGTTGAAATACAATTTATTGAAATCTAACGCGTTGGAGTATAACACGTAGAAATGCGACGCGTGGTAGTTCAATGCGTAGAAATATAACGTGTGATGATTCCACGCGTGGAAATACAACGCGTGGAAATACAACGCATGGGAATACGATGCGTGAAAATACAACATATGGATATACGACGTGTGGAAATACGACGCGTGGTAGTTCAATGCGTAGAAATACAATGCGTGGAAGTGCAACGCGCAGAAACACAACATGAGTGTGCGCAAGTACTCCTAAAAATGCAATATAATGAGAGTACTCTATAATACTCTAAATATTCAAAAAGAAATTCGATTGTTTCAAAAGTTATGAACAAAATTGAACACAAACTAAAATTTATTTGAATAAAAATTAATTCTATACATAATTTGTTACTTCTAGAGTAACAAGTTTTATAGTGTAATAAATATTCGTTTGCTTAAAATTGTAGTTGTATTTGAAATGTTTGAATGATGTCCAACTCTGTGAGAGGTTTACGTGAATTATTAACGTGTGCAGAGTTGTATAAAAGATAATGCAACGGAATCTTTGTAAATATTTGTGAACATATTGTAGTCAATATCAGGAGGAAATAAAGATAGAGCTTCGTGTGGCATATGAAGCTGTACGATAAACTTAATTGTACTTTTTCTTCATTCACTGACTTTTAATTTTTCTTTCGTAGATGAATTTTTAAATTATATTCCCTTCATAGATTATTAGTAACCACGTTGCTATAATGTTGTTTCTTCCTTTTTTTAAAAATAAAAGTGAAATAATATAATGATTTATTTGATGGTATTGATTATACATAGACTGCGAATGTTTACATAAGAATATACTTGTTTTTGATTTAATATTTTCTGTCTCATTTTGTATGTTTCATATTTTAAACAATTTATTTCGTTTCTTTTGTAGGTTTCATACGCTTCGTTTTGTTTCTTCAGTGGAAATGGTTTATGTAACAGTTATCAAGATACGTTCTGCAATTCTTCATTGCTTGATTTTGTGTAAGTTTTTTTATTATTTTTATATTTATTGATTCACTGATTTACCGAATTACTGATTTATCAACTTATTTATTTCTTTACTCATTATTGAAAATTTTTAAATATTAATTATACCATTCGAGCTTTTGCTATTTTTTATATAAATATCTTTATTTCATTCCTAGAATAACTGATAAAATGTAAAATTTAAATTCTTTTTTCAAAATATTTTACATTGTCCATCTTCAATTATTTGAATTCCAATTACCGCTTTTTATAACAAAAATAGCAAAGCTTTTGAAAATATTTATTTTATTCATTAATTAACAAGCTCCGCAAGAGAAGATATTCATCGAAGCTGTGAAGACAAAGGTACGTGTCACTTTTAATATATTATATTTATATCACACATGCACTTTGAACCCTTCGAACAAACGTGGAATATTATTTTATTTTAATACAATTTTGATATATTTATCACTTTACAAAAACCTTCAGTAACGTTTAAAAATTTGATAATATAAAAATTATATATATTTTCAAATAAATAATTTGAACTTCGAATTGTTAAAAACCTCATAATTCGAACAAGGATTAATATTGTAAATTGTTGTAAATATCTATATTTCATAAAATATAGTATAAATAAGTAGTATAATGTGATAAAATATAATATAATACATATCTATAATTTATAAAATTCTTAAATTATTTACACAATATTTATCGAGATAATACAATTTTTGAGAAATTGAGAAAGTTACAAAAAATTTTATCAGTCTACAATTAGACTCAATAATATCTTTCTACTATAATTATTTATAAAATGTTTAGTAATATAAACATCATTTTCTATGGAAGGTATACTACCAAGAGATTATATACAATTCCAATAAGGCTTAGAACTGATAGCTCCTTTCTGCAACTCGAAATTTTTGTAATCGTCCCATGTAATGCCGCTATAAATATTTTTGCCCGTTTGATTTTAATAAAGCAACGTTTCCATACATGTTTTCCTGGCTTTGCATTCTATTGGATATGCGTATACCGATAGATCGATACAGCCCAGCAATTTGATATCGGGTACACATGTCAAGTACGTGCTTGTAAAGCAAAGCAAGAAAAGCAGTCAGAATCTGTTCGAGGTGAAGAAAATTCTGCGGATGTTCGTCGAAAGTGCACGAAACTTTCCGGATACAAATACTCGCCGAAAAGTGAAACTTTTAAATGAAACGATATTAAGCTTTCAAAACTCTTTGCTAATAAAACTTTCCCTTTTCTTAAAAACCAAGAAATTGATTTTAATAAAATTTGGAGCTTGATTTAAATTAAATGTTAAAGATGATGATAAACAAGTACAAGTACATAAAATTGTTTTGAAGTTATAAATTCTCTTGGACGAAGTGATTTTTGATAACAGCAGTTTGATTCATTTAGGACGCTTCGTAGATTTACTTTTAAGCATGGTTGACTGGGATCCTAAAGTTAACAAGACTCGCGTAATACGAGTTCTGAAATAGCAAAAGTAAATTAGCGGAATTAACAAGAAATTATATTCAGTATTTCAGGGGTGGGTTAGCTGAAAGTAAATTTACGACTGTTTCTAGTATTTGGTTTCAAAACCGCACCGAATTCTACCATAGAGGGGTTGTAATATCTGAAGAAATATAGCACAGGATTTCTGATTACAACAAGGTGAATTTTCACTGAAAACTGCTACGGGTTCGACTATAATAAATAATGTACAGGAGGTCGCGAATGTTATTTAGTGACAGAGAAAATTATATGTGCCACGTTCAAATTACGTATAATTTAGAAATTAAAAAATTGGGGACTTTAGTAATTTCAACTTTCGTTTCATTAATACAAGTCAAAGCGAAATTAACACAATAGTTTCAACTTTATATATATAAACATATAAGCAAGAATTTAATTCTTACGAAAAAATAATTCTACAAGTTGGAATGATTACTCCACACAATATATATTTAAGTATATTACTGAAATGATTATCACAAATTATAAAGAAATGACAAATTATCACAAGAAAATACAGATGAATGTTACAGAGAAATAGCAAAATATTTATTACAAATAAATTACTGTGAATGTGTATGTTTATATCATTCTTTGCCGGCTGCCATATTTGCACAGTATGCGCATGCGCAGTTCGAAGTACCGTATCGAAATCTTCACAAGAAAATACAGATGAATGTGTTATAGAGAAATTACAAAAATATTTACTATAAATAAATTACTGGTGAATAATACAGATGAATGTGTTACCGAGAAATGACAGAATATTTACTACAAATAAGTTACTGGTGAATATGCAGGTTAGAACCATTCTTTGCCGACCGCCATATTTGCATACTACGCGCATGCGCATTTCGAAGTACCGTATAGAAATCGTAACCCTACCGATTCTCTTGAACATTTAAATTGTGTTCTCTCTAAAAAGTAGTTTTCTTGTCGTCGCCTCTTGTATCTCTACTCTTAGACATGACCATGTTCATAAAAATGTACAATATCGAAGGAAGTTGTAATACAGTAGAAAGGGATTTGTCTAATGACAGCATCGATAGAGCCACGAGGAGGAAGACAGAGATTACACGCGAAATGAAAAGTCGTAAGAAAGTGTACGAGGCGGAAGGAAAAATTCGTTCAATATTATTTTAAAGTTCTCTGAAACACGGACGAAGGATATGCCGGGTTTCTCACGCACGTGCAGCGTAGGGTAACAGTCAAACACTTGGCACCAGCCGGCGCCGGGTATGTGACATGAATATTTGTTTCTAATAAGATATGCCGACCCGCCACCCGTTATTCGACGTACCTTCCTGTGCTTACGTTAAATCTATTAACTAAAGGAGGACGGAAAAAGTGCGGCAATAAAATCATTAGTTTTTCTTCTTTTTTCGAAATCGGGATTATTTCTATGGGGACATGAGGAAATTTTCTTTTTTTTTTGCAGAGACAAATTTAGAATCGAATTTTGTGGGAGTAGAGTTTTGAAATTTTCGGGTTTTACTACATTACCATGATATATTCATCTAGTCTATCACTATGATTACATCTCTCTTAGAACTGAAGTAAAATGCACACCTATCCTCTCAAACTAATAAAAAGAAAATAAATAATACAGTTCTCAGCTTTCTTTCACGGTAAGCTTCTGTCAATCTACCAAATTTAAAAATTTCAACCACCTAAATTTGAAAGTTCCAAACTATCAAACTTGAAATTTTCTTCGAAAGCGTTCCAGCGTAACAAATATCCGTGCAGAAGGGATTACGAACTGTTTATAGTAGCCCGGGTACCGCCATTAACGCGAGAATGGATCACGTCTCTTTTTCAGCTCGTAAAGTAATGCGTGCCGGACTTTGTTTAGTTGCTCGTGAAAATGCACGTAAGCGAGTTCGACACCATTTTCGCCGCTATTTTCTCGTTTGTTCTTCTAGCTCGCTTTTACGATGGCGTTACGAGTAGCCGCCAATAGGACGAACTGTCACGGTTAAATTGCATCACGAGCTGGACCAGATACCCGTCCACTTTTCCCTTGTTACTCGAACAGCAACCATAGACCCTTGGACGACACGTACAGACATCCTTTTCTCGTTCGACGAGTTTGATTAAGCCGTTGAGCTGCTGGTGTGATTCGAGGGAACCTGATAATTGCCGGGGATTCTAGTGTCTCGCTGTACGAAATCTGATTTGGTACACTTTCTTCGGATAATTACACATTTGGATGGATGAGAATTTGAAGATGTAGCATTTTCGGGATATGTGGATTTGGAAGTCTTGTAATTTGGAAATCTAGGGATTCGGGGATTTACAGTTTTGGAGATATGTGGATTTGGAGGTGTAATAATTTGGGAATTTACGATTTTGGGGATATGTAGACTTAGAGGTCTAGGAATTTGGGGATCTAGGGATTTGGGGGTGTAGGAATTTGGAGATCTAGGGATTTGGGGATCTAGGGATTTGGGGTGTAGGGATTTGGGGATCTAGGTATTTGGGAATCTAGAGATTTTGGGGATCTAGGGATTTGGGGATCTAGGTATTTGGGGGTGTAGGGTTTTGGGAATCTAGAGATTTTGGGGATCTAGGGATTTGGGGATCTAGGTATTTGGGGATCTAGAGATTTTGGGGATTTAGGGATTTGGGGATCTAGGTATTTGGGGGTGTAGGGTTTTGGGAATCTATGAATTTGGGGATCTAGAGATTTTGGGGATCTAGGGATTTGGGAATCTAGAGATTTTGGGGATTTAGGGATTCGGGGATCTAGAGATTTTGGGGATATATGGATTTGGAAGCCTGGGATCTTGTTATCCTAGGGATTTGAGAGTCCAGGATTTTGGGGACTTGTGTACTTGAAGGTCTAGTAATTTGCTAATCTAGGGATTTAAAGACCTACGAATTTTGTGATCCAGGGATTTGGAAATTTTGAAAACCAGGAATTTGGAAGCCTAAGAATTTAGTGATCTAGTAATTTGGGAATTACAGATCTGTAACTATTGAAAATTTGAAAATGTGAATATTCAGAAATCGAGAAATTTGAGTATCTGAAAATTTAAAAGTTTCAAAACTGTATAATTAAAAAATTTGAAAATTTCTTCTGTACACTCGCATTTACAGTTTACAACGATTGAAATCGTGTCATATGTTAATTATCACAATTTTGTGTTTCAACGAGCAGTTTCTGGTCCTAATTACTCAACTTTCAATTGTATAAACGAACAATAGGAAATTTTTACACTTGATGGGTATTATGATTCTGCGTGAACATGTGAATACCTGTTATCGAACTAAATTTACTCGCCAACTCTACCTGTTTGAATAATTGCTGTTCCATTCTGTGTATGAGAAATCAATGTTCGGTAATCATGGTCTAATTATTACTTTATAGTCAGAATGTAATTACTGATCTATTCGCGTTAACAGTTTCGGCAATGTTGGAATAAGTTGGTTGCTGTATCATCTATTAAATAAAAAACCCTTTGCTTTTATTTATTATATCATTATTACATAAAAAATATACTTTCTACAAATTGTATTTATTTATTAATTAATTGTGATATTATTCAGTGTAGGTATTGTAATATATTGACTAATACTGTTATAATATAAAATTATTTTTTATTGTTTATTAAGGTTTAGATAATAATATAATATTACAATGATATTATGATATAATAATTAATGTATTAATGTTCATTTACTAAGGAACATTAATCTTCACCAAACACTGAAATCTTTCTAAACAAATAACTACAAAAAATGTAATATTACTTCATTTTGAAAGAGTCGGTAATTAAAATACACACCGCAAACTTTTGTAAATTTACATTAAGCTTGAGTAGAAAGTTTTCCTACGACGAAGTTAATTAAAACGTAAGGAACCGCTGTGAACATTACAAAATGGTTCCACTAATTGAAAGAACGAATGTCCTAACCTAAAGACGAATTAAATGTCAATTTTAACTTTCTCTAATTCTATCTTAACTTGTAGCAAAGAATAAATTAATTGTTCACACATGTAAAAGATATGTAAATTTATACAATATTTATTAACAAATTTTATTTTACATTATATTGTTCCATTTACAATTTTATTTGCTTCGACACATTGCTCTTTGTGTTTGATTGCATATGTAAAAGAATATTTTTTAATTATACAATCATGTAATTATCAGATTTTGGGATTCTCACGATGTTAGGTAGATACTTAGAAACTATTTAGAAATTATTTCTAATGAATATTTAAAAAGATATACAACAATCTAAACATTTGTATAATTTCATGTGCACCTATCTTATAATAAAGTATACATGTGTGAATACGTGTATGTGTACATGTATGTGTATTCAATACATGTATGAATATGTGTGCATTCATTACATGTATATTCAATATGTGTGTATTCAGCACATGTATATTTAATATATGTACATTCAGTGCATGTATAATATACTATCAATAATATAGAATTAATATATATTGCAAGTTCTCAGATATTAAAAATACCTTATACTAATCGTCCAAAATCTCCATAAGGGATTCTCGATTGAAAATTCAATTGATCCTATCTATTTTTCATTTCCGTTTCGACATGAGACGAGCTTATTTAGGAATCACACGAGTATCACGTAGGCAAACCCTTGCTTCAAACTCACGTTTCAATTTTGATTAGCCCGTCAAGAAGTTACACCTATTTCAAAGATATCCTGACGATAATTTGAAAGGGGATTGATAGCATGAATTATTGTCAAATCACGTCCCTAAAGTAACTTCGATAAAATGAAATACGTCTGGCTAGTGATCTAATCCAGGTATTAACATTAATTTCCCCTTCTATGTGCTTGATAAGATATAAATGAAAGTACCTAATTACACCGTGGTCCGATATCTATCGCGAATTATTTACTCATCACTTGTCACCTAGGATATTCCTTTCTCTGTGGAGCAAATTTGATTAACTACGACTATACGGGTAGTAAGACCGGATGGTCACTAATTACTGTGCGAATTATTCGTCTAAAATAGAGGTTTTTAAGATTTATCGAGGGGTATTTTATTCTGCTGTAATTCAAGGATTTTTAGGAATTTGGGAATTTTACGATTTGGGGATTTAGGGGTTGGAGATATGGGATTTTGGGATTTGGAAAATTCAGAATTGGGGGATTTCGACGATTTGGAATTTGGGGATTTGGAGATTTGGAAATTTTGCATATATAAATTTAGAAGTTTGGGGATTCGGGGATTTGACAATTTTGCATATTTAGATTTAGAAGTTTGGGAAATGGGGGATTTAGAAATTTTTGAATATGGGAATTCGGGAATTTTAGGATTTGGAGATAAAAGAATTTGAAACGTTGCAAATTTGGGAATATGGAGATCGTTAAAAATTTAAGAATATAAAAATTTAATAATTTAGGAGTTCATGAAATTTTAGAATTTCAAAATTGAATAATCTATGAGTATTGTCTAAATTCCAGAATTTAAAAATGATAAAAATTCAAGAGTTCAGAAAATCATCAATTTAAGAACTTTATAATTTCCCTCAATTATTGCATCTCTATATGATATTCAAACCTCTTAACCCAGTACACAAATAAACTTATCCCATTATAAAATTCGCTAATTCTGAACATTCAACCACCACAGCACTAAATTGCGAAAAATTTACCGACCCTCTCATAACACATCCGCCATTCTCTTTTTTCAAACCTGGCTTGTGCCAATTGCATGGAAAATGGTGAAACAAGGGCATCGTTCGTTCGCGAGAGTGCGAGAATGAAATCAATAAAATAAATCGGTTTTCGATCAATAATAGAAGCGAAAGTACCTGTTGATTGACGGTCCTTCACTTTCCTCCATGTTGAACGCATCGATACGTGGTTAATTAAGTCCGATTGCCGATCAATCCCCAGATTTACTTCAACTATTTGTTCACTGTCGTGACAAATGTCGTTCGATTGGCTGTCACCGATGACAGAGAAAATTGCTTTTTTTTTCTTTTTTATTAAATCTACCCCGGTACACATTTTGAAAAAGTGTTCGACATATTATTTGTTTTGCTTGATCGATTGGTTCAATAAATAGATAAAATATTAATATGGACTTTGCGATAAGAAATCATTAGTATGTATGTGTGTATGTATGCATGTGTGTATGTATGTATGAACGTATGCATGTGTGTATGTATTTAATTTAAAATCTCAAGTTGAGCCCTTTTTAAAATTTAAGAACTTCGTTAAAAATTTAAGAAATATCTTCTTATTTAATAAATGTGCAGATGAACTTTTGTTACAAAAGACGTTATTCTTGATATAATAAAATATTCAAAGCAATAAATTAGAGAAGAAACGATAAATGCAACTAATAATAATTTTCAAGGAATATTGACACTAGTATAATACATTAATAAATAAACATAATTCTTCTCATGAATACATAAATATAAATCTCATAATGCATCTCTACAGAAAAATTCTTTACATAATGCATTTATAATTGTTCTCAAAATATGTCCACATATAAAACTTCAAATTTTATTATATTATTTAAAAAATCAGAAATAACATGTGTAAAGGTACCCACCTTTTTAACTGACCATTCGAAAGATATATTACAATGATTTATAGGGTAAAAAGTCCAATGCAACAACAAGGTGCCATAAATTTGGCTGCTCGACCGATTCAACGTCTTTTTCATGAGTCAAAGCAAGCGAATGCCTGCTGATAAGACGATTCCTCTTTCGTTTATGCGGTGAAGAAAATAATCCTGAGTTATGCGATATTTCTTCACCGGGAAATATTCAACAATGTGGCCAACTTTAGATTTTCAATACGGCCACGTTATCGCAAAGAAGGTTGACGATGAATAATTCGACGGTGCTGTCTGAAGAATTAGAACGTGGAAATAAATAAGCGAATATACCAAAATAGTTGGATGTAATAATTTATGGAACATTATGGAACAACAAGAAATTAAAATGAACACGAATATTTTATAACTGTCATGTTATTATGATGCTACTCTAGGAGATATTAAATGTAGAAATGCATGAGTGGATAGAAAATTAGGTAACTAAGAAAGTAGAAACCTAGAAATTTACTCATGACGTCACAATTCATCAACACAATGTTCTCAAATAACATCCTATGAATTCTGTCAGAAGTTTCAAAATAAAATTAGTTTTAAATCACTGGGCAGACACTCATGAATATGTGTGATAGACACAGTACTGTGTATGTATATAGATACATCAAGTAATATTTTAACCCATTATAATCTGCAGTCCACTTACAGCATAATCTGAAAATCCAACATTATCGAAGTTGAAACTCTCCATCCCAGAAGCTGCAACTCGTAATACCCGAGGCAAAGTCAACGCATGTTGCAAATAACCGCAATTAATTATCCGGTGTATCCAGCAGCGTGCGTTCCCCATTTTTCATCAAGCGGCCTTAATTAGAATCGCCTTAACGATAAGAACGCAGCCGCACAGAAGAATCTCAGCCTCGAACGCGTCCAAACTTAATCCCGAGCGGAGCTGGAACTCGGAGGCTCACAAAGGCGAGGGTCAGAAACAAACGACGAGGAGGTGGATGAAGAGGATGTAGGAAGCTGAAAGAAGGTCGACGGAAAGGGATAAGGCAGAGTGGCGGTCAAACGCTGTAGTATCCCCGGAGTTATCCCGGTTGTCCACGGTCCCAGCACGCTCGCCGCATTGTTTTTCACCCTTAAACCGTGAAATTTTCCCTTTACAAACTCGGCTCCGGCAGTTTATTGAATTATTCACTAGATAACAAGCCAGCGTGCGGCTCGTACCGCTAAAAGGGAGGACAATTACCAGGAAACAGCTCGAGATAACAACAACAACAACCGACATCCCAGAACCCGATGGTGTCGCGGGACTTTGTTGTCGGATATGGTGCCGCGACTACTCGAACAACACAACCTCTGCCTCCCATTTAACCGACCTACAGAATCACCCCCTTTGCACTGACGTACACTGTTATCTTTATAGTCCCGGACCCGTGTATCGCGATCGAGACCGACTGTTAATTAACGCGCTTCTTTCATTAAACGTAGCCCCGCCAACGTTGCTTCCTTCTACCGTGATTCCGACGATTGCACCACCATCTTCCGCCTTTGATACCGCTCTACCGTCTCACTTCTTGGATCTTTTATTTCCATTCCTTTTCTATTCTTCAAGACTTGCCACTATAAAAGGGTACAGTTTAGCCTGGCGATGTCTCATCACGGACAACACGATGTGAGGGTAGCTATAGCTAGGGTACCTAGCATATTTTTACTACAACCCCTTCGACAGTCAGAAATCACTGTCGTAATATTAAAATTCAATACTTCATATGTTATACTTTCAATTTAACTATTATTGTACAAATTGTTAGGGGTATCGTTATCAAAACTCAGTTGCAAGGGTAATTTTTATTTGAACTGTGGTTCACGAGTGTGACTCGATGTCATGAACCAAGAGGTTAATCTATTTCCAGGTTTTCAAATCTTTGTAAAATTTCTAAAACAGTCCCAAGAATCAGCGAATGCAGTTGATCAAATGATCCTAAAAAAAATGTAACTGTCATGAAAAGTAACTTTGAATTGATTTTACGAGCAATAAAATATGTTTATGGTAACAGAATGTTTAACATTTGCGTGAGGTCTTTTTGACAGAACACGGAAGTTGCAAGAAACAGAACGTTCTTAAAAACAAGTCGGTGCGCACCGCTGAACATGACATCCCGGGTCATTTAACAGCAATCCTTTAAACGAAAACTAGCCAAATACCCGGGTCGGTTTATACATTACTTGGGCAGCGAAAACTCAGCGGACAATCAGAAAGATTAATGGACCTGGCTACGTAAAAATCGAAGCTCACCCCCTTCTGTTTCTGTATTTTTGTCTTCCGCGGCCACACAATTATGAAAGTTCGGTCATTAATTATTTTCACGATACACTTGATTTTATATCGACGCCAAAGGAGGGAGAGAACGATCGATACTTTCGGCAACGACGCCTCCCAGGATCCGTTCGTTAATAATTCACATTCAGTCTGACGCGGCGAGAATTATTTAAAAAATCACTTTCGAAGGAGAGCCAGGAAGAACGTGGTTGCCTCGAAACGGGCCAGACGTGGCCCCAGGTGGATCTCTAGTGCTCTCCTGTCAGACCATGTCCTATTAATTTTGTCTCACTAATCTCCAATCTGTGTCTCCTCGGTTCCCAAAGTATTACGAGGAATCCGTGACTCCGCGACAACCAATAGCGGTTGTAATAAATCGTTCACAGTGATAAGAACACCCGAGAACATCGGGGAAATTACCGAATTTCATTTGTATTCGAATCTCGATACACCCTTTGTGTTCTCAGAATTTTATCTATGCGCAAGTTTATGGGGATGTAAGCTGGTCAATTGGCGAGTGAAGATTATTTAGAGAGAGATTAATTGCGGCGGTTATGTGTGATTACGTGTGATAGATGCTTGCAAAATGGGTGTTATAGATTAGGGTTGTTTTATGACCGTTGGGGTAACTAGATAGGGCACTAGGATATCATGATCACTTGTATTTTATACTTAACCTAACCTACAATTTTCTAGATAGTTTCATTCACAGGTTACTAAATATTGCCACAACGGAGGACAAATAAAGAAAATTGGAAAGTTAGGCTCGTTTTGTATTCAATGATCTTTGATTATGAAGAGTATAGTTAGGTACATCAAATATATTATTATGTTAATATGTTATATAATAATTTAGTTATAGGTGTTAGATTCGTAATCGAGTATCTCATTAAAAAACGATAAAACTTTTTGGCTAACGGAATACTAGATCACTGAATGTTTTGTTGGGTAGCTCGGATTTACCGATATCGGGACTTGATTAGCACCATTGATACCCCATGGCATTAATGAACATTTGCTTTTGGTATTAACACCTTATCGATTGGAAGCCTATTGTTAGACTCGTTGATGCTGTTCGTCATTGAGGGAATAATAATTAATGAATCTTTGGTCGTTAATGATTCGTAATTGCATTCGAATAATCGGATTTTGAGGTGTTGCAAATTTGAGGTTCTTTGTGATGGAAGTGACATAATTGAAGGGTATTAATTTTAAACGATAACTGTGAATAAAAATTCAAAGTTATGGTAACAGGATATCGATTATGGTATTTAGTCCAGAAAATTATTAATTATGTTAATTAATATAGAAAATTATGTTCACTGTTGTAGAAAATCATCCAAATTTAATTATTCATTTAGTGCTGACCTACTTTTTGAACAATGACATTGTTCTTGTAATGTTATTGTACCTTAGCTTTTATCGTAATATTCGTAATATTAATAAAAAATAATATACTATATAATATTAATATAATATACTATAATATTAATAAAAAATTGATGTGTGAATAGATATTATAAAATCAATAATTTTGTATGCGTTATTTTTCTAACAAATCAAACATATAAACATGTTTTAAATTCCCTCGAAGTATCAACGTACAGTATAAAAAAGTGAAATTGGAATATGAATTCTGAGCATGAAAAAAATATTCATCGTTTTGCATTTATAGCCAATCCTTTTATTATTGCATCTGGGAATTGCAACAGTATGATAATCAAATTCCCCAGAAAAGTGCATATTTATTTCAGTACGTAGCTGATATAATAAATCAGTAAATTCTATTAAGGAAATTGATGTATACGCTTTGATTAAAACGGACTGTTTCAAGTATTCTGCAGGGAATATATGTATATACAGCGAATAGTGTGATGCAGAATCATTTTCTCCTCTTGTTCGGAACATCAAAAAACAGCGATGAAAGTTGCTCTGGTGAAGCGATTTAGTTAATCGGAATTAAATCACGATATGAAAATGTGGGTAGATAAAAATATAGGATATTAGTCAGAAGTTTGCAAATTTGAATATTTGGAATTTTGGAAATTTAAGATTTGAATCAATAATTGCCCTGAAAATCACGCATGTATAATAATCAAAAATAAATCAGAAATAACTAAAAGAAAATTCTGCAATCATAAATTAACTTCGAACAAAAATTGCCTTTCAATAAATACATTTGTATAAACTTAAAGTGAAAGTAATTTTGAAATAACTAATAAATAAAAATGCTTGGCAGAAACCGGAGTGCAGTTGTATACACGATGTTACACGTACAAATTCTGGAAACGTTGCTTTATGAACAAACTAGAATTCCCGGTGGATACGCAGCAAGCATTCTGCTCAATTTCAATTCAGAACAAGAAGACTGATCTTCCGCGACTGTCTGATATAAAGTTTCGCATAGTTAAGATCTGCGGTTGCGTTCGTCCCGCATGAAAAGATCCAATTCTTGGTCCAATTCTTGGTGTAGTAATTAAACAGAAATCTAATTCGAACAGAAATCGCGCTCCCCCTTTGATGCATACAAACATCAACGTGTTATTGTTCAGGGTTTATGATTTCAGAACGAACCTGACGAGAACACGAAGCGAAGCGGCAGAAATTGTTACGTATTAATTAATAGCATTCACGTTCTGAAACTGGAGACTGTTTAAGCTTTCTGTAATGTTTCATTTCCGGTAAATATTTATTTACCGTCAGGTATTTTTTTATAGGATTACAGTTTTGGAAAACATTGAAGATTTAGAGAGTTTGAAATTCGGGTTTTGGGTGTTTGGGGGATTTTGAGGTGAGAACTTTGGAATTTGGGCTCAGTTGAAAATTTTGAAATTTGGGGAATGTGAAATTTTGGTGGTTGAGGATTTGCAGATTTGGGATTCCTCATGTTTGTAAATTTAAAAATTTTACATATATGACACATACGAGTATGATATGTGATGTATGACATAAAACATATGGCATATGATATATCACATATGACATATAACACGTGACATATGACATATAACATGTGACATATATGACATAAAACATATGGCATATGATATATGATATGATATATATGACATATGACATATAACACGTGACATATGACATATAACATATGACAGATATGACATATAATATATGATATGTGATAAATTATATGGCATGTATGGTATATGATGTATGATATACAATACATAATATATGATATAAACAACCTTCTTTGTATCTTCCCCATTACACTTGACATTTCAATGTACTAACATAATTTAAACCAATATAACTACTAAGATGCTAAAATATAACCTTATGTGCCACATATGCATCTGTTGAAAAAGAATATGTTACACATGAATCGAACAAATATTATATACTAACATCTTTGGTCAACTCACTATGTCCATAGACACTTAGTAATTACATCTAGATCTCCCAATCTATTACTAGGAACCAATCCATCACATCTAGAAACCCCTAGTAACCAAACTCCCATCCCCTAAACAATTATGAATTATTATCAAATTACATCCCAACGCTTTGTCCATCGTCCCACCTATTTTATATCCTTCAAGAATTTTTTTATCACGGCCATAAACCCGCCGACATCTGTAAGTGGACCGTTTATCGCAATCTGACACCTCCTGCTACGACTAGGTGTACATAGAATATGTCTGCACGTAAACGGCCCCTATGTACAACGAGCTGCGCGACCACCATAATGCCTTGTAGTATGCCAGCACGGGAGATAACGTGGCATAAACCGAGTAACACATACCGAGGGTTCGAGATGCACGCACAAGGAGGATCCTAACGTCCACCAGAGATCAGGATGCTATGCTGATTAACGAGGGGGATCCTCGAAGGAGGCAGCCCTGTTCGTCGCCATTGTTCGATACCTGCCACACGACGCTGTTTCCGTTTCTTCCTGTGGCAAGAGATCATCTCTTCCTACCGACGAACTGTCGTTTCTAAAGCGGAGATCGTCGAGGTGCCTCTTAATAGCTGGTTAATTCATGGAGCTTGATGAATGTATCTCGCTTGAAATTCAACGGTCGATGTCTTTGTGTTGTTAAGATAACGCTGCGGGAATCAAGAGTTCTAATTGCCAAATTATTTTCGGCCGATAGTTCTATGAAATATTCATTTTACCTTTGCTAGAGTCCCATTCAGTGAACACATTTGAGGATGTAGGTACTTTGCGATCTGGGGATTTAGGAAAGGAGAGATCTGGGTATCTGGAGATTTAGGGATTTGGAGATCTTGAGGTCTAGGAACTTGCGAGACCTGGATTTTTAGAATTTGAGAATTTTGGGATTTGGGGTTTAGATCTAGAGATCAAGAAAATTATTAATTTGGGGATGTAGGGATCTGGGGATGTAGGAATTTGGAGTTATTGGGATCTGGGGATATAGTAATTAGGCGACGTAGGAATTCGGAAATATAGGGATATATAAATATAGAAATTTGGGAAAATAAGGATCTGGAAATATAGATATTTGAGAATATAGGAATTTAGGGACATAGGTATTTGAGAATATAGGAATCTGGGGATATAGGGATCTGAAGATATAGGGACCTGGAGATATAGAGATTTAAGAATATAAGAATCTCAGAATATAGGGATTTCGAAACATAGGTATTTGGGGATTTTGGGATCCTTCTATGTAATAATCTGGAATTCTAGGGATTTAGTATTTCATCTATATAAAAATCTAGGGACCCATAGAAGTCTAGTAATCCACCTATGCATTTAAGAATTTAGGGATCCTAAGAAATATAGAAATCTGTAAATTACAGAAATTTCTAAAATTAACCTACTAAAATTAACGTATGCAATTATAAATCCATTTACCTTTACCCTAAGTGAACTTTAATTGTTATCTACGAACTGTTTTACGAATAATAGAATGTGATAATAATTGTTTGCGATTTGTATGCAGTTATCAGTTTCATTCAACGTTTAACCGTGTATTTGTTTGCAAATGATACAGTGTATTTATTGCGTCAGATCCCATCGCAAATAACGCATACCGTGTTTCACCTTATAATCAAGTTAATTTAACTAACCGCGTTCTTAATTACTTCTGCTATTGTCCGTTAGCCTCCACAATGCACCGTAACGTTTAATATCGCAATATTTTATACGCGCAATTGTACCGGTGGCGCGAAAGCGAAGTCGGTGAAACATTTTCTGGGAAAATGGAGGAGCGGAGTGGCGCGCTTGTTTCGCAAAAATGCAATAAAAGGTTTCTTGACACATTGTCTCGCGTCATCGAACGAAATATTCGTAACGAAAAAAATAAAAAAGGGAATGAAACTCGCGTGACCAAAATAGACTTTGCACATTCTGCCCTATTGCCTTTACGTGTACCGTAAAAATTCGTTATATTGCAGATTTTAGTGTCACATACGGATGCATTAATAAATTTGCTAAATGTGTTACAAATTTGGGAATTGTATTTTACAATTTTTAAATTATAAACAATATTTTGGTGTTTGTTGTAATTGAACTTTTGTTATTATTTATATTAGAATTTAGTTAATTTAATTTGGCAACGTAACGCGTGAAAATTTAACACGCGTAGATAATCAAAGTGTGGTGATACTATACGTAGCGATTTGCGTACATAATCAACGTGTAGCGATATAACGCGTGGCGATGTAACACATGTGGTGACACAAGGGGTAATGATACAACGCGTGGAAATGTAACACGTATGGTAATACAATATGTGGAAATCTGACACGTGTGGTAATTTGATGCGTGGAAATTTAACACGTGTGGTAATACAATATGTGGAAATCTGACACGTGTGGTAATTTGACGCGTGGAAAACTAACACACATGGTAATACAATAAGTGGAAATCTAACACGTATGGTAATACAATATATGGAAATCTAACACGTGTGGTAATTTGACGCGTGGAAATTTCACACATGTGGTAATACAACGACGATCTAACACATGTAATACTGCAACGCATGACTCAATTATTCATCCCACATATACATATTTAACATTCTGCATAAATAAACGCTATAATCAACGATATTTCATGTCGTTCGAATCGAAAGGGTTAAATACCAAGGCGATAATACTGAGGCGGGATATTTGACGAGCGAGAAAAATCAAAAAATAAATAAAGAAAAAAGGAAGGAAAATTCGCGACAAACGCCCGGAAAAGTTTAAGAGACGAGCAGCTGTTGAGTGAGGAAAGGCTGGCTGTTTCAATGATGAAAGCACGTTGGGGTGAGATTAGAGTTTGCAAAGGGTGAGAGGAGAGAAAGACGAAAGGATACTAGCTCATTTCCTAGACGATAGACATTAAGCCGAAAAGATGGACGAAAAAGATACATGCTTTTTGCGCGGACAAGTTGTAGATTAAGCGCGATTGCGATAAATGAGTCTGTCATTTCTCGAAAAATTTTTGAAATCATCGAATAATGTTTATTTGATGTTGGTTTTTAGGGATTTTGGGGGATTTTAATACGGAGAAATATAGGGATTTGGGGATGTAGAAATTTGGTGGGAATCTGGGGATTTGGGGATATAGGAATTTGGTGATTCAGGGATTTGGGAATTTATAATTTTAGGGATTTAGGGATTTACAAGGTTAGAAGTTTAAGAGTTTGGGGATTTAGGAATACGAAAATTTAGGGGTTTATGAATTTACAGATTTGGGAAGTAGAAATTTGGGTATTTAGGTGTATGGGGACTTAGCAATTTGAAACCCAGAAATGTAGAAATTTAAAAATTTGGAGTGTACAAATTTAGGGATTTAAAGTTTAGAAATTTTGAAAATTTAAAAGTTTGAAAATGTTCGACTCTCAATTTTTTAATCCAAGGTTATTGTATACTGCATCAGTGAAAAAGATAAGTGACCTTTTGAACAGTTTATCCAATAAGGGTAGAGAATACACCCTGTGTCATTTTTTTTGCTAACTCCGAACTGAATTAAAGGAAGGAAACTTAAGATGTTCGAACTTTTTTTCTACGATGTAATTTTTAAACAGCTGTTACATGCTATGCAGTTTGAACCTAAATTTCATGGAACTCTGTAAGTTGCGAGAAGTTCAAAAAGTTATCGAACGACTGAACTTAATCAAAGTTTAACGTAAAATTATATTCCGCATCTTACGAGTAGTTCACTTTTCCTTAATACCTTCTGAAGTATAGTAACTTCGAACTAAATTACATGTTGATATTAGACGAATAAAAAAATTATCAAAATGCCTAACCCAAGAAAAATTGAGCATTGCACCATAATCCAGTAGACTGCTCCGCAAGCTGCTTACAATCAAACCCTTCAAATCTAAATTTCAATTTCCCAGATGCTGCTCTCTGGTGTTCCCGCAACACCATCTCCCATTACAATTTCTATGAAATAAAATCTAAACAGTTTCGTCGCTATAAAGTATCCCGACAATGCACATAACTTCCAGTAAATACACAAAACAGGCTTACCTATTACCAGACAGTGTGTTCTGTTCTCTTTCGAAACCAGTTGAAAACCAGTCGTTTATCTTTTTACATCGACCACCTTCGCAAAATTGCTGCGTCTACCAGAAATTTGGCAATTTCATTGTTTCGTGAAAGGCGCGAAATTTCGTAGCCATATTGCGAAGCGCTCGAAGGCGCATTCCGTTGGCGCATATATCGCGAGTAATGTCGTGTAAATACAGGACGATATTAAAACTGGCGCGAATGCGAGTGGAAAAGGACACGCGACGATCCTTTTCGGCGGAGCTGGATCTTTCGGGCGGAACGTACGCCTTCTCGATGAGAAGTCAAAACAAATATTTGCCACGTACTGGCCAATCTCTGCTATTTGCATGCGCCGAGGCTGCTGCACGGCCGAAGATATATTGGTTTACCTACTGAAATATTCGATCGTCCCTCAGCCAGTGTAAATCTCATTCATAATAACGAACGATTCGGTCCTCGTCACGCATCCTCGTAGATACCTTTTTTAGCGAGTTTCGAGCTCGGTGCAAAATGATACTGCACGATATTAGACATCGATTTTTTTCGCCTACTTCGCGTGAATTTCGACCTTTCAGTATTTGGCTCACCAGGTGTACTGGTTTATTCTTAATTTTTTTTTTAAGAAATTTCAATTTGAATTTGATTCTCAGAGACTATTTCATATATACTCATTATCTGTTTTGTAGAATACCACCCCTTTCGACTTTTCTCAAAAGATCATAGGGGGTGGTATATGCATTTTCGTTAATAATTCAAAAACAAAGCTTCATACCCTATGTTTGCAATGGAGAAACTTCTTCAAAATCAGCAACAACCCCCAGGAGTATTGTGAAACACCCTGTGCATTGCGTATTGTATTATTGTTATATACATATGCATTGTTCATTTTAATTTATGTTATGTTACACATACACATACATCGCAATTAAAAAGTACAGTTACTGTTGCAAGGTTCTCGATTTACCATGACACTTAATTTTCTGGTAATAACGTTACCACAATTTTTGTAGATAAATTTCAAAACACCCCGAATTTGCTTTCTGACCCTGCTATCTCGGTAGATATCCAGTGTCCCGCAAGAAACCACCCGAAACTGACGTATCACCCGGCATCATCGCACCTTCCATTCCGACTCACCCTTAAGTGGCACACTAATTACGTAACCACCACTTTCACCCTGCAAGAAATTCCATCCCCGTCGCGTTCACCCTGAAAGCACCCACACCCGTTCGCACCCTCGTATCGGTGAATTCGCACGTGTGTTTAACCTTTTATCCACGCACTCGGCGCGCACACACGCGCGTGTTCACCACATCAATGCACCGGGCGTTCACGTCCATCTCTGGGTGTTCTAATTCGGTCGAAAGCACCGCTGGCAAAGTTCTCGGTCTCACCCCCCGTTCTTTTTTTTTTTCACGGACGAACTCTACCATCCGGTTTCCCTCTGTTTCGCTTCTTCAATCGCACTCGGTCTGCACTTTGTCCTTGGACCAACGCCGATGGGTGCACGCCCATCGAAGGCTAGTGTTTGGCCGGTCGAATCCTTTCGACTTGTCGCACCCAGACAGGGCAACGATCGAGCCTTCTGTGATTAAAGAAAATTACCGAGCACCTGGCTGCGAGATAATTACAGGAGAGGCCGGAAACGAAGGACCCAGCTGCAACGAGAATCATGGTGTGTCATGGTGTGCAGAGACCCTGAAGCCTCTTCGCTGCCAACTAGCCAGCGACCAAGTCCGGCCAGGTTCTCCGGTGTCGAGATGAAGAGGAAAACCGAGCCGGTTGTGGGAGCTTGTTTGGAAAACTTCCGTAAACGTAACTAAGTGACGTGGATAATGCCTGTCTGAGAACAAGGCCTCGCCAGGGTGTGAAACTACGGGTTTGTTTGTGACGATGGTCTTTGGACTTTGCAGCAGAACGAACCGGGAAATTGATGGGGCTTTCAGGCAAGAAAATTTCAAGGCAAAGACGATGGAAATTAAAATCGGGGTCGAAGCTGTAACAGGAGCTCTCGAATTTTTAATCTCTACTCTCACAATTATACAATTAATAATAGATTATTCAACATCCTTTTATTATTATATTAAGATGAAGTTATTCGTTGAAAATTCACACCGTCATTAGCTGAATTTTAGAATTGAAAATTCACGTCTGAATGGTTTCATAATTGAGAACTGACATAGTAATTCTACTTAAGAGCTACAAAGGGGACCTCTATTAAGAATAATAGTGTTATAAGAGCAGTGTCTAATTTTATTTCATGGTTCCCTTTAATGAAATTCCTTAAATATGTAATAAAATTCAACATATCAATTCACAATTATTTTAGAGAAATTAATAAACTAAGATCAGGACGAATTAAAAATTAATATAAATATTCAGCAACAGTGATAAATATTCTTTTAAGTTAACTATTCTTGTCCGTTAGAAGAACATATATGAATTAATGAATTATAGTCAAGTGAATAAATAGTGAATAATTTTCCAAGAGAACGTAGAGGAACAAAGATCAGCAAACGGTTAGGCTAAATTGATGAAAGTTTCGAACGAGCGCACGTGTGAAGAACAATGCATCATCGTCATGACGTCGCAGAACATCGTTGGTCAGAATTCGTAATGATGTATGCGTGCGAATGTCAAGTTTGCGTCTGCGAAAACGCGATCCGCGTAAATTAACGTGCACGGTCAATGGAGGAGGGGGAAAAAAGCAACACGATAGAGAGGTCGAAGAAAAAATATTAGAATGGATTTTCTCGAGTTTCGACGAGAACATATGCGATTTCGATAAGGCGACGGAACAATGTGCATTGTGACTATGAAGTTACGAAGTTCAACAAACAGCATCGTTACGATAACCGAAGAATTGTGGTAGCTCGTCGTGAAACTGAAACTTTGCTTACTGAACCGTAGAGATACGTCTGAATTTTCTTACATTTTTTATTTCGTGCTCTTACGTTCTTGCTGACAATCGGATATTTATGTATTTTTAATGTATCCAAATTTTCAATCTCAATCTCATTTAGTTCATTCCTGAATGATTCATACTTTAAGAATTAATATCTGAAGATGTTATGAATCTTCTGATATATCATAACCGACAAACATCTGCAGTATGATAGTTTTATTCAAATAAAATTTCGAAGTCTTTTACTTTTAAAAGAACATTGAGATCATTAACACCAAGTTTATTTCAACTATACAATTTACAATGTAATTATAATTCAGTACAGTCATATGTACAGTCGCAGATTTCAAGTTTAAAGAATATGGATGACAAGTCAAATAAAATATGAATGAAAATCAGTCGGGTTAGCAAAATATTCGTCAGGTTAGAAGAGCGAATATAACCTCGGGAATGAACAAATGGCTGGACCTTCACGTTCATCCTGAAAGCTGACTAACGTGTTTATCTTTCTTTTAATCGTATTCTCCTCGAAGGGACATAGAAGAACAACATACGCGCAGTTTCTCGCAAATTTTATGACACACCGAACGTTCTGTCCCTTTTTCTCTCTTGGTGTTCTCGTACGCCAAGAGAAACTAATTAGCATCACTCAGGTGGGCTAGCACGGCCACACAAGGCTTAATCAAACCTCAAAGTATTCCTGGACGTTGTTCCATGGAGACGACGAAACCATCCCTCGACAGACCCTAAACACTTCCTCCTTCTATTTTCCCTTTTACTCGTGCAACTCACTTATCCATGCTGTTAAAAATGCATTTGAGGTTTAAAATAAGAGGCGAACCTTGCTGCGTCCTTTGTGTTTGCACCATGACTCAACCTTCATTATAGGAAAATTCGAATGACTTTTTATATCGATTTGAAATTGGTCGAATATTTAAATAACTGAATAAATTCAAAATTCTAATACCTTTTAAGTATTTGAACAATTCAAGTAATGTGAGAAATTAGAATATTTGAGTATTTGAAATGATTCTTCAATTTTTTTTTATTTCAATACAAACCTTAATTATAAATTATTGAAAGTAATGAGCCTTTTATGACAAAGGCTAAATGTCATTAATGACAAAAATTTTCATCCAGAAGGGACACGTCGATAATGTTTCCTAATTCACCCCAAATCTGTTCAGCTTTAAAGGAATCCTCGAAAGCTCAAGCAATTTCAATTCAAGGAATTTTCTTCGTGACTGAATTCGTGCTTAATTAAGGATTCATACCACCATAACAATTCCAGTTATGACTGATATGTCTTACGCTGATTGCTATTAGATTTCGTTCATTAGAATACATTACGCTGTATCGTCATTTTATTCTAATTATATTGAAACGACGTTCTCGTACCAATTTTAGTCAGACTGAATCGTTAAAAATTTAATCGATATCTCAGAAACTGTCAGGTCATTTTATTTAAAGTATATAACTTCTACGCTTTTTATATTTCACTTTAGTTAAATTCTTATTGCAGAATGTTTAAAAATTGTTACACGAATTTGAAGCATTTAAAAATGCATTACTATTGGACGAGTATAAAATGTTACAACTGTTCTTACTATATAAATGATTATTATACGAATGTATAATAAATATAAAATATTGAAAAATAAATGAAAAGTAACGACGTACGTTGATAAGAAAATACGTTTTTATTGAACCTTTAACAAAAATATTTGTTTCAGGAGTTTCTAAAGAAGTTCCTGAGTACATGCACAAACATTCTACAGAGGAGATATTTTCTTAAGCGAAAGATACAAGTTCGAAGAAGAATTTTTAAAAGGTTTATTTCGATCCCTGCTTATAGCGGTTATGTCTGGCGCTAACATAAATAATTCATCGGGATCTCTATTGTGCACTCTTCGCTTTGTCGTCCGTTTAACAGCGATCAAAGCGGATCGCCGTGAGTCGTGCAATGTAAAGAGAGGTATTTCTTTCGTGTACGGTTCCATTATCACAGGAACCACGTCAGTAGAAAGCGGTTGACGTTAGATGTCCCGAATAATCGTGGTGTTCCGGTTGCAGAAACTGTTGCTGCTGCAGCAACCTCGTCGTAACAGTAGCGCGCAGATGTCATCGATGCACTTCGTGTTTCGAGCAAATGGAATTAATGTCAGGCTAGCGAGCAGCTCCCACTCGATATAACCATTTGCATTCGCCAATTATAATTCTATATACGGTGTTCCCACGAATCGGGGAAGGGCTCGTAAGAAATAACCGTTTCTATGAAAGTCGCTAGAGAAGCAATCTCGTCCTTAATTACCACGAACGAGTTCTCGTGAAAAATTTCTTCGCCTTTTGGTGAATCTAAATGAAACGGAATATACCCTAGTAATGGATGGGGTTATTTATAATCGGACAATCTACCTATAGTTCTGCTATAGCGCTTTAAGTCTTCTTAGCATTTTATTCGTTTCGGTACAATAGGTTTGTAAGATACGAGGAAGCAATACTGCAATTTTCAGAAATATTCACTGTTAAAAATTTGGAAATTTTTCAGTTCACGATTTTCAAGCTCTACATTTTCAAATTTCTAACTATTCAACTTTCTAAATTCCAACATACCAAATCTCTAATTTTTCCAATTTTCTAAAAAACCAAATTTACAATCCTTCTTTCAAATTTAATATTTGAAGAATTTTAAATATCCAAATTCTCACGCTCTCTAAATTAAAAAATTCCCATCTCAAAAAAGTATCTAAACTAAATTAGAAATCCAATAATATCAAGTTTCCCCACATCGCATCCTAGGGAAAACTCCCCAGTAAACTTCCCTCTACCTTAGAATTCCTATAAAATGTCCAGAAACGTCCGGAACTTTCGAAATAGCAAAAACGTGATGATTCACCTCGTTTTGCAAAGACTTACGACACGTGACAGCACGGAATACGTATACGTTAGTATGTACGTGTTCGATGGTCTCAATTTCTTGAATGTCCTCCTCTCTCACCTATGCACGGAACGTAGGAATTTACAATTTTAAATTAGGCACGCTCGACTTTTCTTGAGCGGATGATTTTTCCGCGTGAAGTTTCACGGTGAAAACATAAGTGTCGCGTCCACGGGAAACGGGCTAAAAACTTTTTATTAGATATGAAAACGGCTGTTGACGTACCGTGAAAACTTTTCGCAGAACGCTGCCGGGTATTTCGTGAAACTTTTCCTACACTTTACATTCTGTTCTTTGGATAATTTATAATAAGAAACCGAACGCTGACCTCGGCAATCTTCACCTCTCATTTTCATATTTTTACGAATTATTATTTAGAACACCTTTAACAAGACTGTATACAAGATCAGTTGAAAGAGAAATCGCAAATGTGTTCTTTATAATCATTTTTTATAATTGCTTTTGTATAGACATTTTAGTCTATGTCCATAGAGTAAGTACATACATATATTATGTGATACATGTGTGGAGACATTACATACAGACATACTATGTTTTATTAAACATAAATATTTAAATGATCCATCGAAAATAATTTGAGTGACGATGCTTTAATTGTATAATTTTGTGTATAGTTGCAAATGTATGTCATAATCATATAAGCATACATGTAATCAAAATTATATAATTTTGTATGTGCATCAAAATCATGCAAGTATACAGGGTGTTCGGCTACTGGTGGGCATAATTTCAGGGGGTGGTAACTGGGGTGATACTGAACAACTTTTTCCTTTACCAAAATGTTGACTGAAGCTTAGTTTTTGAATTATTAATGAAAAACACTGACCAATCAGAGCGCGAGAATAGCGCGCGCCCAGACGCGAGAGCGACAGCTTCGACTATGACGGTTGATCGTGATCGTGAACAAGCGTATCGATACCGCGTCGGTATAACAGGAAACTAGGTGAAAGTTAAATCGAATAACGAATTAAGAAGTTAAGAATATTATTAAGTTCTTCATTATTCTTAAATAGGCGATGAATCAATTAGTTATTGTTTACCCAGACCAAGTATATTGTATTTATTTTATGCCTTCGAAAAGGAATAAAGAATAAATTTATGAAAATTAATTTTGTCAACTATTCTAATAAAGCAAACGAATAAATTCACGTTTAAAAACGAATCAGTACCTTGTCTATGAAATGAGATAGAACTGGAATGGAATATGTAATGCAGTAACTCACTGAAGTCAAATAAATCAATTCCTGCATACGTTTAATTTTAAGAATTCACAAACAACTTAAATAAAACTTACCCATTGATCCATGAAAAAAACTAGCTTCGATGAAAAATATTTGTGTCACCCGGTACATCCACCGATCAGAGCATCAACAGCTGATGTCCTGGCAGGGTCAATGAACTCTCAATTTATTTCACTGTCTCTTTCTAATAATTGCACAACATAAGCACGACCGGCAAACAGACCGAATGAAAACGCGTGAACGATTATTCATAGATATGTATGTTTAACGATACTTTATATTCTCATTATAAGATATCCGAATTGAGGAATTGATATTATGTTATATTTTATTAGGAGACATTGTTGAACGGGCCACGAATCTCGGTTTTGTTCTCGATCGCGAGGCGTACGTCGCAAACGGTTGCTATGCAACGGTGATCTGTTGATCGACTACGGCGTCGATCGAGACAGTCATCGTTTATTGTCGAAAGAAACCAGCCGAAATAAAATGTATCGTAGTTTTTAATCGAAAATTCCGCTTTCTTGCTTTCAAGACAATGTAGTTAAAATTACTTATAAATATCTGTTCACGTGTTTTCATTCGGCCTATTTACGTGTCGGGCTCGCAGTGACCAATTAGTGAAAAGTGTCAGGGAAAAGTGATAATGAAAGCTAATAATGAAAGATGACAGTCATAGGTGACAGTGAAGTAAATTGAGAGTTTCTGTGTGGTGATTTATTTTTTCTAACCGGTACGGATCGGTGGATCGTCCCGGTGATAGAGATGCATTTTCATCGTGACTATTTGCGGTTCAATGGGTATGTTACATTTAAATTCGTTAATTATTCGATTTACATTTTTATTTGTTGAATGGAAAAGTTATTTAATTTTTCAAAAACGGGAATTTGTCGTTTTTCATCATCATAATATCTAACGAGAATAATTTCCATATTTTATCTGCCATTTCTTTGCAATAACGAATAAACGTATCGAATAAATTCGATTTATTCTGATAGGATTAATTTCTTTCTTTCTTATCCATTCATGAATGATAATTGAACAATAATCCATTTTTTTTATTCGTTATTTGATGTAACTTTCATCTAACAGTTTCCTATTATACCGACGCGGTATCGATATGCTTGTTCACGATCACGATCGGCCGTCATACTCGAATCTGTCGCTCTCGCCTCTGGCCGCGCGCTATTCTCGCGCTCTGATTGGTCAGTGTTTTTCATTAATAATTCAAAAACTAAGCTTCAGTCAACATTTTGGTAAAGGAAAAAGTTGTTCAGTATCACCCCAGTTACCACCCCCTGAAATTATGCCCACCAGTAGCCGAACACCCTGTATATGTAATCCAAATAATGTAATTATACTATATGTACACCACAATCATATAATTACATATGAATGTATGATATAATAACGTATGAATATCACAATCATGTAATTACATATGAATGTATGATAATATAATTACGTATGAATATCACAATCATATAATTACATATGAATGTATGATAATACAATAACGTATGAATATCATAATCATATAATTACATATGAATATAATGATGTAATTACATATGAATGTATGATAATATAATTACATATGAATCTATAATAATATAATTACATATGAATACCATAATGATATAATTATATGAATATCACAATTATATGTACCAAAAGATAAAATGAAAAGATATTTGATTATACAGTACATAATTTTATTAATACGATTCGTTGTTTTTCAATATTTTTGATACAAAATTTTCGTGGGTCGAAAATGTTCCGCGTGCAGCGACTCATTATCATCTCGTTTTTTAATCACCGGCCGTTTAATCCGAATTTTTCAGGTTTTCGTTGTTCGGCGGACATTATGAAATTACCATGGCCGGAGCACGTATCACGAAATTATCCCGGTAAATCGGCTAGTGACAGTAATTATGTCACCGTCAGGCCGCGTCTATCTCAATTATCTGGTTACATTTCCAAATTTTCGTCCGGTTTAATGGCACTGCTTAAATTTCTAGCCTGGAAACACACGTTCAACCGCCGCTTTCTCTTTCGTGCTTTACAGCGAATCGATGCTCGGCTAATTAATTCGCGTCTGGATCTCTGACAATTTAACGTTAATCAGGTGAACATGATACGAGGAAAGGAAACGGGGACAGGTTTATTATGATTATTACAAAGGCATTGTAACCTCGATCAGATGTCGCTACTTGATATCGATGTGACACGGCTAAGGAAATGTTCATTTCAAAGGGGAATATAATCTCATTACAATAAATGCAAATTTGAAATTTTTTGTACATAAAGAAATATAGAAATATAGTGGTTGTATTTAAAGGAAATTGTGTCAAATTACAAATTGCAGAAACAATCAATTATTTCGCAAGTATGTAAATAGTTTCTTTCAGAAAATTTTTACTCTTTTTGAAATGGTAAATTACGAGAAAATAAGTATTGATAATGTTTTATAAATAAACATCAAACATTTAAAATTCTGGGGAGCAGAATACCTCTTCGCAGTGTGTGTTCTCCTGATACGAAATTTCGATTTACTTAAATTATAAATCATTACTAATAAAGTATTAATTACAAGTAATCGTTATAAGACAAATAATCGTCGTGTACCAAAATCTGAATTATATAAAAAAAATACAAGAACAGCAACGATAAAAGTGCATCAAAGATTCAAAACTGTGAAATTAATGAAATCCTAAATTCAAAGAATAAAAATTTGAAATATTGTTAATTAAATATAATACAATAACTGACAAACAATTAAAAAAATAACATATTCAAACGAATATTGTTTTCTGAAATTAATAAAGATATAGTAGAACAAGAAATGAATGGTAAATAAATAAATATTGATTAATAAATTATTAAAGGAGCAAAAATAATAGACATCTTACCCATTCGCTGTTCCAGCGACGACTGACGCTTGTTGAAGCCGTTTGTTTCATTCTGAACTACGTGGAGGGGATGATTCTTCCAGGAGGGGGTAGAGAATCACTTTATCTTCTTGTCGACGGAGTCTCAACTATGAATAAATATTAACAAGTTCCTGTAAACGTTCATCTAGTTATTTATTTAGTTCCTTTGCAAACATACTTATCAAAGTTTACAATATTTCGTTACTTCTTCCAGTCATACAGATTCTTGCAAATGTATTTAATGGATTTTTTAGGCGCTTTTGGAAAGTACCTGCAAATGTTTAAATTTGATATGTCAAAATACTCAAATTTTCACATTTTCAAATTCCTAAATTCTCAAGTTCCTAAATTCCTAAATTCCTAAATTCCTAAATTCCCAAATTACCAAATTTGTAAATAAACTTGGCAATATAACAAGACTCTCCTATCCCTTTATCACCCATAAACAATATCCCACAAATGTGTCCCTTTTTAAAATAACTCTCCCTGTTTCATAAATTATCTCTCAAAATTCGCATTCTTAAAAATCGTGCATAATCTACATATTTCACTACCTCCACAAACTTCATTTCCTGCATCTCATTTACCTAACTATTTCAATTTGCTGAAATATGAACACCTAAACTGATTCGTAATTAGAACAAGAACTATGAAACCACAGCACGTTGGTCGAATCATTGACTCGTATCACTGAAAATCCAACTACCTAGTACTCCAAAACCGTGCGCAGCCTTTGTTCACCAAAAATGCTATCAATTCTCCCGCATCATTCACCGAATCAATCAAGCCATTCAAAATTACACGTATTGTCTTCTTTACAATGACAGACCACGCGATTTTCGTTGTTTAATACCGCGAGTACATTGCCGGACGATGAATATTGATTGATAAAAGGTGGACGTTCAATAGCATTGTTTTATTCACCACGAACATATTAGCATATTACAATTAATGTACCTTATTGGGGCAATGGATCTTCAGTAGAGTGTGAAGGCACTCGATTCTGATTTCTTTATGATTCTTCTCATTTTTATTTTACTAATATTACGAGGATGTTAGGTGATTTATCTGGACTGTTTCACGAATTCTAATTTCTCAAATTTTGGATCTCTAAATTTTTAAATTTTCATATTTTTAAATTAATTAAGAAATATTGATTTGCGAATTTTCTGGGCTGAAATATTTCAAATTCGAGAATTTCATATTTCCCAATTTCTGATTCCTTATTTTCCCATTTTTAAATGTACCTCGAGTTACCAAAGTAATTTCCTAAATTGTCAAACTTTCATTTCAACAAATACCCTAAATTTTTAAAATTGCCAAAGTTCCAGTTTCCCAACTTCCCTAAAGCTGCAATTTCTCAAATATCCTAAATTACCAAATTCCTCTAATTCCCAAAATTTCCAAACTTCCATTTCCTCAAATTCCCTAAATCTAATTGCCAAAATTCTAATTCCCCAAATTTCCTGAACTACCAAATTCCTCGAATTCCCAAAATGATCAAACTACCAATTCCGTAAATTCCCTCAACAACCAATTGTCAAATCTCCCTGACACCTAAATAGAAATTGTCAAATTGAAACTAGATGCCAATATGCCGAAATTTGCACATGTCGATGGCCATAAATTGGATCAGCTCGATAGTTCTCCGTCCAAATATGTCCCTTTGATTCCCATAAATTTAGAACCTGATGTCACTTTGACGTGTCAACCAGAAATTTCCAAAAATAAATGATTTAGCATGGAAGTTGATATTATTTTGGAATGTTTGCAATGATCGATGTACCGGTGTTCGAAAGGATGGTAGTATCAAGGAATAAGTCGGAAGTTGAGGAGCGTCCCCTTAAAGCAGGAAATCGTATTACTTTGTCCATAATTTAGTTAAGAGCGTCATGCGTGTGACGTGGCACCGTATAGAATAGATCGGAACAACCGAAGCGCGAATAGAACTGGCGTGCAGCCAACCCCCTTGGTCCAGGATCCGTGTAAGTGACTTATTATCCGCCGTTTATATCTGCACTCTCTATTAGAATGCGCTATATAACACGAGTCCTGTACAGGCACACGACTAATTCTTCCTCGTAATTGCGTCTATCATTAAAGGTTGCGTGTAATTGAGCTCATTCGTGATTGTATACGAGTCACTGTACCTCCATTCAGACTGACCTGTCTCTGAACGTCAGCCGGGCTCACCGACTGTTAAGGCGATCCTTTTGTCAATGTCGACAGAGTCATTTTTGGCCGGTGGGACATTTAGGACATTTTGGTTACGTGCAAATTTAGGGAATTTTTGGATGTATTTGGGGATTTGGACGTGGGAATGTGGAGAGTTTTAATGTGGGAGTAGATTTTTGGGAATTTGGGGATTTGAGAATTTGGGGAAAAAAGTTGAAATGGAAACTTTGAAAACCACAGATGGTTAATTCTAATATTCCTTATCTCCTATTCTTACCAAACATTAATTTCCAACTAGTACTTTTATTACCTGATTTTCCTTATCTCCAACAATACAATTTCTGTAAAGAAATCTTAAGAACTCTGCCATATCTGATTCCTCATTCCTCGCCGTTCGTGCTAAAATTCATCAAAGATGTGAATGATAAAAATGTCGTCAATTTGCCGGAAGAACAGCAGTTTACAGTTCCGAGTGTTTCACGGACATAAAACAGCGGGTGACAAAGAAATCTCATGAAAACGGGCCCACAGTCCCACCATTTGTTTCTCACAGGACACAAATGTAGGCGCCGGAAAAATGTGGCCGGAGAATTCGGCGCATCTGGAGCCCTTAATCCTTGTTTATAACGAGTAGCTGGCTAGCTAAAGGGTCTGGTTGGCAAGAGAAGAAAAAGACTCGTTTCACGAACGAATGGCGAGTAGGTATGCAGAAAGTTTGTCGGTCTACGTACACAGTACAACGTTCCAAGTTCACGGGAAAAGTTCCTCAAACTTTCTATGGATAACCAGCCACGTATGATGCAGAGTCAGCTTGGACCATTGCGATTTCTTTTCACTTTATCGACACTTGGGAACAGACGAAAATTATATTAGCACTTTTAAGCGTCGTCATTTTACCTTCTTCATTTTGGTTAAATATTGGGTTGGGAAATGTGATTAAATAGGAAGATCAATAATTTGTTGTTCACTGGTTTAATGATTTGTTGTTTTACTATTTTATTTTTTTACTATTTTACTATTTTATTATTTTGTCATTTTCTATTTTTCCATTTCATTATTTTACTTCTTTGCTATTTTCTCATTTTTAAATTTTACCATTTTACTATTTTATTATTTTATCGTCTTACCATTTTATTCTTTTACTATCTTATTATTTTACTATTTTACCATTTTACTATTTTATTATTTTGTCATTTTCTATTTTACCATTTCATTATTTTACTTATTTGCTATTTTCTCATTTTTAAATTTTACCATATTACTATTTTATTATTTTATCGTCTTACCATATTATTCTTTTACTATTTTACCATTTTACAATTTTACTATTCTATTATTTTATCAAATTACTATTTTATCGTCTTACAATTTTATATTTTTATTATATTTAAATTTTGTCATTTTATGATTCTATCATTTTACTATTTTATTATGTTACTATTTTATCCTCTTACTATTTTAATATTTCACTATTCTGTCACTTTACTATTGTCCCATTTTACCATTTTCACCGCTTTTATAATTTTCATCCTTCTCCCTGCATATCAAATATCCCAGTTTCAAGCACAGACAGTTCAATAAAAGTTAATGACAGAAAATTGTCATAAGATGGCACCTATATTACATCACCTTAAAGATCAGAGTTTAATAAAAACAATTACCTAAACGCTTCATTATTCTTCATACAAAATGGACTTCTAGCAGAAAAAAACAGATCTAAATTTACAATTTAGAACTTTCTATTGTTTCAATAAGTATCACTCATTTTTTATAAATTATATTAAATTAATAAATGGTAGAGATACTTTTATGTCATGGAATTAAACTACCGTTCGAAATTAGTTACAGAGTTTAACATAACGTTGCAGTTTGTTTCAGCTACTGTTTCCATTAACTGTATCCAATTTGTACTTCACTCGCGTACAGATATTCAAAAATAGCTTAAAAAGCACTGAATATAACTTTAAACTACAGTTTGTTCGAACTATTTATTCAAACCATAAAAATTTCTCTACAATTTCATTCGAGGTTGCAATTACTAAATAATCAAATTACACGAATACTAAACGTGTCCAATTGATAATTTAGCATCATCAACAAACTGCAAGCACTAATAACAATTCATTGCATTACTTACCTGCTATCAGAGAATAGAGTAAATGATAACTGATCAAATTGCACCGGTGATTAACCGCTAGTTAGTAATAACACGATTAATATTGTCCACTTCGACGAACGTTTCGACTACGAATACATCCGAAACGATTATCGATATAGAAGCTCTTTATCCAGCAGGAGCAGCTTTATATCCGGTTTCGTTGAACCGTGCCGTTCGTATTTTTCGCCTCGGTGTATCACACTTTCACAGCATTAGAGTGTCAAAGCTGGTGTATCCCAGGAAATCGGATTCTCAGTGTCAAATATTCAGAAATATCCGATAGAATGCGTCGGACATTGGCGAATAAAAATTTGTCGCCGTTTGCAATCGAGCATCTCTCTTTCCGAATAATGTCACCATACTTCAAATATGTACATTCACTCATGAAAAATCACTGAGATATCTGTTACCTACGATTTATAGAAAATCTTTCCTATCGTGTCATATTTTCTTACTGAAATTTTAAACGGATACTGTTAACACAATTTAAGATAGTGTTCAAGTATTAAAAAATTTAATTATTGCAGTCTTCATTGTTATACATTGTCAGTGATTAATTTACACGCATGTCGAAGTCTTATCAGACTGATGTCATTAAGTGTTAGATTAATTTAAGAAATTCTTCTATTGCTGTAAAATGTTTATAATTTTGTATCAGTTAATTGTTTAATAATACAAATTATAATAACAGTCATCATAATTATTATAATATCTTATAATTATTAAATTTATTTCAAAGCATTCGTTTATTTCAATCAACGTATGAAAGAACAATACGTCGCACAAAATTCATCAAAAACAGACGTAAAATAGTATAATGATATATTAAAATCTAATAGTTAATCAAACAGGCAGCTACGAATTTGGTGGCCGTGAAATTTCATCGAATCCGCAATCTACCAGGAATAGGAGTCCCGATGTCCGACTATTTGTCTCCCGAATACTCGTCCACGATCTTCGTCGACATTTATCCCGTGGAATATCGCAGCCAAGGTGAAGTATCGGCCGTCACATTTCCCGTATTGAACATCAATCGAACAATGGAATCGCACAGTTCCACCGCCTTCTTTCGAAGTCGAACCGAACGAACGTTCTTATCCCGTTCTCCTATCCTGAAACACTGCATCTCACCCGGTTATTTAATAGAAAAATCATTTGGATCTCGTCCTATAAAATTCATACCACGCTATTTTAGATTTTTTCATCCGCACAAAGAATGTTCACATCCAGATTTCAACATTTTTAACTAGTAGCGCTAGAACTTGAGGTCTAATCCTCTCCCTGCAATATGCATTCTAAGACCTAACACATATACAGAAATTATATTTCTTAATTTTGAGAATTGACCTTGTTTTAGATCAGTGTCAATTTTATAGTGTATAAATGTTTGTACAAAGAGAGTGTTCTTTCAAAAGGTGCAAAGTAACTTGACATTTTCGTGTTACACGATCCAGCGATTTTATCAAACATCGTGCCGGGTAGTCGCAACCCTCTGTCACCAGGATCAACATAAGGAAAGGGGTGAGAGTATAAACCCCCAAGATGGTCGTGAGCAACGACGACAGCTCGTGCTTCGTTAAAACGTCTTACACGGTTGGCGAGTACATACGTATCCTCCGTGAAATTTTCACCGGTCGAAAATTACGCGAGATTCTCCAAGCCGGTTAGTAATTACGCGCTCGCCAGACGAGTGAACTCTTCTGTAACCGTAAGTGCTTGATATTGTAACCGGTATCAGGAGTAGACGGGGCGAATCGAGGCATAAAATAACGTAATTCGCTGAAAGAAAACTGACTATCTCGCTTCCTTAGAGCTTCTTCTCCAAACGTTCTTGCACATTTTGTGCTTTCGAGAAATCGTGGAATTTTAGTTCTAGCTTGAAATTTCGAAGACAGTAAAATACTAGATAGCAGATTGATATAGTGAAGTAAAATGGCAGATTACTTACATAGCAAAGTAAAATGGATCACTTGTACAATAAAATAGCAAATTATTAATATAGTAAAATAGTGAAGTAGTGTAACAGAAAATTAATAGGAAAATGTACAGTGAAAAAGAATGACGAAAAAATAAAATAGCAAAATGATAAAATACCAAATCGATAAAATAGAACACTCAGGTAGTGAAATAGTAAAACAGTAGAAAAATAAAATGCTATAAATTAATTTTTAATTTGACCTACCTAAATGTATTACAAAACAATATAAAGTAATCGAAAAAAATCATTAGAATTTCAAATTTCATTGTTCTCTTAACTTTAATTAAAAATTAAAATGACCGTGGTAGTTCGCTACATAAAAGTGACAGGACGAAAAACGAGAAATTAAGTTCTTCTATGCTCCATCTGACGGTACTATTTCACTATCGATTTTCCTTGACATCATCTTTCTATTAAAACAGAAGCTAGACGGAGAAGAATTCAGGGAAGAATTTTAATCCACGAACATCCGCGATCTTTAAATAAAGGTAGTTTACCGTTTTTATGCAACACCCGTGTCTAACGTGGAGGAAGTTTCGGGATATAAAGAAGCATACAGAGTCGAAGCCAGGTGGTGAAGAGTATGCTTACTCAATATTTATGTAGCGAAAGTTTCTATTTAGTTACCGACGTGTTCTTTCCACGCGAACTTGTTGCTGAACTTTCGACTCTTGATACCATAGAAATCGAGCATCTCTAATTTCCTTCTTCAATCATTATTTACAAATATCAACAATTACATCATGCAACTTGTACGATATTTTATTTCTGTTTGCATTCTTTTTTCACTAGTCTGATTTTCGACTCCATGCTGCAAATTTAGTTAAATTATTTATTTACAGAAAAAATTCATATTATTATTTATGTGAAGAACTTTTGCTCTTAATGTTGAGATGATATAATTAAAGATGAAATTGGAAGATTCAGTCTTGTTCTTAACAATCTGTATTATAGGGTCTGATCACATCAACTAGTTAAAGTAACTAGTTTTAAATTTCACATTTTGTATTACAAAATTTAGTTGCTTTTGTCGAAATAAATAATTTGTCATATTTTGTTGAAATAAAGAATGGTTGTACTTTATTTTCAATTTGATAACAACTGTATAAAGTTGGTATACAGTATTAATGTGTTAATTTGAAGTTTCCTTCATTTCCATTTCTTACATATACATGTACTTACATTTTATTTCTGTTCTTACATTGTAAACATCTTCACATTTATTTTTCACATTAAAAACTTTTGAATATCGTACACCCTCATATGGTCTATAATAAAAAAATGCAAATTTAACTTTAATATGGACAAACGTGACCCTATTTAAATAAAAACAAACAACTCAAAATTCAAAATATAATAACAAAAGAAGAATGCAAGAACAGTAGACAGAAATAGGAAAGAAAGAAAAATGCTCGATTTTATTTATCTAGATCCTGATATCCGAGTATATTTCAGCGTCGCGCATGAAGTACGAATTCCATCAGATCGCCGGATGATCGAGAATATTCGCATAGTTTTGCACAGAAACTCCGATAGGCGAATAACGTGGTTAAGGTGAGCAGAACAGAGTAGCAGCTATCCGCAACATGTCTCTGCTTTCAGCTAGCAAGATCGTTCTTAACTTTTAGCGTGTTGCTTCGTGTTATAATTGTCTGAACCGTCGATAATTGAAGAGTTGAAATTGCGAACGATGCATACCACTGTATCAAAGTTTCACCACTGAACTTAGTATTTATTAATCCCCAGGCACTCTCCCCTTTAAAACAAGTACATCTTCATTACGTGAGATATTTTCAATTCTGATCAGTCGAAGATTTTTTCATATGTGGTACATGACCACACATGGTATCTCTGATAGAGTTAGTGACAATTTAGTGACAATCTGACAGGGTGTTAGAGTAATTCTAACAGAGATTTTCAAACGTGGATACTAGTAAATTGATCAATTTTGTTAACAAGGTTTAGAGATTAAGTCTCGAAGCTTGTACGTGAGATCCGTGGTCGAAGTGACGTAATAAAAATGTATCAAGAACGAATTTTATTTACTAAAGCAGTACAATATGAAAACAGCAAACACCGACATTCAAAAGAAACATACGAATGCAAGAAGTCTAATGGTGTTAATGGTATCATCACCAATAAAGCTAACCTAATCTAAGCTCTAGATTTAGCGTCTAAGCAATCTGGAAGGAAAACACTGAAAAATTCAGAGCGATTAAGTCCCCAGTATTTTTATCTCGTATCAGTGTGAGAAATTTAGTCGATTTCGCCGGGTGTTCTCGATATCTACAAACGAGAGCGTCTCATTTGAAGATCCCTGCAAAGAATGGTAGACGAATACTGTTCGTAAATAGCGTTCCGCGTCTCGTCGGGATAATCCGGAATATTCGTATAGTTTTGTAGGCGGCAGGCGATAGGTGAATAAGGAGTGGGTTTAGGCGAGGAGAGCAGAGGAGGATCTGTCCGCAACACGTCTCTGCTCTCAAGCGGAGCGAGCTCGCCCCGAGGCATCCAAGTTTACTTACAACTTCACTGCCAACTTCTCAATATTCATCCCAATTATATACCGAAGCTTGTGCGCAATTGCGACGGTATACAAGCGTCGCGACGACGACGATACGCGATGCGCCGCTAACACCACGGGATGTATGTACACATGAGCAAAAGCACTCGGTTGACGTTCCGAGAAATGATCTCACCCTTCTTCGCACACCTCGTTACACCCGTTACGATACCTCCCGGGAGTCTAAGGCTATTCCTTCGCTTTATATCACAGATTATGCTAATTTTACCTTATATAATGTTAGATGCTTTTGGAGAGAGTAATGTTCTACATTTTTTTTCTTGTCAGTACATTTATTGGCGTATGTTTTGGAATACTGCAAATGGGTTGTAATTAAATAATTTTTATTTTATTAATAAATTCACTTCTGTGCGAAAATCATATAGTCAGGTTTAATATTCTGGGAATCTATTGTTTTTTTACTCTATTTAAATTTCAGTGTTCCTCAACTGAATTCATTTTTGCGTCAAGAGGTAATTTATTAGTTACATAAAAGATTTGCACTCTGTTTTGGAGATTTATGTACTTTTTTATTTCTTGCATTTTGTGGTGGTATGAATTTTGGAGTCCTTTTATTTTTTATGTATTAGGAAAACAAGTTTGGCCATTTTTTTATGTTTTTAGTTTAATGCCTCAACTCCTAAATTTCTAAATTTCTAGATGTCTTAATTCATAAATTTTCGAATCGTTAAATTCTTAATCTAGCTTCATTATTTTGAAATTATAAATTTCTAAACATTTCAATGTTCAATTTCTCAAATTTTCAAAGTGTACATGTAAATTTGCAAATATCCTTATAATTTTTGCCATCTAAACTTCCTAATTTCTAGTTTAAAAATCTTTTGCAGTAAGATTTAAAAACCTGATAATTTGCAAATTTGATATTCCTCTTTCTGTATCTAGTCAATTCTAAAATGTGCAAATATAACATTTCTCCTTCTGAATCTCGTAAATTTAAAAATATGCAAATATAAAATTCCTTTCTAAATCCTATGAATTCACAAGTTTGAATAAAATGTTTTACATATTTATGTTATTTGCAGTGTTCGCTCCGATGTGTACGACAAATCGAAACGTCACAGGATGAGACTTTGTTACATCGCCGAGGCGTTGGCCACTCGAGATTTCACCGATTAAACTTTTTGCGGTGAGTATCATTGTCTGAACCGGTGTGGTGCACTTGACACAAAACTTTCATTTATACGAGGCGTCGGCTTATTTGAATTCCAAATAAACGCGTAATGTATTTATTGCCTTCGTGGTGCAAAACAAACTTGAATCAACTGAGATGAACTTGTTGCTTTGTGACTGCCACATAAGTAAATACATATATCCTACGCTGGATGATCAGGAATCTCGTTTCATTGTTTAAAACTGCAAATAAAGTTTGTGTTTCATCAAGATTCGCATATCGTTTTGATCGAAGTACAACACAGTTAAAATTAAGTTTTTTTATGATGACTTTTTTGTTAGAAAAAGTCAATTATTATTGAACTATTTTAGAATAATATTTAATAATAAATTCTTTCTTTCGTTATTTGGTTATTAGTCAAGTTAGTAGGGGTTTGATTGTTAATAAAATTATATAAAATGTTATTTATCTGTATATAACTATAAATTATTATTGTAAATTTAAAATTATTAAATTACAAATTTTAAGTTAAAAATCCACATGTAATTATAAAAGTACTGAATAATATTTTATTATAAGTATAAAATACTAAAATAATTTTTCATTATATTCGTTGCTATTTTTGTTAAAATTTTGTTCACCCAATTTCATTTTAAAAAGCAATATTATCCTTCTGAAATGACAAAATAATTTTGCTACCTTTAAATAGTTGAATATAATTAAATAAAAAATTAGTGAAGCCTAATATGTGTAATTTCGGTGAAAAAGTCCTAATAAAATTATACGAAATAAATGAATAAAATTTCAGTGGAGTTGTTCCAACAAATCCTTTTTCATTAAAGCATTTTCATTGTTAGGTCTGGGATATTCGCTGGAAATAACGTTCACAGGATCCGATAAATTAAATTGCCTAGATGTTTGAAAGCCACTAAATTATTTCGACCCATTCTTCAGTATTCCATTACGTATTGAAAATAGACTGTATAATGTAAAATCAAATGCAAAATTAGATTATGTCTGCGGTTCAAATATGAAATTTCACCAATTTTTGGTTAATCATTATTCACTTTTTATGTACTACAACAAGATTAAATTGTATAATATTAATCTCTCACAAAATTTCTAAACTTTCCTAATATAAAATCTACAAAAACAAATTAAACAATTTTAACATTACTAAATCTCCAATTTCTAAATTGTCCAAACCCTCAAGTTGAAAAACTCAAACATTCATAAATCCATAAACAAAAAGATTTGTAATGCAAAGTAATGTGTATAGAATTCTGTACGAAGCGTCGTGGATTTTTTGAATAAACATAACTCGAAACAAAAGACGGTAACACACAAACAAGGTGCAACAATAATGTCACAGGTGATAAGAGTTATGTTGTCCCGGACGCTATATCAGCAAGATTAATTGCACTTCTGACAAAACCGTACATGGTGGATAAAGTTGCTCATAAAATCGTTACCTGTTATTGACACACGTGGTATCGCAATAGCCTCTGGGGGTCTTTCGATGCTCGGATAAATACGATTTACTCTTTATTCCCTTTTAATTCGACTCCGGTGCTTCTCGAACACGCCTCTCTTACATAATAAGATTACATTTGATCGAACTTGAAACGTACTTCGAGATACGTCTCGAGAAATTGCTGCTTGAAGCATCTACCGACTTTCATTTTAGTTACATTTAAACATTAATTTTAACTACCTTAAACGTTCACGTTGTTAATATTTCATAATCAGTGGACTTTAGGGAATTCAAGCTTCTTGAAGGATATTTTCTTTTACTAATAATTGATGAGTGGGACAAACTGCAATTTTTAAGTTTACGTATTTTTCAGTTTTCACAGTTTCAAATTTTCAGGTGTTCAAAGTTTCAAATGTTTATTTCAGAATTTCTATAATAAAAATTTTCTAAAATCCAAAGTTCCTTTTCCAAATTCCTTAATTTATACATAGTCAGTACTAGTATACTGTTCTAAAATATTAATAATAGGGTCTAATAATTCTAACATATTATAAATGAGACCTAACCTATCAGTGTGATTTAATACATCAACTTATATCATCTATATGATCAATTCTATTGTGCTAGCTATGTATGTAGTTATCTATGTGACCTAACATATTATCCTACATATCTCCTACCTATCAATGCATGTTAACTAACATATTACTAATTACAAATATTATTCTTATATTACCTATGAGACCTAACCTATCAGTGTGATTTAATACATCAACTTATATCATCTATATGATCAATTCTATTGTGCTAGCTACGTATGTAGTTATCTATGTGACCTAACATATTACCCTACATATCTCCTATCAGTGCGATCTAATCATCCTAATATATGATCAATACCACCCTATACACCACCGTAACTAACCTAACCTAACATTTTACTCTACCATACAGATCTAATATATTATTCCACAAATCATCAGTGCTAATATATTCTATTACATTACCAATTCCATGTAATACATTATCGTAATATATAATCGATGCGGTTAACATCCTCAGTGCACTCTCAGGTCCGCGGAAAAGCTCGACTGCTTTTTTCCCCGAAGGATTAGTACAATGCTCGAGCGTAATAAACGACGCCACTTTCCGTTGAGTTACTTTTTCATGGCCCACTGTATATTCTTTTAGGGACGACAGTAAAAAGTTTGACGGTCTACTCTAGAAACCACCCTCGCTACCTCGTTTCGATCCTGTCTTTCTGACTCGAGGAAGAAGATGCCTGTCCCGAGCGTCACGATTTAGACCCTCAATCATTCTAAGATTCTGTTCTACGGAAAATTTTATGGCCACCTTGGATTCGAAACGGTGATTCCGATTTTGATGTACCTGTGGACACTTTGTGCTCTTGTAACAGCAGTTTTCGAACATTTATTCACTGTTCTCGAAATTTAGGGTAATTTTCAAGGTTAATAATTGTAACTGTAATTGCAAAGTTTTAATTGTGATATGAATTGTCAGCTGTTTTGGTTATGTATTTGTGGATTTGTGAGGTTAGAAGTTCGAGATTTTAGGAATTTAGAAATTTAATTTTTACTTGTATAATATTTAATGATACAAATAAATTTTTACTCTTATTTCGAAAAATAAATTCAATTTTTACTCTCATGTGGAAGTTCCAGATAAGGATTAAAATTTTTATCACTAGTTGATAAAGTCTTCAATTATTGAACCTCAATTTGGCTATTTAAAAATAAAAATCAGGTGCTAATCTTCAATTTTAAAATCATTCAATTTACTACAGTTCATGACTAAATACAATAAAGTAAAAGTATGATAATTTTTCGGTAGAAAATTAATTGTAAATTTCTACTAAATTGAGAAAATGTTTGAAAGCCGGTGCTAGACAGTCTAGGAATTGAAATCCAAGCAGACCTGATTAAAAATGAAAAATTCTCCGCGATATCCCAAGAATTATATAAGAAATAATAAAAGGGGTCGTGCAATATTCAGGAACCTTTTATTCGGAATCCAAGAAGGCAGGAAATCTCGTTTCAATAACTTAACAGTTCATCACAGGATCACGTTAAGAAACAGTCACTGGGCCATAACGGAGTTGTAAAGGTAAGCTGATTGGCCATGGAAATTATCGAAATTTCAATTTCCCGTTCCCCGGTAGTTACAGTTAAAATACGTTCCCGAGTATCTCGCTCATTTTTATAGTCATTACCGTCGGCATAATTTTTCGTACATCCAGCGCCGGGAAGCGAGTAAGTCGTCCCGTATTTCTGCCACGGAAGAGAGAGAGAAGAGTACACGGGAACCAACTAGAGAGATGGTAACAGAACGTTGGAGAGGAAGAGAAAAGATCCCGGGAAATTTGTATTCAATTTCGGTGGAACTGTTTTGTTTTACTCGGTTTCCCTGCATACATTACACCGGAAGACGTGCTCCGCGTTTCAAACGCTCTTTATATTAGGTCATTAAATATGAAACTTGACAAACAGAACGTAAACCTTCTATTTCTTCGGGAAACTGAAATCGTTTATTTTTAATCGATTTTATTGTACGTTGTCGATTTATAAGATGACGATCTAGTTTTGTATTTTTAAGGGTTTGTATGTGGATGTCGCTACTTGAGAACTTTCCCGCCAAGTTTTTTAGATATTCTTAAATTTTGTATTGAACAGAAGTTAAATCAGTGAAAGAGAATGAAGAAGCAAAGAAAAAATATTACGGATAAAGAATGACGAAAGTCAAAGTTTGTATTTGTTTAAGGTTCACATATGGTGACTATCCATGTGATCAATGGGGTTTGATATGTTATCCTAATATGTTAACAATGCGATCTATGGTATCAGTACGATAATATCACTCTGACATACTGTCAATATAATTATTCTGAATACTATATATTACCAATGCGATATAATACGTTATCCTGACATACTATTCAGTAGACCTAATATATTATCTTAATTTGCCGTTGTATCGATTTGCTCCTGCATCAACTTGTCTCAGAATTAACTTGTCCTTGTATCAATTTGCTCCTGCATCAACTTGTCTCAGTACCTGTCCTATCAATTTTCTCCTGTATAAATTTGCCTCTGTATCAGTTTGTTTTTGTTTGTCCTTATATGAATTTGTTTCTGTATCAATTTACTATAACTTGTATCAATTTGAATTGTATCAATTGTATGAATATGTAATATGAATTGTCCTTGTATCAATTTGCTCTTGTATTAATTCATCTCTCTACCAATTTGCCTTTGTATCAATATATCTCTTTAGCAGTCTGCCCCTGTATCAGCTTATCCTTGTATCAATTTACTTCTACCTTAATCTGCCCATGTATCAATTTTTCCTTGTACCAATTCATCTCTCTATCTATTTGCCCTTGTATAAATTTATCTCCCTATCAATTTACCCTTGTATCAATTGTCACTGTATTAATTTACCCCTATCTCAATTTGCCCTTATATCAATTTTCCCATATATCAATTTGTCCCTGCATCAATTTGCCCTTACATCAATTTACCTTTGTATCAATTCATCTCCTTATCAATTGACCCTTATATCAATTCATGTCCCTATCAATTTACCCTTGTATCAATGGTCACTGTATTAATTTACCCCTCTTTCAATTTGCTCTTATATAAATTTTCCCATATATCAATTTAACCCTGCATCAATTTGCTCTTGTATCAATTTATCCTTGTATCACGTCATCTCCCTATCAATTCACCCTTGTATCAATTGATCTCTCTATCAATTTACCCCTATATCAATTTTCCCTTGTATCAATTGTCACTATATTAATTTACTCCTATCTCAATTTGCCCTTATATCAAATTTCCCATATATAACTTCATCCCTATATCAATCTCCTCTATCAATTCACCCCGAGTTCATCTTGCCCTTGTATCAACCCCTTCATCAATTTACCTCCGAATTCTGAACTTTGCAAAAATAAATAGTAATAACGACAGTAGAATTCTCTTAAGCTCTGATTTCCGGAAGTGGCTTGAACGCGCGCGCGCACAGCCCCAACTTTATTCTATCTTCGAAATTAGTTCAGCCGTCTTGGCACGTCTTTGTCGAGCTGTTGGTGATAAAGTTTAGTATGCTAATTCGCAGAACAGCTGCGCAGCTTCTCCGTCCCGAGCAAAATACCAAAATTATTGAATTTAAATTGCTGTAATTAAAATGTCTTACGCCCGCCGACAAATTTCCAGATTCACGATATTAATTCCGACCGCTTGCCGCCTATAACGCGAACGCATTGTGGATACTTAAATCGGTTAAATGGCATTCAAGCTGTTCCGTTTTCTGTCTATAAGTATTTTTTCAATCACATCTTTCAATGTCTTTAACACTGAAACTATTTGATCAAGAAGGTCAAATGACCGGTCTATGAGTTTTTATTACGAGTTGCAAAATTTGGGGTTTTCTTGAAATCTGTGGTGTTTTTCGTGGAGATACAGAATTAATATGGACGGGTACTAAATTTCTAAATTCGAATTTTTTGGGATTTTTAAAGTAAAAATAGTTAGTTTCTATTTTTCTGGTTTTGCAATTTCTGTATTATTAAATTTACTAGTTTTGTATTTCTGGATTTGTAATTTCTGCACGTGTAAATTTACAATTTTTACATTTCTGAACTTGCAATTTTTTATATTTCTAAAGTTACAATTTTTACATTTATAAATTTGTAAATTCCCTAATCAGCAATGTCTACATTTCTAATTTACAATTTTACAAATTTGATATTTTGCAAATTCCACACATGTAAATCTACACACATCCTCACACACTCGATCATGCCTTCAGAAGTTCAATACTAATTAATAAATTTGTACAAACCCAATTTCACATATTGTAAAATTCACAAATTCCACACATGTGGATCTATCAACCCCCAAACCCTTCAATCATGAAATCTCCACAAACCCAATTTCACAAATTTTTAAATTCAGAAATTCCACACATGTACATCTACCAACCCCCCAACTCCTCGACCATTAAATCTCCACAAACACGTCAGAATTCTAAAATTCACAAATTCCACACATGTAAATCTCCACACCCCCAAACTCTTCAATCATTAAATCTCCAAAAACACGTGAAAACTCTAAAATTCACAAATTCCACACATGTGAATCTCCACACCCCCAAACTCTTAAATCATTAAATCTGCCCAACCACGTCACAAATTCTAAAATTCGCAAATTCCACACACAAAGACCTACCATCCCTCTCTCCTTCCACCCCAAAATTACATCCCCAAAAAACTTAACAATTCCCCCTTGAAACCCATAAATCTCCACCATACTCAAAGCGCATCCATTGAAACGCACATCGAAAACAGCAGGATACGACGATATCCGAAAGTGGCACATACAAACCGATAATCGACGTTATTGTTGGGTGATCGTCGAAAAAATAGTAACGGGCGTTGATCGCGCGTTAATGGCCTATAACGAGCGTCTCAATTAGAGGGTGACCAATTAAGATCAGGCGGAGTGGGGGTTGGTTTAAATTCAGCGTGAGGGTAGCGCGAGTCGTACGCTCCATAAGTTAACGCTCCACCTGTTCGGCGTTGAGGGAGGGCTGGCGCTTTTCAGCTTTCATGGAGGAATGAATAGGGCAAGCCTGGCAACCGGCCAGACAGCAAGTAACTTATTATATCTGGCATTAAATTATTATAGAGCTCGGTCGACAATGGGCACGGCGGAGTGCATAGGAAACGATTAAACTGAATGACAGATCTAGACTGCTCCATTCGTAATCCAACGTTTGCCCGTGCCCGCCTTGTTATACGCCCGCGTACACTCTCCACGCGAACGAATATTCGAATGCATAAACATTCGATCACTTATCGTCCATTTGCAATCGGGTTTTTGGTGTAGTGGAATTATTTTTATACTGGTTATTTTTTGGGGATGGGTATGTCTTGCACTTATGCATTTGTCATGTGGATAGGTGCTGTTTTTGGGTTAGTTGTGTATTTTCTTGTGGACTTGGATTAAATATGTGTACAAATTTTAGATTAATGAATTTTAGGATTTCCAAGTTCTCAAAATTCTAATTGTCAGATTTGTGAACTCTCAATTTCTCAAATTTGTAAATTCACAAATTTTTAAATTCTCACTCTCAAGCTTTCGAACTACCAAATTTCTGAATTTCTAAACTACCAAAATCCCAAACTTCCACGTTCTCAAATTTTCAAATTCTTACATTTTCAAACTTCTAAATTTTTAAATTCTCAAATTCCACAAATTCCCAAATTCTTGAACTCTCAGACTCTCAAATTTCAAAATTCTCGAATTATCAATCTTTCGAATTTCTACACTCTCAAATTTCCAATCTCTCAAATTTCCAATCTCTCAAATTCCCAATCTCTCAAATTCCCAATTTTTCAAATTTCCACTCTCTCAAATTCCCAATCTCTCAAATTTCAAATTTCTCAAATTCTCAATTTCTCAAATTCCCAATCTCTCAAATTCCCAATTTTTTAAATTTCCAATCTCTCAAATTCCCAATTTTTCAAATTCCCAAATTTTGAAATTTCCAATCTCTCAAATTCCCAATTTTCCAAATTTCCAATCTCTCAAATTTTCAATCTCCCAAATTTCCAATCTCTCAAATTCCCAATTTCTCAAATTTCCAATCTCTCAAATTTCTAAATTCTCAAAATCTGAAATTACCATTTTCTAAATTTCCAAATTCTGAAATCTCCAAATTGCTCAAATTCGTAATACTGAAATTTCATAATCTCCAAATTAAAAAAACAAATTTGAGATAATAACATAACTTCCTTTAAGGAAGGAATTAAAAACAGCAACATAACCTACAAATTTAAAAAGCAATTTTGAAATAACAACACAATCTCCAAATTTAAAGAACGAATTAAAGGTATTAAAATAATGTCCACGTTTAAAGAAGAAATCAAAGGCAGCAACATAAACAGTATCGCTAATAAATTACGCAGGAAGATTAACGGTATGAAAATTGGCCACACACTGTCGGCACGTGGTTGAATATTTCATTACTGTTTTAATGTTCGCTGTCATAATTTTCATCGATTGCGGTTTTATGCCTGTGACGGTGTTGTACGAATACGTGGCTGGTATATTATCGCTTGTCGCTAAATTTATTCTCAAGCTGACGCCAATGGTGGCTACTTGTTCTTCAATTCTACCTCAGACATTTCGGCTCAATTATCTAAGCTGCATTTAATCGACCACGTTACGTAGATTCCAACGATTCAACGTATATTTGCTTCTACTTCATTTGCATTCCGGCATTCGATTTAATTGCGCGTTAAATTAGCGCAGATTAGCCATCTTTCATAGTTCAATTGTTCCTTGCATTTTGGATGATGAGTTTCTGCTCGTAAGTTTCGTAATCAGAGACGTTTATTTTGGTCGTGTTTAATTGATCGTATACGAACGAATGTGTAAAATTCATTATTTATAATTGAATTTACAGAATTGGGAATATATAATTGAATCTGAATGATTGAATATGTACAAATGAATTTATATAATTGAGTATATGTAAATAAACATATGACACTGAACATACATGATGGAACATGTATAATTGGACATAAATAATTGAACATATCTCATTGAACATATGTGATCGAACATATGTAATTGAACGTATATGATGGAACATATATAATTAGACATAAATAATTGAACATATATAATTGAACGTATGCGATAGAACATATATAATTAGACATCAATAATTTAACACATTTCATTGAACATATGTAGGTAGACATGTATAATTGAATATATCACTGTACATAGATAGTTGAACAGAAAATATCGTGCAAGTCTTTCTCTATTTTATATAGACGCGCGTTTTGAAACGATACCACTGTCGCCATCTTGGAAAGCCATCCGGAAAGAGACAAATGAGACAAAAGTCCTTTTTAAATAAACTATTTTGAATATTAATTTATGTGAACGCAAAGTATATCTGTAATCGTAAGATTATTATAATAAAATTTTGCTGTAATTGAATTTTACTTCATTTTCTGGCATGAAGTACTATGCTTCAAGTTTTTAAAGTTTATAGAACTTATAAAATAGATTTTAAGGATACTGATACATAGATAAAATTAATGAGAAGGAATTAAATTGTATAGTGTATATTATCGACGATGAGTACAAACTCATCTGAGTAGCTCTGCGAATGGTACCGCTCGTGTTATCTGGCGGGGACATATCGAACTATGATCAAAATGTTGAATTATCAGAAGAGAATAAGGGTATAGCGTGATCTGTAAATATTTGGTTGACAGTCGAGAAATTATTTACGGATGGAAATTTCTAGTCTTGTGGAACAATTTTTTTTTACAAATTGATTGAAAAAGAAGAGAAAATACTTAATGTGGACAAATGTAGCAGTTAAATAATTAAATAGTTCAGAAGAGCAGATACCTTCTGTCGGTAAAATAGGAATTACCACATGCGTTGTAAACAAAATTGGGCTGTACTTCCGAAAACCTCCATACTTCAAATTGGCTGAAATTTTGGGAATGGATTTCTTTTTAATAAAAATGATGCTTCCGAGAAGGATTTTTGGCGACTCGAGAAAAAATTTCGTATCATTTGGGTGTCACTCCCTACTTTACCGACACAATTATTACCGGCAGGAATAGTTGAGGCAGATTGAAGGCAACTTTGATGCTATGAAATCTGCTATTTTCAATTCTTTTTAAAAGGTATCTATGTATCAAGAGTAGTACTATATGTATAATTAGGTTAGGTTAACTTTCGGAGTGTCCATTGTATAAAGCGTAGATAACAGTAGATGCAAATACTACGCCGATAAAATAGGGAGTGACACCCAAATGATAAAACACTTTTTCTCGAGTCGCCAAAAATCCTTCTCTGAATCATTATTTTTATTAAAAAGAAACCCATTCCCCAAATTTCAGCCAATTTGGAGCATGGAAGTTTTCGGAAGTTCAGCCCAAAATTGTTACAAAATAAATAAAATGCCAACTCAAATATGTATCATAGTTAGTATAAAGAAAATTTATACTAACATTATCCGAAGATTGTACGATAATATTCATAGTAACTATACTCGTATTAAAATAATCGAACTATTTCTTGTGTTGTTTCAGAGCATCCTACGACATGAACCAGAGGAGCTATAAAGCATGAGACTCATCGATTGCTGACTTATATCACTGCAATCATTTCAGAGACCGCATCTTGACCCATGATCGATTGGCTGCTTTTACACCATCTGAATCAGACGGCTTCTCGACCAGATTGACAAAGAAGCAATCTCCTGAAAACACAAGAAAATCATGACGATAAATAAACTCTTTTTATGGAATCGGATTTCGGAAATCATACATTTATATTATATATTGTTCATGCATGTAATCATACATGTATATTCTTCTTCGACATATTTAAATTTATTTATGTGAACATGCGAGAAACAAGATTTTATAATTTTGTACATAATGTTTTATAAATTTAATGTAGAAATAGATACAAGAATATGCGTGCGAAACTACACGGTGGTAAATTAATATAATATCTATTAAAATATCTACTAACTGCTGTATTAGAATTTATTTTTCTTTAATTCTTAATGTCAGTTACTTATCGAGTGAATTATTGTTATGTCTAACATAGTATATTGTTTTTGTAACTTCTACACATGATCACATGCGAAATATTTGTTCCAAGCGTGGATATGTTGCAAGTTGTTGATTAATTAACATACTTCTGCATAATATTAAAAAGTGCAATTTATAAATTCATGTCAATGTTACTTTTAAATTATCTGAATAAATGTTTGTGAAATTATTATTATTTGATCGTCCTTTATTACCCTCATATTAGAATAATATGCGTTGAAAGAGAATTAATTTGAAAAGAAAGATTTCCAGTGTCAGAAAAAAATACAGTTGGTACCATCTAGCCCTCAACAGTCGAATTAATGAAACTAAAATTCGGAAACAAATTTTTGCATCAATCAATTATCCCGACTTATTAACCTTATCAAAACATTCAGAAGCTAAGAGAGCAAGTAGAAAGAATCAATATTTCATAAATTACTTTAAGAACAAAGCAACTAGCGCCCCAATAAACTAGAGATTACGTTATCATAAGATGATATGAGTGATGAAAACAGATAATAACAAAATTGCATTATTAAATAATAATATTACATAATTAATTTTCTGAATATAATTTGTGCGCTTTTAATTATTCGAAAGTTTGTTGGCAAAAATCCGGAAATTTTTGGTGAAAAACGGCTGCGCAGTCGGTAACCGTTAGAGTTAGGCATGCGCAGTAAGTTTTCCAAAAAGAGGCTTAGCCCAGAAAAGTCGAAAAGGGCACTTTCCACGATGACGTAATTGGTTTTTGAATCGGAGCACTTTTAATTTTTCGAAAGTTTGTTGGCAAATATCCGGAAATTTTTGGTGAAAACCGGCTGCGCAGTCGGTAACCGTTAGAGTTAGGCATGCGCAGTAAGTTTTCCAAAAAGAGGCTTAACCCAGAAAAGTCGAAAAGGGCACTTTCCACGATGACGTAATTGGTTTTTGAATCGGAGCACTTTTAATTTTTCGAAAGTTTGTTGGCAAAAATCCGGAAATTTTTGGTGAAAACCGGCTGCGCAGTCGGTAACCGTTAGAGTTAGGCATGCGCAGTAAGTTTTCCAAAAAGAGGCTTAACCCAGAAAAGTCGAAAAGGGCACTTTCCACGATGACGTAATTGGTTTTTGAATTGGAGCACTTTTAATTTTTCGAAAGTTTGTTGGCAAAAATCCGGAAATTTTTGGTGAAAATCGGCTGCGCAGTCGGTAACCGTTAGAGTTAGGCATGCGCAGTAAGTTTTCCAAAAAGAGGCTTAACCCAGAAAAGTCGAAAAGGGCACTTTCCACGATGACGTAATTGGTTTTTGAATTGGAGCACTTTTAATTTTTCGAAAGTTTGTTGGCAAAAATCCGGAAATTTTTGGTGAAAATCGGCTGCGCAGTCGGTAACCGTTAGAGTTAGGCATGCGCAGTAAGTTTTCCAAAAAGAGGCTTAACCCAGAAAAGTCGAAAAGGGCACTTTCCACGATGACGTAATTGGTTTTTGAATCGGAGCACTTTTAATTTTTCGAAAGTTTGTTGGCAAAAATCCGGAAATTTTTGGTGAAAACCGGCTGCGCAGTCGGTAACCGTTAGAGTTAGGCATGCGCAGTAAGTTTTCCAAAAAGAGGCTTAACCCAGAAAAGTCGAAAAAGGCACTTTCCACGATGACGTAATTGGTTTTTGAATCGGAGCACTTTTAATTTTTCGAAAGTTTGTTGGCAAAAATCCGGAAATTTTTGGTGAAAATCGGCTGCGCAGTCGGTAACCGTTAGAGTTAGGCATGCGCAGTAAGTTTTCCAAAAAGAGGCTTAACCCAGAAAAGTCGAAAAGGGCACTTTCCACGATGACGTAATTGGTTTTTGAATCGGAGCACTTTTAATTTTTCGAAAGTTTGTTGGCAAAAATCCGGAAATTTTTGGTGAAAACCGGCTGCGCAGTCGGTAACCGTTAGAGTTAGGCATGCGCAGTAAGTTTTCCAAAAAGAGGCTTAACCCAGAAAAGTCGAAAAGGGCACTTTCCACGATGACGTAATTGGTTTTTGAATTGGAGCACTTTTAATTTTTCGAAAGTTTGTTGGCAAAAATCCGGAAATTTTTGGTGAAAATCGGCTGCGCAGTCGGTAACCGTTAGAGTTAGGCATGCGCAGTAAGTTTTCCAAAAAGAGGCTTAACCCAGAAAAGTCGAAAAGGGCACTTTCCACGATGACGTAATTGGTTTTTGAATTGGAGCACTTTTAATTTTTCGAAAGTTTGTTGGCAAAAATCCGGAAATTTTTGGTGAAAATCGGCTGCGCAGTCGGTAACCGTTAGAGTTAGGCATGCGCAGTAAGTTTTCCAAAAAGAGGCTTAACCCAGAAAAGTCGAAAAGGGCACTTTCCACGATGACGTAATTGGTTTTTGAATCGGAGCACTTTTAATTTTTCGAAAGTTTGTTGGCAAAAATCCGGAAATTTTTGGTGAAAACCGGCTGCGCAGTCGGTAACCGTTAGAGTTAGGCATGCGCAGTAAGTTTTCCAAAAAGAGGCTTAACCCAGAAAAGTCGAAAAAGGCACTTTCCACGATGACGTAATTGGTTTTTGAATCGGAGCACTTTTAATTTTTCGAAAGTTTGTTGGCAAAAATCCGGAAATTTTTGGTGAAAATCGGCTGCGCAGTCGGTAACCGTTAGAGTTAGGCATGCGCAGTAAGTTTTCCAAAAAGAGGCTTAACCCAGAAAAGTCGAAAAGGGCACTTTCCACGATGACGTAATTGGTTTTTGAATTGGAGCACTTTTAATTTTTCGAAAGTTTGTTGGCAAAAATCCGGAAATTTTTGGTGAAAATCGGCTGCGCAGTCGGTAACCGTTAGAGTTAGGCATGCGCAGTAAGTTTTCCAAAAAGAGGCTTAACCCAGAAAAGTCGAAAAGGGCACTTTCCACGATGACGTAATTGGTTTTTGAATTGGAGCACTTTTAATTTTTCGAAAGTTTGTTGGCAAAAATCCGGAAATTTTTGGTGAAAATCGGCTGCGCAGTCGGTAACCGTTAGAGTTAGGCATGCGCAGTAAGTTTTCCAAAAAGAGGCTTAACCCAGAAAAGTCGAAAAGGGCACTTTCCACGATGACGTAATTGGTTTTTGAATTGGAGCACTTTTAATTTTTCGAAAGTTTGTTGGCAAAAATCCGGAAATTTTTGGTGAAAATCGGCTGCGCAGTCGGTAACCGTTAGAGTTAGGCATGCGCAGTAAGTTTTCCAAAAAGAGGCTTAACCCAGAAAAGTCGAAAAGGGCACTTTCCACGATGACGTAATTGGTTTTTGAATCGGAGCACTTTTAATTTTTCGAAAGTTTGTTGGCAAAAATCCGGAAATTTTTGGTGAAAACCGGCTGCGCAGTCGGTAACCGTTAGAGTTAGGCATGCGCAGTAAGTTTTCCAAAAAGAGGCTTAACCCAGAAAAGTCGAAAAAGGCACTTTCCACGATGACGTAATTGGTTTTTGAATCGGAGCACTTTTAATTTTTCGAAAGTTTGTTGGCAAAAATCCGGAAATTTTTGGTGAAAATCGGCTGCGCAGTCGGTAACCGTTAGAGTTAGGCATGCGCAGTAAGTTTTCCAAAAAGAGGCTTAACCCAGAAAAGTCGAAAAGGGCACTTTCCACGATGACGTAATTGGTTTTTGAATTGGAGCACTTTTAATTTTTCGAAAGTTTGTTGGCAAAAATCCGGAAATTTTTGGTGAAAATCGGCTGCGCAGTCGGTAACCGTTAGAGTTAGGCATGCGCAGTAAGTTTTCCAAAAAGAGGCTTAACCCAGAAAAGTCGAAAAGGGCACTTTCCACGATGACGTAATTGGTTTTTGAATCGGAGCACTTTTAATTTTTCGAAAGTTTGTTGGCAAAAATCCGGAAATTTTTGGTGAAAATCGGCTGCGCAGTCGGTAACCGTTAGAGTTAGGCATGCGCAGTAAGTTTTCCAAAAAGAGGCTTAACCCAGAAAAGTCGAAAAGGGCACTTTCCACGATGACGTAATTGGTTTTTGAATCGGAGCACTTTTAATTTTTCGAAAGTTTGTTGGCAAAAATCCGGAAATTTTTGGTGAAAATCGGCTGCGCAGTCGGTAACCGTTAGAGTTAGGCATGCGCAGTAAGTTTTCCAAAAAGAGGCTTAGCCCAGAAAAGTCGAAAAGGGCACTTTCCACGATGACGTAATTGGTTTTTGAATTGGAGCACTTTTAATTTTTCGAAAGTTTGTTGGCAAAAATCCGGAAATTTTTGGTGAAAATCGGCTGCGCAGTCGGTAACCGTTAGAGTTAGGCATGCGCAGTAAGTTTTCCAAAAAGAGGCTTAGCCCAGAAAAGTCGAAAAGGGCACTTTCCACGATGACGTAATTGGTTTTTGAATTGGAGCACTTTTAATTTTTCGAAAGTTTGTTGGCAAAAATCCGGAAATTTTTGGTGAAAATCGGCTGCGCAGTCGGTAACCGTTAGAGTTAGGCATGCGCAGTAAGTTTTCCAAAAAGAGGCTTAACCCAGAAAAGTCGAAAAGGGCACTTTCCACGATGACGTAATTGGTTTTTGAATTGGAGCACTTTTAATTTTTCGAAAGTTTGTTGGCAAAAATCCGGAAATTTTTGGTGAAAATCGGCTGCGCAGTCGGTAACCGTTAGAGTTAGGCATGCGCAGTAAGTTTTCCAAAAAGAGGCTTAACCCAGAAAAGTCGAAAAGGGCACTTTCCACGATGACGTAATTGGTTTTTGAATTGGAGCACTTTTAATTTTTCGAAAGTTTGTTGGCAAAAATCCGGAAATTTTTGGTGAAAATCGGCTGCGCAGTCGGTAACCGTTAGAGTTAGGCATGCGCAGTAAGTTTTCCAAAAAGAGGCTTAACCCAGAAAAGTCGAAAAGGGCACTTTCCACGATGACGTAATTGGTTTTTGAATTGGAGCACTTTTAATTTTTCGAAAGTTTGTTGGCAAAAATCCGGAAATTTTTGGTGAAAACCGGCTGCGCAGTCGGTAACCGTTAGAGTTAGGCATGCGCAGTAAGTTTTCCAAAAAGAGGCTTAACCTAGAAAAGTCGAAAAGGGCACTTTCCACGATGACGTAATTCGTTTTTGAATTGGAGCACTTTTAATTTTTCGAAAGTTTGTTGGCAAAAATCCGGAAATTTTTGGTGAAAACCGGCTGCGCAGTCGGTAACCGTTAGAGTTAGGCATGCGCAGTAAGTTTTCCAAAAAGAGGCTTAACCCAGAAAAGTCGAAAAGGGCACTTTCCACGATGACGTAATTGGTTTTTGAATTGGAGCACTTTTAATTTTTCGAAAGTTTGTTACCCAAAATCCCAAAATCGACAATCTGGAATTCAAAAATCGAGCTCGATAATTCTAGGAAATGACATCATCAAAATTTTAGGTTCATCTTCTATTTCGTAAAACTAAGAATTTTTGTAATATTTTTTACGGTAATGAATTTGAAATTTATTTCTTCCAGTTCCGTTTTTCTATTAGTAGATAGTTATGTATTTTACGGTATGTGAAATGCAATATTTGTCGTTTCATTTTGTGACGCTTTTATCAAAATTTGATTTAGGAAAGTGTGGAAGGCGCAGGTTTTAAGAAAAGAACGCAATTTTCTATTTTATTAGTAGAGATTTTTATTGAAATCAATTGGGTACAAACATTTGCATACAAGTGCAACAACGGGATAATGCATTTAGTTGTAAACGTATAGAATAAATTCACTGCAGTAGGAAAATTGGGTCAGCGCCATCTAGCGGTTGGAGTTGAGAAGCTACCCCTGGTGACAGGATCGCAGAAAAGTGTAGGAGGTGTGCGGAGTGAAAGGTGTCCCGCCCGTACGGCGCGCATGCGCAGTAGAGCTGGTCTTGACACGCCTTTCCATCATGGCGTCTGAGGATGTGTCCCACGCGTCCATCGACGCGCATGCGCAGTAGAGCTATTGTCACGTTGTGGACGATTATAAGCTGTACAAAAAGAATTAATTACTCATTTTCTGAACACAAATTATGCACTTTTGTGACTGAAGAATGATCAGTGATTCATTAACTATTTTCTCATACAACATTTGTTCAGATTTTCATTGTCTTTATTTAGTTATTAATATTCAAGCACAAGGCGTGGATCTCTGGATATACAGTAGCTGCTTGGGAATAATTAGTTAATTATTAATTTTCTGAATGTAATTTGTTCGCTTTTATGATCGAGGAATGACCACTGAATCACTAGCTGATTTCTCATACCAAATTTGTTCAGGTTACTATTGGTATTAATTTGTTATTAATTAATATTCCACTGAAAGTCGCTACTTTTCACGGTACATATGAGCTCATTTAGAATAATTAATTACTCATTTTCTGAATATAATATGTACACTTTTATGATTAAAGAATGATTAGTGATCCCTTACCTATCTTCTTATATAATATTTGTTGAGATTCTTATTGGAATTAATTAGTTATTAATATTTTACTGCAAGCGGTGTAGTATTATTCTGTTCTTTTCATTTATTGTATGCACGTAAAGAATTGACAGCCTACACACGAAAATTTCGGTCAGCGTTATGTATGGTTGGGCTCCAGAAACAACTCCTGGTATCAGGATCACAGAAAAGTAAAGGAGGTATGCGGAACAAGAGGTATCCCGCGCAAGCCGCGCGCATGCGCAGTAGCGCCGCGTCACACCGCATATACGATAATGAACAGGAGTATGCAAAAATCATTAATTGCTCACTTTCTGGGTACAATTTATGAACTTTTATGATCGAAGAATGGTCACTGATTCTTTAGCTACATTCTCATATTACATTTGTTCACATTTTTATTGGCAATAATTAGTTATTAACGAATATCCGACTGTAAGTCACTGCGTCATTCGGTACTGCTTGCAGTAAAATAATAATAACTAATGAATTCCAATAAAAATCTGAGCATATATGATATGAGAAGGTAGCTAAGGAATCACTGATCATTCTTCGATCATAAAAGTGCATAAATTGTGCCCAGAAAATGAGCAATTAATGATTTTTGCATGGACTTGTTCACTATCGTCTATACGGAGTTACGCGGCACTACTGCGCATGCGCGGCAGCTGCGCGGGATACCTCTTACTCCGTATACCTCCTTTACTTTTCTGCGATCCTGATACCAGGTGTAGCTTCACAACCCAACCGCTAGATGGCGCTGATCAAAACTTTTATTCTTGCCGCCAAATTTAAACCTTTTATTCATTGGATTTTTTTGGTATCTATAAAGTCATTTATTCTTTGTACGACTAATAATAAAGAATAATTAATATTCTAATGATTCTAAGAACTGACTAGAATACTGTCTCATAATGTTTACCTGATACAAGTTTCCTACCTTTACAGGCTTACAAAGTGGTTACATTTTAATTTTCGCGACTTCTACTTTGTAATGACAATTTATTTCCAGTACTTGTGATGATATTTATAAGTAGTAATTGGGTTTGGAAGAAATGTTATAATAAATTGACATTTGAATTTCCTTGTAGAAAATGCATTTATTAAATAAATGTAATTTCTTTTACAATCTTTTTATATTCTTGTGTAGTTGTATAATTGTTTCTTACAAACGTGGAGTACATATAATTTAAAATGTATGTATAATATATAATATATGTATAATTTGTGATATATGTGTAAAGATATAAAATGTGTATAATTTGTAATATATGTATAATATGTATCTAACGTATTTTGTAATTTTATTCGATTTATCAAACAGTATGTTGGATGTCTGGATGATGCTTATTTGGGAGGTCGTTTCTATTGTCCACTGTCCATTGTATGTACCCATGCAGCATGTTCCTTTTCAATGTCTGTAACAGAAAGAAATAAAGATTTATATAAATGTAACACAAGGATAGAAATAATTACATTAAAATTGTTTTATATAAAAGTTCTCTGTTGAAATTTGGACACTTGGAAATTAGGAAATTAGGAAATTTAGAAATTGGAAATTAGAGAATTTGGAAACTTCTAACTTTGGGAATTTGGAAATATTGAAATGTAAGAGCTTTGGTACTTGGAAATTTGAAAATTTATGATTTAGAAATTTAGAAATTTGATAATTTGATAACTTGGTAATTTGAGGATTAGGAAATTAGGGAATTTGGAACTTCGAAATTTTGTTATTTGTAAATTTTGGAACTTTAGAACTTGGAAATTTTAGAATTTAAAAATCTATAGTATATGTATGCAATTATATAATCATTGTTCAACTTTTTTTAACAAAGATCATAATAATAATCCGTCATATTAATTTTATTATAATTATTACCTACTTTAACTATCCATTAGTCCATGTCCTCAGTCATTACAGGAGTTGATAGTCCTCTGCCCAATTCTGAAAAGCAATAAAAACAAAAAATTCATTAGTAAAAAATAAATGCAATAATGTCAACAGAAAAAAGAAATAAATCATAAACGATATTATATAACTGAAACTAAAACCATAAATACATTTACAAAGAACGAAATTGCTACGCAAATTGAAGAAGGGCCATAAAGCTGTTTCACAGATGTTTCTCCTTCAGAGGGTCGACAGATACTGACACCTTCCGTGCTCTCGACGTTTATATATGTGTATTTATACAATTCATCGTCATGCACTTTGCTAAATACAGTTTTTCGTCCCACATTTATTTCAGCCATTTTTATGTATTTATAAATGAATTTTTATTGCAACGTAAATAATTCTTTTAAACTTAAACAAAATTTTACTTTTTAATTTTTAAAATTGTTCCTCCTCTCTAAAATGTAATTTTACTCATACTTTCATATTTTTAATTTACATCAATTAATTTTTACGTAAGACCACAATAAAAATTAATTAACAAATTAAATATATTACAAAATTAAATACAACGACATAATTATTACAATTTATTTATATTACACAATACTTGAAACTACAACCAAATGAAAAATGTATTTATATTATTGAATCCATTAAAAATGATTATATTAATTATTCACAATATTGTTAGTAATCTAATACATTTAAAAATCAATTCTCACAATTTATATTAAACAAAAGAAATTCAAAACCAAACGAGTCACTGAATTTACTAAAAATAATTACATCAAATGAAATATATTTTCAAAAGCAATTATTACAATTTTAAAAATTGTAATTTCCTTATCGAATTTATTAAGAACATTTAATGGCCGTATACTAAAGTTGATAAGAGTGAAACTGCAATACATAATCAGTTTCCGATGAACTCACCTGCCCCTAAAAGGCGCCCCTAAAGCGGAAGTGTTAAAGAACCGTGTCAGGGTGTTCGAGTAGTCCAGGATGGCACGCAATGAAATCCAGGCTCCTTAATTAAACATCGTCGGGCATCGTTATACTCTAATTCCCAGGAGGGAGATATCACAGGAGGTATGCGTAACACTGTGCGTCTCGGTTCGTCGATCAAAGTGTCCGGGTCGTTTTGAACCTGCGCGACCGCTTCTCCCCGTTGATTTCGAATGGCAAATCGCATGGTTCGCTAAACGCCTTTATATGCTTGTGATCTCGCAACCACCCTAACTTCGTCGGTGGCCTTAAACGCTTTGCTACGCTCCTGCTTTGATACGACCCTGCGTACATTCGATTTCAAAATTGGGGGAACCTCGTAAGCCGAATAATCGAATCTCGGAAATTCGAACGAACCGTTCGTCGATTTTACAGTAAACGTGTTATTCAATGGTTTGTTCATTTTATTCAAATTTTTATATGGTTGGGGTGAGTGCTATTTTGTGGTAGTTTTATGTCATGAAATTTTGTTAGATGCTTCAACATTTGTAATTGTCACTTGTATATAAGTGACAGTATAGAATTTGATAAATTAGGAAAATCCTGAAATTTAATAAAGTACAATATTGGAGATTTAATAATGTAGAAACCATAAATTTTGATGATTCAAAAATGTAGGTATTTCAGAAAAAGGGAATTTGGAGATTTAGAAATTTGACGATTAAGAGTTGTAAAAATCTGAAAATTGAAAAATTGAGGATTTTGAAAAATGGAAAATATAAGAGTATCGACATTTGGGAAATTCGAAATTTTGGAATTTGAAAATTTTGGAACTAGGGTAATAGGGAAATAGAGAACTAGGAAATTTGAGATCCAGGGAATTTGGAAACTAGTCAATTTGGGAACTAGTGAATTTGGGAACTAGTGAATTTGGGAACTTGGGAATTTGGAATCTAGGGGATTTAGGATCTAGTGAATTTTGTAACTAGGGAATTTGGGAACTAGGAAATTTTGTGACGAGAATTTGAGAACTACTGAATTTGGGGACTAGTGAATTTTTTGTAACTAGGGAATTTGGGAACTAGGGAATTTTGTGACTAGAGAATTTGAGAACTACTGACTTCTGTAACTAGGGAATTTGGGGACTAGAGAATTTAGAAACTAGGGAATTTTTTGTAACTAGGGAATTTTAGAATTAGAGAATTTTGGAAGTGGGGAATGTGTAACTAGGGAATTTTAGAATTTGAGAATTTTGCAAGTATGGAATTTCTAACTAGAGAATTTGGTAATCGGGGAATTTAGGAACTAGGGAATTTTCGAACTTGTAAACACGAGAATTTTCATATTAAATTTGAGGATTTCTAAATTCCTACAGCAGAAGATTAAAAAATTTCTAAACTAATCTACAATTTCTAACATGTTCCTCCTACAAGACCGACACCAAAAAACGCAAAAGCATCAGCTAATATCCATAGTGGCGAAACACGAAAAAAAAAATCCCTGGTAGAAACGAATACTTTGAACGAACACGGCATAACGAGGGTCGTTTGAATAAAGAACGATTGAATTTTTGTTGGTCGTGACAAACTGTTGGTTGCTTTGCGAACCGCATCCGTCTCGTTTTCTAAGTGGATCATGGTCGACCGGTTGCCGGACCTACGGTGAAAAAGTAAGAAAAACACACGGTGAACGCGTTTTAAAATTCAACAGCCGACGCAACCGCCAACGACAACAATACATTTGCATGTCAAAGCCACCACGGATAAACTATGCGGAAGGAGGTCAGAAATCTTCGGCTCGATGCACTGCTATTGCTGGAAAAATATCTGTACTAATACAGCCTGTGCCACGAATGTACATTGCTCGAATGTGTGCGAAGCTTTTGCTTTTGAGGCTACGTTCGAGTCTTGACAATTGTCTGAAATATTTGGGGTAATATGATGGTGGATGTAATTGGGTTTTGTAGTGTTATTGTTTGAGACAAGTTTTGGGACTGTGTGCGGCTGGAAAGATGGCACGTGGAGATAAGAGTTGCGGCGCGTTTACTTGGGTACGGGAAAGTAGTTAGAGGATTTTGTATTCAGTTTGAAGTTTTGAGATTTATGAATTCTTCAAATTTTGAATTTTTAACTGGACAAATTTCAAAATTCTAAATTTTCAAATTCCAAAGTTACAAAATCTAAATTTCGAAAATTCCAAATTCTCAAGTTTCTAATTTCGAAAATTCCAAATTCTCAAGTTTCTAATTTCGAAAATTCTAAATTTTCAAATTCCAAATTCTCAAATTCCAAATTCTCAAATTTCCAAATTCTCAACCTTAAAATTTTCAAATTCAAAATTTTCAAATTCCAAATTCTCAAATTTCAAATTTCGAAAATTCTAAATTTTCAAATTCCAAATTCTCAAATTTCAAATTTCGAAAATGCTAAATTTTCAAATTCCAAATTTCGAAAATTCCAACTTCAAATTCCAAATTCTCAAATTTCAAATTTCGAAAATTCCAAATTTTCAAATTCCAAATTCTCCAATTTCCAAATTCTCAACCTTAAAATTTTCAAATTCCAAATTTTCAAATTCTAAATTTTCAAATTCCAAATTCTCAAATTTCAAATTTCGAAAATTCCAAATTTTCAAATTCCAAATTCTCAAATTTCCAAATTCTCAACCTTAAAATTTTCCTATTCCAAATTTTCAAATTTCCAAATTCTCAACCTTAAAATTTTCCTATTTCAAATTCTCAACTTTAAAATTTTCAAATTCCAAATTCTCAAATTTCAAATTCTCAACCTTAAAATTTTCCTATTCCAAATTTTCAAACTATCAAATTCCTAACTCCACATTTCCAAATCCCAAATCTCAAACCTTCATAAAAAATTTCTAAAAATATTGCATGAACATAATTATCTCCTAACAAATAACCTACTCATTTCACATAAAATGTTCCCATAAATGTAACATAAATACATAAAATATAATTCACGGCAAAAATATTGGTTTCACACTGCAACTAGGGTGTTACATATTTGTAACACGTTGAGCACATCACTTCCATTTACCACGTGCGATGTATGTTCATGTAAGCGAAAATCTTTGGTATTAGAAAAATAAAGAAAGGAGTATATGGTCCGTGATCGACATTTTTCTTAACCAGCTATAGTAGCGAGCGTAATATCTTCCTTGGTATAAGTAGCAGGGTACATACTCTGCTTATGAAACGAGTACATAAACATGTTTGTGGCTTTTATGTTTGATACCTTTTACAAAACTGTTTTTCTGGAAAATGGACGCGAACGTAAAATTGTTCGGAAATAAAGCTTGGTGTAACTTTAAATTCTTTCGAGAAGTAACAATTTAATAAAATGGAAACTGATGTGAAAATTAATTACAAAGAAAATTAAGATTAAATTAGATTTATGAACATTTTGATTAAATTTAAAAAATGTAGTTCCACAGTAAGATTAACCAATTCATTGAAACGATTTCTGAATTTATTTCAGTTATAAAAAATTTTAAGTTCTTTTTATTAAAATATACAGTGATTTTTATTGAAATAAAAGAAAATTTACTTTGGTCACTCACTATGTCTTTATCTATTCATTTAGACATGTTTCTAATTTATTTTAAATATATTTAAAAGAGTCATTAAGCTCTAATTAGATTATTATTATTAAACTGTAACTCAATTATACACTGATTATTATTAATTATTTACTTTACAATAGTTGAGAATAAAATGTTAAAAACAGTGTGCTATATACAAATTAAAAATATTCAAAAATAATACCACCTAATCAGACGCCATTTTGTAACAAAGAAAGTAAAAGACCGTCATTAGCAAACGCATTAAAGTTTAACAGCACAATTAACACCATAACTACAGGCGTTAAACCCACAGTTTCCGACTGGAATTTAAAAAATGAATAAATAAACACTGTAGCATCAACTAACATGTAACAATTATCTCACCACTATGCCAGACATTTCGACAAAAAGAAAAATTTCATTACGCGAAACGTGCAACCTGAAATCAGATATTTTAGCTGGTAATTATACTGTTAACACTAAACCTACCAACGTATAATTTTACATTTGCTTCACAATCAAAGGTGAAGTAGAAAAATAAAAAAAATGATAAATACAAATTATTGTATAGATTGAAATTTCAGCTTCAAGAAGATTAATACAGTCACAACCTTAGATATCGAAAATTATTACAATAATAAATCAATCAAATTTTGTAATAAAAAAAATTTGTCAGTACAATGATTATTTAAAAAAAAATTGTTTATTGTATATAAAATTGTATATAATAAATTGTTTATTGTATATAAAAACTAAAAATTGTCATTAGTAGTCATTGTTTCATAAGTTTTGCATTTTCTGTCAATAACACTATCCTTGTAAAGAGACTTCACCTATTAGCAATAAATCCGAAAGCTCAATAAAAATCGCCGAGTCGAAAGGACGCTCTAGTTATATCGCCGGCGACATAAAACCGAAAGCAAGAATTTGGTACTCGAAATTATTACAGTCATAATTTTGCTATTAAAAATTATTATGATCATAATTTTGGTATTGAGAATTCTTCTAGTCACAATCTTCGATATCTAAAATTATTACAATAATAAATCAATGAAATTTTGTAATAAAAAAAATATGTTCTCAGTACAACGATTATGTCAGTCAACTATACAATTGTCATAAGTTTTGCTATGAATAACACTATCCTTGTAAAGAGACTTCACCTATCAATAAAAAGCTCAACCGGCGAGTCGAAAGGACGCGCTAGTTATATCGCCGGCGGCATAAAACCAAAGTCAAGAATCATCCGTTTGCTTCACTTTCGCTGGCGGCCTGATTAACGTCGTTAATTAAGTAAAGCCCGGTGCAAACAATGATAGGCCGTGGTTGCAGTGTCGAAAATTTAGGATACACCGTGCTCGAGCTTTCTGGGTTAATCAGCACGCGGTGTCTCGCGTTTTCGAGCTCGCGGAAAATGTTGAATTAGCACCCACCGCGGCTGGAATAATTAAGGCGGCTCATTGTGCGCGAGAATATTTCATTGCCGGTTTCTCCTCTGCTCTTCTCTCGGCCCCCTGCGCCCCTTGTTTGCCCGACGTCGTGGCTCGTTGAGCTTTTTCGTTTGGTTTTGTGCTCGGTGCGTGGAACGCTTCTCTCGACAGACCGTTTCGCATCCACGGCTGCTGCAAATACCTCTGGACGATATTTTCTACGTTTTTCCTGTTTTCTCGCCGAGCCTTGTCGCGAATCAGGTCACGTGTTCTCGACGAACTCTCCTTCGCGTGGATCCATCAAAATATTGTCGTTTTTCGATTTTGTCCGATGCGTTCTTCATCGATATACTTAACCCTTTCGAGTGATTTGTTTCGCGGATTTGATCCCAAGTGGAAACGGAGAATGTGAAGTGTTAGGTAGTTGTTAAGTTTTGTTAATTTGACGACTTTTCGATTTGGGAATTTGGCAATCTGCGAATTTCTCTATTTGAGAATTTAAGGTAATTGAACAGGTAGAAAATTAACAAATTTGGGAATCTGAAGATATGAAGATTTGTCGATGTAGAATTCAAACAATTTACAATTTGAACAGGCAGAAAATTGAGAGTAAAAAAATGTGGAAATTTAAAGATATGAAGATTCATCAATTTGCAATTTGAACAAGCAAAAAATTGACAAATTGAAGAATCTAAAAGCATGTATATTTAAAAAAAGAAATTTTTGTATTGAAATAGAAAAAATTAGAAAATTTTGCAGAAATGAAAATTTGTAACCTTAATAAATATAGAAACTTCGAATACTAAAAACCAGCCTAAAAATCTGTATATCTTCTTCACTTCAAAAAAAACCAGTAACAACCCTACGTCAACACCTCACAATGCACCATATCAACAATTAAAAAAGAGAAGCCATTTTAAAACAAGATCTTAGCATAAGTAAAACTGATATATTTTCTAAACGAGGGCAATTTGCTTAGTCCGGTAATAGCCTCTCCGCGAATAAAAACACGAAACGTTGAATAATTTAACGACCGTGGCCATAAACGAAAAAGCTCGGCAAATCTTTTCGAATCGAGAAGACGATTCAAGTACGTGTGTATCCTGAAATATCGCGGAAAGTAAGAAAAGTTCAAGCACATCGAGGTCAGACCTATCGATCGTGCTGACCTACCCCTTCGCTCTAGTTCCCATTACTTTCGAATCACAATCGGCCCTCAGAAGTACCTTTAAAGTCGAAATCTAGAAACAAAGCCTTGAACCGCGTAAATTATCTCGCTGGCAATACTTTTTTTTTCTTCTCTCATGATTCTTTGCGGTCACTTCAACTTTCGTTGCTTCATGTTTTATTAAAGGCATTCTCTTAAGTGGTCTAACATCCTTGAATACACTGTTCTTTTTTTTTTACTGCTCTTACGATACGATAATTTAATTAAATTCTCGAGAGGAAATTTTTCAAGTTTTTTACTTGTTAACAAGCTTGTGTTTCGTTACTGTGTTAGATGGTGGATTTTTGTACGTTGAAATACAGATTTGGAGATTTGAAGTTAGTGTAAAGTAATACTTGTGATGTCAATTTATAGGTTCACTTTTGTGAAATTGATCAGAATTTTGTGTATTAACATTCTTCATGTAAAATGGCTGGTTGGTAATTTAATAAAGAGATAGAGATTTTTGAACATAGACAGATAAACACATGATATTTATCATATGTGTTAAAATTTATAATGTATAATATTTACTAGAATTTATAATGTGTAACATTTGTTAGAATTTATAATGTGTAATATTTGTTAGATTTTATAATGTATAACATTTGTTAGAATTCATAATGTGTGACAATTATTAAAATTTATAATGTATAAAATTTGTTAAAATTTATAATGTATAACATTTATTAGAATTCATAATGTATAACATTTATTAGAATTCATAATGTATAACATTTGTTAGAATTCATAATGTATAATATACATTATAATCAATAATAAACAACACACATTAAATTTATAGTAAATATTATAATTTACAAGATACACAAATGATGAATAAACCAGTTTGCAGCAAAATATTTGCACAGTAAATATTTGAAATAAAATGTAAATAAATGAAAGGAAAATTATTGTTAATTAATAGGTGGCGTTTTAATCGACTCGTCCGGATCGTATGGATAATTTATTTACAAGAGTAAAACATTATGTACAAGAATGCGTCGAGAATCGTGTGAAAACAATACATGCTGAGAAGTTGTGGAAAGGTAACATAGTTTCACTCGTATCTTATCTGTTACCCTTATCCTATTAACACTTTGCCAACTAGATAATCTATCAAGCATTCCGTCCTTCACCTAAACCTTTATAACTTCAATGAGATCAATTAAAGATTTAGAACTTTATTCGAGATGATTAATATCGAAGAGTGTAATGTTTAATTAAATAATTTATACTCACTATTACAATTTGGGGACTGATTAATTTTTTGATTAATTGCATAATTTAGTTTTGATAAATTAGTTTCGATATTTCTTGTTAATCAATATAAAATTAAGTTTCTTTGAAAATTAATTCTCTTACACTTTAAAATCACACTCTTCGATAATTAATTTTATAATTAAGTATCTGTTAATTAATAGATTAATCAAATTTCATAACTCTTAGAATTTAATTTATTAATTAATGAACCTGTTAATTATCACTATACTATCAAATTAATAGTATCAAATAGTACAATCAATATTAATTAATTTCATAAAAACAAGTATTAATGCAAAATAAAAATTGAACACTGTAAAGTACAAAACTAACAAAAATTCTCATTTCCTCAATTTCCCAGATTAACTCTGAATTTCACCCTAATTTTATTAATTCCCTAGAAATAATTGTATAGCTAAGCATTGAAAGTGTAACATGATCCGAGACGTTGGCAAAGTGTTAATTATGAAATCGCTCAGACATATACACACATACAGAGATTCCTACGTCTTATTCGATGCGTTTTACGGTATCTTTCATTCTCACGACCCCGAACTGCCAACCCTGTTTCATCTCGAGCAATTAACATTGCAATATTTAGATGACCTTTCGAACTTTTCGGTCGCCTTTCAACACGCGTCTCAAGTAATGAGGAAGGTCAAAATAAATCAAATAAAATGATTAATTGCGTGTCGCAGAAAGAGGAAGGTCAAGTTTTTATTTCGAATGAAAGTTTTAATTACTCGGTGAAGTATGTTTGTATATCAATAACTTTTTATTTAGGAAGACTGATTGGAAGTTCAACTCATAAAGAGGACGTGATTTTATTTAATAAACATTTCAATATCTGATTCTCAAACTACATAACAAATATAATTTTAAATTGTAACATCAATAACAATTTAAACTATTCAAAAATTAAGAGTTCACATTAAAAAAAATTATTAAACTTTCCATTCAAAATCTGCCATCATTAATCCACAAAAATAAAGAATAATATTTACGCAGTAAATCAAACAGCTATAATAAAAACGAAATGAAAATTAATCGTGATAAAATAAGAACGGAGTTCTAAATGAATAAAATAAATAAATAAAAATATGCAATGTTGAATGTTAAAATAAATGATTGCATTACACACAGGCGAGTGCATTAGCAGCGCATTAAATTAATTTCGTGACTGCGATTGTTGCTCGAGGAACGAAAAAGCAAGCTCAGAGGTAGCAGTTCAGAGAAAATGTATTTATCTTCTCTTTACATTAACACTTATTCCGTAGTAGAAAGTTCATTAATGGGATGAGGGAATGTAGATGAGGGATAATTCGGTGGACGTCGTTTTCTCTATGTCGACGTCTGGCCTCTCGGTATTTCATTTGTATTTTTAATACGTTCGTCTACTTAACACTCGTCTTACAAGCTTTCTTTACCATTCTCATCAATCTTCACTCGTTTCTTTCGCTTGTAGCAAACCAGGAGGGACGATCGCTGAGTGCATCGATAATTAAAAGAATTTAATAATACGCATAATTATTGACAACACTGGAAAAGAAAAGTGCAAGAAAAATTCTGTGATTTTGAATTAGTACAGTTAAATAAATTTACTGTAAATTCTATAAATTATACATTTTTTAAGTACTATAAATTATTAGTATAATTTAATTACACTAATTAAGTGGTGTATAATTAGTGTGACAAGTCTTTATTATAATATTTGTTGGAGTTATTAATTTTTTATAATAATTTTGTTGTAAAAATTATTATATTCATAATTTTGGTACTCAAAATCATTATAGTCATAACTTTAGATATTAAAAATTATTATAGTCATAATTTTAGATATTAAAAATAATTATAGTCATAATTTTGATATTAATTATCATACTAATAATTTTGGTATTAAAAATTATTGTAATAATAATTTTAGTGTTGAAAATTATTATAGTCACCAGCTTAGATATTTAAAATTATTATAATAATAAATCAAATTTAGTAATAAAAATAATTTATCAGTACAATGATTATTTCATAATCAACTATACAATAAATTGTTTACAATTATTACATACAATATTACTTAAAATTGTTATTATACCATTAATTTTACGATGTAACATTATTTTATATATTTACACATATTGTTACTTAACATTTTATTGAATAAGTACTATAATAAATAACAATTACAATAATAATTGTAACAAATCATTGTTATAATTAACTCTTCTATTTCTTAAATTACTTAAGTAATATTATTTCAAATCCTTAAACTACTTTCCTTTCAGTTATTCATATTATATTATTATTACTTAAAATTTCATGAAATTTTAAATGACACAAAAATAAAATTATGGTAATGAATAATTGTAACGGTGAACCATCTGAATTAGTACATTATTCTAATTACTGTAATTACCAATTAAAATTTTGATTAACAACAGAACATATAAATTCTATAATTGACAGAAAGAATTGTATCAATGTTATTACTAATATCAATTATCATCAATATAATATTAATTTTCATTAGTACTTTAATTAATGAAATCATAACCTAATGATCTTTTCATACTAAAACTATTACTAATATTACTGTAACCATTATAATCATTATTGCAATTATTATTTATTACACATCAGTCAATCGATTCACCCTATCGATCAAACTCCTAATTAAAACAAATCAACGGTACAGAAATGACTTCTACGATAATTGACAGAAGATTTCAAATTCGTTCGTTCGATGAACCGTGTCTGCGAAAATCTTCGAAGCACGATAAGATTTTACATTTTTGCCAAACGTTCATCGTTATACTTTATTCTCAGTGTTTTATCCGTCGACACGAGATCAAGATATTTCATTGGAGAACAATGAAAACAAAGTCTTCGTGTCACAAAGACGTTTCCCGTGGATTTCCACGAAGAAAACGGTCGATTGTCCCCGATGGTTTCCGCAATAAAATTCACGATCCACGTTGATACGCGTACTTGTCGTAAAACAGTATTGGTTGTCCTTCCTCGTATCTTATAGATAGTTTTCTTCGGCGCACCATAAAAGAACGAAACAGTCACTAGCGTTCGTTCACGTGGCTGTCAATCTTTCGTGGAAACAAAGAAACTTTGAAATTTTAGATCCCGCGAACAAGTTCTTTCATCGGGGATCGAAATGATTGACGTTCGAGAAATTCTCTGGCTACGCCGTATCGGCAGAAACTTGTTCGACGTTCTTTTATTGCTATTCCTTCTTACTGCAATTTTTAAGAATCAGCGAATGAGGTGTACCGTATTGGCAAGCATAAATCAGAGAAACGGACATATTCTTTCCACGGAATTTATGAGGAATTTTGAGTATTAAGTTATGTCTGCAGAATGTGTTAACTTTTTACTATTATAGAGACGGTACGAGGATTCGAAGTTTAATACGGTGGAAAATATTCAATTTGGTATTGAATTTTTGATGCAATTTAATATTTCTTAATTCGAAATTTGTCAAATATTGGAATATTTCAATTAGGAAAGTGGAAAGTTTGTATTTATGTAAATTTGGAATTTGTGGAATTTTCAAATTTTGAATTTGAGAATTGTAACATTTGGGAATCTCAAAATTAATTAATTTCCAAATTTTCAAATTCAAAAATTTCACAATTGCAAAATTCTCAAATTTCCAAAATTCCCTAGATCCCAAAATCCCTCATTTAAAAAATTGCCTAGATTCCAAAATCCAAAATTTCCCAATTCCCTAGATCTTACAATCACAAATTTCCAAAATTGCCTAGATTTCAAAATCCCAAATGTCAAAAATTCTCTAGATTCCAAAATTCGCTAGATTCTAAAACTTCAAATTTCAGTAGTTCCCAAATTTCAAGTTTTCAAATTTCCAAAATCAAAAGTTCCTAAATATCCAAATTCTGCATTTTCCAAATTTTCAAATTTTTCAAATTTCAAATCTTCCGAACTCTCAAATTTCCAAATTTTCAAGTTTCCCAAATTCCAGTGTCCAAATTTCCAAATTTCAATTTTCAACTATTCCCAATTCCAAAATTTCAAAATTCCTTGTCTCAGGGGTTAAAAATGGCTAACCTAACCTAACTAAACAAATTTTATTCCGAACGAACGAATTGTTGCACCAGCAACGATCGTCTCCCCACGAACAATAATTAATTGCACACACATGACCATCCCTACATCGCGATCTTACGTATAGTACTGAAATACCGTCTCCACACGCATGCGCACTTAATATCCTTGCACTCTCATTAATCACCATTAACAGCATACACCATGTAAAATGTTGCTTCGATTACTGTTCTTGTTTCCTTATCTCGATGACACTAGAACGCAGTAGTAATCTGCAAGTTATTACACATATCGAACCTGGGATACTACGACTGACGTAATCGATAGTGTCTATAGACGCACCGAAAGTCGCGACGATTACGCGTTTTTATACTTTTTTATATTTCATACAGAGTTCATTCATCGACGATCCTTCTTGCACCAACAATCGCAAGACAAATGCGCTTTCGTGAAAAGCTCCATCGTTGTTTCATTCGTCCACTTTCAACCGATTATTGTGCGTTGAAGAAGCTTTCTCCGATCTCCGGTAAACGATTAATAATTTCTACGATGACGAATTTTGGAAGGAAAGGAAATTATGCGGTTGTGAATGATTGTTAACGTTGGTATTTAATTTTTATTTGCGCGTGTTGAGATTGAATTTGGAAAGATAAATAAAAAAATATTAATCGTCGAAGATTATTTTGAAATATAGATTAGTATTATTTAGAGTTAAAATTAATAATGTAATGGATTACAATCAATTTTTAATAATGATTTTAGTGTAACCAATTTTTGTATATTATAATTAAAAATTTTGTAAATTGTGATTACTATTCGTGGCTCATAAGAAGGCATCTCAGAGGAATGCAACTGCTTCTTATTTGCCACAGATAGTTCTTATTGTAACTGTTAACAAATAAGAGTCTTCCTTTTTTTGCATTAAGAAATATGTTTTCTGAGATAATAAATCATTTCAGTAATTAATAAACGTGATATTCATTACAGGTAATAATACAAATATTGTATTGATTATAAAAACAAATAATAGTTAATAACCATCTTAAACTTCTACTAATGTACACGTTTACTGCATCAATTTTCATCTAATTAAACGAACTACAACTTCCATTTAATTAAACAAACTTCAATTTCCATCTAATTAAACAAACTTCAATTTTTATTAACGTGATATCGAAATTCAATATTAAAGGTTCTGGATAAAAATTGAAACCTGACAAGTGTGATTGGGGAAGTACTAATTAGTACAAGAAAACCCTTTATGCGAGGGAACATAATATTCAATAAAATCTTTCCATTATTAAGTTTCTATTAGAATAAAAGAAAAAAGGTTTACCTGCTGGTATTAAATTTATTCATTTATTTCTTAACTTATTTCTGTGATAATTCTATACAAACTTTCATCCTGCATTTTTCTTCGTTAAATCAATAAGGGTTGGTTTTTCAATTAGGGTTTGTACAACAAAACTTTTCTTGATATATCAATTTTTATGTAGTAAGCTTTAAGGATGCAGAAGTTATTCGAATTTTATTATTGAGGATAGAGTGATTAAAATTGGTTTGAAGAAAAATAATATGGAATTTGAATATTTGAGAGTTTGTGAGATTTACCATAGAGATTTGGAGATTTACAGATTTCAAGTTTTAGAGATTTGTGAGTTTAGGAATTTAAAAAATTGGAGATTTGGAGATTTGAGAATCTGAAAATTTGGAAATTTGGAAATTTGGAAATTAGAAATTCGGGGATTTGGAAATTGAAAATTTGAAAATCCAAAAATTGAGAATTTGAGGACTTGGAAATTGAAATACTTCCCATACTTCAAAGATTCGAAATTCTCAAATATCCACATTACTCAATATTTAAATTCTAAAATTTAGAACTTACAAACTTGGAAATCTAATTAAACAGAATGACCATTATCATTATTCGAAAACTCACAAAATAAAATTCCGTCAGAAAAGAATCTGACCTCTTAATTATTCAAAAAACCAACCCTGAACTATTATTGAAAAACCAGCCCTAAACAATTACTGAAAAAACAACCCCATAAAACATTTAAAACCACTCGAAAGCACCTTGCTCGAAAAAACCACCTGAATCCAAAATCAAGAAAAACTCGTAAATACACAACAAGTATTATCAACGACCCCCGGACCCGGAAATAGAAAAGTAAAATAAAAAATAACTCACCAATCAATTTCATCGTAGATCCAACGGTACAAGAAAGCTTCTTCGTCGATGATTGCTCGTTCAGCCGTCGATTGAATTTCGATCAAGGTACAAACAGGGAATGGGGTGACTACGATCCATCGAATTTCACTTAATGCTCGGAAAGATTCATCATGTGCGAGAAAACTCGCACGTGCACACACGTGTCCATTCGCACACACACACATACAGAGACACACACGTGTAAATGCCACGCACAGACACGTACGAGAACACACATTATCTCAATTGACCCAAAAAGAAGGCGAGCATTAGGAGGACCGTCTTCGATGTTGGCGAGCCTGCTGCCGTGTTCCCGTGCTGCATTGCGGCGGGATGCTCTCCTGGAACAAAAACAGTAAGTCCTGGATTAGTGTCTGCTCTACACTTCCGGTTCCACTCGCGCTTTTTCGAGTTTTAGTTTCGACGATGGACTTGGATTTCTTTGACTTTGCACCGCTTTTCACGGTTTTTTCATTTGTTATCGATGGTTAGAACGGTTTTTTTATTGATTAAAACGGGTACTTAGGTTTTATGCAATATAGGAAGAGGTTTTTCATAATTCATGAGAATTTTATTATGGCGAAGTTGAGAGAATTTAATTAGGTTATTAAACATTTAGAAATGTGGAAGTTGGATATTCAGAAATTTTTAAATATGAATATTTCAAGTTGCTGAATTGTCAGTTACATTTAAAAATTTTTAAATTCCAAAAATATCATAAATATCATAAGAACGACATAAAAGACTGTTATTAGATTAATTAAAAACGAAATGACCAACAGATGTTTCCGAATACTATCCAATGTCAGAGAAATCGTGAAAGTGGCAATTATTATTATAACACATATTCGAGCCTATATCCGAATATTGTATCCATACCGTGTCACGCTATAAATGCATAAACATCGGCAATCTAGTGATAACGGAATATTTAATCACGTCAGCGAACGTATGAAATCGCGCAGAGGCTACGTGAGCCACGTACCAAATGCTTCTAATTATCGATGTTAACTAATTATATTTTCGGTGAAACGCTGACTCGTAACGATCCACATTCCCGGCACGACTATTCCTGCTGGAAGCGCTGAATTACTCGTATGATGTCTGCCGAATGCAATTCCATAATTGACCGTCTAATTGATGCCCTAATTTCTGCTCTGTCGTGGCCGTTTAAAGGGGCCTTTCATCCGATGTGATTGACGGATAGTCGCCCGTCTTAATTCCCAATGCGATGTCGCTTTGACGTTGCTGATTACACGATCATTTCATTCAACGAGGATATCTATTTTCGATCGAAACTCTCGGAGTTTTTCATTTCGATGTCCTGGTATTTTGGTGATTTGCAGATTTCGAGATCTGACTTAATGGAGATGTGTTTTTCAATTTCGAGACTTATGGGCATATTTGATTATTTAAAGATATTGATATTTGGAAATTTGGGAAGACGAGAATTTGAAAATTTGAAAATTGGGGAACTTTGGAATTTGGGAGATTAGAAAACTACTAAATTGAGAATTTAAGAATTTACAGATTTGGAAATTTTTGAATTTGGAAATTTGGAAATTTTGTAATTTTTGAATTTGGAATTTTGTAAATTTGGGAATTTTGTAATTTGGAAATTTAGAAATTTTGGAATTTAGAACTTGTGTAATTTTGTAATTTTGTAATTTAGGCTTCCGGAAATTTGAAAATCCATAAATTCCAAAGATTAATAACCATGATAGATTATACATAATTATTTAACTCCGTCGAATTTAAAGCCCTAGAAAAGAGTTTCACAGACGAAGAATAGCTTATTCAAACGTAAGGTGTTAGCCCGTCCCCCAAAAAAACCAAACTCAGAAAGAAAAGAATGGTGTCGTTAACTTGCGTAGAGGCTGGTGCTCATCTCGTAAGGAAAGCGAATGTCTTCTTAAAAAATGCAAGGCAGCTCCCCTTTGGTAGCCGCTGTATAGAAGGAGCGACGAAGAATAAAAATGAAGACAATAACAAAGGGTTTAAGAAATCTGGTCTCGAAGGAAATCATCTCATCTTACAGGAAGCTTCTGCGGATCCTCGAGGTCGTATCCGACCACATACTCCTCCGCCCTTTTTTTTGCCCTCTGTTGTCTTTTTCTTTTTCCTTCGCCCTCTTTCCCGCGTTCGAAGAGACATTAAAGTCTCTGGGGTTAAAAGAATGCCGCTTTGAAATGGATCGTGGATGAAAAGGGTGAAGCTACGTTGTTTCGCTGACGTGTTTTGGACAAATTTGTGCAACAAGATTTGATTCCGCGAGGTTTTCTCTTTGAACACAATTTTGTTCTGCTACATGCTTCTGTCGCGTTCTGGTGAATTTAGATAAATGCGATTCTTTTGGCGATACGGAGTTTTTGGTGATGTGGTTATATTTGGAGTTTCGAAGTAGGGTAGCAAAGTAGGTGTTTGGGTGATACATGAATAAAAGCAAGGTTTTGTAAAATTACATGCGGATTTCGAGCTCGCAGTTTTGGGAATTTAGGTATTTGGAAGGTTTGAAAATATGGGGAATTTCGGGGTTTGAGGAGTTTGAAGATTTGGGAAGTTTGAGAACTTGGGAATTTGAGACTTTGAGAATTTGATAATTTGGGAATTTGGGAATTTAGGTCTGTGGGAATTTTGAGTTTCGTCACTAGGGAATTTGAGAATAGGGAAATTGGGAACTAGGGAAATCGGTAACTAGCGAAACTGGGAACTAGGGAAATTTGGGAATAGAGAAATTTGGAACTAGGTAAATTTAGAACTAGGTAAATCGGTAACTAGCGAAACTGGGAACTAGGGAAATTTGAGACTAGAAAAATTTGGAACTAGGTAAATTTAGAACTAGGTAAATTTAGAACTAGGTAAATTTGGAACTAGGGAAATTTGGAACTAGGTAAATTTAGACCTAGGTAAATTTAGAATTAGGTAAATTTGGAACTAGGGAAATTGGGAACTTGCGAAACTGGGAACTAGGGAAATCAATAATTCGCGAAATTGGGAACTATGGAATTTAGTTACTAAGAGATTTGGAACCTAGCAAACCTCGAAGATCTAATCTTCCCCAAGTTAGAAAATTTTCTGATTTGTCACATTGAAACTGTACAAAGGAAAATTAAAATTTTGATATGAATTTTGACAACTTGCAAAAGTGAAATCTTAATTTAGTAATCAATTGTTTTGCAAACTTAAAAGTTAGTTTATATGATTATAATAATTGAAGTTAAAATATTCTTACGTGTGAAACTGAGATGTGAAGTTCTCTGTACATTCATAAAGTAACTGAAGTTTTAGTGATTGTGTAATAAAATTTCTTCTGTACAAGGATTTAATAATTCCTTGGGAGTATCAAACATGAGATACTAATCTGAATTTCAAATAGTTTAGTGCTTTACTTCATGCCCGGTCTTCGGGTCCCTTCCAATGCAAATTTAATGATGATGTGAAATGTTCAGCAAAGTATTATGTCTGTATAATTATGAATAATTATACATCAACATATATTACAGATAATCATAATAACCTTTCATTTTTGTTCATTATCTGAGTGCGTTGTTCAGCGTGCAGAAATCTCGAATTTTAATATCTGCTGCTTTTAAATTTCAAACTCTGTTATACTTTGTATTAAGTAAAATTAAAAGTTGGAACGGTGATTTAATTTTCTGCAATTATGCTAATTAGTCTAACATTTGATTTCATTAGTTTTCTGCAATCACGTTAATTAAACTCACATTTGATTAGAGTGTTATAATAAGAATGTACGGAAGGTTAAATGAAAAGAAGACAGATTTATGAAATACTTTCGTGGAAATCAAACAGGGATGATTAATTAAGAACTTATATCATTGCGAACATTTTGAACATATGAAACATTTTTATTGCTTGGATGAATATTCACGTTTCTGTCATTTTTATCAAATTGGTATTTCATAAAGATGAGTTTGCAATATTTTTTTCACATATTTCATTCTTTCATATCAACCATTTTCATTCGCTTTTTAAAATTTGTATTATAATTAAGTTTGCAATTCAGTTTAAAATTAGTTTCTATAAAATTTAGCTTTTATAAATTCAGTTGAAATTTTCGTTTTCCATATTTTAATTTATAATTCAGTATAAATTACTTGCATACTTTAGATTACAATATGCTTTGAAAGCTCTTTTGTGTTTAATTTTAAAAAAACCGTGCACAAAAGCGAGTCAGTTTTTCACGCTTTCAATGTTGTTTTAATCAAATTAATTTTGATAGCAACTGCACAGTGATTACGTTTCAACAACAAAGCAATTATAATAGAAACAACGTTTATTCGGAATGATCCAATCGAATTTAAAATATGGAGGATAATTTGATTTTCACGAAAACATTTAACATAACACAAAATCGGGACAGTTTAATGTGATTAAATTAAACGGACATGAAATTGATTTAAATTCCAACAAAACTGCAGTGTAATGAAAAATAAAATCCGTGCAATTTTAAATAAAACGAATGCAAGCTTCTATGTCAAAATAAATTAAAAGTATCAATACATAGTGTGAACCAAATTAAAAAATTTATAGTTAGTAATAAGTAGTAGTACAATTAATAAGTTATTAAACCTTCATATTAAACTTACATTCATATATCAGTGCTTCAACAGTGACAATAATTTTTCAAATATTTTTACAGTAAAAAAGAATTCATATAAAATTTTCCAATCTCATACTGATATTTCTTGTTTAAGTTACCGACTGTCGATAAAAAATTCAAAACTATCAATTTTGTAGAAAATTGCAGAAAGTTCCAATACACTGAAAACAGAATTACCAAAACTTAAATAAAAGTGTTACAGTAAGAATTACAATAAAAAACGTTCAGTAAGCTATGAAGAATTTGACACACTTGAAAATAAAAATGGCCGTATTTCGTACATTTGTTGCGTCCCAATGTCAGAACGCGTATAAATATTTTTGATACTAAGTAGTAGATACTAGTACACAGTTAAATTTGAAAGTACAGTGGGCTTTTATGGTCTTTCAACAGCTGCATCGTGTTAAAAGCGTTCTAAACCGTGGCCAGAAGGCGTTGATTCCTGCAAGCTGGAATGAGTCGACGAATTCACCGATTTCAATTCGCTCGACGCTCTTAAACCGTTGAATTCCACGGAGGAAATGAATATTTGTCGGTAATTGCTACATGTTCAGCGGAGTCTTGGTTCTTACGAACCATTTGATACTGTTCGCCATCAGCGAGAAAGTTTTAGCCGGTGTTTTAAGACATCGGCTACCTGCGGAACTTCACAAAGTCTGTGATAACTGTTTTTCGTAATCCTTCGACGCCGTTGACAAATCATGGCTTTTCGCAAAGCTCGATCTTTACTTTTATCTACCTTTCATTTTTAATTTCATTGTCAGCGACTTTTGTGTGGGTGAATTGACATGTTTGGGTTTGGAAAGTACTTCATTGTAAAATTTTTAGATTTCAATATATATAAATTTGTAAATTAGTAACTCATCATGTATTTAAATTTCTAAATTTGAAATTACTATACTTCCGAAGCATTGAATTATTGAATTTACAAAATTGTAAATTTGTAATTTTATGAACTTATAAACTGATACAGTGAACTAGTAAATCTGTACTATGCAAATTAACCAAATTATAAAATTTCTAAATTGCTAAGAACTTGAAATCTTGAAACTCCCACGTGAACAATCCACAACAAAAAAATCTCTAAATTCTATCAATTTCAGATTGAACACCACTCAAAATCCCCCATCTTTATATTAGCACAATCACCAATATGTCTCACATAAGAAAAGTAAATAACAATACAAGAAATGTACACATCGCAATGTTTCATTTTCAAATCCATATCGCGCGCCGAAAATTTTCGCCCGAATGTTTAACCTAAAAACGGATTAAGGTAAATGTAACATCATTTCCGGATCGTCCGCGATTTCATTTGCGTGGTAAGTTCCCCGGCAAAGTTCCGTCTGGTAAACCGTGGAATTATCATTGAAAACATAGCCGAGAACCGAGTAAAACTTTGAACGAGGGAAATTCTCATCAACTCCGGCGAACGTCGGCATTCAGATAGGAATTAAGCTTTCTGACATCATTGAATGACCACGAAGTACCATTAAATCGTGCACCAAAGACGATCTCCCCGGCCATCTGGACGATGAATCAAAAGTGAACGAGGAAAGCTGTCGCAAAGTGTCTTTGAAATCGTGCGACGCGATCGGGGCTGAAATACCAGAGGGGTCGTTTCAAAACCACCAAATTTCCGCTGTTTCCAACTTGCTACGCGGCTCGTTGGAAAACCGTGTAATCTTCTAGCTCGTAATTAACGCCCCTGGCTCGATTGACCGAAAAATATCGGATTACCCGGCTTGTTACTGCCGCGCAAAGTTTTAACGTTCCAACTTTCGATCGATTGATTTATCGGATATGGAACTGGCTCTAGCCATTGCTCTCGCTTCTCTTGTTTAGCATTATAACTTTATATGGCGGCTATAGAGATATATTACTGTACCTAGGAAATAGCTACGTATATGGTGCATACAAGTACAGAAACTTAGAGATAGAGAGAATATGGTGATAGGGTTATAGGGAGATATAGAGATATAAGAAATAAGAAATTTAAAAATCAGTGAATTTAGAAAAATTTGAGGACTTAAAAATTTCAAGTGAATGTAACCTCCAAAAATCGAAAGCAATCAGCTCCTATACTAATCAATCGAAAAGAAGTATCCTAACTCGATATCAAATATCCTTCACACCAAATAAATCTAGTATCATTCCATTCCCTATATGACTAACAGTGCTTCAGAATCAGTGGAACTTAAGTTCTATTTTCACCAACGGTTAACTGTAAAGCGTCCATTCGCTTAGAAACGGTTCATTTCCGGTTGGTCTTCGACAGGAAGTTGCTGATCCTGCTGAAATTAATTTAACCGTGAAACGTGACAGCCAACGAGTCACGAGGTTTGATGCATCCACGGAAGTAATGCAGCAGCCACAGCTTCAAAAGGCCACGTCCCGACGCCAGTAATTAATGAAGACGAATCTGCTACCTTCGTTTCGAGCTGGATCCGCTCGCTGAAAGATTTGTCCTCCTATGAACTGTATGCTTCCTGATGAATCACGGTTAATTAAAGTGAATAACGAGCGTAGAATGCTTCTTTCCTGTTCGTTTGTTGCCTATCGTCCGAATTCTTCATCGCCGATGGCGTACTGAAAATAACCTCTTTTCTTCGGTTCCGTGGAAAAATTGAACTTCCTTTTTCATTGCAGAACGTTTCTGCTCAATTTTTATCTGTACGCTTGCTCCTTTACGAAGAAAAATGTATACGAAGCGGAGGAAATAACCGGCTGTATTGGATCGATATCGTTTTCGAATTTGCCGCGCTTTCGTGCGCATGCGCGCTAATCTCTTCGAAACTAATGTACTTATTTCGATATACATATTTTCAATTTTAATAGCACGTAGAACGACAGTGTAATTAATCTTTGATTGTAGTATGATTCTATTAACAATTTTGTAAATATTCTATACTTATAATAGGAACAAGAGGTAGATTAATTTAAAAATATATATATATACTGTACCATATTGGAAACGAATATTACTAGAATGACTGCAAAATTTTAATTTCAATCATAATTTATAATATATATTAATTTTAATAATTTTAATTATTCACACGTAATATTACGTGTTATACTTAATATAATGTAAAATATCTAAGTCTAAGTTTTTGTCACTGTGACACAGTATATGAAGAGAGTTATTTCTAATAAAAGATTGTTTATGCGTGCAATAACTAATGTCAGCAGCAGTTGATTTCCCTTAGAATTTCAGCAAGTAGATTTCACTTTGAAGTCAGTTAGGTTCGTGTGCACTGTATAGTTATAACAAGGGACTGTTGTTGAAATCTACCCGGTTACTACAATATACTTTGGTGTGCGTTTGACTTCTTGGGTGCAACAAGCATCTTGAATTTCAGGATTATTCAAGTTTGCTTCGATGCTTCTGGCATGTAAATTTCCCAAATATTCGGTGGTGTTAAATCAATAGTTCATGCAAGTTCGTACGGACAATTATCTAGCAAACGACTGGTCACACCTAGACGGTATTAGAACAATAAATCAGTCGCAAAATCAATTTCATGTGCATATTTTACTAATCAATCAGAACCACCTGTGTAAAATAATTGCAAAGTTTGTAATGCAATTCTATGAATTAATTTAAAATTTGAACTCGAATTTTATGTATTTAAAATTGAGAAGAAAAATTTAACAGTAAATATTAAATAAGTAAATAAACAGTAAATATTATTAGCAAAGTGTTGAATAAAAGAAGATAGCCAGAATTATAGACAGTTTTGTTCCCTGTATCCCTTATCGCTCGTTATTCCCCATTGTATATCATCCCCTTTTCTCGTTTTATTCTCACCCTATCTGGCCGGTACTCCGCTTATCTGTGTACTTGACTCTCTTTACTCTCAACTATTTTTCTCAGTCCCTGTTCCTTTATCGTCCTACCTTTTTTCCACTTGAAAATGCGATTAAAGTGGCCAAGGAACAGTGGATAATTGTCTTTAGCGACTTTCTACCAGTTTTACTCTCTATGAGGGCTTTAAGTTAATTTCGTTTTCTGCGTTAAAGAAAACAAAATTACACACTTATTCACTTGTAATGATTGTGTTTATGGGTACAATCGAGCTGAACTTTATTGTTAATTGTGATAATACATTATTTTCGAAATAGGTAATAAAGATAAAATAAATTTGTACGATTGGTTAGATTTATAAATTTGTGAATTTGTACTTTTGCAAAATAGGTTTGTAAGTTTGTAAAATTGGCACTGTGTAAATTTGGTCAAATAATTTTTACTGTTGAGAATTTTTGATTTTGAAAATTTATAAGCACAGAAATTTGCAAATTCTAATTTTAGGAATTTGGAAATTTGTAAATTCTAATTTTAAGCAGTTGCAAATTTGTAAATTCTAATTTTAACAGTGTATAAATTTGTAAATTCAAATTTAAAAAATTTTTGAATTGCAAATTTCAAATTTTAATAACCAATAAATTCATAAATTTAGAATTTTAAAACTTCACATTTCTCCTTAATATGCTATCAGTACCATCCAATACTTTCCTGCAGTAAATTCATATCAAACTTCCAACGTAGATTTCGAAACCAGTCGTACGACATAACCCGAAGCATAATTTCTCTCATAAAAAGATACGGAGGTTATCCATTACTCTTTTAACGTTGATAAAACGAATGATGGACCACTGACATCCGAAACGGAAGTTAATAGCCGCACTCAACGAATTTACGGGCAGTTTTTCACCATCAAAAATCCCGTTCCTTCTTCCGCCAGTGTAAATGAGCTACGGATCCGTTTCGAAGTGTAATTAACACGAGCAAAGTGCATGAATTCATCTTTTTCCCATGCTCGATAAATGCGCTGGTCATCGCAAAAAAATAAATATTCAAATATGCAGAAGAGTCACGCATGAAGAATTTGTGTCCCATTTATTTTTCTAGAATACTTTTTTTTTTAATTAATCTCTCTGACCTATGTTCACGAATCACGTGGTGACTCTTTAAATAAATTAAATTAAATTTAAATTTCGAGCTGTTGAATTTGATAAACATTGAATGAAAATACCTTTCGAATTTATAATAATTTATTGTAAGAGTCACGAGGATAAAATGTCCTTTCAAGTATTTTTTTTATTTCTTGTTATTAAGTATTATTAATTATTAATAATAATTCAAACTGCTTAATTGTCCAAAAAGTCCTATATTAAAAATTTGAACTCACAGCACGAATGGAAGAGGGAGAAAAGAATTTTCTTCCTTTCCATTCGATCTACGAAATTTCCGCGTAATTTTGTATACGAGCGTCGTCCCGCGACACGCGCGCCTTTTGATTTATTTGGCTACGTTGCCTTTTGATTTATCGCGTCCCATGGGATATCCAGCTTGTTTTTTCACCGGGCGTGAAATAAAATTTCTCGTGTATATTCGGCGCGGGGTCAAGGGTTGCTTTCGCTACTAATTTCACCATGGTGTACACCTTACTTGCAGTTGCACATCACGCGCTCTACGATTTACGTGACGCGCCACGGGGGCTCGTGACGAGCTTGTTCCACCACCACTGAAACATCCCTTATGTAGTATAATTTCGTCTGCGAAATCTCGTGGTTCCTTATTAAGACTACTGATTTACGGACAACGTCTGAATGGAACACTGACGTGCTGGGTACAACCTTCAGAGACAAGTTTACAGTCACTGGTCACCGAAATTTCATTTTACTATAATTATATTTATATACATTTATTTGTTATATACTTAATACTCTATATTTATACTTTATTTCTTATATGAACCGTTTGAACGTCCACGAAGTATAGCAAGTTACCATGCTCACATTTCATACTTATACACATTATATTTGTATTCCGAGTTCATACTTCATTTGCAACTTTTGAAAATTGTATACAAAAATTGAAATGTATAATATTTCAATGTATGTATAATATTGTATAAATCATAGCTTGTTACGTCTAACTTGTGTTAAGTATATTAGGAAAATGTTTATTCACACTAAACTTCAAGCTAAAAATTAATGCAATATAAAGAATATTTTATGACTTCTGTTATTAAATCATATGTGACTGTTTTTGAAATTTGATATTTGTTATCTGTTGTAACAAAATGTTCTTATGCGCAGTTTTGATAATATCATTTTTTACTATATCATGCATTGTACAGTAGAAATATGTGTCATATTTTCGTGCCACGTCCTCTTTTCACTAACAATGAATAAATAAATCGTGGACCATTATTTCTTCAACTAAAGAACCTCTACAGAAAGCTTCTTCATACTCGCGAAAGGGAGCTTCTGTCCCGATAAAAAATTCATCAAACCAAATACATTTCATTCTGCCTAAAAAAAAAAAGAGAGAAACAATAGAAAAGAAACGGTCGACCGTATTCAATCAGTTTCGCGTTCAATTTCCGCGATTCATTCCCACATAATTTATGAAAAACTGCGATGCATTCCGAGACAGAGAATACGGAAACAAAGGAAAGAAAGGTGAAATAACGAACTCGAGCTGTACACCATTACTATCTAAATCGAACGGAAACGAATCTTCAGATCCCTCAGAACTAAATGAAAAGCAAATAAAAATTTTCATTCGCGTATGTTACGTTTGCACTGTCAACTTTTGTAAATCTATGTACAATTAATCGATACGTGCATTTGTGCAAGATATAGGTGTCAAATATAAAAATTTAATTTTTCCGTTTAATAAAGATAAATATGAAAATTTTTATACGTAAGAGTGAAATGTGATTTAATGTAAAAAGTTCATTAAAACTTTAGATACTTTTACTAAAATGCATAAATACACAAATGTATAAATACATAAATACACGAATACGCAAATGCATAAATTCATCGATACAAATGCATATTATCTATATTCATATGTAACACACAAGATGTAATCAATTTTTATATTTAATTAATTCTATACCTACATCAGATTTCATGTAAAATTGAGGCAAAGCACTTGTTTTATATTAACTTGTTTGAAAATTATTCATAAAAAATATTTCATCAATTTTTTTTACATAAAATTGTAGATTATTTAATTACTACCCCATTGTACAGAAAAATATAATCAAATTGTATTTGTACAATATTATTAAATGTCTTAAAAGAAAGTGTAAACGCCATAGCAAATATTTGGAGCTACATGTAACATTTATATTATGAAAAGTAATTAATGAAATATAATTAAAATTGTAGCTAATTTAATTACACAAAATTGTAACTAATTAAACTCCATAAAATTGTAATTAAACATACCGTATTAATTATAACGTACAACACGAAAATTGTATCTCTACATTTGCAATTTGTCCTCAATTTTTCGCAATTTGTAGAAAATTAATTATCGAGAGCGAAGACACTGCTTTAATATCGGCGTTATTGAAATAGTAATTCATGAGGAGATTTAATTGCAATATTTCCCGTGTTTACTCCGACAAACACAGTTTATTAAACATTCCGATATCTAGCTTAATAATGTACGAAACAGCTAAACATCGTTTAGCAAAATAACACGAGCCTTTTTAAACGCAAATCGGAGTTTCATAATTGTACTACAAAAACAAATTCTATTATTGATTTCCGATAAACATTTTACGAATAATATATGTATTTAAACAAATACATATTTTCCCGTATATTTTCGAGGATATCCGAGAGGAAAATCATTCAATTCCATCAGCTCGATTACTGAAAGGAATGCAATATACCGAACGCGTACAAACCCGCTGCCTGTAATAAATCGGTTCAATCAAACGCGTGCATGCTTTATCAAGAGAAATCTATTTTCACGTCGGTATCAACTGACTGTTATTTAAAATGACACTTATTGAAGAATTTTTTAATTTAGTCCCTTCACTGCGGAAAATCTCAACGAATTTTCGGCTTTTAACTGTTAATTAAAAGCGTATCTCGTTTTAACAAACTGGTCACAGACTATGTTTTGGTCAATGATTTCAAAGGGTTTCTCAAATCTTTTCATTTAGAAGCTCTTCAGATTTACATATTTAAAAATTGAATTTGCAGAAAAATTAATTCACACACAGAACAAAAATTTTGAATATTTTCAAAAAATTAAACTTGTGAAGAATTAAAAATGTGACAATTTAAAAGTAACTATACAGAAGAATTTCAATTTCTGTTTATGTCACATTTGTTCGTTTGCTGTGTCTGCTTACTTTTCCCATGTTTTTCGATAAAACACGATTTTCATAAGACGTTGTTGATTCGATCGAATCGCATAGGCGCGATGCACACGTTCGTTCAATATTTGCGAAAAGTGTGTGAATGCACTCGAACGTCGGTCTGTCCTTGTATAAATACCAATGCGAACGTGTTTACAATCTATGCAAACGTTATAACATTTAATTTTTGTCTGTGAAATATTTTCTTGGCACGAAATTCATCGGACATAGTTCTTTTCGGTATCGAACAGAATCAATTGTCTTTTGGTTTGTTCAAATTTTTATTCTGGTATGAATATTGTTAGTTATGGACTACGATCTAAATTTTTATATTTGGGAAATTTGATAATTTGATATCTTTATGTATTACAAGTTTTTGATATCGGAATTTTTGAGGTTCACGGTTTTATGTTTCTACTTTCAAATTTCTAAATTAAGTTCTTGTCTTTTTATATTACTAAATGTACATATTTCTACGTTATCAAATTTTCAAATTTTCTAATTTCTAAATTATCAAATTTCCAATTTCCACATTACAAAATTTACAATCTTAACAATTCGAAACATCGAGTATTTTAAATTCCTAAAATTCCAAATTTGCATCCATCTAAATGATCAAAGTTCCATTCTTCCACATCCCCAAAATACCAAATTTTTAAATTTCTAAAAAACAAATATAAAAATATCTACCCTTGCCATATTCAGATACAGAATTGGAATACTATATACAAAAAGATATGAAATATTGCACCAATTGTTGTTTATTTCGTACCAGATTTCAACACTTTTTGTCGCAGAATGTTTCCAACTATCGATCCACGTGAAAAAAAGAGAAGAAAATAAAATACCGTCACACGTTTTTTGAAACGGTACTACGTACCTTTTTTTCGGCCGATTTTTCGGTGCAATTTGGGTGAAAAAGTGTTGGAGTTCGATGTCAAAAAAAAATAAAAAGTTCGTGAGATATTTCAAATTTTTGATACCAAATATCTCACTTCTGAATTTGAAAAATATCACGGTTCGTGACACAGTTTTTTTGACACTATATCTGAATACATTTCTAGTTATTAATATAAATGTCACAGTTATTACATAAAAACATTTCATATTACACGTTAATATATTATTATTATGAAACTAATATGTGATTATTAGTTTGAGACAAATTAATGTTTGTAAACTACCATAATGAAGAAATCAATCTGAAATGTTCAATTCTTGAAAAGAATATAAAAAATGTTTCAAAGACACACTACTCGCGTACCAAAATTACGAGAAAAATTTACAAAATTTGAATTGCGAGTGCGTCACGAGTGCGTCATAGTTCACGCGCCAACTCATGGGTTGCGTACGTTAGATCAGAAGGGACCAAATAATTTCTTTTAAATTTTTCAATTGGTTACAGAAGAATTAAGAATTTATCTACTAGTTTCAATAGAAAGATTTTTAATTGAGAGGTATAATTTTATGGAGTAATAGGTCTCACAGTTTGATCATATTTCATGAAAGTTTTCTTAACGTTTACAAAATTAATCCTTTTATCATGACACAAGTCGAAATGTTGCTCACGCACAAAGAAGACCCTCGAACGGTGATTAATCGTGAATAACCGAGGTAAATATCGGAAAAGTAATCAGCTCCGAGTCGAAAGTAAAAATAAATAACACGACGACTCGGTATGTCATTCGATAATGCCGGATATTAGTTTTCCATCGAACAATAGCTTTCGACCGAAATTGATCGGTTTCTCTTCGAATTCTGGTAATGATCTTCGCTGACCTCTTTCTCTCGTGAGAATATGGTAACCTAACAGTAATGTCTTCGTTGGTAATCTCATTATAACACATATAAATATTCTTTTCAGTATCTCCAGAATATTTCGTTAAATTCATTTTAGTACATTTTTATCCGAGTACCTTTATACATTTGTAGATCTGGGTCACAATTGACACATCCACCGTTTGACAGTAAAATTCACAAGTAATATAACTACAATGTGCTTAATATTTCGTAGAATTCGTAATAAATTCTACGTCTAGCAAATTTGATAGGTAATCGTAGCAATCAACAGAACACCGTTGTTACTCGCAATTAGTAGGAGCGTAATCGAGATTCGATTCATCAAACTGCGATCCAATCGACCGTTTCGCCATTTCAGCACAATTTTGATTTCATTTCAACATGGTAATGCGGGAATCGCCGACGACGACGGCGATCTGAATTCCTGGGTCATTTGTGTATCTCACACGACAGCTATGATGGATCTATATTTGCTACTATCGTGGATCATTTTCGTTTCTGCTAAAAGTATGGCTGACTTACTGTACAAACACGGTGACCGTTTAATACAAATGCAACCAAAATGTGATTGATAGTTGATGGAATTTTTATTGCTTTACTATCAAATTATTTTTGTTTGAAATTATTGTAGCAGCTCTTGAATATTAATTTTTGAAATTCTACTGTGAAGCAGTTCTTTCAAATTAATTTTTAAAATTCTACTGTGTAGTAGTTCCTTCAAATTAATTTTTAAAATTCTACTGTGTAATAGTTCTTCGAAATTAATTTTTGAAATTCTATTGTCTAGTAGTTCTTTAAAATAAATTTTTGAAATTTAACCGTGCAACAGTTCTTTAAAATAAATTTTTGAAATTGTCTTGTGCAGTAGTCCTTAAAAATTAATTATAGTAGTCATTGTCATACCATAATCATTGAAAAATAATTATCAGAACCACTTATGCAATAATCATCAAAAATGAATTATTATAGCTAGTATATAATAACCATTGAAATTGAATTATTCCAATTCCCATTTCACAGCAGTTAAAAATGAACTGTTAAAACAATCGTTACCTAGGTATCATTAGAAACTAGCGATTGTATTTTCCCTATATTTAAATAGCACCAGGTATATCGCACACAACGGAGCACGTGTACATGCAACACCGGTGTCCACGATTATCCCTGTAAAGACGTCCGCGTATATTTATGACCGAATTAACCTACGGAAATACCAAGTGCACCGGCATAAATGTGGTCATATAAATACATGACGACGGTTCCGTTTATATATAAAATCGCCCTCGTGGCAGAAGCCAAGTTTTGTAAGGGTAGACAGCATTTCAATTTATGGATTTTACCGTGCTAGACGATGGTTAGGTGAGATCCTGGGACATTCGGAAGGTATCGATTTCAGTGGACGTCTTGCTGAATCCATACAACCCCTGTCGTTTGATCCTCTGCTACACAACTCAATTTTATACGAAACGTTTCCATACGAGAAAGGCAGGCTAAATCTCACTTTATTATTTATTTGGAACCTGAGGTGTTCTTGTAAATTCACCGACTGTCTTCAGGTATTTATATATTACCTTATTTATACTTATTTATACCTTTATTTTGATAATCTAAATTTTTCGTACAATTATGTATTGTAACATATGACAAACGTGAATGACCGATTCTAAGCTTTTGAACAGTGGTTATGTTGAAAGTAAATGTGTAAACATAACCTCTTTTGAGGTTAGAAGTAACTTTCTCCTCCAACTCTAATTTATTTATCTTAAAAAATAAAAGTAACAAAAAAACGTACCAAGGCAAAATATTGAATTATTTTAAATATATAAAAAATATTTTGGTTAAGTATGTAGAAAGTAACACTATAATTATTTCTACATACGAAAGAGACGTTTTTGTACAAGTTAAATGACCACAGTTCCCGTTCCGAATTCCGCCGGTCTTGTAACGGAACAATTAACCAAATACCTATTAATTGGACGCAGGGAGCGCGAAAGGAAAGAAAAAGACAATGAAATACCGTCGATTGCGAGATTTAATTGGCGAAGATTGAAAAGAAAAGCGGACCAAGGCCGTTCACGCGTTGCATTAATTAAAAGCTCTGGGACGTTCAATTTCAATTTCAAATAACGTTTGGATCGGTCTCTCGAGCTGATGTCTGATCGTAAAACGATAATACCGCTTCTTCGGGTTGCCGATCATTCACCATTTGCATAATTCACCGACCAACTTAATTTCCGGTACCTCTGGGCTCGCGTTGACAGAAGTCTCTTCACGATTCTTCTTTCTACAGTTTTGTTCCTTTTTTTCTTTGTGTGCTCTCTTTACATTTATAACGAAATGTCGTTTACTACTGAGGTTCTTTATTATCGATTTACTGTGCAAGTATTTAATATCTATTTTTAGGATTTTGTAGAAAAGAACTGGGGACACGATTATACTTAATTGAGTGTATTAAACAAATAATCTTTATATTTGTTATATTATACCACACATATCAGTATAGTACTGTATATAATAATAACACATTAATAATGTATATAATATAATATAAAATGCAATAGCTAACATATTACATGTGGTTACTGCATTAATATGTAGCACATGTAATTTTACACATGTGTATATTACACATGTAATAACACATGTAATTTTAAAAGTGTACGTAATGATAATAACAAAAAATAGAATAGTAAAATAATAAAATTTTAAAACAGTAAAATATCAAAATACAAAAATTGTACAATAAAATAGCAAAATAAAAAAATAACAAATCTGTAAAATAATGAAATAGTAAATAAGAAAAATAAAACACTAAAGTATAACATAAGTGTAGAACAAAATATGAAAATCTGTTGCATACCAAAGTTCCGAAAGTAACGACAACAAATTATAATTTTAATCTCATTTTAATAAGCGTCTCCGAAGATCTAATTAGTATTATCAAACTTTTCTAGAATCTCTCAATTAATATCCCGATTCTTCCGCGCGATTCCAATTAATACTTTCTTAACTTTTTCTTATTAATATCTTTTGCATGCTTTCACGAGTTTCCTCGTTAAATGAAAATTTTATGAAAGTCTCATAACCTGCGAATCGACATACGTGTTCCTTTGCAAAAAATCGATCGTTTATTATCAACTGAACGGTAACTTTTAAAAGTCAAGCGATAAACGTAACAGAAAGAAGAACCCTTTCTTGTGTAGGTGCACGTTTGTAGTCCTTTCAGGTGCATCGCTACCATTTTCTTTTGCTTTTAAGTTGTTTCTACTATTTTGCAATTTTCTTTGGTACGGTCAATATTACTGTACTTTGTGATTTTATTCTTTGCTCTGTTTTTCTTAGAGAATTATGTGTGATGTTCTTGAAGAGAGAAATTGAAATTTTTTACTTGATTGTATGTAAGTGGAGTTCTTGTGTTTATGCAAGAAAATTAGAATAAATGATAATAAATTGTAAAATATTTTTGTGGTGCTTTCTTAAATTCTCTAATTCGTAAAACCCTAAATTCTCCAATTCTCAAATTTTCAAATTTCCAAATTCCTAAGTTCTCAAATTCCGAAATTCCCCAAATTCTCTAAATTCCCATAAATCCCCAAAATTCCCCAAAATCCCCAATTTTTCCAAATCGTCATACACCTAAGTTATCAAATTCCCAGAGCACACACTGCAAAGCCATTAATTTAAAACAGTCTCCACCCCGTTCCGAAACAGTACCACATTTTAAAACTGAACTTGCAACTAATCCATAGTCAAACTGAGAGTAGTAAATTCTAACTACGAACCTAAATCTACGTAGTAGAAACCTAAATCCAAGTCAAATCGCTGCTCCAAATCTTGTTCAGCCTAGGCCTTTCGCGACAACTTGGTCAGCGTAGTGCAAGACGAACATTTACGTATCGTGACGCACTCGCAGTTCAAATATTGTAAATTTTTCTCGTATTTTTGGTACGCGTGAATTTTCAATTTAGACGTAATAATTTACGTACGGATGTCCCACGAGTTGGCGCGTGAGCTATGACGCACTCGTGACGCACTCGCAGTTCAAATATTGTAAATTTTTCTCGTATTTTTGGTACGCGTGAATTTTCAATTTAGGCGTAATAATTTACGTACGGATGTCAACCCACGAGTTGGCGCGTGAGAACCCAAAGTAAAAGAAGCTCTATCCCCACCGTGAACACTTCCAGCGTTACATACAGGCGCATAAGAATAATAATGACAATAACCACTGCTGAACGCGATTCTCGCTATCTCGCTCGGTTGAGAGACGTTTGCCGACTGTCATTGTTTTTCGCCTAATCGGTGTGCGTGACCGCGAGAGCCAATTGTTCCGACGAAAATACGCGTCCATTTTTCTATTCCGACAAATCGGAGCAATGGTTCTTCTAAACACCTGGGCCCTTTTTATCCGCCAACTCGTGGGTTGACGTCGGTACGTGCTTCCCGTGCCGTTTGTCTACTTGTTCCTGATTTGATTCCGATACCCTAGCGTGATTTCCCCTAGGGAACCGGTAGTTTCCTTACCGCGGAAAATTCTACGAGGGTGAAGTTTTGCCGAGCAACGAATCACGCGAGGTCTCTTTGGTGCCGTCTCCACGGGCTCGTCTGATCGAATATCGAAATCCTTTTTTTCCTTCGGGATAACCGAGCCGCGATATTAGTTCCCGTTGTTTTATTTGTTCCACAAGGTTTTATGACCGAACGGAAGTATTCTTCGATACGATATTTACATTTATTCGTTACGAGAGTTTCGTTATTTATTTATTATAAATTCTTTTTGTATTTATTGCAAGCTGTGTTACGTTTAATCACAGCAAGTTTTTTCGTATTTACTTGTTACAGGATTTTTCATGTTTATTTATTACGACATCTATTTATTGAGCGGTTCCTGTGCTCATTATGAGATTTTTGATATTCATGATATACATGCGTATCCATATTTTAAATGATCAAATACGAAACTCGTATAAAATCCCATTCCACATAACAATTATTGACAGAAAGTTTTTGGTATAGAATATAATGAAAACTTTCATATAAAAGTTTGAAAAGTTTTGAAATGGCATTTGGATATCATTCGAAATAACGACCGGTAGAGAAGTATATGAAGCAAGATGGATCGAAAGCAATTTTATTGCAGGTCAGTAAAGCGCAACAGATTACTGTCACTGTGTTATCCATCAAAATTGATGAATGTTAAATGGAAACATAACGATCCATCCTGTTTTCCTGTGATTCCGATCGAACCTTCAAATTGCTGATATCTGCGCATATCCTCAAACTTTTTTAATATTTGCAAAATCCTGGTAAATTGAGTCCTTGTTTGATTGCAAGGAAACTAATTTTATATTTAATTATATTTAGGTATCTGTATGTTTACATATTCGCATAGTATATGTATATATGTTGACAAACATGTATATTCATATATTTTTATACTACATATGTTCAGACATGTGTATATTACATATTATGTATGTATGTTCAGATATTTTTATATTATACGTGTATGTTCACACACGTGCATATTACATGTATTTATATTACATGTATATATGTTGACACACATGTACACATGTGTATATTCATATATTTTTATATTAAATTTATATGTTCGCACACGTGTGTGTTTATATACTTCTATATTATACTTGCATGTGTACCCATGTTATATGTGAATATTTACATATATATATACATATACTTACTATTTGTACACTAACACATTTTATACATAACAAAAAACATTAAAATTTTTCTTGTCGTGCGTTTCATTTGACGATAAGTTCATTTATAGTTTAAAACATGTTAAATGATTGTTATAAATAATAATTTTAAGATCATCAAATGATCATCATTATGGAATATATGTAATTTCATAAAATTTAATATGATCCATTTGGTATCAGAGTAACTTTCACGGTAGTTTTTGATCGAACATATAGATTGGAATGAAACCCCCGTGGGAAATCGGCGAAATGTCCGTTCGATATAGAATGTGAGCAAAGTAAATAACTTGAAATCTTAATTAGTGAAAGAGTGAAATTGTGCTGAACAGTATTCGAATTCTGTGTTTAAAAGTTGAACAAAATTGAAATAATGAAGATACTGTATTTGATAACGTTATTAAAAGTATCTAGTAATTTAATATTAGAGATAAATGGAGATGAATCCAAACAGTGGAACATCTGCTCAGTATTATAAATCCACCAAATATGATTTATACTGTACAAATTGTGAAATAGTATAATATTGTTAATATACATTTAGTATCTATAATATTTTATGTTAGTAATGGCATATTACTTTGTAATTCATTTATTAACATTTACAATATTATTTATTTTATTCATTATATTGTAGTAATATTACAATATAATACTATTATAGCATAATATTATATGATATACCATTTTGTAACTTGTTATAATATTAACTTGTTGTAACTTGTTGTACAATATTATAATATTTCATATATTTATTATTATTTTACATTTGAATTAGTACTGTAATATTATACTGCATAATACATAATATAATAGATTAGTGATGCAGTTAAATCTTAATATTTAAATATCAAATTCAGTATGATACTATACACATGATCATTCCTAAGTAGTAGAGATCAACCATTTCTGATCAACTCCCTCCAAATTTTGATATCTGAATTTTCGAAGCACCAAATTTCTAAATTCTGAATTTCTAATCTTCTCAGTTTAAATACTAATAAAGTCCTCAATCTGAAAATTTCTAAATTTCTTGTCTCTAACCTAACCTAACCTAAAACCTTGATATCAAATGAATTGCATTTTGCAAATCAGAATAGCGAAATTTTCAATTTTGATAACTAAAAAAATTTGTAAATAGGATTACACTTATACTTCATAACACATTACGTATTAATCTCCTTATCTCAAGACCTTTTACAAAAACGAGTGATAAAATTGCCATATTCTGTTGCAGGTGTCTAAAGCAATGGTGATAGCTGCAGAAAGGCTAGAAAGCTCCACCATGCTCCACATATCGAGTGTTTTGAGCACTCCTTCGGTATTGGATATCCAGAAGAACTTTCATACATACATACATACACAACGGGTATCGAATTACCAAGTATCTTCGAGACACCTTCGGTTGCTGCGTTCGATTACCATAGAAATGCGTCGGGAAAATCGTATCTAATGCGAGTATGCATTTTTCAGAAATGCGCATAATGTCAGCCGCATGCATTTACATTTATTGCGCTCGTTGTTTTGCCGTATGGATCGAAAGAATGGGTGAAATAACAAAATTCAGATAACGTTTCGACACGGTGCTTCCCTTTTGTCACATTTGTTCAATGTTGTTATTGTAATTAATTTTCTGTGTTCACACTGAAATAATAAATTGGCAGTTCGTAGAAATACGAATGTACGGTTCTAACAAATTTCGGGGCTTTCTGTACGCTTATTTCGTATGGAAATTTCATTTCATTAATAAATTAAATTTTGATGAAATTTGTAATTCTGTGAAGTGTGAATTTCATTTTTGTAATTATGAATTTTTAATTTAATTCATTTTTTAATTCAATGTGAGAATTTGTTTGAGGTAGTTTAATGGAATTGAAGATTTGACGGAAAAAAAGTTTGTTGTTATATTGGATGTTAGGTATGGAATAATTAATTTTGAAAAATACAAATCTGTATGTTACATTTAGTTCCATCAAGATTTCATGACAGAAAAGTATCGCTAAATGACACTTGTGATACATCAATTTCTTCCTTAGAATTCAAGGAAAATAGTGACATAGGTGCACCCTATCATTAAAGTCCTTAATACAAAATGGTTGCCAAATGTAGCTGATAGTAGACATCGAACTGTAATGGTTTCTGATGAATTATTAAATTGTACAGTTCAGAGTCTGACGTAATTTCATGACATAAAAGTATCGCAAAATGACACTTGTGATACATCAATTTCTTCCTTAGAATTCAAGGAAAATAGTGACATAGGTGCACCCTATCATTAAAGTCCTCAATACAAAATGGTTGCCAAATGTACCTAATGATAAACATCGAAGTGTAACGATAATTGATGAATTATTAAGTTGTACTATTAAGACTCTGACGTAATTTCATGACATAAAAGTGTTGCAAAATGACACTTGTGATACATCAATTTAAAGGTTGAAGCTTAATAAAAACAACTACCTAAACGATTCACTGATATCGTTAATAGAAAATGGTCGATAATCAATTACAGCGAACAATGACTAATTCCAAACATGTGAAGTCTGGATCATATCAAGATTTGACGGTAAATATAAGACTTATGTTACATCAAATTGAGCCAAGTTGAATATCACTGTACTACAATAACCTCAGTCCCAAATACATCGATGTGTTTATCATACAAATATCTAAAAAAAAAAACCTCGTAGCAGAATTAAAAATTTCCCCATCACACAGATGGTTTCGCCTTGCCAAGCCCTAACCGTAGCCCTAACCCTATCCCAGATTAAAGATCGAAGCTTGTCGACAGCTTTAATCACGTTCATCCCCGAGTCTAACATAAGTAGTGGGATGCTGTTCGCAGAATCAGCTCGAACGTCGCCGGAAGTGGCTCGTGAGTGAAGAGGAGAGGATGGATGGTGGTATAAGGAAGAGATGGGTGGTTGTGGTTAATAGCATGGGATGCTATGGTGGTATGTGGCCTATCTAAGGGTTAAAGGTTACCAAGCGGATGTCTAAGTGACTTGCAAGGCTGCAAGGTTCGCGATCGCTGCTAATCTTGTTAACCCCTTCAGAACCGCCATCTCTCTCTTCCCTTTCGTTTCCCACTCACTCAACGGATAGCTAAATCGTCGATCTACCGGCCGGATAATTTTCGTTCAACTCGATTGAACATTCAATCGATCAAAAGCTTATACGTCCTTCATGGCATACGATTTCTGATCTTTTGATCGGCGAACAGAGATTGAGCGATGAAAAGTTTCAAAAGGCTCGCCGATTGGGGGTGGGCAAATTTTATTTGCCTCTTTCCGTGTACGTTTTCCAGAATTTAGGTTAGCAGTCTATTTGAAAATAATTTTCCCACTGATTCACATAAATTAATAAATTAGAACCCAAAGAAACTGAATTAAATAGCGCGTCTTTAAAAATCATAAAACCGTTCAGAACACAGCTTGCCCGGAAAAAAAATATGGAAGTCAAAGAACCATCAATAATCCTCTGATAGAACATACAGCTTTCAATCACCGATCCATCATCCATTCAGTGGTCGTAAAAAATAAACCAATCTTACGGGTGATCTTGAAAAGCGGCGAAATAACAAATAGGGGAAAAAGAGAGCGATACCTAGATTCCTTTTTTTTCCAGCTTCTATAGCACGCGTCATTCTAAAAAGCACGCAGAGTCTAATTAATCTGTCAAACGCAGCCTACGATAGCAGACACGCGAAATGTCAAAGAGCCCGTCAAATCTCACCAAGAGCGTCCCGTTACCAGCGTCGGGACGCTTTCATCGCGAAGTATGCGGAAAATGCGACGGGAACGTGTCGTCGAAGGAAAACAAGCAAGGTATCTGTTTGCCAGACCAGGCGTCAATCGAGGAACTTTGTGACACCGTTCTGAGCGTTTTTGTTCCACAACGAAACAGGACAACGCCGCGAAAATTGCTCAACAGAAACGTTCTTACGTATCTCTTTCTTTATGCGTGTCCAGATTTCGGAGTTCGCGAACTTTGTGCAAGGAAATAGTTTGAAAACATATGTATGTGAAAATTTTTAAACTTGAAGGATATAGTTAAAAATTTATTCACTGGAAGATTTATTCTATTTGAACATTTATAGGATTCATAACAAAATATTTTAAATTGAAGATTTATATGTATAAAAATTTCTAAATCTGAATCTGTATATCATACATGAAAATTTTCTAACTTGAAAGCTTATATATTTGAACATTTATAAACTTCAGAAATTATATGTTTGAAAATTTTTCAACCTCAAGATTTATATATGAACAATATTAAACTTGAAGATTAATAAATATGAAAAATTTTTAAATTGTAGATTTATATGTATGGAAATTTCTAAGCTGGACAATTTATATATTAGAAAATTTTTAAACTTGAAAAATTATGTTCCTCATACATATGAGTTCAAATTCACCGTGTTAATATTTGAGTAAAAAGTAGCGTAATAATTTGACGAGACTAAAACCGTGACTGATCAACTTGGAAACCGTGTCATTTGTCGTGTATCTATTTTTCAATCGAAGCTACTTGCCCGAAATAGGAGCAAGAGCTGATGTTTGATCGATAAACAATCCTCTTGAGGTCTGGATGCTCGTTAAACAGGTGACACGGTAATATAAATTAGAGCTGTTCCGATTATTACGAGATCCACTCTTCCGAAGGCTTGAATTTTTTTCCAATTCCGTTTGTCGATGACTTTTATCGCGTTTGCGTCAGAATCTGTAAATACCCACGCGAAACTGCTGCGGTTTGTCACGAGTGTATTTTCTATTTTTGAAAATGATTTTGTATCTATTAATTAGATAGGTAAAAAAAGTTATGATGTACATATCTAATCTGCACCTTGAAACTAATTTTTGCGACAGGATCTTCATACAGTTCCGAAAAGCACAAACCTCTGATGCCTCGTTTTCTACCCAGCCATCTTCAAAGTTTTTTATAGTTCCTACTAAATATCTCCGAAAATATTGATTCTAGAGAAAAAAGTTTGAAACAAAAAATTGAGTTTATAGAAATCTCTATAAAGAAGGTTATATACATTTTTGACATAAACCTATTATTTTGTCTGTTATGACCTAAAATAACTCGGTGAGTCTCAAATTCACTTCTGCCCAGGGCACTTCTAAAAAATACTATTTTTCTTCGTGGCAGTCAAAATAATAGGTGTACGTAAAATATGTATACAACATTTTTCGTAGAATTTTTTAAGAGCTCTATTTTTTGTTTGAAACTTTTTCATCTAAAATCAATATTTTCGGAGATATTTAATAAAAACTGTCAAAGTGGTGCTTTGAAAGGGGTTGGAACAAACGAAATTCTGTCGCTAAAATAATTTATTACTCCATCGAATAAAAATATAAAATCTTAAGGACTTTAAATATTGCAAAAGGACGTCAAAAATTTGTTTAATAATGCAATTGAATATTATCAAACTTTCAGAACATTAATATTTGATCGACATGTTTGGCTGAGATAATGCGTACATCAATATGAATGCAGTTTACAGTATGTCGTGCACGGGTCTGGAACAGGCACAAGTTATCAGGAAACATCAGCTTGAATGTGCAACAAGGAAAGACAAACAAGATAGTTTGATGGCTCTCCGATCGGTTCATTTAACAATGTGTCTTTGGTCAACGTCAAAGGGCTCGTTTGTGAAAGTTAATGAATCAGTCTCTAATATCGCGGTTAATGGCAGATGAACGGAACTCGTGGTCGTGATTGAAACCGAAGACAAAGTACAGATTGTCCATTTACTGCTCGAACTGATGAATTTCATGTTTCACTCTCGACTACCATTACGAATTATTTGTATAACCATTCTGAACTTGAACCTTCTGACATTATTATTATTATTGTTTTATTACTCTGATGTTCCTTTTTAGTTTTTAAAATTTCCCATTTTTCAAATTTCCAATTTCCAATTTTCTAATTTCCCAATTTCTCAATTTCCCAATATTCCAATTTCCAAATTTCCCAATTTTCCAATTACTCAATTTCCTGATTTTTTAATTTTCCAATTTCCCAGTATCCCAATTTTGCCAATTTCCCAATTTCTCAAATACCCAATTTCCAAATTACTAAATTTCTAATTTCCTAACATTCTAAATTCCTATATTTCCAAATCCCCAATTTTATTGATAAAATAGTAAAACAACTTGATAATTCAAAGCTATTATAAGTATCCACAGTCGACTGTTAAAATAATAATTATTTAACAACGGAAATGTATACATCGTAACGAAGCTCTCTGAATAAATTCATGAACCTAACACCGTATCTGGATTTAGTTATAAAATGTTTTACTAGGTCAATTTTTCTCGGAAGTTACTCGCCCTAGGTGATCGAAAATTCGTAACGAGCAACCAGCAGAATTGCAATTTCGCCTTCTCGCGAAACGTTGGAGTTTTTACGCGTACCATAAATGAGACGGTTAAATTTTTGAAGCTCAACTTCGGAAAACTGCTTGCCACCTTTTTACGGACGACTAAAACCCAAGTAACTTCCGGCAAGCATTTTAGTCGCTTTCAGACCTCTCGGTTAAATTCATCCTGGAACTAGGGAAAATTCGTGCTGGTCGAAAAATACTTTTCGGTAATTAGCTTCTTGATTACTTCATAATTGACAGGGTGCAAATAGAAAAGGTTTGAATAACACAAAATGAAGGATACTATAATTTAGTTATGGAACACTAAACGTAATATTGAGTTTGGTTCAAGTCTAAGTTCATATAATCAAGATTTCATGACAGAAAAGTATCGCTAAATGACACTTGTGATACATCAATTTCTTCCTTAGAATTCAAGGAAAATAGTGACATAGGTGCACCCTATCATTAAAGTCCTTAATACAAAATGGTTGCCAAATGTAGCTGATGGTAGACATCAAACTGTAATGGTTTCTGATGAATAGTTAAGTTGTACAGTTCAGAGTCTGACGTAATTTCATGACATAAAAGTATCGCAAAATGACACTTGTGATACATCAATTTCTTCCTTAGAATTCAAGGAAAATAGTGACATAGGTGCACCCTATCATTAAAGTCCGCAATACAAAATGGTTGCCAAATGTACCTACTGATAAACATCGAAGTGTAACGATTTTTGATGAATTATTAAGTTGTACTATTAAGATTCTAACGTAATTTCATGACATAAAAGTGTTACAAAATGACACTTGTGATACATCAATTTAAAGCTTGAAGACCACCAAAAATAACTATATAAACGCTTCATTAATATTCTGAATACAAAATGGCTGACGATCATGTTAATACAATATTGAGTTTGATATATATTTGGCCATGAATATAATTTGTTACTGGAAACTTGTTAAGGAAATGAGGGTTCAACTAGTACAAATAGTTGTATGTAATCCTATCTAATTTAATCCTCTCTGGTTTATTAATCCTCTCTAATTTAATATACACTTTGAGACATAACAATTTGTACCCTCAAGAATAAAAACAATTTAAGTTTTCTTTTCCATCAGAGTGTGATACAACACGAATCAGAGTGTGCTTTGAACACGAAGTCAAAAAAGAATATCAACGATCGTTTCGATGCGGTGTGGAACACCATACCGGAAGACAGGCTCCGGAAGCGTAGACGAACGAAGGAAAGTACACCCCGCTATAGTTTCCTTCTGGCTAGTCGATCGTAGTTCGAGAAAGGAATCGAATTACGTCCCGTTGGAACAGTTGTAACAAAAGGGGAGATAATGGCCAATGGAAAACTCGAGCAACGAAACGGATAAAGATCCTTGGATTACAGCTACACCATCTTGTTCTTGTATCTAATTCCTCCTATTTACAGGGTCCCCTACCGTGAAACCGTTCTGATGAGAAAACCAGCAGACCTTTGCCTTTTTCAGGAACGAGCTACTTCTTCGGGGCGAACCATTCTTTTTGTTTATTTCGATGAATTCAGCTGTTTTACGATCTTTCTCTCGATTGTATTAACAGTGTTAACGACGTAGGTTAATGGGCTGTTAATAGTTGCATTAGGGATGTGTGGTGTAGGTTGAGTTTGGAATTTTGAGGAGTTGCTATTTTTAGGTTAGTTTTCAAATTTCTTCTCAAATTCCCATATTGGGAAATTTTTCAATTCTAATATTTCTAAATTGTTAAATATTCAAGTTTCTAACTTTCCAAATTTCAGTTTTTTCAGATTTCTAAATTTTCAAATTTCTATGTTGGCAAATCTCCCAATCGACACTTGTATATTTCCAAATTTCTAAGTTTTCAAACTTCTCTATTTTCAAATCTCCCAATCTTCAAACTCCTAAATTTCCAAAATTCTAAATTTTCAAACTTCTCTATTTCCAAATTCTCAAATTCGCAAATTGCCAAATTGCCAAATTCCCAAATTTCCAAATTCCTAAATTCCCAACAATCACTCATCTTATTTCAATCCCCCCGAATTGAACCCATCTCCTATTTCCTTTCTTTTCAATTTACGATCACGAAGTTACTCCAGAGCATAGCTGATCAAAAATGTTCCCGATCGAATCCAGTTTCCACTGGCGTTCAATTATTATACACAGAGACTCCCTGGTTCTCGAGTCGAGAGGAATCTTTTCAAAATTCGTTTTGCATTCTTGTGTTTCAAACGCGTGAAACTATTTCGCTCGAGAAATTCGAAAGAATAGGTTTCAGTTGTCGGTGGAAAACTTCGATGAAAGCTGTGCATCGAACTGGTTACAAAACTTCTCGCGGAATTTCATGAAATAATTATTGGAAGTTTTTAATGGAGAAAGATACCCATATATTTTAGGAATATTCTTTTGCTGCATAAATTATTAACAGTTTGTTTGCAAAAATTATTTCGATATTTTATAGATTACTACTGTTGAATTATTTTTAAATATTCTTTTAAAATTGCTTCTAAATTATGTACTACTTTTAAATTATTTTTAAAAATTTCTACTAAATTACTTTTCACGATTGAATTATTTTTTTAAATTATTCTTAACTTATTTTCTTGCTTAATATTATTTTTAAGAATTGTTTTACCTATCTGTGTTATTGTACCTAACCTATATAAATCAACCTACGATGAAATAAAATGAAATCCTAATCAATTAACATTTATAGGCTAATTAGAGGTTCATGGGAGAACGTAGATTACCACAAAGAAATGTAGTAAAAGATATTTTGTATAAGGGTTAAAATCAAAAGCTCGCGCGACGTGATTTTCTGAAAAACTCGCAGATGCGTAAAGTGATGTCGATGGCAATAATACCGGTTGTAATTCGAGGTCTTCGAAATATAAATATCAGTCTGTTTCGAATGAAGGGACCGACTAAAATACGCGGTATTAGAACCGGTGTAGCATGCAATTTCTCTATGCAACTCACCATTGATGATGTGCACGGTGACGCTGGCCTTCTCCGCCACAGTGGGCACACAGCTATAGTTCCCGGAGTCGCCTGGTTTTGCATGGGTGATCTTCAATCTGTAATAAAACGAAAAACCGATATTCTAATCAGTGAAATTCATATATATTTCATCGGTGTTCGTTAATCACCTTTCGCGAATTAAAAACTCAATACCGGTTGAAATGTTGGGAATTTTGATATTCCTTTGCGAGGGAAATGTATTTCATTTTTGTTCGCTGGTTTTTAATTATGCGAAAGGGGTGTTCACCCTTGTGTTTCGGAAACGGGTTTTAATGTGGAAAAATGTTTTAAAGGAAAGTTGTGGCATATTAAGAGTGATGTAAGATGGTGGCAAGAATTTGAGATAGGATCGCTTGAAGGTCAAGTTCAGTTTTTTAAATAGAATACTCAAATTTTTTAATTATTACGTTCGTGTATTAATATAATATTTGGTTTCTGAGTTTACGAATTTTCAAATTTCTAAATTTCTCAATTTCTAAATTTCTCAATTCCTAAATTTCTAAATTTCTAAATTCCTAAATTACTAAATTTCTCAATTCCTAAATTACTAATTTCCTAATCTCCCAATTTCCCACTTTCCCAATTTTTTAAATTCCTAAATTTCCTAATTTCCAAATTTCCAAATTTCCAAATTTCCAAATTTCCAATTTCCCAATTTCCCAATTTTCTAAATTCCTAAATTTCTTAATTTTCCACTTTCCCAATTTTCTAAATTCCTAAATTTCCTAAATTTCAAATTTTCAAATTTCCCATTTTCCCAATTTCCTAATTTCCTAATTTCTTAATTTCTCAATTTCCCAATTTCTCGAGTTCGCAAATTACTAAATTACTAAATTACTAAATCCCTAAATTCTTAAATCCCCAAATCCCTATATTCCTAAACTCCTAAACCCCTAAACCCCTAAATCCCTGAATCCCTAGATCACCTTCTACAACTTATGTCTGAAACATTTTTGCATATTTAAAGCCATTTCCCACATATGAGTGTGATATATTAAAGAGACCCTACATAGAAAATTAAGCAGGCAAAAAAAGAAGCTATTTCTTCATACGAAATACAAATGAAAATGAACCGCCTAAATTATTGATTTTCCGACAAGTATCAAACCCCATAGAACCGACAAAGAGTTGAGAAACCATAAATATGCAAATTAACTGTTACACACGTGTGATGTGCAGTAACGAATGTGTTAAAGTACGGAGAAATTAATTGCGCAACAATGCATAATCGACGGCAAATGGCTTCGATTTCATGGAACGATCGTCGTTACGCGGTTCCGTTCACCCGCTATATGAAATAATTAATGACGAAATTAACAATGAAGTGTCGATGATCTAACGGCTATTAACCGGCGTTAAATAGTGACCGCGGAACGATGAAATTTCCTCAACGAGAAATATACGCGTTTTGCGATTACACTCCGCTGCGTATTCATCGGCTGAAATTTTAATTGCTCCACAGTAATACATTCATTTTGAGTGCTTTAATTACTGGTAAAAGCTACGGGACTTTCTGTCCCGTTGAATAGATCAATTTCCTGCTTTGACTCGATGGCTTTCAGTAGCCGGTGTGAATATTGAATACGAATCATTTTTGTTGATTAAAAATTTGTACGCAAGAGGGGAATTATTGTATAGGGAGATTTGGGGATGTAGCAACTTTGAAATTCAGAAATGGAAAAAATTAGAAATTTAGAAATTGTGAAATATTTAATAATTTTTAAATTTGAAGGTTTTGTAGTTTGCAAATTTTTGGGTTTTGAATATTGAATACTTTTACAAATGTTGAACAAGAATGGAAACTTGAAAATTTAAAGTCAGTAACAACTAAAAAGTAATTACAAAATTGAAAAGTTAAAGTCAGTAACAATTAAAAATAATACAAATTGAAAATTGTATAATTAGGTGTGATAACTGGAAATTATTAAAAATTAGAAATTGTAAAATTAAAAATGAATAATTGGAAAAAGATCAAAATTGAACACTGTAAAATTAGGAGTGATAATCAAAGATAATGAAAAATTCTAAAATTAAAAATGACCAACTGAGAATAATTAGAAATTGAAAGTTGTGTATCTAAAAATAAAAAATGTAAATAATTAAAAATTAAATTAAAAACTGAAAATAAGAAGTAGTAATAAAAAAGAAATTAAAAATTGTAAAATTAGAAGTGACAACCAAAAATTTAAAAGACAGAAATTTAAAATAGTAAAATTAAAAATTCCAGCAGAAAACAGTGAAAAGCTGAAAATCATGAAATTAGAAATAAGAATGAAAAAATCTAAAATTAATCAAGAATAGTATTCGAAAATAAAAAACAAAATCGACAACGTCTAAAAATGGTGGCATAATTCAATCAGCAGTATGGCGACAAAAATTTTCAATTACTAAGAGTTTCATAAAAATGTAACAGTTTTCTGGATCGTGGTATATTCCTCCCTTTGGGACGATTTATATAACTTATCCTCAGACACACAGTGTGTTCCCTTAACATCGGTGTGCACAAAGTAGTAGGTTGCGAAAGCAGTAGAGTTTTGGTGCTTTTATTACGACGGTGAAAAGGATGATGTACAACGTTACCACGAGGATAATACGCTTAGGCGAACAGGATCACTGGATTTATTTACGACGCCTGCTATGATACCCAATATCTCTGGTATTTCTAGTAACAGACGTCCGGTGACTTTTATTGCTGGCGCACCGTGCTCGTGTTAAATGATGCTGAAAAGTGACATTTCGTGTGTGTCGCCCGCTGGTCCGCGACAGTACGATTAATTGCGATTAGAAAACACCGCGAGTATCGAAACAATATTCGACCTCGATACTCGACTTTATGTCTTTACCCTCCATGTACAACTGCTATCGATATGGTTCCCGATATTTATCGCCAATACTGTTATAACTTTGTCAACTCGCTATTAAATTTAAAATGCTCAAAAATACGCAAGAAATTATAACCAAAGCACCCTTGAGAAATCCCTAAAAGGATTTTTGGCGAAGCCTCGTTTGCTCCCCACTTACAATTCTTACCAAATATCTCCGCAAATATTGATTGCAGAGAAAAAAGTTTGAAACAAAAAATTGAGTTCATAGAAAGCTCTATAAAGAAGGTTATATACATTTTTGACGTAAACCTATTATTTTGGCTGTCGTGTCCGAAAATAACTCGGTGAGTCTCAAATTGACTTCTGCCCAGGGCACTTCTAAAAAATAATTTTTTCCTTCGTGATAGCTAAAATAATAGGTGTACGTACAAAATGGATATAACATTTTTTGTAGAACGTTTTAGGAGCTTCATTTTTTGTTTGAAACTTTTTCCTGTAAAATCGATATTTTCGGAGATGTTTAATAAAAACTGACAAAAGGGGGCTTTAGAGGGGCTGGGGGTAAACGAGGCTTTTCAAAATTGAAATAATTCAAGTCAATTTATATGTATAGAGTACATCACTATGTTGTGTCCTTTTACAAGTTACCGAAAATATATTTTCAAAATTGTTATACAAAAAATTATACAAAATTAGTGTATATCAGCAATTTATCCTTTACACCAAATTACTGACCCAAAATTGAATTATGAAATATAAAATTGAGATAATCTCAAATAGTCTTAATAAATCCAGGAATTGGAACTGTGGCAATGTTCAATTTCAACGACTCTCACGTAATATCGGCAATAAAATAGAAGTTCCCTCGCAGAAGTCTGCAATAAATCGAAATGGTCGAACAGGAGTGTTCTTACCAGCAAGTAGAAATAATTCTACGTCAAATACACTGGTCACACGATACAGCAGCTCGTAAAGAAGTTCCAGCAACTTGTTCCCAACAGATTATTGATTAATCATTTACTTGTGCTTTAGTAGTTTCATCGTTCGACGCACTAACGTGTTACACCCCTGGGGCTAATAACGATCGTTTAAGAACTACATAATAGTACCATGGAGCTGCTGCTGTTACCTCGACAAACCGAGAAAGCTTTCAGAAATAATTATTTCGCCGCTTAACGAACAAACTAGGTATGCTTTTAATAAACTCGAGAGATAATGAACATAAATAAACGCGGTTAGTGTCGCCTTGTGAATTCTGCTGACTTTGCACCGTGGCTGTTGGATCAAGGTACTGCTCATTTTATTGTGGCGATTCTATTATTTTGTGCTATCGATTTATGGGAGCTGGAATGTTCTACCATGTCTAATTTATACATTTGCAAGCTTACTAATTATTTAAATTCATGGATTTGTGTATTTTTTTATTTTTGTGCTTACGAATTTTTTAATTTGCGATATTCTATATTTCTAAATTTCGCAATTGTCAATTTTCTGGTGTTCTCATTTGCTAATTTCCTAATTTCTCAATTTTCTAAATTCCCAAATTTCCCAAATGTCCAAATTCTGAAATTACTAAGGTACTAAGTTACTAAGGTACTAATTTACTAAATTACTAAATTATTAAATTACTAAGTTTCTAACTAACTAAATTCCAAATTTCCTAAATTACTAGATTCATAGATTCCTAGATTTCTAGTTTCTTATATCCCTAGATCCCTATATCCATTTATCCCTAGATTCCTACATCTCTAAATTCCAAAATCCCAAATACCCTTAATCACATCTTCAAATTTTCGGATTTTCAATTTCCTCAAACTCTAATATTCCCATATCCCCAAATTCCCAAGTACCTAAATCCTCAAATTCCCCAAAAGAATGACCCCAATTACACAAACAGTAAAATTTACATAACTAACATAAAACTTCCTGTCAAGAACAGCCCTATCGTTATCGCCCATAGTAATTCTAAGGGCAAGTTGCCCAGACGTATAACGCATCCACGCAATATTCAGTTGTTCGGTGGTGTAGGGTCGCGTAGGAAACAAGGCGACCGAAGTGTCCTTTGTCAGCTGACCTCCGCACCGTGAAGACGTATCGGGCGTGCTCTGCATTTCTATCCGGGCCTTGTCAGCCCTTGCCGCCATTTCTGTCACGTTATTGCAGCCGTGTTGCATCTGTTTTTGGACGTGATTGACGATTGTCAGGCTCTCCGCGAATTTACGACGACGCGCATCAACTCAAGAACACGGAATTAATTGTTCAGGAGGTGACAATGCATGACGACTGTCTCTTTTCTTGCTATCTCTGTCGAGAAAATTAGAACCCTGCGGGCAAATTGCCCTTTGCGATACTCGCGGAGACAAGTACTTGATCAATGGTTATAGTTTTGGTGATGTATGCGGGGGATGATGACGGAGGGTGTGAGATTATGGGGTGCATTGCGAATTGCCCTTCACATGTCTAACATCGCCTGCATTTTGAGAGATAACTCCTCTTTGCGGTAATTATATTATGAAATATTTGCGGTATGATTAATATTAAATAAATCAATGTAATGAATATAAAATAAATTGATGTTATAATGAATATAAAATAAATTGATCTTACAATGAATATAAAATAAATAGATATTATAAAGAATATAAAATAAATTGATGTTATAATGAATATAAAATAAATAGATATTATAAGGAATATAAAATAAATTGATGTTATAATGAATATAAAATAAATAGATATTCTAAAGAATATAAAATAAATTGATGTTATAATGAATATAAAATAAATAGATATTATAAAGAATATAAAATAAATTAATCTGACAATGAATATTATATAAATCGATGTTATAAAATAAATATTATGAAATGTTTTTAGTAAGACAAATAACAATATGTTTGTAATAAGAGAAATAATATATGCATAAAATAATTGCAATAAAATAAATAATAGCATGATGTACTAATCACAATAAAATAGTATGATAATAATAATAATAAATAATAATTGCAATGAAATAAATAATAGTATGAAGTAATCTTGTATCTTGTAATTTTCTCGATGATGTCACGTATAAAATATTAAACAATGTAATAAAAAATAAATAATAATGACAGACCAAGTCAGAAGCTTACAAAATGAAGTTTCAAAAGAAACTAAATTATTCGAAATACTTAAAATTGCAAGTAATATGTAATTAAAAGTGCTCGAATACTTGAGATAAAGTCCAATATTATCTATATTATAGTTCGCAAGTCATCCAAAACTTCGAGCGCACATAATTAATGTAACAAAGTATTTTGGTACCCTCCTTCAACTTAAATATAAAAATAATGAAGTATGCGACTGCTAACAGAAATTAGCTAAGTTTCAAGGTGTTTCTATGGTATACGCCGGAATCAATGTAGAAGAATTTTCATGAAAGTTTTAATTGGAATAGCAACTTTCGACGGTGATATATGCGGTCCAGAAAAACGTGTTCCTTTATCATTAAAAAAAAAGAGTTGTTCACCGTTGAAAATTTTGCTTTGTTACGAAACATTTTATTCAATTTAAAAACTTTTACTATGGAATCTTTCTCCGCCATTGTTCTAAGATCTTTTGTTATGAAACGTATGATGTTACGAAACGGGGTCACAATAGTATTATTAATTTTACTTATTGTGCTGCGAGGAGAAATTTACGTTCTGTTCTATTTCTGGGGAAGTAGTTTAGCTATTAAGAAAGTTTACTTTTTTTATTCATTCTGAACAAATTTAGAATTTTTATGTTTGAATTATTGGATGCAATTTTGGAACTATTTAAGTGTTGGTACTAGAATCCTTTAAGCTCAGTACAGAGAATTCTTTAATTGAGCATAAGTTAAAAAAAATTTCTAAATTGTTTAAACATTATTTTTTCTTTTTTCAATACAACGTGTATAACTAGAGGGTTACTATTTTCGTACTAATAAGAAGTCAACTCCCTGATTTAGGTATGAAAGTAAATTTTTCTCGTAGAGCACACAGTCTATGTTTATATAACTGCGATGTTTACAATAATAAAATAAATACCTTGATGTGAGAGCGTCGCTCCATTCTGTTTCGACGGTGATACGAGGCTCACTGTTTACGTCGTTCTCGGAATGTGGTGACGTCACTATTGGCTGACTACCATGGTACCAAGCTACTGTGCCCAAATCATGAGGTCCTTGAGACATCTGGCAGGTGAGCGTCAAAACGCTACCTCTTCTCACGTGTACATCCGATGAGCCATTTATTCTTGCTCGTGCCTCTGTAACAAACAAGGTTATTCATAATTAACACCACTGTCAACATATAAACACTCAACATGGTGTTAAAATTGTGTGAATGTAACATATGAAGTTTCATGTGTGAATGTAACATATGAAGTTTCATGTGTGAATGTAGCATATGAAGTTTCATGTGTGAATGTAGCATATGAAGTGTCATGTGTGAATGTAGCATATGAAGTTTCATGTGTGAACATGATATGTGAGAATGTGAAAACGTAGACTGTGAAAATTTTCTGTGTGAATATAGTGTGTGATGGTTACACATGTGAACGTAATACATGAGAGTTTTCTGTGTGAATGCAACGTATGAAGATTGCATATGTGAACACAGCATGTGAAGATTGCCTATGTGCATGTAGTGTATGTATTGCCAGTGTGAACGTAACATGTGAGTTTTCTGTGTGAATGCGTGTGTGTACTTGTGTGAATGTTATGTGAGAATTGTGAACGTAGTAAGAATTTTCAATATCAATATTCTAATGGTTGCATGTGGTAATATGTGAAAATATTCTGTATGAATATACCGTATGAGAATTTCTGTATGAATATACCGTGTGTGTTTATATTTCTATAAGAAAGTATTCGTTAACTGTAAAACTAACAATAACGAAAAATAAATTCCGGATTAACGAATTATTTCAAAGGCAAAAAAAATTATTTATAACACAAATCGTACAAATTACAACGAATCGAATTTTATAATAACATAAAAAAGAATATATTACCGTGTAATGGATTGATAATACGCAGGATGAAAAATATAACTGAGTTTCAAGAAATTCTTCGTCGAAGGAGCGAGCGAGATAACGACCCGTTTCGACTTGTCTCGACAACAGTCAAGTAAACATTGAGTCGGGCCTCGCGATGTTCGTAAACACTCGGGCCTCTTCCGACTTTGTCCGAATACCCTTATCGAGCATAGCTTATAGCGTAGCCGCTTTACGAATATTAATTACACAATTTTATATATAATATCAAGGATTATATGTAGCGTGTGTGTTTAATGTGTCACATACTGCCTAACACAATGATTCTTCCCTTTGACGAAAGTCATTATGCTCGTTTACAAAAATTTTTCAATAACATTTGTAATTTAAAATAAGAAAATTTTGATGAGTCATTTTAATGAGTCCCGTAAATCTGATGTTAATAGATTAGATGATGTATACGTAGATATACATATGTAGATGACATAGACAAACGTTAGATAATAATAAAGGAAATGTTAGAGGAACAAAATGATAAAAGAGAAGGAAATGTCTATGAAGTAAGTTTGAAAGATACCCAGTTCCCAAAGCTGTGTCAATGTTAGAGCTATCCGATATCCGATACCGATAAATTATTCATATCGCGGGGAAATCGCGTCGTATATAAGCACCTAGTATTCGACCATCCTGGGATTTAGTTCGACCTACTTTGTAATTAGTACGCGAATGGTTTCCTCGACACTGTACATTTATAATGTGCGTGAGTAATTACGTGCGATCGAAATTATCGTTCAGACCGAGAGAGTCAGAGGTCAAATATCACCGTGACACGAACTATGCTCAGTATTCGACCTTTTCGTCGTTCCATTTATGGGTCACACTATTTTCCCTCTTTTAATCGTACTCTCTTTTCACTGCAAAAACTCCTTTCATTTAAAACGTTACATTTACCCGTTTTTATTGGGAATAAATGCCGGCGGAAATAAGTAGAACAAGGGACACACAAATAATAAATACGATAATAAAAATGAAAATAATAAATAGAATAATTAACAGGAAAATGATAAATACAGTAATAAATGAAAAATTATACATACAACTTTACATAAACAAGCAAATGACAAATACAATAATTAATAAATAAGAAAATGATAAATACAATAATAAATGAAATTTTACATAAGGTATCCACAAGATACAAATGTTTAATCTACATAAAATCCTTGACACTGGTGTGAAAAACTATACATTAAAAGTGACTATGTATGGTAAATGTTCTGGTAGAATAAAAATCTTCTCCGAATAGTTTGACTGTCACTTCTTTTCGAATTCTGTAATAAATCTTGAAATGTCGCTCAATAATCCTATCCCTCGTACCCAGTTTCTACAGTCTAAGCTTTCTTTCACTTCCTCTCTCTCTTTTTTTTTTTATTCTACCGCAGCCCTTTTTCCGAAAACCCTCATCAATTTCAGGCTGGTCAGAGGTATCTATCAGGGCTACAGTTCAACGAGTACGGCTAAACAGAAGAAGAATGTGTCTAGTCACCGTTCAGATATCAAATTCGAACACGGGAATAAACGAACATTCGATTTGGGCTGTTTCACATTGAACCGGTATCGATTTCTGCGTCCGAGAAAAGCGTTTGATGGTTGTCGATAAACAATTTAATATTTCGATTTCTATGGGGTCAGTGCGATAATAAATATTTTTTGACATTTTTTAGTTGAGGAATTTTGTAGGTCAGTTGTGATCTGATTATTTTATTTATTGGAAAGTTAATTATTTTGTAAGGTAAATAATTTGAGAATTTGATAATTTGGAATCAAGAAACTTGGTAACACAACAATTTAATAATTTGGAAATTTAAAAATTTGGTAACTCAATAATTTAATAATTTGAAAATTTAGAAATTTAGTAATTCAATAATTTGAGAATTTGATATAATAATTTGTAAATCTAGAAATTTGGTAACTCAATTAATTTCTAAATTATTAATTATCAAATTACTGATCTACCAAATTATTAAATATAAATCAGACGACTTATATCTTTAACTCCTTACTTTTTACTGCAAACTGATTTTCTTTGGTTTTACATAATGAATATTTATAAATTTCTATTGTGTGCATTTTATTATACTGTATGATTTTATAGGAAAACGTTTAGTGAGAATTAAGTGATGAAATATAACGAGTTTCGCATAGGATTTTCAAGCTTGAATTGCTTATTAATGGTAGATTTTAACATTAAAATGCAAATGAGTTTGAATGAGACAGATTACACTTGCATACTTTATTGATCTATACTAACCGACCACAAATGTTTATTTATACTATGAGTAATTTATTATACTGTATATTTATTGATATGTTAGATCTTGTAGAAAAACTCATGAACGATTTCCATACAAAAATTTTCAAGTATTATTATTTCGAAATAATTCAAAATATTTGAAAGTATTAGAAATGAAAACTTTTGTTTAAATTTTTTAAACAAAAACCTGTCATAAAATGTTATAAAAAGAATAAATTCCTTTTCAATTTAGTTTCAAATGTTAATTAATAATAATAAGTTATTTTAGATAACATACAGTAATATTACAGAATAAAAATATCAATATACTCAGATTTCTAAAATATGAAAGAAGTACTTACTTCCCAGGGATTTGTATAAGACACAGTACAAGTGAGTACAGTAATATCACATATGATATAACGTGAAAGAGGCCAAAGAAAACGAGTAGGTGCTCTGTCTCTTGTTACCTTTAACCCTTTAAAGCAAGAGTCTCTAACCTATATTCCAAGTTGACGTGGGTAGAGAATTTTAAAAAAGCGAAAGAAAGACGTCGCTATCTATTTTATACAATGTAAGGAGCATTTCATTAGGAAGTTGAACGAGCTTCCTCTTCTCCCGTGGGAGAGTTAGCCTTCGTCCAACTTTTCTATAATGAAAAGTCGATTCTGCTTGGTGTGAATTACTCGTTAATACTTTTCATGCCCCGTTCAATTCATCGGGAATCCCGTCGAACGTTCATTTCCACCATTTACTCTTCAAATATCATTTTTTAGATTTTTACAAAGTTGCAGATTCGGTTATTAAATTAATTTCATAATTTTCTTTTTTTCGTTCGAAAGATTAGATCTGAGTACAGTTGGAAATTTATAGATTTAAAAATTTTTATTTTTATTTTCACACATTTTAGAATCAGTAATTTCTAGATTTTTACATTTTCACTTTCTCAAATTTCCGAATTTCTACGTTAATAAATTTACAAAATATAAATTGATAAATACACTTAATTTCTATTCTGTAAAATATAGATTAACAAATGCACTAATAGTACAATACATTAATTCAGAAAATAGAAACTAATAAATATACCACCTGTAAATTCTACAAAATAAAAACTAACAATTTATATCTCCAAATACTATATCTACAAATTAACCGCTGTAGAGAGGAACATAATTAACAAGTAAACTGTATTAAAATACTAGTGAATATCCGAGCTAATAAAGCAGATAAATCTCTGTCCAAAGAAATAAAGAAAAAAGGTAAGCTACCCTCGTCGAATCTCTCACACGATATTGCTCATAGCGAGTTCTCAAAAAGAGGTTTACGCCAGGTTAAAAAACGAAGAAGAAGAGGAAAAATAAAGGAGGAAGGCAACAAGAAGGAAGAAAAAGGAAGAGGTGGAAGGAGGGTAAGCTTTGTAAGCAGCGGCAATGAGCTTACCCCGGGTACTTCTAGAATAGCGGCGAGAAAGGGGTGAGACCTAACGTTAGCTAGGGAGGAAAAAAAAAAACCCTGAAAGAGTGGATGTCCTTTTGTCGCTGCAGCCTGAAAACCACCGACACCAAGCGTCGCGACGCTCGGTGTCGTTACCGGTGATGTTAATATCTCCGTAGAACATTAGGGTTTATTAGAAACGAGACTTCGTGCAAGCGAGCAGTTTCTTTTCTTCCTTGCGCACTCTCGCGTTTTCTTCTTTGCTCTTTCACCGGGAACACGGATGAATACGCGGAAGAAATTATTGTTTGTTTCTTCGTTTTTTCGGCTTGCGTTCTGTTAGGATTTTTGCGGCACGGGTTTCAATGCGGGAGATTCAGAATTTTGCGGTTTTAGACATTTTTGAATTTTTAGAATTTTTAGAATTTTTAGAATTTTATGAAATTTTGGGGATTTATTAAATTTTTGAAGTTTTTGATTATTGTGGATTTTGAGGGTTGTAGGAATTTCTTGAATTTTATACGTTTTGTTATATTCATTAGTTTTATGAATTTTGTGAATTTTTCTTCTACATTTTTTAATTTTTAAAGCATTGAATTAAACATGCTTCATGGATTTTATGAATTTTATGAATTTCGTGAATTTTATGAATTTCGTGAACTTGATAAATTTAATGAATTTTATAAATTTCTGAACATAATGCTCGAAAACTTTGGAATTTGAAAATGTAATTGGTCTCATATCATATACATATTGTATCATTTATGTACATCATATATGTTTTATGCTTGTTATACTATAACATCATCCTTTTTAATAAATCACTCAATGATATAATAAGTACAATAAATTTTCTTTTTATTCACAATATAAACTCATAATTCTTTTTTCTAAAATTCAATTTCTACATCTTCAATCAAAATTCAATGAAACCCACATTCACTCCAAATAAAAATTCCTATAAGTCACAAATAATATTTAAATATAAAAAATCTCCAAACCCAGATTCAACGTTACAAATCGAACGTACTTCAATTTTTAATTAAAATCCGTACAGTATAATGGTGGAGTTATTAAAAAAAATAGAGACAAGTAAATGAACGATTCGAAGCGGTGTATAGATATAAACATCGAGCTCGCAGCAACTAATTAAATACTCGGCTCGCGAACGATTTATCGGCATAGCAGGACACAAATGACATCGTTGCTCATTACTCCGGATAAAATTTTCATCGTTCGTTCAAGTTAGGGGCCGAATCAGTGAAATTAGGTTGTGAAGTGGAGGACGAGTGTCGTTATTATAAGAGAGGCAGGGGGTTAATCGGATTTGCCGGTCGGGCAATTCAGGCGACTCGAAAACTAGCAACATCGTTCAATTTGCATAACGATGTAATTTAACGCGTATCTGCACGGCCAAAGTGCTTCTTGCCAGTGAACGTAATCATGGGTCCTTGTGTTTACGCAGATTTTGAATTTTACCGATCATTCTTCTTTTTCCGATTTTAGGGACATAATTTACATCAGTTTTTTATTCAATTAATTCGGTACACATTTTTTTTATTTTTCGGAGAGAAATTATATTTTTACAAGATGAAACTTCCAGGTTCAAAAATTCAAAGATTAGAAAATTCGAGCGTCCAAAACTTCCAAGATCAAAAATTCAAAGATTAGAAAATTCGAGTGTCCAAAACAACCATGTTAAAAATGTCAAAGATTAGAAAATTCGAGCGTCCAAAACTTCCAAGATCAAAAATTCAAAGATTAGAAAATTCGAGTGTCCAAAACTTCCAAGTTCAAAAATTCGAAGATTAGAAAGTTCGAGTGTCCAAAACTTCCAAGATAAAAAATTTAAAAAATAAAAAAATGTAAATTCTGCATAAGAAAAGAGTGTACGCAAGTAAGTAAACGAAAAGACATTTATTCGTACCAAAAGGGTGGAAGACACAGAGCACTTAACGATACTCCGATGAATCATGTCCGGATCGATAATCCGTGGATTATCGAGAGAGAGACGTACCGTAATTCATTCGAGACAGACTTTAAGACGAATCGTTCCAATTAATTGCTTTTCTGTCGGACGCATCGTTCCATTGCTCGCAGCCAGTTGTTGATCGCATCGAGGATTATTCGTGTAATTTACGCCAGTTTCGTGCGTCCTGCTCGAAATCGATTATTTGCCACGTTTAACTTCCATCAGCGTTCAACCAACTGTATTTGTGCGGCTGATAATTGTAACAGGAATTGCGTGCAATTAGGCACAAACTGGAATTGTGCAACTTCGATTCCTCCCTTTGTTGAACGTGCCTACGCTGTTGTTAGCGGTTTACCGAATAATCAGTTTCCATATTTATTTTTCACAACTTTACGTCGAATTTACCTTCTTATTTTTATAGCAGGCTCGTATTTGAACATTTGTTATTTTTCTCTTATTAGATTCATAGGGAGTTTTTAGGGACATTCTATGATTTTCAGAATATTTTCTTCATTAACGATTTTTAGCTAGTTTTATTTTGATAAAAGGCTGTATTTTATTTATTACTTTTTAGAGAGATTTTTTATAAATTGTAAAGAGCAATATATAATATTCAATAATGAATATTTCTCTTTGAAGACGTACATCTATTCTTTTATTTTATTGTTTATTACAAATTCGTTGGAATATTTATATTTATGGTCTGCAAAAAGTATATTGCAACAATAAAACAATATTTCAAGAATTTTAAGGAGTGTACATTTTTCTTTGAAGATATAATAACACATCTATTTTATTATTTTAGTATTTATTATAAATGTATAGGGAGATTTGTTATAATCTGTAAAAAGCATATTGCAAAAATAAAATGCAGTCACATTGAACAAAGAATACTTCTCTTTGAAGATTTTTATAATCTGTAAAGAGCATGTAGCAACAAAATATTTCAGTAACATTCAACAGTGAATATTTCTCTCTAAAGTTATAATGACAGCCATTTATTTTGTTATTATAAATGTATCCCGATTTTTCATAACCATTAAAAATCACAATGCAAAAATTTCAATAACAGCAAATTCCCATTAAACATCCTATACTTTTGCATATTTCCAGCCAAGTAGCAATTGAGATCATTCAAATAAACAATTTACCTTACAGAATCAACAAGACATCCTCAGTGTAAAATAACATTTTATCAAAACCATTTGTAAACGAAAATAACGTGCATCATACGTTAACAGAGATCATATTTACAGTAAACGTAATAAATGTATCGAAGAGGAACGTTAGAAAGAAAAACAGCAAACTTCCGGTGTATATCGAATCCCTTTCATAACATCCCCCAAACATTTATCGAAATCTAGCCCAATAGAAATCACTGGTTACACAGGAATCCAGCTGTAAACCTGCGAAAGCCATCCGCTGCAAGAGCTTATTGCTCGTTCGCAATCTATCTCGTGCAGATTTTATTTTCTTCGAGGGGGTGGAGTCCGCGTGGAACCGATAAAACCCGTGCAACTTCCGGTTGAATCACCATCGAACCCCTTTCCTTTCGTTTCCTTTTCTCCGCTATCCGGGACGAGCCGCTCGCGAACTCGGTTAAAGTCACGCCAATCGACACTGGCTCCCTTGGACATTGTTAAACTTTCAAACGTAATAAATCCGACTTACTGACGTTTGATATATGGCCAGTCGGTCCCACCACCTTCCCTTGCCTTCGAGTATTTAGACGGCTTGGAAATATTGAACGCCTTTCTGATCTTTGCTCCGGACTTTTCACAATTTTAAATTCGTTTATGCATTTGTAATTTTATTTTGTTATTCTGTAAATTGTGGTGGATTTTAGTTACTCTGAGTTGAGAAGGGTGTGGATGCAATAATGGAGTTGGAATAATTAGTATATTGAGGCAGATGTTTTTTGAAGTGAACTTTGATATGGAAATTTGAAAATTGGTAAGTTAGGTGATTTAGAGATTCTACAAATGCATAAACTCTCAAATTTTGAATCTGCAGATACCTGTAGTTCAATAATTTTAGTGATACTACAATTACTCAAATACTTTTCAAGCTTCTGAGTTCAAGCTTCTACATTCACAAATTTTGGGCACGTAGGTATTTGAGGGTTTGGGGATTTTGGAGGTCAAGGTTTATGGGAATGTACGAATTTGAAGATTTAGGAATTTGGGAAATTTGAGATCTAGTAATTTTGGGATTTTGGGACTATCGAATTTGGAGAGATAGGGATTTTTAGATATTGGGATTTGGAGTTCTGCCATTTCTACATTATTAAATCCACCAATTTTTAAATTATCATGGCTTGAAATTTCGAAGTTCTCAAATTTTCAAATATTAAAACTCTTGAAGTCTCAAAATTTCAAAGTTTTGGTCTTCATCTAAGACCTAAGCTAGTCCTGGTCCAAATGGTGATCCTAGTCTTCATCCAGGTCCACTTAGTCCTAATACTAGTACTAGTCCTAGTCCTAATTCTAGTTCTAGTTCTAGTCTTAGACCTAGTCCTAGTCCTAGTACTAGTACCAGTTCCAGAGGTCTTAGTCCAACTCCTAATCCTAATCTGAACCATAGTTTCAGTTGTAGTTCTATTAATCTCAGCCTTAACCCTGGCCTTATTGTTAGTTCTAGTCCTATTACTAATCTCACAGTCCTAATCCTAGTATTAGACCTAGTGCTACTACTAATCCTTATACCTAGTTCTACTTCCAGTTCCAGAGGTCTAATTTTGGTCCAACTCCAAATCCTCTCAATCTTGGTCCTAACCCTAGTCTTAGACCTAGTGCTACTAATCTCAGTCCTAACCCTTAGACCTAGTCCTACAAATCCCAATCTTCCAAAATCTAATTTTCTTCACTTCAAATCACATCATAATCCTCTGCCACAATACACCTTCCTCTCAACACATTTTCATCTTCCAACTCGCCCAAGCATCCAGCCATTACCCTCATCGTTCCTCGCACGTCGATATATCGGCGCGGGTTTTGAGATCGATTAAAGCGTTTGGGATCACGGGAATCCCCTTCGGGAGCCACCAACGACGTTCGAGCATTTTTCTTCTCGCCGATGCAGCCCAAGTGGCCACTCTTAACCCAGATACTCGGGCAACATTCCAAATTTTACGATGAGACCGAACGTGTATGATGTAAACGCCGTAACTCGAGTCCCAACCCTCTTGTCGAGGGTGTTCGTGTGGGTTCCCGTGTGTTTCGTATATGATGGCGCTTTCGAATCGACTTGCTCCGACGTATTTACTGGCTTTCGGATCTTTTATGCAGCGTACTTGGGATACGAACGAATTTTTACGCTGTATAACGTCTCTTTCAAACGCTCGTTGTTTTGCGGCTTCGGGATCGTAACTCTTTGTTTGCGCTAACTATCCAGGGAAATATTGGTCCAACAGTGGAATTTGCATTTGGGTGCTTTCAAAACAGATGGGGAGAAATTTTGTGTTGCGATTATTAATGGAATTTGTTTTTTTTATTGCAACGAAGGATTATGAATGTAAACTGTTTTGTTCACTGGTAGATTATTGTCAGAGGAATATTATTGCCATCGTTGAATTTGACCATTTTTATATTTTCGTTCAAGGATAAACAAAAATAATAGTTAAAATGACAAATGCAATCTTACTTGCGTATGTAATTTGATTTGAACAAAATAAATTTTCATAACAATTTTGATGTTTCTCAAATCAGTCTTATCTGATCAAGACACTCTTTATCTCAAGTCTCTTGAACCTTCAATCTCAAGGTCACTTAATTTCTGCTGATGTCAATTACAATTTTATTATTTCACCAATGGCACAATTTAAAGAAAAACAAAATAATAAATTATTTGAACAGTCACACAATAATATTCGATGTGAATGAATTTTGAAGAACATTCACTAAAATAAGATTTTCTTACAAAGTTTATTCATTTTTTGTATTAAAACACGAAAGATCAAGGAGTCTCAGGACGACCAAAAATTAATTTTCAAATTCAATTTTCCCCCATTGTATTTCAAATCCACTTCCTCCTTTCATTCATCCGTGACTCGACCAAATTAAATCCACACAGCCGGGCTATTGTCGGCCCCCCACACGCAGTTAATCCATCAAAATAAACTTCACACCACATTGCATGCCATAAAACGAGAAACACGCCACAATATGAGCATCTTCCAACTCATATACAGAGGAGAAAATTCACCCCTTAATACAGTTGGTTGCATACGCGTGTACAGTCAACAATAAATCTGAATTTCCTATGAAAAATGTAGCAATCGTGGGTAAAGAGGACAGTTACTGATTTTTAGGAATCTTTTAGGGGATGAAAATTTTGGGGTGGTTTGAGAATTTGGGCACGTGGGAATTTGAGGGTTTGGGGATTTTGGGGGTCAAGGTTTATGGGAATGTACGAATTTGAGGATTTAGAAATTTTTTGGAGATTTAGGAATTTGGGAAATTTGAGATCTAGTAATTTTGGAATTTGGAGATTTAGGTATTTGGAGATTTAAGGATTTGGAGATTTAGTGACCTCGGAAATTCAGAGATCTGCAAATTTAAAAATTATAAAATCTACTAAATTGCAAGTACAAGAATTCGAAAATCCTAAGAACATCCACAGATTTACAATTCCAAAAGTACACATACTAAATCTTATAATTATACACATCCAAAGAAACTACATTTCATCCAACTGTACCAATCAAAAAATTTCCAGCCATCAAAATACGTGAATAATCCTCATCCATTCCCCTGAGCAAATTTCCTCTGCTCGATTCCGAGGAAAAGGGCAACAGGCTGAAGGCGGAAAAACCCGTTAGTTCATGTAACGGTCATAAATCGCGAGGGCATCAAGGCGGACGAACGGTCGGATCCTTGGGACGATAATAAGCGTCCATGTTTCTAAGTTTCCGCAATTTCGAGGCGCAAAGTGAATTTATACGGTGGCCAGGCCGTAATGCAAACGGCGGCAAGTGAGTTATTCGACTCGCGGGACCGGCATAGAACTCGAAGCAGGCCACATGAACAATCGTTGCTGATGATAATCGCCGGAGGTACGACAATGGGCCACGAGGAAACGCGACGAAAAACCAACGGACGAGTTCGAGAAGACGCCTTCAGGTGGTTTTGGGCCGAGCCACAAAACACTGAGGGAGTTCAGCCAAGTTCATTTAACTTTGCGCGATAATCACTCGCTCGAAATGAGATAAAGCGACCGCCGCTGAGAACGGTCGAGCCTTTATGAATTGTTGGTTCTGCTCGTTGGATGATGAACAGTCAGGTGTTAAGAGGATTTAATAGATAGCTACTAGTATCTGGATGTACTGTGTGCTTTTCCTATTGATTAACAGGGTGCTCGTTCAGATAAGTACCATAGAATTGTTGTTTCAAATTGGATTTAGGCTTCGGAAGTTGTTCGTTCAGAATGTGGAATGATGAAGAGTTTGATGGTAAGTTAGATGATGAATTGGGGATGTGTGCATTTGGGCACATGTGAAATTGGGGACGTCTGAATTTGGGAACATGTGAATTTGGGGATGTGTGAATTTTGAGATGTGTGAATTTGGGGATGTGTGAATTTGGGGACATGTGAAATTGGGGATGTGTAGATTTGGGGACGTGTGGATTTGGAGACATGTGAAATTGGGGATGTGTGGTTTTTGGGACGTGTGGACATATGGATTTGCAGACGTGTAGATTTGTGGACATGTGGATTTTGAGAGATGTCGATGTGGGGATGTGTGGATGTAGAGACATGTCGATGTGGGGACATGTGGATTTGGAGACGTGTATATTTGGGGACATGTGGATTTGGAAGTGTAAGGAATTATGGATGTAGAGATGATCTTCTAAAGATGATCTTCTATGTGTTGTTAATTCAAAAGCTAATATCAGTACGATAAGAATTGTCCTTCTTTTGATCAAATTTATTTCATAAGGAATGTTTATGAATAATATGTATAATATAATGTTTATGTGTAATATGACACTACATTCAGGAACAAATTTCAGTACATCCAATTCTATTCAAAAGCAAGCATGAATTGTTTTTGTACCAAGACAAGAACCGCAAGGGAAATCCATTTGAATCCCGTAGCTTAACATCTAAAACTGATACGTCAGTGCGTAACATGGAAGTTTGAATGTAGAACGTAGACAAGCGAATAGCCTGTGGAACAGTTAAGTTGGTGTCCTATAGACGATGTAATCTGGGCTACCTGTTCCTTAAGCTGCTTACTGTCAAAATAACTTAACGTGCATCTATGTTGTCCCAACAACGCATCTAACGTCCTACTTAGCGCATCGTCCTTCATTACAAATGCAAAATTCGTGTGTGGAGATTAGGAGAATTACAAGGAATGTTTGTATTAACGTAGCATTTGAATATCTCATTTGCAAATGGCTTCCTTTGAACGAGACAATTAGGAAGATTTTTACTTTGATAATTATCAAATAATACTAATTCAGTTTTATTACTCAAGTTTGAAATCATCAAAAACCTTCAAGTTTCCAAGTATTTTAAGTATGTGCAAATTTACAAGATGTTCAGATTCTCAATTTTATGAATTCCTAAAATTTGTGAAATCTGTATTTGTAAAGTTTAGGATTAAAAAATTCTTAAACTCCCAAATTTTCAAATAGACAAATTTTAAGTTCACAAATCCAAAATTCCAAATCCTTAAATATCCAAGTTACCAAATTTCTAAGTTCATAAATTTCCAAATTCCTAAGTACTTAAATTTCTAAATGATCAAAACCCTAAGTACCTAAATGACCAAATCCTAAAAACCCACATAACCAAATCCTAAAATCCCAAATAACCAAACTCCCCAAATACCTAAATAACCAAACCTCCAAACGTCCAGTACCCTAATACCCCAAATACGAAATCATCAAATCTCCCATGATATATCCGAAGTCCCATAATCCTTAAACCCCCAGTGTCCCAAATTTCGAAATCGCAAATCCCCAAACTCGGTAAAGAATAAATTGCACGATTATCATACCAAAACCAACGATATCCATTTAACCCAGCAAACAAGGTGCATTTCGAGTTTGTTTATTACAATAAAACACGAGCGATTTGCGTCAAGGTGTCACCGGCATTCATACACATTTATACGTACCCTCTAATTACTCTCGATATTTGTGCCGGGCGATAATCGAATGGACGATCTCGTCGAACCAAGTAATTATCGTCAAACTTTCACAGCCACACGGTTGTACCGTGCAAAAGCATAATCGTGTTTATCATTAGAATACCTCTGTTTATAGCTGTGAATAGGGTGGTGGCACACGTGTCCCGTCGTTATCAAGAGGGAACATCGATTATTATCCAGCAACACAGCACGTTCATCTGGCTTGATAATTACAATCTCGTTCGGTATTCTGCTAAAACGTACGATGGGATAACCGAACGAAACCACTTGTAGCTTAATAATAACACCATTAACCCAGGGTCACCCCGTGTAATGGGGATGTTACACCCCCTACCGAAGACCATTACCAAAAACCATGCGAGAAAAATTTTAAACAGCTAAATAACTTTTGTGTTCGTATTATCTCATTATAGGAAATTAACCAGATACATGAATTCATTAGGGGAAATAGGGACATTTGATATAGATAGGCAAGCTTATATACTAGCATAAATAATCAGTAAAAATGATGTAATAAAAATTTGTACCTAAACTAGTTGTACAATGATGTATTATTATACTATTAAAATAGTAAGTTACTAGTGAACTAGTTGAGAAGTTTAACTGTATCGAGCTGTTATTTTTTCGACCAATAATATGAACGATCCTTGAAAGTGTTCTTGAGGAAAGTTCATGAAAACATTATACGATAGCTGTCGACGAACTTAAAGCACCGTAAGTTACAGTGATTAAGAATGAACACCTGATACTGCTATCAGCTACACGAGAAAATTGGGTCGAAATGCAAGGGAACCACTTTGGGCCCTGCTCCTTTGTCAGGTAAGATCAGACATTACTAAATTTGACGTCTACTTTGAACCCATTAGAGAGATGCAACTCTCTTAAGCTTCTTTAGCAATTAACGGGTGCTGTAATAGCGTGTCAGACCGAACTCTTCAAACTATTTATTCTTTCATGACGCGTAATGGCGATGGAGAACATTTTGAAAGTTTGCAAATATTACACTTTTCAAATTTGGGCATTTGGAAATTTTGATGTTTGGAAGGTGGGAATTTAGGGATTTGAGTATGTAGGGATTTGGGGACACGTGAAATTAGGGATGTGTGGATTTGGGGAGATGTCGATTTGGAGACATGTGGATTTAGGGATGTGTGGATTTGGGGATGTGTAGATTTGGAGACGTGTAGATTTGGGGACATGTGAATTTGGGGATGTGTGGATTTGGGAATGTAAGGAATTACATATGTGAGCATGTAATTTGAGATAACATAAATTTATGAATATAGGAATTAGGTAAAATAGAAATTTTTAACTCTGCCCTCTCTGACCATAAAAAACTTTAAACCTTGAAAACTAAAAAATTGAAGAATCTCCAGTCTGACAACTATACATCACGCATCTTGCGAGTCCTAGACAATAATCTTCATCTTCCACAATATTGCATCCCATAAATTCCCCCATTAAATATACAAAATTTTCTCAAGTTTCCACCCAGTTTAATCACGTATCCACGGTATCCGAAATGCAACAAACTTGCGCGATATTACATACTTTCCGAAATAACAGTCTCCCCGTGCAACCAAGGTGTACATATCCGTCCCTGGGTGGAAATAGGTTGCATAAATTATGAGCAGGCAACAGGAATGCGTCTCGTATAACGAGATAATTAATACGTGGACGACTGTTCACCGAGGCGAACACTCTGGCCGTGCTAGAATGCGTTTACCGACTGTTTCGTTGCTTCAAACCGGTCGTACATTGTTCGACGGAAACACGGGCTGCCTCTTTTGTTCCCGCCACGATCTATGCCGGTCGAAGAACGATCCATGAATTCCAGATATTCGAATGACGTTGCTTCGAATAATTAGAAATGTACAGTCTAATGCAAATCTGCATTTGTTATGAATAGTAGGGTAACAAATGAAGACATGTCGCTCTTTTTTAGGGATAATTTTTGGGGTACTAGTTGGCAATTTTTGGGTGAGTTGATACTTTGGGGGTGTAGGAATTTAGGGGACAGGGAATTTGGGGTTTTATTGTTATGAGAATGGCGGAAATTGGGGGTAATTTGGGGGGTTAGAAATTTGGGGAAGGAGTTTGGAGATTTTGGGATTCAGGTGATTTGGTGAGTTAGGGTCTTATAAGGATTTGAAGATGTAGAGATTTGGAGGTTTAAGAATTTGGAGATTTAGGGGTTTTGTGCTATTGGAATTTGGAGATTTAGTGATTTGGTAAATTAGGGATTTGGAGATTTAAGGATTCTGTGCTATTAAAATTTGGAGAACTAGGATTTGACGATTTAGGAATTTTAGGACATAAGAATTTGAAATTGAAAAAATGTGGGACCAAAAATATTGAGATCTGAAATTTGAAATTTGAGAATCTAGGAACACAAATATAGTTCACTATAAAGTACCGTACACTACAAAAAATTGTAAGAAGTAACATTGCATGATTAATAATACACCTCTTTTTTCGTCATAATCATCAAAAATCAAAAACCTACAAACAAATAAGAATGAAAATAAAAAATCAACCTAAATGAAAATATTAATACCAATATCCTGAACATCACAATTTCCTAAAAAATTAAAAATTCTTAAACGAAAGTAGAGGGGTACCTCCACGTTCAGTATTCGTTCCTGTTACCATTTCCCGCGGGAAAACAGCCACGATTCGTGTTTGTCCAACCAGTCGACTTCGCGAAATTTTACGAGGCTCTTTATAATAATTGCGTCCAGTTTGCATCGTTATAAAGCGTATCCGGTCGAAAGACGGCGCAGTGTTTAAATTTCCCGTCGTCGGTGTCGTTCGTTGAAAATGTGTTTTACTTTGTTTTTTCACCGGCGAGTATTTAGCTGTCGGTTTATGCAGATATCCTTGCCTCGTTCGGTATGCAAATGGCCGGGGAAACGGATACGGTGAAATTTAGCTTGATGTTATCGTACATACAGTCTGTCTTATTGTTTGCACGTGTGTGCAGCTGCTTCGGGTGTGTGGATGTTGATTCGAAAGAAAACACACGGGAACTGAGCAAACGTAAATCAAAATGCTAGCGGAAATCTTTATTCCCTTTGTGTATTTTCGGAAACGAATCGACACAGTTTCCTTTTTATTCGTGGTGGGTTTATCGACATATGGCAACTTTTTATTTTATGGAAGGAAATTTTTTATTTTAAGGGGTTATTAATATATGAGAATTATTTATTAGGATTTTTGTGAATATATGAGAATTATTTATTTACTAGTATTTTATGAGTATACGGGAATTATTAATTTATTAGTTCTTTATGAGAATATCAGCTCGTTATTATCTGAATTAAATTTGTAAGAGCACCTCCTATCGCAGCAATCAAAATGGTCGCCAAAGTTCCAAGTTTACGATTTGATCTTCATTATATCAATCAAAAGTATTCACACAGATAGACTATGTAATCAAGTCACGATCCCTCCGGACCTCTCAAAGTGATATGCCGTTTAAACGTCCAATTAGTCGAGTTTACATTTTTAATTGATCGCTTAACTTCTCGCCTCCATCTGCAAAGGCAATCAGCTGCGCAAACAAACCTCGTCAACGAATGAGACGAGACAAAATTTGATCACTCAAGACACCGCGTTTCTATTACATTTTTGCTCGAATTTCTATGTCACTGGGTATGTATTCTCTTAAATCAACTCCAAAATTGTCAAACACAAAATTTATATTCAGTTATCAAATACAAAAAAAAAAATAATGGTTCTATTTTTATAAGTTTAATATTTCTCATATTTTTGTCCTGTAATATGCAAATTAATAATTTCGAAATAAATTAATGATTTGAAGGAAAATAAAATTATTTTAAGGTTCGAACAATAACACTGAACAATTTGATCACAATTTAGACAGTTTCTATCAAACGTCAAAAATGAAAATCATGACAAATGAGAAAATGGTGGACATTTTAACAACAGAAGGTATGACACGGAAAGTCGTGAAAACAATTTGTCTTCCTTTAAACGGGTTGCTTGGACACTTATTTTGTCTCAAGAACGTGTGTTGAATTAATTGTGTCCAGTCTCCGAGATTGTAGGATTTGTGAGAAATGAAAAACGATTGAATTTTATTGAACATTCGAGCAAACTTTCATTTCTTTATTGAAATATTAAGTTTTTCAGAAAATTGGTAACATCAATTGCAGAGATATTTTTGTTACTGTTTATAATTATAGAGCGATGACTTTATAAAATTAAAAATTCTTACATATTAGCAAATTTCTTTTCTAATATTGAGACGTGTAAATTTAAACTCTCAAATATTTTCATATTCACATTTCTAAATTTTCCAATTTGCAAACATTCCCGAATTTTTCAAGCAGGTCACATTTTCAAATACTCCTTTAAATTCAAATATAAATTTAATTCAAATTGAATTTAATCTAAATTTAAATTCCCTAATTTTGAAATCATTAAATACACAAAATTTCACCTTGAATAAATTTAAATCCCATAAAGACAGAAAAGTTCTTCGCTATTAAAAGTAAGGGATATCTAAAATATTCCAACAAGAATTTCCGGTGTCTACCAAGCAACAAACCTAAAAGAAAAAAAAACTGTATCTACTTAGATCCATATTTTCCGCTCGAATATTTCCGGAGCGCCGGCGAAAAAGTTGTACGAGGGAAAAATTCACGGCGAATAATTCGAGCAGTCTCTAATTAATCCCAGGGAGATTTCCAAAACGTTATCGATAGCCGATACCTGTTCTCCCGATTTCTATTCAAGCGTGGCACTCGTTGATTCTCAAGTTTCAGCGGGTGGACAAATAATTTCGTGGAGGACTAAGTACCTCGTTAATTCTTTTTAGTTGCCATTCCACGCTTTTTCTGACGTAAATACTAGATTTCAGGGATTTGCATATCACCGTGACAATTCTTGCTCAAGTACTCGCGTAGAAGATTTATCGTTGCAAAATTAATCGTAGAGGTTTATTAAATCGAATTAATGCACTATTCCATGAGTGAACATAAACTTTGACAAAAATATACTTCTCACGAAGAAAAAATAATTTTTAAAATACGATACTGATAATTATTATTAATACTGTCTCTTAAAAACGAAAAATTGACTTGTGTTAATAGCAAGTTAACATTTGAATTGTGTGAATTAACACAAAAGTATCACACATTTCTTTATCTAAAGTATCATACATTTCTGTTTTAAAAATTAAAGTTTCTCTTTTCCCTATTAATTGAATATTGTTCACCGAAGTAATCGTATGATTAAAAATAATTCCTGCACCGATCTGCACCTTCCGATTGTCAATATATCGAACAGAAATAATGTGTTCTTGATTTTAAATAAACGTTTTATATTCCATGTCGTAAGTTATCCATGAGTCACATACTCAGTGACACATTTACACTTGGCTAACCACTGAAGTTGCGCTCGATCGAGCATATCGTAAATTGAAGCTTTATAACTTCCTTACCTCATAAATACTAAAATAAAATTCGAGCTGTGAAGAACCGCCGATCATAGTCTCAGTATTTTCGAACTTCGAAATTTAGGTACTTTTATACTTTAGTAGACGCGAAATTCGATAATTATTAGCTTTTTACAAGTTTTACTGTTACAGTGTGAAGATTCTGGCCCACAAATTTTTACATATTTATATTTTTTAGGTATCAAGCTTGTAGATTTTTAGATATGTAGATTCATAGATTTTTAGATTTTTGGATTGATAGATTTTTAGATGGGAAGATTTTTAGATTTCTAGATCAACAGACTTTTAGATTCCAAGATTTCGAGATTTCAAAATGTCTAGATTTCTAGATTTTTAAGTGTCTAGTTTTGTAAATTTGGAAACTCCACAGATTTCTAAATACATAGAACCCAAAATTCTAGGATCTCTAAATTCCCAAAATTTAAAATCCCCAAATCCCCAAATCTCCAGAATCCCCAAAATCCCCAAAATCTCCAAAATCCTCAAATCCCCAAATCCCCAAATCTCCAGAATCCCCAAATCCTCAAATCCCAAAATCTCAAAAATCTCAAAAATCTCAAAAATCCCAAAATCCCCAAATCCCCAAATCTCCGGAATCCCCAAATCCTCAAATCCCCAAATCCTCAAATCCCAAAATCTCCAAAATCCCCAAATCTCCAGAATCCCCAAATCCTCAAATCCCAAAATCTCAAAAATCTCAAAAATCCCAAAATCCCAAAATCCCAAAATCCCAAAATCCCAAAATCCCAAAATCCCCAAATCCTCAAATCCCCAAATCTCCAGAATCCCCAAATCCTCAAATCCCAAAATCCCCAAAATCCCCAAATCCTCAAATCCTCAAATCCCCAAATCTCCAAAATCCCCAAATCTCCAGAATCCCCAAAATCACCAAAATCCCCAAAATCTCCAGAATCCCCAAAATCCCCTTTCCAAGTCCCTACATACCCAAATATCTAAACATAAAAGTCTCTAAAATAAAAATATACACATGATTGCATTTCTTGCACCAATAGCACCAAATAATCTTGTTACATGTTGTCTCTCGCATGTCACGGATCCATTAAAATAGTACCTTTACTACGGCATGCAACGGTATATTACATATTCCAGTTGTTTTCAGGATAAATCACGTTTCCGGTCACGTAAAACCAAGCACAGAGACGTCATTAGGAAGGAAAGTCGTGTATAGAAAGTACATCTAACGACGGAGTCTGAAAATATTACTGCATCGTGATACAGTCATTTATTTTACATTCTTCTGTTCTTTTAAAACATTTTACAGAATGTATCAACAATTTTGTTTGTAATCATTTATTTTTTTTCCAAATTCGTCACTTTGAAATTTCAAGATTTAATTTCAACGGAGGGTTGAAAATTTCTTATTTAAATTTCGAATTCTCAATTCGAATGTAAACATTCTTACATTTTTATAATTTTTAAGTTAATAAAATGTTCATTTTTAAATCTTCAAAGGTAAAAATTTAATAAATTGTAAAATTGGATATCAGTAGAATTCATTTAAAACCTTAAATTCTCTAGTTGTAGTTTTTAATTATTTTCGAACCTGAGAATTTGATGACTTGTACATTATTAATTCAAAAATTCACATATCTCCAATTTTCCTAATTTACAAGATAAGAAATTTCCAAACATAAAAGCTTGACAATTCTAAATACAAATTTTCCTAATTCCCAATTTTCCAAACAACAAATACCCATTTTACTCCACAAACTCCCAATCCTTTTACAATTTTAACCAACCCCCAAAATCCCCAAAATCAGCAATAACAAAGCCTGAAACCGGAATAAAACCCAGCCCGTTCATTTTAACGCCATTTTCCGCTCAATATTTTTCACGATCGACGCATCAAAAATTTGCAAAAACAAAGAGCCGAAAAATACCGGTATCCGGTGTAATTCAAATCGTAAAAGTTTATAAGCGCACACCTTAAAGCCGAACCCGTTGGTCGTTCGCTTTTGGCCAGGATCGATGCCGGCCATCGAGAAAGAAATATTGCGTCGGCGTGTAAACAAATACTTTTCGAATAAAAGCATCCGATACTGAGGTACGCGAGCCATCGTTTATTTTTTTCCGTAGCTTTTCCCACTGTTTTTTTTTTGCCAACCGACCAAACGCAAACGTAGACACAAGGCCTAGCCCGGTGAATTTGTTTGTAGCCGCCACTTTCGATACACTGGCCGTGCTCGGCAAGAAATATCGCGGCCATACGCGGCTAAATAACGTTGTTTCACGTGCAGTTGCTGTTTTTTAACGGGACGATTTAAATGCCTGATTGATGACCCGTTGATCGATGAAAGTGGTGATTGCAATGTGAAACGTCGTTGAAGGAAGTGCTTAATTATTTGGCTATAGCTCGAACTGGTGGTCAGTGGTGGGGATTTTATAAATTTATTTTATAGGCAACTTTAATTTTTAAATTATCAAGTTTTTAGAGTTTCTAATTTTCGTCCTTTAATTTATAGATCAGCAATTTTTAATACTTTCATTTCTAGATTTACATCTTTAAATTTTCAGTTTCAAAATTTTTATAATTTATAGATCTGCAATTTCAGTTTCAAAATTTGTATAATTTATAGATTTGCAATTTCAAATTTAAAAAATTCCAGATTTACATTTTTACATTTTCAAAGCTTCAAACTCTCAAGTTTTTAAATTTAAAAATTTTGTAGATCAGCAATTTTAAATTTCAAAATTTCCAGATTTACAATTTTTCTAAATTTCTCTATCAATTTTATTCCCCGTAACTTTATATCTCTCAAGTACCATTTCCCACCAATCGTGTCCCAAATTCGTTGTAAACAAAGCAAAAATTCCGCAACGAAGTAAAACAAAGAGGGCCATGACAGCGCATATTTAAGAAGCGTACAATCGTCAACATTGTCGTGCAAACACGAAGGGAAATTAATTACGAAGTTTCTTCCGAAAGAAGTTGGGGCATTTTTCATCGCCTCGACATCGACGGAACAAATAATTCCCGCATCGGTGGGAACATCCCCCTAAAAAGATGAAAAATGACGGGGATGACGCGCAATGAAAGCCAATGAACAATCGGTGGTTGAATGGCGTCCGCGAAATACCGTGTACAACGAGCAGGAAATTATTATTGCCCTCGTGACGTTTAATTGTCGTTTCAACGAGCTTCATTGTTCCACGTTGCTGTTTTTTTTTTCTCCTTTTACCTCTTTGTGTTTACCGCTTTTCTTTACTCGAACATACGGTCAGGTTCGAACGATCGGGAATAAAAACGCGGGAAGGCAAGGATTGTTCGAAAGTTCACTTTATAACGCGCATTAAGACAGCACGGTGTTTATGGTGGCCGTAAACTCGCGATGCACATATCGCATCCGAGCACATAATGCACCCATGAAAGTGGCCGGTATTTCGTCGTGGCTCGAGAGAGCTGCAGCTGACGAATAATAAAATCTGCGAGTGTTCCATTTTCCGCTTTGCCTTATCTCGTGTTCCACGTTAACCACCTTACCGAATCTGTTACAACGATTCTTTCGTGTAAGCAACAAACGAAACGTAAGACTGGAAAATGAGCGATTACTCCAAGTTCGTTATGAAAAATTACAGAGTTACGTGTATTAACCCTTTGTCTTATAATATCGTGTGCGTCACATGACGCTTGTAACAGTTGAAGTGCGACAGATCTGGCTCTTATTTTGACCTTGACTGAATTTTACATTAAAATTATAATAAAATTTTATAATTTAGAAACGTACAAATTTTTAAATATCTAAATTTCTGAAACCCTAGAATTCTAAATTTTTTAAATTCCAAAATTCTAAAATCCTAAACTTCTAAAATTCTAAAATTCCAAAATTCTAAAATTCTAAAATTCTGAAATCCTAAACTTCGAAAATTCCAAATTTCTAAAAACCCAAATTTCTAAAATTCCAAAATTCCAAAATTCTAAAATTCCAAATTTCTAAAATCCTAACCTTCCAAAATTCTAAATTTCAAACTACCCAAAAATCAAAAGACCAAATAATTCCCAAAGCCCTAAACCCCGAAATTGCCACATCTCCAAACCCCCAAACTTGAATTCCACATTTCTTAATTTGACAATGTAAGCGTTCACAAATGAAATATCCAAATTTAAAAACCTAAGAAAATAAAAATTAAAAACTCTAAATCCACCAACTTAATCAAATCCAAAAATAACTATTAAAGTAATTTCCCCTATATAACATGAATTTCTATATAACTTTCCATAGTTATCCGTATACAAAGTAACCATACGTTGTATCCGCATGTACCACGATATCGGGTGTCAAAGTGTTATGGATTAATGCATAATCGAAATCAGATTTCGACAATCAATTCGCGTTTAAGTTTATGACAAGACGCATCTAATGCAATCCAATTGAAATTTTGGTAAGTAGGACGCATAATAGGATCCCACGGTTATTACCTATTCCCATTACGTTCGTCATTCCCTGGGATAATTGCTGCTAGCGCTTCGAATCGCCGCTCTTGTTAATGAAATTTTATGGAGCTTGCACTTAAACTTGTCCCATCAATATTCATGGATCAACTTCCGTTACTACTCGAAACAAATACATCTCGATTATCGTCGGAAATTTTTTTCCTGATTTAACAGACAGATCAGGAAAGTCGATAATGTTGATGGAAGTTGGGTTATAAAAAATGTTTCTGAGAGGTTAATAAATTATGAGGATGCCGTATCGTACATGTCTGGAAATTGAAGCATGGCGATCGATGCTAACGATTTTAAAAGTGTGTGTAAATGTTCCTGCCATGGGTGAATTATGGCGGAACATAATATTAATATCATTTTATATGGTCGTACTTTTTTTAAGAAATTTAAGATTGTTTCAGTTTTTTAATTAATTTGTTTTTTTATATTGTGAGTTCAATTTGATGGTTCCTGAGATATTTATATTCAATTTTTAATTTAATTTCAACTTTGATTTGTATATAATTTTAATGTTAATTTCAATGTTAATATTAATTCCTATTTAAATTTAATTTTAAGTTACTTGTTTTAGTTTCAATTTTAACTTTATTTTAATATCAATTTCAATATATTTGATCTATTTATCTATTTCACCTATGTTAATTTTATATTCCATATTATATATTTTATCTACTTTAATTTTAATTTCAATATTAATTTCTACTTAAATTCCTATCAAATTAGTTTTCTATTAAAACTTGTAAATACTAAGCCCACACAATTATTTCTTTCAATATTTAAAATATTTAGTACGAGATTTAAATTACTATAATTATTCTAGGAAAATAGTAAACTTACTCACTACTACTCTGTTTGAATTAAAATACTACACAGTGGCGTGTACAGAAATGTGTAGTTCAGAATTAGACCGAAGTAAAAGTACGTTTTTTTCTTACGACAGAAGAACTTTACTTTATCTCCGTTCTTGGCAGGGTTTATCAAAGAAACACAATCTAGAACTGGTTAAATGTTTGCTTTAAAACGAGGTAAAAAAAAAAAACACGTGAAGGAAGGCTTGTGTTAACTTGAATATTCAGGCGCAAGTAGATAAGTCGGTATCTGGTCAGACACTCTTGCCAACTTCCGCTGGTGTTCTTAATTTCAAGCTTCTCTTCTTTCCAGCAGTTTTGGTAATGTATTATTACGGCAAACACTGTGCGTCTCTACAGTTTACTTCCCGTTATACAATTTCACAGATTTTACCAACAAAATATGACATATAATTAAAACAATTCTATTCAATTTTGAATTTGGTCAATTTGTATTTGCACTTGTAAAATATCGATGGAGAAACGAGGGTGTTTCTTATTCATAACAGAATTTATTATTTATTATAAATGTTTTAATACAAAATCTGATTTTTAATTATTTGCTGTTCCATTATTCTTTCTCATCATTTAATTTATAATGTATTCATGTATATTGTACAATTCAAATAATTAAAATAAAATTTATTTTGTCATGCATAAATCAAAATTGCATACGATAGTTTATTGAACATTTAATTAAATTCAATTTGCGAAATGGAGTACGATGTAATTTCTGTACTAAAATGAAAAATGAAAGTAGCAAATATCAATATGCGTGTCTTATGTTTGTTAAATAGAAAAGAGACAGATTGGTTTCGTGGCCAGCGAGAGAAAAATGTGGATATAAGAAGCTATGGATTCATTCTGTTCGAATTTTAAGAAAATTGCTGTTTGAAAATTGAAGAAGCTGACGCGGATCGAATACAGGAAACCATATAAGGTGAAATGTGATTTAGCAAACGCGAAAACCGATTGGTCTATAAAAATTGTGTGAGGTGAAGGCTGCGGTGTAAGAAATCAAATTTATTTGCGGACCTATCTGATTTCTTTTTCTCGGTTCAAAGTGTTTCTTTAACTGTTGTTGTGAACCATTTCTTGCAACTTTTTGTTTCAGAAGCTGTTATCGAATAGTTAAATAATATATGAATAATATGTGAATATGTGAATAATATTGAATAACATGTGAATAACATGTGAATAATATGAGAAATAATATGTGAAATAATATGTGAATAATACTGAATAATATGTGAATCATATGTGAATAATATATGAACAATATGTGAATATGTGAAATAATATGTGAATAATATGTGAATCATATGTGAATAATATATGAACAATATGTGAATATGTGAAATAATATGTGAATAATATGTGAATCATATGTGAATAATATATGAACAATATGTGAATATGTGAAATAATATGTGAATAATATGTGACATAATATGTGAATAATATGTAAAATAATATGTGACATAATATTGAATAATATTGAATAATATGTGAAATAATATGTGAATAATATTGAACAATATGGGAATTAATAATATATGAATTTGAAGAGGATGAAGTTATTGTGAAACTAACTAAATGAAGTAAAGCTAATAGAATTTAGTTAATATTACAGTTGTTAATCAAGGTATTTTGATCATTTCTTTCAACAAGTCATTTGGGAGTTCTAATACAGTAAGAAACTAGTGTGCTAAGGCTACAGAGCACTGACCCTGATTGTCATAAATCTCGTTTACAGTTAGTACTATGCTGCATGTATGATTTACTAGGGAACTCGTGGACTGTGGACACTTTACTCTCAAGGTTCAACCCTAACAACTATTTTATGCTAATTATATGTTCCAGTACTAGAGAATAATTACCACCATTTCATACTTGGAGATTGTTAACAATACCTTTTCAACTGTATGTCTACTTGTATAGTATCATGCAAATATCAATTAATAAAAATAATATTATAATAATATACTCCAAATAAATGTGACTGTTCATATAGGTAGAATAATAAAATATTAAGTTTCAATTGTTAATTTCGGCAGATCAGAATTATCGATTATAAGAGATTTGTGGGTAGAAATTAAATTTTAATTTTTTATTAGAATTGACTGAATTAAAAATTAATTAGAAACTTCTATCAATAATTGAGAACTTCATAGTTAATTTGCAAAGCTCTAAACTAAAATTAAACATTAGTCGTTAATACAGAAAGCACTGAATTAAAATTAAACCTCAGTCGTTAATTGAGAAAGCTCACAATTAAAATTAAACCTTGATCGTTGATCGAAGAATTAAATATTGAAGTTCAATTTCCAAATAAAGATATCGAATAACTAAATAGAATATAATTCTTAACTAACGAAAATTGAATTACGAATTAAATGTTTATTGATATTATGCGTTTAATTTAATTAAATAACGCGGTTAATGATATGCAAACCCTTTTGTAGTAACACAATATTATTATTTTGCTCAACTGTTGTTAAACATTAATATTGATTACCAGTAAATACTGCAAAACGATAACAGCACAATATATAATTTATACACATTAAATTTGTAAATGGTTAATTATTATGAATGTAATTTTATATACAATTGTCGGTTTAGAGGTTACACATCGTTTATAGCAATAATAACCATTTTAAGTCTGAGGAGTTAATTTAATAGTAGTATTTAATAATACTAGTTAAATAATAAAAAATTTGTTAAAAATTTGTGGTGTAATCAAAACCTAATTTCTTTAAAGTAAAACGTAAATATTACATATAAATGTAAAAATACATATAAAACTATACTAATATAATTAGTACGACATCGTTGATTATCACACTGAAGTAATTAAAGATCTGAAAAGGTACTTTCATCCCCAACAAATCTTACCTTTTTGTCTAATTGCTACATTTCCTATTCGTAATTAACGAATGCAAGTATTTTCAGTTAGCGAAAAAATTCTTAATAATAGATGTAAAAATTGAAATGTCCACAGTGAAAGTTAAAAAATTCCCCACAAAGAATTGACGAAGCGATGAAAATGAAATTTCAGTGATTACCTTAGTTCTTAACACGAAAGTATAATTGCCAGCTGCAGAGAAGAACGGGCAGTGGCGTTGTATAATTGGCCTAACGCCAGCACAAGCGCAATTAGTCTGCAATGACAATTTTCTCGAACAGCAAGCATTAGCCCAGTTCTTGGTCGGCGGCAGGGTGCATAATCGAGGGTAACTTTCTCTTTTTCGCCTCGCAATCTGTTCCCCTTATCTGGACCCTTGGCTCTCCGCCTCGATTCGCCTTTTATTCGCGGCTCTGAATTGCATAAATGACCCATCCAGTCGGAACTCGAGAGTGACACTCGCGAGACGCTCGACGAAAAGTTTGAAAGGAGCTGTCAAGGAGGCGGGTGTTAACGTTTCATCGGGCCACTTGCCGGGAATTACTTCAACTTTTACTGAACCTTCAAAACGTTTCAGATACCAGAACTATTTTATATTAATACCGGCACTGCATTGCTGATTTTATCTGAAGTCAGTTGTAGTCTAAGTTCGAGGTGCACACATACAAATTTATTTCAAGAATATCGTTTACTTTTCTTCTTTATAAATTCTTGAAGTACTTTATGAGTCATAATATTTTGTAACAAGTGCAAATTCTTGTACTGATGTAGAAATTTTCAAGTTTTTACATTTATGAATACATACATTCCCAAATTTCTAAATTTTCATGTTCCCAAACTCTAAAGGTTTAAAATTAGTTAATTTCTAAACTTCTAAATATGTAAATTCCCAAATTCCTAAGTTCCTAAATCCCTAGGTTCCAATTTACAACACTACCAAGTTCTCAGTTTACCAAATTCCTAAACCCCCAAATCCTTAGATTCCCAAATTCCCTAGATTCCTTAATTTCTAAACCCCCAATTCCCTAGATTTCCAAATTCCTAAACCCCAAAATCCTAGATTCCCAAATTTCTAAATTCCCAATTTCTTATATTCATAAATTTCAAAACCCCCAATTCCCTAAATTTCCAAATACCTAAGTCCCCAAATCCCTAGATTCCCAAATTCCTAGACTTCCAAATCCCTAGATGACCAAATTCCTAAACCCCCAAATACTCAGATTCCCAAATTTCCTAGATTCCTGAATTTCTAAACTCCCAATTCCCTAGATTCCCAAATTCCTAAGTCCCCAAATACTCAGATTCCCAAATTCCCTAGATTCTTGAATTTCTAAATCCCCAATTCCCTAGATTCCCAAATTCCTAGGTCCCCAAATTCCGAAACTTCCAAATCCCTAGATTCCCAAATTCCTAAACCCCCAAAACCCAAATTCCAAAATTTCTAAATCCCCAATTCCCTATATTCCTAAATTTTTAAACCCCCAATTCCCCAGGTTCAGAAAAATTTACAATATGTGAACCGCGAGTGCGTCACGAGTGCGTCATTCATAGTTCATTCACAATAGTTATTTCATAAATAGTACAGTATGAATACTCATAAATAGTAAGGTAGTGAAAGAATAAAATTTTAATTAGCAACAAATCCTAGTATAACAAAAAATTGATTTTTCGTGTCTTTTACCCTATTTCTTTCAGAAATACTAGTTTGCTTGACCACCCCTTTTGGTACGTCACTGAATCAGTAACCATAGTAACTTTCAAGCTGGAAATTCTTTCGTGCAACGATATTCGAAGAATGTTTTATCGTAGCGAGTAAGGAATTTATAAATAGATAATATTAGACGTCTCCGTAAAGATTAACCCGATTTCACTTTGGATCTGTATATTAATATTTCATTTTAAGATTCACTTTGATTAAGGTTTTCATGGTTTTATGGATGCATAAACTTCCAAAGTTCGAGTATTTAAAGTTTTTAAGAATTTTCAACTTTTGAGAGTTTATAAGATTTATAGCTTTTCTGCAACCCGTCGTTGCATTGTGTTGTGAATACGCTGATATACGAGGATTTTAGATAATTAATTAAGTTTCGAACTAGGTACAATAACGGACATTTAATATGCTATTAAATATTCTTTAATTAAGAAGTAAGTCAGGAGTAAATTTAAATAATAGAAAAGTTTTTATTAAGGGAAGAGCGTTAATTGATTTTGTGTCAAGTTTCAGAATTTTATAAGGTTTTCAATAATTTCATGAATTTGCAAATAATTCTATGAATTAGTTGGTGGTTAGACCAACTGTAATTCGTTTGAACGACAGAATTTAATTTAACAATTATCCACTTACAGCTGAATATGAATTTGGAGCTGCATTGGAATAATTTCCTAATATTTACCGATAATCAATATTAGTATTGCAATAACACCGCAGTACAAATAACGTGTAAATAACTAAACTTCGTTTAATTAGAGATTTAATTGCAATTTGTAGCAGAATGATGGTAATTGAAAATCAAAGTTATGAATGGTAAAATTGGAAGCATGATATAATAGTACAATAGTAGAGTAAGTAAATAGTAGCATAACAAATTTGTCAAAGTGGTAATGTCAAATTGTGAAATACCAAAATTTCAAACTGGGAAATGGAGAGACAATAATATAATAAAAAAGGAAAATAATAGAATGGTATAATGATGGGAGACTAAAATAGTAATATAAAATACTAAAAATAGTAAAGTAACATAGGAGATTAATATAATAATAAAATTGTAGAACAGTAGGGTGGTGGAATATAAAAATGGAGTAGTAAAATATTAAAATACTGAAATAGTAAATCAGTAGTTAGAAGAGTGAAACAGTAGAATATTGGAAGAGTGGATCTGGTGCAATAGCAAAATAATAGAAATTGAAATAGTGCACTCGTGAAGTAAAACAATTTAATAAAACATGGAAATTATGAACTAGTAAAATGGTCGCATCATAAAATGATAAAATAGTGAAGTAGCGAAATAGCGAACCAACAGAACATGAAAACAATAAAATAATAAAAGTGAAATAGAGAAATAGTGAAATAGTAAAATAACAAAACTGTGAAATATCGAAATAACAAGCTATTAAAATACCAAAATAATGAAACAGTAAAATAAAAAGAAAAGTGAAATACCGAAATAATAAAATAATAAAATACCAAAATAATGAAATAGAAAAATAACAAAACAGTGAAATACCAAGGTACCAAACCAATAAACCACCAAAATAGAGAAGCAGTAAAATACCCCATCAAGATATGAAAAAGCTAAAATCACAAAAGGTCAAAACATGCAGTGATTACCAAAATCTTGCCATGTACCATACCCTAACCTTCTCCCTTCATCCTCGCAAACCGCCGCTAATATACCTATACGATTCCAAACTCCATGTACCTGACACGTTAATTAATATCCCGTTGATTCGCAACAATTCTTTAGAGAAGCAGTTAACTCAGCAGAGACACATAAAGGCGTCTCGCCCCAGACAAAGACGAAGAGAGGCTTTGCAAATTCAGTCGGATGAGCAACGAGCTTAAAAGCTGACTCGACCATCGCGACCCCTTGTAAGCCAGGCAGACCAAACATTCAAGAGGCACACACTGGGCCAGAAGCGCGCGTGCACGAGTGTGAAACGCACACATTCAGTCATCCAGGACACGTCTGCGCGATCCTGAATTTCCACCCGGTTCTCCTTTGAACCGTCGGTTGTTGGTCGGCAAAGAGAACGCGAAGGAGCTCGTAATTCTCTGAGCTACGCTCCGCTTCAGCTTCCCTCTTCTAACACGCTCGCGTCTGTCTACGCGGCTATTTCCAGCGGTTCGCGCGTATTATGCGACGAACCAAGCTGGCGCGAGATTACACGCCTCGCGTGTTTCTCGATCCTCGTCTCTCGACTGTCAGTTCGCGTACACTCGCTGACAAATCTCCTCTCTCTACAGAGGAGATATGGCAATCAAAGCGGAGGACTTTTACCGGAGGACTGTTTTACGGACTTTTTATTTCGGGTTTTGCTGAAATTCCAATTTCGCGATCTTGGGATTTGGGATACAAGGTTATAGCGATATAGGGATACAAGGTTATAGGGATATAGGGACATCAAGATGTAGAGATATCGGTTTATAGGGATTTCAAGGTATAGAGACATTGGGATATAAAGGTATTAAGGTTTTAGAAATATCGGGGTATAGGGAGATGGGGGTGTAGAGATATAGAGATATAGAGATATCGGGGTGTAGAGATATCGGGATGTAGAGATATTGGGGGTGTAGGAATATCGCGGTGTAGAGATATCGGTTTACAGGGATTTCAAGGTATAGAGACATGGGGATATAGAGGTATCAAGGATTTAGAAATATCGAGATATAGGGAGATGGGGGTGTAGAGATATAGAGATATAGCAATATCGGGATGTAGAGATATCCTGATATAGAGATATCGGGATGTAGAGATATTGGGATGTGGAGATGTTGGGGTGTGTAGATATCGAAATATTGTTGTCTAGGAATATCCTGCGCTAGCAACGTCGGAGTATAGGGATATCGGTATAAATTGAATATTGCAATGTAGGGTTATTGGAATTTGGGGATATAAAAATGTAGGGTTACTGAGATCTATGGTCATTGAGATCTAAGGTCACTGCGATCTAGGAACATTCAATCTAGGGTCATCGACCAGATCGAAGGTCATCGAGATCAAAGGTCACTGCGATCTAGGGGTCATCGACGAGGTCTAGGGTCATCGAGACTATGGTCACTGCGATCTAGGGACATTCGATTTAGGGTCATCGAGACCTAAGGTTACTTTAAAGACGTGATATATGAAATTGGAGATTTGACGATTAGACAATTAGAAAATTTGAGAATCAAAAAGTTTGAAAATTTGAGTCAACATACGAATTTGAGATCCGAAAATTTAGAAATTTGAAATAAACTCTCTAAAGATATTATTCACATATGAAACTAGAAAAATGAAGATCAGAAAATTTGAGAAAAAAAAAATAGAAAATTTCAGAATCATTAAACATATGAATCTGAGATCAGAAACTCTGCAAATTCGTAATAACCTCGAAATTCAAAAACTTGAGAAATTAAAAAATTTTAGTAACCTAAATTATTACGTCCAAAAATACAAAAACGTTCCAAATGACTAAACCTTCAGCGTCCATCAAATCAGATCGACAAAATTTCATTCTGCACTTTCGTAAACAAGCCCATATTTCAGCACGCGTACTGAATTTATTCCGACCGAGCGATCGTACGAATGAAAAAAAATTGAACGAATGAAAATCGCGATTGAAAATCTCGCAGAAATGTCGCTTCCGATCGATTTCAATCGGCCGTTATCGCAGCCGGGTCTCGAAACCTTTTATCCCGAGTAATTATCAACCGGATTTTGAATCTAGCCGCGGTTTGTCCGCGCCGGATCCTTTTCGTTCGTCCACGAGAAGCAAATCGCGTTGCGGAAATTTAAGAACTAACTTGGAAATCCTTTTCATCTCGAAACGGACGAGCTTTTATTGTTGGCACCACAGGAACTACGATTCTACCGGTGTTCTCGTTCGTTCTTGCGGCACGTACTTTGAAAATCTCATCTCCTGACAGATTTTGTTACGTGGCCGCGGCAATTTCCGCCTATACTTTCATTCGCGTTTCATTTCACCACGTTTCTCTCTCTTTTACTGACAAAAATCGGAACTGGATTGTCTTTGCCCTTTGATCAATTTGAAATCTCAGATTTAGCGGGATTTTCGAGGATCATGAAACTCATTGCTGTATTATAGTTCAATTTCTATTTGTGACTAAGCTGAAGATAAACTAACTGAAATAATAAAATATATAAAATAATTAATGCTAGATTATTCAATAAGTAATTTATATATGGTAGTTCAGTTTCTATTTGTGAATAAGTTACTTGAAAATAATGTAGCTATAATAATAAAATAAATAAATATAATGAAGCTTGTAACTATAATAATAAACCAAATAAAAATAACAGAACCCACATTATTCAATAATTAATTGCCAATACAATTTCCCGAATAAACTTGAAGAAAATAAATGGTATATAAAACGAATGAAAACGACAATAATCGATATTTAATTTAAACGGCCAGAAAGAAATATAAGAATTAATAAGAGTGTCCTCGAAGTAGATAAGAAGTTTGTTCGAATGGAACAATCAAATGTCCCAGTATTATGATATTAATACCACAGGAATTAATAATCTTACCTTATCAAAAGTTGAGAACGAGAACTCTCGACGAAGTAATGCGGCAAGTTGTCAATGAGAAGATTATCGAAGAACGCCAACACTTTAACCACGGAATATCACTTAACTCTATCAAAACTAGTTCAAGACAGCACTCAAACGATGATTGAAGACGGCACTCCAATCTGAAATGCGGGTGCAATATTATCTTGATACTTCGGGGAATTAGAGACTCGTATCAACGAAACTTGTGGAAATTTTGAACGCTCGCGATTTTTAAAACTTTTATTTTTAAAATGTGGACAATTTTTTGGAGGGTCACAAAGCATTTTTTCCCAAATTTATATTTTCTTAAAAAAAAAAATTAAGAATTATTAACTGGTACACTTGGTATATAATTGTAATTGTATTTAGCAAGTATTATTTACTTTCTAGCAACTAAAATTAATCTAACTACATTTTTAATGTAGCTATTAATTTTTAATTTTGTAATTAAATAAATTGTATACTAATTATAAAGAAACTTATATTGATGAGAGTATCGGTACTCGCAGAATAAAAATGTATTGTAAAATATTTAAAAAAAAAAAATTAAAAGTAAATAATTTGATCTCTGATTTCAGCGTTTTGATTACAAAATATAATAACAATAAAATATGGAGTAATTAAAACTGTAACACTTTCATGAATACTTAATTAAAAATTGTTAACATGCTCTGTAACCAGTGATTGATAATAAATAATTTCGCACCTAATTCTAATGCATACCCTCGTACAGTGTACTCACATTACAATTTCATAATCTGTTAAAACATGTATCATTCTAAATTGCCTGGCAAATGGGTCAGCGTTATGAATATTACCATAACGAGTAATAAACTTTATTCCTGATATTTTGGTTGCACAATAAAATTCGCTTTAACTCGCGACTGGTTTGAAACGAAATTATCAATAAATTCGATCGGTCATAACTTTCATGAAATATCAAACGAAAATTAGTGATCGCTCTGCCCCATTTCCTTTTCAAGTTTAATAAACTTCGAATCAACTTTCGGACTTTCTAAACGAAGGATTAAACTTTTTAGCTGACGAACAAGTGTATGTAAAGAAAATACTTTCTTTTATCGTGGTATTTTATTATTTTGATTCAGTAACTTCGGTTTCTTCAAAAAGATTTTAGCAACAAGGCCTTTGCTCCTCAACGTTTTTTACTAAATATCTCCGAAAATATTGATTCTAGAGAAAAAAGTTTTAAGCAAAAAATAAAGCTTATAGAAACCTCTACAAAGAAGGTTATATACATTTTTGACGTAAACCTATAATTTTTGGTGTTATGACATAAAATATCGCAATAAACTGACTTCTGCTCAGAGCATTTCTAAAATATACTGTTTTTGTTCCTGATAGTCAAAATAATGGGTTTACATGAAAAATGTATATAACATTTTTTGTAGAACTTTTTAAGAGCTTCATCTTTTGTTTGAAACCTTTTTCGGTAAAATCGATATTTTCGGAGATATTTAATAAAAACTGTCGTAATGGGGCTTTGAGAGGGACTGAGAGGCAAACAAGGTTATGTCTTCATATTGATTGGATATTGACTTGATATCAACTCGATACTGATTGGATATCGATTCGATATTAATCTGATGTTAATTTGACACTGATCTGATACTGATTGGATATCGATTCGAAATTAATTTGACATTGATCTGATATTGATACGATACTGATTCAGTATTGATTTGATATTGACTCGATATCAGCTCGATACTGATTGGATATCGATTCAATATCAATCTGATATTAATTTTAAGTTGATCTCATATTGATTCGACATAGATCTAATATATCTTTAATATCAACTCGACATTGACCTAATACAAATTACATATTTATTTCCCAAATTTCTAAATTCTCAGATCCTCAAATGTCCCATTAACAGAACCCTACTAAAAAAAAAATAAAACAGAATTTTCATACTTCCGGATGCACAATCTAAGATCAAAGAGAGTACCTGTCCTGTATTTAAACCAAGTGCGAAAGTAAACGTAATTTGTCGACTCCATGTCCTCCCGGGAGGCTTGCATATACATGCGACTCGATCGAACGCGTGCAATTGCAGCTAGCTGCTGCAGCTGGCAGCCATGAAACCAATTACGGAACTCTGTTAATCTCTCGAATGTTTCAGGGACTCGGTGTCAAACTTCTGACTAGCTTAACCATCGCTGACACTTATGTTTATGCATACGAGTGTACCAGTTCCCCTGTTGCCACCTGTTCTTGTCAACCACATGACCGCGCTTTTTACCTCTGTTCACAAAAATCTCTGCGATTGCTCTTTCCATTTTTAAACCGCAAACAGCTCAAAGTCTATTTTTATAGACTTTTTTTTAAATATTCCATATGACTACATTATTTTATCTTCATTTAATTTTAGGTTAGATTACACTTTCAAAATAAACACTGTCAATTTTAAATGTGATAATTTGATATAGCAATTTTAAGCTTTAAAATGTTCATCTATTAATTTAAAAAACATTTAACAATCATGTTTACATTTAACAGAAAGCTAGTTTAAAGCCAGTTTAACAATTGAGCTGCCACGTCATATATGGATGACATGTAATCATATGAATCTACCATATGAATCTACTCTTACGTACCTAACTGAAAATATTTGTATCAATTACTACGAATAATATAAAAATAAAAAATCGCAGACTGTCTATCGGACACATTTGCGTTGACAATCAGAGACATAGCGGGAATATAAATGGTGATTGTGAAATTCCCGGAGTGTGAAATATTCAAGACACGCGGTAAAAGTTCCGGTAAAATAACGGAAACAATGCCGCGCATTTTATAATACAAAGGTATTGTGTTCCAGTTCCGATGAAATGAAACTCGTACAAGAACCGGCTGGAATAAACCGCAATCGATTTTAGCCGGGAAAATTGTAACAGCTGTTAAAAGCGAATTACACCGGAGCTTTTATCAAACCGTGCGAGTATTAGCGGGAATTTTGAAAGTTCCATAACCGCGCAACAATCGGACACACTGACGGTGGCAGGGTAGAAATTATTATATTTGCAACATACCAACCATGTAATTGCAAATTCATGCTCCATTACGAGTTACTACGAGGCGAAAGTACATTTTACACCGCGGAGTTGTCGGTGAATAGGTAAACGCGATGAATAATGGAATTCTAAAATCATCCACTAAATTCTGGAACATCGCAGACAGACATTAATATCTGAACGCTGTTCGTGTATTCATTATTTCAATATTTTCGTGGGGGTTATTTTATTATAAGTAGCGAGTTGATAATATTTTTTTGTTATTGCTCTGGATCAAATTTTGTGTATATGTATATGATGTAGATGTGTGAGGGTTTTGGTTAAGGTGAATCTTTTGGTTTTGATAAAATTGTTGTATTTAAAAAATTATTGTCAGGTAGGTTTAAAAACGAGAATTCTGGAATTAGAAAATTTGGATATTTGCAGATTTTGAATTTTGGGGAATTTGGGGACTAGGGAATTTGGACATTTTTAACGCAGGGGAACTGGGAATTTGAGAATTTAGAAGTGTGGAAATTTCGGAGATTTTAAATATAGGAAGTTGGGATTTGAGAATTTGAGTATGTGAGAATTTGGGGATGTGTGAATTTGGAGATGTGAGAATTTGGGGATTTGAAATTTTGGGGATGTGAGATTTTGGGGATGTGAGAATTTGGGGATGTGAGAATTTGAGTATGTGGCAATTTGGGGATGTGAGAATTTGAGTATGTGAGAATTTGGGGATATGTGAATTTGGAGATGTGAGAATTTGGGGATTTGAAATTTTGGGGATGTGAGAATTTGGGGATGTGAGAATTTGAGTATGTGGCAATTTGGGGATGTGAGAATTTGAGTATGTGAGAATTTGGGGATGTGTGAATTTGAAGATGTGAGAATTTGGGGATATGAGAATCTGGGGATTTGAGAATTTGGCAACTAGAAAATTCGCGGATTTGTGAATTTATAAGTTGTGAAATTTAGGATTTCTAGAAACTTGAAAATTGAATCATTTAAAAATGTTAGGAAGTTATAAAATGTAACACCTTTACAATTTATAACTTTCAGAACTAAGCTTACGAATGTAAAAATCCAAAAACTCGAATTTTCATAAAATATCAAAATTCTGAATTTGAAATACCTTTGCACTCAGAAAGTTTATTTTGCCATTTAAAATGTCCCCTCAGAGGGGTGAGTGCAAAGTGTTAAATCACCAATTTTAAAATGGAGAAAGAACCCTTAGCCTAACAAATCCTTCCTAGACCAAACAGCCCTTCGAAGATCACCAAAAAGTGTTGATTGCTCAGAATTAACAAGGCGAATTAGAATGGGCAGCATCGTGACGCAACGTTATCTCGGCCGCGAGCTCGGAATACAAATCATTCCTCGGATTACACCATAGAACACCGAGCCGCGTGTATCTGGGATACAGGTATAGAATTAGAGGCTGCGGTGTTAGGAGTCACGAAACTGCCATGAGAAACTGTGTTAATCCCCTCCGCGTTGCTTCACGATGTCGCTTTGCCTGGCCATGTTTGACGACTGCCGAGTTTCAACAACTTTGTTTGCCAGATCTTCGAATGTCTTGTTGCAAATGGCGTTTCCGTGGCTGCTCTTTTCCCCGTCGTTTTCCTTATGGTTTTCGTCCGGCGGCGGGTTGCCTCGTTCATTCCAGCTGTTTACTCTCGCTGGTCGACTCGATTGGATCGATTCGACCGAAAGCGATTGAATCGTTTCGGGGATTTTTTTTTTTCTAACGATTGAAAATAGTTTGATAGCGAGATACAACGGATTAAGAGAGATTGATGGCGCTCGGACTTTTAGTGAGATTATTTGGTAAGTTCCTGTGAATTTTTGTTCGTCGATGGCGTTTTAGGGTTGTTAGGAAAATTGTTCATCTGGCCATTTCTTTTTTACAATTATTTATTACTTCAGGTCTATGTAACTGTAATCTAATTTGAGATGTATTTCAAATTAAAGAGTCCCTAAAAACACAAAACTTCGATCGTGTTGAAATTATATCCAAAACACCTGATTAGAGAAGAAAGTCCCTAAAAAGATTTTAGCAAGAAAGCCTTTGCTCCTCAGCCCCCTTTCAAAGATTTTACAGTTCTTACTAAATATCTCCGAAAATATTGATTCTAGAGAAAAAAGTTTGAGAGAAAAAATGAAGATCATAGAAAGCTCTACAAAGAAGGTTATATACATTTTTGACGTAAACCTACTATTTTGGGTGTTGTGACATAAAATACCTCAATAAATTGACCTGTCCAGGGCACTTCGAAAAATACTTTTCTTGTGCATGATAGCCAGAATAATAGGTTTACATGAAAGATGTGTAGAACATTTTTTGAAGAACTTTTTAAAAGCTTCATCTTTTGTTTGAAACATTTTTCGGTAAAATCGATATTTTTAGAGATATTCAATAAAAACTATTAAAACACAGCAGTTAAAATTATGAATTTGAGATTGAATATCATGTGATTGTATTTTGTACAATAGAACCAACATTTTTAGATCGATTACACTGTTTTCGTTAGGATAACAAAGTTAGCCCCCCCAAAAAAAGAGGAAGCGAATTACTAATAGACTTTAGTCGCTATCTATCTCTGATCCGCCAAATCGTCGGAACAATAGACAATCGGACCCTAAAACAAACTAACCTAGAAAAATTTCGACCATCAGAGTACTAGCGTGTTTCGCGGTTGGAACGATACGCGTACAGAACAATCACGAAAGCGTTTAGAGTCGAATAACCAATACGTGAAATCGGATTCATTCGTATTCCACGGGAACCGATTGAAATTCATCTAACGCTTGGTAACGACTCTGAAACGAGAAAAAGGTGCAAATAAAATAACGCTATTCTGAGATCGGTGATGGGTATTAGAGCCGTGCGTACGGATATGTGACGTGCATTTAAGGGTACTGATGACTTGTTCGTTTGAAAATTTCGAGATTGCGGGGTTTGAAGATTTGTTACATTTTTCATTTTTAGGTTCTTAGATTATTAAAGTTTTGGACTTCTAAATTACCAAATTTTTCTGTACATGTTAAAGATGATTTTAAATTTCTAAATCTGTGAAATTAGTAAACTCCCAGATTTAAAATTTTGAGAATTTTAAAACTTGAAGTTTTTATATTTATAAATTTTGTAATATTCAACACTGCTAAACTAAATTTGACAACTTGTAATTCTGAAATTTCTATATTTACAAATTTTGTGAATATTCAACCATGCTGAATTTCTGAATTGTTGAACTCCTAAATTAGGAATATAAAATATGATTACTAAAACTGATTAAACGCTACAATTTCTACCAAACCTCCGGAAAACACGGAAAACGTAGAAAATATCATATATGAGTTCTACAAATATAACGGTACTAATTTTACTCGACACGAAAAACATTGTAAACCAATCTCGTTATTACTGTTCCGAGTTGTTTACAAGTGCTATATTTATATTTTTCGTGATTCCATATTTACAGAGTAGAATCTTGTTGTTTTTAACGGCATTCTCTTGCATTCATCCAATTCATTTCAATCTCAGCAGCCACTGGTGCTGAGCGCAAATATTGAAGCTGGCGCGATGACACGTGCCGTTTGTTAGGTTTCGTGTGTACCATGTATCCTTTCAATTAAAACGAACGCGGCTTCAACAATACTCGCGTTGAGAATCACTTTCCCTCTTTCTCATCCTGCAATCCTCTTCCCTCTTTTCATCTATGGAATCATCCTATTTGTTCACAATGTTTATTCGATCATGCATTTCTGGATCATCCTTTTTTTCTCAGCCCGTTTGTATTGTTTAATTGTTTTCGGATCGGGGAATATGCAGCGGGACGCAGTTAAACGTATTTCTAGCAGATTTATGGAATTTTATAAAAGTTCTTTCAGTGAAAAATTTTACTTTTTATTTCTACGTTTCTAAATTTGGATGCTCGGTAGATTTAAAATTTAATATTTGATTTAACACATTTTTGAGGGTCTATTTTTTCAAATTTGTCAATTACAAAATTTTAGAATCACTGTTTTTAAGTTTCTAGATATTAAAATTATCAAGTTTTCAGATTTGTTTAATGTCATTTCTGTATTTGGAAATTAGGTAATTTGCAGAGACGAATATTACAAAATTTGAGATTTCCACAAATCCAAATTTTATAAATCTTCAACTTCACCAAACCTCTGTAACCTCAAATCCCCAAATTACAATATTTCTAAATTGCCACATCTCCAAATCCCACAAAACCAAATCCTAAAATAAGTTTAACAAAACACGAATACACGAAATTGGAAAACGAAAACTCGAAAATTGCGTACCTCTGTTTCCCAAATTGGTTGCTCTGCAAATTAAAAATTGCACGCAGCAATTAATCCCTTAACAAGTTTTTCGCAGTTGCGTCAGTCAAAACTAAATTATCACTGCAGTGTTAAGATAAATAAAGAACATTGAAGTGTCAGGTATATTTTGGATTTAACGATCTTCGATTATACAAATTAAAATTGCTATCGAAAACTGGGTCTTCATGCAAATTTAGGTGCGTCATTTGAAGTGCGTCACGAGTCTGACTCCATGTTATAAAACTAATTAACCCAAAATCGAAGTACAAACGTAAGTTGGCAAAAAAAATCTGTAGTTCGATAAAGAATCATCGCAGACCGAAATTGTCAAGAGACAGGAAAAACGAGACAAACTAAACGTCAAGGTACGTAATGGTCAGGGAATAGAGGGGCACGTGGTTCACTGGACAAACTAACGACTGTCCTCAGATTCGTAACGACCAACGGACTCCAACGGTTCCATTAGCCACGATTGGCCAGTTTATTCACTTGAAGCAGCCATTCTGTCGGTGATTTGTTCGAAAGCGAGAAAAATCTGGTGTTCTGAACAACGTGTAAGTGAAAGGGACACGAAATGACGAGCGGCTGGGAAATCGAAGCCCAATTGCTTCGACGTACAATGTGAACGTCTCGAAAGAAATGGCGAAATGGACGAAATCTCTTCTTATTACTTGTCCTCCCTACGGAATTCCTCTGGCCACCCGCAAATCCGTTCCATTATTTTGTTGCGGTTCAACAAATATCTGGTGTCCCGACGGATCAGCAAAACGCTGTGAATAATGTGTCGCAGACACTTCCCGTTATCTTTTCTACCTTGATATACACAAATCTGATGAATTTCTTTTGTGTGGATGTGAACTTACGTTCTGTACTGCGAGTTTGGAAACCTAATTGCAATTACATTGAACTCAGCTGAATTTGGATTAATTTGAAACTCAAGGTGAATTTGAAATTAAAACTGTACTCATATTAACGATTATCTCCTTGTTTCATGACTCACCAGGTGCGTCACTTAAAGCTGCAATACTACATCACATACAAGTAGTTGAAATATCTCAATCTTCTATTCTATTGGATCTGAACTCCAAATTGAAGTTTTAAAAATTGGAGTAAGATTTGTCAGAGTTGAAACATGAGTTACGATAATAATAAGAGACAATACTAGTAAGGGACAATACTAGTAAGGGACAATACTAGTAAGGGACAATACTAGTAAGGGACAATACTAGTAAGGGACAATACTAGTAAGGGACAATAAGAGTAACAGACAATAACGGTAAGAGACGATAATAATAAATGAAGAGGTTAAACACAATCCTCCTTCAGATTAAATCAACCCAATATAATTAACCTAAAATTTGACGTCCACCAGCACAAAAATGACCACGTATGAACGGTTCTAATCCGTCACTGTGCAGGTGCGAAGTCTTTCATCAAGCTCCATCCGACAGCACTATTGATTCGAACATTCCAAGCATTATTCCTCGAGCTACCACCAACATTCTTCGGTATCATCAAGTTCGACTGGAAGCCAAGGATCTTTGACTAATTCAAGGAAGAATTTTGCTGATCAACGCACACGCTTCAAGAAGTTAATCTCTCGACTCTCTCTCTGGTTTTCCTTCTCTATATTCTATCAGAGACCATCGGACGTCGTCATTGTTTAGTGGAACAAAGGATCTTCAAAAAGGAATTTCATCGGGGCCGTTGATTACAAATCGAATCGCAGATACAAAGTCTCGACGATTCGCTTTCTTTGATTAATTCTCGTTCAATCGGCTGAAACTGCCTGACGTCTTGCGCATTTAGAACCTAAACTTACTGTAATTTACTTAAGGGTTGTACTGTGCTACTTTTGTTGTGACGGATGTGCTTTACAAAGATGACCTCATGAGCGACCTCTTATGATTCAGACACCTATTTAACAATATTAACCCTAATTATCACTGCAGCGTGCAATTGGTATCGTACTCAAAACTCGATCTTTAACGATTTACTTTTGTCACATTTGAACTGTAACACGAGTCTGTTATAGGCCAAGGGGAAGTGAAATTTATAAATTGTCCCTGCCGACACTGGGACGCACAGAGATAATAGTCACTAAAGCTTTATACTCTCGTAAACGGGTAAAAAATACCACAAACACCGTTAAACGTCCAGTAACGGCATCGCATCGGATGCACTCGTTCACAGATAAACGACCACGTTGTCCCGAAATAGGAGGTGAAAAACCGGCCAAATTCTCCTTATTCCCCTTTGGAAGCCTTCTTATCGGCTTAGCGATCGTAAATACTGCTTTCCAGAGCGACCAAGAAAGTCTCCAACTACTTATTTCCTCTCTTCTTCTCGATTCCTGCGGATCGAACTCGCTCGCAGATCGGAAAGTCATATTGCACCGATCGCGAAGATGTTTGTCGATCCAGCCTCCGTGTGTTCGTTTCTTTTGTTTGAATTGCAAACTCTTTAATCTCCGACTTCTTTTCCTCTCGCTGTCTCTAGTCGGTTCCGGGGAATTTCTGAACGGGGTTCGATGCCCACTGATCACGCTGCTGGGAAGATGTTTGCTCTCGATAATTTTGCTGCTACCATTTGCTTAGCAAAGCACATACTCGTTTCGTCGAATAAGGCTTCCACGGCCTTGGTATTAGATTTTTAGCTATTTAAATGTGGTCTTTGTTCGAATAAATTCTCTTTAAAAGCTGAGATGCAAGGAAGATATTAAAAATCATTTTCAGGGAAAATATGTGGAAATTCTTCTAAAATTACTTGAGTAGTAGAATACATATTTGGTAGGATGAAGTTGTTTCGGAGTGAAAAATTTGAAAATATTGAGAACTCCACAGCTTCGGTACTTTGAAAATTTAGAAATGTAGATTCAATGAGATACTTGAAAATTAATTTAGAACCATAATAGACATCCGGAAATATAGAAAAGTCAGGTAAAAAGTCGAGAAATATTAAAATTTCGAAATTTGTTAATTTAAAAAATGAGTGATCTACAATTTAAACGTGAAATTTTAGCAGGAACATCAAAAATAATGAATTTCCCTGGCAATTTTCATGCAGAAACTCATTAACCATTCAAGAGACGCAACGTCATCGCTCGATAAAATATTTGTACCATAAATTTAATATAAACCGTAATTTGTGTCTGCGAAAGTTCGGAAAAGAACAATGAATTTTAACAATTCCCCGTTAACTTCATTTTCGAATCGAGCGAAATAAATTGAAATGTCGGAGGAATCGTGTTTACGCGTCAATTAGGCGAAATTAAAAATATTTCCATGTTTTACCATTTAGCGAAGGGACAAAGAAAGAGAACGGAGGTAAAGGAAGAAGAGCGGAGTTTAAATTAGTCTGACAGTTTTACGTCAAGTCTCGACACTATGGTTCACTCTCTACACACTTTCGTTTCAATTAAAACGTACAAAATTCTGCTCGTTTTGCTTCACGCTTCAAGATTCACATCAAAAGAAGCCAACAGCGTCCACCGGCGACAAGCATTTCGCGCAAGTTAATTTAACTCGGTCGCCCAGTTCGACGAAAAACGGGAAAAAGAAAGAAGAAAGGATCAAAGCGACCACTGACCTCAATTACACAATCAAAATTTTGTTCGGTGAAATAGAACAACCTGTAGAAATCGACGATTCGAACGTTGGATTGCTGAGATTGACAATGGAATAAAAAATACAGGCGTTTATAAAGGAATCGAAACGAAATTATAGGGTTTGGTATTGGACGGCTTTCAATGACGGAAAGATTTGTTATACGGATTAGAACTGAGCAGCGATAAAATCAGATTTTTGGGTACTATTGTACAAATATAAAAATTATTGGAGTTCTATATATGGAAACTGAAATGTAGGTTAATAACAATTCTTCTTTGAATTCGGTGAAATTTAGATCTGAACTATACTTCAATTATTTTATTGGATTTGACTAAAGTGAAATTAAAGTCGAATAATAATTAATTTCAGTTTGAATTTTTTAAAATGAATTTGGTTTAATTGGTAGTCAACTGAATTAGTTCAATTGACTGAATAGTAGTTCCTTAAAAATATGTAATTAAATCCAATTAAACGGAGATTTAATTAAACTGAAATTGACTCGAAATAATTATTCAATAATTCAACACTGAATTTATTTCAGACGACACTCAAGTGAATTAATAACTGAACAATTTAATCTTGAATTAATTTGATTGATTTCGTCTCAGTTGAAGTTTAATTGAATTCAACTCAATTACAATTTAATTGAACTTGATTAATTTGAACCCAATTGAACTGAGGATTGAACTATTCCATAAAATTTAACTCACAATCAGTTCAATTAAATAAATTAAACAATTTCCCAGGAAAATTTCGATGGAACAAAATTTTCTTAAGCTCAGAAAAATTTGTCGATTTACAAGATCCATTAATTGTTAAAGGAACAAAAAATCTTTTAATTACCAACAAAAATATTTCTTACGAATCAAAACTTGAAATTAAATTTTCTCGAAAAATAAACCTCATACAGAAAAACTTCATTGCATATTTTGGACTGAATTGTCCACATAAAATCACCCTGTTTCAATTGCACCACTATATTCCGATAGTTGGTCGTCCATTAACCGAATAAAACCGCGCAAAAGTCGCCAGATTATTTATGACACATACAGGAGCAAAGGAAAAAAAAAATGCAAGAAAAAGAAGAACCGTAAGGTGAGGATTTAAATTCCCCGAAGAGAAGAGGAAGAGCTCGACAAAACTTGCCCGGAAAGTTATTTAGAACAAGGTATTACCGTCGACAGTTGGTGAAGCTCTGCTTAGAAGAACGGATATCTCTCCCAGTGGAGCTTGCAATTTTCAAGCGAAGAAAAATCAGTTTTTTTTTCCCTCTTTATCCTCAGAAGTCTCGGGAGAGTATCCCGCGAACGAGTAAGTAATATCGATACCCTGGGATCCTTCTTGATCTGTTGTTCGGTCACATTGACACACCGAGCACGCACCTCTCCCTCGACACGGATTACTGATCGATACGCTTTTAGGGGAAACTAACTTTTTTAATATTTTTACGCTCGAGGTTATCCTTAAGACGGAGTAATTAATCGTCGATAATGGGGCGGGTCAAATAAGGTACGTAGAAAGTTTTGGATTTGATTTCAATCCTCCAAGATCCCAAAATTATAAATTCCTAATTTCCCAAATTCCTAAATTACCGAATTTCTAATTTCCCAAATTCCTAAATTTCTAAATTGCCGAAATCCTAATTTCCCAAATTTCTAAATTTCAAATTCCTAACTTCCCCAATTTCCAAATTCCCAACTTAAGATCCCAAACTCCCAAACTTAAAAAATTCTAAAGTCCAAAATTCCCAAACTCCCAAACCTGTAAAATTTCAAATAAGAAAAGTTAAAAAAGTTCTTTCTCCATAAAATAATGTATCCCCTCATTTTCAAAAACAGAATAGTACATAAATTGTACAATATAATAGTGATTAAATAAGACGAAATTTGAGGTGAAATCCTTATCGGCAACAGTTTCGGAGAAAATAGTTTGTGAGACTTCTCGCGAGACATGTTGAATAAATCTTCGAAGATAAAAGAGCTAAATCAAACTGTAGACAGCTTCTAGAGCGAGGTATATGAGTATGGTATAGACCTATCTGTGTACAAGTACGTCGAATAAATTCTAAGAGATAACGTTAATGTTTGTTCCTAAACAATTCCACATTTTCGACGCTTGCAATCTTCTTAATAATACCTCTCATTGATAACACTACTATCTTCATATCAAATATTTTTCTATTTACACTATTTAAATTATACGTGTGAGTGATGATAAATAAACCGAGTATTTGGATAGAACATTATTTTCAATTTTAATTATTAAATTGTTTTGCTGTTGTTAGTGTTTCATAAACAGAAAGTTTTGAAAACTGAAGTATCGTAAGTACCTGAAATTCCTCTCTTTATACGACTGCAATGTAAGTTGTATAAACTATTCAAGGATAAATGAACTAAGTACTTAGAAAAAATATTATTTCGAATTTTAATTGTGAAATTACATTATCTCTGATACAAGCTTCTCACGAACAGAAAAATAAAGAATTAGTGAAAGGTAGAACGTGGCAGTATAAGAAATACACCTGACATTCCCTCTTCCTATGTCGCCAAATTACAAATTGTACAAATGATAAAATTACGATAAATGAATTAAATATTTACTTGCAATATTATTATAAATTTCAAGCAGAAAAATAAAGAATTAGTGAAAGGCATGGCAGTATAAGAAACCTAACATTCCCTCTTCGTATATCGCCAAATTACAAATTGTACGAATGATTAAGTTACGATAAATGAATGAAATATATAGGTACAATGTCATAGTAAATTTCAATTATAATTTTGCCTGCAACAGTTATCCCACAAGCAGAAAATTAAAGAATTAATGAAAGGTAGGCGAAGCGTGTCAGCATCAGAAAAGTAGCCGGCATTCCCTTTTCAATTTCCAGTGTTCTCGCAAGGTGCCATAATTTAGCGCGGAACCACAGAGACGCTGTCGGCATTCCGCGACATTAAGCGTGAAAAATTCAACGCTCGAACAGCGAGCGAATCGCGCTGGGACACGCGTTCCGCAGCTTTGGCCAACCGTATAAAAATGTATTCTCACGGCAACAGAAGGACTTAAGGGGTAAAACCACTCTAGAACCAGAAAAAAAGACTTAAATTTCACAATTTATTTTGGAAGTACGACAAGCGGAAAAGAATTTCTTTTCAGAGGGTTTATTTAACACATATTGAAGTACGAAAAATAATTTTTGTTTTGTCATTTTCGTACAAAATGGGGGCGACAAAGCCCATCGGTGGAAACAGATTTTGTAGAAACACCGCCACGGGAGGACGGATTTCTCGCCATGTGTGAGACTTAGAATAAAAAGTGACAACAATTTATAATCTATATACAATTGGCTTCCGTAGTACGTAGGATTTTTTTGATTAATCAATTTTTGTAGAAGTTATGCACGTTTTAAGAAATGAATCGACTTTTTGCGTGAAAAATGTGCATTGAATTGTTTATAAAAAAAAAAGTTTACATTCAATCAAAAAAATCCTACGTACTACGATAGAGGATATTGTTGTGAAGCTACTGTACAAATTTCAATTCGATCCATGCAATAGTCACCGAGAAATCCGTCCTCCCAGTATGACAAAAGTGGTTTCGAGAAAAACGCGTTTAAAGTTTTATGAACATTTTAATCTTTGAATTTCTTGTTTGCCTCTAATCAGCGATTCCTGCACCATATTTTTGGCCATCCAGGTCGATGTTCGCTTCTTCCTCTACAACCGCTTGTTTTGTAGGTAACAGGTGTATTTATTATTTTAAATGGTAAAAGTAATACAAAAGCCATGAATCGCAGCACACCGCGTAAGTACTCAGTGCGCGCTCTGAGAAGCTGCGGCAAAATTGATAATTGACTCTTTTAAAATTTGTTTTCCACTATAAATCAAACGTCATTCTGTTGCTATGACCCTAAAGTATCGTTTAAGCAAAAAAAAAAAAATTCATTGTTTGGAAAATCCTAGAGTGGTTTTACCCCTTAAGGATACGGGGTGATAATATTTTTTTTCTCGGGCCCCCCCGGCCCCGTGTTCCCACATAAACGCCAAAGGACCGTATAAATTGTCGTTGTATCCTCGCGGAGAACGCCGGCAGTTAATTTTCCTGCAAGGAGCCGCGGAATTTCCGGTATCGCAACTGCATCGTCCTTGGCCAGCGCAAATATAACAGCCTCGAAATTAATATCCGCCCGCGTTGATAAAATAGAACACTGCTTTATGAAATTTTCTCTGTCTTCGTCGCTTGTATAAAATACACTGGCCTCGCGACTATCGATTTTCACGCGGTAAACTCCAAAATAATATCGACGTAACCTCGAGCATTTTTTTTATACATATTTTCGGTTCTTTGTCGGGGGTTTTTAATCGTAATTGATTCTGTGGGAATTAAAGATTGAATGGAATGCTCGTTTAAGATATTTTTCTGGGGACTAACGATGGAGTTTGGTGAATGTGGTTTTAACGAACTCTTGGACAGTGAGTGAAGATATAAAGAACTTTACTTACGACATCGATATTTTATTAAAATGATATTGTAGTTACTGAGAATTTATTTTAAATAAAATCGGAAAATAGAAAAACTTGCGATGTTTTATTGAAAAGTCATTTGAGTTATTGATTTTGACGAAAATCAAAGATAATCAAAGTTGCGATGTCTATGTTTTATTAAAAGGTCATTCTGAATAGTTAAAGTTCAATTTTGAATGGTAATCAAAAATAAACTTGCCATCTCGATATTTTAGTAAAAAGTAAATTGAATGATTGAAAATTGATTTTGTATGAAAATTAAAGACAATGATTATAATCAAACTCGATATTTTATTAAAAAGTCATCTGAACAATTAAAAATTGATTTCGAACAAAAGTCAAAGAAAATAATCACACTTCCATACATATTTTATAATAATTATTAAAAATACATTTTTAACAAAAGGGAACGTATGACGTCAATATTTCATTAAAACGTTATTTTAATAATTAAGAATTCATTATAAATGAAAATGAGAGGTAATAAACAGCCTTACGACATTAATGTTCCGCTAAAACATATTTTTAATTATTACGAACCATTTCAAACAAAAACGAAAAATGACAAATAAAAGTAATACAATTTTATAAAGGAATCGAGGTAGCTACAGAATTTTACTGATGGTTATTTATATTTCATAACTGTGAATTTTGCTTTAATAAATGTTTCAATTTATACAAAGGCAAAAAAGGATTCTACTTGCAGATATAATGAAATTTTACAACAGTTTTTTAAAAATGTTTTCAGTACAGTATGTGAAAAATGAATATAAATAATTTTAAATTTTTTAAACAATAAGAGATACTCTCTGAATGTGAATATCAAAAAATGTGTCCATAATTACATCCATTATTAAAATAATTCCACAATAATTTCTGCTTATAATTAATAATTTCTATAATCACTCATAATTCGTTAAAAATTAATTACCATATTGCATACAAAAATGGAAGAATGTAATTAGTGCTTATGTCCTACATTTACATCATTTCATATTTATAGGACTTCCAAATTTTTAGATTTCCCAATCCTTGAATTCCAAAATTTATAAATTTATAAATTGTCGAATTCCTAATTTCCCAAATTCCTAAATTTCCAAATTTCTAAATGGCCGAATTCCTGATTTTCCAAATTCTCAAATTCTCAAATTCCCAAATTCCCAAATTCCTAAATTTCCAAATTTCTAAATTGCCAAATTCCTAATTTTCCAAATTCTCAAATTCCCAAATTCCTAAATTTCACAATTCCTACCTTCCCAAATTCTCAAATTCCCAAATTCCTAAAATTTCGAATTCCTAACTTTCCAAATTCTGAGATTCCCAAATCCCTACGTTCCCAATTTCCTAATTTCCCAAACTCTCACATTCCTAAATTCTCAAATTTCCAAATTTCTAACTTCTCAAATTCACAAATATCAAAATTCCAAAATCTTCAAGTTTGTAATCCCCAAATCCCAAAATGCTAAATTTCCAAATCTCCAAGTCCCCAAATTCATATCCCTAGTATGCACACTAAAAAAAAACACTACACAAAGTGTACAAAACCTCTGATTAAATTTATTAAACTAAAATGAACACTTCAAACACACCATGCAACATTTCAACATTGATCTGGATAAGTTTCCTTTCTATCACCACACTTCAAAGAGCAAATGATCGCAAAAAATCAAAATTTAATACGAGAACAATTTTATAGCAGGTTTTATATAGATCCTAAAATTTACGTTGCGCCGTTTAGAGCGAATTCACGATAAAGCGTTTTATTCAGAACGCTGAGATTTGGTGCCATCAAAAAGAGAATCTGCATATCAGAAATCGTCGATCTGTTATGGTAGTCTGTTTTCCTAAAAAAACAGCTTTGTTTAGACGAAAACATTGTTGATCGTATTTACACCGCTGTATTCGTAATAAAATTACAATTACGAATAAAAAGAAATTGCATAAAAAAAGTCGATGATCATTTCTGACGAATTTCTTCTCGTTAGTCCCTACGTGGGTGGAATAGAATCGGTTCATTTGTCAAATAAATTCTGATTGCTGCCTTCTTAAGTCACCCCTCTTTGGGGAGACACATTAATCAGTTCACCCTTAAGAGGAGGTAAAATTATTTGATCAGATAACCATAGAAATTTCATCGACATTATCTTCTTCTCACCATTTTTGTTATTTACGCATTTTATGTATGACAGTATATGTAGAAATATTTTATATTTTTGAATTCGTGGATTGTTAGATTTATAAATATTGGAACTCTCAGATTTCCAAACTTCAGAGCTTGCATCTTCAAGGTTCATATTATGTTCATATTAAGTTCTCAAATTTCTAAATTCTTCAATCACTAAATTTTCAAATCTTTAAATACTCAAGTCATTGAACTACCAAAATTTCAAATCTCCAAATTAGATACAATATAAATAAATAAACATACATGTCATATGCGATTTCCATAAAAACTCGAAAGTAAATATTAACGTTCAATTATCAATTTTCCACCAATCAGAACGAAAAATCCTTGTAAATTTGCTCGCAACAGAAATAAGCTCGTTAGATCGGTTTTTTCTACCGAACCACCCTTACTTTTTGTACTTCCTGAATAAAAGGGAGCAATATGAACATACTTTACGCGCAATTAAATTCCCCTACGTCAGCTGAATATAATGTCGTGGCAGCGCTGTTACTTACAACGAGGAACAAAATCGATAATGTAACAAGGTTATTTGTTAATGGCTGAGCAATTTCGCGCACGAAACACCGGTGCAAGAACATCGCTGAAGAAAAATGACCAACGAAGAAGCTAACGCCTGTTCCTCGGAGCCATTTTGAATTATTTTAAGAATGTGAACAGAATGTATAGTTACAAGGGACATTTTATTATTACAGATTCGACCTCGGTACAAGATAACGGCTCCATTTGTAGTTTCAAATTAATCTTTTTTTTTAATTTCATCCTAAAATATCGTCACAGAGAAAGTATCAGTAACAGAGAAATTCAAAAGAAGAGTTGAATTTTTCCAATTAAATTTCAGAGTTGACGTCAGTAAAAATGCCTTTGACCGCAAAGGGTTAAAAGAATAAAAGATTCCTTACCGAGCACCAAAATAAAAATGAAGGTACTCGAAGCGTAGAGTGATATAAACAAAAGCATGCATCAGTGATATAAGCAAAAAATATTTCCACCATTAAGAGATCCTCCGTCTTCGCATAATTCCGCTATCCCACTCAATACGTGTCTCTTTCGCTCCACTTCCCTAAAAGATACACTTCATCGTAGCACGGAAAAAAGACAAAAACACGAACAATACGTCGGGGACGCTCGCTAAGAGGAAGAGCACAAACGAATATAGAATACATCTATAGGGCGGAAGATTAAAACCTAACAAAAGCCCTTTGCAAATGGAAGAGTAACGACTTTCAAGTTCGTTTTCTAGTCCGCAGTAATTTCATTGTGAATCGAGAAGGACAAAGAAGAATTTTTCTTCCTTTTTCTGGTCGACGATGAAACGAATATCGACGAAGCCGGGGGGATGCGCGTTTCGTGATACACGTACAAAAATTGAAACAAACGCAATTTTTCATGACGTAACAATATTTTCCGTTTGAAACATTGTTACCCCGAAAGTGTGGCGTTTAAACGGCTATGAATTTCGTGTTTCACGCACGAATGAAAATAACCGAAACTAGGCCATTTTGCTGCCGAACTTTTGCGAAATTCCATCTGCTTCTTGTTTGTTAACTGTTGGGAATTTATCGCGTTTTAAATCTGGGACATACCTGCGCGAGAATAAAAGCAATCGATGTATGAAACTGGGATATGATTGCATTCGAGCATTAATACGAATTTCTGCTGCTTGTGGTATTATGGCTAAAGAGGAAATCAAGCTTTATTTTATAGCTATAACAGTTTATGCTGATCGATCATTTCATCGGATTACGGAGTATTGGTTAAACTATTATATACGCTTTTCTAATTTCTCCATTATTTCCCCCTCACAGTTTCAAACTTTTTCAAATTCATAATATCCAACTAATTGTTCCAAGTGTTTCATCGAATAATTTAAATAGTGAAACACGTTTAAATAGTTGTATAACCCAAAGCAACTGAAAATGACTCGAGAATTCAATTTCCATCGTTCACAATAGATTTCGAGAGAAGCTTCTCCATTTCCAATTCAGTAGTTTCCATTTTAAATTGTGTTTCCTTTCCTGACAAAGGCTAGTCGCAATATATCACACGATTTGTTTATTTCCTCTTTCTTCCTTTAAAAGAAGAAGAACGTCTCGTTCCTTTTGCTCTTTCACCTAACATGTTTGCTCCTCTTCTTCATTTCCTGATGCAATCATTCTTCACTCTCCAGCGATTCTCGCCCGTGTATTACAATTTGCAATAAACAAAACGTTTCGCGAAATTCGTATTTTTATCGGGCACATGTTATTACTCGGTCAACGATGGAACTTTAATATAGAGATCTCTGTAAACGTCGTAAATCCGTATTGCCTCGTTTCGTGCATTATCTTCTTGTTTTCGACCTGTTACGCCGGAAGGAAACGTTTCATAAATTTCTTGGCTTGGACAGTAAAACGAACCGTTTATCGCGACTGTAATTTCGAGGAATGACGATAATTAACTGATAAAATTTCCGTTCGAAATTCTCCGTTAATTATCGTTTTTATGACCTCTGCGAAATTGTTTCAACGTTTAAGGTCTCTTGTTCTGGCTCTTTGTACAATTGAAATCAACGAAATTATACTACTTTTCAGTAATTTTAGCATGAAGGAAATCAAGTAACACACAATTAACATTAATATTCCTTGGAAATTGTTAATGTTTTATTTAAAAATGACATTTGTTTAAGTATTTAATAAAAAATCAATGAAATATAAATGTATGCGCAATCATAGATCATATTGAGGCTAGATCTGCGCAGAGTAGAACACGCATGCGCAGCTACACATGCGTAGATCACACTGCGCAGCTATGTGCACTAATGAACGACTATTTAAAAATCAGCTTGTGTTCCTTTCGTGAATTTCTATTTTATATATATTATACACTACATATTTACATGTATCAACTAATATTAGCATCAACAAACTTACTCGTTAAATATTAAACCACTATTTATATTCCATCTTCAATAAATATTGAATACTGAATATTTGCGGTTCGAACAAGCTTGCTTTTTGTTACTACAAGGATCTCGGTGAAAAGAGACATAAAACAAGAAATATGCAGATAGTGGAGCTATTTTCTTATCACTGCATAGCCTGCAATAGCGTTTGTAGATACTTGAAATTGCTGTGTACACATGGCGCTATTGTACGTTTGTAGAGGATCAGATTGAATGAGTTTACTTGGCCGAAGAAAAATTGCTATTCTCGCATTCATATTTCAGAGACGGGAGTTTAATTCTCTTAATGCGTTGCACAAGCACCGTCGATTGTATGGGAACGCATTTTCCATCAAATTATTTAATTGTCCACCACTTACCATACGCGGTTGCGTCTAATCTATCGAAGTTCCAGTAATTAACCAAGCACCGCCTGCGTAATTAATCAAAATTGATGAAAATCAGTTTAAACCGTGCTTACGCGACGTTTACTTTCACTAAAGTGTGCAAACTGAGTAACTGCATTTTATAAATTTAGTCTGAAAACATTTTGCGATAAATTCTCATGTTGACTCTCTCTCAGTTTTTTAATTAATTGATTCTATGGAGTGTTCATTTGTCAATTTTATTTAAATTTTCAAAGATTTCGTTAATCTAAATCTTGTGTCAATTTTTATCAATCAGATCAATCAATCAGGTCAATCAATCAGATCAATCAATCAGGTCAATCAAACAGATCAATCAATCAGACCAATCAATATGATCAATCAATCAGGTCAATCGATCAGATCAATCAATCAGACCAATCAATTTTGTGTTCAAGAATAACTAATCAATTTTATTTAATAGCTCACAACGATTGAGTAATAAAAACAAAGAAGTTGCAATAATTAATTAAATTACTTCCAACTTGCGATAAGTAAGTGAACCAATTAATACGAAATTACTAGACAACCTTAAAATCTTCCAATTAAAAATTGTTAAAAGTTCAAGATTTATAATTTTTTATTTGGTATAACAAGCTCTTATTAAAAATCCCTCAAGCTGTTTACGAAATCAGGAAGAAATAGCGACAAATTTTATCTCGATATTTTAGCCTGAAATTAAGGAGGCTAGAATTTATCGGCCGCTTCAATTAACAATCTGATTTATTAGGTGTAAAAGGGTTCATCGATGAATATCTTGAAAGCGTTAAAGCTGCCTTCGCTTCATCGTCGTGAAAAATATCCCAAGGTAGAAAAAGAATAATGCACCGCGTTCTTTGCTGGTCGTCCGACAAAGTACTCGTCCGGCAAGTTATAAATTGTATTAATGAAGGTACTATTAATCATGGCGAAGGTAATTAATATTAAAGCGGAGTCGAGCTGACGAGGCCTCTTCGTTTCGTCGCTTTGACATGGAAAACCAGCCTCGTATAATGCAATATGCTAGACGAAGTACACTGTAGTAGCTAATACACTAATGTGCTTGTATTAAGTGGCCGAACAAGTGGTCCATCCGTTTCCTGTTATGAACAATTTTTTATTTAACCCTTTCGCAAATTCACACGTTGCATCGTGCAATTTTTATAGGAATCAGATATTATGTTTACATAAAAATATTTATCAGTACACTCTTGTACTGTTTTCCATAAATACACCCCTATTTTAGAGAGAGTATATTTCACCCGATATAAATTTAACACAGTGAATTTTTGATCGAGTAAGAGAATAGGGGTAAAATTAACTAACAGGTGATTTTGCAGGGACGTGCAGTAATTTTTGACCTCAGAATGCGGCAATAAATACATCAAGGTTAATCAAGCTGGCGGAAACGGCGTTTCCGTTTTGCATGCTCGCGTTTAAATTATCGTCGACGATATCGTTGGAACGCGATCACCGGCCATTAATATTATTATTCCCCGCAGTCGAAATAATCGGGAACAAACGACGAGGGGACAGCAGGTGTGGCCGAACGCGTCGTTTTCGATTGACGCCCGATACGTTAATGAACATTCGATTGTCCAATGAAAGAAAAAAAAATGAAAGGGTCAAAATAAAAAGCGCCGCCATTGTTCAGCTGCAGCAAATGCCAATTTGAAGTCGAATGTTTCCATGATATTTCTTCGTCGTTTTTATTACTTTTTCCAGCTAGCTTTTTACGCTGTCGATTTATCATGAGCAGACCATTTTTATCGCGCTCCGATCGGTCGAAAATAAATAATTCGGATGATTGGCAGTTACCTGTCGCCGAATGTAATTGAAACAGAATGTCACTTCGTTAGAGTTATTAAAGGAGAGGGACGATTGAATTTCATTTGGTATCGCCATATTTCGCGGTAATTACGGTTTATTTGAAACAATGCGATCGGAGGGGAATTTAAAACGTTCGCTCGCTTTGTTAATTGACAGAGCTGACGCTGATCGACGCCAACGATTTTATCAGGTATGTGATAGAATTTTTAAAATTTTTTCAATGTTGAAGATATGAACAGTATTGTTCATGTTTTCGATTATGGTCATACATACAGTATTGATACATATGACTTTGTATTTAATGAAAAATTTAGAGATCTACAATAAAAGAGTCCATACAAAAGGATTCTATGCAATAAAAATTTGGAAAAAATTTATACATTTTCGTACACGTTTTTCATCAGCCGATTGCTTGATCTAACGTTTCACTAATAAAAAGAACGTATCAACAAAGTGAATTGAAAAACAAAAGGAAGAACATGGAGATCATACAACTAAATCGAGGAACAGTGTAACGTAAACCTGAAAAACGAAAGCTGACCAAGTTTCAAATTTCCACTTCGTTTTACCGTCACACACATACGCAGGATAAACCTGTTTCGCATATTGAGGTTACAGAGAGGATACATTCGTACAATTCACTTTATCGGAAAATTCGAACGCGATTTCTGCACGAAAATCGAGTAGATATTCAACGTTCAACAACCATCGTGTCGAAAATACCAAATGACACTATACAGAGGCTTGCACACATAATTTCATGATTTTCTCTATTTGGTAGTTTTATGGAAAAATTTCGGAAAATCGCTCGTATTTTCTGGGAATATGTAGGCAGATTTTAAAATATGAATTTTGTGAGTGGTGGACATTGAGTAAAAATGTAATTTCAAATTTCAAGTGTTGGAATATTTATTTTTAAATTGCTAGGTTTTTGATGTACTAAATTTTTGAAGTATTATATTTATAAATAATGGGATTTTCGTATTAAATGAGTGAATTGCGACTGAAACTTGTTACAGTATCAGAATAATCAGATCTAAAGTTCAATGAATAATAAATTTGAATCGATAGATGTGCCATATCTCAAGTAAAAATATTCCAAGCTTATTTATTCATTCACCGACAAAAAAAGATAGAATCCTTTTTCCAAAAAAACAAATCAACGAAGTTCTGCAGATCCGTTTGGTGGTAGTATACAGCAAGAAAACGAGAAAGGAATTCATAAAACGATGACTTTTTGCATTCTTTCACGCACATATTAATGGAAACTGCTTATTTCATGGCGTTCAAAAAGGGGCTGAACGAAAGAAGGGTTCAAACGTGATAAATCGACGTTTCTCGGGCCGGATAACTAAATACGATATTCCAAACACGTATACGCGATCTTTGTGCCGCTTATAGAGGAGAAAAGCGTGATAAATGATGGTTCAATCAATAGTTGCGTTTCCGAATAACGATCCTCCACGATGTGATAGAAATATTTGATAAACCGAGAGATATCGGACTTGTTCGACAATGACGTATAATTGCGAAATGAGAAAACATTCCATGATATCAAAATTAATAATTCCCTCGGCCACTCCGAGCTTTTGTAAAACGTAAAAATTCTTCGGAGGCACTCTCGAACAAACGGTGATCAAGTACGTTGCAAAATAAACTAGTCGTTCGAAGTGAAATTCATAGAGTCCACTTATGTTCACTCGTATCCTAATGATTCGTCGTTTAATCGTCGCTTAATATTGCTGACGCTGTGACGCACGTACACTCAGTTCTTAACCCTTTGCCTTATGATTTATCAGGTGCGTCAGTCGGAACTAACTGATCACAGCTACGATATTAAAACAGAGAAGAAAAGTTGAAGTGTTATGTCGATTTTGTATTCGGCAATCCTTGACCATGCAAATTATAATTGGACTTTAACTCCAAATTGAAGCGTATTCTAAATTCGAGTAAGATTCGGCAGGTTTGAAGCGTGCAGATGTGGGTTGAGTGCGTCATATCTAGCTTGAATGCGTCATCTGTAGCTTGAGTGCGTCATCTGTAGCTTGAGTGCGTCGTGTGTAGCTTGAGTGCGTCATGTGTAGCTTGAGTGCGTCATGTGTAGCTTGAGTGCGTCATGTGTAGCTTGAGTGCGTCATGTGTAATTTGATATGCCATATGTAACTTGAGTGCGTCATGTGTGGCTTGAGTGCGTCATACGTAAAGTCCACTTATATGTATTCACTCGTTGTATCCAATAATTTTATCGAAAAATATCGTCACTGCTGACACAGCGACGCGCATATAAAAATGTCAATTATTTCGATTATTGCAGACAGCATATTTGCTTATTATCGAATAAAAATTACCAGAGTATCACGTCGAATGAATGGTCGTCGAAGAGAAACGAAGGAAACCTTCCTCCATTAACTCTGAAATCGCTATTATCGAAGAAGCACGTCTATCGAAACGGTATTGGCGAATAATTGTGATCGTGTCGGTGAAATCGGCGATAAAAACAATGCCATTAAGCTGCAAAATGAGGATGGAGCATCGAATCGAGTAACTTCGGAGCCGATACGACGCGATGCGATGATGGGACGAACGTTAAGCCGGAATATTGAAAATCACTGAATATCTGTTCATTATCGGGCCCGTTAATTAGAAGACCCCGCGTTTATTATAAGAGAAAGATTGATTTCGAGCTAACGAGGTCGTATTTCACGTGTAATTAAATTCAACCGATATTAGTTGGTCGTCGCTGACTGAAGGGTTTTTACATGTAGCCTCAAATTGTTGCCTCTCGTTCGAGAATTCGTAATTATTTGTTGGCAAATAACGAATCGATTGCTTGCGGAGAAATTGGAGACCATTCATTTCTGATTGTTTAACGGTATCAGAAAATGCAATTGCAATGCTACCGAACGAGAGTGGGCAAATAAACTTTTCATGCTATCGCGTTAAAATAAAATACTGGAACTTGTAATTGAAAAGGAACTGATGGAATGTACAAACTTTTCCCATCAAACGTGCGTTCGTAAGTCAAAACGAAATTTCCGGGGAAAAATGTCATTATTTTTCGGGGAGCAGACTCTAGAATCAGGTAGCGGGATATCACATGCAAATACAGATCGAAAACGTACAATCAAATTTTTATATGTATAATACCGTTTTTGAGAAAACGGAGTGAAGTGGAATCGAGGCGGAATAAAACGTAATGTAATCGATAGTAGAAAATATTTTACCTAACATCATTTTAATAATCCTTTTCCTAAATAAACTACCAAAAACGCTAAAAAAATTCTAAAAAGTTTGCGAACCTATTTCTCCTGCAGTCCATTAAATATCGCAGCCTCTAGCATATCGGAAATATACATGTCACCGGGAAAATTGAAAATCTTAGCTGTCAAGAGAATACTTTTTGGTCCCAGTATATCATTCAGGTATGCTCTTTCTCTAGCTCGGCGTATGTGGAACATCTGACAAGCTTTCTTCCATGGGAGACGAGATTGAAAATGGGAAAAAGAACGACCATAAATGTATTCTCCATCCTAGGACTCGCACAGGTTAATTACGTAAATGGGATACTCTTACTAAAGACGCAAAAATTCGCCTGGTAATCCTACAAATGCAAACGTGGCTGCATAATTAACATTGCACGCAGTAGAGTGCCACTATCGTGTCACGCTCCTCTTCTATCTTATTTTCTTTCTGGAACGCGCCATATGTGGATCGCGAATAATTTTTGTTCTAACGCCTGCTCTCGGATATTATTCTCGGCTATTGAAAACTGTCGAATTGAGCGGAGAATTTTTTTAAATTTTTTCTTACTCTTTTTGATGACACTCGGTGTGGATGATTAAGTTCTTCAAGGATATACTCGTATATTAAAAATTTCAAATTTCTAAATTTCACTGAATATTATTCTCGTGCAAATTTCCAAACTCCCTTTCCACATCTCCAAGTTTTGAAACTCTTAGATTTTCGCACCCTCAAATTTCCAAACATCAATATTTTCAAACCCCCAAATTGGCAAATATCAAAATTTACAAATCCTGAAATTTCGAAACATAAAATTTGGCAAATCCTCAAATTTCCAGTCCCAAAATTTCCAAACCCCCAAATTTCCAAAGTCCCAAAATTTCCAAACCTCCAAATTTCCAAACCCCCAAATTTCCAGACATCAAAATTTGCAAATCCCGAAATTTCGAAACATAAAAAATTTGGCAAATCTTCAAATTTCCAACCCCCCCAATTTTCCAAATCCCCAAATTTTCAAACCCCAAAATTTCGAAACACAAAAAGATGATTAAGAAACAACTACATCAAAATTCCTCTGAACGTACCATTTGCAAAACAGATCGTAACATCGTCGCTCACATACTCCATCTTAGTGCACGAAAATTTCATCAAAAGTTCCGACCTAATGGCAGAATAAAATCGAATCTCGACATAAAAATTTTATTTCAAAAACTTCCCGAGTAAAACGGTCTCTAGAAATCCAGCGAAAGTTTCTCAATATCCTCAATCCTTCCGAGCAATAATACTCTTCACCCGCTCCAAAAAAAAAGAAGATAAACGACCGAGAGATTAATAGAGCTGTTCGTGGCTCTTTTCCGTAAATATCATTCGGTGGTAACCGCATTTACTAAATGTGATAAAGATATCGATATGACGTTGCACAGAATGTTATCGAGTATTAAGAAAGTAGTTCTCGGCTTAGAGGAAGCGTAATCCTACTGGCTGCTACCTCTAGCCTTATTAGGTCTTAACGGGATTCCGGTTTCAAGATTTCGATATCTCCACTTCGACTGCAGCTTCTCGTAGAATGCTTCGATATTACGTTCTACTTCATTTTTGATCAGTTAGATTTTGATTAGGTCAGTTATTAAACTGCTGTATGACTCTCCATCTACAACTTTTTAGACAGTTGAGTCATTTCACATCAAATCTTTTGGACATCTTTTGCTCTAATGAAAATATGTCGTAGTCCACATGAAATTAGAGGGGGTTTAAGTCACCATTTTTCCGGTTTCGAATTTGTTAAGTAAGAACAAGATTTCAAAGTTTGTAATTTTTTCCCACTTTGACAAAAATAGGCTTTCACTTACGAATTTTTTGGTCAGAAACTACTCAACCGATTTAGCCAAACCTTTTTTTGTTTTATTCATAAAGGATTGGGATATTTTGAAATATTTTTTTTTATCTCCGTCAATTTGTTATAAAATTTCGAAAAATTTAAACAAATTCTTGTTTTTCCTTCAAGAGGCATTTTTTGTTACTGACGAATCTACTTCAGAATTCATTAGACAGTCAAAAGAGTTCAGTTTCTCCTAAAATCAGTGCAATAACGAGTATTCAAGTTTCTTGAATACAAACACCTCATCAAATTTCGTCCTTGACGAACCCACCACAATTTTTGAAAGAGTTAGTATTAATACCATTGAAATAACGACAAGTTTCTTAAAATACACCTCATCAATTTTTGTCACCGAACCTTTTATAATGACAGTCAAAGAGTTCTAACAGCATCGAAATAACGATTCGAGAGAGATACAAACATTGATCACTAATGAACCCAAGAGTTGAAATAAAAATGGGGCAATGCCGTCGAAGCTAGACTCGATTTCTTATTCTTTTTCCGTCGGCATTCTCGCGAAAGAATCGCATTTCGAGGCAGTCGATTTCTAAATTCACCTTAAAGAAGCAGTACAGGGCGTACATTTCTGTCGATAGGCGAGTCACCGTGGAAAGCTCGGCTTAAAGTTTAATGCAACGGCTTAAGCTGTATCAGTTTCTGGATCCGTATTACACTAAGGCGATCGTTAACTTTGACATCGTACGGACAGGTGAACACGTTTGCTTGATCTAAAGATTAACGCGTCTCGCCGAGTACTATTTTCTCTTGCACGTGTCCGCTCAAACGGGGTTTCCGCCTCGTTCAGCCGATTATATCTCGGTTTTTTCTTCTTTTCCATTAAAAATTTTACTGGGAACACAAAGATGAAGTGTCTTACAGGGAATCCGGGGGATAAGAGTTATTTTAATGAATTGTAAGCCCCTGAAAGTGGATTGTAGAAGCGTGTAATGTTAATATAGGATTATACCTTTTAATACATTTCAGTTGAATGAGATTTTCACTTTGTGGATCTGTTTTGTCCTTTTTTTTGTGGAGCTATGAGGGGGATTTTTTCTCGAGATCAAAGAGACTTTGTTCTGCATTTTATCGTATTTCTTGGTTGGACTTTTCGAAGTTTGTAGATTTCGTGTTTGAATGCTTTTACAATTTTTTATTTGCTAGTTAGTATATTTTTTTATTTGGGTAAGGATGGTTGGAATATGAGAAATTTTGGTTTTGAGAAGTTTAGAAATTTTAGGATTTGCAAGTTGAGAAATTAGAAAATTTATGAAATTGGGGAATTTGGTATTTGGAACCTGAGACGTTTGGGGATTTTAGATTTTAGAATCTGAGAAATTTGAAAATTTAGGGATTTGGGGAATTTGAGATTTGGAACCTGGGAAATTTGGAGTTTCAGAAATTTGGGGATTTTAGAATTTGGGGATTTGGAATTTAAGAAATTTGGGAATATAGAAATTTGGAACCTGAGAAATTCGAAAATTTAGGAATTTGGGGATTTTGGAATTTGGAACCTAACAAATTTTGGGAAACTTGAAATTCAGAACCTAAGAATTTTGGGGAATTTGTAATTTGGAAGCTGACAAATTTGAAAATTTAGTATTTTAAAGACTTGCGAATTTGGAACCTAAGAAATTTGGGGAATATAGAATTTAGAACCTGAGAAATATGAAAATTGACGACAAAATATCCGTAATCTGTAATTACAATTACAGGATGTATCTCATATTCTCCCAATAAACCTGTCCACGGATTAAACTTCGGAAACTGTTTAATTACAGATTATTCAGTCATCTACGTCAGCGTTAATAAAGCTTAAAAACTTGGTGACTGTAATTAGGCTTTAATGAAACTCGTTCCGAATTCCTGATCGTGGTAATAATTTTGTTTAGTGCAGCGGCTAACTATTTAACTATCCATCGATACGAATGAGAGACGTTAATTACATGGTAAATTGTGTTTCACCGCTTCCAGCGCTGCAATTACAAGTGCACGTCCACAAAAATGTCTACATCACATAGTGTTCAAAATAAAGGAAATCATGTTCGTATAAAAATGTTTACAATATATCTCAGATTTCCCAGTGAATTTACAGCGATTGCAAAAGAACGCACGTAGATACACTGTCACGTTAAACCATTTGACAGATCGATAATTCACGTTCGAACGGCAAATGGATTCTTTGGATAAGAGGGTTGAATGCACCCGTGTCCACGCGCGTACAAATTTATGAAACAAAAGCTATCGAAATTTGTTTGAAGTGAACGATGATATAAATATTTTTGATAACGTTGCTAACGTATTGCCTGAAAAGATTATTTTTGTTTAATCATTCCATAGTGACTCGCTCTCGATAATTGAATTATTGCTTCATGTAGTTTTCAAAAGATTAATGAATTTTGTACACGGACGTTTCGGAATGCATTTATTGAATTTTGCTGTTTGCCGAAGGAAATATCAATTTTCTGGATTCAGTAAATCGGATTGTTCTAATTATTTTTTCAGAATCTACTTTGAAAGTATTATTTTAGTCATGGATTAACACTAGAACTATCAAAACGGTCAAATGACTCCATAAGTTTGCAACTATACAATTTATCATTATTTACACAAAAATAAAGAACTAATATGTGTACGATTTTATGTTCAGTTGTTTGAGTTATTTTTCAACTTCGTTCTAAAGGACTCATTGAATGTTGCTGATTATCTCAGTGCAGTTAACCAAACCTAACTTAGCCTAATATAATTCGTTGATTGTAAGAAATGAAGTTGGTAGGTTCATCAGTGACAGAGGCTGTTGAATGTTTGTATTTCAAGAAACTTGTCGCAGAGCAATGCTGTTCATTATTCCGAACTAGTTAACCTGATCTAATCTAACCTAACTCGGACTGTTATAAATGAGTTTTGGAGGTACTAGGTTCGTCAGTGACATTTGTATTCCAAAGGATGTGTGGAATAATGTTGTTTGTGATATTTGTAAATATTCTGAAGATTTGAAAATAATGAAGTTTCTTAATTTGATTGGGTATTTGACAATTTTTAGATTTTCACATATGTTTACATATGTGAACATTTGAAAATCTGACAATTTGACAATATGAAAATCTAATATTCTCACAATTTGACAATTTTGAAAATCTAACAATCTGACGATTTGACAATGTGACAATTTGACAATTTGACAATTTAACAATTTACAATCTGACAATGTGACAATTTGACAATGTGACAATGTGACAATGTGACAATTTGACAATTAGAAAATCGGACGATCTGACAATTTGACAGTCTGACAATCTAAAGATCTAAAGATCTAAAAATCTAAAAATCTAAATACCGCAAATAAAAAAATCTAAAAATTTAAATATCTGAAACTTGGAAAATGTGCAAATAATCTTGCAAATTCAAAGTACCAAATACACTATCTTAACATAAAATCCTCTTCCAAACAGATTTAAATAAATAAAAAACCCACGAAACACTCCACCACTCGCACTAAAATAACTCAGACAGTCCTGCCAACAATTTGCTCTTCATCTCCCGCAGATCATTAAATTTTCCCTTTATTCAAAACTCCATATTGTTACACCAATCGAAAGGGGGATGATTCGACAATACATATCCTGAAACGATGTCTAGACGATTGAAGATGAGAGCAAAGGCAGGTGCGAATATTTCTTCTTGTAGGCGCGTTGAAAACGCATCGTTAATTAATCTGTTGGCTGATCAAAAAATCGGTGTCTGTCGACGTGACAAAAACCCGTCGTCGCGTGAAACGTGGTCTGAAGCAACCGCTTAGCTATGGTTGTCTAAAGCGCTAATAGAACACTGTTAACGACGGGAAACGCGAAACGGTGGAATGGATAAAAGCGGAAGGAAACCTGTGTGTTGAAATGACGTTTGAGCAATTAAAGCCGCTCGCTAAAGTCTCGGTTCATGCAGCGAAACGCGAAATTATCAAAGGTTTCACTTCTGAAAAATTCAGTTATTGTTCTCAAAACTTACCATTGATCTATTGTCTACCTAAGTATTCATTTTATAATAAAGTACATACTAGTTTGTGGACGTCTGTGCAGTTATTGTTACATTCAAAATAAAGTATAATGATGAGGAATGAAACCAAGTGATTTATACAATTCATCTTGGTAAAAGTTATCACTTTTGATTTGCTCAAAAGTCTCAATATTAAACAAAAGTAATTAAATAGTAGTGAAAGGTAAAATTTCAAACCAGAATTCGAAAGAAAATATCTAAAATTATTTTCCACAAAAAAGTCCTTAATGCAATTACTGAAATAATTAAAATTAAGAAGAAGAATAGATCAACTTGATGTTGAATGAGAACTACTTCAGATATACCCTATATATTTTTCCAAATACTAAATATAATTAATTAGTAGTGAATTTGTAAATTTAAACCGGAAACAAAATTTGAAAGAAAGAACCTAAAATTATTTCCACAAAAAGGCCTTTAATGCAAATACTGAAGCAATAAAAATTAACAAGTAAACAAACTTAATGTTGAATAACTTACCACTTACGATACACCATTTTAGCATAAAATTTGACAGAAAATAAAAGTATTAAAATTATAAGACAATAAGCGAGGCGAGTAACGTATAATATATTACGTTGTTTATTGTTCGAGCGAAAACTTGTTCTTCGAAGCAAGTTATCTTGCAGTAGTACGACATGATAAATGATCAGACGAAACACGTAACAAGGTTAAAGTAGCGACTACTTTACTTTCCTCCCTTTATTTCCTTTTGCGTCAGCCAGTTCGTAGTGTTTTGCGTCCGTTCCCACGCACGATTTCCCAGGTTTGCTGATCTTCAACAAAATCCCTCCCACATTTTTATCCGTAACACGTAACCTGCTATCTCCTTTCGGAAAGCTTCACAGTGAAACGATCCGATCGCGGTTGCTTTATGTCGACACTCGTGTCTACAGCCTCGTGGTTGCCCTTTATCACTGCTAACGAAGCTAATTTATTGATACCGTATCGCTGCATTATGCGTAACCATTATCTGCACAGTTTCACTGGCGATTATGGTATACGATGTGCCCTTACAGTGCCTCGTTAAATATTTTTAAACTCCTCGTTAGTGGAGATGTGGATTTTTGGAATTTCGAATTTTTTAATTTGGGATTTTGGAAATTTAGCTGGTACTCAAGTTTGAAATTTAGAAATGTATAAATTAGAAAAATTTCAGATTTAGAAAACAAAAGTTGGAAATTCAGAAATCTAGTCTAAACTTGCAAGTTTATAAACTTTGAAAATTCTAATTTTATGAATTTTCCAATTTCTGAAGCTTCATATTTGAAATTTGCAAATCATTGTATCTCTAACAGAAAAAATTGCAAATTCCTAAAATTACACCCCAACTATTTCTTAAATTACACCCCGTCTAATTTTTAAATTACACCCCAACTAATTTCTAAATTATACCCCAATTTTCAAATAACCTCCCTAAATATTTAAATTCTACCCCATCTCCGACTTCAAAGCGTAAAATCGCAAACCTGACCACAGACTGAAACCATTAATTAAACTGCATTTCGAAACAACAATTCCACCGTAGAATATCACACACGCTTATCTCCCCAAAAAGGGTTAATTGAACGATCAAAGTGCTTACGGTTGTTTGCGGCCCCTTTACAAACCAAATTATTCCACAAGAGATTGGGTTACTTAGGTTAATTAATTCGGCAAAATGAACCGTCCGTTTTTCCGCCAAACAAAGCGGCCCACCCTCGTTCCAGATTTTTGTTAATTAACGGCGATTAAGTCGACTTTATCCGGATTGTTCGGTTGCTGCGTGCGAGGGATAATATTTGTAATTAAAGACAAATAGAACGGTCGTGACGCGCACTAGATGGCTGGCCATACGCGATATTGGAGGCTTTATATCGGCACGTCATATTCATGGGTTCACCATTTCCGATGGAGTTGACCACAAAAAAAAAAAAGATGGAAGGATAATAAATTGCCAGCATTGAAACACGCGTTTCCGTGCCACGTCTCATCATCGTCGCTGGAATTTATTTCTCTCTGGAATTGCTGCTTCCACGAAGTATTGTCAGTATTAATGGTACAGTGATTACTTTTAATACATGGTACTAGATAGCCGGGGATTCCAAATGAGAACAACCGAAAATGAGAAAAGATTTGTTCCTATATTCTCTTTGCAGAAAGAGCATAAGAGAGTTTGTTTATATAGATTCTGAAAATTTATTTTATACATGGTGTTGGTATCTCTCTAGGCCACAATAAGTTGTTTTTGGGTGTTGGTTAGGTTAACACGAGGGGAAGTAAAAACGTAAAGCAACATTTGAGAACAGGGACTTTGGTGATTTTGGGGTATGATAATTAGGAAATTCTGGGATACGAAAAATTGTATTTTTGGGATGTGAAAATTTGGTAGTTTAGGGATGCAAATTTCGAGATTTAGGGGTGTGAAAATTTGTCAATTTTGGGATACGAAAATTTGTATTTTTGGAATATGAAAATTCTGTAGTTTAGGTATACGAAAATTTGTGTATTTGGGAAGTAAAAATTTGGTAATTTAGGAAAAGGAAAATTTGGTAAATATGATATGTAAAAATTTGATAATTTGAGGGATATGAAAATTTCACAATTTAACATATGAGAGAATATACAGCGGTAGAAACTACAAATGTGAATGAACCTAAGACCTAGTAGTTCATACGTATGAAATGGGACAAACGATTAAAAAGTGCAATTTATCACCAAAGAGAAAATCCCGGAAGATTTTCAAGTTGAGACCGGTGTTTCCCGGTGTAATCATCGTAAGTGATATCCACCATAAAGCTTGCTGACCATTACTATGCTTATCCGTGGGATTTGTCCTTGCTTCCTGTCCCTCGTCCTTTTTCCCGCGCTAAAACGAATAACTTTAACGATCCCCGAAGTCTTCAAGCTTTTCCAATTATAGTCTGAATCATTCGATTCGCGCATTTGCATTCGCCTGGTACCCTTCAGAACTTATTTCAATGCTAATACGTTTACCTTCTCTTGTGGACTTAATTCATACAATGTAGCCTTTAGATATGTCTGATCGGTAGGGATTCTTACATTGAAAACGAGGGGGTGATTATTTGGGGACTTTTGAAGTCTTTATTAATCCACCATAAAATTCACATTGGACCATCACACAACTTCAACAGGAATTCTACTTATATCCGCAAATTTACAATAACTCCTACAACGTTCAATAAATTACATAATAACTCATCACACATCCCCAGTTCTCCATAAAACAATATTTGATCTCTGCCGTATTCGAATCACAAACGTTTACATTTCTGTTAGAAGCTATATTTTCTCAAGGTAGCAAGTATATTAAATGAAATTAAATCCCAATTCGAAAGGCAAATAATTCATCGTCAAACATTGACCAAAGCTCCCGAAGATCTACGAATCACGGTGCTTCTCGAACCCGATGAAATAGCTAATGAAGATGTTTAATCGGTCGTTACAAAGGTCCATTTTAAATATTAGCTCATGGTTCGTTGATTCTGGAACCGAACGCAAACAAAGGAGGATCACGAACGAATACGTTACGTTTTTTTCCGTCGTTCGAAGTTTGCGTTCGCATGAATACATTTTCTCCGGCGGGAAAATTTGAATGCATTGTAAACAAATATTTCCACGTCGCAACGATTTCACGTTCGACCGAACCGGCCAAGATTATTCGATATAAAAATTCAACACTACGTCCGTACCGCGATAAATTTCGTGACCAACCGTGGTTCATGCATTCATTCAACCCTCGGCTATGAAAAATACCTTCACGCTATTCAGACCTCACCCCCGTCAAATTATGCGTTCCTATAAATTTCCTCGACCGCGAAACGTTATGTGATAATTGGGTTCGTTGATAAACAGGAATACCAACAACCCGTGATTTTTTCTTGGACATTTGAATATATCACGTTTTTATCGCGTTGCGTGCAACGTGCTGCTTTTATTTGTTTGTCGTAAATAGGGCGGTAATTACTGGTGTAACATTTAACCGAACAAATTGTGGATCAATAATATCTCAATAATATTTCAATATTTGTTATAATAATATAGATATGTTATATTGATATCAATATTGGTAATATTGATATAATATCAATAATATCAAAAAATCACAAAATGTCAAGATTGCAAGATTCCTATATCCCTAGCTACCTACATTACCCAACATGACCTCATACGCATATAAAATGTAAATACATACATGTATCATATACATTATATAAATCACATAGATCGTATAATCATATGAATCACATATGTCATATACATCCTATAAATCACATAAATCATATGAATCATACAAATCACATATATCAAATACATTACATAAATCATATAGATCATATAAATCATTCATCCTATAAATATATATCATATCAAAAATTAACCTAAATTACTAAATCTGAAACCAAAATTACTAGTATGGATATTGTACTAAAATGTTCAACAATAAATAATATAAATGAAATAAAAGAATGCACACATATTCTCCCATAATGAATAAATAAACAACTAAATGTATTACAGGTCCCTATAAACCTTGTCACCCCGAAAGCCTTGACCTAAATGCCAAATCCGTAGAAAATTACGTATTACAATTGAATTGACTTGTACTCGTTACTTAAAGTAAACCTAAAATCCCTTGAAACTGCATCTCCGCCTGAGAGCCTTTTTCTCGAGAACGACTTTTCATTCCCCAATCTCGATTAATATTTTTTTCATACAGAAGCATCTCCTTTGAGTCTGGGACCGTTTTAAGGTCCCTGTACAGATCGGGTATCCGTCTGCCAAGTATGATAAGGACGTAAAAAGAGAAATCGATTCTGTGAAAGACGATGTAATCCGCGTCATTTCGTCGACAGTATGCGACCGTAAAAGAACGTGGCTAATAATTCGCGATAGCTTCAAGCTTCCATCTCACGTTTCTGCTCGAGAGAAGCCTCTGTGCGTGAAAGGAATTACACCGTTCAAAGAACGAGAATTCGTCCTTGCGTTCTTGGATGCCTTGACCTTTTCGAGTTAAACAGATTTCTCGAACTGCCGGATACCCGTAGGCCCAAATCTGGTGTGTTATGTTTGATAAACTTTGAGATTTCGAATACCTGAGGGGTATGGAAAGTTGCTTGTTTTGGGATGTGGAAAGTTGGTTGTCTAGGGATGCGAAAGTTGCGAGTTTTGAGATATGGAAAATTGATGATATGGGCAGACAAAAATTTGTATTTTTGGGGTGTGAAAATTTGGTACTTTAGAAACAGGAAAATTTGGTATTTTGTGGATATGAAAATTCTACAATTTAGAGATACGAAAATTTGTACTTTTGGGATGTGAAAATTTTGTACTTTTGACATATAAAAATTTGATAATTTAAGGATATGAAAATTTACTAATTTGGGAATGTCACGATTTGAACACCTTATAGGATATGTAAGCATTTGAGAATGTTACTCTTTAAAAACTTGTAAATTAGACTAGTAATTTACACTAGACTAGTTACTTCATTAGACTTAGAAAATTCATAAATTTCAAGTAATTCTAGTTTAATGATTTTAGATACTATAAAACACAGATACCTGAGAAACTGCTTATAAATTTCCAAATTTTTTAATTTCTCTAGATTACGTGTATCTCTAAACGAAACTTGAAAAATCCGACAAACCCAAATAACTTCAAAAATAAGAAACTCGAACGTCCCAAACCTTGAATAAAAATTTGAATAAAACAGAAATGAAACGAATTTGAATATTCTTATCTCCATACATATGGACCCCGTAGGATAAAATTAGAGAAACGGAATAAACGAGCAGAGAAATACGAGGTTCGATAATAGTGAAACAAATTCGAGGCTATAGATACCCGTGGGAGTAGAGAGGCCAGGAAATGACGCATTGCCGAGCTTTTGGTGGGAAAAGTCGGTCGATCGCAAATTTCGCGATCTCTTCCTCGGAAGATGCTTGAAATTTATCGCGTGTGTGCTTCCACGAGTGTGCACTCTGCCGCACAACGAGATTCGAAACACTTTTTCCTGCGAACGTGTTACCACCTGGCAAACACATGGAAAATGAACTACATCCACCAGATACAACACTGTCGATTTTATCGAATTTTATTTCTCTTTCTTTTGTACGGAGAGCTTCGAAACAATACAATATTTCTCTGCTATTATGTTGTTTCGCTCAAAGGAACACGGACTCTGTATTGTTTACTGGTTATAGGAAATATTTCGTTAAATATTTTTAGATTGAAGAAAATATATTTTTTATGTGAATTTTTGGTTTTGGGTTAGGATTTGGGATGTTAGATAATTCGTTGAAAATACAGTTGATAAATTAGGGGATTGCAGTTTTAGCAATCTTTAGGTTAATTGTCATTTAGTATATTTTTAATTTAGTAATTTCCTAAGTTCCAAATTTCCAAATCCCCAAATCTCAAATTTTTTAATTTTTCAAGTTCCAAATTCCTCAATTCCCAAATTTCCAAATTTCTAAATTTCTTAAGTTCCAAATTTCCAAATCCCCAAATCCCAAATTTATAAATTTCTCACGTTCCAAATTCTCCAATTCCCAAATCCCCAAATCCCCAAATCCTAAATTTGTAAATTTCTCAAGTTCCAAATTCCCCAATTCCCAAATTTTTAAATTTCTCAAGTTCCAAATTCCCCAATTCCCAAATTCCCAAATTTTTAAATTTCTCAAGTTCCAAATTCCCCAATTCCCCAATTCCCCAATTTCCAAATTCCCAAATTCCCAAATTTCTAAATTTCCCAAGTTCCAAATCCCCAAATCCCAAATTAAAAAATTTCTCAAGTTCCAAATCCCCAAATCCCAAAATCCCAAGTCTATCAAGAACATAAACTAGCTAAAAATCTTTCAGGTCAACTTGCAAATTTTAATTAACCCCACTACCACATTAATTGAACGTTAAAAATTTACCAGAAAGACTCTACATTAATGTCCCCATCAACTCGTGCATCAATAAGAAAACTTGTCGAAAGTAGAAAGAAAAGACAAGGAGATGACAAGTTGTTTTTCCCTACACGGACAAGAAAAGTGGAGGTTATCAGTCACTTGAAATTTCGTACACATGTATCACGTACATGTAATGCATCCACGTATGTATATCTCACGCGTGAACTTTCTAGAATTGTGTTTTCGATATTTTTCGCTATCGTACCGCTTTCAATAACGAGTTTCCTCCTTTCCGATCCAGATACGTATTTCGTATTCATGTAAATCTCGCCGTTTATTTTCGTGTCGATGAAAGGCAAGTGGCACGAAAGAATTTGAATATTAATGTTGGAACGAATGAATGATGAGGGGAAAAATTTTTCACGCGTGATTGATATTCTCGTCAGGCAGCGAGAAATATTGGTACTGTGTCAAAGAGCTTTTTAACTTCGCACGCGCGATATTTGGAACATTTTCTAGTTATTGTTGTTTCGTGGAAATATTCTTTTCGAGATTCGATATGAACTCGGGAGAATATGTCAAAATGAAGAAACTGGAATTTTTGGAATTTATATTCATACGTGAAATTTGAAGAAATATGGTTTTGTGCAAAAATGAAGAAACTGCATTTTTTGGAATTTTAATTAATATGTTCCTACATCCACAAATTTCCAAGTTCAAATTCCTAGTTCCCATGTACTCCAAATCACATAATTTTCAAATGCCTAAATTGCCAAATGTATTCGTCAAATCCCCACATATGTAAATTAGTCTCCACATTCCTAGATACCTATATCTCCAAATCTCAAGTTTCCATACATGACTATACTACCTATATCCATTACCTTCAAGTCCCTAAATTCCTAAATTTTTATATTCTGAACTTTCCAAACCTGAATCCCCAAATCTCAAACACCCACATCCCAGTCACAAGTTCAAATCGCGAAAAATCCCTAAAAACTGTCGAATGTGAGCCTTCCTCATTTCTGGTCGTTACATTTTCCCTAGGGGTAGCAGATTCGCCGTGAACAGTACACACGCATCAGACACACGAAACGTAATGGATTAGATGTGTAATCCGAGTCGTGTTATGAAACAGACCGAGCAAACGACATGATTCGCGTTGTTGCAGTTTAGATAACAGTTTCAAAGGGATGCTTTTCTTGATAGGCTGTATCGGGTATCAAATGTAACAGTTTTGCGTTATACAGAGATTGCGAAGTGTATTTTGAAGTATCAGTATACTGATCATAAGTTCTGAAGCGTGGTGGAATTTCAAAACTTGTCTCGGATTTCCTCCCATTATAAAATTTACCGTATAAAATTTCGTTCATTATTAATTATTAATTGTATTCTGTAAAGTTGCCGCAAGACAAATTATTACATTGTTTGTTCCAAGTGATCATAACGTCAGAGGAAATAAGGTGCGCTCGGAGTTTTAACGTGATAAAGCAATTTTTATAGTTTCTTTCTACTTTAAGAAATTTTATCTCTTCTCATCGGGAAATCTGTCTTTAGTAATTGCAAGAAAAGAAGGACCATAAACACACGTAGAATAAAATAAAGAATGTGCAAAAAGTTAGGTTGGAAAATCTCTACAAATAATCTGAAAAATAATACTCTGTGTTTAAAACACCCAAGTACACTTATTTCATAAATAATTATTTGCTAATAATAAAAAATAATAGCATTGAAATTTGAATACATGTGATAAATAAGTTATGAAGTACCCTTAGATTTACCCCCACAAAATGTATGTATAACCATTTAAATTCTGAAACGCTCTTCAAAGTTACACCGAAGCTGTTTGTTTCCCATCTGATCCTCTTATAACTTACTCGCGTTATTATAACCGACAAATTTCAATCATAACTTTCGATCCATCATCTAATCGCTAAAAAACCTCGTCATCCCTCTTACTCCAAAGGCGGCGTTAAAGATTTAAGCTTACGAGCTACAATCCTCTCGACTCCATAATTATCACGAAATTTTACACATACTCGAAAAAACACTTCTGGATCTACCGTATCTGACTAATTAGAATCGTTCATATTTGTACCACTCTCACGATTTTAATTAAACTCGAGACACTTTTATTGACAAATCTTAACTATTTTGATTTACGTGTTAATTTATATTTTTCCTCTTTGATTTCATCAGAGTTCATTTCGACATATTTAGTACTCTCTTATGGTCTTGTTATTTTTGCAAATATCTAAATATGTATTTCAGTGAATTATTTTATCTCTAAAATGACAACTATTTGGTTTGAATCCACAAATATGACGCTAAATCGAAATCGACAGTTAGTGTCATAGCAATTAAATTAGAGCTTAGACTGCATTTGTCTAGTGCAATACAGAAATTATTAGTCGGTAGCACACTCTCGGTTCAACACATTCTGTGTTGACTTAATAACATCAGGAGATGGGATTAATCTTTCTCCAACTGCAAACCCCATTTTCTTTCAACGCCAATTTTAACACCTTGCATGACAAAATCATGATCCCACGAACGAAACGCCGAAGCAACGAATTCCCCAATTCCCCAACTGCATTTAATATTATGCAGTAATATGAACAGGAAAACGGTGTCACTTGAATGTCACATCACAACTTTTCAGCTTCCAAAGTCGATTTTATACTTCGAATAAAGCATCTGTGGCTTTGCTTGTAAACTTACAGCGGAAACTTCGCCGCGAAAAGTTGCCATTCTGTCGTGGAATACTTTTCTCGAGGGAATCCGGTACACAGAAAGTGACAAAACTTCCGGTTTCCGCTTGCGTGAACGCAGGCAAGAATTAGTTCGGTGACGACTTTTGGTATTAGTTGTTTCCTGTCAGGGATTTCGTTGAAATCCACTGTGGAAACACCACACCGCAGTTATGTCATGCTTCGATCGAGTACTAGTTTGTTAGCATGGCAGCTGTACAATAAATGTGCTATATTTTCTGGCCACTGTGAGAAGAGAGATCGTTTTAAACAGTGGATTAACAAGAGAAATGTTTGCAAAGAGGACAAAGTTGTTGGAGGACAAGAACAAAATATATGACACTTCATAAATCAATTATTTTTTGGTCACATCACATATATCTGGTGATTCTAAGATCAAATGTAGATCAAGTAGATATTGAATTATGAGGCACAACTGCAATATCTACACACGTTTTCGACAGAAAATGAACGTCTACTGAAAGCAGCTTAAAATCATAAATTGCCCAAAGTATAGAGATACATGAATTCTAGCAGTGATATAAAAGGTCGCAACAAAAGGGAAGGTTAACTTTTAAATACGATTTCCGTAACATATCCAGGTGGTTTTACGGCACGATAAAGTCCAAACAGTTCCTCAAAGTTTCCCTCTGCCGTCGAGCCGATAAAACTTTTATCTGTAGGCAAATCTGTTACGTGTATCCCCGTGATTCGCAAAGGGAAAGATCAGCCTTCCGAAATCACGATTTCCTTTCATTAAGGCAACATCCATCAAGGTTTGATCGCGATTTTATAGAGAATCATCCCACGTCCCCTCCCGAATCGATGTGTACTTTCCTGGCAAACAGGCGAGGAAAAAGAAGGTCTCGCTTAAAGTCCTGTTTTTATGGGCTACTGAGGGTGCCCCGTTCGAATTGCTATTGGTTAGACGCTGTTTTACGAGCTAACCATTCGGTGTTTGCCACTAAACAGCCAATGGAAACTTTCTAGTGGACTCACTGATTCTCACTGCGGAACCTTTAACCGATTTACACTTTCGAGTTTATCCAAGCAAATTCGACCTTAGTTTCTTGCGTGCGAGCTGCTGCCAACACGCCCCGCAAATTTCTTCAACGATTATGCGAAATGTCGCTTGCAACGCCTGCTAATTAATGTAGCCTGAACGTGTATAATTAGAGGTGAAACTGATTTCTCTAGAGAAAACTGGGTAATCAAGGAAAAAGGATAGGTGTTTATTTTTGGGGATTTTAGAAATTTCTGATGAATTATTATGGAATTTAGAAATATAGGAAACCTACAGTTTTGGGAATTTGGAATTTGGAAATCTAGGAACATTGAGACCTAGATATACCACATACTGTATTTTGTATCACATATGTGATTCCAAATCACATGTGTAGTTATATTTCATGTCACATACTTAGCTGTATTTTGTATCACATGTGTAGCAATATTTCACATCACATACATAGCTACACGTCATATCACATATGAACTATATTTCATTACCACATGATTACATGATGAGTTACATACATTATCATACATCATATGTTTAGTTCTACACATATCATATTACCTAATCATCCACCTTTCACATCATATGTCTGACAATATTGCATCTCATATGTTAGCTAAATATGTTTCACATCGTATGATATCGAGATATGTTTTATCTCACATGTGATCTACATATGTTTCAACTCACACGTTTCACACGAAATAGCTACATATGCTTCACATAACATTTTAACTAATCTCACATGACACATTTAGCATCACATACACGTAGAAGAAAGAATATCACATTTTCAGTCAGATTTCACATGACGTATCTACCTATACCTCACACGTTCAGCTATAATTCACATTACATGTTCTACAAATTCACCTCTTATCCTCTCCAGCGAAAAATCAATAAGTATAATTCCGCGAGAAGATTATCGATGCAATTTTTGTCGAGAACAAGCTCGAGACAGATCGAATTCTCTCGTATTGTCAGATGTCAAAGCAAACAACGACGACGAAGTGTCTCGGTTAGAATAACAGAAGAATTCTAGACGGGCGACGTTCACTCCATGAAATTGGAGACGTACTTCTTGGATATTTCAAGGAAACTAACCCGCAGAAACGAGTGGCTATCCGGAAACTCCACTCCACGGATGTGAAAACATTAGCTTAAATATTGTATCACCGTTGCAGCCATCATTCGACATTTATCGTACTCTATCGCGGGCACTTGTTCAACTTCAAACTTCCGCAAACGTTACTCTATATTTATTTGCATATTTCAAATTGGCCGCTGACGGTGCTACTTGTATTATTAATCTTATGTTCTACTTGGGAACAGAGAATTTTGGAAACTACTGAAACACCACGTACACGTGCTTAACGAGACCATTGCTGAACATTTGTATAAGTCACGTTTCTCAACTTTTAATAAGACATTAATTCATTATTAAAATCACCGACTTTTACATAGTGCAGTTATTTAGAATTCATTAGAAAATTTATGAGGGATCATTTCTACATACTTTTATTAAAGTGCAAATATATTTATATTTGTTGTGGACGAGACTAGAATACTTATTTAATCAATTCTTTATTACTAGTAAAATTTTAATTATCACGAAAAAATAGGAAAAACTACAAGAGATAGAATAGAATACAAGTCACTCAAGAGGTTATCCTCTAAGTATATTGCCGTTTCAAGTTCTAAACAGCTATCTATAACTGCAACTGCATGAAATATCTACATTTCGTATATTTTATCAAAACTACCAAAGTTTCAAAGCTGAAATTTTTAAAATACGTTTATTCATAAAGATTAAATGGACAGATTTCACGTATCAGTTTTGCCGCATTTTCACTGCAGAAATAAAAATCTCTTAGCAGATTAGAACATAAAATTCACGGAATTTCAATTTAGCATTCGCCTTAAAGTTTGTCGTACAACAGTACTATTTAGATCCACAAACTAGTCGCGATAAAACTTCTCATTTTCTCTCGCAAACTATCGTGTTTCACTGTCACGATCCACGGAAGAATTTCCTAAATTCTCGAAGTAGTTCAATTATTTAAAAGCAACATTCAAAGCTCTTCCTCCGACTACGGGAAATATTTGTGCGAGTTGGAAGCTTCGTATATTTCCTTTTACGAAAACAACGCGTTCAAAAATTTTCGCCAACGTTACTGCCACTTAATTTCTTTAATTCCCTTGCTATCTACAGCGTGCATGCGAAATAAAACTGCAACGAAATCTGTAGCGTCAAATTTTATGCATACATCTCTCTTTTTTAATTTTTGACAAAATATGACCCATTTTTTATCATTTCTACAAATACTAGTTTCATCGAATATTACTATTTATTGAATTATCTAAATAATTAATGATCATTTGACAACAAGATGTGTTTCTATGAACATGTTATTAATTTTATACAGAAACGCGTATAAATCCCGCATAAAAATGTTTAAAAATTTTATGAAACGACGTGTGAAAATGCTTAAATAATTTATAAATAAGAAATATGCAAAATTTCCTTGCAATTTACCTGTAGAAAATAGAAACTCCAAAGAAGCTAAGATCGAAATAATTCATACGTAAAACACGACAGTAAATTATCGAGGTTCCTTATGAAAAAGACAAACGTAAAGTTCTTTCTGAAGAACATATCGCAGTGGTTTTTCAGAGGTTTCGCTTCACGGACTGACGGCTTCATTTTCGCGAATCTCTTACAGGCACTTTCGAAAGAGCCAGCCGCGACGCGGCCGCCGTGAAAATTGCTCTTGGAAAAATCCCCGTCGCCACGAGTCGTACTCAAGAAGCCAATTTCCCACGGACGAAACAGCTGTTAATGTTTGCAATGTTCCTTCCTTGAATCGTGATGTTTTTCAACCGCGGGAAATATGCAAATGCAACTACTGAAATATTACTTGCGTTCAACCTTCATCATTTGTGCCGATATTTACTTTCTGTTATGTTTTCATAATCTATGTTTACGAAAATATACGTCAATTATATAGTTATAACCATTTAATTATATTATATTTCATTATCACGTGTGTAGCTATATTTCATGTCACATACGCTGTATTTTGTATCATATGTGTAGCAATATTTCATGTTATATTTTCAACTATATTGCACATCACATGTGTAGCAATATTTCACATCACATACTTAGTTACACATCATATCACGTGTGAACTATATTCCATTACCACATGATTACATGATGAGTTACATACATTATCATACATCATATGTTTAGTTCTACACATATTACCTGATCATCAACCTTTCACATCATATGTTTGACAATATTGCTACAAAATAGTACAATAAGAATAAAAACTGCCTCAAATTTACAATTCCTCAAACTCTATTATCAACCATGAACAGTTCGTAAAATTCCCCCCAGAAAATTTAGAATTAAAATTTCCCCTCCTAGAAAGTTTCAAATTACTTTCAAATCCGTAGAATCCACATCATTTTGTTCCAACGAGATTCCACGATTTAAAGCGCACTCGATCGAAATAAACGTTTCTCCCGCACCTCGATAAAAATATTTGTCACGGAAATTCTCAAGCGAGTATCTTTAAAATCCCCCGTTACTTTATTCGCGTAGACGCCCGTGAAACAGTCCCGGTAACGGCGCGGACTTTTCTTTTCAATCCGAGGGAATCGATCCCCCTAATATTTTTCCCCCGCAGCGGGGCGGAATTTCGAAATGAAAGAAGTCGCTTTTCCAGCGACGACACGCTCGCCAAACGTCAGCTGTAGAAAAATAATATTGATCCCGGGGCCCGGGTTCAACGGAAGGAAGTAGACCGAGGGCAATACTCATGCGGTTTCTATTGCCGGGATATCGTTGATATCCTACGATCATCCAGAGACACTTTCGTGTCGCTGTTTCCGCGGAAAACTATCCACTATCTCTGTGATTTTTCGCCTATCGTGGAAATACGAGAGATTGCATTTTTCCTATCGCTAAGTTGAGTAATTATAGTTTGATGCATTTATCATGATTTCCTGAATTCGTAAAAATTCTATATTGGGACAATATTCAGGAAGTATGTAAATAGGTCACGTGTTTATTATGTTATAACAAGCACGCGTTCATTATAGCAGCTTCCGTTTAACGAGATATTCCCCACGTAATGTCGGCCTATTAGCAGCCGGCGGCATAACAAATATTATTTTAATAATGCACACTATCAGTAATTAGAAGGAGGGCTGTATGATTAAACTATTATAACATTAATGATTTGTATGCACTGAGACATTAACAAAGTATGTAGGATCATTAATTACTTTGTACACTCTTGCTTGTATCTGTCTCTTGTTACATCTTCTCATGTGAAAATTTGAGAAAGTAAAATTTTTTATTTTTTTGCGGTTTCAAATTTTTTAAATGTTGAATTTAGAAATCTTGTAACCCAAAAAAACGTACAACAGGATATTCATCAATGGTAAAGAGTTGACGCGATGTAGTTGTAAAAATTTCACGAGTGAAAATGAACGGTGACATGAAAACGTAAGTCACACGGAGTATAAAATGCACCACGTATTCTCGAAGGGTTTTTACGAGCAGCCGCCGTTATTTCCCTTTTACTACGTTTCTTAATAAGTTTTTAGCGACTCGTTTCAGCTCACGTAATCTCGGATGATAAAGTGTTATGAATATTAAAACGGGATGCAGCTTATGATCGACAGAGGAAATTAATATTCTGCCATATTAATAATACTCAACCTAATTAACCCGTGAATAATGAAGCTGAGTTTTTCATTTAGACTTTATTATATTTCAATTTCTTCTCATTTTCTTTAAATTTCATAGATACATAGATACACATATGCATATAGATATACACATGTAGATATATATATAGATGTATAGATATGTATAGAATATGTATATTGCATTGTGATTTTTATGATACATGAAGGTCTTGCAATTTTGGAGTTCAAAAATGAGTACTTGGGGAATTTGAGAAATTTGGAAAATAGAGAATTTGGAAATTTGAGAATTTCCAAAAAATGTACCAATACATTTCCACCATCTCCATCAATCCTATACCAACCTTAAAACTTTAAATTTGAAAGATTGTCTCAATAAACAGCATACACCTCAACTATAATCTTCATACTTTTCTTTCACAATATCAAGCTATATAAAAAATTCGATGAGTTCATAAAGCGCCTAATAAAGAACGATTACCAGCCGGCAATATACTAAAATCAAAGGAGGACATCGGGAATTTTCAACGAAACATTAGCAAATTGTTAGCTCACCTATTTAAAACGTGCCCGTAACGTTAATATCGTGCATAGTTTCCTCCTCAGTTAACTTGATTAAAATTCCAGGGTTAAACCCGGCTTCAACAATTTTCTCCCCTCTTCTCTCTCGAAAAAAGACATTTTTATTGGCATTTACTCGTTGGTAGTTTACGCTACATCTTCATTCATAAAAGAAGTTACAGCGTTCGTGCTTGGACCGTTTTTACTGTTCCGGTGAAAATAACTCTTCGCAGGCTGCCATAAACAATTTAATCCCTTTGGAAGTAAATATGAATCATGCAGCTTACTAAGCTGACGGTTAATGCTACTTCTGAATTATTTCTTTGGGAAATTTAAATTTCAAAATATAGGTATTCAGAAATTTAAAAATATCAAATTTTCAAATATCCAAATTTAAAAACTCACAATTATACAAATTCAGAAATGTCAAATACACAAATCTCTAAACTACCAAATTTAAAAATTGAGAACTGCATCAAAGAATCGCACTTGTAAAATCACCCCAAATATTTTCAAGGAATTAACAATTACCCTCAATAGGATATATTAACCTTAACAAACGATAACAGCAAAATCCAAACCTAAAAAAACGTAAGTCTAGAATTTTTCCAATTAGAAAAACATCATGGGGTGGTAAAGCACTCCATCAAGCGGAGAAAGATATATCTCTTTGTTCTCCCTCGGCAAACACGTGAGATTACTACTGTAACCGAAGGGTAGGTTTATTTGTAATAGGTGTTCGGTAGACCAAGTGAATCTATAATGTCTATATCGATCCTCTCTCCTCCCACTGATAACAGGGTACCTTTAATGGTCCCGAACCGGTGAAAACAGTTTATGCGAATCCTATATTGCTCGGAAGATGAAGGTGAATAGCAGAAAATTTTGCACTTTGCAGTCGATGTAAAATTTTTATAACATTATAGGAGTGCTTTAAATCATGCAGAGACTATATGAATGCTTCAGATAAAAAGTATATTTAAAAGAACGTTTCCGCAAACCCACATAACTTCCAAAATCCGACTGTCAATGGAACACGCATGAAAACGATTTCAGCGAGTCTCGCGATGGGTCAAAATCGATATTTTCACGGGGCCGAGGTTCGAAGATTAAAATCAGTCGTTTCGCCGTGGAATTCGGAGCATGGCATTTGCATTAGTCGCGCGGACCTCTGCGACGAATATCAAATTTCCTTTTTCGGCTCGCAGGATTTTCGGTTTACCTGGAATTTCGGCCGTGCACGACACGCGAGCTCATAATTTCGAATTAAATGAAGCTCGTTCAAACGTCCTCCACGGGGATCGATCGCTCCAACTTCCGAATAATTACGTTCCCTCTCGCGCTTCTACTCGTGGTTCCCCTCGACGCCAACCCTCCTTTCACCCCAACTTTTTTTACCACGAATTACGAAATATGTTGAAAATATTGATTCGTGATATTATATATCTTCAGACACCTTTAAGAATCACATGTGTAGCTATATTTCATGTCACATACGCTGTATTTTGTATCATATGTGTAGCAATATTTCATGTTATATTTTCAGCTATATTCCACATCACATGTGTAGCAATATTTCACATACTTAGCTACACGTCATATCACATGTTAACTATATTTCATTACCACATGATTATATGTATGATGAGTTACATACATTATCATACATCATATGATTAGTTCTACACATATCATATTACCTGATCATCCACCTTTCACATCATATGTTCGACAATATTGCATCTCATATTTTAGCTAGATATGTTTTACCTCACATGTGATCTACATATGTTCCCTCTCACATGTAAGGTCACGAAGTATAATATTCTACAGAAGTCTTGATATTTTGTACCATTTGTCAATAAAATCTGTTACATTCAAAATAAATTGCATTATCGATTGCTTTACTTCGTGAATAATTACGACCCCTTTCGACTTTCTATCTCTGAATACAGCAACCCTTGTTTCACCCCAATTTCTCTGTGTAAAATATGAAATATATTAAAAATATCGATTCATACTTGTCAAGACACCATCAAGAAGTCGTACAATATTTGTCCTAATATTTTCAACGAATGAAACGAGTACACTGGGTCGAAATAAAAAGGAAAATTCCAGCAAAAGCGTTCACGTCCGACAAGAAATTTGTCCAATTTGAGTAAGGACCATGTTATCCTCCCATCGATCATAAGGACGTTTAATCAGGAGTAGAAAGTATCAGTCGTAAACGGCTGAAGCGAGTAAGCCAGAAGCATTTAAGCACATTCATCGTTTAGGATAGGTCATAAGCGACGAAGTTGAACGGAAGTTCGCGCAAGAACGGCAGCGGCATTTCTCGCGTTGAGCGCATCGGTTTCCGGTTAAATCATTGCCGCATCGACCTCGAAGAACGAACACCATTATTCTCTGCGCGATTACCGCGAATTTCACAATTGATTTGTAGCCCCCTGTGCTGCGTTGCAACACAATGACAACGGGAGTAACGGCAGGGTGAAACCAATTAAGCCGTCAGTGCGTTAACGCGTGTCATTCAGTCCCATATTGTAACCAAGTGTGACCAATCCTGACAATAAGACTTAATTGCACGAACAATGTCAAACCGAAGCCTAATAACTATTTGTCATCGCTTTGCCTATTGGCGCCACAAAAAATTTCACACGAGGTCGATGAGGGGGTAGTTATTCATTAACCCTGTGCACACCAAGTAAGGAACTGGGTACGCTGTTTGGGAATATCAACTTTTGAGAAATTTTCACTTTTAATTTTGGTACTGGAACAGTTGTCGACTTTTAATTTTAGTATTGGAACATTCTGTGGACTTTTAATCTTGATGTAGAGTTTTTGGATGTTTAGTTTTAATTTTAGGAAACCTTTGAATTTTTAATTTTAGGAAACCTTTGAATTTTTAATTTTAACGTTGGGCGGTTTCCACATTTCGTAATTTAATATTGGACAATTTTTGGGCAATCTATTTTTTGGACTTGTAATTTTAATGTTGGAGAATTTGTAGGTTTTTAATTTTAATATTGGGAAATATTTCTATATTAATCACTACATGTCTAAATTTAGAAATTAGGACAAATTTAAAAACTAAAAAATAAAAACTAGAAAATTTCAAACTAGTTCAGAAATTAGAATATGAGTAAATTACAAAATTGTAAAATAGGAAAATTTAGAAACCACGAAACACTAATTAGAAATAACGAGAGAACTGCAAAATTGATGAAGTTAAAATATGAAAAAACTACTCCGTAAAATTATTCAAAAATCAGAACCCGTGAATTTACAAGAGGCCCGAAAAATTTGAAGAAAATTGCAAACCGCGATAAAATTAATTTCGCAAGGAAAATAGAAATTATGAAGTATAAAAAAATGTTTTACCCAGAAACCTTGCATAAAAAAAAATCGTGTAAACATGGCTTCTTTTCGCCGTGGCTTTCAACGCGTTAAAATGGAATCATCTTTTTTAATTTTAACGCAAGTTCACTTTGCCTTCGCTGTGCAAGCGTGAAATTTGAATAAATGAACGCGCAGGAGAAGAAACGAAGATTACGTGCGTAAAAATAAATTTTGTTTTTTCTCTTTTGGTACGAGTGGCCGAGTGTGAACACCGGAGTATCTTCACGGAGATTGAATTAAATTTCATCCTCGAGGCGTTTCGTTTAATTTAAAATTATTATTCAATGGTAACATCGGCCATAACACCGACTGTCCGCGGTCTTATTTACGATTGCGCCATGCCTCTCGGGTTTCAACCTTCTCTTCTGCTACGTTTCAACGAAAATAACTTACGGCCACGCTAATTAAAACTCTAATTAGAGTAACTATCGACGAGCAAAATTCTGAAAATTAATGTCGTAAGGAGAAACGCGGTATTTCCGTCATCCAATTTTTCGCTAATTAATTATTACGTTTGCGACTTACCTATTTTCGCACGAATTTCGTCCTGCGAACTCCTTTAGAATTCAATTTCATTCGTGTATTTCTGTCAGGGGAAGTTCAACGAATTAACGATACAAGAGAAATGTAAGTTTGAACGTTTCGAAAGATCCCGTACAATTTTACCGAAATATATTTTCGTGGAAAAAAAGAAAATAATTTTTTGAATTTAGCTGGTACACTTCAAATTGCAATAAGTTAAATATGGCAAGTCCAATTTTACTGCGTTCAGTTTATTAATTTCGGAAGTAATTACTGGATTCGAAATGAAATCTTGTACAAATCCGTCTTTATTAAATGTATAGTTTGAACGCTGGATTCCGTCCGGTCTCTATGTTTAAAGAGATTTTTCATTTCAGGAAATGGAATTTAAAAAAACCGACTGCAACTTTCATGCCACAATTTTAATTGAAATGCGTTTGCAAAGAATGTTCGCAAACATTTCGTTTTACGGGTTAGAAATACGGTCTGCTGGAGATTTGGCAGCCTGAGAGTCTGGAGATTTGCCACATTGTCAAGGCGAAAAATTTTGAATATGGAAATTTTGAAAGACAGAAAATTAAAATTTAGCGATTTGATAATGTAGGGAGTTGGTAGTTTGCTAATTTGGAATATTTTTAATATGGAAATTTTGAAAGGAAGAAAATTAAAATTTAGGGATTTGCTAATTTGGAATATCTTTAATATGGAAATTTGGCAAGGAAGAAAATTAAATTTTAGAGATTTGCTAATTTGGAAATTTAGTCAGAAAGCTAGTAATTTATTTGGTAATTTCGTAATTTACAAAATTTAGGATCATTGAAACAGAACTTTGGATTTCTAAATTTTCCAATTGTCAGGTTCTTCGATACAGTAATTTGGTAATTTAAATTTTGAAATATACAAATAACAAATTTACTAATAGTCAAACTCTTGAAAATGTGTTAATTCAAAATTTGAAAACAGAAGAATTAAAAATTGTCGAACTGAAACCATCCACCTAAAATAATTATTCCGCACTGAAATTTATTACTCGATTACTGATTATTTCCAATAACTCCCCAGTAATTAATTAATATATCTGCAATTTCTCTAAATCTAAAATAATAACTGATACATAAAATTTGTCCTCGTATTCATTAAAATCACGATAATATCTAAAAACAAACTTTCCAATATTTCAACATATGATATTCGATATAAAACTCAATACACTCTTACAAATTTTTAATCAACCCTAAAACATATTTCAAGTCGCCAGCAAAAACTCGACTTTAAATCGGCCCGCTTAAATAATCGAAATTTAATAACCCCCGGTGATATTTGGCCATCGAATCCAAAGGGGGTATTTAATGGCAGTGTAGAATTTCCGCGCAGAGATAGGAGTAATTTATTTACGAGACCACGCATCGAGTAGGCAGGCATCACAGCATGATTCCGCTTTCAATGAATATCGGTCAACCAAGCATAATATCACGATCAATTACGCAATCTGACGTACCAAAGAGAAACCACTATGCCAACTGATTCACTTGTGAATTAACAATGGTCGAACTTTCAATGGTGCCGTTTATACCTCAAAACAGCCCCGAGAATTCCATTTAAATGGCACCTGTTTCAGGGGAATATTATAATATTCAATTTCTGGATGCGGTTGCGATGGTAAGCCGATGCTTCCCACACTGGCTCGTTTCCAGCCTGAATCTTAAAGGGTTGACAATCGAACGTGCGGAATCAGAGACTGCGAGATTTTCCACCTTGGATAATTCTCCACCCTCCTACAAACGTATTCTGAACTCATTCGCCGGCGAATCTAATAATGTGGAATATTTTCCGCCGCTGAACCCTGTCTCGTTCGCGATGTTTTTGATCCACTTGGAAACGAGTAATTCTATTTAATTAAAACTGCTGCTCTATTCCTTAGTGTCCCTATTCTTCTTCTTGTACTCTCTTCGGATGTTTGCCTGTATTTTATTTCTCTGCACTTTGTTGACGCCAGCCGAGCACTTTTTTCATGTCAAGAGACTTCTTGACTGCTTTAACATTCTCTACATTTTTTCAATTTTACTCTGTATATTTTTTCCCGCAATTTACTCTTTCACTGCTGTGTATTTCTTTGAATAATTTACTCTTTAATAACTGCTACATATTTCTTTGGATAATTTACTCTTTAATAATTTCTGTATATTTCTTTGGACAATGCTTCAATAAATTTATACATATATTTTGGACAATTTACTCTTTAATAACTTCTGTACATTTCTCTAGATATTACACGATAACCTACATCACATAATAACGAAACGATTATGCGTTTTATGTACAACCTACAAGTACATCTCCAAAATTGCAAGCAATCAACGCGTCATCTTTCAGCAACATCAAAATTCTCTGCAATACGTTCACCTTTCCTCGCACACACCTAACCTATCCTTGACACCACAACACCTAATTATCAACGTTCCACCCTTTCCAGCGTTTCATGTCTTGCACCGCGAAATCACGATCAGATCCGATAGCATCCTTCAACCGGAAAACATTAACCCTCGTCTCGAACGGGGTGCATCATCCCTAGTGGTGGCTTGCTTGACAACCCGATGAAAATGCTAATTAACTGGCGTGGATTTGGGAAACAATAACGGTGTCAGCCAGGCTGGACAAAAGCAAAACAACGGACCCTGCCATCCTTCGAACGTTATGCACGCACGAGTGCAACCATGGGGGTTTAACCGGGATTGGTTCTGTGCAGGAAGTCATAATACCCTATGGGGACAAATTGTTCGTTTATGACGAACGGGAGTAATTGCAAGATTATTCAAGGTTAATTGCAAGGTTGAGTCAATTTTTTGTGATTGTGGGAAAAGATGTGGGTACCTATGACATATGTCGCTAAAGAGATCTTAATTATTTGAAGTCTGTAATTAATATAAGCTTGTCAATTTGCCAAACATTTGATGTTTTGATGTCAAACATTCGATGTCAAGTTTGTAATCATTTTAAGTTCGTTTCTCAATTTGCCAAAAATTTGATGTCAAATTTAATGTCAAACATTTGATGTCAGGTTTGTAATTATTTTAAGTCTGTCTGTCAATTTGCAAAATATTTGATGTCAAATTGTGTATGAACTTGAATACCAAAAAATTGGAAAATGATAAAAAAGAACCCCTATTTTAAAACAGAGATAAAACGCCACTAATACCATGTTCAACATAAAAATTGATAGCAATCCACAAATAAAACGACACTTCAAGATCAACTATTCAATAACTTTGACTCCGTACATCACGCAATAAATCCGTAAAAATCGTACTTCCCCGACAATTTCTTGCAACGTCTTCTATATTTGAATCTCTAAAACGTCTAACGTGGCTGTCGTTCCGTGCTCCAGCAATGAAAAAAGTTGGCGCGAAATAAATCTTCTTTCTTTTGGTGTGTCGAGCGAACGGTCGAAGTCGTAAACCATGGACTCGATGGCGAAATCAATTTTACAAATCCGTCGAGCAAAAAGCACAGAACGAAACTTTACGCGTACAGGATAAAGCTGGAGAGATTTGCTGGTGTGTGAATCTAGATTGTTTTAGGGTGGAACGTCCTTAAGTTTAGTTAATAGCTTCTGGTACCGGTGATAATTTAAACAGTATTGGCAGAATATTTTTTATTTCTCTACGATTCATCTGCTATTCCATGGATACTATTCACATGCGAACTTTTATTGACACGTCTGTACTAGTAACTTGAATTTTAATAAATGATTTGTCATATTGAATGTTTAAATATGAAGTTAAATATTTATATGTTTATTTAAAAGTTTTAAAAACGGCTGAATTTAAGTCAGGAGAGTTAAAAACATAAATAAATAAATTGTATGGTAAATATTTTAAACCTGGATAAAAATACTGCTAGAAATTGTAAGAAAATGCTGTAGCAACTACCAGGTCATTAAAGTGTTAATAATGTAACTGTGAATAATTCTGACGCAAATAAATTGCATGGCAGGTTAAATATTTGCTCCATAAAAAAATTACCACTAAACTGTAAGAAAATGTAACTACCAGGAGACGTTCCTAACCCAGCTGAGCCTGCCTGTTCTCATCTCCCGGTCCGTGTCTACAATTATGACTTGCCAGAGCCTGTTGCTCGTTTATCTCGGCAAGATTTCGACGTCAACGCCTGTCCGGACGACTCCACATCCTGCAGACGAGCCACAGAAATTTATTTCAGTTTCCTCGATCGCGCGGAAGAGGATGAATTTGCGTGGACGCCGACGGATCAGCCACTTTATTTCTCTCCTCGGACGATTTTCAACGGATTGCGGCTTTTTGCGATGTAAGCTCGGATTTCGAGACACATAACGCGGATTTCCGGTGCATCTTCCGGAGATTAACGCCATCGAACTGGAAACGATAGGCGTCTACGATATTATTGTCATTCTGAGACGACGGATTTCATTTTGTATGCGGTATTTATCGCGTGGATTACTCTCGGATGTACTCTTATCTCAGGGAATGAGATAAGTGATGTAATACGCAAAGGGATTTCAGTGGAGGATTCTGTGCAGACTTGCATGTCATCTGACGGATTTATAAATCGTGAATATTTTATTATTTAAAATTAGGGAAAATATTCGAATAACAGTGTGCTCCACTTATAGAATTTTAACCTTCACTTGACTCTTCAAGGTCATTAGTTCAAATAAATAAAATTAAACATGTCCCTGTTCATCCTGTAAATTTTGTCTGATGTATTTCTCTGTGTCGTTTATGTTTTTTAATATAAAAAGAACATTGAAAATATTCATAAAAATTTGCAGACACTTGCATATTTGTATAATTGCATACTTCCAGATATATCATTAGCACTACACATAATATATTACAATAAAATACACTCATATGTGGGGTTGACATAAAATTAATTTAGAACAGAACTCACTGTACCAATTTAAAAGTAAAAGTTTCCTGAGAATTACTGTACAAGGCGTTTCAAGTAACTGGAACAAGCTACACGTTTAAAGTGGCTGGAGAGAGAAACTTATAAAAGAAAAAGTTAAATGGCACAAGATGTTCCATACTTTTACTATTTAAACTTCTTGTAAGTGTAACGGTTTACGTACAGAATGTAACTATTTTAATATAAAAATTGATTAAATAAGAAAAGGAATAAATTGACTTGGCTCAGTCGGGTTCTTAAAAATAATGTTGATGAAATTTTTTTATGGTTATTTTCGTCAGCCAAACTTTAAACTGATATTATGACTTTCATTAAATATTAAAGTTGAAAGTGATATTGTAATTTTCATTAAATGTTAAAGTTGAAACTAATATAGTAATTTTTGTCAAACATTAAACTTCAAACTAATGTAATAATTTTCAAATATTAAATTTCAAACTGACATGGTAACTTTCGTCAGACATTCAATTTCAAACTAATACAATTTTCATTAAACTTGAAACTTGAAACTGTTAAATTTGTTGTAAGCATTATTTTCTGCGTTTAAGCGATTTTATGGGGACAGAATTTTGATATTTTGAAATTTTCAATATGAAATAACTCGACAAATTATAATATCCTTGAAGTACATCTAGTTATTAGTATATTATTAACTAGTCTAACCAGTTTGTGAACCTCACGAATTTAATATTATACAATAACATTTAATGAGAAGATCAGATAACCCAAAAGCGAGAAAATACAAGAAATATAGTTATTAGAATGAGCCAATTACTTAATTTTTCTGGTCGGAAATAACTTGTACTTCCTGTCTAAAACTTTTAGAGAACATGGCGATAAGACTGGTATGTCTTTCGTTGATTAGACACACGCTAAGATAAGTGAAACGCGGTAATATCGTGTCTTAGGGCAATTATCACGAATTACAGAACACGATTTCCAAGTTGGCCCGAAGGGTTCTCTGCCTTATAACAACGAGTCACGCTCGTGTCGCAAACTGTGGTCCGAAAGTGACAAACCAAATGATATCCGTGAAATAGACAAATGTTAAGCAAACTAACCTAACTTGGAGATGGTTCTGAATACGGAGAAGTCTAATATTTAATAACAAGTAATTTTACCTTTACATTTTAACATTTCATTATTTACATAGAAGTATGACTCAATATTACGTAAAAGCAGCAAATGTTTTAATATGTTTTCAAATTTACAAATTATCAGAAGGAAACTCGTTGTTAGTCAACTTTTCTCAACTTCAGATTGCAAGTACAATATCTGAGACTGTTAAGAAAAGTATTTCAATTTGTAAAGCGGAAATAGCCTCCGAATGGTTATTTTGAACTCTCGGTCGGAAAGAATAATTGCAATTTCAGAAATTTTCATTGTAATTTCAAGACTCGCGTTCTAACAACGCTGAGCGGAAAGGTGGACATAATTTGCTACAAGCGTTGCCTTCAATTTCGCAAGAGAACGTCGAAAGTTTACGAGAATTCGGTTGCAAGTTGCAAAGTTATTGAACTGAGAAGATTAAGTTCTCGCCCTGGCAGTTATGCCAATATTGAAGTTCGCCTGTTTATAGCGTGCCTTAATTTCAGCAACCGCTATCAAAGTATCTTGTTCGCGGCTTCGTGTTTTATTCCGAGATTGTCGGGCGTCAGATGCACAAAAACGATAACCACGACGGAAGACTCATTAGACGATCTTTGATTAAATTTTGTTAAATCCATCATTCATAGTTCTTGTATTTCGTTGGTTAGAAACTTTCAAATTTCTCTATTTTATAGTTCTCAAATTTTTAGGCTGTAGTCTGTAGCTTATCAGATTTTTAAATAGTTAAATTTGTAAATTTGTTGAATTTAGAATTTCTATGTTTTGAAATATTCAAGATGCCAAATTTATAAATCTTTTAATTCGTAAATTTTCCAAATTCCAAAATACCTAACACTGCAAATCTCCAAATTTCCAAGTTTCAAAATTCCTATGTTTACAAACCTCTATATCGTGAGATAGCTATATTCCAGATTTCTGGACTTTCAAATCACTGAATGCTTAAATTCCTAGAAATCCATATCCCTAGACCCCCAAATTTACATATTTCGAAATCTCTTAATTTCCATATCTGATAATCCCCAAATCCCTACATTTCCACTCCTCATATCAAATCTCCAAATCTCCAACTCCCTAGATTTAAAAAATTGCCATATTCCTACGTCTCTCCTGCACTTCTCTTGTATTATGTTATATAAATATAATACATAAATATGGAGCTGACAATTTTGCCAGCAGAAAGTGTTACCCAAACCTTAGTAGGTTCGGTAAGAAAATGAAAGGCACATGGCGTTATATGGCCAAGTGAATAATGCAGAATGCACTCACCGATCACGTTGAGGCTGTAGTTCAACGACATCTTCGGCTCCGTGCTGACCTGGCACTCGTAAACCCCGGAATCTCGTTGTTGAGGAGATTTGATCTGGAGTGTCCAGTTTTCGGACTTCTGGGGATGGTTCACCTGGAACCTCAGGTCCGACGTGTACATCAGAGTCCCGGCGCTCAGGATATGCATGTCCCTTTTACGCATCCAGGACACCTGTAAAATAAACACCAAACATTTCGTTACATTGCTGTAAACTTTATTAAAAGTTCTTCAAGAGTTATAACGCTGCTCGCAGGGATAACAGTTGAGGTTCAATTTTATTGACTCAATTTTGTTAGTTAAATTTCTTTATTCTTAAGGAGTGTAGTGAGCTATGACGCACTCGTGACGCACTCACAATTCAAATATTGTAAAAAAATTCATTATACCCATTTTTGACGAACAGTAATTTTTCACATCTTTATAATTATATACATATAATATATCTTACAAATTTGATTTCACAATTGTGACCTTTTATTTGAAAATTCTATTACAGTAAAAAGTCCTTTCTAATAAACTTCAATAAAATAAAACCAGTTTATAATTAAGAATTAAATAAAGTCATCCTTAGAAATAATTGTTATGAAATTTTAACTAGGGTTCTTTTCACGTAACAGTTGTACGCAAAGTGGGACTTGTTAATTAGTTTCTCCGTGCAATTTATAAATTGTAAGTAAATTGTTGAAACAGCGTAAGTTTTAATGCACCCTTAAACTATTCGCATGAGGATTACTCGAAACGAACGCGTTCAAACAATTCTTTTCAATGGGTTTCTGTTTTCACAACTGAGAGATTCGTTTATATTTGCATTTCCCTTGGTACTTGACCTTTTTCCACTTCTCTTCTCCTAACTAAGCGCATAAGATTTGGAGACCTAAAGCGGAACTTCCTTTTCAATGATATTCAATTTTTAACAATTTAGAATTTCGAAACTCATGTGATAAATTAAATTTTAATTGCGGGTGAAGAACACAGATTATGGAATCGGGTGTACTTTAATTTATATAGCATTTGTTAAATAATCAAGACAATTTGTATTTATAATAAATAGAATATTTTATTCGATTAAGTAAAATTTATTTGGTTTTGTATTTATGAGTGAAAAATTGTCGTTCAAAATTGATCAAGTATGTTTAGTTTTAATACATTCATTAAATAAAATGTTATAATAGTAATATTGCTTTATTTATTGCATCAAATGTAATTATATCATAACAATACATAATATTCATCGAATAACGATGAAAAGATGTTCAATATCGTTATAGGAATATTTCATTAATTTCAACATACCCGCTCTGATTTCGCAAATTAAATGAAGTCATGTAAATAATTTAATAATACCACGCCGTATAGCAGAACAATTCCAATTTATTAATATTATTTTAATTTAATTACATTCTGCTGTGCATACTCTGCCCCCATTTCAAAATGCAACCATTGCTTCATAATTCGTAAAGAAATATTACAATCTTCATGAACATCATACAAATTTTTTTCAGTCAAAATATTTGTACAATTTTAACATCAATTTGCGAATGTTCACTTAATTTATTGAAAGTTTAAGGTAGGTACATTTTTGTGTTGCTATAATTTCAAATGAAGTATATAGTTTGAATACCTTCAAAAATATTATATTTATTCTCAAAATTAAAATTTCTTCAATCGAATTATTAAAATAAAATTAATAAATGCCTTCAACAATGTCAATATAACATGAGTTCAATTTACTAAAACCGATCTACTAACCCAATAAAAAATGTCAAAGTTAATTGAAGCTTGAACTCATGAAACATCGCTTGTAGACGTACGCATTCCCTTTAAAGACACGAATGCCGGAGGCAATCTTTTCATCAACCTGAAACACCACTCGTATAGCAAGATTCATAGAAAATTTATTTCCCCCGTTGACGATCTTACGTGGCACGGTAATTAATAAAGTAAATTGTTGTCCGTGCAGGGTCATAAAATGTCGCAACACCGGAAACTGCTTCTGACCACGGACTTGGCTACGGTATCGTTTCATAATTAATTTCGCCACTGTACTTTCCCGCTCGCGTTGCACGAAACTACAATTAAAAGCGTTTCGGACGTTTCCTCTGCGAAAAGTTTTTCCACCCTACCAATTACCTCAGGTGACCACACACACGGACACACATACACGTACGGGGGACAATGCAAAATTTAAGGTGGTCCACAATGCGAACTGCATCCTGAACCGCACGCTGTTTTGCGTGTGATTCGGAGCTGGGTTTCCGGACAAATGACAATTAATCCTGACCATTAATTAATGGCCGCGGTCTACCATCAATTCGGGGGAAAAACGGGCTGCGCGAAAACCTGATTTCGATGCCTCGACAAACAGTTCAACAACTATCGCCGTCACGAAGCTAGCTCGAAGGTGAATTAATTGCACTGTTTCTCGGATTTTTTATAATTTATCTACTTGTGTGATAATTAGAATATATATTTTCTAGTAAATTTCTAATCCTCTATTTTGAAGCACAAATTTGTACAAATATTTTTCACCCCAACCTCTACACTATCATAGACATATAAATACACTAACAGCTATTTAAATTCACTTCTAAATTTTAAATTCCCCCAAATAAATTTTCTTTCGAGTAAACTAATCCACTCAATTTTCCTCAGTTTATTATTTACAACCAGTAATACACTTCTGAACGGTGTTATACATTTCTGGAATACTTATTTACAAAATATCTCCTCTTCGACGCACTATCAATATCGAACAAAATAGCGAAAGCTACATGACACAAATATTGTTGAAATCATAGCAAACACCGTGTATAATTGAAAGGAGCAAACAACTGAGCAGCGTGTTATAATTATCGTAAAATAAACTTCGCTTGTACGCCAAAGAGTAATTCGTTACCGGTGTACGCAGCTCGAGTACTCTAATTGTATTTTGCTCTGGTGCATACAGGTCTGAATGGATGGTCGGGTCATTTATGATGCTCGAAGAGACTGGAGGATCACGTTTCTAAATGATTCGGTAGAGTGAATCAAACTTCACCGGCGAAAGGTGCGCTTCGGCTGAAATTGAATTTTCACTTTCAAACTTTCTAATGCAACAGCCGATGCATGCTGTAAATGAATGATGCGGAAAAGTTCAGAAACGAATAATTAGATTTTTGATTAGTTATTGATTTTTCATCGATCTTACATTCGGAGAGTGTCAGTTATTTCTGTATAGACTGTATTATATCATTGAAATTGATTTAGCATTGAGAAATGTAATTAATCGATAGTGAATTGATTCGAGTTTAATATATGAATGATAATATAAGATACCTTTATTGAAACATGAAATTCTTCCAAAAAAGAAAGAAAGACATAAAGAAATGAAATATTGAGTTTCAAATCATAGAATGGAATAATTCTAAAAAAATTAACATAACAGTATAATGACGCATTATAAGACGCACAAATTACAGCAATACAGTCCATGTACAGGCTACACGTGGGTGACTATCGCTTACGTTATCGATTGTAAATGATCGAACACAGTTAGTAAGCCAGATTAATTTGACTAATTCGAATCTCCCCGGACAGATTCGAGCATAACCTATCATAGACAGACATCTGAGCACACGGATGAATCGGGATGAACATGCCTCGATTATATTTCACGGGAAATGCTGTTTCAGCATCTTGGACGGAGTTTAACAAGAAAAACAAATAATTAGTATCCGTGTTCATTATCGTCGACTTGTTTCGTCTGATGGATCACTGCTTCTCAAACTTTCTGAGTTCATGTTGCCATTAGTGTACAAACAGTGAGAACATTTTTAAAACGTACTAAATTTTGAAGATGTAAATTATTGATATTGCAAAGTGACAGAGTTAGAAAATTCTAAACCTTACAATTTTATAACAATTTATAACTTTACAATTTTAGTATTAAATAGTCAAAGTTCCAAATTTGTTAAAGTTAAAAAATTCTATCGTCTCAAAATTCATGAAATACAAAACTTCCAACGTTCTAAAACTCCCAAACTTTCCTTTTTCCTAGGTGTCAAATCCACAAGATTCAAAATTCCCTAGATTAAAAATTTGCTAGGTTCTAAGTCCTTAAGGTTACAAATTCACTTGTATCCAAATTCTCAAGGTTACAAATTCTCTAGACTAAAATTTCCCTAGGTTCCGAATTCTCAAGGTTCCAAATTTCCTACACCCCAAATTCCCTAGATTTGAAATTCCCTGGGTTCCAAATACCTACAATTTAAAAATGTAAGGATTAAATTTTTATTTTAATGAATTAGTATAGTATTTAAAGTTTTTGAGTTTTATAACCCGAAATTCCCAAGATTTCGAATTTCCTACGCCCCAAATTCCCTAGGTACCGAATTCTCAAGGTTCCAAATTCTCCACACCTCAAATTCCCTAGATTTAGAATCCCCTGGGTTCCAAATTCTCAGCGCCCCAAATTCCCTAGGTACCGAATTCTCAAGGTCCCAAATCTCCAAGATTCCAATTACCCAACGTTCCGAATTCCCAAAATGCCAAATTTCTAAAATTGCAAAATTCCGTCATTTAAAAATTCTAAAATTTCAAATTCCTATAGTCTCAAAATTCTCAAGATTCCAAAACTCTCAAGCTCCCAATATCCCTAGAATTCCAAAATTTCACTGTCCCTATCGTTTAAAAATTACCAAATTTCCAAGGTCTCAAATCGCCAAAGCTCCAAAATTCCACAATCCCGATTTCCCAACGTACCAAAACACAATCAAAAACTTCTAAAACCATATCTCCAAAAGTCATCATTCCAAAACTCCATTAATTCCATAACCCAAAGCAGCGTACAGTACATGCTTGACAACACACCGCATACGTGATCCTCATACGACGTAACCCCGAACAAAGCATTATTCCTACAAAATACGAATAAACGTTTGAACTTCGGATCGCAGGCGAAATTTGAACGTCGAAAGGGACCATACCTAACAAGCATCACTTCGAAACGGTGAAATTTCACGGGCTGGTGTCTCGTCTTGGTCTTGGATGCACTCGAACCGAAGAGTGTTCCTCTTCTCGCGAGAGTGCACGCTCGCGACTAAATTTCGCGTGACGATGAAGTTTGATATTAAATTTTCGGACGCGCTTGCCAGTTTTCTCACTCGGAGTAACGCGAATGGCTTGCGGAAATTCAGACCACCGTGGCACAAAGGGGACGAACGAGTTTCGACTAATTTCAAAGAACCAGACGAGAAGAAGTCTGACACGTCTCGCTAAACGCGTTTTAGAAATTGCCAGTAAATTTCATCGCGACTCATTAAGCTCCGGGGCTAAAGACTGACACTCACCCTGTCTCCCCTTTTATTCGCCTATTCACCAAACCAGTTTTATATCCGTCAAATTAGAATTTTACCGGCTTTGTTCGCTCCTGTTACCCGTTTAATAGCGCGATGAAAAGTGTCGTTTATCAAAAGTGAGCTTTTAATTCGTTTTCTTCGCTTTTATTCGATTCCGCTGCTAATGAGACGAAATTCATTCGCGGGTTACTTTATTTCCAGATGAAAAGATCTAATTTACGATGATGGGATTATTTTGCTTGCATTGGTCTAAATAACTTGAATGTTCATTTACTCTTCAAATTCAGTTGGGGTTTCAGTCCACACCCTGGTAGGTTTACTAATTCGTGAAAATTGCCAACTTCTCAAAGGTGCAACATCTTGAAGTACAAAAACATTGTCAACGGCCTAACTATCCAAAAAATTGAAAAAACTGCAAAATTATTCTAGTACCTAGTTCACTCGACAATAAATTCAAGGTGAAAGAAGATAGAAGAAAGTGAAGTCACTTGTCCGACAACAATCGATCATCGAACCCGAAATGTGGATTTGTGAGTAGCTTCCGCACAATTTACCGTACACAAACTTTCGAAAGCCGGGACAAGAAGACGTCTGTGGACTCTGGTGCGATAACTTCGCCGATTGTCAAATCGCGAACTGGTTTTGTCCCTGTCCGAGTCCATGCTCCGGCGAAACTTCAGCGGATTACTTAGACGGCAGTTCGAATGGCGAGAGGTATTTGGACGCCGGTGTTCTCAAATATCTTGCGCGTTCAACAATGGATACTGTATATGTACCGCTCCGAATAGATCGTTAAGACTGTAACCACCGTTCGTCGTAGAATCTCGAATTTCCTTCGTATCATGTAAATTCTACGATATTCGGAGTATCTTTACGGAAATGGGATCTTGTTGCATTGTTCTCTATTTCGAGGGACCGTTATATAAAAACTACCATGGGGTTACAAATAAGTGGATCGTTTGAAAGCGGTGTAGGTTCATTTTTTTAAGGAAGTGCAATTTGTGTAACCTTCAGCCACTTGTAGACATCTGACAAAAAGTTTAAGAGTTTCAAGATATGGTATGTACAATATTAGTAAAAGAAAATTCTAAAACAGTTTATTTTCCAGGTGAAATAAGGTCCTCAATTTCGCTGTGAAAATAAACTGTTTACGAATTGATTTTTTATAGTGTCAGTCTGTAATTCTTGTGCTGAACTATTTATCACAGAGCAAGTGAGAAATCGTTAAATTTTAACACCCTGTATACACGTTTATCGACCACAAATAAGAATATTAAAATAAATTCTCTGCTTAGAATGGCTGTTTTTACCGTTGTCGACCTATTAACTCATTTATTATCATAATCCCCTTCTGACGCTTAAGTACTTACAATTAGTAAAATAACGAAGAATAATAGTTATGTATGCAGTTAAGCTAAGCCCAGCCTTAAATTTCTAATGAACTTGTTCGAAAATAATACATTCAGCAAAATTTCGATGATACATACTTCAAGCTAGAGTTAAGTAAACCTATAATCACTGCAACATCTGTATTTGAAATATTCTGAGAAAGCTGCATAGCAGATTGATAATAAATAATTTAACTACTACTTCAAGTGTGAAGGTATTCTTTAAGAATCAATTTAAACTTTTAGTTAAATAACATGATAGAATTAATTCCTCGATACAATATTGATCTTCTAATTCCTTAACAGCTTGATACTTCAATTCCTCATTTGCTCCATTTTTATAACTGTTAAACTAAATTTTAGTTAACTAAATTTTTCTAAAAAGATTCATTTTTGAACCAAGACCAATGACTAAAAAATGTAACAATGCATAAATATGAACACTACATCTAAGTATGCAGATAAACCCCGCAAAAAATATCGAGTAAAAAGACAGCGACATCCCTGAGTTTTTCGCAGCAGCGACAAAGGATAAAATTAATATTTCGAATCTGCAGGTAGAAGAATATCCGTGACTGTGTTTCGAAAATCGATCCAACGAGGGTATCGTGTTTCGGGAAAATTTTGGCAGTCGTTTAAAAAATCGTGCATCGCGATACCTGTTTACGTTTCCCAGGGTTTATATACGCGCCCTTTCCTGGCACGTTGATTTATGACTCATAAACGTATCCCATCGTGCCGACCGATTTCCACAAATATACGGCAGATCGAGAACGTTATTGCGAGCTGGGTTATACATTCCGCGCAATCAGCGGATTAAATCGTTGCCCGTAGAGTTCCACGTCTATTTTTTATTCACCGGAGACGCCGGTTATCGCGGGCAAAATACAACGGCCGATGCCCTCGAAACACTTCTCGATATCGAGAAATGCTTAAATAACGCGAGCTAACCGGAACACCTTTCTCCTGATGTTAACGCGGAATGTGTTGAACCGAGTGTGCTAGGTCTACCGATTAATACTGCATTGCTATGACACTAACTTTCAAACCTAAATTTGAAAAGAATCTGAATCTAAAACTTTCAATAAAAGAATTTTAAATTCTCTGCCATTGCAGAGAAATGAGAAAAATAAGAAAATATTTTGATATTCCTTTCTGAAACATCAGCTTTAAGAAGTTATGACAAATTGATGATTTATGAAAAGTAAAGATATAGAAACATAATAGAGACAGTATCGTCAGGTGGATAGTACAATAGAAAAATACGACAAAGGAAGCTTTGGTAACATTATTGTCTGAGAGAAAGGGAAATTTGAATGAGAATTGAAATATCTAAGAAGCAAGCCCTTTGTATGCAGGAAAAATACCTCGATAAAGATCCCTGTTATATCTTTGATCCAACTCTTTAGATCTTTCAATGGTGTAATTGCGAATAATAGGTCACAGTTTGTCTGAAGGTTCAAACAAAAGGTCTTCGACTGAACTCTCAAGCTTGCTCCTTTCTTTCTCGTAGAGAAAAGACCTTTCTTCGAGATGAAAACGTCAAGAATCTAACTTGCTTATATTAACACTGAATCATGGATGTTTTAGTTGTTTTCCAATTTTTGATATTGGTCAGAGATTGGTACTGAGATACATTTTTACTTAATTCATATTTTTGAGTTTTGAACTTTGGAAGTTTTCAGGATTCGAATTTACAAAGTTAGAAATTTTCCGACTTACACATTTCCAAATTTCTCATATTCTGAATTGTGAAATTTAAAAATTCCTAATTTCACAATTTTCTCAGGTTCCAGATTCTCAAACCCCAAATTCCCTCAAATCCCAAATTTTTGAAGTTCCAAATTCTCAAATTCCCTAGTACCTAAATTCCTAAATTTCTCAGGTAACAAATTCTCAAACCTCAAATTCCTAAATTCCAAAATTTCTAAAGTTCCAAATTCTAAAACCCCAAATTCCTAAATTCCCAAATTTCTAAAGTTCCAAATTCTCAAACCCCAAATTCCTAAATTCGCAAACTTCTCATATTCCAAATTCTCAAACCCCAATTTCTCAATCCCAAATTTCTCAAATTTCCAAACATCCAACTCTCTAAATTTCCAAATCCCCCAACTCTCAACATTTCCAAATCCCCAAAAGTATAAAAACCTAAAAATTCAAAAGTAAGAAAATCCAAAAATCCCAAAATAAAATACACTGAAATTTCTAAATGTTCAATTCGCGGTGAAAATTGAAATTTCCGCAAAACCATAAAGTTCTCACGACGACATACAGAAATATCATACGGAAGATTGATATCCCATTATGGCGTGTATACAGAAAGGAATAATATTTTATTCCGAAACACCCCTCCATTTTTTCGAACAGAGGCGATATATTCGTCGTTTCACGGATACGCAATCCACAAAGCTCTTTTTTTCAAGCTATTCAGTCACACCTTCACGCGTAATCTTTTTCATTCGCGGATGAAATCCGACCAATACAGTAGCGCCGAAAGCTTTCGAGCTTTTAAGATAAGTGCTACATCGAGCGTGAATGGCTATGGAATAACCAAGAATTGTTCGGCTTAATACGTCCCTGAACGATAGAATTTACACGTTTCCAAGAATACACGCCATTCAAATATCAATTCACAATGCAACAAAATCCTTCTGTCACATCCACGTGTTACTGTCGCCGTTCACACGTATCGTGATACAGGATACAAGGAAAAAATTCTATTCGATTGTCACGTATTTAATTTCCATTTTCGACATCGATACAATTTTTGCTAGTAAAAATACTAAATAAGTAATATCACACAAAAATAATATGTTATACATACACGTATGTCAGATCCTAGAATGCATTTACAATTTTACAAATCAGATGTTCAAATTTTTAATTTCCCAAATTTACAACTGTTCAAACTTTCCAGTTTTCACTCTACCACGATCAGAATTCTACAAATTATCATACATTCAAATTTTCCTTATCAAATTGCAAAATGCATATACATATGTGATTAGACCTCGGTACACGTACAATTTTTCTATATTCATAAAATTTCAAAATTCGAAGCAGTCTCAGTTTCTCACAATTTCAGCAATTGTAATAATTTTCGTGCCGACGCTCTCAGGAAAAAATGTCTTCAAAAGAATTTCATCAGCTAATGCCTCGAACCTTAAGGTCACGTCCCTTCGTGCAAGCATCTCGCGAGCTTAGGACTGCAAATAAGAATAAATGACAGGTGGTCAAGAAAGGAGGACCCGGAACGGCAGACAAGATGGCCACCAGGTTGGGGGAACAGTCTGGGCTCGACTTAGTCGGTGCATTTGCAGATTGCATGCAGCACGATGCACCCAAGAGGACGCATCAAAGTAAACTTGTTCGGTATGCGCGACGACGTTCGCTCCCGTTGGGAACACGCCTTCAAGCCTTCCAGAAATCTATAGAAATTTCGTCGGAGCCAAAATCTCGCGAGCTTCATCCGACGAAACGTTGAAGAGACAACGATATTTTTTCGTGTATGAAGAAAGCGTTTTTAGGATGCTTGGGACTTCTGCGTTCGATTGTCGTAATAGATTTTCTGATGGGGAAGATGAATTTTGGTGTAGCAGTGACAATTATTTAGGATAGTGGAAAATATAAGAATTGTGGTGGAATGTTTGAATATTTAGATATTAGGGTTGAGGTGAACACTCAAATATTTGAATTTCTTGTGTTTGGATACTGTAATGATTGAAGTGTAAATATCTGAATACCAGACTTTTCAAATCTGGATTTAAACACCCAAATCTCAGAGTGATTAAATATTCAAATTTTAAATGATCGAATTTGACATTTCAATATGAGGAACCATTAACTACAGAAATTAGAGAATAGAAGTTTAAGCATATGAAAAATTTTGTGGAAATGTGAAAATAAGAAAAATTGTGGAGAAATGTGAAAATGTGAAAAATTGTAGAAAAATGTGGAAATAAGAATTTGCAAATAAACGTGAAAATGGGGAAAAATGAAGACTTGCAAAGAAATATAGAAATGTGAAACCTTGTGAATAAATGTGAAAATATAAAAACTAATGAAGAAATATTGAAATATAAAAATTTCTAACAAAATGTGTAAATAAAGAAATTTATGAAGAAATATAGAAATATGAAAGTTTGCGAAAAAACGTGGAAATTGAGAAGCGTGAAAACAGAAAGCAAATTGAAGTTCGAAGTTTCCATACGTCTCCTTATCTGAAGGAAGTGTACCCGAACGAACGTTTGATCCGGAGCATTTTAGAAACCGTTTAAAAGCTCGTGATAACATAATCCCGGGTTATCAAGCATTCTCACGGATATCCGGCAAATTCGTTGAAAGTTTGCGCGAAAGATAAGACTCGCGTACACATTCGATGTCCGTCTGGCAACGTTTTCGTTTGCGCACAGTTATCAGAAGTTTTAACAACTCGGAAACCTTTCGCCCTGTTCCATTTGCGACCAGGTTTCGGGAGTAAGCTTTGTGTCACGATGAATGACAGAGCCCGTTGAAAAGGGCTAAAACAAACAGAGAGGAAGTTGCGTGTTTCGCGTTCAGACGTACGACAAATATCCAGAACGAAAGTTCGAGGCGGAAAGAAACGACGGAAAGAGAAAAGAGAAGCATCGGCGCGGAAACGGTTCTATTGATACTTTCCTTCGGGACAACAAGTGCACACTTAAATGGAAAATTGTTTGACGAGTTAACTGCCACGCTGCACATTCCTTTGTGCTCAGATGTGTGACGCCCTGTAATTTGATAATTGTTCATATTCACGCGTTAGTGTCTGTTATTCTATTCATCTCTTTGTACTTTGACAAGACCATTACCCTTGACGTTTGTCTCGTTTTTCCTGTCTCTTGACAATTTCATGCGATGACTCTTTATTCAACAGATTTTTTTTTCTAACTTACGTTTGTACTTCGATTTTGGGTTAATTAGTTTTATAACATGGAGTCAGACTCGTGACGCACTTCAAATGACGCACCTAAATTTGCATGAAGACCGAGTTTTCGATACCGATTTTAATTTGTATAATCGAAGATCGCTAAATCCAAAATATACCTAACATTTCAATGTTCTTTATTTATCTTAACACTGCAGTGATAATTTAGTTTTGACGCAACTGCGAAAAACTTGTTAAGGGGTTAATTGCTGCGGGCAATTTTTAATTTGCAGAGCAACCAATTTGGGAAACAGAGGTACGCAATTTTCGAGTTTTCGTTTTCCAGTTTCGTGTATTCGAGTTTTGTCAAACTTATTTTACGACTTGGTTTTGTGGGATTTGGTGATGTGGCAATTTAGAAATATTGTAATTTGGGGATTTGAGGTTACAGAGATTTGGTGATTTGGAAATTGGCGAAGTTGAAAATTCGTATATGTGGAAGACTTGAGTTTTGAAGCTTTCAAGTTTGGAATTCGTCAAAGTTTTAAATTTCAGAAATTGGTGATAAGGAATCTTGGAAATTAGGAACACCAACATGGAAACTTAGAACCCAAAAATTTAGCAACCTCGAAACTTAGAAATCTAGAAACATAGAAATCTTGAAACTTAGGAACCTAGAAGATTAGAAATCTTGAAACTTAGAAACCTAGAAGATTAGAAATTTCGAAACTTAGCAACCTCGAAACCTAGAAATCTTGAAACTTAGAAACCTAGAAGATTAGAAATCTCGAAACTTAGCAACCTCGAAACCTAGAAATCTCGAACCTTAAAAACCTAGAAACTCAGAAATGTAAAAATATATAAACATAGAAACTTATCAATCTAAAAACTTGAAAATTAAAAAATTTCAGAATCCCAAAAACGCAGAATCTCAAAAACTTAAACCGATACAACGTTATTATTTTCTAAAAAGACCAATTGTAACCTCGAATAGAAATCGAATAACAGAATTTATTTAGATAATTCTAAGAAAATCTCTATCTGTTGTAAAGTAGGAGCAATCGGTGCCTGTGGGACGTATTGGCAGCAGGTACGTAATCGTTATCGGGGTATGAGATATTCCAGGCTTGCTGGGATCGACGAAACTTGCATCCGGCATGTAGGCGATAGGGAGGACAAGGGACACGATGACAACCAAATAGGAAGAGAGAGAGAAGAAAAGAGATTTTTGTCGGTCAGAGAGAACACGAAGGCTTGGCGTAACGCCACGCAAACGAATATTGCCAATAAACTGCCAATCCAATTTAGTTACGCAGAAAATACTGCTGCTCCTCGTTACGAACAGCATTGACTTTTCATCCGACGTTTTCTGTGCCTGACAACCTGTTTCGACCAAAGGAAAACATAAACCTCTATCTTTTAACTGTCAATGTAATTCTCCGACCTTTGCGAACGCATGGATTATATCCTCACGAATTTGATGAAATTGCTTTTGGAATTACACTTCAAACATTTACATCGTGCAAATTATTTGCTCTTTTTAGAATTACTGTGTATTGTATTAAATTTATTTTAGTCAAATTTATATTTTGAAATTATTTAGCTGTTGATTTCGTTGCTTTTTTTTCAGTTACTTTAACAACTCTGTCGTGAATTTAGTAGCTTTCAAGATATAAACTAGTTATAAATAAAAAGTTTACACAAAATAAATCACAAATGATTTTCTGTTAAAAATAGACTAACACCCCTTTCAAAATAAACGATCCAGATCTTACAACCGCCGTCTAGACAAGAAGTAAATCCAATTGTCAGTATCGCGATTAAAAGTACCAGAAGACGAAAACAGAACGAGGGGGGAAGACGGGTCTGAAAATGAAGCGGAAGAAATAAAAGCTCCGGTTGTACGTGCGATGCACTTTTACTGCATCATCGAGGCAGATATTTGTTTGGCCGCGGTATCAGTAGTGTAGCTTTTTCTGTGCCCGGAATTTCAAAGCGGTGCAAATTACATTTGCTTCGCATAGTTGTCGGATATGCTCTAGCTATAGGAAACACAGGGTATGTTTGTTTCGCGATTGAAACAAAAGCTTTTATTATCATTTGCTTTGCTCGAGCTTCGTTACATGTGCTTGCTTCCGAATTGCGTCTGCTTTGTTGTTCAACTGGCTTTAAAACGTTCTTACAGCGAAACACAATTAAACACAATTTCATTTCTCTTTCTGTGTTAATATTTCTCTTTGTGCAGTTGAAAGAACTGATCGGTTACTGTAACTTATTCTTTGTAGTTATTGTAACATGTTTCTTTTTTTAGATGCCTCTGGGTGTTTCAGGTTATATTTATTCTATTAATAGAAGATTATATTATTAGTCCTATTTGTTAGTTATAAAATAAAATTTCACATAGCATCATATTTAATGTCTTCATAAAATTTTCTTTAATTTTCTGTAACTTGAATATAAAATGATCTCGAACCTCGTGAATTTACAAAATATCCAAAAATATCATTATGACATAAAAACTCGACACAAAAATAATTAAATGTCATCGTCAAAGAATCCCAGTGTAACAATAAAATACCAAAATGAGAATTTTTATTAAAACGAATTTAGGCTCGAATAGTAATAATGAACGAACAATTACCGAATCAGAGATTGAAACGAATCACTTGATTGGCAGTAACAGTAACTTTTCGTTCGACTGGCTTTACACTTGATGGCTATTTTTCTGGCGTGCAAGGTGTTCCTCTCCCTGATATATTGTTACACAGAATCCATTTTTCATTCGCTGTAATCAATCTGTCTAAAAATAGATCGACGTTCCAGCGACTGACAGGGGACGAACAAATTCTTGTTTGGTCAGCGAAATTCTTTCCCAACGATTCGCCGTGAAACTCGTACGCCGCACTTTCAAACAAATTTCACGACATTTTATGGCTTACGAAACGATCGCACGATGCGTTTCGACATCCTTTGTAGCCGTAATAAACAGAGAGATGGAATTCTTTTTTCGATGGCTGGATTGTATCCGGAATTTCTATGGTTGTTCCGAAGTTTACTACTCTCCAATTTCAGTTGATTAATATGGAGTAAATATTGGGAGTAATGATCTCAGAATTAATTAACGAAGTTCGAAGGTTTCGGGGTGTAACAGATAGTTTGATCATTTGTTCAAATGTTGGAAATGAGGTACAATTTGTAAATAAAAATATTTATAAATTTAAAGATGCAGTGCTAGATTGTAAGATAAAGAGCTAGATAAGTTGTAAGAGAAATTGCAAGATAAGTTCAAAGATAAATTATAATGTAAATAGCTAAATAAATTGTAATATACATTGCTAGATAAATGACAATACAAATAGCAAAAATAATAGTAAACACAATAATATAAATAAATACTTTGTAATATAAATATCTAGATAAATTCTAAAATGGATTAAAAACCAACCTGCAAGATAAATATCAGTGAAAAATTGCAAACTTCAACTTCTCTTCAATAAACGATCAGATTCCGTACTTTCACGATTTCTGTATATCTACGAATTTAAATTTGCCAACAACGAAGAAGAGAAATTCCCAATAACAAAATTTTTCGACAGAATAATCAACAAGTTACAATATCGCTGCTTTGTCTGAAAATAATCAACGGCTTCTATTACCGTACAAAATGCTTTGGAAGTTCCGAAGCAATTCAACGGGAACTCCATTTCCGTTCGCACAATTATTCTTCGAAATAATTCAGTTGAATCGTACAACGTTCCCGTCGCAAATTGATACGGCTACGACGAAACGTTCGTTTCAGGTAAATAAACTTCCTCCTTCCTACTACATGTATAGCTGACTCTGCGTGAGATTGCACCAGATTAGTTTAGATTACGACCCCACCAACTGAATATTCCTAGTTTCTATGCTGACTACCGGCCTAAATACATATCTCACCCCTGTTCTTACAAGATTCCCCTCTGAGTTCCTACCTATATTTCTTAACCCCGTGCTCCGACGACTATTAGTCGCCATTTTGTTTTGCACTCGAGAACCACTCCGTTTCATACAAGTACTTCGTACTTAGCACATGCAATGATACAAGCATGTACACTGAAAGTAAGTAAATAATGGAACGTACTAAGCATGTACAAGGAGAATAAATAAATAATTGAATGTACTAAGCACATACAATGAAAATAAATAACTGATGGATAATACATGAACTATACAATAATTCACTACCTTGATGAAGGTTAACTTTCAAGAAACCTTATCAATAATTTTTATAATTAAAAATGAGTTTCAAAAATATTTACATTTGTTATTATGTACATCTTACGGGTGTTTGTAAGGTATAAGTGTAATCTCATGAATTAAGTGTATAAATTAGGTTTGTGGATTGCGAAGTTATTCTATACCGAGATATGCTTCCTCTTCTTATTTGAATTTTTACGCGATAGATTTACGGAGCAACGTTGTTTTGCGACCAAAGTTATGAATTCCAGGGGAAATCTTGACGATCGTAAAAGGGCTATGTGAGAATACTTTATGTCTCTCTTTTATTATGAACATTTCGCATCGGGAAATTGTTTTACGCGTACACATGTAAATGCCGGCTGCAGTTACCATTCTTCGTGGTGGAATAAGGAATCGGCAAGAACCGTGTTTATTAAATAATTGGAACGTTCATAAAAATTTGAGAAGTTGAACAACTTCGACTTTTGATCGTTTGAAAACCGAGGAATTTTATATAGTAGGAAATTTGAGAATTAGACAAAATGAGAATTCGGAAAATTGAACTTTGGGCATTGAGAAATTTGAGAACTTGAGAATCTGAGAACTACGAGAACTTGAAAATTTGAAAACCCACAAACCTGCAACTCCAAAATCCTGAAACTGCACGGCTCACAAATCAAAAAATTACAAAACACAAAACTGTTACAGTATCGCAAATCAACATTGTCACCACATCCTCAACAATCGTACAATCAATCGACTTGCAATAAACGTAATCTACCTGACAGAACAAACGTACAATGGAAGAGAACATAATTGCGTATAAATTGGAGGCCACAGATTGAAGTATTCGATTTACAGAAGACAGGATGTACAGGCTTGGTCTGATCCTCAGCGTTAATTACGTTCCCTTCTCACGGGACGTTGTGAGCGGTCTTACCCTGAAGATCAGAGGGCAAAATGAGCAAGAAGCCAGCTGTCGTATTCACGTCGGATCGATGAATCTCCACGGGATCCTCGTCGAAAGAGGAGACACCGTGAAACGTACTTTGACGCTCGCCTGATTCCATTTCTCCAGATATGTAAGACGGAATTCGTAATATCAAAGGCGAGGAATTCCAGCGGAATCGCTTCTTTATTTTTACGGTTTGATCACGAACATCGCGCAGCCGAGTAAGCATAGTTTCGGGAACTGCTGAATAGACGGGACAACAAAGAACATGGCTCTGAGAGTAAATTGAGGATCGACTGATCTATCATTTCGGAGGGACTTTTTTACGGTTATTTTTGCTTTTATTATTAACCGTGGGTGGGATTCACAATCAGTCAATATAAGTGGACTGTATCTGCATTCGAGCTACATATGACGCACTCAAGTTACACATGACGCACTCAAGTTACATATGATGCACTGAAGTTACATATGACATATCAAATTAGAGACGACGCACTCAAACTAGAGATGACGCACTCAAACTAGAGATGACGCACTGAAACTAGAGATGACGCACTCAAACTAGAGATGACGCACTGAAACTAGAAATGACGCACTGAAACTAGAGATGACGCACTCAAACTAGAGATGACGCACTGAAACTAGAAATGACGCACTGAAACTAGAGATGACGCACTCAAGCTACATATGTCATATTAAATTAGAGATGACGCACTCAAACTAGAAATGACGCACTCAAGCTACATATGATATATCAAACCAGAGATGACGCACTCAAATTAGAAATGACGCACTCAAACTAGAAATGATGCACTCAAACCAGAAATGACGTACTCAAGTTACATATAATGCACTCAAGCTACATATGACGCACTCAAGCTACATATGACGCACTCAACCCACATCTGCACGCTTCAAACCTGCCAAACCTTACTCGAATTTTGAAAACGCTTCAATTTGTAATTAAAGTCCAATTATAATTTGCATGGTCAAGGATTGCCGAATACAAAATCGACATAACACTTCAACTTTTCTTCTTGATTTAAATGGACCTTAAAACTTAACACTAAATAAAGGAGAGCGTAACTGTTTCTTGAATAGAAATGAATTTCAGACTATTAGAATGCGGATTGTCTCGCATGTCAGTTAATTATTCTACGTATCTAGTGATCGATTCTCGAAGCTTTCAATTATTAGAAAACTTACAACGATAAATTCATCTCAAAGTCCTATTCGACCCTCATGTAATTCCCTGACCATAAATCTTTGCCGTCACTGTTACTAACAGACTCCGTACAATGGTACTATTCAATGAAATTTTAATACTGGCTACTGTAATCACGAGTGTTTACGTAGTACTATCCATCACGTGGAGTTCTAACTAGATTTAATTAATTTCTGGAGGTGATTAATCCTAGAGTACTTATTGTTCGTCTCACTCATATGGTTGGAATCTACCACTGGAAAAGTAGTGGAAAGAGTTTTGGAAGAGATTTCTAATTCCTATGGAATCCCAGAATCGAAACTTTCAAGATTCTAGGTTCGTTAGATTTTCAACGTGTCTAATTGTGGGGATCTTATATTGTGGGGTACTTTGGTTCTAAGATTTCTTGATGTCAAGCTGTTTTGATCATTTAAGAATCTCTAAGGTCCCTAGTAATAATAAAATTCTCTAATGTCCAACTCGCAAATGACCAACTTCCTAAATCACCAAACTCTCAAATTTCTCAATTTGCATAGGTCTCCACATCGTCAGATCTCCAAATTCACTCTCCAATTTCCACGTGTTTCCATATTCGCAAATTCCCAAATCCCCACCTCTCAAATTTCTAAATTTTCAAATCTCCAAATTTCTCAAACTCCCAAATTTCCAAACGTGTAAACCTCAAAAGACCCGAAATTCTGCAATTTCCAAATGAGCAAATTAACCAATCCCAAATTCCGCTAAAACCTTAACTACCCCAATCTGCATAAGCTTAATTTGACCTAACGTGGATTTGGTAGCTTAACTCAGAATACGTTAAGTTAAATTAGGTTATGGTAGATCAAGTCAGGTAACGCAAACTTTAATTCAGTCTAGTTCTACCTCCACAAGCTTAATTTGACCCCGCATGAATTATACGTATACATTACATGAGACTAGTTAAGATAAGACTTAAATCCTAATTGAGACTACCTCTGCATAAACTTTAGCCCGACAATAATTAGGTAGTTCAAATCACGCTGGGTCAGGTTAACACTTCCCAGTAACCTGATCTAAACATATCACAAACAACCCACCACAGCACTTACACGAAATATTGATAACAATTGAAAATAACAGTACTCCGTGAAATGTAACAGTGCTCTTATATTTTTTATAATTAAAACCATTTTATGGTTGCCTTCCTTAAAACTGCATGAAAAGTGAGATGAGATGTGGGTCTACGTATTTGAGGATTTAATTTACACTGTTTACATAATCCTTCATTCTAATCCATTAAACTTTTCATATTATACATACATATATAATTATTTACTGCTAATCCAACAAATACCCAAATAAAATCGCAGCAAGTAGTACAACAGTGATAAATTCCGCTGCTCACGTAAGCCAGCTCAGCCGCATGCATACCGTAGCCAATCGTGCGGCGATAACAGAAGGTACAAATTGAACAGCGGCAACTGTTAAAAAATTCCATTGCCGCGAAGAAGCCGTTGCACGGACACTCTAGAATCCGAGTGGATCGAACACGGCAAAGGAAAGCGCACGTATTTAGATTGAGCGATATCTCGCCGAGATTCCCATCGAGAGAGAATGCTTTTGCGCAGCCGGCAATATATTCTTTCTTCTTGCTGACAGATATTAATGGCTCGCTGTTAAAACCGGGCAAAATTTCACTTACTTTGTCGTCGGACCATCTAAGACCAGTTTCAAATATTTTACTTTGAGGTACAAGTTTATTACCGTTGTTATTTTAGTATAATTGTAGGAAATCTGGGAATTTAAGGTGGAAGTATGAGAAATTGGAGGTTTGAAGAATGTCTCTGGAAATTCTGAGATTCATGGATTTGAAACTTTAGAAAGACTGAGAATTTCGGGACTTAGGTTTAGGGTTTTGTAGAATTTGATTATTTGGAGATTTGGGAATTTGGAAGTTGGAAAATTTAGAAATTTGACAAATTAAAATTTTGGGGAAAGGAGGAATTTAGGGATAAAGAAATTTGAAGACGTAGAAATGGAGGACGTAGGAATTTGGAGATTTAGGTACTTGGGAATTTGGGAATTTAGGAATTTGGATCCTTGGAAATTCTGAGAATCAGGGACAAAAATTTAAAAATTTCTAAACTTGGAAATCTTAAAAATTTCTTTCTAAAAATTTCCCAATGTGAAAATTTGTAAAAATTTCAGAATTTGTTTCTCCAAAAACTATTCCATTAAGTCCACAATTATACACACATATTAACGAACTTATCAATTACTTAGAAAAACCCTCATATCTGTCATGCAATGACTGCTATCCATTACTATCAACTTCAGTATTAATTAACAAATCACAAAACTAACATAAGACGGTAATAATTAAAAGTATCACGAAACATTTATGAGTACCATACACATGCTCCGCTTGGTATAAAAATTATGATGAGTAATCCTTTAGTCGTAAAGGAACATCGCGTGCAAGGTTTACATTCGTCCGACGATAAATTATGACGAAAGTGCTTAACACGGAGATAAAACGCTCCGATCGATAATTATAATCTACGTCGCGATTTGTAAGGAAGTTAAAAGGTTGTCACACGATATCGTTAATGCAAAGTAGGCTCGTTTATATGGCTAATAAACATGTCCTATTTAACGTGTAGAGAGGGCATTATATTGAAATTTAGGGGAAATATGGAAATTTATGTACAAAATTTATATGTGAACACGTATATATGTGCATTTGTAATTATTTATAAACATGTGTATATAGAATTATTTCACATATTGTATAATAGTAGATATGAATTTATTATTTACTGATATAAAGCTAAAAGAACAAAATTAAAAATTTCGATTTTCAGAAATATGAATACCTAAATTTTAAAATTACAAATGGCAGAATTTCATAATTCCCAAAATTCCGAAATTAAAAATTTTGCACAGTCTACGATTATAATGATCCAAAATTACTAACCTCAAAGTTTCAAAATTTCAAGAATCACGAAGTCTGATTTCAAAGTTACAAAATTGTTAACATTAAAATTCCTGAGGTTTGAGGTTTCAAAATCCCACAATCCCAAATTCTAAATCCCATAATCTAAAAATTTCACAATTCTAACATTTATTAAATATCAAATTTCACAAATCAATATTTCAAAATTTTGAAGTTTAAAAATACCATAATCTAAAAATTTCACAATTCTTACATTTCAAAACACCAAATTTCAAACTCCTCAATTCAACATTCCAAAAATCCAACACTCAAAATTCTAAAAGTTCCAAAAATCCAACACTCAAAAATTAAAAATACCAAAAATCCAACACTCAAGAATTAAAAATTCCAAAAATCCAACACTCAAAAATTAGAAATTCTAAAGATCCAACACTCAAAAATGCAAAATTCAAAAAATCCAACACTCAAAATTCTAAAAGTTCCAAAAATCCAACACTCAAAAATTCAAAATTCAAAAAATCCAACACTCAAAAATTGAAAAATCTCCAAATCCTCAAATAACCATTCCCAAATCCCCTAAAAGTGAAAAAAACGGCGTTCCTACTGTTCGCACCTACAGAAAACTAAAATCAGGTGACGAAACTCTCCGTTGATTCAATGAGCGTCGATTTAATCGTTCCCGTTAATTACCCGCCACCGTTCGATGCATTAACAGTCGACGTTTTATTTCGCCCGAATCGCAGTTCGTTGGCGATTCATTGTCGAACGTGAAAATAATTTCTGGCGAGTCATCCCCTTTGCGATTGTAATTGCTCTCGCGTATATCGCGTAAACCCGCACACCACCATAAAACGATTCTATTAAATTCCGAGAGAGAGACTAGCAATAAATTTATTCAGAAATTTCGCGTGGTGTATAGTTAATTTATTTCTCCGTTCCCGATACATGCAAGCCACACATTTCTCAACGAAAGTTTTCAGTTTGTTAACGAAAAAGGACTTTTGAAGGTCTTAGCCAGATATTTCGAAATGGCGCCATTTCGAAGGAAACGTTCCGCGAAAGGTACGCGTAGCTTTTAAGGCTTTAATACTGTTAAAAATGTCAGCGAACATGTTCGTTACCATAAAGGGATCCGTTGAAAGCTTGAAAGCCCAAGCTTGTGTTTCTTTAATCTGCATCAGCTGCAAAATCGCGAGAATCCGTGATCGAATTCGAGAATTGCGGATGAAATTTTAATAGGGGATCAACGAGCGATGATACGTCGTTCAATAATTATTTCTGTTATTTTCCTACCTTTCTTTTTAATTAAAAATTCGATTCACAATATGCTTCTCACATTGCAAATATTAAATGTGCACGAATTATCGTTTTTTCAACAGAAGCGCACAAGATAGCAAATAAATGAACAAGTAGAAAAATTTCTGCAATTCGATAATCAAATATACTTTCGCAGAAGTTCAATGTTCGTAAAAAATTTCTTTAAACCGCTGTCAAAAGAATTATTTTTACCCAATCGGATTACTGGCGCGGTATCGAAAAAAATATCGACGGATTCTTGCATTGAAAAACCGAACTTCAATCACTGGTTTTCGAGTAAAAACCGTGTCTGAAAGGAAAATATTGATGCAGTTTCACCAGATGAAACGTCGAAAATATTTTTCTCTCGACCTGATAGCTTCAACAATCGCAATTTCGACTGACAAAAAACACTGATAGGTTACTGTAAAGGATGCCGAAGGATATTTATTAAAAAGAAACGCACGGCATCGTTAACGGGGGAATTTATTGAGAGCGATGTCGCTTTTAAAGAGCGAAAACTACTGTCACAATTGCTTCCGTTTTTATTATATTTGAAAACCTGCAGAGAAACACGCGAAAATAGCTAGAGGAGATATTTCCGAATCGAACCTTTCTCTCTTTGTATAAACGTCATAAACCAATCTTTTCAGATCCGCACGCTTTGAATCGTGCCAATAAACAGAAAATGAATGAAACGCTACTTTAACTTGTGAGAAGACCGGTGAAACTTTGAAGGATCGTTCAATAACTCCATTAATTTAATGTTAGGTCTTATAACGCATGTCACAGCGACAGGATTAGACTTCAGAACAAATTCCTAGCGTTTAGAATAAATTCTAATAAAATTTCGAATTAAATAGAAAGTATATATGAAATATAAAGATCGATGAAGTGTGTATGAAGTACAGAGATAATTATAGAGTTATAGCAAGGGCAAAGAATATTGAAATATTCGCAGACAAGAACCACGTCCGCAAAGGGTTCTTTGAAGGCCAGCTGAATAGAGCAGTGGTGAGTGGTTTTTTCTCCGAGCGGTTCGATCCTTTGCGAGAAACGACTACAAAATCGACTTTAAGGAGCTTACAAGCCTCGATTCTCGTCTCCTGAAGGATCCTTCGTACATTATAGCCCGCGATATGTTTCGGTACCATGTTTCCCGTCGCCGGTCACCGCACCGCCGTGAAATTGCAACCTGAGCAAAACGATATTACTGCATCCAGCACATTATCGGACGCATAAATGTCACTCGAATCTCGTAAATTTATTTCTTGCGCGCCACTGAATATCCTGTTACTGGTTGCGCTAAATTTATAACTGGAAATAGGCGAAAAAGGTGCATTAGGGTTCCACTTTTCGATAAGAACGCTCGAGTTGAGACAATTTTTTTTCATTACATTTAGGTATCTGAAGTGTCTTTTAGAATATTTCATTGAATCTTTCGAGACTGAAAGTGTAACAATTGCTTGGAAAATCCGGAATATCTTATGGAACAATACTAGGCGATCGTAAATGGACAGAGAATGAACAGAATGCGAACAATGAAATCGTTGTGGGCACCTACAGCAGTTCTAGCGGCGTAAGTCAAGCAATATTTAGTGATAAAGCAGTAGAGATGAAATGGACTGAACTATCTAAGGTATTCACAATAGCTTCTATGTGCACTTATTGTGTATCCCTGCATATCAACATCAAATTGTGACTTGCTTCTCACCTCGGCGAAAATCGCTTTTGTGCTCATCGTCCTTTATCTGTCAATTGGACTACTTATTATAACGTTTACTACAATAATATAACATTAAGGTTTTCTTTAGATAAAGTCATCCAGTTACTTTTGTAATTAGGGAAAAGATTTTAATTTTAGTTCTCTGTGAAGGTTCAGTGAAACAGGACTAAATTTTGAGTAATGAAAATTATATTTAAATGTAGAAATTTTGTACTATATGACATAAATACACTGTACAATGTCTCTCGTAACTAGTTACGAGAAAAGGGGTGGTGGACGTCATTCTCAACAAGATTTTCCTTTGCAAGAATGGGGTTTGAAGCTTTGTTTCTGAATTATTAAAGAAAAACACGATAATTTAATCGAAGCGCAAGAACTGCGCGCGCAGACGTGAGACCGATTCTGATTGGTTCGCATTTTCCAGTCGCTCTCTGCGCGCGCACTTTAATATGAAATTTTATTTGGCAGTCTTTCGATTTAAAATATCATAATTTAGAAAATATAATACAACTATGTTATGATAATATTAACACATGATAATTCATGCTAATATTATGGTAATATTAATTAGAAACTACAAATGTGAAGAAAAACTATTGTGTCCCTAAATAATGTACGATTATCAAATACTATAATAGTATTATAAATAATTATTATCCCTAAATATTATATCCCTAAATCGAATCCTCTATAATATACATTCTGCAAGCTACCAATACCAGTTAAATTTAAGCCACTAAAATTTATAGCAGTTTAGTCGAAAGAAGTAGAAATTGTGAAAGTACTTTCAAAGACTAGACACTTTATCGTAGATTTTCGATTTATTTTGTTATGTAGGTCAAGCGTGTGGTTCCGTAAGCAATAGGAAATTCTGTACAAGGTTCCAAGGGAAAGAATTCGGAGAACCACTGATCATCACATCTCCTCAGCGCTAATATAAATTCCTTTTATGCATACTACTTGCGAGCAATGCAATATCAGACTCGCAGCCTGATTTAGGTCACTCGTTCCTACCGCCATTTTTATTTTTCACTTTATCATTCACGTTCTTCCAACAAAGAAAAAACGTACTGAATGTACAGCTCGATTGCGAGTTGATTCGAGTATGGCAATTTATATCACGAGCTACTTGCCCGGGTGAAGAAAATAAAATGACTTTAATATTGATTAACTGAGAAAACTTTAACGAGAGGTGCACCAATAATCTTGCTTATAGCGAGGAATTGGATAATTATACATAAATACGTCTTTGCTGGAATAACATTAATTAATCCTGTTTTGTTGATCTTAGATTTCGATATTGGAGGAAGTTGGAAATTTAATACAATTTAATGAATTTAAGGAGTATCTTTTAATACCTTAACTTATGATTTTACCTTAGTCGAGTCAACTTGCAAATTCTAAAATTCCCAAATACCAAACGTTCTCAAGTATCCAAATCTTTAAATAATAAAATACCAAAAATCTTAATTCTCCAAGTTGCAAATTTTTCCGCAGATATTCAAATCATCTTTGCACATCGAATGTTCTGAACAAATATGTAATTCTCAGAACTAAATTTCCGAAAATAAATTAATCTCCAAAAGATTCATAAATATTAAACTTGAATGTCCAGCATTATTTTGAAAAAAATCGATAAACGCTCTGTTTTCGTGTGATTCAAAGAAGACACGCTGTGTCATAAAAGAACTAAAGGATCCCCTTATCTCCATAGATTTCCCTACGCGAGACACTCAATACGAAGCATTTCAATTGACAGAAGCAAGCATCGACAAGCCAGCCTTTTAGCCGATCCAAAAGAGGAAAAGTAGCGAGTCGCAGAACGATGTCGCAGCATCACAAAGATCCGGCACAAAGAATGTTTCTGTTTTTCTGTAACTCGCAGAATGTTAAAGGAAGAATGGAAAATTCTGAAGGAGGAAATCCGTGAACGGCGTCCCAAGGACGGGAAACTTGGCTGGCTTCTTGGCGAAAACAAAATTTCGAATACGAACGGCGAAAGGTAAACTTCAACAGGAAAACGTTGCGTCCAGGAAAGTACATAAATTCAATCTGAAAAGCTTCATCATTGGGGTGGATGAAGACAGAAAAGGTGCACTGTTTTGCAATAGCAAAAGATTCTTTCACGAGGTGTAAATATTCAGTAATATTTTTCATTAATTTTTCTTTTTAATGACTGTAACTCGTTGGGTCAAAAAGTTATTTGAGTTTGACCCTTTGTGGAGTTTGGTCGACATCACATTTCTGTACTCTCCAGTTCTCAATTTTTCTAATTTCCAATTTTTCAATTTCTAAGTTTTCCAACTCCGAATTTGTCCACTTTCAAATATTCCAATTCCCATATTTTCCAATTATTAAATTTCCCAAATCCCACATTTTCTAATTACCAAATTTTCCAATTACCAATTTTCTCAATTCCCAAATTGTCCTATTCCCAAATTGTCCTATTCCCAAATTGTCTTATTCCTATATTTCCCGATTCCTAAATTTTCCAATTCCCATATTTCCTAATTCCCTGTTGCAATACATTGAGAAACCTTTCTTGATCTATTTTGTAAACTAAGAATGCAATAGCTGAAAGAAATTGAGTGCAAAGGATCAACATAAAAGAACATTACTTTCTAGTCTCCCTAATCCTAAAGAAGATATAGAGACATCTCAATATATTGCATAGTAAAAAGAACTAAATGTCTCACGAATAGATACGAAAATTCGTTAATTTTGACGGGTGGTGAAATTTAATCTCTGACGATTTAAAGGGTCGTTATGTCACTAAGGCTTCATGCAAGAAGTGTACGCAATCGCTTATGAGCGATAGACCTTTTCATTTAATGCAATGCAAATCCAGGTATTTCGCGTGAAAAAGCTTCGATGCGATAGCGCCATAAATCAGAGGGTCGACTGACTTGGAAGATTCAATTTACCGACGTCGACGCAGCACGGTTTCTGCAGTTAATTAATCTTCATAATCCGACGAACCACCCTCTCAAGATACATTTCTTTCGTTATTTTTCTATACGCGAACGAACCTGATATCGATTTCTCTTCTGTTATCGTTTCGACCTACAAAATTCATCGACAGCTTGTCGAATTCTATCACGACTATTTATCGAATTTTGGATGAAAATAAAAAACTGCAATTCTTTGAAAAAAAAAAAATCTCAATTTTAGTAAAATTAATTCGAATCGTTTAAAGAAAAACCAGTATAAAAAAAGAGAATATAAATTGTCAAAACCGAAACCAAAGTTAATTTCGGTCGGCCCGAAGCGACGCATGAATGTTTGATATCTTGATTAAAAAATGCAAAAGCGGCAAAAAAATGACTCGCGCGCGTGAAAAATTTGTGACTCGATCTGTTCCAGGTAAATAATTTATGTTTGATTACATTCGCAACAGTGAGCGTAAAATCGACTTCGATAGAATGTAAAATGCTTGTAGCGCCGTGGATACGGTGATCTGTTTACCTACGAGAATCATGAAAAATGAACTGCAATACATCAATTTCAAAGTTCTCCTCATGCATTACACATCTGCAGTCTCAACACGGTATAATGGTATTACGTGTCAAAACAACTGATACTTTGTAAAGAAATATCGAATTACACTTATCAGAAAATTCAACTTTCGTGCAGAGAAAATCAAGTAATGTGCATTTCAGAAAATGTACATTAATTGAGATTCTATGAGACTAGTTTGTGGTGCAATAAAATATTAAAATTATTAAGATTATGTAGATGTTGATACAGTACGTCAGAAACTAATTTTTGTAAATGTCATCCATCATTGAAATTGAAAAAAACCTAACAGTCTTCTACTATACAATAAAGTAAAAGAAAATTAATTTCTCAACAAATATAATATTTTCATGTTTTTTAATTAATATAGAAGAATCTCTCCATCGATTCAATTTTTGAGATTAAATTCATCAAAGGAGATTTTTCAAAGAGATTGTAAAAAAAAAGTGGAGTCACAGTACACAGATGAAATTTAATAACACGATGATAGAAAAAGGCATAATTGCGCTAAAAATGTAAAATCGTTGGGAAAAATTACGCGTGAGTGGTCAGTGAAAAAGAGTATCTCGCGTCAGTGACCATAATTTTTTCACAAGCTCTATAATTCGTCGAATGTAATTTCTGATAAGTCAATTTATCGCTTTGGAAGCAGAGGCCTGCGTAACTAATTTCATTCCATTTATGACAGACACTCGTGAAAGAGATAATTGAAAATTGATTCCTTCCGGTGCACGATTCTTCGACGAAATCCTTTAATCTCGTCGCAGCTTTATAAAATTACACGTCACGAGTCAAAGTACAGCCATTTTTGTACTCGGACATCAATCAGGGCTTCGACATTTAACGAAACATTTCGTTCGAACGTTGTTCTGCTCGATAATTCATGGTGATAACGTTCGTAATTAAATAAAACTGAAGCGATCAATCGGGAATATGTAAAATAAACGATACATAAATAAATTAGTTGTATGAACTTCGTGTTCGATATGCAGGATTCATTTACTCTATTTTACATATTTAGGTTATGCACAAATTTTTATTTTACAATTTCTGAAGTTTGCAATTTTTTGCTCTTTAATTTTTTAGATATTAAATTTTTTAGTGTACTTTCACAATCTACAAATTTGTCTATTCTCAAATTTCTCAAGTTCCAAATTACCCAATTCTCAAATTTCTCAAGTTCCAAATTACCCAATTCACAAATTCCTCACTTCTCAAATATTGTAATTTTCAATTTTCCAATTCTTAATTTGTCTACTTTCAAATATCCCAATTCCTATATTTTCAAATTACCAAATTTACCAGTTCTTTAATTTCTCGATTCTTAAATTGCCCGATTCCCAAATTGTCCGATTCCTGAATTGTCTGTTTCTCATATTTCCCGAGTCCAAAATTTTCCAATTCCCAATTTTTCAATTTCTAAATTTTCCAATTCCAAATTTGTCTATTCCCAAATTTTCCAATTATCAAATTTCCCAAATCCCACATTTTCCAATTCCCATATTATCCAATCCCCAAATTCCCCAATTTCCAAATTCCCAAATCCTTAAATCCCCAAATTCATAAATTTCCCAACTATAAAAATTTCGTAAATTTCGAAAATTCATAACCACGTTCACATACGTTATTTATTCGCTCGTCAATTATCAACGAGATGAAAATAGAAAAATTGCGAAGTGGTGGCGCACCATTCGGTTTCATTAAAATGAACTGACAGTTGTATCGGTTATTCAGATCGACATCATTTTCCGTTTTCTCGCCTTCTTCTTCCTTGCTTCGTTTGCACACAGAAGTATTCTATTGAATAAGAAATAGATCCTGCAGAAATTATTGTATCAACCGACTGTTGAACATTTCTTGATCGCATTATTCGAGGTACTGTTGAATTGTTTGGTTATGCCTTCTTCGTCGAGTGCATTTCACAATGGAGATGCGAGTAAGTACATTTCAAATAACCGGAAATAAGCAGCTTCTTTAGAAGTTAAGTACATAAATTTTACTTATTTACACGAAACGTATATTATACAAATTTCATTCTTGAGAGCTCTTTTGATGGTTGATAATTGACAGTATTATTAAGAAAACTTTCAAATCGTCTGCCCATGCAAATGTTATAAATTGCACATTAAGTGTGCAAATTTACGTATTCGGAATTTTATTTTTGAAAATTATTTATTTTTTTCACACTTCGCTTTCGTGAAAGTGCTATATTTATATATTTGTGTTAAGTTTGCGTTTCTATTTTTGTGAAACGTGGAATGTTATAGTTTATGAGAAACGCACGTACGTGAAATATTCCGGATTACAGGGAAATAAGAGTGAGTGAAATATCAGTGCAAATAAAGTTGCTTGAAAGTCGAATTGAATTTCAGAGGTTCGCAACGAAGCTCATGTAACCTTTATGTTATCTCTCACATTTTGCTGCTGAAATTCTGTTTCTATGATTTCTATTACGCGTGTAAATGTACATTTTCATTAAAATAAATTAGAAAGTTAAACTAGAATTTAATTAAAAACTCACACAAGTTTAACTAAAACCTTCAACAAATAACATTTTAATTGATTTAAATTGAAAACTAATATAATTAATTTTTACAAAAATTTGAATAGAAATGAAGTTTGATAATTTCAAATCATGTTCAATGAGTTTAATAAATTTCATTATTAATTATTTTAAACGTAATCAAGTAAATATTTTTAACAATGAACTGAACTTTGATGAAAATTTCTGAGCAACTAAACTCCATTGAAATACAGGACAAAATAACTTTGAAGCAGAATAAAATTTTTAACAAGCAAACTGAAGTTTCATTAAAATTTCTAAGCAACTGAAATTGAAATTCTTACAATCAAAATAAAATAAAATATAATTTCTAAGCAACTGAAATTGAAATTCTTACAAACAAAATAAAACAAAATAAAATTTCTAAGCAACTGAAATTGAAGTTCTTACAAACAAAATAAAATAAAATAAAATTTCGTGCATAATTAATTTCTAGTTAATTATCTGCTATAACTAGAAACGGCGCGATCTGAATTGGATAATGTACGACACCGTAAGTCATAAGAGAGCGCTATATCATAAAATTATTCTAACGGAATTAGAAACACTTAGCTCTCCTTTGAGTGTCTGGAGGAGAGTACTAATAAAACATAGCGTCATTGCGAAACTTGGCATCCACGGTTCGAACGATGCCATCCCGCTTGTAATTCAAGAGGCAATATCAGATTTCACATTGATTAATTCTGGGGAGTAAATTCCCACAAAGCCTGCCATTACGCCTAATAGGCTGTAAATACACGCAGATGCGTACAGAACGTGGTGGAACATACGTGTGTCTCCTATTCACCTTCCTCTCTCTGCTTCCCCTTTATTTTACGTGCCTGAACAATTCAGAAGCAAGTATTGCTAATTGACTATTCAAAAGTAACTACGGAGACTTTCGACGATATCGTAATTCTGTTAATACGTTCTACTAAATATTCCTAATTGAGTATTCAAAAATAAATTACTGAGAATTTCGACGATATTGTATTAACACGTTCCACTGAGTATTGCTAATTGACTATTCGAATCAAATTGAATTAAATTATGTGCAGTCAAATTAAATAAAATTGAAATTAATTGAATTGAATCAAATTAAATTAAATCAAACTGATTTAAATTAAACAAAATCGAATTAAGTTATATCAAATAAAGTCGAATCAAGCTGTAATTAATTAAATTAAACTGACCTCAAACAAATCAGGTTAAATCAAATTGAATTGAATTAAACTACAATGTAAATCAATCGACGCACCCACAGCGTCACTCTTTCCCAAGAGATCAGAAAATAACACACCCAAGTTATTTCGAGAGCAAATCAAACCACGTTCAGAAATCTGTAATTAACAGCGACAGTAGCGAATCACATTGTTTCGAAAACTCTGTTAATTAGTCGAAACGATTCGCAAGACGCAGACAGAAATGTTTTGTGATCGATTCATCGATATTCGGAACATGGAATTTGGGGAGTTGAGAATTTGGGGAATTTAGAATTTGGGGAATTTAGAATTTGGCGAGTTCAGAAATTGAGGAATTGTGAATTTGGGGAATTGTGAATTTGGGAAATTGAGAATTTGGGGAATTCAGAATTTGGGGAATTCAGAATTTGGGGGATTTAGAATTTGGGGGATTTAGAATTTGGGGAGTTCAGAAATTGGGGAATTTAAAATTTGGGGGATTTAGAATTGGGGGATTTAGAATTTGGGGGATTTAGAATTTGGGGAATTTAGAATTTGGCGAGTTCAGAAATTGGGGAATTGAGAATTTGGGGAATTCAGAAATTGGGGAATGTAGAATTTGGGAAGTTGAGAAATTGGGGAATTTAGAATTTGGGGAATTTAGAATTTGGGGGATTGAGAATTTGGGGAATTTAGAATTTGGGAAATTGAGAATTTGGGAAATTGAGAATTTGGGAGATTTAGAATTTGAGGGATTTAGTATTTGGGGGATTTAGAGTTTGGAAAATTGAGAAAGTGGGGAATTGTGAATTTGGGAAATTGAGAAATTGGGGAATTCAAAATTTGGGAAATTCAAAATTTAAGTAATTGAAAATTTGGTAAATTGAGAAATTGGAAACTTGAAAATTTGGTAAATTGAGAAACCAAAAAATTGAGAATTCGTGAATTTGGAGATTCTGTGACTACTCGGGAATTTAGAATTTGCGAAGGCTCCGTCCCTTAAACTTATTTCACAACTCCCCAAATCAACCACATTCAGAAATCTACAATATCACAACAATATCACATCACATTGTTTCCAACACCTTGTTAATTCATCTAAGCGATTATCAAGACGCAAACAGAAAGGTAATAAAAGCAAAGATATATCGCGATCGATAAATCGATATTCGGGGCAGAGAATTTGAGAGGGCGCCGTCCGTCAGGGTGTAAGTAAACGCGTGTGCAGAGCGTGCTGCATCATACATATGCACCAACCAGCAAGGGTGTGTATCCTTCTGTTCGATTCCAGTTAACTTGGATCACGAGCACGGCATCCCGATGCTGCCGGTCACCGTTCCCGAGGGTTCGTCCTGCAATTTAAATGACTGCGACACGCAGCAAATTCCTCTCGGGGTCGGCCAACAAGAACAGCTTACCCGCAGCCTGGTCTCGGTCGGTTCCAGCGTCTGCCGAATCTGTCACACCAACACGTCCAAGGAGCCGCTCATATCACCTTGTAGGTAAATGTATCATCGACCAAATGAATCATGTATAAGCACCTACAACTTTCGACCACTTATTTCCTACTGTCTCCACGGCTGTTTACGAGAAGTTCGACGAATTTTGCTGGGTGTGTGAGGATATTAAAGGGTTGGAGTTTTTAGGGGTTATTTTGGGGTTTTGGGGACGTGGATAGGGATTTAGAGATGGGGGTTTTTGGGATGTTGAGGTTATAGAAATTTGGGGATTTGGGGAGATTCGGAAAATTTTTGGATTAGGGAATGTTGAAAATTGGGAGTTTAGATTTTGGGACGTTGAGAAATTGGGAATAGAGAATTTTGGGATGTTGAGATAGTGGAAAATTGAGAATTTGGGGAATTGAGATTTTGGGAAATTTAGATTTTGGGGAATTCAAAATTTGGGAAATTTAGAATTTGGGTATTTGAGAATTTGGGGAATTAGGAAATTGGGGAACTGAGAAATTGGAGATTTGAGAATTTGGGAAATTGAGAATTTGGGGAATTGAGAAATTGGTCAATTGAGAAATTGGAGATTTGAGATTTTGGGGAATTCAAAATTTGGGGAATTAGGAAATTGGGGAACTGAGAAATTGGAGATTTGAGAATTTGGGAAATTGAGAATTTGGGGAATTGAGAATTTGTAAAATTGAGAAACCTAAAAATTGAGAATTGGTGAATTTGGAAATTCTAGAACATTGCGAATTCGGGAATTTAGAAATTTAAAATCTGTAACCTTAGGGTCACATAAATTTGATAACTTCCCAATATCTATGACTCCCATCTTCAAATGTCTAAATACAAAAATATGAGTTCTTCCATAACAACGAAATTAGAAAACTTGCATAACTATCCTACAACTTGTAAAATTACAAAATTACCTACAACAGTCCCCCCATGATTACGCGTTCCGCATAAACAGAATGCATGAATCGAAAATAAATGCAATTTAAAAATATGTATCAAAACGTTTCACTAAATCGGAGTGAATATGTATGTCGACTCGCACTCGATAAACCGAAATTTATGACGAAATAATCTTGACGCGACGTGGTATGATATTCATCTGCTATGTGACAAACATTCTTTCGAGCAAAAAATTGTGAAGGATCCACGGTGTGAAGTACGCCTGAATTGTCGAGAAGAGGCGGCTCGTGTGTACAACTCACTAGACGCATTCATCGTTGTTCTTTTGATTTACCGGCATTTCGAGCGTGCAAATTGATATTCCATACGTAGGTACCGTGTGAATCGAGGAACGGGTAAATCTACATAAATGTCAACGACGAAGAAGATTTCGTCGGCGATATTTCATCGGCAATAACAAGCACAACAATGTTGTTTGTCGGCACCTCGATATTGAAATTACCGTTGCTGACAAATTATTACGGCAAATAAATTTTATTCGCTTCGCAATATTATCGAGAACAAAGAATTTTATTATACTGACGATTCCGGGATATCGGTAATTTTGATTTCATCAATTAGCCAGGCATCGGAACAAAGTCCTAATTACTCGAAACAAATTTTCCTGCGAAAGATAAATAAACTAATAATCAGAGCAGAGTTAATATTTCTGTGTACATTCCTGTTTTCGAGGAAATAAAAACATTTCTCTGAATTTCGTAGAACAAAGTGGGCAGATTTTATTAGTTCCAGGAAGGTCCACTTTTGTTTTAAATTGACTGCGAGAACACGTTTCTGGGTTATAGCGAAACATTCAATTTTCGAAGCTTTCAATGTACGAAGTACACTGCTGTTGAATTTTGAACACTTCAATGTAATAGAAGAAAACTATCAGATTTTGTCGCAGCGAAAAGTGATTTCGAAAGAACATCTGACATGGTTTCATGACGTGTCGTAAAATAGCTGGTCAATTTAAAGCTTTATGGAGAAAGAAACCTGGGTAATTTTGGTGAAATTCTTAGCATAAAATAATTATGAGTCAATGATCGTTTTGCAAATGCGTGGAAACTATGGCTGGTTCACGTTAATAAGATTTGATGACATAAAAATATCGCAAAGTAGCACTAATGATACATCAATTTACAGCATGAAGCTTCAGGGAAATTACCATGCAAAGGTTTCCACGAGATTCGTCTTAGAAATTTAATAATTCTTTATTGAAACGATCGATGGACTAACTGGAATGTACACTGATTTTATTGCATTCCAACGAAGACTCAGTCAATTGCTTTATAAATATTCATAAAATATTTATATAGTCATTTTCCTTGAACTTTAAGCTTTAATTTGATATACATTAAGTGTAGTTTTGTAATACTTTTCTGTCATGACTTTATGATGTGAATTATGAAAATTGGATTGCTTGCAAATTTCATGTGTTTCAGAATCAGTAGTTGCTGTATGTGACGATTCTCCATTTTGTACATAAAATATTAATGAAACTTTTAAGCAGATTTTTTTTTAAGCTTCAAGCTTTAAAATGATATACCATACTTTTCTGTCATGAAAAATAATGAACGTTAAATAAAAATGAATAAAAATCATTAACTTCAAAACTTACAACGAAAGTTATTAAAAATAATCTCTACAATACAGCAGTTATTACATTCTTCCTCTTCAAATTTACATACATCTCATTAATTTTTATATCCAAATATCTAAATTTTTATTTCCTTAAACGAACATCCTCGTTTCGCATTTACTGCAACTTATAAAATTTGTAATAACAAGTCGACACTATTCATTTCTCTGGCAGTTACTTTTAATTGATCGTTATAATTCATGGTAAGAAACGACCTATTTATTGGTTTGAACTGACGGGAGTCAGGGTGTGCCATTAATTCTTCAACAGCCGCCATCATTTTAACTGCCTTTCAACGACGACGGAACTGCGGGAGCGAATGCTTGTAAAAATTGCGCTTTAATAGCTCGAAAATTTCACCTTTCCCCACTAATTATCCGCCTGTTCTATGTACAACGAAATTTGCTCAAGCAAAATTCATACTGCGTTAACGTTAAATCCCGTAATCGCGTAAACCGATTACGCGTCCCTTTAACGCTTTGGAGATGATGAACCTGTATAGACGTTCAAAGAAAATCATAGTAATAGCTTACGAAGTCATATGTACGTACACTAAGTCAATTCTAACATCCCTAAAACCTGTATGAATTACATATTTATTTATATATTTGACACACATAAAAAAACACGAAAATAAACATTAAATCGAAACAGTTAAATTAAATTCTAAAAGTTTCAATTATTCTCGAAGCAAAATATGGCTAAAAAGTGATTCAACGACAATAGTCAAAACGGTACATTTGAAATTATAAACAAATCTGTATATTTTCGAACGAAACAGTATCACGAGCAAACAGCAGAATCAATGGCTGTTTTCATGAAAAACAAAATAGGTAAACAACCACCTGAATGCCAGGAACAATCGCTATGGCTGGAATAAATCCATTCAGAGTTATACTCACACATCTATTGAATGCAATGACTGCAGATGTGGTCATTCGTCAACGAATACGCCCGTCCTGGGACGTGTATTTTAGCGATATCGAAATTATCACGTCAAATACGAAACGCGAATCTTGAATCACTGTTTCGTACAACAATCGGCAGGATTTTTAATAATACACTGTTCGTTGATGACAGAAAATAATTAAAAGACCTCTGTTAATTCTGGTAAAAGGATATGTACTGCTTTTTTATTAAACTTTGCAGAATTAAATTCTTTAGCTTGGAAATTGGGAATTGAGCTTGAGTGCGTCATGTGTAGCTTGAGTGTATCATATGTATACGATTCCACGTACCATTTAATCATCACTACTTGATAAATACACAAGTTTGCACTTACACTAATTAGCTGAATGAAAACAGTTAGATTTTCAGTATCGCTCTAAATATTTTAAATAACAGCAGAAACGTTACAGTTTGTGAATGAGTGATACACTTTTCATTTTTGAAAGACACCTTTTCTTCCTCATACAAAATACACAGCTCATTATCTCCGTAATAATATTTCCCTGAAAGAACCATGTGAGGTGTACAACTAGCACAGCGTATCTAAACAATTTTCCAAGACCTTACAGTTACGCAAACGAAGCGTTTACAAACAGAACAGCACATAAATGGTTCGTTTATAAAATCTGAAGAACAAAATCAGTATTTCGGTCAGTACGTATTAAAACGACTGAGCTTCAAAGCTATTTAATAAATTCGTTAACGTTATGCTGCCTGGTCGTTTCAACATCATGTTCTACTTTAAATCTGCAAAGGTAAAAAATCCCTTTTGCTTTCAGAAACCCTCGAGCAAATGTACAAGTTTACAAAATTTCATGCATGTGAATTTCAAAGTTTTTCAAATTCTCAAGTGTTTACATATTTATGATCTTCAATTCCTGTCAGCTCTGTATTCTCGAATACTAAAGCCTTGAAATTTGTAGCTCTCCAATTACCTGTGTTCTCAAATATCTTAAATTCTAATATCCTTTCAAATTCGCAAATGTGTATGTCCCTAAGTCTGTACGTCCCTAAATTTCTAGGTTCTCAAATTCCTAGATCCACAAATTTCTACATTCACAAATTCCTACGTTCCCAGATTCCTACTCCCCCAAATTCCTACGTCCCCTAATTTCTATGTTTCGAAATTCCTACATCCCTAAATTTCTACATTCCCAAATTTCTAGGTTCCAAATTCCTACATCCCCAAATTCCTACGTCTCAAATTCCCACGTCTCCAAATTCTTACATATGAAATTCCCACGTCTTCGAATTCCTATGTCCTAAACACCTATGTCCCCATATCCCTAAATTTCAAAATTTAAAAATCCCAAAATTGCAAGGTCTTCAAATATCTAAGCTCCCAAATTCCTAAAATCCATCCTAAAAAAAATCCACAGAAATCGCCAAGTGTTACACCGTTACCAATGCTGTACCAATTTCCTCTAGTTTGGTTTTTTCAAGAAAAGTCAAATTTTCTTTCGACTGTACCATTTGGAATCTAATTAAGGGCTCGTCCTGGCGTTCTACAATTTTAGCCTCGGTAGCCAGCAAAGGCGAACGAAAGAGCCACACGCAAACACACACGCGTCCACACAAGGTTTTTCAATACACGAATGAAAATCTCCGTGGCCTGACTCCTCGACTTTTTATTTTCCACCTTTCTGCTTTTCTTCTCCGCTTTCCTGTTCCTCTCTTTCTCGCCATTCACGCTAACTCCGTCGCTCCCTTCTTTTTTCCCGCCCGTTTATTTCTATGTTCCCGTTCCCCTTTTACTTCTACGCCATCCGCGAACTTAATTCAGTAGATCCTCGTGAGAATTCTCGCGAAACGACACGCGTATCGCGTGACCCATTTCTTTTCACCTCTTTCTATATGGCTTCCACGGTCCTGCATAGCGGACCAGCGTCATGCATTTAACAAGGTGTCAAAAGCTGTGGGTTCACTCGTTGCAGGAAGTGTGGGATGCACAATGCTGGATAGCTATTTATGACCCCTTTCATGATTTAGACAATGAACGCCACTGACGTTTCTCGAAATTGCTTTTCAATACTAATGTGCCTGTGCAACGTTCTGCTCGCGTAATTTTACAATGAATTCAATTTTAATAATTAGTCACATCGTTTCAAATCATTTCATATATTTTGTCACATCATTTCACATACTGGGTCAACTAATTTGAGATCATTTCAAGTATTTAGGTAAACAATTTGAAATAATTTCAAACAATTTTTCAGATAATCTGAAATAATTTAAAATATTTAGTGAAATAATTTCAAACCACATGGAATGTTTGGTTACATCATTTGAAATAATTTCAAGTATTTAGACAAACAATTTGACATAATTTCAGGCAATATTTCAAGTAATTTGAACCAATTTAATATAGTGAAATGATGTGAAATAATTTCAAATAGTCAAACGATTGGAAATAACTTCAAATATAATTTGAACTAACTAGAAGTAATTAGTGAAACAATTTGAAACAGCTTCAACTACTTAGCCAAACAATTAGAAATAATTTCAAACAATTCCATCAAAATAACTTCAAATAATAAACTGTCAAACAAATATGAATCTGAACAAAAATATTTCACATGATTGAAATAAAAATGATGTACTCTGATGAAGATTGTAAACTAGGATTATATCCCTTATACGTCCTAATTTTGTATATCAACGAATTTGAAAATATCTAATGTCCTCATCAAACATGACTTTGAGATATAGTGTAATAAAGTACGAATTGAAACGTGAATGTCTAATGGAAAATAGAAGCTAACGATAATGTTTGAAGGAGAAAGAAAGGAAATGTCATTACCCAGTTACGTTAACCGCAGCGGTACACGTGTCTCGATTGCGATCGGTTACGCAATTCATCATCGCGATTAGTTTGGTTTCGATGGATTCCACGTGGGTTGGCTACGTTTGATCCTGGCTACATACAGATTAGAATTGGATCAGACGAACACCGAGCACGTGCTATCCATTAATTTCAAGAAAATCTTCCTTGGACGCGTTTGATCAATTGTAATGGCGCAGAAAATGAACTCGGTAATAGGTTATGTTCTTTCGAGCTCCTTCTGCCACTGCAAGGAATTTTAACCAGGATTCCCTACGTTTTTTAATCGTTCCAATCATTTTATGGAACTTTATTGATGTATTTCTTCTGACGGAATTCCATGAATATGATTAATGCAATTATTTGAATAATACTGCAGTATTAATACAATTAACATAATACAATAATAAATGTACTATGAATACAATTAATATAACTAATAAAACGATACTGTACAATCAATACAAAAAAATAATGCAAATATTAATTCTTTCAATTTTCATATTTTAAATGAAACTTCAGAAGTTGCCTATAATTATAATTATTTACAAAAAATATAAAACTGAAGTAATACTTTAATATACACATACATAATCTACAACAAGCTAGCTTATCATCATATAATTACTCAAATTCTTTTCTATCATTATATTTAATATAATTATACATAAGCATAGTATTATTCAGCAATTTATCTCCTTATTTTGTAACCCAAATAAGAATTAAATCATTATGAATGTGGTTTAAAAAAATACATTTGAAAAAGTATGTACATGAAACTCTATATCTTTATTTCAATAATTTGTATTATATCATGCAATTTAAATTTAATTGAAAAAATTCAATGGCTAAAACTGCCGTACAAAATTTGAATAACATTTCCATCAATGTTTTTCCAACACCCCTGAATCAAATTCAATTTTTCCTTCATCTATTATTACACATTTTACTTGTGCAATTATTTCAACGTTACTCCTACGAACACCATATTTAAAAAATCTGTGTACATTTTTTACTACATTTTCGTCAGCAGAAGTTTAAAATATGAGTTAAAATTGAACAAACTCATATTGCATAATAAAATGTAACAAAATGTAAACAAAAAACAAAAAACGTGATTAAGCATACTATATTTTAAAAATTATATCCAAAGTAAATGATGGGAGTGCAAGTATCTCCAATTTAATTTATTCCATGGAACAAAAGAACACGATCAAATACCACATTGTTAAAATTAAACCTAAAACCGTGTAAAAAGAAGAGAAAAGCGTGATCGAGGCAAAGTAACAAAATTGATGTCAGGTGAGAAAATTGAAAGCAGAAATGTTCGCGTCGTTGGATCGCAACGTTTTTGGCTGGAAATTTTATTTGACTATTTCTCGATGAATGGCGACGAGCGAAGCAAGTTGATGAATCGCGATGGATATTTAGAAAGTGGACCCGGTGCAATTCAGTTTCCGAGAAGCGGAATAATTGAAGGAGGCAGGAGCGAACTTTTGCTTATGTATTGAAAAGCGCGACGAAGCGTGACGAGGGGAACGTTCCACGCCGGACAATATTGCAGAGATTTCAGTGTTCGAGTCGTTGGAAATCAGACAATACCGGGAAAAAGAGGTAGAACACTGATTTATCTCCTAGATTTTTATGGCGTAGCGAGAAATTCAGTTACATTTACAGTAGTAGTGGAAAGCAAGGTTATTATTTAAATTGGAATCGGGAAGTGAGGATAAAATGGATGAACTCAGCGCAATTAGGAGGATTTTCCTTTTCAAGTTGTCAAGTTGTCAAGTTGTCAAGCTGTCACGTTGTCAAGTTGTCAAGTTGTCAAGCTGAAACATTGTCAAGTTGTCAAGCAGTCATGTTGTAAAGCTGTCAAGTAGTAAAGCTATCAAGCTAAAAGGTTGTCAGGCTAAAATGTTGTTAAGCTGAAAGGTTATCAAGTTGAGAATTTGTAAAGCTGTCAAGCTAAAAAGTTGTCCAGTTAAGAAATGTCAAGTTAACAGGTTGTCAAGTTAACAGGTTGTCAAGTTAATAGGTCATCAAGGTTAATAGGTCATCAAGGTTAATAGGTCATCAAGTTAACAGGTCATCAAGTTAACAGGTCATCAAGTTAATAGGTCATCAAGTTAACAGGTTGTCAAGCTGGAAAGCTGTTAAGCTGAAAGGCTACCAAGTTGGAAAGTTGTCAAACAGAAAGGTTGTCAAGTTATAAAGCTATCAAGCTAAAAGGTTGTCAGGCTAAAATGTTGTTAAGCTGAAAGGTTATCAAGTTGAGAATTTGTAAAGCTGTCAAGCTAAAAAGTTGTCCAGTTAAGAAGTGTCAAGTTAACAGGTTGTCAAGTTAATAGGTCATCAAGGTTAATAGGTCATCAAGGTTAATAGGTCATCAAGTTAACAGGTCATCAAGTTAACAGGTCATCAAGTTAATAGGTCATCAAGTTAACAGGTTGTCAAGCTGGAAAGCTGTTAAGCTGAAAGGCTACCAAGTTGGAAAGTTGTCAAACAGAAAGGTTGTCAAGTTATAAAGCTGTCAAGCTAACAGGTTGTCAAGCTGAAAGGTTGTCGAGTTGGAAAATTGTCAAGATGGTAAGTTGTCAAGTTGGAAATTTGTCAAGATGGAAAGTCGTCTAGTTGGAAATTTATCAAGTTGGAAATTTGTCAAGATGGAAAGTCGTCAAGTTGGAAAATTGTCAAGATGGAAAGTTGTCAAGTTGGAAATTTATCAAGTTGTCAAGTTGAAAGGTTGAAAGGTTGTCAAGTTGGAAAATTATCAAGTTCGAAAGTTGTCAGATTGGTAAGTTGCAAAGTCGTCAAGTATTCAAGTACTCCAGTAGTTAAGTAGTCAATTAACATCTTCAGCCACTTCAGTTAAAAAAAATTAACTGTCAACATGAGAATCCCTCTCTACTCGAGCATCCAAGTTATAAATTTGATACTGCAATCCATTTGTAATAAGCAAAACACAAAAAATCGTGTGCAAACAAATGGCACACAGCATAAATCAAATGGTCCATCACCACGTTCCAATCAATGATTTCCAATAGCATGAATATTTCATTTTTTGCAATATTCACTGCATTAAAAGGTTAGCATGTTTCTCTGTTATAACGAAACAATATTCTCGGAAATTTTTCAATTTCACGCTTTCTATACAACTCTGATTAAACGAAATTCTCTGCAACTCAAATAGTGCATTTCATTCACCGCATAATGCACTCTAAATTATTTGAACGAAACGTTTTATACAAACTTCCATACCTACCTAATTAACCTCTGTTTCTGTATGAATTCACCGCATAAATTTATATTCTCAAATTCTCCATTTACTTAAATTCTCATCTTTCGTTTATATTTACATTAAGCACAAAACTTAAAATATTTTTTCAATTATAAAATTATCACATCACCCTAAAAATTTCACTGTTAACACCATCAAATTTGAAAGTTAATAACTATTAAAAGCTTGAAACAAAAATTGAAAAAATGTGTATTGAGGTCTAACCCTCTCGCTATAATATGCATTCTAAGACCTAACATTTCTAAGAAACCTCCTTGATGCTACAATTATAAATGATCAAAAGTCATTCAATTTGAAAAGCTCTTGAAACGATTGTTTTATGAATTGCCAGCAAGTTATACCGTACAGATAAAACGGAAGTGCTTACGATGCATTTTTGCGTGAAAGGTCTAACCGAACACAGTTAGGAAGTATAAATTTTGTAGACTTCACTTCAATTCAGCTTATTCAACGTTTCTGGCGGGGTCTTTGAGCTCGCTAAAAGCCACGTCTTAACCTGCTGAAGTAGGCAAACACACGTCTGAGAAACTTGAATACGATGCGACTCACTGACTGCAAAACGGCATAATTTTAACAGCTGCCGCCACGAGAGTTATGTTAACCCTTTTTACACTCGAGACTCTCGTTTCAGGCGTAGACAATGTTTGACGGTGCACTCAAAGTGTCTTTCAAACACAACTGCGATATGACATGTAAGGAGCCATTCTTGCTTTAAACATTGTTGTTAACATTCTGAAACCGTATGCAGAACTTTCTAACATCCGTATGCAGAAGATACAATTGTTTGTCAATGAGGTTAATAGGGTGCTTTAGTAAAGATACAAATAGAGACTTTTTAGAAAATTCGCATTCTTTTTGAAACATCCTCTATGTAATTTCAATGGCCTTTGTTTCAGAGTACAAAAACCTTCATATAATTTCACAGACTGATGAATGAATTCATTTCATTTGGAAAGATGAAATTTGAAAATATGAAATTTGTATGGAATTTGCAAAAGTTGTAAATTTGTGAAGCTAAATTTGTGAATATATCAATTTGTGAATATATAAATTTATGAATGTGTAAATCTGTAATTGTGTAAATCTGTGAATATGTAAATTTGTTAATATGTATATTTGTGAATATGTATATTTGTGAATGTATGAATATGTATATTTGTGAATGTATGAATATGTATATTTGTGAATGTGTGAATTTGTGAATGTGTAAATCTGTGTATGTGTAAATTTGTGAATATGTCAATTTATGATTATGTCAATTTGTGAATCTATAAAATTGGGAATCTGTAAATTTGTGAATCTAAATTTGTGAATCTAAATTTGTGAATCTATAAATCTGTGAATCTGAAAATTTGTGAATCTATAAATCTGTGAATCTATAAATCAGTGAATCTGAAAATCTAAGAACAACAAAACAGTTCCAAATAAATTCGATACCAAAGTCACACCACTCCGCACACAACTTGCAAATACATTTTTAACCCGTCCACACGAAACACGACACAAATAGCCATTAAATTGGCAGCAGTGTAAAAGCAAGGGTCAGAAAGGCGAGAACGGATAAGCAGTTTGGTAAAGATGTTTGAATAAGTTAAAAGTGCTTTAGCGGACCGATTTTCTATCCGTTGAAAATGGATAGAAAAAAGGCAAACAAACAAGAACGTGAGAACCGCGTGAAAGATGTAAGAAGTCGAATGGAAATCTCGGCTGTCCTCGTAATTCTAAAAGTTGCGCAACTTCCCTTCTTATCCGAGCGTTAGTATGAAATATAACGAACCTGAATACCTCGAAGGAAATAAGATCGAACTGGTTCCGTCTGGTGATGTATGCACCAACACTTTTATAACACGAATTTCGACTCGTTCGTAAGACGCAAGATTGAATCGATCTCCGATTCAGCGGGAAACGTGACGATGAAATCGTTTTGCAAAATGGACCAATCTATTTTCGACGTTCATTTGTTAAATGGCTGCCCGAAGGATATACTTCGGGAGGGAACCGACTTTTCTCTATTAATCTTCATTGCTTCATTTTGCGATTCTTCCTTCGGATATTGTCCCGGGATAATGAAGAAAATATTGAGTGAAAGCCAGTAAAATGTTGAAATAAAAAGAAAATGGATAATAGAAGCAAATAGATTGATCTTTTCTTATCAATCTTCATACTATCAGGTTAACAAGTTCGGAATTTTCATCGGTGGTAATATTCATTGAATGCTGCCTAATTGTATTGGGCATTGTTAAATCTGCTTCATTATTGTATACAAAAAATAAGATACAAAATGTATAGATACAATAGCCATTGTAAGGATAATTGTAATGGAAGTGATCAATTTGTCTGGGTATATCAAGTTTTGGAACTTGCGAATTTGGTAAATGAAACTTTCGGAAATAACTTGAGAATTTGGAAATTATGGAATATGGGAATTTTGGGGTTAAACAAAAAGGTGATTGGCTACATTCACATATACCGTCTTCAAATACTCTACATACCTAAATCTCTACATCCCCAAATCTCTACATACAGAAATTTCTACATCATCAAGTCCTTGCATCCCCAAATCTCTAAACCCCCAAATAACTAAATTCCCAAATTCCTATATCACCCAAATTCCCATATCGCCAATTCTCTATATCCCCAAATTATTACATCACCAAATCTCTACTTCCCCAAATCTCCACGTCCCCAAATTTCTACGTCCCCAAATTTCTACGTCCCCAAATTTCTACGTCCCCAAATCTCTACTTCCCCAAATCTCTACATCCCCAAATCTCTACTTCCCCAAATCTCTACATCCCCAAATCTCTACATCCCCAAATCTCTACTTCCCCAAATCTCTACTTCCCCAAATCTCTACTTCCCCAAATCTCTATATCCCCAAATTATCACATCCCCAAATCTCTACGTCCCCAAATCTCTACTTCCCCAAATCTCTACATCCCCAAATCTCTACATCCCCAAATCTCTACTTCCCCAAATCTCTACATCCCCAAATCTCTATATCCCCAAATCTCTACTTCCCCAAATTTCGACGTCCCCAAATCCCTACAACCCCAACTCCCTCCATCCTCAAATCCCTACAACCCCAACTCCCTCCATCCTCAAATCCCTATATCCCCAAATTCCTCTATTCTATCATCTAGAATCCTCTAGATCTCTAAATCCCTCTATCACTCGTATAACTGCGACAATAATCATAATCTAAATTATTTCAGATGCAAAGGATCATTGGCGTACGTGCATTTGGCCTGCCTAGAAAGATGGTTGAATCAATCATCTCGTTCCTACTGCGAATTATGTCGTTATCATTTCAACGTTATCGAAACACCCCGTTACGGATTGTAAGTAACTCACGTTTAATCGCTTCACTTCCCTAGTTTTGCTTTCTCATTTCTATATAAAATAATTAGCTAAATTGCAAATCATTTTATAAAAAGAATATATTCTTCACGAGAACATAATACAAATTTTGAGAAACATAATGTTACAATCGTTTGATCAGAAAATTCTTGAATATTTTCTACTGATTTATGGCACTCGTTAATAAATTCGTGAAAAAGCAAATCGATTTCATTGCGAAAGCAACGCACGAAAATTCAACTTGTTTTCGACTTGCATAGTGATCACTTTTATGGGAACCTTCAGGCCAGAATCGTTGAGAATATGGATTACCCATCCCAGGAATCGTAGAAACATACAGTCAGATTTGCTTATCTTCACATTACTTTCCGTCGTTACGATGGGTTTGGTAACGGTATGCCTTTTAGGTGAGTTTGCTCGCTACGAAAATGAAATTACATATCGCAACACGGCATTACCATATATCGACGTTTTTCTCGCGTGTCCATTTACTGTTTGATCTATCAGTAGTATTTTTATTTGTATTGCGATATAGGTATGCAATACTTCGTTATCGAAGGCAAGAAAATTGGAATTTCGAAGCTGTGGACCAAAAGGGCCATATGGTCTTTTCTCGTCATCGTGGTGATGGGATATATCACGACAGTCTATTTCTTGGGAAAGGTAATTACCATTTTAATTTCCTTATTAAATCAACTGAAAAATGACACTCCTCGAGCAAATTTCATTTTGGTATCTCAAATATTCTCTGACACCGTGAAGTTACGTAATTTAACAAATTGTAAATATTAATAAAAATTAATACGGGGTAATAAGAAATGATAATAACTCCAATGAAAATTAATATAAACTATAACAATATTATACAACATTTTAAGCAAGTTATGTTTAGAAAGATTTTTGCGTCATTTTCCAATTGAATATCTACATCTTCAATTGTCAACCACACATTTCTGAAGTACGAAGTTTCAAAATTCATTATATTAAGAAAACAAAATTATTATTCTACCATCTTCTACTGCTCAAAGTATGTATCTTTCGGTAACAATATCGGAGCCAATCTAAGCCAAACATAGTGATTTGATTACGTATGGTTCACGCTCTAGTTTGGCTGACCCAATATTAGTTCTACTCTACTTAGTTAGTCCAACAATTAGCTGCCATCCTTATTTGACTATCAGTTCCACCTATTTTGTGTCCTATAGTTTTATTCTACTTATTTTATTATGTAATATGTACAGTTACACGTCTCCCTTAATTTGTACTGTTACTATGCGAGCAATAGTGTTCTTATTCTACTTGTCTGACCATCAACGGTCCTATTCCACTTGTCTGATCATTAACGTTGCTGTTGTACACCTGTAAACATTAATGTCATTATTCTACTCGTCTGATCACTAATGTTCTTATTCTACCTGTCTGATCATTAACGTTCCCCTATTCTACTTGTCCAATCATTAACAGTCTTATTCTACTTGTCTGATCATTAACATTCCCTAATACCTATCTGATCATCAATGTCTTTACTCCACTTGTCTGATCATCAACCTCCATCTACTTGTTTTATCATCACCGTTCTTATTCTACTTGTCTGACCATAAAATTGATCCACCAGCAAGACAACTTGTTCCACACTTATTTGACTACCAACTTCACTTATTTCACCACCTAATGAATGGTACTAATGGTATCATCTCCGAAAAGACAAATCTACTCATCTTTCCATATTTACATTGTACTTGTCTGACCGATCGCCTGCTCATACTACTTGTCCAGCCATCTACATCGTATTACTGTTCAAACATTTCCTCTTTTGCAATGAACATCTGTGTCCATCTACTTATCCGACTACATACCATTTCCACTTCATTTGTTTGACCAGACAGTAATCCTACATTCCTGTCTGGCCATCTAACCCACTTGTTCTACAGAACTTGTCTGCTTCATTATCTGTTCTACTGACCGTTTATTTCTTCACACTACTGACGTGACTATGTTAAACTATTCTTTTACATCGTTAATATGTGAAAGATGATTATTTAAGACAGAAGTAGAATTGAAACGTTTTTCAAATATTTTCTTTGTTTATATTTAATTAATATTTATGTCAAGAGTGATTAATTAAGGTCCCAGTAGAATTCACATTGAATTTCTCTTCAGATATCTCTTGACGTTTATATAATTAATATAATGTCAAGGGTGATGAGTTATTAAGATAGAAGTAGAATTAATCTTGAATTTATTTTATAATGTTTAACGATTAGTTTCAACTGAATTGACTTGACCAACAAAGTTCTTGATTTTTTTGTACAATTATTACGATTACTATTTCTTGATTTACCTTACACTTTACTGCTTATTACACTTGTTAAATAGATACAAAGCCACAAACCCAACTCAAGTGAATACAATCATAAGTCTTATTTAAACAACAAATATCTACAAGTGTAACAACGGTATTTCTCTATTCAATTTTTTTATTATTCATAAATTTCTGAATATTTTTGACGTATCCCACATACCACTAAATGCTTTGTGTAACATATGTGAATCTTCCAATATGTCCACCTAAATATTCCGTTCTACCACTGTACATCATACAATTTAATCTAACGCACTGTACTACATCATACAATTTAATACAAAGTACATCACACAATTTAACATAAAAGCCCCATATAATTTAATGTAACCCAGCATCCGATTTACAGAAGTAAGGGCAACAAACACGGTTTCCCAACAAGTTTCTTAACTGACCGCACTGAATCTCGAACTTGTACGAGTTTCCCGTGTCAGCCACAAGCAGGACTTTTTGTGCAAATTCAAGGCATATTCTTCCCCCGAGTAATCCCCTTAATGACTGAGCAGTTTGCTCTTTCCTTCTCTTTTTTTTTCTCCAACTTTAAATCCGCCCGGTACATCCACTAGTTGGTCAGACTGAAACTTCAAACTTGCCACCTTTGTTTTCATCAAGCACTGACGGTGCTTCATTTAAATGCGTGGGCCATTTTACACACGGCTCGAGTTTCGCTATTTCCAGAATAATGAAAAGCGTTTGGTCTTTTCTGCCCGGATGGAAACCAGTTATGTTTTATTATGACGTTTATAGTTATTCTCTCTTGTCGTTTGCAATTTCTTTTATTCAAACGCGTGGAGGACATTCAAATATTCTGACGGAAATTTGGTCCAATGGATCCTCTGCTTTGTTAGAGAGAATATGTACCGTTTGTTTGAAATTAGTATTAATTAAACGTTGTAGGACATTAAAGACTATTTTTCATATATTAATTAGAAGAGGTCTCACATATTTCAATTAATTAAATACAATGAAATGAAGTGCTTAATCCTTATCTGATTAATTACAGTAAATAAAAATTTAAAAATAACCCCGACTATTCCTGTAATTTCAGATACTTTACAATTTCATTAGTTTGGATATTTCAAAAGTTTCTTTGACGATAAATATTTTCCTGCGACGTGTTATTGGCTTTCTTAGATCGTTTCAATATCGCTAACTTCGTCATCCGGCGGTCAATAGTTTGCGACTCGGTCGCATGAAATAAAAACAGCCAGCGACCGAGGAACAAATTTTTCACGGGACAAGTAGCTGTTCGAAAGTTTACAGTGTCTTCTTCAACTGGAAACTTTACATGACTGAAACGTAACCGTGCTCGAGAAGCACACCGAAGAAAATTTATTGCTTGCAAGCGAAAAGAAACGCGTTGAGTCTACTTGAGCTTGCTAGCCTTACAAGTACGCTCGGATTTCTAGTACCTTGTAAACATCCTTCTCATAAATTCACTGCTGAAACTTTCTTGGACTCCTTTAAAGCTTAGACATTATATCACTGCAATTAAAACACTGCCTTTCAGCCTGAGATCTTGCACCATAATCGGCAGTCGTTTAACGAAGAAAAATGTTGATTTCTAAACTCAAGATTCATCGCAACAAATGGAAACTTGTATAAAAATATTTAGAAATGAATATTTCTGCAGTGAAAGTTCACGTATACATCAGTGAAAAGTTACAGGTACTTGAAATATTTATTACAGTATGTATCAATAACTCATGAATCGTCAGTAGTCAATTAGTGGTCAGTGAAACGAAAAATCAAATGAAATATTTGCATATTTAAATTCACACGTTGAATTACAGCAGTGAAAATTGATACGGATATTAATAGCCAGATTACGACAATGAAATTTAATATACAGTAAAATGTGGAATATATGATCAGGCATTGACTCCCTCAGTAAAAAGGAACACACATGATGAAATATCAATAATGTGACTTCTACATGCAAAATTGACCTATATAAATTATTACGAATGCAAATAATAAACTTTTCACGTTCATTATTGAATTTAACAATACGAACAATTAATTAAATATTAATTTAAAAACTCAGATTTTATTTCATTCTTCTTCAAATAATGAATTTTAATTTCCTACTTGATTAGGCACGATGTTGTATATATGTACTAGCATTAGATAATTAAAATATATGTATGGGAATGTTGTAGTAAAATTAGAAAAGAACGATAAAGTTTCGTACCTCTGAAATATTACGAAATCGATTGGATGATTTTGCATACTAAATGACTTCATGGTAAGAAGAAATAGGTCATATTGGTTAATTAGTAGTCAGGTAATCATGAAATATCAATCACGTTGCTCAAAGAGCACTTTGGTATCAGTCAGTGCGATTTAATGCAGAGAGTAATTAAGCTCCAGTTTAATTAAAATCTCCAAGTTTTAAGGAAATTCAATTAACGACCAGCACTTCAATACCCGTTTCGATACAAAGTCCAGAAAAATCATTAACACCTTCTTCCTGAATATTCTAACAAGATCGGTATTTTAGCGACATGTATTCCACTTGAAATATTTGATATTTGGAGATTCAGAAATTTTGCAAACTTAGAAATTTCGAAAATTGAAGATGTAAAGATTTGGATATTTGGGGATTTAGAAATTTCATTATTTTGAACGTTTGGAACTTTAGAAGCAATATGGAGATTTAGTGATTTACAAATTTGAGAATTTAGAGAATTTGGGAAATTTGAGGAATTTGTGTAATTTGGGGAATTTAGAGAATTTAGGACATTTAAGGAATTTGCAAAATTTAGGGAAACTGGGATATTGAGAGAATTTGGGCAATTTAGGGAATTTGAGAAATTTGTGTAATTTGGGGAATTTAGAGAATTTAGGAAATTAAAGGAATTTGCAAAATTAAGGGAAATTTGGAGAACTTGAGCAATTTAGGGAATTTAGAGAATTTGTGAAATTTAAGGAATTTAGAGAATTTGAGAATTTCATGGAATTTGCAAAATTAAGGGAAATTGGGAAATTTAGGGAATTCAGAAAATTGGTGAAATTTGTGTAACTTAGGGAATTTAGAGAATTTGGGAAATTTATGGAATTTGCAAAATTAAAGGAAATTGGGAAAGTTAGGGAATTTAGCGAATTTGGGAAATTTGTGTAATTTAGGGAACTTGAAAAATTTAGAGAATTTAGGGAACTTGGGTAAAGAGAAAATTCAAGCCCAAACAGATATCTAATTATTAGAGGTTGAAATTCACTCGATTTAAATTTCTCGCTCTTTTTTACGACCAATTTAAACGGAAATTATTTTCCAAACATCAAAGCTACCTACTCGGAGTATCGCCTCTCGTATCTCTACTCTTCGAGTCATGATTTTCCGAAGTTCGATATTTACCGCAGAGAATCATAATATTTCGCGGTCATCTCGTCGCTCTCGATATTTTCGTACGTTTATCCGGAAAGAAGGCGTCGTGTCGCGTTTGTTCCAGCCGAGTTGACCAGCGACGGTTCACCTTTGCCCGTTGCTTAAATGCGTCCGCTTCGGGGCACAGTGTTATCTGGGTCGTCGGAATCGTGTCGCGTATAAACATAAACCGCGAAACGGAGAAAGAAGAGGCTGAAAAAGGTTAGCGACCTAGACCTGCCTCCGAGCTATCTCGAGACGCAGCGAAATTCCTCGTGTTTTTGCCCTCGAACGAAACGCTCGATAGCATTTTCCGCCGCGGAGAAACAACCGACGCGAATGAAACCGTACGTTTACCCCTCCTGGGAACGCTAGCTGGCTCGTTCAGGAAAGGAATTCGTCGAGCTCTTTGTTTTCGAGAGCTGGTTTGTTTCGCGGTAATTGCGCCGACGAGAACTGAAGGCAATGAAGCTGTTAATCTTCGGATACAGAGGAAGGTGATATGCTTCAACGGACGCCATCGCTATGATCTTGTTAATTTTCATTATGTTTCACCGTTTCCTCCATTCGAAGGTTATATGCTACATTTTCAGTCATAACATTTCATATCTTCAAATTCTCAGTTCTTGGAGTTGTATTTGAGTTTGGAGCTTTTACATTTTTAGGTCCTTAAATTGCAGTTTTAGAATTTTTAGATGACTAAATTATTAAATTTGCAAACTGCAAAATTGTATACCTTGAAATCTCTAAAAATCCCCATATTACAAAATTTCTAAATTTTCAAATCACTACATTCTATATAATATTTATGCAAATATAATGATACATAGATACAGTTATTTTAAAAGTATTACATATCCAAATAATACATATCTAAATATTGTTAAAAATATTAAATGTTATAGAACAATATTACAGCATACAGCTAGGATAATATTATAAATATTAATAGTACATAAATTAAACTAAACTTCGTTTAAAGTTTGCCATTTCACAAAACCGAAGGCAACGAAAGAAATAAGAAAGAATGGTAGGTTAATAAAGTTCTCACGCGCATAAGCATTTTTCTTGGTGGTTATATCTCAACCAAGTTGGTTGGTTACCTTGGAATATAAATTAACGGGGTATATCCCTGGTGAAGTGGCAAGTTATTAAAATTCTATGGGAGGAAGTTGAGCTTGACGGAAAGAAACGTAGCGTGCATAGTGGTTTAACGTTTCCGCGGTTTCTGGAGCTAGAGAGATAGAGGGATGATTCAGATACGAAAGATGAGAAGATAATTAAGGGGAAAATAAACGTGAATGTGGTGTAAGGTAATGGGGGAACTATATGATTCCTCGAAATGTGGTTTGCAGCTTCTAACGGAAACCGTTTCGAGTTATAACGGTTCATTTGCAGCGGTTTCCTCAGACACTCATTAATATCATTTCATACTGCTATTCATATACTCGTTGCGGAAATAGATAGTTTACATACAAAATTAATATACATACTTTGAGTACATATAGATAATGTATTATTTTAGGGATTTTTATTGACTACTATTGATTGCAAATTTCAGAATTTGAAGATTTAAGAGATTTTAAAATTCAGGTAATTTGGGATTTGAAATGTAGAATTTAGGAATCTACAAATTTGGGAATGTAGGAATCTGGGATTTTAGGAATTTTACAAATTCAGGAATTTCGATGTGTGAAAATTTGGGGATATGTGAAGTTTAGAATATGAATATGTGGGAATTTTGAAATTTTGGTACTTTAGATACAGAACTTAGAAATCTAAAAATTTGGAAAATATAAGAATTTCGGTGTTTGAAAAGTTGGGGCTTGAAAACTTGAAAATATTGTATAAAAATTTAGGAATTTGCAAGTCTAGTAATTTGAAAAATTTTATATTATTTCACAACTAACAATCATTACAAACTGATCAACAGAATATTAATAAATTAACTATTTCTGATCTATTTCTTATTTAATTTTTCCCTCCGAAAATGCCAAAAAAATCAAAACCAGCCAATTTGTCATAGCACAAAGAAATTTTCTCCAAAATCTACAGTGATGTCGAAAGTGACCCGGTATCGACAAACTAGTTATTCCTGTTCCCGTCGATCCTTCAAAGGTTTAACCGGAATTCCACTGCGCCAATAATATTTCGAAAACAGTCGACCTTTTGAATACCAGAACGTTTTTCCAAGAATGTTCACGTGCAAGTGCTCTCGAAACTATTTGGTATGACCGTGCAAAAGGGAAGAATCATTTTTGGGAGGTTGAACATCGAAACGAATAGGGGCAGATTTTAATTACAAAGGATACACCGTGCAGAAAATTAAGAATTTTTACGCCACATCTCCGTCACGAAATTTAACAAGAAAATGAGCATCGTAGGAGGAATATCTGAAGCGTGTTTAATAGAGGCACAAGTTCCTTTTATGCTGCTTCATAGCAACGTCAATCAGCCTATAAAACTTTCATCTCCCCTCATTTTTGAAGTGCAATTCAGTTTTATAACTAAACGGAGATCAACTCTGATTTTATTCGCAAATTGCAGGAAAATTGAAGTGCTTTGCAATATTCACAGCTTCCATAATTTCATTGAAAATTTATTATTTATATCATCATTAATTACAAGAATGATATTTTTTTTTTAATATTGGAAGAATATTACAAGCGGTACTATGAATAGTATTATTGAACTACACTATACATTAGAGATGTAATAAATATTATTATACTGCAAATTTATTACACAAAATTGTTGTAGATTTATTGTAGAAATTATCATAAATTACTACAAATTTCATTACAAAATTTATTATATTAATAATGAAATGCAGTGCATAAATTATATACACATGTAGCACATATACACATGAAGTATATTTCATAAATTATGCATAGAATGAAATTCATATACAATTTATAAATCATATAACATGTGTTACACAAATATAATAAACGAGAAACATAATTTTACTCTTTATGACGTAAATACTACAATATTCTTAATTACCTAATTTCATTAATTTAACAATGTAACTATTTTTATAGTACACGTCCAAGACTAAAAATAGAATTTACCAAAACGGTATTTCAAACAATATATCACAGGATAATATTAGAATTTGCGTGAACTTTATCCTTGGAAGCTTCGTCAACGTTTCCAAGTTTCCGCGAAAGAAATTCTTGTAAAATTGGTCGTGTTAGAAACGCGAACAAAGTAAGGGGGGAATATGAAAGACAAAAAAGGTAAACTGAAAAAGGGCCAGCAAGATATTGCAAAAAATAAAAGGGCGAAGGTAGGTTGCACCAGGAATCACTAGGAGTTCCTTTCATCCTTTTGAAGCAGCCTGCGGTTGATGGAGGCTGTAAAAATACAGCAAACACGCCGCGGAATTTCCGCTATCGCTTTATACTTGACATTACATGGCTCGCGTCCAATATTTCCTGCTACCGACTCGGAATCGACGTTTGACAAACGATAAGACATCGAAAAACTTGTATTCTCAAATTAACTGCACAAAAGAATAACAAAACTACCTTTTATTTAAGTGCTTATTTCATTCTGGGGAATTTTGGGGTTTTGGATGGTGGTATTAGGGAATTTTTGGAAGTTGATATTGGGGAATTTTTGGAAGTTGGTATTAGGGTATTTTGAGAAGTTGGAATTAGGGAATTTTGAGAAGTTGGAATTAGGGAATTTTGTAAGATTGCTATTGTGGAATTTTGGGTAGTAGGTACTAGGGAATTTTGTAAGTTTGCTATTGTGGAATTTTGGGGACTAGGTACTAGGGAATTTTTAGAAGTATACTATTGTGGAATGTTGGGGAGTAGATTCTAGGGAATTTTGTAAGTTTGCTATTGTGGAATTTTGGGGGAGTAGGTACAAGGGAATTTTCTAATATTGCTATTGTAGAATTTTTGGGAGTAGATATTAGGGAATTTTGTAAGTTTGCTATTGTGGAATTTTGGGTAGTAGGTACTAGGGAATTTTGTAAGTTTGCTATTGTGGAATTTTGGGGGAATAGGTACAAGGGAATTTTCTAATATTGCTATTGTAGAATTTTTGGGAGTAGATATTAGGGAATTTTGTAAGTTTGCTATTGTGAAATTTTTGGGACTCGGTGACTTAGGTGACGCACATGTGCGTCACGAGTCAGACGCTTCAAAATACTCCAAAGGATGAACACTTCAATCTATAATTTTCTAAGCATTTTCACACACAGCTAGCTAACTATTGCTACAATGTTAAAACAATTAACGAAAGTTAAAATATTAAGGACATTTTGCCTCCATCCTTGATGATACAGATTATAATTAGAATTGAACCCATATTTCAATCTGCTTCGTCACATTACTGTAGTGTGACACGATATCGTCACTCGCCACGCTGTTGTCACACTACAAAGGGTTAAGCAACTCATATGCTCAACAAGAGTAAGAACACACAAACGACTTCCCAGTAATTGCACATAAATCACATCAAACAGCAAAAAGGGTAAAATGGTGGTAGTAATTCATGCAGACGGTTACAGCATAACACAAACGAATCTCTAGTAATAAATTACGTATAAATCAGAGGAAACAATTGCAAAAAGGGTGGAAGGAACATCCGTGCAGGTACGGCTGGAATATTTCAATAGGAACGACACAAGAATTTCAAGCGAAATCATGTTCCTACCCGCATAAATTGAATTCCTATCGAGTACTCGAACCGGAATCCGGTCAGTGCACATTTAATTAAGAATTATCACGTACACGTGACAGGTCGAAATCAGTTTCATCCGCTCTCGATCGGGGCACTTCGACGACACTCGGTGCTAATTTATCCCCTGGAGTATCTTTTGTCCTTGACAACTTCACCTATCTGTAGAGTTTAACAGCTGAAAGAACTGTACTGAGTTTTCTCTGGATTCTCGGGTCATTTTTCTTTTCAGGATCAGGTGTCGCCGTGGTACAGGTGGTGGAAGAGCACCGTGAATGTCAGGCTCGTTATGGACCCTCAACTGTTCAGGAGACCGCATGACTCTTTTCATGGATTCGACAACCAAACGACAGACAATGCTGTTTTGCATAATGTCAGGTTTGTATTGCACATGTCAGATAATGCAAGAAAATGCATTTGAATTGAACTGTTCGGTGTCAGACAAGTACTTGTTCAATGAAGATTCATATAAATATTGCATATGTAGTTGGATGAAAATTTATTAGAATTTATTAGAATTTCACTACTAGTCAAATTTAAAGCGTTGCAGACTTCATTTTAAGGAAAATATAGATTTTCTCAAAATGTATTGTATTTTGAAAATATTTACGTAATATTCACTTGGAAGTTATATGTAACACTAATTAATTTTCAGTTCTATTAATTCTAACTCCGAAGTGAAAATCGTAATTAATTGATGTAATTAAACTTTTCCAGATACATCGGTGGAAATCCTCAATGACGATAAAAGAGTTTCAAATATTACCCCTCTAGTTCGATTAAAAGAATGAATTATTTTAATTGTAATACAAATGTCATTCAAATCTTTCGTTCTGAATAAAGATCTACTTTTCCTGACGTTTACTTAAGAGTTCTTTTGCATAAAAATATATTTTAAATCAGATGACTAAGGTTAAGTCACAACCACATGTGACTAACAAAAAAATACTAGAATGACTCCTCGTAAGGAGTACTAGTCCAGAGTAAATAATTTGAAACTACAAACGTAAAAAAACGAAAAAGCATCTAAAACACTACCGTCAAACTAATATATCCCCTGAAACTCGTACCGAATTCTCGCTGTAACATGCATTCCACGAATAAACAGCAAAGAGGACTTCCTACATCCTCCGTAATATTTCAGCAGCATCTTGAAGCTATTACAGCAGGTCCAAGTTCAAGTATTTACATTCGTCCAGTATCTAAAGTAGCAAGATAACCGTGGTTGTTTGTGCCTAGCTTCAGAACGAAATGTATGATAATAGCGCGATATAAATAGTTGGCAAGCAGCCAGTCGAGTTAATTGCTAGATCAGCAGTAGCTTCGTTTTCTCTGTGCAGCCACGTCCGGTCGGGCTAATTTTTTCTTGGCAAAAGGTGCGCCTCGCAAGATATTCTCGTTTAATGCATCGCCGTGGCTGCACCTGCATTCGGATCTCATTTGGGAGATTAAATCTTTCGTACGAGCCGCGAATTATGTACAGTTTCTAAGACAGACAAAATCTAAAGCCTGGGTGCCAGATAAGCAGATGAATAAAACAGATTCGCGCAATTAAAGCTGGAACCTTCTTCGTGATATATTATTAAGATGTTCCACCGAATTTATTTGATGCTTAACTGCACTCTAGATTACTGTATTACACATGCAAAACCTCCAAATTAAAATTCATTTTGACATTCTAATTTAGAAGTGAAAACTAACGACAACTAACGAAAACTTAAGTTCAGAAATAGCTAAAATGACTTGCTATACATCCTCATTAGATACACACTAAATTTTCCACAGTACCCCATTACAACCCAAAAATATCAAACAAATGTAAAGAGTTTAAGAAACTAGACCTACGTAGATCCAAATCGATTGCATCTACCAAAAGACTAAAATATTAATTAAGACTATTTGTAAGTGTAAATGTTTTTCTAAACATGAGAACACGTATAGGATCTTCGATTTGGGAAAATGAGGAGGACTGTCGTTAGCGATCAGTGTACACAGAGAACAAACGGCGAGGCACGTGTCAAAGCGTCGGTAACTACGGATCGTAAGCGGCTCGTTGGTGCGGCCATTAATTACACCGCCTAATTCCGCGAATTGGTCATTAAGGATCAGCTGTTCCGCACTTAATGTCAAGCTAACCGCGCAGTTCACTCGGCCCCTGATCCGACGATAGTCAGTACCTCTCCTTCGCAGGACACTGTAATTGGTTTGTTGAAGCTTAACTAACTACCGGATAAAGTCGAACGAACCGGCTGCCGTTTAAACGAGGATTATCCCTTGCCAAATGAAGAATATTTACTGCTAATTGCCCGGATTTCGATTTATTTCTCCGATAAGAAAATCTTACGGAAATCTTTTCTTGCTGGATTTCTGTCATGGTTCTATGGCGGGGTTTCAATTTTTCTATACACGTTTTTAATTTCGCTATGGTTTTCTTGGAGTTTTTTCAAATTCTTACATTTTTCAGGATTTTACATTTCAAAACCCATTCCAAATTTTCAATTCCTCAATTTCTCAATTTCCCAGATCCCTAAAACCCTACACCTCTAAATTTTCAAATCGCCAAATCCCTAAACTCCAAATTCCCCAAATCCCCAAACTCCTCATTCTCCAAATCCCCTAAACTTTCAAATCCTAAAATCTCTAAACTCCTAATTCCCCAACTCTCCAAATCCCTAAACTCCTAATTCCCCAAATTCCCTAAATTTCCAAATTTTCAATTCCCCAAATCTCTAAATCCTCAATTTCTCAAATCCCTAAATTCCTAATACCCCAAATCCCTAAACTCCAAATTCCCCAAATCCCCAAACTCCTCATTCTCCAAATCCCCTAAACTTTCAAATCCTAAAATCTCTAAACTCCTAATTCCCCAACTCTCCAAATCCCTAAACTCCTAATTCCCCAAAATTCCCTAAATTTCCAAATTTTCAATTCCCCAAATCTCTAAATCCTCAATTTCTCAATTTCCCAAATCCCTAAATTCCTAATACCCCAAATCCCTAAACTTTCAAATCCCCAAATCTCGAAACTCCTAATTCCCCAAATCCCCAAATCCCTAAACTCCTAATTCCCCAAATCCCTAAATTCCCAAATGTGTAATTCCCCTCTAAAACCACCAAACACTGAAATTTACCAGCCACATACGAAATAAAATCCCATAAATTTCATATTGGCATAAAATGCATAAAGATACTGATGGCAGATTATTAAATATCGTACCCAGATGAACGATAAATTATGCGACAGTAATTTCTGTTCCGAAGTTAAGCAGAATTCCGTAGGATACGAGCGTTTCCCGTTGCCCGGGAGTACGCTCTGCATCCAATTTTACGTTTGATCGTCCTTTGTATAGTTTAGTTTTTGTATGCATCTGCCGAGACCTTGACGGGTGAGAAACGGTTTGTCGACAAAACAAATGTCACTGCGACGGGATAATTAAATTCTCCACGACCGACATAGAAAGCGCCGACAAAATGAAGCGCCAGCACGAAATATTTCAGATAGAAAATTGAGCACGTATGCACGTTTTTGCGTTGATATTTAATTTCTGGGATACGCCGCTCGAATTTTGTCACGCCACCTCTGCCACACATATCTTCTAATTCGCAATATGCTGCAAAATGGTACGAGCTTCGCCATTCGACCAAATTATTGTTCGCGGAATTTGCGTTCCAAGAATTCGCTCATATTTGGAAAATTGGAAATTGGGTAATCGTGACGGTTTTTTAATTTTTAACCCTCTAATTTGACAATTTTCGATGTTTTCTAGTTCTTTTGTTCTAGAATTAAATTTGGAGCTTTCATGTTTTTAAATGTGGAAATTTTTTTATGTGGAAACTTGGAAATTTTTTTATATAATAATTTGTCATGTCTATGTTTGTGAAGTACTACATTTTCGTGTAACCATGCTTCTGAATTTCTAAATTTCTTAATTGAAACAAATTTCTAAATCTCCAAGTCTGTAAATCTCCAAATCTCTAAATCTCCCAATCCCTAAATCTCCAAATCTGTAAATCTAAAAATTTCTAAATTCCTAAATTTGCAAATCTGTAAATCTGAAAATTTCTAAATCTCCAAACCTGAAAACTTCTAAATCTCTAAATCCCTAAACTTCTACCGAGGTTTATAAAATTTCTGATTTCACAAATTTCTAAATTTCCAAAAAACTCCCGTATCCAATGCTCGAAATGAAATTTCCGAATTTGGAAACACCTGAAAGATTGTAAAACTGTGTCCACTACGTCCCTTTTGTAAACTCGACTGTAATGTTACAGAGTTAGCTGCATTCAGAATTTGAATTTTGTTTCGAGCGACTATTCCGAACAGTTTTGCACGCTTTGTTAACTGACCTATTTCTGTTTCCGACGAAAGGGTAATTAGGGGCAATTTGATTTAGTTTCACTTCTTTGAGCCACCTATACGGAAGCGTCTCTCTAAAGTGGATTATGAACTCCAGTAAACTTGTAAACTTCTCTGAAATTGTATAAAATAAAATTAGGTTGTTCCGTTTGCTCACTTCGTTGCTGCACGTTGCTATTCCTTAACAGGATTCCGTAGTGTTAATATTAAATTCATAACTTAATACCGTCCATTAAGTCGTCTACGTTTCAATTATGTATCAGAGAATTATTCGGGAGCGAAATTAAAATTTACCCGAAAACATATTCGACGAATTTGTTAAGGTAGAATACATACTATCCAACAAAAACAATGAAATATACAGGCAAACGATATAATATCTTCTATTATATATTTCATTCTCCATATTGGTCCCTTCTGGCCTCGGTAAAATACACTTTAATCCTGCAAAATCTATGGTCAACTCATTTTTTTTTCCTACGGATTGGACCGCGAGTGCATTGTGGTTATTAAAATGTCTCGTATGTATGGTGTTCATATTTCATCTGTTCGTTTCGCTTTCTCGATTTTTGTTATTCTGAAGCATATTCCGACAATATACGCCACATTTTAATACCCAGTTATTTAATGAACATGCTTCCGGAAAAACTAATTATTCCCAATATTGTTTGCGTTCCCGCTCGTTCCTCTACGCTCTATTTAGAGCAAAATGCTCTAAATAAACTTTTTCGGCTAACATAGTCGGTTATTATAAAAAGTATCGCCGAGCGGATTACCCGCTTATTTTTTAGCTTATTTCAACTCCGTCACATATTTGGGTACGCGTTGGAATTATTTAACGAGCTCGGTTATATATCGTGAAATAAAATTGATACACCGTATGGTTTATATGAGCAGTCTGTTTCTGTGAATTTAATACGGAATATGTATTACGTTCACTCAGCTGATCAAATTGATGAATTTCTGGATGTTTAAGAGGGTGGGTTTCTAAGTTTCAGGGTTACTATGTTACTACAATTTCTAAATTTTAATAAATATAAGGGGTTGAGAGGTTAAATCACGATGTTAATTCACGAAATTGGAATCTGAGAAGACTAACGTTTCGCAACGCTTAATAACGCTTTTTCACTGGTTGAACTTATCACATAAACGGGGTTTCTTCAGCACCCCGTACAAAATTCATCGCGAAACTCGAATTGGCAGTATTTTAGATTCTATCCGGGAATTAATGGAATACGACTGAACGTGGGAACGGAAATTTGCAGTTACATATTGGATGACAATTTTAAAGGAAACCAAGGGAGCCGAAAAAGCCAATTGTCGAAACTGCTGACTACGAAATAAATGGGGTTACGCACAAAGCATTTCCCGCTGACGAATGGAATTTTTAAAGGGATCCAAACACGCGATACCCTTTGATGAAACACCTATTAAAGCTCACGGGTGCGAAACCATCGGGTTCTTGAACTTTGCCCTATCGACCTGTGAATTACCAATATTTAACCCCTTTCGCGCGTCTGTTTATTGGTTCCGAGAGAAACTTGTGTCGATTTTCACGATGAACAGTAAAATCTTTTACGCCTCCGTTTATTGCATCCGCGTTTTACGACTCCGTAAGTATCTTTAATTTCGTGAACAAACACCGCGTACCTTGTAAAATTAAATCCTTCGATCCTTGAATTTATTAAATGAGGTTACGAATTTAAGTAACTTTTTCGTAAACTTGCCCGACAAACTTAATATACAGCAATAATTAAAATAAAACTGTAAGTAGCATTATATAAATTTCGTAGGGAATCTGCAAGATTACCATAAAATGAAAATAAATTAAAACGAAGCAAACTTCAATTTGAAATTACAACGAGGGTCGTCAAGAAATAGCAGCAGATCATAGTTAAGGTGTAAATCCAGCAGGGAATTTAATAAATTCTACTATTAAACTTTTCGATTGAGTTGTTGTATTCCTGCGAGAAAAGCGAACTCTTCAATGATCAACTTGTTAGATACAAAATACAGTTGGCGTATTTCGACGGGAAAGAGGCAACGTATTCTACAGTATATTATCGCCGATGAAACAACAGAAACTGACAAATAAACGCGTCTAATATCTGTCTGAAACTGCGTTGCGAGAGCTTCAACTTAATCCTTTGGCTTTCTACTTTGCCCATGGTAGAAGTCCATTTATCCGAGGAATAAGAAGCGTATAGAGATGATTTATTGTCAGACGGATTATGCTAAGGATGTTGCATCACGAATGCATATCTGACGATGATAAATTATGCCGAAATAGGGAAATTGTGTAGTGTTGCTATTTTAAGAAACCAGCCGTGTCGGAAATACATTTTTGATGATTTATGCGATCGAAAAATGTACGATCCATGTTTGCGTTCCTGTATGTCCGTCTATACATTTTGATCTGATCAGTTGATGGATAAAAATTACTTTGCAAAACATCAATGATTATGGTGATCGGAAGATTGACTCGCAAGATTGTAGAAATTAAGATTAATCGAAATTATGTCACATTAGTTTGGGTATTTCTAAATTTGGGGAAATTTCGAAATTTGGAAATTGGGAAACTTGGAAATTTAGGGAATTGGGGAATTGACAATTTGGGGATTTTACAGTTTGGGGATTTTATAAGTTTGGGGATTTTAGAAATTGGGTTTTAACAATTTGGGGATTTGACCATTTGGGGATTTTACCACTTGGGGATTTTACCATTTGGGGGTTTGACCATTTAGGGATTTGAGAATTTGGAAACTAGAGACTTTGAAATTTTTGGAATCCAGTATTTAACAATTTTAAGAATTTAAAATTAAAAAAATGTAGGCCAAAAAAAAGTTAACTAAAAAATACTAAAGATAAATGTCCCTTGTTTCGTACAACTCCAGGAACTTGAAACTTTGATAAAGCAACTATCATAAGTTTAGCAGGGATCCATAATTGTCATTGTACTTAGGATGAACTGGCACTTAAGAAGACAAAATACTTCCTCGTAACACAGCACATTAGACCGGAAGAACATTCAGAAACACATTAAATTTGTAGAAAACTATTGGTCGTTGCCGTGGCAAGGAAAAACAGGGATTTTCCAAGGATCGCAGCGCACGGGAATCAAATAAATTACCGGTGAATTATAGGTAAGTGCAGTTTTATAGGTGTTTCAAAACTGTAGCCAAGAAGGACGGTGTTCCATAGCAGTTTAAATCTCGTCGAAGGCGTAACAGAACTCGGAGTTGGCCTTATCTTCTTCTTCATTCGGCCTCGGGTTTAATAATCCGATGGACTACTTCAAAAGAGTTCACATATCGAAATTTCGTCAAATGTGTAAATCCTCGAAACTCGACATACTACGTCGTCTTCTCTGCGATTCGATATCATTGAAATTTATTTAAGACTAATAGAAATTAGTGATGGTAGGACAATTTGGTAAACAGATGAACAGATTAAAACAGTTGATAAACAGATTTCAATAAAAATTTGAATATCAGTGCATTTGCAAAAATTGGGTGATTAAATTTTATTACAATAGTGACATAATACAACTTAACCTATTCTACAAGTCTAAATTAATTTTACATGAACGTTAATTTCATTTAACTCAAATTAATCTAAATCTGACCTGAACTGGATGAACTCCATCTAAACTTGACCTAACCTAAACTGGGTTAAGTCCATCTAAACTGGACGTAAACCTAACCTAACCTAAACTGCCTCAAATGAATCTAAATTTGACGTAAACCTAACCTAACCAACTTTAAGTGAACTTACTGTATACCTAATACAAGAAAAATTAACATAACACTTTTACCTAATTGAAGATAAATTAATTTAAATATAGTTGAAAAAAGAATAAGCTAGAATTACACTCTAGATAAATGTTAGATTAAGGTTGAAGTTTAAAGATATAATACACCTATAGAAACATCTTTTGTATGTTTTATAACAATGAACTTCTGTGTTCGTGATAAAATATTCTTCAGTTCTGCTCTTTGTTCTTTTTATGCTTCTGCAGCTTTTCTGCGTGAAAGTTCGTAGGTACCGGTTCGATTGAAATCCACTTTTATTAATCGCTTTGAACCTTGCTCTTTAATGAACGCTTTTCTTTGTTCCGAGTTTCATGGAGTTAGAAACTGTTGTTCGAGAATATTTTAAAATCCTTTTCTACAATGATTAATTGTTTCTCAAACTCTCGGCTACGTATGCTAATCTGAATAATACCTTGTATTCAAATATTGCTAATTAGATGCATTTTTATATTACCATCGAATTATTTAAATAATCTCTAATACTAATTCTTAGCATTAATTAATATTAATATCTACTATTTCTACATTTAATATTAGTATTAATCTAGTAATAATTATAGGTAAATATAAGTCACTGTCATATCACTTTCCCAAATCTGTCAAATTTGAATAATACAAGAAATATAACTTGCACTTTTTTCAATGTTATCTTCACAGTAAAAATTAGAGAAAAAGTAAACATTATAGTAAAAACCTTTATAATAGTAAAAATTAGAAACCAGAAGAAAAATTATCAAACAAAATTATGTTAAAATATTTGTTCAACCTCAAATCGACCAACACAATCAGTCATTACTAAATAATTTTCAACGACAATTTGATATAATCTAAAATCGTACCTACAACTCCAACTGTCGTAATAAAAATTAATAACAAATGAGGAACAAAAAATCCTTGAAATACCGCTGAAAACTTGTACCTACACGTAATATGCGTTCGAGACCTAAAATTTTCCCAGTAACAGCGAAATACAGAACCTGATCAGATGTTTCGTGAATTTCGATCGTTATCAAAGTTCGTTTACGAAAGCGTATAATTTTCGAATGGCGAGTTCATGATTTCGAAGCATTTATCTTGTGAGCTCACAGCCTGCCGGTTTTATTATGAGAACAGTTCCATTTTTGGAGCCATGGGATAACGTGACCCACCGCAATCGAGAACGTATTCTGTCCATGCAGCAGATAGTTGGTTGACCCGATCCGGTCATAACCATTAGAGTTGGCTTTGCTCCTTTTTCCATCCCTCTTTCCTTCCGTTTGGATTTTGCATCAACTGCACGTTTACTACCAATATCGAGTCCCGACTTGGTTTACGATACCGAAACGACATTGTAACGAAGATAGAACCCGAAAATCTAATTCCACTGCGTCCAACTAATTTTATATTTGATTCACTGCATATTAGGTAATATCGGGGGCGATAATTGTGGACGAGAAATTTATTCCTTTAGAGTTAATAGGTTTTTTGAATTATATATCAATTGCATAATTTAGTCGAATAGGTCGAAAATATTGGGACATCTATTGGATGCGAAGATTAATAATTTAAATTGCTGAAATAGTTCTTGTATTATTTCAATTTTAAGCTCTTGAGTTTCTAGATGTGTAGACTTCTCGATTTCTAAGTTCGTAAAAAATTCTAAAATATCTAAATTCCTAAATTATGTAATTTCCAAATTCGAAATTTTCTTCCCAAATTTCTTATTCTACAAATTTCTACATTTATACATTTCCAACTGTCTAAATGCCCAAACATCTAAATTTCTATACTCTCCAACTCATAAATTTCCAAATTTCTAACTTGCCAAAAATACCAAAAAACAAACCGCAAACTCCATAAACTAAAAAATGTCCAAATTTAAATTCAGTTAATGATTGTATTGTATATTCAACAGAAACGATCACCGAACTGAAATTCGTGTAAACAAATTTCTGGAGAACAATCATTTCGCTCGCAGAATTTACACGCACGTTTACATAAATTATAAAATTTATACCTTTTCGATCGCGTGACAGAAGTGACGCGATATTAAATTACGTATTTCATATTTACAAAATTTGACGAGTGTATATCGAATTAATTTTCGAACTCGATTGCCAGGAGGTCGAGCGTATAACAATATTATGATTGTTCCGTTAATCTTCGAAAATTTCATCGTCAATTAGAGTCGTTGTCGCTGTTGAAATATTCTTTATGACTGTTTAATTATTGTTACAATATGCTGCAACGCTGTGTTAAAATTCCAGCAAAACTTCCTCTTTGTTATACAAATCATTTTCAGTCCGCGATATTATACGAACATTATTTCTCTTTCGAATGAATTGTAAGGGAAGTCAAAATGAATTACAACTTCCAGTATACCGATGCTTTTACTTTAGCAAACGTTTCATATTTTTATGAAAACTAATTTTACAATATCTTTGAAAATGTAACTGAAGTGTATTTTAGAATGTGTAAATTCAACAAAAATTGGAAAGAATTATTACATTCAGATAGTAAATAATTACATGTATAATGTACACTACTTATTATGTACATACATATATGTACATTTCGAATAAAAAGTTAAAACTGTGCATATTAAACATTTTTTCCAAGTCAAATCAAAATTATATTAAAATGATGTATCAATTGGATAATATTGTTATTTAATATCTTATCAATAATTACATAAAAATGAAAAAAGTAAAAAAATATCTACTATCTGTTCATCACACTGTCCACATGTCGTCCATTCGATATCATTTAAATTACATACGAAACACATTTGGCTTTAAAAAAAATAATAAACAGCACCATTTGAACTTTCAAGCCTCCATAATCCTAGCAACAGTGTTCGCAAATGAAATTCCCTGCGGGCAAATCGAAAAACCTTCGTTCCACAGGATTTTCATAGAGAAACTCTCGAGAGCGTTCGCAGGTTCGAATTTTCTTTCGCTCGTTTCACTTATTGTCAGAAACAAATAGCTCATCGAGCGGCGAACGTTTCTCGTGGTTCTGTTCACTGTTCTCGTATATCAAACCCGAAACAATCGCGTCAATCGATTTCTATCGTGACTACAGGGTGATTGATACTCGTTCGATTCCACGAAAAATTTCACCGATTTCGAAGCGTAATTACGACGATCATGCAAACATTCGAGGTCTCGACATTTGCGATCGAAGTTACTGTGAAATACAGCTATTCTTTTGTGCGATTGAATATTGAGAGTTGCAGTTACAGATATGATGTAGTTTCAGTAATAACTTGAATGGATATGAGGAATATTATTAATGGTAGACTTTTAGATTATGTAATTTTGGTTGGTTCCCAAATTCCTGGGCTTTCAAGTAGCTACATTCCCATATGCGTTCAAACTTCTAAATTGCCATATTCTCGGATTCATATATTAATGGATTTTAAGATCCAGGGACCCTCAAATTTCTAGGTTTTCAAATTCCTACATTTCCAAATTCCTATATCCCCAACTCCCTACATCCTTGAATTCCTATGTCCCGAAATTCTTATCTCCCGAAGCTCCTACGTCCCCAAATTATTACATCCCCAAATTGATACGTCCCTAAATCCCTACGTTCCCGAATTCCTAAGTCCCCAAATTTCTATGTCTCGAAATTCCTGCGCGTCCCCAAATCACTACATCCCCGAAATCCTACGTCCCCAAATTCCTACATCCCCCAATTGCTACGTCCCCGAATTCTTACGTCCCCAAATCTCCACATCCCCGAAATCCTACGTCCCCAAATTCAAAACCTACTTCCAACCGATCAATCTTAAATCGACGATAATCCCTAAAAAACAACGAGATCTCTCTCGACTGCCAAATTCTTCGTATACAAGATTTCCTCTCGATTGTACACGTTATTTTGTAGAATAATGCGTTTTCGATTTGTACGAACGAACAAGCGAAATACAATACCGTCGCGTTTCTTCGCTAACGACCCTCTTTCTTGGAGATTACAATGACAACAATCGCAAGCACACGAATGTTTGTAGCATTAAAGCAGGTCAACAGGTCAAACATCAAGTCGATAATTGGATACCGACAGAATCTGAGGCGGCGAGGAGAAGCCGAAGGGAAGGAGGAGAAAGGCAACGGGAATAGGACAAGTTTGCACAACACGAACGAGAACCAAAGCAAGTTTGCGCGATTCAACCGATAATCCCTGATTCTGGTGATAGGTATTTGCGTATCTGTCGTAAAGGGCTTCCAATGGGAACAAAATTGTGGAACAGCATCGAAACCTGTTCGACTATGGTAAATCTTTGCGTGTACCAATAGCTAATAACAGCTTGTAATCGATGAAACTTACATTACACGGAGGCTGACTCTGATTCTGAAAATGTAAATCAACATTCTGAAAGAGTCATATTACAGAGAGAGGATTAGCTCTCGCTACGAGCTTTTGTAAAACGTAAAAATTCTTCGGAGACACTCTCGAACAAACGGTGATCAAGTACGTTGCAAAATAAACTAGTCGTTCGAAGTGAAATTCATAGAGTCCTCTTATGTTCACTCGTATCCTAATGATTCGTCGTTTAATCGTCGCTTAATATTGCTGACGCTGTGACGCACGTACACTCAGTTCTTAACCCTTTGCCTTATGATTTATCAGGTGCGTCAGTCGGAACTAACTGATCACAGCTACGATATTAAAACAGGGAAGAAAAGTTGAAGTGTTATGTCGATTTTGTATTCTGCAATCCTTGACCATGCAAATTATAATTGGACTTGAACTCCAAATTGAAGCGTATTCAAAATTCGAGTAAGATTTGGCAGGTTTGAAGCGTGCAGATGTGGGTTGAGTGCGTCATATGTGGCTTGAGTGCGTCATGTATGGTTTGAGTGCGTCACGCGTGAGTTGACTATATCATGTGTGGGTTCAATGCGTCATATCTAGCTTGAGTGCGTCATTTCTAGCTTCTGTGCGTCATGTGTAGCTTGAGTGCGTCATGTGTAGCTTCAGTGCGTCATTTCTACCTTGAGTGCGTCATACGTAGCTAATAATTCATCGTTTAATCGTCACTTACTATTACTAACTCTGCGACACACGTACAAAATAAAAATGTAACTACAATTCTGATAGCAGAAATAAACCAACTAGGTCAAAGTTGGCACAACTAATGCAAGTTTAATCTTTCAAAATTGGATGACACTCTGTAAAATTCATCTTTCCATCTAGTTGAAATGGTAGAATGATTAAAAGATGTTGACTTTAATAGAACAAGAAGAAGTCTGAACTATATCCAGATTACGAACAGCTTCTGTACACTTGTGAGGAACTCAGTTACAAATGTATTACAGAAACTAGAGTGGAGTTCAAAAGTTATACTCGTAATTACGCACTACATTGATTTGCTTTATGTATTATTAATCTTAATCTTCCGGGAACTTTGAATACTGTCTTAATCCATTCAACGTATTAGCTAAAGTTCCCTGCAACTTTGGAACAACTTAATCGTTTACTTGCCAATGTTCCTAATTGGTAGCAACATTCAACCGAAATCTTAGTTATGAAATTGTGTGGATAAATCGGGACATTTTTGTTGCCTTTTTAGCGATTCATGTATTGTTAACATATAGCTGCTTTAATATAGTTTATTGGAATAGAAGGAAAATATTTTGGTTGCTCCAAAGCTTGTAAATTCGGAAGCATCTAACAATAAGTTCAAAAATTAAAAAATTGTAAAATCTCACTATTCCAAAATAAAAAAATACCAAAACTCTACGACTTCAAAATTTAAGAATTCCAAAACTCCAAAGTCCCAAAATTCCACAGGTGCAAAGACCAAAAATACCAAAATTCCACAGACACGAAATTAAAAAAGTTATGAAATCTCACTATCCCAAAATTAAAAAATTCCCAAAACTGCAAAACCCCGAACTTCCACTCTCCTAAAATTTCAAAGTTCAGCACTTCCACTCTCCCAAAATCACAAAATCCCCGAACCATACCCCTAATTTCTCAACATCTCCCAAATTCCACTCCCCCAACTCACCCACGTGTTCCTCACAAAAAGTCTGCAATATCCACAAGAACCACGTACAAAAGTACGGTCGCACAATAGCAACATGTATCGAGTAGCAAAAACAATGGTCGCTAAAAATGCGATTAGCCGTTCCACGAAGAACTCGATAACAATTTAGCCAGCGTAGCTAATACCCTCCAGTCAAATGAATGGGTACACTTTCGACCCAGATGAGAAGGCAGAGAAACATTTGTCCACCGTCTCGTTTTCTCCGTTAGCAAATAACAGATACAATTAATTAGCAACCGGCTCGAAAGCATCCGTTAATTCGCTCGATATCATTCGGGTTTATTCGATGAGGATTGGATTACACGCGTTTCCAATTGTTCTCGTCAAGAACGCGTGTTCATCGAGAGGAAGGTTGATTGGACGCAGCTGTCCCCTTTCCAACGGAGGATTTCACGAAATGACGAGCCCGGAACATCATGATGAAACGGAGAAATTTTATTAAGACGTTATTCGAGACCCCCATAATGTCTCCTTCATTGTCGCCAACAAGTTTCGTGGATTTTAAGCAGTAATTTAACACTTTGCCCTGAAGAGGGTGAAAATGATTCTCTACTGCAGGGGTTATTCTAACTTTCGAATATGTCCTCAAAGTTTCTTCTTGAGTTTCTGCGATTATTTATTTTATTGTACGAATAGTATTAATTGCAATTCATTAATAAATTTAATGTCTGCAATTTACTCGACTTGCTTCAACTTTTTCTATTGAATTTTACTAAAATACAGAATATTACAACGTACTTTTAATTCCTATATAAATATTTGTGAAGATAAAGTACAATTGTAGTTACTCAACCATTTAATTATTTACGTGTTTCTGTAGCTTATTTTCAGTTTGAAGGTAAATTTACAGCGAACGGTGGTTATGAAAAGTTAATGAGAAGCTAGCGAATATACTGCAAACTTCGACTTCGTGGAATAATGAAACTACAAAGATAATTTCGAGAGTTAAAAAAGTGTTTTGCTCAGAATTTAACGATGAATTATTAAAGTATGCTGCAAAGTGTAATAAACTTTGACTACATATTAGAAAGTTCATCTATAGTAATAGAACAGTGAAGGTCTATTTAATAAAACAATTATTTCAGCAAACAATTTCGCTGACTATCGATCTATGAAAACTTTTCAAAACACAGAATAATAGGAATTTCATCAAAAACGATATACAATTTTAAACAAGTGCAATGTTACAATATTGGACAAAGGAAATAAATTTTGCTTAATGAATGAAACTATGTCTTCAGCATTAATTAAATGATTTAAATCCGAAAGTTTAATCTGCAAAACATTTTTGATACACAGTACACTAAAAGTTAATTAAACAGAAAGGATAATAATGAAAGTAACAGAGTAGAATAACCACTCTTTGTTAACAAAACTAATTTTTAACGAATAACACCATCATAGCATAAACCCACACAAAATATTCGCAATTTAAAACAATACAACTATTATCTACAAAGAAATTTGCCTGAAAATATAACATTATAACTTTTAATTAACATACAGGAATTTTGTTCATAGAAGGCAAGATATTTTCAATAAAAGTTAAACATTGTAGCAAAGAAAAATACCGTCCAAACAGAGCCATTGATTACAATTCATTAAAAATGTGAAAAATTTGGAAGTATGCACTCATTATTAAAAAATTTTTAATTAACGCATCGTATAATATTGCGATCCATCATCGAAACACGGAAATTTGTTTCGCAGAAGAATTCTAAATATTCATAATGCTGAAAGTACCTCGAATGAGAAACAACGCTTTTATGAAAAATTTAATACTCCTCAATTTTTAATTTTTGAATTTGGGTGCTTAGTGATTTGATTATTTGGAAATTTAGGAAATTAGAAGATTGGAGATTTCGAAAATTAGGAGAAGTTTAAAGAGGTTCGGAACTTTGGAAAATTTGAAAGATAAGAATTGGTAGATATGGAAATTGTGAAATTTTATATATGAATCAATTTGAAATAAATATAATAATATTATGATAATAATAAATGTGATGATTTAGAAATTGGAAAACATGAAATATGATAACTGGAAAATTTGATATGTGAGAATTGGAAAATTTGATATATGAGAATGGGAAGATTTAGAAAATGGAAATTTCATATGTGAGAATTGGAAGATTTAAAAATCTAAAAATTTTGAAACGTGCCTTCATAATCCTAGAAACTCATAAAATTCAAAATCCAAATTTCTAAAAATTTGGTATACGGCGATCCTAATCCAACCAAAATAACAAACCCAGTTGCACACTCCATATTCCCACGAATAATCCAAGCAAGACTAAAATTCCAGGGAATATTTTCTCCGGCCAAACGCCAAGGGAGTGATTATAAAAATTCCAGTTCGCTTATTCTCGGAATTTCTTTGCGTTTCAGTTCGGCCTCTAACCTGCAGAACCGTGGAAGGAATCAAAGGAGCAGGGATCATTAGGGCGTAAGAAAATGGGCGGGTATGGAAAAGTAAAACGAGTTTCCAACCAGCGCGATAAACGCGGGGACTCGTTTCAAACGATACGCGCGAAACGTTCTTCCGTTTGCTCTTCTTTTCGCCTTTCCGTTTCCTTTCCGTTTCACCTGCTTTTTCGATTCGCGTTCTCTTCTTCCTGCCAGCCGTCTCGAGGCTGTCCCGCGGCGGAATTCGAAAACGATAAAAAGCACGGAACTTTAGGAGCTTGCGAACAATTGTTTTTCCGGTCGCCCCGGGGGCAAACTCGAGCTTCGAGGATACCCGCGTTAAGTCACGGTATATGCGAGCGAAGGGCTCGTATTCACGACGACGGGATACATTCAGCCTGCATTTTCTTGTGTCTGCTCGAAACGAGTCGCAACTTTCGAACTGTTTCAAATACTAGCTGGAGAGTCTCGACCGAGAAAGTTCACCATTCGCTTCTTACGTGCCGGATTCTAGGCTTGGAAATTTTTAATGACCACACCATTGTTCTTCCTCCTACGGATTTTTAACGCTCATCGATGCTCACCATCGAAATTTCTTATTTTAATTAAATTACAGCTCTTTTGAAAAACTTCGATCCTACCGATTTTATTTTTATCGGAATATATTACGGTCCATATGGACTCAACGAAGGTTTAACTCATCCTTTGGTCGGCTTCACCATTCTAACACAAGTTAAAATAAATATCTCCTAACCAAATCTACAGTACATAGTGAAACAATAGAGTCAATTAATAATAGAAAAATAATCTTAAATGAATTCAGCAAACTGAAGGTACCTGTCAACGACAAAAATGTGAGACCTAAGGGTTTTTAGCTTGTTTGATGAAAAGATAGCTCCTGATTCGTGATTTTTAATAACGCGGAGAGAAATTATAGAGTTGAGGAATTTGTGATTACGCCCGTAACAATATTTAACATTTAAGTGCAAATCAGAGTTGTGGCCGGATGTAATTCATTATGCAACAGTTCCAGAGTCCGCGGTCAAACAACTTCTGTTTCTGGAACTTCAAATAGAATAGGAGAACAGTGCCTAACGCTGAACTTTAATTACTTGTTAAAACTACAACGAAGCGAACGCAATATGGAACGAGAAAAGAATTCTCTTGTGTGGAAATTTTTTATCATTCTGTCAATTAAATCGCTCTAGCCTCTTTTCCTCGGCTAGCTTTTATAGCATATAATTTCAATTCTGTATTTATAGAAATTTCAATATTTAATGAAGCTGAAAGCTAAAACTGAACTGTTACTGAAGTTAAAGTATCTTTATTATCTTATAGTTACTTTGACTACCATGTCAGACTTAAATTTCTGTACAGACGTATATTAGATTTATTAAAAATGAAAATACTACTTCAGGTAATGTGTTAGTATGTATACTGTAGATACTAATTAGAAAATTTAGATTTAAACAACAGTTATTAGCTACTCCATCAAATATTCAAACATCAGTTGCAACGTGCGTGCATAAAAATGTTCACAATTCTATACAAATCTATTATCAATTTCTAGACAATAGAACAGGAAATTTCTGGCAAGATACAAGAACTCGAGAACAATTCATAAAACCCACCACGATCGATATGTTAGCTAACTACACAGTAAAGGTTTACGTAACCCATCTAAGTAACCATAAATCAAATCACAAATTGTGTACTGTACTTACTCGTCTCAACATAAAAATAATCCATACTAAACGATTACCCCGACGACTGTCAATAATTTATATACCGAGAGCATAGAATTCACGCAGAAAAAAAGGAAGAAAGCCGAAGCAATCAATTTGCTGAAGTTCAAACATTCGCTCTAAACGAGGCAAATGTAACAATCAAGCGAGCTTGTTGACCGGTCGTATAAAACGGTCGAAAAAAAAGGCCCAATCAAGCGATTCGGCTAGCGAACGTTTGTTTACCGCATACTTTCCAGCGAGAAAACAGAGCGGAAAAACGACGAGCTATGCAGCTAGAAGGATCGAAGCCGCATAAAAGAAGAAGCGGACAGAAGCTAATCGTAAGTGTCGGGTTGAATCAGATCGTATCGGGTGTACTTTCTGATAGCGGGAGTAAAATGTACCGAAAGAAGATCATCCAATTTCCCATCCACCGCTTCCAAATGATGCTTATCAACTAACTGAACGCGGCCGATATTATTTCCTCCTTTATCCGTTCACTTTTCTATCTGTCTTCCTTTCGTTTCCTTTCTCTGCGCTTCTCCCGCTTGTACATCATTTTATCGAACCACTTAAACGATAATTCGAACTCGAACTTTTCCCTGTTAGCTCCCGCGGTAACAATACGGAATTCGTAACGGTAGTTTTGATCACGATTCAACTTTATATCGTTCTTTGCAACGAGTTTATGCTTTATGGGGAGTTTTAGATTCGTTATGTTCGTGTCGAATTAATCCTAGTTGTTAACGACAGTTCTCAGATACGATTGACATTCATTGCTCTTTTATTTCGTAATATAGGTTAGGTCTTAGATGAGACATATGTATTTGGTCCTCAGCGAGAGGATTACCTCGGTACAAGTTTATAACGATAGGTTTGGCAGGTTTGAAGCGTGCAGATGTGGGTTGAATGCGTCATATGTAGTTTGAGTCCGTCATATGCAATATCAGTCCGTCATATGCAATATCAGTGCGTCATATGTAGCTTCAGTGCGTCGTGTAAGGGTTAAGTGCGTCATATAAAGGTTAGGTGCGTCATGTAAGGCTTAAGTGCGTCATGTGAGGATTAAGTGCGTCATGTGAGGGTTAAGTGCGTCATGTGAGGGTTAAGTGCGTCATGTGAGGGTTAAGTGCGTCATGTGAGGGTTAAGTGCGTCATGTGAGAGTTAAGTGCGTCGTGTGGAGGTTAAGTGCGTCGTGTGGAGGTTAAGTGCGTCGTGTAAAAGGTAGGTGCGTCATGTAAGGGTTAAGTCCGTCATTTAAGGCTTAAGTGCGTCATGTGAGGGTTAAGTGCATCGTGTAAGAGTTAAGTGCATCATGTGGAGGTTAAATGCGTCATGTAAGGGTAAAGTGCGTCATATAAAGGTTAGGTGCGTCATGTAAGGCTTAAGTGCGTCATGTGAGGATTAAGTGCGTCACGTAAGGGTTAAGTGCGTCACGTAAGGGTTAAGTGCGTCATGTAAGACTTAAGTGCGTCATGTGAGGCTTAAGTGTGTCATGTGTGACTTCGGTGCGTCACTTATAGCTCGAGTGGGTTTCAAAATTCATTTCTTAAAGTCCACTTATATTCACTCGTTGTATTCTAATGATTTTACCCTAAAATACCGGACATCATAACGTGGATACCGATAAATATCTCGCATGAAGCATTGGTAAAATCGATAACTGAGTTCTTGCGAGACTCCTGTTCGATTCGCAGGCGTAACAAAGAAGTAGCAGTTATCCCGGGCGAGAACGAGGCCAGAAATAGGAGTCGATGGAGTGAAACGTTAGGGAAACGTCGATCTTCGTGCAAGCATCGAACAATAAGGTAAAAGTGGAAACTTTTCCAATCTAGATGGATCGCGTGTAGAAAGAAATCAGTCTTCGGATTCGCGTTCCGATTAATCTTCCCGTTCTCGGATTCTTCTCTTAAAACCACCATTTTAAACGATTCATCCGGCCCAGATCGAACGTTAGATCGGAGATAATACCGTCCGCGCTGTTCCAACTTTTCCTATTTTGCTAACTTTTTTACACTTGCCTCTGTGGCTTTTTTTTTAATCCTGTTTGCGGAGCTTTTAACCCTTTTTCCTTTGGACCGGGTCAAGTATGCACGTGGAAATATTTACACGCTACCAACTATGCTAATTTAATCTCGTATTTTCTCAGTGATTTGCTCCATTTTTGGAATAACTTTTTTGCCCTTCGTGTTTGCTAACATGAAACGATCCGACCGGTTTTGGAATACTGAAAATTTCAGGATTTGAACAATCACTAAATTCAGGGACTTCAGAATTTGAAAATTTAAAAATTCAAAACTAAAAATTTGGTAAAATAGAAGCAAGAGTATGAAAATTGAGATCCATGTCTATTCAGAAACTTGAATCCGGAAATTACAGATCTGGTAACTGGAGAACACGAAAATTGTGTCACGCAAATATTTGTCATAAATAAATAAACACCGAAACTCGCAAGTAGAGAACTCATTCCCAGGAAACACTTCGTTACATTTGAAACAATACATAAGGTCATAAACCGAACTGTAGCGAAACAACCCTCGAATGACTAACCCAAATATTTTAACGAGGCAACTAAACGAACGAAATCGCGTTAACAAAATGATTTTTGCGAACCGCGAAGAATCAATTCACCTAAACAAACATCCGTCTACAATAGAGCGGAAATAAAACTAATGTAACAATCGTCGGGGCATTAAACCGGCGTACAAATCTTTGAACAAAAGGCTCAAAATGAAAGCAGTTTATAATCGTCCCGGTAACGTTTCTTTAATTTCATTGGCAATTTTTTCTCCGCATTAAGCGAACGCAACACGATCACCGTGGAAATGTTTGGGCGATAAACAGGGTGGTGTGGCGCGATTAAAAAGCACGAAATGCTGGAAATTCAGCGAAGAAAAATGATTCCCGCGATAAAACCGGCCGATCCGAATGAAAATTACCGGCGTTCGCGATAAATAATACGTGGCTCGCATGAAAAACCGACGTGTTGTTCGTGCTATTAAACGGCTGAATACCGATCGTGAATAATTATCGTTTTAATCAGTGGGAACAATCTCGATTGTTGTTTCGTTTCATCTACGGCTGGTTAACCGTTGTCAAAAGGTCCGATCGCAAAATGAGTCGCCAGTTTTATGTACTTTTTCACGGACACTCTTTGTACCTCGATTTATGTACCTTCTGGAGAACTGTTTATTTAACACTACAATTGTCGGCGTTCACCCTCTTTCTTTTGTTTGTTATTTTACGCTAGAGTTGTCGTTTATTCTGTTTTTTGTTAATTATTTAACTGTAGAATTGTTAGGACGGACGCCTCTCTTTTGTTTGATATTTTGTGCTGCAATTGTCAGATTCCGTTTTTTAACGGCGGATTTGTCGGGGTGCATGGTTCTACAATAGTTTATTTATCGCTAGAATTATTAATGTACAAATTGTCCTATGTTGTTAATTTAATACTATAATTGTCAAAGACAATTCATTATAATATTAATTTCAAGACCAACAAATTTGCTAAAAATTACCTTGCTAAAAATACATTCAAAAGTAGATAAAAATACGTGTTTTGAGTTGCAAAAAATTTGACGTTCTTTTTAAGAACGTAATCACACAAGTGTTATCTAGTAAAAATAATGTAAATAAATTGTAAAAAATCGAATAAACAATGTATCTAATAACAATTGTTATTATAAGAACACAATGGGTCCTGTTATTACTAAAATATCTATTATTCATATTATTAGAACATTCTAAAATTATTCTAACACTTGCTGAACTTATCAATTCAAACTACATACATACACCTCCTATTTTCCATAATAAATATTAAATATAAAATTGAATAAAAAATAATAATAATTGAACCTAAGTACCTATATCAATTACCAATAACTGAAGCAAATTATAATCGATCGAAATTGATCACAAGTAGCAAAGAAAAACCTGATAATATATCAGGATGATGTATTCGAAGTTTGTATACCTATTTCAAATTCTTAGCCCTCGAGAACACGTGTTAGGGTGAAAATTACCTCACAGGTTTTTATAACGCTGTCACATAAAAATGAGTAGTCGCTCTTCCTATATTCAGTACCTTTCGAGGACGTTCCTTACCATATATTGATAATATTTTCATTCATCCACTTTGGGATATTTGAGTACATTTAACAACGTTTAGTGCTTGTGGCAAAAAATACATTTGCACATAGATTTAATCTTTTAATATTTGCTTATAATTTACATTTACATTTGCAAATTAATTTACATTAATTTACAAACTAATTTACATTTACTTATGTAAATTATTTTATTCAAAATGATATGTAGCTTTAGTGCGTCATTTATGGTTTGAGTGCGTCATCTGTAGCTTAAGTGCGTCATATGTAATATGAGTGCGTCATGTGTAACATGAGTGTGTCATGTGTAACATGAGTGCGTCATGTGTAACATGAGTGTGTCATGTGTAACATGCGTGCGTCATATGTAGTTTGAGTGCGTCACCTGTAGCTCATGACCACACTTTTCACTTTTGTGGTTACAAAGAAGAATCTGAGAATTCAAAAATATAAAATTTGCGAATTTGCAACTTTGGGAATTAAAAAGTTGAAGAACCGAGTGTTGTGAGAATTAAATAACGGAAGAACCGAAAATTGTATAAATTAAAGAATTCGCAAATCTCCAATTGAACCTTGTAAAAATAGTACAAAATTCTTACAAAATACAATAAAAAACCCGTCAACTTAAAATCAGTAAATATCCCAAAACCGGAAATACGAAAATGTCTAAACATCCGAAGGTGGAAAACCGGGAAGCTAAATCTCGCTAAAATCCCCGATAATGACCCAATGAATTAGCAGCGGGTAGAAGCGAATCGGTGGAAGGGCAATTAATTACTGTTCAAGAACCTTCCATACTTGTCGTAACTTTCCGAGTTTTTATTTTTCGCTTGATGTTTACCGCATCAAACGCCAGGTATTCCGAGCGTGCTAAAAACCTGATGGACGTCGCTTTCGCCAGCGCGTTAATTACATCATCAATTTGTTAACTAAAGCAAGTCGATAAACCGTTAAATAAAGCAGCGCGTACACTGAATGCCTTTGAAACTCGCCGGATACAAAGCGAGTCGGGGCTTGTAAATTGAAAATCATCGTTTCAACGATAGCCCGAAGCATCGAAAAAAATAAGCTTTTCCGTCAATGTTTCGTTCGGTAGTTTTTCAACAGATTCGGCAGAGAGTTTCCATGCAATTCGAAGCTGCGTTTCCTTTCATCGGACGTACACAAACGTCTACAAGAAGACAAACGAAGCGACACAAAAGATCAAAATACTGAACAGTCTGGTTGCAACGGGTTCCGTTCGTTTCGACAATCAAATAAATAAACGTGGAATCGAGGGATCGACACTGTATACCTTTCGCAACCTGCAAGTACAGAGTTTATTTTGTCCAAATGGAAATTACCAAAGCTGTGTAGAAAGAATCGGTTTGAGAGGCGAGTGCAATTGGTTCGCTGTGAAACGCTAGACGGGAAAACGTATGTACCGTGCTACGCGAGAAAGAACGTGCCAATTGAATGTTTTTTGACAAGAATCGTAGAATGCTTTTCAATCGACAATGCAAACGAATGGTGCCGGGACAAAACAGAGATGTGTTCTTGGAAGAGAGAATTTTTTGAAGAAGAAATTAAGGTTAGTTATTTTTAATTGCTGTGGAGATACAAATTTCTACGTTCATCCATTTTGCAATTTTCTATATTGTGAATTTGTGAATTTTTAGGGTCTTCCACTCGATAAATTGAGATATCGCAAATTTTCTAATTATATTTCCCAATTTCGGTAATTTGCAGGGTTGCAAATTTTTAAATTTAATTTTTTAAATTTTTTACTTGAAAATTTTCAAATCCCTAAATTTCCAAAGCCCAACTACAAATTCCCAAATTTCTAAAATCCTACATTTGCAAATCCCCATCTCTCTAAAATGCGATATTTACAAATCCCCAATTTTCTAACCCCCCAACTTTACAAATTCCCATCTCCCTAAAATCCTACACCTCCAAATTTCTAAACTTGAACATAGTCACCCAAAAATCTGCTCAAATCATGTACCTCTCTTCCCCTCTCACCATAACCATTTTCACTATACACAGAACCATACCGTGTTCCTCATCAAACAAGTCAAATGATCAACACCTTCCAAATATTTATGTCAAGTCTAAAAGAGCCTTGAATTCCGAACGTCGATTAGATTCATCGAATTTCGAGAACGATCTTTTTATCGGTGGTCGACGATCGTCGTAAATTAAAATAACCCGTCGCTTTTGCAGTTCCAAACGATAGAGCTTTTATTATTTTCCAGGCTGAAAACGAACGACCTTTCGCACGATTCACGATTGTATCTTTCAACGGGCAGGTAACACCGCCAGTGTGGCTGGGATTAATTAAAAATGCCTGCAGCCCGATATTCATTATTCGATCCCCGTATATCGTCACTGTTTTACGAGCTTGCTCTGTTAAAATTATCACGTAACGCGGATTCATAACGATCGTGTATATCGCCGGAGGTACGAAATGTAATATTCACTTCTTTGCTGGCTTTTGTTTGAGTGCCAAATGTAATATGAAAACAGTTGTCCCAACGACCTGGATATACATTATTACTCGAATAATACGTATATCTTTCCTGCATACGAGGTACATGCGATTAGTGCATAAATAAATAGCTTTTGTTATTTTCGAATTTGTACAAATTTAAATACATTAGAAATTTACTAAAATTATGATTTTTAATGTATTTAAGTTTGTTCAAAATCAAGTATAAAAACCTTCACTACTTTATAGTCAACTATAGATATATTAGGAATTTTTTAAAATTTATTAAAATTCCTAATGTATTTAAGTTTGTTCAAAATCAAGTATAAGAACCTTCACTACTTTATAGTCAACTATAGATATATTAGGAATTTTTTAAAATTTATTAAAATTCCTAATGTATTTAAGTTTGTTCAAAATCAAGTATAAGAACCTTCACTACTTTATAGTCAACTATAGATACATTTAGAACTTACACATTAGAAATTTTCTAAAATAAAAATTTTTAATATATTTAAGTTTGTTCAAAATCAAGTATAAGAACCTTCACTACTTTATAGTCAACTATAGACACATTGAGATTTTTATAAAATTTATAGAAATTCCTAATGTATTTAAATTTGTTCAAATTCAAAATTAAGAACCTTGAGTACATTATAGTAAATATAATGTAAATATACATTATAGTAAAGTACATGATTATAAAGTAGTCAAGGTTCTATGTAGCTACATGTGTATGCAATGTATTTAAAACAGAAAATTTATTTTGATAATTTTATTTTATAACTAAGTATATTGTTTTTTCCATAGTGCGTCACGAGTGCGTCATAGCTCAACTCGTGGGTTGACATCCGTACGCGATCAAACTTATCTCAATTTTACCAAAGTTTAATTTATTTCTCTCAAAAGTAGCACATTACAGTTTATACACTGTATCCACATTTTACACAAAAATTAAATTTTTGATACGGTAAATTGCAGGCTGGCTAAGCCAGAAAATGATACATATAGCAATCGTACTCTCTCTAGAACTGATTCACCAAACTTGTCTCCAACAGCTATGCCTCGATCAGCATGGAAAATAGCATCATCCAAATTGCCTAGATCTGCGTAGCTTTAATTACCAAACTTTCGTCGTTGCGAGTCCTCGAAAATTTCGACACGCCTCAATTTCGCTACCACCGCATAATGTATCCTCGCTCGGAGCCAACCGGAATATTTTCGCGGAACGTACGGCCGATTAATAACGCACACGTAATTTCTCCAGACAAATTAGCTAATTAAATTGTTTTGTAAATAACACCATCGCTACAGTCACGAGGAGAACGTACAAAAGGGGTACAACGCTCTGTTGCAAAAATAATGAAATTGAATTTTTGAAATTTAAGGCGATGCTTTCACTAAGTAATTTTCACTAAAAAAATATTTCACTGATATTTTAAAAAAATATTTTTAAGTAAAATTTCTAAAAAATCTGTACCATATCTTCATTTACATGTATCTCAAAATTTTCATGAAAAGCTTAAAATTGTTTCACAAGAGAATATCTTGTACGAAATATAAACTGGTAAAGAATCTGATCACTCTCTGAACAAATCACTTGTGCAAGATTCTCCAGATTCGCGTCCATACGGAAATCCGTATTGAACCGGAAATTCGAGCGGATATCGACTTAGAAGCAACTTATCGCAACGTTCCGTAAATTTCTTATCTCCAGTAACGGCCGTATTTGAGTTTGAACGATGCTCCACTTAACATGAGCGTCTCGACCGACCGTCTCGGAATTATTGTCCTCGTTTCAATGGGTATACACCCGCGAATTCGGTCTATATTTAATCGATAGCTAAACCGGAAGACTCGGTGCCGCCGCGTCTGTGTCACTGGCTGTTGGATTCCGGGAAATTATACGCGAATCCTGATGCACACACGCGGTCATATAGAGCGTTTCATAACGTGTGCATTACGTAAACTCTTATAAACGCGTGATCTTTCTATCTCAACACTTCAGCAATTCATTCATTGTACACATCCATTAATTTAAATAAATAAAATTTGCAGTATCGTTAAGTGACTCATATGCATATGACAATGACATAAGTATATATAATATATAATAATAAATATTTGATGATAATAAAAAAATAAAAAATATTTCCAATAAAGAGTAGTAATTAATAGAATATTAATAAAAGTGTAAATAATAATTCTGTACAAAAGACTACAATAATAAATATTTGATGACAATACAAAAATAAAAAATATTACTAGAATACTATACTAGTAAAGAGTAGTAATTAACAGAATATTAATAAGAGTAAGTAATAATTCTGTACAGAAGACTATAATTGGTAAGTTCAATGCAACAAATATTTGTGCGAGTTCCTCTACTACCCGTTATGAAACACCCTGTACGCCTGTCGAGTGTAATTATTCTTGGGCGTGGAAAGTGCATTTGCAAGAGACAGATCGGCCAGGAAAAAAATAACAGGAGCCCGGATATTCCCCTTTGTTTCAACCCCTTACCAAACGGGCCGAGCTTTCGAATTGTTTTTATGAAATGGAAGAAATATCGTGACACGAGGAAAATACGTTTAAGGGGTTCATCGATCGTCGGTAAAGAACAAAGATTCCTCGCCGAGATTCTGACTTCTGGCTTTTTGCTACCGCGAAATTGGTGAAATATCGCGGAACGGGGCGGACAGAAGAAATTGAAAGGAATGTTTATGTCGCGTGCTGTTTTTGCAAGCGTTCGTTTTAGTCGATCGAACGTTCGCGAACGGAAAAACTATCTAGTGGAAGTTGAAAGAGGTGGAGGTACCGTGATGGTCATCAGAAATGTCTTTTTAAAGATTCTGTTTTCCTCGTTTATCAAGTGATAGGAAAAGAAATTATTGGTCGGAAATTAATCGAAGGAAAATATTTGTGTATATTTTTATAGATGTTGATCGGCGATCGCTATCGATATGCTGACTGCAGCCGGCGAATAATTCAGAGCAAACAATAATAAACAGTTCTGATCGTTTTGTGGCAATTTCATTTGAAAAACAATATTTACAGCGATGGAAATATCGAAAATATTTCAAAACATGAATAACACGATACAACCGGTTTGGAATAATATTCGACAAATAATATTTTTTTTATTGAAACAAATTAATGAAAAATCGTTCTCAGTTTTCAATAAAATTTGATATCGCTCTTCTGTGATATTATGAACAAAAAATAAACGTGAAACGTTAACTCATCGAAATAGATTAAAATTTGTGTAACTGGTATGTTATTCACAGTATGAATATATCGTATAAATGAGTGGATTATTTTGTCAGGAGTTATTAAATTTTCGAAATTAATTGTGAAGGAAGTTTGCACTTACTAGAATGTTAATTTTATTAAATTTCAGTATTTCCTATACTCGTGATTTTATAATAAAAATAATTAATTATATAAATTGTAATTGTGCAATTGCTTCTAAATTTATTAATTAATTTAATTACTCAAGCTACTATAGATCATCACAGAGCTGATTGTTAAATAAATTAAGAGGAATGTAAAATATGTTATAAACAAACTTGGAATTAAATATTTATAAAAATATTTATAAACGTACAATAAAATTTCCCGCCCACTCATTTACTACGTACATGAATATATGTATATTACGAAATAAATACTCGACAATCATATAAAATATACATTTTTACATTACATATCACATAGCAATGTCATTGTAATAAATTATTTATACGATTATTATTAAATATCAAATCGAATATTTCGAAGAAAAGATAAATTACAAAGCTTGCCACAGCGGCCATTTTGTTGTACATTAGCACAAAGAACCACGACATATTTTACAGCAGCTATAATTTATAATACTACATATATTTTGTTGAACATTTGCATCACGTAATAAGTTTTATTATTATTTATAATTATTTATAAGTTTTTGTTAACTTTATTAAGCAAAATATTCGATAACATGCAATACGTATAGTGGAAAGCGTAACTACGCAGTAACTACGCAGTAACATGTACCACTGTGGCGTCACTTTGTAATTTTATATAATAAAAGTTATATATTGAACCAATTTCATTTTTATTGTTTCACTTACCAATTCTGCAGGTGACAGGAAACAATGACAGCCTTTGTAGCACAAAAATTCACATTTCACACACAAAATATTTAAAAAATGTTGGAACCAGTCTCACACGTCCGCTCCCTCCTCCTGGCACTTGTAGAATGTTAAAATTTGCAAATGGCGCTGGGTACGCGTCGTAATAAAGCGCGCCTTTTTTTAAAATTCAACTACAGGTATATGATACTTGAAAGAATTGAAATATTTATGAGTGCATATAAATTATGCAGTTATAATCATTTTTTACAGAAAAATAATAAAATAACAAAAATATAAACCATAATTCTATACTACTTTGCATAAATAATATAAATTATTTTACTAGCAATATTTAAACATTGCTATTTATTTTATTGTAGTACATAACTGTCATATTTGAACAGGTGCATAAGAAATGTGAATGTGCCTACAGAATATAATGCACAAGTAATAAATACTGCGAACTTACGTTTTTAAATTACACAGGAATAATTTTTTTTAATTACACTTCACTGTTGTCTTTCACACAATAGATATAATATGTTGTACATAATTACTGAAATTCATAAGTGCAACAGTGTGAACTAACCCATCATTTATTTAATATTTTAATTCATTATACTATAAAATTTAAAAGATATTTTGTTCTTTGCATGGATAATATATTATTAGAATACGAAAATTAAATTAAAATTGTCTAAATATTTACAATTGTATGATTGCGTAATTATACATATAATTATATCGAATGGCGTGAAGTAGGCGCGATACAAGGGACGCGATCTGCAACGGGAAGAGCACAGCTTCTACGCAGATCTTTCTAGAACATTCTATTGTGACGTAACGGCGTCCACCGCAAGAAGTGTCTTTCGACAGTGTTCAAAAAGTTGTATTTTATACGTAAAAACAGTGACAACGAGTATATATTAATGTTAATTGTGTTTTAGTACTGTAGTTTATTAGTTTTATTTGAAGTAGCAAAACGAAGAACGAAAGTAGTGAAGAAATTTCTGCATTATTCTTTTCGTGCGTGGAACACTGCTTTGGCGGTCTGGTTGTGTCAACTGATGTAAGTAACATTTCATTATTATTTCTGCAAACAATATATGTAGCTGTCTCAAATCTCTCAAAACATTTGTGGAGGACAAATTATTAGTTAAATATTAAAGAAATTATTCGGCTTTTTTCACGATTAATAATTATAGGTTAAAATTGTATATTTTTGTACGTATTAAGGTAAAGAGTAGTGACTTGCAGTTATTTAATACAGGAATATCGTATATTTATTTCTATTATACATTATTTATATACATTAGCAATATATTTTCTTAGAAAACATGTAAGTGTCGAAATATGTTCAATTTCGTAACGAACAAAAAGCGCGCCATTTTCCAGAACGTTCGCGAACGTAACATTGGAAAAGAATTACTGTCTAAATTTTGACAGTTGCCATTACTTATTTATTGCTGTCGTCATATTTGATTCTTTGCATTATTTTATGTTCAAAAGAATAATTATCTTAATACGTAAATATATTTCCAACAGATTTCGTGCTTTTCGATTAAATATTATATATTACATTAATAAAAGGTACGGTGCTGTGTGCTAATATTTGCACTCATTATCCATTTTCCCGCGCTTTTTCTTTCAGCCTCGTTTATTCTCCTCTCCATATGTTTTCCAATTTCCATAATGCTTTTCACCTTTCTGCTTTAAAAACATATATTATTTTACCATTTTAAAGCACTCTATAAAAAAATATAATTTTTCTTCGGTTAATTACTGCTACATTAAAAACAACGTATCTTTTTTCGTAATAATATCTCCAGTTACAACGTACACATATTTCATCTTTTCATCAAATTAATCAGAGAATTATTCCTGCCGTGTCTTCACCATTCCGTTTCAACAGTCTGGATTGCACCTCGGTTCCTTCGGTGTTTATGTACACTTCACAAATCTTTTACCAACAATTACTTTCGTTTGTTCATTTTAAAGTGCTCTCGAGAGTCGTAAAGCTATTGGGAAAGAGTAAAGAAAGAAAGAAAGAGAAAGCAAGAAGAAGGAACAATGGAATCTCGGTTCCCTTCCCAAACTGAAGAGAATCCAGAGTGGATTACATTCTCTGGAGGAATGTTTCCCAACGCGTCGCTTCCTGCGAGCTGAGAACTTAAATGGCCAGGAATACGGGGATAACCGTTGTTATGAAATCCCAATACGCGTTTAAATGCTACAAGCTCGAACGTGCCAGAAGCTGCGGGGGAAATTTCGTGACTCGAATTTTCGAATTCCGGAATTCGAACATTTTCAGATTATTAGAAGGTTAGTATCAACTTACAAATTTTCTAGCTAGATTCCCAAATTTCGGAAACCTCAAATTGTCAGATTTTTAATTTTTCAAAATTTCCAGAAATTATTCAAATTTTCAGTTTACCTTCACATCATAAGTTACTTGACCCTTGATCCTAATTGCGACCTTGTGTTCTGCTATAGTTGTTAAAATAAACCCTAAACTTAACGTTTCGCTATAGTTCAAATAAATCTAACCTTATGTCCCTCTATAATTGTTAAGCTAAACGCTAAAATCAGATGTATACCATATATCTCCAAAGCCGCGAAAATGATCCAATTTCATCAGTAATTTCTACCCGTCCTACTTAATCATCGATCGCTTTGTTCTGCTAATCGCTCATTTGGCATAATACATTTACACCTTCCCATTGATCGAACGACCTATCCGTTCATTTAATTGTTCGTCCTCGCTGCTCGTTTACAGGTCCCCTCCTCTCCGAAGCAGGATATTAGTCTGCTAGATTCAGGATTCACCGATGGAAATCCCGACGGAGGATCTGTGGCGACATTTTGCATTTCTGAATTCACGAAACAACGTCGAACAATAATTACCATTGCACGACCTATTTGTTCTCACGGATACCGTATTTCAGCTATGGTCGGGGGCTCGCTTGAAATACTTGGCCAGGGTGTTCACATTCGAATTCGCGTCGGATACGTGCAAGATAGTTCGAATAACGTGGCCTAAATGGATTAACGTCCACAGATTCGAGAACGGGATCGTGTTGCCGCTGTCTGTTCCTGTCTTAAGATTCAGCGACGCTCGAATACCATGGATTAACGGAAAATCTTAGTTGTCCGAATAATTCGGCTAGATTGCCCCAGAAATTCTCTTTCAATTTGGTAATTGAACGTTTGGGAGTCAGACTCGAAAAGTAAGAAACATCAAAGCTGAAAGAATGAAGTTACTTTGTACATTTGATTATATCCAAACGACATCTTACACCTCCATTCATCATAAACGTACAAACATCTCGAGTTGATTACCCTCTTTATCTGTTTACCCAGCGAAGAAAAGCAGCATCTTGCAGTCGCATTTAAAAGAAGAGTCTTCCGAGACGTCCTCAGCTTCCCGGGATCGATTCAACGTCGCGAGATTAACATAACAAACGAGAACGCGTAGGAATACCAGCAAAGCATCCGACAAGACGATTAAGTGAGCATGCAAACGGATAGAAGAGGATTGAAGAAGAACCGAAAAAGACAGAGCAAGATATCGTTCAGAGAGCACCTGAAGAGGCTCTTCATCTTCATAGAAGGATGTTCTGGGTCGGTGGTACGCGATCGTGCAAGATCCGTAAGAATGTCTGGCAAGTATCCAAAAAACATGGCGCTACGGTCGTCACGTCTTCCTCTCGAGAAGTCTCGCCGTGGTTTCCGGGTTAGGACATCCGGGAATTCCTCCGAACGGTCAGTTTTAACTCCAACTAAGTCATCGGACCGATCGATCGAATCTCGAGAGACTGTTTTTCCTTCGACCTCGATGCATTCCTGCGTTCTACCATTGCGTTATAAGAAAGTGATTTTTTCAAGGACGTTTGGACGTCGCTAAAAATTCGAGTGAACTATCCCGTTAAAAATTAATTAATTCAGTAGAGTCACCAATGCACATATTGGGTTGATATTTCACACTAAATGGGCCAAATAGTTCAATAATGTAATACATGATTATATATTTTATCTTCCATCTTTTAATATACCAAAGGACCTTTTACATGTTTCAGGCCTTTATAAAATAAACAGTTCTTTGAATGATAGTCTTATTTGGTTCTGACTTGTTGAAAGAATAGTTTAACTTTATCTTAATGTACCTAAGATAAATTTAATAAATTTTATTAACAAGATAGCAAGATTTTATACAAGATAAAATCTTATACATTTTATGAATAAGGTGATAAATTTTCAGATATGTATTTCACCGACTATTTTTGTCGGTTCCTTTATGTCTCTCTATTTATACCATTTTAATATTAAATATTATCGGTAGAATTGTGTCGCTGGTTTTTCTTTATGGCATGGTAGAACGTGAAAGCGCTATGCATCTTGGAAGCTTAATTACGTGATTCACTGTTATAGCTTTATTGCGCTTAATATGAGGATAACTGCAGTGCTTCGTGGTTGACTAATAAAATGAAATATATCCAATATATTAAACACGCGGTCTATATCTCCCGGGCTGCAGTAATTCTCACGTTGCTGGTGAGATCGCTGCAATTAAGTCCTAAGGAAATTCCTATATAACTTGTGACTTTATAGACCTGCAAGATAATATAGTTACAAAAGTACATAAATAATGTGTATCGCATATCTTCTGTAAATTATGGTGTTGTAAACAATTGTTATTAACAAAGTTTTACTAAAATAGTAGCTGGAAGTACATGATATCTTACGTACTCAAATTGTTCAACTTTTCAGTTATAACAATTTTTAATTTCTTAAGTTTGCAAATTTCCTAATTTTGCAATCTCAAAATTCTTAGATTTCTAAATATTCAGATTCTCAAATCTTACTATCTTCAAATCGTTAGATATTCAAGATCTTTGGTCTTCAAGTTTAAGGACTTCTTAGTTTCCAAATTTCCATATGTAGGTCTTCAAATCCTGTAGTCACCTGTGTTTCCAAAATTCCTATGTCCCCAAAATATCTAAATACCTAAGTCCCCAATATATCTACACCCTCAAATTGCTAAATCCACATGTTCCTATTCCCCAAAATTCTCCACTCCTCAATTCCCAAAAATCCATCAAAATCAGCTCCCTATTCCAAACCCAGTGCAAGTTTCCTGTATCAACGCTATCCTACATGAATCACCGAGCGCATCCCGAAACCGATATCTCCTCGATCTTTTTCTCGTATATAAGCGATCTAAAAGTGGCGTGCCTGACACGAACTTGAGGACCTCTTTCCCCCGCTCGTTAATTACGTGAACTTTATCCGATGAAGAGTGGCGAGCTTAAAAGGGAAATTGTGGCTCACGGGATTAAGTTGGCCGAGATATCGTTCTAATCTTGTCTCCGGTTCGCTCTTCTCATTACTCGCGAGTATCACGTACACATACTAGGATGACTTGCCGCCGAAATTTCAGTTAAAATTGTCAATAAACCCTGCGTCTACCTAACGAATCTTCTCGCGTGAAGCTGCTCGTACCCGTTGCTGTTTAAACGTTAAATGGAAAAGCTGTGCGACACGCTGCCGGATTTTCAACGGAACTGGGACAGCTTTTAATTTCTCGCAGTCGCAGCTTTCAATACCGAGAACAGATGAGACCGTCCTACGAGATTAGTATTATTCCTCGTTATTTATCTTTTATCGCTTTAAGAATTTCAATCGACGTTGTTTATAGCTAACATTCATTCCCTTTCAAATATTCATGCACACAAGTTATAAATGTGCATTTATGCACTTCTAGGATACTAGAAAAACATAGTTGGTACTAGGAAAATACTAGTTTACAGAACATATGCTGCTTTCTTTTTATCTGCAAAGAACAGACTTTTAAACCATGAACACGTTAATATTGATTAAATAGACTTCAGCAGTACACGTGAATGAAGTGTGTAAATGTACACACAAATTTTTTGCATGTCTGTTTGTTCAGATACGAGCGAACTGAACCGATGTTCATGAAATCCGTCTAATTTATGGATATTCCAGGTCGCAGTCTGCTTTTCATTCTGCCTCATGTGATCCTGAACTTGTAAGGTTACCGCCTATGATTATATCCAGCTATTCTTGAGAAGGATACATATATCTCGGGAACCGACACCGAGATTATAATCTGACCGGATACAATAATCTTAGCCCCACAGTTTTATCTTCATGAATAAATCAAGCACGGATAGGTGAACCGGCTGGTCCAAACGTAATACTGAAGTTATTATAGTAAGTGTCCTGTGATATATGAACATGGCTGTATATTTGGAGCAAGTTTAACACGTGCTGCTTCTGCATCGAGCTTTGCAAGATTTGTATCCTACTATCTTTAGACAGGATATTTCTGATATTTGACGGTTATAATCTGGTTGAATATAGTAAATCTAGCTGTACAATTTTATCTTCACCAATCAATCTTCATAACTCTATTGGCCCAAAGATGATATTGGAATTATAGTGTCTTGTAATATGTGAACATGTATATGTGGACCAGGTGTTACTAGATGAAAGTTTGCTAATTTTAAATATGATATATTGTTGAGTACACCTAATGATAATCTGGTTGAATTTAGTAATTCTAGGTGTACAATGTTATCTTCATTAATAAGTAAATCTATTGGCCTAAAGAAAACAATGTAACTATTATAGATCCTCATATGTGAACATGAATGTACATGTAGGTGTAGCTAGACTGAATTTTCTTAATCTTAAATATGATATATTGTTAAATTGATACCTAACAATTATAATCTGGTTCAATATAGTAATTTTAGCTGTACAATGTTATCTTCACCAATAAGTAAATCTATTGGTCTGAAGAAAACTGTAACTGTTATAGATCCTCATATGTGACCATGAGTGTACATATGGACCAAGTGTAGCTAGACTAAATTTTCCTAATCTTGAATATGATATATTGTTAAATTGATACCTAACAATTCTGATCTGGTTGAATATAGTAATCTTAGCAGTACATGTCTTCATGAATGTCCCAGACATCAGAGGTCTGAAACATAACACCGAAACTATTATAGTGTCCTATTGCATGTGTATCAAGTGTAAGATTAAATTGTAGCAAGTTTAAATACAATATATTGTTGAGTTGTCAGCTAATCTGGCGTAGCATAATAACGTTGACAGTACAATTCTATCTTGTTGAAGCCAGACGATGAGTGGGTCCGATAGTCGAAACATAGGACTGAAACTATTATAGTAAGTGTCGTACGATAGGCGAACAAGGGTGTATATCTGGAGCAGGTTCAGCGGGAGTTAGCGATAGTGAATCGAGATCTCGATCGAAACCTTTGTCCTAATCTGGCTGAAGATCAATGTCGTGCACGTCAACTGTTGCTGGAAGGTAGCCAAACCGATCCGTTTCGACGATGCGTGCAATGAGCAACGATTTATTTACCGTGGCGATCCATCGATACCTTCATCTCGATTAAGCCAAACACTCGTCAACGGTGCCGGCTCGATGAGCCGTGGAAACCGGGAAAAAATAGAAAATCAATGGATCGATACGGTTATCCGAGCCGCGACCTACATTACATAAGGGCGATTTTTTAATTACCCGGCTGCGTTGGAAATTCATTATCGATTTGATCGATTCGTTTAGCCATCGCCCCCCCTGGTTGATTGGCATTCATTAACGAAATTACACATTACGGACCGTTAACGTCTACCCCCAGTGTTTCGTGGAAAATTACACGTAATCGTGACGAAATTAATACGATCGGCGCGGTAATTGGATATTGGAAAGTTTCCGTCAATTTTGCTTCATATTTACTATCGGGTTACCGAGCGTGTTTAACGGTATCTAATAGATCGTGCTGGCCGGTATTTGATAGCCGGATAATTTGTTTATTGTTTATTTTCATACCATCACTTTCGGCTGTTATAGTTAATAATTAATATTTTCACGGGAATTTATGGACTTTGGGACTCGACGATTTGGGAGATTTGAAAATTTAGAAGTTTGTGAAACTATAGAGATTCTGGACTTTCAATTTTCTGATTTAGAGGGGCTCGAAACATTTTCTCATTTTTTTTTCGTTATTTTTCATTTTTTCTTTCTTTTTTTGTTGTCTTTGGTTGCTGGAAACAGCGATCTGGGCCCGGTAGACCAAAGGGGAAAAGCGTGAGCGCATTTCCAAAATATTCAGGTCCACGAACACGGCAAGCCTTTCCGAAGGCGAATCGGGGCCGTTCGGCCGAGCGAAGCCGCGGGACGCGATAACGCGGGGAAGGAGTGGGGGGTTCCGGCATCGAAGGACCGCGCGCGTAGGGGATTAACATTCCTTTCGTGGCGATGTCAACATCAACATAAAACTGTGTCTCGACTCTCGCATCACGCAAAATTTAATATGGTAAATTATAGTAGTCGTTCATTTAATTTAATACATTAAATATTTAATTACAACATTTTGTTGTAATTCAGCAAACGAATAAAAATTATTATTTTGAGTTTATTGCTATAGATTTGTTATCGAGCCTCCACCTATCCTGCTTTTGATCCGAACAATGGGGGTCTGAAAATGTGGACATGTTGTTGCTCATTGGAATAGTTAGACATTTATATATTCAGAGATTTGACAATTTGTCTGGACAATTCGATAATTTGGTAATTTCACAATCTGGCAATTTAAAAATGAAAAAATGCAGGAATATATCAACCTCAACATTGAAAAAAAGAAATGTGAAAATCTAGAAACTCAGTAATTTGCAAATGTCCAAATTTTCATCTCCCCATCCCGTTCGTTAATTAATTAATCACTCAACAAAGGAAGAGCAAAATTTCACGTTACAAAATTTCTCTCCATGCTATTTCATTTATCTCCGAAAAAGATAAAACCGCGTATTCCGTAATTACGTCCGAATGAAAAAGGGTGTTGAACCGGTGGTTATAAAAAGGCGCGATTAGCGATACTTAGCCGTGAATCGATGATCGGTAACTTCGCTAGGTATTAGCTCGTCAACCTTTGTATTTAATCAATCTTTTTGTTGCAGAGTGTCGGTGAGTCGCGTCCAATGAAAAATTTCTGCCGTAATAAAACCGGACACGGACTGACATCGAGCGAATAAAACTTTAACGAACCTATGCAAATAAACGCCTGAGAGAGGATAAAAGCTGATACGAGTGTCCAGCGGAATCAGGTCATCGGTAAGTTTTTCCCCGTTCATTTTTACGTTCCTTTATAGAGAAACACGGGGTGAGATAGTTGCTTGTTCGAGATAATTACGGACGCTACGTGTGCTATAATCTCTAATTATAGACCGTGGTATTATTTTCTCACCCTTCACAGACTTTTTCCGTTAATCAGATTTGTACAAGCAACGTGTTTGTCGTTTTTTATGCTCGTGTTGTGCAATATTTTTCACACGGGTTATCGGATATTTTTAACGATTATCTAAATTGTTTTCATTGATCATCCAAAGGATTTAGCTTCTAAATTATTTTTATTTTTTTCTTTAATATGTGAGCTTATGTTAGGATGTATAGGGTGCACTAATGAAATACATGTATAAGTATTAGTATCAAAGTATGTTAAATATCAATATATATTTATTAATATTAAATGTTAAGTAACACTTATTTTCATCGATTGTCTAAAATATTTTTATTGATCGTCTGAATTGATTTCATTGTTTCATTAATATGTGAGGTTTCAGGATAAAGGTAGGTCATATGCATAATTATATGAGTATTAATATCAAATTTTATATATTAAATATCATTATATTATTTTTATTAGAATGAAATATTATGTAAGAATATATTAACTGAGTACATGTTTATTAATATTAAATATTATATAATAATTTACTGGATGACTTTGTTAATGAATTATTGCAATTTTAAAGTAGACAAGATCATATGAATTTGCATCTTGATTGAAATTATTATTACTGGTATATTATTATTACAATTGTGTTAATATATTTTTACCATTTTTTGTCTTAATATGTTATTACCATTGTTTGTGTCATTAAATTGTGACAAATTTGTGAGTTTGACAACTTGGTGTTTTCAAATTTGGAAGTTCCTACATTTCTAATTTTCTAAATTATTATCAAATTTATAGATGATTAAATTATTAAATATACTTGCAATTGTCTAAATATGTAAGATTTCTATATTTTTATATTTTGCAAGTTTGTAATAATCCAAAGTACAATATTCTTAATTTTATTGGTTTGAAAATTAAAAATTTTTATATGTCTAAATTTCTAAATGATAAAATTCTGAAATTTGTAAATTTGTAGTTTTGTTCATTTGTAAACTATTGAATGTAAAATTTGTGAAGTTGTTTTGTGAATTTCTAATTTTGTGAACTTCTAATTTTGTGAATTTCCAAATTTATGAATTACTAATTTCGTGAATTTCTAATACAGGAATTTATAAATTTATGAACTTGTGAATTTATAAATTAAAAAATCACTAATTTAGTAAATTTGGAATGTCATCTGTACAGTCCAAAAATTCCAAAGCATTATTCTCAAAATTACCCTAAAATTCCCTAACATCCCCAGCAACGCCCCTCAAAGAATGCTCCCCAGCTACAATTCGTCAAAACGACTCTCAAGTATCAAAGTGATTCGGCCATTTCACAGAATATCCTTTGTCAGATATTTTCTCGTATAAGCAATAACAGAATCCTCGGAAATGCTGCGTCACAAAAGATATTACGCGTTCATAAACGGATTAAGAGCGGATAGGAGCAGGATTTCGCGGCTAATTGAAAATCAACGAATGTAACGAACCACGGGGTTAGGTGTTTGCGAAACGAGCCGGTGTGTCAGTCAGTCAGTCGGTTAGGTGGGTTTCGAGATATATGGGACGACATGCCGGCAGTCGACTTGGCGAGAGATTCGACGGTCAATAAAAAAACAATTACCATGGCCCGTGACCGTAAAACGTGACCATGCGAACTCGGCCTCGTCCCTGCGTTGCCTTTCTCTCTTTTGCCTTCGGACAGGACCCGTTTTACGCCACGGAAAATTGCTCCTGCGAACGTTGCACCGACAAATGCCTGGAAAATCGGATTGCTGATTGCTGTACTGCGGGAAACGTTCCGTTCATTCGATTAAGCCGTCCGAAAATTTCGATCGTCGCTTCGTGAACGACACAAAGTCTCTCCGCTGTTCAGATAGAATGCACGCGTCGTTGATCCCCGAAATTCCTTTAACGTTTTATTCGATGCCAATTATAGCGGAATTTCGGTCGTCTGAAATCGTCGCTGGCTTTAGATTATTGAATACAATTGCCTGGTGTTTTGGTGCGTCGATTGGTTTTGTGCAGTCAAGTTTATTAACGTCTTCGTTGATGTCGATGATCGGCGATGGGGTTTTGATCTGATCAAATTATTTGAAAGTGGGAGGGTAGGTTCTGATATCATGAACTTTGTGTTACTGAAAATCAGATACTTCAAAATATTGAGTAGAATTAATTAATATTTTGTTGCGGTGTCAATTATTTTGGCGGAGTGAATGTCCTGGACACTTCCGTGGATGTAGATGACCAGCTATGAGATTTGAACCTGATGAAATTATTCAAAAGTGGAAGGGTGGGTTAGAGTCGGGTACCATAAGATTTGTGTGAATAATATAGAACTACGTACTAAAATAGATTGAGTAAAATTAGCTAATATTTTAATGTGTCGATTGATATTAGATCTTCATGGACACCTTCATCATTGATCAGCAATAGCAATTTGATTCAATCAAATTATTTGAAAGTGTAAGGAGTCACATACCATAACATTTGTGTTAAAAACATAAAATCCCTCGAAAAATATCAAGTATAATTAGCTGATATTTTATGACGTCTTTGTTTTTTTATTTTATTACAATTGACGTCGTAAAATATTAACAATGTAAAATGACATATTGAAAAATATCAGGTACAATTGACCAACATTTTGCAACGCTTTTGATTATTTTCGTAGATTGAATTTTATCGACATTTTCGGTGCTATTAAATTTAAACGGACAATAGGAATTTGATACGATTATATTATTTAAAAGTGGTGCGAATAGAATAGCTTGGAATATTATCAGATTTTCGCGACTAACAAATTGAAAAATGTCGAGTCTAATTGGTTGGTATTTTGTTATTTTAACTGATTGTTTTCATGGAAGTGTATTGATATTTTGATTTTGGTGATTGACGATAGGAATTTTATTTTTAACGAATAATTTGAAAGTGGAAGGACACAAATATCGTTAAAATTATGTTAGTCGTTTAAAGTAACATATCGAATATATTCGAAGACTTGTAATTTGGACGTTTGAGTTCCTCTAGAATTTCCACTCACAGAAACAGAAATTAAACTCAAATAATACCATCCGACAAACAAAGCTACAAGTATTCCATCAAAGCAATAATTAAAAACAACAAAAAATCCAAAGTACGTTGAATGAAATATCAGCGACACAGGTAAATAATACAAGAGATTTAATTTCCTTTATCGGTACTAGTTACCTTTTCGAGTCGAAAAGAGGGAGCGAGTAAAATGCTTCAGAAAACTACGCGAAGGTAAATTCGAGTAGAACGTTCTTTGCTTGGGGCGTTCAGGCGCTTTTTGTTAATTAGAGGTCGGTAAAAGTAACGCGAAAGGAAACTGCATTTTTGGTCTGCGGTTGGCTTGGTTGCACATTTAAATTGCCTCGTTTCTGATCATTTGCATATGCTGGGCATTCTGTGTGCATGTCAGAAACACTAAACGGTCTGACAATGGAAAATTAGAGCAGTTAGCGCGCGAGTGGCAAAGAGATTTTCCACAAAGGAAACTGATATCGAATATGGATTTTATTTGGTTGTATTTCAAATTGCGGAATGGCTTTACACGACTCGGCGAGATAAAAATTTCACTTTAGATGTTGGTAATATTCTGTGATTAATTATTATACAGTGAGCATTATTTTATTTTTCTGTATTTAGATTTCGGATTGTAGTCTATAAAATAGTTTAAAATTAAGATGAAATAATTTAAGGATTAAACTATTTTAGAAATAATTAATTAAAAGTTGTTTCAGTAACCTTAGCTAAATGTAAAGATTGGCAGAAAATAAAAAAATATTTATGCAATATTAATTTGTTTTTTAGTTCTAGATAAAGTTAATGTATATCAGGTACAATTTCTGTTTTAACTTATGGATTTAAATGTTGCTGCAGCGAAAGAGTAGGTCTTTTCTAGCGCAAGTATAAAATAAAATTTTAAGCAAGAGATCTCGGGCTTGATCTTTTTGTGACTTGAGCAGCATAATAAAATTTCTGAAATTTTACTCGTGCTTCCAACGTTTCACTCTTCATATATTCTTCTTTTAGAATTTAAATTTAACGTCTGATGTAGGTTGCTGTTACACCAACTTGTAATTCTTACAGCGTTGCTACGTCAGCTATTTCCTGACATTAATTTTTACATCTCGAGATTACCAAAAAAATGACAGTGTGTTTTAGAATGTAATATTTCTTGCTCTAATCTCTTTGAAGGACATTTACATATGACCCTATTTTAACTATTAATAGTACGTGTAAATATTATTACATTTTAATTCAATGCATATTATGTCATTATTAATTAAAGATTAGTGCATTTCGTTTTCAACGAAGTAATTAAGTTATGCATTGAATATACATGATTAATTTATTTTCAAACGGAATAAATCAGGACTTCAAAGAAACGAGATTAGCAATTTCAAAGAAGAGTTTTAAATATTCATTACTAGCCTGCGAATGCTTATGCATTTAGATCATAACACTTAAAATAATACGTTCACGTCAAAAATGTATATAACCTTTTTCGTAGAGCTTCTCAAGAGCTTTATTTTTTGTTTCAAACTTTTTTCTCTGAAATGGATATTTTCGGATATATTTAGTGAGAACTGTAAAAAAACTTTGAAGGGAGCTGGAGAGCAAACGAGGCTTATAGTTAATTTATTCGAACGAACGAAAAGAATCGTCAAAATAATAATTTCAAAGAATAGCACACAATAGAATAATGTCCGTATATATGGCCGTTTTTGTCGAGTTTAGAAATATCCTTAAAGACCCCAGTTTCATGATAAGATAATCTCGTCGCAACCGCGTTTTAAACGAATGTATCGTTTATCGTTGTTTTTTTGCCTCGACGTCTAAAACAAATAATCCGTCTCGCTCGGTCGATTAAGTTGGATAATTTGTACTCGGAGGGGAAACCTCCATTAAGTTGAACGCGACCGATTGAACGTCGTCCTTTCTCGACTTGATCTAAATGCGGAACGCTTAACTTCGACGATAACGATTATCGTCGACTCATCGAGTCATAATGGCAGGTATGTTTGTGCTGGTGACGATAACTTCGTTCTAAGACCGTCTCTTAAACGATGCACCAAGATTTCGCGCCAACATTCGAATAATTATCATTAAACGAGCACAAAATCGAGGTTGACATCCTACGGTTCAGTTAGGTTAACTGCGATCGTTTATTTTCGACGGAGACGATAAATTGTTCAATTTATCTGCTTTCTTCGATGGCTGTCTCTTTGAAACGCTATTATTATTTCTCTATTCAGTGAATATTCACTTTCTTTAACGTTATTCAGTTGAGGATACTAGTATTTCACCTAGAATACTAGTACTAGTTTTATTATACCGCTGATTATTTTGTTGATTTAATATTTTACTACTTTATTATTTCACTATTTCAATTTGTCACTCTGTCACTATACTATTTCACTATTTTACTGTTTTATTATTTTGTTGTTTTGGCATTTCAAATCACTATTCTAGCCATTTGTTCAATTTTGACATTGCACTATTTTGCTATTACTGTATTCTGAAATAAGTATACATACAAATCCCTATATTCTGAAACTACTATACAGAATCTCTATATCTCAAGATTTCTATATTTTCAAATTCCTATATCTCAAAATGCCTACATTCGAAAACCCCCATGTCCCAAAATTTCCATAACCAAACATCACTTCCAAAATGCTCACACCTCTATATCCATTAACCTATAATTACAAAGCGACGTAACAAAGATCGCTCGCTGACGAAGGAAATCAGTTACTAGTCGATTGGTACAAGTTACCAAAGCAATATGGACGTTCGCCATTTTCGAGGAAGCTAGGGGTATCAGGTTTCAGGAACGGTCCAATAGAAACGGTCGCCGGAAGCTCGTGTAACACAGCAAATTGTGCTCAGCTGCCCGCAAGGATTTCCCTTCGAGCAGCAGGCTTTATCGCGCGCTCGCAGCAAGCCAATTCCGGAAGAACCTGAATACCGGTTCATCCTGCTTTCGGTTCCTCGATAATTTCGACGGTGCACAGCTTTGACGGTGACGACAATTTGCGGGCTCTGGTTAACTAGATTGTTGCATTTCGTAAAATTTCCTGCCCCCGATAAACGATACAGAACGCCCGCACAGGGACCTGGGCACGATGTATTACGCGTACGAGCCCCGCAGAGTGTTATGAGTTTAGAGGAAACTTCGGTCCTCGGTATTGGTATTTGTTGTCGAACTTCTCGCACGATATTGCAAGGATTAACTTGCATATATGTGCACCCTTAGCTGTGATGATTAAACGACGCGAATCATTAGGGTACAGAGTGAATATTAGTCGACTCCAACAAATTTCATTTTGAACTAGCTTATTTTGCAATCTTGAATCACTCGAAAGTCTCTTCTGTATTTCTTACTGTGAACTAGCAGTTCACTAAGAAAATATATGAGTTCCTTCAAAATTTGATATGAGTCTTTGATTGTCTGTATAACACTTGAGAGATTATCCATCTATTCTCTCCTGTCGCAATATGTTCCTCTTTGGATTTTATATATTCTTACTAACTAGCGGTGACTTTGAGAAAGTTTCTTAAAAATTGTCTCGAACTCAGCGATTACGCCGAAATTAGGTTATAGAAATTCGCTCCAGTTAGTATTCAATTGAATAAACGTTGCCGTGAGCTACGTCTGATAAGACTTCACGAGAGGAGCGCAATAATTCTTGACTCGTCGTTTCAGAGACGAGATTTCCGTTCCCGTTCGGCTTTGAGGATGAACCGCAGCATTTAATTCCAGGAATATATTTCGTTTTCCGAGGAGTTTTATCGTACGAAAGATTGCTCGGAACCTGTCATTACTGTACGAAACTTTTGTGTCTCGATCGGTAGTTTTGTTGCCGTGTACAAACCGGTGGAAGTTTGCGAAATGTTCATAAATATTCAGGAACGGAGATGTAATCCGACACGCGAATATATCGAATCGGGATTTAATTATTGCTCAAGTAATGTTTGAAGATAAATGAATTATCCTAATGGAATTGAAAAGTTCCCTGTATGCGAATGGATTGAATATGTAACAAACTGATTCGGTTACGGAGCAACATCGACGTAATACAGTGGACGCTTTAATTTCGAGAAACGTACAGAGTGCTTTTTAATATTTATCGCGGAACTTTAAAAATGTAATAATGGAAGAGTGTCAGAGATACGGATGCGGAAATGATTTATATCCATCGCGCTGCCTTTCCGTGAAATCGTTGCATCGATATAACCGACCGGTAGAATAAAATTTTAGATGAGTTGACAGATATCTTCTGCACGGTCATTAAACCGAGAACGATTCGGCGAATATAAAAATTCCGAAACTTTCGGAATTTATGACAGAAGTATCGTCTGCTATCCCACGATTCGATAATAAAATATTATTCAAGAAATGGAACGAACTTTTCAAATTCCATTGAAATTTCTGTGAGTCATCAAATTTATACTAATTCAATAAGGTATTTTTCATGAGAATTTCATTCTGAGTAATCTGAAATTTCGAGTTTTGGGAATTTAGGATCTAGGAATTTAAGAATTTAATAATTTTGGTTCAAGAACTGTTGATTCTGTTGATTTCGAGTTCTATGAATGTACGAGTGTAGAGAATTAAAAATATAGAGGTTTAGGAATTTGGAGATTTGTAGGTCTAGGAGAAACCCTAATATTACTATTCGTCCAGCCGAGCGAAGCTCCTCGAAGAAAGCCCTCAATCTTGCCGGACAAAGGCCCGTCGGAACTGTTGGTCAAGTTAAATTAAGAGTCGGCTTTCAGTTAGCGCGATAAATCGGAGTTTCTTGCAGAAACTTTGCCCTCCTCTCACGGCTGAAGTACGCTGGATCGAGGATTTTGGATCAGCCGATCGGACGTTCCTTTCGCGACAGATATCGAGGAACAGATATCGATAGTAACTGCGATGATTAATTCTTGCCAGCGAGTTGTCGACCAACTTTCTGGTCCCATTGTCAGCGACACTTCTGTTCGAGTGATTTTCTCCAGGTTCATAAAATTTGATTTCTTCCCGGTGGACGTTTATTGGAGATTCTGGCGAACTTTCAACGAGACCCACGCGAGTTGCTGACCTTTTGTGCACCTGTGCAACTACGACCCACCTGATTCCTCTACCGACTTTATAGCTCACTTTTACCACTCCCGTACCGGACGCCATTTTTCGGTGAAATCTTCATCACTGGTGAATTACAGTATTAGACCTCTGTCATAAACTACCAGAAGAATAGCCAATAACTGCATATTTGCAACGAAATAATTTCTGAACAATTCTACCGAATTAGAGAAAATCAATACGTCCAAGACAGAAAAGTTGAAACTGCAGCCAATAAAATGGAATAAACAAGTTGACGCGTCAAAAGTTTGTTCGGGACTGCGACGGTTTCGCTTGATAATCCGGCTAGAAACGATCACAGAGATTTCAATCGCAATCCGTGAGGATGGTCGATGAAAATGGAGGTCAGAGTTTAAAGAAAGTTCGAGCCGAGTAGGACGGAAATGAACGACGACTTCGAAACTTCTGCGCTAAACTCATTACTGTCGAAGCAGATATCACTCTTTCGTTGCAGTTGTTAAAACTTGCTACAGTCAAACAGTCTCGTTCATATCGATGGCTAATTTTCTCCCTTATCGTATGGTCGTTCGAGTTCTCGCCCAGTCATTATCGACCGGCAATTATTTGCTCAGTTTCCACTTCCTTAGGCGGAACACCGTTGTTCGACGAACACGCGTACAGAAATAATAACTTCGCCGGGCTAATAAGTATACATTGTAGTTAGAAGTTTCTTCGAAGCCTTATATTGCCTCGTAACTACGTAAGTTCATAATTGTACATTTTCAGTTTCGAATGAATGGTCTTGCTATCTCGAGTGTCGTCGAAATTATTGTTGTTAAATTTAATTGGATTTAATACGAAGATTCGGAGATTTGATAACTTGTTAACTTCATCTTTGAGGTATTTACCAAATTCATGTTTAGCGATATTCACGTTCACAGATTTATCATTTCTGAATGTATGTACTGTTAAAATCTCTGAAAATGAAGAAATATGATAAATTTACACTGGTGATCATACTGGTACGTGTATGAAAGATTTTATGTAACCCAGCTTAATATTTACTTTAACACGTGAATTTCTTTTGCACGTTATTCTTTCAATATTCACTCTTTATACATAACGAATTAGTAATACCGAGCACAATTTCGTACAAAAACCCGTGACTGAAAATGTGGTTGGTATATTTATCGAGCGCAGTGTATCGACACGAGTGTTTCGTTAATCGATTATCGAAGCAACGAGAAGGCAAACAGAGAGTCTAATACCCGGACGGAATTCAGACAATCGATCTTCACCGAACGTCTTTATACAGAGGCGTTCCGGGCAATCACGGCAGTTAGTAGATGGAAATGGCTTCCGGATTGCCGGCGAATTCCTGGATATATCCCGTTATCGACGATGTCCGAGTCACGTAACGGAACGTAAAGACGACTTTGAGCTTTCGCAACGATAGCTTTCGCAGCGTGTAACGCGATTGCCTGCTCTCCTGTTGGATACACACGTTTTGGCAGGATGAAGCCGGGACGAGCGGATAGAGACCGTTGCTACCAATAGCTTTGATCCAATGTTTGCTACATTGCGTGCACGCAAACGTGCCAACTACAGTTGTTCGATCGTTCATTCGATAGGTCTGACAACACGGTCTGATATGCCGGCTCTGTCGACCGATTATTTGTCCCGGTGTCATTAGGAACAACTGTGCTTTTATTGCTGGACCTCCTCACGTCTCGTCTTTTAATTGTAGCTAAATTACCAATTCAATGGCTGAACTTGATAGGGAATTTACTTGGCAATATATATTCATGTTAAATCATTCGCTGTAAAAATTGTTCAAGAAAAATTATGTTGCTTTTTCAGACATATCTTAGGCTACACTTATTTTTTAAACGAAACAGACCTCTTGCAGAAAGAAAAATTTTGATACAGGATATTTTCTTCAAATACCCATTCCACAATTTCAGTTATTTATTAGCGAAGTATTTAACTGAAATGAACTCTGCGAGACTCCGTTTACGAAGGAGAATTCCACGGATACTTGGCAACAAACTTGTTTGATCTCCATCAGAAATAAAACGTTTCATTGCTGGAAACTCTCGATCTTCGACACTCGAAGCGTCGACTTTAAGCTTGGTATTTGAAAGCTACCTTTAACTTATCTTATTGAAAAAGAGTCGATGGTGGTTTTCGAAGTCGCTAACTTCCGAGCACTCAAAAAATGAACGCTAACTTCCAGCAAATCATGAATGTGTAAATAAAACGGGTTTCCACGAACTCCATGCGATTCCATTCGGCGTGAAATCACGTTTACCTTTGCCTTGTCGGCTACCAATCGATACCGTTTCAACTCGCTGTACAAAAGTTTTTCACCGTACAAGTGCAGTTACTTGGTCCGTAAAAATGCAACACGTCTTTTAACCCTTTGTAACGTTCGCTCGATGTTCTCGTACTTTATTTCAAGCTTTATCCGTCAACCTTCATACCTGATTCACTCTATCAATCTTACAAAGCCTTTCATTGCCACTCCATTCACGGATGTTTCCTTTTTAGTTTCATTCGCTTCTGCTTGCCTTTTGGCACCCGTGATTATCCCCATTTTGCCTCGATGACACTTGCATGTGAAGCCCCAATGAAAGGCCTGCATTTTATAGATCGATTCGCTTCCTTTTTTAAATGTACGGGCTTTATTTGGATATTCCTTGTATTTAGGTATTTATATTCCTGAGTTTTCAAGTTTTTAATTTTCGACAATTTAAATACGAGAAATCCTCAAAATTAAATTTTGACTGCATTTATTTTTCTACGAAATTGTCAAACTCATCAGTAATATCGATCTCGTATGTGCAACGTGCATTGAATTTTTTCGCGTTCACACGTACATCGAAAGTATATATAAAGCACGTTATTCTGCGTCTACTTTTTATGTAGATGGACCTGTATGATATTGTAATGGCGCCCCATGCATATTCTCACTTATTTCAAGTACTCTGAAAATAATCCATGATGCACGAGCCTTCGCGTCGTCGAATAAATTTCATTTTTCTCGTCTTCCCTAGGTTGTCGATTATGCTTCCTACGTTGAGGAATATCAATTATCTGATAAGAGTTAATAGACACGGCTCGTTCTCTAGAATTAATTTCCCATTATGGACGTACATTTTTTGCATTACTGTCAATCCATAATTCAAAGAAATTAAGAAATTAAATTTAAGTGAGTAAACTAGTCTGCAGTGTTTAAATAAATAACTGACCCAGTTTTCATTAAACGAACACGAGATGTTATAAACACATGATTCTGTTCGTTAAAAAAGTATCGGATAATAATTCGAGCTAACAACCGATTTTTGTTTAATCGTTTTTGTTGTTCGACCGTTATCCACACGCGATATTTGATATAAATACGGTCTATTGATTTTCCCGGAAATATAATGAAATAAAAATATTTGAAGGATTTCACTGGGGTATATTATTACGGATTTAAAACCATATCGTAGGTAGTTAATGAAAAAGTAAATAGCGCTACGATTGTTCCGATATTCGAGATTTTGTTTTATCAGTTGTTATCGAATTAATTCAGCTTTAATTATCGAATAAATTTTAATGGACGTGTTTCAGCGAACGATCAAACTTAATATTTAACGATCAATTTTTTATTGAATCGAACATCGGCCGAAAATTTCAAATTCTGTAGAAAGGTTCGGCTAATTATTATATTATTTAATTTAAGAGTAATATTGTCAAATACTTATAAATATTCCTAATAATGAAAATTAAAAGTAAAAAGTAACGTAGAAAATAGAACTTGAAAGTATTGTGATAATAAAGTGTAATAAATAATTTAACAATTTTTCTTTTTTAAATATTGAAATAATTTCACATGCTAAAAAGTGACAAAAGAATGTTGATGGCATTGGAACACGAGCGTGCATAAAATTTTCGTTCTAAAAAGAAACGCGAGCTTTTATTGATATTTTCATGCATTATGTAATTGCGTGATTAAATTCTGAATACTGATTAACGTTACTTCATTTACATTTCAAACGAAGTGTGAAACGAAATGCCATGTAGTTCGACTTTTAATAGGGATGCATACGATAAGCTTGCAGAAATACTGCAACTCCACGTTGCTAAAGAGAAGTTTCAATAGGTCGAATTATTGGTGCATTCAGTAAATCGTAATTTTAATACCAGCAATTCATCTTATTAATCAGTTATGTACAACATTCGTAATTAAACATTCGAATAGCGGTTCATAATAATCGTTAATATTCACTTTCATTAAATACGTTTGGAATATCAACCATTGGTAAAGATTAATTGATTACTTCTATAATTATGTTGGAATATTTGAGTGCTTTTCTTCTAAAAATTTTAATAATTCAAAAATTCATTGATTATTTCTGAAATTATGCATCCATAATGGAATACAATTTAGTGAGTATATGTATGTTTCTTCTAAAATTTTCATTTATTCCAAAATTTATAATGTATCTTTGTATAAAGTCACTTAAGTATTTGTAAGTGTACAATTACACATTTCATATCAAATTATTTTCCACTTATTTATTTTAATTTTTGTTCAAAGACAAAACTTGAAACTCGATTAAAATATTTCATATGTTTTCAACAATTTATCAACACGAGGATTATCACTCGAATTTCCAGTTAATAAATTTTCAATTTCAATCAATTTTCCAATCAAACAACAAAAAGATATTTCCTCAGATACATAAATTCCTCAATATTCTGCGTTGATACCCAAACGATTAAAAGATCAATTCAATCATCCCCGATTGAAAACCCCCCATTTCCCGAATAACAATTTACACTTAGTCCTAATTCAATTTCCGAGATTTTCCCGTGGAATCCTAAAATATCAAGGGACTCAAAATTGAAATTACAGGCAGGGACAAAAATCGCGGCGATCGATCGAAAAACGTGGCGGCCACTTCCGGTTCACAGCGAACATTTTTCTTCGAGTTCGAGCGAGTGAGATTAATATCAGACGGCCGTACGTAAAAATCCGAAGGGAACGATATTGATTCGTCCGTATTTTTCAGTGGCGGCAAAAAGGTTTCTGGTGGCCGTGTATTTACGCGAGCGCGTGATCAATGTCGAACCAGACGAAAATAAAGAGAGAAAAAAGGATTATATATATATATAATTTATGACACGGTACACTCTGGAAAGTCATTAATCTTTGTAAAGCACAGCTGAGCACGTTTCCACATGACCGGCGGAAATCTCGACAGGAAATCTCATCGGTAACGCGTTCAAGGTTCGAGTCGCGGTTTCTGCGCTCGTATATCGTGCACGATCGAAACTATTGCTTCATATCTTTAACTAGTGCTGCAACCACACGCTCGACTTATGCTGTTACGAACGACCAAAAATTTATTCGAGGCACCGTTTCGGGCTTGCACGGATATTGCCGAGACGAATCAATCTTCTGATCAATTTCTACGCTTTCTACTTTTCTCATTGCTGGTGGTTTAAATCATTAAAATTGGGGGGATATAAGTAGGTGATAATTTGTGAATTTTTTGTTTGTGCAATTTTGTCGGTTTGGAGTTCAAAGAATTTGGGGACTTGTAAAGAATTTGCGGATGTTAGGATATTTAGTTTTTCAGATTTGGTGATTTGTATGTGGTGACATTTAGACATTTCGGAATTTTCTATTTCGGTGATTTGAAGATCCGGTAATTCGAGAAATCTGGGGAATCTTAGAAATCCGAAACTTTAAGAATTTTGAAACTTGAAGTCTTAAGAATTGTTAGACTTGAACTATTTGGAATTTTCGAATGTACAACTTCTGAATTTAGCAGTTCATAAATATATTAATTTTAGGAACATATGAATTTGAATTTTAGATTTTGAAACCTCGCAAACTTGAAGATCGAATAATTTTGAAATATAACTTAAATATTTGAAAGTGTATAAATTCACTCTTAACATTGCTTAAGGTATTCAGATATGGGTCAAAAGTGGCCCATACTTGAAGGAGAGCCACCTAAAGGAAAGCGTAGCGATCAGAAAATTCTCTCAACTCTTTCCACCGAAAGGTCTTTATGCTAATATAATAGTAAGATTAATTAAAAACGCTATGATCGTAAAAGTATGAAGAGCTGCGGCAACCCAACGTCGATGGCTATTAAATCTTTGGTCGGAGGAGTGAATTTAAATTTTCTACAGCGATTAAGTACCCTCGTTAATTGTATACAATTAAGTACCCTTCAGACGTGCATAAAAGACTTCTTTTCTGTACCATTGCAAATAGTATGACAGTATCAATCATTGCGATACAAATTTATCCTTTTTATCGATACACAAGCTTTCGTTACTGTTATAATCCAAATTGTTCTACGATATTTTATCATCGCAATCTATTCACGAACTCAAATTGCAATATAAGAAAATATTTTGTATTATAGTATTAGGATTATAGAATATAATTGTATGGATTCGTTACATTCTTTAGGGTGATTAAGAAATATTTGTGGGATTTTGTTGGTTTTTAGGGAATTTATGATCTAGGGATTTTGGAGAATATAGGGACTTGGGGGTTTAGGAGTTTGAGAAATCTAGAAATTTAGAAAATTGGCGGATTTGGAGATTTTAAGAATTTAGGAAATTTAGGAACATATTAAATAGGGATCTAGGAATCTTAGATTCTTGGGGTCTAGGGATGTTGGGATCTAGGTATCTAGGGATTTTTTGAATCTAAAGCAATTGGATCTGGGGATTTTTATGTTGCATCTAGAGATTTTATGATCTAGAAGTCTAAAGATCTAGGGATTTATGTACCTACGAATCTAGGTATCTAGGAATCTAGGGTTGCAAAAATATATGGAATTCTAATACATAACAACTTTTCATCTATCCTCATATTTTACAATAAACGTCATAATTAAGCCAATGTAAAATATAGTCAATGTAAAAGTGGCAATATAACAAGAGTATTAAACTCTACGTTTCTAAAAATTCGAGTGTTCCTGTGGTTCATACACCGTATATTCGCGTATTAATCTTTTCCGGAAGGATAACCGCTGTATCGCGAGCATTTTTCCTGCAGATAAAATGGTAATTAATATTTGGCCCCGTTTTAGGATACTATATACGAGCACAATTGTCTCGCGCAGATTACCTTGTACAATCCTTATTTATCGTACCTTTCCGGGTCCATGGGATATCGATTAACTTTAATGTCCGTAGATGAACGCCTCGATTATCCGCTAGAGGATTATTTTTCCTATTTATGAATGGGGGAAACATAAAAACCGGCGAGATACCGGCCGAAACGAATGAATCTGATAACCGGGCAGAGATACGCCAACAACCAGCACAACAGTTCCGTAATTTCATTTATCTGCGTAATTTTGCACGAGACGAAAAAATCGCCGGAATGGAAGGTTAATATCTCGCTGCCGAGGTATTAACAAAGACCCGTATAATTTTCATCCGCCGGTATTCACTGTCATTTACACAGCTATATTTATAGAAGCCAGTTCTTCACGACTTCAATGAAAATTTGCTGATCTCACAAAAAGCCTTTATTAAATACCGCGTTCAAGGGAATAAAGCGCTGTAGAGCTTTCTCGAAAAATTCCCGCAGGTCACAACCCGATTTTATATACGTATCGCAAGCTGATTTACTTAGAGCGCGTTTGTCTTCGTGAAACAATGAAATTTCGAGATTCAAGATTTTCTGGTCGAAAATTCTGTATTTACTAGAAACCTCTTTTTATTTAACGGTTTACAGGTTTTTATATTCACTACTTTTCAAGGGTTTTTATATCTGCTAATTTTTATAATCGCATTTTTCCATCCACAAGTCTTCAGTTGCTTGCAAATTTTCTAGATCACAAATACTCGATTTTATTTCTCAGATTTTCTGATCTTTTATTGCTTTGATCATGTACCAAACTTATGGATTTTCAATTTTACAATTTTACAATATTCCACATCTCAAATGCTCAAATTCACAAATTAACAATTTTTCAAACCTTCAAATCATTACTTAGTTGTCTAGGTCAAAAATTCATAAATTCACAAATTAAATCCTCAAAGTACTTTTCTAACTATAAATACTATTACTTCTCCATTTCTGTCGTATAACTTATCAAGAATCCAGTACCTCGAAAAAGTCACCCCGTGAAATATAACAAGATGTAATAAAATTTGAACCGAACCCATTAAACAAAATGTTAAGGTGTCAATATTTTAGAAGTCGTATTTCAAGCACAGTAATCGAAAGTCCAAGCTCCGTGTCAGGATGCTCACAGGGAAAGCTGACCCTATCGAGTCTCATCCTCGGAAGAGCTGATCGTCCTTAATTGTCCCGTCGACAATCGGTGTGTCTCGTTCCACGATCGAACAAAGAGACGAACGAACCTCGTTTTCTTGCTTCCCTCGATCCCGTTTAAACTCCCCTGTTGCGATTCAACTTTCTCTAATTTGATCATTCCCAAGATACTGTCGTTCGCTAGTGAAAAACGGCGTGAATCGGATAACTACCCCGCAAACAGATTCCTGGTTGCCACCGAGAAAACCCTGGCTAACGAAGTTATTCTCTCCTCGTAAAACGATGAAACTGTTGGTCTGATGCACTTTCGACAATGAGAAACGCTAATCCAACTAGTGAATTTAACTTTCGGGACTTGTTTTTACTACTTTCCTTCGTGGTTTTTAATTTGGTTTTCTGTTTGATTTGCATTGTGGTTTTAAGGGTTTTATGATTTTGTGATGTGTTTGGAGCTGATTTGGGTTCGTTAGATTTAGTTAGCCGAGACATTTGAGGTTTGATCTGTTTGATGACTGACACACATCTGCCAATGATCGCCATATTTAAAATATTCATAACATTTGAACATTCTTTTTCTGCCTTAATACGGCAACAATAATTCAGTCGCGTCTGACGCATTTGTTGAATAAATCATACGGGGTTAATCGTTGAAAATTTGTATCCAGGTCTAATCTTCTGTCATATGCATTTTTGCTGTCACTTCTTCGTTTTGCATTCGAACTTCGTTGCTCCATTCGCGTTGGCCCAATGTTTGAAACAAACCAATGGAGCTGAAGTCGTAAATATATTACGGAGAACTGCAATTAGCAAACGACGCATGCACGACAAGATGAATGCATGTTCCTTGGCAATCCAACACCGCAATCGTACGTCAACTACAATGACTGCATCGTTCGTTGGACCGAGGATGAAATCGTTGCTACTTGACCGTAGAAATGCGTGACAATGCCTGCAGTCAAAATTATGGATGGTTCGACGATATACAATTGCGACAGCCAGTTAATCATCGACTATCCTCATAGTGATTTAATCTCGATCATTCCGGTTACTCCATGTGCACTCAGAATCACGATTTATTTATGCCGAGTACTTGAAGATACAACAAAATATAAGTGCAATTGAAAGAAGTCAGAAAGTGAATTTACCCCATATAATTAATATATTTAACAAATAATATATGAATACTTCATTTCGCATACAGAGCCAATATCTACATATTAAACGTAAGGTAACACAAGTATTAGTTTACTTACGGCTATGGCGGCCATTTTGAATTCATAAGTCTTCAAAATGGCCGTCATCGTCGTCGAAGTAAATTAATATTTGTATCATTCTTACTTTTGATATGCATGTAAATGTCTGTATGTGAGATGAAGGCGGCCATTTTGAATACTTATAAATTCAAAATGGCGAACATACCTAACCTCAACTCTATAACACTAAAGTGTATAAACATTTTGTTACACTTCATATAATTATTATTTCATATAAGTGCACTTCATATAATTATTATTTCAATCATCGAGAGCACCGAAAATCCGAACCTTGATAATAAAACCGTAATCTTCCGGATTCACCTACTCTCCGAGCAATCTCCCTGAACCATGTTCGATAATCAACGTCGAAAAGTTCCCGTTCTACAAATTGCACGGAGAAGCTGACGAAAATGAATTCCCTTCAAATCTGACATTACCAAACGACTTTCTTTCCGTGTGCATTGAATGGAAGTCTCTTTTTTAAACGAGAAGGAACCGTTCGTTGCATCCACACTCGGAGGAAGGGTTGCTTGAAATCCCACCCTCTAATTTATTCCCATTGCGTTCGAACTTTTCGAAAATCCCAGAAATCCGAATCGACGACGAATTCAACGCAGACGGTCCGCAATAAAATGCAAAAATAAGTTTTAACAAGGGACCTGAGTCTTCGGAAAATAGTCCACGACGAAGAATTCTGCAAAACACTACGTTTTCTTTTTCTACCACTTTTCGCTGCGATTTGTACTGTACAGTGTTCCAGTTTTTAGAAGCTGAAGTTCGTAAATTTGGGTATTTGAGAATTTGAGGATATCGAGATTTTTGAATTTGGAATATTTACAATTTTGGAGTTTGAAGATTTGGAAATTTGAGTATTCGAGAATTTCGGTACTTGAGAAATGGGTAAATTTATGTATCCGAGAATTTGGGAAATTTGAATAACTGAAAATTCCAAAATTGGGAAATTTGAGTTTCATTACTGTAAAAATTAGAAATTTGAAAATTTTTCAATGTCGAAATTTGAAGCCTTGGAAATTCACAAGTTTGAGAATTTTGGAAGCCAAAAATTGAACATTCTGAACATTTTCCAAATATTCCACCACAAAAGAAGCACATCCGTACCGAGCTAGATTCGACAAAGAGATGCGAAGTATCGTTTGTTGATCGTTGAGCAACGATATCGTTCATCGTAGAATAAGAAATACATATCCGTAATAACAAGGTCTCCCGTGGCTCGCAATAATCGCGACAAACCCGAGGCTGAACACAAGAATAATTCATCGGTGGAGTAACGAGCCCAGCTGCCGCATTGCTGATACGTTTCTCGCGTCTCTCCGCTCTTCTATTTCCACGCAGCCAACACGTCGGGGTTGCATGCACATCCAGGTGTGTCGAGATGTATGTGGGTCAGGTTAACAATGCATACAACGGAGACGAGAGGGTTTCGTGCCCTCGTGCGGCTAAAGACGCCCATTTTTTAAAATATTGCCACCGGAAGCGCCGCCTCGAACTGTTTTCCTCGACGACCACGAACGCCGCTGGCTAACCCTTACGATTTTCTTTTTCTTCGCGAGCTTTCGTTAGATATCACTTATGAACTATCTAGATTGTCAGTTGGACCGTTTATTTTAAAAGTGTTAGTACATTTCTTTAAAAAAAAAATTAGGTTACTTAACTCATTTTGCCCCGATGTACTCAGTGCATTCATTGACTTTCATTTTCATTTCAAACACATGTGTTCACAGTGTACATAAATACAGTAAGTTTGTAATATGAAGAGGTTATAATTTTTATTATAACAGAAGGTTTTATTTGCTCAATTTGTATTGAATATCTGTACAGCACCCTATTTAAAAAAATTCTGGAAATGAATTAATTTAGTGTATACTTTTTACTTATAACTAGTTAATTTAATATCTTGAAAGATGTGCTTTGTTCGATTTAAAATGGGTCGAATTTTCAGCTTTTCATATTCACTTTCTAAATTTTGTGTCCAAACTATAATTGTTGTAACTTGAAACATTTTTAAATTGAAGTCTCTGAATTTTATCAATTTCAAATTTGAATATTCCCAAATATTATAAATATGTAATTTAACTTTTCAAATTCACAAATTTACAAATTCATAAATTTCTAAAATTCACAAGATTACTTATTAACAAAAATATAGTATGTCACTATTATTATTGTACGTACATATAACTAACGTACACAATTAAGTATAACAAAAATATATGTTTAATCAAAAAAGCCTTGCATGACGATAAAAACCCCACAGGAAAAGTATTCTTAAAGCATGATCAAACATAATTACATCTCTCCAAGATTAACATTTCCGTTTGACGGGGTGATCCACAAAGTTGAAATTAAAAAACTGAAACCAACAGCGAGACACAACGGAGAAAGTTAAATTGTTCAGGGACCCATCTCAGCAGGTATGGGTAAATTAATGTTTATTGGTGGAGTTTTAAATAAAAATGTATTAAGGACACCAAAAGATACAACGAAATATTTTCGATGATATCAAACATAATATTATACACTGAATTAATTAAGCTGTATCATTAATTAGCAAGTTCGAAAAACCGTGTTTCACCAAAGAAGCGTTTGATTGCACAGCAGTAAAATATTGTTACATTTAATTTATAATTAAAGCCATTTCCTGCTCTTTGCAATTTTCATTCTTAACGAACATCAATTCTCACAGTACAAACAGCGTAAATTCGTAGCGCAACGATATGCACAATAATTCTGTAATTCGAACTCTTGGAAAGCACCCCTAATGATGGGCTGCAGAAACTCGACCTCCATTGCGATGAAAGGATGTATTTCAGCGATAGTAAGTAAAGCACAATCGGTGATTGTATCGTAATTCAATGGGTTCTGAACTCTTGATTCCTTTGAACGCGAAATTAATGAAAATGTAATATTTACGTAAGCCGATTTCTCGGTAAATTTCAACCGACGTTTAATTTTCAAGCCCCGATACATGCGTGAAGGTAGAACCAGAAAGAAAGTCGATTGTACCTTTTGCAATATCATTAATCGCCCGTGGAAAATGATAATTAGGCGATTGTTAATTTCGAATTTGTACGAAGGTACTGAATTTGTTACTTTGTCGATCGTTCTTTGTTTATGAACGTTTGTGGACTGGATACGGTCAAAAGGTCAGGTCGAGAGTGCTGAGGTTATTTTTGGTGCATTTTGACAAATGGGAGGAGCAAATCTAGGAAGTTTTTCAATTTAAGTTAGGGTGTAAATGAAAGTTTGTTTAGGGTACAATTGAATCGACTTGGTTTGGGGTACAAACTTGTTAGATAGAAAATTTGTTTATTTAAAAATTTGAAGATAATTTCCAGGTTTTTGAGATTCTGTGTTTTTGAATTGTCAAATCAAGCTTCTAAATTTCGAAATACCTAAAATTCCAAATTCCCACATTTCCAAGGTTATAATTGCAAATTCCCACATTGTCAAGTTTGTAATTCCAATTTCTCATATTTCAAAATTTGTAATTCCAGATTCTTACATTTCGAAGTTTATTTCCAGTTACCACATTTTCAAGTTTATCAATTTTACAATACTTTAATTTTCAAATTGTCATAGTGTAAAATTCTCAAATTTCCAAATTCCTACATTTCTAAGTTCATAATTAAAAATTTTCACATTTCCAAGTTTATAATTTCAAATTCTCACATTTTCAAGTTTATCAATTTTGTAACACACAAATTGTCAAATTTTCAAGTTCCTAAATTTGCACTTATCTAAAATTCCAAATCCCCACTTGTGAACTTCCGAAAATTCAAAAATTCTCAAATCGTTATATTTCTACATCTCCAATTATCACCTTTGCAAACAGGAAAATCTACCCAGTCTCGCCACGAAAGTACCCCGAAAAATTTGTGTCACATTAAATAAATCTCCCGACCGCCGTGCCATTATTTCGAAAAATAGCGCGCAACGAAACTGGCGAGGAACATCAGAAGCTCGCGAGAAACGTTGAACCGCATAGATTGTGAACTTTTGACGAGTTAAGCAGTTCCTTTCGCTCCATGAAATAACCAACAGGTTAAAAGTTTAGGGGCACATATACACGTCAGAAATGGTTGGTAAAATTCCGAAGCGTGGAAAAATGTACACGCTTCGTTAGCCGTCAGTCAGGCATGTCTGTCGAAATGGATGTTCATTTGCACTGCTCTCCAGGCCCGAATTATCCGTACATTTCCGAGTTGATACCGTGACAGAAATATTCTACCGCAGTGTCATCGCACGGGAAAGATCCCTGTTGACATATCCTGTTAGCTTCCGTTGACAAAATCTACGATTTCCGTTGTATTTTTCCCTGTCCGAGGGAATTATAGATCCCGTCCGGTTGTTGGGGACGGTGTTCTTTCTTTTTCGGTTCAATGGCGGACTAAAGTGTCATAAACTTCTACGGGGACAGACAGAAATTAGTTTTTGTCGGTTCTCAAAGCGGATTCCGAGCTTGCCAGAATACTGTCCACCGGATCCGGCAGACACTGCGCTGTTACACCCTCGTCAAAGGATCGCTCGAGTTTATGGAATCTTTCCGGGATTTCTAGTTGAAATGCTTTCAAAATTATTGCAGAGATTCGATTTTACTGGGGAAAATGTAAGGAGAAAGAGTATGCGCGTTAGGTGGATTTCTAAAGATTTATTAGTGTAGGAAGATTTCGATGTTTGATAGAGAAGTTCAGAATTGAACTTGTGGATTTGGGGATTTGGACATTTGTTAATTTATTGGATATTTGTGTACTTGAGGTTTGGAAATTCAGAGAGAGAACTTCGGAAATTAGAGATTTGGGAAGATTTAAATTTAGACATTTTTAACAATTTCGGGAATTTAGATTTAGGATTTGTGATCTGATTTCATTGAGAATTTAGAGGTTTAAGTGAAAGAACATTTGGGATTCTAAATTTAGGGACAATAAAATTCTGTTCAAACTTTTTCTGAAAATTCTCTGATAAATTTTAGTATTTTTTTATTGTACGTATTTAGGCATCAGTTCAAATAACGTACATGTTTCAAATTTATTTGGAAATCTGCGTTTGACGCATCGGTTAGGGCTGGAAAGGTCAGCAGTGGCGATTTTTATGAATAAACGTTTCCTATTTATTCGTTAGTCCCGTTGTTTGCGAGTGGCTTTTCCTATGGCTTTATCCCGGTCATTTTGAAGGAATTTTTTCGCGCAGCTTGCGCGAATATTCACGAAACACGCTTTACTCGTGTTTGCTCGCTGCCCGGACAAAAAAAACTGGTTGTCAGCTACTGCGATTTTTTTGGAAAAAATGTTGCGATCCCTGTACGATTTTAATAGATTTCGTTTATGGAGAAAAGTCTTTACGAAATTTTGACATATTGCGATTCTGGAGCTATGGAAATTTTTTCATTTCGCAGGTTTGAGAGTTGGCTGTTTTAAACATTTGTAATCTTTTGAATCTTCAAAGGTTGTTCGTTACAAGCTTATTTATTTGTTTATGAAATATGCTTCTTTATATAAAATAATAAATGTTTGTATAAGGATAATAAATTCAATTCAATCAGTTAGATCAATTAGATCAATCAATTTAATCAAATCAATCAGATTATTCAAATCAATTAGATCAATCATAAGAATCATATGAATCAGATCAATTACGTCATTTGGGTCAATTAGATCAATCAGATCAATGAAATCAATCATAAGAATTAATTGAGTCAGATCAATTAGATCATTCAGACCAATCAGATAAATGAGATCAATGAGATCAATAACATCAATTAGATTAATCAGATCAATCACATGAATCATATGAATCAAATCGATCAAATCAATCAGACATTCAGAATAATCAGATGAATGAGATCAATCACATCAATTAGATTAATCAGATTAATCATATGAATCAAATCGATCAGATCAATCAGACATTCAGAACAATCAGATGTATGAGATCAATCACATGAATCTTATGAATTAAATCAATCAGATCAATCAAATCGATAAAATTGATGAAATTAATCAAATCAATCATATCGATCAGTTCAATCAATTCAATTAGATCAATCAAGTCCATCAGATCAATCAAGTCCATCAGATCAGTCAGATCAATAAGATCAACGAAAATAGAATCAATAAAATCAGATCAATCAAATTCCTAAACTGTCACCTATAAAACACCCAACAAACTGTCACACATCGACACGAAAATGTAACACGATTAACAGTTAAAATATTATAGATCCCCTAACGAGTTTATATAATTATGGAATCTGATATTCCTGTTTCGTTTCTATTTCACTCTCCGAATAAAACCGTCTCCTCCAACCTTCGATCCCGACATCGATATCGATTGTTCTCCGCAACGTCGTTCGCGTTTCATTAAATCCGGACGATCGTCAAGTCAACCATGAAGACGGTAAATTAACGCTGCCGAGATGCCCAATCGAATCGCGAACAGAAGATGTACGGGCAAAAAAGAGCTAACCGTGTAACATTCGCTATAAAGTCGCGATCTTAACGAGGGCGATTCTGCAAAAACGAAGAGCGAAAAAGGGGTAGTCGAATCCCGGTAACCGGTCGAAATTATTTTGCAATTTTATCGGTTCGTTTTGCCCGGCCAATTGCTGCGCCATAAAAAGGGCGCGAGACGAGTAAACAAAACGGGAAGAAAAAAGAAACGGGACGGGGTGAAATTGAAAAAAACAGCCAGACGTCGAGCAAAATGCTGGCACCGCGAGACCAATTGCTCGGATTAAATACACCGAGGGACCTTTTCATATCCAGATTTAATTTATTCACCGGGCATAGTCTTGTCGTGATGCCCGATCGAATCCAGATTACTCTTGATTGCCTCGCCGCTCGAAATATTCCATTAATTTCGCCGAATACGCTCGCGGCTGTCGGAATTTTACAGCAAAACGTTACACGATTCCCTTTCGCGATGTTGTTATGCTAATTCCCTTGCATTAATCAAGCATATTGCGCCGATCTGTTTACGGGGTTCTCTCGAATTGTTGAAGTCGCAAATGTTTCGAGATTTTTGAAGATTGCTTCGAAATTTTGCTGTGTTAAAGTTCTGGTCGTTTTAAACTTTGAAAATTTCAATCTCACGAAGTTACGAAATTCGGAAGTTGTTACGTTCGAAAATTGTAAAAACTTTGACATTTAGATCTTTCGACGAAGGGAAATTTCAGGACCTCGAACTTTTGAAGTTAGAATTTTCCGAAGTTCACAAAATACGGAAGTTCGACGACCCCAGAGTTCTGAAATACCAGCGTCTCAATATTACAATGAACTTCAATTTCTACGTTCCAAAAACCCCAAAATTTTCATCTCTCAAAGTCCCAAAATTTCAAGCTACAAAAATTCAGAAATCCCGAAAATTGCAGAATTCTGTACCCCTTATCCCAAATATCAAAACTTCCAAAATCCTGAAAATCTGGACAAACTCAACCTTCGTGCAAATGTTAATTCAGATTGTACTTTTTATACGAAGTTGCAGCTACACATGTAGCGGGAAACGAAAGGTGGGGTTATTTCAGGATTTAATCTGGCAAACAAGCGCGGCGGTGTTGCTAAATTTATTTACCGATGCGTAACGTAAACTTTCCAATATCGCACTCTGCCATACATCTCTTCAAAGGGGTTATTCAGATTTTATGAAAACAACCGAGTGCCCGTTGCTGAATACTAAATATAGACGAGCGGGAAAATGCAGCTTGTTCGAAAGCGTACGAAGAAATACACGTGAATATACTGAAAAACAGAGATGCATTCAACCTAGCTACATACATATACCTATTACAATTTTATCTTGCACTTTCCGTTCTACTTACTCAACTTCAACTTCTGCTAATTCAATTATTCTTCTTTACTGCCTCACGTATAGCGAATTATTATTGCACGAGGAGCAATGCTGCTTTTCCTTTTATTAAAATTCTACAAACTGTATTCACGTGTTGGATCGCTGCCTCTTTTATTTATCCACCTAATAAATGTGTTCGTGGATGTGCGTTTTCAGTTTCTGATTTTTATTTTCTGCCAACTTGAGTTATATTTTCTGTGCAAGTATTTTTTTAGGCTCTTTTTATTTTTCCTTTTTATTCATTCTCTGTAAAATGTATTCTCTGTACATGTATACATGTATGTTTACATTTGTGTACGCATGTATACATTTTCGACATATGTATATTTTACATATGCATGTCATGTGTTTTTTAGTTCAATTACTAGTAAGGTCATGTAGTAAATCTACATATTATATAAACGTATATTTGTACAGACACATGTGTAACATATGTGTTCTATATGTTACATATAACAAACAGACGATTATCTGTACATTTCTATGCACATACATATGTAATATATGTACAAGTGCAAAGTTAGTTATATTTGAACAAAAGTATGGAACAATACGTAGCATCAATAAAACAAAAATACCGCGAATGAAACACGAATACGCGTTTGCAAAGAAATGTGTGCGCTTCATAAACGTGTGCAAATGAGTTGACACAACGATGTCCAGGAAAGTAGGGAATTTCGACAAAAGCTAAACATCATCGAGTAAAATGCAAACACGCGGGAAAACTCGTACGCACAATTTGTTCTGCAAACAAATGATACCTGACCCGTGAATAGTTTGCCGGAGTCCTCTGATGATCATGCACGAAGCAACTCGGTCATGTTCCCGGTCAGTTTTCGGTAACAAATTATTCCAGCTCGCGGCAGCTTGTTAACGTAAACATAACGTCAATAACACCGTGTACATTTATCGGTGTCGTTAGATTAAAATGTGCTTATTTAAATCGCTCGTTCGCCAGGTTACCGCAGACAAATCACGGCCGAGTTTCGAATCGCTCGCGACTGCTATGCAAATCCAACACGCTCATTTAATGCTCGAGAATAATTACTGTGCGCAGTTTTACAGTTTCGGAAATTATGCATTTTTGGATTTATACGTTTTTGGGTTTTAGACTTTCAGGATTTATACGTTCTGAGGTTTGGAATTTTAGAATTTGCACATTTTGGGGTTTTGGAGTTTTAGGATTTATACATTTTTGGGGTTTGGAGATTTTCAAGGTTTAATATCTTGGGAAAGTTAAAATTAGCGATTTGATCATTTGGTAATTTGGTCATTCATAAGTTGGAATATTAGTAATTTGTTATATTAGTGATTAGGTATCTCGGTGCGTTGATAATGTATATTGGTAATTTGGTACATTCTTGATTAGGTAGTTTAATACACAGCTACATTGGTACATTAATAATTTATAACATTAGTAATTAGGTGCATTGGTAATTCAGTAATTTGTTACCCTAAAACCCTGGAATTTCAGGTCTCTTTGGTACTTCACAATCTTTGTAACCTTCAAACGTCAAAATAATTAAACTTCATATCTCCGATTATTACAAAACCTCTTCATGTTTAAACTCTCCAAACATTTCGCCATCCACAAACCCCATATCTTTGAACTATCCCTTGCACACACTAAATCAACCCTCCACTATTACACTCCTCGTGTTGCAACATGCAGCTTCAGTGTGCCCAAGTCGCCCAAAGTATCGAGCATCCACGGGCAAGTTCAGTGAGCCCCGAATGAAACGAATAAACGACTTTTCAGGGTAGAATCTCGTTTCGGGTGAACAAACGCAACGTCATGCAGGAGATTAGCAATGCAAATGCTTTGTCCCATTTTACGGATGGGCATCGTATATAAGCCGCGTAAGCCAGAGAGAAGTCGGTGGCACGGCGCGTGCAAACATAGTTAATGTTTCGATTCCGGCCAGGACTAAACCACCGACATAATATGCCGGGGTAAACACACTCTGTCGAAATTCCGGAACATTCCAAACAGCGTTAGACAGCCTGTCGTGCGTGATTAACCTGGTTACCGGAGAAGAATCACCGTCCGACGCGTGTTGCCACTAGATGAACTCTGGACCATTCAAAGAAATTCGTTCAAATTTGTTTTATATCGCAGTTGTGACGAGGAATTAGGATACAAGTGGATACAAAGACCTAAACATGTTTCGTTTCAAGTTTTGTATTTATTTTAATATTAGAATAGTTCTGACGAAGACGTCGTAGGTCATACAATAACTTGAAATAATCTTTTAATTGAGTCCATATCACACATGTAATCAAAGTAGGCAGTAACCGAAAATAATAGAGAAATAATTTCGAAAGAATCAAAATTGAAAATTTTTCAACTAGTTTCATAGTTGCTGTAAACAGCAAAAATCATGAAGTGACCCTTAGAGGACCACCATTTTTTCCTTGAATCTTTCATGTCTATAAATTAAGTCCCATGAAGTGTTTGCGATATGAACCTATAAAAGTTTTCGTACTACGAAGAAATTAAAGTAAGTGGACCATTTGCTGGGATATTGAAAAGTATAAAATAAGGTAACAGCATGGTAATTTGAAAGTTATGATCAATAGAGCAAGGTTTAGATGGAGGATTTCAAGTGTACTAACTTCTACAAATAACTTTCGAGTTCCCTGTAGTTCGGTGTCCATAACTGTAGTTCAGGGGGTGGGTCTGTTTAATCTCATAAGAGCATATACACGTGTACGAGCTTATGAAAGATAAACGACATCACACGATTAAACATGACGAACAGCCTGCGATTCGAACTCTTTTATGGAACACGGTGATCATTCAATTTGTGACGAATTCAGATTGTGTTTGTTCATAAAAATTTTACAGCAAATGTACTTAGAATTACTTAACTGAATTTGACAATGTTTCGACTTTAGAAAATATACATAAATTCCCATTTGTGACAATCAACTTATATAGCGCCCTTTATTATTATTTTCCAGATCTTACATTAACTACGATTTTCCTAGAATTTTATAAGTTTGACAAAGGTAACTTCTTTATAGCGAAGATGCTTCTGTAATATTCTCGTAATTATTTTCAATTTAAAGTTCCCCGAAAATCTCACGACAGAATTAAATGAAGATTTTAAACTTCGTCTTCCAACTTCTGCTCACATCGTTAGATCCCATATTAAAAATTCCTGAAATCTGTCACAGAAGTAGTTCAGTCTCAGGAACAATTCCAGCAATCATTTTGAATAATAAACAGGAAAGATCCAAATAGTTTTCATTAAGGAAATGGGTGGAATTTTAACAGAAGGATATTTTACTCTTTGATAGCCGCGGCAGAGAAAGGATTAATTGTAATAAGATCGGAAAACTGGTTTCAAACGGTTCATTTTCCTTTGAATGCGCGATAAAAAATCGCTGGAAAACGTGGCGTTGTTTACCTCATTACCCGGACTGAATTGAAGCCCCTTTGATCGTCACTGAAGTCTGGAAACACTTCTGCTAATAAAATAGTTATGTAAAGTTATATAGCAATCGGTTTTGTTCGACAGTGAAATGAGATTAAATAAGGGATGACTGAGGTACAGAAATTAACGACAATAAATTGGGAAATTAGTATTAACTTGTTAATAATCTATTAGTGATTCAGTAGAGTTAACTAGCCAAGAATTTTGCAAAATCAAAGAAATTCAATTGATCATTTTATTGGAAAATGAAAAATTTTGTAGTCGAGTAACTAGAGATTTTTAATGCTTGATTCTGCAAAGCAAAGCAGCGAAAATTTCGACCGCGATAAATTGACGTGAACGATTTAGAGCGTGATAATTTAAAAAATGATCAATCGTCGAAAATCGTGGAAAACGGTCAGCACAGAAAGTGCCGGTATTAAAATAATATCGATTTCGCGGAAAGAGTTCGGTTTATTCGATGAAACGTTGAATGGCCGGAGGGTATCCTAAATTTAAAGATAAAATCGATCGGTGTTATTCCAGCGGTCTTTTTGGTCCGTTCCAAGGGTCGTCTAATTGCCTCATTCGGCGAACGTCAATGGCTTTAAAAGGAAAGGGGCATTCATCGACAAGCTGTGACCTAATTAGAAGGGATGAAATGATACTCTGCTTGTTACCGGCGGGAAGGCTCGAAAACTCGGAATTTTCGCCGACGAGAAAGCGTAAAAACTAGAGAGATAGACCGTGATTTCGTTAGGCGACCGCAGATGACCCCCTTGTTATTTTTACAACAGCTATTTCCTTCCGACGACGCGGTTAAGTTGAATTTCTCGACGGACCCCGTCTAGCATTCCTCTGCTATGGAGAAATTAAATTAGGAAATATCTGTCGAGCGACTTTCCTCCGGCGACTAACGACGTTATATCTCCCTTTAAAACCTGCTTGCGCTCTGTAATCGTGTTTCCTTAATTTTTACATTGCCTGACGGCCAAGAAGAGCCTTAATGTCCCTCTAATTTCGCATTCGTCTTTCATTAAAGCGGCCGAGTTAAATGGACGTTTCCTCGGCCCCCCCTGTTTGTGTCTGACTTTTGGTTTAATGGAAGACACAGTTTTCATTCGGAGAAAGGAAGAATGATTTGTTTGAAATTAAAAGTTCGTTCGCGTAATTTATTCCGGGCGGTTCCTCTGTTCATTTTCGCCTCGGTATTTTATTCCTCGCAGCGTCTTTTATGTTTCATGATCTCAGCGCTCTCGTTGCAGTTCTCGGCACTGTTCGCTATTTTTTCACGAATGCTAGCTGCGCTTTGAACATTTTTAAAATTTCAACCTCGCGCGCAACTCTACCGACTGTAAATTGTTAATTTATGACCTCGCAGTTATGCCTTTAGGAAAATAATCTTCTGGAAGATGTACGACGCTGAAGTAAATATGTTCTCAGTTTCTGTTTGAGGATACTAAAGTGTCTTTATGTTTATCGCGAAATGTTGCTCGTGAACTAATTACAGTGCTAAAGATAGCGGAAGTGTGCTGAATAAAGTTGAGGAATCATTCGAAGTTCGGTGGAGTTCATTGTCTGACCAGTTATACTACTTGCACGTTTCACTGAACGCTAATTTTTAACACAAAGTTGCTTTACTTTTAATATAAATAATTGTTTATTAACCAAGTAAGCATCAGTCAGTCACAGAAACATTATGATTAAAATTTCAAAAATATTATTTAAATTTCAATCAAGTTGATCGCAATGTCTGATCAGTTGCTTATACTACTTGCACGTTTCACTGAACGCTAATTTTTAACACAAAGTTGTTTTACTTGTAATATAAATAATTGTTTATTAACTAATTAAACATCAGTAGACGACAGAAACATAGTGAATTAAAATTTAGAGCAATAATTTTATTCTCGGTCAAGATGATCGCAATGTCTGATCAGTTGCTGAGTTGCACTACTTGCAACTAACTGCATTCAATACTCAACATCTTATATTCTTATAAATACATGTTTAGTGCTTTGTTTAGGAACAAATGAAACAGTATATAGCAAAAATATGGTACAATATGAAATACAATCTAATTTGTCGTGGTGGCTGACCATCTGCTGACTTGTACTACTTACACGTTTCACTGAACGCTGACTTTTGATGCAAATTTGTGATTTCCAATGCAAAATTCTCTTCTCCTTTATTACAGAAAATTATTTACGAACTAATTAAACAGTACGTAGCAAAAATACAGCTTATCGTAATGGCCGACAAATTGTTGATTTATACTACTTGGAAGTAAAATTTTGAAATTAGCAATAAACGATCATTCATTGCACATTTCCATGGTGCAGTAACATATTATTGTTCATGAAACAGGCAGTAAAATTAAACATTATCATCGAAAACTGTTAATTATCGAAAGTGTTGATTACTAACCCCGCTAAATCAACTGATAAATTTTAAATTAAATCCGATTATTCAGCGTTACTATCGAATATTCTGCGCTTCAGCTACGACTTTACTGAAGTTATTTTTTCCTTTCGCGTCGTAACTATCTTTCCACTACGATATGCTGATATTTCGGTTAACCTGACCCGTATTAATGAGGGCGAGGAAAATTTGCAACAATCCGATTACAGATTCGAAATCCCCGCTATTAATGTCACCTGCATTTCCGTCGAACGGCTGAGGTATTTGCGCATGTATCATTAATTTGTATCAACAGTAAGTCGATTAATATATAAATATATGCAGTCGCCGTTACGTTGAACATTTGTCAGGCTCGGTATACGGGCGAGCAATCTGTTGTTTGCAAAACTCTGACATTTATTGTAGACTTTACGTGTTAGATGTTCGCGAAATCCTGATCACTGTGATTTCTGTTTAATTCCGTTCGGCAATCGTCGACGTGCAATTTATAACCGATTTTAGCTGACGGCGAAACATGAATTCTACTGACGAATATTATTCTCGCGCGAGCAACATGCATTGTCAAATGATTTTCGTTTCATGTTACTATTCCTTTTTGTTTTCGAAATTTGATAGGAATATCGTATACTCTCCAAACGGTGATTTCATGTTTTTTCGTTTCGTTAAGGTTTAAATTTAATTGAGCAATAATTCAACGCTTCAATTATCCATGGTTGATTCGTAATTAAACTTCTTTTAATTAAAAATTTTATCGCAATCGTTCAATGATTTTCTATCTGAAAGTTTGCTTTTTAAATTAAATTTGTGAAAGATCTGAAATATATTCTAATTAAAAATGTTTGCAATTAATAATTATTTTCAAAGCTTAAAAATTTTTGCAGTTTGAAAGAACATTTTTATTTTTAATTCAATTGTGTTTAATCATCAGTTGAACATAGAAGAATAAATATTTGTTAAAAATGCACGAATGATCCCTAAATATTCAGATTCATAAAGAAGCAAGGTTTAATAAAATTTTTCATAGTAAGATTATATCTTTGAGGTCAATTCATGAGGAATTAGTGTAGTATAAGGAAAATGTCCCAGCAGCTATGTTATACCCAAGAATATTGTAATTAAGAAAAGGAATCAGAAATTATTACCCCTGTGAATATAATGAGAATAAATCTTGCTGCACTAATAGCAGCAAAGGCATTTTTTTTTATTTACCGTTCTACGACGATAGGTAAATCCACTTACCTCTTTATCACCCAGCTGATGTACTCTGCAATGAAGAAAAGCAGTCTGTCCGACTGCTGTGGTCACGTTTCGAGGGACATTCATCTCGAACGTTGGTGCGTTAGTGACATTCTGATTGCCGAAGACATTTCCTCCCAACAACTTTTGATCCCGAACAAAAGTTCCTGAAAAGGAAAAACAATTATTTGGATCGGTCCATGTCTACGATTTTTTTTATCACAATTATTATAATATTTTCTTGCGAGAATTTTAGAGGAGTTCATTCACTGAGAATTTTAGTGAAATTTTCAAGAAAGTTGACCTAATCATAATAAAAATAATTGCAATTAAAATAGCAAAATTTAATATGTAATTGTTTGGTTTGAAAATTTGTTAGAGATGAAAATTTGTATCTATTTTTTAATGTTTGCTATTGTTTTGCTTATTTTCTATTAAAATTATATTCAAACCTTATTTTTCTTTAATATTATAATAATTATTTTTCATCAACATCACATGTGTTCTGTAATTAAAATTTTTGACTAGAATTAACTCTTATTTCCTCTACTAATGATATTACTATTGTAAAACGACCACCTCAATTACCCTGATGTCTCATTAATTCTCTAAAGTGATACCAAAGTACGAATAGCAAGTACCACAGCAACTAACCAACCACTAAATTGCTTTTGTTTTTTGTGCCATGCAGTATGCAATTAATATAAAATGTTCCAGTGTTTTATGCGTCAGATTTAATTATGCGAACTCAACACCTGTTTGCTGACTTTAATCTGACGAATTTCAGCCGTGTTTAATTAATTAATTACTGCTGTATAGTTTAACGCATGTGTCCACTCAATTAGCGCATTCTTTGAGAGCTTTCGATGCTTTGCTGCAGTTGTATTTTAACAGTTTACATCTGGTGGTAATTGCACGTGTAATGACTTTTTTTTCTTGGAAATTGTGCATGAATTAATTAATGCAGATTTGAATTAATACGGAGAGCTTTATTGATTATAATATTGTTTTAGGGTTTTTTACTTCAGGATTTTACGGTTTTCATAAACGTTCAATTGCAATTTTTAGGTTCTCAATTTTTCTGATGTATACATTTTTTAATTTTTGAGTTGAATTCTCAAGTTTCTAAAATTTCTAAATTTCCAAAATTCTAAGAATTTAAATTTGTATATACACAAATTGTCAAAATCCCGAATTACAAATGACTAAATCCCTAAATTTTCACACCCCAAATTCTTGAATTTCCAAATTTTTATATTTACAAATTTCCACGTGCCCTAATTTCCAAATCATGGATTTCCAAAATGCAAAATTTCCAATTCTTGAATTTCCAAATTACCAACCCCTAAAATTTCCAAACTCTCCAATTCCGACCACCTCAATTTTCAAATCTCTAAATCTCTAAACTCACCAATCAAACATCCCCAAGTCCCAAAATGAAAAAATCCCTATACTCTCAAATGTTCTGCACCTCCCTTCAGGTCACCAAAATCTCCAAATTTTCCACTTGTCAAATTTCGAAATCCACAACCAGCACAAGCCATATAGCAGCACAATACCGTCAATGCTCCAGCATTGTCAACAAATATTGGAAGCCCTAGAGTATCAACAATGGATACTAATCGTGTATGGTCTGAGCAAGAACATTGTTACTCTGTACAACAATTAACATACGTATAATGCATCCACGGTTCCACGTGACAGTGGATCAAACTCAACAATCCCATTGAGAAACGAATGGCCAGGTGTCAACGATAACGTTAACACCTGAGAACCCATTGTGCCGAAGGTCACAATAGTCTTTTACGTGGCTGACTATTACGAGGTCACATCGACAAGCAATCGTCACCGCGTTGCATTGTGATTTCTATTGGGCATTGTTAGCGTTATCAAGAGAAATAGCGGATTCCCAGTGACAGCTGTCAGTGTACACACTTCGTTATTGATTGTCGTCGTTTGAGGCAGATAACTATACGGGTTCCTGGCTAACCGTGAACCAAAATCGTCACCGACAGATTAGTTGGAGCTTTCAGAACCGGCGCTCGATAGTGAAGCCGAGAGTAACTTCCGGTGGATCGATGAATCCCTTTCGGCGACGATGAATGAAATTCTTACTGGAACGAGCTGATTCCTGTCCGAATTCGCTCCCGAATAGAATCGAGTTTGGACAACGAACGTGTCGTTTTAGGACACGAGTTTGAATTGTAAACGGTGGAAATGGAAGGTGACGATTTTTGGGGGATGAATTTTTAGTCTTTTCTTTTTGACGTTTATTATTTGGATTTTAGGGATTTCGATAGATTATTATTATATTTTTATAGGTTTAGATTTTACAATGTATGATCTAATGTGTAGTAGTTCGACATGTGGAGACTTAACCAGCAGAAGTTGGATACGTGGAGATTTAGTGCGCAGTAGTTTAACGCATTGTAATCTAATTTCCAGCGATACAATGCGTGGTTATCTAATGTGCTGCAATACAACGCGTGGTAACACCACATATGGCAATATAACGTGTGGGAGTACGATACGCAGCGATACAGCACAGATATTTTACTAATTCTGTAATTTACTATTTCACTATTTTACTATTTCACTGTTATACTATCCTATCATTAATATTATTTTGCGATGCATCACTTACCATTTCATTATTTTAACATTTTATTATGTTCCAATTTTTCATATTTTGTAATATTCTCCTCTTTCATTATTTTTATCATGTAATCCTATAATTTCATCATTGTATTATTTTATCATATTTCATCCTTTTAATTTATTAGTTTCTCGTATCGATTCACATAAACATGCTTTTAAACTTGTACCTATAAATCAATATTGCCGATCATCGATAACCATTAGATTCACCGAATTTTAAATTCATTTCATTAAGGATATCAAAGTAATTAAGATACATAAATTTTAGATAGTAAGCCACGGATGTGCTATTTAAATAGGTACTGAATTAAATGGTAATTTCGTCGAAAGCTAAAATTTAGTATTAAATTTACTGATTCATAATGCAATCGGGAATTTCTTCTTCTTGAATCTCGTTAATTTTACATTAAATTTATGCAGTTTTCAACACATGTATTTGCATATTATTCACTCTTCTATTGATTCACTCTTTCATATAAAAATGCGTATTTGCATTTTCATAAATTATGCTAATAAGATAGTCACATCAATATTATTACTGCACCTCAAGTTAGTTATTAATTTTATCAGCAATACTAATATTAAATTAATATGGTTATACATACTAATACTAATATTAATACGAATTGAGAAAATAAATATTTTCTATTAAAGAAACTTATTTGAAGAAAACAAGGTACCATTGCAAAGTCATGACACTTTGAAGAATAACAAAAAAAATTGCACTTATGTCCGACATGAAATATTTAAAACAATTTAATTGCTTACAAAACTTGCTATTCGCGTAACAGAATGCGACGAGCTATTATTAAATGTTACCAACTTGTTAATACCTATATTGCAATTTTGCAATTACAGTCTTGTTCTATATCTCAAATTACATTAATTATTTGCTGAAAATTTACAATATCTTTATAATAAATATCCTTTACCTTAACAAAAATCTTACCAGCAGAACACCTTTATTTCTTTACCGGTATCAATATTAATTAATATTAATATTAAGTGTCCCATGAACAAGAATACATAACACGACAAAATAAATTGAAGAGTAGCTTCACTTAAGTAATCAAAGTTGAAGAAATCTGCAGGCAAATTAAATTTCATTCCCATTGTTTCTCCTACAATGATGTTCGCAATCTGTGAACAGGGGCCGACATTTTCACAGGCTTTCGCATCCGTTTAAGCCAATTCGGATCGAAAACAAGCGCAGAGAAAATGTCAGAAGATGCAGGCTCTCTGCATCTCGTTTCGTTTATTAATCCGAGAATTTTAACAGAAGCCGAAGGAAGCGGCGCAATATTTGCAGATTGCGTTCGCCTAACACGGCTCGACCAGTTTCTTCTTCAAAGACTAATATTCTATTTTCCCGAGTGGCCGAGCTTTCAGCTCCCGGGAATATTGCTACTCGTTGCCCTAAGTGGTCTCGAGGAAATTCGGAGGTTCTTGCGATCCCAGGATGGACGGAAGGATTTTTGCTAATTAACCGAAGAGATTGGATCCTAGAATCTCTCGAATTTCTTTGCCGAACACTCTTCATAAATGTCGTCCGTTCGGACTCTCCGATTTCCTCTGTTTTAAAATCAGCTCCAATATTATTACTTTCACTATCAAATTATTTTTGCTTCGTTTCAAGAATAATATGTTAATTGTGTCTCAATTTATTTACGTTCTTATACACGTTCTTAATTCTAGATGAAGATTTGTTGATCTGAAAATTGTCGAGATTAAAGAACTTCATTTACGATTGACCTTTCATGAGGCGGAGATTGGCCTTTCATGTGTGTAAAGCACATATATTATCTTATTAAAATGTTTTGCACTAACAAACGAATATTTCAGTAAAAGTATGAAGTAGTAAATAAAGTACTTTAATACCTATGTACTTTATGCATAATACATAATATACATATGTGGAATATAAAACACATGTGTGTAATATAAATTACATATGTAGTTTACAGATAATGTGTTCTATAATGCATTCGTATTATGTAGAAAATATTTTGCAGATTTTATTAACATAATATATAAAACACATATGTATTTCTTCACATATTAACTGAATTAATGAGTAACATGCAATTAATACTGAAATAGAAAGAATGTCTTAAAATTTATTTATTGAAATTTTCCTAAAACAAATGACTGAACTGTGAATTTAAAACTGAATTAGTAAAAAAGGAGAAAGTACACCGATTAATTTTTAAACCATGAACACCGACCGGTTTTATCCCAAAAATTTCACTTCCGCGCGAGTCGAACGAATCGATGGGTCGATTTATAACGCAGAATAACTGATATCATGAATGTTCTCCGTGGAAAAATAAACGTCCGATTTCGGAGGAAAAAGGGCTATCGTTATCGTGTCCGCCATATTATTAATCACGAAACGGTACGTTTGAATTATGGCATCGAAATGCTCCAGGCATTGCTCGGACATGTAACGATTTTTGCTCGCTGCAATCGACAACTCCGTTATTTAGTGTGCCATATCTATTGATCACTGTGAACCAAACGAACCGCAATGACGAAATTCCAGTTTAACGTCATCGAACACTGGTAATGCTGCTGCGATCCCTGCTTTTTATTGTGTCATTCCATTTGTGTCAATCGCATCGAATGAATGCGTAAAATGTTACGTTGTAGTTTCTTATTTTGCAGGATAACAAGTACTTGCATAATTTCATATAAAATATTAAATTTACGAAATTAATTTTCAAAACCACTAAAGAATTGAAAATGAAGCATTTCTAATACTTGACCCAAAAAACTCCCGAATAACATGCTTCAATATTTCAAAAGCAATTCACTATTATTTACAAAATGACCCTATAACTAAACTCCAAGTTGAAAAACAAACTCTAACTGACCTATCAAATTCTCGAGTCGTTTAATTTCCAATTCCGTGCACACTCAGACCTGTAAGCTCCTCACCCTGTAAGACCTGTAACATCTTCCGATTCGCGAATGGAATTTGCAAAACGTAAAGTTTAAAAATGTTTAACTTCCCCTCACGTATAAAATTCAGCCCGAATTTGGTGACCTAAATTTCTGGAATAAATTACAAGTTATTCGAACAATGCTCACGTTCTCACGTGTTGCATCCTTGATACCAGCTTCGGTTTCCTCCGAACAGAACCGCCACAATTTACACAATACAGCGAATTCTACGGCATCGATAGTTTCCCACAAATAGAATGATAAAATCGAATCGAACGATATTCACTGAATGGTAACGCGAAAAAAAGGGGGACCGTTTGCACAGAATTAACATACGAATTCCGGTGAAACTAATAAAAATTCCATCATCGTCGGAAACCGGGCTGGAATCTGCATAATTCGATCACGCCAAGGCTCAACAGAATTCAACGGGTGCGCGATAAAACAACATTCGAAACTGAATATCCTTTCGTGAAATGACCCGGCGGCCAGTTAAACTCTCTCCATACACGATATACCTAGAAACTTTTAGGGACATTTATTACACGTATATGTTTCACGAAACTTGAGGGTTCTGTGCGGAGATTATTCTGAACTTCTATATTGCTTCGCTTCTAAACAACTCTTTTATAATTTATATTATACGTTTGTACATTCGTAATTTTGTTTATATAAAAATTTTGCTCAACATTCATTATAGGCAGAGTTTAAAAGTGTATACATTTTTTAACTTGCAAATTTTTAAATTTACAACATTTGAGAGCACATCGATTTTTCAACTTGCAAATTTGCATATTATTGAATGAACAAATTTGGAAGTACCGAAACTTTCCTATCTGAAAATCTGTAATTTTCTACATAATAACACGTAAAAGTATATGAACTTTTCAACTTAAAAGTTTGTATATTTGTAAATGAACAAATTTGAAATCATGCAAATTAAACTCGTAAATTTCTAACTACAGAAATTCGAAATTTTGTCAGTTTAAAAATATGTCATTTTCCGGACCATAAAATTGGAAAATTCAAAACTTCAAACCAGACGGAAGTAAACTAGATGGAGTTTCCTATCGATACATTACCGAAATAAAATACACCGACGAAATAAATAACCCGAATTACAAAAACATAAAACCGAAAAATACTTGTAAACGAATTCCAGATTTTTCAATGGGTGAAATCTGGTCATGAGACATTTGAACAGTGGTGTGCGTGGGTGCTGTAAATGGTAGTAGCTTTAGAGGGCAATATTACAAAGATCACAAGCGAGATAGCCTTCGCGTCAGACGTCCGATAAGTCGTTTTACGACGACTGTAAAAAGCTGGCGATATATCTCCTTTCAGAGTGTCACAGGACGGAAGTCACCCCTTTTTCCCGACAAAAGCCTCGCTGCAACCTGAATTCGGACCAAAGAGATCCTTTCCACTTCTGTCCGAAATGATCTGTTAACTTTCCTCCCTGTTTGGATTTAATATCCGTCAGACGGTTATCTGCGGGTTGTTTTCTACAGCGATGTTCATTAAATAACCCGTGATTCATCGTTCTCTGTATTCTCTTTTTCAGACGATTTAGATAGCTCTATATTTCATGCTGGACGGAGATCGATCAAACGTAAAGGACAGTTTTTCTCTACCAAAAATATCAACGTAAATACGGTCACGTGTCATAGCTTATCTTCGTTGAATATTCATTTATTCATTTATTTCTTAATTCATTCTTGGGTTTGAAATTCTTAAATTTGAAAAATTGTACATTTATAAATTTTCAAATTTATGAGTTTGTTAAAATTGGTAACATTTTCAAATTTATGAGTTTGTTAAAATTTCAAGATTAACATTTTCAGAATTACGAGTTCAATTTTTAAACTTACGAATTTGTACAATTTTTAAGCTTTCGAGTAACATGTTCATATTATCGAATTTCATTTGTTTTATTCCTCAACGTATTTTCAAGGATTGTCCTCAGAAGTCTATATTTAAATAAACGAAAAGACTTTTCTTATTTTTTAAATACATTTGTTACTAATACAATTCCCAAACTCGCAAACAAAATTTCAATATTCCGCATTCTATCACACAATAACATTTTCGCGAACAAATACAGTAATTATTCAGTAAATTCAGTAATTATTAGCATCGTTTACAATTGATAACAATTCGCAAATCAATTTATAACCGAACAGAATCAGTAACATGAATCTGTAATTGAATTGATTTGTAGTCAGTAAACATGACGGAGGTGATTCGATAGAATTTTGTTCACCGTGTATTCGTGCGAGCGTTCCTTCGATAAATCCTTGGACGTCACAGATGTCTTCGGGATCCTTCATATTCGCGTGGAAAAGGATTCCACAAATGGTACAAGTTTGCGAATTTCTCAGCCGGGATGTTCGACCAATGTCCCTCGAAAATTTCAGGGCAACCTTCGAATTTCCGTGAACGTGACATCCGGTAAGACAAGCTGCTCCCTATGGTCACCATTCTCGTGAATCATGAATTCAATCGATGACTGTGGTAGAAGTGGTTTATATACCGAATTTCCTTGCGCAATTTTCGGGATTTATGATCCTGAAAAGTGATTTCCGAGAAAAACAGTGGGGCGTCTACTTGGTCTACGGATATTGAGATTCATGGTAGATTTAGGTTTGAGGCTTTTTTATTTTATTTTGTGAAATTAAGTCAGTTGTGTTGAACAGACGGTATTATATGGACCCTTTACTTGGATCGAATTTCTGAATAATCTTAAATTTTTCAAGTTAATCCTATGATTTAAAAAAATTCACCTTCGTATATTTCAAAAATTTTCCAATTACTAAATCACTGTATTTTCTTCTGGAAAGGAGTTTTGATTTTTATATCAGAGTAAAAGTATCTGCTCATTAATTGTATTTATTTCCTGCCATTGCACCACTTCAAACAACACGATAATACTACGGTAGAAATGTGATAACAGAATATGTGAATATATTTATTGTAAAAGCTCACTGAATAACAGTCTCTCGAATGTAAAATTTATTGCTCGTTTCTCGTCCGATTAAAGAAACGAGCATGCAAACAAATAATTCAATCACACGGTATTTGTTACTGCACGTTACATCGCGAGATGAAATTTAATCTGTCTCTTTCTTTTACCGACGCATTTAATTTAATCGTCATCGAATCGCAACGAAACGATAGTAACGAAGCGGATTTCGAGCAATAATGCGTCGGTAATTGTGTTCCTGTCGAATCGAAAAGAGAGAGAGAGCTTTAATGGTCGATCATTCAGGACGCGAATTTTCATATGCAATTAAACATGAAAATTCGTGCAAAGGAAGCGGTCGCGCAGCAGTCTCGGAAATTCATCAAAAAGTGTATTTCGCTGTGACGTCGAGTGGTTATGAGAATCAGCTTTAATTACATAGGGGGTCAGTAATTGCAACCGGTTAATTAGATTTTCAGGGCGGCGTGCGATTCGCGCTACAGGAATAGCTGACCGACGACGATCCGGATAATAACGACGTGCAATCAAAACTGTGTATGCGACTGAAAAAAAATCCTTGTCAGCCATTTATTCTCCGCGTTTCCTGCCTTATTCCTTCACCCAATTTCGTGCTATCTACAATTTCGAAATTCACTAACTGGCGTTTGACCAAGTTACGCTTCTAAATTCCAACTTTCAAATTTTTTCAATTTTAAAACTTAAATTTTTAATGTTACAAATTTTTATATATGCTATTTTCTCAATTATCAAATTTCTTACGCTAATATTTCAGTTATCAAGGTTTTTAATATATACATTTTTAAGTCATCAAGTTTCTTGATATGTAAGTTCATAAGTCATTCTTAGTACGCAAATTTCTAAATTATCGAATTTCTCAAAATGCAAATTTCCAAATCACCAATCTGAGTATGCAAATTTTTTAATCTTTCGTCATATGAAAATTTCAGAATATTCTCATATATAAAAACTACATACCAAATTACCCAAGTTATCAAATTTACAAGTCATCGAATTCTTAAACTTTCAAACATTTCACTATACAGTAGAAAATCCTAATTTTGTACCTAGCAGAAAATGTCTAAATCCTAATTTAGTACCCAATGGAAAGTGGTCTGATTAAAAACCCCTAGAAAACTACAAATAAGAGACTTCTGCCGCTATAGTTAAGTGAATCTTATGAAAGAAACATTTTTGCGGATGACTGTATCCTAGTAACTAGATGAGCAACGATTTTCGTGGATGCTCGCGTCTCATCGATATTTCAACGAGTGTCGCGTGGTTCACCCCGAAAGAAGTCACCGACGAAAGATGGTAAATTCTATTCCCAATGTCGCACGCAGCTGTTGTCTCCAGCTTTTCCGTTGCATAATAGAACAACGCGACCAAGTTTCTGGCTTTGACGCGGCACCGCTCTTGGGAATCTGCCTTCTGTCACAATTTATGACCGTAATGGGACTCCATGGGTCGACTCATGGTTTTCGGGACCGCCGGCATTGTTCTACGCTACATACAAATGTAGAAATTTCGCTACTCGGAAATTTGAATATTAAGAAGTTCGCCGACTTCGAAAGTTGGGTCTCGACATTTGGGTGTGTTGGAGTTTCGAAATTTATGTTTTGGACCATTGGTAATTTGGTATTGTATAGAAATTTGGTATTTTGGAGATTTGGCTTGAAATATGGAAGGACAGAAATTAAGGAATTTGATTATGTGGAAATACTTAAATTAAGAAATTTGGTAATTTATGGATTTGGACAGTTTGAGGATCTAGGGATTTTGCGACCTGAGAATGTGAGGATCTAGGAATTTGACGATCAGAAAATTTGAGGATTTAGGGATTTGGCTGTGTGAGAATTTGAGGATCTAGGAATTTAGCCCTATATTTTAGTCACATAGGTATTTGGAGACTTCAGATTTGCAGATCTGGGGATTTGGGAAAATATAGGGAAATTGAAAAATTCGAAAATGTGGAGATGGAAACGTAAAAACTTTCAATGTTTAGAAAATTGGGTAATTAGGAAATTAAAAAATTAGAAAACTTGAAAATGAGAAAATTGGACAATGGGCTAATGAAATAATTGGAAAATTAGGAAAGTGGGAAATCGGAAAATTGGGTAATTAGATCATTGGAAAATTAGGAAAATGGAAATGGGGTAATTAGATAATTGGATCATTGGAAAATTAGGAAATGAAAATGGTGTGATTAGATAATTGGAAAATTAGGAAAATGGGAAAATGGGGTAATTAGATAATTGCAAAATTAGGAAAATGCAAATGGGAAATTGGAAAATTGAAAAAATTGAGAAATAAAAAAGTTAAAAATTAAGAAAATAGAAACTGGAAAAACTCGAAAATTAGAAAAATTGAACACTGAAAATTACAAAATCGGAAAATTTGATAACAAGCTCCAAACTTTGAAAATTTCCTACCATTGAAATGCAAAGATTCGAGAATAGTCGAAATGCACACACGTACATCAACCTTCAAGATTGCCGCGTTGCAGTCGAGTGTATCCAAACGTTCTTGGTTCGCCGCCGAAGGCCCGTTTCGAAAAGCAATCGATGGGAACCGTTCCGCAAACATTTTACACGGCGATTTATCGCGAATAGAATGTTCGAAGAGAGACAGGCAACGGCACAGCCGGATGTTGGAAATTTATTAACCGCGCTAGGGAGCCCGAACGAGCGCGGCAGAATGTAAACAAGATTGCGTACAGCGTCCAAGTATCGCGATGCAACGTTTACAGCGGAAAGTAATAAAACCCTGGAAGCTTTTGTCGGTCGTGGAATCTGCAACGCGTAATTTTTCGCAAAAATTTTGATCCAGCGCGCAACGAGCATTCTCAATGCGATCCGTGTCTCTTTCGACTCTGACATACAGACATTTCGCGAAATTATGTCGCACACAAGAATTTTCACTCTTCAACGGGTCTTCGAGTTATTTCGTGGATAGAAAGAAATTCAACGACTTGACGTATGATGTGCACTATGGTCTGGAAAGTTGGCAGAAGAACCTGTATTGCTTTCGTCTGCCAACTCACCTTTCTAATACGTTCTTTCGAATCAATACAGTATTAAACATTCGATATTTGGAAGGTCACTAATGTTATAGAGTCTGACTCTCCATTGAATTGAAAATTCTCGGATAAAAATGTGATTGAAAGATACGGTGACTTCGTTTTAGGAGAGCGAAATGAGAAATGAAAATTTAATTAGGATTAATTTATACGGGAGGATTCTAATCAAGGAGTTAATCAGAACATTCTATAGAATGAAAGAAATTATTCTGTGGATGGAGTTATTAAATCATCCTCGTTTTACCACGCTAAATTTTCAAGAATGTACATGAAAATCTATTAACTGTCTTCTTCATTATACTATTCATGAAAATAAGTGAACTAGAAATGTACGTATTTCACTGTGCAACCATATTTATTATATCAAGTTCACAATATGCATTAAATACGATCAGTATATTTGTTCCAATATTATAACAATAACAGGTTTATTAAATCTAAAAATCTGGAAACTTGAAAATTAAAAAATTGGAGAATTTAAATTAATATTGCAATATTTTCAGTCCTATCTTCTTAAACTTCCAATAAGTTTGCAAACTTAAATCGAATGTTTCTCAAATTCAAGTGTTGGAAATCCAAGAATCCCCCGAATTGTACTCGTAGAATCAGCAAACAGTTAAAACAGCTGCACAGGCGATTACACGCAGTTTCAGACAGCTGCAGTGGATTTCTCGAATTAGTGTAGTATGAAACATGGTTGGCCAGAATTTCATTAGTGTTGTGGATGATGAAGCGTGCTGCGTGGCCGCCCACGTTTTTTCATTTTTCAGTCAATAAATTAGTGTTACGTGCAAAGCACCCCTTTTATTCTCGATAAATTAGTGTTGCGAATAATTAAGACTCCCTTGTGTCGGCGGTCCTTTTTTGTTTCAGTTTATATTCACCGAATTAATATCACTAAATAAAAAGTCGGCCGTTAAAAATGTTCCAGCCGGATTTATACCCCGATGACAGTTATGAATTCGTTGAATGCTCTTTTGGTTGTTGAATCCTTTTTTTAAACACCCTTCGTGGCTGTTGTTATTTTTCTAATTGCCGCGTCGACAATAATTCAACGTTCGCTGCTGAAAATACCGGCAGAAACTGTAATTGTTTGACGGGGAACAATATTTCTCACTTTTTGAAATGTTGTGACATTTTTAAACGCGTTCAACTCTTCGGGCTTTGAAACATTGTTGTTGACCCGATCATTTCGTTTCGGTTAAAACGTTTCGCTGTTTTCCAAACGAAAATGTTTATAAACGGTTTTAACTGTTGACGCTCTTTCAAAGAATTTTTGTTCGTCTGGAATTCTCATTGTGACTTACATTTTAAATACTAGTTTACTATACTGTACCAGTACCTAATCAAAGTTTCACAAAAATATACCATTAACTCGAAATTGTAACCTTTCTTTTTTAAATTTTAATCATTTCAAGAATCATTAACCGATCTGGTTTTAATATTCTTTCAAATACGATAATATACGTTTTTATAAATTATAGACATACGTTCCTATACATTTTTTAAATCGCTTTCCATAAATTGGTTATAAATTTTATACAAAATTCATCCGATATCGATATTCTATTTTGCGGAATATAAAAGGGACTAGAAAAATGTGTGTAAATACAGTTCGGTATTTTATGGATCGATAATAAATTACGTTTCCAAAACCGCTATGATTAAACCGTATTGATATTTTGTCCATAAAGTAATTTAAATCGTAGTCCAATAAAGCTCGCTTGTAATTTCACATCGTGCCAAACATATTTTGTATGAAACCTTGTTTCGACGCATTTTATTCGTACGAAATTTTATAGGTTAAAGAAGAGGCTAGTAATTACTCGTTTAAAAGGGGATGAAGTAATCAAACGTGAAAATTGTTGTACTTTTAAATTATTAATTAATTGTCAGGTACAGCGGAAACAATTAATTGTTTCAAAGTAATTAACGGTTTAATACTTTCTTTTAATTTAACGTTTAATTCAGTTCTCAGTTTAATTAAAAAGTTGATGGAGGATATCATAAAATTGTACGTAGAATTTAGCTTTAGCATTTATATAAACTGATATGTTCATTATTTTCATAATTTTTATTTTTTTATAATATTTCAAGTAGAGTTCCATACATGATTTTTATAAAGTAATGAATAATTTTACTTTTATAAGACAGTAAATAATTTTTTTTCTATAAAGGAGGAAATATTTATTGTTTCTGAAAAACACCAACTAATTTTGTTTCTATGAAACACTAAACATTTATTGTTTCCATAAGACAGTAAATAATCTTGTTTCTATAAAAGAGTAAATATTTATTGTTTCTATAAGACAATAAATAATTTTGTTTCTATAAAAGAGTAAATATTTATTGTTTCCATAAGACAGTAAATAATTTTGTTTCCATAAAAGAATCTACCACTTTCTTCCTAAAATATTTTTTATTCAAAACAGCAGAATTCTCGTGAAACTGCAAGCAAACATAGTATTCTTGGGATCGACAAGATATTGAATTCGCGGAAGTTTTTTGCGGTTCTAATAATTTCCGGTTTGATCACTTCATTCATAAGTCCTGAATAAATTCCTTTATTCGTTCTGACATATCGGTAAACAATAAAGCACGATGGTAACAGCGTATAAATGCGGTGGGTATTAAAATATTCATAAAAATGCTCGTAAATAAGAAAGCCGTGAAGAGAGCAAAGTATCGCGAGGTATAATCGTAAAAGTTTTTACGGGAACACGTAATAAATCCAATCGTTGAGGATATTTCCCACGATCCGAGGAACCTTGTTATCTGTTTTATTGCTCGCAATTAAAGCGTCACTGTTCGATGAATCTGCAAGCTTCCCATTCGAAAATACGTAGACCAGATGTGACCGTTTCATCGATATCCAAATGCGGAAGTAATCAAGAGCAGCTGCCACTTATTATTCACAGAGACGCGATTGTAATTAAAAAAAATCACTCAACCCCGACCGACGATAAATAAGGATTACCAGTAATCTAACTAATTTTTTCCCCCTTCGAAGGAACTCCGCTCGCAAACGGAGAGTAATGTCCTTGCGAACGCGATTTGTTTTATGAATTAACCGAAACGAATGAAAAAGCATTCGGAACGTACCGATGTCAACCCACCAGTTGGCGCGTGAACTGATTTTTTGCAGCTCCGCATCTCTAAATTATTAAATTTATTATCTCTAAATTTCTCACATTCTGAATTTACAGTTTGTGATTTTTTAATTATTTTTCCTAGTCTTTCAATTTTTAGAGTTATAATTTTCTCAAATTCCATGTCTCTCAAACTGTAAATCAGCCAAATTCACAGTTCCTCAAATTTCTCAAGTTTCCCAATTTCTCAAATTCCCCAATTTCTCAAATTCCCCAATTTCTCAAATTCTCCAATTTCTCAAATTCTCCAATTTCTCAAATTTCTCAAATCTCTCAAATTCCCCAATTTCTCAAATTCCCAAATTTTTCAAATTCCCCAATTTCTCAAATTCTCTAATTTCTCAAATTCTCTAATTTCTCAAATTCCCCAATTTCTCAAATTCTCCAATTTCTCAAATTCCCCAATTTTTCAAATTTCCCAATTTCTCAAATTTCCAAATTTCCCAATTACCCCCAAAAATTTCCCCACCCAAAAAACTTGCAAGAAAAAAAATAAATCCCAAAATTTCCAAATCTCCAAACCCCCAAATCTCTCTCGACCCTCCGTGACCCAATTTGACCTCTAAAATTTCTGCCAAAACAGTGAAACTCCAACTTTTTACTCTTACATCTCTTGTTCTTGTCATTCGTATCCTTTTCTTCGAATTGTACCAAAGTACACACATTCGTATGCACGCGGGAAATATTCATCCTCGTAAGTTCTTTTCTTGCTTCGTAAACGAGATTCGAGATAGTGTGGGAGGAAAGTTTGTCGCGGACAGTGTCGTACATTTCTTTTCGTCGTCGCGAAACGATTCTTAGCCTCTGATAAATCGTTGGTCGTTGGTTTGCGAGGTTCACGACTTTGTACGTGTCATCGATGGATACGCAAACAGCGATACTTCCTCGACATTTTGTTCAATTAATCTAACGATACACTTTTTCCTCTCTTTAATACCCTCGTGTTTTATCGCCATCTTTCAGCTAGATCTTGTTATTCGAATTTGATACGTTTCGGTTTTTGCCACTTGTTTACGCTACACGTTGGTGCTTCAAAATGTATTTGCTAATTTTTTGATTGGTTATAATAGAAGCTCATTAATATCTTGTCTTGCAGTATTTCACTGTTACTAAATTCTATTTTTACTGATTTTTCGGAATTTGTTACTTTTATCATTTTGAACTGTTGCTTTAGTGTTGTGGAATTGAAACTAAAGACACTTTTATTTTTTATTATTTAATTTTGATTTGTTAAACGAGGGTGTGCTAAAATTTTATTATTTGTCATTATGGAATTTATAGTTGCACTTCTATTTTTTATTACTCTTTTTAGTGCACCACAAAATACTGTGACTTTATTATTTGTTATTGTGGAATTGAAGTTATTTGCACTCTTAGTTTTTGTCATTTAATTTTCTGATCTTAATAAACCACAGTGTGCTACGATTTTATTGAATTGTTAAATTAATATCAGATACATCTTCATTCTTCGTTATTTTAATTTTCTGTATTTTATGACATATTTTTCAAACTATAGTGTTTCTGTTTTTATAATTTTCTGGTAAGATACATTAATTCGTCGTTCTCGGAATTTTAACAGTGGAAAGAGGATTAAATTACAGTACGTGTACAGGAAATTATCAATAATAGTCTACTGTGAATCAGTTTACAATTAATGTAAACTTACTAATCCCGAAATCTAATTAAATTTCGTACATAACATGGATCGAATATATTATTCGCGCTGAACGTGGTTGTGCAGATGCTAATAGAATTTAACGGATTTATCAAATATCTGAACATAAATCGTACTTCGTGAAATTTAATGCAGTATCTATTAGTACCATCCAACCGCTAAGTACAGCATATTCGAATATCGTTAAATATAAATGTAGCATATTTAAATATCGTGAAATAAACCGTCAGTATGAAGCATAAAATGAAGATAAAATGTTATGAGATTGACAAAATTATGTCAAATTGATCAAAGGAGAATTTAATTTTCGCACGAAAAGAGAATACCATTCTATGACCAATTACTCTTTCATTCTTAAGGTAAAATTATAATTACAAAATTAAAATTCTAATTATAGTGTTATAAGACAACACAAACGAATTCTAGTAAGATCATAGTATTAATTATTTTGTAAACAATTTACTCTTGATTATGCATAAAAAAAATAGTAATTGTAAAATTAAAATTACAATTGCAATATTTTACAACACAAATGAATTCCATTAAGATTAAGTATCTTGAAATCAGTCGATAAATCGTACATAAAGAAATTCGCAACGATTTACGACCTCGTCGAAGTTCATTGAAACTTGAAAAGGATGCTTGATGTGTTTCCTTATCAGTAAAACAGCGCAATAACGAGAAAGAAAAGATGGAAGTGAAAGATCAGGATTTTCAGTCGGTGATTACTTGGAAGATAGATCGCAGCAACGTGGATCAGAGTTAAGCAGAAAGTCTAGACGACCATTGGAGCTATCTATCAGGAGCAAACTCGATCGACAGGATCCAGAATCCTGTGTCGTTACTCCAAGGAGAAAATTCTTCTGTCACGCTTGACCCCGTACGAATAGTATTCTCCCTCGGAAGTATACAGGCTGATTCACCTTTTGCGATCACGCTAAATCCCATTCTACCGATTATTTTTTTATCGTTAGTCACATCTGGAACCATTAACCTTAGTCTTTCGTTTGCAGTGAACTATTCGTGAGGTATTGCTATTACTTGCTTAGGTCACTGCGGGTAAACCCAGACACACTTCACACCTCCCTCGCATTTCCATCTCCAGCCGAATTTTAGCTAAACCGATAGAAAATCAGAAACTGTTTTCCCTCGGCAATGTCACAAAAATTGTACGGCCACTCCGAGCTTTTGTAAAACGTAAAAACTCTTCGGAGACACTCTCGAACAAACGGTGATCAAGTACGTTGCTAAATAAACTAGTCGTTCGAAGTGAAATTCATAGAGTCCACTTATGTTCACTCGTATCCTAATGATTCGTCGTTTAATCGTCGCTTAATATTGCTGACGCTGTGACGCACGTACACTCAGTTCTTAACCCTTTGCCTTATTATTTATCAGGTGCGTCAGTCGGAACTAACTGATCACAGCTACGATATTAAAACAGGGAAGAAAAGTTGAAGTGTTATGTCGATTTTGTATTCGGCAATCCTTGACCGTACAAATTATAATTGGACTTGAACTCCAAATTGAAGCGTATTCAAAATTCGAGTAAGGTTTGGCATGTTTGAAGCGTGCAGATGTGGGTTGAGTGCGTCATGTGTGGCTTGAGTGCGTCATGTGTACAATAGTTTCAGTGCATCATCTACAGTTTGAGTGCGTCATCTGTAGATTGAATGCGTCATATGTGGCTTGAGTGCGTCATGTATGGTTTGAGTGCGTCACGTGTGAGTTGACTATATCATGTGTGGGTTCAATGCGTCATATCTAGCTTGAGTGCGTCATTTCTAGCTTCTGTGCGTCATGTGTAGCTTGAGTGCGTCATATGTGGCTTGAGTGCATCATATTTAACTTGAGTACGTCATTTCTGGTTTGAGTGCGTCATCTCTAGTTTGAGTGCATCTCTAGTTTGAGTGCATCATCTCTAATTTGATATGTCATATGTAGCTTGGGTGCGTCATCTGTTTCTTAAGTGCGTCATCTCTAGTTTGAGTGCGTCATCCCTAGTTTGAGTGCGTCGCCTCTAATTCGATATGTCATATGTAGCTTGGGTGCGTCATCTCTAGTTTGAGTGCGTCACCTCTAATTCGATATGTCATATGTAGCTTAAGTGCGTCATCTGATGCTTAAGTGCGTCATCTCTAGTTTGAGTGCGTCATCTCTAGTTTGAGTGCGTCATCCCTAGTTTGAGTGCGTCACCTCTAATTCGATATGTCATATGTAGCTTGGGTACGTCATCTCTAGTTTGAGTGCGTCACCTCTAATTCGATATGTCATATGTAGCTTAGGTGCGTCATATATAGCTTGAGTGCGTCATCTGAAGCTTGAGTGCGTTTCAAAATTAATTTCTTGAAGTCCACATTCACTCGTATCCTACTGATTAGGATATCGAGTAGTATCGAATCCTATACCTAATGATCGTAATAGTTTACCGGTGCTGTATGCTGAACGCTTAGGTGAATCGCTCTGTATACACATAGAGCAGCTTGTTGTCGATACCATGGGAAATTGAAAAACAAACGACTATTACTGTTCTCGTATTCGCACAGTCGATTCGATGCTGGCGCTACGCTTTTCAATCCATTCGCACTTAACTGGCTCGCATTTGCACACCCCTTAGGGGATAGAACTGGGAGATATCAGTCACCGTTTCAACGTTTCGTTTATGGTGTTGTCCGTGTGGAACTGCTAACCCTGTCAAGGGAAAATAGACTCCGACTGCAAATCCTGTTACAGAGTCGAGTATTAAAAATATTGTATTTTATGATTTTTATACGAGATTTTGAAGGTAACGTTTTTGTTCTGGTTTTGTAGGTAACGTTTCTGATAACATATTGAAATAGTAGAAAATTTGAATTGTATTTTTATTTTTAACGAGTCTTACCATATATTTTCACGATGTTTTATGGTATTTATTATTCGTTGTTTTAAGTAGTTAATTCTGCAAAACCTTCATGTTACAAAATTGATATTTGAAGTTACAATTACTATGGATATTGCAATTACGAAATAATTATGTAGAAATTTACGAATATCCAAATAACCAAATCTCCAAATCCACAACTCTTTCGTCTGAAATACGAATAAACAAATGTCAATTAATCTCGTGTTAAATTTCCACTCGTAAAGCATTCAACTCTCACCCACTCGTAAATTATTTCAGTTGCGTGTTCGTTATTGGTGTGCATATGATCTCGAACGACAGGTTAATTAACAAGTACGGAACATTTGACACACTGTGCAGAGACGGAGAAGTATGTACAAACTGAAAGGAATTGGTGTTGGCAGTTCGGTTCGGTTGTCCTGGAAATTGAAAAGCAAACAAGTAAGTATGGCCTCCCATTGATCTGCCAATTTAATATGCCAATACGGATCGATTCGTTTCTATTCAAATTGTTTCGATTCTCGGCGACCATTGAGAAATCCGTTGTATCCATTGTCACGATGTATTGAAGCCTTTCTGAATTAAAATATGATTACAGGACAATAAGCATGCTTGATCGTATTCTCGATTCGTTCTTGTATAACATCATTATGTATAACATTTTTAATATCACCGTCAATAATTATTATTCAACCTTAAAATATTTTTTTATTACTTATAATTATTTTTTGATTACTTATTTATGATACATTTATGATTCATAATTTGAAATCGCTTTATCATTGTGAATTAAATTATGATTAATAAATAATTTTTAATTATGCAGAAAGTATTTCTAGAAATATAAAAATGGAGGTAGAATGAGATTTGATGTTCTGTGTACAAATCTGTTTGGTATACCAAATATTTGTATGCAATTTTTTAATTTACTGATGTGTTACACAGATTATATATGTACATTTAATTACAAAATTAATTATATCATATTAAAAAAATTTTTGTGTATAAAGCATGCACATTTAATTTCTTCTCTACGTTAAAATAATATAACTCATTTGTTAATTTTGTATATGGTTGCATACAGTATTAAAAAAATAATTGAAGAGTGCTGCTTTGATCACTTTTCCGTATTAACAATTTGTGCGATACATTTGCGTTGGCGTGTAATTACAAAGTTACTAGGAATTTTCTTCTCGTATTAAAACTCAAAGGGGTTTTTCCTGGAACCATTAAGAATTTTCATTTTGTAAACAAACTGTGCTTTTACACACACGGGTGGTAATGGTTTTCGTTTCAGTGAGTGAGGATTGAAAGATGATATGAAATCGTAGTTGGATTAATTCAAACATGACCGTTAATCGAATGCAAACTATACTTATCAAGTAAAATTAAATTAATTACAGTAAAAAACTTATTAAGTAAAACTATATTAGTATAAAAGCTAGATATTAGTATAAATTAGTACAAAATAGTAAAAAAGCGAATTAATTACAGTAAAATTAAATTCAATATATTATAATCAATAACCGAAACTAAATCGATCAGAAAACGATTATTAAATCAAATTAAAATAATTGTAATATAATTATCAATTGAAGCTAAATTAACTCGAGTGGGATTATCAATTAGATCTAAACTATTTAGAGAGTGATTACTAAATGAAATCAAATCGATTAGAGTACGGTGACTGTAATTGATTAGTTAAATTAATTAAATTAAGCGATTAACTAAATGATCCGTGGCGGTATTAATAATTATCTAAGTTCAACTTTGTTTATCTGCAAAATTATAATATGTTTTATGATTGTACCAAACTAGTATGATTAATAATTAAAACTAAATTAATTACAGTGCGCTTACTAATTAAAATTAAATTTAAAATAATGTATTTAGCGTTCTCTGCTGGCACTGCAAAAATTATATGTATATTAATTGATGTGTGATTAATGATGGAACCAAATTGACCTTAGTATCATTAATAATTAAAACTAAATTAATTACACAGCGTCTATTAATTAAGACTAAATTAAAAACAGCAGATAGTGTTCTCTGCTTTCACAGAAAAAATAACAGATAAATGAATTGAATAGTGATTAATGATGAAACGAAATTGATTGCAGTAAGATTAATGAGTAAAATTAAATTAATTACAGTGACTATTAATTAAAACAAAATTAATAGCAGTAGATGTTCTCCGCGTTCACATAAAAAATCGTATATCTCATTCAACAGAAAAGTCGACAAAAGTAGTTGTTAAGGGATCGCTTACATAACGGTTAAATTTTTCCTCTCCTTTATTCGCCGATACCTTTTGTGCTCCCAACAGCAGCGATAAGTGGATGAAACATAATACGAATGCCGTTCGAAAACGTAACCCTGTCACTGCATTGTGATATTAAAATATACGGTGGTAATAATAAAAGTTTTACAATCTTCATCGAAAAAGGAAAGTTCCGCGAAACGTACGCTAGGAAATAACCGCTAGCGAAGTCGCGTTCATACGCGAGAGCTAGGGACAAGTTATGGGAGTTTCGAGTGGAAAGTTTAAATAGATAAATCAAGTAATTTTTCGTCCAGCCGAGAGAACTCGTTGTTGGAAGAGTGATTAAACGGGTTGTCAACAGCGTGAATTAAAACCGCGATATTTTAACGTTATCCGATGTTTTATCGTAATTGAAATTTCACTGTAAAATATCCGCTTTCGGCGAAATGAAGCGGCCGTTAGTAGCTTGATATTTCGTAAACATTTCAATCAAACGGATTTCGTTGAACTTTCACCTCGTTACTCTACGTTTCCCGTGTTTTTGTCTACTCGCGGCAATGATCGACCGTTTAATGAGCACGAAATTATTCGCCGAGCTAACGAGTCGAAACTACGAAAAAATATCGCGCAACTTGTTATTTAATCATCCACCCCGGAACTCGAACAAGGAATTCCATTTTCGCGCGGAAAACTTTCATGAAACATTTTTCGAATGTCGTAATCGACGATGAAATGTGTCATTCATTTACGAGTATTGAATAAACGTTATTCGTAGTGCATGAAGGTTGATAATGCGCATACATGTGCTCGATGAAATAGAAATTTCGATTCTGATGCGTGCCGTTTGCTCCCGATAAAATTCGCACAAAAATTTCGTGCGATATTTATCTGCAATTGCGTTCAAACATTTAACCTTGGAATTATGGGAATTTCGAAGTTTTTAATTTTGGGATTACACTTTTGGTCATTATTTGACATTTTGAGTTTTAAAATTTTGGATTTTGAAATTATAATTTAAAATTTTTGCAAGTTTTACATATTTAATAGATTATTTATATAATTTTATAAGTGACTTATGATATACTATATACTGTAATTAACTGTATATATTATAATTCACTCATATGCTAGAATTAACTGATACACTATACTTAACTGTATCTATAGAATTAACTTATGTAGGTAATTGAATTAAATATCACTGGAAATGTGCAGCGAATTTATGACGAGAATAAAAAATATCCGACAGTTCAATAATTAAACCCGTCATTGTTAAAATGTGAGACAGAATCAGTACCTAAATCAGTACTTTAAAATGTACAATATTACCTCTCACATGATAATTATATTAATAAATTATAATATTAAAAACGTACACTATGCAAACTAAAACTAGTTCCTTAACTCCTTTATACCGAATAAAATTGAACATCTGAAAAGATTTGAAAACATATGAATAATAAAATAAAATCCAGCGATGCAAAATATTTTACGAGGAACATAATTTTTACCTGAAATAAATTCTTCGTATAGCAGTTTTATTCTATATTCATTATTCAAGTAAAGCCCAGTATGCAGTTTACATCCGAATATTAAACAAACATCTCCAGGGATTTGTTATTCATTTCACCGTTTCGGTGTTATCGTATTATTTTACTTGTGGTCTGAAATTCTATCGATATAACGGATTATCTTTATTAAAACTTAAATTTCTGTCCGGCGAATTCGATAAGAATATTAACGTTTAATAAATCCCGTACGAGAAACAGCTTGAAATTAGCTATAATTGTTAATCTTCTTAGGTTATTTTCGAAAAGCGTAATCGTTTAGGTATTACCGTTCCTCTGTACACATAGTATTTCATACATAATACAATATTGCTCACTTGTACAATACATCTGGTAATCCTTTGTCTCGCTGCCTTTTGTACTTTAATTCCAACGAAAGCTTGAAGTTTCCAGAAATATGCATACCTGTCCGCCCGAATATATTCCCGGAATATTCACGCTTTAAACGAGCGATCGTTACGAAGGATCCCCGGCGATACAGAAGCTGTCAAAATATTCTTAAATTTCCACGACAGAATCGCGGTGCGATTTATCACGGTGATACGTCGCGAAACGAAAACAAAGAAATGGAAGAAAAGAGGGGCTGGATGGACAAAGGCTGTGTTACTCTCGAGAATTAATGAATCTTGCCGAGGCCAGATGGATGCTGGTCGGATCAATTGTGACCCAGACCTACCAAACGTGTTCGTACAAGATCTCTGACAAAATAAAACCAGCTATTTTACCGAAGGAATTTTTGCTTCTCTACTTGAAAACATCCCTTTCAAGTTATTTCTCACAAGAAAATTGCTATATTAACGGGTTGTATTGTTCCTTTAAACTCGAAGATTTTTTTGAAATCTTAAACTTTTTAGATGAACTTCCTAGCAACATAAATCTGAACAGCCTGAAGCATATACAAATCTGTAACATGAAGAATTTCTAAGTGAACCCTGATGTACTGGTTTATATTTTGAATGAGACATTTCTACCTTTTTCCCAAATTTTGCTCTCTGAAATTAAGAATTATTAACCTGGTCAAATTGCATCGAAATATTCTTCACCGAACAGCCCAAAGGAGATCGCTAATCTACTCAAAGAACTCTAGCAGTAAAAACCTTGGGATTAAATAAAAGATAACTAAGAAATAGCATCCAATGAAAGGCAGCCAACAGAGCGTAACTTGCCACGCTAACTGAAACAAGGAAAATCCGGAGCATCCCTTCCGGACTGTAAAGTCTGCTCTCGAAATTCCAGGAATTCCTTGAGCTGCCAACGGGAAAAACGACAACAGAGGATGTTCGTTTTCGTTAAAAGACTTCTTCGCTAAATCTATGCTGCCCGAGTGGGTTACACGATCCTTCCATTGACACAGAATCCTCGGATGTGAACAGCTTTGCAAATTAGCTAGCGATAAAGCGTCTCTCCGTTGCATTCTGAGACACTGGCTGGCCAAACACGCTGCTCCTCCTTTAAGGATTACCACAGTACTGTGAACCGCTGACGCATTCAACTCGTCTTCTTCGATGGCTTCTGAATTTCAATACATTCGACCATCCGTTAATTACAGACCCGTCGACAAATAAGCTGGCGACTCTCGAACAAAGCGGAGCGCGCTTTGATGTTCGGCCTTTAGGGTTTTTCGCTTGTGAGCTTAAAGGAGTTCGGAATTTGTGGTTCGATCGGATTCTCGAGTGATGCTCGGTGTTTGTGGATGATTCGGATTTTGGATATTTTACGGATTTTTTGAGTTTGTAATGAAATTTAGAAATTTGCCAGCGTGGAGATTTTCAGGGATACAAATTTTGAAAGTTCTCACATATAGAATCGTAGACATTTAGAAACTTGGAAATTTAGAATCTTATAAGTTCAGAAATGTAAAAATTCCCAATTTTACATATTTAGTTCCACTAACGTGTGGACCTCCATAGAAGTGTTGATCTCCATAGAATCGCACACGTTCTACCAGCAATAAATTATTCCGTAAAATCTGGACTAAACATTTCTACACCATTGCTCCAGTCTTCCAACTTTTACCCCAATCCGTAAATGATGTTTCCATAGCAACTCCATCGCAACTGCATAATTCTACAAAATGAATATAATCTGTCAGAAACAAAAGCAGCGGCTTTGTCTCAGCATGTTAATTAAAAATTGAAGGAAACTTGGCTCAGCATTCGCCTAACTCGTCCTGGGCTTCGTTACAAGCGTGGCAAAAAGAGGCGAAGTTACAAGAACGCAACATCGGAGCAGAATCAGCCTTTGAAGGATTAACTAACTATCCCTGAACGCGGTCGCAGCGAATAAAGCTCCCTTTCGTAAAGCTCTTCCTTAGATGCTTTAAAGGACGCCGGAAACAATGTCGGAGCCGAGTGTTGTTCTGATTCGGAAATGGACGTTGGACCGTCGATTTTATCGACGCGTTTTCATGATGGCGAGCATGTCCCGACGACGAGTCGGAGATATAAGGATCGAAGGACTCGGGATATCGTTGCTTTCGAGATTTTCAAGCCCGTCGTAAGCATAAGTAACGCCTCGAGCAGAGATTTCGACGCGTATATCTACCTGCTACGTACAGTCAACAGCAGACTTTCTTACCAGAAATATGGCAACCGAGAAGTAAAAGCTTGTTTATTTTTCGAACTTCTTATTTTTCAACACTTTGGGGATGGATAGAAAATTTGGGAATACAAAAATTTGGAGATTATAGGTATAGATTTGAGACGAATATGATATTGATAGTCTAGGGATTTATGATAGTAAAAATTTGTGAGATTAGAAACCTATGGATTTGGGGATTTATGGATCTAGTAATTTGGGGACGTATTTGAGATCCTCTAGGTTTGGAGATCTATGGATTTCGGAATCCAGGGAATCTAGGGATTTTATAAACCAGGAATTCTTCAATATAGGGAGTTGGGAATCTAAGGATTTTTTGAATCAAGGGATTTGGGAATCTAGGGATTTTGTGATGAAGGGATTTGGGAATCTAGGGATTTTGCAATCTAAGGATTTGGGAATCTAGGGATTTTGTAATGTAGGAATTTTGGGTCTAGGGATTTTATAAGGCACGGATTTGGGAATCTAGGGATTTTGTTATGTAAGGATTTAGGGATCTAGGGATTTTCTAATGTAGGGATTTTGGAATTTAGTAATTTTGCAATCTAGGGATTTTGGGATGTAGGGATTTGGGGATCTAGGAATTTTGTAATGTAGGGATTTGGGAATCTATGGATTTGGGAATCTAGGGATTTTGTAATATGTGGATTTGGGAATCTAGGAATTTTGCAATGTAGGGATTTTGCAATCTAGAGATTTGGAAATCTAGTGGTTTGAGAATCTAGGGATTTTGGAAACCTTGAGATTTGGAGATCTATAGATTTGGGAATGTAGAGATTTGGAATCATCTATATTTCTGAATTTTGGAATTTGGTAGTCTAGGGTTTTGGAGGTCTGGAATTTAGTGACATACTTGGAATCTAGTCATAATATTAAGTCATGAAATTGACCATTACATCCTACTATATTAGCCTACTTATCGAATTGACCTATTGTGTCATTTTGATAAGTGTTATACGAATAGAATTCCATTTGAAAACGCATCGAACCTGAAGTTTCGTAAAATACGACCGTAAGAAGGAGATTTTATTTAGAGCAATATATCTCCCCGCGAACGAAACAATCGATCGGTCCGATATATTTCGTGTATCGTTAAAAATGATGGAGATATTGCATTGTAACAGAGTTACTGCAACACTCTTCATAACTATAACGCGTCTTTTGAACGATGAAAAATGTTTCGCGGCTGTTTCCACGCATGTTCATCCGTTCTTTCCGAACCAGCCAAAGTTTCATGCCGATGTCGAGAAGTTTTTAACTTTCAGCCCCGGTGGCCAGGGAGGAATTACCCGACAGCTATGGGGGTAGTTTTTTTAGGGCTGCTAAATATTTATGTACTCGCGAGCCCATGCAGAAGCCGGGATTTCGTTGAATGATATATGTATGCATCCGCGAGCGATGGACGCGTTATGCACCGGAATCGATGCTGGATCCTTTTTATGCAATTGGTAGCTCGATGTGTAACGATGGTGCAGTAAGAATTAATGGGGAATTTTATGGGAACTGTGAAATCATGGAATAAAAGTGTTATTGGAGGTTATAACTGGTGGCTGGTTTAGAGTAGTAAGTTTAGACGCGTGTGTACAGTAGAGTGGTATGTGGGCTCAATTTCGATGAGTATGCATATGTTTTACTAATTTTTATACTTTTGAATTTTTTGCTTTTCAAATTTTTTCTTTTCGTATAATTCGTATTTCGTTCAAGTTATCTAATATGAATTCCTGAAATTAGCATACTTCGAAATACAATTTCGTCCCAATGTGTCATTGTTCAATTTCGTTAACACGTTCAGTAACGCGTGCACAGAACGAGATTGAATTCTCGAACTCTTGATGGTATTAATTGAAACGTTTGCATGGCTCCTTAATCGCGTTCGTTGGCGGTGTTTTAAATTTCTCCGAGTCGAAACAAGAATTCGTAATCGAGTTCGGAAAAGGAGGGAAAAGTTCAGGCACATCCTCCAGCCCGGTACTTTGCCGAGTTATAGATTAATAATGAAAATGCATATTTGCATACTAATTGACTCTCGACTGTAGTGGCGGAAAATGATTTACATAGGCCAGTGCTTCGAAAACCATGGTTCAGATAGAATTCAAATTTACATGCCGCTGCAGCAAAGTTTACATTTAACCTGGCCCACGGAATCGGGAATTTCAGAGATTTAACGGAAACTTCGTTGCATTTCCGCGGAAACAAACGTTCGTCAGATATTAAAATTGTAATTCACTTCCTCCCGCCTTTTTCCCCGTTCGTTTTTAACACATTTTTCTGTCTCCTCGCATACAACTTTTAAATTGCCGAAATTTCATTATCGAACGTGTATCGTTATAGAATTCCGCCCGGTAATGATCAACGTTTTCGCCGGAACATTTCAAACTGTAATTATCGGACTGCAAGCTTATGCAAATATTTTTGTAACATTTTCACGTTGCTTATTTTATTCCACGTTTGTACATCCTTCTCGTATTTTAAACAGATTATTCTGGAATTTTGCGTATGAGATGCGAAATGTTTTGTGTCGGATTTGCAGCTTAATTATTTCGAACGAACGTGATTTATGGATCTCTACAGGTTTTCTGTTTTATTCAAAGTTACGAGCGACTTGAAATAAATGAACGACAGTGAAAATTCACATGGAGTAATGTCAAAGAAGGAAATTGTATTACGGGTGAATAAATCAGCAACTTAAGGCTATTGAATCAAGCGATTCTTTGTTAAACTAATTGCCACTTTTCCCTCTATTTTCCCGATGCTCTCGTCGCTTTATTCCGCTCAATTGCTATTTTACCCTTTCATTCATTTCCCTCTTGCATTCTGATATCGTTCAAAGTGATTCGCATGCTTCTTGGAAATGTTTTAACGGATGGATGGATTGCATGCAAACGAATTGATCAATTTGTAGTTTGCTTCATTTTGATTTTTTCAATTTTTAAGTTTTAAAGTTTTTAACTTTGAAATTTTTTTATTCTTTAGTCTTAGAATTTTTTTATACTCTGGTTTTTGATTGTTTAAGTCAAGTTGAGGTGTCGAGTTATTGAAATCCGTTGATTTTTTCAAGTTTGTATTTTTCAGTTTTTAGAATTTTCAGATTGTCAAATTATCAAATTACTAAATTGTTAAAATGTCAAATTATTAAATTGTTACATTGTCAAATTGTCAAATTGTTACATTGTCAAATTGTCAAATTGTCAAATTGTTACATTGTCACATTGTCACATTGTCAAATTATCAAATTGTCAAAATATCAAACTATCAAATTACCAAGTTACCAAATTATACCTACAATACCCAACTTCAAAGATTCACAATAAAAGTTCTACTCCAGCAGAAAAAAAAATTCCCAGATACCTCAAATACTCCCAAGTCCCCAAATCCAAAATCCCCAAAATTCCCAAATGAAAAATTTCCACTTTCCCCCTCAAATCATTCCGCCACAAAGAGTCGAATCCCAAAGGGACAAGAGTTAAAACCTACATATAAATTTCTTCGGCAACGATGAATATTTTATTAGTCCATAAAATACGGGATGCACAAAGCGACAACGTGGCCGGCTCTATCGCTTTTATATTCCCGATCGATAAAACTGATTCATTTGCAGTAGCCATCGTAACTCCGCATCGTGTTCAACTTTGTTCAAATGCTTTGTTACCAAACTTCGATTTGCTAGCATCCACTCGACAAGTTTATGGTTATTCAACAGCGATTCGACTATCGCTGACAACGTAAGAACGAAAACACTCCCCCTAAAAAAAAAAAAGAATCGATGTTTATCTCCTTCTTCGGTTTAAGTATTTGTTTCACGGTTGATACTCCCGGAGTCAGATTCGCGTGTTTGAGTTTACCGCTTACGTCTGGAACGTGGTTGCGTTACCGAAATCGTGTAGCTTACACAACTTGTCGATGGATTTCCTCGTGTTTTCGAGTTCGTTTCGTGGTCGAGCAAGAATTTCGCGAGTTAACAGTTTGCGGAAGAAGTATGAATGTTATTTGGGGAACGTGTGCTGGAAACCACCGCGAGATACATGTTTGTGGTAACATGGTATTTCAGGTAAACGAATTTGGGACACGGCTTGACAAAATTTACGGTTATTTCATTACTTTTCTGGTCAATTAACGAGCTCACAAAAATTTGATCACATCAATATTTACATTTGGATCATCCATTAAAATATAGAAATTACTAAGAGTAGATAAGAACGTACAGATAGATCTATGATTATGGGGACATCTACAGACATTTAGGTATCTCAGACTGTCTGAGGATACCTATGAACATCTAAGAGTACCTGGAGATGTACATACCAAAGTCTGAAAGTATCTAGCCATATTTAAGTGTGTTTATTGATACGTATCATTGTCTGAGGACACCTATTCAGCATTGAAATATTTCTGGACTTCAAGACGTAATCTCACAGAGCTCAGTGACTTACTGATCCAGAAGTAACTAAATTACAGAAATTTCTATGATATCCACAAAATGGAGTAGTAATTTCTAAGCCGTATCCAGAATTTCTTTTCATAACGTCCGATGTGGAACATTACCAAACGAGAGCGAGGTTGAAGAGACCCGGAGAGCTGCTAATAATTCACGGTGTTGCCCGAAAGAGAAGGAACTAGTTTTAAGAGCAGCAACGAAAGACAAACAACGAAGGAAACGGAGCCGGGCGAATTGGTAGCAGCCGTCTCCTCCCGAGCGGATCGTAGCGCAACGCCACAACCATAAACTCGTCTCTTCCTGGCAGACCAGTCGAACTTTTAAGACGAACAGAAGGCACAGCTTTTATTGCTTCTGGCATCTCCAGGGGTCCCACATCCAGCCAGGAAATTGGAAAAGAACAGGGACGGTGACCCTTACGGGCTGATAAGATCTGCCGCCAGATAACGCAACACCATTTTAGGGACTTTCATACTTTTTCATTATTTTATTGAGGGATATCCACCATAGATGGGGACATCTTTCTGTTACAATGGGGATGACATGTGGTTAGATGCGGTCTAGAGTATTTGGGGATTTGAACATTTGATCATTTTGTAACTTGAGGTTGGCTATTTCAGAATGTGCACATTCAGATATTTCAAATTGTTCATTTTGGACATTTTATAATTTTGAACTCTCACATCCAGACATCTCTTAGCAAATTGGGGGTTTGAAAATTTCCAAGTCACCGGTTTGCAGATTTTCTAACAAATCTTATTTCGCGGATGTAAATTAGAGAGTCAGGGATTAGACGAATAGGAGGGGTGAGGTTAGAGAGGAATTTCGTGTAACTCGGACTTAAATATGTATGTAACACTTGACAGAGCACCTTCTGCCGGTACGCATTCTAACGAACGAGAATAATTGCCAATCGGCTAAATGGATTTCGCTACTATTCGCAAAGAGGCCGTAATTACCGAGGCCGAGGAAATTTCACCGCTGTAGCACACCTGTCGCTAATAAAATAACATTTTACAGCGCCTTCTGCTCGATTGCCTTCGAATTGTGAGACCAATTAAATAAACCGCTTTCGATTTCTTCACTCAATTAACACCGCCAGCACCCCTACATTGCTTCCATTACGTTCTGATTATTGTAAATCAGAACGCTTCATAAAATTACTTATTCCTTTGCTGATCAAATTTTTTTATCAAGATTTCTTTGTTCAAGGGTTCTTTGTGTGATACTTTGTATCGTTCGTATGTGTGATTTTGATGAATTTAAAGCATGGTCACATGTGACTGTATATTCACTAAGTAATTATAAAAAAAGGGTTATTCAAACTGTTTGCAAGTTATAATAATGCAGATGTAGTTTTATTGTGATTTTAGTTAAATTCATTTCTATTAGTCCTTGTTAAAAATTATAACTTCAAAGTTATATCATGAAGTAAATAATTCAGGTGATGGACAGTTTTAAATTTCCAGACTTTCAAACCTGTAAATTATTAGATAACCAAGTTGCTCCAATATCCTCCACAAATGTAGCAAATTAAAAAAGATAGCACACGTAAAGCCTAAGTGTAACCAGAGTGAAATAATTCATTAGTATGAAATGAAATCGATAACAAAGAAAGTGGTATCAACAGCTGTAGTAATGGCTTGAAGAACGTTGAAACGATTTTAGTTTCGCATGGAGAGCCAAAGTCAATTACGTAGGCGCTTTCAGAGTCAAAAGCAGTTAACTCGACGTCCCTGTTTGGCAGACGTTCGTACAGACACGAGGCATTATATCCAGACTAGATGGAATTGCATTGCAATCGGTTCTCTGCAGAATGTTCCACAGCATTTGACGTAAATAAGCAATTTGTCGATGGACTCAGTTCGCAGCTCGACATCCGGAATTTCCTTGTCCGCGATGAACGTTATTAGTTCGCGTGGAAATCGCGTTCATCGATTGCTCTTATCACGTCAACTAATATGCCACACACCTTTCTTCTAACTTAGAGAGATTCACATGATAGATTCACACCTCTTACATATTTAATGAACTACCGAGTTGGTACATGCACCTCATGATTTAAATACTGCTATTAATTATACGAAATGTATAAATGCTAATTACACATTGCTAAGTATATGCTAAGAATACATTGCTAATTTGTATCTGATGATGGGTATTTGCAATCTGTGTTCATCAAATATTAGTAAATTATGTGAGCTCACAAATGTGCATTTGGCAATTAAAGTCCATGAAATTCTTAAATTAAATTTTTCATCTTGCACTTGTTAATATAGTGCCATATATATGACTTTAGTGTCGTATAATTATGCTTAATTTTTTGTTTACATATCAGGTAATATTTGCAACATAATTTCGTGTTATTATGAGCGTTCACATTTGCAATCGAGTATTAATAGCGTTTATTTTTACATGACCCATGTTCCTACATATCATTCATATTCCATAAACAGCTTAGGGATACGTCAGCAGCGAGATTAGTTAATTAAAGATGAATTTGGAAATGGATCGACTCCAAGATAGATTAATTCCGGTTCAGGTCGACTTCAAGATAAGTCCATTTAAAGATAGATGGTCTAAATGATAGGTCAACTCCAAGATAGATCAGGCGAAAGTAGTTCGACTAGAAGATAAATCAGTCTGAAGGACATGTCTGACTGTTCAATTAAAAATACATCAGTTTAGATGCACTGTTGGATAAATATTTAACTGTTCCATCCCTACTGAACAAATATACCGAAAATATTATAATTACATGAAATACGTTCAGTATTTAAAGTACTGGTAACAAAAATTAAGACATTACTAATAAAACTTAATTGCTAGTAGCAGACATATTGAGCACTATTAAATTCAAACAAACTTTGCGGTACTAATATTCAAATTTTCAGTTAGGAAAAATAGAAATTGATATGTTTGCAAGTTTATGTAAGTATACAGAGATACTTACATAATACCCTTTCTTTGATGTGAAAGAAAAAATGACAGCTATAAGAATTCGTACATTATTCAGAACTTTGACAAAACTCAGTTGACCTTGAAAATAAACCCTGAGTATTAACCTTGAATATCACTGAATTAACCTTGAATATTTTAATCTAACGACCTCGCGAACTCTGTGATATGCAATAAAAATCGTCAAAACCGAAAACAGTCAAAACTCCAAAACAGCCCACAAGAACGCCACAATTTCGCCCACAAGTTATCCCTAAATTTGATCATCAGTAAGCAATGACATCAATCTGTGTAGCAAGGTGGTCGTAAAAGTAGCAAGAGATTGGACACTTTGTGCAGCAAGGTCGACGATGTTTTCGAAATGAACATCCAACTCCGAAGGATGATCGTAAGGAACTACTGTCACTCGTTATCCAGCGACGTCGAGCCTCCTCGGATCCGTCGTAAAAGAGAGGAACAAGCTCCGGATCATTCGTCGGCCATGGGACGTTGTTACAATGTCGACGACGACAAGTTTTTTACAAGTTTATGGCGGGGAAAGGAGCACGGATCTCATTATCCTGATGTGTCCTCCTAGACATCTGTACGTGATAAATTTCTCCGTCCTCCTTTCCACATCGTCTTCCGCGCTTTTCTTTACGTTTCTCCTCTGTTTTTCACGTCCTTCGACCATGGTAACGACCACAGCTTTTTCGACGATCGAACCGTCCATTCGTTACCCATGGATTACTTATTCTTTTCAGGTGCTTCGCTGAAAAATGTTGTTGTTGGCCCTCCACGGGGTTTGGTCGCTGTTATTCTCCGGTTTGTTAAGCCGGCGATCAATCGGGAGAATTGTTTCTTTGCGTTTCCTTCTGGGGATGTCGGATTTTGCGATTTTGGGATCTTAGAATTTTAGGACCTTAGATTCTTAGGATGTTACAATTTTAGGTGTTCAGGTGTTTAGGGGTTTAGGATATTAGGAGTTTGTGAATTATGGAATTTTAGAACCTTTGAATTTCGTGACTTTGGAATTTTGGGATATTGAAACTTTGGAAACTTGAAATTTTTTAATTTTGGGACCTTGCAATTTCGAAATCTTGGAACTTGATAACCTTGGAATCTTGGAACTTGAAAACCTTAGAACCTTGGAAGCTTGAAATCTTGGAACGTGAAAACCCTGGACCGCCGGGTTAAAAGTCGAAAAACCCTTTAACGCGTCAAGACTTCGATCCCAGAAAAGGATCATCGTTTTTCGCTTACGATTCGTTTGCTTTCTCGCGTTCGACACATGCGCGAATCACTTGGAAAAGCGAACGAGATTATATTTAGAAAAGATTTCCTGTGTTCTATTTTTAAACATCGAAGTGATCGTCTTCAAAGCAGCTCCATTGGGACGCGATACATCGATGGAGACGTATTTCCCATTTCTGTAGGGACCTCGGAAGTTTTCATCTTTTAGAGCGTTCACTTGGTCGATCGCGACCCTTTGAATGTTTTCAATTCCATGAAAATAGCGATGCTTAAGATGATTTTTAATCTTCAAGAAGACGTTCAATATTTCTGATGAGGTTGATGGAAGTAGAAATTATCGGTGATTATTTTCTGCTTCATTTATTTGCGAAATTTTGTTTAGGTGTACCGGTTATTTTTGTTAACAAAATTTCATAGAATTTTGTTTCAAATTTCCAAGTATTTTCTAGTATTTCGTTTAAGCATTTCTGCAAATATTTCTGTTTTATTGCTAGGTCCACGCGGAATATAATTCGTTCTTGAATATATGACACTATGTGTATATTTAACAGTAATCTCTTGACGCTCCGTGTTTGCTGTTGAAGCGTATAGTTATTATCGCGTTCTAAACGCTTGAATTATACATCAAATATGTTTAACACTGCCTCCCGATATATACGTGAAATATTTGTCGGGCGAAGCAGATTTGCGAATTATAACGAAGAGCTCCTTTCAACGCTAAGCTACATTATTTTGTTGAAACAATCGAAATTTGCATTAATCCACAAACGAGCTTGCTTCGTGAAAATTAGTAGGCTGAAAACGTTATAATTGAACGATGCGATTTTGTAATTCAATTTATATATTATATTTATTCGCAATTTACATAATTATATTTTATAATTAAATTTGCGTAGTTACCGTTAATAATGAAATTATTCCTGGTAATGAACGTAACTATCGTCAATAATTAAACTTACATTATTGATAATAATACCTGCATAACTGTCGTGAATAGAACGGACATAATTAATAGACTATTTAGAATCACCTTTTAATAGAAGTTGAAATTGAGATTAAAACGAGTTTAACGACACTTTAATTATTACCGCCTTAAAAAGTTTATTGCACCTTTTAGAGTGCACCTGTTCAACTCAATGCCTCGTCAAACATTTTTATCTCGAATGAACACTGCAGCTAATTCTCTCCTTAAAAAGCGATAACTACATAGTGGGACAACGGTCCAATTAGGGGACAATGGCCACATGTTGCTTTTAGCAGACGCGATGTGGTAAATGTCAAACGCCTTAAGTTCGTAAGAAATGTAACACTGAAAGTTTACAAAAGAAAATCAACAATATCCTTTTTATAGCGCTTTTTAACTTCATGGCTGCTGCAGAAAATTCTTTTATGTTCCTAGAATTGTAGGACATTTATCTGATGACGTGACAATTTCTGGATACATTCGCCATTTTTAAAAATATTTTTAATAACAGGAAAATTAAATTTGTACACACTTTTCATTCAGTATGTGTGTATAGTAATTTGTGATACAATCTCACATGTTTTATCCTCTTCAAAATCATGGTCCTTTATTGTGAATGAAATAACTTAAAAATTATACTCTTCCTGTTATTTTACGCGATGAGTAAAATTCATATACATCATGAACAAATGATAAAAACAAAATGTTGAGAATGAAATTAAAATTCCATGTCATCACTAACATAAATCAATTCCACCATAAAACGTTTATTTAGAGAAATAAATGCATTAAATAATAATATATTAAAAGTGTCGATAAATGGCGACAAAATGAACATAAAACAAAATGAACTGTCGATGCAAAATAAAAGTGCACACCTTGATAAAATTTCCGGCGATAAACTCAACACAAGGTATCTTTAATGATGTTCCAATGCATTGTCCCGGCAACGTGCTCGAATATCGTGCACAGATTACAAAACGATTTTATTCAAATAACTCGATGCTCTTTATATTCCGGGAGGCTGTACATGTAAATGAAGCACATAGCTATAAATATCTGGTGCATGCTGCATTGTAGGAAAAAGCAAAGTCTGTTGAGAGATAAATTTTGCATTTCCTGAGGTTTTAAAATCCTAGCGACCCAAGTCTTTCAAAGGTGTATTCCTGTAATATAGCGGCTGTACAAGCTTTTATTCCATGCTCTTGCTCCTTTGCTTTATTATGCAGCCTGAGCAAGGGATTATATTATAAAAGTTAATTATTCCACGTAGCGGACATTATCAACTCCACTTTCTGTTGCTCTCTCAATTTAAATTTGCATCTACATTTATTTTCTTAGAATTCTTCTGCAACGAGGAGTTGCTATCTGTGCAATTTTATGAAATCAAACAGAATTTGTCGATTAGACTTTAGTACAAGTTTCTACTTTAACCCATTTTGCCTCAGTGTAGTCATTTGAGTACATTGACTTAACACATGAAATGTACACATGTGTTCCCAGCGTATTCATACGAGTACACTATGTTTGTGATGTGAAGAGATGTATTATTATTTTTATTATAACAAAAGGTTTTATTTGCTCAATTGAATATCTGTACAAGCATCATTGCCCCTTTTTCAAAAAAAAAATGCTCGTGGGAATAAATGGGTTAATGGTACCTACTGACGCTGCGACGTACATCTCTTTTATTGCCTCGATCCAACGTTTCGTAAAAGTTTCAGAGTAGAATATTCGTCGAAAGGTTTAAAAGGAATTTAAAATCAAGTTTGAAGGACGGAAGGGAAGAATTGATCGGTTGAAGATTCCGCGTGATAATTAATTCCTGATTTTCTTGAATTCCTCTTGCCAAGTCTACGAACAATCATTATCGCTGGGTTACACCGGCCGATTAAAGATAAAGTTTAATTGCGAGCTTAACCGAGTTTCGAATTGTGGCTAGTAATTACACTTGCAAAGGAAGCTGATTCCCTTCCTTCGATCGTAAGACATGATCGATCTTTTTCTTCTAAAGCTGATGAGGGAGAATCGATCCAGATATTGGAAAATGAATTTTTATGGGGAAACGACTTTCTCAATTCTTATTTTTTAGCCTTCTTTAAATCTTTCGAGATCAGGCTTCTCGATGTGACTTTTTCACATTTACAACTTTAAAACACAGAAATTTTCAAATTTATAACCTTGATATTTTGAAGTAGAGAATTTTTCAAACTCATACAGAAGTTCAGTACTTTACGAATTGTCAAGCTCATAAATACAGAAGTTTTGAACTTCAGAAATTCACAAATTGTCAGACTCATAAATACAGAATTCAGCTTCAAAAATTTACAAGTTTCTAAATTACAAATTTTCAAATAAATTTATCAAATATACTTATTAGGTATATATGAATTAACAGATCAATAAAATTAATTTTCTAAGAATTATTACTATTTCTGTAGTAATAATAAAAGTGAATTTCCAACCTTGAACCGACAATTAAAAACAATTTCCCCATTGCCAACAAAAAGCGAATTATTCCCCAAGTTTCACCAGTTCATAACCGTGGAGGGAATGCAACTAGCAGCAAAATGAACTTCCCTCGACAGTTGCAGTTTTTTCTAATTAACCACGTGTCGAATAACCTCATGCATATTTAAGGTCTCCAAGCAGCAAAGTTTCTCGACGGTTATGCAAAATTCAAGGCCCGAATTCATATTTATTTCATCGACAGGTTATAGGCATCCATATTCGTGTTTATAACCCTCTTCGAGACTGTTATTCTCACAGCATCGTAAACGTCTTCTCTAACGATACTAAATTTTCGAACGTACACTTCCTGTCGAGTAGATCAATCATATAAACGGAAGTGTCTAAACAGGTGTTAGATGAATCTATCATGTGTTCAATTTAGAAGAAAATTTGTTTTTAAACTTTTACAAATTTCCTTTTACTACAAAGAAGATAATATTTTCACTGCTATTTTTCCATCTTGATAAAAATTTGTTCTTTATTGTTGGTATTGGAATCTCTAGGCTACAATAAGTTGATAGCGATATTGCAAAATTCTGTTTATTTCAGTGTTCGTTGTACGACTACCGACATGATATCTATTCTTAATAAATTATTATTTACCATTAATACGTGTAACTGTCATTTATGAAGATAAGTTGTATTCTTTAAATTCGCTAATCGACAGTTACCGAACTTTCCCGTACCATACATTTCAATCATTGCCAGCCAAGGGCAGAAAAGTTTCGTCATTACGGTATCAAGGAAATAAATTTGATGTTCGAACGGAGTACAGGTAATTTGGCAACTTTCACACAGATTGATAACCGAAACCGTGATACAGAAGTTGGCAAATAGTGGTGGTAAATAACCCCCTTAACTTTTTGCTCTTGGATGAAGAAACTTCCCTTTCTGTTTAAATGCCGTTTAATTAACGAGCCGAACTCATTTCCTCCTGAAAGTCTCTGTCAAACGATGGATTAACTTTCATTCCGTCGTCAAAGGGTTCTGAAATCTCCATGCACGTAATCCACGAATAAATAACATATTTTAATTATTTAGGGTGTACAAGTGCACTCACTTTTATGCATTAACTCAAAATTTGAGTGCTCCACTTTCAAGTCTTTTAATTCAATTTCGCAGGGATTTTGGGATTTGAGAATTTTGGAATTTTTACTATTCTGCAAATTTTAAATGAAATTGAAAAGAAATTAAAAATTTGGAAATTCTGGGACTGTGGAAGTTTGGAACTTTGAAATTATGAAGTTTTGAAAATTTGAAATTAAAAAATTAAAAAATTTGAAGTTCCCAAAATTTGTAATAACTTCAGAGCCGTGAAGGATGAAAAATGTTATGTTATCAACAGAATACATATCGGTTGGAAAAAAGATAATCAATTACCTTAATGAACAGATTTTTTCCCAGACTCGATTGTTTTTAATAGAAGAGATTTATTCTAATTTGATGCTCCGCGCTCACGGTTATACGCGCTTTGGTACGTGACTTCGTAACATAAATTCTTTATGCAAATTACGAGCTGAATACAAAGTAAACCTATTCATTATAATGCACGATGTATGCAAATGAGCATTTTTCGAGAACGCGATGTTTACGCGATCAACGCGAGCCGGTGCACTGCTGAATTTCTCATTTTATTTTGCACCTCTCATTATAAGTATCGATCGTTCTGTATTGTAATTAATGCGCTCGGTTAACATTCGGTTTAGCGGCCATAACTCACCGAAGGAGATGCGGAATACATTCCTCCACAATCAGTGAAATGTTGATTATATTCGCCTGCGAATTTATATATCTTTTATGTTCGTACATTTTCGTCGGAATTTAAAATGAAATTTTAGTTTCAATGTCTCGTATTCTCGTATTTCGCATTTCTTGAATTTATCAATTTTGTTACATGAAATTTCATACCTGTAAATTTCTAGATTAATTATTAAATTATCTAAATTTCCTGAATTGACAAAGTTAGTTATTAAACTAATTATTTGTACTTTCAAACCTCTGAATTTATAGATTAATGAATTCCTAAATTATCAAGTTTAAAATTGCTGAATTAACAAAGTACCAAATTAGGTTTAATAAATTTGAAATTTTGTTAGAATTTATCAAATTGTTTTTAGTTCAATATAATAAATTTACAATTACTATATTACCAAATTAATTATCAAACTATTCACCAAATTGCTACATATGCAACTTTTCAAAATGCTATTACAAATACTTTTGTATCATAAAAATTGAAACCTACTGTCACTGATATCAAACAACCCCTTTCTCCACACTTCTCAAGAAATTGCAACAAATACGGTTCAGACACCCTAATCAGAAAATTTCCGAAATTAAAAATCTTCAGTGTCATTCTCAGAGCAGTTAAGGTCTTTGTTGAAGCTAAAATTCCAAAAGTGTTCACCGGTCGACTCGTTCAAAGGAGAGGAGCCTTATTCCTCGAGAACTTTTGACTCTACTTTAGAGAACTTCTTCATTCGCAGTTCTTCGTTAACCCAGAATAGCCTAACCTAAAACGTTCCTCTCCCCCGATAATTAGCCAAGTCGTGAGACGTTTTTACCCCGTCGAAAACGACGTGACTACATTGTTTGCACGGGCAGCTTTAAGTCATCTCGTTGCTCAGATGCAGCACGTGCAGCTCGTCCGTTAAGTTGCAAAACTTCAGAACATGCTAATTTCATGGTTAATTCTGATGTTTTCCGGAAACGAGGTCACGGATGACGAAGCGAGTGTACACAGGGGAAAAGAAGCCGCGGGCCTCGGTCGTTATGTGGCCTGTTAATTGCCTTCTATTTAACACCTTCGCTGTCATTATGAAAATAGTCGGATGAAGTTGTCACATTTTATGGGAAGAATTGTTAATGCCTGCTGCTGGAGGCTGAGCTGCACGCTTTATTAATGATTTAATTGAGCAATTAATGGAATGGAGAATGCGATTACTGTTAATGTTATTGTTATTGTTGTGCTGATTGTTACTATTACTATTGCTAATTTTATTGGTATTGTCACTATTACTACTACACTACTGTTACTATTACCATTATTATTGTTTTACTATTTTATTATTTTTACTATTACTACTGTTATTGGTACTATTACCGTAACTATCACTTTCACTATTACTATTACTATTATTACTGCCATCACTAGTAATAATACTATTATTAATACTTTTACTATTACTGCTATTATTGCAACTGTAACAATCACTTCCACTATTACTTCTACTATTACTGTTATCACTGCTGCTTAAAATCTCTGGAATGACCATTATACAAGTTCACTTAAATACAAATATTTCTATTAAATTTTGCATCATAATTCCTAATCGTACAAAAAACAGAGTGAAATTAAATAACATGATAGAAATATATATATATTAAAATTTTGTAATTATTACTAATGAGCGTGACATATGTTTCCCGCAATTGTTCCGTTAATTAATCAATGTTATAGAATGTAGTTCACATCGAATATGTCTATATTAACCATAAACATTATGTTCTATCTAATATAATATCCGAAACTGACACTAAATTTCACGTTACATTGTATTACATGGCAAACGGATGGGAACGTTTTCCGCTCTATTAGGTTTCCCGGAAATTGCAGTATCATACGGGGAAACTTTCATGCGTTCTGAATTATGACATTTCCATCCTGTTAATAATCAGTATAATTGATATCGATTTTGGATACACATGCTGTTTCTGTTCTTCGACATATTTATTTTTATTAATTAATCAGATTTTATTGGTCTAATTTATTTCTATTAATTTATCAGATTTTATTAATCTAATTTATTGTTTTTATCAGCAATTAATTTTCATATTTTTAGTTTTTTAAATTTGAGAAGTTCTGAATTTTTAAATTTCAAAAATTGCAAACATTAAAATTTAGAAATTTTTTAATTTACTGCTTTCTAAAATCACAAGTTATTAAATGAAGAAATTGAGACACTCAAATTAATTCTACGACCTGACTTGAAACTTCACAAGTTAATTTTCTGTTACAAATTTATTTAATTAATTTCTAAATTGTCAGTACAGTTATGAATACAAAATAATCTTGCTTCAAATATTAAATATTATTTTACAGGAAAGTATCAATTATAAATCAGTTATTAATAATTATATCTATAATTAACTACAAGAAAGTTACTATTCATTTGATTTGTCGATCAATTTAATTATCATTGTATCTATTAATTACAAGAGAGTATCACTTATTAATTTACTAAAAATTATCGCACGGCACAGTAGATTTATATTCGTTTCATTTAACGTTAAAAATACAATGTACCTTCAAAAAAGTTTGATATCGAAATTGTTCAGATTTTAATTGGTACTTGAAGCGGTCCAGAGATGTCAATATGTAAAAGCACTTCAATTATCGTGTTCCATGCATGTATCTCGAAGCTACAGGCAATCCTGAAATTTAACAACATCTCGTATAGAACGCATCAACATATCGTTCGTAACCCATTTTTCCAGCAGTGAAGTGCTTACATTTCGTGCTTTGTTTTCGCCCAAATCCGGCAATACGTACGTTACGAGTAATAAATTGCGATACAAGTATTTTTATACATTTTCAAGCTGGTCAAATGGACCAACTTTACGATACAAGCGTGACTTTTTGTTACGCGGTGGGATCAAGGATCCATTTACTTCGGTATCACTTTTTAGGTGGGTACAAACTTTTCTCTGTATTTGAAAAGTTTCCAGTTCGACCCGCTTTTCAGTATCGATTAACGTACCATAAACTCCCTAAACCAAAGATTGCGTAGAACGTGTGTAAAATTTATAGCAGCCAACAGATAAGTTCTCTATACCCGACTTATCTGAGCGTAAAATTCTGCACAAATTTTTTGCAATTTGATACTATTCGAGTCATGTTTCGGGTAAACTAATATTTTAGATTAATCTTTATACACTTTATTTAAGAAAACTCGTACATTGGGTCGACCTCTTTCTGAACATTCTTCAATATTGAGAATTTTTATTATTGCTGGAGACAGGTAGAGGTCAAAGGACAGTGTAACCCAGGATGGGAGGTTCAGGATGAGTAAGAATCAGAAATCATTAGTGCTCGAGTTTGTGACGACTAGTGTGATTTGTATGATCGTTGGTCATATAACAGTATCCCTAAATTATTTTCTGTCAATTTTGAACGGAAGTGTACATCACAATTCGTGAAACGCGCACCAGGAACGGGCTCGAAACAGCCTCTTCACACCCGGTGGATTATCAGATTAGTTCAAAGCACTCAATCGTAATTAGTAGCAACCAAACGACCCCGATATCTCCAAGTGTCCCAGTATCTGTCGACGCTCTTCTCAAGAACGTGCGGATCGCGATCCGTCAGACTCGTTCGTCATACACGAGGACCGATAAACGCGACGAGAAATCGATGCGATCGATAATTGGGCATCGTCTAACGATCGCCTACGTCGACGTGGAGTTCAATCAAGCCGCACCAAAACGGCTCAATAATTTCTCGATATATAGCCATGTCGCTCTCTACTCGTCTCATATCCACGATGCTTGAATGGCCGATCGAACACTCGGTGCGCGATCATGTGCGACCTGATCTTGTGACTACATTGGTTCAGATTTTTCAGCGAGTATATTATGAAATTTTTTCAGTGACAAATTTATAAATTATCATCGTTGGTAATCTTTTAATTGATTATTGAACTTTGTTGAGGTTTACAAGGCTATCGACTTTATAGTCCTTGGTTAGGTTAGGTTTGGTTCAATTTCACAATTTTAATATTGACAAATTTCAAAATTACAATGCTTTAAATTTCCTAAATTACAACAGTGATAAATTAGTAATTTTGTAGATTTTGACCAAATTAATATTTTTAATTTTAATATTGTCAAACTTTATGTTATTAAATTTCAAAATTTCAGTGTTTTATGTTTCCTAAATTATTGCAGTAATAAATTAGCAATTTTGTAGTTTTAAAATGACCAAATTAATATTTTTAATTTTAATATTGTCAAACTCTATGTTACCAAATTTCCAAGCTTCAGTATTTTCATTTTTCTAAATCACAGAAGTAATATATAATTCTGCAGTTTGCAAATGGTCAAATATTTAATACTTTTAATTTTGATATTGTAAACTTCTTAATTTTACTATTACCAAATTTCAAAGATTCATTATTTTCACTTTTCTGAATCACTGAAGTAATTTATAATTCTGCAGTTTGCAAATGGTCAAATAATTAATACTTTTAATTTTGATATTGTGAACTTCTTAATTTTACTATTACCAAATTTCAAAGCTTCCTTATTTTCACTTTTCTGAATCACTGAAGTAATTTATAATTCTGCAGTTTCCAAATATACAAATCATTAATACTTTTAATTTTGAAACGATCAACTTAATTTTCTCGAATTTCAAAACTGCAATATTGTCAATTACCTAAATTACCGAACGAATAAATTTATAATTTTGCAATTTGCTAACGACCAAATAAATGGTTTAATTATTATACCTTGTCGAGTGGAATCGAACAATTAATCCGGTTTGTATTTCTTCTGTGGAGCGCAATTTGTCTTCAGTGAGTAAAATTTGTTAATTACTATGGTCAATAATTATATGTACACCGAGGAATTGTTTCCCTGTTTTATTTCGAGATTACCAAATAAATATCTTCTTCATTGCCTTCAATATTTCCTAATGAAACAGCTTGCAATAATTTACGTGGCTGGTGTTTACATAATTATCGTATAATTGAGGTTCAATGTTTCATAATAATGAGAAGGTTTATGGATTTTACTCTGTATTCCCGGATATTTTCACAACATGTAAATACGCAATCGCGGCCGCCGACGCGTAATTTGTTTCGTGGATTCTTCGTGAAAATACTAATTGCTAGATGAGATGGTGTAACAAGTTTGAAGGTAATCAAAATTTTACGGAAATAATTATGTCTGGTCTATCATTATGAGTTATCGTAGTCTCATTTAATATGAAAGTATTAGATATAGGTTCTTAAATTTTATGTTTATCGATATCTGTCTATATTTATTATTATCTATAGGTTAATCGAATTTTTACGTTTGTGCATTTAGAAATTTGCAAATTTGCAAATTAATTGTTCATCGTCCCCCTTCAATTTCTACCCCTTTCTCTACCTAAACTTTATCTAAATTTTTGGAATTAATTCTTCAATACCTCGGCCGAATTTCATGTAAATGTAACGCATGGTCAGTGTTCACGAAGCGAAAACGAATATAGTCGAATGTCTACCGGTGCGTTCACAGGAATGGCGATAGGAGAAGAGAATAGAAAGAAATCAGTCGCTCGAAAAGTCACAAAAGGTACGTGCATGTCCCTCGTTTTTTTTCGCCGTCCGGAAAAGTGGATGGAATCTGTACGAGTCAGGAAGTACGTGCAGTTATCAGCCACGACAAGTGCAGCTGCCTGATACCAACTTACCGAAATATCTTCCCATTTCTGTAATATGCCGAGATTCCCCATCGCAATCGAGTGTCCCGCGATATTACGAAATATTGGAAGTCGTATCGGTTACTTGTAACCGTTTACCGGCTGAATAATGTAACAGATAAGCGCAATTCGAGAGTATGATGAAATACTACGAGTACAGTCGCGGAATGTCGTGTAATATTTCTGCGGTCGATCTCTCTTGTGGTAGAAATTTTCGACTTTTACGTATTTAAATTTCTGAGTATCCAGAATTTTAGACTTTTCTAATCAAATTTTCGTACTAATTATTTTGTAATTTTTTGTTAGTTATAGAATTTTTAAATTTGCAAGTGTTGAAATAGGTCAAGTTATTGAATCACTAAATTAAATTTTCAGTTTAATAAATTTTACTATTTTAGTCCTCAAATGTCGAATTTCAGAACTGCACAACTTTCAGTTTTCAAAGTTTCCTAATTAGGTATTTTGCAGTTTTCAAATGACCAGAATAGTTTTCAGATTTCTCAACTTTTAAACTAAAGAAAAATAAAGAAATATATTATTACTCACCTATTAATAAAGATAGCCAATTTAAGAAAGTAAATAAGTTGTCTCAAAGATTCCAAATTTACCAAAGAAATGAAATATTTTCAGAAACGTAGAAGAAAACTCAAATTCTCGCAAATGAACTGCGGTATTTTTTCAAGGATCTGCAAAGAAAATATATCCTGGTACTGTGTATTTAATTTTAAAAGAAAATGAATGGTAAAATGAACAGGAGCTCGCAGAAAGTGGTATAAACTTATATCAACAAAGTGAATTGAAAGAAAGGTCTGTAGATGAAATAGACGGTGAAATGCTGCAAGTAATATTACCTGGTTCAATATTTTTCAATTATGTCAATGTAAAATTGAACATTTCAGATTGTATAAGAAAGCTAGAAGTAAAATTCAAAATATTCAAATAATTCATATATTTCATGTAATTCGAGTAATTTCAATAATTCAAGTTATTCAAATATTTTATTCCAAAAATTCACGTTTTTCAAATAAATCAAGTATTTTAAATTATTCAACTTTCACATTGAAATTGTCCAATGAAAGTGAAATTGTGATCCAAATTTTCGATATGAAATTATACAAGTCCTAATTATTGGAAGTCGCACGAATCATGCAAATATTCGAATGTTCACAGCTCTAACAATAAAAAAGATTAACATCATTCGTTCCTTAAAAATAAATATTACTTGCAGATTAACCTAGAAGTTCGAAAAATTAGTACAAATCAAACTAGCAATCAATGATTTAAAATTAAGTACTTCCGCGTAAGTAACTTAAATTTAATTAACTTTGAGATATTTGAAGAAAGTTTCGAAATGGTAGTCCTACACGCAAAGAATCCGAACAAATGTTCGAGTTTCGGTAACTTCTTCACAAGAGGAACTCCGTTCAGAAATCACGTTAGTTACAATTGGATTTTAATGGAGGTTCAATTATTTCGAGGTAGAATAACCCACACGATCTTTTTGCACCCTCAGGTTCGCGTCTAGGGGAAATTTTCCCGGAGATCGCGACACACGCGGATAATTGTTCAATTACACACCGAATATTCTGACTGCTTACATGCAGAGAGAATTCGCGAAAGCGTTTTCGGCTTCGTTACCAGCGAATGCGCGTAATTTCGCCTTCCTTACACGCTGGTAATCGTGTATCGGGGTGAGATTCAACACAATTTTGCGGTGATACCGGATTCCTACTGAAATTTCATCCAGCGAGAACTTCCTGCTGGATTAGTTCCCTCAGAAATCGTTGATTAACTCGTTAACGTCATGTCTCCTACAATCGCAATCACATTTTTGGACAAGTGATAACGCGACAAATAATTAATCTTAGGTGTGCAATTATTCGTGTAACTTTCTTTTCCAGACAGCTCCCAATTCTAAATATGAATTACTAATTATACCTTTCAAAGTAAAGAGCATTAGCTAGTCTAAAAATTTGTAATCCCTAAATGTTCAAATTTAAAAATCTGTAAATGTGACAATTTATCAGAAACGAATAAGACAAGACTCTTACGCATTAGTCCAAATCCTCTCAAATTAGTGAAGTCCTGACACCAGTGGTGAAACGTGGAAAGGAAACGCTTTCCCAGAAAATTCGTTCCTTCAACCCGTCTGTGACTCAGCAATCGTGCAAAGCAGTCCCTAGCAACTGGAAGTACATATCCTTGTTTGAGGAAAAAAAGTTTCCTGGTAGGACCCCAAAATCACGTCGTCGAGGTTGCCAGAGGGTTGAGCGAATTGAACACGCCAAGAAAAGCGCAATTTTTTCTTCCACCGAGTTTCATCTTCTTTTGTAACTTTTTCCTTGAAATGTTTTCTTTCACTTTCTGACTGATGTGCCATATCTCCCTGGTATCAAAGTTTATTTAGGTACATTACCACCATAATTCAACCGAATAAAGTATGCAAGTTTTTCAATCTACAAACGCATTCGAGATTGCAGATAAACTTCCCGTTAACCGCGGTAAATTTGAGCGTAACCAAAATCAAGAGAATAGAGCGAAAATTCGGGGAATTGTTAGGGAAAATATCGGTGTTGTGGCAATTGGTTCGCTCGACTGGTCTCAGCTCGACTGGTTCTTTCAAGCAACTGCGCTAAAGCAGCAACGGCTCGCGTTTCTAGCTCGTGATTCCCTGTCTACTCGTTAATTTCCGAGCGGACAAAAGAAGAAAGAAAGCGAGGCGGAAAGAAACGGGTAGTTTCACCGGGTGCCTGTAGCCGGCAACGTTCCAGAATGCAATCCCACCGCTTCCACGGTTGCATTTAGCTGCTCTACGAACGGAGCCAGCCCGTTTGAGTTAATGAAAGGCCGAAAGGTTGGAGACGCTGACGAGGCGGCCTCTTCTCTTCAACCCCGTCTCCAGTTATCCCTCGTGAGAATCCACTTGCACCTAGACACGTTTTACGTGCCAACCTCTCTGATCTCTGTTGACTGCTGCAGGTGCTAATGTGTGCCACCGCTCTCTCCGCGCTAGGTTCAATGAAATTTTACCCGGTTAACGAACCGGCCATCGACGCTCCGACCAGACTTTCCCTTCTATTTTTTACACATAAATTTATGCTACCGTCTGTGCTTACAGAGAGGACTTCGTTTTGTTGGCTGTATGCTTGCTTTTGATGCAGGTATTTGTCTTGCAGGGGATGCAAGGTGTGGATGTAGAAGGGAAATAATGTGGGGGATTCTATAGATTTGCAGGTTTTTTAGATTGGAAATTTTAAAGATAGTTTGATCATTTGGTAGTTGGAATATTTTGCATTTTGATAATTTGGTAGGTTGACGATTTGGTGTATTTGGAGGATTTGACAATTTGGAGGATTCGATAATTTGAAGGATTTGACAATTTGATAATTTGAAAATTCGACGATTTCCCCATTTGACAATTTACCAATATAACAATTTACAAACTTGACATTTACCAATTTAATAATTTGACAATTTGATGATATAACAATTTGATACTTGACCAATTTGCAAACGTGAAAACTTTCAAATTTCTTCCTTATCCCCCTCTTTATAAAGAAAACCAATCTATTCCAAAGAAAAGGAAAAATCTCGACCTTAGAAAAATTTACGAAGAAGGAACATACAAAATTTTGTCAAACTACATTTTTATCGTCCGCTATATCACACATGTCACATATCCACATCCACTATTTCCACGTATCACTGTTTCATTATTTCTCTAAATATACTCTTCACCTCGATCAAATCACAAAACTCTTATCAGCACACGCGTATTTCTGCAACAAAACCGATAATGAATAGCAACAAATGAATATAAATTCTGCGCTGTACATTTCTGAAGCATGCGTTTTATTACCGTTGATATTTCGCCAGCTTTGTATTCGGGTCATTGACGAGAGATTTCTTCGCAACGACAAGCTCGAGTACGTATTTCTTGTTAACGAAATATCACGGATCATTTTTTTCGCGATGAATGGTACTTGAAAAAAAAAAGAAGAAGGGCAAAAAGAAGTGGAATCGATGAGTGGATCAGTGAAGCGTGATGCGGAACTGATAACCGTTTGCTCGTTTTATCTAGAACCCCGTTTCGTTATTATCAGCGTCGGTTTTTGAACTCGACCAGTTTCATACCGTCGTCTGACACTGCCAGGGGAAAAAAACTAGCGGACTTCATGGTGCAAGTGCAACGCTGAGAATTTGGTAAAAAGTAAGATAGGTGGACAGTTCAAATTTTTTATGATCCTTTAATATAATGTCTCACTTTAATTTTTTATTGAATATAATCGTAGGAATATTTGATATACTTATTATTATTATTTTGTAATTACTTAATTTAACCGAATTGATGTTACTCTCTATCATATCAAATTTTGATGAAATCAAATTTATCAACTTTGAATGCGAGTTTCAGAACTGTGTCATTTGATAAAAAGGTAAAAACGAAACTAGCAGCTAATTTCGACGAATTTCACCACGGTATCAGTGGAGTTTAAAGAGGAAGCAAACAATCGCGAAATTCTGCAGCGTTCTTTTGACGGGATACATATTTGTCTTTATTCGAGTTATCTGGAGCATGTTACGTACGAGTGTACCGAGAAAGTATTTCGGCTGTTGCGATACAGTAATTGGAGTGGCCTTCAAGAAACGTTGTTGCGAGTTGTTGTCCGTTAATGATGTTACAATAAAGAAAAAAAGGACCTTCTGTTTCGAGAACTCTTTGTCTGATCAAGTTCGCGTGAGGAAATGTAACAATGTGCCTGCGATGAAGGCGTGTACGTAATTCGCGGCTATTTCTTTATTCTTGAAACACAAAGGCAGATACTCTTCATATAAGAAACTAATAAAACTGACGAGATGTACTTCAGGTTTATTGCACATCCTACGAGGTTTTTAGTAAATTAAATTTTTACATTTATTTTGATTTATGTCTTCGTCAAACTTAATTTTTAAGCTACACAAATATTTTGCAAGGTACAGTCATCAAATCATTTCAACCAATTTAAATTTAATTGTTTTAACAAATCTTCAAAAATGTAACAGTTCTAAGAAAAAACCTGATAAAAATAATTTGGATTAATTGTAATTGTATTGGGAATAATTGATTAATGGAATCAAAACGCGACGTAACTTCCGAGCCAGATATACAGTGTTATGTTTCAAAGTTACAGATACTCACTTTCGATAGTTTACTTGCAGATTACTGCTTAACAAGACACTTATCGCTAAACTCATGACTTTGTTACGCACACGTAACCTAATTGAAGTTCGTGTGACCGTGTCGTTGCATGAAAGTACGCTCATAACGTGCTCAGTCACGTAGTCAATACTTGTATCGGAATTCAGTGTTTGCTGTATCATAGCAGATGGTTCCATACACTCCTTTTTTCGTTCACCAAATGAATCTAGCATATCGATTAAATTCTTTACAACTCATCTCTTTTTTATTAAAAATATGACCACGCAATTTTCATTTAACTCTCTGATGGTAGAATATTTAAAACGTATGATTTAGTTCAATGCATGATGTACATATGATTTACATCAACGTATGATTTGGTTCAGTATATTAGTTTAATGTATTCGATTCACATAGGATCTGCATCAATATATCATCTAGTTAAATGTATAATTTGGATCCACATATGATCTGTGTCAACATATGATATGCATCAGTATCATTTAGTTTAATGCATGATTTGGATTCACATATGATCTGCATCAACATATCATTTGTATCAGTAAATCATGTAGTTTCATGTATGATTTGGTTCCACGTATGATTTGCATTACGTATTGATTCACATATGAGCTACATCGACATATGGATCAGTATCATTTAGTTTAATGCATGATCTGAATTCACATATGATCTGTATCAACATATGATTTGGATCCACATACGATCTATATCAACATATATGGATCAGTATCATTTAGTTTAATGCGTGATTTGTATTCACATATGATCTGCATCAACATATAATTTGAATCAATAAATCATATAGTTTAATGTATGATTTGGTTCCACGTATGATTTGCATCACACATGATTTGGAACAGTATATCATTTAGTTTAATGTATGATTTGATCCACATATGGGTCACATATGACCTGGATCACAGGAACCTACTTTTAAGATATCATCACTATTCTACGTCCACAAACTTGTTTAAAAAATGTGCAATCACTAAAATAAAACGAAAGGAACAATTTCATCTTTTGTTAGAAAAATAGAATCAGAATAAAAAGGTCGTCAGTTTTTTGCGTGATGAAATACCGGTTGCAACGTATGTTCGATGTAGGTGGGGTTGAAACTGCTTAGACCATAGAGAACGTGTAACCAACTGCGAAAATCGAGTGACTGCCGGCAGAAAGCCCAACAAATGTTACGCGATTCCATGACCTACCGCAATGTGGTTGAACATGCTGTCCACGCAGACGGCAAAGCCAGCATTTTTATTATCTTTCCAAATAACTGGCTCGAACAAAAGTCTCGAACTTGCTCGCGTGTTTCGATCGTATACGCCCGCTTTTCTTAACCCAAACTCTTATTCGTCGAGAATTCTTGCTGCAGGATTCTTGGAATTCCAATCGTATCTCGAATCTTTCGCTGAATTTTCATGCACCTCTATGTGATTTATTTTCTACTACCTTGGACACATATTTTTCCTGTTATGTTAGAACCATGCATATTTTCTCTAATTTTTCTGTTCTTCAGGTGGACTTTTCCGAAACTTGACAAGTTTTCTAACATGCAATAAGAAATTTTTAACTTGACTAGTTTTATCATAGAATATTTCTCTTATAAAAACTGTGTAATTCGTACATTCAAAAGTTTTCCGAACTTCGATACATTCATGGCGCCAGCGCTAGCTTCGCGAGTCAATATCAAAGAAGCAATCACTTCCACAAATTATCGAAAACATTTCGACATCGCAGTTCGTTGCACTCTGACTGGCTATTACCGAAACGTCATCCGCCCTTGTGGACAAGGTAATCGCGATCGTCGATAAAACAATTTGCCCGTTATATCTCCGTAACTTCGTGTAACGTCAAATGCATCCCACCTTCTCTTCCTCCACCGTTGGTTTTCAACGATCGGAAAATAATGTATAATTAAATAACCGCTGGATAAAGTGTTTACGTTTAATACTCAACACCATACGATTTAAAATTTCTTTAACAGGTCAAATGTCTTAAAATGAATAGGCCTCACAAGTTTCGAGACAATACGATTAGTCTAATCTACTACATAAACTATCTAATCTACTGCACATAATTTTAACTGCAAAAAAGAGGAGGGTTGTAACGTTTATTCACAGTGCGAAAGTACAAGGTCTGGCAGATCTTCCGTTTGACGAATCTGCAACATCTCGAATGGCGGTCGGATTAACATTCGCGATACAATGCCGAGTATCTCCTGCACCGAGGATAATTACATCGCCCTCTGGCATATTATTGTCCCTGTGGACCATTGTTACCTTGCTGCCGGCGATACAATGGTCTGCTCATAGTATCTGTCTATCGGTGGGCCTATTGTTCCGTAATTTATATTGTGATTTTATGAGTTTTCGACCAAGCGGAACGTTCACCATGCACACGGATTACGGAATCGTCCATGTAAACCGGCATGGGAAAACGTTCATCATGTCAGGAAACAGATTATTGGAAAACACTGAATTCGTGTGGATAAGATGTGCGTTTGATGCGTTTATGGAATGTACTGTGCGGATAAGATTTTGAGTACATTTGATGGGTTTGTAGATATTAACGGGGATATTGGGAAGATTAATCATGGTGTGACAGTAATTTACAGGGTGAATTTATGTCATCTTTGAACATGCTCAGAGGTGCCACATTTTGGACTATAGGTACCTAGATGATAAGTGATGGAGCATGACAACCTTCAGCTTTTGGAAATCTTGTAGATTGATGTCATAGTTTGAGCTACTAGTTGTCTGAATAATCGAGGATCATTATTCTGTAGGGTAACATCTTTAGCTTACATCTTTTTATAGTTACAGAAGTTTGGTACCATTAGAGCATCTCAGTAGTGATATCAATAATAAACGTAGGAAATTAAACAGTTGTATCCTTTGTTGCACTCATTTTATGAAACTCTATTTAAATCTTGCAAGAGTAAATTATAAATAAATTTTATAAGTTGCTGTAAAAATTAGTTCTTCCCATTATTACTTCTTATTACAATTCCTCAAAACAAGTTTGCAATTATATAATTTTTCCAGAAATAAATTTTTGTAATAAAATATCTATTAATTTCGCTACTTACAAAATTTAAAAAATTTGTTTCTTATTCATTCTACCACTTTAATCTTACTAAACAGTAGTATGAGTTTCAAGCTAGTAATTTTTTCAGTGCTTCAAATCTCTCTGGTTCAAAAACGTTGGTAATTCGAAACAATTCGAAGTAGTTTGAAATTCATTAACCGCCTAATCCATTTAGATGGAACATGAGCCACAAAACTCATATAACTAAGTCCCATCGTTTCCATTAAAGTGGTTAATTCCAAATAGTAACGGCCTCTTCGTAACTGCATAGTTGTCCGTAACTCGTGCGCAATTGTTATGTACTCCATCGTATATATGTGTACACCAATCGGTTCTGTCTTCCGTGTGCCTGTTTGCAGTGTACGAACGAGGAAACGTTCGTAGGTAAACATTCACCAAGTCACGTATTCGAATAAACGTAACTTTTCAACGAATTTACTACGAGACTCTGCATTCCACATCCACCGAAGTACTAGCGTACGGTGAATGATACAAATGGAAACTAAATTGCGTACGGATAATTTACTAACTATTAGCACGTTCGTAATTACTAGGAAGAGACAAGTGCAAATTTAATTGTAAGAGATTTCCTTTCGACTTTCGAAAACCCTCGAGTTACACCGAGATTTGATCTGAACTTCAAAATTTGAAGATGCGAAAATTGCAAATTAATTTTATAAAGCTTGAAAATCTGAGTATTTGAAAATGTTGAGCTCTATTCCAACGAAAGAAATCTCCAACGAGATTTACGGTACCGGCAATATAAAAAACAGAATTCCTAAACGATTCACACATGTTTCGCTCGCGTTTCTATGAGTTCCCGCCTAAAAAGGAGCTGTTGCGCGTTCCACTTTCGAAAATCACCTCGTATATTATACAAGCGGTAGTTTCACAAAGTAACCTCGTTCATTTTCCATCTCCGAAAGATCCAAAAGCGAACACACCGAATCGCAATGCAATTCTAGATTCACTTTGTAGCTACGTCCAAAGTGTACTCGTGCTCTTACTGCAATCGGGACACTATCGGTATTCGTTTCGTTGCGTATCGTCGAAAACACACGCGAAAATAGAATCTTTCCGTGGTGGAATTTACAAATTCCTGATTTTCCTTTCACCGCCGAAGCCTTTAGAAACGTGCCTGGTAAGCTGCCTCTGAAATGCACATATGTGAGCGTCTGGGTAAATTTTGTTTGGAAACCAAACGCAGATAAACAGGTACACTCGTCATAATATTATAGGTCTATCAGTTAACTTTTCATTTTGATATCAACTTGTCATATTTTATTTTTGGATTCTCTCAAAATTTCTTGGGGAGAGCATCCACAATTTTAAAGGCAGATGGTTTTTTTAAAAAAAAAATGGAGAATTATTGACCAGTTCACCTTGTATGAAATTAGAAGTCCTTTTGCAATTTTTAAAATAATATTAAAGTTGATGTAATATTGAATAACTCTTATTTTACTACTTGAAATAAAATAGCATATACAGTAACATATTTGAAGTAAAATTATTGTTGGATCTATTAAAATTATTATTATAATATCATTTTATTCCTTGACATAAATATATTTTTAAAACAGCTAAAATGTATTCAAATGAAAACTACTAATTCTCTGAAATAATATAACACAAAATTATTTTCAAAAATATCGTTTAAAAAATGTGGAAACGTATCACACACATAAGTGTTTAATTGTCGAGTTATTGCAAAAGTCACACATGTTTGTTGACACAGTATGTTTGTACTCACATGCATGTAGCTTTATGCACCGTCCATATTCACTTTGGAAACTGTCCTTCACAAACCTGCGCCCATTCGTGTGCATTTATGGCATTCAACGTGGTTTGTATGCACGTTGCAAACTGCTCACATGCACACATGTGTTCGTGAGCTACTTGTCCCACACCTCCATCACATGTCTGACTACATACGCGCTTACTCTACTGCTCTCTGCATACACTCACCTCGAAGAACAAAGCTTTGTTGACATTCTTCCCTAATTTGTGACGACACAATGACTCATGAATTTTAGAAATACGTTCGTTAGAATTTCGTCGTTAGGCTCGTATGTGCAATTTTTATGGGATAATTTTAGATCTGCTTTGAAATGCACTGCTGGAAGAATTATGGGGCGCTTGTAGTGTGAACCGTGAAATTATGAATTTGCTCAGGGAAACAGTGATGGATGAGAGCGATGTGAAATACATTTCTCCAGTTTACGATTTTTAAATGTAAAAATATAAGTTGCAAGTATTAAAATTTGAAAGTTTAAAAATCTGGAAATTTGCGAATCCGAATATTCATAAACTTGAAAATTCGCAAATTTGAATAATCATAAATTTGAAAATTTAGAAATCTATCGATTTGAAAGTAGAAAAATGTAAAAATCGGTCCCTTGAAAATTGTCAAATATCCATATTTCAGGTGAAAAGTAGTCCTCGATGGCTCTATCTATATTGTTCCCTTGTGCGTCTTTTCACGACGATATCTCCGATTTTCTCTACAGTGCATTTCAATTCTTCCGCCGCTATCAGATGCAAGCTTGAAAGTTCACGCTGCTCTATGTAAAATAGAATCGGCCCCGAATTCGCTGACCGTGCGATACTTTTCTTTCTTAAGCAATTCAGCTTGCTTCGGCGGTTTTCGACGCGATCGCCTTCTCGTTCAGCGAACCCGCTTTCTCGGTGATCATGCAACAGTTCAACCTGTTAATTAAGTTCTCTCGAACGTGAGCTACGAAACGCAGGAAACAGAATAAGAACTCGTTGATTCCTTACAACTTCCGTAGAATTCGAGCGGCGTGTTGCGAGCTATTATCTTGCTGGAAGTGTACAAATTGTACAACTGTAGAAATACGGGTCAAGGTATAATTACTTGCTTCCCCGGAAGAATACTTAAATTTCATTTCTCAGTTTGTATTTCGTTCCGGTGAAAGATCGTTATCTCGTCATTTTTACTTCGGGAATAATGGACACATCTAGACTGTGCACTTTCTGGATAAATTATAATGGAAGTATATTTCAGTGTTTATAGTTATCTTCTATATTTATTTAAAAATTTCTTTTTTGTAAATTTTCATTTTATTTTATTTTATTAAATTTTCATTTTATTACTCTAATTTTATTTTCATTACTAGACTAATTTTATTAAGTCAATTAAATTTATATTTTGTGTTAATCTATTTCCAATAATGTGATTGAGTACTATTTTGAAATTCATTTCCTCGAAGAAAATTCCGCAGCTATTTTTAGGTTGTTCAGAAAACAAATTAAATCCTAGCGCAACATACGTTGAGCAGCTTCTCGAGACTTCGGTAATTCAATTTTCGGTTTCGCAGCTAGTATCACGTTCCATCGTGTCTTGACCCAGTTATAACGTTGTGGTTTCCCCCCTTCCGTGATCATCTTATGCTAGCTTATGGATCTTACCGAGAGAGGCTGAACAAGAGAACAGCAAAGGATTCTTTGTGCTGCGTATATCAAGAAAACACACGAGTGTTTGGACATGATATCAGTCGCGCGTTCCCAGAAGAAAAATATTTATTTGCGTTTTATCGTGAATGATGTTTAACTCCCTCTTGTGTTACTAGTACCTGATCAACCGGAGCTTTGTTGATCGAGCTTTATTAAAAATGTTTGTGTAACCTTGTTCTCCTTTGGATCAGCTATTCAAATCTCTTTGCTCCTTACCTTTTTGCTACGATGATTATATGTTTTCGTTAATCTCAATTTTTTACATTTGCTCTTTATTTAATAATATAACGTTCAAATGTACAAATATTATCGACACTACAATTGCAAAAATTAAACAGATAAAAATTTGATTATTCCATTAATGAAAATTCCAACGAAATCTTCGAAACGATTATTTGACCTTGCATTTCCATTTCGAGTACCAGTCATTCGCCTCTATTTTCCTTGAACGTAATTAAATTAGCATGATTTCTGTGTGTCGAGTTTTAATGGAGATCCCAGTTGCATTTACCTAGCAAAGGAAAATGAAAAACTAAATCTACCGAATGTTTTTATTCACCCGTTAGCGTGTTTCCCTTACTTAATATTTACTACCCGTAAAGCATCGCGTTGAATGCGGTTTCCATACGGCTCTAAAGCAACTTGCAAAAATGTGCGCCAAAAAACGTTGCTGTTTTAAACCCGGATTGCTCGTATCGAGCTTGTACTTTTTTAATATTGAATTACGCACACCTATGCACACTCGAGTCTTTTTACGTTTAAACTCTTCTGAAAGGCTCCATTGGACTCGGGAAATCGTGAAAAATTATTCTTTTATTTATTCGCGTGACTCGAAATTAATTTCGTAGTTTTGATATATTCTTCTGATGGTATAAACATATTGCTAAGTGTTATTTATGGTTGCATTGACTTATAGCATTGATACTTAACCGTAAATAAAATAAATAAATATGATTTATTTATTATAGACGTACCATTTAGTTCAGTGCATGATTTGGCTCTACATATGATTTTCATCAACATATGATTTGGATCAGTATATTAGTTCGTTTAATGTATGATTTCAATTCACATAGGATCTGCATGAACATATGATTTGGATTAGTAAATCATATAGTTTCATGTGTGATTTGGTTCCACGTATGATTTGCATCATATATGGATCCATATGTGATCCACATCAACATATCATACGAATCAATATCATTTAGTTTAATGCAAGATTTGGATTCACATATGATCAACATATAATTTGTACTCAGTAAACATAACCTTACAAAGATCTGGTCAGTGTTTTTAACGTAAAATATTTTCAATTTCAAAAAATAAATTTTACATAGTTCTTTATTTAGTGCTCTATGCTAAAATTGAAGCTTGAACTTTCTGAAGAACTCGAACAAAGTTTGCCAAACAGAAGGATTTAAAAATAATTTCGTTAAAAAAATTGTCAGTTATCTTTGACCAAGATTCAAATAATTCCGGTCGTAAAATCGTAGGGAAACAGATGAAAAATATTTCTGTTCTTTCATATTTCGCGTTGCCTTTGTGGTCAACGAAGCACCTTTAAATTTTCAGTAAGATTCAAAGCGGTGCGTACTCAGTCCGTAAACCTTCCTCTTCGTGGTTACAAGCAGATTGGATTGTTCCGCTTTCAACGTTGAACCTATTTGATTTCTAAAGCACAGACGATCCTTTGTCGATGTCCATCAGCTAAATGAGACAAAGGTTCATTGTGTCCGAACATGTGAGTTTCTGTTTAAAATGTCTCCACACTCGGCTACGATCGAACGGGAAGAAAGTTCACGGACCTTCAAACTCGATTCATCGAAGTTGGACGAAACGGAAGCGTCTCGAGTTTCCAGAAAACGCCAAGAAATATTCATGAAACTGAACGAACTTCTATTTTTCTCCTTCAGTTTGGAAACTTAATTCGAGCCGCCTCTATTACGCGACGGCGTTGTTAACGTCCGAGAGAAATTCTATTCTTCAGGTTCCAATTCGATCAACTTTCGCATCGGGAAATTAATCTTTTTAATTGCGCGCTTCGATGATTTTGCAGATTTCTTTCCGACAATTCAGCTTGTTTTGATGCTCGAACAATTTACCTAATTTGACACTTTATCCAATCAAATGATAGAGAGATAAAAATGACAGATACTTCGAAGACAAGGAGCAGGATGTAGAGCCAGAGTTAATAATCACTAGCTATTAATTTCGCGTAGAGTAGCGCGTTTAAAAGGCGAACTCCAGAAGCTCCGTTCCACTTTCTCGAGCTTCGAGCGACAATTACTTTCAGGTTCGCTTGTCAAAGGCGTTTCGCGACGCGGATTCGCGGAGGCTGAATCAATAAAAGGGGCAGAAAAGCTCTGTGCCCCGAGACACAACGCGTCATATCGTATTCGATAGGGCACTCGCGAGAACTTCGCAACTCATTTTCCTCGATACGCCGTGTTTAAGGATGACGTATTTCTATCCGATTCGTGGCCGTAACTTCTAATCGAGGGAGAATGCGTTTGTCAGCCGGCGGGATTCGACCAGAGAAAATACCGTCGGATCGACAGTGATTTACGATTCGAGAAATTGCGAACTCGAATCACTTCGAGCATCTCTCGACAGTCAAACTGGATTTTCCTTGCGAAAGCTACGTTGCTTAATGTGCTGCTCTCAGAAATGTTTCAACGCTGATATTCAGTTTCCTTGTCACAGAAAATTCTTTGTCAATTGTCATTATCGTTCGTGGAAATGGAAATTTGACGTTCATATTCTTATCTTTTCTACTTTCTATACCACTTTTCTAAAGCCAAAATGTGCCTAGGGACAATGTTTATTTTTCATTAATTACCATAACTGAAGCGAACAAACTCGAATTTAATGTTTATCAAATTTTCTTAATTCGAGTGCATGTTTAAATACTTTAATATATGAGCACTCAGCAAAAGGGCTTAATTTTGTTCTCGACAATTTTTGTGATATTTGATTGTCTTTTCAGTAAGATCTACCTCACAAAAATTCCACATAAAAATGTACATACAAAAATTCATACATCTCTTATAGATACTTGATATACTTAAAATGATGTATTTAATATATCAATATGAGATGTACTTAAAATAAACAGTACTAAAAAAAAATATTCCGACAGCAAATAAGACAGCTACCGTCAATATATAGTTAAAATATAAGCTATAATAAATGTAAAAATATAATACTGAACAAAAGAGATTGTTAATGTCAGCAGAAGAACATAAGCGTCCGACAGAAAGAGAAGCAGTTAAAGTAAGGTCGTTATCGTAAAGTCGATAGTAAGTATTGTTTGTGATAAGCGAAAAAAAAGTTGAAGATCGTTTCTTCGACAGTCCTGTAGACAAACAAAACTGCTTTAGGATTTTTGTTCGTTTTTCTGGAAGGCAGTAGCGATGAGGCAGCCTCATGAATGCGTCCCTTTTAGAAGCGTACTAAGGAAAATATGAAAGAGCGAAATTCATAGCTGTAGCATCGCCACACCATGGACAGGAATACAAATCTCGGAACTTCTTTCTACTTTTGACGGCGTATCTCAACTTATTACAGCCTCTTCTCGTGGCACAATGTTCATTCCACTCGTTTCTTCTTTTGATTCTTCCGGATAGCCTCGTTACTCGTTCACGGACCAAACTGTCTCCTTTTCTCTCTCATTCTCCTTTTCTCTACTTCTCTGTCTCTCTCTTTCTCCGTCGTTCGTTGCAACAAACCATGCTATTACGATGAAGTTTGCGCCTTGTTTCTCGGTGTATGCGAGTTATAATGAGTTACCGCGAACAGGAAACCATCCTCGGCATTTACAATTCGACCTGTCAACCGATGTACCATAATGTATCGGGTCAAATAACTGCTATAATAGCGGGAAACTTTTAACACGGAATAAAAGTGGCTTTTCAAAGAGCGTCTGTGTAAAGTGGCGCTTTTGTTAAAAGTTCAACGCCATCGTTGTCGATTTATTATGACCGTCTTTTCAAATCTGAACGGTCATTCACACCTGTTTTTCAAGATCTACTCAAGGCTCTAGATTGCGAATTTCAGCTCTTGTGAATCTTTCATTTGTGAACAAAATTTAATTTATGATCAGTGATTCATGAGTGGTCTTATTCTAAAATATGGTTTTATTCTCAACCTTTTGAAACCTTGATGAAATTTATTTAATCACACTTGACTCATCTGATTACTCCACCCAGCCACATCCATTGGTCCCAACTTTGTGTCAACATATTCTATCCTTAGTATATCGATGTTATAAGTATAGTCAATAGCAGTGTTTCTAGTTGGAACAGCCTGTAAAGCAATTATTCTCAACGCTACCTTTGAAACCTTGATGAAATTTATTTAATCACTCTTGACTCATTTGATTACTCCACCCAGCCACATCCATTGGTCCCAACTTTGTGTCAACATATTCTATCCTTAGTATATCGATGTTATAAGTATAGTCAATAGCAGTGTTTCTAGTTGGAACATCCTGTAAAGCAATTATTCTCAACGCTACCTTTGAAACCTTGATGAAATTTTGTTAATCACTCTCGACTCATCTGATTACTCCACCCAGCCACATCCATTGGTCCCAACTTTGTGTCAACATATTCAGTCTATCCTTAGTACATTGATACTATAAATATAGTTGATGTTTCCAGTTAGCACTGCAATCTCTCTGTTCCATTCGAAACCACTCCGAGGAAATTTATCTGAAATCATAGTGTTCCTCCTGCAGCCCACTCGATCCTCGATAAACAAACCTAACTGGCGCCCGAAAGCGATCGATCATTGAACGAATTAATCTGACCATTAACGCAAACGCGTACGTAACAGTTCGCAAATTCGTTTGCCGGGCATAATCGAGGGGCTCACTCGAACGGTCATCGACGCGTGCCGATTTTTCGACGACGCAAAGCCCGTTTGGCAACAGAACGGTCACGCGGATCTGATCGAAAATCCAGCAGCTATTGTACCGTTTCGAGGGCATTACTCGGCTATTTCAATGTTCTGCCGGTGATTTTCGAGGCGGCATTAACCGGCGGAAAATGCGTTTCGTTGTTAACACGCCGGAATGAATCAACCGGCGTCAAACGCAGATCGTACAAGTATGCCAAACACGGTGAAATGTGTGTGAGCGTGTGTGGTGAGCGGCGGTGGGTGTAATTGAATCAGCGAACAAGCCACTGTAGTCCATATGTCTAATAATGATCCCGCCATTGATCGATGTGTTAACGCGACGCTAAGTACAGCGAACGATATCGGATATTTCTCGCGTGATCGATTAATTACATCGCCTCGTTGTTCGATTATTTCGCCCCGGATGCAATGGATCGTGATTCCCGACGTAGAGAACGAGCCAACGTTATCGAGTTTTAGTCGGACTTCCATTGTGGTCGACCAACGTCGGAAACGAACGAGCATAGTTGTAATCACGCGTCGCGATAATGATGCTCTTTCAGACCCGCTTTTATACGGGTTGCTCGCTGTTTAGCTGCCAGACCCATTTCTTCCTACTGCGAACCGCTCTGCTTCTACCTGCGGATTAATCCTATCACACTTTGCAAGTCACAGGATACTTGTGCCACACCTAAGTGGAATACCTACATTTTCACTAGTATCAACACTTAATATTCAACTCTTTCACAATTTCATCGAATGAATTTTATCATCACTGAGTTTGGACACATTGGATATTTTTTGTTGTCAAAGTCTAAATGACTCGCTTTTCACTTTCGGTGTTAAGAGTCATCGACAGCTGTAATTTTTGAAATTGTTCCTTTATTTTATTTCTTAATATCCGAAAGTCCCAGAATATCAGACATGCAAAGTTTTAAAATTGTATAATTTCAACATCCTAAGGTCCCAAACTTCCTAAAATCCCAAAATCTAAATGTCCATATCCCATAATTGTGTGGTCTTTGAATTTCCAAATTCTAAATACGTGTGTCCTAATATAGGGCTACTTCCACATACTAGTAGTAATTAACGTTTGCAACAAAATTCGAGCCAAAGTAGCTTCCATATGTCGATCAAATACACGCCATAACTATGCAAAATAGTACCTCTATGCTATAATTACACAAAGTTCAGGTTCACTCCGCGTTCCAAAACGTGCACGCTTTCCATATAAAGTTTCTGATGTTATATACTCGTGGTCACCTATAGTGACAACTAACTAAATATTAATTAGAGCGACATTTCAGAGACGTAGTCAATCTATCCTTTGAATCACGCTTTCTCTAAGGAAGTACTAGATAATTGGTATAAAGGGCACTGCTATTTACGTCGATTGTTCCTCCATTTTGAAACCACACTGTGCAGTCATCGTAAATTGAATTGCAACGTAGACAATGAAGTAATATTATGCGGTTTAGCTGAGCGTCGCCGGAAAATATTGTCAATTGGTCGTCAATTAGGTTGTCACGTGAACGATGCGATTAATTGATGCAGTTTCGCACCTGTCACAGATATTATGATACTGATATATAGATATGAAATACTTTGTATTAGGATCTGATCGTGCAGATTGTTGTAAGGAAATTGCATACACACTGCATTAATACTTTACAAGCTTCATGTGTGACAAGAGTATGGAGGATCATATGTGGATCCATCACACATTCATGACAGTAGGTCTATTACATATTTGGTATACTAGGTATTTGTTACACTAGGTACTATATTTTATTACCATATGCTAACATATAACACAACATAAGTTAACATATGTAAATACATATGTGACATTACAGGATTTGATATGTGAAGGGTTTATGCTAATGCTAGCAAACGTGTTGCATGTAATTTTTCTTGTTCATCAGCATTCTCTCGTATAACTCCTGTTCACTTCTTGATTAATAAACTCCCACTAAGGAAACAATCGAGAAACAAGTAGATGTGCAATCTCAGTTTTCACAGAGATACCTGAAGAATGCCGATATCTAAATCGAAGAACTGCAAACGATTGCGATACCGGTGAATCACGAACAGATAAGAAGGGTTATTCGACAGAGGGACCGAAGGCAGAGAAAAATGGTGGAATGGACCATTGCTTTGCTAACGGTGTGCATAAAACCGTCAGGAGCGATAGGTGGCCGACGTATCGAGCAACCTTCCGGGATATAATCGTGATATACAGCCAATATTATGGGACGTATAGATACTGCAACAATGCTTTCAGACGCAGCGGGGTATATGACAGTGGGAACCAGAGAGAAAAGTGGGATTAAACCCGGTAGGATGTATCGGAATCCTGTTGTTCGAACTACCTAGACTTCCGCCGTGCTGCGCGGCGAAATTAGAAAATTTTTGGCGAAGAACCGTAGAAGATTAATGGCGGATCCGATGGTTCGATGGATGATGGTTCATAAATGTCTTCACTCTTGTTCCTGGTTCGACGATAGTGATATAGGAACTCGACCTTTGTACCTGCTGATAAATGAGTGTTTTATATTTATGGGTTTTTTAAAACGTCTTTGACAGAAATTTATACTTTTCGACGATTCTGAAAATTATTTTTAATTCGGGTAATAGGTGTTTTTCTGACTTTTTCAAACTGTTGATCTATCGATAATTTCGATGTTGGTAATTGTTAGTGGATTTGTGTCAAATTTTGTACTTGAGTAGTTATTTTGATATCAGTTTACTTATTTAGAATTTGAAGTATTGATTTGGAATACTACTATGAAGTTTCACCTTGAAACATTTGGAACATTATTATGAAATATCATTTTGAAACATTGCAGTGAATTCAAGTACTAATTGAAATATTAATTGAAAACTTCACATCTTCATGAATATTAATTTAAAATAAATTGACCTTCAAAATTCGCGAAGTAAAAATAATAATCGTAAATTCGGGTAATAATACATTTCTCTGATAAGAATTTTCTCAGGAAATACGGGAAAATGTCTTTTCCAATAGAGTTTGTTTTAGATATCTCATTTTATGCCTGAGATGTAAGACCGAATAAGGCGCGTAAATGGGAGAGTCATGAATGGCGAGCATGACCCATATTTCTTCTCGAAAATGCGTACGTCAGTAGTAAGAGTGCCGAGTCAGCATCAATGACCATTTCTCATGTGACAATATTGTGCTAGGTCAATGAAGATAAGACATCTAAATCTGTCCATACTCGTATCTTGTTCACTACATACACAGTCGATACAAGTATTGGCACTTTGACTGGGTCAGCTTTATGGCCAGTATTGTTACCTTTCGTTATATCAAGACTAAAACGAAATTTCTGGTATACCAAAAACTTGTCATACTTTATACGAGTATCGAACATCTGACGAAATAATTTGAAACGAAATCCGAATCTCTCTTGCTCAATTTACCATCGGGCTCCACACGTAGCAAATTGAATGTCTAACGCGATCGATACGAAACTATCAAATCCCATGGAAAGACATCGTTACACTCAGCCTCGAATACTCTCGACATCCACAATTGTTTCGAAGTTTCCTCCTTAGCCCGATACAGATTGCTGCGTATACCAACCGTACACATTTTTCACGGATTTACCGCGAGTCAAGAATCGCAGGGGGCGCAGAAACTCGCCATTATTGCGCGGATCGTAAGCTTCTTTCGGAACAATAGGCTTGCGCGTTCGCCAACTTTCAAGACACGGTATCTCGTTATGAAAAACACTCGAGAGATCGAGCCTGTTCCTTTACGGCTGCCGATTTTCTATAACGTTTTGTCGTTGTACACGTTGCCTCTACGTACAATGGAGTACGATGAAAGGGGATAACGAAAGTTCATAAAGTAGGTTACTGCGAGAAGTCTTCCCAGCAGGAATTTACCAAACAAACGCTCTAGATGATACACGATTTTCATTTAAACGACCGATTTTCTTATTTGCGTATCTTGGCACAGTATATCAATTTGGACTTCAAGTGATATGCACAATCACTTCAAGATTAACCTTGTTGACATACTCATATGTATCTGAATTATTTGACTGCTATAAAAAAATGCATCAGGCTTGAGCATTTCCTTAAAGAATTATTATTTTCATATTGTAATTATTTTTATATAAGATTTTTCCTATCAGCAATAGCAAAGTTAGGTGACCGGTTTTGAATGCCTCACATATGAACAAGTTCATACACATATGAACTTCTGTCAACTGATGTAAATTAAAGTGATATCAATGAAAAAGTAACAACTGAGATAAATATATTCCGTAAAGGTAGAAGATAAATGAAGAAATTCCTTTTCGACATTTGCGAGAGCGTACGAGTAGTGGATTAATTGGTAGTAATTTAGCTTTCGTACTAATTCGATCGATGAAAACAGATTTAAGTGTCTGTACGCGGTTTAACCCCTCTTCTGGCTGGTTCAGTAACGGGGTTATTTTTCACCTGACACGGTATCGCCGTAATAGACTTCCAGTCGTGGCAGAAAGATCTACAGGGAAATAAATGGACCGGACGAAAATCGTAGGGAATATCGTCGGGATATTCAAAGCGAACTGACCACGGTTATTTCGCCATTGGTATTGCGCCATTTCACTAATGCGTTCCAAGTTTGTGATGTAATGTATGGCAAGTTGTGCAATTATTGGTCCCCGGGCAGTCACTGTTCTTCTTTTCTGCTCGTTTCACCCTCTCGGGTTCCTTTTTCTGCGAAGCACGTTCGCATTCTCCGCGGATAATTCGCTGTATACCCAATTTTCTTTGTCAATTTTTGTTTCGCTGTTTTCCCGTCTCTGGACGGTTATCGGGGATGGAGGATGTTGCTGGTTATTCTTCGTGCTCGTTCAACGCGTACCTTTGTTCAATTTACGTACGGGTATTTCGAATGAAATAGCGTTGGATTTGACAGCTGGAAATTCGTGTTAGCTATCGTGCTAATTATATCAGCCTTTGAACTGACTTTTCCAACTTTCGATAATTGGCCTGTATTGAACGGACTGATTGCAATATTCAATTTATGAAATATATCAATATTTTACTTTGGTTACAGATTTAAAGATGTTAAATGAATACGTCTGAAATTTTAGTAATTTAATAGAAATATTGAAGAAATGTATATTTATATTTTATAATTATAATCTGACAATCTTATAATCCTAATAATAATTTATCATTCAAAATTTAATCATATACTGTAATCTATCATTTTTAATTAATAATCCTATAATCCATAATTTATAATAACGTTATTATCTTACAATTTGTTATTATATTATAATTATCATTTTATTACAATTTACGAGCTATATACATTCATTCATACATGTAACATTAATAAAATGCTAACTCATTACATCGTTCGAATCAGCAACAAACTTCACCCATTAGGAGTGAAATTTTAATTCAGTCGGAATTCTAAATTGACTTCATTGAACTGCAATTGAAATTTATACGAGTTCGTTAGAAATTTATAGCTGAAATGCACTTTGCCCTTTGCCCTTCTGTTACAAATGAACCACGTGAAATAACATACTGTAAATTACTTGTATTTTGGAAGCTACAAACAAATAGCAAATTCTATAATATTTCGTAATTACAAGTTTTTTATATCTTTACAAAGTATTGCAAGACTACAGTATTAATTGCTTTTTATGTAAATTATTTGAATACAAAATATTTATGGTTTACTGGTATTATTTGCAGGATTTTAAAAATTGTTTCGAAATTGAAAATAAATCATGAAGTGTTAAATCATTTTCGTTCTTGTATATTACATGTATACATACATGTAATAATAACATGTATAATATATTTGAATTCTTACAAGTAGATAATACCTAACCTAACCTAACATGATCAACAGCTAAACTTCGCCATATTTCCTTAAATTCGTTAAATGTTTCCACAAAAGAGACGTTAGTTAACGCGATCAACAAATCTGTACTTCGGCATATTTCATAAAACCCGATAAATGTTTCCAGTTAATTTCTTATGTACAATCACCAGCTATTATCCTTTGCTGTGATCCCGGAAAATTTCCACGAACCGTTCCTCCAAGTTTTTCGCCAAAGCGAGCATTCAATAGCTTATTATCGTCCATTGTTGGGTAAAATTGTTGAACGGAAGTGGCCGTTATAACGGAGGATCTAACTTATTATTCAAGTATCAAAAAATCGTCGAAACGGTAAAGCACGTTGTAGATATCGCAGTAACCAAAGCGTGTACGACATGCTCTTGGCTCGGTTTTATATTTAAATAAAATCGTTTACGAAATCACAACGATGCATGATCCTTTGCGTCGACACGATTCTCGAATAACAATAACGGAGACGGGAAAATGTGCATGCATAACGGAGAATCGATCTCTCGTTGTTTTGCATCTTTCGACAAGCACTTACCCGGGTCAGCGTGCATGTGGTGCGTCGAGAGAACTGTCGAGAGAGGACGTTTTGCGAATACAGTGCTCAGGATAAATAGAGAGAATACATTTCGACGGTTAGTTCAGCGGAAGGAATGTCCAACGGGAGGGAGAGAGAGAATTCTTTGGCTTTCGTTCGCTGTTTATCGAAGAAACGAAGTGAATGAATTGCTCGTATACACGAAGGACGCTTCTACTCAATTCGCTAGCCAGGTATTTCGAATCAGACTGTAAAGGAGAATTTCTCCAGTTTCTCTCGCTGCATCGAAGTTACTACTAATAGAGTTGTTATTTCACAAAGGGTTCAGATGCCGAATACGAATATTCGATCGATGCTGATGAAATTGAAATCCATTTCTCTATAACTGCCACTCCGGAAACATTTTCGGAATTCTAACGATATTATGTTAACTTCTTTTTTAACTTGCTAGCTTAATGTACTGCAGATGTGGTGATACACTCGATATGTGATAGGGTTCACAACTTAGAAATTAAAGATTTAGGAGTTTGGAAGTTTGAGATGTTTAGACACTTGTAAATTTACCATATCAGTTATTTCTATCTCTTAACGACCTCTTACCGATATATCAAAATAAGTCACTTTCCAATATTAACATCCATCGATAACATTAAGTGACACCTCAAGCCTTATGCAGAGACCTTCGAACTCTTGACCCCAATAAAATTTCAAACAGCCCACAAATAACTAACAATATATACAATACAAAAACGACATGTCAACACTGTATCACTTCGTGTACGAATGAACTGCAGTGAAAAGGCCATCGTTGCTCGTATAGCGTCAACAAGCTCATTTCATTCCGTCATTACATCAGATTCGATCTGAGACGTACACAGAGGTGTGGGGAGCAATTTGAAAAAGTCGGACGGAAAATGTGGTTTCAAGGACGGGTAGAACGTCGGTGGAATTGCGTTCGAATCGATGAAATGATTTGATCGAATCCCGGCCTCTCCTCAAATATAACCGTCTCCGGTGGACGGGAAACAGATAGAAAGAGAACGGGCACATACGGAGGGGCATTAATGGATTTTCGTTCGCGAAACGAGTGGTTTCGGTGATTTAACGAGATAATATCCTCGGTGGATATGGGTCACGGTGCAGGATCGTCACGGTCGAATTAGCACGGCCAACCACAAACGATTCCGACATTAAATTTAATACAGCATGACTTTGAAGGCCCACAACCCTTGCGGATTACGTTGTTCAAGCTGGCTTTCGACGATCCGATGTTCGTATTAAGCTTTCATCGTGCGCCCGTGTTCAAGAATTAACGATCAAATTTCACGGAATTTTTCCTCTAATGAAACTTAATGAACCGGCTCGTTTGCGAATATGTACTTTCAAATTGTTTCCGTTCGTTAATTAATGCAACAGGATTTCACCTGGATTATTCGCGCAAGGTTCAGGTGTACACTCGCTTATTTTTGTTGTTCAAACTCTTTAGGTCAGGTTTTTATTAGTAACACTTTAATGGTCGCATGCTCTCGTAAGTGTGTGTATGTGTGTGTACACGTTGCTCCGTGTTTATATATGTGTGTATGCGTGTATATGTGTGCATGTGTCAATCTGTGTTTCTATACACGTACATGTGTGTGCGTGTATGTGTCTATACGCGTGCATATACATATGTGTGTATGTGTACACGTGTACAGGGGCTGGCAATATTTTTGAAGAATGAATTTAAAGAAACTTTATGTAAATTCACGAAATAATTCAACTTGAACATACACATAAACAATACATTTAGTACAACAAATTTAATATTTTACATATGTGTGTTATTAACGCAATCACCTACGTTCAATCATCACACAAAGTGTACCAGCCAATAACCTTTGGTATCATCACACACATGTTGTGTGAGCCTGTTGCATCGTATAATGGATTTAAAAAATACCTAATAAAATTGATATGCACCTTGGCAGAGTCGTTCAGAAATTTGGTAGAAACGTTGGGTAAGATTTTCACAATGGCAGAATGATAATGGATAATTCGGGATGAAAATTGAGCCATCGTTTTGAACGACAAGCCAAATAACAATATTCAATCTGCATGGAAAATTCGATTACCTTTCGCGCGTCGATTAATGGACGCATCCTGAACGGGGCAAATTCGACGAGGACCAGGCGCGAGAAGTTGCAGATCGAACTCGCAGTTGAATCCCGAGCATTTTCATCGAACACGAACCATCGACAATTGAATCCAGGTTATGGCAGACTGATAATTAAATATCCGGTTACCCTCGCACCGCTTTAATGCCGGCACACTCTGCTCAGCGATCTGTTTGGCCCTGCCTCGACTAACCTCGTTTCGCACAATTTGCAATTATTTGATAAGCCGTTAACATGGCCCGTTTAATTGATTACTAATTTATTAGTTCAAAGAATTCATTGAAATTACTGAAATTGAGAGAGATTATTATCGGACAAACCGCACGGCGATATATCGGCTACCCTGCTGGCCATTGTTTCACCGACAATACAATGCACCGTCCCGCAACTCTTCTCGTAAATCAATTTTTCGAAACTGCTGCACACGACGAAGAAAGCTCGTTTACGGTCACGTTTCAATTTTCACTGTGGTTACTGCTTTTCGATAACTCACCACGCAAATTACACTGGATTGTTCGTCGAGTCGTTGCCGGATAATGAGATTCAATTATCCGCAATGAGAATACCGATACAATGAATTTTCTTTTGTTTACGATATTTTATTTCCAATTGAGCGATATTTATAGCATGATCGTTGTCGAGTACATTTTTTAATTAAATTTGCATCTTCAATTTTTAGAATACAAATGTACAAATTGTCATAGTTCTTTAGTACTAAAATTTCTAAATTATTATACTACCATGATAGTTTGAATTTTCAGAATCCACAAATTTCTAAATTATCCAATTTCCATATTCTCAAATTTCTGAGTAGGAACCCAAATATCTAACATAGTAATAATAGTAATCTAGGGAATTTAGCAATCTAGGATTCGAGGTCTCTCAGGGTACAAACATGCACAAATATACCTATTTTAATATAAATCTCTGACGACATAGAAATCTCCGAGTTAGAAATTTACTAGAGTCTAGAAAGTTACCAAATTCCTATATCTCTTGAACCAAAATAGGAAGCCAAGTATTAAGCTTTTCTTAACGAACGAGCTTAAATCGAATAACAAGTAAAACTCCATTACCTCCAAAGGTTAATTAGCTTTTTTCCCCCCAGCATTTCACTGTAATTATGTAAAAACTTCTCTCTATTAAGTTATGAGAAGTACTCGGTGAAAATGCGGTTCATGAAGAATAATAAGCTCGAAAAAAACCGACATAATTTGCACTTTATAAAAGCTTATTTGGCTCTCACCTTCTTCGCTAATAACAATTTTGAGTCCAACCAAAGTGACGTTTTGCATCATTTTTAAAGAGATACCAAGTTTAAATCGAACGATTAAACGATCGTTATATGAACAATTTCAATTGTAGGTACATATGGTTATTTTCATTGTAACTTTTAATCGTTTAAGTGCTTTGTTTGATCGTGAAAGCGTGTGCTCTTGTACTCATTTATTTTTACTTGTATTGTAGAAATAAATTTTAACAAATTGTTAAATTGTCAAATATTCGGTTCGACAAATTCGAACCACCCCATTTAACAATTGCAATTACAATTCTCAGATTACCATCGAAATTACCTCCTTACCTACGAAATTCCCAAATATTAGACATAATCAAACGCGACCGAGAATCAATAAAATTCCTCCGTTATTTCAGCTAGATGCACTCCATAACTTAGTAAAATTAGTATTCATAACCCGAGCCATAATCGTGCCACGTATGAACCAAATCCGTGTTCCCAAGTTCATGCATCCCTTATAACTCCCATTCCTTATTTCGCCCAGGCGATCAAGTCTTCGCATAAAGAGACAGCACGAACGAAGCCGTATCCGAAACTCCGCTGTTGACCACAAAGCAGAAAATAAAAAAAAAGGGGGAAAGGAGAGCGAGCTTTCAGGAACCCTCGTAACAAAAGCATCCCGCTAGCGCAACGTCGAAAAACTCCAATTGACCCTTTTTTCCCCCGTGCAACCCCTAACCCGTCACTCTCGTCACCGACGACTGCTTAACGACGGGCATTTTTACGCTGTCATAACCTCGGATAACAAGTTCCCGATTTAACCCGGGGACTACCTATATAATTCAATCCCTGTGCGGCCTCTATCTCTCGAGGTTCTACATCAACTTCTGGGACAAACTTCTTACGCCCCTGTCTGTTCGTGCCCGCCCCGAAAGCGCCCCTTCATACATACGTAAGATACCCTCTGAACGGTCCAGATTATAACGTTCTTTTATTTATCGTGCCTTCGGGATTTTCGAGTTGGGAAAACTCCGATCCGAGTGTTTTTCGCTAATGGAACGTGCCACGCGGTGAAATCCGAGTCCCCGGGGCAAGGGGTGATTACCTAAGGGTGGTTTAATTGGCGAGAACGCCGGAATGGAGGATTTCTGTTTTATACGACGGCTATTTTTGTCGCCAGATTCGTTGAAAGGCTGCACGTGAACGGGTGAGGGGGATTTTTCAAAGGGATGATCGTGAAATTCAGTTTTTTATGCTTCAATCTTTCAGTTCTGTGCTTTTATATTTTTTTTGCTTTATTTAGTTTTATGGAATGTCATGGTATGGAATTCAAAATTCAAAAGTTTCGGTACAAAGAACGGCAATAAAGAGAGAGCCTTGTTACTGATTTTTATTATAATATAGTTATTGTATAATAGTACTATTAACTTGTCCCATCCATAGATTTTATATTTAAAAACTTTTAAACTCAGTTTCCAGAGTACCCAGTTTCATATTAATTTCAAACTCAGTATCGAATTAGCCTAATTTCGTATTTATCGCATGCTGAAAAATGATCTTCAAATTTAAAGTAGAAATTGCAATTATGATAGTTTTATCAAAACTTTATTTTTAAAAAAGAGTTTCTGTAAATATATTTGTAAAATATCCCTATACAAACATCATCGAAACTAATACTACATCAATTTAAACGCTATGTGAGGATAACTTTGCAGAAATACACAAATCTACCTGCCACAAAACTTGCCATCTTAGTCGATCGAGATCTCTCTGTTTAACAGATTCTCCGCAATTTTCTAAAAAGCTTTCGTACATGGAACAAATCCGCGAAAAAATACAGTGTAATTACAAACTTTCTCTCAAGTTTTCTCCAACACGTTTTCTCATTTGCAAGCTTTCTGTACAAACTACTATACTACTCAAAAGTGTTTACCCATTTATACCTTCTGTTCGCGAGATGTGTATAATTTTTACGGTACTTGAGAAATTTAACGGTTCGAAGTAATCGTGTGCTTTTGTAAAAATCTCGGAAACTTTCTTTCGGATGTTGAAGAGAATCCTTTAATAAATTCATTCTGGGATTATTTCTTTGTTTACTTCTGATACTCTCTGATTTCTAATGGTACGAATTTCTGTTCTTCGGTGATTGCATAAATTTCTAATCATTTCATTTAATGACCATGTATTTCTCATCATTTTTGGAATATTTTTACAAAATGTTTCACTTACTATGTTACAAGGCGATATTTGTATAATTTATGATCTCAAAAGGGGTGAGTTATTTGCTCCGGAAATATGATAGAACCTACACTTTTAATTTCGATTCATTTTCCCCATCTTGCTATATTAGTTTGATACTACATTTATGAACCCATAAAAATGATCCCAGATTTCTTCAGTTACGAAAATTATTAAGAAGCTTTAGTCAAAATAACCTTCATCGAAAAGAACCACTTTACCTAATATCTAGTACGTATTTCGAACAAAATTTACTTATTTAAATCCTAATTGAAATATAATTTAAACATCAGTAGTCATCCGTAAATCTAGGATTAAACGCGTTGGTTAAAGCATGTGAAGCCATTATAACGAAATATGAAACTGCAATGTCGCAATCGATTGAAAGATCGTGTGACATTCCAGCGACCGCGTGACAATTCCAATTACCAGACGAGATTGTTCCCGTTTCTGTTCTAACATTGTCACACGATGTTCCCCATCTACTTGAGAACAAGGCATTTAAGCACGCGTTTCGATCGTTAAGAGTTTCGACGCCATTTCGTTCAGTTTCGTGCACGTGCGGGCGTCGTTCATTCGGTTTATCAAGGGCTACGTTACGCGAGAATTCGTTCACCGGCAAATTATTTCATCGGATGAACGGGTCCAGTTTAGGTCGGGCATTTATTTGGAGCACGTTTCGTTATTCGCAATTAAGGACGTTCACGTACCGTTCGTAAAAGTAGAACGAAAAGAAGAAAAAGAGAGGCATGTTAATTTCGGGAAGTAGCTGGAATTTCTATGGGAAACGTTGCCAGGAAAATGCGGTTCGTCATAAATTTGTAATTTGCAGGAAAATCGACGAGACCCGTTCGTTTGGAAACAATTGTACGGGAATTATTGGAATATCTTGGCGCGTAAACGCGATTTTACATCGAGCGAAAATACTGTAATGTGAATTGTTTAATCGAGTGGTGACTGGAGATAGAAGCATCGCTATTTTACCATTTAATGCTTTCCACAAAAAATTCAAAAAAGACACCAAAAAAATAAAATATGACCCCAACTCGAAATCGTATGATCGGCGTCTTGAAAGGCCCCTGCAGAAATGAAGAATTATTAACCGGTAGGTGAAACTTCATGCAAGATAATTGCTCCAAACTTGAAAATAAAATAACATATCTGTATTAAGGATTTAAAAATCGAGCAATTTGGTTTTTGACGTTAGTAGAATTGTCGGAGTGATAAAGCTGTGAAAATGGGGAGTGTGCGTACCAAAGAGTAAATTATCATTTCTCATACTCATTAGGGTGTTCCTCCGATCCGCTTGGTGCTTTATAGCGCGGCAGCTTGAAAACCAGCCACGCGCTGCTTGTGTGCAATCGTTGCGGTTAATTTGCAACTACCGCTCGCTTGGGATTATTGCCTCAGAGGGATTTTCGTCCTGGATGTGTCCTGATCCTTTTCGATTCGGTTTGCGGCCGCTACGATGCGCGAATAATCTTTATTTCTTTTTCCTCCTGGTCCGAGTATTACCGCGGATGTTGCCACGCTTCGTCCACGTTGTAAAATCATTATCGTAACTTCACCGTGCTCGATATAACGTGGTCGTTTCGTTTAAAAAAAATAAAACCGAGAAGAAACTGTAACCGGAATTAGTTTTTGCATCCATTCGCTTCGTCCTCGTTTTCTACAAAATCATCGCGCTCTACGGAATTGACAATCTCCATAAATGCACGGACAAAAATGGCACTTGCTTTTTTGCTTTTTACGAGTTTTTCAAATATCTGTCATTTTATTGTTCGGATACGTTTAAATTTTGTAATTTAGATTCCAAGTTTAAGAGTTTTTTCTAAGTTGCAAATTTGACAATTTCTATATTTTCACCTTCGTTTTACAAATTTGAAATTTTTAGAATTTTTCAAAATTTTTATTTTACATTTAGGAACTTCATTTCGAAATTTATCTTACATTTTTTATTTGACCAATTTTTAGATTTAGAACAATTGTTTTTATCGACCTCAGCTTTGTACAACAGAATTACACTCGCACAGAAATTTTTGTACATTTATTGTTTTTCGGTATCAATTTCTTTCTGCATTCATACATATCAGAATGGAATAAATCTCCACACATTTTCTGGTATTTTTAAAAGATGCAATACATAAAATGCAAATAGTGAAATATCGCAGTTTGTCGAATGAATACATGAACTTTGCGATTCATTCATTCGTTAGTATTCTATTCAGTCAATTTGCTTGACCCGTTCGTATTCTCGATTCTAGAAACTTCAGTCTGCAAAGTTTCAATGGTTCACTTATACCTGATTAAAAAATGAATAAATTAATTCTTAGTCTGCGAAGCATTGTTCTGGCCATCGTTGGTATGTTCTTAAAAATTAATTTCACAGAAATTAACTTTGGTGATTATATCGGGTGATTATACAATTTTAATATAATGGAATTTGAATTATGTAATTAACAGGACTTTCGTCAAGCTTTTATCACTTTGCTAAATTGTTAACATTCATTTTCAATTTTCAATTTTTATTATATGAACATATACATATGAACACATTTCTATGAACATATACATATGAACACATTTGTATGATCGTATAAATATGAACACATGTGTATGAACATATAAATATGAACACATTTGTATGAACATATAAATATGAACACATTTGTATGATCACATAAAAATTCATATAAAGATATTCGTTGGTTTAATTAAATTTGGTAATGAATAAAATTCATGATCGATTTAATTGAAGTTTAAAACTAATAAGATTGATGTTCTATTAAATTTCACAAATAGGTTTCATGATTTGTTTAATCAAATTTTACTAAAATAAGAATCTTCATAAATAATCAGATTGTTTTTCAAATCTTCACCGTCCGCAAATTAATAAATAAAATTCACAGTTGCACAAAAGAAACATATTGAACACGGGAAAAGCAATAGTGTAAAACGAAAATCAATTTCGTCGAAATCGCAGGGAAATGGCAATTAAAAGAAGACTCGATGTTTTACCATGGTTTATTTTAATCGACATTAATGAATTTCAACGTTTTTGTTCGACGATAATACACGGCATCGTTGTTGAAAACAGTGTACATAAATATCAGTTTTGTCGCAAAGTCCCGGTGTTCGTATAAATATTCGGCTCTGGTATATCAGTGAAACGAAACTACGGTTTTTGTCGATATAAAGAATACTCTCCCTGCGATCAGTAGATAGAGAGCATTAAACTGGAACGGTAGGCAAAGTAATGACGGTAATAATACAAATTCTAGCCGTTTTAACTCTGCAAAACGGTTTTAAGAGGATTATAGGGGAGCGTAAACAGCGAACGTACTGGAATTTTAATTCGAGCCGAGCGATTTTTCCGCAAGCGGAATTTTCCTCGCGCGGCCTCGTTATTGCGTGACGTTAATCGAATAACAAGCCCATTCGATTCGCGTTCGCGTTAAAAATGGATTTTTTTAAATGCTTATACCGCAACGGAAACTTCTCCGCGATAACTGAACTGATACAAATATGAATTCTTTTTTGTTCTCTTATTTATTGCTGAGTCCCGTTCAATCGACTCCGAAAGAATAGATTTCAAATTAAAACCGATTCTCTCGATACACCGGTGAAATTAATTGCTCGGGGCTGCTCAATATAAGGATTTCACAATAAACTAGTAATTAGTTCGATATTGATGAATCGGAAAATTACGAACACGTTCCACTTGTAAGCGAGGTCAATTGCAGAATTGTTTAATATTTTAGTATTTTGATATAGTGAGATAGTGGAACTAGATATCAAGTTTACCGGCTAAATGTTCACACGATTTCGAGTAAGCATTTTATTTTCGTGGTGTTTCAAATAGCAGGTTTTCTTCAATCAAAAGGAAGTAAAAAATTAAGAATTATGGTGCACATGGTGATGTAAGAACAATGATGGCACATGTAAAAGAATTTCTATTTTGAAAAATTCAATATAGAATTTTATACAGAAATTCTAGGAATAATCTAGGGTGACAAGAAAATGGTTAAATAGATGCACACTTCCTCTTAACATATCATTTCCAATTTATTTTTCTACTTTAGTTCAATATGTGACCATCAAACGTAAACCTAGTATTAATACTAGCGATATCAATATTAGCCTAGTTTTGGTAATTGTAGTTAATGTCTAGTGAATGTTATAATAAAATTATGTTAAGTCAGGCTAATTTTCGCTCACAAACCATTAGCAGTATCTCGTTAAACCTAAAACCAATGCCTAGATGCAAACACACATATCACCTATTCACCCTCCCAGCGGTATATAGAGATTAATTAACCCGAGTGAAATCTTAAACAAATCCCAAACAACTGACCGAGTTAATCTCGAAACAACGAGCACCAGAAACGGATGCAGGAAATTACTTGAATTCCGTTTGTCTTTGTTCACCGTCTTCTCACCCCTTCGTTAGGAGGACTTGGTTTCGCTTAATAACCTAACCGATTGCAATCACTGTAAATATCTCTGCTTGCTAATTGAAACGTAATAACGAACCATTCAACCCCCTGTGTCCGGTACTGTAATTAGTCGATGGGGAAAAATACACCGGAACTTTGTGTTGCTCAAGATTATCCAATTTTTTAGAGACACTTGTGTCTTTTATTACACCTGACGTCTTAAATGCTCACGTTCATATAACATTTCATTCTAATATCGTGTATATTCTTGAAACATCAAATTAAGCAGTATTTAAAACGTAGGTATATATGAACATAATATAATTAAATTGTGTCAACGAAAATAATATGTTTCAGTCAAATTGGATTGCGAATCCACAATTTGTACACCATCGTACAGGATGTATTCCACTGATTAATATTGTATAATAAATATTTGAAGAAGGTTATCAATCGAAACGTTGCTTGTAAATGCACAATATGTGACGGAAACGTTATTTGATATTCATACGTAATAATAATCATTCAAATATTAATTATAGAGTCATAGAAATTTTGATAATTAAGTCCTTAATAAATTTTGATTCATACGTGTAATATTAGTACAACTGAAACATTTGAATATTAGTTAAATTTCATAGAACACATTTGTTTTTTTAAGTAAAAATAGTTCGGTAATTGATTAGAAAAATGAGAGGGGAACAATTATCTACAAGGAGTAAAAATCCGGTGCATAAAGAAGAGAATTCCGGCAGCAGAAGTGGGAAATGAATTATGTTCGACAGTGGGTCTAAAAAATGAAAGGTGGGTTATGGGAACAATAAAAGCAAAGTTCATTCGCATCTGTGACTATGCAACGGCGCGATAAATTTCTCGTGGCAGCCCCGACCTTTTTCTCTGCCGACTAAGCTTTTTTCGCAAATTGAAACTGATCATGCGAGGCATGCGTCAGGTAATTACGGAAGCAGTGTTCGCGAACTCGCCGGAAACACCAGCTACCGCCGCGTAATTGTGTCGTCACAGCTTTCGTTTCACCCCCTTTTTTTCCCCTATTTTTCCTTTCAACTTCGTCGTTCGGTAATTAATAGACCCCTACTTTTCCGCCAGCGTCGCTGCGGAAAAGCTTTTAAACAAATCCTCACCTCGAAATAAAAACGTTCGCTAATCACTTCCTGATGTTTATTCGAAATTAGACGGATTTTCTGCTAAATTGTTTAATAGGGTTACCATGCGTAATTAGAGTGTCATTACATGCAGAAATATAAATATTTTGCATATAAACATATTTCTGTATTATGAATATGCAGAGATTGTTGAAGTGCTGTAATGAAACTTGCTACTTGTGTTAGGTTTTAATGTTATTTTATTATAATTGTTTTCTTACAGAATAAACTTAAATTATAATTCGCATTAACAACAGCTTGAACAGAAAAAATAAACTTTGAATTATTTTAGATTATTTCATACATTCGTTTGTTTCTCCCCTTTCTATTCACTCTTGCCAACCCATCAGCCTTTCAGGGTTGCCAACCCATAGGACTCATCAAATTAATATTGCATTAACTCTTTACTGCACATACAGTAATTTTGGAATGTTATTATAAATTTCATGGAAGTAGAGTATTTGAAAGACTAACTAAACGTCGTAAAAATTGCAACTTATCGCGAGCCTCCGAGAAACAATATAAGAGAATAGTGTTATAAAAGGATAATTTACGAGCGCAGTGTCGCGAATGCAGCTTCCATTACAGGACGATTTTCGTTTCGTTGATAAGAAGCTGCTGCTATGCCACTATAATAATAGTATGGTGCTTTCGATAAAAACCGCCGGCGGTGTGAACTCTTTACGGAAATCGATACCATAAGATGCTCGTAACTAAGCTTGATGCTTTTAGATTTCCGTCTGATATCAACGCTACTGAATTTAGACGAAATTTGTTGCGATCGGAAAAATATTTTTATGCCGGTATCGAAAACTACTTCGCTATATCATATACTTTCGTATATTGCGGTTTGATGTTGTCAAAGATATCGAACTTTAATTGCTTTTATTATACAAGATTTTGTAGATATACCCAAATTTTTCAATACCTGAATTCTCAAATTTTCAATTTACTAAATATTTCTCAAATTCTTAGAAATGGTAGGAAGAAATTTTCCAAAAATTTCATGAAATATTACTGAACTCTTGATCGAACGTTAAACTCAAATTTGCTGTACCAAGTGTATGTTATCACATATGTGACACATGATCAAACTTCCCACACTCAGCAATATTTATTTACACCCAACAAATTAATTCACATACTTCGATAATACTATGATTTACTATACAGTATATTAACTATACATCTTGATCTTAAACTCAAAATGGCTGTACTATAAGTGCCATGTTATCACATATGTGACACACGATCAAACTTCCCACACTCAACACCTTGCTCAATATTTATTTACACCCAATATATACACAAGCAAATTAATCCACAAACTTCGATAATACTATGATTTACTAGTTACACCGTATAATAGCCTTTGAATGTATAGAATAGGGTCACAAGGGGACACTACAGAAGCACTTTGGGGCGCCTTTAATCATATTAAGTCTATACATCGGAGAGCTTACGTTCTTGAACTTGAGACAACATTTTCACCATACATAACACGTTAACTTATATGTATATATGTAGAACACCGTGTACATAGAATGTCTACATAGGTTCGGAAGTTAGTAACGCCTTAGGCGCATCTAAATCTTCACCTAATATACTAAGATTTGTAGATGGAGCACCTCTAATGCTGCTAGCATTATCAGGAAATTGTCGTCGTTAAACTATCCCTATTCGAACTACCCTCGTGTCAATATCGCAGTTTACATGCTACTCTGAGTGTCCATTAAATCAACATGCAGATGTGCTTCAACAGACCTGAATACCTATTTAGGCTCGTTTTGAAAAATGGGGATCTTCAAATTGTACTTATTGTCAGTTTGAACGCTGGATTTAATGTACAGATTTTTTTATTTTCGTATTCAGTGATTTTTGAGCTTCCAGGTTTTCAAACTTGAGTTTTAGTTCTTCTATTTTGTATATTTAGATTAAACTCCCTGCTTTATTTCTGCATTTTGGTATATTTTTATGGAATAAAATTTGTCAATGACAAAATTTGGAACTTTCAATTTTGTTAATTTAGAATTTCTCCATCGCAGGTTTTTGTGAACGTAACACGAAATTCGAGATGCGTTTCACGACTCAAAAGGAAAATTAGTTTCGAATTGCGTGCACCGTTTGCCTGACAATTAGCGTTCGAAATCGTGGTTTAGCATTTCCTATTGAGCATTATATTGCGTTGAATAAACAAAGCAGTGTTTGATGGCAATTGCAGCTCACATTACAGTACAAACACCATACTATTCAAATACATGCAATTATTTGAAATTATCGATGAATTATCGACACAGCAGTTTTTCAATGAAAAATACCATAATGCATGGGATGGGAATATGGGACATGTACCATATTCATCTCTTCAGTAACTCATCACTAATTCATTAATAAATTATATTTTAATTCAAGTATTATTTCAAAAATTCATGGTTCATTACGGTGTTACAATTATTTTTATTTTCAATACAATTACAGAGGAAAATAATAATTGATTATTTTCATATGTCAACAATCAATTTTTAAAATTTGATTTCAGGAATATTAACATACAGAACATATGTTCATATTAAGAATAGATTATAGTAAACTATAATAATGAATTATAATCTTGAGCTATAATCATTTTATCCATAAGAAGGTATATTACAGTTTTAGAAATAAAAGTATAAAGAAAGGAAACAAATGATGCTACAAGTCTCTGATTACCTTGATGCTAGTAATAATACTAAGAAAACACAGCCACAAAAATCTCCATAACCTTTCGTACAAGCACCCATAAATCATCGTTCCTCCATGTTCCAACACTTTCAAGCATCCCGACGCGAGACTTCTGGCTTTATATTGCGAAGCCGTGCCCTGTTTTATGTATTACATGGGACGAGCCGAGTCTGTTCGTTACTCGATAGCGTTTCTATCTACTACATGCTAGAAATGGGCTACCTATATTTTCTCTGTTTACTATCCTTAGTCAAAGTCATTTTTTACGCTAGCATTAATTTCCGAACGATACAAATCCATCTATCAGTTGATAAATACAAGCTCTGCAAACTGAAATTTATGGCAACTAATTCAAAAAATTATTTTTGCACTACATTCTATTAATTTACATTTTCTTTCCAATTTAGAACAACTTGAAAACTTGAAACAATAATTAAAAGAAAGAATAATTTTTTATTTAGAACTGAGATAAATAAACATCTATCGAAAAATCATTTTATAGTAAAGTGGTTTGCTGCGTTAAAATAAATGCAATTAAAAGTGCGATATAAGGGACGACAGAATCGGTTTCGAAAACTTATCGACACAATCGCGGTATGAATTTCTCAAGAGCTTTTCCGCAGCAGCAAAATGTCAAGCAACTATTGAAAAGAATATTTCAATCGTGCTATCAACAACAATCGACGCATTGTAAGCCCACACGCTGCGGGAAAGAAGTCAGAATTTATGGGTCAATTCCTTTGGATAAGAGATTTATTGTGCACTGTCCTTGAACAGTATGATTGCAGTGGATGTGCAGTATGCACGTAGGTGTTACGAAATAACTCTTTTTCCGCTCATTTTCTTTTCAATCTTTTTCGTTCACGCCTCCGTAAATTATTTGAAACAATGATGTAAGCTTCACAATTTTCAGTTATTTCTCGCGAATTTATATTGAACCAAATGAAATACACCTGTATGACTTTTGACAATTATTATTATAATGATTCCACGATGATAAATGCTAAGTGCTAGACTTTTGTAGACTGCAAATAATATGGGTGAATGTGAAGTATTTTTGCATCCATAGTTTCCTGAATTTCTAATATTCCTAAATTCCCACGTTCTTAGATTTTAGCTTCTCTAGATTTCTACATCTAGGGATTTACATTAGTTACAAATTTTGTATTGTGTTTTTGTACTTAAAAATTTTTGTATTTAAAAATGTATCAGTAATGAAAATAAAATTCATTTAACTCCGCAAGCAGAGAATTTCAATTTCGTATTATTGAAATGGGAAATAGTTTTGAATTCTTTCAAAAGCCACTGTGCGACATGCACGTAAAACTGGTTTACCCTGTCATAATCGTTCACATTTAATCCTTAATAACTTAGCTGTTCAGCTATACCCGTTGAAAGCTGTGGCTACGAAGTTAAAGGCGTTTCACGTACATATCTTGAGAGACGGTATTAAAATTAACGAGTTTGCATGTTGGCAGAAATTCCCTCCAAGCAATACCCCCATGAACAAATTATAAGTTTCCTGAAATCGCTGTTTAACGATAGTTAAAACGTTTCTTTCTAATTTCCTCGCGAGTAAAAGCGACCAACTTTCGTCGCTGATAGACCTGAAGTTATTTATTGTCTGATAGTAACGAACTCGTGGGATATTTTCATGCTTTCGTTTTGCGAAAACATTTCGCAATTTATGTGTGGGGTAATCGTGGAAATTTTATGTTACTTCGATTATAACTTGCACAAGATTAAGGTTTGTGATTAGTTTGAAAATTGGAGAGATGAAGGAATTTTTTTGGTTATGTTTTCAAGCTTGGGAATTTGGGAATTTGGAGATTTGGAAAATTTTAGAATTTTGATGTTTAGAAATTTCAGAATTTTGGGAATTTTGGGAATTTGAGAATTGGGGGATTTGAGAATTTAGGGATTTAGGTATTTGAACAATAGGGAATTTGGTGATTTAGAAATTAGGAATTTGACTGTTAGAAAATTTGGGGACCTAACGATTTGGAAATTCAGGGATTTAGGTATATGACATTTTGGAAATTGAGACACTTAGAAATTTAAAAATTCCAAAATTCAAAATATCACCTAAAAAATGTAAGCAGTTGAAAATTTACCCACTTAACAAAATGCATAAATGTAAATGTATAAGTACCAAAATTTAACATTCTTCCCAGAAAAGATTACCAACGATAAAAATAAACTCTGAATATATAAAACAAATATTTCTTTTAAAAACGAGTGACAATATTAACCAAACCACTAAATCTCCACCCACATAAAAAGAAGTGCAAACATTCTCTAAAAGATTCTCGTGTATATCAAAAATCGTCTGTTTTTATCGAAAGCAAAGCAAGACATCCTTGACGTTTGATCAAAGTCTCTTCTCCACAAAAAACGCAAAAGTATCAGCATAAATTTACTCCAGAAAGAAGCGAGTCTCTTCGAAAAGCATTGAACGTTGCCAGAAAGCATTTTCAATGTCGCCAACACTTTTCTAAATAACATTTTCTTCTCAAGTTCTTCTTTCCGTGTTTCATGTACACGGTGGGTTACAAAAGTAACCAAATCTTGATCCTGGTAAAATTAACGTATGATCACAAGTATTCATAGTTTGATTATTATTTGAAAAAAGTTCGATCAAAATTTAGTGAATAATTTTTAAATACTGTTAGTGTTCATGAAAGACTAATAATTAAAAAATTGTCAAGTTTATAAAAGTATACATTGCGAAATGTACAGGTTCCTGTATGTCATTCATACCACGTATGTCACATATGTAACATAATATCAAGCACCTTAATTTTCATAAAAATACGAGGGGTAGTCAAGAAGGCATTAGAATAGAAATGTGACATACCTTACTTTTCTACATAACTTTGCAATTCAATGCACTTTTCCAAACGTTCTCCAAGTTTTTTGATTTCGTCAAAAATAAAGTCGATTAAACCAATTAAATCCCCTAACTTCCCGTATACAAAGATTTCGTTTCCCCCTGCAAAAGTTCCGTTTCTTCCGCAACACAGCGTGTATTCGAGGTTCTATCGGTGCCAAGGAACATGGACCCGTCGATGTTTTCTTCGTCGAAAGATTTAACAAGTTTTTCCCGATTGGTCGAAGAATACATAGAAGGAAGTAATTCTGGTCGACGAGGCGAGGCAAAGCGGTGTCGCGGCGTATCAGGCAGCGAATTCGCTCCAAAAATTTCGATTCGATTCAAGAAATGAGAAAAACCGACCGCTAAACGACTCCTGGCACGTGACGCAACTTCACCTCGGACAGAATGCTATCTTGAAGCTAAGAGAAAATAAATAAGACGGTCCGTCTGGGGGCTCCTTTTACCGCAGCTCCAAATGATAAGGTGCAACTTCTCTAACACGATTTAGTGTTTCGGGTAGCACCTTCTTACTGTGCACTTCACGTTTCTCTTCAAGGTGCTCACTTTATTCTGAAGCTTCGACTCGTTGCTCATACTCCTTAATTCTGAGTGATCATTGGGAGGTGAACATTTATTTACTTCTTTGAAATTGGAAACTTTTGGTTCAAATTCAGTGCGAATGGGTGTACCAGGTGTACTGGTTAATTCTTAATTTTTTTTTTAAGAAAGCAATTTTGGGGAAGCCTCAAAGTATGCATATTGCTAGCTATACATTGTTCACATTTTGAAAGAAATGCTTGTCATCCAAATAACTCATCTCATGAAAATCCTATATGGTCAAGACATTTGTTGCTATTAGTTCATAACTAAATAATAACATGACATGATTATTAACGTAACTAAATAAGCCAGAAATTAAGTCTGGAAAAGAAGAGTCTCCTTGGATCACGTAAGAACTTTATAGAAGAAATTGACTGAAAACACCACATAATAGCTAACGTATTCATAACGCTTGGCCGCAAAATATGTCTCGATTCGTCGACGACAAAATTCCGTTTCGAAACGGCGATTATGATAACAAGCTCGCAAACGCGTGATAATCAGGAACAACGACAGCAATCGCGCAATAATTCTATTAATCCGGAACAATGGACAATAGATGACGATCAAAACGATTCATTCGTACCGGCGAATGTCATGGAAATCCTGTTTGTCGTAGAAAATTACGCCCCGACCGATGTTTGTGCGTTCGTGTTTGGACGGTAGCCGTGCTACTTTCGACTCTGGTTAACCAGATCCCGGGATACACGGTACACGGAGAGGGGGTAAAAATCGTAAGCAAGCGAGATCACCTTTTCGCGATTCAATTCGCCACGGTAAATCACACGTGAACGAGAATCGATTTAATGTTCCCGGGGCGCGTGCACGTGATGCGGACAATGCGCCCGGCCAGAGGTACACGATGATGAATGAGCTTTGCCCAAGCTTGCGCTGAAAGTTGGTTATCGTCTAAAAGATCCGACCATTTGTACGGGCCGTGCTTGTATGCCGGCGCACGCTTGTCGATTCCACGACCAGCAAAACGTGAAATCTACGCTTTAATTCCTGCTGACTTTCTCTCTGATACCTTTTCGATTCAATTGTGACCACCTTTTTCGGCCTGAGTGCTGCGGCTCTGACTATCGATCATCGATATCTTATTGATATTCAACGGGCGTACGGTCGTGCCGCGATTTACGCCCTCGCGTAATTTGCCACTTGGACGTTACCCTCATTTTTGGAGTCTGAGCATTTCGGAATTTTTGTATTTGGGAATTTCAGACATTTGGAACTTTGGAGAGATTGGGAAATTTTTGGAGATTGGAGAAATTTGTGAAATTGGTAGATTGGTAGATTGATGGTGGATGGGGGAATTGGTGGATTGATAGATTGTTAGATTGATAGATTGTTAGATTGATAGATTGATATATTGATGAATTGGCAGATTGATAGATTGATGAATTGATCGATCGATAGATTGGTGGATGGGGGAATTGGTGGATTGATAGATTGTTAGATTGATAGATTGTTAGATTGATAGATTAATGGATTGATTGATGGATTGATGGATCGATAGATTGATTAATTGATGGATCGATCGATTGATGGATGGGGGGATTGGTGAATTGGTGGATGGGGAGATTGGTGAATTGGTGGGTGGGAAGATTGTTAGATTGATGGATTGGTGGATTGATTGCTGAATTGATGGATTGATGGATTGGCAGATTGCTAGATTAGTAGATTTGTAGATTGATAGATTGGTGAATTGGTAAATTAGTAGATTGGCAGATTGATAGATTGATGAATTGGTGAATTAGTAGATTGGCCGATTGATAGATTGATAAATTAGAGAAATTTGAACAATTAGGAAATTGGTAAAATTTAAAGATCTTGATAAATTTGTGAAACTTGAGAAATGAAAAAAATTAAAAAACAAAATTTGAGAATTTATTAAGTTTCAGATTCGATAGTTTGAAAATGTTCCTCAAAATAATTTTCTAAATTCACAAATATCGGTTCCCTATTACGTTATCTCGTATTTATAACACTTTTCACTGTATCATATTTAAAAATATCAATAGTTGAATATCGTTATTAACTAACATAATACTGTTTCGATGGAATGCAAAACTACGTAAGTTAATTTTACACAAATTATTAATAAAATACTTTAGCTCCAACAGCTCGACGCGCAACTTTTAATTTAATTACGACTGCAAAACATACCTCACAAATACCTTTATTTCAAAATACGTAATGCAGAATGACGCATCGTAAAATAATATAAATCGATTAAAACTAAATAAATCACTCGAAATTAATAGCGAATCTGCAGATGCAGATATATATCGAACTTCGAAAATAAATTTCCAAGTATTCCAGCTATCAATAATCCAGGTAGAAAGAGCGTTTATTTCGGTAGGAGAATAAATTGTCCGAAACAGCAGCCGTCGGATCGATAGAAAGTTGTCATCCTTCATTACTCGCAATTTAGCGTGTTATTACCGACACGTTCGTATTTCCCGCGAAATCTCACGGCATCGTCACTTGAGCAACCGTGTTCCTATGATTGCACAATTACGACCGGTGATTATTTGCTTTCCCGCAGCGTGTCACTCGGACATTGCATTCCAGCGTCGAAACGGACACAGGATCAGGCTGACTTTTAATTATTCAATTAGCACCGGTGTCCCATAAAACACTCCTCGGAATCTCGTTTAATTTCTAAACAGCCTGAGCTAACAACTCTCTTGTTGGTCCAACTTGGAGCGAACGTGTTTGTATCAACACGTCCCCGTTGATATTACATTGTGTACTGCATACTGTTTGTATGCACTATATTAGTTGATTGCACTTCTCTTGTGTACTCGTTTGTTCTAATTAAATTATTCCATTTCAGTCGACTAATTGCGCAATGTCGCATTAACATGCGAACATTTTTGGAACGTAGTTTGAAAATTTTGAAAGCTATCAGTATTATACTAGTCAAGTATAAGAAAATAATGTCAGGTATTTAGCAAATATTCTTTGAAGCTTAGTTCCTTATAAATCCTAAAATATAGTTCAATCTTAATATTCGTAAAATATGAGTCAGCTAATTTTACCTAATTCACCAATGAAGTGTGTAACTGAAACTCTTAGTATATGACATAAAATGAAGAATGTGAATCTTCCTTTATTTGACTTATTGTTTATGAATCTTCATAATTTTAAACTGTCTTGAAAAAAATTTTACAAATAGAATTCCTAATTGAATTCTTAGTCTAATATTTTTCGAATGAACAATTACGAATTTGAATTAAAGTTATTATCGACAACTGATCTAGGAATACCGTTTACCACTTGAACCCCTCAATTATCGAGAGAGAATTGCTACTAAGAAATTTCTGGCTTTGAAACTCAAGCTTGGTTCCTCTGCCTCTAAAGTGCTTCGTAAACTCTTAGGCCGGATGCTTGGCTCCACATTATGCAACAATGTACAAAGATATAGTTAGAGGAATGATGGCTGCTAATGCATGTGCTACGATCACGTGTACAAAGTCGTTAAACCGTGGAAATCGACCTTTCGCACCTATTAGATAATCGAACTGATTATTCAATGGTAATTGGTATTATATAATCGACACCCATGATAAAACAATAATGTTTCTTTTGTTTAGGAATTCATGGTTGGTCTTTTGTATGCTTTTTAACGAAGTTTAGTTTTGTAGAATATTTTGTAGAATTTTGTAGAACAAAAGATTGCTTTGAGAAAATACGTGTTTAATTTCCTAAATTTATATCATTTTTATGATCATGATATAAGTTTCAAGAAAATTCAAGTGAAGTTTGAAAATATTTGAATGATATGTTGCTGTCATATCACTTTGCAGATATAAAGTACTAAAAATATTTTCGAGTTAAATTCATATCGCCTTGCTAAAAGAGTGATTCAATTAAACTGAACAAATTTTGGAAAAATAAATTTGTAATATTTTTAGTTTTTGATCTAATTAACACAGTTTTATCTTCTTTCATAATTTAGCAGGTAATAAGAATTTGAGGATAATTCTAAAGAAAGAGTAGCTCTATTTGTGTTTATGCATTCTAACACATTGATTACTATGTGAACGCTGTATTCGAGGTTCAGCAAAATCAATTATTAGGCAGGTGTTCATTGCTATAGCAGCTAATATAACATTCTAATTCTAACAAAAAAACATAAACAATAATATTGTTCGCAATAAGTGTCCACATCGAAACCATCAAAATATAGAAATCTGTAATATACTTTGTGATTTTCAATATATCAAATGCATAAATATCCACAGACAATTATCTGAAGTCTAAGGAAACAACAGAAGAAAGAAATAGTACTTCTAATATTTGAGTCAATTATACATTGATTTTAAAGATAAAACTCAAAAATCCACTATTTGTATTTCTGAGATGTATTATAAGTCGATTATCAATTTCATCAATGATCATACAAATCAGCTTTGAATTTAGTCAATGTACGAGACAACTTTGAATGTAATTAATGTATAATCATGTAAGTCAATTTTCAATCCGGTCAACGTCTGTACAAGTCAATTTTCAGTCTGGTCAATATCTGACTATACAAGTTAGTTTTCAATTTGGTCTGGACGAACAAGTTAATTTTCGATCTGATGAATGTCTGACCATACAAGTCAATTTTCAATCTAGTCCATGTCGGAACGTACAAGTCAATTTTTAATCTAACGAATGTCTGACCATGCAAGTAAATCTTCAACCTGGACGTAGAAGTTAATTTTCAGTCCAACGAATGACTGACCATATAAGACAATTTTTAACGAAGTCAAGAAATAATCAAATAAAATTTCACTACAGTGAACGATGTGTTAAAACGTTGAATAATTTATCCGAATTTAACACTTCCATCTGAAAGATATCTCACACCTTCGTCAGATGACAAGTTCGTAACATAATCACTCTTCCAGCAAACGAACGATATCGAAAACAGAAAGTTTCTCGAATATTCACGTTGCAATTTGCCCCACTGATCCCCACTCCCGAAGATCTCGTGCATACGGGCAGAAAATACCGAGCCAGGGAGCATTTCCATTCGATTCCCTTCAAATCGTCCGTTGAACATCCGAGAAACCGCAGGGTGCATGCGAATGCATCCTGAAGGAGCCTTTATCTCGCTCCGAATTCGAATTCCCGAGGCAATTCGCCCCGGCACATTTCCCGAATTTTTGCCGAGTGTTCGACGTACCTTTGCTGACCGCGATCGCATCGATAAGCATGTGAAGAGCAGCGAATACCAGAACGGCGGGCCAACGACACAGCATTTTTAACACCTCGTTCACACGGTTCTCACTGTCGATCTGTTATCCGCTCTTCGTGATCGAAATCAGCTTTCGATCGCGCACACACACCGGTTACGCAACGGTTCTCGGTCAGGAGAGAAAACACTTGGCCCGGGGATTCACCGGGAGGTTCTGGTCAGTTCACAAACACTTGCGAGGGTGTATTCCCCGAAGACGAGCGAGCCGAGGGAAAACTAGTGGTTCCGTTTCGGAGCGTAAAATCCTCGCAAGATCCTCGTGCAAGCTCCGCCGCGCTGAGAGCCACGCTCGATCTCACGTGGATCCTCGCCGAAGATCATCGCGAGCTGCGAGCCGCGATCCTCGTTCGTCTTTCGCATCTTTTCCCCCCAGATCCGACTGGCGACACTCACCGCGACGAGATCACTGGATCACTGAACGATCATGATTCGCGGGAACACGCGCGGGTTTGGACGTCCTGACCGACGAGGACGACGTCGAACGCACATGGACCAGCCGCGTATATCACGGATGCGGTGCCGCTTGGCGTCGCGGCGCGAAATGATTCTGCTGGCTGGCGTCGTCGAGCGGCAACGCATGCGCCACGTGAAGACGCCGCGATACACGCGCAGAACGATTCTACTTGACGCGCTCTTCAGCTTCGACTACTTGCTCGATGCAAGAATGCTCCTCGACGACGTTGTCCTACGGTCAGCAGCGCGACAACGATGCCGTCTTCGAGGACACTGAGACGGAATTCTTTGAACCGGTGTTGGATAGCACACCCTCTTATGGACACGGGATCCGTTACCTGCTGTGGAATTGTTCGTGGAAAGTTGACGAGGTTACACTGATTTTATGGTCGTTGCTTAATTACAAATGGGTACTTATTTGGATGTATAAATATTTTCAAGGGAACTTCTATTTGGAAGTACACAATGTTTTACAGTTTGTTTTGCAAATTGGGGACGTGTGAAGATGATTGTAAATGAGGAGTTGGTTCGATAATTTATGAAGTAGCAAGATTTCGTTTGGATTTTGTGGAACAATATCAAACATGATGTATTTGCACTTTTGGAATGCAGTTATGTTAACCTGGTCGAAGTTAGTCTAAGTTATGACGCCAAATATTTAATGATTTTTCAAGAATTTTTCATGGATTATAGTATAAAATAATATTGTTTACTCTCTGAATATTATATAGATGAAGATGAAAATTCTTGCAAATAAATTATACTACATAGAATCAAGATGTTCTACCATTTTCCTGCAAAGTAATAACAGGAATCTATAGACATCTATCCATTTACTTATAAAATAAGTAATATTCAAGCCCACAGTTATAGTCTATGATTGTAGCTCATTACTCTAGTCTAATTATAATTTCTAACCCAGCAATTACATGTCGTATAATTGCCAGTCTAATAGTTACGTCTCACAGTTACCAGTTTCACAATTACCTGTTAGATATTTACCAGATCAGTTAATAGATAACGATCAGTTCGATAATTGCCTATCAAATAATTACCAATCCTATAATTTCTCAGATAATTGCTACTTCGATAATTACCCTGATAGATAACGCAAATTCAATAATTACCTTCATAGGTAACTATCAATCCGATAATTACCTTGTCAGATAATTGCCGATTCGATAATTACCCTGATAGGTAACTGTGAATTCAATAATTACCTTCACAGGTAACTACCAAACCGATAATTACCTTGACAGATAATTGCCAATTCGATAATTACCTTGACAAACATCTGCCAATCCGATAATATCCTTGACAGATAACTACCTGTTCATCTATCACCTATCAGTTAACGATCAGTCCAATAAATACCTACCTGACAATTAACTTCCCTATCATCAATTCCTTAAAACATCCATCATGAAATACAAATAAATATGAATATAAATACAAGTTTACATCCGACGAATAATTAAAAATGAGTAAAAAAGATGTACGGTTCGAAAACGGAGATAATAACGAAAAGCATCGCAACATGTTAACGCGTTGCCAGCAAATTATAGCATTAACTGCAATTAATGGAGGCGGCGAGTCGGAAATTTACGGTGGCGGGCCACCGTTTAGGAAAATATGGGAGGCGTCCTCCTCACCGGCGAAGAAGTTATGGGATCCGCAAACATTTCGCACGGATCCAACATAAATTATGTTTTCGTCGGTGTACCACGCGACTCCACGGACTGTATAAAGCTTTCGTTATCGCGGATTCTACGTTTAAATCCAGCCGCGCCACGTTGCATCTAAGAAAGCCACGAGACGAGCACTAATCTTCACGTTCTCCTTCGAAAGCGTACTGTCCCGGAGAAAAGAAAATGCATCCCCGTATTAACGCTCTGTATGCAGGTATGCAACACAGTTTTCTTCACGAGAAACATCCTTTTCACGAACTTAATGCGCCATCGTTCTCATTACAACTTCGAATCGCAATTTTCTTGAAATTGTGTCTCGGTTGCTTTTTCTTCTCCTTTTTTGCACGTTGAAATTACCGAGTGATTTCTTTGTGGATGTTCAGTGAAATTCGCTACGGTGAAATAAATTTTATTGTCAATTTGAAGATTAATCTTTAAACGCTGCTTCACAGCAGTTACGTGTAAACAGCACTACAATGCTGTTCTCTTAGCGAGTAAGAATGAAATTTTTCATGATTAAGTTATTTTTACCAAAGATATACTTTATTTACTTTTTTCGAACATTCGCAAATTTTCAAATGTTTCGAGAGTTGTGGAAAATTAACGTTGCAAATATTAATGAAACCTTATTATGTAATTGTATATTTGGCACGGTATTTCGTGGCAATAAATTTCAGTAAACCGAAACGGATTACGCGTCGCTATCAATGTCTCCGAACTTGTACGGTGAATTCAATAATTAGCGAACCGAAGGGCAAACAATCATGGCCGCAAGAAATGTCGTTTGTTGGAGCTCGGCATCAATTATCGGCCTTGCTGTGCTTAAAGTTATTACTTCGGTGGATTTAGGATTGTCGAGAAACGGGCTATAAATAACGATGGGTATTATCGAGCATTCAGAAGCGATTTTTATTAAAAAGATGTCGAAGAAACCCTTGTCCTTTGGAATTAATTAACGAAGGATTGATTGCCCGTTGCTGGGATACTGTGCCGCATCGAATCGAGATTTCAGCAGTTTTTTATTGTATTTCGTAGGGAAGTAATAAGGAAGGAATTCTGTTGAATGCTTGATTCGTTGTTTTATACCGATGAAATGAGAAATAATTAAAATTGTAGAGAGGGCAATAAAAATTTAAATCGCATGTTAAGCTGAGTATTTTAATAATCTTTTGACGGAAAATTTTCATGAGAGGATAATCGAGAATTATAATTAATTAAGATTCGAAAGTTTGAAAAGTAATAAAAATTAAAAGGTCCCATAACTCCTTAACCTATGATTTTTCTGTCGGGTGGAAATAATTAATCACTGTTGCAATATTAAAATAGCAAAACTTGAAATGTTAGACGTACATGCGAATTTAGCGATCTTTAAAGAATTTTCGAATATTTTTACTTGTAATTCGTACTTGAAGGTCATTTGAATAATTTTCCATTATGGTTTGGATATTTGAAAAGATCGGGTTGGTTTATTTGACGTGTCAGCGCCATCATTGATTTTATGGAACTGTTTCAATTTGAATATGATTATGCTGACCCAGATGAACGTTTACATACGTATGTACATATGTCCAGCTGTGGTTAAATATTTTTCGTTAATATTCAGTAATTAAAGTATCACTGTTTGGTTTCAGGTGTTGATCGGCTCATGTCACTTTTTTGGTTGTAAACTCGAGGTGTTTTGAATATAATGTACGAATTATAATATTTGTGGTGAGAATAGTTACTTAACAGTGGATTTATCAGTAGCTATTTTATTAATTTACTGTTTTAGATTTTTATTGTTTCTTGTTTCACTAATGCACTATTTTCATATTTTATTACTTTACCATTTTTTCACTTCATCGTTTTATTATTTTATCACTTCAACGCTTTATTGTATTATTATTTGCAATTTTATTATTTTAATTTTTCACTACTTTACTGTTTTAATATTTCACCAGTTTATCACTTTACTATTACTGTACTTTACTATTTTATTATTATATAATTTTTTCATTTCATCATTTTACTATTTTATTATTTCTACACTTCACTCACTTATTACTCGTCATTTTATTATTTTAATATTTCATAATTTTGATACGTTATTTTACTCTCTTACTATTTCACTAATTTCAGTGTGCTATTCCTCTATTTTATTATTAAATCATTTTACCACTTATTCATTGTATCATTTGTCTATTGTACCATTCTACATTTCATTTTCTTATTTCTGCAATTTCCCAATTTTCCTACTTAAGTTCTCCAAAAACTCCAGCAAAATACAGCCCATCCTTAAACCTACACACAAAGTCCCAAACCATTCCTCAAAAAAATGGTCCAAGCTTAATTTCCCCGCCACAAATTAATTAATCTGACGTCCCGTGTTCGATCATTTCCCAATTAAACAGGATTCAGCTTTATCATTGGTAAAACCGAAAAGCACAAAGAGGCTGGCGCAACACACCCCTCATTAATAGTTTAATCAACGCGATACCGTATCGCGGTTCCATTAATCTCTCCGTGGACCAAAGGAAACCGCTGAACGTCATTCGCTCGCCTGATCCAACAAATTTCGTTCCTTTTTTTTCTCTCTTCCTTCGTTTCTTTTATTAGGGAACGTTCCAATAACGTCGGATTCGTTGAAACGGAACGGCCACTTTCTTTCACGAACGTTATCGCTCTATCGCTTTTCTACGCGGCTTTCTAGGCTTCGTTGTACATACGTTGGCCAGGCTTTCGCGAATCAATGTGAAAAGGATACGTACCAGCCGGTGCTTGGAAACACCTTTCACATCGGATTGATCGAACAGATCTGTAGCAGAATGTGTTCTGCATGTTACACGTCGGTACGAGCGAGAAACTACGGACTGTTCACGGTCTTCGTTACGTTTGTACTAGCACGGTTTACCGAGACCATCTGAATGCACTTTGAAACCAAACCAAGGAAATGGTGTCGATTCGGTGATAATGCGATACCGATTGCCACTATTCGACACGAACAACATGACGTTTCTGAGATTCATTGCTCTTCCGCGGATCTTGCTCCTCTTACTGAGTACCTGTAGTTCGTGCACTTTGATCTTCTTACATTCTTTTACTGGCAATTTCATTTAGGAAATGTGCTGAAACATATTTTTGACTTTTTATCTATTTAGGACTTTTTTTTAATTACAAAATGTTAATAAATATGTTGCAATTATGTAAAACGTGCTGAAATGTCTCTTGTACCTTTCTCTATTTTGTGAAAGAAAATATAAAAAGATAAGATCAAATTTAAAAATTCCAAGACAAACCATTCTCCACATGGTCTAAAAGTCCTCCACTTCTTTTAACGAATTTTAAAAAAATAATATTGTACTGTACACTATTCATACTACTTTGCATTATTTTCTAAACAATATTTGAATATTTGTGTCAATATTTGAGTTGAACATTATTTGATTATGTTAAGACAATATCCTAATATATTTGATGTTTTCAGGAGACTCGGACCTTTGTTGAAGAAAGGATCTTGACCATAATCCTCATCTGCTAGTGGGATAAGAAAAGGTCAGAAGATTAATCATTCTTATCACAGGTAAAAATAATGTTATATGTAATACAAATTCACATTGTGTCTTATAAGTCAAACAAAATTGAACTAATGTATCCATGTGAAGCACTTAAATAATATCTTAATACATCTGTTTTCAGGAGATATGGATTACCATTGGAAAAAGGAAGCTTGAACATAATCCTCATGGGTTGGAGGAACGAGAAGAAATCTGAAGATTAATCATTCTTATCACAGGTAAAAATAATACTGTATAATAGTACAAATTCACATTGCATTCTGTGAGTCAAACAAAATACAACTAACATATCCATATAAAGCTCTAAAATAATATCTGAATATATCTGTTTTCAAGAGATTCAGTATTCTATTGACAAAAGGAGCTTGAACATAATACTCATGGGTTGGAGAAATGAAAAGAAGTCTAAAGATAAATAATTCTTACCACAGGTAAAAATGATACTGTACATAATACAAATTCACACTGTGTTTCATGAGTCAAATTCAACTAATGTGTCCATGTAAAACGTCAAACTAATATCTGTATATATCTGCTGTTTTCAGAATTCAATTCAAAACAGAAGCTTGGAAGCAGTCCTCATAAGTTAGAGAGATGAGAATAAGTCTGAAGACTAATCATTACCACAGATAAAAATAATACTGTATATAATACAAATTCACATTGTGTTCTGTGAGTCAAACAAAATATAATATAACTAATATGCCCAAATAAAGCACTAAAATAATATCTGAATATATCTGTTTCCAGGAGATCCAGAAGTCCGTTGAAAAAAGGAGCTTGAACATAATCCTCGTCAGTTGGAGGGATAAGAAGAGCTCGGAAAATTAATCATTCTTATCGTAGGTGAAAAAGCTGGAACATCGGCATCGCATCGCATCGCATCGCATCGTTGTGCTAACCATGGAGGAAGATAAAGCTACCGGTCGATTGTTCCTTTAAACCCTCTAATTCCGATGCACGTTCTCCACGTACTCGTTGTGTAAGCTCAATTGCCTCGCTGGCAATGGTTTGCGAGCCCTTTCTTGTCAATGGGCCGAGGAGAATCACCGGTGTAGGTGGAAAAGGTGGCAAACCGGTTGATAGCTCTTCAGCGAGGCAACTTGCATGAACGATTCTCTTCATCTCGTTACCTTCGTCAACGACCGGCAGACCCGAGATTCGCCTACTCGAATATCTACGTGACTTCTTGCCTCGACACTTGCGAACGTTTCATTAACCGACAAAAATTATTACACATTTTCGTGAACAAAACGACTGGTAGGTTCCTAAGCTCCGAAAATTTAGTTACGTTTAGGTTGTACACCTTTCCGAGTAGATTATTATGTTATAATTAGTTATTTGAGACATTATTCAGAATTCAAGAAGATTGTAGTTATTGTGTACAGAAAACTGTATTAGTAAGGTAGAAATTCGAGTATTCAAGTAATTCGAATGAATTTCAATTGGCATTTGATAATTGAATGATTCGAACATTGACAGACATTTCAATTATTTAGATTATTTGTATACTTTAAGTTAGTACTTGAATTGTTTGAATTACTTGAATTATTTTGATTGCATCATATGTTTTGAGTTAGTTAAGTGATATGAGTTATTTGTATATTTTCAGTTAGCTGTTTATTTTAACGATTTGTATTATTTGAAATATGAAATTTTGAGCACTTGAAAATTTAGAAAGTATAAAAACTTAGAATGTTACCACTTTAGTATTTCATACAGGAATTTAATAACATAAAAATTTTAAAATGTGAGAGTTCAAAAACATGGTCGTTTAAAAGTCCGAAAATGCGAAAGCTACAAAATACAGAAATACTAAAATGTACGTATGCATCATCCACAAGAAGTCTAAGTTGCGCTCTAGTAAATGTAACGCTGTAACCCGCAGTTTTATCAGCGGGTTTAATTACCGGCCGTATATTATCACAGTTTAGGAAGCTTATGTTTTCTAATGGAAATGTAAAGTGCATTTAGCAAGGAGTACACAAGGAATTCGGGTAATTCTTGTTGTCAAGTAGCGCGGTTTCTCTTCGTGGACTAAGAAATCGTGGTTTAAGATCCATCCTGTAGCTTCCCACAGTCTGAACGCGAATGATATCGATTTTCCTGGATGCTCTAACCCACGCCACGGTGTAAACGGGCCATTACCCTTGGTACATCTTCCTTAATCTTCGGTCTGTGTATGTAATAATGGCCCGGTGACTGGCACAGTTTCCCCCTTGGCACGGGATTTTTCCTTTTCGTTGATTAATTGCCACACAGCCACGCTGTAATTGGCACGTTTTAATGGAAACACCGATGGAGTAACGACGACGATACGGTTTTTGTTCTCTGTTGCATTCTGAACAGGGAATTTTTATTGCCTTGCTACGGTATCCTTGATTCACAGGATATAGTGTGATCGTGAATTTACACGAGTATTTTGGAACTTTGTAACTTCGAGATTTAGAAATTTTGGTACTTTATAACTTTCTGTATTGGAATATTCAGACTGTGGGAGTTTGTAATTTTAGAATTTAAGAGTGTTTCAACTTCAAAATTTTGGATATTCTAAAAGCTTGAATTTTGAACAAATACAATTAATTATTCAAATTGATTATTAATGTACAAATATGAGTAATTGTACTTACTACTTGCATGTATAAATGTTCAATTACAGTTAAGTACTTATTGTGAATATTAATGTACAAATATGATTAGTTATATTTACTACTTGCATACGTATACAAATGTCCAAATGCAGTTAAATGTACTAGATATCAATGTGCAAATGTAACTAATTATATTTACTATTCGTATGTAAATGCTATAATACTCTACAAATAAGTGGTGAGATGGAAAAGGAATTGAAATCAAACGACGTGGAAAAATCCATATTTGATGTATCAGAGTTATAAGTACCTTTAAGTTATTCTGCTCTCGGAATCGCGTAGAGCAAGAAATTTGATCGATCAGTTATCAGTAACGATACGTTGAGAAGAATTAAAAATTAATCTTGCACGACTACCAAGTATTGCAATTGATCAAATTTTCTACTCTTTATATACGTGCGCATCGAAGAAACTCTCTTTATGTTTTATTAAAATCTAAACAAACTTTATGCTTTTATATTATTGTATTTACTTTATTTATAATTTAAAGTACAATCATTTAAATATTTCTACTAACTATTATACATATTTAACAATAGCAGCAGAGATAGATATTGTTTGAATACAATTTTAAATTAAAAACAAAGTAGTAAAGTAAATGAATAAATTATAAAATATTCTGATATGGTTATTGTCAATTAAAAAATAATATTCAGAAGTATCAAATAATTTGTTACGAATTTCTGTAAACAGAAATTAGCAGTAACTCGCTCGAGTAAATTTTTACTAGAACATATAGATTATTTATTGTAGAACTCACGAATGAAGTATTATTCGTTATTCATAAATATGCCTGACTCAAGATGGAAGAAGCCAGGTTGCACGATGAATTCGCAGTAGTTGCGTGCATGTTAAGTCAGACACGTAATATTCCTCGGTGGAACGATTTAACCGGAAGTTACGGTACAATCGAGTGGATATGCACCGGAAGGTCGTGAGTTATTACAGAACCATTTCAGGCCAAGCTTCTCACGTCTACGTCGTTTGAAAATTTCGTGCAAATTATGGAAAAAATAGATGTAATATCGATTATTTGAGAGCGTATAATAAATTCGTTGCTTGCTGCAAGAACCGATACAATTTTTCAATATGAAAATATTATTCTTATACTAAAAAGTTCGACGTTGTAATTATTTGTAAAAATTATGTACCTGTACATTGGTATTAGGATCTTTTACTGTACATTTGTTTCGAAATTTTGTAAATGTTTAAGTAGGTGCATAGATGAATATGTTAATTTAAGCGTTGGAAAAAATCATGTCTTTATGGATCTAAATATCTGTGAATTTAGAAATTTATGAATCAGAAAATTTGAAGCTCTATAAATATAAAAATGTATACTGTAAGTTAATGTACATATACAATATAAAAATAAACTTCTAAACATACTCTTCTTCAAATGAATTCACGACTACTTAAAGATGTCGAGGAAGTTCCTAACGCAATTAGAATAAGAAATTGTCGAAATTGAGGGAATCTTAGTGCCTCGATCTCGAAAGCGACGACTGGTCGTTTAATGGGATGCTTAAAATATCTCGTCTTTAATTCACTGCTGAACCCACCAAGATAACTCAACGAGATTTGGGAGACGGCTGACTTGAAGCGTTAAAGTTTTATCGAATTAAACTTTCCCCCGTTAAAGTTGCTGCATAGACGATGAAGTCACTTATGGCGGCTGCGAAAGAGGAATCTGCATGTATATAACCCACTGCACACTTATTCAAATATCAGCAGAGGTAAGTGTTACCAGAGTCTTCACGATGCTCGTGGCTGTGAACTTTCTTCAAGATTGATCAACGTAACAACGTGTACTTTTCAAGTGGCCGGGTTACGTTTCTCGCTTTAGGAAATTCAATCTTGGAAACTCCTTTGAGCTGCTTTAAAATGCGATGATACATTTTTCCTCTGATAATTTTAATCGAGTGAGAACATTGGATTATGAGGTGTACCTTGCGCAATAGCTCAGCATTTTCGAAACAACTAAAGAATAAAATTTTCGCAATTACATGTTTACTTTTAATATCAAGTTGTTTTATTTTACACCTTGCGTTTTGAGAAGGCGGTTCCAGGAATTACATCAGAAGGTAAATTAGCGTCACTTTATTATTGAATTACGTATTAGAATTTAAATCCTTAACACAAGAATGGCGATGATATGATACGTACAAAATATACGGAAGACATTAGTTTACTGCAAAGTAATTAATTTTAAAGAAGAGAAGCATTTGGAAGCCTCGTTCTTAGATATATTTTAAAATCTATGTTCTGGTGCCTCGCTGTCTGAAAATAGTACAGTGAGCCCAATCTAGCGGTTCACGGTGAAACTACTGAACAAATCTAGTTTTTTTATTAAAATAAAGCATTTTGTCGTTCCGATGACGCCTGCAAATTGTTCTGCGGATACAAAAAGGTAAGAAGAATGGCTTCGCAATCTGTTCAAGTACAAAGAAACAGTATTAAATAAATTACTTTGAAGATGATAGAACTAGCATTCCAATGGATTTCGCATTATGTTACTTCAAATCCTTAGTCATACTGTAATTATTATGACAAAGATTAGCATTCATCAATTATTTTGAGTAAGAGAAGAAATCAGTTCCCCTTGAGTAAAAATATTGTACGCGTGAAACGGTGGATTGGCCGGTAAAAGAAAATTCGGTCAGCCACATCTAGCGGTTGGGGCCCAGAAACTACCCCTGGTATCAGGATCACAGAAAAGTAAAGGAGGTATACGGAGTAAGAGGTATCCCGCGCAGCTGCCGCGCATGCGCAGTAGCGTCGCGTCACTTCCAATAGACGATAATGAACAGGAGTATGCAAAAATCATTAATTGCTCATTTTCTGGGCACAATTTATGCACTTTTATGATCGAGGAATGATCAGCCATTTCTTCGCTACCTTCTCATATCATATATGCTCAGATTTTTATTGGAATTTATTAGTTATTATTATTTTACTGCAAGCAATACCGAATGACACAGTAACTTACAGTCGGATATTCGTTAATAACTAATTATTGCCAATAAAAATGTGAACAAATGTAATATGAGAATGTAGCTAAAGAATCAGTGACCATTCTTCGATCATAAAAGTTCATAAATTGTGCCCAGAAAGTGAGCAATTAATGATTTTTGCATACTCCTGTTCATTATCGTATATGCGGTGTGACGCGGCGCTACTGCGCATGCGCGCGGCTTGCGCGGGATACCTCTTGTTCCGCATACCTCCTTTACTTTTCTGTGATCCTGATACCAGGAGTTGTTTCTGGAGCCCAACCATACATAACGCCAACCGAAATTTTCGTGTGTAGGCTGTCAATTCTTTACGTGTATACAATAAATGAAAAGAACAGAATAATACTACACCGCTTGCAGTAAAATATTAATAACTAATTAATTCCAATAAGAATCTCAACAAATATAATATAAAAAGATAGGTAAGGGATCACTAATCATTCCTTAAAAATAAAAGTGTACAAATTATATTCAGAAAATGAGTAATTAATTATTCTAAATGAGCTCATACGTACCGTGAAAAGTAGCGACTTGCAGTGGAATATTAATTAATAACAAATTAATACCAATAGTAACCTGAACAAATTTGGTATGAGAAAGCAGCTAGTGATTCAGTGGTCATTCCTCGATCATAAAAGCGAACAAAGTACATTCAGAAAATTAATAATTAACTAATTATTCCCAAGCAGCTACTGTATATCCAGAGATCTACACCTTGTGCTTGAATATTAATAACTAAATAAAGACAATGAAAATCTGAACAAATGTTGTATGAGAAAATAGTTAATGAATCACTGATCATTCTTCAGTCACAAAAGTGCATAATTTGTGTTCAGAAAATGAGTAATTAATTCTTTTTGTACAGCTTATAATCGTCCACAACGTGATAATAGCTCTACTGCGCATGCGTGTCGATGGACACGTGGGACACATCCTCAGCCGCCATGATGGAAAGGAGTGTCGAGACCAGTTCTACTGCGCATGCGCGCCGGTGCGTGGGACACCTCCTCACCCGCCATGATGGAAAGGCGTGTCAAGACCAGCTCTACTACGCATGCGCGCCGTATGGGCGGGACACCTTTCACTCCGCACACCTCCTACACTTTTCTGCAATCCTGTTACCAGGGGTAGCTTCTCAACTCCAACCGCTAGGTGGCGCTGACCCAATTTTCCTACTGCAGTGAATTTATTCTATACGTTTACAACTAAATGCATTATCCCGTTGTTGCACTTGTATCCAAATGTTTGTACCCAATTGATTTCAATAAAAATCTCTACTAATAAAATAGAAAATTGCGTTCTTTTCTTAAAACCTGCACCTTCCACACTTTCCTAAATCAAATTTTGATAAAAGCGTCACAAAATGAAACGACAAATATTGCATTTCACATACCGTAAAATACATAACTATCTACTAATAGAAAAACGGAACTAGAAGAAATAAATTTCAAATTCATTACCGTAAAAAATATTACAAAAATTCTTAGTTAACGAAATAGAAGATGAACCTAAAATTTTGATGATGTCATTTCCAAGAATTATCGAGCTCGATTTTTGAATTCCAGATTGTCGATTTTGGGATTTTGGGCAACAAACTTTCGAAAAATTAAAAGTGCTCCGATTCAAAAACCAATTACGTCATCGTGGAAAGTGCCCTTTTCGACTTTTCTGGGTTAAGCCTCTTTTTGGAAAACTTACTGCGCATGCCTAACTCTAACGGTTACCGACTGCGCAGCCGGTTTTCACCAAAAATTTCCGGATTTTTGCCAACAAACTTTCGAAAAATTAAAAGTGCTCCGATTCAAAAACCAATTACGTCATCGTGGAAAGTGCCCTTTTCGACTTTTCTGGGTTAAGCCTCTTTTTGGAAAACTTACTGCGCATGCCTAACTCTAACGGTTACCGACTGCGCAGCCGGTTTTCACCAAAAATTTCCGGATTTTTGCCAACAAACTTTCGAAAAATTAAAAGTGCTCCGATTCAAAAACCAATTACGTCATCGTGGAAAGTGCCCTTTTCGACTTTTCTGGGTTAAGCCTCTTTTTGGAAAACTTACTGCGCATGCCTAACTCTAACGGTTACCGACTGCGCAGCCGTTTTTCACAAAAAATTTCCGGATTTTTGCCAACAAACTTTCGAAAAATTAAAAGTGCTCCGATTCAAAAACCAATTACGTCATCGTGGAAAGTGCCCTTTTCGACTTTTCTGGGCTAAGCCTCTTTTTGGAAAACTTACTGCGCATGCCTAACTCTAACGGTTACCGACTGCGCAGCCGGTTTTCACCAAAAATTTGCGGATTTTTGCCAACAAACTTTCGAAAAATTAAAAGTGCTCCGATTCAAAAACTAATTACGTCATCGTGGAAAGTGCCCTTTTCGACTTTTCTGGGCTAGGCCTCTTTTTGGAAAACTTACTGCGCATGCCTAACTCTAACGGTTACCGACTGCGCAGCCGGTTTTCTCCAAAAATTTGCGGATTTTTGCCAACAAACTTTCGAAAAATTAAAAGTGCTCCGATTCAAAAACCAATTACGTCATCGTGGAAAGTGCCCTTTTCGACTTTTCTGGGTTAAGCCTCTTTTTGGAAAACTTACTGCGCATGCCTAACTCTAACGGTTACCGACTGCGCAGCCGGTTTTCACCAAAAATTTGCGGATTTTTGCCAACAAACTTTCGAAAAATTAAAAGTGCTCCGATTCAAAAACCAATTACGTCATCGTGGAAAGTGCCCTTTTCGACTTTTCTGGGTTAAGCCTCTTTTTGGAAAACTTACTGCGCATGCCTAACTCTAACGGTTACCGACTGCGCAGCCGGTTTTCACCAAAAATTTCCGGATTTTTGCCAACAAACTTTCGAAAAATTAAAAGTGCTCCGATTCAAAAACCAATTACGTCATCGTGGAAAGTGCCCTTTTCGACTTTTCTGGGCTAGGCCTCTTTTTGGAAAACTTACTGCGCATGCCTAACTCTAACGGTTACCGACTGCGCAGCCGGTTTTCACCAAAAATTTGCGGATTTTTGCCAACAAACTTTCGAAAAATTAAAAGTGCTCCGATTCAAAAACCAATTACGTCATCGTGGAAAGTGCCCTTTTCGACTTTTCTGGGTTAAGCCTCTTTTTGGAAAACTTACTGCGCATGCCTAACTCTAACGGTTACCGACTGCGCAGCCGGTTTTCACCAAAAATTTCCGGATTTTTGCCAACAAACTTTCGAAAAATTAAAAGTGCTCCGATTCAAAAACCAATTACGTCATCGTGGAAAGTGCCCTTTTCGACTTTTCTGGGTTAAGCCTCTTTTTGGAAAACTTACTGCGCATGCCTAACTCTAACGGTTACCGACTGCGCAGCCGGTTTTCACCAAAAATTTCCGGATTTTTGCCAACAAACTTTCGAAAAATTAAAAGTGCTCCGATTCAAAAACCAATTACGTCATCGTGGAAAGTGCCCTTTTCGACTTTTCTGGGTTAAGCCTCTTTTTGGAAAACTTACTGCGCATGCCTAACTCTAACGGTTACCGACTGCGCAGCCGGTTTTCACCAAAAATTTGCGGATTTTTGCCAACAAACTTTCGAAAAATTAAAAGTGCTCCGATTCAAAAACTAATTACGTCATCGTGGAAAGTGCCCTTTTCGACTTTTCTGGGTTAAGCCTCTTTTTGGAAAACTTACTGCGCATGCCTAACTCTAACGGTTACCGACTGCGCAGCCGGTTTTCACCAAAAATTTGCGGATTTTTGCCAACAAACTTTCGAAAAATTAAAAGTGCTCCGATTCAAAAACTAATTACGTCATCGTGGAAAGTGCCCTTTTCGACTTTTCTGGGCTAGGCCTCTTTTTGGAAAACTTACTGCGCATGCCTAACTCTAACGGTTACCGACTGCGCAGCCGGTTTTCACCAAAAATTTGCGGATTTTTGCCAACAAACTTTCGAAAAATTAAAAGTGCTCCGATTCAAAAACCAATTACGTCATCGTGGAAAGTGCCCTTTTCGACTTTTCTGGGTTAAGCCTCTTTTTGGAAAACTTACTGCGCATGCCTAACTCTAACGGTTACCGACTGCGCAGCCGGTTTTCACCAAAAATTTGCGGATTTTTGCCAACAAACTTTCGAAAAATTAAAAGTGCTCCGATTCAAAAACCAATTACGTCATCGTGGAAAGTGCCCTTTTCGACTTTTCTGGGTTAAGCCTCTTTTTGGAAAACTTACTGCGCATGCCTAACTCTAACGGTTACCGACTGCGCAGCCGGTTTTCACCAAAAATTTCCGGATTTTTGCCAACAAACTTTCGAAAAATTAAAAGTGCTCCGATTCAAAAACCAATTACGTCATCGTGGAAAGTGCCCTTTTCGACTTTTCTGGGCTAGGCCTCTTTTTGGAAAACTTACTGCGCATGCCTAACTCTAACGGTTACCGACTGCGCAGCCGGTTTTCACCAAAAATTTGCGGATTTTTGCCAACAAACTTTCGAAAAATTAAAAGTGCTCCGATTCAAAAACCAATTACGTCATCGTGGAAAGTGCCCTTTTCGACTTTTCTGGGTTAAGCCTCTTTTTGGAAAACTTACTGCGCATGCCTAACTCTAACGGTTACCGACTGCGCAGCCGGTTTTCACCAAAAATTTCCGGATTTTTGCCAACAAACTTTCGAAAAATTAAAAGTGCTCCGATTCAAAAACCAATTACGTCATCGTGGAAAGTGCCCTTTTCGACTTTTCTGGGTTAAGCCTCTTTTTGGAAAACTTACTGCGCATGCCTAACTCTAACGGTTACCGACTGCGCAGCCGGTTTTCACCAAAAATTTCCGGATTTTTGCCAACAAACTTTCGAAAAATTAAAAGTGCTCCGATTCAAAAACCAATTACGTCATCGTGGAAAGTGCCCTTTTCGACTTTTCTGGGCTAAGCCTCTTTTTGGAAAACTTACTGCGCATGCCTAACTCTAACGGTTACCGACTGCGCAGCCGGTTTTCACCAAAAATTTGCGGATTTTTGCCAACAAACTTTCGAAAAATTAAAAGTGCTCCGATTCAAAAACCAATTACGTCATCGTGGAAAGTGCCCTTTTCGACTTTTCTGGGCTAAGCCTCTTTTTGGAAAACTTACTGCGCATGCCTAACTCTAACGGTTACCGACTGCGCAGCCGGTTTTCACCAAAAATTTCCGGATTTTTGCCAACAAACTTTCGAAAAATTAAAAGTGCTCCGATTCAAAAACCAATTACGTCATCGTGGAAAGTGCCCTTTTCGACTTTTCTGGGTTAAGCCTCTTTTTGGAAAACTTACTGCGCATGCCTAACTCTAACGGTTACCGACTGCGCAGCCGGTTTTCACCAAAAATTTCCGGATTTTTGCCAACAAACTTTCGAAAAATTAAAAGTGCTCCGATTCAAAAACCAATTACGTCATCGTGGAAAGTGCCCTTTTCGACTTTTCTGGGCTAAGCCTCTTTTTGGAAAACTTACTGCGCATGCCTAACTCTAACGGTTACCGACTGCGCAGCCGTTTTTCACCAAAAATTTGCGGATTTTTGCCAACAAACTTTCGAAAAATTAAAAGTGCTCCGATTCAAAAACCAATTACGTCATCGTGGAAAGTGCCCTTTTCGACTTTTCTGGGTTAAGCCTCTTTTTGGAAAACTTACTGCGCATGCCTAACTCTAACGGTTACCGACTGCGCAGCCGGTTTTCACCAAAAATTTCCGGATTTTTGCCAACAAACTTTCGAAAAATTAAAAGTGCTCCGATTCAAAAACCAATTACGTCATCGTGGAAAGTGCCCTTTTCGACTTTTCTGGGTTAAGCCTCTTTTTGGAAAACTTACTGCGCATGCCTAACTCTAACGGTTACCGACTGCGCAGCCGGTTTTCACCAAAAATTTCCGGATTTTTGCCAACAAACTTTCGAAAAATTAAAAGTGCTCCGATTCAAAAACCAATTACGTCATCGTGGAAAGTGCCCTTTTCGACTTTTCTGGGTTAAGCCTCTTTTTGGAAAACTTACTGCGCATGCCTAACTCTAACGGTTACCGACTGCGCAGCCGGTTTTCACCAAAAATTTCCGGATTTTTGCCAACAAACTTTCGAAAAATTAAAAGTGCTCCGATTCAAAAACCAATTACGTCATCGTGGAAAGTGCCCTTTTCGACTTTTCTGGGTTAAGCCTCTTTTTGGAAAACTTACTGCGCATGCCTAACTCTAACGGTTACCGACTGCGCAGCCGGTTTTCACCAAAAATTTCCGGATTTTTGCCAACAAACTTTCGAAAAATTAAAAGTGCTCCGATTCAAAAACCAATTACGTCATCGTGGAAAGTGCCCTTTTCGACTTTTCTGGGTTAAGCCTCTTTTTGGAAAACTTACTGCGCATGCCTAACTCTAACGGTTACCGACTGCGCAGCCGGTTTTCACCAAAAATTTGCGGATTTTTGCCAACAAACTTTCGAAAAATTAAAAGTGCTCCGATTCAAAAACCAATTACGTCATCGTGGAAAGTGCCCTTTTCGACTTTTCTGGGTTAAGCCTCTTTTTGGAAAACTTACTGCGCATGCCTAACTCTAACGGTTACCGACTGCGCAGCCGGTTTTCACCAAAAATTTCCGGATTTTTGCCAACAAACTTTCGAAAAATTAAAAGTGCTCCGATTCAAAAACCAATTACGTCATCGTGGAAAGTGCCCTTTTCGACTTTTCTGGGTTAAGCCTCTTTTTGGAAAACTTACTGCGCATGCCTAACTCTAACAGTTTACTACTGCGCAGCGGTTTTTCACGAGAAAATCGCGGATTCTAGTCAACCAATTTTCCAACAAATCAAATTGATGTCTTTTTATAACTACTATCCGAAATCGAAATTTTGTATAAAGAGAGCATAAGTGATTAGGAGGTATTTTAATTTGCTTGTTTTTTTTTATTTTTTTGACACGTCATCATTATTTTAATTCTTTTATTTTTCTTTTACTTTTAGTATAAATTTTATTTTTAATATTTTATATTAATGGAAGGTATGTAAGTGAAGTACACATTTATTTCGTTTAAAATGTTTATTAAACCACTTTTTTTCATGTACAACGCAGTTCAGTAAATTGGTAATACAATGATAATACAATGTTAGTAATACAATACTAATGAAGACTATAATATGATACAATAATATAATTATATTACAATATAATATTTCATATAATGCATAATACAATTCTAATGAACATAGTAATCTATATTTTTTATCTTCATATGCTGCATTGCGGTGAGATGTGAAGGATGTCTAATGTACGTAATGAAACTGCATATGAACGTTCTTCAAAACCATAGTTCTCTTCAAATAATTAGCTTCAATCTTCTTGCAATATGCGCTGGTAGATGTAGATCAGTTTCATGCCACAATCGAGCATTTAATCTGTAACACACAAAACGAAATTCATTACAAATTTATATAAACAATTATCATACATCATTCTATTTATATAATATATTTAAAATGTTCAAATAAGTATTAAAGTGAACATATGTAAACATATCATTGAATACAGGATAGATTTTTAAGGAAATTGAAACGTCATACATGTGTGGATAACGTGGCAGTCAACCTCTGTTAAATAATCATAATTTTTCACGTTTTGGTTTATCATGGAGCGACAAAGTCGAAGCAAAGGCTGCGTTCATTGGCACTTTCAGGACTTTCCCTAAGGGCGAGGAAATTGTAAGGAGAAGCGAATTGGAAGGAGTCCAATTCGCAAAGTGGAACGAACAACGGAAGTGCGCCGTTTATGGAAGTGGAACGTGAAACGAGGATGGAATTGAGTTAATTCGATTTTCGGCCACGATTTTGCGACATCTGCACGGTGCTTCGAACCACGCAACTTTCGTTTCACAAAACTGTGATACCAACGTTACGGGATCAAGCTAATTCAATTTTCACCGATGATTTCGCCAAACTGTTGAATAACTTTATGTTGCGCTGAAGGATTAACGTTCGAGTGATTTCGATTATTATCGGTGGTTATTGAATTAATACTTTACGGACGATTGTACAGTGTATTATATGTTAAGAGCGTCAGCACGAAAATTAATAAACTTGTGTATTATATATTTGATAAATATTGTTTCATTTTGTTGATACGAATAATATATGGGCAGTGAACAGTTAATTAAAATTTGGAAATTGAGAAATTTAATAATTTGATAATATTATACTTCCGGAAGACAAAAATCTGTAGCTCTTTTATTATCAGTAATAAAAATGGTCAAAAATTAATATACATAAAAATTGCAAATATAATTTTGATTTAATTTATTTTTGTACAGTAGCTAAACAAAGCAATTACTATGTATACTGTATGTAATATATCATATAAGAAAACGCAAAAATAATTTGTTTAAATTATACATTTCCTAAAACGAACAAAGACTAGAACAATATTCCATTGTTAAAATATACCTCACTCTACGACCTACTTTCTTTAACACAAATGAATACCAAGAAGAAATTGCATTTCTTTCATCTTTCAACCTAACCTAAACCAAAAACGAAGAAGTAAAGTTAGATTTAAAGAATCGACGATAAGATTGGAACCGCCCATCGGAACTCTGAAGAATTGAAACGAGCAGGTAAAAAAAAAAAAATAAAAAGGATAGAAAGGTGGAAGATTATCTGACAAAGAAATCGACTAGCTGGTGATCGTATTCGCAGCCGATCGCCAGAGCCGGTTTCCGGTATATTCGATTTCCTGCACGCGAGTCGCTAGGAAATTGATTCGAACGATGCGCCCTCATCGTCGCTGCATTTCAAAGTTTGGCTGGAAAAACGGCACCAACGGAGGGAATAAAGTTATCGAGGGCAAACCAACCGGAAATGCTACCGTTTCTTCTTATACGAACACACTTTTATCGCCATTCGACACTTTACCTCAATATTTACATAAATCTGCTGAATAATTTAATTATTCAATTAAGTTACTTTTTATGAACAATTTCATCAAAAATTTTATTGAAAAATAACCTTAAATTCACTTTTTTCTTATAGAATGCAATTTAAGTTATGAAAAATGTACTTCGTAAATACGAGGTAAAATGGGCGGGAAATTTAAAATGAATATAACTGTAATCACGAATTAACAAAAGTTAAATATTCAAATTTTAGGACGGAAAATTTGTTTGCATTAGAAAAGTGATATTTAATGAAGTGGTAGGTTTAGAAAATAATAATAATATAGAATTAAAAGTTTAATATAAAGTTTGACAATGAAAGTGCGCCTGCAAGAATGCAATGCACGGATGTATAAACGGTCTGCACTTACAGGCGCTCGTCCATAATTTCTCGATTTGAATAGTTAAAGTATCTATAATTTTGTAATTATATAACCTTTATATAATCTATAATTATATAACCTATAATCTATAATTATATAATTCTATATAACTAAATTTTTAAATTTCCGTATCAGCAGAAACACTACGACCTTTCCTCGACAACGTACGATTGACGACTGACGTCCCGATGTTATTGTTCTTCGCTGTGACCTCCGTTGCCATGGAGACTATGCACCAACAAAATTACGAAAAACTATAACGTATTTTCGAGATGTAATTATGTTGTGAGGTAGTCATGAAGTAATACGGTAAAAGCGTGTATACTTCAATTGAAGAAAATAAATATTAGGGTATATGAACAGAAATAACATTACAATTTACTCGGTCACGCAACAAGACAAGTATCTGATATGGGGCGATGGTATAAAAAAGAAAAACAGTCCTTGAACGCTCTCAAAACAAGACACGAATAAATTGTATACAAATGAGCACAAATATTCAACGTCTTTCTTTTCTTGCTTCAATAAAATATTATACAATATAACGTGTAGCCTCTTACAGATATTTTAAAATTTGAAATTTATAAATTTAAATACTTGAAGATTTAAAAATGTGAAATTTAAGAACTTGGAAATTGAAAAATTTATGAATTTAAAATTTGAATATTTGAAACATTGAAAGTGTGAAAATTTGAAAGTGTAAAAATTGGTAAATGTACAAATCTAAAAGTGGAAAATATAGAAACTTGAGAAGTAAAAAATTTGAATATTAAAAATTAAAAACCTACGTTAATAATTGTTATAAATCCCTAGTCCAATAAATACTGAAATTACAATAACAAATATAAACAACCAAATTCGAATATCTTTACAATCATTTAAAATTAGAATTGTAATCGTACAACCGTAAATTGTACTTTGTAACAGTTTTTCTTCCACTACCCTTATTTCATTACACTTTAATGAATGTACCTAATTTCAGTAAAAGTATAAAAGAGTTTCTGTTAAAGATAATTAAACGGCAGCAATTTATTTTCTACAATCGTTTGCGTTGTTCTAGATATAAATGTCTTCTGCAATTGCACCAAATTTATTTTTTTAAATTTGTACAATTTTCTAGATTGATTTATTAAAATTTGTAAAATCTTCTAAATTAATTTATTAATATTTATAATATCTTCTAAAACAATTTACTAAAATTTGTTTATTTATACATTTATTTATTTATACATTTAAATCAGTTTATTCAAATTTATAAAATATTCTACAGCAATTTAATAAAACTTGTAAAACCTTCTAAATGAATCTACTAAAATTTAATTAAACCCATCAGTTTATAAGAATTTATAAAATGAATTCTTCGTAAACGTAAGTCATGAAAGTCCCATTAAATGCACCGTGACGATGGACGAATATCGGCCATAGAAATTACAGTAATGTGATCACATTAATTACCGTCATTAAATACTGACACGATTCAAATTATTCATTGATTGTACACAGATCTATCCCGAAGCACGATTTATGATCAACGATGATTTGCTTTTAATTTTGGGGAATTATTAAACCACTGTTGATTTTAATACATATAAATAATTTCGATTTCAATAATTTAATTTTCATTTTGTAATATCGTTCGAAGTTCATTAAAGTAATAGCTCACTTATTACGTGAAATAATTTCTTTGTTTAATAACAACGAAGTTATTTAAAATTTAACGGCATCTTAAAAGGATCTTAGAAGTTTTGCACGATTTTCTGCCCTATAAATGCTTCCTTATCATCGTACATTCTAATTTTTTTGTTCCATTCTTCGCTACCTAATAACTGTACCCCTTATCTACATATCTATAACCCTCCCTTTTACCTAGTCACGATAAAAAGTGATCACAAGGTAGAAAATTACCAGCAACTTCATAAATATCGTTCTTACACGCGTTTCAACATAATCATATCGTACGATCTTACTCGAAGGTCGGCTGGAAGAATTTTTTCACCATTGTGCAACATAACCTTAGTTAATAAATTAGCAAGTTACCAAATTTTTTTATTTCTAAATTTTCATATTTTCAAGGTTCCAAATTTCCACGTTCTAATATTTCCAAATTTCCGAATTACCAAGTTTCCTAATTTCCTAATTTCCTAATTTCCTAATTTCCAAATTTCCGAATTACCAAGTTTCCTAATTTCCTAATTTCCTAATTACCAAGTTTCCTAATTTCCTAATTTCCTAATTTCCTAATTTCCTAATTTCCTAATTTCCTAATTTCCTAATTTCCTAATTTCCTAATTTCCTAATTACCAAGTTTCCTAATTTCCTAATTACCAAGTTTCTATGTTTACAAGTTTCAAAATGTCCACGTTCCCATATTACCGCCAACTCGTAAATTACGTTATTTTATCGAATGCAAAAAAGGCAAAGTATTTATTTGAAACTTGTATATAATTGATTTCCCGAAAAGCCATCACTATCAGATGCAAACACTATCAGGATTAGCCGAAGCTTGTTTAGGAAGCAATCGGTCAATCAAACCTTCCAAGTATTAATTGATGAGCAGAGAAAGCGAGATAAACAGAGTAGGACAGTTCCACCTTAATGAATATTGATCTGTGAAGGTAGCCGATGCTCCAGGCTAGAAGAAACTAGATCTGAATAGAGAATTTTGGTCCCTAGCGACTATAATGGGTTAGACTCATCGACCACCCTCTAAGTAAGATAAATGAACCCTTAATATCGGTATTCTGCAACGGGTACGAATGGAACGATACAAACACGCTACGGTGTTCAATAGAGAGTCATTTTGCTAACCTAATTATCGTGATCAAGGATGGTTGATTAATACTCTTGGTATTTTTAATAAAAAGGATGGAAATATTCTGAAGTACTCTGAGAATATTAGAAATTCACTGTTTTGGACAGTGAAGTTTAGAAATTTAGAATTTGGTAAATTATCAGATTTTCAAATTTGGAATTTGTTAAATTATCCCATTTTTGAAGTTGGGAATTTGAGTAATTGGTATTTTGGGAATTTGAAATATTGGAAATCTGAGAATTTGGCAATTTGGGAATTGAAGAATTTACGAAGTTAGAAATTTGAAGATTTAAGAAAATTTGAAGAATCAAGAATTTGAAAATTTTACAATATAAAAATTTGTCGAATTGAAAATTACAAAATTAGAAATTGTAACATACAAAATTTGAAAAATCTAAAAATTTGTAAAATTGAAATGTTTCAAAAATTTGCAAATTATATCACCATACAATATACGTCCTAATACACTCTAAATTCAAAATGTCAAATAAACATCCCACGAGTCGAAATAAATCATTTTAACGTCGACCTTTTCAAATGGAATATTTTAAGGAAGAATCCTCGGCATATAATTTATTTCTGTGTTCAAACATGATTCATGCAAATTGCAAATGTTTCTTTAAAAGGTCCTCGAAACGATTACACATATGTGTAAGTAATAAAGAAAGATGATATCACCGGCATGAATTGCCAGTGATGTCATCTACCTAACTTGATTGATACATCATTCCTTGCTAACTTTCTACATCAAATGCTCAAGAAATATCATCGACTACTTAACAGATATCTTGATGACGATATCATTAGCTGGAAAAACGAGGGTATTCCCGTTTGGGAATTTTTTAAGTTTCTTTGCAAATTTTTCAATGTTATTCAATGATAGTCCGTTTGAAACTGAAATTGGAGTCTTTTGAGGTTTTAGGAATTTGGGAATTTGGGGATTTTAAAATTTGAAAATTTGGGGATTTCGAAATTTAGAGATTTCAAAATTTAGGGATTTCGAAATTTAGGAATTTGGGGATTTTAAAATTTGGGAATTTGGGGATTTTTAAATTTTGGAATTTAGGGATTTTAAAATTTAGGAATTTGGGGATTTTTAAATTTTGAAATTCGGGGATTTCGAAATTTAGGAATTTGGGGATTTTGAAATTTTGAAATTTGGGGATTTCGAAATTTAAATTTTTGAAATTTGGAATTTGAGAATTCGACAATTTGTTAATTTAAGAATTTGACAATTGAGAATTTGACAATTTGAGAATTTGGGAATTTTAGAATTTGACAATTTTAGAATTTTAGAAAATAGGAACTTGAAAATTTGAATTTTAAAAATATCTAAAATTGACAACATCTAAACTTGAAACTGAGAATTGAACAATTTCCAAATTCAAAAACACCTGACCTTGAGAATTTAACAATTTGCAAATGACCAAATTTAAAACTAGTTAAATTACCAATAAAAAGTGCACAAACTATATAAAGATTAAAAATAACAAGCACGAGAAATATTTAACTTTCCTTCAACTGAGAAGTTCTTTTGATCAAGAAAGGAGATTCAATATTCATCGATGAAGATGCGTTGAATGTTTCCTAGACTAGCGCATCAAAGTGCCATTCATATTTTCATCTTTCTGCTTAATTAAGTTTCTCCTTGATCGTGTTAAACTCATTAAATGAACTTTGTGAGACGAGACGGCTCCCGTTGCTTCGAGAATTTCTTCGTACTTTTCCGAGACGCGAATCATCTTTTATCAAGCTCCTTATTCTCCATCGATTTGAATTTTTCATTTCTGGTAAGTGGTCTATTTTAACCATCTTCGAGGTTAATAAATAAACTTGTTTTGTATTGGATTGTGAGAATGATTTATATTTAGAGATTTATTTATTGTTATATTAGTGAACAGTCTCGCTATATGGCATAACGATGTTTCTGATGACGTTATATCACCAGAGTGTATACAATATTTATAAATATCTAATTGCAAGAATAAAACATGTAAGAATTTAAGATTTAAAAATTTGGAAAATTAAAGATTTATTTTCAAGTGTATCAATTTCAAATTTCTAATTAAAGTTACTTTTTGAATTTCAAATTGAAAAATTTCTAATTTGCAAATGTAGGAATTTAAAATTTCATTCATTCATATGTGTATAACTAAAAAATTGTAGAAACATACTTGTACATAAGAGTAGTTCAAATTTGGCGCCAAAAGATTAAAATTTCTAAATTCTACAATGCGAATTCTATAATACATATACAATAACTACATTTAATATCCTATTAACTTCTAAATTATTAAACATAAAAATTGTATAATTTAATTTAATTTAAAGCTTCACTTTTGTGGCGCCAAATTTGAATTACTTTGTTCTTGCAGAAGAGATTGGAATAAACTTTAGTGAAACAAATCGAAAATAATTGAAACTCAAACAATTTTAATGCATGTTTAAATTTTATTTATTCTTTCAGAAGAGATTGGAATAAAAGCTGAAATAAGTCAAGTCGTCTACGGTTCTCGTTTCCTCGTTGAAAACTGTTCGATGGAGTTGAAGACGTTGGAATTGAACGGCATAGTTCTCGAGGTGTCCCGTTTCTTCGAGTCGATCGAATTCATAACGAGGGATATATAGTGCTTGTACTTACATTCGCGTGCTTGGATCTCATCTACCAGCACGTAAACAGAACTTTATCTAAACCATTAGATTGTTATTCGTTTGTACGTACTATATTGTACACACCGATGTCAACGAGTTGGCGAGAAAATTAGTCTTGTCGAATCAGACAATAATGTGGTTGAACGTAATGTACTTTTTTGGTGATGAAATATAAGGTTTCGAAGGTTATTGCAGTTTAAATAATTCAAATTTCGCGCCAGAAAAGGCTTTCAAATTATGTCATTTTAATTGTATATATAATTGTATATTTAAGTCTGTTAATTTTCAAATTTTATGTTAAAATTGTTGCTGTTGCAATCATTAATCCCTTGATATATATAATTGGAAAAATATATGTAGGACATTAATTCGAATTTAGCGCGCGAAAATTCAAATTTATAAATGATACAATTTGAATTGTTTAACATATGTGTAATATATATGTACAAACGTACACGTATAAAATAAATGTTTATATATATTAAAATTAAACTAAATAAGTATACAGAAGTGAAAAAAGATAAAATTAGTATGTATTACATGAAATATTTATTTTGTCGAAAATATGGACTACAAACATGAGTAATAGCATAAAGTTGTACTAGAAAAAGGAACAAAATGGAACAAGGCAAGAACAACAGGAAATTACACGGTGAATTAATTACGTGAACAAGTGGCCAGCAGTCGTAACGATCGACCACAAAAACCACAAATTTCTGGGGTACCGTGTGGTAATTGCGCGAGTAAAATCGCATAAAATCCACATGTCGACCAAGAACAAAGTAACAACATCCCAAGGTCTCGAAACCCCATAGTCCCTAAATGTGAAAATTCTACAATTCCAAAGTCTGAAAACCCCGAGATCCCTAAATGAAAAAATTCGATGACTCCAAAGTTTGAAAAATCTGAAATATCTAAATTAAAAAATTCTAAGATCCCAATGTCTGAAAACCCCAATCCCTAAATTTTAAAATTCTAAAATTTTAAAGTCTGAAAATTGCAAAACTCTAAAGTCCCAAAGTCTCAACATACAAAAATCCCAAATTTGTAAAACTGTAAAACTCCAAAGTCTTCTTCTAATTAAAAACCACGCAATTAATTGACCCACAAACTTTTTAACATCGTTTCCAATACAAACATCACAGATCTCACGACTTAAACGCTTAAAAGAAATTTCACTGATTAAAAAGTGTCGACGAAAAAACGTTCTAGCAAAACCCGAGAAGAATTTTAGTATATCAAAATGTTATCGCCACGCGTTCATCGCGTATCTAAATAATTCTTCTGCGACAGAAAATGAAATCTGTTACAATTTTCAGTTTTTTTGCTTGCGAAAATTCCGCTCTGTGCGCATTCGGCGAAATTTGATAGAATCTTTGCATATAGAGAACGGTGTTCCGGGGAAAAAAACGAAAACGAGACGGACGTCATGACAAGGAAATATCTACTGTATTTTGAGTAAATATTTCGGCGGAATAAAACGCGTTTAAAATTGTTTTATGGAAATTTCTCTTTCTCTCCATTTTAAAAAATCTTGTTAAATTATGATTAAGATAGGTATGATGACTATGATGAAAATTCTGACGACTATAATGATTCTGATGACTATGTTGATGTCAAGATAATTGTGACTTTACGATACCTATAATAATATAATATGACATTGATGACTATGACAAGAACTACAATGACAATTACAACCAGGATGATTTAAAAATTGTGTGACCTATATTTGTATCTTTTCATCTATTATTGCAGAAAGCAAGAGAATGAAAGAATTGGAGCTTCAATTTGAATATTTGTATGGAAAATAATATCTTGACATACGTATATATGCATGATTGTTGTTTTGTAACGTGCTTGACTTGTTTGTAACAGAGATATTTTTAGAAAATAATACAGGAAAATGGCAACCTTCGAAAATGGTTCATGACACGGTTTGGAAAATTTCGGTGGATCTTTCGATACACGCGTTTACCTGGCATGGGTAACTTGTCTATTGTTCCAACGAACTTTTCATCATCCTATTGTTCGTTTCTTTTATTCCCGGTCAGTAAGCAAAGAAATTCGGCCGAACGAAAATACGCGGATCAAAATGCACAAAAATATGTTTTTAATGCTTGATATTTTATAATTAATTTAGTAAAATGATTTTCAACAGATTTTAATTCGTAACCGAACTCTGAAGGCTTCACGCTTAATTTAGATTTAAATCAAATATATAATAAATGTGTGATTAAAATTTAGATATAAATTGTTATTGGATATTGTTAGTTTTATAGCAACACGATTTATTATAGCAATTCACATACAATAAATGATTATAGTAACCAGTTACTGTAAATACTTATAGTGAATAGTAAAATATTAATAATATTTTTCCGAAATAATTATAACACTAATAGAAATAAAAATGCACTAGTGTTATGCGTCCTCGCAAAATTCCTCAGCACATCCGACGAATTAAACTTGGTCAAACTGCGAACAGGGTGAGCATTGTGTTTTAGCGAGAATTTCAATCAACATTGCAAACACAGCAACGTGAAATTATATCGGTGAATTACGAGCCAGTTGGAGGTTGAAAATGAAACTAAACCAACGTATTAAGAGTAAGACAAGAGCAAAGCAACAAGCAACGTTTTCATCCGTTACAATATTACTGGCTGTAACGCGGCATGATGGTACACGCCCATAGAACGCGGCACTGTACACCCTGGAAAATGTACAACGCCACGTGCTAATTATACCATAACGAGCAACACGGTGCATCGCTTGTACGAGTCGATAATACAAGCGCGTTTGTCTTTACGCGATTAAAGACAAGGTTGGATCCGGTACGTTATAGTCTGGTTCCTCCAACAATTATAATTTTAATTTCCTACGATTTACGGGATCTAGTTTTGCGATTTAGGGATTTTGGTTTTTGGGGGTTTTGCTATTCAAGGACTTTAAGCTTTGGTAATTTTGTAACTTGAGGATTTTGGGATTTGATAGTTTTGCCATTTAGGGATTTTGAGATTTGGTTATTTTGTTATTTAGGGTTTTTGAGGTTTGGCAGTTTTGCAATTTAGGGATTTAGAAGATTGAGAATTTGGAGACTTTCGAATTTGCAAATTTAGAGATTTGGAGAATTTGGGAATGTAATTAATTTGAGATTTTCAAAACTTGAAAACTTAGCCACTTGAAAAATAAATAACTTGACAACTTGAAAACTTAACAACTAAAAAGTTGACAACTTAACAACTTGAAAAGTTAACAACTTGAAAACTTAGCCACTTGAAAAATAAATAACTTGACAACTTGAAAACTTGACAACTTAACCACTTGAAAACTTAACAACTTGAAAACTTACCAACTCGCAAACTTGAAACTTTAACAACAAAAAAACTCGAAAACATGAAAGCTTGATAAATAAAAAATTGATAGAGTCCGAAGGCCCATTCTATTCCCCATCTAATTACTCGAATGGATGTACGCGAACGATAAATCAGCAGTCACGACAACGAGCAACAGTGCGAATGACGGAAACGGAAGTTTTCCCGTGGCTGTTGCGATCAGAGCTCACAACTTTCCCCGCCAGGTTCCCTGGCTGGTCCTAAAGTGATTAAAGTTTTTGTTTCAACTGACTCGACCCTGTTCGACGGCTACTTTTAATTAAAAGAATAGTAGAAGCTTCTTGAAAAGGGAACACGAACTTTGCTACTGTGGGAGGCTGAACTTTCTTTCGGATTATTAAGGATAATTATATTGTTCGATGATATGATTGCTTCTAAGCTTTTTCCTATCTATCATATGTTAAATTTGAAAATTATATGAATTAGTATTAGATAATTATAATACTTTGAATTATAACAGTACTGTTATCAGGATTTTCTGTTAAAATATTACTTGTTCAATGGCGGGATGAATGTATAGAAGACTTAATATATTTTGATAATATAATGTTTAAAATTTCTGTAAAATATTGCAACTTCGACTCAAAATCAAATTGAAACTTTTGAATATTAATGTACACGCAAATTTACAAATTTGCCACCTCGTTATTGTGTCCATCCACATACATTACATTTGCGCGCGCAGAGAGCGTCTGAAAAAATACGAACCAATCAGAATCGTTCTTTTATCTGCGCGCGCAATTTTCGCGTCTGCGCGCGCACTTCTCGCGCTTCGATTAGATCGTGTTTTTTCTTAATAATTCAAAAACGAAGCTTCAAATCCCATTTTTGCAAAGGAAAATCTTATTCGGAATGACGTCCTCTACCACCCCTTTCAGGGAGTTACACTACTTACGAGACACCCTGTATAAATACAAATCATGTATGAACATAGTTATCTATGTACATTAACTTTAACAAAATTAAAATAAAACTTGTATCATGTTTTGTTTTCTTTAATCTTGAAAGGAAAAATTGTGTTTAATTTTGTGCAATTTATAAACACGTTAATGCAATTAAATGTATTATGAATGTATATAGGAATAGTAAATCTACAGCTGGAATTACAAATCGTGCAACGTTTCTTCGTACGTGGACATAAATTAACATCTACACATCATTACTATACAAGACCAGGCACACGAGATGTATCAAGTGCACGATTAATGGCTCGGTTTTAACATCGCTAAAAGCACCAATTTGTTCCCAAAATTCGAATGCATTTACAAAGGAAACGCATTGCCCCGCTGTTTACCACGCTGCTACGTTTGCAACAATGTGTGTTGATACCGCGTTGTTCTATTTCATTTATTACACTGCATTAAATAGTAATTACTTTGGTCATTTTCGACACGAACTATGGGAGCTACACTATCGCTTAAGTGTTGGAACATTTAACTTAAATGACCACTATCGGTGCAGGAATTTTTATGCATTCATTAATTCGCAATTATTTTAATCATTTGAATATAATGCATACAAAGTACTGACTTTCTAAATAATATACAGAAGATACGATTTTTACTGAAAATAAATGTCAAATTTTATTTTAAGTAAATGTAAAATTATTTTTGGATGTACAGGATCCTCTAAATAGAATGATCATTTAGTCAAATTGTTTGAATTCTCTCATTTCATGTTTTTTTCTGCTTTCTTTTTAATAAAGTAAGAACTAAATTGTTATTTTAATACAATTTTCAGTGGATTAATAATTGTATGTCTCTACTATTATGTATACTTATGCGTAACGTGATACAAATTTTGTGCAAAGTGTCATAACAGCTGTATAATTTTTTGTCAGATTATTTCGAAACTTAACAAGCGCCTTAAAGCTTCCGAATGGTATAATTTATTTTTAGAATATCAAGATAAATTATTCGTAATGCGTAGATTTATCGTGTCTGATATTGGAGAATTTGCATGAAAATTTTCGACGACATTTTTAACACCGTTCCAATTGATAATCGTTTCATTGTGTGAATGAAATAGCTGCAGTACAACAAGCCTGATGCATGTTCCCAATGTTTTTAATTATACTCCCAAATATATTATAAACGACTGGCTTTGTTTTATTGTTATTCGTTCGAATGACTAAAATACCTGCGATAATTCACTTGTCAATTTTAATTTTAAATGAACGCATTCCAACATTGTTTCCGGCAACAACCGCCATCGATCATAATTCAATGATTTTTATAATTTCAATAACTGCAAGTCGTTATACCGGCGCAATAAATTCTTCTTAAATCTTGATAATTTAATTACACGAGCAAATTTGCAGTACAAAAAAAAGCACAGTTTCATGAATCCGTAGCAGCTTATTTGCATGAAAGCGCGATAAAAATATTACCCCTGATTACGTTTATGACAAGATGAATATTCGTTCGACGAGTGCTGCAATTTGAAAATCAAGATTGAACCGCAGGAAATACGTGCTATATGAAATAATTCATTGACGTGCAACGTGTTCATTAACACTTGAAAAATCGGGATCAGTCGTATGCCTACGCTCAAATTAAAAATAAATATTCCACATAAGAGATTTAACAATAAATTAATTTTTTGGGTTCTCTACACATTATATGGCTACGAGTTGTACTACCTCGGGTTATATTGCCACGTGTTATATTACCACGTGTTGTACTACCACGCGTTATATTACCACGTGTTGTATTACCACGCGTTATATTGCCACGTGTTGTACTACCACGCGTTATATTGCCACGTGTTGTATTACCACGCGTTATATCGCCACGTGTTGTACTACCACGCGTTATATCGCCACACGTTATATTGCCACGTGTTGTACTACCACGCGTTGTACTACCACACGTTATATCGCCACACGTTATATTGCCACGTGTTATACTGCCACGTGTTGTACTACCACGCGTTATATAGCCATGTGTTGTACTACTACGAGTTATATTTCCACGCATTACTCTACCACGCGTTATATTGCCACGTACTGTAATCACCACACATTGCCTTCATCATGCATAGCCACATGATACATCGGCTCGCATCATACAGCCGTACGTTATGATTACCACGCGTTATATCGCCACTCGTCATACTTAATCAGGACTAAAGTCACCCTATATCATCATAAAAGCACCTCAATATTGCAACTTAAAATAAAAAGTCCGGAACTGTTATTTTCACGAATTTTACTGTTTTTACGTTAAAAACTAGAAACCTTAAAATGTCCTTATATTACATACATATTTCCAGGATAGGATTTGCAGAATCACAGCTTTGTGCATTTTACCCGACAAAGTATTTTAAGCAGAAAAGAACATAAACCGAAAGTACAACGAAATTTTTTTATTACGCATTTTGTTTCTCTTCTCGTGAAAAATGGAAGATTAAATAATTCATTACAACGAAGGATACTTTTTATATTCTTTAAAAAGCAATACTATTTGAACATTTGTAAGATAATAATCGTTAATAATTATTAAGAATTGGCAATATTTAATAATTCGTGAAATGATTATAATTTCCAATAACCGATAACAGTTTACGAAGTACCCATTTGCGATAAAACGAGCGTGTAATATAACCATACAACGTGCGGCGATATAAATTCTAATTTCAGTTGTACAAATATAATTTTACCGGTGACAATGAATAATTCTAGAATGCAGTACGATCTTTTCCGTTCTGCACACGAAACATTTATTTTCAACAAACGAGTCATGCCCTTATCAATTAAGTACTCTTATCAAACACGCACGATAAATACGTATGTGACTCGCAACGGTCCCTTCAGTAACTATTTCATTATACAAATTGTATATTGCAATAATTGTGAAGGAAAATACGATGCATTTATTACGGCTATAATCATATGTACTCGCATATTTTTGATTAAACGTGAAATTGAACATTTATAATTGAAGAACGGTATAATTATGCGATAAACCTTTGCATGCTTTCAGATTATTTATTAACGTTCTTATCACACGGCTAATTTAAATATAATATCGTATTACTTCGTGTTTCCTACCTACAATTTTCAGAATTTTCAAACGACAGAATTATAATCAAAATGAAATACACGTATTACCTGATAAATGAAAATTTTACAAATAGTTCCTCGCGATTATTTTTTTATAGATTGTGGATTAATACTGTTTCGTTATCATTTATTTCAACAAGATTAGAATTTTACAAATATCCTATAATCGCTTTTTATATATTTTTTTAATTAATATCGTGTTATCACTTGTATCGTGTACTTGAATTTTACAAATAATTTTTTGGAATATTTTTATTAATGAACAATAATAAAGAAATATTTTCTTCTGTAATCACCATTAGTTTAAAATGCAACTTTGAACTAAAAACATACATATCAGCAGATACACATAAATTTTTAATTATAAATTTTCGATTAATATCTTGCAATTTTTATATTTACCATTGATCAACTGCGAATGAAATAGGAAACTAAGTATAAATGCTAATAAAAATTGAGATCTTTCGATGCAATCACAACTCACGTGAATAATTTATCAAAACTGTATCAAGGTTATCAATAATCAGATACAGTGTCAAAAAGCAGTACAATGATAATTGAAAATTCAACGTGAGAAATAGATAATCGTTTAACACTAAAAGCAACATCGATACACATGTTTTAGAAGTACCTCCTCCAAAATGATACAATGCAATTCAGAATACAAAGTGATATGATCTTATCACATCATTTACGATTCTTGAAGTTGCATGCTTATCGTATGATACATAAAAAATTCAATTATCGCGTTCAATAATGTATATCGCGATGCAATATTTATAATCGAGAGACAAACGCATAATCTTGTCAAATTTAAAACATTTGACAAATTTTATCACCCAGTGAATAAGAATAAAAATTAAGAAATAAAAATGAGCAATCATGGAATTTGAAAGATACAAGTTTTAGAAAATATTAAACGAAAAGTTTGTATAAAAAAAATTATGAAAGTAAAAATGTTAGAAAAAACTGTATTTTATAAAAATATAAAAAATGTGAAAATTGTTTCGCTTAATACGATTGTTTGAATTTAATTTATTATTAGAACGTATAAAAGTTTATTTGTAATAAATCCGAACGAAGAGAAAAAATAAACAGTATGAAAAAATACAATAATTTAAAAACGTGTGAAAAACCGAGATGTAAATTCTATCATAATATTATAAATTCTATTAAATTCAAGCACAATAAATTGTTTTTATTTCACCGAATTGGTAAAACCTACAAAATGATTAAAATTTGAAATGTTTTTATCTCCGTCCGGCAATAGAAAACATTTTATGTAAATATATATTTGTATAAACAACCGCATTCAATTTAATACCGATAAAAATAAACGAAATACGAGTATTTTCCTTTTAAATTGTATACGCAGATCAAATTTAACCGCTGCACAGATCGTTTCACGTATAAAACCAAAAATATTGAAAAAAATAACAAAAATATGTAATACTATTTCTTCCCCTTTTTTATTGATATGTTTTCCTTTTGCTGGTTTGTTTTTCATTTATTCGATTCGTCGGCAGATAGAACACTTTCAGAACGAAAAACAAATTTTTTCATGAGACCATTTGAAGAATTGGAAATTGAAAAATTTGGTAAATCTTAATTTCAAGATTCATAAACTTATAAATCTAACTACAAAAATTTCTATATTAAAAAAAGTCCCTAAAAGGATTTTAGGTGACACGATCTCGTTTACTCCTCAGGCACTTTCAAAGTATTTTACAGTTCTCACTAAATATATCCGAAAATATTGATTCTAGAGAAAAAAGTTCGAAACAAAAAATGAAGCTCATAAAAAGCTCTGCAAAGAAGATTATATACATTTTTGTCGTCAACCTATTATTTTGGCTGTTATGAGCTAATCAATACATGTTTCACAGCAGACATTATTTTTTCTAATACATACCGATGTATGTACTTATATTTGGCTCTTTAAAAAGGAATTTATCACATCGGGAAAAAAATGGCTCAACTGCAAAAAGGTTGCCGAACCGTAGGAAAAAAGGTAAAATTGATTGGGCCCAATATCGTATTCACTTTGAAGACGTTCCTGGCGACACGTCACGTCTTATCACCTGTTACCTGCAGATCTGGTCGCGTATCAGACACGTTGCAGATACGTACGCTGAAATCTCACGGTATCTCGTGATGCGTCGTTATCAGAGAAAAATCGTGGCGTTCGAGTCGCACAGACGCGTGCAAAACCGATCGCAAACGACAAGGGGCCACCGTGTGAAGGAGAGAGGAAGAAGAAAAACAAAAGCGCGGCGAAGGATAACGCTGAAAGGAGATGAAGATAATGTAAGGGAGCCGGAAACGAAGAGAGGACAATAGACTGTCGAATCGACGCGTCAAGTCAACGGTCTTTTGTCTGCGTTTCACGGTGTCCACGAACGTGCCACGACGATCACAAAGAATCGAAATCACGGAAAATAGATCGTATAAACGTTTCTGAAAATCATTCGAAGAATCCGTTCGGAACGATCGATGGTCCATTGTGAAACAGAGCGATCTTAATAGCGAAACAATCTTCGACCACCACGTATTTGTAAGTATTCTTCTTTCGTTTTCATACTATGGAAAATTTTTAATGTTATTCGTTGGAATTCTTTTTGGAGGTTTTATATTGACTCAAGTTTATGGATTTTTAATAAGTGATGTTTGTGTACATTTAATTTTTTATGTGAAACGGAATTTTTTAACCTTGTTCAGTATGGCAGTGTAAAATTTATATAAAATTCGAACTACTATAAATTGCGTAGTTTTTCAAAATTACAGAATTCAGGGAGAACTATAAGAGATTACTATCTAATCAAGTTACAATTATTTTCTTACGCTATTTTATCTTTCAAGCTTATCTTTCGTTCGATTTAAAAATAGAATTTTTTGTGATCTAGTCGTGAGTTTTAATCTAGCTTAAACATCACTAAGGACGTGTACTAATACATATGTATGTTACATAGCAATTATGTTCCTGTACTAAGAATCAAATATTCGTTTATTATTCAGTTTTCGCATTTCAATAAAATCTTTTACTTTTCGTGATTATTGTTTCATTTATTATCATTGGGTTAATATTTGATTTTGATAAAAATAACATTTGGGTCTTCTTGAAGTTAAAACATCGTTTTATCGATACTTTTCTAACGTTACAAACGCGTTGCTATAGTTACAAAAACGAGAAATGGTGTTTGTCAAGTTTGGGTCGAATATTGTCAGGTAAGATGACGTTTCAATGTTTGCCTTGTTTTTATTCTTCCGACATGTTTTTTCACTCAAGTTTTTATCGCGTTGCTTACGAAAAAGGTATCCCACATACGCAGATTTTAATAAAATTTTACTATATTCTAGTAAATCAAACAATATGTAATTTGATATCTATGGAAGAACAATTTGGAGAAGGGTGAAGGGCGGAATTAAAACACTTAGATAAATTGCACACTTCGCTTTCATAAAGTCATTTAATCAAATCCCATTTATTGAGTAATAAATAATTTACATTTAACATTTAAATTTCTTATTCAGAATTAAATTGTAATCATTAATTCAATAATTCTATAATCAAAAATTAAAATTTGGTTCCTAATCTATTAAAATTGAATTATAATTAAATCAATAACAGTTGTATTTAATTAAAGATTGAAAATTGTTTTTTAATTGATTGTTGTAAAGCAGAAAATTAATTTTAATTCAAAAATTTAAATAAAAAATTTAATTAATTAGTTAAAATATTTAGTTTGATTTTAATTTGTTAAAAATTAGATTCTAATTATCTATTTGAAAGTGAAGTTTTTGATTGATAATTTATTAAAACTGAATTATAATCATTCGGTTAACAATTTCAATTTCACTCTCAACATAAAAATATTTATTTATGAATTATAATTTGACAATTTAAAATTATTAAATTCGAAATCTTCTGTCTTATAATTTACTTCATAAAACGTTTCCTGGAATTAAAAATATACCCGCTATTTTTAGCTATTTATTTTTTATTATCATATATTACCATACGATTAAAATCGATAACATTTGGTGCCTTGTTCTTAGTTATTTTGTACACAAATATATTGAAACCACTGATTTCATCAGAATATAAAATTTGATCATTTTTATTCTCAGTGCCAGTTCTTCGCACGTTCCAGTCGAATTTCATCGTGTCAATATCTACTACCAAAAAACAGAGCTGACCGAAATAGCGAAACCAAGCTCGGATATTAACCGAACGTGAAATATTTCGAGCGCGTTTTAATGTTTTTTTACTATTTGTATGGGATTTTTGCTTTGTCAGCTGTCGTAAAAAACGAAATCTGACACTAAGAGAAAGCTTTCAACGAGGTTAAAATTGTAATCGATTGCTTTTATCTTATGCCGAAATCTGTGAATTTTATCATTTTTTTTTTTATTTACGTTTTAAATTTTGACAATCAATACCGCTCTCGTTTGTCGTTAATGACTTTTTCGTATAAATTACAATTTTCTATTTATTTAAATTTTATAATTACTCTCGAAATAGCGGCAATGAAAATCGCGTTTATATTTCTAATTAGAAGCTATGAAAACCAATATATTCGAGTTAAATTCTACACAAAAATGCTTTCAAAACTCCTCTATTTTTCCGCATGCGGACCGCGTAAAACGTGTTCTGTTTCAACAATTTTTAATCATTATATTCCTTTGCTATAATATTTGCTTGTACCGTAACAAATGGCCGATTTCGGAACATAGAAAGTTTCATGTGGTTTCGTGACATGAAAACTTTTTACCGGAAAGTGCCTCTTATGGTGTATCAATTTTCAAAATTTTGAAATCATAGAATACGGTTTCAGGGACCTTACATTTCTTATTTTGCATATTCTAGAAATATTTATATAACATAAATACCACTGATCCGAATATAAATATCTAGTCATAACATCAATTGAGAATTTGGAGAAATTATTCACTGTAATTTGATATAACATAGTATATACAAATAACTATACAAATAAATATACAAATAACATTATAGTTACAAATAATTATTTATAATGATCATTTGCAAAAAAATACTAATGAAAATAATAAAAAATAATAATGATAATTATTCAAATTTGTTAATCATGATATATCTTTAAAAATCAGTACTGTTTACAGAATCAATACAAATGGTCGCTGTCGTTTTGATACACACTATATTTCATTTTATTGGTTATGAATGTAATCTAAACAAATCATCTGTTTAATGTAGCGTGAAAGAAATTCGTGTACGGATAATTCACGACAAGTTTGAAACCGTTTTCTAGGTAAAAGTCATTAAGCAAACCGGGCTGATCGTGCTTCTTATTCACCGATCGACTGTTGCGATGCGTTTGCATAAAGTTCCGTTCGCACTGTGCGAAATTGTTAACGGTAGCGATAAATTGGCACTCGTAGCTTATCTCTCGTTATCTGTTATTTATCCTTTTTCAGAGCACGTCGCTTTTGTAGCGCTGATAAATTGTTTCAACTGGGTCATACGTTCACCATGGTGAGCTTTTCCTTTTTCCTCCCCTCTTTACCTTTCTTTTTCGTCTTTCATTTCATTCCCGGCATTTGTGCCGTGTTAGTTGTCCAGAATTTATCAAATTCTCCCCGGTGTTTAGCCCGGGGAAAACAGAAAGGCGAGACCTACGCCTTTAATGAATTTTTTGTGCGATTAAACTCCCATTATGATATACGTTCACGGGTATATATGTACAGGGTCGTATATTCCGCTAAGATTAATCTCCTGCGGCAGTAATTACGCGAATGTTGCACGCATACAATAAATTCGAGGCGATCGTTACTTTGATTTAGTGGTGGTCTGTTCTTACAAGTAGCAAATTGACTCGACTTTCAAGGTTATAACTTTAATACTTCCGTTTAATACCAATGGCGTAAGTAGGTGGATCTTAAAGTAACCGCGAATCTATCGAAATTCGTTGGCAAAATTGAAAATTTTTAATTCTGAGGATTTTTAAATTTATAAATTTAGAACTAAGAAAATTATTTTCCATCTCTATAGTAAATATAGATTTGTACTTCAGTAGTCTAGTTATTACTGTTGCGATAACCGAATAACGATTCGATAACGAAAAATTAAATCGTACCGTTCTCCGTTCGATATTTCAGTCGCGTTCGATCTCCTTTAAAGGAGCCCACTATCGATAATCGCTCCTCGAATCTTACGGTTCAACATACGCGTGGAACTATTTAATTCGATTGTTCTATTCTAGTAATTCAACCAAGTATGATACAAAAGGTACAAATTGTACTGTATATCTAAGAAAGGGTATTGCGAAACTTTCCCGCCTATTTTTAAACTACCGCATGAGTCAAAATATTGCAAAATTTAACAGCATCACTGTTCCATATATAAGATCTCTAAATTGAAGGGCAATATCAAACTTTAACTTACTAATTTCTCTTTGTTACAAGCGAGAAAAAATACATCCAAATGCACGCTTTATAAAGAATACGTAGAATGTATTGAAGGATTGTACTTTTTATGTATAAAGATTACCTGATTTTATTGACCGATTATTTCTTTAACGATTAATACAGCCTTGTGTACTTACACAATTCGATCGCGTACCGCATTAGACACTTTACTAGATCCACGATTGTCACGGTCTCTCCTTCACCCAATAGTGACATTAGAACCACGTGACCGTAGGATCTATGACGCATGCGCAGTCGGTCGAGCGGGTGGTTTGCTGCCAAGCTCGCACGTGCGTTCAAATGAATCTAGTTGCGTTCCAGTAGTTTCCAGTATCTACGAAGGATTTACAGTGGCGTCGTCGATCCGTTACGTCTGTCGCGACAAGAAAAGTGACGAAAAAAGAAGTCGGAAGTTACGTGAATCACGGTGAGTGATGACGAACGTGTCTAACGTAAGGTTTGATGGTCGAATCAAGAAATACAGAAGCCCATAACCACACGGCGAATCGCTAGCGACCCACGTGCGACGAGAATATCTGTTTTGCATACATGACACGGTTCGCCGTGCAACGATTTATAACGTGTGTCGCGTAGATGTCACGTAATCGCAAAAATTCACGCGACATTGAATATTCTTATTGGTTGTGTTGCAACTGACGCGAAACGAGATACCAGCTGTTAGACTGTCATTTCTTTTTTCCGCTATCGTTTGATGGCGTAGACAGTGCATTCGTTACAATTTCTTGTTCCGTGTGTTATTAATATTAATAGTTTTCACGCGACGTGTTTCTGTGTTACTTTATCTTCGATAAATATTATATCACCTTGCATTTGGCACGGTTTTTTTTATTCGGACACGCGTTCGAAAGAACGTTGAATTGCGGTGTTCGATCGTAGACGCATTTTTGTTCGGTGAATAATTTCTAATATAAACGTAGAAGGTAAGACGGTCAATGTTATTATTAGACGTGTCTTCAGCTATTAGTCTTTTGTTGCGAACTGTATTTGTGTACTGTATTGAATTTCAAGGTCGAACTTACCGATACACGTACGATCTTACTCTACGAATGTACCAAAATATCTCGCCCTTGTACAAAAACTGAGTGCTTAATCCAAACATTTGCTAGAGGAAAATTTAAGTTCGAAATATAATTTTCAAGAGAATTTATACGTTAAACGTTTAATTACAAATATTGCATATACATTGTACACTAAACATTTGTATTAATTTCATACACCACGTGTACATACATACTATACAATATTCCAAATTCTGAGATTTTCAAATTTATAATTTGGTAATTTGAATATTTAAAAATCTATACACATAATTTAATACATAGTGAGTTAGAAAAATATTAACATTTGTTTAACAAACAAGTTGCATTATATTTTGTTATGTATTACACTATATTATACTGCTCATTAAGATTCTGCTAATTAGATATTATAATAATATTTTAAAGTTGTTTTTGATATTATTAATCCTTTTTATATATTATTTGCAGATATTAACATAGAAAAATGGTGTCATCAACAGTAGTGGAAAATGAACAGTCTAGCACACCAAGGAAATCTTGTGCAGTGGGTATTGGCCCAGGCAATTATCAGTTAGTTGGCTGGGACATGGATAGCACTGGCAAAAGAGTTATAGATGAAATATGCCAAATAGCTGGTTACACACCTAGTTCCTCATATTCTCAGTATGTAATGCCATATAATAATCTCAATCCGCCAGCCATGAAAAGGCATAATATGAAAGTTGTAACTATTGGCAAATATAGAGCACTTAAAGATAATAAAACTAATAAGGTATTCATAGAGTTTTAGTAATGAAATATTGCTGTTATTGTATTTAGTTATGTTGTATTCAATGAACTTTTACAGGTAATCAAGACTAAGAGTGAAGTCTTTGCACTAACAGATTTCTTAACATGGCTAGAATCTATTAAAGGAGATGCAACGGATGGAATAATACTGGTCTATCATGAACCACGCAAAGTTATCCCTGCCATGTTAATAGAATCCTTAAAAAAATACAATTTGTTGGAAGGATTTAAACAAATTGTAAAGGGTTTTGCGAATGGATTTAATGTTGCAGAAGTGAAATGTACAAACACAGTTCATTCGTTTTCTCTTAGAACATTGTCTAAAACTTTACTTAATCAGGTAAGGCAATTTTTTAATTTTTTCATTGGTGTTTCATTTAATATTATAGAACATTCATAAATTATAATAACTTTAAAATATTTGCCTGAAGGAAGTAACACACTATTTTAAATACATACAATGAATATATCATAGTAACTTTTATAATTTTAGGAAAAACAATTAGATAATGCAAAAAACAGAGCATACCTGGCGTTACAAATAGTACAACACTTAAGTTCACTTGAAGATACCAAAGGAAGCGAAGTAAATGGTAGTGGAGACAGTGATAGTGCCATGAAGAAAACTGTAGAATTTATTAGGGAATTTGTTCAACCAGTAGAAATGGAAGAACAAGAATATGCAGGTATGTAAACTAATTATATTGAATTACATTCAAGTATGTGATATGTGTTGCTCTTGTTTCAGAGTTGAAAATAGTATTCGAACGTCAAAATAGTTTAAGACCTATTTTCGGAATGTACCGTGAGAATCGTCGAGAACGCCAACATGCTAGTCCTTTACGACGGTTACTCGCTGAAGCAGGAATAGAATATTGTCTATTACAAGTGTGTATAATATAAATATTTATAATATTGTCAGTCATGAAAATCTACTGAATCAATTAATCGACAATGTTTCTTTATGATATAGGAAGCGTGGAATAACGAGAATAAAGAAGGTTTAGAAAAGTTAATTAAGAAGAAATTAACAACAGTTGATGAGAAGCAAATAGAAGAGCTACTAATTATTCTTGAGGGCTATTTTGATCCCGAGAAGAAATCTAAGTTAAGAATATCAGGAGAGAAAAATGAAATAAAAACGGAGAATTCTCAAATCAACGCCGACAAGGAAAATAATAATAAATGTGGGTCTGGTGCTGAAAGTCCAGATACTACCACCACTAATTCACCGCTTAAAATAAAGACCGAACCTTCGGAGAACATTACAGTTTAAGCAAATGAACAAGAACTGAGCGATTTAGTTCTCTACTTCAGTGCCTTTTAACTAATTATAAGGTCAATATTGTTATCAGTAACTAAGTTTACGATCATTCCGTTCATTCTTATCATAATATTATTCGAGTGTGATAAAACATGAGTGTTATTTGTTGCAGTATTGTATTTAAATTTTTATTTTCATTATAACAAACTAGATACTGTATCCTTGGAAGATACAAAACTAGATTAGAATTAGTTAACGAACATATGTACAAATAACACGTTATTATTTTTTGTTATTTAACGATAAAGAAATATTTAATGATTCGTTTTTGTTTAACGATTAATTTTATGATCGTTGATTTTTTATTTAATCAAATTAACGTTGTAACAAGTGATTGTTTAGAGACTGGTCGACATGAAAATAATATATTCAGACGTCAAATAAGTTTCGTTTTTCATTATATTTGAGATTAAGAATATGACTTATTTTTGTTTCTTTTTTTTTATTTTCTACTAGCAAGCTTGCGTACAAAGTACATAGTGATATTAATTTAAAAACAAATTATATATATACTTATATTTTTGTACCGCAAGATTTCTTAAAACGGGTAATGCACATGCTGCATTTACATGTTAAATTTCATTGTATTGAACAATTCAAATAAAGACTTGGAATCGCGCCAATTTCTTGCCTCTGATTTTCAATCCTTGCAGTACTGTTACGTATAATATATGTGATTACGAAACCTAATTTGCAAGCGATTAAAACGTTTCATTATCATGTAACACCATTTTACATTCTCAAGCGATAACGGCACGTTTGAGGGCAAAAACAACAGAAAACTGCAGCGTGACTTCTCTCTGTTATAAGGCGTATCTGAAATCTGTGCAGCCATCGAGATAAAGCCAGAAATGAATTAAATATATGAATGCCTATGCAGTGGACCGTTGTATCCGCTTATGGACTTCCATAAAGCATGCCGGACGCCTCGGAGCGTAAACAGGCTGGTGCACCGCGTAGAAGTTTAAAGAAGTATTTACTTGCTAAGAAGAAGAGTATCGACGTAGCTCTCGTTGGAACTAGGCAAGGTTTAAGTGTACGACGAAACTTGGTTTAAAGCGGCTTGTCGCGTTTACCGGAAATTTGCGACTATCTAACAGAGCGTGAACTACGACGATTTATTTCCTATGATTCTCCTTCTATCTCTTGATTGATAACAGAGTATACTGGAAGTAATGAGATCTATTTTAGTCGCCAGAATTAAACGAATAAATGAAACTAGGATTTTATTTGAACAATTGTGAAATTTTGAACATGCAAAAGTTACGTTGTAAAATTCTTACCAAATTACTGTTAAGAATATTTTTGTTATTTTATTGTACTATTAAAAGTATTACTTTTAATGAGTGCTATTCTAATAAATATTCCTAGTTTTAACAAATCATTACTTTCACAAAAGTTTGTTGTATTATACATGACTTTTAATATCTAATTAGATAACTAAAGTTTGTAATTTTCTAATAACGTTGATGATGAATTCCTATGGAATTTCAATCATCACCCACATGTGGATGACGCAGTAGTTAACATGTGATACTGATTTTCCCTGACCTATAAAAATTCTACTACGTTATTGAGAATGTTAAACAAAACTTGAACTGTATTAGGAATTTTTATTTCTATATTACATATAACTGAAATAGAATAATTGAATATAACGAAATTGCCAACTGATAAAAAATTATTTTTTATAAAATGTGTGTATATATCAGACACTAGACTTATCAATTTTTATTTTTCTACGTATAACGAACCGTAACACAATATTCGCACTGCATCACGATTACTGTAAGAGGCAGCGAAAAGGAAATTGCTGTTACTGAGAGGCTCGTTAATCGAGGGACCATGGCCGCAAGAAAGTATAGCGATAATTAATAATCCAATGCTGGTAGAGGTCGCTATATCTTTTGTTATAGAGCACAGTTGGGATTCTAATAGCGGAAATAAATTCGATCACACGATATAATAAATATCAGTGTCCGCTAGTAACACCGGTGGTATTTTTGATGTATTATCGTGGTACCATATGAACTTTGAAATATGTTCAATTAGAATAAATATATCAGTTTGAAATTGAAAATATGAAATATATTACTTTATTCCGTGTTAAGTGTTTGATTTTGAAATATATAAAGTTCAACATTGTAATTTAACCCGAAATACCAAAATGGCGTCTAGGGCACCATTTACTAACATTAAATATTAATAAATTTTTTAGTATCACCAAATTTTTCTTTAATATTAAACAGTGAAGTAATTATTATTATATCAAAATTACTGATTGTTTATTACTTTTTTGACGACTAATGAAATAATTATAATTGAATAAAAATGAATATAAAAATTATTTCATTAAATAAAAAATATCAAATATTCAAATAAATTCTCATTATTAAAAATTTGACATTTAAAAAAAAATTACTCTTTTATGTAGTTTGTAGACCTGGGTAAGTATCAGTTTCTCTCGAATTTAAACTGATTTCAAATTTCAATCACATCGGTATTAACATTGAAATTTAATTGAAAAAATCAAATTGAATTTTAATCGATAATATAGACATATACGAAATATCGTTTGGACAGCGTATAATAAAGATCCCTCCATCAATTTCGTTTAATTTTGTTAATACGAACTTTAAAAGAACAAATTAATGTTTTAATAAGAGTAATATGTGGACACCCCTATGAGCATTCAATTAAAAAGGAGTAACTCCATGTAATAATTCTTGTTGAAAGAACTTCCAAGAAGTGTTCTCGATTCCTAAACTTTTTTTTGCAGTTTTATTACTGTAATTTTTCACGAGTCTCGGATTTCTGCGTCGACGGAATTTCCGACTTCCGAATACGTCTGAAGTTCAACATTCACGGACAGATAAATAGACAAGATTAGATACTGTTCACTGTAATTGCATATAGAATAACATAAAAATCATTTAGATCCTAATCTAAATTTAATCGTTCTGATTACATTTAACGATTACACTTCCTACTGATATTAATGGAAAGATGTACATTGGGTTTGAACTGGACATATTTTTAGTGAACTTTCCTTTAATTTTTGAGAATAGAAAATACAGTAAATATTTAATAATACTGAACTTTCAACTTTGGCCGGGATCAAATGCTTAAATTTTCAAATACTCAAGTTTCTAAGTTTCCAAATCCTTAATTTCTCAAATTTCCAAATCTCTACATTTTCAAATTCCTAAATTTCCCGAATTCTTATTTTTCCAATTTTCCAAGTCCTTAAATTCTCAAACCCCTAATTTCCCTAACCCCTTAATTTTAATTCCCAAATTCCTAAATTTTCCGAATCCTTATTTTTCTAAATTTTCAAATCCCCAAATTCCTAAATTTAAATTTCCAAAAACCTTAATTTTCTAAATTTCCAAATCTCAAACCCCAGGTTTCTCAAAAGTCGTTCACAAAAACTGAATGAAAAAAAAATGCATTTGAGAGATTTTACAGTTTCAGTTTTCATCGCCGACACTTTCGTAATATACGCATGTAACGGATACATTTGAAGCGTAACAAACGATAACGGTAAACAATTATTGCTAAAAACCTCGGTAAGCAAGCTCAGCTAACAGACATAATTACAATGATCGCGTGTAGCCATAATTGCAACGAATTTCTTGTTAAAGGAACAAATTGCGCGTTGTAATAAGAGCAAAATGACTTGATCTTCGTTCACACGATGAATTAAGAAATATTTCCTTTTTCTATTTCTTTTATATTTATTTAACTATACGTCAGATTAACTGAAAATATATTGATAATGTACTTAAGTATTCTTCAATTAACAATTGCAGTTTATAAAGCTTGCATTGTAAGGCTTGTATCGAGTGGAGTAGTCGATCATTTTACCTCCCACGCCGCCATTTTGTTTCATATACTTTACACCTTAATATTCGAGATTTTAGATAAAAAAAAGTCTTAAAGTCTCAAAATTCTACAGTCTCGAAATCGAAAATTCTGAAATTTTTAAATCTTAAAGTCACAAAGTTCAAACATTGCAAAATTTTAGTACCACAAAGTGTAAAAATTCAAACATTGCAAGATTTTAGTACTTAAAAATTCTAAAGTTCAATCAATGAAAAATTTTAATATCTCAAGGTCCTAAATTTGCAAAATTTCAAAATCCAACTCTAAATCTTCAAAATCGCAAAACCTTGAAATTCTAAAATTCCCAAAAGTAACAAAATCCCCAAATTTTAAAATGTCAAAGTTCCATACTCGCAAAATTCCAAAATTCAAAATCTCAAAACCTTAAAATTCTTAAAACCTTAAGTAACAAAGTCATAAACCCCCAGAATCCCAAAGTTCAAAAATTCCAAAAATTCAATATTCCAAAGTCCCAACCTTGCAATATTACAAAATTCTAAATCCTCAAATTTACAAAACCTTGAAATTGTAAAATCCCCAAGTAAAAAAGTTCTAAACCCCCAAAATCCCAACCTTGCAAAATTCCAAAATCCCAAAATTCTAAATCTCCAAAACCACAAAACCTTAAAATTCTAAAAACCTTAAGTAACAAAATCCTAAACCCCCAAAGTCCCAACCTTGCAAAAATCCAAAATTCCAAAATTCTAAATCCTCAAAGTCTCAAAACCTTAAAATTCTAAAAACCTTAAACCAAATCTGCAAAACCTCGATACCCGAAAATTCTACCCCAATCTCGAAAAACTCGAAAATCCCAAAACTGATACACATCTAGAAGAAAGAAGGATCATGCGCGATGTTTCACTAGGATCAGAGTGAAATGTAACGGGAAAGCAATTTTCCCGGAAATCTCAAACACGTGACATCACGTTCGTGCTCGTATTAGTCGTTCAGTCAGTGACAAGTACAGTAACATAGCGTGAAAATGATGACGGGCAACGCACGATTGTCATTCTCACTTTTTACACAGGCATCTGGACGCGACTGATGAAAGCAGGCCTCGTAATGAAAAATAAACTGCAAAGGAGCAGGAAACTTTGTTTCGCGCGACGAGAGCTTACGGGATCAAAGAAGGGAATCGAGTTACTCGGAGCATTAAGTGATCAAAGTACGGCGCTTGCAAGCACGAGAAAAAGATACATCTTTTTTATGTGGCGAAACAAAAAATGGTTGTCGTGAAAAATGAACGAAAGTTTTGGCATGGTTAATGGGGACACGATGACGCGTGCATAAATATGTACCTTCACTAGATTCCCTGTTATATTTAGGAGAAAACCAATGTGGGTTACTCAATTTTCTAATTTTCTAACTTCGATTATATTTAACTACAAATTTTTATTTATTTCGTATGTATTATGTGCTTACTTTAATTGAAAATTACTTGTTCAATTTTTATAAATTATTTTTTAGAAAGCAAAGTATACATGTATGTACATATACGTTATATGTATACGTTGTATGTGTTCATATTATACATATGTATATTTAATAAATATCATGTGTCATACTGTAATTGATATTTGTTACATTATAATTACTTTGCAAGAAATGTACATTACACACACGTATGAAGTTAAGATTTTATATTATAATACATGAAATTTTTGTGCATGCATATACATATGTGTATACATATGACTTTGAAAATTAGTTAATTGTATTTTATACATGTTACAATGATTTTATAGGAAAGTATACGTATTTCTAAATAAATATGTCGAATTTATGAAAATTGGTAATAGAAGTAATATGAGGACAGAAAGAATTTGTGAATAGACTTGTTTCAAGGTATTTGATCGAATACTGGCATTGACCTAAAATCAACGCACCGGAAAAGTCAGCAACCGGCTAAGCAATTCACCTTTTATGCATGTCAGAATCACGTAATGTTTCGCGATTCCGCCAGTTCACTGAGGCTTCCTAGACAAGTATCCATCGGCGAGTAAAAGAAACCGAAATGAAATTTTGATTCACGGTAAAAATGCTTCGCGCTTAATGAACATGCTCGTTAACGAATAAATCCCCTTCCGATACAGTACAATAAAGGAAACGAATACAGACTTACCGTCGAAGATAGCCACCGGTGGTTTATTTTTTGTTGCATTCGTGACTCGCTTTGTTTCCCACAGGACTGTCAACAGCATTCCTTCGTTACCTAAAAGGAGAAAATAAAATATATTAACAAAACTTTAATTAACTATTTTCCTTAAAGTAAAATAGAACAGTAAGACACGAGAGATCATTTTGTAAAATTTTTTACAAGTTTACGATTTTACAAGTTTCATCTTAATTTATAATTGGGTTTGTAATTAAAGTTTGCAGCTTGTTCGTTAACTGAATAAATACAGAGTTTTAAGTTTGTTACATAATTAAATATCTGAGATGAAGAATCAAGCCTTTGGAAAAAGGTTAATCAAGAACTCGATATTTTAAAGTTTCATTGAATCGGACGGAACAATTCATGAACGGTTAGTTATGGATCGCTGATTCATTCATACATTTTTTTACAAAACTTCCGCCTTTAATATTTTCACCATCAACGTTCATTTCTGAACATTTTCTAAAACACGTATATCACGATATTTTTTCAAAAGGAAATTTTCTCTACAGAATTCACATTCTGGGAAAAACTAGCTTATACAATTCATAAAAGACATACATTTTAACAAGATTACTGTAATTTAACATAAAAGGTCCCCGCCATTTTGTTTCACAAATCTAGTTTTTCACGAATAAGGAAACTGAGGTCGGTTACATAAAATGACAGAGAATGCTGCTGACTATATATTTCAAGGTCAAGTATACCTTTCTATACAGTTATCAAATAGTTTTGGTAGTGAAGTATGATCATTAACTCATAATCGTATAGTATTTGTTCAGACATAATGCAGATATAATATAGATGTACGAATATAATAAAAATATAGTAGTGAAGTACTACAGTTAGAAAACCGTAAAAGCGTGATAGAACATGGTACAGATACGTGATTGTCCAAATCGTATTACGGTGCGAAGTGCTGTATGTATAATGGGTTATAGCTTATTAGGTGTTCTGTTAAAAAAGGAGGAGGCAAAGGTAACAGTGATGCCGAAGAACCGAAAAGGATACAACAGCGTCCGTTCGAGGCCGTCACTGGTCGCGAAGAGGACGCGGTAAGGATGGTTGTTAGCGGAGGCAGCAAGCATGCATTAACAGTACTCTGGATGGGCCGGTGGTTCTCTGGTTCCCTGATTTCCGTTTCTCCCCTCCAGGAGACGATACCCGTTGGAGGAACATCTACCACGGAGGGAGAATTCTTGCGTGGTACACGCGCCTCAGTTCACCGGAAATCTTCGTGAAAATTGCATCCCTCTTCGTGCGATCCCTGCTGCAACTGTGTTCTCGCGTGTTATCCCCATTAAAGTGCGACAAAGATGTGGACCGTCTTGATCGCTGGATTTTTCACGGTGAGCGATCGACTTCTAACATTTATCTTCCTCGTTTTTAGATTTCGGATAAAGGTCCCGCCGATCTTATCTGCGTTTCGTGATTTTTCATTCCTTCGATTTTGTGTGCGTTGTGGACGGAGTGGGAGTGGCGGTAAGGATCTTTTTTCAGTTTGTAGTCTTGCTTTTATTAGGGAGAAAAGTATAGGAAATGCGGTGTAAGGTCTGTTATTTAATAATTTTATACGATAGGGTTGAATCTTAGAATGTGGGAAATGGATGAAAAGATATCTAGTTTTTATTATTCTAATCTTCTTCGATATTTGTATGCAATAAATACTGCAATTGGTCTCAACTCTTCTACTATGGCCATTTTTAGTTTCATCATAACAGAAATATTACCGTGACAATAGATCTTATGAGCTATCACTCGTAGTATAACAATTTTCTAATTTGGAGTCAATTTTAAATTAGTAACCATGATTTGTCCACATATCAATATCAATTGTAGAACATAGAAATATAAAAATGCAGACTATAGAAAAACGCATTTTTACTCAAATTTGAAACATCTCATAAATTATTAATTTTCAGACACCCTAACATTATTTATAAACAGAATTTCCAAACGAATTTGTACAAAAAGATATATAGTTACATTTGAAAGTTATATACAATTCCATTCGTACTTCTATCTTCTGTAATAAAATGTCCACCCCAAAATGTCACCCTGTTTCCACCCTAAAATATCACTCTGTTTCTATAATAAAATGTCACGTGCAAAGCAGAATATATTGCTATAATCTTTTTAAACAAAAATAGTTTAATAGTAAAATATGAGAAGCACCAAAAATAATAAGCAGTAACTTGTTTTTATATTAACATTCGTACTGATTACTTCGTAGATGATTTGATGAACTTAATTTAACTTATCGTACAGTTTTATTGTTCTGATCAATTTGTACGAAATTGATGGTAGATATCTTTCGCAGTTCAAATGGCAGCATAAAAATGTTATTTTACGAGATTTCCATAGGAACGGGCAAAGTATAATCTGCAGAATGCATTTCATATCGAAATGTTAACTTAAATCCCCTTAATGCGACCCCATGAAAATGGTATTCTATCTAACTTTTTCAATTCCGACTTCTCTTTTAAACTATGGTTCTAGAGACTGCGGATAATTTAATCGAAGGATGAAATTACGTTCTGGAAAATTAAAGGCTGATAACATTCATTAAACTAATTAAACCTTTGAAATATTAATATGCTTGGCTATTTAAAGTATTAATTGATTACTAAAAATTACATTCATTAAGATGATTAAATTTTTAGGATATTAAGATTCTCATCTATTTCAGATATTAATTGAAGGCCAACAATTGTTATTTTTAAAATTATCCATTAAATTGGTTACGTTTTTAAAATATTAATATTGTCAACTATTTAAGATATTATTAATTGAAAATCATAAGTAATATTTATTAAATCGAGTGCATTTTTGAAGTATTAATATTGTCAATCATTTAAGATATTATTAATTGAAAATCAAAAATAACATCTATTAAATTAATTGCATCTATAAAATACTAAAATTGTCAATGATTAAAAATATTATGAAATAAAGAAAAGAATTAAATCTTGCATTTCATAAAATATCTTTATGATTTTGTATACCTTAAAAACAAGTTAAAAAAAATACATTTATACACAATTGTATTACTATAGTTATACTTGGTCTCCCCAATATTATCATAAAATATTCATAAACAAATGATAAAATTACCAACATTCAAATTACAACACCACACATCCAAACAAATCATGAACCTTAATATCAAATAAATAATTAATTGAAATGTCCAAAAGGAGGACAAAATGTTAATTTACCAACAATTTAAAAGTTCCTTGACCGAGAAAACGTTTCTGAAACTATCAAGCGAACGGACTCACGGGTTTTCGATGTCATTCTACCGAAATGGCGCTGGGAGACGAAATTTATGGCGCCGTAAACAGGCGGTTGCGGTTCTTTCGTACAGAATGAAAAAAGGCACAAAAATGTACGTATAGTTATCTAGGAAGCAATCTCGAGAGAAGAAGGAAGCTTGGGAGGCCCGTTTCACGTAACAGATTCGGCTGTTTGTCTCTTCCCGTTAACTTTCCGCGCATCAATCGAATAAGAGCACACCTCATGCACACGTAACACTTTGCGTAAGGTGTAAACTCTTTCACACGTGCGTCACTACCTGCCTTTTCCTTCCTTTCGTTCGCGTGTACTTATTTTATAATTATATATTACAAGAGATTTATACTGTGTACTCATTTATACCAGCTGTTTCATTCTAAAATTCTAAATTATTTCTATTGCTGTTGAGGATCAAAATAAAGTGGTTTCAGAACCCTTTTACTGTTAGCAAACGTAGGTAGAAATATTTTTTAATAACAAGGTATTTAAGAGAGATATATTTATGTAAATTGCACTGAACATTCAACCAATTTTTTCAATTTATTTTTGTATGAGGAATGACTGGTACCATGTGTAGTCAATTTTTGGTACACCCTGTATATGTAGTGCTCTTTTATAAAATTTGTTTTGATAAAGCAAAATCTGTAGTATCAAATTTCTAAGTTAACAAATACTCTCAAATTACCAACTCCTCAAATTTCTACACTCTCAAATTTCTACACTCTCAAATTTCTATACTCTCAAATTTGCAACTTCTCAAACTTCTACCCTCTCAAATTACCAGCTCCACAAATTTCTACACTCTCAAATTTGTATACTCTCAAATTACCAATTTCCCAAATTTCTATACTCTCAAATTACCAGCTCCTCAAATTTCTACACTCTCAAATTACCACTTCCCAAATTTCTATACTCTCAAATCCCCAACTCCTCAATGTTCTATATTCTCAAATTTCCAAGTGTCCAAATTTTCACATCCCTAAATCTCTAACCTCCCACATTTCCCAAATTCTCAAACCAGAAATCCCCAAATCTCTAACAAACACCAAGCTTAAAATAAATTAAAATCATAAACCTGCTTACCACTAAAATTAAAATTAGCAAAACCCACCCCATAAAATAATTCCTACGCCAATGCAGTTGCATACCCCAACCACTGAATATGCAACGAACTTCTTAATTATGAAATGAAATTGATCCAAAGGAAGGTACAAAAAAGATACCGAATGAAACGTTCAGAATACCGCTACTCCATTAAATGCCCGCATTAACTTCGTAATATGACCCTCGAAAGAGTTGAAGTTAAATGTTTCGCTCTGCTTCCATAACAACCAATTTGAACGAAATAAATACGAATACACTTCCTGTTATCGCCAGCCGAGTTTCCCAGCCGCTATTACCATCATAATCGTTTCTATTGCTATTCGGAAAGTAAATTGAATTTCCTGACGGGGGTTTGGATGCTCGGTGTCGAATAGTCGATTGGAAAAAACATTAACGTTTCGATGGAAGTGGCGTTCGATTGTGGTGACCCATGGTTTCCCATTCAATTTCGTACAGGACTTGATCAAAGCTCGATTTTACTTGGTGAACAGAGAATTCGGCTCTTTATTTCCACGTTTCGAAAGAGAACCGTTACTTCTTAACGCGGATACTTATCGCTTAACGATTTGGAAATATTCGAACGTTCCAATTCCTTCGAAATTATGTCGATATCTTTATGGGGAAGGATTTTATATTCCATGCTGGTCTTGATTCTGTTATGGCAGCTGCTCGACGCGATTGAGGTTCTGTATGAATTTATAAAATGTGTTCTTGAATTTTTTTATTCAAGATTATTATACTGGGTATTGACAAGTTTTCGAGTTCAATTGTCAAATTGGTAAATATTCAAATTATTAAATTATCAAATTGTCAAATTACTCTTCACAATTTCTTTACAATCTCACTTCTAAAAATTCTTATAATTCCAAAGATTCCCAAAGTCCTCAAATTTTCAAAATTCCTCAAATCCCCTGGATTCCTAAAATTCCCTAAATCCCTAGATTACTAAAATTCAAAAATCTCAGAAATTCTAAAAATTCCTAAGAATTCTCAAATCTCCTAGGTACCTAAAATTCCCAAAATCCCCAAAATTTCACAAATTCTCAAAATTCCATAAATCTTAAAATGTCTCAGTTCCCAAAATTCCTCAAATTCCCCAAGTCCTCAAATTTTCAATATTCCTCAAATCCCCTAGATTACTAAAATTCAAAAATCTCAGAAATTTTCAAAATTCCTAAAAATCCTCAATTCTCCTAGATACCTAAAATTCCCAAAATCAACAAAATTCCCCAAATTCTCAAAATTCCATAAATCTAAAAATTTCTCAGTTCCCAAAATTCCTAAAATTCCCCAAGTCCTCAAATTTTCAATATTCCTAAAATTCCCAAAATTCCCTAGATTGTATTGAATTATTTGAAACTACATTAACTTATTTAAAATTGAATTATGTCAAACTGCATAAAATCGTCTAAAACTGCATTAGTTCATACAGTATCAATTAAACTAATCAGCATTCAAAAGGAAATAATAAATACTTTGACTGTATACAGTTACATGATGGCCTTTAAATCAATAACATCTATTTCCAGCTGCATGATTATTTGTTATATGCATGCGTAGCTAAAAGGATAGCATATGAACATAGTTAATTAATAATGCATTGTTAATTATCCTAGTGTTTGCCATATTGAACTATTTACGTGGTCTGTAATGATTACGTGGTCAATGTTCAATTATGGTTATATTAATTACACAATTGATTAAACACAAAATATTCAAAACTTCCCTGACTTTCATAAACTTATGAATAACGATTAATATGAATTAGAGTTACAATTTGTGTTATTGCATTTCAATTATGTTATTTGGTAAATTAGAATTTGTTTCATTTCTAACCTTCTAAATTTTCAATATTCTGATATTTTGTTTCTCAATTTGAAAATTTCCAAATCATCAAATTTGAAAATTCTGAAGTTGGAATATTTGGAAACTTTTGTACTTCCAAATTTTCAGATTTCAAAACTTCCAAATTTCCAATATTGAAAGCTTCAAACTTCTCCATCTGAAAATTTCCACATCAAATTTTTTCATTTTGAACAAATTTTTGTAAAATTTGGAAACCTGTATTTCTACATTTCATGATACAATCATTTGCTAACCAAATTGATAGTAACTAAAATTATGCAACTATGATCCAAAGCGTGACCTCGAAAGTTCGAATGACCTACCTTTAAGAAACAACCATGACCTGCACCACGATTATCCGTCTGGCTGACCGTACGATGGCCAGGCAGTATGGTACGCATGTAACGAATAACTTAGCCAACCACCAGAGCGTTTCTTTACACCGTTACTTGCTATTGAAGTTTGTTCTCCTCGCGTGTTGACCACCTTCTTTCATATCGAACTTATACACAACGTTGCAGAGACTCCCATAAACTACTGAGCGAATGTCTGAGGCGCGTATCGAGGAAGAGGATCGAGGTGACTCGCGTTAATTAAGAAAATCACCATGGTTCGGATGGCACAGGGTCAATTAACGCGCTAACTAGACACTCGATGAAGAAACGTTGTGTCCGACGACGGTGTTACAGTTTATCTTTCTGAAACGTGCGGACGATTGCGTGCTTGTACATTTTTTCGTTTCTAAAAGATTTATGGTGGCTCGGAATTTATGGGTTTTAAATGTTCAAGTCGATGAATTGGATATTGATGAATTTTCCGGTTGTTCAAGTGTCAAATTGTTAAATATTCAAATTAACAAATTATTCAATTATCAAATTGTCAAATTACTCTCCAATTTCGAAACTCATTATATTGTCACACTTTGCAAAATTCTTGCAATTCCTAACATTCCCAAAATTCCCCGAATCCTCCAATTTCTAAAAATTCCACAAATTTCAAAATTTCTCAGGTCTCAAAATTACACAAATCCCCTAGATTCCTACAATTTCCCAAATCCCCTAGATTCCTAAAGATGAAGACACAAATTTCTAAAAATCCCTAAACCCCCTAAATTCTTAAAATTCCCAAAATTCTTGAGTTCCTAAAATTCCCCAAATCCCCTAGATTCCTAAAGATGAAGACACAAATTTCTAAAAATCCCTAAACCCCCTAAATTCTTAAAATTCCCAAAATTCTTGAGTTCCTAAAATTCCCCAAATCCCCTAGATTCCTAATATTTCAAAAATTCCCAAAAATCTCAAAATTTGTTAAATTCTCGAAAGTTCCTAAAATTCCCCAAATTCCCTAAATTCCCTAGATTCCTAAAATTGCAATAATTCTCAAAATTCGTAAAATGTCAAGAACTCCCCAAATCTCAAAATTTCTCAGTTTCTAAAATTCCCTAAATTCCCCAAATTTCCTAAATTCCCAAAATTTCTAAAATTTCCCGAATTCCTTAAATTCCAACAATTCCTAGGATTCCAAATTTTTAAGAAAAGTTTGCAACGTTTTCAATTACACCATGTCAATTGGTGAAACAATGAGAATGCATAATCATAATGATTAACGTAATTTAATAAATGAACGATTGAAGATGTGATAACAATATTGGCGGTATATTTCATGGCAATTTAAAATCGTTCAGTTTCGCTTGAGATTTTACTGTGTCCCACATCGTATCTGAACTTAACAGGCCAAAAATAAGCAGTTTGTCCTGGTTTAAGGAACGGTTTCTTCAACTCTTAACTGATAAGATGAAATCAACACAGTTCATACTGTTTTTCTTTGTTAATTTATTGTCTTGTACAATGTCGTCTACTTGAAACGGGATAAACTAAATGTTCTTTGTTTTTTATCGCACAATTTTACCGTTGATTTTATAAATCTGTTGTATAATTAGATAGATAATTTATTACCGATAAAAGTTTCTTTATCTCAGAATATGTTACGATTTAAATTTTATCAGTGAATTGATGGCAAATAGATTCGAGAATATGATAGATGTTTCAGTATAACAGCTCTGATTCATAAATAGATTTATTTAGCATCTTTTCTGCTTCCTTATTTCTAAATTAAATTCATGTCAGTCACCTTTACGCCAGAATACTCAGGAAACTGTAGATCTCGTATATCCCATTATCATAATAATTTTATTTAAAATTGTTTGTATTTTTTGTTTCAAATTATTCAATTAAATTCATTTCACGATGTTGGTCACTAATAAGTCATAAACCAGTGCATATGTAGTTCATGATATTTGGTTATAATGCATGGTATCTAGTTCATAAATATCAAATTGCATAATCTTAATTGCATTTAAGATATTCCATTTTATATGCTTATTTAGATTAAATTTGTGATGTTAGATAGTGATTTTACAACATTCAGTGTACACAATTAGAGAAGCTTTGCTACACAAATTTTTAGTTTGGATATATGGGAATTTTGAAATTTTGAAATTTCAGAATTTATGGGTTTGTCAGTTTGGGGATTTAGGGAATTACAGATTTGAAGATTTTGGGACTGGGGAATTTGGGGATTTAGAGATTTGGGGAGTTGAGGATTTAGGCTTTTGAGGATTTAGAAATTTGTAGATTTAGAAATTTGAAGATTTAGGGATTTGAGGATTTAGGGATTTGGGAATTTGTGAATTTTAATATTTAAGAATTTGAGGATTTGGAGATTTGAGATATTGAAACTTTCAAAATATAAATTTGAGAATTTGAAAATATAGGAATTCATGAACTTAGCACTCTAAGAACTGGATTCAATAACTTGAAAATAAATTTGTAAAACATAATTTATAAAAACATATCAACACATCACCTAAACTTCCCATAAATCTGCATATATAACCAAATACAACAAACGTGAAAAATCCTAACAAAAATGAAACATCTAATACTCCATCAAAGGTCGGCATCAAAGCCATCCACGAAAGAAGCAAGATTCGAGAAAGGTTAAAGAAAAGTATCGTAAGAAGAAGAAAAAGAATGACATACCAGAGGTCTGGAGGTGTCTCTGAGGCGTGGATGAATGGCGATGGTATTGTTTCAGGTTGCTGCCACCGTAGCTCAGGATTACGAGGTCTCTGACATTCAGTGCAGCGGCGCAGGATCAGCTGCCGATCTGCTGACAGCGAAGATCAAAAGGCCAGTTGGCTTCAGAGGTGCACCGCTCTTTGCCGACGACAGATCCGCCAATCCTCTCACCGACATTCACTGCCAGATCAGGCCAGATCCCAACGATCCTCAGGAAGATAACTACTTCCTGAAGGTGACTGACTTCACCAGATGCGGCATCCTAAAGAGAAACGTGAGTCATCGATCGAGATTTTGTTTCTACATGTTGATAAGACATGCATTCGTTCGACTATTATTTTTAACTAGCTTTTCTTCGATTTCTTAGTTTGAAGTAAGAGAACTTAGGAACTTGAGGAACCGTAAAGTGTTTTTCTGAATTCTTAGGACTATGGACGTTTTTGATCTAATTTTTATTGAGCTGCATTTTTCATGGGTAGTACTATCTCAAATCTTCAAATTTTTATATTCTTAAATTTGAAAAATTTGTGTACTCTTAATCTTCAAGTACTTAAGTTTAAAATATTTCTAAATTCTTAATCTTCATATGTTTATATTGAACAAATTTGGAAATTCTTAATCTTCGTAAGTTTATATTGAACAAATTTGGAAATTGTTAATCTTCATATGTTTATATTGAACAAATTTGGAAATTCTTAATCTTCATATGTTTATATTGAACAAATTTGGAAATACTTAATCTTCATAAGTTTATATTGAACAAATTTGGAAATTCTTAATCTTCACACCCTTAAATTAAAAAAATTTCTACATTCCTAATCTTCACACCCTTAAATAAAAAAAATTTCCAAATTCTTAATTTTCACATCTTTAAATTAAAAAAATTTCTAAATTGTTAACCTTCACATCGTTAAATTAAAAAAATCTATAAATTCTTAAATCCTCACACCCTTAAATGTAAAAAGTTTCTAAATTCTTAACCTTCATACTCTTAAATTAAAAAAGTCTCTAAATTCTTAATCTCCACACCCTAAAATTAAAAGAGTCTCTAAATTCTTAAATCCTCACGTCCTTAAATGTAAAAGTTTCTAAATTCTTAACCTTCATACCCTTAAATTAAAAAAGTTTCTAAATTCTTAATCTCCACACCCTTAAATCAAAAAAGTCTAAATCCTCACACCCTTAAATTAAAAAAGTTTCTAAATTCTGAAATCCTCACATCTTTAAATATACAAATTTCTCAACTCGTCAAAATACCCAAATTCCTAAATTTGCAAATTTCACAGTGTACAAACCCCCAAATTCCCTCGTCTCGTGTGTTCGTGAGAATTTCAAAAATAAATAAAATTTTAATTACTAGGGGTTCATTCACCTGCGAATATGGTTCCCAGCATTCCCTGGAGTAGTAATGTTAGCAGATCAAGAATTGATCCTGATGTGTCGACCACCTGAGCCCACGTTACTCCGTCACAAAGCTGCTGGTTTTGCTGGAACCTTGTAAGTAATTATTCCATAGAATGATAATCGAATAAATATATATTCTAATTAAAATCTACACTACATCAGTCACCTGATATGAACAATCTGATTATATTTATTTTAAAACGTCGTATCAGGTGTTCAAATAGTCTAAATTAAACTGAAAGTGACTTTTGTACAAACTAAAAAGCTTGTACTAAAACAAATATACTTTTTAATATTTTGCATTTCAATGATAACTGTCAATGATAACACATGTACACTTGCTGCTAATTAATGAAATAATCAAGTGTTCTAATTAAAAACACGCCAAATAGTCTAAAGTCTACAACAAACTAATAACAGTTTGTACTAAAGCAAATAATTGTTTGTATTTTGCAGAAATTATTTTTCAATGATAACAAGTGTACATATTGCAAAAAAATGACAGGTTGACATTCGCGGAAATAAGCCACGTGTTATCAATTAATATTCGTTTAATGAGCAACGAACAAAAACGACATTTAATATTTATCTATACGCTATCGTTATCTAACTCCGCAGACATAATTTCCTGTAAACTGTCCGTCAACATAGATATATTTGTCGATAAACCATAACACAGAAATTCCAATGTAACTTTTAAAATTTGTATAATATTCTATTATTTATTATATTTACCGATGTATTGGTTTATAGGTCAGTATTTACAAGATTAATGTATAGACTACAATGTTCTGAAAATAGTGTTCCATAAACCCATTTTCGAAAACAGTCATTTTTCATAACCCACTATGTAAGACTCATAATTTATATTCTGGAAAACTTGAATAGTAAAAGAAGGACATTTGCTTCAGTACTGAAGAATGACTACGCATTATATATTAGATCTAATTTAAATTACATCATCCGAATATTCGCATTAGTATTTACTTCGAAGCAAATGTACTCATTTGTCGGACAACGAACGTATCATTAAGTTCGGACATAACTCACGAGTATTAATGGTAATGGTAGCCCATCACCATCGAGACCTATCCTTTACACCGTCTTTTTCCCTAGGGAAAACTGGCATGCTCGACAATGTACAATAAGCTTCGACATAATTTCATAAAACTTGTTTTGTATCGATGTGACGTTGTCAGAGTACATCATTCAATAATGAAAAGTAATTAGAATTGACTTGCTATTTGATTATCGATTCCACCATTTTTTTCATGAATTTGATTTAAAAAAAAAATCTATGACTTTGTACATTTTCAAAACAATGCCTGCATTATAAAATTTCTGAATACGTGTTATCAATTTTCGAATCCTTGCATCTCAAAATTAGAAGTCAGTACACTTTCAAATTTGTGAACTTTGAAATTTTCAAATTCTCACTCTCAAAATACCGAATTTTCAAGTTAAATAATTTTCAAATTTAGAAACCCTCAAACTCCTAAAATAAATTTCTAAACTTTGCAAATTTCTAAATTTCCAAATTTCAAACTTTGCAAATATCTATATTCCCAAATTCTAAACTCTGCAAATTGCTAAATTTCCAAAATCCAAACTCTGCAAATTTCTAAATTTCCAAAATCCAAACTTCACCAATTTCTAAATTTCTAAATTTCTAACTTACCAAATTTTCAATTCCACAATTTTTAAATGTCCAGTGACTGATAAATAACAGAATTTATGTAAAAGTCATTTAAAAATTTAAAACAAATGACAACCATCTACTTAGCCCACAAAGTATAAAAATTGCGACTATCTACGAACATTTGTACAGTAACATTATACATAGTATAATGTATAGTACAAGTATACATATTCCTTGTAAAGTATAATTTACATAAAGAACCATAAATTGGATACTTTTCCGTACCTCTGACATTCAGAAACGTTTCTTGCAGTCCACACGGTGCAAGGGTGTCCGGGGTGGTGGAGGAGACACCTGGTCGTCTGGAATACGAAGTGGCCCTTTATCGAGAGGCCACAGGCAATGTATCAGATGCATCGGGATCGCAGGCGGTCGATCAAGCTGTTCCCATCGGTACGAAGCTTCAGCTGAGAGCTCGAATTAGCCCGGACAGCGCATGGGGATACATTAAGCTGTTGGAGGTGACCGTTAGCCCCGATCCTGATCAACCTCACGCACCAGGAAGTGTCGTGTTGGTGAAAGACGGCTGCAGAAATCGGGATTTCGCGTCGATAATTCCTCATCAGCCGGCTCGTTACAGGGAGAGAAAGAACGAGGTCTTTCTCGATTTCGAGGCCTTCCTTCTCAGCTCCATGAGAGAGCGATCCACTTTGTGGATCCATTCGCAGATCAAAGCATGCATGGAACCGCAGGATTGTCAGCCGGTAAGGAAACAATTTTTCCGTCCTTCCTTCGTGCTGTCCGATCGCTGAATGAGCAGCTGTCGACGGTGACCGGCTCGAACGCGTTCGCGCGGGACAATCAAAACATAAACAATCGGCCTTTCGAGCACGGTTATACTGGTACGGTTTAGCGATAAACGGACGCTGTTTCGAAAAAATATTTATGGCTGCACCCTTGACGTAACTATTAGGAATTGGGAAATTTTTATGTTTGGGGAAATGAGAATTTAGAAATTTCATTGAGAAATTTGAAATTTAGATTCTAAATTCATTTCTAAATTTTCAATATGAAGGAAAAGGCGTAGAAGGGGTCAACCTGACCCTTAGTTTCAATTTATTACGCCAATGTATGCAACCATTAAAATATTGACATAATTTATGGTAACAATTCAATTAAAAACGTAGGATATTTTTCTGAACAATCTCAATCAAGGGAAATGTAAAGAATAGTCCTGATAAAACAGTGTTTTTTATATAATTAATAAAACTATAATATTCGTATAAATGTTTTGAACATAAAGTTAAATTTAAATATTTCCCACTTGACTTATATTATTTTTTTCATTATTATTTTCAATTACGTTTCACTTTTAAATACGAAAGTTATATTTTTAACTATGTAATTAAATTATTCCTCATATTTCCCTATTCAATAATTAGGAAATTTATCTCTTGCAAACAGCGAAGAATATGTAAATTATTTCTGGACTTAATGAGATACACCATTTACACACATATGTGTATTTAATTATTTGTAAGAGAAGCCAATGTAATTTCAGGTAAAAGATAATCTGTGTACTCTGGCCATAAATGAGAACTAATAATTACAATTTACACGGTTGCACATTAAATTCAAGAACATGAATTGCAACGTACAAAATTTATACCCATTAAATGTTCATAATTCATTAGCGCTCATTTCAAAAATAGTCTCTGTAAAACATTGTACAAATTAAGAATTGTCCATTTTTAATAATTCAGTATATTTAATAAATATACATTTGCAGGATTTTTGTCTGGACCTTTTCGAACCATCGGGACATGGGAAGAGAAGAAAAAGATTTGTAGAAGATACACCAAACGATTTTCTTCCTAGAGTCGATCGTTTAATAAAAGAATACAACGATTCGACTCCTTACACGAAATTTAAAGAAAACATCGAGTACACGGTGATGATGCCCGATGGTAAATTTCTAAACAAATTTTATACATCGATGACTTAGTACACAAATATTTTCTAATGTTAATATATAACATATATTATACAATTAAAATTTGAAATATTATAAATGTTTATGCAACCAGGTTTATAGATTATGGGATTTAGAAGAACTAAAAATATTGTTTACAGTAAAATAAAGTAAATATGAATGTGATTATTTAAGAGAATAAGCAAAGAACTATTACAGATAAAATTTGTTATACATAAAAAGTTAAATTTCATAAAAAATAAGCATAGAATATTTATGCACTAAGCCATCGACATGTTTCTTTAGATTTACAATTTACAATAAAAATACATTAATTCTAACAAAACAAGGAAATAATATAATAAAATTTTAATTAATTTCACAATGTTTTCCAGAATTGTATCAAAAAGTTGCTGCTGGATTGGAAAACAGTTGCGGTAGCTTCCTTTACGTCGCAACCGGCTTAGGTGCGCTTTTAGTTTTATCAGCTCTTATCATGTGCTACCTGGCTACACGTCTTCACAGTTTATCAACGACAATGCCGCAAAATAAATCGATCGACGAGTTGATACGAGATCGTGCTAGAAAGTATGCTGAAGCAACGCCGGGTTACACTGGTCGGTCAACGGTGCAATAGTAAATTATTGCGAACGTTGCGCATTACTACGCTCAATCAAAATGATCCAGCAGGTTTTACATAGCGGAACGAAATGTGTACCAAAATTACTGATAGCGCTAGTACAAGAAACACGAACTGCATATCGAACACAATTACGATGTTATCTAATATTTGTACATCAATGAATGTTTAACGGATTAATTAGAATAAACATACAGCGCTTCAGATGCGAATAATATATACGTATTATTTATTTTTAGAAGAAATTTAGTAGGATCTTTATAGATTTAGCGTATAAGCATATTATAGACGTTATCTGTATTACAAAGAGCACAATTATAAATTCACACTGATTTGCAAACATTAACAAAATGATAAGACTTCTTGCCACCGTTCTTTCTAATCGATTGCTCACCTTGCACGGTTCGTACAAACAATCGCACGGAAAAATTCGTATTCTTTCAGCAGTCACAGTCAATATTTATCTACGACTTGCAAGTCTGTTCTCTGTTTCTTTTCTGATAAATTTATTGAACGTGCAGTGCTATTACGTGACCTGAATCAGTGCGTATGTAATCTCTAGCGGTAATTCTAGATTAATTTATAGGATAATTATTTAGGCCCGTTGCAATTAATGACACCGTCTCGGGTTTTCACAGGTGGTTGTATAACTTTCAGTTATTGTATATACACAATAGGATAATTATTTATTATTTATAAACGAAGCTTGATCATTTAAGGACTCCAGCTAGACGCTCTTTAATTGATCAACTGGACATATAAGTAAATAAATACAACCAAGTATTTAATTATGTATATGAACGCGTACAATAATTACGTGTTTCCGAATATCGTCGTAGTTTTTAAGAATGCCGATTTTGCTTGTAGCAAGAACAACACTATGTAACATATTATATTGTTGCATTTCTATGAATACATAATGCAGTGTGCGATTTCAAAAGAGTATATATTTATAACGATCGTCTTGAACGAATCAAAATATGAAGAGAACAATTTTTACATTAAAATTAGGCTTCGCTGCACATGTATGTACAACAGAATAAAAATAAATACACACCATTATTTGTACGTCGTATGTACGATCAAGATTTGTCTTTGGTTAATACGTTAAAGTTATATTTAAGTAAGATTACTGTAACATTACTGTTACAAAACGTGGCACTTATTAATTGTTTAACTCTTGTCCCTAAAATTTATGTCTTCCTTGTATAATGCATTATTTATTCCTTATATGCATTGCAAATGCATATGGAGCTACTATGAAGTAGCATAAATTGATTGATTTTCTTATAAGATTAAAAAATGAATTATTTATACAGAATTAATAATGGTTTCTAGATAATTAGAAACCTAATTCAATAAATAATACAATGGATGTACAAGTTTGAACAATTAATTATTCTCCAAATGATTTTGATTCATCATAAAATACCGTCTTTAATCAGTATAACAAGACTTTATAATTTGAAACATAGCAGTTTTAACGCCGCAATAATCGTAAAAGATTATCATGGTTTCATTTTAGCTTATATCTTTGTATTAAACATTTTACAAGAAACAGAAGATGATATTTATAAAACATCACTTTGTTTGACATAATAATTTTAAATTGTAAATTATATTTAAAAATTATTGATAAAAAATATATAAAATTAAACATGATATTGCAATCAACCAATTAAAATTTAGTAATATTTATTTACATAACCCGTATTCATAAACTTATTTGATGCTTAAACCTTAAAAAAAATAACTGTCACTTTGGTCTTAATTATTTTATAGAATATACTTGTTAATTTATAAGTTTCAGCGGTAAAATGGCATATAAAATTATTGTAATAAATTAAAGATATAAAATACATGAATAATATCCATATGTTTGTAAAAAGGCAGCTAACATAAAAATATAATTTAGATCATTTCCAGTCCTATGCTGATGTAATAATACAAACATATATAGTTTACAAGTAATATGTTAATACCAAATAGGCGTCTATTTATGAATGCAATAACATAAAATATCTTTTCTTAAGACTCTCTAATTAAAAATACTTAAATTTACAGATATTCACAATCTTGTTTATACCTCTATCGTTGCATTTGATTCTTCGTTGAATTGTCGGGAGTGAAAAATAACATTTCTGTGTGTTAATACTTTGTATATCAGCGTTACTATAAATATTTATACCACATATAGTTTCGAATAAAATTAAATAAGTAATATGTCTGTGTGATATCGTATTTACAAGTGTATTCTATAAAATATGATTATCACACACTCTGAATCTACAGAGTAACTTATTTAGTCCTTTCATTTTTCTGAGACTTTGTAAAGGCTTCATGAGCTGCTATTTCTTTCTTCTCTTTTTTTAAATTTCTATCTTCATATTCCAACCTGTAATTAATCACTATATCAAAACATGATTGGTTTGTCTTAAAGATCTGGGATATGCAAATGTTTGTTCAAAATTTTGATTGTTATTCTAAAATTAGATTTCTTACAGAATAAAAAACAGAATACACTTACACAGATTAAAGATAAATGAAAATACAAGATGAATCCATGAAATGTTTTATTAGCATAAAATTGCATATCCCAATACAAAAGCATGAGTAGATGAATCATGAAAAAATTATAAAGTAAAGTAAGGAAACAAGTGTCTGTTGTATAAGAAATTACAAATTGCAAGTTGGCAAGATTGGACAGATCAACGGTTGTTCAAGTTTTTAATTATTCTATGAAGTTCATTTGACCTAGGAAGACAAAATACTGTGTTGTACTACAAAATAAGCATAATTTTGAGATACATGACTGAATTTATGTCAAGCATTGCAAATGACTATGTTAGACTTCAAATTTAACAAGGCTCCATAATATTAAATACACATTAATATTATACAGTCTTATTAACAAATAACTTCATGAAGTTATATTTAAAAACGAAATAATTATATTTCCATAATACTGATATATGATCTATTTGTTAAATGATAATCTAAAGAAGAAGATGTATTTAATTCTAACATAAATGTAACTTTTATATCTTACTATTTTTAATAAAACTTATTTCTTTAAAAGTAAGTTTACGTTATCTATGTATCTTTATAGTAGTTCATCAGCTACTTATATGAATTTAATATAATATATGAAAACAGCATACCTGTGAAGAATTATGCGTTCAACAATTTTTTCTGTTGTCATATCATTACCACTATCTAAAAGTTTAAATTTATTTTGTCTTTTAGGTTCAGCATATGGATCCAAACCATCTTCACAAGGCATTATACGAGTTTGGCCATGACAAACAACAGATACATCAAAATGTTCCATTAAATCTTTTGTGACTTCATAAGGTGCTCCAATTACTACTTCATTAACATACTATATGCAAATCAATAATCATAAACTTTAAATACATCATAATATATTTTATTAAGTCTTCAGATTAATCTCTTACCTTGCATGCTAATACACTAAGAACTCTTTCATGAAGATTCATGATCGGATGATTGCCACATTTGTACCGATTAACTACTGGGTCTGTATGAAGTCCAACTATAAGATAATCTCCTTCCTTCTTTGCCACTTCTAAGAAGTCTAAGTGACCAACATGGAAGAGATCAAATGCTCCTGCTACATATACTATTTTGTCTCCAGGCTGTGGGCTCTTTCCATCACTAAACTGAATAATCTTTTGCGTAGTAGGTAAAAATTGTGAACAGCCTGTCCACGGACTTCTAGCCGTTCTATCTTGACCCATACTTTTGCTAGGTTCTCTATCAACAGTATATTCACTATCGCCTTGTCTAAAATGTTGCCTTGTCATTAAAAGCATACGTCCTACCAAGTCAGTTGTTGATACACCAGCTGTTCTTTGAACCTCTCTATAATAATTAAGTTCCATTATAATCTGCTTAAATATAATCTATACTATTATGAATGGAATATTTGCTAATTAATATATACCTATAACGACCTGCTGCTTTGACCAAGTGATAGGTATCTACACCATCTGCTGTCATAGTAATGTCATCGCCATGAACACAAAAATCACAGTTGTATTTATCTAAAGTCTCTAAAGTTGTAACATAGGGTGCACCTTCTACTACCTCATCTACCCATTTAATACCACGAACCATTTTGTACCTAACAGAAAGATATTGAATTAATTTCAAATAAGTATTATTTGAAATATATAAAATTTAACGAGTCTGATAAAATATTGCTAAAAACAAATGCTATGAAGAGAGTAATAAATATTGGGAGAAAAACAAAAGAACTTTAAAACACTTAACTTGTCAAAAAATGGATAAAGTAAAGAAAAGTATAAACAGATAAATGAATAAGTCTAAAGTAGAAATAAGTTTGATTAAAGAAATACATAGAAGCTATGTTGTATAATTTATACTATGATAATTAGGTTGTGGATGTTTATGCATCTATAATACATGAAAATTGCAAAGTATGAATATATAATGAAGTTTTATAGAATTCCTTATAATGTTATAATATAAGCAATAATATGGATGCTACTGCAAATGCATTCAAAATTGTTTTATAAAAATTCCCTTAAAATAGAATCATACCTTTCTTGTTCCATGAATACCGGTGGTCCTTTATGTTTAGTAATTTCTTCATCCGTATGTACACCAACAACTAGATAATCACCTAATGCTTTTGCCTGTCGTAAAGAATTTGCATGGCCAAAATGCACCATGTCATAGCTGTATCAAAAAAATGATAATTTCTAAAATATGTGTATAAAGTACCAAAAATATTTGTATAATTACAACGTAGCGCGCCGACAATAAACAAGTTAATGGAACAGTAAAATTAGCCGCTATTAAAAGTTTAAGATAGCAAGAACATACGATAAATAATCTCAAGTGTAAAGTAGAATATGTCATATACGTATAAAGATAGTATAAAAAAGAAATGCATACCAAATACTTAAATGACATATAATATTTTTTTTATCACTATAATTTCTAACGTTACATACAAATCTTTACAGTTATAAACAGCACCGCGTCACTTGCAATTAAATATTAACGATCGGCATATTATCGAAAAATCAAAGTCATCCGGTCAGTTTCAAATAAGTACTCGAAATTCAAAGTGATAACATAGTTAATTTAATAAGAACTTACCAACCGTCACACCATACTCGCACTTCCTTACGATCTTCTGTCATGATGAAGAAACTGGTATTCAAAAGACAGGTAAAACTAAATCGTTCAATAAATAATAGCGGATGAGCAATCACTGCACCACAACAGATCTTGGAATGTACTGCGCGCAATGCGCGCGTCACCGTCTCACGCGTCACATATCTTCTATCAACTCATCCCTACTTTTTACTTTTTACCCCCACCACCATTGTAATTTATACTTTTAAACCTTACTATTTTACTACTTTAAAAATGATAAGTGAACAGTTTCCATTTACGTATCTATAGAAAGTCTAATTCATTCTACTGTTTTACTACTCTATGTTATATCGTCACTTGTCATTACGCATTATATCATTACGCATTGTATAGCCACGCGTTGTATTGCCACGTCAGAAAGCTGACGTATTATGGAGATCTCAGACGATCAATATATATTTTAATATTTCAATATGGTCCATAAATATAACATCAATTTTACGAATCTCGAAATTTTCAAATTGCCAAGTTACTAAATTCAAACATTTATAAATGCCTGAAGATTTCTAAATTTTTAAATTTCCAAAGATCCAAATCTCCCAATAGTCAAGTTCCCAAACTAAGCAATTCTCAAATTTCCAAAGGCTCAAATGTCTAAAGCTGAGTCAATAATTATCTGAAATATCATCATATACAGTAACTGTTTGAGCTCCCGAATAAATTATCACGCATTATATTATCCAGTCATATCTAATAAATGTTTAATTTAATCAGAGGATTTGCATTAAAACAACGTTGCATAATTTCAGAATTATATTTATATATTGACTGTGTGAAGTAATTTACAGTTTAGTGTGCATGTTGATACCTAAAAGTTTTTAAGTACTTCATTTCATAAAAAGATTGATTTGTTTATCCTACATAAAATTATTTATAATTAGTATGGTACATATTTCCTCGGTTTCACAAATTTCATTTTATAATTGAACATAGATATTCGAGTAAAGATACACTAAACATGGAGTATTAATGTAATACGTAATGACAAAATGTAGCATTGGTATAATGAAGATGGAATACTTAGTTATTTTTATTGGACAACATTGTACAATATAAAAATATTATGACGATTTCAGATCTACAAAATTTAATGATCGACAAGACATTAATACTTTGTTTCTAGAATTTCGATCTAATAGTTTTCCCATTTATTTAACTCACATCGAAAAATATATTCACGCGATATCATGAAACACTGAAATATACACATTAATATATTGTACGTTAAATACTATTTTAAAAAAATGATGATTTGATAATGAGAATTCTACTACCACAAAAAGCAATCAAACAGGCACACATAATCGGCAGCCATAACAAGTCTAGTAATATCGCAAAGTTGTAACTGTACAGAACATTATGTTGGAATGAATCAATAAACTCTTGACCTGATCGCATGACTTCTGATAACTACGTTTCAACCAATGAATAAGAAAAATATCTTTTCATAAAGAATAGTACTGATTACTTATATCAGTACATGTTATAACATTTTGCTGGCGATCAAAATATTAGATAAGATCCCAAATAATCATATGACAATATTGTTTCGACGAATTAAGTGTAATTTACCATTTTTCTTTAACGAGACCACAACATAGTATACTACTTACAGTAATGCTTTCGTAAAGTAGTACGAGTTTGTAATTTTAAATGTTTGAAAGTCCAATTAAAAATTTGATGAGTAAATTTACTTTCCTCGAAGGAAAGCAAATTATGGTGATGAAACTTTGTATACAATTATTTAGGTTTCATACTTATGCTATTTTATTAAATTTTTAATACTACAATACGCTGGGTCTCCATTACCCACTTAAGTTTAATACAGTGCAATGCATTGTACGTTTTAAATAATGATTCATGCACTTGCAACTTAGTAAGATTTTAGAGAAAACAATTTACCATAAATTAGGTTTTCATTTCTTCTTTTTTGTTAAATATAACATTTTACTTGTTAAAGTTGATTTTAAGAAGCGAAATACTAGTTAGCATTATTGAATTTCGTAAATTTTTCGTTTTCTGTGATATATACAAAATACATCGCACATTTTAGAAAACTGATATACAATAAATAGTTTTGAGAGAATAAATGGTTGCAGCAGCAAGAATCATAAATGAAATGTCATCGGTAATAATATTCTATCTACTAATACACTTATATATATGTTTTCTTTTTCACTAAAAAAAAGAATGCTTATGAATGTCCTTGAATCGATATAACCGAAATCTGTCAATACGATTTTCATCGGTAATAATACGACGTGTTTTTAACTCCGTATCCAAATAAGAAGCACGTTATATTGAAAATGTTCTATTTCGGATAAAACATTGCTTCTTCTGTCCTTTTTCATTTTTACTATATTACATATAACTCCCGTTTAAAATTAATCGTTTTTAAATTAATAACCATTTTGTTGTCTATAACTACTTCCACCACCCACACTTCCTCCATACCCACTGCCATTTTGACTGTAACTGCTGGAGCCACCACCGGAAGCTCCACTATAACTATTTTGAGAGAAAGTTTTACTACCATAATTACTTCCTCCAATACCACCTAAATAAAGAAGAAATACTTATGATGACTAATGATATAAGGCAAAAAAATAAGCAATTTTAATTAAATTATAGAAATATTACAATTTTTATTTGAAGCTATACTGCTATTATTTCCATTCCATTTATTCCCTCGGTCACCTCCATTGGAACGATCAAATCGTCCACCTCTATCTCCATCTCGACCTCCTCGAGAACCTCGAGAACCGCCACCACGACCTCCGGAACCGCGTCCACTACCACCTCCGCTACGTCCTCCGTAACGACCTCCTGTAAAAAGATATAAAACGTGTAAAATGGTGATATTAAATTAAAAAAGGTGAATGATCTGATTCAAATAAAACTGAAGTCGTACTTTTATAAATTCCTGGATTCCTTGATAGTTCGTACAGTTTAGGATTCACTACTTGTTTCGCTTCTTCTAGAACTTGAATTAAGTCAGTAGCCTTGTGTGCATTACCAGGTGTGAAAAATGCGTACGCTGTTCCCGTACGCTGTGAACGTCCTGTACGTCCGATACGATGTACATAGTCTTCCGAATTGGACGGATAATCCAAATTTATCACAAACTTAACATCTTCCACATCTGTACAATATTTTAAGTTATAAATCATCGAAAACAAAAATCCCTTGAGTCTTTGTGGTTCAGTTAACTTACAAAGCGAATGAATTAAAGCGTTAACAAATATAATGACACGTTTAATATAGATGGAATTATATAATAGAATTTTATTTGTTTGTGTATGATCAGATCTACTCATACATAATAAATATTCGCTTCATGTTAAAAATAATGTACAAAATTCTAATTCCATCTACAATTTTCATATGAAACAAAAAATTAATTGACCACAAAGAGCAGGTTTATATTATTTACCTGTGGTTGCCAAAAGCTGGAAACGTAAATACATTTTTGGAAATGTAGAGGAATCAGAGCTCAGATGGTTCTCATGGAATTCTCACTTTATGCGTTAGCGAGCTGTATATTTACTCTTAGTAACTTCACACCCTTCTCTCCCGCACCAAAGTATGGATCTGTGCTGGTCTTTCAAAATTTGATCCTTGTGTATTGCTTCCGTGAGGTTGTAACATTGGATGAGCACCATGTGCATTCTCCGATCAACCCCACACACATTCCATTATGTGCGCAATAGAAATAGAAATTGTTTTGCAATGATGAAAATTCATGCAATTTATCAACTTCACATTATCAAATTTTGAGATTTTTTTAAAAATATTGTCGAATGTATGATATGGAAATATGAATTAAAATTTACTTTTAACATTTCACAATCACTGCAAAACAATGTGATCTCATTCCCTATCCCTCTAATCTAAGAAAGTAAGTGGTCAAACATCTATCCGCTTCAGCAGTCCTTGTACGCTAGATACCCTAACTCTATGACTTCCATACTTTGGACCGTCGCAGGTACAGAGTGAGAGTGTGTTTTTTCAAGTGGCACGGTGGGCCGAGGCACAGCGTTAGGTTAGCTTGTTGCACGGGGACAGAGACCAGCAGTCACGCCCCATTCAATTATATATTCCAAAGCAAGCTCTCCAGAGTTCTTATCATTGATAAAACTCCGTCGCATGTGCCTCTGAAAACACATAGAACAGCACGTTAATACCAGACTGACAAGACTTTTCTCAATCAGAACAAAATTTAAACAGCTCTCTATCACCTTACCTATTTACCTACTCTAATTCTGCTGCTGAAATATTTTGACTTACTTTTAATTTTACTGTTTACATTAATTTGATAATATAATTAAACTGACAAAATAATAATTTTTGATCTCTTAATACAACCTACAATTTGAATACTATGCTGTGATTAATAATTTAAAACTAATGAAGTGATTGAATTGAGAAAATATAACATTCATGTATTATAAAAAAATTAAAAGTATGCCAAAATCCACCTATACTATGACAGAACTGAACAAATTATAAAATATCTCTACAGTTGTGCTGAAAAGATGAGAATTACATTAAATTCTTTTCTAGGTTTTATATAAAATAGTAAATTCCCTAAGTAATTTAACGAAAATAAATAAAAATATTTTAAATAAAATAAAAAAACCATAAATCGCTGATTATGTTAAATAACTGTTCTAAAACCTATGCTTTTTTTTTTTAAGAATTTCCGTTCATTCCAAGAAAAGACTAATGTCAATAATCAGTCTGGCACATGCCGTTATCCGTTGCCACGTCACAATAATACAACTCTCACAAACGTGAAATAACCATCGCAGCCTGACCCTTACATCATACCCACTCATGTGTAAACGGATTCTTACCTAATCCTCTCGCTGCAACATCCGTAGCTACTAAAATGGCAGATCTGCTATTCCGGAATTCTGAAACAAATTTTTTCAGTATTGAGCTGAATATATTTATGTCTGAAAAATTTTATTAACACTTACGATTTAATACATAATCTCTTTCTTGTTGACTTTTATCTCCATGGATGCCAATTGCTTGCCAACCATATCTATTAATTGCACGTGTTATATCATCCACTTTCCTCTTAGTTTCGACAAAAATAATAGTTTTATTTTCTGGTTCATTTGAAATTTCTTCTAAGAGTTTCATAAGTTTACCCTCTTTTTCAAATTCTTCACATACATCAACAATTTGAAGAATGTTATGATTAGCTGCTAATTGCAGAGAACCAATGTTAATTTGTATATAGTCGGTTAAAAATTCTTCGGCAAGGTTACGAACTTCTTTTGGCCATGTTGCTGACCACATAAGAGTTTGTCGGTCGGGTCTGATTTGTTCTACAATTTTCCTAATTTGAGGCTCAAAGCCCATGTCAAGCATTCTATCAGCTTCATCTAGTACTAAATATGTACATCTACGTAAATTTGTTGTACCACGTTCTAAGAAATCTATGAGACGTCCTGGTGTTGCTATACAAATTTCAACACCTCGTTCTAAATCACGAGCTTGAGGACCTTTTGGAGCTCCACCAAAAATACAAGTGTTTCTCACTTGCGATGAAACTCCAAAATCTGATGCAACTTGTTGAATTTGCTGTGCAAGCTCTCTTGTTGGGGCTAGAATAAGAGCTATAGGTCCATCCCCTCTGTTTAATCTAGGTTGCTGATTTATATGTACAATTGCTGGTAAAATGTATGCTAATGTTTTCCCAGATCCTGTCTGAGCAATTCCAACCATATCGCGTCCAGACAAAGCAATAGGCCAACCTTGTGCTTGAATTGCAGTAGGTTCCCCAAAACCTTGTCTGCGAATTTCATTCAGTACATACTCTGGGAATCCACCTTCCTCAAAAAATATGTTTGGACTTGGTATGTTTGTTCCTTTTACAGTAATCTCCTTATCTGAACGATAAGCTTCAACTACGTGTGTACTACGAGTTGTAACATTAGGATGTGGTTCATAAAAATCTTTCCTAAATGGCTGTAATGTACTCATATCCCATCTTGGTTTACGAAGACGTTCCCCAGGCTGACGGTTTTTAAAATTATTGTTTCCGAAATTACCATCTCTATTGGAACTACTACCAAATCTACCACCTCCACTACTACCATCTCGACCACCAAAGCGACCACCCCCACGTGCTCCACCTCCTCTTCTGTCACCACGTTCACGATCTCTGTATGCCCTTTAAAATAGGTTTATTTGTAATTAATTACAAACAATATAAAAATTTTTTGTAATATTTATAATAATTACGTTTAATTATAAGAAATCAGACTTTAATGTACATTTATTTATTAAATAGTTTACTAACATATAAGGAATATATATAAATTAAAGTAATATTTAATTTTAATAATATATATTAAACACGTGTTATAAATTTATGAAATTAGAATTATAAATGTGTACATTCATAATTTATGCAAAAGTGTTTTAAATTTTAAATACTCAAATTACTCTTTAATTAGTTAACGCCAACAGGAAAAGTATTTTCTGTATTATCAAGGCAAAAATTTCGTTAGTAAAGAAGCAATATGGAGTAAAGCATAGTCAATCATAGATGTTAAAATGTCAGTAAGAAATTCATAAAAAATGTATAATTTTACATAATTTTAACGAAAATCTGATTCTACTTACATTCTCATGTAGTTATTCAGTACTTTTAATTTGAAAATAAGTCGATATTCTTGAATAAATCAGTGTATTGATGAGCAGAATTAACGAAAAGTACGCTTCGCTCCTTGCACGTTCTAAAAGGGGTCTGCGAAACAAATGTCATGGCGTCGTGATGTACCAGGAAATAGTTCCATTTTATCTTCAATTATTTAATCATTATTTCTACTTTTATTATTTATATATAATAATATATAAATAAAATTATTTATTACTTTTATACATTTTAATATATTATCTACTTTTCAAACATTAAATTTTAATATTTCATAAATGAAAAATGCCGGAAATAATGGTACTGTGGTGGGGAGAATACACGGAAATACATATATGTTGAATTTAAAATTAAATTTTCATTACCTTCCAATGTTTATAGCTTGTAGTTAATTTTATGCAAGGGGAGAACGATTATATTAATTTACAACACAGCAATATAACAGAATCAATTTAATTGAATATTTTTAATTTTATTGAAGTGTATTTCCGTTATATGTATGAAGTAAAATAAATTTGAATAAAAAATCAATTTTGTCTGTTTTATACATTGGAAATGATAGTACAATTTTATTAAAATTTATATAAAATCGTAACTTAATAAATTAACAATAATTTATATATACATTTGTAAAAAACAACATTTTTATGTAGGTAACAATTGTTAAGAATTACAACACTTAACATGACAAATGTTCATTTTCAAATTAGTAGTTTTACTTTCAGCGCTTTTTAAAATAAAATAAAATTCATAATATAACATATATTATATTAAAACAATTATATATTATATTATAAATAAAACGCAATATATTCATTAGTATTCAAAATTTTTAAATATTATATATTTAATTAAATTTTTATTTTTATTCCTTTAATCGTTTAATCATACATATACATTTAACAAATTTTATTTTGACCATTATCACACTAATTCTATATATATTTGTTAATTGCGTATATACTTTGGTTCCACTTCATTTTCTGTGTATTTTTCATTTTATTCTATTTTATTTTTAACACAAATTTAACTAAGTGTATGACTATTAACACTGTTTAATGAAATGTTTCTTTTTTAATACTGTTAACATAGTTTTAATACGTTGTACCTCTATATTGATAGGTATTTCCATAACTGTCTCCTCCATAACTTTGTCCTAAGCTACTTTGTCCATATGTTCTTTGTGTATTATAACCGTATCCTGTATTCTGATGAATTGTGTTACCTTGTTTTGTATTATTATAACCGCTATAATCTGAACCTGAATAGCTACTTGAAGTAGACTGATAAGTATTCCCGCTACGACCACCAGCAAGACCTCTTCCTCTTGCAGAAATGCCTCTTCCCCTATTATCATTATTACCTCTTCTGCCACTAATTCTATCAGTTCCCATGAACCGTTTTCCACCTTTTATGTTAAAAGTACGTACATTAAGAAATTGTATGAAATAGCAATCTCAAATAGTAATTTGAGGGCATACTTCTATTTCCAGGATTTCCAGATTTAGCTAATTCTGCCATTTCAGTAAGTCGAGGATTTATATTTTGTCCAGCTTCTCTTAATACTTCTATTAGGTCTCCAGCATGCTTCATGTTGTGGGTTGTAAAAAATGCGTAAGCAGTACCAGTTTGTCTTCTTCGTCCGGTACGGCCAATTCTATGTATGTAATCTTCTGACGACGACGGATAATCGAAATTTATTACATACTTGACATCATCCACGTCTGTGACAAAACATAAAAAAAGAAAAAATTGGAAGCATTCCCAATGTTTAAAATTTTACATATTATTTGTATTGATCATCACCCCACATGTTGGTTGTATTGAGCTCATAGAATGATCTTCAAACTTGGGAAAGTAATTACACAGAATGCTTAATATTAAATGCATAAAGTGGTTCAGAACAAATTTTAAACATAGTAAATGTCTATATATTACATTTTCGTAAACTTTTATTAAATACAATCTAGATTTTTACTTAAAAATAAAATTTCTCTGAATATCAGGTTTGAAAACCACCCACCTTTTAGCCGGCAATTCCATTTCAAAATCAGCAAGAACAGCCCCATTTACTTTTAAATGTGGAGCTATTCAGTTGGTTTCATATGGAAATGTATGGTTGGCCTAGAGATTAGACAGACACAGCGTGGTGTCTGGTTTGGGATAAAGGCAGCATTTTAAGGTTTAAGCCTGAATGCATTAACCTTATTAGGCAATAGATAATAATTTTAAGAACTAGAGGCACTAGAAAACGCTTGATGTTTCAATTATTGTACCGATAAATGAATAAATAAAGATAAAGTAATCAGATAGAGTATAATGAAAGTACAGATTAAGTAATACTAAAATATACAATTATCTTATCAGAAATACTAAACAGAATAATAATTGTTATGTCATAAAACTGAAATCTTTGTACTGAATTCTTTTGTTTTACATTAAAAGTAAATTTAATGAAAATTTTTAATTTAGAAATATGCTTTTTAAAGCATATGTTAAAGTCAATATTACAATTACTAATACAATACAAGCAAAAGAAAATAAAATATTCACTGTGTCTGCCCAATACTGGCAGTACACCGCGTTCACTTAGGGTACTCTGTGCCTCTGAAAAAAAAAAAGTAGACAGTCTTAGTGGTAGCTTTTGTGTGTTTTGTTAGAACCCTTTATATAAATTTAATCTTACATATTTGATTAGTATACAATATAAAATACAAACCTGTTTAAAATATGTAATGTACTATAACTTAAAACAAATAAAAGGTATAATCTAATCAATGTGTACTTTCAGGGCTCTGCTACATAACATGTTTAATAAATCACACATTGCTACATACATAGCTGTCCACTGGTCTTATTAGTAACGCATCACTGGCTAATCCAATAAGTGTTGCCAATTCCCAGATTCATTCGATTTTGAAATGTCTACATACTATAAGTTGAAGAATAATACATACCTAAACCTCTAGCAGCAACATCTGTTGCAACTAGAATAGGTGCCCTTCCACTTTTAAATTCTTGCAACACATGATCTCTTTCTTGTTGATTTTTATCACCATGAATACTCAATGCTTGCCATCCATCTCGTCTTATATTTCTTGTAATATCGTCAACTTTCCGTTTCGTTTCAACAAAAATGATCGTTTTGTTTTCTTTCTCATTTCCTATTTCTTGAAGTAATCTATACAATTTTAAATCCTTTTCGAACTCTTGACAAACATCCACAATCTGAATAATGTTATGATTAGCTGATAAAGTTAGAGAACCAATATTAAGATGCATATAATCAGTTAAGAAGTCTTCTGCTAAAGCTCGAACTTCTTTAGGCCATGTAGCTGACCACATCAAAACTTGTCTATCAGGTCTAATTTGTTCAATTATTTTTCTTATTTGAGGCTCAAAACCCATGTCTAACATTCTATCAGCTTCATCTAGTACTAAATACGTGCACCTAAAGAAAAAACGTTTAATACACCAAAAGTATAAATTATATTCGCTTTTAATTAAAAAAGAACATAATTATACCTGCGCAAATTTGTAGTTCCTCTTTCTAAGAAGTCAATAAGTCTACCTGGTGTAGCAATACATATCTCAACACCTCTTTCTAAATCATGTGCTTGTGGACCTTTAGGTGCACCACCAAAAATACAGGTGTTTCTGACACCTGATGATTCTCCAAAACAATTAGCTACTTCTTGAATCTGTTGAGCTAGTTCTCTTGTAGGAGCCAAGATTAAAGCAACTGGACCATCACCTGGGCTAAGTCTTGGCTGGTGTATGATATGTACAATTGCTGGTAAGATGTACTAAAATAAAAAAGTTTTTAGTACAAAAGGGTATATTTTATCCTTCAATGTATATAAAATTAGTCTTATATATACTATAATTTATAATAAACAGTTACAACATAAGTCAGTTACAAAATTGTTTCTGACTGACTCACTCCAAGTGTTTTCCCAGATCCAGTTTGAGCAATGGCAACCAAATCTTTGCCACTGAGTGCAATAGGCCATCCTTGTGCTTGAATTGCTGTAGGTTGAGAGTAGCCTTGTTTATGTATAACTTCTAACACATAAGGAGGAAAATTTCCTTCTTCAAAATGTTGGATAGGATTAGGTATATTGTCACCCTTCACAGTTATTTCAGCATTTTCTCTAAATTGGCCCACTTCTTCCTTTGATCTAACATAAATGCATTATATTGAAATTTAAACATTCATTTAAAGAATAGATTTAAAATTTATACCTGTTTTTAACTGCAGGATGCTCGACATAAAAATCTTTACGCAATGGTTCTAATGATCTCACATCCCAAACGATTTTTCTAAGAGTCCCTCCAGGCTGTTTGCCTTTAATACTACCACGAATATTATTAGTAGTTCCTCTACCTCGTCCACCAAATCTATTAATACTGTTCCCACGAATATTTTCAACACCACCCCTAATGTTACCTCTAGCAATACCACCTCTACGGCCTCTACTATGATCCCTATCGCGAGAAAACCTAAACACACGTAATATATAATTTGATATAATTATAGATTTATAAAAAATATGATATGCTAATTGCAAAATTCATATTTTATTTATAAAATAAAAAAAAATTTATAATTATAAATTTAATATGTACACGTAATGGAAAAATATAATAACGTAATAATTTTTAATAACGTAAAAATTTATTTATTAAAAAAATGGTATCTATTGGTGTATGTAAAAGCGAAATACATTTTTAATAAATTTATTTGTCGAGACGATTTAAGAATTGTTTTGAACTATATTGTAGTTTGAAAATCATTGATTTCTCACAGATGTACAATAAAACGAATTAACATTTAACGATATGTTAAATACAAATTTTTTTATCGTAAATTTTGATTATTGATTAGCACTGTCCGCAATACGATTCGGCGCTACTCAGTAGTCGTGACAAAAAAAGGATTTGAATCAGATATTTCTACTTTGAATGATATATACATGAAAAGTAGGATATAAATTTGTATTATGTAACGTTGGATGTAATTGTCATGTTCCACTTACATTTTCAAATAGGAATACCCTCAAACACCGACGAGCAATAGATTATTCTGCTTTGCAGTTGCTCGCGAACGCTAATCGATACTTCGGTGCAAGCGAATATTATAATAGTTAGTAATCTGATTTGAGATATTTTATAGGGTTTAATGAAAAATTTAGACTTACTTATTATGAGAAATATGAATAAAATAACGAAAATGAATTATGTCGCGTATCTTTAAACTTGCCGGTAAATCCAGCGGATCAAACTGACAAGTGAACTTCCGAAAGTAGTTCCGTATAAACAGTTTCCATGACAGCATCGGCGTAGTGATACACGGATGCGAAAAAATTAAAACAAAAAAATGTGCAATAGAATGAAAAATTAAAGAAACGTATGGAGATATCGGACGATCAATAAATATTGCCAATTATTCAGGGTCTTCAATATTCATTGACAATGTTATATAGACGATATGTTGACCATATATTGACCGTGAATTTGGAAATTTACTGACAATATTGTATTGACAATACATTTTGATCGTAAAAATTCTAAAATTCTAATATCATGCTAACCATCGGAGATATCCATAAAAGTTCAATTGAGGAATGACTGATTTTTCTTGTAACATGAGTCGTTCCACAACTGCAATACAAATCTTGTGCTTAATTCGTTAATTTTAAATGAAATTTATACTCTAATTAATAAATAACTACCTTTTATTTATGTTCCTTTCAGAAGTAAAACTAAACGATGTTTTAATTTCAATCAAATTCAGAAGTAAATGATAGAGAACGTTTAAATGTAGCGCGGATATCATAGTCACTATATTTTGAAAAGATGACGCTAGTGTTTCCATCTACAATATCTAGGGACATTTTCTAACTTGATTTTGATCATATATGTAACTGCAGTATGTTTACAACTGTTGTTGATATTGATTAATGATATTAAAATCTTTCTTAATTTAAGATGTCATCTGAAACAGCACACGTAATTTTCTTTACTTATATGTATATATAACTAAGAAATTGCACAAAAGATGAAAAATATAATGAGTTTATGTTACAAATTATAATATCAGCTCCTAACCTACTTAATTTTGACTCACTCTATTTGTTTAATTTTCAATTTATCTTTTAAACTATAAATAGAATTTTGAAACATTATTTAAGTATGTTAACTTGAAACATGTGTTTTAGATATGCGATACCCTCAGAATCCTTCATTTACCACCAGAACTTCCTGATGATAGACGCAATGAATTACTACAAAAATATGGTGCTATTAAGACACGAACTTTAAGACCTTCTAAAAAGTATACTGTAACTTTTGCAAAATTTAAATCTCAACAAGCAGCTACAGAAGCACTGTTACGTTTGCATCAATTAAATGTGAGGGGGCAACATCTGACAGTTGAATTTGCCAAAAAATCTATATCTGTAGAAAGTTCAGAACAAAACACTGAGGATGACAAGCTTACAAATGAGGAAAATAAGAAAGAATCAATAAGCAAATCTAATTTTCAAGCTTTCTTACAAAAATTAAATAGTTGGACTATGAATCAAGTCTTTACTCAACCACCTCCACCAAATATACAATATAAATACTCTGCACCAACAAGAAGTACTTTAATAAGAATAGCTATTCAATTATTGAAAGAACCAGCTTTTTATACACAGGTAAATTAATTAAAGTACAATGTAACACAAAATGTTTGTGATTTGCATAATAGAATATAGTTTTATAGGTTTTACATTTAATGAACAGAATGAATTTACCACCTCCCTTTGAAGAATTAGAAGCAGAATTTCCAGCACTTAAAGAAGTTTATGACATGGAGAAGTATAAAGATATATTTGGGAAAGAAATTCTGTATGATAAAGAAAATCAAGGTGATAAAATTATCATTTTCTTTATCTTTATTTTTAATTACATTGATTAATCCATAATCTGAAATAGGTATTTATAATGAAGATGTGGAAGAGGATGAATCTGAAATAGAATCTAATGAAGAAGATAATATAAAACCTTTAGAAATTATACCTGTCAAAAGAAAACATTCACAATCCACCAAACGTTTAAAAATTCCAAAATTTGTTAATCCAGCTAAACATGTACCTCAAAGTTCTACACAGAAGGTTGTAAAACCAGAAGATATGTTTGAACAAGTACAACGTGGAGAAACAAAAAATCTTAAAATTGAATTAAAAACTGTTGATAAATTATTAGATGTTCCAAATAAGGAAGATGCTGTTGTTTCTGAAAATGCAGTAGATGGTGGTTTTGGTTTAATGTTCCCAGCTTCTAAAGATTCCGAAATGATTGAAAATAATGAAAGTAATGAATGTATGCAACGAGAAATAATTACATCTGAAGAATTAGCAAATAATAGAATATCAACTAATGGTAAAAATGGTTTCTTATTTTATAATATTCAGTTGTTCCATCAGTTTCTGTGTATTTGAATATGTTAATATAAATTATTGTATGGTTGAATTAAATAACATTTTTTTCTTATTTACATTACAGACCAAAGGGTACTTCCTGTGTTCAAAAACTATCATCCTGGAAAGCCATCAAATCGATTGTACATAAAGAATCTTGCAAAGCATGTAGAAGAAAAGGACCTTCATTTTATTTACCGAAAATATGTGATACCTGACTTAAAAACAGACTTTGAGTATGTCTTAAAGAATAATAAAAGTAAAAGAATAATTCAATTTGTAATGCATCTATTTAACAGTGTATTCTATTTCAGGTATGATGTGCGCCTTATGCAAGAGGGTAGAATGAAGGGTCAGGCATTTGTTACATTACAAAATATAGATCAGGCACAATTGGCTCTTGATGAAACGAATGGTTATATTTTAAAGGATAAACCGATGGTTGTACAGTTTGCTAAAGCTGCAAAAAGTTAACAAAAACAATATCTTTTTATGTATATGTACTAGTTTAGGTAACAATATTTGTAATAAAAAAGATTTTGTTATATTTTTTACAACTTTATTTTATACATTTCATTTCTAATTCTCATCTAACAATAAGTCAGGATGTCTGATGTATTGTATATCCTTATATTAGAATTCTTATCGCATTTACATATGAATTAATAATGTCCATTTATAATGATTATATGATCCACATTGTGAAATTGTACAGTTAGTTACTTTCTATCAGTAGAATAAATGATTTGTATGATAAACTGTTTGTTTATTTTACTGTTCTATTATTTCTCTCTTCTGCTATATCATTATTACACTAATTCTACTATACGAATTTATACTATTTCATTATTCCTCTCTTACTACTACTCTACTACTGTTTCATTATTCTACATTCTACTGTATACTTTTAGCACTAAATGTAAAGGTTCAGTAAGAGTTCAAAATAAGTTCAGGTTCAAGTGTAATTTTACTTTATTTTATCTTGTAGTATACTAAATAAGTATTTATCAATATACTTGTTAAATAAATCATAATTATTAATTTGAGAATATTTATGGGCATAAATGCGAAGAGATATATAAATTTTATTAATGTACTAACCTTTGTTAAGCTACAAAATAAGATCTCGCTTGATTTATGCAGTGGCATGTCAGAGCCGCGTCAGCGAATATCGGCGCCCGCCTGGCATCCAATAATTCGCAGACCTCTCGCTAGAGTGCCATGTTTTGAGTTCGATCTTGTACACCGTGTGCGTGAAGCGTCCGGTTCACCGATCACTGTCGAGTTGTAACCGTATGTGCTGTCGTCGTCACTCTATTGCCGTCCCTCATTTCCGTCGTCGGCCTCGCACACGTTGACACGTCCTTTGTATTGCCATGGACGTCAACTTGTTACTTCAGCACTCACAATACGCGTTACCCGTGGGTATCGTGCTTGTATGTGCAATCCTCGTCTTCGTCTTTGGTTTCAAGAAGGCCGAACAACCACCTTTTGCACAGCTCTCCGGAGGCTCCGACGTGGACCGGAAATTTGCCAACAAGAAACGGAGCAAGATCAAAGAAAAGGTTAGCACGACGACGAGCAAACGGCTCGAACAGTAAATCTTCTTTTTTTCGAATCGATTGTCAATGTGATACAACAATCTATATCGTTCGTTCTCCATATGGTTGCTTATTTGTAGCGAGTAAATGTGCACGCACACATGGCTGGTAATCAGCTGACATCACTGTTCAAAGAGGGTTATTCACCATTGTATTTTTCGATACGTAGAATGTGATTTAATTACGTGTATGATATTTGAAATCAGTACCTTTGTTTGTTTTATATTCTTTTCTGGTTAATCTGCAAATTTTTTCTGTCATAGTATACTCATATTCATTTGGAGATCTTTAGAAATATTGTAGGTGATGTCATATTTGTTCTTGTGTTTCTGTTGGAATTGTTGAAAACAAAATCTATGAATAAAAGTATTAAGAATGTTTGTTTCAAGTACCTTTCTGAAAGAAGTTCATGTACATTGCAGAAATCTGCTAATGGCCAAGCTACAACTGAAAAGGCAAGCCCTGTTAAGAAAACTGTGCCAACAAAAGCAGATGCTTCTAAAAAAGCTACAACTAAGCCAGATGAAGTGGAAGGAAAGTTGAAGGAACGAAAACAGGAAGATAACAAAATTTCTGTGGCTAAAAAGGATAAAGATCAATTAGTAGCTAAAGTTGGAAAAGAAAATAAAGTTGAGCAAGTAAAGAATAAGAAGAATTTGAAGAATTTGTTCCAAGAGAAACCAGTGGATTTTGATGAGGGTATATTTTTATTGAATTTCTTTTAATATTTATTAACATTATCTTAAATTAACATTGATCTTATATTTTAAATATAGGAGACTGGGAGCAAGCTTATTCTAGAAAAGACAAAAAAAATAAGAAGAAGGAAGAAGAGTCTCCTTCAAAGAAAAGTAAGAAAAGTAGTAAGAAGGCTGATCTCATTAATGAAGAAGTAGTTAAACAAAAGATTTCAGAAAAAGTAGAAATTAAGGATAAAGTTGCAAAGGAGACTGAAAATAAAGAACTACAAGAAAAGGATAAGAAAGATGTAATACTTACACCTATTCCCAATGAGGAAATAGTTCCAGAAAAAGAAGATCAAAAGGAAGAACCACCTAAGGTATCTTCCAAAGTTTGCTTTGATATTATACATTGCTTACATTCAATATTATGGTAATCACTATGTTTACTTATTTAAGATTGAGAAAGAAGAAAAAGAAGAGAAAAAAAGTGGAAAGTCAAAGAAAGGTAAGAAAGTTTCTGAAAGTGAAAACGCACCTGTGGTAACTCCATCTATGCCAAAGGTGGATAACAAAGTTGAAGAACAGAAACCAAAAAAGAAGGAAAGCAATGTAGAGAAAGATATAGATAATTCTGAAGAGAAAAATACTACTGTTCAAGTGCCGGAAAAGGGCGGTCCTGTCTTTGATGAACTAGGAGGTAATTATTTCTGTACATTATGAGTACTTTAATGAATTAGTCAGAAATTATAAATGTTTTGTTATTCATATATTAGATGTCTGGACAGAAGCAAAACCTCAGAAGAAAAGCAAAAAGAAAGCTCGTAAAGATAACTGAGAGTGATTGAGCATATTGAAAATTATGTTTCTTGAGAAGAGGAATAGAGTGAGAATCCTGCTTGGTCCAAACGATATTTGTCATTTGGAACTTATCAGGTGTGTTTTAAGTGACTTACCGATCAACCACCTGACCAAATTGTTCCTTTCCCTTGTATATAATGCCAACTGGACTAGGTTGTTCGATCAGTTATGTTTTATAGACTTTGTGACTGCAGGTGCATAAGTTGATGTGTGGAGAAAAAATCGTTGCAATGTACTGATTTTTTCGACATACTAATTGTCTGCTTTAACGAAACTGCCTTGCATTTAGCGAAAGAGGCATAAGTCATAATTTTCACTATAAAATAATTATTCTATATACCTTATTCTTTTAAGAATCTTCGTGTATGTCCATAATGATGCACTAGTATTGTATGAATTACAGCTATAACTATAATATATATTTATAAGATTCTCATATTCAGCATAAATTGTTAACAAAATGGTACTTATGTCTTTTACGTTTCATTTAGATATCTTAAAAAGAATGCTCGGTTAGATTAGTTTAAATTGTTTACTCCTGCAACGAACGTGTTTTTGCATTCACCTTACTAATGCTTCGAACATTCATTTTATTTAACTCATTGTTTGAATGTTATACATACGAACGGTTGAAAACCAAAATTTAGAAAGTACGAGATACATCCAAAAAACAATAAAGTGCAGGACAATCTCTTATCGGGAGGAGTTTACATTACTGATGTACATGCCTTTTTTAACGTACCAAGAGAAATATTTTCGTACACCTGAAAACGAGTGATTCATTCCAACGCGTAGATCCAAAATTGAATGCTTCGTGATACAGAGCTGCATGTTATATTTTATCACGCAAAGTACATCAGTAATAAACTTCAAGGATTGATATGTATTTATAAGAGTATATAAATCTGTAACAAAATTTTGTGCCAACTTGTGAAAAGAGGTAAAACAAGGTGCGACGAAAGTCATTGTGATTCATTCAATAAAAGTTAATATATTTTAGATAGTTGAATTTTATTATTTATTTGTTTATAGAGTAAATGTATAAATCGTAATGCTTCATGCTCAAAACTATTTTTAGTACCGAAACATTATATTAGTCATTAAAAAGAGTTTTTCTTTTTAATCACGACTTGACTTTCGAAGTACCTAGTTATTACATATATTTACGAAGAAAGATATTGTTTTTTGCCAACATCGGTCTAGATACATGATTCTAAACGATTTGAATTATTTCACAAATAAACATGATCAAATGTCAATCAAATAATGAACATTATTTTCTGCGAAACTTCAATCAATCTAAACCAGCCGTTCACATTCTTTGTAGAGTATAGTACGTGGATATATTCATTGCGTATTAAACATTGTCCCCGAAATGATTTTTTAGGATTGATATAATAACGGTTATTTAATCGTTAATACTTGTATGTATAATAATACCACTTACTAAGCTGCAAGAGTGAAACTCTACGAGAGCACTAATGTCTTAAAGGATGGAAAAGATATCGACGATATCTTTGAAAATTGAGTACTATATTTCAAAGTTCTTCGGCTTCTATTTTCTGAGAAAAATAATGAAAAGCTACAAAAAAAAAGAAAATTCAATTCGAAAAATGACGTTAGTTGCAGTCACTTTTATTGTAATAAGTAACGTAGAGGATACATCGTAACGTCATTTGCTCGAACCAATTTATTAATTAGTGTTACATGTTAATATGTAAAGTATGGATAATTAGCGAAGAGATAAAGGATTATATATATATACACACACACACATATATATATAAGGTGTATGGCGAATGAAATATTGTGATAAGTATACTGTATACCTGAGCGTTACATGAACGTTGTAAAATAGTACTATTAAATAATACTATCGTTTATAGCTTTTACTTATAAAAGGAAAATGAAAAAATATCTGTTTTTAAATAGTTACTGATATTTTGTACTTTTGTCCTTGATATATATTTCTCACAAGCGTTTCTCACATACTTGTACATTTTTGCGACGTACGACTAAAACACTCAATCATTGACTTCAGTGTTTCGTGTATTTTTTTTTAAATTCTCTCATGCGAAATGCTGATATCCAGAAAGTTTCCATTACATTGAACATCAAACCTCGAACGAGCTTCAATTCTATACACAGCGTGAATTATTGTTGTTATAAAATCTAATGAAATACAATCGTCTGTGTCAAATGTGTGTCCCCTTCCGCGTGCCAAAAGTATACTCTACACTTTATTGAAACCAACTGTTAACACTTGACGGTTTGCACATAGCTGTTCAATTCTTATTTTAACATGTTGAGAATATGACACTTAGAATGAAAAGGCAATCTTTGGAATACTAATTTGCTTCAGAATTAGCATAATAACGGAAAACAAAATAGTTTCACTGACCTTGTTAGAGTAATTTTCTAACTACGCACCTAATAGTAATATTTGCATAAATAATGTGATAATATTCATTGCTTGTTTATAACAAAATTTCTATTGTGTCTCATTCGACGAGTAATATTATATTTTTAATTTGTTAATGAAATAGATAGGTACATTTACTATAATCACCTCGAGTTTGTATCGCAACAGCACAGTACTGTCAGCGAACTACAAAGTGTTAACAAGTTCTGGTAATGAAAAGTGATTGACGCTTATTTATCGGCTATCTGTACATCTTTAGATCAGCTAATTTTTATAGAAGCAACTGTTCGCTTGAGATGTCCAACTTTAGGAAAAATCGAAATACCGAAACGTACATAATATAATGATCAGTGATGGAGCATGATTTTCTAACTACAAGTTGTGTTGATTCGTTTATACTATAAACGGCACTAAAAACCAGACCATGTTTAGTTCAGTACCTACTATAACGCATCGTTCGAATGATTCACGTGAGTTATAAACTAGGATTGAATTTATCAGCGAATTAATCGAGCGATGTCGAGTGAAATCATTAAACGATAACGCGATGTTACGGTTCAACGCTGATCGCAAGCGTCTGAGTTTATCGTTGAAGTACTTAAGTTTACAATCGGAACAATTTGGACAGCTGCCGAATCGTGCGATCTAGGTATATTTAATATTATCATATTTTTCTATGTAACACTTGGGATCTCCAATTCGCATGATAACAGAAAGAGGTGGATATGAGTCGCAGTGGCGTAAGCTTGTGGATCCCGGAGCGAATATCAATCATTTTCGATACTTAAGAATTGGAGATCTGGCAAATTTGAGAAATAGGATTTTGGTGTTTTGAAAGTGTGGGATTTGGAAAATTCAGAAATTTGAAACTTGAGAATTTAGGAATTTAACTTCAAAACTTGGAAGTTTCTAAATTTGAAAATTGCCTCATGTGCTCGACACAGCATTGATATTTCCCGAGCCTATAAATTTCAGGAATCTAACGCCACTTGATAGATGGACATCGTATAAGATTTATATGCACTTTATTCACATGCCTACCGAGCATTGGTAATCAACCCTTCGTCGCTGGATATTAAAATTTAAAGTCATGGGAGGAACATCGAGGATACGTAGGAAAAGAAGCTAAAAAAATTTCGAACGTGCTAACGATCGAGAAAAGTATTATTGCTATTGTACATATGTATATTAATCAGCAATGTTCTTTCTAACTAAACATTGTATGTGCAATTTTATTGTTTACTGTGGTGGTAGTACCTTAAATAATAGAGATACGATAACGTTGTCTGTTCAGTAAGGGATACATCGGAATTGTCAGTGTTAAATGAGAGATAATTGGTTTTCGATATAGATGCTCTTATTTATGCCTTAGCGAATTCTATTAGGTCATCCAAATGATGAGCAAGTCAAGTGCCCGAAGAACTCGAGGGTATTCAGTGCATAGTTATGCGAATCTCGAATTTTCAAGTATAGAGATTTGGTAATTTGATTGTTTTGGAATTAGGAAAAAAAGTATGAAATTTACAAATTTTCCAAATCTGTAATTTTTTGACCTTTCAAGAATTTCACAAAATTATAAAATGTTTTAATGAAGACAGAAAATGTTTCGATATGTCCTTAAAAATTGTTTATAATATTAGAAAATAAATTCAATATTTTATTCTGAATATCAACGTGAAAATTCATGAATGAATTTTAGAGGACGACCTAATAGTTCAGACACCTTTTCTTGGTTTCTCAACGTGATGTTTTTTGATAGTTGTCGAATTAAAAATTCATAGATTTGATGGCCTAATATTTGCAATATTATCGAACTGATGATACGCCAGGACGCCGATCATAATTCAATAAGATAAGTGTAGAATATTATCCTGGAGCAGAAAACGTCATAGTTATCTACAATGTATTTTATTCACCAAAAGTGTTGTAGTTAATTAATATCTATATAAATGTATTTGTGTAAAATGCGTGTATCTTGGTCAGTTTAAATATTATTATTAGATAGCGTATAATCTATCGTTAAGATGTATCCGAAAAATAATTGATACAGTGCGAAATTTTCGTTTGAAATCAACGGAGAAAAAGAGTGTATAATTTGAAAGAAGTATTCTGCTTTCAAATGCCAAGTTTTTCTTTTCTTTAAAAAAGAAATATATGTCGATATTTAATCGATGCAGATGAGGGAACAGAATATTTCTTACTTTATGATTTTGGTTGTGACATTTTTGGAATAGAAATTATATAAGCGAAAAAGTGGATCACAAAGTAGAAAGAAAGAGGCAGAAAAAGACAAATGAAATAAGGAATAAAAATTATATTTTTCCAACATTTCTTTGCGAACATTCACTGCGCCTGTCCGTTATTTATTATTATAATGTTTTATATATATTTAATTTTGTAACTTTCCAATTTAAAAACTCGGAATTCTCAAATTTTTTAATTTAAAAAATGTATTTGAAAATTGGAACCAGGAAAGTTAGGAAATTAAAAAATTTGAAGGTTTGAAAACTTAGAAGATTGGAAATTTCCAAAATTTAGACAAATTTAATTATACAATATTAATATATTGTATGGAAAACACTATACAATTTAATTTCGTTTTGACAATTAACAAAGTTTCAAGGGACCACGAGGTACAGACAAATAATAAAACGTATAGAACTTTGTTTCTGTTTTTGCTTTTTTCATCAATTCCTCCATCATTCTCTTTGACTTCTACTTTTAAGATAAACAAATTAGACATCATTTTTATATTAAATCTAATTTATAAAACACAAATAACATTTATTTTGCTCATTCTAACAGATTATTATAACAACTATGCTTTATATTCACTATTAGAGTTGAATTACTATAACAAATACAATCTACATTTGCAATAATTTACTCCAAATATCCTAAATTATACAGTCATATTTTTATAAGTATGTATGAAATACCATAATACCTTTATATTTTTTAAATTTGTTAAATTCTCAACATTCAGAATATACGTAAAGTTCTCTCGACATTTTATTATTATTTTCGTACTCCTTTTTTAGTATATTTACTACATTTTCTCTTAAACGGTTTAATTGGCTTTGAATCGCTTCCGTCATCCTCCATCTTGCTTTTCCTGCCTAAATCATTACTCGTACATTTCTTTCCCTTACTTCGAACTAACACCCTAGTATTTTTTCTAGGTACTCTAATTTTACTTTTAATCTTTTTCCTTTTCTTTCGCTTCTTTTTGCGATCTAAGTTAGCTATTATCGCTTCAGTATCAGCGGATACTTTGACTTTCGGTTGCTGGATCGTCACAGTTACCCTTGTAAACGAGTCGTATAAAACATCTCCGCAAAACTCACCGAAACAATATTCGTCTCCGCATTCAGAGCAGATTTTTACGCTGCTTTCAATTACACCTGCTCGATTTTTGCTGCGTCTTATAGGACTCACATTTGATCGCCGCTCTTTAGCGATTGTTTTTGCTTCCAACTTTCCCATTTCCACCTAACAAAAGAAATGTATCAGATAAATTTCTTACAGTTATAAAAATGCAATTAGATATTTTGCTGTACTTCTTAAATTTACAAAACGACACATAAAATGAATACCAATCTTGAGAACATTTCCTCGTCCTGTCGATGTTTTGGTCTAATAGGTGTTAGCATTCTCCAATCGATAGCAACCTGCTGTAGTTCACGAAGATTTAAGCCTCTCATGTCTGGAGGTATTGGATTTCCGTAATTCCACTCTCTTCCAAGTGCTTTTAATTCTTTTTTAGTTGGCTTCCAAGAAAATTCTTTGTCCCGCACTTTGGCATCATCCTTTTTTATCTGCGTTAATATACAATGCTCTTTTCAATATATTTAAAAAATATTAAAAATATAATTTACAATTGGTAAAGAAAGTTCAGTTACATATAATAGTAGCTTTTTCTTTTATTCATCCTTTAAAAGGTAATTAATTTAACTGAGCCTCTTGACTGATATGTAATATGTAATGAGTTTTTGGTAGCAGGTATGTAATACTATTTATCGTTACATGTAAAATGTAGTACTTGTATCAGTACCTTCTCTGGTTTAATTTTAAATTCAGGACAGTTCTCGAGAAGTCGACGAAACTCCTCTTGAGAGTTACAGGTTGCCTTACTTAAGTCAGGCAATAAATTTGCATCTTTTTTGTCCTCTTTCAGGAGATCATCCAACTGGAAGGCCATTATTTACATCTGCAATCCAAGAAAAATATTCAACCCTGAATCATCAGTTCTTCTTCATCTCATACCCTGTACAATTACACTTCCTACAAAACTCAAATGAAAGAACGAAAAATATGCAGAAAAACACGGTTGCTTGATTGTCGTTAATAAATCTCGGATGCAGCAGGAGAGACTAGACATCTCTCGGAGTCCCATTCCATCTGTTTCATTAAGAGACCCTGAAAAATGTTCTCATTTAGATTATCAAGATTATTTAATTATCAGTTTCCTAATACAGCTCTTACATTTTTCAAAGAAGATAATTTAGACAAAATTTCCTGTCCGCACCAGATATTAGAATTATCGTTTTCCGATTCTCTAACGTTATCTATTCCATGAACACGATTATTATCTGACCGAATCTTATCACTTCGGTCGCATCTACTTTCTTCGATAGTGATTCTTCCATTTTTATCTGTACGCAATGGTATGATGGAATTTAGACTGTCCATCGAGAGGTCTGCATCGTAACTATCCATTTTTGCCTTTGGCTTATTTATCATTCGAAGCTTTGACTTGACGTTTATTAGTTTTCTTCTGTCTGGCGATGGCGATCTATAGAAAACAAATAATGTTGAATGAAATACTGATATATAACAATTACACTTAGCAATTATTGATATGTACCTTGAACGTTCATCACTGGATTCAACTTGACGTCTTCTCATTCGCAATCGTCTTTGGTAATGTGGGTCTTTTTCGCTTTGTGTACGGTACCGAGTACCTGGCCTATAAAATAATTTGTGCAGGATTTAACAGATATAGAATTTATACTTAAGACCGGTGAGAGTTGTGTGCAATGAGTGAAATATTCTATATTTTAGTGTTTATTGTGTGTGGAATTGCACATGTGGGAATTTAGAAGGTAAGTTGCGTTTTATTGTCCTCATCTTTTTAAATCAGTTAAAAATTTACTCCACCGGTCCTGTTTATACAATATTTATGTTTTGTATGTACATGAAAAATTACCTATTAGCATTCCATTGTGGTCTGGAATCAATACCTCTTCTAGATTGACATTTTAATCTAGGAAGAGTTTTCACGGTAATCTCTTCTGTTGAACCAATATTTATGGACCTTTAAAGTTAACAGATGTTGCATGCAACATTTAATGACACTTGAAAAATACCTCGCAATGTTATAATTACAAATGAAGACAAATTATAGATAAATTTGTGCGTACAAGCATAATTATGAAAACACGGTGAATAATAATGAACGTATAAAAATAATTCTATAAATTGCATACATCATAAGCATAAGGAAAGAACCAGGATGGGGTTGGTACCCTAAAATCTATTTATACACATCACATTAGAAGTGTAAATATTTTCATAGTTACAAATTTCAAATACCCAAATTCTTAGATTTATAAATCTCCAATTTCCAAATCTTTTATTCTCAAATCCCTCAAACATAAAGGTTCTCTCCCATCCTAGTCAATGTCTTAGTTGCTCCAGCATCCACAAATATATAATAAAAGAGAAAATCTCGGAAAACGAAATGAAACAATAATTACCGCTTCTATTTGCAAGACAGAAGAATAATATCCTCTACGATTCTTCAAGTTTTGAAGCGACATTCAATGCATCATATTACGACTCACTTTTCGATATCCCTTTTATTAGCATTCGTCGCGTCCTTGCGGTCCTTCATAGAAGCGTCCTTCATGGTCAAATCCTTCTCCCGAAAATCTTGATGATCGTTTTCTATATCCGTCTGCGTGCCAAAATCTCTACCATTCGTGGATCTATACTTGCTAGGTGTGAGCAATCTATTTTCCACGATCGTTGATGGAATTCTGGACGAGCCTGGGGTGAAGTTCGAACTTCCTATATTGTGTATAAAAGTATTTAAACCTACTGATATATTATTTGAATTATTTTCAATCGTCCTTGGCGTTGGAGTCAGTACTAGGTTAACCAACTGCAGGTTTGCTTTGTTGAGGATCTCCGAATCTTCGAGTCTGCCACTTAGTACAATTGCTACGTCTTTGCTAATAGGAACTTGAATTGGTTTCAGATCATTCTTATCTTGGTCTGTCTTCTCTGAATCGTTCAATGCATCCTTATTATTATCCTCTTTGTCGTTATCCGTCTGTTTCTTATTCATATCTTGAATGTCGATGGTAGGAGTTGTGTTTTGCTGTGTTCTTGCACTTGGACAATTTTGTTTGATCTGATTCTCGTTTGAGATCTTCGATTCACATTCCCTGGACGACGTGATCGTGTTTTCTTCATCAGTTTCTTCAAACTTTCGCCGAACCTTTTTCTGTTCCTTCGCTAAACGCTCTGCCGCTTTCAGAACCTCGCGCATTGCTTCGGCTTGTTTCATTTTAACCGCTTCTCGTTCTTTTATTCTTCTTTGTTCTTCTTCGAATCTAGTATAGAAATAATTTAGAATAAACGTTATTTTGTTATATGATTTAAAACGAAACAGTTCAATTTATTTAACTTCATCTTTTTATTAAAGATTGACTACACCTTTCTTTTTCTCTTTCTCTTTCCCGTTTGATCCGCTCTTCTTCCAAACGTTCTTCCCTGAGTTTCCTCTCCCTCTCTTCTTTTTTCTGACGATCTTTCTCTTCGAGTTGCTTTTTGATCGCATTCTGTAGCTCCAAGGCTTTCTGTCTTTTTGCCTCCCGTTCGTGAAGAACATCTGCGTCCACGGGTATATTTTGTCCACGAAGATAGGTCTTGTTGTCGGATCCAATCGATCCTATGGTTGAACTGTCCGAGCTGCTTGCACTTTCGTGATTTATCACCAGCACCTCAAATATTGCAAAATAAGAATGAGTACGTCCACAACAGTACATTTTTAATTTCTACAGCAACGTCTAACTCAATCAAGTACTAGCTAGAAGTACCAGTTAATTTGAAACTCTTTAAGTTATCCACAGTTTTGACTTACATAATAGTTGCATCACATTAATAGTTTCTACATAAATATTTAGTGTACGTAAATGAGAAGAGAAGAGATTCAAATTAAGCTGCAGGGAGACTTTATGTAACCGTACTTGGCTTGATTGTCCTAATCTTGCTAGCCAAGAAGGCGGTGGTGGTGGATCTCCACGTGCAGTCTCTTGACCCCATACACTACCCCACCTTGGCCTGTTAAGTTCTCCTATCCTACTATCAGATAACCTTCTCGAAGGTGGCAACGAACTTTCCGGTGTGGTGTGGTAAGGATTCTGCCACGTTTTCTCAGCCATTTCAGCTGATGGTGGCTTGCATCCAGGTAACACTGCTACAAAAAAGAAATTTATTCATAGTTAATAACATTTGCATAAATTCTGAAAAAATATAAATAATTCAAGAAGTTCTACTTCAACGTACATTCTGTTGTTGCCACAGGAGCATCTACAGAGTCACTAGCATAGCCGGAAGTTTCTCCCTCGCGTTCTTCGCCCTGTGACGCATAATGATTGTTCTTTGAATTTTCATAGCGATCGTAGAGTCGATGATTGCGTTGTTGCTGTGTTTTCTCAGGACGATAGTGCAGTCCTTCGTTGGCAAAGTCTCGTTGCTGACCCTAGAACACGAAGGAACCAATTTATTCCGAAGAAAAGGTACAAAGGCTTGCGTGACGGAACAGCAATTTTCTTGTCATCAATCTTCAAATAGGGCTTCCTCGACCATACTGTATAGCAAACATGATTTCTGTGCCACTATGTGGTTGGAACGGCAAACCGTGACAGAGCTTGTATTCGCTTTCATGATTCATTGACATCAAATCGAAGTCCAAATATAATTTCAGTACATGATATCTTGTTATTACAAATTAAATGTTATCTATTATTAGTTGCACGTGACATGTTATTACCTCAAAATCTAGCTGAATATGAAATATGTAGATTTTTATAAAAGATGTGGTTACAAAAAGTTTGAGATATACACGTGGATACACGAAATTGATGACCAAGGGGTGAACGAACTTTAAGCATCAGACAAGAATCGATTTGCCAGACTGCCTTACTTCTGCTTTCCCCTCACAAATTAAATGCGGTAGTGCACAGTCTTCAACACGGTATTAAAGTGGCAATTAGAAGCACGTGCTCGTTCATTGTTCTGATATCGCGTGAAATACTTATCATACATCGTATTATATCATATGTATAATATGGTATAATATATAAATTGTAACGTATGTGATATAATATATAAATTATAAATTTATAAGTAATAAATTATTATATTACATTTACATTATTTGTACCGCATTTTAATAAACTTTTGTTTATTAAACTAATTAACTATGAATTCTATACACTTCTTACTAAAACATTCTTTATAATCAGTTACACATTTCCACATCATTTCTCTACTCAGTCATAAAATAGAATGCCTATACATAATAATGATCAATAGAAATCGATCTTCAGTTTGCTTCTACTTACAATCGTACTACTTTATTGTTGCAAACGCGGTCACGAACTAATCTATTTCTTATACCTTTACGTTATTCATTCACAAGCTAATTACGTAATTAGATGTTCTATATGAATACCTGTATTTCTACTAATTTATAACTCAATGTTCATTACAAGTACACATAATTTAATTCAAATAAAAAACAATATTCTTCGGACAATAATAAACTTGACAAAATCCTAATTTTCTTATAACTGCATCCTCAACTGCGTTTTCTGAGAATGAATTAAACTTCTTTAGACCTAAAATTTATTCGAGAAATGAAATTTATGAAATGATTGTTTAATGATTTCTAATGTAAGAAAAGCAGCTGTAAGCATATCAATGCAGACAAACCTGACATACATATTGCTGCTGATCCTTATTGTAAATAGGCGGCAGGCTCGGGCTTCTGTGCCTGATTTGCGACACTTCCGGTTGCTCGTGCAGATTTATCAAGCTACCACCATTGCAGTCCAGACACTTTAGGTTCGTGCCACCGTTTCCGGAACTCTCTGTCGCCAGACTCTTCAGACTGACCGTACTTCCGTAATGTCCAGTGGCACGGAAAGGTTTTGAGGACAATTGTTTGTCCTTCGTTTCCACCAAGGACATTCTTGATCCATTTTGATATGTACTGAGTTAAGGAATTATTATTAGATATCTGTTAAAATTCTGTTCACTTTTTATTACGCGAATTTCCAGTACAAAATTTTAGTAAACGTGATGACCAAAATGTTTTGAGTACTTTCATATTATTCATATTTAAAAATTGGGAGATAGAAATTATCAAGGTTTGCAATTTACAAACTTATAAAATTTCAAACTTAATCAAATAATACTTACCGAATATTGGTGCGGATATTGATGTTATTTTTTAAAAGTCCCCAACTTCCGCCGAGACGTGCCATTTCCTCTACGGTATTCGCATGAAATATTAATATCCCATACAGTATTATCGAATCGTTTTCACGTTCCTAATATTTAATTCAATATGGACGTAACTATGCACGTAAATGTTTAATTCAATGTGTGCTATGTATAGCATCCTATACTATATAGATAGAACATGTAAAGAAATAAAGTTTAATCTTTGATTAGACGCGACTGTCTCTAATTAAATTTAAACACTAATCTTTAACTCATTAAGTTTGAATTAAAATACAACATGTAACTTTTAATTAAAAATCTATTCAATTTACAATGTGAATAGTGCTCAATTAAGTAAAACCTGAATAAATTATTAAGAGTAATTATTAATTAGTATAACTATTTTTGAAACTCTATCTTCAATGCCAACGACCATCGCACAAACTGGGATTTCTCAAAAACCGAGGGTGCCAAACACAAACATAATTAGTGCATAAAAATCTGCAAGAATTGTTTATTAGTTATTGCAAAATAAAATACATATTGTACACTATTATTTGAACGATCGAAACATTACAACTTACCCCTTTCTCTTGCCCATTGGATCCTCTTTTGTTCCACTAGCGAGGTTCTTCCGATCATTGTTGGCGCGCAACACGATTTCCGCGAAAAAGAAATTTGCTCGGTCGATAATGACGGCAAGATCAAAGTCACGTAAAAGAAAGAAAATAACCTACATCATCTATCCTTCTTCAAGCAGTCAGTTTTACCTATCTATCGTTCTCTTGTCTGGAGCGACGAGGAACCGCTTGATCTTCCGGAACGATCACCACTTCCGGCGCGAACGTTGGGTTCGAAATCTTTGGATGTCAAAAGACGACGCTCAGGTTCATCACAGGTCATGTCAATATTTGAGACTGCGGTAAGTCTGCAAGACTGTACAAGGCTTACCTGGCACATACACACATATGATACAGTATCAAATACGAAAGGAACACGCGGCCACGATTCGATCGCAAGCTACGTTTCTATGGGAACAATCGTGAATCAACCATGGAACCTCTTGCACTACTGTCAGGGTCGATAATGTTGACCAGACGAGTAAGATAAGGAATAATGACCTTTAACAGTCCATTTGACGGTCAGAGATCACACCTCTGACAAAGAAATGTAATGCGTACGTTTACAGTTACGAAGATAAAGCAACCGTATTATTTCCGTATAATTTACTTATCAATTATAATACTGTGACTGTTCAACACTTCCTTCATTTTATAAACATAAATTCAGACGAACCCAACACTTATGTAGTAATTGATTCTAGAATAGCTGATATGTGTAAGTCTGAAAAGTTGGGGTAAATGTGAAGCAAGTGTAATACTTATACATTTTACATCATTCTTCATCCATGTTATTAATCATGATAGCTTCCTATTATATTCCTGTTGAAAAAAATATAACATGAGAATTCATATGCATTGTACATATTCATATACATATATTTTATTATGATGAAAATTAAATAAAATACTAACCATTCATCGTACAATTTTACCTATTATTATTGTTTTACCGCCATAAGTGTTTATTTTATTAATGACTGATCATGTCCTAATACCTTAGTAACATTTAATCTGAATACAGTTGATTGACGTGAACATGAAGCTGTAACATAAAACCAAGAAGCTTTATATTATTAATTTATGAATTGTACACATATTCACATTAGTTTTTATCGGTAAATGGAAATTTTTAATAATTTAATTGATACCTGTAACAATTGTAAAACGGTTCACGCGCGCCATTGCAAACTTTAAATTTTCATAGCCATCTACTATTAAATATGTAAACTAATCTGGAACACGGAAAAATTAACATCATAGTGCCATCTATTAGAGTAATATGAAACATAAATGTTTCGTTCACATTATCTTATTTTACCATAAATTATAAAACATAAAGTCGACACAATATTAAATAATACAAAGCATTTAATTAAAAAATTGACAGTACTTTGAAAGTCTCACTTTTACGATTACGAATTTCTTAAAAAATCGTACTTATCGACGATTCAGTAACAATTATCAATTCTTACCGACATATTCAATTTTATACTGAGATTACAATTTCAGATAAAGAAGAACTCCAGAACTATCTGAAAAATTCACAACTTCTACAGTGGTTGAAATTACAAATGAAAATACTAATAGACATTTATAATATTCATTACTACGTTCACGATAGAGATCGTGAAACGTTTTATTCGATGCAGAAAAGCGTGAAATTAGCTAATTATAAGGAAAAATGCAATTTTCTATTCTGCTAATACCACCGCTCGCTACTAGATGGTAATAGCGATGTTTTCAGAAAGAACGCGCGTAAATATAAATTTTAAAGAACACTTAAAAATACTCTCAATTTTACAATCACTTTACAATAAATTATTCTTCATTTTGTATTACAAACTAAACCAGCTGGCCTTTTAAAATAAAGATTTATTATAAAAAATTTAATTATTTATCAATTCCTATGAATGAAGCATAATATGTGCCAATGAATGAGCACTATAACTAAATCGCCATTTTTCCCAGAGAAACTAGATTTGCACTTGAAATTATCTGAAAATACCGGGGTTGTTTGTTTTGCAGGGCGCTGGTATTAAATGTCTGTTGATGCATATGTATAAATAAAACATGTCTTTAGATCAAACAGTTTGTGAAGGTAAAAGAGGAACTTTCTAGCCCAAAAAGTTAATTTGTTAATATATACGGCAGAAAATGCAGTTTTATGCTATACTGATGTATATAATAACAAGTGAACAGTTTTAAGGTTACCTCTTTTTCATCATTTCCAGACTTGAAAGCTTTTGAAAGACGTCTTACTGAAGTTATTGCTAGTTTACAGCCAGCTACTCGACGATGGAGAAGTACGTTTTTATATCTTTCTGTACGTGTTATGTTCAAATTTTGTACATTCAAAAAATTATCTTCTGAAATGATAATGTATTCTCTAGTGTTTATTTACTTGAGGTTCTTGCTGTATTAATTTGACAGTAATTGTAGAACTGTGATATGTTTAACATAAAATTATCTACAGTGCTACTGGGTTTCATCTCTGTTTGTACTGCTGTCGGTGCATGGCATTGGTTGACAGATCCAACTACTCCTGCTGTATCATTCACACAGAGCTTATATAATCATCCATTCTTTGCTATCGCTAGTATTATTTTAGGTAAGTATGATTAATACAAAACTTGTATTAATATTGAGATGAAATATTATCATTATATTTTAGTGATATTATTTATGATGGGAGTTCATAGACGTGTCATAGCACCAAGTATCATTACTCAAAGAGCTAGAAGTGTTCTTGGTGATTTTAATATGAGTTGCGATGACACTGGAAAGCTCATTCTTAAACCAACAAGACCACCTCATCCACATGAAACATAAAAAAGGATGATACATGAAATTTATGTTGTTTTCTGAAATGATTCTTTCTAAATCACTGTACAAGGTGATTACAACGAATGTATGTATAAAATCCACTTTCAATATTAGTTTACCATTCAGAATATTCTTTTTCTTTGTACTTAGGATAAAAACAATAATGTTGAAATATTAATATTACATTGAAAGTGAAGGGACTGAATGTACAGAATAGTTTATATTTTGTAAATTTAATTTAAGAAATAAGTGGATTAGCATTTTATGTTCATTTAGGAAACTTTTCAGTAATAAATATTATAGTAAAAGTGTCTGACAAAGTAATATAATAATTTTATTTATGACCAAGCAATAATGTATTTTAACTATTTCAAACCATTAATAAGTACAATGTCAATTTGATATACATATTATATCACATTTAAAATTTGCAGTTTTTGTTATGAAAATATTCTAAAGAAATGCTAAACATTTATTGTTGTTGTTTATTGTATATATTGTGATAGAAAAGTTTGTAAAACAGTAACAAATATTAATTGTCCTATAATTAAAGAAATGTACAATACAGCTCTTGCCAAATATACTTGCCAAGAGTTAGCACAAGTTTAAATTCTTGTATAATATTATGATTTAACTAGTTAAAACCATATATGCAAAAACAAATAAAAATATAAGTGTTTCACTAATTTCTTCCAATCTCATATGTACAACATAATACATATAATTTACAGTTTTTAAATATTTCCATTGTATTCTTTACTTTTTATTGTATGAAAAGTATAAGAAGTCTATGTATGTACAAAATACTTTGTAGAAATATTATTCAAAATAATTCATTGTTTAAAAGAATTATATTATCTTATGTACAAATAATTCAATAAAAATGTATTTTTTAAACAATCAAAACGTTTAATGAATATTACACCTCTTATTTTTTATTTTCTCCTTCTGTTTATGTTCATTGCTATCAAATATCAAATGCAAACAATATCTTTACAGATATTTGTATAGCAACAAAGTAAGGATCATAGTACAATGTGAGTGAAAGATACCATCATTATAACGATCAAAACATTTATTCGTATTAATATTTTGCATACTATTACAATTTCGCCGATGCACAATCACGCTATTTACTTCGTACCATATTACATATACATTATTTACTTACGCACGTCAGTATTTGTTCAAAATCAACTGCAACGTTATATTTTAAGACATGTTTCTCAGTCCCAGAATTATATTACCTACAATATATATATATACAAGAGGTGATTACCAAATGTTGTAAGTGCAACGTTCTAAGCACTGCTTGCAAACAATAATTGGATAACCAAAAATTTTCAGTATGTACGATATATTTTTTTCCTTCTAATGGAATTCTTTATAATAATTAAGTTAAAGTATTTTTAAAATAACTCAATATTTGAAATTATCATATGTTTATTAGAATTTATTATACGTTTTACTATTTATAATAAATTCTGTGAGTAACATATTTAAAAATTATTTGTCGATTAAATACAATTGTTTATTAGTATAAAATGAGATTGTAACAAATTGTACAATGTTTTAAGTTCCTTATGCATTGTGCATACGACAAAACAGGAACATTGTTATTTTTAGACAAAAATTTTTCTTATGCTTTTTTTTCAAAGTTCAATTATAAAACAAAATTTTTATCGTCTTCGTCAACCCCCATTTGAAAAACAAAAACACTTTATCAAGTAATTTTCAACAAAAATATAACACTGAAAATTACTGGCACAACAGTTTTAAGAATTTTAATTGTATATAATAACTTGGTTCATTTGTTTCCTTCAGGTTATTAAAGTATTGTGTAAAATAATTTTACAATACTATCACTTATCAGTACATTTTTGTTTCATATTTTGTAATTACATGCGAGGAGTTTAATCAATATTTAATACATTAAATATTGAAAAGTAGAAAGTTATATATCTCATCACAAAGACCAAGCTAACATAGCATGGTTGTATTCATTTATGCGTGGAACTCAAAAATAATTCAATGATCATGCTTTTTAAACTCACGTGCTAGTGCATAGAAAATAAGTCACCAGCTGAAGGAAGTGGGGCTAAACCACCCGTTACATCAGGTAATTGTGTTAAATCAGGCAGATTGGAAATATGTGACTTTACTTCAGATCTAACTGCACATACTTTCTTAAGTTTTTCTTTATAATCCTGTAACATATTAAATGCATTAATATTCGATAAATTTTACATTTATATATCAATGTGGAAGAGTAAACATATAAAAAATAAAACATAGTCATACTTCTAAAGTTGACTGAGCCTGTTGAAGTAACTGTCTTTGTGCCAAAGTATAATCTCTAAGCATAGTTAATAATCTTCTTCTATCTTCCATTTCAGCTTGCAACCGTCCATTGTAATCTGCTAAGAGTGCAGCAGCTTCATTTACTGCAACACTTAATTGATCTGCAGCTGCTCTGTCAGCTAAATTTGCAAGCAGCGAAACTTCAGAAACTTCTGGTGGTAAAGATGCAATACGTTCTCTAACACCAGCATCTGAGGATGCTGTATTTTCCAAATCCTGAAATGAAGAAGGCGATTTAGTGCTTGCCTTCAATATCTTCATATACAAATATCTCATACTTTTCATATGCTTTATTTAAATAAAATTTATATAAAAGTAAAAACGTTGGTGTATAAAAAAGTTAATGTCCTTAAATAAAATGACAAAGTAACGATTTATCACATACATTTAAAATAAAATTAATGCAATACTTTTCTTATTTTAATAACAGATAATAAATATAAAAGTTCAGAATAAAATAGGAAGAAATATATGGTAAAATACATTAAGGATAAAACAAATTGCTATAAACAGAATAAAATTACTGTCAGGGGTGGATATATCAAACTGTATAAATATGCTTGCCAATATGCCTTATGGATTCAACATATATTTTTCTATATATAAGATAGTTTATTGCTAACGATACATATTCCGAATTTTTGTTGTTTTTATAAATGGTATTAACCATTAAGGCTTTGATGAGTTCCTCTGTTTCTGGTGGATCTCCAGCAGGAGTGCGAGGACTTAAAGTGACATGCAGCTCTTTGGTTCCATCCACTTCAATTTCAGTCTCTGACTTTTTCCTCTCCTTTTTCTCCTTCTACAATACAAAATAAACATATCATTTAGTTATAGATATTGTATTACGTACAATTTGAGATTAATATCTTATGTTACCTTTATTTTTTCTATGTCATTTTTAAGTTTCTTTTTTGGAGGTGGGGTTCCCGAATCTTTTGATGTATCTGTAAAAGCAGCTTTAAATTCTGAAATTTGTGCTTTATCATAAACTCCTCTTTCTTCCCAAATTTGAAGAAGCCTATTTAATCTTTCCCTTGTCTTTTCATCGAATCCTTTCATATGTTCAAAAGCTTTTGGTAACACTGTTTCAAATTCTTTCCCAAATTCTGGCCCTTTCTTTTTACTGTTTTGAATAACATCATTTGCCAGATACATGAACATTAGTTTACGATTATCCTTTACTGCAAAAATATATTAATGAAGATATGGATCACAGGAATGATATAAATAAACACATTAATTGCAATGTGATAAAAACAAAAATATATGTAACAATATATATATTCTGAGCAGTTTTTAAACAAATTATTTTTTAATGAAATCCAATATATAATAATGCAATAAAAACTTTAAATAATAAGTCAAATAAAACGAACTAAGTTATATTAATTATAAGTTGAGATAAACAATGTACATAGGTATGCTTAATCATCATTATTAATAATGCTACTAATGTTATTACTATTACTATACCTTACTTTATGAAGAAATAATAAATAAAAACTAATGAAAGATTTAACAAAGTTAGTTATAAAACAGTAATCACCTTTATAAACAATAAATGTGTTTTGTAACTGCACATGATAAGGTATTACTGAATTACATCTGCACTAATTATAATATTATATAAAATATAATTTTGGTTGTAGCAGATAATTACTATCAATACAGTTGTAATTCTGCAGTTGACAAACTGTTACGAGAGAAATATGTCTACAATTACGTATAAGTAAATGTCCAACATAGAAGTTAACCTAGAAATTTCGACAAAAACCACTTTCCACTTATTACGCTTGAATGTCGTTTAAAATAAGTCTGCGACGAAATAATATTCGGGATGCAGAATTTCAAAGGCAAAACATACGAATAAAGGTATACTTACGAAAATCGTCACGTACCTTTACACATCTCTTTGAACCAGACTTTCACGATGGTCGGATGATGTTTTCTGTGATGAATTAACCAAAGAGAAAGTGTTTGAATACTTTGCTGAGAAGGATTCAAGTCCATTAATCTTTTCACAAGTGCACTTTCTGTAAACCCTGTCATTTTCCAATTATAATATTGTTTCGTCAGCAAAAAAATGTACAGAACAGACCTTATTCCGACTCACGAGCCGCACAAGTGCACGACTCAACAGCTGAAATACAAACATGAACGGCACATAAAACCACACACAGTAACGGATTTATGTATAGGTGATAAAGACGATTATCACGGGCCCCATAAGATAAAATATTTTTAATATCTAGTCTAATATATAATTTATATTCCCATACTTACGACTATAATCGATTTTCAGTATTAGATCTTCTATTTCATCACTTTTTCAGTGAATCATATACATTCATTTCATTTTTTTGCTTTCAAGAGTACAACATGAATTGCTTTGTTTCTCTGCTTTTATTTTAAATAGGAATATAGCAATTCTAGGATATAGGAATCTACGGGTATAGAAAATTAGAAATATAAAGATTCAAAAATATTAGAATTTAGAGACCTAGGGATATTGGAATCTAGGAATTAATAAGATATGCTTAAATTGTAATACCTCAGGGCCCTTGAAGGCTGAATCCGTCACTGACTATAAAGCTCTATCGCACATTGCATATATCATCTATGAAGTATTTATAATTGTTAAAATATAATTTTAACACATCCGGAAATTATATGACGTATTTATAACTTAATTTGTTTTATTATTACAATTTTATTTAATCAATTAACTTATATATCTATATGTACATTTATACATTTTACTTCATTGAATTAATACGCGTTGATGTCTGGTGAATCTGCAATTATAACATGCATTATAAAGATCACAGGACTCAAGTAAATGAAATATGTGATCAGTTACTAAATATTTTGAAATTATAAAGAAATAAGTGATGTAATTGGAATAATCCATAAAAACAGACCTTCTTGCACCATCTAGCGGGAAGCGAAGAAACTAACAAAACAAACAATCGCTTTTACAATTCATTTCCGACTTTTTTAAAATTCACAAAACGTTCGTATGAGTAATTGATACTAAATAACAATTAAAATTAACATTAGCTCACCGTTTTCTGCTTATTGGACATTGACAGTCCATATAAGTCAAACATTATAAGAACAGTTAGTTAAGATTTCATTTTATCAGTACCTATTTGTTGTCAAATAGATTCTGAGCATCCATACGGTACGGTATTTTTTATTTTCAATTTTAATACAATATGCAAGCTGCAGTGATATTATTTTAGTTACATTCAGATTGTAAGGAGCTGAGCTTGACTCAGAAAAGAACAAAGGTAGCTTATTTTGCGAATAAGCAAAATTTTCTGTTATGTAGGTACTGTTATTCCTTCACTTATCATTAATTACACTGACGATTATTCTAATTGTGTCATTATTACTTTTTTGTAATTGAAACATGATATGTGACAAATGATTAGTTTTTGATCACATATGTGTGTACTTACAGATATAGATTGTTTACAGATTTCCTTTTTATCGACACCAAACATCAAACAGTTTAAATCTGAGAAAGCTTATTTAAATAAAATATAGTGCAGTATGATTTAATCGCACAAGAAACATCACATAGCTGTTGTAAGCAGAATATTAACTAAGAATTCATGAATTAATAAGAAAGAAATATGAAGTTGCAAATATACCGTATCCCTTCTCTATCGGCAGCACGCAGTTCGATGGAAACTGCGCATTTCGGGTTTCTGCATTCTGTTGAACAGAGCGCAGCAGTGAATCCCAGGAATCAGTGCGTCGTCGCAGTCGAGGGGTGAAAAGGGATTATGTATCGTTGGGTTAGTTCGTTCTTCGTAGCTGCCAATTGGTATTTCGTATTTCGTTGCGCGTAAGACTCGCGCGATCCTCGAGCGAGGCACATCGTAATGGCCGCGACCTGACTCGGGTGGCATGCATGCGAGCTACCGTGTTCGCATTACGTGAAGTAGACGGACGGCAACGGAGGTGCGGTAAGACAAACACGAAAAACGAGAAGATACGACGGAGTTTATAGAGGGTTACGCGATTTTGGTGCGTGTCGCGAGTGCGTGTGGGTGGGCGAGGCGTGAGCTCGCAACGAGTCTCGAGGACGACGAGCCATGAGCGAAGATCGAAGCGAGGAGGATCCTATAATGGATCTCTGGTACAGCAACTGGGAGCAACAGTGCGTCGAGGCATTGGAAGCGGAGCCGGATTACGAAACGCAACTGCACAACGAAAAGGAACTCTATTCCCAGCAGATGTGGACGAGCTTTCAGACGACGGCGTCAGCCATCGCCCAGCTGTACAAAGGCGAGCTAATACGCACTGTTCGTCGTGTTCGCAATCTCCTTCGACTCGTACGCAAGACGAGCCCCGAGGATAACGAGCAGCGAGACATCTCGTATTTCTTCGAGTTACCATTTTGCGTGACATCCATTTTGTGCGACGTTTTATGCCAGCCAGTTCTCGCTCCTCGTTTGCTTCGATTCCCTTTTTGCGACCGCATGCAACTGCATATCGATCTGATCGTGTAACCAGTTCCTTTCGGCTTTGCTCTTTTACAGATCGTACGCAGGGTGTCTCTCTATGGCTACCCTTCCAAACCGCCGCGGGTACCGTCACATCGTTGTATAAAGGTGCGTACGTTTTCTTGTCAACAATGTGAGCTGTATAAATCTTCGTTCTTCTCTTTCGCCACTATCATCGTTTCTTCGTCGCTTTTTCTACCCCCTTCTTTAATCTTTACCTACGCTGTTCAGCTGTCCCTTTGTGCATCCGTCACTCGCTCACGCATACTGCGATACGCGCTTTACGTATGTGTGCGTCAGAACGCTTTGCACAGCTGACCAATGTTGAAGGTCAGCTGTTAATTGATGCGAACTTTTAGGACTATTACGAATATTTATAGAAAAGAGTTGTAAATACCTGTCGTTCCTGCATGATTATATCATTTCTGTTTATGGTTGGAAGCATTATGGAGACCTCAGATGATCAATATACAGGGTGTCCCAGTCGTTTCCTGCAAACTTTACCAGCATATTCCATATGTAAGAATAAAAAAAGAACTGTTTCAAAAACATAGGCTTTTAAATACTTTATCAAAAAGTTATAATAAAAATATGAAATGATAATGCAGTTTTCTTGTTGCATACTACGTCACAATGGATTGTTGCTTCACGTTGATTCCATTTCAATTGTTATTATGAATGTAGAGGTAGTATCTACAGAAAATAGAATTTAATGTATTATTCACTTCTTGCTAATTGCACCAGATATGTCATAAATCTTTTTCTTCCATCTTTGCATTCATAAATAATAGACATTTTGTAATATTATAATACACAGATATCTATATACTCTATTTCTGTGTATTTTCATACAAGAAAGCAATGCATTGTTAATTATTATTTTTGTTCATGCTTTTTATTTGTAGGATAATTTTGTTGAAATAACTGAGACACACTGTGTACTATCACTATTTTAGGGTTTTTGATGATCAATATGTACTGCTAATATTATCGAGGGAAGATTTTCATGTAGTGTCAATATTGAAGTATTAAGGTGGTTAGGTGGGTGTCTAAATATGTCAGTTTTTATATGTAGTTCTTTTTACACATGGATTTATTATTAGTAAATATTACATGTTTTGAGGTAAATTTTGTTTGTCAATAGATATTTATAATATTGACAAAATTCAGTGTTATTAATAAATATTGAGAAACCTGAAATATTGAAAACATATATTGATCATCTGAGGTTTCTATTACATCAAGGCACTGCTAAACATTTATCTTTATAATTTGGTTAGTAGAAAGCAATTATTGTGTTCTCCTTAATTTATGTGATACTGTGTTATATTTTGTAAATACATCTTACTATGAAAATAATAATAGTATACAAATAAAAGTAAACTTGTATACATATACATATTACTCATAGATGTCACATAGTATTAGACAATTTTTAGCTTCTCCTGGACAACATACATTTTGAGTTGTGTAACTTTTGAATTACATGTGAAATCAAAATCATATATAACAGTGTTACAGATGTCAAAAATAGATCTTGAGTCAGTAAAGTAGTTATTTGCATATTGTTACAAATATATGAAAAAATTAATATAAATATTGTTACAGTAATAAGACACCTGCAACACAGTCATGTATAATTTCTATTTATGATAAAAGCCTGAAGTGGACCTAGCAACAGATTGAAACATTGTTATACTAATATTTAATGCTTTGATAATAAGTAAATTGAAATTCTTATTATTACAATTTCTATTAGATATAATTATGTGTTCATATTTTTGTTCTTAACTGTAACAAATATTTTAACAGATTCAATGGATAGTATACGTCGATGTAGTGATTTAAGTGTCGAAATGGGTCGACAAAAACGTAGTAAAGAAATAATGAATTGGGCTAGGAAAAAAAGACGTATGATTCGGAGGGAAGATCTTTTAGCATATCTTGCTGGAAAACCACCACCACCACGACCACATTCGCATAGGTAAATACCATCAGTCTATCTATAAAGTAAATAAATTTATTTTCAGTAGTTTTCGTATACTATAATTTCAGAAGCTGTAAAAAAATACAAAAGCTATATATACTATTGTATTTTAATACATAAAAATTTAAGTGTTTTATTCTATAGGCATTAATGCAACAGTAACTTTTATAAGGTTTGTTTTATTAATACAGGTAATACAGATATGATATGCTTGTGAATAAATTTGTAGGAGTTCCCCTAAACCAAGGATGATGGTATGTGGTTCACCTCCATCTGAAAGTTCCGCACCAAATATGGTTGTTGCACCAACACCGTTATCTACCACTGATCCTGATCCTGAGTTACACACATTTAGAGAAGCAATTGCATTGTCTGGTAAGAATTATGTGATAAATTATGAACTTAACTTAGTAATTTCTTGAAATCAGTAATTCAAAATTATATTCTTGAGTATTAAAATTATTTTAATAATTGAATAGGTTCACCAATGTCCCGGCGTACTGGAAGACAAGCCGAATTGTCGGCTTTTATTACTAGCGAATTTGCTCGACATCACAAACGGCCTGCTTCGCATGACGTGGATATGGGATCTCCCACGCACAAACGATCGCGTTTCATGTAACGGCGCGCGATGTGTAAAGTAGCCTTACTCCCTTGCTCCCCATTAATTAATCGATTGGTAAATTAATTATTAACGGTTCAACTCCCCTACATAATTCTCGGTTAAACATAATCACTTCAGAAAGAAGGCAGTCGTTTACATTGCCATATAAAACACGTTCGTATATTTCGAATATTCTATACTGACCATCGAGATTTGCTATTATTATTTCACAAGTTTCACAATAGTTCTGGTTCTGACATACAAGAATAAGAGAATTGTGAAAAACACACGTGCTATTGGAAATTACTGTATTTGAAAAAGGTTGCAACTTAATAATATTTAAAATGATTATATATAACAGTCTTTATTATGTGTACTAGGATTTATTTTAAAATTTATTTATTTATTTATGAGCATTGAGATCATACAAACGTGTTTCAAGATACCATTCAAAGTGCCCATACAGAGTGAATGTCATTGTTTTATGTGCAGAAATGTGTACGTGATTATCAGTTTACTGATCTACAAACCAAGAGTATGAACCTTGCCAAATATACTATGAAATATTAAAAGCTGCTATTAACGTGCTTTACACATTAATTGATGTGTATGTTAAAATTAGCAGCTAATACTTCGTGATATTATCCGGTCACTTTATAGTGTACTGTACTATATTCAAGTGAGATGTTTGACAAGTGATTGATGAATTGGTGATTTAATATTTTATAATTATATTAATGTCTACGATTGTAATTTTGTGACAGAAAGGGGACAAGGAGAGGATGACTGTAGAATATTCTTTCAGACTCCAAAGGATCGCTTAGCCCTCTGATTACAATATTGTTATGATTATTAAGTGATCATAGATAATACAATTTGGACGCTTATAATTAATAAAAGGATCATTTTATACAGCTTTTGTTGGCAATAAACGGGATACGAAACATTAATGGAAGAATAAGAACATAAGTAAAAGCAAGGGAAAGATATGTCGATAAATTGTTTGATTTCTGTAACTCTATACATTCTATTGACCAATTGTGAACAAGGGATCTATATTTTCTGTTGTATCAGCTATATGTATAGAGTAACTATAAAATTGTCTTTTGGATAATATATTTAATGGTTTCTGCTGCAATCCTTTTGTTTTCTAATTTTACGTGTTTCTTCTTTTGCTCTATATATTTTCGCGTGCGATCCCTTGGAAGGAATCGAAAACGGTTTGTTTGCTGCCATGTTTTCGCGTCATGATACCCACGTGAAAGTTTCTAAGTAACACGAGATCGAGCTTGAAAGCAAGGTTCTCAAAAAATGATGTTGAAAAGAAAAGTAATCGCGTCTTATTCTTTCCATACGCGTCGCGGGTGCTCATAATTGTGTAATTAATTGATAAAATTCTTACATAGACTTCGTGTAGCTGTAAATCTTAAACAAGTTAGGATAAGCAATGCTTATATCAAACTGGAGCGACGAATGAAATTAACGGTTCGGTGGGAAGGGCCTCTGTGAAGTTTCTTCCAGTCTCTTTGTATTCGATGTCAATTGGATAGCGATGAAAGATCATCATAGTGTAAAGTTGGTTTATTCTTTTTTGACGTATATATGTTACGAGCAAAGGGTTGAACAGTGGTACTGAGATGTGTCTCGGACAAAGTCTGCACCAAGACAGTGCAATGTAAAGGGATCTACTTTTCCACAACTCCTAGCGCGGATTTAATCGATAAGCGAGCTTTCCGTCTTAGATGTAGCCATTGTCGGGAAGACACGGCAGCTCTTTGCTACATATGCATATACACATATACACATATAATGTGAACATGTGTGTGTACATATACGTGTATATTTTATAAGAAGCGTTATGTTCAAAGACTTGTACTGGAGCAATTGATTGCTCCGTTTTTAGGATCCTTGTAAGTGTATATTATTTCTAGCGTTGTGCCTCGTACTGCTTCTATTTGAGTTTTGAAGACCATCATTCGCAGGAAATTTGGAAACGTTTTCACTCGAATTAAACTGTCCCTCGATACATTTATTTAAGACTAAAAATTCAACTTTTCCATTTACGTTCCGAATTTCCTTCTATTCGTTCTTCGAAAGTCATCTAGAAGCCAAACTCGTTTCTGTTTGTTTCCTTCTCTTCGACATTTGTTTGAGCACCGTTCCGGAAATGAGTGAAAATTGTTGTTCAGTTGTAAATATAGCGTACATACGTAAAGATACACGATAGCCTTAGGGATATTGCTAATATTATTATTTTATTATTATTATTATTATTATTATTATTATTAATATTATTATTAATATTATTATTATTATTATTGACAATTATGCGATAGCTTTAATAATATTTATCATATGATTGGCAGTTAATAAAACTCCAAGGACTCTATTTGACTCCACTTTCCTGACCAGTTTGGTAACGCAGGGTCATGTTTGTGAAAGTTCTGAAAGTTCCAATTCAACAAAATGTATAATATTAAGGAGTACCTTTGTACGCCAGAGATTTGCATAGTTGCACCACTCGTTTTTTTATATCCTTGTCCTATGAATTATTACTTCTCAACAAATCTTTCGTACAAAGGTAGCTCCGACTACAAACAAACATAGAAGAAAATAACACGCTGAAGATGCCATACTTAGAGATACTTTATTAATAAGAAAATAATAGTTGATGGAATATTGAATAATTTTTTGCAGATACTGTCGCCTTCTTTACTTTCACTTTGTCTGTAAAGAGAATGTTTTCAGGATTACACTCAAACGCTTCATTTTTGGTCGTAAGAAGAGAATCGATACTTTATTTATGTTGATTCGATAAAGGTGTTACCCGTTTAAATACTCAACAAGATTTTGCCGGTACAATATTGGTATTTTCCTATCATGAATAATGCAAGAATCCCATGCATATAAAACGACATTTCGAGGTCAGCAAACAGAATTTTCCCACGGGCATAGAGAGCTTTCCCTTTCTCATGGAGAGTAAATCTTGTTAACGATCTATACATTGAAACAATAATTCGTTTCTTTAATATTTATACAATTAGTGCAAGTTACTATTGCACAATGTGTAAAGAATAAACGATTTCGTTGAAAGTCTCTATTATTTATAACTGAAAAAAAAGAAGTTCTGTAAAGTGATACCTTTTGTAAGTGAATGTTTTAACATTGTAAATTTATAGGAAACAATACGGATAGATAGTGTCTTTCATAAGGAAATTAGATTTTACGTTAGGAGTAATCTTTTGCGAACCCGATGACTTCCGTCTTTTGTTAAAGAAACCGTGTAATTTGTACTTGCTGCCAAAAAGAGTTTCCAATGAAGTTGCCATTATGCAAAATCGACTGTTGTGTATAGAAATAAAAGAAAAAAAAGAAAGAAAATGTAGCTTATAGGGCTCGGAAATTAATCGATTAATAGTGAAAAGAAATTTATCCATTTTTCTATTAATGAATCGATAGTTATTTAGAATAATCGGGCAAGTTAAACGAACGTACGTAAACCGTTCGTTGTCCATTAATCGATTAATCGTGCAGCCTTCATAGGTGAGATCGTGAGAGAATCACTTCTGTATCATATCTTTTTCACAGTAATGGTAGTTCGTACGCTGATTACACTGGTGCATAGTAACGCGTACGTGTCACATGAACACAGGGCACCAAAAAAATTTTCTACGAGCCTTTTTTTTATTCTGATGCACATTAATCGCAACGTGGTGTACGTTTGTGTAAACGAACGTATCGTCACATTCTACTTGCACGAACACAGAACAGCCGTGATACAGCATTAAAAAATTATGTGTCCACGGCAAGGCGAGAAATGGTGCTGTTATTTTTTGCGAACATAAGAAGCTTGTATATTTTTGCGTCTCTTATTTGTAAGATAATCATTTACAAATAAAATTATAAATAAAAATTTATTTTTGTATTATTGGCGTTTACCTGATACCCGAATTGCAATAAAGGATATGTTACAAAATGTTTGAGATATTCTAATATTTACATACTTTATTTTACTGCGTTCAATTTGTACATTTTGTATAACGTTGATTGTACTCATATGAACGATAACATGAGGTGGAAAACTCGTAGAGATACGTTCTATTAGAGTGGCATTTACACTTTCATTTACATGAACGACGTTACGTTCTACTAAGGCACCATACTTAGTATACAAATTAAGGCTAATTGAAATTTTGCACAATGAGGTGATTATTATTTCGGTATGCCTTCTATGTTTATGATTTACATATTTATGGCGATGACTTACGGAAGTGAACTATTGGCGTAACTAGAATTTTTGTCTAGAGCGAACCAGATTTACTAGCTTTACTACATAATTCAGGGATTTGGAAATTTTGGAATTTTTATATTATTGATTTGAAAACTTGAAAGTTTGAAGCTTTAGAAAGTTGAAAGTTTTGAAAATTTCCACATTTTTAATATGAACTATGTGAAGTTTCCTATATTGTACTCTGGCACTCTACCGTTTATTAGTTACGCCAACAAAGTGAACAAATGTTTTCTATAGTATCCTATTTATATATGTACTAAAAAAATTAAATGGCAAAAAAGAGTTATCCATTTTCTCGTTGTATGATTAAATGATATGTAAACGATGATTCATCACGTAATCTATTATAGTTACACGTATCAGTCCCTGCGGTTGAAGAATTTTTTTTATACTAATGTTTTAGATTTCTCAAACATTTTTATCATTTCGTAAGTAGTTATTAAGGCACTTAATAACACATCTTGCAAGACTGACATTATCCCTTCCTTAAAATCGAGAGTTTACAATTTACTATCTTTGATGACGTTTTCAGGGGCATCTAATGCCCTCTTTCGATTCGCTATAGCATTCATTAATTTTCTTTTGGGTCCAAGAGGAAGTTTAAGAGCTGCAAGATCAGATTCAGTAAGTAACATTAAAGCTTCCAGATCAATTTGTTCCGACTCTAAAACTGGATGTATCGACGATAGATTGTTGGCGACTAAGAATCTTTGCAATGGTGTCCACTCCTCGTCTGTTTCTTCTTCTGTAATCATTTTTATGCGCGTTTCTAATTTAAGTAAAGAATACGTATTTTGAAATAGAGAGAAACAAATTTAGAATGGTAATTAGTAGCAAAAAACATTTTTACCTGAAAGTAAATCATCGTCCCACAGACTTTGCCTGCGAGCTAAGCTACCTGCGCTTCCTATACTGATTTCTTCGTTGTGCCCATTTGAGCTGGTTCTATGTCCATTTACAGATCCATTTACGGAACCATTCACGCAAGAGTTACCGTTTTGTTCATGTGCATCCATTTGCGAGACTGGTATGTTATCGAACGTAGTCGTAATCTGAAGTTATAAAACAGCACCGTTTTAAATTTACTTTAAATTACTACACTTAAGAAAATGTAACTAATTATTTTATTAAATAGTACTAGATCGAGACTTTTTTTTTGTAATCATGACAACTGTCTATTATCAAAACATTTTTAATTATATTTTATATCGTTGTAAAAGAATCGTATTTAACAAACTAATCGAATTGCCACATCTGTTGGAAACAATTATTATTGGAGTCAGTGACCGCGTGTTACTCTTACGTTTACAGCTATGCATGTCATATTACCAATGTCGTAATGCTACAATAATTACGAAAATAGAACGAAGGTATCGTTACGTATTCCGTAAATAGCTGTTATTAGAAACTGCTACTTAATTTAACGATCGAGATTTTTTTGGTTTTAAACCGTTGAGTTCATAAAACTGTGTTAATTAGAATCTTCTGCATTCATACAAATTATAATACAAACTGTTTCCTAACAGAACTTAACTGAATATTCAATTTACGAATGCTTTCGAAATTTACAATCGTTACACGCACAAGAAAACAGGGAACCTACCGCCCTTCGGAATGCTACTGATCCAAAACCGGGCCGATTAAAAATACTTGCAGGTTCTTGCAAGAAGGTAGCATCTCTTATATCATTTATATCCTCTGTATTATCATTTTGCTCATCATCTTCGTCATAGATACGATCACCTAAGAGATCCGGTGTACTCTGTGCTTTGCTTAGAGTACCCCAAACGTCTGAGATCTTTCCCCTCCTTCCTATTTGTTGAGCTTGAGTTTCATACGTTCCAACGTAGATTATTTCAGAATCTCTTCGAAGACCAGTCAGGCTACGGATCGATTTCTTTCCATTCATTTCCACCTGGAAGCATCATTTGGTTAACAATAGTGATCATTCAATCTGGAAGCATAACTTGGTTGAAAGCAATGAAAATTCAATTTAACAATTACTCCATATACAGTGTGTACTATTAATAATTTCTTTTAATAAAATATTAAACATTATTCAAGCATAGCAATTGAAATTAAAAATAAGAATAATTTTAACTGAATGTATTCCATGAATTAATATACATTAATTGTACCTATGTATTTGTATGATTGCAAAGCGTTTAATTATCGACACAAAAAGTTGTTTTCTAATTGAATACTGTTAAAAACCAAGAGTATGCAGTTCCAAATATTCATTCTACCTCTACAACCTTGAAGTCGTCAACGGCCTTTTTCGCTAAAGCTTTTCTACAGACAGCGCTACCATGTTTTTTTGCGGTAGTGCCGACTATATCGCTGAAGGTAGGCGAAGGTTTCACTCGACCCTTGAAGGTCAATATACTGGGCTTCTGAGGTAGAGTACCGACTTCGTTTACCGTAGTTAGGTCCAGTTTCGTACGGTCTTTCGACAATTTCTTTTGCTCTTTTTCTGCTCTAATTTCTGCCATCTTTTGTTTCTTTATATACTCCTTCAATCTGTTTATAAGATAAATAAATAAATAAATCAATATCTTCACATTATTATTGAATTAAGAAGTAATTGTACAGATACCTTTTTTCAGCATCTTTTTCAGCCTTCTCCCGAAGTATTCGACTTTTTTTGCGATTGTTGAGTTCTTGGTCGGCTTGAACGAAATCTAAAAACTGTAGAGTCATTTCTCTTCCATTTATGGCAGCTAAATCTCTGGCCGAATGTCTGTCGATGTCTAAGGACCAGATATTACAACCGAATTTAACAAGGAACCGGACGCAATATTCATGACCCCTTGCTGATGCTAAGTGGAGGGCTGTGTTGCCAAAGTAATCGGTTTTGTCGGGGTCTCCCCTACGGAGAAAATCGTTAAAAAATATATGATTATACATCTGCCGTTTCCGACTTGGTGTGCGTGTTTTTACATTAGGTTGAAGGCATGCATAAAAATTTAATTAGTTTTAATAAACTGAAATATTTAGATATAACTTAAAAACTTTTCGTTAGCTTAGTACTATTAGCGTCAGCTTAATTATTTTTATTATTATTTAAACTTTTGTTTCGTAGAAATGATTGAACAAAATAAATGGGTCCTGTAGTGCGCAATAGTATCCTGTCACGCGATGACACACGAGCGGAACAAAGTTCCGGAAGGATAGCAGGTCTTATATTGAATTTCTATCGTTTGATGACCACACCGAAGCCAGTTGAACGACATTCGATCTTATTCACAATAGGGCACGTGTGGTCTTTCAGCTTTTATGTCGACTCTTTACGAACTGTCGGTGATCCTATGAAACGTGCAGCCGCAAGGTGATTTCGATAATTCGATACAAGTTGTCATATGAAACAGTTTTAAAAAAGATCGAATGCGGTTTAATTTAGAGCAATATTATTCAATCAGGTAATTAAGTTACATTAGTTCTCTAAAAATATATATTTTTATTTGCATATTACGTTATATTATATGTACAACCGAAATTCGTATATGCGCATGCGCGGCGCATATAATTTTGTGCTCAAGTGTATAATTTAATATTCATTTATTGTACTTTATATATTTAACAGTTCATTTATTTATAAATTGACGATCGTAAAAAATTCTTTAATTATTATTTGGAATTAAATATATATTTAATTTATTTAGAACTAAATTAATTTAAAAGTTTGAAAATTAATATGAATCTGAATTTGACTAATCTAGAAGTTTCGAATCACTCCCCCACAACGTTTCAAATGGTGCGCATGGGAACAACCACTTCAGTGTCAGTGATCGTATTATTAGATTTATATCCTAGTTTAGTGTTTTCTCGAAGTTCTTTAGCATTCCATTTCTTCTATTCGACAAAGAAGCTGCCGATTTGATGTTTGTGGATCACGTAAGTGAACCTTTTTGCTATAAAATATCGATATCGAGATACGGAATGAAACGGCTACGTGAATAGTACTTCCCTGTTCCCTCGTTCCGTTTCATTCCGTTCCCCCGTGTTTTGTTCTGTTCGTATTCGATTGTTTTTCGTCACTATTCGCTTGGCCGCAATTTCCGTTCGTGGGGTCGATAGATGTCAGATTATAGTGTATATTTCCGGTTTCGTACATCTGTCACCGGTTAATACAAACTTTTGTGTATGTGCGCATAAAAAAGGAAACAGCGAACACCATAAAAAGTCTCGTGCATGTTGAAAATAATGTTGCATCGTTGAAGGTAACTTTTTTCGATGTTCCGTGAATGTCATTGTACGTGATTGTTAAAAGTTTCGTGTTCACTAACCACGACGACCTCGTACTTAATTTACATGTAACTTTTCAAGGTTAAGTAAAGGTGTACCTTAAATTGTTCATAGAAAATTCGAAACAATTATGATTCATTTACAAATAATTATTATCAATTAGTTTGAAGGAATTAGTGAATAGAAACGATACTTTTTATCTTCTCTTACGAATATTTCATAGACTTTGCAATTTTATACATTTAATTTAGTTTGTTAACTGTGGACGATAGGTTAAGTAATAAGATATTTCTGTTTTATATATATGTAATGTTATTGTATTATGTTTAATCTTTCAATTTTTAATAAAAAAATATATTAAAATATTTCTATGTATGTAAATCTAATGTTATATCATTTCATTAAGTCTACATTGAAATAATAGGTTCTGCGCATGCGCAGGTAGTTGATTCTCCCGCCAAAAACTGCAGCAACTTTGGCGCGCAAATGGCGGAACACGGACTTGACCGGAAGTTCAATTGTTGTAAAATCGACGCTCAGAAACGGCAGTGTTCTAGAAGTGTCAAGAACGAATCTGCGTTTTATGAGGTATTGTAATTAATTAATACATAAATCTGTACTATACATATCACATTATATTGCTAATTAGCTGCAACAATGATATAATTCAAAATTTATCATCTTTCTAAATTATTTGCATTAAAATAACAATTATTGCTTGTACTTTTCTGTATGGCGTCTTGAAAGTGATTCCTTCTAAACGAATACGCGAAAACAGTTGTTCTTATATAATCTGTACAAAGTTACAACTCCTTAAAGTATTTAAACTCGTTTTTTTCTAAAATTACGTTTTTTTAATTATATCATTATTGCAGCAAGTATGTAATATGTAGAATATATCTGTTTATATAAAATTTGATTTGACATTCGAGAAAGTTCGTTAATATCAATTTGTTTCTATACAGTAGAATAACATGTAGAATATATCTGTTTATATAAAATTTGATTTGATATTCGAGAAAGTTCGTTAATATCAATTTGTTTCTATACAGTAGAATAAAAGGAAAACGTATGTATGTAGTATCGAAACATTCGAGTTATGCTAGATTAGAGTTAGAGCGGAATTGTGTTAGATTAGTATAATGTTAGAACTACATAAAGTTAAATAGGCGATACATGTATATTGTAATTATGGCGTTTGTCGAATGTGTTTGTAAGTAAATAGTTTAGCAAGCATACCCTCTGGCGACCAGCAGTCTCAGAGCATCTATATGACCTTCAAAGGCTGCCCATAATGTGGGGGTCATTCCTCCATCATCTCGTGCGTTACAATCTTTTTTTGTTGCTTCTTTCAGGATGTCCAAGACGCCGTCGCGTGCAGCTCTATAAAATAATTATTTGTGCATAAGTATGTTGTTTGTTAATAATTTCTTACCTTTAATTATAAAATTCAATTGCATGCTCGATGCAACGATAATACGACATCGCGTATGACAGTTTTCTCCTTCGCGTGTACTTTTTCTTTTTAATTAGTTTTTCTCTAATTTGAAGAACCTCATATTAGGAAATGTATCAATAATAATTTTTTTTATTATCCGACATTATTTTGTATTTTATTTCAGGTATTCGATAACTCGGCCGAGTTAAATAAATTTTATAAAAAATTGGAAACGTTTAATTGGAACAGAGGAGTAAGGGTGCTAGAGAAAGTGTGTATAAAATTTTAACGAGTTGTTAGCATGATAATTTTCTCCGCGTTGCGAATCATTTAACATGAATGCGTTTTGACATCTTTGTCCCACATGTATTGATCCTGTTTGAATGAAAGCATAAGTGTTTCAAAGAAAAACCGTGCCTTCATTAAGATTCTAATTACGACGATTTTCACACTAGTATAATTACTGTCTTTATAACAGTGCATAGAATCTGCAGTTGGATGCGAGATAACGAGTGAAATTTTTTTATTTCACTATCAATCTTCGGATGTTGTAGTTAACTTTAATTGCCTATTTCATGGTTTATGCATGTGCTAACAGTTGTGATAATATTTAATTCATATACATTGTTTACACTGTTATTCTAAAAATAATTGATTGAATATTTTTTCTAGATAAAGTAATTAAGGATCTGAATAAGGTTGAGAATTAAAATAAGGTTCATAAATTGATGAGATATTTCTTTATAATAAAACAATTTATAATTTAAAAATTTCTCTTTAACCATTCATAATTAATCTGTAAATAAAAAAATAAAAAAATTTCATTCACAAAAATAATAATAATTGTTTATACGAACATATGTAACAATAAATAAAAGGTATTTTACTTTTGTAGATAAGTAGGCAACAAAGAAATCGCATTTAAAATAAGAAAGCAGTCTTCAAAATAAAGGTAAATAATAATTCTGTACATTCTTTTGCAATTAATTATTATGTCTTTCAAAAACAATAAATATGTTTTTTATATCTGGTATTCATAGAAGTGTGCTGGCTTCTAAAGCTTCATGGTGAATGAAATAAAAGCAACGACGTTTTGCATAAATTCCACACGCGATACTCCATGATCATAAAATTATTGGTGTTTTAAGTAAGTAGAAATTTTAAACATTCTTTTTCATTTTTGCTTCTCTTTGTTATTTCCTTCCAATCGATATAATTACAACGAATTATTAATTAAAATGTATGGATACCGATATGCATAAGTGTTACCGGTATTTGAATAACGATACCGATTAGTTCAACGTTAAACTTGATTATTATCACGATTGATAAGAAATATAAAAATATCAATTTACATTGTAAGTTAATACCAAAATGTTTGTATTATGAAAAAGTAAATTCACCTGATGGATAAGCAATTGAATCGCAGCAGATCAAGATTTCAAAGTGCAATATTTCGTTCTCATGGTTAACCAGGCATGTCATTTTTTCGTTCTGGTCAGAGACAAGAACCTGACTACGCGACATTTCTCTGCTTCCTTGCTTTCAGATAGGTATCTTGTTGCAGCATACAAATGCATACCATTGGTAAGGAAACAAGAAGGCAAAAACACAAAAGTATGTACAAAGTCTGTCGCTAATACAAAGGGAAACTCACTTGTGAAACCGCTCGGACGTCATTCTGGTTCCTTGATCCCTTTGAGAGGTCTCGTTACCGATGGCAAAACATCCCTGCCGGAGATGGGGCTTCCTGGCACTTCTTATGTAAGAGTTACTTCGAACAACAACGAATCGCGAGGATCATAGAACCACCATACTTTCAGAGGAGTAATGGTACCACGCGTGTCGAGTATGGCGTCCAGCGATATACTGCTGAACGTTCGAAGGTACTTCGATGGTGTTCTGTTTCCCCTCACTACCTCTATCTTGCTTCCGACCGTTAATTTGATAAGTTCTTTCTCAGTCGTTTTACCCATTCCCGCCATCTCTTACCTGTACCGGTGCCACCATACGAATACGATCTGCCACCTGGCGTTAGGTATTTAGTCGCACAAGTGTGCAACCTGTTCTATCGACTTTCCTTACAGTGTAATAGAAATTACTTTTAGCGAAGGTCGATAGTGTTTAAAGTTGCATGGATAAAACTTTTAGAATACACAAATCCAACTAATAATTACAGAAATATTCTTCAAGATTTTCAGAAATTTTTAAATTACAGATTTCTAAATTTGGATGTTAAAAGATGTTCATGAAAATTAATTATTATTTACTGAAGAATATTTTAGTAATTATTAGTTCGTCGACCGAAATATCCTAATAATTTTTTACTGTGTATTCAACACTCTTTCTAATTGTAGAACTGAATGTTAATGGTTATAATTAAAAAATGATATTATACTTTGGTAAAGCATAAGTATATATGTATGCACTTACTAGTTAATGTATGTACTGTCAGAAAACTTTATTTAATTTAGATTATTAAAACAGTATTCACTATTCCTACCAAATGTATTTATTTATTAAATGACAAAGTATATGTTTCTATGGGTAAAAATATGCAGTTTATTATTTGTGAATATATTTATTTATCAAATTAGTATATGCATTAATATATACTGTACGTTTACTTTTAACATGCATAGTAAATGATTTTCGTGTGTTACAGGAAACAAGTGCGTAGTGGAACAACTTTATTGCCTACAGGTGGATCAAGTGGGATTTATTTTACCTCGGATGGCGTTAACCTTCTGGAAATTACCAAGAGGACGCCGCGATCGGTGAGTGCATATTTTTCATCAACTATAAGCATGCAACAGGTTTAATATTTCGCGCCTGATATACTAACCTGTTTTCAACCATGTGTAATTCATATGCAAATTATGTTTTGAAAGTAGTTTTATTGAGACGTTACAACAGTCAGCATGCAAAGATTACATTGAATTCTGAATCGTACAACGATATTTTATTTGTTTCAACACGCTTGCTATGTACATTCATAATTGGTTGGCAATAAAACCATTTATGTCAGTGTTGCAAGAGATACTCGTAAAACACAGTTGAGTAATATTTGTACAAATAGATGTACATTAAAGGTTACTTTTTTAATTGTTCGACATAAATTTCCTCGATATGTGAACTCCATTGCTTATGTATAATAATTATTTGCAGTAATACATTTTTTACAGACATCATATCTTTTTGATACATGTTATTTATTGCCTTCATTTGAATTTATTGTAGTAACATTTTGTAATGATATTATTGTAGAATTTTATGATATTACTAGTAAATTAAATAGAATGTTTATTTGGACAATAAATAATTTTTGATTTTTATAGTAAGTTCTAAAAAATAAATAAGGGTCTCTCATATTAGAAATTTAGAAATGTTCAAAATCTCAATCTTCAGATTTTCAAAGCAAGAAACTTTCAAGTTTCTGAATTTTTAATTCTTCATTGAAATTTTAATAAAATTCTTACTGATTAATATATAAGTATGATATTTGTCATGTGTTTTACGAGTATCTCTAAATTGTATTTAATTATCTGTTTGCAAACGTAGCACAACTTTTACATCACTGGTAACAGTAGCAAGCAATCTTCCTCACTGTTATTGATACTTATTTACTTACAATTTCATCACAGTTTGATTATGTTTTTCCAGTTAATTGCTAGCTATGTATTTCATATTGGCATGAAATGATAAATAAGACCATGCCAATACTTAATTTACAATTTTCAATAATTATTCAAGATTATATCGTAATTTCATCGCACATAAAATTATTCTTTAAAGACTAAAATTTATTATGCGTTCGTTTTCCATAACTGTTCATTTTATAACTCCATATTTTTATGTTACCAAAAAGTGAATTTTTTAAGATAAATTAAAGATTTTTCTTCAACTATTCAATATGTTTTCAAGCTACAATATGTGCAATTAAAAGAGTAAATAAATAACTTCATAATAAATTTTCGTCTTTAAAATTAAATAACGTCACAAATATACAAATGGGCGCGAAATATTAGATCAAGTCAGAGAAGCATGCCAAATATATCATTATTATACATGTACTTTTTCTAAATGTTGGTCCATTTATAATTCAACAACAATTATATTAATTTTTCGACAAAAGGTAAGTTCCCACATTTGATTTTGTGTGCTAATTTTGATCGGCAATTTTTAATGCGAATCTAAAAGAAAACAAAGTTTGCGCTTAAAAACACTTGTTTACCAATGCTATATCCCTGTTTTTCGTACTAGAAATAAATTAAAAATAGCATTGATTTAACATGTTGACCCATGCCTCATCAATGTCGCGGTATCACTGTACGAGAAATATAAAAATAGATTTTTACATACATTTAGCTAAACCTTCGTTTGAAAAACAACGCACGTATCACTTGACGTCAATGGATTGTCACATTTGCTAGTTTCTCCTTTTTTTTATAATTCTCATTTATGCTTGATCCGTACAAAATTCATTTCCCTTCGGGAGAAAGCATTTTCGAGTCGAATCTGAGATCCATTTCGAATATCTATACGACAAGATAGGCCTCGATTATGCGAAATTACAAAACTTGTTAGTTTCAACAATAGAACAACCTTTCTATATTTAATTATCGAGATAATTTTGGAAACGTTTTAACGTTGTACAAACACGGTGTCCAAGCGAACTCGACATGATTTAACAAAGTGTGTCAAATGTATAAACACATTGATTCTGTGGCACGACAATTGTTTTAACATTATTGTTCTTAATAGAGAAGAACAAGTCTAGGTTATGCTCTTCGCACGTTCTTCTTTTGTAAGGAAGAAGTTTTTTTTACTGTTAACATTAGAACAACCAAATTCATTGAGGTACAAATTATTTGAATTTTTTGAGAAATTGAGGTACTTTCTTAACATGTATGTTTATTTTTTTAGAGAAGGGCGATTTAACCAGGAGAAAAAGAATTAGTGAAGAATATTGAGAATATTTCTATAAGAAGAATATTTCTGTCCACAATGAATGATAGTATTATTCTTATTAACTATTTGAATATAGCAACAATTGCAAATAAAATATAGTCTTCAATCCACACATCCACATATGTATTTCACGTTGGTTGTTCTAATGTTAAAGTTTACAAAATGTCTTCTAATCTCAGTTGTTTAAACAAAGTTTGCATTGATATCCCAGAAAACTTGCTTCCATGTAAATAGTATTTATAGTTGAAATCGAGGAGCACAAACGATATATTTCTCAACATTTCAGTTTTACGTCTTATCACAAACGATGATCAAATACTGTACATATTTTACGAGAGGATTTTACGATTATTATTGTTGGCAGAAACGTGTCTCATAGTTCAAAGATAATTCCTACGTGTTCATTATATTTAGTCACGTTTTGTACACATAAACTATACCACGTAAGAAAGTTACATGGATTATTTGTCGTTAGCCTGGCAAGTTTTACGCTTATCGTGTATAACTTCTTGAAGAAAATAACCTTGAACTTTTATTTCTTGTTTTAAAAAATGATTGTCTTATAACGGAACGTATAATTCGCGGACAAATTTGTCAGCTTCACTTAACTCTACGTATTGAGATCATTGAGCATTGCGTGTGATTAGGTTCGATAATACTTGTTAAGAAAGTGACAAAATTTCATTGCCTAAGTATATTTACACGAAACAAACTTAATATCGACTACGTTTCATCTAGGTCTTTTGACGTTGATTTTTATTCTTGAAAATAAAAAATTGTAACGAGCAAAGTTCTTTTGTAGAAATACAATTTTAATGCTCTTTACGTCAGGTCATTGAAAGCAATAATTTGTTACTAAAATGTCATGTTGAGAGAATGCTCTACATTAATATATTAATTTTATATTATTGAAATTGTACAATTTTAGATTTGGGATAAATAAAATAGAGATTATCAATGTAATATGAAACTACAGTTAATAGAAATATTATTTTAAATAAAAAAAAGACCAAGTACATAACTAATAGAAAGAATATTTATTATAAAAATAAAAAGAAAGAAAGTAAAAGGAATATTTGTAGAAATATTTAATTTTACTAATGTATTTACATGAGTCTTGAAGTCCTCAAAGAAATTTTATAGCATGAAATGTTTAGAAAAAATGATTTTTCCTATAGTTATAATAACACTTGAATATTAAATATTCAACTCGTTATTTTCAACCTTGATCTATCTAAGTTTCCATTACCAACTTTTTATTTTTGAACGTTATAAATATTCAGCGTTTTAACAAACGCGTTATGAAACAACAATCGGCTGTATCAATTTAGGGGGACAACCGATTAATATGCAAAAATTCAAATACTGTATATTACATAAAATCGACAACTCGTTCAAATCTTCTCAATTTTTAAATCCACCTACAATACACTGCAATTTATTCCTCGACTTATTCACGAAACTTAACCTTAATTTTCTTAATCCTCTTTCTCATCGATTCGACACAAATTTCTCTCTGCAGCTTTTAGTGTTCAATAAATTCGTTATATCTATACTCATTTTTGTTACACAGTTATCAATAAAATGTACTTCGAATATTAAAATAATTGTAAACGTATTAGTCATGTGCTCCTGTAATTTGACTAGATTTTAAATCACCATCTCTATTAGATTACAAGGTCTTTGTTTATTAAATCATATAACAAAGTATTCATTGTAAACCCTGTACTCAACATTTTCTAGGTCACACTATACATTACTACAACTCGTTATCAACTTGTTGCATCAGAAACATTGTACCCTTCCACCTAGTTCCCTAAAATATGCAACCACAATCGCCCTAAACTTCACATAAAAAATTGTTTCCCACTTTCACCGAAATCCATCTCTAAACTATACGTTCCTCTACACTTGACAATTAATCAACTTGTTGCTTCCCGACCTCCTCCCAATTATTCACGAAGACCATAATCTGAATTGCCTCAGACTTCATCGTCCTCGACGTACAAAATGGTTTCCTCATTCTCGCCGAACTCCTCCAAGTTCTGTCCTCGTTCCTTCGACAATTGGCCGTTGCCGATCAGACATTCCGTTTTGGCAATCTGCTTCTCGCATCTCCTAATTTCCTGTCGATCATGTCGGGAGTTTTCAAGGTCGTTCTCCTGGAGGTTCTCTAATTCTGGTTCTTCGAGTAAGGCATCGGCTTCGGTGGGTCCTTCGGAAGTGATGATCGTAGGAATCGTTTCGTCCATGTCGACCGCGTGGCTGCCCTCGGAATTGTCCGCGCGACTTTCTTCGGTGTCGAGCGAAGTTGTCGTGAAATATTTAAACTCGATCTCGCATTGTCCGCTTTCGACCACAGCTTGAGTGTTCAACGAATGTCTGCTACACTGGGGGTCTTTCTGTTTCTCGAAAGACTGCCTCTTATTGTCGTCCGATCTCGAGTGGTGCAATTTTGGCTGCCGTTGCCTTCTCAGATTTTCACCGCTGCTCGCTCTCGATCGAATTTCCACCTCGTCCGACAGGTACTTGGCGCAATCGATGCTGAATCTGTCCACCGATAGCTTTCTGCAATGAAACGTATATCAGAGTTTTACCGATAAGTTCTCGTTTCTCTGCGGTTGGAATTACCTGTAGTCCCCTCTGCGAAAATCCGGGCTCTTTCGGAACTCGAGGCTGGCTTTACGTTGACCCATACATCTCTCGACCCTGCGCTCGCTTCCAATCTTGTCGAACGACATTTTATGGAAACTCGGCGAGGAAATCTTGCGGAAATCCCTCGGTGATATCTTCGTCAGGTCTTTCGTTGCGGTTAACTCCTCGAACAGTCTTATGTCCATCGAGTTTCTTTTCCGCGGTACAAAATCGTCTGGATATTTGCAATAGGCACCTGTGGGAAAAGGATGCTATAAAGGATTTTATAAATTTGGAAATTTAGAGGTTTGTTTATTCAAATGTTAGGAAAGAAGATTTCCGAATTTAGTAATTTTGGGCATTTGAAGGTTTGGGGATTTAGGAATGGGGAGAGTTAGAGATTTGGTCATTTGAAGATTTGGGTATTTATTTGGGGATTTAAACATGAATATTTGAGAATTTGGTCCTCTCAAGATTTGAAGACTTAATATCTTGAAAATTAAGGAATCCGTTTATTTGAAGATTTAGGAATTCATAAATCTGGAATTAGGGGAGGATTCTACAATTTGAAGATATAAAAACTTGGAACTGATATTTAAAAAATTTGAAATCCCCAAATTACAACTATATCAAACCTGATAATTTAGGGGAATGGCCACGACCAGTAGGTGATCGTGCCTCATCAACCTCTTCGACATACTCTACTTTCGTCTGACGAAGTAGTTGATGCCTTCTGGCTGTGTCTGATCTATCCTTCACTTTCAGCGTGACAGGACCTTTATTAGGAATATGAAGATCCATCGCCATCGAAACTTGACTGCCTCCCTTCTGTTGATCCAAGCTTTCTCTACTCACCTATTTCAATTTCCGTTAATTACAGTTATACAATTACCTCATGAAATTACTTATCAAAATTATACCTGGTGAGGACTGTAGCTTGGATTGTCAACGGAGAGCGCGTGTCTTTGAAGCAATTCTGGATTCAACAGCGCGCATCCAGCATATTTTGGGGTTCTTTTACGAGGAGATTTTTTGTCTATCAAGGTTGGGGCACTGGGACTCTTTTTGATCGAGTGTCCAGTCTGTTTCTCGTTCAGCTCTTTCGAAAATTGCATAAACTCTGCGGTTAGATGCTTTCTGGAAACCTCTTGTATACTTGGACTTGGGCTTCTGTTCACTTTGAACACCCCTAATTGGTGATCCCATTTGGCCGTCTGGCTGGACGTGGATCTCCGATTTCGTTGATTTCTTGGGTTTTTTATTGTCGACGTTTGACTGAATCGAAAACGGGCTGGAACTACTTTGGCAGCGTTATCACGAGCCTCGAATGTCATTACACAAGCTGCTACTACGATAAAACCTGCCAAATTTTGGTTGCGTTACGAAATTATATTTTAGAGATAATTTTTGGAATTACTGCATGCAGTATTAAAAGAGATGGGATTTTACGTAATTATAAAAGTGATGTGTTTAATCTGTAATTGATACGGTAGGGATTACGGCACTTTTTTAGGAGATTGATGTAAAAAATATGTTTATCTGTTTTTGAAGAAGGAAACAAGTATAACTGTCGTTTTTTAATTTGGTTCATTATTCAAAATTTCATGCATATTTTTGTCGTTTATTTAATTGTGTAAATTGTGTGTAGTAACGAATGTGTTTGATAAAGCATTATTTTTATTAATTGATATAATATATCTACAATGTTATATTTAATATTTCATACACTTCTACATATTCACGTTTATTTTTTTTCTTAGTTAATAGCAACATACAAATATGTTCTAAATTAAAAAAGCACTAATTTATAACAAAAACATCATTATTTAAGTAATTCATTTAATCTATTTAGTCAATATATTTAATAATTTGCAAAAATGTTTATCAATTTATTCGTACAAAGGTTTTCAAGTAAAAGCGTGTAGTTAAATCAATATGATTTTCAAAGAAAGTACCTTATTTTATTTATGATTAAAGAAATAATTAATATTTAGTGTAATTGTTGATGTATATAATAATGAAAATATTTAAAAAAGTGGAAAAAGTAGTGCTTGACGTTATATGGAGTTACAAGATTCCGTCTATCGTGAAGCCTCCATAGCTCAGGGGTTAGAGCACTGGTCTTGTAAACCAGGGGTCGAGAGTTCAAATCTCTCTGGGGGCAATCTTTTTTTTCCAATTTTTTTTTCAAAATATACATTGCTCCCGTATGCTCGTTGAAAAGAATAGTTAAATATTATTTTTCAATTCTATACAAATTCTAGTTTCGATCAATAACGCTTTGCAACCCACATTCTTTACTGTTACACAATTCTCTTCTGCAGTTAAAGTGTTTTTATCTCTTTTAAATTAAAACCATGCAATTTTATTCAGGGTATATGCAGGAATACAATACAAATATTGTACTGAATAATATTTTCAAAGAATACATTATTGAAATATGTTACACAGAGAACATAATACTGCTTCATTTATATTCATGATTAACGCGCTTACATGCTGCATAATTTATTGATTTGCTCCCAGCTTTCGGTTGAAAATTCATTAATTATATAGGACGTCTTTATAAATTGTATAATAATATAACTTCATTTGCTTCAAAGCATATAAAATTAAATTAATAGTATTACTAAAAATAAAATCACTAATATTACTAAAAATATACATTCCTATCTACAAATAACAAATATTAATATCAATACAATATGTACACATTAGGATCTGCAAATAGCAAACAACATTAATTACAAAAATATGTACATATTTGTTACAGCACACAGCAAACAGCGTTAACAGCATACATCATAGCGATTAGTAAATCATATCCACGAAAATTATCGCGTATGACTCATGCATATTCCAAAATTTATAACTGTGACCTTGACAGCGGACATTTACAAAATGCAATATCTGTTATTCATCGGTGTTATTTTGAACGGTGAATAACGCTGATAGTACGTAGATTACGAGGTGTACGTAGATTAGGAAATATAAAAGAAAATGGCATAACAGAATGGGTGAATGTTATCGTTACCTCCTACGCCCATCACGATTGGGCCAGCATAAGTGAGGTTGTTTAAATGGAATCCACGTGATTCATTCTTCACTCTTATTGTTAGATTACCTCTGATCTCTTGTGCCTCTGATAGCTGATCTGCGAAGTATCCTATATGACACGCGTACACATATGTGTAAATATGCTGACTCAGGTACTTTGAGATAAGGCGAATAGTTTAATGTGTTGATGACGGAAGTCGGTGAAGGATGCTTTGAAATAATTTATAGAGTATTGTTACTTGTATGATTGAAGAAAGTGGAAGATTTAAAAATATAGAATTATCAAATAATTTTTAAATGAGAAAATTTAATTTCTTAATTAGGGAAATTTAAGGCTCAAAAGTTTTGTAGATGGAATTTTGGAGATGTGGAGATTTGTGGATTGGTGAAATGGGGGATTGGGGATTGGGGAAATAGGGGTTTTGAGGATTAAGGGAGTTAGAGTTTAAGGAAATGAGGGATTTGGGGATAGAGATAATAGGGGATTTCAGAGTATGGAAATTTGGGAATTAGGAAAATGGGTTTGGGAATTTGTGAAAGTGGAGGTATAGGAGTTTGGGAATTTGGGGATTTGGAAATGTAGGAATTTGGGAATTTGAGAATTTGGAAATGTAGGAATTTGGGAATTTGAGAATTTGGAAATATAGGAATTTGGGAATTTGAAGATTTGAAAATATCACATTTAAAAAATTTACAATTTAGAAACTCAAAAGTACAGAAATTTTCAAATTTCTGAGTCCACATATTTTCCCAAATTTGCAAATATAGAAAATGCATATCCATGTACTTGCACCTCCAGTAATTAACTTAACATTTTGTATTAATTATTTCATATTGAATACCATGGACCACAAATTATCCCCACTACAATATTTAATACATTTGCTGTTACATCAGAAATACCCATAGGACATGATATTTTACATAAACTTTAATCGAAACCGTTTATAGGTTGATCATGTCAGTTGTAAGGTTAATGGACGACCATGTTTATTAGTCTTTGATGTTCTACTCACCTATGGTTGCCATGCAAGCTCCTAAAAGCATTAGTAGTACACCAAGTCCAAGAGCTTTGCAGGCGTACCACAAGCACCGCGTTGTCACTTTGCCTCTCACCACCTATTTCATTTAATTGTTCCCGTTAATTACTGATTATTAAATAATAGTACAGAAATTTGATTCTCTAAATTATTATTTGACATGTTACATGATATTTGTAAACAGTAATATAATGATTGATCATTTTGTAATTCTATTATAGACTTTATTTAATAAATATAATACAGTTAAAAGTTTGAATAATATTTAAATAATTTATAAAAATAAGCTGAATAAAAATGAATCAATATGTCAAAACACTTTTAGAATTATACCCTGATAAATTGAATTAGAAAGAGTATAAATTTAATATAAATTTTTAATTTTATTACAAATAAACATTACTTGATTAAATTTTATTTGAATGAAATAAAATTGTAATGTTCTGTTTGAAGTTGAATTCACTTCCAATGAATGTTAACATAAAAATGTTTCATTTCTCAAAAGAAAATTTCAATCCTAAAATTTGGAGAACCACAGCAATTTATCTTTTCACGTTGCCAATAGTTTGAAACAGTTTTCGAACTTCACAGAATTGTTTATCGATTCGATTCCGTGATTTTTAAGCATCGCGGAGTTTCTTTGATGTTTTCGAACTGGCGGCATCGCGATATTATTACTTTGATGTGTATTTTTAGCTCCGAATGTTTTGTTCCAAAGCAAATCGTGTTTTTCACGGTGCACTATCCAATTCGAAGCAAGCACAAAGAGAAAATAGAATTATTCTCTCTAATACTTATTTTAATTAAGATGTTCTTTGTGAAATTTTTAATTCGCGTTCGTTTCGTTGCACGGCAGTTATCAATACCGTAAACAAAGCATGAATTTATCGTTGTTTTCGCGAAATTCGGACTGTGCTGGATTTCATGGCGCAAAATATGAGTTCTGTTTGTTTTATCGTCGTCAATATATCTGTTCTCGTATCGCAAATATAGGTATGATATTTATGTCCGTTTGTTTGCACAGACGGACTTTCATTTATTAGCTTATTGCAGATGAAATGGACGGTTTACTCTCGAAAATCTCAGCACCTATAACTTCGCGAGGATATTTATAACGTATCCGATTCGACATCTGTATTAAAAATCTGTGTCTAAAGTCATAAATTCTTCTAAATTGTACTGGTTCTTTCATAATTTCAACTCATTTTTTTCTTTTATATTTTGCGATTTTTGGTGTATTAAGATTGTATTATTTAAGATTGTATTTCTAAATTGATATGCATTAATTAGATAAAGTAGTAGAACAATACAAAATAATTGAAAAAACGTACATACATTTACAAAGCAATGTATACATTATTAAAATTATATGATGTCATATGATATTAAAGTGATATCAGTAAAGTACACATATGATATCTATCCAGAATACATACATGATATTTATAAAGTATGTCTGCAAATGTTAATATTACCCAAAAATCTTTCTCCACTATTCTAAATTAGTCACTTATTTACAAATCAGAAAATGTTCCATAAAAAGAATATGAGAATATTACAACATGCACACATTGCAAAATCAAGAATGTAGATGAGAAGCGTTGTGAGATTAAAATAACTGGTCCTAAACACCACGTCTATGAATGTGCAAGGGTAGTTTCGGGTGAAACGAACCCAAACAGAGTGACACTGTTAATAGCACATTAATTTTCGAGGTTTTGGAAGTTTCAAACATACCTGGACGTTCCAGTGTGCTCCTGGAGCGCAGGCTCTTCTCTGCGTCCCTTGCCAATGAATACTTCCTTGGGGCATTTTGCACTCCTAAACTTGAATAAATACTGCATTATTAACATACTCCGCGACGAATTTAATGCAAGATTCTGTTAGCGTGAAATTGCAGCCGGAAGTTAAACATAGGGAACTTTTAGGGAACAGAGGCAAAGTTTGCGGTGAAATTAACGGGATGAAAATTAACTCGCAGATGTGTGCAGTTAATTAGGTTCGGATACTTGTGACATATTGTGAAGGTTTTATTTTAAATATTGCATGTAAAAATTGTAATATAAATTACAATTAGAGATGTTAACATGTTACAGATATTTTTATATGAGTTGTTTAATTAAAATGTTTTCATTAGAATTTTGGGGTGGTATAGTCCCTTTATCTCAATTTCATTTTGATTATTATAATTTATCTGTTACTGTTGCCTAGTAATTATTATTAATTAGTGTGTTTCTTTATTTTAATTGAATTCTATTAAAGTTATGGACTTCTTATTTTTTGTATTGTTTATATTCTTGATATGTCTAATATGTGTTAAATATATGTCAAATATATGTTTAATACAAAATATATGTCAAGTACATAAAATAATTTCTAAAGTTAACACTTACGAGGTTCTTATCGAATACAGTTAGATCGAATCTGACAAAAGTTTTGGCTCGTAGCGAAGTTAGGTCGGCAACATTCGTATTCGAAAGTGGAGTAGCAACTCGCACAGTGGCTCATTTCATTTAACAGAAGGCGAAACTCCTTCGACTGCGTCGCTTTAATTCAACTTTGCGATATAGCACTTAGCTCGGTTTTTACCACCCTCTCGTGCTCATTCACTTTCGTGGAAGGGTGGCCAGACATAGGAGCCGAGTGCGCACAATGTGTTCGTGTAAAATGATCTGTCAGCTTTCCAAGTGTGCACGACACTGTCTGCGTACGACACAGACTAGCATTGTTCCTTTCTGTTTCGTATCTTTCGAGCCTTCTACGCTACAGAACAAATCTGACTTCCAACGGTCGATGCTTACTATTTTCGTTTCTTGGGTGGTTGGTGATTTTGGGATTTGCTTTGGGAATTTTAGGGTGTGGAGATTTGGGATTTGGGAGTTGGGGAGGTGGTAATTTGGGATTTGGGGGATGTGGAGATTCGGGATTTGGGATTTGGAGGATGTGGAGATTTGAAATTTGGGAATTGGGGGATGTGGAAATTTGGGATTTGGAAGTTGGGGATGTAGAAATTTGGGATTTGGAAGTTGGGGATGTAGAAGTTTGGGATTTGGGAATGGGGGGATGTGAAAATTTGGGGATGTAGAAATTTGGGATTTGGGAGTTGGGAGATGTGGAAATTTGGGATTTGGAAATTAGAGGATGTGGAAATTCTGGAATGTAGAAATTTGGGATTTGGGAATTTGGGAATGTAGAAATTTAGGGTTTGAGAAGTTGGGGATGTAGAAATTTGGGATTTGGAAATTGGGGGATGTGGAAATTTAGGGATGTAGAAATTTGGGATTTGGGAGTTAGGGGATGTAGAAATTTGGGATTTGGGAGTTGGGAGATGTGGAAATTGGGGATTTGGAAATTAGAGGATGTGGAAATTCTGGAATGTAGAAATTTGGGATTTGGGAATTTGGGGATGTAGGAATTTCTTAAATTGAAGATATGGGAATTTGGAGATTTGAAGATTTGGGGGTTTGGGAATTTGAGAATTTAGGGGTGTAGCAATTAAGGAACTTGAAAATTTTCAAATCCCCAAATTTTGAAATCCTAAAATTTCCTAATCTCCAATTCCCAAAATTCTCCACTTAACAAATACCCAAATTCCCATAATTCTAAATCCTTAAATATGAGATTTTTTAAATTTAGGAATCTAAAACGCCATGAACCTTAAAAAATGTGAAAACCTAAGAATGTTCAAAGACAGTAAATTCCGAAGCCTTCAAGCTCACAAAATGGAAGATAAATGGTCGCAGGCGTGTATGCACCTGCTAAAAGTTCTATCGCACTTTCACATCGATCCAAATACCTTGTTTAAGGTTTCTTTCAGAATCTCTGTTTACAACCAGGTCTGAAACCTGCCTATTTTATCCCTCTCGGGCTTAACCGGTGATTTGAGATCTCCTTGAAAGTGATCGAGCTTTTTACTACTGTCTCGAGAGTTTTCTCTTTGATGTTCCACTTTTATTTTCAACGATAGAGATGTGAGTATCGGTATCGATAGGTATCGACAGGTTAAAGCCTCTTCGTCTACGAACAAATAGTGGACAAATTTTAAATCTCGATTAGGAATATACTTTATTACAATTATACGATACTTTTATAAATACCTTTATTAAAATTCGATACAGTTTTTAAAAATATGATGTGTATAATAAAGTAAAATAATTTAGTGTTTTTAAAATGAAATAAAATTATTCAGATATATATGTAATTACACGTAAATAATTGATAAGTTATTAATAGAGCTATGTTGCAGAAATATTTTTATTTAATTCCTTAAATTAATTCATGTAGTTAAATTGTTTATATGTAGCATGATAGATTTGTTGAATGCAGTTCAATTGATAGAAATGGTTTAATTGTTTTATCAAGTTTAATTGTTAATTTCAAGGCGCGTTAAACAATATTAATTATTAAACCTAACCGTTAAATTTGCAAGTTTAATTATGAATTTCAGGCCGTGTTAAATGATTAATTGCATACGTTAATCGTTCATACGATTTTATACCGCTGCAATGAATGATTTAGCATATGACTCGTTTCCATAAGCGATTATATAATCTGCATTCTTTGATACATTATGATTGCATAAACATATTGCAGCAATATTAATCAACTGTTATTCCATTAAATCAGCTTGAAATATACTAAAGCATATAAGTTATCTCGACATTTTAAATTCTTTTATGAAGTATTCTTAAGAACAGATATTTATTTTCCGAGACTACTGAATTCGTGGATACATTCTTCTCTTGAACCTTATTCATACTTCGTTGAGGTAGAAATATAGACACTGTTTTTTATTTTTATACTCGAAACTCTATTCTCAAAACTTTGTAAAAGTATGTGCAGTATAAATTGTTTAAAACCAGATTTCAATATACATTTGCATTATACTTGATATCAACAATTTTCAGAAAATGGAGTTAATCAGAATTCTGAGAAGTATATATTAAAATACACATTGTTGTATGTATAGTGTTTTTTTAAATATATGGTGCAGACATGGTTTGCAAATTTTTAAATGTAATAGAAATGAATCATTGTGGGAGAAAAATATTGGTATTTTTTTCAATTTTGTGAATGTATACATAAAAAAATCAGATATAATTTTGTGATTTTAAAATTTATACGTATGAAGATTTTTGATGATCAAACTAACCAAAACTTGACGTATTTCATATTATTAAATTTTCTCGGAACAAATGCATCTTCCCCACTTTTGTATATCTATCTTTGCACTGTGAACATACATATATCTTCCAAATGTTGCAATATAACGGCGAATTTATTCGGTACGTTGTCTGTGAGTCACGGTTATCCTACGTTTGAATCTAAGAAAAATGGCCAACATTTCGTCGGCTTATGCTGGAATGAAACAGAATGCTCGAGATAAAAGCTTTCCCAGAAATTTCATGTAATATTATAAGCTCGCAGGCTTTCAGGTATTGAGTGACTTACATTTACAAGCACTTAATGTGCTATTAAAGTCGTATCTTATTTAACTTTAGACAGAGTAAATTTCTTCTTACAAAGAATTATACTTTTGTAAAATAATCAAAACTCTTTTTGAGTGATTTGTTGAATCGTAAGAAGCGGTAATAGAGAAATAAATTTTGTCTGTATTTCATATTTGTTTAAAGGAAATTGCATTTGCAATGTTTAATACTATTAAATATGAAGCATATTTTTGGGTAAAGTAAGAAGTGTTTAATATGTACTAATAATTCTTATAAGATAGTAATTTATATAATAATAATACTATAATGTATATTATGATGCAATATGATGATGGTAATTATGTATTAATAATAGTAAATGTGTATAGTAATGATAGAAAAATAATAGTAATTAAATTTCATACAATATAATGTATTAATATACAAAACAAATTTAACACAATATATTAATTTTAATGATAATTCAGTTGATGTTTGATAAAACAAAAACATGTATAATACATATGTATAATTATAATACCATTATATATTTTTAAACAACATGATAATAATAATGTATTAATTATATACAAAATAAATTTTTATATAATCTAGTAAATATCATTAAGTTTAATTATTCACGTTGTATAAAACATAACACATATACACATATGGCACATTTGCAATAAATGCAATCACGAGTTGATAATTAATTTCAATTCCTTTTGAATCAAAGTTACTATTAATAAACCGTCATCACTGTTCTGTTTTAACACAAAAAGTAACGAAACAGGGGTTAATTTATCTAAAAATACAACTTCTTTTTATAACTGGAATAACATAATTAAAAGCAATAGAGTAGGCACATTTTTCACTTGAATAACGAGTCAACACGTTTTTAAATTCCTTTAAAACTTTCCATGCAATTTCCAGCGAATGAATGAATGTGTCAATAGTATGATCAAAGATATAAACAAGAATAACCATTCAAATTACAATAGCATGTCACGCTACCATTCGATGCTATAGAACGTAGGGAATAAATCGATACATCATTCAAAAGACTCGCAAGTATATGCATCCAGAAGTATATGTACAATATACTGGGTGGCCTAAGCAACTAGGGTAGAGATATTACACGTACATTTAATGTAACAAAAAATAGAAAAAATTATTACGAAACAATATTAAGAGACCAGAATTTCGTTTATAACGAAGATAATTAGTTATCTATTAAGATAATAATTAGTTATCTATTGGAAATTTGGAGATTTAGGAGTTTGGGGATTTACTGACCTAGAATTTTGAAATTTAGAGATCTGGGAATTTAGGGACTTAAGAACTTGGGGTCTTGGAAATTTGAGGTCCTGAGAATTTGTGTGTTTGGAAATTTAGAAATTACCGAATTTAATAATTCAGATTTCTAAGAGTTTAAAAATTCGTAAATTTGTTACTAGAAAAATTGAAGTTGCAAAATGAAAAATTGTAACTAAACAAGTTGAATAATTGAGAAATGGAAAAATAGAAGAATTGAAAAATCTAATAATTGAAAAATCACAAAATTAAGAAATTGAAAAATTTACTAATTTAACAATAGCTAATCCTCGAAAGAGAAATAGAGAATCTGAAAGTGGAGCAACCGCGAAATCGAAGAATGTAAAAACCGAGACTAGCAGAAGCACATCCATAAATCTTAAATTTCGGGAAAATTTGTAGAAGCGTGTTAAATAATGGATCCATAGTGGTCGTGGCCCTGTACCCAACGGACCAAAGCTCGTTCATTTGCATAACCACGACCCTTGCTCGTATTACCGTATTTTCTTTTGTTCCATCAAAGACCTCGTCCGCAATTAATGGAACAGTTCGTCTGAATAATGCATTGAAAACAAAAAGAGAAGAATTTCGTGTTCGCTTCCCTCCGGATATTTCTCCTGGAGAAAAATTTTCGCTCCATTTACCAAATTATTCGCAATAGTCGAAAAGTTCGGGAAACACGAGGCAAAAGTATTCTCGTTGCTTTTAACGTCGTCCTCGGTCTTAATACGTGGAAAGCATTAAGATTGCTTTTGCGATCAGAATTTATCCGTTATCGTAGCAGATAAAAAATTTACACAGAGATAATGCAAGCTCGATTACTGTTGCAGGCTTCTCAAAGAACCTTGCGCGTATCATGTTTTTTACATAATTTATCATCGGGTCGCATCAGTTTCGTACAATGGAAACATTTTCGCGTGGTTTCCAGTGAAACGATGCGTCGCCATGTTAGTGTCGGGTCTTGGTCAGCTATCTTCGAAATTAATTCGTTTTTTGTAGGTTAGGTATTGCATTATTTCAACGTTGTAATCGTGCTATTAATTTTAACGAATTATATACAAATAATGAAATATAAAATAAATAAAATAATTTTTTAAAATGTTAATTATTATATTTAATTATTATTTTAAAAGGTCATTCATTTCAATGAATTTATTTCGATGACAGCAATATATGAAGTAGGTATACGATGCTTTTAATTGAAAAATAATATCGAGTAATTAGATGATCGTATGCTCGATAATTTTGTATGCGCGTAATTAATTAGGACTGTTTTTACGAAGGCAATTAACTGGTTAATTAAAGAGTACGACAAATTGAAAATAAAGCATGAAATTGCAATCAAATTGATGCTAAACGGAATCATAACAAATTTCAATATATATTAATTAAATGAAATCGAATTTGATCTCTTGAAATGAATTGCTGAAACGTGATTGCAGTATGAATTACGCTGAATGCTTTTTTCAGTGGCAATATTTGATAAAATTAATTTTTTGTAGGACGAATTTTTTTATTTAGAAGCTTGGGACTTTGGAACTTTGGGGTTTTGGAATGTCACAATTATTTAATTTTTGAATTTTGAGGTTTTAACGGTTTGAAATATTCAAGCTTTAGACTGTGAGAGTTGGGAATTTTTGAATTTTTAAATTTAAAAGTGGAATTTTGTAATTTTGGGGTTTTCAAGTTTTAAATCTTTGGAATTTGTATAGTTTAAAGTTTGGGGGCATAATTTTGAAAATTTGAGAATCTAGGTATTTTTAAGTTGGAAATTTTAGAATTTCGGAATTTTAGAACTTTTAAACTTTAGAATTATTTTATCGTTTGAAGTTTAGTTGAGATTGGAACTTTGAAGCTTTAGAATTCTTGAATTTTCAAATTATGGTTAGGTTAGGTTTTGAAGATATGGAAATTTGAGATTTTCGAATGTCAGAAACTAGAATTCCTCGACCAAAAACTTCACAATTTTCGCGTATTCCATCCAGAATTCCAAGACTCGTAAAGCATAATTTCCGCACCATAAGTCACCAAAACCACAATGTGCACACAACCGCAAACCCAAAATTCCCGATAAACTGCACGTGTCCTAAACTCGCGCAAAATTCCTTTACTCCCATTCCACGTTGAACAGAAATTGTACTCACCTACTTCTCCAGCTTCGTTATCGTACCATTTTCATGCGGCCACTTCTTCATCCTTGTTAATATCTCCTTGAGAATTCTCTTTACTCGCATTCCCCCATTTTCTTTGGAACGTAAAAATTCTTTCGTGAGAAACCACGGGGAGATTGCGAGCCACGGTTTAGTCGGAATCGAGTACGAAATTTAAAAGCGGTCGATCATTGGAAATTGAGGAGAGCAGCGTCGCGACGCTTTATTTTGATTCCAACACGTGGTAGGAAAGGTTCGCGACGAGGGAAGCGCGAAACGTACTCAGACTGCGGCACTTGAGTCGCGTTTGTCATTTCAATGAGTCCTCTTCAGGCTGTCCTCTAATTCCGTAATTAACCCGTACACGCTGTTAACGAGCGAATGCCAATTAATTATCGCCTGGATTCGGTTCTCGAAGCTGCTCGATTCGCGATTCTATTCGGCGTCTTTTGTCGTCGCTCGCGTTTTTTAAACGATGTTGCGTGTGCTTTGCATTCTCTCCATATCGATTCGCATTGTTACACTATCTTTCGTAACTGGGACGATCTGATCAGCATCTCTTCGATTTTATTTCTCCTTTCTGTGTTTGCATTTGTTCCCCTGTATTTTTGTATTCAGGCATTTGGCCTTTTGTATTCTTGGATCTCTTTTATTTTTGGCCTTCTCTTTTCTGTTGTTCTTGTATTTAGCGTTTTGTGCAATTTTTGGATTTGTTGTATTTTTTCTTTTGTATTTTTTTGTATTATTGTGCTTGTTTTATTTTTGTTCTTGTGTTTCTTATACTTTTTGTATTTTTTGTATTTGTTTTTTGTGTCTTTTGTATTTCTTGTATATGTTCTTTTGTATCCTGATATTTCTTGTATGTGTCTTTTTTACTCATGTACCTTTATCTGCCCTTTTGCATTCTTTATTCGCTCTTCTGTATCTTTGTACTCCATCCACTTCCAAAATTACATTAAGAAAGTTGATTTGATTTTATTAAAATTTAATTACTAATTAATTTAATTTACTTTTGCCTTTACGTGCAATCAATTATTTGCATATTCCTTCTAAAATAATGATATGATTTTCTGAAGAAAATGATATGAATTTCTAATGAATTTGATATGGATTTTTAATTAAAACGATATGAATTTCCAATTAAAACTCTTGTCTCGTTCCTTAGAGAACTTTCATTCAAATTTTTCCGGATATAAATGACAGACCCGGTTCATGTTTCATCCTGCTCATTAAACTAGTACGTTAACATCGATTTTATTCGGTAACGTCGAGTGAAGAATTATAGCAAATTTAATTAAACAGGAATTTCGTTACGTTATAATGCAATCAAGGAAGCTGGAGTCATTTACCAACAGCAATCGATTGCTCCAATTCTGCTTGTCCATTTTGAATTTCCAGATGCTGTTGATTCGCATCGATTCTATCTACATTAATTTCACGTTTTTTTATTATTCATATAAGCTCCTTTATGTACGAAAACATTGCGTATGGTCTCGTTTCTTCGATTATAGAAATCCGCTGACATTCATTTGTTTTTCTAATAACAAAAACGAAAATTTAATTAGGGTACTCGGTAGTTGACGATTCTATTTATGATTGTTCAGATTAAGCTTTTTATATAAATTCGATATCTTTTTCTATTGTGAGTAGGAGAATTTAATTAGAGTACTTGTTTCGATACTTGAGCATGTAATTGCCACTGTTTTTAATTACACGAAATAAGTTTTATATAAATTTGATAATCTCAATGTGCTGCCTTTCATTTGATATTTAAATTTTTTAACTGTTTTTATGCTTCATTTTTTAGACGTTTCATTCTGTTTTGTGGAATGCAAATTTATGCAATATTAACAATTGAAAATTTTGAGAAAATTTGATCTGTTGTATAATTTGTTTTTTAGTAAAGCATAATTATACAATAATTTACTGATACTAATTAGTATAATATCTTTGAAAACAAGTGATGAATCAAATCACTTATTTACATAAAGATATTAATAATATTATTTATAATAGTATTTATTGAGACAGTATTTTTATACATCTCTAATCAGTATTTTAATTAAATGTTCAGTAAGTGGCTAGTATCAGTACACAAATTCTGTATTTTAATTAAAATATCTGTAATATTTTAAACAGATAATCTTATGTTATGTAAGTGATATAATTGTCCACAAAATTACTATACAAAATTAGTATACAATGTATGGTTATTAAACAACTATGTAGAATATGTAGAATAAAACAACAAAATGATAGTTATTGTATATTATATTAAAATGGAATAAAATTATACTGACAAAATTCGATTTGATAGCGAAATATTCATACATACTTTTCCTAATAAATTTACTAATAAAACTATTCACACAAACTGACAAAATTCACGAAATATTTATCAAACACAAATGTCCGAAATAACATTCCAAAAAATACTATATAATCTATAGAAGTGTTAATATTGACCAAACAAATAAAAGCGTTAAAAAAAGCAAACAAGTCTAGCCACGAGTCAAAATCCATCAACTACCGATTTCCCTTAACTTTCCCTCTTCCAGCGATCCCGATAAGTTTCCCAACAGATTCAACATTAAATCCAAACTTCCGCGTACCAAATCAGTTTCTCAATTTCCGAACAAAGATATTATACCTGAGGTTCAAATAAGAAACTTCCAGCCAAACTTCCTTAAAAATCATTCTCGATCATCTACGAAACCTCTTCATCGATATTAAGATCTCAACTGCCCATATTACTCTGCGAGTTTTCCTCACAGACTCACTAAAAATCACTGGATCACTCACATCGAAATTCACGTTGTCGAAGGAAAACAAAATCACCGAGTTCACTGGATCATCGCGAGATGGAAGACGTTGTTGATCACTCGATTGGTGTCCGATCGGCGTTTTTCGCGGGTCGTTGGCCGTTCGCCAGCTAAGAGTTTCGCCGGCTGGGAACGATACTAAATCAGCAGTCAGGATCAGGACTCGGGGGAGACGATCAACGATGCCGCTTGAGGGAGTGTCTCTACTCCTTCAGCATCACCTGTTGGTATCGTATCCCGGTCACGGCCTATACAGGGTGGCGAGGCGAAAATCTGCTCGGGCTGCCCGGCGGAACACGCTTGCGCGAACGCAGATCGATGTGTTATATCGCTGGCTCCTCTCGGCGGATCCTCTCCGCTCGTTCCGTCTTTCTCTGCCACGCTCGATGCGTCGCGACGCTCACCGTCGATTTGACGAGTTCTATTGTGCCTATCGGATGCCGCTTTCTGTCCACCTTTTTTCGGAACATTATGTAACCTTCCATATTATGGGTTTTCACTACTCCCCTTACGTTTTTGCGGTCTTAGTAGATTCACCTTCTTTTTTCACTTTGGTATTTTGGATATCCTTGGGTCTGATATTAGGCTTCTACTTATTCTGCTATTTATCTCCTTGTTTCACTTTGGTATTTGGGACCTACTGGGTTTGTACAATTTCTGCATTCCCAAATTTTCAATTTCTCTATTTACAAAATTTTTACCTCCAAATTTGTTACATCTTCAATCTTCCGAAATCCCATATTTCCACATTTTCAAATTTCTGAAATTTCCAAATTCTCAAATTTCTGAATCAGTGAACTACAAAATTTCTAAATTCCCCAAATCTTCGAACTTCCAAAATTCCCAAATTTCCAATTTTCCTAATCCCTAAATCCCCAAATTCTCAAATTCACCAAATATCCAAATCCCCAACTACCCAAAACCTAAAAATTCATTTTACCAATAAACTTAACTCAGATGAAGTACAGTCAAGTACAAGTAAAATAAAACAATTGCGCGCATATTTCATTCACATTAAAAACGCTCATCTCGCAAAATGATTAAATTCATATCCTCCAGAATAGTGTTATTTTAATTCGTTTGTTATTACTCTAACAAAACCGCTGAAAACCGCTTTTAATTTGCGAAAACCGCCGAAAATTTTCATTATTTTTGTTCATGTTTTCACATGGTCGTGTTTGCAATTACAAACTTTGCCTTTTTCCAGCCGAGTTTAATTAATCTAACCGTTGTACATAGTTCTTTGAGATCGTGAAAGCTGAAAAAACATTGCGTTTAATTTAGAAGTGCACCATTTACAAACGGCTACACAGTATACAATGTACTGTATATACGTTTCTTTGTGTTCCAAAGTGCAAACTTCGTCTTTTCCTGTGCTGAGCTTAATTAATCTGGCAATTGTGGGTCGTTCTTAGTGAAAGCTGCTCGTAAACGCTTCAGAAACACTGCGTTTTGCTGCTTGTTTTTCAGCAATTTTATTTTATTTAAGAGTCAGGTCTGAGGACCGAACACTCTTAGTATTTTTGAGTTTACGAGTACCTAACTAGTAAAAGTTTAATAAATACAAAATAATTGGTAATCGAATAGTTCGCTTGTTACGACACTCTTTAGTTCTCTTTTGTGATAATGTTCGAAGAGGTTTTAAAGAATAGGTTCGAACGCTGCTTGCTTAATCGATCTTCCAATATCGATTTCAATAGTTTTCTTTGGACGACACTTCGACATCGGATGACTTCCTTCGACGAGAGACTATTAACGGGCGTTAGCAGTTCATTGGCTCGTGAGAGCTATAGTGTTTACTTACTTTTTCTTTTTCTAAGGAAAACTATACCTGATGCACGTTATTCAATTTTACTCGATGCTGCGTCATCTTGCAGAACAAGTAGCTCAGTTGTAATAATTTTATTTATTCGCGAGAACTGTTGCTCTTAATTTTATCTTAATTTAATTTCTTAGTTGGTGTTTATTAAAAGTGTTATTATAAATCTTTAACTTTTAATTTTTATAGCGTTAATTGGTTTTTACATTTTTCAATTTTCAATTATTTTTTATTTTCAATTATTTTCAATTATTTTCAATTATTTTCAATTATTTTCAATTATTTTCAATTATTTTCAATTACTTTCAATTTTCAATTATTTTCAATTATTTTCAATTAATTTCAATTCTCAATTTTTAATTCATTAACTATTTTTAACTTCGAATTCTAAATTCATAAATGATTCCAAATACCAATTCTTAAATTCATGTATTCATCCTCAAATTTAGAAAATCATAAACTGTTTTAAAATTTAAATTAATGAATTATTTTTAATTTTTTAATTCAGTCATTATATTGAATTTTGAATACCCAAACTATTGTGAATTTTAAATAATTTAAAATTCGAATTACGAATTTTTCGGGGAAACGAAGGAATTCTTTCGGCAAACTTGTCAATTACTTTTGTAAATAATGTTTATTAGATAATAGGTGCTTACGATTATTAGGTAACATAATGTTCTCTACGGTCCTTCATAGAAGGCGTACAAATCATTGTTCCAGCAATGTCTTCTAGATTAACATAGATAAAATCATTGTCGTTGTCATCGCTGTCGCCATTGTCCTCGTTCGATCGATTATAATCGACTTGTCTCGCATCATTTTACTATTCTGCGAGTCATTTGCTTTCTGATGACACTCAAAATCGAATATGTTTACCCGAATCTTTGAAAATAAATTTAAAACTTCAAAATAAATTTTTGAACACTTTCACTTTTACTTTATTAGACACTGAGTAATTTGTTTTTGGCAATGAGGTGTGCGATAAAATTTTCAAATTTGGGAAAATTACAAATGTGTAATTTCTCAGTAACATAAAAACTTGACAAACCATCAGTGTCTACAAACGCCTGTTCAGTGCCTGTTGTCCATCACTGGCACTCTTAACAAAGGAACATAAAATCCGAAATTATTTATTCATCGCATAACTCTTAACTTTCAACATTTTCCAGCTCCAAAAAGAATCGAACGAAAACAATTCAATCACGTATCGATGAACTATTTTGGCGAGTTGAAAGGCGTGTTTCCGCAGCAAAACAGTTCAAACAAATATCTTTTCTCGGCGATAAACATCATTCGATTTTCGTGTCTTCTCACGAGAATTCACGACGCTCACCGCGATTCTTCAACGTCAAACAAACCGAAATCCCTAAAATTATAATAGTTATATGTATACGCGATCTAGGGATCACCAGGTTCGGTCTAACTAAAATTATCGAATAAACAAGATATCACTTTTTAAATATTATTCATCTAAATTCGTCAGGGTTATTATTTCTTCGAAAACACTTGACCTGACAATATTTTTAAAAAATTCCTTCATTCATTTATTCTCAGTTTCATCTTACGCTCGATTTCTGTCTCGTCCTTTCATTCATTCCTCGCATAATTTATCGTTTCTGCATAGTTCATTGCGAGTAACTTAGGTGTGTCACTCTGCGACTATATCAAGTCGAATGGTGATTAATTTATTTACGTAATACTCTGCGTATCTGTTCGTAGTGTCTGTGTTTGTGTGTTTCAAAAATTCCTGTCGCTTTTCATACTTTTTTATCGAATTTTTAAATTGCTATGTTTATCTTTATTGTTGTATTAAAAAATAAGATGCAAGCTGATGGATATTAATTGAGAACAATTTACAAATTTTTATAAAAATTAGTTTTATGAGGAATATGTAAAAATGAATTTTATGAAAAAAGAAGTAGGTGCATATCAAAATGACATTCATATTTGATGTCTTTAATTATCTTTCATTTTATAACAGCAATTCAATTATATTAGATAAACTAATTATTTTTTATTAAAATAGATACACCAATTTAATTTAATGATGTTATTAAATTAGATCTAGTGAATCTAATTTACTTATTCAAATTAGATAAGCTATCTTGTTAAATTAAATTAAATAACCTGATTTATGAAATTATATTAGATAAATTCATTAAGTTAAGCTAATTTAATTTAACATGTACTTAATTAAATTTTAATTAAACCTTAGTTAAATTGGATAACTTATAACTAAAATTTTTAATTATAAAGTTTACACTTTTGGATATCCTCAGGGTCATCGATGTCCAGCATCATAAATTTGTAAACAAAAAACAAAATTTAAACAAAATTCTATGTAGTATTAAGATATGTACATATAACTTCATCATACTAATATTTAAAGTGTTGTATATTTTGGACTATTATGTAGTAAACCAATGATTGATTAATGCGTACAAATAAAACAAAAATTAGAAAATTAGTTATTGAATAATTTGGCACTTCTTGTGAAAAGACAAAATTATGATATTTTTGTTCAAACGAAAGTCTTTATTTTATTCAAGTTAGTTAATAATAATATTGTTTTTTTACAAAAATGTTTATTCCTTACTAATACTTTGAAATGTTTAAATTTTAATACGTAATAATTTTTTAATTTGAATTCGTTCTACCTTTTTAATTATGATACATTAAAGTCTTTTCAATTATAGTTCATTATAATTTTCTGATTTTTATATTAAATTCTATTTTTAACAAAATCATCTACAATGTCATTTAATAAATCACAGTTTACTTAACAAACAAAACAGACATAAAATCAATATCTTCTACAGTTTCTACGTGGTAACAACTTGGAGTACTTTATTTGACTCACCCTGTATATGAGTATACACAGTGTATGGGGGAGGTTCTACATCACCTTTGTACTTCTTTTTTTCACTGCAACTATTTTTAAGTGGTAACCATATAACAATATTCTATGAAAAGAATAAGAAAAAATAAAAAAAGAATACTTTAATTAATAAAGCAGATATATTTCTACAATGACTATATTATACCTTTGAAAGATATTAGAATAGATAATAATAAATAATAGGGGAATAAATAATAGAATTGCAGGAAGTAAAGGGATTTATTAATATTTTCATTTAATTGTCGATATGAAAAACAACAGGAATTTTTGAAGTGACCTAATATTTGTTGTTGAATGATTGAGAACGATCATGTACACCTATGTGCATTGTAGACGTTTCTGGGGAAAATGGCGAGCTAGGGGAAAGATTCTAGTAATTGAAGGTGGGCTTTGAAATTTATAAATTTTCAGATTTGGGGATTTGGGGATTTGGGGATTTGGGGATTTAGGGATTTATAGTTTTGGAAACTTGAAAATTTGGAAATTTGGAGGTTTGGAGATTTGGGGATTTGGAGATTTGAAAATATTGAAATTTGGGAAATTGAGAATTCGAAAATTTAGAAATCTGGGAATGTAAAAATTTGGGGATATAGGAATTTGGAAATGTTGAAATTTGGAACCTTGAGAAATTGGTAGTGTAGAAATCTCAAGCTTCAAGAATTTGGAAGTTATTAGGGAAGTTGAAAATTTATAAATTTATAAATTCTCACTCTTGTCTCAACTAATATAATTTCCCCAAAAAAGGTCTACATTGCACCGAAGTGTACACGTGTACCGTAAACGTTCCTTAGGTGATAGGTATCAATAGTGTCTTCCGCTGTAGCGTTAATAATTAATTTATTAAAACTTTCTATATCATCTTAATTCTCATAGTCTCTTTAATAATCGCCTATACATTCCGTTTCATCTTTCTCTCCCGCTCTCTCGCTCTCTCTCTCTCACTTTCTCCATACTTTTTCTTTACAATCTTTCTTAAATAGCTGCCTTTGTAATCTCTTTCTCTCTCTCTCTTTTTTCTCTTAAGTTAAATTCATCTAAAAGGTTTTCATTCGCGATATTTGTCGAACAGCTCGAGGCGTTCCACTTACTTTCTCAAAAAAAAATATTCTTAATTATTTTATGCGTTACTTAACAATAAATTATTTCGATGTCATCAAATAAATATTATAGTGATCATTTTGAAAACTTACAAGGAAAGAAAAAATATTTACTAGATGACATTTCGAATGTTGCAAGATATCGAATGCTTTTATTATTTAGCTTTAATTAGCTTTCTAGTATTAAATTGTTACTAAGATCTTATTCAAGCATTTTCAAGCATTTCTTAATGAAATTATTGTGTTATTGTTTTATTGGACTCACCTCGAGCTTTCGACTTTTTTGATGAACCGAGGAGATAAACGGACCAGGTGTCGATTTTGAATTTCTCTAATTGTAATTATAATTTTTGAATATATAATTAGCATTTCGAGTGTCACTAAAGTAATAGAAAATCATTTCAATTGCTAATTCTATTTTTATCTAATAACGTTATTACTCTATTTTTATCATATTTAGTTTTTAGATAAATTTGTAAGCAATCAAATTATTTGTAGTTGTAATATATTTTTATTTTAATAATATTTTGAATATTTTTTTATTTGGTCTATTTTGGAATTTACTATAAAGTATTCAGTTATATTACTATTATAAAGTATGAAGGTAGATTAAGTGACGATTTAAAACAAAATTTGTTTTGCTACATTTTCTGCTCGTTCGAAACGCAAAACTTGAATACAACAAATCTTAATTATCCCAAATAAATCTTTAATTATCTGAAAATATCCATTACTTCATTTTTATCGCATCAAGTATACAAATTAACTCAGTACCTTTTAATAAATAAAATAAATTCATTCTTAAAATATCGCAGTAATATAAACTACTGAATTGTTATTATTTGAAATTATTCAAATAACAATCATTCAACTAATTACTCGAATAATTGTTACTACAGACAATTTCGCGCCACTTGTCGGCAGCATACGAAACTAACAAAAGAGGCGGGAAACCATTCAAATTCAAAACACCGCATACATTTCACGTCAAAGGCACAGAATTAATTCGTACACCTACCACATTCCTCAAATACAAAAGAAAAACGTTAGAATCAACACCTTTGTCCATTTATCTTTTCACTCATCGTTCGCGAATGTTCAGAAACGTGTTCAGATTCTCAAGGAATAAATTGAAAAATCGTAGCCACGATCAGACAATGAACTTGTCCCAGTATCTTACCCCTACCGAGTCTCGGTTCCGAAACTGCACACCTCCCCTGTTATATACATATGGATTACACGTCGATATATCCTATTTACATGCGCGTGTCTCGTCTTGCCAAACTTGCCCTTTGTGCGTTTGGACATGTCGGTTGTAGTTGTATATAATATAGTAAGTTATAATATTATTAATCTGAGTTTCTAGGCAGTTGTGTGTTGTTTATGTTATGTACGTTAAGATTTATCTCTAAGGATCTCCTATGACACACGCTCGACACTTTCGCCCTCAACGAGAATTTTTCGCCTCTTTCGCTAAATCGAAACGAAACTACGCATGCATACGCTCTATTCGTTAACCTCTTAGGCACTATAGTGGCTTTTGGATAGCATCTCTGTACGACGGTCCACTATAGTTTCGAATGTCATCGTTTACATAGCGCCACTATAGGCTCTACTGGCTCACTCGCTCACCGTTTCAGTTCAATCATCCTTTTCATATGTATTCATTCGCACTTTTTTTGTCTTCTAAGAGTATTAAATCCCACAAAAGTACATTACATGTAAATAAAAGGTAACGCCAAGTTTAGGCACCATGGGGCACCTCTTTGCACTAATACGATATTGGAAACATTTGGAAATATTTTGTGAATTTTGGAAAAAAATTATCAAAGTTAAAGTATATCTTTGGTAAAAATTTAATCATGAAAAACTTCGTTCCAATGTACTCGCTGAGAGAACAGCATTGTAGTGCTTATTCGAACTCTGCTGTACAGAGAAGCAGCCGTGCCTAAGAGGTTAATTAAAATCGAAATTAATTTGAAAGAAACGAAACGAATTTTAACGGCGCTGAACCCTTTAACTGCGGGTGTGGTTTATGAACCACTAAAATTATAGAGGGTGTAGTACATTTTTGCTGATATCAAACCGCTTTATATACCACTAAAAATAAATAAAAATTTTTTAAAGTATCAATGCAGTAATAAGATTAAAACTAGATTGAATCAACACGCAGTTAGAGGGTTAATGTCTCGAAACGATTAAAATATGCTGTCCTTTTGGTAACGCGCATCATTTCGTCCCTCATTCGCACACACGCACGCACACACACGCTCGAAATGATTATCTAGAGTTCCTCCTCTCGAAATACTTCCGTTTCTCTTTCTTTCGACATCTCGTGCGGCTTCGATATCCGGCAATTTTCGCCCCGAAGGAAAAAATGATTCTCTTTGACGTCTCTTCTTTGCTTTCTCTTCTCTTTTTTTTTGTCCCGTTTCTCTTTATACAAAGAATACACCGTCGCGGCTATACGAAACTATAGAACGGTATCATTTGTCTACGCATGAATAATTCCGTGAGTCGTGTGGTTGTAACGCTATGGTTAACACGAGAGTGCGTCTTGTTTTCCATTTCCGTGTCCCGATCAATGGTATTGAGCAATGTACTGATTGAATCGATCGTTTTGAGGAACATTTTGTATCCCTCGCTTTTCTTTGTTGCGCAAGAATGGTGAACGGTTCTAAAAGTATTAATAAAACAATTTGTGGAATTTGCAATTTTTTTTTTACGGAATTGTTTGTTTAGGACTTAACTTTTTCAGTAATGTGCACATTTGTATTCGAGTGTTGTAAAGTAATTATTAACAATTGATAAAGTAGTGTAAATTATTGGAATATAATAAAATATTGGAAGAAAAGTTTGCTCTGTTTTATTTGGAATTTTAAGAATTTGGGGATTTGGGTACTTAGGGATTTCGGGATTTGAGGATTTGGGAATTTGGAAAAATTTTGGAAATTGAGAATTTTTGGTTTTGGAAATTTACATGTTTGGGATTTTGGATGCGAGAAATCAAGAATTTGAAAGATTTGGGAAATACGTGGAATTTGAAAATTTGAAATTTTAGAAATTTAGGTATTTAGGAATTCAGGAATTTTGAAAATGTGAGAATTTAGGAATTTAGAAATTTGAAAATGTAGCAATTTGGGAATTTTTTAATTTTGGTATCTAGGAATTTAGAAATTTAAGAATTTAAGAATTTAAGAATTTAAGAATCTACAAATTTGAAAATATGATAATCTAAAAATGTTACACAATTACTTATCTATATATTAACAAATATACCTAATAATTTATTCAAAATTTGTCTAACTTGTAACTAAAAAATCTGTCCAATTTTTCTTCCTATATACTCAGTCTTCTACTAACTTCTGCATTATAATAACTACTTTCTCCTACTTTTACTATTAATATTACGTTCAACATAAGTAAAATACAGATAAAATATGCAAACACCTTAACCGTCTTTCTAAAACTTTGTTCCACTAATTGAACAACCGAATTAATTACATTCTACTCAATCAATATTGAACATATGTACATGAACATAGTACTTTGTACTAATCGAATTACGTTGTAATTTAATTACATACTTTACACTATACTTCAATCACATAGTAATTTAATTACACTGTACTTGAATGATTCACTTCCAATTCAATTACTAATTACCATAATTAAGAGTGCAACTCAATAACTGTAATATAATTAAATAAAAAAAAAAATTCTATCAAAAATTTAGTTTTTTGAAAGGTTGAAGCAAATTAAATTAGAAAGAAATTATTTCTGTCCTAAATAATAATAGTAGTTTCATAATAATTTTAATAAATAAAAGAGTTAATTAGTCCTGTAGTAATGTTTCTCAAACGATCCATCCAATCAATATTTCTTTTTTGTTTAACGTGCTAGACTTACTTTTTACGAATTAGAAATCGTGAAATATCGTCCTATTGGTCTTTTACACTAATTAATCGTTCACTACGTGGCGTTTATCAGTGTTATTGCTGCTAAAAGTTCATTCAACAGGATCCTGCTGTCTCGCTACGGTTACTTTAATCGGTAGACAATTTATTCTGCTCGATCCGCCTCTGTAACCCATACCATCGTCGAGGAAAACGCAAGCGTACGTATTTTTTCTTTTTTCTTTTTACTTCGAGGAAAAAAGCTTCCACTAACGATCGTACTCTAGTTCAGAGATGGGCAACTCTGCCCGCGAGGGCATTAAGGTGTGTATGGGCAGGTGGAGTAATTGATGAGATCAATTTCTTAAATTAGAAATTTCGGCTTTTTTGAATTTCGAGATTCGACAATTTGTAATTGGTGTAAATTTTAGAGTTATCAAATTTCATTGGTTTTCAGAAATTTTGGTATACAAAGTTTTCAAGCTTTTGAAATTTTAAGTATTTAGGTGTTTAAGTTTTTCAATTTTCTTAAGTTCTTAAAATTCTAAATGTCTGTTTTCAATTTTTTTAATTTTTAAAAAGTTAATTAAGTTTTCAATTGCAAAATTTTTTAAATCCCAAATTTTCAAGTTTTTAAGTTTTCAAACCTCAAAATGTTGGTATTCCTAAATTTGAAAACCAAAGAAAGTGAAAACTTGAAAATTTCATACTCCATAAACACCCCATCTACCCTGACCCTCTCAACCAGACAGCCCTGCCCATCACTGCTCCAGACCTTTCGCATCGTGCAAAATGATTAGCAAAAATTCCGTCTGTCCAAACCAACATTCCACGACATCTCGATTTTCAATCCGATCGACGAACCCGTATCGTTCCAAATCGCGAAATATCGATCCACAGAACGAATCCCAGCTAATTTCTCTTGTACGTGACAATCTTCTACCGAAAGTTACGTAGAATGGTGCTACGAATCGTCGAAGGCGCCTTGGTTTCATTTATATAATATATGTATATAATATATATATATATATATGTATAGTCGTTAACAATGTTAAATTACAGGTACCTAAAAATTTCTCGCACGCGTTCCCCACGTCGGAAAAAAGTAAGAAAAGTCGAAATGTTCGTACAAGCTAGGACAGTCTACGCTATTTCTCGCTTTCACTCTCGCTCCTCTTCGCCTTATTTTTCTAACTTTTTTCATTCTTCAACTCGTTCGGTTTTGTGTTTTTTTTTTTCGCACGAACGCACGTTCGCTATCTATCCGGTGATACTTATCGTGATATTACAAAGTCGAAATGGAAAAAGGTCGATACGAAAGAAACAAACACGCTGCGAGAATGTCTCTCTGTTTCGTCGAGCAAACGCTAGGGAAATCGGTGGAACATTTCGCGTACACGATGCTTGCGTACATATTTACACTGTTTCGCGGTCTATCAATTGATTCGATGTTGTTCCGTTCTTGTTCTTTTCTTTGTCTGCCGCTTTTTCGCGAACCTTTTTTTCTTTTACTAACGGGACACAGCAATTGCTATGGGTGATGTTGCGAATTCTAGTGCGAACTTATAATTTGGGGATTAGGGAATTTAGGGAAATTTTTTACATTTGGGACATTTTGAAATTTATAAAATGAGAATTTGGAAAATTGGGAAACATGTAAAATTTGAATATTAGAATATGTGAAAATTTAGGAATGAAGGGATTTAGGAATTTAAGAATTAGAAAATTGGAAAACTTAGAAATTTTGAAAATATTGAAAATTTTTAAATTCGACAAATCTTGAAATTTTGAAAATAAGAAATTTACAAGTCCAGAAATTTAATAATTTAAGAATCTGTAAGATTTGACAAATGTGAAAAATTAAAAATTTAACAAGTTTTCAAATTTTTAACAATTTAGAAATTTTAGAATCCAACAAATGTATGAAATATAGGAAATAATTGATTATAAAATTTTGGAAGTAGTAAATTTCACGTTGCAACTAATCTACTGCACGACCTCAAACCCACCCCTAATCTCAGCTTTTAATGTACGCTATTCATCACCTTTCAACTAAAAACAAATGTATTTACAAAACAAACTTCTCCTACCATGTACACATTGTTCTGTAGATAAACTAAAACCGATATTAGGATTGAAACGATTAATTCCGCGAAATAACACTGCATGTTTGTGTAACGTCACCGCGAGCAATTGCTTTGATTCCCATCGCTGGCTTACGCGAACTTAGCGACGTATGACGTCGACACTCAATTGGCAAACTGGATGAAATTTCAGCCTTAAAAGTCGAGAATAAGCACCAATTACTCGGAGTATGATTTTTGGGGATTTTTGGGACTTCCGGAAAATTACACTCCTTGTTTATCATATGTTGTATTGGGCAGGAGGCAATATTTCGTGATGATTCCTTTTGCAAAATATTCTTTGTACTAATCTAGGTATGGAGATTTTGGAAAAATTTCTCCTATAAAAACTTGCATTGTCCTCGTGAAATTTTAAGGGTAAATTGCAAAATCGTCCTACGTAATGTACAAAGAATATTTTGCGAAAGAAATCATCACGAAACATTGCTTTTTAGCTTCAGATCCTGGCAAAATCGCATTTTACACATTTTTGGAAACCGAATACTATCCTCCTGACCAAAACAACATAAGATAAAGGAGCGTATCAATTTTGAGGTCCCATTCCCAAAAATCCTCGGAGTCGGTCCCAGACTTGACTCTCAATCTAATTAACCCACTGCCTTCGGTCAGCCTCGTGTTCTAATCTAAACGCGTCAGAATAAGTCGTATTCGTAGAATTTGAATGAAAATTTCGAATGGTATATGCGAAATGGAAGATTTCCAAGGGAAATTTATGTACAATATTCCTGTTTTGGCACCCGAACGATAAATAGCTTCCGAAGAAAGACAAGGGGGTCAGTTACGGTTCGAAGGGTTCCCTTTTCTAGATATGTAGAAGTATGCCCTACATGGATTCGTTCTCGAGCCCTCCTCTTCGTACACTAAAGGTTTTATTGCTACGTCTCGACTACTATATCGAAAAGGGACTTTGGCAATTATGCTTCCTCGTGTCGCAATGTAGTTTCGTATAAAGTGGCTTGGCAGTGTTTAATGTTGGCGAGCGTAATTAGCTTGTCTATTTCGCCGGGTTTTTGGTGCTTTCATGTTCGAATATCCCTATTTACCTTTACTATTTTCTTTTCTCTCTGAAATTTCAATTTCTCGATTTGTTTAAAGATGTCGATATTGTCATTTGAATCGGTAGTTAAAATGAAATAGGTTCTAATTAAGATGTTCATATTGGATGTTGTTATATATTTGTTATTTCATTGGAAAAAATGAGGTATAAAATCAAATGAAGTAGATTCTAGTTATAATGCTTCAGGATTGAATATCAAATTTTATTATATAATTTGCTACTTTGAAGGTAATCAATTTTTATAATAAAAAAATTATTGGATTTAATCAAATATATTTTGATTATTAAATTCATAAATTAATTTTATGAATTTTTAATTGTTATGCTTCTATGCATAATTAATTTTTATAAGAATAAAGGTCTGTAAAATGAATATTTAAAGTTCTATTTGACTATGAGTAATTAATTTTAATTTAAGTAATTAATTAACCAAAACAAGTATTGTGGATTAAATAAAAATCTGAGGAAATTCTTTGACAATTAAGTTTCGAATTTTTGAATTTTCTAATTTCCTAAATAATAAATTTTTTTCATCTTTCAAATTTCCCAAATTCACAAATTAACAAATTTCTAAATTCTGAACTTTCAAAATGTCTAAACTCTGAACGTAATAATTTTCTAATTACAAAATTTTCTAATTACAAAACATGAAGATTTTCATGTAACAAAATTTACAAATCTTTAACTAGAAGAATCTCTTTCCATATTGCCACTTATTGTCCCAATTAATAGTCCAACAATATTAAAAATATTATCCATCTCCACCATGCAAATTAATTTACAAATTAATCTCATTACCCTAATCAACCCTCTTCTAACCCATAACTCACAATCGTACAAAAACCAAAGAAATTGGATATTCGAACATACAATATACCCGGCAATCGCAGTCCCAACAAATGAACAAGCATCGGTGTAAAACAATTGCCTCATGCACGCGATAATACAAGCCTCGTTATAATAAACTCTATTAGAAGATTTCCAAGGATATCAGTCGAAGACATTTAATAAATGGCGAACAAGTCTTTTTGTTAAATGGTCTCTCAGCGACGAATTCTACAAGCTTGGAAGAATCGAATGTACGCAAATATTGGTTTCCATGATCTTTCCGTGTTGAATCTCCGATGAATTATTACAAAAGTTTCGTTCCCTTGCCGTTCTCCTGCGTCTTTCCTCTTTTCTCTCCATTTTTTTCCCGTTTAATTCCTTGGTCTTAAGCGCACTTGATAATTTGACACTATTTCGTAGCAAGCGTTCAAATAATCGTTTTGCTCTCTCAAGGATACAATGTTCGTATTTTTTAAAAAGAAGACAGGTTATTCAGGAAGTTCTATGTTAGTCTAATTACGATTAACTTTTTCGTTCATGCTGTTTATCGAGAGTAATTCATGCAGTGAGTCAAGAAACGAAATTAATTGGCTGATATACGTTATTTTGAACGCGTATATCGATTCAGATCTTATACGATTACAAGTATCGAAAAATGTTTATCGAATTCTGTCAGAATTACTCGATGGAACATGTCTTTTTTTTTTACGAATACTTTTTTGCATTTTGGCGTCTCGATTGTCCACATCGTTATCAGTTATTCAGGAACGATTTATTCTCTCTTATTTATATTTTATACATCTTCAGGAGCTAGTTCATTTCTGCAGTAAACGAAATTTAACCCTTCGTTGCAGGAATTTTTATAATAATTTTTCATCTGCGCAAGTTGTAACGAGAAGCTTGTTTGAAGAACAGTTGTATGATATTGTAAATACAGAAATGATATTGTACAATTGTATTGCGATTTAATAATTGTGTTGTAGTGATTGTATAATGTGAAATTGCATAATACAGTATTGTACAGAAGTTGTACAACAGTGTTATACATTTGTATCATAATATAATAATTATATTATAATAATTGTTTAATATGAAACTATACAATAGAGTATCATACAAAAATTGTACAACAATATTATACAATTACACTATAATGTAGTAATTATACGATAATTGTATAATATTACATTTTGTACAATACACTATTATACAAAACTGTATAACATTGTACAATCATAAAGTAATAATCATACTATAATAATTATGTAATACAAAATTGCAGAATATTTCAAGAAATTATCGTACAATATATAATACAATTTCTGTGTTTACAATACCGTAAATTTGCAGCATCAAAAACTAAGAAAATCTCGTTAACAATAATAACAATCGCGAATTGTGCAGTTGAATATTTAACAGAATGAAAGAATTTCTCGCGTACGTGACAGACCGCAACGAAGGGTTAATTAACCAAAGTGAACCGTTTAACATCCCCGAAGACATGAACCGTGAAGCCTCGAAATAAAAATGAGAAGCAACCGAACTTGTATTGCCAAGATGAAAACATGGACGGACGTAGCCAGCTTAATTAGCAGCAAATCAATGATCACTCGTTTCTTACGCAGACATGTTCGATCATTTTCTTGCAGCAAAATAGAAATCGCAAGGGCTGTGTCGTATGCTCGAAGGATAAAGAACGACCAGTAGAATTGAACTTGTCCCGAAGATGATCGTTCAGCTCGGGGTGATCGGTTCTCACAGATGATTCGTACACATTCTCGCTCGATTATTCATCTTTCATAAGGCGCGATCGAGGTTTCCCCGGGGATGCCCGAAGGAGAGACGCCGCCAGGGGAAAGCGATCAGATTGATCCAGGAGCCGCACGTTTACATGGTTCTATAGTTCCGTGATACGTGTCGAATCTTCGGCGATCGTGCAAAGTCGAGGAATCCTGATACGAATGTCCTCGCAGAAGATCAAGACGCTCCGTAGACGCAGGCGGAGTTGTCCGGAGGACTGATCTTCTCTACCGGCAACACTGCTGCTCTGTGCCATTCGTCTCGTACCTGAAATTTTCACAATTCCTTCCTTTACTCAACGAGATTTAGATCATTTATTTACACTTTTAGATAATTTATCAAATTTTAATATGTTAGAGATTAGCTCAAGATTTGGATAGCTTATTAAATTATACTATAATAAAAATTAGTTTAAGATTTGGATAATTTATCAAATTATAATATATTAGAAATTAGCTCAATTAGTTCATATTTGAATATTACGATTTAAGGATATTGTGATTTATAGATATTGCAATCTAGGGATATTGAGATCAATGAATATTGCAATCTAGGGATATGGAGATCTTGAATATTGCAATCTAGGGATATTGCACTCTAGAGATATCGATATCTATTAATATTGTGATTTAAGGTTTTTGGGATCTGTGGGTACCTAGGTCTAGGGATATTGGAATTTGTTAATTTCGTGACTGTAGAATTTTGAAATTTTTTATTTTGGGACCTTCAAATTTTGGGCACAAATTTTCTAATTTTTGAATTTTTCTATGATTTTGAAATTTTTTCATGAACTCTGGAACATTGAGACTTAAAAAATTAGAAATTTTTCAAACTTTATAATTTTGAAAATACAGAAGTTTGAAACTTTGCAATATGGAAACAACATAAATAAAATATTCAATCATATCCGTTATACTATCATTCATTCTAAACTTCACCAAAGGAACGAAAACGGTGGCTGAAAGGGTTATCCTCAAAGTTTAAAGCCCATTCTGTTTTTCAATTACGTTAAACCGGTCCACAAAGGCGATCTGTCAGTAATTAATTGGTCACGTAGAACTCACCTGCTCGACCTTAGCAAATACCCTCAGCAAATTGAGGCCAGCTAATTTTTTAATATCCTCCTCCGTCCATGTTGGATCCTCGAGTAGGGTGGCCAACAGTTGCGGATACCTCGAAACGTCCTCCAACCCGGTAGGAGTACTGAAACGTGCATTAATAATCGTAGCCTGGTTTCATTCAATTCCCAATAATATCGTGCCATTCAGAGACGTAAAAATAAAAGTTGGACGATAAAAAAAAGAAAGGGAAGAAATTCGTTCGAATGCCCGTTATCAGCGGGGAGCAATTTGTACGATTTACACGTTCGTTTAATCCTCCATTGTACACAGGTAAATGTAGGCATTGTATCGTGCACGAGTCACGAATCATCGGAAACTTCGTGATAGGACGCGATTGTAGTTGTTTCGTTGAGACAAGCATCGATAATGATTATTCTCTGAATGCACGATGTAGCGAGGATACTCGAAAGATAATTACAAATTTATCCCGTCGAATCCAGCTCCTATACCAACGTGATCGATCCCGGCCACCTTTCGAATGTGATTGATGTGTGCTGAAACAGCATGGTCACTTAATAAACTCGTTCGTGCGTTGCCGGTTTAAATGTTGATTTTATTATTTCCGCTAGGCATCGTTAACGTATCGCTGCGAATAAAATAGCGGAGTGTGTGTGCGTGCCTGTTAATTAGGTCGGTTATTAATTGGCGCGGTTCGATGGAGAGAAAGGACTCTTTGCTGAATGTTTCCTTTTCGAGTTTCTACGCGTGATGGGCTGATCTGATCTGTTTATGGGCATTGACTGTGGGCGGTGAGGAGGAAGTTTTAGGTTTAAATATTTTTAATGGGAAATTAGAAGTGTGAAGGTTTATGATGTGGGATGTGTGGTTTTGGGGATTCGAGAATTTGGGGTCCTGGAAATTTGGATTTGGAGGGGTGGTACAAGAGATTCGATTATTTGGAAAATTGGTAATTTGGAAATTTGGTAACTTTAAATTTGGCAATTTGGAAATTTGGTAATTTAGTAATGTAGAAGCATAGTAATATGGTAACTTGCAACTATAGAAACTTAGGAATTTCATAATTTCATCATTTGTAAAATTTGAAAATTTCGATATTTAGAAAATCTAGAAAATATAAAATTAAAAATTTCCCAATTCCAAAATTAAAATCTTAAATCTTCAAATAGAAGTGCAAAAATTTATATCAAATTGAAAAAACTTATGTCCATTATACGTCAGTGTCCAGTGTCCTACAGAGCTGCCCATCACTCGATCGTTACACTCTAATATTCATAAAACAGCGATGCAAAAATATTAAAACGCTGATACAAAAAGAATATTTTATTCGGCCATATTAAGAAGAAAATTGTGCAACATCGAAATTTTGCATTTTAAATTGATCTATCTATATATACGTTTTGTCCATGTTTGTTTGAGCCTTTATAAATATTCATTTCCGTAATTGTAAGTTTTTGGCCGATCGACGTGGCAAATTAATTAATTCCGTATCGTTATGAACGTAAACAGGACGGGAAATTAATCAGACAAATATCACGTATCTTTTCATGAATAATTCTTTCATTAAAAGATTGAATTTCAATGGACGTTTATTTTCATCAGAAAAATTTATAATAATTTGACACAGTTATTCTTTATTGCAACAAGTACATTGAAATTAAAATCTCGAATGAACACACGTCCCGTTTCGTTTATTTCTTTTTTCCTCAACGTTGAAAGGAGCAATTAATTTTTATGCGACATTATTGAAACAATTTTACCTTTTGTAAATATTACGAGTGGCAATAAAATGTACGGTTATTGTTCTTGAATATTCGAAATATAATACAGTATTTGTTACATTCTGAAATTCAAATGAATTTGAATATTTGACTCATTCATATTACTGGAAGATTTGAAAATTAATTGATATTCAGGCATTTTAAATATTACAATTATCTGAACTATTATAGTATTTATGTATTCAAGTATTTGAATAGTTCAATTATCTGTATTACTGTAGTATTTACATATTCGAGTATTCAAGTACTTGAAACGTTCAAGTAATCAAGTATTGGAATATTCAAGTAATTGCAGTATTGAAGTACTTGAAGCATTCAAGTATTCAAGTATTCAAGTACTGAAATATTCAAGTACTTGAAGCATTCAAGTATTCAAGTACTTGAAACATTAAAGTATCCGAGTACTAAAATGTTCAAGTATTCCAATACGAATCTGTATAAATAGTAAAAATATATAATAGAATTCAAATATAATTGAAATACTTGACCCATCCAAATTTTTCGAATATTCAAGTTATCCTAAATATTTAAATAATTCGGTTACATAAGAATGAAATTTGATTGGTATCTAATTATCCCAATATCCAATTTTAATTAACCGAGTATTCGTGATAAACTTAATCAACACAACGCGACATTACACTTTTTATACGAGTAACGAAGAAAGTGCACATCGATAATTTACGTACCAATAACGTCTTTTATGGTGGCCGTACTGTTGCACGTTATGAAGTATGTATAAAATGGAACCATTGCCACTCCGCCGTTTTTAGCCTGCGAACAGAAATGCATTAACTTCAGATAGTACTCTCCAAGATTGTGTACACCAGTGAAATGTTATTCGCGCGAGGAAAAGCAATTGTAAAATTGTGTCGAGGCTGAATAAAGCGGGTATTTCATTTCCTGAGAATGCACGGACCCATTGAATTTGTGCTTTCCATTGTGCTTTCTAAAAATTCTTCTTCTTTCGCGTTTATACAGGTCGCTTCAAAATTCTGAATGGAAACTTGAGTGGTTAACAATGCGGTTCATGAGATTCGTGGAAAGGCCCGGTTAAATTACAGACATGTTTTTTCTTTCAGAGACAATTATGTTTATGAACGTGTTGTTTTATTAGACTTTTGCTCTTGATGGAAATTTGAGGTAGTTTAATAAAATTTGGAATTATCTAATGAAAATTGTCATTGTACTAGTAATTTTGTTAGCGTTATTATTTTTGTTGGAATTATTTATATTTGTATTATAGACTAAAATACTAAAATTTATTAAAACGATGTAAATGTTCCTTTCAATATCCAATTTTTAAATTATCGAATGTTACACTTTCTGAATCATGAAAGTAAATCTTTTCTGTTTATTCTCTGACAGCTTTGTTATTCAGTGCAATCTGTATTTATAATTTCTAAATGCGGTGTAAACACTTGCTGTTACGTTTACGAGAATAATTCTTGCAACTTCAGATAATTTGAATACCAAATTTACATGGAGAATGTATATTCTGGTTGGAACGCTTTCGCAGGGCTAATGATTTATGGTTACTCTTTAGTTTCGTATTAAATTCCTTCTTCACGATTTCGAATAAATGCGAACAATTTTTAAAATTTGAAAAATTGTTCATTTTCTACTTTTTAAATTTCTAAATCAACAAATCATCAAATTTCTGAAGTTAAAAATATGAATCTCTACAATTTCCAAATGCACAAAGTAGCAATTCACAAGCTCTCAAATTTCCAATCTCCATCAACTAGAAAATTAAGATTCTTTCATATCCAATTATTTAACCAATTACTCATTCCCATAATTGATATTGCCGAGACACAAAGCAGACCAAAGCACGGTCCAAAGTAACGATATTGAAAAAGTTGCAATTTCATAGGTCGTACTTTCGAAATGTATATGCAAGACGTACATTGAAATTCGATGAGCGAGCTGCTTGGTGAAACCAACCGCGCATTCGTAGCATATCATATTGATTTTGTCTAGAGCCGTTTTTCGAAAGACAAGCGGAAGCGACTACGGATGCCATTAGAATCATCTGTTCCCAGTTCCCACTCGCTTTTATGTTTATGCCAGCCTTATGGCTGGTAAAGGGGTCAGTCCAACTTCCTTCTCGTTTCATTTCACTCCTGCGTTTCATACAGCAGTTTCGAGTTTATGATTTTGTTCGTTCGGCGGAATTGTTAGCTGACGCTAAATGCAATCGCGTTTGTATCGTCATCCTTTCTGTCGGATTAAAATTTCGACGTGATACCGAACGGAAAAGTAGTAGAACGGTCGTCTCTGTTCCTCACGGCGGGTCTTAAAGCATTCGCCAATAAAATTCGAAGAAACCGTAAAGTTAGCCTGTGGGAATGCAATTTCACTGCCGTGAAACGGGACGTTCTGCATTGAAATTTTAATATCTCGAACCACTATAAATCATGTTTCTCGCTAGCTAGGATTTTCGAACGATTGATTCAGAGTCCCATGAAACATTCATTGTCCACGGTATCCGTTCGAAATCTCTGCAAAAATTTTGTTCCGTGTTTCGCGACTGCGGATTTCAATTGAAAACTTGAACACGCCGACAGATTAAATCGGTACAAGTAACGTTGCTAATCGTGGTATTTGTATTTAACAAGTTTTCATGGTCATTTCAGATTTTTCTTCCTTTCATTTTTAGTTATCATCAGGTTTACCTACTTGTTATCTGTAGTGATTATTAGGGGATTTAGTATTGGAGATTGAAGAATAATTAAGGGAAATGCTATTGGAATAATTGTACTATGCAACAATACCATTTTACTATTTTGCTACTTGACTTAGCTTTTCATATTGAAATATTCAGTACTTGTCTGCATAACATAAAATGTGAAGAATATACACTCCTTGACTTTTAAACATTCTTCAGAAATCCTCGCAACCAGCAATACCAACTAATAAACAATTCTATTAGTGTTCCCGCAACTAAATTGAATTTCACGTCGAATGCGGCCAAATAAGTACCTCGAAATAATCAGAGTTTACCCTAGCATCATCACAGCTATGATTACATTTGCTCCTAAAAAATTCACCAAATGTTCCCGACGTTTCTTCGCGAATATCCCACGAAAACATGTTATTACGCCGCGTTTCGCTGCACAATTTTAAATGAAAACTGACTGACTGAATGAGAGCATGCGAGGTATTTCAAATTGTCCTAGTTCGCATCATAAACTATTTACATATAACACAAAGTATAATTTCGTTCGATGAAAGAACAGATTCATCAACGATAAAATCTCGATAAAAATCTGGAGATCGGCAGGGAAGATCCTTTTCAGTCGCTGGAGAACGATTGGAGCCAATGCTGAATGTGTATCTAGTTTTATCTAGTCCCCTTTATCTATGTCCTCTATCGAAAGTAACTGAATGCGCCAATCGAGAAGAGACAATGCTCGACTGTCTAGTCGATACCTGACCCGACTTAAACTACGAGCTAGCCAACGTTAATTGGGGCAGCAGTGTGGCACAGCTAATAACATGTTACCAGACAGCCCATCGTTCGACCTCTGATTGGTGTAACTCATCCCCTTGTTGCTTCCTCGTGATCAACTTGCTATCGATTGTGCCGATGAAGCAAACACCTTGATTCTTCGTTTCACCTGGACTTTTAATTCTTTCATTTGATAGCCAGGGTTGATGGGCACAGTAATTTGAATTCTAGGAAGGGAACTATTGGAAATTATTTTTGTTAGAGGGTGTGGGGAAGATGAGTTGCGATTTTAATTTTTGTGGTTGTAGAGTAATTAGGGGGATATGTAGGGGCACTGATGGGTATTCAAGTTGACTATTTGGAGATTTGGTAACTTTTCAAATTTTGTATATTTTTAGATTTTTAGATTTCTAAATTTCCAAATTTCAAATGACTAAATCTCTGAATTTCAAAATAGCTAATTATAAAAATTATTATACAATAATATTTCACATACGTATACAAACCGTGCAATCGAATGCCAAATAAAAAATCATAAAAAAGGAAAAAAACTTGTTGGCCAACGGCCCATAACAAAGTTCGAAAACGCGTAATCGAATGAAATTTAAGTCAGTCCTGAGCATTGTCCTCGGCGTCGAATTTAATCCCGCAGATTAATCGCGAGCATCGTCGGGGAGTAATTGTCATTTGGTCGTCGGTGATTGGCAGGTGCAGGGCCTCGATAGGATTAAATTTTAATCGAGCCTCGCACGCCAGGATTAACCACTTAGTTTATCTGTTGTGTCGTTGATTTCGAGGCCGGTTGTCGTCGAATCACCCAAGACGGGTTGGTTTTAAATATTTTTAAGTTATATTTTAGTATAATTATTACGAATGGGTATAACACCGGCAAGGAGATTACTGGATCCTGGGAGAGTTTCACTTTTATATGGTGGTTTTGATTGTAAAAGTGGAACAATTTTATGAGGAGAGCATGTGAAGGGCAGATGTATAGCTAGCGACGTATACTTTGAATTAGGTATTTCTTCCTTTTTCTTAAACTAGTACACCTGGTAAGTAGCTAAGGATTACTAAGTGCAATCGGTTGGTGGAATAGTCGACAGAAAGCTTCGTTCCACGGGGACCCATGAATCCCCGACAAAAGTTCGCCAGCAGAAATCATTCGATCCGCGTTTCTTCCTACGCGGGTTCCCTGATTTATCCCGGTCCCCCTTTTATTACCGGCAAAAGTTCAACCCGTTGCTCGTAAATATTTAGATAATTGATTCTACCCGGACTGTTTACCGTAGACGCGAGGCGTTTTAAAACAGATTGTTCGTTCTCATTGGTCGGTCGACTTCTCTGTAGGATAAATCATGCAGTTTCCCGTATTGCAATCCCAATTTAATCCTACAGAATTCTCTGCAGAACTATTTTTTGCTAGCCTCATTGACCCAGCTCGTATATTATTTTATACAACCGTGCTCTGTATCCCCCGTGACTTCTCTCTCTCTCTATTTTTTTTTTCTCTCCTACCATTATTCCCGGCGAAAATTCCACGCCGCGTTGAACACGTACTTTTTACCCGGAAAATGTATATCTGTTAGTCCAACTCGTTTCGAATTTTACTCGTTTTTCTCCGCGGTGCTCCGATCGAGGATCCACACTTTCAAACTATTCCTGCTGATGGTTGTTCAAACATTTCGCTCGACGTTTCAAGCTGCTCTTAAGGGATGTGTTGTGATATTTTGGAGCTTGAATCAGGTTACATGTTTGATTGTACATCATGTTATGTTTGGGTCAAATGTGCGGGGGTGGTTTATTGGAGAGTATTTGGGTTTTGACACTTTGGGTGCTGGGAATTTTATCATCTTGGAATTTGGAATTTTGGAACTTTGGGGTGTTTGGAACTTTGGGGTTTTGGAATTTGATGACCTTGAAATTTTTGAGTTTTGGAATTCTGGGAGTCTGGAATTTTATGATCTTGAAGGTTTGGAATTTTGAAACTTTGGAACCTTGAGGCTTTGGGATTTTTGTACTGTTGGATGTTTGAAGTTTGGAATTTTAGAATTTATAGATTTCTGGACTTTTGGACTATGAAGTCTTGGAACACTAAAATTTTGTGATCTTTGAATGTTGAAAATTTGAAACTCTTCAGCCTTAAAGTTCTAAAAACTTGAAATTTTTGAATCTTAGACCATTGATATTTTTGAATTCTATAAATTTTATAAGTAAAAGAGTAATTTCCATAAATCTGATCTAAAAGTATATCTACCGCTTTAATGACGAATCTATCCAGAATATTCGAGTGTTTCATTATTTCCATATTATGTTACTATTTGTTGTTGCACACTGTAATCGTAGAACATCATATGCAGTTGCAGTCAAAGGTCAGTATGCATACGTTTCGCGGATATGAGATTTCATATAGTCGTATTAAAATACACGAAGGAATGCGCTTGTTTGTATTATGTGTGTGCACATGTGACGGAAGATTTATTACGAAGGATGTTGTGTTCTTGTATCTTTGCATTTTTATTTTCATTTTGTTAACGCGTTTATTACCACGGTAAATACAAGTGCGTTGTATGAAAAATTAATTTGTCTACCTGGAACTTTCATTTTCTTCTTTCATTATTTCACTGAATTTAATCTTCTGCAGTAAGAGCGCAATTATAGATTAAATATTTTCTATCATTTTTTAATTATTCATTTATTAGGAATGCAGTTTTGGAATTCAAATTTTTTTTTTAGTATTCGTCAGATGAATTTTCGTCATCGAATATCGCAGCATCTCATATTCATACAACAAACGAAACAATCGAACACGTTTAGCCGGAATTAATTTTGAATCGGGCCGGTGTCTATTTACTTTTAATTTGTTATTTGTTATCGAGCGAAATGGAGTCGCAGCTTGTTGTTCCGGGAAGGGATTAAAGTTAATGCTATTCTGGTAACGTTCGATGCAACGGACAGGGAAGTGCAAGTAAAACGTTAAAATTTATCGAGCGACCCAAAAAGGGATGTTGCCGGCCACTGGGTTAAGCATGGATTACATCATAAATGTTCGCTAACAATTTTATCTGCTCGAGTGTTTACCTTCAAAGTGATGTATTTTCTCTCCCCTTTTTAGTCGTGAGGGGCCGTCATTTTCGCAGAATTAACAACGTTGTTGTTGAACCCTTTACAACCACCAAATTGGGGAAGAAACATATTCGCGGGGGAAATTTGAACTATTTATAGAAACCGGTGCAATGGCCTGCGGTTATCCGAGGGTCAAATAATTCATTGGAATTAATAATTCATTCTCGAGTTTGCTCAAATACCGTACCTACTATATTGCAACACATAATTTCTGACGTAAAGTCATCAGCGCCGAAACGGGCTTCTTCACCCGTTAAATTAGTTATAAATTATTCGATCGTATTACAATTTACTTCGTAATTTTCAAGAATTCAAATTATCGTGTATAATTAAACATTTATGCAGGACGGAATGATTTAAATTATCACGTAAATATATTTCTCTCAGATGGAATCATCTGATGTTAATTGACCTTCAACATATCTGAAGTGAATTAACTTAAATAAATTAACGTATCAAATTTAGTTTTGAAATATATCTTAACCCACTTTTGAATTATATTAATTGTTATTATTGGTATAATATTACCTCAAATTCCCAAATAAAAGACATTGTCATACCAAAGAAATAAAATGCAGAATAACTGGTAATAAACTAGATTAAAGTAGAGGTAAATATTGTTTTTACGTCTGCACGAGTATTTATGAGTGTATTTCTGGAATTTCAACCAGGAAATATTTAAGCTCAATAAGAAGCGTGCAAGCAAGTTACATAGCAGAGATTCACAGAACCGGAAGTGCATAACGTTCGTCCGATCGAACATTGGAATCGGTTTAACCATCCCATACTGTCCTATCGTATTTCCATACTACTAAGTTTTCCGTGTCGATGCGGTTGCACGGAAACTCACCAGATTTCTAAGCACGTCGTCTGGCACGTTTCTAGTGGAATTGCAGAGTGCCCTGGCAGCACTGTGGGAGAAAATCACCGGTGCCCTCGTCGTCTGTAGGGCCGCCCTCATTGTTCTCGTCGAGACATGAGAAAGATCCACTAGCATCCCCAGTCTGTTTAGTTCCCTCACAACTGCCTGGAAAATAATTAAATATTATTTACATTTGTGCTTTCTTCATTACAATAATTGTTTTCCTTTTCTTTAATCACTCATTCACTTTTAGTTCTAAATTCCCTAGTTATCACATTCTGAAATCTACATTTCTAAATTGTCGAGTTTCAAAATCCCTAAATTATTCAAATTTCTCAAATTTTCGAAAGCTAAGATTTCATACTGGTGGGCCGCGGATAAGGAGATCAGCGGATAAACGAACCCATAGATACACGAATCCGCGGATAAATGGAACCATGCAGCAGTACAACTGCCGTAGAGCGAATCCGCGGATAACAAAATCCGCGGATACCGAGTCCGCGGATAACAAAAACCACGTATAAGAAAAACTGGGTAAGTGGATCCGCGGATAACGATTCCCGTGGATACCGAAACCGCGGATAACAGAAACCGCGTATAAGCGAAACTCTGGGAAAGTGAACTCGTGACTAACGACTCCCGCAGATATCCAATCAGCAGATAATGAATACGCGGATACGGGGACCCAGCTATAAGATTTAGAAGATTAAATGATAGACGCGATAAAATTGCATATATAGCATTTACCGAGTATGTAGCTATAAAACAAAAGTGTTTAATACAGAAAAATGTATACCCATGATGATACATATGCATAGAACATAAAATGTTCGTGTTCATAAATAAGGTGAGATCCTGAAATAATTAAATCTAATACGCTAACAGTAAACTCGAGCGTATCGCTCGAAGTGAACAGAAATCTCAAGGGAAGCGGCGAATAAAGAAGTAGATAACAATGCTGCACAGTTGCGTAACATTGTCGTGTTTGTTCTATTAATTAAACAGCGTATACGTACGGCCATATCAGTAGACAGGGTACACGGTCATCCGTTATGGCCGTTAATTTCTATAATGTTCATGGCAGCGGTGAACGCTAAACCGGAACACATGCGACTGCTAAAACGAAATTTGAGTCCCGAATAAAGTTGCAGATGGCTGATGCCGATGCAAACTACAAAATCACGTAATCCCTTTGGCAGCGGTCGTGACCCGGCACGAAAATTTGCATTCTAACCGAATCCGCGAAATTACACGGGAGTTCAATCGAATTCGCGAATCGAACTATCTGGCATAACTCTTCGTTAACCACGTGGACAATTATTATTTATCGTTTAGCGGGCCGCGGAAATTTATTTCGCTCGAAGGCGTGCGACGAATTTAATCAGACAGCGATGCGTTCTGGAAATCATTCCCTGTGCCATCGCATGCGATAGTTTAATTAATATTGATCGATATAACATACTTGCGGTCAAAGGTTCCATTCGAAAATGGCATTTAATAGAACTTTGAAGATATTGCAATATTCAATTTGAAATTTGAAATTTTTAATTGTCAGTTGCCAATTTTCCAATGTTCAATTTGTTAGTGTTGTATTTTTTAATTTTCCATATTTCAATTTTTCAATTCTTCAATTATTGAATTTTTCAATTATTCAATTATTCAATTTTTCAACTTGTCAATTTTTTCATTTACATTTGAAACTAAGAAAAAATAAATTCCTACTTTAAGAAATTTATGAAAGGAGGAAAGTGGGCGAAAGCGTTTCTCTAATTCGTGCATCTTCCAAGACCAGCCTCTATTTAATTGACAGAAATTATCACAGATATCGTTGTAGCCATTGAAGGGGAACACCTCGGTCCCTGTTTGTCAGTACGAAATCGCGCGTACCAAGAAAAACGAACATCACTGGCTTCTCGTTAAAGCACGGTTGTGGCTGCATAAAAAGTACGGTGCCCATTGTGTTCGTTCTTTTCCCTGGTCTCGCATCGGCATCCCGTTCTATGCACATCGCAGCTTTTTCCCCTCTATTTTCGCGTAATAGAAGGGGCGGCTTGCTTACGCCATCGACTAATGTTCACTAACCGAAATGCCAACGTTTTCTTCGTTCCGTGCTCTCTCTATTTTTCACCCTCTCTCACGCCATCGTTTTTCTCCCAGCAATCTTCGATTTTTCCCATCTCTTTTATCCGGATCGTACTCCGGTGTAATACCTCGACCCAGTATCTCGCGTTACCGCGATCATCTTTCTTAATCAACGCCCTGCGAAATCGCGGGACGAATTAAGGGTATCTCGTAAGTCCATGCATACGTACCAACCAACCAACCCTTCCGGCGTTTCACAGTAATTATCTCCAAGTGGCACGTCTTGTAATTGCGCGAAATTGCACGGCCCTGACAGCCAGGGACGTTAACAATGTTCGTTTTAAAGGCGTCTACTGCTGGTCACGCTTTTCGTAAATTGTAAAAACGTGATAAGAGGTAACTGCGACCGGTTAATTGCATCCTTAATTAAGATCCCGTTTCTACCGCGCTTTTCGAGATTTTACGAAATTTCGACAAATTACTAAACTCTGCCGATACTTTATCGCCGGGACGTGATCACGGTGTTTGCAAAAGATTTTCGCCGATGGTAAATGGATAAATCATAGGGAATTATACTTCCTTTTTAACGCGTGAGTTACGTGTCACGGAAGGAAAGAAAACTTATTGTAGGATTTTTTATTTCGCAACGTCGATAATGTGATAACTGTAATAAAAAATATTTGCCGGTATAATAATTTGTTCCGTATACAGGCGATCGAGCAAACGCACGAAATAATGGGTTCATTTAAAAGCGAGAACAACTCCCATAAAACTTTCCGCGAACCATGTACGAGCAATTTATACAGTCCGAAAATTTTCAAACGTAGCAGTTCTTAGATAACGCATTGGCAAACTTACTTTCGGTTTCCTGTTCGCTTCCTATAACGTCGCGTGCAATTCGGTTTCTATGAGAAATTGTGTAAAATCATTCGGGCCAACTGTATACAGCAATAACAGTAAATTAATTGCACGTGGAAGTTTCAAAATTCAATCGAAACGAGATATCAAAGTAATAAAAGTTTCAATTGAAAATGTAAAATGTTTCTGTCCGAGCGAACGACTCGATCGAAATATATATAAGGGAAGTTTGATTTCGCATTTTACGTGTAATAAATTAATACCGACAAATTTCTACATTCAATCAATTTTTGTTAATTCAGTATTCTGCTTGCGTTCCCTTTTAATCGATTTGTATTACATTCGGTTTTGTCCAATTTATGTTCGATTCATTTTTCATTCGATTTGCAAGTTCCCTTTTTGGGAAAATTGTTTTATTTGCTAATTAGAGAATTAAATTACAGCTGAGACTGTTCTAAGTGTTAATTATATCAGTGATCATATTGGTGACACTAATTGCAAAGATGATTTTATATTATTATTTGTCAATGTGTTTTTTCTAAATTTACAAATTTGAGATTTCAAAATTTGTAAACTTAAAAGATAAAAAATTTCGATACAATTTTTATGAACGAACATGACATTGTTATATTTCAAAATTTCGAAATACACGAAATTTGAAGGTGCGTCCATGACACGTAGTCAGTGCAGAAACAATGCGCACAGATGCCCTTGAGCTGTTCACCGAGCATTTCCAATCTATCCTTCGTTTCTATCCGCTAGAATTTCATTTCGCTGAACGCTGCAGATTCTACAATCAAGCAGAATGACATAGAATAAAACCCTGAACGATTCCTAAACGATTTATTCGAAGCGTACGCGAGTCGAACGTCTCTGTCGATGCTTACGTAATGTCATACACCGCTATTGAAAGCCACTCGAATTCAATATCGGCAGACGGAAAACAAACGCGAGGAAAATCCCCGAAAGGGGACTCGGGGGTTACATCACTGAAATTATTTTCACTCCGTATCGAAACAGCGGTTTCAGGCGGAAAACGGGCAAAGAAAAAGACAAACGGAATAACTTTGAAATCCTCAGATTAGCGGAATTTTCGAGCAAATCGTCTGGCAGCGTTGTTCTGCCCGCCGCAATAACGATTTTATACCGTCGCTGTTTCCTACATACACTAATGCTCAAAAGTGTTTGCTTTTTACACGACAAATGAATAATTTATTCAGGAAAATTTTCAAACATTCTTATAACTCCATTAATAGGTGTAAATTTATTAATTGCAACGTATTTTATCTGTTCCTTTCAATCGATATAGTACCATTGATTGTATAGTATTTCAGTTGGTGGCAAAAATGAGATTGTATCTAGTATTATTACTTTTATAATTCATAATATAAAAATTTGCCAGTTAATTAGAACCGCATATGTTCATAAACGCGGCTCTAAAAACCGCGTTCCCCGATATTCGAAAGTAATTCCCGATAAGAAAATCAGTGTAACACGCGACTGATACTTTTGAGCAATAGTGTATCCGACAGTGCGCTCGAACAATCGAGCCATGTCTGGCAATGTGGCTTGGTGCTTTCACACAAACACAATGCATCGTCCGGGGTTGACGGGGTCTGGTGTATGTAAATGAGAGTGGAAAGAGAAAGAACGCGAAACAAAGAGAGAAGGAAGAGAAAGGGGGCAACATCCAGAGAAACTGCACGGGAACTCGAAGGGGAAAGATTAGAGTAGGGGAGAGAAGGGCCGGGGAAGATAACAGAGATGGCTTATTTGATTTACGTTCCCGTTTCGCGTCTCTCCTTCCCTCTCGTTCGATCGTTTCTTTTTCTCTCTTTTCTTTCATTTTTTTATCACGCGACAGAAACTACCACGATGCGACTGCAAATTTCGCGGGATCGATAGAAAAAAAGGGAAACAAGAAATAAAACGCTGCGTCCCTTTCTCGCCGGTGTACACAAAAAAGATTCGTCGGTGTTTGGCCTTTTCTTTTATCGCCGATATATCGACGATCCGTGCAACGAATGCCAGAAATTCGGCCGAAAAATTCGTCGATTTTGCTCGAACGCCCCTGGAAAGTTCGCCGCGGAAAGTTCTGTGAGAGAGAAGTGGGTCAGCCTCGTTACTTTCCGAAGAATGAAGAAGCGCCGTGGAAATAGAGCGTACGATGTCATTCAATACTTTTCATTGATTATTATTTCTTTTATGGTGATCGGGTTAAGTATAGAATTCATAGCGGAGATAACGATGATTCTTTAATACCCGTTTAATACGCCAGAGCTGAATTATTAAAGCTGTCATTTATATTCCATTTTATCTTATATTCTGTTTTCTACGCTTTTAATTATTCTCTTGTGGACATGGGTCATGTGCTCTCTATACAGATATATTTACTTATGGATAAAAAACTAGTTTATTGATATTGAAGGAATATTTAATATTAACAATATTAATATTATTAAGAAATATTCATTTTTTAATACTACTGGTGATGTTGATATGTGCGAGGTGTACTTCATATGATACAAATATTAACTTTTAAGTTCGAAAATTAAAAGACTTCAAATTCGTAACCTAACAGTGATTGTTTCCCAGAACTATGTTACACACAATTTTCACAGTTAAATAAAAAAGTGTTAGACATTTGTTAACTCACCTTTCCGAATTCACTGAGACCTGGCGTCGAATCCTGGGTACTGTTCGTCTCGCCAACTGAACAGACTGCCCTGCCAAGAAAATGTCTGTTAGAACTCCTTTCTTCTGACGCGAAAAACTACCGGAAAATTCAATAATTCTTCTATATAAACATGTTCATTTCTCTATGATGACGTTTATAACATTCATCTATTCTATGTCCTTTCTCAATATTATTCGATAACTGAAATATTTCCTGATAAGACAACATAAAACAAGCTTAATTATTTATAATTAAAATTCGTATTATTTTTCAACTTCATTACACATTATATGTATATTGGTAGACTCAGTATTAACTTGAAATTCACATACGCATCACATAAAGAACTTTATGAAACGACACTTAAATATAACACGAGTTGAAACAATAATTATTATACCTTGAAAGAACGAAAGATTGAAACGATTCTTGATTAAAAAGATCCTGAAAGTTCCGTATCTTTGTTTCCTCCGTCGCAGGATAATCGAATCCCTGTCTACGGGATTCGAGGATCGGGTTTTAAAATCGGGAAATAATTTGTCAGCGCGAGAAGCAATCGTTGACCTTTGGAAACGGTCATACAAGGCGAAAAGGTCGTCGAAAGATCGTCGAAAGGAGAGCCGCGAAGCCGTAGAAAATTTAATCCGACCGTCGAAAGCCGGTAATCTTTCTTCTCGTCCCGACACCTCGACGCGGAAACGTTTTCCACGGAAACGTTAGGAAAGGTCGACAGCTCGTCGTCATCGAGAATTGCGGGAAATCCAATCGTCCCGACAATTCCCACGGGAAAAACCGGCGAAAGACAAAGGAGGCGGGAAGAAAAGATGGAGAGACGGGGAGATCGACGTTAGGCCTAGAACACTTCTCTCAAAGCGATTCGGACATTGTGTCCTACTGAATGAGCCCTTTTACGATGATTGCCGCACAATGGACCTCCATTTCTTCTTTTTCTCTGACAGTTTGTTCTTATACTGTTTTGCGTATCTCTGATGCCCCAGCATTAATTCAGAATTTTGACCGAGTACTGTTCTCATTTAAGATATCTCCATTTAATTCGACACTGTTAAGATTGCAATTATGATAATCATAAAAATTGTTGAATTTGACAATTTTCAATTAACTATTAAAATAACAATATGCTTAAATTGAAAAATTAAAACTGCTTCTCACTGTGTGACATTCAGTCAAATCGATCAAATATTGACAGAGTAGTTTGAACAGTTAAGATCTATAAAAAAGAATAAGAGTAAAGGACGAGAAAAGAGATAAAGTGTTGTAACAAAAGAGGAGCTGATTACCATACAGTTTAGGTTGCATATAAAAAAAACTCCACTTGACATGTTTGTCGCGAAACGGTGCCGTAGTTTTGGCCGGGATCGTGTACCCCGAAGTTTCACTCGAGATGACAGTATCTGTCCAAAGTAAAGTACGACACGGTTGCTGATATCGTTGGCTGTAGCTAACAGTTCAAGTCGAAACTGTCGTATTACACGACAATGGCCGTCGACTCGATTCGGCCTGGTTTTCAATCCCTGCCTACTTTATATGTCCCTCGACACGGAGTTTCCTGCTGCCGTACATAACAACTTTAGTCACCTTGTTCTCGAACCTGTCTCTTCGATATATATTCTTATTTCCCACGAATTACTTGATGTAACGAGTACTTATTTTCACGAAACTTTGCTGCATGTAAGGATTTGTCTCGGGGGAAAAATCAACCCTTAAATGAATAAATAGTCGAGCTGTTTTAGGACATAACAGTCAAAATATTAGGTTTACGTCAAAAATGTAGAGAACCTTTTTTATAAAGCCTTTTAAAAGCTTCATTTTTTGTTTCAAACTTTTTTCTCTAGAATCAATATTTTCGGAGATATTTAGTAAGGATTGTAAAAACTTTGAAGGCTGGGGGCTTCGCCAAAAATCCTCTTAGGGACTTTCTTCTCTAATCAAGGTTGAGTTTTGGTCATAATTTCCAGTGTACATTACATAATATTTTTTTTTCAAAAATAAAGTTTGCCTAAAGTAACCTCATCATAAAAGCTTGAACAGCATCACCTAAATTTGTATGTCCCAAATATCTGGTACAAGCACAGTACATAACAGTTGGTGCAAGCATAAAAGAAAGATCGAAAGTTGAATGTTTATCGTCGTCGAGCGACAGAGTAGAAGAAGGTGCATAAAAATCGCGCTGTATCGAGATTACACGACATCGAGACCCACGGGACGCATAAAACTTGCCCTTCAAGGATGGATGTCTCGACGGAACTCGTATTTCTACCGTGTTTCGACATTATTCCATCGACGGGGCTTCCGAGAGTACAGCGATTTCTTGCTTCTCGCGAGCGCGAAGATAATAAGGAACTTTGCGAGATATGACTGTAGTCAGTCTTTCAAATCAGAGATTCAATATAGCGAGGAATTTCGTTGAATTATAGCGAGCGAAAAGGAAACCGCAGAAACTTTCTCCGTGGTGAAAGAAATTCTGATAGAGGATCAGCTCCTTGGCGAAGAGACCGGTTATCGGGATCGTAAAAGGATCTTTTGATTCTTTCAGGCCATTCGTAGATCGGGATCTGAAAGAACTTTTATGCGAATTTTGATTTCTGGATGACAAGTACGTTTTTATCGAGATTGTGGATTGCGGTTGTTTCGTTAACAGACATTTATACAGTTTGATAATATGCATTATTTGTATAAATATTATTTGTACTACTAGTTTATTACAGGAGATATAAGTTTTATTCAAATCGATATAAATATTTTTTTATCATTATTCTGTTATAAAAGCTTCGTATAAATGAATTTGAATTTTCGCGCCACTTGAAGTCACGGATGACCGACATTTTCTTATTAATTCTTTCGATGCAAATGCAACTGTTTTCTTTAAATCAATCAGAAAGACTTCTACTAAAAGACATTCTTTGTAGAACGATTAATTGAAGAAGTAATGGCGTCAATTGATTAAACAGAGACACTGAATCTGAGTAATCTATAAACTTGGACCGCTATCCCATTAACGTAATTACTAATGGTTCTACTTGATAAATGGTGGAGTAAACAAGAAAAAGTAGATACCATTAAAATAATCGATTGGATATAAAATTTTTTTTTCATAGAAAAATAATCCGATAAACCAATATGCAATATATGGTGAGTACAGAAAATGTTTGAACAACAATTAGTTTCAAACAATTTTTCGTGCAATTATTGATTGCTAATTATTAATTATTGGTTATTATTGGTCTAACACAACTAGCTTGTAGGTTACTAGAATAACCTATAAAATATTTGTAACAATTATGATCGTTCACATTTCTCAAATCTCCATATTTCTAGATTCTTGTAATTTTACGTGTTTTAATTCCTTATACCCCTAGGTTCTTATTTCTGCAGATCATTGTACAAGTGTCTATATCCCTAACTAATTAATTGAATTTTATCATTGTAACAATTGGTAGAAATTGTAGTCTGAATATCATATGCTCAAACATGTAGGCATTTATTAAGAATAAAGGAGAGAGAATGGGGCCAATTTTAATGCAGGGGTGGAGAACGTATTTGTTGTAACAGGGTCGCTAGAAGAAAAGTTCTCTCGTTTCCTTTTGAAACACAGTTCTTTGGCCGTTCATTTCTTGGGATGTGAGACGTAAGTGTAGGGTTTTGGCAGGGCCACTGAGATCGCCGAGATGGAGGAAATTTCAGTGCGCCAAGGTTTTAGATTGCTTCGAGCTCTTTCAGGCTGATCGGCCGTGGGATAGCTTTTTCTTCGGCGATGGATCACGGTACAAAGCAGGACGAACGATCCGGTAAAAAGTATACCTATAGTATATACAACTGGCCTTCGTGGAACAGCGAAACGGGGCAAGTTTCGTTTGGGCCGATTAATTGAAATGGAAAATGCTCCTTTACCCCGGTGAAATGTTTTATGCGGAATCGGGCTAATGTAGAATTTCCCTTCTGCTCGAATAAAGAAACTTTCTTTATTCTTTCCTACGGCTAAAGAATCTACTGCCTTCTTTCCTATACTCTTTGTTTATACTTCTCTTTTAAATTTCTTCTACTGAGATTTTTATCATGTATCTTTTATGCGGGCACAATGAATGTTGCACATTTTGTTTCGAGTTGAATATACTGTCGTTTGTCATTTTTTTTTTCTCTGGTACCTCTTGTGTCTCGAGAGATTGTAACATTGTCAAATTTATTGCTACCGTTCTTAAAGATCTTTACGTAAGAACAGAATGTAATATTTTAAAGAAATTGCACGTACAGTTTTATTTTGTGACTGGAAATTATTTAATATTTGGTAGAGGAAAAATTTTGTCAGGATCAATTTTAAAGGATAGTATGTTACACTGCACGTTGTTTATAAGTTTTCTCATATATTTTTTGAATGTGGTATGGAATGTACTCACCAGGAAGTATCGCAGGCATGTGTCAAGGTAAGGTATCTCGCGCCCAGGCCGTAAAATGTCCTGAGAACACCTAGGGAATTCCCTAGGGAGTGACCACCTTCCACCCCGATAAGACTTGCGATTTTGCCTTCTCGATGCGCCTCGATAAGACCTGCGATCATAAAAATCTTCCCTCAGTTTTTATATTTTTCATTTTAGTCTCAATCATATATTTCACAGATTTCTTTTTAGATGTCGAAACTTTGCATTTATCGGCTCTTGTTTCTTCTGGTTTTCGTGTTTTCATGTTTTCAAGGTTTCAAGTTTTTAAATTTTCATATTTTTATATTTTTTAATTCTCACGTTTTCAAGTTTAAAATTTTGTACTTATAAGTTGCAAAATTCTAGTACTCTCAGATTTTTGAATTTTTAAGTTATCATATTCCCAAGTAATTAGTTTTCAAATTTAGGAATTTGTTATGATGTTTAGGAATTTAGAAATTTATCAAGGAATTGAATAATTGAGGAATTGAAAAATTGAAAAATTGAAAAATTGAAAAATTGAAAAATTGTAGAATTGAAAAATTGAAGAATTGAAGAATTGAAGAATTGAAGAATTGAAGAATTGAAGAATTGAAGAATTGAAGAATTGAAGAATTGAAGAATTGAAGAATTGAAGAATTGAAGAATTGAAGAATTGAAGAATTGAAGAATTGAAGAATTGAAGAATTGAAGAATTGAAGAATTGAAGAATTGAAGAATTGAAGAATTGAAGAATTGAAGAATTGAAGAATTGAAGAATTGAAGAATTGAAGAATTGAAGAATTGAAGAATTGAAGAATTGAAAAACTGAGAATAGGGAAAACTGGAAAGAAATGAAGAAATTAAACAATTAAAAAACTTGTAAACTCGAAAATCAGGAAACTAGAAAATAGCAAAATTACAAAACTAGAAAACCAGCAAATAGAAAGGTAGGGAACTAGGAAGTCCCTAACAGACATAAAAACCTTTAATTAAAAAATCGAAAAACCCACTGCCATTACGAATGCAGTGTCCATCCCAGCCAGAAACCCCAATCACCAACCCCCATCTCCCACACGTTCCACCATCGCAAATTTCAGCGTCGCAACAAAGGACACATTACGTAAAGGTACAAGCAGAGGTGTCTTATTTGTTTTCGCACAGATAGAAAATTCGGGTTACAGGGGTTAACCTTTGTTTCCTGCACCCTTTCCTTCCACGACCTCGATTCGGTTTCCCACTTGGCGGAGTTTCTCGAGCTTATGAAAATGGCTGACAGCTTTCTGGAGCGGGTTACTCGTCGTGAGAAGTTTTACAACAAGGCGTTTGCTATACTTGCCGGCGCGAGTCCTTAGGCTGTCGCGCTCGCCCCCGTGTCCTCCTCTCATTTTTCTGCAACGACGTGTGCATAATGCGATCTTTGCTTCGCGTTTGTTGCATCGTGAATACTCCTTGAAATTCCGCACGAAACTTTCGCCACGATTATCCGTATATTTCGTCCTTTTGCGGATAAACCAGATAAAAGACGATCGCGGTGTTTGGCTTCACCTCAACCTACCACCCTTTCTCGTACTCCTTCACTACCCTTCTTTATTCGGTAAATACGTTTCTTATCGTTTTTACTGTTATTTTCTAGATTTTTATTTAACGGTATTTGTTGTTATCGTTTATATTTTATCTAATGGTGTTTATTTGCTGGATTTCATTTAACGATATTTTATTTAGCGGTGTTTATTTCGATTCCATTTATGGTACTTGTTTTTTAGATTTTATTTAGTGATGTTTGTTGTTATTTTTTAGATTTTGATTCAACGGTATTTTTGTATTTTTAGGGTTTTTGTGAGCTTAGGTGTGTTTAGCGCTTTTCAATGTGTTTAGTGATTTTTGGAGATTCAGTGTTGTTGATATACGAGTTCGAAGATAAAAACAATGGTGGATGGAGTGTTAATCCGACGCAGGATTTTCCCGAACGCGAGATTACTCCGACAAGGAAAGTTTGGAGATTTTTCAATGCGAGGAGAGGTTTGAAACAGAAACGAAGGAGTGTATAAACCTAAGGAAAAGTTGTAAAAGTTTCGGCGACAAGTAACCCGTGTCGGGAAGACTGTCAGCCATTTTCATAAGCTGAAGAAACTCTGGCAACTAGGAAACCGAATCGAGGTCGCGAAAGGAAGACAGGGGAGAAAGGACTTTTCGCTTGTTTTTCGAGCCTCTATATGTGCACTTAGGTGAATTCTGTATGAGCGAGATGGGAAAAATCGTACGCTGGATACTTGAAAGAAACATGGAATTAAATGGAACGAACGGTTGCGAGAAACATTTTCAGCCATTAAACTTTCATAGTGAAAAAGACGAGGAAAATTGGGATGAAAATGGTATCGATAAGTTATATTATTGGGGCAAAATGAGATTTCCAATATCTCAAATTTCCAAATCTATATATATCGTTATCAACGTATTTAGTAATAATTTTTCATGACCTAAGACAATTTTCTAATGTGATTCTAATTCCATGTCCACTGTATAACAAAAATAGCTCCACTATAATTGACCATCGCGATAGCCAGCTATATTTCGACCCAACAGAACAAAATTATGGAAATTATTAATGTGGATGTATAGGTAAGAGCGAAAAGAGAGTAACAAATCAGATTTTCAAGTTTTAAACGTCCTCCTATTCGTTCCGTTGGTAATTAGATTGCTAGGATCGCGTACCAACTGCGAGTAACAATGGATGCAACAGGAATGGCAGAACCTGGCAGGAAGTTTGCTCTCCAGGAAACTCGAGAGGACAAAGGAGACTAGTATTAATTGCTCGATTTCTCTGAAGCAGTATCATTCAAGAGGAAAGTAATTATTGGTTCCAACTTGGTAACACCGTTTCGCGCTGTCGTAGCCTTACCGACCACCGAGAAAAATGTTTACTTATCGACGACCATTTCATCGATTAAATTCTACTTATGCAAATCCTGCGACATCCTTGCAACTTCTGTGTGTTTTCATTTATCTGGTTCATTCTTTTTATTCGTTTACGATGTCGAGATGTAATTAATTCTAATAGGGCACTTATTAAGGTACTTATTAAGAACTGTATTGCATTATAGAGGGTCTGATAAATTGGTAAATTGGGAAATTGGAAAATTGTGAATTTGGAAAATAGGAAAACTGGAAAATTGCAAAATTGGGATATTTCCCAAAGAAACATTGGAAAATGGGAAAACTAGAAAATTTCAAAATTAGGAAATTTTCCAAGGAAATATTGGAAAATGGGAAAATGGGAAAAGTAGAAAATTTCAACATTAGGAAATTTGCCAAAGAAAGATTGGAAAATGGGGAAATTGGAAAATTGCAAAATTGCAAAATCAGTTAATTTCCCAAGGAACGATTGGAAAATGGGAGAATTGAAAAATTTGGAAATTGGGAAATTGGAAATTTGGAAAATTGGGAAATTTCCCAAGGAAAGATTGGAAAATTGCAAAATCAGGAAATTTCCCAAGGAACGATTGGAAAATGGGAGAATTGAAAAATGGGGAAATTGGAAAATTGGGAAATCGGAAATTTGGAAAATTGGGAAATTTCCTAAGGAAAGATTGGAAAATGGGGAAATGGGAAAATGGGAAAATTGGAAAACTAGTAAAGTAGAAAACTAAAAAACTAAAAATCTTAAACAATAGTAAATTAGAAAACCAGAAAAATGGAAACTTGCTAAATAAAACATGTTGCCGTAATTGTTTCAATAACTTAATTCGCCCACTTTCCCCGTAATATTTCAATTAATTCTTCATAATTCGTTACAATAATTTTGATTAACAACACTCAGAGCGGCGATATCGCGCTCTGTAAAAGAAGGAACAACAATGGAATTTCATTTCATGATGCAATTTCTGCTCCTGTGAAATTCAGGATTATAAATCGCGGACCATACCGTTTTGAAATCCGTGGTAATGCGTTGTTCTTTCTCAGAACGTAAGTCTTCGTCGTTTTTCTGTTTTCCCGGTATCATCAGGTACATTTTTTATTTCTATAGCAACCATGGGGAACCGTGTCTGATAAATATTGCCCCGACCATTACATGTATCTTGATCTTCCGTGTTGCGATCTTCTTCAGGACGTTTCCTTCTTCTTTTTCTCCTCGTCTCTTTTTCCTTTTGTCGGTACAACCTTTTCGGCTGTATTTTATATTTTCACTTCAGACTTTGCGCAATTTAAGAACGTTCGTAATGCATTATGAGCTCACATCGGTTTTCTCTCGTTCTTTAATCATTCAGAGATATTAGTGTTTATTATAATTAATTTTAGTTTTGAGATATTTTTTAACAGTCTGTTACTCTTTTTGGAGTAATTCAGGTAAATTTTAATTAATCTTTGCAGCTTTTATTTCGTTTTTAGATATTTTATAAGAGTTAGATTTTAGTATTTTTGGAGTAATGATTGCAAATTTTAATAGTTATGTGACTTTCTATATTTCGTTTTGAGACATTTAAGTTCTATTGATTAGTTCTCACTTTTCTATTAATACAAATACAGTAATAATTGATATGGTAAGGTTAATTGAATTTGAAAGTAAAAAAAAATAATATTTTCATTCTGAATCAATATTTTTCCAAAATGAATCAGTAAACGATTCTTAAATAATTCATTAAAATTTCTACACAATTACCTTCCTATTGTTTCATATCAATTTATTATTATTCATCAATATCGAGTGCATAATAGTTGCATTTAACTGCAACGTTACTATTGCATAAAACAAATCGATCAATAATAAATCTTAAATTATTCATTTCTATTTAAATTGAACCACTTAAATGTCTACTTTTTAATATTAAACTCCATCTGTTCGATATTATTGATTAACGTCTGAGTGCCGTATGAAAATTAAATTGAATATATCTAAAATTTCACAATTCACAAATTTCCCTAGTGCCAAATTTCCCAATTCCAATTTTCCCTAGTGCTAAATTTCCCAATTCCAAAATTTCCCTAGTGCCAAATTTCCCAATTCTCAATTTTCCCTAGTCCTAAATTTCCCAATTTTCCCAATTTCCCAATTTCCCAAATTCTAAATTTCAAATTCCGAGCTTCCAAATCTTCCATTTCCTAAATTTCCACATCCCCAAATGTCAAATTTTTCAAAATTCCAAAATTCCAAAATTTTATTAAAATTAGATACCATTTTTTTCTCTTACAATCAGAATTGAACCAAAAATCAATTGCAGCGAAAATACGAATCCAGTTTATCACATTGGCACTGTATTGTTCGTCACGAGTGTGGCTATTGTAGGACAAGAGGTTAAGTCACCCATATGTGGGTGACGTGGCAGACAAAATGTTAGAAAAGAAAAGAAGGTGGCTAGGAAGTTTGTCGCTACAGAAATGCAAGTATAAATAAATAGATGCTTGCCATAGATGTAATATAGCTTCCTTTTACACAAAGGCTAATTTTCTGGAGCTTCACTAATTTCAGCTACGATCCACCGAAATTGGGTACATTTAATTTAATTTGAAATAAAGATTGTAAGGATGACCTATTTGTGGAACGACTCGATAGGGAAGTAGCCTTAATTAAAAAGTGATCGTGGTTTTAAAAGGCGGAGCTCACCTTTGACGGAGGTAACCAAAGTTAAATGTTGAGCATTCATCTCGGCGAGTCGGCGGATCACGTCGATCTGCTCCAAGGAAAGTTGAACAGCATTCAACTGTGCTGCACCGCATGGAACGTAGGCAGACCAGAACTGCAAGCAAATAAATCGAACATTAGAAACGTTTTACGTTTGCACAAAAAAAATTGCATTCGGAAACATAGATAATTAGACCGAATGAGTGAAACCACATTTCTCATTCGAATATATTTAATTGGTAATTCATTTTAATGTGATTTTAAAACCACTTGCTATTACAGTTTTCAGGTCTTTTAAAATTGTGCAATTAGAATAATTTTGTTAAGTAAGATATTTTATTTTCCATTCGAATATTTTTAATTGGGATCTTATAAATTTAAGACTACTCCATTCGAATTTTTTAAATTCCTATCTTATACATTTAATATACAGAACAGAATAAATTCAGTTAGAATTAAATTGAAATTATTTTTGTAACTAAATAAACTAAATAAGCAACTATTATAAAAATAGAAAAAATTCCAAGTACAAGTATAATTACTGTTTAGGTAAAATTATAAGAAAATTCGCGGTGAAATTTAATATCCGAGGCACGAACAATATAAAGCGCTAATGAATCATGTTTTCTCCTGATTCATTAAATCTTTGATCGAGTAAAAGAGACTCTGGTGTATTATTAATATTCATCACGCATTCACGATGCTTTTAGCATTCATTGTAGAGTCATAATACGTTCATAATCATAACACTTGAGACCACTTAGCAATGGACGATGGACAGTTAATTAACACCTCTCTTCACACGAGTTGTATGTACTCCACACATTTCGTGTTTCAAAAATCGCTTTCAGCTAATTAATTCATCGTATCGTGCTGATTGCTTTTCACCGGAAGCAATGACAACCTTTCACTGTTCAAATATTTAAATAATCAATACTTCCATTTTCCTTTCATAATGGGTCCATCTGAATTGTTTGTATTTTTCATTGAATTTCTGCAGTAATTAATTCGATAGAATAATACTATATTATAATTAAAATGTTACTTCGCAGCGTCTGCAGTTAGTAAATGATGAACATGGCCGCAACAAGAAATTACGTAGCAGGGAATTATATATAGGCGGTCTAAATATGAACGATATCGAACAATTCAAACGTAACAAATATAGTAAAATGTGACTAGTCTATTTTGCAATGTACTTGATCACTGTTTGTTCAGTAGAATTTATTCTACTGAAACATTGTAAAATAATAAATAATGAACATCATTAACTCATAATTCGTTTAAATCGGTCGAATGAACAAAAAAGAAGCGTAATTATCGTTTAATTACTATTACGGTTAATGGAATCGCAACAAATTAAAAACGTGGAAGATCGTTAATACCCGAACTTCATAATTGGAATCTGACCCATGAAAGCTTTTGTTCCCAAATATTTTTCGGCTAACTAAAATTCAACAAAAAGCCTCCCTTTTTTCTTTTTACCGCAGTAAAAGTTAAGTTATGCGGAAATTAAAAAATGCCACCTGAAATACGCGAAGCGGATGAAATTAATAAAAGAGCAACCGCGTAACCAACGGTATGCATCGCTTTTTAATCCATTCCCTTTGTTTTAAAAAACGCGATGCATTTTACGCCAAAAATTTCGCGCAACAGTTTCCGTGACACTGCTGCCAGGAACGAACCTAGACACTTCATTGCCCTGCGTTACCTAGTTTCACATGAATTTACTGAGTAAATTTATAAGTTCCCAAGTGTTCAAATCTCCAAATTTCTACATGCTTAAATTTCTAAGTTTTCAAGAATTTAAATTTCCAAATTCTCCAGTTTTGTGACTACACCTCTGAATCTCCAAATGTTTAAATTTTTGAAATTGCAGAACTTCCAAATCTTCGAATTTCCAAAATCTTGAAATATCCTAAATTCCCAAATTCTTAAAACCCTGAAATCGTTCAAACTTTCAAATTCTCAAATTTCAAGATCTAATTTTTCCAATATCAAGATCGTTGAAGAAAAGACGAATGTATTCGTAGTCTGCCCACGAGAAGCTGTAAAATTGGCCAAGCATGTATCGCGATTACAAGACACGCGTTGCGTACCGTTAACGGGCAACTGCAGCACGTAGGTTGGTACCGTCACGCGATTAGTATAATAACGTTGATCCGCCGGCAGCTGCACCGTGAGAATCTGGGATGTCAATCGGGTTAGACAGGGCTCGAAATTCAATATTTACGCTGGTGCAGAAACTCTACGGTAATCAGACCGCCAAGTAATTGGAAACGTTGCTTCTCAAAGCGGAACACGATGAAATGCAGGGATGAACCACTTTGCCTCTTTAGTATGGACCCCTTCTGTTCTGTTTTCATGGCAATTAATTCCGAAAAATCTACGTTTGTTCCTCGGTTAACCGTGTTTGAAAAGGATTTCTACCTTATCCTGTAATTTCAATTCATAATCTTGTCTTCGCTACGAACCTTTCTACTTTAAATCCCTCTCGGTTTAAATCCTTTTCTCGTTGCATACAATTTTCAAAAATTCACACAGGAATTCCGATGCAGACGGTACTTGTGAACGTGACCTAAATACCTCGTCTGGTGACGGAGTGTTTAATATGAATTTTAAGATTATTTAAACTACTTTTTGGATTGTTTAGCTTTTTAGATTGTTAATATGGGATAAAAACACAAATTGCGCTGAAATTTTAATAAAAACCTTGAAAGAATTTCGAGCGACAAAGCCTCGTTTGCCCAGCCCTCTCAAAGGACCCTTTCGACAGTTTTTATTAAATACCTCAGAAAATATTGATTTTAGGAGAAAAAGTTTCGAACAAAAAATAAAGCGCATGAAAAGCTCTACAAAGAAGGTTATATACATTTTTGACGTAAACCTATTATTTTCGCTATTATGAAGAAAGTATTTTTTAAAAGTGCCCTGGGCAGAAATCAATTTAACCCTCACCGAGTTATTTTAGGTCATAACTACCGAAGTAATAGGTTTACGACAAAAATGTATATAACCTTCTTTATAGAGCTTTTTATGAGCTTCATTTTTTGTTTCAAACTTTTTTCTCTAAAATCAATATTTTCGGATATATTATATCCATATTAGAATAATCAATATTTCATTGATATTTTCAAGGTAATTTCAGTGTTGCATTTTTTCTTCAATTTTAACTCTTCACTATAATCGAAAAAACACTAGTCTATATTACTAAGAACATCCTGTATAATATATACAAATATTTGTATATGAAAATATAAAAATATTTTATACAAAAAAGTATGAAATACAAAAGTTTTATAATAACAAAACAACAGGATAATAAAACTTGTATACCGTTTGCAATTATAGAAACCTCAAAACATCAGTATTAAAATAATCGCAATATTTCAGTCATGAAAGTAATTGAAGTGAAATAATAACAAGAACCATCGAACATAAGTTAACCGTAGCTTATGGAGGTTCAATAATTCAAATCGACCTCGCGGAATCATTACGATCTATTAGATTTTAATGAGGGACTTTATCTCGAGCGTTTCCAATAATTAATTATCCTATCGTAGATTAACGAAGTTCCGGTGTTTCTTTAAAATTCGTTGTTTCGGGCGAAGAAAAATGATCCCCCTATCGGGGCCAGAAAAAAATGGATTAAGTGCGACGCGAAATATATCATGGTTGACTTTTCACACCTCCCGGTGTGACCAGTGAAAATAATCGAGTTGTTCGCGTGTTGCTGAAACTTTCACGGTAAATTGGGTATTTTCCCAACTATAAAATGACAGGATTCGGATGAAAGGCCGTCGCGTTGAAAATTCCTACAATGCAATTCTGCGTGTACTTTCTGACACGAGAAATTAAAAACGTGGAAGGAACATTTTGTCGATGCGTTAAGCGTACGGTTTTTATTTCTTACGAACCAATTTTTACTTCAATCAACCGATCTTTCAATTTTAAATCGTGCTTTAGGTTATTCAAAAATAATTATATACAAAATTTTTATTCATGTAAAATATTTTAATACTTTTTTTTGTAAACATTGTAAATACTGTTTTGTAACATTTTCAATTGAGGAGAGTGGTTATGAAAATTCTAGTAACTATACAATATAGTGATACATACAATAATATGATAAATACATACAATAACTACAAACAAAAATGCTGCTTTCGTATCGCAATAAGCTTCTATTCTTACAAAACGTTAATATGCTGAAAAGGAAACAAAAGATGTGTTCGAATTATCGTACAAGTACGTTTTGTAACAGTAAAAGGTGAAATTGATCAGCGTGACGTCAGTTGATCAAGTTAGTGTCGTGGCCAACCGGGCGAAACTGAAGTTTCTATCTTCCTGACGCCTTGCACATAAAGTAACAGCAGACGTTGGCGAACGTACACACGCAGTGGAAATTGCAGTTAATAAGCGAACGAGAGATAGTCGTCCAACTGGAAGGAGACGTGCGTTCTTCCAGAACAAGAGCTGATAATACTGACGGAGTATTTATTCAAAACACTGTTACTTGTTACACCGTGATGACGAAACAGAGAAAGGAAAAATGTAATTGGGTTAGTGGTGCTTTTGGACTGTGAATTGGTGGGTTCAGTTCTGAAATATTTTACAATTTTATCTGATTTTGGGGTTTGGGGATTTTAGGATTTTTGGGAGATTGGGTTTTGGGAATTTTTGGGAGATTGAAACTTGGGAATTTTAGAGAGATTGAAACCTGGGAATTTTAGGGAGCTTGAAATGTTGAAATTTTTATATTTTGGAATTGTCTAGCTAGGTCACAAATATGATTAATCTAGGTCAGAGCTCGATTTTGAATAAATCGGCGTGAAAAATTTCTCCTATAAAAACTTGCATTGTCTCGTGAAATTTTAATGATAAAATCGCATTTTGCACATTTTTGAAAATTATCTACTATCCTCTGACCAAAACAACATAAGATAAAGGAGCGTATCAATTTTGAGGTCCCATCCCCAAAAATCCTCGGAGTCGGTCCCAGACTTGACTCTCAATCTAATTAACCCACTGCCTTCGGTCAGCCTCGTATTCTAATCTAAACGCGTCAGAATAAGTCGTATTCGTAGAATTTGAATGAAAATTTCGAATGGTATATGCGAAATGGAAGATTTCCAAGGGAAATTTATGTACAATATTCCTGTTTTGGCACCCGAACGATAAATAGCTTCCGAAGAAAGACAAGGGGGTCAGTTACGGTTCGAAGGGTTCCCTTTTCTAGATATGTTGAAGTATGCCCTACATGGATTCGTTCTCGAGCCCTCCTCTTCGTACACTAAAGGTTTTATTGCTACGTCTCGACTACTATATCGAAAAGGGACTTTGGCAATTATGCTTCCTCGTGTCGCAATGTAGTTTCGTATAAAGTGGCTTGGCAGTGTTTAATGTCGGCGTAATTAGCTTGTCTATTCCTCCGGGTGTTTGGTGCTTTTTCGAATATCCCTTATATTTACCTTTACTATTTTCTTTTCTCTCTGAAATTTCAATTTCTCGATTTGTTTAAAGATGTCGATAATGAATGCTAACACTGTTTCTATTGAAACAGAATTCAACGAGGGAAGTTAACAATAATCGCGACTATCGTTTTGCCCGTATATTTCTTCGAGGTCCAGCTACTTTTCGAGGTTAGGTTGTGTACCGTGTAAAACAGGTTTCCATCCCGCAGCAGAAAGTTATTTCCTTGTGAAGTTACTGTCGGAAGAAACAGCGAACTCCAGGAAAAAGAGAAACGTCAAGAAATCCACAAAAGTGTGTAAACGCGCCTTTATAGTCGTACACATCGTCCTGCGCGGCGTGTTTCGTATAATAGATTTTGCCACGGTGCAAATAAGAGTTTTTGTAATGGCTGTTCACCGTCAAAGGGATTTTTTATTCTGTTAGTTGCCGCTGGCAAAGAATGGCAGACTGAAAACCCGGATTATAACGTAAAAAGCAAATATACGAGAGTATTTTTACCGAAAAATGTGTAATGGAAATATTATACTGTACTGGAACTGGTTGTTTTCTGTTGCACGCGTTTTTCTCTGCACTAGCTTTTGATGATGTTTGATAATGCATTTTATAAATACCGTACTTAATGTACAATTGAACGTGTAATGCATCCAGCTATTTTATCCTGTTATCTCATTTTCAGAACGACCTTTCACGATTTTGAATTATATTTCAAAATATTCGTTTTATAAAATTATGGAAGTAAGAAATTTGTAAATTGTAAAGTATAGACATGTTGATAGTGCAAAATTTAAAGATATGGAAGTTCTATAATTATAAAATCGTGGATTACAAAAATTCAAATTTTCTAGTTTCAAATTTTCAAAAATTTCAAATTTTCACTCGAAGTACATAAAAACAGCTATTGCTATATCTCCAATAGCACCCCCATTTGTAGCAATATAACGCGAAGTAAAATCACGACGTCCTTTTTACCGCGGTTCTCGTAAACCTTAGGAGTGGTTTGTCGCCAAGAAAGTACAAGCAGGAAGCCAGTTTTTCTTTCGCAAACTCTATCGAGTACATTTCGTTGTTTCCCATGGTGGACGCACATTCTGCGCAAACCCGCGTCTGTAAACAGGATAATTTTCGCGAGCAATTTGTCCAGGATCGAGAGTTTTCTGTTTTTACAGTCAGAAAACTTGCCGGGAACTTTTATCGAGTTAGAGTTTCAAGCATTTTTGATTTTCTCGAAGCTACGTTATGCGAACCTGATAGGATGAAGCTAGTTTAAAGATTCTTAAAATGTTTTTGCAGAAATTAGGTTGTGCAAGTGAAGCATACGTTACTTCATTTTATAGATTAAAGAATAATTTGTTAGTATATTGAAGTTCTGTTAGAATGTTGAGAAACGTGGTGATGTCTTCGAGAAGTAATTTAATTTTTATGTTTGTATATTATATAATATACATCTATATGTAATAAAAGAGTAAAAAATATTGCAAACGCGATAACGAAAAGTAACTAATACAGGATAGAAATGTAACAGGAGAAAAGATAAGCAACGCTAGGTTTATGTTGATTGGACAGCGACGGTATTAACCGAAATCGGCATGAAAAGGTCAATTTCGCGCAGTAAAGCCTCTGTCGTATAAGAGCCGTCTAAGCGCCAGTGTGTTTCCGGACGCCGTGGTTTCAGGACGCTTGTTTACATTCGAATTGGCTTCAGCTGCTCTAATACGGTTCCGCAACATTTACAGCTATTTGGAACCGAGATAGGAAAGTGAATCTTCGTGTAAACAGTCTACACGTACAGATTCATCAACCCTCTTAAGGTACGTGCTATAATAATTACTTTGATCTCTCGAATCGATTGACTTTTCACTAATACGGTCCACTAATTCCTCAAACACAAAAGAAAAACGTTAAAATCGCCTTTGTCCATTTATCTCTTCACTCATCGCGAATGTTCAGAAACGTGTTCAGTTTCTCGAGGAATAAATTGAAAAATCGTAGCCACGATCAGACAATGAACTTGTCCCAGTATCTTACCCCTGTGTCGGTTCCGAAACTGCATACCTCCCCTGTTATATACATATGAATTACACGTCGATATATCCTATTTACATGCGCGTGTCTCGTCTTGCCAAACTTGTCCTTTGTGCGTTTGGACATGTTGGTTGTAATTGTATATAATATAGTAAGTTATAATATTATTAATCTGAGTTTCTAGGCAGTTGTGTTGTTTATGTTATGTACGTTAAGATTTATCTCTAAGGATCTCCTATGACACACGCTCGACACTTTCGCCCTCAACGAGAATTTTTCGCCTCTTTCGCTAAATCGAAACGAAACTACGCATGCATACGCTCTATTCGTTAACCTCTTAGGCACTATAGTGGCTTTCGGATAGCATCTCTGTACGACGGTCCACTATAGTTTCGAATGTCATCGTTTACATAGCGCCACTATAGGCTCTACTGACTCACTCGCTCCCCGTTTCAATTCAATCATCCTTTTCATATGTATTCATTCGCACTTTTTTGTCTTCTAAGAGTATTAAATCCCACAAAAGTACATTACATGTAAATAAAAGGTAACGTCAAGTTTAGGCACCATGGGGTACCTCTTTGCACTAATACGATATTGGGAACATTTGGAAATATTTTGTGAATTTTCGAAAAAAATTATCAAAGTTAAAGTATATCTTTGGTAAAAATTTAATGATGAAAAACTGAATTCCAATGCACTCGCTGAGAGAACAGCATTGTCACATATTGTAGTGCTGTTTACGCGTAATTCGCGTCGAACTCTGCCGTACAGAGAACCGCGTAAAGTTCAGTCGTGCCTAAGAGGTTATTCGACATCGAAGCGATAGACTAAGTATAGTATATTGCATAGTATAATACTGTACTATAATACTGTACTACAATACCGTACTGTAATACTGTACTATAATACCTATAATAACCGCATCTTCACTATTGTAGAATGTGAATGGTTTGCCTCTGTGCAATTGAAAATGTATTTAATACTAAAATAAACGAAACGGGGTGAATTGGGTTTCTGTGAAAATCATTGAAAATAGTATAATAATGTATTAGATGTATTATAAAAATTTGCACACTTCATGTGTGCCCCATACATGTGTAACTCTCAAATTGCCACATGAATCACTTATATTCTCTAAGAATTACCTACCTAATACTCATATACTTGGAGCAACAAATAATAAATATTGTAAACATCAGAAAAATATTGAATATTGTTGAAAGTAAAATTCTTAGCGTGGCAGTGAACACGTACATCGTTCGTTAAAAAAGAAAATCGTCTCCAAAAGAAAGACGGTCGTTCCACGGAAATAAAGGGGACGTTATTCGACAGAGATTATTCGAAACAAAAGCGCTTTCTACAGACGGTCGAAATTATTCGAAAGGGGAGAAGAGCATCGCGGAGGAAATCACTTTGTACCTCGCAGTTTTTTCCCCTGTTAAGATCGCGTTCGTTTTCCGCGCGAAGCATTCCTCGGAACGGGGCAATTTCCGTATTCCTGCGGCGCTGTCACGCCGGCCCGGGGAACTTTTCTTTTCCCGTGATCTGCATCGAAACAGCCCGAAACGGCATCGAAAGTGCATTAACACGCGAAGGAAATCTGCATGGGCAAAGTTTGCCGCGCGCTCCACTACTTATGCATAGATAAAAGCTAGCTCCGTGGAAAATGGGAAAGGGGGAGAGACTGGGTGAAAACTCGTTTCTGCCCAGAAACCTCTTCGCGAACTAGAAGAAAACGTACTAACCGCGTAAAGAACCGGGGATACTGATTCGACGAACCGGCTGCGTACCGGGTCATTTCAGCAGCTTGTTTGTCGAAACTACTGCGAAAACTTTCGCGATACAACGTAGTGTTCTGACGCATTTTTACTCGGCGGAGAGCTTTTACCATTCGCGAAATTTTTCATAGTTTGAGAGGTTGGGAATATGAAAATTTGAGAATTTATAGGAGCAACCATACTATAAATAAGAATAGACAACTATACTATAGACAGCCAAAAATTTCAGTCATAATAAATATTTTATTCATTCCAATGCTAATTACGAGTCACCGTTCAAATTTTTTAATATATCAAAGAGATATGTTAAGTGGATTCCTGAAAAAAAGGGTACAATATTGAATGATAATACAAACAAAGATTTTATTGTAACCATTACAACCGACAAAGTAACAAACCAAAGCACCTGTATTTAATTACAATTATCCATAGAGAACATCGCTGACAGCCATTGAAATTTCTGAAATTGCTCGCTGACACGTTTCTACGTGCTTTTGAAAAATCGATTCAAAACATCGGGAAATGCATTCCGGATCGTCATTGTAATTATACGGGCTTTTAAATGCGGGCACGTTACAGACTCTTGCCTATTTCTGTGTAACCATCCGTAGTCTTTCATTTTTTTTTTTAATATGAATTCATTAGTCATTTGAAAAATGAATACAAATTTTGACAATTTAAATGACGAATTAAAATAGTAATAATTTAAATCACGAATAAAAATGTTATCAACAAGGAAACTAAGTGGTAATGTTTATTATTGAGATGTTTAAGAAGTACATAACAAATATTTGTAATATCTGCACAAAGTGGTGTATCGATTCATGTCCGTAAAAAGAAAGCTACAGACAAAAGGTAAAGCTGTAAAAGAGGGAGGAAATGATCCTTCAGGAAACCGGTTCGGATCGAATTTTCCGTGGAAGCCGTAAAACTCGCAGCTCCCCTAATTTCTGTTGCACTTTCGAGGGGGTGAGAACAAATCCATACTTGTTTCCTCCCCCTGTCCCTTTTATTTTACTCCCTCTTTCGATTAACTTCGTACCGCTCCCGAGAAGAATTCATGAGAATCTATGGAAGATCCGAGGGGTAAAGTATCGTAAATCGATCCCTTTGAAACCATGAATTTGCGGTCACTGCTCTGCCGATTTTCGGTATCAACGCCATGTACGATGGTTGCATTATTAATGAAATAATGGAAGTCGTGTGTTACTCTTTGTCGAAAGTTGAAACTCGTGTCTTCGTTATGCTTCGTCGGTGTACATTAACATACAAATTGGGATTTACAAAAATTTCTGCCATTTCTTGTAAATATTTTCAATTTACGGATTTTGAATACAGTGGAATTTTTGGGGTTTTTAGATTTGTAAATTATGAAATCAAGGAATTGACAAATTAGCAGATTATTGAGGTATTGAATTGATTAGAAATGGAATTCCTCAAAGTCTCAATTCCCCAAAATCCCTAAAGTTACAAATCCTCAAAGTCTCAATTCCCCAAATTCTCAAATTTTCAAATTTTCAAATATCTAAATTCTCACATACTCAAATTTATAAATTCTCAAATTCTCAAATATCCAAATGAGTAAATTAAAAAATTCTACATGTGAAAATTCCTGAATTCCTGAATTTCTAAATTTCTGAATTTCCCTAATTTTCAAATTACCCAATTTCCAAATGATCAAATATCAAACCATAAAATGTAAAATATCAGCAATATAAAGAAAAGTATCCGTGACGCTAAATATCCTGCATCTGGCATTTAGCGTGAAATTACAGAATCCCCAGTATCTTCGCAATGAAACTGAAATGACAGGATATCCTGTATCAAAGTTTCGCATTCAATTTCCTATCCCCGTTCATTTTCTATCCAGGTTTTTATGAAGTTTAGCCAGGAGGGTTCCCGTCGTTGACCCCTTGTCGTTAATACGGTACGGATTCATTTTCAAGTAGTGGAGATCGATTTATCGGCGTGAAAGTGATTCCTTCGGGAAACCTTAGAGACGTCGTTTCCATGCGAAAGTACTCAATTGGATTATCGGATGACTTGGCTTTAGACCTTTTCCTACACTTGCCTTCCGCGTGTTTCACCTCTAATGCTATTGCTTTTACTTAATTGTTCCGCGTGAAAGACCGGCATTAAACGGGATTAAATATTTCCTTCTCGCGGTTTATCGCATTTTATTGTATACTTTTATCCTACAACTCACTCTTACTCCAGATTAAATTGAAAATTAATAATTATCGGCTGGTATTTATGTAGTTTATCTTTTGTGGTGCTGAAAGTTTTGAGAATTTATCATTCAAAATTTTGTGCTGTTCTATCAAAAATTTACAATTCTAATTTTAACAAACTTTATGCATTAATTTTGCTATTTTTCTTCACAATAATGAAAACTTCTCAATCTACTATTTATTACAACTTAGATAAAAGTTCCCTAAAACCATCTGCAAATACTAAATATTTATATTAAAATATTTTCAACAATATTAACAATGTATGCTAACTAAATTTGTGATACCCTACACTCAATACAAATTAGTCTAATTTTAACAAATTTATATTTTATACTCTTCTGGAATAAAAAATCCTTTCCCAATTTATTATAAATTAGATAAAACATTCAGCAAATAGTCATTCAGAAAAAATATGCATCGCTGAACATTGACACGATAAAATATAAGCGTCGTATATTTACTTCATCGTCGAGAAGAATGTAAACGTGGTATAACGGAAGAAAGCATGCTCGTCTCGTGTTCGATGAATTGACAGGGGTCTGCACTTTTCCAAGTAGTTTCAAGTCTCACGTAACCCTAGCTTGTTAGACGTCAAAGTCAATATGCAAACGAAAGAAGCGAACAGAGTGGCTCGAGTGTACCGGCCTTATCGAATTTTAATATTTATTCGTGCCGCGAGACGGCACTTTCGCGAAGAAACTAAAAAATTGAATTCCACCGGAGAGGGTAGTTATCGTCGATGACAATGGAGTCGCCTCCCCTCGGAATTGCGTCCCGATAATCGAATTACGAATCGACGATAGCTCGACGAAGGCTCCCTCTAGCTTTCCCGGTGTTCTCCAATAAACGCAATCGGAATTTCAGATCCATGTTCCTGCGAGTCTTGTTGACGGATGTTCTTTATTTCTTTAACTTTTCGCGGTTGGAGGGATTCGACAAAAATATACGATTACTTTTATCATCGATACTGTCACTGTTGCGAATAAAATCAACGAAATTTTTACAGTTGACAATGTTTGCAAAAATTCTTGGCCGAAAAAACTCTTTAGTTTCGTTCGGATTTACTGTCTGCAATTGATAAGTTGATAAGTTAGGAACATTGTTGAATTGTTTATACAGTCATTTTCTTTGAACTTCAAGCTTTAAATTGATATATCATAAGTGCTGTTTTGTGAAACTTTTATGTCATGAACTTGTGACAGTATGAACCACACTTAATTTGGATTTATGTTTTGAAATCGATCGTTGTTTCATTCTATTTGTAATAAATATTTTTTTATTGAGAATATTGTCGAAACCTTTATGCAGTCATTTTCGTTATACTTCAAGCTTTAAATTGATATGTCACAAGTGCTATTTTGTGAAACTTTTATGTCATGAATTTCTAATAATATGTACCACACTTCATGTAGACTTAATATGTTTAAAATGGGTCATTGTCTGATTTAACTGGTGATCAGTATTTTTGTACTAAGAAGCTTGTCGAAACCTTTATGTAGTCATTTTCGTTATGCTTTGACCTTTAAATTGATATATCACAAGTGTTATTTTGTGAAACTTTTATGTCATGAATTTGTCATAATACGAATCACGCTTAATTTAGACATAATATGTTTAAAATGGGTTATTGTCTGATTCAACTGGTGATCAGAATTTTCGTACTAGGATTACTGTCAAAACGCTAACGCAGTCATTTTCGTTATACTTTCAGCTTTAAATCCATATAATACAAGCGCTATTTTATCATGCTTTTATGTCACGAATAATGGCACAACATAGACTTAATCCATACTTAATATTCTTCGACATTGGTCGTTGTCTGATTTAACTAGTAATCACATATTCTATGATAAGCATATTGTCGAGATGTTTATGCATTCCTTTTCAACAAGCCTTAAGCTTTAGATTGATACATCACAAGTAGTATTTTATGGTACTTTTACGTCATGAATTTATGATGGCATGAAACAGACTTAATCCAGACTTTATATGGATATTTCAAACTCGTTCGTAGCTTGTTGTATCGACCAGACGTTTTGTAATAAAAATATGATTGAAGTATCTGTATAGTCGTTTTGTACAAGCTTCAAACTTTAAAATGGCATACCGTAAGTGATATTGTACGATATTTTTGTCATGAAATCGTTTCAGACTTTGTTTCGAAATTCGTTACTGTTTGATGTTCACGTTTGACATTGATTTATTGATGTTTAGACATTCTGTATTAAGAATGTTAACAAAATTTTTTTATAGACATGTTCAATAAAGCTTAAGCTTTAAATTCATGTAGCATAAGTGACAGTTTGTAGTAATTTTATTTTATGAATTTAATTTTATCTGCAATGATTCATGTTGTGGTATACGTCTGACCAATTACGTACTCATACTACTTGCTCTCAGCATAGCGTTTTAGACTACTTATTGTAGAGGACTGACAATGAACTTATTTTACATTAACTTATTGATTATAACAGATTCTAAAAATCTGAAAGTTAGGATTTTCATGTTCCTTTATTTGCAGTAAGTTTGCCACATATCTGTCTTCAAATAAATTTTTTTAACAGAAAATATCTCTTCCTATTTTCTTATCAGAGAATTACACTAATTTTTCAATAGAAAAATACTACTAAAAGTCCATCTTCTGTTTAAAAATTGAAAACATATAAATAAAGAGTGAAATAAAAGTTAACAACGCAGGTTCAAGAATGTAATTTTCCATCAAAATTAAAATAAAAATCAGGACAGAAAGTATCGATTAGAGGAATAAGTCTGGCAGTAAAGACCTCGTGATACGAAACGGCCTGTTTCACGAGCAAGCAAACAAGATGCCGACGAAATGTATCGTGCTTAACAGCTCCAGATGTTTTAAGCGGCCCCTTAAATACATCATATTATTCGAAGCAAGAAGAGTGCCCTCGACGGGTCCGACGAAATTTCTCTTACCAGCCCGAACACGAGGGCACTTTCCATTCTCCTCAGGATACGTTTGGATACCCTTCGCAACCACTAATACATCTGCCCACTTTCGTTCACATTTCCTCCCCTCGTCTCATTTTCCTTCCTCTCTACTTAACTCGAGTTTCACTGATAAATCGACGGGGCGTTTCCCGGCCAATGGGGAAGCTTTAAATTTCTTCGAAAAAAAAAGAGGCAAAAAAACCGAGAGAGAGAAAAAAGAAACGGGACGAGGTAAGAAAAACTTGAAAAAGAATGAGGGATACCGTTCTGCTCGCGACTCCAAGTATTTACGGAACAAAAACAAAGTAATTCGCAAATGGACGATTTATTAAAATTCTGCTACTGCTATGACGCAGGATATTACTTCTGAGTATGGCCATTTATTCTTCGAATATTTTGTTTCATTTTTACCGGGCTGTGTAATTATTTTCTTGCCATGAAATTCGGGCGTACATTAGATACATTTTGTAAGTGATGAAATGATACGTTTTTGGAATTTGTTTAGGTTAGGTTATGTTCAGGTTATGTTTAGGTTATGTTAAGGTTGGGTTATGTTCAGGTTATGTTTAGGATATGTTTGTGCTATTGTACTGTTCATTCAGACGAAATTTAAAATGTGATAGCTTGGTAAATGAATTAAATTATATTTAGTGTCAGGTCTTTCGACAACGTGAAACAATTTTACAACACAATATGAAAGTGTCAGCTAAAATTGCAAGTGTGTACCTTCGGTGTCATTTGCAACACTGAACTAACAATACAGCAACGTGAACGAGCAGTATAGTTAATTCCAACGTGTTAATTAAAGATGTAATTTCTTGAGGAAAGGTGTTTCACAAGGGTTTGAGGAGGGGTCACAGCCGAATAGATCGAGAAGAAACGCAGTAGGTAGCTGAGGGCAGGAAAAAGTAACCAGCCTGCAGGCTGAGCCCTCTTTTTTACGAGTTTGCTTCTCGAAGGATGTTTGCGAATCCCGAAGTAACGTCGAAGAAAACAAACACTTGAAATGAACTAACGCAACTGCCGAGAAGTTTGCGAATGCAAGCATCTCACGCATACATAGATGCATGCAAGATGGATGCATCTCTGAATTACGAATGATCCGTCTGGAAACTTCTTGAAAAAGTTCCAGGAATTTCCGCGAAAACATCCGTGGCTGAAAAACGTGTCGGAAATTTTTCACGCCGGTTACCCGGACGATTTTAATAAATTACATCCATCACCGGTCCCGGGGGCATACGTGTAATACACCGTGTGTACTTTGAGCTCAATTAAACATTTGCTTTTGTTCTTCCGTTGCTTTTCTTACTGGTTATGTATTTTATTCATGTGATACTCGATTTTAGTCAATTTTATCGTCGGATTTCTTGTTTTACTTTATTTTGTAGTTAGTTGATTAATTTCAATTTAGTTGATTTATTTTACATAATTTGCAGTTACATATTGTAGAGATTTTTGTAAGATTCAGAAAATTGGGTCGTGTTTTAAAAATTAGAAGAAATTGGAATTTTTGTAATAAATTTTTAGAATAATTTATATTAGAATTGTTAGCTTGGAAGATATTATCGAAGGGTGTGATATTAACCCTCAAATATCACATTTGAACTTGTAGAAAATTATATTTTTTGCGTTACTCAAAAAAATTACATATATCATTTTTTAATACAAGGACTAATTTAATAATATTTCATAATAAAAATGATAATATACATGAAAAATTAAAGTAAAGTGTACATTACAACTTCGAATCATAATGATTATAATAAATATAACCATTGAAATTTCAGCTCGTTAATTTGTTATTTAACTAAAATGTCAATTATGACAATAAAAGTTAACGAAGTGTAATGCTATTGTTAAATACGATATGAAAATATGAAGTATGATTAATATTCGTAAAGGGTGAAATTTCACCCCATCCGTTTATCTTTCTTTCGAAAATTAATGATGGAGATAGAAGACAATTAAATGCGATATCATTATTCAACATTAAAGTAAATGATTATTTATACTGATTGCAAAGAACATACTATAAAATTTAGTATTAATTTACTTTTTTATTCTACCATTCAATGCCGATAAAAAGCAATTAAATGTAATATTATTTAATATTAGATAAAAAAGTGTATACATTATTATTTGCAGTAATTCAAGATAATTTGTATGAGAAGAAATTTCACCCTATTAATTTTTTTTCATTTTGTAAATCTGTGACGATGATAAAATGAAATTAAACGTATTATTATTAATGTTAACTGAAAAGTGTACAAATAATTCATACTAATTCTTTTTTATTTCGAAAATAGCACTAGGAAAATATTATCTCCTGTTATTTAATACTAAATGAACAGTATAACTTGGATTACAAATAATTTGTACAGGGGTGAAATTTTAGCGCATTTATTCTTTATTCTAAAATAAAATAATATTTCAAGCTAATAAAATAAATTTGTATATTATACTGTTATTTAATATTACACAGGTACATTATTGTCCACAGTGTATTCAATTTACAGGGTGAAATTTCATTCCTTTAATTCTTTTTTATTACAGAAGTCAATAACAACAATACAATAAAATTCAATATTATACCGTTGTTTAATATAAAAGGTGTACACATTGTTACTCAGAGTTGCTGCAAATAATTTACAGGGTATAATTTTACCCCATTAATTCTTTTTTATCTCAAAAGTCAACGATGATAAAATTCAATATTATACTATTATTTAGTATAAAACAAAATATGTACACATTATTGCTCACAGTGGCTGCAACTTCTATAAATTCTTTTTCAAAGTTAAACATTAAAGTTCTTTTTAAAACAGAAATATTATATCGACATAAATGAAATTAAGCTCAAAAAAGGACCTAGGGATACAAATATATAAAATATAGGGATTAATTTCAACTCTGAAAAATATTTTCTGTTACATTAGAAATTTTCCAAGAAAACAAATAAATTAATATTAATCCTAAATTTAAATTTTAATATCAGATAGATGTTAAATCTCTCCCGAATAAAAAATCGCTAGAAGCCTCGAAGATGGTGCGTTTACTCTTTCAAAATGGCGTCGTTGATCATCAGGGTTGCCTAGTATGACCTAATTATGATGACGGTAGACCGGCAGAGTGGCATGCACTATAAATGGATGTGCCCCTAAACCAGTGCTGCATATGCTGCATCACGATTATACCCTCTCGTAATAACAACCAATCGGTCTCACCCTTGCGAACCACCACCATAAACAACCAGGAGGGTTCGCACGTGTGGAAAGAACGTTTTTCATCTCCGTAAGCTCGGCCAATGATTGACATATCGACACCTGCCAGTATTTTTCCACGATTTCGTCGTCCTCTTGTGAAGCTGGGCTTCGTTAGGGACTAACCATTAGCAGCTCCAATTAACCGTGCCCTACTTTTTCAAGGGGTTTTCATTTTCTCCTTTCCTTTTTGGTTTACGACGCCTTCATCGAAGATGACGCATTTCGCCCAAATGTGGAATTTCTTAATTGGACGAGTGGGGGAGGGTATTATTTTTGGAGGGCTATTCGGCAGAAATCATTTGGGGTTTTAGTGATTTTGGAGTGGTAGGAACTATGAAAATATTTGAATTTTTTTTATGTGAGATATTCGATCTTGTTTGTTTTGGACTTTTACGAATTTTGATGTTCGAATATTTTAATTACTAAGTTTCTAACTTTGAGAATTTTCAATTTCTACAGTTCCAAATTTTCAAGTTTGAAAATTCCAATTTTTATATTTCTATATTTCAACATTTTTTAATTTCTAAATTTCTATTTGAAAATTGTTAAATTATCATATTACAAAATTTGAAAATTTAGAACCACTTCAAACCACCAAATTATGTAATCACAATTCTATCCTCGAAAATTAATAAATCTAAAAACCAGCATCTACATTTCCAAACTCTCCAAATTTCGAATTTTCAAAACCTCCAAAGTGCATTAATTTTAAATACAAAGATTCGAAAACACCCTCATTAGTCGTCGAACGACAATCACCGAATCGAAAAGAAAAAAAGGAAAAAATGTTAACCGACTGATTGCCAAGCATCAGTCGGTAATTAACTATGACAGGCATTAATTCAGCGTGACGCTCGTAAACGACATTTTCGGTAGTTTACCGTGGCACGGAATATATAATTGAACAATTTAAACGTGCGATCGAAATTTTGCCACGTCAACTATACACACATGTGTGCATATGGAGAGCCCGTATGATGCTGGTGCTTATATTCGTAGAGATGAACAAGAGGCAAAAAAGGGATGCGTTCTATACAGACTGGATTCTAGTGATCTCGAAAATGATTGACGTATCGACACGTGTCATCTCTTTCGGTCGGCTTCCTCGTCACTCGTACAATAAAATTTTACCATTCTTCTATTTTCCATTTTCAATGTCGAATTAATCAAACAGGGATACATGTGTGGAAATAGAATTAAGCGATGATTAAACGAATCATTAGCATACGGAGTGAATATAAGTGCACTGTATTTCCACTCAAGCTACATATGACACACTCGACCCACACATGATATAGTCAACTTACACGTGATGCACTCAAACCACACATGACGCACTCAAGCCACATATGACGCATTGAAGCTACACATGACGAACCGTTAAAGTATCGCTAGAAACTTGTGAGGTCTAATCCTCTGTATGCATTCTAAGACCTAATCTTATGTGTGTAAATAATTAGTGTGACGTATAAGCAGACACGTACGTTTATGCAGTACTCTAATGATTTTAGTAATATTGCAACGCGATGCTTCTCTTATATTTAATTGCGATATCAGCTTCGTGGAGCCACAGAACTTTAGTCATTAGCAATATCAGTAAACAGCGCTATATAGTGATCCTTTGATTCCAACACAAATCTGTTTATGTGTAAATTTGGTAATTAGAAACTATTGATTGGAGCTTGGTAATTACGCGTGCTTCGAGTAGCTTGCTAGAATTCTCAGACTGCTGACTATTCAAATAATTTTACTTCCTCGTATTATTTTTATTTACCTTTCTAACATTTTTGAATAAAATAGAATTATTTTTAAGAGTAAAATTATTTTCAAAAAGCGGGAAGTTTAATAAGAATTAAAATTGAGTCAAATTCATTGTAATTTATATAATTTTATTTTATTGTGTTTATTTTTATTATAAATATCTCTGTGTTATTATATTTTTTAGTATGATGACTAAATTTTAAATGACATTTGGAGATGAGAAAATTATTTTAATGAAATAATATTCTCGTCCTGAAATGTCAGTTGTAGCTTACTCATCGCACTAAAAAATAAAAAAAAACAGTATTTTCGAATTACACGAATCGTACATTTATGCAAAACAGCAATGAAATTTTGATGTTCGAGCAGTATTTTTTCAGCAAAAAATGTAAATTTCATTGAAGGAATTAAAGTTTTATTTTCACGGTGCTCATGAGCCGTGCTTGAAAATTGACGCTACATTGCGTCTCAGGGGACCGGAAGTTGAGGTTACATCAGAATGTTAATATAGACACCAACTTCCGTGGTGATGCTTGCACTGCAGAACAAACTAGGGACGGCAGTTTGAATCTCTAAATACATATGTCTAAATTGTAATTGAAAGGGGTATTATTAGCTGAGGCGACTATGTCTTATCAATGTGTGTCTTTAGGTAATGTGTGATATAGCGAGAGGATACAGTGAATCGATCAGATCTGATTGCACGTGGAAACTATTTGCGTTCTGTAATAAACATATTGTAATTATTACAATTAACTACATTGTACTACAGTTGTACTATACTACAGTTACATTGATTATAATGAATTATAATTATATTGCCTAAATACAATAATATAATATAATAATAATCATTAATATTATTGTTGATATTAATAACATTATTATAACCACATTATGATATTATTATAATGTTATTACAAAAAAGATTTTATAATGATATTAATTATAATATAATAATATATTGTATTATTTTATAATATTATATTTTTGTATTAATATAATATAATTCTAATATTCATTTTTAATATACATATACATATACTGAAAAGATGTTACACATGTAAAATGCATTCCCTTCGTAATTCACAGAAATCTAATTAAACAATTTAACCTTGCACATTAAATTAATCAGCATAAAATAATAAAACGCTTTGTGCAATTCCAACCGCAGCATACAAAGTGTCAACTTCCAATTACAATTACAATCAACGTATAACATTACGAATTATCGTATCGCGGCGTTACAGTTAATTTAATTTAACGATATCGTTATCATTAAAATGTATTATGCAAATGAATTACTGTCAGAAGAACAATTTCGATTGCCCCATACGAATTAATTCGTAGAGAACGTTTCAATCGGGTGGGCCTTCGAATTCGAATGTGTAAAAGTATCCACTGTAAACATGTCAACTTCCCAATTTCTCAATTTTCCAGTTTTCTCATTTCTCAATTTTTCAATTTTCAAATTTCACTATTTCCCATTTTCCCAATTTCTTAATTTCTCAATTTCCAAATTTTCCAGTTTTCTAATTTCTCAATTTTTCAATTTTCAAATTTCACTATTTCCCAATTTCTTAATTTCTTAATTTCTCAATTTCCCAATTTTCCAGTTTTCTAATTTCTCAATTTTTCAATTTTCAAATTTCACTATTTCCCAATTTCCCAATTTTTCAATTTCCCATCTTTCAAATTTCCCAATTTTCCAATTTCTTAATTTCCCAATTTTTCAATTTTCTAATTTCCCAATTTTCCCAATCTCCGACTTTAACAATAAAGGAATGATAAAACATAAAATAATATACACACTTAAATCTCAATGAAAATGACCCTCAACTTTCAAGAGAAGCCCATCAAAAATTTCGTAAAATAAGCATCTCCCAAAACGATGATTTGATCGGCCCAGTACTGTAAAATAGTACGCAACATTACTATCCAATGAAGAGTTTCACCACAATCGATTCGAAACGAGTAAAATTCCAATTTGCATGAGTTCCGCGGCAGAAGAAAGCGCGGACGGGAAGAATGAAGAGGGAAAAAAGGTGATTACAATGGTGAATCCATGGAGTCTATGCATTCAATTCGTCGGACTGAATTGCCTTTCTGAGGGAGTTTGTGCAAGATATACTGGTTCGATAATGTACGTCGACGGACTTCATAATTAGGGGAGAAGTCAATTATATGGAAATGCGCCGCTTTCCTTTGTCGAACGCATTCGAAATTCTTGCACGTTCTTCTTGTATACGAGCATCGCGTGTTCGCCCAGAACGAAAACTACCATACCGTCTACGAATTGTAAATCAAAGCAGCTTTACAATTACCATTTCAATCGGGTACATCACGCGTATGTCCCCTTCTCTTTTATCCCAAAATTCATCGTTAATTGCTGAACGCATTTGTTCGTTTGTCTGCACACGGGCCGCAATTTCGGGTCTTGAAATTTTTAGAGGGACACCCTATTGCTGTATTTTGGCGGCGAAAACGGTGTTTTTTAATTTGTAAATTTGTAAATTGGGAGGTAGGAAGTTTGCACATTAGCAAACTTTCACAATTCCAAAAATTTGCAATATATCTCCTAAATTTCTAATCGCTCAAATTTGTGATCTCTCAAATTTGTAATCCCTCAAATTTTCAATCTCTCAAGTTTTAAAATTTCCAAATCTCAAATTTTCAAATAATCAATCTATCAAATTTTCCTTCTCACAAATTTTTAATCTTTCAAATTTTCAATCTCTCAAATTTTCAACCTCTCAAATTTGTAATCATTCAAATGTGAAATCACTCAAGTTTGCAATCTCTCAAATTTGCAATCTCTCAAGTTTTAAAATTTCCAAATTTCTAATCTCTCAAATTTGTAATCTCTCAAATTTCCAATCTCTCAAGTTCTAAAATTTCCAAATCTCAATTTCTAAAATTTTCAATCCCTCAAATTTCCTATCTCTCAAATTTGCAATCTCCAAGTGTCCAAAGTACACCTCTCTAAAACACATAGAAAATGTTCATATATACCGAAAGTAACAGTTAGTCAACTCAGCAATCGGCCTAAAGTCTAATACCAGCCTACCGGTTTTCATCGTATTGGATATCGAAGTTTCCCCACAGTTTCCCAAAGGAATAGACTCACCTGTCGCGACACCCTGCCATTTAACGTATCAGTTAATCACAAATGTACATAAGTACCAGTCCAACCATCTGTACGTGTTGCGACGACGGCAATAGAGCAAGTTGTATCGGTGAGAGAGACATGCGGAGAGAAATATATAGAGGCAGTTCGATAGCAAGATCAAGAGAGAGAGAGGGATAGAGCGATATAGAGAGAGGGATGGCAAAATGGAGGTTTAGCCATTGGTGGCAGCGTATTAGTGCACCGATTGCCCGCAGCAGGTCTGGGCTAAGTGAATGGCTCTGCCGAGGGCTTTGCTGATTATGGTGTCGTCATTGATCCAGATCGAAATTGGCTTGCTTTTGTCATGGAACGCTCCCAGAGGACCATTAATATCCTCCATGGGTCTGAGTGGGAGGGAAACGGCTATCCGGGATACGGAGTGGGGCTGATGGTCACAAATGTCTGAATAAATTGATCCGATAATTGGGTAATTGATCTGAAATGCTGGCTTACTTTTCTTATGGTGTCCGGGTTAGGGTGGTACGATTTGGATATTTACACGTTTCGGAGAGGTGTTTGGTGGTTAGGTATCTTGGAAGTTTATTTGGGGAATTTATTTTTGGGATTTTGGACATTTTACGATTTTACTGTTTGATTGTTTGGAGATTGAAAGATTTGACAATTTGGTTATATAGAAGTTTGAAAGTTTCAGAATTTAATAATTTCTCAAATCCTTCAATTTCCAGAATTCTTATATTTCCACATTTCTAAATCCCAAAATTTCAAATTGCACAAATATACCCCAAATTTCGTAAATTCCAACATCCCTAAATCCCTACACTCTCAATTCGAAAATTTCAAAACCAGTTGCAATCCAAACAGCAACTATGTACCCCACTTTTACTGCAGTGTCATATAAAAACAATATACTTTACCGTATAACTTTGGAACATTAAATTCAGTAAAATTGCAGCTAGTTTCTGGTTGTAAAATGGCGAAGAATCGTCAGCGATAAAAGTTCGTACATCGATCCAATTTATTTTTACGGTTTCGGACTAGGTGTATTGAATTCTGACGATAACAGGATTAAAACAACATTCGCTTTGTAACTTATCGAATAGTATTTCCCAGCTGATAAAACATCGACGTCCGCAATTTCCTCGTCTTATCGGTAGTTCGATTTTAAAATCAGGGGGGTAAAAATTCAGTCGTAAAGAGTTGAATTGGCTTCACGCTTCGTTCGCGAAGACTTTACGGTCTAATCGAATCGCTTTCGTTAAGTTCGTTAACGAGGCTCATCATAAAAGAAGCTTCCAGGTCATTGATCGAACCGATCAAATCGGCAAACAACGAAAGTTCGGCCGTTGTTCAAAAACACTCGTAATTACGAATACCTTCGTCATACTTCTTCAGAACTTCTGCACCGTCTATAATTTCGGTGAAAGCGGTTAGAGTGTGTGTCCGTGTGTTATCAGCCTATATTCTTAAATTTATGGATCTATAGAAAGATCTGATCTATGTTTAGAATTAATTCTGTAGGTAATATCTCTAGATAATTAGGTTCTTTATACACCAAAATGCGAACACCAGCAATTCAAAAATTTTCAACCTTCTTTCCAAAAAGCTTCCAAGCAACTAAATTCCAGATCGATCAAATCGCCAATTGACCAAATTCCCAAATCCCGAAATAACGAACTTTTCGAATTTTTCCGATCGATCCCGTTTGTTGAGAAACGAGCCCGATAGCGAGGCATTCCAACCGATTAGTTATAATGGTTTGGCTCGCGCATAATGGCCGAGAGAGGCCACGTACTCATTACGTATTCGAGACCGGCTCGTGCTGCATTCGAAACTTGGACGAGTTTGCACTATTTGAACTTGGAAGGTGGCTGTCTAACGACTCTGCCAGTGTCAATGGGCCGAGAAGGCTGAAGGGAAACTTTAGACTTCGATTATCGACACGATAATTGCCTGGAGCTTCGTTACCTCGCGTGCTTCGTCTTCTATTCGACGTCTCGGTAACCGCTATCTAATCAGCTTTTATAATATCTTATGCATTCTTTCATTTTTTTAGATCTTGTGTAATATTTCTTTATGTCTCATCTATTAATTTTGTTCTCATATGTTATTTATGATATCATATGATATGTCATGTGTTATATATGAGAACATATGTTACATATGATATGATATGTCTTATGTTACATATGATATGATATGTCATATGTTATATATGATATGATATGTCATGTGTTATATATGAGAACATATGTTATATGTCATATATTCTCATATGTTACATATGATATCATATGTCATATATCATATATACTTTAGTCAAAGTTAAATTGCATATTATCCTTTACATAATATCTATTATATAGACATTTTAAAAAATATTTTAAAACAAGAATGAAGGAACATGATTGGAGCAGCCAGAACCACGTGTGTCCACGTGAATTTGTCATAAAACAGCGTGAAAAGAATCCAGTAACCGACCAGCAGAAAATGGTTCCCTTTGATCTCGCGTAACGAGACGACTTTTAATCTGATTCGAGAGATAGCCAGTAGATATCTCTTTTGAGATCTTCAATTAGTCAATAGACATGGATACAGGTCTAACTATCTGTCGCGCAAGTGGCCCCCGACAGACTTTTCCAGTTACCATCGTTTGTTTTACCACGTGGGTTCGTTTTGCTCGTAGATTGGAAACTGGGATCTTTGACAACGTCCCACGATAACGTTATCAGCTTTTGTACTCTAGCTACACGTCGATTATTCCAAATGACTTCTTTTACTGTTATTCGTTGGACGTTTTTGTAATTAGTTCTTTGAAAATGAGGTCGCGAGAGAAGTGTATCGAGCATGAAATTGTCGCAGCCTGGGGCTTTCGATGTTTGTATGTTACAGAGGAGCTTCCTCTGGGGAAAATGCTGACGCTGGGGAAAATGTCGCCATCGTTTAAAAATGTCGTCACCGTTTTACATTGTGGATTGTGGATAGTGGACCATGAAGGTTTAAGAGTGAAATGTGCTAGCAATGTTTCTAATATTTAAATTTGCAAGTTTTGGAGTTTGGAATTTAGAAGGAATTGAAAAACTGAAATATTGTAATATGTATTTATATTTGCAAGTTTTGTAAATTTGTAAATATGAAAATATCTACAATTGAACAGTAGGAGAATTGAATAATTGAAAAATTAAAAAATTGAGAAATTGAATAATTAAATAATTGAAAAATGGAAGAATTGAAGAATTGAAAAATAAAAATGTGAGGAATTGAGAAATTAAAAAATTGAAAAATTGAAGAAATTGCAAATTAAAAAATTGAAAGAATATAAAATTGAATTACTGATCAACTATCAAAATTGCTTTATGAAAAATCAACATTAAGAACGTGACGAATATTTTCGTTTCGCGTTTACACATGCCTGCATTGTAATTTAAATGAACATTTCTGTATGCCAGAAATGTCGTGACACGTTTAACACAAATGTTGCAATGTCCACAGATATTTGTATAATTTACACGAAAACTTTAACTTCGAACATACGCAGAAACGTTACACAGTTAATTTGAGTTTGTCGAGGAAAATTAACAACATAAACAAATAGTAAGAGAACCACGTTACTCGTTCTGCAATTAAATACAAACAATATTAATTGACAATTACAAGGTATTTTCTACAGTCATATTCTGTAATTTAATGAAACTTAGACAATGTAATTCTGAAATTCTTCCACTTTTACAAATCGTGTTTCGTTTCTGTCAAATTAATTCCACACGAAGTACGATTTGACGCGTGAAATTAATTAAAGTGTCGGACATATTTATACGAACGTTTCGATGGATGCTTAATTAGGAGGATAAAATGCTTATGAAATTTTTCGATTGAAACTGTTGATAATTAGTAATCGATTTATGTGAATGCACATTTTTTACTAGAAATCCGTTTTTAAAAGATGGAATCTAGATAGAAATTTTTATCGTGATTATAAAAATACAGTTTTATTATTTGTGTATTATTTATGGTTTATATTTTGTAGATATATCTTGTGTTTGCAATCTCTCAAATTTTCAATCTCTCAAGTTCTAAAATTTCCAAAGCTCAATTTCTCAAATTTTCAATCTATCAAATTTACAATTTCTCAAATTTGTAATTTCTCAAATTCTCAATCTCTCAAATTTCCAATCTCTCCAATTTCTAATCTCTCAAGTTCTAAAATTTCCAAATCTCAATTTATCAAATTCTCAATCTCTCAAATTTAAAATTGACCAAATCTCATTTTCTCCACTTCTCAGTCTCTCAAATTTTCTATCCCTCCAATTTCTCAAATTCTCAAATTCCAAACTTTCAAAAATTCTTAGTCCATTAACCCAAATGCCTACATTTCAAATTCCTATTCAATCGCTCATCGATTGAACACATTTCCAAAATATCTTCTTTCCAGCACTAATTCCCCTAACCACAGCACTAAAACCATCACAAAATACTGCTTGCGATCCGCCGCTTACAATTCCCGGAAACACGAAATAAACGTGAGCTAACCACCGAAATAAATTCAAATCTAATCGCAAGTGTCAGCCGAAGAGTTACCCGTGACCACAAATTAATTAATCCGTTAATCACCCTTGCCGAGTTGAACGTTGTTTCGTGTTTTAAACAAACTTAGTCAAGCACCTTTCACGATTTTCACCGGTGTCCCCAACTGACGTTTACCGGAACTTTTAACGCAAATATTGTCGCGGTTTGGAAACCAGCACCCGGCTTGTCCTCCCGTTTCATAGCTGGCTCACCGCGAAACGGAAGGTCTGGCTTCGGCAATTATTGTTCTCGGATGTTTGTCGACGTTTCTGATCGGTCGGATTTCATCTGGTGATATTGGCAAGATCGGTTTATCGTTTAGCGCCGCCAAAGCCGAGAACTTTCGAATTGAAACTATCGCGGCGGGGTCGCGGAAGGAACGTATCGGTAAATCCCAGGCAAGTTTATGCCTAAACCCTCGGGGAGTAATCGAAGAGCGCTCAATTAAGTTCAAAGGGAACCTATCTAATCGTGAGGGTACAGGAACTGTTTCGAAACAATGATACACGAAATCACTGAACGTTAGCAACAATTCCAATGCGTAATTACTGCATTATCTTTAATACTGTTCGCTATAATTGGTACTCGGCCATTTTGTATTAAGAATATTGTGAAAATATTTATATAGGCATTTTCGTCAAGGTTTAAGATTTAAATTGATATATCACAAGTGTTATTTTGTGAAACTTTTATGTCATGAATTTGTCATAATCATCACTCTTAATTTAGACTTAATATGTTTAAAATGGGTCATTGACTGATTCAACTGGTGATCAGCTTTTTTGTACTAAGAATATTGTCGAAACCTTTATGCAGTCACTTTCGTTATGCTTCAAGCTTTAAATTGATGTATCATAAGTAACATTTTGTAATACTTTTATGTCATGAATTTTTGAAGACATGAATCAGTTCTGATGCAAACTACATGTTTCAAAATCGATCATTGCTCCCTATAAATTGTACTCAGCCATTTTGTATTAGGAATATTATAGAAACGCTTATATCCTCTTATTGTACACACTATAAGCTTTAATTTGATGTATCATAAGTGGTATTTTGAGATACTTTTATGTCATCATTTTGCAATCACACGAATTTCTAACTTGCACTATATTCTGAATTTCTATCTTACACTATATAATACCACTCAGTCATTTTGTATTACGAATCTCGTACAACCATTTATATCCTCATTTTGTTCGAACAATAACCTTCAAATGAATGTTTCACAACTGTTATTTTGTCACGCTTTCTCACAAAATCCCCGACGCTTCATCTCTCACGCTAACAACCAAACAAAGTTCGCGTGTTCGTTAAAAATAATATTATAATATGAGTTTGCATGCTCCTATCAAGTCGGTAATGCCGGTTTAAGCTCACCTGTGCACCGACGAGACCAGCACGTAATCTAGGAATGTCTGTGTGACTCCAGTCCGATCTAGCCCAGGGATCAACTCTGCCGAGATCGCTGCTCAGATTCACCTCGCCGAGTTGATTGTGTACGAACTTTCTGACGTTCCAGGGCAAATCGTTGTGCCTGTGGAACAAACGCGTGGATAACAGTTCAGCGAGCTAGCATTCGGTCTAAAATTCTCGTTTCTAGGGAATTAAATTGCTAGATCTGTCTTCTGAATAGTTGACTTCTGTACGCGTCAACTCCCTATTGTTCTAAACGAGGAAGGCGTGCACTCTGATTAAGCGAATCGCATTTATTTCCCGTATCTTCCATCTTTTATGCGTCCTAACTTCAAGGCTTCTTAAATCACTGTATTTTACAATTTCTGCATTTTTATCTTTTTGTTGTTCCATACTATTTCGCATTTCAATTTTTGGATTTTCTCAGATTTGTCTGTTGGGGTATTCTCAAATTTCTTTATCATGGAATTACTATATCCCCAACTTCTATATTTTCCAATACCTATATTCCCAAATTTCTGTATATAGGAATTTCTCTATTCTCAAATTTCTCTACTCTCAAATTTCTATATCGTGGAATTACTATATCCCCAATTTCCTACTGCCCCTAATTTCTATATTTTCCAAATCACTATATTATCCAATACCTATATTCCCAAATTTCTATATCTAGGAATTTCTCTATTCTCAAATTTCTATATCGTGAAATTACTATATCCCCAATTTCCTATCACCCCCAACTTCTATATTTCCCAAATCACTATATTTTCCAATTTCTATATCATAGAATTACTATATCCCCAACTTCCTATTGTCCCCAACTTCCATATTTCTCAAATATTTTTCAATTTCTATGTACTGAAATTTCGTTGTCAAGGAATTTTCTACATCCCTACCATTCTACATATTACTCAAAACTCTACATTCCCCACGTTCCACACATGATGTGTCTTATATTCATATATCAATATTACACCATGTTCCTCTATAAACAATTATTACATGAATTTTAAATGAAAAAATTTCAAGATAGAAAATTTTGAACCAGGAAATTTGAAACGAGAAAATTTTGAACGAAGATGTTAGGTTGAGTGTGAAGAGTATTTTTGTGAACTTACCCGTCGATCAGAGGCACTTCAGTGAGGATCCTCCTGATCACGTCCAGCCTCTGCTGATGCGTGACAGGCGCGGATTGTAGAAGCAACGGTAGACAAAGTCCTCCGAGAAGCAGAGCCGCGACTAGGAGTAAAATGGGCGCCAAAACACGACATCTTCTACGAGGACTCTCTTCTCTGCGATCTTTGCTACTTCCGCTGCTTGGCGAGTCCTCGCATGGCGGTGGTAGTCGCACTGTGCCGTTGCACGGTGCCACGTCTGGCAGTTCTGTTAGGCACGTCGTCTGCAAACAGACAAATATATAGGTTAGATAGATATTTGATAGACAGATGGGTGAGAAAGGTGGGTCAAGAGTTCTTGAAAAACTTCTTTGTGATGATTATATTGTAAACGTACTGAATGTACTTAACAGTAATATTTAAGTAGTGGTCATATTTTAAGAAAACTAACCTGACCAAAATGTAATACTATTTAAAAATTGTAGTTTAAATCGATAACAACATCCTTATATTAATTTCATATTTAATAATAAATGAATACCTGAATGTGTAAATGAAGACCTAAATATACCCAGAATAGAATTTTAATTGCGGATAAAATAAAAATACAATGAGAATTTCTAATTAGAGTAATTGTACACGATAGCAAATTTGAAATGTGTATTTGTATCAGAGATAAACAGAACTGAATTCTGCTAGTATATACCATAATTTAACATGATACGGTCCATTTATTCTGAGTTGTACCAATGAAACTAATTTATGTAGAATTGACTTACTAGAGTGAACATTGTAGGGTTAGGTCAATATAAACTTAAGGACGAGAAACCTATCCTAGAACTTGTATTTACATTGGAACTTTTGAATTACACAGTTATTCTAGTCAACAGAATTTAATCGGTCTTATACGGGGTAGACTGCGAAGGATTAACCCGTTTGTTATTGGAAAATTAATCTAACACGAGATTAATTGCTATTGAATTATTTTCAATGTAAGAAAATTCAATACCCATTTGTATTGTATGTTTGTCTTTTGGAAATTTGGTAATTTGGAAGTTTAGAAATTTAGCAATTTGATAATTTGATAAAGTTCCTAAAAGAATTTTTTTAGCAACAAAGTCTCGCTTCCCCAGTTCCTCTCAAAGCCCCCTTCCGACAGCTTTAATTAAATATCTCCGAAAATATTGATTTCAGAGAAAAAAGTTTCAAACAAAAAATGAAGCTTTCAAACAGTTCTACAAAAAATGTCCTATACATTTTTCACGTAAACCTATTATTTTGGCTATCATGACAAACAAGTATTTTTTAGAAGTGCCCTGGACAAAAGTCAATTTATTGAGTTATTTTAGGTCATAACAGCCGAAATAATAGGTTTACGTCAAAAATATATATAACCTTCTTTATAGAGCTTCCTATGAACTTCATTTTTTGTTTGAAACTTTTTTCTCTAAAATCAATATTTTCGGATATATGTAGTAAGAAAGGCTAGGTAAAGGAGACTTCGTCGCCAAATTGAGGCTCTCCAAAAACGAGGCTTTTAGAGACATCAAGGGGTTTGGTTATAATTTCAGCACGATTCCTGTGGTTTTTGGTACTGTACCCACAATCCCTTTCAGTGGTAATTTTCAACAATTTCGATCATGAGTTAATAGTGAACGAAAGTAAATAAAACTGATCGTTGATGTCTATGAAGCGTAGCATCAGAAGTACATAAATTACGAGACAAAGAACAACTGTAAGACGCCTGGGTGAAAATATATGGGAGCAACACTCTCACGCAGCTCGAGAGATATCGCCGAGAACGTTACCGAGACGCATTGCAGACGCCGTGAACTTTTCTTCGCACTTATCCTAACTCCCATAAAGTAGAGTAACACAGAGACGGGTTTTCCACGCGTGTCTCCAAATCCCTCCGCCATCCACTAACACTCGTAACACCGACGAAACTTTTATCGGACCGACACCGAGCAGAGGGTTCTTTTCCTCTTTTGCAGCAAACTGCGAACGATCGCGTGCTAGTTTTGTGTTTATGACGAGGCCACGTTTCGAGAGTCGCTCGTTTCGCTACAGACAAACGTCGCCCGTATCGAACACCCCAGATTTATACCTTCAACCGAGATATTTTCGGACGACCGATAAGGGATACTACAAACTGGCAAAAATGATATGTGTTTGTTTCTAGCGATAACGTTTTACATTTCTGTGTACTTGGGAGTTGGGCGCTTTTGGTGTGTAATTTTGAAGTGAACTTGCATATGATATTATGTGAGTTTAATATGCAGAATTTTGAAGTTATCGAATTTGGAAATTTGAAATTTTATAAACTCAAAAACACATAAATTTACAAATAAAAAACCTAGTAAATTTCGAATAAAAGTAACCTACTAAAAAAAGTCCACATACTGTATTTAACGCAAATGCTAATTTCTGCTGTATGAGCATATTTAAATACCATTAGCAGTTATCATTAAAATTACGTTGATATTACCGAAATACACGAGAAAGCTTATATCATGTAGAATATTAAACATTCAGGAAGGAACAGACTTACGTATAAAAACAGATTTAGGAAAACTAAACGAGGGACAGAATTTCAGACGAAACACAGTCATACTGAATATTCAGTAGAACAAGTCACTATGGTCAGACCTGTCGTTCCATTTACGAGATGTACTACTTAGTCCGGTCAAAACTACATTTGCATTTATTTTACACTGTCTAGAAGTTCTTTGCCGAGATTTCTACATTTCTCTTCAAATAAAATCTGACTATTATAATAATTGTATGTGCGTTGCAGCGTCAGCAGTAAGTGACGATTAAAATACACGAATCATTAGGATACAGAGTGAATATAAGTGGACTCTAAGAAATTAATTTCACTTCGGACTAGTTTATTTTGCAATAATCACTGTTTGTTCGAGAGTGATTTCGAAGAATTTTTACGCACGAAAACTAGAAATGATGTACTCAAGTTACAAATGACGCACTCAAGTTACATTTGACGCACTCAAGCCACACGTGATATAGTCAACTCACACATGACGCACTCAAACCACACACGACGCACTCAGACCACATGTGATGCATTCAAGCTACAGATGACGCATTCAAGCTACATGTGACGCACTCAAGCTACATATGACGCACTCAAGCTGCATTTGACGCATTCAATCCACATCGATACCAATTTTGAGAAAAATACGATATTTGCAAACCCCAAATTTTGCGCTCATATAAATTCATTCGAATTATAGTTTCCATTCAGTTGCGAATAAGGTTGATTAATTAAAGACTGCCCGAAAAGCACAAAGCTGCTTATATTCCGGATAAATGAATCTTTAAATGAATTTTCAAATAGTCAGTGTTGCGTGAAAAATAAATGTACAATTTTAGCTGACGTTAAAAGGAATAATTAACTGGAGGTCTATCGTTTTGATTAACGATAATTAATATCATAATTTTCAATTTGGACAGCATTGTTTTGAATATTATGAAGATTTATGAGTATTATAGATTCAATGGCGATATTTATGTGTTTGGAAAGATTTGTTGTTTGGAAAATTAGGAAGTTTGTGAATTCGGATCTTTAGTAGTTTGAACTTTTTGTGTTTATAAATTTTGAAGATTGTCAAAGTTATTTATTTTCCAGTTTGCAAGTATAGAAATTTAGAAATCAGGAAACTTGGAAATCATTCTTGCATTTAAAAAACTTCCAACTCATCAAACTTGTTAACTCCTCAACTTTCAAGTTTCAAAATCTAAAAAACTCTTGAAACATCAAATTTCTATTCTTCCAATTTTACAAATTAGAATGTCTAACTCAACTACAAAAATTTGTCATACCTCTGCATTTCTACGTTATTAAACGAAAACCACTCAGCTGTATTCAACTCGTTTTTCCCGAAATAGCGCAATACGTAAAAGCGCATACAGCATAACTGTAAATAAATTTGCAACAACTGTATCATCCAAAACAAATATCCATCCAGCCGGCGAAACATAACCCGTGAAAGTAGTTAGTGTAGGTAAATTCTGTTTTAATTAAATCCGACCCACGATTACCATTCCATATACACCAGACAATGCTTTCAGTTGAAGTGCACCGCTGCTAAACAGTCGAATGCCTTTAAAATCCGCAATCAACCCCAATGTTTTCGCATTACGCAAGCGGATGAGGGTTGAAAGAATCTGCCACTTGGAACATCGACTCGAAACTTTTATCTGGCTGACGTACATCTCGAGTTTCCTGTATTTATGGTGCACAATAATGCGGTTGCACAGGGACTCGAAGTTTCCAACGATGGTCACGTATCTACAGGGTGTTCCATTACAGCTTTCTCTAATCTTTTCAAAATATCATTTCTTTTAAAAAATATTGTAGAAACGTTTATAGCTATGTTTTTGCTACATCATGAGGTTTAAATTGATGTATCATATGTGTTATTTTGCAACACTTTTATGTTATGAATTTGTGAAAATATTCATTGTTCTCTATAAAATATTCAAATAGTCATTGTTCTCTATAAATTGTACTCAGCTATTTTGTATTAAGAATATTACTGAAACATTTATATAGACATTTTGGTCAAGTTTCAAGCTTTAAATTGATGTATCATAAGTGCCATTTTGTGATACTTTTAAGTCATGAAATTTTGATAAAACGTAGACTTCAGATTACAGTGTTTGAAATCGTTCATTGTTTGTTATAATTGGTACTTAGTCATTTTGTATTAAGATTATTATGGAAGCATATACATGGGCTTTTTCGTCAAGCTTTAAGCTTTAAATTGATGTATCATAAGTGCTATTTTGCAACACTTTTATGTCATCATTTTGCAATAATATGAGGAAAAGAACAATGTACTCTAAGTTGTGAAAACTGTGGACACATGTTTTGATTCAGTTATTTGTTATAGAATACCATGTATTATGAAGTTAATATCTAGTATTGAAAATAGTGTAGAAGGCTTTGGATATGTTATTGATCTGACACTAGATAGACAACAAACATTGTACAGGGTTTTGAATATTTGTTGTGGAAATAGCATTCGATATGACAAATATTCTACAATCAACAGCAAATCTGGTTTCCCTAGAGAATGTGGCGAAGAGGGGAGAGGAGAAACTTCATTCGACGATTTTTAGTTGGTAGAAGAAATGTAAGAAGAGATGTAGGAATTTGGCAATTTCAAAATTTAGAAATTTTAGAAAATTTATGTGAGTTTGGGAATTTCAAAATTTAGAAAATTGAAAATTTTAGAATATAGTTTACAAGTGTTGAAATTTAGAAATCTAGGAATTTGGACATTTAGAAATTTGGAAATTTAGGAATCTGTAAATTTGGAAATTTAAGTCAGAAAGTGAGGAAAATTATATAATTGAAAATTAGAAAATGAATAAATATAGAAATATGTGAAACAATAAATGAATAAAATGGAAAATATGAGAATCAGTAAATGTAGAAATTTGAGAACTGAGAAATTGTAGAACCCTAGAACTTAAGAATTCATTCCAATTACGTAGTTCCAAGCAAAGGATTGCGATTTAACGAACACTCCACAGAGCCACGAGCAATGGTGAGAGATTTAGTTTGAGCAACTTGTTTACGAAACACCCTGTACGTGGAAGAAGCCCCGGAACTACGGAACGAGAGGAATCCGAATGGAAGCAGGATTTCCTTGCTTTCCAGCGTGCACAATGCTGCCCTAAACTGCCATAGTTACCACTAGAATTACCTATGCGGCGAAAGGACCAACAATTTGTGCGTGTAACTCGATGGTTACGTTCATCTTGTCTGAAACGTATTACCACGCAGCGACGTAGCTAAACTTTTCAGGACGGAAACTGTTACGGAATTTCGTGGAGAAAATCAGAAGTTTTGGCAAGAAAAATAAGTAATCTTTCGTTTTTCAGATTTGAGGGTCTTGAAGTCTCAAATTTTGAATTCTTCAAATTATTAAAGTTTTCAAATTTGCAAATTTCTGAAAACCTTGATTTTGATTTTTTTTTGTTCACTTCTTGATTATAAATTCTCCAAGCTATCCAGCTCTGAAATGACCAAGTTTCAAAGTGAAAAAATTCCCAATAAAGAAAATCCTCACAAATTTTCCATGTTCCCAAAATAGTTCTAAACCTTCATTGTTTCGAGTCATCAAATCCTCTTTCGTTCGCGTCAAAAAACGTAAACAAGTTTCACAATATCCCTCACATCAATATTTACAGGTAGAGAAAAAAACCTCCGTGTAACCCAAATATTTGTCACCATACGAAGCTTGTATTTATCTGCCTCGTACAAAAACCTCGCTCCTCTGTTTATAACATAGACAATCAACAAACATCCCCAAATAAATCCTCGAAAAATTTCATTTCGTTCATTCGTTCTCAAACAGGAGAACGATATCTGAAAATTTGCCTGTAAATTATAACTCTCGTTATATCATTCTGTCAAAACAGTTTTTGTTATCAGAAACTCGCTATGCACCTTTTCGGGGCCTGCAGTTTTAGGTACCAAAAATCAATACTAGATGTATCAATTAATTCTCAATTTATTTTAAGAAAATGTGAAAGGAAAATGAAGAAACGCAACTATTTGTTTTGAAGACACCACAAGTATCGATGGTTTGAAAGTTATAGCAAAAAGAGTTTATATAAGATTATTCGCCACCTCACAAGAAGCTACCGATCGAAGTCCCGATTACTTTTCGAATAACCGTAGGTGTATAATACTTCCGGCGGATAATGCGCTCATTTCGAAATCCTTCGAAGCTGCGAACTGTCGTTCGACTTTCGAACTTTCAAACGTTTTCGTGGCAGCGAGCTTTTACTCCCTTCGTGACTTATCCTTGTTGCACCTGCGCCATTTTCCCTCGCCGTTTCTCGGTTACAGCTTTCTCTTCCTCGTTACTGGCACATCGCCACGCGTTAACGAGGGAACAAGATGAAACTTCGTCACAGGATATTCCTCAGCTACGAAATTCTCTCTCTGCACCCTTTGCCCCGATGAGAATATTCGCCACTGATGTCGCATCACGTACATTCCGTTTCCGGTTTATCTCTGCGGTCCTGCTTCCGTGCTTCTCCCTTCGAATCTCTTTCATCTTGATTGCCGACAACGGATACTTCTCTCTCTCTTGATTGTCCTTGTATTAGTACCATCATTTGTTTACGAATACTGCGGTAATTCTTGTCTTTTAATGGGGTACACTGTTTTCTCGGTTTTCGTATACTGTGTTTGTCCTTTGGTTATATTTTAGGTTATGTTGACTTAGAGATACAATTCTATTTATGACGTGTGTTGATGTTAGAACATGGTCTTATAACTCTACTGTGTGTTCACTCTTTACATTTTAAGCGTTATATTTTAGGTTATGGTACTTAGGAAGGGATGCTTTTATATATCATAATTTTAGAACGTGATTATATTATTATTTCGCTTAATTACCAAATAGTCATTATTAAATAACATTTACTGAACAAGATTGAACATTAATAATATTTATTGAACTTCCCACTATCTTATCCTTAATTCTAAAAATTTCTCCTAACATTTTAAATTTACCCAAATTTATAATTAAACAGGTTTATAATGAAACATAACAATAAATTGACTATTATTCGAAATGAATATTTGATTTGGAAAATCACTGCGCCAAGTCACTATACGAACGTATTTCTTTTCAGCATCGTTCACTTCAGAGACTATCTATAGAACTTCGATTTATCGTTCATCTAAATTTTATCCTGTTTCACAAAGTGTGTCAACATCTATCCAAGCAACCGGGCAAAATAATTGCTGCACGTTAATTGCTCACACAATTACAACTTCGCTTCGCTTCTCTCGTAACGGCTGTCAGAAACTTTCTGTGCCTTTCAGATGTTCATCGAATTCGTTGTATAAAAACGATTAATTACACACGGTGTGCTCTAATAATTCGATAAACAATCGAAGTAACAATTTTTTGTATCATTTTCATCGTGCGTTGTATGTGTTCAAATTTTCTCATTAATGTACTTCTTATTTTAAATACCAACATTTTTGGAGCTAAAATACACTTTCATAAGCGATGGCTAAATTTCTTTTGTCGACCAATTTTAAATTGAACAAAGCATTTAAGATATTAAATATTAACTAGTTATAAATAAATAAAATGGACTTATACCACTTTCAAAATAAACGGTCTAAATATTCAAAATCTTGATACGACTACAAAGGAATTAATGAGTAACGCAACTAGTATGAATTAATTCATAGAGCAATTTTATTTTCACCCGCGAGTAACCTTCTAATTTAACCAGAAACGTTCGCAGTTATGAAAAAGATCGGGAAATTTCAGCGTAGAATACGTCACAAGATGAATCAGAGAACACGTGGTTGTAGGTGTATCACGTTAACGTTAACGCGATTCCGTGGCCGAATACTAATTCAGCGGCGAGGATTAATTAAATTAAAGTCTCTGAACCGCGTAAAATTCTCTCGGCTGCGCAATTTTCGCGGGGAAAATTAAGGAGCTCGTAAAAAATCAGGCGAAGAGCAAAGTTCGTTGCCCGTCAAGTTTCCCCGTTGCAAAAAGTCACTTTGTGTGTTCTCCCCCGCTCTTTTCTTCCCGTTCTTCTTTTTACGACACGAGATGTCCCGCGAGTATCGCAGCCTCCAACCTGTAGGAACTAGTTTTGAAGAATTTTTAATTAATGAACCCACCTTCGCGGCAACTCGGTAACGACCGTAACACGTGGCCTTTAATAACCATTTACGACCCCGTCGACGATCGTTCCTTAATTATTGGAAGAGACCGACGAACGAGCTTGTAAACGAAAACCGACCGAATGACGGGGTATTACGTCGGGGGAATCGATTTTACGATTGGACAATCTGCTCGCGACTTCGATCGAACAATTGCGAGAAACGGATTCAAAGGCCGACTCGGATAGAATAAGGATCTACTGCCGAGTAATCTGCTATTACAGGAGAACTTGCGAAAGATTCTGAAGGAACAAGGGAAAGAGTTTTAACCTTTGGTTTCACCAGATATTTGGTTATTATCAGGAACCTAGATAAATTTCTAAATCCCCAAATCTTGAAATCTTGAAATCTTCACATCGCAAAATCCTAAAACTCTTTGTAGCCTACTAAATTCCCAAAATCCTACATCCCTAAATCTTGAAATCTTGAAATCATCAAATCCCAAAATCCTCAACTGCGAAAATCTCCTAAACATCTCCAACAGAACCACCGTGTACATCAAACGAGCACATCAATACGAAACACCTCGTGAACGCGAATGAAAATGGCGCAACAGAAATAACTAGAACGGAATAATACAGCGGGTATAAAGGTCGAAGATCGAGCCGGTAATCAGATTGGCAGTTTGCTAAGCGGATAGTTACATCGTTGCAGTCGGAAGTAGCAAATCCATGAATTCCATCGAATTCCTGGAAGAGTGCTCTGTTGTCCTTCGAGGGAGGCAATATTATGGAAAGTAGAGCAAAGATTAAAGTCTCGGGTCGGATGCAAGGATATGAGAGACGATCTTATTCGAGTGTCTGCGATTCGCACAAAGGAAAGAGGACCAGCTGGAAGGTGGCTGCCAGTTAATGGAACTAAGAACCATGCGAATCTGTTAAGCCTGGCAAAGGCTTTTCCCTTTGATCCGTCAGCTGCACCTACTTTTGACTTTAATCGTTTGAATACGTCTGGCCCGCTGTTTGATGCGCATCGCGTTATATCTTCATTCGTGGTACGTTGTTCATTTCTCGTTTACCTTCTTTCGCTGCGATATTCAAATACGATAACAATCGCTAGCCTGAATGTGTTCGTCGCGATAACTTATCGTGGATCCATTCATTTTGGTGAATATGAGCGTTTATGAGATACTTGTGGCTGTGCTTGTTGAGGTTTAATTTAGGAAGTTAGAAACAGGTTTCGGATATGGGGATGTGGCGGCTTGGCAATTTGGGGATATGTGGATTTGGGGATATGTGGATTTGGAGATATGTGGATTTTGGGACATGTGGATTTGGGGATATGTAGGTTTTGGGATGTGTGGATTTGGGGATATGTGAACTTTGGAATGTGTGGATTTGGGGGTATGTGGATTTCGGGATATGTGGATTTGGGGATATGTGGATTTGGGGATATGTGGATTTAGGGATATGTGGATTTGGGGATATGTGGATTTAGGGATATGTGGATTTGGGGATGTGTGGATTTGGGCATATGTGGATTTGGGGATATGTGGATTTTGGAATATGTGGATTTGGGGATGTGTGGATTTTGGGATATGTGGATTTGGGCATATGTGGATTTGGGAATATGTGGATTTGGGGGTATGTGGACTTTGGGATATGTGGATTAGGGGACATGTAGATTTAGGAATGGGTGGATTTGGGGATATATAGATTTGAAAATATGTGGATTCGGGGATATGTAGATTAGGGGATATGTGGATTTGGGAATGTATGGTCTTGCAGACATGAGGACATGGGACATGTGGATTTGAGGATATGTGTACATGGAAATACAACTATTCAAGTATACAGGGATCTAAAAATATAGGAATTTGGATACATAAAGATTTCTAGACATTGGGATACTAATAATTGTGAATATAATTTGTGATATAAAAACTTGAAGATACATGTATCCCAAATTCCCAAATGGACTCAAAAACCTCCACGAATCTCCACTCTCTTCATCCTCTTGATACAGCTTCCTCCACTATCCCATAGTACTCCCACCCTAAAAAGTCTCTTTAGACTCTCCATACCCAACTCATATCCTCTCTCAATTCGTCGTCTAAACTCACAGCAAGTCATCCCAGACCCTTTTCACCTTCCGATCCCCGCTGTTCCCGCGATCGAGGCGTGTACGAAGGGTTGCATGGTGTAGGGTGGCAACAGGGACAGAAAGGAGGCGAAAGTCAAGGAAGTCAGTAGGGGAAGCATTGTCAAGTTTTCGTATAAATTACCCCCCGAACGTAAATTCAAAAGCCGGTGGCGGCGCACAAAGCCAGCTTTAAGGGGTGGTTGAGACGGCGAGTCGAGGAGGGACTGAATGAGGGTAGGGGTAGTTCGAAGTCCGTCTCTTTCTCCGTCTTTATCTTCAGCTTGTCTGGTCGTTCTCTTAATTCTGTGGCGATTAACGATCCACTCCGACCAGAAATTAGTCCCGCTTGTTCTCAACCACCCTAGAAACCACCCCGAAGGGAGGACCTTTCTCCTTCTTCGAGAACGTCCTAAACATCTCTCTTTTCGTTGTTTATCCTTCGAGTTGTTGCTGGTTCGCCCGCTTTGGTTTCGGAGGCGTGAACGAGGAGATGTGGCGGCGGAAACAACCATGTTTATTGCCTCTCCCTGGATGGTAATTGAGAATTGTGGCCGAGAGGAAACTTTGGTTTTGTTGGGGGAATTTTCGAAGTGTGGTATTGAGATCTGTGGTTTTTCGATTTAGTGGTGGTAGATTCTGAATATCGGTAATAATCTAGAAGGTGATATTCTAATAATTAGAAGTAATCCCGACAAGAAGAGACAATGAAAAGTAAGAAACTTCCTATCATCGTTAAATTAGTTTAATTCCACAAACAGTTCGTTGTTCAGCATCCAGAAAATCGACGGACTCGTTCATGGTTCGTTCCACCGATTCGACGATGCACAACAACACTATTCAATTGAAGTAATTAACATGAAACAACTCCGTGTGTGCCGTTGTCCGACCAGCACAAACAACGTCGGACGCGTGGCCGTTAAAATAAAACCGTACACGATTCGTCTCATTAGGTTAGCAACGGGCCAATACCACGCTTGGAATCCTGAAACACGTCATCCGACATCACCGTGCCGTGTAAATTACCAATAAAAACACGCGACAGGATGCGTCCTCGTGGTGACATTGATGGAACGAGATTTAATTTTATAACGGAGGGGATTTCTAAAAGCGTGATTCTGAGTTACTTTTACGGGTACCAATTGTGAAACTCGGAGGTATGTTGGGTAACTTTGAAACTATTTAACTTTGTTAATAACTTTGGTGGAAAGTTGGATGAATTCTTTGGAAGTTATTTTATTGTTAATTCATGTTTGTTTTGCTGTGTATAACGTTTTGTAGGTTTGTTGAAGAGTACTGATAGTATTTTATGAAGTCTGAAATAACTTCTTTTCACCTATACTCCTGATAAACTTCAAACTATTAAAATACAGTGTTATATAATTAATTTATAAGCCATCATAATCACCTAATAATACAAAATAACTAAATCTGAATAACATCAAGCAAAGCCAACAATTATTTAAATTCCCCCTTCATCCCTCAATTAAAACCGTCCACAAAAATTATAACACCTGCAACGCTTCACCGAAAAATCCAGCTAAGTGTCAAAAAGCGCGAGTACCCATTTCCGGCGCAATATATACCGTGCTCTCTGCTGAAGAGAAACAAGAGAAGCCTTAATTGTTTCGGGGAGAGAATACGTTCTCTTTGCTCGGGAGAAACAACCGCTTTCTTAAAACACGTTCCTTTCTTTTTTTTCGGGGTCGGTCAAATGAAATGGCACACCGCGGTCACTTTTATCCGCGAACTTTTTACTTGGGACACGATGTTTGTCCCGTGCAGGTTCTCGCATTTTTGTAAAACACCTGCCGAGTGCGAACGCGTTTAAATTAAGTCGACGGCAAGTTCAGTCGCCGAGGGGTTGTTTGGCCGCGGTTGCATCTTTAGATGCACATTGCTGCTAAAATATTTACGTTTCACGCTGTCAGGTGTAATGGAAATTTTCTGACGTAAACATCATCGAATCTCGTTACATTTATATTATACTTCGCTATGGGACCACTATAAATTTTCAGCACTTCACATGATTTGGGGATGTGTGGATTTGAAGATATGTGAATTTTAGCATATGTAGATTTGGGGATATGTGGATTTGGATATATGTGGATTTTGGGATATGTGGATTTGGGGATATGTGGATTTTAGCATATGTAGATTTGGGGATATGTGGACTTGGGGATGTGTGGATTTTGGGATATGTAATAGATATGAAGATATGTGGGTTTTGGGATGTGTGGATTTGGGGATATGTGAACTTTGGAATGTGTGGATTTGGGGATATGTGGATTTGGAAATATGTGGATTTGGGGATGTGTGGATTTGGGGACATGTGGATTTGAAGATATGTGGATTTGGGGATAACGCTTTCATAATTTATTTCATTGCAACGTTCTCGTATTTTATTTTATTATTTTTTGTAAAATTTTCATAATTTATGATATCGCAATGTTCTTGTAATTAATTTTATTGCAACGGTTTCATAATTTATTTTATAATGCAACTTCGCATAAATTATTTCATAATAACATTTTGTCCATTTTATTTATTGTAACGTTCTGTTCATTGTTTTTTTATTATAACATTTCGGTCATTCATTTTATTGTGACGTTTTGTCTATTTATTTTATTGCAACGTTTTGACTATTTATTTTATTATAACGTTTTGATTATTTTTTTTTACTGACGCGTTTTGACCATCTATTTTATTGTAACGTTCTGTTCATTGTTTTTTTATTGTAACATGTTTACCATTTATTTTATTGTGACGTTTTGTAATGTTTTGATCATTTATTTCGTTGTAACGTTTTGATTATTTTTTTTTGATCGTCACGTTTTGACCATTTATTTTATTGCAACGTATTGTTCAAATTTTCAAATTGTAACGTTTTGACGATTTATTTTATTGTAAAGTTTTGATTGTTTATTTTATCTTAGAGAGTCTTCCTTAGAATCTCATTATTTATAAAAAATATTATATTAACTGCATATGTACATACATGAAGATCAATCGACATACTACATATACACATATGTGCATACATATGTGTATGTGCATATGTGTGTATGTAATATGTCGATTGATCTTCATTTGTACTTTCTTTTTCTACTTCTTGTATATTGATAGTACTGTAATAGAGTAATTTTATGTATAAATACGTTCAATGTCTCGATGGATTAAAATGGTATTTTCGAAGATACTCGATGAAAACGGGAGCACGTTTTAAAGCGATTAAAAGCGAGAGCCAGGTGATTGCGTTCGTAAAACTTGTATTTAATAACGTTTTTGATTACCTATGACCATTTTTGCCATTCCGCATTGCGTTAATCAACGGTATCCGATTAAATCATGGCTATCATGCATTTTCGAAATTCGATAAACAAAAAACATCGGTCAATGCGATAGAAAACTATGAAGATTCATTAAGTATATTTCTGCAAGATTCATAGAGTCTGTGAAGAATATGACAAATATGTCACAAATCATTTATTCTCTCGATAAAATAATAATTTCAGTTCAATTTATTGTATCAAGCTTTATTATATTTTATAGGAAGATTTCAGATGAAATTTGAAATTGAAATATGTTGAGTGAAAAGTGCGAATAAAATGAAGTCTGCAATAAACGAAGACTATAGATAGTACATGTATAATAAATATTTATTAAAATAAATTTTTTATTGTAGCGATGATTTATTACGTTATTGATTTATATTATTGATTTACTATATTAATGATTCATTATAATAAAAGACTTATTATAACAAACTGAAGAGTAATTCAAGATTTGATATGATAAATTAAAGAATAATTAAATATTCATCATAATAAACATTAAGAAGTCTCCATAAAATTCATCCCCCGCACGTTACACCGAACACAACACTGTTAATATCGAACAATGAGCTTCCACTTGCTAAACGTATTTAGCATGCGAGTTAACATGTTATGCACACATTATCGACTCTCCTCGTAACCGTAGTCTCTTTGTTTTTCATCGTTTCCTTTTGATATTGTGTTTACGCGATCCTTCATCACTTTGTTCACAAGATTTCACAGGATTTTTTTCCTCCGTCTCCGTGGCATTATTTTCCACTTTCGGTTCATTGTTCTACGATCCCTTCTTCGCCTCCTTTCTTCTTTTTTACCGCATTTACCATCATCGATTCTACTTTTATCTCGTCACTTCCACTTCTATTATCCTTTTCACCCCTCGCTTGATCTTTCGATCTCGGTCCAACTTCTTACAACTTCAGCGTTTTGCTGTTTAACTTTTCTTCGCAACTATGCTCGAATTTATCGGGATTCCACAAATTTTTCTTATTCTTTTCGCTGATTTTGAGCTCTCGGAAAGTACTGCGGTAAACATTTTAATCTTTCTACAGTTTTGTTCAATATTCAATTCGATTGTTTTAGTTTCATTTTCCCTGATTTAATTAGTTTGAACCGCAGTTGATCATTTCGATGGAAATTTTCGCCTACTTTTATCTCATGGAAAATGAACAAAGTTCTTCATATATTAAAAAATGCAAAAATTAAATAACAACAAAAATATGAAAATTTGTCGAATCCTACAGATCTAAAAATGAAAGCGTAAAAAATTCAGCCTACAGAGGGAAAAATATATAAGGACGTAGCCTTTTCTGGCCCATCAGTAAGAAGCAAATCGCTGTGGGCTAGAAAATAACAAACCTCCCCCTTTCTTTCCCGTTGCAGGTCTCGTCACCAGGCAACTCGTTTTTCTCCGTTTCCCTTTTCATAGTCGCCGATATATCGAGCTTGAAGCAGGAAGCTCTCTCTCTCTTTGTCCCTCTCTTTCTTTCTGGTGGAGCGTCAGCTCATGGGCAAAAATGCCGATCGGTTTGACGAAACGTAATTACGGTATTCCGCGTGGGAGCACCGGGGAATGAGGTTGCTATCCCCATCCCGTGGAAAACACCGCTGCCGGAAATCCATTTTGCGCGCCGCTGTCATTGGAATTTCTAACGGGCACGATACGTTATGGTGCACAGCTGCGCTGATATCCTCGCCGCCATTATTCTACGAAGACGGTCAAACAAATCTACTTTCTACGAATGAGTACGTTTCTTTCTTTACCATTCTTATCCTCTTATCTTTTTATCATTCTTCTTTTCAATTCTTTAGGTGTTAGAATGCATATTACAGCGAGAGAATTCCTGAGCTCTAACTCAGTTTCTAGCAATACTTTAACGGTTCGTTCCGTTATTTGTAGTTTCAAATCAATCTTTACCCACAACAAGACCCGAGTCATTCTAGCGAGTACTTTTTTATTGTTAGTCACATCTGCAACCCTTAATCTTAGCAGTATTGCTTGCTTTTACTTGCTCAGGCCACTGCGGGTAAACCAGACAAACTTCATACCTCCCTCGCATTTCCATCTCCAGCCGAATTTTAGCTAAACCGATAGAAAATCAGAAACTGTTTTCCCTCGGCAATGTCACAAAAATTGTACGGCCACTCCGAGCTTTTGTAAAACGTAAAAATTCTTCGGAGACACTCTCGAACAAACGGTGATCAAGTACGTTGCAAAATAAACTAGTCGTTCGAAGTGAAATTCATAGAGTCCACTTATGTTCACTCGTATCCTAATGATTCGTCGTTTAATCGTCGCTTAATATTGCTGACGCTGTGACGTACGTACTCTCAGTTCTTAACCCTTTGCCTTATGATTTATCAGGTGCGTCAGTCGGAACTAACTGATCACAGCTACGATATTAAAACAGAGAAGAAAAGTTGAAGTGTTATGTCGATTTTGTATTCGGCAATCCTTGACCATGCAAATTATAATTGGACTTGAACTCCAAATTGAAGCGTATTCAAAATTCGAGTAAGATTTGGCAGGTTTGAAGGGTGGAGATGTGGGTTGAGTGCGTCATATGTAGCTTGAGTGCGTCATGTGTAGTTTGATTGCGTCATATGCAGCTTGAATGCGTCATCTGTAGCTTGAGTGCGTCATATGTAACTTAAGTGCGTCATTTCTAACTTGAGTGCGTCATTTCTAACTTGAGTGCGTCATATGTAACTTAAATGCGTCATTTCTAACTTGAGTGCGTCATATGTAACTTAAGTGAGTCATTTCTAACTTGAGTGCGTCATATGTAACTTAAGTGAGTCATTTCTAAAAATGAAGATAAGGAAAATGATTACAATTTTTCATTTCATTAATCTCGAAATATATCAATATTAAATAAAAATAAAATTCACAAGTCTCCAATAGCAAAAGCTAGCAAACTAAGAAACTCGCAAATACTCAGAAAAAAATTCACGCTCCAATAACCGAACCAATTAACAATAAATCACCGTCAGTCTCCTTGAAGTATCCAAATTATCAAAACAGAAAAATCAATATCACCATTACAGTTCGTATTCCCAATTTTTCCGTTCCGTCATTAAAACGCTGCTTCTCGTTTGCGACTGCACTTGAAATTCCACGGTATTTCGAATTTCTTGGCTATCGTGACACTGACAGAGAAGGAAAGAATGAAGGAAAAAGAAATAGAAACGGAGAGAAAACGGAGTGATAGGGAGAAAATGAAGACAGAGAGAAAAGGAGAGAAATGAAGAATTAAGGGGAGGTATAAGATGAAGGAGAACAGACAGAAATATAAACAAAGAGAAATAGGGAGAGAGAACGAAAAAAGGGGTGAAAAATGAAAAAAGCAGGAGTCAGAAAGTAGAAGAGAGAGGAAAGAGTGGAAGAGAAAAAGAAAACAAGAGTGTAAAGAAGTGATAGAGGGGCTGAAAACAGACAATACAAGAAAGACAGAAAAAAGGAGTGAAGAAATAACAGAAAAAGGAGAAGAAAAAAAAATTGAAAGAAAGCGAAGATACGATAGAAAAAGAAAGATCGAACGAAGAGTGAAGAAATAATAAAAAAAAGAGCGAACGAAGAGAGAGTGAAGAAATGAAAAAAAAGAGAGAGAGTCAGAGAATAAAAAAAGCGAGACAAAAAAAAGAGTTCGGTCTCCTTTCTCCGCGGCGTTTTCGTTTGGCCGTCCACAGACTCCTTTTGCCAAGTCCGTTCACGCGGTTTCGCACGGGAAATGAAACGACAAAGGAATTAAAAGCGGGCCACATTACATAACCGCCACGGTCCGCTGTTTGCATCGTTATGAAACTAAGCGGTACGCTTTAAGAGGCTCCCGCCCTTAAATAGCCCCGCGGGTACACCGTGAGATCAACAGAGACGTAGGGGATGAAAGTGAGCCAGAGGAGGATCTGGAGGAGAACCGGGGGCACTTTACCAGTTAGGACGCTCCTGTTTGCTGTCTTTCCACTCGTCTACGTCTCGCCTTTTTCCTCGGCTTTATTTCTCTCCTTCCTTTCTCTCCTCTCGTTCCTCGCCTACCTCTTCATCGCGTTTCTGAAATATATCTCGGTGGCTTCAAACGAGACAACCTCTTTCTCGCTCTATCTACTCTCCTTTATTTAAGTGTCGCCACTGCCCTTCGTTATTAGAGCCTCTCGCGGAATTTTGCCGAGGCTCATTTAACGTCGAATGCGATTTCTAAGCACCGTTTTATTCTTTTGCTTTTTTTAAGTTTAGATCGTTTCAAGGACGATGAGTTGTAGGGGTTGATTGATTAAGGGTTGTGTATAGTAGGGGTTATCTAGTTATACTAGAAGGGATTTTCTTTTTTTGGAATAAGGTTTTAACTGATCGAAGTTTGTGGGTTTTCATTTTCGGGAATTCAGACATTTTTAGAGGGAAAGAATTTTGGAATTTGGAGATTTAGAAATTTGACAATTTGTTCATTTCAAGATTTGCGATTTTTGAAAGTCGAGAGATTGGATAATTGGAATTTTGAAATTGTTGAATTGGGTAATTGGGGAATTTGGGGATTTGAAAATTTGGAGATTTGAGAATTTGGGGATTTGTGGATTTGGTGATTTGAAAATTTGGTGACTTAAGAATTTGGGTATTTGAGAATTTGAGAATTAAAAAATTTGAGAATATTGGAATTTGAAGACTTGAGAAATGGAGAATTTGAGAATTTTGAGTTTTCCCATCATCGTTAAATTTGCCAATCTAAAAAATTAGGGCCTAAAAATTGAACTAAAAAATTTGTAAATTAATTGAATATTACAAAATATGCGAAGGATATTTTCCATCGACCGGATAAAATCCTAACGAAATTTAGATTATTGAATTAATCAAGCGTTCACAAAGCGTGGGAATACCTTCTGAATTCAAAATGGTTACCAAAGGGTCCGATCAATAAACGGGTGGCACATTTACGAAACGTTGAACAGATAATCGAACGACGCGATTAATTCCAGCATAATATAGGAGTCAGGATTTATCAAGGACTCGAGGTGTATCTAGGCGCAAACTTGCAAATAACTATATTCCGTGGATATCAGTCGAACGACGGTCCGAATTTATCGATTTCCAATAATCCTATTCTGTTACAAATTCTCTCTGAAGTCTATTGTAGAAGACTAGAATCGTGTCTTACACTGATCGATTACATTCACTTGTAAAAGTTTCAACATTGTTCATTTACAAAGACTTCAATCTGTTACAGTATTAACCCCTCTCATATTAACACTAGTTCAGTTCATATCAACAAAGTTCCTATTAACTTTCGAAGAGTACTTTAACACTATTTCAACCTTGACACCTCTCAAATTTGAACTTAAAATTATTCTCTCAGTTGGATTTCTCCACAATTATTTTTGACTTGAAAATTCAACAAAATTGTTGACCTTTTATACAATAATTGTTAAATTAATTCTGCGTCATTTTCTTCCTCACCTACATCTAAAAATGTGCACATGGTTTCTACCATGTCTTGGTAGTGTCTAAAAATAATTAGAAGTATAAAAATATGGAGTCACTAGCATTAATATTTAACCTTCAAAAATATCAAGATGTAAGCACTCGAAAGTACAAAAATCTAAACTAAGTGTCCTCCATCGAAAATATTCAAACCACCCCAAATTGAATAACCCTTGCACCCTTATCCGAAAACAGTTAATGATTCGACGTGTTTCCAATTCTTCTTCTCCCCATCGCACACAGCGATTTCGCGTTAAATTGGCCAGCAAGCAAACCGAATGAAAACGAATTTTCGACGGGGTAACCCGCAGGTAAGTGTACCGTGTCTCCCGGATTAACGGAGGGTAATGGCCACCGGTAAGTCCTTGGAGGCGCATCTCCCACAGGAGGTTTTTCCACGATTTTTGTCTCTGTCCGAGCATGGCGACACCAGAGATACATGCATAAAGGGTGGAGTTGAGAAGGCCGACGGCAAAGCGTCCCGACGACACATTATGTAACGACGTTTAAGCCTGACGAGGCGTGAAGCGTACCCTTCCGCCTTGTCGTCGCTCCTGGTCACCGTCCCTCAGGATTTAATGCAGTCACAGGTGAGCAACCTAGACGACCCTGCACCTATAATGTCAATGATCTTTCGAAACGACGCGGTCGCGATAAGGAAACTCATAGACAGGAGGAAATTGTGTCTTTCATGGTTCGCTGCCTGCGATTCGATGTCAGGGACGAATATCGTGTTTGCATCCTGCATGGATAGCGTATGTGTGTCGGAATTATTCGTGAGGGAACTAATTGTACGTGTTTCGGGCGAAATTTGGGATTTATTTGATGCGGAATTATGTATGCGGGGGAAAGTTATTTGCAGATGACGAATTTGGAGAGTTTTGGAGATTTGGGGATTTGGGAATTTGGAGATTTGGGGATTTAAGAATATTAGGTTTTGGATATTTGGTGATTTGGAGATTTGGGGATTTGGGAATTTAGGAATATTGAGATTTGGGGATTTGAAAATTTGGGAATTTGGAGATTTGGGGATTTGAGGATTTGGGGATTTGAAAATTTGGGGATTTGAGGATTTGGGGGTTTGAGAATTTGGGAATTTGAGGATTTGGAGATTTGGAGATTTAAGAGTATTAGGTTTTGGTGATTTGAAGATTTGGGGATTTAGGAATTTAGGAATATTGAGATTTGGAGATTTGGAGATTAGGGGATTTAGAGATTTGAATATTTGGGGATTTGGAGATTTAGAGATTTGGATATTTGGAGATTTGAGAATATTAAGTTTTGAATAATTGGTGATTTGAAGATATAGGAATTAGCGAATTTAGGAATAGTCAGTTTTGGAGATTTAGAAATTTGAGATTATTAAGTTTTTGATATTTGGTGATTTGGTGAAAAAAATGTTTAAATTTGAAAGATTCTCCTACTAAATTATTTGTTGGCATCATATAGTTTATGTTTAAAAAAATCTCGCTATACATCATCATCGACAGGTGATCCCATATTTATATTCTACACTGTACCTGCATTGTGTACGTTGACGCATACAATTTCTCATGGGATATTACTGTCACTCACACGTGACAACCGTAAATTTTCATTTTGCACGCCTCAAAAACGCTCCAAGATGGTTTCCTTCCATATATTACACGACAAGGTAGTATAACATGCAAACGAATATATCCATCTATTTTCCACTTATTATATAAATAATAATTATTATTATTATAAACATAAAAATTATTTGAAAAATTTCAAATTAATTATCATTTAAACATTTCAATTTGAAAAATTGAAAAATATCAAATTAATTGAAATTTGAACATTTGAAATTGAAAAATGTTAAATTAATTGAAATTTGAAAAGTTGGAAATTAAACAGGACAACGTCTATTGAGTCAACTAGTCAGAAGTAATAATCGACATATAATTCTATTGTTCATATCGTATTATGTTGTATTGTATTTTCTAAAGTGTTAGTAGGGTGTGTTTATCACAAATAATCAAGGTGTTTAACACTGTTCGATAAAAGCATTAACATACGATGATTTATAGATTCGTATTTAGATAAAGCTTGCAAATGAATGGTACGGTAAATTGAACCTATTATCATTGTATGAACAATGGCTATTCACAAATGTAATTCTGTGTTAATCTTATTGATGAATTTATTGGGGAGCAAGGAATAAAATGAACGTTATTAATAATATTTATATTATTCATATTAATTTCTCAATTTTTTGAAGTTTTAAAATTCTCACATTTTCAGGTTTTCAAATTTTCAAATTTCCAAATTTTCACGTTTTCAAATTTCTACGTTTCAAAATTTCTATATTTCTAATTTTCCACCTATCCAAATTTTCACGCTTCCAAATTTTTAAATTTCAGAATTCTCAAATCTTTGAATTGTCAAAATCTCAAATTCTCAAATCCTAGAATTCTTGAAATCCCAAATTTTCAAATCCTCGAATTCTCAAAATCTCAAATTCTCAAAGTAGTATTTTAACAAAATGGTAGTTTTTAAATTTCTTTATATGTTTATCAAATTGACACATTGCAGTAAAAATATCTTCTAAACTAGTCGTTCTTCGATACAGATAGATTGTCTTTTTAATACAATTTGACGTTGGTGTATTAAACAATTGTTCTATTAAAAAAATAACCCGTATGTCATCACGTACAAAAAAAGCAGTATAAAATTACCTCGAAACAATTACTGCTTTTCCCGTAGTTCAGGACACCGCGTATATGGCCGATCCTCGAGCACAGCTAAAATTCGAGAGGATTGCGCTTTTCTATGAAAACTTTCTGATGAGATTTTCCTACCGAACCTATTCATAAGTTAAACAACCGGAACGTTGCTCGCGTTCCGGCGAACATTTAATCTCGACTCGTTCCGGACGAATCGGTGAATTTCTTTTTTTTCCTTCTTCTTCATCTTGCTTTTTTACCGACGAACGCGCCTCAATTCTGGCCCGATTTCGCGAGACAAGGAGAAAAGCTCCGCGAGAACTCGACCGGTGAGAAGCCGGTTCTCATAATTAGGAAAATAAACGGTACAGTTACGTCACAAAGAAATTTCGCCGTGAAGGAGAAAGAAATTCTCTTAAATAAGCGAACGAGCATCCAGCGGCGTTGTTTCTTTCTTACGGCAGCTGAAATAACGAAGGCGACCCGTATTTTCATAAACAGAACGCTGCCAGCCTTTTTTTTTTTCTTTCCTTTTATGGAGATTTCGCGGGATTAACCGTGTACAACCGGCTACGATTTTAATGAGATTCCTTCGCGATGTACAATACTGAACAACTTGCGGCGATAACTATTAACGCTACTGATTAGACTTTATTGCGCTAACCTGGAATTACTGTTTCTGTTAACGCGTTAACGAGCAACTCACCGTAACGCTACCTTTCATTTGCAACTTCTCTTCTTACTTGATTTATGCTACTAAATCTTACTTTTTAGTTTACATTTTATTTAACATTTTATAACTTTGCTTTATTAAATTTACTTTTTGCTTTAGGTTTTATTAAATTTGTTTTAAGTCTCATTAAATTTGCTTTTTGCTTTGGGTTTCATAACATTTAGATCAGAAGGTTTTATCAGGTGTTTTGTTTCAGGTTTTTAAAATTTCAGATTTTACATTCAAGAATTTTTGAAAAATTTTAGAAAACCTATTTTGCAAGATACAAAAGTTTCGCAATAAAAATTAACTGTCTAAAGTGAGAACGAAAGAAAAAAACATTTGAACACACCACCGTAAATAATATACAAATGTGAAGAATGAAACTGAACAATTCGCCATTTATTTCAAATAATCTTATAAGTATGTCTGACCATATACGTCAATTTTCACCACTGCATCGAATAAAACAAAGTATGACGGAAATGTACAATCGCAATCGCAATCACATTTCATTAAATCCAATAACACGTCATATATCTTTTGGCGAACATGTCAGAATGTCGCCAACGAATAATTTTAATTCTCCCTGGTTGTAATAAACTAAACGGACAGACAGATTCGTGACAATGTTATTTACGATCGAGTCCATAGGTCTCGGGAAAAACAGCGCAGGTGTCAAATACAGAGTATTTTAATTTCCGCGTGCGAGAAATAATGAGAATTCGCGATTTAATTCGCTGAGGGCCAGGTTTTGCACGGGAACCGGATATTAGTAACGCGTTACGATTTCGATACAAACCGACGAAACGATTAATCGACACGCGAAATGTTGCCGTTCGAATTTCAAGGATCAATTTCGATAACTAGCGTTGTTTATCTTTTAATAAATTAAGGATTGATGTATAAGGTCAAATTGTGTACCCTTGATATCTACAACTTTTGTCTGAAACATTTTCCCATATTTAAAACCGTTTATAAGGGTGGGGTTGAACTTTAGGCATTATTGTAGTATACAACAATAATTTATGCTGTTATTGGTTGCTGTTTTTCGTTAATAGTTCAGAAGCTTCAAACTCCAAAGGAATAATTATTAATCACCTCAGCTACAACCCCTTTAGTACTACTCCCCGAGGGTAACACTAGTTGTGAAACACCCTGTATAGACGCAGTATTATAGTACAATATTACAGCATAATTGCACAATAGAATGAATGCCACAATAGTACATTATTAGTAACATTGCAAAGAAATAATAACATACTAAAATAGAGATATCAATGATGGAATAGTACAGAAACATAGTATAATTCTAAAAAATATAAAATAATCTAACAACGAAATAGTAAAGTATTGCTCGTACAAGTCGCCATTTTCTGAAACATATTAAGAAATTGTTAATGACTATAACTTATCAAAACTTCTGTAAAAGACTTCTTCGAACGACTGTACATACGCAACAACAGAGTAAAAGATTAAAGTAGACAGAGAAATATGTCGGGGCAGGGAATATGAAAGGAAAATACGGAGGGGTTGCTCGAAGGAATAGAATAGGTGAAAAGGTGACAAAAGGTGGCACACACGGCAATCACCTCGTTAGCTTACTATTCGCCTGGAAAGATGCTTTTTCAAGTAGTTAGGGTTCGGGATTTCTCGGGAATGGAAAAGACGCGGGGCTGGAAAGAAAATTGTGGATAGGGTCTCTTTGTGCCCGCGAAATCATAGCTCTCGAACTTCTCGCATCTCGAGGACGCTATTGTGTACGCCTATTGGCTGGATCGTACGCGATTTTTCACCCCTTGCCACCCAGTCATTCTCATCCCATACCGCACCCCACTCTTTTGCGATTTCTTTAAAGTTTCCCGCCCTGTGTCGCCTACGGGATGATTTATCGGCCGCGGTGGACAATAACCTTAATGACTTTGTACTTTTCAGAGAAACCTTGGAGGTCCACAAAATTTCGCCATTGATATCTTTTTCGGTTTGTTTTGGAGAGAGTCTAAAATTTTGTTTAGAATCACTTATTTGTGAATCATGGTGGGTGAACGTTTTAGTTTAGTAAGGGTTAAATTCTCAGTTTGAAGATTTTGTAGTTTGCAATTTTTATAACGTAAAATACTTATACTGTATTTGTAATTATCTAAATATAAGTGTTCAAATTCTCCCACATCTTTATACCATTACTTTTAAACTCCTAAGTTTTATAATTTCTTTCAAATCTGTAAATTTCTAATTTTTCAATATTTTCGCAAATAATTTTTCCCAAATTGTGCACAATTATACGATTCACAGTAACCTGACAATACCTAAACCGTAAAACGAATTAATCTATCTCCGAAATTCTTTCCAATTCCGTGAATCCTCGTACAACGGTTATCAACAGTTCGTATGCGAAAAGAAATCAATTAAAATTAACAGTTCGAATAATACCTCGCGGCATTGTATGTACGTTGTCTGTTCAAATACCGCGATTTAATTTTTTCTACGTATGCACGGAAACGATATTTGCAAGAATTTTTTAATTAAAAAAAATTTCATAGACAGTTCGTCGTGATTGGGGTGCACGGAGGAAGAAAAATGGTCGGTACAGTTTTCGACTCTTCATAAATCTAGTACATTTCGTCCCTCGGATCGAGTGGCATAGCAAATTGAAACTATGGCCCGGTGGTTTTCGATTAATTCGCGCTGATAAATCACTGGCATACATTCCGTTTAATCTCATGGATTTATTTATTTACGCGATGCTATCCGACGTTCGAGGAAACCGACGGAAAATACGGCGCAAAGATTTTTTCAACCTTTTTTGCGACGACGCTCGACAAACGAAGTGTGCGACAACTAACGGGAAAAATTGTGTATTCGAAATATTCTCATTTTTGGAGCAAATTTCACATTTATGGATTTGCAAATTAGATTGAAAATATTTATATTTAAAAATGTTAACTAGAATTTGTCATTACTACTTGAAGACACGAAATAAAATAAAGTTAAAATATAAATGCCTAAGCATCGAAATATGTCATTATTGGACCATATCAGCCATAATCTACTTGATAGTCAAAATGTATTGGCTATTCAGGCTACGTGTACATTCCACAAACATATTTCTGAATAATTATCGAACTTGTGATCAGCTTTTCCAATATCGAAGCAAATTTCATGCAACCACATTTGCACATGATCTATAACCTACTTTATAGTCAAATATATTGGCTCTTCAGATTATGCACATTCTACGGGCATATAGTCTATTTTATAGTCAAATATGCTGATAATCCCACTCATATGTGTCCCACAGGAGTAGTCTGAATATCTCGTGAAACGATCATGAGAAGATTTGTAGATCCCTCAGCTCTTTTTTCGCGTCAGATACGTGTCGTGTGTGAAGAAACATCGAGTCACGAGATGAAGTTTTCATCGACCTCGTATGATAAGTTTTAGGTCTCAGAATGTTTAAACTCTATTTAAACTCTACACAAGTTTTCTATGTTCAACTATATTACAGTAGTATATACATTAGTTCCAATAACAATATTTTTCTAAAGTATTGTTTACGTATGTCCCATTTCGAAAAACCACGAAATCAGACGCTACATTTGAAAATTTGCAAATTATCAGATATCAACAATTGCAAAAATGTAGAAGAGGTAAATGAATTATAGTTGTAGCATATCGTTCGAAATAAAGAACAAACGGTGGAAATAAAAGCGAGGGTGTCTTGAAGGCAACAATATCGTCTCTAATTCCAGGGGCGCTCTCCCGCGATCGAGAATTTAATTTTCTTTCGAATTACGACAGTCGTCGCACCTTGCCAGAGCGAAATAATGAACCGAGTGGGGTGGCACTGCTTCTTTCTTCCACCTTTCCATTTTTCTTTGCCCTCGGAGGGCAAATGGTGGCCGCTTGTAGGACTCGGTTCGACTCGAGTCCTCTCCCTCGTAATTTGCTTGCTCTCTCGCCACGAAGCCGAGTCCAATAATGTACTTTCAAATTAAGAGAATCGACGCGATCCAGGTCGACGGGACAAGCGGAACTTCTTTTATCTCGGCAAAGTTACAAGGAGAATTAAAGTCGACGGATATTCCGCTCGAATCTATCCAATGACGCAACCCTGTGGTCCCCTTCTTCGCAAACTTTTCTTGTACGATCGATTCCTCTTCCTTAATACGGTAGTTACTCAACCTGCACGTATACAGATCAACCTGACCTTACTCTGTATGCATATACGTTAATCTTACCTAACCTCTACGTACAAAGCATAATCTGAACTAACATTTATGTAGAAAGGTTAATCTAACCTAACCCTTACGAACAAAGGTTAGAGTAACCTAACCTCCACGGTTAGTCTAATCTAACCTTGGCATACAAAGGTTAGTCTAACTTAAGCTTTACGTACAAAGGTTAGACTGACCTAACCTCTACTTACAAAGGTTAATCTAACCTAACCTTTACATACAAAGGTTAGTCTAACCTAACCTTCACGTACAAAGGTTAGTCTAATTTAAGCTTTACGTACAAAGGTTAGTCTAACCTAACCTACATACAAAAAAATTAACCTAACCTACCCTATATTTATATACACGTAACCTAACTTATTATATCCTGTTCATTAAATTTTTAATTAGTCACGCTTAAATAATTAGAGTTATCACGGTAATATAAACAACTGATCGTGTAATTAAACATTTTGATTGGATATATTTGACAAAGGCTAGTACGTAATCAAAGCAGTTTTATTTACTCTTTGTGTCCGTTGGTGCGTACCCAGGAACACAATATGTTCCACACAAAGGAAGTCTGTTTTTTTAACAGAACAAATATCCGTTCGAACAATTTCATCATTGAACTTTCCTTTGCTAGTAATCCCTGTGCCGCGGTAAAATGCGATTTTGCATTACGCAAATGAAATTATTTTCATAACGGCAAAAGGATGATCTTTTACTTCATACGCGCGATCGTTTCGTTTGCTTCTACTTAATTCCTTTGATTGCAGAGAAAATGTAACGCGCAACGGATCGCGCGAAATTATTAGCCGTTCGGTCGGTTTTTGCACGCGAAATTCCGAAGCAACGCGAAATAATAAATTTATAAATACATACTTGTCCACGTAACGAACCTTTGTTTTGGTATATTCGTTTTCAGTAGCGGCAATATTTGACGTATAATGTGTACCTTGTAAATATCGTTTTATTAAAGGGGAAATACTCGCTGGGAAATTATTTCCGTTGCCGAGAAATCGATAACAAATTGAATATTCACGTTGGAACGATATAAATACCGGTCTCACGCATTACTACATATAGTTATTTTTTGCCACACGTGTAATTTTCCGATGAGACGATTATTGCCAATGATAAGTTAGTTCTTTCACTGCTTTTTTATGGGCAAATTTGGAAATTGCAAAATTCCGCCTATTAAATATTCATCTTCCTAACAGAACACCAATCGATATTCCATAAAAAGATTCATCCTAATATTAACTTTGTAAAAAAAAAACTCGCAACCGTATAAAAATTCGCTTACTCTAAAACAGCATCGAAATCGGTTTTTCATTTCACACTACATAAAACTAAGTCGCCGGTAAAATTTAGTCTAAAAAAAGAAGCACCGAAAGTTAAAACGTTCGAGACGGGATCTTTTGTTCTCTCTTCTAATACCGATACTCCATTTTCTGAGCAATCTTAAATCAATGTTCACTGTGCCGTGTAAATTCCCTTTCTAACTGCAATTTAACACCAAATTCTTGGTAACCTGGTAACTGCGAGCAGACAGACGGGGATGTAAAAGGGAAAAGAGGAAAACCGTCGATTCATCCCTTTAAAATCAAAGCATTTGCCGCATGGTTCATCTGTGAAATTCGTTTCGGTGGAAATAATGCAAACTCGAGCGTGTAAACGAAACGGCAACGTTTATTTTATTTTCAAAATCGACCGAACGGTATACCATTTGCCCACAGAATTTCTATTTCCATTTTCTACCTTTTAAAGTTCATCGTTTTTCGCTCCATGAATATTCTTGTAAGGAAATTTTCACGAACATTCAAAGTTTATTTACAAAATTCGACTGTTACTGTTAATTTGTAGCATTTGTTATAACATCATAATTTTATTTTTGTTCAGTTGGAAGAAATGTTTAATTGACTTTAAAGTTATTTCTCTAAAATAAAATGTTCACGAGCATTTATTCAAAGTTCTTTATCTAAAAAATAGGACTTGTTATAATTTTATTGTAAATTTGTACCATTTATCATAACATACTTTCATGCAAAGTATTTCTCTCCTTCTATCATGCTATACTCGAAAAGATGGAGTACCCAGTTGACTTTGAGGTTAGTTTTTATAGCCCTCTTCAAAATTCATTATTTAAGAAAAATATTTCTTCCGAAGTACACGTTCATGCAACTTTGCGACGTTTATTGTAACATTATACTTTTATTCATGGAACTTTTACCCGTCTATTATATTTTAAGAGCTCTGCTCGGAAAAGCGAAAGTACCCAATTAACTTTGAGGTTAGTTTTCGTAACCTTAATCTCGCGAAGGTCAGGTGTTAAAAGTTCTTTATTCGGTCACTGTACTTCACTGACACAGTAATCTAAAATCTACTATCTAATTTCTGCTTAAAATACTCATTGCGGATAACATTCAATTATCAAATATATTCTATACATATTTTGTAAATTCTATACAATACATAACCTCATTACGTTAGATGACTTTTACAGAATTAATTTTAGTTTCATTTAAAATTACAAATATGTTGCTTACAAATTAATATAATTTGGTATTCAAAACAAACCTAATAAATATTTGAATGATTATTAACATCAAATGATTAATTATCATCAAATTCACATTTAATAAAAAATTAAATATATTTAATAATATTAAATAACATCCTTAAAAGGTTCAAGTAATGTTCTCGATCGTTAATTAACGCCGTTAGTATTGTTTAATTTCACAGGTGCCGGAGACACTCAAAAGGGGAAAAGAATTAATGTAATTATCGATTTTAGCCGGTCTCGTGACATTCGCTTGCTTGTTGATTCGTGGAGTGTCTCCTTGAGATGAAATAAGGGGCGCGAGGTATTCAGGTGTTAAGAGAGGTCAAAGTGCCTGGTTGATGAGTCACAAAATGGTTTCCAGGATGAAAAGTCAGGCTTGGCACTTCGTCAATTCATCGTTCTATGAAGCAAGACTTTCACGAGCTTTCTCCTTTCTGTCCTCGAGTTTAAAGTTGCTTGCAAACACAAGTGTCCTGTTTTCACCGAAACTTTGTCCAATATTTTCTTGGTTCGCGCTCGAAGATTAGATTTAATTTCAATTACGGAGACTAGTTTTGGCAGGTCTTTAGAAAATGTGATCAATTTTAATGGAACTGTTATTAATATTAACGTTATTAATATTTTCAATATTATTAATACTAACGTTTACTTTTAATAATATTAATAATAGTTGTTTTTGTAAATTAAACAAGGACAAGTTTATTTTGTAAATGATGAATAGTTCAACATAATTAATTATGCTAATTTTATTAATTTTGTTGATTATATTAAAGTCACATTCTTTAAGTAATTTTACCAAATAGTTTAAGAAATATTTTTTTTTAGATTGTAGTATGGGAGAAACGGTAGTTTAATTAAAAGAAATAATATATAATGTAATATATGTAAATGCAAAGTACGTGCTTGAGTATTTTGTATCTTGAATTGATTGTGAGCCCTTCGAGAGTACAAACCGGGCTCTCTAATTTCCGGACTACTTCGAGATATCGACGTTGGATATTCTCCAGATCGCCTGATTTCCTGACGGAAAATTTATTCCGAGTAATTTATCCAGTTACCAAAGCCGAACGGCGATACATAAAACGGCAATGGGGAAGGGGAACGAAATGCGGAGCACCGGTGTACATACAAACACGATCATTTATCTCGGATTTCTGATTAAAAGTCTATTAGTTATTTTTAGTTTACCATTTTACACATTTTTCTATTCACCAAATTTCCAAGTTTCCAAAATTCCAAAATTCTCAATATCCTCAAATTTCCTAAATTTCTAAATGTCTGAAATCTCTCAAAATTTCAAAAATTCCAAGAGGTCTAGGAATCTTCAAAATTTTCCAAATTCCCCAAACTTCTGAATCTCTGAAATTTCTCAGTTTCAAAAATTCCAAGAAGTTTAGAAATTTATAAAATTCCCCAAATTTCTAAATTTCTAAATTTCTGAAATTTCCCAAAGCTTCAAAAATTCCAAGAAGTTTAGAAATTTTCAAAATTCCCCAAATTCCTAAATTTCTAAACCTCTAAAATTTCCTCAAATTAAAAAATTTCTCAAACTTCTAAATTTGAATACTAATTCACAAAAAGACAGCCATCGTGTAATATCGAGAACACAGTACATCTCAAAAGATAAATCTCAACCGAGTACCACCATCACGAGAATATTAAACAAAAACTGAAATTATGAATGGTAACAAACGTAACCAACGATTTGTTTGATCATGAAAATGTATCAACTCTGTCCCCCCCGCCAATTAACATACCTAACATTATTAGTCAACCGATGTCTCATGATTTGCTAATGTTACGGTTATTATCCTTAATCATTTCTTTCCCCGGCTCGTTTGCCACAAAGCAGTAATAATGTTTTCGCGTAGCAGCACATTATGCAAACGAATTATATGTACATACCCGCTTTTCGTATGTGTTCAGAGATGCTGCATTGCGCACTACAATGAATAATAAAATTTATTGCCGGCATTCTCTTGTTACATCTCGTATCTCGTTTGTAGCGTTTCGTACTATTGCTTTCACGCAGAGGGGAATTGGCATTGTGCATCGTACTTTCGTTCCACAAGAAAAAGGATACAAAACACTACTGTACATCCTACGTATAAATAAATTATATTTATCGTGCTGTTCTATTTCGGAAAAATTTCATCGCTAATGACAGTTTGCACGGAACGGATATTTCAGCCTGTATTTTAATTCAGTTTCGCCAAGTTAGTTGATTACTGAAATGAAATAATGGAAGCTTTGACAAATTTTCCCTCGGCTTTCACAACTTTCTTATTTCATTTCCTGCCAGTTTCTTTTCTCTCTTATTGCAACTTTTATGGTATATTTGTTTAGTGCAATTTTTTGTTCGTGTAGAGTTTAAGAATTGTATCTATTTAATTAGTTCAGTTTGATAATAAAATTTCTGTAAAATTCAAATCCCCCAGTCACAAACATAAAAACCTCACTCCTCAAAAAAAGCTATTAATTACTCTTCCAAAACTAACCAAAACTATTAATTCGACCGAAGAAAAACATCCAAATCACAAAGTTATAAAAAGCTACCAAACTACTATGACAAATTACTATGGTAAACCACCAGACCATGGTAAATCACTATGAGAAACTACCAAACTACTAAATTCCTACCGAAAGCTACTAGAGAACTACAGTAAATTACAACAGAAAACCAGCAGACTACAATTGGCAAATTACTACAGAAAAACCACTAAGCTACTCCATCGTACTAAAACGAAGTCCTCGAAAAATGAACTCGGTAGAAGAGAAAAAATGGTGGTACGCAATAATTTTGAGCGTCCTATCGAAACGAAAGCAAAGAAGAAGCGAGACTCGACTGTACACTTGTGCAAATGGTAGCAATTAAAAGGGGTGTCCGGACACGGTTCACTTTTTTATGATCGCTCGTATATCGAGAGGAGCTCGGAAGGGTAAGGGGTTTGGGGCGGGGCTCCATTAGCGGAGATACGGGGCTGCTGTTTCCACGGCGTGTAAGGCGGCAAACGAGAGTCGAATGGAAATTCGATAATAATTATTGCAGGCCGCGCCGCGAGGCTGCGGAGCGTCGAAAAGCTGCGGGAGCAGGTCGCGCCTGTGGCGCCCATAAATTTTGCCCGGGCCAACGTTATACGGCACTGCGCCCGGCTGAGATTGGCCCAAGGTATACCTACGAGCTAGACGAATGTGCACATTTATCAGGGCAACCCCCGGCCACCGTCCCTGATAATTCGATTAAAAAATCGTCGTCGGCCGTCGCTGCGAAAAACGAATCTCATCCTTGCTACATTTACGGTTTTTACTGAGGAATATTTATTTCGACGCCAAGTCTCTCGCGGAGGAGAGGCGGTTGTGGAGGAATATCGAGGTTTTATACATTTCGGGTAGGAAATTTGGAATGATGGTGTTGAACTGTGTAATTTTAATTAGAAGGTTTTGGGATTTTAGGAAATTGCAATTTTTGAATTTTGATACTTTGGAATGTTTAATGTTGAAAAGTGATTATTAAATTTCAAACATTGCAATCTTGAAATCTTGAAGAAAAACAAAAATTGAAAAATTGAAAATTTGAAGAATTGAATAATTGATAATTTGAAAAATCGAAGAACTAAATAACTGAAGAATTGAAGAATTGAAAAATTTGAAAAATTTCAGAATATGGTAAATTGAAATCTCTGTATTCTACCTTTCTACATTTCTAAATTTTCAACTTTCCAGACCAGAAAATTTTTAAATTTCTGCATTTATCTCTCCCACTAATCCTTTCTCTGACATGAAAATTTCACGTGAAAAACACGGAGCTTGGACACCATGAAGGGATTATTACTCGTGCTCGCGAAGAAATTCTGTAATTTACGTGGCTAGCGTTTGTTCCTCCGTGTTAGGGTCCGTGAATAAATCTTGTTGAAAAAAAGGGAAGTTTTAAGATCCCTTTTAAGGTTTCTCGCGTGTGTAATTGGAACCCTGCCTCTATTTTATGGTGAGAGTACAGTATGGTTATAAGCTCTATTCATATGAATATGTTAAAAGAAATTTTTCATTGCTTACCACTTATTACTCATCATACTAGAACTTATTATCAGAATTAACTCTTTCGGTTACATATGACTAAGCTACATATGACGCACTCAAGCTACACATGACGCACTCAAGCTAGATATGACTAACTGCTAAGGTTAAGGTTAAGCGTTCCAAATGTGACAAAAAATAAAAAAATACTCGCTAGAATGTAATGACTAGGGTCTTATTGCTGGTACATTTATGATTGTTCAAACAAGTATCACATTTATAATTATGTTTAATAACTTGTACATTAAAAATGATTATAATTCATACTTTTCTTTACGTTTCATGATATAAAGCACTTGCGAGATTACAAGTCTTACAATTCATGCTGTAATTGGCTACTTGAAATCAGGCTAATTGTGGACGCTAACAATTGTAGCTGAACAATACACATTGTTTGCTGTAACTGAAAGCATTTACGGTTGCCCAAGTCTTTCATTGATAAAGATGTTCATGGACACTCATTGTTCCTTGTACACTCAAAATAATTACGGAATACAATGCAAGTTGCGGGTTTCAGGAATTTTTTCGTTTTCAAGATTTTGTCTTTTGGAAGTTTGGATGTTGGGATTTTGTTATTTTAGAGTTTTTGGATTTTTGGAGTTTTGAAATATTGAGATTTTGGGATTTTATGAGTTCAGAATTTTGGAATTCAAGGCTTTGAGAATTTGGAATTTTAGAATTTTTGGAATGTTAGGTCAGAATTTTGGAAATTAGGGAATTTGGGGATTTTTTATTATACAAGTCAGGAATTTTAGATTTGGGACTTTGATAGTTTGTGATTTTGGAATTTTAGAATTTTATAATTTCACAATGTTGGAACTTCAAAATACAGGTGTTGTGGGACTCTGAAATATGGAACGTCCAAATTTTTCAACAAAAGTCCATATATTTCAAAAGCCTTTAAGAAACATCGAGATTGTAGAAACTCTAAAATTTGCAAGTCTAATATCTAAAAATTCGAAAATTTGTACCAACCGAATGCACAGAAATCTGAAAATTCTATGACCTACAAAGCACAAATCTCCCTAGAAACGAAAGCTAAAAACCCCAGAAAGAAGTTAACCTAAATCCGGAACAAAAGGCACCCTCCGATCAAACAACGATGCAGCTTGAGGTTGCACCGCAGTACATCAAACCCTCCGCAGCTATCCCCATCGAGCGCGAAGATCGGCCTAACCGAATCGCTATTAAATCCTCGCTCATTAAGGGAACATTTACATGTTAGTATCGTTTGGAAGTAGTGATCGGGTACGATCCAGTGTAATACACGCGACAGAATTCCACTCGATTATAATAACATTCCGTAATGCCTGCTCGAATGTACGCATATTCCGGCGCATTATTGGCAGCGGTATCGCTAGACTCCGAACGAAAAGGGATCGATCGATGGACGAAATGAGGTGGTCGTTCAGTTACGTAGGCATTTTCTTGTTTGCAGTTCATATTAACGGAATTATGCGTCGTCCTGCGGACTCGATATCGAATTCAATCATTTCCCGCGCGTTCTTGTCCCCGAGCCAAACAAATACTATTCTGCTTATATTTTTTTACATCCTCGCTTTTCATCCCCTGTTCACTGCGTTTGGTTTCGTTGAAAATTCCTGTATCATTTCCTGACTTTGTATTCAATTTTTCACATCAATTTTTATTTTAAATCTCTTTTTTTATTTTACTCTCCTATTTGTTACGTTGAGTGTTTCATCGAAAATTATTGCATTTTTTCATTTTGTCAAACAAATAATACTGTTCTGCTTATATTTTTTTGTCTTCCTGCGCTTTATTTTCATCTCCTGTTTACTGCGTTCGGTATGTTTCGTTGAAAATTATTATACTGTTTTTCACTTCCTTTTATTAAATTTTTCTATGAATTTTTGTCGATTTTTTTTATTTTGTTTGTTGTGACAATGTTTCATCGAAAATTGCTGTATCGTTTTCATTGTTTTCTTTCCGTTTATTAAATTCTGTCAGTGCGTTTTTTCGAATGATATGAATTTGTAGCTTTACGTTGATACCGTGTGCGTCTGAAGAGTTGGCTGCTGGATACATTTAGCTATCACAACCATGTAATTTAATTTTACATACTCACGTCATGTAACACACCCATCATGTAATAAATAATCTCCTTCTGTCCAAATGAGATTCATTATCGCATTTTTAGCGATAATTATGCACTTCCAATAATTTTCTATACGAATCTTTCTCTTTAATATTCTATAATATTATCTTTTGCCAATTAACGAGAAATGAGGAGCAAATTCTGTTAATTAACTCGTATCGACGCGGCGACTGATCCATTCAGAGGAAAAATTTGTCCGATGCAAAGAATTTTCAGAATCAATTATATCCTTCATCACATTCGTATGTGTACTATTTTACTTTGCTGAATGACATATTACTTTATTCTACCGAAATGAGATTGAGTCTTTGAGATTGTTCTCAACGGGGATATTAATTTGAATAATTATTCCGAACGAAATTATTATACAATTTTTGTAATTATGCTAATGGATGTTTAACTCGATGGCTGCTAATCAGAGCACAAACGCTTCTTCATTTTTCGTGAAATTTGTATCTCCTTTAAAAAATTACAAATCTGCGAAATTGATTAACTTGTAAAATTGTCTGATGATTTAATTAATATTAGATGCAAGAGATAGTGAACATATTTTTATTTTATGACAATTAAATTTTGAAATAATATAATTGTTCAAATATGATATTCGATGCATCAAATTAATGAAGATTAACTGGAATATTTATCGTAAGGTAATATAACTAGTCATTTTAATCACGATAGCGTATTTGCTATTTGCAACAGCATTAGTAATATTGATTTTATTGGGTAATAAATGTACCGTACTAAAACGCTTAATCTCACCAATTCGATATTTACAGAATATTTGTATAGAATATATTTTTCGAAAACTAAAGAGTATGTGTATGTGTAAATTAATTTAAAAAAATTGAGGGAGTATTAGAATAGTAAATTTTTAGTAAGTCCTTTTTGGAAATTTAGGATTTTAGGGAATTGGGAGTATAGGAATTTTTGAATCTAGGGATTCCTGAATCTAGGGATTTGGGACTATAGGAATTTTGGACTATAGAAATTTTGGAATCTAGGGATTTTTTAATCTAAGGAATTGGGAATCTAGGGATTTGGTGATCTAAGGATTTCTAAATATAGGGATTCGAGAATCTCGGGATTTCTAAATTCACGTTCCTCAAAATTCTTCTGAGTAATTGATCAACGAATAAATAAAAATTAATGGTTCACTTAATGTTCGGTTAAATTCCTCCCCAACTGGTTAAAGCAATCACCAAAGAACAAAATAGAAGGTAGAAAGTAGAGGTTGAGATTTTTGTTTCATTATCTAGGACTACTTTCTCATATATTGGATAAGCGATTAAACTACGTTCTACCACGAAAGAGCATTATGTCACACAAACGTTTTTGTGCTTCCACCCTTTGATGTGGTTTCCATAAATTACCTTGAACGCTAAAGTGGTAGTTTAAAATCATCCAACCGTGTTGCACGGATTCGAAGTAGCAAATTTAGACGGGAAATTCGATGCTCATCCTCTAACGATACAGCTTCTTAGATATCATCATTAATGACCGTCATTTATTATCAAAAGATCGCCATGTCTGATCTCGTACATAATTTGACCTGTTAAGGATCTACTTCCAAAAAAGCCCACACTATAACAACTAGAGAGAAACTTTCCACAATTTAATTAATTTGTATCTTTTATTTTTAGACGTGTGAATCTTTACATAGACATGTGAATTTAGAAACTACAGAATTAACACTCATTGTGGTATACATTATCATTTCGAATTTTAAAAAATCAATAATTAAGAGCCTTTCATCCCGTCATATTAAATTACATTAGATAACAGTATCGACATTGCATCCCACCATATTTTTTCGCATCACCACGCTTTCGAATCTTCATTCCCTCAATTAACCCGCAAGAAGTTACACGAAACGTGTTAACTACTGAAGGGTTGCAAATAGGAAGCGAAGCGAAGAGGGTGGCAGTAATTATTTAAATATACGTAGTCATAGGCGAGCTTCGAGCAGGGATATTTCACAGCTCGCCCCATATTACGCCAGTAACTTACGTCCGGCCATCCGGGCCAGATGTTTCTAGGAGCTCGAGACGGACGAGTATTTACGACAATAGCCGACCTCGTCCGATTTCTACTCCCGTGCGCTTCGGCTCGCGTCACGTGGTCGCCCGGAGTCGCCTGGTGGGGAGGAGACAGGGAGGAGTGGGGGTAAAACGAGCGGAGTGGGGGACACGGTGGAGGGGGTACTCGGCGAGGAGTGGGGGCAGAAGCAGAGGTGGATGTTGTGCCACATATTGATGTCAAGGTCTTCCATCTCGGTCGTACTCTCTTCTCGCGTGGGTCGCGCGAAATCAATAGGATAAAATCGTTGCCGACAGGCATCGTTTCTTCTCGCTTCCCACACGACGCCTCTGTCCCGAGAGATGCAACCGCCTGTCGATTAAAGCGCAACACGCTTTACAATTTATTCGGAGCTCGCCCGACTTTCTTCCATTTCGACTTTGTTAAGTACCGATCCCACGGAATGTGTGTTAACAGTGTTCATTGTGACATCGCTGTCGCGAATGCAGAATCGCACTTAATACACCGCTACATTTTTCTATTAAGCTTCTTTGTCTAGGGGAAATAACAGTGATTTCTAAAGGGAAATGAAGATGGTATCCTATTTCATCAATCTCATTAAATATACCAAATTTCAAGATTAGAAATTTTAGGTACTTAGAAATTTAATTAGATGTCAATACGCTGTTGTACCAAAACATATCATATCATTTTCTTTATTTTTCAAACTGAGGAGAATGAAGCACACTTTGTCGAAAATATGAAGTCTGGAATATGCTGTTCGATTTAATCAGCCGCAGCTGCATTTGCAGCGCTCGTCTAACCGGGAGCGAACGGCACGTGATAAAAATGATCGTAGCGTGTTCTCTAATTCGTTTTTTGTTCGGGAACAGTGAAAATCTGCGAGTTTTTATTCCTGTCAGACTATAGTCGTACATCGTAGTTGTAGTTAATCATCGTGACTGTAATTTCAGTGTTATCGCGTGCAGCTTTTTCGCCCCGTACCACCCCGGGGAGCAAGTTGTCGCGTGTAATAAATTATACCTCCTGCTTTGTTTCTCTGTCCGATTGTTTCCTTCGTTCCCCTCGCTTGTAGAAACTGAGCTCTGCCGGAGCTGTTTCTTGCAGCTTCATCTTCATTTCACTCCTCTTTAGGGAGCGCTCGGTACAAGTTTCCACGATTGTTTACACCTTCGTTATCGTTACAAGCTGACTCGTTTTTATCGCCGTGCGAGAGACAGTCTTGCTCGTTTTATCTATCAAACGCAGCAAAAACTTTTATCATGGTTTTCGTTGCCGGAGGATGCGAGTAATGATGCCGTGTGCTGTTGGATTTTTTTCCTTCGGAATTTGGAAATTTTGGAGTTTATGGATTTGAGAATTTGGTAATTTACAAATTTAAGTATATGACAATTTGGTTATTAAGAAATTTAGGAATTTGAGAATTTGGGAATTTAGAAATTTAGGAACTTGAGAATTTGGGAATTTAAAAATTTAGAAATCTAGGAATTGGCGAATCGAGGTACTCTAGTGATTTGTGAATTTAGAAATTTGGAAATCTGGGGATTGGGGAGTGTAGTAACTAGGGAGTCTGGGGATATGGGAATGTCAGGATGTTGGAATCTAGGGATTTAGGAGTATAGGAATTTTTGAATCTAGGGATTTCTGAATCTACGTAATTGAGAATCTCGGTATTTCTAGATTTAGAAATCCCTATATTACCAAATTCCTAAATTTCCAAGTTTCTAAATTTATGATTTTGAAAGTTTGAAACTGTGAAAAAATGAAAAGGAAAATTTCGTAAAGATTCATGACACTCTCGAATCGATAAAAGTCAACAATTAAGTACAATTGATTAATTATTTTCAACTAGATTATCAACTTTTTAGGGAATTTTATTACACGTGCAACACCACACTAATAAATACCAGCAACTGTTCGAATAAGCTGTTTATAATTCATTCCACGTCATCCATATTCATCGATATTATGTAATATAGGACACCGCATCAATATTTCGGATGGTTTTATTTCGCTTTTAAATATTGCCGGTTCATCGATGGCTGCAAGTAGTTCAATGAAATATTCAGAGAGCAAAAATCCACCAGCTATTTATGAATGTTTTATTTCTGGCATTTTCATTTATTCAGGGACATCGATTTATTAACACTGAACGTTTATTTATACATCGAAAGGTGAATCCTTTATAATTCCCGCTCGGGCGAAATATTTTTATTAATATCGGTTATAAATACTTTAACGTTTATGAAACAACTTCGTTTCGTCGGACTTCGAATTTATAGAAATCGACTGGGAAACGGAAATTCTGAATTACAATTTTAAACAACAAATTAACGTCGAAATATTATTATAACAATATGTTTCGTTACATTTGTTATTGTTAAATATTACATTACATCTGGAACATTTCACTTATATTTTCATTCATTTTGTTCTTTACATTGATGTATTTTATTTGTATATTAAATATTAGTTAATTATGTATCAATGCATCGGATATTAATTAATTACGTATGAATGTTATACAGTGATTCGTTACATATTTATCCTAAATAGTTATTAATTATATATAAATTTATCAAATATGAATTAATCACAATTTAATGTATTAAACCTTAATTAATACATTAAATATATTATGGTAATTCCATCATGGAAATGCTATTAATTTCATTTAATTATTACTAAATCTAATTAAACGTAATTTAATAAAATCACCAAAGATTTAATATCTAATGAAGGATATTTATTTTTAAATGCAAAATGCTATTGACAAAATATAACAAAGATGTAATGGAAAATATTTTTGAAGGCAAAGATCATGAACAAAGAAAGTAATGGAGAATAGAAACTAGGAAGTTTTGGAATCAATCGTTGGCGCGAGACATTGAAAATAAAATCGATGGAGGTCTAGTGTATTCACTGACGTCAATCGACGAAATGGTGTAGGCAGATTCGAAGCTGTCAAAGTAGATATCGAGTTCTATGATCAGACAATATAAAGGGGCACACATGTTATGGAGCGGAGCTGCCACGCAAGAACAATTCTATTCGAACCTCTAAAAGCGTTTTCTGTAATCGCACCAACACAGAATCCGCCATCGCTCTTGTATAAATACACCTGATCAAACATTATCTCCATATTTTTAACCTATACCTACGTTCAGTTTAAAATAACAGGATATTCAACAGAATTAAATTCGAGACCGGTGATAAAAACACCAGATTCACATTTGTAAATAATCCTCATTTACAATTATTTGAAATAACTATATCCGACACAAAACTCCATATGGAAATACTCCATCCACTTTCATTTCAATTACCCGTTCGCAAACAAATCCCTCGAACTGAAAGTCAGTCGATTCCGACCTTCGAGTGCTCTCAATTTGAAAAAATTTTCCCATCGAAATCCTTTGAAAACTAAAAGTTCTATCTGTTCCATTTCGATTTCAAAACCCTTCGGTCGTAGATAACAAAACGATTTTTCCTGCAACCTATCCGCAAATCGCTCTGGCATCCATGCAGGGAAAATGGTTCGTTACAAGGTTGTTAACCGGTATCCTATCGAAACCTTTTCCGAGGCTGATGGCTATAGACAAATGAAAAAGTCGAGGTAGATCGAACGCGTGCCGGTGCTTTTAAATAAATAACGTCCCTTTTCCTCGTCGATCAGTCTCGTGAAGCGATTTCGTTGGGCAACAGGTGCACGAGCGAAAAAAAAAAGAGAGAGAGAGAGTGTAGGAAATAGGAGGAGTGAAGGTTATATCAAGCCAACGAGGATTTCAGATTAATGGGATAAGCTGGAGGAGAGGTTGCGGAAGAGTGACTGGCACGAAATGAGAGAAAACGACCCGGAAACACGATGCAAATTGTAAATGAAATTTGAAAAGGTGTACAGCTAGTTTGAACGCGACACTCGCTTGGGAGCCGTTGTCGCACGGAGATCTGTATATCTTTGCTACTGTGTTGCTTGTGTATGGTGAATTTAGGTATTTTTGAAATTTAGACATTTGGGGATTCTGAATTTTGAGAACATGACTATTTAGGATACGTTAAAAATTTGGGAATTTAGAAAATTTAGAGATTTGGAAATGTAGAAATATACAAATTTTTAAACATAGGAATTTGGAAATTTTCTAATTTAGGGGTTTGGTAATAGTTGAATTTGAGAATTTAGGAATTTGAAAATTTGAGCCATTGGGAGGTTAAGACTTTAAGAGAATTTGAGAATTTGAGAGTTTGAGATTTTGAGAATTTTTGAGCCATTCCAAGTTTGAATTTTTTAGAATTTGAGAATTTGAGAAATTGAAATTTTGAGAAACTGAGAAATTGAAAAATTGAAAAATTGTAAATTTGAGAAATTGAGAAATTGAGAAATTGAAAATTTGAGAAATTGAGAAATTGAGAAATTGAAAATTTTATTAACGTTATCTTGATATTTTCACATTAACAATACACATCCATTTCGATAATCCTAGCATATTGCCAATACAGGTATTTATCTTATTGTGACAGTGAACGCGTTAACAACGACGTAACCCGCAACGTTGGACAGAATCGCTTTGAAATTCACCGAATTAACACGTATTTTATGTTCGAGCGTTATGTAGTTAAATCTGACCCATCAGACATAATATCACCGGAAATCATCAATGACAATGACTTCGAAACCTGGAATGGATGCGTATTGTGCGATTGACGTTCGCTGTTCGAATTAAATTGTACACAATAATCGTGCGTCGACGATGAACCATGAAAAATTGCTATATATTTTCACACCGTGTTTGTTATCGGATAATTCAAATATCGTGTTCTTTTCACGATGAAAGCTTAAAATATTTATAAAACAAATTCTGTGTTGGTAAATTAGTAACCTGCGTTATTGAATTGAAAGCTCAATGATTTTGAATATAAATACTTCAGCATTCTTTCAAAGTAAAATTTATAACAGATAAATATATTTTTATTTATTTGTATCGTGAAATCGTATGAATACCTTTCGTACATTTTATTTTCAATGTGAAAGAAAATGCAATGAATACGTTTCATTTGTCGAATAACGTGAAATTTATTACGAATAAAATTTATTCATTTTAGACTTCAGGTAAAAAAGATATGTGCTTATGTTATATTATTTTCAATAATTTTAATTGTTCTGCTCGAAGAAATATTTTCTTGTGAAAATAATTATAATTACTCTTTATACTATTTATTAATCATGAAACATGAATGTATAACTTCGTTTATAATTTATTCTCTCATATTGTACTGATGTCTGAGTTATTACAGTTTGTACTACTTACGTTTATACTACTTGCAACAGTACAATAATATAAGGCTAATCTATCAGGTACATTTAGTAATTAAGTATATTTTTATTCATTACCTGCTATTCGATGAAGAAATGTACTGACATTATTGAGATAACCAACATTCCAATGTAATTAATTACAATTAATTTTATTAATCACAATAGGTAGAAAATTATTTTAGAGAATTTTTCATAGATTTATTTACAATAATTTATAGAATTATTTACAAGTAATTCTTGTATCCAATAATTTTTATTAATTTTTAATAATAGGACCACCAGAAAGTACCAACGAAAATATCTGATTTCAGGTTTCACATTTCATACCCCAAAATTTTCATTTCTGTCGAAATGATTCATATTTTGTTAAAACGAATTTTTATAATAGTTCATTGTATGTTTTCAATATAAAATTAGTTTCGCTACGGACCGTACGGTCATTTTAAAGATTTTTTGCTTAATTTACTGTAGCTGGTATATGATGTAGGTCAGTAACTTCATTAACGCTATCTCGCTAAACGGTGTTCGAATAATTGGATGTTCGATGAAATATCCTGCGCGATGTTTAGATAATGTTCAGGTTCCAGTACCCGGTGTTCGGATAATCGAATGTTCATTTAAACACTGCCTAAACCGTGCATCGTGCTTTTACTATGCTCAACTCGTAGTTCATCATTATGTCCATTATTAAGTCCTTTCAATATATCGCTTAATAACATCGCTAATTTTATATCGCAGTACTTCTCAATAATTATAATGAAAATCGTAACAGCGTAAATCTTTCATGTGAAAATTGTAACAAATTACAATTTACATTTCAAGTTTACAATTTTCAGAATTTCAAATTTACAATTTTCAGAATTTCAAATTTACAATTTTACAATTTTCAGAATTTCAATTTTACAATTTTACAATTTTCAGAATATCAGATTTACAACTTTCAGAATTTCCAACCTAAATGTTAAGAATTCCATGACGAAACGAGACTCACCCAAAAATTTCCATAATCGTAATTTCATCACAGTTCACTCCAAGGTTCTTAATTATCCGTCCAATTTTCTCAATTATATTTTCGGAGCAATTTCAAAGAGCGTCGAGTGTACGATCAAAGCGTGAAAAGGAAGATCGTTAGAACGGTAAAGAATTGAAATAAAAAGGCGTTGCGTTCGGTGACAATTGTTAAATCGAAGCGACGCCTTTCGCGCTTTTTCCACCCCCGTCGATGTCTCGCCTCGGAACGCTCTAATTGCATCGACCGGTGGCGTTTTCCAGTTAGTTTCCAGGCTGGTAACCCAATTAAAACTTGATCGAGGCGGCAGGGAAGAAGAGAAATAGAGGCGGAGGAAAAAGCTGGTCCGGATGAAAGTAGCAAAGGTTCCGCAATGAAAATACACGCTGGCCAATGAAATCAACGGCGTCGATTTTGAAAAATTCGATTACAGACCACAATGGCCTCACCTTACTCCCTTCTCTCATTTCCGCTCTTTTCTCTACTTATTCTTTTCATTCGGTTCCACTATCATATTCGAAGAATACTACATTTAGATACTGAAATACCTGATTTTAGGGGATGAAAATTAGGTCGATTCTTTTCGGTGTAAGTTTTAAGGTGGATGATTATGACGGGGTGTAAACGTTATTTTTGAGAAGTTTGAGAAATTTCTATCTTTCTAAACAGTTGAACACCTATCAAAACTGCAAATTTTCAAGTTTCTAAATATCCACCTTCAAAAATTCACCCCATCGGAATCTTGACGTATTCACACCAGAAGATATTTTTGCTATCATTCAAGAACACTGACTATGCCTATAACTATATTTATTTTGTAACTATTTGTATAACTACATCTATTCTATGACTATAACTATATTTTATGCATTTCACACACGCACTAAAAATACATTTATCCTCCCTCATCCTGAGTACAAAATTTCCGAAAATTAAAAAAGTTCTATCCGTGCCAAAATAAATGAAGCCCCCCGTATTCGTCCCAGAACGATTTTCCTCTGCGATTTTTCTTCTTTATCTTTAGCCGAAGGTTTTTCACCTTGGAGCTAAATATTTAGATCGTGGTGAAAAACGAAGCTCGATGCCAGTCGCGGCGAGTGACGGGTTAGCGAGGGTCGTTTCAGCGTGCAGGGGTGCGAACAAAAGGCGCAACCCTCGCACCTCGAAGGCAGTCGCGTAGAAAAGGGGGGCACAGGGGGGGGCCTAGGTGGAACAGAATAGATTTCTCCGACGCCAGACAGCAGAGTGGAGGGAACGAGGCGCGTTTCGAAATTTTTGTTCGAGGCACCGGTGTGTGTGCGTTCCTGTGTATTGTGAGCGTCGTTACCTCGGGTAATGTTGAAATTGCACGACACCGCGCGGAAATTGCGAAACAGCCTGTTCCGCGTAATGATCTTCTTCAAGCTCTGCTAGGGCACTACATTCTATGTTGCTCTGTAGTTTAATACTATCTCGTGACCGTCTGATAATGAACGAGTTAACTCGTCGTTCAAGAATTCACAAATTTCGGTGTCTTAACAGTATCAGATGTAATCTTAACACTTTAGCCTACAAGTTTTTCGGCAGCTGCCTACTGCAGCGTTAAAGAATGTTGGTGTTAGGTATATTTTGGATTTATCTTTAATTATACAAACATTGGTATCATACTCGATCTTTAAATATGATTTAGGTTTGTCGGATTTGAACGTGCGTAAACATAGTCAAGGGGTAATATAATAAAGTATAATCAAATTAATTTAATTAAGAAATTGATATAATATTAACACTAGTTAAAAGTTCGTCCTTAACGCAATTTCGCATAGAACAAAAAACGTTTTCAATTTTTCGCAAACTATACAGAAAAGGAAGAGGTGATGAAAGCTGCAACGTTGCGAAAACTTGGATTAGCTTCTACTGGGTTGAAGAAGAAAGTTCAACTAATATCCGGCGGCAATGAAGTCGCAAAAATAATTTCGCCCTACGTGCTTGACATTTACTCTTCTTTTATTGTTCATTTATTTTTTCACGAGAATGTCATAGAATATTAACGATACACTTTTCATTTTGATGCTGTATATTCGTGTATAAAATTTATAATTAATTCTTGACAAGGAAGATGAATATAAGTGGAACCAGAACAATTTTCGTACGTATGAAATTTATATGAAATCTTGCAATTCTGAAATTCTCAAATTCATACGTGCTCCAATTCTGAAGGTCTCAAATTCTCAAATTAGTGAATTTTTTAATTTTAAAGTTCTCAAGTCTCTAAATTCTCAAACTATCAAATTAGCAAGTCCTTACCCTCACATTTACAATCTCCTAATTTTTCAAGTCCCTAAATTCTAAAATCAGCAAATTTTCTAATCTTGCACATTCTCAAGCCCCAAATTACCACGTCCTCAAATCTGTATATCTCCAAATTCCTCAACTTGCCAAATATTCTAACATCCCCAAATTCTAAAGTCCCTGAACTCAATTTTCCAAACTTGAAAACGTCCCATCAGTAAAACTAAAAACTGCTAACTAGAAACCCCAAATATTTTTCCCTGTCACTTTTAATCTCAAAGCGTACGCTCGCGTAGCCAAACGATAAATCCATCTTCTTCAGCTCGAAATTCGCAACAAGTACCCGTCGTGTCCGACACCTTCGACGTTCAACAAGCCCGCACCTCTAAATGTCAATAAAACCACGTGCTTTCACTTCACGAGACATCTGTCCTGTCAACCTCCCGTTTCATCAAATGACAGAAACAAAGAAACCGCTTTGAAACATCGCCACGAATTAGATAACGCGAACGTCAGCGAAGCACAAACGCCTGAAAACGATGCCAGTCGACCGAAGAAGCGAAAAAAAAAAAGGGAAAGAAATCATAAATGACGGCGCTACGATGGCAGACAGAAAGATTGAAAGAGTCAGAGAGAATGGCAGAGGCTGATAAAAAAAAAAAATGTTGCAGCTTGCTAGGGACGTGGAATATTACAGTTGCCTTAAACAGCCACTAGATAAGCCACAATAACGTTGGATATTCCTGTCATCCACGCCCCGCTGGTTGAAACAAACGAAAAAAGAGGAAAAAAGCCAGTGTCGCGCACTTATGTCAACAAACGAAGCGGGGTCAACGGGGATCCAACGCGCGGAAACAGAGAAAATCCAATATCCGTCGTGGAACGAAACCGTCCTCGAACGTTTCGACGATGTTCTCGCGATATATCACTGGAGAAACGGTCATGAATTCCAAATTTTTGAATTCGAACGGAATTTATCGAAGTTATCGACACCGCCGGTCAGTTGAGTGCCTGGGGCGCGGGATGTGGAGGCTAGTTTGCACTTCGCGCTTTTAGCTTGGAAAAGTTTTCGGGGTTTCGATTTTGCGATCGAGATATTTAGGGGATTTTAATTAATGCTCTCAAGTTTGTGTTACAATTTTGGTTGGGAAAATTTTTAGGTTTTTCAATTTTGAGATCGAGATGTTTAGGTGGTATTGAAGCTGCTAACTTTGCACTTGACACTTTCTCAAGTGTACTCAATAATAAAAAGTAATATAAATGTTTGTCCCGGGCCCCACAAGGTTTAGATACGTGACCAACATTCGGCGTTGTTCAAAATTCGAACGAAATCGTCAAGCAAAGACGCGTGAATTGATGATAGAAAAAATTTCAATCTCACCGAAAGGTGATTTTCGCTGGCCGGTTTTACCCAGCCGCATAGTTACCCTCGGATTAAACTCGAATTAAAAGGTCGATTCGTGCTGGGGATATCGATAGAGGATTTTTTAAAAATCAATGGGAACGTTTTGTTCGTCCTTTTGTAGCTTGCAGTAAATTGATGTGTAAAAATTGCAAGGGCTGATGAAACTGTCAGAGAGAAGAAAGGGAGATTGTGTCGGTCAATTAAAAAGGGAATTGTTGACGAAGTTGGTGAGTAATGGAATATCAAAGACCGGCAAGTAGTATTTGTTTTTTTATTCGACATACACTGTGTTGGAAAAACAACTATTCCATGTGTGATATATTATAACAGGAAAACAATTTTTGAAACATTTATTTTCAATGCTTGTTCAATTATAGAATACATCACAATTTTGGAAAGACCAGCTTTTAAAAACAAAAGAGAAATTTATGTTTGACATTTGTCGAATATACAGTGTAACTGAAGCAATTTATATACATTTTTTCTTGTCAGTTTTTTTATTATTTTTAGTTCTTTTACGAAACTTAAATATTTTTAACAGCAGAAAAAATTAAATGAGAATTTTAAATTGTTTTGTGAAATAAAGGAAAATTTATTTCGCATTTTTATGCTTGATATTGCTATTCTCACAGTTCAGTATAAATTATAAGAAGTTTGAAAATAGATTGTTCCCTTATTTTTGAGTGTTGTATATTACCCTTTTGTAAAATGATTACTTTTGATGTTCTTTATGATTGTACAAAGTTTGTACGAAATCGGCGTTGCCAAAGTTAAATGCAAATCGCTTATTTTTTAGAGTTGCGCAATATTGTTTTGCTAAACTATTACTTTGTATGTCCCTTACAATTGTACAAAATTTGAACAAAATCGGTGAACCCAAAATCATGAGATTTCTAAAAATATGACTATTACGTTTACTTAAAATTAACTAAATTACTATTTACTATAAGTAATATAATACTATATTTAAATTAATCAATTTTTATAATAATGAACTTCAATAATTCTTTTCGAACACCCAGTATAAAAAGTTTCGTCCATAAAAATTTTATTCGCAACACCCTCGTGTTTCCGTTTCTAATTGCCGGCAATATGTCCTCCACTTTTAAATGTAAACGTTTAATGTCAGACCGTTATAGTAACCCTTAATAGCGAAAGGGTTAAACTCCATAATTGAGGTACTTTACCTTGGCCATGGGTAAACCTCTTCGACGATACTATTTGTCGTGCGTAGGTCTGGTTTAAAGCGGTCCAAATTAGTGTCGACTAATAAAAAATTTAGACGCTAACGTTTCTAAGCGAAATTAATTAATTCATGGACGGTGAGCGAATCCTAAAGGGGAGAATGTAACAGTGGAAGCACTTTAAGTGCATCTCGAAGTTGGTTAAATTGATTTTCCTCAATGGTGAATGGTTAACGAATTGCTATTGATTACACTGCTTCAATTTTAATGGGATAATGTTGGATTGCATTAGTAAAGTTATTCAAAATGATTACTAAACGATGTTGTTAAAATTGATTACTAAATTTCTAAATTTCAATTTTACAAACGATTATTTCGATACTAAATTCAGGGAAACCACGATATTGACGAGTACACGGTCCAGTAACTCTCGCTGTTAATATACCGTGCAGCAAATATTCACCCTTTACAGCACAACCCGTAAATTAAACTTTAAACTCCGTCTCCGTCATACGGTTATCGCTCGCGATAGAATAAAATACGCGCTCGTGCAGAAAATTAGATGCCCGCTAGGGCAAATTGGTGTGCAGCCCCGGTTTAAATGTACGAGGCAGAACATGAAAGGTAGAGGAGGCACAACGAAATGGCTGTTTCCTCGTTTCAGCGAGTTGCGAGTCTTGCAACATTGTTTTTTTACGATTATGCAGAAACACTGCGAGCAAAGCTCCTCTTCTCAGGACCCGTGTTTAGTACGTATCTTTTTACGCACCAGAAGAACGTAAAGTTGGAGTCGAAAGAATTTTAAAGCCCGCGATGCAGCCCTCCAAACGATCGCTTTATTGCGCGCTTTCTTATCCGCCATGGTATCCGATGGTTTATTTATTTACTTAACGAAGTTCTCTTGGTTCGAGGGGTTCTTATGGGTTTAGGAATGGGCTGGGATGTTTTGTGGGGGTTTAAAGGATTTAGCGATGTAATAAATGCTGTTGTTTTAAAGGGAAATTTTTAACTTCTCAAATCTCCACATTCTCAAATTCAAATTGTTGAGACTTGCAAGTTTGGAAAGTTAAATATTTTAGAATTTACTAATGTGGACATTTGGGTATTTAGGTACTTGGACAATTAGATATATAGACTTTGATATATTTAGATTTTCCATCAGTTAGATATTTATACATTTAGACATTTTGAGATTTAGATATTTAAATATTTAGATATTTAGATATTTAGATATTTAGACAATTAGATATATAGACTTTGACATATTGAGACATTTAGATATTTAGACAATTATGCATTTAGATATTGAAATATTTAGATATTTAGACATTTAGACATTTAGACATTTAGACATTTTATACATTTAGATATTGAGACATTTAGACATTTATACATATATGTAGACATTTAAACATTCAGGTATTTAGAAATATAATAATAAAAACTTGATGATTTAAAAATCTTGTCACTAATATTTCAAAAGCTTGAAGATGTATACCCAGAATAGGAAAATATCGAACTCATAAATCTAGGAATTTGGAATTGTAGTTTGTCTGCTTCGAAAGTGTTGAAAACAATCAATAAAACTGCTAAAATGCCTCCCAAATTCCCAAGTGCGAAATTCCGCACACAGTGAAATCGCAAATATGGAACGTTCCACAATACATTCCACACACTCCGCGCCAGTTCTATTCTCTGAAGTCTTTGCTTCGTTTAAAACATCATTTAAACCTGGACCCTCCACGTTCATTAATAACCTATTCTCTTTAATAAGGGAAACCACAATTTCTCTCTTCCATTGTATATTTATAAGCTTTATATTGCATATTTATAAGCTTGAAAAATGGGAAAATTTTAAGTTTTAAAATATCTGCAGTTATGTGTGCATTTTGCAATTGTTCAAACTTGTTAATTTATCAATTTCTGTCAATTTGAAAATTTGTCAATTTAATTTTATTGTAAGTTTTCAAATTTTCATGCTCTCAAATTTACTAAATTTTAGTTTTCTATATTTGAAAATGGAGAAATGTATCCATAAGTCCCAATTTCCTAAATTCAAAATTTCTCAAATCCCAAATTTCCAAATTCCCCTAGTTGCAAATTTCCCTAGTTCCAAAATCTCAAATTCTGAAATTCAAAAATTCTCAAATTACAATTAAACCATCTAGGAGTCCAACAAGTCCGAAACAAATATCCGCAGTGCCTGTTTCAAGAAGCGTGCAAAAAGCGTCCAAAGCACCATACAGAATAAAACGAAAAAATGCTATTTAACGATAGAAAAAGAATACTCCAATGAAAAGAATCCTTTCGAACAAACGTCACCGTTCGAAAAGTCCGCCTAAGAGTCTCCTAATAACAAGTCCGAAACAAACATCCGCAGTGATCGTTTCAAGAAACGTGAAAAAAAAAAGAGTAGTCGAAAGCACGATGCGGCAGAATAGAAAGGGAAAAAAGGCTATTTGATCGGCAGGAGAGAAAAAAAGCGGGGAGATACTCTTTCTCCGTTGAAAACGAATCCTTTTGAACAAACCACACTGGTCCTCTGGCTCGAATTTCCCTATCGTGCCCTCGTTTGACTGGCTAAGCTGCGCGGTTACAGAAAAAACACACGTACAACGAGGGGTGGGTGGGGAAAAAATTCATTTTGAAATGGCACTGCCCACGGAGATGCTACACGTCGAACTTCCAGAGTGTCGTGGTTCGCGGGAGCACCGTGAATTCTGGCTGGCTGCCAGCCAGTTGCAAAGGACCGGAAGAGATCCCAGGGCAGGGCTCCGGGAAAAAAAAAAGTGGTACGCGCGTATCTATCATCGTAATACCTGTCAGTTGAGGGTGTGTGCGTTTTAGTAGGTGTGCGCGCGCGTATGTGCGCACGAACCAGGAAGATGGTAACGGACTGGCCACATGTGAGCTAAACTTTTCGAAAACCATTCCGACCAGGTGGAGAATCCATTTTCGGACCGGGCTGAACCGCTGAAAGGGCGGTGAGCGATGAACGGGGATAAATAGATGGATCTTGCGCGGGTGTATATCTAATTTGCATATTTGGGTATCGGCCGCTGGATTACCGCTTTTGATGATGGTTAGTGTCGGTCCAGTTTAATATTTTAGTTTGGTTGATGTAGCTGGCTGATCTGAGGTTTGAGGTAGCGACTGGGTAAAGTTTTACCTGGTAGTAGTTTGCAGTTTTTGGTAATGTATTAGATCTCAGATTTTAGATTGGAGTAACTAGGTAAAAGTAACTAACACTGTCAAAAGTAACTAGGGAAGTAACTAGATGAAAGTAACTAGTACTGTCAAGAGAAACTAGTGACATAACTACGCCAAATTAACTAGTATTGTCAGAACTAGATACTGTTGCAATATTAACCTCCTGTTATATTTATTTAAAAGATGCATCAGAAATGAATATTCAAGGCCATAATATGGAAACGAATAAAGTTGAAGTGCTTTATATTTAGCCATCTTCGAGTATGAGAGCTGTAATTGAATTTAAAGTTCACGTTGAAGTGTATTCGAAATTAGAGGAAGATTTATGGAGTTTGTACTGTGAGTACGTCACGAGTTATCATAGGATAAGGAGTTGGGAATATTTGATTTTGTAGATTTTTGCATCTCTGCATTTCCAAATTTTTACATTTCCACGTTCTAACAGCAATGTGTTTGAATATTTTAGTCTTTGAATATTGAATATACAGTCTTTGTAAATGAAGGCCTTATAAATACAGTCCTTGTAAATGCACTTCTTCTAAATGCAATCTTTGTAAATACAACCCTTGTAAATACAATCCTTGTAATTACAATCCTTGCAAATACAGTTCTTCGAACATGGTCCTTGTAAATACAGTCCTGATAAGTATACTCGTTATCAATACACTCCTTACAAATATACTCCTTCTAAATACAGTCCTGATAAATGCAGTCATACTAAGAGTACACTCTTTATAAATACAGTCCTTGCAAATACAGTCCTCGTTAATTCAGTCCATGTAAATACAGCCCTGATAAATACACTCTTTCTAAATACAGTCCTCCTAAGTACAGTCCCGATAAATACACTCCATATGAATACACTACTTCTAAATACAATCCTCCCAAATACAGTCCTTTTAAATACAATCTGTACCGTTAATACAATACAGTCCCACATATCCCAGCAAATTAATCTGAAATAAAAATTCCGTTTGGTCAAAACCGGGAGTTATCGAAATACTTTTGAACCGAAGTGTATGCACGATAGAGACGGAGAGGAGCATGTATGCAGCAAGGCAGAAAGTGAATGAGATGAGAGGAAGAGGGATGCAACGGTTTCTGGGCAGGGGTGCAGGGGGTGAGGTTACTACTGCACTGCAGCAAGTAAACTTCGGCAATATACATATGTATATTGGGCTATGTGTGCATTGCTGCTGGAACGCACATGGGTTGGTCCTTCGATGGAACTAGTCCCATCGTGTCCATCTCTGTCCAGCTCAGCTACTGATTTACATTCTGTTTTATCGGGATACAGGTACGGCGTTACCTGCGAACCCCTTTTTCTTCTTTTTCGTGGCACATGGCCATCCTCCATTTTTCTCCTCTCGAGCCGGCCTGCGATTCTATGAACATCGTTTTTTTCCGAACGCCGTTGCACCACGGTTTTGTTACGTCTCTTTTCTTCTCTTTTCGGCCGGATTGAATATTTTTCAATTTTTACCGCGAATCGAGGATAATTCTGTGGTATACTTTTTGCCGGCGAAATCACCCCAATGTAGTTCCGTTTTATTTATGGCCGAAGGCTTTTTCTACCGAAACGTAATTAGGGGAAGATTACGCGCGTATTTCAGTTTTATGACTAACGAGATATGGACTGAAGCTTAAATCGAAATGAGAGATGGAGAAATATAATGTATTAAATAAAGTGATGTAAGCTCGAAAATTAAGAATTTTTGGGTTTCTTATTTCTCAGGTTTCTGTTTTTAAATTTGTTAGACTGATAGTTTCGTGGTCCTGGATTTTTGGATCAGTAGATTTCTAGGTCTTTTGGTTTCTCGATTTGTAGATTTATTGATTGTTACATTACTGGACTTATGGAGTTCTTGATTTTTGGATTTCTAAATTTCTAAATTTCTAAATTTTTAAGTTACCGAAGTTCCAAATCTCTAGTTCTCATTCTTCGCAACTTAATGGCGGCTCAAAAGACATCGCTGCAACATCGAAAGGAAACAGACGTCAGTTTTCTCATCCCGCATTTCCTTCAGACAAAGGTTCACCAAACTTAGAGAGACCTTTCCCGCAATCAACAAAAGAACGATCGATCTTTTTCATACCGGTTGGACGCATTCCCGTCACATAAGAGAACCTTCAAATTTTCCCCCACAGACAACAAACGTCCGCCATATTCTTCTGTGAGAGGAGCCAGCCTTTTGTCGAGTTTCCATAGAAGCTCCTAAAGATAATCGTAAAGGCTTAAGGTATAATGTCTCTGTGTCTCTTTTCTTCTTGAAAGCGAGTACCTTCCGTCGTCTTTTCTTTATTCTGACTTATACTTTTCAAATATTTAATATCACGTAGAATCGTGTTATTACGAAGAGGAGTCTCGGTAATGTTAGGTTAGAAAATTGAGTTTGAAAATTTTATTGTAGGCTTAGTAATTTAATATAGTGTTTCGATGTTTAAAATGACGTATACTGAGCTAATTGGTAATTATTATTAGGTCTTAGAATGCATATTACAGCTAGAGGATTAGACCTCACAAGTTTCTAGATACTTTAACAGTTTTTCCTTCATTCGTAGTTTCAAATCAACCTTCACCCACAACGGCAACAACACCCGAGTCATTACATTCTAGCGAGTATTTTTTTATTGTTAGTCACATCTGCAACCCTTAACCTTAGCAGTAGAGTCTTTCGTTTGCAGTGAACTATTCGTGTCAAGGCATTGCTTTTATTACTTGCTCAGGTCACTGCGGTAAACCAGACACGCTTCATACCTCCCTCGCATTTCCATCTCCAGCCAAATTTTACCTAAACCGATAGAAAATCAGAAACTGTTTTCCCTCGGCAATGTCACAAAAATTGTACGGCCACTCCGAGCTTTTGTAAAACGAAAAAATTCTTCGGAGACACTCTCGAACAAACGGTGATCAAGTACGTTGCAAAATAAACTAGTCGTTCGAAGTGAAATTCATAGAGTCCACTTATGTTCACTCGTATCCTAATGATTCGTCGTTTAATCGTCGCTTAATATTGCTGACGCTGTGACGCACGTACACTCAGTTCTTAACCCTTTGCCTTATGATTTATCAGGTGCGTCAGTCGGAACTAACTGATCACAGCTACGATATTAAAACAGGGAAGAAAAGTTGAAGTGTTATGTCGATTTTGTATTCGGCTATCCTTGACCATGCAAATTATAATTGGACTTGACTCCAAATTGAAGCGAATTCAAAATTCGAGTAAGATTTGGCAGGTTTGAAGCGTGGAGATGTGGGTTGAGTGCGTCATATGTAGCTTGAATGCGTCATGTGTAGCTTGAGTGCGTCATATGTAGCTTGAGTGCGTCATTTCTAAAAATTAAATTAATCAAATTAAATTAAACTAGGTCAAACTTGAATTACAAATAAAAATAAGTGAATATGATTATTCAAATATTGAATTCTATATAGTGAGTTTATTATGCGTGAAATTCAGTATAGAACAGACTTCGATAAGACAGTAATAATTTGTCGAACAAATAGTGGGTAACAGCCAGCTCTATTTAAAACCGCATACATATATACAGACACGCGATGCTGGTGTTGTCATATTGAACGTTTACATTCAATCGTGTAATAACAATGGCGGTTTTCTCTACATATGTAGATTTAATCGCTCAAACGATCGACGATTGATTAGCTATAACACTTGACAAACTTGTTGAAACAATTTCATAGTTGGGGGAGTTGTTCGAGAACACTTTGTACCAAGGCTTCAGACCAATTAGAGTAAAATCTATCGATACGTTTGTTCGAGAGCCTCCATATGCACTTCACAATTATGCTTCAATTTTCGAAACGAAATGGCTAGACTGTCTGCTCTTTTGCGTTAATAGAGCATAAAATTCAGGTAAATGATTTTCAGATCATTATTTTATATTTTTCTTTCGTTAGACTTATCGTTTAAGATCATCGATGTATATGTGGATTACTTGATTATTGTGCTTTTCAGCTTGAATGTTTATTTGATAATTTGTACCAGTTTCCAAGTCTCCGAAGTCCCCAAACTGCAAAATTTCTAAATTCCCTAAAATGCCTAAATTTCTACATCTCCAAATTTCCAAACCCCCAAACTCTGAAATTTCCAAACCCTCAAAGTCCCAAAATTGCAAGATCCTCAAATTGCAAAATTCCCAGATTCTCAAATGTCTAAATTCCTAAATCCCCACAATTCCTATATTCCACCTTTCATAAAAATGTGCTGCTCGACAAGATGCACGTTCAGCAAAACGCGAGGCGTCGCGGATCTTCGGGTTCGCCCGCTTCAAAGTGCTCGGCGAGTTTCTTCAGGATCCGGTTTCAGAGTCAAGGACTTAAAAGCCGTCGTTCGATGAAGTTCGGACACGTTGAAAGTTCGACACTTAAACGTCGTTTGTCGAACTAGCTTTTCTCATGCAAGAACCAGGGATCGGCCGGGGCCATTAACGTCGAAACGTTTACTTTCGACAGTTTCAAAAGCAATCAAAAAGTCTACCTGTTCCTGGTTCATAAACAGAGTAAACTTCCTTCCTCAACTGATCCCTGCGTCGTGTCGCTCGAAATTTATATTTTAATAACAAAGTACACTGACTACATCATTGATCACTTTCATATGATTATATATTAAAAGGAATTTGGTAATAGCCGATTAATATTTTTAATTCGATAGATTTGTAGGATTAAAGGTGAATCGATTATTAAAAATAGCGATTGATACCAATCGGTGAAATTTTCATAAATTACAATTTCTCATTATGTGTTGATGGTCATTAATTTCTGATTTAAAGTAGCTGTTCATTAACTGTTCATTTTTAATTAGATTTTAATTACAGTCACATATGATCATGTATGACTTCATGTGTGATCTTCAATAATTGCTATGAAGTATATTATAAATTATTTTTAGTACCTACATTTTAACCAGTTTTTTAATTTTTTGCAAAATAATAGGACCAATGTATTTTAATATTAAATTCAGATTTGTTAAATTCTATAAATTTAATTGACATATTGAATACATTTTATATGATTATTTAATAAATTTATCCTGCAAACTTATTTAGTAAATTTCTTCTGCAAACATATTCAATAAATTTATTTAATAAATTCTTTTTATAAACATACTTCTGTAAATTTATTGAGTTCATCTCATACTTAATAAATATATTCTACAAATTTATCAGACAAATTCGCCAAACGCATTTAATTATCACTTTCACTTTAATGCAGAATGAACTGTATAATGAAGTGGTGAACTGTTTACGCAATTACAAGTAGTAGAAAGTCGATAGTTGTTTAATACGGAATAGAAGAAATTAGAAAAAGCAATTTACCTGATAGTCCATGTAATTCCCGTAGCCCATGTGGTTGCAGGTGCAGGCACATGCCTGGATGTGCCTCCGCATGTCTAGTTCGACCTCTTCGCCGCATACTCCTCGGCTGGTGGCCATCATGGTGTCCCCCATACAGTAACCACTGGTGCAATACATCCTGGGATCACTCTGATCCAGGTAGCCACCTCCCGTGTCGTCGTAACCGAGTCCACTGGCACACCTGGAATCCGAGGTGTATCCCACACGCGATTGGGGACGCTCCTCGTATCCCAGTCTTGACTGTGGCCGGTGAAAGTTCGGGGGCACATCCTGTAACACATAAGAAATCATGCCCAATATATGAAATCAGAAAATTAATTTTGTATTTGAGCATTTGGATGTTGTTGGTTGGAACTTGGTAATTTGGAAGTTAATGGTTAGAACTTCGGAAAATTGAAAAATTGACGATTTAAAATCCTGAGAAATTGAAAAATTGAAACGTCCAAAAATCGAACAGACGAATTATCGAATAGTTGGAGAATTGAAAAATTGAAGAATCGAAACCCGAAACATCAAAAAATCTAAAAATTGAAAGGCAGAAAAATTGAAACCACTGGGAATTGAAAAATCTCAAAATTGAAGAATCAAAGAATTGAAAAATTGAAAAACTGAAGAATTGAAATCCCACAAAATTGAACCCCAAATTAAAAAATCCACATACCGATTAGAAACTTGAAAAATTATAAATCAGTAAAATTGTACAAACAGTGACATAAATTGAGCCGGGTTGAATTTTCCATTTCACGTGCTCGTTTCCCTGCAAAGCATCGAGCACACAATGACACATCGATTTGTCATTTCGCGAAATGAAAGTACCTCCCTCGTTTCCTCTCTCGCAAGTAGCTTTTAAGAATACCAGCCGAAGAGACAACGACGAAGAAAAAGGGAAATCGGTTCGATGACCGTCCTCCGCTTCAACACCGACCGACAATGAAACACTTCAGAGAAACATTATCGATCTCTCGCGACTCTTTCACCATCACTGTTCTCCTTTTTTTCATGTTGGATCTCGTAATGTTACAAGTATCGAGAATCGTTACACTCATTGTTCTCTGAAATGGTAATATACTTCCAAACTTTTTAATTCGAATTCTATTGTTAGAATTATTGTATGTTAATTTCATATCTTTATATCGATTGTATAGGTTTATTTGGAAATTCGTGGATTAATTGAAGATTACGGTTCATTGATTCGTATGGAAAATAAGGATGATCATATATATCATAATACATATCATCTACGTATCATATGTACATATATTATATCATATATATCCTAATATAATATATGATATAATATATCATATAGATCATAAATAATTAATACAAAGACAGAAATTAATAGCAACTTTAATTCATTTTAATTTCAGATTGAGTCTAATTTAATTCCAATTAAATCAATTCTGCTTAATTTCAAATTAACTTCGGTAATTTTCCGAGAGGTTCAGGCTAATTCAAAGCCACCAGGTTTTCGAATCGGTATTGTCAGTAGTGGGGGAAGGACCACGTGACTCGGCGGGGTCCGAACGGCGACGGATTAAGACCCGTTATCAGTCTCTCGATAGCCGCCGCTCGATTCGGTCGTAGATCGTCCTTGCGCGTGTCGAACTCGTATACAAAACAATACGCATTTCGTTCTTCAATTTTCACGAGTATTATTTCTGAAATATTGCGTTCCTTATTTTGACGATTATTGAATATTCCATAATTATTATTATATAATATTTAAACATCATTGTATTATTACTTAATTGTATTATTGTAAATACGTATTGTAATCGTTCATATTATATATCGTTATTATTGTTAAGTATCGCCATTCGTTTTCGTTAATAAATAATTAATTAATCCCAAACCGTCAGTTATTTTTCTTACGTATTCAACTTAATCAAAAATATCTCATATCAATTAAATTTATAGATTCGAACCAAACCCTGATCTTTGAGTAAGCAAATAATTTTCCAAAGATAACATTCGAAAGATCAAAGGTAAGCTTAGAATATCGTTCCCTCATCGAGATCATTTTCAAATTGAAATCGATATCTTCTGTCGCTAGAAAGCTTTCGAACTACTCTCGCGGAATGAGGATTGATTAGAATCCGAAGGATGTGGGTCGATGTGCCCAGTGCTATCATCCATAAGACATCTGCCGGGGAAACGTTCGCGGCTAAAATTATAGTCGAACCTAATGGGTCTCGAAAGGATCTTAAAGAATGAACGTATAAATCGTAACAGAGAAAAAAAAAACAAAGAAAAGCGAACTTCCGAACAATCCGGGTTCCAGGAACTTGAACGCAGCAAGATTTACGCGTTCTTTAAACAGAAAAAGTGTCGTTCGAACAATCACTTTCTTTGAAAGCATTATTAGAAATTACTTCTTTTTTTTTATCTCGTTTCTTCAGTGTGAGATAAACAGGTCGATGATGTGGGGTTTCACTGAATGAAACTACTAGATTTCTTTAGTTTGGGAATTTGGGAATTTGGGGTTTTGGGGGTATGTAGATTTTAGGATGGAGAGATTTGGAGATGTAGGGATTTGGGGACGTAGGAATTTGGGGATGTAGGGATTTGGGGATGTAGAGATGTGGAGATGTAGAAATTTGGCAATTTAGAGATCTGGGGATGTAGAAATTTGGGAATTTGGGGTTTTGGGGGTATAGAAATTTTAGGATGTAGGGATGTGGGGACGTAGAGATGTGGGGACGTAGAGATGTGGAGATGTAGGAATTTGGGAATTTAGAGATCTGGGGATGTAGAGATTTGGGGGTATAGAGATTTTAGGATGTAGGGATGTGGGGACGTAGAGATGTGGAGATGTAGGAATTTGGCAATCCACCGATTTGGGAAAATTTCCAAATTCCCAAATCCGAAACTTCCAAATTTGCACATACCCAGTTTTCCAAATTTTCAATTCCGAAGCTTCCAAATTTGCAAGTACCTAACTTTGAGAATTAGAAATTGCTTTCATACAGTGGGTAGACGTCTGAAAATTTGGAAAGTTGAGTATTTAAAAATTTTGAAAGCATCAGATTTGAAAATTTCTCTCCAACACAGTACACTTTCCACTAAACCAAAATTCCAAAAGATCATCATCCCAAAATTCCCTCATTAGTCGACGCAGTCGAAGCGTAACCTCGACCACATACGTGTCATTAACAGCGATGATCAGGCGTAATAACACCAGCTATATCACCGTGGGAGGCAATCGAAAACCGGCCATCGATAGACCCGTTCAATCGAGAAGGCATCGCGAGTTTCGCCAGGGTTCGAATCTTCCGACGGCCATTACGGGTTTTCAGGATACGAAAATTGATTCGAGCCCGGTTACTGCATGCTTCAAGTTCGAACTTTTGCCGCCGCCGCCGTATATTTGGCCGGTATCGATTTGGCCCAGTTTCTCTCCCGTTTCCTCGCCATATTTTAGGAATTCAAGCAACGCCGGCTCTCGCGAATGCCACTGTCAAAAATAAATCAACGACTGCCGATAATCTCGCGATCTGGAGCATCTGTACTCTATCCTCCACCCTTTTAATATCAAACTTGCGAGACAAACACGTTGTGGGATCGTTTTGCCAATCGTCTGATTAATCTGCACCGGGTTAATTATTGTATGTGAACGACCAATTTTCGGACTTTACTTGATGGAACTCATTGCTGTTGTGTTCTTCTCCTTTTTTTTTTTTGTCGAATAGTATGGTAGATTTCACATCATTTTAGGGTGAAATCGGTTGATAGGTTAGTTGGGGTTGATAGGTTAATTAACTGTATGAGTTAGGTGAGTTATGATTTATTTTATTCGATGTCGACTTGTATTTGGTTTTTTAGTAGACAACCCTGTTTCTGACACGTATAAATCTCTACTAACTACTCTACATTTCCCCAAATTTCAAAATTTGTAAATTCTTAAATCACCAAATTTCTTCCAATTTCTCCAAATTCCTAAATCCTCAATTTCTTAATTTCCTAATTTCCTAATTTCTTAATCCCCTAAATTCACAAATCTCCAAATTTCTGTTAACTTTCCCAAATTCGCAACTTCTTAATTTCCTAAATCCCCTAATTCTCAATTTCCTAATTTCCTAAATCCCCAAATTACCAAATCCCCTAATTCTCAATTTCCTAAATTCCTAAATCCCCAAATTCCTAATTTCCTAAATCCCCAAATTCCTAAATCCCCGAATTCTCAATTTCCTAATTTCCTAAATCCCCAAATATCTAAATCCCCTAATTCTCAATTTCCTAATTTCCTAAATCCCCTAATTCTCAATTTCCTAATTTCCTAAATCCCCAAATTACCAAATCCCCTAATTCTCAATTTCCTAAATTCCTAAATCCCCAAATTCCTAAATCCCCTAATTCTCAATTTCCTAATTTCCTAAATCCCCAAATTCCTAATTTCCTAAATCCCCAAATTCCTAAATCCCCGAATTCTCAATTTCCTAATTTCCTAAATCCCCAAATATCTAAATCCCCTAATTCTCAATTTCCTAATTTCCTAAATCCCCAAATTCCTAAATCCCCGAATTCTCAATTTCCTAATTTCCTAAATCCCCAAATACCTAAATCCCCTAATTCTCAATTTCCTAATTTCCTAATTTCCTAAATTCCCAAATTCCTAAATCCCCGAATTCTCAATTTCCTAATTTCCTAAATCCCCAAATATCTAAATCCCCTAATTCTCAATTTCCTAATTTCCTAAATCCCCTAATTCTCAATTTCCTAATTTCCTAAATCCCCAAATTCCTAAATCCCCGAATTCTCAATTTCCTAATTTCCTAAATCCCCAAATACCTAAATCCCCTAATTCTCAATTTCCTAATTTCCTAATTTCCTAGATCCCCAAATACCTAAATCCCCGAATTCTCAATTTCCTAATTTCCTAAATCCCCAAATCTCTACTAACTGCTCCACATTTCCCCAAATTTCCACTAATTTCTCCAAAATCCCCACATTCCAAAATTAACAATTCACTGAATTCCCAAATTCCCCACTCCGCAAACACCTATTTTAAAAATTCCCCATACCCAAACATCCAAAATTCCAACTCAAAAAATTTCAAATACATATCACAACCACCAGGTTATCAAAATATCACTATTACAAACGCGTCCACACAAAATGAGTCAACTCCCCATTTATCTCCAAGGAGTTAAAAATCCTCGAAATCAATATCCCTGCAAGAGTTTCTTTCTCGTCGACACTTTTAATATCGTGCAATATTTAAGATGAATCCCCAACACGACCCACATCGATTCTCCACTCGGTAGATTTCAAATACAAATCACGGCGGGTCGTTTCAACATTACCAGACACGATTTCGATGCATAATGCGCGAACAAAATGGCCACGTACCGAACGTCCCTCCATTTTCCCGTAATTTGTTATCGCCTCGAGAACGAATGGTTTTTACGTGTAGATTCGCCCTGCCGCTTGATAGAATCCCTTTGCTTCCGATATCACGGCTAATTCTTAACAAGAAGATGGATGGCGATAACGTTCAGAGAACATCTGCCAACGTTCTCATTGAAATATCTGGCGATTGTCTCTTTTTCAAAGGTTTCGATGTGCAGGGAGTTTCATTATCCTGTTAAATAACAGAATTGTTATTTTTTATAATTTTGGTTAGGTTTTGCTCAAGTTTTTGGTTAGATTTTAGTTAGGTTTTTTGTAAGTTTTGGTGTATTAGGGGTGAAAATGGTTTAGGTTACTTTATTGAAACATAAAAATATAAATTTTTATATTTCAGAATTTGAGTATTTGAAAATATTTAAATTTGTAAATTTTTTAAGGGTTGTAAATTTTATAATTTCTGGATGCTTTAAGGGTTGAAAATTTTTTAATTTGAGAATTTGAATGTTTCAAATTTTTAGATTTGAGAATTCCAGTGCTGAGAATTTTTAAACTTGAGAATTGAAATATTGGAAAATTCTGAAATTTGACAATTTTTAAATTTGAGAATTCGAATTTTTCCGAACTTACAAATTTGAGAATTCCAATGTTTGAATATTTATAAATTAAAAAATTGTCCAATTTGAAAGCTCGAATATCCAAAAATCGCTGAATTTGTAAACTCGAACGTCCGCATTACCTTGCGTTCCAATCGAACATTAATCCCCAGCTGCATAAAAAGCGAAATTAACGCTGTGCAAAAAACAAATACGTAGATAATCGAACAGCTATCCACGGAAGTTTAATAAGAAGCTAAAACGTGTATCGGAAACCAAAGGCATCCGTTACGAGGCAAACACCAGATATCTCATTCTATTGGAAACTGATATTCGTATCTATCCATTTTGCATCTGTTCGAAAAAACGGTGGAAAGAAATCACGATCCTCCGTGTTCTTCCGTTTTTCCGACCCAGTTCTGATATTGAAGTGGTTCGGTTATATTCAATACGTGAATATTTGTCAGTGTCAACAATATTTGTCGCGAGCCATCGTCACACTGTTCCAATAGGTGGTTTCAAAAATTGAAAGGAAAAAAATAGCTGCCGTCCTCTCTCACTCTATGGCTTTTCATTTCACGAGTTCGCTTTTCACTCAAGTGTATCACCAGTGCCACTATATTCGAAAGCTGAAAGATTTGTCAGTGACAACAACCGATCGTTACAAGCTGTACTGACGTATTTCAATTCCTGTTTTAACTTTGTTCTCTCCGTTCATGTAAATTGTTTTTTACATATTTTTTAGTTATTTCGATTAATCGATTTGTGTTCGAAGTGGAGGGATGTTGACTGTTATTATGCTGTCTTGAATGTTTTAGATTTATAGCTGGCTTTTGTGATCTTTGTGGCGAGTTTCATTCAATTTTGAGATGGAGAAGGTATAAGCACAGATTTCTGTGTTTTTGAGTATTTGAATTTCTTAGACAACGACTATCGGAATTTACAAATTCTTAAATATTATAAGTTAGAGTCAAAGAGCCCAAAAGTTAATTATCCCTAGATCAATTCTTAGGATCTTCTTTTGAACATGCCACATACGGATGTCCCACGAGTTGGCGCGTCAGCTATGACGCACTCGTGACGCACTCGCAGCTCAAATATTGTAAATTTTTTTCGTATTTTTTGTACGTGTGAATTTTCAATGTAGATGCAATAATTTACGTACGGATGTCTCACGAGTTGGCGCGTGAGCTATGACGCACTCGTGACGCACTCGCAGTTCTGAACACGTCAGAATCTTCATGCACCAACTCGTGGTTTGACATCGGTACATAAAGTCCACAAAATAAAAGTACATGTACGATAACAAAATTTCTTTAAATAAATTAGATCTAAAAAAACTACCTGGCGTTATAGTTGAGACAAGTCCAATAACCGAGCAATGATTTTCAATAAATTATCCCTAGCAGCATCCGGCAATTACCCCGAAATTTTATCGGGCAAGTAAATAACAATCAGGGCATAAATTGTTCCAAATAACGAAGCAAGCATCGGTCAGCAAATTCGTTTAAACAACGAACGATAATCAACGAACAAGCTCTCTCGATATAATGAACAGTAATCGATCCTGAAATTCTTGCCAATTCCTCTCATCAGCGAAAACGTTTTCAAACGAGGCACCAATAGTTCACAAACGATTCGATTACGCAGCTTCGCGTCGATTGATCACTCGAAAAAAAATAACGGGAGATTGCTTCTTCAACACGGTGCATCTCTCCCACATTTTTTTCTCTCTCTTTTACACCTCGGGGCCGTCTCTCTTTCAATGAAAGGCTGTTCTCTCTTTTGAAATTTCCGGCCGAACCATGTGCCCGTCCGTGTTTCTTTGATCCCCGCCTCAGCGAGCATCGCTACTCGTGCACTTGGTTGCACCGAAAATTAACGATATGCGCATATTTCTTTTCGCCAGAGAATATATTAAGGGTTGGAGTCCGCAGTAACTCTGTGCGTAAACACAAACGTAGCGGGGCATGCGATGTGCGAGAGAGAGGGACGCTTTCGTACTTTCGATCCTGCGTTTCGAAAATTGCATAAATTCACTTTCTGTGGATAGTTTTAGCACCGGTAGCTATACCCAATATTGCGCTGCTATCGTTTTTACGCCAACAAACATCACAGATTGAAGAAAACGAAAAATACGTGAGACGTAAGCGTTAGACAGACATAGATCTGAGAAATCAAGATGGCGGACCCTACACACACTGCGCCGTATTTTTCATTTTACAGAAAACTTAGACATTTACTCACCGAAAACGATAGCAGCGCAGCATTACTGTAATAGTACAATATCGCCTAGGTCCATTTTTTGTCAATTTATCACTTCTGGAAGACATGAGATCGAAAATACGATTAAGCGCACTGGCGCCTGCAAACGATGTCCCGCCGTACAATAATAGTTTCACGATTATCCGCTACGAGTGCTAGTAGTATTTGTCGCATGTTTTCGTGGTTTTGGGCAAGTTACCTACAACGTCAACAAAAACACGGAACGGTCGGTAACTACATATAGTATCCTGGATGTTTTGTTTATATTACGCATGCGCAGAAACTTTTTTTTATACAAAGAACCTCTAGAAAGAAAAGTCAAATGAGACACTTTTAATAATGCAGAGCCGCCGCAGGGGCAACGGCATCCTGGTTGAGGGCCCAGGATGCCCGACACGCTGCCCCGGGGTGGGACGGCGGTGCCTCGGTGGTCCGGGCACCGCCGTAAAGATTAGTTTGGTTTTATGGGGGAGGTCAAAATGACCTCAGAATGACATTTAATGGCGCGGGGGCCCAAGTCGAGTTCTTCAAGAATTCCTGGGGCCCCTTTATGTGTCGGGGAAGGACCACTGTGGGGGTTTTAGTGGGTAAGAATCCCACATAACCCCGCGCCCTCCCTCAAAGGGTGCGGGGAATCTTGGTGAAGATTTCCCCCACATAAAAAAAAAAAAAAAAAAAAAAAATAACAATGATGACGTAATTGGTTCTTGAATTCGAGCCATTTTGATTTTTCATTTTCCACGATGACATAATTAGTTTTTGAATCGGAGCACTTTTAATTTTTCGAAAGTTTGTTGGCAAAAATCCGGAAATTTTTGGTGAAAACCGGCTGCGCAGTCGGTAACCGTTAGAGTTAGGCATGCGCAGTAAGTTTTCCAAAAAGAGGCTTAACCCAGAAAAGTCGAAAAAGGCACTTTCCACGATGACGTAATTAGTTTTTGAATCGGAGCACTTTTAATTTTTCGAAAGTTTGTTGGCAAAAATCCGGAAATTTTTGGTGAAAACCGGCTGCGCAGTCGGTAACCGTTAGAGTTAGGCATGCGCAGTAAGTTTTCCAAAAAGAGGCTTATCCCAGAAAAGTCGAAAAAGGCACTTTCCACGATGACGTAATTAGTTTTTGAATCGGAGCACTTTTAATTTTTCGAAAGTTTGTTGGCAAAAATCCGGAAATTTTTGGTGAAAACCGGCTGCGCAGTCGGTAACCGTTAGAGTTAGGCATGCGCAGTAAGTTTTCCAAAAAGAGGCTTAACCCAGAAAAGTCGAAAAAGGCACTTTCCACGATGACGTAATTAGTTTTTGAATCGGAGCACTTTTAATTTTTCGAAAGTTTGTTGGCAAAAATCCGGAAATTTTTGGTGAAAACCGGCTGCGCAGTCGGTAACCGTTAGAGTTAGGCATGCGCAGTAAGTTTTCCAAAAAGAGGCTTAACCCAGAAAAGTCGAAAAAGGCACTTTCCACGATGACGTAATTAGTTTTTGAATCGGAGCACTTTTAATTTTTCGAAAGTTTGTTGGCAAAAATCCGGAAATTTTTGGTGAAAACCGGCTGCGCAGTCGGTAACCGTTAGAGTTAGGCATGCGCAGTAAGTTTTCCAAAAAGAGGCTTAACCCAGAAAAGTCGAAAAAGGCACTTTCCACGATGACGTAATTAGTTTTTGAATCGGAGCACTTTTAATTTTTCGAAAGTTTGTTGGCAAAAATCCGGAAATTTTTGGTGAAAACCGGCTGCGCAGTCGGTAACCGTTAGAGTTAGGCATGCGCAGTAAGTTTTCCAAAAAGAGGCTTAACCCAGAAAAGTCGAAAAAGGCACTTTCCACGATGACGTAATTAGTTTTTGAATCGGAGCACTTTTAATTTTTCGAAAGTTTGTTGGCAAAAATCCGGAAATTTTTGGTGAAAACCGGCTGCGCAGTCGGTAACCGTTAGAGTTAGGCATGCGCAGTAAGTTTTCCAAAAAGAGGCTTAACCCAGAAAAGTCGAAAAAGGCACTTTCCACGATGACGTAATTAGTTTTTGAATCGGAGCACTTTTAATTTTTCGAAAGTTTGTTGGCAAAAATCCGGAAATTTTTGGTGAAAACCGGCTGCGCAGTCGGTAACCGTTAGAGTTAGGCATGCGCAGTAAGTTTTCCAAAAAGAGGCTTAACCCAGAAAAGTCGAAAAAGGCACTTTCCACGATGACGTAATTAGTTTTTGAATCGGAGCACTTTTAATTTTTCGAAAGTTTGTTGGCAAAAATCCGGAAATTTTTGGTGAAAACCGGCTGCGCAGTCGGTAACCGTTAGAGTTAGGCATGCGCAGTAAGTTTTCCAAAAAGAGGCTTAACCCAGAAAAGTCGAAAAAGGCACTTTCCACGATGACGTAATTAGTTTTTGAATCGGAGCACTTTTAATTTTTCGAAAGTTTGTTGGCAAAAATCCGGAAATTTTTGGTGAAAACCGGCTGCGCAGTCGGTAACCGTTAGAGTTAGGCATGCGCAGTAAGTTTTCCAAAAAGAGGCTTAACCCAGAAAAGTCGAAAAAGGCACTTTCCACGATGACGTAATTAGTTTTTGAATCGGAGCACTTTTAATTTTTCGAAAGTTTGTTGGCAAAAATCCGGAAATTTTTGGTGAAAACCGGCTGCGCAGTCGGTAACCGTTAGAGTTAGGCATGCGCAGTAAGTTTTCCAAAAAGAGGCTTAACCCAGAAAAGTCGAAAAAGGCACTTTCCACGATGACGTAATTAGTTTTTGAATCGGAGCACTTTTAATTTTTCGAAAGTTTGTTGGCAAAAATCCGGAAATTTTTGGTGAAAACCGGCTGCGCAGTCGGTAACCGTTAGAGTTAGGCATGCGCAGTAAGTTTTCCAAAAAGAGGCTTAACCCAGAAAAGTCGAAAAAGGCACTTTCCACGATGACGTAATTAGTTTTTGAATCGGAGCACTTTTAATTTTTCGAAAGTTTGTTGGCAAAAATCCGGAAATTTTTGGTGAAAACCGGCTGCGCAGTCGGTAACCGTTAGAGTTAGGCATGCGCAGTAAGTTTTCCAAAAAGAGGCTTAACCCAGAAAAGTCGAAAAAGGCACTTTCCACGATGACGTAATTGGTTTTTGAATCGGAGCACTTTTAATTTTTCGAAAGTTTGTTGGCAAAAATCCGGAAATTTTTGGTGAAAACCGGCTGCGCAGTCGGTAACCGTTAGAGTTAGGCATGCGCAGTAAGTTTTCCAAAAAGAGGCTTAACCCAGAAAAGTCGAAAAAGGCACTTTCCACGATGACGTAATTAGTTTTTGAATCGGAGCACTTTTAATTTTTCGAAAGTTTGTTGGCAAAAATCCGGAAATTTTTGGTGAAAACCGGCTGCGCAGTCGGTAACCGTTAGAGTTAGGCATGCGCAGTAAGTTTTCCAAAAAGAGGCTTAACCTAGAAAAGTCGAAAAAGGCACTTTCCACGATGACGTAATTAGTTTTTGAATCGGAGCACTTTTAATTTTTCGAAAGTTTGTTGGCAAAAATCCGGAAATTTTTGGTGAAAACCGGCTGCGCAGTCGGTAACCGTTAGAGTTAGGCATGCGCAGTAAGTTTTCCAAAAAGAGGCTTAACCTAGAAAAGTCGAAAAAGGCACTTTCCACGATGACGTAATTAGTTTTTGAATCGGAGCACTTTTAATTTTTCGAAAGTTTGTTGGCAAAAATCCGGAAATTTTTGGTGAAAACCGGCTGCGCAGTCGGTAACCGTTAGAGTTAGGCATGCGCAGTAAGTTTTCCAAAAAGAGGCTTAACCTAGAAAAGTCGAAAAAGGCACTTTCCACGATGACGTAATTAGTTTTTGAATCGGAGCACTTTTAATTTTTCGAAAGTTTGTTGGCAAAAATCCGGAAATTTTTGGTGAAAACCGGCTGCGCAGTCGGTAACCGTTAGAGTTAGGCATGCGCAGTAAGTTTTCCAAAAAGAGGCTTAACCTAGAAAAGTCGAAAAAGGCACTTTCCACGATGACGTAATTAGTTTTTGAATCGGAGCACTTTTAATTTTTCGAAAGTTTGTTGGCAAAAATCCGGAAATTTTTGGTGAAAACCGGCTGCGCAGTCGGTAACCGTTAGAGTTAGGCATGCGCAGTAAGTTTTCCAAAAAGAGGCTTAACCTAGAAAAGTCGAAAAAGGCACTTTCCACGATGACGTAATTAGTTTTTGAATCGGAGCACTTTTAATTTTTCGAAAGTTTGTTGGCAAAAATCCGGAAATTTTTGGTGAAAACCGGCTGCGCAGTCGGTAACCGTTAGAGTTAGGCATGCGCAGTAAGTTTTCCAAAAAGAGGCTTAGCCCAGAAAAGTCGAAAAAGGCACTTTCCACGATGACGTAATTAGTTTTTGAATCGGAGCACTTTTAATTTTTCGAAAGTTTGTTGGCAAAAATCCGGAAATTTTTGGTGAAAACCGGCTGCGCAGTCGGTAACCGTTAGAGTTAGGCATGCGCAGTAAGTTTTCCAAAAAGAGGCTTAGCCCAGAAAAGTCGAAAAAGGCACTTTCCACGATGACGTAATTAGTTTTTGAATCGGAGCACTTTTAATTTTTCGAAAGTTTGTTGGCAAAAATCCGGAAATTTTTGGTGAAAACCGGCTGCGCAGTCGGTAACCGTTAGAGTTAGGCATGCGCAGTAAGTTTTCCAAAAAGAGGCTTAACCCAGAAAAGTCGAAAAAGGCACTTTCCACGATGACGTAATTAGTTTTTGAATCGGAGCACTTTTAATTTTTCGAAAGTTTGTTGGCAAAAATCCGGAAATTTTTGGTGAAAACCGGCTGCGCAGTCGGTAACCGTTAGAGTTAGGCATGCGCAGTAAGTTTTCCAAAAAGAGGCTTAACCCAGAAAAGTCGAAAAAGGCACTTTCCACGATGACGTAATTAGTTTTTGAATCGGAGCACTTTTAATTTTTCGAAAGTTTGTTGGCAAAAATCCGGAAATTTTTGGTGAAAACCGGCTGCGCAGTCGGTAACCGTTAGAGTTAGGCATGCGCAGTAAGTTTTCCAAAAAGAGGCTTAACCTAGAAAAGTCGAAAAAGGCACTTTCCACGATGACGTAATTAGTTTTTGAATCGGAGCACTTTTAATTTTTCGAAAGTTTGTTGGCAAAAATCCGGAAATTTTTGGTGAAAACCGGCTGCGCAGTCGGTAACCGTTAGAGTTAGGCATGCGCAGTAAGTTTTCCAAAAAGAGGCTTAACCCAGAAAAGTCGAAAAAGGCACTTTCCACGATGACGTAATTAGTTTTTGAATCGGAGCACTTTTAATTTTTCGAAAGTTTGTTGGCAAAAATCCGGAAATTTTTGGTGAAAACCGGCTGCGCAGTCGGTAACCGTTAGAGTTAGGCATGCGCAGTAAGTTTTCCAAAAAGAGGCTTAACCTAGAAAAGTCGAAAAAGGCACTTTCCACGATGACGTAATTAGTTTTTGAATCGGAGCACTTTTAATTTTTCGAAAGTTTGTTGGCAAAAATCCGGAAATTTTTGGTGAAAACCGGCTGCGCAGTCGGTAACCGTTAGAGTTAGGCATGCGCAGTAAGTTTTCCAAAAAGAGGCTTAGCCTAGAAAAGTCGAAAAAGGCACTTTCCACGATGACGTAATTAGTTTTTGAATCGGAGCACTTTTAATTTTTCGAAAGTTTGTTGGCAAAAATCCGGAAATTTTTGGTGAAAACCGGCTGCGCAGTCGGTAACCGTTAGAGTTAGGCATGCGCAGTAAGTTTTCCAAAAAGAGGCTTAACCTAGAAAAGTCGAAAAAGGCACTTTCCACGATGACGTAATTAGTTTTTGAATCGGAGCACTTTTAATTTTTCGAAAGTTTGTTGGCAAAAATCCGGAAATTTTTGGTGAAAACCGGCTGCGCAGTCGGTAACCGTTAGAGTTAGGCATGCGCAGTAAGTTTTCCAAAAAGAGGCTTAGCCCAGAAAAGTCGAAAAAGGCACTTTCTACGATGACGTAATTAGTTTTTGAATCGGAGCACTTTTAATTTTTCGAAAGTTTGTTGTCGAAAATCCGACTTCGAAATTTCGTATGAGGAGAACATATATTGTGAGGTTTTTTATTTGTTGTATTTCCGTAGGTTTGTGTAATGTTTCTGAACGCTTGGGAAAGGTTTTTTAAATAAATACACGGTTTATTCTTTTCACTTGTCGTTTATTCAAATTTTATATTCAAGTTGGTTTGTGTAACGTTTCTGAACGTTTGGGAAAGGTTTTTTTAAATAAATACACAGTTTATTCTTTTCACTTAAGGTTTATTCAAATTTTATATTCAAGTTGATTTGTGTAATGTTTCTGAACGTTTGGGAAAGGTTTTTGTAAATAAATACACAGTTTATTCTTTTCACTTAAGGTTTATTCAAATTTTATATTGCATACAAGTTGTAAATACATTGAAATTACATAGGGCTACATTGCATACATACATACACTCATACATACATACGTACAATTGTTAATATAATAGTCTGTTCTTATATCTATATACAATACATGATACGAATATAGAATAGTTACTCATAATATTAATATAATATCGATCTACGATCTCGATAGAACCGCATAAATGTCATTACAGTGCGCCAGAAGCGTTAGAAAATCATATTTCATAATTCATATTAAAATTATCACAAAAAAAAAAAAAAAAAAATGAAAAACAACATGAAAAAAGGAAGTGATCCTGCGCCCAAAAGCATCCGGTGATTACGAGGCAAGACTCCTAAACGCTTCCTTCCTCTTTTTGCGCATGCTGCGATTGGGAAGCTTGGCTCGAGCCTCGAGCCCGTTTTCCTACATGTTTCTTGATGTTTAAAAGTAGATTGATAGATATGGCAACAGCGTAACGATCCTGCAACTATGCCTCGTGTCGTTTCTCTACCAGAAGTTGGTGGTTAATACGAATTCATTTTAGGTACAGTCGTAGGTCTCATCGGTAGATGGTGCAACGGCAGTTGTATCATTTGCGGCCTTTTTATTTCCACTATTCTCCTCCGCTCATGGACATCGGCGCTTCGTTCGATTCGGAGGTAGACAAAAACGGCATCCTACACTTAACGTGGATACGTTTTGTATTTCGGAAACGGCGTTAAATATGGAAAAATGTTTCAAAAGTTGTAGGATATCAAGGGTTGTTGGTGAACCACCATTTATTGCACATTTTAGCCACCACGTTTTCAAAACACTACCTGTGTTTTTTGCGCGAGTCCCAAGATACGGATCTTCAAAGTTGACATATCGTCGGCATTCACATTACACATGGTGCACCGTGCGAAGGTCTCACTCCACTTATGTGTTCAGCTCTTTGTAACGCGAGAATATTTGGGGAAAATGGATAATGTTAAAAGACGTTTTTTTTTGTGAATTTTAAACTTTAAGAGTTTAATGATTTTTGGGATTTAGAATTTAGGAATGTTGAATTCTGGAAATTTAAGAACATACATTTATTCTTGAGAAATAGTAGAATTCCACCTTCGAAATTTAGAAATCTGAAAACCTTGAAAGTTGATAACTTTTGGTAATTTTGAAAATTTGACAATTTGGAAATTTTCATATTTGATAGCTTGAAAATTATGAATTTTTGAAAATTGGGAATTTAAGAATTTGAGAAAATGAAGCAAAAATTTTTTGATTTAGAAAATCACAAATTCAAAAATTTGACTACTTGAAACCCCAGAAGTCCAAAACTACAAAAATTCCAAATTTCCAAAACAAAATATTCAAATCATAATCTACCCATACTGTATCAATAATAAAATCAAAATAAATTTATAAAACTTAAATCTCACAATTTGCAGTCCACCAAATCTCCACGCATTAAAAAACCTCCCTTAAAACCAGAAAAGAAATATCAGACTCAATTAAGAAAAAGCACCTGTACTTCGAACCACGTAACTATCATGTCTCAGTCGAGCTGCTAATTAAATTTAATTAGACCCTGATGTGTGTGCAGGTTTCTTTAATTGCTCCAATAGAATTGAACGAGCTTGCGGCCACGTCCCTCGATCCTAATATTTATGATTATTGTTCATTGAAAATTAAATTTCACGTTCACCAGGTTAAGGAGGAGGTTAATTAGTGCTGAGAAGGGGAACTTTAAGCTGCTGATGATTCAGCAGGTAACTTTGTTCGATAGTCTGACGCCAGCAATATGAGCCATTTCGGCTTAACTAATTCCAAGACCTGCTGTTACGCAGGCTTGCCGCAACATTTAAGGCTTATATCCAACAAATATCTATCTTCTGTTAACAATTTGTACTTCAGAAACGTTTGTCATTATAATTAAACATCATCAAATATATATAACAGACTGTTATGGATAATATTTTTAATTTCATGTTTTAAGGTTATGTTCGAAGTTTATGATTTCAGGTTATATATCAAGGTCATGTTTGAAAGTTACTTTTAATGGTTACGTTTAAATGTTGTGTTTAATGGCTACATTTGAAGGTTATGTTTTAACGTTGTGTCTTGAGATGAAGTTTGAGGGTTATAGTTGAAGGTTATGTTTATAGGTTATGTTCAAAGGTTAGGTTTCGACATTGTATCTTAAGATTCTGTTTGAGAATTATACTTGAAGGTTATGTTTTAAGGTTATATTTTAACGTTGTGTTTTAAGATTATGTTTGAGTGTTATATTTGTAGGTTATGTTTATAGGTTATGTTCTAAAGTTATGTTTAAAGGTTATGTTTTAAGGTTGTGTTTAAGTGTTTTGTTGAATTGTTATGTTCAAATGTTACGTTTGAATGTTAGGTTTAAAGAACATGATTAGAGGTTATGTTTGAAGATTATGTTTAGAGGTTATGTTTGAAGATTATGTTTAGAGGTTATGTTTTAAAATTAATGTTTGAAGAATATGTTTGAGTGTTACATTTGAAGGTTCTGTTTTAAGGTTATGTCTTAAGGTTATGTTTAAAGATAATGTTTAATAATTACATTTGAAATACCATAAATATTTGTACAGAACAAAAAATCAGAATTTCCTAAATAAACGATAAAAATAAATAACACCGAAAATATTAAATTTCTACGTAATTAGCACACGAAAGATTGGTACTGTTTTCTCTGATTCCCAGAGCAATTTATCGGTACAGCTTTCATCAAAACCTGCAGATTCAGCGATAATTTACAAACCGAAATACACAGGGGTTTATGAAGTGACCCAATTATTAATATCTGTTATTAATTGTCTTTAATGAACGCGTTCCAAAGAGAGTATTTAGCGATTTCGTCCGAAATATCAAACCAATATATACATCGCTGTACTAAGCAGAAAATCGATTGCATTTCAATCAAATTAATTTGTACAATTACTTCTTCATGGTCGTAGATTATGTTCGATAAAATCTTTTCGTGTTGAAAGCTAATGGGACGTCAGGGAATTCAATGGATGCTGTTTATGCAATTAAATCTGATTAAGAACATTTTTCATGACAAATTCACAAATTCACTAATTTAAATATTCTCAGTCTCAGAGTCTCAAATTCCCAAATTTCCAAATTGTTAAATTTTCACATTCGAAATTTTCAATTTCCCAAATTCCTACAGCCAATTTAAAAAATTATCATACTTGAAATTTATATCTTCCCAAATCCCCAAATCCCCAAATTTCCAAATTCACAAATTGTGAAATTTTCACATTCGAAATTTTCAGTTTCCCAAATTCCTAAAATCCCAAATTAAAAAATTATCATACTTGAAATTTATGTCTTCCCAAATTTCCAAATTGTTAAATTATCACATTTGAATTTTGCAACATCCCCAAGTTCCAAATTCCCAAATTTCTACATTTGAAATTTCCAGCTCCCCAAATCCCTAAATTTTAATATTCCACACTTCTCTCTTCCCTAACTCTCACCTCCCCAATTCCCACATTTAAAATTTACAATCCATCAAAGTCCTAAATCCCCAAATGCAAAACGTCCCCTTAATATCCCCCTCAACAAAAATTCACCTAATTCTCTCACCAGGTTCCCCATACTAGGTATACCTCTCCACCTAGATGTCCCTCCACTTCAGACCACCTCAGACCAACCTACTTCCTCCACATCCGCCAACAGTACAACTACAGCGTCTGTACGCTTCAAAAACGTATTCGTGCCAATCAGGAACCTGATCCAAATCCCCAAATTCAAAACGACCCCTCAACCAAAATTGCTTCCACCCATCTGCGTAACCTCTCCACCTAGCTCTCCCCACACCGGTCCAACCAATCTACTTCCACATCCCCATCCGCAAAATCGCAGCGTTAAAACGCTTATAAAATATCGTACTCGTGTCACGTACCTGGGTGTAGGCGTCGTCCTGATAGGGCGTCCTGCGATGGCACTCGTCGTAGCACCTGCCATCGTATCCGCTCGGTGGGCGTGGATACGGGTCCTGTACCGCAGCTGCAGCTGCACAGCAATCCGGTATCTGAGCCTGGTAGGTCTCGTAGGGACACTTGTCGGGTTGGCCAGCAGTTCGGGGCACCTGGTGCACTCGCTCCTGGGGCCCGGTCCCGTAACCGGCACCACCGGAGTGATGCATCGTCCACCCGTCGATCCACTAACTCGATCACCACGATCACTGCATCGTCGCGCGATTTAACACCACGTACCTCGTCTTTCTCGCGGCCCACTTTTCGTTCGGGTCCATCGTCACTTCATTACCCGCGTCACTTGTTCTGCCACCTCTAGCCAGGACCTGAGATACACCTGAAGAGCGCAGGGTGAGACAGGCAGAAACTGTCTCACCCCGCTGCTATTTCTCGGCCGCACCAGATCTTGGGTGTCCCGTTTCGGTCAGACTTTTTTGCGTTACACGGTTACTCTGCAAATTTCATCAGATTGGTTACGGGTACAGCGAAAGTTTGAGGAATTATAGGGTACAAATTCAAAGTGTTGTAATAATCTGTACTAGTCTGGTCACAAATGGCAGTTTTCACAAATGTGCTAGAGTCATGTGTCCTATCTGAATGTGGGGATGGAAGTGTTACCCTAGAACTATCTATATACCATATGAGATCATGGGTATACCGTATGAGTGGGACTTTGGTCTTATTAGATCTCATTTATAGTTGAATGTCCTTATGAGTCTTGTACCATACTTAGTTCGCCCTAACTGAGCGAACAGTTAGGAAGTGTCTCACCCTGCAACTATTTCTATACCATACATCTTGGATATCCCACATCAGTAATCCCATATCCCACATCCTAACGAGCCTTATTTGTACCTTAATTGGATAGCTGAGTACCCTTGTGAGTCATGTGTCCTATCTGAATGTGGGGATGGAAGTGTTACCCTAGAACTATCTATATACCATATGAGATCATGGGTATACTGTATGAGTGTGACTTTGCTCTTATTAGATCTCATTTATAGTTCAGTGTCCTTACGAGTCTTGTACCATAGTTAAATATCTTTCTGAATATCTTCCTGAGTCGTGTATCTTGATATCTGAGCGAACAGTTAGGAAGTCTGTAACTATTTCCCTGTAACCACCCTGTAACTATTTCCAAACCATACATCTTGGATATCCCACATCAGTAATCCCATATCCCATATCCTAACAAGCCCTAAAACCCTTTACCTTAAGGTAAATATCTTAATTAGCTGAACCTTGAATTTTATCTTATCCCGAGTCTAATTGAGCAGTACCTCCCCTCACGTATTTCACATCTGAAAATATCTGAAGAATTTCTCGAACGACCGTGAATATGCTGTTTGCAATTTTTCGGGTATATTCCAGTGACTCATGCTTTGTGCGGGTACACGGCTTTAGGTGCACTTCGAGAAGCTACATGTTACTAGAGATTCTGTATGTTCATATGTTATTAGACATCACGTATGCACTTTGGTTGTCTGCTACTGGAAGTTTTACTGCCTTATGTACTTTATGTGGATTAAGATTACGGTCCCATCATGATGTGCAGAGTCACATGATTTGAGACTGGGTACCATATGTTGTTAGGCATACTTTATGTTCTTTGATAATTCAAGTCGTGTTGACAGTTTAGGTGTTGGATTTTGAGGTGCCTTATGGCAGAGTCTTGTACTTCGTGTGGATAAGAATATGTTTCTATTATGATATTCAAGATTTGGGGCTGAGTACCATATGTTGTTAGACATGCTTTATGTTCTTTGATAATTCAAGTCGTGTTGACAGTTAAGGTGCTGGAATTTGGGATGCCTTGTGGCATTAGGGCTGTGTTTCTATTATGATATTCAAGGTTAGATTTAGGGCTGAGTGTCATGTGTTACAGCTTTCTTACATCCTGTGTTAATTTAAGTTATTCTGATACTATATATTGTATGATACTAGATGTCTTAGTATGGTATTAGATATTTTAATGTCTTATAACAGAATTGAACTTGAATTGAATTTCACTAATCAAAACGTCAGTGGAAGTTTTATGTCAGTATATTGTCTATCCACCAATGGCCCATAAAGTAACTTATTACCTACAGTTACCTTACGTCATATTACAAATTAGAACAATTTGAACTGACATGTTTCATCAAATCCGAAATTCGTTAAGAGACTACTATATAAAACAATGTCAGAACTAATTTTAACGCATAATGGGATAGAATCAGATACTCAAAGAAAATCTTCTACAACGTCCAATTATGGTTTATATATAGGAAAGTACAGCGTTCGAGGGGTTGGCAAGGCTGATCGGTCGATTCCAATTTACCACGGGTTATTCTTCGTACGAGGCCATTATTTTCTTCCATATTTCTTGCACAGAATGTTCTGGAAATCTCCCTTCTCTTCTCTCTCCTGTTCTTTCTTAAATTCAAAGACATACCATTGAAGGCGATATCGATAGATAAAAGCTTGAATCGAACGATTGAACAATTTCCTGGAAGCAAGCTACTCCGCGAACACTCGAGAAATATATCGCTACCTATCTTTGTACGTGTTGCAAAAAACGAAGGTCTTGTTATTTCAATCGACGCTCCTGAACGTGCTTGAGACCTTCAGACAATTATCTTCGGGGATGATCCGTTCGAAAATTACTTCTGCTTCGAACTTTAATTGCACGAGGTATCGGAGTTTTGTTGGGTTACAGTTTTTATCGAGATAGGTTGTAAAGGATAATTATCTTGTTAGAATGTACAGCGAGCATTTCCATCTACAGCCGAATTTTACCTAAACCGATAGAAAATCAGAAACTGTTTTCCCTCGGCAATGTCACAAAAATTGTACGGCCAGTCCAAGCTTTTGTAAAACGTAAAAATTCTTCGGAGACACTCTCGAACAAACGGTGATCAAGTACGTCGCAAAATAAACTAGTCGTTCGAAGTGAAATTCATAGAGTCCACTTATGTTCACTCGTATCCTAATGATTCGTCGTTTAATCGTCGCTTAATATTGCTGACGCTGTGACGCACGTACACTCAGTTCTTAACCTTTTGCCTTATGATTTATCAGGTGCGTCAGTCGGAACTAACTGATCACAGCTACGATATTAAAACAGAGAAGAAAAGTTGAAGTATTATGTCGATTTTGTATTCGGCAATCCTTGACCATGCAAATTATAATTGGACTTGAACTCCAAATTGAAGCGTATTCAAAATTCGAGTAAGATTTGGCAGGTTTGAAGCGTGCAGATGTGGGTTGAGTGCGTCATGTGTGGCTTGAGTGCGTCACGTTTGAGTTGACTATATCATGTGTAGATTGAGTGCGTCATGTGTAGCTTGAATGTGTCATATGTGGCTTGAGTGCATTATGTAGGTTTGAGTGCGTCATGTAGTTTTGAGTGCGTCATGTAGGTTTGAGTGCGTCATGTAGGTTTGAGTGCGTCATGTAAGTTTGAGTGCGTCATGTAGGTTTGAGTGCGTCACATGTGAGTTGACTATATCATGTGTGGATTGAGTGCGTCATATCTAGCTTGAGTGCGTCATATGTAACTTGAGTGCGTCATATGTAGCTTGAGTGCGTATAAATTCTGTCGAACAAAATTTGAAATTCATTTTCCTATCCCCAAATTATGATCTCGAAGGAAAATTGAGATATTTATTTGAACGAATTTATAACGCAAGATCGCAAGTCACGCTATCCGCCTTATTAAAGATCTCCAGCGAATTATAACGATCTTAAAATTGTAACCACATAAATCAACTTCAAATTCGTCTTCAATTACTCCACACGATCAGTCCCTCCAAAGATGCTCATCAATCTTCAGCCACGAAGAAAGAAAGCGAAATCTGTTCTCATTTCCCATCGAGATCTCATCTTTCATTCGTTAAAATCCGCAGACAGATATGTCCAGGAAAATTTACATTTCACCTGGCCATTTTGAGAAACGATGATTCGATCAGAAATCTATTCATCGAATCAAAGTTTGCTGCAGTTGAAATATTATTTGTTGTACGACGAATTAATTAGTTCATAAAATTTGCATTGTGATAGGAGGAATGACTAACATCCGTAACATCCCGTACACCTATCAAAAATAGTTAACCTTTCAACCTACATGTGTCAAAACTTCCCTCAAATGTATCCTCTGACAAAAATATTGTACATTTCTTGAAACGTGCTGTACACTTTGTTCCAACTCATCTAACGTTCGCCAGTATTCTCCAAACACCACTTCCGGTGTACGTGTCCTTATTCCATCAGTTTCCTCCTGCAGCGTCTTCCGGGTCGCCAATTTCTTTGCTCTCGACCAAAGGATACTTTCTATTCGTCGAGAAGAGGAAAGCTTTTCCGGCCTTTCAATGATCAGCCAGAGGATAAAGAGCGAAATGGAAACAAGAAGCAAAGAGAACTCTCTGCTCCTTCGGGGCTTTGACGATTCAAAGTGGATGTGCAGCTTGTAATAACGCTGATTAGAAAAAGGCCAGCTCCGTTCGTTACTTGACCGGTTCTCGATTATTACGACGTCCGGACCTCGGTCAAATGTGTCTCGCGAACTTTGTTGAAGCTTTCTTATTACGTTCCTCTTTGAGGAATGTACGGATATATTTTTGAGAATGCAGGAAAATGCTGGAGGAAGCTTTTCGTTTTAAGATTCATGTGAACGTATTACTGTCATCAGATGAATGCATCTAATAATTAGACTACGGATGTTTAGGTACTTGTGATATGTTTTGGACTGTAAAGTGGTGTAGCTCAGTTTGGTCTTCATACTCCAGTTATCAAATTTTCAAAGTTTCACATTTTCCACTTCTAACGTTCTTAAATTTGCACATTTCTTAATCTTCAAATTACCTAATCTTCACATTCTCAAATTTACAATTTCTGCAACCTCCAAATACTCAAATTTATAAATTTTCAAACCTACAAATTCTGAAGTTTCCCAAAATTTCCGACACTAATCAGCAATTCGCAGGCGTACAGATTTGCGAACTTAAAAGTTCGAAATGTGGAAATGAGCGTAATTAAAAGCATCGAGCATAAAAATTCATGGCGTACGACAGTGCGCCCCGATCATCAAAGTCCGTTAAATCCATAATCTAAAGAGGACTTCGTCCTTGGTCCTCGTCACGACCATTCATTTTCCCTTTGCTGTTCCTTGCCAGGACTGTGCTGCCTCATCAGAAGGCTTTCCACGAAGTGGAAAGTTCTTTCAGGCTTTCAGCGATCACAGAGCTCGAAGAGGACAGAGTCGAGAGAAAACGAAGGATGAAGAACAAGGATGGGGTTAAGGACTAGTCACTATGATTTCCTTCGAGTTAGTGTCCTGTTTTATTCATCGGTGTGCAAGGCAGGAATTCAGTAGGGATTTAGAAATTTACGGTGTGTGTCGCATAGTCAACAATGGTAAGTGACGATCAAGCTACATATGACGCAGTCAATCTACATATGACGCACTCAAGCTAGACATGATGCACTCAATCTACACATGATATAGTCAACTCACATGTGACGCACTCAAACCTACATGACGCACTCAAACTTACATGACGCACTCAACCCACATCTCCACGCTTCAAACCTGCCAAATCTCACTCGAATTTTGAATACGCTTCAATTTGGAGTTCAAGTCCAATTATAATTTGCATGGTCAAGGATTGCCGAATACAAAATCGACATAACACTTCAACTTTTCTTCTCTGTTTTAATATCGTAGCTGTGATCAGTTAGTTCCGACTGACACACCTGATAAATCATAAGGCAAAGGGTTAAGAACTGAGTGTATGTGCGTCACAGCGTCAGCAATATTAAGCGACGATTAAACGACGAATCATTAGGATACGAGTGAACATAAGTGGACTCTATGAATTTCACTTCGAACGACTAGTTTATTTTGCAACGTACTTGATCACCGTTTGTTCGAGAGTGTCTCCGAAGAATTTTTACGTTTTACAAAAGCTCGAAGTGGCCGTACAATTTTTGTGACATTGCCGAGGGAAAACAGTTTCTGATTTTCTATCGGTTTAGCTAAAATTTGGCTGGAGATGGAAATGCGAGGGAGGTATGAAGCGTGTCTGGTTTACCGCAGTGGCCTGAGCAAGTAAAAGCAAGCAATACCTCACGAATAGTTCACTGCAAACGAAAGACTCTACTTGTGAGTAACAATAAAAAAATACTCGCTAGAATGTAATGTCTCCTTGGGACTGGTCAGTACGATTTCCTTGGAGTTAGTGTACTGTTTTATTCATCAGTGTGGTTGCAAGGCCACGGAACGATTGGTAGCCTTCAGTGTAGGGTGAGTTTATCCCGTGGACACTCGATTAACGAAGAGAATCTTGTTTTTGTTTCGTTGTCCACATGCTGAGGATGAACCCAATCGAATTTAAGGACGGTTCATCTAACGAATTAACGGACTTTCGAACTGTGTTTAAACTGAATTTAAGGTGTGTTAAAAGAGAACGGATTTTCAGGAATGTTATTTATTTTTAAATGTGGTACGATGTAAATGTGTGATTGTACGGTGTGCTGATGTAGAGTAGATAGTTTTTAGAAATTGGGTTTTTTGAGGTGGTGTTTCGGTATTAAAATTTGGGGATTTTGAGTTCTTGGGAGTTTAGTAATTTGGCAATTCCGAAATTTCGTAATTTGGGGATTTGGAGGCTTGCTAATTTCAAATTGTTCGAAATTACAAACTTGAAAATTTCGAATTTCAGTATTTTATAAATTTGAAAGTTTCGAAGTTTATAATTGTAGAAACTTGAAATTTCCAAAATTCAAATACTTGTCCAAACACAGCACACCTCATTTTCATAAAAATCAATCACTATCAATTTCCCAAGTACAAAACTCATCCAATAAATAAAAAAAATATAATATAACCAACAACAGTAAATATTCGTTAAACCTATCTCCCAAACAATGGCATCTCCCTTACATTTTCTTCTCAACGATCGAACGCGTCAGAAGAAGTTTCCCGGATCATTTCGCTTCCGTGTTATTGACAAATAAGCACCGACGAATTATCGGCGAAATGGGCGAAATAAAGGCGTGATACTCCTCCCTGTATCGGCGGATCAACAAGATGATTTTCTGTGAGGGTAGAAAAGAGGTCGTTGAAGCGAGACGAGTCTTCATCGTTTGGAAGCTGCCGGCTTCGTTCGTCTTTTCGTCGAGAGATGATCATCAATCTTCTAGGGCAAGGGTAACACGTTCATCTCCCAATTACGGCCATCTTCCCTCGGGCAAAGAGGATTTGCATCCTGCAAGAAGCCTACTGCAATGCACGCTCCAGCAGCCTTCGATAAATCGACTTCTTCGCGGACAATTCCTTATTCTACGGTCTCGAGCGCGGATGAACTCGCTGATGGAAAGCTTCTGCAAGCTTCGGGCTTTTGTTCATATTTTCGGAAGCGTAATTTGGGAACCTGACCTAACCTCGATAGGAAAATTCAGAAATTGAAGAATAGCGAAATTGAGATATTGGGAAAATAGGAAAATAAAAATTGTGAAATTTGAAAATTCTGAAATTGGGAAATTGGTAAACTGCAAAACTGGAAAATTGGAAAATTGCAATGGTACTGAACAAATCTTGAAAATTCTTCAATTTCAGAGACTAAAAATTTCTAAATAAGAAAATCTAATTTTTAGTTTCAGAGAATTTAGAAAAAAAATCTTGCAAAATCAACATGAAAATTGCAAGACTCACTAATATAAAAATTCCTAAATTTAAAAATATGCAACATTAAAAATCTTTTAATTAAAATTTCAGTACTTCCACAACAACTGTTAAACAACTGCCATAGTAAAACTACTCTCACTTCAATTATCATCCTTCCTTATTAATTAATTAAAGTGCATTTTCTTGCAAACTAGAATGCAATTTCTGACAACCTGACCAATAGAAAGTTTCTATGGGACTTTCTCGATACTTTACGTACTGTGAGCCTGTTACACGTGTGCTGTGATAGTAGTGCATCGGTAGAATTGAGAAATAGGCGAGCCGGAAGGGAAACGAGAAAGTTATCCCAGGATTCCCAGTAATGTAGTCTTTTTCCCGAGGAGAGAAGAAACGTACGTGCACCTTGGAAGAAAAAGAGGATGACTCCTAACAAGAAAGATCTCTCTTTTGAGACGAAGACCAACCAGAGATGTACACGATGTTTTAGAAATCAGAGCTTCTTTGGATAAAAGATGTTCTTTAAATGTGAAGTTACTGCGGTTTAATCAACTCTATTGTGCTTCTTATTAATCTGATCAATGATTGATATTTGTGATTCAGAATTCTTGATTTAAAGTGTATAGGTAAATTCACGATTTCTTAATTTTCAAATTTTGTAGCTTTTCAATTTTTTTAAGTCCACAATTTTCTAATATCTCAATTTCCCACTTTTTCAATTCCCCAATTCATCAATTTCTCAATTTTCTAATTTCTCAATTTTGCAATTTTCTAATTTTCCAATTTCTCAATTTTGCAATTTTCGAATTTTGGAATTTTGCAATTTCTCAATTTCTCAATTTTCAATTTTCTAATTTTCTAATTTTCCAATTTTCCAATTTTCCAATTTTGCAATTTGTCAATTTCCAATTTTCTAATTTTCCAATTTTGCAATTTTCTAATTCACCATTTTTCTAATTTTCCAATTTCTCAATTTTGCAATTTTCTAATTTTCCAATTTCTCAATTTTGCAATTTTCTAATTTTGCAATTGCTCAATTTTCCAACTTCCCAATTTCTAATCTACCAGTTTCCTAGTTTATCTATTTCTTATTCAATACCACTGAACTTTTTCTACAATTAAACTACAATAAGAGTGAGCCAGTTTCCTCGAGTATTAAACTAGTAAATCTGCAAACACTAGTGAACACTTCTCTCTAGTATAAAACTCTAACATGTATTTCCACATGTCATCAAAAATTGCTGAACATAAGATCTAATACACAAATATACTACAGTACAAAACATTTTTAATGACTATGGTTTTAAACGTCCCAGTGTCACCCCCAATTTATTTTACAGTACAAAATAAGTGTCCACCAAACGTCCATAACCCTATTGTTTAACAACAAAAATTCTCCTTCTCCACATTTTCAAATCCACTTTCCCACCAAAGAGTCCTCAAGTAACACGTCTAATAAAAAATACCTCGCAACTCCCTCTTATCACTTTCCAAGAATTAAACAATGTAAAATTTCAGAGAGCTTCAATATTCATCAGATCCGACGGAAATTGTCGGTGAAATGTACATGTACACGGAAAACCTGTTTCGATATCCTTACGAGATCTTTACGAGCTTTTTTACGAGTTTCAAGCAAGCACAGCGCCCCTTATGCAGATACACATACGAAATCTCCTGTTTATTGAATTCACCGTAGCTCGTCGCAATTTTAAGGAATAGGTTGCAGTGAGATGTGGTGCGTGAGCTTCCGACCGTATACTTATTGCAATCTTCTTCGTTGCTGGTTTACATTTAACGATTTTTGCAGGGAACTGTCGCGACAAATTGAAAACGTTTTATACTATTATTTTTTTTCGCGGTGTGTGGTGGAATTTTTCTCTTTTTTGAGGGATATGTTGTGAAGTTTTCTTCGCACCATTTTGTTAAGGTTTTATCTTTTCTTTATATTATTTACTATTTTGGGAAATTTTTTTCTTCGTATAATGTCGTATTTTTGTCTTTTCTTCGCGCCATTTTGTGAAGTTTTTATCTTCTTTTCGCGCCATTTTATGAAACTTAGTATTTCTATCTGCCATTTTGTGAAACTTTTAACTTCTCTTCGCGCCATTTTTGTGAAGTTTTTATCTTCTCCTCGCGGCATTTTTGTCAAGTTTTTATCTCCTCTTCGCGCCATTTTGTGAAGCTTGAAGTTATATTTAAAGTACTTCAAACTTGAATATACATTAAAACTACTTCACAAAGAAGACCTTATTTTACCTCGAAGAAAGGTAAAATATTGAAATATTGCCGCCTGACCAATACAACATAAGATAAACAAGGAGCGTATTTTCTGGATGTCCCAAAAATCCCCAAAAACCCCCAAAAATCATACTTGAAGTATTCGGTTATCAGGGCTGACTTAAGTTTAACAATGAGCTGGTGGTGCTCCATCTATTACGATATAATGGCCGTACGGTAGCCTTTGGTAATAATAGATTTATGGAAAGCCAATAGGTTTTCATTGTAAAAGCGTTAAATATTACAGTCTAAAATACTTTAGCGGATTTATGGCGCTGGCGAAGAGGGAACGTTATTGTGGAGGGGTTAGGGTAGTTTTAATTGAATTCGCCTGCAGACTCATAAATTCAAATTTCTGGTACTGAATTTTCTACTTCTCAAGTATTTCAGCTTCTGAATATTGAAACCTGAAAATTTTCGAGTGTCTCAATTTTCAAAAACGCAAAATTTCAAATTTCCAAATTCACAGATTTTTAAATTACTAAATTTTAGAACTACCAAATTTTCAAATTTACACATTTTCAATTGATCACCTTATCAAATTCACAAATTGACATATTTACAAATTTACTAATTCTCAAATTTTTTAATTATCATATTTTCAAATTTACTAGTTCTCAAATAATCAAGTTATCAAATTCTCAAATTTCAAAATTACAAAATTATTAATTTTTCAAGTTTCTATATTTCCACATTACCGCATATCCAAATTCTCAAATACCCAAAATTACAATATCTCAAATTCAAATATTTCACATTCTCAAGTTTTGTAGATTTCTCCAAATTTTCAAATTCTCAAATCATAAAATCTGAAAGTAGAAAAAAAACCAAAAGCTACATATCTCTAAATTTCCAAATTACTATATTCCCAAATTCTCAAATCAAAAAATTGATAAATCCCCAAATTCGCAAAAATTCCCACAAATTTGTAAATTTCTAAATTCCCCCATAAATTCTCAAATCATAAAATCTGAAATTAGAAAAAAAACCAAAAGCCACAAATCTCTAAATTTCCAAATTACTACATTCCCAAATTCTCAAATCACAAAATTGATAAATCCCCAAATTCGCAAGTTTCCAAATTCCCAAAAATTCCCACAAATTTGTAAATTTCTAAATTCCCCCATAAACCTCCATTACATTCTCAAATTACCAGAAATTTTCAAATTTCTAAAAATTGACACAAATCACCAAATGCCTATATTCTCAAATTCCCAACTTCCTAAATACTCAACGTCCAAATTAAAAAATTCCAAAATCCATTTATTATCCAAAACTCGCGATCAATCCAAAATTCAGGACAAACGAAAAACATGAAAAGCAGTAAATATCCGCAGGATGCAGTGACGTATCCTCACAGAAAGGACCGCCATTCGAAGTAAATTCTTGCATCAGCAGAGATCTTGTTTCTTAACGAGGCTATCGGCTTATTTGATCGTTGCTGTGTTATCGAGTCCCCGTTTACCCCGTTTCACCTTTCTCTCTACCTGTACGTTTATTCTTCTCTTTCAACGCATACCAGCCTCTTCTAAGCCATTCATCGAATTGCTCAATAAGGTTTCGCAGTTGAACCTTCGGGTCAGAGGTATTCGTCGAAGGCTTCGTGGTGCAACGACCTCCGCGGACAGATTCAACGCTTTTCTTTTCCCTTTTCTTTTTAATTCTTTTCAACGACGCCCGTGAAAAGCGATTGTTTTCCTTTTCATTAGAGCCGTTGATACCGAAAACCCGTTCATATTCCCTCTCGTCTACTGATTTACGACCGTCAGCTATTTTTATCGAGAAACTACGATGTTGAAATATTTCGTCGAACATTTGACCTAGAAATTTTTAACGACCTCAGATTTTGCTGATCAATTACGGATTTTGGAGATCTAGATATTTCAAGGGTCTAGGGAGTTTTGTAGACATTTAGAAAGTTAGATAGTTTGGGATCTAGTGATTTTTTAGGATTAGGGATTTTGGTAGAGGCATTCTGAAAAGTATTTAATTCTGAATTAAATTAATATTAATTAATTCTGAAAAGACGATTTACAAAGAAAATTTGAAAACTTGGGAATTTAGTCATTTAGGAATTTGAAAACTTATAGGAATTCTGGTATTTGTACGAAATTCGATAAGTTGGGAATTTGTGAAATCGAAAATTTGAGAAATGCAGTAAAAATTTGAAACTATGTAAAGTAGAATTGAGAAATTTGAAAATGTGTAAAATTCAGAGATTAGAAAATTAGTAAATTTAAAATCTGCACTTGCCCTACCACATTTACAGATCCTAAAAACGTTGTAGATTCGAATACGAAAGCCGGTCCACCGGTAAATCCAGCGGAACAATAGTACACCACAATCGCAGAATCAACCGTTTGCCGTCAGTTTATCCGGAAGTCGCAATTTGCATTACACCCGGTGCTCAACTCATGAGAGAGAATCTCATCCGTGGCTCGGAGTCTCGACGAGCAGCCCTCCGTTCCATTTCCTGATATAACGAGCTCGAGGGGTCGATCAGACGGGTAAGCTCCGTCGTCGATGTTCGACGAGTAGTTTCCGACGAGCTTCCACGTCTCAGAAACGAGAGACGAAGGAAGGGTATTTCCGTATGACCTACACCTTACAGCTTCTTGCTCTACGTCGAAGTTGAACGCCTCGATACTGATCTCGGTTACCATCTTCCGCTCTGTGCCCTTGAATTCCTTTGGAAGGTCAACCGTACTTTTATCTTCATTTTATTGCCGTTTATAGTCACTTTGTATCACAACAAATTTTGATATGTTCCACTGTATATTGGTCTTAAAATTATTTTCCCATTTTGCATTATTAGGTTAATTACTGCTGCGGGCTTAGTAAGATTTATTATTAGATATTCTGTTTATTTATTTTTGTTTTGTGCTTTCAGTTAATTTTGTATATTTTTCATTTGGTATTTTGTTGTAGAATGTATGAGTTTTTAGGTTTAATTAATTAGAATATAATGTAAGGTTAGGTTATATTTTCAATATATGACATATGTTACACATGTATAGGTTATGTTATGTAGACACATATGAATCTGAAATTTTAATTAATTATTGTATATTTATTACACTTCTTTCTATACAATTTATTATTATTTTATTTTTTCAATTATAATATGTATGTCCAATTATAAAATTATTATACATGGTTTACAAAATTATCATATGTAATATGTGAATATAATTATTTAAAACTATTGTACAAGGGATATTAAATTATTATAAAATTGTCATACATGGTATATGAAATTGGAACAAAATTATTGTACATGATGTATAAAATCATCATATGTGATATATACACATATTGTAAAAATATTGTACATGCAACATAAAATTATTATAAAATTCTCATAAGTAGTGTATAAAATTATTGTACATGGTATATAAAATTATTACAAAATTAATACACATGGAGTATAAAATCATCATATGTGACATATGCACATATTATAAAAATATTGTACATCGAACATAAAATTATTATAAAATTAATATACGTGGAATATAAAATTATTATGTGTAGTACATAAAATAATAACAAAATAATTGCACACGAAATTTGATATAAATCATATGAAGCGTTATAGAATCGTATTTTCAGCAAGCGTTGACAAAGGATAGAATTGATAGATCGTCGATTGAATCGTTCGTCAATGACAGATTATTAGGTGTCGGATTATCGAGATTCTATTGTTTAGAGGCTAACAAGCGCCGCAAATGAATAGTGATTTAGACAACCTGACCGTCAATGTGAACGCCCATTCGAGATAAGTTATGGCATGCTGCATTTGGATCAGAATTATCCGAATTAATTGCATGCCATTGTACAGCCATATTGGCAAATTCGATTTTCTTTCTGGGCCTTCGTAAAGGGATCGATCTGACGATAGATGATCGGGTACCATTTTACGAATTTTTTAATTTTGGGCTGTGGAGTTTTGGGTATTTGCTGTTAGGGAAATTTGGAAATTTAGAAATTTTAAAAATGTTGTTTAAAAAATTGTAAATTAGGGGAATTGTAAACTTGGAAAGATTGAAATTTGGGAAATAATAAATTTAGAAAATTAGAAATTTGGGAAATTGTAAATTTGGAATGTTACAAATTTCAAACCGTAGAAATTTGCAAATGTAAAATTTAGTACCTTCAAAAACACAGAAAACTGTAAATGTGTAAATTTAGAAATTTAAAAAATTCGTAAATGCAAAAATTGAAAATCACAAAAATTCATGAATTCAAAACTGAAATTTTCGAATGTTGATTTATCCAGTGTTCTTAGTATATTTATCTGTAAGAAGGGTCCGACGCATGCAATGTGTTTTTTGATGCAACGAAGTACATACATAGTTTCGCTGTTAATTAGACAACTTTCAGACGTCCCGAGTAATTGGATAAGTTTACGAGTTGATGAGAGAAAGAGGGAACAAGGGACTGTGAGTTTGTCAGACAATGCATGAGATTCTTCCTTTTCAAGCACGTTTAGATGTAAATTGGTTATTCATTAGAGCTCATTAATCTTTTAAGTATCAACCTTACAATTTTACATTAACAATGCATTTTCTCGCCCTCTAATACTTAACAACAAATTCCTCTTTTTTTATATTTTACATTAAAGGATATATATAATTTACAGGTGATTAGTATAGGTACTGATATTTGTTTAATTGCTATTAATTCTGCACAAGAATTATATACAATTTTTTGTTTTCATGATATTTAAAAATCGTGTTATAATTATTACTGTATTATTCAATTTATTAAACAAAATTACACATAATTAATATTTACAGACGTACTAATTAAATCACTCAATCGCTATTAATTAATAAACCATAGTTAACTCCAACTCCCTGATACCATTCTCCAGAGATAATTTTTTAAAATAAATTTTATTAATCTCATAATTTTAATCATTTTCTAAAATTATTTCACAATTTTTTAAAAATTTGTTTTTCAATTTTAAATAATTTCAGTTGTATTTCTTTAAATAAATTTTTTCGTTAAACAAGAAAATCATTGAAGCACAACTTTTCATGCAATAATAAAATTACCAATAATTTCACTAGATGATTTACCACCATTAAAAATCACAAGAATTTAAATCTCGTACACCTACTTCACCTAAGGAACAAATTCTCAGACACTTCCGAATGAAATGATTTCGCCTAACGACCGGGTCTAATTTTTCGCGTGAAGGCCTGTTTCGAGTACGAAATCGATTTCCACGCGATTTTCGCGCGTTAACGAGCCACAAATCACGAAGAAATATCGTTGTCGACGACCTCGTGGCTGTTCTTAAACGTGAGTGGAAAAGTCTGTAGGCCATTTCCCCGGCTTCTCTTTTTTCCCCTCTTCATCGTTCGCCATCGTCGATTTTTCCCTCTATTTTTCCGTCGCTGGCCTCCTTCAGTTTCGGTTTCCTTGCGTGTATTTATGTTTGCACGCTGGTGCTCCGAACGGTCTGCAATTGATTGAGCAATGGGAGGAGACGAAAAGAAAAATCTGTCCATCAGACGATATAACGATGAAAAATTGATCCCAGTATCGTGCACGGCATTGCTCGTTTCCGCTGGAAATTCTGCGATCTTCGTGCTGGAAAATTGACCCTTCGAGATGGATAACCATCACGATCGTATTGGATCGCGTTAACTGTTGCCAAGCTTTTCGATAGACGTTGAGTAGTTTTCGTTCAACTGAGCTTTGTCATTTCATTGCTATCTGTCGTTGCTTTTCATATTTTCAACTTCTTAGGCTGAAGATATACTTTAACTTTGATCATTTTTTTCGAAAATTCACAAAATATTTTCAAATGTTTGCAATATCGTGCAAAGAGGTGCCCCATGGTGCCTAAACTTGGCGTTACCTTTTATTTACATGTAATGTACTTTTGTGGGATTTAATACTCTTAGAAAACGTGGAGAAGGCAAAAATGTGCGAATGAAGACATGAAAAGGATGATTGAATTGAAACGGTGAGCGAGTAAGCCAGTGGAGCCTATAGTGGCGCTATGTAAACGATGATATTCGAAACTATAGTGGACCCTCGTACAGAGATGCTATCCGAAAGCCACTATAGTGCCTAAGAGGTTAATATTGCAAGACATTGAATTTCGCAAGGTTTGTGCATCAGAAAGTATCGAAACTTTGCAAATATTTAAGTTTGCATCGATTTTTGCATTTCAAAATATTGACCCGTGCAAATATTTTCATTTGCTAAATTTTATAATAGCGAAATATTAAATTTTGCAAGGTTCGTGCATCAGAAAATATTGAAACTTTGCAAATATTTAAGTTTGCCTCGACTTTTGCATTTTAAACTGATTCTTACGAATATTTTCATTTGAACAATTTTGGAATAACAAGAATAATTTGCAAGAATCGAGGACTAAAATGTATTAAACATTGCAAGTATTGCAATTTTCAAGATTAAAACAATGCAGAATATTTAACTTTGTAAAATTTAGTAATTGTGGAGGATTAAAACCGTGCTAATATTCGAGTTTGTATCGATTTTTGCATTTCAAGATATTTGTCCTTGCAAATATTTAAATTTCTTCAACTTTAGCAAAATATTGAATTTTGCTTGAGCATCAAGGTTTGAGTGTCAGGAAGTACTGAAAATTTGCAAATATTTAAGTTTGCGTGACAAAATATTGATCCATGTAAATATTTTCAGTCACAAAATTTTATAATAGGGTGTTGAACTTTGCAAGGTTTGTGCACGTTTGTAAACTGTACAATTTATGCAAGATTTTTATGGGAATATTGTGGGCTTTATTAGATTGTTTTGTTGAATTTTTGTGTAATGAATATTTTATTGTAATTGGATGGTGGACTTTATTATGTTCATAGTGTATTTTATTATAATTTGACGTTGCATTTTGATATTATTAAGTGTAGAATTTTAGTGTAATTGGTTATTGAATTTTATTATAATTGGATATTAAATTTTGATATAATTAGGTGCTGAATTTTAGTGTGATTGAATACCAGATTTTATTATAATTAATATTGAATTTTCATATAATTGAGTATCGAATTTTATTATAATGGAATATTGAGTTTTATTATAATGAAGTATTGCAATCAAGGAAATAACTGTAAGTGTCAGACATCAGAAAACAATTTTTTGTTTATCCAACCATTATTTATTAATAGAATAAAATTTATAAAAGCTTGTTGGCAATAAAAATTGATATGTGATTTTACATAAACACCTCTCGCATAAATGAACATAATTTTTCTTAAAAAAAAGTAAATTATTCTGTCAGAATAATTTTGAACATTCACAATTTTCAGTTCTGTAATAATTCTTAAAAAACGACATTCTAATCTCCAAATGAATTAACTTTCGAAATAATTCATGACTTTTTAATTTTCAAATAACTCAAATTATTTTATTTATATTAAAGTATAAAATAATTTAATTTTTCATAACAATTTGCCAAGCATCAGTAATTATTATTATATGAAATTCGTATTCATAATTTTTCCACATTTTCCAGTCATAAATAACACGGATCATTTTCTGTGCCAGAGATTTTCCACTAAAAATAAATGTGTAGGTTAAAATGGCTCTGCATTTCGTGTCTCGTAATGTTATTGTTGAAACGTAGAGGGAAAGGATCCTGAATACTTTTTAAAACATTCACTGGATATTTTCTCTGCCATGTATCAGATCTTTGTTTGTGATATTTCGTTTCAGAGTATCCGTTGTTATAATTTCACGTTTTTCGCTCGTACAATTTTTCAATATTTTTTAACAGTATTTAGTTTCTAATAAATTCTCAAATTTCGCTCGATGTCAATTATTGAATGTAACTCCGTATTTCAAATAAATTCATATTGTTTCTTTTCGGTTTTTTTTTCATTCGACGCTCTGTTCATTTATTCTGTATACAGGGTCTCTAAAGTCAAACTACTTTAAATATAGAAAAATGTTTCAGACAAAAGTTGTAGATATCAAGGGTTAAGATGGTGGCAACAATTTGACAACCCTTGATATCCTACAACTTCTGAAATATTTTTCCATATTTAACGCCGTTTAAATACAAGCGTGGGGATTTTCAAGATACTGTATTCAATTCACTCTGTTCATTTATCAACCATTGTTGCTACATAAATCGATGTACAATTTGCAACAACGTTCCTCACAAATTACATCTTTAGCACGTTACGAACAACTCCTGGTAATTGCAGCTCTAATTGCAATTTATCGTGCCATAATTTAAATTCACGTTCTATAATTTGGTCATAAAAGGTGTTATACATAAAATATTAATAAACCATATTACGATGTTAACAGAGTGCCTCCGCTTCATTAACTCGCTTTCGTTCACTCATTTTGCTACGCGAAATTTCCGAGTTATTAATTTATTATTTTTACCGAAAAGATGTATCATCGTTCTGCATGCAAATTTTATTTTATGCGATAAAGAGGTTACTTTGTATAATAACTATAGTTAATGTTTTCAAACGAATATTGCAAATTTGTTTTTAAACGGAAGAAAAATTAGTAATTACATTTTTGTAGCGGTTGACAATTTTTATTTGATCTTTCATATTTTATTTTATTATTTTAAATTCATTTAATATTTATACAGACATGTGCAAAATATTTTAATTCATTTACAAAGTTTCCAAAATTTATTAATTCAAATTTTATTATAAAATGAAACTTTATTCTGAACAAAATTTACAAGCAGTTTATTGCAAACAAAGTTTGTAAGTAATTCATTGCAAGCAAACTTTATAAGCAAATTTAAATTTAAAATTTAAAAGATCCTTCTCAAGTCAAGAAGTGTAATTTTCAGTAGAAAGTAAATGCAGTTCAATAGTTAATAATAGTTAACAACAAAGTTGCTATGTTTTTGCAATTTGAAAAATTTCTGCAAATTCACCATAAACCTTGCAAAGTCCATTTTACCTGTTTCCAAACAACCAATTTCCCGCAAAACGTAAACTAAAAAATTGAATCTTATGATAATTCCAATAATTATCCAATAACCGTAATAATTTGAATAGACGAAAACCGTTTCCTTTTGTCCGCGTGTGATCCATTAAAATCGAATAAAGGAACTCGTTAAAACATCTCGCCACGAGATCAGCGAAAAATGTCTGCCTCTGGGGAACGTGTGGTCGTATTTTAATAGGTTTGGACAACTTCAAAGCTTGTAGTTGGTAAAGTTGTGTAACTTTGGCTAACTTCACCAGAGACGAACTCCCTTTGCACATAATATCCGATAATCTCATAGTCACATAACTAATAGCTGCTATAATAAGCGTCTGTTTCGCTCGGCGCAGTTTAAATATGCTTAATTACCGCCACAATTAACTCGACTCAATTAAAACTTCTTTGAAATATGTATGACTCGTGCGGAGCCGAGGAAAAAAGAAATTCTCGAACGCTTTGAGTTTTCAGATAGTTTACGAGTGAAAAAGATGTCGGCGCGCCAATTCAAATTCAAAGAAAAATTACCCTTTGACGGAGATTGGATAATTTAATTCAAGTCCGCAAATTAAAAAGTCATTCCTGCAAGTAGAGGTGCGAGATGCGTGCGTCGTTTATGACGCGGGTTTTTTATAACAAGGTTTTTGTGGGTGGAGATTTGCGTTTGTGAAGTTGGACATGGGATTTCATGTTTTTATATTTTTTAGCTTGAAGCGAATTTAATGTTTTTTAGTGGATTCATTCATTTTTGAGATTCGGAAAGTTATCCACATTTGTAGTTTTGTTTAGAGCTTCAAGTCAAGAGTTTTGTAAATTGTTGATTTTTAAATTTGGTAGGTTTTTGGAAATTTAAAAATTACAAAATTTGCAAAGTTTGACCTTGGAATGTTTATACTTCTGAGTTACTAAATTTTTCAAATTTCTAATTTTCTAAATTTACAATTTCCCAAATTTATAATTTCCCAATTTACAATTTGCCAAATTTATAATTTTCCAAATATCAAATTTCAGTATCATACACCCCACATCCACCAAATTCCCAAATTCTCAAATCTCAATATCATGAACCCCCCAATCTTCACTCTCCCAAATCCCAAATTTCACAACTTTAATCCCCCGCCCACCAAATCCGTAATTTCCACAAGTACAAGCCCCACCCAAATCCGAAATTTCAACATCCCCCATGAAATTCCAAATTTCTGAACCAACCCGAACTTCCCGAATGCCCTGCAATCCTAAAATCTCCAAACTTGCAACCCCGCTCCGAATCTTCCTCTACCCAAATACTCCTCTCCTAATTCCCCGAAATCCCCGATCTCTCATTTCGCGGCTATCATCCGCAAATCCGTGCAAATCAGTACGGTTGACACCAAACAGCCGGCCTATCCCATACAAAATCCGACACGGCCACAGAACGCCCTATCGAGCTATTTTCTTTCATCCCTTTTTCGAAGGAAGTCGCAAGGTTGCATCGCATTCTATTAGCGTCTGGCATCGACTCAAAGGCCAACGTAATCGAAGATGCAGCCCGTAGGGTGGGGCGAAATAGGGGGTGGATCGATTCTAATCGAATCATGCCAGCCTGTACGGATTATATCCTTCTCACGAGATTGGTCCGGTCGTGGTCAAAGGACATATCGCTGGTCGACAATCACTTAAGGTTCTCTCTTCGTGGTTAAAGGACCGACTGGCCACAAGCGTGCCGACGTTCTTCCCCGGTGTTCGAGCAAATCGATCTTGATCGAGAGAGCACCGTGCATCCGAACGGTCTCGATTCAATCTTCCAGACGAATAATGCTGTCGTCAAAGGAATCATCATTCTGATCCGATCGATCGGAACTCTTTGCACGCTCGCCTGCTACCCTTTGTCGGGGGTTGTTCGTGCTCGTTGCAACACTTTGTGACGCCGCTGATTATTTAGTACGGGTGTTCTTGTATTTTAATCACTCACCGCCACTGGACTTTTGATCCTTTGCCAGTTCGACTTGCTTTAATATGGATTATTCGGCTTTTGTTCACCGCGAGCTTCGTAATGCGAATACTGTTGTTTTAATGGGATTCGCTAGATTTTAAGGAGGGGCAGTTTTTGTGCGTTATAGTCACGGATGCTTGATGGGGTGTTATTGTTTAGTGGTATATTGGTGGGGTAGTTTTAAGATGCACTTTTTGTCATTGAGGTTTTTGAGGGATTTTGGCGTGATTGAGGATAATAGGTTCGTGATGGTAGGTGACTGGGAGTAATAGTTTTGAGACGGTGATTCAGGATAGTTTCGAAATTTCAAACTTTGGAGAATTGTGGTTTTGTAAAATTGAGAACTTTTGAATTTGAAATTATTAGACTTCTGTATTGGAATATATAAAATAGATAAAAGCGAGATTACAATAATAATTCAATACAATAACACAATAATATTATTACTATCAAGTATAATTTCACCAAATATACATCACTATAATCAATTATAAAACAAATGACACAGAAAAAATTCCACGAAATAAAAATACACCGAACATAATACGTGGTTACATTTCTCTTTCAATTTCCCAGAATTACCTCAAAATGACACACGAATTTTCTTCGTTTCCACTCGAATATATTCCGGTTGTATAATAAAACTTCACGATCCAGCATTGCTCTCGAGAGCTCAAATATCCTTTACATAATTTTTAATCTAACTTTCCCCGGGATAATAATTCAAACGGCATGCAAATAAAAGCGTTGCTTTGCTCCGTCCTCTTATCAAACTTTTCCCGAATTGTTATCAGAACTTCTTTCCGAGAATAACTGTTAGGTCTTAGAATGCATATTACAGCGAGAGGATTAGACCTCACAAGTTTCTAGATACTTTAACATTCTTTCCTTCATTTGAAGTTTCAAATCAACCTTTACGCACAACAGCAATAAGATCAGAGTCGTTCTAGCGAGTATCTTTCTATGGTTAGTCACATTTGGAACCCTTAACCATAGCAGTAGAGTCTTTCGTTTGCAGTCAACTATTCGTGAGGTATTGCTTGCTTTTACTTGCTCAGGCCACTGCGGTAAACCAGACACACTTCATACCTCCCTCGCACTTCCATCTCCACCCAAATTTTAGCTAAACCGATAGAAAATCAGAAACTGTTTTCCCTCGGCAATGTCACAAAAATTGTACGACCACTCCGAGCTTTTGTAAAACGTAAAAATTCTTCGCAGACACTCTCGAACAAACGGTGATCAAGTACGTTGCAAAATAAACTAGTCGTTCGAAGTGAAATTCATAGAGTCCACTTATGTTCACTCGTATCCTAATGATTCGTCGTTTAATCGTCGCTTAATATTGCTGACGCTGTGACGCACGTACACTCAGTTCTTAACCCTTTGCCTTATGATTTATCAGGTGCGTCAGTCGGAACTAACTGATCACAGCTACGATATTAAAACAGAGAAGAAAAGTTGAAGTGTTATGTCGATTTTGTATTCGGCAATCCTTGACCATGCAAATTATAATTGGACTTGAACTCCAAATTGAAGCGTATTCAAAATTCGAGTAAGATTTGGCAGGTTTGAAGCGTGGAGATGTGGGTTGAGTGCGTCATGTGTGGCTTGAGTGCGTCATATGTAGCTTGAGTGCATCATATGTAACTTGAGTACGTCATTTCTGGTTTGAGTGCGTCATTTCTAGTTTGAGTGTGTCATCTCTGGTTTGATATGTCATATGTAGCTTGAGTGCGTCATTTCGAGTTTGAGTGCGTCATCTCTAATTTAATATGTCATATGTAGCTTGAGTGCGTCATATCTAGCTTGAGTGCGTCATATGTAGTTTGAGTGCGTCATTTCTAGTTTGGGTGCGTCATATGTAATTTGGGTACGCCATATGTAATTTGGGTGCGTCACCTGTAGCTTGAGTGCGTCATGTGTAGCTTGAGTGCGTCATATTTCCAAATTTCCAAATCCCTAAATATCCACACCACCAAATTCCAAAATTCTCCACATCCCCCAAAAGAAAATTTGTTCCTTGTCCCGCCTTTCTCCAACTCCAGTTCCATTTCGCTCGATTCAATTCGAAATTGTCCCCGGATTCATTTTATACGAGCGGATAGCTATTGCTGGTCAAAGATTTATTAAATCCCTTTTCGCTGAATATTCTCCCTTCATAAATATGCTAATGCACCGCAAACACGAGCGCAATTCGACCGCGTTCGTCCAGCAATCGTTTTAATTTGTTGTTAATTGGAAGAAGCAATCGATGGCCCTCTCGCTTATTTTTATTTCCTTCGACCTCTCTTCTCCGTCCTTCCTCTCTTTTTTTTTTTTGTTATTTATCCCGGGATATTTGTAATTGAGCGTACGGCGAATCTGTCTCACCGGGAATTTTGCATAAATCATATCTGGCCAGCGACTATCTGCATAAATCGATATCGATTGTTATTTTATGCGATACTCTTCGTAACTTTTGCGGCTTGCAGGAAACAAAAAACGTTCCGCATCTGTGATGCATCTCGACGTACGATATTTATGGACAGATTTCTGTGATCGAAAATTTGTCGCGTTGATTTTGTTTTTGTTATTGGTAATTTATTTGGGTATGGATTAATTGATAATTAATGTGGATAATTTTTTGGGAATTACAGATCAGTTTTGTTGATCAATTAAATATTATATTTGTATTTTTTTTAATTTAGGTTCTGCTATATGGTATTTTGTTTAATGTTGTTAAAATGTTAGTATAAAATTGTTTAAAATTATTTGGATGTAGTGATCATTGATTTCAACTCAAGAAAATGTTATATTTTGCAAAAAAATTTTGAAGATTCGAAAGTTGAAGAGTCAGAAATTTCAAATGTCTAAAGAGCTTGAAATTTGCAGAGGATTAAGATTTCAAAGTTGCGGATCCAGTTCGAAAATTACGAAGTTAAGAAATGAAAATTGCGAAGTTCTCGAAATTCAATATTGAAAATCTTTGCAAACATGGCAGGTAGGTGAATTTAAGTTTTGCAGTTGGAGAAGTTAAGAATCACATCGTATTTTAATTGGTCGGTGTTTAATATTGCACAACTTGAAATCTGCAAGTTTGAAAGATCGTACGGGATAGACTTTGCAAAGGTCAAATGTGAAACCGAAAATTTGCAGATTTTGCTGTGTTAAATAATTACAAAGCTTGCAGGTGGCAAGCAAATTTATTTGAGTTTACGTTTTACGAAGTGCAAAAATTACGAAAAATTGTGCAAATTCTGCTAGTTTTGAATAATGAAAGGTAAATTCTGCAAATATTAAAAGTTTGCAATATAACGAATTGAACTGCTGTTAAAATAAAATATCGTAGTGGAAATTTCCAAAATGTAATTTCTCAAGGTTGTTGTTTGATATTTGCTAGGTTTGATATTTTGCTAAAATCCATGTCAGCATTTGCAACATTCTGCAAATATAGCATATGCAAACGTTAGTATTCCGGCAGATTTGAACACTGCAATGTATATTATTTGCAAGAACGAAATTTTTGCAAGACTGCAATATTTGCAAAGCTCAATATCTGGCAGCAGTTAAATCTTGCAAGGTTTAATATTTTGGGGTGTTCGAACTTTGCAAGTTTTATTAGTTGCTAAATTCAGAACAGTGTAACGCAAAAATCATTGTAAATTGCAATATTTGCAATGTTTAATACATTTTAGTCCTCGATCCTTGCAAATTATTCTTGTTATTCCAAAATTTTTCAAATGAAAATATTCGCAAGAATCAGTTTAAAATGCAAAAGTCGAGGCAAACTTAAATATTTTCTGATGCACGAACCTTGCAAAATTTAATATTTCGCTATTATAAAATTTAGCAAATGAAAATATTTGCATGGGTCAATATTTTAAAATGCAAAAATCGATGCAAACTTAAATATTTGCAAAGTTTCGATACTTGCTGATGCACAAACCTTGCGAAATTCAATGTCTTGCAATATTAACCTCTTAGGCACTATAGTGGCTTTCGGATAGCACCTCTATACGAGGGTTCACTATAGTTTCGAATATCATCGTTTACATAGCGCCACTATAGGCTCCACTAGCTCACTCGCTCACCGTTTCAATTCAATCATCCTTTTCATATATTTTCATTCGCACTTTTTTGCCTTCTCCACGTTTTCTAAGAGTATTAAATCCCACACAAGTACATTACATGTAAATAAAAGGTAACGCCCAGTTTGCACGATATTGCAAACATTTGAAAATATTTTGTGAATTTTCGAAAAAAATTACCAAAGTTAATGTATATCCTTGGTAAAAATTTAATCATGAAAAACGTCATTCCAGTGACAAATTCCATTACTTATGTACTTGAATATATTCTCGAATGTTTTCAAATCCTCTAAAAAAATTTGGGTTCCAATAGTGTTTTGATTTTCAGTCGTGGTTCAATGAAATTATTGGAAAAATTTCCCCAGTTACAAATACAGGTGTTTCAGATATTGTTCGCACCGCAGAGAAGTTTTATTTAATTTCACGGTTGATTTTATTTTATGTCGTTTTATTTACTCAGTTATAGTTTACGCGAAACGACTCTGGTTCATTCGATCGTTTGAATTTCAATCAGCACGCGTTACAAACTGATAAAAAAGAAAAACTCAACTTCTCTTTCGATACTTTAATCAGAAACACATTTTTGGAAAGCTCTTCAAGATGTAACTCTTCAAAATTACCTATTTTTAATTATTCTTCAAATTAATTTTTTCAAATTTAAAAAATTTTTATTTTGTAATAAATTTATTTCGACGCAAATAAAGTAGATAATCTTCTGAATATTGTAGATACGCCGGCTGATATTAATTTCACTTGATGGATGTAACGATCAATAATAATTTGCATATGAAGGTAAACACTTCACTAATAGCTATCAATATATTTCGGACAAACGTTTCACTATGTAATCTACACGTAAGCATTAATATGATACAATTAATGTTTAATCGATTGGCGAGGCTATTAATTGATTACAATTGTTGCCCCGGTTACGTTTATTGCATTGTAAGGATCATTCATAACGTTCAAACTGATATCTGTTAAAACAATAATAGTAATATTATTCTTATAAAGGGTGTTTTCGAAATTGTACAAAACAGGAATTTACATGACAAAATAAGGCAAAAATTTAGAATACAATTTGTTCATATGTTGCTTTGAATCTGAACTGAATTTTCGATTTATAGAAGAAATTTTTTCACATAAAATGAAGTGTCAACGATACATATAATATATTATTATCGATAATAATTTAAACGACTGAAACATATTGTTACCCGAACACAAAATTATTCGACAATCAGTCCACATATTAACATATTCTAAAGAAAATATAAACTTGAAATGTGATCGAAAAGACTACTATGAATTTTCCGTTTTTAAAGCGCGAGCTAACAGAGTTCAGTAGAACGAGTCGTTTGCGGTCAGACAACCGTGTACAGCCTATAAATTCGCATTTCGTATAACAGTTCTCGCAACAGCGCCGATCGCGCGCTCGGAATTAACGAACAGGAGAACGATAATATTCGTCAGCTGTTTAATTAATTTCTCGAAACAAAACAACGGCGAAAAAACAGCGATGGAAGCTTTGTACGCGTTTTAATTTGACGAAAATAATTGCTCCTTCAGCGAAGCGTTTTAATTAGCGAACGTTAATCACTGACTACACGCTATGCCAGCAATTTATACAGGATGTTTTTGAGAGAGTAGGGCACGTAAAGGAAATGACACAGTGAAAATTTCGTCTCATTTAACACACACACATACGTACGTATGTCAACCCACGTAGCGTGAAGAGTGTTTAGAAGAGCCATTTGATATAACAGCAAAATTCTAAATTTTTTTTTGTGCATCAGAAAATATCGATACTATGAGAGCCACCATAAAACGGGGTTAATTGCCTAGATCTAAAACAAAAGCACGTGTTTCCGTTTCTCGAGTTCGGTCAAGGATCCCCCAAGCGCAATAAGCGCGTGAAAAATGCGCGAAAACCCTCGAGAGAAACCTTTTCTCCATATTTCGTCGTCGCCATTCTTTTCTCTCATCACGCGTGTGCGGTGAATTCCCCGTGAAAGTATCTCGAAATGATATTATCGTGAAGAGAAGCAGTGGAGATTTTATCGGTCCACTTACTTCCGACAAAGACGTCTCGTTGTTTTCTCGGGTTCGCTGTCTATGGGTCACGTCGAGGGAAAATGTTTTCGAACCAGTCTCGTTTCGTGTCCGTGTAACGACACCGTTAAATGCAACCCACATGTAAAACTCGCGTGCAACTTGTCGCGAGAGTTCGCGGCGTACCGCGGACACGTTCTTGCCGAGTTTTATCGCTTTATGTACGAATCGTATAAACGGTTATGGAGCACGCTGGCCGAGGAATTCGTACGTTTCTTTGCGGACATCGATCGGACGCGAGATATTGCACGATTCGAAAATGGGACACGTGCTCGCGATGCTGGAGAATTCGGGGCGGAGGGCTTTATGGGGTTGCCGGTTTCGGATACGATAATAATAAGGAAGTTCATGATTTTTATGCTTGGAAAATTATTTTTTATTTTGGTATGTGTAAACTTGGAATTTGGAAGTTTGTACGTTTTTACATTTGCAAACTTGTGAATTAGTAAATTTCTAAAATCTCTAAAATTTCCTAAATTTTTAAATTCCCCATATTTCCAAAGTCCTCAAACCCCACAAATCCCCAAATTAAATTTTACGACTCCCATCTTACCAAAACATGAATTAAAAAATGTAATATTTGCAAGTGACACCGAAAAATATAAAAATGGTTTCGAAACAAATAAATATATACGCAGTGGACAGAATATATTCAAGAAAAATAGAAACGATTTTTCTTCGTACGAAATACATAAATGTTCGATCCACCTTCTTTCGTTTACTTTCAATACACAGACACTTCGTCACGTTTTCTCATATAAACTCGCACGTGTTCGAAGATCTTTAGATTTTCTTTTATTTGTAGATCACAGTTTCTCTTTCGCGCTATTGATTCAATACAAACAGCTAATGCTCTTGAAATATAAAATTCGACGTTAGTGTTTGAATACGTGACAACTTTGTTGAATATGCATGGAAGCTGTTGGAAATCGTTAGTGTTTGCACGAACACTATGAATCTTTGGAGTATCTTTCTTTGGAAAGGAGATCGGTGAGATTAAATCTCTGGTTTTATGAGCTCTTAAGTACGCAACTTTACAAGAGTATGAAATGGCTAGTTTAAAAGTTTATAGGATTATAAAATGACGGGTTTATAGATTGTTTGCATATAATTTCCACAGTGTTAAAAACGCAATATTTTTCAATTCTCAATTCTTGAAACATAAAAACTAGAAAATACCAAAAATATTGACCGTATTCCATTGAGAATCGAGGAAAAAAGTCAAACGTTAAAACCCCGTGCAACGCGGTGTTATTCTATCGAATAGAGGCGAGGTAAGTAGAGTAAGTAAACGAATGTTGAGGCCGTTGCAGTGGCGGTAAATAGAGTTCACCGACATCGCATCCGAAAATGAAAGTAGTGCATCGATTTCAGCAGCCCGTAGCTCGAATCTCTGTCCATAATCACCGAGGCAGTTTATCGTCTGCCGTAACTAGAATGCAATCATTTATCGAGTAACGAGCTGAAACGGCGCTTTCTAATTACAAATGCCGAGCTTACGCGTCTGCGATGCAGTTTGATCAGCGATGGAGACTCGATGAAACGATTCTGCCACCGGTATCGAGCTCTTATCGTGTTATAAACGTTAATGTTTATCGTTAGACATTCTCGCTTGGTCTGATACTCGATTAAACCCTCGCGAAACGATTTCTATCGTTTGCTCTCATCTTACTACTACGTTATTACGTTTTCTAATTCACGGAATCAGAAACACATAAATCGAGGATCGAGATGTCAAGGACACTAACTTCAGGATCCTGAAGCAAAGTAAATTAGTTGACAGAGGCAGAAATTCAAATTCACTAATATACAAAATCTGAAATTTAGAAAAGTTAGAATATTCACTGATTCACAGAATCTGCAGCTTAGATAAAGCTTGTAAATTCACAAATTTAAATTTGAAATTTAGAAAAATTCGCCAATTTGCAGAATCAGAAATTTAGAAATCCATGAATTCATTAGTTCGCAAAAGCAGATAGCGGAAAAGCTATAAATCCACTAATACCCGGAATCAAAATCCTGAAATTCTATAAATCCACTAATTACCAGAATTAAAATCCTGAAATCCTATAAATCCACTAATTCCCAGAATTAAAATCCTAAAATCCCGTAAATTCACTAGCTTCCAGAATCAAAATCTTAAAATCACATAAATTCACTAATTCACAAAATTAGGAACGTGAAAACACATAAATCTATTCAAGATTAGTTATTACGTTTCATTTTCACAAGTTTCTCAGATATGACTCTTTTTATTACTTAATTTTATTACATTTTGTATCGAATTTTGTTGTTTTATTTAGGAAGTAATTTATGCACATACTGTTAAGTAAGATAAATTTCGTGTAAAATAAATTCATCATTTCCTCTACATTGTTTTGTAACATCCTGATGTGAAATGAAATGTAACCACGTGACACCATGTCTATAGAAATACACTTTTATCATCAATAGCTAAATTTCTTTCGTCGGTCAATTTTAAATTGAACTCATTTTTATAATATTAAATATTAAGTAGTTATAAATACAAATTTTGCACTAAATTAAGCACAAATGATATCTCATATTTTTAAATGAATTTACACCACTTTCAAAATAGTCCACATACATTGAACAAAATTTCAAAGCATTCAGGCGATATTTTTCGATCAATTATAATTTTCCCACGAGTGTTCATGAATCAACGGCATCGAGCAATTTCTATGGCAGGTAATCAACGAGCTCGAAGCCCGTCTCGAAGTAATTCTCGATCGATTTAATTATACAGAAGCTATAAAAACCAGCAGCGATCTTGTTTGAGCCGGAAAGGAAGAAATTGCAGCGGACTGCGTAAAAATCACCGAGTCGATCCCCAGGTGGTATCGAAAGGAAGCGCAGCTATTTGCTTTCAAATCTGCCGAATTAATCACCGTGGAATATCTGTCTTGTCGTGATCGATTCGGCGCTCGATCTACATTTTCGAGATGTGCCGTGTATCCGATTCGTTCTGCGAGAGTTGACTGAACTTTCGAATCTTTGAAACGTACTTTAAGTAACTATATTTTTATCAGTATACTTTTATCTTCGTTTTCGGTTGGTTAACGCGATTTATTTTTAAATTTGTTCAGTTTTGTGATTGGGGGTATGTTTTAGACACTTTTACTGTTACTTTTTTATATTCTTAGAAATCTACGTTTTTGGATTTTTGGATTTGTAGATTTTTTAGATCTTTAGATTTTTAGTTTTACATTTTTACATTTCTAGATTTTCAGATTTTTTGATTTGTAGATTTTTAGACTTTTAGACTTTTAGATGTTTAAATTTAAAAATTTTTAGATTTGTAGATTTGTAAATTTTCAGATTTGCAGATTTGTAGGTTTTTAAATTTTAAAATTTTTACATTTTAAGACTTTTATTTCTACATTATTACGTTTTTACAGTACTACATTTTTACATTCTCACATTATTACTTTTATACATTATTACTTTTCTTCATTACGACATTATTACATTTTCACACTTTTACATTTCTACATTTCTACGTTTTTACGTTCTTAAGTTCATAAATTTTTAAATTTGTACATTTGTACACCTATGCATTTATACATTGTTACATTATAACATTTCTCCATTTCTATATTTTTATATTTGTACTTCTACATATGTATTTCTCCTATTTCTACATTTTTACGTTTCCTCGAGAATTAATCAATATTCACAGAATAAACAAAATTCAGTATTCACAAATACTAAATATTCAATGTCTATATATTCAGTATTCAAAAAATATTGGAATATTGCAGCCAATATAATGTTAAAATAATATGTTATGATATTAAAATGAGTCCACGAAGTTAAACACTAGAAATCTATATAACAATTTTTTCGGATCTTATAATTATGATTAGATGAATGATTAAATATGATTCAGTAAATTGATCAGTTTTTTGTTTTTCATCGAATAGCTTACTTCTTCGCACAGATTCTTCAGATTTCCAAGTGTTCACAATATTCTTCCTGTAAGTAAACGCAGCACTTTTCCAGATAAATAACACGCACTTTTTCTCTTATTAAACGCAATTAGAGATGATACGTAATTAAATGTTCCACTACGAGTTGAATATGCTTGTATTCACACTACAATTTCACTGTACACGTTCGTCCATATTATTGATTATCGACTCAATACGTTTTAAGCACTATTAACACGTATTTGCAATATGCATAGTGGTAAAAAATTTTTTGGCAATTTAAGAGATAAAATTTTGGAGAATTTGAGAATTTGAAAATTTGGGGATTTGGAGCATTTGAGAATTTAGGGATTTTTAAAAAAACTGGCGATTTAAGAATTTCTAAATTTCAAAATTTGAGGTTTTTGAAAGTTGAAGTTTGAGTATTACAAAATTTGGAAATTTGAGAATTCGAGGATTTAGAAAGTTGGAGATTTAGGGATTTTCAAATTTGAGAATTGAGATTTTAAGAATTAGAGATTTTTTTATTTGGAAATTTAGAAATTTTAGAATTTTAGAATTTGAGGATTTGAGAATTTGAAAATTTAGATAGGTGAAGATTTAGGAATTTAAAGATTTTGAAACTTGAAAATTTGAAACAGTGTCGACCTCGAGATTCAGGAACTATGAAATTTCAGAATTTCCCTGAAGATTTGCGAATTTGATAACTTGGAAATTTGAAAACATATTTGCATATTTAAAAATTCTAAAATTTCTAAATATTCCAGATAATTTTATAAATACCCTAAATATTAAAAAATTCTCAATTATAATAAAAAAAATATCATGATCACAAATCTTTTTAAAATCTGCCAACCACCAAAATTCCACTTCACTAAAATTTTCAAATTCCCACACTTTCAAAACCACCACCTAAACAACCCAAAGTCGTACTCAACGCAATAAATAATCTAAAACTCAGATAAACATCTTCCATCTGTTTACGACAACCTGAAGCATAACACAGCGATATCCATGAAACGATCGAAAAGGAAAACGACACCTCTTAAAGAAGAAGCATTCGATCCTTCCCGAGGACTTTCAGTCCTCCAGCAAGGAAGAAATCTTGCACCGAACATCTACAAAGATCGCCAGCCAGCTATTTATCCAGACATCGAAGAAACCTGTCTGGCACGTACGTTTTATTTACGAGCCGATTGAATCGTTGCCAATCAATCCATCGACTTCGCGTGCTTCCGAACGACACGAGGCTTCTCGAACGTTATATCGATCGATATCGACCTGTACAGGGTGTTCGATATAAAAAAGACCGTTCAATATTTGCACAAAACACACCGAGTAAAAAAGGCAAACACGGGTCGAAAGGTCAACCGTTTGTCGGGTACAAACATTTTCGTATGGCTGCATCATGATTTATCTTACTACTTGCTCTTCAATGTTTGCGGAAACTCTCGTGTCTTTTCCTTTTCGTGTTTCTGTTTTTGCAGAAATTTTCTTCACGATTCCAGTTTTTGTTATTTCAAAATATTTCATTCGTATTTGGTTGGTAATTTTTAGTTGTGGTGATTTTGGTCTTCAGGTATTCAAGATACAAAGGTAATTTAGAGATTAAGGTTTTACTATGTTTATGTTCTTTGCTTATATAATTTATCGTATTGCAAAATTTACAAGACCCGGTTTCTCAAATTTACGTATTCTTAAATTTTCAAAATACCTACGTTCTTAAATCTACAAATCCTCAAATCTCCTACGTTCTCAAACTCCCAAATCCTCAAATCTCCACATTCTTAAACTCCCAAATTAAATTATTAACCTTCCAAATTTCCAGATCCACAAATTCCTAATTTTCCAAATTTCTAACCCCTCAAATCTCAGATCTCCCAAGTTTCTAAATCTTTAACTCCCCACATTCCCCAGCTCCTAAATTTCCAAATCCTCAAATTCTCTAATTTCTGAATTTAAACAAAACATCCAATATTGTACCACATTCGAGATGCGTAAACTTACACCAAAAAATTTATCCTCCCAAAAATTATCCTTCCATACACCGAAATTCTAATTCTAAATTTTGACAAATTTATTTTGTGAAATCTACAAGTACATAAAAAATAATTTCTCACATTACAAATAACACTACACATAGATTTTAAATGGCGTTTCTGATCACTCCGTATGTACTCTACGACGTCGATCGTCGCAAGGTAAAATGAATACCGCGGCAAAAAGCTCGAAAGCTCTGTAAAAAGAGTAAAGATCGGCTCGCGGCTATTCGACGTCCGATAGAGGCGTATTCTTTTATGGAAAATGCGAACGGATCAGTCAGAGGGGAGCCGAGTTACGTTCCCTTGGAATTTCCATGGGAATTTCTGCGGAGACGCGGTTTACCCCTCGACATGGGGAAAAACGAAAGGTCGTGAGGAGCAACTAGTTGCAAAAACGAGAAGTAAGATTCTTGAGGTCTTCGTGGAAAGTTCGGTGAAATATGCACTGGTGACCTTGTCTTTCAAGATTCCACGGTGTTTCGCAGAATCTGGCCTTTTAAGAATAAATATTTGCCCGAGATTCGTTGTTTTTGTGGATTTTTAATGGAAGATGTGTTCGTAAGGTCAGAAAGTTTAAGAACATTGATATTAATGGTGTTTGTTATTTAAGTCATTCGTTTTAGTAAAAGAATGAATAAGGCAGTAAGCATCAATAGGAATCAATATCATAGGGACTTAATTTTGTACATTTTAATCATTTATTAAGTAATTTTTAATAAAAGAATCAAAGTATAACATAAATGTATACAAACAGACATTTATATGCCATACTGTTTTGTAGCATTCATTTATCGAGCAGCCATTAAGTTCCATAAAATACTCAAAAGGAGTATTTGTTAGCTTTCATTTACTATTTATTAGGTAATCATCAATTTTGAATGAAAAAATTGACAAAGTTCAGAACATGAATAGAAACAGATAGTTGTATGTTGTATTGGTATGTAGCGTTCATTTATCAAGCAGCCATTAGCTTCACCAAAAGAATCAGCAAAATATGATATATAATCAGACCAAGTATCTATATTATACTTCATCTATATCTATTTCACTGATACCTTTGACAAAATTCGTGACTGCTAGATAAGTGAAAGCCATAGTATGATCACAAAGTGTTACATAAATATGATTCTTTGTACTTTGCGTATTTTGGTGGTCTGTGTATGTTATTACATTCTGACCATGCTTGATTACCTTACAATTACATTTTGAACATTCACATTCTGAAACTAATAATTAACTTCAGTTAAATTATTAGCTCCAAATATCCATGAAATATTGACAGTCATAAAAAGACCAGAGATATTTTTCAAGAAAGGTACCTTTGAATCTTAAGAATCCAAATGACTAAAATTACAGCTTCATAACATTCTGAAAACCTTGAGAAGAAAATGCGCTCCTGACAATTTGAAAGAATTAAAATTCCACCGCACGGAGCATAATAAACAAGCTCAGAGAGTATCAAAGGAAACAGAGAAATCCTCTTGGAAATCCTTATCGTCCTTCGAGGAAAAATCATCGCGCTCTGCAGCACCATGCTTTAATATTAAGAATATACGAGCTTCAAAGCGAGAGATGACGTTCGTTCTCAACTGAATGATCAGAAGAAAAGTGTCCAGAAAGCGCAGCGTGAAACCTCGACCAACCGGAAATAGAGAGAGAGAGAGAAAGAAGAGGGAGATATATATAAAGAGAGTCACCTTCAATTTTCAAAATTACATTCCTCCACTTATCTTCCGACGACAGAGGGAACCTTTTGCTAACAGGATTGCGATGTTCGCGCCCGTTTCGCCAAGGTTCTCGCTCGCGAGCACGCGAGAGCAGCGTAAACTTGTTACCGGAAGCGACGAGCGTCGCTGACGACGCGAAAATTGTTTGCCGTGGTTCATCGTGACCAACCATGAGACAGCCAGCTGCGATTTACCCAAACCGGATATTAGGAAACCCGGGATCGCTGTCGAAAGGGAAAGCGACTTGATTTGTTCACGTGTTGAACCTCTGTGGAATCGATTCTTTCGTTTTTAAATTTCGCGCCACATTGTTTTGTTATTCGAAGTTATTTATATCGGTTTTTAGCGTAACAACAATTCTATTTATTCATGTGTTGAATATAGAGAAAACATTTTTGTGCGACTAAATTGTTCTGGACATTGAATCGTACTGTCATTTTTGAATTTCGCGCCAAATTATTTAACACTGCTGTTTGATTGTTTGCTTGTACCTAATCGGTTCTTAACGTGAGAATAATTAGATTTATTTATGTATAAGATATAGAAAACGTGTCAGTATTACTGAACTTCTCTGAACATCACATTAATACTTTGACATTTGAATTTCGCGCCAAATTATTCGACGTTATTTCTTGATTGACAGTTTACATATACTTGATCAAGTTTTACAGGGAGAACGATATATTTATATATTGAACGTACCAAGAATATGTCGGTCTACTTCAACTTCTCTCGACATCATATTGCTTTGAGTTTTGAATTTCGCGCCAAATGATCTGACATAATACTTCCATTCGAAGTTTAGTTATTATAATTCTCTAATACGAAAGTAGCTTTATTTCTTCGTGTTTCTATCGTTTAAGATATATGTATATGGTTAAATGTTTTTGTGTACCGTATTGATTTTTCGATTTTTGAATTTCGCGCCAAATTATATGACATTATCTCACGTTTAAACCGTGATGTGATTTATTCGTGTGTTGGAGGAATAAAAGTACGGTTGGACGTTTTTGGTCGTCGTATTAATACTTTGTATATTCATGTATAAATTATGAAGTAATTTATAATAAATTGGATGTACGAAAATGATTAAACCTCACTTGTGTATAAATTATTGAAGCAATAAATAATTATCGATTATTAAAGTTTGTACATTGCGTTAAAAAATATCATTTTTAGTTGTACATGAAAATTTTCATTTTCTGTTTTTTAACAGTAATTTTAAAAAACATTAAACACTAAACACTAAATAAAACACTAAATAAAATATAAATAACATTAAATAAAATATAAATGATGCTATCTGCTGATCAAAAACGACAGTAACTTAAAAAAAGTGAGGTAAAGTGAAAATTAGTAAATATCAAAAAGAGAAATATATCTCTGCCACAGAAGCCAAACATACATTTAAATTCCCACATATGACTGAAACATTATATTATGTGTCCCCACGGTGTTAGAGTTGTTAGAAATATCCAGGCGTGTATGATGTTAAAGGAGTTTTCGAAACTCCTTCAAACTTTTAACTCCCTAACCGATACTTTCCTATCGAACTACACGTGTCCTAAATCGCGTAAAATATTTTTCGCAAAAACTACTTTCGACAAAAATTTCAGCTCCCCAGCTGCATTGCTAAAACATTGAATATCCCTAAAACTATCACCAAACTTCACTTCCGAACTACCCGATCCTGTATTATTCCATTAAGGATCTGACTAACCGAACTGTAATTGCTATCTGGACATTGATACATTATTCATAAAACATGGGTGCACTGTTTACGTAATAGTGAAATAGGCACATTTGCAAAATAGGTAAATTAATGTTATGGATATTTTTATGTAATACTAAATTTAGTACTATTTTGAAATGCTAAAATTTTGATTTTAAAGTACAATATTATTTATAAAATACTATAGCACAATTATGAAATAAATTACAGTTTCAAATATAAATTTTCACAATTTCAAATTTCAAACCACAAGCACTGTTCTAATTCATCTAGTTAATTTTTTATAAAATATAAGTTCTTTGTAAAATAATTGCAAATTTGAACCATAATCAACAATTTCTCTGGTTAGACACATTCATAAAATGTGAGTTCATTAATAAAATAGGTAGCTCTAAATTTGAGGATCATAAATCACATGGTTGAATCTACATCTCCATTTCAGACAGGTTATTCATAAAATGATTTGTGATTTATAAAATAAACTGCAGATTCAAATTTGAGAATCATAAACATGGTCAGATCTCTGCTTCAGACAGGTACATTATTTATAAAATGTAGATTTGTTATTTATAAGATAAATTGCAGATTAAAATGTGAGGATCATAAATCACATTAAATCTACCTGTCCACTTCAGGTACATTGTTCATAAAATGTAAATTATTTACAAAATGAATTGCAGATTTAAATTTGAGACTCATAAACGTTAAATCTCTACTTCACAAATAGGTGCAAAGTTCTCAAAATGATAAACTGCAGATTTTCAGGAGTTGAACTGTTATTTCCATACATCTTTCACAAAATAATTGCAAGCTCAAACTCGAGAAGTGCAAGCAGTTAAATCTGTTCCCTTATTTTGCTAAGACCAGACAAGTAGCAAACGGGTAAATCCGAGAACAAATTGTTCTCCGAAGTTGAAAGAAAATTCGTAGTTTAAAGTTTCCGAGGCAAGAACAAGCGTCCATGTGCAATTCTCAGATACCAGAAGCTATCGACTATCTCCGTGGATGTGGAGTTCCAGGTCAACGGAATCTCGATTCTTAGCAGTGTGTTCGTTTTACGGTCTCGCCAAGTAGTCGCGTAAAACGCGATACACCAGGCATTTCCTTTCTAACGTCGGATTGATGCCCCGAAAGAACCATCATTATCAAAAGCAGATCCGTGAGAACCGTATCCAAACACTTATCAATCCATTCGCTACCTGTGCCATAACACGATACCTGTCCACTTTACACGATCCGTACCCGAACGCACAAGACGAACAAATTCGAGAAAACAGAGCCAATTGGTTAAAAACGTCAACACCGATCGTAGGACACCCTTCGATCCACGCGTGGCTCACTGGATGCGAAGCTGCGAGTGAATTTACATTATTCCGGTTGTCGGGCAGCACCGAGTCCTGGTAGCACTTCTGGTCCGTAAATCACCAAGACTGATCACCAAGTCACGAGTATTCTCACAGACGACGAACGTCCGGAAAGAACGGAGCCGTTGCGCACTCGGCGACCGCCGCGGCAAGACTGGGGTCTGCTACCCGGCCGGGGTAGCTGCCATGGCAACCCGACCACCCCCGAAAACCCTTCGTATATAATCGGTCGTCCCACTCTTTCTAGAAGAGTCCGCATTCGCCCGCTCTCTTTTCACCCGTCTCTTTCCGTCCGGCGCACGATGTGCTCCGCACCCCTTCGAGCCTACGTCCCTCCACCTTTCTGCCCTTCCAACCCCTTCGGAGCGGAGTGGAGCGGAGCTGCCCTCGCGCAAGCTCCGATCGCTGCCGGAGGAAAAGTCGCAGAAGCTCGTGGCCTCCAGGAGAATCTCTGCCTCCAGGATGATGCTCTGTGTGTCTTTGTGCGAGCTACCTCGGCCAACCAGGGGCTTATGCTATCTTGTTCACGGACCAACTCGCCGTGGTTACGCGCGAAACGTTTCTTCTTTGTTTCGGTAATCGGTCGCGGTTATTCTCTTAGATTTCTGGGGATAACCCTTTGTTTTCTTGGATATTCACGGGTTTTGGCTACTTTCTGCTTTGAGGAGATTTACGGTTCAGACGGTTTCTGGTCTTCGTGATGGTTGCACTTCTGGGTAGTTGAATTTTAATGTTTTGTGTGGATATTCGGTGTTCTATGTACTTATGGTACTTTTTATTTATGGGGTTTTCATGAATTTATGACATTCTGTATTGTGTAATTTGTATGTTATAGTTTGGGTGTTCTGGATGTGGGATCTCAAAATTGATCTCGAGTAACTAATCTTCCAAATGTCCAAATCAAGTAACGAACTTGATCATATCTAGTCCCTCGGATAAGTTGTGACAAAAGGGGACAGACTCTATGACTTACGAGACATAGAATAGTTTATGACAGACTCTTTTGTCGCAATCTGACGAGGGGAAGCACTGAAGCCCCGAGATCTCCGCTGGACATAACTGATTTAAATACTTGAGTGGCGTATTGTTTTGTTGGTTATGTGCAGGTGCAACGATTACAAGATAGGACGGATAAAAACCGAGAAATGCTTCATACGTTACTGTTAACATACACTTGTAGTATCTAGGTTTAAAACACGAAGAGGACCATTATAATAAAATGAAGAAAATTGAATACAAATAATTTTATTTCTTCCACCACTTTCACGATCAAACAATTGTAAAAATCATTTAATTTCAATAATGAAAAATTAAATTAAAATATATTTCGTATTAATCTAATTTTGTTTGTGATAGCATTTTATTTTCTTTTTTAAATGAACACCACTTTCAAAATAAACGGTCCATGTATTAAATACTGATGCTGTTATATAAAATTGGTATGATTAAACATGAACGAAACTGTTTGAAAATATTTAGTTATTATTCGCAGATCGCGAAGTTCTGGTTTTTACCGTTGACTTAATATAATATCTGTGTAAATTGAATTTCATAAAAAGTTCTCTCATTGTCGGCAGATACGCAGCTGAACTTTTCTTTGAAATTCTTTCGACGGACTTTTGCATAATTTCTTTATTAAAATGAAATTTCCTTCGATGTTCATAGAAATGAGACAGAATGAAAAGTTCCATAGATAAATATTCGCGGAGAAATTGAGCAAAATGCAATTTTCAGTCATTGTACGAGGAAATGATCGGAGTTTTTTGCGATCGTATTTATACACTTGTCCGCGTATCTTTCGTGGAAATGAATGCGAAAAGTCTCGAGCAATGATCCGGTGGACTAGTTTCCCAGTGTTAAAGAAAATGTAAATACACGCAGATGTGGGGGAAAACTCTTTCTAGAAGTAAGAAGCGAAAGTTTCTATTAGCTCTTGCCACGTTATCGAGGCTTGAGAAGAATCTACAGGAGAGAGAAAAGGAATTGAAATCCTCGTACGCTTTGTGCCTTGAATATTGCAAAAAGCAATGGTAACAAATTAAAAAGATATTAGTGATAAACTAGAAATTTTTATGAAATTAAAATTTGTATTTTTATAGTGATAAATCGTTGTTACTTAGTTAAATGATTTAGTAGTTTTATTTAAAAATTTATTGCCACAAAGTAAATTCAAATAAGTACTCTTTGTTTAACAAGTACAATTTATATATTTACACCATCTTTTTTACCTTATTTAACATTAAAATTGAAAAGCAAAACTATGCATTAACATAAACATTGAACGTAAACATAAACATAGTATACATATGAACATAAACTTAAACAGTCGCAGCTGCACACGTAAGCGCAGGCGCAGTTGCACGTTTGCGCGCATGCGCAGTGGTAATGGTAGCCGCCATTGCTCACACGTACGCGCGCAGACGCAGTGTAAGCGCGAATAAATATAAATACAAACATAAATGGAAATATAAAAATGAATATAAATGCAAATATAAGTACACATAAATACAAATATAAATATGTGTAACTATCAATATGTACACAATGTAATATTTCAAAAATTTCCATGAAAATTCTGTTACAAAGTACACTTCGCGTGTGAAATATTGCAAAAAACTCTCCGGATAGTTTCCGTAATATTTTTATCACTCTCTAAAAGATATACCAATACCTATCGAACGTTGCAAAAAGAAAGTTGAACGTTAGGGCAGCGTCGAAGTTCGATTAAATGTTTCAAACCTTTCGAAGTTTTCGTTGGAGCGAAACTTTTGCCTTCCTGATGGTGAACTTGTAACAACTGTTGTTAATAAAGAACTGGCTATTTGCTTGTGGAAAAGTTTTCATGTTACTCGCGCTCACTTTTGCTGTATTAATTAGCAGCAATGAGGGGAGCTGAACGGTGACGTTTCAACGATCGAACATTTTGGTGAAATCATTTCGGAGCTCATTCAATCGCGTTCCGTATTATCGTCAATAACCTGACGAACCAAGCAATTTGTATTTTATAGAAAAAGTAAGTCCAACAATTTTTCGACTAATTAATACTAAATCCGCTTGCAAAATTCACGCTGACGTTCTAATCGTTTAAAATGATACTGATGGATTTTTTGACCCAGATACAGGGTACAGAATTTTTATGCAATTCAGATAAAATGATTATATGTGAAACGAGAAATATTACAGGGAAAAATACACGAGAAATTATATAAAGTTAACATTGAAATTTTATTTATACAATTTTTGCAAGTTCTACAAATAATTTTGTAGTAATATTCATATTGAAAATTCTCTGAGATTAAATTGGGTATTCATCTTTGATCTACTGTATGTCACATGTTGTTAAAATTTTTGTAACGTAAAAAAAATACAGAGTCCATAACTATCGGGTCAATGCATTTCGTTGATAACGTTCCATTACGTTCCACCAAAAAGAAACGAACATTTTCTGACATGTAACACAAATCTGACAGTGCAGAGCATAAATCCGACAAGAAAAGAGTATTTGATCGACAGATCCTTGATGGGTAGTACTGCATACATTACCGATGCTTGAATCTCTATTTTATGAAGGCTAAACAAGGATTTACAAAGGCTTAACACTTTGACGACTTCACATTTTATAAAATCCTCCTTATAGCCGAAGACTAAATCGATTTTTATTTGACACTTCCTAATTCTCTAAACTGCAGAATTACTTTCGTAGTTATATTATCTCAATACTTTATGAACGATAATCTAATTTTACAACTGCGTTGAAATAGTACTAAACTTGCAAATAGAGTAAAGTAAAAGTTGTAAATAGATAGTGAAATCTCCGTTAGTTAAGTTGTGTAACAATCTCGAATTGAACAAGTCAACTTCCATTAATCGCGTTCGCTTAATTTTATAAACTAGGTTGCACGAGTTCTCGATCGAACAAGTTGACAAGAGTAGAGCGTCTTCGTGCCAGTTCAGTCATTCGCAGTTGCCGTTCTGATTGTTTTAAACGGACAGGGTTGGTTAGGGAAATGTCACGAAATTGTTCCTTCTATTATACGAAGTGAGATGCGATCGTTTTGAAAAGTATCCGCGCTGTGGTAATTAATTTGGAGAAACGTTATTTCGATTTTATCAACGTGTAACAAATAATGAAGTAGTGAAATGATAAAATTGCTATGTTACAAAATTGCGATCAGGATAAAATTGCTAAATAATAAAATGGTAAAACAGCAAAATAAAAACGAGAGTAAAGTAATGAAACAGTAAAATGATAAAATGGAAATAAAGTGGTAAAATGATAAAATGTGAAGTGGTAACAAAAAGACAAAATAATAAAATGGTAATAAAATGGCGAAATAGCAAAATGATGAAATGGTAAAATGGCAAAATAGCAAAATGATAAAATGATAAAAAGGTACAAAAGTGATGATATAGCAAAATGATAAAATGGTACAACGGCAATATAACAAAATGGTGATAAAATGGTACAACGGCAATATAGCAAAATGTTAAAATGGCAATAAAATGGCAAAATATCAAAATGATAAAATGTTACAATGATAAAAATATAAAATGGCAATATAGCAAAATGATAATAAAATGGTAAAATAGCAAAATAGCAAAATGATAAAATGGCTCTATAGCAAAATGGTAATAAAATGGTAAAATGGCAGAATGGTAAAATATCAAAATGATAAAATTGCAATATACCAAAACGGTAATAAAATGGCAAACCATTAAAATCGGTAAAATGTAGTTTTCATTATTAATGAAATGATCACATGCTCTTATTAATTTCTTATAAGTGTTAATACAAATAGAAAATCGTTTAACAAATGTAACAATAAAATAACAGCGATTATTTCTCGGCTTTACATTGCAAAGATAATTCCTTATTAATTCGCGTCGCTCCCCCGTTGAAGTGATCGAACCTTTCGAAAAGAAATGAGAAAGAGGAACGGCAAGAACGATTGGAAATCCTGCGTATTTGTCAACTGTCGTCGAAGCAGAGAATAAAAGGGAGCATTGCCTTTGCCATTCGTGGAATGCACTCGAAGCTATCGTCTTATCCTTGGCGAGTGTGGCCGATGAAAAAAGACATAAGTTCTGATGGAGCCTCCCCCTTACCCCCCTGTCTGCTTCCTAAGGCGACCAGTATGGATTACAAAGGAATAGCTTCTAGGAATGTCGGTATGGTGCGAAAATTCTGTCTCTCGAATTTCTTCCCTCTGTATTCGCGTATCGTCTGCTCGCCGAAACAAACGACTTCATTCTCACGCAGTTCCCTTTCTTACCACGGTATATCGCCTTTTCCCATTTGCGACAATTGTCCGTATCGGTTTCGATCATCGATACGTTTCACGCCATTGTTTGCCGTTAAAGCAATCACCAATCGATGTCTCGAACGATCTCGTCACCTATGAGTATCCTTAACCGACCCTTGTACCGCACCAATTTCAAATTTATGGTTTTAACTATTACGTTCTTTTTGGTCATTTTTTTATACTACGTATGACTTCTGTTTAGTTTAATAAGGATTTAATGAAATTAATTTGAACACTTAACAAACACAAATTCTTTATTATAAAGGACAATTGGTAATGATTTATATTATTTATGAATTATTGAATATGTATTTTCTACTGTTTAGTATGTACAATATTTATTTCCAAACAAAAGAATATACTAAAACAATTACGTGAATATACTTACATGAATAGTTAATTAGATAAATTAATAAACTTCGAGTATCACACTAGAGAAGCTTAAGTGGATAATATCCTTTAACTTAGTATAATATCTTGAATTTATGGTAAATAGTTCCAACGATCATTAACTTATCTTTAGTCAATCGCTATTATCAAGTGTTAACAGAATTTATTAATGAAAGCAGAAACTTTGCCACACTAGACTGAACTAGTTCAACAAACTTGAAGCTCATGTCAGACTAATTACTAACTACTAGCTAATAGTGAAACGTCAAATGGAATCCACTTTGAAATTCTGAATCCGATTTCGATCGACTGCTCCCGTTAGAAGTCTTCTTATTAAAACTTTCATCAACGTATGATTCGAGAATACTGGTAACTTTGCAATTTTCGGGATCATTAGTCAATTATTGGAATTTGTAAATTTGTGTTTGTGCAAGTTTTCGGGTTGTTAAATTTGAGGTTTTTTAATTTCAGATGCTAGTTTGGAAATTTGCAAATTTCCAGTTTTTAAATTTCAGGTTTTGCTAGTTTAAAAATTTTTACATTTCTCATTTTTAGATTTGAGATTTTGCAATGTTAAAAATTGTCAAATTTTTTAATTTTTTAATCTTTAGATCTTTAATTCCCCAAATTCCCAACGTCCCAAATTCTCAAATTCCTCAATTCCTCAATTCCCAAATTTCTAAATTTTCCCCTTTCCACATTTCCAAATTTCCACTTTCCAAATACCCAATTTCCCAAACTCCCAAATTTCCCAATTTCCCAAACTCCCAAATTTCCAAATTTCCACTTTCCCAATTTCCCAATTTCCCAAACTCCCAAACTCCCAAATTTCCAAATTCCCCATTTTCTAAATTTTCAAGTTCCCAAATTCCCCATTTACTAAAATTTCCAATATTCAAATCCCTAATCCCCAAATTTCCAAACTCTCAAATTTCCATCTTCCTAAATCCCCAAATTTCCAACTTCCCCAACTCCTAAATTCCCCCTTCTCAAACTCCCAAATAAAAATTTCAAAAACTGAAATTTCTCTTCCATAAAAAATTAGTACATCCTGTACAACACTCCTAAAAAGTACACAAATCTCTCTGTAAAAAGAAACAAATCGAAATGAATGCAACACAATTTAAAATTAAGGAAAACGATTTGTATGTACGATATCGTCGACGTCTCGCATAAGCAATGCACCTTGCAAAACAGCGAATTTATTTGAAGGAGAGCTCCGTTGTCCTGGCCACAATTACCTTAAGCGTATCCTTCGCTCTTAAAAGGTAATTATTACTGCGGAACGATAAATCTGCCTTAACGTCGCTCTGCTACCCCTTCAACCCCTCTCTCTAACTCTCTCTCTCTCCCACAACTTCCGTCTTTTCCTTCGCTCTATTATTCTTACTACTGCTCCTCTTCGTATGCTTTTTTCCGTACCGCTTTCAGATTTTAAAGTATCCTTCGCAGCTTCTTTTAGCTTACGTCTTTGTCTCGAACCGACGATTCTAATGTTTTCCTTCATATTTTTATTCGAGACTCCTGATTCCTTCGATTCCCTTGAAAAGTGTCTTCAGTAAGCCTCAAATAGGTGATTTTATAATTTTGAAAGGTAAGTGAAATATTCTACTTGATATTCTATATCTGAATTTTATTTGGTAATTTTATGAGAAAATTGATTGCAAATCTTTTTTTAATAATGTCATAAAGATATTTCAATTTTTAATTTGAATTATTTAATGTTTCATTAATTCAGTTACTCATTGAATTAATTCCTATGTTAATTAAATTGTGCAATTATTATATAGATAATTATTGAGAATAATTATTAATCATGATTAGTAATAATTATTTAATAACAGAGTAAATTATTTAATGTTTGAAATTTGGATAATAATGTATCATTAATAATTTATAATTAATTCAAATAAACACTAAGCAAAATTAATCATTATTTGAGTTAAAGTAATACTATGTGAATAATAGTTTGAAATAATTGAGTCAATTATATATACTTGAAATTCAACTATTAAGTTATGTGACTAATCAATTATTATATTAATCAAAATAATAGCTACCAACTATAAAGAATAATTAATTTAAGTAATGAATTTATTTTTGTACTTCGCGCCAATATGTACCGGTTTTCATTTGATTTTCGCGCCCTTTAGGCCGATCACATGATCCCATCTCTTCCGCAACGAAATTGTTACGCGACTGATTTTTAATTTAAACTGCTCATCGAACATCCGTAAACCCATTGTTAAATCCCGCAAGAGAATCGCGATTATTTAACCGTAACCGTCCGGCCGAAATCAGCTTTAAAAGTAACTTAACGATAGTTAAAAATCCCCAGCCAGTGTTTTTTCGCCGTCGGTCCAAGCAGCATTTTCCAGCGAGCCAAGAAACTCGCCGCAAGATACGTTCGCGAGAAAAAGAGCTGGCAGTTGGTTCGGTGGTCGTAGCGTTTCATGGCCGGTCGGTATAAGTTAACGACTATGCTCCAAGAAGGATAATTAAGGGGTAATTAACGGTGGCCACACGGCAATTCGTCTAGCGGCTCTATGTAAAGCGCAGGAGAACTCGCTCCCGACAGTCGCTTCATCCGAACCCAACTTTCAAACTGGGTCACTAATGTAAACGAGCTAAAACACGCTTTTCTAATTTCTATGCTGCGAACCTTGCTATTTTATTCTTATTCCTGTTAATGGTAATCGCCGTTTGCTGTGTCTTTTAGGTTAACCCGTCGAAATGACGGATCTTATTTCTTATTTTCAATTAGGAAAATTAGTAAGGTTAAACTTTACTTTGGGGCACACAAGACATTTTTTCTCTACAATAGTTGATGCTTAGAATAGTGATGCAAGTTTTAATGTTAAGAATACGGTTGAAAAGTTATGTGTATGTGAATTTTTTAGGTTATTTGATATGTGAGTGTGATGTGATATTTTATCATGTAATTGGGCTACGTTTGAGTATTAAAGTGATTCTATACTGTCGTTTAATTCAATTTTTCTATTTACAAATTCCTACATTTCTGAATTATGAAATTTCTAAATTACTCAATATACAAATTCCCACCTTCCTAAATTACCAAATTCCCAAATTTCTCAATTTCCCAACTCCCACCATCCTAAATTCCCAAATTCCCAAATATCTAAATATCCAACCGCTAAACACCTAAATTCTAAAGTCATAAAAATTCAAAATCCCCAAAAACCACTCACATCATCACACCTGCCCATCAGCATCTTAATCTTCACCCAACTATCCCACCCCAACCATTAAATCTCCCAAAAAGTAATAAAAATTTCGCCACAAAAATCACGTTTCAACACAAGCGACAAGTGTTTCTAATTTCCGACTGATCCTCCAGCCGTCGCGAAGAAATGTCGGATTACACGAAATCAGCCCTAAACGATTCGCAATAAAAAGGAAACAGGGCTCGAACAAGAGTTGTAAGTATAGGTCGTAAATCGAGGCAATGGGTCCTGGGTCGATCGTTCATCGTGACACGGAAACGATGAAGAATAATGGTGGAAGGATGGAAAATTAATAGTAAAACGTTGGCAAACATCGTAGCTCGGCTTATCAGGTTTATTTATTGCCACGTAAGGTGGCGGGCATCGACGCTTTTCGACTTTTCTCGCTATTTAACTCAACGGTGACTTTTCTTGAATCAACAATGAGATATTTTGTTATAGGTATTCTGAAGAAGGGACTTCATCATGGGACTGTGTTTTGATATATGAATTTGATGGAGATCGATAGTCGATAGGGTTAAACCGATCAGTAGGTGGTGTTTGAAACTGTGCGTTTGTATTCGATATTTTGTATTCGATTACTGGTACACTTTTTTTTATATTCTGTGAAAATATTAATTATTTAAATATGTTACTTTATTATATAATGACTAATAGTAATACAGTGTATTATACTTTTATAATAGTAATACTGTATGGCTAAGATAAAAGAGTCTCAGAGTCATACTGTAAGTGATATTTGAATTTGGCGCTCGAGAGGGGTCACGTGATGTCAGCGCGTCTCTTATCTTGGCCACCCAGTATATTGCAGTAATATAATGACTACCAGTAACATAATAAATTATGTTATTATATATTTATATTCTTTTAAGTACATTTTCAGTACAAGTCAATTATAATACAATAGTGAATATTTTTCGTTATCTCGACGCACACAAACTTTAACCCCTACGGGGTTAAGTTTCATCGAATTTTTCCACGCTAAATAATTGGAGAGCATCTCCGCGACAAAGTTATCCACATTTTAATTATTTTCACGCTTAATTTGCCCGCCAGAGATTCGACACCTGCTTCACGATATTTTTTGCATTAGGAACTCGCGCATAATTGTGGATTAATGAAAACTAGAGCAAACTCGGGTTATTACACTCGAATCTTTCATACGGCACTGCGTTCTCGTTCGCAGTATTATTTTACTTTTTTTTTCCTTCGTCCAATGTATATTTCATTTCGAATTGAAAATAAATGTAACAAACCGAGTGTGTACGGTGATCTGGAAAAATAAATTCCGTGGACGGAAAATGAGTCCTCTAATTTGATTGTTCGTAAAATATTTTTTGTAAGAGGCTGGGTCAACGGTGACCCAAACATACAATAGTGTTTTAATTTTGGAGAGACGTACACAGTTTTATTTAATGCTTCGTTTGTGTCGTTGATTGTGAAAATTCTCCGAATAAAAAGGAATTGAAGTTTTTCTGTTAACGTTTTGTGAATTTATATTTCTGTGTTGTGACAAAATTTTTGTTGGATTTCAAATAAAATGTGTAAAATACATGAATAAAAAAACAAAACATAAATAAAGAAACATAAATAAATTTACACAAATAAAATTAATTAATAGATAAATTAAATAAAATAGATGAAAGATGAAATACATAAAATCAGAGAAATAAACAAATCAGATAAAACATGAACTTAACAAAGCACATAAAATAGATGAAACAAATGAAGTAGATAAAATACATAAAATAGATAATATGAATAAAATAATTAGATCAAGAAAATGGAGAAAATAGAATAGATTGCAACAGATGCAGTAAATAGACGAAATAACCCATCATTCAGAACAAAAAGAATAAATTACAAGAAACAAGTAAGTGAAATAAATAAAATGATAAATGTATCGTCAACTGTTGGTTTCGAAAGGCAATTTCTCGTTGAATGAAACAAAGCCACGATAAGAGAGGAACCCTCGATATCTTGTAAACGCTGTATCCAAAGATGCGAACAAACCGTACCTACTTCAATTTACTCGAATTACCTTGGAAACTTCTCATGCGTTAACTACAAGATTTTCTTCAAGTTCACGCTAACGAGGACTAGACAAAAGAACACACGCAAGACCCTCGGAACAACCAATTACCAGAAATTCACTAACAAACTACTCCCCGTGCAAAAGTCACGAAATAAGTTTGGCAAGCAGCAGTTGAAGGCAAGTAAACAAAGTACAGATAATCTTGTACAACACGATTTTCGCACAACGTTGCACGAGCGTTGCGAAACCTTATACTTGTACATAATACGTGCTGCTACCCGGGGACATTATGACCCAACTACCGAGATAAAAGGTACGGAATTTGAAAAACTTGGTTAAAAGATCGCAATCTTGCGAACGATGGATGCAGAGATTATCTAACTTCTGAATTTATACATTACATACTTTAAGGTTCTGTTTTTATAAACTCGTGAATTTAGAAATTTCCAATTTTCCAAAATACTTAAAATTTACAAATTCTCAAAATTTCAAAAATCCCACAAAAATAACGAATTTTCAAAATTCCACAATTTACGAATTTCGAACAATTTCCCAAAATACAAAGAACCTACCACCACATTGAATATCGACACAATTTTATCAGCAATCAAACGAACAAAATTCTCTTAATAAATTAAAGTAGTTATCCCCTATTTCATTACCGTCATATTCACGGTATTAAAAAAGTAAAATCCATACAAATAGAAGTCTCTCGACCGCACTCGCCAAAAATTGCTAAAATGAATTCGCGTTGTTATGGAGTGAAAAACGAGCTTTATCGACCTGATAGAAATTTAACGAAAATGTGAGGCACACCGACAACCACTAATGCACAGCACGAATAAACATTCAAGTGCGTGTGACAGTTGGCGAACATATTATTAATTGGAGGCTTCGACGAGCGTCGACCCTCTTTTTCACTTTTCTTTCTTTCCTTCGTCGAAATAATTTCACGCTGAAACTCGGCCGTTTGCCACTCGTTTATCATTCCATTTCGATTACCGTTCTTCTACATTTTTCATGTCTAACGCTGCGGCGAACAGACAAAGAGAGAGCACACATTTCGTTTCCTCCATTATCTATCACTTTGCTCTTTATTTTTCTCTAATTATTCGAAATAACAATTCGAACACAGCTCTTTAGTCTTTTTCGCCAGTTCAATTTTTTAGGCTGACTGTATTTATTGTTTAATTATTTGGAGTAATCAGGATATTATCGAACTTGCAAATAACAAATGTACTAGTTTGAAAATTTTTCATTTTCCAATTTTTTGTAATTTTTCAGATGTGAAAATTTTGGAAATTTTATGAACTATTGGAATTTTTACAATTCTGCAATTTTGGGGCATTTTGAGAATTTGTCAATTTTTGGGGATTTTTGAAATTATAATAAATATTTAAAAGTTTTTAAATTTGAAAATAAAAACTTGTAAATTAATAAACTTGAAAGTTTGAATATTTAAATATTAGTAAATTTGACAGAGATTGAAAAATTTGAAAGATGAAAAATATATAAATGTATAAATTCGTTCCGTAAAAATACAAATTTGTATCTCTAGCGATACATAACCAGTGTATAAAGATAAGTACGAGAATATCCAAGGCAGGATATACGTGTGGTAATTAATGCCGCTGCAGTGCTGCGGGCCAAGAAGCTGGGGACAGGTTGGTAGCGTGAGCCAAAACCAAATATTCCTAGAGTCTGTGTATCCGGTATCCAGGCTATCCGGGTATTAGTTCGACACGTACCAATTATAAGCTGGCAAACGAGTCATTTCTAACGTGTTCGCGACACGAATATCGCACGTCTCGATTTAAACGAAAGACGACGAGCTATAGAAACGATCACGTAGTATTTTAGACCATTTTTAAACTGCCCTGTTAAAATCGAGTTAACTAATTTTCACCTTATTCTTTTCATGCCAAACTGCTTATCTCTTCATCGAATTAAAAATGGTAACTGCTATATGTAAATTAAAAATGTTACTCCGTATGTAAATTAAAAATGTTAATGTTACTTTATATGTAAATGTAAACAATTTCGAGTATCTCCATTTTAAACCAAAAATTTTAACTGCAAATTTATTCGTGCGTTACTCTTATTTCCTGCATACGGTTATCGCAAAAATCCCTTTGACGGTATTTCCTCAATCAGAAATCCCCATTTCCGGCGCATAAACCAAACAGTAATAACGTCGATAAAAAAAGCGGTAACGAGTCTAAAGCAACGGAAAAGAAGGGAAAAGATCCGTCGGTGGCTACATCCCTTAATTACAAAATCGCAATTAATTGCCGGTATATAATCGAGCAACGTTCTGATCCCCTAATTATTTCCGGCGCTATACCAAACTCTTCGGGCAAAATAAGCTTATCTTGTCTATATAGCTTAAGAAGGTATTTTCGAATGACGATCCATCTCATACCCGTCGATTAATCTGAATACCCAGCAGCTGCGTTCGCCTCTTGAGAGCTCTTCGATACAATGTGTTCCATTACGTTATATCGCATACGAGACACCACTTTGTCCTTCCATCAAACTCGATTCCCTCTATAATTCGAGCTTCTCTTTTTACCAAGGATCTTTTTGACCGTTGCAGCCTTTCATTGCGATAAAAAAAAGCTCTCTGTAATTACGAAACACGCGTCCCCTTTCTCTATATCGACACTTTCCACGCTTCGCGTCGCCCTTTTCTCATTATTTCGCCGCGACTTCGGACAAAGATTTCAGAGCACCGTAAACTCTTGTCAAATGGTACTCGATCGAAATTCCTTTTACCGATACTGCCAATTGTTTCAATTGTTGCGTTATTCCTTTGATATTGTATTTATTGTACTTCTTTGTGGGACCGGCGATACAGGGATTACAGGGTTCTGGTATTTCTTCAAGGGATGAAGTGAAAGATGAAATAGGGGTCTGGGGGATGGAAGTTAATAATTGGGAATTTTTTAAGAGTTTGAGTACTAAAGCATTTTGATATAAATTTTGAGATAAATTTTGTTCAGATCGACAAAGATTGCAAATCTCTTATACGATGGTTCGTATGTTGAATGTTACGATGGTTCGTAAAGGTGAATGTGCACAAGAGATTTACCAAGGCTGAGTTGCTCAAAAAGGATGACTAGAGAGGAAAAGTGTCTTGATGGTGAATGTCACCGAGTGATATGCTTATCACGCGAATCTCTGAGACGAAGGCTCGTCGAGTGAACCGGTGTTCACGAGATACCCGAATCAAGACTGCCCTGTTGTTCAAAAAGTAAGACCTGAGAGCATGGGAGGAGGAGGTCGAGTCGTAGAGGTGTTTCCCGTACAGGACCAATCAGGGTCAGTCCATAATTTGGTAAAAACACCGATTGGTGACACGACCGAGCGAATAGGATCGCGAGACCATTAGTCCTCACTCTAAGGTTGTAAATATTGATGATTGATATAGGTGACCCAAACACTTGAGTGATTTGGGTCCTTCAATGGATCTCGGCAATGGGCACACTGCGAGACTGCTGAATGGTCGAGCTCGAGTGCATTGGCCCGCCGGGTAGACAAGGAATTCGTAGACACTGTACACTGCAGGGTGCACAGTTTAGGATGAAGGAAATAAACTTCGTTAAGGAAAGATATATTGGAACTAGATGAATGTGCTTTTTGGCCTGTTAGCAAGGCTGTTGACAATAGCTTAGAACGTCGAGTTGTGGAGACGTTCACGTGGACTATTTAAAATTGCGTGAACGAAGCGTAGACACGTTTTGGGTTTGACTGGGTACCCATAAATATTAAGTTAATGTTATTCCGAGTTACGAGAATGGTGCAACTCGGAAAATTTTGCACATTCAATGGCACCTAGACTCTTCTTTACACTAAATCTTCCTTCCCATTTTCAAAAATTATTTGGTACGCAAGTTGATAGTTTAATTCGTCTTTGCAACGTTGCCGGCATTGTCTCCATTGTGTCGATGCAATGCGAACGAAGCAAGGCGAAAACGAGGGTTTAGGTAAGATTGGCGAAACAACGGGGACCAAATGAACTCAATTAAATATTGAATACGTGTAATCGTCGAGGTTCGTTTCGCATTGTAACGTGACGCCGTCGCGTTTTACGTTTGCAGCCGAGTTAGTCACTAGGTTATTAAGTTATTATAATGCTGCTTGGGCGAATGGGGACAAAGCAAACCGGGGAATCAGCATGAAATATCCATATCGGGACCATGATAACTTCATCGGAGAGTTGTAATGTGCCTCTGACCCGAATCCTACTTTGATATCCAGAAATCGACAGACTGTAGCGTAAATTAATCAGCGAACGTGCGATATGTGAACGTTTAGTAGTTTCAAAGTTGGGAATATGAGATTTATTGTTGTTTGATACACATGCACTTTCGCGAATTTCGTGAAATTAAGTTTATACGATTATTTATTATAACAACACTAACATTTTCAATAACAAATGTTTACTTATGTAGTTACAATCTAGTGACTAATTAAACTTGCTAATTGATTGACCTCGTGAATTGCTGCGCAAGTAATTGATTAACCTTGTCAGTAGTTAATAATTAACTAAATTAACTGACTAACCTCGTCAGTAATTAGCAACTAGATAGATTTACTAATTGCTTAACGTAATCAATAATTAAAATTTAACTAAAATTGCAAACTGACTAGTTGAATTAACTATTCAATTATTATGATCCTAGTAAATTCCTCGCTAAACATACTAATTGATTAACCTAGTTAATCAAATATTGCATTGTAATATTTTCATGCAAAAAGGTATATTTTTTATATTGAAAGTAATCAAAGCACTCACCGGTGTAGAGGGTAGATGTGTTGGAAGGCAAGTTACTTTCTTGAAATCTTTCCATTTCAGGTTCTGAACTCGGATCACATCTGCAACAACAAAGGATGAAGAATGGTTAAGTAAAAGTTTAAAACAGAAAAAGTTAAATTGTGATATTAGTTATCAAATATTCCAATTTTTTGACTGACGCAGTTCTAAGTTTCTAAATTCCCTAATTCCCCATTCTTTAATTTCCCAATTCCTTAATTTCCCAGTTCCTCAATTTCCTAATTTCTTAACTTCCCAATTTTCTAATCAGCCAATTCCTAAATTCTCCAATTCTGTAATTTCCCAATTCCTTATTTTCCCAGTTCCCTAACTTCCCAACTCCTTAATTCCCCAACTCCTTAATTTCCTAATTCCCTAATTTCCCCAATTCTCAAATTTTCAAATTTCTATCGTGTTAAATTATTAAGTTAACAAATGTTAAGCTACACAAACCACAAAAAACCCCAGATATCCAAACACCCCCTCCACAATTGTTTCAAGGTGTAAAACCGCACAAAACAAAGGAATAATCCTCTTTCATCATGAATTCTGCACCAATCGTAAAGCAAACACAAGAACCCAGGCACGAAGAAGAAGCAGATAAAGAGTAAATTCTGGTCTAAACACATGTAGCAAAAGCTTTTTATTTGTCGGATCGATTTAAAGGGGACGAAGGTTCCGATTCGATCGGTTTTCACCGGTTAAATCCCTGTCGTGACGCTATTGAGAGTAGCTGGGATTCAGGGACGGATTTCAATGGAGCCGCAACCCTCTGGTTCCCTCGGGGGTTGCATTTCGCGGATCCGTCTTAACGAAGCTTGCTGCTTTACTATGCACGTGCAGTTAGGCGTAAACCCATCCACCGAGAATCATTACCGCGGCGAAATAAAAAACCGGCTTTTCAAGGACGCGTGGGAAATGCTGGATACGGTAGATTGATTCGAGATCTCTGGAGAAACGTTCCAACGGTTAGAAACGCTTTGAATGTGATTCTTGAGTGGCAAACCTATTTATCACTGGTGTTTAATCTATTAACCAAAATTCAATAAACTGATAAACGATACTAATACATTCCCATAAAAATCTTGCATAAATTGCACAGCTCACAAAAATCCACATTGTAAAGTTCAACACGCTATTATAAAAATTTTGCAAATGAAAATAGTTGCAAAGCTCCAGTACATCCTGACACTCAAACCTTGGGGCACCTCTTTGCACGATATTGCAAACATTTGGAAATATTTTGTGAACTTGTGGGTTAAGGGGTTAATTTGCAACGTATACATCAACAAAGGGGTTCTCAATTGAATTGACAATTGAAAAATACGAAAATATGGAAATACAAAAATTGGAAAGTTTGAAAATTTGAAAACGTGAAAAAGATATGCGGAAAAACTCAAGACTGGGAAATTAGAAAATATGACAATTTTATCTATTTATATCCTCTCGATTTAGATTTCAAACTATCATATCAATTTTAAAAGTTCAACATAAGCTCCTCCTTATATTTCGTTTCAGTGTTTAATTTAATCAAAGTTTACTCTTATCTAATTAGCTGAATTAGTTATGTATACACATAGAGCATACACAGCAAATTCGTTCTCAACGGTATATCTACAAGTCATTTTGGAGTTTATCTATCGTTGAAGTATTAAATAGGGCTTGATAGATGTTGCCGTGTTCACGATGTATCTTTCATGAGGGATGTCGGATCGATTTTCAGTTGCTTACTCAGGTAAACTTTGCCACCATTAGGAAGTTCTCTTGTAAATGCAGTTTAAGTCATATATTGTTAGAAACACATATACCACTTTGTATTTCAATCTTTCGGATATCTTCAAAAGTTTCAGATTATTGGAAAATTTGTAGTTTTGAAAATTACAAAATTGGTAAATTTGGAAATTTGAAAATTAGGAGATTAAAAAGTTTGAAAATTGGAAAAAATGTAACAAACTTTCGATATTTAAAATTCTCAAATTTGCAAATATTTAAACAATCAAATTTCTAAATTCTCGACTAAAATTAGGCAAATCCCAAGTACATTAGCCATAAAACGAAAACCAAAAAATACCTGTTATTTTACGACAAAAGGTAGACGATAAGGGAAAAGGTGAAAGAAATTTTGCATAAATCCCGGGTTTGGAGGCAAGCTGGCTGAGAATGAATTTAAGAGAGCATTTAATGGGACGAAAGTTAGAAGGATGCATCTCTAAATGCAGCTATCCCTTCGTTCCTCGATAGCTCATCGTTTTCCAGAAAATTGTTCGTCCAGAGTTAAATTCACCTTATCCAACTCGCGTCTCGTTATTCTCCTTCGGGTCACCGAAAATATGCGACTTTTTTCAAACTCGCCGGGCTAAGTGGAATTTAACCCTTGCTCCACTTCGCGCTTTCAAAACGAGGGTAGTTTTTCCGTGGAAACGTTACATTTTTAGAATTTTTAACGACAAACGAGTTCCCTGGCACAAAAAACGAACAGAATCGTGTTTACGCTTTGAATCCTTGTTCAAATTTTTACCTATTCATTTATTTATACATATATATATTTTTTAATAAATTTTACACTCGATGCGTTATTATTACGAATATTACCTACGTTTTTATTCTGACGGGAAATTACGTGTTTCTTGAGAATTATGGTCGTTAGGAAAATAAGGTCGTTTCTTGTTAACGTATCATATCTTGTCTATGTTGTCACGCTTTTCAAAGAACATTCTTTTCGGGTGCTGCTTAAATTCTATTCATCCTCATTCCTTGTTGCAACAATGTTTTGTATGGTTATTATATATGTGAACAATATTTACTGTATTGTAAATTCATTCTATACACATATTTTGTACACATATGTTGAATCTGACAACATTATATTTTGCTTAAAGAATTTTAATTGATTAGTCTTAATAATTACAGTCTAATTTGTTTATATTTGTTATAATGTTTAAATACAAACATTGAATATCATTTATTGTATTTCTGAACAATATATTATAATAAACATAGTTATTCATTATATAACTTCACAATAATTATTGAACCCCAAAGAGTGTCCATAGTATCATAAATAAAAATATTAAAAAAATTGATGTCCTTGCATCTTGTACCTTGAACCAACATCCTCCATTTTGTCACCCTCTTGGTGTACACCTTTATCCAAAAAAATGTCAGAGTGTCACCATGTCCCGGACTCCCACATCAATCCGTACTTCATTCTCTCCAGGTTAACCACCTCGGCTCATTTTCCCTCTTCTCGTTTATCTTTATCTTCGTCACCCTTTGCAATCCTTTCTTAGCGCTTCCTGTGTGTACGTGTCACCCGTGTCGCAAGGATCTCCGCTTTCCACGCTGTGAAGGGTTGCTTGATTGAATATTCAAGGAAGATTCCTGCAGACTCCTTTTCCATCGTCCTTCGATCGAAATTTATTCGTGCCTGTTCTTTATGTTCATCGGCGAAAGCTCCTGGGTATTTTTATGATCACGATCGAGATTGTAGCATGTGGGGATCGTAACGTGTGTTCTCGATCAATATGAACTATGGGGGTAGAAACGTGATTCGGTTTGTGTGGAAGCATTTCTGGATCAATACGTTTAAAGGTGTTTGTGGATCTCTGTTTACTGGATTAATAGTCAGAGATGTATCTCTACTTTTGTACGTTCATATTCACAGTTAGAGACCTATAGGTTCATTGACGTTCACAGTTACAGATTTATTTCTGCATATAGTCAGATACCTTAATCGATGTCATAAATATATCAAACTAAACTGATCCGACATTTTGTACAACTAGAGTAAGACCCAGTTGGGACAAAATACCTGACAATAAAATAAAATCGAAGAAAGTGGAATTTGCAAGAAAATATAAACGGAGAAACGCAGTGACAGACAAGAGGATGAGAAACTGAGTTAACAAGTTCGAGTTAATAATGCAACAGCAACGAGTGCAATGGCGATCCGCAGAGTACACAGATAGCAGAGTCGTTCCATCTTCAGGAAATTGAGAATCTCTCGGGTCAACGGAGCAAAAACAGAAGAAAGTGGATCCAAATGAAAGACTAATAAGTCCACGCCACGATTTATTGTTCTCCGACCGAACTCATCCGAGACTCGATATAATGAATTTATCATCGATGACTCGACGTTTGATAGACGTCTTGCATCGATCGTTGGCTCTTAAACGTTCGGCAATTTTTAGAAAAAATGTTCATTTCCTTACGTTTTATGGACTGTGTGCGCAAAGTATTACATCGAAATTTCAAATATTGGCCGAGTTATACGAGGCGGGTATTAAAGAAAAATTACTTTCGCATTATGAAATTTTTCTGCTAGACTTTCTTGTTTTTATCGCGGTGTTGCAATTTTTGGAAATTGGGGGAAAACGAAAGTCACTATTAGGATTTATTTAAAATATAGAATAATTTCGAATTTATAATTGAAAATTACTTGAAAAAAAATTCACGTAGATGTAATTGGTTTTTTATTTCGACAAAAGCATTTATATAATTTGAAATTTTTTAAATTTGCTGTATTTGATTTTTTTAATATTTAATAGTAGTAATCTCTGCAATAAATATATATTATTTACAAAATAATGAATAGTCATTATTTATAGAATAAAATTTTGAAGCTTATTTATAATATCATATATAAATAGTATTTATTTATAATACTTGTCATTTAAGTTTTTACTTGAATAAACAAAAATTGTATAATGAATGTATGTATTCAATTATTTTCTTTAATCTTCAGAGTATTATGAAAATAATTTGCTATTAAATGGTGTACGAAAAACTAAAATTTTCGTCTACGAAGATAACTAAAATAGTAAATAACCATTTGGTGGCTACCTTTAGGTTACGACAGTGTCGTATCGTGTTTTTTCTCAGTTGTTTTTTTTTTTTTTTACGAGAACTAAAGTCCAGGGTTCTAAGTGAAATGTATGTACACACGTACGAAGAAGCCTAAGAACAATGAAAGTACGAGGCTGTCTAAGCAGTATGTACCTATAAACAGAAGGTGTTACATAAAGTTCAGTATCGTGGGCAAAGAACGTGTTTCCTAGTAATAAGATCTTAACAGGCGACTATACGTGAAATGTGCTAGAGATTTCTTTACGTTACTTTCTTGATCTTATATAACGGGAACAAGGGTATCTTCAAAGTGAATGAGAAATGAAAAATTCTTTCGTGAAAATAATTTGTATGTTATCAAATATTGATAACTTTATCATATTTCATTTATCATAATAATTTAATGACGTTATAAAATTTGGCGAAATTATTAAATATGGTAATATTTATCAAATATGATCATCAATGTGGTTATCAATATCGTCATCAACATGGTTATCAAAAAATTAAAAAAGTTTAAAAATATGACTAAATAAAATGTTCACATATAGTAATTTGAAAGTATGGAAGTTTAGAAACATTTTCTAATTCTTAATATATCAATCCATTAATGCAGCAATATGTCAATCTATCAATTCACAAATGTGTCAGTTTATCAATTTATCAATATATCAATACACCAATATATCGATTTATCAATCTACCAATCTATCCATTCAGCGACCTATCAACAATTCAAAAACTTGTAAATTAAGAAATTTCGTAACCTAAGAATGTACGAATATAAAAATTCGAAAATTTGTCACAAATTATATCAGATTTTCTGCATAGCCAAAACCTTCATACGATATGCAACTGTCGTTATAAAACGATATCAAAAGCTTGCAAAAAAAGGCATAAATTTGTATACACCTGAAATATCCCATTTCCCGTCTGTAAATTAAACGAGCTATCTCGTATGAACGCACGGTATCCCATCAGAACGGTTCGTGGCAAAGTACCGAAGATTAAGTTTGAGCTAGACTCACGCATGGATTATCATCAATCAGGCCAGGAAACAGCCAGCGCGAATAATTCACAAATCCAATTACAGTTCTAACTAAACAATCGCGTGGCACGCTAATCGATTCGCGATCCGCGTTACATCGGCTTAATAAACTTCCCATCATTTATGCGTTTTTAATAGCGCCGCGGCACACAGTGTCGATGTGTACATACACGACGCGATGGAGAACGCGACACCGAAACCACGACTGTCCCCTTTTCCGTATATTTCCCTCCTCGTCGACGTTGCATTCCATACATTAAATGTAATATCGAGCAACGTGCATAAATGCATGAATACTTCATGCCAGCTGAACATTCTCGGGGATCTCGATGAATCGAGCTTCCTATCGACCCCGAAAGAATACGAAGTGAGCAAAGCCAGTGGTGGAAGTTGACGACGCAAACGTTCTTCTTTCACGAATGTTTATCGTTATCGATGCACCGCTGGAAACCGCGAACTTCTTCGACTCGGCTTTCATAAGTACGGCTCGCTTGCGAAATATCACGTAAATATGTAATGCGTCGGGGCTGATGGTTCTGTTTACGACCGTGCCATCCCATCTTCTGCTTGCGATCATGATCGCTTCGAAAATCAATCGATACCTTATTTTCACCTGATATTATCGACCAATTGCATCGTGCATTCTTAACCAATATTGTCTCTTTTAGAAATCACTGGATCTCTAAGTTTCTAGACTTAGACTTCCAAATTCTCTAGACTTAGAAATCTCAACATTGTTATATTCTTAAATTACTACATCATTAGACTTTTGTATTTTGTTCTCTGAAGCACGATGGAACCCGATATTGATATCCCTAAGCCTCAATATCCTTAAATCCCTAGATTCCCGAATCCCCAGATCACTGGTATTATGCACCACTAAATCCCTAGAATTCTAACATCACCAAATTTCCACTGAATTTCTACATCACCAAATTCCAAAATCACTAAATCCCTAGATTTCGCCAAGGTCTCCTAATTCACAAATCCCTAGATTCCAAAATCCTTATACCAAGAATCCCTAGATTCCAAAATACTTGTATTACAAAATCCAGACATCCAAAAATCCCTATATCAAAAAGTCCCTAGATTTAAAAATCTGGAAACCTCAAACCTTTAGATCCCAAATCCCTACATAAAAATTCCTAGGTTCTCAAAGTCCCTAGACACTAAAATCTCAAAATCCCCAAATCCCTAGATCACGAAATCTCTACTCCAAAACCCCTAGATTCCCTATCCCTTATATAAAAAAATACCTAGATTCCCCAGTCTTTATATTCTAAAATCCCTAGATTCCTCAGTTCTTATTTTAAAAAATCCCTAGATTCCTTAGTTCTTGTTTTAAAAATCCCTAGATCCCCTAGTCCTTATTTTCAAAAATCCCTAGATTCCCGTCCTTATATAAAAATCCCTAGATTAACTAGTCCTTATATCGAAAAGCCTTAAATTCTTCAATCTTTATATCCAAAAATCCCTAGGTCTTGAAATCTCTACATCCCAAAATTTCTATATCACAAAATTCCATGAATTTAAATCTCCAAATCCCCCAACCTTGAAATCCCTAGATTTCCACTTTCTTACGCTCCCAAATTCCTAGATGCCCAAATCTCTTAATCCCGAAATTCCCACATACGAATACAAAATGACAAATAATAAAATAATGAAAATAACACAAGCAGAAGAAAGTGAGAAAGAATAATATGAAGGAAATTTATGTACACCTATTTCGTGATTAAAAAGACATCGAAATCAAGCGACGAGTGAACCGGTAAAATTGTCCGGTACATAATTAAGCACTTTACGTATGAATTACACGATATAATCATTCTCGGGGGCTGAAAACGCAATACGGCCACCTTTCGTTCTCGCGTTAGCGTTTTGATTTATTTCGCACGGTGCGCGCAGTTTCCATTAATTCAGTTTAATTCTGCTACACGGCATTCTATTACCTCAGTTAGCGACCGCTTTCCGTAATTAAACCTTACACATAATTACGTGGTTGTGGCTTATACGCGGATCGGCTTGTTACGTTTAACGCAGCGACCATGATGGCTAAAACCTAGGCTTACCGTCACGATCTTGACAACCTTCTCTTCCATCTCTTGTTTCACTTTTATACCTCTACAACCGTTATTCGCGGAACTTGCCAAAATACTCGTTTCAAATGTTCAACGTTCCGAAACTTTCGAAATTTCATCTGCATTTATGAATATCCAAGTTTATTTGTAAGAACGTGTTTATGAATGAAGATATTTGTTTAGCGCAAGTATATTTGTATTAATACATGCAGAAATTTGTTACTAAACAAATTTTATTTATAAATTATTTATTTGATAATTGAATGTCATGCTGTTCTTTCCGAAAATTTTTTCAGACGATATTCATGTTGATAATGAATCGTTTATACAAAATTTTTCGTTGCATACGAAATTGATACGAAATAAGTGTCGCGAAATTTTTACATCGCCGATATACGAAATGCAAATCTGTTCGCAACAACCTAATGCAATCAGCACATGTTCGAAGTTAAATGACGTTTAAATAAACGTGAATGAGAGTTTATTGCTCGAAATATAGAATTTTCACGTCTGAACGGTGAACAGACTTGTCATAAGCTCAGTAATTTCCGAAAGGCAAGACCGAAATTAATTAACGATAACTAGGATCGATGCGGTAAGAGGGAATATTCGAAGCCCGAAGGAAATTCCATTGCCAAAGTTTCGTCCATTATCGGATATAGAACATTTATAAAGTAGCGTACAAACGCGAACTTATGAAATATACCAAATAATTCGTATTCGGGAAAATATTCGAACCTGCACAGTTGAAATATTCCGATTCGGGATTAATTTCAAGATTTCATGATAAATATATTTTACTGTCAGTCTCACTTTTTAGGTACTTGACAAAGAATTGAAACAGAAAAATAGTACCACGTCTTAGAGGGTTATTTTATTTATTTACATCAACAGATTGTTAATTGATGCTTTTGAACAATTAACAAATGAACGTATTGAACAATTGACGAGTTGAAGAATGGAGTAATTGAATAATTGAACAAATGATGAATTGAATAATTGACGAATTGAACAATTTATGAGTTGAAAAATTGTACAATTGAAGAATTGAATAATTGATGAACTGAATAATTGAAGAATTAAACAATTGACGTATTAAATAACAGACGAATTGAACTATTGAGAAATTGTATAATTGAGAAATTGAAGAATTGAATAATTGATGAACTGAATAATTGACGAATTGAATAATTGAGGAATTGAAAAATTAACGAATTGAATAATTGATGAATTGAATAATTAACAAATTGAAAAATTTATGAATTGAACAATTGACAAATTGAATAATTGAAAAATTGAGCAATTGACGAATTGAATAATTGACGAAAAGAACAATTGACAAATTGAATAATTGAGAAATTGAATAATTGAAAAATTGAATAATTAACGAACTGAATAACTTACGAATTGAATAATTAAATAATCAAAAATTTGAAAATATTTTGAAATTTGTAAACTTGAAAATTAGAAAAATAGAATAATTGAAATGTATAAACTACAAGAAATGACAAACAAAATTTAAAAAATAAGTACAATTTGAAATGTACTGGAAGATAATTTTGAAGAAATTATGTGCATACACAAATGCATGATTTAACAAATGAACGTCTACAAACTTAATTAACATGACTATTCCTCCTTTACAACAAAACGTTATTTAGATGCTGACATGTGATTTTACGATATTAAATGTTGCACTGTAATTCCGCGATAATCAAATTTACAACACACAAATGTTCTCTACACCGTATCATGTAGTATGATAATGAAATATCGATTAATGTTTAGATTAAGCTTTAATACGATTGCAACATACTCGTACGCCCTAATTTGATCGTAGATATACTCGTAACATTTATATTCCACGCGTTATAAAGCTATTATACGATTACATCGTTTAAATCACTCTATCTACAAAAAGTGATTATATCCAGAAAGATATTTGTGCCTGGTTGGGAAAAGAATTTCGGCACAATGACAAAACTACTGTACCGATGTGATTATTCATTTTCAAAGTGTCCATTTTGAACAGTCGCAGCGTGCATACATTTTCGATTTGACCTAGTAATGCCCATAAATGAACAATTACTCGAGAACTGTGCGTGTTCCAATGCTATAAGTTCAAGCCGATTAATCTGACGGGAACATACGTACGTGCTTCGATTGTTGACCGAGTGTCGGAAGCTTGATTACCTTTAAGACTGATTAACAACTAACTGGAAGCCTGATTGCTTCATAGATCGATTAACAATTAACCGGAAGGCTAATTGCTTCTACGATCGACAATCTGATTTTCAGCTGACTAACGCTGAAAACTTGATATCGATTTTGTGGATCACCTGATCTTCCGTTAACATTCTAATCGTTGATTGACATGTACTGTGAATTGTTAACGCGTTGACGATTATGAAATTTGCAAGAATTAATCATTTATAATTTATAGCATTTAATTATTTTAATTAATAATTTGATTTCACACAATTGATAGTTGGTGATTAATTTGAAATTAGTATATACGGATGGGCAATATAACGCGTGATGTTATAGCGCGTTGATCATGTGTGATGTTGCAGTACGTGGTGATATATAATAAGTAGTGTTACAACGCGTGGCGATATAATGAGTGGTATTGCAACGCGTGGCGATATAATGAGTGGTATTGCAACGCGTGGCGATATAATACGTGGTTATACAGCGCGTGGCGATATAACACGAGGCGATATAATTCGTGGTATACACTACATATTTTATTAAACCTTATGTATTTCAACTTTCCGAATATAACTATAAAATATAAAAAATCACCATTTACATTATATACTAGTTTTTTTTTTTCTCAAAATAATCTTACTTTACGTACATTGTATATAAAATTATAATTTTTAAGGAAGATTCAGAAGTCGATAAAATTAAATCAGTTTATAAAATGGTAAGCAGTGAGTTATGTTAAGAAGATGAAATTTTAAGACGATTAAATTAAAGAACCCGTTTTTTTATTAAAGAATTATAATTTTTGTTATGCACCGCAGAATATACGTATGGTTTTTGCGCATAAGATACGCGGCAACTGTGCCGCGAATTTTTATGGTCATTTTGTAGGAAATTTGAAGCAGTTGGGTTGGAAGTAATTTCTGCTGAACATTTAGATCTGTTAAGGCCGCAGTAATTTTCGCGAAAAACTTTAATCTCTCGAGATTGAAATAATTTTCGTAACAAAAAATCCAAATCTGTTAAAAGGGAAGTAATTGTACGCGGTGAACATGCTTGTCGAGGTAATGGCAATTTTTCGGAATAATCTTAATACTAAAAACTCTTCTTACACGTAAAGTAATTAAATTCTGGAAAATTACAAACTTCTAGTAATAAATTTTGTTATTTAAAAAATTCCTACACTTGTATATTTGTAAACTTTTTCATTTTTCAACTACAGTACTAGTTTAATAACCAATGACAAACTATTATATTCCCGCCAATTTCTAATTCGTTCTGATCGAGGTTCGAAGCCAGAATTCGTCTTTCCGGATAATTTCAATGCTCAGATGATTAAACTGTACCAAAGGGGTCTCTTAGTACCATTGGTTTAAAAGAACCAGAGACCATTGGATACTTCAAGAGAACGACTCCAAACACCGAAGCCTTTGTACGGAATGGAAAACAGCGAATGGTGTCAACGTGATGGATTGGCCATCTCAGTCCCCCGATCCAATCGAAAATGTTTGGTCAAAGTACAAACTCCGAGGAAAACGTATTTTAAAATTGAAGACGCTAGTTTGCCGTATTCGAGAAATATACAGATCTCTTCCTGTCTCATACGCTGCAAAGCTGATTGAAAATATGCCCATGTGATTGGACACGTTATTAAGCAAATAGTTCTTTAAATGTACTTTCGACCTATACAACCTTTCTACAGAAAAGATTTACTTGCACAAGAGCGACCACGGAACATGAAGTATCGAATATAAATATTTGAGCGACGGTTTAATAAATAAGTTAAATGGTGTACAAGTGGCAAGGAAATGTTTGTCGGGCACCCAAGGTCCTCGCGAGGGACCATTTCCGGGCTCCTTAAGCACCGTACAAGTCTCGTTTTCTTGAGAAGAGGAAAACCGTTTCAAGATTTGTCGTTGCAAGCTCACGAATCCGATTTGCAATCCTGCCTCTCTTTCTCTTTTTCCAGTGTTTCTCTTACGTTTAACCCCCTCCTACTACTTTATCCTTGCGTCCCGGAGAAATATGCAGGAGAAAAGCAGTTTTCTCGACATCCTGTCGTTTCTGTCCTCATGGATTACGATACGGAATTTTAGATGACACCTTCTGCTATTCTTCCCACGTACTTCCGCGTCACAAAGTTCAATTAATTGTTCGCCGTTTTCGGTTATTTATGGAAGACCGTGATTGTTAAGGAAATTGGGGCTGTTTGAACTTATATGGCGATGAAGGTATTTTTAAAATTTTAAATTTACAGTTTGGTGGATTTATAAATTAATAAATTGCAAAATTATTTATGGAAAAAGAAATGAATTGTCAAATTTCACATTTGACTGATGTAATTTTGAATTGATTATTAAATATTAGATTTTAAGTTTACTAGGTTAATGAGTTGTTGAATTGCAAAAATTCGAATTAATTAAAAGCGAAATGCACAGTCAGTCGCAAATAGAGTTGTAAATTGAACGTTCATTAAAATTATTAATACCAATGGAAATAAATTATTCTGTTTCCATGTTTCTCCACTATTTACGACTCGTATGATTTGTTTGTTCGATACAGATCGCATTAAAGCGTATTGCAACGGATTCTGAAATGTCCCGAAACCGTTCTGTGTACTTTCATATCGCAATTCATATTTATCAATTAACCGGGAATAAAGTAGTGTTTAGAGTTGTATTTAACGGAGCTGATCCTCGGCCGAATTCAATTAGCCTGAACATACAGAATTACAAGGAAAATTGGAAGCTGCCTCGGTTCAGTAAGTCAACTCATTAATTTTCACTCTGTAACTACTGGTTAAAACCCTTTCTAGCTGGCAAATGGAGTGTTAATGCTATTCTCTGCAAAGTGTTATTAGGTTTTAGCGCTGACACATCACAACGATATTTTACGAAATCATAATAACGCGGCATAGTTTCCTAATTATTAATCCCTCCTACTCCTCCAACGTTTCCCTTTGATCCCACCAATAATTAAACATTCTGAATATCAAAAAAATATCAAAACGTTCAATTTTACGCGCAAATAACAGTTCAAAGCGGATCAATTATTTTTTTTTTCTCAGTAAAAATTAATGAAACACGAATGACATTTTGTAATTAAAATAAATCGAAAAATCGACTTCGAATATATCGATGTAAAATTTTAAACAACTTTCTAGACTCGATAAAATTTTTATTCGAGTATTTTTGTATATTTGCAAAATGAATAACGTTTTAAGGAAATATTACAAAAACAGAAAATTCTACCTAACCAGTAATGTACAAACACGGCAATGAACCGATAATCGGTTACAAACGGCAGCATTAAAAATCGTGCAGAATCAAGGACAAATCGTTACTCGATTTGTTCGACGAGCGACTCGAAAGGGTGGAAAAAATAAAAGATAAGCGACAGAAAGAGAATTTCCTGTCTCGATACAGCGTTGGAGGTTCGGTCTCCGAGTCAGAACACCGGTTATTATTTGCTGTCGCCGGCGAAAGTCGTGAGGAAGCAGAAAACGGAAAATTATTCAACCGTGGCACGGCACAATGAACAAAAAACACGTCGACGGTGTAGGTGGTGTGACAAGAGGGAGGAAGGGGTTCGCCAGGGGGTTCAATCTAACGATTTGTATTTACGTTGCCAGTTGCTGCACTCTCGACGATACCTCCTCGCGTTTTTCAACCAATCACCTCCTTAATTGATCAAATGTCCATATTTTCCGTTCTTCTTCATCCGCGGTGAATTGGTATTATATAATTCGGAAATTGCAACTGGATTTACAGTGAAACGTGACGTTACGTTTTATGAGAAAATGGGATAATCTTAAAGAAGCGATCGGAAGATTAAATCGTTGAGATAAGTTTGATCAGATAGTGACTTATGGTAGGTTCATTTATAGCTTAAGGTTTGACGAAAATGGAGACATTTTGTTGGAGATTTTATACAAAATTGCTGATAAACAATTACGAATAACGGTTAACGATTGGAAATCGTTCAGTTTGATAAGAGTAAAATCCCTAGATCTCTATATCCCAAAATCTCTAGATACTCAAATCTTTATATCCCAAAGTCTATTTCTCCTAAAATCCCTATGTTCACAAACCCTAATATCGAAAAATCCCTAGATCTCAATATTTTTATCCCAAAATCCCTAGACCCCATAACCTCTTTGTGCCAAAATCCTTATTTTCCCAGACTTACATTAAAAAATCCCTAGATCCCCAAACCCTTACAAAAAATCCTTAGATTCAAAAATCACTAGATTGACAAATTCTTAGAATCTAAAATATCTTTGCCCCAAAATTCCTAGACCCCACATCCTTATAACAAAAATCCCTAGATATAAAAAACCCTATATTCACAATTCCTTATATCGTGAAAGTCGTGGATCCCAAAATATCTTTGTCCCAAAATCCCTAGATTCTCAAATCCGTGTATCCCAAAATCCCTATGTTCTCAAATCCTTATATCTGAAAATCCCTAGATATCGAAATATTTGTACCGAAAATTCCCTAGATTTTCAAATCCTTAAGTCACAAAAACTCATATTTCATTAATTATAACAAACAAATAAATTAGTGTAAAATAATCGCAATAGAAGATCGAATTATTTATCTATAATGAAATATTAATAAACGAGCCTTGTATACATATATTAATGAATAAACTATAAATGACATCGATAATAAGCGAAAAGTAACCGGTTAAAAGTTTCCGTCGTATTCGACGAATTTATTCCGGGGCTCGACGGAAAAATTGTCGTGATTTTGTCCGACTTTAGCTATAAATTAGATTTTAAGGATCGAAACGGAAACAGTTTGTCGAATTTAAAGTTGCCCCGACGGGCGCGAACAATGCGTCTAGTTTTCGAATAAACGCGGAACGAAAAGTTTGTCGAGGGCACTCGAGGTGTTCTGATTGACCGAGTTCACCAGTATTTTGCTTTCAACTTGTACACGGCTCTTTTAATTTCTACTTTGATCCGATCGATTTCGATTGCGCTGCTTCGTTTCGCTTTGTGAGCCGCACACCGACGCGAAATGTTACCAAACTTTTTCTTGTGATCGACGTCATTCACCAAATATACGTCAACACACAAATTATTTCATGAATTGGCGTTTAAACGATATTCGTATTAAATTGCATTTAATTTTATTCAAAACAATTTACAAATGCATTTTCTTAGTCTAACCCATTCCTAACCTGACCTAACCCATCGTGCACTCAATTAACCTTTGCAAAGGTTAGATCACATTAACCTGCATCAAATAGGGTTAGATGCAATTAAGCTTCTGTGCTATGTTATGCTAATGTAATCTAACCTAACCTAACCTATGGTACTTTTGACTTAAGCCTTCTCCTCAGAGGTTAGATCAAATTAGGCCTTTACGATCAGGGTTAGACTTAATTAAGCTTTTGTCTTCAGCCCCTTCTTCAAAGGTTAGGTCACATTAACCTTCTATAAAGAGGGTTAGATTCAATTAAGCTTCTGTGCTATGTTATGCTAATGCACTCTAACCTAACCTATGGTACTTTTGACTTAAGCCTTCTCCTCAGAGGTTAGATCACATTAAGCTTTTACAAATAGGGTTAGTCTCAATCAAGCTTTTGTCCGAACCAAACCTTAACCACTTGGGATTACGTCCTCACTATTCTCCAAAATCTGCATCACATTAAGCATTTATAAAGAGAGCTAGTATGAATGCTTTCATTTTATCCTACGTTAGCATGATATGCCTACTTGAGCCTATTCTCCAGAGGTTAGAACACATTAAGCGTTTAGAGTCCTAGTATGAATAAAGCTTTTATCCTAGCACCTATTCCTACTTAATCCTTCAACGGTTAGATTAAGCTTCTAGAGCTTGTCGCAATCAAGCTTTTATCATATCCTTTTCGTAACTTAGCCCAGCCGAACCTTTCCCGGGCGATTGAAATTCTCGATGAGAATAATAAACATCCATCGAGGCCGTTCCTAAAGAACAGTTGAAATTGATCCCCAGGCCTGTAGCTATATCCCCGAGGTGCCCCGAACTTTGGATGCTGGCCAGTCTCGGAGTTTTTAAGATATTGCTTGCTCGACTGATGCCTTCGGCCTTCGTGCTGGAAATGAAGAAAAACGCGGGAGGCGAAGAGAGCGAAGGCACGTCGCGGAAATAAAGGGAAAGTCGAAGAAACCAACAAGATGTTACTCCGCGAACAGAGGCCAACCGAGAGGGATGAAGAACGTCGAAAGAAACATCGCTTTCAAATATTTCAACCGCAACAAAAGCCCGGTACTACCCTCGATCCTCGACCTAGCCGCCTAACACACCATCCATTCTATGTCTTCTGTATTTTGAGCCGCATATATACGTCCAGGCGAGTTTCGAGCAACAAGAATTCAACGATGTTCTTCCACCAGGAAGCTGGCTTCCGAACCTCAGTCCAATGACATCGCTGTTTTTTCTATGGGAGAATGGTCCAGACGATGGGGGCAATGCACCCTTCGGACAATGCTCGAAATTTTACATTTGTTTACGGTTATGGTTGCTTCGGTTGCGAACTTCAGTTCAGACGCTAATCTAATTTCTACCAGATTCCTAATTTTTTTTTCAGACAATTTAAATTTGGCAAGAATTATTCGAAGTACTGAGTTGAGAAACTCAGCAATTTTCAGTTGAAACAGAGGGATGCATGTTTTGAGAGAATATTGAAATTTTAGATATAAGAATATTCGAAATTTGAGTAAGGTCACATTTGAGCCGAGAGTCACGAAAATAGATTTGACACGTGTCGTTAAGATGCGCTGACCAGAAAGATCAGTCGTCGAAAATTAGATCATAAACTTGAAGTGGACTCGCGAACTTATCTTTAGCTCGAAGACACACAAAACAGAGTGGAAACAGGGGAGAGACACGGTCGTGGAACAGGGAAGACGAAGTAGACCGAGGTCCAGGGTTTTAAGTGAATGGTGGGTAAACACTGGAAGGAACGAAGAGACCTTTGGAGGCTGGCCGAGTGGGTGGCGAAGACGGAGCAGGATTATACGAAAGCAGAAACCGAGAGAAATAATCGTGACCTTTAAGTTCTGCGAACGGGATACACGGAGTTACTCTATCTCCGCCGTTTCTCCTACAAAATAACATTTTCCTTACGCTTATAAAATAAACAGTTCGTGCGAATCTTGCAGTGAACGAATTATTCCCGTGAATATTCTTCCTTTTTGTTTATTTTTAATGCTGTTAAGCATTTTCATGTCGACGATTTTTGTGGAACGTTTGGCGAATTTTTGAGGGACGGAAGTTTCTTTTATAATGATGTAAATTGTATGATTTAGTCTAATGTCATGTTATGTGACATGCTAGTTATTTTATACTAATAATAATAGTATAAATAAATTAAGTAAATGTATATTTCAAATGTTTATATAACAAAATTACTTTATAAATTGTTTGATGATAGAAGAGTTTAAAGAATGTAAAAACAATGACAATATCCACAATGTTCAACAATAAACTGTATGTCCACATATGATTCCAAAGGTGAAGTGAGATTATGAAATTTATAAAATGAAGAATGAAGAAACATGAAGAAGAATAACGAGAAATAATGAGGATGGAAGTAATGTAAAGAAAAACGAACAACGAAGAAATCTGACGACGAAGAAATTGAAATATGAAGAAAAACGAAGAACAAGAAACAGTAAAAATGAAAAAATAGAAATAATGAAGACTGAAAAAATACAAAAAAGACTAAGAAACATTGAAGAATAAGGAAGTATTAAAAAATGAAGAACAAGAAACAACGAAAAGTGAAGAAATACGAAAAAAGTGAAGAATAAAGAATAAGTCTGAAGATATCTGAAGAAAAATGAAGAATAAGAAAAGGTAAAAAGTGAAGAATTAGAAGTGGTAAAAAATGAAGAACAAAAAATAGTAAGAATGAAGAATAATAAAGACTGAGAAAATATAAGAAGGTGAAGAAGAAACAGTGAAGAATGAAAATATAATGAAGAAGACGGAATAAATTAGACGGTATAATGAAGTAGCGAGCATAGAATAGTTACAGATAATGGAGTCGGAAGATTGGTTTACAGAAGTTCGAGAACAATGCACCGAAAAGCCCCGAAGACATGACGAGGGTAGGAAAAGAAGGTGGAAATGTTAGAATCACCGAAGCGCATATTTAGCGAGGAGGATAGTAACAAGATGAAGAGTGTCTGGTACCGGCCAGTCAAGAGCCATCAACCCATCTTCCTTGAGTTTCACCCCTTGGAACCCCTGTAAACCTCAGGACAACAACCCTCCTCTCTGTCCGGCCTAGCGCCCGTCATGAATATTACATCTTGTTATATTACCAACCCGCACTTACACAACATTCCGACACGTTTCATTAAAACGTGCCACAACACTCTTTTTTTACAGCGTGTCACATTCAAATATAAAATACTTTTGTTAATTAGTTTTTCAATTTTTTTATTTCGTTTCTTGGATTTCTTATCATTTTTGTCATTTAAATATTTCTTCTTCTATCTTTTTTAATTTAGAAATTTAGAAGGTTGAGATTTAGCAATGCAGAAAGTGAAATTTTTTAAAATACATGTTAGGAATTTGGAAATTGAAAAATTTGAAAAGTATATAACTCAAATTTTGAGATATTTTCAGCTTTTGAAACGTAAAAGTAGGAATTTGAAAATTTATAAGTTCTGAGGTTTAGTAATAGAGAAATTTCAATTTGTGAGAAGAAAGAAAAAGAATTCGATTACTTAGGAATTCAAAAATGTAAAAATTCCAAATTTGCAGATTTTCAAATTTAGAAACCTAATATTTCAAAATGTGAACATTTATAAATTAAGAAATTTCGAAATTTAATAATACAGGAATTTCAATATTTGACAATAAAAGTTCAGGAATTACAAATTTGAATAATTAAACATTCTAAAAATACCATGTAAACATATTGTATATATACACATGTAACCGTTCACCAAACTTGTTACACACAGATATCTATTTCACTTAAAAACCCTATCTTCCAGCGAACTTTTAAAATCACTTGATTCAAATAACGCGCAATTACTCAACGCGGCCATATAACGAGAACGCTCTATCGACTACATTCAGAGGGTAAACAAAAAGTTCGTAGAGTTTAATGGAGAAAAGAAACAGTAAGTTGTTTAATTATCCTTATTGCTTACTGTTCGACGCATCGATTGACTTTTAATCCTCGATTCGCAGACCTAAAAACGCACCATAATTACCCTTCCTACCTCGAGTACCTTTCGAAGCTCTCCTAATGGAGTACCTAAACGCGTTTTCAAAGCGTTTAATTACTTCTCCCTTTCTGTAATTCAACGCCGGTTGAACTCTGCTTGGTCGTCGAAAGTTGCGTCGTTTCGCTTTTACCTTATTTTAAAGCTTGATCGTTCTCAAGCTTTTATTGCTTCCAAACACTGCAACAATTCCGCGTTTGCAACGTGCACCCTGCCAATAATCTACAACGTTGTATCCGACGAACAAACGCTATTCAACGGATTATTCTCTTTTATAAACCTACCTACAGGCTCTCTCTAAAGTCCGACCCTTATATTCCTGAAACGCCTTTAAATACAGAAAAATGTTTCAGAATTTCACCTTGACCCTTATATAATATTTATGTTAGAAATTATAATTGTACAGTGTAATTGATACTTTAATATCCTGTAATATTTTAAGCAGATATACATCTGAAAAGGATGCTTCAAATTCAATAAGGAGAGATGTGGAACCGTACGACGTTCAAACACGCTTCCGTTCCTATCTGCCAGAAAATATACAGCGCGGAAAAATTGCGAGAGCAGCTTGAATATTCTAAAAGTGCAACGGCGCGAAGGAACACGACAGATAACAACAACAAACCCCTGTGTATCGATTGGCAAGGAGCCGATTGATAGAGGGCAAACGATATAACGAGTCGCGGGGCTTATTGCGCACCGGTGCCTCTCAAATTTGTTTGTTTTGTCCCGCGAGATGTTTTGAAAGTAGACACGGACGTAAGACAGTCACCGTTTGTTGTGCACGTTTTCCACGAAACCGAATATTAACCTGAAGGTTGACAAACTTTAACGTTATCTGAGATTACAAAATATACACGTTGAAGTGTAAGTCAAAAAATGATTTTTTATAATAAATGATTAAGTCAATCCACGTTGCAAAAGTTATATTGTACAAAAGGTTTGTAATTTTGTAATATGTCAGGGTAAATATTTTTGTAACAAACTGAAGTGGATACAGGATTAAGAGAATCTAGAATTTAGAATAAAATGACAAGAGAGATTTAACATATTTGATGCAGGACCACAGAGGTTTGAACAGCTAGCAATAATTGTGTAAATGTACTCGTATAAATATCAATGGGAACCACTGGATATTCGGTAAAATTATTAATTAATCTAAGCATATATGTGTACGTAGAAACGAAAATGTAGAATATTATCAAGCTGTGTTCCAACTTGCCTCTGGGAGAATACTACAATTTCTACCGAGTCAATTTTCCTTCATTTTTCGAAAGATACATAAACCGAATATTTTTTTAATGAGGTACCATATTTATGGCTGAATTATTTCTGTTTAAAAAAAAAACTTTTATATTTCTTTTCTATATTTAATCAAAATTTATGATAGCTTTTTTCTTAATTAAATTCAAGGCTTGCTATTGTTGACGAAAATAACGATGTCGAAGTATTGTATGTAATGAACAAAAAAATGTTTGAACATGGTATCGCATACTGTGATGCGTGTAGCGATCAAATATAACGAGATCTGATTAAAATGTACCTTAACCTATATGTACATACTCTTATTATGTCATAAATATTCGTAAGTATATCGAACATTCTATTCTCTTATTTTATACATCTTATAATCGTGAACTTTGACTTTACAACAATGCAGTTAATTATTATTTGCAATATTGTCTTACTATTGTAATTAATTTTAATATTACTAGACAATTCTTACAGAAATATGATTATTTATGTGTATTTTATTCGAACGTACCAGAACAGTCATATCATGTTACACAGACTAACTTACTATCTACATAAAATATTGCAAGAAAGGTTTTAAACAAAATTTATGTCCTCATTTAAACACAAAGAGAAAATATCGAAAAATGTCAGGTTGTAATAAAACATTATTACATGCTACATCGATATTTCATTGAAAACTAATCTAATAAAATGGAACAATTACGCCGCCATTTTGAACGTCGTAGTTCGAAGCTGACAGAAAGTGTCAAACGATATTTCTCGCGAAAATAGAATGTTCGATATGAAATACGTCACTGTATATATTACATGTAATATAAATAATTGTAGAATATAATGACTCACCATTTAGAGGTCGATTATCCACGCAGATGAACAGCAAGAAGCACTTTTGTCAGGATCACACAAAATTACACGCACCACGCGTAACACTTCGAAACGTAATGGCGTCCGCCTGCGCCGTAGCGGGTCCTTACGGTTCTGCGCAGGCGTGGCCGCTATGCGTGGTTCCTACTGCGCAACCACGTGACTTCTACAAAACCCGCTATACTTTCTCAAGAAACAAAGCACAATTTTATTACATAAAACGTTTATTAATATTAATATTAATAAAATGGATGTTATTTATGTATTTAGGTACCTTTAATCAGCGTATCTGAAAACATTTTTCAATATTTCCTTAATGAAATATTTCATTTAATAATGTGAAAACACATTACGTGATATGAATTTAATAAACTATCTGTGGTAAATTGTATTTAATTATTTAATGATTTATCTAACTAATCTTAAACTATGTGTTAATCTTACAATTTCAACGTTTAAATCTTAATATGAAATACGGTTAAATTAAATATATTAAAACCTGGAAATAAACTAACTCAATTAGTAAAAGATGAAATCAAATGAGGTTCTAAAAGTAAAGATTAAGGCAACTGCACAGGTCTCATTAAGAGGCACAAAGCTTTTCGCAAAATTACTGAATTCCGTAATAATATTTGTCCACGGTACATAACACACCGTGTAAACACTCTGAAACAAGAATCAACCTGAACACATTACAATGTTAGTACTACAATAGAAAATATTGGCGAACCTGGCAAACATTCACTTTACATCTCTGTAAACAGAAACGAGAAGAGCTTTCGTTTGGCACTCGAACTTTCGTGAGCGTGCCAACCTGTTATCAACGCCGCAGATATTCCAGATATCGAATCGTGCTGCAAACTGTTACCAATCATTTAAAACTTGTACCTTCATCGCCTCTTTTCAACCTCCAAACAAAGGACCATTTCAAAACTGTAACACCATACCCACCGCTATCAATATTCGCCGCTTACCACGGTCAATATTTCACGCATCGATATTATGTTTAATAAAGATTTCGCCCCACCGACAAAGGATTAAATTGTTAAAAATGATGTAGTGTCTTCTTTCATTGTACGAAAGATTATAATCAGCTAACGTTATCGTGGCCGGATCATTGTTTCATTTTACTGTCAGACGTTCTTAACTCTCCGTCCAAAGAAATTCATACGTTGGAGAGGATAAATCAACGACGAAGTAAAACACTTTAAAGTTTGAATGCAGAATTTCACGCGAATTGTTCTGCGTATTTCCCCTACCCTTCCAGTCCATAGTTCCATCAGGAATAACACAAAATATTGAATAGAGCCATTCGTTTTTATCAGACAATTCTTTTCACGTTCGCATCGTCATAGACGTACGAGAGGATCGAGGGAACAGAGAAATGAACCAGAAGAGAAATGATAGCGATTGCAAGCAAAAGTGGGGATGGGGAACGGTGGGGAAAAAAAAAGGAATTATTTTTTTCACGTCGATAGCGTACACGTTAGATACGTACGACAGATTCGGTATTTCCGAATGCATTCGTCGATTGGAAAAACGTTTACTGGCTGAAAGAAACGCAAACAAAGCGAGTATCTACATAGATGGAAGCTTGCTATTCCGGGTTTTCACGTTCGACGTTTTAATGATATGTCTCTCAAACCATCAGTTTCAAAAGCACTCGTAATCGACTGGCTAAAAAATTAACCCATTAAAATAATTAATTCCAATTTGTTATTTTATTGTAGGGACACTCGGATAATCAAGGACACGACAAATGATTAAATTTTTAATAAAAATGATGGACTAGTGACAGAAGACTTTTTGTCGATATTGTACACGTTATGTTTAGACAAAAAATATCAAAATAATATATCATAATAAAAATACAAAACAATAAAATCGTAAAACAGCGAAATAAATAAAAACACAAAAACTCTAAAACAATAAACTAGTATCTTGCTAAAATTCCACTATGCAATTTCCATGTTAAATTAATACGCCTGCGGCGTCCTCAACTGTTAGTTTCGCGATGCGCTTTTCATATAACAAAAGTGTCGTTTAAAACGCACGCATCAACGGAAGAGCAACTATTCGTGTCATAGTTGGAATACATGAAACTAACTCTCGGGTACTATTGCCAAAAGCAAAATGTAGGTCGCAAACAAGGACGATCAAGCGATCTGGCAAAGATTTATCCGAATTCAACGACGGACACAAGTAAATGGAGACCAGCCCGGGTTGAATGTGTTCGATTAACCGAACACAGGTTTCCACGCAGATTTAGTTTTCCGTGACGCGGTACATGTTATTTGCAGAAAGGAAAACAAACGAGTGGTGGACAAAGATGAAAATCACGAAATCAAATTCCTGAAGATAAAACCGCAGTGATACACTATGATTCTTTATAGGTAACTTTTACTATAGTAAATTGCTGTAACCTAGTTTATTACACTTGAAAAAATCTGTTTCTAACCTGTAACATTCTCACATTTAAATTGAATAAAATTTCAACATTTAAACGAAATGAAATTTTAACATTTGAAGAAAATTAAATTTTTAATTTCACCCTCTACCGTATTTAAGAAGTTGCCTACAGGGCTCCACAACAATGAATTACGTCACTGGTCTACGCGTACATGTTTCCTTGTAAACATTGAGATAAATGCACAAAGATTGTGTAGAAACGGTATACGTAAAAACTGTTTGTGAACGTCCATTTAAAAGCGTTCAAACAACTAACGTTGTGTTGCTGTTTTCCAGTGACGACGGAGGGCGCGTATTTTTCAAACAAACAAGCAAACATTATTTAAAAGTTGAAAATATATATTTAGCTGAAATGTTTTACGGCGCCTATGTTTAACGTTTTGTTCAGAAATTTTGAGCACGGGTGTTTCTTAATGTATGTTTCTGGTTCCCAAACTCGAATACATTTTTTAAGGATGCACGAGAGGCTTTAAATCGTTGGGCACATATTTGTTTCGTAAACGTTTGTGTGCGAAGTGTGAATTAGGTGCACGAGTCAAGTAAGTAGTGACGATAATTTCGTGAACGTGACGAAGAACCAAATTGCGTAGTAATTAACGAAATGTAATAAATAATTTTGATTGGGGGTATTAATCTATAAGGGTTATTACTGATTGACTATTAAAATATTTTCATTGATTGACTAATAATTTAATGCAAATCTAGATATGTATTACCGAAATATGAAAATATTGAAATATAAAGAATGTCTGTTGACATTAAGGAGTGTCTCGGTTCATAGTTAATTGCAAATGACAGTTCGGAACGAACGGAATAATAAATTGTTATTGAGATTCCACTTTCCTGAGAAACTGACAAGGTGTTCGCCGCAGAAGCTTTGTCATAACCGAGACATAAAATTTTATTCCTCCGATCGTCCTCTTCTGAATTGTCTTCGTTCCGTGAGGATCGATATTTACCATTCGATTAAAACGAAACAGGCAATAAAACGAAGCGATAGAAGATGCTACCGGTGCAATTAAAAGGATTTCATGAATTTACTCTTCTGGTATAATTATAGTAAAATGTAAAACGGAAATTATCTGAACAGTTCGACTAACTTTGCTTTAATATTGCTTCAGTAGTTCTTTGCCAAGGAATACTTAATTAAACAAATATAACTTCGTTTAAATTGAAATTTGAAAGAAATAGCAACTAGCAAATTAACGTTCAAAATAACAAATATTTTTATTTTTACTTTGCGAATATTTAACGTCTAACAACGAAGGACACTGTTTAAATTGATTATAGAGGAAAGAAGAAAGAGAAAGGTAAAGAAATTTCTTGCGACTAATATGTCCGAGATTTCCACTGGTTCAGGAAGTTCTTTTCCTGCTTGACTATTTTTTTTTTTTTTTTTTATAAAAAATGATGAATTTACGCTAAGAAACCATTTACTTGGTCGAGTCGGTGAGCTGTCTTCAAAAGAAAAACGTTTAATTGCCGTTGAAGCAGCAGCTGAAAGTTTTGTTAAAGCTTTTGCCGAGTTTTAACGAATAAATGCAGAATTTTTCGTCAAGCTTTCTGTACGGTTCTCGGACATTCGTAGTTTAAAAAAGAAAGAGGAAACTCATCTCTAGAGTATTCTGCAACTTGAAACTGGGATGAGCGTAAAACTTGAAAATACAATAAGTATTTATCAGACGAGGAATTTGAAGGTAAATTTGCGATTGTTTAATTAAGTGTTCGAGGAAACTGGGTTGAAATGTGTTGTAGGAGAAGTGGACGTGTGTTGAAGGTTGCGAGGAATAGGGAGATGAACTTACTAAATTTATTGCGGGAAAAATAAATCTATTTTCGGGGGGAGAAGTAGCGATTAATTATAAATTCTCAAATTTCTAAGTTCACAAATTCTAAAATGATCTAATTTTCCAATTCTCATTCTCTGAAATTTAAAAATCTTCAAATTCTCAATTCTCAGTTTTCAAATTCTCAAAATTCCTAAATTCTCAAAATTTTCAAAATTCTTAAAATTCTTAAAATTCTCAAAATTCCAAATTCTCAAATTTCCAAATTTTCAAACTCAAGATTCTCAAATTTTCCAATACTTAAATTACAAAATTCTCAAACTTCAATATTCTCAAATTTTAAAATACTCAAATTTCAAAATTCTCAAATTTTGAAATTCTCAAAATTCTCAAAATTCCAAATTCTCAATATTCCAAATTCTTAAATTTCCAAATAGTCAAACCCTCAAATTTCTAAATTCACAATGCACTTATTAGATCAAATAAAATTGAAAGTGACCAACAACGCAAAAAACATATTAAAAATGAACAATTTTCATAATGAAGTATAATAAAAGTCAAGATAATGATTTATTAGTTGCAAGAATTATTCGACACCGAATGCAAAATTTATTAAGAAGGTATTCTAATTTCCTACAGCAGTAAAGCACACGCTACTACTTAATTAACTCGTTGCCCGTCTTCTAATTAAGCAAGGTGTGCTTTCTGTCATGGAATTACTTCCCGCTCTTATACTTTTAAGTTTTTCACCTTTCAGTTTGTCTTTCAACACCTGGACGACTGCAATTAACGAAATTAGTACTCGACATTCGCTTCGTACTTATTTATCATCATAACTTCGAGAGAGGATAACTGATAAGAATTATTAATTTCTTATCTAACAATTTCTTATCCTTATCTGACTACATAAAAATGATGGTCTCATGAAATTAAAAAGTTAACATTTATTTGGTGATTTCTTATTTTAATTACGTTTATTACATTTCACGTTATGGATAATTAAATATTTATTTTAAAACTACGAAGGTTTTTTAAAGGTGTAAAAAGTTTGATATCTAGTAATGAAAATATTTAAACAAATAATTTAATAGAGATGATTATATATGACTAACGTAAATTAACTAAACTAAAAAATTATGTAAATTTTTTATAACAAAAAAATGAACTTTTGTATAATTAAAAAAAATTCTGCTGATTGAATTCTTAAAAGGACGATAAAGTATGTAGAAAATTATGACTGTATATAAAAATGCTAGCAACGTGTCATCGTTTACAAACGTATCAAAACTTTATTAACTGCAAACGCCTTTTTAATTTTTGAACACCGAGGACATTGTTTTCAGATTAAAGCGTCAGCAGGGTTTACGGCAGTTTCCAATAGGACCAGTTATGAAGGGAATAAAAATATTTGTCTGAGCCTGTGCGTAACCTCTGAAAAAACAACTGCGAAACACCTATGGAGCGTTTTTATTTGTTCAATTAAACAAGTCGATAAATTCAACTCTATCGAGTTCTGCGTCGATCGTATACAACTGCAATGTCAATAAATTTCTCCGACCTACGTTTGCTGAATGCAACGGAATAAACTGATTCGCGAAAAAAAATAGACTAACAAATTTGCAGTATAGACAACAAGTCGTGTACTCGGATATTTCGTACAGGGTGTAGGAAGTCCAGAGAATTTCGAATCAAAAATATAATCTCTATAGGACCTATTCATTAGGTCTTCTACAATTATTTATAAAAATAATAAAAGAATTGTGTAGTTAATTTTATTACAGTCTATTAAATAAATGACAATATAAACTAAATTTTTAAACAAACTCTTAATAATTTATTCTAAATAATTCTGTAAACAACTAAAGAATACTGTGAAAACTAAAAAATATCTAAATTAAAAAAAAATAACGTAAGCAGTATAATTTTCATTGCTTCTTAAATAAACAATATAAACAACTAAAATAAATAAAAAATAATTTCCTTAAAAAATTGTATAAACGTGAACATACAAACTGTATAAGGTAATTTGTGAACAACATAATTGTTTAAACTAAATATTCCTATTAAAAATATTATGAATTTTTCAATGAACTAATTTTGAATATATTTGAACGAACGATAGTGATGTATCGAATTGGCGGCCATTAAACGGGACTGAAAACGCGGAAAATGTCTTGAAATAGAGGAGTTCCGATAACTTAATATTGACGTTCGTTCGCAGAGAGTAGAATTCCCAAGGGAAACAGAAACGAAAGGGTCCGGATATGCGTAGGGAAGGAAAATATGGAAAGTGTTGCCAGATGAATTACGGTCGAGGCTTTTCGTCCGATGGGGACCAAACCTGGCCTCTACTGCAACGTGAAAAATGTGAACGTTTCTCGTTCTAAACTTTTCTAGTCAATTTCAACCGCGACTTTTAACATTTTTAACGGGATATAGTAACTGTACACGAACTTGATAATTTGGACGTTTGGAACTTTTCATAGTTTCAAATTTTTGAATTTTTCTTCTTTAAAAATTTTTTAATTTTCATGTTTTGTAATTTTTTAATTTTCAAATCTTCATGTTTCCCCAATTTTCAGGATTTTATGGATTTTTAAAATTTTGAGAATTATCAAAGTCAACAAATTAAAATTCGCCATGATATGAAAGCAAAGTTATTAACAAAAATTTTTATTATACGATGATTCATACTATTAACTTATTATTAAATTTGTTCTTGTTAGACGGTATAAATTAAAAAGAATAAATTCTTCCTAAACAATCCCTATTCACAATATTCCTGAAAATGTAACTGAATTTCTTTTCCGGATCTACGAGTCCTGCGATGCACTCTTCGTATTCAATTCTAACACTTGACAGTTAAAACTCAGCGCCCGCAGGCTGGATTTATCATTTCGTTCATTTTTCACTTGCTTTGTGAGTCCAAGGATCAACAGGGATCCTCTGGGAAGATCTCAGCGTACATATATGTATGTGCATTCTTTTCAAAAACCCGTTAGATTTATTATACTTCTTTCAAACATTCAGATATAATGCAGTGGATAATACGGTCTCTTAATTATTTGTCTGACGTATAATATATGTATGTAATCTAAATATAATGTAACATATGACATACAGTACAATATGTATATAATAGTATAAATGTATGGTATAACATATGATATGCACACATGTGTAGAACATGTATGTAGTGTATACATGTATAGTATCACATATAATGTATGTATACAGTGTGAATATATATAATTCATAATATACATAATATCAATATGTAGTATAACATATGACATATACACATGTGTACACATATACGTGAAGTACACAGGTATAGTATGACACATATGTATGTATACAGTGTGACTATATCGTATAATACATAATATACATAATATAAATGTACAGTAAATATGTATACATTATATTCTAAAATTAAAAATAAATTCCTCCAAAAAAAATTTGTTAACCATTTTCCAATCATTGCCCCTTTTAGAAATCTCTTTAAAAAAAAGCAGGGGTAGTATAAAGAAAAACCGTGCAATAAATTCGGGAACTACCCCTATTCCGCGAGTACGAAATAAACTGGTCGTTTCGTGGATGTCGCCCCAGTCGAGCTCGATAAGCACTTCCCTCTAACCGTCCGAAAGAAACAACAAATATAGTGGAGGAGGGGTTGCAGATCGAAGGGGGTTGAAAGTGTGCTGGCCGCGGTACAGGAATTCGCACAGAGCATTACCAGGAGAAGATGTTCACAGATTGTGCCCCGGAGCTAGACGTATTTGGGTCACTGGTACGTTTTCCTCGCTCCCTCGGGCATCCCTTTTCGCCCCACTCCTCCTAGCCAGCTCCTGCAGACGCGTACACCGAGGTAAATCAGCCTCCTCCATCCCTGTTCGCGATCACACGGTGTCCCTCTTCCCTATTTTCGTTTCGAGAAAAACGTCAGCCACACGAGGCTCGGAAATCGGCACGTGGACTCCTCTCCTTCAGGATGATCCGGCTCGCGGCTGCAAATAACTCGACACAGGGGATGAAGGGCAGGGACGAAACCGACGGAGGTACAACTCGTTCGTTTATAGGGGTAGTGAGTTTTTGGGACGAGGAAATTGGTTTTAGGTGTACGATATTTAAATGTCGTATACTTCACATAATAGTAAACGGTTTTACGTTTAATTAATCCTTATTAACCCTTTGCACTTATTAACATCTTCTTAAACACTTGGTTATAACATAGAATCATCCTGAACCGCTCTTTTGTTTCCGTTTCAGAAAATTAACGTTTTGTGAGGATTGAAGGAAAATTGTTTATTGTGATACGAAAGCATCATTTTCCTTTGAAGTTAGCTGACAATGATTTTAGGTCAAGAATTAACCCCTTGGTTTATAACATCGAGTCAGACTCGTGACGTTAGAGTTCAAGTGTGACAAATCTGACTCAAATTTTTGATACTGCAACTTGAAGTTTGGGTCCAATTATAAATTGTGTAGCCACGGATCTGAATATAAACTACAGTTTAATTTTCTTTGTTTGCTTTAATATTACAGCTATGAACAGGTAGTTAATAGCTATGAAAGAATGACTGATCAGAAAACAGATTTAAAGAAAAATGATATAATATCAAAAATTGAATAACAATATCGAGCATTGAATATTGACATATTGTGAATTGTAAAATTAAGAAACTGATCATGGAGAATTGAGAAATTGAGAAATTAAAGATTTGACGTATTGAGATTTGATAAACTGAAAGGTGGTGAATAGATAAATTGGTGAGTTAGGAATTGAAAAATGGAAAAATTGATAAATTGAGAAATTGCATGATTGAATAATTGAATAATTGAATAACTGGATAATTGAAGAATTGAAGAATTGAAAAATTGAAAAATTGAAGAATTGCATGATTGCGTAATTGAATAATTGAATAATTGAATAACTGGATAATTGAGAAATTGAAGAATTGAAGAAGTGAAGAATTGAAAAATTGAAAAATTGAACAATTGAACAATTGAACAATTGAAAATTAAAAAATTGAGAATTGGAAAATTAAAATTGATAAATAGATAATTGAAAACTTACTCAACTCAATTTTACTTGAACTGAAGCTTTCTCGAGGTTAATAATCTCGAAGTTAATAAGAATAGTTAATAATCAACAGTAGTTAACAATATCACCAATAGTTAACACGTCGAAGTTAATAATAATATATCATAATTTCTACCTGATAAACAAGATTTAAAAAAGACGTCAAAATTTCGGGCGCATTTCGGCGTGTATCGTGCACTATACGGCCCTGAAGGGGATGCTTCATGTGTCGTTGACGGCCGTAACTGGACTCCAGCCTCTCATTGGCTCGACGGATGTGAAGCCGAAGCTTGCGTTTTATCGGTTTCCGGCGAAGATAGCCAGCCAACGATTTCGAAACCGGGGGTGGTCGAACGGTTATGATTCTTACGGGAATCGGTCGCCGGGGATATATGGGATTTTTTATTTGTCGATCGTGCAGGGATTTGTGAGTCGCGTGATTTAATATGAACGAACGGTGCTTTGCTTAAAATTGAGACTCGGCTACGAAAGAGAGATTAGAACGAGAGATGACTGTTTCGAGAAGAGTTCGGGGGGCTCGGATATTAATCCGTTAAATCCTGACTGACACCTGGATAATTCGCCGAGTGAGCGAAGATCTTACCTCGAATCGCCAAGGGTTGATATATAAGTACTCAGTAATAATTTAAGAAGAAATTTGAACTTCTAAATATTCTGAAGTTAGTTGGCTCTGAAGCTTAATTAGCTGGTGGAAGTTACTCTGTGGTTGATTATTGGATAACCGATAATAATTATTATTAATTTTTTAGTTATAATTATTAATCATTATTGATATTAATAATTATTCATTTATTCTTGGTTGTCATGAGATAGTGATCATAATTTTTATATTTGTAGTTAGTAATTCGTGTATTTTTTATTAAATATATAAATTCATACTTTACTATGTATATGTATAGTCAATTATATTATGTATACTATATATACGTAAACTTTAATATTATATATACGTAAAATTGAGGAATTGAAGAATTGAAGAATTGAAAAATTGAAAATTTGAAAAATTGAAAAATTGCAAGCTGATGAATAAATATTGAAAATTTGAGAATGAAGAAACTGTCAAACTACTAAACTAGTATTGAGAAATTGAAAAGTTAAAGAATTGTGAATTCAGAAATTTTAAGACTTGAGAACTCATGAATTAAATTTATATTATTTCTTTTCCTACCATCGCGAAAATGAAATGAGATCACCAGAATTTTCAAAACAGAATGAGAAGAAAACGAACTCGAGTCGATCAAAGCATAAACGCACACGAGTATTCGGCCCATAAAACAGGGAAATAATATTTTTTTAGCCCATTCCGTCGAAGCATCATTTCCATAAGATTGTCGAGTAATCGTATCTCGAAACAATATTTCCACGACGTCAGTCGAGGAACGTATGAAAAGGTCGCATGGTTCGTAAGCACGAGAGGCACGCTGGGACGAGAACCTTTGAAAGGATACTTGCAGCCGGTCGAACAGAGTGCAATAAAATGAGAGGAAAGACGAACTGGCAAGTCGAAGAAACCCCTTTGATCCGACGTATATTCTCCCGGCCGGCACGAAATGGAGCACGTATTCCTTAGATAGACGTCAAAGGTTAGGTTATGTCACCCGGTGGCTTCCAAAATGTCTTCGGCAACGAACATGTGCTTAGCGACCAACCATGAAATGATTCGAATTACTTTCGATTAGGTTATACCGAATGGCGAACGTCGAGTAAACCTTTTGATGATGTGGAATTATGGTAAAATATGATATACGATGTGTATACATTTGAAAATATAGTAAAATTAATTAGTACAGAGGTTATGTTTTGTATGATCAACTTGCTATCGAATTGTGTATTAATAAATCTTGATGTTCTAAATTAACCTTCTAATAATTTTTAAACTAGCATCTAAATTAATTTTTGAACTCCTTGTAAAATTGATCACAGCTGACGCACTCGAGCGTCACGAGTCAGACTCGTCAAAATACTATATTAGTTTAGAAATTTTGATATTTATGAATATAATTAATTGTTGAATAAATTGAATAAAATAGTATTTAAAATATGAGACCATGTGTTACGTCTAAATTATTTTTTAATTCTTCTTCAACTAGCAACTAAATATAAGCTACATAATTCATATGTATATTCATATATGTACATGTGAATGAATATAATTTTGTTGAAATAGAAAATGTTTACGTGATATAATCAGAAGCGTATTTTTCGCAAATTCTACGTGAATTAATTTTGATTACCCGAGCAAATAAAAGAGTACATCAATTCACAAAGGTTTAATTAATACCTTGGGAACTTTATGAACGAAGCAGATTTTCTACTTTCCCTTCTTTCTGTAATTATTCCTTTGTTCGTTCATGTTCATTTAAACTTATAATGCTTCCTTTCCACCATGTGCCTCAGATACCTTAGTGAAAAAAAAAGGGTATCGTACAATTTTTATGTCGAGGTAGGTATTTCAACGTTCGCTGCTTTTTATTAATGAGTAGCTTAGCCTTACAAGTGCTGAATTGTTGAGAAATTGATGTGTGTCTTACAAATACACTTTTTTGTTAATAATAAGTATTTAGATAATGAATAATCAGTTTCGTTCTGATTTCCGAATACTCAAATTTCCAAATTCTCAAGACACAAATTTCCCAATTCCCAAATTTCCCTAGTCCCTAGTGTGTGTTTTCATTGTACACATATGCATATATGTATACAATGTACTTTTACTTAATTACTATTTTTTAGTCTCTTAATAGCATGTTCTTTAAATATTATTTTTTATGCAGCAAACAAAAAATAAATTGCAATTAATCGTGAAGTGATTAATGTTTATGAATTTTTCAGGTTTTATTCAGGAATGTCGGAATTATACGAAATTCATATTCGGTTAATATTGTTGTCGATATTCCGGAATACACGAAGTTTATGATAGTGAGTTATTGACAATATTGTATTGACCGGATTGTATTGACAATGTAATACTGATCGAAAATTTAGGAAATTGTACAGTTGGGAATTCGGGGTGTTCGCGTGGGAATGTAAACATTTTAATCGATATTATGAATTTCGAAATTTGTGAAAATTAGGAAATTGAAATTGAGAATTATGAAATTGAAAAGTGGAACAAGGTGAAAAATTTACAATTTTAGAAATTTCAGAATGGGAAAATGGGAAAATTGGAAAATTAGAAAATGTGTAAAACTTCAAAATTGGAAAACTTGGAAATTGAAAAATATTACAAATTTCGAAGTTAAAATATTCAGAAATTCAACAGTTTGAAAATTTGCAAATGAAGAAACTTTAAACTTTGGAAATGTAAAAATGTAAAAGTTTACAAATTTCAAAATGAAAAGGTCTGAGTGTTTGATTAATTTTTAATCATTTCCCATAGAAGAAATATTAGCAGTCTTCAAACTAGCTGAAATGATATATTCCTCTGATGAAGAAGTCCGTGTACAAACGAGTAATTACACTTTAATGCCAGATCGTTGGAAAGAAATTAAAAATATAAAACTCGGCGAAATGGACTCTCTGCAATTATATGCTGTGATTAAAAATTCTACATATACTGAATATAATTTTTGTACAATTGTTATCAATAATTATTAAGTATTTTATTATTGATAATATTTTTATGACTAATATATTTATTTCTTCATAATTATTAATATTATGTAATAAATATTATTAATAATATTTGTGAAGCATTTTATTAATTTTTCCAGTGAATTTTCATAATTTACGAGCAGTGCAGTAGTAACACGGTAGATCATATCCAGAACCCAAATAGAACATATTAGAATAGAAAGAAAAATAGCATATTCCCGTTGCTCTATAACGTCACATTAGTACATGAAATTGCAATTACTGTTGGTTGTATCATATCGCACAGTACTATCTGTATCTCCTCATTAGAGCAACCTGTTTTCGGGCAGAGAAAGAAGCACGACCGGTTTCACAGCTTTGAATTGCGGGCAAATTACCAAAAAGAGATCCTGGCTTTCTCTAACGAGGACGTTCCTCTAGATTGCTTTTCTCCTACACCTTTTCACGGCCTATGGATGCCGAATTGTTTAGCGTTTACCAGCGCTGAAAACGCTCCCTTATTTATTCGAGGCTGTGTTTGCTCGTGACAATTCAACACAAAAGCTGCATGTGCATCCACAATGTTCAACCGTGACTGTTTGCACAGGACCGGTAAGAGGGATCCTGCCATCGCAATATCCGTGACTCGACCCTTCCAATCATCCCACCGACAACTATATTGCGTGTTCTCTTCGTTTAACTGTGTTCCTTCCAGACGCAATCTACCTTAAATTTAGGGATATTTTGTTTTAATTTTAGGAAGATTCTGAGGGTTGCGGTTTGGGGATTTGGGGGTGGGAAATTTGGGATTTAGAAATTTGAGATTTGCGAATTTGACAATTTAGGATTTAGAGATTTGGAAATTTGGGATTTGGCAGTTTGAAAATTTGAGATTTGGGAATTTGGGAATTGGGAAATTTTGGAATTGGGAAATTAAGGAGCTGGGTAATTAAGAAGTTGGGAAATTAAGGAATTGGGAATTAAGGAGCTGGGTAATTAAGAAGTTGGAAAATTAAGGAGTGGGAAGCTTTGGAATTGGGAAGTTAGGGAATTGGAAAATTTGAGAATTGAGAAATTTGGGAATTGGGGAATTTGGGATTTGGGATATATGCATATGCATATACATATGCATAGTACACATACATATATCAAAATAATTATTACTGTAATAAAGTACACATACCATTGTCAAAAACACTTCCACATTCATACAATTACAGCAAGAAAAATTCGATAAAAATCAATGAAACCATGATTGCCCAAGTGTGAAACTCGGATAATTAGCAGCCAATTATCAGTCACAACATAACGTCCATTTCTAACCTAAAAGCAAATCTATAAAGTAACCGGGAGGCGTCTGTAATATTCAAAATCGATAGGTCGAACGCGATGCTGGAAATCCGATAACAAGCTTTCAGGAGAAGCACCGCGAACGTCGACAGTCGAATTCCTTTCTTTGCCGATTGTTCGATAGTCGATCTCGAAGAATCAGCCAGGGGGGTAACCGACGTCCAAGTCGGCCCCGTCGGCTAATTTCAAGCGTCGCGACGCCGCCGCTCCACGACAGCCCCTTTGCTCGATAATGAACCGTTTTTAAGATATCGAGGTCGTCACGTCACGAGATCCGACAGGCGGAACAAAGCTCCTGGAAGACTTTAAAACGGTACGACGGTGGACAGATTCTGCCATGGATAAATGCTGGGAAAGAAAGGTGTGCCAGATTGTTGGTCGCTAACGCTGCTCCCTTTTCGGGAACCCTCGATCTCTTCGATATCGCGTAACCACCGCTTAATTCTTAACACTTAACAATGAAAGTGAGAGATTTAATGACACTTATGAGTTTCTTGTGCTGTGTTGCAATATTTGTCGAGGAGGTATTATTGAAATCTGTGTTGAGTTTTGAAGAGATAAATGTGCATGTATATTTATGTCTTATTTAACAAATTTGTTTATAATTCTTTAGGAAGCTTGCATTATACGCAGGTTTAGTGACGGATGGGTTGGGTTAATTACAAATTTACAAATTCTGTATTTGAAAGAAATCGCAATTTCGAAATTCCTAAATATTTAAAAGCACTTTCAAATTTTCGAATTTGAAACTTCTGAATTTCGAATCTTGAAATTCCAAATCTCCCAATCCCAAACTTGCGAATTCCAATTTTCAAAATTCCAAATTTGTGAATTCCGAACTTACGAATTCCAAATTTCCAAAATATAAATTTGCGAATTCCAAACTTCCGGATTTCAAATTTATGAATTCCAAAATTCCAAATTCTGAATTTGCCGATTCCGAAATACCGAATTCCAAAATTCCGAACTCCAGAATTCCTAAATTCCTAAATTCCTAAATTCCAAATTTTCAATTCTCAAATTTCCAAATCCTAAGTTTTCCAATGCAAAATTTCCAAGTCCCGAAATTTCGAAATTCAACTAAAATTAAAAGTTCTCAAATTCCCCATCTCTCACATAGAGGTATAAAATACGCCTGACAATAAAATACGCCTTAAACAGTTGCCCATTAATTCAAGAATAAATAAATAAACAAAAGTTGGTAGAGGAGACGAAAGTTTAGTAAAGTGTTGTTCACGGTTGAGTCCGTCCGCGGTTTCCGGCTGCGGCAGACATACTTCCTGTTCCCATCTTATTCAGAATTCTTGTCGCGTCACCTCGCAGTCAGGCGTACCAATTTTATCCGCAAATAAATAAGGACGTCTATCCGTTCTGTCTACGGCTTCGTTTCTTTCGTTGTTCCGTTGCTGTACCTGATGAGTGTCCTGTGTCTTCGCCAACACACCTGCACCACGCGTTGCCGTGCAGGATTTCGCGACCTCCAGGGATGGTTAGGTTAAATTTACGCCGATTGCTTTCGTAACGGCACAAATCGGATTTTCGAGTGATTTGAAAGGGAGTTTTCTTCTTTCCCGATGCACCGTGGGATCCTTTCGAATCGAGAACTAGGTGTTTTATCGACTTTACTATTGACACTGTGGGATCTACGTTGCCGTAGTTAACGACTGATCGTGTAATGGAATGCTTTTATTTACGATACGTTCGGCTTTAGAGATACCGGGGACAAAGTAGCTGCGTTCGGAAATAAATTCGCGATTATTTATACGGAATTTGAGAGTGCATGTTAAGGATACTGAGACATTTTATACAATTATTCAATTTTACGAATTTTTAAATTAATACATTTTTTATTTTGGAATCGCAAATTTTCAAATAGTAATTTTACAAATTATAAAATTTCCAAATGTTTGAAAAATTTTCAGACTAAATTGCTAGGTGCACAATTTCCTAGATTTATAATTTTCGAATTCCGAAATAACCAGATTCTCAAATTTACGAATTTCCAATCCCAAAAATCCAAACACCCAATCTCTCAAATCCACACATTACGACTGATAAATCTTTAAATACGCCCGTTCTAAATATCCCAACATCCCTAAACTCCCATCTCCCGCACTCTCAGCCTCGTCAACCCCGAAACAGCCTCCTCCAATCCAAATCTCCCAATCCTACCTAAAAATGACCAAACGAAGCACTCGGTGGCACATAATCCCGCAGGGAATCCAGATTCGAGTGTACACGCGTGCGATCGAGAGGGACTCGTACGGAGCCAACAGACGGCACTTGGATGCATCATAGCAAGACTCCGTAGAAAAGGATGCCATATCAAACGATGCTAACTCTAGCAAAGGACGCCAGTGAGTTGGCTGCCGGCTGAAACGGAGGGTGTGCACTGTGAAGATCCCGGGCCAAAAAGGTCTCGAGAAAGGGCGCGGAGAGGCATCCTGAATTCTAAATATGCGCATCGCATTACGTTTGCACTAGTGAGTCAGAAAATATGCTGTTTACAGCACACCTTCAGCCACTCCCGCACATTCACCTGTGTCCTCGGTGTGTGCGTGCGACCAAACCGCAGGAGGATGTTCCCGGCACAAAGAGAGACCAGGGTGCTGTTTCTCTCGTTTCTGGTTAACCCGCTGGCTTCTCAAACTTTTGCGGCATCACGCTGATAAGGAAGCACGAGTTTCGGATTCGAGCTTGGGAAGTGATTGTGTTCGAATGTTCGCGCATTTGGACATTCAATGCAGGATGGACGAGGTTCAATTTTAGCGGAGTGTATTGTAATTTGCTGCGTTTAAGGGGTTTTATAGGTTCTTAGTCTGGGATTATATTTAGGCTTCATCTAGGATTATTGTGGGATTAATATGTAGAATTCTTAATTGGGGATTTGGAGATTTAGTTTCAGGATTTTTATATCACTGCATTATCAAAGTTATTCTCAAAAAATAGTTTGCAAATCTCTACATTAAATTTGTATCATTCTTAAATCTTCAGATTCACCAAAAAAAGCACTCAAATCTCTAAACTTCCTATCTTTCTAGTTTTCAAACATGGAGGTCCCACAAATTTCTCGAACAGAAATATACAAATGTAAGCTTTTAGTATGCTACGTTCCTAAAAGAACAAAGCCAACGGGGAATTAATTGATCGATTTTGATCGATCTCCAACAACCTCCATCAAACCATTCAATCATAACCGTAACACCACTCCGATACCCAGAAAAGTGAAAATATTCGTCCATCGAACTTAAAACGAAATTTGTCCATCTCGCTTCAAACAAGATTTGTCCATCGAACTCGATACTAAACCTACCAGCTTGTAATTGACACTCAAAATTAAGAACTGAAAAAATCGCTATCGGTAATTATTTGCAAAAAAATCGAACGTAACCAAAAAATATCGGAGGTTAAAGAAAAATTAAATCATGGTAGCTTTTCAAGAGCAGCAAACGGGTCACGTTCGCATCGTAAATATTACATGTTGCATTTTAATATTTCAGGTTGACAAGATTCTTCATAGAGATCGCTAAGTGACAGCAGAAAAACTGTGGAAAATTCTGCGAGACGTGACATTCCTTTGCAAGATAGACAATCCCGTATTTGGAGTCGCTTTGTAGCGCCATCTGAAGGCTGCCATCAGCTATTTAAAAGAATACATCTGTGTTTCAGTTTCTGAATCGTTTCTTTGTGCATGTTCATAAAATACCGTCTCATAAATATATTTAAATCATTATGAGACCGTTTTAGTTGGAGCAATATTAAAGTTTTGAAAATTCGCTTTTGTGAAGGATTATAAAGAGAATTGATGTGGCTAGAAGAAAATTGCGGGTGAAATATGTTTTTGGTAATTTGGGTTAAAGTGCGTTGTATAAATTTTTATATGAACTTTTCACTTAGTTCTTTTTCATAGTCATAAATTTTTAAATAAATTAAATGTACGAATTTTTATGCGTCTGTCCATTATTTTAGTGCACATAACTAGTTATAATTTTAGCTACATTAGGTGGAGAAATTTTTTGTATAACTTTTACTTATAATTTTGTTATATTCAATATACAAAAATTTTCCAAATATTGTAGCATTAATCGTATAATATTATAAGCGAAGTAGAACTTGCAGAATAAGAACAGTGTTAACAATAATAAATATAAATTCGGATTATAGAAAATTAAATTATAAACTATGAAGATGATGTTAAATGAAGTATTGATCCTTGATGAGTGAAACGATGTCCTTTACGACAGATCTTGAAGAGAACGATAAATAATAGAAAAGGGCGCGTTTAATTTCTTGATGGCGTCCAATTATATCCTCCAGTTAATCCGTATTGGTCTTCACTTAAATGTCACACGTATTTCGGATTGAATTCCACGAATCGCTGTGGATTGCGGTAAAGGTCACCGTGTTAATCGATAACACGTAGTCCATCCACATTTCCCTTATATTTAATTATTTTTAACACTTCTAGTACAGCAAGATTCGCTTCAATAGCTTTAACGCTGTATTGGTATAATCGAATTTTTGTTCATTTTTGGGTTTATTAGTACTGTTTTATTTTAGGGGTGGAACACATTAAATTTAATATTTTCTAACCTAATATAATTATGAAAGCATTGGTATAATCAAATTTTTGTTCATTTTTGGGTTTATTGGTACTGTTTTATTTTGGAGGTGAAAGACATTAAATTTAATATTTTCTAACCTAATTTAACCTAATTCAATATGGACATATTGGCACAATCAAATTTTTATTTTAGAAGAAAAGAAATTTCTATAGTCAAATTACATATAAATTAATAGAAACCAGACTTGCTATAGACTACCTATATTTTTAACTGGCTAACATACTAACCTCTAATTTTCCCAAGACAAAGGAAAATGGACTTCCAAAATAAACGTCAGACTCACGAAAATGCGGCAAACACGAAAATCGATATCGTAAGGGAGGCATTGTTTGCACAACTAAATATCTCGGTGACCATTGAGCGCGCTGACAAAATTACAGCCGAAAGAAATTAGAATTTTGAATTATTCCCGGGACGCAATGAGGTCGCCGGCAGATTTATGGATTCAATTTGAACAACCGAGGCCTTTACGTGCCCGCGTTACCTTTCGCCAGTTTGGTAACTTTGTATGCCGCGAACACAGCTTTGAACTGGTGCATTGCTGAAATCGCGTATCCTGTATCGTGACCTTATTTTTCCCTTTTGCCACGGGTAATTCAAACCTCGGCTACCTCTTGAATTTTCGCCCCGAACGTCGATTATTTTTCCTCTCCTTTTCGAAACATTTCCATTCGCGAATTTTCCCCTCGATTCGATCGGTTATACGCGGCAGATTTATTGCTCGATAATCTGGCGTTTTTCGATGCTTATTTCCCTTATTTTCTTTTTTTTCGTGAAACGTCTCCGCGACCCAGATTCTCGGACAGCGATCCTCGAGAGAGGTTTGGGACTAGTTTCGAGAGCTTATTACGGCCTGCGTTTGAGGAAGTAACCGTGAAGGAAGCTGCTTCTGTGCAAACATGTGTGAAAAAAAAATGTTGCTACGTTTTAGATCCGCGTACGTGTGCATAGGGTAACTGGGTCAGAATGCACGGTCTTCGAAATATAGATGGAAGGAGATGAAAGGGAACGAGAAGTAGATCGATTTGGATTTCTTCTGACGATTGATGTATTATGAACGGCGAGGGTGGTACTGTCGAGAGGAAATGCTGTTTCAACTGGGGTTTTCAATTAATTTGGAAATTTGGGAATATTGTATGGATTTAATTTACTGGATTTCTACATTTGAACTCTACAAGTTTTATACATTCAATTTACTCATTTTCTAATTTATTATACTTCGAGGTAAGAAGTTAGCTAAGTTTGTAATTTACCAATTGTACAATTTGGCGAATTTCTTAATTTTTTAATTTTGCAAATTTCTAGTATTCTAATTTACTAATTTTCTATGGTTCTAATGTTCTAACTTACTAATTTCCCAATTTCTCCATTTCCCAATTTCCTAATTTCCCCATTTTCCAATTTTCCAATTTCCTAATTTCCTAATTTCCTACTTTCTTAATTTCCTATTTTCCTAATTTCCCAATTTCATAATTTCACCATTTTCCAATTTTCCAATTTCCTAATTTCTTAATTTCCTATTTTCCTAATTTCCCAATTTCATAATTTCATAATTTCATAATTTCCCCATTTTCCAATTTTCCAATTCCCTAATTTCCTGACTTCCTAATTTCCTAATGTCTTAATTTTCTAATTTCTTAATTTCCTAATTTCCTAATCTCCCAATTTTCTAATTTCCAAATTTCTGAATTACCCAATTTCCTAATTTTGAACTTTAAAAGCTTACAAATGCATAAATTGTCTTCTTCACAAATTTATAAGCCTACACACTTACAAATTGTATAAACTTCCACATTAACAAATTTCTAAATTTACCAATTTTTAATTTGGGATCCATTCAAATTTTCAAATATACACATTCTTAAGTATTGCCCTGACTTTTTTCTACATTTCCAACTACATACCATCTCTCCATTCGTAGCAATATAATGAGACTACATCCACTATCATGATATAACTACATCCACCCAAAAAAATTTAACATTAAAAAAATCCGAAGATCATACATATCATTCCTTCATACAAGCCTTCGTTATCGAAAAAATCGATTTTGAATATTTTGCATTTGTCACGTAACATGTTGCTTGAATTATTGGAAAATCTTTCCGCTAGAAATTGGAAAAATGTCATTGTTTGACAGCATGGAGCATCCCCGTATTTCAAATGCCAAACAAAACTCTTTTTTTTTAAATCTCTTATTGTTGATCCACATAGCTACATGAAATTATACGAGTCGTAAATTTATCAATGTATCTCAATTTTTAAAAAACAGTTTGTGCATCAGAAAGTATCGAAACTTTGCAAATATTTAAGTTTGCATCGATTTTTGCATTTCAAAATATTGACCCGTGCAAATAATTTCATTTGCTAAATTTTATAATAGCGAAATATTAAATTTTGCAAGGTTCGTGCATCAGAAAATATTGAAACTTTGCAAATATTTAAGTTCGCCTCGACTTTTGCATTTTAAACTGATTCTTGCGAATATTTTCATTTGTACAATTTTGGAATAACAAGAATAATTTGCAAGGATCGAGGACTAAAATGTATTAAACATTGCAAGTATTGCAATTTTCAAGATTACAACAATGCAGAATAACTTTGTGAAGTTTAGTAATTGTGGAGGATTAAAACAGTGCTAATATTCGAGTTGGTATCGATTTTTTGCATTTCAAGATATCAAATATTTAAATTTCTCCAATTTTAGCATCGCAAAATTTGTTAATATTGCAGTCCTATTTAGTAAATTTCGACTGACGCACCTGACAAATCATAAGGCAAGTTAACACGAGAGATTCGATAAGAATCGATAGGGTTGATGCACAGGTTCCTTCGACCCTCCACTAAAAGATAAATACGCGTAAAGAAGGGTCTTAATTAAGATAAACCTTTATTTATAGATACGATTACCCTCGTTTCCGTGGAAGAAGGCCAAAGCAATTGTTGAACGACGTCGACGAGGGATACTTTATTTTAAGTATCTAAGTTAAGCGACAGTTCATTCGCTCCTTTGGAAGGAATTTTTTTTTGCATGACTTTCTTTGTTACTTCGCTTGATGATCACTTACTACGTGCCTTTATATTTATAAAACTGGAACAGCTTATTCGAACTCTCTTTCGTTATTTCGCTTTTTATTATTTTCTTCGACGATCGCTGAAAGGGATCCGACTTCTAACTTTCTACTCGTCAAAAAGTTCTTAAAAAGGTTTCCCCTCTTTCGATCGTTGTTTGCCAACTTATTCTTGCCCCATTTAACATACTATTATTTTAAACACTTTTTATGCGATTCTTTATGCATCGTTTCCGTTACTTTTTCGCTTGATTTAGCATATTGTTTGATGTTGGATACGAATACAATGACTGAGGAAGTTCTTAATAAAATTTATTCGTTACTTGTATAAGCTACTCACACACTATCTACATTTTCAAATAACACTTTTACCAAATAATTCGACGAAAAAATTTCACGAAAGTCATCGATGGATTAATAATTCTTGCATTAAATCCAGGAACGTACCGTATTAATTAAGTTAATTATCCAAGCATTTGTCGGGTGTTTCAGCGTTATGCGGTGGCATCGTAAACGCGTTATTGCGGCATAGTCGTTAGTCAAAATCGAATTCTTCGGGATATATCATCCGGCTCGGTTTTTGGACGGCCGCGATAATGAGATGCAGTCGGCGTTAAATCAATATTTTCCAATCGCGGAACAATGCCATCCCGATCGAACAATGATACGCAACAAGTACACGTCACCGTGTCCAACTGGTGCACGCATTTAAATGGCCTGATTACTTAATTAATTGTCCATGGTGATCCAAGTCGAATTGAAAATACACGTTGTTCCGCGAATTCGCGAATAACGCTGACATTTTCGTTCCTGTCTTTCGGTGACACGCGATTTGTCACCGGGGAATCTTTTAATTCGGTACGCACACGCTGAGAACGGATAAATCGGGGTTGTATGATTCGTTCGATTTTTGGTAGTGTGCGAGGTAATCGGCGAAAATTACCTGATTATTTGTTGGAGAAATTCTGTGCTGTATATCAGTATTGCGGATATAAAACTTGTCGTGTGTACAAATTTTAATTTGATTTTAAATTTTATTTAAATTTATTCGAAGTTTAATACTGAAATAGTAAAACAGTAAAATAGTGAAATAGTGAAACAGTGAAATAGTGAAGTAGTGATATAGTGAAATACTAAAGTACTAAAATAATAAAATACTAAAATACTAAAATACTAAAATACCAAAATAAAATCCTAATAAAGAAAAACTACCTCCTCCCCTAGTCCTATTACAAACTATCCACCAAGTAATATCTCAAACTAAATTCCCCACAATCAACCCTAAATCCCAAAAATCAAAACCTCGAATTTCATCAAACTTACTCTACAAAAAAAAAAAAATACTTCCCGTTACAGCTAACGGATATTATCTTCAACAAACTTATATCCGTTAACTGTTTCTCGAATAAACGAGCCATCCCATTTTCAACGACCTAATAAATATGAGATGCAGAGATACGATGCTTTCAATATTCCGCAGGATTTTTCTCGCTCATTTCTGCCATGTCATTTTCGTTCCACTGCAAGAGAGTACGTAACAGCGTGTCGTAACTATCCTTCTCATTTCCAATTTTCTCGCTTTTTCGCCTCCCAGCGTTCCGCGAGCTAGAAATTTATGGAAAGTGCGAATTTCAGGGGCATCGCACCAAGGCTGCAGAATTTTTCTGCCCGAAGGTTAAGGATCGGTGACCGAATACGAGCATTATTTCTAGAGTGTTCCGAGTTGCACCATTCTCGTAACTCGGTATAACGTTAACTTAATATTTATGGGCACCCAGTCAAACCCAAAACGTGTCTACGCCTCGTTCACGCAATTTTAAATAGTCCACGTGAACGTCTCCACAACTCGACGTTCTAAGCTATTGTCAACGGCCTTGCTAACAGGCCAAAAAGCACATTCATCTAGTTCCAATATATCTTTCCTTAACGAAGTTTATTTCCTTCATCCTAAACTGTGCACCCCTGCAGTGTACAGTGTCTACGAGTTCCTTGTCTACCCGGTGAGCCAATGCACTCGAGCTCGACCATTCAGCAGTCTCGCAGTGTGCCCATTGCCGAGATCCATTGAAGGACCCAAATCACTCAAGTGTTTGGGTCACCTATATCAATCATCAATATTTACAACCTTAGAGTGAGGACTAAAGGTCTCGCGATCCTATTCGCTCGGTCGTGTCACCAATCGGTGTTTTTACCAAATTATGGACTGACCCTGATTGGTCCTGTATGGGAAACACCTCCACGACTCGACCTCCTCGTCCCATGCTCTCAGGTCTTACTTTTTGAACAACAGGGCAGTCTTGATTCGGATATCTCGTGAACACCGGTTCACTCGACGAGCCTTCGTCTCAGAGATTCGCGTGGTAAGCATATCACTCGGTGACATTCGCCATCAAGACACTTTTCCTCTCTAGTCATCCTTTTTGGGCAACTCAGCCTTGGTAAATCTCTTGTGCACATTCACCTTTACGAACTATCGTAACATTCCACATACATCGTATAAGAGATTCGAGTGATCAACTATCACTCAATGCACGAGGGTACGTTTCGTACGATGTGGGACGGAGATTTGCATAGATCTGAACATTTGTGACGAGCCCATCAACTCTTTTCACGACATTAAGGATACCTCTCATCTTATGTGGGACAGAGATTTACAACCTCCAAAAAGTCGCATATTTTACTAACCAAAACAAAAGACAAACAAGGATTTTCCATGAGACGTTCTAAAAATCCTTGAAAATCATACAGACTTCACCCTTAAGGCGAAGAAAAGAACGAAGGGACTTTTTTTCTTCCACTTCGCGGCCCAGTAAACGGAACTGCTGATGAGCTTTCGACGCTTTCGATCGGATACGACGTCTAGATATTGCTTATATCGTTTTTATATCCGGAGGATTCCGTCGAGGAATTCGGGATTCCCAAAATTGCCCCGCCATCAACACGAGTATCCATTTTATTCTTCCAGCCAGCTTATTCTCTTATTTCTTTGGCGAGAAATTGCTCAGGGGTAATTGTGATTTACGAGCCACGGCGATGGACGTTCGCTTTCTGATCGGTTATAAGTTCAAGCTTTCTGAGGAAATTTTATTTTCCGATTTTCGGATGGATTTTTTGAGCCGTGAATTTGGATTTTTGGAAATTTTGATGATGAGGAAATATTTGAAAAGGTGTTTAAATATTTAAACGATTAGAAGTCTGAATAGTTGAGGTACATATTTGCCTGTTTAGGTATTGAGATTATTTGAAATTTAGATTTTTAGAAATTGAAATATTTTGAAATTTAGATATTTAGATTTTTATGTGAGATTTAGAAATGTAAGAATCTTCAAACTTGGAAATGTAAAAAAATATAAACCTTCAAATTTATGAATATAAAAATGTAATCTTGAAATTCATAAATGGAACCTTGAAATCTTCAAACTTATAAATGCAAAAATATATAAATCTTCAAAATTCATAAAGTAAAAATATAAATTTTTAATTGACGTAAAAAACATGCTCCTAAAATACTAAATTCAGGCATAAATTCGGTTTAATGAAATTTCACGAAACTCGAAGCTCGGTTAATTCTTTGAACGAGCAATACTTGATCAAATTATCGGATCAGTCCGCGTAATGAGGACACCGGTATTGCTATCATCGTGTGTTAGTTATAACAGAACTGTGTACTATCCATACAACACCTTGTGATCCTCGTCATCAGGATACTATCGTGATCATGGACACGTTCACGTTTCAACCGGATAGAATTTCCTTCGCGACTAAACGATCTTCACAACAACACCAACCGAGCGTTACGACTCTGTAATGCGGACGCCACATGCCATTTTCTCGCTAAAAGCGATAACGTTCCGTAATCGCGTACTCTCTACACTGGATTAAGATTTCCTTTCATTTCCAAAATTCCTACGATTGTTGCCTTACAGAGATTATGACATCTCTCTTACTGTTGGATATAGTGGGTCTACCGGGTGTCTTCGAATGTGTGAAATTTCGAGTATCACAGAATTAAGAATTTTAAAAAAGGGTTAACCAGTCACTTTGGTGTACTAGTCTCAGCGTTAAAAATGTACAGAAATTCAAATAATTATTAAAAATTATATACCTTTCCAGAGAATATTTTATCACTGTATATGCTCGTGTATCAATGTATATAAAATTGTATATTAATGTACAAGAAATAGCATATCATATAAAAATTTGCTTATCAATGTACGAAATTGTATATCATTGCATAAAATTGCATACCATCGTATAAAATCGCATATCAATATATGAAATTGTATATCATCGCATAAAATTGCATGCGATCGCAAAAAATTGTGTATCATCGAACATTATTGTATGATTAAATGAAACCGATTTATAATCGGATATCAATGAAACGGCCACAATTTTTGCGTATCCATTAAAAATTGAACACGTCCGAGTCTGAGCCAACAACTTCATTTCCAGTAACAGCCGTTTACGTAAGAAGATTATAAGTCTGAAACACTTTTATTAGTTACTCGGTTCCTCATCAGTAAAGTTTAAACTAATATTGTGCCGAGTATCGGGCTCCACGGTGTTTTTCTTAAAATTAATTTAACCTTGGTCAAAAGTTAAATTGTTCTGCAGCTGGAATTGCATCCGAAACTTCGGCAAGCTTACTGTTAATAATGCAACTGGAGTTTTAATATTGTAGCTGGCACAAGGAACGTTTACAGTTACAGGAAATCTTTGGCGGAATTGAAATTGCACGAATAAACAACAAATGTTCTATTATTTCTTACACAAATTTAATATGTGATATTGTAGATTTAATATACAGATAATATATAGATAATAATTTTCTTAATGAATATTAAGCAAAAATGTCAAAATGAATATTTAAGAATTTCAAAATGAATATTTAAGCAAAAGTGTCAAAATGAAAATTTAAGAAAAAACGTCAAAATGAAAATTTAAGAAAAAACGTCAAAATGAAAATTTAAGAATAAAACGTCAAAATGAAAATTTAAGAAAAAAACGTCAAAATGAAAATTTAAGAAAAAAATGTCAAAATGAATATTTAAGCAAAAATGTGAAAATGAAAATGCAAGAAAAAATTTAAAGACCCAGCTTTATTTTTTAAACGAAAAATAAATGAAAATTTGTTGCAAAGAAATTTCAAAGATTTAAGAAAGCTTGACTTAGAGAATGTTTTATATCAGATAACAGGTATGATAATATTCCGAAAAAAATTCAATGAAATTTAATTATTATTTGGCAGGCAACGTTATCGAGGTGAGATTTTGGATAAAGTTGATTCGCAGAGGGTTTAGTAATTTCCTGTAGTGGTCTCATCCAATAATCTCTTAACCTCGTGTTACACTCGATAGCGGAACGGAAAGAAGCAATATAAAGTCCCTAGATAAACCTAAGCTCATTCGGCGGAGTCGTTAAACGGCGACGGTAAACGTTTTAAACTCTCTGTTACCTCTCGTTTTCTCTATTTCCTTCTCCTCTGTTTCCCGCTATTCTGTTTCGCTCTACGGTGTGATAATCGAATGGCGCGAGTAATTTTTACCCTTGTCCGAAAATAATTGAATCTGTCATTCTGGGATCATCTACGATTTCTTCCGAAGAAATTCATCTTTTGATTAATCTATTGTGATTATAACTTTAATTGTTCGAGGAGTAGTTAATTGATAAAATAACAGACACATTTAGATTGAAATTAACTGTATCAAAGTTGTTTGTATACTTTTATAGGTTTAAGTTCAGAAATATTTAATAATTTAAAAATATACAAATTTGTAAAAAAAATTTCTTAAATCATAAATCTAAAAATTGAAGACCACATAAATATTTTCAAACTTGCAAATCTATAAATCTAATAATCGGCGTAAAAATTCAGAAATGTGTAAAATCTAAACGTAAAAATTTAATTTACACGAAATTTAGCGCAAAACGCAACGAAAATCGCAGCTGCAACTTCCCGAGAAAAAGTGTAAATCTTTTATTAAAGTTAATTCATCCGTAAAAGAGTTGAGCAGCTCCGGTTTTTCCACGGTACGAAGATATCGCATGAAGAACGATTTTCAGGATTATTGAAGCGAGCAGTTGAAATTCTTTCTCGGCGTCTCCATATTCTTTTGTTTGCCTTTTGTTTCGCTCGTCTAAGGTAGTTTAACCCTTCCAGTCCCAACGGTGCCATTTGTCACTGCGAAATTTATACGTCTTCGCGAAAGACGTCCTGTACGCCAAAATTCAATTACAGTAAACCTGAACTATGGCAGTGGATCAATATATTGGTTTCTTTTTTTTCCTAAACTCGAGAATGGCGGTGACGGAAAACTCGGACCCCTTCGTCAGTGAAACTTGTGATATGTTATTCAAAATCTGACGAATTTCAAACTAGCTTTCGTTAGCGATATAAGTGGAAATTTGAGAGTTTTCGAATTCGCGGCTTTGGGATTTTGAGAAGTTAGACATTTTCAAATTTGGGAATCTGAGATATAGGGATTTTGGGATTTAAAGATTTGGGGAATTGAGGATGTAGGATTTTTATGAATTTAGGATCTAGGGATTTGGGGAATATAAGAAATAGAGATTTGAGGAATTTGTGACCTAGGGATTTTGGGAATTTATAATTTAAGGATGTGGGAGTTTAGGATCTAGGGAATTTGGGGATTTAGAATTTAGGGATTTGGGGAATTTGCAATCTAGGTATTTTGGAAATGTGGAATCTAGGGATTTGGGGGATTTAGTATTTGGGGAGTTTACGATTTAGGGATTTGGGGAATTTAGACCTGAGGATTTGATGAATTTTGGAACTAGGGATTTTTGGAATTTGGAACTTGGGGCATTTAGGAATTTTTGGAAATTAGGATCTAGGGATTTAGGGAGTTTAGGATCTAGGAATTTTGAAAATTTAAGTCCTAGGGATTTGGGAAATATATGATCTAGGGATTTGGGGAATTTGGGATCTAGGAATTTTTGAAATTTGGGAATATAAGATCTGGGAATTTTAGAAATTTCGGATCTAGGGATTTTTCGAAATTTCGACCTAGGAATTTGGGAAATTTCAGATTTAGGGAATTTTTTAGGAATTTTTGGGAATTAGAATCCAGAGATTTTGGAAGTTTAGGATCTAGGGATTTTGGAAATCTAGGATCTAAAGATATTGAGATCTATCGGATCTAGGGATTTTGAGAATTTAGGGTCTAGGGACTTTGAGAAATTTAGGATCTATGAGTTTTGAGAATTTGGTAATTTAGGAATTCATTGTTTTGGATTTTTGAGAATTTAGATATTTGGAAATTTGAAACGGGATTTGCGAATTTAATTGAGAATTAATTAATAATTAATTGAGAAAGTGGAAATGGCTAAAATTGAAGGTAAAGTTTCGTACCATAATAAGCTCGTTAAAGTTAAAAAATATTTGATAAAAATAATTGTATGACATCACGAGTATTATTTTCTATTTAATACGCGTTTAAATACAGATGTATATGAAACCGTTCGCGTGTGACATCGGTTAGAAAATATTGCATCGAATAAATTTGCACGGTAGCCGTTAAAATGCCATATACAGTGACAAAATCAGTGATTCTTTATTTCAGCCGAGATAGTACGTCACTCAATTTAACGCCTACTCCTGTTCGCCCCGGGCTTCATCTCTTTTAAATTCAAACACCTATGTATTTCGTGTTTTTAGGAACGTTTGGGTAATAATAATTATTATAAAACTGCTTCGTACGAAATTTTATGAAACAAACTGTTTTGTGGAGATTTTCACTACTAAAATAATTCTCGAATTTGTAAATCTAACTTAAGCATTTACAATACGAAAATACAAAAATGTAGAGCTTAAAAATATTTCGAAATTCAGATACTTAGAAGTTTAGACGTTGAAAAATTGCTAAATACGAGTATTCATAGATCAATCTTAAAATTACCATAAAATAATCGCAATATCGCAATTCTTTTGCGTCATTAGTTGTGACACAGTCGCACAAATTTCCGAGAGCTTCAAGAGCCATTTGTCGTGTTTTTTCGTCTTTTTTCCAACGAATTTCACGCACATTTCACAGAGATTGCGAGTCTCATGCGTGTACTATAACAGTACACGAGTCCTCGTACAGTTTCCCATGAGGATGCTATTGTGTTTCGTTGGTAACGTTATTTTCGAGAATACCAGGACACGAAAGCACTAAACCAGGCTTTTTTCACCGTACTTTGTTCTCTGTTTACGGAGATTCATTGCCCCGTTGACGCGTTTACAAATATTTCGCATAACACCGAACGCTTTCGCGAGATTTGCATCAATCTTGCGATTATGGATGCGAAAATGCGATAATTCGCGAGAGTTATGAACGCCATGTTGATTCTTCGCCGCTGCAAAATGGATGCCGTTCGTCACCTTCATTCTTTACTCTCCTCTTTATAATTAACCATCAATCTTATTTCAATTTCTTCCTTTTAAAATAAATAGATAAAATGTCCATATATGTACAAGCTTCTAAAATAAATAAATAAAATATTTATATGTGTACAAGTTAACAAAATAAATAAATAAAATGTCCATACATGTACAAGCTTGTAAAATAAATAAATAAAATGTCCATATATGTACAAGCTTGTAAAATAAAAAATAAAATATTTATATGTGTACAAGTTGATAAAATAAATTAATAAAATGTTCGTATATGTACAACCTTCTAAAATAAATAAATAAAATGTCGACATATGTACAAGTTTATACAATAAATGAATAAAGTGTCCATGTATTAGCAAGTTTATAAAGAAAGTAAATATAATGTTCATATACTGACAAGTTGAGGAAAATCAATATGAAAATTTTTGACATAAAAGTATTACCAAATAATTCTAGCAACACATGAACACGTCAAAGTTTCATGAAACTATGTACATGATTGCGTACTGAAAAGTAAGTACCATGTCAAACAACTAACTACAATACACTGACAACGAAAAGTGCCTAGTATCGAGAATAAAATGCATATGCGATAGAAGTGCGTTATGTTACAGAGAGAACGTAAACAAGATTGTATACAGCTATGGTTAAATAAATAAACAAGAATCTCGTATGTTATAGGTCTAACAAGCCACCTACAGCTCCATCAGAAACTCGTGATTGCTAACGCACGCATGTAAATATGTCTGCGTGCAAATGTTACACACACGCGCGTAAACGCCAACACATAACAGCGCATAATCCGTTTACGATGAATCCATACATTCGCATGGTTGGACATATGTACCCATTTCGCTCGTACCTACGAATCACCACATAAATTCATACACATTTATCCAGGGCACCGCGTAAATATCCATGAACACGCATGCATATGCATGCACGTATGCGCTGCTGACCGAAAGTATGGGAACTTAGAATTTAGTCATTTTTGTGTTTGGGGACTTTGGGGTTTGAGAGATTCGGAATTTGGAAATTTTGAAGTTTGATCGTTTTTATGTTGGTCTATCTGGAAATTTGGGATTTTGGGATATTGGTAAGTTAGGGATGTTGGAATTTGGAAATTTGGGAATTTGAGAATTAGGCAATTAAGGAATTGGGAAGTTAGGGAATTGGGAAATTAGGGAACTGAGAAATTAAAGAGTTGGGAAATTAAGGAGTTGGGAAGTTAGGGAATTGGGAAATTAAGGAATTGGGAAATTAAAGAGTTGGGAAAATTAGGGAATTGGGAAATTTGGAAGTAGGGAAACTTGGAACTAGGGAAATTTGTAATTAGAGAAATTTGGAACTAGGGAAATTTAGGAATTGTAAAATTTGGAACTAGGGAAATTTAGGAATTGTGAAATTTGGGAATTGGGAAACTTGGAACTAGGGAAATTTGTAATTAGGGAAATTTGGAACTAGGGAAATTTAGGAATTGGGAAATTTGAGAATTGGGAGATTTGGAATTAGGGAATTTGGGAACTAGGAAAATTTGGACTATGAAAATTGGGAACTAGGGAAATTTAGGAATTGGGAAATTTGAGAATTCGGGAATTTGAAAATTTGAAAATTTGAAACTTGGAATTTGGAAACTTGCAAATTGGGAAACTTCGAAATATTGGGTTCTCATGATTAAATAACACGTAACGTACTTTTGAAGTTCCTGACTATAACTATGATAATTTGCAATTGCAATCATTTATTTCAGACAAGATGTTGGTCATCTAACAAAACATATACTGTCTACTGTATCCCATAATTACCCATCCGCTACCGGCTCGATAGCGAGTAGCGTTTCTGAAACACGCTGTGCTTAAGAAGAAATCTCATGAGTATAATAATTTGGGCAACCACAGTACACATAGGTGAACCAACGTGATCTACATAGGCAGGCTATCGGGTGCGGTCGCGCCTCTTGTTTGCGATTGGCTCGTTGACTTAAGCCGATGATGCACGGCTTCTGACTGTGCGTCGAATATAAATCCCGAGCTCGTTGCCGGCTCTGTGCGGACGTTACCCACGTCGAATAAATCTGATCGCGAGCAGATAACGTCCGCGAACCAACTTCCTGCCCTCCCTCCTCTTTAATGCAGCTCAGATGCACACATGTGAATCGCAACCCTATAAACTGATCTTATCGAAAGAATCGTATACACTTTCTAATGCATGTAGATCAGTTTCCATGAAATACACTAACGTTCACTACAGATACCTGTAGTCACTCACAATAGTTTTTGAAAATTTGACTCGGACATATTTCTATAGTAATAATTGAACTGAAGTTATTGTAGGAAAAATCACATTTAGCTCTTTGATGTTTTTTTATTTAATTCAGTAGAGTACAAAAGGTGGATGAAGGACTTCATTACAAATATAATGCACTTTGAGATGATCAAATACAACGATTCATAGAAAATATTGGAATGGTAATACTGCCTACGAAATGTATGTACTGGATTTGAATGTACGAACTATACGTTGAGTATAAACTGGCAAAACTTGTTATCGAAAGCTTATTAAAAGTTTTTCCATCTGCCAGGGTTATTATTATGACTGCAGACTACTTAGGTAAGAAAATCACGTTTGTTGCGTTCGAGAATAGTCAGAGATGCTCGTATTTCTCGGTAATTACCAAACACGGCAAATTTCTAAGAGCTGACAAGTATCAGCCTGCAAGACAACTTGAAATCTTGGCTTGTTTACAGAAATTTCAATTATACCGAGCCTAGACGTGCCTTTTCATAGGCTAGTATTTAATTGGATCAATTAACGTTACGATGCATTTTCTTGAATCAGGTTTCGAATTGTTGTAGGTGTAATGTATACTCGCTAGTGAAATACTTGAAATAGGAAAATCTTTTACAAGATACATGTCGTGTTTCAAGTTTTTTTTATTATTTTGATATTATCACAAATTTCTTAATTTCGGGGTTCCAAATTCTCAAGGTCTCAAATTTCTAAGATACTAAATTTTGAGAAGGCCAAAAATTCAAAATTTCTATATTTTCAAAATTCCATATTTCCCAAATTTTTCAAATTCTCAGATTTTCCAAATTTCAAGAATTTCCCAGTTTCCAAAATCTGAAATTTTAAAAGTTCCCAAATTCCTAAATTTTCATATCACATATTTTCCATCGAGGAATCCCATTACTATTCTACAACTGTAAAAATTATAATATATTTTCAGTTCCAGGTAGAATTTCAGTGAATTGTTTTTGCTAGTTTATATTCAATAAACGTTCGCGGACCGAGCATTTAAATATTCGAAATCGTCCGTTATAGAATCGTGAAATATAGAAATCGTTTCAGCGTCGATTCGACGCGATAAAATATTTCTTAGCTGGTTGGATTCCGTGACAACGGTTCGCCTGAGGCGAATGATAAAATCGTGTCGTGTCATTCTCGAATGAAAGCAATCGTATTCTCGTGACAAATTGATTTTTACACGATGCGAATGTGACAGGATTTGTTCTCTTAAATCATACCTATAAATTGCAGCTTAACTTTCGTCGATGCGACGAGCGATTTCTTTTCGTACGCGACTCGTTTCGTTGAAAATGTTGGCAATATTTTTCTAAAGAATTTACGGTATAATATGTCATTTCGTTCACCTCGAAACAGGTAAGTCATTTACATATTTTATAATAATTCAAGAAATTATCGAATTTTATTTTGTAGTTTTTAATTCCTTAATTAATAATGATATTGGAGATTTTTAAACATGAATTAAAAAAATGGGTATGTAATATCTGTACATGAAGTACCGATACAATAAAAGATGATTTGCAATTATATTTGAGAGACAAAATAAGGCTGTTGTCACTAATAACGTGACAATTTATATTCTACAATTTAACGCAGCAATTCATAAATTGAAATTATTTCCAATCATCATCTTACTAATATCTAGTCGTTATAACCTAATCTAACCAGAAGAGATCGAATGTCTTTATCCCCATAAGGAATCAAAATAACTCGATATCGGAAGAGGTGAAACGGGGAGCGAACATTTCCCAAAGTCTGTGGAAGTGACGCAATTATCACGAGCGATAAACGCAATTATCTGTGCCTAATTGCCGTGACGATCTCGTTCGAACGGAAACGGTTCATGCAGACTATCAAATTCCATTGAACTCGGTAGAGCAAAGCCTCGATATAAGCGAAAATGATCTACGCGATATAAGCCAAAAAATGACTCCACCATGAACTATAGAAATTTGGAATTTACGTGAAAGATGTGCTCGTGAGCTTGTTCTGGAGATGAAAATGAAAGTATACAAGATCAAAGTGAAATTACTGCAGAATTAGTTGGGAAAAAATTATTATAGTTGTATTAATATTGATGGAATTCTTCTTGTAATAAATCAATAAATCCAAAGATATTTTACTGTTACCAATATTTTAGTGACCACTTTTGGCGGAAATATTCTTAAAAAAAAGGAAGTACACGATATAAGCGAAAGTTCAGTGCCGAAAGATTGCCTTGTATCGAGGCTTAATAGTACAAAGGCCTCATGGACAGCCACTACGACGTGCTCGACCGGTGAGTTAGGTGGTGTGTCGCCCTCGTGGAAACCCACCCTTCGGAACGCGACAGCCGAGGGTCTTAAGAGAGAAAAAAAGGTGCTCGTGCCGCGGTTGACAAATTGGAGTATTCCTCACCGGCGGCGAAACGAGGATGTCGACGTGGGTCGATGGTTTCCCACAGGTAAACACTGCGGACGGGATATGCAAGGGGGTGGAATAACGGAGGGTTGAAACGGTGGCTGGCGAGAAAGGGGTGCTCGCACGAGCCACTCGAAGCAAAAGGAACAAGAAGGACTGGATAGGAAAGAAACGGGTGAACCGGTTGAACAGGGATGAAACATGGCAGGATGCTTTATTTACTTATCTGTACCGACAAAAACAAAAACGAGCATTACACGATGGGTAAGATTAATTCTTCGATGAAATTCAGCGGGACGTCTGATGACGAAGCGCGTAAGACGTTCCATCCGTCATTTTCTGCTCGATGTGGCACAATCGAGTGACGTTCATACGTTAAGCTAGTAAGAAATTCTCGAACACTGTTCGAATACATTTACAAATTACCAACTTATTTGACAAAATTTGTAGTTTGGAAATATGAGAATTTGAAACTTCTAATTTATTTTGACATCGTTTCGAGTCATCGATCAAAGTATCGCGATATACTGATTATTTACGAGATAAAGAGTAGGTCACGAAACTAAGGTGATTTTCAGCGTGACCGCTAATGGTTACATTTACCTGACGATCGAATTCTAAAGCTTTCGGGCATCGGACGAGCGCGGCGCAAACAACGCAACGACTATAAAAGATAAACAGAATCAGCTATTAGGGACGTGTCATTAAACCCTCCGTCATCAACGTGACGCTTTCAACGACGTCGTTCAGGCCCGTTCCGTTTCTCGGCCGATTAGGATTGCAACCAATTCGTCCAACTATCCGCTCAAATTCACGGCTCAACGTCTAAAACGTTACCGTGAGCAATTGCCGTTGATTGGCGCGAGCGTGGTACAAAGCGGAAACTGCAAACAATAAGGTCGAATCGCGCGAGTTCCCGAGAATTGTCGGCGCTATCTGTATCCAGGATCGTGTAACGGCTAAGACAAGCTGTAATCGTCGGGCAAAATCAATAATCCCGGGTTTCGTTTAACCCTCTGCAAAAATTACTTCCGAGAGACAATTTCTTCGCACTGATCAAAACTTAACACTTTGCAGTTTCCTTCGACTGTAAATCATTTCTGTAATTTTGTCCTTTTGAACTGCGAGCGCAATTGTCAATGAACTATTTAGTTGTGTATCGATTCAAACGACTAGCTCTCGAATTATTGCATTATCGACATATTGAATTAGCGATGTATCAAATTGTCGATGCATTTAGCGATATATCGAGTTGTGGCTACAGCGAACTAATCATGCATTGATTTATCAGCGCATCAAATTAGCGATATATCGTTTATCAATACGTCGAATTAGTTATACATTGAATTAGCAATGTATCGAGTTATCGATATGTTGAATAAGACGTGGAGGTATCGATTCATCGAATTAGTGATATATCGAATTAGCGATATATCTAATTAGGAATATATCGAATTAGAAATGTATCGAATTAACGATATATCACCGATACCTCGAATCAGCGATATATCGAATCATCGATACCTGGAATTGGCAATATATCGAATTATTTGCAACTCGACGAGTTATCGATACATCGAATTAACAATATATCTATCAAAACATTCGAACTAACATATCGAATTCTCGAACGCAACAGATCAGCGACAGATCGACTAATCAGTAGCACATATCGACATTATCGATTATGCATATACCGAAAACGATACCGACGATCGCAAGTGAACTCTGTAGAACGCAATTACGAACGGAAGCGTGGTCGTATTTCCTGGCTCGCGACAACGAAAGGTGAAGCGTCGGTCCGTGGGATCTGACGCATACCGAGGACGATTGCTCGCGACATAATCGGAAATCCGTGCATCAGAACCCGATTAACGTAATTTATGATCGTGGCCTGGTCGACGTTTGTCGGCTAAAGTGTTTCGGAATTCGTGTCACGTAGACACGAGCGACACGAGCCAAGCTTGTTGTTGCCAGTTACGAATTACGCTTGTGTTTTCGCTTTCGTTCCGTTGCAGCCGGTTTTCCTTTGACAAACAGACACGCATTCATGAGGATCGATCGTATGCAAACGAGAGTAAATGCGTACCGATGAAATTTAGCAAAATCGATCGGATGTCAACTACGCTTTGCGTGAGCTATCGGTACGTTGATATACGCTGACAAAATTTTGATGGTATAGCTGAAGTATTGGATATGGTATTATGTTTAGTGCTAAATGTGGAGAGTCTTTTATCCCATATCGTTATGTATCAGAAAAGTTGAATATACATATGTGTATATGTGATATCGGGAACGTTTTTGTACTTTTAGATCTCAATGTACGAAGGGATCTAATATATCTCTTTATATGTATTTACATCATATCCCTACATATCCATGTGTACCTAGATCCCTGTGGTCCAAGCCCCATATGTCTCTAGATCCCTCAAATAAAATAAAACACTGAAATAGTGGAAACGACAAACAGTAGTGCAATAGCATAATGTAATAATGTAACAGTAGAATAGTGAAGCAATAAAATGGAAGAATGGCGAAAGTGATGAAGATAGTAAAAATTGTGTAACTGATAAAACTGTTCAATACTGTAACAGAATACTGATACAGTACAACAGCGAAAAATAAATTAGCAGAATAGTAGAAGAGTAGAATAGTAGAATAATGAAGTAGTAAAATAGTGAAATAGAGAAATAGTAGAATATTACAATAATAAAATACTATAATAGTAATTCAGTAAAATAATAAACCAATAAAATACCAATACACAATAAGAACCCTCAAATTATCTCAGTAACCAAAGTGCACACATTTCTAGTACAAGAAGTAATAAAAATTCAGGTTTCATTCGTCAAGTCCCATACTAAATGACCTAGTAATACTTGGCTGACTATCGACGCATCAGGTCCACATACACTGCACACTTTCTCCGAACAATTATAAAGACTGCAACACAGAATGAGCGGAGCATGCAAGTTGTAGGCCGACACATGCACTGTATACGGAGAAAATCGATGGCCCTGGACGATACTGGATGTTCCCTCTCGAACGACGGAACATATCGCAAAACGTATGTCACCTGTTCAACGACTGACAGCCGACTGGCGCACTCCAATTAAGGCTAATGACTTTACGCGCCCGTGCACGTTCCCTTACCTTTAATTGTCACCTCTCTGGCTCTCTCTCGAGGTTCTCTCGTTTTTCTCCTCGCTCTCTTTACTTTTCTCCTTTTTCCTTCCTTTTTTTTACTACTTCTAATGGAAATCGTGCTCTTTATGTTTCATTGCCTAAAGGACCAATTGAAACGATACTTCTTCAAGCGCCGATATATCAGCTACGAAATCGACTATTCCGACAATGTTTTAGCGAAAATTAATAAATGCGTTCATTTACGACTTTCATCCACAAAGAAAGGTAGATATTTTACTTTAATGGGGCAATTGCAGTAACGGATTTAGTTTAAATCAGGTATATTAGTCAATCACGTCCATTTGTGAATTCAAATCTTGTTACCAATAATCTCGATTCATAACAGAACCCAACTGATTCGCTGCTTGCTGCAACTTGCGGTCAGCCATTTTGTATGAAGAGAATTTACAGATGTCAACCCACGAGTTGGCACGTGAGGACTCAAAGTAAAGCTCTATCCCCACCGTGAACACTTCTGTTACATTTCGACATTACAATCATTTTCCCGAGTAGTTGATCGAAAAGAAATAAAAAGAAAGCGGTGTTTTGCCGTCGATCTTTTTGAGTGTGAAGGATATTAACGTTGACACGGTCGCATAAATTAAAAAGCTTGGGTTATTAGAGCGAACAGAGGTTGAAGAAGAATCGATACTCGAGCGTCCAGCAGTGACCTCCTGACATCAATAATTTCATTCGCGGTCTCCTTTGATTACGAAAGCCAGGACACGTTCGTCTGCCAGTTGCCCGATGTATACGACACCCAGTGGCATTTCTCCTCTTCCGTGGCAGGATTGCGCGGTACAATGGCCCATTACATAATGGAATACAGACGTATGGCCAGCGCTCCATAATGCGGCGTGCAGCGGCCAGAAACTCGGCATAGCGTTCCTGTGTCCTTGCCGCTGCATCCTTCGGACCACCGCAACAAGCACAATGCTTGCACCTGCGTGTGTATGTGCACGTGCGTGTGTGTGTGTGTCGCGGATTTATGTAACGAGAATAGGTTGGTAAAAATACCGAATTTCAGAACTTCGACTTTACAGGTTTAAATAGTTTTTAATTCAGGAATATTCTCGAATTTATAAGTTATCAATTAACTTATTATTAATTAGCAATTAATTATTGCCTAGGGGCTATTACCAAATTCCCAAATTGACAATTGCAAAGATGTGAAACTACTAATTAGGGATTATCAATTTACAAGTGACAATTACCAATTGATATTTAACAGTTAACAATTACCAATCGACCATCACCAATCAGTTACTGATTACCAAACACTAATCAATAGTTATCAATGACCTATTACCAGTTACGGATCAGTAGTTAACAAGTTATCAAGTTACCAAATTACCAAGTCACCAAGTTACTAAATAGTTAATAATTCACATATCAATCTCTTTAATTTCCGAATAACTGCATTAATAAAGATCTTACTATAAATTACTAGATGTACAAGTTCGAAATTACAAATTACCAAATTATCAAATTTATGAACTTCTAAAGTACTAAATTAATAAATTAATAAATTACTAGATTACTAGATTACTAGATTACTAGATTACTAGATTACTAGATTACTAGATTACTAAATTACCAAATTATCAAATTTTCATGTCTCAAATTACCAAACAAACTGGATAAACCAACATGATGAATTGGAAAATTTGAAAATCCCCAAATCTGAAGGTTCCTGAGTATTTGTGTCCCCAAATTTCCCCAAATTTTCTAAATTTCCAAATTACATTTCTCTCAAAATCCCCATATCACCAAATATCTATCTCTTCAAATTCCTACATCACCAAATCCCTAAATTCCCATATCCTTAAATCTCTAAATCCCTAAATCCCCAAATCCCAAAATTCCTAAATACCTTCATCTCCAAATCTGCATATCACCAAAAATCTATCTCCCCAAATTCCTAACATCCCCAAATCCCTATCACTCCACATCCTTACATCCCCAAATCCTAAATTTCCTAAATACATCTCTCTCCAAATCCCCATATCACCAAATATCTATCTCCTCAAATTCCTACATCCCCAAATCCCTAAATCCTGAAAACAGAAGTACCCCAAAATTGCACGCATCTACCTCGCCATCTCCAAAAATGCATAGAAAAAAAAAAGGAATAAAAAAGCTATTCAGCATCGGTTACCATATTTTCCCTAGAGGAGCCATGTTTGCTGTCGACCGTAGAGGGCAACAAAGAGGGACAGAGTCGATCGCAAGGGTGTGTAAGTGGTTCGGGTACGAATCGCAGCCGCGTTGAATTGCAAGGTGGTCCGGGAACTATTGAACGTATGCTCGCTACGTTTCTGCCGCGCTGATTCGACGATTGTTGGCATCGCGACGCTGCTGGCCCGACGTTCTAACGACGACGCGACAATTTCCTACCCTCGGTTCGTTGCTTGTTCACTGCTTACGCGCGATTGTTTGCGCTATTTTTTTCGTTATACACAATGGATCGTGACGTGGACACCAGAGAACAATCGAAGGTGCTTCCGTGAACGACGATCACGTTCGACATTCGGTATTAACTTCGGACCGGTTTCTGAGTTTCGGACGTTTGTATGCTCGGGTCTCCGAACGATGCTGCACAACTTGTGCATCTAGTATGTGCATCTTTTGGAACATTTGCAAATTACAAGAACGTGAATTCAAACTTTTAGATCTAATTCCTAACAACTAAATTTTGAAAATCACAAAACCGAACGCTTCTTAATTTGGAAATTTTCGAATTTCAAATTTCTAATTTCCAAGTCCTAACTCGCAAGTTCAAACATTTCTAAATTCCTGAATTTCTGAATTAATGAATTCCGGAATTCCTGAATATACCAAAATTCCAAGACTCCAAAATACAAAAATTCTAAAATCCCTAAACTCCAAAATACATAAACCTGCATATTACTCCTCATCCACCCAAATCCCGCATTACTTGCAAACGTACCTTACTCCATCCACCCCCCAACCCCGTTGTCGAACAAGGACGCAGCAGCGAACGGACTTCTGAACGATACTGAATTATTGTTTGCGTCCACCGGTTTTGTATCGAAATCACAGTCCGTAGCTGCATCGTTAGGCCGTGGCAAGAACTATGTTCCGATCGTACAAGCATCCCCGGATATTGTGAAAGTTGTGTTACGCAAATAACAATGCAGCAGGGGATCGTCTCGTAGTTACGTGCTCTCCATTTGCAATCGACGAGAATTCGAGACCGACTAGTGTGTCGAATGATTAATCGAACGTATTATTGTTTGCTCCTCTATGTTCGATAGCTGATCAAACTTAAACATGAATACATACTACCTTCTTCATCTTTATCTTACCATCACAAACTTTTTCAATTTCATTTTCATTCTCGGTTATTTGGACCGTTTATTTTGAAACTTGCAGTGTACTTGTATATTCAGTTGAATGTACCTTCACCATATATTAACTATGTACAATTCATCATATATTAATTAAAATTGATTAAACGTGATAAGTTCATTTCTAAAAATTTCATCTGATCAAAAGAACCAGATGTCCTATAATTATTCGACAGACATCTATGAATGCATACAATATTTTGTACGTGTTAATCTTCCTAAATTCCCAAATTTTGAAATATTCAAATTAGTCAGTGGAATTAGCGATCGCGATCAGATTCGGAGGGGAGGTAGTTTATGAAGTTGTATGCGTATAAGTAAAAGTCAAAGGGGAACTCGTTCGATGGTAATCGGATCGGTTAACGATGATCGCGGAACGGAAATAATACGACACCATTATCACGGTCCGATACGATAATTCACAACGTATTACTATATAACTGTACGCCGCAATTTAGCCTACGATTCTGCTGGCGACTCGTGCAACTGGTACAATCCCGGATTATTGCTTGCAATGCAGGCTTTGCATGCAACGTCCGGTATGTGTGGTTTTCAGCGTCGGAATATAGCAAGAACTCGGCAGCTTGAGGTACCCCGATGTCTCGAACCGTGATTCTGGATCGTGTAAAATCTGTAACAGCCGGAAATGTCGAGGATCGGATGTACTCCGCTGATCGACAGTTTTAAGACACTTGTCATACTTCACGGTACCTTGGAATTCTATGCACGCTGCGTTATACAACTCGGATGGGTTATGGTCTTATTAATCATTCGGTCACTAGTGTATTGTGTTGGTTATTACTATGTATGTTTATTGTTATATTGATGCACGTCTTTGTTTTCACCCACAAAATACGGATGCACTACTTTAAGTGCGATTGCATGTTTGCTTTATTCGTGAAGAGTACTTGGAAGGTTTTATGTGAAAAATCTTTGGAAATTTGTGTCATTTTTGAATCTGTGGTTTAGAGATTGAAATTTTTTATTCGGAAGTTTTCGAATTTTCAAATTGAAAAATTGTAAAATTCCAAAATTTCAAAATTTCAAAATTCAAAGAATCAAAAATTTCGAATTTCCAAAATTTCAAAATTCCACAATTTGAAATTACCAAATTTTCAGAACCATCCCAAAAAATCCTAATCAGACGAACGTAAAAATGAGTGAAACGTAAAATAAATTACACCAATGAAAAGGAACAAAAAGCAAAAATAAAAAATCAATGAAACCTAACCAAGTATATTTTCAAATAAAATCAACAGAAAAATGAAAAATACATTTTTGATTTTTAACTCGATAATCATTGTCCGAATTTCGTCAAGATAAACGTCCTCGCAATTAACGAACACGTCCGATTATTCAAGGCATACTCGTCGGACGACAATCATTGCAAAATTTAATTGCGATGTAATTAAAAGCAATCAATTTATTCCTGACGGTGCAGGCGATTTTCTCGCTCGGACAGACGTCAATTTTAAATACATGAAATGGATAAAAGAAGCTGTGCTATAAATTAAAGAATGAGGAAATATTAACTTTTTATCTGTATGCATATATTATTATTAAATTTGCATGAAATACGTATTTTATGTTTCTATATTATTCATTTGTTTCAGATGAATGATAAACTTATATGTTTTACTTTTTTTTAATATTTGAAATAGAAATTGAATCCAAACTGAAACGTATTAAAAATTCGAGTAAAATAGATCACAGCTGACGCACTCGTGCGTCACGAGTCAGACTCGTCAAAATACAAGGGGTTAACCATTTTTTTTGCTGTCGATAGAAATATCGCGGGTGCTATTCATTAAATTTCCCGTGTTACCATTAAACTCGAAATTGCAATAATACCATTTTCTAGGCTCAATAAATTGACACGTATCGATTCGTTCGTATTGGCTTTAATTCTACGTTCGGTTCGGAGGCAAAGCACGATGAAATCGAACAGAAATAATCAAAGATCCTTGACGCGAATAAAACGAGCCGGGTTGTAATCAATAATTGGCAGAAAATCCGTGAACGATGGCGTAAAAAATTCGTAAATTAATCGAGTATCGAAACTCGATGCCGACGCGAAATTCCCGAATCGAATTCGGGCCTGGTTAAATTGGAACGCTCTTCGATGGCCGCGTTTCCGGTTCTTCCGAGCATCCGCATCGAGAGCAATGTCGCTCGTCAAATTTTTTTTACGATCACGTTTCGACAGACACACTGAGCGGAGAATATACAGGCCCTGTCACGATTCGCCAACGCGTAACCAAAAGAAAACTTAGAACCGCTATACAATTGAAATATGTACGGTGCAATCCGAATGAAAGATGGAAGCCGTATTTAACATGTTATGTCAGATATCTCCTGAGAGAAAAGAGTCGTATTTCATTCGTTGTGTGAGGGAGACTCACGTAACTGGTCTTAATCGATAGATTATTGCATAAGAAATTTATTATGATTTTAATAAATTACGAATGCTAATTTTTACTTTGCATTATGCAGGTATTCTAATTGTCCTTTCACGATACAATATCACTTTAATTACTATCATATAGTGTCACTACAATTATCATATTACCATACAACAATACTAATTGTCATATTATTGTGCAATATCACTTGAATTATAATATTATCATATAACATCATATGTAATATCACACGTATGACACTCCATATATCTTGAAATTCCAAAATTTATCTCAAAATCTTTAAACTAATATTTCAATACAAACATCTCATATATAACATTTTACATTAACACACATGCACATATATAACATTTTACATTAACACACATGCACATATATACCATTTTACTGTAACATTATACACACATATAATATTGTAAATAATAATACTTACACGTGTCGCTACATCAATAAGACAAAATATTAATGCAGAAAAAAGGAAGAAAGTTTCACCATTCAAAGGTTAAACTTTGATCATTCGGAAGATAAAATATATTCTTGAAGCGAATCTCGCATAATAGGATGCACCCTGTATAGACGTATGCATCGATGCATATTCGATGGAATATGCGTCGACAGACAGATTCGAACGACGGATAATACGTGCCTATAATTCTGATGGATAGGCAAGACTGAACGCGAGTGATTCACGAATTTCCGCGCATCCTCCCATGGCTACCTGTTTTTGGCGAACGGAAGTCATCACGTTCGCGCACCCGAAAGATATATGGCACTCGTAGTGCAACTCTGCTGTCCTGCGGTTCAAGTAGTTTATAACGATGGAGAGTCGACCGTTTTAACCGTTTCTGTGTCTCTCTGCAATATGCACAGGGTGTTCCGAAAATAACTTATACCCTACATCATGCAAAATCTTTTTCATTAAATTTCGTTCACTATTTTTTTAATATCAGTAATTATTCTTTTATTAATGTTATTATTAGTTATTACTTTTTTAATACTAAAGAGTAGGGATGCAAGAGACGACACTTAACAAGGAAATACTTTTTAGAGGGAGGTAGAGAACATAATTAATAATTTTCAAGTTAAAAGAATAGGGAGCGGAGGTACTCGGCGCGGTATTTCGAAACGCGCATGCGCGTAGGGTACAAATATGGCGGCCAGCAAAAAATGGTTTAAACCTGTACATTCATTAGTAATTTATTTGTAATAAATACTTTGTCATTTTGCAATAACACACCTGTATTTTCTTGTGATAAATTGTCATTTCATTACAAGTTATTTGTAATAATAATTTCAGTAATATATTTCAATATATGCTTAAAATATATTGTGATCTATGTCACAAAATATACAAAATATATGTCGTCAGATAAACTGATAACATTCTTTTCTTGAAATCCAACAAAAAGGCACAAGATGTTTTTCTTGAAATCTAACAGAAAGACAAGATGTTTTTCCTCAAAAACTAACTTGAAAACTTAGTAAATGTTCTTTAAAATAAGAGACACGTGAACAGGTCATTTGACCAGTTGAGATTAGTGTTAACTGTTCTACCATAACATTTAAGATTTTTCTGATAGCAATTGTGACGTCCGATTACAGGACTCGTTCGCGAAGTTGTAACAGCTTTGAAGGTATAATCGTCAAAGTTAGCCGGTCGAAAATACGCTGGCAATTTTAGGGCACGAGATTTTAGCTTAGAACGGGCTAATGCACCCGTCTGCAGGAAAATGGAAACTGCCAGCCTATTGTTCCTTTGCTATAATTTGAACAGGATGGCAGTCGCATCAAAATGCATGGTAATGGCTAAAGAGCTGTAAACGCGCACTTTACGAGCACCTACATGTAACCAGTTACATCGAACAAACTCGTTTTCTACGTCGGGTACGTAAAACAGCTTTGTAAACTTTCTACACGACCGAGGCGAAATAATCGATCGGTCATGTATTTTCACTGATACGTGTATTTTATTACTAACATAATATTCTTTAAAGTCTTCTCATGCAAGTATTTAATAATCGAACACTGTTTTTGATTGTCGAATTTGTATTGTTTATGTGAACAGTAGGCAATTTATGTGCAATTAATGTGTATTTATATGTGTACGTATGTGTGTATTAACGTATGTATTCATATGTGTATTTATGTGTATATGTATGTGCGTACGTATGTGTGTATTTACGTATATATTCATATGTGTATTTATGTGTGTATTGCTGTATACATATGTGTATTTCTATATATATTCATGTGTGAATTTACGTATGTATTCATGTGTGTATTTATGCATGTATTTATGTGTGTATTTCTACATACATTCATGTGTTTATTTACATATGTATTCATATGTGTATGCATGTGTGTATGTGAAATAGCAATAAAATTTCACTAATCAATAACATAGTGTTACAAAATAACTGCAATGAAAATTTCACTGATCATTAACTTAAACGTCATAAAATAATTATGAAATAATTGACGCAGAAAAGAAGCTTATAGAAGAAACGAAACTTTATAAGATACACAATTTTCCTACTGCTTTTTCGCTTAGTTTTCCCCCGAAACGTTGCTGCAGGAACACTTTGAAAAAGAAAATGCGAAATTCCCTGTACAAAAATTACGCTGCAGTTTTAATCAAAGTTCACTTTCAGAAAGCTTTCAGCTGAATAAACAAAAACATGGACCGAAGTGAACAGACGCGAGCACTTTTATTTGTAACTGAAACGAAACCTGTATCGAAACTTCTGCAACGTTGTTATCGCCTGTCAACTAGTTTGTACAGACATTTTGTAGAAAAAATTAGTTATTTTACAATATATAACAGAAACATAACTGGGTATATCAAGACAAGAACATAATATTCCTGGTACAATAAAGCAGATAGGTATTTCTGATTCATTGTAATAATGTTTACTTTCAATCGGGCTTGATATTGCATTTGGTAATTATGAATAGGCATATTGAATTTATGCTACAATGTTTATAACTATAGTTTTCAATTATAAATTGAATTTTTGAATTTGAAGAGTTTTGGATTTGAAACTTTGCAAGTTGGAAAATTTGAAATTTTTATATTTCTATATTGATAAATATTTAAGTTTTTAAATTACCAAATGACTCAATTACTAAATTATCAAATTAGGACATTACTAAATTACTAAGTTATCAAACTACTAAATTTAAAAATTACCAAATTACTAAATTCCTAAATCTCTATAAATCCCTAAATCCCTAAATCCCTAAATCCCTAAATTCCTAAATTCCTAAATTCCTAAATTCCTAAATTACCAAATTACTAATTTACTAAATGATAAAATTTCCAAATAACAGAATTACCAAATTCCAAAATTCAAAAATTCCTAAATTCCTAAATCCCTAAATCCCTAAATTACCAAATTACTAATTTACAAAATTCCAAAATTTCAAAATTCGAAAATTCCAAAATTCCTAAATTCCTAAATTCCTAAATTACCAAATTACTAATTTACTAACTTATAAAATTTCCAAATAACAAAATTACCAAATTACCAAATCCCCAAATGACCAAAATTGCATTAGGACGTTTAAAAAATGTTCCAACGTGTATATGCGCTAATAGAATACTCGATTACAGATTCTCGGTTCATCATTTATAGTGATTTAACCTCGATGGTTTCCCTGATTGAATTACGCACTTAATTGGCCATGGGAATGTCAGAGTGCGGTGTATAATTCGAACAAGATATGGGGAAAACGAGAAGGATAGTTAGAGATGTTTTGAGATAGGAAGGATATAGGAAACGTGAGAGGAAGAAGCCATTGGGGTAGCAGTAACCCGTTCGTGTTTTGATTTATACGAGAAATTTTAGCCGTGTTCTCGCGAAACCTGCATGAATAGTTCACTTCTCACATATTTGCGCTATTCGATAAATTTTCATATCTGGAAGACTAAGAATGTTTATGCGAACATTGCATTCTGCCATTCTGTTAGATTCATTGTTGACCAAATTTCCAACATTCTTTGCAAATTTAAAAATATACAAATTATATACAAATTTAAATTTAAATTTCCTCAGTCTCTGAGTCCCTGGCCATCAAATTAGGACCACGCAATAAAATTTCACTTTAATAGCTAAAACGCCGTCGTTTTTTCAAATTACAATTCGAACAGGCCTTTTAATTTTACGGAAAACGATGAAAATTTATAGTGGTAATTGGACTGCAACCTCAAGACCAATCAGATGAAAAGATTAAAAAATTCTGCAATTTGTGAATATTCGAATTTAAAAACATAGAAATGTGGAAATAGTGAAGTGCAAACGCGTTAACAACTGTTAGTCGATAAGAAAAGAAAATAAAAAAGAGCAGAGGTATCGAAGAGTAAACAGGCTTATTACCGTCGATGATCTCGCAGAGTGCAGTCGATGCACAAAACTGCAGCGACCCAGCACTCTGCGAGTAGTAAAGGTCCGCATTGAAGCTGGCATAACCAGTGGCCTGGGTTTCGCGGTCATCAGCGAACCGGTGATCGCAAAAAGAACGTGAAATTTCACGTGGCTACGTGAACGCGTCCATTCGCATAATTAAAAAGGGAAAAAGAGAAGCAATCTCTCTGAAAGAAATGGCAGCGAAGCGAAAGAACGGAACGAGAGTTGGTCTCGTTACCACGGGAATTCAGTTTCCTCGATCATCTCGCTTCGGTCATAGGCTAATCATGTAAAATGTCTAATTATCAATCATTTATCGAATTTATAATGTATTCAGGATCATTCATTTTCTGTTCGTGATTTTAATTTAGAATGAAAGGAATATTCGAAATGGGATACTGGGTTTTTGGACTTTGCAAGGTTGGTACCTTGGAAATGTACAACTGTGCAAGTTTTTGGACTTTAGATTTTGAGAATTTGGAATTTTCGAAATTTGATTTTGAAAGTTTGGATTTATGATATTTTGAAACCTTAGAATTTCATGACTGCAATTTTAAATTTAATCATTTTTGAGTTTCCCAATTTTGGAGCTTGTAAAAACAGTGCATTGCAATAAAATTAATAGTGACTCATAAAAATCTACTAAATCCTGTTAAACAAGGAATAACCCTTCTTAAAAATAACGTGAAAAGTCCCACCACGAAACAATAACAGAACTCTTCTAAAAAATAGTCACAAAAGAATATATCCTTTGTCCAAAAATTTGCAAAGATTTTCAGTTCACGAAGAACGAAACAAGTATAACGCATAAACCAATCGTAATTTTCAAAAAGTTTGAATTACTCAAAAAGTTCGAGTTCACGTATTCAGCGATTTTAGTTGAAATTTGAGAAAAAAATGTCTCGCTAGACGAGCCGTGAATGCAAATTTACTATTCCATCTCGAGACAAAACTCGTCGCGACATAAATGCGGAACCATAAAGCGCGACGTTGAATTAACTGCGGTGCATGTAACTCTTTTCACATGAAATTACAGGTGGTTTTTGCCCTGACCCCGGTGGGAAAAATGTTCATCGTGAAATTCATTAATTACGAGTGTTTTTATTTGCTGGCACGTCGCTAAAAGCCAAAACAACCTTGGACTCGAAGAAAAGTCCGCGTATTATTTACTCGGTTATGTTCGCAAGAAATTTTATCCCCTCTGTCGATCCTGAGGAGATATAAGAATAATTAACTATTTCTTTACCTGGCTGTGTGATGTTCGCAGCTCGTGAAATGCACGTTGAACGAGTGTCTGTGTAGCATGAACTTTTGAAGCCACTCCTGGCTGAAATGTTCTCTTTCTTTTTACACTTGTCAGCACTTCTTCCTTGGTCGCTGAACCTTGCAACAAGGTGATTCCTTTTTCTACATCTCCGACATCTGGGAAAATTGAAATTGACAGTTGTTAATAGTATTTAAATGTATTATTGGAAAGGTAACAAAAGTAATAACAAAAAGTATCATTACAGGATAAATAATTTCTAAAATAAAATTAAAATAATTTTTTAAATAAGACAGTTAAATAATTTATGCAATTACAAATGTTCCTATTCTTCAATTATTATTTACACAGTAAATTAAATAATTACTATGCTAATATACATATATTATAATTACTAATATCAAATATGTAACGTATAACCTAACCTAATCTAACGTATATATACGTATTAATTAAATTATTTATTAAATAAGTTAAATTAAATCATTGCACGATAATTCCATATCAAATTTGATTCAATAACTGATTAACAGGTTGATACAACGTATTTACCATTGTAATGGAAAATGGGGGTTTCTTCCGTTTCCTGTACCTCGAGCGCCGAAAAACAAGATGGCTTGCAAACGCTTCAAAATCAATGTAAGAAATTCGCTCCCTCGATGGATGGAGGCTTAGAAATGTAGATCAGTCCGGGGAACCATTTTGAAATGTTTTTGTGAATGGTCGAGCATCCTGTCGGAACAAACATGACATATATATCTTCTTCTAGCTCACACCGAAGCGAGAAACATAATCCTGTTTTGTTCAACGGATCTAACACACTGCTGGTATTTCAAACGACATTTCAGAGCATTAGGAAGCATTTAGTTTTTCTTGCCCGGCGACTGTACTACAGAGAAGTATGGAAAAATGAGATTCAGAAGAAAAGGGTGTTTTATACAAGAACTCCTTTGAAATATAAAATATTGGATTTGTCAGATTCGTTTATCTCAGAAGAGAACTGACTCGTTTCGAAATATAAATAATTGAAAGGAAATTTGAAACATCGTAAAATGTGAAATATTAAGCATTAATGTCTATATATGATACATTTAGACATTCCTTACAAAATTGGTTGCGCTTGAATTTCATACGCAGTGCTCTGAGAGCAGCAAAAAAAGAGATATGATATTTTTCGAGAAAATACACTGTTTGACGTGAAATCTGTTATTGTACGTATTATGCGTGATTGAAGTAATTGAAAGATATAATAACTTACCATTTAGAGGACGATTATCTATGCAGATCAACAGCAGAACACATTTTTATTACGACACAAAATTACACGCTTGCCGCGCGTCACTTTCCCACGTAATGGCTTCCGCATGCGCGGGAACGGGCGTTTACCGTTCTGAGCATGCGCAGATGCTATGCGCAATAGTTACTGCGCAATCACGTGATGTCATTCAAAGCCCGCAATCTTCTTTGAAATTTAAAATTTGATAATTAACAAACGAAACGTAATTTTATTAAATGAAACGTTTAATAACTTTAATATTAACAGAATGGAACTTATTCATCTACTGTACTCCCTGCATAAGTAAATTTTACTGAGATTTAATTCGAAGTAAACGATTAGTAAATAATATATTGATGTTAACTTGTTTGTTTTTAGTTATAAGGAATGAAAACATTCTTCAGTATTTTGATCGACTGAAAGTAAATTTCATTTAATAGTAAATATTATAAATTAGTTATCGAGCTGTCTAACTAATCTTGTAATTTTTCCATGTATAAAATCAATGTAACTAAATAGAATTCATTAAAAACTATAAACAAACTACTTCATCAATTTTTATTTCACCTTACTAGGAATACATCTCAACCATACATCATAAACTAACCGAATTAAACTTTCTTTCACAGGTGACACAATAACTATCGAACTTATATGCTAGGCGAGATAAAATCAGAAATATACGAGTTGTGAGCTTTAATAAATTCTCTGGGCGATAAAAATCCAGTGGGCCAATTGTGAAACTCGACAGACCGTCAAACCCCGAAGTGGAGAGCATAAATCGACACCTTTCGAAACTCTCTTCAACTTATCATCTCACATTTTTTGCTGTCTGAACCTTCGAACAGTCTGGTTTCGTTGCTGAGCCCAATAAAGATAAAAATGTTTCAATTTAAACAGAATATATTCGATAACGAAAAAACAAAACTCTTAAAAACACATGCTGAAGACATTGTTTTATTAAAAATATGACCCAACAAAACTTTCATTGTACATATCCACAAGAAAATTTTCTTGATGCAATGTTACTTTCTTTAACTCCCATTAATTTGAATACCGTTCAAATTTAATATCAATGCAGTATCCCTGAAAAAATAAATTTAAGATTACAAAAGTAATGAAGGTTTCTGTTTTGCAAATTGTACATGTATATGTAGAAAATGATAATAGTCATAATATTACAGAAACGCCGGGGAAATGAACGTTGTTCCTGTAGCTATTATTGTTCAAATTTACGATTGCGTTAATAAAAATCACGACTCGACTTTTACACAACAAATAAACGAATTAGATGTCTCCTTTCATGTCCCTCGAATCAGTCGCTCTTGTTTCGATTCCGGAAACAGCGACAGAAAAAATTCGTGGACTGTAATTGTGCATAGAAGCAAAAGGCTGAATTTAATCTGGCAATTTATTTGGTATACCATTGACTCTACCCCAAAAAAATGAAACGAGTTCCCCTCACAGTAGCAAAAATATCTCTCATCGTTTAAATAGGACCTGGCTAACGCCTGTATTTCTGGAGTTAATATAGTTACTAGAGTTTGTCAATGCTATACGACACGATTATGAAATCACAAAGTCAGAGAAGTTTTTAAATTTCGAAATTTGCAAAAACCCTTTCAAGACTTGGAAAATTGGAAAAACGTAGAAATATGAAATTATGAAAATTCGAAAATTTAGAAACACAGGTTCTGAGGTTCTGAAAATTTAGGAATTTGAGCGTTCAGAAATAAAGTAAAAAATACAAACATTTCTTATCCTACAAAACTGAGATTGATAACAGGCACATAATGGTAAATCAATTACAGTACACTCAGAGCTCCTCGGAGAAGATAAAAATGAAACATTTTGCAAATCGTGTTTTACTGTCATATACTTTCAGTATTCGCGAAAGGAACGATCGCTGAAGAAAGTGCTTTACCTGCACGTTGTAATCTGAAACCGTGGAAATGAAAGTGTTCTGGGTGTGTAGGTCTTTATGATACGGCAGAGGAGCGTCTACAATCATCAAGCATAGTCGTCGTTTGTCTCTTGTACATAGGAAAAACGAACACGGGAGAAAATCCATTTCCTTTCGTTTCTTCGCGCGACTTCAAACGGGCGTGCAATTTCGATTTTTAATCGTCTGCAAGTACTATGTAAATTTAAGTGACGCTTATCTTTCATCTATCAAATCACATACTTCATCATTTCAGAACACAATTTTCACCTTCATCCACATTTCTTATTTTTGTAAATAATTTTTATAAAATACAAATTTCTTGTTATATTACACTGCTTCATTCCACAATATACTTCAGCAGAATCCGTTGTGAGTCATTGACAATATTAGCAATCTAATTGCTAAGCAGTGAGATGACTCAGTAAGCTAACGAAGAAATCTTGTTTGACGATTATACAAATGAAAAATGTTACATGTTCGAAAGCATGAAGCGGAGCAAACTTATCGCAACAATTCATCCCTTGAACCGAGTCGTTTGAAGGTTCGAGACCCGTTCCTTTTTTCTTTCATAACCCTTCAGTCCCTTGATGCTGGCTCAAGAGGCTCTCTTTGCCAGGACGAAGGGCGTATCCGGTAGAGAAAAAAGAAAAGAGACTGGATTCCGTCGTCTAGTGGTCGACCCTTACGCGTGAATGCTGAAGAGAAAGGGCACGCATCGTGCGTAGAATAGTGGACCGCATTGTTGAAGAAAATTGCCTTTGCAATCTTCAGGAGGCTGCTTCCATTTGCTCGCCACCCACGCGAACCTGTATTTTGTCTGAGCGTAGGCTGAAGAAAGAAAGAAGAAGAATGAAGAACAGGGTCTTGGCTACCCTTAACCTACGACCGTGTCCTTTGAGGATAGAATGTTATCTGGCAAGTTTCTTGTTCAGCCTCCAGTCAAAACTTTTCAACGGATGAGACAAAACTGTTTAACTTTGCCAATAGAACATGCTGGGAGATGATTGCAATTGTGATATGCTGACATAATCTATTTTATAGAGGATTTCCGTGGTATGACGTATTCCAGTGCGTTAACTAATCGTACTGTTACGACAAATGAAGGAAATTCAAGAGTTAGACATATTTCAGATTTAATAACCTTTGATCGTTACAATTAGAGTTATCAGGCTTTGGCCCGGTATTGCGAGACATATAGGACATATCCTACCTGGCACTTTATGCGTACAACCGGTTATTTTAGAGAAGACCCATCCTTGTCTACTTAGCCTAGCAGACCCAGTTTCTGATGATATTCGGACATGACACCGAATCACGAAAAATTGAAGGTGCAATTTCATACACCAATTATGTCTGTCTCTCGAAAAGAGCTCTCGACTCTATCAAATATTTCTAACGAGTGAATGTCTAATATACTCGACCCGAGTGCAATTGTAAGGTACCCGTATGATATGACGAGTTCCACGCGAATTAGGCCAAGTATCTGTTTTGAACCATCGTCTGACAGAATGGCAGCCCGGCTAAGAAAACCGACAGGAGATACTCGTGGTTGGATGGTAAATGGATGGCACGGTTGGTCGCGACCGCTCACATCAATTTCGAATAAGGTCCTTAAAGCTTGATCGACTTTCTGGAACGTTAGCCAGCTTGTCCGTGCACGACCTTCTTGCACAGTACTCGAATGTTCCATCGGAAGACACAGTTAATCTGTTGCCAATGCTGATCCGTTTCGTTTGAATGTAATTTTGTGCAGCATCCCACTGTAACGAAGCAGGTTTGTAAAATATCTGATCGATAAATTGTTACCAATTGCCGATCCAATTCTGTATAGCTGCGGGTATATTTTATACTTCGTCTGTGATTTCTATTATGGTCATCGGCATGTTAATTTCTTGGACCTGTGACCCCATCTGTGGGACACCACGAAGCACTGCGAGTTGCTTTTACCTTCTGTGGGGGTAATCCTCGCGCAGTAATCTCGAAAACGTTTAAATTATAAAACATAACAGCCAGACATTTAATCACTAATAAATTAGATGCATAAAAGCAGAGATAACGCTGCAAATGAAATTCTAAATGAAGCCAGGTCTAGAATCCTCTAACTGGTTACATCATGCTCAGTAGATCAGTTAGAAAAACGTTGATTTAAATAATTTAAGCACATGATACGAACTCCGTATACTAACAACTAAGTACACTGTAACTTAAATTAGGTAGCTATATTAATATTCACAATGCGATATACATTCATTCATTTAAATATATTTATTTATTGACTTGTGTACAATATTACATTATGTATAAGATGATATGTAGAATATTTGTAAGAAAATTAATACTAATTATTTGTTATACAATGTTTCCTTTTACTTTAACAATACAGATTCTACAATAAAGATTATAAAAAGACATTATTCGGATATCATTGAGTCTTCAAAAATTTAATTGCAAAATAAAAGCATTTTTGATATTTTAATTTTGTTAAATCTACATATCCTTTATATTTATTTTATTTTCATAAATCATTTAATTGTGCGTAATTTATAAATTATTCTGTCCTTAATAATGCAGAATTGAGTTTGTATAAACTTGATTAATTAAATTGTTATCAGATAAAAATGTTAAGAAATGAATCATAAACAAATTTCATTATCGGTATAAATAATGTAAAACACAATCATGCGATATTACAGAATACTGAGTTTAATTTATCGCATAACAATATTCGTTATTATTTATATTTCAAAAATACCTCATTTTTTAGACAGCGTTAATCGGTTTTAAATACTTATCACTCTTATCTGAATGATTTTCTGATCGTTGTAATATGTGATAGTAGTAGTGAACAGTAGTAGTCAAACAATTCACTTAAGGCACAAATGTGATATTAACATGTACCATATTCTGCTGGCTAATACCTGTACTTTCTATATAAAACTATTCTCTTAATAATAAATAAAAAGATATTACTAAACGCTATAATATACGATAAAAATTTCATCTTGTTAGTCGATTTGATTGCTCAGCGTTGTTTATTTTAATTATATTTGTCTCTTTGTAATATATTTTAAAAGCAGGCAATAATTCTTGTACCGTACAACTCATGTTTTCAAAAAGAGCAGTTATAGTTAAATTGATGTTTTCTTGTATCTTTGAACTAGTAATAAAAGCAGATGAAGAGTAATATGATCGAATTACACTCTCTTTCACATAAGACCATACAAAATAAACTGAAATATCAATCTCTACACCACCTACACACTGTATTAGAGAAGCAGATATCTCAAATACTTGTGGGAAAATTATACTAGCGTCTTTCATATACATCATATCTTTACAAATTTCATGAAATTTAGAAATATCAGGGACATTCACAATTTCAATATCATACTTTAAAATCATTTGCCCCTGAAAACGTATTAATGAATTCTTTACTGTCCTTGACATTACTTCGTAGTCTCTATCTTCTTTGAGATAGAGACTATGTGTCTCTATCTGAGTTGATCGTGCTTCGTTTCGAGTAAATCGCTTTCGTAACTTAAGTAATATTTTAACAAATTGTATAGGATCTAACATTAAAATATCATTGATTATTATTTTTCCATTCTTAAAAGATACGACACTTTTAGGTGCGATTAAAATGTTTTCTGAATTATTTTCTGAAGTACTCTGTGAATTATTTTTTGAAGTACTCTGCGAATTATCACTAGAATTATTTTTTGAACTGCTTTGTGAATTACTTTTTGGCGTACTCTGAGAATTATTTTTTGAACTATTGTTCGAATTACTTTGTGAAGTACCTTTTGAAGTAATCTGTGAAGTATTTTCAGAATTATTCTTCGAAATATTTTTTAAATTACTTTCCGAACTACTTTGTGAATTACTTTTTGGCGTACTCTGCGAATTATTTTTTGAACTATTGTTCGAATTACTTTGTGAGGTATTTTTTGAAGTATTCTGTGAAGTATTTTCAGAATTATTTTTTGGAATATTGTTTGAATTACTTTGTGAATTATTTTTTGGAGTACTCCCAGAATTATTTTTTGAACTATTGTTCGAATTACTTTGTGAGTTACTTTTTGAAGTATTCTGTGAAGTATTTTCAGAATTATTCTTCGAAATATTTTTTAAATTACTTTCCGAACTACTTTGTGAATTACTTTTTGGCGTACTCTGCGAATTATTTTTTGAACTATTGTTCGAATTACTTTGTGAGGTATTTTTTGAAGTATTCTGTGAAGTATTTTCAGAATTATTTTTTGGAATATTATTTGAATTACTTTGTGAATTATTTTTTGGAGTACTCTCAGAATTATTTTTTGAACTATTGTTCGAATTACTTTGTGAGTTACTTTTTGAAGTATTCTGTGAAGTATTTTCAGAATTATTCTTCGAAATATTTTTTAAATTACTTTCCGAACTACTTTGTGAATTACTTTTTGGCGTACTCTGCGAATTATTTTTTGAACTATTGTTCGAATTACTTTGTGAGGTATTTTTTGAAGTATTCTGTGAAGTATTTTCAGAATTATTTTTTGGAATATTGTTTGAATTACTTTGTGAATTATTTTTTGGAGTACTCTCAGAATTATTTTTTGAACTATTGTTCGAATTACTTTGTGAGGTATTTTTTGAAGTATTCTGTGAAGTATTTTCAGAATTATTTTTTGGAGTACTCTCAGAATTATTTTTTGAACTATTGTTCGAATTACTTTGTGAGTTACTTTTTGAAGTATTCTGTGAAGTATTTTCAGAATTATTTTTTGAACTTTTGTTCGAATTACTTTGTAAATTATTTTGTAGCTGCAACTCTGTTTTTTTATTAATATAACGTATTACTTCGGCATTTTGAGTTACTGTATCTGAAGTGCTTGCTTGGGCATTACGCTTTGCGCGATTAAATGCTTTACGAAGACGTTTAGAACGCAAAGAAGTTCTATAATCATCTAAGATTCTACCCTGAGTGGATTTAATGAGGTCTCCCGCAAATTGAAAATTCATAACTGCATTACCAAAGAATAAAACATGAGTTCCAAGAGATAGTAGATCATACATAGCTATTGTACCACCATCCTGGTACTTCTCATACATACAATAGGCATTATATGCTACACCACAACCATTCACACCTAAATTACTTACAATTATTGTATTATACGCAAATTGCATAAAAGAATTTATATTACTGCCATTTCTAATAGCTTTCATGAAAATCAAATTTCCTCCAGCTGCAGCAGCACTTAATGCACCGCCTGCTATAGATAACCACGAACATAGGGCCTCTCTCTCTGTAATATTGATACTTTGCTGGTGATTGTTTCTATCTACCAAATTGTGTACTGCTCGACCTGTTGACCATACACCACTTGCTGCACCAGTCACCACAGCACCTACAGTAAAAACAGTATTTATACAATTTTGTTCACATATTTATTATCTGTATTTGTTAGTGCCCACCTATGTAATATTACTACAAGACTATGGATATTTATACACATATGACATGTTAAAGTCAACATCTGTATATGTAGTCAATAAATACTGAAAACCCTTAAATAGTGACAATATATATTGATTTTCTAATTTCTATAATACAAATATAACAAAGCAACAATAATTTTATTTTTATACCATTTGATATCTAAAAATTGTACTTCGTGTTCAAACTAATTATAAGATAATAACATATCATTATATCAAATCATATTAAATAGATTTCAATAAAATTATTTTAAACAGTAGCCACAACAGTGCTGCAAATATACAGAAATGTTATTTGACTTACCCATTACCAAAGGTGCAGCTGGTGTAAACATACTTGCAACACCTAAAACCACACTCACTGCACCTATTGCAGTAGCAGCTTTATCTACACCATTTACAACAGTAGCAGCTATAGAACATGCAGGTGATTCTAAAACCTCTAACCATGCTGTTGAATATTCTTCAGTCATGTCACAAGTTGGATCTGGTTGATAGAATCCATCCTTTGGAATAACCATAATGCATGGATGTAAAATATTTGTCTCTTTATAATGTGCCCAACTTCTGTATAACCTAGCCCATGCATCAATATACCAATCTTCACATGTATAAGTTCTAGTTTTACTTGTTCTTAAAACATTGTTATAAACATTATCTACAATTCTTTTTATCTTAAAAATAGGTGTTGCTTGGCAATCTATTTTGAATTTCTCATCATTATCTACCATACTAGAATTATCTTTAGTAGGTAATGTTATATTAAAGATTATTCCAAAATAAATACATTCCTTATGTACTGCTCCTTCACCATTTTTACGCACTTGGTCAAATATTTTGTCTATAATTGCCTGAAACATGGGTTTATAATGCGTTTCGTCAATGATGTCATCTGTTTTAGACGAATAATCAACTGTTATTTCTGATGGTGGCCCAAAAAGTGCAAAACCAATATTTTGTTTTAAATATTTATATTCCCATTTTTCGTATTTTGTATATTCTGGCAAAAGTTCATAATATTCTTGTTGTTGCAATTTAGAACAATTGAACATCGAAATCTATATAATATAAAAATACATACAATACACTTAAATTTTATGATGGAAATAATCCTAAACAATAGATTATAATAATAGTTTATACTTACCCAAACAGATTTCTGGGAAGCCTGAGTATTGAGGTAAGTCATCTTATTTATTAGAATAAGAAACTGTTATACAAATATTATAAATCTCTTTACCTGCAAAATGCACATTTATAAATCTAAAGGAACATAATTATACGATCATATATTAAAATCTCTAAACACTCATGCAACAATTCTATTCTCTATCTTTTAATATATACATAATTTATCGTTATTTCATCTATGTATTTTGAATTTAAAATTATTTTGTATAACTTACGCCGTTGTACTTATGAAGTAATATTCGAAGCACAATTTGCAGTTCTTTTAAACACCGCTTACAAAATGACACTGATAGTTCGAACTACATTTAAGTAACTCAATAGAGTGAGATTAATACACAAAAATCGGGGAATCCTGATGTGTAGTAAATTCGCCCAAGAATAACACATGCCATTACCCATTCTGTATCAGTACTGACAACACAGTAATGTAACATTCTACCAATTGACATAAAACAAAATCGCTATTGAAATCAAGAAAATTGTTCGTACTTTTATGTAATACGAATATTTTCAGTATATTATTATGTTACTAAGTTACTAGATCTGAAAGTTTTTATCTAGCTATCCGTCAGTGCTACCTCTACCGTGTCGCAATATTTCTAGGTCCACGAATCATATAACGTGAGATGCAACATTCATCACTTCAATGCTCATATGATTCCAGTCTAAAATAACGAAAAAGTGTTGAATCCGCAGTTAAAGAAAATGCCTATAACTCACCGTCATTCTGTCGAAAGCAATCGACGTTCATTAGTCGAAGCCGATAAAATATAAAGATACAGTAATAATTCAAAATTTTCCATTAGTTGGAGGGTCTCGATACTGGAAGATCCATGGTGTGCGTGCAGCTCGTCCGTATTTGTTTCGGAGTGTTGTGCTCGGGCGCTAACTAGCGGCGAGAATTGAAATCATTCTCTCTGGCGAATCGATATTCTGCTCAAATATTGACTTCGCGATTGTGCGTGGTGTCGCAAGCGAGTCGTGCAGTAGACGGCGATGCTCTTTTAAAAAGCGCGTTCTGGCGAGTGATAAGTCAAGTGCTGTTGGTCGGAGAACCGATAATCGAGGTATCCTGGAAACAGGAGGAGACAAGGAACAATGTTGCTGGCGGCAAGTGCTGTGCTTTTCGGATTGACCCTCGGTCTCTCCCACGCAAGCATCCCAGCCCTCGAATCGACACCAAGCTCCTTCAACAATCATGGAGGTGATTTCATTTCTCTCTTCTCGTGCCCTACATTCGCCTAACTCCTCTGTTCGTTGTTTGTCGAATTCAAAAGAATCGCCCCTAGCATCGTCGATTCAGTCTCTTTCACCGAGCTACCCTTTGTTTAACGGTGTACCGCTTTGTCGTAAGGTAACTCGCAGGTGCAATTGTTCTTTCGGGAGCACCTGCAGTCACCGAAACTGTTATGGCGAATTCATTGACTAGCCCCAGTCTCGGTGCTATGACACATACGTGTTTCGAGTGCATACAAATTACTCGGTGCGATATAAAGTAAGCGGAAAAATATCACGGACAGATACACGGATTATATGTTACGATTCCGCTTATGACAGCATTAGTCATGCTTTGCGATAAGAAAATAAACGCGAGTCAGATTGGATCGGCTATCATTGAAAATGGGCTTGATTCAATCTTGAAAATCGAAGTAACTCTTTGTGGCCCCTATCGACCTCTATATATACTGCTAATATTGTGTCAAAATTTTGATGTTTTCATCTTCCATTATTGGTCGTGTCGCGTAGCGTCATAATATTTTGATACGGCAAAATTGATAGTCGTATTTTCCAGTTCCATTGCACGTTGATAATAAATGCTTTTCAGATATCAATTTCAATACTGTATATTAATCAGCGTTTTTGTCACGGTACGCGTATGTACTTTTTATCGAACAGTAAATCGGAATAACGAGCTTTTATTACGCTAACGAGTGTATCTTCAAATAGGCACATTTATCTATGCACTTGCTTGCTCCAAATATACATACATTTCCTGGGAATTTTCAAAATAAATTTTAAACTTGTAATAGCAAAACTAATATTTCAGGTTGTTTATAAAAATTATTATCTCGTTAATTTCATTATTTCAAATGGTTTACCATAAAGAAGTTTCATATTATTTTAATGATTGAATTCAACACTGACTTGTTTAAATGAGTTTGTTGCAAAACATAATAATTTCAAAGATAATCTATGTAATTATGGAAACTATGATTCTTCTGAATTATCCTTTACCTTCATTCATTTATTATCACAGATTTTTTAATTAAGAGTGCATAAATTAAAACCACTAAGATCTTTATTTAAATGTTAAAGCACAAGATTTTTAGTTGTTGCTTTACCACTGTAACAGCATAATTTTCATATAAGCACAAATTCATTTTGCTATGCAAAAACAGTATATATTTTTCCCCATTTTTTACGGTAATTTTTTTATGAATATGTAGATTCAGTGTATAATGTGGTATAGCATCGAGGTAAAAAGTAACATGTTCTTTCTAATAACATGTTATAAATCATACTAATCGTTGAATATTTCATTTTTGCTGCGAATATGAATAGTACATTTACCATTTTATGACCTTTTTTATCCATCATTAAAAGTTCAGATTTGTCATACAAGTTTTAGCCTTAGAACTTTTTATTTAAGTTTAAATGTTAATCATTGCTTATGATGTCATATAAAGTAAATACATATTGTCGAACTTTATATACTTATGCTTTTTCTAAAAACATTGTCTAAAATTAATGAAGTGACATCACATGTGATTACATGAAGGGACGCTAGTAATTTCAACTGTGTATAGCACATATTATTTAACAAATATTATCTTCTAGCACTAGCCAATCATTTTATTTTGAAATGTATTACATACCTTCTTACATTTATCAGTCATTCAGTTATCTTGAAATGCAAACTTGATATCTGTCATTAACCAGATAGCACATCTAGTGAATCATTAAAATCAAATTCATAAAAAATTTGACTAGTCAACAGCCTTTTACCTGGATAAGATCAGCTTCAATAATATATTAATTAAATGCCTTTAATATCATATAATCACAGATGTATTTCAATAACACAATGCAATAAATTTAACACTTTTGAATTTTTTCAATATACAGTATGTAATAATCTACAAACTCGATGAAAGCTATGTTTTAGAGTCGGAACTCTGTGTTTGAAATAAGAAATAATAGAGTATTCCAATAATTTTCGTTTTACATTCACTTTAATCTAAAGATCAGGAAGAAGTAGTAGTTAAACATATCAATGGCTTAGTGTAAAAATATTCCATATTTACTTTTACTGTTTTAGACAAATGTAGGTTTAAAGATTCGATGTTGTTTTATATTCAATGTTAAACTAAATAGATGCATTATGCATTGCATTTATTGTGTTATATGTATAATGCAGCTATAACATCAAATATTATTCAGCCAGTAATATAAGATAGAATTTGTAATATTATAAATATTTGGGGAACTAGAATGATAGATTAAGCGTTTTACTATAAACAAAAATAATATATTCTACAAATATATAGCGTTAATACAAATGTGATTTTTATTCGACATAACAAAATAGCTAGAAATTATTAATTGCATAGAAAGGTTAAATAGTAATAAAATAGTCTACTGAAATTGTGTTACACAATGATTCTTTTATTTCTTACATTTGTTTGCAGGGTAAATAACAAATCCCGTTGAAAATCATTTTTCGATGTTCCAACGCAATTTTTTCACAGTAGATGCAAGAGCAGCATACGAGATAATCACGTACAACATGATACCTGTTCTCGGCGATATTTCGCAAAATATCTTGCGTAACAGCGCCATGCATTAATGAACTATAATAATGCGACAGTATCCGGTGAACTGATGTTCGCTGCATACATTGTCCGCCTATTTTTTCCTTTTTCGTGTTCGATTTTTTATTCAAATTTTTCTCGCTTGTTTTATGACCCACTAACTTTATTAAATGCATAGCTTATATTTATATGCACACTCTCGCTATATTGCCACAGGCGAGGTTTTGGAAAAAGAAACTGATCAATTATATTTTTATTTATTCCTTTTTAACTAAATTGCGTATCAAATAACTGGAAGTAGAAAAGGGATAAAAATTCGAAATGTTATTAATATAATGCAATAAGTTGAAATACGGAATTAAAAAATTGCACGTCCATACGCTTAACCCAGATATGTCTAGCAACCTTCCAGAAGGATGATCGTACAAAAATTTAATTATGCGTTCCATTTAAACCCCCCGTAGAGGGAAAATGATATTATTTTGAAAAAAAAATCCGGTATATCTGGGTTAATAATTTTCAGTTGAAGCTGCGACAACAGGTACAGTTATTTTTTCCTGACATTCAGCGTCTTAATGAAAGAAACTTGTATCAATAACAAGTGTTTCCGTTTTCTATATATGTATAATTTGAATACCATGTGTATGATTCAAAATTATTTAAGAATTTGAAAATCTTGATCACATCAGCGTTTAAACGAACATAAAACCAGTAATAATGTTACAAATTTTTTATTATGAAGTATAATTGTTTTTTTTAAATATCATAAATTACTTTGAGCGGAACAATTTATTTACGTAGTTTCACACTTGATATCGATAGATGTGAACGATTATGTTCCATCGCGTGTTTACCGCTTAAACAAGCCTTGCTTACTATGCGTTACATAAACAAACATTAATCTTCAGGCGGAAAATCATGTTAGGAATTCATTTTCACGAAACCGTTCCGGTATCTGTCTATGTGAATATTCATACTAAATAAAATTAAAATTAAACGATTATCCCGTAGTTGGATCGATCATATCAAACTTCGGTCATTTTTTTTAACTGGGTTTTAAATGAAGTACTAAGAATAGTCTGTAATAGTACTCTTTTTATTATTTGCGAATTTCTGTATAAAAATCTACCGTAAATTTTAAATTCTAGAAACCTACTGTATCCACATGGTGACCGCCATGTTGCGAATTAACCTCAAAGTCGAAACAGTTTCTTGTTGTAGATTTTTATGCTGAATTAAATTCCATATTAAAAATAAAATTGCTTTTCACGTGTATAACAAAATATTCAATTGCGAAACATTTGCGCTTTTAAATAAATATTTATTTTAATTTCACAATCAAGCGATTTTATCTGAATTTATTTACGAATCGAATAAACAGAAAATCAAATCATGGAATATGGAGTATTGTTATTTGTTGATTATTTTTCAATTATCATTGCAGATAAATATCAGTATTGGTTCATTTTAAAATTGAATCATTTGTCCCATTTCAATGAAATTTTTAATAAAATCGTTTTTATTTCAATCGTTTTTAATATTCAAATTGCATTTATTTTTTTAAATAATTATCCTCTTGTTCCTTTAATTTCTCTTGCAAAATGTTTAAGTGCAATTTAATTTAGTAGATATATTGGACATTTAGTACTATCAGAACATTATAGAAAATAATTATGTTCGTTACATGGTAAAGATATTTCATAAATCTTAATTTTTCGTACAAATATCAGAAACACTTTTTTCGTCGATTTACATTTTCAAAAATGAAAACACATTGGAACTACAAGATCGATTAAAATTTTCGCACAAATTTCGTATTAGTTTCGTCGATAAATTTGATTCGAGTTTCATTGATATTAGTTATACGTGCCTGTAAAATGTGTATGACCCCGTTCTTAATGGAGAACATGCAAAGTGTCAAAACTTCGCGGAAAGCAACAGCAAACGTAATTTAGTTCAATTTAACACCTGCCAAGGAATCGCTACACACCAATTTCAATGAAACTTCTCGAAGTCGAGGAAGAAACCGGAAGATATTAGACTTACGTTTACAGAATATTCAAACAACGAACTTTCCTTTGACTTTCTGTTTGCTCTGAACAAGATGGTAGTTTTGCTTAACGGAAACACTTAACGAAATACATTTTCTTTTGTTTTTCTTCCTTTTAATTACGCAAGAGTTTTAATTGATCTTCGCTTCCTTTTCTGATTCCACCGACGAGATGATAAGATTTAGATCTTGTTAACTTTAATATTTTATTGGAAACTTTTATCAAATTAATGTCGGTACAAAATTGAAGTTAAGTATATTATATTTTAAAATATTGTGAAGTATGACAGTATTTGATAATAGGGAACGATAATAAAATATTTATTTTATATAAAATTGAAATTTCATTCATTAATTATTAATAACAATTTAAAAGAACCGTAAATATTTGTGTCAATTTAGGACTTAAAATTTCATGAAAACAACAGTGTAAATATTTTATTAGTGTATACCATACAAAATGGAGGGAACAAAATTTTAGTTTGTCAAGTTATTATTTGCAGCTTAAATTCATTAAAAATTACAAATATCCGACAAAGACTCTTCATATAAAATTGTTGATTGTTACATAATATTTAATATATATAATATAATGTTGTATAATATTATTTTTAATAAACATAAGGTACAATTTTATATAAGCACTATTTTATAATACTTTTTAATCAATTTGACTTATATAGAAACTGGTAATATGGATCAATAAATCTACATCTTTCATTTAAAAATTGTCGGATTTCTACCGAAGCTATATGACAAAATTACGATAAATATGACGCAGGGTAATTGATTCGAACGCTACTCACTTTAATTAAAAACCGTTATAAATATCGCGAAGTAAATATCTGAAAAATGTAAAGATAGAATGTAATTATAAATTTGATACCGACATGATATAAAATATTTTTAAATAATTCGGTCAATTTTAATTTTAGTATATTTTATACTGATAATAATAATAAATATATTTTAGTATATTTTTAGGGTGCCACGTGAATTAATATTTTTTTAATTAATTTTCTAGTACAATAGTATAAAAATTACTACTGTATTTTGGTAAAGTTAGACTGTTGTCACATTTTCAAGAGAAACCTTTCGAGTTATTCTCGTAGTTGTGTCAGATAATGAGTCACGCTATAAAACGACCCATCAGCTTCTCAGATTTTGAAGGTTTTTAAACGAATGCTAAACACATATGTACATAACTAATACATGCGTTATTCTTATACCGAATGTTCTCATATTTAATATACTAATTCTGAACAAGCGAAAAAGTTGATTTACAATAAAAATAAAAATTCAATTATCTCTAACAATTCGACACTGAAATATTATTTGGTCAAATTGTTATTTTAAAAATAGCATAGCTTAAAAAACATTAAAATTGTTAAAAAAATAAAATAAAGTTAATACTAGTAGTAGAATACATTTAATTTTACATTGGTAACAAATTAAAAACTAAATATATGAAAAATAAATCGTGCATCATTTATTTATAAAAATCGAGATACATTTCGACAAAGCATTATAAGAAGTCTAAAATTTCGACAGATTATTCCGACATTAAATTATTCTGTATATTAAATTACTCGTAGTTTTAATAGAACACCTATTAGTTGACACGCCGTTCAATTAAGCGGCGACTAAATTTTAACTCGATTACCGCGAATGCATCCGAAAAAGAAAGGGAAATAATAGTTCGATTCCCGCGTCGAAAATTTATTGGCACAGGTAGATGCAACCTTGTTTTCGTTGATTTTAAACGAAACTTAATTTCCGTTTGTATTCTTTCGGAAAAAAAGGAAACCGTAATTATTCATAGAATTTCCTAGCGCTCGATTTTAGCAATTTGCCGGGCGACTTTTACCATGCAAATGGGGTGTATCGAGTTTCCATTAAAGCGGCCAGCGGTAAAATCGCCATCTCGACAAGTAAAGAATTCGGATTACGTGTAATTAAATTATCGAGTCTGATAACGGTTGACGCGAAGGTTTCTTCGAAACGCGGTAATCAATCATTTTAATCATAAAACAATTATTCGTCCTTCGAGCAATAAAAATGAGTTTATACAAACGTGGAAATAATATCGCTATTTTTTTTCCTTTCCTGTTAATCTCTGCTGCCATTTGTGAGTAGGAATATATGATTCTACAGATACAGTTGTAGACCTACGGTTACAGGTAGACATGTAGGGATTTAGAGATAATATGGGTTAGGAATGTAGGGATATTCAATGTTAGAATCTAGGGAGATTGCGAATTTATGAATACTGCTACCTAGGGATATTGTGTTCTAAGAAAATTGGAATTTAGCGATGCTTTGATCTAGGGATATTCGGAACTATGGAGATCGGGATCTAGGGATATTTGGAACTATATAGATCGGGATCTAGGGATATTTGAAACTATAGATTGGACTCTGGAGATATTCGGAACTATAGAGTTCGGAGTCTAGGGATATTGGGAACCATATTAACTAGAGCCTAGGGATATTAGGAAACAAAACATATTTGGATCTAGGGATACTCGATCAAAATATTTTCAAATCTAGGGAGATTTGAAATCCTAGATATTGGGATCTAGGGATATTAGGAAACAAAATATATTTGAATCTAGTGAAATTTTGGAACCAAGTGTATTCGAATCTAGGGATATTGGGAGATTAATGATATTGAAGTTTAGGGATATCTATACCTAGGGATATTGCAATCTGAAGATATTAGGTTATAGGGAAATTGACATTCAGGCATATCGAAATCTGGGGATTTTACAATCCAGTGACGGGATCTAGAGATTTTGCAGCCTGGAAATATAGAGGTGCTGAAATCTAGGGACACTGGCTTTTCAAATGTCAGAACCCAGGAATTTTGTCATCTAGGTATATAACACTACAGGATTCTAGGGATCTAGGGATTAAGAATTAAGGTATAGACAATGGTGGATGATTAGTAATAAATATAGTTAATAGAAATAAACAAAAGATGATTAAAAGTAAATTAACCTTTTAGTGCCCAAATGTTTATTGTTTAATTAAATCAAATTTAATCTTGGAAAAGTTCAATTCATCAAGATTACAGATTCACATTTACAATTATAATTAATAGCATTTTCTTCGTTAACGAATCGAAGGTTAATATGTTCTCAGATCACCGCGTTCGAACCGTTCCGAATAAATAAACAAACACACCCCATACGCGATCAAAGAGAAAAACTAATTAGTTTAATACCACGGAATTATTATTCGAACGCGTGTATTTCTCTGTCGTCGTTGAAATAACAGGTTGACGAGAGCTCGCCGAAGAAAAAGTAACGAACGCCCGGTTACCGTTAATTAATACTCGAGAAATAATGACCTACTTTGGCTAAATTATTAATCTCCTCTCTGGTTCTAATAAGGTAGAGAATAATGAACATTCGCAAATTTTCGTTAGTATCCGCGCGTTGATGAAAACAGACGCTGAAGATTTGTCTAGAGCAGGCTGAAATTTTAATTACCGCGTGTTGCGTCAGGTTTCGAGGTGCCACACTCTCCACCGGCTTTCCAGTCTATTTTTATGGAGACTTATATGCTTTTTATTTTTCTTCGTCAACGAGCTTTCGAAAATTCTCCGGGATTATGTTGCGAAATCGAGCCACGGTCCCGTGTGGTATTTTCGCTTTAGGGGCTGCCCTGCTCTAGAATAACTATCGAATTTCGTCGATGGAACATTAATTATTCAATGTGCGCACCCATTAGGGTATTTTGTAATTTGCTTCAAAATGAATATTAATTGTGCGCGGGTACATACAATTACGATGGTCATTTTCTTTTTCTTGACGCTCTTTCTATACTGTTATTCTACCATTTCGAAATACCTTGTACATGAATCACTTAACAGATACTCTTTGTGTACTCCAAAGATTTATTCTGAAAATTTTCATAACTTCTGTTATTAAATACAGTCAGCGTTATCATGTACCCCAAAGATTTATCATTTATCAGTATTTTTGTACCGCTTACAAGTCTTAACGAAAGATAAAAAATCATACTTTTGATAAAGGCGTTATTACAAAAACAGTAATATTTTCGTTGAATATTCAGTAAAACAAATTTTATCGTGGGTCCTCGTTTTCTCTCCTCGACAGAAAACTATATTTACATTTTTTATCGGGGAGTGTTCGCGTTTTGTGTTCTTTATAAGAGTTCGAATTTTATCAGTAAAAAAAAAAAAACTCCTCAATAATCTCCGAACAGACCCGTTCGCAAATATTACGGCTCGAAAATTTTTCGTCGATTCCAAGTGAATTAAAACGACGATTTTATAACCGTGTTACCGCGGCTTAATCTCTTTAGCGAAAAGGAAAAATTTTATTTCCTCGTAACATTTATTTCATTTTCCATGGCCCACATGCTTCGGTAAATATCGGAGTTTGACACAAATCCGCGCAGGATTTAGTTGAATACCAAAGCTTTTGACCTTAACGGAATAAAGAAATTTTATTCCTCTGCAGTGGTCACTATATTTTCGTAAACCCTTCCGAAATGAAACTATAAACAACCAAAACAGCAACCTTATTGTTTCGTTGTTGATTTATTAGTTTCATTAAGTGAAACAGAGGGGAAGAATTGTTGCAACCCTTGCGTTCAACGTGTTCAATTCATGAATTTATTTCGGTTTGATGAGGCAAGGGAGAAAATTGTACATTTTATTTTGTATTTTATTTAAAGTTGGAAAATAGAAGTTATATTTGTTAACACTTGTATGGTGTTATAGGGGAAATTTTATTTTGCACGAATTATTCGCAATAAATAAACTTATCATGTTCTTAATACAAAATGGCTGACTGCCAATTATTGCAAGGTATAATTTTTGGAACATAAAAGTTTGATGACATAAAAGTGTCAAAAAATGGCACTAACGCCATGCCAATTTCAAGCCCAAAGTTTGAAGAAAGTACTTATACAAATATTTCGTTAATATTCTCAATTCAAAATGGCTGACCATTAGTCGTAACACTAACCAATTTTAAAGAATACAAATATCCATACAGTTTGAAGGCATGGAAGTGCTAAAAAATATCACTTATGATATCAACTTCCAGCTCGAAATTTCCCAAAACTAATGACACAAAAATTTCATTAACATCTTTCACATAAAATATCTTACAAGCGCTATTTTATACAAAATAATATTTCTGGTAAAATAAGCAACAAATCCACATCTTACTAATCGTCTGTTAAATATTTGACCTTTCCTACGTTACATCATCCTGAATACTTTAAAAAATATTTTAAAACAAGTTTAATAATGCCTAAATTCGTGTTTGCAGCACCACGATTGGATTTGGATAGCCCGGAAAGCGGATACCATGGCCTGGTGAAGGAAAACGAAACTCTGGTCGAGGTTACGCCACAAATACGAGCGATAGGTGCCAAAGTATGCTCCTTCCGTATTGCGAACAAACACCATGGCGAGGCGCCGTTCGAGATCGTTTTGAAAGAGAAAGGAACCGCCGAGCTGAGAGCACTTCGAGTTCTGAATTGCGAGAAGCGACGAAACTACAAGTTCGATATCGAAGCCGTCGGCTGCAACGGATCGCTATCGGAAAAGTATGAACTTTCAGGGAACGTGATTTCATCTAACCTCGATAGGTGTCCCAAAACGAGATGTATTTTGTTATGCTCCGGATTCCTCTAAGTCAAATCATCGAACATCGGTTCTATAAGTGGAAATGAGATAAAGACGTTATGTAAATCGAGATTTGCTCACGCTTTCGCAAACTTGCGGGTTTATTTACGTTTCAGCGAATCCCAAACTTCGAATCGGGAACATTTACATGTTTCATCATTTTTGAATTTAAGAAATTTAAAGAATTCAAAGTTGAAACACCCCTAGATCTAGATTTTAAGCTTGAAAGTTTATAAATTAAAACTTGATAAAAGAAGTATTTTGTGTAAGAAATTGTACGTCCTCTAAAATCATAACTGAAACGTGGTCTCAGAGATTTCTCACAAAGTCGATAACAGAGAGTAATGAAATTTGATATGCATTGTGCTGCAGAATACAAAATTAGCAGTTCAAAAATATTCATCGCTGAAAGTTTAATAACTTCCAAACGTAAGATACGAATCTCCGGAGTGGATCATATAATCAGTTGAACTTTAAAAGTAGAAATATTTTAGAACATGTTTCCTGTTTCGGGGCAGCCTATATTACCAGAATTCTTGATGGGCCGTTGATTAATTATGAAACGATTCTTGACCTGCTAACGGATCAAAATGAATTCACTTATTGATTAACACGTCGACTGTTACGAGGCCATCGAGGTTACAGATGACGTTCATACAAATTATTTGAAAACGAACGAGGAGTTACATTGCTCTAATTAATCTGAAATAATTAAAAAATACATCCACAAAATCTGTACATAAAAAATTGAATATATCCATTTACAAATTAATTCCATGCTTTTAAGAGTCTAACTCCACTTGATATTTACAATTTGAAATTATATGTAGAATTTGAAATTCAAATTTATGTAAACAAAAAATTGTCATAAAAGGTACAAGAGTACAACGCAGACAGTAAATGTGGACCTTTTGTTCCTACCAAAATTGCAATGGTCTCATTGATGAACTTAATTTCAGTGCCACGGTCCACATTACCGTGGTGGACGTGAACGAGTACGCCCCCCAGTTTCTGCAACCGGCCTATGTCAGCACGGTGGACGAGGGACGTCTGTACGAGGAGGTTGTGCGTGTGGAGGCCTCCGACAGGGATTGTACTCCGAAATTCGGTGACGTATGCAAATATGAGATTCTAACAGCAGATCAGCCATTCATCATCGATAACGAGGGAGCCATACGCAACACGGAGCCGCTGGACTACGAGCGTTCGCATAACTACATCCTGAGCGTGGTCGCGTATGACTGTGGCATGAAGCAATCTGCCCCGGCCATGGTCACCGTTAAGGTCAACCGTGTCTGTGCGCCTGGATGGAGAGGAATCCCAGAAAGGGTCGATTACGCAGCTGGCGTAGGTTCCCAGCCTTTGCTTCCTTCCGCCAGATTGGATCTCTGCGATGCTCCCTGTATATTGCGTAACGTCCGAGCCACCTTGACTCTCGCCACGGACCATATAGGGAAAGGATGCGACCGTGACACGTACGGTGTACGCAGCCAACGCAAATTATGCGGTGCATCGCGAGACAGCGTGGATCTGTTGCCAACCCCTGGGCCTACGACCTCCTGGACAGCGTCGTTGTCCCGGGACGAGGGCAGAGAAGCCGACGAGATCTTCGAATTCGACGGCGTTGATTCGGCTGCTATCATACCAAGCGATGTACTTGAGCACACCTTGGCGCAGAAGTTCACCATCGGCGTCTGGGTGAAGCACAGACCTCGCCCCAGGCAGGATCCTCACGTTAAGGAACACATCCTGTGCGCCGCCGATGATCACAGTAAGTCATCGTCGTCTATTTGAATCACGGCCTATTTGAAAACTAAACCTAAAACGTTTTATTGCAGAGATGAATAGACATCATTACGCCCTGTTCGTCAGAAACTGCCGGCTGATTTTGTTGCTCAGACGCGACTTCTCGGAAGGCGATCCCAACATCTTCCGGCCCGCCGAGTGGCGTTGGAAGTTGGCTCAAGTGTGCGACGACAAGTGGCATCATTATGCCGTTCAAGTCGATTTCCCTCACGTTACCTTGTTCGTGGACGGCGAGGAATGGCACTCGGACGAGAAGAACCCCGAGGTCATCGATGACTGGCCGTTGCATCCCGCGAAGGGCGTCAACACGACCCTCGTTGTCGGTGCATGCTGGCAGGGATCCGACAACAAAACGAAACACCACTTCCGGGGCTACCTGGCTGGCCTGTCTGTTCTGGTCGGACGAAACGAGAAACCTGACGTGCTGTCTTGCCTGCGTCGCTGCCAGGAGGGTATCCACGTGCCGTCTATGGACTTGCTGCAACCGGGAACACAGTTGCTGACCAATTCCGACCTAACAGAGGTACGAATCGACGGGGACAATCGCACTAATGTCGAGACACTCCTCCGTCGTATCGGGTACTCCAACTCGAGACGGTTCCCTACTCCTGGTCGTCGCAATTTCCGTTTAGAAACTACCATCGTATGCGAGGGTAGCGAGAACAATCCTCTTCCTGTCCCGACCGTTCAGTCGTACGTCACGGTGTTGCCACCACCGCGTCCTGGCATCACCGTCAACGGAACCGGCTACGTGGCTAGCGAATACGCGGACTTTCGTCTGGGCGTTCGGGTATTCCCTGATGCCCGTGTCACAGCCGGTTCCGCCGCCAGATTAGACGCCTGTGCGGTCAGCGTATATCCCAGCCTAAATCCCGACCATGAGAGTTTAGGTCTACCCGGAGATGCTCTACGTAGATTCCGTGCCATCACGGCGCGAGTAGATCGGGACGGTGTTGTTCTCTCGGGCGCCGATACGCCTTACAATTATCAGCAGCTAATCCGTCTGATCATGTACACGAACCGCAAGCCGGCTTACTATCTCGACCGTGTATTCAAACTGACCTGTTCCGAGCTTAGCGGCCGCTTCGCTAGCAACGAGTACGTGCAGACTCTCGCGGTTATTCACCCGAAGGAGAAGACCACTGCGATTCCACACTCGACCCCGGATGAACCGCCGATAGCTAGAATCCTGGAACCAGTACCTGGCCACGTGCAGCTGTCTCCTCATCATGCGGACCTGCCCGAAGAGTACGCGACCGCTGCTCTTCGCGAAGGTGTCAGTGGACCAAGTGGCAGTCATGCAGTTACCATCGTCGCGGCTGCATGCATCTGTTTCCTGCTCCTGATGGCGGTTGTGGGCGCAGCTAGAGTTAGGGGCGCCGCGAAAAGGCGATCATCCGCCGGCGACGAGTTGGCTGCCGAGACTGAAATGGCCTGGGACGATTCCGCGTTGGCTATCACCGTGAATCCCATGGAGAGGCTCACCGAACAGGATGCTCATCATCAGAGCCAGAGAGACGAGGACGTGGACGACTCTGGAAGCTCAGACTCGGAGGACGGATCGTACAGAGACGACGACCTGGACAGCTCCGATTGCGAAAACGATTGCGAGCTTAGCAACGGTCGGCATCGCCGTCACACTTCGCCTCATGACTTGGAATGGGATCATCGTGACGTTTAAATTACTATTCCTCTGCATTCACCATCCCCCCCCCTTCTTCGTATGGTGATTAAGTGGAGTACTAACTTATTATCGTTTCTCATCGTGTTCCCTTAATCAAACTGATCGTTATTCTTTCGTTACTTGTGACGCTTCGTAACGCAAATAGCATATCTATGCAGCTAATATCGTCAGCGATATGCTCTGATCGATCGAGCTTCAACAGTTTTAATATTCAACGCGTTTTCAATGGATATCTCGCCAATATTTTTCGCCAATTAATCCGATATATTCCTATATATATACCTATACATATATATATGAACACGAAAGCGTCGTATTATATCCGTCCCCATAGATGACATTGGTACTGTAAAATGTTAATGCACCAACTAGTTAGTACTCTCCTTAAAAGCCAGCAAAATTTGTAAGAGAGTGCGGGACGCTTTATCGAATAGTTAAAACACTTTCTATCTACAACATGTCATTGGTGTTGTTAGATGAAAGATACACGTGAAAAGAATACATACTTAAGTTTACTGGGATCTGTTCTCGGTGAACATTTGGAAGCAATTAATTTATATTTGTCACTCATTACCGCTAATTATTATTATTATTAATATTATTATTATTATTACAATTATTATTATTATTATTATTATTATTACTACGGTTACTATTATTACGAGCATTATTATTTTTATTACCGGTAGCAGTAGGACGAGGGAACTTTTTTTATACTCTCAATTATCTTCAATTCTTTGTATTCTATTGTTATCAGTTTTACTAATGCTGACTGTATTCGCCGCTATAATTCGGTTATTTCTTTTAGACAACGCAGGCCAGCCCGATAAAGTGATCTGAATCCTCGCGACGTTATCCAAACGAAAATATTCTTCTTTATTTCTGATTGATCTCAGAAATGTATATTTTTTCATGAAAAGTTCGAGCGAATTAGCACACGCGGGTCCTTTCAGTATTATAAACGCGATATCAAAAGATACATTTGTAATCGACGAGTCGGGCTGTACCTGCGTGCCATCGTACGATATACTTGCCCAATTTTCCATTTATTATTTTTAAGCGAGGACCTATAATTATAATTTGCACAATGTTCCTTCCTGATCAATCTACAAAAAGAAAAAAAAAATGAAATGAAAAGAAGAAGAAACTCTTAGCTCTTAGTAAGGACATTGTCGCGCATCTTATGATAGTGCTTCACCATTAAGTACGGTATAATATCATATCCGTATACATGTGTGCGCATGCATATAGATTTGTATGGGAGCTCGTCGCGTATACAGACCTGTCACGAAGTACATGTGTATGTGCATGAGACACGTGTGCTTACATTATACATACAGTGTCCGATCATTATTCTGTGGTGAGGAAGGAGGGAGATAGAGCCCTCGCAATGTGCGGATTAAGAATACTGAAATAATGCGCAGAGCGATGATTCGATCGGGCCCGGCTGGTATCGTTTGTTATTTTCCGAAAAGGATTATCGTGCAATCATGCTCGTTTTTATAGGGAAACTGATATTTTTACGTGCCTTTACGCGACTATGTATATGTTGAATTCTACTCTATATTTTAATAGCGAACACTCGAAACTGATTTCCTATATCAGTGTATCTCGCAATGTTAAGCGTACCGCTCGAGAGGTCTCTCGAAAGTAACTGCTCTACCGTTGTTGTATTTTTGAAACAGTGACTGTTAATAATGGCATAGGTGTTAAGGGACAGACGCATAGGGAGAGACTGGTCACTCGTCAACCGGTGCGACCTTGTACGTTTGCCGTAAAATTTGATTTTATCTGAAACGTGCATCATCGCGCGACGAATGACCCCGTGTGTGCAATGATCCGCAGGGTATTAATTCTTGGACGAATGATCTCGTGATGACTGCGCATCGATACTCGCTACGAAGTAATGAAAGGATGTTGTGTATGTATTCATGTATTTAGAGTTATACCGACCGATCGAATATTTAGTACTGAAAGTTTGTGTACGGATATCTATATTCATAGAAACTATATGAACAATTTATTTTTCCAACGAGCATATCATATCATTTTTATAAGAGATTTGTCGGACGTTTGAAAACTTTTTCGTAAGAGCTCCTACATAGCAACTCGTTATCGTGATGTTACTTGCCATATAATCGCGAATTGTGTTTCATCATTTGTTTACTACGTGAATCACGACTTCTTCATTGTTACGTTTAGGTACGCGCGCTATCTTCACGCATTTCTTTGTATTTCTTTTTATTTTTTTTTCGAACATTCTGTTCGACAAAAGCTCTGATCGAAGTGTCGCCATTTGAAGGAGAAACAATCGTCAAAATGGAGCGTTAGAAATTCACCTCATCGTTTATTATTTTCTTTGCAATGTTTTCAAGCGCTCACATGTATGCGCACTTCGTTCGCAAGACCAGCTGAAACACTATCGTGAATATCGAATCTGATTTGTAACCTCGGTTCGTAGTTGTTCGTGTAAACGCAATTGAGTCTCAATGAGATCGATCTGAACGCATTTTTCGCTTGTGTACGGTGTAAAATGATCCTATTCGAATGATTCGACTCCTTTTTACGGGACTACTGTAGTCTACTATATGATATACACGTACATACATACATACACATATACACTCATCAAAGACCACGATTGACCGATTCCTTTTTTGCGATCGCACAATGCAACGCTGGAAAGACCTGTTCTCGAGTCTTTTTTTACGCGTCGTTAAAAGTACGAAATCCGATAACTGCACAAAAGGAGAAATACCGAAACAGGAAGAGAGAAAAAAAATGATGCTGGCTTTCGAAATATCAAGAGCGCGAAAATTCGAAACGCGGTATATACGCCGCGCGACCGGAAGTCGTTGTCGACGAGTATAGGGAAAGAATCACACTCTTTTATTACTCGGTCTAACGGATCGTTTGAAGCGAGATACATGTACGTATCGGAAATGACCCGTTTTCCTCGACTGCTGAAGAGAGAACGACACCGTTTGCAACCTAACTAAAAGGTGTACGCACCTGCTCTAAAGATGTACTTAATTATTATTAATTGTATGGAAAGAGAGGGAAATGATGAAACTACGCAGAACAAAAACCAACTAGATGATACTATTATAATATATATAAATATATATTATACATAAAAAAAAAAAAAATATATCTAAGCTGTTTGCAAATGATCGATTTAAGAGGGGAAAGAAAAAAAAAGAAGAAAGACAGAAGAGAAAGCTATGAATTTGTAATGTACTATTGTATTTTGTAGGCAGCTAGCGTACGTATACATATGCACATGTATCCGTGTATGTATGTTTACGTATATAAGAATATACATACTCTTCGACATTTACACGTACCGTTCGCCTAAATAGTCAGCAGAATATTTTCAATTTTACACCGGCCCAGGTTGCGGCATGCCGGGACCGTTCTTCACGATTGTCACCGTGTCACGTGGTGTCCTGCATTCGTGAATCTTCGGTTCCGGTCCTAACGCTTGGTCCGAACTTGTTAGAGCACTTCGGACGCACGGCAAATACACAATAGTACGCTCTCGCCTCTGATCCATATTGCAAAATTTACGTACTTACGTACGTATGTTAAATTTAGGGTGACCATTTATTTTCAGTTTGGGACATTCCTAATTCTATCCCTAGATCTGTTCAATTTCTAACGTTCTAGTATGAGGTATATAAGGCCTGTGTACCATACTATCTTTACCTAGTTACGCCTAGGTATTTAGCATAATTGAATGGAAATGCTAATTTTAACTTGTGACGTAACTCTTATTTAAGTTCAGTTACAAAGATGACTTTATAATGTATCAATCAGTAGAAATAATTTGAAATGTCATTAGTAGAAATGGTCATTCTACCCGGATGAAATAAAGAGACCAGAGAAATTACGTGCGTAGGTACGTGTCTGATAAGTGAGATAATTCAGCGTTCAGAGAATGACAAAAAAAAAATGATAAAGAAACCAATCCTACGGTAACGTTGTAAGGAGTTAAAAATAATCAACTATACCAATTATACAGTGTGTCCTACAAAAGTTGAACAACTCAACAACTGTACATTGTTCGCGTTAAAACGGATTGAAAAGTTGCTTATCATTTTGTAATCTGTTTAATTTTCGACATTTTAAGCGATTGAAAATTGCTCTTTTGTACGATTGTAAAATGATCAAGGGAAATGTACGGTATTCGAGTTGTACAATCTTTTTGGGACATCCTGTATGGCTAGGCCGTACACGAGACGTTACGGACCGACTAAATTCCCTCCCGTTGCAGATTGATTGTGTGTTAACTAATAAGGTTAAGTAATGATATAGTACAGTTAAGGAATTTAATTATTATGGATACTGATACTATCTGTACGCTAAGCACAGTTTCAAAGTCAAGTGACGTAAAGTAACGGCTAAGTAAAAAAAAAAGGTTATAATATGAGTTCTAAGTTAATCACGTGACACACTGAGTTACTCGGCGCGTCTGCACGCGACGCACAGAAACGTCAAATTAAAACTTGTTATTCTGCAACTGAAGATCGTTCGACAAGAGAAATATTAGCAATAGTATACTGTACACAGAAAAGAAAATAAAACAGATACATACAGACATAAATGAACAGAGATGAAAACTCATACGAAACACGTACATACACGGTGACACCACAGAACAGAGGACACGCGCGGCCGCATATACACGCTGCACAGGCTAGGAAAATGAAATACTATCTATAACGACATATTATAAATAATATTAAGACGTCAACTGTATTTGTTTAATAAAGATGTACATTCGAAAACTGTCTCAACTAACTTTACAGCCGATAGGACACGTCGAGTGAATGGTAAACTCACCAGGATTTAACTTTTCAGTGTTAAATAAATGATGTACTTAACTAGGTTCTACTTGCAAGAATTTGTTGTTTTAATGTCCTATAGGCTGGAAGATAGTTGATATTAATTTGTCCTCCTCTTGATCTGTAATCATTCAATATTTTTGTTTAATATTGGTGAAATTATAATTTTATATGGATGTTATTCAAACGTTATTTTATATTTATACAAATCCAATGTGAAAACTGTTTAAGCATTTAAGGAGAATTTTTTTAGTGGTTATTTACCATTAAATTTGTATTCCTTCAAAACTTTGATTTATTTTTTAATTATATAAATTAAAGGTTCAACAAAATAAATGAGATAATCATTGTAAAGGTCAGGATATTTTTATTTTAATTGCTATATTTTTAAAAAGTAAAATTATTTGCAATAATAGCATCAATTATATGTTCGTACTAATGCTATTATGTTACGAATTTTTAAAATATTTATTAAATAATTATCAATTAACATTGTCTCGTGTGCTTAATACATATCATATATTTACAATTAAATACGATACATATAAAACGTAAACAAACGTTTTTTTCAATTATAAATAATAACGTGTAGTAACATTTCAATTATCTGGTATTATTTACTAATATATTTTTTAAAAATAATTTTTAATATAATATTTGGAACGATACTTAATTATTAATTGTATTTTTTACAAAGTTTTAATAATAGAAACTACAATAAATAATAAGCTTTCATCGTTTATTTTGACAACGAATATTTTAAATTATTTTTACGTATATTTTCAGATGAGACTCTTTAAAAAAAATGTTATTCAAATTGATGATGTTTTGATTTAAATATTCAACCGGAAATTTGAAAGCATTTATATTTAAATTTTTCCAAGAGCTCCGAAAATGTTTTGCATTTTAATTTTAGTTGTACGCATGCTATGATTTATATTATTCTCCAGTTGAATATTTTAATATTTTCATTTACTAAAATAATAGGAAACAGTTCAATGATAATGCAACTTTCATAAAAGAATAATTGAGTGACTGCAGTCTTAGCGATACAGAACCTTATAATGATGTTAAATTTAATCTTGTTACTGTACAATGAATACATTAATTGGTATTATCCATAATTCACAATCCTTGTTAATTAGGCTTATGTATTAAAAAGACATTAAAACATTCCAGCAGTTTTTCTAGCGTTATTTCGATTAATTTATTAAAGTAGCTAGTCAAGCTCGGAAAATAAAATGTTAATGGAATCAAGTGAAAGACTGAAAAGAGCAAAAAATAAGTACTGTTTAATTGATTTCAGACATGAAAGAAAAGTATCTGTTAGAATTAGTCTCTATTCTCCTTCATTTATGATTGCAGCAAATAATATTATTGTTTCTTTTCTGTATCAAACAAGTGTTACATTATTAGAAATACCGTATTGAACATTATCTTACTTGTTTTTCTATCCCGTATATTTACTGCAAACAGCAGTTGTCTCAGTATCAGCAAACGATGATTGTTGTCTGTTCACTATTATGAGGTGAAAATAATTTTATATTCTCTGCACTCCAATGTAATAATGCGCTTTGACATACGACGCTCCACACGTACGGAATGAAAAATTCCTCCGGTTGTTCCTCTTCTACATACTTAAATTTTAGTTCTGGAAATTTCTATAATGCAATACAAAAATTAATATGAATCGACTTTTCTTGACTTAGACTGTAGAAACCTCATAAGAACTGTTTAAATTCAACTTAATATGACACATTATTTCTTCAGGAAGGATATAAAGAAAAGTAAGTATATTATAAATCACGGAGAATTGATACATACCCGTAAACGATCATGCGGCCATTCACTAGTACCTTGTTGAATTGTATTTAATACCTGGCTAACACCTAATTGTGATTGATCTTTTTGCTCCAATTTGTAAGAAAAGAAGTTTATAACCTAAAAAAATGTTATATTCATTTATACCTGATTTAACAGAAACACATAAATAGTACATTGTATCAAAACTTACAGAATCTATGTTTTGTACAATATCTTGAAATGCGGTATGCATTCTAAATGGTTGAAAAATATCTTTTTTATATAAAAGTGTATATATTAAATTTGGATTATGTGCAAGTCTATGGGTCAAGCAACTATTTATAATCTCCAGTACCATTCGTAAAACTTCTTCAAGAATTGTTAAATCTTGAATCTGAAATATAATCAGTTTTATGCATATTGAATAAGTTATTCAGTCATGTCATGGCATGACACGAAATCTTACTAGGTCCGTATTTGCCGTGGTTCCATTAACTGTAACGGTAGTACTGTCGGAAGAAACGAAAGGTTGTGTGCGTATTTTTGATTCCAGTCTAGAATGCTTTTTTGCTAGAGTTTCAAATAAACTTAGTAATCTCTGACTGACATAAGGGTGTAAAGACGTGAACTGCGCTGACATATTTGCTAAAGCCGCTAAACAGTTCGTGTGAAGATATTTATCCTATTGCATACAAAAAATATTTTATTATCTGCCTTTATGATTATTTATTTGTATGGAATTATGTTCTTACCCTCATTTTAAACATGTTATATTGTATTGTTCTAATGACGACGAGAATTAAAAGTCCTCCTAGCGATATTTCACTTATCGATCTTTCCGTATACCAACTTACACCCTTAAGCATCTGGAAATCAAAGATTTTATACATTGATGTACAATTTTTAAAAATAAAACAACTGTCGATAATGTATAAGATGACTTACTATTTCGTGTATTCTTTTATTAAACGTTTCGTCTTCGCTTAAAATTAAGAGAATAATAAGAGACATGTAAATGTGATGAGATGTATTATTTGGCGCATGATATAATATCTGAAGTATTGGCGTTACCTGAATAATAATATCGATTAGAAATTTTGTGGTATACATTATCTTTTGTTAAAATTGTATTTACAGTGATCTAAAAATGTTTCATTAGTTTTATACTTACCAATAATTGTATATCTGGCCTTCTCATGATGTCTTGTTTTACACTTGAATTCCTATGTAGCAACATGTATAATAATAATGTAACTTCATCCGTATTTGGTATTTTACATATTGTATTATACAATTTATTCAAATTGAAACTAAATGCGCCTTTCGTTTGCATCGGAGAATAGTCTTCTATAAAAAAGATAAATATTCGTTTTAAAATCAATTTACACTTACAAATCAGCACAATTGCAAATTTTTTGCAATGAGTAAATTAAATTAATATTATTAACATATTAATTAAAATACTAGCCTTGCATATCAACAAATGTGAAAAGTGCATTCCTGTAAGGATTTTGTGTTGCAGTACAATGATTTGTTAAAACCAATAACAATAATAATGACTGACTAGCAAGAGGTGTTTCTGTATCACGTTTTCGTTCTTCCTCTTCCGACGTACCATTACTTGCAACTTGTACATTTTTTAAACTACTACCCATACCCATTGTAATTACATTCCATAATCCAGCTGTAATATTTTATTGCATATTACTGAAATGTAAGTTAACAGAATAGAGCAACATAAAATCTTTTTATAAACAAAATGATGAAATAATAAAGTTACATTAATACAACTATTTAACAACTTATAATTTGTATTGCTCCACAACAGAAAATTGTAACAAATAAACTGTTCATATATCAAAATGTATTATTTAAATATAAATACAAAAATATTTTTTAGTATGTAATTAACGTAGTATTATGTTGTTGAACATACCAGCTATACTAAAAACAATGCTTCCTCCTGGTTGCTGGGCAAGTAAACCTGGAGGAGCATGTTCTTGCTGTACGAAATTATGCAATAACGTACACACCACAGCAGGTGCATGTTCACTAGAATGTGAGTGCATCGCTATTCTGTAGATGCAACTGTATTCAGCTGCAGTTTGTGAAAATAATTGCACAGAAAGCAGTACAAGTAGGCAATTTATTGCTTCTAGATGAACGACGTATGTGAACTTACTGTTAAAATAAAATTTTTATACGATATAATATACCTAGTAAATAATGAGCAGTCAAAACATCTTATATATACTTCATGAATTTAAGATTATCTATGGTCCTGTTATATCTGCATCCTTTTCATTAAAACTTTAAGAAAACATTAACTTCACAAAATAAATAACATAAATTTATTGTAGAGTACTTACTCCAATGGTACATCTGTTATGATATCTAATAATGCTTCAAATAGATCTTCTAATCTATAAGAACTATTTGATTGTGTTGGTGTTGGTAGCTGTGGCGCTTCTATGTGTTTTACCATTTCTTCTTCACCAACCGTTTCAATAAAATATTTTAATATACATCTTACAGCAAACAATGCATTATATGTTTGCCAAGCTGATATGATTCTGTAAATTATTGTATAATTACATTTTTGTTCATAATTAAAAGGTTCAATGAAAAAGTGACACATTTACATAAACCATTAGCTTTTTATATTCTAAAAATCAAAGAGAAAAATATTAATTTTCATGTAAACTTATAGTACTGTTGCTTGTGTCTCTTTTTCACTGAGCCTCTCAAATGCACAATGTTCAAACAACATACTTCTGATTTTGCATTGGTGCTAAGAGGTTACTAGCACGAGCAAGAGCAACTTGTATTAAACTACCAAAATTGCCAGTGGTCAAATTGTTGGCAAGTAATCTCTGACATGATGTATCCAATCTAGAATCTAATTCTATTTGATCGTTTCTTGTAATAGGTGGTCTTATATTATATGATAAGAAGGTATCCCAAAATGGATCATTTGGAAGAATACTTTTTCTTCCACAGAACTTCTCCAAATAGATATTCTTGGATAGGTCATCATATCGACTTGGCGTTGTACCCATTGCCTTCCCTTAATTTTCTGTAAATAAAAAATATATTAAATACCTTAAATTTTTCATCACACTAAAAATATTTTATATTTATACTTTCAATGTATTTAAGAGTACATTTTTTAAAATTTTACACCATTATGGTTTATATTTTTATTTCGCAAATTATATGTAATTATAATTTTGAATGATCGATTGTATCGAAAAGTTCGATAATACTACTCTAATGAGGGAAAATGCGACTTTAATTCTATGAAAACATTAAATATCAACATACTTTGACAACCAACTGTCATAGAAGCTTAATAAGAAGATAACGGTTATTTAGTAATGGAGATTGGTCTTATATGCTATTGCTCTTATGGTTTTGCGTCTTTCTCGTGTAAAAATTATTATCAAAAGTTTTTACAACACGTTCGTTAGTAACGTGAATATCATTACAGATACGAAGAAATATAACCTCTTCACATGTCAACCGAGTACTTTACGAATATATAGATAAAACATAATGAGCGCCATCTTCGTAATTTGTTAAATATAAACGTCCTATTATTTAAATCAACACCAATTTACAATTACATTCAATCTTACTGTATAAAGATGCGATTAAAAGTTAATAAAAAAGGTAAAATTTGAGTTTTGTATATAACACATGGAAACAGTTCCACATCATTCAGGTGACGTATCGATACGGCTCTCGAACAATGCACACAAATGTAATCAACTAATCGACTATTTGATTTTGCTATCTAATGTAATCAAAAAGGAAATAACTATTTTTTATGATAATTATACTTCATAATTAAGTATCATTACAAAATTAGTCCCGAAAAGAAGCAACAAAATATAGTGCAAAAAATAACAAACGTAATAAAGGTAATGTCCCCGTTAAATGGCTGTTATTTATCGAGCTTGTATTTAACAAAATGTACGTACTATAAATACTCAGGTAAATTTTTATCGTATTAATAAAATTATTTTCTGTTACAGACTGTTTCTTAAAATTATTAAAATGAATTGCCAACACGAATTATTGCAAACTGACGAGGTGTACTCTCAGTGTGTAAATATGGTACACAATATTCTCTTAGGGATTCGACAAGAAATTACTCCAATTAAAAAATTCATTGGCGACCGAAAAAAAGACATCGTTAAAATGAGGTTTGTTAATGACTTTTAAATGATATAGTGTTTCAAATGAAGATATATTAAATAATTTGAAATACGTTTAAATAAATTTAAGAGGCCTTTGTGCATTTGTAGTTTAGTTCATTTTTTTGTAGATATGATATAATTGATAAGAAGTTAGTTACAGTATATATTGATATATATTAATATTAATGTTGTATACTATTAATATCTACTGTATATTAATATATTAGTATATTAATATTAATATACAATATTGATATACTATATACATAGAGTATATACATATATTAATATATAGTAATATATTATGTAATATATTAATATACATATACTGTTCTTCTGATATTTGAAGTGTTAAAAATATATTTTAACATTAAACTTTTTCAAATTCATAGTGCAATTATTAATAATAATATTTGTTATTTATGGACAGTGTGAAAGCTGATCCAAAGGATTGTGGGATATTAGAATTAACACGAGCTTTCTATCAGTATACGTTGAAGGAGTTGATGCAGATAGAACAAGCATGCGAGAAGAGTCTTCTACGTTTAAAAATCGATTTGTTAAATGCAACGGGGGATCGCATGCAACCACCGTCTTACCTGTCCATGAAGGAACTAGACAGAGGCTACGAAATATGTTGCGACGCAGTGAATCAGGCTAAGGACGAAGTGTCATGTTGCCATACTTGGGAAAATATATCTAAAGCGAACCTTGAGGACGCTCAAAATGATACAACAGAGCCGAGGGGATCCATACGAACTTTATTTGATGAATCTGATTTGAAGTTCAAACACGAAATGATTTATCTCAGGACGAAAATGTTCTCGTTGCCCAGAAAACGAGTCGACTTGTAGGTAATTTTACCCAATTTTTAAATTTTTAAGTTCCTAAATTTCTAAATTCCAAAATCCTCAAATTTCCATATTCCCGAAAGGAATTTCTCCACTTTCGAATTCCTAATTTTCCAAATCCGCAATCTTCAAATCTCTAAATATCAAAGTTTCAAACACTCCCCTATATTCTAATATTCCAAAATAATTAACCACGAGAAGCTTTTCCAACGGAAGTCTACTAAACTTCGTCAACATAAATATCCGATATTTTCCAGCCAAAGCGGAAACGAAATCACGGCGGATCCCGTGGATAAGAATCAAGTACGAACAAGCGTCAAACTATCCATGCCGCCGAAAGCCTTCATGGAAGTCATCCGGAAAAGAGAGGCATCGCAATCGTTGTCGATAGAATACGAATTATCTAAGTTGTCCAGTTTGAGGTTCGTTGACGGACGCTTCAGGGACTACGACGCTTGGTCGAAGATCTTGGACATGTACGGATATCAATACGGAGCCAGATGGCATTTAGTTCTTCGGCCTCAAATAGAACGAATCGCAAAAAAGCGTGCGATACCCGTGTTATATATGAAACCGCGTGCCACTTTCTATTTTCTGTCGAGAATCGAGGAAAATGGAGCGAACTTCGTATTGGAGAAGGAAGATTTAATCGGACTGATAGGAATTAAAACGGAAGTTAGTTACTTGACAAACTGGACATTGCAATTTCGCACGGCCGAAGGAAAACATATAGCTGCGACAATGATACAGGCTTTCTGGCGTGGTTGCTTGGTTAATATCTCGTTTATTAATGTTTAAAACGATCATTGTAAATTTAGCAATATTGCCGATATTGACAATATTATCAACACTCTCAGTATTCTCAATATTATCAATATTATCAATATTATCAATACTATCAATATCATCAATAATTTAAAAAATTAGTTAAATCTGGTTTCCACTAATTTCTCAATATGTTATTGATTATATTTCTTTCAAGTAAATTTAACTAAAATATTTACTGTAAATGAACTTACACTTTCACAATTACGAACTATCTTGACAATTTAAAATCTCTGTTTCCCTAAAATATCCAGCCACTTCCAAATTCATAAGTTCTAAATCTACCACAAAATAACTTAAAATATCCCTAACATACTAACATTTTTTCAGCTACGCAAGAGAAAGCGAGAATCAGACCGCATGTACATCGCCGCGAGCTACGTATGGTTCTCCTGGCTGGCTCTGAAGCAAAGACGAGAGCTCCACCAACGTTACCTGAAGCGGATGCTGATGTCCCTGCAAGCCACTCGAGAGTTGTCCTTAAAACTCAGCAAGGACTTCAGCAACATAATCAAATCCCCCCACGTGGTGATCCACCTGCCTTCCATCGGTCATCCTTACGACGTTCGGCAAACCTTCGACCCAAAGTCTTTCCGTCTGATGCAGAACGTGTCCAGCTTAAGGATCTGCATGGTCCGCAACCCCAACACGGAAATAATCTACATTCTACCCGTGAAACCAACGGAGGACCTCCTGATGATGTACAGCGACATAATCGATTCGATAAATCCAGCGGTCGCAAAACGCATCACCTTCATCGCTCTGTCGCAGATGGACACCTTCAAGAACCGATGCATAAATCTATCACGTATCCTCCATTGTTCCGAAGACTCTCTACAAGAGATCAGAAAGAAAATAGCCGGGAAAGCCGCCTTCTTCTTACCCTGGTTCGTCGACGAGTGCGACATGCGTTTGGCAGGTAGTCTGAACATACCTTTACTGAGTCCCGACATGGAACTGCAACGTACGATGCTGAACGCGTCCAGCATGACGAAGATCATCGAGAACCTGGGTCTTTTGCAACCCATACACGCCAGGAACATAAAGGACTACAAAACCCTCTGCACCACCCTAGCCAACTTCATCGTCCTCCACACGGAGGTCTGCGTGTGGCTCATCAAGCTCAATTACGGAATACTGAACAGACACTACGGTATCTTTCTGATTAATCACATAAGCGTTCCGTTTATGCCGCTGCTGAGGAGGGACAGGGAGAGACATGGAGATTCGTGGAAGAGGTACCCCAGTTTGAGGGAAGAGTACCGTCAGCAGTTGTTGGACCATCTGCCCAATGTCGTTTCGAGCGTGACACGATTGTCCAAGTTGTATGCGTCCTGGAAGGAGTTCTTTGTGCACATTCAGAAGTATGGATGCTTGCTGCAGGCTATTCCTGTGGAGAAGAACTCGAAGACCGTCTCGGTGTCCCTGTTTTTGGCTGGCAAGTGGTCCGGGTTGCAACCTGAATGGATTGGAACTGCTGATAAGCTGAATTTGGGTAAAGATTTTGTTGACCCTGTGATATTAACTTCTAGTTTACTTAATTAATTTCTGTTTGCTTAATAGACGATGTTAGTACTGTTAGATAAACTAAGGTCTCTAAAATCTAATTTTTATTCCACATATCTCTGGTTGTTAACTATACTGTTGTTTAACTTTCTTATTATCAATTATACTAATTTAACTCAATGATTGTTAACAGAGTCAGAAGTAATTTCGACCTTCCTGTACATGATACCGCAGAGCTCGTTGGACATCAACGAAATAAAAGACGTCGTTAATAAGTTGGGTATGGGGATTCAAAACGGCGGTTACGTTGGTTATTTAACCGTCGATTGCTATTGCTATACCGATAAATACGATGAAAAATTGACGGTGTTGCTGCAGAACGTGCGTCCCTTTTATTCCTTCGTGGAAAGTTACATCGACTGGCTGAAATTCGCGATTGGAGGAACATACATGTAAAGATTTATTTCTCTATTTGAAATACAAAGCAATTTATCTTGAATTAGTTTTGTGAATTAGTTTGATAATACAAATGTAAATATTTAAACAGCGAGGAGAAGAATCAGTTCGTGGCGGATGTTCCTATAGTCCCGGATACCGACCGGAAGAAGTCGGCCATTTTCACAACTCACAGAACACGAAAATGGAACGAAACGCGAGACAGATACGCCATAGTAATCGGTCAATTATATCATACAGGATTTTCTGCTTACCGATGGCCTCAACTCAAGGATTTATTCGATAGATGTGGTGTACGTTGAACCATTCTGTTCTTTATAACATTAACATATATTTTTATTTATATTTTGTACAAAATGAATCTCCTGTCAATTTTACTAAAAATTCTTCGTTTCAGATAACCTTTGATTCAAAGAGAAAGCAAGGATCCACTATAATCTTGCACGACAACGAAATTCGACATTTTGGACTCATGATAGCTACCAGTTCGGCTATGGTGGACACATTATCCATGGTTCACACTAATTTGGTAAAACTAAACGAAGCTCTTGTTACGAAAACAAAAGGAAATTTTGAGTCGAATTTACCAACGCTTGTTAATTTCTTTGAGCGACAAATTCTTGATTATAAGAGTATGGACGTTGATGAGTGCAAGTATGCTGAGTGAATTACCAGTTGTGATTATTTTTTAATCTGACTTAATATAAATTTTATTAGAACTATTATTATAACTTTTATTAAAACTTGTCATTCTTTATTTTAACTTTTTACTTTTTGTTTGATTGAGTCAGAAGATTTTCACATATTTTGTTTAATTTGGGTCGAGTTTGTATGTTTACATCTTTAACTAGTTATTTGACATTTTGAATATCTATAATTATCGTCATTATGCAAGTAGTTTTTTTAGCTTTTGGATATCTATGATTATAATTGTATATGCAATTAGTTATTTAATATTTTAAGTACCCAGAATATAACATGCAAAAAGATGTATACATAAAATACACGATTGAAAATTAATGAAAGTCAATATTTGTAAAACAGTATCAACTGATTAAAAAAGTTCCAAGAACAATAATAATGTACACCTTTAATAAAAACACTTTCAAAGTATGTAATAAGACTTTATTCGCTCTTAGGTTCAAAGAAATCACGGTAAATACGATGCAATTGATCGAAACAAATCATTGTTACTGTTGCGTTTGGTGCTGCTCTACAATAATAAGGTGAAAATCCTCGCCATAACGCTCTTATGCCTTCAGTTTGTACTATGGTGATCAACATTCTCGCAATTCCCGGTGGTTTCTTTGTCTGTGTCCAATTTTGTATTCTATTTATAAATCCACAAAGGAAATATTAATTTCGCATGGAAGAGATAAAAGTATTTATTAATTAATAACGTTAATCAATACTCTTCAAAATTATGAGTTAACGAGGGAAGAATAACTTAAATGAATTAAATCACGTTTACCTAGTTTTAGCTACGTCCATCGGAAGTGAGCATGAACACATCACAAGACCGGATATCATGGCCGAAAGGAATTGTAGCAACACACCTTCTTCAAATTGGCCTATAAACATTAATCAATATCTTGCAATTATTTAATCAAATATTTTCATTTAAACTTCTAGATCATTTGAACCTTTACTATAAACTTTTTCTTTACAATTAAAGGAATGATTTTCATATGTGTGCGTTTATACCATACATATGAGTTATATGTACCTGTATCCTTCAACATTATTTTCGCTTTGCTGTATGTACCCAGCTGTACACCATTCACGATTGCTGCTCTGGCCATTGTTGGTAGAGCTCCCCTCCATAATCCACGTATACCTTCTGTCTGTCCAATGTCTATCAACCCGACAACTGCATTTTTATAATTCCTTCGTTTCTCTAAAAATTCGACCTTCAATTCAGAGGATTATCCCAAATTTTTCAATACATCAAATTTTAGAATTGATTGATACTCAATATTATCGTGTACACGAAAATTAGAAATTACACGATTTTCTCTTACCTGGTGGTAAATTTCCGTCTGCTATCATGCGAACTAGAACCAAATCGGTTGGTGTTCCCACAAATGAACCCACGATACCGGAAAGCATCCCAATACCGATCATCGTAGGATAATTCAAACTTCCAAAGTATGATCTGTATCATATAATCTTTTCATTATTTATTATCACATTACTGTTTAACAAAAACATTTAACTAATATGCAAATTTCATTAGTTAGTTTTGAAACGGATTCAAAAATTAAATAACTGAGGAAAGAAATAAAATTTCTTTAATCCGCGAAGAATCCGCAGGAAATTTTAGGGATATGTTTAAAGTTCAATGAGTTTGAAGCAATGTTGTACTTGCCGACTAAAATCAAATAATGTATTATACATCCCGAGTCTAGCAGTACTGTATGTCAATTGACGAAGCATACTCGCAGTCCAACCAATGTAAAAACTTCGTACTCCAACTTCTTGTATACTGGCGCGTATAGTTTGGGTCAAAGTGGTTTTCTGTATTTGCATCCGTACTTTGAATACATCGAAGGGGTGGGTAACGGTTTGGCCCATTGCACTGTAAAGTTGTTTTCAATTAGTTTTTATTTTCGACCATTTATTGAAAACTTCTATGTTTTATTATTTTTTACTTTAACTGTTTTCTTTGAGTTTTCAAAATAATTAAGAGAATATAATAAGTATATCCTATAAGTAACACGATGTTATTAATAGGTATTTATTATTCATAATATAATGTTATTAATATGTATTTATTATTTATAACATAATGTTATTAATATGTATTTATTATTTATAACATAATTTTATTAATAAGTATTTATTATTCACACAATGTAATTAATATAAGTTCAGTGCATCAAAACCGTAAATGCAGTATATTAATATTGCATTCGAAGGTAGTTATTTAAATGAATACTCATTTGAAAGTTTATTTTCAAATTTTCAAAGTTTATTATACAATAAATTCATTAAGAAATGCAATTCAATGAATATAAAAACTATTGAGATAAAAAATGTATAATAAATTTATATTAATTTTTGCACAAGTAATTCGATTTAAACTTGATATTATACAATAAATGAAATAGAATTATTTTTTATCTTCCTCACCCAGATATTCCACCAATGATGAAGTTGACGAATGGTGGCACGTTAGTATCTTTAGTTGATAGCAATAACATCGAGTCATTCTTTGATTTTTAAACCATATAATACGAATAAACTAATGTTCCTTATATTTTAAATATTAAATCTACGGTAACCTTTGGTTGATTCTGCGAATACTGAACATAGCAATATTAAGAAGTTTAAATATTGTTTCTCCGTTTCATTTTTTTTTTAATATATAGCATATTTCTGGAAAAATTGTTTATTTTCGATTTTACATTACAATAATTGCGTTGAAATTACATTAATTGCAATAATTTACAAGTGGATATCTGATAAATTTTTCTATTTTTTTATTTTTTTTATTTTAGCGACTCTTCTGGGACAAAAATAATTTGTTACACATCTCCGGACCCACGGAATATATTGCAAACAGGATAAAATCAATATTAACAAATATATAATAAATATATAGCAGTTTAATCAATAAAATCAATATTAATTGCCTTTTTTTGAAAATTGAACTAGTGGCGCCATCTCTCCGGCGAACGGGGTGAACTACACACTTTTGAAACTGTAGTTTAATTAGTTCCCGTTTTCTACCGCTAGGCGGCAGCACATAAAACAAGAACCCTTAGGGTAATTAGGATTAGTTTAAGAATTAAAAATTAATAGCAGTTTGGGACAGTCAAAACGTTCCGAAGTGAATTAGCATTGCACTCCGATGTAATTTGATGTATATTGAAATTAATTAACCAATTACAATTAGGAATAATTGCCTTTTTTTGAAAATGAACTAGTGGCGCCATCTCTCCGGCGAACGGGGTGAACTACACACTTTTGAAACTGTAGTTTAATTAGTTCTCATCTTCTACCGCTAGATGGCGACACATATGATTGGAAACCTTAGGGTAATTAGGATTAGCATAAGAATGGTTAAAAATTTATAATAGTTTGGTAGTCAAAACATTCCGAAGTTAAATAGTATTGCACTACGATGTAATTTGATGCATATTGATGCTAATTAAGCGAATAAAATCGATATTAATTGCCTTTTTTCGAAAATTGAACTAGTGGCGCCATCTCTCCGGCGAACGGGGTGAACTACACACTTTTGAAACTGCAGTTTAATTAGTTCCCGACTTCTACCGCTAGGCGGCAGCACATAAAACAAGAACCCTTAGGGTAATTAGGAATAGTCTAAGAATTAAAAATTAATAGCAGTTTGGGAAAGTAAAAACGTTCCGAAGTTAATTAGTATTGCACTCTGATGTATTTCGAGTAATATTATAGTCAATCAAGCCAATAAAACCAGTTATGTCAATTGAATTGAATCGAAACGATACACGTGGCGCCGCCTAGCGGTAGAAAACGGGAGCTAATTAAAGTACAGTTTCAAAAGTGTGTAGTTCACCCCGTTCGCCGGAGAGATGGCGCCACTAGTTCATTTTCGAAAAAAGGCAATTATTACTAATTTTAATTGGTTTAATTAATTTTAATATACATCAAATTACATCGGAGTGCAAGACGAATCACTTAAGAATGTTTTGGCTTTCCTAAACTGCTATTAATTTTTAATTCTTAGACTAATCCTAATTACCCTATGGGTTCTTGTTTCATGTGCTGCCGCCTAGCGGCAGAAGACGGGAACTAATTAAACTACAGTTTCAAAAGTGTGTAGTTCACCCCGTTCGCCGGAGAGATGGCGCCACTAGTTCAATTTTCGAAAAAAGGCAATTAATACTGATTTTAATTGGCTTAATTAACTTTAATATACCTAAAATTGCATCGGAGTGCAAGACTAATCACTTTAGAATGTTTTGGCTTTACGGTGAAATTTCAGAAAATCGTCTAACACCGATATCGACAGTTTTACAAATAAGCTCTCTTTTGCGAAAGGAGATAATCTGTAAAAATTGTTATTGACGACTCGAAAGAAAATTTCTGAAATAAAATTTAATAAATAAATAATTGAAAAATTAAGGAAGTGAGAGGAAGTTACAAAAATGATAAATTTGAACAGTTACAATAATCATTTTATAAATAAATAATTGAAAAATTAATAATAACATTAAAACATATGGTGATACATTCATTAACAATCATTTTGTATCATATCTGTTACAGAAAGTTAAAAAAATGATAAATTTGAATATTTACAATAATAATTTTATAAATAAATAATTGAAAAATTATTAATTACAACAAAATATATCGTGATATATTAATTAATAATCATTTTGTATCATATCAGTTACAGCTACCTAAAAAAATGATAAATTTCAACAGTTACAGTAATAATTTTATAAATAAATAATTGCAAAATTAATAATTACAATAAAATATATCGCAATACATTAATTAACAATCATTTTGCAAAATATCTGCCAGAGGAAGTTAGAAAAAATGCTAAATATTAATAGTTATAAACAATAAATTAGTTAATAAACAATTACAAACTGAAAATTTATTGAAAAATTATTAAATTATTACTCCAATCAACTTCGAGTCAAGGTAGCACGGTATTGGTGCATCAGATGGTACCTGATTGGTTATCACCTGATTGGTTCCCGAATCACCTATCATTGTTGCCGATTTGCAAATCCGAGAGGTCACATCTAATCAGTTGTGTAGTGACTGCCAAGGAGTTCGGATCGACCTCATCATCACTTACCGGTACAAGTCAAGTTTTCAATTAACGGATTACCTGTCAATTCCTATGTTACCTAGTGTACTAGTGCAAGTGTCTAGTGTGTTTTATCAAGTGTTTTTTAATAAATACGGGAGTGTATTAATACGATTTATGGTGCGGTTCTTCATGTGTCAAAGTGCTTACTGAGGTGTTTTAATTTACAACTGTGCTTGTGTATACGGATACATTAGTGTGCTTTATAGTGTTATACAAGTGTTTTACCGTGTTTTTATAAATATTTTACCGGGTTTATTGGTGTTATTATTTACGAGTTTTTATAAATTTTTGTGAACATTTACTGAGTTTTATGGTGTTACCTATGGACATACTTGTGCTAGTGCTTTAGTGTAATTTACAGTGTAGTACAAGTGTTTTAGTGTAATTTGAGTGTGGTCGTAGAAGTGTTTTACCGTGTTTTTACAAATATTTTACCGGGTTTATTGGTGTTATTACTTACGTGTTTTTACAAATTTTTGTGAACATTTACTGAGTTATATGGTGTTACCTACGTGCTTTGACATACTTGTGCTAGTGCTTTAGTGTAATTTACTGTGTAATTATACAAGTGTTTTAGTGTAATTTGAGTGTGGTTGTAGAAGTGTTTTACCGTTATTTAACAAATATTTTACCGGGTTTATTGGTGTTATTACCTACGTGTTTAAACAAATTTTTGTGAACATTTACTGAGTTATATGGTGTTACCTACATGTTTTGACATACTTGTGCTAGTGCTTTAGTGTAATGTACAGTGTAGTTGTAGAAGTGTTTTACTGATATTTAACAAATATTTTACCGGGTTTATTGGTGTTATTACCTACGTGTTTTACCAATTTTTGTGAACATTTACTTAGTGTTACGGTGTGGTTACCTACGTTCCTTATATTTTTGCAAACGTTCTAACAAGTTCTAAATTACCCAAGTGTTTTAACCTACATTATCAAATATTTCACCGTGTATTACTAAACGTTTGCAAAATAACCGAATTCAGTAACGTAGTTATTGTACCTAGTTCATGCATGCACCCCTCAAAATCCTAAAAACTTATTAAATATCGAAACGTGTATGTCAATCAAAATGCAAATCAATAACACAGTTAATTAACCGTTGTGTTCCTTTTATGATTACAGAAGGACAAGCCGCCAAACCTGACGAAAGCAGCCAATCAATCAGTCAATCAGATGTGCTCTTGCCGGTAAAACGATCGCAGTGATGCAAGTCAGCGATCGGTGAGTCGCATGCTTTATGGTTCCTCCGGTTCCCATCATGTCGTAGGACGAATGGTCCGAAACGACACGGGAACTGGTTGTATTTTTATTATTTGAGCGAGCATAGTGACCACGACTGTACGATCGTGCAAAATTCGTACAAACTGTATTTCATTTATTAGATCAGGTCAGGGTTTTCTTGTACATTTTTTCAATTTTTTAAAATTACATAGAAGTCGGATGACCCTCCGATTTCATAGTATTCAATTCAATTTAGTTTATTAAAGTTTTCAATTTATTCAATATTTTCAAATACATATGTACAAGAAAGTTTCGCGAGATACAGATTTCGATATCAAAGTTAATTATGAATGTTTGAGTCATTTAGTGAATTTACTTTGATATTAAAAATCTGTTAAAAATGAAACATTCGATATACTTAGATTTTTGCAAAGTGTTCTTCCATTTTCTTTTTTGAAACATTAGAGTAAATTTTTTTCGGAAGACACTTTATTAGCATGTTATTAATCAAGCTTTTTAGCTCAGGATTTTCAGCACACATGAAGAAAACTGGTAGGTGAAAATATTGTTGGCCGTGTTCATTTTTATGCTTTAAACTCATGCGCGTGCTTAGATGCTACTCGCATGAGTTAGGGCAGGTGGACACGGTTTAGTTTTAAGATTTTTTGGCGATCGATAAATTGACAGTGAATTATCGACACAAGTTACACGTGTGTGTGTGGTTAGGTCGTGGACCTTGTGTCGATTACAAACTATTTATTATAGAAATATTTAAATTTTGCAAAATTCTAAAGATGCATACAAAATGCAAGTCGAGTAACTTCAAAATTATATAAAGAATTAGAAAATTGTATATAGTATAGAAAATTGTATAGTTACGAAATTATTACATGCACATATTACATTGAATATTCGAAAGAATCAGAAAATGAAATATGTAAATGTTCACTGTCGATTGTCGATCGATTTCAGCAAAAAGGTATGAACTTAGAGTGTGAATGTTGTATTGAACTCGGGTGTCGGAGACGTCCCGGGACGTACTCCCTAGGAGTAGGCTTTTTTGCACCCGGGTGGAGTGTGTGAGAATCGTGGAGTGTGTTTTTGTGAGAATGGACTTTGCAATTTTTTAAATATAGCGATAGGCAGGCAGGTAGCTTACTTCTGGTGTGATTGAGTTAGTTTTAAGTAGGTAGGGCCAGAGCAAGCTTTCATGTTTCTCTGTCCTCCGTAAAACACACGTGAGATGCTTGCATCTGGGGGGTTAACGAAAAATCGAGAAGAGAAAATCTAAATTTGAATTTATTCTATTTAATATTCTCTTGAACTCGATTGTTCGTAAGGCCAGGCCTTTTAGTTTGTAAGTCGCAGTCGTGGTTCTAGACCCGATTGCAAAAATGAAGTATACAGTGAAGTGAAGTGAAGTGAAGTGATTTAAATATTCTGCTCGGATATTCTTTTACGGACAGCGCATTCTGAGAATCGCTGGTCGTATATAATTTTTAATTTAGAGAATTTTATTCTTACGTAAAGAATTTTTCGAGTCAATATTTGTTATATAAAATTTTGATTTCGTTGTTGGTCGAAGTAAATGGATAGTTCAGTTTTATTTCTATAAAATTGTCTATCTGTTCGCGGAGATCGATACCGAAATTGAAAGTTTATGTAATGTGAAAGCAAAGAATATCCGAGTTACCGTAAAATTTCGCGAGTGATTTTTGTGAGGCTGTGCCGAAGAGAGAAGAGGCTATATGCCGAAGAGCCCCGGCAAAGTTGCCAAAGAAGAGGGGAACTATTAATGGCTGTCCATCTTAGGATGGAGAGTCATTTTGTCACTATGCTCGCTATTATTTTTTTGTATTTTATGTGTGTTTTTGAACGGTACGAAAAGTATCGTCGAGCGATACTTTGCTCGAATTTTGAGCAAAACGCTCAAAGCCCCTTCGCGATTAAATTTTGACATTTGAAAAATTTATATCCCTTCGCGATTAAATTTTGAGATTCGAGATTTTTATGTAACTTCGCGATTAGATTTCGAGATTCAAGATTTTTATACCCCTTCGCGATTAAATTTCGAGATTCGAAAATTTTATACCCCTTCGCGATTTTATTTTCATTACAATTTTCTATGTTAATTATATTTTTCTGTTTCAGGAATTGATTTTAAATTGTTATATTGTTCATTGATCGTAAATTCGTAATTTTCATTGTGTTTTCTATTTTTCGACAGTTTTGTATCATACAAAGTAAAATTTCACTTCTTCTCCCACAATTTCGCATGTTAATAAAGTTTTGTATGTTTCAGCTTTTGATTTCTGGTAAGTTATGATGTTGTTCTCTCCTCCAAAATCCGCAATTTTCATTGCGTTTCGTATTTTTTGAATGTTTTGTATCGAATAAAATGAAATTTCAATCCCTTCCCACAATTTTCTATGTTAATCAAATTTTGTATGTTTCAGCTTTTGATTTTTGGTAAGTTCTTACATTGTTCTCTCTTCGCGAATCCGCAATTTTCATTGCGTTTTCTGTGTTTCAAAATTTTTGTACCAAATAAAGTAAAATTCTACTCCTTCTCCCACGATTTCGTATGTTAATAACGTTTTGTATGTTTCAGCTTTTGATTTCTGGTAAGTTATGTTTAGTGCATTAGCTTCGCGTAAATTCCGAGCTTGTGGGAGGAAGGGTGGGCTCGGGCGCAAGTTTTTCGTCACGTATCGTGGCGAAAAACTTGCGCAAATTGTGCCTTTTATTCTAAGTTGCACTCATCTTTGCGACAATTACTTCTTACATATTAGACTGTAACAGTAGCTTATCATTTTTTTGTCAATTGCACAAAACTTAACAGAAAGTTCTTCCATTTTTCTTCCCTACCTCCTTGTTTTCTTTACAAAGTTTTATACGAGTGCAATCTTAGAATAAAAGGCACACGTAGGGTTTTTAGAATACAATATTGTATTCTAGTATGAGTGAGTGCGTGAATGAAATGTGAGTATAGGATACAGGATACATTCATCTCATCGTGGGATCATAGTCTTTTTCAAACTCCAAATTAATTTATTTCTAACTTCGAAATTTTCAACCCTCTTCGCTCTTTTATTTCTTATTCTGTATTATTTTATTATGTCATTGGTTTTTAATACGCGCTGTACTTTCATTTCATGCGTGAATTTTATTTCTAATTTCGGAGCTTTTGGATCTCCTTGTGATTTTAATTCAATTTTGTGGTTTTTAAACACTCCATCATTTTATTTTGGGTTTCAGGTTTCAAACCTCATCGTGATTTTGTTCCGAGTTTTGAGGTTCTTGAATCTCCTCGTGATTTTATTTCGTATTTTGATGTTTTCAAACTCGATTTCGATTTTTGAAGTTTTGTTTCGAATATAAAAAGATTTCATTTCTTGTACTTCAATTTTATGTCTTAATTACATTTGTATGTTCCAGGTTTTTATTTCAAGTAAGTAATTAAATGAATCTTATTTGTCTTAATTACATTTGTATGTTTCAGCTTTTTATTTCAAGTAAGTAATTCGTATTTGTCTTAATTACATTTGTATTGTTTCAGCTTTTGATTGTAAGTAAGTAATTCATATTTGTCTTAATTACATTTGTATGTTTCAGCTTTTGATTTTAAGTAAGTAATTTATATTTGTCTAATTACTTTTGTATGTTTCAGCTTTTAAATTGTAAGTAAGTAATTCATATTTGTCTAATTACATTTGTATTGTTTCAGCTTTTGATTGTAAGTAAGTAATTCATATTTGTCTTAATTACATTTGTATGTTTCAGGTTTTGATTTTAAGTAAGTAATTTATATTTGTCTAATTACTTTTGTATGTTTCAGCTTTTAAATTGTAAGTAAGTAATTCATATTTGTCTAATTACATTTGTATGTTTCAGCTTTTGATTGTAAGTATTACTTATATGTCTAATTACTTTTGTATGTTTCAGCTTTTGATTTCAAGTAAGTTATTAAATTATTCTTATGTGTCTTAATTACATTTGTATGTTTCAGCTTTTTATTTCAAGTAAGTAATTAAATGATTCATATTTCTCCTAATTATATTTGTATGTTTCAGCTTTTTATTTCAAGTAAGTAATTCAATGTTTCATGTGTGTCTTAATTACATTTGTATGTTTCAGCTTTTAATTTAATGTAACTAATTTATTGATTCATACTTGTCTTAATTACATTTGTTTGTTTCAGGCTTTGATTTTAAGTAAGTAATTAAATGGTTCATATTTGTCCTAATTATATTTGTATGTTTCAGCTTTTTATTTCAAGTAAGTAATTCAATGATTCATATTTCTCCTAATTATATTTGTATGTTTCAGGTTTTTATTTCAAGTAAGTAATTAAATGATTCATATTTCTCCTAATTATATTTGTATGTTTCAGGTTTTTATTTCAAGTAAGTAATTCAATGTTTCACGTGTGTCTTAATTACATTTGTATGTTTCAGCTTTTAATTTTATGTAACTAATTTATTGATTCATATGTACTTGTCTTAATTTCATTTGTATGTTTCAGATTTTTATTTTAAATAAGTAATCAAATTGTGCATTTTTAATTTAATTTCATTTCTATGTTTCAGCTTTTGATTTTAAATAACTAATTAAATGTGTCATATTTGTCTTAATTACATTTGTATGTTTCAGATTTAAATTTTAAGTAAGTACTTGAATATTTCACAAATATATTGTTATTTCATTTGCATGTTTTCCTCGAGTCGACTCGAATTTTATTTCATTTCATTCCGAAAATGTTAAACCTTCTACTTTTACATGAACATTTATTAATTTTGCATCTGTTTTCTCCTTTCGCATTTCTGATTGTTACAGCATAATCATCCAGGACTATCCTTCACCGATGGATCCGCTAATTTTAACTTAATTTTAAGTTGCGTACAAAATATTGTAATACACTGTAGTATGCATGCATGCATGTGTGAAATGCGTATATACAAAACTTGAAGATATCATCGAGGGATCATCAAGAAATCATCGAGGGATGCGTGCGTTAGTTTTAAGTTAATTGTAATCTCGTGGGAGGGTGGGTGGGTCCCTGTAAGTGCCTCTAATCCTAACTTGCACTCATTTTCACAATTCGTGAACTTTTTACGCGTTAGTTTGTAGTATACCCAGCTATTTTTTGTCAATTGGTCCAAACCCAAGTGGATCATTGGGGGTTGATAGCGCTGTGAACACGCGGCAGGGTTGAGCTGCAAAGGCTGGTGTAGCGCCAGGGACACATCTCTGCGAGGCATTTTGATTGAAGCACCTTCTCGACTTGCCGCCTCACGGCGTGGGTCTCCTCTCTGCGGTCAGCCTCCCTTCAAACGGGAGCGGGGAGAAATGGGAGACCCTTCGCGGATGTGTCACTCGTTCTTATCAGTTTTTTCGGTTCAATTCGGTCTCGTGGTTCACGTAAGTCACTATTGACTACCCTTTGACCCACGAAGGCGAGGATCACTTGGCGAGAAATGCTGATCCACCTTTTAGCAGAAAGTTCTTCTAACTTTCTTTCCTTCTAGTAGAAAGTTCTTCTAACTTTCTCCCCTTCCCTTGCTTTTTTACCTCGTTATAGATCATTCGAGTGCAAGCTTAGAATAAGAGGTACGCGGCGTTTAGAATAAGTTAAGCGTGTGCGTATGCGAGTACTGTTTAAAATTGCACTCATTTTAATTAGCGAACTTTAACGCGTTAGATCATAGTATTACCTCTCTTCCTTTCTTTCTCCTTTACGGTCTCATTTTACGTAATGCGAGTGCAATTTTATAACAGAGTGTGTATGTGGGATCCCACGAAATTAGTATTAAGTTTATAAGTGAGTTGAGCGCTTACAATTCTAACTTGCATCCATCAATACGTGAATTTTTCGCGCTAGAGTGTAGTATTAATCGGTATTTCTCTGTCGATTGGTCCGAACCCAAGTGGATCATTTGGGGTTGGTAGCGCTGTGAACACGCGGCAGGGTTGAGCTGCAAAGGCTGGTGTAGCGCCAGGGACACATCTCTGCGAGGCATTTTGATTGAAGCACCTTCTCGACTTGCCGCCTCACGGCGTGGGTTTCCTCTCTGCAGTCAGCCTCTCTTCAAACGAGAGCGGGGAGAAATGGGAAACCCTTCGCGGATGTGTCACTCGTTCTTGCCAGTCTTTTCGGTTCAATTCCGTCTCGTGGTTCACGTAAGCCACTATTCGACTACCATTTGACCCATGAAGGCGAGGTCCACTTGATAGAGAATGCTGGTCCACCTTCTTGCGAAAGTTCTTCTAACTTTCTTGTCTTCTAGTAGAAAGTTCTTCTAACTTTCTGATTTTGTAGTAGAAAGTTCTTCTAACTTTCTCTTCCCCTTGCTTTTTATCACCGTCTTTAGATAACACGGGTGCAATCTTAGAATGCGAGCGTGAGTTTTAAATTGTACAGCGTGCGTGCGGTGCAAGTTCTTTGCTATTTTGTAGTAAAGAACTTGTACAGAGCCTACGGGCTAAGTAGAGTCAGAACTCATTTATCCTTCTGATAAATGAGGTTGCAATTGGAGGGTGGTTGGGATTTGGAGATAGGGTGGGTCACGAACGTAGCCACCTCCACGTGGTGTGACCTGGTAATCGATATTATTCTCTAAGTATTTTTGAAAAAATCTTTAGAGAATGATATCGAGCTGAGAGCTACGAACTTTCATTTATTTTTCATTTCATTTTATTATACATGTATACTCATATGATGTATGTTCATCAGATTCATATAACATATCCTCATATGAGTTTTCATATCATGTATCATATGTTTTGTGATACATTTTTAAGTCATACTATACATGTACATATGATACACTTATTTCATATGATGATGTGCATATGATATATTATTGAATTCATATAACATATCCTCATATGATTTTTCATGTCATATGTCATATGTTTTGTGATACATTTTTAAGTCATACTATACATGTTCATATGATACACTTATTTCATATGATGTATATTCATATGGTATATTATTAGATATGTATAACATATCCTCATATGATTTTTCATATCATATGACATATGTTTTCTGATACATTTTTAAGTTATACTATACATGTTCATTAGAGATACTTCTTATTTCATATGATCTATGAAATTATTGTATTATCTGATTCATATGATATATGCTCATATGATTTTTCATATCATATGACATATGTTTTATGATGCATTTCTTACATCATATGACACATGTTCATATGATATACTTATTTCATATGATGATCATATGACATGTTTTTAATTTTATATGACATGTATACACGTATGACATATTTTACACACACGATACATGTTCATATAGTACATTTCATTAGATACAATGATGCTATGACACATGATACATTTTGCACATCATATATCATTTTATACACATTTTTTTTAATCAACAGGTAACGCATTGCAACAAGTGGTTTTCTGTCAGGAAATAAAATAAAGGGAACGCATTAGCTTTCGGTTTTGGTTACAATTATTTATTTCCATTGTCCTCTTTGGCTCCAATACATATAATACTTGATATATAATGATTCAATAATGTTCATTAAATACGAAGTACGAAACCTATCTACGCTAAATTCGTCTACAATCGATACCTTCATTTTTTATTCGCCATACAATATCGTCAATACAAATGAAACGTTCGGTAATAAATTATTAGGTAGGTAAGCGTTTATTTTATCAATTTTTTTTTTTGTTGTTTTTGGTTTCAATCATTCCTTTCTCTCACACGTGCATTCTTTTCCTTTCTTTCGCTCTCAATCATCCTAATATTACACAGAATCACACGAAGCGTAAAACCGAACCTACCACGGATCAAACGAGCCATTTTGAAAAAAGTTCACGATAGAAATCCCGCAACTATCGATCGATCGCCTTCGTTCCTTATAAAATTATCTTAAACAACGAGAAAACGTTTTAAGCATCGATGGGAAGACCGTGTGAACTACGAGAAGGCGTTCATCAAACACGAACGAACGAATTATGTGTCTGTGTATGTTGTGTAAAAACCTCGAACGACTTTTCATCGAGCAGTCACGGTGAAACGAAACGACACGTATTTTTTTTTTAATGAAGTTTTACCCCGCATTGTGCTACGGCCATTTTGTTGTGTTTCTTTGTTTGGTGACAATCACAGCCCCACGTTGAATAGTCGAACGAAGAGAAAGAAATAACGACAGAATGTCTCCTTTTTCTTGACTTACGTCGTGTCGACCATTTTCAGGGCAGGATTAAGGCTTTTTAACACCTTTTATTTTTACATTTTGATAGGTGTGTGTTTGGAATTTTGGGGTTGTGAGATTTGGGGATGTAGGATTTGGGATCATTGCAGTTTTGGGGGCTTGGAGATCTGGATAGGATTTGAGATTTTTGGGTTTTGGGCTTGTGAGATTTGGGATTTTTTAAATTTTGGGGGTGTGAGATTTAGTGGTTTAGGATTTGGGATTTTTGGAATTTTTATGCTTTATAAGTTGGGGTGTAGGATTTGGGATTTTTGGAATTTGGGGTTGTGAGATATGGGGATGTAGAATTTGGGATTTTTTAAATTTTGGGGTTGTGAGATATGGAGATGTAGGATATGGAATTTTTTAAATTTTGGGGGTGTGAGATTTAGGGGTGTAGGATTTGGGATTTTTGAAATTTTTATGTTTTATAAGTTGGGGTGTAGGATTTGGGATTTTTGGAATTTTGGGGTTGTGAGATATGGGGATGTAGAATTTGGGATTTTTTAAATTTTGGGGTTGTGAGATATGGGGATGTAGGATATGGAATTCTTTGAATTTTTATGTTTTATAATTTTGGGTGTAGAATTTGGTTATCTTTGGAATTTTGGGGTTGTGAGATATGGGGATGTAAGATTTAGGTTTATTTAAACTTTGGGGTTGTGAGATTTGAGGATGTATCATTTGGAACATATAGAATTTTGGGGTTGTGAGATTTGGGGATCTAGGATCTGTGATATTTGGAATTTTTATGTTTTATAATTTGGATTGTACGATTTGGAATCATTGGAATATTGGGGTTGTGAATTTTGGGGATGTAAGATATGAAGATGTAGGATTTGTGTTTTTTTAAATGTTGGTGTTCTGAGATTTGGGTGTTGAGGATTTGGTATATTTGGAATTGTGATGTTTAATAATTGAGGATCTATGAGTTGGAATCTTTAGAATTTGAGGATCTAATATATGGAATCTTTGGAATTTGAAGATCTGTGATCATTGGAATTTTGAAATTTTTACACTTTTAAACTTTATGAGATTTATGGAACTTCAACACTGGAATTTTTAGATTGATGAGATTTTAACACTGTGCATCTTTGAGGTTCATAAAAAGTGTTTTGAGTGTCCTAAGATCTCGACACTTGAGAGTTTGAAAGTTTAACGATTTGTAAACTGAAATATTTTAAACTTGAAAATAATTTTGGAACTTAGATATTGGTACGTTTCTGGGACTTTAAGGTTTAAGATTTATAAAATAAAAAACAGTAGAATCTTGAATTTTGAGATTCTGTAATTTTAATCCAGCCCTGACTTTCGACTGCCTTTCAATCTTTCCCAAATTCGAACAGATCTCATTCTCTCTAAGTTTAAATTTTCTTCGCTATCAGATGCTATGAATGCTACAAAATGTGCACTAGAGATGTCTATGGATGTTCGTTTAATTCTAGCCACCATAACTAGCGACATATTCCAAATGTTATCGAATAGTGTTTTACATTACTTTCTTGCTGATGATGAAGTGAGATGAAAAATAAAAAGAAGAATGTACAGTAGAACTCTGTTCATAATTTATAAGAAAATTGTTAGTTGCAAACATATGAACTTATGTACGATATAAATAACACCATATAATAAAAATATAAATAAGAGTATAACTTCTATTAATAATTATTTTACAAATTTATTTGAAAAGCTAGAGGTTCATTAGAAAATTCATTTCAATAGAAAACCAAAGTGTTAAAATTTCAATAATTCATATTTGACAAAAATATTTTCATATGAAAATCAAAAACGAACCACAGCTTTCTTACGTGTGATGATGTCTTTTACCACACATTATTAAAGTAAAAATAATTTAAAATTGTAATCAAAGCAATAATGAATTATTACAAAATTAAACAGAGTTATACTGTACGAATTAATGAAAGTATCACGAGAAAGAATTTATTGCTTTCATCATGATGGATATCATTTACTGTTTTAAATAGTAAAGTAGATGATAGTTTTTTTTTTAAATTTAATGAAACAGAAGCATTACCCTGCATCACCAAAATACGACAGAAATTGTATCCTACGTTTTGCACACGAATTACAATGTTGAAACAGCTGGAGATATATGCTGATCAATTTTGAGAAAGTCAGAAGATTTAAGAGCGTTAATAGAAGTAGAGAAAGATCGCTATGAGGCTACGTTCGAATAAGATTTTTACGTTGCGTTCAATTGACCGTTCTGATGTACAGTATCGAGAACGGTAGGCTTCCTTGAGGAAAACGGCGATATAGGAGAAGGAAAGTCCACTACTCATTCTTTCTTCGTTAATTTAGCAATTTTACAAATATGTAGGGTTGCAAATTTGGTGGAAATTTGGGAATTTGGGCAAATGATAATTTTGGAATTTTGGGGATTTTGGGAATTTTGGGATTTTGGAATTTGAGGATTTAGGGATTTAGGGAATTAGGGGTTTAGGGGTTTAGGGAATTAGGGGTTTAGAGGTTTAGGGATTTTGGAATTTTGGAATTTTGGAATTTGAGGATTTAGGGATTTGAGGATTTAGGGGTTTAGGGATTTTGGAATTTTGGAATTTTGGAATTTAGAGATATGGGGATTTACTGATTTACAAATTGTGGTAACTAGGGAATTAGGAATCTAGGGATGTAGGAATATGGGGGTTTTGGAATTTGGAAACTAGAGAATTTGGAAACTTGAAAATTTGGTAATTTGGAAAATTTAGAATTTGGAAATTTAGGAATTTGGAAAATATAAAATTTGGAAAATTTAGAATTTAGAAAGGGTAGAATTTGGAAATTTGGGAATCTGGAAAATTTAGAATTTGGAAAATTTGAAATATGGAATCTAGGGAATTTGGAAAATTTAGAATATGGAAATTTGGGAATCTGGAAAATTTAGAATATGGAAACTAGGGAATTTGGAAAATTTAGAATTTGGAAAATTTGGAATATGGGATCTAGGGAATTTGAAAAATTTAGAATTTGGAAAACGTAGAATTTGGAAAATTTCGAATTCTGAAACATGAAATTTGTAAAACGTAGAATTTGTAAATTTCATAACTGGGAAACTATAGAATTTGGAAGCTTGGAATTTTGAAAACTTGGAACATAGAAACCAGGAAATTCGAAAATTTGGGAACTTGTAAAATTTAGAATTTGAGAATTCAAGAACCCGTAGAAATCTTGAAATTCAACTATGCACAAATTTCAGAGTTCATACATTCAAGAATTCCCAAATCACAAAATATGAAAACGCCATAAAACCTGAACATTAAAATACCCGAAAATTTCCATCTTTCCCCAAACTCGAAGTAGTCGAACACTATTCCTAACCCAAAAGGAAGTCCCTAAATCACCGTCTTTAAAATCCCTTTCGATTTCTAAACCGCGTCTAATCGCATAGAACTACAGTCGTGTTTTTGGCATCAGTCGCGTATAATAAAATGTAGAAAAATCTATATTTTATTAAATCGTGCATCGACGCGCACTGTAAATTCATTTTGTTGGATAAAATCGACGAAAGATAAAGCTTACAATTTACGTAGGTGTTTTTTTTCTTCCGTAAATACGTTATCCTCCATTAAATTCTATATCGAGTATCAAATCCGAGACACATCGAAGAGAGACTTTTATCTACTGAACCAGCTATTCAATCAACTATCCGTTTTTTCCCATACGTTTATATAAACCGCTATAAGCTCAGAATATAATATGTATATATAATAAATATATGTATATTAGATGAATTTATCGAGGGTTCCCGAACGTGGATACAAAGAGTTTTTAAAATGGAGTCAATTCGAGTAAGTTATATATTAATGCACGTGATTAGAAGAAAGCCTGAGTGAGGTGAAAAAAAAAAATGATCAGAAGTTAGCGTTGACGGCACGACAATGTCAGTTTTTCCCAAAATTAAATCCAAGAATCTTATTATATACTTATCAATTAGCGTTATTAATAATGCGTTAAAGTAATCGATTATCATAAGACGTTTAGACATGTTCAAGAGGTTATATACGTGTTATCGATAAATATTAGCTTAAACAAGATTTTTGTACTTTCTTAGAAAATCGCGTAGCACGAGTAAACTAATTCAGCTTCGTCTAATTAAAAATCATAGAAGGTTACTGCGATTGTAGCGCCATTAACACCGACTTTTAAGAACGATTTCCGACCGTGGAAACTATGAGAATTCCTAGATCGGGTAACGTTAAAAAATATACCGATCCCGGGTATCAATTTGCGAGCTAACCTGTCGCTATTAACGCATGCGGAAATTAATTACCGGAAATTATTGTCATCCGTATATTTCTAGAACTCGTTAACTAACTAATCGTCGTCTAACGTAGGACATCAACGGAGAGATCTGAACGGCGGTGTGCGAAGCGCTGATATTATAGTTACGATTCGTTAGATTAAGATCATCCGAACATGGAAAGACTACGATTGGAAAATTTATTGTTCGCGGGTGTCGAATTGGCGGATATTCGACTGGGTTCGATCGATTAGCAATTGATTTGGGAATTTAGAAATTGGTGAAGTGAGTGTTTGCATTTTTCTTTTGGATTTTGAGGAGAAGGAAATTTGGGGATCTAGGGATTTTCAGATGAAGAGATTCGAGGATCTAGGGATTTTGGGGTATTGTAATTTGGGGATTTAGAGTTTTGAGGATTTGAGGATTGGTGGATCTAGGGATTTTGAGTTAGAGAGATTCGAGGATCTAGGGATTTTTATATAGAGAGATTCGAGGATCTGGGGATTTTAGAGTAGAGACATTCGAGGATCTAGGGATTTTGGGGTATAGTAATTTGGGGATTTAGAGTTTTGAGGATTTGGGGATAGGTGGATCTAGGGATTTGGGGATTTAGGGATATGGGGATTTAGGGATTTGTGAGTTTAGGAATTTGGGGATATAGGGATTTGGGCATATAGGGATTTGGAAATATAGTAATTTGGGAAATATTATAATTTGGAAATGTGGAAATTTAGAAATCAAGGAATTTTGGGGTTTAAGGACTTGGGATTTTAGGGATTTGGGGGTTTAGGGATTTAGGGATATAGGGATTTGGGAATATAGTAATTTGGGAATGTAGGTATTTGGGAATATAGTAATGGGGAAATATTATAATTTGAAAATGTGGTAATTACAAATCTAGGGATTTGGAAATGTAGGAATTTAGAAATGTTGGGATTTGGAAATACAGTAATTTCGAAATACGATATGGAACCTAACCTAACCTAAATAAAACTATGACTTGGAACCTAACCTAAATGAAACTATGACTTGAAACCTAACCTAAATGAAACTGAGTCGGAACCTAACCTAATCTAAGTGAAACTATGACTTGAAACCTAACCTAACCTAAATAAAACTGACTTGGAACCTAACCTAACCTAAATGAAACTATAACTCGAATCTAACCTAACCTACATGGAAATAGGATTCAGAACCTAACCTAACCTAAATATGATTTAGAACCTAACCTAATAAATTCATCAAATCAGTCGAATATCCGCTCATTCGATTATCAATTACTATGAATCTATTGCATGATTAATTTCTATGGCCGCTCTTTTTTTCAACTAAAATTCAAAGGTGATCGAACATTCGGATGATGGGTAATATTACACCACAGGCACGAAACAGTCCAACTAACAGCAGTCGTCCCTATTCGGTAATCACGTAATAGTATTTTATTTTTTTATTTTTCATTATGTGTACGTATATTTAATAAATTACGATTTGCACTATATACTTCGTTCGTTAGCACTAGTGTCGGTATTTCTTTTCATCGGAGTCGCTGAACAGCCACGAAGCGAACATTTGACGTTCCACAAACGTGACACGCGTGTTTCGAGTAAAAATTTGTTACCTTTTTTTAGAAGAGATAGGCACAATCGATGGCAACGATGAACTTTCGGGAAAAAAGTGTATCGCGCGTTGCTTCGATCAGTCGTTCTTGGATCGTTAACCCTTTGAGTGCTCTCGACGTATATATACGTTCTATAGCTACGACTTTCATTTCCTTTATTCTCAAAATAATACGAATTTTGTATCAACGCTGATACAATCGTTAATTATTATTGTTGATTAACTTATTAATTACAATTCGAAAATATATCATTTGAGAGATAGATACAAGTATTTCATCAACGCGATTTATGATTAATATTTAAATACCATACATTATAAAATTACTAATAGTTAACTTTTTGAAAATTTTGTAAGTTAGCAATGTTACCGACAGTACTTTCGTGAGTTAGCAACGTTACCGACAGGGATTTCGTGAGTTAGCAACGTTACCGACAGTGAAAATTTCGCGAGTTAGCAACGTTACCAACAGTAAAAATAATAAATAAAAATAAACTAGTATTCAAAAACAACACAAGCTTAGTAAAATACAGAGAGTTTGTAGATTAAAAATGATTTGAACACACTCAAAGGGTTAAATAAACGTTCCCTTGATTCAACGAGTATTTTTCCCCCACAGTTTCACTAAATGGCATCATCTACGAGTACTAACTGTTCGGACACTTCAGGAGCGTTGATTTACATACATCAGAAATTCTCCTGCGACGAACAAACGAAATTCCACGAACACCTAATCGTCGCTTGAATAATTGAGGTAGAATTATACACGGGTAAATTCGGGATGTACGCTACGAAATGTCGATGAATGGAAACGGAAAATAATAATCGTTCCGCGAGCTTGAATATTAAGAAGCTTCCTCGAAGCGCAATATGACCGTGATTACTAAGAGCGTGTAACTTCGAGTTATTGTTAAAATTATTGTTACATATCTAACGATATTATCGATACATGTTACACTTACCAACTGATTCTATCTAACGACTAGAAACCCGATCTATGTGTACTATCACCACTGGTTTACGTTTATATACGAGAACTCCATTTTCGACAGGAAACAACGAAGTCGACCTAACGCGAAGCTGTATCTGTAGATCTCGAATCCCTGAACATCTATCAATTACTGCAGATTTTTAATTTATAAATTTCTACACACTTGAAACTACTGATTTTTAATTTAAAAATGTCTACAGACTTGAAACTGCTGATTTTTAATTAAAAATTGTCTATAGACTTGCAACTCCAGATTTTTAATTAAAAAATGTCTGCAGACTTGAAACTGCTGATTCTGAATTTAAAAATGTCTACAGACTTGAAACTGCAGATTTTTAATAAAAAAATGTCCAGAAACATGAAATTGCAGATTTTTAATTATAAAATGCCTTCAAACTAGAGACTGCAGATTTTTAATTATAAAATGGCTCCCAACTAGAGTCTGCAGATCTTTAATTAAAAAATGCCTGCAGAGTAGACTGCATAAGAAGTTTAAATTGTGAAACAAGATATTGAAGATTTTCTCAAAAAGTCTATTTCTAATATGGAGATCTATCCAGCAAAGAAAATTACTTTCAAGTATTAATATCGTTAAAATCTGTATCTAAAAGAAAGTTCAGCTAAAAATTTACTACCATAAAAGTTCGAAATTGAGAGTACACGTCGGTGTAAAAATGAATGATTAAAAATCCAAAGCATCTATTACTAATTTAAAACGAATCAGATCTACCAGTCGAGCTTCGCAGATCGTTGCTAGTTGAACGATACCCCACCAATCAGATTGAACAACGAAAACTCGTCTCCACCCTTAAAAAATATTTGTGCCGTTTTATACAAAGAAAAAACTTAAGCTTACTCCCCCTTACTATTCTAACGCGAAATAAAGTATGATACAGAGTTTGTACAAACGCGTCGCGTTACACAACCGATGAAACATCAGTTTGAAATTCCTGCGAGGTTATACGCGTACACGCTCCACGAAATCCGCGTAATTACACTCTAGGAACATTTTGGGGATGCGAAGTCCACCGATCCGAGGCTTCCGTTTCCGGTTTCGCGCCTCGTTTCAATGACGAACCGATCGTGTCAGTCGATTGTACCAAGCTTCTAATTAAAGTCGACTAAAACGATCGGTCATCAAACAACAGATCGCTCTGTTGGTCGCATTCTTTGTGCCAACTCTGTATAATACATACAGAATCGATCTTCTATTTAATATATAGATAGATAGATAGATAATATAGCTGTAAGTACGAGAAATGCATGACTGGTCGACGTTTAGCTCGCTTGAACTTAAAGTTCTATGTACAAACGTACGTTTACCGACGCTAAAATCGCTCGTTTCGTTGTTCTCGAGCGATTTTCAAGCGTCTCGCGACCGCCATCTTGGATCAAGATGGTCTTCGCGTATGATCGGAACTACTGGATTTATCCTGGATAAGACACTATCGACGCGATACGCGAGGTGTAAAATATTCGACTCATCTTTGTGTACAAAGAACGAGCTCCTCGATACGGTTTTAACAGCGATTAATTTACAGCTTTCGACGAGGATCGTTGTGGAATACAAAATACAAGCTGCTTGTACAATCGCTCATGATTTACCCTTTACGTACCGAATTCTTGCTTTATATAATATCGTAGCCTTATATACCAGTAAGATTTCATTAATATTCATTGGTAACTCTCTGTCAGGGGTTAACTAAAATACAATCCCAAAAATATTAACACGTCACAAAAATCGCAATTCCATGACAGACGTTTTTTACATTCAAGTTTGTATAATAAACAAGTCAACGTGTTAATACATAGTCGTGTCAATTCCCCCGTACGAAAAGGGTAAATCGTTGTCCGAACTGAATCATGAGAATTGTTCGAAATGTCTCAAGCACGTTTCGTCAGCGGTTACAAAGACGACTATGTTGCAATCGTTCCGCGCGAAACATCGAGTTTCGCTTCTCGATTCGTCGTGCCGGTTTCGGGACTCGATTTGAAAAATACATCGTTAACGCACGCGTCTCGGCCGAATCGAGAAGCCGGAATCGCAAAACGTGTTAATCTCGAACGACGAGATTTCGAGACAAGTGAGCCAACGTGTCTTTGCCACAAAGTACGTCCCTGACCGCCCTGCTGCCGCCCCCAGGTCACCCTCTATCGCCGTCTCCTGCCCCATCGTTTCTGAGCCGATTTCAATTTTTCCTTATCGTCGTTCGCAATTTTTGCGTTTGATTTGCAGCCTGGCATCGATCGCGAACTACACGAGCGAAAAGCGAGTTGATCGTTTAATTTTATCTTTCGCAAAATCATTCGGTGACGAGCGTGAAATCTGACTGTATGTCAGCTAATACCTTTACGAGATGATTATGTTCATTTTTTGATATTCATGTTTTGGTGTTCGTATGGCTGTTTCTAGGGATGTTTAAAATCGGTACTGATTGGTGCAATGTGGGATTCATAAAATTGTATTGACGGGTGTAGTGTAGGATTATTTTGATGGTAGGTGGTTTTGGGATTTTGAGATTTGGGAATTTGACGATGTGTGAGATTACGGATTTAGGGATTTAGGGATTTGGGGTTTGTGGAATTTGGGGATCTAGGGATCTGGGGTTTATGGAATTTAGGATCTAGGGATATGGTGTTTATGGAATTTGGGATCTAGGGATTTGGGGTTTGTGGAATTTGGGGATCTAGTAACTTGAGGATTCTCGAATTTGGGGATTTAGGAATTTGAGGTTTGTGGAATTTGGGGATCTAGGGATTTGGGATTTATGGAATTTGGGGATTTAGTAACTTGACCATTCTGGAACTTTGGGATCTAGTAACTTGACGATTCTGGAACTTTGTGATCTAGTAACTTGAGGATTCTGGAACTTTTGGATCTAGTAACTTGAGGATTCTAGAACTTTGGGATCTAGTAACTTGAGGATTCTGGAACTTTTGGATCTAGTAACTTGAGGATTGTGAACTTTAGGGATCTAGTAACTTGAGGATTGTAGAGTTAAGACACCTAGGAATTTGAGAACTATTGTGGATGTTCAGAAATTTGTAAATCAATGGATTTAAGAATGTAAATATTTGAAAATAAATCTGTGATTATTACAGGAAAGTTGGTAATTAGGAAACGTTGAAATCTGGGAACTAAAGTTGAAATTTGAATATTTAATCTAGGAATTTAGGAATGTGAACCTTTAAGAATCTAGGAACTCAGGAATGTGAATTTTTAAGAATCTAGGAACTTAGGAATGTGAACCTTTAAGAATCTAGAGATTTAGGAATGTGAACATGTGAGGAACCTCGGGATTTTTCGAAACCTACTTAAATTCCTAATACAAGGAAGTTTACCACATACAATTAATCCCAAATTGCACCATAACGAACAACAAAGAAAGAAATTATAAAACAGATAATATAATAGACAATATTATAAAACAAAGGAAAGACTCAGAAAGGTATATCGAAAGCTCAGTAAAATATTCCTAATTTCCATGAAACAAATGCAGATTTCACGCCTTTCATAGCTGATGCACACGCAATAAGCAATACCGCCTGGCTACACGAATACACCTCGCCAGACATGCTAATTAGCGATATCTCAATTAATCATTGCTGGACGTTGAAAGCAGTTTTCGAGAAGCATCAGCAGCACGTTCGCTAACGAGCACCATGAACGATGGAAAAGATCGACGCTTTCAGAGATATTCAATCGAAGATCAAAGTTGGTTCGACGCTTAAAAAGTGGAAGTTGGCCTCTAAAAATGGTTTCACCTCTAAAAGGCACTCTCCGATCGTACCGAATTATTATTGTCGTATCACCAACTTTTCTACATGGAAGAACGATTCCACGGCGCGACAATTATCCCCCGGGAGTCTCGGAACAAACGAGAACGTGCTCGTTAAGTGAACGTGCCGTTCGATATATTTCTTTGCCGCCGAGAACGACGGCAAATCAAGGCTTACGCACTAGTTACGCAGTTTATTGCTTCGACAAAATGGCGCCGGAGTGAAAGCAAAGCCACTATTTAGCCACGGACTTGCCTGAAGCGCAGCGTTGTTCGCTCAACATTTCCTCGTCTGATATGGCCGCGTTATTGCCACCGTGATAGTTTCATCGCGCTTAAATGGCCGTTCGGCGCGATGAAACTCGATTGCACGCTTAATTGTGTCGCGTTCGGATTATAAGACATTACACGATCTTATCCTTCGGATCCGAAGGCCGTTACATTGTATAAAGTCACGTGTCTCGGTGCAGAAGCTATTTTCTCGGATTTATCGCTATAAAAAATCGTGTTCTCGATCGGAAAGCCCACGGATCTATATTGAGCAGAAACGTTAGCTAGTTCGCTGGTATAGCTTGGTGCTCGAAGCGATTACGTTGTCGAAACGTACACGTCGACGATCCGATCGGTACCTTTGAGCGTCTCAAAGATCACCGGCTCGATTGTTATTCGGTGTGCTCGTTTATACTTATCATCTAGGTCTCTTACGTTTATCGTGGCCGCCGATCGCGACCAATAGCACCGGTCGATTTAGATACTTAAGACGAGCTTTTCAGAAATCAGCTTTTAAGTCGGGTCTTGTAATTCGGTATTCGAATGCAAGCTTTCGTGAGCTTTGGAATGAATTCTGTCCAAGGGATTTCTCTACGACACGAATGTGATACGGTTCAAATATTTCGCTTGCCTTTGCGTTCAAACAAATTCTGTTTCAGGCATCCGTGCAGTTTTTAATATATTTATTGTCAAATTGAGAGAGTTTTAAGATTATTCTGTTATTTCGAGAAACTCAAGACATGAACGTGAATACAGTGGACGCTGAACATGTTTAACCCCTTGACGTCACACTCGTGACGCACTGTGACGCACCGTACTATTTTCATTGCAATTGAATTTTGGTACCATTCAAATCATCCTGCTACCAGTTTCAAGTAACTCAAGACATGTACACGAATGAATACGGTGCGTCATACTCGTGACGCACTGTGACGCACCATACTAATTATCATCGCAATTGAATTTCAGGTTCAATTCAAATCATTCTGCTTCTAATTTGAAGTAACTCAAGACATGTACAGGAATAAATACTGTGCGTCGTGACGCACTAGTGTGACGCACTTTACTACTGAATTATGGGTTCAATTTGAATTATCTTCATAATCAAGGTAATTTTGAACATTGAACCTTGAACCTGGAACAAGGTCCTGAATGTTCTTTATTTGTCATTGTAGCAGTAGATAACTATTGACGCAAACTGAATGACGCAACCGAAAATTGTCAAGGGGTTAATTTGTGATATTGTAATAGTTTGAAGTATTTATATGAACAGAGCATAATGTATAAATGAAAACCACACGGACGGTAGAGAGGAAATCCCTTGGAAGAAATTGGAGAGGGTTAACGAACGAGCACCGTGGTTCCCTGAAGGAGGTCCCCGAGGTCTCGACGTGTACGCTTCGCTGGGGCAGGCGAGGGTTCTTCCTAGAAAAGTAGAAAAGAAACCCGGGTGCGGCGAGCGTCCCCCTTGGCCCGTCGGGCCATCCCAAACTGTCAGACGGACGGGTCGCTGCCGGGGGCGGAGCCCGTCTTGCTGCCGTCGACACCAGCACCGCCACCGTCGCCGTCGGCGCCCGCACCCTCTCCGCCCCTGTACGGCGAGCCGCCGGCCCCACGCGCCGACAGACCTCGGAAATCCAGGTTGTACTGAAAAATAAGTCCGATTTAATTAGATTCATTTTTTGGATTTCATGGGGGAAATTAACTAGGACACCACCGGTCGGAGGATAAATGTCTTGGGACTTCTCATAAGATTTCGGAGCATTCCACTTCTAACATCCCCAAATTTCTAAATTTCCAACTTCCTAAATTCCAAAAGTGTCAGATCCCAAAATTCCAAAAACCCAAATTCTCCAAATTTCCAAATTTCTAAATCCTAAAATTTGTAAATCCCCAAATCCTCAAATCTCCAAATCTTCAAATTCCCAAATCCACAAATCCACAAATCCCCAAATCTATAAATTTGTAAATTTCCAAATTCCAAAATTTCCAAGTCCCTAACACCTCAAGCCCCCAAATTCCAAACTTTCCCTAGAAACTCCAAATTTACAAATCCCCAAATCCTCAAATCTCCAAATTCCCAAATCCATAAATCCCCAAATCTATAAATTTGTAAATTTCCAAGTTCCAAAATTTCCAAGTCCCTAACACCTCAAGCCCCCAAATTCCAAAATTTCCCTAGAAACTCCAAATTCCACAACTTCCCCAAAACCCCAAATTCCACAACTTCCCCAAAACCGTAAATTTTTCGCATCTCCCTAAAGAGCAACAATAAAATAACGTTACCGCTAAAATAATACAGAGGCCCAAATTGAATATCCCCGATAATGAAGTCAGAATATCTTCAATAATTGATTATGATCACAAAGAGGCCGATAATTATAGATCAATAATATCCTAGAATTAATTTCCACGTATAATAAGGAATAATTAATGCGCGCTTAAGTACATAATCAAAATCTAATTACTCTTATCTCCATTAAGCCCCAAAACATTTTCCCCCGACGTATCGATTTTCTAGTTAACATCGTAAATGAGCTCGTTTAATAGCATCGTGACTGTTAATAATGCTCTCACCGTGATAATACGCAAACATTATTATCGTTACTTTGTTACAAGAAAGCTAATTTTATTTCAAATTCCAAAGTTATCATTGTTATACCAAAGCATCTCACGAAGATCACGTACGAGCAACGGCTTATTTTTGCATAAAAAATAAGCACAATTTCGTGATTCCCTGACAATGATTGAACTGTATAAAAATTGAATTACATTCCGTTCCTGCAATAGAAAGCTGAAAACAGTAAACTAGATCGATTAGCAATAGATCGATACAGGTACGCGCAAGTTGGCGTACGGAATCAGTACAACTCGTTAATCGAAGCGAAAGCAAAAACCGTGATAAAATTACAGTAAGAAAAAACACTCAAGCAAACTTACCGTTTCGGGCAGAAAGAAGCCTACGCGTAAAATGCCACATGAAAAAAGAAGCGTTAAGAAAAATCACCGTATAATCTGATCGATCGATATTCACGGGCCGAGCTTATACCCCCGCGGATACGGAGGCTTTAAATCCGAGAATTAAGTACGTTCGTTGAAATTTTCACGAGACCAGTGAACTCGATTAACCCAGTTCGCGAGAGTAAGTTTCCCGCGAGAAGTCTGGCCGTGGTCTCGATCGATGCGACCGTTCGCGTGCAATAAGCAACGTAAAAAAGTAAAGAGGCAAAAAAACTGAGGGGAAACCAAAGTCGAACCTGTGCAACGTAAAGAACAACGCTTCGTGGTGTGCGCGTGGTAACGTAGCGGTTGCACGCGCGAGTACGCGCGAGCATCGGCGATCTGTCTCTGTTATCTGGGCAGAGTGGCGTGTCTTAAGTGCTGCAGCTGTGCGTGGTGCAGCTGCAGCTGCAGCATCTGTAGATTCTGCAGACAATGCGGTGCCTGCGGTCCACAACTGGTAGTTGTGGTCGTCGAAGAGTATGGCAGGACCGAGGGATGCACGAAGGACGCGGAATTTCGTGAACCGGTGCTCGAACCAGTCGATTGCGGTACCACGGACGGGCTGAATAATGGAAAATTCAGACCAGGTGCACGTAGAATGCCGTGCAGCTGGGCCGAGGTCAAAGGATGAGGGTGCACGTAAGGACTCGTCGAGGGTAATAATTGTGGGCTAACTGGGTACAAGCAATCCTCTTCGCCCAGCCCGGGCACCGTCGTTGGGCTCACCTCCACGTACTGCGGCATCGTGATATTGTGCTATTCGATGAATACATGGAACGACACACTTTAGGCGTGATACGATACATCCTGCGATCTCCACTACTCTGTGCGAATATTTCTCCTCTATGTTTCTCTTAACTCATTTACTTCGTTTTAGTTTGTTTTTTATTATTCGAGTTTTACTTGATCTGGGAGTTCACTTTTGATGAGAGCTTATGTATGGTAAAAGCGAGCTTTCAATTTTTATATACTCAATAACTATTACTCTACTTGTAGTCAATCAGTATAACAATTATTCAATCAATATGATCTGTACTATTCTACTTGTCTGACCACCGGAGTTCATTGGTCTACTTGTCTGATCTTCTATGACACTATACTACTTGTCTGACCACCAGCGTTGATGAATCTACTCGTCTGATCTTGTATGTCACTATTCTACTTGTCTGACCACCTGTGTTGATGAATATACTGGTCTGATCTTCTATGTCATTATACTACTTGTCTGACCACCTGTATTGATGAATATACTTGTCTGATGTTCTATGTCATTACTCTACTTGTCTGACTACATATGTTGATGAGTGTACTTGTCTGACCACCTGCCTTGATGAATCTACTTGTCTGATGTTCTATGTCAATATTCTACTTGTCTGACTACATACGGTGATGAATGTGTTTGTCTGACTGCCTATCCCATTATTCTACTTGTCTGACCACCTATGTTTATCAATCTACTTATTACTCTCCTATAGTGTTTATTGTACTTGTCTGGCTACATACAGTTCTTAATCTACTTGTCTGACCACATACGCTTCCTACTCTACTTGTCTGACCCCATGAACTGCCTATACCACTTTCAATTTCACATTGAACATCTTATTAAAACACATATTCAGCAAAGACGAGGAAATATTCGCACAGAGCTAATTTCTTACGGTCTCGTAGTATTACGCACAGCTAAATTTGCATGAAAATTCGAACCTGTTGCTAACGCAAAGCTAGCTATGATAAAAATTAACGTTCAGTCTTTCCTTGTTTCTCCGAGTAACTAAATACACATCGATATCCTGACAATGATTAAACGCAACAGCAAAGACTGAACCTGATACGCATAGCGCAAAAGTCAAAGATAAAAAATACCGAACAAAAGACAAAACCTGAGTAAAGAGCTGGTGGTAATCGGCGCTCGTTTCTTCGATTCGAGTCGTGGCTTACCTTTGTGGCGCAGACGAAGCATGTTGTGACCACTTTCGAAATCACGTTCATTAAATTCTTTGTCTCTTGTATCACGTTATCGACTTTCGTGAATGTGGCGGCTTTTCCGACGGTGGGGTTCTTCACGGTGAACTGAAGCTGCTGTACGTATGTTGGCACACGGTCCAGATTTTCCAAGAGTTCTTTCTTGTGCGGGCCCCCTGGTACCTGCGCCCATGCAACATCGTATACAAACTTACGTTCTCGTTCGTGTCGCCAGGCAAATGTGCTTGTGCACTGTTTACAACGATCTCTTAAACCCACAAATAGACTCATTATTCAAAATTTTTCATATCACAAGTATAGAAATAAATTTAACTCTTTGAAAGATCTTTTTGGAGCTAGTTAGAGTTACTTACAGTTAAATGTTTAAGTTCTGTTAAATTAACAGAAGTTAAGTTTTACCTTGAAATAACTGATGTTAAAAATTAGAAATGTCAGAAAGGATCGTTGTAGACTACCAATCACACTTGCCCAGCGAAATAGTTCATACATATGTAGCGTTTCTTAGTGACTCTTCAAAGCAATGCTTGAATTCTATTCTTTATCGATTGACTAGTAATAAATACTTTAAAATACGTATATCTTGGATACTTATAAAATTGCATCTAGTATAATAAGTTAACAGAAAAAGATCTTCTATCCGTCCTAATAGAAACACAATGCAAAAGTTTGAAACGGAAAGTGTAATTTGTCTGAGAAGAATATTAGAGAGTGATTGTGTGAATGACAGTGAAATAGTACAGACCTTGTTGTTTTTGCTAGCTTCTCTGACATTCATTAATTGACTGATTAATCGATATTCTGCTCGTTATTCAACCAAGATGAATTTTACAAATATGATGAATTTCACATATACATTTCTTATATAATTTCACATATTATTCCAATTGCAATATCTACTTGTACAGAATCAGATTGTTTTTTGTATTCCATAAAAAATGAGGTTTTACAAGATTTTCAAATTCTTGAGACAAAGTACCTCGCGATAAAAATTCACCTCAGTTAGAAAAATTCATGAAAATCAGAAGCTGGCAAAAACTGAGACATAATAGTCATGCCCCAGATAGTGGAAGGAGAGGGACCACAATGCACATAGACGTCGTCCACAGACGGAAGCATTCCCGTAGCATCTAAAACACACCTTACTAATCGTACACAAAAAAGTCGTAAATGTACGTACACAAAATAGATTTACCAACAAAATAATGATCACAGTTGATACGACAGTATGAAACGTGAGAGTTCAATAGTAGCTCGAGAATCACGTTCCTCCGAATCTAATTCCAAGAGATTCTAAATTTTCGATTCTCGTCAGATATGCACACGATCAATTTTCAGAAAGAATATTCTTCGTCGTTTCGGATTCGAATTACAACTCGACACAAGAATATTACGGATCGTTCTTCCAATTACCTATTGAAAATCTTACTGCAATGGGACTAAAAGAAAAATGAAATGATGTTCCTTGAAAACGTGCGTTCTTCTCTGGTACAAAAGAAACGTATAAAAATTACACACTACGGTTGTTAGAACAGAAACGAATCAGGGATGATTCATACCAGGTGTCACGGGTCTTGCATAGCAGTACTGCGTATATGTAACGATAAAAACGAGTGTAGTGATATGAAAAGAGAAACAACATTTAACACCAGCAACTGGAACTCGCAAAAAACATCAGCGGTATATGTATGTATATACATATATATACAACGTATGTAATGTATATATATATGCAGAGCAATGATGATCTGTACAAGGCGAACGTGATCTCTATTAGCCCAACGAGGGTCTAAAGTAAAGAGAGAAAGAGTTTACCTGGATGGAGGCATTCAAAGAGCGAGGGTCAAAAAAAGGGTTTCATAATACAAGAATATATTACAAGGTTAGCGTTTCTGTTGATTTCTTTCAAAGAAGAGTATAGAGAGATCAAAAAATGGTTTCAGGTAACTATATATATATTCGGCCTAGCTAGGAGGGTCGAAAGGGCAGCAAACGTGTTAATTCGAACATGTCTAATGCTAATAACTCACGCCCGAGCTACTTCCAATCCACTTTCAACATTGTTCACCCGATAATTTTCGACTGATCGAATCACCGAATTTTTAATCGGATCATATTAGGTTGCCAACCGAATTCGCCATTTTCCCGCTTTAAAATCTCTCGCGTCTAAATGCAGTAGAACTCGATGGTGAATCGCGTATTCGGTCGACAACCTGAAACACAGACAAGCATTTTCGTTACTTTGGATTCGACGTAGCTCCCAGCGCAGCGGTTACGTAAAAACGAAAATCGAAACAGCGAAATTCAATTAAAAAATATCTCCAATATAGCAAGGATCAAAAAACTCGGAATCAAGTCCAGTATAGAATCCGTATAATAATAAAAAACAATGGTTAAAAAGAGTATGATCGTAAAGAAAGAAGGGGGGATGTACGTGTATACGTGTACATAGGCGGTCCCCGTACATATACACGTATATACATAGCATCTCAACATCAGTCCAATTAAAAATGTGTATCATTTTGCTCTCAAATCTACGCTGGCCTCGGCGTATATGATACATACCTGATAGCTGAATTGTCTCACAACCTTGTACAATCTGTTCGCCTCTTCGGCGAAATACTCAGCTTGGGTGAACAGATCTTGGGTTGTTTTCAACGCTCCCTCGCCCCTCGTGAACTGATACATGGAGAACGCCATCGACGACATGTTTTTCGCTCGTTTCACGATGTCGTTGTTCTCCTCCAGGGCACTTCCGCTCTCCTGCCACTTCTCCGTTTCCGCGTCCATCTCCGAAGTGATCAGCTTCATCTCTAACCCAGCCTTTGCGATCTTCGCCTGCTCCTCGCTGTCCAGTCGCACGGGCTTCAACGGCTTGCTCGTGGTACCGTGTTTCTGAAATACAGCCTCATTTTAATTCATGTACATCTGAAGAAACTCATGTACTTTGACAAGTCCCTAACCGTGGATTATGCAAGTTTCATCTTATGATTTTATGTACTCACTCCTGGCCGTGGCAGAGACATGTAAACTTGTTTCTCCGGTCGATTTTGGTTCAACTCGAGCACGTCTTTCGCCACCGTGGTCACATCGGTCATTAGCCACTGCCACATGTCGGTGAACACTGCAATATTTCAAATATATTTATTCTGTTCACGTGGAAGTGCTTCAAGTATCATTTACCTTCTAGGTTTTCCTTAGCGATTTTACTGGTGGGATGTCTGGCCAACGTGTGAGCTGCTGTTACCACTTGGGGACCATATATTCTCAAGTTGATCTCCGTGAACTTCGCTGAAACTTGCAGCGATTCCGAAAGTGCGACGTGTCTCAGCATTTTGCACACCTGTCGATTCAAATATTGGACAAGATTAATATCACTCATGATTGCTCAGGGTCTCATACTTACAAGGTTTTATTTATCTCGATTTTGATACCGTTATGTTCAATTTAAATTTTCTGAAAAAACGAAGGAAGAATACTCACTTCAAGAATATGGTCGATGTACTCGTGAAATCTGTCGCTGCTCTCTTGAAGACGATTTATGTCATTGGCCAGAGCCAGGTTCCTGATCGTCGACACAAGCTCTTGGCCAGCTTTGGTTACCTGGCCTAGGTCACCAGCCTGTTCCATGGTCGTGGTGCACAGCTGCTGACGAAGATCCCTGGTGGTACGTAGCACACCCAGCATAGCTTGTTCCATTTCAGAACTTGGGGATCCACCGCCGCCTTCGTAATTCTAGTGTAAACATTCACTGTTCAAGCACTAGGATTTTATTCATATTGCTAGGAAAATATTATCATTTCATTCATATTCTCATGAAGATATTCACATTGTTATCAAAGGTATGATTTCATGAAGATATGATTTTGCTCATTTTGAAGATGTGATTTTAGATACATTGTTATGAAGATGGTTCATTTACATTTTCATGAGGATACTATTATTTCAGTCATATTGTCATGAAGATATAAGTTCATTCACATTGTTATAAAAGTGTGACTTTTCTTGTTGTGAAGATATGAATTTGTTTACACTGCCATGAAGATATGATTTTGTTGACATTGTGATGAAGATATGATTTCACTCACATCATCATGAAGATATGACTTTATTTACATTGTTATGAACATATGACTCTATTCACATCATCATGGAAATTTCATCCACATGAGGGTATCACAACTTCACACATCATCCCAAGGATATAATTTCATTCACATCACATATTTCATTTCCCCGATCATTATTAATATCGTGAACCAATAATGGATCAATATTATTTAATTATTAGCTTCCATTACACTAGACCAGCTGAATAATAGACTATGAATTTAACATGGCTAATGGTCATGTTAGTTTCTAATGGGACACATATGTTTTATCCCCTGCCTAACAGGACAGCTATTCAACCGGTCTACTATGCCATTCACTGCCATTAGTCTGTGATAACTGATTCAGTTTGGCACGGTCATTCATTCGGATTTACGACTCTTTCAAACGCGGATCAAGCCGTGTGGGATTACTCTTTCAAGAGGGAACATTTAATCCGGTATTATATGAATCTTTTTTTCGCATCAACTCTGTCCATTCGAACAAATTCGGTACCGGAATATTATATCGAGTCTACGATTGTTTACACCCTGTTATTTTTGTGCAACCGAGTTGAAAGAGTAATAAAATTGCTTCATGAACACGTGGATATTATTTAAATAAAATATTGCTTGAGTAATCTGACTGGCGTATTATTTGTTCAAGCAAAATTTGCTTAACAGGAAACAAATTTAAACTAGTTCATTTATAACAATTCATAATAATTATTGAACAATTTTAAAATAGTGAAGCAAATAACTATTTGAACACAAAGTGACATAAGATGAAGACTTTTCACGATAAAAATAATGAAACTCTTTCGAGATAAAATTGACGATTCTCAGAGAAAATTTTGTTAAAATGAGTTTTGTCGCAGCACATTAGCCTTACCATGCTGTTACCGATCCGCAACAGAGTATTGAGCTCGAGTTTCGCTCGATCGCAGAGCAAAAGGATGTTCTCTCTGTGCTCGTGACTCGTATAAGCACTATCAGTAAAGTCCTGCGTCCGTTCAACGACAGTATCCAGGGCAGATGTGAGTGTCTCTCGACATCCTGGTCCTAGGAGAGTCATCCTTGTAGTTTCCACCAGTCTCTCGAAATGTTTCAAAGCGGAGAAAGCTGTGCTGCTGTCCCAGTCCTCCTGCTGTGGACTCTGAAATTAATGACCGAATCAGCGAAACTTCCCATCTGCTCCCACATTTACATAATCGCCTTTCACGTGCATCCACACTTTTCTTCAAAATTTATACAAATATCTGAGCAGTTGTGCAACTCATATTCTTGCAGGTACATTGTCAAATTTTGACAAGGTTCAATGATAAATCTTGAAAATGATGGAAATTGTGGAAATCTTCAGCTAGCGCATAATTTGAAATTAATAAGGTAGCAGAATAAATAAATGATTAAATATAATATACACATCAACTACTGTAAGATTTCAAGAAAAATATTACAACAAATTTTACAATTTGTGAACCAACTTGTTAATTTGGTTTGATAGTTTCAGTCGTGTAAATCACAAAAACCTGGATGGTTAAAATTGCTGGTTGTTTATTGTAGAAGATTATTTATCAGAAGCTGCGCTTTAAAATGAAATTACGCGTGTTACAGTGACTATGTTTACAAGAGAACATGACCCAGTACAAAGATATCGTGGAACTTTAATGGCACGCCGCGTCTAAATATACCGCGTGTTCTAAGGTCAGCATACATAGTTGCAGTCGAGGATAGAGTTCGTTCGACTATGAAATATCGAGTGCAACCATATATTTTTCTCCGGTAATTACTCGCACGAGATCCTTGAACGTGACCGAGCTCGAAAACACCATTTTCTTCACACAAGTTCCACGATTATCGCTCAATCTGCACGTAATAAATTTTTCATCGAGTATCCACTCTACGGAATCGCTTATACATCGATCTCGGATATTTTTAACGGCCATTCGGAAACATGCTGCCTTTTGATCGAGCAATTTATTTAGTTCGCCTTTTTGTTATGTTTCTACACACTCGTTTATATTGAAATTTCAGAATTTGTAGTCTTTGCAATTTTTTAAGCTGATTGTTCAGTTTTCGATATGTTTGTATACAATTGGAAAATTGAAGGAAGTCGATTTGAAGGTCCCAAATTTGTAGAATTATAATTTCTCGAGATTTCGATTTTCTAAGGTAGTAATTTCCCAAGGTGGCAATTTCCCAAAGTCCCAATTTTCCAAGGTCCCAAATTTCCAAAGTTTTAATTTCTCAAAGTCCCAATTTTCCAAGGTCCCAAATTTCCAAAGTCTTAATTTCTCAAAGTCCCAATTTCCCAAGGTCCCAATTTCCCAAGGTGGCAATTTCCCAAAGTTCCAATTTTCCAAGGTCCCAAATTTCCAAAGTCTTAATTTCCCAAGGTCCCAATTTCCCAAGGTGGCAATTTCCCAAAGTCCCAATTTCCCAAGGTCCCAATTTCGCAGAGTCCCAATTTCCCAAGGTCCCAATTTCGCAGAGTCCCAATTTCTCAAGATTCCAATTTTCCAAAGTCCCAATTTTCTAAAGTCCCAATTTCCCAAGATACCAATTTTCCAAAGTCCCAATTTTCTAAAGTCCCAATTTCCCAAGATTCCAATTTTCCAAAGTCCCAATTTCCCATAGTTGAAGTTCGAGAATTCAAGGTAGTTTTTAAAATGTGAACCAAAAGTGAATATAATTGTTAATTAAGAAAGGGTGAAATTATCGAAGACGTTTAAAAAGAAATAAATTCCCCTTTGTACAGAGTTCATTGTTCCTGTTACGAAGGATTGTAGGTTGGCAAGAAATTTTCGCGATTCCGATGCATTAATGCAGCGACTGCAATTTGGCACGTGCCGAAGAATGGCCCGCAACGTTTATGACATCCATTTCGGCGTTGTTCGCTATGCGACGCCCTTTATCCGCGGTACGATATCAATTCGCAATGCTGTCAATGCACCCGGTCCATTCCGTGCTTCTTAAATTTCGAAAATGCTCGAAGGGAGATGATACCGGTTGTGTCGAAACTTTGTCGTGATACGTGGAACACGTTGCGAAATATTCTCAACTTTCTAATGCACCCTTTTCGTATCGAGGAGGAAATTATCGGAAAAGCATCTCGACAAGTGGAGGACAAGATATTGACGAGTGATCGAGTAGATTCGATTTCAGCGGGTTGGAAGTGTATCTTTTTGAAGGGAAGTGTGTTTTGTTATTTGGGAGATGAATTTTTGGAGTTCTGAATTTTTAATTATTCAGATTTGTCAATTTTTCAACTCTGAAATTTTTGGATTTATAAATTTTTCATTTTTCAGGTTACTTAATAGCTTCTCTAATTAATAATAAAAATTTAATATTGTCTAATTAAGCCTCCTACTAAAAATTAATTTTAATCCTCATCTACAGGTTCTCCATACTCTTCAATAATTGCAATGTACTAAATTATCTATAAAATCAAATGTATCCTCAAAATCAATGAGCTATGGAATTTAATTACAATTGTTTAATTAAATAATGTGTACAATTAAATGAAGAGTTTAACAAATCATCTGAAACTCGATACTCTGCATATGTATACGTATTATACATACATATATAAACACATACATGTACATATCTATACACATACATGGACATATTTATACACATACATGTACATACATATACATATGTATACACAGACAAAATCTTTGCATCAATTTGCAAATCCCAGTATTTAATTTCCATTCACCCCAATACACCGTATAAAACCCTTCATTTTCTGGCAACGGAATTAAACGAGAGACCCAGATAACGTTACCCAAGAAGATGAACTTCCAGGTCTAATTGAAATACAGCTTCATTAAAGGTTCATTCTTCGCCGCGGTTGTCTACAATTTTGGCGACGGCGTGCTACATTCGCGAAGTTGGCCAATGTTATCCAAGGTCAGAAAAATCTTATTTCACGGGCGTTGCGGGTTAATCGTGAGTCAGAATTTGGCGAAAGCTCCTTGGATTCGATCCAGCGTTTCCCATGTATTTCATTGTTAATGTTTCTCGCCGTGTCATCGCGCGTTATTTTACGTGCGTAACCACCCTGCATTCGTGGCCGATATTTCGTCGTTCCGCGGCGCCGTGAAACCTACATTTGCATAAACGTCGTCAAAAATATTCTTTCGACTTTTTGGAGACCTTGCTGCTATCGATGTGCTTTCAAATTCTTTTCGTGACCTTTTAACAGCAGAGAGTTTATTTTTGTAACTTGCGTTCTGATTGTGAGGAATTTTTGTTTTATTTTATTATTTAGGATTCTGGGAATTTAGGCAGTGGGGGATTTAAGAAGTTGGCGGTGTAGGGATTTGGGGAGATAGGGATTTGGGGAGATAGGGATTTGGGGAGATAGGGATTTGGGGAGATAGGGATTTGGGGATGTAGAAATTTGGGGGTGTAGGGATTTGGGGGTGTAGAAATTTGGGGGTGTAGGAATTTGGGGGTGTGGATTTGGGGAGATAGGGATTTGGGGATGTAGAAATTTGGGGATGTAAGGATTTGGGGTGGTAGAGATTCGGGGATGTAGGAATTTGGGGATGTAGGGATTTGGGGATGTAGAAATTTGGGGTGTAGGGATTTGGGGAGGTAGGGATTTGGGGATGTAGAAATTTAGGGGTGTAGGGATTTTGGGGATGTAGAAATTTGGGGATTTAGAAATTTGGGGATGTAGAAATTTGGGGGTGTAGGGATTTGGGGATGTAGAAATTTGGGGGTGTAGGGATTTGGGGAGGTAGAAATTTGGAGATGTAGGGATTTGGGGAGGTAGAAATTTGGAGATGTAGGGATTTGGGGATGTAGGAAATTGGGGATGTAGGGATTTGGGAGTGTAGGGATTTGGGGACGTAGGGATCTGATGTGTAGAAATTTGGAAATGTAGAGGTTCGGACATGTAGGGATTTGAGGATGTAAGGATTTGTGGATGTAGTGATATAAAAATGTAGAGACATGGGGATGTGGAGACTTGACAATGTGGAGATCTAAAAACATACGTATTTGTAGATGCAGACACGTATGAATGTATGGATATAACAATTTAGGAATACAGGAATTTATTTATTAGTCCACAGATATGCAAATTTTTGGAAATGTAAGGATGATTTCTTGCTAACCTAAACCTCGGCAAAATCACATAATTAATCTTCCACAAATTCCCTTCTATTTTTGATAACAGTAGAAATTATAACTGTACTTGACATAGTACTATGGAAAGTTATATTCTACTCATCTTTATTCATAACGAAGGCTGGACTGTGTGTAAGGATTAAACGATAACCCACTTCACAGTCAAATATTCCTACATCTGCTATTTGTTTTCTACGATCCACCATACATATTTATTAACACGCTATGGTGACAATTGAATGGTGTCAATCAGCTTCAGGATTTGACACTAGATTTGCAGTTCAAATTGGGAGAAGTTATATAGAAAAATTATTGTATTAAAATTTGCTTGAGAGGTATGTTAACTCTTGTCAAGATGGAAAATAATTCTATAAACTACTTTATATTTTCTCTCTTTTATATTTATCATACTTCATCTTTAATCTGAGAGTAATCAGATCATTACACATTGGATATCCATAAATCTAGTGCTAACTTTGAGATCGAGAAAAAGAACAAACAAAAAATTCACTTTCACATTCCAATCATGTCCATTCAAATAAGAAATAGTTGATCAAGTGGTCAACCAACCTGTGAGTTCGAATACGATTGCGACTCGCTGCAGTCCAACACTCCATCTTTGACCACGTAGTGTATTAAATCCATGGCTCTCCTCATTTGACAGAAAACGGTGTCTCTGTTCTCCCTGGCAGACGGACATTCCGGATGCCTCAAGCAGGTTTTGCTAGACGTGAGCAGCATCATAGTACTCCGCTCCAAAACTTGGCGAGCTGCGGCCATCTGTGCTCTTCGTCTCTCGTCTTTCAAGTCATTCTGAAAATTTTAGATACTCTATTTCTTACAATTTCCCAAGGTGGTTATTTCTCAAGGTGGTAATCTCTCAAGGTGGCAACTTCTCAAAGTGGTAATTTCTGAAGGTGGATATTTTCTGAGGTCCCAATTTCCCAAGGTGGCAATTTCCCAAGGTCCCAATTTTCCAAGGTGGCAATTTCTCATGATGGCAATTTCCCAAGTTGACAATTTCTCAAGGTGGCAATTTCCCAAGGTCCCAATTTTCTAAAGTCCCAATTCTCCATATTCCCCATTTCTCAAAGTCCCAATTTCCCAAGGTCCCAATTACCCAAAGTGGCAATTTCCCAAGGTCCCAATTACTCAAGGTGGCAATTTCCCAAGGTCCCAATTTCCCAAGGTTTCAATTTCTCAAAGTCCCAATTTCCCAAGGTCCCAATTACCCAAAGTGGCAATTTCCCAAGGTCCCAATTACTCAAGGTGGCAATTTCCCAAGGTCCCAATTTCCCAAGGTTTCAATTTCCCAAGGTCCCAATTTCTCAAGATACCAATTTCCCAAAGTCCCAATTTCTTAAGTTACTAATTTTCCAAGGTCCCAATTTCTCAAGATCCCAATTTCCCAAAGTTCCAGTGTCCCATAGTCCCAATTTTCTAAAGTCCCAATTTCCAAAAGTTCCAATTTCCCAAAGTTCCAATGTCCCATAGTCCCAATTTTCTAAAGTCCCAATTTTCTAAAGTTCCAATTTCCAAAAGTCCCAATTTCTAAAGTCCCAATTCTGCATATTCCCAATTTTCTAAAGTCCCAAATTTCCCAGAGTGAATCAGCTGATTACCTGTCGATCGCCAGTTAAGTGAGCCAATTCCACCATCTCCGCGCCGAATTGACTGAAGGCTTTCACGAATTCGGTGAAATTCGAGACGCTCTCAAGGCGACCAAGACTACGAGCGACCTTGTCCTTCGCGAGGAGAAGCTGTTTCACGACGACGATGTCCGCCAACAGAAGGACTCTCGTCACGGACCCAAGAAGGCATCTTGCTGCCCTGACGACAGAGCCACGATCGGCCAAACTGTCCTCCATCGCGCATTCGCATAGTTTCTCGATCGCCGAACCTGGAATGGTATAATTTTTCCATTAGTTACTGCACTTCGGTGATATCGCGTATTAAATGATCATTAATTTGTACCACGATCGGTATTCATTAATCTTGCGAACGATTAGGAGCGGATCGATAAATTCTTGACGTTGCAAACATTCCTCTTTAATGGGAATTTCATTCGGATGAGCACGCGTCATATTTTCTGCTCTCATCTCCTGCATTTTTTTGTATGGAAAATATTTTGACGATTGATCGTTTTTAAGGAAAAATTTGTTGTTTATTTTTAGTGGTTCGAAAGGATTGTCATTTTTAAAATATTTTTATAAAAAGTAGTAATAATAAATTATATTTGGGACGAGTAGTGGTAATTACTTTTTAAACGAGTAATAGGAATAAATTATTTTAAGAACCAGTAATTTTGAAGAAAGTACTTGAAGTATTTTTGGGAAGAAATTAATTTTTATTTAAATAAAAAGTATCTGGAAATAAAATTCTTTTCGTAAAGAAAGCAGTGCGACAGTAAATCACAGGAGCTGATTATATTTTGTATCTTAATATTGTTGTTATTAAATGCAGAATACTATGCGAATCAATCTCGTAGATACGCACACACTATTTCCGTTCTTTGGATCTCACCGCCATAAAGCCTGTCTGCAATATCATCCTGTCTCGTCAATCGAATTTCCTTTCATCCCATGCAATGAATATTTATCATCTTATGAAACGCGATGAACAATATCAATTCCATTCGATTCTCTCCGTTTATTTTTTTACGCGTCAGACGATGCCCTGTTAACACAAATCCTTCACTGTCGGGTTAAAAATCAGGCAAAACACGATTTTTAAAATAATCTTACAAGTTTTTCAAGTTTTTAAATTTTTAGGCTTTTGATTTCCATATTCATAACTTTACAAGTTTTCAATTTCGCTGTACGCAAGATCTTTTAGGTCACAAACTGTCAAATTCCAATTTCCAAAATTGATAAATTGTTATTATACAAATTTTCCTAGTTTGGAAATTCTCAAGTTCCAATTTTTAAAAATTCCAAAGATCTGACATTTGAATTTCCCTAGTTACTTAGTTCCCAAATTTCAATTTTCCAACTTTCCAAATTTTCCTAAGTCCCAATTTTCCAAGGTCCGAATTTCCTAAAGTCCCAACTTCTTAAGGTCTCAATTTCCCAAAGTCCCAATTTCCCAAGGTCCCAATTTCCCAAAGTTCAAACTTCTCAAGGTCCCAATTTCCCAAAGTCCCAATTTCGCAAGGTCCCAATTCCCCAAAGTTCCAATTTCCCAAGGTCCTAATTTCCCAAGTCCCAATTTTCCAAAGTCCCAACTTCCCAAAGTCCCAATTTCCAAAAGTCCCAGTTTCCAAAGTACCCATTTCCAAAAGTCCCAATTTTGCAAATCACACTTCTCTGAAATTCTCAAAGCTCCAAAATCCCAGTGTCCGAAAGCTCCCAGCCTGGGTAGAAACAAGATTGAGAAGGCGTTGGCCTCAGGAGAATAAAACGTAACGTAACGCTCCTGCGCGCAGTAAATTCTATTAGAAATTTTACGTGCCATAAAAGCTTGGTGTATCATGAAAGGGTTTCCCTCCACGGAAGCCATCGCGTCTTTGAACTTTGTCGTCGTACATTGACTAGGCGAGAAAATTTACGGACGTATGAAGTTCTTAAACTTAAATGATCTCCGGAAAAACTTCTATACAAGCGGAAAATTTATTTCCAACTGGAAAACACCGACACGTAGGCGAAGTAATAAAAGAAGAAAGAACAACAAAGTTGTTTAATCATAAGATTCCAAAGTTCGATAATGATTTTTTAAATACGATCTTTAAAATTGATTATTGAATTAACATTATTAATTATTGAATTATTAAACACAGTACGGGTAGCATAAAATAAAATTCATGAATTGAATTAAATCATACTAGCAAATTTATCTGGCTTAGTATAAAACGTAACATTTCAGGAAATGAGAAAAGCGTGGACGGAAACGGAGAACACACACGCGAAGAATACGAGTGTTGCAACAAAAATGATACGAAAAGTTATAAAGTGGATTCGAGGATACGTGGTCGAGCTGAATTGGGGTTATACCCGAGATCAGAATCAAACGATTTATGGTGTTCTCTTGTCACCTGCTGGTGACTTTAAACTTTATTTATTGCCCAAGTTGGATACGCGTGTAACGAATCTGAATACATTGTAACTTTGCGGGGGATAAAAACAGTTTGATCTTTATTGAGAAAAATTGAGACGATACTTTTATTTGCAAATTAACTTTTGAACCATTAAAATTTGAGGATTTTTCTCGTTTGCCTTTTACACATTTTTGATTACCGTTTTAGGGTGCGATTTTTGTGAATGTGGACTGAGATTGCAGTTTTGAAAATGGTGATTTATAATAATTTACATGTTTCAATGATTTTTTAATGTAATATTGAAGTTTCTGAGTTTTACAATTTTAAAGATGTACAAATTCTAAAATTCTAAATTTTAAAGATCCCAAAATTCTAAAATTCAAAAATCCCAAGGTCCCAGAATCCAAAAACCTCAAAATCTCAGCATCCCACTCTCAAAAACCAGGAACCATATCACTGCAATTACCCAGCATAATAAATTCCACTAAAAAATAAAAGCGTAGCGTACTTCAGAAAAACAGAAGAAAAAGTACACGATTTATGTAGTTGCCTGGGCGAAGGCGATATTAAAGGGAAACGGCTAACGATCATAATTTCGTGGGTTGCTTATTTCGCCGTGTTAATTACACAACGAAAAAATACGAAAAAAGTTCTCTTGTTTCTCCGAATAAAAAATTCACCATGTACGAACATGTCTCGTTTAATATTAAACCTACGAATGCATAATACACATTACAAAAGTGAAGAGGAAGTTAAATAATAAACAAAGGATAGAATAAAATAATATACACAGTGATTTTTTATTTAAAATTAAAATTAAATGAAAATTAATGCAAATTTCAAGAGAACGACATTAACAAAGTTCACATTTTTAGACTCATAACTAGTGTTTATAAGTAGACTGTATCTTTTAGTGAATTTCACTTCAAACGATGAGATTTGTTACTTGATACCTGGAACTTGATACTTGAAACTTGAAACTTGATACCTGATACTTGGAACTTGACATTTGATACTTGATATCTGATACTTGGAACTTGAAACTTGATATGTGAAACTTGATACTTGAAATCTGAAACCTGATACTTGAAACTTGATATGTGAAACTTGATACTTTATACCTGAAATCTGATATTTGGAACTTGAAACTTGATATTTAAAACTTGCCAACACCCAACACGAGAATAGAAATAAAATATTTTCATAATGCAACATCAATTTTCGAATCGAGAAAAACATCGGTTTTCCATCGAGGAAGAAATTAGCTGGGTCCCAGTACGAAACATGTCAATAAATAAAATTGACGAAGAGTTGGCGAGCAGCACGAAGGTAATTTACCGTAATCGAAGAAGAGGGAAGTTTTCTCGGGAACAATCGCGATCGAAAAACTGTTTACGGAACAAATTGATACGGAAACAACGCGAGACATTACAGCTTTAGCGAACTATAATCAACCGGGAACAGCTTATCGACGCTAACTTGATGCACGGCTATGTCGAAACACCTGTTTCCACTTTACATATTCTGTATACATTATGGAATATCAAAACGTGCCTGTTAAATTGCTTCCTGCATGAGCTCCCTGTAATAATACAGCATCTCACCACTTAGCTGCTATATTTTGACATGGTATCTTCATTATTTTTAAGAATATTTTAGAACTCTGTTTTGAGCCTTCACTTTTGATGCACATTATCTTAACTCTTGATGTACGTTATAAAATATGATATAGGAATGACATACTGTTAAATTGATGATGTCGAGGATTGTCTGAACGAATTTTAGTGGTTTTGTATTTGATCATCGAAGCGAACACTGATAAGTAAACGTAGCAGAAGAGATATGCTCAAGTCTCTTAAGTGTTCTTGGAAAATGGAGAAGATGTAGGATAGATATTTAGAGGTTTTGAAATAGCAGTATGGAGAAATCTGAGAATTTGGATATTTAGGAATGTAGACACTTTTGGAGATACATATATCAGAATCTAGGGACTTGGTGGTGTAGAAATTTGATGGTCTAAGAATATCAGAATAAAGAAATTTAGGAATCTACTGGAACTTGAAACTTGATACTTGACACCTGAAACCTGATACGTGGAACTTGACACTTGATACCTGAAACTTGATACCTGAAATTTGATATTTGAAACTTGATACCTGAAACCTGATACCTGGAACTTGAAACTTGATACCTGAAACCTGATACTTGTAACTCAAACTTGAAACTTGATACCTGAAACTTGATATGGGAGTCTAGAGACTTGGAGGGCCAGAAATGTGGTGGTCTAAAAATATCAGAAAAAAATTGGTGAATCTACGAATATGGAAATCTAGGGATTCAGAGGCGTAGAAATTTAGATGTCCAAGAATATTTGGACAAACTGGGAAATTTGTCCCGCACAAAAGCACCAGGTTAAAGAATGTAACAACCTTTCTGTTCTGATAGTAAGTCGTAAGGAATGAGTTAGCGTAACGTAATCAGTTCAGCTGCCTTGATAGCGAAACCTTACGATGCTTTATGCAGATCGAGTATCAAGTACGCCATGCAATCCCCCTTGACCCAATTTAACAATTAGAGAAGTGCATTGCATTGTCCCGATTTAATATTTGCTATATAGTTTTTCTCTTTCTCGTCGCGAATAAGCGCATTGTCTGCAATGTCAGAGAGTATGTTTCTATTTCAGACGTAACTATCTGCGATCGATCGTCGCACTTCTCCGACGGATGTGCAGAAAACGTATGTAAATCGAGCTGAGCTTTATTGAAGATTGAAATATTGTTGAAAATTGTTAAAATGGGATAATTTAATAAAGTCTCTTTTACATCTTCACTTTGGGTACTGATAGAAATACTACATTATGAGATTGTTAAAATCACACTACTAAATCTGTAGGTCTGCAAATCAGTAGACTTCTAGATTTCTAGATTCCTAGATCACTAGATTAGTACGTTACTAGATTACTACGTTAGTGGATTACCAGATTACCTGATAAGTAGATTACGAGATAACTACGTTATGAGACAGATCCTATTCTATCTATCTAAATCCTATTCTAGCTCCTATAATTGTTCAAATATTCATAGAATGTCTCAATCACCACAAGAAACAAACGAACAACCAAATCAAAAACTCAGAGAAAAAGAATCTTTCATCTTTAAAGAAAATAAAATTCGAACCCGTCTAAAATATTTCTTCCGTAAGCACCCGAATCTGGAAGACATTCAAGGTAATTTCAGCCGGTCCAAGTGGATCCCGAATCAGCCGGGTCGGTCTTGATATCCGGCAGTAAATGCTCAATCACGTTTCATTGCGGTGATAAAATTTTATTCCTCCTTGGAAATATATTCTAAATAAATCGCTGTTATAGCTGTATCTCACGCGCGACAAAATTGGATCGTACTCCAGTTTCGCATGTAAATTCGGCTGCACTGTATTACAGATATCGTAGCACCTACATGGGCGCATTGCGTACAACCCCGTTCACCCATTGGTAGTTTGGTACCATTGATTCTCCTTTGTGGTGACAATGGAGGTACATCAAGCAAAATACGCCCGCAGAGATTTATAGCAATTAGACATGTGGACCGAGATGTGTGTTTGACCATCTGCTTTGAGTGATCGAATATTTACAGAGCTCTATTTGAAGGTATACTCTGTTCGACTAGTATTGTAAGAATGCATATATTTCACATAGAATTTACTGATATCTGATACTTGGAACTTGAAACTTGATACCTGATACTTGGAACTTGAAACTTGATATCTGGAACCTGATACTTTGAACTTGACACTTGATATCTGAAACATGATACTTGATACCTGAAACCTGATACTTGGAACTTGACACTTGATACCTGATACTTAGAACTTGACACTTGATACCTGTAACTTGATACTTGTAACTTGATACCTGAAACCTGATACTTGGAACTTGACACTTGATACCTGTAACTTGATACTTGTAACGTAACTTGATACTTGTAACTTGATACCTGAAACCTAATACTTGGAACTTGATACTTCGTGCTTGATATTTGTAACTCGATATGTACTGTTATTTTGTTACGTACTTGATGACTTAAGAGTGATTCAACAGTGCTCATAAGCGTCAATTATAGTCACATTTCTTACAAAGAATGATTCAAACATAATTTTTAAAAATGTACGTCAAAAATATCTTTCAAAAGCTGCAAGTATGCTGACATTTTTCACAAAGAACGTGTTAGACGCAATTTTTCAAAATGCACACCAAAAATATCATTGAATAGCTGCATGTTCACATATTTTGCAAGGAATGATTTGTCAGTGATTAGTCGGATGCAACGAGAGGTTTCTTTTTCGGACCATATTCACCAGTTGAGCATAAAGGGTGAGCATCGTAAAGTCAGCTTTTTCCCTAGGCGCTCTCTGTTCGTTCAATTCGTTCCGTATGCAAGATGGATTTCCAGCATGTTGAATCATTTAATATCTGTGCCATGCGTCTGCCATATGGATAGATTGACAGTGCATTTCGTGTAATACACGCGAACCACGCTCCCAAAGGATTAATCAGAAAGCCGCAAGGTACGTTAGCGTATTTCAATCGATCGAGAACGTCGATATAACTCGTGCCAGATATATTCCCGACGCATTCAATAGATCCACGGTTGAATGAACCGATATGTAAGAGATAACAGTGAAAAGTTCGTTTTTTTTTGTGGTGTGTTTTTATGTAACGGGAGACACGTAGAAATTTCGCTGATAATTCTTGGCGCGAATGAAACTATTAGAGATAATATGATTTATCGCCTCACTTTAATTACGGTGCCGAAGGCAGAAATTTATGGACGTTTCCGAGTTCCAAGTATTACCGCGTTATCTGCGAACTTCTGATCTGTTAGTTTCTGGGAATTTGATTCATCGGTGGGATGAAGTAATTACCTTTTTGTGGGACATTTTTTGAAGATTTATTGAACGATTAAACTTTTTAGACGTTTTTTGGAAGGGATCGAATTTGTGGTTTTTGAAGGATTGATGTATACAAATTCCCCAAATTTGTAATGATACAAATTTTCAAATTCTCCATATTTCTGAGATTCCAAATTTTCTAATTCCCCAAATTTCCTAATTTCCCAGAACTCCTAATTCCCCAAATTTCCTAATTTCCCAGATCTCCTAATTCCCCAAATTTCCTAATTTCCCAAATTTCATAATTCCCCAAATTTCCTAATTTTCCTAATTTTCCTAATACCACAAATTCGCAAGCGCTAAAATTTCTAACTCACCAACTCCAAAATCCCCAAAATTCGTAAAATACCAAAATCCGCAATCTCCAAAATTCCAAACTGCAATTTTCCAAAGTTCCCAGACCTCGACGTGTAAAACACCGGCTTTCAGCCGCATAAGGGCAACATACGAAGAAAAGTATTCCGCAAATATATCGATATTCGGCAAACCAATGCACCCGGCCTGGTTCTTCCTGAGAAGCCGCTCGAGGGTTAATAAATGTTTTGCACGTTGACTTGACCCGATCTTAAAAGGTAGTTGGGATAAAAATAGCAGAGTGCAGTCTATCGTAAGGGTACACAGACTCTGGAAGAAGTTACCGTTGGCTGTTGATCGATGCAGTTATTAGTAGACGATGCCACAGCGGCAGACTTTCTTCGACTAAAAAGAAAACGCAAAATTGGACCTTCCAAATACGTGTCGCGTTTATCCTCCGTTTTCGACACTCTTCCGATCGTTATTTCCCCGATATACCGCCATATTTGTGCTCGTTTTTTCCAGATTCGTTATTCCGTTAAAAGTGTCTTCCAATTCGCAATGTTCCCTCTCAAAGGAAATGGAAAAACATTCGAGTATCGAAAATTCGACGCAGTTGAAAAAGTACGGTTTTATAGAAAAATATTTTTGCAAAAGCTTTTTGAAAAAAATTGTACGAAAGTGAATAATTGTAATGTCAAGATTTTTTGATAAACGAAGAGTATGTTAGATTAACGTTTACGTGCAAGTAGCACAAGTCAATCATTCGTTTAGTTAACGGCGCTACAAGTAGTACGAGTCAATCATTCGGTCCGATAACAGTTCTGCAGGCAGCGCAAGCCATTGAATTGTTCAAATAGCATATAAGTAGCACAGGTCAATCACATATTTAGATAACAGTTCTGGAAGTAGAACAAATCAATCAACTGTTGAAGGGATAGTTCCATATGCCGTGCAAGTCAATTTTCCGGTCTGATAACAGTTCTACGGACACTATTAATCAAGCATTTTAGTTGCACAAGTAGTACGAGTCAATCGTTTGGTAATAGTTTTACGAGTATCAGAATTATTCAGCCAACAGTTTCGCGAGCAGTCGAAACAGTTTTACAAGTCAGTCAGGTAAAAGTTCCGTAATACAGGTCAATCCGAGCTGACTAGTTAACACGTCTGCAAGTAGTAAAACTCAATGGCTCAGTTAATAGTCAAACAGTAAAAGTCAATCGTTCAGTAACAAAGTTTTACGAGCTGGAGATCAATAATTCGTTTAGATGACCGTTTTACAAGTAGTACAAGTCGTTTACTGCACTGTATAAGCAGTACCAGTCGTTTACTTGATTGTATAAGTAGTACAAGCCAATCATTAATTTAAATGACACTGTAAGTAGCACAAATCGATAATTCTATAATTGTGTTCCAGTGCAAGTTAATTAAACAGACAACAGTTATAGGAATGATAAAATTTAATCAATTTCTCAGATAACAGTTTTACGAATGTTAATTATTCGTACAAGTAGTGAAAGTCAATGATTTGGTAACATGATAAGGCTGAAAGCAGTGCAACCGTTCTGACAACAGTTCTACGACAGAATTCAAGCTTTTAGATGCTAGTTTTACAAGTAGTACAAGTCAAGCATTTGTTGATCAATTCTACAAGTAGTACAAGTCAATCGTTTGTTGATTAAACACTTCTACAAGTAGTATAAGTCAATCAAACGTTTCGACGATAGAATTTAATCAAGCTTTCAGTTAACAGTTCTAAAAGTAGTACAAGTCAACCATTTGTTTATCCAACAGTTCTACCAGTAGTACAAGTCATCTGTATCATATGACACTGACACAAATAGTATAAGTCTTTCAATGATCCACCCAACAGTTCTAAAATTAACAAACCCTCAATCCTCCAGACAATAGTTTCATAAGTAGTACATGTCATTTGTCTGTACAACCCTTCTACAAGTAGTACAAGTCAGTGATAAGATCGTACAAGAGTATTTACACGTGTTACAAGTCTATTAGTCATTCACTTAATGTCTACAAGCAATAAACCGCAATCAATCCTGCAGATAACAGTCTTTAGTAGTACAAGTCCATTTGCTCAGCCAATATTTCTACACGTAGTATAAGTCAGTTGGATGGTATTACACTAGTACAAGTATTATAAGTCGATTAATCGTCCTAACAGCCCTACAAGCAACTCAATCCTCGAGGTAATGGTTGTACAAGTAGTACAAGTCAACCATTTGTCTATCCAATAGTTCTACAAGTAGTACAAGTCAATTGGCTCACAGAATTCCAAGATCCACCTAACAGTCGTACAAGCAATAAACATCTGACATTAGCTCATTCCTCAGGATAATAGTTTTACAAGTAGTGCAAGTCAACGATTAGTCACCTTTCTACAACTAGTACAAAATAATAATTGGATCACACAATGATAGTACACGTACAAGTCCATTAATTCTGCACCTAACAGTCCTACGAGCAATAAGCACGACTGAAGATTGAATAGCCCAATCCTCAAGGTAATAGTTTTACAAGTAGTACAAGTCAACCATTGTACCTTGCTACAACTAGTACAGAATAATAATTGGATCACAGTAGTACAAGTCGTTCACCTGGCAGTTCTACAATCATCAAACCTTCAATTCCCAAGATAATCCTCAAAATGATAGTTTGAAGTAGTAGAAGTCAATAATTCGTCAACAGTACTGCAACGAGTCCGACGGACTTAACAGTATAACTGTTAAGTTTCGCAAGTAGCGCGAGTCAACCATTAGTTCCCGAATGATCAAGAACCATTAATATCGAGCTTTCCTCGAGATTCGATTATGTTTCGTGGCACGTGTAAACGGCGCTAAAGCGATTTAACTTCCGATTGCAGTTTTTTTTTTTTTGCCATGGAACGATGCCGTTTCAAATGTTTCAGGAAGTTGGAGTACTTTCGCGGACAAAGACGATCGAGCAAAGTGGAAAGGCAGGGCAAGCAACACGGTTCGAGAAAGTGGCGGGATGCCAAACGATATATATCGTTGCGAACAGCATCGTGCATAAGTTTCGGAATAAAGCTATCTTATAATCCATTCTCCTCCTGCGAGAAACAAAGGATCGCCTCTGGCCAACCATCGATTGCCTTTAATGTCCTTCTTCGGAACGCTCAAAGTTTTGATTTCTATGGTCCTTTGTTGCCTCTTCAAACGATGCTTCGATTTTTTTACACCGGAATATGATTACAGTTTGTATTTGCATTCGTTTCATAGGGAGCTTATTTTTTCAAATTTCTGGGTCAAAGATACTTTCGATGTTCTTCTCGACTTTTAATCTTGAAAATTTGTTACTTCGAAATTTTTCAGATTGTAAATTTCACATGCATGTCCATATTTTTACCGCATGTTTACGTCTCAACATTCAGATTTACATTTTTACCACATTCTAAGTTTGAACAATCTAACGAATTAGGTACTTAAGCCTTGAATCTCGAGGAAGATAATTAGAGCACTTCAGTCGAAATTATGTAAGTTAAAAGTCCTCGTGTGGTTGAAGACCGTCACGTAATACTCGACATCGCACCCTTAATTTCCTTAGAAACACGTTAATTCGGTCGCAACAAGCCAGGCAGTAGCCATAGGAATCGTCAGTATTCCTCGAAGGGTTCCACCCTGTTTAATCTTCGTCTTGGTTCTGTCGTCTTCAAACTTTCCACCTTTGTCGTTTTTACTCCCTGTGCACCCCTCGTCACTCCCTTTGACTCCTCGCCTTTGTCCTCTTAACTATCATCGTCTGCCTCTCGACTTTTGACCTCGTACTACATTTTCTCGTGTTGCCCGTTTCACTGATAATATCTGCTTACTGTCCCCTGTCACGTTTGAACTTTACACCGACGACCAATGCTATCAACGATTAATGGTGCAAATGTTACCCTGTAATCTCTCTTCCGCCTCGAACGTCACAAACGACTTTGCGGATCGACCTCTAACCTTCCAGACACAGATTTCCTTCACTATGAAATTTCGAATATTTAGAAATTTTTAAAGGTACATTCTTCAGTTGATCTCTTAAAAATTTTGATCTTCAGATTGAGAAAGTTTCAGAGGTTTCAAATTTTCGAGGACTTTTTCTAGGAGCTGAGATTTTTAAATTGATAAACTTTCAGAAGGTTAGATCTTCAAGGTGATAAAGTTTCAGGGGGTTGAAATTCTTGTGTATCCAAATTTTCAGAGTATAGAGCTCAGATCTCCAAGTTGATAATTTATCAAAGGTTCCAAAATTCCAAATTTCTAATGTTTAAAAAATTTCTCAGGTTCCAAATTCCAAAATCCCCAAATTACTATATTCCCAAATTTTTAAGATTAATATTCCTGAGTCCCCAAATTCCAAATTCCCCAAATCTCTCAGGTTCCAAATTCTAAAATCCCCAAATTTCTCAGGTTCCAAATTCCAAAATCCCCACATTTCTCAGGTTCCAAATTCAAAAATCCCCAAATCTCTCAGGTTCCAAATTCCAAAATCCCCAAACTTCTAAATCTCCAAATTTCTCAGGTTGCAAATTCTAAAATCCCCAAATTTCTCAGGTTCCAAATTCCAAAATCCCTAAATCTCTCAGGTTCCAAATTCCAAAATCCCCAAATTTCTCAGGTTCGAAATTCCAAAATCCCCAAATTTCTCAGATTCCAAATTCTAAAATCCCCAAATTTCTCAGGTTCGAAATTCCAAAATCCCCAAATTTCCTCCAGTCTCGAAAATCCCCAGATGAGCAAATTGTCAAGGTACCAACTACCTAAATGAGATCGTTTCCTCAACATTTCGTTTCCGAGTTATTTAATTAGCATCGTAGAGGACCCATTCGTCCATCTCGTCCCCGATGTCGTCCATAAATACAATTTAGCGTTGGTAGAAGGTAGCTCGCGTGGTCAGTAAAATTTATCGTGGCTTTTCTAATCTGTGTATCGTAAATTACCGTCCACCGCGGATGCATTCATTCTTGCGGACGAGATCGCTGCAATTTCCGGCCGGAATTGCGTCCAGATTCGCCTGCGCTTACATTAGAGTCTCAATTAGCAATTAATCGTGGCGTACTTGTCATTACGTGCTTTATTAAATGCTGTTCAATCGATTCGATCAACTGGACGCTGCTCGATGTATTTCAAAAGTCTGACATTTTTATGGTTTGGTCTTTTTCCAACATTCGATCTGTTTGCGGGGTTTCGCTGGATTTATTGCTTGGACGTCGAGTTGGTATTAATCACTCCTACTTCTACGAGATATTTCTCTGATTTGGTAAACATTGCTTACTATAAACGTTGAGATAAAGTACTATATTTTCTATAAAAAATTCTGATGTAGGTGATATTCAAAGATGAGTGAATATTTCATTCAAGTAGTCTTTTCAAGGGTTTGTTTGGATTTAAATGAAATTAGGTATACTAGTCAATCGTTTGAAATTATCCTATTTACTATTTATCTCGTTCGCATTTGAATAAATGAAATGTAGCTTAAAGTGTCCAATTAAACGCAGATTTACACGGGGTTTATCGAGTTTGCGAAACGTTATTTGACGGTAGGGTGCGTTTTTATCAAGGAAGTTTGAAGAGAGACGGATTAACCGGAAAAGAAACAGTTTCGAAAGAGTTTTTGCTTGTTTTCCCTGAAGACGAAGACGTCACCCAAAGCTGCGAGCTCAAGGCGGCGAGAAATCTTTCAAGGACCATAGAATGTGGGTCAACGCATACCCCGTTTTCACATTCGCGATATTTTTTGGTAATGGCGGCGCCACGATCGTGTTACGAAAACACGCTCTATAAATGTTACTCGACGGACATAAATTTTCTCTTATAAATTCGGAGCTGCAATTACGATGCTTTTAGAACTTCGTATCGACACATGTTTCTTTTCGATGGCATTCGGCAAATACGAGCTTGCATTTATGCTTCGAGCTTTTAGGCATTCGTGTATGAGATGTGTTTTGTGTTCGAGAGGTATTGTGGAACGAGATGGCGCATGAATTGTATTTTTGAAAACTTGGGGAAGATGATGAGGATGTTCGCGATGAAATACTGATCTGAATTTTATTTTGATAGGAAAATTATTTTACTGTGAAATATTCAAGAAATAAAGTACAGATGGTGGATGAAAGCTCGTGGTCTGTGGTCAAATGTTATGATGTTATTTATTTAAATATTGCATATGAATATTCATATGTAATATTCGAACTACTCTGTGAAGTTCAAGCATGAGAGTGTTATGTATTTGTATAAAATATTAACGTAAAATGATGTCATATATACATATGAAATATTAACATATGTTCATGTTACATATCCTCATATGAAATATTCACATGCAACCATGTTACATATGTTCATATGAAACGTGAACAAAAGATGTCATATATTAATTTAAAATATTAACATACAATCATGTTACATATTCATATGAAATATTAACATATGTTCATGTTACATATCCTCATATGAAATATTCACATGCAACCATGTTACATATGTTCATATGAAACGTGAACAAAAGATGTCATATATTAATTTAAAATATTAACATACAATCATGTTACATATTCATATGAAATATTAACATACAGTCACGTTACATATCCTCATATGAAATATTCACATGCAACCATGTTACATATGTTGATACGAAATATAAACAAAAAATATGAACATGCATATTTACATAAAATATGAACGTAGAATTCACAAAAAATTGCATACCAACGATAACAAAGTGAGTTTCAGAAACAAATTGAATAAAGTCCATCGTCCATTAGCATAAACTAATCTGCAGATAAAACAACGAAAGTTTTAACCAGCAAAAATATATTGTAATTACTGACGCAACAATTTAACGACCTCTGAAATTCATAAAGTTTTCACACAGGCTTGAATACCTGTATAATGTTAATGCTTATCCCTCTTGCGGGTTCGTTACAACGTCCCTGTTTGCGGTTTCCGCTGTTTCCGCCTCGTATAAATTAAACAAATACCGTCTAGTCGTATCCTTTGATTTTAATCATCCTGCGGATTCGTTGCTCCTCGTTTCTGTTAATCGATTTGACAAATTAAACGATTCTCATTTCAATGAAATCTACATTTACCGCGCGATTTAATACCGTTCTATCGAAATAAAACGGATTTTCGAACGATCGTGGAATTTATCTCCCCAACGAAATTTGTGTTATTTTACGAATTGCTTCGATAACGTTCGAGTCGATAAATTACACATTTTTTAAGCCTCTTGGCGAATAAATCTTGGGAGTGGATCGATACAAATCAATTGATACATTAATCATCAGAAAAACTTCCTATTGTACACAGTAATACTACACGTTAACGTTACACAATTACGATAGTGTCAAATAATATAGTACCAAAGATTGTCAAGTTTTAAATAAAAATAAAATCACCATGAATGATACTATTTGAAAGCAGTATCAAATATTGAAAATGAGAAAGAAACTTAAGAGGAAAGATTGTAACCGAGGGACGATAAACTCGAGCAAATACACCGATAAAAAATGAGACGATCTGGTAAGAAATAACTAGATAAGAGGATTACTGGTGGCAAAAATCGTAACAATCAGGGTAGCGAAGTACAGCAAAGTCGAAGTGCAGTTAAACTTGTTGGAAGTACAACTACATCCCTCTCTCACCATCGGCGTGGGCATGAATGGCTGCTGAGAGATACCCTTTCAGCTTTTAGAAGCGACAACTCGTGACAAACGTCTTTATATCTTCGAGCGGCTTTAGAATCTTCGCGACGGCCTTTTAGAGACACGCTACTTGCCTAACAAGTTTTGACGGTGAATCCTGAACGGTTCGCTTACAAACGCGCAATCGTAAACATATTCCGCTGAGATCAGTTTGGTACTGCTGTTTTTGCAATGGGGAAATGTTTTGTTGGGAAGGTGCAGAATGGACGGTGGAGGTTCACTGATTTCGGTAATTGTGGAGTTGGGTATATGAGGATTTGTGGATTTTGGAAGTTAGGGTTTTGGGGTGATGAGGGTTTGGAGAAGTTGGGAATTTGGGAGGGAGTTTGAGGATTAAGGAGTTGAGAATTTGGGATGTGAGAATTTAGGGATTTCTAAATTTTACATATGAGAATCTGGGACATGAGAATTTAAGGATTTCTAAGTTTCACATATGAGAATTTGGGACATGAGAATTTGGCATATGAGAATTTGGGACACGAGAATTTGGCATATGAGTATTTGGGACATGAGAATTCGGGATATGAGAATTTGGGACGTGAGAATTTAGGCATATGTGAATTTTGGCATATGTAGATTTGGGACATGAGAATTTGGCATATGAGTATTTGGGACATAAGAATTCGGGATATGAGAATTTGGGACGTGAGAATTTATGCATATGTGAATTCTGGCATATGTGAATTTGGGACATGAGAATTTGAAATATATGAATTTGGCATATGAGTATTTGGGACATGAGAATTCGGGACATGAGAATTTGGGATATGAGAATTTAGGGATTTCTACATGTCACATATGAGAATTTGGGATATAAGAATTTCACATATGAGAATTTGGGGATATGTGAATTTGGCATATGCGAGTTTCGAATATGAGAATTTAGGGATTTGCGAATCTTGAACATCTGGGAATTTAGGGACTCTGAAACTCAAGGTTCCTGAAAATGTACGAATCTGAAGATTTGTACATTTAAGGAACTTGTGAAATAAATAGGAATGAAGGAATATAATTTCAGAACTTGATAACTCGATTTGGGGAACTGTAAAAAAGTTTGTGCGACTCACCAGCGACCCTAGCTTCTTTACACGCCTCGTACATGTCCTGCTTAATTTCCGGATTGTCATCTGCAATAGTTTCGCCAACGGTGACGAATCTTTCGACGGCCAGGTTTACAGCTTGGCCGACTCTGGCAACCGCACGGAGACTCCTGTCCGAGCATAGCGGACGTTCCCTGTGCGACACTAACGTGGAGATCTGCAAAACGGAATGAAAACAAACCTTAAAATTATGTGGAAACAATTATCTTCTAAACAGCCATATTCTAAACACAGTACAAGCTCACATTTTCTCTTACAAGTCAGAATAACTTTTAGATTGATGTACTGGTCTAAAGGTAGAACATCTTCTTACATGTTTCATTTACATGTATCATTCTATAAATTATCTCACTGATACTTTCACTAATTATCATCAGCTGTCTTCACACAACTCTGTGATGTTTCAACAATGTTTAAAATAACAAATGTGATTTTTTTCATAGAGAGTTTAACTTCAAAGTTATTCCAACTTCAGATACATCAAATATGTGTCACTCTATTTCCCAAAGCTACGTGTGGTGAAAACGTTGATCGTAATTAGCCCCGCACAATATGGAAGTTCCGTTCTTAATTACGAACGTCGAGTAAAAAGTATTTCTACCCCAATTGGCGAGTCACCAATCCCGGAGCACCATCAATTTCGAAATAACCGCACACAAAACAACGTAAAACGTGCGTCACGGAGAGGAAGAGCTCATTATTAAACGAGTTCGAGTCGGTTCTAATTAACGGAGCATCCCGCGATGCGTTATTTCCGAGGAGAAAAAAAAAACCTGTGTCTGGTACTCGTGGAACCTTGTATAGTTTGCGATGGAAAGCCATGCTCGAATTGTATGGTCCACTGTTTAACTACCGCCCCCTTCTTCTTGGTAAAGAACAGGCATGTATTCAAGAAAACTGTATGCACGTAACTCCGTTAACTCGCCTCTAGCTACAGGGCTCACGAGGTCGCGCCCATCCTATGCAACTCACTTTCTACACAATTAGACAATGCATTTACCCGACACTCGTTTTTAACGAGTTCATTGCCGCGGGGGTGTACGGTGACCGACATGACGATTTTTATTTAATGATGGAAAAAGAGAGATGGTATCATAGGAATTGTATTTGGGAGGTCAAACGTGTGGGAGGGGTAATATAGTACGTGGTGATACAGCGGGGATGTGGAGTGGTTCGAGGGTGGTCGATGCGTAGAAATATGCGTGGTAATTTGGTGATTCGACGCGTACAAATCTCACATGTGATATTTGGACGAGTGGTGATTGCATGTGTGGAAATCTCACACGTGGTAATTCGACGCGTGGTGACTTGACGAATGGTGATTCAACGCGTGGAAGTCTCATATGTGGTGATTTGATGCGTGGAAATCTCATATGTGATGATTCGACGCGTGGGAATTCCATACGTGGTAATTTGACGCGTGGTGATTCTACGCGTGGAAGTCTCACATGTGGTGATTCGACGCGTGGAAATCTCACATGTAGTGAATCGGTGCGTATGTGATTTGATACGTAGAAATCTCACACATGGTAATTCGATGCGTCATAATTCGACGCGTAGAAATCTCACATATGGTAATTTGACTCGTAGTGATTCAACGCGTAGAAATATCACATGTGGTAATTTAACGCGTTGTTGTGTGACGTGTAGAAATCTCTCACGTAGAAATTCCAAGCGTAGAAGTTCCACATATGCTAATTTAACGCGTGACGATTCGACGTGTAGAACTCTCACACGTGCTAATTTGACGCGTGCCGACTCGACGTGTAGAAGTTTCACACGTAGTACTTTGACGTGTGGAAATCTGACACACGGTAATTTAACACGTGGCTATTCTACACATAGAAATCTCTCACGTGGAATATCGACGTGCAGTGATTCGATGCATGGTAATTCGACGCGTAGAAATCTCACATGTGATGTTCTGCCGCGTAGAAATCTCACATGTGGTGATTACACACATGAAATGTAACAGGTTCTAATTTCACACGTTGAAATCCAACGCTAATGATCTGACGTGTACTAATCTAGCACATAATTTTACCCCTTGAAATACATTGCCTGGCAATATAATACATGGTAACTTCATAGTACGTGTAACGAACATGTGACTAAAAGCCATCTACAAAATAGCAAGCCATTAAATTCTCCAACTGTTGATCACCGCAATTAATAACCAATACAACCTACTAACTTGTACATAAAACTGAGCGTGTTAAACATTACTACCCTCTCGCGCAAAGCTAGGGCGTTCGCAGATCCGCGCAACAAAAAATCCGTGAAGAAACACGCACAAAGGGCGAAAAATGGGGCACATGCAGAGATCGCGAATAAAGGGACAACAGGCAAACGCAAGGATGAAATAGCGATAAAAAAAGAAGAAGAAAAAGACGAAGAAAACGATTGGGGTAAAGACCGTGGCATTTGTAAGCGAAGGGGGTTGACAGCGACAGAAGAAGCGGAAGAGAAGTTGACAGCAACGCGGGGGAGGGTTGGAAATATCGAGAAAAGGACGGATCCAAAGGTATTGTTTCGCCAAGTGAATGCGTACAATCGAATGAACGCACACACACGTTCTCACGAACGTTCGTGTACCAACCATTTCCACACCCACATTTCTGCTCATGGGTTGGACCATTGTCAAATGTCGCGTGTCGGCGCAAAACCATGTTATACTCTTCTGTTGTTGCCGTAAGTGAATTTGTTTTTTAATGAAAACTATTTCATTACTACATGTGGTATTTGGACGTGTGGAAATCTCACATATGGTGAATCGGTGCGTGCGTGATATGACACGTGAAAATCTCATACGTGGTAATTTGATGCGTGGAAATCTCACATGTGATGATTCGACGCGTGGAAATCTCACATGTGGTGAATCGGTGCGTGTGTGATTCGACGCGTGCAAATCTCACATGTGGTGAATCGGTGCGTGTGTGATATAACACGTGGAAATCTCATATATGGTAATATGACGCGTGGAAATCTCATATGTGATGATTTGACGCATACATTTATATATAGTTTATACTACACGTTATTATTTAGTTACCACATCCTACAATCCTACATTTATTTCCACTCGATTAGCATAGATAGTCCGTGTGGGAATTTTTTTCGTCCCCGTGTATTTCATCCAGGACTTATTCCATCTCATTCGTCGAGCACGTAGAAAATTTTAATATCACCGCGGGAAAAAATGAGAGACTGTCCAAACAATGACAAGCAAAAGTCGCAGGACAGGGGGTGAGAGAAGCTTTTTCGTTTATTTTCGGCGTAAACCACCCTCCGGCACAGATGTTTCCCCACGATTGCTACACGAGAGAACCACTAGCGTATCTCGACGATGAATTTTGAATGCTGTTTATCTGTATCGCCGACCCTCTTCGTGCGATTCATGCAGCTCTGATGGAATCACGAGTATGCGTTCCAGAGAAACGTTTTGCCTAGGAAGATGTAGAGGAATCGCTGGCAATTATGGGTTTAATGGTCTGCGGTATTCGTGTGTGACAGAGGTGGTACGTAAAAATTTGGGGATATCTGATGAGGTGTGTGGAAAATTTGGTGATGGAAAGGGGTTTGGTTGAGGATATGATTGTTTTGTGATGGGAGATGTGGGTACATGTGAATTTGGAGGTATAACAATTCGGAGATATGAGAGTTTGCATATGTGAGAATCTGGGGATATAATAACTCGAGAATGTACAAAGGTGATATGTGTAGATGCACATATGAGAATTTGGGGACATGTGTAGTTGCACATATGAGAATTTTGGGACATGTGTATTTGCACATATGAGAATTTGGAGACATGTGTAATTGATCATATGAGAACTTTCATAAATTTCACTGGCGCAACTTTTAATCATGTCTTCTGACACCACGATGAAACTTCGTATGGTAACTATGGTGGTCTAGGGGCTCATAAATTCGTTAGTTCAATATAAGGAGGCTACACGTCATACGAGGTACACAGAACAAATTCTTGGAATAAGTCCGCCGTTCTTGCAGGGGAAAGTTATTACACGCTAGTATGTTGAAAACCACACGTGGTTGGTTCAGTTCGGCGTAAATTTCCGGTAGCTATTAAGAAATTAATTCGGGGCGATTAATTGACTTACTGATATCTCGTTAGTATATAGAATTAATTTATTCTACCGTAAACATGGTGTATAATTTACTACGCTCATAAAATATTCTATTAATAACAATCTGTATGGGTAATTACTCTGAAGCATGGAAAAACAGTATACAATGATGAATTAATTAAATTAAATTTGTAAATGTCTCAAATGTTTTCTATTCAAAAATCACAACCCTTTGAGTACTTTTTGTACTTTTTTTAAAAACAAATTTTAATTCCATCTTCACTAATTTTAATGTAATCTTGTTACTAAATTGATATTCTATTTTAAAAAAATTTTTTTGTATTTTATTTTTAGTGGTACATGAACCACACCTGAAGGGTTGAAAAATAATTGAATAATGTACTCACTGAATTAATACTGAATAATTTAGTAGGAAAGCAGACATTACATTTCTGTTTCCGGTCGATTTACCTGAAACCCCATGTCTTAAGGGTAGATTTTCAACGACACGTTTTAACAAAATATCCCCGAAAAATTTTCACAGGACATTTATCAGCCATTAATACCCGGTGATTAATCCGAATTTAATCCAAAAGAGGACACCCCGAAATTCTAATTAGAACGAAGTCTCAAGCAGAAGAAATCGAGCTTAAAACCCCTTCTGCCTAAACCGAGGCAAAATCCACGAATTTATCAAAGATTTTCAGCTCTACGAAATTCTTTCTACAAACAGATTTCTAGAGCTCTTCTCTGGCAATTAATTTTTTTCCCCCAACACGTTATCCCGGCACCCTCATGAATTTTCGCCTTGACAATTCTGTATTTTTTCTGCAAGAAAATCTCGACTCGTGGCACCGCGGTACAATTAGCAAACGCGTTAATTAATACGTGCAGCGTGCAACACCGGACGTGTTATGCAAATCCGGTTACTTTGCATAATAAGTGATAAACGCGGCGCGATAGTAGATAATTGAGGTTGGTGTGAACAGTGATTTAATTTATAAACAGCGAACTCTTGGAGTTTGAATTGTAAGAGGAAGTGGGTCAGCCGTGACCCACGCTTTTGATTGCGAATTTTCTTGCTTGTTGCTGGAGACTCTCGTTATATTGCCGATTCTACGAATTCCCATATTTTCGTAACTTCTCTGCGACAAGTATGAAAATTATGGTCGATGAATCATTGATGAAGATTAAAAAAAAAAATTAATAAATTTATAAATCAAGGAATAAATTTATAAATAACGTTTATGATATTAATTATTAGTGATTAATACCGTGTACAATATTAATTTGTGGTGTTTGATACCATGTGTAATATTAATCAGAAGCTATGAATATCACATATGATATTAATTATGTCTATAATATCAACAAAATTAAGAAAGATTTGCATACTAACTTTGTCAGTGATCAATTATTTTTGGACAGACAATCGTACAATTAATCTCAGGGTAGCTGAGGAATTTGCACACAAAATGGATGACGGTGTGATAAATGAAACATGTTACAAGACCAAGAGGAGGCGAAAGTTAAAACTATACCACCTGCAGCGTTTGTGTGAAGCCGCTTCAATTTATCGTGGAGAGACAGACCTTGTCGGTTAGTTGAAAAAAGGTGGTGAATATTCAATTTGGTGTTAATTAGAGCCGAAGCTCTCAAAGCAAGATGTCGCGTGCATGTAAACCACCTCATGTCTATTCAACTTTTAAATATATTTCCTTACTTCCTGGTAACCGAATACTGGATTTCAATTATTTATCATTTTTTTATGATGGAATTTATATTCCTGCGTTTTCGAGTCATGCACTTTATGTATTAATAAATTGTGTGGTTATTAAGCTTTCAAGTTTTTGAATTATCTGGTTTTCAAATTTTTAAGTTATCAAGCTTTCAAATTCTCAAATCATGAAGTCTTCAAATTCGCAAATAATGAAGTCTTCAAATTCGCAAATTAAGTTTTCAAATGCTTAAACTTGAGTTAACGAGACTGAAAAACATCTGTGGAAAGCATCTTTTTTCCTGGAGGAACGAGGGAGAGGATGAATGTAGAAGTCTTAATAAGCCCGTCGTTCGCTGTCACATTATTTCGCGAGGCACAGCTACCGGTAGATAAATAATGCCCAAGTAACAAAAGATCGTGAAAGTATGCCGTAGGAATAGGTGGACGCAGTTGGCGAGGGTGAAACAGGGAAAGAAGGAAGCTCTGTGACGGATAGCATGAACGGTGTAAAAGCATAGCTCATGCATCTTTTATAAGGGTAGAAACCTGGGTATGTCCCCTGCGACGTTGCTAGTAATCGCATGATACCTCCAAGTGCCAGGGAAGAGGGATAAAAATCAAGAGGAAATGACGAAGGTTGGATCGCGTACACGTCGATGGTCACTCCGGTTTTATTGCCTCTGATTAACTTGCTTATCTCAAGATTTCAGTGCGTTGGAGAGGTTTTGGTTCTTTCAGAATTTTTAGAAATTTGGGGATTTGGGAATTTTCAGACGTGGGAAGTTGGGGATTGGAATTTCAAGGTTGGAGATTTGGGAATTTTGGGATGTGGAGATTTGGGGATTTCAGGATTTCAGGGTTGGGAATTTGGAAATTTGGGAATTTTACGACGTGGAGATTTGGGGATTCGAGAATTTGGAATTTGGAGATTTGGGGATTTGAGGATTTCAAGGTTGGAAATTTGAGAATTATGGGACGTGGAGATTTGGGGATTCGAGAATTTGGAAATTTGAGAATTTTGGGATGTGGAGATTTGGGGATTTGAGAATCTCAGAGTTGGAAATTTGGAAATTTCAGAAATAGGGAATTTGTACAGTTATGTGTTGTAATTTGGGAATTTGAGAATTTGGAGATTTGTAAATTTGGGATATGACAATTTGATGATTTGTGGATGTGGAATATAAGAATTTGGAGATTTTCAAATTTGGGGTATAAGAATTTGATGATTTGTGGATTGGGGATATGAAAATTTGTAGATTTGTAGATTTGAGATATGAGAACTTGGGGATTTGTAGATGTCTTGGAATTTAACTTGGAATTTAAGAATTAAGATTTAATGTCTTGTAACTTGGAATTTAAGAATTTGGATAGTCTATAATTATAGCTACAAGATGGACGATTATCTAGCTAAAAAATCTTGTCTTGAAATTGCTCCTTTATTCCTTTAAACCACATATACATATACATATATGTATATCTTTTCACATATTCAGCTGAATATTATGGAATGTACAGAAAAAGTATTAGGTTGTAATTGCAGCTGCAAGATGAAAGATCATCTACAAAATCTTGTCTTCAACAGTGATCCTCGGTTTTTTTTTCCTCAAATCCTTTAAGCTATATAGATGACTGTTGTGTAATATAGAGTGAAAAAATTGGGTTACGATATCTGTAATTGTAGCTGGAAGATCATCTAGCTACAAAATCTTGTCTTCAACAGAGATCCTTGTTCTTTTCAATCAAATACATCTTTTGAACCATGTAGATGAATGTTGTATAATATAAAATGAAAAGAAAGTATCAGGTTACATCTATAATCTCCGGCTAATTCAAGTGACTATCAGACGTACTGTAATTCCGGCGTCTCTTAATCAAAAGTCGAATAAAGTAGTCGTTAAGTAGAAGGGTCGGTGTCTTACTAAAATTCCCCGCTCGAGAGACTTCAAAGACTTATTCTTGCTTTATATTTCGAAGAAGTTCGTCAACTTTCTGGCCGGCTTTAAATTACAAATACTTCGGACGGAAACGCGGAAATGAGCAACGTAATAGTAGCCTACTTTCGGCCGAGAAAGAACTCGAAGAAGACAAAGCAACAATGCTTTTTTCCAGGTAATTCTAATCACAAAAACGTTTAACCTAATTCTGCAAGAACAGCGGCGACAAACGCATTTTTACTATCGTGTACAGGAGAAGTTTAACAACGTTCGAGGTGTACTAACCCGTATATTTTACATACAAATATTTTCGATTCGAAACGAAAGCGAGTTCGAAAGGAGAAAAAAAAAACGGGGAGAACGTTTTTCGTATTTGCGTAATCTTCGACCCAATTCCGCTGAAAAATTAGAGCCGAATGCGGAATAAAAAAGCTTGTTAAAGTGGATCAGGATTTTCGAGTGTGTTCCGGAAATTAATAAAACAAATTTCCCTGCAAATTATCAGTCAGCATATTACTAATGAAAATCGAGGACAGAGATTAACTGATAATTGATTTTTTAATAGTATTATCTTTTTAATAGAAATACGTGCAGTTAGAGAGAAAGTGGGAACTTGAGGATGTGTGAACTCGAATATGTGGGAATATGTGAATGTACCATTTGGCAATTCAAGAATTCAAGAATGTGCAATTTGAATATATGGGAGGTTACATATGTATTAATTTAGGCATTTGAGAATATAAAAATTAGGGAATATACAAATGTGGTGATATGTGTACTTGGGGAGGGAGTATGTGGAGACATGTGAATTTGGAAGTATGACAATTTGAAGATATCAGAGTTCAGATATGTGAGAATCTGGGGATGTAATAACTCGATAATGTACAAAGGTGACATGTGTAGTTGCACATATAAGAATTTGAGGATATGTGTAGTTGGACATATGAGAATTTGGGGACATGTGTAGTTACACATATGACAATTTGGGGACATGTGTAGTTGCACATATGAGAAGTTGGGGACATGTGTAGTTGCACATATGAGAATTTGGGGACATGTGTAGTTGCACATATGAGAATTTGAAGACATGTGTAATTGAACATATGAGAATTTGGTAATATGTCTAGAACAAAAATTAGAATTTGGAAATATGAAAAATTGGGAGTTTACAAGTTAAAAATGTGGAGATCTTTTTAATAGAAATACGTACAGCTAGAGACAAAGATTACCAGTATAAAATTAGTCTACCGAGTTAATTCGGTTAAAAAGAGATCCTCTCGGTTTATTGCAGTGAAAGTAGCAGGTTTCCTTCGCAGCCAAACGAGAAATTGGAGAAGCACAACGAGAAGGCGATTTGATCCAATTTCCAGGCCATCAAGAAAATAAACAGAACGGGACAGCCGGTGCAATCCATTAATTCGGTCAAATGGGAACACGCGTATTCAGTCGGTTTCATTCGGATAAGTGGCGGATTGGCCGAAAAATTAGCTGGAACAGATGATTTCCACGAAAGGAAAGTTAGGGAACCGATGGAAATGAATTACCCGGCCAATTTGTTTCTGTCGTGTTCGGAAGTTGGATGTCTATCTCGGTCATGTCACTTGTTCGCGCAACTACGTCGTAGCGCAAGTGAGCACACGAAACCGAGAAACAAAAGGAGCAGATGGCAAACTTTGGTCCAGTTCTATCCAACTGCTCCATCAACTAACTGTTCCGTCGTCAAGTTCGAAAAAGATGGATATCGAACTTCTTGCGTTTGCATCTGCTTCAAAACATGCGAATTCAAAACCTGCGGAAACTTCGTCTTTCTGATGTACGAAGACTTCATACTTTCTCGATGATTAAATTGAGAGTTCTTTATTATTGTCCTACAATCTTATGTTGCATAGAATTTACAATATGGATGTCAAAATATATTTCGAATTAAACTTGATCATTGCTATGTGAGATTTGTAAGGAAATACAAGAATCATTTGATTAAAGTGTGACAGTAAGAAAGTGATAAAAGCATGTATATTTTAGTTGACATTTACGTGCTCTAAAGTTGCAGTAAGTGTTGAAAACAGAGTGGTAAAAGGTTAATTGTGCAAGGAAAAGTATGTAACATGATAGAAACTAGTGTCACGTTTACCACTTGAACCGATTAACATAATCACGCTTAATTCGTTCTCGAGATAATGCCTCTAGAAATTCACGGAAACAAGATTACCATTTAATTAAAATCCTCTTTAAACTCGCTCCGTCCTTATTCATCGAACGGCGTTTCGTTGGTATTCCAGCGAAGGGAAAACTACCCGTCAGTAGGATGACGATTTTGCATCATGCTCCGATTCGCGATACTGCTATGTAAACAAAGATACATCGTGCAGGGTTAACGTAATCCGTTTATCCATGATTGGATTCCAAGTGATTCCGTAGATATGCCACGGAAGACGGTTCGTTGCCACTATAATGACCTGTACTGACTGGCAATCGATGCCACACCGACGATTCGATGAAATCGCACTTTCGCGATATGATCATTAACAAGTCGGACGTATTCTACGCGTTATATTACCACGCGTTGTATCACCGTATAGTACGTCATAGTTTTATGCGTTATCACGTCTAGCGTTGCATCGACGCTCGTGATTTTTACATTCGTTGTACGCGTTTTATTGCAATGTGTACATTCCACGCGTTATATCGCCGCGCATAGTTTTCCTACGCGCGATATATTCTACGCGTTATATCGCCACTCGTCGTACTTCCACGCATCATATAGCCGTGCGTGGAGTTTCCTCGCGTTATATCGCCGCGCGTAGCTTTTCTACGCGTGGTATGTTCTACGTGTTATATCGCCACGTGTTGTATATCCCACGCGTTATATCGCCACGCATTGTATTTCCATGTATAGTAAATTCCACTCGTTATATCGCCACACGTGGTATATCAACGCGTTGTATCGCCACGCGATACTACTTTGGCTAATTAAACTGCGAATATTACCAGAAATTTATTGATCGATCGTGATAATTAAAGCAGTGAATCCACAGAAATCGCTAATTACATTAGAGTATTTTTAGCAGAGATCGATCTCCCTTTTTCGAAGGATAATCGAAAGTTCATCGAAAGAGGAATAAGACGATTGTTTTAATACGCTAAACGAAAACGGATAATCGTCGAGATAGGATCTTTACATTTCCCAGGATCATAGTGCACGATTAATCAATCGTTCAAGAACTCGGATATCCGATCAAACAATTTCCACGTTAAAGACATAATCATTTATTCGAAACCCGATGATTATGAAACGTTCGATATGCCCGAAGCAATTTCACGCCCTGTTAATTAATTAAGCGTTGTCGATGGATAACAGGGTATATTATATAACACAATGTTTGTTACACGATAATGTTATGTAACAAAAAGAGGTGTTAAAACAGTGAACAATCGTTTCGTTGAATCATCACACAATTTCACCGTTTATTATTGCCATCAAATCACCGAAATTTATGCGAGCAATGTTTACCGTCGAATGATCGTAAGAACACAAAGCACGCGTCGATCGCCGGTAAAAGATTGTATTAACAAGAGTGTTAACCACTCTCGCGTGTTTTGCAGTTATAAACTGTAGCGAAAAACTCGATTCATTTCACAGCGTACAGTACACACTCATCCATATTTAATCTCTCGATATATTACAAGGAAAACTACCTCTCGGAACGTAACCATTCGAGTGAAACGTATATTGGAAAATTCCTGCATTTGTTATTCATTGTATTATTCATAGTTTTAACAGCGAAAGGCTCTTTTTTAATTGTTTCAAATTGATAGCCGGAATTTTTATACCGAGTGTACGATTCAGAATGGTACACAGAATTCGTGGAAATTTTTATTCCGGTAAATTCTAGTAAAAATAAATGCTGAGATAATAGATCATTTTGAAACGAAGAAAGCGTACGATTTATTTCATCGACAGAAGCTTGGGATAACAATACTTTACATATTTTTTTTAAATTATACAGAATCTCACATTTTTTTAAATCATAGAATTTCACATTTCTGTAGAATTATATAGATGTCGATATTTTCTAAAATTGCATAGGGTATTACATTTTTAAAAAATCATGAAATTTCACATTTTTGTAGAATCGTGTACAATTACGAGTTTTCGCAAAATAGCAAGAATGTTTAGTGAGAAAGATTCGATTTGCGCGTTCCAGAGTCGAACATAAATCTACATTCAGAGATATGAATTACAGAATTCCATTGGTATCAAAGAGCCTCTATAATATTACTGCAGACCTTCGTGACAGGAAGTGATAACGATGAAAAGACGAAATCGAACGGCGAGACTCGATAATACTTTCCAATATCGCATCTTTTTTTTCAATATCTGTAGAAACTAATAAGCAGGCTTTAATGGAGGATTCCGGTGCGAGATTCACCTCGTCTAAGACCTCGGCCATATGGTTTGGCCTCTTCTTCGCGCGGGAGAAAAGACACAGAATGGCGGAGAAAGGGCGGTTTCCTCCGTTGGGGATTCACCCTAAAAATGAGAAGATTCGAGGGGTTGAATCGAGAGGGTGGTCGAATCTATAGCCTCAAGGCAGTTCGAGTAACGTTTAATCAAATCCTCACTACTACGGATGATACGTGCTTTGATGCTACTAGTTATTGCGAGAGAGATCGAAATAAATCGATCCACTGAAATTCTGACGTCAGTTTCGCTGATGCTGTCTTCATTAAACCCTCTACAATTTACCGATACTCTCCAAATCAAATGAGTTTGTACTTTTATACACGGTGTTTCATTGTCTACGTTCGAAAAATTCATGGGTGCTTACAAAGTTATAATAATTATACTTTTTAAATAATCACGATGAAATTTTGATGGCAGCAAGTTTATGTTAATAAAATTTGTAGGGACATAACATCCAAAATTCAGTCATTTATTTTGATATTTTTAAGTTCTGGTAAAATATTTATGATTTATCTTTAATGACACTTTGGCAGAATAATACATATTCCTACATGCTTCCTTCTACTAGTTTAAGAAGACACTGTTTAGTAAATCGACTATCCAATAAATGATAGACACCCCTATTATTAAATTACCCGGGGGTTTCTATTACGATCATGTTGAACTCGAAAATAAAACGACGGTTTGCCTAGATAATATTAAAATAACTCTTTCACTCTGCTAGAAAATAAGCTTGCGTTTTTTGCAGTAATAAAGAGTTCGCTGTTCATTGACGGTTCAATAACGATTTCGATAGGTCAGTGAATCCTGAACAAAAAATAAATCAATTTCGAGCTGAATGTGACTGTCATCTGACACCTCGAATTATAACTTTAATTAATAACAAGAACAAAAATTTGAAAGTTTAGTGAAACATCATAGTACTAATTATAATAGTAATAAAAAAATTGTGCCTATAGAATAACAAAATTTAAGAAAATTGAAAAGGTAAAATGTATGAAAATACATTAAAATTAATGAATATTTTTATTCGAAGTTTCGCAGAAGTGACGAGGTATTCGCAGAACAATTAAGATGGAAATAACGAGCGACAAGCACGGAAATATTTATCTGAAAGATGTTTTGAGATGATAGCGGTTTGTTTTAAACGAGAATTTCCTCGAAGATTTCGCTTGTACATTTCAATTTGGAATTCTTAGAACGTCGCACCAATCAAAAGGCACCCTCGAGGCGTCGTTTTTAGAGAAACGGGGCCGACGTTTTAGATTTATTTCTCGAACTCTTTCTCCTCTGCTCTCATTTACTTCGATTTTTCTTCCTTTTACAATTCAAAGCACGTTTATCGGCAAAATGACAGATTATATACTTGTGTGTATAACTTTGGGATAAAACTGCTTTGTCTGATCTCTGCCAGAAATAGAACCTGTTAGACTGCTACGTTCAATTACTAGAAATTATCATATTATAATTTCCTCTATTAACTATTTTATATTCATCTCTACATGTATATCACATCACATTAAAATTACATTAAAATCGCGTGACACATTTATAAATAAAATTAGTGCAATTTATTCTTGCATTTATACTTCAAAAAATTACACACTGGTTAAATAAGGATCAGTTATTAATTTTCATCGCTGATTTTGCACTTTGAATTATTTTACTACGACTTCTATTTTTTTTTTCGTTTCAATTTTTTCGATAAACAAATTATCACCTGCATTTAGTCCTCATTTTTAAGTTGTACTTTTTTACTAGAAAAACCGAAGCAAATTTCTCTATTGAAAATTGAATACAGACAAATGTTATTCAGAGTAGAAATTTGATCACGATCTTAATTTGCATATAAAGTATTTCGAGGATCAACAAGTACAATTGTATCTACAAGTAAATAAACGTGCAGATTTTTTTTTAACGAAGATTGAACTCGTACGAAAGAAAGAGCACTCAATTTTTGTCCGTACTTTGCGACAATTGCAATGAAACGTAACAATCGACATTTCTCGCGTGCTATATCAAGCATGCTTTATTCACCGAGAGCTAAGAAAATATTTTCACAAGTTTCTTGTCATTTACTTTCTCGATTTCTAATCAAACTTTCACGAATCTTCGACACTGAATTCGTAATCCTATCAGGTTAATAATTTTCACTGAACTTTTGCAAACTTCGAGGAATTTAACACCGAAACAATGGAACTTCAAGATGGTGGATCTCAGATTAGAGAAATTAAGAACTGCACTGAGAACTAATTTATCACTTATTACGAATTCAAGAAATACTTGTAACAGGGATTATGCAAATTGTGCCAGATTAAACTTCAAAGGAACCTTTCCCATCGTTATTAGAATAAAGAGTTCACTCAATTATTAACTCACTTTATACAATTCTTCTATAGTAAAATTAATCACTAAACAAATGAATGGTCAAACTCTGATGGTCATCGATACATTCGAACCACATTTTACAATATTAATTAAAAGTATCTAATAATAAAAATATCATTGTGATCGACGTTTAAAATTTTCTACAATTAAGTAGTTAAAATGACTACACTAATTTGATATATGAAAAAGAAATATTCTATGTGGGCAGCCCCTTTAGCAGGGAATTAAGAGAGCAATTTTTGGATTGAAAGAAATGTGTCAGAAAGTAAAAGGTGAATTTTGTTGTTAAAATCATAGAACCTACCTGTCGATCAGGGACCATGCCACAGTCGTACATGCTTCTGTCACGTCGATAAAATGCGGCAGGCATAGGGACAATTAATAAATAACCAGTTGAAACGATGATCTTCTCTCCTCTTCCTTACTATAACAGCTCTACGCTTTTTAAGCTCTATGAACTTATTGTGCCTGTCGATATCTCTCTCACTTGGTATCTCTTAAAATTCCACGCAATCAGTATGACCAAAATATACTATGAATCGTCAACATCGTTAAGATATGTGTGCATCTCTTATATACGTAAAGAAATATTTAAATCTTCTCTATCGAGTGCAGGTGATGTCGTTCGTTAACAAGTGTGCCTCTCTCTCTTCTAACAATTACGATTAATCATTACCTCTCCGTTCCTCTCTTTTGTTGTCTCGCTAATAACAACGAGCCCGCGAACAAAAGGGGCCAGATTCGAACGGTAACCGGAACAAAAATAGACGTTTGTACATACATATATATATATATGTATAATTTGCCGGAAGATCACTGTTTCTTTTGTTATTAGGCTGCTACCACAGGCTCAGAACTTGTCTCTGGATCGAGAGCGATGAACCCAACTTGAAAGTTCGTCGTCGCCCTTTCGACGGGTTCACGACCCGGGATCGGTCTCAACCGATTCCGTTAATTATTTCCTCGCGAAGCCTGCGAGTCGTGAACCGATTAACTCCTCGACGGTCTCGTTCTGTCCGCGCTGCGACGGCCGATCTCTCATGGATCCCGATCTTCACGTTCTAAGAGGCGAATCCCGTTCGTATCCTCGCGTGATATCGCCGCGCGTTGTCGACCGACGAATTCGTAGATGACCACTCGTTGTGCGGCTCGCTCTCTCGCGTACGCGTGTACACAGTGTGAGCAGACATGTGGTTGGCTGTGCGCGTGTGTGTGTATGTATGTATATGCGCGTGTATGTGTGTACGGTTCCTAAAGTGTCATATTCTACGCGCGGATGCACCGTCCGCGCCTGTGTGGACTCATACGATGTTCCTTACGTGTGTGCATGTGTGTGAGAGTGGGTGAGCGAGGTGTTCTGCGAGGACGACAGAGCGCGTGTCGCTTCGAGAAACAGGTACCGGCCTGTCGAGTGCCTAGGGGAAGACTGGACTCGAAACCGACACGATGGCAGGACCACGGGTAGGCGAGGGTGTTTCTCCCTCTTTTCGTTCCCTCTCTCGATCTTTCTCCGCCCTCTGTGCACCCTCGCACCCTTATCCCTGTCTCTCTCTGCGTGAAACACGCCGGAGCACAGGCGCGCTGACTCTCTCCACCAACCGACAATCAATACACCGGCAGGCCCGTACTTTCGCCCGCGAAATCGTAATTTTCACGGTTGCACACTCTTTTACAACCACCGATCTTACTAACCTACAATTATCCTGTCACTCTTCTGCTTCTCTCGTAATTTCCTTCGTATTCAGCCGACTCGTTCGCGGATTCGAGGTCCTAGGGAATTCTTGCTTTTTTCACGCTCGCCCCGACGAAAAAGCGCGGGAGTTTCTTCCTCGCCACGGGGATGTCTTCGAACCTCTACTCGGTTAATTATTCTTTTACCTTCTCTTATTTTTTTTATCTTCTCTCGTGCACTTTCTATGCGGACTACGGGGATTTACTTTGATGGTACGATTTTTATTTTATCTCTGACTTTATGTTTTTCTCGTGTTTCATCCACTTTTGTACTCTGGTTAAGCAGTTTCTCGGTTTGGGTCTTTGAAAGATCCTCACTTTTGGCTCAAGTTTTTTTTGTACTTTTATGCACGAGCTTTTAAGGATTTTTTAAGTTGCAAGTTTGCCTTTGTTTGGCTAGTTTGTCTTCTTATAGCAAGTTTTTCTTATAGCAAGTTCATGCAGCGACTTTAAAGTGCTTCTACATTTTTAGATTGAAAGAAATAAGAGATAATTTCTTTTTTCTTATTCTCTGATTTGTAGATACAAATTTAATATCTTAGTAAAGTAATTTGTAAATTTTCATTGTTCCAGGCTTGTGTAACCCACAGAAGTGTAATTATACCCCGACGCTAGTCCCCCATTTTGTTTCGAAAGAACTTATAAATTCGCCCCGTTTTATTTCAGTATAACTCCGCAAACCCTTTACGGTCTACAAAAGTTTAATTACATTTAAATACGATTCCAGGACACGTCGAAGGAATTTAATTTACAGATTTATCTTGTTTCTATCTACACTGGAGTTGAAAAATTCAATTACCGTTTTATCTGTCAACTTTCAGACATTCCACCCTTTGTGTTTTACCAATCTGTAAAAATTCAGTTATACTTTGACGTCAATTTCCGGGAATAAGGCTGCGTTATTGCTATACGAACAACGTCGAAATCGAAGAGAATGGAAGTGACAAAGTTAAAGAAACTCGCATTTATCGAAATCGTGCACAGAATTGCGCGTCTTGTGGTGCAATCGAGAATTCCTCTTGGGAAAATAAATCAGAAAAAATACCGAATGAAAATGCTATTCACGTTGCAAATGTAGATTCGAAAATGTTCAGTGAAAATAATTTTCCAGTTGTACAATTGTTAATTGTATGATAATATATATAATAACAATGATACAATTATCAATTGTATGATAATATGTATAATAACAATGGTACAATTATTAATTGTATGATAATTAACAATTAATGTGCATTTATGCACAAATGCAATTATCAATATCATTTCGCGTGATAAAGTTGACATTTCAATATGCTATTACTAATAGCATATTTCCTAATAATATTATAAGTATTGTTATAATAATATTATAAGTAATGAGCCAAGAGTGCGTCATGAGTGCGTCATGAATGAGTCAAGAGTGCGTCACGAATGAGTCAAGAGTGCGTCAAGAGTGCGTCTCCAGTGCGTCATGAATGAGTCAAGAGTGCGTCACGAGATAAGTCGAAAAATTACTGAAACAGTATAAACAGTTGCATCAAGAGTGATCAATACTCGAAATATGCTATAGACCAACCTAAATTTTAGCGAGACGAAAGAATTATATTACAGGTCGCCATTTTCCGAAGAAGCATCCGCATTTATACCCCGATTATTGGCACACGGTGTACGTAAAAAAAGCGTATCGTCGTTATTTATTCAGCACGTGCTCGTAAATTCCGTGCCAGTCTTCTCCGCAATCTGCGGGAAAGATTGGCAACAAATATTCGATTATCGAACCACCGACACCGTATTTTATGCGAAAGCTTTGGCTCAAACCATATGGAAATAGTTGGCCGTCGCGTCCTCGTTTTTGCCGAACGGAATTCTACGACGCGTTATAATTCCGCGAAAATCGAATAGACGTTGCCACGTGGTTTAACACATACGCGATTTCATGCGTTTCGCGAAACGAGTTACAGAGTTACTTCGGTAACTCCGCCGGTCGAATCGAACGACTTCTCGACACAGGAGGTGACGATATGAAGTTCCTCGACCAATTTCAAGCTTGACTAACTTCGACAGTGATGGGGTGACAATGTCTGTCATTCGAGTAAAAATATTAACGATCGTGTTTCAATTTAAAAATTTTTCAATTTTTAGTTTCAAATTTTCCAATTTTCCAATTTTTCCACACACCAATTTTTAAACTGTCTAGTTTTCCAATTTTCCAAGAAATATTTGTTTTGCTAATCCTCGAGTTCGAAACTTCAGATAAAAGTTTCACCAGTTTCTTGAAAAGGACACGAAAGGGTGAAATCTCGTAAGAGAAGGTTTAATCCAATACCGCTATTTAATCACATTTGCATCATTAGAAGCGGTAGTAAAAGTTTATTCAACAAGTAAAAATGTTTATCAGGCAACATCCTGAGACGGTGAAACACGATAATTGTGACAAGACTGAAACGTTATATCTCTGTATAAGAGTAAAATGATGGAAGCAAAACGACGTGATTCTGAGGTAACCGGAGCGAAATGCGAAGGAAATGTAACGCGAAACAGGGCTCAGATAAGAAAGAAAACACGGGAAAATGAACACAAAGACTTAGAAAAAATTCGTGTAAATGGTAGTCCGAATTCTTATTTCACTCTGCTTGAGAAGAATGGAAATATGAAACTTGTGGAATAACATTTAATGTTTTCTTTCTGACGTCGCTTTTGATAAGGAATTTACCAAATTCTAAGATTTTTATGTTCCTGAATTTTCTAGGTAGTTCTAAATTTTCTGAATTGCAAAATTTGCAATTTTCAAGCTCTCAAGTTTCCAAATTTCCTAAAATCTACGATTTGCAAATTTTCAAACTCAAATCCCCAAATCCCTAAATTCTAAAATTCTAATTTTCCTAATCTCCATATTTTCAAAAACTCCAAATTCTCAAATGCCCAAATTCCCCACGCACTAAAATTTCAAACTTGAAAAGAATAAAAATACAAAAAAATAAAATTGAATACATTCACAAGAATGTTTCAAGAATATCTCAAGATGTCTCGAGATATCCCACGATTTTTCATTCCGCGATTCGTAAGAAATTTGTAGACTCTCCGATAAGTAGAATATGTATACTGGTCAGACGATTCGGCGAAATAACGCAGGATCCTGTTCAAACGATATCTATCATTTTCCCTTGGTATCGATACACAAAGAATGATTCCGTAGTCGAAAGTACGGAAGAAGGAATTTCAGATAGGAGAGAAAAGCGAACAGAAATGAGACAAAAGGAGCATGATTCGCGGTAAAAGAATGCCAAGCAGAAAACGTGACCGTTGTACATATTTCTGATACTTTTATACTACGAAGGAGTTTTTCAGCAAACTCGTGAAAAAATAGCCGAGATTCTTGCTACGGTGTTTCAATATTCTACGTGCTTATTTGTTATAAATCCTTAGAGTCGAAGAACAACATTTCCCTTTGACCAATTTTAATTAACGCTGTTGCCTGTTCGAGAATATTAATTATTTGCGTACTTAATTTTTTTTAATTTAATTACTGATGTTTATTTGGTCTTTTTATTTAGTTAGAAATTTTCAGTAATTAAGGTATAATTATTCTGTACATGTGAATTCTTTTGGAACATTATTTAGGTATTGATTTGATATACATGAAGTATTATTATATGTGGATATACACATATTCATATGTGTGGATATTCTTTCATTTTGTATATTGTTAATTCTATTGCAAGTGTTTTTATTGAATTATTGATTTGAAATGAGGTAAATGCAATAATCATATGTGGATACACACATGTTCACATATGTGGACATTCTTTCGTTTTGTATATTGTTAGTTCTATTGGAACATTCTTTATTCAGTCAATTTAAAATAAGTGAAGTACAATAATCATATGTGGATATCATGTTCATATACATATGTGGATATACATATGTCCACATATGAGGACATTCTTCCATTTTGTATATTGTTAATTCTATTGCAACATTTTTATTCAGTTACCAGTTTGAAATAAGTGAAGTACAATAATCATATGTGGATATAATCATGTTCACATATGTGGATAGACATATGTCCACATATGTGGAAATTAAATTAAATTAAATTTTTGACAACACAGTAACTACCCTTGTATTTAAGGTATTAAAAATGAAAGATGTGAGTAAATAAAGTGTATAAAGAAGAATAGCAGTGGGAGAATTTTGAGGAAAGTAAAAATTCGCATCGTCCTTGGCAAACAGTGGAAACCCAGTTTCGATAGGAAGAAAAGAGAGTGATCCGACTATATGGTATCACATGTATGCACAGATGAGCGAACGAAGTAAATATCCTTAAACCTAGCCATCGAGAACATGTCCTTCCATAAATCTATGTGCAATATCCAGATATGTTCCAAACTCTACACATAAGAGAAAACGAGGAATTCCACACGGCTGACTTATCATTTCTGCTCGATTGAGAGAAAGTCTGTGCTGGTATCACGGTGCGAACGTAATCGATAAGTCTGCATCGTCTCGCCTTTATAAATTCATCGAATTTTTGCATCAGAAATAATCCCTTGGTTAGGGCAATCATTTTGATCGATAGGTGATTCGTTATTACAACGATAGAAATTACTATGGCATACACTGCCATAAAACAAAAAATAATTGAAATTACAACAGTTAAAAATAATTAAGATGCAGTAGAACGGTAAAAACTAAAAATATAGCGAAAATGTGGTGAAATAGCGAAGGTAAAAAATAATGGAAATATGACGAAATAAATAAAGGATAAAAAGTAATAAAAATGTGTAATGAAATAACAGGATCAACAAGACGATTGTCCGTTAAACAGCGCAATTTCTATCGGTTGTTCTCATATAAGAAAAATGAAAAACGAGAAGAGGGCAGAATATTTTTGCTTTTTTCTCATCTCGCCGTGCCAGCAGTTAACTCGAGAACGGTTTCCTTTTTTATGAAGCTCTTATGCAGGCTTCAGGCGAGTCAAATACACTCGGTGTTTTATGCACCATTAGAAAAATAATTTGCAATGAGTTACGACTTAACGCCCACTTAACGTGCACACTTATTCACGGGGCAGCATTCGATTTAATCCTCGCCAGAAGGTTTCCGTATAACTGCAACCTTTTTCCACGCCGGGTAATTTGTATAGGAATAAAAGGGAACGTCTTCCTCTCTCTCTCCGATGGGAACCGATATTTTTTTATAAGCGTAATGTTCTTCCGCGAGAAAATGAAGGTTGAATCGCGTAATAATCACGACCAATGGCGTCCGGAGATGAGGCGGTCTTAATGGAACTTTAACCCTCCTACGAAATTGATCTTACGTTCTGTAACATTACAGCGATACGAAAATTCAGATTAAAATAGTTATCTGCTTGAATGTTCCTCCAATTTTTCAACTTATTTCTATACCGCAGTTTCTTGAAATATGCAAGACGTCCGTAGAAAATTATTTAAGTCACCATGAATTTTTAATGTTTCCGTTCACAAATAGTCAGACAGCAGATTTAACTTCTCAAAATTAAACGAGGATCTACCCCTATTAAATTTGTCTACTACGGAAATTATTATTGGAGAATATATTTGCAAGCTTAAAATTGTATTTGAAATATTTAGGTTTCCTGTATATAGCAATGAAATTATGTAACATAGCAATGAACGAATGTAAACTGAATCAAAAGGCAACATGAAGTCATGAATGAAATTGAAAATCCGTGAACTTGTTAATAAGTAGTAAATTGTAGGTATTCGGTGAAAAATTGATTCTGTACAAGGAAGTTCTGCAACACTTTTAAATTACAGTATGCACTCGACATGGACGTTAACGGGAACAAAAAAGGAAAGCAATGTTCAAAAGTTCTACCATCTGGTGGAGGAGCTCCAAGGAGGCGAGTCGATCGAAGTTCTTTCGATAGATCTCGCGACTGCGAACTTCAAACTCCTCTAACTCTAATGTAAAACAAAGTATCAGCACAGTAAACCGAGCCGCATACCGAAATCATGCCATGTCCGTGGAAAAGCTACGGAAAATAAGGGGGTTCACAAATAGAACGGGCAATTATGCGAAATGTTCTCCACGTTGCTGAGTGAGGTCCTTTTTTGGTCGGGGTGATCGAGGTTTCGAGTAATTTTTCGTATACAAATTTTCAATTATTCAATTATTCAATTTTTCAATTTTTCAATTATTCAATTATTCAATTATTCAATTTTTCAATTATTCAATTATTCAATTCTCTAACTTAGAAATATACCGAAAAGCTTTCTACACTTTTTACAATCCACAGTTACATCACTTGCGTCAATATAACAAATATGACACGTATACAAAAAATGACTCGAAAAATCGAACGAAACCTCGAAATCAACAAGATGGATGAAGCATTGCACAATTACCGTCCCTTGTTTCGCAACAAGAAACATCGATCAACGATTCCCTGTTCTCTAATCGCATACAACAATCGGCAAACGGTACTACTGTATCTATAGCGCAACAAAACTGTCCAACAATATAAAAAATTGATTCAGTATTTTGTTGATTGTTCTCCGTCTAATAGGTCTATATTATGTGTAACAACTCTGTTGCAAGAAGCTCGTAAAGAAACGATTCGGTTCAGGCTTTCGTCTATTCGCTTCCTTTCGCTCTAATTACACGTAAACAACACCGTTCGATTGTCGCTAATCAACTATGAAACTCTAACAGCGTTACACCACACGCAATTAACGATCAACGATTGTCTCGCGAAACATTTCTTCGCTAAAAATACACTTACCATGGAAGAACCCATTATACCTACGAACTCAATTGTTTCGCCTGTGGAAGATGTGCCTAGAACATATCGTACAATCCTTTAATTGAAAAATGATCACGCGCAACAAGCTCGTGGGAACAATTTTTTTTTTATTTTTTCAATTCGTTCTACTTTTCTAGCGATAAGCGACACTATTTCACCGAAAGTTCAGTTTTATCTGCCCGATGGAAGTTTACTGTTGTTACACCGATTCTCCGGAAACAACTACATCCCCGTTCTGACTACTAATACCAAATGGGCTTTCTCGTATGTCGGCATTTGCGGTATCGTCATTACAGCCACCTACGTGTACATACAGGTATAGTGTCTCGTGTTGTTCGACCGTGGTAGGAATTTTACCGTCGCAAAATAACATACTTCAAGCACATCGAATGCACGGGAACGTTTATTTGTAGAAACCATTTTGGAATTCTGATACGCTGACACGTTCTGGATGCACGTAGCGATCCTCCTACACGTCTTTAAACATTTTTATCTTACTGTACTTCAAAATTTTAGATGTGCATATTCTAACATTGCTGATGCAAATTTTTGAATTTGTCAATTTTTAAACGCATACATTAAGAAGCTGTTATATGAACTATAATAAATTGTGTAGGAACGGTCAATAATAATAAATAAATCAATAATCAATCAATAATCGATTCGTGATCAATTGGTGATCATAATAATAAATCATAACAAATGATAATAAGTCATAATAAATGATAATAAGTGACATATGAAATCATAATAATAGATGATAATATGTGATAATGAATGACATATGAATTTATAATAATAAATGATAATAAACGACATATGAAGTCATAATAATAAATGATAATAAATGACATGTAAAATAATAATAATGGATGATAATAAATGACATATAAAATCACAATAATAAATAATGATAAACGACAAGAAATAAATTATAATAAATATTCCACACCAAATCTAACCACAATAAATTTCCTTTCGCACCCATAATAAACCAAAATCCAATAAAACTACCAGAATTCTGCAATCAAAGCAGAATTGCTCCACGACGCGTTAAAAAGAAGAAAGTAATTAATTCTCGTCCTAAAACAAGATGGCCAATCATCTCTCAAAGAAGAGTGGATCGTTCATCACGATCAGTACTCAGATCGAACTTGGTTTTTCTTTCGAATTTTTCCGTTCCACGATATCGATGTGATCGAGTGAACTTCATTCAAGATAAAAGCGACACAAAACTCCTAGAAGATCCTTTTATTTCTTCATCGTCCTATATTTTCTCAGCCTTCGAACTTCGGTCTACGTGATTCGCACTTTTCCCGCTTCGACCCGATTCCATCTTTCTTCCAGTCGAATAACAAAGCGAATTTCCAACAATACGAATCGTCAATCGGATTTTCATTGAATCATCCGTCCTTCTACTGACATGACTCCAGAATCGATGAACAGACAATGCCGCAAAAATCGTCAATTTTGGAACTGCACGTTTATTGGCACTCGTTATTTAGATATCGCATAATTTGCGTCATTTGTTATTTCAATGAAGATGTCCATTTGTTGACTGTATGTTATTTATATTACATATTGAAAACCTTAGTGGTCACATTTCAAAGTTTATCAAGGTACTTCAATTATATCAATTTGAAAGATCTAAATTGCCTAAATTCAAAAATTTGCAATTTTCCAAACTCTCAAATCTACAATGCCTCAAATTCTTAAATTTTAAAGGTCTAAATTTTCTAAATTCCAAATTTTCCTAAATTCTAAAATTTGAAATTTACCAAGCTCCCAATTTCCCAAATTCCCTAGATTCTAAATTCCCTAATCTCCAAAATTTGAATCATTGAAAATTGAGATCACAAGGTGCACGACATAAATTTTCAATTTTGTACAAAAATAGCATATAAAAAAGAATGTTCATATAGAGATTTGATAATAATATTCCGAGGAAATAATAATGGTACAGATTTCTTTTGTCCTCCGTGCAGCTTGCAAATTGGCCATTTTCCATCATTGTCTAACCGCGAACAAAATGATCCATTTCCCTCATAGCTGTTCCAGCAAGAACGAATACACGAGTTAATTTCAACTAAACGTCTGAATGTTTTCAAGTTCCTATCTGACTGTGTCTGCTTGACTGTTCTGTTCGCGAGATCGTCGTGACATAAAAACTTTTTATACGCCAGTCACTTAAGATAGCAGGATTCGCCACGGGGGCTTTTATTCATAGCGATGGTCACCGATACGAGCAATTTATCGCGTGTCGGATTTAACGCGAGGCAGTTCGCGAATCCAACATTGAAATTTTCAACGTTCTCTCCTTAATGGATACTCCGGGTTTCGCCAAGATTATTATCCCGCCTTCTGACCTATTTCGATCAAAAACAGTCGACACTTCGCGGGAATATTTGGCCAAATATTTACCGATACAGGGTCTACCAAAATACTCGGACATTTGTGGATTTCAATGTATAATCATTACATGACTCCTTTGTCAATTTATATTTGAAAATGTTCTACTGAATAATATATGTCAATGTGTTAGAAATAGATATTGATATGTGTCGATAAACACTTTGGTGAAATGTACATAAAGAGTGACATCTTTTGAAACACCCTGTATTTAAAGATAAATGTGTAAATAAATATCTGTAGACATAAGGTACGAAGATGTAGGGACAATTATTTAGATAAATATTCATGGACAAATAGACGAGCAAATATTTAGATAAATATTTATGTACAAACATTTAACAGAAATTCAAAGATAAATATTCAAATAAATATTTGTGGAAAACTATTTAGAGAAAAATGTTCAAATCAAACATTTACAGAAAATACAATAGTTTCAAATATTCGGAAGAATATTCACGGACAATTATTCGATAATAAATTGTTATAAAATAATTGATAATTTGAATGGTAACAAAATTTGGACAATACAAAAATTCCATTGTGAGTAAAAAATATAGAACGTGATTCCTCCTTGACTCGAAACGGTAAAACGTTGATCGAAGTTTCACTATCGTTGGACAGACCAACGGTCAATATTAGTTTGTCCGATGGCTTATGGCATGTTTGTTCAGCATGCAAACGAAAAATATCTTCGCTGCACATAACACATATATTGCTCCCCGAACTATTTGCCGACAGTTGTTTGCTAGGAACTTCACAGAAGGAACACGTTAAATCTACCCTATTACTGTAAGTCGGCCTGGGATTCTTTCCTTTTTGTGGACGTTATGTAGTTTTTGAAGGTTTTGGGATTTAGAAATTTAGGAAGGAGGAATTTAGGAAGTGGGAATTTAGGAAGTGGGAATGTAGGAAGTAGGAATGTAGGAAGTAGGAATTTAGGAAGAAGGAATTTAGGGATCGGGAATTTAGTTATCGGGAATTTAGGGATCGGGGATTTAGGGACCAGGAATTTAGAAATCGGGAATTTAGGAAGTAGGAATTTAAGAACCAGGAATTTAAAACGTACAGATCTCACAAATGTAAAAATCGAAAAATTTGCAAACTCGAATGAGAACCTGGCAATTACCAAAACGAATTAAAATCACCACGAAAATAACCAGAATTTCTGCAATAAGTCACGTGAAATTGAAATAACGAAATGTAACCAGGGTTTATTCTACATATCATCGCGCCCTCGCAGAGCATCTTCGGAATTAATTCGGGCACTCCAAGATGGATGGATCGTTTACAAGAACGTAAACTGCTCACGAAGCTGAATGAAGTGACGTGTAATTCAATATCCGTTGATTGCGCTATCCAATAAACTTCATTCCTTATGCAATTTCTCAAAAGTGGTGTTCTATCGTGTGGACACGACATTTATAGATCATCGTGGATTATCTCGATCATCTCGAGTACAATGGCCTTGTCAGATGCCACGAGTGTTTGCCGACCATTCGGAGCGCAGAAAAAATCCTCAAAAACACGCTACTGAACATTACGGTGGAATCTTAAATGCAGGAATAAACTCGAGCACGCAACTCGGGACATGAATTGCTCATTGAAGTTTCTTAAATGTTTCAGCTTAATTGCGTCTTCGAATTTCCGCGAAGATACGCTGCATATTTGGGTCAAATTGGTAAACAGATCTCTCTGAATGCAGCTTTTAATCAGAAATAAATTTCATGTACAATAAACGTCTGTTATTTATAACTGGTTATATTTAATTAACTGTGATACCAACTTGCACTTATCAAGCTTCTACTTATGAATCAGACCACTTCAGATCACTTCACAGCCAGGTCCTGCGACACCTATCCTATTTGCAGATACTTATGCAGGTTACCCTAATCACAACCTTAAAATTCCTAGCACCACTCCCATTTTCAAAAGCACCGAATAAAAGTGGGACCCTCAGAGGACCCAGAGTAATCCACAGTCTGCCCGTTTATAATTATACTAAAATATAACTGTATTTGAATCTTGTATGTTTGAAGAAATGTTTAAGAGCAACTTGGGTGATTCGACGAAAGTAATGTTTGCAAGCTGGATATAAAATGACGTGATTAACGAGTCTCAGTTTTCGTGGCCTAAACAGACTGAGGAATTCAAAGGACGAAACATAGAAGGAGAGCCTTAATGAGAATATCGATTGATCACAGCGGGAGGATTACTCGAACGAGAGACATCTAGTTGATTGCGACCCTAAATTCTATGTAGTTTAGACCACAGGACGAGTTGTCCTTCAAGGATATTTTTTGTTCCTTTCTTGTCTTTGGAGATTATATGGATCCAGAGGAGCTTGGGATTTTTATGAGACAGTATTGGTGGAAACGGTGAAATTCTGAGGAATATGATAACCTTGGGATTTTTGGGGATTTTGGGAATTTGGGGACTTTGGGAGCTGAAAGATTTGGGATTTGGGGACTTAGAGAGTTTGGACCTCTAACATTTTGGGACAATGGAATTATACAACCTTGAGAGTTGGAGACTTTGGGAACTTGTGAAGTTTGGGAACCTTGAGAGCTTGGAAATTATGAATTTTGTGACTCTTGTGAACTCTATACTTTGGAATTTTGGGACATTCGATATTCAGAAATGAGTAACCTTGAAACCTCATATTGGTGCTTGAACATTGGTCCAATAAGATCCTTGAGAACCTTTAAAATTTTAGAACCTAACCTATAGAATTTTTTAACTGACAAGTTCAAATTTATAATTTAATTTTATTTAACCTTGAAAAAATGCTTTGAACCCTTAACATCCTGCAAACAAATCGATTTCTACTATCCCTGTACGTACCACGTAGCCACACAGGAATTAATATGTGACTAACTTCAAGGCACATCCTTTAAATGAGTTCATTTCTGAAGCCAAAGTTTGCAAGCTGCGGGTAGTTTGGTAACTTGATATAGAACCGAAAGTTGGTCGAGTACTTTTCGAGGTCATAAATTGCAGTCTACTGAACGTAGCTATCCAAACAAGTTCTATGTGTCAGAAATTTCATTCGTGGCATCTGACCGATCAAAAATAATAACTTTGCGTAACTATCGCTATTATCTCTAAAACCATTCGAGTGTGATATTGAGAAATTTCACGAGGAGAATTAACATCGCTGTCCTTCAAAATTTTTGGTTTAAATGGGGTAAAAGTTAGGGCAAATATTAAATAAGTATTAAATGATCAAGAGTTTGAACAGTATTAAATGATCAAGAGTGTGATTGAACAGTATTAACCCCTTAGGTTACACACTCGTGACGCACACCAGAGTTCAAACATAACAAAAATAATTCATATTTGCACTACCATCAACTGGATGTGAACAAACACGTGTTGTCTAAAATTAACAATAAGAATAACATTCGTATAGAATCAACACAAGGGACATCTCACTCGCCTAATGTGAAGCAAGCCTAACACGTTAACTCAACGTGTGCTATCTTAAACCTCGACAAGGAACCTAAATTAAGAATCTATTTTGACAAGGAATAAACGTCGACTTTATACTCTTGTGTCCGTATCGGACCTTTTGCAAACATCTTTAATGGAGTCTTGTACGTTTCTGAAACGCGTTGAAAAAAGGACTTGAGAAGGAAATTATACAAGGGAACTGTAAAATATCTTTGGACAATGCCAAAATTTTGTTTAGTTTATGTTACTTAGGGAGAACTGTAAAATATTTTTGAGATGAAATATGCTTGAACTTTGTTTAATTTATGTAGTTTCTTGGTTTTGAATGGAGAACGTGTGGATTTAAGTTTTGAAATATCCTTTTACAAGAAAATTTTCTTTTTGTTAGAATTTTTTTAACGTGCCATTAATTTTGAATGTAGATTTAACTTTCATAGAGTTAGATCTGACTCTAACATCTCATGTAACTCTGACATGATATTTAACAATTAAAGTATATCAAACGACAGAACAAAAAATGAAAGAAGTTAAAACTCGTTAATTATTAATTCTGTTAAACATTCGACGTGCAAAGTGGGACAAGATAGACCCGATAAAATATCTCCAAGTATATTTTAGTAGCGGCTGTCTCCATTTATCTGTCACAGTTGCCGGTGTATAACCAAGAGACACCTTGCGGAAGTCTGCGAGCGTAGTAACCGATTGTAACGTGTCAGTAATGGGTCAGTGTGGGGTTAGGTCGAAGATCGAGGTTAATTGAAGTGTTCAAGTGTGCCACTCGAGGAATTCTCAGTAGATATTGGTGGTTTACGAGTGTGTCACCTTCGTCGTAACGACTTTTCTATCATAAAAACCTTTTCTTCGGCTCTGACAAATAAGAAATGCAATCTACTTCCGACACCCGGCAATTAATCTTATGGTGTCACAATTATTCGTCACGAATTTTCACCAATTTTTTTTATGATTAATTGCATAGTGATGAAAACTGGATAAAAGGTTAATTGTGTAAGGAGATTGCTGTATTTAATCTACGTGTACTTGAAAGCGCTAATTGCGTTGAAAATAGTGTTTGATTTAATTACATTTAAAATAGTATATATCTAATTTATATAATTATTGGAAAATCTTTAGATGAATTAAATAGACAAAATTGATCCTATCAAATTTCCAGTAAATAAAATATGACGAGTGAATAATAAACCGGTTCGAATTGAAAATTATCGACAGTGAGGGAAATAAAAAAGAATAAAACTGTAAGCTTGATCCTTGAAAAAGACCGATGGTTTACGCTATTCAAAACCGTTTTAGAATAACAAACCGAGCACTCGAAGCTATTTTCGCGAAAAATGAAAAACCGATAACGAATTTTGCGCCGGGTAACGGACAAATCGATTTTATATGCAGTTAAGCCCTATCTACAAAATAAATCAAACATTATAAAAAGATCAATATTTGATCATACTTTAAAATTGTGACGGTACAATTTACAAAATAATGTAAGCGTCGACGAGTGTTTTTAAACCGAATCCGAGTTAAATTTAAACAACGTACATAAAAGTCATACGATATTAATACACGTCAGCTAATTACATCTCACTTTCCGTTTCATTAACATTCGCAATTGACAGGGCTGATGGACAGCTCATGGCTACTAATCTTAGCGCATGATATCAGAGGGGAACAAGGGTTAATTGAAGCGTTCTGAGAAATTCATTCATTAAGACAAACTTCTTATTCATTTACCACGCTTTGTTTAAAAAAATAACATTGGCACAGATTTCATAAATTGAGGTATTGAATAAAAAATAGTATCGTTAACGAGGATTTGAACCTGTAATCTACGGATTATGAGTCTTGTACACTACGCCCTTAGCTACTTGCATTCTTTAATTTTTAATCGAAAGTACTTATCTTGAAGTACAGGGATTTTTAAATATTTTAGGGAAATCTTGAGAGGTGCACTTTTGCTAAATTAACTTTGCAGACATCTTTAAATACTGCAAGTTTCGACCTTGATGTTACTTTACCATGTAGTGTAAAACTGTCGACCTTAATGTTACTTTACCATGTAGTGTAAAAACAAAATTGACATAAACTCGGTAGTTTGTTAGAATATTTAGAGTATTTGTGGTATCTAGAAAGACTCGATGCTAACCAAAAGGTAGTTGATAGTAAGGCAGTGTAAGGGTAGTAGAAGGTAATATAAGGGTAGTACAAGGTTAGCATAAGGTAATATAAGGGTAGTGTAAGAGTAGTGTAAGGGTAATATGAGGGTAATACAAGAGTAGTATAAGGGTAGTACAAAAGTAGTATAAGGGTAGTAATTCCAACCCTATCTAAGGTAGATCCATTTCGTGAAAAATAAAATAGAACACGGAGAATAGTTCACGATAATAAAAAATTACTGTGTAAATTTATTTCAACCCTCTGAAACCTAGAAAAAGATTTACAGAAACACCAACGTAATAATTAAATACAAGTGAAGTGTACATAAGTATCTCTACGTCGAGATGATACCTAAATTATTCAAAAACGAAGATCAAGTAAAAGAGGAGGCGAACGGATCGGTTTACCAACAAATTGACCAGGTGGTCAATAAAACATAGACCGCAGCTCGGAATAGTAGCAAGAGGGAAAAGTCTGCGCGAAAAGTGCAGGTCGAAGGTCTCTCCTAGCCGAAGAAGATACAGAAAAGAAAGAGAAAGACACGAGAGAAGAAAGATAGAAGAAAGTCCGGGTATGGCTAGACGGAGCTCTAACAAGTGGCTGCAGTCCGGTAACGATCGTCTTCTGTGTCATGCACCAGACACTCGTGCGCTTTCTCTATCTAAGAGGTTTAACCAATACACACGAAATTTCACGTTTCTTCGTCATCACGTGTCTGTACGTGTGTACCAACATCGTCGTTTAACCTATTAACTCCTTCGAAATATATTTAGTTTTATTTTCTATTTCCAAGATTTCTGTAAGAGGGGTGTATTTGTAATGCATTATGGGAAGTTTAGTAACAATGTATTCATTTTGATAGGTTATGGGACGCTTAATGACTATCGAGTGCCGAGCAATTCTAATTGCAACGCATTACTGTTTTGGATATTAACGTTTATTGGCGAGTCTCGCATATCTAAATTTATTGCAGGTTAAATGTGGAGATACTGCAGATTTTGGGGTCAACCGGGATTTTAGAATTTCTGTATTTTACAGGGGTGAAATTTCTAAATTTGTTAGTACCGAATTTTCACATTCACAGATACTCAATATTTCATCTTCTAAACCCTCAAATTTTCAAACTTCTAAACTCACAAATTTTTAACCCCCTAAATTCTGAAATTTTCTACCTTCTAAACTCTCAAACTTTCAACCCCCTAAACTCTCAAATTTTCAACCCTCTACACTCTGAAATTTTTGAACTTTTAAACACCCGAATTTTCAACCCCTAAATTTTCAAATTTTTTCTCTTCTAAACCCTCAAATTTTCAACCTCCTAAACACCCAAATTTTCACTCTCGAAAACTCTAAAACTTTCAAACCTCCCAAACCAAGCGAACTAAAATATCTACCCGTTCAATAATCTCCAAACTGCAACAAAAACAAAATGCAAACTCCCCAACAATCTCCACATCAACGTTAGAAAACTGTTGTATACGGTGTTCTACGATGTTGGTAATACATGTATTAGGCCAGTATAGCACATATCGAACAAATAGAAGGAATATATGAATATAAAATGGAGCGCGAGTCCGCGCGTACTCGAGTAGATCCCAAGGGTATACAGGATTCGCTATAATTGGATGCGATTCTATTATTCCGTTATTCAGAAAATGCAACTGGTCAGAGAGTGTTCATGTTTTCGCGTAATTCAATTATAAGTTCATTCGTTGAAACGTTAATAATTTATAACACAAATGACGGAATAAATTTGGTACGCGAAAAGTAAATTGTCCGGCCGTAATCGAATTTCTTGGTAGATTTCATTCTCCTGTGATTCGACACGAGTAGATATGTAAATATCGGGGAGTGACCGGTCGAAATTAATTCGATGAGAAACGACGTAGAAAACTGGATCGACGATTGCGAAATTAAGTAGGTCCTAGAATAAAGAGAATCCACTTGAACCTGTTCGTTTGCTCGCCTCTCCTCGATAATGACGTCTTTTGTGGATCGAGTTTCGTGTTTGAACACAATTCGTGTGTAAAGAAACGAAGATTTCGTACGAGAGATATCGTTCGAAAATGCATTCTTTTCGAAGCACGTTTAAAGGAGTGAAACTTTCAATATTTGTCGTCGAAAAAATTCTACCTACGTTTTTGCACGCCTATTTTTGTTACGGACTTTTAATAAACGCGAAATTGGAACGCGACTTTTTCCGTCGCGTGTATTCGAAATATTTAAAAAATTTTTGGAGCGTAATAAAATATAGTAGAATAAAAAGTCAATCTCCGTGCGACAAAATCCGATGAAAAGTTTCGGAGCAAAGTAGTCGGAAATGCAGGGAATCAAAGAGTAAACCGTTTCGAACGCGTGAAAATTATTTTGGGAAAATCGTTGTGACCCTTTTTCTCTCCCAAAATTAGCAAGGTCTAAAAAAAGGGTAATAAAGAACGACACGTGCGCCGTTTCATTAATCACGAGGGAAATTCTGCTCCCGAAAAAAGGGGGATATATTTTTATCGATATTGCTTTATAAATGAGAGCAACTTCTGCAGAGAACTGTCTCGTATTAATTAGTTATAATTATAGCAAGTTTGTCGATACTTCCCGCCAAATTCGCGGGCGTCCGTAACTTTTTTACAAGTCAACGCCCTTTTACAACATGCTCTGTGTATGTGTTTTCTATTCATGCACACGCGTGTTAAAGAATGGATATTAATTTTACAAAAGTTTGAAATTGACGCGGTGCCACGGAACGCTGGTCACGTGACACCGGAACACGTATACACACACACACACACGTGCAGAAGAAGGCGAAAAGAAAGGACAACAAAAAGGAGGAAGCGAGAGAGAACGAACTACCAAAATATCTGTTACTTTAATCGTGGCGGTGGCTTGGTTCGATGATAGAAAGCACATGCCCGGCTAAAGAACTGTCAAATACCGCTAGATGTGTTTCTTTTTAAACGAAGACTATCGGAGGTCTAAAAAAGGTACTCTACTTAAGATTAAATCGATATCGAAGAAATGGTTAATGCTGCACGTTCCCTTGTCTTAAGTAACACTTAATCCTCGATGTACACGCTTCTTTCGTACATCTGTCTCGTTCTCGAACGCGTTAGACACGTTTGTTTCTCCTTGTCTCGTGTCTCGCACGTCTGCGAGTTCTCTCTTTTCCTCTGACCACCATGCTCTCTCGCTCCCTCGCGAACATACAGGGTGTCACACAAGCTTCACCCATCTATAACCATCTTCAGCGAAAATTTATTCAAAATTCGGGTAAACATTTGTCTGTATCTAGAAGACGAACGCAAGGGTTAAGTTAGGTTAGCAATGGGGTGAGATTCTGGTCGGACATTGAAGAATTTTATGAAAATTTCTAGATATTCAATTTAACATAATTGCCAGCTTTAGGATTTAATAAATTTGTTGATACACGAATGCATTGTTTTTTAGAATCATGCAAAACCCTGGAGATTACACCTGTATAACGTGTCGGTACTATAGGACGGCAATGGCAATATCTCGGCGTGATATTTCGAACGACAGTATTCCAGATGGACAAAGTCGATGGTACACCCTGTATATGTACACATGCATCGGTCAGTGTGTACGTACGCTGTAGCATACACACGTGCATAACTACACATCTACGTGGTGTGACGCGTAGCCAAACACGCACACAATCGCTGTTATTATTCGTGTGCGGAGCAATACCGATGCCGTGCAACAGAACGTAACGGTGTCGAAGTAAGCCGGGGTGAGAAGACCTTAACCTATCGCGGTTAAAGGCCAGGCAGTGTAAGCGGCTCAAATAATTGAAAGAAAAAAAGAAGGAACGCCGGGTGATCAGAGATCAAACAAACAGTTTCTTTTCTCTGGTTTCCGATTAAATTCTCTTACCTGCTTTACTAGTGGGAGTAGTGTCTGTTCTATGCTACGGGTCTTTATCTCTAGGGTGGCTGGGTCTACGGGGTCGGGTGTCGCCATGATTCGAACACAACTCCGCGCTCCGTAGACTCGAACCGAGCCTAGAGGGTTCGTTGCACCCCTCTTGCTTCTCCGTCGTCGCCACACAACCACCGCGCAGCACGACAGTGTGTTTCAACAACGTATTTCCCTAGACACCCCTCTTGCCACACTGCCGGCCAATCGGCGAATGACGAGCCCCGACACGAGCGACATCCAGCCGGCGCGGCGACGCACGAGCAACTTCGTGTACCTTCGGATCGAACTCACGAAGAACACCGACGGCGCCATCTTGCGCTGCGCGATCGACTCACCACGACATGACGTCAGTCGCTCTCTAAACTGCCAGTGCTCCGCACGTTTTGAATGTGATTGCGACGAATATTGTTATAAAAACGAAGAAAGTGCAAGAAAAATAGTGTTCTGTGCAACCTTTCATTCTGGCTGAACTTCTGGTGTGGACTGGTTGGATGTACTAACTGTTCTTGTGCAGAAAAATAAAGGTAAGTGAGGATTAATCTACTTTCGCTTTGCGCGCCAAAAAGAATATGAAAATCACGTACTGCGTGGTACGAACTTGTCTTTTAACGTAATTTAAAATGTTAATATTGTAACTTTAAAGCGTCACCGTCGTATTCTTTATTTTTTGGTGTATTAATAGTGGAAGTACGAGTGTATATTAGTAAATAGAGATTGTTTAAAGTATACATTTGTTTTGGTTTACAATAACGGGTGGTTAGAGATAAGACGCATTTTTCTGTACTGTTGACGTAGTGAAACAAAATGGAGTCATAGGTTTTAATAATGAAAAGAAATTTTAAGTTAACGCAAAACGTTTATATATTTAATAGATTATGTTTCTTCTATCAGAAGTTTATTTACAATCTGTACTGTCGAGATTAATAAATAATTAACGATAACTATGAATTAAGACGCCTTTCTAAACACTGAACATGATAGGACACTAACAATTGTGTCGTTAAATAATATTTAAGTCATATTTGCAAGTAAATGCTCATTTCTGATATAAATATCACTATACGTCGGATAAACGTTGTCAGAGCTGAGTGAAATTTTTTTTCTTTTCTTAATTAACACTATCGAACACATCTAAATCTTTCGTAAAGCTACACATGACTAGTTCTAAATAAACAATATATTCTGTTGAAATAACAGCGATCGTTTTTTAACGACTGAAATATTTTCTCCAACCTGCTACGGAAAAATGTTGAACTTTCGATATAACGTAGAAAAAACGAAAAATTGGATGCGAAAGAAATAAGGATTCGGGAAGAGGATTCTTAGTTTCACTATGGTTTCATACTTACAAAAATTGGAAAATTAATTTTTCAATTAATGAAGTGAAGTTTTGTATATTCTCAAATTTTGCGAATTTGGAAACTTTGAAATTTGGAATTTAGGGATCTGGGGATTTGGGGATTTGGGGATTTAGGAATTTTTTAGGGTATTTTAGGGGCTTTTAGTTTTGGGGATTTGAGGATTTTTTAGGGGGTTTTAGTTTTGGGGATTTGGGGATCTGGGGATTTAGGGATTTGGAATTTTGGGGATTTAGGGATTTGGAGTTTTGGGGATTTAGGGATATTTTAAGGAATTTTGGGGGGATTTAGGGATTTGGAGATTTAGGGATTTTGGGGATTTGAAGATTTTGGGATTTAAATATTTGGGGACTTAGGGATTTGAGGATTTAGAGATTCCGGAGCAGAAAATTTAGGAAATTTGAGAATCTCAAAATTTAGATAGAAGTTCAAATATTGCAAAATGTGTGTATAAATTTATAAATTTGGAAATTTAGAGACCCAAACTTTAAAAAATTTCGAAAACAGTAAAATACCTGAAGTATCCTCAATTTTTGCAAGTATATTCGTAGTATACGAAATTCTCCCCGAACTGATTGCCTGCATTCTGTGCTATGTTTCCCTACAAATCCACGTTTCTCAAAATGACTATACCATCAGAACTCAATGATCCTTAATTAACATCTTCAAAGCAGTTTGACCGTTCATGAATTACTTCTTCCCATGAACGATTTTATTCTGATTAGGCGCGGAGGGCGCCCTCCTCTTCACATGCTTCTCCGGAAGCTTGTCCTTCGACACGGAAACCCCGTTGCAAGCCAATCCTCCCTTCCGTTTCCTCAAAGACTCGGTCGGAAGGTACTCAGCTGGCCTCAGCAGTTGTCTAAAATTATAAGGTCCGTTGATGTCTTCAGGGTCGTAATCCACTTTGAAGATCTCCGGTTTCTGAATCACGGTTGGTCGCAGCACTTGTCTCAGATCGGTTGGAATATCGCAATCTTTCCGAGCCAGTCGGCCGTTAATAACATTCTGACAATTAACCAGTCGATTCATCCCGTTCCTATCGTCCGATATCGCTCGATTCTTCTTCAGATCTTTTGGCTGCAATTCTCTGGTCCTATCATTCGAATTACTCCTCGTGTCGCTGCTCAACCTCGACGGTTTGATCAATTCGTCTCTCACAACCATCTTATTAATGAATAAACCGTTCTGACAACCGGTGAAGTTTCGATGTCCGCTGCTTGGCACGTGTCCGTTCAATCTGTTCGCCGGAGAAGGTTCATTTGGACGACCGTTGGGTGAATCCCGGCCGTTTATGAGGTGACGATTGTTCAAAGGCTGCCCGTTGGCAAACGGATGGTTCGCTAAGGAACATCCGTTGAACGCGTTTTGATGACCGTTTACGGGGTGTCCGTTGACACGTTGGCCGTTGATCGGCTGGCGTTCATTAACGTCACCGTATCTGAGGATGTATCTGGATCGTATGCCGTTTGGATTGTTGATATTCGAAGAGTCGACCGGATGTTGTCTACGGCGCGGATTGCCCTCAGCGGGCCGCAGCTTGTTGTTAGACACGTGATTAGTCCTTGTACTGCAAAAAAAGTGGCTCTTCTAGTCTGGTTGATTAAGTCCGACCCGTCAGAACTACCGATTCAGAGACAATTTTCTAGAGCTACGTGTTCAAATGTACTCAAACTTGTGAACTTTGGAAGACTGTGAATTCGCATTGAGGCCTGGTACACAGGGTGCAAACAAGGGTAATTTACGTCGAATTTTGTGAAACCCTTTCACCCTGTATAAACACTCGGTGATGATTTGAACGTATTGACCCGTTCGATCGGGTTTCTATTTCGATAATTACGTGCGTCGAAAAATTTTGAATGCCGCGGACAATGGAATCCGTATGACAACTACATGAGCTAACAAATTAAATTCAGATGGGGTGATACACTCTACGGACGGCATAATTTTATTATTTTACCTGGAAGTTTGCCATGATACCTCTGGCAAGGTTACAGAAACACAACAAGAGATTAGTAACTCAATTACTGGTTAATACGATACTGGCTAATGCGAAAATGTACAAAGAAGGTGAGAGAATTCCGGGGGTGTGTTTGTAAATTAGGAAACCCAAGACCGAAACCGGGTTAGAATGATAGTCTTGAAACTTTACCTCGGCCTGCCACAATTCTCTGCTTCTTGATTCTCCCTCGGATTTCTCAGTGCTTTGTGCCATATATCCGATAGATGTTGCTCCGGGGTTATCGAAAAATCGCCCTGAGCTTCCAGACGCTCCCTCCTCTCGGCGTTTACTTCCAGAACTTGGCCCATTCGACTCCTGCGATCAAATACCATTTCATTCCTTCACACCTTCATTTCTCATCGATTAGTCACTCATTACTTTGTACAATTTTAATTCTCAAATAGGACTCGTACAGGGTTATTTCTACAATGCTGAAGACTTCTAAAATTATAGACTCAAGTGTTTTAATTGGAGATTTTGATCCAGCAATTTTTAGAAGTCGATAAGTGAGGATGAAAAGTTCAAGGTCATGGATAATATCTACAATCTCAAATTGCAAGTTTAATTCATTGTTCATTTTTCTGCAACGATCCAACCTATAGTTAACTATCACATTTAAAAACAACTGATTACTAAAACTGAAGCAATATTATTAAACTACCAATGTAACTAAGGTTTCTGAAATGGGATACATAGCAAATCCAGGTGTTTCATAATATTCTGAGGTATACATTAAGTACCTCGACAATGGGTGAAGGTCATGTTCTAGCTGTATCAGCGGTAAGTCCCAACCAGCTTCGTCTTCGTCGAAGTCCGAACCACTTCCGATGCGAGTGCCAAAAGCATTGGAAAATTGAGCATTCGAATTTTCCATTCGTTCATTGAAAATGGTGAGCCGATCTTGAGGGAAAATTAGATCTATTTACCTGCTCATTTCGTCCTTCAGGTCGCGATAGTACTTGACGGTCTCCTCCCCATCCGCTTGGTCCCCGCTTCGATATTGCATGATGGGTTGCACCATGTTGAACCCTTCGGGTTTCACGTAATCGGGTGGTGGTTCCTCGATGTCGTTCACTCGTATCCCGGGTTTGTTGCGACGTAGATTCTTGTGCACCTCTTGGTTCTTCATGTGGACCTGGAAAATAGCAAGGTTAATTAACGGATTTAATTGGTAGAAAATAATGGGGTTTCAAGGAAAATAAAATATGAGAAAAATAACAGGATTTATGAGAATAGGGTAAGAAGAAAAATAATTATGAGAGTAACAGATTTTGCAACTTTTGCTTACGTTCTGAGAGAATTGTATGAGATCGGCTTGTCTCAGCTTGGGGTGCACGGTGTCTTTTGCAGGTGGTTCTCTCTTTTGATCCGTTTCTTCCTTTTTGTACCATCGCTCAACGATCATTTCAGCATCTTCGTTCTTCAAGCCCTCTCTCAGCAGCGCTTTATGCGCCTCGACTTTGTCGTCGTAGTTGTTCAAGATATTCTTGAAACGTTCCTCGTGCTCCGCTCCGAAACGCTTGCGTATAGTGTAGCCTCTGAAATCTGCTAACATCGAACAATTTTTTACTCTGAATCCCTGAGGAACTTAAAACAATTAATCTCGTTTAATATTTTTCTTATTGCAAGTCAGATATTTCTAGCATATTCAAAATGAAGAGCATAAAGTTACTGAACAATTCTGCAGTACAAAGAATAGATTAAAATCACATCCATCTAGTATTAAAATCGCATTTGCCCAGATTTCTGCTAAGTCGTATTGAATATCTGAGAATAACTCACGGCTTTGAATAATGATCGCAGCATCATCCTCCTTCAAGGCCTCCTTCTCAGCTTCGTTTTCAGCATCCTCCTTTTCGGGTTCTTCGGCTGCAGCTTTCTCCCGTTCTTCTACAAAAAGAAATTCTCTGAACATTTAAAGCCTCAAGTTCGAGATCGTAATTCAAACCTTGCGCCTTTTGCAGAGCGGTAGCCTCCTCCTCTTCTTGTTTTTTCTTCATCTCCTCGAGCAGGTGTTTCCGCGACAGCCATCCGCGTATGTGACGTTGTAAGGTAACAACCGACACCGCGAACTGCCATTTTTGTTTCCTGAATCGGATCTTAGCCAGCCATCGGCGAACGCACGACTGGACCATGATGATCTTCCTGAGCTGCTCTTCGTACATCTTCGATAGAAACTCCACGTGGTAGTACTTGAGGAAGACTTTTGTTCTGCCCAATGCCCATCCGTCCATTTTCAAGCGAATCAGAAGGAGACGACAGTTGTCGCGATTGGCTACCACTCGTTCGTCGAAGCCAAAGGCTAGGAAGCAGTATCTGCAATGTGGATGATGGAATTTCAAGTTTTCAAAAATACCGAAGATTGTGATCTGGATTAAAAACCTACCTCTTCAAAAATTCGTTAAAGGGTATTCTATGAGAGAATCCGTTCTGTCTGATCCTGATGGTCTCCAGGACACCCGTGTACCTTAGCTGTTTCACGACCTTCTCTTTGTCGAAGAATTGAGGACTCCTGGAATCGTTTGGTTTGATACAACGCACGAACTGCGGCGATCCTGACACCATCTTTTGAAGCAAATCCATAAGCGAGTATCGGAAGTACGTCGCGACCGTTTGCTGGGCTCTCGATTGAGACGCCAGTCCGCGGCTGGAATAACGTTCCTGGTGCGAAAAGAAGCAACATAGTTGCAATTTGTTCCGTTTACTTTGCTTCCTTAACGCGATAAATGCAGCACGAAAAATAATGCACACGACTCTGCACTCTAATTATTATTCTATTTTCTAATTTCAACTTTCCACACGAGTGGTGTAATTAACCAACTTTGTTATAATCTTTAGATTTAAAATCAAATTTCGAAACGGAGTTAAATATATAGGTTGCATATAGAATAATGATTAATTGAAATTCTTCGACGTTTCTCTTCGGTTTATATTATGTTACAATTAATCTTAATGAAGAACATACCTTCGTGTTCTGATTCGATTGCGACAGTTTCCTCGAATCGGTCTCGTGAACGGCCGAATACAAATTGCCGGTCTTTGTGATCGGACATTGGAACAGGAAACGAACCATATCGTACTGAGATTGTCTCACCAGTTGGATCACTTCCGGCGGTAGGAAATTTCTGTTCTTTTCCAGGAATCCTTCCGCTTGGTAGACCACGCGTCCTGCGAAGTGGTGAACGGCGAAGCACACCGCGTCCGATTTTGGTCGCACGTAGAATTTCGACTTGATGTTACTGTGGAACTTCTCTGCAATGTAACACAAGTTTCGTAGATATTCAAATATTTGATCTGCAAATTTGACTGATTAGGTAAATGGATTACAGGCGATGTTCAGATTAGATCTAGACCTCGATAGATACTGTATATTTCTATATTTTTGTATATGTCCACATACTACTTCTAGTTTAGATCTGTGTATTCCTAGTTTCCATATTATTTCACTGGTATCTCTAATTGTCCACATCTCTACATACAATATCTTGTCCCTACATATCTACGTCCACCTGAGCAACTTATGTCTGGAGATATAAATCTCTGCATTCCTAGATACCTATCCTACTTGACCTTCTAGATGTTAAGAAGGAGTACATCCACATATCACTTGATCAACCTATCTCTAGATATATAAATTTCTGTGTTCTTAGATATCCCATTTGACCTACTTCTACATAGATCTCTATGTCCCGAGTCCTACATCCACATATCACTTCATCCTCATATTTCTACATACTCCACATCTTCATCCCTAACCTTACGTCTATATATCACATACTTAAAGATGTCTATATCTACAAATCCCTATATTTCTAAAGTGTAGAAGTAATTTAGCAATTGATATTTCGAAAAATCGTGACACAAGAAGTTACCGATCAGTGATTTATTGGTAGCCCTCGGGAACCTGCTCTCTTCGTCCAGCAGAGCTAGTAGTCCCATAGGTTTGCTCAGCAGCATATCCAAAACAGGTCTATTATCCGAAAACTCGACCAGATCCACCGGTATTCCTTCTGCCATATATTCTTGCTGCTCCCACGTGAATATATGTTGATTAAAGTAATATTGTATCTGTTCGTTAGCGATGTTGATGCAGAGTTGTTCGAACGAGTTCCTCGGGAAATTCTCGAAACCGAAGATGTCGAGGAGACCGATCGCTAATGGTTCGTAGTTAGGCGATCTATTGAAACATAGCAAACAGTTGATTTGATTGACCATCCAGTCGAACAATCGACCATATAATCCTTTCGCCATGGCGTCTCGAGCTGCACAGGCCTCCGCTACCGTATTGTTTCGCGTGATTGTTTCACCTCGGGTCATAACGGAGTTCGATGTCAATGCCTCTAGAAGATCGTTCTCTTCAATACCGAGTAGTTGGGACACTGAAATGTTACATCATCAGCAATTTTGGCTATTTTATATTTTTGGGTCTGAGAATTCTAGAATTTAGGAATTTCTAAGTAATCGAGTTCTCACACCCCTAAATTCTCATATCTTCGAATACTCAAATCCCCAAATTCTCTATTTCCCGAATTCTCAAATCCCCAAAATCTCAGATCCCCAAATTCTCAAATTACCGAATTCCTAAATCCCCAAATTTTCTATTTTCCAAATTTCTAAATCCCCAAATTCCCAAATCTTGAAAGCTCCAAATCCCCAAATTCTCAGATCCCCAAATTCCTAAATCCCCAAATTCTCTATTTCCAAAATTTCTAAATTCCCAAATCTCCAAAAAACCTCCGCAAAATATAAATACCTCTATGCAACGGAGCCGTGTCAATAACTCGGCTCTTATTATCAGTATTATCTTCACTCGCCACTTCTCCAAACTCGATATCCCCCAAATGAAGAATCGCAGCCAGAATGCGATATATGGTGTTCACTTCGGTGTCCTGAAATCCGAGTAACTTAAATCCTGCCTTCAACTGTTGGAATTTATCGATATGCGTCTGCGATGTCTGATTCTGATCAGTGAGATATCTATGTTGCTTTCGAAGATTAGGGTCTAGATAGAACTCTGATAAACGATCATCAGCCTCCAGACCGTCGTACATGTAATAAAATATGTGAAAGTTGCGTTCACCCCTGAAAGAGTTCATGTCAATAATATTTTATCAACAAAATCAGTATAATTCGTATATACTCACTCAGCTTGAGCGACGACTCTAGATTGCTCCAACAAATAAACCGAAATTCTTGCACCCGTCACTTTTCCACCTTTCGTCATCGTCAGATCCAAATATTTCCCGAATCTCGACGAGTTCGCGTTTATTCCGGTGGTCGCGTTGCCGAATGCTTCCATTATCGGATTTATTTGCAGGATCCTTTCCTCCAAGTTACGGTTTGGCGCTTTGCTTAGGTATACTAATTGCTTCAGCAACAAATTAGCACTCTCCGTTTTTCCGGCACCTGATTCGCCGCTAATTACGATCGCCTGGTTCTGTCGTTGATGCAACAAAGCCTGATATGCTGCGTCGGCTACCGCGAAAATGTGAGGCGGGTTGTCTGATCTTGCTTGACCCTTGTATCTCTTTTGTTCCTAAATAAATTCAACAATCAGTCAGGACCTTTCATTTTGATACGGTTCTAAATTCATTCAGGAGTCAGATTGTTACTGGTCAAAAAATGTAATCCAGATACAACTTGAATCAAAATTCGGGTACACACTCTTGCAATTTTTCATGGTCTCTATGAGTTTCTGACGCAAAGTTTTAGTGAACTACTAAATAAATTTGACTCAAGGACTTCACATATTGTTGCGATGAGTCCAGGTGATCATGTGGACAAGAGCCATGTTCAAATTACAAATTTCACCCCACAAATTCATATAGAACTTCATTATCTCATTCAGCAATTTCAGTCAAAATTACCCCTCAGATTAAATGCAATCATTCACAACATAACTAAAGATCCACTGCAAAATGTTTCTTCATCCACAAGCTTTAAAGTTTATCTAATCTCTAATAACTTTATTAGATGCAAGAAAATTACTCACAATGCCCGTGTACAATCCCAAATTCGTGAAAGGGTTAACAGCCACAAGTATATCTCCTATATAAGTATATATCTGCGCCTGTTCATATCTGTGCTGCAGTTGATCAACGATCGCATCCTCTGAGAGCATATCCAAAGCAGCCAGATCATCCATGTACATCTTCTCCGGCCTCGTCTTTCGGTCCGTTTTCAGTTTTCCATGTTTGGTCGTCACTTCCGGTTGCGTGTGAACCCTACCGTCGGTCCTCTGTCGACAGATCTCCTCTCGAAGTTCGTTTCTGACCTTCTCCACGTTCGGCTCGACACCGATCAACAGAGGATGTTCCTTCAATTCGCTGGCGAACGGTCGATACTCGAGATCTTTCACCAAACACTCGGTTACGAAGTCCACCAACTCTGGACAATGTATGTCAGGATTCTTTAGAGCCGGTGGGGGATTTCTGGGGATTTGAAAGAGCGCCCTCATCGGATGCAGGTCGGATAGTGGAGGATCCCCTTCTGCTAACTCGATCGCTGTGATCCCGACTGACCAGACGTCGCATCGGGAATCGTAGGAGGAGTCCAGTTGTTGCTCGCAGGCGATTACCTGTTATTCATTCGTTTGAACTTGGAGAATTTTTAATGAATTCGACAATTTTAGGGATTTCCAAGATTTCGGATTTGGAGATTTGTGGGATTTGGATGTATGGAAATTTGGAGATTTGGAGAATTGGGGTATGTGAGCGTTTGGAAATTTAGGGGTTTGAGAATTTGGGGATTTGGGAGATTTGGGGAATTTAAGGAACTTAAGGAATTTGAGAAATTTATGGGAGAGGGAAATTTGGTCATTTCTAGGACTTGATGATTTGAGATGTGGGGATGTGGGGATGTGGACATATGGGTGATGTAGAGATGTGGACATGTGGAGATGTAGAGATGTAGAGATGTGGAGAATTGGAGAATTTAAGGAACTCAAGGTATTTGAGAAATTGATGGGTGGGAGAAATTTTGAAATTTTGTAGGACTTGATGATTTAGGATGTGGAGATGTGGGGATGTGGACATATAGGTGATGTAAAGATGTGAACATGTGGAGATGTGAATATGTGGAGGTGTGGAGATATAGGTGATGTAGATATGGTGATATGAAAATTTGAAAACTAAAAAACTTTTTTAAATTGATTAAATCATGCATCTTACCTCGGGTGCCATCCAGTACGGTGTACCAACAGATGTGTTTTTCCTCGCGAGCGTCGCAACGAGATGCGAAGAAACTCCAAAGTCAACCAATTTCACATGTGCATCCTCGTTAAGCAGAATATTGTGTCCCTTAACGTCACGGTGCATGCAGTGATTGCTATGCAAATAAACTAACGCCTCCACTGTTTCCCGAAGGATGTAGGCTATTTGTTCGTCCGTTAAACGTTTTCCTTTCTTCTTCAAGCCTTGGACAAGATCGGTCACCGATCCTCCCGCGCATAGCTAATCCAAACATACTACGTTAATTGTCTTGAAAATGCAGTATCAGATCTAATTATAATTAAAACGATCACGTTGTGTTTGTCTCTCTTGTGTAAATGTTTGGAGCTAATATTGTGATTTGGAATAACATTAGTCGGGTCATTTTTGTCTCATAACCAGAAAGTTAGGCTTTGTGGTATTACCACAGTAATAATCGGTGAATTGAGACGTAAAGATGACAGTAATCGTAGAAAAATGATGTGTTCACTAATTTAAAGAACAGGAAGTTCGGAGACCAATGTCTACCTATGAACAAAATTGCATTAACCTAACATTACTGGTAATTGAACTGTTGAAAGATAATTATACCTAGCTCGACTACAGTTATCGGTTAATTGTAACTTAATAAGATGATCAGGAGGTTGATAATTCGTACAAATTGTTTACCGGTTACGCTTTCCTGACCGTGTTACGAGAAAGTCAGAACGACAATACCTCCATGACGAACCATAATTGATCCTCTTCCTGAGCTGGTTTCGCTCTCTTCAGAAATAAACCGTGAAACTGTGGGATATTCGGATGATGGCTGAGGTCCCTTAACACCAGATACTCCTCTTCGATCTCCTCGATATTGTCCGCCACGTTCTCCAGGATTTTAATCGCGACTTTATTGCCGGTTTCGTTGCAGTGCGCGCTGTAAACTTCTCCGTAAGTACCTTCGCCGATCAGTTCCTCCAGGACGAAACGATCTTCGGGGTCCGGTATCACGTCGAAGTTCACGTGCTGACTGAGACCGTGGTACGCCATGTTGGTACCACCGCCGGTCATTTCTGAAACGATTGTTAATGTTCGATTGGTTAGTGAGGTGGCTTTGGAACTTTGGGGAATGTGGGATTTTGGGATTTTAGAGTATGCAAGATTTGGGGTATGTGGAGATAGGATTTTGGAGATTTTGGGTATGTGGAGTTGGAGATTTGAAGATTTGGAGTGTGTGGAGTTAGGGATTTGGAGATTTGGGGTATGTGGAGTTAGGGATTTTGAGATCTTGGGTATGTGGAGTTAGGGATTGTGAGATTTGGAATATGTGGATTTAGGAATTGTGAGATTTGGAATATGTGGAGTTAGGGATTGTGAGAATTGGGGTATGTGAATTTAGTATTTATGAGATTTGGGATATGTGAAGTTAGGAATTGTGAGATTTGGAGTATGTGGATTTAGGAATTGTGAGATTTGGGGTATGTGGAGTTAGGGATTTGGAAATTTGTGATATGTGGAGTTAGAGGTTTGGAGATTTGTGATATGTGGAGTTAGGGATTTGGAAATTTGTGATATGTGGACTTAGGAGTTGACATCAACAATGACCCAGGTACTCAAATTCTTCAATACAGACTAATATCTTGAAATCCTGTAATTATGGAGTTCAAAATAAAGATATAGTAATCCTGACATTATTATTCTATCTCAATAATAATTAACAAAATATTAATTGCATCTTTCGATCATTTCAATTGGCAGATAATATTAAAATTACAAATCTCCCTAAATGTTTTGAATTGAAAGGGTTAAATTACATAACTATATTTGAAAAATCTAAAATTTCTAAAAATATCAGGTTACATATTATACTTACAACTATAGAAAATTAATAAAACGTTAGCGAATCGATTCTAGGATCGAGTCTCGTAGAAAGTTGCGGTGAACCACAGAAAGAAAAGTCTATACCTGAGTAACATTAACAATTTCCCCAAATACCAAAAATAAAATGAATTGACATCGCCAGAAATAAGACTCTTAATTCGATTAAATTCACTGAAATAAACGAGATTTCTATAAGTCAGTTAAGTCCATTACATAACGTGTTATTATATTCTCTAATTATAATTGAATTTAAACTTCGCACGTCTAAAGAAATGAAAATTAAATTAGCATAAGAACCGCCATTACGCAATTATTTGATGCAAAATTTCACTAAAATCAGAGAGCAAGAAACACTTTCTCCTCTGTAAACGAGTTTAATCACCAAGAAAAAATTTCAAAAAATCATTTTACTCACTTCACTTTTATTACTTTTGGTAAAATTCATATCTACCCACCGATTATATCACCCATTTTGATAACTCGTTGGTCGTTTCAATAATGTCGATGCCTCATTTAACTGTTAGTGATTTTGACGAACACTGTTCACTTGACCAGCTACGGAATACGACTGGGTCGTTCGTCTTCTAACCAGATACCTGTTAACCCCTTAATAGGATTGGACTCTGTAAGACCGGCGCACTTCTGCTAGGTCTCAGAAATAGGTCTCGTAAGAAGACCATGCCATGTGTTCCACTGTCATTTTAATTCCTCCTCTTGATATTAATTTCATAATCGATTAAATGGATAAGCTTTCGTACGCACCAATCTGACACCCAATGCGATTGAATATGGGTTCTATATTAGCTATCTGATCGAAGATATATCGATACGTATCGATGGGGTGTCTATTCTCTTCGTGAAGGTGTTATGGATATCAGTCGATTTTTTTGAGGAACCGAGAGAAGTATTGATCGATGTAGATATTGATGATGTATCGATGAGGTATATTGTTTGTATCTTCGTGTTACAGATTGATACCAATCGATATTTTTGAAGAACTGAGACAAATAGCTACTGATCGAACTTGTATCGATAGGTATCGATGATGTATCAATTATTGATACATGTCATATGTATACGTCATATATATGTCATATTGATACGTGTCATATATTGATAAGATCCGATATTTTTTAGGAAATATCAGGACAAGTATTGATTTTATTTGGTGGTTCGATCAATATTGATACGTATCGATGATGTATCAATTGACACTATTGTAGAGGTACCAAGTTTGGTACACTTCTGAAGAAATTTTGTAGGCATTTAATTTGATTAATCGATCATTTGAGGACAGGAATTGATGTATGTCCTCAACATCTCAAAATATCCAAATTTCAACGCATACACTGTAAATTCCAAAATTCTCTAAAGTTGAAGAATTGAAAAATTGAAAAATAGAAAGCTCTCGCAACAAAAAGTATTAAAAGTATGTTAAAAAGTGTTCTACGCCATTGGATGAAGCCGCCTAAGGGTCGAAGCCACTCCAGTATCGAGTGACACTCTATAACACGAAATTAAACAGGACGTTTATGGATCACGAACGACAGCTGCAGTTAGCGATACGTATTAAGCGTAAATTAATATCAAAATAATCGAAAGTCCTTCAAACTTTCCTTGCCTCCTCGAAAAGCCAATTAACTAATTCGATGTTAATCTAAAAAATAATTATCTTATTAATTTAACGATAGCGCGCTTTGCACCGTGGTCGAGAAAATCGACTTCCGAGAAAATGAAAACATAAATGAAAGGTGTTTCGAGCAAAATGAAGAATTACTTATAATTACAGGGTACCGAAGATCATATTCAGTTATCTTTTCAGGATAAACGAGTAATTAATGACGTTCGCGATTTCATTGAAATGTAAATGCATAAACAGGCTAAAACACACGGATAATTTTATAATCGCGAGAACACAGGTGTTAATTATGGTACACGGACATTGTAGTTGAACAGCGTGAAGTGTGTCAAAAGCATCTGTTTCGCGTGTATGAAATCATTTGCACCCGTGAAATTGCGATTCTTCATCTTAAACGATAATTAATCATAGATGCGTGCGAAATCGTACGCTCTAACGAATTGAGATTAATGATTTCATTGTATCTAATTGCTTTGACAGTCTTATAATTTCTTTATTAAACGCCGGTTTCCGTAAGTTTAGTTAAATTGAGATTTATGACTGTATTTCATGGTAAATCTGTTTATTTCAATCTTCGTACATTCTTTAGGATTATTTTGGGGTTTTAGGAGGTTCTGGAAAGTTTTCGAGATTCATTTGTTTGTAAGATATTAGCTCACGGTTTTTTAAAATTGTTAGGTGTTAGGTTTGGAAATTTAATTTTAAAATTCAACATTTTGAGGTACTTAAAATTCTCATCATTTTATAGACACAAAGTTTCAAGGTTGAGCCAATCGGGACACTAACAAAAATAAATAAAAATTACGAAAGTTAGAAATTTAGGAATTTTTAGACTCCAAATTTTCAAATTCCCAGCGTGTTAAAATTACAAGACACCAAAATTCCAATTCCAAACCACCCCAAATCCCAAAACTGTAATTTCAACCTACCCCAAATCCCAAAATTTCAATTTCAATTCACCTCAAATTCTAAAATTCCAATTCCAACCCACCCCAAACCCCAAATTTCCAATTCCAATCCACCCCAAACCCCAACTGACAAAACACCTCTTCCGTTACTATTAAAAAAATGTCGGATCCCAGAAAATGGCGATAGTCTATCGTACGAGCGACCCAGAAAAGAAGAATCCTATCAATTTCACAGATCGATGGTTGTTCTTCTGGGAAATCTGTTTTGGTTCGTTTAGAAACGATTGTCTGTCGGTTGACCATAGATATTACTCCCGATTGTGCGTCTCGTTTCTCCTAATAAAATTCGCCTCGCTTCGATAGCTTCGATCGGAATATCAATCGTAAACAATAATCAATGAACGGTCACGTGGACAGTTGGGTATTAGAGCGAAGAAACCCGACGTGAAATTGGCTTAAAGGCCTCGCGACAGTAAAGTAATGTCTGCCAGAGCTGCGTCATGATGTCCAACTGCCTTGGACCATGTCGGACTGCGACTAATGTGGTGCATAAGCCGACCGAGTCACGAACATCGTTGCTTCTCCCTTGCAACTGCTGTATTATTCACTAGAATTCTTCTTGGTACTCACTTTTAGTAAATTCACAAATTTTCAAGTTCTCAAATTCTCAAATTAACAAATTTCCCAATTTACAAATTCTACATTTTTCAGATTTCGAATTCCCCCAATTCCAAATTCCCAAAATTTGGAATTCCCCCAATTTCAAATTCTCCAGATTTCGAATTCCCCAAATTCTAAATTCCCCCAATTCCGAATTCCCCAAATTTCGAATTCCCAAATTCCAAATTCCCCAAATTTGGAATTCCCCCAATTTCAAATTTTCCAGATTTCGAATTCCCCAAATTTGGAATTCCCCCAATTTCAAATTTTTCCAGATTTCGAACTCCCCAAATTCTAAATTCCCCCAATTCTAAATTCCCCCAATTCCAAATTCCCCAGATTTCGAATTCCCCCAATTCCAAATTTCCCAGATTTGGAATTCCCCAAATTCTAAATACCCCAATTTTAAAATTTCTAAAATTCCCCAATTTCTAAGTTTCCAAATTGTCAAAATTCGCAGTCTTGCAAAACTAAAAAAAATTCCAAAAAAACGCTCCCATCACATACTAAAAAAAATAGAAAATTTGGTAAAAAATTTGTACGTGGAATCTACGTATATGAGACGTTTTGAACGCGAATCGTATGCCAAATGAAACGAAATAAGAGGTCGTCGAGTTTTTCTAATCGCAGTTATACACGCGGTTCCGGTAGTTTAATCCTTTCAGCGTGACGGTGTAACGGTGCAGTGCGTGTAACCAATGGTCACTCTTCTTCTCCGTAATATTTAAAGCACGTCTCGAACAATGCAATGGCAAACTGGACCTTTATGCTAATTGCTCCCGGCGCAATCTCTCTTTCATGAAAGTTGTTGATTTAATCGCCGCTAAACGCGTATAAGCGTGTACCATGACAAAAGAACATTTTGTTTTTGAACGCATTCTCTGAATAACGTGTGTACATTGTACACTGAATTGTAAAAGCGTTAATCTACACGACAAACTTGTAATTAGCATATACCGACGTGAAAGCGGCTATGTTTATGATGATTCAGAATTTTTTATGGAAATATTCAGGAGGAGATAGTTGGAAAATATGTTGCAAACTTGAGATCTTTTTGCGATGGTGAGATTTGCTTCTGGTTATATTTTGCAGTTTGTTCTGGTTAGAATATAACATTGTTCTGATTATAATATAATTTTCCATTTTGTTATGATTACAATAAAATCACAATTTTGTGGTTACAATATAATTTTGCATTTTGTTATGGTTACAATATAATTAGAATGTTATGGTACAGTTAATGTTCTGTTCCACAACTCACGAATGAAACATACGTTTTTGCAAAGAATGTTTTGTTGTGTTAAGTATGGAGATAGTTATGTAACAAGCTGAGGTAACACGAGGTAAAATACGAGAAACGTGTTTTGTTCTTCGTTGATTAGGTAAAATGTACATTTTTCACAAAACCTGCCATACTTCGCGGTTATGGTTTCGTCTGCATACCGTGACGGAGTAACGGTATAATGTGTGCCATCGATGGTGTTAACCTCTCACTGTTTACGCATCGATTCAATGTAACTTATCCTAGGATTTAGTAACAATGTTACATTTTCATTTGTTCGAAAATTTTTACACAAATTTTTATATAAATATACTGTTCGATATAAATTTACTAAAAGATATTAATTATTACTCAAAAATTTCAATTAAATTTTTTAATGAAACCCCTAAAATTGCTTCCTAAATTCTTATACCTAACCTAAACTCTGTAATCTAACGTAACTTTTGAACCCTAAATTCTTCAACCCAACCTAAATTTTTCAACCTAACTTAAATTCCAAAACGCTAACAACCCTACGAGTTCCAAAGCAGTCTCCATTATTTCCCCAATAAAACTCGACAAATGTGAAGTGATTCTACGCAGAACGTGAAACGAAGTATGCGTAGACGGAGTAACGACACGCGTATCGAAACCACAATCACGAATATCATTTATCATCGATCCAAGATGATTACGCTACGAGTCGAACGCAAAATTTCTGTCCGGCGGTTTCGCGACCGATTCCGCAAACCGATACCTGACCGACTTCATTTTCTTTTCTCCTCGGATCATACATCCTCGAAATCGATACCGCGTATTTGTCGATGCAGAACCGTGGATATTAATTCCGGTTGACTCGAAACAGATGAATATCGATATCGTCGACTCGCCTCCGGCTATTGTTTCACCCGCGTAACAATCGTCATCGAACAATGAGAATTTCTGATTTTTTTTTTATTTTTTGTTAACATTTAAAAATTGCATACGAATGAATTGTCGTATTTCGAGGTTCCGCGATTCATCTATCTAATCGCATACGTCATGTGGCGGAAAAGGAAATACACGAAGTTACGGCACTTTTATACATGAATACCGCTGATTTATCGAACGAGATTTTTTCTTGTTGTTGTCGGAAATATTTGTCGAGTAACGATGCTATTATCGCTGCATTTTGATTTCTTATTAACTGTATTCTATACTTTTTTCGTATTTTTTCTGCTATTTTATTCTCTAGTATTCTTTTTGGTACTCACGGTTAGTAAATTCACAAATTTCCAAGTTCTTAAATTCTCAAATTCCCCAGATTTCGAATTCCCCAATTTCTAAATTCCCCAATTTCCAAATCCCCAAATTCTAAATTCTCCAAATTCTAAATTCCCCAAGTTCCAAATTCCCCTATTCTCAAATACCCAATTTCCAAATTTCCCTATTCTCAAATCCCCAATTTCCAATTTCCCCAATTTCCAAATTCCCCAATTCTCAAAACCCCAATTTCCACCTTCCCCAAATTCTAAATTCCCCAATTTCCAAATTCCCCTATTCTCAAATCCCCAATTCTAAAATCCCCAATTCCCAATTTCCCCAATTCTCAAATCCCCAAATTCCTAATTCCCCAATTCATTTCCCTAATCGCCTACGTCACGTGTCACGCGGATTTATCGAACGAGATTTTTCGTCGTTGTTGAGGGAAATATTTGTCGAGTAACGATATTATCGCTGCATTGTGATTTCTCATTAACCGTAGTACTTTTCGCCACGAATTATTTTGCATGTTAATACGAAAATGGAAATTTGCGTGATGCTGGATAATTAGCGATGTTGCGTTCGATGCGAAAATGAAAGACAATTATAATAATGCACTTTTGATATGCACGAGGCGGGGACGTTTAATATCGCTTTATTTTAATCTAATAAAAGGTTATGTTTCCGGGTGGTGAATTCATTATTTTATAATGAAGATGATTAACAAGGTACGCGAGAAAATGAGCGATGAGTTTTATGCGATCGTTAAAATTTGATTAGCATTAATATTAATCTGATACGTTGGTTGACGCATGTTACGCTGATACAGTTAACGCGACAGAATCGCACAAAACAGCAGGATGAACACTTTATAGACAACTAGGATAAATTACCATGAAAATAGAAAATACGGATGTGGAGTATGTACACAGAGAATGTATAAATTTGGTTTCGTGTCGGTGTCACCTGTGACTCCGTAAAAGTGTGCTAATTCCATAATAATGCGAAGCCCTACTTTCCAACCTTTGACCACTAGTTTGCTTTCATATTCGTTACGCTCCAACGTAGCCGTTGTATCCCGTTTTTTAATCGTCCGTCAGATAGCGTGACTCGAAATGTTTCCACGATGCACAATTAATCGAACTAGAAATCGAAAATTAATATTCAAACCGTCTTCGATTCTCTCAATTATCCTTGATACTCTTCAAAAATGACCGACGTTTATTAAAGATTCATCGATTCGAATTTGAAATGTAGATTCTCGAATATTCAGATTTTTCGAGCCCTAATTCCTGGCATAGTAAACGCGCGTAATAGAGCGATACTTCGTGGCTCGTTGGTAAATTTCGATCGTTAAAAGAAACCGTGCTCGTACATGTTCACCTGTTTAGGAAACATCTGTCGGTAAGCGATGGCTCGTTGAGTCTCTATCGCCAGGAATTCTAGGCGGTCTGATTATCCTCGAGTCAATACACCGCTGTAAAACATCACGAGTGATCCTGTTCCTTCCATTGTTACTTTTTCTGCCATTTTGCTTTGTACACCGCGATAGAATGCTATCGAGCCGACGTGGGAACGAGAAAGTGGCGAATCGTCAATTTTATACGGTCTTTCGAGCTTTCTGATGTTTTCGGGTCAACTTAGGGATAATACGATCGGTAATGTAATTTGACGATTCTGGGAAACTGAAGTTTGTCGTTGAATTGTCAAGATCGAGTACTGGTGTCCCACGAGTTGGCGCTTGAGCTATGACGCACTCGTGACGCACTCGCAGTTCAAGTATTGTAAATTTTTCTTATATTCTTGGTACGCGTGAGCTATGACGCACTCGTGATGTACTCGTGACGCACCCGTGACGCACTCGCGACGCACTCTTCGCGCGCCAACTAGTGGGTTGACATCGGTACATATAATCTGAGCCATAACGTCGTGAATCATAGTCAAACAATTTGTATTTAACCGCAGGTTTCATGGACGTGGCCATGGATCAGTGTCGACAGAGATTACTATTCCTGATAGAGATACAGGAATAATTGAAGAGATTGTCGAAACGTTTTTATCGCGTATAAAATATAGATACTATGATTGAAGCCAATATCGACGATCAATTCTGTCGACGTGACCCATGAAAGGCCCGATTTCTTCGAGTAAAAGCGCACAACTTTTACTTATGGCAAGTACCGAAGTGTAACATTTCTACCAAGAAACCGAGCACAATTTTTCATGGTTGACGAGCAAGTGTAATGCGAGATGTTACTACGGTGTCACTCGATATCCGACACTACTGAATTGTAAGCGCGGAAGGTGGGAATTGGCGGGTGGAAATTGAATTTTGGGATTTTGGAAATTTTCGAATTTTGCACTTTTGGGAAATTAGGACTTCAGGATTTTGGAATTTCGGAACCTTCGGATGTTGAAGTTTGACGATTTCGGGATTTTTGTAATTTGAAACTTTGGAGATTTGGGATATTTAGAGTTCTGGAATTCAGGATCCGAAAGGTGAAATAGGTTCAATGATCTATGAAACGTTCGGCTCTAAATCTTCAACGATTTGACTTTCTTCCACGGTTAATTATGCCCTGCACTTTCCTTGTTTTTCGAATCACCGCAATTACACAGTCATTCGAAATTCACGGATTAATTCGAATAAAATCTCCGAGTTAAATTTTCATTCATTATTCCTCGTTACTTCTAACACGTGCATTACTTACGTAAGTTTAGAGATCGATCGTAATTTTTCCTCGATTCAAACATTTTTTACCTGCATCAAGTGCTGGCCTAACTGTAAAAGGAAGTTACAGTTTACTCGAATTCGTTACGGAAAAATGTGCTGACTGAGCGATTTAACTTCTCGTTTTAGTCACGTAACATTTTATTCTGTAATATAAATAAATACACAACTAAAGTGATGAAATTAAAATTCAAATGATATGTAATTAAATCTAAGTCAAAATAGTATTTGAAAGTAAAATGTGTTCAAGTATCACATAAACACTTTTCATTATGAAATATTTTTTAAAGTGGAAACATCCACAAAAATTACTAATACATTTTTAATGGTATCAGAAATACTTAAATTTTGTTTAAAAGACTAAGGAATCATTGGTGTTTGTTGACACAATTAATTTCTTTGTCAAAATTTCGTCTGTTTAATATTCAGACTGCAACCTGATTCAATGCTCGATATCGCTCATTAATCTCAATTAATTAGTCTCCAAGGCTGTCTTGATTGATACACGAAATGAACCACGAAGAATCGCGGCGATAAATCAGATCAGGAAACACGAGATATTTCTTAACGCATTGTTCGAGGCCAACCGTGTGTATTCCCTGACATTGTTCAACCTACGCGTCTGTACAAGCGTGAGCGTTTTCATTTCCATACAAAGTAATCCGATCGCATTCATCGCCTCTCCGGTTATTAAAAAGCTATAATTACCGGTTGGACCTGGTTCATGTAGGAAGTGTGTTATGCAATTCATCTCTGGTACCAGTCTGATCTTAAGACTGTAGGAACTAGTCTTACGCTTGATTCTGAATGTGAATCGAAAGTGGGACTGTGTAACTCTGAATAATTCAACTATTCGAATCATGCGAATATAATGTAAATGCGTGTGTGATATGTTCAGTTGAATTCCTACTCTCTAGATCAGTAGTTCTAGCTCAGTAGAGCTACGGATCAGATCTCTAGATCAATAGATTCCTGGATAAATAGGTAACTGGTCTAATAGGACAGGTCAGTGGATACCTGAGATGGAATAGATAGAACAATTAATTTTTCGACCAAATCAATAAATATCAGTAAATATCTAGATCTATAAACCAATAGATCGATAGATACCTAGATAGATACTCAGGTCAATAAACACCTAGAACAATAGACATTCAGACTCGATAGATATCTAACTCGATATACACCTAGATCAGTTTCAAAATGAATGACCAAATCCCTAGATCAAAATTGAAATCCATGAATTACCGAATCCCTAGATCAATACCAAAATCAACGAATGATCATATCGTTAGATGAGCACCGAAATCAATGAATCTCCCTAGTTGAACATCCATGAATACGCAAGGTACTGAAAGTGTACAGTCTCATAATTAACGTCTTCAAAAATAAGTAAATTACTTTGCATTCCTATTTGCACTTAACATTGTCTATTCAGGAAGTTTGGCCGAGTTCTTTTCTCGAATCTTCCGGTCGGAAGTCTCGACGAATTCTCATATGTAATGTGTTTCGTGTTATATGTATAACACAGCGCGAGAAATCTGCAATAAGGAACGAGGATCGACTTTAACAGCATCCATTGTTTCTTCCGAGCCCGTTGCGAACAATGCTGTCTTACATTTACCTATCGTAAGAGGCTTCAGTTAATCGTATTTTACGCTGCTAAAGGATTACAAAAATAATTTAGCAATAATAGTAGTATTACGCTGCTAATAATTTGATAATGGAAATGTAAATTGATGGCAATTATCCTTCGAGGTTAAATAACAATAGTATTTCATTCTGTGGAACTTCTGAATGATTTAATACTGTAGTTATTAGCCGGATTTATGGAAACAGTGCTCTCATACCGAAATAAGAAATTTATTTAACTGTAGAGCTTTTGTTAAAATCTTCTCGGGATTGCGTCAATTAGTAATATTCTCTACCTTCGTTTATTTTAATACTTTTCAATCTAAAAATCACTTCCGCGATTAGGGACATCAGATTTTTACGACTAGAAAGTCGTATTTTGCTTTGCCGACAATCTGCAAATGCTACAAGAGAACACGACATCGATACTTGATACGCTTGATCGAATTACTTTATTGAAATCATTCGTTCTACTTCTGTGCGATTCTAATATGAGACACAAGTGACTTGAACTGCAAGTGCGTCACCAGTGCGTCACGAGTGTGTCACGAGTGCGTCATTAGTGCGACACGAGTGTGTTACGAATGCGTCATGAATGCGTTATAGTTCACTCGTACCAAAAATACGAGAAAAATTTACAATACTTGAACTGCGAGTGCGTCACGGATGCGTCACGAGTGCGCCAACTTGTGTGTTGACATCGGTATGTTGTCTCTTGCGAAAATGATAAAACGAAACTGATCTTATATTTTCTAGAGAACATGTAAAACGATCGCTGAAATCGGTGAAAGTATCGTTGTTTCACTTTCTTATTTATTATTAATCAGTTTCAATATCGTGCAGTTATAGACGGGTCATTAACGAACGATATCATAAATTAAATGCACAGCGATTCTGTGTTTAATACGAGGAAGAATATTTCAAATAAAAGGTATAAGACATCTAATTAGTTTCCTGCGACAGTATATAGCAATATAGAAAATCTATTAATATAAACTCTGTTGAATTAATAAATAATTGATTATGAATAATAATAATTTAATTTCAGCATGGAAAGTGGTACGTTAAATCGAAATTGCTTTAATACATATTTAGTCCGGTGTTTAAACGTGTTTGTTCATTACCACGAACGTGACTGTAATTAACAATTACAGAAATGAAATTTTTCGAAACACGTTCATGTTTTTCCGTAACAATAAAATTCGTTTCACTGAAATTCACTTTTGTTTAACACATTTTATTTGTTGGAACAAACACCCGGCAGAAGTGATTTTCTCCGAACGTAAAGTGAACTTAATCGCGGTAATTAGCGCGACGTTACGCAATTATGTTCCACGCGAAAATCTGATTTAGACACCGGTGTCAATTGCAGAGGAAGTGGAAATGCGCTTCCTGAATGCAACGGACCGCATGAAAAAAAAAAGAAAAAAAGCGGAAAATTAACGTAATCGGATGCATTGTTGCATCGGGTTGCACTGAATTTGCTTTTGTTACCTGTTATAGAAAGTTTCGAAAGCTTTTACATTTATTTCTTTGTCTCTTAAATTTTTGCAGAAATACGAAACAAAAGTTCTCCATGGAATACAATGTGTGTGTAATTATTTTTATACATTGTTTTACTTCTTTTCAAATTTCATTTGAGGATTCTGAGGATTTGAGGGGTGGGGACTTGGTAGTTTGGGAATTTCAGGAATTTGGAGATGTGGGAATTTGGGGAGGTAGGAAGTTGGGAGGTGGAAATTTGGGGAGATGGTAATGTGGGGGTTGGAAATTTGGGGGATGGAGATTTGGGGTTAGAGGAATTTGGGGAGATGAAAATTTGGGGAGGTGGAAATTTGGGGTCAGAGGAATTTGGGGAGATGGAAATTTGGGGGTTGGAAATTTGGGGGATGGAAATTTGGGGTTAGAGGAATTTGGGGAGATAGAAATTTGGGGGGATGAAAATTTGGAGAGGTGAAAATTTGGGGTCAGAGGAATTTGGGCTGATGGAAATTTGGGGAGGTGGAAATTTGGGGAGATAGAAATTTGGGGAGATGGGAATTTGGGAAAATAGTAACTTGCGAACATGGAAATTGAAGAATATAGGATTTGGGGAAATAAGAATTTGGGGAGATAGAAATTTGAAGAGTATTGAAATTTGAGAATATGTGAATTCGGAAAATACTGAAATTTCGCCACATTCAAAAAACCTTGAGAACCCAATTCAAAAAATTATCAAGTTATTTCTGAGAATCGATAAGTGACAGGTTCTCCTACCCTCTGTTATCAAACAAATCCTACATTTCGAATGTAGATACACTTTTTAGTCACCACCTGTCGATATGGTACGATAGAGTCTTCAGCTTGTTACTTTCTCTTACGTAATAATTTTCTTGCAGTTAATAAGCATGCCTCGCACGCTTCCTTCCTGTAATAATTCTCACCGTAATCAGCGATGAACAGTCATTTTCTTTCTGGGAGACGAGTTCTAGGAGTCATCATCCTGTCCGCAAAATGACCATTACTCGTAAACCGGCTGCTAATCGAATTTTTATTAAACTTTGAGTCATTACATTCTCTTATCTTTAATTCATACTTCAAGGTACCTCTTAATCATCAACGTTGATTATTTTATATTTTATGATTCGACTTTTCTTCATAACATTTTATGATTCTATATTTTATGTCTCTCAGTATCTTAAATTCGATGCAAAAAATGCAATTCTACAATTTGAGGTTATGAGAATCGTTCCCTCATTTTCTCTTCAGTAAACAAATATTTAATTATCGTAAAATAAAATTTCTAACCTCAAAAGATCGATAGACAGATAGACCTCAGATTTCCAGATATAAGAAGATTGAGCTACAAAACATGTTATTTGAAGATCTGATGATTCATAAGACATAACCGAGCTGCAACTGGTTTCGGCATTACCATATCTGTAATAGTGTGTTTTACCAGAAGTTCCCTATATAGTAAGTTGCCCCTTTCACCGAATATCTCGATATTTGCACGGAACACAACCTGCAAAGTCCGTTCTTGACCTTTCGTTTGTAATCGAGTTCAAGGTATACGCTTTTACAACAAAGCAAACCTACCAGAAGTATTTAACATTTGCCTCGAAAGATCAACACGTGGTACTACATCGTAGACTGACTCATGATCGTTTAAATCTCATAATCGTCGAGGAGCGAAATATTTACTTTTTACTCTGCAATCATCCGCCGAGGATTACCTATAAAATCCCATGTAATTTAGCGAAATTTAACGTTCAATATTTCTCCTTCGCGTATTTCTTGAAATGACGTTTATGGTTTTAATCGCTATTTCATTTACTGTAAATGCGCTTGATTTTTACAAGAGACGTTTTATGTTTTTAGAAACAGGGATTTACGTGGATTTTTCAGAAAATACTTAATATTTTAGTTTAATCTTGTACTTTCAGTAAACTTTGAATGATTTGTTAATTTTTATGAATATTTCTAACTATTTTTGATTTATCAACAATTATAAATATTCTTAATTGCAAGTTTATAAATTTTAGACGACCTAGTTAAAATTTTGCTATAGCTCTTAATTAAATTGAAATTGGGTTATTTCCACAAAATAAAGCCACACGGACAATTTATAGAATCTATCATAAAATTGGAGTATGTGAAACCGATTTCGTCAGACAGCGATTATTTGTACAACTCGACGGTGAATTATTGATAAGTTTCGTTATCTGTATATCAGAGGGTCGAAATCCATCAGTTACGAAATACGCACAACTGTTTCGGTCTTTTCATATTTTATGATCCACGGTAGAGCAATTATGCAAGTCGTTTGAATCGTAATCGCTATGTCATAATAATCACCTGTAAGTTATTAATAGAAACGTTACGTGAACTGTATCGTTAATGAATTGACTCTTATAACAGCCTAGGAATATTCCTAGTAATATTCCTAGGTCATCAAAGTCATCAAAGTTATACAAATTTAATTTCCTTGATCTAACCTTAACAAAGCTCTATCCTTATAACTCTAACCTTAACATAACTCTAATGCATCCCCAACCTAAATATAACCCTCACTACATTCTCTTGAAATCAACAGCCTCATTAAACAAAAAATTGCAAATTAAGAACCCAAACGAAATATTAAAATTAAACAAAAATATTGATGTCTCCATCTCATACCGACCCGGTCAATACAAATTACAAAGTACACATTTTGTGTACAACCGAAGTACAAAATATGCTAATCGTTGTTTGGTTGCAACGCAGACGTCAAGCGAGTGCAGTGAATTAAAGCTTGTGCATAATGCATGCAGCAGGAATGCAATATATATATGCAAGTGGAATTATTTTAAGCAAATCACGTGCAGTCCAGTAGATACAAATGTACTGCAGCGGTTGCTTTCGTATGATTGTTTTATTTATGGTATACCTGCCATCGTTTATGGTTACACGAGCATCATGTACAGTAAAGACCTTATTTGAGCTTTTAAAAAATATCTGTGCTATACAATATTATGTACAATTTTACTTTAGAACGAGTTTTTGAGATCTATTCTAAAATTTGTCTGTGTCATTTTTGAAGTTCAACTCATTCGTCACTAAATTTCATAGTAATTTGCAACAATCCTGAGTCATCTCAATCTCTGTTGTTATCGATCACTACGTAAATTGGAACCAACGGATAACATTTATAAACACATGTTACAGAATAGTAAATACAGTTACAGTTGTAAACATTAATTCATATACAAGTATAATATAAAGGTACAGATGAATATATAGACACATGTGTGACAAGTGGTGTCATATATGTTCCCACATGTTACAACATTCAGTTACATTATATTAAAAATTTGGAATGTGGAGTTATATACAAGTATAACTATAATATAAAAGTACAATTGAACATATAGACACATGTGTAACAAGTGGTGTCATATATGTTCCCACATGTAAAACATTCAGTTACATTATATTAAAAATTTGAAACATAGAATCGACAGTAAATAAACATACAGACGTAATATCAAATCCTACATGTTACACGAGTAACATATTAAAAATGTAGAACATAGAATTGACAGCAGATGAACATACAAACACGTGACTGATTATTTAACATGATCTGTTCACATGTGTTCCTACATTAAGTAACAATTATTTGCAGGCAGCTTACCCAAATCATCGAGCAAGGAAAGACGGTGAGGAATACTCAGCCGAACATGACCCGAGACCAGTTGGACACCGAAAAAACGAGCAGTCGGATGTTGCCCAGGTGAGTTCACTAGCACTTGGCCACTGCGTGGTTGTCTAACCGGTACTGTACAACCAAGACGATACAGAAAGGAATCGGCCACTGAGGAGCAGGACACGCGAATGCTGCCTCTGTCTTCGGTTTGATGCCCATGGAGCATGGGAACCACGTTGGTGCCCCCTCTTCAACGTCCATTCTTCCTTTCCTCTCCGATGCTCCGTTACTCCTTCCGCTTGCGTCTGCTTGCCTTATCGAATCTGCTCGATTGATACCATATCGAGTATTCGAACACCACGTTCTCAGAGATACTTGATCAGTTCGGAGACTTTGGTGGGCATGGGTCAGTTTGCGAATGGAATTTGCAGTTTTTTGTGGGGAGGTTTAGGGTTCTTGGGATTTGGGGATTCGGGAGAGGTGAATTTGGGGATTTGGGGATTTTGGGAGATGGGAGTTTGAGGATGTGGGGATTTTGGGAGATGTGAGTTGGAGGATTTGAGAATTTGGGGATTTGGGATTTTGGGATTTGGGGAGATATGAGTTTAAAAATTTGAGAATTTGGGGATTTGGGGTTTGGGGTTTTGGGAGATGTCAGTTTGACGATTTGGGGATTTGGGGATTTTGGGAGATGTGTACTTAAGGATTTGAGAATTTGGGGATTTGGGGTTTGGGGTTTGAGGTTTTGGGAAATGTGAGTTTGAAGATTTGAGAATTTGGGAATTTGGAAAATTGGGAATTTGGGAATATGGGAATCTGCAAGAATGGGTATAGGGAAATTGCAAATTTGAGAATTTGGGGATTAGGAGCTTTGGGAATGTGAGAATATACGATTTGGAGATAATAAGAAGAATATAAGAATTTGAGAACATAATAATGTTGGAATATTACAATTACAATATTAAAATTTTGCAATACAATTTTGAACTCTGAAATATTTCAACATGTACCCTTCACTAATTCGATATCATGATAAAATGAAAACCTTAAAAATCCAAGAATCCAGCAAAAATTTTCCGTATCATCATATTTTCCCGTACCGCATGGAACTGTTATGTTCATGGTCTGCAAATCGTTGCGTTCGAAGACGCGATCGGCTTCGAAATCGAAGTCGTTCTCTATCTAAAATCCTCATTACGATCTATTTCATCCCATTCCTTCAATAAACCCGGATTAGGGCAACGAGCTCACGTGTTTCACAGTTGTACCTACCGTTACTCTGCAGTTTGCCGTATTTTCATTCTTTTTCCGTTTTGCGTGTTTTCCATAACTGTACCACTCCACTCGGCTACCGCTCACGAGGTTAGATATTAAGATAACCGTCCGTGAAGCACCAGGTAAATTAATCAAACGCATAATGAAAGGAATAATTCAGCCTGTAACGTGAAACACTCGTTCGTGTCAGATTTAACAAAAACGTCTATTTAAGTAGACGCTCGTTAAATCGATTACGAACGACTCGTTAAGGACCTTTTATGTCGTATTTATGGACTTTTACGTCGTACTTATTACCTCGGAACGATTAAACTTTCTAGCGCGATGATTTATAGGGGAAACTCAATGTATTGGTCGAAATTTATTTTGATGGATTATTTAGAATTCTGAGTTGTGTTGGACAGTTTATCTAATAACACGTGTCGGCCTTCGAGAATTTCTGGTGGCAAGGTTAGAGATGTAAACATTTGGAGATATAGTCAATGATATGTGGGGATATGAGATTAATCATTTTAGAGTACTCTTTTATTTTACAAACAAGATTGAGGTTATTGTTAAGATTACAATCTTAGTTTAAATACTAATTATTCAAATTTTATTTTATTTGTGAGTTTTTGAAATAACGTGGTCAGATGAAGCAAGTATTTGTCAAGTATTATAGTTTTTGGTAATTCAATCTTTTTGGTAAATAAAGTAGAATGTTCTTTCGTCAAAAAGAGATACTCGATAGTTTCACGATTTGATGCATCGCTGAGTTCTGCACTATGTTGCATCCTTCAAAATAGATTCTTAACACTCATTTTGGCATTCGTACTCTTCTGAAGAATGGACGGGATGTGTGTTCAACAAAGTGTGAAATAGTTTCACTGATAAGATATTCTTCGATAGCAACACGATTATTCGATCACTATAAAATTATACAGTGGACGAAATTTCTGAAGAACACTATCGTTTCGAGACAAAAATCATTTTGATAAAAATGAGACTAGAAAATAATTGAGGGTTTGTCAGAAAGCAGATGTCAATATTCTGAATTCAAACTGCTTTTTTTTATGAACAAAATATGTTATATATTATTATAAATGAATATACTGGATGTACATAAGTTTAACAACATTGTGTAGCCTGGAATATATTTTCAGGTAAAATTGTGAAATTTTATATTTTCAGTAAAATCGTAGAATTTAATAAATTAGCACTCGGTAAAAATTTTGAAGATATTTCTAAAGTGCATTTACCATGAGAAGTGAAATAAAAAGAAACTAGAAACGAAGTAGCAGAGTTTCACCCATAAGTGCCTGTCCAGTGGACTCAAGACACTCAGTACAAGTACAATGAATCGTATACAATGAATCATCGAAAATAAATCAGGAGTAAATAAAAGATCGAGTAGAATCCTAAAAATTAGTTACGAATAAAAATATTATAATTGCTCACTCGAGGAAAATTACTTAAACTAACGAATTTCTACAACGATCAACAACAATCTCAGTAAAAAATAAAACGTAACACGTTTCTCTACGGTGAAATTTATATAATTAATGGTCACATATTCGCACAAGTACGAACAGGGAGTTTTCTGTTCCATCGATCGTTCATTAAGACGACCAGGTTTCAAAAATACGGGAGCTTTCTAACTCCGTCTTGAACGTCTAATTTATTAAGATGCGTAATTAGAACCGCGGTGTGAGGCGATTTGCGTAGATGCGACAGCGTGAAAGATCGATCGCGTGATTTATCGGTAATGAGAACCAGTGATGGATAAATCATTCGAAATAGTAATTTATTGAAAAGTTTGTGTCGCACGTAAATGTGATGCTTGAAAATATACTGGGGTATTTTATGAAATTACTTTTTGCAATTTCGTTTAAGAATTTTATGGAGACTTTAGAGATAATTAGTTTGTGTATTATAAAGTTTCATTGTTACATTAATTATATTAATGAGTTATGGTGTACGAATTTTATCTTTTAAATTGATTCAGTAATTTGTTAATTTTTTGTGTAGAATTTGAAAATAATTTACAATTTTATGTAAATTTTGTTACTTATTATTGATAAAAATTAATAATCACTGAAGGTGAAATTTAGTAAGTAATTTAAATTATTAATTTATAATTAATTTCAAATTTTTCAATACAAAATTCATAATTATCTTGTATGGATTGTCATAAATTAATGTTTGAATAACCCGCTAAAACGTTTTATCATACCATGATAAAACATAAAATGTTGAACATCTATCGTCTTCTTCGAAAAGCACGTAACAGTACTTTCACGTCGGTATTTCAGTTTCCTGTTCAATGTAAGCTTCAAAAAATATTAATGTATCAAAATTTATTACATAAAAATATATAAATGACAGTAATAGAAATGGAATATTTTTCAATAATAGTTTTAAATGTTATTGATTTTCTAATTTTTTCATTGAGTACATAAAATAGTAAATAGATGTCGCAACGTGTCCCTCAAACAGCCATTTCATATAGAAATCTATGTTATCAATGTTTAAAACAAAATGGAACCTGTGTTAAATTGTCCCAATATTTATTTCAAAATTACAAATAAAATATAAATTTAAATAATTCTCCATCAAAGATTAATCTTACAGACTTCTTCCTTTTAATAAAGTTTTCCCCGGTTGACCTTTCGTTTGTTTAATTAAAATGTTCATACAAGCACAAAGCATACCATAATAAGCAGCGAAAGGAAATTAATTTTATAAATTGAATTCCGACAAAATATTTTTGATAGAAGGGATTATTAATTATTCAAGCTGCCAACAGGAAATTATTTGGTTGAAAGGGTTCTTTATTTTGAATCCATCGTCTGTAAATCCATAGATTCCCTCTGTTCAAATACGTTTAAAAGCTATTCAGATAGCTAAACAAGCGAACAATTGAAATCCATTTCGTCAGAGCTCATTGATTATGACTATGAAAGTGACGAATTGATTTGACACTAATTAGCTCCGGTTAATGAAATTGCATGATGACGATGAACCCTCAGAACATTGCATAACAAATACAATTGTGATAGTTTATCATCTTCAAACATGTATATATTTTCAGGCACGCTGTTCTATTTGTTCGTGACCCAGCAACTAAATATCACAGAGAAGCTAATTGTTTGATTAATACGCGGAATATTATTAATTCGCGGATAGATACGACCCGTGATCACTGATCATTGCCTCGGTGAAAATGGACGTGCAAGACACGTTGCTGTGATCATGTAATTAATTATTCACACTAGAATTGTTATTGTTAGGGATGATTTCAAACTTTACATTTTTTCCATCTCGAATTTTTAAAATTAAAAAATTTTTTTTTAGTCTGAATATTTGAAATTCCCAAATTACCAAATTTTTCTAACCTTTCCGAATTTCCATTATTACTACATAAATAAAAATATTTTAAATGGTGTCATCACCGATCATAGAACGTGAGAATTGTTCCAATTTTGCCCTTATCGGTTTCCATCGTATTCGGTAACAAACATCTGCCTTTGTTTGACTAGTTTCACGGCGTAGATAAAGTCAGAGAGCTTCCATATGTTCCCTACCTTTTTATTCGTGTGGGGATTAAATAAGAAAATCGTGGAAAATATTGATAACATCGTCAAGAGATCATTCAGCTGTTTTCGTTTATCGTAGCTCGATCTGTTTGTAACCGAGATTAGATAGAGCCAATCGATACAGAATTATAGTTAGTATACCATCCCTAAAGTAAGAGAAAAATTATATTTGGTAATAACAAATTACAATATCCAAATTAAAAGCAAACTTATAGTTGGTACCAATAAATTGCAACCCTTAAATTGAGAGCAGAACTGTAGTTGGTACTAACAAATTACAGTGTCCAAATTGAGAATTATAGTTGTAATAATATAATACCATCCCTAAATTAAGAGAAAAATTATAGTACCAATTATAACACCAAGAGCCAACAAGTTACAACCCTTAAATTAAGAACACAACAAGTTGACAATAAGTAAAGAAAGTTTAATAAAAAATGAATCCCCGAATAAAAACGACAGAATACAAAATAAATTTTGGTTGCAAACAAATGATGAATGAAAGAATTCGATAAAATTGATGATTACCGAAGCGATGATGAGTGAAGCGAAGCGTACGTTTTCCACGGCGCTGAAATAGAACAGTAGTACCGAGGAGCGTTTTATTATTCGGTTGATTTATATTCCACTTGCGTGGAACACGAAAAATTCGATGCACACGTCGAATTTCACGATACGATCGAGCAAACCGCTTTCGAAATAAAATTCTGATCCGTTCGTCGTTCGTCCCCTATTTCTCCCGCATCTATCGACGCTCATCATTCGACTTACAAATTTATCGATCAGAGTGTATGTCCCAACGTGGAGTCATCAGCTGCTCGTTCCAAGCTCCCGACACCCCTTGCATAAATTTAAGAATCCTTTTACCGAGGGGAGGCTTTACAGGAACCGGTTGATCCCGCAGAAACGATAAATTCCGCTTAGCGAACAGTGACGAACTCCTAATTTCTCGGCGGGACGTCAGGATCGCGTCACTCTTCATTTCACCAATTCACACTCGCAGAGCAATAAGTTGACCACCCGTCGTTTTCGAATCGATCTTGACAATACGGGACGTGTGTATCTTACTTCTTTCGTGTCTTAATCTGTCGCTGTCTCTGTATTATTTGTTACACTGCGGACTCTCGCTATATGGCCTCATGGGAATATTTTACAGGGTGATAGTGCAGATCACATGGATATTGATTATTTTATATCGGAGCTTTTATTTCTAACCTCCCAACATTCTAACCTTCTAACCTCCTAACCTCATAACCTTCTAACCCTCTAACCTCCCCACCTTGCGAACCCCTAACCTTAATTTTCTAAATCTTTAAATTAAAAAATTAAAGCGCCTAAATTAAAATATTTCCAAATACCTAAATCCTCCAGGATAAATGTTAAGATTTCTCCATTCAAAATGACTAAGTCCTGATTATTTAAAAATAATTAATTAATAAATCGTATTTCAACGCAATCTAACATCTTAAATTTTGCACATAGTCGTTATCAGGCTCTAGGATTGTGACGTATTATCGTATTTCCCAGCCACTAATTATGACTTATCCTTGTACCGGAATGATCTATAACGATTAATTTGATCTTCCTAACAAGCAGCTTCTGTCTTTGGAAAGCATGAATCGGATTATTGATAATTAGGTCGTGTATCTGTATAGAGATGCTCCTTATATGCATTCACTCATATACCTCTTGTTGCAGATCGATTTTTATCCCTTGCAAGCATTATATCGCGAAAACGATAATTGTACGAAAGCTCGATACATATTAGGATAAAATCGTATAGTTCTTATTTAGAATAATTGGAATAATTCACGAAGTTTATGATTTATAAGTCATTTATAACATTGGAGCTTTTTTGTCATTAATAAACCAGCGATCGCTCAATTCTTTCTTTGTTTCTTCATTTTTATATTTTTATACTTTCATTGTATGCGTGTATCTTCTGTTTAAATATCACAAAAATAGTAATGAATGAAAATATTATTCATATTATTCACTTTGTATCTGATATCGGAAATCGCTGTTGCAAATATAAACAGTAACTAAATTGTTACCTATGGTAATTACTTTTTGCACGATTGAAGTTTTATTTAACTGTGTAACATTTTTTCGTTTGATTGGATCGTTTGCGACAATATTCCCTGTGATTACGATAATCAGAGCTCTGTTGCTTTAATCACTCTTTATTGAAACAAGATGCTAATTGATCTTTATTGAAATCGAATGTAAATGACCTCCCTACATTCTCAATTTTATATTGAATCCTTACACACCCTTACTTAAAAAAAAAATTAGTCATTTCTTTTTTGTACAATGTGTTACATGTGTACATATGTGTACATGTGTATACATATGTACATATGTGTATGTGTATACACATACATTACACATACGTGTGCATATGTGTACATATGTATGTCTACACATACATTACACATATGAGTGCATATGTGTACATATGTATGTGTACACATAAATTACACATATGTGTACATACGTGCATATTGCAAAGTTGCATCGGATTAATTAACGATAAGATGAATTAATTAAGAGACGTAAACTTGTGCCTTAATAACACATAAAACATATACACATATGTGTGATATATGTGTAGACGGTTTAACACACTAACGTGTGTCGATGACACAGACAAAATTTAGAGCTCGTTCGTCTTCGTTTCCCGGAAGGCTGACAATTTATCTAACAATTTGAAAGCAATTTATTATTATTGCGAGCAGTCTAAACAAACGAAGCGACACGCAGCAGGTTCGAAACGGGATATTTTAAGGGCTTCGATGAACTAATATCTTGGAGTGCCGCGACGAATCGTTGGGGGGTAAATGAAAGTGAAGTCTTAATTGAAGCGTTCGTTCTATGTGTCGACACAACTAAACTTAGTCACATCTTACGACGACAACTTATTCACGCCATATAAAACGTCCGGAGACCTAATCCAATTAGTCGCACGAAATACTCGTTAAATTTCCGATCGATCGATGTACTCGGATACGATTAATGGTTTTCAGAAAATTTGTCTTCGTAATTCGAACTCAAAAATCACTTCGTGATCGCAAAAATAAATAAACAAACGACGAAACATAAATCAGTACACACATTAATGCTTGATCAATGCAGACGTAATTTATAATAAGGATCTTGTGCAATGGTCATGTGACCGGTTTGGTAATGTTGATCCACATTCCAGCGTATCTAACCACAGTCGTGGCAACTAAATTCACGATGGCACACTAAACTGCATAAACAGCTTATTCGTCTAAACCTCGTTATCACCGCATCCATGAAAGTAGACAGTCGATTGTCAATCATGGATGCAACGCGGTACACAGGAATAAGAAAGAAGTAATTGGACATAAATCCATCCACGGTGAATCGAGGGTGGTCATTATACCGGCAGAAGCGTGGCTTGACTCAAGTGCAAGGCAAATACGGGTCTCGTACGCAACCGCACGTACTAAATATTACCTGGGCTCTGGCTGAAATATGCCAGCTATGATAAATAGGACACGATAAGTGGCGAGTAACCCGTGGCCGGTTAGTGGACATATCCGTTAGAAGGGAGGTCACAGAAATTCGAGCACTCAATATATGGCTTGAGTAGACACACGTTGAGATCGAAATAATGATCTGTCCCTTTTGTTTGGGCTATCGATTATGTCCGCCTCGAGGGCTTCTCTGCTTGTCACGGATTATGATTTACTACCAAACTGTTATGCTCCGGTTAAATAATAATCTGATATAATCTAATTATGATCGTTGGTGCGACTGTTCCTATTTCTCGTCGATTCGAACATTTTTCTAGCTTATGTTCGATTTTACGATGTTTGGAACGACTATATTATGAGTAACTCACTGTTCAACTTTTCAATTATACTATTTTGTTTAATTCACTTCAATATGGTGTTAATATTTGAAGGATTACAGAGTCATATGATTGCTGTATAACTCTGCAATTGAACTGATGATCAGTCTTTATGTCAACACACGAATTGGCGTGTGAGATATGACGCACTCGTGACACACTGGTGACACACTGGTGACGCACTAATGACACACTCCTGACACACTCGCGACGCACTCGTGACGCACTCGCAGTTCAAATGCAAATTTAGGATTTGGAAATCTGAAAATTGATATGTTGGCAGAGTCAGAAATTTTGGTATATAGAAATGTAGAAATTTGAGAATTTGGGAAATTGAGAATTGAGAAATATAAAATCTAATAGGTAACTAACTAAATATATTCTAAGATGTGATTCATTCAATAAAATCTAAGACATAACTCAGTAAATAAGACCAAAGACGTGATTCATTAAATAAATTTTAAGATGTCGTTCACCAAAGAAGATCCAAGATGTAACACACTAAATAGGATCGTTAACGATCATAAGTAACCAAAGAAATAACATCGTTGAAACGGTGGCAATCGATCACACAGGAAATTCTTAAAAGAGATCGTTCACATGATATCCCAATTCCCGAAACTTGTATCGATGCATTTTCCCTCGTTTTTCGTTCGAAAGACAACCTCGTGAAGCGGAAAGATTGATGAACTTTATCCTCTTGATCATTTTTAATGCAGCTCAGAGCCACCGATTTTCCATTCTTTTTTTATCTAATTCTTGGGCAATTGTCGGACTCACGCTTCGACTGGGATTAGTTATTATTTAAAATTTGGACTATTATTAGATGAGAGGGTGTGGTGAGGTTCTAATTTGCAGAACGTAGAGTTTGCGAATATGTCGGAAATTTGATATTTGGTTATTTGGGGATGTGGAGATGAGATACGGAAATATTGGAAGATGGAAAGACATAGAAAAAATATTTAGAGACATAAAAAATTAGGAATATAGGAATGTTGAAATGCAGAAATATAGAAATATAAAGATGTAGAAATTGAAAGAAGTAGAAATATAGAAATACCGAACATCCACCAATCCAAGCACAAACGCAGAAATTCAGAAATTGGTAATTTGATAATTTAGCAACCCGATTCCCTCTCGTCTCGATTTCTAAATGCATATTCATTGAAATAGAATCACTGTACAAATGTACGTGATTCACCGCACACGTGATCGATACCCTAACAGAAAAGAGGGAGCATAACAAGAGCCGGTCGTTAAAAAAAATAATAATTTTCGTTCTTTGATGTCGATTGGCCCGCAAATAATATTCTCATTTTCTTCTTGTCGAATATAGAGGCTCGATTTGCGGGGAACTCAAATCGTCGCAATGAATGGTTAAAAACCACAAAGCACCCCAACGAGCCTTCCTTATCTTCTTCGTCGAATCGCGACAGGCTTGTCAAAGACTCATTTTCCCTCTATTCGTTCTTCTTTGCTCCCTTAGTGTCATCGGAAGAAAGACACCGGAAGTTCACATCGTTGTGAAATACAATGGAGGACTTGTATCTCATTTTATTAATCTTCACTTTGGTATAGCAATTCCGATCGTCAAATTGGTAGTTTAATATAATTAGTACGGAATTTAATTTTCGAACACTCGAATTTTAATATCTAAATTTTAATCTACCAAATTGTCAAACCCACAAATTGCAATCTTCCCCAATTCTCAAATTCCCAAATTAAAATTTCCCCAATTCTCAAATCACCAAATCTCAATCTCACCAATTCGCAAATATACAAATTTCAATTTTCCCAATTCTCAAATCCCCAAATTTCAATCTCCCCAATTCCCAAATTCCCAAATTAAAATTTCCCCAATTCTCAAATCCCCAAATTTCAATCTCCCCACTTCTAAAATCCCGAAATTTCCATCTCTGCGCCTGTCAAATCCCCAAATCAGCAAAAACTACCCCCGCCCGAAAAGTGCCAGTTACGCCACTGTCCGAGCAATAATTTGCTTTTAACCGTTTTGTAACAACGCTTTATCGCGCAACGTAGTTGATTAATGTCCCCATAGTAAAATTCCCGTGAAAAAGTCTGTCCTCTCTATCTCTCGCGGCTCGATGAAAAATTGTTCCCTCCGATTAATAATTCCTCAGCAAATTTTCACTTCCGTTACGCAGCTTCCACGAAACATTTCATACAATACTTTATCCATCAAAAGACAATTCTACCTATTACCGCCATCTTCGATTCCATATATCGGTTACAACTCGTGTATTTTATTCGATTCCCATGGACAACTGTTCGTAGGTGATTTCCACGGTTCGGTGTTTTTTTTTTTCACCTTTTGTGATTTTCATCGTTTGCACCCCTCGAGGCAGTTTATCGAAATGTCGTGTTCGTCGTCGATCGAACATCTGCATTATCACAGCCAACATCTATCTCGTTGAGTCCGGCTGTTCGTTAAATCGGGACACATTGTATCGACAAGACGACGTGTCTGATACAGAAGAATCGATAACGTCTCTGCTAACGGTTTTTTTTTTACCAACGTTATGCCGTCTATTTTCATGTCTATGTTTCCTGTACTGGCACGGTGATTGTAATTTATTTATATTATTTCCCTCGCATGTTTCGCGCTGTGAAATGTCATAGGGGATGTTCCTTTCGAGCGTATTTTTTGCGCGATCGATGTGCTCGATAGTTTCCCTCTGGTAAACACACGTGTAGGGAGTTTTGCTGATTTCAATCTCAAGTTTTTAGAGGTTAGATTTTGGTACATTCATACCACGCTTTTCGGTGATTTATTTAAGGGATATGTTTTGTATCTTTTCTTGGGTAGACAGGTTTATGAAGACTCAACTTTTTTTCTTCAATTAAATATGGTTGGCTGATGTTTGGAGATTTGAGAATTGGGGAGTTGTAAAATGTTTCTCTAACACTTATATTTACCGAAAGCTTGTGAGTACACGTTACATGTCGAGCTCACGAATCAAAACGATTAAACGGTGTAAAAAGAAAAGGGAAAGGTACCGTAAAAATTGTACAGTAAATTAAACTACGAAAATAGTGGTCGTACACGTCCGTCTAATGGCTCGACAAACGATGTTTTAGTATACAGTTCGTTGCGCGATGTTATTTCGCGTGTGTAAGCTCTATTTAAAATTCGAAAACCACTCATATGGTAATAACTAGACTGCGGATGTTTATGCATTTATAACACAGCTACTGTAGTATGAAATACTATACTGTACTATGCGATACGCATTATGTAACGAACGTGATCGAAATCTCCCTAATTTGATGTGAATATGAGATGAAATTCTATAAAAATGTTACTTCATTTTCGATAGAAAAATTTCATGTGTGTGATTGATATATGTGTTACTACATCACTGGATTTAGAGATAGTTCTTTCAAACTCCAAGTACCTACCTAGGTTTTTATATCCTTGATTATATTTCAAAAATTCCATCTATATTTCACTCTCATTAGAAGACATGAATTTTATAACGAATAAATAAAATAAAATAAAATTGTCGAGTTTTTTTATTTACGACTAAAAATTTTCTCTGTATCACTAAACAGTAGCAATTTAATTTAGTAATAAAGGAAAAGAATAATGTTGAGATATTTTGTCCCGATAAGTTGTACGTCAAGGTATTTTATAACACGGACAAATGCAGATGATTTCAGGGTCTCCCTCGTTACTGATAAACCTTAACGTCAAGGGAAGGCTCTCCCTTTTCTTTTTACAGGACTGTGTCGTCGAACGCACACGAAAGAACCACGTACATCAGCAAAACACGATGTACTCGTTAGCATAACGATTCAGCTCTAACTCGACTGAGCTGCACGTGCATTCGACCCCCATAAGCCAATGCATATTTATATATTTCCGAGTCACACGGTACAATACACGCGTTATTACGTAATAATCCGGTTAAATGTAACGTTAAGCAGCATTAACAACCCGACAAAACTGTTAGCCGGAAACTACGTCGTTTTTACACGATCGAAACGATTCGCCCGGTGATATTTATTACATACACCTAGGGGAATGACACACCTAAGTGATCTACGTAATTTCAACGGAGATGTAAATAGGGTCTTCCATAGCTTTGTATTTTAATTTTCAGTACACTTCATAAATGTGGAGTCACTTTTAGACTGAAATTGGGTGAAAATTATCGAAGTAGTTTTGGGAAGATGGAGAATTTCGATTGATTTCATGTTACATAGAATATTTCAATTTACTTGATTGTCAAACCCCTAGATTTCAATTTCCCTAATTTTCAAATCCCAAAATTTGAATCTTCAAAATTCTCAAATCGCAAATTTTAATTTCCCCAATTTTCAAATCACCAAATTTCAATCTCCCAAATTCTAAAATCCCCAAATTTCAATTTCCCGAATTCTAAAATCCCCAAATTTCAATCTCCCAAATTCTAAAATCCCCAAATTTCGTTCTCCCCAATTCTCAAATCTTAAATTTCAATCTCCCGAATTCTAAAATCCCCAAATTTCAATTTTTCCCAATTCTCAAATCCCCAAATTTCAATCTCCCAAATTCTAAAATCCCCAAATTTCAATTTTCCCAATTTTCAAATCCCCAAATTTCCATCTCCCAAATTCTAAAATCCCCAAATTTCAATTTCCCAAATTCTAAAATCCCCAAATGTCAATCTCCCCAATTCTCAAATCTCAAATTTCAAATTTCCCCAATTCTAAAATCCCCAAATTTTAATCTCCCAAATTTAAAAATCCCCAAATTTCAATCTCCCCAATTCTCAATTTAGAAGTGTAAGAGAAACACCGGTTAATAATATCTGCGTGGCTGGCACAAGGACTTCGCAGTCCTCTGTTATTGTCGCGCTATCTCTTTCAAAACACAGTCGATCGCGATGTTCCGCACAGTTAAGACGTCGCGAAATGGCGGATGACCGGTCTCTCTCGAACTGTGAAGTCTTAGAAGATTTGAAGGACAGATGGTAAGTAGCTTTTGATTAATTTAAAAAATAATTAAATATTAAGTATTATTACATTATTAATTCGTACATCTGGTAAATGATCCCGCTTGTTTTTTACACCATTAACTCGACATCTTAATTTGGAACCGACGGCTTTATACCGTTAATTCCGATCAAAGCGAAGTAAACATTTAATAATGATCGGTCTGTTATTTCCTGAATATTGATCAGCATACACAATAAATGAAATTACTGAAGTAATTGGTGATATATTCGCAGAAGGGAAATGTTTATCGATTGCTTATTCAGTGAAACACGTAATTCCAGATTATTGGGATATTACTTATTTATTAAAAAGAGCGACGCAGCTTATAAATATTATTCGTTGTAATTTAATATACATAAATTAAATGTGCCCTGTACACGGGTCAAATAACAGGAAATTAATGAAGAGCACGGAATAAAAAGGAATTTCCGTTGCAGACCTTTATTAACTCAACAACTAAGATAATTAAATTGTATCTCTATCGGTGATCTTCTGATACATCGGTTTAAATGTGGAAACATGTTTTATACGTTGCGGGAGATCGATAAATTGCCGATAACGTATGTATTAATCATTCTTTATATGTGTCTATCGAGTTTATCTAGTCTTTCATTTTCTGTAACGTGTCGATACGAAGAGTAACATTTTCAGTTCCGATTATATCCATCAGTTGTTACATTAACATTAACATTGATTGCTAATTTGTCAAGTTGAATCGATTGTTAACAAAAATTTCCTTACAAATATTTGAGTCATTTTAAACACAAATTTTTATCAAAATGTGACCCAGTGAAGTGATAATTTTTCTATCAATTGCACGTTTAAATTCGAATAACGGGATTGTAAAAAGTGTCAAATGCCAGTAGAAAATGGAGATCTAAAACTGTGGTAACGAACGGTGAAAAAGGAGGAAGGCAGCAAGGGTTGAAAGGCATTCGGGATGAATATTTCCTGATGGTTGAGCGAGGGAGTCAGGGTTCGTCATCGAATTTGCATAATTTCCAAATCTGCGCCGATGAAAACTACGCGAATATACTCGCGTGTACAGGGCGTGAAAAACGCGATATCTCGGGGTGGTTCGCGATCGCGCAGATTTTCAACGCCGTTGCTAAAACGTAAAAAGGAAGGGGTTGACGTCGGCAACGGGAAGATATTGCGGTTTAAACGGCCGGAAAATTGTCCAAACTGCCGTGCCGCATAATTTTGACATGACTTAACGGCACTTAACTTAACGCTTCAACCTCGTTAATGCTGGCTCCTGTTTCGAGGGTGTGGCAGCTCGGAAAGAATTTTATTTGCTACCAAGACGGTCACGTCGCTGCCGGTTATGCACGTTTCGCTGATAAATTAACGTATTAATTTAGGCGGCGCAATCGACTGTTGACGATTTGTCACATGATGTTAAAAAGAAATTACGAAAGTTAGTCGATGGTATTTTATTCTTGCCTATCAACCATTTTAGTCAACAAATTTGCTCAATTCATTTAAGATTTATTTATTATTACCACTATTGTCTGATTCACTATGTACATACACCATATGTGTAATACTACATATGTGTATAAATTCAGTTATGAAATTGATTTATATTGAATGATGTTTTGAGTTATCCTTCATGAAGGGTTTAAATTTTGCACTCAGCAATCCTTCATTATGCTAATTGTATTTCAAATTCAAAGTGTTAAAAATTCGAGTAAGATTTGTCATATGTGAACATAGTCATATGTGAAGATATGCTCACATACTCATATGTGAAGATATGTGAACATAGCCATATGTGAAGATATGTGAACATAGTCATATGTGAGCATATGTGAACATATGTGAGGACGCAAAGTAAAACACAGGCGAAATAAAATAGGGGATCGTTCGCAGGAGCTTCGTCATAATTAAAATTGAGAAGCCACGTGTTGACACCTTCATTAAGAGAGAAAGCTCAGCCTGAAACCACTTATCGAGCTTCGCACAGTGAACGATTTGAAACGGGGACATGTGTTGCGACACAATCGATGGCGCCGGACACCGGTTCAGCGTGTTAATATCAACGACGCGTTACCTCAAATTATAACAATTTTATCTACCGTATATCGCCGTAGTTTTCGCGACGCTGGAAAAATCGATAGGATTCTTTGCGCGATGTTTGAGCGATCACCGTGTCCCGATCCCTATAATTTTATTGGACTCCCTTTTACGACCGTGTGTAACCGTGTGTCACGGACGAGATTGTTACCCCGGATACGAGATTGACACGTTTTACTGTCTCACGTGCAAATATAAGCGATATACGTTTTAACTCGTATGATCTCGCCGATTTTCTACTCGATAATCGACGCATTTTCGTGATTATACATTTCAAATTTTTATTAGTTAGATTACTGTTTTATTTTTATTAGATGTTTATCTAGACATCTACAAAGCAAAGATAGCCAGTCCAATTTGTAGAATTTGTGAATTGCCAAAATTAAAAAAATAATGCACTTGTTACATAAATATTTGTGGAACCACCTTTCCCCCGACGTTCTTCAAAAATAGCGAGTGTACAGGAACAGAGAGGCAAATCAGCCCCTTTATGACTAGCGCTTAGATCGCATCAAATCTGCCGACAGTCGGTCGCAAATCCTTGGTTCCGACGAAAATTAGCAATAATTGACCAGAAAATGAACGTTTGTGGGGGATTAAAAGGGGCCACACCGCAAAACAAGCACACGACCGTATCGTGCGTACGCCTCGCGTTCCTGTGGTATCATAAAACCGGTCCATGGTCTGTAATTTGTAATGAATACGGCTCTAACTAGCCCTCACTCCCCTTTCATTGGTTGACAAATCACGCTTCTGCGGCCGAAACGGACCCGCCTGTATATCTACCTGGACACGCGTCGCTGTGTCGCGAATTTGTACACCGTCGGCCACGGTGTTGTTGTATGAAACGCCTAAATCATGCGACAGAAACATACGTACGTGACGCGTCTGTTCATCGTGCGTTGAAACGGTGTCACGATCGATGCACGATTCCGATCCGATAATTGGATTATTAGCGGTATAATATATTCGATTCCGTGGTTCGCCGGTTCCTCCTCCACGCGGTATTTATCATTTCCGCTTCGGTCGCACGAAGGAAAAATAATATTTCATACGGATACGATTGTAACAATAGCCAGGTATCATTTTTCCCCTCTTGTCTCATCATAGATCCCCATAAATACTACGGCGATGATGCGCGTAGACGCGTATCAATGGATTTATATCCGTCGACAAACCTATCATTTTTGAGGCTAACTCATGTGACAGGTATGCCTCTATTAAAAGCATCCCCATTCATCGGGTACTCGATCATAGGGCGCATCATTGTAATCTCCATCTGAATCATTATTATCCCTCGAAAATACCGTGTCGCTCGATAGTCACGATATCGTGTAACATGTCAGGGTATTAGCAATCACTAGGGATAAGGTTCTGTTTGTCTTCATAGGTCAGAATGTTCGCTGCAGATAATGTTACCTAAGAAAATTCTCACTACCCTGTTGCTAAATTCTTGTTACATGATTCATTCCTTCTGAGATCATTTTCGTCTGGAGTATATTTTCTGAAGTTTTTTGTTACACTTCTTATTTTGATAGACATCTATTTGGGAGATACCGGGTATCCTAGCTTATTAATTTTTAGTTTAGATATATCATAGCTGCCATTTTGTGATCACGTAGTCAAATGGCTTACTCGAAATCTACAAAATGTCAATCTCTAATTGTACTACATTTATCGTGTGCAACTTCATTCGTCACATAAATTGACTACTCTTTAGTTATAAATCACTTTGTCTATAGATATAAATATACATACTGGTTCCAATGTCAAAAACTTAGAGTGCCATTTTGCAATGACATACCATCACAAGTGAGATATTAGTATTTCCGAATCTACAGCAATATTGAATTTATCCCACATGTGTTGTCGAGATACATAATAAATAAGATACTCTAAAATGCTTGCAGACATGTGGCCACATTTGTTGATTAGAATGACATACAAATTAAATGTCATCTAGTGAAAGACAGTAACTTCTCATTCTAATGATATGAACTCGTAGATGTTGATCTGGTGTTTAAATGATCAACACATGTGATGTATGCAATAATTTACCGTATGCAATAACCACACAAGCAACAATTACTATATAATTCGTACACTACAATTGAAATATCAGACAATTTAAAAAAATTCATCGCAAGACATATGCACAGAATTTATCTCTCGTGGCCGGAGTCATATAACCTAATCTTGAATAAGAAGGTCTCATACTTTTGCCCGGCAGTGTATGTTGCCTAACGTAGTCTAACCAAGGAAGTAGAGCTTCTCGACCACTCTTCCGACGCTGCTACTCGAACAGTAAGAAGAAGAAGAAGAAGGGGTGGTCGCGCGCGCACCCTTTCCCTTCCTTGTTCCCTTCGGACCGAGCCGATATACCGCACATATAGGTGTCTCGTCACCGTATCACCTATCCACCCTACCCTTTAGTCGTAGCACGCTTCTGAATAGTGTGTCGGTGGTGGTTAGGGGTGTAAGGGAGTCGTAGGAAGGTGGAAAACGCCTGAGCCCGTTAGTGGGGTCTTTTGGTTGAAAAAGGGGCGCGCATGCGTCCTTCTAAATCAAGTCAGAGCCACTCCCGATCGCCAATGACCGTCCAACGCGATCCTCCAAGTGAATCCTACCACCGCTTCAGTCTAACGTCCGCATCCGCACAGTCGACAACCCCTTGTCTCGAGCTTCTCTCGGATGCTGTCGTTTCCGCGCAGTAGATTTTCCCGGACTTTGCAACATATCTGCCTAACACTTCCGTTCAGGCATTCGCTTTAAACAGAGTGTCCTTTGGTCTCGAGGCTCGCTTGTTCGGTCACGTACGCGTTCGAGCACCTGAATTAGACTCATCTGACACGTTTCTCTTATCATTCACCCTCTGTGCCAGTCCGTGATGTGACGTATCACTCGATTTACGTGCTGAAAACTGTCTAATATAAGTTCACATAAATTTTCCATATTTTTGATTAACTATTATATTAGCTCTGCAGTGCTTTTCTTCCCATAAGAAAATTTGTATATTCCCGGTAGTGCTGTCAGATTCAGGAGCTCGATCGACTCGTCTCGATTTTTAATTGGACGCTGCCGAGAATGGCACCTGGTCCCGTTTCATGCGGGCACGCACATGACACGTCACGTGGGGGGCCACGAGTTTGCTCGTGTGTCGGTGTTACACGTGACATCTCGGCATTCTAACAAGCACCGCGGAAAAACTAGTGGGGTCGTCGTGTTTTTTGAATTGTGAACCGGGGCCATTTGTGAGCCGTAAACGCGATCGAGGCCGGTGCGGGCAATTCGCGATCCTCCACCAATATCGCCGGCTGATGCATCGACACGGTAAGTAACCAGAAACTTTCAATGTAATTCCAGATTAATTTGTTAATTGCTCGAAACGGAAGTGACTCGATGCTTCCTCGAAGCGACACGAATCTCCGAGAGTAGTTGCGTCGTTAAACAAAGTTTTCAAGTTATTATTAATATCGTTCCGATTGTTCGCAACTCTGTTAGTATTATATCGGCAACTGCTCAACTTCGGAGACGATTAAACGGCGCGCAAGTTTAGTATTAAATCTGAACAGTCAATTCTCGTTACCTTGACTTTGTCTTGTAAATATTTTGCCTCTCGTTCTTGAACATACTTTAAATTTCAAGTACATTGAATTTTGATAAATGTCACACGTTACAAATTTCGTGTTTTATGCTGTAATATACGTTATTTACGTAACGATTGTCACTATTATAACAAAATTACCATTATGAAAAAATGGAAGGACTCTAGTATTAATATTAACACCCCTATTATTAAATTCGAAGTTCATTTCTAGGTTTGTAAGATCAAGTAAATACCCCAATCTCAATTATCAAGAAATGGTATGCAAATACGAAACATAATTTAATCCGGAGATTATTCAAGGCGGGAAGAAGTTTCCGATCGTCGCAAAGCGGATTTATAAATCGATACACGAATTTTAATTTAAAGTTGTATCCCTCGTAACAATTAGAGCTTCTCTCTCGCCCTTTTGGACAACTTTATAATCGCTCGGAGAACATTGTTTGTGATCGAGACTTTCTCAATCAGAAGTTGTCTCGTACTTTGGAAGAAATTTTAAGAGTTCCCAGATTGATCCTTCTCCGAGGATTACGCTTTCGAATATTCTCCGCGACTTTCGGGACTCCTCTTTTGGACATATTGTCTTTGGTGTTAATGTTGCAGGGGATTAAGGATGTCGGCAAAGAATATGTCGGAAGTGTCGAAACTCGCGAAATTCAGTTTGTTCGGGGTGTTGCTTGCTCATCGTTTCATCCCCCTTCGGCGCTCTTCCACCCCGATTCGAATCATATTTACGTGGGCGTTTTCAATTGCGTTTTCACGGTAATTTCACATCGGCGGAAACGAGCACGCCGGCGAAGAACGAGGGTTGCAAGGTTAAGTCGGAGTTTCTTTGCTTTCCGATCATCTTTCAACTACCCTGTTCACTATTCAGAAATTGCTAGGGATAGATTCTCCCTCTTTAATGAGCTGCTATCGGAAACCTTGTCGAATTTGTAGGTTCTGCGAACACCCTTCTTTTCAACTCTTTGTCAAATTTTTAAATTCTTCTGTGAACTTTTTGTAGAATTTTTAGATTCCGCCAACACCCCTTTCTGAACTCTTCGTCAAATTTTTAGATTTTTTTGCGAATAAACTCCTTGTCGAATTTTCAGATTCTTCTGTGAACACCCTTCTTTTAAACTCATTGTCAAACATGTTTGAAAAATCTGTCAAAGTATATTCACTCCAAATTTCCATCTTCCAAATAATTTGTCCAGAAAGTTTAATTTTTGTTTCATGTTGAATAAAAAATTTTGCAACGTCTCAAACAAAAGTGTAGGTCTACCCATGCAAAATATCAGTTCAGAGAAAATTACTCTGTACGAGAAAGTGTAATAAAAATGAATATCTCTATGGGTGGACGAAAATATGACAAGTAAAATAGCCACTTTTTCGCGACTAAGTGAATAAATGAATTTTTATGAAAATTTTCTGCCCCGAATGAGTAGCAACTTTTGTATCTCCTGTTTCCATGAATAATTTATGACGGATTGCGATTGAAATATTAAATTTTGAAGCTTAATAATGTTTTAAAATGCAAATTAAACAGTCAAAATTGTTGTGTAAAACGGGTTTACTTGAACCTGTGATAAAAATTCAAAACGACATGGTCAAAGGTACAGTTCTTTTAAATTTCATCGAATTTTAATTGTTCCATTGCAAGTTTTCGAATACTTACAAATTATTTCTTCTCTTGGTTAAATTATTAATTCTTTTTTTTTTACAATTTGACCTCTTTAAAGATTATTCGACTCAATTGCAATTTTCCGATCAAAATAATAATTAAAATTAATCAACCAAAAATGTAGATACGTTAAAAATTTGTATAGGTTCGAAATCTCTTCTATTCGAAACTATAGTCAAACTGTAAATATTTGAGTTTAACTATAAAAAGGATGGTAGAGGGTAAATAAATTTGAATGAAGGCCTCAAACGATAGGAAACTATGGAAGGATATAAATTTGTGGGTTCCATTTGCAGCTGCCATTACGGGAACGTCTTTAAAAACCCTTTCTATAGCAGCATGTGCGTGATGCCTTCTGAAATAAGAAGCTCTTTATAAGGGACATTTTATTTTGTCGCGTGTCATTTGATGCTCGGAGCCATTAGCCGTGGCTGGTGGTTATAACTTGTAAGAGGACGGTAGGTTTACCTTTCCTCTCAACGTACCTGATTGTAAACTTAACTTTCTTGAGTGCTTCGCTTCCTGAATAGCTTGGATATCTTCCTTCTTCCGCCTTCATTAACCTGCCACGATATATTCTTATGGTTCAGTCTTTCTAGCCATAATTGAGATCCTCGGTAAACTTGTACTTTCAGTAATTAATACTTTCAATCGAACAACTATCGCGATACGTTCCTGCAAAATCGAAAATGAAATCTTCGTATGAAAATTTGAAGTCTTGAACTGCGTGACGAAATATCTCAGTTTAAGAAATCATGAGAAGATTACTTAACTAACTTTCCATGAGACCTGTAATTAAAGTTGATCGTATAAAATATTAAAAATCCATGAACTCGAAAAATAATTAACAGTAGAATTGTGAAATTAAGAGTGACACGTTAATCGATGTTAAGCTGCTTACCAGGTGGAGCCACTTAATTATTTATTTGGGCTGTATCGAGTTAATGAAAGTGCAGCGAACGATAGCGGATTGACATGCTAGATGTGTGGCGGAGTTCCGTGGAGCGTGGCGAGGTATAAAAGGCAACGAAAATATCAAAAGGCTTTTTCGAATTTATCGACGTAGGCGTAAAGCAATTTCACAGCAGGGAGCAGAAAGCAGCTTTCTCAATAAAGCTTCGCTGGGAGAGTGCGATATTTAATGCTCAGTCAATCGTACGGTGTATTATACCGACACGTAAGTATCTGTGCAAAGAAAATTTTTGCAGTCGAACAAATAGGAAAACTGCGGTGCGAATCTTTTGTCGATAATTCGATTACTCTGGAATATTTATTAGGTTAGAAATTCGATTACTTTGGAATACTTGCAAGGTTAGGTTGGGTTAGAAATTCGATTACCTCAGAACATTTGCAAGGTTAGGTTAGGTTGATGAGGATATGAGAAGTTGTATAAAATTCTGTTTGCTTTTATTTGTAACACACGAAGTATTTGACTTTTGTTACAAGAGGACAATTTTAACAAAATATTTTATTTAGACAAAATGTTTTATAGGATTACAAATTTTTGTGGGTATCGATAGAATTTCCTTAAAAAATTATTTAAGGATTGTCTCCAATTTTGTAAATCTTGCAGCTTCAGAGTTTATAGGTTAAAGTGGAAGTATTAAAAAATGAAAAATTCGAGCCATTCTAATCAAGTTGAAGAAATGTAAATATCGCGATAAAATAGCAACTTATTTCACGACCAGAGCAAACATCGTGTTTGTGACAGTACATACGTGTAACGGAATAATCGCGTTTTCAATCGAAGCATCGGGCACGATGTAAACCCGTTGTCATCCGTACGATTCACCATATAGTGTATTTACAAACGTGGGATAAAGTATGCGTGGAACGTTGAATAAACATTTCGATGAATTAACAAGGGGATTGCGCTTGGAATTTACCTGATTCGTTAAAAAATTAATTATTGGAGTGCAAGGGGACAGAGCGACAATGAAACGAGCTTTGTCGTTACGAGCATCGTTTATCTCGCTTTCAAGTAGTAGGGATATAATTATGATTGATATAATTAGATCCCGTTTAATTGGATACTTCTATATCTGTCCCGATGGCAAACTTTCCTATACACGATAGTACATTTATGCAATATTTGCACTCAGACATTTATGCAAAAATATTTGGATTCAGTGAAAAATATTGATTTGAAAATTTCGCAGAGGGTTGCAAAAGTTCAAATAAATTGAAAGATAATGTTTCTGTTTACGAAGTGCATGTGTCTTTCATGTATCTCTTCATCCAATGATCCCTCTCTCTCGGCGATGTTACGTGTGTTCACATTACGAGTAAGAACAACACGTTCCACTCGGAGAAGCTCTTGTAACACCATGTTTGCTATATAGTTGAGTATGTAGGCAGGTACACCCCGTGTACACACGGAGTATATCGATCCTCCGGGAATACTGGGCGCGCATATGTATTTATCACTTTAACAATTAGTTTAATTGTTTGTACAACTGGGTAACGCTGGTTCACAGGAAACACGAGGAAGCCCGTCTCGCAATAACGTGACAAAATGAGGGTGAAAATTCTGCTAATACGTGTACCGAGTTCATTAATCCGCTCAGGATATTCTACACACACTGTGGCACGTTTTCTTGAACGGACTCTTTTATTTTACAATCTGGCTACAATTTTTTTATATTTCTGTCTGAACAGTGTTACCTTATTAACAAGTACGTTATTTCATGTGGAGGACTTCAAAGTTATATGGATGTAGGAGATTCAAAATTATGTAAATTTGATAGATTGAAAATTATGTGATGTCAGATAAATTCAAAATAATGTAAATTTAGGAAGATTAAAAATTATGTGGATTTGATAGATTGAAAATCATATGGATGCAGATAGTTTCAAAATCATGTGGGTTCTGACAGACTCAAAATCACGTACATCATTTAATTTAATAATCTTGAGAATTTAATTTGGTCTCAACTTTGGTTAGGTCTCATAGTCTCCTTTATACCTTGGTGAACAAATGGACATTTTTAAAAATTATTTTATTTCATAATTTTATAGTCTCAGTAATTAAATTTCATGTCTCATCTCAAGCTTGATAAATCTTCATACTCTTCCAAAGTGGACATTTGAAACAATTTCTTTTACTAAATTTTCTATCAACTCAGCATTAGACATGCAGGTGTAGGTTACAAAGTTGTTTATATCCCCTTAACCTGGAAACTTAGCTTGTAATCTTATAATCCCTGCTTGAAGTCCGGCAAGCTGTGGTTGACCTGTCAGTGCCAATTAACAGAGAATTTGAAAGAAATAATTAAATTGAAGGGACGTAGAGAAAGTTTTGACAAAATTACACTGCTGTTAGAAAGGTTTAGAGAAAAATAGAGTGACGTGAAAAATAAATTAGTAAATGAAAGATCTGGTACCTGACCTAAGGGTTGCGTATACTTTTATTTCGGCGAATCGGAAGGGGATCGAAGACCTTTCTGACAATGTCGTATCACGAACAAGTTGAGCTTCTTGAATGAGTTCATTCTGGGAACGAATTAATAGGTGTTATCCCCTTGATAGAATTTAAGTAACGAGATTAAAACTAAAGAACCTTTCGGGCAAGAAATTGTGTCTCTTCACAGCCGGCGACGACACGTTGAAGCGCGGCAGGGTCGTCGAGGAAAAGATCTTATTATCGTCCGAAGCGATTATCCGAAAAAGCGACGCGCCATCATGGAAAGGAATAATAATATTTACATTAATTTAGACGATGAAACATTTTCAATTAGTCCAGAGGTGGAACGGGACCGGTTTTCATTGTGTAACGTTTGCTCTTGCTTCTCGTTTCCTGCTGCTGTTGTTTCATTCGATCAATCGTCCTCTCGTTTTCAGTCAACTAAAATGCTCCTCTCTTTGTTCTGTTTGTTTGTCCCGTTGCGATAGTTCCTTTAAACACGGAAACAAAAGTAATTAAGTTTGCAACCGTGGAATATTGCCGGAATCGAATTGATCCGTTATTTTCATCCCTCTTTTTTTAACCGTCGCTTTCGAAACGATTCTTCGTTTTCGAAAAATCCTCGACGCGTGCAACAGGTATCATTTAATCAGAAACTTTATCTCTCGTCATTAGATGACATATTTTATTAGTCGAGCAATTAACCCTCGACTATGGTGATTTCAATCATCAATTTCATGATACGGCATTTTTCAAGGAAATGTTATTTTACGTATTAGTTAATACAAACATTTACCTGCTTTTATTTTTTTATTAACAAGAAAGTTATCCAATCATATGACATAAATGATGCATATTTGAAAATGAAGCAATTTCGGATAAAATATTTAAACATAAGAATAGTATCGATAAGAGTTTGACGATAAAAAATGGACAGTTAAGGGTAGCGGTTATGGTAAGATGAGGAAGGGTAAAGGGTGCAGCAAGGTGGCACCTCTAAGTAACTCGGAATTAGGATTAAAGGTGGCCAAAAATTAAATCCTTATCTCGGTAGAGCCGACAAGCACGGGTATGGGGTGTGAAAGGGGTGCGAGCGGTTAAGGGAAGGAGTTCTTAGGGAGGTTGCTGTTCGCTGTCTCTGCAGGGTTGCTTCTTGAGAGGGCGACTCTTAATCTGACGCCAGCGTTGCAATTTCTTCCCATTAGCGGGCTCCTTCGCGATTAAACATTTGCATAATCTCGGGACGCTTGTTATAATTCGGAGTCATAATGTATATTTAAGGCCGTCGCAGGGATCAGCAATTCGCCAGTCGCCGAGATTTCGACGTTTTTTTATATCCGGAGACATGTTACCCTTATGTGGAATCTGTTGCAATCAATTCTTTTCTGATAAACATTATTTTACACTTGCAAATTAATATTTCAAACCTGAACATTTTTTGGTATATTAGAAATCTTCAAGTTTGCAATTTTTTTACAATTTACAAACTTTGGATGTTTTCAAATTCACCATCGTTTAAATTGTTAGACTTGAAAATTATTCTGGCAGTCTGTAAATTAAGTATCTGATGTCTAAATGAAAATGATGACAGAGAAAAGTAAATTATAAAAGGTAAATATAAATTTTGCTCAATTCGTTCTTCAATTTTTATTTGATCAAAAGAATAATTTTATCGATCAATTTGATCAATTATTTCATCGAGTAAAACTTTGTAATAATCTTCGTCTCGAGGATCATCCCTAACAAGAGAAAGATTAAATAATAAATAGTAACAGGAAAATTGGAGTGTTAAACCGAATGATTATACGGAGTCCATTGTTATACTCGCCATAAGGTCATCGATGATAATAATTGGTTTTCAATAGAACCATATGCAGTCGCCGTTCATATTGTCGCATTGAACTAATTTACCTTCGTGTACAATATGCAGAGCAAACTAATATCACGTTAAATTTTCTCGTGGAAAAATCAGCGAACGTTCGATTAAAAAAACACCGATCCGATTAATTCGTAGCGTTCTAGGTAATTGTCCTAACAATATTTCTGTTAACTTTCTGTCGGAGACTGAGCTCGTTTAATGCAGATTACAGACGAATCTTAATGAAAGCTAATGGGATTTATAGGGGCTGCGAGCAAATAATGCTGTTGCGTAATGTACGTGTGCAATGGTATCGCAGTTATATAACCTTTCGATTATGACGAGCGTCGATAATTTCCCTGATATCTGCGATATTCGCAATACTAGTTCCATTAGCCATACAAATGCATTTTTACCAGGTGTAAGCAAGAACATAAGACAATGCACAGAAAACATCCCCAACTTTAAAGTCCATCAAGCACAAACAAAATCAAGAGGTAAAACGCAAAAATTAATCCATTCATGTTCCTTCGCGAGAGATATTTCGAGAAAAAATATTTCAGTCGGAATGGCAGATGTAGGTAAATGAAAGAATGGTTTGAGAACCCCTGTTTGCTCACCTCCCTATGAAATTGGTGGAGACCACTTTGACGCGTCGATGAGCTTCTATACTTCGTAGTGCTCTCAAAACTTCTCTTACCCTCCCGTGCTTTCCTGTGGCTTTGCCATGTGTTGTATGTGTCATCGTATGCACACGGATTCGCGTTTCTGCGGTGAATATGATATAAACTCGGACAATTTATCGCTCAAGTGCGCGTGTACAGTTAGCGGGTCGAGCGGTGCTTCATTTATTTACCATTTACCCTAGATTTTCCTCTATTTTCTCGTTTCGAGCGATAATTTACTCTCGCGCAAACTGTTTCGTATCGCAGATATATCTTCTTCTGAGAAACATTTTTTCTTTGCTACCATATTTTTAATTCGGCCTGTTATTGAAATTCACTCTCCATAAGTAGATCAACATGTGATGTGAGTAGATGTAACTCCACATTAATTCCTAATTCAGTGAAAAACATGGTCAGACATAGTTCATTTAATGCACACTAGTCCATTTGCACATAGACCATTTTAACATAGTTCATTTAATGATAAAAAGAGTTAGCATGCATTATCCATAGCTTGTTATTCATTAACCGGGATTATATCGTGGTAACCAGATGCTGAGAATTCTGCTTTCATGCGATTATTTCAATTTCGTTAATAGCAAATGGTGATTCCGTCGGTCCTCTTTGTCGACGAGGGACTCACCGTGACACCGGCGTTACTAACGTCCCTACAAATTAATTAGGCTCGATCGAAATCCCAATAACATCCGGGGATTACATGCTCCACTTTTCGACCCCTTTCTCTCCTTTCTTCTGTCTCCCAATTTAGGTAAACTCTTTTCGTATCGACAATTAAATTCCTCTCGCAATTACAAGGGACATGTTAAAGGTATACGGTTAAAATTTGCTACTTTGGTGTTACTTGAGAATTTTAAATTTGTAACAATAGAAGGATAATTTTTAGAAGTCGTCGAAATCCCAAGGAGAAAATTTACGAGTAAGAGTTTCGGTTTAGTATTCTTGGCGAGTTAACCACTGTCCACCATAAATCGTCTTTGAACGATAGCCTGAAAGGACTTTTGGGTGATAAGGGAAGCTCCACGCGGGACAACGTCCGTCGGCATAGCAAGGAGGAAGAAACGTACTCGGGGTAACAGACGTATCAGAACGATGTCTAAGAAGCATAAAATCCGAAAATCCGCGGGATCCGAGCGATTTTACTCCCCTTACTTACACTACCTAGGCTAGCCAGCTTCCCTGTCGTTCGTTTCCTTTTTATTTTCCAACTTTCTTCCATCCGGCGGCTCCGTCAGGACCTTCTTTCGGGAACGTGCATTTAACGTCGTCTGGCTTCCTGAACATTCGTGCGAAATCTCCGTTAAGCCTGAAGCGAGTCTGGCTTTGCCGATGGACGTTCAGTGTCCGCGTGGTGTCTTACAACCCTGATTGTCCCTGCTTCTCTAATTTCTTCTTGCATCGAGAAAATCGAACCGAATTAATCGGTGATCGTTTGCTGGAGGATGTCTTCGACAATTTCAAGTTTAGTTGGGGTGTTGAGGGTTGGGGGAAGAGGGATGCTTTGGGGTTGGTGGGATTTTGAGATGGGGAGAGATTTGGGACTTGGGGATTTTGGGATTTGGAGTAATTTGGGATTTGTGGATTTTAGAATTTGTGGATTTCAGGATTTGGAGTAATTTGGATTTGGAGCAGTTTTGGATTTGGAGTGATTTGGAATTTGTGGACTTTGGGGTTTGGAGTAATTTGGGATTGTGGATTTTGGGACTTGGTGCAATTTAGGATTTGTGGACTTTGGGATGTGGGGCAATTTAGATTTGGAGTAATTTGAGATTTGTGGACTTTGGGGTTTGGAGCAAGTTAGGGTTGTGGATTTTGGGACTTGGTGCAATTTGTAATTTGTGGATTTCAGGATTTGGAGCAGTTTTGGATTTGGAGTGATTTGGATTTGGAGCAGTTTTGGATTTGGAGTGATTTGGAATTTGTGGATTTTAGAATTTGTGGACTTGGTGGATTTTAGCATTTGTAGACTTTGGGGTTTGGAGTAATTTGGGATTGTGGATTTTGGGACTTGGTGCAATTTAGGATTTGTGGACTTTGGGATGTGGGGCAATTTAGATTTGGAGTAATTTGGGATTTGTGGACTTTGGGATTTGGAGTAATTTAGGATTGTGGATTTCTGTGTTAGACTGCAACCAGTCGTTCACACATCGTGAAAAAGTTCGGTAAAAAAGTAAAACCGGTCGTTAAGATCGAAATTCATCCAATTATTCGACTTGGTGTCGCCGTAACGTAGGGATTGATCGAAGCAAGGGGAGACTAAAGCCAAGAAACTCATGAAAGAATGAACCCTCTTTTCCAGCGTCACCCTCTCGGCTGAAAGTGCGGACATCCTTGTTGGAAGCGAGAGAACAGGCCGAAAGCCAAGTAAATCTGTTCCAATTTCCTCCAGTTCCATGTCTCGATGTTTCGTAGCCACGTTCATGCTTGTCCCTTACTTATTTCTCACGCCCTACACGCCTCATAGGTAGCTCGCTTATTCCCTTAAGCCCGTTTCCATCGTGCTCGCCTTCCCTAGATACGACGTCGTTCCAGGTCTTACCCGACGGCTTTCATTAACCCTTTCTCACCGTAGGAGGTAGAAGCCGTGTTAAACGGTTGTTTGTACAAGACTCCGTAAAGTCCGCTTCGAATGTGCTACAATTTGGGTGTCTCACGTGCGAAACGGCTCGGTTTTAAACGTTTCCCTGCCAGCTATTTGCCAGCCAAGATGGGCCCCTGAGTCAACGCCACCGCTCTGCACCCCACTTCGGACTCATTAAAAGCGAAAATTCGTTGCTTTATACCCTACTAACACAACGAATATTGGTTCTACAAGCTTACTGTTTTATTAACCATACTCTTGCTGGGATATTTGTCTTTATCGGTGTTTGCATCGGGATACGATACGGTGGGAAGAAATGGGGACTCATAAATTATTAAGTACAAATTATGATATTATCAAATTCTCAAAATTTGGAATTTTCAAATTTTAATTTTTCTTTACTCAATCAAATCCTAAAATCTCAAATTTACTTACCGAAGTTCTGTCGTTGTTCAATTATTAAATTCTGAAATTATCATGCACCCAAATTATAATATACTCAAATTCTCAAATCCTGGAATTCTCACACCGAAATTCTGAAATTCTGAAATTTCCAAATTCTCAAATTCTCGAGTTCTCAAATTCCCAAAGTCCTAAACTCCAAAAATCCCCAAATTCGGAAATTCCCAAATCTCCAAAGTCCCAAAAATCCTCAAATCCCTAAATCCCCAAAAATCTACCTGCAAACCCCAAAACTGCGAACGTTCAAATCTCGCAAATAGTTCCCTTTTTCCCCCATCGATCATTCGACACAAACGATTCTGGGTTTATAAACCGTCGAAGCGGATTTTAAGTTTGTTCAATTTGCCCGGGATTATTATGAGCGGATCGGGCGCAAGTTTTATACGGTTAAAGTTCGCAGAAAACACGTGGAAAAGTGTTCGCGAAGAACGTAAACTGAACGCATAAAACTATTAATGCGGCGAGTTTCCAGCGACCTTGATACCGTGCAAATATCGAAGTGAACGGTATTCTTGAATGTATTTTAACACGGAGTGCAATATAGCGGATAATTTGCTGCAGTGACTGCGCCTTACCGATATAGTGTACGGTGAACGTAAATTATTTAACCTCTTTTCTTACAATATCAGACTTTATAGTACAATTGTGACGAACCTAAATCGTATTTGCATAAAGAGTTGTGAGTTCATCATCGATTGTAATTTGTACAACTGAACATCGGTGAATACAAAATATACATTTCAAGTTTTTATATTTATTTTAATATTGCACTAATAATTAGCTCTGTGTGACGCACGAATTGAAGGTTCTTGCGACACGGTTTGAATTTCTCCCTTCAAAAATAGACATCAAAATTTCTTCGTCAGAAATAATTTCGAAAGTATTATAGAAAAATATATTAATCAACGAATTGTCAAAAATAGAGCTGCATCGTTGCACGGCTTTCGATTCTTCAATTTAAAACGCGAAACCCGAAGAACTAATGGAAGCACTGGTACAATTATGAAATGAAATAGAACTCCCTTCCGGTAAAGAGTTCATTCATCTTCCTTGGTCAACAAGTTAAATATCGTGTTTCAGCCGGGACGAATAAAACACACATTTTTTTCCAAAGTAAACTTCGCAATACGATTAAATGACTACGGTATTCCTTTAATTTTCGTTTAATTCGACCGTTATCCGTCTTTGTCCAGGAAGTGTGTTTCTTGCGTAGCTAATCGGTCAATTCATTAAGCAGATTTTAATTGACTTTTTTTTTTCTCACTGAAATCCCCGGTCCTTTATCGTTTTTTAATGTTTCCTCGCCGTCCGGCGCGAGATTATCAGTAATTACAAAAGTTTTCGAACCAAAGGCAATCGTCGGTTCTCGATCGACTATTAATCATCTCTAAATACCTGAAAATTGCCGATTTATTTTCTCGTCTCACCGTCGACGAACTTCCGAACTAATCTTTCGAATTGAATAAATATTTTGCAAACGCTGAAAATGTACTTTTTTCAGGGTGCACGATTGAGGATATTGCAATACGATATAGGGATGTTAGCATGGTGGGTCATGTAGACATAGAGATATAAGAGTACAGGAATTAAGAGATGTGGAGATTTGGAGTTACAGGGACTTGGGTAAATAGGGATGTGTTAATAGAGAGGTCGTATAGTGTAGGGATGTGGGTACGTATGCATGTGGTGATGATGAGGAGTTTGGCGATATGGAGATCTAGACATAAAGAGATTTGGGGATGTAGGAATTTGGGGACGGAGAAATTTGGGGACGTAGGGATCTGGGGGTGTAGAAATTTGGGGACGTAGGAATTTTGGGACGTAGGATTCTGGGGGTGTAGAAATTTGGGGATGTCGGAATTTGGGGACGTAGCGATTTGGGGACGTAGGGATCTGGGGGTGTAGAAATTTGGGGATGTAGGAATTTGGGGACGTAGGATTCTGGGGGTGTAGAAATTTGGGGATGTCGGAATTTGGGGACGTAGCGATTTGGGGACGTAGGGATCTGGGGGTGTAGAAATTTGGGGATGTAGGGAACTGGGGGTGTAGAAATTTGGGGATGTAGGAATTTGGGAACATAGGAATTTGGGGACGTAGCGATTTGGGGACGTAGGGATCTGGGGGTGTAGAAATTTGGGGATGTAGGAATTTGGGGACGTAGGGATCTGGGAGTGTAGAAATTTGTGGACGTAGGAATTTGAGAACGTAGAAATTTGGGGATGTAAGGATCTAGGTATAAAGTACTTAATATCTACCTCTCCATAAATTTCCAACCCTATTTCACAAATCTAAACAGAGATCAACACATATCACCCTCCACCCTTAATCATATCCAAAAGTTTCCTTTCCAGTAAAAATCTTACCAATTCGTTCAATTTACAATGGAATAATTTTTAACAAGAAAACATTCCTTGTGCAAATTACAATAAAAATTCTTTCGGACGTCAAAAGTCAGCCGTCTGCTGTTCCCGTGGTTAATCTTCTTAATGCACGTCTAGCAGGAGGGTTGCACAACTTTCATCGCGATCATCCCTGTTCGCGTTTATTATTTATCATCCTGGCGTGTCGTAGTCGAGGACCTAGCCGGAACATCTGTGCGTCCGATGCTTCCCACCTAGATAGGTATGTGTTTATTAAATTCAGAATTAGACGAGCTGGGTGACATCTCAGATTCCATTGTTCTCTGGAAACGGCGAATCAGCATTGTCCGCAGCTCGTCCTAGCAGGTTTTGTGCACTGCTGCAGTTTGCTGCATATTGCATGTGTACGTGCACTCATGCACCCGTGCATACGGGGTGTTGAAACTTACCTTCAAATTGTGTCGGTACATGCTGCGTCACGGAAAATAAACGTCACTCAGACATTTAGCACGTACGTTCTAAATTTTTTTAATAATTTCTGGCAATTGGTTGGTAGTAATGTTAAAAACGTAAAATTGCGACTATATTTTTAGTTTGAATTTATTATTAAATCTGACTTAACTTAAATTGCACTTCAGATTCAATAAATAAAAATTATATTCGCAGCACGATTGAGTCTGGAGTTTAATAACAATGTACTTATCATTTCGTTATTTGTTTTAAGTTTGTAGTAATAATTAGTTAACCGACGTATCCTGAGTAATCATAGATCAAGGGGTTTATCTGGTAATGTTTTATCTCAGACAATGTTATAATACGGTTATTAATAATTATACCACATTTTGAATTAACGTTTCAACTGGCAAAATGGTTACAATGGAACCATCATGTTTTGAGCTTTTATGCAATTGTTCATTCGGAAGCAGCCAGTGTGTCAAAGGTTATTCTCCTTTCAGCGATACAAAGCTTTGGCCCATTAAGTTTACCCTTGCGGCGATTATTTATACAATTACTCTTAAATATAAAGGGCGCGCAGAGCGGCATTTTTCTTGCACAGATTAGCGTACCGGCGTTAATTTTCCATTTAGCTGAATTCACCTGTTCGTTAACGCGCCAGCGACATCACTCAACGCAGTTCCCTTTGTTAATATCGAGATGCTTTTTGTCGTTTTATAACGACGTTCAACGTTGACGAGCACAAGCCTGTATTTTATTAATTTTAAACGAACGGAGAATTTTGATACAACGGTAATTAACGCGAATATACTCACTCTATGGAATGTACTTTGTGACGCTACCGTTCACCCTTCAAAAGGCGTTTCAATGATCGAAATCTGTGGTGGAAACAACCTGTCTGAAATTGTCAAAGACATACGTCAATTACGTATGAGTACACCTTCATATGTGGAACATAACCTCACTTCCACTTTATTTATCTATGAACACTTTACCCATTATGAATTAAAAAGGAACTTTGTATATATTTTCTATAGTTCAAACAACATTATAGAAATAGTAGAAGACATATGTTAATTACATGTGAATGACTTATATCTTCATATGTAGAACATAACCTTTCTATTTTATTTTACCCATGACTACTTTATCCATTATGAATTAAAAAGGAACTTTGTACATATTTTCTGTGGTTCAAACAACCTTGTAGAAATAGTAGAAGACATATGTTAATTACATATGAGTGACTTACACCTTCATATGCAGAACGTAACTTCACTTCTACTTTATTTATCTATGATGACTGCTGTATCCAGGATGAATTACACCTGAACTTTCTAGATATTTTCTAACTTTGAATAATTTTTGAATAATACCAGAACTGTTAGAAAAATCTGAATGTTTAAAAATGTTTAGTCAAAGAAAATGAAATATTTAATTGAAGCGCAAACATGTGTAAAGCACGTGTGTAAATATTTCTTAAAATTGTTAGAAAGAAGAGAAGCGAAGCCGTGTTCCGCAGGATAGTTTGAAACGCTAGACTCTGTAATCGAGATATTTGATGAAAAACCAGACAGCAGAAATTCGCGAGTAATTGCATTCTCCGCGTCAGATCGAGGTTATCTTATTTTCCAGCATCCGCGAAAGAAATGCAAAGGTAGAAAAAAAAAAGAGAGGAAGGAAGAAAGAAAACACGAGTCGACGACGATCCTTCAAAGGGACGAGCACTTTATTAAGTCCTAAAAGAACAGGGTAATTCGATTTGATTTCCAAAGGCGTTTCCGCGTTTCCATTCGATACCATCGGCTCGAGGCAATTACTTCGCGCCTTTTCTTTCTGGTCGCTCGAACGGCACGTGAGGTGAAAAAAAGGACGCGTCGCAAGAGGATACACTTTTAAGCGCGAAAAAAAAAGAGAGAGAGGAAGTCGCGACATCGCGAAGGAGGAAGCGTTTTCACATCAAACAGAATGGCGAAGATCGAATCGAACGACACGTTGGTTCTTTTGGGGTTTAATAAAGTCCTCATCCTTTGGTGAACGTCCTCTCCCTTCGTTCGCCCAGACGTCTTCTTTTCTGATACGTCATGGAATGCTGGAGAGATTCGTGGAAATCCCCGGGGCGAGTCGTGCGAGAAAATAAGTTGGACATATAATTTGAGGAGCCGCAGGAAAATAAGCAACGGCGGAACTTCATCTCCGACAGCGTCAAAAGGCAGAGGAAGCAGAAGACGAAGTCAGCGGACCGGAGATGAAAGGCTCTTCGTGGCCCACGTAAGATGCCGGCAGAGGAAAAAAAAAACGGATTAAAGAAGGGAAGGAAAACGAGGGCAAGGGTTAAGTTAATCCGGAAGACCCGTACGCGCCGGGACCTTGCCTGGAGATCTTTAATTAGAATATAATTCCAATTATTCTTGACGCAATCACGAACTTTTGCCGAAACACCGTTGGTGAGCTGACACATTGGTGTTTTATGAAATTAACACGGAAATGAAACATTGTTACATTCATATTATTGTTAGACTTGGAATTTTTATGTCCACATAAGGTTATGTTGATAGTGTTAGAAATTGTAAATGACTCAGTCATTTTTAATCAATCAAAATCAATGACGAAGTCATGTGAACTTTTGACTCTCATGTGTCATACACGTAGATGTCCACACTTCGATATAAACCTCCACAGTCTATAATAATTCTGTTGATCTTGCTGGTATTAATAATTGTTAAGGACTAGTTTATGGACATATGACATGACACATCAAACTCTAAGTGAACTCAAATCATGTGAGCTATAGTTAACCTCATGTAGCTAACCTCACATATGTCTTGACAATCTCAAAACAATCATCTTGATATGTTAGATCATCTCGAACTATCAATAGTAATATTACAATGAATATGAAGTGTTACAATTAATATTACATATTAATGTATCAAGGTTAGGGTAAAGCACCAGCTACTATCATACTGAGTGGCCCTTTCAAAGCTACGATAGCGTCGTGTTGAACGTTTACGACGATTCACGAGCCAGACAGATATTTTATATTTTATAATGCCCGCCACTAAAGTTGACTGCGATCAAGTTATACGATGCATTCTAGAAGTCTTTAAGTCGACGTATTACGCTCTTTCGCGTCATCAAAGTGCACGTCGTCTCCAATTTTATTCGTCGAGATATCTCGAGAATCCTGATTTTCTTCGGTTCCATAAATAATCTGGTAGTTTTGGATATCACGATCGAGGATTTATTTATCTATGCATTATGCGAAAGTCTGAAACGTTTAAAAGTTTGAAATAGGCATATTTCTTTGAAATGACTTGCTTGAAATTTACTAATATTTTTATGACGATATTGTACTTATTATTGTATAAAGGGAATTGTACTAAATGTACTTTATATTTAGAAAAATATTTAATTATCTTTGATGTTGAATATTTCGCTAAACAGTAAGGTGAAATTTCGCAGAGCCTTTTGTGACTTACTTTTTCCAATCGCGTTTCATCGAAACGCCCGATACTTATCCGCGTTTAATTGCAATCCGAATCGTTACATTCAGTGTGATATTCTGTTTGTTCGTGAACGCCGGGCGAGAAAGAAGTGTTCTTAACAACGCGACCTGTCGTATCGATGTCGATCGTAATTCAAAGCCCCTGTAGCTGATTGCGAAAGAATCGAATTGCGTGTCGGGTTCTCTATCCAACGAATATTCGTCAAATTATCATATCGTCTATTGGAAATTAGTGGTCCGATATACAGCTAGCCCGGACACAAAGGAGATTTAATTAATGGAATTAACTTGAAATGGCTGCCCTCTCTTTGATCGGTTTGCAATTTCAATTCCTCTTCGGAATGTCCCTTGCTATCGTGGAAAGGTGACGCGTCCCATCGTCGTCGTTTACACTTAGATTAAATGCATTTTCTAAATTCCACGAAACTCGTGACGAACTACCGACGATCCCTGACGAATTCTTACAGGATCGTGTACCTGCTCGACGCACAGGTACATCCACTGATCAGTCGAATTATCAGATTTCCCTGCAAAAATTACTCCAACGTGGACTTCGAGTCAATATAAATTAGAGTCTCTAATTGTACAAACTTATATCAAATTTCAAACAATTATTTCAATCTTGATTTGTCGCATCTGTTGTAATGTGCGTCATGAGTGCGTCACGATATTATAACACAAAATTTCTTAGTTTTCAAAAATGAGTATCCTTCAAGAATTTCTTAAGAAAAGCAATGAATTCTCCATAAAAGATAGAACATTCTGAAATATTTTTACGTGGGAAAAGTGAAAAAATGTTACGTACGAAAATTTAATATTAAACGTAGTTGAAGAGTATTGAGAAACACGGGTATTACAAGGCGGAGTAATTAAACCTGTCATCGTAGACGTATCCGTCAAGTAAGAGAATGGCTGTCGTATACTGACCGTTCGAAAAAAATTTCCTTCGACTTATTTCCCTCGGCTTCCAATCCCTGTTTAAAAACGCTCGCGTCACTTCCAGGCGCATTAATAAACGGTAGACGGGTGTTATTAATTCAATAACTGGAAACTCGAGAAGAAGGAATGTTCATAGTCTGGAAAATTGAATTGCAACAGCATGGAAATTAGATTTTAAGATTGCCGACGTGCGCGACTCACGATGTGCCGAAATATTATTTTATATATTGCATTAACGGATGAATTTTGCTCTGTGAAACTATTATAATAAAATATCTTTCAAATCTTCATATGTAATATATTATCATAAAATACCTACATATGTGATCAAACTTAAAGACATTACTCGATATTGCCAGTTTCAAACTACATCCCCAATAATCCACAATATGTCCACCCGAAATTATAAATTCTGAGCTGAACAGAAATAAATCGAGGTTCAATCAAAATCCGCAGAGCCGTCACCGTATAAAACTAGGTTCCGTATCGAACCGCTCATCCTTTATCAGTTTATTTCCGGAAGGAGCCCTATTCTACCATCCGTGTTTATTCTTCGTCCCTTCTCGAGTCCATGCGAGACGTCTAGGTGAAATGAGTCGTGAGAAAATCGCTAAATTGAATACCGTCGAGCGTGTATACGGTAACACTCGTGTGCACACACTTCAGATACCATAGCTACATACGTGCGTCCAATAAATAAAGGTCGATTGTGTCTCTCGGTAATGTACAAGGCACATGTGCATGTACCTCGTCTCGACAATATGGTTTCCAATATTGTCCAATATGTATGATTCACCTCATGCCGTTTGCACGAATCGTTCGTTTCACCTGTACTTACAGGTGAACGCATCTGTTCATCTGCACGTTTGCTGTCCATACCACCGTCGATGCGTTATATTGTCATCCCGGAATTGTAATGGGCTTTCTTTTACTCTTTCGATACTTTTAGGACCTTTGTACTAATTTCTCGATTTTTTAGCGGAAATTTTGAGCAGATATGGAGAGTCATGTGGGGGTTTATTTCATGTGGAGAGCTTGATATGTGATAGTTTTCTATCTTCTGTGTGGTTTAATGGTCTTCAAATTTGGGGTCTTTAGAACGTAAATTTGAGGGTTTATACATTTCTAAATTAGGGAGTGTGGAAATTTTTACTCTCCCAAATTCTGAAAATCCCAAGTTTCTACACTCTCATATCTCAGAACATTGAAATCCTCAAACCTGTACCTTCAACCCCCAAATTTTTGAAGTGTAAATTTCTAAATCCCCGAATCCCCATCATTCATACTCTCAAACTCCCAAAGCAAAAACCAAAGCTCAAACTTGTAAATATCCAAATCCCTATCAGCCAAAATAAACAATCCTATCTAAACGAAAGAAATAATTTCACCATAAGGTTTCACGACCAAAATGTCGAGATAATGAAAAGAGATCTGAGAAAGACTTCTTTAGAGAATCATTGTTTCGTTAAATTCAGGTGTCTTTATTGTAGGGCTTCGTCGTGCCCAGCGTGGGTTTGACAGGTTTGAACCCCCATGATTGATATCTATCTCCTTCTCTGCTCCTCCACAAGCCCGTTACGAACCACGTTCTTTCCAGTAAACTACCCTTTTCAATTATATCGATTCGCTGTTACGTTGCTTTGTGTACGGAGGATCAGTTTCTACACGCTGGCCATCAGCTGCATCGGTCGATACGACTGTTATGAAAATTGAAAATAAATGCACCTTCGCAGAGACGGATTCAAACAATCGTTGGCTCCGCTTCTTTTATTCTATGGTGCCACGATATGGGAGAGAGATTTATTAATTATTTCTTCCGGTTATTGGTCGCGTGTACTATTATCAGAGAGTTCGCCGCTCGAGGACGAGATATTCTTTTAGCCGCCGCTACGGAAGATTGGCTAGCGAAATCGTAATATCCTTTTATCGTAGGCGGCCGTGATGTTATTACCTTTTTTCAATATTTCCCTGCTCGATATTTTCCTTGCTTTTAATTCGATACGCGACGGTATTGCTTTTTACTGCACTCTTCTGATTAAATGCTGGGGCTTTCAGGATATTTTGGAAATTTCGAACTTGGTGGATTTGGAATTTTGCTAATTTGGCACTTGGTGGATTTTTAGGTTTCGAAGTTCGGGATTGACAACTTTCGAATTTTGGGATTTGATGATTTTGGAGATTTTAAAATTTTCTTTCCTATTAACTATTAATTAACTTGAATTTTTCCATAAAAGGAATTTTAAAAAAATTCTCTGTATTCAAGTATGGATATCACAATGTCCCAAAAATATTTAATTAAAAAAGTCCCATTTATTGGACGCGTTTTCGCGTTGAAAGGATGGAAAAGGTTTGTAAAATTTTCGTGGTGGTTCGAAGGGTGGGGTTAAAGGGGAGATAGAATGGAAAACAATAACTTTTTCATTTACCCGGCAAGATATTACCGCGATATAAGCTCGGATGCACGATAAAACTAAGGCCGCGTCGTAGGACGTCGACGTCGACGTCGACGACGTCTACGACCAGCTCGTCGCATACCGAGTTTTACTTCCTCCTTTTGCGAGCAGGAAACCACGATCGAGTGTATTATTGCATGGTTATATGTATATATATCGTTCTTCTATCAAGATTTCTCTTCTCTTACTGTTCCAGGAAACCCTTGAAGGTGAACCGAAGAATGGGTCGACAGTTTCCTCCTCCATCTTGGTGAGTTTTTTTTCTACCATCAAATACCGATATAAAATGTTTCTCGATACCGATAATCGATCGAATGTTAACTGCCGTGCATTGCCCGTTGTGAAATATTTATTGCCTGAAATCTCATTTCACTTTGTGGCCCTGTCTGATCTTCGGAAATTGATCATCGATCGGCTACTCGAAACTATTTACTTTTTTATGTTTTGCCAAGCTCTTTTATAATTTTAGAATATTGTCATATATAGCTTTTAACTTTTGTTTATAATCTTTCTTTGTTATCATTGTAATTATATATTGTTGCAGTTTTTTTTAACTCAGAGATTTAAATTCGTATACGTATACATATTTAAAAATATTACATGTTCTGAAACTGACAGCCATTTTGTACATGTTCTGCAATCCGCCATTTTGTGCAACGTGTTGTGATACTGGCAGTCAGCCATTTTGTACATGTTCTGCATCTACCAGTCATTCTGTACTGTAAATATTAGTGAGAAGTTTACATAGTAATTTTCGTTGAACAAAGTTGAAATAAAAGGAGAATAATATTTCTCAACGTTGTGTATGATATTCTGTCTAATAACAACTTAATAGTGTAATAAATGATGTAGTTCTTTTGGGTGGCGTAAATATTGAGATTTGCGTTTCCTGTATGTTGCGGTAATACTGCAACAGGAAATTATAATATCTAACAATTATTGGCGTTAGTTTGAGGACCTGTTATAGAGTAGCAACGACACAATCGAACCTAATCCACGGTAATCCCGTTGGTTGGTGCAATTTCGATATTGAACGTGCATATTGCTACAGCTCGTGGGATTTATAATACATCCTGTAATACGAAAATTTTACGGAAAAATTAATTCGACCCTCAAAATTGTGTTTGTGTCGACGGAAAGCTGACGTTTATCTGCTGTCATGTTTGTTGTGAAAAAATCGAGATCAAAAATCAAAGAAAATTGTTTTATCAACAAAATTTGTATAGAAAACTCGTTTACTAAATTGATACATATAAAATGAATCTGTCAAATTAATTCATCAAATTAATCAATGAAATTAATTTATAAAATTAACGTACAAAATTGATACAAAAAATTAATCTATCAAATTAATACATGAAATCAATATGTAATTGATACATGAAATGAATATGCAAAATTATTACACAAATGCACACAAAAAATTGTTAGACAAAATGAATTATAAAATGACGTATTAATTGGACAGTTTTAATAATTTCTCCTCGATATCCCGATGTTGTACCTTACACATGCTGGTTGTACAAACTGGAGATATCCAAGGCTATCTGTCTGCTATCAATGTCTTCGTACGATTTATCGTGACTTTACACGCGAACGGTGCTTGCCATTCCGCCGGGAAACTTTTCTCGATTCGTGCTAATTTCACTTATCAACTTTAATTTGTTCGGCTATTAATCCTACTTTGGACTTTTTCTTCACACATCCGCCGAACGATCGAATCGTTTATTTCTTTCGTTATTTCCCTCGAACTCTACATACTTTATCATTTTATCACGACTGTTCGAACTGCAATTAATTTGCTGTAATATTTCATATAACATCATTTGATCTATTTATTTAGGTCAGTGAATCGTGCTAATAATTGATACGAGATATATTTTTGTTCCAAACACAAAGTACTGATCAATAATTACATGTACTGGTGTTAACACAATAGTTGGCGTTTGAGCTGTGACGCACTCGTGACGCACCAATGACGCACTTGCAGTTCAAATGTAAATTTGGGATTTGGGAATCTGAAAATTGAGATGTTGGGAGATTTAGAAATTTGGGAATATAGAAGTTTGCGAATTTGGGATTTTGGGAAATTGGGAATTGGCTATTTGAAAATTTGGAAATGTAGAATATTAGAAATTTGAGAATTGGGGATTTGAGAGTTTGGGGTTTTGGAGATTTGGAAATGTAGAAATTTAGAAGTTTGAGAATTAGGGGAATTGAGAATTGGGGATTTGAGAATTTCGGTCTCTGGAAATTTGAAAACCTAGAAATTTAAAAATTCGAGAATTAGAATTGCAAATTTTTCTCCTATTCTTGGTACGTGAATATTCAATTTGGGTGTAATAATTTGCTTATGCCCGACGAGTTGGCGCGCGAGCTATGACGCACTCGTGACGCACTTCAGTTCAATGCAAATTTTCACACGATTACAAATGATCATAAATACGATCCTCCACGATTCATTTTCGCGTTGCGAATGTTTAAAGTGGTCGGTCTGGAATTAAAATTGAATCTATCTCTCCTTAATCTAGCACAGAAAGGTGGAAACAATGCACGCTGAACATGGGATGGGTTAAAAACATGTTCGTGGGAATTATAACGTGGAACGTATGAGCCATTGTTATAAAGAGTATGCACTTTTTTACGGGAGCTACCTATACACGTATAAACGGAACGAATATTTTATAAAGAAGGGTCATTTCCCTGCTTTACGATGCCATTACGCGTAATTAATAGTTCCATTCCAACCAACGAATTGCTTTTTTATCGATCTTCGCCATCATTGAAATTTATATGAATTTATGAGGACCCATAAATTGTGTTGCGAAGAAACATTCTACGTTTTTAAAATTAATGTACGAGTACTTCGATGATGGAGAATTTTTTCCTGTACTTTTTCAATTTTCTACTTAGTATCAAAAACGTGCTCTTCGTTTTTAAAATTTTAAAGTGTTCAGCGTTTTATATTGAATTTTATGAATTTGTTGGTTTTGCAGATTCTCAAATTTCTTTTGTACGTTCTTAAGTTTGTGACACTCGAAATTTTCAAGTTACAATTCTTCAATTTTAGCCTCAAATTGCTAAATTTCTATATTCTTAAGTTTTTAACACCCCAAATTCTGAAATCCCCAATTCTCAATTTTCCAAATTTCTACTCTTCCGAATTCACAAATTCCAATTTCCCAACTATCCAAATCTCTAAATTTCCAAATTCTCAGTCTTCTAATCAAATTTCCAAATATTCCAAATCTCTCATCTTCGATTTCTAATTTCTAACTCCCCAAATTTTCAACTTCCTAAACCCTCAAATTTTCATCTCCCAAATTCGCAAACTCCGAAATTTCAACATTTACCTTCATAACGCAGAATTTCCACGAAGTCCGAATAGTTGATCTAGATGAGACGTAATTCCTCGCGTTTTGGAACGGACCCTGCCGCATTAATGCGTCAGCGTGTGGAAGTTTTCGTCGTATAAAGGAGAAGGGTGGGGTGGAAAATATTAATACCCTGCGTCAATGCTCTAAATATTCCGCTAATTGTCATTAGCCATTCGCTGGTCGAATAATAGGAGGATCAACGTGGCCCAATGACGTGCGTATTGGCTCGTATCGATGAAATACACGACGACCAACAATACACGCTTAAAGCGTCTGTCGCTATAGAATTTCGTTCGTATTATAACCTATTAATGTATCGTCCATTTACTTTTAATTCGCTAATTGAACTATTGTTTCTATTGGAGCTAATCTGGATTCTTGGACCCAAGATTTTGCGTTTGAAAAATTTGGACAATTGAGAGGGTTGGGATTTGCATGTTCGAAAATTTAGATATTTCAGAATGTAGAAATTTGGGGTTTTAGAAATTTGGAAATTGAGAATTTGGGGTTTTGGAAATTTGGAAATCTGAGAATTGGGGACCTGAGAATTTGGGATTTTAGAAATTTGGAAATTGAGAATTTGGGGTTTTGGAAATTTGGAAATCTGAGAATTGGGGACTTGAGAATTTGGGGTTTTAGAAATTTGGAAATGTAGAAATTTAGAAATTTGAGAATTAGCGATATTGAGAATTGGGGACTTGAGAATTTGGGATTTTGGAAACTTGGAAATCTGAGAATTTGGGGTTTTAGAAATTTGGAAATTGAGAATTTGGGGTTATAGAAATTCGGAAGTATAAAAATTTACAAATCTAATACCTTGCAAAATTGCGAATTGGGTTTTGAGAATTTGGGGTAAATATAAAAATTTGTAAATGTAATCCTAGTAAATTCGTAATCGTAGAAGAATCGCTACTTAACCTCTTCAGTAATTTCGTCTCCAAATTCCTGAAAACTGCCCCAACAATCAAATCACTACAAATCAGTATCATGTTCCTATCAACCTCAGAGTTGTTGAAAGAACAATCAAGCAAGGTGCTGATTAAATTTCTCGGCAAGTTCAATAGCTAGTCGTTTGATGACCGGACGTGCAACGAACGCGAGAAATTTTTCAGTTCGCCGAATAGGAATTCACGCTCGAATTCCTCGTCGTTGCAACATGACAGAAAGGATGCTGATTGGTGTAATAGTACAGTGGAAATGGGTTTGATGGACCAGCGCTGGATGCAGGACGATCGTTACTATAGCACGCCGATGAAACGATGCTCTTCGACTACCTTTCTGTCGTGTACTGTTACATATCCTCGTACACGTGTGGAAATGAACCATAGATGCTTCAATACCACTTTTTGATGCGTACACACCGACACAAAGGATCTTCGCTGGACACTGGGTTACATTGGGTCACCCCATTAGAAATGTATTTCTCTTATTTCTTTTCTACCTGGGGTACAAAGGCAATGTGGACTTAGCTGTATTAAGTGTGGAGGCATACTACAATGTTTCTAAGTTACTATACACTTAGAGTCTCCTGTAGTACTATGTTAGATCATATGCAAGATATTTACAGTCCCAGACTGCTATAGTTATAGATCTACCCCACATGTCCACATCCACATGTCCCTATGTTTGTACATCTCTAGATTTCTGGACTTCTACAACCCTTCATATTCCCTATACTTGTAGATCCCTATGCTCCCATATTTCAACGTCTCCATGTAGATGGTATATCTCTATACCCATAGGTGGATATCCACATCCATAGAGTATCTCTATATGAATGAATCTCTACGTCCATGAGATTTGGTGTATCTCTATGTCCACAGAGATGAATATATCTCTAAATGCACATAGATGAATGTATCTCTATATCCATGAGCCTTGGTGTATATCCACATCCACATATATGAATATATCTCTAAATCCACATAGGTGAATGCATCTCTATAATGCCCTAGATTTGATGTATATCCACATCCACATATATGAATATATTTCTAAATCCACATAGATGAATGTATCTCTATATCCATGAGACTTGGTGTATATCCACATCCACATATGTGAATATATCTCTAAATCCACATAGATGAATGTACCTCTACATCCACAAAGATTGTTATATCTCTACATAGCAAAGAGTATATCTCTCCAAACAGATGTGACTTTGTTCCAACAAAAAAATGGTCGATAATCTTCTGTTACCGATAAACGAACGTTCCGTTAAACGATCGAAATTGATTGGCACAAAAGATAGAAAGCTAGAAATGGCAGCGAATCGTCGCTAAAATACTGGCACTTTTGAGCAGTTAAGGTTCGCGCAGCTGATCCATTCGGCAATCAATTTCACGAAAGGCCAATTTCTCGCGCCGATGTCTTTATTCACCATCGGTTCCTTAATTACGCAAAATGGCAGGCAGTTTCAAGATGATAAATTATGGCGAACGAGACATTGCCTGGAATCTGATCGATTTCGCCGGCATAGATTCGAGTCTGATAAAGACGAACATAAATTTCCCAGCGTTCCTCGTCTCTCGAATTATAAAAAGTTCAAGAGTATCGTAAATTAAAAATCGTTACTGTTTTTGCTGTATTAATTTTCAACGTCTCTTCGGTTACCAGATTGGTTTTGTTCTGAATCACAGCTTCCGAATTCCTGAAGAGCCACCCTGGTTCTATCGGGGGGGAAAAAAAGGCGAAGAGAAGAAAAAGGTACGAAGTAATCCATCTGCTCATCTTCCACTAATTAAAATTTATAATTCGTGGCAACCCTCGTCGCTTCTGCTCGTCTTCGCAACCCTTGTCTTATCTTTCTTCTGCCGCCTCTCCTCTTCATTTTCTTCTTCTTTCTCCGCCATTTCTCTCGCCTTATTTCCGTATGGCCTGTTGCATATTTCAAACTTTGTACCGAGCTTACTTTATCGCGCTTCCATGGATTTCGGGTTCGCCGGTGGATGAAGGGCGCTGGGAAACATAGGGCCGGGAGAATACATACTTATCTTTCTGTCGACATCAATGTACAAACACATACAGAACATTTATCTTTGGATATGGTGATTTATGGCGGTTGCAATTTTTGGCTCCTTTTTTTATTGGCCCGAAGGTTTTTGGGATTTTCTATCGGTGGTATTTTAGAACTTGTATAGACCACTCTTGTTATATGACATGTTGACGTGAAAAGTGTTTAATGACAAATAAAATTTCGTCACGGGTGCGTCACGGGTGCGTCATAGCTCACGCGTCAACTCGTGGGACATATGTAAATTATTATACCTAAATAGAAAATTCGCGCGTACCAAAAATACCAGAAAAATTTGTGCGTCATTAGTGCGTCACGAGTGCGTCAGATTTAAAAATCTAAAAATCTAAAAATCTGAAAATCTGTAAATCGATAAATCTATAAATTGCCCAACTTCACGAACCGAAGGAGTAAAGAATAAATTGGAGAACAGCGAATCCAGGGCAATTTAGAGTAGAGGATTGCTTTGAAAACAGGATTTTTCTTGGTCCGATCAACGATATTCGTCTCTGTATTCGATTCGATTTGCCTTCTCCCTTTCCTCTCTCCTTTTTACCTTCTTTCTCGTCGCGAGATTCTCTTCCCGTGGGATAAGCTGAAAGAGACACGTCTAAAATATAATAAAGCTCGCCTGCAGAACGACATACGAGCTCAGCCGACCGTGTAAATACCCGAGTATGGATTTTGAATATTTTATAGGTCACATAGGTTGGCACACGTGCTCTGGCACGTCTCCATCTGAAATCGTACTTTTCTATGGGGAGGTTTCTGCTGAAAACAATGATCAATCTTGATTATTATACATTTGGAAAGAAAGTACTGTAATAATTCTACTCGATAATTTTCATTTTTTTATACAAAACTGTTCAGTATTAATTTAAAATAAATATTTTTGATCGTGTCATGGTATCCAAAAATTAGATTATAAAGAGATGGACAATGAAAGTAATAAAAAAATAACCTCCAAAGAATTTGTCAAACTTTTCACCTAAAAAGTTTCAACAAATAAAATATCTCGAAGACAACAAAAATGTCTTTAAACGTAAAGTTAATATTTGTACAAAATACAAAATTGCAAAGAATCGAAGAGAACATTTTGATTCGATGAATTTGTAAAGATAATCGTTCCAAAATTCCCTCCATAAAGAAACATTATTTTTTCACGCAGAGAATTATTGATTCGTCAAACCGGTGAATGATAGATAGTCGAAAAACGTTCGCATCGTTCCCGTTGAAATTTTAACCGCGAAGAAAGAAAGTTCGGCCGAAAGTGTCCTCGAGGAAACAATTTCCAGCGGAAAAATTGGAACGACACACGACAGCGAGCTTTAGAATTTGTCGCTTCATTTCGTCGGTCACTCTTCGCCTTTTTTTCTTCTCCTTTAATATCCCCGACTGTCCCGAGAAAGTCGGATGATACACTTTTCTCTTTCGCTCCGAAACATCCTACGTTTCCTTCCGTTAGAACTTTCTTCCTTCATCTTTCTCCGTGCGCGACGCCGAGACATATTTCTTCCTTATTCCGACTCCTTTCGTCCTTCCGCGCCCAAACTCCCTTCGCTTCTTTTTATTTATTTTTTTTTTTCACTGGCTAGATATGTGCGTGGCGGAATTCTGAACTCATCTTCATGAAACCTGGCACGGAAATTCGAGGATTTTGTGGTTTCTTTCCTGTTGAATTTTCGGGGTTTTGGAAACACTGTAATTGCAGTCAAATTCATGTCGAGTTGGCGCGTGAAGAGTCAAATTGGTATTTTCGGAACAATTTAGAAAAATTTACAATATTTGTTCTGCGAGTGCGTCATGAGTGCGTCACGTGTGCGTCTCGAGTGTCATTAGTGCGTCACGAGTGCGTCTTGAATGTCACAAGTGCGTCATTAGTGCGTCCCGTGTGCGTCACGAGTACCACGAGTGCGTCATTAGTGCGTCACGAGTGCGTCACTAATTTGTAAATTTCTTAAAATATTTTTGAGTTTATAATAGAAATATCACAAAGTAACACTTACTATGAATTTGACAAATCTTGTAATAATAATAACACTTATACTAATAACATACTACATATACGTAATTATGTTTATTATAATTAATTATAGAAATTATCTATAACATTAAGTAGAAATATACCAGTGATACAAATGCATCTAATTAAAGAAGTAATAGAAACTCTAACGAGACAACAATTAATCCGTAAATAGTTTGCATTCAATTAACCTGTTTAATAGTTTGCAGAATCGTAGAAAGAACGTACAGGAAAGGTTTTTGTAGGATTTGTTGAAATATTCCTGACAATTAAGCGACGCGAAGCAGTTAAGTGGTACAAAGTAATCTTTTCCCGACGTTCTGGACGGAGTTCTTTCCGTGGAATTCATTTTCGCTACTTCGACATCAGGAAAATGAAAATAAACGCGGCAGGGAGCATTTTGAATGCGTTTCCGTAGTACTGCCGACAGGATGATAAGTATTCGTCCCGACGTCGTTTTCAATCTTTTCTCGAAGTTAAATCACCGACAACTTGTGTGCCGTGTCATCTCCATGAAAGCGAAATATTTTTATCCTCGCCGTCGTTTATTCTTTAATTCTGATCGATATATTTGCTAATAATTCGTTTACACTTTTGCGATCGTGCATTCTTAGTTTCTTTATTTTTGGATTTTTAGAACTTTACATTTGTAGATTTTTAGATTTTTACAGTTTTAGGGATCTTAATTTCTACGTTGCTAGATTTCTAGATTTTTAGATTTTTAGATTTTTAGATTTTTGGATTCTTAGATTTTTAAATTTCTAAGGATCTTAATTTCTACATTTCTAGCTTCGTAGAATTTTAGATTCTTGACTTTTTGGATTTTTAGATTCCTACATTTCTAAAGATCTTAATTTCTCGGTTTCTAGATTTCTAAGTTTCTTAATTTCTAGATATCTAGGTTCCTAGATTTCCAAATTCCCAAATTTCAGACTGCACTGCTTCCAAAAATTCTCACATTCTACAAAAATCTTTACTTACATACTTTTCTCCAACTGCAAGTTATAACTCACTTATTACACCCATATACCAAACTCTCCAGATACAGACCAGTTTAAATATACATATTTCCATCGATAAGTTCCCAGATGGAGTTCTGATGCAATTTTCGTTCAGTTTTTCACTTTCTGAAACGTCCGGTTCCCTTATATCCTATCGAGGACGAGTCAAGTAATCCCGTAGAACGTCTAACTTATTTTACCCAGGAAATAATCATTTATGTTTATGATTCATCCTTCTTTTTCCACGATTCGATGATTGCGTTCCCATTGATTTACCTTACTTCATTTTGAACATCTCAAGATCTCAAGATTCAATATTTTATTTTATATTTAACAAATATTTGATGCATTGTATTTATTCTGTGTTTAACGTATGACTATGTAAAATATTTTGCCAATTAAATAAATTATTTCCTCAAAAATCATACGGAAGAATAAAAGATCGTGTTTCGAATTAAACCCAGAAATAAGATTTCTATGCAGCCGCGTGAAGTTTTAATCGCGCGCACGAATATATTCAGCCACGGGATTTGTTCTTCTTCGAATTCATACGTGGCCCAAGAATAATAATCCCCTCCGGTAAAATGGAAGTGTCGAACGCGAGTCGAATGTAATTCCAAACTTTAAATTGAGAAGTAAATTTCCTCTCTGTGTACGCCATACAAATGTAACATCTGTCGTGTGACTGATAGAACATGAAAAATCTCTCTAATTTCGTGTACGCCGTGCACAAAATTCACGGAAATTCTCCGTTGTCGGGCTAGAAGGAAACTTCCTCATTATTCTAATTGGCCGTGTTAAGCTCGTTAGACGTCGATAGAACGCGTCGAGAAGTTTCACAATAAATTTTCTATCGTTATCAATCATCATCACTGCATTTAAGCTTTAATGTACTCACAATATCTTACGTTCTTATTTATTTAATGAGAAATTTTCCTTCTTGCTATATAACCCTTCAGGTTATAATGTGTACATGAGTTGTATGTGTACAATCAGTGTATATAAACTTACATTAATTTCATTTGGTAATATGATAAAATATTATAACAACTTATTTATGCTCTTCAACATCTGTGTCAGACTCGTGCAGTTCAAACATCTCAATCATATTTCTAACCTAACCAAACTTTATAAAAATTTTGATCAAACTTCAGAGAACAAAATTTAACAACACAGACACAAAATAAATTCAACCAGAAAATGCAAATTTTCAAAGTTGTCTCAAGAACAAAATTTTCATCAACGTCAACTGTTTTTAAATAGTATTATAATATCACTAGTTTATAATTGGACGAATATTTCGTAACTACCCGAAATATTCTCAGTTATATTTTCTGTAAGTAAAAAGGTTGTAAAGAAATTTGTACGATTTTCCTATTTATTTCGTTCGTTCGGAAGTAGCTCGAATCATGTTGTTTCTGTTGGAAAGCCTGGTAGTTTCGAAAACAGAGTTGCCGCTTTCGCTCGCTTAACTTGTCCCCCTAAAACCCCCTTGTTTCTCGTTCTTCAGCACCCAACTCGGCTACCCCGTGTCCCTTCAGCCCCTCTAACAACGACTTGCACGTCACTTCCATTCCAACCTCTCTCCATCCTTCCTTCCGGTCCTTCCGAGCGTTAGTCGTCTCCGTTTTGCCCGAGTTCGTTTTCCTACCGCCTCCATCAGCTCGAAATTACACGCGAGTAATTTATAATTTAGACGCCGTGCCGCGCCGGCTTCGAGCTGGAACACGACCAAGACGACGACCGAGCGGAGCTCGACGTCACGGCAAACTTACCAAAGCACGTGTGCACCCCGCTTGTTGCCTTCGTTTAACGTTTTCGAATTCCTGATTATTTTCACGGGATTTCGTTGCTTAGTGGATGAATTACTGGGTAATTAGAATTATTGGGGTTGGCTTAGTTTTGGGTAGTTTGGAAGTGGTAGTAGGTGATTAGGGTTCGGGAATTTTGAGATTTGGGGATTTGGGAGTATTGGAATAGAGAGATTTCTGAATTTGGGATGTTGGGATTGGAGATTTCAATATTTAGGGATTGTAGGAATTTAGAGAGTTGGGAATTTAGGGAGTTGGGAATTTGGAGAGCTGGGAATTTGGAAAGTTAGAAATTTGGAGAGTTGAAAATTTAGAGTTAGGAACTCGGGGAGCTGAGAATTTGAAGAGTTGGGAATTTAGAGATTTGAGTATCTGAAAATATTGAAGTTATAATATTTAAGAATGTAGTAACATAACACTTGAATAAGAATCCAAATCTCCAAAAACTTTGAAACTACCCAAAGTTATAAAAAATAAAATCTTTTACAATGAATATCACTTTTCCACGCAATAAGCGCACACGAAGCAATGCAAGTGCAACCTCGTTAAAATCTTCGGTAAATTGCTTAATTAACGGTAGAAGTTTGCTATAATTTGGTTGCTATACCGGTAAATCAAGATTCAACACCCTCTCCCAGTACTCTCTGGGAACCTTCTGTTGTCTCGAACGGGGAATTCACTCCAGAACCGAACGCACCAGCATCGAGTACAAAAGCAGCGTAGGTTGTCCTGAACCTTAATTATCCACCGTGCTCTCGTATATACTCGTCGAGGTCGTGTGCTCGTGTTGTATTATAGGCTGCGTTACCGAAACAACAGCCGCGGTTGGCTTGGCAAGCTGTTTGTTTTACGCCGAGCCAAAGCTACGGCCTCATCGGAGATCATCAAAGGAAAAAGCTGCGAAAAGTAATCCATGGACCATGATAATGGAGCTTGTTGCGTGCAAACGTGTCAATATTGTCGAAACTTTCAACCAGAGGATCGTTTTACGTATCGAGAACATGCCCTTGTTCCTCCATATTAACATTTTGCGGATATCAAATCAATTCATAGCAAGACCCAAGGAGTCATTTCGAGTATTTTTTGGTTTGTTTGTTATTTTAGCAAAATATAAGTACGTATCAAGTTCCAAGTATCAGGTTTCATGTGTCAAGTATCAAGTTTCAAATATCAGGTTTCAAGTTCCAAGCATCAGGTTTCAGGTATCAAGTTTCAAATATCAGGTTTCAAGTTCCAAGTATCAAGTTTTCAGGTATCAGGTATCAAGTAACAAGTTTCAGATATCAAGTTTCAAGTTTAAAGTATCACGTTTCAAGTTTCAACTATCAAATAATAAGTCTGATCGTTCGAAATGAAATTCATTTAAATACAGTCCACTTATATGTATTCACTCGTTAGGAATTTAATGATAGCATGTCTAGTTTAATCATCACAACTGCTGACGTCACACATACAATTGTGATACAATGTGCTATAAAATTGTGATTCAGTGGCAGCATCTAAAAAAAAATTTATGTATAACCTAACAAAATAGGACAATAAAAATTTGTGGAATAAATAACAGTAAAGGGTTGTCGATGTCACGAAATATTATTTAACTCAGTGAAAGGTTTTCAACTGGCAATTAATTTTTTTTTCTGTACCAGTTTCTATTTCTTCTTTTTTACTGCCAGGCGTAGATAACTTACCTTGGCTCCTTGATAAAATATTGGGTTACAATTTCATTTCTGTGTACCGTGCTCTTATTACTCTTGAAATTAATACTGGTATCACTCTATACGAACTTTCAGGTACAATTACGGTGGTTTGATATCTTTCATATTCTTTTAAGTTAATCGAGTTTTGGAAATTAGAAAATTTATTATCTGTATTTCTACACTTGCGAATTTTTTCTATTTCCCAATTTTTACATCCTCGAACTAAATTTCTAAATTTCCAAAATTTTGCACTAATTCAATTTTGAATTCTACTTATTCAGTTTTCGGAATGAACGAACTATATTTCCTTCTATAAAAAAGAACGGAAGTTTCAAAAATTCGAGAATCAGGAAATTTGAAAAGTTCCGAAGAAATTCTGGTTTCTTCCACGTTTCCGTCATATGTCACAGTTTCAGCGTTTCATTCCGTTGAAAATCAGCCTGGCACTCGTATCGTCCACAATGGTGGACGTTCTAGACTGCGGGTGACCCGAAATTATTTGCAGGAATGCCCCGAATTGCTGGCCTAAGGGGGTGGCTTTCGTATATTCTGAGCGGAACAGCGTACACACGCTCCTAATTTTGCTGGTGAGAGCACGAGCCACCACCAAATTGGATTTTATTGAATGCGTCTGCTAGGGGATTGTTCCGGGATGGTTTGTGCTCGATTGAACTATTCATTGTGGATCGAACCTTATGAGAAATTGTTTGGACCAATGTGTGCTATTACCACGTGTTCTTTCACGTTATCGTTAACCCATCAAATTCTATATTCCGTATTTATCAAATCTTCTAAACTTCATTGCTTAACTTCTACCAAAATTAAAATCATTTAACTACTGATGTCCACATCGTATATTTTATATTTACATGGTTTACGTGGTATATTTCATAATTGTTCACATGAGATATGTACTCATATGTACTCATTGTCCACATGAGATATGTACTCATATGTATTCATTGTTCACGTGAGATATGTACTCATATGTCATATGTCCACATGAGATATGTACTCATATGTTTTCATTGCTCACATGAGATATGTACTCACATGTATTCATTGTTCACATGAGACATTTTATATTTGTTGTGCACACAAAATATTTGTAGTTTATTTGAAATAGTGTAAAGTTAGCACTGACTGCCACATCATATGTGACACTTAAATCTCCATATGAACCTACATTAAAAATTGACATTGACAATTATTTATTTACCTAATGAAATGTTATGTCGACATTTGAGCAAATTACAATTGACCTAGTGCATTAAAAATTCGAGTGAAATTGCAGCTGACGCACTAGTGCGTCACAAGATGAACTAGTGAGTTAGGGTACTGAATAGGAAACTTGTAAAAAATAGTACAATGTACATTAATTAAATAGTACATAGAAAATGATGCTGTACGGGGTTGGTTCCGAAAGGCACGAAACGTAAGCAATCGACTTTACGAATGAAGGTGAGCAATAGGCAACGAGCGTTTAAGCTAGTCTCGGTTCTGCCATCAGGAAGTCGTTAGATAAGCCTTAAAGCAAGCTTGCAAGTAATGGTCGTACCATGAACACGGTGGAACGACGATAGTTACTGGCCAACGTTTACAACGTTACAACTGGAAACGTTCTGGACGAAATGTATATATACGTTCGCCTAACGCGGAGATGGACGTTACTAAGAGGAAGGTAAGCCGCATGCTCGAATGTACTAACATAAAAGCTAATGTAGCAAAGTGCGGTTATGTCTGCAATGGAACTGGTCCTCTCGCTGTGTACATTCGAACCCCTCTTCTGCAATGTAGGACCCCTAATATTCTACACGATGCCACCCTTGTGTCCTGTCTTCTCGACCGATACTCTTTCCGACGAACGACTCTTTCATCTCCGACCTTCTTTAATTCCTCCACGGAAATTCTACCTTCGACACTTTATATTGTGACTCTTGTAGAACTATTTTATCAAATTTTTAGCGTGGTAGAATTGGTAGAAAGAAATTCTGTACAATTGTTTCGCTTGCAACTCACTTTACAGTTCAGATGCAAGAAACAAAAATATCTGTAGCACGATTGAGCCTAAAATTTAATACCGATTATAATTTACTTATTCAAGGATTACATCCTAAATATACCTAATATTTCAACTTTCTGTATTTGTTTTAACTTTGCAAGGATTATCTCCGTATGACGCACCCGGTGAGTCAAATATTGATCTAGCTTACCAATTCACCAAAGTATTTAACACTCGAACAATCTGCAGGATACAATTTTTAAACGAAAGAGAATTTTGTACAAACACGATAATCGATTAAACAAAAATCCGGTCGTTGGATAACTGTTCGCATCTTCGGCAATCTCGTCCTTGGATGAAGTTAATCGGAGGCAAGGTGTCGGCTTCGATGTTAATGAGAGTGTCAAAACCCGGCGAGAGGGGAGTTGTAATTAGTTATCGGGTAAATGGAAATTGAAGATAATGAAAGAAGGGTAATAATGGAGTTAATATCTGCTAGCCAAGCGATTCAAACACGCGAATAATGCTTTCATTGATGTACGAACAAGAAGCGCAGTAGTTTTGATTAACACGCTTTAAACGATACTCTATTTTCTATATTAATTTTCATACCTGCAAACAGTCTCGAAACGTAGACTATTACTTTTCAATTCTCTTCTTTTTTAATACTCAATTTTTCAACCATTTATGATGTTCGGTAGCTGACTAATTATTACTGCAATGATAAATGAAAAAAGTTGAAATATATATTTTGCATTTGCAGTCTTTGGTTGTAACTGAACTCGAAATACTTGTGCAAATATAATTTAAGATTGTCGTTTAGACTGAAAGGTGCGTCACCGATGGTGCGTCATGAACCTTATCATATGTTAACAATAATTTCAAGCTAAGCCCTTATAATTTTCAAACGAAGATTACCAACAGAATAAAAAAAGAATCTGAAACATAGTAAAATCAGCGTATCGTTAATTCGCCGTACAATTACTCGGCCCACGAAGAGAGAAAATACAGGAGCGAAGGGCTGGGAGTTTCGATCTAAGAGGGTGAATAACGGGGACAGGGGACGCCGGGTTGAAAGCAGTTTCCATTAATATTCTCGAGAAGCAAGGATCGAAGTTCAATTATTCAGAGGAACGCCGTTATACGCTCGTCACCCTCTGTAATGGGGCCGAGTGTCTTTTTGGCGTTTCGTCTGTCGTTTCTGCACTCCATCACTCATACAGTCACGCGTACACGTCTCTGAATTTCTTCCAGGAGAGAAACCGAGAAAAGAGAGGACACGTTCCCGTGGGACACGTGGAACCGTAGGGGTTGGACCGCAGACTCGGTACTGATTACACCAGACCGTGTTTCCCGATACGAATTAAAACATATCAACAGTACGCACACGTGTGCTCTTATCGATAACGTTGACCTTCGACCGTGGACGATTGGGGTGATGGATCTTACAGATTCCATTCGTTACAGGTTCATAGGGGTAGTTCTATAATAATCACATCGAGTTTTTATAGTGTGTGAATTTTGCGATGTGAAATTATAACATATGAAACTATAACATATACACTCCTTAATTTTACCTACTCTTTAATTATCAAAATAGATAAAGAAAGTTCTATAAAGTGCTAGTCGTATTTTGCTGCGGCAGTAATGGCGCCGTATATACTACGACGAAATTGATTGAAAAAGGGCAACAAAAAGATTGCAAAAATTGAAAAATATCTGTGTTACACTCGGCCGGAGAACTATTGTAAATGGAATATAATAACTCCCGTTATCGGAGTTTCACAGCTCTGTTCCGTATATTGAAAAGCATCGAGCTGTTTCTTTCTTTGTGGTAAATTTTCTTTCTTTTCTTTCGTTATTTTCAGCCAATTTGTTTCCATTGTTCCTCCGCGACAAAGGTTGCCTTTGTCGACTTCATAGGTACACTATTTCATAAATATTTTAAACCCTTGTTCCAGTCACATTTTTTCAATTCGCATGAACTACATTTTACGTTCTCTTTTTGTTGTCCATGTTGATACTTAATTTCAGATGAAAAATGAAGTGAAAAAATAAACAAACGACAAAACATGAATTGCATACATTAATTCTTTATCTTGAAGATCAAAGACATCAGGAGAATCACTTCAACAAATTGTGTAATATATAATAAGGATCTTGTGGAACTGTTTGGTAGTTTTAGTGTCAATCTACAATTCAATTTTTACTAAATAATTTAACAAAGGTATACACGGAATAACCTAACCTAACTTTCAACGTCGGATAAAAACGTTTGAGTCCCAAAATCAAACAACTTAAAAATATGAAGTTGTCTTTCCTAAAAAATTTCGAAGGAGATTAATTAGACTGTAGAAGCACGTAAGAATAAACGGCGTCAAAGCGTGCAGATTCGATGGTAAGAAAAGCGGGATATCAAAGAGGAAATCGATCACGGAAGATAGACAAGGTGACTTAGCGACAACGCTCGTGCAGAATCCGTGGAATTTCTTGTAGCAAAGGATCCTCCTAGGTTCGCTGTATCTTCTTTGAGAGAATACATCTTGGGCTTTTCGGCGCTTGCCGCCAGTCTCCGAGACTATGCTCAAGTATTTTAATATTGAGCCTGCCGACTGTGCAGGACTCGCGAGCTTTAGCATTGTCCAGAGGACTTTGCTGCATGTGTGAATGAATAGGAATGCCGTTCGGCTTTGTACGAAAGCCTTTATTGTTTGGCTGTCCGGCGATCAGTGGTTATCACGTGCCGTCTGCCAGACGCTGGGATCCTTGCTGCTTCATCCTGTTTTGTTAGTCTCCTTTTTCTTTTTATACGCTGTGGGAAATAATCCATTAATATACGTGCATTCAGCGGTATGTAGGAAGTTGGGTATATGGGGACACGGAGTATAGGGATTTTCAAGGTTAGGGATTTTCGAGGTTAGGAATGGGAGAACTTATGGATGTGGGGATATGTGGGGTTGGGATGTGCATGTGGAGGTGTTTAGGATGGTACGAATTTGGGGATATAGGAATTTAGGGATATGGGAATTTAGGGTGTGGGAATTTGGGACATAGGAATTTAGGGATATCGGAATTTAGGGATGTGAGAAATTGGGGATGTGGGAAATTAGGGATATGTGAGAAATTGAGGACATGAGAATTTGGGGATATAGGAATTTGGGAATATAGGAATTTGGGGATGTGGGAAATTAGGGATATAGGAATTTAGGGATGTGAGAAATTGGGGATATGAGAATTTGGGAATGCAGGAATTTGGAGATATGGAAATTTGGGGATGTGAGAAATTAGGAACATAGGAATTTAGGGAAATAGGAATTTGGGGATATAGAAATTTAGGAACATGGGAATTTAGGGATGTGGGAAATTAGGGGTGTGAGAATTTGGGGATGTAAGAATTTAGAAATATACAAATTTGGGAATGTGGGAAATTAGGGACATAGGAACTTGGGGATGTAGGAATTTAAGCATGTGGGAAATTAGGACATAGGAATTTAGGGAAATAGAAATTAACAGACACAAACTTAAGGATATAGAAATTCACAAATATAAAAATTTCAAAACCTAAGTATTTAGGGATATAGATTTCTAGTAACAGGTCTAGGACTTCTACGATATATAGAACTCTCAGAATATATCAATCACATATGTGTATGAGTACACATTCAGAGGTCTAACTAAATAAAAATATAGAATTCTAGAAATATCTTTCTTTCACCACAATAGTCAAAACCCATAAAACAACCTATCAAACACAAAATTGATAAAATATTACATAGTTAATGTTAATTTTGAGCAAGTATAATTTTACAACAGACTTCACCTCCGTATACAATAATATATCGTGTATTTAAATATAGTATTTACTCGTAGTATATTTTTATGGTATATTAGTGTATTTTTGCAACGGTGAAATTTTTGATATTTCGGGTGTATTATAGAAAGTTGTTTGATACGGAGAACAGTTTCACAGTTGAGAAACTCTGTCGAACGATCGCGTATACGTAGTTTTTCCATTGAGATACGGTAACGCAGGTACGTATGTGCATAACACCGAACAACACGTATGTAGTTCTCGGTCGAGGCTGAATTCTGATCCAAACAGCAAAAAAACTCGATACTGTTATGCCATACGTTTTCCTGTAACTTCCTTTATTTGATCCGGCTGCATTGAAGAACATGGACACGGTGGTCTCGTTTTCCTCATCGCTATTCCATCTTCACGTTGAAAATCTGACTTGCTTTTGTAAGCGTACACCGTTGAAACGCGAATTCAATGGAATCGAACAGCAACATCGAGTTGCTCTCTATCTCGTGGCAAGTGGATAGAACGGTTGTTTTTAATGAAGAAAGCGAGAAAAAAGAGCGGGCGAGGGAAAAAAACGCGGGAAAATACGATTTTGTGATACGACCGTTTTAAATGCCGGGAAACGTAAAATGGACTTTGCCCCTCTGGGAATATGGCGTTAACAGCCTAAGAGATCTCACGTTTGAATTCAATTTCGAATTTTGTGTGCCGAGAGAATTGAAGATTGTTATTCTACAAACGAGCTGCTTCGTCTTCATAAGCTCTCCAACTTACGCCTGTGTTATTATTCGTTTTAACAGTGATGAAAAATTTCGCATTCGGTATTTCATCGTCGTCGAGGGCTTTGAGGCTAATTTTTACCCACCCACGACCATCAAATTATCACCGTAACTGGAAATCTGTTTTTTCTTCATTAAACTCTTCAAATTTTTTTTAGGCTCTCTTCTGATTTTTAGCTTCTTAAATTCTTCGGTTCTTAGATTTTTAGATTCTCAGTTTCTTAGGTTCTTAGATTTTCAGATTTTTACTCTAAAATGTTAGAAAATTACTCATTTAGTTCTCTCAAAATCACTCACTCTCAAATTTCCAAATTTTCAACTTGAAACATTGGTAAACCTACATATTAGTATTTAACACATTAACATTCACAATGACCATATGTGATCAGCACTGTAAATTCAATTAATTTGATTATTCATAGAATATTATTCATTTGAGAGCTCTTAGTATGCAGACAATAATATACAATAACAGATTTAAAATGAAAGATGTACTCTTGTTCTGTCATATGTGACATATGTGACCAGTGCTGCAGATTCAGTTAAATGAATTATTTATAAGAAACTCGGTTTAAAAGGACATTTAAGAACTTAATCAGTGATATATATTAACAGATTAAAAAATGAAGTACCCTTGTTCTTATGTCATATGTGACATATGTGACCAGTGCTGCAGGTTCAGTTAAATGAATTATTTATAAGAAACTCGGTTGAAAAGGACATTTAAGAACTTAATCAGTGATATATATTAACAGATTAAAAAATGAAGTACCCTTGTTCTTATGTCATATGTGACATATGTGACAAGCCCTGCAAATGTAGTTAAATTAATTAAATTTAATAAAATTGGATGAATGGAACATTTGAGGATGAAATTTGAAGGTGAAGTATCCTTGTAATCTATACTATTCTTAATTATATTCTGACTGACCACAAATTTTAACCATTTTCCATTGTAAAATGTTAATATTTAATATCATAACCTACGTTCTTCTCCCGAGTGTTTAACGTTCCATCAAATCGTTTTAAAACACACCGTTCTCCCCGAATGTCTGCGAACAGTCAAACGTCAGTAACGAGAGGAGCATCCTTTCTCTTTTTCAACCCGTTCGCATTCTCCTGTCGACGGCAGCAAAAAACCGGACGGAAAACAAGAAGAAAATATCCGCAGATCACGTGAAGTGCAAATCGTAGGTGAATCGAACAGCATAACGGTATCAGGTTTTTCAGACGGTCAGATCGGGATACCTTGCAAAATACGAGTTTCGCGTTGGTCCGTGACATGCAGTTGCGCATCAAACTGAGATGGTAATTGACGTTTCCGTTGTATTCCGATACGTCTTCTTTCTCCCTCTTTCTTTTTGCGTCCGATCGCCACGTGTTTGGTTAATTGTGTACATCTCCGATATCGTGCATTATGCAATCCCTGACAGTGACAGATGCATTGTACCGCGTTAATTAATTCGAACTGAATCGATACCAAACTGATTCGAAGAAAATGAAATCGTTCCACGAATCTATCTCGTGCATTTTATCTTTAACCTTGTATTACCGTTTACGTTAGGCACATAAAATGCGACATTTGATATTTTCGCTACAATCACATTCTACCTTGTCCAATAATGTAGAATATTCACATATTAATGTTTGACACTATTAACATTTGCTGACAAACTGACATGGGAATTTAGGGATGTGGGAAATTGGGGATATGTGAGGAATTGGGGATATGTGAGAAATTGGGGATACAGGAATTTGGGGACATGGGAATTTGGGGATATGGGAATTTGGGGATGTAGGGATTTGGGGACATGGAAATTTGGGGATATAGGAATTTGGGAATATGGGAATTTGGAGATGTGGGAAATCAGGGATATGTGAGAAATTAGGGATATGTGAGAAATTGGGGACATGAGAATTTGGGGATATGGGAATTTGGGGATATGGGAATTTGGGGATATGGGAATTTGGGGATATGGGAATTTGGGGATGTAGGAAATTAGGGATGTGAGAAATTAGGGATATGTGAGAAATTGTGGACATGAGAATTTGGGGATATAGGAATTTGGGAATATGGGACTTTGGGGATGTGGGAAATTAGGGATGTGAGAAATTAGGGATATGTGAGAAATTGGGGACATGAGAATTTGGGGATATAGGAATTTGGGAATATGGGACTTTGGGGATGTGGGAAATTAGGGACATAGGAGTTCGGGGATATGTGAGTTTGGGGATATGGGAATTTGGGGATGGAGGAATTTAGGTATATAGCAATTTAGGGATGTGGGGACGTTTGACATTAACATTAATACTATCATAAAATTGCAACAATCGCTCTGTCATACTTCCACCTTATAGGTTACGGCGCGAATTTTGAATTCACGAAGTGTGAATCGTTAAAAAGCACGAGAACTACACAATTTTTTCTCCAGAATTGACCCTCTCACATGAAATAATATTTATATTATTGTATAACGTGTATATTTATCACAATATATATATTATTATTATGTATTATTATAATATATAATAATCTATGTTATTATATGAATTCAACCTAATTGAAAATATTCTACTTGCTAAAAAAAGATAACTACAGCAATTTAAATATAACCATGAATATCTAATTTAGAACTGAAAATATCTTCGATCTAACAAGAAAATAAAGCAGAGGAGAAACGTGTCACAGTGAAAGTTGTAAAAATCTTATTACCGTCGAAACGACTAAAAAGGAGAAAGTAACAAAAAAAGTGCGGTTGATAAAAATGTCACGCGCAACACACCCGTTGTTATTTATATTCGTAACGCATGCGAACAACAACATCCGGCGAAGAGGTTGTAACAGCACACGGTGCAAAATGTATGACGATGGCGTGGCAACAGTCGAGCTCGTTTCTAACCGCCGTATTCCACGGGAGCGATCCCGACGTATGTTTATACTTAATTTTTAGTTGATCTATAACGTTGATGAAGCCAATGAAATTCATTGCCCGGGGTCGGTGAAGCCGTTTAGCATTTTCCCGTGTACGAACGAACAGGCAGTCGCTGTGCGAGACCGTTTAAAGTCGCATGAATAATAAGGCACCTCTGGGAGAAACGCGGTTGGACGGAATATAAAAGTGGAAATAAGAGAATGAAGAAATACCTGGACCAGTGGTTGCGTTATTATTTCAAGTTTTTCAACGGGTACAAGATATAGTAGCTTCGGTACCGGCTTCGACGGGATATTAATTTTCAGACGGTCGTAACGTTGTTGTTGCGGGATTCGTTGCCGATCGGTTTTCCACCCTCGGAAAATAACGTATTTTCTTCGGATATCTCCTGTATCGTTCTTTAATTGTAACTCCTCGACTTTTTTGTCGGAATACTGAATCGTAATTCCTATTTTATTTTAAAAATTTAACAATCATTCGTACATTATATCTGCTTTTGGTTGAAATGATTACCTGATAATTCTTTCAATCTCTGGGGAATTTCGGGATTTTGAGATTTGGAAATTTTGGAATTTGGGGATTTTGAGATTTGGAAATTTTGGAATTTGGGGATTTAGGAATTTGGTGATTTAGGGATTTGGAAATTTGGGAATTTAGAAATCTAGGAATTTTGGGGTTTAGAGATTTGGAAATTTTGGAATTTGGGGATTTAGGGATTTGGAGATTTTGGAATTTGGGGATTTAGAAGTTTGGAGATTTAGGAATTTGGGGATTTAGGAATTTAGGGACTTAGGGATTTGGAAATTTGGGAATTTAGAAATCTAGGAATTTTGGGGTTTAGAGATTTGGAAATTTAGAAATTTGGGGATTTAGGAAATTAGAGATTTAGGAATTTGGGGATTTAGGAATTTGGGGATTCAGAGATTTGGAGATTTAGGAAATTGGGGGTTTAGAGATTTGGAAATTTATGATTTTGGGGATTTATAGATTTGGAAATTTAGGAATTTGGTGATTTAGGAATTTACGGACTTAGGGATTTGGAAATTTGTAACTTTAAAAATTTGAGGTTTCAATCATTTTAAACAACCCTTAAAAAAAGTGTCAACCCTTAAAAAAATTGTCAACCCTTAAAAAAATTGCCAACCCTTAAAAAACTTGTCAACCCTTAAAAAAACAACCCTTAATAAATCACACTGCTGAATAAATGTATAGACACCGTTAAAAGAGAACAGAGTTGTAAAATAAAATTCAGAAAATTAATAAACGTTGAAATTTCATCGGCACGAAACTCGGTGTTCTTTGTTCTTCGATCCTGAGGAAACTTTTCGGCGCGGAAGAAAAGCGTGAAAAAAAATGTGTTCTCGATGGAGTTCGATAACAAGGGGTGGTCTTTCCGATTTTCCAGTGACACCCGTTTTAGACTGTTGTTCGGGGTCATTAACCCTTGAAGAGAGGAAAACGAAGGCACATACGAGAGACAAAAGAGGGTGGGGGGGATAAAGTTAAGGGGAACTGTCTAAATGCACGCAAAAATGCCATAAACCAGTATGGCGTAATAACCGCAGTGTCTGTGCGGTTAGAGAGGGATGGAAAGGAAGGGAATAAGACAGGAAAAGGGAGAGGATAAAGAGGGGTGTGGGAGGGTTGAAACGGTGACAAAGGGAAGTGCGATAGTCTTGGAAAGACAGTTGGGGCTCCACCACGCGTTATATTCAATAAAACCCAAATGTACCGCAAGAGACCTTTTTTCTATACCCTTCCTACTGTTAAGCCATTTTTGTCTCGGCACGATGCCAGTTTCTTGCGTTCTTTCTTTATGGTACATGCGATACACTTAGGTACTCACGTGACAATTCGTGTAAACCTATGATTATTTCGTTTAATTATTTCGTTCAAACTTGTGACTGTGTTTATCACTTTAAAATTACTGTGTAAGGGTAGTCACGTGAACATATGGGATTTGATGTGAACATATGGGAACATTTAGTGAATCATTTTATACATTTTTTTTTTTACCAAAATTACTATATTGAATTTTAATTATTGAATACCAGAAATGTTTATAAATAATCTCCTTTATAATAATTAAACACTGAAACGATTGTATTATGCATATATCATGAAGTTAGTAGTAAGTCTGACTATATACTGATTTTTCTACTTTCTGACTAAAAGCGATTTGTGTACAAGTTTCTTGAGTAAAATTCCAATTTTTATTTACGGTATCTAGTTTATAATTAATTGAAGATCTAGGGATATAGGAATGTGAAGATTTAGGGATATTGAAACATAAAAATATTGAAATACTGAGACATTGAGACACTGATATTTAAGGGTTGATTAAGGACGTATGATACTGTACATATTACATACATGTGCATATGTGCATGTACATATGTGTGTATACTGGTTCATACAAAAATTTGACTTAGTATTTCATATATTGCATACATTTTTCAGTCACTAACTCTTATTATACAAAAGGAAAGAATTTGAACATAATGTGCAATGAATGTATTCCTGTTGAATGTATTAATTAATTCTGTTTGAACAGTGATTCAAAAAACTAGTTTCATTGAAGCTTTTAAAATTGGCCGTTTCCTATTACGTACCGTAACACGAAGGCTGTAAAGCTCGAGGACCGTCACTGCCATTCGTCGAAGTTTATTTTACGTAAGCGACGAAACTCGCCCCGAGGCGGTGTAAAATGTTCCGGATTCTTTTACCTCCCTCTCGAAACCCCCGGCCATTCTTTTAACCGTGGATATTTTTCCTCTCCGTCTTTCTTTTGTTGTTGTTGTTGTTGTCGTCCTCCTTCTTTGGTGGCAAAACCAAGAAAGTTACCCTTGGGACAAAGATAATCCCTGTAACGAGGAGAGGAGCATCAAAGCGGCGCGCTCTCTGTTTTTGATGGGAATTAATTTGGATCTTGTTTTAATTAAAAGAGGATCCGTCTGCGAAGGGCTCTCTCAAGGAGACTTCTTAAGCGAACCGGAACCGACTGTCCACGATTGTTTCTGCGCCGCGGGATTTTTCAAATAGCCGCACCGATCGATCAATAGCTGAATTTACCGGCTGATTTAACAGACCGCTAACCGTATTGTCATCGATGCGTCCGATAATTATCGTTGAATGAGTCGATCAATTTCATCGAGGTTGGACCAGTTTCAGTATTATCTTGATGGATCCTGCAGCTCTTCGAGTTTCAGTCTTATTGTCGGGGAGGAACTCCGAGTTCTAATTCATTGCTACCGGAGCGTGAAATTGCTAGAATATCTGGGAATCTGGTTCATAAATACGGATGAATTTGAAATTTTGAATGTTTCGATTGTTAGTATTTTCTCGTGAGATGATACTTGATTACCGGAGAACGATGGTTTATTGGGGTTTGAGTTAAAATTTCGAGAAATTTGTGTTGGGGAGTTGTAAAGTTGAGAATTGAGGATTTAGGGATTTCGGGATTGGGGATTTGGGGATTTGAGAGTTGGAGAAATTGGGAATTGGGGAAATTAGGAATTGGGAAATTAGGAATTGGGGAAGTTGGGATTTGGGGAAATTAGGAATTGGGGAAATTTGGAATTGGAGAAATATGGAATTGGGGAAATTTGGAATTGGGGAAATTATGAATTGGGGAAATTTGGAATTGGGGAAATTTGGAATTGGGGATATTAGGAATTGGGGAAATTAGGAATTGGGAAAATTTGGAATTGGGGAAATTAGGAATTGGGAAAATTTGGAATTGAGAATTTGGAAATGGGGATAATTGGGAATTAGGAAAATTGGGAATTGGGGAAATTGGGAATCGGGGAAATTATGAATTGGGGATTTGAGAATTAAGATAATTTGGAATTGGGAAAATTATGAATTCGGGAAATTGGGAAATTGGGAATTTGGGGATTTAGGAATTTTTGTATTAGAAATTGGAAATTTAGAAATTTGATAGCCAGAAATATATCTAGCTAAGAATGAAAAATCCAGGAACTCAGATCCGAAAATCTCAGAATGTAGAAATTATCAATTAATTCCATACCTCTAGAGAAATTTAAAATTCCATAAAACATAAACCTATTATCCAAACATTTCCAAAACACAAAAACGTATGAACTCAAAACATTTAAATTATTAATTCCATATATATCGAAATATTTAAACTTGTAGTGAATTCTGGAACAAAAGCACAGAAAACATTAAGGGCACGACAGTACGTCAGCACCGGTGAACGAGTTAATTATCACGAATTCAGGGAATGAAATTCTTACGTTTTTCGAGTTTCTCGTTGACAGGATATCCCAGTTGCTGACGGCACGAGGGAGGCCAACGAAGCTCGTGAAATTCCATGAAGCTCCACGGGGGTTGAATGGTATGGGGATGTTATTGGGTCGCGGCCACTTAATATGCAAATACATCGTAGAGACGGCTCGCTGCTACTGCTGCCGGTGTTCACCGTAACCAGAGCAGACGATGGCCAACGGGACCAATACTTTAATTTGCATTTAAAATTGCTCAAGGGTTGACAGCCACCTTCTTCCCTCTCCCTCGTATTTTGGCTCTGAAACGAATGCTCCGACATAATCGCTGCTGGATGAATTGAACAACTTATTCGATACCTAACTCGTTTTTCAGATTTTTATCCTGTCTCTTGTATCTCTTCTCACTTTTCACCCTAATTCTTTCAAACTGGTCATATGTTTTTTAAATATTTTTTTCTTATCCAGTTGACTTGGAACTCTTGACTTTATGCAAGACTTAACACCCTAATAAAATAATTTTACGTGTATCCTTAGATAATTTGAGGTTAATTTGTTAGCTTTGGTTTATGGTTGCGATGGTTCCATTAAAGGACCAAGCTACAGATGTAATGTATAATGTATATCCATATTTAATTTTGTAACAAGTATGATTTGAAAGTTCGTCATTGACTAATCTGAAATTTAATGATACATGATAAGATGATTATATCAGACTTGATTATTGAGTGAATGCTATTTTATAGAAGAAGGATCTAGCATTACATCTTAAGGGTTGAAACCGCGACACAGTGAATCGAATGTGTATTTTGGTATTTCGCGTTGGAACGAAAAATGTTGTCGCAAACAAGCCTCGAGTTGTTCATCAACATTTATCAAGCACACCAGGCGGATTCAGCGTGGAAAGTTATAAACGCAACACTTAATTTGAACAGGGTGGCGCGGAATTATTTCCCGAGCAACGGGCGTGTTTGCTTTCCAATCGAAGCGTGTACAATAAATGTTTGAACGAAATTTCACAAACAAGTCCTCCGCGTTCAGGAGACGCGACGTTCGCGCTATTTCGAATTTAGTTTTACAGAGATTTCGTGCCCACGCGGTGCTTGTTCGATGTCGCAATAATATCGCGCCGAGCGAATAAATCCTCACCGTCGTACAAAAAGCACGGCTGGCAAAGCTCGGATGTGCCGTTTTGTTTGTATTAAACAACAACGAAAATATGCCGGACGATCGACGTGCCAATTGACTCGGGGAACGTTGCAGTTGATTCAAATGCCTAAATCAAATAAATAACACTGTTCGATTTGTCGTTGATTAAGATACTGTGACATTTGTTTGTAAGGATATTGCTAGTAGATTATGTTAACATGTGATGAACACATTCACACATGTGATGAGGCCATGCATTTCTGACATTTGTGACATGTGACCATATTTCTGACCGCATGTATTTCTGACTAGGTACAGTTATGACAGCATACATTCAAGAATACATTTTGACCACATGTGTTTATGACCAGATACATCTATGATCAGGTGTATTTGTGACTACATATGTTTATGACCACATATGTTTATGACCAGATGTATTTGTGACTACATATGTTTATGACCACATACATTTTTGATTACACATATTCGTGACCAGATACATGTATGACCACATGTATTTTTGATTACATATACTCGTGACCAGATACACATATGACCACATACATTGTGACTACATATATTTGTGAGCACATATATGTACGTATGAGCAGATACACATATGACCACGTACATTTTTGACCACATATACTCATGACCAGGTTCATGTGTGATCACATACATCGTAAACATATGATCAGTAATGAAATTGATTTCCATCAGCATTTCAAACATTCCTCTAATATTCTGTTAAAAGTGGTCCACATATGTCCAGACTTTTAAGAACGTATTTTAACATCTCCAACTCCCATATAAATGACGAATTCGAATGTTTGCAGAATAAGTAAACGTAGATGGTTGTACGGAAGTGGTAGCCCATATAAAGAGTATCAGGTAACAGTAAAATCCAGTTAGCCAGTTTCTCTTTAACCCGAATTACCATAGAAGGCAGGAGGCTCGTTCCCGTTCGGATTTCTCCCTTGTTCGTCGCCGTGAGCAACAATTAAACTCGAAGATTTGAACCGTTTCCCTGGCAGCAAGGTACATTTCACTTCGGACGATCACTGAGAATGCAACATCCGTGTTTACTGGAAGTCGACAAGACTCCGGCGGATTGGCTGGCGGATGGAATCGCGATATTCGGTAGTCCATGAAACGGTTGCCCTCCCACAGGAAACGATTTCACCCCAAACTACGACGGAAAGTTCACCGCAGAACGATACGTTCGATGTCGCTTTACTCCTCGCCGAGTGCCTCTCCTTCCGACTCGTTTCTCTCCCTTTCCGTGATCCGACCTCTTTTTCCCTCTCTCTCTCTCTCTCTCTCTCTTCTCTGTCTCTGTCTATCTCCTCGGGAAGGCTCGTATCTGTTGCTTCTTCTTCTTCTGGATGTTTGAACCGAGCCAAGGGATGGGCTGCGCGACGTAGAAAGGGTTGCCAGGATTGTGAACATACCGCAACAGGCTTGTAGCTTCGTATCGTCGATCCCTTCGGGGCGACTGTAATTTACCACGCTGCTTCTTCAGGTAACGAGCAACGGAACCACGCCAAATTCACAGCAAATTCGACCTTTAACGTAGATAATGCCGGATACTCATTTTTAACCGAACATCCTGCTGCCATTTTGATCGCTGCCCACGGATCTGATGAGTAATTTTATTTTTACTGAACAGATTCTTTGCTTCGAAGGAAAAGAAATGTTTGACTGTCTGTGAAGGAGGATCTTTGAAGTCTAGTGAAAAGGTCTAATGAATAAGTCTAGTGAAGTTTGACGATTCTTCAGAAGTTGGGTGTTCTTGAAGTTATGGACTCTGGAGTACGTTGTGTAAGAGCGACATGCAGAAATTTTGGAATTTTGGAATTTGAGAGTTTAGGGAAGTGGGAATTTAGGGATTTGGGAATTTAGGAATTGGGGAATTAGGAATTGGGGAATTAGGAATTTGGGGATTTAGGGATTTGGGGATTAAGGGATTTGGGGATTTAGTAATTTGGGGATTTAGGGATTTGGGGAATTAGAAATTGGGGAATTAGGAATTGGGGAATTAGGAATTGGGGAATTAGGAATTGGGGAATTAGGAATTGGGGAATTAGGAATTGGAGAAATTGGGAATTGGGGAAATTAGGAATTGGGGATTTGGAAATTGGGAAAATTGGGAATTGGGAAAATTTGGAATTGGGGATTTGGGAATTGGAAAAATTGGGAATTGGGGAAATTTGGAATTGGGGATTCGGGAATTGGGAAAATTGGGAATTGGGGAAATTAGAAATTGGGGAAAATTGGGAATTGGGGAAATTAGAAATTCGGGAAATTAGGAATTGGGGAAATTAGAAATTGGGGAAATTAGAAATTGGGGAAATTAGAAATTCGGGAAATTAGAAATTCGGGAAATTTAGGAATTTTGAAACCTAAGAATTTGTAGATTAAAAAATTTGAGGTCTGTAATTTTGCAATAGAAGCACAAGAAAATTTCAGAACCTGATGATTGAAATAAATTCAGTTGTCACTTGGAAAACAGGAATGAAATTCTTCCGAGCAATCGGTTTTGTTAAACAATCGTATTTTTCGATTTGACGAGAAAGAAATATTTGATGTTTTCTCTTGGTAAGTGAACGATGAAATACAATACGTGTTCAAAAAACCATAACAACGGTATCGAATAACGTTCGGTTTGATTCCACTTTTTTCTTCCATGTTTTATTTTCAAGATCAATTTACTTCAAAAATGTTTTCTACCTTTTTTGTCTTGTTTATTGTTTTTCCTCAATCTACAAACACACAACATGAAACTGTTATTGATTGCCTGCGTTCATCGTATTTTACTCGTTTTTAATAAAGTCCCAAGATGTTGGCATCTTTTAAAAACACTTAATCACTTAAGAAACAGTTTTAATACAAATTCACTGTTTTTTTTTCAAACAATTCTCAGAAAACGGAGATAAAATAAGTAATTAAATACTGCGTTAAACAAACGTATTTAAATTTACATTTCAGCTTAATTCTTTTCTCTTCGTTTTAATTAACAAAGGCTCTTAATTAAATTGTTCACCGTAGACAAACTTGCTGTAACATTCTTGTATCATCCACTGACACTTCATCGTTTATTTAGCCGGCTGTTCTGTCCGTAATTTCATAATAATCAGGGGTGAAATAATCAAAACGCGTAATACCGTTCGGCAGAAAATTGATGCAATTATTTGTGTAATGCTGACGTACGTCGACGAATTAATAAACAATGCTATTATATTATTAAATCGCGGATCGTGTAACGCGAATGGCTCGTCAAGCAAATAATTTGAAGCAGCGTGCCTGTCGAAATTTGTTATTTAAATAGTTCTTGCAATTTCGCATGAAATTAAACGATACCGATACACCACTTTTATTGTATCGATTAATCGGACTTGTCGTAGATGTTAGACTGGAAATTTATTTTATGATCACGTTGTTTATTTCACTTTTCATTCATTTTCAATATGAACATAATTTATTTTACTTTTTGTCATTTTTTATTTTTCAATATCAACACGTTACTTTACGTTTCATCATTTTTTATTTTTCGAAATAAACACGTAATTTTACTTTTTATTGGAAATTGGGCTATTTGGATGCTGGGAAATGTGGAAATTGGAACATTGGAAAATTGGAAAATTGGAAAATTGAGAAATGGGGAATTGGGAAATTGGGAATTGGAAAATGGAAAATTGAGAAATTGAGAAATTGGAAAATTGGAAATTGGGATATTGGGAAATTGGGATATTGGGAAATTGGAGAATTGAGAAGTTGAGAAATTGGGAAATTGGAAAATTGAGAAGTGGGGAATTGAGGAATTGGGAAATTGGGAAATGGGGGAATTGGAAAATGGAAAATTGAGAAATTGGGAAATTGGAAAATGAGAAAATTGGGAATTTGAGGGATGGAAAATTGGAAATTGGGACATTAGGAAATTGGAAAATTAGAAAATTGGGAATTTCAGGGATTGGAAAATTAGAAATTGGGATATTGGGAAATTGGAGAATTGGAGAATTGGAGAATTGGAGAATTGGAAAATTGTGAAATTGGAAAATTAAAAATGGGAAAATTGGGAAATTTGAAAATCCACAAATCTTCACACACAGCCAAAGTATTATTTTTATATCAAATAAATGATTGTAATACTTCCTTCTATTTGCACAATTTTATTTCCGATATTTTATTTACAAGTTTATAAAATATTTAAGACTAGTACTTTTCAGCAAATCATTTAAATATCAGCGACTAAATTTCGTCTCGATCAGGTTACAAAAATTCCAGCGCACGATTTTCTCGAGCAACAAAGGGGTTGCGATTTGAATATTTATAAGGAAAGAAGGCCTCGTGAAATTCTCAAGTAGGTTTACAGATGTCGGTACGATTTGGCAACCCTTTGAATAAAATTAATGATACCCGAATCGATTACATTTATTTCCACGATTTCCCTTTGAAAGCAAAATTCTGCAATAAAAATTATTTCAAACTGCACTATTTCTAATAACCGAAACGTGTTGCACAATTGCAAATATTTGAAGCACCGAAATATTTCTTTTTACACAATTTTTTGTACCGAATATAAAATATGTCCATATGAAAATACGTCCACCGTACAATTCATTTCGGATACATTTAGAATTCGGTGCTTATTTGCTGGCAAATGGTTGATTAAAACCGTTTCGATAGGAAGTCGCGAAACAATAAAAGCTTCCGTTGCGCGAACGATGGCGTTTTGCCCCTAACGCGAATTCAAAGTTCTCGATGAAATTCGATCGGGAAATTCATCCAGTCGCCGGATTTTAATTCGTTTCGCTTGTTTTCGGTTTTCGAAGCATTTCGGCGACAAACCCGCCCCGGAAAGGAAAAAATATTACCGCTGTAACGGGGGTGGAAAAAAAAAAAAGGAACGAAAACACGAGAACGAAACCTATTATCGATGAACGTTCATCGAAAAATACGAAACATTGTATCGGGGCTTTAAATGTATTTAATTGTCGAGTGCGTTTCAGAGCGAAACACGTGCACCATGCACACAAAATGTTTATTACGAATAATCGATCGGAGGGGATAGAAAGAGGACACGAGTCGAGGAGAGGAACGAGAGAAAAAAAATAAATTGCTCTTGGTTGCTTGTTTATCGCTCGGTTGGTATCATGAATTCATGTCGGAATCGCGTTAATTGTGCGCATCCGTTCAAAAATAAATCACCGGCATCAATTTATTGAGATAAATCGCAAGTTGTTCGTTATTTACAGAGATTCGCTAATATAGTATTGCTTTAATACAGATATTCATCGGACGAGTTTTCATATCTCGATACTTGCGATTTGGAAATTGGAAAATGAAGCTACGTATTTGAAAACTCAGATGTTCAATGTGTAATAATTATAATTTTTAATAATTTAAAAAATAAGTATATGTGTGTATATTATTTTGGATTGGAGAATTGAGAATTGGGGAAATTTGGAATTGGGAAATTTGGAATTGGGGAAATTGGGAATTGGGGAAATTAGGAATTGGGGATTTGGGAATTTGGGAATTGGGGAAATTGGGAATTGGGGAAATTAGGAATTGGGGAAATTGGGAATTGGGGAAATTTGGAATTGCGGAAATTAGGAATTGGGGATTTGGGAATTGGGGAAATTGGGAATTGGGGAAATTTGGAATTGGGGATTTGGGAATTGGGGAAATTGGGAATTGGGGAAATTTGGAATTGGGGAAATTAGGAATTGGGGAAATTTGAGAACTGAGGAAATTGATAATTGGAGATTTGGAAATTAGGGAAATTGGAGAGTAAGAGTATTGGAAAATTAGAAAATTGGGAAATTGGAGAATTGGAAAAGTGGAAAATTGGGAAATTGGAGAATAGGAAAATTGGAAAATTGGGAAATTAGAGAATAGGAAAATTGGAAAATTGGGAAATTGAAAAATTTATAAAGCTCCGAATCAGAAAACTCAGAAATTCAATACCCAAGAACAATAATTAAAAATAATTTAAAAAATAACAATAAACCACGTAAAATCGTAGAAACTCAGTTTCTAATAATTAAAAATAATACCAAATGTATATTCCAAAAAACGAAATTATACATTCATAAATTTAACAAGTGACATAAATGCAACATACATAAAATTCGAATAGATAATATTTGTTATCGTTGATATTTGCATACGACATCGACATTAAACCGGAAATTTCTTGAAGCTTGATAACTTTTAGCCGGTCTTCTATTACAGTTCCTAGAAACTCGCTGGAAAAACATCCACTTTTCTCTCCTTCTCTGTTCGCTTTTCCAGTCTGGATGCGTTCACCTTAAATTACGACACGACTTGCCTCTCTCTTTCCCTCGGCCTCTGCTCCACGTCTGTTCTTCTCTCTCGTCGGATTAAGCATCGAGTAACCGATTGTAAATACGTTGGCGGGGGTCGCGAAGACGTGGAAAAGGGGAATTGAAGTTTGCCGAGGTTGTAAGAGGAGACGCTGGTAAATATCTTCCTTACCTTCTCCTCGTTTTCAACGTCTGCCGTCTACTTCCTTTTACTTGCACGAATTCTCCAACCGATAGTATGTTCAGACTCCCGATTGCACCCATGGATTTGCCCCCTTCGACATTCAAACAGAATCGATTAATTTGTAACGTCTATTACGACATTTACACATACTTACTGACCATCTGTTTCAATTTTCTGCTGTTTTAATTTTTTATATAAGTCGGACATTTTAGATACAAGTCGGCCATTTTAAATGTAAGTCGGTCATTTTCGATATATGTTAGTTATTTTGAATATAAGTCGATCATTGTGCTTATAGGTCGGCCATTTTTTATATAAGTCGGCCATTTTAGATACAAGTCGGCCATTTTGAATGTAAGTCGGTCATTTTCGATATAAGTCAGCCATATTGGATATAAGTCGATCATTTTGTTTATAGGTCAGCCATTTTGGATATAAATCGGCCATTTTGAATGTAAGTCGATCATTTTCGATATAAGTCAGCCATTTTGGATACAAGTCGGCCATTTTGTGATGAACCTTGTGTGCAACGATAACTTCTGCTAATTCAACAGTTTCCTAACATTCTCACAATCAATAATGAATATTTCTTATATTGTAGAAAGAAATATTCCTTGTAATTTTCCTCGTAAATTAAAACTAGTAAACTAACTAAAAACAAGTAGTTAAAAAACTAGAAACAAGAAACATGGTTGAAGTCATGCATAAAAATCTTGTAAAATCTAATTTAGCAAAGGTAAAGTTTGTAGAACGAATTTTTATTCGTTAAAAGTTCCGTTGATGAAGTAAAGGTGATATTCGAATGGTATTCATTATTCCATAATAAAGGAGATCACCGTCAAAGCAGATGAAAATCAAATAGGTTCCGCGAAAGAGAATTAAATGAATGAACTCTGAAATTGAAAGAATTAATTTTTAATTGAATGCCTCCTTTTTTTTTACGTTTACTCTAATAACGTTTCCAACTTTCCGTCATAAATAAGAGGAATTTCCCTTTGTTCAAATAAATTTTCGCGATTTTTAATTATGCGAACGGAATGTCCGATTTAAAAAGAATTATTCAACGAAGCCTCCGAGAACGTAATAATCTCCGAGAACGAGGTATGTCAAAGTAAATTACGAAGTAACAATGATCCCCGTAACAATAGTATAATTAAAAGATCGAAATTTGATACAGCATGCAGAGAATAATAATTTACCGGCGGTAAGGTATTTTCCTTGCGAATAATGCATTTAAAGCGCTTAAATATTTGTTTCTCCTGAATCTGTTGCGGATCAAAAGTGTTGAAATCGGATTAAGGAATACGGTGCGCAATAGAAAAGTCGAATTCAAATATTTGGAGTTCCTCCGACGGAAGAGGATTTTCCTCCACCTTGTTCTTCGTTTAGAGTACCTAAATAATTATCTCTATGTGCTATTGTAAAATCTCCAGGTGTTCGACTCGTGTTGCAAGTTCTCGCTACCTTCTTCGAAATTTAATACCCGGCATACAATTCAATTGCTTCGCGTTTAACTTTCTAATGACGTTAAATTGAGATTGCTGCCGGCTTTATATTATTAATGATCTCCGTTTCAAACTGAATTACGACATAACGATAATTTAACGAGCTTATGGGATTTAATGGGAAAAGTCATTTCGAGTGTTTTGTATGATCATTTTTTGGTTTTCGAAATATGCAGGTAATTTTAGTTTTTATTGGGAGTTGGGTGATTTGGGTGCTGGAAAATTGGGAATTGGGGATTTGGAATTTGGGGAAATTGGGAATTGGGGATTTGAGAAATGGGGGATTAGGAATTGGGGAAATTGGGAATTGGGGATGTAAGAATTGGGGAAATTAGGAATTGGGGAAATTAGGAATTGGGAAAATTGGGAATTGGGGAAATTAGGAATTGGGGATTTGAGAATTTGTGGAAATTTGGAATTGGGGAAATTAGGAATTGGGAAAATTGGGAATTGGGGAAATTAGGAATTGGGGAAATTAGGAATTGGGGATTTGAGAATTGGGGAAATTTGAAATTGGGGAAATTGGGAATTGGGGAAATTTGGAATTGGAAAAATTGGGAATTGGGGAAATTTGGAATTGGGGAAATTGAAAAAGTGGGAATTGGAAAAGTGGAAATTGGAAAATTGGGAAATTAAATTACTTCCATCATTGTAATATTGAAATAACTAGTTTAGTCGACCTATTATATCTATAAAAGACCCAAAGCAGTCAACAAAAGTCATGAAATTCGACCAAATAATGTCAGTAATCATAAGATCACGTTTCGATATTTTAATAAAATCACCCGGAACATAAAACGACACTCAGAAGCTTCCTTCACCAGAAATCCGTACCGAAACGTTGGTCGACGACAGACGAAAAGAAAATTCCATGACGTGTCGCGAGACGTTTCCTTAGATGGCCTGTTTCTCTAAGACGATTACTTTGATATAAAAAAAAAGAGAATTAAAGATGTCAAGTTGAAAAGTGGAACTTTAACGTACAAGGCAAACGACGTTGGACGAGAGGATACGCAAGAGATTCGGTAAAGGAACATATTGAAAGAAGCATAAAGAAGAAGAAGAAGAAGAAGAGACAACGTTGAAGGATCCCTTCAGGCAAAAGGTAGCTAAGGAATGCCGTGGTTGAAAGGACGGGAACAGCTTGTCGGAGCTATCTTCTTCATCGACCTTTTACAATTCAACTCTTCGTTTTTCTTCATCTTTCCTTGTATCAATTCTACATTCTTTCATCTGCTAAGAAAATCGTAACTTTTGATCGTGAACCTTTCTGGGAGCATAAGTTAGGTTTGGTTGTTACAATTTGTTATACGATTTTCTGTTTTGATGTTACATAGGAAAGTGTGGTATGATTCATTTAATTCGTGGTTAAAATTTCTTTAATTACTCTAATGACTGGTTTAAGAAATTCATACTGAGGATCAGTTTTTATTTTTCGAAAGAAACTCGTAAGTTTAGTTTTTATTAGAAATTGGACTGTTCGGATGCTGGGAAATGTGGAAAGTGGAGAATTGGGAAATTGGAAACCTGAAAAATTGGGATATGGGGAAATTGGAGACCTGGAGAATAGGGAAATTAGGAAATTGGAGAATTAAAAAATTGGGAAATTGAGGAATAGGAAAATTGGGAAATTGGAAAAGTGAAAATTGGGAAATTGGAGATCTGGAGAATTGGGAAATTAGGAAATTCTAGAATTGGAAAATTGGGGAATAGGGAAATTGGGAAATAGGAGAATTGGAAAATTGGAAAATTGGGGAATAGGAAAATTGGGAAATTGGAATATTGGAAAATTGGAGACCTGGAAAATTTGGAAATTAGGAAATTGGAAAATTGGAAATGGGGAAATTGGAAAATTGGGAAATAGGAGAATTGGAAAATTGGGAAATTGGGGAATAGGAAAATTGGAAAATTGGAAATTTAAGAAAATAAACTCATAGCATTAAATTTGTGAATATAGAAGAAAACAATAGAATTTGAAGCGATTTGAAGGTAAGGCAACGCCCTGTTTAGTAGGAACGGTTTGCCTTTTACATTACATTTATTTTACTCGATTTTTCACGGAACAAATGTCTTCGGGGCTTTACCAGTCGGTTAGGAAAATACTTTCATAATACTTGGCTCTCCCTTTTCAACCAAGCGTCGGTTCGTCCTCTCTTTTCGCCTTTGTTTTCCACCAAGCTTTACTTTCTTTCTTTCTTGGCTGACAAGGCAGGAACCAAGGAATAAAATAATAAAGGGAACCGTGGACCGAGACACGACAACCAACCACCCTTCTTCTTTATGTGCCCCTCGGCTCGTGTTTGTTGCGTCTAGTAGCGAGAACTAATATCGCGGATCTTTGATGCTATACAAAGGAAATTTTTTGGATGGCTCCGATGTTGTGATTTGCTGTTAAGCGATTTTGGATGAATAACCATTACCGTGGTACTGGAATTTTTCATTCTTATTATGATTCATTTGCGCGATCTCGAATGGTCAACAAAATTTAACCTTTTCAGGTTAATAAATATTGTTAGGTAATTGTAGGTACTAGGTAATGTTAGATAGGGAAATTGGGAGTTGGGGATTTGTGAATTGGGGAAATTGGGAATTGGGGAAATTTGGAATTGGGGATTTGAGAATTGGGGAAATTTGAAATTGGGGAAATTGGGAATTGGGGAAATTTGGAATTGGGGATTTGAGAATTGGGGAAATTGGGAATTGGGAAAATTTGGAATTGGGAAAATTTGGAATTGGGGAAATTTGGAATTGAGGAAATTAGGAATTGGGGAAATTTGGAATTGGGGATTTGAGAATTGGGGAAATTGGGAATTGGAAAAATTTGGAATTGGGGATTTGAGAATTGGGGAAATTTAGAATTGGAGAAATTGGGAATTGGGGAAATTTGGAATTGGGGAAATAGAAATTGGGAATTAAAATAGTATTTTTGTTGAAATATTAATAAATTTGTTTAATATTTATTCTAAGGAACAAATATTTGATGCAATTTATTCGCACGAGAAAATAACCGGTGTAATTAAAGATCAGGCATTGTAGAATATTACGGGGAAAGCAGCTTGCATCCCTTATTTTCTTGGACGTCCTTGTTTTCCTTGCAAACACGGGACGAGTGAGATTCTGTGATGAGTATTATTAGCTCTTAAGTGAATGCAATTTCGAAATCTTGATTAATCTCGTCGTAAACGGTGACACCTTTATTTATGAAGAAATTATGCTTGCAAGCTGCAATGCTTTTGTTCCTGTAAAAGACCTGGACGGACAAAGGGTTAATTAATAAATAAAGCGTTTTGTTTGGGAACGGGAGGACAAGTTTGTAATGGTTATAATTATTAGGTGAATGTAATTTTATATTGTTTGCTTTTTTTTCGTTTTTATTAATTTGGGAATTTTTAGATTGTACTTTGTAAATATCAAATTTCTATAATTTTGAATTTTTAAGTTCTCGAGATTTTTAGTTGGGACAATTTTGATTGGGAAATTAGAAAATTGGAAAATTGGGAAATTTAAGAATAAGAAAATGTAGATTTTGGAAAATAGACAAATTAGAAAATTTGGCAATGAAAAAAATTCAGAAATATGCAAATCTTCAAATCTACAAATCAACAAACCAGCAAATCTGTAAATTTGAAAATCTAAAAATCTACAAATCAATAAATTTAAAAACCTAAATATCTAAAAGATCATACCTTTAAATGTCTTCAAATCTAAGAACAGAAAACTAAATCCTGAAAAGCATCGGAATAAAAGTAAACCTCGACAATTAATTACAAAGCCAGCGTTCGTCAAGAGACGATTCCGACAATTCGAAAAGACTGAATTCGAAGATGTTGGGTTTTCGATTCCCCAGAAACAAGCGGTTTCTCTTGATCGTCAAAGGGAAGACGGAGCTGGATACGTTGACTCCGTCTCTCGAGTCCCCGGTGATAATTCAAGAGGAAGCTCTGAACGTCGATGAGAGTCGACTGATTGCGAGTCACGAGGAGGAAAAGGGCTACTTCTCTCTCGCAGTTTAATGAAGTTACCAACGAAATCGGCGAAACAAGTCGGATATAGTCTCCGTCAATCGTTATCCTTGATCTTCGATTCCTTGCTTCTCCGTAAAATAATTTAAGGAAACGTCTTTCTACAAATTTCGATTCTCCATTGAACAAACACAAAAGCACAATCTTTTTTTATCTGATTAAAGATGTCACATTTAGACAGACATTTAATTGCAGTGAAAATACAAGTCCAACTGCAGTGTGCGTCATGTGCGTCACATGACATGTGGCTGTAAGGGGTAAAACATTGTCAGCTATTTGTCTTATTCGGCGATTTTCTGTATGGTAATTTTCTGGATGAGAGAATGAATATTTAAATACGAAAAGAGCAGAACGATCTGAGAAAAGAATGACCGGGCTTCCGGTGATCCTCCCGAGAGTCGGAACTTCGCAATCACGTTCCACGATAGTTTCTCATTAGTCGAAGAGTGTAGGGAATACGGTGGCTGTGCTTGGCATCTAAACTGTAGTTTGCTCTTTCCTGGACTTGCGATAGTTTGATATCGAACGAGCGAATCGAAGGTACGTTGGCCTGTGAACATGGAACGATATCCTCCTGGAATTGCTTCGGATTGCCATTTCCTTACCTTCATTCTCAACAATTCGTCTATCATCGAAAATCGAACGCACGCGGCCATCTTATACAATCTTGCTTCTTATACTGATCAGTGTTCGAGGCATTCGGGGATATATAGATGTGGGATGTGGAATATTTGGGAATATTGGAATTTAGGGATATTTGGATTTGGGGTAAATTTTTGGAGTCGATTTGAAGATTTAGGAATTGGGGATGTGGGATATTAGGGACATAGGAATTTGGGGATTTGAGAATTTGGGGGTTTGAGAATTTGGGGATTAGGAATTTGGGCATTTTGGAATTGGAAAAATTAGGAATTGGGGATTTGAGAATTTGGTGATTTGGGAATTGGGGACATTGGGAATTGGGATTTGAGAATTGGGGGATAAGGTATTTGGGGATTTTGGAATTGGGGAAATTAGGAATTGGGGAATTAGGAATTTGGGGATTTTGGAATTGGGGAAATTAGGAATTGGGGATTTGAGAATTGGGGAATTAGCAATTTGGGGAAATTAGGAATTGGGGATTTGAGAATTGGGGAAATTGGGAATTGGGGAAATTGAGAATTGGGGAAATTGGGAATTGGGAAAATTGGGAATTGGGGATTTGAGAATTGGGGAATTAGGAATTTGGGCAAATTAGGAATTGGGGATTTGAGAATTCGGAATTTTGAAATTGGGGAAATTGGGAATTGGGGATTTGAGAATTCGGAATTTTGAAATTGGGGAAATTGGGAATTGGGGATTTGAGAATTTGGGAAAATTAGGAATTGGGGATTTGAGAATTCGGAATTTTGTAATTGGTGAAATTTGGAATTGGGGATTTGAGAATTGGGAAATTAGGAATTGGGGATTTGGGACTTGGGGACGTAAGAATTTAGGTATATAACAATTTATGAGCCTAGAAATTTTTGAATATAGAAATTTAGTAATATATAAATTTGTGTATGTGGGAAATTAGGGACATAGGAATGTGAGATATAGGAATGTAGTGCAATAAGAATGCAAGGATCTGATGATGCAGATATCTAGGGATTCAAGGATCTGGAATATTAGTATGTGAAGGTATCCAGAGATGTAAAGATCTACGTATGTGTGAATATACTTCTATCAAGGAAACAATAAAAAAACGATTAGTCAAAAGTGAAAGAAGAAGAAAAGAAAAATTGAAGAAAGTGCAATAAAAGAGGGAAAGCTAGTCGTCAGGTTACCCCGCTGTCTCGTTAATTAAGCCGTGCAGAGGTTACAATGACATATCGGAGATATCCAGCGTTTGAACTTTGATGAGAACGATGTCTGTATAGGGATGGTTAATGTGGTGACACGCACTGGGACACCCCAGGAGGGAGTGGCCCAGCCCGGCCATTCTGGTCATTGCTCAGTCGATAATTACTTACCCCCGGCTTAATGTGGGAAGCTCATCAAACTGCCTGTGAAATATCGTTTTAGCGCGCACGTATGCGCTTGGATCAACGACATAACATCGGGACACGTATCACGGATAGCCAACCCGAAATTTATCGTGTTTGTCCCGCAAAAGGGTGTTGGTCGTCGATGATGAAACTTTACGGGGTACGCGTTCGAGGGATGAAAGATTCTATCCTCGTTTACGATATTTCTACACACGTTCCATAAGAACGTGTTAATTAGTGGATGTTTATGAGATGAATTTGGACGAGCTTTTTGTGTGATATTTCTGGTATGTTTTTGTTTTTTAGGGGATTAGAGATTGATGTGCTAATTGTGGGTTTGTTTTCTGTTTCAGAGGGAGAGGCGATTTGGTGCATGATGGTATGTAGTTGATGAATTTTTTAATGGGGTTTTGGGTTTTGGGAAGATTGGGAGGATTGGGAGTTTGGAGATTTGGGGATTTCAGGGGAAATTGGGAATTGGGAATTGGGGAAATTAGGAATTGGGGATTTGAGAATTGGGGAAATTAGGAATTGGGGAAATTGGGAATTGGGGAAATTAGGAATTGGGGATTCAAGAATTGGGGAAATTATGAATTGGGGAAATTGGAATAGGGGAAATTGGAATTGGAGAAATTAGGAATTGGGGATTTGAGAATTGGGGAAATTGGAATTAGGGAAATTAGGAATTGGGGATTTGAGAATTGGGAAAATTAGGAATTGGGGAAATTGGAATTGAGGAAATTAGGAATTGGGGAAATTAGGAATTGGGGATTTGAGAATTGGGGAAATTGGAATTAGGGAAATTAGGAATTGGGGATTTGAGAATTGGGGAAATTAGGAATTGGGGAAATTGGAATTGGGGAAATTAGGAATTGGGGAAATTAGAAATTGTGGAAATGTGAAATTGCGAATGTGTGAAATTCTGTGAAATTCACTACATTCCCATATGTCACATTCCTACATCCCTAATTTCCCACATCCCCAAATTTCTGTACCCCTAAATTCCTATGCCCCCAAATTTCTACACCCCTAAATAATTTCCTACATCCCCAAACTTCCATGTCCCTAAATTGCACCCCTAGAAAATCAATTTAAAAAATTCATGAACTCTCCATTTTTCCCCCATTACTTATCAAAATAAAATGAGTGACTATCGACGTGGCAAGTAATTACCAGACCCTGATAAAGTTACACGTTGTAAGCTTACTTCGTTATTCCGAGTGACGTTTCTTTGCCGTCAATTTTTTCAAAGGTAGATTGGCGCGTAGACACCGTTAAACAGGCGAAAATAAGGAAGCTAGAAAAAGAGAGAACATAGTCTGCGAGTCGAAACTCTCGAAAGAAACGAGGAAAAAGAAAGAAGGGTTATCCAATAGGCTATGTATCGTTACGGATGCAATTAGGTTATTAATTAAGGGTCTAAGCTGCCGGAGAGTGGTTGGTGGGTAGGGAATCTCCTTTCATTGAGTTTTAATGCCCGGTAGAAAGCAATGGTAAGGAGAAAAAATATTCGAAGACGAATGAGAAAGGGCCTGAGAGAATCGCTGCAATCATGCTGATGTTGTTAAGGATAGACTTTTAATTTCACGGATCCTTAATTATTATTTCCAGGGTTAGTTTAAAGGCCAGACCGGTTCGGCCGATATCAATCTGCAACTTTGTGTCTGTAATTGAAGGAGCTTTGAACCATCTTGGGCGAAAGAAACACTGGTTCTTTTTTATTCTACCAGTCGTTCGTCGTAAATAACTCCCTATCTTTTCTTCGTCTTTTCTGTGATTTTTCAATTGAAGAATATTCAAATTTTGGAGCTTGATTTGTGCATTTTCGGAGATTCATTGATATTTCAGTTAATGAAGAAACTAAATGCTACATTTGCGAATCTTGAATTTTGGGATATTTTTTTGAATTTGCAATGTTTTCAGATTTTCAACCCCTAGATCCAGAGATAAGTAGTCAACTTCGAGGAGCCATAATTTTCATAGTTGCAGAAATCCAGCATTTTGTCGTTTATGATACCACTAATTACATATTCGAAAGGAAGCTTGTTGCCCCAGCAATTTCTCTGTAAAACGAATTTTCTTGTGCCCGACACATCGATCCAGTAATCACATAATTTCAATTAACAAACACAATTACCGGCCTATTACGAACGAGCCGTTCGTGCGGCGATCCTTCTGGTTTCCTAACTGGTCCGCGTTCAACCGATGCGTTCTGCGGCAATATTGCACTTAGGGTAGCTCAATGGCGGGTAAAAGCCGCGGCTCTTTCTTCCTGCACTTTGAAACCGCCGCTGTACTTTGGCACAACGGTATGCCGGCAAAATTCAATATCATTGCTCGTCCTTTGAACGCGAACGTCGCTCGTAAACAAACCTTACCGTCGAGAAACCACCCTCCGTTGTTCCGTTTTTTTTCCATTTTCAGCAAACTTTTATCTAATTTCACATTCGATGTGTGCCGGATTTTTTCTACATTTTTCGCGATGCCGAGTTCCGAATGACAAGTTCATCCAACGGTTTGCGAGTCGCATTTCATTTTCGTTACGTGACACTCGATAGCGGTGACCGATTTTGTGCCGAACTAACGCTGACGTTTCTGTTGCGTTGTCGAGGTTTTTTTAGAGTTTTAACTTTGTGAGTGGATTATGCGAGATTATGCTGGAAAAGGGTTTTTGTGTAATGTAATAACAGTTTGGGTCCAGATTCGATTTTGATCAAGGAAGTGTCCAAAAATCATTCATTCATAAAAATGAACAATAAACTTCTATGATCAAAAATAATTCCATCAAGGTTCATAAAAGTATCACAACAAAATTTTGTATAACAAAAAATAATTCCATCACATCAACAAAGACATGAAAATTTCCAAAAAGGCCTCCATAAAAAAGAATAAAATATTTCCACAATAAAAATTAATTTCGTCAGACCATCAATGTTTAACATTTAAAATGAAGGTGTCCAAAAAGACCTCCATAAAAATAAAATATTTCCACAATAAAAATTAATTCCATCAGATCATCAAAGTGCCTAATTTAACCTAACATCTAAAATGAAGGTGTCCAAAAAAGTCCTCCACAAGAATAAAACATTTTCAGCAATAAAAAGTCAGCAGATGAATGTCCTTTGTGGAAAAACAAATTTGTACGAGTAAAAATAATATCTCCGATCATGAAGAACGTGAGATATAAAAGACGCAGGAGCAGCGTCGGTTATTCGAATACAAAGGGTCATCCTCGTCCTTATTATAAGGATACAATGGGTATTGCGTAAGCAGCTTGATCTGTCGACCCCTTGAAATCGAAGAAGATTGTAACTGTAGGGGTAGTTGTTGCCTTCGGGGCGTGTTTCGTTCACAACTCGCTTTATTACACCGTCTTCCTTTTGTTTCGAGATTCTCCCGATGCAGCGACACCTCCGGTATCTTCGCCCTTAGTCCTTTTTTCCGCTCATTCGTCTTCGAAATCTTGCCTTTCGAATCGATAAGTCTGCTTCTCGCGGACGCACTTTCCTGCGAAAATAATTTTCTATATTCTGGAGGAATTATTCAAATTTTTAGTCTTATATGGATTTAATTTTATTGCTTTATTATAACAAATAATTGTAGAGTTTTAGAATAATTGTTAGAATTTTGGAACGTATCAAGGTTAAAAAAATATCGAGGTTTTAAAGAGTGTCTAGATTTTAAAGAATATCAAGGTTTTAAAGAATGTCAAAGTTGTAAAAAATATTGAGGTTTTAAACAGTATATCATTTGAAAAATGTTTCTACAGTTAATCACTGTCGTTACAATTGTAATCGTCCATGATTATCTTGGCTTTCACAATTAACACGCTGGCCGCCATGATGGTCACGTGACCGCTGTGATGGCCACTTGACCGCCATGTTGGTCACACTGCAAGTTTAATTAAATTAACAATTTATATTTACAAGAAGGACAAACGAAAGAACCTATCAATTTTAATGTTCAGATACTAACATGCTAAAAGATGAAATTAAGTATTGTTCTCAATAATTGTCTGACCACAAACATCAGTTTTCACTGAGGGGTTCATGTCAGCAATTTGTGAGAATGTTTTTAGACATTTTTTTAGATGAAAAGTTTTAATTGATCATGTTAACTGTCATGACCACAAGTGAATTTTGCTATATATTTATGGTCCCAGTGATTTTTTAAATTAGTAATATACCAAATGACGATATATGAAATATCGACGAAACGTTAACAGGGTTAATCGTACACGTTCACCGTCCACTGAAAATTGACCTCAAGTTCAGTTTGCCGGACGTGAACTGACGGCTGTGTCCAGCCAGACAGACTGGAAATTAAGCAAACCGTGATACCTGATCATTGTACCGTTTTATATATCTTTCGCTTGGAAGCGTTGATTTTTTTTTTCCACCGGTTAGCGGTCGGCTGGGAAAAGCGACAGGGGTTCGAACGTGCAGAGGGGTGGTTGGTAATTAAGGGTGAAGGGTAGTTCGGCAAGAGTGGGTGGAACGAAGCGTTCCTGGCAATTAATTTTCGCATCGTTTCAGTTTACACTGCCACCACCACCGAAACGTGCTATACACCCCCGGCCCTTAATACCGTGTATCTCTATTCCCTTCGCATGGTCGACGAAAATACAAGTATACGGTGATACAGGACGATAAGGAAACGTTGTGACGCTTTCTACCATACGGTTTAGGTATCTTCATGTGTTAATACCGTAATTAATATGCGACGTGTCTCCCTGCTTGTATGTGCGTGCAGTGTGATGATAAACATCCCTTATTTTTAACTTTGCGAAAAGGCAAATTATTTAGGTAAATTGTGGACAAAAGGCGAGGTTAAGGATTTGGGGATTTGGAGATTTGAGGGGTTGGGATTTGGGAATTGGGGAATTTGGGGGATTTGAGAATTGGGGGAATTGGGAATTAGGGATTTGAGAATTTGTGATTTGGGAATTGGGGAATTAGAGATTTGGGAATTGGGGATTTGAGAATTGGGAAAAATTGGGAATTGGGGGATTAGGAATTTGGGGATTTTGGAATTGGGGATTTGAGAATTGGGAAAAATTGGGAATTGGGGATTTGGGAATTGGGGGATTAGGAATTTGGGGATTTTGGAATTGGGGATTTGAGAATTGGGGAAATTGGGAATTGGGGATTTGGGAATTGGGGGATTAGGAATTTGGGAAAATTAGGAATTGGGGATTTGAGAATTGGGGAATTAGAAATTTGGGAATTTTGGAATTGGGGAAATTGGGATTTGGGGAAATTAGGAATTGGGGAAATTGGGAATTGAGGATTTGGGAATTGGGGGATTAGGAATTTGGGGGATTAGGAATTTGGGAAAATTAGGAATTGGGGAATTAGAAATTTTTGAATTGTGGAATTGGGGAAATTGGGATTTGGGGAAATTAGGAATTGGGGAAATTGGGAATTGGGGATTTGAGAATTTGGGAATTTAGAAATTTGGGGAATTGAGGAATTGGGGATTTGAGTATTTGGACAATTGCAAATTTGGGAATTTAGAGATTTGAAGATTTGTGGGTTTGATAATTGTGGAATTCAGGTATTTGATCGTAGTCTCAATTCTATCTCTAATAACAAAAAAATTTACCAACTCCGTCTTTATTATAATTCTAACCCGTCTATCTTTCGATGACCGATCTTTATAAATAATATCGTACAAATTTATTACACAGTCCCATGAAACAATTGTCCCTAATAATTGTAAATAATCTTGAAACCACGCGAAATGTTAACAAATTGAAATTTGCAGCCCTTTGTCTAAAAAACGTGGTACAATAGCGTGTGATGAGAATATAAATGAAACGTGACGGTTTTCAGCACCATTGGCCACGGTTTAGGCTTTCGCTTCGAGTGTTAATAGCATGATTAATATGCGATGCCTCGCTTTTCACCGGGTCGACAAATTCTCCCCACGGCTAAAACCACCCCTTTTGCTTTTCTCCGAAACGCGAGTCACACTCGCAGCACGATTTCCAGCAGCTTTTAGCCGCTGTATTCAACATCGTTGCAACAAATTCCGCTTCGTGCTCGTTGCACGCTTGAACGCCTTCGCCGTCTCACGCCTCTCGTCGAGACTGTTATTAATTATGTTCGAGTCAATGATTCGAACGCCTCTCCTTAATTGCTGAACCTTTTGTAACAGCTAGTTAGGTTTGTTATTACCTTCCTCGGTTGTTTCACGCTGTTTCTGTTAGAGCTTCTTAGAGATTGATCACTTTTTCTCGTTTTCTCTAGAATTACAGATGGAGGGGTTGTATAGGTTTTCTTTAGAGCACGAGTGGATTGCATCTGAAATTTTAATTCTGAGATGCTATTTTAGGGATTAAGTGCTGTTTCGATTGTCGATAAATATTACGCTTTATGCACTTTGGTGATTAAAATTTCTGTTCCGTTGTTGGAGAGTTTATTTGGGAATGTTTCTTGAAAGTTGTTAATTAAATTTAGTAATATGCTAATTGGGCATTTAAAGTTTTTTTTTATGTGTGAATATTTAGATTTGAATGTTCAATGAATTGTAATTAAAATTTGTTTCAAAGACTATTTTATTAATTGAAATTTGTGTATTTAAATAAAGTTTCCCTACCTCATAATTTGACTACGTGATTTATGTTATATTTAATAAACCGAATGAAGGTAAAGCATATAGGAATAAAAAAATACAAGTAACCAACTAAATCTTTCGCGTAAATTCCCCGCAGAATATTTTTAAAACGCAGTTCAACAAAAATGTTATAAATAATGGTGCAAAATCCCAAATACCGCACGGTCCGTTTACAATGTAAATACGTTTGAAAGGAGATTTCATTTTTGCCGGTTCGTGTGAAAAATTTCCGCTGACATTTTGTTCATACGATGAAACACGATTATAAAAGAGAAAAGGATTTGCACTCACGGAATTTTTTATCCAAGGATTATTCCGTGCTTTGAAAGTGCGAAAGCAAACAACGGACCGTGTCGATATTACGTTTAATGCATCTTTTATCAGGTGACGCGTTCTGAAAAGCAGAAATTTTTGTCAAATTCCGTACGAAAGAAAACCCGAAAAAAAGAGCACGAACTGATCAATCACCTTTCATCAGGATGGGGGGTTAATTATTTCTACCGAGATGTGTGATGATAAATGCTAGCCACGGAACACCAACACAGCTTTGTTGCGATAAATTAGCTCTGAAACTCGTCGCGGTATCCGAAGTTCCCGTATTCAAGTTTGAATATTAAGGAAGACTGATGAACACTTTCCACAACATTTTATAACTTCTGGAAAACTCATTCCGACGTATTAAACGTTATTAACCCTTTGTTAATCAAGCCCGTAGTTGCGTTACGATTAAACCGCCTATTTCGTATAAATACTATCTCGTTAGGAATTTTCTATAATTATTTCATTCTTCTTTTAATTATTGCAATTTTATAGTTCACCGTATTACGAAGCATTCTACTTTTTCGAAGTTGAGAATTATTTTTCTATTAGATCTACACTTCATTTCTTTTGAGTAAACGTACAGGGAAGATCGGTGAAATAGATTAAGATTATAACACTATGATTATAAGACGTTTAAGATTGCGAGACATTTGCAGAGTGCGTCACGAGTGCGTCATAGCTCATGCGCCAACTAGTCGGACAAGTGTACGTAAATTATTACATCTAAATGGAAAATTCACTCGTACTAGAAATATGAGAAAAATTTACAATATTTGAACTGCGAGTGTGTCACGAGTACCACGAGTGCGTCATTGGTGCGTCACGAGTGTCACGAGTGCGTCATTAGTGCGTCACAAGTGTCACAAGTGCCTCACCAGTGTCACGAGTGCGTCAAGAGTGTCACGAGTGCGTCATGAGTGCGTCACCAGTGCGTCATGAGTGCGTCACAGCTTACACGCCAACTCATGGGACATCTGCAAATTATTACCCAAAAATATGAGAAAAATGTACAATAACTAAACTACGAGTGCGTCACGAGTGCGTCACCGTATCGCCAACTCACGAAATCGTGGAAGTCGCAGAAGATAGGTGTTCGAAACGGTTGCTAAAAAGGTTAGATAATAACAATTATTAAGCAAGTTAATCCTCAGATCGTATACGGTGGTTATAAAGAAAACCCGAAGCTAGTGGAGGAGTTAGTTAGGCGTTACGAGGATTTACGAGAGGTCCTATTTCAAGCTAACCAGCAACGGGGACTGGGGTCAGCAACTGCCGACTGATAGCAGGGGGTTGGTACAGGGTTATGGGGTCCACGGCAGGGCCACGCATACACCAGGGGCAATAGTTTTCAGCTACCAGCAGTCATTTGTAACTGGAAGCCAGCTAGGTTGGCTTTATTGCTGCCATAAAGATCTCGGCTTTCTCGGTCAACCGCGCTCTCTTTCGTTGCCTCTCTACGTTGTTAGCCGAGTCTACGGTGTTGCTTACGATTTATGCAAATTAGCACGTCTGTCCCCCCTCCTGTTCCGGATCAAATTGGAAGCCTACAGATAACGTTGCCGACGAGTATCGATAACGCTGCGTGAACTTCTATCGATTAACATTCTTTTGTAACTTCATTTTTACATTTACCATACTTTACATAATTATTTATCGAACTTTTCTAAACATTTTACAAATAATTATCAACGATTCATCGAACTATTTGGTGTCGGATAAAACGACACTTAGGTACAAGAGTGTAGAATGAAAACAGTGGTGTAATATTTTAGACAATGTTTGTTAAAAAAATATAATAGTTTAAAATGTTAGGAGTGTCGAACACTAGTGCAATATTTTAACTTCATTCATAATATGTCGAAGTGTTATAAATTCGGAAAATATTCGGGATTAGAGTATTCCATTAACCTGATTAATAAATGCGAGCGTTATTCCGTTAAATACTTGTGTAGCGTATAAATAATTATGTTTCATGGAACAACAATGATGAACTTGTATAATAGAGTCGTAGGGAAAATATTTGTGTACGCGTGTGTATAGACCGTATTATGACTCGTTTACTGGTAATGAAATTCCGTTTCGCTTGGTATCAAGACCCCAAGGGATTTATATACGGTATCACGATGGATGCAAATGCAGTAGTCATCAATTTACGGTATTACGACGAACTACTTACGCATAGAGTTCATAGTTCACTTTGCCTGATCCGCTTACGGGAGTTACTATCGACATCTTTGACGAGATATTGCGTTAGAACTTTGAAGCACGAAGCAGTTTGGTCCACGTAATTGCTGATCCTGTTGATTTGAATGCATTAAAGGTCAAACGCAATGCGAGGGATTACTAATAATATTACCTGAGATAACCATACGTTCTCTGTAACTCACCAATTTGCAAATTTGGTTATTTGATAAAGTACCGATACAGAAATTTGCTCACTTGGAACATTGGTAAATTAAAGATTTAGAAATTTCCTCACTTAGCAAATTGATAAGATTTAGAAATTTGATGAATGACGATTTAGAAGTTTGGTCATCTAAAAATTTAATCAGTAGGTCATTTGATAAGATGAAGCATACAAATATGGTCACTTAGAAAATTGATAAATTGAAGACATATAAAGATCGTTTGAAACATCGATGAATTGAAGATGTAGGAGTATGGTCATTTGAAAAATTTGAGAAATAATTTAGAAATTTGATAAATTGAAAATAAGTTAGCAAAGCTGGGAACCTAATCCATCGAAACAAATGAACACAAAGATTCCCTATTAACAGCAATTAATTTATTTACTGGACGTTAGCGGTTCGACAGATAGAAATTTCATCTTAAGGATTTTCAACCGTAGAACACAGCGGAGCAGCTTATTAACAAAGTTAAATTGAGCAAAGTTTCCGACTCTGATTACCTGTGCCGTCACAGGACAGTTCTAGTTTACTCGTGACGACAAACTTATTTCGTCGGACGATAAGCTCGCTTTTCATATTATTTCTAACAGGTTTATAGAACGGTTTCTACCGATCAATGCAACTCGAATGCTCCACCTCTTTCACTGAACAACCTTCGCCAAAAAACCTTCTTACAATCTTAATGAACTTTAATTGGATAAACATGTACATGTATGTATCACATGTGTTTATGGAGATAGTATGTCCATGAACAAATACATATATGTCCATGTGTCAAGTGCATCGAATGTGTCCATGGAAATATCACATATGTCCATGGGCAAATGTGTGTCCATATGTGTACATGTCACAAATACACATTTGTCCGTGGAAATGTCAAATATGTCCATGGATAAGTACATGTATGTTCATCTATTAAATGCATCAAATGTGTCCATGTATGCATATGTGTACATGTGTGTATATGTTACAAATACACATGAGTCCATATATTATGTATATATTACAAATATACGTCCACATATGTATATGCGTATGTACACACATGATACGTACATACGTTGAATAGATGATTGCATATGAACATACGATCGTATCAAAAATTGATAAAAGAAGCTAAAAGAAATTTCGTGCTAAGAAAATGTTAAAACTTATATTTCAAACAATTCTGTTAAATTTTGCTGTTCTGCAATTACGTGTTCTCGAAGAAGGTACAATAATTGAAATTTCAGGACGAAGAACGTGTACAAACTTTTCGTATATTTCACAGTTCCAGTTAATTTCACGGAAACTAACGAGCGTTAGAATCTTTCGGGGACAAAATGAACCTTTTAGGTAATCACGAGAACATATGCGAGTTTCAGGAACTTTGTCCCCAGCATTTTGCAGGCAATTGAAGACACTTTGCAAGCTTATGTCGACACATTCAACCTTTGCCAAGTTCCTCGACCTCTCCGTTCGTTGTACAACCTGTTGCCTTCCTGGCAAAAACCCCGCTGTAAATAGTTTGCTTATTTGTCGCGAATTTCGTCGACGGTTCACGTTTTAACCGCTGATTCGCGTTAATTAATGGCGGCCACGCACAACTCGTTAAATCGTAACCTACATTCGTTTCTGTCGACTTCAGAATGAAATTGTGGCTTCTATTGTCCTTCAATCGTGAATCGACTAATTCACTGTTTTGATTTGCTGGGTTTTACTTGTATTTCAAGTGATTCTGTTCGGTGGGGATTTTAGGGATTTTGGGATTTGGAGAATTGGGGGATTTCAGAATTTTGGAGTCAGAGAATTCGAAATTTGGGAATTTGGGGTTTGAGAATTTAGGGATTTGAGAATTAGGGGATTTGAGAGTTTTCATATGTAAAAATTTGGGGTTTAGAAATTTGGGGATTTTAGGATTTGAAGATTTGAGAATTAGGGGATTTGAGAGTTTTCATATGTAAAAATTTGGGGATTTTAGGATTTCAAGATTTGAGAATTAAGGGATTTGAGAGTTTTCATATGTAAAAATTTGGGGATTTTAGGATTTCAAGATTTGAGAATTAAGGGATTTAGCAGTTTTCAAACGTAAAAATTTGGGAATTTCAGGATTTGGACTTTGGAGAATTTGGGGGTTTGGGAATTGGGGGATTTGAGAATTAAGGGATCTTTAAAATGTAGGGGTTAGGAGTTTGGTGATTTTAGGATTTGAAAATTTGAGAATATTCAAGTGTACATTTGGTCCTTAAGAATTTGCTAATTGGGAATTTTGGTATAATTAATTTCACACTAAGAGAATTATTCACAAATTCTATTACTTGCAAACTTTCCCCCATAAAAGTCCCTGTATTCACGTGTTAAGAATATAGAAATCGAATATAAAAGCTAGAAAATCCAAAATATGACTGAATTAGTACTGATAAATGGCGGCCGTGGGTAAAAATTCCGGGGGGGTCGATGCATCGTAGGAATTGGATCCCGCGTCATAATTCCGAGCATAAAAAAGAGTAGTGAGGGTAGACGCAGGTGACGGGGCCGATAGACGACATTTTTGACACCGGTGTCATTTTTCAGGCAGGCGGGAACGTTAGTCGTCCGGCGCGAGTTCGCGAAGAGAAACGACTAGCAAGCTGAAACCTTCACAAAATGGCGGGGCATTTTTTAGCAGACAATGAGTCCCGTATAAATATGTAATACCAATCTCCACGGGACGTATGGCAAACATTCTTGCTGCTTTTCTCGAAACGCGTCGCCATTTATCAAATCTTGTCAAATTAAGCCTTGAACTTGCAAACGTTCGTCCGTTGTGCAACACGGAGACAATTTACAACGTTGGCGTCACGACTGTAAACGAATCGTAATTCCGTGTGATTGCATGTGCTGTTACAATATAGGAAGGTCAAGGTGAATTGATAAAGTGATATTGAATTGACCGACTCTCTTCCTGCGATATATTTTATCTCTTAACTGGCTTGTCATGTAAAAAGTGTTTATATGATCTGATTCCTTCAGTTTAACCTTCAATCTTTGTGGGGAATTTTACTAGATTCGAGTCGCCATTTTGTTCATGTGATACTTGTGATAAATACAAAATGAAACAACCTTGTAATACAAAAAATGAAAAGTGAGGGGTGGGAAAGTTGAGCATTTATTGTCAGTGATTCGATTCATATCACTTGAGCGTTTTTGAAACCATTATCGCCACCATTTCTATTAATAATAAAGCAGCTATTGCCTGGTGTAATGACGCCTGTTAACGTTCATAAAATTTAAGCGATCGTACTGGATTTATGAAGGAGATGAAAACGGATGACGCGTTTAAGAGGTGAAATATCGGTCGTTGTTATTCGAAACCTCTGCCGCCATATATGCCAGCTAATGTGAAGAAAATACAAAAAATAGTTTCTTTAATACACGAATTTTTGATGTGTTAATTGATGTGTAATTCTTCACAGATGAACATAATTGTTCGTGTACATGTGTGAACATATTTGTCGATGTATGATTCTTCATATGTTAACATATTTATTGACATATTCTTCATACGCCAATATAATTATCGACAATTCTTCATATATCAACATATGTGTAATTTTTTGTACGTCAACATAATTATTAATGTACAATTCTTCATATATGAACATACGTGTGCACATTTCTTCATATGTGAATATATCTATTAACCTATAATTCTTCATACATCAATATAATTATCGACAGTTCATATGTGAACATGTATGTCGATGTATAATTCTTCATATGTTAATACATTTATCAACGTATAATGTGTCGTCAACATATGTATAATTTTTTATACGCCCACATAATTATTAACGTACACTTCATACATGAACATATGTGTCCACATACAATTCCTCATATGTCAACACAATACATAACGATAACGGTTGATAATTCTTCATATAATTCCTTATACCTCATAATTATCAACAATTCACAAATTCTTCGTAAATCAACGTTCAGAGTAAATATTGTTTTCACACGAATCTATCTCTTATCTAATCTCCATTGTCTCCCTGCAAACGATCAATCACCAGAATATGAAATACAAATTTCATATCGTGTTATATAAAATAAAAGTGTTATATTTTTCTCCTGATATCTGTAAAGAAAGATGAAAAATAGAATACAAAAGCGTGGTTATCAAGCTTTGGTGGTTCAACAACGATTTCACATCAGGGGTTGACACATACGTGAACGTAGAGTTTCGGAAATTTGGTAGGTGAATTTTCAGCCAGGACGTATTCCCTGGTGTTTATAATCCGAGAAGGACCTCGCTTTAATTACCACCCTGCGGTGTTTACATGAGCCGTAATATTTGATGCGGTCAGATAGGATCCACGTCAACGTGAATGGACCACGTATTCGCCAGAGAAATATGTATATCAGGGATACGGGGACTTGAACGGTAATCAATACTTCACTGCGAAGAAAAAATGTGGGGATGATAGTCGGATCGGTCGCATAATTGCGAGCGATGTTTGATGCACGATGATATTTATACTTTTTTAATTGTATCGGGACATTTGGAATTCATTCTTTTTTTATTGAGATTCACTGGTTAGATTTGGTGGTTCAGGGTTGGGTACTGGCAGATGTGTTTAGTGGTAAAGGGGTTGAGATCTTGAGATTTTGGAAAGTTGGAGGTTTTGGGATTTGGGGATTTGAGGGTTTGCGAATTTGGGAATTGAGGACTTGAGAATTTGGGGTTTTGGAAATTTCGAAATGTAGAATTGAGGATTTGAGAACTTGGGGTTTTAGATATTTGGAAAGTTGAGAATTGGGGATTTGAGAATTTGGGGTTTTAGAAATTTGGAAATTTGAGAATTTGGGAAAATTGAGAATGAGGGATTTGAGAATTTGGGGTTTTAGAAATTTGGAAATTTGAGAATGGGGGATTTGAGAATTTGGGGTTTTAGAAATTTGGAAATTTGAGAATTTGGGGTTTTAGAAATCTGGAAATTTGAGAATTGGGGATTTGAGAATTTGAGGTTTTAGAAATTCGGAAATGTAGAAATTTGGAAATTTGAGAATTGGGAAAATTGAGAATGGGGGATTTGAGAATTTGGGGTTTTAGAAATTTGGAAATTTGAGAATTTGGGATTTTAAAAATTCGGAAATGTAGAAATGTGTAAATTTGAGAATTAGGAAAATTGAGAATTGGGGATTTGAGAATTTGGAAATTTGGAAATTTGCAACAAAATTTGAATGCGCAATACTGCACGCAAGGTCCATAACGATGTACTGTTAATCGAACGCCGTCTCATACCGTCATAAAGAACGTATTTACGTAAGACTGATTTACGCCCGTTGATTTCTGAAACTTGCAAGTGTGTGGTACAATAAATCAATGAAACTGACCTATCGGAGTGATCTCTGTTCCACGCTTCGGTTCGTGTGCCGATATTGAAATTCCCAGAAGCGCCAGCAATTACTCGCCAATCATAATCATGCTATTTACATCGCGTATGAAATGAGAGTTGCTTCTTTCGGTGCAAATGAATTCCACGGAAGAATAAGTACGAGATAGCTGTTATAGTAGAATAATAAAACAGTACTTGTCTGTAAATAAAATACAGAAAAATCCACACAATGAATTAAGTGAACAATGAAATGTTCAATTTCCGTGATACGAGATGGTGTTTGCTTTGAGGGAGCACGAACTGAATGCATCTGCAATAATTTATCAGTTTATTTCTGCTCGAACGTGAGGGTAGTACTGACAATTTACGAGTACCAAAAATACGAGAAAAATTTACAATATTTGAAATGCGAGTGCGTCACGAGTGCGTCATAGCTGATGTGCCAACTCCTGGGACCAAATTATTACTCCCAAATTGAAAATTCACGCGTACCAAAAATTAAAAAAAAATTAACAATACTTGAACTGCGAGTGCGTCACGAGTGCGTCATGCATAACCCACGTGCCAATTAAATACTAATATGTTTGATACGTCGACAAAAAAGCATGATAAAATTTAATATTCCTACTGATGAGCATTAAAAGAAATTGACATGATGTATTATCCTCTTGTTAAGAGAAACGTAGATCGTATCGCAGTAGATATCGTTTTATCACTTGTTATTGATGTTATTGATCAGCGTTTAGAACAATGCTGATAAAACCTGATCCACTTGTCGAAGTGTTATTCATCACGCTTTTAAGGTCACAAATGAAATAAATCATTCGAGTCAAAGTGCTATCTGATAATATTTTCGTATCTACAATATGGCGTCTGAGTTTCAGGTGAATCTGAGTTACCTTCAAGTAGTAACATTTTCTCACCGGTAACAATGCTACCATGTTTAGATCAATTTCTGTTCTACGTTTGTTACATAATTTAATGAAGTTTTGGTGAAATGTATTTCATTACCGAGATTTATAGATTTCGGGACTTGGAAATTTTTAGGTTCAGAGATTGGGGAGTTTGGAAATTTGATTTCAATGTTTGAAAATTAGTGAATTATGGTACTTGGAGATTTGGGGATCACAAATTATCAACCCCTCCTGTCCTCACATTCTCAACCCCATAACGCTACTGCCAATAAATCTCAAAAATCAAAACAAAGAAGTTAACAATCCGAAAGAAGAGTACCTAAGGTACATTTCTAATGGTCCATCTCACAGCAAGCAAATAGGGCTTCGGTGTTGTCTGGCGAGTTATGGTGGTGCGTTCGCACGGTCGCACACGCGTTTACAGGCAGCGTTTCAACTCGAAAACTGACAGGGGGTTGTGATCGATCGGCTCATCAAACATCTTGCCATATTGTTGACTGAATCCGTTCCATGGGGGTGCGAACGTCAACCGGAGAGATCAAGAGAGCGAGAAAGAGAGAGGAGAGGGCCTCTATTTTTATTACGTGGTTTAACCTGACAGCGATTGCGCGAACCGGAGACTGATGACGTTTTTATACAGGGCTGCAAGGAGATAAGGGAAACGGGGGAAAATCAGCTATCCGGAAATTAATATGAGTCTTTTCTTCGAGGAGGATAGTGAAGAACCACCCTTTGTCCGTTCTGTGTATCGCTAGTTGTTCGAAACACGAATTTTAAGCAGAACTTCAAGAGGAAAGTTAACCCTTGCGATACGCACCAGGTGCGTCACTGCCACAATATTACAAACTAGAAAAATTATCTATCTGGAAATTAATGAGTCGTTCTTAGAGGGTAGTAGAGACGTCTTTTGTCCATCCAGTGTGTTGCTAGTTGTTCGAAACATGAATTTTGAATAGAACTTCAAGAGGGAATATCAACCCTTGTGACGCATCAGGTGCGTCATCTACTACAATATTGCAACAAACGAAAAATCGTAAAATTTTATATTCAGTGATCTTTGAATACAGAAGTAATAATCGGTTCTGAACCTCGAACTGCAAACCCCTGACAAAATCCGAGGAAGATTCGTGGAACCGTGAGTCACGAGGGGTTGAAAGCGCAGAAATTTTATGAAGCAAGAGAAAGAAACGCGGAAGAATGTATCATTACCATTTTACGGGATTAAATGCGCTCGCAAAGGGGTATTGAAAACGGGATAAAGGTTGTTTGTTTTTTTCGCAAAGTACGACGTGTTTTCAATTCATTTATTGCTCCTCTGCTGCTTCACAAGGGTATTACGGTGTTTAGAGCGTCTTTGTTGCCGGACGGATTTTTGAGAAATGATATTTGATTAAATGACATGTTGCTGTGTTTTTTAAATGGAATCCTTTTCAACGGCACAAAGCGCCGGTTAATAAGAATTTCGTTTGTCGAAACGTTCTGTGTAATTCTGTAATTCCTCACGGAGATTTGGTCCACTTTTATTAGCTTGATGAGCTGTTTTTGATTAATTAATTGGAGAGGGATGAGACATATGATTTATACAGTTGTTCTTTATTTTGTTAGAAGTTAAGATACATTTTGAACAATTTTAATAATTTCTGTTATTTATATGTCTAAGATAACAAATTGGTAAGTTGAAATATTTGAAAGTATAGAAAAACATAAATTTGAAAATGACAGATCCTTCTGAAATAAATTTCAAAGCCCACTAATTAATAAACATAAGAACATGAAAATTGTAGATCTCGAAATTAAAAAACTACCCATTAATATCACCGAGTGCAGAAAATTGTACAATACAATCCAATCGACAAACAAAGTTCTGTAACGAATCTTTTTTTCTTCGAATATGCTAACAAGTTTTGCAGGGCGGAACGAAAATTCCTTTCACCGGAACATTCATTTAATTAATACAGACTACATATTCCCGTACCGAAGTTTGATGTCGTTAAATTTTCATTCGAAATATTGGATTAATTCACCGACGCACGAAAAGAATGTGATTCTGCCATTGCTCTTAAAAAATTTATATTACACTCTGCTTTCATCTTAATCGTTTCACATATTTTCTAACAACGCCATGTGTTCGGTAAAATAAATTTTTGGGGAAGAATAAAAAATATAGAGGAGTCACGAAATATTCGAGGGATGTATCGTGTAAGTGTATAAAATCGTAGTATCGGAAATTATGAACGGAATGTTTTGACGTTAATAAATCGAATTTGTACGCGATCGACAAAAACGGTGCACCTTTACCCGAAAAAATTTTCCTCCACAAAACAAATTTTCCTTTGGGAGTGCAACGCCATAAATATAATTAAACGTTGCTGTGAAAGGCACGACGATGAACGTAGTTATTTTGGTTCTAATTGATTGAAATTGCTGATAGTTCTTTGATAAAAATTCACTCCTTTTTTTACGAAAATGTACTGTTTTTATTAATTTAGAAGAATTCATCCCAATACACAAAAGTTCCCATTAATTTACAAGAAAATTTAAATGATCATATTGCTAAAATAAATTAAACTTAAGGTATTTGTCAAAAAGTGAGTATAGTTCATGAAGTAAAAATTTGTGACAAATAACTTTAATATGGAGTTTTCACCTAAATATACCTGTTTGTTTAACAACGTTAACGCATTACATTATCTTGAAGATCGACGAACGTGCACAGAGACGAGAGTAACGGATTCCAGGATTAAAGGGTTGATCTTCCTTTAATCAAAACGTTTGATACTACGTCGAAGTGCACATCTCATCACTGTAAAAGATCTTTGGAGGAATGAACTCTATTAAAAAAACTAACATCACGAGTTACAAAATCTCAAATTCCCAAACTTCTGGGTTCCAAAATTTCTAAATCTCCCATCTCAATTTTCAGACTCCCAAATCTCAATTTTACATTTGAACTGCGAATGCGTCACAAGTGCGTCATTAGTGCGTCACGACTGTCATGAGTGCGTCATTAGTGCGTCACGAGTGTCACGAGTGCGTCATTAGTGTGTCACGAGTGCGTCACGAGTGCGTCAGATCTAAAAATCTATAAATATAAAAATGTAAAAATTTGCAAATCTGACGCACCAACCGGTGGGTTGGTATCTACGTGTATCGGTACAATCGATTGCCTCTTTATGAACTGTAAGCAACGAAAAAGAACGGGACGACGTAAAAAAGGAGAGAAGGTTGGATCCTTTGAAAGGAACATCCCCGTGCAGCTCAATTTCCGTTCAAAAGGTACGGAGAGGACTCGGAACGTTAACGGGGTATCCTGAGGGCAGGAGCCACCGGTAGTACGCGGTAAATGAAAGAAAAACAATACAAAAATTGACAATTCCAGAATCTGGTCGAATCTAGCCAGGAATATTGCCGCGGGGTTATCCGACAAAGGGGATGGAGTGACGCGTTGCGACATAAGTATGCATGAAGTTAGCTCGGGGTCGTCTGAAATATTAAACAGCCAGACTCTTCGTCTACCAAGCACTGAAAACTGTTTACCCCGAAGAGTCAAGGCGCGGCAACTGCCGGTATATGGCAGACGCGTTAAAATCCCGGACCGACTAGCTGCTCCCGTTTGATAAATAATGCGGCTCGCATTTTGCGCGGGAAAAACTTTCGGATTGCTGACGACGGGAGAAACGGAGAAAGACAACATCCTCAGCAATTCAATTCAGACACCTCTCAAGTGAATTTTCAGCCGAAACTTCCTCGACTCTTTTAATCAAAAGAAAGATATCGATAACGCCCAACTGAAGCGTAATATTGCCGGACTTCTTAACTCGTTCAGCGCTCTGATAAGCGCTCTTATAACCACTCTCATAACGTATCGTTTTCATACAATATTTCATTTACAATTTATTAGAAATTTGGACCACTGAATTCTCAATTTTGACACATTCGATTTTTCACAAATTTTTTATACAAATCGGGGTACTTTAGGTACCTTGTATTTTAACACATGTGTATTGAAACTGTAATAATTATTCTTGCAATCGATATACTTTGTATTATAATTTTCGAGAATTGTATATAATAGTAAGTACAAAACGAGAATTCTTGTATAATAGATTGTAGAAATTTTGAAACTTGGAATAATAATTTTAGTCTCATTTAACAATTTTGTAACTCTGGTATCGATGTTTCTTCTCCTGTTTGGATGTTACAGCGTTATTCATGATTTCAGTGGGAAATATTGATTGATACACTAATTTAATTTTTCTATCGAAAATTTCCATCGAGAACTTCGTGGAAAATGTGCAGTGGAAAGGTTCGTGGAAAATTCTGACAGAATTACGTTTTTGTTGAAGTTTTCATACAGAAATTTGTAGAAAAATTTCCCGGAAAATATGGCAAATATTAATTGAAATAGTTCATGTAAACTTTTTATAACAAATTTTCACTGCGAAAATTCGTTGAAAATATTCATTGAAAAGCGTCATGGACAATTTTTATGGAATTATTTTTGCTGGAAAACAGCGGAATAATTTTTATCGAAAAGCGTGAAATATTTTCATTGAAATGCTTTATCATTAATTTTCCTCGAATTATTTTACTATGCTTTTTGACAAGTTTTCACTGAATTCGTTGAAAAACTTTTTGAACAATTTTCGCACAAAAATTCCTACAAAATTTTCATGAAAAAGCGAAATATTTGGTACAAAATTGTTATAACAAATTTTCTGCAAAACTTCGTATATTTATTGAAACACCACCAAAAATTTTTGTGGACCAGACATGAAAACACCACACGTGAAAATTAATGTCTAAAATGAAAGATATGAAAAAGCCACGTTATTTAGCCAATTGGGCACAGAAGACAACCTACTTTCCCGACGACCCCCGATTCGGCGTTGCGAGGATAGACGAAGAAAGGCCGAGGATACAGGAGAGGTTGAAAGGGCGAAATGCTCTTTTGTGGCTGCCCTCCGCACCGAGAACTTTATTAATTGCGTGTTTTGTCATGCAAATTTCTGCAGAGCTTCGTGCCACCCTTCCCGGCACTTTTCTTCTGTCTTCGACAGCCTACCGAGCTTTGCAGCCGTGACTCGCGTGTCCAGAACCTTTAAAAGATTCCTCCGGGTTTCTATCCCGAATCCGTCGACTTCGATCCGGCCTGTGGCGAAACTTCTCGCTGCCATTTACGACCCGCGAAACTTCCCCTGCCTCGAATGAACGTCTGGACGGTGCCCCTTTCACTCCACAGAAATTGATATTTTTACTCGGGGAGAGCTCAAACTTGACGGAAATTTTCTACGGGAATGTCGATTTTCATGTCATGTTGATTTTATATTTTTGATCATGAAATTTGAAATTTGTTTTTAAAATTATTTTTAAGGAATATCTGTTGGCTTTGAGAATATATTTGTTACTGAACGATTTGAAAATATGTGATTTGCACGTGAGTAGAACTTGTCAAGAGGTTACACACGTGTGTAGAATTGTAGAAAAATTAATATGAGAGCTATCTGCACAGCTACGATACTCGATATAACGAAAACATTTTATTTCATACTCCATTTCGCATCGAACTCTTAACATTCGAGTGTTGTAGCTTTCCACTATTGAAACTTCGATTATTTTGTAATTGACTATTTTGCAATACTTGCAAAAATATAAATGTCTCATAAAAATATCGTATAAATATAAATATCTTGAAGACCACAGACATTTAGCGCCACAAATACATTCGGTTGTAAAACACAGTGATAAAGAGAAAGATCGCTACTGTCTTTGAACACATTTTCACGATGAAACCAAGAGTATCCGAATCTCGACGGTGATTCAAAGCGTCGTACATTACGTCAGCGTCGCGTTTAAGAAGCAGAAACAGCGAGAAAAGAAATGCAGCTTTTGTCAAGAAACTTTGCTCTTGGGAATTCCTTCCTCGGGTCCGGCTAACACCTGGCCGCTTTTAATTTCGAGCTACAAAAAAGAAAAAGCGAAAGAGGGATAGATGTTCGGGTCTCTCGACGTTTATTCATGGAAATTGAACATCGCTCTTACGGAAACGAGACGTTCAGCTAGCTTGAAGGTTAATCGATGAGCCTGAACAGGCGAAAAATTGCTGAAAATCTTTGCCAACGTTTATTTAGTTTATTTTATATTATAACTGGGTTGCATAACGCTTTAATACGTTTAACAAAATTAATTTTATTTGTTAGAAACCGTGAAGGTTCTGAGAGACTTTAGCTCGCTGGGGCTCTCTGCCCTTTGGAGCCCCCTAGCCACATTTCGGGACTTTTGATCATCTTTCTAGGGGTTTTGGCCCATTCTAAAAAAGTTTGGTTCCTTGACAAAAAGTCGTATCTAGCTCGGTTTGGCCTGTAGGTGGTAGGGCAGGGGTTTTATAGTACTCGGACTTGCTGTCGCTCTTCTCTCCAGACCTCCTATTAGCCAGTTTATGGAACTTTTGACAATTTTTCTAGGGGTTTTGGCCCATTCTAAGAAAGTTTGATTCCCTGACAAAAAGTCGTATCTAGCTCGGTTTGGCCTGTGAGTGGTAGGGCAGGGGTTGTATAATATTTTGATGCAGGTCAATTATTTCATTCTTAATTTGTAACAGTAACGAAACTGTTTCATAATGAAAAGATTACGTTTTAAATGTGTAACTCTCCAAAAACTTTCATGTCAAAATTTAATAGAAATTACATTGCTCGATTATAGATCTATTAATACATGTACGTATTTTACATTTAAAGGGTGCAACTACTTCGAAGGGAGAGCGGAAACTAAACAAAATGAGACGGAAAATGGACGTAGATTGAAGCGAAATAACAAGGTGGAATGAACCTGAAAAAAAAGAAGGAGAAAAAAGAAGAGTGACGCTCTTAAGTTGTTATTAGGGTGTATTTCCCGGAGGGATGTTTCGTTTTAGCTCGACCAACTAATGACTGCATCAGGCTGGGAAACAAATTTCTACGAAAACGAAGACGTGATTCTTTTTCCTCCTCTGATTTTTCATTGCTCTTTGATCTTGGTCGATCGGCAACGACAGCAAATTATCATTATACGGTTCAATTTATAACACAATAATTCAGTTAATTATTATAAACTGCAATCTTTATAATTTTTCTATTATTGCCCCTATCGAGTATAAATTTATTTGAAATTTATGTGAACCAAATTGAAACCCTTAACCTTTCGAGGGTTAAAAATAATTATCCATCTTTACGATTAAGAAATAAAAAATTCCGACAGAAGTATGACCATAGTAAGTGCCACTCGCAACTGTTAGCAAGATGTTAATAATAAATTTGTTAACTTTCAACGTCGCTAAATTGAACGAAATGGAATCTTCACGAAACGTCATTGAATTTTAATAACCGATATATTTTCAAGCGTTACACCCCTCGATAATGGGTATAGCTTATTTCTCTGCCATTTGGGGAGCATCGAGTCGAATAAATTGCAATCGTTCGGCATTCGTTACTTCTCGATACAATGCACGGGCACGTAGAAATTATTCAATACCAGATATTCCTTCTCGACGCTGCTCGAACTACGTGACGCTTAATTTCTTACAGAGTTCTTTCCAGGGAGAAGAAAGTATTTTACTTGGACAGTTCTTTCTTAACAGTTTAATCTGAAATGTAAAATATGTATTCATGAAATAGGTAAAATAAATATATTCACTTTAACATTTTATTATATCATCAGTCAACATTATTAGCTACATATTTCCTAAATAGTCTTTAACAAATGAAAATTCATGAAAATATATTCCAATGTCCATGTGTCCATATTTGAGGAATTTAAATCATGTACACAAATTTTTTATTTTATTCTAGTAATATGGTCCACTTTTGAATATAAAAATGAAGATTGAAAAACGAGTTCCTAATTAGAAATTGAAGGATAGAGTAGTAAATAGACCAACATTTTCCGAAAGTATAATATATACTTCACGGTGTTAATGTTCCGACCACCCTTCTCCAGCTTCGTTGTATATTAAGTGGCGTTCATGGTTCGCCAGTCAAATTGAATCCCAAGGCTATTGGCAGATTCTCAATAAGTTTTAACAATGGAGTCTGTTACACGAGCCCTCTTACTTTGTCTGGCACCCTTCGTTCCCACTTTTGGTAGCTGGTATCCTTCGTGAAACTCTCGTAGTTCCGCTACTTTCGTCGCTTTCCTTCAATTTCCGAGACAGGAAAGCAGTCGTGGCTGTGATTTCGCGGCGCGAGCTTGGAAATGAGTCGTCGCGATATCGGGATTGAGGTGAAATTTGGGGATTTTTACAGTAAAAGTAAAATGTAGAGATTTGAGGACGTGGACAGGTGAAATTTTGGGTTTTGGGGAACTGGGGAAATTTTAGGATTTGAGGACGTAGAGAAGTTTGGATTTGAGGACGTGAGGAGTTGAGAATTTGGAAATTTAAGAATTCGGTAAGTTGAAAATTTGGGACACTGAGAATTTGGGATTTGAGAATTTGGGACGCTGAGAATCTGGGATTTGAGAATTTGGGACTTGAGAATCTGGGACTTGAGAATTTGGGATTTGAGAATTTGGGACACTGAGAATTTGGGACATTGAGAATCTAGGATTTGAGAATTTGGGATTTGAGAATTTGGGATTTGAGAATTTGGGATTTGAGAATTTAGGACACTGAGAATTTGGGACATTGAGAATCTGGGATTTGAGAATTTGGAACACTGAGAATCTGGGATTTGAGAATTTGGAACACTGAGAATTAGGAACTTGAGAATTTGGGATTTGAGAATTTGGGACACTGAGAATTTGGAACAATGAGAACTTGGGTCAATGAGAATTAGGGACAATGAGAACTTGGGACACTGAGAATTTGGGACATTGAGAATTCAGGACGCTGAGAATCTGGGATTTGAGAATTTAGGACACTGAGAATTCGGGACACAGAAAATCTGTAATTGAAAAATTTGATAACCTAAGAATCCGGCACTTGAGAATTTGGAAAACAGAATTTTCATACCAATACCTTCCTCTCCAAAAAACCACCCAACAAATTTCATTAACCCCTTGCACTATTTTGACCAGTCTGACTCGTGACGCACTTCAGTTGGTTTCAATTTTACTCAAATTTTGAATATCCTTCAATTTGGAGTTCAAGTCCAATAATAATTTACATAGTCAACGATTGCATAATAACAAATTGACATAAAATTTCAACATTCTTTGTCTGTTTTAATATTGTAGCTGTGTTTAGTTAGTTCTGACGTACCTGACAAATAAGTCATAGTGCAAAAATGACCACAATCAGTGGTACAGAGCTACTCAAAAGCCTTCGAGTAAAACATACTGACCAAAATGTATCGTTGAAAAGATGGGAATATAACGAAATAATTAGCGATAGATCGAAGAGTAGTTCTAGTCAGTGATTTAATTCGTCGAGATGTAGTGAGGAAGATAGGCGGAATGCATTGTCTGCAGGATGTTAAGAGGGTTAACTGGAAGTAGGGGATATACCGTTAGGTTGGTGGGTGGTCGGTTTGGTGTGCAAGGGTGTCGGTGTAATGAAGAGCGACAGTGGCGCCCCAAGCCATCGCTAATTTGCCGCTAAGTGCCCGGCTTTGTTTCCGTACGTTGATTCCATCGTTCGCAATATCCTGGATCCGAGGCGACGTTTCTGCACCGCTTAAGAGAGACATCCAAATAACCCGCGGAACTATGGCGGCAATTGACTCCCGGCTAATTTCGGTGAGCCAGGGAAAAAAGAAATGTTAGTTAAGAACAAATTATAGTTTTACTCCCATTAAAAATTCTCATTTACTTATAATGGCTTTACTTACTTACTTATACTGTTTTACCCTTATGTGCATCACTTATTCCCACTTGCATAACAATTTTAAATAGTAACTGTGAAGACACCAAGTGTCTGATAAATGTTATTACATCTTGAAACCTTGGCGATATAATAGCAGTCAACTTTGTTGATAAAACAGTATTTCAAGGTGTGTGTTTCCAAAATTTAGACACAGTCGAACATAAACACGTGCAACGAAGCGTATAAGGGCAGCAGTAAAAGCTTCAGTCACGTTTAGTCGCTCGTGCATGCGTGACGAGTTCCTACGTCAGCAGACTATCACCTAACCGAGTCAACATAACTTTAACAGTTCTCAAGTCAACATACCTGACAATTTTCTTATCCTGACTCTGTTCATACCACGCTATTATTATCTGAGAAATTCGTCCACCATTGATCGAATTAAAAACGAAATGTGTAGAAAATAAATATATAAATATGTAAAATTGCTGCGTGCATATCTTCTTCCACACAGTGACAATTATATTCCTTTATTCATGGACTCAGGGAAACAACGTTCATGTCAATATTAATCACATGTTAATAGTGCAACGCGAGTCTCGGAATTGTATAAATCGCATTAGGAACGAATTCAAAACATCGGGTGTAAACATACTCTGTATGAAGGTTACATAAGTATTAGAACGCATGCAACATTCATGTGTGAGTGTATGTTAATGACATAGGTGGGAATTACGTGTGTAAACAGTCTCGGCCTTCATATAAGGCATTAGCATACGTTAACTATTCTGTGTATATTGTAAATTTTCTCCTTGTCAGAACCTGAATCTTATTTCAGTTTTAATATTTTGAAAAATGTGACGATATAAGTGAAATGTGTCTGACTTGATACAAGTGGTATTTACAATCGAGTGTATATTTTAGAGATATCCTTGCAAAGTTTTGTGAACAAATTATTATTATTAATTCGAAAAATGCAAGATTAAAATAAAATTATGATTACAGTTGATTGCATTGGTCACTTCAAAATTTTGCACAGTAATTGTTTTTAATTCATAATAAGATAATTTACAATGACTTTGAAATTATAGCTTTTTTATAGCAAGTTAAACTGGATCAAATATCAGTGGGACATGTGTCATCTTATCAACAAAAACACTGTAGTATATCATTTTTCTCACATTAGTGTTAAATATGCAGAGTCACGGTTCGTATTTTGTAATTCTCATTCACGGTTGTAATTCTCTTCTTAAAGTCAAGAAAGGATTCTATAAAAAATTTTATTTCATATTTTCACCTTAATAGAACATATTTTTGCAGTTATGTAAAATTTTTTCTTACAACTATATCGGACATTTGAAACAATTTCAGTTTGTTCTTTTTATTAAGAAATTTTATTTTACCGTCTCGATTATTCAATGTGTATTTTACCAAAAATTTACACTTCTTGACTAACCGAAAGCGTTAGAACTCTTTCGATCTAGCAACCCTTACCCAAAGAAATATCTGGCAGGTTGACTCGATAAAACTACCCCTTTTAATGTAATTCACTCGTGAATGGTGGGGTGCAGAATGGTCGAAGCGGAGGTTAGCGATCGAAGGAACAGCATCGAGGAGGTTTTGGTCAGAATTAATGAACCGAAGATCGTAAGGGTGGATCTGAACAGTGTATTGTCTAGCGTTAATGGAAAAAGGCGTGAAGAGAGGGTTAAAAGGAAAGACGAATTTTATTCTTTCCATCAGTTTTCTTCGTCTAAACATACATCTGCAGACTTAACACCCTCTCCACCAAATCATTTCAAATTTTAAGATATTTTGGAACTATTTTAATAAAGAGGTCTCGTAAATTTTTATTCATAATTTAACTTATATTTTAATTTTTACTTATAGAGTTCATTATGTGCATGTGATACAAAGGTCTTTGTTATTTCAACCTTCCCATTTTCAACTTAAAATTATCGTATACAATTTATCGATATGAACCTCATAATGCTAACTCATCGAAATAATTTCGAAAAAAATTATCTTAACTCCCGAGTAGACAAATTGCACAAGACACAATCGTACAAAATTACTGAACAGAAACAAATATAAAAATACTGTACAAATATAAAATTGATAAAACTGATATGTCAGCGACTAGGTAAATCGCTAACGTCAATATTATCTCGAACGATTATATCACTCTCGTTGTTAACAGATCCTACAGTTATTAAATAATAATTACCATGATTAAAAACATAGGGTCCGCGGGGTTTATCAGCTCGCCTTGAACCATATTCCGAGAACGCCGAGTTTAATGAACCGATGGTTGACTAATCGCGTGACTTTGTTGTTGGACCAAAAGCAACCGCAGACAAAACGCTGGGAGGTAGAGATTTCGAATCAGTGGGAGTCGCTCATTAAAGCAATATTCAGAAGATCCTATCGCATCGTTGGCAGTGGACGATCACGTAGTGGAATATATTATACGGCTGTTGTACATAGCACGAGTCCGCGTTACGTGCTGGCCATGCAGAGGAGGATGACGCCATTCACTGGATGATAATTGAGACGGACATATAACACGCGTTCATTACTGTATCTGAAACCGACGAGGAAGTCTCTATCTCCCTTTTTCGGAATCCAAGAAATTCTCACGAGAACGTTATTGCAAAATTTTGACCAACAGAGGTTGATACAGAATATCAAGATTGCAACCTAAAACAGTGTGTACAATTTTACATGTAACTGTCCCTTGACTACCTTCGACGAAAAAATGTAACCTCAAATAAAAAATCAATGTACCAAATCACAGTGTATAAATGAGAAATCAGTTCAGCAAGTTACATTCGGTTCCTAGATTGAATTTCGAACCAGAATCCTTCAGCAGGAGCCACGGAGAAGCCCCGTTTGATCAGTTTCATCGGCACGGTCGAGCAGGGTTTCAGGTTACAGTTGGCAAATACGTGGAACAGCAGGGTCTTGGCCTCCAGAATGGCGAATCTGTTAGCGATACACACTCTGGGACCCATACCAAAGGTCAGAAATGTACCGGAGTTCAAAACCTGTTTCGGAACATCGAGGAACCTGTCCGGTTTGAACTTTTCCGGCTCCGGATAGAAGTCAGGATCGTGTTGTATCGCGTATGTGGGCATCCAAATAAATTCTCCTTCCTGCACCACGTGTGGCTTCGCGTCCGGCAGCGTTGGAGGCAGTTCGAAGCGTTTCGTGCAGACTCTGTCCATAACGGAGACGGCGGGATGCATCCTGAGACTCTCGTTGATGATCGCGTCAAGATACTTCATGTTGTTCAGGGCCTCATACGTGACGTCTCCGTTGCAATCTTTTAAAACTTCATCGATTTCCTGCTGTAACCTCTTTTGGATGTCCTCGTTGACGGCTATCTCGTAGGTTGTGAAGCTTATCATGGCCGCGGTGTTGTCGAAGCCGGCCAGAAAGAAGATGAACGCTTGTGCGACCATGTCCTCGATGGTCAGCTGCGTGCCTTGTTTACCTCTGGTCTCCATCATCAGCTGAAGCATGTCCGGACGAACGATACCCTTCTCGTCTCTAGTTCTAATGGTACTCTTCACCAGATCTCGAAAGAAGTCTTCTATCTCTCTTTTGATGAACCTTATGTTCAGCATTTCGCACAGCCTGGGAAAGCTGCGGATGAGGAAGAACGTCAGGAACTGCTTCACCGTGGTCTTCGTAGCCTCTCGACCGTACGTGTAGAACGTGTTCTCGCGATCCGCCATGGAGTCCACGTTGACACCGAAAGCACACGTCGCAATCACGTCGTTGGTATACCTTGTGAACACGTCCTTTAGGTCCGTGGTTTTCTGATGGGTTGATAAGGTGACCAGATGCTGACCGTATCGTTTGGAGCACTCTTTCATCAACACGAACATGGACTTCATCTTGCTGGCGGTGAAGGCTGGACTCAGCATCGCTCGAACTTGCCGCCATCTTTCTCCGGTGAGGACAAACAGGTTCTTGCCGAGTAAGGAGTTCTCGTCGCTGTCCTGGAACTTCCGGTGGTCGGAGAAGTGGTCGAAGTTCTTCACGGTTATGGATTTGATAAGGTTCGGGTCACGGATTAGTAGGACGGGCGTGAGGAAGTCGAAGAAACCGATGTACTTGGCGTCGGGGTTCAGGGTGTATAACTCCTGCATCATGTCTGCGAAGGTTTTAGGCGTTAGCACGAATTTCCACAGGCTGCCGAGGAACGGAAGCGATTTGAAGTATGGTATTCCTCTTTTCTTGAAGTAGTCGTACTCGGTGAGGTAATAGTACGACGCCAGGGCTAGAGCTACCAGTGATATCAGTAGTGTCCAGATCATGATCGAATGGTTACCAAATTCGACTGCAATTCGACTAAGAATATGTACTCGAAGGTTATTTTTACACTATTGTGAATAACAGCTCGTAGCTATTATTTCACCTGGATCAACTATTATCAGATGTGTAGTTATCGAATGAGGGTTTGAAACGTGTCGACTATGATGCACAAAACGTACTGCATATTTCGCGCTGAGTCGAATACTTATAAAAGGATTGTCTGAAAGTATAACGTGTTTAACAGATAACCAGATATTTTTGCTTCGTATCTTTCTTAAAATCGTATCTTTCAACTCATATTTAGTTACTCTGTAAATGACTATAAATGGCTATCTTCAATGGGAGCTTTAAGTGATTGATACGAAGTCCGATGATCTAAGACTTAATAAGTTGATCATTTTGTCGGAATTACCATTTATGGTGATACAAACTGTTAAGAGATATGGCTTGTTTGATAGCTTTCTCTATGATGACGTGAATATTCAGATATTTGGTTTTATTTTGTGGCTGATCTTGAACTTATGTTAGTTCAAAAACGTTCATCGACATAAAACGAGTGGATGTGAAAAATAAAGATGATTATTATTAAATTTATCGCTTTTTTCATTGCGAAAACAATACACTGAAAGATTATCATGCTTTTGTTTATAAAGTAACGAGGAAATTAAATTAAGACTTGTATGCGAACGTCATAGTTCTGATATATTTTATAATAATTAGATTAGGATATATGTTACTCATTGCGGATCATTCAAAAGAGGAGGAATAAGAAATATTAACGATATCAGTATTTTTATTCAGAATATTCAGTATCAAACTGTGATTATTGTGCATAATCGATTCTGTTATTCGAAATGTGACGTTTTGTTTAATTTCGAATTTGCTGTTTCCAATTTTAACATCGGGTTTATCGCAAAGTATTTTGTATATTTTGCACTTCACGTTCAATGTGTTGTTTACAGACACTAAGTGGGATTCGAAGTACGATTTTTATAACAGATACGATTATCTGAAAAATACTTTGTGAGTCATTCTATGTACATTGGTTCTCCTACCACTGGTAAACACATCATCGTTATATCGCGACATGTGCAGAATAGTATCAGCTAAATATGGAGAGGGAAGTCACGTGGCTCAAGAGACGGAAGCCTATACGCCTCCCAAATTCGCAATTTCTGTTTTTATCTTCCAAATATAGTATTGTAAATTATTTTACGACTTTATATGTCGAACCTCATTGTGAATTTAATTCCAAAACAAGTTTCCAGCTATCGATGTAAAAAGTTATCCTTGTGATAATTTAAGATTCGTCTGACAATTCCGTGACTTTGATATTTAAGAAAAATTGTTTTGACTGGAGAATAACAATTTGCTGGAATTTTATATTATTTTTTATCTTCCTCTCTGAAGATTTCATAATTTTCTTTTGTATAAATATCCTGTGGTCTATGAAGGAAATTAATTTTAAAATTCAATGAAAATTACGGTAGAATATTGATCATATGGTGTAAAAATATAAAATTCGTATTGCTACATCAAAATCGCGTGGACTTGCGTCATTTCTGGGAAATGACCTGATTGCAAGAGGAAGGTTAACCTCTGTCTGCCTTCTTCTCTTCACTGCTTCAGCTACCATTTGTAAATCTGTAATTATCGTGACGTTGACAGTCGGATGCATAAGAAGTACAATATTTCTTGCTTCATGTCGACTTTTAATCATAAGAAAAACAAAGGAAATAATTTTTATTCTCGTTCTACGAATTCATTAATTTTCAGTTGATAAGCTGAACAGTTTGGACACACAAATTAGAACCGAGAGACTTTATTATCACAAATTCGAGTGCAAACAATGCGAAAAGATAAGATGTCAGATATTATTTTTGCGTTTCAATCATATTTGGCGTCTCGGTTTCACACTGGAGTAGAGATAATGTAATTGATACTCCACGCAACTACTCGCAAACCTGATTTCTTGAGTCTCAACAACTAATTATGTATAAACACTCTTCCGGATGAAGTCAGAATTGACTCACCTTGTTTTGTTCCATAAATTACCGTCTACAGAATCTAACAGCGGTATCATTGTAAATAGTTATTTTACATTACATAATCCTGATAAAATATATTTCCACAGAACAAACCAATTATTTTATTACAAAGATAATTTTTCAACGAATTTAAAACTATTTTCCTATAATACAAAAATTCGTTACAAAGAAGTCAAATTTTTCAAAGGAGGAAATAAAACATCGGAAAATTCATTGCAAACATTTTTATTTGATGCTAACAACATGTTAAACGAGTACAAAGGGAAAGAAATTACACACCAACGACTGATCAGAGATAACTTGACCAAAAATCGAAACGTAACAGAATTATCGAATTGCACTCTAATTAACCCTTCACTCAATTACACCTGTCTTTGCGCGTTTTACGTTCACTGAACTGTTCACACGATTAAAATTTCGTTGCAATTCCGCATCATTGTTTATTGTCCAGATATGTTAACAAGAATTTAAAACTATTATTGCTGTAATTTTATAGCTCAAAGCCTAACCTAACCTTGACGTGCATTATAACAAATTGCTCTTGGGAATGACCATCACTGTACAACACTTGACTCGTGCCAGTTTCCAATTAACCTGGCATTAAGCTGCTACACACAATTGAGCATTTTATACCATAAAAATCAGGTGAATTTATTTTATCGTGATCCGAGTACCTGCATTTCAAATATAATACAAAATTATATTACAAATTATACGACTATACCTCATATCTAAAAATACAAAATTATATTATATATGTTGTATAACCATGAAAGACCTTTGATTAGATACAAAAAAAGACAGTGCATGTTAACATCAAATTTCAACTCAAAATGAAGTGATTATTCAAATAAAGGTAAAATACAAAAAGAGCACATTATCGTAATATATAGCAGACACTGACAAAGAGCTACCTACCATTTCTTAAATTTCATACATGTTCTACTTATAATCAGACTTATTTTCAAAAGCACTCTCATTGTCAGTTCCAAATACACGATGTTAATATACACGTTGCGAGGAGGAAACAGAGTTGACGAACACACGTTCCGCCTTCTTTCTCTGCTCAATAGTGAACCAGAATCCACCTTCAGATGTCATGGCGAATCCTTTCTTGCTCAGTTTCATCGGCATGACGGTCTTCGAGCAAGGTTTCAACGTGCAGTTAGCGAAAGTGTAGAAGAGCAAGGTCTTAGCCTCCAGAAGAGCGAATCTGTTGCCGATGCACATCCTGGGTCCCTGTCCGAAGCTCAAAAACTTCCCAGAGTTGAGGATGTGTTTCGGGTCGTCGTAGAATCGCTCGGGATTGAACTTCTCCGGTTCTGGGAAGTGATCGGGATCGTGTTGTACTCCGTATATGGGTATCCAAACGTACTCGCCCTTTTGTACCACGTGTGGTTGGCCATCAGGCATCGCTGGTGGTAGTTCGAAGTTCTTCATACAAACTCTGTCGGTGGCCACCTGGACCGGGTACATCCTGAGAGCCTCGTTGACGATGGCGTCGAGGTACTTCATGTTGTTTATAGCCTCGTAAGTGACCTCCCCGTTGCAATTATCCAGAACATCGTCGATCTCGTCCTGCAGCCTTTTTTGGATCTCCTCGTTCACTCCCACCTCGTGGGCCGCGAAGCACATCAGTGTCGAGGAGCTCTCGAAACCGCCGAAGAAGAAGATGAACGCCTGCGCGGTCATGTCTTCGATGGTCAGCTCCTTGCCGGGTCCTAATTTCCCTCTGGTCTCCATCATCAGCTGAATCATGTCTGGTCGCACGATACCCTGCTCGTCCCTGGCCTTTATGGTGGTCGCAACCAGATCCGTGAAGAAGTCCCCGACCTTGCTAGTCACAATTTTCACGTTCAGCATGGTGCACAGCTTGGGGAAGCTTCTGATCACGAAGAACTTGAGGGATTGTAGCCTTCCGAAAGTGGTAGCTTCGCGACCGAATACGTAAAACTTGTTGTTACGATCCGTCATGGAGTCCACGTTTATTCCGAACGCACACGTAGCTATCACGTCGTTGGTGTACCTGGTGAACGCGTCCTTCAGCTCCACGGTTTTCTGATCGGCCGGTAACGAGGCGAAATTCTCTCCGTATCGTTTGGCGCACTCTCGCATAAGCACGAACATGGCCTTCATCTTGCTGGAAGTGAATGCTGGGCTCAAGGTCGCTCGAACGTCCTTCCATCGGTCTCCACGCAGGTTAAACAGGTTCTTGCTGAACAGGGGATCGACGTCGCCGTCCGAGAAGGATCTGTGGTCAGGGAAGTTCTCGAAGTTCTTGATGGTTATGGTCCTGATCAGATCTAGGTCACGGATCATCACCACCGGTGTCATAAAGTCGAAGAAACCGCTGTACTTTGCATTACGGTGTTCGTTGTACAGATCGCGGACCATATCTGCGAACGTCGTTCGCATCAGTATCGCGCTCCACAAGCTTCCCAATAAGGGAAGAGATTTCGCTTGAGGTATTCCTCGTTTCTTGAAGAAGTCGTAGTCCTTCAGGACATAGTAGCATGTTAGGAGCACGACGAGCACCCCCGCGATTATTGTCCACATCTCGATCGTTTCAACTGTCTTTAATTATTCGTAAACACTCACGTTCATGTAATATCTGGTACGGATCAGAAAGGTTCAACGACTTTTTTGAAGGCCGATCGCAGAGGTGTGCCTCTATTTTTATACGCTGTTTCCCGCACGCTGTCGACGCAACAACTGGTGGTGGTCCACTGCTCCGTGTGAGCTTTTAACAAAACGTGCGTGTCCATAGAGCGGTGCAGAATGTATCGCGCGCTTTGTTCTTTACTCGGTGACGTTTGATGAATAATCTAATCAACCTCGCGATTCTCTCTTTCTTTCCTTACGTTTCGATAACAGTATGAAAACATCTACTTTGTAGCGATTAATTTGTTTCGATATGAGATACCGTTTTTTGCAGCGTGTTCTACACAGTTTGTATCTAATTCTGAAAGTCATAGTCTCGTGTTCGCGTGATTTGGCTTCGTCAGATGCACTTGATCGGTTCAATTTAATGCGCCGATGGTCAAACGTTCACTCTTTGACAATCGATACATTCATTGATCGGTAATCGATCTATTCTCTCTGAAAATTGTTTAATTAATATTTGTATGATTCATGTAATTAATATTCTAATGAACGAGGTTCTAATTTATTTTGAACTTGTCCGTTTTCGGACAAATTTCCAAATTCTAATTTCAAATTAAATTTAATATTGAAATTTAACACTTTAATTTTATTTTAGAATAATATTTTATAACGATATAAAACTACAAGTAACGTAAGTCCTGAAGAATATAGTACTGCTATTTTCACGTTTGAAAAAGTGCAACTTCAAAACGAAAATCATCAATTTCCACGTCGCGTTTCAAAAATAAATTAATGAAGCGGTCAAAATGAACAATTGTAAAATGAAGTTTCGCGATGGTACGTGACGAGGAATTGCGGAATTAAGATTCATGCGGCACAGTTTCGAACTTATTTCACATATAATGGAATTTACGGGAATTTCGCAGTAAGCTCACGCGCAAATTCAGATTTCTGCGGATTACGGCCTATGCAGTTTCCGGAAGCATTTACTTAAACTGAACGAAAGCATTCGAACTTGGCGCAGGGTGAGTCTAATTAAAATATTTGCATAAAGTCGCGCTACGACGTGTTTCGGGAAACTTTCTTACTAATATTTAGTATCTGATTCGTTTTGTTGTTGTGCAGGCTTATTTGGATAGCGCGTGTAATGAAGTGGAACGGATAAGCCGGAAACTTGCGAGCGTGCATTTGCAGCATCTCTGCGAACGATTTACGCGTTACGTGTAATTTGCAATTTGACAATTACAAGGAATTCGAAATAACTCAGCGTGTTCGAAATGTCCAGCACTCAATTTTGAATTTGCTGTTACAAATTTTATATCTTTGTCGAAACGTATTTTTTGATAGGATAACTTGAGTATTTTGCACTTCATGTTGAATGGGATGTTTACAAACAGCATTGACGATGTTCGTTAACAGATACGATTATCTGAAAAATATTTTGTGATTCATTCTGTATACATTGGTTTCGTACATTGTTACGTGTGGCTGCAGCTACCGCGATGTACAGAATAGTATCAGTTAAATATGGAGAGGGAAGTCACGTGGTTGAAGAGAAGGGAGCCTATACGCCTCTCAAGTTCATAATTTCTGTTTTTAAGTTTATCTTTCAGATATGATATTGTAAATTATTTAACGATTTTATATGTCGAACTCCATTTTGAATTTAATTCTAAAACAAATTACCAGCTATCGACGTAAAAAGTTATCCTTGTGATAATTTAAGATTCGTCTGACAATTCAGTGATTTTGATATTTAAGAAAAATTGTTTTGACTGGAGAATAACAATTTGCTGGAATTTTATATTATTTTTGATTTTCCTCCATGGAGATTTCATCATTTTCTTTTGTATGAATATCCTGTGGACTATGAAGGAAATAAATTTTAAAATTCGATGAAAATTACGGTGAAATATTGATCATATGGTATAAAAATAAATTCGTATTGCTACATCAAAATCGCGCGGACTTGCGTCATTTCTGGGAAATGACCGTGATGGCATAATGACCTGATTGCAAGAGGAAGGTTAACCTCTGTCTGCCTTCTTCTCTTCATTGCTTGAGCTACCATTTGTAAATCTGTAATTATCGTGACGTTGACAGTCGGATGTATAAAAAATACAATATTTCTTGCTTCATGTCGACTTTTAATCATAAGAAAAACAAAGGAAATAATTTTTATTTTCGTGCTACGAATTCATTAATTTTCAGTTGACAAGCTGAATAGTTTGGAAACACAAATTACAACCGAGAGACTTTATTATCACAAACTGGTATGGAAACAATGCGAACAGATAGGATGTAAATTATTATTTTTGCGTTTCAATCATATTTGGCGTCTCGGTTTCACACTGCAGTGAAGATAATGTAATTGATACTCTATACAACTACTGGCAAAACTAGTTTCTTGAGTCTCAACGTCGCACTAATTATGTATAAACACTCTTCCGCATGAAGTCAGAATTGACTCACCTTGTTTTGTTCCATAAATTACCGTCTACAGAAAGTAACAGCGGTATCATTGTAAATAGTTATTTTACATTACATAATCCTGATAAAATATATTTCCACAGAACAAACCAATTATTTTATTACAAAGATAATTTTTCAACGAATTTAAAACTATTTTCCTATAATACAAAAATTCGTTACAAAGAAGTCAAATTTTTCAAAGGAGGAAATAAAACATCGGAAAATTCATTGCAAACATTTTTATTTGATGCTAACAACATGTTAAACGAGTACAAAGGGAAAGAAATTACACACCAACGACTGATCAGAGATAGCTTGACCAAAAATCGAAACGTAACAAAATTATCGAATTGCACTCTAATTAATCCTTCACTCAATTACACCTGTCTTTGCGCGTTTTACGTTCACTGAACTGTTCACACGATTAAAATTTCGTTGCAATTATCATTGTTTATTGTCTAGATATGTTAACAAGAATTTAAAACTATTATTGTTGTTATTTTAAAGCTCGAAGCCTAACCTAACCTTGAGGTGCATTAGAACAAATTACCCGTGGCAATAACTATAACTGCGCAACACTTGACTCGTGCGTTTCCACTTAAGCTGACATTAAGCTGCTACACACAATTGAGCATTTTATACCATAAAATCAGGTGAATTTATTTAATTGTGATCTGCGTACCTGCATTTCAAATATAATACAAAACTATATTACAAATTATACGACTATACCTCATATCTGACGATACAAAATAATATATATATTGTATAACCATGAAAGACCTTTGATTAGATACAGAAGAAAAACAGTGAAAGTTAATATGAATAAATGAGGAAGTATTACAACTCAAAATGAAGTATTTCTTCAAATAAATGTAAAATACAAAAAGAGCACATACTTGTAATTTATAGCAGACACTGACAAAAGGCTACCTGCCACTTCCCAAATCTCATACACGTGCTACTCATAATCAGACTTATTTTCAAAAGCACTCTCAGTTCCAAATACACGATGTTAATTATACGCGTTGCGAGGAGGAAACAGAGTTGACGACCACAGGTTCAGCCTTCTTTCTTTGCTCAACAGTGAACCAGTATCCACCATCAGCTGTCATGGCGAATCCTTTCTTGCTCAGTTTCATCGGTATGACGGTCTTCGAGCAAGGTTTCAACGTGCAGTTAGCGAAAGTGTAGAAGAGCAAGGTCTTAGCCTCCAGAAGAGCGAATCTGTTGCCGATGCACATCCTGGGTCCCAGTCCGAAGCTCAAAAACTTCCCAGAGTTGAGTATCTGTTTGGGGTCGTCATAGAATCGCTCGGGATTGAACTTATCCGGTTCTGGGAAGTGATCGGGATCGTGTTGCACTCCGTATACGGGTATCCAAACGTACTCGCCCTTTTGTACCACGTGTGGTTGGCAACCAGGCATCGCTGGTGGTAGTTCGAAGTTCTTCATGCAAAGTCTGTCGGTCGCCACCACGACTGGGTACATCCTGAGAGCCTCGTTGACGACGGCGTCGAGGTACTTCATGTTGTTTATAGCCTCGTAAGTGACCTCCCCGTTGCAATTATCCAAAACTTCGTCGATCTCGTCCTGCAGCCTTTTTTGGACCTCCTCGTTAATTGCCACCTCGTAGGCCGCGAAGCACATCAGGGTCGAGGTGCTCTCGAAACCGCCGAAGAAGAAGACGAACGCCTGCGCGGTCATATCTTCGATGGTCAGCTCCTTACCGGGTCCTAACTTCCCTCTGGTCTCCATCATCAGCTGAATCATGTCGGGTCGCACGATACCCTGCTCGTCCCTGGTCTTTATGGTGGTCGCAACCAGATCCTTGAAAAAGTCCGCGATCTCGGTCCTCACGATTTTCAGGTTTATTAGATTGCACAGCGTGGGGAAGCATCTGATCATGAAGAACTTGAGGGATTGTAGCCTTCCGAAATTGGTACTTTCGCGACCGTATACGTAAAACTTGTTGTTACGATCCGTCATGGAGTCCACGCTGACCCCGAACGCACACGTGGCTATCACGTCGTTGGTGTACCTGGTGAACGCGTCCTTCAGCTCCACGGTTTTCTGATCGGCCGGTAACGAGGCTAAATTCTCTCCGTATCGTTTGGCGCACTCTCGCATCAGTACGAACATGGTCTTCATCTTGCTGGAGGTGAATGCTGGGCTCAAGGTCGTTCGAACGTCCTTCCATCGGTCTCCACGCAGGTTGAAGAGGTTCTTGCTGAACAGGGGATCGATCACTTCGTCCGAGAAGGATCTGTGGTCAGGGAAGTTCTCAAAGTTCTTGATGGTTATGGACCTGATCAGATCTAGGTCACGGATCATCACTACCGGTGTCATGAAGTCGAAGAAACCGATGTACTTTGCATTACGGTTTTCGTTGTACAGATTGCGGACTGCATCTGCGAACGTCGTTCGCATCAGTAGTGCGCCCCACAAGCTTCCCAAAAAGGGAATAGATTTCGCGTTAGGTACTCCTCGTTTCTCGAAGAAGTTGTAGTCCTTCAGGGCATAGTAGCATGTTAGGAGCACGACGAACACCCCCGCGATTATTGTCCACATCTCGATCGTTTCAACTGTCTTTAATTATTTGTAAACACTCACGTTCATGTAATATCTGGTACGGATCAGAAAGGTTAGCGACTTTTTGAAGGCCGATCTCAGAGGTATGCCTCTATTTATGAACGCTGTTTTCCGTACGCTGCCGATGCAACAACTGGTTGTGGCACACTGCTCCGTATGAGTTTGTAACAAAACGTACGTATAGATAGAGCGGTGCAGAATGTATCGTGCGCTTTGTTCTTTACTCGGTGACGTTTGATGTATAATCTAATCAACCTCGCGATTCTCTTTCTTTCCTTACGTTTCAATAACAATATGAAAACATCTACTTTGTGGCGATTAATTTATTTTGGTATGAAATACCGTTTTTTGCTGCGTGTTCCACGCAGTTTGTATCGAATTTTGAAAGTCATAGTCTCGTGTTCGCGTGATTTGGCTTCGTCAGGTGCACTTGATCGGTTCAATTTAATGCGCCGATGGTCAAACGTTCACTCATTGACAATCGATCCATTCATTGATTGGTAATCGATCTATTCACTCTGAAAATCGTTTAATTAATATTTCATCTGTAATTTAAAATAAGGTCTCTAAGGTGCGTCATTTTAACGCATCCCGTAAACCCGGTATAAAAATGCCTATCAATTTACGCAAGATGCGTCTAATTACGCACATGATTAAATCGAACTGACACAAAATACATAACAATCAATAAAAGAACACAATTATTGAACTTCAGATAAGATACAAGGGTATCTAGAGTCGTACAAACTTTTTGCGTCTAACAATTTGTATTTATGATATTACATATTCATTATTTATCGAGGAAGTATTATCATTCCTCCAACCAGTACTTCAGTAGACATCGTCAGGGATACGTATCTGATCACTAGAGCCAGTCATTTAGATCAATTCGACACGATGTGGATCCTAATCGCGGCTGTGTTAGTGCTTCTCCTCTACTTTTACCATCAAAAGTATACTTACTTCGAGAGACTAGGAATACCACACGCGAAACCGTATCCAATTGCCGGTATTTTTTTACCTCTCCTAACGTTCCAGTGTTCCCTGGCAGAAAGCTTCCAGCGAGCGTACAACGTAAACCGTGACGCGAAATATGTGGGTATGTTCGATTTTTGCACGCCGTCGATACTACTTCGCGACCTGGATCTGATCAAGCTGTTAACCATCAAGAATTTCGACCACTTCACGGACCACGATCCGTTCATCAACATCAACAACTACAAGAAGGATAATCTCATCATCCTGCGGGGCAACGAGTGGAAGAATATGCGAACGATCATAACCTCCGTGCTCACATCGAAAAAAATCCGAGAACTGTTTCCGTTGCTCCATCAAATCGCCAAACGAACCGCGGCTCATTTATCCGCGGCCGACCAAAGGGTCGTGGATCTCTGGGACGTTATTAACAAGCACACCTGCGATACGTGGGCCTCGATCGCGTTCGGTCTCGATGTCGATTCCCTAGCGAATCGCAAAAACGATTTCTACGTGCAAGGGCATAAACTCACCTCCTTGAAAAGGATAATGGATATCCGTGTTCTGTTGACAAGGAACTTCCCCAAGATATCCAAAGCGTTAGGCATCAAGGTTATGAGTAACGGAACAGCAAAGATGTTCGAGGATGCGATGACATCGGTCATAAACCTGAGAGACGAGACAGGTACCACTCGTCAGGATATGTTGCAGTACATGTTGGACACCAGAGCAAATACACCAGAAAAGAGAATGACGTTCGATGATATGATTACGAACACGGTGTTCAACTTTTCAGCGAATACCACATCCGCAGGACTGATCATGGCCGCCTGCATTTTTGAGACTGCGGCGAACCAGGAGGTCCAGAAGCGATTGCAAGAGGAAATCGATCAAGTTCTCAAGAATTGTAACGGAGATGTCACTTTAGAGGCTATAAACGACATGAAATACATGGAGGCAGTTGTTCATGAAACTCTCAGGATGTATCCACCTACTCCGGTGTTCGATAGAGTTTGTACTAAACGTTTCGAATTACCTCCAGCACTCCCTACGGCGAAACCGTGTGTTATGGAAGAGGGCGACGCTCTTTTTATACCTGTCTTCGCGATCAATCGCGATCCTGATCATTTCCCGGAGCCGAACAAGTTCAATCCGGACAGGTTTTATGGTCAGAACTCGAGCTCGAGAATGTCTCTGAGTTTTGGAATCGGTCCAAGGATGTGCATAGGCAACAGGCTGTCTGTTTTAATGATAAAGACCATAGTGTTTCACGTTCTTGCAGCGTGCGAGGTAAAACCATGCTCCAAAAGTGACATACCGATTAGACTTTCTCCGGGACAAGTCATGACGAACGCTGCAAATGGATATTGGGTTGATGTTCAACCTCGGAACAAACCGGGAATTAACGTCGAGTAGGAGGGCAACTTTATGTTCTGAATTTTATTTTTATGGGTAATCGGTTATTGTAATTTGATTGATTATTATTAATATTGTTAGTGGTATATGAAATGTTTTGCACACGGTATATAATTTATTTAATATTCGTAGCCAGGGAATTGGGGCAATAACAAAATTTGTATTTTTCAAGTTAAAGTAGTCGAACTAATTTATTGTTTTCTGCCGAGCGACTTTTTGCGGGAAGTGTAATCTGTTTCAACATTATATAAGTTAATTATTGCGCGTTGTTACCCTGACACCAGTGACCTATATCGCCATAATAAAGTTATTAGTGCAATGAGGAATTTGATCCGGTCGTACACTCCTATACTTATGTAACTACAATGCTGAGAATTTGATTTCTGCTACTGTTACTCTTATTTACCAAATTAATATTCACATTGAATAATAATTCTAATTTAATTCAAATTTAACACTTTAATTTTATTTTAGAATATTTTATAACGATGTAAAACTACAAGCAACGTAAACCCTGAAGTACTATTTTCACGTTTGAGAAAGTGCAACTTCAAAACGAAAATCACCCATTTCGCGTTTAAAAAATAAGTTAATGAAGCGGTCAAAATGAACAATTGTAAAATGAAGTTTCGCGATGTTACGTGACGAGGAATTGCGGAATTAAGATTCATGCGGCACAGTTTCGAACTTATTTCACATATAATGGAATTTACGGGAATTTCGCAGTAAGCTCACGCGCAAATTCAGATTTCTGCGGATTACGGCCTATGCAGTTTCCGGAAGCATTTACTTAAACTGAACGAAAGCATTCGAACTTGGCGCAGGGTGAGTCTAATTAATATATTTGCATAAAGTCCCGCTACGACGTGTTTCGGGAAACTTTCTAATATTTAGTATCTGATTCGTTTTGTTGTTTTGCAGGCTTACTCGGATAGCGCGTGTAATGAAGGACGCATAAGCCGGAAACCTTCAAACGTACATTTCCGCGCGATACTATATAATCATCGATGTTAATTACATACCTTGGTACTGTGTTAATTGTCGGACACCATGTCTGTCATTGTTAGCGATTTTATCACTTTGCAGTTTTATCCAGTTTTTATTATATAAGATTATACCGAAATGTATAATAAAATATCGCAATATATAAATGTACAATAAAGCCAATGATAAAAAGCCCACTATATTAAATCCCTAATTTGCTATCAAATTCATTAAATATTCACTGGTTCCACTGTCATTTCTGTAACAGCTCATAAAAGCAATTAATTGCAAAATATTATAAAACACCATAAAAAGACTTAAATGTAATTTGTACAATACTATGACGTGTATTTTGTTAATTTACAAAATCTTCAAAAATTATTAACATATCGAACAATTATCTTCGACAAGAGTTAAGTTCAATTTCCATTTGGAAGCTACAATTTCCTGTGCCATAAGATAATCGTAGTCACGTTGCAGTTTAATCGTACCGTCAACATCGTCATGAACATTTTCTCTCCTCGGACAAATGAGTCCTCTCGTTTCCAAATATATTATACGCGGGCAGCACACCATGAACAAAGCGGTTAGAACCGCTGATGGGATATTCTAAACGAAACACATAATCTCCGTCGGTATGATTTAGTCACGTACCTCGAAGGTCGACACCTACTAATTTCCAATAGCACAAACGGTTTGTTGGAATATGGGATAATACTCGTTTGATTGTATCCGCCCACCCTTCAAACAAAAATGCAACTCATTAATTTCCATTTTCAAAATCTATTAGAAAACTTAACGGTGGTTCGATAATCTCTCGTTCATAATAACAGTAATCATTGTTATTTAAAACAAGGTGATTAGGCAGAAAATAAACCACGAGTTGGTGCATGAAGATTCTGATGTGTTCAGAACTGCGAGTGCGTCACGGGTGCGTCATAGCTGACGCGCCAACTTGTGGGACATATGTAAATTATTAGACCTAAATGAAAATTCACTCGTACCAAATATGAGAATTTACAATTCTATTTGTCAAATTTCTAAATTTCTATATTTCCAAATTTCTAGAACCCCAAATTCTCAAGTTCCCAATTCTCAATTTTCCAAGTTCTCAAATTGCAGAATCTCTACACTTCCTAATTTCTAAAAGCTCAAATTCTCAAATCCCCAATTCTCAATTTCACTAATTCTCAAGTTTCTAAATTTCTACATTTCCAAATCTACAAAACCCCAAATTCTCAAATCTCCAATTCTCAAATTTCTAAATTTCTACATTTCCAAATTTCCAGAACCCCAAATTCTCAAATCCACAATTCCCAATTTCCCAAAATCCCAAATTTTCAAACTTCTATATTCAAAAATTTCTATATCTCCCAACATCTCAATTTTCAGATTCCCAAATCCTAAATTTACATTTGAACTGCGAGTGCGTCATGAGTGCGTCACGATTGTCATGAGTGTATCACGAGTGCGTCATTAGTGCGTCACGAGTGTGTCACTAGTGCGTCACGCGTGTATCACGAGTGCGTCATTAGTGCGTCACGAGTGCGTCATATCTCACGCGCCAATTCCTGAGTTAACATCCGTACATCCCGCTGCTCGAACACAGCAAGTTCAGAATATATAAAAAAAAGAAAAAATAGAACGAAGCAAAGTACAAAAAATAAATAGAGAATGTACATTACAAAATATATAAAAGCGAGAGAAAATCGAGCAGACGGTTTTTCGAAAATCCCATCGCGCATCGAACAAGGAAACAAGCTTTCCGGCTGAAAGTTGTAGACGAGCTTGCGCATAGTTAGAACAGAGAAAGACAGAGAGCGAAAGAGGAGAAGAGGCGGAAGGGAGAAGGCAAGAGGGCTGGCGGAACAAAATTCATTTGGCCAAATTAAACAGAGTTTAGCAATTTGCGCTTAATCCATTTGTCGGGGATCCACCGTCCGTCTGCCAGACTGTCCATCCGTCTGTTTCATCCCTTCTCTTTGCACTTCTCCTCTTAACCACCCCTATGCAACTACCCTTTTCCTTCCTACACCGTTCACCTTACATTTCTGTCGATACTAATCCTTTTCCGCCTCCTTCCCTTCGTTTCCTTTATTTCATCTTCTCGTTTATCGCTGTCTTACGATTCTACAATTGTGGACAAATGAAACGCAACGCGATGTGATAGTGCGGTGGTTGGTCATTCAGGGAGGTTATGTCGTGGGTTGGCATTTTTAGGGATTTTGATTTTCAAATTTTTTAGCGGTATTTAAATTTGTAAGTTTGCAAATTAAAGGAGAAATTTCTGAATTTTCAATTCCTACATTTCAATTTCAGGGTTTAGGAGGTTGGGAGGTTAATTATTTGGGGGTCTAGAGATGTGGGGATGTAGGGATTTGGGGGTGTAGAGAAGTGGGGATGTAGGAATTTTGGGGTGTAAGGATTTTGAGGATGTAGGGATTTGGGGATGTAGAAATTCGGGGACGTAGAGGTTTGGGGATGTAGGGATTTGGGGATGTAGAAATTTGGGGATGTAGAAATTCGGAGATGTAGAGATTTGGGGATGTAGAAATTTGGGGATATAAAAATTTGAGCATGTAGAGATTTGAGCATGTAGAGATTTGAGGGTGTAGAGATTTGGGGATGTAGAAATTTGGAAATGTAGAAATTTGAAAATGTAGAAATTCTGGAATGTACAAATTTGTCAACCTGAAAATTGGAAAATTTCGATATTTGTGTATCTCGATATCCCTAAATCTCAAAATGGCCAATTCCCAAATATCCAAAGTTACATAAAAATTCTCAAATCTTTGCAAAACCTGAAATTCTCAAACTTCCCTCCCCAAAATCTCCAATTTCCACATTTGTCTCGACAAGACTATAATTATAATTCAACAGCACTATCAAAATGTCTCTCCTAATATTTTATCTGAAACATTGTTTAATTGAAATGTCGCCATTACATTATCTCGTCGCCATCCAGGCATTACGGTACGCGATCGCCTTCGGGAGGATGTATCCGTTTGCGTAACTTTGTTGATACATTCGGTGTTGTATCACTTCCAGAGTCTCGTGAATTTCTGAAACACTCGAAGCATTAATAAATTGTTACTCCATATTGTGATGGTTTGCAAGGAAGTGTAAACAGATGTTCTGTTCGTTGCAGGTTCAATGGACAATGGATGGTCATTCGGTCAGAAATATCCCTTCTGCGTGTCTCTGTGAGAAAGGTAAGGATTACTATGCTGATGAATGTTGCTACACTGTTTACCCTGTGTTGGTAAATAACACAAAACGGTACTGCACGCAAGACATGAACAAGATGATGGATACATCATTCACTTTTATTTTATAAATCCAAACTCAGTATTTCTCTTGGACAAAAAAGAAATACTACAAAATCACATGACACACGTGACGCACCCACATGAAGCACAGATCAAATAAAATTCGATTAAAATCGATCACGAAGTGACTCGTCAAAATAGTGCAAGGTTAATGATCTTTTCATTTTCGAAACTGCAGTTCGCTGTCATAATTCATGCAGAAACATCAAACTTCGTTTAATCCACGTTAGTTAGTTTCTCTTTGCCTTACAACTCAGGTGTCACATATGTATCAAGATGACACCGTTACTCAAAAGGTGACCGTCCATTACAACAATTTGAAATAAGAATTTTTCAGCTAAATCTATACTCATACTTGCGATGTACAGATATAGCGAGACAGACAATGGTAGCAATTAATAATAGAATAACTTCAAAAGAACTCATTAAACTTTTCATCTAGAAAGTTTGAATGTTGTCTGCCAAGAACAAGACCTCAAGTGTTATCTCGCAGCGGTTGTATCTTTTAAAACATTTTGACAAAATTCATATTCTTTTTCATGGAGTTCATTCGTGTCCACTTCTCGACGAAATTATGTCGTGTTCAGTCACTTTCTGATGAAATTAACATGGTTAACAATGAACATAAATTTTAAACCGATTAATTTTTATTATTAATAACATGTACTCCGCAAAGTGCAGTCAAGTAAATTGAAGAAAACAGAGAACTATACAGATTAACAGCAGCAATTTATTATTTCGCCAAAAGATTACGTCGGATTAAACGGATTTAGAGATTAAACTCTTTTGAAAAAGTGTGTTGCAAGGAGATCACGTTACAAAGAAAATTGGAGACTTCTTTTAATATTCTCTCTGCGAACGGGACACTTTGTATACATAAGATGAAATAAGATGAATATAAATATAAATAAGATGAAGTCTGGCTACAGAAAATTGCATGGAAGGATATTAAGGTATGTTTTATATCCTTGATCATTTCGAGATTTCAGGGTATAGAAATTTTATAATATCGGTTTATATTAATAGACCTAGAAATATATGAATTTGAGATTCCCAGATTTCTACATTCCCAAACAGTCAAACTCCCAAATTCCCAAATCCCGAAATCAGTACATCTCAAATACAAAAATTTCGAAATTTCGAAATAAGATATACAATGAAATTTGTACGAAAGGTGAATTCGAGGACTGACCTACGGATCACCAGCCTAATTTCTCGAGTGCCCCGAACGCTATAAATCTACGAGCACGACGTAAAGATATATCGTCCTGACTTCTTTTCCACTCGTGCTATTTTCTACATCGAAAAACGGTTTTTCATCTCCTCGAGAGTCAAATTTTTCTTAGTCACTCGAGACACACTTTTTAACACGATGAGAAGTATTGGATTGTTATTTCATTAAACTTACATTTACCTGCAGCAAACTTATCTGTCAAATTAATCTAACTACATAGTTAAATTAAAAATTCAACATCCACCAGTTCAGAAAGAGCCTAACCAAAAAATGAAAACAGAAAATTCGCACGATAAAAGTCTCAAATAAAATCTGAAACGGGTGTGAGAACAGTTGAATTCCTATATCGTCGAAAAAAGCTGCGTGGCTAACAGAATTCTTGATCGCGTCGTTTCGTTCAGATTTCAGGGAAACAAGCTTTTAAATCTCATCTAAAATTCAGGACAGATCAAGATCCATTTGCACTTGGCGAAAACAAGCCGGCTGAACGAAGATAGAACGAGAAGACGAAAACTGTAGCTCGTTCCATAAAACACATTTTATCCTTTCCTCCGTACCGTTCGCGAATCGAGTCTTTTAGCCGGTGGTTTACATCGCACGAACCTGCCCCTATCTTATTATCACGGAATTGTTTTCAACCCTCTCGCTTCTTTTCCCCCGTTCTCCTCTCTCTTTCTCTTGTCGTTGAATCCACGACGTACTTCGCTTCTCTATTTAGAAGGATGCTGCGAGCAACCGGCACAGAAGCCAACTTAAGTGTATTGGCAGTTGTGTCCACCTTTTATTCTCATCCAATCGGCCGAGGACCTTTAAGATCACTCCGTTGGAAACCGTAGAGTGCTTCGAACCGAATGTTTCTGGTTTCGGGGCACTACGGACTCTTCGATGCATAAATCGATCCGATACGACACTGGCTTGCAAATTGTTAGCGTTTACTTTATTCTAGTTTGATGATCTTCGGACGTGCTTTCTTGAATGTCTTGTCACAAAAGTAGTGCAGGTAGTGGAATTTTTTTGCACTTTGGGAATGGAGAGATGGGGATTTGGGGATGTGGAGATTTGGGGATGTACGAGTTTGGAAATTTGAGAATTTGGGAGTTTCACTATTTGGGGTTGTAGGGATTTGGGGATGTAAAAATTTGGGGATGTAAAAATTTGGGGATGTAGGGATTTGAAAATTTCAGAATTTGGGAGTTTGACTATTTGGGGATGTAGAAATTTGGGGGTGTAGGGATTTGGGGGTGTAGGGATTTGGGAATGTAGAGATTTGGGAGTTTAACTATTTGGGGATGTAGGAATTTGGAAGTTTGAGAATTTGAGAGTTTGACTATTTGGGGATGTAGGAATTAGGAAACTTGAGAATTTGGGAGTTTCACTATTTGGGGTTGTAGGGATTTGGGGTTGTAGAAATTTGTGGATGTAGGAGTTTGGAAATTTGAGAATTTGGGACTTTCACTATTTGGTCATGTAGAGATTTGGGAATTTAGATATTTGATGACCTACAGATTTGGTGATTTAGAGATTTGGGGATGTAAGGATTTGTGGATGTAGGAATTTAGAATCTGTGAATGTAGAATTTGGGTCTCCATAGACTTGGTGATAACCTCCATGAAATTTGAGAATATACCAAATCCCATATTGGGCAATTAAAAAAATGTACAAATTCTCGAACTAACCTTAATCTTGTTAAAATCTTGCAAACGACCTTGTGTCAAAATTGGAGGAAGGTGAAAAATCCGAATATATGTTACATTGCTATTTGAATAATTTTCACTTGTGACAATTTCCTCGTAGTCATATTGTAACATGGTATTACGTCGACAGCTTCGAGTCATTATGCTATCAAGATCAATGGAACGATTTTCGCAACTGAATAAGTATGAACAATTATCAAATGAAACAAAGTCTAACAATTCGATAGTTGTCGAGTAAATGGGCCACTCGCTTTGCCACCGGTTTTCGATACTCGAAATCAACTAACGTATCGTGTAAATTTTTTCGACGAAACCCAATATCGTTACAGCGTGAAACGCTCGAGCGTATAAAATGGCAGCTAACTCTCGACAGGTAACCGAGACTCTCGTGTCCTGTTATCGTGACCGATTCGCTCGGAATTTGTGCAACCTGTATAACGTTCTATTATCAGTTTGTGTCACGTGTAAATTGTGCCACGGTCCTCCTGTAATCGCGCGCATTCGGCTGTAACGCGAGCGTTCCGCTTCGCTGGCGACGCACACGTTTTGTAACTGAAACACGATCCTCTTGTTCAACTCGATCAGCTGGATAAATTCCACTTTCCTGCTATTCGTTTAACGTATTTCATCGCGGCCAAAAATCTCCACCTAATGTCACATACCTGAAATTATCACTTACATTTAGGTACATACCTAAAATTTTAGGTCATTTCGAAAATTTCTCAGATCGTCGACTTTTAGTTTGATCAGTCATTTGATCAGGATTGATTAAAAATTGAGTCGAAAAATTGGAAGGACATTTTATATACAATTTTTTGTTTAATTTGATGTCATTTTTGACAAAATTCTTTCCTTGACATTTTTGGAACATTTTTGAAACAGTCTAAATAATTAATACAGTTAAGTATTTAAAAAATCAGTTGTATATGTATATAAATATTATAAATGTTATGATCGAATGAATATACAGCCATAAACTCGCAAGAAGCAGAAAAAAGATCACGAAAAGTTTGTCGAACGATTATAAAATAAAGCGGTAAATTGAATACCGACAAAGCTCAGTTTACTTTACGAATTATCCTCGAAAGTGTTTCAAGAAAGTGATTGTCAGTGAAACAAACTCGTAATGCTCGAAGAAATTTCATCAGATTTGAGAAGTTTCTTACCGAAGCTTCGACTGCGTCCTACACTGCGGGACACCGAAACTTCTGATTATTTTAATGAAAAGCTTTCCCAATTTTCTGATTGCTACCTTACCGAGTTACGGCGACCATCTTGAAACGTGATGGAAATGGCGAGCGAAATATAGAAAATATTTTACATTCATTTTGTTATTTATTGTTGGACAATTATTGGAAAGTTCATTGTAAATACGCTGCGAAATTATTATAAAATTTGAACGCGTGGAAGTACAGCGCGTGGATATACGGCGCGTGGAAATATGGCGCGTGGAAATACGGCGCGTAGAAATTTTGGCGCGTGGAAATATGGCGCGTGAAAGTACAACGCGTGGAAATACCACGCGTAGAAATACGGTGCGTGGAAATACTATGCGTAGAAATTTGATCGCGTGGAAATATGGCGCGTGGAAATACTACGCGTGGAAATACGATGCGTAGAAATTTTGGCGCGTGGAAATACTACGCAAAGAAATTTGATCGCATGGAAATATGGTGCGTGGAAATACCACACGTGGAAATACGACGCGTGGAAATACCATGCGTGGAAATACGACGCGTGGAAATACCACGCAGCGAAATACGACGCGTGGAAATACCACGCAGCGAAATTACAATAATAATTATTACCTTGTTGATAACCTCAACATCTTGATAATCTCTTGATATAAAAACCTTGATATAACCTTGATATAAAATAAAATTTTTTGGTACAAAATAAAAAATAAAAATATTATAGGGTAAGAGAACTAGGTATATTATATTCGTGTTAATGCTTGACTAATGGTACTTGTTTTTTCTACCAGCAAGAAGACGAAGAAGAAGAATCAAGGACGATATACGAAGAAAACGTTCTCTCAGAAAAATAACTTCAAGGGTCAGGTTGGCGACGCGTATTCTTGGGGAATTAACACACATTTGCGCTGTTATTGCTTGAGAATACACGTAGTTTGCCTGGTCGTTCACGTCCAAAAAAATTCTTGTTAATATAATTAAGGTTTTTTAACATAATTAATAATGAAACTTTGCACTTCGTTAATTATAATTGTTGTTTTAGTATTTGTAAGAGACTGGTGTAAGAACAAATTCAAATAAAAATTGGTACGATGTAGATAAATGTATTTCACATATGTATACATTGTAATTGTATACTTCACATGTATGTATATATCACATGTGTATAAAATGTAGAAATACAAACTTCACATATGTATAAAATATAAAAACACATACGTCACATATGTATAAAATATAAATACATACTTCACATATGTATGAAATGTAAAATCACATGTGTCACATATGTATAAAACGTAACGACATACTCCACATATGTATTAAACGTAATTACATACATCACATACGTATAAAATGCACCTAATTACTTCACATATGTATAAAATCTGACTACATATTTCACATGTGAATAAAATGTAACTACATACTTCCCATATGCATAACATGCGAATACAAATAAATCACGTAATTAAATAGCGTGAAGCCTGTAAGATTAATTGAAATATTTTATTGTATCATTTAAGAATGTTGTTAATAAATATTGTAATTATCTTAAAGTGTAGAACTTATCGATAAAGGGAGTTCCCATTGATCCTATTTATGCAGCGTTATTATATCTTGTTATTTCGCTGAGCGTTCCTTGTAAAAAGGTTGTTGTGTAGAAGGAAAATGAACGAAGGTAATAAAGTCTGAATCACTTTCTCGATATTTCTACTTTAACCTTCCTTTTTGTTACTTTAAAAACCTTTCTGATGCATCTCTCGGATGACTACAACTAATAATGGACAGCAATAATGGCAGTGCTAACAATACATGCACTATTATTACGTTACCAACGTAAAAAAAAATGAAGAACAAAGTGCAATTACGATTTTCTTCCGCTGTTAGCTTATTTCTTCGTTCGTATTTTTCATAAAACGTTTCGATCAAATTATAACGCGAAATTAGATATTACGAATTTTTATGATTTCTCCCTTTATTCTTTGATTTCGAAATGGTTCATAAAAGAACGGTACAAGGTCTTTAATAACTACGAAATATGATTTTCCAAATTACCTTCCGTTTTCAATATAATTTAATGTATGTATTATAATTTTATACTATAACAGATTTATGAATATATAATTACTCGATGATTGCAAGATTGTGGGAATTAATAATTAACAACTGCAATTTATAAGTAATTAATTAATGAATAATATTAATCTTATTAATGCCGAATTCGTAATTTGCACTACGCTTTCGATTGGATAATAAATAATAAATTTGTTACCACAATTGAATACAATCAAAAGTTCATTAATTAAATAAACGAACTTTCGCCGAAATAATAAATATTCAAAGTCATTTAAAATGACGAACTACCAACTATCGAATATAGTATTCCAAAATGACATATTATACGAAATAACGTTTTCCAAGATAGCCCTGCACACATTTCGTAAATTTCACTTTATTTACCCGTTTTCATTTAAAGTTATCGCATCGATAATGGCAAACCGACTTTATAACACAAACCGCGATTCTAATCACGGCACACAATAAATATGCAAAGTGACTCGATGTATACTGATTACAAAATTGATCGACTTCTTTCAATTTCATTCGCGTGCCTCATTTGCAATCTTCGAAACAAAATTTCTACGCCGGCGCCTAAGTTGAAAACACTCTCGCGACACTCATGAAATTATAATAATTTCTGCGAGCTTCGCAAATTCTGCAAGTCGAACAACGGACGGTTATTAATGTGCATCCTTGGATAGACGATATTCAAAATATTTGATAAACCGTACGTTTTTATAGCGTTCTAATTAGCATCAGTTCAGATGCATAACCTCAGAAATATTTTATATTTACGTATCTGTTCAGATATCTTTCGAAGTATTTTATAGTTTAACGGTAAACATCGCGTTTGTAAACTATTTGCAAGATCACTTGAGAGGGTACTGATTAGATAATGATTTTACAAACACAATTTTTTAGGGAGAATCTGCGTCGCAGCGACAGCAGTGAGTTAAGATTAGACGTGAATCATTAGAATTCCTAAAGAGTGAATATGTGGACTGTATATGTACTCAGACCACACATGAGGCACTCAAGCTACATATGACACACTCGAGCTACATATGACGCACTTAAGCCACACACAACGCACTTAAGCCACACACGACGCACTCAAGTTACATATGACGCACTCAAACTACAAGTGACGCACTCAAGCTGCAACGCACTTAATTCACATATGCAGGCTTCAAACGTTAAATTTATAATTTGCATGGTCAAGGATTGTCGAGTACAAAATTGACATTTCAACACTTCAACTTTTCTTCTCTGCTTTAATATTGTAGCTGTGATCAGTTAGTTCCGACTGACGCACCTCATAAATCATAAGCAGACTTTTCACTTGATACTTGAGATTTGAAACTTGATATTTGAAACCTGATACTTGGAACTTGAAACCTGATATTTGCAATTTGGTACCTGAAACCTGATACTTGGAACTTGAAATTTGATACTTGATACCTGAAACCTGATACTTGGGATTTGAAACCTGACACTTAATACCTGAAACCTGATACTTGGAACTTGAAACCTGATATTTAAAATTTGATACTTGATACCTGAAACCTGATACTTGGAACTTGAAACCTGATATTTGAAATTTGATACTTGATACCTGAAACATGATACCTGGAACTTGATACGTACTTTTATTTTGCTACGTACTTGATGACTCGAGAGTGTCTCTGCGAAGAATTTTTACGTTCCACAAAAGCTCGGGCTACCAATTTTTGTGACATTGGAAGGAACGAAAAACTATTGTTTCCCTAAGAACTCGTACTGAAAATAGAAGAAAGACATCTTCGTGCAGAAATTTGAGAGTGAAATCGAGAGCACTTTCAGATATCCAAGCAGAAGAAAGTTGGTCAATTAAGAAACACCTTTAAAAGCTCGACGTTCGTTAACGCAAGAAGCAAGTTGAAGAAGAAAAGGAAGAAATCCGCGGGCAAAATCACCGGTTGGAATTCCCTCGTTTTTTCGCGGCTGGCATTCATATACAACAAGCTCGTTACTTAACACCTCTCGAGAAGAACTGGAAAGCATTAAGCAAAAGCGGTACACGAGGTGTTAGACACGTCGCGAGATACAGAGAACCAGCGCTCTCGTTCCTCGGCCTGTTAACTTTTCAACGAACCTTACAGCCACACTCAAAACCTCTTGCTAAAGCGTGATTTACATGTCACGGAAACTTACCCCGTATTTTCCCCACCTTTATATTCGCACCCTCTTTCTTCAACAAACTCGCCAACACCGCTTCTTTTCGAAAACCGAAATAATTATGGCGAGCTATGGACTAGCTACAAGTTTCTAGCTGACATGGAAAAGATCTAGTGAATTTTTGGGGATTTTTGAGAACCTCAGGACTTGGAGATAGGGTGACAATTTGAGGACGTAGGAATTTGGGAGATTTGAGATTTAGGGATTTGTGGATGTGGAAATTTAGGGATTTGGGGGGTTAACAATTTGGGAATATAGGAATTTGGAAACAGTAGGACTTGGTCAATTTGGGATTTGTCGATTAGTGCATATGACACATTTAGATATTTGGGGGTTAAAAATTTGGGGATATGGGAATTTTAAAATTTAGGGACCTGTACCCCAGAAATTTGGGGCTATAAGTATTCCAGAACTTTGGGAATTTGGGGAATCTTAGAATTTGGGAACTTGGAACCTTTGGAATTTACAAATATAGTACATTAGTTTTCCTCGTTGATTTATTAATTTCCAAGTCACAGCAACAAATATATTAAACATAAAAAATTCGCAATGAAATAATAAAACAATCGAATAGATAACATTCAAACGTAGTTTATTGAAAGCTGTAAAAATATCTTCGAACACAGTGCGAGCGCATGTCGCGATTTCTTTGTGAAATGGAACATTTTTCCGGACTCAGTGACGGATCAAACGAAAAACATTCTTGCCTGCATACAATCGCGCTTGCACATATGACATTTCTAAAGGATCTGCACGACCAAGGGGGGTGCTATACGAAAAGCATTTCAGATCCGATGTATTTCGAATAAAAGCGACACAGCTGGAACCCTGGGAAGCTCGGAGTTATGGTTGTATACAGGTGGGGATAGCGAGTTGGAATTTTATACGTAACATACGTGAATTTAACGGTAAGCACTGTCGCACATTTAGGCATAAACCCTTTCAGAGCCCACAGCTTTATTGTTTAATCACTGCTCAAACTTATATAATGAGTTGCTATTTTCTGGTCATTTTTTATTATTCTCTTAGTAATCATAGATTATTCTTTCAGTAAATTTCTTTGATGTATGTTTAAAAGGATATAAGTGAAAATAGAGGATCGTATGTAACATTCATAGTGATATAACTCGTGATAATGTCGTATGTAGTGGTACGATATGTGAGGATGTAGTGCGATAATATGCAATTTGTGGCGATAGAAGCGTAGAATTATAGCGCGTGGAAATAGGACGTGGGGATATATCACGCGTGGATATACCATGCGTGGAAATATGGGGAGTGAGTATACAACGCATAGAAATTTCGACGCGTGGAAGTACAGCGCGTGGAGATACCACGCGTGGAAATACGGCACGTGGAAATACCACGCGTGGTTATACGGCGCGTGGAGATACCACGCGTGGAAATACGGCGCTTGGAAATACTACGCGAAGAAATTTGAACGCGTAGAAATATGGCGCGTGAGGATACCACGCGTGGAAATATGGCGCGTGGAGATACCACGCTTGGAAATACTACGCGTGGAAATTTTAACGCATGGAAATACTACGCGTAGAAATTTTAACGCGTGAAAGTACAGCGCGTGGAAATACCACGTGCGAAAGTACCGCGCGTGGAATTATGGCGCGTGGTATTACAACGCGTGCAACTACGCCGCACAGAAATATACAACAATTATAGATAAGGAACTAATATATCGAAGAATGACAAAGACACATGTGACATTTGTCAACGAATTGCATCCACACTAGTTAGAAAACAAAAGGAGAATCATTAGCGAAAGCACGGGTGCAAATGCACGAGTGAATCTACTCAATTACAGATCTTCAAAGAGATTTAGCAGTAAGACCCGATTAATTTAGGCATCTTGAAGCAGCAGCTTAGGGGTGGACTCGAGATAGATGTCGGCAGAGCAAACAGACGATGGATAATGGTGCATGCACTATCGAATTAGGGACTAATTAAAGCTAAGTTGCTCTAATCATAAGCACATATGTATTGTGCATATGTAACATGTGCAAACTGAAGATGCATTCGGGATCCTATTTACTGCGTTATTGACTGTCCTAATTTATCCGTAACAAATTATTGTATTTTAATTTGCGTTGTAGATAGTAACATTAAATATAAATAATTCGGTACTATATGATATACATTATTACGTGATATAAATAATACTGTACAATATAAATAATTAGGTGATATAAATAATAGTGTACAATATAAATTTAATTACATGGTACTACACTGATATAAATAGTTGAATATCATATAATTAACGGCAATTCGAGAATGATTGATTTGTGCAATATAAAGTGTTAAACGTGTGTCAAAACGATCGTGAATTCATCACCCAGAAACTCACTTTAACCGATAATATTTCTAGCAATAAAATGATTAATATTTTAATAGCGTTAAAATTGTTGAAATATATAGGAAATCCATGTAACAGGAAATTAACTGTGATTTCAAGTATCTCTGTGAAGGATACCGAACGACATTTTGAAATGATAATTAAATGGAATTGCGTAACTATTGATTAAAACAGCCTCGCAGGATTACATTTTGTAGGGCCCTATAAAATGATCATAAATTATTACACATTATGCAAGTCCTTGTACAAACGTTAGTCACGTTTGCTCATTATCAATTAATTAAACCGTACAAGCAAAGCATAAATCAAATTTTCACGTATTAGATCGCTTAATCAACGTCATCGAGCATGGTTACTCTACGTTGAAAATTTTATTACTTTGTTTTTTAACTTCTGACCATCGATCATTGCTCGCTACGGGGAAAGGATAGTTATCTTCCCTCGGTGATCTTCGCGGAAAGAATGTCCATAATTTTAGTTTCAAGACCGCGAAGTACCGACATTTGTTTAAATTACTTTCTAAATTTGAATCTGTGAAAATACTACGTGTAGAAATTTTAATACGTGGAAATATGGCGCGTGGAAATAAAAATTTAAGAACTCTAAAATTTGTAAATTAACAAAATTAGGAATCTTGTACGTCTCGAACTCGATAAATCTAAATACACTAAAATTTCAGAGCAAGTACCAAAAACTTAAAAAATTGAAAAGTAGACAATTGGTTAATTAAGAATAGAGGATTCTCGAGAAACGGTTGAATTTTCTGAAGTTTTTCTTTGTGCTCGTGACAGAGGCTCTTCGTGATAATTGCTGCAGAGTTTGCTTGGCATACAACGAAGTATATCCGACGGATCGATCGTCTTTGCCGCCACCAAAGGCAAATACAAGGCGCGCGAAGGAGCGGCCGTTTAAAGTCGAATATCTCCCGTGGGACGTATGCCAACACCGACGACGGTAATAAATATGTAAAGTACGGTTTACAAAGTCTACGGAAACACACGGTGTTGACCCGTATCCGGTAAACGGTGTAACACTTTGAAAACTGCGTCAGAATCATCCTATCACGTAGTCTAACAAAATGAGATTATTCACATACAAAGATATACCAATTTATAGTTCATGTTTTATTTTTCTATTATCATAATTTAGCGTATCTTACTGGTATTAAATTTTGTAGTTCACTAGTTTATTACTGTAATTCAGAACTTTTCATTATTAATCACTGTAATGGGATTCTTGTTATTAATTACTTTAATTTAGTCAATTCGGTACTATTCACAAATGCTCCAATTTTCAATCACACAAATCAGATCCAAGTCCCAAATTTCACGAAACTCAACTTTCTCCACATCCCGAAATTGTACAACTGAAAAATCATCCCACTCAAAATATGTATTCTTATTTTACGAGGCTGATGGTCCGTAAGCGTGCAATTAATTATACTCGAAAACATCCTTGAGGGCTACGGTCCGTGGGTATTTATTTTCTTTTTCGTCGAACAGGAATTAATTTCAGCAAGTTCCATGGTTGATACACGGGTTCACGGTGTCGTGACCCCATGGTCAGCCCCGGGCTGTTTAGCAGCTCGCACTGAAATAATTCCCCGTAGAAATTTGATTTGCTAATTTGACATCGGTTTTCATCGGTTCAACCTTCATCGTAGAACAGTTATGCTCAGCCTTCTCGAATATTATACTCCCTCCTCGTCGACGACGCACCTAGAGAACCGTCGTGCACGTCGAACGCAATAACAATGACATTATAATTATAATTGCAGCGCACCGGCAACGTAAACAGCTCGGCTTTGTAGCGACGCGCGCGGACTTCTTGCTCTTATTAAATGAGCCACTGCTGCTTCCAGCTACCCAGCCAACGTTATTACGGAACGTAATAATAACTGGGGTGGAGGAAAGGCTTACGGAAGTCGATCCGAGACAAATTATACAAGAATTTCCTTTGTGCAGCCAGTTTGTCTGAGGCTTACAAGACACGGCTTCTTTCGGTGATGTCTCGAGGAGCAGGTGTTAATATCTTCCCTCACGTATCCTCGATTTTCACCCTAAGACTTCTTCATTTCAAACTTATCATTTTTTTTATTCTGTCTAAGGCTGTTTAGGGCATTTTTAAGATCTTAGAGACTAAGTCCATTACGATGGTACATGTTTTGGAGGTTCTGAATTTTTTCGTGCATTCATCAAATTCTGGATTTTAGGGGATGTAGTTAAGAAATTACTACACTCTTAATTTTACAGTTTTCTGTGCCACAAATTTCTACAACCCCAAATTGCAAATCTTCAAATTTTCTATGCCCCAATTTTCTACACCCCCAATTCTCAAATCTTCAAATTTTCTGTGCCCCAAATTTCTACACCCCTAATTCTCAAATCTTCAAATTTTCTATGCCCCAATTTTCTACACCCCCAATTCTCAAATCTTCAAATTTTCTGTGCCCCAAATTCCTACACCCCCAATTCTCAAATCTTCAAATTTTCTATACCCCAAATTCCTACACCCCCAATTCTCAAATCTTCCAATTTTCTATGCCCCAAATTTCTACACACCCCATTCTCAAATCTTCCAATTCTTTTATACCCCAATTTCTACAACCCCCAATTTCCAAATCTTCTCAATTTCACCACCCCAAAAATTCGAATAAAATCTCGTTAAAAAACTTGTTAAATTAAATTTGAGTAAAATAAAAGTGTTACAAAATAAAAGAATTTTATTGAAATAGCGAGGGTAAATGAAATTAAAATGGAGATATTGTGAGGAATTCGGAGTAGCCCATTTGAAAATGCAGGCCTATTTACTTTATGACACGTGAGATTACGCTAGATCCATATTACATCGATTACAAAGACGTTCATGAATATTTAAATAGGATAGTGCAGTTCAATATCTCACGGCGAGCTGATGCGCCTGAATAGGTAATGACGCCTACAATTTGCGAGCCGTCTACCTGGACGAAATGTTACGCGCAGTCGGTTCTCGACGAAAACGATTTTCTCGTATTTCTATTCTACCGTGAATTTTGCCTCGTGATCCTTCCCGGAATAACGAACAACTTGCTACGGTGATATATCGAGAGTTATTTTCATCCTCTAATTCTTCCGAGAATTAACCAACTTACATTTTTATTTTTCTCGTTTCTTCTTTTTCTACTTTCCTCTTGGAGTAAACATTCTTTATGTTATTCAAGGTTGATATTCATTTATTTTTATGCACTTTGAAGATTGCTTATTTGATTCAGGAATTGAATTTGTACTTGAAAGGTGACACTTAAAAATTTCAAACAGTGACGTCACGAATCTCCTCGTTTTTAATAAAAAATATCTTAACGGTGTTACGTGTGAAACAAAAACGATACGAAGGGTTAATCACGAATAATTTGAAAAATAAAAATTTTGTCGCTACAATAGGTACATAAGTGCGCTTGTTACAATGAAAAGCAAGCAAAAGCCTCCTCTCCGATAATTTACAAAAGACAAATCAAATAAACGCTCTTTCAATAGGAATGGAGTTCGGCAGAACAAACGGAAAAAATCGCACGAAAACGACGATACATTCTATTTGAGAAAGAATATTTTTTCCGATGGTAAAGCATGATGTATTTGCTCTCGGCAAAGCGTGTACTGGAGGATCGAGATACTCGCGAATCAAACGCATCCAAAAATCATTTTATTTGCTGGATCATTTTCCCGTGGGCATCGAACGCGTAACTGAGCTGTGACGCACTCTTGACGCACTCGCAGTATTGTAAATTTTTCTCGTATTGGTACTCGTGAATTTTCAATTTTGGTGTAATAATTTACGGACGTCTCACGAGTTGGCATGTGAGGTATGACGCACTCGTGATACTTGTGACGCACTAATGACGTACTCGTGATACTTGTGACGCACTCGTGATACTCGTGACGCACTAATGACGCACTCGTGACACACTCGCAGTTCAAATGCAAATTTGGGATTTGGGAATCTGAAAATTGAGATGTTGGGGGATTTCGAAATTTCTGAATATAGAAGTTTGGGAAATTGGGAATTGGGGATTTGAGAATTTGGGCTTCTGGAAATTTGGAAATGTAGAAATTTCGAAATTTGAGAATTAGGGAAATTGAGAATTGGGAACTTGGGAATTCAAGGTTCTGGAAATTCGGAAGTGTAGAAATTTCGAAATTTGAGAACCTGGCACTGTAGCAATAAATGCGTCTGACGCACGTTGAATACTGCAACGGGTCAATGAACTCTTAATTTGTTCATGTCTTTCCTTAACATCTATTTTTGTACAATGCAATACAATTACCCGATTATGTTAACTATGTAATGAATTATGAAACGAATCGTATAATGAATCGCGTAATGAATCATGCAATTGTGTAGTGGATTATATAACGAATTTTGTACTAAATTACACAACGCAATAAAATTGTATAATAAATGACATAATGTAATAAAATTGTAGAATGAATAATAAGATGCAAAATTATCATTTTAAATAACATGCAACAAAATTATCATTTGAAAAAATTGAAAAATGTTCACATTTAAAATGTAATTTATTTACATAAATTATACAAAGTAATCTCCACCTGTGCGTAACAGAAAAATAATATGAAAAATATTCGAATAACATTCTTCGATACGAAGTTACAGAAACACGGATCTGAGATAAATTACTTTTAGAGAAGTAATACAGTGATTTGCTGTGGACAGCATTTATAGCACGCTATTTACAGGAACGATCGTATTAAATTCATGTGATCGAACGATTTCAGTTTTCCCTTTGGATGAGAAACGCGTTTCAATCTAGTAAACGATTGGTTATTTGAGGACAGTCGCGGATTCGAAAGGTCGAAGAAAATTTCCCGATTATTCGAGCAATCGAAATCAGAAGATAATTTGTCAGGAATATATCGGCCGCCTGGTTTCCGTTTAACCCACTGTTTTCATGATAAACGTGCATTGATATGCGATTGTATTTTGCAGATCCATGCCGGCCTAAAAGCTCGCTGATTTCCATGTGTTATAAATGCGAGCGATACGATTCATGCTTTCCATAAATTACACGACATTTCGAACAGTAATTGTGGACACTAATTCCGTATTCGATTCGCAGCAGATCGGAAACAAGAGACGGAATTCTGCCTGAAATTTCGCTATTTTCGCATTTATCATCCCGGCCGTGTGATTTATAACCGCTTCAAAATTCATCAAAGAAAATTATTTTCCCTTACAACCCCCAAATCTGTCTTTTAGCTTACAACGCATTCGTCATCGGAATAAATCAAACGTTTCAACGATATCAATTATACGACTTTTATATAACGTTCCTTTCTTCAATTATTTATTGTTTCCATTTTTTACTACGTTCCTTCTATTTTACAAAAAGTGAACTTTTGATCAATACATTCTTCACATAGGATCTAATTGGTAGATTGTATAATTAGAAAATTACATTTCAATTTGATCTTGAATATTATACACATTGTATGTTATACAATAATATTATTGTACACTGCCACCAGTGTTTTCATTTTTAATAAATCTTACAAAATATTTTCACGATACCTTGTTATAATTATTTTTCATAGATCCAAGCAATTAATGCGAATATTTTCGATTAGGAAAGTGAACAAATTTGTAATAACACGCACGTTAGATCAGTATAGAAAGTGTCATCCATGTATGTCAACGTGTTAAACTATGAAACTTTTATAGTTCCATTATAGTCTAATAATTTGTGTAAAATTCCAAAATCCCAAAATTTCAAGACCCTAAAATCCTAAGACCTTAAAATACCAAAACCCTGAAATTCTAAAATTCCAAAATTCCCAAGACTCTAAAAATCCAAAACCTGAAATTCTAAAATTCTAAAATTCTAAAATTCCATAATCCCAAAATTTCAAGACCCTAAAATCCTAAGCCCTTAAAATACCAAAACCCTGAAATTCTAAAATTCCAAAATTCCCAAGACTAAAAATCCAAAACCTGAAATTCTAAAGTTCTAAAATTCTAAAATTCTAAAATTCTAAAATTCTAAAATTCTAAAATTCTAAAATTCTAAAATTCTAAAATTCTAAAATTCTAAAATTCTAAGATCCCAATATCCCAAACTTCCAGTATCTCAAAATCTCACTACCCCAAAATCCCATTATCCCAAACTCTCAGTATCCCAAAATTCTACTACACCAAACTCCCACTACCCGAAAATTCCCTATATCAAAAATCCCATTACCCCAAACTCTCAGTATCCCAAAATTCTACTACCCCAAAATCCCCTATTTCAAAATTCCCTATCCCAAAATCCCAATATCCCAAACCCCCAAAATAAAACCTATCAAAACCGTTCGAAAATTCGCCAAGAAAGCACCAAAGAACCTAAACGACGATAATCTCCGAAAGTAAAGCCCATCACGAACTCCGTTCTCGAAACGGATTGCCGCGAATCCTTCGTAAAGCAATCGAAGAGAGACGACGAAAATTCAGCGGAGATAAAGAAAGAGTCGGGTGTATCAAGAAAAGGGATAATCGAACGACGCGAAATCATCGTCCCTGAGGGATCGAGCAATCGTCGCTGTACCCGCTTCCAAGATAAACTCTTGGCACGTCTTCATTAGAGTTTTCTAGTCTATTTACGGGTGTGGAGAGAATCCTCTTATTACCGGACCAAGAACAACATACCCGGCACATTCGAACCCTTCGATACGCATACGAGCCTGTATCACACTCTATATTTGTCCTGCTGGATTACAACTTTCCTCTCCTTCTCATCCACTCTGTTCGTTGTATTTTCAAGATCGTAGCCGGATACGAAACGCAACGAAACTCTCGTTTAATGGTACTTTAGCCGAAACCATTTGTGACGATGGAAACGCTCTACGAGCCAATAAAAGCATTCGCTTTCTTTAAGTAATCACCGGGAGATGATCGTTCGAAACGTTCCTTGAAACGTCGTCCAATTCGTGATATGCAGCTGTCACGTTCGGGATCGATTAATGGTCGAAAGATAATTTCAATTTTCTGTGAAGGACAATGTCGGATTTTTGGAGAAGCTTCTCACTCGTAAACGTGACTTACAATTAAAATTGTTAATATTATATCCGTAATTAATAAGAGAGGTCCTTTTGTAGAATTAATTATTTATTTCAGAAGTTTCACTTACTCAGAAATTTTACTCATTCAGAAATTTCACACATTCAGAAATTTGACTTACTCAGAAATTTTACACATTCAGAAATTTCACCCATTCAGAAATTTCACTTTTACAGAAATTTGATGGAAGACTAATTTTATTTAAGAATTTTCTCAGCTGTGAAACGAATGAGAAAGTAGGTTTTGGGATTACATCGATTTTAATTTTGCCGCAGTTCGAATAGCGATTCAATTTTCTGCCCAACACAGAGTGGAACGTTAAGGTGAGAAACGCGCTCATTTCCGGTAAAAATAAATATACATACCTGTATCGTTCCCCGTGTAATAAGAACCGATTTGCTCTATATTATACCCCACATTAACCCTGCAACGAGGGTTCGCCTAATAACGAGCAACTTACTCTTCCGCGTAATAGTATTATAGACTAACAATGTTCGACTACACACGCATGAAATACTCGTTCTACAACTTTCACCCCACGGAGAAAAATTTAGGACGCGATAATGTAATATTTTTTGCAATTAGCGCAAGGTTTCTCTCGGTGAAAATTTTATTCAATTGTCTGTGAAACGTATATTTTGGATCAGAGGCTTTTAATGAAGGATCTTTGATACCAGATAAATTTTTATTTCGAATATCTCTTCGTTTGTGACCGCAGTCATTTCGAAAAAATTGTTCAAAAAATTAATTCTAGTTGATGGTTGAAAGAACTACCTTAACTTTAAAGTTAATGGATATGATTGTGTTGATTAAATTAAATTTTAAGGAACACAAGGAATTATTTTAACTTTAATGAGTATGTCGAATATTTTTATCAGAACTTTTTAATTTACCAAACATACCAAAAGTTTAAAGAATTATCGTGCAGAAGACGCGACAATTATTCGGAGCGTTTAACTGTCCTACGAGGGTTAAACTAGGCCAGAGAGAGAAAAAAGACGCGTGGGCAAAGAAATTGAACAAGAAATATACTTCTTTCAGGAGAAATTTCAATATCCTGGTTTGTGCACCGCCTGCTTTCCTAGCTTCGTCAACGATCCACGAGGGAGAGAGAAACGAGAGAGTCGACGAGGAGAAGGAAGAATCGTGTGGCTCTCATGACACTCTCGAGAGGTTCTTCGTTCGTGACTCCAGTAGACATCGGGGGATCACTTCTTTCTGTTCGTCGGTTCCCCGTCGAGAGTCGTGCTTCGTGCCGGTTAATTTAATTCTTAAACCGAGAATAAGGGGTGGCCGGGTATGACGAAAAAGAAGGCCAGCAACCTTTCTATGGAGAACGTGGAAAGCCACCGTGAGGCCGTTTCCTTTTACGGCGACCTCTATACCCAATGATAATTGGTATAAGTGTTACTCTCGACGTTGAGGGCTTTTACTTTTTTCCACCTCTTTCGCTTTCTGCAGATTTATTCTTCTTTCTCTTCAAAAATATACACCCTCTGCAATATCGATTCTTACACAAATAATAGGTAGATACTTTAATAGATATTTTTAAGGTTGTTTCTTTTTTGGCGGGTGTTGGAAGATTCGACACTTCTCTGTCACCATTTGGACATCGTGAACTTCAACTAATAAATATTTTTAAAATTGTCTTTTATCTTGAGGATGCGGTTTAGACACCTCTCTGTTCAGCTGCTATTTGGACACTGTGAACTTCAACTAATAAATATTTTTAAAATTGTATTTTGTATTGGGGATGCTTGAGGGTCAGACACCTCTCTGTTCAGCTGCTATTTGGACACTGTGAACTTCAATTAATAAATATTTTTAAAATTGTATTTTGTATTGGGGGTGCTTGAGGGTCAGACACCTCTCTGTTCAACTGCTATTTGGACATCGTAAACTTCAATTACCAAATGAAATTTATAACAGTACCAGGGAGAGCAATTATGCATTTATCCTATAAAAATGAAAGGAAGATGATATTTTTTTAAATGGTACCCAACATGCACCATTGCTAAAATAAAATACTTGAAGTTTAACAGAAATAACGTATGTTACTGTATAAATAAAAAACATCCATATCCTCCAGTTCATTATTTGTAACAAGGAATACAGTAGAAATATATCGTCATATTATATGACAAGTACAGTTAAAATTTCATGGTAGAAAAATTGTCTGGACCAAAAGGTCGGTAATTACGTCAAAGAGTCTCTTTTTATTCGGTGGGTTCACGAGTAATCTGGAAAGAAAGCCCGTATACAGGAAGCGAACGTAACCACGGATCGAGTAAATGCGTTAGACTGCGAAAGTGGATTATTTACCTGCCTTTTAAGCTGCTGAGAAAGCCGAGGCAGACTCCGAAGACATTTCCTAACCACATTGTGGATACCGTGGGCCGAGGCTTCTTCCGAAACAACGTTAGAACATGGAAATTAGAAGGAAATTGGCCGGGGGTATAATGCATCCGAGGAACAATATGTTGAATGTAACGCAATGATCAAATAGTCGATGTGTTTATGTGACAACAGTAGAACATTGCTACGAGTAGCGATATATCAAAAGCTCGTACGCTCCATTAACCGGTAGACGGTTTCGCTTTAACTCATTCGCTCAGGCTGCTATGCGTAAACAATTTCCCCTTTGAAGCGGGAAAATTGATGGAAAACAATTCATAAACCGTATTACGTGGGAGTATGTAAAGAAAATCACTTGCCTTGCGGGTAGAACAGACTGGCGAAAGCAAAAATCGGAATCGACGGGAATTGATTTCATCTCTTAGTCTTTTATTTCGACGACCGAACCGGGAACTTGCAAATTCGACGGTTTTATTTCGAAATTTTTCTATTTTTCGACTGGGAAAAATTTGAGGAATCTTCGAAATTTCAAACTGGGAAATTTTGGCAGTTTAGGGTTGCAAGGTTTGGGCCAAGAGTTCAGAAATGTATGTTCAATATGTCACAATTTTCGCTAGTACTCGCAAGATGAGTAAAATTTTCGACTTCATGTCAACATAATACTCGAAGCAAAAGGTTTTCGAACAAAAGAAACGGCGAAATGGATGTTTAGGAATTATGGGGAGGTCAACGATGACAGAAAGGTCAAGCATGAGTGGCGAAGATATCAAGGAGACGATGTCTGGACAAGGAACAACAACGGAAGAGCCTATAGCGACTGCAACGCAGCACCGAGACGAGATATTCTCTAACAAAGGCGACATAAGTTACGTAAAGTGGCCTTATACGCCCCCGCACTACTGGCTATTCTTTACTGACTTCCACACAACACCGGAACACGTCCACCTAACCGTAGAAAGACGCACACCGACGTCAACCTACAGGAATTGCACTCGTAAACGTATCAGGTGAAAAACAACCGGATCTTATAGGGTGTTTCAAAAGAAGGACGTCGGAAATATTAGTTGATACGATATTTAGAGGTACTTCACAATTGATGTTATTCAACTTAACTAATATTTTTGTATTTGTAATACTAAGAAAATATTTTGGGGCGAGAAAATCTCAAGGTGAAAATCTGGATATAGGATAGTAGATGCTTCTCAAATTTCTGGATCTTCGAATCACAAGATCAAGTACCTACATCCACATGTTTCTAAGTCCTCCACTTCTTAGATATACAAATTACAAGATCAGGTATATTCCCACATTTCGTCTGCAAATTCCTACTCTTCCATAATCTTAGATCTACAAATTTCAACGTCTTCAAATTTCTGGGTTCTCCAATACCTTCAAATCACAAGATCAGGTATCTACATCCCCACATTTCGTCTGCAAATTCCTACTCTTCCATAATCTTAGATTTACAAATTTCAACGTCCCCAAATTTCTACCTCCTCCACTTCTTAGATCTGCAAGTACCCACATCCCCAAATTTCCTACATCTTCAAATTCCTAGATTCTTACATTCTCAGATCCAGAGATATCTATGTCCTCCAGTTCTTAGGTCCCCAAGTACCCATATCTTGACATTTCCTACATCCCCAAATTCCTAGACCCTTACATCCTTAGATCCCCAAATTTCTACCTCCTCCACTTCCTACATCTCCAAGTACTCATATCCCCAAATTTCGATCCACATATATCTACGAGCACTTCTTAGATCTCCAAGTGCCCATCGTCAAATTTTTAATTCATCCCCAAATCTAGATGTCCACATGCACCTATCCAATATCCCCAAACTACATCCCCAAGTGTCCTAAAACTGATATACCTATAAGGAAAATTTTCCCACGAAACGCCACAAATCACGAAGGAAGAAACCGGTAACGACTCCATATTGTTATTTCGTATCGATCCAAACCTAATGAAATATCCTGTACATCGGGTGCTCGTCCGCTGGAAGGAACCGAGTAATCCGTGTATATGTATGCCTGTATATACAGGGTGTAACGCGGGTAACGAATGTTATTGATGTCCAGCACGATAGTGCAGGATGGCACGCCCTTATTGTCATTTTATACGATACCTGCCTCCATTTTCGGTCACAAATATCGGATAACGGCGCGACACTGTCGCACGGGACGTCCCTTTTTTTCGGTTGCGTCGTACACGACGACGGCTATTGGCTTCGTACAGCAAATTGGACGACAACGGATCGTTTCACCGTAGGAAAATCTGTTCTCCGCCACGGAGATGGCTCTCTACCTTTTTTCCCTGTTTCTTCCGACCTTCCATTCCTTCCACTTTTTCCCGTACGCTTTTGTTTCGCCGCCATTTTTTTAATTGGTTATTCATATCGGCATAAAGGACTTTTGGGTTTAGTCGATGTAATCATCGAGATGAAAAAGGAGGGTTAGTGTTACTAACGGAAGTGGCAGTTTTCTGAAATTTACGGTCCTTGACCATTATAAATTTTCTTTTTTTTTTTGTAAAAAAATTTTTTAGCTACTAACACTATCACACATGCTAATATCTTGTATCCACCCTTTGCTTTGGTAGCTTTATCTTCATTATTTCCCAAATATAATTCTTTTCAACTCAGATGGGGTTGCAGAGTAAACTAGTCTTTATACTCCATTTTCTATAGCATTCCATATGGCACTTCACCTCATACTAACATAAACGCTAGGCTCTTGATGGCTCAACAATTTACTATCGATAGTAACAAATTGCTATGTATTGCTAACAACGTACTCAGTAATAATTTTACCCAATTTTCCGTATAATTATATCCATAAAAGTGAAATTGTCCTAATTCGATGTTCAGGGACTGAACGATTTTTGAGATTTTAGTGCATTTTTATTTGACAATTTTTTGACGATTCATATTTTTGTTGCTGCGTTCCTTTCATGCCGAAAATCGATATAAGCTGTCGATTCAGACTGTAACGATGGTAGGTCACGAGCTCGAAACTCTGAATACCAACAGTACGGATTACCGATTCAATGCGAAAAAATCGGAAAAGTAATACAACAGGATTTGTTAATGAATGCGATTTTTTGTGAACAAAGCTGCGATTTTTCTATCTAATCACCATGAAAAATGGCAGCGATGGTTTACTCCATTTTGTTGTCGGGCTTTTACACACTTTATTTGCGAGCTTTTGTAAAAATTACGGAACACGTGGGCCAATTAAATGGAAATTGAAAATATTAACGGCGATTTACTCGGGATGAAACATGCTTCCAATTAAACGCAACTGCTGATAGTATGTATATTTATTTTAAAATCATACGGTGATAAAAAACGGGAAATATTTCATTTTGTGGTTAGATTATTTTTAAACAAATCGAGCAAGTTAAAAGTTAAAAGTTTAAGAATTTGAGGAAGTTATAGGAATTTGAGGATTTTACAATTTTGGAGGCATATGTATACACATGTGTATTTATGCATATGTTAAATGATGAAATTAGAGATTTGATCAAATTACCATTTTTATCATCTCCCTGCATATACAAATGATTGTTTCATCTGACCAAATAATTTACCTTAAAAAGCAAAAATGAATCGTGCAAATGTAAATATATTTTGCACTCGAATGAAAATATAGTACGATTTTTATTAATTACTTTATTGTTCTCGATATCGATCGTATACAACTGATTGTTTTGCGAGTGATTGGTTGTTAGGTGCGGTAGCGTGCGAAATTCAGTAGTCGTTGTTTTTGGTGTCTCGAGGCTGATGGATGGCGGATATCGACTGCACCGCTGCAGGGTACCGGGCGGTTTTCTCATTTCACAAGCCGAGAGGGACTTCCGGCGGAACCCAACTCCCTAGGGAGACACCGGGGATTCGCTTTAGTCCGGCCATCGAATGTCGCCAAATTTTCTCTTTGTGTAACCAATTTTCCTCGTTCTCTCTCTTTCTACAGGTATTTCCGATTCGTACCCGCGAGAACTACGAAATGTATCAGGTATGAACGTTACGGATTTGATATTAATTGAAATTCTACTGTGTCGCTTTTGAAATCAGCGAAAACGTTCAGAATGGCTGTTCTGATGCTTGTAAACGATTTGGAACGAAAGGGAAATAGCTAGTGTGAGATATGTGTTGGCAAGAAGAGATGTTGATCAAATTTTTTGCAACAGTAGAGATTTTTTAATTCTGTAAATTATTGAACACTTAGGGTTCGAAAATAGAATACTAAGATTTTTAGATTTTACAAAATTTCGAAGTTGTTTTGAAAATTTCTGAACATTGTTGAGTTTTGAAAATTTTTCAAAAATTTACAAAAAATCGTAAATCCCTAAACCTCCAAATCTCTAATTGTCCAAATCCTTAGGTGTCGAAACAAATCCACAAATCTGCAAAATTCCAAAATTTCCCAAATCTAAATTCCAATATCCCTAAATTCCTCAATCCCCAAATTCCTAACTTTCTAACAGCAGAAAATCCTAAATCCCTAAAATTCTGAAGTACCCAAAGTCCTACATCTGCAAATCCCTAGTAGTTCAAATTGTGAAATGCTGAAATTTTGAAATTTCCAGTATCCCAAATTCCTAAATTCCTAATTCCATCAATTCGGACCATCGGCAGGACATTGGAGCATTCTTAAGGAAATTATAGGGACATTTTCTCGACGCTATTCACCGAAATTATGAAGGGTGAACTCGTCCGTTGCAATTGCCGAGGGTGTCCCCCATTCTGCTCCTCGCATTCCTTCACGAATGACACGCAGCATCGTTCCGTTTTCTTGACAAAGACCTCAAGACGAGAAATTCGTTTCGATCCTTTTATATACTTTGATGACTCTCGATGACCCTATAGTCATCATCGAATACAAACTTTATTAAAACAATCCACTTTGTGAACTTTGCAAACTTGAAACTTGGCAAACTTGAAACAAGAAAAACTGCAAAAGAATCATTTAAAATTGAGATACAGAAAACTTTGTAAACTTGAAATATGATAAAGTGAATAAACTTGAGACTTGATTTATAAAATAAGAAATTCAGTGAATGAAAATCATCGAAATATACCTTACAAGATTTTGTAAAATCTATAAATTGATGCAAATGCAAAGATTTACCAAAATTAAATGAACAAAAGAGTTCCAAATAAAAATGTCTTCTACACGGTTGACAGTACAATGTGAAAAGTAGGAGGAAGGAAAGGATCTTTTAAATGAGACCATGAATTTTATTGCAACAGTGCGAGCAATCGAAGAGAAGCATTATAAAATAAGCAGAGCAACAACATCGTACGCTTGCTTTATAACCATTCTATAATAGCTACTTCAGCTTGAAATAAGAAACATTTATAGACCATAAAGCACGCTTATTGAGCGGCCATAAATGTCCACATAATTTACAACTGCAAAATTAGTCGGTCTTCGCAATCTGCATCTCTGTTCCGTTAAAAACGGTGATATTTCCATGGTAGCATTTCAAGATAAAGTGTGAGAAAGTAGCATTAAAAGCACGTATCAAGCTGCAAGTATCAGATTTCAGATATCAAGTATCAAGTTTCAAATAACAAGTTCCAAGTATCAGGTTTCAGGTATAAAGTGTCAGATTTCAAATATCATGTTTCAAGTTCCAAGTATCAGGTGTCAGGTATCAAGTATCAGGTTTGAAGTTCCAGGTATCAGGTTTCAAGTATCAAGTATCAGGTTTGAAGTTCCAGGTATCAGGTTTCAGGTATCAAGTTTCAAGTAACAAGTCGTTCGAAGTGAAATTCATTTACAGTCCCCTTATATTCACTAGTAAGAAAGTTAAAATTTTATGTCAATTTTGTATTAAAGGATCCTTGACTATGTAAGTTATAATTGAACTTAAATTTCAAGTCAAAGATTAAAAATTTGAGAAAGATTTGTCACGTTGGAACTCTGAGTGCGTCACGATTGGATTCTAAGTGCGTCACGTTTAGACTCTGAGTGCGTCACAAGTAAAAGCTACAGATTTAAGCAAACCCAAACGGAAATAATACACAATGGACATTATTTTCATCCAAAACAGTTCAAACGTTATTAAATATTTCCGGCAAATGAATCCGGCTGAACATTCTTTACGAGGAACCGACATTAATTTGAAATCCTCGGGAAAACAATAAAGACTGCTCCATTTAAAAGCAGCATCACTCAATGGACAGTACATTGGAATTCAGGGCATGTACCCGCGAGTTCGCGAATCAAAAGGATATTTTTTACCCGTTAATTACGAGCAATCTGCACTTTATCAGCAAAAATTCACGGGAGTTCTATACACAATTAAAAGCAGAGTTTCGCGAACGCAGTTGCGCGGAGAAGTTTAAAGAGGTGTCACTAACAGTAACATTGTTCGTAAGTTAAATTCACTGATGTGGAAATTATAACTTGCGTTTTTTGTGCATTAAAATAAAATATGCGATACGTGTTTGTTTAATGGAGCTTAGTAGAAAGCTTGGAAATTGTTGAATCGTCTGATTTTGAGAATTGGGCGATTTGGAAGTTTTCAAATATTCGAATTTCTAAATTCACGAATTCCTATATTACAGAATTAATTTCTAATTTCTTACTTTGCGGAATTACTAGATTACTAAATTCTCAAAATACCAAATTCCTGAGTTCGTAAATTCTCAAATTCTCACATTCCTAAAATCCCAAATTCCCCAATTACTAATTTGCCCAATTCCCAATTTCCCCAATTTTCAAATCTCCAATTCCCAAATCCCCAAATTCCTAATTCCCCAAGTCCCAAATCCCCAATTCTCAAATCCCCAATTCCTAATTCCCCAATTCCCAATTTTCCCAAATTCCTAATTTCCCAATTCCCAATTTCCCCAATTCCCAATGTCCCCAATTCTCAAATCCCCAATTCCCAAATCCCCAAATTTCTTATTCCCCAATTCCCAATTTCCCCAATTCCCAATTTCCCCAATTCTCAAATTCCCAATTCTTAATTCCCCAATTCCCAATTTTTCCACATTCCTAATTTCCCAATTCCCAATTTCCCCAATTCCCAATTGCCCCAATTCCCATTTTCCCCAATTCTCAAATCCCCAATTCCCAAATCCCCAAATCCCCAAATCCCCAAATCCCCAAATTCCCAATTCCCCAATTCCCAAATTCCCCAAGTTAAATTTGAAAATTCCGAAAACCCCGAAATCCGAAAATTCTGAAAACTCACACAATCCACGAGATCAATACGCATAGAATATAAATTTCGCAAAAGAAAGTTTCACAGGTTGCTCGGTTACGTAAATACGAAGGAATTAATGTATGATCGGTAAAATAGTAAATTGAAGCCGAGAGCCGAGGAGAAATCAGTGAGAAGCATTTAACGAAGCACACACACGTTGAAACACGGATAAATTTGTACACACACGGTATCCACGGGGATTTCAGCGAGCACACGTGGCAAAGGATCAAAAGTCCTGTATGTCTTTGTTAGATTGGAAAATGATGTGTGCGCGTGTACGTGCGCGAAGATAACTCGTCTTTTGCAAATCTGTCAATATTAATCTCGCCCCTCTCCCATTAAGCAGACACGCATGAAAATACTGGAAAATAAACGTTGCCCACGTCTGAATCGGCCTCGTACAAACGTTACTAAATGGCTTTCATTTCCACGGAATGAATCCCCGTTGAAAATCGTTTACCAAGAACTGCCATTAATTGGAATTCCACGGAAAAGACCGTGAAGCTCGAACCATTCGAAGTCTACGTCATTCGATACATAAAATAACAGAATTCATATAATACATGTTATTCCGAGAATTGAAAACTATTACTTTTTCTCCGCCATTTTGTACTTTTAACGGCGGAGATATTATGGAGTAAGATATGGAGATTATAATTTAGGAGGGATGAATTTTGGGGAGTGTACTGAACCCACGTAGTTGGCGCGTGAGCTATGACGCACTCGTGACGCACTCTGGTTCAAATGTAAATTTGGGATTTGGGAATCTGAAAATTGAGATGTTAGGAGATTTAGAAATTTTTGAAGTTTGGGAATTTGAAAATTTGGGGCTCCGGAAATTTTGAAATGTAAAAATTTAGAAATTTAAAAATTCTCACAATTGAAGATACTCAAACTTACAAATTTAGAAATTTAAAAATTCTCACAATTGAAAATACTCAAACTTAAAAATTCTCAAACTTACAAATTCGAAAATTTAGAAATACCTAAACTCCCAAACCAACAAGTTACAAAATTGAAACCCACAAATGCTGAAAATCCCAAATATTCAAAACTGAGAATTGCAGAAGGTAGAACGAAGAAGAGAAGTAGACGTAGGCAGAGAAGACGAAGGGTGAATTTTGTCTGGAGCAAAAAAACAAAATCAGTTTCGTCCGGTGGGTGGTGTTAGTCGATTACATCGGCTTCGGGTATTCAACAGCAGCATCGTAGGTGCAGCATGGATCGTGGTTTGGATGCAGCATGGCACACATAATCATATTGGCATTCTATTAGGCAGCGTCTTCTCTCTGGCAGCTTCCTCCCTTCCGTCTAACACTCTCTCTCTCCCTCCTTCAACGACCCCCTTTTCAACCCCCATACACCAAGCAGACTGTCGTGCAACCCCTCCGTGCACACGTCAATCGATAGTACAACGTGATTATAATATCTCACCCATCCAACGAAATAAAGACTCCGACACCCTACGTGCTGGCTTGCTCACTTTTACCTCCAACCGATGAAATTTTACAAAATTCTGACAAATATTCTTCAATATAAGCTTTGGAGGTTACAGAATGGGAAATTAATTTATTATTTCGAAATCTTTCAATCATATTTAAATACGTTGTCAAACTCGTGAGACATCTGTAAATTATTAATCCTAAATTCACGCGTACCAAAAATCCGAGAAAAATTGAAATTTGAGAATTTTTAAGTTGGAAGTAAGTTTAATAATTCCTAATTTGAGAATGTTTAAATGAGAAATCTTGTTAGCTCGAATAATTAAAAGCTTGAAATGTATAAAACCTCCCCATGTTACAAATATCACAATTTTCTCTCGGAATAATTTTCAATCTCGATTAGAACCTCCGTTCTCGTTAATTATTTCCTGAAAACGCGTTATCCAGAATCGGTACGTATAATTACCGTTTTAATGTTTCTAAAGATACGCGAGATTGACGGTATCCACGATGAAATTCGAGCAAGCGTGAAACGTTAAACTTTCGATTTATAACGTTTTTCCGGTCAAACGCGGTGAATCCATCAAGTTGCGCGTTTATCGGAAAAATCAAGCAGTCGTGTGCATTGAATGCATTGTCAGTGCATTAACTCGTACATCCGAGTGGAAAATAGTATTACTTAGCCGAATTACCGGCGTATCACACGCTAATGGTTATTCTTTTTTCATACACTTGTAGATCAAATTTAACATCCATAAATTCGTTAAACTAGATATCGTATTTCAATATCAGGATCCAAGTACTCTTCTGGGATCCTCAAGAATGAAATCTCGAATTCTTACATTGTAGCATTAATTTCTTACTTTGCGGAATTACTAGATTATTAAATTCCCAAAATACCTAATTTCCAATTCCTAATTTCCCCAATCCCCAATTTCCTCAATTCCTAATTTTCACAATTCTCAAATTCCCAATTCCCAATTTCCCCAATTCCTAATTTCCCCAAATCCCAATTTCCCCAATTCTCAAATCCCCAATTCCCAATTTCCCCAATTCCCAATCTCCCCAATTCCCAATTTCACCAATTCTCAAATCCCCAATTCCCAATTTCCCCAATTCCCAAATCCCCAATTCCTAATCCCCCAACTCCCAATTTCCCCAGTTCCTAATTTCTCCAATTCCCAATTTCCCCAATTCCTAATTTCCCCAATTCCTAATTTCCCCAATTCCTAATTTCCCCAATTCCCAATTACCCAATTCCCAATTTCCCCAATTCCCAATTTCCCCAATTCCCAATTTCCCCAATTCCCAATTTCCCCAATTCCCAATTTCCCCAATTCCCAAATTCCCCAATTCCTAAATGCCCACACCCACAACCCAAATTCGCAACTTCTGAAATTCCCAAAACCCCAAATCCGAAACTTCTGAAAACTCAATCATCCACCTCTTCTATCACATCGAACTCTACATAATACACGAGATCAATACGCTCAGATACCTCAAAAATGTCCAAAATAAAAGTTGCGAAATAAAAACCACCCCACCTCGCACCCGTCTTTTCCCGTTACACGATTCAACATATCCGATCGGTATTTAACCGGGAACACAGCCGGTGTCCACAAACACCTGTTCGCATGCAGCAAAGTCTCGTTTAAATCGTAAAACGCGAACGCGACGATGCGTATCGCGGAACGGAATTTCGTCTGAACGTTGACAAAACGCGTGGTGCCGTGTCTCGTCTCGGTTTCAGTGGTTTTCCCGAAAGGATGGAAAAGGAGAGGGAAAGCAAAGGAAAATGGAAAGGGAGGAAGGGATGATGCGTTATAAATAAAGCGGCAGCACCTGCTACATACTGATAAACCCGAAAGGCTAGCCATGCGCGAAACAAAGGTTAACTTTGACGGGCGCTAACCCTATACAGAGGAGCGTATAGGTTGAGGCAGCAAGCGTGATGAAACAGCCGAGAAACAGGACGCCGCCGTGATACCGGATGTATCTTTCGATATGTATTATAGACGCTTCTGTTCAATGCCGTTAAAGCACTTCCTCCACTTCTGTTCCGATCATGTTCAGGCCATTGTGAAATCGTTCGTACGCTGTGTATACCCTATCTGAACGCCTTTTAATTCATCGCCTTGATCGTTTGACTTTCAGCGTGTTTCCTCGGAATTTCTCCTCCGCCGGAAATACGACTCGACGATTTCGGATTTTCATCCTACCTTTGGTTGCACCCTTTTGACGACTCTTATTTTCATTGCAATTTTCACTTCCACTTATAGTCTTCAGAAGTATCGACCAAGAACAGAAAATTTCTTAATCAAATTAGTCCCGTAGCAGAACTATATAAACTGTTTCCCTGGAAATATACTATTTCTGTTTGAACAAGTCGGTATAATTTTCGCGTGGCAAAAAGGATTCGAATTCCGGAGTAAATTTGTTCAAAGGAAGCTGCTCGTTTTTTATAAGAGAGCGCATGGAAATTTACATTAGCCACTTTTATTAAACATTTCCCGGTTGTTTTCCTCGACGCAGAAAAGGAAGAAACGGAAGCTGACGAGGAGTTACAAAGCTCGAAAGGAAGAAATCGGAGCCTGGCTACGGGAATAGTTGGTCGTTCGTAACGAGAGAGAAAATAACGTTCTGACGAGGACGGGACTGAACACGAAATACGATTCCTCGCTACTTGTAAACATAATATTTCGATTTTTGTTCGAAAGATCGTCTGGTAACGAGAGAAGTTTCATTCATAACGAGTGCTGTCAGGAATTTCTCGCTCCTAATTTCCGTCGCTAACGACTCGGTCGAAAGGCGAGACGAAAGCGATAACGATTTTTTTCGAATCGTTCTCGAGACACTTCATAACGAGACGCGCGTACAAATTCTCATTCGGAAAGACGCCAATTGTAATCGAACCTGATCGATATTTTTTAGCCACTTTCTACTTACGTTTTTCTGTTCTGTTCTCTTGATACGTACATTTGTCTAGAGTGCACTTACGCAGCGTTCACTTATGTAGCGTTCACTTACATAGCGTTCACTTATGTAGCGTTCACTTACGTAGCGTTCAGAAATACTGGTCGTGTAAATAATTTTGCAAAATTTCATAATTTTCAAAATTATCATAGTTGACTTAAAACAATGCTTTAAAACGTTGTAAGTTATAAAACGTATTATAATACGCTTATATATATGCATTTGACTAATTCGTGTTCGTGAACCAATAACATATGACACATATGGAGCAACTATTATCACATATGATACATTACACATATGAAATGTGAACTCGACATAGTTCTTGGATTACTGTCAGCTATTATTGATGGTATATAATTTGACTAATTCTTGGTGAAGAACCATTACATTCGAAGGATTGCAGAATTCGAACAAAGCAGATAGTTATTGAACATCCAGTTTTTGACGCAGGCGACAGAAAATATTTTCGATTTTTATCGAATCGGCTTCCGGTGGGCGACGTTTAAAATACTTTCATCGTGGAGTAGCGTTATTTGGGCGGAACGAACGGTCTCGGCTCACAATAAAACAGAGTCAAAGCGGAAAGAGAATCGGGGATGGATCGCAGCCGAGCGGATTCCGGCTTTTAGGGCACGACTTTTCCGACTTATTGGCACTGCCTGAATAAATTCAATTCCGCCATTCTCGACAGCCGATGCTCTTCTATTCTTGGCTGCTTCGCTAAGAATTTCATCGTTGCGCCCTTTTCGATACCCGTCTGAAACCGGGTAGGCAATCCTTGTACAACTTCCCTCTAATAACTGCAAATTTGCCTTTCCATACCCCGTTCCTTTCTTTTTATCGCCAATTCCCGATGGACAACCGTCAATGCGACGGGACTTTTTAATATAAGGCGTTCAGCACGCGAATGATCGCTTCCGATTTCTGTTTGTATATTCAAGCGCGATCGCTCGTGAAAAACGCGTACGGTAACGGATATTGAAGATTAGACGGGTAATTCCATTGTGCGATTTATTAAAATTCCGTTGACGATAGTTATGACGTTTCCTTGGAGATATGAGGCATAACTCCTTTTTCTTCGTCAACGGACGCCTCTATTAAATTTTTACGCTTTCTCTTTCGGAGTTAAGGTGTCTAGGGAATCCCTAGATCCCCTGCGATCACAAGATTTAGGGATATTACTCTAGAGAATCTAGGCATTCAGGAATATGTCATACTTAACTCACATATGTACATACGTCCATACTGGGAATATGAACACATAGTGATTCAGATACAATTACCCTAGAAAATAATCTAGGCATCCAGGAATTTAAAGATGTAAAAACATCAGAACTTACACATGTGTACATGTACGTCCACACACGATATGTATGTCCACACATGATATATACGTCTTTACCTTATAATATCCCGTCGATAATTAAAAATTGACGATATAAAAACATGATGAAGATATAAAAACAGGACGTGTCTTAACTTACATATGTACACACGTCCACATATGATATACATGTCCACACATGATATATACGTCCACACATTATATCTCGTCGACAATTAAAAATTGCCCAATATCGAATTGCAGTTAACTATCGAATCGATCCACCGGTGACCCAATATCGACTGTCAGCAGGAAACTTCGATCGCTGATTCCAATCCCGCGTTTACAATCCGCCGAAGGAAATCTCGCTCTTGTACGGCTGATCTGACTCCCGATTTGCAATTTGCACGGAATAATTGGTCCATTGAAGGGAACTCGTTGCGAGTTCACCGTTATTACCGCGATTCATGTTCTGAGAGTATCATAGCTGCAGCTCGGACGACAGAGAAATCCAACGTCTACACGAACAGGCTTATTAACGTGGCCCGCTCGATATGTTCCATTTAACCGGGAGTTCTCACGTGAACTCAAAGGAATTAGACTAGACTCATCGTGCGTAGGTTGCAGCTGCAACTATGTGTTAATTATAATTATCATGATGGGTAAACGCGTAGGACTCAATGGCGAAACTCAACGTGCCACTGCTAATTGCGAGGGCATCGTCTGAATTGTACGTTCACGATAGCTTTCTCTAATGGCGAGCTTAGATATCAAGCATGTTATGGCGGAGTTCTATTCGTCTGGAGCGTCGTCAAGGATTTCTGACCCTGGTCGCCATTTCTATGCTAATTATATCCTTTGGGCCCACTAGTCTTCAAGCTATTCGTCAACTCGTGCCATTTTGAAACAACTTCAAGTCAGATTACATTTAATCTGGACACTTGTTTCTAAGTCACATTTCACACACATCATTTTCGTACATGAACGAAAATATATTTTGTATACTATACTTGAAAATATTTCTATATTTCAACTATTATCGAGTACACAAGATGCAGGTCGCATAATAAGTAGTCAGCGGGTGTTCATGCAAATATAAAGTAGTTTCTTCCAGCTGATTTAAAGCAATATTTTAATTTGCATATTTCGCGCGTTCATCACGAGGCGTTATAAATCGTTTCCCGAACGAGTTTTGTTACGATGTCCTTTGATCTGTATCGAAATAATGCGAATATTTCCGAGACCGTCATTAACATCGAAGAATATTGAAAGGAACAGGCGAATAATTGGTACACGCTACGTCGAAATGAAATTTCAAGTGAATGTACATGATAAAGGAAAGGTCGGCTCTGATAAACTATCACTCGCGAAACAATCTATTCTTAGACGCGTTCTCATTACACTATTCGACTTTTATTAATCAAACCGTTCGTTGCGTTTCGCTTATGGCATACTCTGCATCTCCTTTCACTGCGTTTCCTTCGTCTCGGATGGATAATTGGTTGTCAGAAGGTCCTTTATCAGGGAGAACAGGAGAGAGAACGAGAGAGTCCAGTCGAATGCCTCGTAGCAAATTGCGAAGGGTTGATTCTGTCTATTGCAATTCCTCTCCAATATATTATCTTATCCTCAAGCTTCATCCCGTTCGATGTCTACCTTTTTTAATCTTTCTTTTATCAACACTTTGCTTTGCCTTTCATCCTTCATGCACTTTTATGCAATTCTTTGTTTACTTTATTTTTCATTACTCACGTATGTGGACATATAACACACATGTGTGGACATGTGTTACAGTAATTCTTATAGGAAGTTTTAGAAAATTATATTTCCATGTGTCACATTAAATTTCTTGTATCTATCCATTTATTGTCCACCTACCAATTTATTGTCCATATCTCTCTAATTGTCCACATATCAATTTATTGTCCACCTATCGTCTACCTCTGAATTTGTTGTCCACCTATCGTCTACCTATGAATGTGTTGTCCACATATCGTCTACCTAAAAATTTGTTATCCAACTATCAATTCATCAACCTATGAATTTTTCACTCCCCTTAAAGTAGATCCGTTTAAAGTATGGTATATTTAACAACAATACTTGCAAGTTGAACGAGTGACCTCGGGTCGTTATGGATCACCCATCGTCATTTGCCACATATTTGAAGCACACGGTGTCAAAGTTACGTCCAGTCGGATATCGTATCCAGAGGCGGTGAACTTCCATCTAGCAGACGGTGGCGAACGTATCGATCATCTGTTTCTCGATGATCGATCGCGTAAAGACGCCAAGTATCCGTACCGCGATGTATTTTGTCGTTCCCGGCCAATATCTTGCCACTCGATCTGGCGCGAACTTCGTGATCGATCGAACAATCAATTTGGCAACCGTAGATTCCAATCTGTTACCCGGTAAGAAACTAGAAATGAGGAACAACTGTTTTCCTTTGATCGTTGCCAAGATGTATCGGCTGACGTTAAACATTCGTTGAATTCCGATATCAAACTTTCTTTGATAATTCCTCGGTTTTGTAACTCCATGCGTTGCATATTCATTTGTTGTATTTCCATGAGTGGTACTTACATGCATTGGAATTCTATGCATTAGAATTTTACGCGATTGAATTTCACGCGTTAGAATTCCATATGTTAGTACTTTCATGTGCTGTAATTCTATGCATTGCACTTCCACGCATCGTATTTCCACACATGATAGTTCCTCGCGTCGTATATCCACGTGTGATAGTTCCACGCGTCGTATTTCCACATGTGATAGTTCCACGCATCGTATCTCCACGTATGATAGTTCCACGCGTCGTATCTCCACGTGTGATAGTTCCACGCGTCGCATCTCCACGTATGATAGTTCCACGCGTCGTATCTCCACGTGTGATAGTTCCACGCATGATAGTTCCACGCATGATAGTTCCACGCGTCGTATCTCCACATGTGATAGTTCCACGCGTCGTATCTCTACGTGTGACAGTTCCACGCGTCATATCTCCACATATGATAGTTCCACGCGTCGTATCTCCACGCATGATAGTTCCACGCGTTGCATATACACCGAAGTTCCATTGTACTTACATATTCCCACTATTACTTAATTTTTAACAAACTTCATCAACAATATTCAACTATACAAAAAATGATGCGTCAATAAGTATAACTGCCTGTATAAAATGCACGATGCGTGTTAAAAAAGTGTCGAAAATAAACCCTTTAGATCATTTTCGTGGATCGCGTGGGGTACACGTTGCAAGTCACCGCGATATTCATTAAGAAGGACTATTACTCGTGGGTAACGCGGTGCATAGCTAACGTTTTAATCATACTTCAGTGACAGAAAACATTCACCGTGGGTCGCGAACGAGGCAGCCACGATGTTACGGATAATGTCGTTATTCGACGTGGTCGTTATCAGACGACGGGGCTGGGAAATGTTTGTCAGACAACGTTGAAGTCGAAGAAAGTGAACAGAATGCTGCGTTATCCTGACGTATCGTATGACTTCGAAAATTTAACGACAGATCGATGTTTCTTGGGTAAATAATACAACCCTCGGGAAAAGGTACGAGCATTCGATGATCCTTGAATTCGATGATTTGCCCAATTATCGTGCTGCATAATGATGCAAGGTTTCTAGATTTTTTGCATCAAATATCTTGTGTTTCTTCAAATCTTCTTTTAATGAATACGGGATATTTTCATGCATTTCAATTTTAATTTAATTTTAGATCTTGTTAAGTATGCCAGAATAAATATACACGTATTAACTTGTTACGAATTTTTAGAAGGTTCATTCTCTTCTCTTCTGGTTCTCTTAATCTTTAAGATTTTACCTTCATCTTCATGTCTGATTATTAAAAGACTAGTTCGTACCAAATTTATAAAATATGAAGTGAAAGGTAGTTCACTTTTAACATTTTTAACATCCTTGATATTTTTTTATTTGTAAAACGAGGTGTTTGTTAAAAATGTTTAAAATATTGAGATTGATCTGCAAATATCATTAATTCCTTTCATTACAAATTACGTATCTTTATCTGTTTTCAAACATCTACGTCTGGTTCTTGTTTAATCTGTCCAACCTCTGGGTCGATTCTTTATCTATTAATTTAATCTCTCTTGCCCAAATCCCGGCTTCTCCGCTTTCTCTCCTCAGCTCCTTTCCTCGCTTATTATCTCCCAAGCAATTTGTCACTTTAATTAATGCAATCAGTTCGATATTAAATTACTCCTTTTTTTCCTATTAAAAATTAACAAATTATTTCGAGTATCTGCCTCGTCAGGTTTTTTGAGCCGATGAATTTTAGTTATTTTGTTGCGATTGTTAATGGATCTTTATTAAATTGTGCAGTTAGATCTCCTGTTTATTTAAGGCTCCTCGAGAAAAAGAAATGATCACAAGATTAATTGTCGGGTAAATGCAGAGCGGACGTTCCGTGACGAGTTTTCTGTTCGCGATGTCTAATCACATTTTAAACGAGCTGCAAATAGCTGAAAAATAAATCGTTCGCTGCTACGAGGACAATCCATGCTTGTTTTTTTACGTTTTTTCTCTGTTATTTGATGGTTGATTATGCGAATGTTGGTGGACGTTAATGGAGAAATTGGGAAATCAGATTTGGGGATTTTAGGATTTCAGAATTTAAGGATTTGAGAATTTGAAGATTTGAGAATTTGGAGATTTGTGAATTTTGGGATTTGAGATTTTGGAGATTTGAAAATTTGAAAGTTTAAAAATTTTGGGATTTGAGAATTTGGAGATTTGAGAATTTGGGGATTTTAGAATTTGGAGATTTGAGAATTTGAAGATTTGAGAATTTGGAGATTTGAGAATTTAGGGATTTTTGAATTTCGAGATTTTAGAATTTAGAAATTTGAGAATTTGGAAATTTAGGAGTAGGTCAGTTGAAAAGTTTGAAATTTGGAAATTTGCAAATTTGGAAGACCGTATACTAAGAATTTTGTAAATAGAATAAAACTGAAAAAATAAATATGTAATACTGTTAATAGATATCTAGTGTTGCGCACCAATGTTTCAACCGTGGCAGTCAAAGTGCTAAAGCCGGAAAACAACACGCGAAACTACTTCATTTTGCATTAAACTTTTACGACGCACTCACGGTACAATACCGTGCGGTTCTGTTGCATCGTTTCTGATTCGGTAAAGCGATATTGCTCGAATTACATCATCCCTTTAACGGAAAAGAACAGGCCTTGCTTACTTTTCCAATTAAGCTGATAATTCAATCGACAACAGATCGGGCATACTGAACAACGAAATAGAAATTACAATCCACAAATTATCGTTGATTTCTCATCTCAGTTTCTTTTAATTATCATGTTTGTATTTAATTCTCTCGTATTCGTACAAAATACATTTCACTGCGTTCGGTTTTTACAATGGAAATATCATTGGTTTTACTCGAACGGAGATGCAAATGATGGTGGATCAATTTTCAGTCGTTCAGTTTTTACTTTGTCTTGAAATGTTGCGATGGAAATGTTTTTAATCGAACTCTGTAATAAGTGACGATTAAACGACGCGAATCGTTAGATTCCTAACGAGGGAATATAAGTGACATGTATCTAAATGAATTTCACTTCGAATGACCAGACTTGTTACTTGATACCTGAAACCTGATACTTGGAACTTGAAACTTGATATGTCAAACTTGATACCTGAAACCTTATACTTGAAATCTGATATCTGAAACATGATACCTGATACCTGAAACCTGATACTTGGAACTTGAAATGTGAAACTTGATACCTGAAACCTGATACTTGATATCTGAAACATGATATTTGATACCTGAAACCTGATACTTGAAACTTGATACGTACTTTTATTTTGCTGACAAATAAATCTTGTAGCAAGGAGTTAACATTTGTAAAATAAAAAATTATCTTTACGAAGATACGCTGCTTTCCAATCTAACGCTTGCAGGACTTTTGATCCTTGACTGCGTTCACTGAAACTCACATAGAATCGTGTGTACACATAATTTGAGTGTGGTTTGCTAAATGCTTTTCCTTCGTTTCTTTTCGTTCCTCGACCTCGATTTTCCGTTTCATGGATGACTCTTTAATTCTTTTATATTTACGTTAGCAGAATGGGATTAATCTATTTCCAAATTCTTGAAGTCCCAAATCCCTAAATTTTCCAATCCCTTAAATCTATAAATACATTTTCCCTAAAATCCCTAAATCCCAAACTCTCTAAAGTCCTAAATCCTTAAATCCCAAAACCCTCAAATCTCCAAATCACCAAATCCCCCAAAACCTTCCCAATCTCTCCAATTCCTGATCATCAACTTTCAAAACATCCACTTCCAAATTTCCTAAACTCCAAATTGCAGACGTCATCGCGTCTCGCGAGAGCAAGAACAGACTAGGGTGAATAAATGAGAAATCAAGATAAGGACGGTAGCCATAAAAGTGACGTAGTCGTAGAGAAACGCAGCTTTGCCGAAGCGAAAAGCGAATTCATGTGATCGACAGCGCGTAAAATTATTCGAAAAGTTATTATTCATGTTGGCTGTAACCGTCGCCATGGCAACACGTTGGAATATGAAAATTCATACGTATTCACCGGGCAACAGAAACTTCTACAAATTATGTTTTCATTGATAGTATCGTTTCTCTGTTACGTTACCTTAACTCTACGCACATTTAATCTCTCAAAGAATGAAATCGGATGAAAACGATGTCGACTCGATATAAAAAATTCACTCTTCCATTCATTTCCTACGTTTCCTAATTTATTTCCTATATAACATTGATCAAAGATAAAAGATGTACGCGAATAAAGCGAGCTTAAAGCCCTATGTAAATCCCTTTTCCCGCGGATGAAAATTATCATTTTGCATTTTAATTAAAATTTCGACGTGTTCGCATAATGAATCCGCGTCGAATTACGAGATAAATTACCGAAAGAATTTGCGGAAAAATCGAAACCGCCGGGAGTTAAAATTTGATTCTAATTAAGAATTGCGTTCGAAAGAATAAACAGAGGAGAAAAATATTTCCGGTGGTGAATAGAGGTTACGGTTAAATATCGTGGGAAAGGACGAAGACAAGGGACGATTATTAACCGGATCATAAATATGGAAAATGAATCAGAGGTCCATCCCTCGGCGAAGGGACCTCGAAAATACAAAAATTTCTCGCATAATTTTTAACACGATAGAAGCAACAGCTGAACGTGGAACGGGAACGAATAGAAGCGACGCGAATCGATAATGGAACGGTACAAGCGAAGCGTATAAAAATTGCATTATCCGTTCCTTGACGAACACCTTGTCGGATTTAATAATTTGACATCGACGATACGAATTCATGATTTCATTGCCCCTCTTTCCAGCCTTCCGTTTCGATCTCGAAAATATCTTTTTCAATATGGCGTTACTTTGTCACATTGCATAGTTTCTTATTAATATTAGTTTTCCAGACATTTTTTATTGTCGCCACGTTTTTGATTTCCGAGCTTGATTAAAATAGCTGTTTCTTGTAATTCAGGACCGTGGTGAAATTTTTCTGTGCATTTTGAAAATGTAAATTTTGCAATTCAGGATTCTGAAGAAAATTGTTCAATCGTATCTCAATTTTAATTTGACCTCGATTAAAAAAGTAAATTTTGTTAAAATTTAAAAAGAATTAATAGCTCAATCAGTATTTCAAATTTGAAATCCATTTGATTGCAGAAATAAATTTGTGCACAGCAATAAAATATTTAAATATAGGGGAGGGTGTCGAAGTGTTCGACGATGGAGCTATAAAGGGAGACAAATGTTTAGCATGCAAAAGAAGTAAACGTCGCTCATAAAAAACAAGAGGAATCCACAATGAACCAATAAGCGAATAATTCCAAAAGAGGGGGTTCAGTACGAAATATAATGAGCTCCATGAAATAAAAAATTCCCCAAACTGAATATATCCAAACTTGTACCTCTCTCCAAAATTATCTGCAACAAATAATATTGAACTATAATAAATTGTAACGCCATAAATCCTCGACCAAGTACGTGACAATAAACACATAGCAATGCTCCAAAAATAAAGCACGTGGTAAAGATAAGATTTTGAAACGTTCGAAAGGATTGTCATAATCGAGACACACGAGTCTTCCGTAATTAACATCTCGAATTAATAACTGTCCTTTCAATTGGCACCGTGGAAGACTTACATAAGTCCATAATTCCAGGCTTACATAAGTAATTACCAGGATCGATAGGAACATTCGTAGAGCATCCAGGAATAGGAAGAGAGAGAGAGAGGACGAAAGACTTGGTCGATTTAAGTGGAAAGCCGAGTGCTTCGCATTTACAATAATTTTCCAGCAGCAGCCTGAATAGGCAGACACTTTCAACAACCTACTCAAACATCAAACGCTTCTCTTTCGCCGTCTACCCTTGCCAATCTCTTCAGCCTTTTTACAGGTGTACACACATATACACCACGTGTCGACCCATGCGTATACACACACAGTTCACTATTATTCCGTAGTTTCCTTTCGAGATCGAGCAATTATATTCGCACCTCTGCACTCTCGCAAAAGGATATAAGCCGGAGGATCGTCCTCTCCGGGCGAACACGACTTTTCCTCCATTAGAACAGCTTTAAATTCAACTTTCAAGTGTCACGAGAAAGGGAAAGATAAAGGGACCGCCGAAGGAAAAGGTGCACCTAACAAGCCGCTGGAATGGCTTGCGGACATCGCCGGCGAAAATTCTGTACGAATATCGAATTTTAAAAGGTCAACGCCGTGCACCCTTGAATCTATTTTCAGATTAAGAGCTGGTAAGCAAGTCTTTGTATTGTAAGAACTACCATGTATGGTCATCGTGATCATATGTGTGGTATGATCATCGTGATCATCATATTCAATTACTTAGGAGAGGCAAAAGGAACTGTTAATTTTGGGACAATACACTAGCAAACTAAAAGATAAAACAGAAAGATGAAGTATATCTGATGTCATATGTGACATATGTGACCAGCGGTGCAAATTCAATTAAATCAAATATTGATAGAAAAAGTAGTTGGAAGGTACTATTAATATTGAGACAATGATATACAATGCCAGTTTAAAAGACAAAATTGAAAGATGTATACTTATTCTTGTACTATGTGTGTCATATGTGACATATGTGACTACCACTGCAAATTCAGTTAAATCAATTAATGGTAAAAGTAAAAGAACCTAATGTTGAGACAATGATATACACTGTCATATTAAAAGACGAAAGTGAGAGATATAGTACATTTTGTACTATGTGTGTCATATGTGACATATGTGACTACCACTGCAAATTCAGTTAAATCAATTAATGGTAAAAGTAAAAGAACCTAATGTTGAGACAATGATATACACTGTCATATTAAAAGACGAAAGTGAGAGATACAGTACATTTTGTACTATGTGTGTCATATGTGACATACGTTGACTAGCAATTTTACATGTGAGCGTCACGTGTCTGACCACAAACGTCAGTTTTCACTGCAACGATGAGACATTCTTCGAACTCCAAGTTCGATACTTGTCGTTTATTATCGAAGCAACGTAAGGTGCACAAGGAGTGTTAGGCATATTCGAAATGGTTGGATTACGAGCAAGAAAGACGAAACCTTCTCGCGTTTCGCGCCTTTATGGAGGAAAACTCGGCTCAAGGGAGCGAGTTAATCGGTTTGATGTCGCCACCAAGTTAATTACGTGCCGAGACGCAGATCGCGGTCGTTAAATTTCTGTTAATCAACCATTTGATGTTGTAATTACAATATCGTTGAAGCCTTTCCTACGCCGAGGAGAAGTGTGACCAGCATAACAGTTCACAAGTTTCGAGGAATATCAGCGGCCATTCCGATGTAGCTGGATGCATTTGAAAGGGGTCAGAAAATTCTAAAGTCACAATCAAGAACATCGAGAAAGAGAGAAATTGTTAAAAAAATTTGGATATTGTTTCAATAGGTGCATTTGGACGTTGCAAGGTGTAGTGATGGGTTGGATTGACTTTCGAGCAAATCTCACATTTCTGAATCATTTCCAAATTACACATTTACAAATCTTCAAACCCTTCAATTTTTACATTCTAAAATTTCTAAATGTCCCTAAATTCTATTCCCAATTTATAAGCCCACAGGTCCCAAAGTTCCCAAATTTCACCTTTCCACAATTTTAAAGTACAAGAATTTTAAAAGCCACAAATCTCACAGATCTAAAATTCAAAAGGTTCCAGATCCCAAAGCTCCGAAATTCCAAAAATTCTAAATCCTATTATAGCAAATCTCAAATGCTTGAAATTTCCTAATGTCAAAATCCAGAATTCCTCAAAGTCATTTAAGAACCACCACAGCTTAATAATAAATGTGGTTCCAACTTTGAAACCACAGATAAGATAATTTCAGAGAAATAAATATATGAAAATAAATAGAGAACCAATTTGCATATCGAATTAAATCTCTCGAAAGAATGTCATAAAATGCGTGATAAAGGTGTAACTCGTTCTTAAGAGGAAAGTTAATCAACGCAAAGGTTCCAAGTAATTGGGCAACTATTAGCGAGGCACATGTGAACGAAGTATTTCGATACGAACGTATCGGCAAAACGCGCGACGAAAACGGATCGTGTGTGAAATTAGACATTCACGCGATTTGATTAGATTGGGAATGGATTAATTCGATCAAGTGGAACCTGGCGTAGGGATACGAAGTTGGCAACCTCGAGTGGAAATCAAGGGGAAAACCCTTCCCATAGGCGTAACCCATCGAATTTCCATTTCAGTTTTATTCTTTAATATAATACAAGTTTCATAACAAAATTCGTTCGTTAAATATTTCACTGAGAATTCACTTATTGTAGCAATTCTCATATGTCAATGAAATTTAAATAATTTGTCAATGAATTAAGTTTATCAGAGTGAACGAACATGAGTTTGTCAACAAAGCAAATGAATACCATTAAGTGAATGTGAATTAATTTCATCAGAAAGTGAACATTAATTTGACGAGAAAGTGACCGAACACGACATAATTTCGTCGAGAAGTGGACACGAATGAACTCCGTGAAAAAGAACGAATATGAAATTTGTCAAAATGTTTTAAAAGATACAACCGCTGCGAGATAACACTTGAGGTCTTGTTCTTGGCAGACAACTTTCAAACTTTCTAGATGAAAAGTTTAATGAGTTCTTTTGAAGTTATTCTATTATTAATTGCTACCATTGTCTGTCTCGCTATATCTGTACATCGCAAGTGTGAGTATAGATTTAGCTGAAAATTCTTATTTCAAATTGTTGTCACCTTTTGAGTAACGGTGTCATCTTGATAAATATGTAACAACTGAGTTGTAAGGCAAAGAGAAACTAATTAACGTGGATTAAACGAGGTTTGATGTTTCTGCATGAATTATGACAGCGAACTGCAGTTTCGAAAATGAAAGGATCATTAACCATGCACTATGCTGACGAGTCAGTTCGTGATCGATTTTAATCGAATTTTATTTGATCTGTGCTTCATGTGGGTGCGTCACGTGCGTCATAAGGGTGCGTCACGTGTCTCATGTGATTTTGTAGTATTTCTTTTGTTATTACTATTTCTCTATGTGTAAACATTGCAAGCTTAATTATAAACTGAGTTAAAGAATACTTATTTTAAATTGTTATAGTGAATGGTGTCACAGAGTTCAAACAGCAATTGTTTAACACAGAAATTCATTAAAGATTCCTTAAATAAAATTGTCAAAAATGAATTTGAGGAAGCTACTATAAATAACACCAATCGTCAACACCATATAACAGCAATAAAACTCGATAACTAATCAATAAAATGTTTCACGAACACACAAACGTTCGAACAAAAAGATATTTGTATTTCCGTCGAGTTCAGAGCTTGAATCCGCCGGAAGTGTACGCCAATGAAGCCGTAGTTCTCACCCTTCATGTAAAGCTTAAGCTAGGTCGTATTTCTACTTAGTTTCCAATAAAGATGGATCGCTGAAAATGGAATCGTAGCGTTTCAATGCCCGGGTTAATTCCCTGACTAGCTTTTACAATTATCAACCAGCCATTAAAATATCTGTTGCCAGAACGTTGAACGAGCACTCGTTACAGGAACTCGCAAAAGTTGAATGTATAGAGACCGTCTTCTGTGGTAGACAAGTAACAGAACTTTCGATTAACCGAAAATGCGGGTAGTTCCATTGCTTTGGTCAAAGTCCAAGACACTGGAACTACACTGGCTCGAGAACTGTTATTATCGGGAAACCATTAAGTTCCGTGGGTAGTTTCGTGTATCTGTGATGAACACGCGCATAAATGCACCTTCGAATAATGAATATGGAATATTTACTAGCATTTCTGCTGAACAAATTCGAATATCTGCATTCGAAGGCATTATGTTACACAGTGAATCTCGTTTTGAAAAGGAAATTAATTTAAAGATTTGTAGTATTATATTTTATTTTTATTTTATGGAATTTATATCTGTGCGATTGTAATCGCGTAAAATTTTAGGCCTACAGTTTCGGAGAACACGCTCTAATTTTATTTCGCAGAATTGTCTGATTTAAATTAGAATGTACGAATACGAGAGAAACACGTTAGCCATTAGCTAATTAATGACATTCCCCACAGTGATACGGCGGATTAAGGCCGCCAAAAGGAAAAAGCAACAAACCTGCCTGTTTCAGAATTCGAATTCTCGAAAAGGTAGATTACAGTACTGTCAAAACATCGGTACAAAAAGAAATTCGAACAAATTCGTTTTGCAAGAGAAAATGTATCGTTTAAAATAATTATACCAGTGATTAAAAAAGAATTTCGTAGAGCAATTTTGTTCAAATTTGAACATCTAGATTATTTATTTAAAAGTAACTGCAAGAATGTTATAAATATCTCTTTAATTCAGTCAAGGAAGTGTAATGAAGATACGCGTTCTGCTCATCCAACAGTAAACATAGAGATACCCTAGCAAAACTTGTTTCAAAGCAGCTCATATTTAGTTTCATGTAAAACAAATTTTAACTTATACGCTGCAGCATTTAATATCACGTGAAAACAAAGTTAGGGTAAACGTAACGGTTATGGCCACCCGTATCATCATCGTTTTCTTAATTTCAAGTTACACGCACTATCATAGCTCTCGGTTAGGTTAAATTTACATTTCACGCGACAAAGAGGTAGTTTCATGCTTTAAATATCCGACTAAAATATAAATTAAGATATACATGAAATGTTCATGATCATTTCTGTTTTACGATACAAACATTATGAAGAATTCATAAACATTATCAAAGGTATAATAAAATGTGGTTAAGTACAGTGTCTGTGTATCACTGGTCAAATCACTGCACAGTGACTAACAGTTGGAGATTAATATTTATTATTAAAGTATACTTTTTAATTCAGCAGTAAGTGACGATTAAACGATGCATTAGGATTCCCATATGATACTTGAAACTTGACAATTGATATCTGAAACCTGATACTTGGAACTTGAAACTTGATATCTGAAACTTGATATTTGATACCTGATACTTGGAACTTGAAATCTGATCTTTGAAACTTGATACCTGACACCTGATACTTGGAACTTGAAACCTGATCTTTGAAACTTAATACCTGATACTTGGAACTTGAAACCTGATATTTAAAACTTGATACCTGATACTTGGAACTTGAAACCTGATATATGAAACTTGATGACTCGAGAGTGACTCTTCGAATATTTACGTTTCACAAAAGCTCGGAGTGGGCTAACAATTTTTGTGACATAGTGCTATACAAGGAGAAAGAAGGGACAAAGATTACGATTTCGTTGGAGCAAAGTAAAAAATCGTTTAATAACGAGAGAAGCAAAGTAGATAGACGAGTGCTTTTTTGCATCTCTATGATGCCTCGTTGGGCTTGTTTCTGCGAGCGACAGTCCATTGTTTCACGGATAAGCCGTTTTTATTAAAACCGTATGATTATTCCGACGTCGAGCATCGGTCGATGCTGGACAGAATAAAAAGAATCGATCGATGTTTCAGGCGTGGTCATTAAAGGCAATTAAGCTTACCTTGCGCCGGGCTCTTCGAGTGTTGTACATTCCTCAGATTCTCCAGGGAATTCCAGGATTTCCAGACTGACCCATCCACATATTCCATTAATGAGGCACAAGATGATTTCACACCGGAACTACCGTATATATTGTTACACTTCTGCATCTCGGAATGTTCTCAAATCTTCAGATATTCAGATCCACATTCACGGATCTCTGTATCACTAAATCATTAGATATCTGAATGACTATATTCTCAGATATCTATGTCTACAAATTTTTATGTGGACAGATACTTACATTCACTGATCGTCATAGTCCTAGATCACTACATCAGCAAATCTTCACATATATAGATCTCTGCATCTCCAAATTTGCAATATCCCCATATTCCCACGTCCCCAAATCTCCACATATCCAGATCTCTACATCTCCGCATTAATAAATATCCAAGTTCTCCACATCCCCAGATCCCTACATCCCCAAATCATCACATATTCATATCTCTACACCTCCCACTTCTAGATCTCTAAATTTGCTATATCCCCAAGTCCCTAAAAATCCAAATCCCCAGATGTCCACTTATTTCTACGTGTATTCATACATGGCTCGAGGCAGTGATTTTTCTGAAAGCTTCATCAAATTATGTGAATCTGCTGAAGAACCATAATTGTCATGAAAGTTACAATAAATAAAAAGAGAAAGTTAACGCGATATTCCCAGAAAAACAAGCAACCTGTTGACCAAAGGATCGAAGAAATACGTCGGTGATTGTTCAGACAGTCGATACTTCAAGTCGTAGAAAGTATTATAGAGATTGAAGCTTCTGCTACTCTTTTGCGACGTAGATCCGATTCAAGATGCAGAAGGAAATGTCCTAAGAAGACTTAAGAGGTTCGAACGTGGTCTGCAAATCGAAGACCGTTTTCTCTTGGACCATTTCATGGAAAACGGAAGAGGCGAGGTCAAAGGAAGAAGAGGAAAGCAGATTTCAAGGAAATAAGGAACGGCCGAGATAAACGTCGAGAAAGTGAAGAACGTTGAGACTCGAAAAAGAAGAAAAACAAAATATTTTGATATTATGAAATTCTGGAAGGATGTCACAGAGAATTTATACATTCTTGAAAAGTGTATATTTTGAAATTCCTCTCAGATTTTCAAATATTACCAAGTTTCTACATTTGAAAACCTCTACGTATCTTTTCAAGGTTTATTTAAACTTCGAGGCTTGCTTAAATTTTCTTTTAAAATTAATTGAAATTGCTACCTAAACTTTTAAATCTCCAAGTTGTAAATTTCTTAGCCTTCCTGATAAATTTACCAAGGAAATGCACAATAAAATAGGTAAAACGAAACAGGTAGAAAAGATCAAGACAGGAAAATTAAAAAGAAATGAAGTAAGAATAAAAGAGTTTGAAAAATAGTACGAAGGATAATAAAGAGGAGAGAAAATGGAAGGAAGAGGAGGGAAATAGGGGAATGTACTTTTGTTTGGGCTTGTACGTGTAAGGGTAGAAGGCAACCCTGCGGGCAGCCAATCAAATAAAGTAGTCCGAGGTTGCTTTGCCGGATGCAAATTTGGCCCCCGTGGGCTTTCTGTTTTCCCCTGTTTCCTTCTCTTCCTCTCTTTCTCTCTCTCTGCTCGTCTCACCCTCTAACACTGGCAGAATCTGTACACAAGTTTCCGGGACACACGAAAATCCTTTAGCTGCCCACCGGTACTGTGTATTCCGTTCCATTGTTCACGTGAGCCCTTTTCAATTCCTATCTACTGGAAAGCAGTCCGATCACTCTTCTTCTGAAGTCCTACTGTGTCAGAAAGAATAAAATGCGCTGTCAGTCTTGTAGCAAATAATTTACACTTCGTGCATATCGAGGGGTTCGAAAATACTTGTTTGTCAATATGGAGCTTATGATTTAATGTCTGTGTCAATATTTTGTTAATGAACGAAGGGTGAGTCAAGCACTGGGTCATGTGATTGGAACTACTGACCTAAAATTTAGATCTGAGAAAATAATTGTAGAGGAAATAGTAACATACGAACAAAAAGGAACATATGGTAGAGACAATGAGTGTCATTCAAACATATTTGAACATCAAAAATAAATGTATACGTCATAAGTTTACTAGTATGCACAAAATGTATATGGATTTGCACCTTAACTAGTGAAGTATTAGAACACATGAACAAATGACTAGTTCAATAAAATACAGATGACACTTGTCATAAAATATACATTTAGTGTTTACATTACAATGTAAAAGATGTAAAAATTTGTATTATTTGAAATTCTAACCGAAAGACGTAACCCGACGTTCTATCGATTCGTGTATCCTGATGTGTGGGTGTGAGACCACGGTCGACATCGAATCGCGAGTCTCGTTCCTAATTATGTCGTAATGAAAATAAATTGTTACATTTGTACGACAGTCGTGTTTGGTCGTTTTCGTCCTTCTCTCTCGTTGCAACCGTTTCCATCGGGATTCCCTTGCTTTCTACCTTGCTCATCTTTTTCGGCTCCCAACGCCACCTGTTTGATTCCCTTTAAGGCACCGCCACTGTCTATTTGTCTATTTCGGCGTTTCCACGCTTCCCGCGTCTTCGACGGAATTCAACCTTCGACTCGGGGCTCATCCTCCCGGCGTGTCCCGCTTCAATAATCAATTCCAATTTCACGGGAATCTCTTTTAAATCTTGCATCTTTCGTATTTCACCGGGGTTCGAGCATCCTGCGACAACCGGAAATCACCGAAATCGCCGGATCCTTTGACACCTCATTTTTTTACTGAAAATTTCTTTGTACACTTTTTTTTATTTTTATCTATCAAATTGATTGATGTGTAAACACAAAGACTATTTTTATACAATGATCGACATACATGTACACATATACAATACATGTACACATATGTATAAAATATGTAGATCGTGCGATATAGAATTGATCTATATAAAAGATAAATGCAAAATATGAGAACATATACAAGTACACATAAAAAATTGTGTGCAGATTTAAAAAAATGCAGTTGCATTTATACGTAACATTCTTGTTGCACCATCAAATAAATATCTTATACAATTTTCTTGAACAATTACATGTCTCTCCTTTACAGACAACCCTTGTCTGTATAATAACATATGTGCACGTATGTATATTTTCACTGTATGTTTCAATACTTTCCTACCAGTGTTCCTCACTGAATTTATATATTAATTGATCTATAAATACGTTCAAATACATCTAAACAAAGAGGAAAATAAATAAAAAAAAATAAAAATATAAAAACTTTATTCCAATGTTGCCCCACGATGCCCCATATTAAATCTGTACAATCAGGAGTTATGGACAAAGGTTCGAGTGGTCGAAATATATGATAATTGCGACACCTTCACATTTATTCGTAATCTATCGGTAAAAGTAGCAGTAGTACAATTGGTAATAATTAATAGTAGTGCAGTATTATGTACAACCAAAAGAGAGATAGAGTCTTACGACGTAAGTAGTTTAAGAAAATATTTTACACGGATAGCTGGAACTCGAAGATATTATAAAACAATGATCAACGGTAGTCGTGTACTTTACAGCCGTTTCAACGATCTCTTCGGCAACGTTCGCGCGAAAAAACTTCGAATCCGAAAACGTCTCAATCGTTTAATCCACGGTACATTTATTTCTTTTTTTTTTTTTTTACATATACACATAGAGTAGAACGTTGGTTATAGTAATGAATAAATATATATTACACATGTATGTGCAGTAAGTATCTCATAACAAGTTCTGTCACCGATTTGATCCTCCTTATTCTAAAAAGGTTTAAAAATTACCCGACCGGGTGTTTCCGCGGGTGAATCTCAAAACGCTTGCTCGAAACGAAAACCGCGAACTAACTAATTTACAGTTGCGAAAAGATCCGGGAAACGACGCGTTTCACACCCGATAAAACGTATCACACAATCGGAGCTTATATTACAATAATCAGCCACCTTAAATGATAACGTGTCAATGTGGAAACCGCTGATTCTCGTAAAAATGTACACACCCTTTATCGTTCTCGATCGCAAGCTCGTGAAATGTCAAATTAAACGCACGTGAAAGGATCGACGTCGACACTTACACACTCGTTCATTTATCGTACTCGTTAAAACTAATGTAGACCTGTTTGTCGAGTGCAGATCAAGTGCGCAGTGAACTCGGGGGTGGCGCGTGCACGGTGGATAAGGGGATGTTGCGGGAATTTTGTAGTTTCATGGTGAGAAATTGGGGAATTTTCGGGGTGAGAAGTTTGGAAATTTAGGGATTTACGGATTTGGGATTTGGGGATTTGAAAACTTGAGAATTTAGGGATTTGGAAAATTGACCATTTGGAAATTTGGAACTAGGGAAATTCAAGGATTCGGAAATTTGGAACTAGGGGAATTTAAGAATTTGGAAAATTGACAATTTGGAAATTGGAACTAGGGGAATTTAAGGATTTGGAAAATTGAGAATTTGGGGATTTCTTGAGAATTTCATAATTCAGAAATGTAAGTAGCTGATAACTCAAGAAACTGGTTTTGTAAACTTGAGAATTTGTGAATCTGAAAATTTCCGAATTTGTGAATTTGAATACTAAAATTTGAAATACTAAATTTTGAATCGAAATTTCAAATCTAATCCAAATGAAAAGTTAATCTCCCAAATGTCCACCTACACATCCCGAGTTCCCTGTAGCACTCCACCCATCGCCGAGGTAGACTGCACGCAAGAATTACCAAAAAACTGCTTCCTCGTTCGACTACCGAATAAAAATCCATCCTACTAATTTTCCATAATCTACATTATTCGGTTCCCCCTATACGGTAACGAACTCTCAACTTCGTCCAGCTTCCTCCAGGAGTTTCGTCTTTCCGCCTGACCTCGGGGACGCGATACATCAACTTCTCGTAAGAAGTACGAGAATATATTTCCATGCTAGTCCCACCAGTTATCCCATTTCATCCTCAGTTACTCGTTAAAACCTAACACCTCGAAGGATCAACAATCCGTCCAGGATTTCAAGATATCAGTTCTAAAACGGTCTTGTTCGATTTTATCCAAACTGAACAATGCACGGGACAGCGCTGGATGTGTGGTACAATCGGCACATATGACCTTACGAACAGAAATAAATTATGAACAATCAAACATATCTTTAAACGAATGTCTCTGACATCGATCAATTTACCCAGCTGGTAACAAAGGTAGTAGATCAAAGTATCAAATTGTTGCAAACAGTCGACATGTGAACATGTTAACGTGGACATGTGAACATGTTAACGTGGACATGTGAACTAAGGTTTCACAATTTTCTGGATACTCATATGAGCTAATCTTCTAAGATGGTAAATGTAAACCAGACAAATGTTACCAGACAGGTGTAGAATTGATAAACTGTCATCATTTGGACAAAGTCATACGCTGACCGGTTGTACCAGCGGTATTACGATCTCCCTAGATCTGGGCTGAGGGAACAGTTTGCAGACGCAGCCGCGCTGAAAACGACAATCTTCCTCTTCTCCTAGGCAATCCGCTATGCAAGTGACGTGGCTCGAAGCGTTTAACGTCCCTACTTGTCCTGACAGGATGTCGTATCCTTCCGCGTCGCCTCGGTAGCCTCGATCACCTCGAAACCTTCAGACGTCGAAGTATCGGTCGACGATCCATTGTCTGCCGTTTCGGAAGAGGAAATCCCGTTACCGGAAGCCACCGATGTTTTCGGTTCCTGGCTCGCAATCTCCGTGCTCGATGTCGACGTCGTCGGACCATCTGCCGCTAAGATTCAAAGCAACTAAGTTCGAAAAAGTTTGGCTTTAAAATTCGGGAACGGAGGAAGGCTAGCGGAGAAATATGGAAAAATGGGAGATTTGATCTGCATCATGCAAAAATAATTTTACTCCAATTTTATTTGATCACGTGCGTCATAAGGGGTTAACCACCCCTTAGGAGGCTAGTTAGCAAATTGACACATTTCATCTTTTTTTGTTTTATGATTATTGTATTAATATTGTAGCTTTGTCTATTAGGTCTGACCTGACAAATAGTGCAAGATTAATTGCTAACCTAATAACATTGAAACGAAGTCCTGTGAAATTGCAACAAAAATAAGCAGATCTATACAAATATTAATTATTATTTACAAAAATAGGAAATTCATCCTGTAACTGAGATACAAAAGCTTTGTAGCTGATATTCCGTCATCGGGGAAATCGGTAACGAATTCGAAGTCATCCGATCCGAAAACGGGGGAATCAGGTAAAAAATATGTTTCGAAATTTTTCGTAAGCGTATCAAACAACGTGACGCAAACACGAAAGTTACAAAGTGAATAAAAACGACAAAGTGTCTTTTATGAAAATTAATATTTTACGGTGGATCAATGGAACGAAAATAAAGTACAATGAATATTCATTAAATTTACAAAGAGTAATATTATTCGTAACGAAAGCTGAACAGAGCGGCATAAAAATCATATTGGACAAAATTTAATACGTGGAAAAGCTAAAATGAAATGCGGCGGAAGAGTAATTTGGCTTGAAAGAAAAAATTAATATTATTCTTCCCGACTTTGCCTGGTTTTTTCCCTGTTTAAGGGAACTGATTTGTAGGATCATTTAATCCTCGTAAAATTATTCAACCGACAATGAATTTTTCGCAAATAACGAAAATCCAGGAAAATACAGACAAATTATAATACATACATTTAAGTTGTAACTGTTTACGTACAAATATTAAAATGTTAATATTTTAGAATGGTCAAAATAAGGGTAGATTTTTCAAAACTGTCCCATAATCTCTTAAACAGAAACGTTGATATAGTTGAGGATTCCTTAATAACAATACAAACAAGTTATTTGACATATCGGTATTAATGGGATGATCGATTGCTCGAATCACGACATGCGGTGGATGAAATTAAAAACGAGGAAAATAATAGGTGCAGTTCAATGGTGCGAAACGCGATCGCACGATATCGTATACCAAACAATATTAACGCTTTTGAAGTGACGTTTAGTATTAGCGATACAAGATCTACAAAGTGAACATTCAAACGCTGTAAAACAATTCCAGTCATCTCCTGAACTTCGACAACGATTAACTATGTCAACTGCCTTTTGACTAATACACAATCTGATCGAAAGCTAATGAATCACCAAATCATTTAAATTTGGAAGCATAAATCATTAAGGTTTGATATAGCTATTCGGGTTAATATGGTGAACATTAGATACGCTATAAAAATTATTAGGAGTGAAAATTTTAAGCTTCGAAAGGTAGTGTACATATTGTCCATTATATATTTATTTTTATAGTTTCGTTCAATTTTAAATTTAAGTGGTCATTCAACGTCTGTGAATATAAGATTATGTGAGGTATGCAACGTCCATCATCAGGGTTCAAATGTTTCAACATCGGGTTGATTTTCATGATTTCAAGGTTTGATGCAGCGTCCATGAGAGGGTTGAGACTCGATAGGAACAGGTGTAAAAAAAACAATATTTCAATATGGGGTTGATTTTTAGTACAAATCTTGATGTTTGAATACAGTGCATCATGAGAGGGTTAAGACTCGACAGGTGTAAAAAAACAATATTTCAACATGGGGTTGATTTTTGTACAAATCTTGATGTTTGAATACAGTGCATCATGAGAGGGTTAAGACTCGACAGGTGTAAAAAAACAATATTTCAACATGGGGTTGATTTTTAGTACAAACCTTGATGTTTGAATACAGTGCATCATGAGAGGGTTAAGACAGGAACAGGTATAAATAAGAAAAAATGTATCAACACGGGGTTGATGTTTAAAAACGACTGAATTAAAAATTCTAAGCTCACGTACCTTCACTTTCGTGCACCCCAGACTCAGTTGTGTCCGCAGGTTGTTGAGGCGTTCTGGATTCCTCTTGAGGATGGACATCGACTCGCGTCTCCGATGAGCCACGCTCCTGAGACTGCACCTCGGAGGTGCTCGAATCCGATTCAGAATGCGATGGACTACTCAAGGAAGACGATTCCTCTGTGCGTTCGAAAGCCACTGTTGGTTCATTCGTTGACGAAGGTTCCGGCGCGGGTTCGCTGCTGGTGAAAACCCTATTCAACGAAACGGCCCACCTCCGCGGGGAAGCCAGACTCCGCGGGGAAGCCAGACTCCGCGGAGAAACCAGACTTGTAGCCAAATTCGCCGCAAACTCCGCCTCGGGTTGACCACGCATGATCATCCTCGGCTGAGGATGAAACAGGAGATTCTGCAGCTGGGCCTGCTGCAGGATCATTGGCAACTCGTAGTGGTGGAAAAAGTAGAGCATTGAATGCTGGAAAAATAATTCATGGTTATACTTTTCGTCATTTTAAAAATTCATTCGAAGCTTTTTGACGTAAATGCATAATTGTGGAAGATATTGAAAAATTGAAAAAATTCGAATGAATAATTAAAAGTGTAACACTCTTGAGCGAGTCAACATGTAAAATCTGAATAAGAACAATTCACCTGAAAGTGGTAAGAAATGAAATTGTAAATGGAAGAGATTTGAAGAATTTCCTTAAACATCGAAATTAATGAACGTGAACGGTCGCGTTTAGGTAATAACAGTAAACTAATTAATAATCGTGTATCACGTATGGTTAATCCGCGCCGTTATTAAAACGGCCACACTCGTATTGCGAATTTGTAGTAGCCACAGCGGCGTACATCGAAACTGTTACGTAAAGCACACGAACTCGTGATATCGCTTGTTTCTGCGAACAGCGTATAGGTGCGCGTCGCTCGTGCCCAGCAAATTTATATGGAAATTCGCCAAATTTGTTCTATATCGTTTCTCTCGTTCTCTTCGCACCCTTCGAAATCCCTCTGTTGTTCTGTCCTTTTTGCTCGAACGTCCTTTCGTTCCCCGAACACGCTACCGATCGCAATACCCTTATTCGCCAGTACTTGCAAACATTCTGCAAAAGTGCATACATCGTATGAATAATTTTCGTCTTCGAGGAACTATGGCAATTTCATTATGTGATTTTCATTCTTCGAAAAAACACTGCTGATAATTAGTTTACTTCGCTATTTTTACGTTGCCTGGTTATTTATTCAAATTTTACAGATCATTTTTTATAGCAACACATTTGCGACGATAATTTTGTGAAAGAGAAAGATGTGTTATATTCAGAGTTACTCCTGCATTCCTAGATCTAGGTCAGAAGAACCAAACCTAGATATATTCCTTGGTCCACATGTCTGTCCACGTGTACATCACATATGTCCACATATGTATATCTGTATTTCTGAACATATGTTTACATCCCTATGTCTACATGTCTATATTCCTAGATCCTTCTCCCACATCTCAACATTCCTAGATTTCAAGATCCCTAGTCCCCAAATTCCTAGGTCCACATACGTAGATCACTGTACATCCTAACCTCTAAGGTAATTTATTCGACAGCGATAGAATCGATTCGATTTTGAATGGAGCTGTCGAACAAGCAGGTAATTGAGAACGAAGGGTGGATCATTGAAGAAGTAAAAATCATAATTAATCGTTCAAGGCTGGATATTTCGAGTTGAATGAGGCAAAACGAAGTTGACAGAAGAATGAAAGTCCTGCTACTGACAGTAACAATAAAGAAAGAAAAGCCATCGCTTCGACCAGACCTGACATCACTCAAACTTAAGTTATATAAACGTGGTCGGGACAATGTATTTGACAGTTCAATCGATGGGAATAATTCAATGGTAACTTTGTATTCCAACGAGCACGCATAAATACCAGTCACTTCTAACGGACCGTGCAATTTTGAGCAGAGACCCGTAACACGTCAGCTCAACGATTTGTTCGCGGAGGATTTTCTAACTTTTTATATCGATTATTAGTTTGTCAATTCACCGATGTCCCACGAGTTGGCGCGTGAAGAGGACGTGTTCAGAACTGCGAGTGCGTCACTGGTGCGTCATAGCTCACTCGTGGGATATTTGCAAATTGTTACAACCAAATTGAAAATTCACGCGTGGCAAAAATGTGAGAAAAATTTGCAATTCTAATTCTGAAATCTCTAAATTTCTACATGTCCAAATTTCCAGAACCCCAAATTCTCAAATCCCCAAATCTCAAATTTCTAAAATCCCAAATTTCTAAATTTCTACATTTCAAAATTTCCAGAACCCCAAATTCTCAAATCCCCAATTCTCAAATTTCTAAATTTCTACATTTCAAAATTTCCATAACCCCAAATTCTCAAATCCCCAAATCTCAAATTTCTAAAATCCCAAATTTCTAAATTTCTACATTTCAAAATTTCCAGAACCCCAAATTCTCAAATCCCCAATTCTCAAATTTCTAAATTTCTACATTTCAAAATTTCCATAACCCCAAATTCTCAAATCCCCAATTCCCAATTTCCCAAACTTCTACATTAAAAAATTTCTAAATCTCTCATCTCAATTCTCAAATTCCCAAATCCCAAATTTACATTTGAACTGCGAGTGCGTCACGGGTGCGTCATAGCGCAGAGAAATAAAATTTTCACCCCACCAATTATACAGCAGGTAAATCTGATTCGATAGCGTACTTTGATAATCCAATGAATCGTAATTAGATCATCGCGATGGCCGTATTACCAGTTAATATTATAATGGCGTTACAATACCTAGCTGTTGCGTTAATAACTACGTTCGATATGTACTGTATATATGTATATATATTTTGCGTGGAAAAATTAAATACCATTAAAGTGTAATGGAACGGATAATTAGTCGACAAAAGATACGAACGAATAACAGATTGGACCGTTGCAGGTGCATAAAAGGTGTGTGCCCACTTTATGACACCATTGCGTGTTAAAAGCATGGCAATATTGTTTTTTATTTATGTCTCTTTCAAGACATTAAACTGCGATTCAACGTCGGCTTTGATTCTTGTGTTTTTAACAACTCCACATTTAACGGTGTTTAATCGTTTCACTTTGTGAAGGCAAATATTTTTATTTTACCGTATGATTTGTGCGATTTTTGTGAACGAATAATTATAAATGAATAATGTAAACGTACACATAAACGCACACAAGTAAATTTATGTGCAATATGCATACAGATAAATAGTATATACATACAGAGACCAAACATACTTAATATATTTATAGTAAGTACACATAAAATATACTTAATGTATATACAATACATACTTAATGCACGTATATGAATATTTAATATAACTATATTATCAGAACAAACAACCGTATTGATTTCAAGATTAAACATTTTCCCCATCGATCAAGAAAATTAATCAGATGAATTCGAAGGTTAAACATATAGTATCGTTAAAAAAGAAAAAATAGTACAGTGTCGATACGAATTTTGTACATTTCCACTTGTAGATTCAATGACGCAGAAAATGCTGTGGCACAGGTATCAGGAATTTCGACAATATTCCTCGGTCAGGAAAATTAAGTTACTTAGTCCTGTCCCGGTCACGATTAACATCTACCGATAGTTAGGGGACGCTCGTTAACAAGAGCAACCAGGCAGGGTCAAGCTGCGATCGAAAATTATTTCTCTGGAACGAGTTTACGAATAGAGCGAGCCGCAGGAAAATTTGAAATCCCGCGAGGCAACAAGACACCGCTGAATAAACCTGATCGTTGCCACTCTCTCTTTCTGCCTCCGTTATACACGGTGTCCCTTAAATTTTACACTAACTAAATTTTTGTAAAAATGTTAACTTCTGTTGAGATCAAGTTCATCTTACAACGCTGAAATCAGTATTCTGATAGGACCTTCTGATCAGGTCTCGATTCTAGGTGGATAAGATCTAGGATCTATTGAGATCCTTTGATAAGATCTGGAATTTCCCTGGATAATATATGATTCTATGATAAGATCCAGGAAAACTTGTCAAAACCACATCGACTTGTCAACACATGGATTGTTCGTACATATCTTCGATTGTAAATCAGAAATGTTTGAAAGGGCAAAATTTAGAGTGGACACTGAGTATGTTGAATCTCTCTGTCATTGATATTCGGTGTAGATAAGTGTTGAGGCGATTAGCCCTGCGGCGTTGATTATATGCCGGTCGATATCGATGTCATGACCGTTAATTATCGAGCAAACGAAAATCCGATTTCCTCGGTAACCTGTTCCAGTTTAGCCCGTCGTTTAAACTCGGATTTCCTTTTTCTCTTGAACGCGAAACTGCTATCATCCCCTGTTCCGCCGTCATTCTCCGATCCACCTTCAGCGTCGTGTTCTTTTTCTGAAACGACGCAGATTCGTTTCGTTATACCTAGAACGAATCACCGTGGATACCATTTCCTTCATGTCGACGACAGGTGCCCGGTCTCCAGATACCTATTTTCCATATTCAGCCGTATCATTCCTCTCTTCTGTCTCCTCGTCGTTTCTCTTCCATGCAATTCCTTCTTTTTCTCTGTCTTCCACTTCGTCTCTGTTAAACCATCGGCTCGAACGTTTTCATTTCGACGCTGTTTCTTTTTTCATCTCTAAGCCGGACTGTCGGCCCTGCGAGAGCTCGCAGCGATTTTTATGTCGTCGTGAACTTGTTCGGTCATCAAATGATCGTGTACGTTGCTTTCATTTTTTTTAATATTTGAACGCGTTGACTTGGGTACAAATAGAGGAAGAACCAAAACAGAGGATATTTTGCTGATTTCAAGATTCAACACTTCACTCATCAAATCAGAAAAGTATAGGTACATATTAGATGAAATTCTTCACATATTTTGACGTAGCTAATATAATATATCGTATGACATGAATCATGTACCATGTACTTCACATATCATACATCACATATCACATGTCACATATTATGTATCACATATCATACATCACATATCATATATCACATATCATACATCACATATCATACATCACATATCATACATCACATATCATACATAACATATCATGTATCATACATCAAGTATCATCATGTGTGATGAATCATGTACCACATTTAATGTACCATATGTCATATGTCATACGTTAAGTATCATATATCACATGTCATATGTTATACAGTCTTATACAGTGTTATATGTATGAAACCTTATCGCATGTATAAATATGTACCATATGTTATTATCACATGTACAAAATCCCATATGCGAAACCGATTTAAATAGGACATCCTGCACATCCACTGCATGTTCCACATATGTGCACAGAAAATCTACATATCTTACATATCCCAAAGTAACCAAAAAAACTAAAATGATCAAGATACGAAAAATCTAAATCTCCAAATACCTGAAAATTTGAAAGGTCGAATCTCCAGCAAAATTTCCAAATTTCTAAAAGCCGAAATTTCGTTTACAATCAGGTAGAATTTCCGCGGGAAAAAAGAGGGAATATCGGAACATTTTATCGGCGAGGTAAATGAACTTTCCGGCAATATAGCCGGTCGTACGGCATCGATTTAATTCGATCACCCTCGAACGAACTCGCCACACGAGAAAACATATTTCCACGTGCGACGAACACGCGGAGCTAAGCAATTTGAAAGGCAAACACATTTGCAGCCCTCTTGAGAAATTTCTCGCGATCGATGTCAGAGATGATCGATCGGCAGTACGGAACGAGAAAGAGGAAAAGTACTCTGTGACATAATTTCCAAACGTATTGGCCGTTGTTTGAGTAGGGTTCCTTGATAACTGGCCAGCTCTACCCGAGTGCCGTTAACTTTGCCCGCGAACATATTTATTCGCCGCTCAAGTATTCTGAAGTGGGTCGCAAAGTATTCCTGATTAATGTCCATTTTCAACGCGAACGAAACCACCGTCTTTACTAGAACTTTCCTGTTCCCGTGGGAAAGCTTAGGCGAACAATTATTTCCACGAACACTTAATCGCGAAATAGTTTAGATATTTCACGTCATTGCACGTCGCATTTCTCTTTCGTTCTTATTTGAGTTTTCTTTCACAATTTTTTCTTAAACACTCAATGTTCTATGGTATAGGAAACATTTCATTATGACACCCCTTCATTATGCAAAACATTTTGTGAAATTATGAAATGACTGACAATTGCATTTAAAATAATATTTAACAGGTAACCAGAAAAATATTTGCTAATTATTAATTATAACAAAAGAACATTTTAAGCTTAAACATGAAAGTACTGTATATGATAAATTTAAAAAAAAATAAAATATAACCGAGCATAAAATATATGGTAAAGAAATTATGTTAACGAAATAAATTTTGTATAACATTGTTATCTAAAGGAGAAAGTACTAGAATTGAAATTATTGACAAATTTTGCACACGCTTGCCGCGTCCCAACAGCCATTTCCGTCCGACGTATTTTTCATCCTGTTAAAAAATAATATTTTTCGCGAGGTGAAAATTATTACAGAAACACTTTGTCTCCGAGAACAGGTAGCGCGCTAAGAGTGAAATTTTTGAAAGAACGATGATAACAAAGTTTCAGACTACGGTGAATATCCAGAGAATTTTAGAGCAAGCATTTAGAGAGGGAAAAAGTGTATTCTAAAAAGTGCTTGAATATAAAGGGAGAACTTTTTGTCTTCAACTCGTTTAAATTTCGTTTGTTTTACTATATCATTACCGTACGAGTTAAGATTCTGCGACGAGAGAAATTATCCAAAATAATTCCCTTATACCATGGTTTTCTGTGTCAGATCAGAAAATATTACTACTGAAAAATTTCAAATAAATTCGGATCTTGTAGTGTCACTTTGAAATGAAAAATAAATATAAATATTAAAATCTTTATCAGGATAAAAATAGCATAAATTGTGCAACGTAATCTCATATATATTTATAAATAGTTATTTGGTCAATTTTTAGATTCACGATGAATATGTTGTGTCGACAAAAGATAAAATTGTGTTGATAAACTTACCTCGGTAAAAAGCCAAGAAGTGAGAAGTGCCAAACTGCTATACTGTCCATTAAATCGATAATGATAAGCGTAGAAAGAGAAGTGGTAGAGATAGAAGAACCTGAAACAAAAATAATATTCCCGAATAATAGAACCGTAGTTTTTTTATCGTCGAGAATAGCATTAAAGTTACTTAACAGATTACGCAACTCCTCGATATTTACGGTATATTGCCAACCGTGCAACAACATGGACGCTTTATCGATCACATTGTATCGGATTCCTGCCTATTGAAATATCAAGGCTGACGCGTTACATGGAACGGAACGTCATTAGTGTAACTGGAAAATTACGTACAATGCGTCGAAAAAGTTTGCACGTACCTTTTTCAGGTACCCTTTCATTTCTGACGTGTATGCAAATTTCAGAAAATTTGTGTAGTAAAATTTGAAAATTTCTACGCTAGTGAAGTCTACATTTTTAGGTTCGTAAATTATCAGATTTATGAATTTTTGAATTTATGAATCTTCAATTTCTAATTTTTAAACTTCTAATTTTCTATATTTTCAAATTTCTGAATTTTCAGATTAATTTTCAAATTTTAAAATGGCCAAATACCAGAATTCTCATATCCTTACATTCCCAACTTCCAAATCCTAGAATTCCAAAAATTTACCAAATCTCAAAATTCCTAAATACCAAATCATATGATCCCAAAATTCTCAAATCCCCAAATTCCAAAATATACAACTCCCAAATCCTAAAATTCCCTAGATTCCCAAATACCAAATCCCAAAATTCTCAAATCCCCAAATTCCAAAATTTCCAACTCCCAAATCTTAAAATTCCCTAGATTCCAAAATCACAAAACTTCCAAATCCCAAATTCCAAAATTTCTATGATCCCAAAATTCTCAAATCCCCAAATTCCAAAATATCCATCTCCCAAATCTGAAAATTCTCAAAATTTCCAAGATTCCCAAATCTCAAAAGTCCCTAAAAATGACCAAATTTGGGAACTCGCTTCTGTACTACTCAAAGCACATTTCAATCGTACTTTTCGATTGCACACCTCGAAAAATCATAAAGCTCTTTCTCATCTGGACAAGAATTAATCCAGCTGTATTTGATGGTGAATAAAACAGAGAAACATTTTATCTCTTAATCTCCTTCTAACTTAATTACTTGTTACGGTACTTCGTGCTGTCTCGTTCAAACGAACAAAGTCTCCAAGATTTTCCTCGTTAATTGTTGTTCGGAACTGTTAAAAGCAATTCACTCCTATTTTTTCCATTCAGTTCCCATCAAAAACAACGATACAAAATTCCTCGAACGATCCGAACACAATTCGATCAAAGTTTCTTCGTTACCAAATTACAATGATGCATTTCATTTCAAATTTCACAGAGTGTTATAATTTACGGACGTCCCACGAGTTGGCGCGTGAGCTATGACACACTCGTGACGCACAAGGTTATAATTTTCGACGATCGTTTTGGAGAGATCGTGAGAAAGTTTGTTTAACGCCAAATTCTGCTCGATGAACATAAAAGAAAAGTGAGATGACTTTTTTTACTTTCAGCCTCATCTTATGGAGACCCTCGAGATGATAAGGGAGGGGTCGTAATCAAGTGATTTTTACGAGTAGCTGTTACGGGGTCGCCAATATTTGCGGATCAGGGTGGAGTTCGACTGCGACACCTTAAGCGAGGAAAAACGTCCTTGCTAGTGTGAGAAATGACAAAAAGTGGGTAGTGTGCCACCCCTCGATAGGTAAAGTGACTAATTTTTTTTTAGGCTTAGAACGTTCGTTAGTTCAAGGTTTCGATGGAAAAGAAGTCACTGAATTTGGAAGTTTGGGAATTTGGAGATTTGAGGATTTGGGAATTTTAGAATTTGGGATCGTGGAAATTTGAGTATTTGGAAGTCTGAGAATTTAGAAATTTGGGAATTTAGGAATTTGGGAATATAGCAATTGGGAAATTTGAGAATTTGGGGATTTAGGAATTTGAAAATGTGGAAATTTGAAAATTTCAGAATTTGGGAATTTAGGTATTTGAAAATGTGGGAATTTGGAAAATTAGAAATTTTTAAGTTTGAGAATTTGGGGATTTAGGAATTCAGAAATTTAGAAATTCTGATATTTAGAAATCTGTAAAGTTAAAAATCGAAATTCGAAATCTGTACAATTTCAAATATACGTATCCCAAAATCGAAAGCGAATCAAATTTCAGCATAAATTTTATTTCATATTACATCGGTAATTTATTCTTGACAGATAATAACCGTGCAGCAGAAGGGTGCACGATTATTACGTTGAATCGTGATTATACCTGGGGCGATGAATAATAAAAACTTTATAATGAATTTAATTCAGAAGTAACTAAATTTCATATTATGTATGGCAACCGCGTTACGGCGGAGCTGTTGTATAATTAGGTTTTAACGTATCTATATGAATATTAAATGTATTCATTTTGAATAGTTATAATTAATGTTATACAACGCGCTACGAGGGCAAACCATATGGACAGAATATGTAAAAATAAAAAAGCTCCTCATTCCTGTAATCCATATAACTTCTTAAAATTTCCAAATACGTGAAATGTTCAAATTTGACAAAAAAGAACATAGATTATTCATTGTTACAATCGATACATTTCAAAATCGTCCTTCCCCTATAAACCATTTCGTTCAAACGCGTAACACACCCGAAATCTTACGTGTTTCGATTTTATACACACCCATCTACGGTGCAAAAGCATTTTGCATTAGGTTTTACGATGCTGTCAGTCGTAAAATGCAGTTTAAGCGTCTGGTCCGTTCCGTTTTGGGTGTAGTACACGAGTTAAGTGAACATGCAGTAGATCGAGACGAGCATTGATCAGACAGAAGATAGATAGGGCCGATGTACTCCTGTACGATGCACCTTTTATAACTTTTCGTGAAAAGAAACACGTGATTTCATTTAAAATCGTCATTCATCAAATTGTTTATGATCACTTTGTTGTTCTTTAATAATTATAATAACATATTCCTTCATTATTATAGTAATTGCAACTAAATTTTATTTATATACATGAAATCTTTCCACACATATGATTTTCATATCAGTTTGATATATGATGTAACATATCATTTTCATATAATTTGTGACATGTAATTTCAGCTAACTTTTATGACATAAGACATGATTTTCACATAATTTATGTGACACATAATTTTCAATAAAGTAATACATAGAGCAGATTACATTCTACCAACAATCTGCAACAAAATTTGACCAAATTCTTACGTCAACGAATATCGATCACACAATTTCAGTGTCTATTTCAGTGTACTGTCATAATAACCGAACCGTTCGAAAGCAACGTATTTCGTTAAGAGAGCTCTCATACACAGCATCCAGTTTGTCGTAAATCCATTGTCAGTACGTAGGTCTATCATGAATTGTATCCTGAAAGTGAATGAAAGACAAAGTATACCCCCGTGAATCCATTTGCTGTAATCTGGTCTGTCCACAGAGCCCTATATTGCCTCGTAAATCTCCACGGCGGAACGATGAACAAACTGCAAATTTTATCCGGAATCTTCGTTACCGATTCGTCGTATTCCGCGGACTGTCGCACGATTACGGGATATTTTATTCGGATCGAACGCGTGCTAGGATCACGGGACCAATTGATAAAGCTTATCCGCGTGAAAAATGTTGGAGGGGTCGGAAGTTGGAAACTTGTAAAAATCTTGGTCAAAGTCCGAAAGTATCCTTCGTTGTGATTCGAGAGAGGGGCAACGCTATTCATTGAATTCAGAATGCGTTTGGAGAGTTCCCTCTTTACCTTTTTCCATTCTCAGGGAAAGACGTATGAATCGTCGACGGATGGTTGCGGTTCCCTGAGTGTGAGACACTTTAGAGGCTATGTTCCCGGAATACGTAACTCGGGATTTTGAACGTGCATTCTTTCCCATCCTCCATCTGCACTCTACTGTTTTCTCTTTCGCTTCCTCTTGCTAGATGCTTAAAATCGAATTATCCCCTTATGCTAACGCGCATTTATCGCCTTTTTGCATTCACTGTCCGACTAAACTTTCCTCCATTCGCTATTTAAACAAATAGTTAAGTAAGCTGACCTCTGGGTTTTTTTATTGCCATTATGATTATTGAACTTACTGTCTAAAAGTAGTGAAGTCGTGACCGAAGGTGCAATTAGGGTGTAACTCGAATACGTTTAAACAAAGAGGAAGTGGACCTGATCGCAGAAGCTTTTTATGCCCGGTGTATTACCAGAAAATGGTCCACTTAGCAGGAGCGAAGTAAAAAAGAGAATAACAGAGAAAGGAAAAAGGGAAAAGATATCCCGCAGCGGTGGCCCGATACAAGAAAGAGGATCACATTAGTTGAAGGCAAAGAGGAGAAGAAGAAGAAGATAGAGGAGAGGGCAATAGGGGGATGTGACCGTCTCCATAACTGTACGGTCCACTCGACTAACGTAAGTATATTGTCAATCAATCCACGGTATAAAAGCAATCTGAGGTTCGGCCGACGGGGTGGCAGGATCCCGTGGGGCGTAGACGGGCCAACGAACAGAGAAAGAGTGGTTCGAGGAAGAAAGCCGAAGAACAGGAGGGATAGAAAGTGCAAACAATCCCCGTTTCCCTCCTGGAACGAAGGAGAAAGATAGAAAAGTTGATAGAAAAAGGAGGAGTCCTTTACTCTTGGCCACTCGAAGGTCCCTGCCCAACAAGTAGGATGAAACCGAACTCCTGCCTATACTTCTACTTAAAGTCACGTGTCCCACCAAATACGCCATTCTTCTAATTATATACATTACGTTTATATTACAAATACAATAGGTATACACTAGGTATACGTTACATATACACTAGGTGTAGATATACATCACATTATACAGGGTATCTCACAACTAGTGTAGTTACACAACTAGAGTAAGAGGTCGTTGGGTACGTAATTCTGAACAACTTTTTCCTTTGCAAAAATGGAGTTCGAAGCTTCGTTTTTGAATTATTAAGGAAAAACACGGACCAATCAGAGCGCGAGAAGTGCGCGCGTAGACGTGCGAGTTGCGCACGCAGACGCGAGAACGATTCTGATTGGTCCGCGTTCCAGTCCCGCTCTACGCACTATCTATCTAAACTGTGGTTTGCGTCATGACGCACTATATATTTAAACATATTAAGTATGAAATGAAGTATCAGTTAAGCTCAATAGAAGAAATGCAGACAATTGGTCCGAAAGCAACATAAAGGAAATCAGTTACGTAAACGTTAAAATTGAAACAAAGATTTGAGCGATAGTGCAAGATTCTGTATATACATTATCCAGATTTGCCAACCGTCTGAACGTCGAAAAATCTGCGGTATCCGAAGAGCTTTACCACGTGGTAGAATCCCACGACATATCCCGTCTTCAATCCCCACCCTCTTTGCTTTCCAGTTTCATCTCTCTTTATTCCTTCCCCGACTGTTATACACCCGTAAACTCTCTTACGTATTTATCCACGGACGTTTTTGGCGTTCAGTCCCGTGTGTTTACGTCGATATTATTTCATTTTCCGCTAGTCGCACCCTCGTGAACCTTGGTAGGGAAGGGACAAGTTTCACTTGGGTCACAGGGGGTGTGTAACCTTATTTGCTGGTACACGGTTCTACGTTATTCCGTCTATCTTCTGGACTTCTATCTTCTATCCTAATCACATTCTATCTTACTGCAACTTCGTTCATTCTTAATGATTACGTAGGATTTTTAATGGTCGTTTAATAATTTTTTTTTTATATTCGGACTGTTATGACGCGTTACGTAAAGGGAGATTTTCGAGGGATCTGAGATTCCCTCTTCACCGCCATTGTCTCTTTCAACGGTCAGACCGATATATTTTCTCAGCACTTCAGGCTACCCGTGAACAGGACACGTCACCTTTTCAAGAACACCGACCAGATCTTCCAGAGATTTTTAGATACAGAGTACTTTATATAACTTGGATAAGAGATGGGAACATATTCAACAGTGTGCTCAAATTCGGAAACGGCATTCGTGACTAGCGTACTTCACACTAATGCCTTTCAAACTTTGTATTTTTAGAATTTTCCATCTTTCTAAATGGTTAAATCCTCAGATCCCCAAATGCAGTCACATTCGTTCCATTTCCAAAACACTAGAATTAGTAAAAAATACAGAAATCATAATGAACTTGCCGAACGCGAGAGTGTCGCAACGAAGTAAGGAAAGCACATCCAGAGAATTGTTCAAATGGGTCCCCAGAAAATCCGTCGAGCATGATAGAAGAATCTCTTTCGAGCGTGTCGGCCAAGTAAGACGCTAGCTAGGATCATTAATCATGCGATACCACCTGTGGACCACCTCAGACCAGAAGTTCGAAAGAGAGGGACGAAGAAGAGTAGAGTTAGTACGTAGTAGAGTGTTCCAAAGCTCGCGTCACAGTTATTGTACGGCTGGCAGGTTTATCCGACCCCTAATGCGCCCCACTGTATTATGCCAGTTATATACAAGGCCTGTGCTGTAATAATACCAAATAGAAAGCGAAAATTGTTCATTATTCCGCGGGAGTATCCCGGATTACGTACTCTGCGTCGCTGAATAGTTACGGTGTGGTGTAGTGACTCGAAAAATTCTACCACGAATCATTAGGAGTCACGAGTGAATGTAGGTGGACTGTATCTCGATAAATTTCACGTCGGACGACTTGTTATTTGATACTTGATACTTGAAACCTGATACTTGGAACTTGATACCTGATATCTGAAACTTGATACCTGAAACCTGAAACCTGATACTTGGAACTTGATACCTGAAACCTGACACTTCATACCTGATATCTGAAACTTGATACTTGATACCTGATATCTGAAACTTGGTACTTGATACCTGATACTTGAAACTAGATACTTTTATTTTGCTTGTACTGTCAGACTTGTACCAACAGAAACTTGTACCAACAGAAATTTGTACTGTCATTTATGATCGAAATTTGAAAAAGAAATTCAGCGATAGATCATCAAATTCTGATCAAGATTTGACGGTAAAAGGCAGCGTTAACTGTGGGACGTTTAAACCGCGTTTAAAATTAATCGGGTAGAAATGGACATCAGGAAGACCCGAAGGAACATCGCATACACGAGTCACGGAACTCAAAACTTTCTCTAAAATGTAGGAGATGGTAATCAACCTTCCCAGAGGATCACATCGATTGCCATGGACACGAGCGTTCCCTTACGCATTCAGGAACTCGTGACGGTCGCAAAGCAGATTTCGAGAAGGGCCACGACACGATATAACCGACCGGTATATTGTTAATATTTTATTGGCCTACGTCGAGAAACTTTGCAGTCACGCGTTCATTTCGTTGGTTGAAGTTAGCACGATGCACAGGCGAGATCAAATATACTACTTCATTTATTTATATTCCACCACACAAAGAAAAGTGTTGATCTAGCAAAAATTTCAGTGAAAAACAGAGACCTGGTGTATTTTGGATACAGTTAGAAGTAAAACGATTCGAAAGATAAAAAGATTTCGGGCCAATATCGATGACAATTTGATCGTTTTCCATAAACCGGTTTCTACATCACGAAATAAAGGCAAAATTGCTTATTTGCCTGAAACGATGGCAACAGAAGCATAAAACTCGTCTTCGTAGGTTCCATAGGGACCATTTCGAGACAGTCAGATATGGTTGAATTAGAATTTAAGAGATCGATACCTATTGGAAGGCTACTCGTGAAAGCCGCAAATAGTCTCCATTGCTTGAGTTTCCATACCTTCTTCGACAACTGTAAATATAGTTGAATATTCCTACATACTTAATGTGTCAGCTTTTCAAATCGATTTACCAAATTCCAATTCATTTCATTTTTGGCCACCAAAAATTTACTAAAAACACATTCCTTTTATTATCTTTGAAATAATATTTTTTCAAATAATTCTGTTGATCAGAATTATGATTTGAAGATTCGAAATTTACTTATTCTAATTATCTGAATATACGTGAAATCGCCTAATTTATAATTGTGTATTTTGTTAAAAATAAAAATAGTTTTGCAACAATTATCAAATAATTTCAGGTGATAAAAGATTATTCGAAGTCTCTGTACCTTTCACGTTTCCTTCGATAACAAAGTTAACGATGAAGTAGCACCACATAAGAACCCTTCTTTAACACCCTTTTCATGGTAGACTTGTTTTCTAAGTGCAGCGAAAAAAAAGCCAATTGCCACGTGGTATATGGAATAACACGAACGGTGCATTACGTTACAATGCCAGGATTTCTCTGATCATCCAGTAACTTTTACTCTATAACGTGCAAAATCAATATTATGCTTTCTGGCAAACCATTTCTCTTTCGAACATTTCCATCTTGTTTTATTATCGTAAACACATTCATGTTCTCCGATTAAATTACACTCCGTGAATTCAACAAGCTGCTTAATAATTCAACAATTCAGTAACGATTCAACAATTCAACAGTTGCAGAATTCAATTCATCATTCGCCAAAAATTCGAAAGTTTAAAAATGAAAGAATACAAAAGATCAACAACTGATTCAAAATTCTGTGAAATGTGTCTCGACAAAGTGGCATGCGAGGAAACTTATCCGAAACACCGTTTCAATCGGCCGAGCTAAACTCGGAAGTTACATAAAATTCAGCGTGAACATCGTCGTTGGCGATAATTAGTAGTTGATTATGAGAGCGTCGAGGGATGTGCCACTGTCAGAAGACAATCCGAAGATCGTACTTAAAACTCAGCCGGTTGCAACGACCCGCGATCCCCCAATTATTCGTTATAATCCTAATTATCTCGTTTCGAGTCTGTCGCGAAAATCCGCGATGTTCCGTGCCCGGATATCCATGGAAATGTATCTTGAAGCGAAATTCGCGATAATTAGGTGCTTGCTCGAAAAGCGTAAGACGATTACGACACGACGACGCCGTAGACGATGACGACGAAGAGGGCGCAGAAGGGGTGCAAAGGGGAGGGTAAGAACCGAGAGGGTTCATGGATGGAGCAGAACTACGATATCTGCTGCTTTCCATTAGAAGAATAATAAACTATCACCGATACCTAGGAAACAGGCAACTCTATCCCTCCGGTGGATCGGGGGTGGGTTACAGAGGGTTCGGAACGGGTGGGTAACAGAAAACTGCCGTAATGGAGGTTAATTACGAAGGGGTGATTGCGGAGAGGGAAGATCGCTGGAAGTAAAGAGAGCATTGAAGGTTCTCCTTCATTTCTTTCTCGCTTCTTTCCTTCCGCCTCTTCTCCTTTTCAATTTCATCCCCTCCGTTCGCACTTCTCGCTGCCCTTCTAAGGTTCAACGAATGCTCCGTTGCCAGGGTACCGTCACACCCAGAGGGTTGCTTCCTTCAATTAGAAGAAGCTTGTCCTCTGCCCTTCAATTTTTACGCTGTTTTTGCACATGCGAATCATCCTTTTTCGCTGACATTCTATCGATCATGGTAACTCTTACCCTTAGATTTATACATCGATAATTATCAATTCTGTCCCTTTCTAAACACGTACACAAGTGGACACTGCAAGTAAAAATAATAAAATGGATTTGTAGATGCTTCAGTTTGCAGTTGGCTTTTGGCTAACTAAATAGCTTCTGCTATTTCACCTCGTACGTCGCCATTTTGTATCCGTTCACGAATCGCGATACACGGAATTACAGGGCAGACTTTGTTCTATAAACCAGTATTGATACATCTTCTCTATCTTTAGTACTTTCCAAGAAATTAATTTTTGAAGCTGAGTACCAAGCTAGAACATCCAAGGGATACCTATGAAGAAATTCTTTCTCCGTTCGTTATTCTTTTTCGCTCTGTTACGAGATCCTTAACGAACCCTGTCAGATTTTGGATTCGATCGGCCGTGAATCGTTAACCTTCATCTCTAACTTTCACGGTTCTCTGGCTGTCAGCAGATACCTCACCTATTCGCGAAAAATAATTGTTACTTAATACATTGCGTAACTGAGACGCTCGGTTGATTCGTCTGATGTGTAATTGAATGTTCGTTATGTGAGAAAAAGTGTCCTAGAGACCAAATCATTGCGTCTATAATTAACAGTAAATGAAAGTAAGTCAACAAGCAAAACTAGAGTGCGTGACGATTGTGACGTGCATTTTTAATTTCGAGTTGTACACCGGAAGTCGAAAATTAGAGTGCGGAAAATACTTCGGAAAGGGAGATTTCATCCACGGATTTAACCTACATTCGGTGAATTAGCGAGAGGTGCGCTTTTTTCTCGTCTGTGTTTCCGACGAAGCGAACCAAATAGGCGCCGGTGAGCGTCGAGGTGGAAACGGATGATCTCTGCAAGTTAATTTGTAACTTGAGCATTCCATCAGAGGGATTGGGGTGGTTTCTGGAGGTGGCTGACAAGGTGGAAGCAGGGTACACGGTACCTTGGGGTTGTTTGTTGCGCTAATGTCTAATTAGTGGAGTGGTATCGTGTCGCAACAAAATCTGTTGTCGTCTCCTCTGCTGTCATGGAAATAAACTTGTCCGGGAATCTACACTTTTTTGCATCGAGAATTTTTTTTACGAAAATTCATTCATGGAAAATAGCATATGATTCTTTATTTTATTCTTCTCGAGATACGCATTCAATGTATGTTATCAAATAATAAATTTCTGCAATTTTAAAAATGTACGTTTTGAAATTATCGATAAAGGATTCTGTTTCTTCAGACTCTTGCAGGATATTCAGTTACAATCTACACAATTTACGTTATCGATCAGACAGAAATAATTCGTAAAATATACATTTCTTCAAACACAGTGTACACATTATTCAAATTTCCTGGTATATTCTTCAAAGTAACGACTATCGTTTTGTTCGAAATAAAACTGCAGTTGATTCAATATTGAATGTTGGAAAAAGTGCAACACTTTTCAAAGTTTCACGATACAGATTTCGATGTCTATCGAAAAAATTTGAAAAAGTATTCTTACGATGACCAAAGCATTGCACCCGACTGTACAGCACATAAGTCTGAAAATAAAAGTGTTAGGCGATATTCGAAGGGTCTGTAATATAGGGAGTCATTTGTATCGGTGAAATTCCGGCAAATCCTTGGGAATCTGGTTGGTTGGGCAAACGGCACGCAAGGACGTATTCGCTCGATCGCAGAACAAACGTTCGGCAAAGCTCGCGTACGGCGGGGTTTATGCATGGACAATTTCATTACCTGTATCGGGGCTGGCTCGGTGATGCTGTGCCCCGGTGGTTGTGATGGCGGAAAGAGGGTGCACCAAGGGTGGGTTCGCGTGGGTGGCTCGACCACCAGAGGGCTCGATTGGCGAGTGTGGCCGCGTGTGCAGGCGAAACTACACTATTAAATGGTGTCCTGACGGGCGCCAGTTAGGTGCACCGGGGTATGGCCCATTCTCGCCGTGTCACTCCGAATCTATTTGCATAGTAATGGCGCCCAAACCACCCTCTCGTCCACCCTCTCTGACCACGCCATGCTCCAACCTATAAATACCGATGGGAGAAACGCTTCCGGTCCAAGGAAAACGTCTTCACCGTTACCATCATGGTCCACTGATTTTTGACGGGCTACAATTTTCATTTTAATTGCTTTAATTAGTTGGAATATTGGCGGGACTTTAATGGAGAAACGGGGGGAAATTTTTTATCAGAGGGTAAATCGGTCATTTTTGGAGAGTTGTCAGGACAAATTTTATGAGTACGAGTTTCTATATTTTTGTGACCGAGATTTTCAAATGATAAAATTGCTGAGGACAGATGATTAAGTTAACAAATACCTAAATCTCAAAATCCCTAATTCCCTAAATCTCCTAAATCCCCAAATTCTCATGTATCAAAAATAACGTGTGTGAAACGAGTGATATGTAACAAGGCACGAGCACAATTATAAAAACGAAATCGATGAAAAAAAAAATATACAGAAGGTGGTGAAAGATGGATCACGAGTGAAAACACAAACATCACGCAAAAACTTCTCTATGATAGTTTCACAATTTGTTCGCGAACGGCACTGTATTCTCGGCCGGTTTGCTTTCTCTTTGTTTGACCACGTGCGATTTTTAATATAATGAATCCTTGTGCCATATTCCGCGAATGCTTTGTACAAACATACGCGAAACGATTTCAAACGTTATATACGACTGTACGGGCGTAACAAGGGAAATGAAAAGGACGGAACGTGTTTTCGCGAAATGCGAGGTGTTAATTTCGTGCAACAGCGAAATCATGGGAGCTACGGTGAATTTCGAGACTCTTAATTAGTATCTGATAAAGGCAGTGTTTATTATCCGCTCGTTCGCTAATTTTATTAATCCTATGTAACTACTTTTTCACTTCATGCACAAACAATAATGTGCTTTTAAATCTGCTCACGATAATTTGAAATAAATAATTGCTCTTTAGTATGTTATTTTGATGTTGCTACATATATGAACGTACATATGTTCTTATACGAGTATGTTCATATGTACTCATATATGTGATAAGCCATATGTTCATATGTGTTCATATATGTATATCCATATGTTCATATATGATCATATATGTATACATCCATATGTTCATACATGTCTATATCCATATGTTCATATGTGTTCATATATGTGTATACCCATATGTTCATATATGTCTATATCCATATGTTCATATGTGTTCATATTTGCCTATATATGCACATATGTTCATATGTGTATATCCATATGTACATACCACATATACCTTTTTAATATAAATCAAACGTATCAGTGAAGAAACATAACACTTTAAATTATCATATAGTATTTCATACCTTTTGAATCATGTACGTGTCGTCTAAAGTCTAGACAAATTATTAGTACAATATCTTTCGTTCCTAATTAAGAACCTAATCTAAACCTACTACTAAACTAGCGTCACCAGACATTAAATATAATATTAACATTCTAGTTTGCATTTTGTAACCACTGCAATGCTGTTCGCAGTAACATACAATTTTACTTGACTGTAAAATACAATGTTACTTATACATTTAATATTTGATTATCTTCCTGCACTGAACACCTTCTACAATGAACATTATTTTCCAAAAATTTCTTTCACTCGACATCTTTTAATATTTAAATCAATGTTCAGTAATAGTTTTGAAAATGATCGATATTCGAAGAAATAACAAGAAAACACGTCTCCAGAAGTACACGAGAACGGTGATAAACATTTACAGCCCCTTTACGACGGCAGAATGCTATTTTGAATAACGCATGCCATGAATAAACAGGAATTTCATTTTGATGACGCGCAGAAGCGTTTAATGACACGCCGAATTAAATATGCAGACACGTCGCAGTATATCTATTTCGACTACTCTTTCCGACCGATTATTTTAAACACGACCAGCTTGTCAAATGAAATATTTATCGGCAAACACGCTCACACACGCGCGGCCCTGTCAATTTGGAATTCATTAAATATTAATAGAGGTCCGGCGTAACTCGAAAATCCAGCAAAATTTCTCCCGAGATCAAGCCAATTTTCCTCGGATTACCGGTTTTCCACGGATATAAAAAGCATTATTCGCGTTTTATACGTTCCACGTTTTATTTTCCACCGATTCGAAATAAACGCACGTAATAAATCTCATCGGTTTCGCCTCTGAATATCGTGAAATTTGCACAATAATCGTCTTAATGTAACGAATGAAATTAGCCGAGCATTATACGACGGAAACGGAATATCGATGTTCTAGGTTCGAAAAGAAAAAAACGTGCACAACGGCGACAATTAATTCGTTATAAAATATCCTATCATTTCATCTATTTCATTTTATCCGACTCCCTTTTCAAATGATATTTGCACTTCGCGGAGTGGGCGGTCCCGCGATATTAATATTTCGATATTAACGACTTTGACTCTGTGTGCGTATCGAGTAAAAAGAAAATCCAATCCATCGACATTTCTAGCCACCGAAGATCAATGGACAACTTTTAGGAGCAAAAATTGGAAAATTACTAGTCCTTTCGGGAAATGATTAATCAAAATCTGTCAAAAAAACCTCTTCTTTGCAAGCCAATGTAAAAGTATTTCGAATGAAACCACAATTTTTGTATACTATTTGTAACCGAAAGTAATATTGCAAAATGGACAGCAACATATCAGGTATTCCAATAATTTGCAAAGTTAGAAATTAAAAAATACAAAAATGCTGGAATTTTATTTTTGATAATAATAGGTGTGTATGAGTAGAAATAGGTAATGATTTATTTCTGAAGATTTTTCTACGTGATAACGGGCATACTTCCTCGTTGTGGGTCCTTATCCTGAGTTAAAACAGTGCAAATCTGTATTCATTTCGAGGTCTCCCCGTCAGCAGCGTTGCCTCGATAACGCGAAGAAAATATCATGGTGTGCAGATTGCTATCATCACCGTTAATTCTCATTATCCTTTAATTTTATAAGCGTATCCTCGCGGCGCCCAAGAGCGGACATACCTACGCGAAACTACTATTAACACACTCGGTTCCTTAAGACGACAATATTCATCTTTTTACTGTCGTTGCAACTTCACGATATCAATTCTAATACCATTTTTAAAGAAACTCTATTTTCTGGATATTTGAAACTTTCGTACAGGGACATTTATTCAGTTTCAAGAAATTTTGATTTAAGAAGCATTTAAATACTTGAATATTTAGTTCAATTACCCAAAGTTGCACAAACGTAATTAAAAATAAAATATGCAAACAACACCAGAGAGATTACTCTTCCTTCAGAAAGTAATATTTTTTTCCGAACACAACCGTAGGGTACCCTCTATTTAGTATTCCAAACTCCATGCCCTCGACAGACACGAAAATTAATTATGTTAGCTAATTATCTTACGGGGACTAATTTTCCATTCACCGTTTACGATTAATCATGCGTCTCGTGTGGTAAATAACGCGCCCACGTTTTCGTTTCGGGGAAACACCACGATATCCAACACCTTTGCATAATGGTATTTTCATGGCTCTGAATAATTCAACTTACCCCGCGAATAATATGTAATTGAATAACCAACAAAATTATAGATTAGAAACCGTTACTTATCAATTTTTTATTAGCTTGCTCGTTTCATTGTAACAATTAAAATTTAATTTTGGATACACGTCTCTTTTCTGAATCGAACAAAAATTCTTCGATGTAAAATGGTTAAATTGAGAAATAAACGAATTAATTGAACAAAAATTCTTCAATGAAAAATGGTTAAATTGAGAAATAATCGAATTAATTGAACAGAAGTTTTTTAATAAAGGAACGAATATAAATATTGATTCATGATATGAACAATATTGTTTTTCTCCTCGTTGTTAATATTCTACATAAAACATTTTTCATTTTGTGAAATACAAACACAGACAATTCCTTTTCGTTTTCATTATGCCTTCTCAAAATTAAAAATATTGCAATTTGCATTACAAGACTGTTATAATCCACATCTGATAACTCACATACGAGAGTATGGGATTGAAAATAATGAAATACAGAATCGACCAGCAGCAAACGAGGGTTAAAAAATATACTCGATTTGCAAAAATCACGAAAAGGGTTGAAAATACATCAGAGCTGACTACATATGAAAGGTGAAGATAAAAAGTCATCGAACAAAGGGTTGTAAATAGAATAATAAAATATTGAAATGCAAGGTATAGTGACAAATGGCAAACAAGGGATGGTATTGTTATCGCGTGAATTTTTCAGGCTCCATCGGTTTCATGTACACGGTCTATCGATCTTCGTAGCGGGATAAGACGTAAATCTATACGTCCAGAGGTAAAAGGAACCCCCTGCGGAGGGGTGTTTTGGCACCCTGTCGCGTGGACAAAAGCGTTGACCGATCGTATATAGACGGAATTCGAAAGGGCGATCCGTGGAAAATGAAGTCAGCTCTTGGTCCCGTCACCGACGGAGCCAGAGCACCGTTCGGCTGGCGCCTGTCTGACGCCCCTTACACCCTCCATGCATCCCCTATCACCGTTCTATCCGAGATACCCGACGACGAACGCGACACCCTGATTAAAACGCCAACTCCGTGTGTATCGGACCTCCAAGCTTCGCTATTTCCTTCCAGAGTCCACCTACAGGAGGTAAACATAGGGGATGACGGAAAGTAATTATAGCTTCTTGTAAAGTCCGAAATAACGATGCAGGATTAACTCTTCTCTCGATAGCTACTCACCGCCCACATCTTACCCTCTAATCGATAATAAATATCGTCATTCGTGCAATTTTAACTGTCACGTTTATGTTCTTTTGGGAGTGACTCACGTTCATAACAGGATCAGGTTGACACATTACGTTGTTAAATTTTTTAATGTTTTATGACGACAATTGATTTGACAGTTATTTTTTCTAAATTTTCCTATTTAATTGACATCCCAAAGTATCCACATCCCGAAACACGTCTCCACATCGTAAAGTCCTTATGTCTCACATCGCAAAGTGCATGTGTCCCAAAGTCACTGTATCACAAAGTTGCTATATCTCTTTGCTAAGTTGCTGTATTCTATGTCCAAAGATCCCAAAATTATATCTATACATCCTAAAGTACCTACACCCTAAAATACGTCTCCACATCGCAAAGTCCTTATGTCCCAAAGTCCATACATCGCAAAGTCCATGTGTCCCAAAGTCTCTACATCCCAAAGTTGCTATATCTCTATGCTAACTTGCTGTATCCTATGTCCCAAAATCCCAAAATTACATCTACACCCCAAAATACATCCCCACATCGTAAAGTCCACATGTCCCGAAGTCTCTAATCCCAAAGTACCCACAACCCGAAATACGTCCCAAAATCGTAAATTTCCATAATTCCTGCGTTCCAAAATCGAAGTCCCTATATCCCAAAGTTCCTATACCTCAAAGTCTCTACATCCCAAAGTCCCAGTCCAAAATTACCACCCTTCAAACCTCGTAAACCACAAAGTCGAAAAATACGTAAATTTGAAAACGAAGGTGACCGCGGTCGAATTGGAATAGTTTCATTGTATGATATAGGATTTGCATCTGGCCAGCATCGAATTAACCGCGACGAAAGGCATCGTTCTCGCAGTGCACGGCGGGTGCCGTCGGTGTGTCATTACCGGCGTCGACGCCACGCGTCGCCAGCTTGCAAGTGGCGCGTCGAGTGCTCACAATCAGCTGGGCTTGTCCGCAAATAACACCGGGGGATGATTATGATTGAATAAGGCCCGTAATTGAGGCTATTGAGCAATTATATAAATAACAAGCACACATCGAGCGGACACCGTGGCAACGGTAAGGGGCCCCATGAACGCATACCACGAGTGCGGCTCAACTGCCTGGGGTGTTATTTCAGCATGATGGGTGGTGAGTGTACTGGGAGTATGGGTCGTTATGGGGGCGGGAGAGCTGCTACTCTCTATCTCTCTGTGCTACCCTTCCGCTCCAACGTGTCCACGAGGTACATCAGCGAGTTGGCTGGAAAATTACAGTGCAAACATAACCTGTACACCGTGGAGCCCTGGGCAGAGTTGCTGTACTGTTAGGTGGGGCCGATGATCTCGAATTGCCTTCCACTCCTCTCCTTTTTCCTTTTCTAATGCCTTCGATGCTCTGAATGTGTTTTATACAAAACACAGTCTGTGAAATCAGATACTTGGTAATTGTACTCATTGGTTAAGTCAAGTATTTGCATATTTTTATACACATCTACAAGAATTTCTCAAAAACTTCAAATTCTGTGATACATGTACAATTTTACAGAGAACATATTTACAGTATCGGAATGAGTGCAAACAGTATCAAAAGACGACAGTGTCCAAGAAAATTTGCTGGAAGTACAATTAAATTCTTGAACAGTATATTTCATGTATGTGTTTACTATTATATTTTCTGGCTCTAACTATAGAACCGTCGACGATCAAGGAGTTATCGAGAAGGTTTCGAACAGACGGCGGTATTAAATTATTGCATCAGAGTATTATCCATCCCGGTGTCACTGTTTGCACGAATCCATTCGCGTGTCCGTGTGTGTACACAAGTACAGATAAGTGAACCGCGTAGAACGGGAAGGCCTTCTGCTCTGAAATAGGACTGAACGTGCGTTATCTACGAAGCGTCGGGAATCCAGACCCACGTTACCGATCGGGAATAAAATGCACAACCCTCGTGGTCACCGAACAACCCATCGAACCAACACCAACGGATCGCGATCTAACTCTATCCCTCTTTCCCGGCTATTCCGCCGTTAAGAGTGTCCACATTGACTATCAGTAAACACATATGAACGGTATAAAAGATACGACTTAAACCGTAAATGCGGGAACATGGACTTGGACGCATAACTCTAAACAGAGGATGACTGCACTCTAATGCGACCGGGGAAGATTATGTGGACTGCGGAAGGCTAACTCCATTATTCCTCCATTAACTCCATTTATTTTTGAAGAAACTTAATGGGCTGTAAATGGCTTTGCATCGCTTTTAAGGGGATAGACAGTTGAAAAACGTTTGGTTGCACTTGGAGTTTTATTTGGAATGGGGGACAATCTTGGACTGCTGGCGCAGACATATGGGAAAATGGCAGTTGGTAATTTGGGGATTTGAGGAGTTAGGGACTTGAAAATTTAAAAAATGGAGAATTTGGCACATAAAGAATTCGACGTGTAAGAAATTTGGGAAGTAGAGAATTGGGGAGTAGAGAATCTGGAGCATACAGAATATGGGAAATAGGAAATTAAGATAATAGGAACCTCAGGGAGTAAGAAATCTGGAATATAGGGAATTAGGGGAGCAGGAAATTTAGGAAATAGGGAATTAGAACAGTAGAGAATTGGGGGAGTAACAAATTCAGAGCGTAGAAAATTGGGGTAGTAAATTTAGGAAGTACAGAATTTGAAAATTTGTAAAAAATTTATCAATTAGATTCGATTTAAAAAAAGCAACGATGTAAACATTTAATAAACAAAGATACGAATCCAAAGATATTTTAATCTCTCTGTTGACGTACATGTTTGCTCGTTAATAAAAAATGATTAAACTTAAAATGGCATCGTGACGCAATTGCCATAATTTATTTAAACGAATGTTGGCCAATATTTGTTGATTCTCGAGACTGGATCACGATAACGAAATACTGTGCCACTGTCAATGATAATTCACTTATGGTTTAGTAACCCGAGACCACACACGCCCTCTCATCAATCATACTCAGCGTCCACTATTGTCTCTAATTCTTTATAATGGATCACGCTGGAAAATGTATTAGTATATATTAGACTTGTATATATTTCCACAATTACCACATAGCATCATTGATGTATCAATTCATACACGTATAAAATATATTTTCGTCTTTCTTCACTCGATATCGCGTGCCTGGTTCTTAACCTTTAAATACATAGTGTTGCAGTACATAGTATTTTTAGTATATATTTTTGCAGCTGTATTAAAATATATTGATTAGTGACATATGCAAGTTACAGAAGTGCAAGTTATATTTTTACATATGTGACATATGCATTTTTCAGGATTTATTATTTACTAATAAAATATTGAAATCAGGTCGTATTTTTTCTAACTTTTACGAAAATGATTTAAGAGTGGAACCTGATATTTTTAAATAAATTATAGATACTATAGGGTTGTTAACTTCTTCAGAACATACCATTTAAACCTTTCAATAATGTTTTCGTGGAAAAGGTAAGATCGTAACCCAATGATTTTTCATTGCGATACCCCGTTTCATAACCGTGAAAAAAAAGCACGAAAACTAAGAAACGGAATGAAACCGTGGGCGCGTGAAAAGAAGCGAGAAAAATGATTAAGAAATTCACCGCGGCGAAAGATAATACGAAACGGGCAGAGAGTGTGCTAAGACCCGCGGAAAGAATGAAATATTTCAGCCGAGTTAAATTAAAAATACGTTCGTTCTTAATTATGTCAAATTTATACTCGACCCTCTCTCAAATTATTTACCACGCCAGATCCACCAGCAAATCCTTGTTTACGAAAAACAAGCAAATAAAAGGAACAAGAAGAGCCACGAGATAAAATGTACGTGAAACGCTGGGTAATCGTTAATGAAATGCGATATTAACGTTAATGAACGTTTTCGTAACTGTTTTCAGTATTTCGCTTTACGTTTATTCTCGCCAGCTGCGGGAATTATTCTGGTACGCGTGGGGAAGTACGCGACGTAGAATTATGACGAGTGGAATTACGGCACGTGGAAATACGGAGCGTGGAAGTACCTGTTGTGGAATTACAACGCGTAGAATTACGACGCGTGGAATTACTACGCGTGGAATTACCATGTGTGGAATTTCGGTGCGTGGAATTATGACACGTGGAATTACCATATGTGGAAATACGGCGCGTGGAGTTACGACGCGTGGAATTACCATGTGTGGAATTTCGGTGCGTGGAATTACGACTCGTGGAAGTACCACATGTGGAATTACGGCGCGTGGAATTACAACGCGTGGAATTACCATATGTGGAAATACGGCACGTGGAGTTACGACGCGTGGAATTACCATGTGTGGAATTTCGGTGCGTGGAATTACAACGCGTGGAATTACCATAAGTGGAAATACGGCACGTGGAGTTACGACGCGTGGAATTACCATGTGTGGAATTTCGGTGCGTGGAATTATGACACGTGGAATTACAACGCGTAAAATTACGACGCGTGAATCGCTGATTTAACGAATGGTGAAACGAAGCGGTTCTTTTCGTCTCGCATTGAAGAATCAAACGTTGAATCGATATTACTCCGCAATGCTCCCCGAAACGCTTCGACAAAGCACTTTTCTAATTGTTTTCGACAACATACGCGCACATACATACACTAGTCTACGAGTAGCGACCCTTTTAAATCGTTGAACAAATGGATGAAACTCTTACCACGGGGTTGAGGTTTTAACCGGCCGTGCCTGCCTGCGAAACCAATTGCTTGATTGCGTTTATCCTCGGCTTTTTAAAAGAAATAAAAGCGTATCGCAGATTACTTCTTATGACGACAGGCTAACGTGTATCACCTGTTCGACTTAGGCAAACTTTCTATGGACATATATCGATCTCTTGTATCTCATATGTGGAAATTACTACGTGTGGAATTCTCACATGTGGAAATTACTACGCGTGGAATTCTCATATGTAGAAATTACTATGTGTGGAATTCTCATATGTGGAAATTACTACGTGTGGAATTTCAACGCGTGGAATTCTCACATGTGGAAATTACTACGCGTAGAAATTCGACGCGTGTAATTCTCATATGTGGAAATTACTACGTGTGGAATTCTCACATGTGGAAATTACTACGCGTGGAATTCTCATATGTGGAAATTACTACGTGTGGAAATCTCACATATGAAATAATGAAACCATTTATAGAATAGCTTACAATAATTATTTTGATCCACACATCGCTATATATTTTTCCAACAAAATAATTACCAAGATAATAAAAAAGCGACACCAGAAGTAAATGTCTGGAAAGTTAGCGAGAAATTATTCGTTCCATTCCCATGAAATAGTTGCAAGGCTTCTCGTGCGCGAAAATTGAGAATAAAGGAACCAGGGAGAAGAAGCTGGTCGAGCTATCTCGAGTCTGCGTTTCAGATATGTGGAAAGAGTACCGAACAACACGTGAAAACACCTAACTTCGCATAGAACAGATATCAGGCGTGACGATCGTTGAACTTTCAGTAGCATTGCCCTTCCGGCAATGTCTATTCCTTTATATTGCATACGATTTCCTGCTCGCGAACGGAACACAGGAACGCTACCTATTGTGCAGTGTCTTGATTTTGCTTCAAAGTTTCATTCTGATTCGCGACAAAACCACCTGCTGGGTATTCGACTCGCAAGATTTTCACGGGGAAACTGACTTATTTGTGATTATATATTAATTTCGATTTAAGCTACTTGTTTACCCTATTGCTGATTTTACTACTTTTCTTACTTTGGTACTTTATGGTCACTTTATTTGACATGTTCAATAGAATACGAGGTTATGAAGACTAAGGTTAGATGATGTTTGTCAAAATTTATTTCATGTACGAGTATTTTTGACAATGTTATAATGTTAATATGTTCACATATGATAAAATGTATGAACATTAGGAAGAACTTGGTTCATAACAATTTTATTATTTTATGTACGAGTGTATTTTTGACAATGTTAAAATGTTAATATGTTCACATATGATAAAATGTATGTTTTGTGAGATGTCCAGTCTTATCGATTACAATGACAATTAACCATCGTCCTAATTTCCATCAGTGTCGTCCCATGAAGACCCTGGCTCACGAATGACGGTGGAATAGGGACGACGATTGGACACGAAGTGTCGGATAAACCGCGTGTAAGCGGAAGTCGAGTTTCCAATTAAAACCGGATGACCCGTAGAAATAGTCGATCGACAGTATTCGGTGTTAGTTGCATACCAGGGTTAGTGAACCAAAACCTCAAGAACCAGAGATCGTAGAGCAGTAAACTGAATCGCGGTTACATCTGACACCGTCCGTCAAAAAATATAAATACAAGCTTCGGAATCAATAAATAAAAAATAAACTAAATAATCTTTCTGTAAAATCAAATAATTTAATTATGTTTGAATCATTCATAGTTTGATACAAAAAAAATTGAACAACTAATGCAATTTGTTAAAAAAATCTTGAATCCTTGCAATATACTGTTTAATTTTCATGTACGTAAACATATTTTTAATAAAACATGTAGTTACAAAACACGTAAACGTAGACAAAATCGAAGGAATGGAACGTTTGTAAGAGAATTAGGAAGAATAAAAGCAGTGATTTTGAGAAGGTAATTTTAACAGAAAGTGCCATTACCGTTCGTTAAATCTACTTCCTTTACGTGACGAAAGCCGATCTAAGCTCGAGCACGAAAAGGAGGTCAAACGAAGTGCTTTTCCTCCGATTCGAAGAAACTAATTTCTACGGGGCAAAGGGATCTCGATTAATCGTTTATCGAACGTATCCTGTTCCTGTGATTAAAGTCGATCTAGTGTAAACGCCGCGGTCGACGACACAGATTCGATACAATGGAACGCGTAATTCGGATACTTGGACCCGATACTACGAGGATATTATCACCGTCAGATCTGTTTAATTGTCGCCTAACACCGGTTGTTCTAATGCTTCCTAACCGGGAACTAACCTAGAGGAAACATAACTGTCCTTACGATCGTGCTTCGCTGAGAAACTACCCTTCAAAGAGTAAGTATCGTACTAGAGTGTGCAGAAATTCGTTCAAGTATATTATAGCAGAGTATAAAATTAGGAATCGTAATATTAGTAATATTAGGAATCGTAATATTAGTAAAATAATTAGATTCAGTCAAAAATAAAGGCACGTCTGATATATCATTGACTCGTACTACTGTTTACATGCATGTTGCGCGCTGCTTGATTTGATACCTGACACTTGATACCTGAAACCTGATACTTGCAACTTGAAACATGATATTTGAAACTTGATACTTGATACTTGAAACCTGATACTTGGAACTTGAAACCTGATACTTGAATCCTGATATTTGAAACCTGCGGGTGAGTCTCTACCCGCAGTGACCTAAGCAAGTAATAAAAGGAGTAATACCTCGACACGAAGGGTTAAGTACGAAAGTTTGAAAATAATTGAAAATGTTCCGCTTTAAGCGTGCTTTAACTGCGAGCAGCATTACCGACCGTTCGATCAGGCGTTACTGAATTGTTCAAACATGCAAAGCGACAAGAACCATTACCGTCAATTTTGTTTAATTGTTCCCTAATGTCCCTAATATCTAGCTCTATATCTTTGTGAGTACACGGACATTAAAACATGGCTCAGTTCTCGTGAATTTCATAGAGCGTAAAACTCCATTTCTGTTACGCTAGGGATTTATTCTGATCCTGTCTTTTGTCAAAGACAGATGTCTCTGTATATGACCGTTCGATCAAATGAATGAATGGTCGAACGATAGAATTCGGAATTATTGAATCGTGCTGATAGACTTATACGAGGTAACCCACTTTAACAGATGAACGTAATTAGCTCAGACCTTACTGTTACCGACTGCGAATGTGATGTGGGGGAATCTTATTACGTGGCATTCGACAGTAAGATTTAGGACATTACAAAAAGAGGAATAAGTTTGGAAATTCTACGTTCTCAAATTTGAAAATTTATATATTTATAAACATTCCAATTTTCATATTTCTGGATGTCTACATTTTGAAAGGACCAGCATACGTTTTGCAAAGCGTTGCTCGGATCCCATCACAGGTTGAACGCAGACAGGTCTTTATTTTTTAATTCACTCGCGTTGCATATTAAACTGTTGGTTCCTTCGCAAAGTTGCCACGACAAGACAGACAAGACGTTTTATCGTCACCCAACAAAGGATATTTCGTGGTGAACCAGACACTTTGATCGTTTCAGTTTAAGCCAGAGTTACAAAGACCGGAATAAAGAGAAAAGACGGAGCTAACCGATGTGCCTGGGACCACCAACGACTCGTTACTTAATACGGCTTAATCCTTTTTAATTAAATGCTCTTTCGATCATCCTTAAGACAATCTAAAAAGTATGGACCCAACAATTTCTGCGAATGAACTCGTTATTACGGATATTTCAATCATTTCCTACGGAGCATTCAACTAATGTGAAAATTACAAAATTTTTCATTTCTGTTTATTTAATTTCAAATAATTTTTTAACTCTTCAATTTGGAAAATCCAATTATTTGCATAGTCGATTGATACCAAATTGACATAACATTTCAACTTTCTTTATTTTAATATAGTGATTAGTCTGACGCACCTGGTGAGTCATACTGCAAAGGGGTTAGTAGCCGACGTTCATGAGTTTGTAAAAATTGCATCTATAGTATACGAATTAAACGAAAGAATTTACGAATCTCATATTTTCACGTATTTTTAATTACTGCGATTTGAGTGTACGAAGTTACGCGTTTCGTTTATGAATATCAAACGAAAAATTACGCGGAAAATCGTGCGTTTTGCAGATTGATGTTACGCAACATTCCAATAATTTAATTCTGCATCACTCACCGAAGCCAGTGTCTCTTCGTGACGAGTGTGTGACAGCAAATAGCGTCGTATTGATCAGCAATCCAAACGATAAGTATAATATAAAAAGCAGTCGATGTGTCGTTGAAAAACTCGGACATAATTGCCTCCATTCCTGTAACAAACGATCGCGTCCAATCAATCATCTGATAGTGATTGTATAGTATAATGATACACAAGTAATATTTGTACATGTGATACACTTTATTCTTTGCAATTTTTAATCTTGTTATTTGCAACTTTTTACTCTTTGCAATTTTTATTTGAAAAAAATTTAGAACGACGTTAATTTGGGAACGTGGAATTATCACGCGTGAAATTTCGAAACGGGGAATTACAGCGCGTGAAGTTACTATACGTAGAAATTCGGCACGTAGAGGTACCACGTGTGGACATTCGGTACGTGGAATTCTCACATGTGGAAATTCGACGCACGGAATTCTCATATGTGGGAATTCTACGCGTGGAATTCACATATGGGAATTTGGCACATAGAGGTACGACGTGTGGAAATTCGGTACGTGAAATTTTCATATGTGGAAATTACTACGCGTGGAAATTCGACACGTGAAATTCTCATATGTGGAAATTACTACGCGTGGAATTCTCATATGTGGAAATTCTACGCATGGAATTCTGACATGTAGAAATTCGGTGGAAATACCACACATAGAAATTCGATACGTAGAATTCTCACATGTGATTCAAAATTCCATATCCCTAATTAAAATATAGTATATATTTTTGCTGTAAACCGTAAACATGAAAAGAACGAGATAACAAGATACATGTACGGTAATTCTAAGGTTGATCTTTTCAACAAACAAAACCCGTCCCTTTATTCCCGCGGGTTTACCACGGTAGACACTGTTGTTAATTAAAAAGCAGCCGCGTTTGAAAATGAAATTCAAACGAGACTGTTTGGGGAAAGGTAGAAAAAGATTTTCTTGGTCGAAAAATTAAATAAACAACCCCGTGAGTTATTAATCGGCATGATAGCTGTTGGCAGTGAGTATTTGAGGTTTAAAAATAGCGAAACAACTCAGTGAATCGATACCGGCAATCGTCTGCTATCAAACCCACCGGCTCGTCCTATTAATCGAATAGTTTCCGCACAATTAAAAGTTCGTGGTGCAGCGTACAAGACTCGCCCCATGTAAATTTAATACCAACCCCCACGGGCCATTATACCGTTAAAACGATACGTTCGGTACGTTCCGCCAGTCGTTTTTATTGTTTCGCAGGCGTTGAACGTTAAATCTCACTTATAGGGTGAAACATCGCCCAAGTTATTTCGTCTGAAACGACTTTCCGTCAAACAAGCCGTGAACGAAAATTTACATAGCGACCAACGAACGGCATAACTCGAAAATATGCTCCCTCTAAGTTCCTTACAATTTGTCATGTGTCAGTGAAAATTTCTAACCCCCATTTCGAAAATTCACTCCCTTATATCTCTACTCTATTCTACATATACAATTTTTAAGATATATCTGCTTACATGGCATGTGGGCTCGTTACACAATTTTTTTTTAATAAAACAGGGTTAGGTTTTTTTATGTTTAGGTTATGTTAGTCTACAACACATACATTGTATAATAAATATAATTATGTTCATGATAAATATACTTGTGTACATGTTACATATGATGACACATATGGTGAGGCACATGATAAATATACTTATACACATGACACATATGATGAGGCACATGATACATATGATTGTGTACATGATGAATATTATTATGCACATGATAAATATACTTATACACATGACAGATATGATAAGGCACATGATAAATATACTTATACACATGATACATATGATGATGCACATGATAAATATACTTATACACATGATAGATATGATGATGCACATGATAAATATAATTACACACATGACACATATGGTGAGGCACATGATAAATATAATTATACACATGTCACATATTATAAGGTACATGATAAATATGATTATGCACATGATAAATATAATTACACACATGACACATATGGCAAGGCACATGATAAATATAATTATATTCCACGAAAAATGTAATTATACACGATGAATAAAATGTATGATACTGAAAGAGAGGTAAAAGATGATAAAGAATGGCAGATCTGTAAAATAATGCAAGCAAGGTAGCACCTTACTGGTTAAATCCTGTTCAGAGAAAACAAAGCTAATGCGTTTCGAGGAAAGTATAGAACAATGTTATACAGCTAGCGTGTTTCCTAATGAATTGTAACGATATGAAAACCCCCAGGGGGCCGGACGGAAATAATAAAAGTATCCTAGGGTGTGTCGTGGCCAGGTCACGAAAGTGCAAAACGACCAAGCAGAAATACGACGCTCCGAGGTGATTAATGACAACGTTGAAACTTTTCTACCGAGGAATCGACACTATATTTTATCGATTAGAAAAACGATGGTTAATTAACGTTATGTTGAATTCTTCCGAAGAGTGTGAAAAACGTGTCAATTTAACTCATTAAATGTAACGTTATCATTTTTCAAAGATTTATTATGATAGTTGTTATTTGTAATTTGAGGAAGCTGTCCAAAAGCTTCAGGGAGAATATTCGTCGCTTTCATATTTCTTTTTTTACAAATTTTGACGGAATTATGATAGGTTTATGAATTATGCCGGCGACTGTTAAATGATATGCACAAGCTATTATTCCATGGAGAAATTATAATGTATCGTGTACACTGGCTAGTATTAACACACGCCGAATTAATCGTATGTGTAGCAACAAGTTTACGATAACATTTTAAGCAAACATTTAACCAACTTCGGCATTTTAACGAACCGATGAGCATATTTTGCCTTCATTACAAGGATTATTTTGATGCATATAAAATTTTGTTGTGTATATTTAGAAAGCTAGAATTATAAAAAACGAGTAAAAACTTGAAAGTATCTAAAATATGTAATCCAACTTGATAACTATCTTAAACCCAGTACGTTTAAATTATTATGTAGGTGAAAAACTTGACGAAATAAGGAAGTCTAATATTAAATGAAGAAAAGAGGGCATCGGTATATTGGACAAAAAGGTAGCAAAAGAGGCAGTAGATGAAGGCACAAGGAAAAGGATGAATGGCTTCTAGACCAAGGGGACCGACCTCGGATAATTAGTTTCTTGATCAGACACGGTTCAACGAAACAAAACAAAAATAACGTGAAAAGAATGCTAATGAGTATCCTGCCAACAGTTAACAACCTGAACGTACAAATCGACGAGCCACCAACATGTGACACTTTTCTCGAGGTGAACGATGGAGCGAAGAATTATTCGTCGACGGAACAGTTAACGCGACAAGTAAAAGTAATCTAGATAATTCACTTGTGAATTGCTGGGAAAATAAGAGGGTACAAATCTTATGTTGAGGAGACGCAGTTGTGCAATTATATTTTCAAATTTCTATATTTTCCATTTCAACATTCCCAAATTGCTAAATTACCAAACTTCTATGTTCTAGAATTATTATATTCAAAAATTCTCACATCCCCAAATTCACACATCACTAAATTTCCATATACACAAGTTCTCACATCCCCCAATTCCCACATCCCCAAATTTCCACATATCCCAATTCCCACATTCCCCAATTCCCATATATCCCAAATTCTCACATATCCCAAATTCTACATATCCCAATTTCCACATATCCCAAATTCCCACATTCCCCAATTCCCACATTCCCCAATTCCTATATATCCCAAATTCTCACATATCCCAATTCCCACATATCCCAAATTCTCACATATCCCAATTCCCACATATCCCAAATTCTACATATCCCAATTTCCACATTCCCCAATTCCCACATTCCCCAATTCCTACATATCCCAAATTCTCACATATCCCAATTCCCACATATCCCAATTCCCACATATCTCAAATTCTCACATATCCCAATTCCCACATCCCCAAATTTCTACATATCCAATTTCCCACATCCCCCAATTCCCACATTTCCAAATTCTTACATCCCCAAATTCTCACATCCCCAAATTCCCACATCCTCCAACTCCCACATCCCCAAATTCCTAAATTCCCAAATTCCCAACAGTGATCTCCGCTATAAAATGAAACACCGATTGGTAAATATCGAGCATGAAGCAGCGATAGGATAGAGAGGATCGTAGTCGCAAATATGGTTATTTGGTTAACAACATCTAGACGCATGAATCAGTTACACACGGGCCTAAGCCAAAATGATCTTGACGGCGGATAATGTACGGATAATGCACTCGTTTAAATGCATACTAGCCGGACATTACCTGAGCTCGGTAAGCCCGTCGCGCAGACTCTGGGCAAGTGTGCAGCAACAGCACCCGGCAGAACTACCGTCTTCGACATTCTCCTCTGCCTCTTGACTTTTATAAAGACGTTAAAATTCCTCGAGCAACTACGACGAACGCTCGCTCGATAATCTTGCGCGACGCTGAAATTGCACGGGGAACGTTCCAATTTATGTCGCCAGCATTTTCCGCCGCGAACGAGAAAAAAAAAAAATAAGAAATAAAACGAAAAGGAAAAACCCGATCAAGAGGATCCTCGTTACTCGAGAAAAATTTCTCTCCGTTTCGGGGGGGGATGGCTGGAAATTGTTAACGGAAGATCCGTTATATGTTTCGCTATAATTGCGAACCCACGCTTTGCCATCTTGCTGAGTTACTACCTTTTACCCCGAATGTAATTATAAACCACTGTTTTGTGTTATGATTTCACGCTTTCGCTGTCTTGTCGCTGATCACTAAGTTTTATACTGATTTAACGTTTAGATTATTCAAAATTTGTTCACTTTATTAACTTTATGTAATAAGATATTGTGAAATTTGTCAGATTTTTGTGAGATTTCGTAAAAGTGAACATATGAACGTATAACATATGAACATATAACGTGTCGGAATAACATATGAACATATGACGTGTATGAATAACATATGAACATATAACGTGTCTGAATAACATATGAATAACATATGAACATATAACGAATGTGAATAACATATGAACACAAAACATATATGAATAACATATGAACATATAACGTACATGAATAACATATGAACATATAACGTAGATGAATAACATATGAACATATAACGTACATGAATAACATATGAATAACAATGAAATTATATCTGTTGTAATATTTGCAAAATGAAAATAAAATGTTGCTTCAGATAATTATTTTATTTAAAGTAAGATATACCTAATGTTCCACATACGTGTAGATTTCCACATCCCTAGATTCTTATGTTTTTATATTCTCATATTCCTATATTTCTATATCCCCACATCCCTATATCTTCACATCCCACCCACATCCCTAAAGTACCCAGTAAAAGTAAACAGCAAGAAAATTAAAAGAAAGTACCGCGAGAGTCATCTTTCTTGCCTCGAAACGGCAATAAATATGATCGTAAACCGAGTCCATTTGCGTTACAAATAAATATCGATCGAAGACGCACTTAGTTTCATGTAAAACTTGAACCCGTCAGAAGATCGAATAAAGCGTAGTATTCTCAACGGACGATAACCCGGGACATATGTGCGTAGATCAATTTCGTCAAGTGACTCGATTAATTCCGGCAGATGATAACGCGCTGATTAATCGTCCACTCGTTTATCAGAAATTTCGATGATTCACATGTAACCTCCTCGTTAATTCTTCGCACTTGAAGCGTGACAAGAGCTTCCAGATTTCTACAATAATTTTGTAACAAATTCAACTAATGTACCATAAAATGTACCTATTCCGTACGAACTAATAAAAATTTCATTCCAGTTATAGTTTTAATTCGATTTAAAAATGTGTTAGTATTTTACGGAGGGAACTTTCAGAAAACTTCAAGAGGTTAATTATAGACGTTCATAATATAGAAGTAGAATTGCTCTCGAAGAAGAATGACGTAAACCGTAAACTCCTCGGGCAAAATTCTATTAACCCAGATGGAGTTCATTGACTCCGTAGAAAAGACTGTAATACACAGGTGAGTCAATGACCTGACGATTAATGATAATGACCATAATGATTTCGAGGCATCGGTTCTGCGATAAGATTTAACTTCGAGAGGTTACATACTCGATTAATTTATATCGAATGTCCACGAGTACCAGGGTCCAAATGTACCAGTTATATAATTTCTTCTTACACAATCACATTGTAATACACGGAACGTTTGATCAAATTTGATTAGAATTTTTAATCAATATGCTGAAATCCTAAATCCTTTCATAATGAGAGATGAGTACAATTAGTTATCGTGATAAAAACGCGATTAACATTGAACCCGATATAAAAAGTGTCAAACAGAAGGGAAAGTGTACGTTAAGAAAATTGCGCTACTTCACGGTTGAATTACACATTTAACGAAGCCTGAAACTACGGGATAATTATAATTTCCGGCACACTGGATTCACGACAATCCCGTGAATCAAAATTAATTCGCAGTCGTGACTGACAAGATACAGTCGGCGGCATGTGTGACACGTGCGTGTCTACGTGTGCGAAACATCCATTTTACACGCTCTTGTACCTACGCGCATGAAACATGAAACAACGATGCTGATCGATCATGCATGAACATCGACGCCGACAAACTTCCAGATACGAAACTTTATCGAAGTATCGTTCCTCCTTTCATATGGAATTACATCACGATGTTCGGGCTATTACACTGACTGGCTGTTATCGTTAACTTTTACTCGCTATTTCGAACTTCATTCTTCAATACGCACATTTTTTCAATCCATATTTTTTGAATAAATGCAAATTGTAGAAAAGAGCTCGGAGGATAAAATCATTCACAAATATTTTTGACAATAGGGACATTTTAAGGGTTCACTGAAAGGTGATCAAAAAGAAGTTTGCATTTATACAATCCAAATATGCAAGTATTTATAAAACCTCTTAAAAATACTCCATTAAGCAGAAACTTCATCATTTAGTCAAAATTTTATCATAGAAGGAATTTATAGGAATAAATATATACAGTCTCGTTATATGGCCCTCGACAACAAAAATGATGGAAAGATTGAAAATTTCTAAAGTTTGAAATTTTTGCTGCCTAAATCTGTGAATTTCTAAATGTCCCTAAAATCTTTAGCTCTGAAAGGGTTAATTTGAAAGTAACAAACACTCCATAAATGATTCCAACAGGCCGAAGTTGACGAAAGATAGTCAAACAGGAGAATTTCGCAAGATCGAAGAGCAGAAATATAGGGAAATGTTTCAAGGGAATGTACCGACGTTGGCTGAAATTTATTGCTTTCGTGACTGATAATTTAATAGTATCTCGGAACGCGGTGCAGAGCGAGGGCGAGCTTATGAAAGCAGATTTGTCGTCTATACGTGTAACTGGATGGTATCTCATCTATCCGCATCCGGTAGAAACCCGCCATGGAATCTGGGAGTCGAGCAATAGTTGCAGAGCAAGTTGTTAGGGTTAGATAGTTGAATCAACATACAGCTCGTCATTGATCAGCTCATGTTCGCAGTGCTTGAAACACGAATACAATGTGTCTACATATGTTCCAACTAAAGCAAAGACATGAATACACCGATTTTCACTGTATCTATCCCCTTTGATCGTATCTAACCGGAATATAATTTGCATAGTAGCTTGCAGGTTGTACCGTAAGCGTCAAAATATGTTGGCAAAGCAAACAGTACGACAACGTTCTGTATTAACTGTACCGTTTCCGCGGAATAATATGACTCGATGTGTGTATCGACATGTGAATAACTGCTTCCACATATATGTTCCCATATCTTTTCATCTTTATATCATTTGAACCCCTAGATTTTTGCGTCGAAAGATTTCTTTATTCCTACATTCCATCATTCTTCTCAATATTTCTTTTTGGGGATAATTATACTCCTAGATTTCTATTTTACTAGGTCTCTAGATTTCTGCTATCTTGGGTTTCGATCATCTTAAAAATCGACGTGTCTAGGGATCCCTATGTTCTTAGATTCCTGTAACTCCCAATTCCTATATTTGTGAATTTCTACATTTCCAAATCCCTAGATCCCTAGATTCCCATACTCTTGGATTATAATATTTCTGGAACTCTACAACTATAGAAATTCCTATACTTGTATATTCCTAGATGTTAGATTTCAATATCCCCCTAATCTCAACATTTCCAAATTCCTATATTTCCAAATCACTGTCCCCCAAATTTCATCATATCCCCGAATTCCAAAATCACTAAATTCATATATTCCTGAATGCCTAAGTAATTTTGGTATGTAGAACCGTAGATATGCAATGCAGTACGAGTTGAAATTTTTCAAAGTTTTATCGCGAGCGTGAAATTTCTCGCAGCATACGTAACGTGTTAAAAATGTCTGTCGAGATGCTTGTTCCCTGATACGGATAAAAGCGAAGATGTTTCGACGGGGTCGTAAGCAGATAAACGAAACAGCAGCGAGTTCAACGTGTTCTGACCGTTCCTGAAAATGTGTTTACAGCATGTTAGGTGGTCAATCATGCGTCACTGATGCGCAGGGGCGCCAGTGATTCCGTTCTTTGACGTTCCATTATGCAAAATCGTCTTCCTGGTTGTTTCCCGACGCCAAATGCCGTACGACGCGTGCTCGATTTCACGTGAATTCATGCACTGCACCCTAGCAAAATCATGGACGCGACAAAGGGTATCAAAACGTGTAAAAGGTTAACTGTTCTGTTGACGGAACGGATGGACAAACTCGGGCAGAAATTTCCGATTAAACTTCTTTCGTCAATATTTTACTTCTGATTATTTTAGCACATTATACAGAGTACCAAACTCACAACTCCCTAAAATGCCAAAACACAAAAATTCCCGAGTTCCAAGTCCATCTTCCAGAAGTCCCAAGTACAGGTCTACATATGATTGCATTCCAGAAAAATAAGATCAAATTACAATTCACCTCTAACATTAATCGTCAACTCGTATCTTATGACGTATAGAAAAGCACTCTCCGAACAGGAGAAAAAATGATAATTTCGAAAGATCCATAACCGAGCACGCAGCGTATATCATCGGAAGTGGCTCTTTTTCGGTATTTATCGTCGCGAGAAACGCGAGACTCTCGCGAAAAGCGAGGAAGAAAGAGGGCGGAAAATATGGTGGGCGTATAGCGAAGGGACAGAGGGCCGAGTAGGAGAAATCGTGAAAGTACTCGCCAGAGAGAACTGCAGGATGACGGATGGAGGGCAGGAAGCGACACAGGAACCGGAACCCATTACTCCAGATAACAACTTCCCTAAGGCTTCCTTTCCTTCTTCTACATCCACCGGTAAACCCAATATACACACACGTGGGCGGGCGCGATTCTCACGGGCACGAATCCGGAAATTTACCACTCCTGTTGCCATTTTGCTCGAATACCGTGCAACTGGTGGCCCTGCAAGACGCTATAAACCTCGATCGTTTCTCAACAAAATTGACCATCCGATACCTACGATCGATATTAATCTACTTCTCAATCGAACCTTAATCATAAACTCATCGAAGTTTTTAAGGAAGCTACTTTTCTACACAGAATTGTATTGTACGAAATGTTCAGTTTAGTCAGAAGACGTGAAAGGTCTGAATGAATATTGCATCACATTCTAACGTTCTCAAAAGTCAAATCTGAAGAGGACTACTCTCGAACACAGAGTGTATTGTCAAGTTTTATTGCATGAAATGATTCATTTTGAAAGGACAGTCAGATCTGATGACATGGAAGATGTCGATCAACCTTCAATCATGTTCTAACATTTCCAAAAGTCACAAGATCTGAAGAGAACAATTCTGAAACACAGAGTGTATTGTCAGGCTTTATTGTATGAAATTACTCATTTTGAAAGGACAGTCAGATCTGATGACATGGAAGATGTCGATCAACCTTGAATCATGTTCTAACATTTCCAAAAGTCACAAGATCTGAAGAGAACAATTCTGAAACACAGAGTGTATTGTCAGGCTTTATTGTATGAAATTACTCATTTTGAAAGGACAGTCAGATCTGATGACATGGAAGATGTCGATCAACCTTCAATCATGTTCTAACATTTCCAAAAGTCACAAGATCTGAAGAGAACTATTCTGAAACACAGAGTGTATTGTCAAGTTTTATTGCACGAAATGAATCATTTTGAAAGGACAGTCAGATCTGATGACATGGAAGATGTCGATCAACCTTCAATCATGTTCTAACATTTCCAAAAGTCAGAATATCTGAACCTACTCTGAAACCCAGAATCATCAGACTATTTCATTGTACAAAATTTCGAAAGTGATCCCAGTTAGACCTAACAATGAAGAGTATTTTAAGATATGACGTCAGTTGAAAACCAGTTGTCTCAAAAAAGCTATGCAAACTCTTAGTATTCTTCACAACGACTGTGATGTAACATCCTAAAAGGATGACATATGAGTACCTCAAAATTATGATCAATCAATTTAGAGAGGTTTAACAAAAAAGACTACGTGACACGTATATCAATGTTAATGTTGAGCTCGTGGAACTGGTTTGACCGTGTGATGACGCACAGTTATCGCCTACTTAAAGCCACACCTGATCACCGTGCAGTTGTTCGGTACGTTCTCAATTATACAATAGTATCAGTATAGATGTGATGTTAAGATGTGATGTCCTTGACACGTGGAAAGTAACTTAGGAAATGAAAGTGAAAGTTTTGGAGAATGACGAAAAAGAATTAGCGATATCGCACTTCACACAGGTCAATTGGACAACGGTGACGGACATTGACGGCGAAGCGTGAAGAGGAGATTCAGGTTGAAATGGAAATGGGCGTCGCGGTGGTAGGGAAACCACCGACGCCGCCACTGTTACTAAATGGGCTCCGAGCGGGTTACCCAACTGTTGCGCCTTCATCAGAAATTTATGCAGAATCCTGGGTTAACCGTCCCGGCCAATCAGCTTTGTAACTAAGCTAACATCGTATCAGCGAGGGAACGAGACCGGGAGATGCTCTGATTTAGTAAAAAGCGTTTAATATTTTGCACCTTCGGCTGACACCTGCTCGACTTTCACCTGAAACCTTGCGCTCGTGAATGAATACGGTTTAATTATAATTTATTGCGATTTTCTCGAATGACTAGGTCGATCACTGTTTTAAACTTTGGACACAGTGTATACTTGACATTCGATAATTCTTAGATCTTTGAAAACTTTGAATAAGATATTTTAGGTAATAATAAATTGTAAATTAGCTGAAATATGTGAAGGTAAATGAAATTTGTCAGGGAAAAATAATTTGGTCTGAAAAATAACTCACCGACAAGTGCGAGAATCACCGTGAGCAAAGATGCTGCCGGAAATGTTACCGTTAAGTTGAACTCCAACATTTGAAGCAGATCCACTGAAACAAACGAAAAAGAAGTATATTTCACATGAAACGGAAATTCAGTTGCAACCTTGCAATTAAAACAATTCCACTGAAAGATGTAATTTTGAAAATATTTCAAGATATTTTGAAGACTAAATATTTATAAAAGCAGGCGTGATATGTGGAATTATTTTAATCGAGGTTAAGTTAAATTACATTTCTAATATAAATCTAGTAAAATCGGAATTATTAGTAGGAAATGAAAAATGAGTGTTCGATACATGAAACAGTACTCGTACAAATGCAGAAGATATTGTATCGAAATCGTTATGCTCGACGACGAACGGTTCGAATTTAATATTTATTAGATGCTGCGTGACGAAAAGTTTCCCAGCGAAAGGTTATTAAACAAGTTGAGGGTCATGAAGAAATCGTGTCGTGTTCGACGAGTCGGTTCAAAGCTCAATAAGAATTAATTTCAAAACTTTCTCGATCTCGATTTAAGTTCTAGAGAAGTTTCGATCGCTGCCGCCTCGGTGGGGACAGGATTTCGCTTTTATTTCTATACTCGATCCATGTACAATCTTTCATTAATTTATTTTCGCTCCGTCTTTCAGACGATCGACTAATTTCGGATTATCGCACTTTACATATTTTACGAACGGAAATTTTATAGGAGAGAAATTTCTGTTTCTTATTTTTAACAGATGCATTTTACAGAACTGCATTTCCATTTATGGAAGAATCTCCATCTCAGTTACGTACAGTCGTCGAAAATGTATTTACAGAAAATACTGGCATGCAAATATATTTGCAAAATTCTTAAAAACTTAATTAGCGTACGTTGTGGTCCAAGGATAACGCTTGAAAATATTTTCAAAGGTATTAAAAATGATATCTCTGGGTCAGTAAAGAAATTACACGTCAAGTGCTCAATTATTCAGGGATAACTAATAAACTTTCATAAAGGCACTTTCTTCTATAACTTAGTTGAAGCACGGCAATGTAATTAAGAAGTTGAGCAATTCCCAAATGACGACGCATGTCGGCTCTTCTTTATAACAGCTCAAGGATCGCCGTTTGCAAATTTCCGTCACAACCTTGGTGTTTCGATTTAATGAATTTTAGATTTCAAAATATCACCCACTAAAACCGCTCCCGCTGCTCGTTAAAACTCTTAGACTCCTCCGTCTTGCCCTATATAATCTAAAGTTCGCCAACCGGCAAGCGTGTCATGAAATTATTTTTTCATGCCAACGTACCGATGTCAACCCACGTGTTGGAGCGCGGAGAAAAATTTACAATATTTCAACTGCGAGTACGTCATTAGTGCGTCAGGAGTGTGTCACGAGTGCGTCATAGCTCATGCACCAACTCGTGCGTTGACAACAGTACCTGTTTCATTCTCTCTGTTTCATAACCCTCTAATTCTTACCTATGTCAGAATTAATTTACAAATAAAATTGTACGAGAATTAATTTCTAACGCAAAATTGTCGAAAGTTAAAAATAGTATTATTAGCCTAAATTGTTCGTTGCCTTTTCCTTTTTCGAGTACAACTTCGAACACAGATATCGAAAATTATTATCATCACCTGATTAATGTACGACACTCTTAACTAAAGCTACCGCGATCGGCGATAATTTTCTAGATACTACTGACTCAGTGATTACATCAAACCGGTTAGGAGAAACGTTTAAAAGAAAAATAGTCGCAGGTCATTGAACTTCTTTGTGTATTTCTGTCACGTATTACTGAAGACATTCTATCCTGATTTCCGTATTTTTACACCTGGCATAGAATTTTATAGTACATTCTGTACTAATATTGTAAATTTATTTAAAATTTGTAGGAAAATTGAAAATGCTTGATATAAAAGTTATAAAAAATAAATGTAACAAGGTTCCGCATATTAATTCTGAACCTCGTTTCATGTTTTTCATTACATCAACGTTTTCCAACTGCAAAGTTGTAATTAAAGAAAAAACATTGTATCTAACGATCGATGAGGAAAATTAAATGTTATAGATGTTTCTATCCTCGCGGAAATGAACAATAAAAGAAGAGAGGAATAAGCTGCAAAAACATTTCCAAGGTAAATAAAATAACGTGACACGGAAGGGAAAAATGGTGGCACGATAGAAACACGATTAAACCTTGCATGAACAAACAAATCAAACGTTCTGTGCGATTAGATAAACTGGTTTGGTATCGTCTGCACTTGATTCGAGGTTAACGCTATTATGGTAATGAATTACTCACTGCAACATAAATATTAACCCCGAATCTGTGTTACACGATTTATCAACGAGAAGGAATGAAACCTTTTAAAATACCTTCTTCGAATCGACATTTTATTTACATTCAGGAAATATACTATGTAAATATCGATGAAATGTTTGTGCGGTGTTTTTATTAAAATATAGTCATATGTACAATTCTTACAGTTTAAATAAACTGCTGTGATAGTGGTTATTTAACGTGCAAAAGTTCTTAAAATAGAACTGGATCAGTAATATAAATCTGTTATAATTTCGAAACGTAAGAAATTTTGTGAAAAAAAAACTGTTTATTCAAACACTTTATTATACTTGTTTTGTTTGAAAGTAGTAAAAAATTGATTAGCTGCAATCGTTTCTGACAGAATAACAATTTGAACGTCCCTAATCTGATCGACACGTGTGTAACACATAAAATTCAAATAATCCAGTTTCGCAGTGTAAAAATAGTACAATTCATAATGCAGATAACAATGTTATATAATTAATTATCATTACGTTAAGATAGTTGTTCTAAGATTAGCACGGAGCTAAAATAAAAACAGCATCGTCCGATTAATGGAATCACGAACTCGTTACACACTTTTAACACAAAGACCACACTAAAGATACAAACAAAGTCGAAGTGCAATATTTCCAGAAGAAATCAAGGATAATAAACCTATTCTAAGAAAGAAAACACTTCGTAGAAATACATTATCATAATTAAACAGATTATTCACATTCCTATTGATCCGACACGAATAAATAATTTCAGCACACACTGTTCAAAACTTGCATTCATAAACACGTATAAAAAAAAAAAATTAGCGAAATATAAAAACAGAGAAAAAAATTTCAAACGGAACTCCTGCTCTCCAAACCGATCCAAAATCCTCCATCAGGCGTTATCGAGAAGTTCTTCTTGCTAAACTCGATCCGTACTTTAGTCTTTTCGGTGCGCTTCAAATAGAACCGATGCAAAAGATGAGCGATCAAGATCTTGGTCTCCATCAACGCGAACCGACTGCCGATACACTTCCTCGGTCCAAGCCCGAAGGGCAGATACGTGTAAGGGTCGATCTTATCTTTATTCTCCTCGCTGAAACGTTCAGGGTCGAACTTGTCCGGGTCGGGAAAGTATTTAGGGTCGTGATGCAGCGCGTAAACGGGAAACAGAACAACATTGTCCGGATATATCGTGACACTATCGTAGCCAGGTCCAGCCGGAGGTAGCTGAAACTTCCTTGCGCAGAGTCTATCGATGTGGACCAACGGCGGATACTTCCTGAGTGCCTCCGAAGTCACCATCTCCATGTACTTCATCCTGGACAGAGCGTCGTACGATATATCGCCGTTCCCCTCGCGAATGTAACGATCCACCTCGTCCCGCAGCTTCTCCTGAATATCCGGATTAACGGCCAGCTCGTGAACCATGTAGCACATCAGCTTCGAGGAGGTATCGAAACCGGCCAAGAAGAAGATGAACGCCTGAGCGGTGATATCATCTATGGTCATCTGACGCGACACGGGCTTCTCTTTATCCCTGGCCTCCATCAGAAGATGAATCATGTCCGGCCGAACGATATTTTGCTCGTCCCGCGCCTTCACAGTCTCGAAGACGACTTTCTTGAAGAAGCTGGCCGTGTCGCGGGACAGGAACGAGAACCCGGCCATCCTGGTCAGACGAGGATTCATACGGAACAACAGGAACTTGATCAGACGGAAGAGGCCGGCGAAGTTCGTGGCGTCCGCGCCTTTCTTGTAGAATTCGTTCTCGCGATCCATCAGCGAGTTCACGCTGATGCCGAAAGCCACCGTGGCGATGGTGTCGTTTGTGTACCTGGTGAACGCGTCTTGCACCTCTATGGAGGATGAGAACTCTGGATGGTTGTATAAGTAGTTGACGAACTCTTGGGCACACTTGGACACCAACTCGAAGAGGAATCGCATTTTGCTGGCGGTGAAAGATGGACTCAGAGTGCTCCTCATCTCCTTCCAGCGCTCTCCCCGCAGGGAGAACACGTTCTTGCCGAAAATCGGGTCGATCTTTTCGTTGATGAAACTCTGGTGATCGGGAAAGTACTCGAAGTTCTTGATGGCGATCTCTCGAATCAGTTCCGGATCGCGGATCACCACGGCCGGCGTCGAGAAATCCATCACGCACACGTAACGTAGGTCGTGGTAATAATTGTAGATGAATTTGCAGCAGTCTGGAAAGGAAATGCGACGGAGAAAAAGCTTCCAGGAGGAGCCGAACACCGGCATCCCTTTGATGTAGGGAACGTGCTTCTTTTTCCAGTAGGTGTGCTGAATGTACACGATCGAGATGAGCTTGGCCAAACCGACGATGGAAAAAGCGATCACCAACAGCTTCAGTGAAAAAGAAAACGACACGGACTCCATTGCCGCGGAGGATGGATTACGAACGACTCTATCTGGTAAGTAGGAGGAATGTTATAAGTATGGACGAATACATGGACGGTTTTATCGTCGCACGAGCGACAGAGAAGGAGGGAGTAGAAGGCCCGTTACGTAAATCGCTTCAATAAACAGCGCTGCTCCTCGCCAATGTTCCTTGCAAATAAATTGCAATCTCAAATCGCTATCTCGATGTGCAATTAATGAACGCGAAATTCTCTTTCATTTCTTTCCTCCACAAATTTTATTTCCTTACTTTTTATTAATATAAGAACATCTCTTTGTTTAAATTCTTCTCAGACTTTAAGGTACTTTCTAGTAATTAAATGATTACTATGGATTCGAACATCGAATGGATTAGGAATTTGAAATTTTAACAAAGAAAAATCACACAAGATTTAATTATCACCGGTACAAAATTCAAGATTATGATTAAATAAGTCACAATCAGTAATCACAAGTTCATTAATACGTAATCTTATCCTAATTTCTTTGAAATGAAATTTTATCAGTCTATACAAAAATTAACAAAACATTTAAACATCCCTTTTTTCCAAAGTAAACAATAATTTGTCCTCCGGAATTAACGCGAAAGTGCCCTTAGCATAAATGATGGACGGCACCGTTTTCTCGTTACGTTTAACCACAAACTTCCGCAAGAAATGAAACATCAAAATCTTGATTTCCATCAACGCGAATCTATTGCCGAGACACTGTCGAGGTCCGACTCCAAAAGGGATGTACGTGTAAGGAACGATCTTGTCCTTATTCCCTTCGCTGAATCTTTCAGGATCGAATTTTTCCGGATCCGGGAAGTATTTGGCATCGTGAAGCAGCGAGTAAGCGGGGATCCACACGTTAGCACCTGGGTTCAGAGTGACACTGCCGCATCCAGGCACAGGGGGTGGTAATTCATATGTCTGCGTGCAAACTCGGTCGATGAATACCGTACTGTTATACTTCCTATTCGCCTCGGAGATCACCATGTCCATATACTCCATTTTCATGAGGGCATCGTACGATATTTCCCCGTCCGTCTCTTCGTAATAACGATCCACTTCGTTATGCAATTTCTCCTGGACCTCCGGATTCATCGCCAGCTCGTAGACCATGTGGGTCATCAGGTTAGAGGGCATGTCGAAGCCGGCGAGAAAAAAGATGAAGGCCTGAGAAACGATGTCGTCGATGGTCATCGGCTTCGTTAGGTCCTCCTTGTCTGTAGCCTGCATCAGAAGGTGTAACATGTCCGGTCTAACTATACCCTGCTCCACACGTGCCTTCACCGTTTCGGAGACGAGTCTACGGAAGAAGTCTACGGTCTCGGGTTCGATGAGTCTCAATCCGATCATTTTCGAGAAGCGTGGAAACAAGTGTACCACTAGCAATCTGTATAGACGCCCGAAGATCTGGGACATGATGGTTTTCCCTCGCATAAAGAACTCGTTCTCGGGATCCTTCATCGAGTCCACGCTCACTCCAAAAGCAACCGACGATATGACGTCATTGGCGTATCTACTGAAGGCATCTTTGGCGTCCATCATGCGTGCGTACTCGGGATTGTCGATCAAATAATCGACGAACGTCCGCGAGCATTTCGACACCAGCCCGAACATGAATTTCATTTTGGCGGACGTGAAAGACGGGCTCAGAATGTTTCTCATCTCCCTCCAGCGTTCGCCGCACAGTATCGCTATGTTTTTCGCGAACATAGGCTCGACGTGTTCGCTGATGAACGGCAGATGGTCGGTGAAGTGGTCGAAATGTTTCACGGCTATGTCTCGGACCAGTTCGGGATCGCGGATCATCACGGATGGCGACATTAGGTTCATGAATCCCACGTACCTGGCGTCCGGATAAAGGTTGTACAACAACTGGCTGTGATCGACGACATTTAATCGACGGAATATGTGCTTGAACATGGAACCAAACGGCGGTAAGGATTGGAAATAAGGCACACCTTTCTTTTTCCAATAAGTCTGATCCCGGTATATCGCCACGATTAATTTACCGAAGATTATGGCGAACAGCGTGGTCGCCAGTATGGAGAACGCTGACCAAGACGAGAGGATCTCCATGATAGTCACGCACGCGAATGTAGCTGCCAATCCGCAGCTACAACCTTATAAATGCGAACGAACGCGTGTACAAGGTTTATCAATGCAAGAGAGAGAGGAGAATGAGAGAGGAGACACACGATGTGACTCGTAACTACGTCGTTTCAATTAAGACTAGTCATTCAAGCAGCTGTAGAAGTAGATACCCGAATAAGATGTAGCACACTTTCGTCATTTAACGAAGTGAGAAACTCTGTGATAGGATATCGGGTGATTTCGTTATATTTTCCTGTAAGATCTTTACAATCAACCATGTTGATACTTAACAACTATATAGTAATCATGTACGGTTCGTGAAATCGATTGTACGCACAGAACTCAATGCATATGGAATACAGAAATAAAGCACGAAGGCATCCCACTTGGGTTTAAACTTCCTCTCAATTTTATTCGAGTCCAACACCCCATTCAATTTATTTTCCCTAATAATACAATAAAAAAATATACAAGCCTAAGCTTCCCTCTTCTCCAAACTAATCCAAAACCCGTCTTTCGGAATCAACGAAAAGCTAGCGTTCTTGAACTGGAGGGGAATCATCGTCTTTTCATTCGGTTTTATTACAAACTTCCGCAGTAAATGAGCTATCAAAATTTTCGTCTCCATCAACGCGAACCGATTACCGATACACTGTCGCGGTCCCATGCCGAAGGGTATGTACACGTAAGGATTAATGCTGTGTTTATTCTCGTCGTTGAACCGCTCAGGATCGAACTTTTCCGGGTCTGGAAAATATTGGGGGTCCCTGTGCAGTGCATAAACGGGGATCTTTACGTTATTATCTGGCTGTATGGTCACGCTTTTGTAGCCATCCGCAGCTGGAGGCAGATCGAACTCCTTCTCGCAAACTCTGTCGGTCAGCAGCACCGGAGGATAAAGTCTGAGCGTCTCCGAGATCACCATGTCCATGTACTTCATCTTCAGCAAGGACTCGTACGAGATCTGGCCGTCTTCCTCCAACTGACGGTCCACCTCCTCGCGCAGCCTCTCCTGAACGTCCTGATGCAGAGCCAGCACGTAGATCGTGAAACACATGAGCACGGAGACCGTATCGAAACCGGCCAGAAAGAAGATGAAAGCCTGAGCGACGATATCCTCGTCCGTTATTTCGCGTTTCCCTTCGTCTCTAGCCTGCATCAGAAGATGGATCATGTCCGGTCTGACGATACCCTGTTCGTCGCGAGTTTTGATCGTGTCGTTGATGGTTTTACAGAAAAACGTGGTCGTCGAGCGGGACAGGAACCTGAAGCCCGCCATTCTCATCGCGCGCGGAAACAGGTGGAAGGACACGAACTTCAACATACGAAACAAGCCGTTGAAATTGGTCGCGTCGACTCCTCTCAGGTAGAACTCGTTGTTGCGATGTTTCAGGGAGTTCACGTCTATCCCGAAGGCCACGGTTGCTATCACGTCGTTGGTGTACCTGGTGAACGCGTCTTTGGCCTCCAAGCAGGAGGACAACTCCGGATGATCGTAGAGGTAGTCGACAAATCCCTCGCAACACTTGGACACCAGACCGAACATGAACTTCATCTTGCTGGCCGTGAAGGATGGACTCAGGGTGTTCCTCATCTCTCTCCAGCGATCGCCTTTCAAGGAGAACACGTTCTTCCCGAAAATCGGGTCCATTTGCTCGGTGATGAAGCTTCGGTGGTCGGGGAAATGATCGAAATATTTCACGGTCACCTGTTTGATTAATTCCGGATCGCGCAGGACTATGGTGTGTTTGTTAGACTCCATCAGACCAATGTACCTTACTTTTGGATCGAAGTTGTACAGAGATTGACAGTACTCGTGAAAAGCACCCAAACCGAATAGAGCGTTCCATGCTTTAATGTACATCACAACCGATTTTATGTACGGTACCCCATTCCTCTTCCAGTAGGTGAACTCTCGGTAGGATGAGTATGATTTTGCGAAGTAGAGGAGGATCAAAATGATCACCAATGTCCAGAACGCGTTCAGTTCGATAACCATTGTTACGATTTTAAGAACAATCGACTATTAACGATCTTTGCAAACGTTCGCGAACCGGTATATACGGAAACAAAAGAGGAGAGACCTTATATATCTGCAGGAGCTTCTGGATAAGGGGCCTAATCTTAGATGTTCGGATAACGGGCTTTTTTCAAGATGTACTCCGATAGATAAAGCGCCTTTGTAAAACGATATCGACTTTAATTTTCAATTTATGGAAGCGACAAAAATGAATTAATTCCGTCATACGGTTATCTGATAAAAAAGGTCGTTCACCCCTTGATATCGGAGATCGAGATTGATTTCGAACGATTGATTGGTTTCGAAAAAGGTATCGACGCAAAATATTTTTGCGAATTTATCTGCTTTATCGGTGGAATTTGCGATACGTAGAAAACTTCGACTTTGGAATTTATTTTAAAATGGATTTACTCTTGCAAAATGAACGCTTTGAAAATTTTAGTGTATGTAATAGTTACATGTTTATATTAGTATGTGTTCCAAACATCTTTATTTTCTTCGTATAATTAAATAAAATTTTAAAAATTGTATGGAAAGTTGCGAATTAGCTGAATTAAAAACATTATAATCGTATTTTCAATTTTTTTTCTCGTTCTGCAATTTATTATTCAGTCTGGGTTATTAATAACCGTATGAAATTCGCCGTTGGAACGCGAAATTTCATCAAAAATCAAATTAAACGCGGAAGCATTATTAAAAGAGAAATATATATAAAATGCCGTCTACATATCAATATTCATGATATCACGAAAGCAGCTACGATTAAATTAAATCATTTTTAATACGATTATCAATTGCAGTTACTTACCAATGAAAACGAAGATCTGGTGATGCGAGTATCGCAGCAACATCGAAATGGAGATCGTCTGAAAAATAAATAATTGCTCTATTAAACTATTACAATTCTGTGAAGCGAGTGAAATTTTATAACCAGATATAATCGATGAAAAATACAAAACGTTATCGCGTTACGATAAAAATAAAGCTCCGATACGAGTAACAAGAAAATCGCGCAGTAATTTACTCGCTTCGAAACAAATAATCTAAATGAAGATCCGTTTCAACTCGAAGATAATTTTCACGAACGTCGCGTCAATTAATGCGCGCAACAAAACAGGCTAAGGGTGTTTATTATTGAATAAAAGAAAATTGCAACGAAGACGCGTTGCGAGATAAATCGCAAGCCGATCGCACTCGGTTACCGGGTTGAGAGCGAACGGTGCAATTCAATTGCGAACGGTTCAGATTGAGCTAGCACCTGGCACCCGCCGGATAATTCACTATTTGCAATGGGAAACCTTGGTAACGGAAGCGTTTAATGGTACTTTGCAGACGCGTCGATGTTATTTACGAGGAAAACCGGTGCAAGAAAAAAATACACTCGGACAAAATTTTACTCGAATTAACATTCTGTTCATCAAATATATTTCCTTAAAATATCACCTTCCACGAAATTTGTACATTTTCTAAATGTACAATATTTATAAATTAATTATTCTATAATACAAGGTCTGCATCAGATATTAAAGAGTGAAAAATAAAAATTTGTACTCTTCTAAGAATGTTCCTATGTCTATACTCTTGTGTCAAGATAACGAGAATGCGAAAATTTAGGAACAATTGGAAAATGAAAAGGATGATGGCACAATTAAAAGGACAGAATCGAATGGGTGCACATGACAGAGGGAATTATATAGGGTAATACGTAGATGACGACAGTCTCGGAGTACACGTGACTCCAGAACGGTGGATTGACCGAGGGTGATTCCAGGTAGTGCACCCCAACATTCACGTGTTGTGCCACGAGATTCACCCATCTCTTGTCTCAACCGGCGAAGCGGTTTCAATGTTCTACATGAAATATTACATCATAACTCCAAGAACTCGGGCTGATTCGAAATGTATAGTAGCGAAATGTTCAGCAAATTATAGCGTTGGAACATTCTCATTCTGAGAATTAGCTAATCTAAACAGTAAAGGAATTCTTAAAAGTCTGAGAATTTGGAAAGTTCTTTCATTTAGAAAGATGAGGATTTGATTTAAGTAACTCACTATTTGAAGATTTATGAATTTGAAAATCAAAAAATTTCTATCACATTTTCATTGCCCATATTCGTTCCACATGCGCGAATCGTATTAACAAATCTGATAAAACTTTTACCATCCATATTTGAACATTTATGCTAATAAAATTATTCATGCATAGAATAATTGGCTTTTCACTATACATCCATCCTGAATGCCTAGATATGAATTAGATGTAGACTGATGCACAATGAATTGCATTTGAATCATTGTTAGTAGTATGCAATATTACTCATTTGTTCGGTCGACGTAAACCTATTAAACACGAGTGAAGCTATTCGTTGGACCGTACATGATCCAATCACTTCCTAACGCCAGGGAATACCCCGAAATTTCACAATCCGCCTGGCATCCATAATATTTACATTGCCAGGAAATACAGCGATAAAAATCGCTTATTTGACTGCGGAGCAAATGTTATAAAATTTATTTACAAAATGAAAGAAACGATTAATGGAATGGATTAAGGAATCATGGTGGAAATTTTAAACAATCATTATAATCACTCGTTAGGTACGTAAGATATTTGGGAACAATTTAATACAAAATTACCGACTTGGGACCTCTACAACGAATATGATGCCTCTAATAACGTTGATTTATACTCAACGGTTCAACTTCAAGGGGATCGCCACGTATAAGGGTGTACGGGGTTGGAGGGTTATACACGGGTTATCTCAGTGCGTGATTACTTTGAATTGATTGCCATATCCTTTTACACGTACTAGGTTGTCGCGTAGATATGTGTGATATCATCCCCTTGACGGAGAGGAATATATTCGGATCGAAAACACGTAGCGCGTGAAACTGAATCTAATTTGCACCTTCAGAATATTCTAGATTCATGCCACATCTAACATTTGCGATACTATTGCGCATACCGTGACGTAAAAGTAAATTTAATGCAACTAACGTTAGGTATAAGAAACGAACATTTAGATTATGTATTTACCCATTCGAATTTATGGAGTTTTAGCTAGCATAACTCGATTCATGTATATAGCTATTGCATAGTACATATAATCATATATTTAAAAGAATGTACTTACAAAAACTAACATGATGAAGAATGCAGCGAGGTACGAAGTTCTGGCCATCCACATGCTTACAAAACGATAGTGTTCTCCCGTAACCACATTTCTATAACAAACGCAATATCACGATAAATATGGCTATAAATAATTAAAAAACCTGTAGAATTAATAAATTCGCTTACCGTAAAAATCCTTTATTGTCCTCGTGCTCTGCTAACGTCTTAATGCTCGCCATTAATAAATCATCGTATCCCAAAAATTCGTCTAGTATTATTCTTGAGAAAGCATCGCCGAAACATTTATCATTAGCAGGATCCAAAGTAACAATCTTCACGGGAATGTTCAATCTTTGTCGTGCTACGGGTGATAATCTCAAGAAACCGTACTCTAATGAATACTCAACGATATAACCATCGTCTAAAAGAGAGAGATTCGTTTATGAAATAATATAATACTCATTATTGTAGTCAGTATCGATATCGAAACTTATATTACCTGTTCTCACTTCAGAATTCTGATCCTTCAAAGGTTGAATAACATCTTCATTATTTAGTTTATTTGTGTCTTGTTCTAAAGTATTATTGTGCCCACCTGTTAATGACACTATCTTCTCATCTAATACCTGGAACATTCATTTCAAACATAATTAAACAGATAGAATACTGTGTATCATTCATTTAATATTTACCTCTTTATTATCTACATTCATTTCGTTCCAAAGTTTTGTTGATAACCAAGGAGTTATTGTGTTATTTATATTTAAATTTGAATCTTGCGTTTCACCAGAAACAGTAGCACTTCTGAGAATTACTTCTTTTTCGGCTAATGTTAAACTTTCATTATTTTCTTCATTAGATATATTAACAGTATCACGTTCCTCGTCGACAGCAGATGGTTCAATGTTAATAAACCTATAAATAAAATAATAAAAAATTAATTAACGCATGTTAATAAAAATCAGGAGGAATTTAAAAAATCTAATATGACATATTTATTCTTACCCATCTTTAGTTAATATCCCCAAAGCATTAGTTAAATCATCAACTTTTTCTTGTCGTAATTTTTCTTCCTTAGCATAACTTTTTTCAATGCTGTAATCATCACCTCCATTCCTAAGTATTTCAACTCTTAATATACCGTCCCGAGGCCAATCATCTCTTATATGCTCCAAACAATTAGTTGGAGCCCGTGAAAATACTATATGAATATAAGCCAATACAAAAAATGCTGCTATGGCCTAAAAATTATAAATCAGCAATTACACAATGTATATTATATAAAACTAATAAATTTCTGATAATTTTGGAAACATAATTACCTTCAGCAATGCCATAAATTCTAAAAATCTTCTGACAGGCCTTGGAAATGTCCTTGCATATATTAATGCAGCCTTAATAAATATTGCATGAAATAATCTATCCCGAACATTAACTAACGGATTTTGATTATTATTGTTCCTAGCAGTATTCATGTTGTTGTTACTTAAAGCTGGACGAGATGAACTATTTGGATTACGATTATGTACAGTTTCACTAGTTTGATTATTGGTAGTTGGTATATTAGCACCATCCACTTCTGGCATTTTAAACACTATATAATATTTGTTTTTAACAATTGATGAGTTCACTAATAATCTTTACTCATACAATTTCCTTGTATGAAACTTTTTAAGAAGTACTTATACATGTTTTATATGTACATTTCCACGCCCCAATAATCATTCAAATATTCTGAAACATATAATAATAATTATATAATACGTGTTAATTAGATATTATTGTACATTCATGTCTACTATATTATAAGATTTTAACATACTTTCATAAATATTATATGCATACGAGTCAAAATTCTATGATCAGTAACAGAATCATTTTAAATAATAAAAAATTATATTTATTATTTACTATAGTTTATAACTGTTGCACATTGAATTTATTATCATTAATTTAAATGTGACTAATATGATTCATAACATAACAGAAGCATTATACACAACCTAACCTATTTACGAATATTCTTACGTGTAAGTAATCACAACTTCGACTGTTGGTAGTATATCTAGCTCGTGAAAATTGTTATAATTTTCTTTAAAAATAGGCAATAAATGGATATAATTTACAAAACAAAATCTACATAATAACATACTTTGTTACGTAATTATGAAATGCAAAAAAGAATAATTACCTACTGCGAAATAAGGGTCGATTATATTACTATTATTTTATATTGTCTTCATATGTATATTTTTCACTATACTAATTATTATTATCCGGACATGACATTTCACAGGTGACACGCGAACCATTAGTAAATTTTTAAGAAATTAACCATATCGTACCTCATTCAGGAGAAGAATATTATATTATACTGATATACTTTTGATGTTTTGGTATTTTCTTGAATGCTACTATACGTATTAATAGCTTCATAAAAATGTAAATTCGAAACATTTACGAATTCAATTCTTATCAAATTGTCACTTCATCATCGTATGTTTTGATATTCGACAACTCGCATATGCTAGCCTCTACTGCAATGTAGCCAATATTATAATGTGAATATCTAGGAAGTTCATTTATGCGAAAACTTTCTACTTTCTAGTAATAAAGCTAGATCTCCTATTTTAGACTTAGATCAACCAATAAAACAATCTGCAATGTACAGATGGCATTTTAAAATTTCACTAAAAAATTGACTGTAGCAAAATATTTAAATTTCAACAGGTATGTTTTCGAAAGTAGTGCCAAACCAGTATTATAATAGGCAGCAGTAAAAGTGTAATATATTTTATTTAAATTAAAAGACACAATTGTTTACATATGTGTTTGGATGTATGTATAATATAAAGTATTAAAAAAGGAATTGAAATAATATTCTATAAAACTGTTATTAATTGCAATGAATTCACCAAGATCACCACATACTCCTCTGAGTTCTGAATTGAAAAAGATAATAAATGACAGAAATGTTTTAAGTATGCGGAGTCGCATGAAAGGTATAAAATAAACATAGTTGACAAGTATTAATGAATGTTGTTTACATATTTTTAATATATGAAACATCATTATATTTGCAGTTCTCAACAGTTTGAATGAGAGCAATCAAAAACAATTTGAAGAAAAAGAGAAAAATTTAAGATCTCAGGCTGTTCAAGAAATTTTAACAACAGAAGTTACTTATTTACGTCAATTGGAGACATTAATGGAGGTATTTACTATTTACATTTAATAGTGCTTGAAATATTACATTAATTATATATATTAATATTTTTCAGTACTTTATACAACCAATGTTTGAAAAAAAATTATTAGATCACAGTTTACTTTCAACATTATCTGAGAATATAAAAACATTGTATAATGTTAGTGGAGAGTTAATAAAGGAACTAAAGGAAGATCCACAGAATATTGCTGGTGCATTTCATAAATTGGCTCCATTTTTTAAGCTGTATTCTGTCTATGCTTATGATTATGAACAGATTTTATACTTATTGCAGGTACTGACTATAATTTATTAGTTATAAGATGGCCATACGTAACAAAGTTTCTTTTGCAGATGAAACAAGAAAATGATCTCACGTTTAAAAATTTTATTAACAGGCAAGAAACAAGACCAGAAGTTGGTAGAAAGTTACCTTCGTTATTAATTACACCGATTCAAAGAATACCTAGATATAAATTACTCTTGCAAGAAGTTTTACAACATACACCTACTAAGCACAGAGAATATAACCTTTTACAAGGTATGTATGAAATCAAATTTAATACCACATCAAATGACTTAAAATTTTATAGAACAACATTATCCTTTTATTTCTGAAGTTTGTCTAGTTGAAGTTGAGAAAGCTGCAAGGCATATGAACACCTTAATTGAACAGCACGAAGAAACACAAAAATTATTGAAACTTCAAAAATGTATCGTGAACCAAATTAACTTGGTTAAACCTGGTAGGAAACTAATTAAACAAGGACCATTAATGAGAGTTTCAAGACGAGGGAATTCAGCATATCGAAGATATTTTGTTCTCTTTGATGATATTTTATTGTATTGTAAGGGTGATCCACAAAACTCACTAACCATATGTTGTGTTTTACCATTAAATAAATGCAAGATTGAATCTGTTTTGAGTGGAGGATTATTTTGTGTTACTTGTTTAAATGAAACGCTTTTACTTTACTCTGAAAAAGAGGATAGCAGTTTGTGGATATTGGCAATACAGAGTTCCATAAAAAAGGTATTTTTATAAGACAATATTTCGACTTGAATATCTTTCATGCAAACATTAGTATGTATTGCTTTATTGTTTTAGTACATTGAATGCAGACAGACCTTAAGGAAAGATAGTAGTTCGCGGAAACCATTGAGACACAATAATCTTAATTTATTTCCATCTGATAATATCCCAGTAATTTCCGGCAAAAGAAAAAGATTAGACGATGAAACAGAGGTTTATATCACAAATATTATTGATTATTATGAGATCTTACATTTTATAATATATTGCATGTTCAACAGGTGAATTTGAATGCATCAAAAATTGTGTACTTAAAGAAGGATAATGAAGCAGATGCAGATATACAGTCAGAAAATAGATGTTTACTGTTATTAAAAAGATTCAAAAAATTGAAAAATGACAGTAGTTACAAACAGAATAGTTATTGCTTCCAAAACATCAATTGTGTAAGTTGAGTATTAATTTATATAAGTAAAAAAAATGAATATTATATTTATTTACAAATTCTTTACAGAATATTGCGGATAAAGAAAATGTGCCTTATGTACAGGAAAACTATAATACGTCTTATATACCTCACATTCCTTCTTTTACTAATCAAGGTACTAATCAAGAAGCTTCGACAACATTAAAATCTATTAGCCATTTCTTCTCCTATATTGGATCATCAGTAATTGAATTTTTTAAGTTTAGATAATACAATTTACTATGTATGTATATTATTAAAAATCTTTAATCCATTGATCCGTAATTTTACTTGTGGTTTTATTGCGAGAAAGCTATAGTACAATCCGTTTTCAACTTTAGTGGGTCAAGATCCGCGTCTGGAAACGGTAATTTTTCATGACCCACTTACTTCATTGCAGCATCAGATGATCTTGGTGAAAAAATCATCCAGTCTATATAAGATAAGAATTTACTTGTATAAATATTTGGATACCTACTTTTACGATGGAATATTTATTCCGTTTTTGCTTTAAATCAGTTCAATTTACAAAAATATTATTGCTCTGTGCAAACAGCTGAACAACTTTCACAGAGAAAGGTTCTGTTAAATAGGTTAATATAAATTTTGTCAAGAAGCATTGCATTTAGTTTGAAGAAACTTTATTGTACAAATTGTAAAGATCAGACAAGCTTATTATCATTGAATACATAATCAATAAACTCCTATTAAATGCTAGTGAACATGTATTATTTTATAAACAATGGCAGTTTTATGAGAAACATGTTTCTTTCTTTTGTCTCTTGACAAAGTATAATACTCATTATATCGTTTTGTGTCTGTCACAGTCCATAGTGTCAAAATTATTTGGCTTTATTTTATTTTTCTTATAGACTACCACATAGTCTTGGCATCTTATAACTAACATTATAATTTAAAGCATTATAAACCTATAATGCAAAACAGTTTTTCTTTGATAATGTATTCTGTACCACATATTATATTACACTGCAAATATTGCATATATTTACAAGTACGTTTTGTAGAACTAAAAAACATTTTCGGAATACATTGTTTCAGTCACATAATTTTATTGATGCATATTGATTTCAAAATGGACTCTGAATTCGGGATCTTTGGCAGAAACTGAGAAACTCTTCATGAAATGTACAATTATGTATAATTTTTGTGCAATAAATATTTGATAGAAATCTGTTACGTGACCGAAACAATTTCGTGTATTAAAATACATTTTTCAGTCGTAACGAAAGACATTACACAATTGTAAACATTGCTACGCAGTTACGCCGTAAAAAACTCTTTTGCGTAAACATGATCACTATTGTCAAATTCGATAACAATATTGAACACTAGAGTAAAAACACATTGGTACATTTTATTCTTCGTTAAAAAATTAGCAACAATTTTTGGTATTACTGTCCCTAATCAGACTTGCAATCGATTTATTTACTTTATTGATTAGCAATCGATGGAATATATCTTTTCAATCGTTCAGTCTGCATATAAATTTCGGTGGAAAATTGACTAATGTATAAAAAGCTTATTAAGTGCTTATTTAAAGTATCGTTAAAAATCTTCAGACTATATTATTGATATAGTAATGTTACACGTTCTGTACAACGAATAAGATAAAATTCCTTTTAAACGCGAACACTTTCGTAATATTATCAACGAGTCAATGAGTTTCTGTTTCGAAACTTGACAATTCCTATATTCTTCTAAAGAAACATTTGATGCAACCATTTATCCTCTTCCTTGGCATTGCAGTCTTTTCATGAAACTTGATAAGTTTTCTTTTAGTCTTAATTCTTTAAAGTTTTATAATAATCTCTTCGTGACTTAATGTTACTTCAAGAATTATAGTTGAGATTTTACGTAATATTTTTAAGATGTTTTTTTGTAAAAAGAATCGAGAAATAATTCGGATGAGTTTCCATAACGTTAGTAATAAAAAAGGTGTTTCAATCACATATCGCAATTACAACGGATATAATACTTATGCAACTATATCAATCTATTAACATTCTCGATTTCAACTTTGGCAGATACAGATCGCAGTCTTTTAAACAAACATCTCTCTCTTCCGCAAGCAAACAGGAACGAATTAATCCTAAGACCTATAAGATCGCCGTCAATAATTCGGAAAGGAATATTTCCTTCTTTAATTACATATTTTCCTATACAGCGCACTCGAATCACACAAACATAAATTCAACGACCAATCGTTGAACACATTCGTGTCTCTCGTTCGTTTTGCCACGACCAGAAGGACGGTTCGTTTCAAATAAACTTACACTCTACTTTAATCGTGAATCGAGGCTGGCAGTTGATTAAATGCCTTTCGAGGAAGTGGCAAAACTTTTCTAGAACGTTCATCGAATTAAACCAGTCACAATTTACCTTTGAAAATTCTCACCATTGTAAAAAAAGAAAAGAAGAAAACAATTCACTATAAAAGTTGGACATGTTAATTAGAACCGGAGCACTTTATCGTCCGTGAATTAATCCCGTTTCTTCGTTCACTTATTTCCATGCGACGAACAAATTACCTCGCCGCGAGATAGTTTCTGTCCACGAACTTTCAAGTTCGATATCCGTTCGATTCGTCCATCGTTCGTTTGTTTGCCACGATTGTCGACGAGTCGTCAACGATGAAAAGCATCCGGAGTAGCAAGGTGCCGTTAAAAAAACGACTGGATCCGTTCAATCGCCGACTGTGTCGTGCTCTTCTTCGGTTTCCGTTTCCTCTCCGTCCGCGTCGCTTTCGACGCTTTGTACCAGCCTTGCGTATCTTTGCAAAAAATTGCCAAATTACATCCATCGTTTTCAAAGGTTTTTCCTATTTTTTGGAAACTTGATTTTTGCCGAAGCTCTAAATTCCCGAAATTTTAATATATCAAAGTATCAATATGCTCAAATCTCAAAATCTCAATATACCAAATTCCCAAAAGAGAAGAATGTGAATATACCTGACGGTATATCAGACAGGAGTCGTTTTCCTCAACGTATCGAAACTCCATTCGCTACCCCTGATCGGGGGTGGTGGCGGTAGAGAGTCATCCAGGTCAAAGGTGACGAATTCGTGTCGAATACTCGGACTGTACTCTTCCTCCTCTTCCTGGAGAACATCAGCCGTTGTGCTAATCTGAATTTAGTCGAATTATTATCTTCCCATGATACAACTATAAAATACTGTCGATAAGATCTAATATTCTATTCGGGTATTAAAACGAAATGCTTACCGTCTGAGTGGTGAGATCTCTAGGAAATTGTCTGGAATAATCGTGGTAGTCCAGATTTGGGGGTGGTGGCAGAAATTCGTCGAAATCGACGTGATCCACGGAATCTCTGCTGAAAAAGTATCTCTTCTGATGCCTTTCGCAGAGGAAACCACTGTGACCTATTGTCGCGTGATTTGCATGATGCATGTGATGATTGTCTAAGTGATACACACCCTGAAAAGAGATGGTATGAAAAAAGAACGAGTTCTTTGTACGAAATGAAACGTGCTTACAATATTCAGCTGCGGAACAAAAATAATCGTTGCTTTCATTTTTTTTTTTTCAAATAAAATCTCCATAAATTATCTCTCTTCTCCAGTGAATTTTGCTAAATTTTTTAGAATTATTAAATAATAAGTGTTTAAAAATTAAATATTAAATATAAGTTTTAAGTTACTATTTGAGTCTTTAGAACGTTAAAATATGAAATAATGAATAAATGTGAAAGAGTTAGTTGATTCTATAGCACAGCAATTGCTATTAATTTTAAGGGATATTTTTTACGCTCCACGATGGTTTTGCATTTAAAATTGCGCTCAATACTAAAGGCGTTAAAGGTGCATTGTTTCCGAGAGGAAATAGGTCGAATGCATAAAAGATACATTAAACCCTAATCTGCATAATTATCGTGCGCATGTTACAGAACAAAAATTCCGGTCTTCGTTTTATTAACATTTTTATCGTTTCTTATTTAGAATATATGGAAATTTAACTGCAATTCATATTAAATTAACGATGGTACTTTTTGAAATAAACTTTTTCCGCTTAACTTTTTGCTTGAAATAATAGAACCGTATCTATATTGTATTTAAATAATACAACCAACTCTTTGCAAATTTTTAAAATTGTGGCTTGAGAGTGAATTTTTTGTTCAAATAATTTTACAGCAAAAATATCTTCAAGCGATTAAAAAAGAATGAAAAATAAAGAATGTTTCTTAAATGTCTTGAAAACAATTATTTCTCCGCGCCAGATTCTTGCGAATAAAAGAACGAAACAGACACCATTGTAGAATGCTTTTCAGTGTAGTGCGATTAAATCGTAGGTAGGCTATTAACTGACTTGAAGCAAATTTAGCGACTTAGTCTAACTGAATTGCGATCCGGCAGCTAGGGGTAAATTACATTTAAGTGGTAAACAGACACCGAATGAAAACGAAACGGAACGCGAAGCAGTAGCTCTCGTTCTCGAGTGTTTGAGATCTTATTTACGAAAAGCTATCCGAAACGAATCATGCTTTCAACTTTTTGCGTTGCAAACTCTTATTAAATCAAAAATGTTACGATTCATTTGCTCTGTTACATCTAATGTATTAGTTAATCAAGTTTATAATATAAACTATAATAATTATTTTAATTCTGAGCTTCATTTATACTCTCAGTATTTTGCATCTCGCGAAAGAATTTCAGGTCTCTCATATGAAATAACCTAAAATCAAATATTGCGACATAATCGTCAAAGGAACGGATGTGCAAAGAAACGAGAATTACGAAGTAAACATAGCAAGAAATGGCAAAACATGGTAAACAAGAAGTAGGTAAACGAAAGAGCAATTCACACTCTACAATGATCTACAGAGTCCTTGTTTGTTCGTTCTTGCCTGATTTATCCCTGTCAGTGATAGAAGAGTACCGTTCTCCGGGCAATAAGGTACTGCGAGTAGAATAGGTCAACCATACACGGACCATTGATCTACGTACACAGCGTACGGTAATATATTTTCATTTCTTTCTTTACTCGAATTAATAGGAGCTTTCAATTTTAACTTGCATGATTTGTCAGAATATCTACAATAAACGAAGATAGTTAAAATATGTCTATTTGATGTCAAACTGTGCAAATAACTTGAACTACAAATCAACTACAACTTGAAATTATTAATTCGAGTAAAATTGAAGTGCAAGGACTTAATATTCGATAAATTTTAAAACGATGTTTAATAAATTTTAAAACAAGATATTTAATAAATTTCAAAACGATGTTCAATCAAATTTAATATCCTTATTTAATCAACCTTAATATCGTTATTTCGCATTAAATTCGCAGAGTTAAATGCAGAGAAAGGTATACGATCAAACAAGCAATTCAACTTGGACAGAATATTCCACGGATTAAATTTCTATTCGGACGGATTTTTTACGGCATCATAATTCGTGAAATATATTCGTCACAATTAGTTCACTTGTGCAAGTACGTTCCACGGTGAGCGTAATTACCTCAGGATATCGCAATTACGGAACTGATACACGTGTCACCGAGAAGCTTTTCACTGATATTTATCTTCGCTCAGAATAAACTTTACCACGTCGAAATTCGTGCAAGGTCGAGTAAAGCCACGTTGATTATTTAACTAAGCTGGAAGTCCATATGCGTAGAGGTCTTACTTCGTCCGTTAAAACCACGAGATTCTGACTGAATCTTTCAACTTATCTGCTTTAAAATCCTCGAAAAATCTATGGCAAGCACGTACGCTCGCTGAAAGCGGCATTAATTTTACATGTCGAATTTTATATCGCTCTGAGGGTCACTGGAGATCGATTATACAAATTTAACCGGTCAAATGGTCTTCAATTCGTGAATTTACCAATTGGTTATCGAATTACAGTTTCATTTTAGGGATTCTGGAGTTCAGGATTTATTTTCGGGATTCTCGAATTTTTCCAATGGAAATTCTGCAATTTCTCAAATTATTTTCGGAAATTCTGAAATTCTCAAGTATTGAAATTCTTATATTACAGGATTGTCAAATCCCTAAATTCCTAAATCTCCAAATCCGCAGGTCTCTAAATTCCTAAGTCCCTAGACCTTAGAATTCCTAAATCTTCAAATGCCTAGATCCTCAAATCTCTAGATCCGAAAATGCCTAGATCCCCAAATTCCTAAATCTCCAAATTCTCAAGCCCCAAAATTTTCAAATACCCAAATCCCTAAATCCCCAAATTCCTAAACCCCCAAATTCTCAAATATCCAAATTCTTAAACCCCCAAATTCTCAAATCCCCAAATTCTCAAATATCCAAATTCTTAAACCCCCAAATTCTCAAATCCCCAAATTCCTAAATCCCCAAATTCTCAAATATCCAAATTCTTAAACCCCCAAATTCTCAAATCCCCAAATTCCTAAATCCCCAAATTCTTAAACCCCCAAATTCTCAAATCCCCAAATTCCTAAATCCCCAAATTCTCAAATATCCAAATTCTTAAACCCCCAAATTCTCAAATCCCCAAATTCCTAAATCCCCAAATTCTCAAATATCCAAATTCTTAAACCCCCAAATTCTCAAATCCCCAAATTCCTAAATCCCCAAATTCTCAAATATCCAAATTCTTAAACCCCCAAATTCTCAAATCCCCAAATTCCTAAATCCCCAAATTCTCAAATATCCAAATTCTTAAACCCCCAAATTCTCAAATCCCCAAATTCCTAAATCCCCAAATTCTCAAATATCCAAATTCTTAAACCCCCAAATTCTCAAATCCCCAAATTCCTAGATCCCCAAACTCCTAAATCCCCAAATTCTCAAATATCCAAATTCTTAAACCCCCAAATTCTCAAATCCCCAAATTCCTAAATCCCCAAATTCTCAAATATCCAAATTCTTAAACCCCCAAATTCTCAAATCCCCAAATTCCTAGATCCCCAAACTCCTAAATCCCCAAATTCTCAAATCCCAAAATGCAACAAACTCGTGAATGCCAAAATTCCGAAAACTCTCAACCTTAAAATTATCCGAACGATACCCAGAGCGAATAACTTTGAATTCGATTTGCATACGCGTCCGCCCGAAGGAAAATTATTCGATCGCCTTGACACTCTGCCAAAAAACAAAGAGATTCCGAAACGTATAACGAAAACTTAGAGGCGGATGTTAATTCTGTCCAAGTTTCTTTTCGGTGCACGATAAAACGGTAAGAAAAGAAGCTAATACTACCAACCCCGTAATTTTTTCGCCTTGGATCTCTCCGTACCAGTGCTTTTTGATGCCAAGAGATGTACAAGAAAATGGCGTAAGTGCCAGCGACCTCGGTCGTGATGAAGCCACTCACGTACAGCAGAAATGAGAATCCGTACCTGTAGGTGAAGGGCGGTCCCTGAAATCGCAAGATTGCGACGATGGTGTTCATTCGTATGAGTACGATACGGATAAGAAGCAATCTAAGCTGTCAGAGAAAATATAAAATCGAGAATTTCATATCTTACTTTCCTTGCTGTATTACTTGGATCTTCCTCGTAACGTAATTTATCTTCGAATTTACTGTGATTGGTGCTCGTTCCCACTAATTATACTTCTATTTTTTCTTTTACACTTTTCTGATAGTTTGATACTTCAATAGTCTGCTAGTTTCATATTTTGTTAGTTTGATAATTTGATAGTTTCATGGTCTAATACTTCAATAGTCTGCTAGTTTCATATTTTGTTAGTTTGATAATTTGGTAGTTTGATGATCTGATACTTCAATAGTCTGCTAGTTGGATACTTTGTTAGTTTGATAATTTGATAGTTTCATGGTCTAATACTTCAATAGTCTACTAGTTGGATAATTTGATAGTTTAATAATTTGGTAGTTTATGGTCTGATACTTCAATAGTCTGCTAGTTTGATAGCTCAATAGTCTGGTCTCCTAGTTAGGTACTTTGATACCTCCATAGTTCCATACTCTAATATTTTGATACTTTGAAATTCAATCATTATTATGAATTATTTGTTAAGTTAATTCTAACTATTTCCAACAACTTCTCCCTACTTTACCAAATATTGGAGCTCTAATTTTGAGAAGGTACATTCACAACCCGAATTTCAGAAAATTTTTATCGAACATTAATAAAAATTTCAAATATCAGTTTACTGAACTTGACGTTCAACCTTAAAGAAAATTAAAGCAAATACTAAAGCGATTCAGAAAGCCATAATTCACTGACCTGAAACGACGACCTTGCTCTGAGTTTACTGCCAACCTCAGCTTTGAACACAGATATGTACATCACCATTCCCACCAGCATTAACAAACCTGAAAATGGTTTAATAACTTTAGCTTTATCTCCGTGCAGCAGTTCTCGCGACAATTTCACGGAGGCTGACCAGCTTACTTAACCGGATTACTTAAACTTTTGCTCTCATTTACTCGTCAGTGTGTTCTCTACAAATTTGTGTTTGTATCAATGCAAACATTGGAGGCAAAGGTTTGTCGGATAACAGTTAGTTATGTAATTTTAATGTAGGTGCTTGTTTGTCTACCTATCAATCAGCAAGGTTCACACTTGTCACCCTATCAATCAGCAAAGTTGCCTCTATTTTATTACTTTCTTAATCCTGTCCAATTCCACATCTTTCTATTTTGTCATCTTCATAGTTCAATGGCAAAACTAAACTTGATGTTAATTCTGACAAATATGTTAAATAAAGAACATACATTTTTCGAAGTGTCATGTAATTCTAAAATCTGACGTCAAATACGAAATAACAAATGTAGAAATACTTGTGGTGTTTGTCAAGATCCACATACAGGGTTTGAAAGTACAAGGTTGTGGATGTACTCGCGATATCCCAAAGAAAGGTGGTACATAGAAAGTACTGTATGATATAAGCTAGTGTAGTTTATTACTCACCAGAAACTATGAAGACTACTCCAGCGACAAAGACGCAAAGTCTGTGTCTCGGGTGAGTAACGTGAGCAGTGAAGTAACAAACTTCAGCCAGCACGAGCAACGATGTTGCAGCGAAGAAGAACATCGCCGACTTGGTAACTGCGTCTGCGGGGAAAAAATATGGCCATGAACGGGCTGAACGAATGGGAAAACTTTCCGACCAAATTTTTTTACACCTTTTTTCACTCCTGCCGACCATTCTTCCGTTATTATACGAAAATATGAACGCCTCGACGAAAGAATGTCCGTAAACGTGATCAAATTTTCTTGAAATTCAATCCATTTGCTTTTCTTACGGTAACTTTTTTATATTTTTTTTTCAACCTTGTTTTTCTCTGTTCTTTAGGGGTTTCATTCTTATTTTCTCAAGATTGGGGTTGTTCGATTTTTTGGGGGAGGGTTTGAACGTTTGGAAAATTTGAAAAGTTGAAATTGGATTTGGAGATTTGGGTGATGGTAGTTTGGGGACTTGGGGAATTTGGGGGTTTGAGGATTTGAGAAATGTGGAGAGGTTGGAATTTGAGGATTTCGGAAGTTGAGGATGGAAATTGAGGGATTTGCAGATTTGGGAAATTGGGGATGTAGGAATTGGGGATATGTGGGAATTGGGGATATGTGGGAATTGGGATATGTGAGAATTTGGGATATATGGGAATTGGGAAATGTGGGAATTGGGGAATGTGGAAATTGGGGAATATGGGAATTGGGGGATGTGAAAATTGGGGGATGTGGAAATTGGGGGATGTGGGAATTGGGATATGTAGAATTTGGGATATATGGTAATAGGGATATGTGGAAATTGGGATATATAGAATTTGGGATATGTGGGAATTGGGATATGTGGGAATTGGGATATGTGGGAATTTGGGATATATGGGAATTGGGATATGTAGAATTTGGGATATGTGGAAATTGGGGAATGTGAGAATTCGAGAATGTGAGAATTTGCGGACTTTGAGAGTTGGAAATATGGGAATCTGGGGCCTTGAAAATTTAGGAAGTTAATTCGGATATTTGGATATTTGCAAACTTAAAAATTCGGAAATTCGTGAAGGGCAAAATTTCGATATTTAAAACTGGTAAAGTGAGAATCCAAAAAGGTACGATCATAGAAATCTAAAAAATGTAAAATTTAGAAAATTTGAAAACGTCTGAAAATGTCAAATATTTGTCTATTAGTCTCTAACATATGAAAGGCGTATTAGAAAAAGTTTGATATACTGTCACCCATATACCGTGTGAACAGGAGCGACGGATGATCTATAATTGCCTTTTATTTCACTCGATTCGAGCCAATTGATTTTTCCCGCAATAACGCGCGAATCGAAAAATCGAGATAGAGAAATTGTCGGATGCAGTTTGCAGGGCGGTAGATTCTCCTGTCTGAAAGCATTTTTCCGCCGAATATTTTATGTCCGTGTCACATTCCAATTCAGCAGTCAGACGGAGGACACCTAATCAACCCCTTTCAAAGGCATGTTTTCCCCCGTTCCATCTGTCTCATCATGCCTGTATTTTCCCCCTTCTACTCACATGGTATTGCCATGGTTGAATCGTTTGGATCCGGGCTGTACTCCTCGTTTGGAAAATAGTCAATGCTCGAACATTCGTACTCCATACGAGAACCTGCGAAACAAAATGGAACGATTTGTGTATCGGCAATAGCGTCATGCAGCTACATTTTTGCGACACGTTAATCTGCAAATTGTTCAATGACATAGCAAATGTGTGCTTTATTTCTGGCCGCATGCTCGTTGAATCGCGTGCATCCCGATGTTCTACCCTTGATACACGGTTTAGCTTTATACCTCTTTCATTTTACGTTCTATTGTCACCGGCATGGAGGCAGACTCGTTTGTTATACCCGTGTTGTTTCTTGCGAGCATACGTTACATGCAAATCGCATAAATTAGACGTCCGGTTAATCCCGGTCTCTGACCCGCTAATTCCTTTTGGCAAAAATTTGTTAATTTTCAAATCTTGTTTTCAAAGTAACCGATGTCCCTTTTTACCAATTTCGCAGTAGAAATAAATGAGGAAGACGAATGCAATTTACGCGTCGAGTCAGTGAATTATTGGATCTTCGTCGAAGCAGATCGATTTTTTTCATTTCTTCCGCGGGTTTGAATTTAATCGGAGGGAAGAAATCCGCGAGCTGTGAACTTCGAACGCCGGTTATTAGACTAGACTTCGTCGCGACGATTCCGTTTTGTACGATTTAATTAAACGATCGATACCCTGCTCCGCAAGCTATTATATCTTGTCGTGCTAAACTTCCGTTACACGTTGACCGGAAATAAAACGCTTCTGATTTAATATCGAAGAAGCTTGGATGATTAATGTGTTTATACTCTCCCGTCACGTGCAATTTTCGTTCAGAAGGAAAGTTACTTTGTTGAATTACTGGGAACAAAAATAAATCTATCTGGGTCTAAAAAGACTTAAGAACTTAATCTATAATATCGTCACACTTAATCTATAGTATTGTCACCAATTGGGTTCAATTTTAATAATCTTCATACTCAAGGAAAAATTTAAACAAAAAATGTAAGAATATAATAATGTATTGAAAGAAAAAATGTAATAATGGGTAAAAATTTGATGTGACATTAAATAAAAAAAGAATCACCCCATAATCGAATGAAATCGACGAACAAGGATACAGAAAAATAGAAGCGAGAATGGATAGGGCAGGCAATATTTCGATTCGCGAAAACGCAAACGCAATCGGTAAATTTTATTGGAATCATCCTTTGCATACCAATATTATTTGCACGGATTTGCTCTCGTAAATCCTGAAAATCAGTACACGTACGGATATACGATCCTCGTAAAGTGCTTAAACATCTGCTACGACGTTCATCTCGCGAAATCGAAATCTAAAAATGTGAAGTCGACTGCAGTTGCTGTATCGAACAAATGTTCTTTCTGTGCTGACGGTGAAGGATATGAGATCAAATGTATTCAAATACTTCTCAAAAAGAATCAGAAAAATAACATATCAAATTTTATTTATGTTGGATGCAATTTATAAGAAATCTGTTGATGTAATGTATTTTGTTTTAAGTTAAATATTTTGTAGGTATATATACTTTTTTTAACCACTGTCATATTCGTGAAATTTGTGTAATTTCATAAATAAGTTAAATTTGTTAAAATTGTTAAATGTGTTGAATTTGTTAAATTTGTTAAAAATCTGAAATTCTTAAATTTCACAAAAATCGTTAAATGTGACGAGTTCTGACAGTCGACTATGTTCAATAACGTGTATGAAATGTGAAATTAAAACGAACGTTTCGTAAAATATATCGCCTAGAGTTTGAAGTATTCAGAATCGCGGAGGCAACGCTAAGTTGGAACCGTTGATAAAGCACGCTCGTGTTTTCACCGTATTTACCTTCGATAATTATCGTTAACACATTCGAGACCAGCGATGCAGCGTGCATGTCCTCCACTATCTGTCCGACGCAACCAACGATGCACCAGATGCATCTTGTACGGAAATTAATATTACCCGACGGTACATGCAAAATTATCGGCGAAAGTTCTATTTAAGTAAAGCAACAGAGATAAATTTAAAACGCGTACAATCAGCGTGCCATTGTTCAAGTGCAAATTGTTCTGCAATTAGAGGCGCTGGATATTGAAGGACGCAATTAATTGATTCTTTGCAACGAAATATTGGTCGTTTGCAAAATTATATAAATGTGAAATTATTGGATTTCTATATTTACAAATTTTTATATTTGTAAATTAAATGTTTGAATACACGAATTCTTTTTCTAGATTCCTTGATCAACCAGAATTAAATTTCTACATTCCTTAATCAAAATAACTCGACCAGAATTTTTCTGGCATGTCCACTATTGAATCCAAATTTCTAATCCACAAAAAAATTCCTCGCAAAGTTCCACGAATCGAGGAAGGAATTGGCTTGGATTCCAGGGCAGTAACAAGTTCGTGTGCATTACATCGTGCATGATCGATCACCAGTTGCCGTTCGGAATTCCGAATAAAATCCAAGGTATCGTATCCGACTAAATCGTTTCTAAAAATTATCCACAAGGGGGCACATAGCGAGGACTTTTGCAGTTACCAGGTACATGGGAATGTCGAAGGGAGTGCGGGGAATTGGGTTGGCAGGCGTGGAACAGTCATTTCCGGTTCGTGCCGGAAGTCAGCCGTATTGCCTCCCTTCGACTGCTCTGAATCGATATTCCAGGTTCGTTGCCGACGTGCTCACTGACAGAAGCATATAATAGAAATAATAACTCGACGTTGCTGCTGTACTGACCACTGTTCAACCGTGACCGAAGGACCGGATGTGCACCGTCTCTTTTGGCAACTTCGCCTTTCTTCCAACCTCCAAAGTCGAGCTTTTCTAACCGCGAGAAGTTCGCAAATAATATTTTACCTAAACGAAAAATGAAAAATTACCTTTATTTTTATAATACACCAATAATTGTTGATCATAGAAATTTTCGAATTTCTAAACGGAGTTTTTAAAAAATGCGGCGTCTTAATAAGAGATTGCAGATAACCAAAATGGAATCCGCTGAGAACTTTTTCAATCTACGGCTGTAATTGGAAAGTATATCGAACGTATTTTAATTAAAATTTCCATTTCTTCGCGCACGAGGGATCAACCCCGTAACCCACAAATTAGTTACTGCAGTGTTAAAATAAAGAACGTTGTTACATACATTCCGTATTTAGCGATCTTCGGTTATACAAATGCAGGTATAAAACTTTTATGCAAAAATTGAACTGTGTGTTATGAGACTGCACAAGGGGTTGAAGAACGGGCACACGAGATCTCGAGCGTGGGATAAAGTTTACAACGAAATTGGATCGTTCAATTTATAACTGCTATGGGGGAAACAGGTACGTAGCGTGACCCCGTATATCCCGGGGTGATATTATTTAACATCAGCTCGACTAATTGGTACAAACGGCTCGGGCTACCTCTTGGTACCCGTTAGCAACAGTAAGCCGGGCACGATTACTCTATTAAATGTCCGGAAACATTTGTCACAGACATGGAGTTTTAACGTCCAGGTTCGTGACTATACGACCCTTGTATTCGATAACAACGTTTAACTCATGCGAATTCGCAATCACGTTCGTGTTATCTGCTTTAAACAGTTACAATGTTCGGCATTTTGCATTTTTTCATTTTGATCGATTATGTCTTTCAACACACGATGTTTCAATGTTATAAATATTAACCTTTTCAGATCAATTTTCTGATGTACAAGTGTGATGTACAGTTTTGGCAAAGAATCTTTGTTTAAATAAAATAAATGTAGCAGTAAGGTATTCTCTTTGAAACTCTGCTGACAAAGAATCACCCTTTGTTTAAATAAAATAAATATAGTTATAAATGAATAGAGTTCCAAGATAAACTTTCAGCAAGGTACTTTTGAAGTGATTGTTAATAAAGAAGGAATTCAGCGACTTTATGGAGCATTGAGAACGATTTGTAGCGAAGGAGATTGTCTTTAATAGAGCCGGTCATCGTCTCCTTCACGCAATTCCGACCCCTTGTTCCTTTTCGCAGGAGCGAAGAAAAATTCGTGTGACTTCGAGCGCGATAAGAAGTTAGATAAGGAGGAGCATCTCCTCCATCGGTACTTCTATTTCTTTTTCGTTTATTTCTTTATCGGCAGTAGTTGACGGAGAGCGGTTTCCGGTGCCGTCCGTAACGAGTCATTTCCGACCTACTGTACTCATCTCCTTCAGACTTCTACCCCGAAGCGTTATTTCCATCGAAAGAGCTGAACAGGAATCACAGAACGCTTACCGAATATTACTGGTTAAATGCTTTCCACCTTCCTATGGAAAAAAATGGGGTAACAAACTTTTGCTGGTTGTTTTACGAAATTACGGTAAATTATCTGGGAATTGCCTTTGATGTATAAAATCTGACAGTACTATAAAATATTTACAAAATTTACTTGATCTATAAAATATTGTACTGTACCTATATTTTACTGTATTTACATGTAAAGCTACGTGTGAAAAGGTATGAATCTTTCATCAAATTTTCGTACAAAATTTGCGAATTGTAACAAATAGTAATTCTAACATATTAACATAGATAATAATTCCACTTGAATTATTATATCCACTTACTATGTAATAAAAATGTAAATATACAAAACAGCTGTTTGCAGAATTGAACCAGTTTGCAGAATTCTTAATTGGACTTTTTGATTCGTTGTAACACAGAGACGGTTTTCGTTAAGCTTTGAACGCGAGTGACACAGCAGGGAAATATTGAATTATAAAACAGTAAAGCAAGGAGCTACGGAGCAAAAAACGTTCTTGCAACGTAATAAAATCCTCGCACGCAGTGGAAGAAATATGCACGTTTCATTACATTACGTTGTACGTACTGTATATGTCATGTTTGGTTCAAGAGATGGCAAAGCGAAATGGTAATCCATTTTGAGTATTATGAATTAAACGTCATTCTGTGGTGCTCATCAAGAGGGTCCTCTGTGACGGAATCGGAAAATCAATTATCAAAAATGTACTTAAATTCCATAATGAATTTCGTTGTAGCGAATGAAAGTACGTATCAAGTTCCAAGTATCAGGTTTCAGGTGTCAAGTATCAAGTTTCAAGTTACAAGTATCAAGTTTCAAATATCAAGTTTCAAGTTCCAAGTATTAGGTTTCAGGTATCAAGTATCAAGTTTAGCTTGAGTGTGTCACTTGTAGTTTGAGTGCGTCATATGCAGCTTGAGTGCGTCATCTATAGCTTGAGTGCATTATTTGTAGTTTGAGTGCGTCATCTGTAGCTTCAGTGCGTCATATGTGGGTTGAGTGCGTCATATGTAGCTTGAGTGCGTCATCTATGGCTTAAGGCGTCACTTGTAGCTTGAGTGCGTCACTTCTAGTTGAAGTGCGTCACTTGTAATTTGAGTGCGTCATCTGTAGCTTCAGTGCGTCATATGTGGGTTAAGTGCATCATATGTAACTTGAGTGCGTCACTTGTAGCTCAAGTGCGTCATCTATAACTTGAGTGCGTCATCTATAGCTTGAGTGCGTCAGCTGTAGCTTAAGTGCGTCATCTGTAGCTTGAGTGCGTCATATGTATCTGTTTGGCATATGTGTCCCATTAGAAATTCGCGTCGTTTAATCGTCAGTACTGCCGTAAGAGATACAGATTTTCATAATAATGTTTTTCGATATTTCGCTGAAAAATGTAGAGGAGAAAGAACATATTTGATTGTTGACCGTAACGAAACATTTACTATGTCGCCAAAGGACTGCAAATTATAGCGCTGGAATATCCAGGCAGTATCACGACTCCGTTTAGACATTAATATGCAAAGCTTGAAGCACGTACAGCTACGTGTCCAGCGATGCAGCTAAGCCTGGGCCAGCGTGCACCTCGACAGCAGTGTCGCAAACTATGGAAGTTAACAGAAAATAAAAAGATTTATAATTTTCATGCACCAGGAATAAGTAATACGCGGTCGTCCGACCGCGGAATTAAAACTGCTAGAAAAACACGGGCGAACGTGACGTTTTATTATTGCCGAAGCGATGCGTTTCGGTTCTTTTCCGTCGGTGATAAACGAATAACCTGCGTCAAGGATACGTTTAGAACAATTAAAATCGTGATCGGTGACTTTTCTCGGGGAATTGATATTCGGGAATCGTGGAATTAAGGGATTTGGGGATTAGGGAATTAAGGGATTTAGAAATCTAGGAATTTAGCGGTTGGGGAGTTTAGGAATTTAAAAATTTAGTGGAGACTTATGGTTTAAGGAATTTAGGTGTTTGGGAGTTAAGGATTTTGGAATTTGGAAGGTAAGGGATTTAGGGATTTAGGAACCTGGGGATCAGGGGGTTTAAGTAAGTAATTCGGTTAGTAGGGAATTTAGAAATTTGGCAATTTGGAAATATGAGAATTTGGGACTTTGGAAATTCGGAGAGTAACTCGGTAAGTAAGGACATTTGCAACATATTGAATTTAGGAACTCTAATTCCATGTCTACCAAAGTAGTGCTTGAAAAGTTCAAAAATTTGGGGAATAACTTGCAAAGTTATTTCACTAAAGTGAATTGAAAAATACAAAATTTGAGAAAGTCTGCAAATCTTTGCAAATGGTACTCGTAAATAAACTTAAACCACGTCGCCCGCAAATGCTCGGAAATTTTCAAATTAGCGAAGTTAAAACCTAAACACGTGTGTGTAAATAACCTTGCCAGCATTAGTAGTTTAACGATTGCAGAAGAATTCCAGAAAAAGTTAGCGCCGAACAAATTCCAGCAGAGGCCATTATTCAGCCATGAGGACTGCACGTATTAAAGTCGGACGTTACTCGAGGGATCTCGTAAGTCTTGCCCGTTAAATATTTAAGAAAACTGCGCAAAACGACTATGCAAAACAGCCGTAGCTGTGAAACTGGCGACGATACCTCGAAATGAAGGATACACTTTTTAAAAGCGTAATTCGCCGTTGGAAATTTTACACTCGTGAAAAGTCTGACGAATACAACGCGATAAAATGGGAGTAAACCATTAGCGATAGTCGTTTAATTCTATTAGTGTAATGCGTGCTGGAAAAACTGTCACGTTGGAAAAACGTTGCGAAATATTCGCCGGACACCGGAGAGTGTTTATGAACAGTTTTAGAAGAGTTTCGGAATATGTGGCTCCCGAGAGACTCTGAAACTAAAAGTTAATCTCTGCGATGAAAAAATGTGGAGATAAACGAATTTTCTGCTAATTGTTTAATGGTTTCTTGCTGTGGGGTCGTGTGGCCATTACTTTTGATAAATTCAAGATTTTGTGGAAGTTATTTCTTGGAAGTGTATTTTGATAAAATTATTTGATGATTTAACAGGTGTGCCATTAACACTTTAATGGCCGTTAAAGGGGTAGGCAGGGGTAGGTAGTATTTTTGAAGAATTAATTTTATAAAATTTTGTTTCCCAAAGTCAAATTTTCCGATTACCCAAATTTCCAACTTTGCAAATTTGTAATTGCCCCTATTCCCAATTCCCCAAATTTCTACCTCCTCAAATTTCTACCTCCCCAAATTTCTACCTCCCCAAATTTTCTACTCCCCCAATTTCCACTTCCACAAATTTCTGCCTCCTCAAAACAGAAAAAAGTGGTAGTCGCAATTTCAGAAAAGTGGCAATTTCTGGTCAATGAGTAACGGTCCGTGCGATCGTGGCTTTTATCCGTTAACACGGTACCTTGGCAAAATCCTCGAAAGACAAATTAGATTTCCTTAAATACGATTTTCCCCGTGAAAGTGCTCAGATGCGCTTTCAAAGAAAGCCCCAAACAATTTTCACGACGATACTTGGTGAGTTTTTCAATTTTCGTTGTACCGATTTCTCTCGCATTAATGCACGAAATATAAAATCGGATTCTGTGAAAGCGATCGGTAATAACATCGAAGTGGATTTGACTCGGATAAAAATCCGTGCCCATTATTTCACGTCGAGTCGCCCGCAACTTTGTCCCAATCTGATTACACGTTTGAAAATTTACTTAATTAATTTCTTGCTGCGTTCTCTTTTTATCGAAACTTTCTTCCCAGAAATTACACAATAATCCTTCCTTTTTTCTACTTCTGCACTAAACCGATTACGGGTCAAGCTCATTCCAGCAATTATAAAAAGCATTATTTTATTTACGGAAAGCGAGACTAAGCTTTAGGTTCTGATATTTTAATGTTCCTACTGCACCAGACTTACTCGTATTACCTCTGTTTTATGAATATGCAATGATTTTAATCTTTCAAATTACGTTTTCAACAACTGGAACAGCTTGGTAACTTCAACCTCAACATTTGATTCGTCTGATCAAGTTCTAGGACCTTTAGCTCATAGCTTATTCAATGGGAAACTTTGAAATTCATTAGATAATTACTCCTCTTGGAACAGGTAGTATCGTGTACGAAATGTATTGTCAAATTTGTTAAATTTATTCAAAGTGTATTTTCAGATGGTCACATGGATGAGGTTATGTATTATCAAATCATTTGCAACTTAAATGACAGTAAATGACAATGTATATAATGGTACATGTACAATGTACATAAATAATGTACCATGTACAATGGACAATGTAATGGACAATGTAATGGACAATGTAAATAATGTAAAATGTACAATGTACATGTACAATGCAAGTAATAGTAAATGTACAGTGTAAGTGTTATTATATCTATAATACAAATAATAGTAAGTGTACTATCAGATGGTCACATCAATCAGGTAATGTATTATCATGTGCAACATAAATGACAGTAAATGACAATATAAATCCTAATAAATGTACAATGTAAATAACAGTAAATGTAAATGATAATACGTACAAATAATAAATAGTAAGTTACCAAATGATCACACCAACAAGGTAATATCAAACGTAAATGCTAGTAAATACTAGTAAACAATGTAAGTGACATTAAATGTGTAAATGCTAGTGAATGTGGAGTAGAAGTAACAGTAAACGTAAATTCTTGAAATAGTCCGATTCGTCAAGAGGGACATTAAGCCCCGAATATCTGCGATGGTAATTATGAGACGAAGTTGGCCGCATAAAGTGAACCGGAAGTACTTACTTGTAGCAACGCAGACCCTCCACAGGCCACTGTAGGTAACTTTGCTGTCAGGTTCCGCAGAAACGTTCGATGAAGTTTTCGGCAGTTTCTCTTCCGTTAGAAGCCATTCTCCCGTACTGATGGCGACCGTGACGACGATCAATGATAGCATCGCAGAAAGACCGGAAGCAATACCGAGACCACCACCACCGGCGTTATTGCTGTTTCCGTCGACGACTACACTGCCAGATGCACCGGTAACACCCCCAGCACCAGCACTTGAACCGGCACCGCCGAGGTTGTCGCAGCACCAACAACACCAAGACATCACCACGTGCCCTTTTGTCACGGGGACATCCCACCACCAATGATCACTTATATTTCGATTCTTACGATTAATCTTTGAAACTTGAAATTTTCCAATTTTCAGTGTCACCGGTTTTCAAGTAGAAATATTATACGTTATAATTCTCATGGTTGCAACTTTTCATAGATTTCCAACTGTTGCAAAAAAGATCCTGTAAGATCGGTAGAGTCAACTGTTGAAGTTTAATTCGTCTATTCGAATAATTCCGAGATGAACACTTGGACGAAGTTAAATTTGACGGGCGAGCGTCATTTATTCATAATTCCGTGGAAGTTTGTATTTGAAATATCGCCGCCAGGTAAAAGGTTATCCACCATTTATTACGAACACACCGGTTGACGTGTTCCTGGATAGGAAACTCGAGAGGGTTCCGTTGAGAGTCGCACACCCTCCTGGCTTTCTAGAAGTTCGTAGTTCGCAGTTCTAAGTTCGTCAAGGTGGCGGCAGTCGTCCTTTCTCCAACTCTGTAACAGAAAGCGTCAGTCTGGCTAAGATTTATGAGGTACATGTGCTGTTGCTCGAAACATTTCGAGAATTTAAGATGCATTAACTGAAATTCATAAATCTACCGATGCCTGGAATTTCTGAAATTCAACGCTTTGCGAATAAGTTTCGAGGGTGAACGGTCTCACGGTTTAATCCTCGTTCTAAAGTGCGAGCTTTCTTTATTTTAGTTAGTTTTTCTTCTTACTTTGTCGCGAGGAATTTTAACTGCTTGGACACGGTTTACGTAATGAGATCGGGTTGAGGTTTACGTTCTTTTAAATTTATGGTCAAATTTTTCAGATTTTTCTTCATTTTACTTATTCGTTTCATTTGGGATACTTATTATTTTTAGAGTAGTATATTTTCACTGAGATATTTTTAGTGATCACTGTTGTTTTGTGTGATAATATTGGGGACTTACATATGAATTTACAGATTTCGTAATTTGAGAAAGTAGAAATTTAGAATATAGGGATTTTGTAATTTGGGAATTTGGGATTTAGAAATTCGGGAAAGTAGAAAGTTGAAATCTGGGCATTTGGTAATTTAGGTATTTGGGATCTAGGGATTTGGGACAGTAGAAATTTGAAATCTAGGGATTTTGTAATTTAGGAATTTGGGATCTAGGGTTTTGGGACAGTAGAAATTTCAAATCTAGGGATTTGGTAATTTAGGAATTTGGGATTTAGGGATTTGGGACAGTAGAAATTTCAAATCTAGGGATTTGGTAATTTAAGAATTTGGGATTTAGGGATTTGGTAATTTAGGAACTTGGAATCTAGGGATTTGGTCATTTAGGAATTTGGGATCTAGGGATTTGGAAGAATAGAAATGTGAAATGTAAGAATTTGGGAATTTTTATTAATTTGGGATCTAGAAATTAGGGAAAGTAGAAATTTGAAATCTAGGGATTTGGTAATTTACAAATTTGAAATTTATAGAAAATAAAATGTATAATAATTAACGTGTGTAATTATTATTTAAAAACTTGAGAATTAGTGTTTTTCCTTGTCCCACCATAATCATTCTCCCCCAGTCACACCCAGATTTTTCCTTTTGTTTCAATCGACTTGTTCCTCCATCGAATCGAAAAATCCGAGCTCGCAACCGAGCTTTCGATAATCCCCGACAGACTAAGAGTCTAAAAGTGGGCGGCGCAGTAAAAGGAGGTAACGCCTGATGAAAAGTCGCGATCTATAGGGCATTCGAGAAAAAGCTCATCTTCGAGTTCGCGGATTAAGCTAATAGAAACCTCCATGAAATTTATGAAACTTTATACAGTGACGAGCTTAAAGAAGTTCAATTTCTGTTCTGCAACCTGCGCCAATACGTCGATTCAATTATGATTAAAGTATTAACGAAATGTTTAAAGATAGAGAAACTGATAGCGATTTCTCCATGTACGATTCTTTAATCCCGGTCTTCTTTTTTTTGTAGCTCGAAAGCTAGAATGTGCCGCGTCGAGGATACTCGAGCATTGCCGAGTCGACTAACTCAAGAGAGCACGATAATCCAACGAGGCTTTGACACTTGACAATCTTGTGGGCTTCTGTTGCAAGGTTCTTATACGTTTCGACGTGGACCTCTCCGATTCCCTGTATTATAATGATCTCTGCCTTTGTTTCGACCGTTGCACTCGATACACTCTGTGTATCGAAGGAAACGATACTCGATTTTAATTGCATGGGCTGTGTGACTTTGAATTTTTGTTACAGATCTTACGATGGACCATGTATACATTTAAGATTTAATTTTTGCTATGGCTTTTTAATGTTCCAATTTTCCAATTTCCCATTTTCCCATTTTCCCATTTTCCTATTTCCCTGTTTCCCTGTTTCCCAAGTTTCCAATTTCCCAATTTTCCCATTTCCCACTTTCCCAACTTCCCGATTTTCCAATTTTCTAATTTTCCAATTTCCCAACTTTCGAATTTTCCAATTCCCCAAATTTCCACCTTCCCAAATTTCCACTTCCCCAATTTTCTACTGCCCCAATTGCCACTTCCCCAATTTTCTACTCCCCCAATTTCCACTTCCCCAATTTTCTACTCCCCCAATTTCCACTTCCCCAATTTTCTACTCCCCCAATTTCCACTTCCCCAATTTTCTACTGCCCCAATTGCCACTTCCCCAATTTTCTACTCCCCCAATTTCCACTTTCCCAATTTTCTACTCCCCCAATTTCCACTTTCCCAATTTTCTACTCCCCCAATTTCCACTTCCCCAATTTTCTACTCCCCAATTTCCACTTCCCCAAATTTCTACCTCTTCAAATTTCCATCTCCCCCAATTTCTAACACTTCAAATTTCTCTCTCCCCGAATTTCCAGTACCCCAAATTTTCCAATTCTCAAATTTCCTATTTGCCCAATTTCCCAATTTCCCAATTTCCCAATTTCCCAATTTCCCAATTTCCCAATTTCCCAATTTCCCAATGTTCCAATATCCCAATTTTCCATCTCCCCAAATTTCCACCTCCAAAACTTCCTGTCCCCCAATTTTCCATCTCCCTAAATTCCACCCCCAAAATTCAATTTCCCCGAATTGCCCCAAATGCGTACGTCGGCAATTTTTCAAATTTAATCGCCGCGGATAAGAATGCTTTCCGTAATTTCGTTTCAGAGTTATTTGGTGTCGGGAAAACTTCCAAAGTAATGTTCGCAGGTGCGGTCGTGAGGTGTGCACGGTCACACGGCTGTCTGCTCGCAGGGTGCGAATGCATGTTGCGGTTTTATCGAAATATCGCCGGCTACAGAGAGACTAATAGAACTTCCCTAGACTGGTTTCGCGTGGCAGCACGTGACTTCTAGTTCCTACTTTTCGAATGGATGCTTGATAAGTGACTTTTCCGAGTTAGAGTACTCTAACTAGACTGCTTTACTAGAAGATACAGAGGTTGCTCGTGATTTTACCACACTGTAAACCGCATTATCGGATTAGTTTAATTTAATATCGGTGTTGAAGTGTTCAAGGATCGTTGGTAATTATTGTCACGGTTGTATACCATTTATGAAAGTGAAACTAATTAAAATTAAACGTTACAATCGATTGTTTCACCTGTTCGCTAGTTTATGTAACGGGCTGCTATAAATAGCTTTATCAATTTAACTGAATTACGTAACTGAAATGTTAATTAACCGATACTGTACTAGTGTTTCCGAATAACAGAAACTGAAGACTATTTTTAATAATCTAGTCATGTGCATTAGTTATTTCTACTGTGGTTATTATTGATAGACTGTCGAGAATATGGCTTATTTTTCCAATCGTTTAATTCCAATAATAATTTGACTTTGAATTTTGTTGAAATTCTGCTGACGAACAAGTCGACTCGTCAAAACAGTGCGAGGTTAATATTTCATGTATAGTTGAATATTCCCATTTATTGTTACATCTGCATTATTCGGAAACATTGATTTCACGTTGCTGATTATTAATGATCATAACACTCCATATATTAATAGAATTCCACGTTCGGATAAAATTGCGAGTCGAAACATTTGCCGAATCGCGTTTTCCAAGTGCCATGTTTTATTTCCGTTTCAGGAAAAAAGGCTTCTCCATGTACCTTCGCAAATAGGATGCTGAAGGTTTTATTCGAGTAGCAGAAAAAAATCCTAGTTTCCACCGATTAAAAGACTAAGTTCGTTAAAATTCGACAGAAAATATTGAAGAGAAATCTAGAGAAAAATAATTCATTAAAAATATTGTCGATTATTTTAGTTTCTGATCGCGTCCGACTGCTCGTCGAGATTTTCCGGCAAAAAAAAAGATCGAATAGTTACGTGAAATGATTTGATGGTGTATGTATAAACACTAGGGAAGTTTTCAGAAGTTCTTTGAAACGTTCTTTTCAAGCCGAGAATTCTCGGTGAGTTTCGCGCAACCTACTTCGAGAAAAACGTTTGGCCAGGCTATAAGAAGCTCCTGTACTGTAGTGCATCATGAGAATGATTCAACTTCTTAATCTGAGCCGTTTGAGATGCAAATGCACCTTCTTCGCTCTCTTCCTGTACTTTAAAGTAGTACTTTCCAAACTTCTTTTTAACTTTGGGCCAGAGACCGGAAATTGGCATGGTTCGTCAGAAGAGAGATCCACTTTCCCTTCGGGTAATGGATTTTCACTTACAAAATCGCAAGTATCATCGATATCACAGGGATTTTTATTACGTGTAACGAGTGGGAGAATATTCTGGGGATGATCTAGGGAGGATCGAGGGGAAATAATGGGTGGTGGTTTAAAGTCCCCAAGGAATTTTAGGTAGAATATAGGTAGGACCTGTGGAGATCCAGGTATAAGTGTTGTTAGAATCAAAGAATTCTAGAGACAATCTAGGTAGAAACTGTGGAGATCCAGGTATGAGTGTTGTTAGTATCAAAGAATTCTAGGGACAATCTAGGTAGAAACTGTGGAGATTCATGGTCGAGTGTTCGTGGTATTAAAGATACTAGAGATAATCTAGGAATTTGTGCAGATCCTGAGTATTGGTAGTATTAGAGGAGATTCTAGGGATAATTTAGGAATTTGGTAGATCAGAAACTGGGGAACGTAGAAATTTGGAATAGGGATTTGGTAATTTAGGAATTTGGGAAAGTAGAAATTTGGAATATAGGTATTCGGTAATTTAGGAATTTGGGAAAGTAAAAATTTGGAATCTAGGTATTTGGTAATTTAGGAATTTAGCAAAGTAGAAATTTGGAATACATGGATTTGGTAATTTAGGAATTTGGAAAAATAGAAATTTGGAATCTAGGTATTTGGTAATTTAGTGTACTATTGCATAATACACCAACTTTCACGAAGGAAATTTTGCGAAAATATTTCCCTATAGTAATCGTTCATTTGATCGGTGTAAACGCGAATTACGAAATAAGTGGTAAATGTTCGTATATGTTCGTATAAACGAAAAATAGTTCTTTTTCGCAGCGTCGGTTCTTTCTCCCGGGGAAAAATGTTCGGAATCGATCGTGGTTGTTTGCAGAAAAGCTTCGTTATACGCGGATAATGAGGCAACGAAGGGGCGAAACTGCGCCAAACACGAGCAGAACTGTTCCCTAACGAAGCATGTGGCTCAAGAAGAAGTAATCGTGCAAGCGATATCATTGCGGTCACGTCATTCGACTCTAATTGCAATCGGTTTTCCTATTATTCACTGCGATTACCTAAACAAGATCCTACTACCATCTACTGTTTGCTGCGAATTCCTTCTAATCGATGCACTTTGTGATAAAACTTTCTCTACTTTTTTATTTTATCGTTCATAGCTTTGACATTTTCATAGTTTCATACGGTTCGTCAGTAAGTGATGATTAGACGAATCATTAGATTCCCAACGAGTGTAAGTGGACTGCATCTAAATGAATTTCACTTCGAACGACCGAATTTGTTACTTGATACTTGAAACTTGATACTTGATACCTGAAACCTGATACTTGGAACGTGAAACTTGATATCTGAAACTTGATACTTGACACCTGAAACCTGATACTTGGAACTTGATACGTCCTTTTATATTTTTAAATAGTAAATTATGTTTATTGCACTCTCCTACAGTTTATAAAATATCTGTTCCATGAGGACAGTTCTTAAAGAAGCTCTAAGGGTGACATTTCTATTCATGAAAATCCTATTTCCAGGAAGAAATATTTTTCTGAATGAAGAAAGCCTGAAGAGAGGTTTTCAAAGAGAAACGTGACCAGCGAAATAGCATGCAAATTGTTGCTTTTTAAGAACCAATAAAACATAATCAACAAACGAGTATTCGGTTTAATGAATTTACACCCCGTTTTTTTAATTTTGTACAAGAAATAATTTAATCACAAATAAAAGTTGAAAGTAAAAGTTCCAAGACCGTGAAAATCGGTGAAAAAAGATAAAAATACATTCGAGTGCTTACGTGACAAAATATTTCCACATATGACCACATATTTGTAATTTTCATTGTACGTACGTCAAGTGCGTGGACGTTTCACCCAATATTATTTAGTGAAATGCTTTTGTTTCCGACATACATATTGACTGCCCGATAATTCGTTAAACAAAAGAGTATTTATTTAACAAATTCCTGTTTGTGGTTGTAAATTTAATACCGTGTTGGTAATAAACAACGAAAAGCTTGTAATTACAGTAATGAAACATTCGAAATGGTCCTGGACCTCTCCCTTTGAGCCTTTAAAAAACGTAATCCTGTACCGTAATGAGAAATGTCGTGAAATAGAAACATCTTGAATAAACTGACCCTTTGAAGTGATAACAGGAACGAGATGTAATACGAATTATGATATGAAAGCGCCGAATTAATTAATGCCTCTGGGAATGTACGTTCATTGTACATATTCATCCGCTGTACGATATTTCGTACGTACGCGTTAACTGTTTTTCAATGCGAACGTAACGCGTATCGATTTTACGTGAAATGTACAGTAGCGAGCACAGAACTGTACAGAAAATGGCGAGGTAAGGAACGATAAATTCACAAATTATTATGCTTGCTTTCTGAAGTCTAAACTTGTGAATTTGGGAACTCATGGTGGAAAATTGAGATGTTTTGAAATGTTGGAATTGGGGAATTCAGAATGTTATTCATTTGGGAATTTTTTAATGTTACAATGTTTCAATTTTAGAACTTCCCACTTTCTAAATTTAGGAGGTTCCCAATTTTCCAATTTCCTATTTTCCCAATTTCCCACTTTTCCACTTTCCCATCTCCTCAATTTCCCATTTTCCCAATTTCTCATTTCCCCAATTTCTCATTTCCCCAGTTTCTCATTTCCCCAATTTCTCATTTCCCCAATTTCCCATTTCCCAATTTCCCATTTTCCCAATTTCCAATTTTCCCAATTTTCCACTTTTCCAATTTCCCATTTCCCAATTTTGCAACTCCCCCATCACTCAATTCCCCAAATTTCTATCTCCCCAAATTTTCTACTTGCCAATTACCCATTTCCCAATTTCCCATTTTCCCGATTTCCTATTTTCCCTAATTTCCAAATATCCCAATTCTCAAATGTCCCAAGTTCCCAAATTCCCAAAATCTCAATTTCCCAAATTTCCACGTTCCAAATACCCAAATTTCCAAATTTCCCAACAACACCAAATCCCCACTACCCCCTCACCGATCAGTGCACGCGTACTTAAACCACTCTAAAACGCGCAATTTAAAACTCTACCCTGCACTAAAAAGTTTCATCAGCGATAGATGGATTTTGATTCCATTAAAACCCATCTCTTCCTTGACCCTCGATCTTCTTTTTTCAGAATATACAGGATGATATTTTGTATTGCGCGTTACGCGAGCTTACGTTCTGTTCTCTTTTGACTAGCTCCTAATTAATCGGATTATAAGTAGCGTCAGCGAAATTGATTTTTGCTAAAGGAAGTTGAAAGCACTCATCCTTTTTACCGAGCCAGCCATTGACTGCCACCTCTTCTACCTCTATTTTCATGGACTATCAGAGAGACTGAAAACGATTTAATTCGATCCTTTCCACCCCCTTTTTTCACGCTTTCTTCAAAAGGATTATGTTATCTTCACAATTTGTAAATATCTATTTTCGGAAATTTTTTAAATTGCTAAAAGTTCCTTCTAAAAATCTTCGATAAACACGGTTTTATTTATTGATACACTTTTAGTATGACTGGTAAGAATAGTTGGATTGTTGAAATAGTTTAACAAAAATTATTCAGCGAGAGTTTTTATCAATTCTTTAAAGATCGTTAAATTCAATGTATGTTTAAAATTTGAAGTTTAGTTATTAATTTTTAATATCAAGATTTTAAACGTTTCACTTGAAAATGAAAGCCTAAGCGATCCAACGATCGATCACGCGATGAAACTTTTTAGAATCGTTATATTCCGATCGTATATCTGAAAGAGATTCGTTTTTGTGCTTCACTTCCGCCCGGAGTGCTTCCCGCTTTCCTTTCCCTTTCTTTTTCCTGTTCTTTTTAATGAAAAATATCGAGAGTGCGGCACGCTGCCAGACTTTTACTCTCAGATATTTTTAAAGACAGTTTTCAATACCCGCTGGATGAATATTTGCTCTACGGCTATCAGAAAAAAAATCAATAAACGCTTCTTCCTTGTAAACGTACATTTTTCAAATTATTTTTCACGTTTCACGACGTATTATCGACTGACACGTATTTCGACGTTATTGTTCTCTATTTTATTTCGCGCTCGACGCACGGTTATTTCGATAAATCGTACACTCGATGTATAAATCTCTCGCACCACTTTCGAATTGCAAAATGTGGAATTAAACGTGGAGACACTGTTTCGAAATTAAAATGTGCGGAATATTTTGAAATTACTCGTCGTGTAGAATCTTTTAAAATTAAAACAATCATGGAGAATCTTAAAATTAAGGGACGCGTAGAATCTTTTAAAATTAAGAGCCATATAGAATGTTTTATAATTAGAACAGTCATGTAAAATCTTTTAAAAATGTGTCTTATAGCATTGTTTAAAATTAAGAGCCATATAAAATCTTTTAAAATTAAAAGTCATGTAAAATCTTTTAAAATTAAAAGACATGTAGAATCTTTTAAAATTAAAGCAGTCATGAAACATCTTTTAAAGTTAAAGCAGTGATGACAAGTCTGTTAAAATGAAGAGATATCTTCTAAAATTAAAAGAGTATGATTCAAACACAGGGTTGTTAAAATGTGAAAAGGTAGATTTCCGGAAGAAAATATCCGATTGAATATTCCGTAGTCGTAACGTTTTCCCCGATCTGTATTTTCAAGAGGGCCGTTCTATTCAGGTGATATTTTTGGTCGTCGAAAGATTCTGTAGGCGAGTCGGCAGGCGTTGAGGTCAACCCCCGAGGGTTAACATCGTCCCCGCCATTTATAATCATGTGTGCTCGCACACGGACAGCTTCTGTGGTCGAGAAAAGGCCGAAAATTTATCGAGATCCCTGTAAGACAAGTAAACGACCCGAGCAAACTTGCTTTTGCTGGATATTTCAAAAGTCTGCCATAAAGGGACGAAACCTTATCTTCGCTATTTGTTTCGTCGACAAATTTTCTTATTATCAATTTTGAATTATATCGACTGTTGTGCAATGTCCTTTCTTGTTGAACTAAATCGATTGTTGTTGGAGTATATCAATTTTTATTAAATTAAATCGGTTTTTGTTAGATTAAATCGATTTTTATTGGATTGAATTGATTGGTGTTTGATTAAATTCATTTTTACTAGATTCAATCAATTGTTGTTAGATTATATGGATTTGTATTCGATTAAATTGATGTTTGATTAAATTCATTTTTACTAAACTAAATTTTTACTACAGTAAATTGTTATTAAATTAAATCAATTGTTGTTAGATGAATTTAATTGTACCATTAAATTGATTGCTAGGTTAAATCAATTATTTTTAAATTGTATTACTAAACCATTAAACTGTTTTGAACTACATCAGTTGTTATTGAAATTAATTAATAGTTACAAAAGAGAAGAATGATTCATTAACACGTACAATATACCACTACATGTTTTCGTTCTAACATGTAATATTATTAGAAACTTTTTGTTCACACAAAGCTTGTTCGAAAATTTAATTTAAATGGTCATCTGAAAGAACAATCTTTGTCGAGGTAACAAGATTGTTCAGGATACCTATCTATTTTGCTGTCTCCAACGCGACAGTTTTGTTGCACAGTGTGTACGAAAGGGTGAAATAAATAGCGTGACTCGCACAGAAATACAATCATCCATCTTGCTATTTTTAATCCTAACGTAACTTTTTTCTTATTACTCTGTCAGCCGGCGCTAAAAAAACCGGGGCGAAAGAAATTTGAAGCATGGCCCAGAAAAACTTACCATGCGTTACAAATTACTGTACCTGTTTTCAAAAATTAATTCCTCACTTTAAAAACTACCATGTACAATCTTTGCCTGTTATTTTTTAATCACCTCTACTTTCAATTTTTATTACTTTTTAATCACTTTTGGAGAGTTACACGTAAATATATTTGAATTTTGCGTGGTGAGTGAATATTAGAAAATTATTATTGTAAAATTTGATGAACGAAATGATTTTTGGTATTTAGGATGCTTTACGAGACGTTCGAGATTTGTGGCTGTGCACGCATTTTCACAGTTTATCCGAGGTACTTCGAAGCAATTTTTCCTTAATGGCTGCTGCATTCAAATATCACGTTGGTTGACAAGGGTTTCTACACAGCCGGTGATGTATTATGAGCGGTCTCGGGGGTTCGATATATTTACCTCCCGTAATTTTACGTACACCAGCGTGGAAAAACACGAGTATGCGAATAATTTCAACGCAAATTACTTTCCCGTTTGAAACACTTCGGTTAATGAGAAACACGATCTACAATGCATGCAATTATATTTAACCAAATAATCCTTACAACTTTGCAATTTTTCTAACTACGTGTACCAAATGAACATAACCTCAACTTCCGATAACGTTTACTATTAAAATAATTTAGTTTACTGTTGCAAAAATAATTAAATACTGAAACATGTATACAATTCGTCTGAATATCGACAAATTTTGATTGTGAAATAAAAACAAATATTTTTGTTATGAAATTTTGATTGCTACTTCCTAGCACACGAAAATAGTTGAATATCATAAAAATGTTTCGTTGCCAGTAAAATTCTTTGATTCAAGAATTTGTGAGATTGAAAGAATTTCGAATTGATATAAAAAAATATTTGCACGATAAACGGAATATATGAAAAACATTTCAGCTACAAATAAGTTCTCTGTAAGTTATTAAAAAATCAGGTCAATTTTAGTTGATATTCTTGCACGTTGCGTTCAGCCATGGTTGTCTGAATTCAAGTATCTCGTTTGGTCGTCGAAAGGTCCTCCAGTTTGTGGCTGGTTTACTAAGGGCCAACATTCTCGTCTCTGATAATCATTCTACTGCACGTACGGACTTTGCGGATGCAAAGGAAACGAAAACTTCCTGAACGATCCTGTTTCAAGGACTTTTTCGACCGACGTTGTGTCAACAGTTCCGAGAGTGCAATTATATGGAAGAGAAACATTCGCGAGTTTTTATCATCGCGGAACTGAAATGTCCCTCGCTTTTCTACCAGCGAAATCGTGTTCGAATGCTCTTTTATTCTTGCGGAATATTGGCAATGGAAGGGTTAAAACGGTCGCAGGGTGGTTGGAGAATTTGGGGGATGTTGAGTTTTTGAGATTTGGGAAGATGGGAGTTTCAGGATTTAGAAATTTGGAGATTTAGGAAATTGGGAATTTCGAGACTTAGGGGTTGGGGAGATTGAGAATTTGAAAATTTGAGGGGGTTGGTAATTTGGACCTGAAAGATTTTGGGGATTTTTGAAGTAGGAAATGTAGGAATTTGGGGATTTGAGAATTTCGAGATTTAGGGATTTGGGGATTAGGAATTTGGGGATTTAGGGATTTGGGGATCTAGGGATTTGGGGGTTTAGACATTTGTGGATTTAGGAATTTGGGGATTTGAGAATTTTGGTATTTAGAAATTTGGGGGTTTAGTATCTTGGGAAATTTGGTAATTGGGAATGAAGAAATTTGGGGACTTTGAAAGTAGGGGATGTAGGAATTGGAAAATTTAGGAATTTGGTGTCTAGGAATTTTAGAATTTGGAATACTAGAAACCTAGAAACCTAGAAACCTAGAAATCTCGGAATCCCCAAATCTCCAAATCTCCAAATCTCTAAATCCCCAAACCTCCAAATCTCTAAATCCTTAAATCTGAAAGTGCCAAGAGTCCCGACCTACCCTAACCACTAAAATTCCGAGTCTAAAAGGCAGAGACCGTGAAATTCCCTAGTTACCGAAATCCCGCGAGTCCCATCAGCGGATCAAAGGGTTCGTCGCGAAATGATCGCGTAGAATAACGTGGTACATAGCTCTTTTGAACGGTGGAAAGGGGGCCACAGAAAGTTGGATGTTTTATTGGTAAAGAGGAAGAAACAGAGAAGAGTCGTGGTTCTGTTCATGGGTCATGAATTGTAAAGCGTCGCTGTTTATATTCAGACATTCGAGCCGGTGTGGCCACGACGTTTCGTGCCAGCTTCCGGAAAACGATATCAAGAGAAAAGCGAAGCGACGACGTTAAAAAGAATAGTCGATCCTCGCTCAAGGGGATCTGGCATTTTAATAAATTGAAATTCAACTGCGAAACGAAGCCAGTAAGCGTTTCCCTTCACGACCAAAAGGGATGACTAGCTTAAGGCTGCTTTGGAAATTCTTCGATATACAGATTAAAATACTCCCTCGTTCTCCTCGATTTCCTTACCAACTCGATTCCTTTCGATCTTTCGAATCTACGCTATCTTTTCTGCTTCCTGTTTTCTACTTTGGACGATTAATACCAAGCGTTCTTTCATATTCGTTTTCTTTGGAGAATCCTGGGTATTCGTACACTTTTACAACAATTATAACAAAGATATGAATTTGGTTCATATTTTAAGGTTGGAGTACAACCATATTTGTGCAGGTTCTTTTAAAAATACAAAGAAAACAATACTATTGTCATTAGTAAAATAGCTGAATTTTATTCTTCATAGATCATGCATACATAAGTATACATATGTGTGATATTAAATTCATGAGTATTGCATTAGGTTATGTTGCACAATCATAACTATGAAGGTTCTTTTAAACATACCAAAGAGAGAGAGTACTATTATCAATAATAAAATAGTCGAATTTTACTCTGTATGTATAGAGACCATGCATATATAAGTATACATATGTGTGATCTTAAATTCATGAGTATTGAATCAACTTCAGATTTTGAGATTATGTTGACACAACCATAACTCTGAATTCTTTTAAAAATACATAATACTATCATCATTATTGAAATGATCGAATTTTGCTCTTCATATAATACATGCATGTGATTACATGTCATGTTCAGATTTTAAGGTTACGTACACAATAATGAACGCTCTAAAAAATAGTAAGTAATTTTCAATATAAAATTATCAGACGTCATCGACAAGCTTTAAAAGAAATTCATAGTCGAAACCGTGTACTTTTCGCACAAGAAAATTTCGGTTATGTAAATTTAATTATGCACGGTTTACATTGTATCCAGCGCACGTATGCGTGGAGTATATTAGAAGTGTACTGCGAATATTAAAATAACTACGATATGCAAACTATGTCGCAGGGTATATAGACGTTGAACACGTCGTAGAATGTGCTGCACCATAGAATGATGTTCGCGTTAAGTATCGCAACGTGGAAAATTGTTGAGGTGGAACGTTGTAGGGGAGAATACCACCGGCTAGAATAATGCGAAACATATTTCATACCCGCTGTAACATTTGTTTTATCCAAGGATTTTTTCCCCCTCGAACGATCTGGACTTTATACTAAACAATTCAACGCTCTTTGCAAACGTCGCTCGTTTAGGAAAACCCAATATTTTCAAATTGCGTTACGCACTTTTACGATTTCAATCAAATTTCATGTTAAATCGTGTGTGTGATTGATTTTGAATTTTTTGTGATGAGAGACTCGTTAATTCAGCTATTGATTGAACCCTGTGTACTTTGTTGTGCTTTGACTGGTTTAACTCGTGACGCACTCAGAAGAGGGTTGACGCACTCAAATCTTCAAATTTTTAATACTCTTCAATTTAAAGTTTTGTGATAATCAATAATTAATTAGTAGTAGCCACACGTTAGTAGTCGCGTTAATTTAATAATTTAATTATCATTAATAATTTGTAGTAATCAGTTAATAATTAATTAGCAGTAACCACACGGTAATCATCACGTTCCAACGCAACGCTGTAAAACGAGAGATGTTGCAGTATTACCCGCGGTTAAGAAATTACAATAATCAGAAAGGTAATTCGGAAACCCGCTATGATATCAGTTCACGTCTGGTGAACTTAAATTAGTTTTGTACGATATGGTCCAACTTTACTTCTGTGATACAGCAGCAGTGATCAAACTGAGGAAAAAAAAGTAGGAGCTAGCTTACTTTGTATAATACCATTCTCGATTCAAACTTGTACCGCTCTGCAGACATTTCCCTGCACCTGAAAATTCTTCTGGCTTTTGCGTTATTTGAGTGGCTAATTCATTTCGAACGGTGTACACGAAACTTCCTGTATTCGAAATGTTAAACGGAGATTATAGTGGGACGAATAAATTATGATTATAAGAATGTAATACAGCTTTTAACAAAATTTGAAATCAGTAATGGAGTGTTTATCGAATACAGTTTGAGATTTGTATGAACTTTAAAAGAAACGATTTCAATGGTACGCAGCGATGGATACAAGGTTCGTCGACATTTTAGCCAGCTGCAAAAATTGGAAAGCAAAGGTAGAATGTATCAACGATTTTTCGAACGACAGATCACGTATCGGGAATCCATTAAATGAATGCATGGCTCAAAGGAAGAATAAAAACTTCGATCGATGTCTCGAGCTACGTTGATTCAAACAAGCGAGAATTCTTCTTTAATCCCACAAAAAAATCCGACCGTTCTTGCAGTATTGATCGGGATAAGTAACTTTCGATATGCATCGATTTCACAGCTGATAAGAATGGACGATCGATGTAAATTTGATTTTTATTCTTGCTTTGTCGAATTTTGGAATTTTGGAATTCCAGAACTATACAATTATAAAACTATGTGTTGGAATTACTAAATCGAGACCTTTAATCGACTAGAAAATTTATCACTTTAGAACCTTGAAGCTCAGAAAATCAAAATTGCCCCTGTTAAAACAATAATACAACCAAATAACATACTGTGACTGTATCTGAAAGAAGAAAAAGTTGAAATTGAAAAGTAAACGATTAGAATGTCTAAGGCATCGTGTCCGCAATTGTCAATGAAACGTAACGGTGGTAATGGTCCCGGTAACTAAATTAGAAGTACTCGGAGTAAATGTGCTAAGGTCTGAAAAGAAAGTCGATTGTACGGGTACCCTGATGAAGCCAACGATGTTGGCGAACGGTCTGTTATAAACCTGCACTCAACGGGGACATTAGCTAGAAAGCTTGACTCGTTCTGCAATTAATAGCTGAAGGAGAAGAAACACTCGTGTTAATTGAGATAAAAGCTGTTCACACGTGTATTTCGTTAAACAGCTGGTGTGAAATTTTCTGCAGACGAATTCGTTCTTTGTCCTTCTAATTGCGGATGATGAATTAACCTACGGTGCAAGATATTCAAAGGTATTCGCTGAAATGTATCTTTGCTTTTATCTTACGCTTGGAAAATTACACGGAAATTTTGAAACTTTGACTTCTGCACTTTGACAGTTTTATTTTGGACCTTTGTGACTTTGAGATGGTGCAAAATGAATGTTTGAAAGTTCTGGGGGTCTTCTATTTTCGAATTGGGACATGTTTAAATCTGGGAATTTGATCAAATTGAAGGTTTGAGTGTAGAGATGTAGAAATCTGAAAATGATATCTAAATAGGTATACATTTAGATGTGGAAATATATAAAAATCTAAAAATCTAAGAATGCAATAATCCTAGTAAGTTGTAAGATCCAAAATAAACCTAGTTCGATAGTAATTCCACGTTTCTGCGATCTCGTGAAAATTATGCAACTCGTCAGGAAGATCTTGACAGTCTGTGTTCCCTCGGAAATTTCTCAAAGCGAATTGCACGCTGATTTCACGTCGATAAATAATACTGCTGATTACACAGGAGAACGGTAGGAAGTTCTCGGTTCCAAGGCGAAGTAGAATTCAATATGCACAAATCTGCCTTTGAATTCACAAGGATCGGATAATTCTCTTTGCTCCGGAGTCCTACGTCCATTAATGTAAACGGCAGGAATTCCTCGGCGAAACTGAGAAAATCCTTTCGAATCTTGCTATTTTCAATTCCTTTTTATTATCCTTTCCCCGCCGTGGATTGATCACGAAATCGACGGGAGAACAGCCTCGATTAGATTCCGCTACGCGATAATTAAGTCTTCCTCGAAAGTGTTTAAACCAATTACATATTTAATTAAACTTCCCTCCCGCGAAAATTTTCATACAGAGATTGCCTCTAATCTCGCGTTTTACTCTTTTATTTGAAACTTCTTATGTTCCCATTTCCCTTAATATCTGTACACACGGGTCGGCACTCGGATACTTTCGGCCACGATTGTCGTCCGCGGTAATAAACGACAAAAAGAGAAGGAATTTTATTTCCGTGTACCTTTCTAATTTTGAGGGTACAAATAACTTTCCAACGGTAAATGGAATAATGAGAATTGCGGCTCGTTCCTAGACTAAAAGCAAAAGACACTTTCCGCTTTCTATTTGCGCGTATGCACACGCGTATCTGTTCACATATGTTCTAGCTAGGGCAAATAATTTGGTAGCCCGTGCAAACGTTCCAAACTGATATTATGTTACGTTTGTAATCTGAAGATATGGAACAGGTTTTTTGATGCAGGGTTGTGTTCTTCATGTGAAAAATACTTGTATAGGGATGTAGGATGATGTTGAGACAGAGATGTGGGTGCATGAAGGATGGATGAAGGAAATGGTGCAAGGAAACAGGGATGTAGGAGTATGAAGATGTAAGGATATAGGACGTAGGGATATGGGGACGTAGAGATATTGGAGTGTAGAGATATAGGAACGTACAGATATGGGGATGTAGAGATATGGGGATGTAGAGATATTGGTGCGTAGAGATATAGGGACGTAGAGATATAGGGACGTAGGGATATGGGGACGTAGAGATATCGGTGCGTAGAGATATGGGGATGTAGAGATATTGGTGCGTAGAAACATAGGGACGTAGGGATATGGGGACGTAGGGATATGGGGATGTGGAGATATCGGTGCGTAGAGATATAGGGATGTAGAGATATGGGGATGTAGAGATATTGGTGCGTAGAGACATAGGGACGTAGGGATATGGGGACGTAGGGATATGGGGACGTAGGGATATGGGGATGTGGAGATATCGGTGCGTAGAGATATAGGAACGTCGAGATATGGGGATGTAGAGATATCGGTGCGTAGAGATATAGGGACGTAGGGATATGGAGACGTAGAGACATCGATGCGTAGAGACATAGGGACGTAGGGATATCGGTACGTAGAGTTATAAGATCGTAGGGATTTGGAGATGTAGAGACTATGGGGACGTAGAGATATCAGTGCGTGAACTTATAGAGAGGCGTAAACATATAAGAACGTAGAGGTATAGGAACGTAGGGATATGAGAACATAGAAGATGTAAGATATGAGAAATGTGAAGATATAAGAACGTAGAGATATCTAGGATCTACATATATAAAAATATAAGAATCTTCGAAGTAAGGATAGATTCCTAAAAGCATAGTAATCTGTCAGTCAAGAAACCTTGGATTCTACGGACCTAGAAGAAATCTATGGACCTAGAAGTCCATTGATCTATGTATCTAGGAATATAAGGATCTAGCAACCTAAAAATGTAACATTCCTCTCAGCATAACACGTCATTCCAGATCCAATAAAAAATAAAGTAAAGGAAATTCAATAAAGTGCACCATTTCATTGTTTGTCAATGTAGTTATCGCCGTAATACATTTTAATTAAAAACTTTCATGTCTCGTATCAGGTTCCTGGTTATTTCCATGTTTTTACTACTCTACACGAATGTAACGTTAAAAGTTTCTTTTCCATTATTGAAATAATGTTCTCAATACATTCTGAATATTCACGGTGAATTAATTTACACTGCTTAATCGACGAACATGCTTCATTAAATCCCAATTCCTGATTGGACAATCATTTCGTTCTTGACGTTAATAAAATTCATATGTAGTCATATGTATCGATAAATCACAGCAGTTGCAACGCGACATTGTGTTGATTAACGAATGATCGATTCGTAAATTGTTTACTAAAACATGGAAAAATATTGTACGTGATTAACTAGAATTTGGAGATTATGAAGCTCGTTCTTTTGTACCCGCGATTTTAAAACGGGGATGAATAATTTTGTATCGGGTATTTATACTGAAAGGTACAATTTTATGTCGAACGTTGATACCAGTAATTTTATATCGAAATTCGCCCCGTCGATCATAGGACACGATTCTGCATAAGCAAACTTCGGGACATTTAATCTTCTCATTCAATATGGCACGGTGATTGTTTAAAATAAAAGTTCCGTGTCCATGATTTTCTTTTGTCAAGTTTGAAAACCTCCCTGCAGACGGAATATCATTTGCATGAAATTTCGCGGAGAAAAAAAGTTTCATTCTGGCATCGGGATGCGTGGAAAGAAAGACGGAACTATCTGCCAGTGATATCGAAAACCAAACTTCGACAATTGCCAAGTTTTGAAAGTCGCAACGTTCCGGTAATACCAATTGAAATACCTCGACGAAAATCCATTTGCAGTATATCACGGGGCTCACATATCACGTTAAAATTATCGATATCACCGGCTTGATTTAGAGCGCCTTTACAGTAACTCCGAACCGAGAAAGTTGTCCTTTGAAAATCTTCGTATTTTCAAAACTTGTAATCTTTCTTTCGATTCGCTTAATCAGTCGTCAAAATAATTTTCGAGGAAACGGTAACGAAATTTGCAAATTGGTTAAGTTAGGTTTGGTTGGTTATGCAATTTGTAGAAACCCGCAATTTTAAAATAAGAAATTGTGTTAATAGTAGTCATAGTTTTACGACTGAAAATTTTACGAGGAAAAGAAACTAGTAATTCTAACCTTAATTCTTGCAAGTATTTGCGACGTAAAGGAAATTGTAATCAAGGAAGAAGGGGCGAGGAGGTGGATACAAGATGAAAGAATCGACGAAGCAACGATCGATTTCCTGGTCGATTGAAAGTGGTATGTTTGGAGAACATACCTGAAGTTCCACGAGTTTCCTACACTTTCAAACATCGTTTCTTCGGGAGGTGGACCAGGAGTAACCTTTACGGATGAACTACTTCCAACACACATGTACAAGAAACACTTTTAGATATAATTAATCTACGTATCTACAATATTTGGTAAAAACATTCCCTTGCGAAATAATTAATTAGTGTATAGAGAGCTCGAGGGATTATTTTTGAAGAGATATTTTTGTTAGGAAAATAAGGATTTTATGTAATTAAGGGTTTGTTTAAAATTTCATTTTTATGTGTGGGTTTCGAATAAAATTCTACGAGAGGGAAATTTTCCTTGAAACAGATATTTTATTTAAATTAAACATCGAGTTACTTTTGTTGTGCGAAGAATTTTTAGGTAATTGGGGGTTGTTTAAAATCTCATTTTTTTCATGTCGAATAACATTTTATGAGGCAAGGAAATTCTAGTTGAAATATGACTGTAGATATTTATACAGATTTTGAGATTTATATGACGATCAAGATTTGGTAATTAATTGTTTCAAATTTTTGCGAATATTTACTAATACTTAAACATGCAATATTACACATGTACCAATATAAGTATAATAATATACATTTAATACAAGAAACTAAAATGTTCAGTTTATATCATAACAGCTGTCTGCAAAGTTGTAAATCTATTTTTAATTCATTTAAGCAGTCTCGGTATTAACGCACAAATTATGTGAAACGATCTAATTGGAGTAGTATTAAACTTAGTAAAAGCATATGTGCCCTATAAGAAGCTTTAAAACGTTGACTGCCACTGTGAAAATGATCATGTGCAACAAGTTATAAACTCAACATAGTACCCTATAATTATCTGCAACTTTTGTGGACTAATAAAACAATTTCGACTATAATATCACGAATAGTATTGAATGAAGTTAACTCAAGTTCCAATTATTTTACATTATTACATAATAGTTACTATTTAAATTTGACTAATGTCGTAGTAGTGTTATTTAACATCAAATAATTATGTGATATGAAATGTATGTCACATGTCAATGTTTAGTTCAGCTTCAGATTCAATTTCAGCGGAGTGATTATAATCACGAATAACGTTATTTAGTTTAGTAGAAATTATTATAATCTGTCCGTTCAGAAACGTTCAAAATAATTCATTTCTATTAATTGATGACTACTGTGATAATCATGTTTAGGGGTGAAACTTAATTTTTAGCAAAGTAGAAGGCATCTTTTCTCTGAAACCAATGACTTGATAACTTTTTTAAATACTTCTGATTTTTAAAGTACCAAGTACATTTCTTGACAAGTTGTACAAAACTTGTAACTGTTGTTATTTAAAATTGAGTTCAGTAATTCACTGTTTATCAGCTGATTAGTGTTCTAAAAAAATTGAAGGTCTGAAAGTGATAAAGTGAGCTAGATTTTTAAAATCAGATTTCATATCAAGAACATTGTTAATTAGAAGATGCAAATGGTTGTAAAATACAAACTACAGAAAAAAGAGTCTGTTCTACCCGAAGTTCGACATTGTAACTCGAATTGATAATTATTCAGTGAAGAACGTCAACTAAAATTTCCACCGAGAAGTAATTTAATAATATAACTATTCTAACATAAATACTCTTCGCAGATTCGAAAAATGTAAAAATGCAGAGAGGGGTAACGAAATTCGCAGGTCAATATTTTCATACAAAATAAGGGTAATAAATTGAGGATAAAATATGAAAGTAAGGAAGGATTCATAAAAGTATGATATTCGTAAAAGTCTGACATTGGTAGGAGGGTTGAGTCGAAAAATCGGAGATAGAGGGTTGTCATTTTGTCCGGAAGGTAAAGTTATAAGAACGATTCCGTTTGTACGCGTATACGAGTCAATCGTCCGCGAAGGCTTAAAGAAGCTGCGTCTCGCGCGCGCACCTACGATCATCCCTCGCCCCTTCTCACCCCTTTGCTCTCTATCTCTGTGGGCACCCTCCACGATCACTGACTGCAGCAGCGAGTTGCACACGCCGCTGCGACACTCGCAGCACCGTGCTTCCTCGATCGTTAACGCGAACTCGTGTCACGAGAAGCAACACCGAATGTCCGGACCGGGGTAGGAAACGGGTTCGCACACACACAACCCCCTCCAGCCGAGCTGAGCAGCCGTTTCCGCGGTGTCGAAGGATCGCGCAGGAAAAGAACGTTTCTCTCCTGTACTCGGACGAGCGTACCTGCCCGCTGGAAGCGACGACTTCGACTAGAGGACGACGCCCGTCGACCGCGCACCACCCTCTCGAAAACGCGGCGAGACGCGCGCGCACACACGCGGGAGAAACGCACGGTTATCGGAACATACACGCGCAAACGAATGCTGCTGGCTGCGAAATACGCTACCAAGAAATCAACCGACGGGCTAACAGGCTTCGTGCTTTCGCACCGATACCGTTATTACCTCTTCTACGCGATACTGCTTATATCCACGGAGATTGTAGTCGTTCGGAAATTTTGAATCATCGGGTTTACAATTTTTTTGGAGGAAAGCGTGAAATTGGAGAAGTGGGTTGAGAATTTTGGAAGGGTGGTGGGAGTTTGAAAATTGGAAGGTGGAAATTTGGGGGTTGATGTCTTACCAGAGGGAAGTTTGGAAAGATTGAACTAGGTGGGAATTTGGGGTATTGGAAATTTGAGGAGGTACAAATTTTGGGGAGGTGGAAATTTGGGGAGGTAGAAATTTGGGATGTTGGAAATTTGAGAAGGTGGAAATTTGGGGAGGTAGAAAATTGGGGGAGGTAGAAATTTAGGAAGGTGGAAATTTGGGGAGGTAGAAATTTAGGGAAGTAGAAATTTGGAGAGGTGGATATTTGGGGTGTTGGAAATTTGGGAATGTGGAAATTGGGGGAGGTAGAAATTTGGGAAGGTGGAAATTTGGGGAGGTAGAAATTTGGGGAGGTAGAAATTTGAGAAGGTGGAAATTTGGGGAGGTAGAAATTTGGGAAGGTGGAAATTTGGGGTGGTAGAAATTTGAGGATGTGGAAATTTGGGGAGGTACAAATTTGGGAAGGTGGAAATTGGGGACGATGGAAAAGCAAGGTAGTAACTTGGTAATTTAGAAAATTAGAAAAGTGAAAATTCGGGGATTTGGAGATTCGGAAATTTGAAGTCCTTGAAACATAAGCTTGGAATTTAAAAATTTAGGAAAGTATAAGAATGAAACCACAGAAAAAATGAAATTAGAAATGAAACTTGAAAACTTGAAGGTTTGATGCGTATATGTATGTGCATATGTTGCTTCCATATTCGCCTTAAATCTCCACATGAAACCAATCAAAGCGCTTCCAAGTTGAAATTAATGAATCTGAGAGTACATTCTACTGATTGAAGGATGGTAGCTTATAGATATACATAGATGTAGAATGATTAGCTCTAGGGCTTATATTCCATTGCACTGGCTACATTGTATTCAATAGATAGGCTACATTGAGTTTGGAATCAGAAATCGACATATTCATCGAAATATATAAGGGAGTAATAGCTCATAAAGCAATTTTAATGAACTGTAGATAATGAAGGTTTATGAAATATAAAATTCTTATCACCAAAGAGTGATAGAAATATTATCGTCCAATAAGTACTAAAAGTATAATGAAGATGGTAATGACTCACGTAACATGTAAAATTGTTTAAAAAACAAAGAGGTTGATAATATGCATTTTTCCGAGGATCGGCATAGTGCGTGCATTACCTTGATGAAGGAACGTAGCTCGAGTAGCTTGCTGGATGGAAGTGGAGAAAGACTAAGAAGCTTGCGGTAATTTCTGTAGGTCGGTCTTCCATTGATGAAACCAGGGTATGAAGTTAAGGAGATGTTTCCATTTTACGGAATCACCTTTTGGAAGACTTTTTAAAAGAAAAAATTAATGAACGTCCGTTTCTTTTTCCATATAAAACATGACTATATCATGCGTGTTGATGAAATATGCAGAAATATCCGAGGGGAAAATATAATATGTGAAACTGATATGCATGAAAGTACAACGCGCAACGATACAACATAGAAATTTATAATACGTGCAAGTATAATGTAGGAATACAATGCGTGGAAATATAACTTGTACGAACTTGCATTGTTCAGAAATTCAATGAAGTCGAATACAGTGGGTGGAAGTACAACACATTGAAATTTCAAGCGCTTAGAAGTTTAATGTAACGGAATATAACTTGTGGAAATATGGTGCGTGAAAGTACAGTGCGTGCAAATACGGCGCGTGGAAGTACAGCGCGTGAAATTATGGCGCGTGGAATTACAACCCATAGAAATTTGCAATGCTTAGAAATCCAATTCGTTCGAATTCTACGCGTGGAATTACCCACAGGAATTTAGTACGCTTAGAAATCCAACTCATCCGAACACAACATAAGAAAATACCCCGCGTGGAGATACAGCGCGTGAAAGTACAGCCCATAGGAATTTGCAACGCTTTGCAATCCACCTCATCCGAATGCAAAGCGTACAGCAAGAATACAATGTCCAGGAATTTATAACCGATAGAAATACTACTGGTCGGAATTTAAAAAGCGTGGCGATGCAATGGACGTTCAATTGAACGTGCTGATTGAACTTTCGAAGATACAAAATTCGATACATCTCGCCAAACGTTACCGAATTTCTGGCATCGTTTGATCACGTCTCATAACGTATCAAGTTACCGATACCGTGTCGACCCAATTGTTTCTATAAAGTATCGATTAAGCTTGGTATCTTTGGTTCCGTTGCTTACTACATATCGAAACTCGTTGTTCGTTTTCCGCAGTCACGTTTCCGGAGAAATCTCATCGACAAGGAGTTCCGCAGAGCTCCACGTGTCGGAATGTTTCATCCTTGTAGAAGAGCCTTCTCCTTCGGGATGCGTTAGTGGGAGCTTCTCGTGCCTTTAGTTGTAGGATGCTCGATCTGGAGACTGCGCAAAGGTCTTTCTGCTTCGACATCGGAAGATAGGAAGCTCTACGAAGGGATACCAGGGGAGGTTTCGTAGAGACGCTTTCGGTGGTGGTTTCTCTCACAGTCACGCGCACTGACGCTCGTTTCTCTTTTCTCTTTTCCTTTTCCTGTATACGGGGTGTTCGAACATTACCGCGAACAAAATTGAGGAAGGTAAGGAAAATCTGGAGAAGGCTAGCTGTAAACCTGTGAGTCAAAATTCATTTGAAATTGCACATCCAACTGTTCACTTCACTAAAAATTATTTCGTTTCTGGCAGACGACGTTAAATGAAGATCTTGAACAATATTAAGTGTCCTTATATATTGAACAAATTAATATATTTTATAATACAATTTTTAGGGTGCGTCACGAGTGCGTCACGATATCAAATATCTTAAAATTTTGGATCAACCAAATATTTGAAGTTTGTTCAAAATTGTGGTCGTGTTTTTGGGACACCTTATGTGTGCAAGGTACACGTATGCTCGTAAAACACATACATACGCCTTGTTCTTCCGTTGTTCCCTTTCGGCTCGACACACGCTCTCCCTTTCTATTATTCCGTCCAATATATTTCATATCTTGTAGTCGCACCCGTGTGTACGGTGCAACTGCATGCTTTCATACTCTGTTTCATTCCGCGAATTCTTCCTTGGAAATTACCAACGGTATTCGATAGCTTCATTGATCCTCGATCTTTTGCTTCTCGAAGATTCGCAAACTTGTCTTACAACTTGTTTGTTCTAGAAAACTTCTGATATCTGTCAGGGTATTTCTGAAGCTTCAATCTCATTCTTTAGGATTGTTGACAATCGTCGATAATGGACTTGACAGTAGACTAATGTTGAACGTGATGAATTAATAATAAACTTTCAGTACATAGTAACAGATTTGTGCAAATATTTGTACTTCCAAATTTGTCTATAACTAAGTGATATTACAGTGTATGGAAATACAACCCATTGAAATTTGAAGCGCTAGAAGTTTAATGTAACGAAGTGTAACGCGTGGAAGTACGGAAATTTCTAAAGTAAAATAAAAATAAATAAAGCAAATAGGTCAAGTTAAAAAATAAGCCAATTGTACTTTTAATAAGAGTGAATGTCTGACCACCAAAAATTCATAAAGACAGCAGTAAATCACAAACCGAGAATATTGAAATAAACCGTAAAACGAGGCGATTAAAATAAACGATCATCGAATTCGTAACGAAATGATTCTCGGTTATATTCGTCATTTCCAGCGATCAAAAGGTAAATTTTGCAATCGGTTCATGTCTCTCGCGTAATTCAATAACGGGAGCGCGCAGTGTCGTTGATCGAATGAAAAGAGTTAATTTAAAATTAAGTTGAAACGATAAATTTGATTTATTTGAATATTTAGCTGGAATTTTGTACATACACGTAGAATCGAGAAACGAATGCGATAAGTAGACTTTGATCCATAGCTTGCTCGGTGGCGAGATAAGGCAATTTTTAATTCCTCCTGCAAACATCGTATATTGCATAATGAAACATGAATTGCATGGAGGATGAAAAAGGATTATCTTAGTGTCAAAAAATTCTGTGATATCATATAAAAATAGTATTGTGAAATAAAAATTGTTAAAAATGAGAGAAACATAAAGATTTGTTTATGGCATGAAATTCTTCCTTCGATTTTCTAATGGCACAGCGATTATTATAATTCTGTTTTGCTATCTTACAGCGTTACAACAACAAAGTGACATCACAGTATAGCAATGCAGTGATTCAACTTTTCATTCGAACATTTCCCGTTGAAATTTAAAAATCAGCATTCTACGAATTTTCCATTACCGTAATTTCCGTCGGTTGAATACTGTTTTACCTCCAGGAAATGAAAGATAAGGACCAAAACGACAATTGTTGATATTATCGAAACATTTTCATTAACGTACCGACTCGACCGATTCGTTGTATTTTTGTTATCGACAAAACCCGGGAGAAGAATGTGGACTCGCCGAAATTAAAAGATAAAATAAGAACAAAGGAGTCCAATTTCGCTCGTACCATTGTTGCGTTTAACATGGAGTACTTGTTGAAACGAGCGTGGAAAAAAGGAATAACAAAAGCCAGATCAAAAATATACTAGAAAATTGTTTTTCAAACGTTCATATTTACCCGTGTATCTGGAGAATCGTTAAGCGTTAATGGCTCTTAAGTAACGAGCCATGACCCCTGTATGAACCGGTGAACTAGGTCAATTGAAAAGATTTAAACTTCACGAGTGAAACTTCAACGTAAACGATCGATTTTCCGGAGCATTAAAAATCTTTATTTTTTCGATGGCTATTTATCGACGTACATGGTAATGTCAAATGTTGATCTTTTCATGAAAGTTTCATTTGAATGGCGCAGTAAAAACCATTCATGGATATGTTCCACAGTTATTCTAAATCGTTTATTAATGAAATTTTAGTGTCACTATTTATTTTGAAACGAGTAATATACGGAAGTATTATAGTTGGGAAATTAGGAAATTAGGAATTAGGTTGTTAGAATATTAGAGTATCAAAATATTAGACAAATAGAATATTGGACTATTGGGATATTAGAAAAGTGGGATATTAGAATATTGGAATATTGGAAAAATAAAATATTAGAAAAGTAGAACTAGAATATCAGAAAATTAAAATGTTAGATCTAAATAATAACTGATAGTAACTGCGAATGTCAGCTAATATTTAAATATTAAAATCCCCAATTAAGTAGTATAATATAAATATTACTTATCCATAAATAAATTCCCAATACTAACGACCGACCGCCATTTTTCAAAAATGCAAATAGTTCCCAAGTATCGTATAAAGCTTCCAGATCATTCACTAATAAGTAATTCATGGCGTCGATCACTGATCCCCACGTCATTCAGTACGTTAAAATTAAACTTACCTTTATGAAACATTTCATCCCCTTTCTGTTCACTAAAGCGATCTAATACACCCGATATAACGTTCTTCTTCCTTTTACGTCACATTTTTTACGTCATTGTCGGTTCATTTTCAGTATGGCGCGCTCTCTCCCTCTCCCGCGCAATTTTAGCGCGCGCTCTCTGTCTCTCCTGAGGCAACGTCATGTCAGCAACGTTACTCCATTTCACTACGTAGTCAGTGTTCTACTGACTACGCTGTGGAGTGGACGTTCTGTTTTATTCAGTGAACAACAATTTCGAGGTAGGTGAACACAGTTATTGTATGTTTCTATTCGAATTCTCGTGTTCTGTTCTCGTACGACGATAAAAACCGTGTAGTTTACGTGAAAATATCAGAGTGTAACGTAACGACGCAATATGTGATTTCATTGCATTCAAGGTCGCTTAAAAGACAATTTCAGTGTCACTGTTTTTAATCGATCGAACCGTATGTTCGCTTCGAAATTACGTGAGTCGTTTTCACAAAATTCTTGCGAGGTTGTTTGAGGTTAGGTGTGCATTTCCAAGGACAGAATTGATTGAGGTTAGGAAGCGTGAGTGAGAAGGCTCAAAGGATAGCTGTAAAACTGGTTTTCCTCGTTGTGATTCTTCGTCAAAATTGCATCGTTTTACTTCGATTATTGAAAACTATCATATTGGTTACTAGCTTAATAACAAACGGTTATGGTTTGAAAAATATTTGTTGACGTTTTGATAGTTTCGATCTGTTTGTCAGCTTATAAACATATTTGTGTTCGACATTTCTTGATACCGTGAACTCTGAAATTAATCTCCCGCTCTTTTCGTTATAATTTTTTATTGTGTCTGTCATCGATTGTTCTGGAAGAGTGACACATAAGCATTTCTGAAATATCTGTGAAACTTACTTGGAAAGTGAATCATTTTGTGAAGTGAGAATACGTGTAACTAATATTGCAGGTTTTTAATAAAATTTTGAATAATATTTCTACAGCATATTTTATATAAACATTTGCAATATAATTATACTGTTGGAGAATATTTCATTTAAGAAATTTCAAATCAGTTGAACACTTTATTGTACAGTTATAATGTAAATGTAATGAACGGATTTTGTTGTAAACATAAATAATGAACATTCAAATTTTTGTTACAGAAAATGTTTAACTTCGGCATCCTTTTGGGGTCGATTTTGCTGGTCTCTTCGATCCACGATGCAGCCTCCTACACCAGTAAGTAAAAATTCAACGATATGTTTGTAATTTTATATTTCGTACCGAGTGGCGTTAAGAAATATTTACAGTAAATCAATTTTAATTCCGTTGAAAGTTTTCTCTGGTATCGTGAAATAATCGGAACGGTGTCGTAATTCGATTGCAATGGCCAATCGTTTGGTTTGATCGGCATTAATCGAAGCTAATGAAAATAAACGATGGTGTTTTAATCTCTATCTCGACCGCTGTAATTACATCGACCTTCGTCGTAATCGTCGTCTTTGTCCTCTTCCTCTTCCTAACCTTGTTAAACAGGGAAAAAGGAAACTGCGGAAAGAAACCATAAGATTAAACAAGTAGATATACAGTTTCGCAACATTCGAGTGTTCTTCGGTATACTAAGCATCAAACAAATAAATACAGCAACACATGTAGTTCATGAGTCAAGATGGCGGCCATCTTGTATTGTCATAGAATACAAAATGTCTTCCATCCTTAAAATTTCAAATGTTTAAAATTAAAAAAGATTTATAAATTAAGAAATGTGCATATTTGCGAGTTTAACCATTTTTAACGACACTTTAATTAGTATTTACATGATATATAACGGTATCTGTTGACGAAATGTGAATAAATGAAAATGAGCAGAGTTCGCTTTAGGGAAATTTCAAAATCCGTTGTTCGTCTTCGGACTAGACTGGTAATAGGCATTATAATTAGCGTTTATCGTATCAGGATGATCGTTAAGCAATGGTTTTACGTAATCAAGAAGCACTTGTTAGGAACTGTGAGGAGAGACACCTTTTTCAGACGCATTCAGATCCTCTTTAGCAGCAGAACTGCCTCGTTAATCGCTTCCACCGAGTTAACAATTATTGTTCCACCCTTTTCGTGCTGTCATGCGATTCATTCGCCAGTTTTCTGTAACTGCAATGAAATTGCTCCACCGTTTTCCCGTCGTTTTTCTACATTGTAAATCATTGCTATAGTTTCCTTGTGGAGCCTTCTATGAATCATTTGTGCAGGAATAATTGTGGTTTTTAATCGGGCGAGTTTAAAACGATATGGAACAGTTTCTTGTTTTAGCATTTAAGTTTACTGTTTGTGGTATTTATGTACTTCTTATATGGATATGAATATTTATATGATCCTGATTTATATCTTACATAAATATACTTGTCTACTTATATTGATATTTCTATATTTATTTCTATGTTTATATAAGTATATATATCTTCTTATATAAATATTTGTGTATGTATTCAAATGTTTAAATATTCAGAATTTTAATTTTAAAAACGTTGAGTTCAATAATTAATTTTGAAGTAAGAATTCGATTTAAAAACTGGAATGATGGTTCAGTATAATAATTCATGGAAATTGTGTTTCTGTATCGGCATTAAAGTTCAGTAAAAATAAACGTATTTCATTGGCAGCAAGGAAATTTGTTGGTTCGAAACTTAATCAAAACTTCAGCGAATAATTATTTGGCCTCATAAAACTTGCCGTATCGAAGTTGAAAACTTAATTTCTGGTCGATCTTGTGTCCGCGAAACAGCCGAACCTTTCTGAAAGCGATGGAAATAAAATTTTTTAAATTATTCCCCAACTTTTCGCTTCAAATTTTCCCCTGATTTCACCGCGATCGAAATGTTCCTCGTGTAAATTTAATGGAAACCGTCGAGATTTATTATTATATTAATAGAAGCACGTTGAAAAATCTGTATAGTACATAATTACAGTAATTGTAGGGAGAAATTATGAGTAATTAGTTTAACTTGTGAAATGCATTGTTAGCAGCGTGGGCGTGATCAACGAAACTTGCACGGTAATTAAAATTATGCAACGGCTAATTTTTGTGTCCTTCAAAATGTAATTAAAGAAGCAATCTTGCACGGTCTTCTTTGTTCTTGTTACGTTTTACCGTTTTATTAAACAGGGATGCTGTGTGGTACATGCAAAATTTAACCGCCGTCAGATTGCGTTCAATTAATTAAATCAAATTAATTGGCTAACCTTAATTACAAGGTCTGCGGAATCAATTACATCCCAGAATTTAATTTGATCCCTCATTTGCATATTTAGGAAATTGAAAATGTTCAAAGTTAGAGACTTTAGAATTTTGAAATTGGATTTGAGAATTTGGGGATTTAGGAATTCTGGGGTTTATCCAGGAAGTCCCAAGTTGCACATTTCACGTTCCCATAAAAAATGTCCAAATTTGAAGAAGCATTCGTTAAACGCGAAGCTTATAATTTAGGTTCAGCGTCCTGAAAGGGTTAAAATCCTACTTAACTTTTGTACAATACCTCCATTGTTCCTCTAGCCATTTATCTTTCCTTTTATTTCTGGACACGATCAACGTTTAAGGACAATTAGACGCAGGATCATTAGCCTAGTTTTAATATTTCCTTTCGTAACTTCGTCCACACCCTTTTGCTTCATTTCCTCGTACGTCCCTAACACATATACATGGGAAGATGTGGGTAACACGAAGCTGGGCGTTAACTCACCAGCTGCTCCTCTTTCTCGACCTTATCTTTTCCGTTTTCTCTTCTATTCCTGGATGTCTCCTTCCCCTTGCTACTGGATAATTGAGAATCGATGGGGTTATATGGGGATGACGCTGTGGTGCTTGAATAGAATCACGATTAGCGTCGTTACGGCGCGTGGCTTGCTTCTGCGACGTAAATATGTTGCAGAAAATCTGCAACTTTTATTCTTATTTATTGATATTCGATGGTTCTTCAATTTTAATTTTCATTTTTCTAATATTTGCATTTTTCTAATTTTTCCATCACTTTCGTTCATTTTTACAGGAGACATAGTTCAGGGGTGAAAATAGATTTAATATTTGAAACTACAAAATACTAGTACACAATCCGAATTATAAAGTGAAAATTTGGCAAGGGCCATAATAAGGTTGAAACCCGGCATCGAAGTTTTTAATTATTTACTCCGAGTTGGCCGGGAAGTTTTATTAATTAATTCTGGTCTCCCGAAACATTTCAGCGTTCAAATAATTTACGTTGCCGGTGACAATTTTTTCTCCGATCCATCACGGTAATAGAAGTAACTCGTTTGTTTGTAAGTCTCATTCGGGGATTTGAGTTCATCAAATCAGGAAAAAATTGTTTCTAACTTCGTTTTGTACAAATCTTCATTTTGGTCGAGGTCACCTCTTAAAATTTTATTAAATTTTATTTATTTACTGATGATTTTGTGTTTTATGTAGATAGGTTGTAGATGAATATAGATTTTAATACATATGAATATAGATGAACATAGATGAACATAGATGAGTACAATGAACATATGGTAGATTAATATAGATAAACAAAGATAAATATATTTTCTTTCCGACCCAACACTTAGATATTAAAATGGTTTCTGTAAAAAGAAGAGGTGTCCCTGATGGGTCTCCAAAGTCCGAACACCATCACAGGATCGCGTGTAAATATTAAATGACATTAGTTCTGGGAAGTAGGCATCGTTTACGTGCACTTTTCACGCGATCCAAAATTAAAGTGCCGAAACGACCCATTCTATCAGAAGCCTCGGTATAAGTTCCATTTATGACGTCTTCCGAAGCAAACTTTTAATGAACCATATCCAATCGCGGGATCATGGCTTATTACTGCAACTTTCGCCACTAAACGAAAGCTCTACCCTCTGTCCACAGAGTATGGAAGGACATGCAAGGACATCGGCTGCAGGAGGGACGAGGTTTGCGTGATGGCCGAGGATCCTTGCTCGATCTACCAACGCGATAACTGTGGTCGTTATCCTACTTGCACGAAATCTCATCCAGGCGGTAAGAATCGTCTCTCACTAAATATCCACATGTCATTTTGATCACTTGGAAATAAAACGTATTTTTTACAATTCTGTATCTTTGAAACTTTTTGATTTTACTTGGATCAAGTTCACTGATGCATGTTAACCTTTTTAAAGGTAGACTTATATTAAATTAACATTGAATTTACATATCAATTGATGTGATTCAAAGTTCTGCAGTTACCAGACTTGGTCTATTTGGAATTTTATGATCAAGTCTTGAATAAAGTGAGGACATTTATGGATCAGGAATATTGTAATAGTAGCAAGTTTACGAACTTGTGACAAGAACCAGCTATCTTATATTGACCAGATATTTATGTTATTTTATATTATCCTTCAGGATAAGTGGATCCATTTCATATTGATCAAATGTATTACTTGTATTATTAGGATAAAAAACAGCCACATATTTTGATATAATCTTTATGTCATTTTATTAAACTTCATCATTATGATTACAAAATTATGAAACTTTTCGATTGCTACAATTAGCAACCATTTCGTATCAAGTACTCGTCTATACAATTTTCTTCGAGTTGCAAGTGTATCACGTAATAATAAAATGACGTCGAACATAATCTGTGCTCGTTCCGAGTAATCCAATCGATAACTGCAAGCTAATATTTTTGGAAAATAAATCCCTCGACAGCAAAAATTGATTTCATTATATCGGTTTACCTGAGGAGCTCTCTGAATCGCGATTTACGGTTCATTTTATATAGAAACGCTGATGATATTTCTATCGACGTTTATATTTCCATGAATGCGAGATTAATTAAATTTTATACGGACATTGGATATTTCTCGTAACGTGCATGCTGACGTCATTTTATGGTGGCACGTAATGCAATAATGTTGTATTCGCAGTACTTTTGCCCTATCGTTAAGCTTGAATAATTTGCCTAGAGTATTATTTTTTCTGACATCAGCTTCCCTTTAATTTAGTGCAGAATAGTGAACAAATCCATGGTTTGATGCTTACCTATTCGTTAACCGAGAGTACAATTCTGCATTAATTAGAGCATTGTATATCCACACTGTTGCACTAATTATTGATAGCTCCATTATCCTTCAATCAATTACGAGCCCGTTAATCCTTCGCCCAGTGTGCGTAAGTTAGCTACACGTGGAACTGCTTCGTGACGAACGATGGTAATAAATGTCCATTTTGATGTAATATTTCAATACGTTCAATTGATCGAATCACCGATAAACGATCAATCGAGTCTCCTTTGCCCTGTTATCATTGAAAACTCGCCGCTAATTCGCGTTTCTTTCGCAGAGGCCAGCTGCGCGAGCACCGTTTGCGGAGAGAACGAGTACTGCAAAACGGAAAACGGTTTGCCCACCTGTGTGAAGAAATCGACCGCAATCGGTGAGTTTTTGCTTTTCCATTCACGCATCTTTTATTCGCTGTTACCCTATGAAATTGATTATGCATGTACGTCGGTTAGCTCGGCATGAAAATCACAAAGCGCGCCCGGGTAAAATGCATGAAACAAAATTATACGGTTCAAAGAGGCATACAATAGCGATAGAAACGAGTGGTCATTGTATCGTACGCAATTTTGCTTTCAATTACAACGTTCCGTACGATTCGAATTTCCGTTATGGGGCATCGAAATATGGGGATTTATGGATATGGCAATTGAGGAATCTGGGGTTTTATGAGTATAGCTATTTGGACTTGGGACTTAACAGCAGTTGAGGAATAGGGATATGGGGGTTTAAGGTTAATATTCATTTTATAAATATAGAAATCTGGGGTTGTGAATCATGGGGTGTCAAGGTTCAAGATTGTAGAGATTTGGGGATACAGTGATCTGGGGATATAGGTATCTAAAGGTGTAGAGACCTAGGGATATGTTAATGTAAATTAATTTGACACTTGATGTCTGAACTATTGTAATCCTCCCTTTGCAAGTGAAAGCTTCATTGCTAGACTTCAATGCACTTTTGCACTCTTTCATGTTTTTGACTTCCCTTTTTTATACTTTCTTTTATACCTAAAATCTTTTCATTCAATAATTTTAATTACATATACCTAAAGTGTGTAACTACTGACTGAATATCCACCTCTTTTATAAACGGTCTCTGACAACAATAAAATGTAAAAATTCTAAAATTTTAAAAGCTTAATAAAGATATTAAAAATAAAGCGTCACTCGTTACAAACAATTCCTCTTATCTTTCTCCCCGTTTAATAATTCCGTTTAAAGTTTGCACGATCTAAGTCTTTCGAATCTTCGCATAAGAAGAGATTAAACGTTGCAACGATAACACGTTCTCGACTAATCTGGGTATCAAATCGTGTTGAGTGTAAATTGCAGCGACACGTGCACGTTTTATTAACATTTCCTCTGCACTTGATGCTGAATAGCTCGTTTTTCTTTTCAATTCAAATCAGTCGATTGACCGAGGTAATCTAGCATTTTCTCGATCGCGTTCAACGTTAAAATACAATTACGCGGACAAAAGTTGGCTGGAAGTTTGATTTGTAATTTGTGGGGCGCGTTTTACCGGGTGTAAAGCGGGATGTAACGGGCAACCCCCAAGAACCCGTGTAGCGGATATTTTTTTCCTTTCAAACTTTTGCGAACACGACCTTTCCATTATCGCCATCTACACACAAACGTGTACGCTCGCGTATACTCGCTTTATAGGATTTTCGATAAATTGCTCTAGAACGTATAAACTTTTAGCATACCGTCAGTGAAAGAGAATCTAACAAACGAAATGGATTCTCAACGGATATTTTCTGAAAACGGATACTTTCTACTATGCTGTTTTATTTTCTTTTTTAACACTTCTCTTGGTCCATTAAAATATTCGAATGCTTTTAACCCGTGCAAAATGAATTTGGAGCCATTTTGCTGCTGTAGAAATGTAAGCTCGCATGAAAAATGCTCCCACATATGTTCATATATGTTCACATATGATGGTATATGTTCATGTATGTTCACATATGATCATATATGTTCACATGGGATCATGTATGGTCATATATGTTCATGTATGTTTAGATATGTTCATGTATGTTCATATATGTCCATGTATGTTCATGTATGATCATATATGTTCACATGTGGTCATATATGTTCATGTACATATTCATTAAATTGTACTTAAATGTACTATACATTCACGTGGACTGCACTTAAATATTCTTACATACACTAAACCTAGATACATTTAAATAGACGTACATATAGCTGAACACATTTGAATGCACTTACATACACTTAAATATAAGAGTAACATTCAAACTGTCCTGTAATTAATGTGATTTTCGATGCTGTCCATGTATGTACATCTCTAATATTTCAAATTTTTTTACGTATGAAAATAGCGTAGAAAAGCTGTAGAAATCAGAGAAGCAGTTTATTAATTGGTGAGGGCGGCCGTCTCCTAACCTTTTAATTGCGGCAACCTTGAACCCTTTTTAACCGTTTTGCACGCTAGACAAAGGACGAAACAACGGCACGACTTTCGAAAGTCCTCGCACCTCCGTTTCTAACTTCATTATAACTAGCTTTTGAAATCTCCGATTCTCCCAAAAGGTCTTTCTCCTGGTTGGTGTGTAGATTCTAGAATAAAAATTCGGTGTTTGCGCTCGATGTCGTAGTGTTCGATAAGTAAGCACGACGTAGGACGAATATTTTCAGGATACGAATCGGCGGGCGTTTCATACGTGAACGGGCAACGTACCAGCGACGACAATCACGATAAGACGAGCAGCAACAGTGCTAGCAATTCGAATCCTTACGCGAATGCTAACGCCCCTCCCGAGCCTGCAGGAGGATACCGTCAAGTGAATTCCGGCAATTTGGGTTATCCTAGTAACACCGGCTCTAACGCCGGATATCCACCATATCCAAGTAACACCGGATCCAACAGCGGATATCCACCGTATCCTACGAATCATGGGAACCGACCGCAAGACTTAGGATATCCGCCTTATCCGACGCAAAACAGAATGCCCATGCCTGGATATCCTGGACATACCAGCTATCCAGCGTATCCCGGACAGGCTGGTTATCCAGCGCCGCCAGGATACCCGCAACAGTATCCCGGATATCAAAATTATCCGTATCCCAGTACTCAGAATCGTATGCATCACAATAACGTGTACTCCGGTTTCCGTAGGTCCGCCGCGACCACACACGCTTCCTCTTTCGCGATCGTGTGTTTCACGAGTTTCATCATGTTTATAGCGAACAGATCGTGATTGCTTTCCAAAATTATCGATTATCGATTCTTGTAAATAGATATTGTACGACAGACTGTACGCCGATTATTTATATATTGTATTCGTGCCTGCAATTACGAAAGTAAACTCACGTCCAAAATGGCAGCTTGTTGCCTCGCGGTATCGATTAATATTAAGGTTTTCTTGTGCAATTGTTTGCGAGGTGTTCGCGTCTGAAATTGAAGTTCATAAAATATGTTTGGATGAATGATGATGGGCTTGTACATTTTTTTTTATTTATACTCTTGAACCGAGACTTAAGGTTATCAATTTTTAACAATTTGGGACGCTAATGTTTTCGCGAGCGATTGAGTCCACTGCGGACCCTCGTTATGCCTCGACATATGCTCCATGACAATATAACGAGAGTCTGCTGTAGAAAAATGATGTATGGTTTAACCCTCAAATGAGAATCTCGAATTCGACATTTCTTTCTTAACTCACTTCGGAAATTTGAATATACCATCTCGAGGGTTAATCCAGCAGAAAATGAACATGAGAGCACTATTTGTTTTAAGAAATTTTGAATTCCACAAGTGTCCACTAGATTGCATATTACACGATAGTATTAAAATATTACCTTCACGAATTTCAATGAAACTGTCATCGATGTCAGAGCACGAATATCGTGCAATATTCGTTAATGTTACAAGATCGTTTCCGACAACATATTACGTGCCTTCCAAAGTGTCTTTCAGCACATTGTCTCCGTGTCAAGCATTTATGATCAGAAAACGATAAGAAAGTAAAAAATAAGACCTTCGACTGATTAAAATCATCCGGTTTGAGAATTTCTTCCAGTACTTTAGCTATTCGAACTAAATGATTTTAACGAGTCGATCAACTTGGTACCTGATATGGTTTATTTCAGAAGATTCACGATTATGTACATTAGTTTCCGTTCCAGCTATTTTTCGTACGTTACCGATATGTGTATACATACTCTATGTGTACATAGTTTATGCGCATAAAATCGAAACCGCTGTATTGACGTCTATACAATTGATATAATTGTGCTAATCACGAGACGAAATAAAAGTGATGCTGTTTCTATCGAATTCGCTGTAATTACCTGTCATCAGTGTTCAACGCGTAAGCTGCAGTTCGGCCAAACTGGCTTTAGAATTAATTTCCTTTAGGCGAAACAAACACCGACTGATCTCATTATCGTGTCGAACCCTGACACCTCTTATCTACTTCAACAAGCGGCGTAAATCTACTTTGTAGGTCACAGATTTTAAACGTTGTACATTCTCCTTTTGTAAGCGTCTTTCGCCAGCCTCTTTTTATAACATTCTGCTTTTTTAAAATACTTTTTTCATTTTTTTTTTGCGTACGGGCTAATATTTCGTGTCGATCATTTGCTTCTTTTATTCGCTAATTATTTTTTGATTAGGTGTGTACGGGATGGGCTTTCAAAAAGTTTCAGTTAATTTTTGTGTCATTCATTTTTTATGTTGATTTTTAGAGATATTTGTAGAGATATATGATTTTACTGGATTTTTGAACAAAATTTTCCCTTCTTTGATTTTAAAAATTATTGACTGATTTAATGACTTTTGTTTACGATTCTAATTCCCTCCACTGTTGATTCTCTTGCGATTGCATTTAAATTTAAACTACGATAATGAGAATTAATTTCACGTATGTGAAAAAAATCGTTCTGATTTGTGAGGTAAAGAAATTGAAATTTTATGACAATTTTTCCTCTTCGACCATCCTGTATACACAGAAAGCCCTGTATATTGCATAATTTTCTCCTAAAAAATATTAGGTTCCCACATGTTTCTCGTGTTAAAAAAACTGAAAGAAAATTGAAGAGTGGAAGTCAAAAGTAACACGGTAAAATTAACAGAGCATGCCTTAGAAGTGCCTACACTTAACACTGGCATATGTCAATCAACTAACAAGACTACTGTCAGATCTCGATTTTGTCTCACCGAATAATTCACAAGAAAATTACTGTGAAATCGATTTGTTGACTGCCACTCTTCAATTTGACAGTCTATCCGACAAGAAGACCAGCACACAGGCCACCTCCGCCACCACCGAGGACTTCGTCGAATGGATTTGGAGGGAGAAACTCTGGTAACGCAGGATCGAGGAACACCATCGGCGACGGTTCGATTTTCGATCGCCTGTTCGGCAACGATCGTAAATCTTACGGTGTAACAACTCCTAAACCTCGTACACGTCTAGGTGGTAATGGCTATTATGACACCCATACATCGTTCGATGAAAACGGGAACAGGGTCTGGAGATTCTCCGGCTAATCCAAATTTACCGGTTTATCGGCTAATTATACTCGGGACCAGAGTTTTTTCGTTTGTAAGTTGCTACTTTGCAGTTAAGTTTATCTGGTAAAGTGTAGGTTCGACTAATTGAAGAATCTTGCGCTTAACTTTTTCAGCAGATCTTTTAGTTTGTAAGTCGGAAACTGCAGTTATCGCGAAATTACAGAGGTGGTTTTATTTGGATAACTGTGGCTTCTGTGCCATGTTACTTATGATGTATGTTTATAACGGTGATATAGCAGAGGTATGAATATACGTGTGGAATTGTCATGCTAATATTTTAACTTTCTGTAATTTGCATCTTCTGTAAGATTTTTCTCTATGACAATTTTCAATTTTGCAAATATGCTTTGAAAGTAATGCAAGGTATCAGATTGCTATAAAAAATCAGTATCAAAGTTGAGACATTGAAATTAATATGAGAACCTGGATACCCAGGAAATATAAGTCCAACAGAATTGAAACTAATATCAAAGTTAACATTTATATTCAAATTCCAAGTGTGTATTCATGTATTCGCTATCGACGTAGATGAACTAGCATAGGTACTTAAGCATTTGAAAAACTATAATACCCAATGTATCGAACAAATATATCAAATATACGCATTCCCCAGCATCTGTTTACCCAATTTCCATCCTGTCCATCAATCAACTAAATCCGAAAATCGCCTCACGATATTAACAATACCTAACAGAGGACCAGAAACACTCGCATGACAGCTGCATAGCTTCCAAGGTGTAACAAAATTAATACTCACTCAGAAGCAATATCGACAGCAATCGCGAACACGATAAGCTTAACGCTGTGATCGAGACAGAGCAGCTATTCGTGAAGCTTGTCACAAGAGGAAGTAACAAGTTGGACTCGGCATGGCATGGGGCAGCACACAAACGAAAGTATTTCTAATCAATTAGGAGGTAGATAACGAAATGTTCGCAGAGTTCGAGGACGGTGATAACAAAGTAGTGGTAAGACGCCAGAGCAGCGACGCGCAGTCTGATGGGTCGGTTAAGGGTGGAGAAAGGCAAGGATACCCGGCAGGAAGTGGATATCCCAGTTCATCGAAGAGCGTTTATCCGTCCTTGGAGAATCAAGGAGCGGAAGACGGTAGATCTGGTTATCCTTCCAGAAGCTCTTCAGGTTACCCGTCTGGCTCTGGACACCCTTCTAGCTCTGGTTATCCGGCGAGTTCTGGTTACCCGTCCAGAAGCTCTGGTTATCCTGCGAGCTCTTCAGGATACCCGGACTCTGGAAGTTCTGGTTATCCATCGAGAAGTTCTGGCTACCCTTCGAGCTCTTCAGGATATCCCGGTTACCCATCGCGCAGCAGCTCGGGTTATCCTAGTGGATCCTACCCATCCACATCTGGAGGGTATCCGTCGAGTTCTGGTTACCCCGGAAGAGCAGCGAACGAGGAAGGTGTGAAGAGAGTGGATGCCAACACGGTTAACGCTGCATATCCCAGCCAGAGTCAACCCAGGAGCGGTTATCCTCAAAGTGGGTATCCTGCACAGTCTGGTTATGGCTACCCTGGTCAGGGATATCCTCAAGGATATCCACAAGGATCTCCGGGATATCAAGCATATCCTCAGGGATACCCACAGGGTTATCAACAGGGGTATCCAGGTTATCAGCAGGGATATCCACAAGGGTATCCACAAGGCTATCCACAAGGATATCCAGGATATACTCCTACCACTAAGAAACCTAATTTCAGTGATCAGATAACTAGTATTGCTAAAGATTTAGCTGGGAAGGTTTTAACTCAGGCGATTATCGACAGAGTTGCTGGGAAACACTGATTTGTAATTGATGTAGATGCTCATAGTGTAGAGGACATTGATAGTCGCACTCTCGATGTAATGCTTTCTTATTTTTAGTAATACGGTGCTGATTATATGTGTTAAATAAAGCTGATTACTTTTTATGTTTTTCTTGGTTTTTAGTTTGGTGTTTATTTTATCCTTGGAGAAATGGGTTGCGTTTTTAATTCTTCATTTAAATACATTTTGAAATTTATTGGTATTTTTATTTTTGAGATAAAGTTCCACTTTGCATTATCAAATTGTTAGTTGTATTATTCAATTTGTTGTTATTTAAATGGTTATTGTTGGATAATTTAGGAGCAAATCCTAGGAAGCAGTGATCTGAATTAAGTTTACCTGACACGTTCAATTCAGATATTCAATAAAGCGACATATCTCTCCATGCTTAATTACTATGCAATAGGTGTGCATGACACATCGTTCGAGGACAAGTCCCAGTGTAATTAACCAAATTATTTTAGACACGTTCGATACCTAATCGATTGTTGCTTTGAATCTGCAGACATCCACAGGAGTTTCTATACACATAATATATTAATTATCTTTACAATTCTAAATTTTCATGAATTTTCATTCATTCGGTTATGAATTTATACTGATTTGGTTAAATTTGAATTGTTCTGGTTAAAATTTATTTAGATTTTTATTTACAAGTTTTACATTTTGATTTACAAAATTGCAATTTGAAATTGTTCATGCATTTTAATTAAATCGGCGATCGATTTGAACTGATCAGGTTGGATTTGAATTCGGTTACATTAAAAAGATTTTGGTAAAGTATCGATTTGATTTTGAAGATTATGGAAATTGTTGTGAAATTGAAAAGAGAATTTTAAACGTATTTTACGAAATATATAGTTTTGTTTTTAGTTTGGTTTTCATGCGACGAGAAATTACTGTGCGAAGGTACAGTCGCGTCTCCATTTTAGCGACCGAGAGATCGATAAAGTCTCGTGAAGTTCTCTAAGGGTGCTAGATGCCTCTTGTACCCTGTGTGCCGGAATTATAATACATCCCTGTTTCAGTCAAACTCGAAGACGATATTTCTTGGAGTGTGTTTCTGCGATCCCCACAGTCGTGCCGCATCCACCGTCGGTTGCGTATCTCCCTTATAATTTTCAAAATATGATACTTCGTATACGCATACCTTCACGATCGAATATTTGAAAACTTTCCATCAAAGTGTAATAAAACCACTCGATTATTTTTCGTGCACGCGTCAACTCGCCCCCCAAAAAAAATATACAAAATTGAAAAAAAGATCAGTGTCAATTTTTGTGGATCATTCTTGAGTGAAGTGTTAATTCGATCAAAGAAAATTGGAAGTATTTTTAATTTTGACGTTGATGTTCGAGCACGTGCACCCACTTGGCGTAATTTTTCGTTCTATAACGTTTGTTTATATTTCGTTCTTTGTTAAATGAGGAATTCTATTCAAAATGACATTCACGAAATTTAAAAGAAAATAGTTCTCGGATTTTGAAGTATCTTTTATAATAATGTCGAAAATACGATCCAGTCAGTTTTGTATCAACGCGAATAGCTTGATCGAAAGCTTTTTAGCAAGGATTAGTCTAATGGAATAGTAAATCGTCTCGGGTTTAAAAATACCATGACACATCGCAAATGTTCCTTCAATTTTTGATATTCGTTCGCAACGGAACATTGAATCAACCGTGACCCAGAAAAGTGGCAGACCGAATACAAGTTGCCCGATATTCTTGTGTTTAACGCGCTCATTAAATCGAACTTCTCCGTTTAATCAAAAGAAACGTTTGACGAGAATATTTCGATCGGAAATCACGACTCTCTCGCGTTCGTAATCTAACGAATCTCGATCTGGATTTTATTTAAGAAAGTGCGACGTTCAACCGTGTAAACATTACATGACAGTTTTCGTACGGGAAACATGCGCCTGGATGTTCTCGGTCCATCATGTTATCGACAACAAAAGTGTTTCACCGATATTCGTTCGGAGGATATTTGTCGAACGAGACTCGCAGCAATTAGCAGCGGTTGGACCAGCAATCATGAATCGATCTATCTACATCAGTTACGCCTTATCAGGCTTAATCCGCTGAAAGGAAGGGTGGATCGTTAAAGCCCGATGATATAAGCACGTGAGGACCCAGGTAATTAAATGAAGATAGTCATAAATTTCATTAATGGTCAAACAGGATGGTGCAACACGTTATACCCAAGCACTGTGTCGATACTTTGATGAAATTACGTTCCTCAAACTGGATCTATAATCGATACTGTATATTAACGATCTATCATCAACGAAGATCTATCGAAAACCTATCATTAACGAAGATCTTTCATTATTAACGAAGGTTCATTATCAACGAACATCTGTCAGATTTATCAGAATTAAGAATCCTGATTTATTATTCATTAAGAATGTTAATTTTTCTCGCAAATCGAACGCTGCTCTTTCAGTGTCTAAGAATTAGAGATTTTACCGCCAATCGAATGCATCATTATTTTCGAATCGAATTTAAGATGCTGGAATTCATTTCGGTCTCTGAGAACAACGTAAACACACCCAAGTAGAACAAAGAGTAGAACGTTCGAATAAAGGCCGTTCTACTTTCCTTTTACGTATCAGTTCCAGGGGAAAAAAGGCGCTCTAACTAACGCAAAGTTACGAGTTTGTACCTTTACATTATCCTCCGCTCCTGTAAAATTCAATTAATTAATCATTCGCGTTAGCAGGAGGGTTATACAACATTATTAAAATAAGTAAATTGAAGGGGCTATTTTTCCTTGACACATTCAGTGTAATATTCATTCTTCTTTTACGTTTAATATATATAATAAAGTTTAGAATTTATGTTAAATGTATAATCCTAGTGTTTGCAAGTTTCGCTTAAAAATGCAATAAAAAGAACTCCAGCCGTAATTTTTTTATACATAAAAACGGAAAGTATCACGAGCAAGTGGTAGCGTAATTTTTTCCCAACGTTCTTACCTTCTCTTTCTTGTTTGGTATTTAAATTTTATTGCGTCCAAAGCCTTTAATGGGCGTTTCACGAATCCGTTGTAACGCGTTCTGAATGGGATATGATTTACTACGTCACGTACAAAACTTTCTGACAAATCGCTCGGAATTTCTAATTTTGTTTAATCACTTTATAGCGACTTTATAATTGCCGAAACGGTGATCAAAGTTAAATAAAGAATCATTTTGGCAGGAGGACAAAAGCGGGGATCTCGCACGTGCTCTCCGTGTGACCTGAATTTTGATCGGCCAGTCAAACCGATCGATTTTTTATTACTTCTCGATTTTCATGCAAGGATTTGCAGAGAACATTCACAGTTGTACACGTAGTTCGCATCTGCGATTCAGTTAACTATCGTTCAGACGAGAATTTCATGTACGGTCATTTATCTAGCAGCTAGGTACATGTACTGCTCTCTTCTCGAAGACGTGAAATAATTCAGTTTGCGAATTTCGTCCGATCTTAAGATCGCTATATCAAAACTGTTATATCGCTATAATCCTGTTTAAATTTTCCTCCCGATTCTTTCACAGTACATAAACTTTCAATATTGCTGGTCATCGGTCGATCAAAAACTCATCAACGCATTAAATCGGAACTCAGAAACATATTCTGCAGCAACGTTCTTACATCTATATTTCCCATTTCGAGTGAATGCTTTGTGTCTCTGGGTAATTTAACTTTGCAGTTGTTTAGTAAGGCGATCTTCGTATAAACGAAACTGATTATGATTTATTCCCGCTGGCTCTGTCAGATCTCAGATGCTGTTTAAACTTCCTAGTTTGTTTAGACGTACTATTAGTGCGAAGACAATAATCCAGCAGCACTCGATGATTTATTGTAATTCCGAAAATACGCTTTTGACAGTGTCGCTGATAACGTGCCTTCATTTTCAGATACGAGGAACGAAGATTACAGAGGATGTACAAAGTCACGAATATCTTAAAAGATATCGAATTTTTGACAGGTCACAAAATGTGTGAGAAATGACATATATGTGTAAAAAAATGACGTGCACGAAATGTACGTGAAAGGAGCATTTCCGAGGAGGAAATATAAACGTTAAAATTTGCCCGCCTGTCCAGCATGGTTTCGTACGAAATGTGTCCATAAATCAACCAGATTTCATAAGACCGCGATTCAATTTTCAAGATTTGTAGCCGGGAAGATGGAGGTCTTTCAGGACAATTTTATCGCTAATCTCACTAACGCCTCTCGGCCGATGAACAACAAAATGGACGAAATGGACGATTTCAATTTCGATCGTCAACAAGTGGAGCAAATCGTGGAGATTGTGGTGCCAATATGTTTCGGTATCATCGGCGTCGTCGGACTCATCGGCAACTTTTTGGTGGTGATCGTGGTGGCCGCTAATCCTGGCATGAGATCGACCACGAACATTTTAATCATCAATCTGGCGGTGGCCGACCTGTTGTTCGTCATTTTTTGTATTCCGTTCACTACCACCGATTTTGTGCTGCCTTATTGGCCCTTTGGGAACGTGTGGTGCAAGATCGTGCAGTACCTCATCATCGTCACTGCGTTCGCCAGCGTTTACACGCTGGTTCTGATGAGCCTTGACAGGTGAGTTGCGTTTTATATGAAATTGAAAACAGACACCTTTATATTAAATAAATCACACCTTGTAAATGTATCAATTTTTGTATCAGACCTTGTAAACATATGTGCTTTAACAATATGTGATGAAATCCCACCAGTATCTTTCGAAATGTACAATTTGATATGCAACAACCCGCATAGCAAGCTAACAAATCTGAAATGCAGATAACGCATTTGAATAACGTATTCGAAATTGCATTAAAAAATTCTAACACATTGTACATTCTAACACGTTGACCGTAGCAATAAAATCACATACATATTTATTGAAATTATTAAAAATTGATTGTGAAATACGATATGTGTTTGATTAGATCGGCGATAATGTTTTTTCGATTTGACAAGGAGAAATAAATTATAAAGCAATTATGCATGGAGGTAATAGGATAATTGGTACATGGGAGACGTAACTTCGATACGATAATCGTACGATCTTAAAGATATTCGAAGGAAGAGATTGCGTAACAAAATTCGATTCGCCACGTAACATGCAAAGGATGTAATCTATTCTTGCCTCATAGGTATCAGCAGTATTTCCGGTTACGTTTTCAAATACCGTATGGTGTGCAGTGATGTAGACGGTAGAATCACGTGCTTTGCGCAGCACGTGTAAAGGATTCCTGATTCTCCCTCGAAATTCGCATTTTATTCCCTAGGAGAATTTTCCGCGAGTAGCATTCCCACTTCATTTCGTCGCGTGTCTTTACAACGACCGCATAATTCTATATTAAAATGGATTCTGATTCTTGAAATAATTCGTTTGAAACTGGTATACTACAGGATTTTTAAATGTACCATAATTTATAAATAATCTATTTACGTGGACACAGTCAAATAGTATTACAATGTAGTTTCGGTAACAGTTAATGACATTTGGAAACACGATGTACATTCAGTCGTTCATTATACAACGCGTAATTACCAAACTGGCTATTTTGCGCGGTTAATGACATTCGTTAACAAATAATACGTATCCGTTCACCTTTGGCATAGTTCTTCCGTCACGAAATTGCAATTAACAACTAGGTTAATCCCGAATGTCTGGCAGCCTGCATTATTCAATTCATTGGCTTTCATCCAAATCAGTTAGCATCAATGATTCCCTGTTTAATTCATTCAACGTACAATACGTGATATTTTGGAAATACATCATTGGTATTACTATAATTCGAACTTTTTAATAATGTAATCTGAGGTTTTAGTAACTATTTGAAAGTGATCATTTTTTAATGATAGATTTGTTTGTATATTAGTATAATGTCGTATCGAGTGTACTGTACATATATTGCCATGTGTCGTATTTCCATATGTGGTATTTCCATACACGGTACTTTCATATGTGGTATTTCCACGCGTGGTATTCTCACATGTGGTATTTCCACACGTAGTAGTTTCATATGTGGTATTTCCACGCGTGATATTCTCATATGTGGTATTTCTACGCGTCGTAGTTTCATATATGGTATTTCATATGTGGTTAATCCATACTAAAAATATTGTTATCTTTGTTGCAGGTATTTGGCAGTGGTTCATCCAGTAAGTTCGATGTCATGGCGGACTGAAAATCACGCGATTCTCGCGATTTGCATCGCATGGGCGGTGATTTTTACAATATCCACACCCGCCCTAGTTATTCACGGCGAGGTAAGCTTCTAAATAATTGCACACAATTTTTCCTCGATTTTTCGTACAATTACACACAATTTCTCCTCACACGTGTGCTGGTATCGCTTTATATGTGGTATTTCCACGCGTGGTATTTTCATATGTGGTATATCCACGCGCAATATTTTCATACGTGGTATGTCCACGCGCGGTATTTTCATATGTGGTATTTCCATGTGTTGGTATCGCTTTATGTTTTTACTAATTCAAAGCGTTTCTACGGTTTTATACGTTTCCGATATATCCGTAATCGAGCTAGAATTTCTGCTTGATTACCATTTTGCTGTGCGTGCGTCGATTTCCAAGACTAACTCCTTTCTGTTATCGGACACAGAGATTCGATATTTTTTTGAGGATATTCCCATCCGTTTTTTTATCGCTACGCTGATTCGGTTTGCCGCGATCAGACTGCGTGAACGCGAAATATTCTGTCAAACCAATACACGTAGTCCCTTTTTTTTCACTTCTTCAATCCAGTTTATTCGTTATCGATTTTGCTGATAGGATTAACCACTGTATTTCGATGCGACAAAATGATTAACTGTACGATTAACTATATGGTACTATTATCTCCTCTTTTTGTACGCATCTGAATGCATTTTTAAAAACACATGAATTTTGATTTGTGGATACTTAACATTTTTGTCTAACTACATCTCATAAATGTAATTTTTTAAAACATAAATTTTGTTGACATATTTTATTAATATTCGGGAGGACATGTGGGTGAAGGATTAAAGTTGATGAAAAGATAGATTAACATTTTTGTAACGGTATTTCCGTAATGGCGCTAGAAAATTTAAACGGATCGAAGGAAAATTCAGCGATGTCATCTATCTCGTTATTCCCCAATGAGTGTTCTCACAGTAATTACTTTCGGATGAAATGAACGCAGTCAACTGAGCGACGTAATCGCTCCACTAGAACGTCCGCTGTGAAGTCGCGAATTTAAAATAGTGCTTTTATTTCTCGTGTTTCATGAATTACGATCATCAGGACATTCCGTCTATCGAAAGCGTTCATAAAGTTACAATTCACGATCTCGATATTTAACTTTCAGTTCTTTGCTTTTTAACGTTACCGCTGTTAGTTGACTATCTCTATGAAATTCTTTTTCGAACATTCTTTTAACGAACTTTTATTTAGTATTATTTGAGCAAAAATTTCCTGTTGATTTCAAAAACAATTTTACCAAATTGAATTTCATTTATAAAGTCTTCTGTTGGATTCCCAACGTGGAAAGGAAATTCAGAGCCATATTTTTGAAAGTTGATAGCAATCAGCGTAATGATGACCGTAGTTTCGTTGAATCACTGATACTTTGGACTCATTGTCCTCGATTTTACACGATTCTAGTAACGGAAATGGCGCAAATAACCGTTCCTACCTCGTCCAGATCGCGGTGTTATAGTTTCCCTGTATTTTAAGTTCGTTCGTGTAACACGTGGCATCCGACACAGTACAGAATTGCAAATAACCTAGCGCATTTTGTAAATCCCTTGGATATACGTTTCGGCTTAAATCAAGCATTAGCAAAAGAAATTCTATCCATGCGATAAATCCGATTAAACTCGAGAGACGATTAGAGACTAGCGCATTGCTCTGAAGCATTCTTTCGACTCAACTTTTTTTAATTTTATTCTCCAAATAAAACCCCTGCCCTACCACTCACAGGCCAAACCGTGCTAGATACGACTTTTTGTCAGAAGAGCAAACTTATTTAGAATGAGCCTAAACCCCTAGTAAAATTGTCAGAAGTCCCAAAATGTGGCTAGGGGGTGGTATGGAGAGGGGAGCGTCAGGGAGTCAAAGTACTTAAAACCCTTGCCCTACCACTCACAGGCCAAACGGTGCTAGATACGACTTTTTGTCAGAGAAGCAAACTTTCTTAGAATGGGCCAAAACCCTCAGAGAAATTGTCAAAAGTGCCAAAAAGTGGCTAGGGGGGTTATATGGGGGTGGAGTATCCCCAGCTATTAGTATAATAAATGTTATATCTCAGTCATCACCTTCATTCGAGATTAAGAAAATAAGCTAAAATTAATTAATCCATAGGATGTGATAGATACAGTGTGTATGTAGATCCGCTTTAGTTTCAGGACGTGAACGATTCGTCATCGGAGAACCTGACGGCATGTCGAGTCTTGTCACAATATGATTGGCCGTACTTCCAAATTTCGTTTTTCCTGCTGAGTTATCTGCTGCCGCTGATGCTGATATGCTTCTTTTACATTTGCATGCTCGTCAGGCTATGGAGCGGCGGACGTGTCAGCGCCGAGAGTCGACGCGGAAGAAAACGAGTTACGAGGCTGGTGCTCGTCGTCGTCGGCGTTTTCGCCTTTTGTTGGTGTCCTATACAGGTTTGTATCGCGAACAAACTATCCGACGAAACTTAACAATGTCACCGACGCGACACTGCGACGAAATTTTCGACCCGGCACCTTTTGATCCTGTGACGGCATTCTTCCGGAAGAACGCCGGTTAAATATATTCAATTTACTCCGCACCAACTTTTCGTATTTTAACTTCTGGGAAGTTTGTCAATAGGGAATTTTAATATCGTTAATATTCGAAGGCGGGTTTCTAAATTGTAGGGGACTTTTTAATTACATTTGCGAGTCTAGGAATTTTCTAAATAATTTATATTATTAAATTTTCTATCTTTAGAATCTCCAAAATATCAAATCTACAAACTTTCAACTCTCCAAATCCCAAATTTCTAATTTGCAAAAATCAATAACCCAAAGTAAACACAATTTAATGATTCAGCAATTCGCAAAAGTCCTTCCCTAATTACCTGAAGCATAAAAAATTCTAAGCGTATAGGATTTCGAAGGGCCTCTCGGAGTCGAATAATTTGTCGGAGATAAAATCACGGTGGCTGTCACATAAATCAGCAGAATGTCGATCGAAAATAATGACAGGGGATTGAATAGCAGGCGTGTGTTTCGCAGAACATTTGAAGGGAGGCTAACGATAGGAAAAATTTACGAGCGATACGAGCGGAATGTAATTAACTGGTATGCTATTGGTGGTAATGGAGATGGAAGATAAATTGCAAAAGGAAATTATGCGGTGAAATTTGGTAATTCGGGGGATTTCGTGAATAATGGGACATATTGAACGGGGGTTTATCGACCTGGTTCTCATTTTTAAGCTTTCATGGTCGTCAAAATGCTTCTATGACATAATTAAATACCTTCATTTTATTAGGAACTAAATGAAGAACGTGATCGGATAATTAATCCCGTTTGAATAAAAGCAATTTGCAATAAAAAAAATATTCCTGACAAAGGAAATATTTTGCAGATAATTTTTTCCTGAAACGTTTTGCTGGTCGAATAAACTTGATTATAAAATAAATTACAAAAATTCATCGGTGAATGTATGTGATGGATGATTGCTATGTTTGTTACTCGCGAAAAAAAAATAGAACACAGGATATCATCGGTTACGATTCCTGTTGTTTGCGATTTCACGGTGAGCGTTGCATTTTTCACGATTTTACAAAATATCGGGTATGCCATGTTTATTGAGTTTTCCGTGTGAAATACCGTTGTTTGGAACTCCGTTGCTCGTGTATCGAGCACAACAGGAAATCGAAGTGTTGCGGCGCAATAGAAAAGGCAAATACTTCTTTGCGATTTATTTTATACGCTCGCAAAAGTTATGTCATTTTATGGCCGATAGATAACATTTTATTGTAACGTATAAACACCTTTTATTTCCATTCGGAGGAAATTAATTTGCTTCGTATATAGAGCTTTATTGTATTTTTAAATCTTGTTTGTAGTTTCAGATTTTGGGATTTGGAGATTTTGAAATTTAGAGATCTAGAAATTTACAGATCAATATGGAAATTTAAAAATGTATATATTTAAAAATTGATAAATGTACAACTCCACAAATATAACCTTCCCAAATTAAAAAATCATGAAATATAAAAACGTCCATATACAATTACAATTTATGAATTGTATAAATAATTGTTTTCTCTCTCTCTGTTGCAAAAGATAATCCTGGTAGTAAAGTCGCTGGAGGTGTACCCATTGACAACAGCGACGATAGTGGTGCAAATAGCGAGTCACATTTTGTCATACATGAACAGCTGTGTCAATCCTATTCTCTACGCTTTCCTCAGCGACAGTTTTCGGAAAGCATTTCGAAAAATAATTTACTGCAGACCTCGGCCTGATCAGAACAAGCAGTTGGGACCACTGACGAAAACTACGAGAGCTGCCAGTACCGGTGACGTTCTTTAGGTGAGTACCTATTCTCTCATTTATCCTTTTCTTTTATTTTCTCGAAGATGACTTTTATTGATCCACATGAAAATGCGTTACTATCTTGAAATAGTAAAAATAGTTCTTGATGTGAAGTATTCCCAAACACATAACCTAACTTTATACACCTAACCTTGTAATTTATAACGAAATTGGAAACATTTCTCGTGATCTATTGAGTCTTAAAGTATTTGCAACATTCCTTTAAATAAATCTCCATTTAATTTTCTATTATTGTCGCAAAAGTGAAAAGATTCTGTAAAATATTTGTCACCCAAGTAATCGTATAACGAGTATTTTGCCTAAGTAGCGATGGAAAGCTGGATTTCAAATTACGTAACCCGGGTTAATTATGTAGGGAGCAATTAAAGCTCGGTAAACATTTTCATCCGTCGTCACATTTCTTTCGCCCGAGGGACGCGTTAAAATAAAATCTCCTTTCCGAACTATAAACCTGCGAGACAATACTTGGAAGCTGTTTGGAAAAGCAGCTTCAATTAAGGTTTCGAACGTAAGACGATCGATTAAGAAACGCCGGTAGACTTTCGCGTCTTTTTTTACCTCCAGCCGTCCTCCAAAAAGGCTTCCTTTGTATCGCGAGCTGAGGTGGTCTGAAAACACATCTTTTCCTTTCTTCGCTCCTTCAGGCGCTACTTGTGTCGCTGCAGGCGTAGATTTGTCAAGTCGAAAATGCAACGCCATCAAGGCTGTCCTCCTAGGAACATCTGCGTTATCCTGGCCTTGCTCTTTACTCTGTAAATTATGCTTCTCCCTGCTGGTTCATAGTTAGGCTCACCTGCGCGTGTCATATTTTTCATTTACATTTTTAACGGGCTCACTTTCTTCGATTAACTTGCCCTTGTGATCTACTTTCTCTTCGAATTCTGCATAATCGCTGTAGACACCTATTTTCACCCTTTAATATCGTGTCACGAGTGACATTCTAGTCATTCATTCAACTTAACCAAAGTCATCAGTCAACCTAACCAAAATCATATTTGCAACAGGAGTCTGGAGTTTGTACTTCAACTTTCAAATATTGTTTTAATATTACATGACGCACCTGGATGACGCACCTAACTTTCATCAGCAGCAATTACCTGTGAATGACTGCCTAGAAAAGGTGTTTATATTGAACGAGTAACTAAATGTGATGGAATGAATATACAGAATTATTCTTGTATGAGTTATAAGTACAATGGTAGGTTGAGGGCTTTTGAATGAATGCTGTCAAATGAAGAGATATTTTGCATATTGAATGTAGAGATTTGGTTACGAATCTATCAGTAAGAACATAAGTTCCTGAAAGATTATAAATGCAATTTACTCTCATAAGTACACCAAATGTTCTTAGAACGCCTTCATCATGAAAGTGGCTCACCTTGAGAAAAAAGTAGACATTCATAGTATCATCAAGAAACGTTTACGTGTTCGCTAACCCATTTCCCTGCGAATTCCACCCTGCAGAAACCCCCGCACAAACGTTCACCCTTTTCTCATCGCACAAAACCTCCGGGAGCAGTACAGTCGGATGTTGTGCAGGCTTTTGTAATTTATGTTCGTACCTATTTCGCAACCAGCAGACATTCAGGCTTCCACGATGTAAGTTATATCGTACGGTATCAGTAAGGATGAAGACCGTGAGCGAAGGAGATGCGTAACGGGAGGAAAAGAGGAGAAACCACCCGTTTCTGTTTATTCAGCCGGCGGATGAAACAAAGCTTCGGTGCTTTGTCGACCCTCAATGGCCACCTTGATGCCGGCAGTCTTCGCGAGATTCTTGTCTTGGGAATACCGAGCTTGATGCTTAACTGCGACCAAGGAAATCAACGGAATCGCTTTCTCGCCAGATGTCGATTGCGACTTTGCATACTCTTTTGTCCTTGATTAGGGTTGCGGAAAGGGCAATTAGGTCGTTCGAAAATATTTAGTTTCTTCGGAAGTTCTTTCAATTTTTTACGCCTTGAAGTCACTAATTTCTAAGTTTCTACGTTCCCAAATTTCTACACCCCCAAATTTCTACGCCCCCAGATTTCTAAATTTGGAAGTTTCTACACCCCCAAATTTCTACACCCCCCAATTCCTACACTCCCAAATTTCTACACCCCCAAAATTCTACATCCCCCAAATTCCTACACTCCCAAATTTCTACACCCCCAAATTTCTACGCCCCCAGAAAAAAATTTCCAAGTTCCTACACCCCCAAATTCTCACTCTTCCCACTTCTCAAAGTCCCAAATCTGAAAATTTACCAACTCTCCTCCCCCCAAGTTCTAAAATTCCTCAAGTTCCAAATACTGAATTTCCCAAATTTAAATGTTAAAATTGAATTCTGAACGAATGCTCCGATTCGGAAGCACAACAGAAGGAGCTGACATAGCACTCGACGTGTTCGCTTACGAAAGCAGATGGGCTGTGTTTGAAGGAACTCGAAAGTATTTTCATTAGAGCCGGACGGGTCGTGGTATAACTTTGCTAAAAAAGGAGGAAATTCTGGAAATTTGCTGACTCGATTAACCGAGGCAAGGGTACAGTGTTCCGCATACTGATAGCGCAGCAGGGTATCGATGTAAGTAAAATCAGCTGTCTCATCAACATAATCGAAATTCAGATTACCGTCATCTAACGTAGAAACATTGCGAAACAGAAAAATGTTTCGAAACGTGGTCCGATAAAGGTGGAAGCAGACAGAGAAAAAAGGAGAAAACTGTTGGCAGGAAAATGGTCGGAAATCAGATGAAGTTCGCTAAGGTGGTAAAAGGCAAACGGTGCCGTACCATAAATCAGGATGAGAGTAGACACTTAAGATCAGATTACGCTTGAAAATGTGCAAATTGAAACGTGATTGTTTTAAAACACCAATGAAAATCCGTTCACCTCTGGAAATCACTTCTTGGATACAGCTGCTGCAATTTGTAATTCAAACGTGGGATCAAACCGTTTCCCTGGTATTTTCGTTCGTCTGGAATCGTAACGAACCTTCGATTGACTTCACCCAGTTAAAGTAATCTACTGCTCGGGAATACGAATTACTTTCACCATCAATTGCTTCGCGTTTATTACCTCGTCACGGAAGAATTCGGCGTTAACGATGCTTTCTTTCGGGAGGGTTAAAAATTCTTTTCTAAATTGTTCTTTATTTACGATTTGAGAAACGGAAAGCGATGTAGCGATTTAGAAATTTAGGAATGCTCAAAATCGATAAATTACAAAGATTAATCGAAAACTTGAGAATCTGACCATAATTTTCTAATTACAATTAATGTGTGGTACAATAGATATTAAGTAGAAAAATTGGAATGATAATAGAGTTCTCTTTAATTGCAAAATTAATGGTACACTGTCAGGATTTTAGTCGTGGTCATGTAACAAGAGTTCGTTGCGGAAATAGACAGCGGTAATTAAGCTGCTGTATCACGACACGGGCAATAAATTGTTAAGGAATTTTCTAAATCACTAACCAGAAGCTGACTCGTTTTATGATCCTGAAAGCGTGGAGGGTCATCTATTACTTTAGGTGAAATACCTACGTTACACCCCTTCCGCCTTTAAAGTAGCCACCCTTAACAGCACCAGCTACAAATGTCTCCACAAATCGCGACGAGCGTAAAATATCCAATTAAACTTCGTAACCCGATTCCGACTGAAAACGTAGTTGACTTTCTTAATCACGAAACAGCAAAATGGACGGACTCTCTCGGGTCGCTATTCGATAATCTTAATTTCAGTCGAGAAATTCTTTCGTTCGATTACATTAATTTTATGACGTCGATCATGTTCGTATAGTTATTACTCGAGTCAAATTATCTGGCGAGGAGATTTTTTTTCGAGTCAAAATTAAATGCAGATTTTAATTATTTAGTGAAGTGAATTAGTGGATAAGAATTATTTAGTTCGAATCAAGATTGAATGCGAACTTTAATTATATAGCGTGCGAAATGTAATTAGTGGATGAGAATCATTTGTTCGAGTCAAAATTAAATGCAGGTTTTAATTATTTAACTTGAGGAGTGAAATATGATTAGTGGATTCAAATTATTTGTCCGAGTCAAAATTAAATGCAGATTTTAATTACGTACCGTGGGGAGTGAAATGTAATTAGTAGATGAAAATCATTCATTCCAGTCAATATTAAACAAAAATTTTAATTATGTAGCGTCTGAGGTAAATCAGCAGACGCAATCATCGAGTCAAATTTAAATTTGTGGAAATCATTAGCTCGACTCAAAATCACATCCAAATCATTTAGCTTTGTATTAAGGATCATGTCTGAAGTGACAGCGTGTCAACGAAGCTGAAAAATCCGCTTTGAGTTTTAACGTTGTAAATTAACGGCGAACACGAAGGGAAATCGAGTTTGGAATTCTATTTTCCTACATGCGTTAGGATTAATCTCCCTCGCGTTTAATGAGATTTTCTGTTCGTCGAAAATCAATACCGTCAACTTTTTCATAGATACATGGAAGATTGATGGTGTCTATGTCTGAGCAGGGTACTTGTAGACACTGGAGCGATCTTGGAACATGGTTGTGACAGTATTTACGAACTAATTAGGTCAAATATCAGCGTGATGTAATTAATCGTGATTTCTTCTCGTATCTTGTCCATGGAAAAGTTGTTACGTTCAGAGTGCAGTTAGATGCATTAGATGCGTTTTTGATTTTGATGCGTTCTGGTCGCCAAGTGTTTTTCCCAAAATTGCATAAATGAAATTTCCAAAATGTTTACTCAGCTATTAATTACGAGATCTGACGATGAGAAATAGGTTGCAGGTGGGTAAGATTTATCGGTTGGCATACTATGAATACATAATTGTTTGATTTCCGGTGCCTAAATCGATTTCTTTCGACCCTCGAAATTACCGGGAGCCATATATCATTCACGGCTGACGAAACGGCGAAAATGAAATACAGTCGAGGAAGCAATATCGTTACGCTCTTATCAAACATTTGTGATTGATCGAGCGGGGATGAGCGGAATACGAAAGCAACGGTGTCGATTCTTACGGCCGCGACGATGAAGGAACATTTTCGGATACCAGGTCAGCCTCCAACGATCCTACTTTTGAATCCGCGGCAAGATAATAAGCCGTGCTGAAGAGGGATGAAACCGACGGAGAATGGTACTAATTTTAGAAGTACTGTTCACCGGGATGTTTGGACTTTTCGCGAAAAGGTCGAAAGGTATCCACTTTTTCGCGATTATCTCTGGTTGCGCTCCTTTTTGTTCCGGACAGGTTTTGACCTTTTGTGGACCGTTTACAACGTTGTTTCGTGCTACGTTTCATCGTCGAGATGCCAGAAACTCTTCACATTTTGTTTCGTTTTGTTCGAGTTCGAGAATTTGATCGGTTCTGACGAAAAATCTCCTCCAGAAAGATGAAACCATAAATTTTTATCAAATTTCTATTTTTTATTATCGAACGATATTTTTTATATATTCCTCAGTTGACAAAATGAAATATTTTAATTATTTGTCACTCTTCTGTTATCTTGATTTTGATCAGTTTTAGAGAATTCGTTTCTGTGCGACCGGAAATCACTGTTTTTTCTCTTTGATGTCTCGTGGTTCATGAAACGGTCATCGAAGTCGACCGAGAAAGATCGAGTTAAGAAAAAAGAAGCAAACGAAAGAAGAAATAAATAGACGCCTGGAGCACCGACACGAAATCCTCGCCACTTTAATTTCTCCTCGAGTTATTTCCATGATGACGGCTCCAACTCGATTTACTTGTTTATGAAACGGTTTCAAGGGTTACGCTTCAGTAATATTATGTCCAGGAATATTCCAATTACACTCTATTATTGATGCTTCACGCTGATTTTTCTACGCGTTCAATTATTTTTGTTAGATTCTTCATTTTCCAGGTCCCTAAATTTCTAAAACTTCACATTCCCAACTTCCTAAATTCCTGAACTACCAAATTTCCAAACTTCCAACATTCATTAATTTTTAACTTTTCAAAATCCCCAAATGCGAAAAATTCCCAAGTTCCCCAAATTCGAAAAATCCCCAAATTCCCAAGTTCCCCAAATTCGAAAACTCCCCAAATTCCCACGTTCCCAAATTCGAAATCCCCAAATTCCCACGTTCCCAAATCCCAAAATCCCCAAATTCGAAAATCCCCAATTCTCTCAATTAGAGTGTGAATGAATGCACATCGTCAATTGCACAAACGCGATATCCCCAAAATATTTAGATTCCGTTTGCGTCCACGATTTTCCCGTTCTATTTTCAAGCACGAACCGAACTGAATGTGAATGAAGAAAACAGTATAGCGTGTGTACCATTTCGGGGGCGCAGTCGTTATTTTTAGCACCATAGGGAAAATTTGTCACAGGAAGTGGTAAGACAGTTGAGATTCGGCTGTAAGCCTTGTTCCGCGATTCCGAGAATAAGATTTGCTGCTTCTTTTTAACGCGAACAGGGATTTGTTAAGCCCCTGTGTTGTTGACACTCTCAATTTATACTTCAGACACGTCTCGATTAATTCTTTCTCTAAATATAAATTTTTATAACAATACGTATACAGACACATTTTATATGCTAAACACACAATTTGTTTTAATTATTGAAGTACGGAACCTATGAATTTGATATTTCTAATCTATGACGCACTCGTGACGCACTCGCAGTTCAATAGTAAATATTTCTCTAGCTTCATTTGCACTTAATTAAATTTCAGATTGAAACTCGATAATATTAATCGTTTTCTACCTGAAATATTTTTGTTGCAAATTTGTGTCTGCAGAAAATAAATGGCGGAGTTCGTTTAAAAATCGGTTGCACCTGCATGAAAAAACAGCGGGGGCGAAACTGTGTAATAACGTAACTTTCGTGGCGAATATTTCTTCATACAACTGATGACCCCATAGTTATTCGGTATGGTGGAACCGGTTGACCCCAGTGTATTTCACTATTTGCAGTGTATTAGAAGCCACAGGCAGACCGCAGCTTACATTTTGATCGTAACACAAATCGTGATTTCTCTGTAGCCGACAGTTATTATTGCGTTAACAGCTGACCAGCAACGGGCCGGTAATATCGCGTTCAATATCCTGTATAGCATTCACCCAATATCGATAAATTACCAGAAATATTGCTTCCGGTTCCTTTTGTCCGCGGTGGACACGTTTATCCGTGCATTTTCATCCGGACGTGGATAGAAATCGTAAACTCTCCGCGTTATGGAGATGTTATCCACAAGTTTGACCAACCGGGATGAACGGTGTTCTTCCCTAACTTTGCTGCTCGATAAATGACCTCGTCGCTACGTTTCTGGATAAATAATTGCGAAACTTCCTGGAATGTCGAAAGTCCGTCACGATGGTTACTGTCGTTAACCGTGGGACGCCGGAAGCGATCTATAATTTACTGCATCTTTCACATTTTTTACGTTGACGTGCTTTTAATCATAGGACGAATCGGGGGTACTTGAAAGTTTTCTGTGTTCTATGGCGTGGAGAAGAAATTATTGATTGTTTCAGAGAAATGACTGCTTTCTGGTATTGTAAGATTGCTTTTTTGAGATTTTGGGATTTTAGAATGTTGAGATTTTGGAAGTTTGGGAATTTAGCACTGTGGGTTTTGAAATGTTGGGACACAAGGCCTTAAGACTTCGAAACGTTTAACAATTGAATGTTAAGAATTTTTACAATTTGAGAAGTAAACCGATGTAGGACTTGTAAACTTCAGTTCCCAAAAAAATTGTCAGCGTCCACATCGTTATTTCAGCAAGAAATCTCGAAGACCAATACCCTAAAATTTCCTTTCCTTTAAACATACACTCGTACTTAGAAAATAGACCTCGTCTTGTTATCCAATTTTCTGTATCTTTAATCTCGAGGTATAATCCGATCCAATTGCTCTACCCCAGTAATTTCCCTCTTGCTTTCAATTTATTTGTACTCCTGAAGAGTACTACCAAGAAAGAATAGACCGCAGAAGAAATGAAATGATATTACGGTAACAACGATGATAACCGATAAGATACATAATAAGTCATTCTACATGCATTTTACGAACATATCCAGAGAGAAAAATTGCGACGGAGGAATGTGATCGATATAATCTTGTCGAGAACATTGTCGTATGAAGTATGCAAGTATTGGTTGAAATAAAAATGTTTGACCTGGTTGCTCGAAAATATTTCGTTATTTAATCGGCTAACGATATTGGTTAAAATTACGTCCGTTTCTTTAACAACGCCTAAAACAAGGACATTTTGTACGAAAAACTAGTGAAATCGGTTATCGGTAACTTGTATAGATGTTAACCCATGAGTTGGCGCTTGAGCTATGACGCACTCGTGACGCACTCACAGATCAAGTATTGTAAATTTTTCTCATATTTTTGATACGTGTGAATTTTCAATTGAGATGCAATAACTTATGTACGGATGTCAACTGTTCGGAAAATGCTGACCAATTTGACTAATATATAATATGTAGAAAACATGTGTTAGAAGGGCGAAGATTCGAGAAACAGGCACGAGAGCATGCAAAGGTAGACAATAACAGAAACGTAGAAATGGACTCGTAAAACGTCGACGTCGAAATGTTTCGTTACGGGAAGAGTTATTTCGAGAGATGAACGATAAATTTAGATGAGGAACGGAAGTAAACCGGGAAGCGAATATGGAACTCCTCTAAGATCACCTAATGATTTATAACGCGTTACAGCAACGTCGCAAAGAATAACCTGTAACTCGCCTACGATCTAATAAATATTCTCGTGATTCATTGATCCTGTCGAACTTAAATCCATTCGATAAAATAGGAGCGTGGTAATCAATTTTAACCCGCTGACAGTCGGTGTCAGCTGTTCGTGACTTTAGCTCTCTGCTCCTTTTATTCCTGATTATTTTTGGACGCTAGGATTAGGAAATTCTAGATGCCGGTTTTAGAAGGTGGGAAGTTGGGGACTTGGAAAATTGAGGAAATTAGGGATTTGGGTAGTTGGGGAGAAGTTAGGAATTTGAGAAGCTGCAAAATTAAGAATTTGAGAGGTTGGAGAATTAGGAAACTGTAATTTGAGAATTTGAGAAATTGTGAAATGCGAGTAAATGAGAAAGTTGAGTAGTTGAGGAATGAAAAAATGACGGAATCAGATATTTCGAAAAACTAAACAATCCACGAATCCAGTCTACAATTTCCAAATATGAAAAACAAGAAAATCTTAAAATTTCAAAATGAACCAATAAAACTTAATTGTAAGTTCAACACATAACCGGTGTATTTCTCGGCCGTAGATGAAAAGTGTGGCCAGCATAATTCCAGCAATTTCGCCGCTTCATATTATTACCGTAGCAGGGTTTTATGTGTCATGGATGTTGCGCTCGTAAGAAATAAAGTTGCCGCGAGCGCCGAGAGAAATGGAAGGTGATTCGCGTTTTGCCATAGTCAGTTGAAATTGCCGATAAACCTATACGATTCGAGTTTTATGCGCATCGCTCCTCTGCCGAAATTGCTCGGCTAAACAGGCAACGCACTTTAATCAAACCCGCATTCACTGATCTCGAAACGTGTCACCGATCGATATTTCGCTGTTTCATCGCATTAAAAGCTTTCTGCGGTATTTTGCGTAACACTCGACCGATCAGTGTCATCGACCACTCGAAAATCGATTTATACCGAAACTTTGTTACCCTTCGATGATAACGTTGTTACGTGCTTCATTATATACTCTCACTTTTCTTACGATTTCTTTCTGAATTAATTTATTTTCTGAATTTAACGTCTTTTCAAGATTACAAAGTATCCAAGTAAATATTTGAAAATTTATCTTCCTTTCGTCATATTTTTCATTCACCCCGTTGATTTTTACATTTTACATGGTCACATTGTGCAGAGCATAAAACAAGCACGATGTTCTTGTTTCTAAAAAAATTCTCCATAAAGCGTTGTCACTGTTTCTCCGTTTACATATATTTTCGCGCGTGAAAATTACACGGGGCTAAAATGTACGCAACACGCGATTTTTCCGAGGTTAGAGATATAAAATACGTGATCACCGGCGGTGGGCATAGAGTGGCGAGGATATTACGCAATATTACTAAAGTTGCATTTATTCAAACAAACGTCTTAGTTTTTATGGTTTATTTCTACTGAAACCATGGGGCATTTGCCGAATGAAGCTGCAATAACAAACGGTCTCGCGGATGTTTCATTGCAATGCTTCCAATGAAACGCATCGCGAATTGGCTGCTAGAGCTTTACAATGTTTCTGGAAACATTTTAGTCAAATTTACGACGGAATATTCTTTGGGGTTGTTACGATTTTATATTTAAAACGTCAGTTTAATGCAATTTGAAAGAAATATTTTTTAACTGAATCTACATTATACATGTGATGTATGAAAATAATAAAGCAGACATCAGTGGCAATTAATAATAGTAGCGGTGATTAATAATAATTTAAGTATTAATCTTAAATAAGTTCATGAAACGTGTATCCCAAATTAAGACTCATAAAACTCCCTCCATAAACAATATAAAATCAGTACGAATTCGAGGAATGTCCACGGTAATAAAGCTAGAGAGCAGAGTCACGAAAAGGAAGTACATAAAGAAGATTAATTATCCGTACACTTTCCTTCGTTTTTTATTTACCCCTCGGCCATTAATCTTCTTGATATAGTAACGATAGAAATTAATTCTTATCTAGTTCCATTCATACAGAACCAAACATTCCAGTGAAATGAAAGGAAGAATGCTTAAACGTTCGTTCTTTGTGAAATTAAACATGCCTTTATCAAATAATTCACTTTGTAATAATACCTCATTAGAGGAAAAATTCCACGTATTTTTTAACGGAGGCAGCATCGTACTCGTGGTACTATTTTATTTTCAGTAAAATTCATCGTTACTTTTTTTTTTATCGTGCGTGTTCTAAAAATTTTCATATCTCTTTGATAACCATTGCCTTTGTGTTTCATCTGCTTTTCTCTAATTTACTCGATGCTCCATCCGATTTTACGGATTATTTTAATTATGTTCGCAACATAGTTGAACGAGAGTTTTTTCATTTTTATTGTTTATTTATAAAGCATAGTGTGTCGCAGCGCCTGCAATATTAAATAACGATTAAAGAGTGTCTCTTCAAAAAATTTGTATGTTTTACCAAACTGGTCAGACAAGTAGTCTATGCTGATAGGTAGTGGGACTAGTAGAATATGGCAGGGGAAAGTGGTCAGACAAGTAGAATTAGATGTAGGAAGGTGATCAGACAAGTAGGGTATGGCTGATAATGAGAGTAGTAGAATATGCCAGAGGAAAGTGGTCAGACAAGTAGAATAAGATGTAGGGAGGTGGTCAGACAAGTAGAATTAGCTGTATGTAGGTGGTCAGACAAGTAGAATAAGATGTGTGGAGGTGGTCAGACAAGTAGAATAAAATGATGGATGGTGGTCAGACAAGTAGAGTAAGATGCATGGAGGTGGCCAGACAAGTAGAATAAGATGTAGGAAGATGTTCAGACAATCCGAATTTATTTTCTAGGTGATCAGACATGTAAAAAAAAATCTTGACACGAATCCTACAATGATTGTGGAGAAAGTGACACAGACAATTTCAACAACACATGTGACTAACAAATCCAAAACTACTCGGAATATAATGACTCCGTGGGTCTTATTGCTGCTACGGATAAATTGATTTAAAACAAAAAATCTTTAAAGTATCGCTAAAAACTTGCGAGGTCTATCGCTGTAATATGCATTCTAACACATAGATTAAGTCGAGCGATTTATTCCGTAAAAGGATTTTTCAAGTAGCTTCGTTTTTCTGTCAGGGAGTTCTTTAAAACTTCGGCGAACACGAAAACAAGGGGTTCGCAAGAAATTGCGCTTAAAGTAGATTTGTGCCTACGTCGCCACGTTGCATGAATATAAATTCATCGAATAAAATTGCGGAGAATTACGCGTGTACGCTCCGCGAAGCATATAATTCGCGAACGAAAAGCTTCTTAGAGGAATAAGACTCCGGCAAATCCTTTTAAGCGTGCTCAACGTCGCGTTTAAATGTGGTTACCTCGAAAATATGCGGTGAATTTCGTTCGACATAAATAATTAGAAGTGCGTCGCGTAATTAGAGAACGGCCGGTGTCATGAAATTCTGCCCGGGATAATTAGAAAACTGAAGCTGCGAAAGTTTGTTAGAAATCGTCGGGATCAAATTAACGAGTTACCTTAGCGAATGGTTGTTGCTCTCAAGTTGTTAAGTACTTTGGGTACATAGTTTCTTGACTTTAACTTTGCTTGGTCGAATGCATTCCTAATGAGTTTGTCAATGATGTAAGATACATAGTGATTTAGAAAATCTGTGTACATTGAAAGTTAGAAATTTTGGTAGTAATTAAAGATCAATATTGAAATGATTAATGAACTGAAATGAATATCAACGTATGATTTCGAAATCGAATAGATTTCAATCACAGTCGATTATTAATTAATTTGTAACATAATTTGATCGCGTACAGTTATCACGAAATAGCAATTATATCAATCTGGTGATGAAGACTTAAATCAAATATATAATTACAACTTTAAATATTAAAGCTTGAAATTCAACAGAAATATTGTATAACAATTTCCTCGATATTTTTAACACAGATCTGAATCAATCAGTGTATATTGACCATTAGCAAATATCCAATCGCGAAGGACTTTTATTAAAAGTCAATTAACAAAACAAAAATCGAAGTAACTTTATCGAAACGAAACGTGTATCGGTACAAATGAAATTAAACAAATTAAAACTTCAGTTCTGATAATAAAAACTCGCGATAATTCAAATACAGCTTCAATCAAAATTTTGGTAAAGGAAAAATTCAGTATCATCTGCTCAGTATCATAATTTCAGCTACCCCTTGAAATTATGCTCACCAGTAGTCGAACATTTATTGCATGTGTGTGCAACAAATGAACCATGAACACTAACTCTTCTACACTACTTTCGTCAAAATTTCGATTTTAAAATTAGATCGTCGAATTCGTGTAGCAGAAATCGAATAAACGACACTCGAGACAGAGGGAGAAGTGTTTGTCCGACGATGTATATGCAATGTCTCGGTAAGCAATGCCTTTGTTCATGATTATTTTATGAGGACCTCTTTCGTTGTGTAACTTCGAAATGGCAGGTTTTTGGACGAGTCTTGCTTCCCATGAGGCAAGTAAACAACCCCTCGACGTTTGTGCCGCTCTCCAGAAATCGATTCTCGGTGCTGATGGATTGTACACACGGGCATCGAATTATTCTCCAAATCGAATTACATTGAAAATACATTTTTAATCGTGGACCTTTTTGATGTTTTATATTTTTTACTGTGATTGAAGGTCACTGAGATTGAGATCGAAATTTAAATAAATTTGTGGATTGATTCGGGAATTTGGTCATGGGACCACTAATTTTTAGAAATTTTTGGAAGGCCTGTTTAAATTGTAATTTATTAGCTACTAGTACTGTACGTAATATTAACACATGTTAATATCTTGAATTTCCATAGTTTGCTTTGATAGCTATCTTCTCCGGCATACGTGGTTCTAATTCGATGGCCAGAAACTGTTTTCAAATAACATTGAGTTTTCGGTACCTAATGTTACGTGATCGGTAAGCATTTCACTATCGAAACAATCGGAAAGTCTCTCCGCTTGTATCATCAAGGGATTTCCTTTGTATACTTATGCAGACGGTCGAATTTTACTGTGGGGACTGGTTTGGGATTCGAATCACATTCATATTTCCCTCTGCAGAGGGAAGAAAAGATACAGAGGAGATAAGAAAGGTAATATAAAATCGAAATAATTTATACTGTATTATCATATTTGTATAAAAGATCATATTTGCGTATCGAACTTATTTTTATTTCTCGTGAAATATGTTTTCAAAGCACCGTTGCTTACAATAAATCTCGTGACGCGAATAGATGGCACCTGTTCGAGATATCGCAATGTCACTGTATTGAGGTTGATTAACCTCGTACACCTTCGAACGCTAATTTATCGTGCGTTATCTTCTGATGCTGTCAAATCGATCTCAGTCTGTTATCTGTAATCTGTCACTGTAATGTGATTCACATAAGCGATGAAATTTAGCTTCGAAATTTTATTGACGTTAAGGAACAATTCTGAGTATCTGATTTATTACATAGAAATTAAGTACTGTAAAATAAAATTCATTTCTGTAGGGTAATTCAGTAGGATATATTTTCAGCGTAAAAATATGTGATTCAAGAACCAGGTCTGAGTCAGCGCCGACTCGTTTCCCTTTGAGGCTCAATACCTCCGTTTGTATCACGTGTTCGTGACTTGGATACTTTTCCACATAACCCTTATTTACTCTGCATTTACGAAATCGCTTTGAATCATCTCGAATTGCCTTCGATTTCTCGATAACCGTGGTAGGATTTCACGAAAGAGTCTTTGCCCGGAGTAAACAGAAAATTGGTCAAAAGGGAAACGACACCGAGGTGGTCGAGCTCGTAAAAAGAGTAAACGAATTCACATGGAATTAACGCTGAATGATGAAGGAAGGGTGGTTCCTAATGGAAAGTGCTTGTACCTAGCCTGGTCACGAAATAAGTCATCTAAAAATAGGTCGGAAGTTCTGCTTACTTTTATCCTCACTTCGGAACCATATTTCATTTATCCAATCAATTTAGACTTTCTCGTTACTTCCATCAAACTCCGAACACTCTTCAGAACTCTTACTCTAAAATTAACAAGCTTGAATAGGTCGTATATCAAGTCTCGATAGGAAAAATTATAATAGTATCATTAATTGTAACATTCACTCGTTCATTTTATCCTTTCGTGACTCTGTCAGATTCTACTTCAAGATTTAATTAACAGATCAAGGAAAAATGATTAGGGAATCGAAGTGGAACTGTGGTAGAAATTCGGTTCGTGCTTAAAAACCGTGAGCACCCGAGTTCGATAGGATCTAACTCAGCTATTGGTCTCGCAATCGGTTCGTGATCGAAAAATGTTTAGCATAAACGTTCCTGCGTCATTCTAGCGAAATTTCGCGATCTTTTCGACGATGTAATTCTGGGTTAGGAGGCTTAGCAAAGTAGGCCGAGCCGTGAAACTGGCGGAAAACTTCACTCGACGAGCATAAGAGGGCCTATGGTACATATACCGTCTCTGTCGTCGTCGTATTCCTATTTCCACTCCTTTCCTGCCTTTAGTTCATCTCTCTTAGCCACTTCTTGTCCTTCTTACACTGCTCCCTCATCGATCTGTGTACTCATCATCGAGTCAGCCCGGTCTAGCCAACACTTGTGGGCTACTTTCGTGATACGTCCGAGTTGACCGTTTAAAAATTTCAATCGTCCCCGATTTTTTCTTTCAGGGCAGCTTATTTTTGTGGCCCAGATTGGTGTCGGACGGTTTTCATTTTGGGAAAATGAATATTTCAAGAGTTTTTCTTACAGAAAGTCGTTCAATCGATAGAATTTTTGAAGACAAATTCGTGAAACGCTTCGAACAATTTATCTGGACATTCGAGGTGTCGAGTGATGGTAATTATCCCGTTGGTAAAATACGCTTCAATGCAAATTCCGTCGCGTTTCGGTTTAATTATATGTTAATTACAGCGAACCTTAGGTCGTTAATAATCGTTAAATCCTTCAATTATTTCCGGAACCCTTTTAATTTAGATTCCTCAACATGAAGTTTATTTTCGCACAATTGACTCGCGTTATTTCCGTCATGCTTTTACTGTTTCAGGTCACAGGTCCTCTTCCGGATTCGTCCAGTAAATCAGCTGTTATTTATAAATCTTCAGGATATCCTCGATATTATGCGATGGAATGATTGTTGTGTGATTTCGTACGTGCATTTGTGTCTAATCGTAATTTTCGGCGAAAGCGAATGGCTAATTTCTGGACCTAGTTTTTCGAAATTCGAGGATTTTTCGTGTTTTCAATTGGTATTTTATACGGTCGAGCCTCGAACGCGTACACCGGATGTACATAGCTTAACGGAGAATCGTGTGAATATTAAGAAACTAGTTAGTAACAAAGGTTTAAACGATTAATATAGAATTAAGACGTGAGGCTTATCGACTGTAAAAATCGACAGTTGTCTCTGAATTTTTCTTCGTTTCTCGGTCCTTAGAAATTTTGTGAACGATGGCAGACGAGCCCGTGCCATTTTCATGAAACTAGGAGTAGGGTGAGATGCATATTTCGAAAGTAATTTCATTCACAACGCGACAGTTTGTTTTCCAGCGAAACGCCGTAGGTTTAAGGTCCTAAGTTTTAAGGAAACTCGGAGACTTTGTGGAGAAATGTCCTCATACAAGTTGTAAAGTACGTATATCAATAAAGACGCTGATGTGATGTAATAAATTATCAACTTCTCGTTTTATATGCTTTATAAACTGTTTCTGTGGAATTTTATACCTTCTCTACTTCACTTTCCAACGATCCTCACTACAACTTTTTAGTTTACATTTGGTGAATGATCGATTGAGTGAATGTTCTATTTTGGTAACATCATTTTAATTTAATACTGTACAGTACTTTGTGAACTCTCAAAATTCGTTGTAAAATAGCAGTGTATGTACAGATCAGTAATAATGTCATTTAGAGAAAATCTGTGGCGAAGTAGCACGAGTCAATAATTAGTCACACTATTAAAATCCACTATCAAACATCCGCATAATTTCAAATAATATTACTTTAATACTACGCAATGATATCTCTACTTTAACTTCTAAAATCCATCACCAATAATGAATCAATTTGTAGGAAATACGAGATGAAGTAGTACAAGTCAACGATTATCGACACGGTGGTATCAAATTGATTAAACCGACCAAATGTATGATTTCAAATCATTCTATAATTTTAATCTAATGATGTCTCTATATTAACAAATCAATTCATAGGAAATCCTTGATAGACAGTGATTATGCTGTAACATAAAATTCGAACATGTTCTGATGTTACTGCAAATTTACATTTCAATAATCATAGTATTCTTAATTATTATCACTGACTTTTAGTTCGAAGAAATTTCTACATATCTTATATGTAGAATCTCTAATGCTACATGTCAAAATGAGAGCAAATGAACAAAAATGAATAGAAATAAAAAAAAATGGAAAAAAATGAAAAGAACGTGCGTTTGAAGAATATCGAGAGTGCATTCAGTTTGCAACGAAAATTCATTTCGGTTGATGATTCGGCAAAAGCCAGAGGGAAAGCATAATCCGGAAGTTACGAGCCTATCCTGGTCCTGGATCGCATCCGATAGAGCGACAGACGGTGGAACAAGAACGACATTTACATTCGCAACAATGTGCTGCGATATTGTCAGATGGTAATATCTCTGGGAAAGTCAATGTGAAGGGGGCTTAACGATAGCGCCGCTCAGGAAAGAGACTAATGATCGATCGTCGAAGGGAGTCAAATGATTTCCTTTAGGTGGTTAATGCATCGGAAAAAGGGGACATTTATAATGACATTAAGGGATATCCGGTAATTATTCCGACAAATTCGTGTGGAATGAAACGAATTTCATAGTCATCGTCGATTTTTCAGGATCTTGTCCCAAGCGCTGAATTTTGGAAGTCGACGTTTTCATTTATCGTGTATGACCGATCATTTTCTATTTTCTTGCAATTGTAAATTTGGTACTTTTTTATTCGTAAATATATTTGAAATTTTCTCTTTTGTATTTTATAATTATATTATAATTTACTTCTAACGCGTGTTACAGATTTTTAATTGTTCACAGAGAGTTTAATTTATTAGTACATCTGATGTTGTAATTCATTTCTAATGTTCAATACAGTTGAATAAATATAGCACTGTTTTCTGACTTAAAAATAATTTCAAAAATTGTACATGTTAAGATTGTTATTTAGCCTTTGTACTCTTTACAATGAAGAATTTTTTAATACAAACAATGCAATTTATTGTAGCACAAAGTATGTAAGATACATATTAAGCTATATTAGACAGCGAGTTTCATTAAACGGGTTACATAGATGTTTAATCAAACAGGAAAGTCGAGTTAGTGTAGTTACGGAGATTAAGTCTTGTATGGCCATAGCGGAGAAGTATAATTTGCCATTGAATATTCAGGTTCGTTGAATATTAATGCTAGCGTTCTAATTTCAGCAGTAATCATTTCTTGCAATAAATTTTGCGTTCGTTTGCCCCTTTCGTTTTATCGGTTCATCGTTTTCTCGTTATTAAATATTTCATCGCTAGATTTTAACGCTACAACTATCGCCTCATCGAAATCTGGATATAAATTTCTGTCGCGTGGTTTACCGAAAATATTTTGTATCGACTAAAAAATAAAAATGAGACAGGGCGTTCATAGATGAAATTGTTTCCCTGTTGAACGTACATTGAATTCTAGTTAATAATAGAAATATTTAGAGTGTTAGAGATATTTGTATAAAAAGGTACACGTACCTTCACACACAGCTGTTTTATTTTTGTAATATATATTGTAACCTATAAATAAAAAATAATTGAAATAAATAAAATAAAATATCCTTCAGACGTTGAATTAGAAAAGGTCTGATGAGTTAAAAATTAAAATGAAAACCCCTAATAATATTTAAAACGAGAAACCTTCATAATTAAGAGAGATGTATCGCACCATAAAGTATCAAGGAAGTAATACGAGAAATATAGTCACAATGGAACAATAGGGTCAATCAATTAAATCGATACGGAACGAGCGAGCAGGCAACTAGATTACAAGTTCATGGCGAGATTCGATGTAAGGTGTTTCGAAAACCACAGTCGGAGACTGTCATCCGTTATGGGATCGTTGCCAAGAGAATTTTGAAGGATTGCGGTGAACCTACCGAGTCCTGAATCGCAGGATCAACGATATCCTGCTTTTAGAATACTAATGCGTTTCGATCCTTCGTGAGTTCTCCCATTATCAACAAGAGAAGCTCTTTTTCTCCCGACAGCCGATTTTCGCGAAGAGCATACCGGTTTTATGTTTCAGACGTGAAAGTGCAATTTACTCGACATTTACACCGACTAAAAGTTCGAGCTGGTAAGACAAGTGTTCCAAACTTTCTTGCACCGTATTCGCGAAAAAATTCACATATCTTGTAAGTTAATTTATCGTGCACAGAATCTCGAATAGATCGTTTGAAATTATTGAAACATGTAGATCCTCGTATCAGGAAGATTTTAATTAAAATTTTTGCTGGAAGGTGTTAACTTTTCATTAGTGGCGTTAACAGAGTTAGATAAGACACCGGGTAGTTTACCGCCACCTAATTTTCTCGCATCTGCATACATTAGTGGCGTCATTAATCATGTCTTTGGATAATTTTGCTGGACAGTCGAGTAAGGTGTTTCGGGACTACGTGACGAGATAATCTACGTTTATTATATTGCAAGGGTATAAATATTTCAAAGTAACAATTTTGTACTTGAGTGTTTCAATGTTTTCTAATTTTAATTCCTAACTGTAAAGCTTAAAATATATCATTCTTATTTGAAGTTTAATTATGAAAACCGTAAGTGTGAACAAAGAACCCCAAGTCCCATAAAGTGTTAAGTTATTCAGCAAATGTGTTCATCGCGCCACACTAACGCGTTATACCGCCATAAAGCTAGTACTTAAAGCGTACATTAGTCGTATGTTAAATCTTGATGAGCAGCCAGGTCATAAAACAGCGCGTAATGCAACAGGGTGTACATAATGCGTCGTACGCACCCTTTCGCTGACAGTACGTATCAAACGTGCATAGGAATTTAACAGACCCTCTCTCGAGCGAAGATCGAGCGAACGGAAGGAAAAGGTTGGGCAATAACAACGCGAAGAAGCATGAAAAGGAAGAGGGTGGGAACTAGGGGACTCGAAATACCCGGAAGCATTTTCCTCGTCGAAGAAAAGAACCACCCCGATGCCGGGTGGAATCTTTCTGCTTTGTCGAAAGATCGATGAACTCTGTCCTCGGCCAACTAGAAAAACAGAGAGGGACACCCCTTGATACTCGTGTTCGGGGGTGGAAAGCAACAAGCAGGTCTTCGAAGCGAAAACGAAAGCAACGATCACACATTTAGACGAGATGATCACGTGTAGCAATTGTATGGAGACATTTGGGGAGGTTTTGGGATTTGATATTGGGAGTTGGGGAAATTTTAGTTTTTGAAGTTTTATTGATTGGGAAATTAGGGTATAGGGAATTAGGGAATTAGGGTATAGGGAATTAGGGAATTGGGGAATTGGGGAATTAGGGAATCAGGAAATTAGGGTATAGGGAATTAGGAAATTAGGAAACTGAGAAATTAGGAAATTTTTGATCTTCCATATTCTTTCCTAATTCGCAAATTCCTACATCAGCATCTCTGATTTCCAAGTTCCGAAATTTCTAAATTTATAATCAGGCAACTTCCCGATTCGCCAAGTTGCAAAATATGCAAATTCTAAGCGCCTCCAGAAATATTCGCTGTGAAATACTCTACGTTGATAACACTTCCAAAAGGGGATATAACGGTTGACATGTTTTCGAGAAGTCTCAAGGCGATTACTGAAATGTCAACACGATACGACGACATTTCGTTGATTCTGTTCAATTTCTATCCGTTTCAGTATTTTTACAGAACTCCATAACACTCTAAGCAGCTTTTCGCACGGTAAGATTCCACGCTCCCGAAACGATAACTCAAGAATTCCAAACGAATCCGGCATTAAACTTGTCGAGAGTTTCGAAAGCTCCGATCCGAACGATTTGTCTGAACAACTTCTAAAATGCTACAAAGATTCTTAGCGTGATTAACTTTCCAACTAACTTTGCATTTTAATTTGAACGGGTCGACACGCAACGATAGGAACGTTCTTTTTCACGTCGACCCGTATCGTTTAATTAGAGCGTTGTAAAGAAGAAACGAGCGTCATGAGATAAATCCATTGTTCGCGGGTTAAACCGAATCGAAAGAAGAATAGGGTCATTTTGACGTGCATCATGACGGGAAACGATTCGAGATGCGAGTTCGCCCCGCGGTATATGAGCTGCTCATTTCTCTGCAGAGATGAAGAAACGGATTGTAAAAAAGAGAGTAAAACGCTTACGAGCCGAGCGTTGTATGGGAGGTAATGGTCACCGACCGGTATAATACCGGCTTTTATCCATGGTCTGGTATCATTCGACGAGACCCACCTGCTTCATATCGCTCGCTACCAACCGAGCGTCCCTAACGTGCCACAAATTCACCAAGATTTCCCTTCCAAAACGGGAGCTTTTGTGGCCGCGTCATAGTTACACGAATAATCCCGCGGATCGTCTTGGAGCTTTGCAGCTATGAACTCTATGCCCGAAAATACTTTGAATCCTCTTTGGTGTTGTTAAATGCAAGATCGGACAGATGCGGGTCCGCATATTAACTGCTCATTCAGACTGCAGCTTTCTACCCATTTTTATACCTCCTTTTCGACCCACTGAAAAAAGTAGCTTCACATGTGACCCTTTGCACCTGCGCCCGCAACTTTCGCGGTACAATACGATTAAGGTTTAATCTATTTTATTCTCCGTGTTTCCACATTTTTTGCTTTTACGTGGTCGCTAGCTGACACGTTCTGAACAATTAAGCAACGTTTTTAATGGCTCTTTCGTGTTTTACGAGGTGCACGTTACAGCGTGTATGTTTGGATTGGAAATATTTCCACAGTTTCATTATCGACAGTGCAGTTTGTTGTCAGAATTCAAGTTGTAGATATTCGATACGAGGTTGTAAGTTCTAAGCATGTTCGATAAAAAATAATTGAAGAAGCGGTATTAAGAAAATTGATATCCCAATTCGAATGACACACACTCAAGGTTTCTCCAATTCATTTCGGGGATGGTGCAGTTTCGGGGACATTCGACCACAAGACATGATTTATATCTTGCTCGTGACGTGTTCGAAATATCGTATGGGACTCTAACGTGCCATAAGTCACGCGACGGTATTGTCCTTGAAATTTACTCTGCAAACCGTATCCTTCTAATCCGTAACAGGAGGAAGAATAGCGTGCAGCGATCAATCGTTCAGAACACTGCGACGATTAGAATTAACCATTCCTCGTTTAACGCATACTTTGGGAGGATTTGAAGGTTGGAACACTTTACATATTTATATTTTTTAATTACTAAATTTATAAATTCGTAAATTTGTAAATTTATAAATTCTTCAGTTCCTTAATTCCTAAATTTATAAATTTCTGATAGCATAAGTTCGTAAATTTCTTGATTCGAGAATTCCTCCCTAATTGTATCGATCAGTCAAGCAGAAAGTGTTCATCGCAGAAAGCAAATATCGCGCGAAGAGGCAAATAAAATCAGTGTCACGGACAGTTTAAACGAACGTATTGCGAGTGCCATTAATCCGGACGGTGCGGCCGATATTAAAAGGCAATATTTATCATCGGCACAGACGGAAATTTATTGCCCCGTAAAGAATAACACCGTGAACGATTGTCGAGATTCCCCAACAGGATATATTCACCGTACGTTTAATTAATTATAATAATCTGTTGTTCCTTCGTATGTTCGCGTAATCGAAATCGGATTTGGCCGATTATTATTCGCGAAATAAAGCCTCCAGTCGCGAACCAAGGTTATTTTCGATAAAATTTGTTTATCGTCCGTATAACAATTACCTGCGACCATACACCGTTAATGCACGGGGCTTTGTTGCGACCGAATCTCGTTCAACAGCGTTCACCATAATTGCCATCGTAATGAAAACGTAGCAAATTTAGAATGAAACGACCGCACATGGCCTGCAGCTGATATCAAACGCAAACAAAAGTCAGCTCGCGTTTTTGATTAACATTCGTTAATCGATTACTGTGTCTTCGTGACGAAAATTACTGTTAAACACTTTCAAAATGACTTGCAACTGAAAAATTAATTTTTTATCTTAAAAATTAAGATCAATAAAAATTTATGTTTTATCTTTTCGAAACATGTTATAGCAACCGTTGGTATTTTTCATTTACCGTTTGCTTCGAAAACGTTTCAATGTTTGCGAATGATCTCAGGTTTTACTTTTTTGAATATTCTGTATTGAAAAACGGCGCGTGGATTGCGAAACTGTGTTTTTGACCAGTCTATTCAGCACAATCGAACATTTTTTGTTCTTTCGTATCGGATTCAGCCCTCGTAAAAGTTGAACACGTCATTTAAATCGATTCACCGACAGAACGAAGACCCTGAATCGGTTATAATTACTTTTTCCTAGAATACTTCCCTAACGGTGATATACAATGTAGTGGAAAAAATGTCTACTTCAAACCGGTCAATAGCGAAACGTGACGAGACTCGGTAAAAGCGAATGAGAGATCTTTTTGAAGTAAAATTTGTATGGCTGTAATTCTGCATAGAAACGTAAATTTTATTCTATTTCTGAATCATGAAATTCTGAATAGAGTTGTAACGCGTGTCAGAATTGTTTCTCATGGTGCTTAAAAAGTAATATTTCATCTTGATTTACACGAGGGAAGAAGTATCCGGTGTCGTATCGGTACAGGTCGATAAAATTTTAACGAAGTATGCCGCTGTGTTTGCGAAAGCGTCAGGCGGAAGTTAAAGTTAATCGTGTTACAGATACTCTCGGAAGTTCGCTATCGTCAGCCCGTCAACATTTTCGTGTTCGATCAGAACAAATACGAGTGATGGATCTAATTTTCCGGATATTTAACCAGAATTTCTCACGGATCCAGATATCCTAGAATAAATTACAATGGATATCTAAGGTCGTTTATCATTATTTGTTACTCCTCGTAAAATCTTACATTACTCAAAAATCAGTGGAAAATAAATCGAGCACTAAATTGCTTGTAAAATATCTCAAAAGACGAACATGTATGTAAAATTACTTTTCGACTATAAATTTTAATATTGTTATTTAGTAGTAACGACGTAGTTTAATAATTTGGCGACATAAATAATAGTTAAACAAAAGTCTAGTGGGAGAAAAGAAATTTTCATTGATGTAATAATAGTAATAAATATTTGTCAAAGTTAAATAATTTATCTATTGTTAATGTAAGACTTCCAATAAATTTGTCTAGTAGTAAAAAACACTGTCTTGACTTTATTTCTATAATAATATGTATTTACATAAATATTTGTAATAGATTAATATATTTTAAAAGAAATGTGAAATATTTGCGTGGCGAGAGCGCCGAGTGTACCCCTACCCCCACTCCTCGGCCGCGACTTCGGTTTACCGAATTAAGCCGAAGACATACTTCATTTGTTTCGGGGACGCGGAAGGGAGTGGACATATTGACAGCTCGGCGTCTGATCGGTACATAATTTTCAATCCTTTAATCTAATTAACATTTCATCGCGTTTTCGGTTTCTATTTCCAATTATACTTTAATATATTCAACTTATTATCACTCTGATTTAATATTCACGTACTTTTAACGAATAATTTGCTTGATATTCGAACTGATTCTTATGCTCCACGATCCGATTGATTTTAACCGATTTTGATTGCATTGTTTCGAATTATTTATTGAATTGTATTATTATTTAATTGTATTTCGATTATTTTTGTTCTAATTCGTTCGTATTGTCAGTTTATTGTAGATAACCTGAGTCTGGATGTTTGTAACGGTCGAACAAGTTGAAACAGGATCTGACAGGACCCACGCTATGACGTCACCGCCATCTTGGTTTCGAATAACAGTTTCTTAACTGCTTATTACACGACAATTTAAATTGGTTATTTGGTAACATTTATTATTTTATTCCATTATTTATTTGATATCGATTTTTTATTGAATCGTTATTCATTCTGAACATGAAATACACTTACATAATTAATTAGTACGAAGTGATATAAGGAAAGATTCAACTCAATGTTAAAATATTTTTGAATTTTTATAACAATTACCAACAATAGGATACATCATTAGAATCTTTTGATAATTATGTTTCAATTTATATCATATATGAACTCTTAAATGAATGATGTTTCAAGAACTAACACATGCAAAAATTAAGTTAATCTTATTGTCATTAATTATTATATTTGTGTATAAGACTTTCAATATTTAACTTGAGTAGTATTTTTGTTTGTGAAAAACATTCTCGATCTTTCTGTGTGTAACAAGATATTCCTTTACTGAACGCTCAATAGGGATAAACAGATGCATACCCCCCCTTCCCCCAGAAAAACAAAACTAACGAAGATTACATTTCAGAGATGTTTTGATCGCGCGCAATGCGATCTCTAGAGTCAGTGTTTGCGTACAAATATTGTTTTAATCTTTAGAGACGAACTGGTCTCAACTAGTTTTGCATATGTTCATTAAACCCACGCGAAAGTAGAGTCACAATTGTTCGCCGATAATTATTTACGGTCGCGTTTATACTCTTTTGTTTTTTCTTTTTTTAATTTAAAATCACTCGCTATCGGTATTAAAGTCAGTGCGTCATTGAAGAGGACATTTTGGGCGTTGCTTCAGACAACAAAATAGTAAGTATTTCCTTTTATTTTAAATAAATTAATTTGCAATGTCAATGATTATTTTTGAGATTTAAGAAATTAAAAATTCCTGTGTTATTAAAATTAATTTTGATGCTTTAAATGCATACATTTTCCTATTTTTTAATAATTTCAAATTGATGTTCACAGTATTTTAAAAAGATAAAGACTACTAGGTAATAATAAATTAATTTGAGAATTAACGGTGGTGTTTCTTTTGTTACAGTTTTCATGGGAAACTGAGGAAAGCCTGCATCTCCCCTAATAACCTTGACGTTTATGGTGCCTCCCTTAATGGAGTTTCCTGAGCAACAACCCTTCTGCTGCCTTTATTGTATGCAACCTGCTGTTTTTCTGCGATCGGTGAGTTGCATGCAATTTTTATTCCTCCGGTCCCCAATCATGTCGTAGAACGAAAAGTTCGAATCGACACGGGTGACTGGTTGTATACGTGGTTTTGGCGAGCATAGTGACCACGGGTATACATATACTCGTGAATAGTAACATTTCTGTTGTATTTCTTAGCTCAGGACAGGTCTTCTTGTACTTCGCGTTTAGAGAACAAACAATTTTAACTTAAATTTTATTATACAATACATTGTTATATTTACATAAAAGTGAATATTTAGAGAATAAGGGAATCTTACATAGTTTACAAGAATGTTGATTCCACAATTTAATGCAAAAATTAGAAATATAAAATATTTTAATATTATAACAAAATAATGCAGAAGTCGAATGCCCTTCGACTTCATAATTGCATACAATTTCCATTACTAATTTATTAATAATCTATTAATAATATAGCTATCACAACTGATTATATTTACATCTCGGTTTCATTAAAACGATTCAAAAGTTTGCGAATCCAGCACAATGCAGTTCTCATTCCACAATAAATTGCACCGAAAAATATAATTGCTGTGCAAGAAGACAATTCGCGATGGTAGATTGCCAAGTCGGAGTAGTATTCTGCAACTTTTTGCGCATTCCTTAAAAGTTGCTCCGACGAGGTGATCGTCCAAGGATGTTTCACTAATTCCATAACTTCCAGAATAATCTTTTTCATCGAGTAAAGTTCTTTAATAATTTTTCGATTACAGTTTTTCCTTGAGTACATCAATCTTAGTTAAAGTCTTGTTTCCAAACTTTTTACTCTTGAACTTCTATCATAAAATCGAGTCATATCGATCACAGTAAATAACTCATCACTCCGTTAGATGTTTTCTAATCAGTCTTTTAGCTCAGGATTTTCAGGTTTAACCCTTTCCGTGTTCACTGCCAAAGCCCATTCACGTGCCCAGGTGCTACTTGAATGAGCGGAGGCAGCGGGCACGATGAACTAGTTTTTAAGATTATTAAGCGGCTGGCGGTGTTAGTGTATCGTGCACGACGTATCTTCCACATGTGTGTGTGGTTAGGATGTGGAGTTACGTCGTTTCAAATGAAATTCATGTACATAATAGATTTCACAAAATGTGGAACATCTCAGTAAATACTTCTTTAGTATGATATTCTTAATTTGAGCTTCTTAGGCTAAGGGCTGTACCCGAGCCAGAAGCTCATACTCAGGTGATACTCTTTAGCATTTGATATTCTTTAGTATTTAACTACTTTACAAGATAGTAAAAATCCGTGTCTTCTCCAGTTTAATTAAAATCACACGCAATGTTCGCTAACCTTCGCCAGTCGATTTCAGGAAAATGGTACGTACAGTTAGAGTGTGATGTGAGATCAAGCTCGGGTGTCGGAGGTGTCCCGGGACGTCCTCTCTAGTGTAGGTCCTTGCGCCCGAGTGTTGTGACTGAGAATCGTGGAGTGTGCAAGAATGTTGTTGCTATTTTTATTAGGCAGGACAAGTTCTGGTGTGTGTGTGGTAGATGTAAGTAGGTAGGGCCAGGGCAGGTTGTCTGGGTAGGATCCAACCTGCACCTGGAATTGTTTGAACGATTGACGGTGAAATCGTCATGGACGGAGCATGCCGTTCATTCACGATTTTACTCTTTCAATTATTCAAAGACGACCTTTGTCGTTAGGTGCACTTTGCTCGAGCATACCCAAACGTACAAACGATTCTCAGTTTGTCCGTTTGTGGTTTAGGATCTTTTTTTATTCTCGTTGACTTTGAAAGTCTCGAGCGTTTAGAGTTAAGTTTCAGGGAACGAGGAAGAGGCCAAGTGCCGAAGAGGCCCGGCAAACTGCCACTCAAGAGGGCAACTACCAATGACTTTGCATCTCTCGATGGAAAGCCATTTCTGTTACTATTTTGTCACTGTGCTCGCTTGTAGTTGTAGTCTTTTGGATTTTCAGGTGGAGATTTTTGGACCAATCGCGATTTGATTTAGTGTTGCGAGTGATTACGGTTTGAGATAGCGAATTTTATGAACGTTGCTATATTTTTTATTAACCTTTTAACTTTGGTAAAACTTTCTATGTCAAATGTAGTTTATTAAATTGTAATTATATTTCTTTTAATAATAGCGTTGCGATTGACTTACGCGATTGCTTAATATCTTGTAGCTTTGCAATTTGCAGATTTTCTTGTAGCGTTGCGTTATTAAATTTTCGCGATTTTTTGGTAGTGTTTGATTAGTGTTGCGACATTGAATTTTCGCGATTTTTTAGTAATACTTGACGTAGTGTTGCGACGTTGAATTTTCGCGATTTCAGCACTGGATCCTGAGACCACATCGCAGTCTCAGATGGCTGCACTAAAGCAGCTAATAAAGTTGCAAGAGTGACTCCCTCCCCCAACCCTATATTAGATTTTTCAATTAGTGTTGCGTATGCTAAAACGCGAGTACATGGTCTTCAAATAGTATTGTGAATAATAGACTCTTCGATCACTGTTAACATTTTTGTTTTACAATAACATTTTCGTTTTATTATTGATTACTTTAAAATTAGTGTTGCGTAATGAGACTCGCGTAGTTGCTTTCGAGAGATTTTTCACTAAACTTTTTCAAGAATAATTCGAGTCACTGTACTTTGTTTAAATAGTGTGCAGGTAACATCCTTCATTGAGCGTTCAGTATTGCAAATACAGTTTAAAAGTATATAAATGAAACAGTAAGTTACATTATCGTTTCTGTAAATTATTTGATACAGAAATATTTCAAGGATTATCTGTTCATTGAGAGTACTAATTAGAGTCTTCCTGTTCAGTTGCTAAATTATTTGCATAATTTAACCTGAAGCAAATCCGTTGCATTTAATTTGTTTAAGAGTTAATTAAAACCGCGTTTGTTGCTTGGCTTCGTGAAGCCGAGCAAACTTAAACGTTTACTGAACATAATTCAATATTGTACATCAGATAACATTTGCTTGTTTTTGGTGAAAACATGTTGCAAATTGATACAGTAAAATATCTCAACTAACTACAACAAATTTTGATATATACGTAGAATCTTTTCCATTTTCATTTTCGTACCAAAATTGATGTATTTGTAATTCGTGTTTTATATCTGATTGAAAATTTTTTTTATTCAGTTCAATTCGTTATATATATTCAGACACGAAGTTTTTAATTTACTCTTTTTTCTTGTCTATTAATAAACTTTCTTTTAGGTTTCAAATTATTTATATTATTATTAAAATTATTATGTATGTATATTAATCTGTGATCAAGTTTCTGTTACAGAACACCTCAGTGAAATGATTACAAGGAAGGATTACTTGTAAAAATTCTGCAATTTTTCATCTTCAGTATATTTCAGGAAGCACCATCTCATCAAGGATAAAATTATGAAATCCATGGTACACAACTATAGTTCTTAAGGTTTCTATATAGGCAGGTCGTAAGTTACCTAGTCGATAAGTTGAAAGTTTACTTAAACACTGGTGTTTACGTAAAATTTTGTTATAGTTATTATTAATTACGAGCGCTCGTATAGGCAGGTTAATTTATAAGATGCAATTGTTAAAATCAAAACAGGACATCGCTAACCTCTTGTACTATGACTCACCAGGTGCGTCAGAAATACACAGAAATACGTCAGAAATACTACATTATTAAGACAAAGTTGAAATATGTCAATTTGGTATCAATCGACTAAATAATTTGACTTGATCTCCAAATTGAAGAGTAGTGCAAATTTGAGTAAAATTGATTTCTTGCGAGTGTCCTGTTTATGATTTAATTTATTTATAAGTTTAATATATTTTTTATGAAAGCTCTTGCTGTTAGGTTGCATTGTGGATTTGTTGTCGTGCAGAATTTGTTTGTAAACTTAGTTGTAAGGAAGGTGTGTTAGTGTGGATCTCCAAATGCAGCTCCTCGTTGCTCGAGAAATCGATATTGTTTATTGTAGAATTATCAATCCTCGACGTTTATTAATTTTACAGTAAACAGAATCCAGCTGGTTGTCTTTCTTATCCGAAAGTCGAAAGAAATGACACTCTGTTTCATCCGGTGTTCCAGGAAGTTGAATCGAAATTTTCTTGCTTCGATAGTCTCCTGTAACGCAATCAAAGAGAGTAATATGATAAGATCTCGCGAATCCTAATCTTGTTTTTGCTCGAAGGGACTAATGAGAAAGCTCTATCAAATTAGTTCGAAACCTTTGTTCATCGGGAATATCGAAAATATAATTACTGCGATCGGGATAATACCACCTTTGAATCTACAGAATTGTGTTCTTTTTTCCTGTTGTACGTTAATTGGCATGGCTTCGCTGATACCTTTGTAACACGTTTCATGTTTCGCGTATTCGTTAATTAACCGTTGAGATCCTTTTCTGAATTAGTTCACTTGCACAAGCTTCGTTGCGCGATACATTTATTCCGAGAACAGTATTATGTTTTTTTGAAGTTGTGTTACTTTCTTTTTGCCAGTCGTGTGAAAGGTGCGTTGTTAATATAGAAAATATCTGTTTTCGTCTTTGTTGTTAAGATCATAGTTGTAATCTTATAGTTATAGGTTTTGTTAGAAATAATTATATTAGTATACTATTATCTTTGATAGAAATATTTATACTAATATTAAATTATTTAGTATATGTAATATTCCTAAGGTTATATTATTATAACGATAATATTTTAATATTGTTATAATATTATCTGAAAATCATTATCTTATTATTATTATAAATACAATGATGTAATTTTGCTAAGCTTCGACGTTGTCAAAGTGTTTCTATGTAACAAAATTGCAATAAAAATATTTGTCTAATTCTCCTGTGTCTCAAATAACGTAGGATATCGATCGCTCTCGAGATTAATCCCATTTACACAGAATTCGGAAAGCAAGAATTATTAGCGATAGAAGTTAAGCAATTTGTTGGACTATCAATATTAGATTAAGGACTTTGCGGAAATATATAGAAGCTTTCCCTAATATTCGTGATACTTTGCCTTTGTCTCGATGTGTCATCTTCAATAGAATACCGAACCGTTTAAATTGAATTACAACCACGAACCTTTTACCGCGTCGCTTGTCAAAGTTAACTCCGTTTGAGGTTTCCTGGTTTAAGACGTGTCTGCTTATCCTGACGAGGATTCTGTTAGTCTGAAAATATCCTTAGATCCCCGAAGAAGCTGGCTATAACATCAGACAAACGTCGGGAAAATCCTCATCGAATCTTCGGAAATCCTTCTACTTAAGAATACAAAGAAAGCAATTTTTAATCAATATTTGACGTGATTGCGATCTTCTTTACTTCGCTGGTGATTTCAAGGTCATGGTGGTTCATTTCATTGCCATAAATTTAGCCATAATTGGAAGTTTATGATATTTATGATTCTATAAGCAGTCTGGTTCTCATTGCATTGGTATGGAATTTTTATATATTCATGAAAATATTTCTATTATTTTTCCTAGTAATTTGATTAGTGTCTCGTTATATGGCCCTACATAGAATGTTATGCAAGGAACACAGTAATATATTATAACTTCTTTCACTTTCAAAGTTCTAAAACTTGAAATATCTACATCCCAAAATTCAGGCAACTCGAGTAAAAATATGTTGAATATGATTACCGGAAAATTTGTGAAAAGAATGCAAGTAAAAATCGTTTTATACAGTTCGAACCAGAAGCAAATAAAAGAAGCGACGAAGTACGGTGACGGTTGTTTTGCACCAAACGAAATTCAATTTCGAAGTGGAATCGGGTTTTCACGAATCACAGAGACAGGGTTTAGTGATTTCTGAAAGCGAATTATACGTCCGTCATTTCATAGAAAGAGACGGTAGCGATGTTCACGTCGAGCAGGAAGGAAAGAACGCGTTTAGGGGGGGCAGGAACGGGAAGTTGGGAAGCATCGATGAAAGCTTCGATTAAACGGATTCTGGATACCGTTGCCTCTCTTATCCGTCAGATCAAGCGAGGGAATATGGAAATTGAAGTTCATGAAAAATACGTGACGCTAAAAGAAAGAGAAAGAGGGTTTGTGGAACCGTGCTTGTCGGAGGGTAACAGCCATCTTGTCGATCCACGAATATTTGGGTTCGGGTTAATCGGGTAGATAGTGCTCGGAACGATATCGAATTAACCCCATTATCGATTCTGACCCGCAAGTTATGATGCTCTATCGTAGAGCATATATGTTCTTATCAAAATTGATATTTGTGCGATGCCTTTAGCTACGTGTCGATAATTCGGATATTCGTATTAACGAATGGATAAGTAATTTGGAAGTTTGGCAGAAATATTGGAATGTATATGAAGTTCGAATTTTATGGTGTTGGGAGATTGTTGGGAAATTTAGAGTTATAGAATTTGGATTTTTGGATGTTTGGAAAGTTGGGGATTTGGAGATGTAGAAAATGAGGAATTTGGGGATGCAGAAATTGGGGAATATAGGAATTGGGCAGTGTAGGGACTTGGGAATGTGGGAAATTGGGGACGGTGGAATTCGGGGACATAGAGATTTGGGGATGTAGGAAATTGGGGACGTAGGGATTTGGGGACGTAGGAATTCGGGGTCGTAGGGATTTGGGGGACGTAGAGATTTGAGGACGTAGGATTTTGGGGACATAGGAATTTGGGGACGTAGGAATTTAGGGGTACAGAAATTTGGAGACGTAGGAAATTGGGGACGTAGGGATTCGGGGATGTAGAGATTTGGAAATGTAGGAAATTGGGGACGTAGGGATCAGGGGGTGCAGAAATTTGGGGATGTAGGAATTTGGGGACATAGGAATTTGGGACCGTAGAAATTTGCACTTATAAAAATTTGGGAATGTATGAGTTTGGGAAGTAAAAAATGTAGAAATTTAAAAATCAGGAAAATTTCTGAATGACGAAATGACCTTCAGTAATATATCGTACTACATCATTATCATATCTGAATTTAAATGAGAAGTTCCCAGATTCAGTCCGATATCGACTTGTTCGGGCATCATCAATATGTATCGGTTTGAATGCGATCGGTCGCGATAGGTAGTCAATGATAAATTTATCAAGCTCCCTCGCAGACCGTGAAGAATCATGGCGTGCGAAAGGGAACGTGAATGATAGATGACAAAGGGGAGAGATCGTAGGAATACGAACACAAGAGGGAAGAAAACTCTTCGAGATAAGTTTGCACGTCCGGGAACCGCGAACTTTCCGAGACTCTCCAGGTTTCGATTGTTGGAGATTTCGCGATCGCTCGACAAGAATTTTGATTTCCACCGTTCGATCTCGTCCTGTTGGCCGGCTGGCGCGAAAGAAAATTGTTTTTTGGTAGTTTCTTTTCCTCGATATAAGGGGATGAAAGAGAAATGTCTTGTTGATCCGAAGCTTAGCTTCGGAAACTTCGCTGTGGAGTTATTACGCATTCTCTTTGCGCGGATGCGAAACAAGAAACTGATTGAGTGGGTGTTAGCCCTCTGATGTACCGTTCTCAACCCACGAGTTGGCGCGTGTTACGTGTTTAGAAGAACTCCGATTGATCGGAATAGAAAAATTTACGCCTTAATATTATAACGTTACAATATTTGTACTGCGAGTGCGTCACGAGTGCGTCGTGTATAAATTATTACACCCAAATTGAAAATTCACGCGTACCAAAAATATCAGAAAAATTTACATTAGAACTGGGAGTGCGTCATAGCTCACGTGCCAACTCGTGGGACGTCCGTACGTAAATTATTGCATTTAGATTGAAAATTCACGCGTACCGAGAAAAATTTATAATAACTAAACTGCAAGTGCGTCACGAGTGCGTCACTATATTATGCAAGATATTAATGCGTTATTATCATAGAAAATTAATTTTGATCTATGAAAGAAATTTTTCAGAGATTTAAGACGTGCAGTTTGCGATGTCATGAACAAGATTAAAGTATTGATCAGTTTTCGAATTTCTGATCGAAATGATAATGTTTGATCAGATCCAGGCGTAATTGAGAATGAGTTTGAATCGCGTATTAAATTGAAAAAGCCGACTCATTGTTTTGGAGTTTCTTAAGTAATGAAAATTGCACAACAATAAAGTCGGAGCTTCTGTTCTTGATTAAATCGTCAAACTTCGTGAATACGTTTGAAACTTTGAGAATTCCCGTTGCACTGATTTAACGGTAAAATCGCATAGTGGAGATTCTTGAATAATTACCGGCTTCTTGAACCACACTCGAGGCATCGAATTTCAAAGCAAGAATTCTGTTCGTTTAGTGAATTCTCAACGAATGCTCGTCAGACTGCGATAAACAGATCAGAAATATAAAAGAACATACGGCGTTTGAAGTACGAAACAGTTGTGTTGTATCTTGCAATTTATTTGTTTAATTGTCCGATCTATTTTGAAGATTACTTGGAAATTTCTTTATGGAGGATTCATTTATATATTTTATATTCACTCATTTCTTTGGAAATTTGGAATCTTAAATTTAGGTTCTTAAAATGTTTTTCCATTTTATTTTGTGATGGTATATAAACCATAGATGTTAGCAGGAATTAGATTGTTTTTATGCTACACCCTCTTAAAATTTTACCATGTGGTGTACCACACCCGCAGTTAAAGGGTTAAGTAGAATACATTTGGTGAAATATCAAAAGAACGAAAGTTCACTCAGTGTATACGGTGGATTTACATGCTCTCGTATTGTAAAAGCTCGTTGAATAATGCAACAACGTCAGCAGATTTCGCTGAAATCTTCGGAATAGGTTGCACCGTTCTTTGAGTAAGTCGGCAAGCTTCAACCTTTGACTAATACCGACTTTAATTCACTGTTTCCGGGAAATTAGCTGACGGTTCGTGGGAAAGAAGTTGGAGGTAAATACCAGACATCAAGAGCGGTTCTCTCGCTGAAAAATTTATGTATTTCCAAGAGAACGCTTTCAGCTTTTTCCCCGTTATATTTTCAACTATCTTTCCGCGTGTTTTTCCGCCTTTCTTTGATTTTCAATTTCCGTTTTACATATTTGTGTTTTCGTATTATTTGAGCGGTAGAAATTCCAATGAATTGGAATTGTGTTTTTTTCAATTTTACTTCCTCTGTCGTTTCGGACGAAATATCACGTGAACCGTCACTGTTGAAACTTTTTTTTGTACAGTAATAGTAAAAAATCTTGTAAAAAATTTTAGTCAGATATCGGAAGTATTCGTCAAAATTTTTATTTGAAAATGTTCACTTGTGGTTTTATACAAAATTTACTCGTCAATTTCCTATTTTGTGATATTGGGAAAATATTAATAGCATTTATCGCACATGCAAATTTTATTCACAACTCCTGTAAAGCTGTGTAATTTTATAATTTCTGTATTCGTCATAATTTTTCATCGTTCATAGAAATGAGCGATCGGAATATATTAAATTTGCGACATTTTGATTGCCACTATAAAAAGTACCCCTCGATTGACTATGTTTGCGCTTTTATATTAAAGGCACGTTTCTCTGCCAGGGGTTGAAAAGTAATCAGAGAAGCGGGAAACTTCGATGGCTTTTAAGAAATCTTATTAAAATCGTAATTACTATTTCGAGAGTTGTCGCCGCAATAACAAAGTGCTCCCCGCACAAAGAAGCCGAAACCAAAACACGATTCTCCATTACCGCTTTTTCGTTTTCTGTTTTTCATCGATCATCCGGTCTCTCGTTTTGTTTCATTCGGCGTAGCAATTTTTCTCGTCGCTGTAAGAGGTTTTTTCCACCCCGAAATGACTCGTGCTTCCCCCAAAGTGCGTTCCTTTTTTCAGATAAACGATGTGTCGTGTTTGCTCCGCGAAATGGCCGACGAAATAAATAAACTGCAATCTGCGTAAATATTGCAGCGGCACGAACGCTGTTTGCGAACCGAGAATCACATTAGTTTCTTGTTTCGTAATTTTTGTGCTCGCGTCCGGTGACATTACACGGTCCTCTCGGATTTTACACGTTATTTTACTTCTGAGGTAGCGCTTTTTATCGTACGGGTTGATAATTTATATATTTAGCGGAGATTTATAAAATTTAATTATTTGCGTGCGATTGAAAGCGAATGAGATTTTTTGGTGCTGGTTGAAACTAGTAGTTACGGGGTAGCTTAATATTATAGACAAGGGGTTAAATACGGTCTGAGAGCTACAGGTTCTTCACGGGGTGAATAACGCTAATTTAGAACACTTTGAAGATCGTTTCGTTGCCGCAATTACGTGCTTTTCGGGGGTGCGATTTCGTGCTGCTGTATTATATCTTGGCAATTATGACACGTCTTCAAATGCCGGTAAATTACTACATTTAATGCCATCATTTTCGCGCTGTCAAAATGAGAAGTCGAAATTGCGGCATTGAACTTCTTACTGCAAATGCACCCTTCGCTGAGTGATTTTAAATTGTGACATGAATTTAACTAGTTATATGCTATATATCAAGAGTCAACCTTCCTTACATTTTTTGAAGAAATAGAAGAGGTCTTAGCATTTGTAGCTTCAATATTTATCTCTTTGAATGAATTTAAATTTGATCTTCAGTATTTATGTTCTTGAATAAATATCAATTTAATATTCAGTATTTGTGTTGCGAAGTAAATAAGCTAACTCGTGCGATATCGTGAAAACCCCAGCAATAACATGGAGACTTCGAAGAAGAAGAATATTTGTGTCATCGGTAATAAATTCTGCTTGAAATTTTCGCCAGTGAAGTTTCGCTCTTAAAAGTTTGGATTAGCAAATCCATACTGCATCAAACATTTTCGTAACAACGCTTCATAGTTCCTGAAGTATTAACGACGCGAACTTTTGATGCTTCATAAAATCCGTCCGCAAACTTTGAACCGGATGCATTAACGTTTCCTATTCGCGTTATTTCGTGGTGTCAAGCTGCTACGTTTCACGTCCGACGAAAGTTTGTCGTTCGATGCGAAATTTACAGCCTGGTCAGTTAGGCGGCCGAAAAACATTCCGGTCCAATAAACTTGCGCGGCTAAGCATTTTTCCCCCGATCCCCGTGAAATTTATCGGCCAATTTCTGGACCGAAGTGCCAGCCATTCATCCCTCGAGAATTTGATAAACTTCAACGTTCGATCTGTTTTCGTAAACCGTAGCCAAACGTTGCCGTAAACTCCCTGCCGACGGTCTGTTTGCATCTTAAACGGACAAACAAACATTTTTCCGCTTCGTTCGACTTCCGGAAAATTTGGCAACCAGTTTGCTGCGCGAAGCTCCGCTTGGAACGTTGCTATATCCTTCGTTCGTCACAACTGGAAACTATGGCATATTTCATTAGTTCTGATAGACTAAATTTTGAGATTTTTACGATAAAGTTTTTTGATAGTATTTTGGAAAGTAAGGTTGTTAGGGATTTGGAAGATAAGGTTGTTTGTTGGTAATTTGATTATGTCATTTAGTAATTTGAAAAATGAGGTCATGTGTTAGTAATTTGAAAATCAAAGTCAATTGTTAGTAACATTAATTTAGGTTGGAAAAGAAATATATTTGAATATGTGCATATTCGTTCCAGTTAATAGAATTTGTGTAGAAAAGTAATACATTTTATTACGAATTTGTTTAAGACACATTTTGTTTCGCACTCGTACTTTTCAATGAATATAATTTGTTGTTAGCTATTATCATTATTTATTGAACGAAGTTCTCGCACGATATGATGAATCGTATGAAAGTACGCATACGTGTACATATGCACACTCGTTAAATATTATTAATGAAGCAGAAGAATATGGATTACTTGACGCGAATTTATTATGAAAAATAACGAGTGCAAACAACACGCGTTAAAACAACACACGGTAATTTACCGTTTTCCTTTGACATAATCATAATTTCAAGGATGAATGACGTGAATAACGATGAAAATTCGATATTTCGCGATACTCTTTTTGCTCTCCGTGATGAAAGGAGTGCAACACATTAATCCTCGTAGTACATTTTGTATAATTAACAATGATTAATCACCGTCGCATCGAAAGTTGGCACATTAATAAATTAACACCACTGTGTTTGTATCGCGAGGCTGCCTTTGTTCGGTGCCTTGCGAATGCCATTTCAATTCCGTGGATAAATAAATTAGATCTGCATAATAACTGATGGGGCCGCGACAAACGAAGAAATCCATCGGAACTTGTTACAGGGACAACTTCGAAATAATTTGCTTATATCGGTGAACTAGTTAAATTTCTATTATGAATTGTGCAAGAGAAAAAACTTGGTCATTAAGCAATGTTACACGGTTCGTTACATTTTAGATAGCATTTGTAATGTGCGTCACGAGTGCGTCGCGGTATTATAAGTCAGAAGGTTAAACGCAAAAACTACCATAATTTAAATAATAGTAAAAATCGTCTAGCAATCCTTATCTTGAAACGTGGAATATCTAAAAAGTTGAACGACCGTATTTTATTAAATAAATTGCTAGAAGTCGAGGGTTTCGAATATCTCGTTAAAAAAGTTAAAATTGCAAGAATATTCCTGAAGTTTAAAATGACGAGACCGTTCTCTAGTTTTAGGATTAAGAGAATATTCCTGCGAAGTTTAAAATAGTAAGAATAACGTTGAAGTTTAAAGTCGCGAGAATGAAGGGAGCGTTAAACGAGGAGTCGAAGGAATAAACACGAAAACGTTGCACAAAGCTGACACCGCGTATAATCATCATTAATAAGTTTATGCAAATTTCCTGGGATCCAGAGTTAGCGTTGATAATGAAATCAGTGATTAATGCGAGCAATATGCAGGGACACTGACCCATAGAGGACCGATAATGCAAACATCCCCTACATCCCTTCGACGCGCGTGTCAGCATAGTCCGGTTACTGTCTTGCCCTAAAGCGATTGTTGTCCTAAGCCTTTGATCGCGACGGGACAAGGAATTAATGCTTTCGTATTTGTCCTTGCGCGAGGGAACTTACTCTCAAGGATTTTGCAACCTTAATCACGAATAACATTAAACGCCGAGATAATACCGGCTGCGAATTAATGAAATATGTATGGAACCCTGCGGGGTTAAGTCCTAATTCAAGGAAATCAATTTTCTTTTGTTGTTCTTGCGTGCATGCGTTAATTAATACCGTGTTGGTATAGTAAATTAACTGTAAAACAAAGGACTTTTCATGTGGTTCAATCGCGAGTGAATTTGTGAACGCAATGGAAATTTAGCTTGCAGTTGTATTTCGGGAAATTGAAAGATTCGTTTGTTTATAGGGGTTTCGGTGTTTGTAACGTTCTCCGTATCGTTTCGGGTATTTTAACCTGAAGCGCAAACGGTTTTTCGTACTTAATAAATTATGTGCCTCTCGCGAATTTCAAATAAGCCCCCGGAGATACGTTTATTCATTCCGTTACCGATTTCTGCACTATCCTTTGTATCGCGGCGTCAATTATTCCAAACGTTAATACGCAACGTTTATTAAACTCTCAAGTTTGAAATTCAATACAGAGGCTTTGTCATTGCAGGACTTGCCTCCTGCCTGAACCAATTAAGAATTCATACAATAAACCGGCCGTGTTATCCCTACGGTATTATGGAGCATCCTTCCTTAAAATATGAAATATCTAAATAAGTCTTGAATATTTTTACTGCGATGAAAAAACCAGTGCAAAAACAAGCAAAGCAAGCTTCATCAATTTCCAAGATCTAAAGCTTGTCTCGGGGAGACAGAGAGAAAAATAAACGGAGGTTGTAAGCTACGAATATCATTAATATTCGGTGTATTAACCAAATCCTGGTGATTGATGTCGTCTGCGACTTGCGTTGACACCGGCGGAAATTTTGGAGTTTTCGTTGTGGGTGCTGTTGCGATTTTAGAGAGGGGTTATTGGGCTCGGGAAATATGGTAGAGGGAAGTACAACGCAGGGAAATATAGCGTGGGAAGGTACATTGCAGGGAAATATAGCGCGGAGAGGTACGGCGCAGGGAAATAGTGCGCGTGAAGGTACCACGTGTGGGGATATCTATGCGCTAAGTCATCACACGTGGAAATACTACGCGATGAAATACCTACGTGTAGGAATACTGCACGTTGGGATATCTACGCGTTGAAATACCACGCGTTGAGATATCTATGCGTAGAAATATTACGCGTCGAAATAACACGTGCTGAGATCCCTGCGCGCTGAGATATCTAACGTAGGAATACTACGCGTGGAGATATGAAGCGCTGAGATATCCCGCGTGGAGTTAACTTGCGTTGAGGTACTTCGCGTGTTATCTCCACGCGTGGTATCTCAGCGTAAACATGCAGCGCGTGGAAGTATAGCTACTAGGCCAATTTTTCTGCCACACATTTGGAACAAAGCCAGCGGACTGTCGATTCTCTCAAATGAGAGCAGACATCCCTTCTCAATTAGCCGTATTCCCTATTCGATGATCGATCATTGGCAACAGGCATTTACAGCGATACGAATATTCCGTTCGTTCCAGTCCGACACACGCGACGAATCGAAAGAGAGAGTGTGAGAGTGAAAGGAAAAAAGCGAATACCAGTGTATCGCGCTCTTTGATCTGGTCTCTTTTTGCGACGTGCGATGCGTGGCCTGTTCGGCATTGTGTCGGTGTTGCTTTGAACAAGCTATCTCGTTGTAGTCGTTGCGAAGGAATGTGTCTCTAAGTATTTCTGCTTCACCGCGAATGTTGGAATTTCCGATTGTATCCGCTCGAAAGTTCGTATTCACGGTAGCTTAAAAGCGCCGGCTCAGAATTCATTCGAGAGAAAGCTCCTTCTCGTCAACGCAGCGAGTAAAGAGAGTACAAAAGATTGTTCATTGCGCGGGAGTCGATCAGTAAATGGATTGATCTCTTCGCTTCGAATTGTTTGAGCAATCTTTACGAAGTTTGTTACAAGTTGCCTCGAGAAATGTGGATACGTAACGGGATTTGGGTATCTTTGGGATACTTGAAGTTTTGATGTTAGCAGCTATATTCCTAGAATCTGATATTACTGCTTTGATAGCTGTATTGGTAGATAATTTGATATTTCTAAATCCTTTATCTCTAGATTCTGATATTCCTAAACGTTGATATTTGTAGGGTAAGGTGTATGGAGACTACCATATCCTTAGAGCAAGATATATGGAGGCCATCATATCCTTTAGGTTACTTGGAGATCACTGTATTCCTATATGCACATATCTGGACTCTGATATTCCTATATGTCCACATCTCTAGATATCGAAATCTCTCGACAATTTGATATTTCTATATCACGTATGATTCTGTGTTAGCAACTACATCACCCTCCAGTATTTCGCCGAAACCAACATTCCTGAATAATAAGCGTTGTTTATACCTATTAATTTAGTATGTTGGAAACGCAGAATAGCTCCTTGGCTCCATGTTGATCAATTTACTGGGAGAAATATTTGGCGAGGTGCCCTAAAGGGACGATTCCTTTATTTCGCGTGCAAAGCTGTTATATGACTCTGCAAGTTATCACGAGTTTAGTGCTCCCCAGTGTCTGTACATGTTGGTCCACGTAGAGGTCTCCTGGAGGATCGTTAATAATGCACTGAATTAACAAAGTTTCGTCTATTATTTTAGTCAACGAAGAACATTCTTCGCAGCTGTAATTCTGAAATTATTTAATTACCGCGGAAGATGAAGGACGTGAGAATACTCGAAACGGGTCAAAGCCGAACGAAACCTCCCCTAGATTCGCAGCAAACACCATGATAATCACAAAGCCTTTTATCACCGCGTGTCACACGGAAATGTATGAACTCCTAATCAATTCCGTGCCATTGAACTCGAATCGCGATCTCGTTCACGCTTAATTAAATTCCATCGTTCCATTTCAAAATCTGATTAGCTTGTAATGGAACTGCATCTCTGCTGGTTGTTCTCGGTTCTATATACAGATGAAATTAAATAAAAACACTCGTTTCCTAGCGCAGATTATCGATCCTATTCGCGCTTCGTTATTTGTCCTCTCCTCGATCTCGCTTCAGTGTCCTTCATCCCTTTCGTTGGCCCATTGATCTTGTTAATCGGACAGCACAGTCCTTTTTCGACCCCACTTCGAAAATTATACCTTTTACCCTTTCTGCGGCTTCCTACCTTGATCGGTTTAACACCAAGTGTTCCGCCTCTTGCTTTGTTCACTTTTGTGCTCGTGACTCTTTCATCGGCAGAGACTGTCATTGCCTTTCTTTTCAATTATTGTAACATTGTGACTCGAATTTTAGGGTTAGTGAGGGGGGTAGTTGATAGCTGCACACGTTTACGATGTTATACAATAAATTAAAATGGGACCTCGAAATAATATAAACATCGATACATGATCACTATTTCAATAAAAAAGACAGAGCTATGACCAGCTGTCATTTTTTTCCGCACAAATCAATTACAACGATAAAATTCGTGGGGTGAAAGGAACTATCGGTGTTGACATTCAATCGGCACCAAAATCGTTAGTGATTTCGACAGACATCCATCAATAACGAAAACTCCCCGAAAAGATTTATTATCGCCTCCGGATCCGACAAATCCTCTTCAATTTTTGAAACACATAAATTACACCGGAGATAAAGTCCCCGTGGGAACGAAATCCGCCACCTTTTTTACGCGGGAATGAAAAAACCTTCGGAGCGGAACATAGAATTTCGGGAAAAACAAAAGGACAGACGGGAGAGATATACCCTGTTTATTTCGTTTCGTGCTCACGGAAATTTGATAAGCATAACACGCCTTTTGGTTCACTGTCGACAACATCAAACCCCTCTGTTCGATATAAACGAGAGGTTGTAGTTTTTAGCTCGCGCGGAAAATACGTTGTATTTCTATGTGTGTATTATCCCGTGAACGTGTCCGACATATTAATTAAATTCTAGCTGTTCCCTCCGCGTTTCTAGCTCCTGTCGACTGGGAAATAAAAACTAATCGATGCACCATGATGTGCATTATTTTTATGTGCATTTTAAATGTGCTCCCTTTCAAGTTTATTCCAGACGCGTTTCACTAACTTTTCTGTCTTTTTCTTATTTTATATTCAATTTGTATTTTCACACTTTTTGCTCGCGGTATTTTCACGTTCTGTGCTTTTGCGCTTTGTATTTCCACGCGCTGTATCTTCACTCTTGGTATTTTTATGCTTCGTATTTTCGTGCTTGGTATTTACACGCCTGATATTTTCACGATTTGGTATTTCCATGTGTGTATTTTCACGCTTTGTAATTCCATGTGTGATATTTTCACGCATTGTATTTCTACCTGTGCTATTTTCACTCGGATTTTCTCACGACAAATTTTATGCTCGTCGAATTTTGGGACGCGTAAACTTATGAATCGCGTTGTATCTCCATGTTCTGCATTTTGAAACTTGCAGTATTTCCACGTGTTGAATGTCCACGTGTTTAAACACCACGTGTTTAAATTGACACAAATCCATCGTTATATTGCTTTACTATTTAAGAAGCTGAAATGTGAGATTGCTTACTAATGTCACAAGTTTTAATATAGAGTGAATATTTGATGGAGCGTCTTATCCTTCTTAATTCTACTATAAAATTTGTCCACGACGAGGATGTCACTCGAGAATATTACTCAAACGTAGAAATATTTATTAAAGAAGTCGAGTCATTGTTCTGTGACGAAAATGGTTTTCAATGGTTTTCCGATGGCATTGAGAACCCGTAGAAAGGGAACATCTCCCTCGTCACGAAAATGCATGCCGTGTTAATGGCATCGTTCAATCTCGTGCTTCTTAATTCTACTCGTGCTTGCTCAGCTGTAGATTTCTCATTGGTGTTTGCAGCTGTTGCAGGCTGCTCTATTTCCTCCGTGAAGCAATCCCCTCGGTTTTCGATTGTCAGCCAACCAAGTGGCTGGAAAAGCGAGGGGAACAAGATTTTTAAGGATTTTCCTATGGCTTCACGGCTCGCAAGCACGAAATCCAATAGATAGCATGATTGTGCACGCAGCGAGCTTTGTTCGCTTAAAATTCATACGGAAAACTCGGAAAGAGAGCAGTCTCCGAGAGTAAGATACAAAAAGAGGACACGGAACTAATTTGCACGCTTAATACATGCTAAACGTGTGTTACATACAGCCAACTTGAATAAAATGTACAGATAGTAGAAAATGTACATTTGCATAGTGACGTCATACTTGCCATATTCTTCCAGGAAAATATGTTACAAAATTAATGTGACATTTTCGTGTCTATTCGTATCTTTGAATAACACCTCCAACTTTTCCTTATGTCGGTCAGTGTGCTCGATGCTGCAGGAAAAGGTTCATTTTAACGTGCTTCACGTACCATTTTTATGTCTCTCGTGAACAATGTTTCTCGGTGGAAAAGTTTGAATTTTCTACGTACGTAACGAAGGTTATTTAACAGATGATTGACACAGACTATCCTCGGAAGTTTTAAATGATAAAAGTAATCTTCATTATACGGAGACCATTTGTCTCCATTTTCACCCCGTTTCCGTTGTCTCCGTTTCTTATCAGAAATCGTCTTTCTTAAAGCGTTCTTACATTCTCTCGTCCACGATCGCAATTTTAAAACGGTTTCTATGGAAATCGCCGATAGAACTGTCTTTTGGTATGGAGATCGCTATTGTTTCAAACGACGTCGTTACAACGGGAATAACTTTTTTCTGAAACCATGAACATAGCAATTTTGTTTTTAATTTTACGGTTATTGACATGCACTTTGGGAGAAAAGGAAAAAGTTCGCTTTTTATTTTAACGACTTGTGTATAGGTTAACTTTGTCAAGAGTATGTTTTTTTTTATCGCGCATTACGGAAGTTGTAAAAAATGACTCGTGGAACAAAGAGGTGAAATTGCGCACTTGAAATATAGGATTTGGAGATTTTCGTAATACCGGCTTTTTTAGATAACGGAATGCAGATTAAGGAGCAGGCATGCATGCGTGCATTTAGCTTGCGTATAAATCACCGTTCGCGGTGAACATGCAGCGAATTTATAGTGTTCGATTATGTTTCCTTTGGAGAGATATGGTACCGAAGATCGTGTCTGAAATTTCTTCATATCTTTATAAGATAATTTATAGCAAGGTAATTGTATACCCTGTACTATTTGGTAGGAGATTATATCGATTTTCAAAGCTGAATGTTTACGTGTTGTCGTTTTATTACTTTTCGCACGCGATAGATTTAATGTGCTTTAAAAGAAAGTGTACGGAAGGTAAATGGCTGATTTTCAATCACGACGAGACGCGATTTCGTGACATAAAAGTGTCGTAAAACGGTGCTTATGATGTATCAGTTTGAAGCTTGAAGTTTGACGAAAATGCCCGAGTAATGGTTCCATGAATATTCGTAACACAAAATGGCGGAAAGTCGTAACGTGCCGTAACGGAATGACCAGTTTCGTAATCTGTGCAAACGCGATTTCATGACATAAAAGTATCCCGAAATACCACTTCGTATGTCAGTTTAAACTCGGACGGGAATGGCCGTTTAAAGGTTTCGTTAATATTCATAATACAAAATGGTGGAACAGCATAATGAACGTATTATGGGTAACTGACATCGAACGACGGGTTCTGCAACGTATGCTAAAATTCATCGCATACACGTATCGCAAAATGATATTTATGGCACGTGGATTTTTAGCTTTAAATGTTCTGAAAATAATTGAATTAACGTTTCAACGGTTCCTTTATTGCTATATGATAAATTTATAATTTTGGTGCGGACAATGGGAAATTAACTCTTTTGGAAATAATTACATTAACGTTTCTATGGCTTCTTTATTATTATGTGATCAATTTATAATTTTGGTGTGGACAATGGGAGACCACTTCTGTAATGATTACAATTATTTTGTTTTGTTAATTCTGTATCAAATTTACTAGTAATACGTATATTACAGCTCTTTTAGTAGAAACTCAAGTTTTGAATTGTAATACCTAAACATCAGATTGATGTACAATAGATTGATGTGCAATCGACAGACATTGATGTAGAATGTAAAGTTTAACCAATGATTGGTGCAATACATCCATGACGTTAAATATCACTTTATTAAAAGTTTCCTTAAAAGGTTTAATCAAGCTCCCCAAAAATTTGGTTAATATTCAGAAGAAATAAAGCGCGTGTGTACGTGTTAAAAAATTCCATTAGTTTGCGCAGCAGTTTATACGAAGAGGAAATTTTCTGGAGAAACGAAAGTCAGGAACGGGTATAATGTTTCGACGTGGGAGAAAAAAATCAGTCTGCAAACTTCAGTGCTAAGAGGTTGAACTCTGGAAACGTTAGAGGCACGAAGTTTCCTCCCGAAGGAATCGAGTTTCGTTCCAATACTTAGACGCATTCGATAAAAATGCAAGGAAACCGTGCTACACTATCTGAAGCCGTGTAATGTTATACGGGGATGAAGTTTTTATGTTGGAAGTCGAGGGTTTAATTAGAAAAATATACCTGGGAAACGAGGCATTCTGGTGTTCTCCGTTTCAGGAATAATTTGAATGTTGTGAAACTATTTTGTCAATTGACACGTTGAAAATTGAAAATTTGATTTAGGTAGTATTTTTATTTTTAACAAATCTTAAATATTTTTACAATACTGTTATATTTATTATTCATAGTTTTGAATAGCTAATATTTCCAATTAGTGGATGAAGTGATAATACAGATGATGAACTCATGTTTAAGCTATATGTGGCTAATGTGGCAGTCAAAGTGTTAATTATGCGTCGAGAGGAAAAGTGATCTCCTTAGTTCCGTGATACTTTTATGACTAATTTCGAAGCACATGCACGGTAATCGTGGTTCGTGATTTAATTAAAAATATCGCAAAAATGGTTCCAAAGCAGCATAAATATTTACGCGAACGTAATCGCGTTTCATGGTTTAATTACAACGTTGGACAGAGAGATGGCTCGAAAAAAACGTGGAGGTAATAAAGTTTATCTGCAACGAGATTTTTCGGGCAAAATAAAGTGCACCTTGAAAAAAGTTAACGAAGTCAACTCGTAACTTTTATTGGAGTGCACGAGTGACATCGGTCGACGACACAGATTTTGATTACGGCTCTGCCGTGTGTTGCATCAAACGACCGGTGTAATTACCGTCACGATCCTGGATGCGTTCGCATGAGAAATGACCGGCGAAAAAGCAGGATTTCGCGTGTCCCGATCCGCGCGCATAAAACACACACGAAATTCGCCAATCGCGAATCCTCCGTACACAGTTGCATCATGCAATCGCTTATACTTTGTGCAACGGCGAATAAGTTTCCGGCAATTTGCCGGGACAAAGCAACTGTTTCCACGTAGTTTGAAACGGTTGAATTTAATCTGCGTTCCTTTCTGCGATCGATGCTCCTGAAAAGCTGCAAGCAAAATTGTGCTACCGCGGTAAGCAGCAAACCGCCGGATGTTTAAAGCACCATCGTTGACTCGATTTTCGTTCGCTGCCGTTGACTTTCAATTTGAGAAACGATTGTTGGCCGCGTGTTCTGTTATACTTTTAAACGATCGCAGAAATTCGGGGGTGGTTGATCGTAGTTGAGATTTTTCAGGATTTTCGGACTCGATTTTGGTGAGTATTTGGAACTTTTATTGCGAGCGAATGGGCGGACTGTATTCTGGTTTTTGATGTTTTGGTAAAATAGTACTGTAATATTTACTTGGTAGAATTGTGTTCCTAGCCTTTGGAGGGTTGTTTTAATATGTAACGTCATGAACACTAATTTGTGATAGTATTTCAAGTACTTGAATATTAAGCACTTGACTTATATCTTGACGCACTCTTGATATACTCGTGACGCACATTACAGTTCAGATATAAGAAAAATTATTATTCGAGGCACAATTGGGTATGGAGTTTAATGACAATTTTTATTTGTCATCAAGGGTTCCTAAATTGAAAATATGGGTAACATTTCGATTTCCCGTATTTGTTTTAAAATTACAGTAATAATTAGCTGGGTGTGTTTGACGCAACGAAGAAATCATAGGTTTAGCACTTGAAGAGAGGGTATGTGTCATGAGAAACAGCACCTGTTGCAATTTGATAAATATTGTTTATCTAGAATAGAATATAAAGAATATTATTTTAGATGTTGTCTCTGTTTTAGTCTGTTTAATTAAGTGTATGTACTGGACGGTAGTGAAATAACGTTGAGCTGTCGAAGGAATTTAATTGAGTCTAACAGAATGATGTTGGTTTTTAAATGCTTGGAAGTATTGCCTTTTAACGAAGTTACTCGCGATCGGTTTTATTGCATGCCGATTCACGAACGGAAAATATCGAGAAGAGATTAGGATGAAATAGTGATGAAGGAAAAATGCGCAGTTTGCTTCTTCTCTATCGACCCCCATTCATCGTTTCGCGTCAAAGGAAACGACAGTCAGATGTCTGTTAGCCGATAATGAAAATTCCGAGCCGACCACGCACGATCGTCAAATGCTTCCTCCTGTGTTCTGATTTATACCTTGACTACTTGCTTCTTTTGCGACGTAATGTAATTTCGAAGTGAATCGAAGCAAAATTAATTATTGATGCGGAATTAAGCGAAGCATAATGGAAACATGGAACGTAAATAATAATCTTGGATCAAAGGAAGATAATGAAATAATTAAATTAAGTGAAATTGCAATACACGTATTTGAGCAGTTCAATGATTATATTTAAATAAAAGACTGCGAAAACCGTTCAACACGAAAGTAAAACGGGAAATTAATCATATTAACGGGATCGGAAGCACGATCCGATGAAATATGTTAGCAAATGAATAACTCGAATTTCGATAGACATGGAAATGTTCATCCGAATAAAGTGACGAATAAAAACGAAATGAATGTAAAATCAGGACCTGGGGATCAATCGACTCGTACCGGTTTCAGCTCAATTTCCTCTTGAAATTTCGAGTTTAATTTTTACTTCAATTGTATCGTTCGAATGCTTCAGAGTGAAGTGTAGAAAAAATTGATTGATAATTTGAAATTATATTAAAAAGGTTTATTTCATCTGTTTGTATGTATGCATAAGTTTAATACAATCGTTCAATTATGTTATTATAATAATTCACCGTTTGCAAGTGAAATATTATTCACATGGTGAATAAATTGCAAGGAGTTACAGGATGAAGTTTGGTTCAGCGATCGTTGATCTTCACTACTGAAAATCTGCGAAAAATAACACTATTCCCTTGCTATTTACTCCCTTATTTTGAGTCTGACTCATAACGCACTCGTTCAGCTGTGATTTTACTCGAATTTTTAATTTGCTTCAATTCGGAGTTGAAGTAAATTTGCATAGTCAACGATTGATACATCAACGTTCTTTGTCTCACGATTATTTTTGACTGACCCGACAAATCATACTGCAAGTTAAAATTGTGAAAGCTAGCCATTTCCCACGAATTTAATTCGAAAGCCAGCCATTTTCCACCAATTTGATTTAACAGTAACCCATTTTTCTGCAATTCAATTTGAAAGTTGAAATATTTGCATTTTTTTTTATAAAAGCATTGGTGGCTGCACAGAAAGAAAAATTGACAGATTTCAAAGGTTTTTTGTTCACTAGAAATCGAATTTTACGTTTTGGTTTTCTTGTCGAACACGCGTACGCAGTTGCAAATTTGTTTATGGCTGCTCTGTGTTTCGTGATACAATGATGCTGCGTGTTACGCGAAACAATGCAGGATTCCCGTGTACTGCTATTTTTCTTCGAACTGTGATAGCCACGTAAAACAAGGGCGTCCGATGCTTTCTATTTTATGATCCACGGTAAAAAAAAGAGATGGCTGTCGTGTAACATGGCAATCTGTCTATGGAGATCCAACAATGAGCGAGACAGTGACTAAAGAATTTGTGAAGAATATTCGCAGAGATAACTGAAATAAATAATGGGAAGTATGGAGAAATTAGAGATTCGGAGTTTTGAAGCTTAAAAAATCCCAAAATTCTAAAATACTAAAATTCAAAAATTCCAAAACCCCAAAGTTCCATAATCCCCAAATAAAAATCATAACTCCATCACACACAAAGATCAAACCAAAAACCATATTATTTCCAATCAGAATACTTGAAAACCTATGAAAATAATTTATCTCCCCGTTGAATATGACCAGAAGTTTATGTCAGATCTAACAGGTTCAATTAACCTCTCCATCCATATGTTGAAGCACAGAAACAACCCGTTGCACGTTTTTCCCGGTATTTCTGTTTATTCGTGATGAACCGAAAACAATGGAACAAGGGTATGCATTAGAATCAGGCGGTTTGCCAACTTACAGAAACGTCGAATCGCAATGACTCCATTGTTCGACGTCCAGGCTATATACTTTTGCCAGAAATTTTCTCTGAAAATTTCCTAATTCTTATTCCTTTCTCGAAGTCGGTGTGAATATCACTCAGCTGCGCATTTCTTCATTCATCTCACTCCGTTTGTCCGTGGAGAAACTGCATTTCAACGAGTGGTTCAATTTTTTAAAATATGTAAAATATATTTATGAAACGTAGCGTGTTTCTGATGAAAAGCATATGGACGTAACAGCTCCAATTTATTTCGAGATTAAAAATTCCACCTTCATCAAACATACATTTATTAAAAAAACTCCCAAAACACTCCAGAATCTTGAAATGATTTTTCCCGTATTTTCGTCGAAAACACACGATCGAATTTTTTCAGATACGCAGACACTCGATTTTATTAAAGCCGTGTAAACAACCTTTATATTTCGAGACGAATTATTTACTCGGGTATACACTCTTTTGGAGAAAAAAAGAATATCGGATCAAACGGTGACAGAAAACGAAAGCGTGGATATTTAAAAAGAAAGCAAATATTTTTTCACTTCATGATTATTTGCGTCAAAAGCTTTCCGTACGTGGACGATTTGTATAGGACTTTGTGGGTTTCATACAGCGAAAGCTCGGAGGAAATATTCCCGTTTCAGTTGAAACGTAACCATATGTATAAAACGGGAATCGATACATGCATACATGTACGTAATGTCCCTGCATGAATTGAATCGTTCTGGTACAATGTTTGACGTTGCGTTAAATCACATTGAACAACGATACGCAAACGTGTACGTTTCATAAATTCACGATCGACTGATTCTTCGTCTTTAATTGCAATTGCTGAGCTCGATATTAATTACCGGATTTGTTCACGCGAACACACAATATCACCTTACGCGTCTGAATTAATCGATCATCATTTATTCATGTTAATCTCGCACACGCTATAATCGAATTTTCCAACTGAAGTACATTATAGATACGCGATAGTTCATAGCTTTCAAGATTTTGTTTCAACTGAAAATTTGTGATTTTTGTATTGGGAAAATTTTGGATTTGGTGACAAATTTAATTACAAATCTAATGCGATAAAAAATGATGGAATGTTTTATAATGTTCAGGAAAGTGACCGATAAAAAGGAAGTGTATTTTCCATAGAATGGTAGTGACATCAACTGTCCAATAGTTTACTAGTGCAATCGAGAAGAAAATAAAAAGAACGAAGAAGAATTAAAGAAGCTCGAAACGATAGAAGTTCTTTCCTCGGTTGGCATCTCGCCTGAACTCGATGCATCGTGGCGTTTCAACTTTAGCTCCGTCGTTACATATGGAAAAACGAGTAAAAGTATACGCTCGAAACGGACTTCGTTCCTTGTTGAACACTTTATCCGTTTCTTCTTTCTCCCGCTTCACAGAAAAAATAAATTACCCTAGATTAAATTACTCCGGTGCTATTCCCAGGTTCTTGCCAGGAGGGTTCAACGGTATTTCGAGGTACACGTTGAGAACAGGTAATCGAGTAAACTTTACCACTTATTGGTTACCTTCGAAGGATAACGAAGTTTTGTACGTGATGATGATCGAATTAACGCGTTGAAAGTTCAAGGTTTGAATGCGGCAAAAAATTTGTCTTTGGAAACGATACTTTTCTTCTGTAATTTTAAGACGATTCAAGAAAATGTATTAACAGGCACTGTACGTGCTCAGTTGTTTGTTATAGTAATTATAACAAAAAGTTGGTGTTAGATTTTTTGTCAAAGAGTATCTTCAGAAAGATAAACATTTTTTTCTTAATGAGATCCGAAAGATTTAGGGAGAAATTAAAAAATTTTTCTCGAAGGAAATATGTACTTTAAGTGGACTAAATATTCTAGATTTCTGATTTTTTGAAAGGAGGTCGGTGAAAAATTACTTCACTTTAATGGCAGGAAGATCAAACGAAAATTTTGCTCTTCTTGAATTTAGCTTACTAATGGTGGAAATGAGACGATTACGAATCTTTAGGTTTTAAAAGCGATTTAAATATTTTTTGGAACGTGCACACAAGAGGCATTCATCTCTGACGCAGTTTGGTTTAAAGAATGGACCATATGGTTCGCGGTATTCCAAGAAAAATTTGTTATTCCATAGAATACGTAAGATATTTGTAATTTTTATTTCGGAGATAGAAAAAGATGGAAGTTGAAGAGGATGGAAATTGCAGACTTCCTGGTGCATAAAATGAAAAAGAAAATTGAACATCGTTTATTTTAAAAATTTTATCGAGAAAAGATGGGGAGAGATGGAAAATTTAAGACTTTCGAAACACTGTGCACGTACAGATCTTCGATAATGCATGAAACGAATGAAATTGAATATCTTGTTTTATTTTGAAAGTTTTATCGAGGGTTCGCGTCGAGGGTTCGAAAATTGAAGGCTTTCAAGTTGCTGTCTCCAGACGAGCACACACGGTAATTTTCGATAATGAATAGCTATAAAGTTTCTGTAATGTAGAAAAATTGATCGCGTCGTAGTGGCATTAATTTAGTTGTAACCGTGTAACCCAAAAAAACAAGCGTCTCACGAGCGATAAAAGGGGGCGATATATTATCGATAACGATGACGCTCATGCAAACTGTGAACGTGAATTCCTGTAGCCGTCAATTTTGTTGGCACGCTTTCATATTTCCACCAAGTTTCACGCAACTATTTAATTTTCATATAATCCTCGAGTAAATATTTAGCCGGTACAAGAGTTAATCGATGAAATTTGATCTTGTACGTTGTTTCCAAATTTACATTTGAACTGCGAGTGCGTCACGAGTGCGTCATAGCTCACGAGCCAACTCATAAAATGCTAGGTATAGAATTTTTGCGTTGGCACACGAAACAAATGGATTTATGGAACGATTAAAAAATGTTGACATTGTTTTGATATTCTTTATTAAACCGTTGCCTAACGATATCATGGAGATTTACAGAATTTTCCGTTCGATGCTTTAATCTCGCTCTGAATTGACACCTTCGTTATTGGAACGTTGGCTAAAAGTAAAAATCGTAAATTGACGTATCTCTTTCTCCGACGAGAGCGGAGCTTTGCAGAGGCAGTCACTTGCATCTGTCGGTTAGTTTCATAATCCCTACCCGAGGAATCTTAATTTCCATTTGTTCGAAAACACCTGAAAGCTCGACCTGTCAATGGCAGATGTTTCGATCGCATTGTTTCCATCTCGTAACGTCGCTTGATTGGTTCCTCTAACGTTGGGAAATCTTGGCGCGAAGAGACCGCTCGATGAAGACCATCAAATACCAGGACTTGCATGACGTTTTTCAATAAATCCGGTAATTACTTGTACGCGTAATCAAATTGTTCGCTCTACGGAGAATAATGTTTCTCTTTATTTAGTTTTCCTCTTTTGAAGCAGGCGGATTTTTCAGGAATTTGGAATAAGTGGACAGTTTGAGAGGATCGTAAAGATTTTGAATATGAACCGAGTGTGTACAATTTTGGAACTTTTGGAAGTTTCAAGCTGGGATACTTGAGAACTTTTTATCTCTGGACTTTAATATTTTTGGACGGAACCGTGGGAAATCTGGGTCGGTGAATTTTGAAATTTTCCATGCGATGTATATTATTCATAAAGAAAATTGCTGCTGAAGCTGTAGAGTCTTTGGAGTCAAAAGCAAAGGTGATGCAAGTTCATATGTAAAATTTATGAGAAGAGCAGTTAAAATGTTATGTATCATTGAAAGCGTTGCTATTTTTTATAGAGCGTCTGTTTGCGTCAAAAATTACACGTCATTTTCATGAGTTTACATTGACGTCACATGTATTTACACTCTACTGAATAAAACCCATTGGTGCAATAACGAAAGAATACATTAAAGGATACTTGTGCAACTTATTTCTTTGAACAAGGTTTTTATACAATTTTTACTTTCTCTTTGGAAGATGAAATTATTCTAGAATTTCTACCAACACAGTGTTCGCGGTTCATCCGTCTTCTCTTGGTAATCCGTGAATACCTTCCTGTCCTATTTTCTGCTTCCGAGGTTAACAAAGCATCCGTTTATTTCCTTTGTGACAAATACTTGTGCTTTATATTTGTTTGGTACACCTTTATGTCAATCGTAGTACCGATGGTTCTTTTAATTTACGTTTTGCTGTAAAAATTTTTATCAGATATTTTATTTAGTATAATTGCAATTTGTTTAGTACACGCTAGAATGGAAATTAGCTCGATGCACACTAACATTGAAATTTATTTAGAAATTTGTTTGATGCACACTAAAATTGAAGTATATCTGCCGCGTGCTATATGTAGACACACGTGTGTAACGTGTATAGATGCGTACATGACTATTAATACGTACTATTCATGATTCAGGTAATCCGTCGCGTGTGTGGTTCGCAAGGGATTATTTCCGAAACAGACGTGATTATTATAGCAAGTGTATCCTTTCCAGGAAATATTTTCAGCCGGATCTCGTATTATGTATTATGAGTCTCGTATTATGAGAGTTCGCAGGATGAAATGTACCGATTGCTTTGAGAGTCGCAAGGTAATATCTCTTTGAGATGCGAGCTGCGATGGCTTTGCTTCGAGTTAGAGAATGACGTAAAGATCGTAGGGAACTATTAAATTTAACTTTGACGTTACGTCATGTTATATTGTGCAATGAATACAATACCTCGCGAGGAACAGATTGCAAGAAAGAGTCGCATAAATTGATATCGATCAGCCGACGAGATATAAACTGACAGAAAGAATTTAATTAATCCCTTGTTCTATATTCGATGGAATCGAGAACGTCATCGTTTTCGAGACAATTAATCATAAACGTGTGGGATGTTCGTAACTTTCGAGACATGTCATCTTAATGCTGCGAAACGAAGATTTCGAGTTATTAATTACAATTGCAAAGAATGCTTGTTCTTCATTCTCGAGAGCTTTTAAAAGTTACGTTCAAAGCCGGGGTTTCAACGAAACTGTCGGCCAGACTTCTTTTCAGCCACCATGAAAATATCATATTCCAAGAGTTGGCTGGAAAAAGTAATTTCTCTCGCGAAGCCTTTTTCTCGAATTCAATTTTCTCACCGTTTCAAACCCTTTTCGCGGCAACGGAATTAGATCGACCCTCGAAAAATTACTTTGCAGCTTCTGTCGCAAACAACCCACCTCTCTTTCTCTGTTTGAACTAGCAGAATTCTAATTTCATTTTCGCTCAATGCCTCCGATGAAGCTGTTAAAACTTGTGCTTTATACCGTTAACGCAATACCTGCTTCCACTCGGTTTTGGATAATACAAACAATCGCTGACTAGTGGCATATCAATTTCAAGTTGATTAAAAGTTTGACCGGGGGAAAGTGATCGAACCGACCCACTAAGTAATTTGGGTTTTGTCTTCAATCTTCTCCGGTAATTGAACGTGATCTGTCTTTGAAACTTTGCAAATTTGCTAGAATTTTTTTGGGGCATTTGTCTTAGTGTTTTTAATCTTATTTTAGTCTGAGTGTCAATCAACCGCAGTGTCTCGAAAAGGTAAAGCAACATTTTCAGTAGATCAGCTCGCAAAACCACAGCAATTTGTCAGGAGGTAGCAACTATCCGAAACAGCTGTAATACTTCGCAAAAGCGTGGCATGAAACTTGAATACACAAGATTATTCGGAACAACTAAATCGCGTAGTTCGATTTACCGCAGCGAGTTTATCTGTAGACGTTGAGACTAACTCTCTCTGCGTGTGTCGCGTACACGTCCGGACCACAATTTGTTGAAGGCCGATGGCGCTTGCAATTGAGACATCTGTTAATTACTATGCCTGCCGGTGCTCGCGAATGATCTCAGTTTCGGACATTCGCCTTGATTGACGACGGATCTCATTTCCATGAAGTTATTGCGGAACGTACCCGAAAAGGAAAGCACCCTCGCACGGTGTGTAACGTCCGTTCCATGAAAATCGTTTCCGCTTTCCTAGACAAGGGTTCAAATCCCTCTCCTTGGGTTACATTTATTCATGCTGCGAAGTCATTAGGCAAATTTTTGAACATTTGGAATAGAAATTAATAGTGCGGAGATTAATGGGGGATGGAGAATAGTCGCATGTGAGATGGGGGATTTGGGGATTTGAAGTGGAAGAATAGGGATTTAGGGATATGGGGATATGGGAATGTAAGGGTTTGGTGATCTGAAGGTAGGTTGATTTAGAGATGTTGGGGTGTAGGTATATAGGGATATAGGTATATGGGGACTACATGGATTTGGGGGTGTGAAGGTAAGGTCATTTAGAGGTATTGGGATGTAGCGATATGGGGATGTGGGGATATTGGAATGTGAAGATTTGGGATATGAGTTTAGGATGATATAGAGATATTGGCGTGTAGGGATATGGGGAATACATGGATTTGGGGATGTGAAGGTAAGGTAAGTTAGAGATATTAGGATGTAGGAGTATGGAGATCTAGAGATAGAGGAATGTGGAGATTTGGGGTATCAGGTTAGGATGATTTAGAAATATTGGGGTGTAGAGATATAGAAATGGATGTGGAGATGCAGACATGTGTGCATGTGAGGATTTGAAGATATGGAATGCACAGATGTCGGAATGTAGGGATATGGAGATGTGAGGATTTGGAAACGACGATGTGAGGATATAGGAACGTAGATGTAGAAGATGTAGTAACGTGAGACTGATGTGAACTCATGAAGTGGATGTACTATGTAGAATGTAGGGTTTTTAGGATGTAGATGAAGATACGGAGACGTAAATTTGAGACGTCCAGAAATATGGAGATCCAGAGTTACTACTACCTAAATTTATGTATTGATCTAGCTATCAGAGATACGAATGGACATTTAGAAACTGCCATATTTCATTTTTGACGCAACTTTCTTCTCGAATAAAAGCGTGCTAATTGCCAAAATCTTCCATTAAAAATGGAGATGAAAGACGTCTGAAGTGATCTGAAGAGACAGTCGCAACGGAATGTGAATTGACGCACACGCAGATAGAGATCAGTCGGAATAAACTTGAATCGCAATTTTAAAGAGAACGTCGCTTTCACGAGAGCGCTTGAACACTACGAGATGCTGGAAGTCCTTGTCGTATACGTCACGTTCCTTGAGCGTACATCTTCCATTTCACGATCTAGAAAGGTGTTTGAAACGCGACCATATCTCTTGGCAATCGCACGAACTGAATATACCGGGTCGACGACACCGGGAATCGTGATTCATTGAACGTCAATCTGTATCTTACAATAAGTTGTTTGTATCGAGATCGAAGCTACGATTCGAAGAGCAAATCGACAGATACGAATGTTGGCCATTCTGTAACCTTTCGATGCAAATAATACTTGACATTAATTTGATACTGCTCTGTAAATTGTCTATTATTCGTGAGAGCGATTGAAATATGGCAAATTGAAACGAGAGTCACTCGATTTAATCAAACAACAATGTAGGTGACATCATTTCTTTTGAAGAATAACATTCAGAGATCATGAATCGAAAGATGACTTGATATCGAAGAAATGAAATTGGATTTCTTGGAGTAATTTTGTATCCGCTATGAATCGCGTTAATAAACGAACTGTAAACATGATCCGCTCATCGAATGATTTTAAATGCAAATTTAATTCTCCGTTTGATGTTATCAATAGCAATCTTTCGATTGAACCGTTCCTTGTATAATTAGTGGATCGAATTCGTGACGTGGATCGACAGTAATCACCATGGTAATTAAAATGCCGATTATTTATATAGGAGTTTGATTGAAAGGCAAATTAAATACTCGATAAGATATAATCGAATCACGTAAAATGCCTGTACAGGGATTCTCAAATGTATTGAGCGTGTTACATCGAATCGAAGTTTCACTTCTGAATCCACGAAATTGAGTTTCAGTTTCGCAAAGACGATACATACTCGTGATCGGATTTACGATAAATATACAAAGAATCGGCGTGTACGCTGAATACGAAACATCTGTTTTTATCCCGGCAGCATTTTACTCGATATTCCAATAAGAATCCCGTTTCATTTCTCGATGCGATTGAATTTAAGTCGATTCGTAAAGAAACGGTGTTTACGACGATGACGTATGGGAAGTACGCAGGAAACGTGTGAAAAACGAGCTAAGTAGAAAAGTTGGTAGGTGGAGTTATTCGACGGTGATCTCGCGAGAAGTTGTCGGTGTTCGAGCGCAAAGATTTATCGAAACGTTAAAACGCTTTAACGCTCGATAAACTCATTGCAGATCGATTCGCGGATAGCGTTAAAAAATGTTGAAAAATGTTCCGTTTCGCATTGAATTTTTGCCGTTTTTATATATGTACGCTCCTGCGAGCGTGTCTCTGATAAAAGTGATCAGCATGTTACGTAAACGAGTAGACGAACGTTATTAAGAGTAATTCAGCTTACGTAAAGCCGAAGAATGTTAAACGTCGACTATACATCAATCCATTTGCTAATCGTCACAAATTTTACACCGACAGATTATATCTGTTTACGGACAATGATCAAAATTCTTCGGCACCTTGGTGGATCTAAACAAGCCTGTAGGACGATTACGATACTCGTTAAGATAAATATCGAATCGATCGTTGTCGGGACTGTTCGATAATGCGAGAACATTGCTTTTGGTTCTTTGCAGCATCGTTGCGTAAGCAACATTTTGTTGAAGATTATCACGCGATTGCAAATGTTTATTCGGCTTTTGTTGGTAATTATCGGTGATTGGAGTTTTGTAGAAGGTGGGGAGATTTCTAGGAAGATTTAGAGAGAATGTGGGGAACGCTGGGGCATCACGGAGAAAACCTACGTTGGGAAGATTTCAAGGTTGACGTAAGCAAAATTTAGTGGGATTTTATAGACGTAGGTAGAAATGTTTCGAGGACTTTGGGAGAATCTAGGGGATTTGGAGGATTTGGGTAGGGTAGAAAAAATGTGGAGAAATCCCAAAGACGTAGACAGTAGACAGATTTCACAGAGAACCTAATTAAAATCTAGAGAAATATCAAATAGAGTAAGGATTCAAAGATTACTTAAGAATTTAGAGAAAAATAGTCTTTTAGGGAGAATACACTTGTGGGAATCCTAGTTAACTTGTCTTATAGAAACAATTGAATCTGAAATGGAATTCCAAATTCCATTGTCGGTGAAAGTTCGTAATAAACGACAATTTCAAAGCGATCATAATATTCTGATCAACCACTGTACTCTGCAAATTGAGTTTGCTTTTAGAGTCCCTTAATTCCGCTTCTTTGTAATCGTGTTCCGCTTCCTGAATAAAGTAGAACTTTCCAAAAGGAAGTTCCTTGGTTCTGATTATAGAAAATCAAGGTGGTATTGAAGTTATAATGTATGAAAAGCACGTCGGACGATCGATCGATTCGTCAAGGTGTTAACTTCACGTTTGGCAACGGAGGACAAGTCATTTGGACGTGTTTTATCGACTCGAGGCATTATCGCGGATAAGCGCTATTATCTACAATAAATTACTAATAATTTTTGTTTTACGTAATACTCGTAATCGTTGTCTTGCCGGAACGAAACATTCAGTGGAGAGTTTAAGAAGATTTGTGGGAAGTTTACGTTTACAAATGTTCTTGTCAGCCGTCTTGCATAAACGAATTGTTATTCATTTTCTCATGACAGGTTAAATGTGTGTCAGATTACGGTGATTAGCAGGTTTTTTTATATAATTTTATATTTTTTTAAAATTAATGTTGTGTTTTAAAAAATGAAAAGAATTTGAAAGAATGAAACGGGACTTGAAACGTGAGCAATGTGAAGGGACTATCTCGCGCGATTATGTAATTGAATTCAATAAGGTCGGTAATAAACATTCTAAACGACGCGTGTGATTAATGCAATCTATTTAGGAAGCGGTTCTACGTATCTTGGATGCGTGAGCTGCTTTAAATTACTGGACACCAGATAAAAACTGGAAAATGGAGATAAATGCATATGGCGTAACGAAGGAGATCAAGTGGGATTAGAAAAGAAATGGAAAATTCATAGAGACAGATTCTTCTAGGAACGCTATTGTAAGATCCTGAATTTATATAAAAGTGCATGCCTGAAATATTTGATTCCATAAGCGGACAACTTTTATGGACAAATAAGATTTTGGTGAAACTTGAGATAACAGCTGTTCAGGTATCAATTAACATTTAATATTATGTAAGCTTATTATAAAATTTCATGGGTCAAGCAACTTGTTACCGGGTTTACATATATGTGATTATTTTTGAATTTTCATAGGTGCAGTTATGTGAAATCAGATTTTATAATTGGGATCTTTTAAATTGTAAATGTGAAATTTACTGTTATATTTATATTTATGTAATATTAAATTAACAACTTAGTAGTAGATATAAATTTATAAATTGTGAGGTAAATCAATATGATAGAGGTTATTCAATTTTTCAAGTTTTTGTTTGAAGTTACATAATGAACTTTATATACATGTTAAAGAAGTGATTAAAATTAATTGCCTTTGAAATTGATAGACAACGAAAATATTTTCTTAAGAAGAAGGTCGGAACCGTTCCGTGTTCTTTGAGCGTGGGCATATTTAATATCCGTAAAATTACTATAATTATGGCCGCTGTAATATAAAGGAGGCAAGTTGGAAACTTACGAAGCGTATAAATTTCGAGCACAGAAAGATGTTTCTCCCAATAAAGTTTAATAATAAATTATTAAACAATTAATTTATGTGATTCGACGTTTTAGAGACACGATTTTGAAACATTTTCTAAGGTTCATTAACGATTCGAGTCACGTATCGCCCAATCGAAATTCACCGTGACGTTCGAATAATAAATAATAATTTCCATGGAATACTCCGCGTTCGGGTTGAACATTGTTTTACCTATGATTATGTGGTTTGAAATTAGAGAAGGACGATGATGGTCCCGATAAACGAACGTGAACGGGGTATTCAAGGATGGCTAATTAATCATGAAATTAGTAATTGGCGAATGGACGAAACGTGTTACCATCGTATGATTATTCATATACACACGCTCGTGTAATATACTCGAACTACTTTAAATTATTCGATGCGCTTTCGAAGAAATTGTTGGGTCGCGTTATCACTGTGGAATATTTCATCGACGATTGCTGACTGGGTGAAACTTCTTTCCTTGCTTGAAGTGAAACATGGCATTTATAACTTGCGATCGGGAAATGTGCGAATAAATTTAAATATGACTTGATCTCTAGGTACTTGATCTCAAATTGTAAGGAATTTAGTTATCATAGATTGGCATAATCATAATTTTAAAAATTGAATGTCTGTAAATGTTTCGCTCTCTGTCAACGCTAGAAGAATAAGACAAGTCATGAAATCGCGAATGATTCTTGAAACGTTAGGATTCTCGCAGATATAGGTGTGTTCGTCAGACAGTTCCTGTGTGGTAAATAAATGAAACTGGTACGATTTTTCCCATCGTTCTCTTTGTGCCCAGTGTCTTCTCGATGCCACGCCTCGAGGTAATTTGAATTATTCATACAGGCAGAAAAAGATGTTTCAATGATGCACACGTTATGTCGAACGCATTTTTGAAATTTTCAAACACTATATTTAAACCGTGTGTTGATAAAATATTTTAGTTCCCGATGGAAAATTTCCGTAGGCATTTTTTACTCTCATCTTCGAGCGTTTGCAAATGCTAAGCAATGAAAAAGATAACGACTGCACTTTGAGATAACGAAACTAAAAATCGTACAGTTAATTTTATACAAAAGGTCATCAGTTGCTGTCGTGTTTGAAACGTTAGAATTTAGTATCAATTTAGATATTATTTTATGGAGTTTAAGGGAAATACTCGATGAGATTTACTCGTTAATTGCAGAAAATATCTTCCTTCCTTACGTGTCACGTTTCAAACTTCAGCTTGACACTTTAGATTGTGATATCTCGCGGAACATGGCGTCTGAATAATCCGTATTTTGGGGAAACTTTAGGAAGTTCGGATTTCCTGAGGGTACTAACTACCAAGCCTTCAAACGATGTAGACTTCTTGATATTCCTCTACACGAGACGTTTCAACCGATATACAGTTTTAATCGCGAAATTTGGTCTTATCTATTAATCGCTTGTATTTTACCGATGATATCACCTCACATATTCAGGTCGCGATTAACTGTGACCGTGACATCTTTGTTCTGAAAAAGAACAGATTCAATCCTGAAAACGAATTTTATAGTATTATTATGCGGGGAGTATACTTAATTATGACCAGAAACTATTGTTCAGTTTGGTGTGTTAAAAGTACTCAGGTACAAAGTTTGAAAACGATCATTAATTGAATCAGTCATTTGTAGGATTACCAATAAATTCGATCGATAATTCAAGGCACCTGTTTAGTTAAAACTCGAGGAAAAGAATATGCAGTGCCGTTATTATGGAAATTTAAAAAATGTGATGAATGATGCAACCACCGATGTTCAATTTCATCCAAGATCAGATGATATTCAAGATAGAAGATTGAATGATTGAGGAAAACTTGAGATGTCGAAGATTCGACAATGTTGACATCGATGTAGCACGGTAGCACAGGACGCGTCAGATTTATTCAAATGAGCAAACACATCGATCAGCACTCGGGCGAACTTTCCGAAAAGCTAACAAAAACAGAGAACATTCATCGCCTTATCATCACGGAAGCGTGTGTTATCCGACCCAGTTTACAAGTCGCGAACTCGGTGAAAACCTGGGGTCCAACGAAGTTATCGTGTCATCGTCATTATTCCGAATCCGTCTCACGTGCTGACCCACCGCTGGTTCGCCAAGAAAAACACGATTTCCGCAAAAAGCCTTTTGCCTTGGTCGTCGTCATCGTCGTGGGAAGATAAACGACGCTTAATCGACAACCAATCAGACAGGGGGAGTGTTTGCTTGTCAGACCAATGAGCAGCGAGTCGTTATCAACCGCCAGACTCATATAACTGATCGCGAGTCCTGTTCAGCTTGCAGAGGGTCTGAAGCGAGTCCGAGTGAACTTGTTACCGTCGTCGTCGTCGTTATTGTTACGGTAGTTGCCGTTGTTTTTACCGTCGTTGTAATCGATTGGACGCGTTGCGGGTGTGCGAGCAGCCAGCGAACCGTCAGCGGAAGGCCTCTAACGCGTAGTCTGCGAGAAACGAGATCGGTGCGGCGTGTTCGCAAGCGGTGTATCAGTCGGTCGTTCGATCGTCGAGCGATTCGGCCGTATCCGCAGCGAGCGACGGCCGACGGACACGTTACGTTGCTCACTTTCGTTGAAAGTTCACCGATCGGTGAAGAACCGAGGTTCGTCGACGTTCGACCCCCGGGCCAATCGAGTGACCCGTTCCTCTTCCAGGAAACAACATGCCAGATGGACTTTTGATCGTTCTGCTGGCGATCGCCGCCTTGACCGATGCCGCCTCCATCGGACATGCCAACTTCAAGGCCACGGACTGCGATAGGTGAGTGAAAGGGAAACCGGACGGCGAAGGTGCTCGACGTCGATTACCGAGACGCGTTCCTTCCGCGGCTGAGAACGCCGCCATCCGCGGTTGCAATTACTTTAATTCATAACTTTGCTCGCGTCTTTTTACTCTTCGATCGCTTTCGCGGGATGTCTGCTTCTAGCGGATACTGAATTTTTAGGCGAATTTGCTCAGGTTGTCTGAGGTAGCGATGGGTATTTTTATTGTTTGATACAGATTTAGTGACAGAATGGATTTGGAGTTTGCAAAGGTACCGTGGGAATCCTTGGAATTGCGAATCGATGTCCAAAATGTGGACAACTTTTTCTTTTGTATTTTACGTATTGTTTGTAGTCCTCTTTCGTGAGAATTCTTAGATACAGAGGAGTTTGGTCGAGTTTGCAAAGGTACCTTGTGATATAACGATCCTTGGAATTGAAAATCGATGTCCACAAGTTTACTCGGCAACTTTGTTCTTTTCTTTTGTATCGTCTTAGGTATTGTTTGTATTTGTCTTTCGATCGTTTCCTTCCGTAAGAAAGAGGATCTGTAAATAATAGAGCTGAGAGCAGAAGTAGTTTGAAGATTGAGTCAGGTACTTGAAAGTATCTCTACATAGGAATATAATGATTTCTGTGTGCTGATCGTTTGACGATTTTTATGTACATTTTATGTTCATTTTAAGTGCAGTTATACTCAAATGTTTGGTACTCCATCTTTATATGACCTTTAAGTTTGCCTATAAACAGAATTGTGACTCTCACAAGAAGTTGAGAATTTGACTGTTTTTGTCGAGTAACAAATTTTCGAGAGGATGGCTTTCACGGATTGAAATGGGTCATCCTACATTTTGGATCGAATCTTCAAAAGTATCGCAATATAAGCAGAAAACTTAGAAATTATGTTTCGAGATGCAGTTTGTTGCATAATAAATGTGGTTTGACTTTAGTTTCTAATTCGTCGTCAGGTACTAAAGATTCTTAATTTTTTTTTTTGTTCTTGAATCGAATGTTATGTATTCAGTGTTCTTTATGTACTGTTTTATATAACGTTTCCTTGTTTGACAATTTGTATTAATGGGTTACATTGAATATTTCTAAAATTTCCAACTACTATTTTGATATTTTCCATTATTGTATTTTCAAATAAGTAAATATCAGATTCCCTCTTTCTGTCCTCGAATAATTATCTTGTTTCTTTGATTAGTAAGTCACAGTAATGCTGCTATCTGAAAAATGTTCTACTTCCTTTTCCTGGCCGTGTTATTCACATGCATTATGTTGTTGTGTTCTTTCAACTGCTTTTGCAATTAGGTGTGTTTTTCTGTGACGTATGAAGGTATTAAATAATCTCAGTTCCTTAAACGCCTTAAACGACAAGTTATTAGTATAAGAATAACTCTTTTTGAAAATTTTATGTCGAGTATAATTAGCAAAGTTCTCTCATTCTTTTCTGTCTTTTGACAATTTAAGATGATCTCCGTTTATTGTTACGTAAATTTGTAGCCTTTCAAGCATGGTTCAATGCAAATACCAAAAATTAACGTTAGTTTTTTGTAGAAGCGTTATGCAACACGTCGAACAATTGCAAATTTCGTCATAGCTGACTAATCAACTGCAATTATTCGTACGAATACATATTTTCATGCAATATTCTCTCTGTTAAGCTCATTACAAGCATAATTTTCATTGTACATACGGTTTGCATATTTCAAATATGTTACATGTAATTTAAAATTTGCATGTGTTTTGCATATTTCGTGTTACGAATGCATAAACATTGCAGTTTGTTAATTGACAATAATTAACCCTTGGTCGAAAAGTTTTGATAAGCCTTAATTTGTTATAAATTTCGTTTTGAATTTCCCTCTCGCTATATCGCTATTTTCTTAGAATTCATATAACAAGTTGACCATATTTTTTATTTTATGTTAAGATTTGTTAAGATTGTTTAGGTGACAGATCTGAGATTAATCAGTAATATTTAATTGACGAAAGTTGCAGTGGTTTCGATTTCTTCGATCCTCTCGCAAATGTTGTTTAAACGAAAGTGGAAACTTGCCGGTCGAACATGGGTCGATTAATCGTTTCGTGTTATTGGAGTTAATACGCGGCCACGTTGAAGAAAACGCAGAACGAGTCAACACAATCGCGAGCACAGTGATAATACTCGAGAGCCGATTTAACGCTATATGTTTTTACAGCGGCTTATTCTGTCGACGGTTTCTATTTTAACGAGTGGCATTTTCCTTTCTCTTCACTTGACAAAATTGTCTGCTCGACGATACGCACGCGTACGTCTTCCACTTTTATTTTCACTCGCACGAATCTTCTGAATTGGAGGAATCGGACGTCATATGCAATATAACGGGAGTTTATCGTCATTTATCGTCGACACCGAGAAAATGATTGACGATGGAATTAACAATTTGAATAATATTGTTTGAATGTTTAATATTTAACAATATTTAAATAATATTTTTACTAGGAAAAATTGTCATTTACGGATATAGAGCTGTAGGTATTTTTAAAACTTTCTAGTGTACTATTAACAGTTCAATTTCTTTTCACAATTAGATTACATCGAAATAGACCATACACAAGCTCTCTTCGTATATAGCCACTTACGTAGATCCACATAAAATTGCAAACTTTTAATTTCTTAAATTTGCAAGCGTATATGTTAACGAAATTTTAATGTCTTCTAACGTTCTTTAAAATATATTCGATGGATCTTTCATCAATCACAAACGTCGAACAGCCCACGTTAAAATTATTTTCGAACCGGTAATTTTCATATTTAGCTGAAAAAGAAAAATGAATTTTAATATCGCTACTGTATCGTTTTACAGGGAGCTGTTAGAACAATTTACGTAATCATTTTTTCGATAATCTGTTCGAATTTATTTATCGATAATTTTATCTCGTTTGATCCGATCTTTCCATTAATCGAACACGATATTTCGATAACGGTATCGAATCGATTTCGATTAAGGAATAAAACTGAGGATCCAAAATGCGAGAAATTGCAAGTTTCTTTGTTCTATGATCGATATTATCTTCCGACTACGTCATCCCTTGCTGCAATCTGTCAGGGAATTTGATAGATTCCCGCTCTTTTTGCCGCTCGTTTATTTACGGTTTATTGCGTGCCTGTACACGTAGCAAGGCTGATATGTGTTCTACACTCCTGTTCACGCTATAAGTGGTACTTAGCTACTCCTTTTATGCAACCGTTTTACGCATCTGCATTATGTGCTTCCTTTTTTTTATACACAGTTTCTACCTGAGGAATAAAAAATATACGCGGGCGGAAATCGTAGATTTTCTGATAACGATAATGTGATTGATAAGATTCCGTGTGTACGCAAACTTTGCACTTTGTTCGGTGACGAAAAAATTTGCAATGTTTGCTTATCTTGTGTAATTAACATTGTTTACGTTAAGCGAAACATTGTACGTGGGAAGTATTTTTTCATTGAAAACTTGACAAATTTTTTTCTGTGCTGAAACTTTTCTGATTATAGGTTTACTAGGTTTTTTTTTTTAATTTGCATTTGGGTTAAAAGGTGAGGTTGCGTTAGGTTAAAATTTGAGAGAAGAATTAAAGACGAAGAAAATTTGGATAAAAAATTACGACATTCTCGAATGGAGGGTCATTGTAACGAAGTTGCCTTTGGAGTAGATAAATATTTTTCGAAATGTAAGAGCCAGTTATTTTCGATAACCTGTTCGATAACTGTTTACTCAGATGCTCCAAAAATATTTTTCCCCGATAAACGTGTTCTCTAACCTTATTATATCGGGTTAATAATTCATCATTTTTGCGCGAGTTAGCAACGTGTTTGACTAGAATTTCTGGCACGTGTTATTGAAATATAGTTATTAAAACGGTCGTTCATTTCAGTATAATTGCGCTTAGTGCGGTTTATCTAGGCGTTTGAACGAGCCTTGAATATAATCGCGTAAGACTGTCGATGGTCGAATATCCTTGCGATTATTTGCATTTCGACGGCCTTGTATGAAGCGCGTTACCGATGATTTGTTGTTCCCATAAACGTGGCTCGATTAAACAGCGCGGCCGGGTTTTCTTGTAACGTATTTCGACCACGTGTACTCGATCATTCACAAAGTCTCGCGAGACATCGTCTTGCACGAACGTTATCAGTCATTAACCACGATAAGTAATTATCATGAAATTTACGAGCGTTCGAAAACTTTTCACCGCTACCAGTTTTCTTCGGTTACATGATTGAACGTCTTGTTTTATGCTTCTTTTTTCATTCTCGCCTTCGTCGAGGTAATTGAGGACAACAATTATGCCAGACACGCGAAACGGAAGTTTTTACCTCGACATGAATTAATTTACCTTCGATATGATGTCTAATTAACGAAATTGCAAAACTTGTCGACGGTTTAGTCTCTGCATAGTTTTCACTTTTAGTCTTGGGACTATTTACTGTTCTTTTTACGGATAATTTTATATTTTACTATTTTTAAGGATAATTTACTGTTTCAATATTTTTACAGTTTTCTATTTTTGTATGTACAGGGATAATTTGCTATGATACTGTTTTTAGTAACAATTTATTATTTTACTATATTTAGGAACAACTTACAATTTTCCTGTTTTTAAAGACAATTCCCTAGTTTCCTATTTTTAAGTACAATTTCCTATTTTGTTAGTTCTGGGAAGAAGTTATTATTTTGCTATTTTTAGAGACCGCCCATTCGTACTGTCGTGAGGTACAACAGATCCATATCGATAATTGTTTCCAGCGACATAAAAAGTATATACTAATCGAAATTTTTTCCTGCCGAGTGCTAATTATTCAGATAGAAAAAGCATTGTGACACTGAAGTATTCTTGAACGATTTGGGCCATCTTATCTCAGTAACCTCGTTTCGAATTATTATCATCCATAATTGTTTAGTCGATTTTCGACGGTGATATTCGACGATTTTCTAATTACACGATCGCGTTTCTTAATCGATCCATTAAACAAAGCAAGGACACCGTGTTCGAGCCATTGCTCCAGAATCCGATTTTATCCGAGAAATCCGTGCTCGAGGCCTGAAAAAGAAAACGGAACGGCACGCATGAAAGCATTCTGATCTCGTTCACTGGCACAGCTTAAAATAACGACGATAATGGTGTGCTGCACTTTCGACTTGCAATTATGTTCAATTGAACCGACCTCATTGTTGAAACGTGGATCCAGACCAATAGCTTACCTTCCAGTTCAAGGCTAATTCATAATTCATTGCCGACCCGTGATGCGGTTTCATCTGTTTCGTCGTTTCTGATGCGTCACTGACGCATCCGTCACGAATTTCTTAGTCGAGTCGAGAAATCTGGGCCAATTGCTGACAATGCAGCGTATTTCGCTTTTAATATCTTCTTTCATGCCGAAATATACTGAGCTATATACTGAAAGGTGCAATATACTAAAAGATGCAATATATTCAAAGGTGCAATATAAACAAAGATGCAACTTAACTGTTCATTGTACCTTCAGTAAAAATAAAAGTAAAAATATAAAAATTTCTGAAATCCTACACATTTTCTTATACCTTGATGCTCTTCGTGTATGATGTACTGTAAGGATCTAATTAACATTAAATTTATAAATTTTCCATCTTTCATGACTAAAATTAAATGAAAGATTTTAGAACATCATCGCTTTCACTATAGCCACCAACACGTTAAATTTGCAATTCTCGAAAGGTCGTTACTGCAACGAGGTACAGACAATACGGAATAATAATAATAATTTGCATACAGACAATTGAACATACTACGTTTCACAAGACTCTCGTCGGTGTATTTTCTCTCGGTTTTTATTTCATCTGTTCGCAGCCAGCGATATTCGATGCTTTCCGTTACAAGGCTTCATCCAGATGAAAAATATTCGAGTTTCGCGTTACTTTGATAATTATTCCGAATCAAAAACTGTAGATCATAAATTGCTGAGAATTTTTGAAGTGTTGATTAGTATGATTGTTGCAATATTGTTTTCGAGGAGAAATGACTGCAAATAATTTTGAAGATTAGTGTGTTTCTGGGAAGTATTAAATGGATTATATTACTTTTGTACAGATAATATAAATTTGTATCAGTATTTTCGTGGAAGTGAGAAATCTGTATCGGTACCTTAATTGAAATAACTAATCAGTATCGGTGTTTTCATAGAAACGACAAATTTGTATCAGTAGTATAGCTGCTTTCGCTGAAACCTCAAATTCTGTTGGTATTACTGTTCAAATATCAAATCAATCAATTTATTATTAATCCTGTGGAAATACAATATTGATATCAACGCATTCGTGGAAATATCAAATTTGGTATCAGCACTTCCACAGAAATATCAACCTGGATATTAACAGTTTCATAGAAATATGAAATCGAAAAGTAACACCTTCACAGAAACATTAAATCGGATAGTAGCACCTCCATAGAAATGTGTATCGATTCCCTTTGATAATACTGAATCCAACATATCAACGTTCGGATCTCAAGCGATAACATGATTTAGTGTCACATCGCTAATTGCCAACTCTCGCTTAACTTGTAATTTCATTGAAAACTAGGTTCACTCACTTCGCGTTACATCCAGGGACGAATTTCGCACGTTGATTACTATAGATGACACCGGTGACTCATGCTCCGGATTCAACTCGATCACATTGATAACAAATTGAAGTGAACTGGTAATGTTCGCGTATAATTGCCCTGTGAATAAGCAATTCATTTTTTAATCCTTACATCTTATATTTATTTCATAATCTTAATGTTGCTTATTTGTTTTATAATCGTAATGTTACATATTTATTTTACAATCTTGACACCGCCTATTTATTTTATGATCTTGACACTCGTTCTCTTTATGTTATACCCATTAAATTTTATCGTATATCATACGATATATAAGTACTTACATTGATCTCGTACAATACGTATCGAATTATAAACATAGTTAGTCAATAGCTGACTCGTTATTCAAGAAAAGTATAATAGTTCTTCCTTTTAATTAGCAGTACAATATCGAACAATATCGATAATTAAAATTTCAATACACCTTACTACCCACCTATTAATTTATCCTCCAACGCGATAATTTTCCTAGCTAATTATCTCCGATTGCAACAAACGCGATCAAAAAACATGTTAAACCTTGTAAACAGCTGCGTAACAATACGATTAGTTATTAAGACTCGAATAATTTGATCGCCTCCTCGAGGTCTCATTTCGTCGAATTCCCTAGAAAAAGTTATCCGATTCCCCGGATACCAGCAGTTACTGAAACTTTCCTGCCGAATTCAGCGGGGCAAGTTTGTTTCGTCAGAAAGAAGGGAGAGTTGTTTAAAATTTTTCGTATCGTCTGCAGGGAAAGTTTCTTTCCCCTAGGTTCTGATAGTCGTCCGTTTGCAAGGAAAGTACAGCCATTCGATATAACGTCGCTATAAAGGTGGCTTTTACGAGGCCGTCGAAAGCCGACTCGTCGATATCCCATAAATTCGCGCAACTCGATGTCAAGGCAAAGTGGCCGTTGATAACGCTGAGCTGTTCTCGTTATACGTTCATTTATAATAGAACCCGAGGAATTGTTGTTTACTTTGGTCAAACGAATCGTCAGGCTGTTGAAAAGTTTGATAACTGTGGGAACGTTGCCGTAACGATTCCGTTTCTTATCTTTCGTCGGTACTTGAGGCGGATAAACAGAACGAGAGGCTCCTGGAAAATCGATATCGATGCGACTTGCGACTTTTGATTCGAAATTTTATTTCCGGGTGGAAGTTTATTTTATTTGCGACACGATTTTGCTGTAGATGTACGAGGAACCTGGGTATATTTATGGGGTGAATAGGTTAGTGTAGCTAGGTTTTTGTTGGTGTTAGGTTGGGTTGAAATTTTTGAACGATATATGTTCGTTTTTGACTACAGATGTGATTTTTGTATATGGTGAACTATTTAGGGATTTATAGATTCTAGAAGGATCTAGAGATCTAGGGAACTCAAGGGTCTATCTAGGAATTGAGGGGTTACGTAGTTGGGGACCTTGAAATTTTCGGATCTAGGAATTTTCAGACTTGGAAACTTGTATATGTAGGGATTTGAAAAGCTGAGAATTTGAGTATGTAGGGAATAGTTATACTTAAAGTATGAGAAATCTACAGACGCGTCCTTGTCACGAATTTATTACGAAATCTTAATTGTCCGACACGGCGTGAATGAGCATTCGATAATGCTCTTTTTATCTCACGTCGAACGAGTTCATAGCGCCAAGTATACAAACTAGCCTTATCAGTCGAAATGCTTTTAACGAAGGCCGTATCCGTTACGTTAATTGCCGGTCACCACGATAGACGAAAGATGTTCACGTTACAAGCGAGAATCATGACGGTTCTTCGACTGCCAGGTTCCTCCAATAAATCGCAACTAACCGTAATAAAGACTGCAATGGGAATTCTGCCAGACGGTTTCTGAAAATACCACAATCCTGACACGGAGAACATTTGAAACGAACGTGACACGAATACCGGCGAATCGCGGAAAATCTTCGGGTCAAAATTGAAGAACTCGATATCGGTAAGAAACGTACGGAACTTGTACAAACATCCAATTTTCAATGGTATCATCGTTACGCCTGGTTCACTTCGTTCTTTCGCCTCGTCACTTGCAATATCTTCCACCTTGTTATTTACTGGAAGAATGACTGTCACGTGCGGTTCGCGTGGCGCGAGATAAACTCTGGCCACCGAAAAACGAGATTGGCTGAGACGGGAAGTTATTTACATATTTTCAGAGCATTATTTTATTTACGGCGATTAGGAATATCGAGAAAAACAAGGAAAGTCCTCTTTGCATTCTTGGAACTTTTTTTGTGACGCGCGAAGCTGACGTTTTTAACTCCGCGGATTATCCCCCGATGCTAGGTGAATGGGATTAATTAAATTTTCCGTTTTCAATGACGAGCCTCTAAATCATCGCGTGTGTTCTTTGAACGTCATTTCGAGAGAGAAGTAATTGAAGAGTAATCCAGGAAATTTTCCGTTTTCATTGGACAGGGTTCTTAATCATCTCGCGTGTTGCAGCATCTTTTTTAAGACAAAGTGAATCGAAGGAAAAGATTTGAAGAAAATAACTTGAGCAATTAAAAACCTTGAGTTTGATCGAATTTTGTCAGTGAACATCGATCAAAGTTTTCAATGGAGAAGGGTTTGAATGGTGCTTTGGTGTTTTGTTGGTCCAGCATGGGTCATTTTGAGGACAAAGAGAATCGGTGGAAAGGAAAACGGAGTGTAGCGATAGACAAACGCGATCGGGTTCTTCAATTGACCCGTGAAACCTCGGAATAGTTCAATCTCGTATCGAACGAACGATAAGCCGGGGTGGAAAGGTCAAATTACTTCGACCAAGAGAATCAATTCGATTGACTGGCCGCGACGAAAGCCGATTCATAAAAAGGGACTTAGTCCCCGGAGGATCTCTGACGTTTTGCCAATGATTAAGGAAGGTCGAACCCTCTGGCAAGAACGAAACAGACGACAGAATTCACGGAAGTCTCGGCCTTTTATCTATTCAGCTGCGAATTATGGAGATGACTGAATAATTCAGCGCCTGACACTTTGAAGAGCATTTCTATGTTTTTATTCTGATGGCTGGAGACGGTTACCTTCCAGTTTGTGTAAACCTCGTTGAGACAGTGAGTGATGCCGGTAAAAAGGTTGAGAGATTGATTTTCTGGTCGTTTGGAGGACGTTTGATTACGTGTTACATTGTCGATTTCGAGGTTTAGGAATAAATGACATTTGGAATTTCTGGAGAGTTGCATGCTGGAAATTTGAAGAACTTGGTAACTTGGTAACTTGATAGCTTGGTGACTTGATAACTGGGTAACTTGATACCTTGGTAACTCGATACCTTGGTGACTCGATACCTTGGTAACTCGATACCTTGGTAACTTGATAATTTGGAAATTTGAGAATGTACAAACTCAGAACTTTTCTAATTTGGGGGTGTGAACACTTGCAAATGTAGAAACTTTGGGGTTTGAGAATTTGAAAATGTAGAAACAGAAATTTTCTAATTTGACAATACAGAAATTTAGAAGCCTAAAAATAGAAATGTTCAAATTCTCACAGTACATTTTCCTCAACTGTACACTACACAAAAAAATTTCCTGTTACCCTTTCCTAGAACTCTTTCCATTCCAACCGTATCATCACGGCCATATATCAAGACCCTAACATACTTTCAAACCAATTGTCCGCATTACCAATTATAATAAGCATGCGTCACGAGACCTTGGTACACTTTCCAAAAATATAATTACCCACCGATTACGTGTGCTAATTATTCTTTGTCTCGTTAATTGCTCGCCGATTTCCATACCCGTTACACGAACCAGTAATCATGAACAGCTTATCTTTCATTATCGAAAATAAGATACAAAGACACGTCACTTGTTACAATGAATTTCCAAGCCCGTTTAAAATGAATAAATAAACTTACTAAGTGGCACAATTCTCCGTTGCAGTAGAGTGTTAATGGCAGAGAGCGTATCAAATTTTAATGGCGCCTTAAATTTCCTAGCATTTTACCTGTTGCTTCGAGCAACGTTCTACCTGGACTGAAATGCACTCGCGTTACAGGTTGTAGATCGCGAAATGCGAGTCGTTGAAGCAGAATTTGTCTCGATTTACATGAGCTTTCGAGCTCCAAGCATTTCGAGCGATATCGTAGTCTCCTGTGTACACACAAATGAAATTGCTGAATCGTAGAACGCGAAATGTACTCGAACTTTTATTCCTAAAATCTTATTTCTCTTCCAACGAATTTTTCGTTTTAGTCTTTCTATTCTCTCGATAAATTTTCCATTGTTTAGTTTATTCTCTGCTTAGATGATGAGATATGTTATTTATCTTATCGATTGATACGATATTTTTAGCAATTTATGGAAGAGTAAAGTGGCAGGTTATTTTCTTCGCATGTGAGTACTTGTGATTAGGAGGCAGGTAGAAATTTATATAGGTGTCAATTTAGAGATTTAATTATTGTATCTTCATTGCATTTTCTTTAAGTTATGGTATTGCATCTTGTCAGACATGAACTGTACTTTACTACAAATTATCCAAGATATTTTTTGCTCCTGCTCAAAGTTTACAAGTATTGTTTTAAACGTTCTCTTGTACATTACGTTTGGGTCACATAGCGGACCAAAAGTTGCATTCAGCAGCAGAAATGTACACAAGACGAAAGGTAGTTTTTATAAGTAACGTGTCATTACAGAATTTTAATCAACGCGATTTCTCCGGCTGGATTCGTGTTTCAAACGAAGCACCGACGGTCCCTGTAACTGCAAAATCACTAATTCTTTCGTTGCGTTCTCCTGCAAAAAGGTATCGTTTAAAATTTCCCGGAACAAAGATTTAATCGCGAGCCGGAAAATGCTGTGAAAGCGAGCCGCTCGAATTTCGAGGCAAAAGGGATTTCGTTGGCAAACGAGAAGCGTTGTAGCTTCTGAACGAACATTTGCTCGAAATGAGCTAAAAAAATTGTAAAATGTTCCCTATTTTTAAGTCACGATTGCTGAGACTCGTTCCGTTACAACGCTATACCTTTCATCGGAGAAATACGTGGATATCTTGTCGGCTATTAGCAAGTTTTGTGAAAATATAAGCTTCTTTTGTGGAGCAGTTTATTAGGGGGAGGTGAGAGGTGTTAGTGTAAAATTCAATGTTGAAAGAAATTTTGTGTTATTTTATACTTTGATCGAATTTCTTTGTCACTTCGAAGGTGGATATGATGGATTGATACATGTGATGGCTTTTGTATTGAGTACGTGAAGTATGAGTGTGAGGAACACTAACATGTGTGTGAAACACTGTAGAATATTATGAAAATAAGTCAATAAAATTATTGTAATAAACAAGTGATCTGCATAGAGAGCGAAGCATCTTCGAACCTCACGTGGTAAAATTTGGCGCCAAATGAAAGAAATACTAGACGTAACATTTGTCAAATTTCATACTTGAATATTTAATGGGATTTGAATAATATATCTGAAAAGTGTCGATCAGCTCCAAACTGCTATTCAGAGATAAATTAATTAAAATTCTGAAGGTGTTCCCGGAATCGGATAACCTATAAATTGAGTAATAATCCGGGATGACCCTAATCCGAAAGTTTGCGATTCCCGGGCAAAATTATACGATTTGGCTGTAAAACAAGGAAATAGGATGAACCTCGTGAGATAAGAGCAAAGAAGTTTGGGTCGAAATGGTCATTACGAAGCCCCGTCCTCATTATCATGTCCTCGGACCGTCATTTCTTTCTGTTTCCCCGGTGATAATATTTCGAGACTTCTCACTCCAAGTTGATTAAGGTTATTTCGTGAAATCGACGTCACGGCCGCTCGTTCAATCGACCTAATCAACACTCTCCTTCTTACTCCCGTTATTTTCTCCAGATTCCTGCGAGATAATTCAACGTAAATTGCCCGCCGTATTCGCGCTTCTTCGGAACTTCGAATTGCTCGGAAATGCTCGATGACTCGAATTCCGAGACCGAATTATCGTTAATCTCTATAGTCGGAACTCGGCTATTAAATTCTGGAGTCGAACTTTTTTAATCTGTACGTTTCTTTCATAAATTATTTTCATTATTTTTTAACAAGTACTCTTCTGTGTGTACACTGGTAACTCTTTAAGGAATTAGTGTGTTGAAGGACTTGGAAAAAATTATGAAGTGTCGTTGACATACTTTTATAATCGACTCGTGTCAGAAACTCGAGTATGTTGATATTTTGCAAACAGTAAAATTGTTTGGATATTTATACATGTATGATTGACATGTGCTAAAAACATATTTGGTGAATAATAAAATTTGAACTTCATTATGATACTTTCATAATCGACGATTGTCAAAAAGATGTGAATAATAAAATGGTTTGGACACACATGTACCATAATTCTCTCGAATTTTATGGTTAAATTAATATTCTGATATACGACTAGAGAATTTAAGAAGCCTTGATTCCGAGATGTACGACTACAGAATTTTATAAAATCTTTTATTCTGTAATGTACGATCGCGGAATTTTGATGAAGCTTTGATTTCAAAAGTGTACGTGATATTTCGCTGAAAATTTTCGTACGGATCTAACGAGATAACACGGTACGGGTGATAAGATAATAAGACGAGAAAACATGTTACTTTTAAAAAGATTCACGACTCCGCCGGAACGGTTTGCTTTGCTCGAAATATCCTCGAAATGATGCGAGTGGCTCCTCTATGGAGAAGCAACCACCCTGAAATGGAGACTTCGTGATTTATTTTATCGTTGAGCTCCGTGAAGTGTCTCATATATCCTCCATCTTCTTTCTTCAGTTTCCGTGTCCTCAACGATACCATTTTTTCCGTATAGCGTTCAAGCTTTATTTATCAGACCGGAGAAATGAGGAATATTTTTGAGCGTACTCAGGATGCACTTAGGCGAGGAAGTATTAACATTTCCCTGATGTGCAATTTTTAGATTATTTTTTTAGCACGTGGAAAATTATAATTCGGTCATTTTTGTGGAGAACTTATATTTATGTGGCATCATGTAATATTGAAAGAAGTACATTGATTTTGTATTACCATGCTGCAATTACAGAATCAGTTAATAAATATCATAGGTATTTATGGGTAGATAAATATTACAGTTGGAACAGTAAATAGAAGCAGAAATTCCTTTACGTGGAAGAGGCAGAGTGATCACTCTATCTTGCTTCCTTGGCTAATTACCAGAAACTTCGTTGAATCCTTAATTAAGAACCCTCGTCTCTATTTTCGGTCGCGAGAAGCACAGCCCGACAGGGAAGATGAAAAAATATGCTAACCAGGAGGAAATAAAAGTGACATCTTTAACTTCAGAGACCATAATCTAAAATCTGTTAGTCCACTTACAGGGTCGAGGTGATCGTTTGGATTTTTTCTCGCAGAGAGATCTTTTTTTGAATTTATGGAATGCGAGCACGGTTCGGATACATGTCAATGTGTACATATATTTTCAGGGGTAAAAAATGTAGGTCATCCATTACAAGTTTTGAAAGCATACACAATAGAATTTCATCAATCAAAGGAGGGCCACTCGATACACCCCTGAGCACAGGGGAGATAAAATATATCCGATAGAATGGTCAAATCATAAGGGGGTGACGAAGGGCGACAGCCCAGACAGCTTTCTAATCCTTTTCCTACTTTTTTTTTTTATCGTGGTGACCGGTGTAAAATCTGGAATAGCGTCGCCATTGTGCTTTTTTCTCATAATTTGAGAACGTATAAAAGATGGGAGAGACAAAAGAATTTCCAAAGAGATCTTTTTCTTCGACGGGAAACAATAACGTCAGGGGAAATCAGCTTTTCTCTAGTCAGAGAATTGATGAAACGAAAATACTCGGGATATGGGACAATGTTTATGTGTACATATGTGGGGACAGGGAAATTTCACTTTCTGTGGGTTGGGTGAAAATAGGTCTTTTGGGGTGGAAAATAGAATTTTGGATACCCAAATTCTCACATACCCAAATTCTCACATTCTCAAATTGTCACATACCCAAATCCTCACATACCCAAATTCTCACATACCCAAATTCTCACACCCCCAAATCCTCACATCCCAAATTCCCAAATCCAAGTTTCAAATTCCAAAGTGTCCGAAACAATGGTTCAAAGGCAACTTCTGCAAACGATTGTGATGAATCGTTCCATACACAGATCAATCACTGATATTCGATTTCGCAGGGTTTAACGTTCGGCAAGTGAATAAAGGGAGATAAAATGTAATTCATGAGTCTAATATGTTTCCACCGAACTCAGTGGGGCCGAGGTTTCGCTCTTTAAACAGCACGCGATAAGACAGCTCGCATATATTGGAAAATCAATAGATAAAACGAACTGTATCGAGCGAAGAAAGTGAAAATACCTTTGCATCGGTATCGTAATTATGCAACGATAACATCATTCACAGATATCGGTTTATTTGCTCGTTTCCTCAACAAATGCACGAGTTTATTTCGCCGAGTATTGAAGTTTACGTACACGAAACTCGGTAGCTTCTCCTGCTAATCCTTATCGACGCGTCACTTGTGCAAACTTTAATTAAATAATCAGTTGATCGTCGTATCGTGTTAAATAACTCACGCGCCAACTCACCTAAATAAGCAAATATTTAATAGAAAATATTTTGGTAAAAAAGACTCGATCTCAGTACACGAATAATTTTGTTTCCAACATCCATTATTTATGGAAGTTAAAGTTGTATCGTAACAGAAGGTTGATAATACGCATCAAGAGCAACAAGATTAATGGCGGACACAGAATCTCGCAACGTTTCTGAAAGAGAGAATACTGCATTATTATCAGGACAGTTACGGTTGTCTGATCATACCCGTCCGTTTCTACTGGCAGAGAGTTCTCCGCAGAAAAAAGACGATCGAGATGCAAAACAAAGCCAAGATTTATTTGTTTTGCAGATTTGGCACGTTGTTTCCAGAGGATTAAAAAAAACGTAGCCACAGAGGCGCCTATCGTGCAGCGAACGAAAGCGAATTACGGTGAAAAGCTAATTCGAAAGCGGTGCCAAAGTTGGTTGCTCGGAAAATAAACAGCTGCCAATGGTTTTAACCGTTTCTCTCTTTTCGGTGCTTTCGACGATTGCAAATACACGTGAAAGTTACATGAGGCTCGAAAAACCATTTAACATGTACTTTTGTCAACTATTTACGTCCCTTGCGATTACAAAATAATGGATTTACATAAAAAAATTCCTTCCTTTTCATATGGTAAGAATTTAATACAATTGATATGCAAATTTTTTGTGAAGGGAAGCATCGTAACATGCTCTGTGGACTTTTCGGTGTGATTTCATTTCTGAGTAATTAACAGGATTAATGGTGCTAAGTTCATTCCGCTATGAGCGATCTCCCGCTGCGATCGAAATCGGATTAACGCGAATAATCGGCTCAGAGTCAGGAGTGCGGTTAAATAACAACGCTATAGGATTATCAGTTTGTTATATTATCTGCGACGATAACTCGCTATTATAGTTTCGATATTGATCTTAATAAACTGATGCTTTCGTCGGTAATAAACATCGTCAAAATACGGCGGAACTGTTGAACGATGTTGCGAAACTGTAGATAGGACACGAGCTGGAAAATTTATACGACGATTTGTTTTTACGTTTTCAGCGAAATCTACTGCACCGGAGAGTTATTGAAAATGATTCAGCTGGCCGAAATCTTTCCCGACAGCAAAACGTTCGTCGATCTTCATCAATTGCACGATCCTGAAGTCACGCTGTCTAAGTGAGTACTTGATTCTTTATTGCTCTTCTTTCATTCGCAACTTTCAAATGAGGTCTGCTAAAATGCAGGACTATCATTTAATGGGCACTTGATTTTGATGTTGCATAGAATTATTTTATGATTTTCTGGGCAAGTCAAATAGTGATTTAAGACAGACATGTCCACATGTTCGGGATATTTTAGATATGGCGATGATGTGTTGAAATTGAAATTAAAGTTGGAATCGTGGGGAAAATATGAGCCAGATTTGTCTTGGACAGTTATGTGCGTCACATGTTGGACATGATATTACAAGGGTTAACTCTTCACACTCGTAGGTACTTTTGCTGTTGGCAGACAGCAGCGTGAAACTTTTCGAGAAGTTCGATAAATTCTTTTAAAGTTGTAATATTGAGTGTATTGTATATTTATGTTTACACGTCTTAAATGTGTTACATCGTATTAAAAATGAAACCAGAGAACTTTGAGTGTGTAAAGTGTAACATTAATTTCCATATTTTTTAAATTTGTAACTTTTCGAAAGGGTGGCGTGTCAACATCGCACGAAGACGGTTATAATTTATGAGACACTGAGAAAAGGAATCACGGTAAACGAGCGTGTTTTCGAAACAATCTATTTGATCGTTGGATAGCTGCCCGCGTTAAATCACCTAGACCTTTACGATTTTTATAGTGTTTCGCTTTACGACGATGGGTTACTTTCATTTTCGTACGCCTTCGCCATAACCCGATTCCCATGACGTTAATTTTCACGCTGTTCTGACTAATGTTAAGATTTGATTAAATGAAAATTTCTGAGTAGTATCATCACACGCTGACTTTTTGCAATACAAAGAAAAGGAAATTGTTGATTTCATCAATTTTCCGTTTCGCTTTGTCCAGTCTAGAATTGTGAGCGCGTAAAAACCGGTCGATTCAGAGTTTTTGATTTACGTCCCTCGGCGATTATTGAGTTGTACAGGATCCTGTTTCCCGGCGAAACCGGTTCGGAGACAGCAGGTCAAACAGTTCGATTGTTTGACAACGCCATGATCAATTAACTAGCTAATCACGTCTGTTTCTGTCTGAGCAGCTTCGACCGATTGATGAACGCAACGAATAATAAACCAAGTCGATCGCAGCTGACTCGATACGTTAATGACAACTTCGGATCGAGGAACGAGCTGTTGAATTGGACACTACCAGATTGGACGGACAATCCCTCGATCTTGAAACGCATCCAGGAACCGAAATATAGAGAGTGGGCGAAACACTTGAATGAAATTTGGAAAGAACTTGCGAGGAAAATGTCCATCGACGTGAGGGATAATCCGGATAGACACAGTCTGATTTACGTGAAGAATGGGTTCATTATCCCTGGTGGTCGATTTAAAGGTAATACTCAATTTTTATAAGTAGGACTCAAATATTTGTATAACGAGTCAAGTTTGTTGAGAATTACGTTAGATTTGCCATGTGTTGTATTGAATTTGCAACGCGTTGAATTTATTACGCATTAAATTTAGAACGAGTTAAATTTGTCACGCATTGGATTTATCACGCGTTAAATTTGTCGGGAATTGGATCTATCACATATTAGATTTACTACGCGTTAAATTTCCCATGTATTGGATTTGACATATGTTAAATTTGCTGCGCGTTAGACTTGCTGCGCGTTAGATTTGTCGCACGTCAAATTTACCGCACGTTACATGTGCAACGCGTTAAAATTTCCACGCGTTAGAATTCTCACGCAATAAATTGCCGTAGGTTGAATTCGCCACACGGTATATTTTTGCACGTGGTAACATCATGGGTTGCATAACAACGTATTGTATCATCACGCGTGGTGTCACGCGCGATAACGTCATACGTGGTAACGTCACGCTGTGTATTGCCACGCGTGATAACGTCACACGTGGTAATGTCACGCTGTGAATTACCTATAGTGAGCGATCATGTATCGATGCGCTAAACTCGACACTATCGAAAGTCGATATAAATTTGATTGATATAAAACCTTGTTTATTATAAAATAGTTGCATTTCTATTAGAGGCTCATGAAAATTTGATTCTCTGCCAACAGAGTTTTACTATTGGGACAGCTACTGGGTGATTGAAGGGCTGTTGTTATCCGACATGTATCAAACTGCCAGAGGAATGATAGACAATTTCGTGAACATGGTGGAGAAATATGGGTTCATACCCAACGGGGGTAGAATTTATTACCTTATGAGGAGCCAACCGCCTCTATTACATCACATGGTACGTCATATTTTTTCATATTGACTCGAAATTCATTTCCTATTGAGCTATTTATGTGTCATCGTTTAGAAAGCCTTCTGGTCATTAACGGTTATAAATCCTCGTACAAATTAATTATAAACCGAATTAGCAGAATTCAGTGGTTTCATTTTTCCGATGGACCTTTGTTTCACGCGAAACAATAAACGTTTCCAGATCCTCGTTTCGAGAAGTAAATTAGTTGCGAACGCATTCGATAGAGAAACGTGTGCACCAATCGTACATAATTACAGCGGAAACCCGTGAACGAAATGGGACTTGAGATTCGACTTAATTAAAGTCGCATCGATTAACGTTAATTGCAGTTTCGTTTATTGCACGCATCGACTCGATTCGATATGTATTCCGTCGATTTCACCCTCGTTCGATCGTCTACGAATGGCTGTCCGACGAAATTTCAACCAACTTAGCTATTTTCGTGTCGTTGGACCCCGAGTTCCCATTTAGGGACACCACTTTCCTGACAACCTACCACCATGGGAAAAAGTTTTCCCTTCTTCGAAGCTACCGGACAGTCCTTTAGGATTTCCACGAAATTGAATTCGAAAAATCGATCGCCAGAAACTGTGCGTTATTCGGATAGCAACATCTGGGAAATTCTAGTTCCATTATACTGGAATATTTTTCCAGGAAAATTGTTTGTGAATAACATTTACTTTCTGTGGAAACCTGAGGAGCTGTTGCGGACTATGTGATTGATTGCACTGAGATCACATATGCATATGAAGGTATTTAAATAATAGCATGTTTACTATTCGATCATATGCACATTACAATAAGAGTAACACTTTGATGCAAGAGTTCTGGGTATAAGTCACTAGTTAAATGATGTTCTAATTAATAAAAGAAGTTACCAAAATCTTGATACAGCAGTTGGATATAAATTATTATATACGTGATCGACTAGAAATTTTGCGTCACATTAAAAAATGTTAAATGATGGTTAGGAGGTTAAATAAGCTGGAAAGTTACGAAAATCGTTTGCATGTGGATTCTTTGTGCCAGATTTCCTTCAGCACATAAAAGTCTCAAGTCGCAGGATACTCTAGGGACTTCGGTGCATACACGTGAACTGCTGCTTCTTTGACGAATCAAAGAGTAATCTGAAATTCTTCCGCAACTAGACTGTTCGTTACTCTGAATTGCATTTCAAAGGATCTCGAAGAATCCGTTCACGGAACGAATTCGAATCTGTGGTTGAATAGAATGCTTCTTGCCAGTCGAATTGAACCAGTAAACCCATCATTCAGATTCTTCCCGTTTCTTTGATATTCTGATTTAAAAAGTTGATATGGGATATTTATGCTGGAGTTAGAAATAACATACGAAAGATTGATAATTTATAGTTCGTAAACCTAGGAATTTGAAAATTTATAAGAGCAATGGAAATTTAAAAGTGGAAAAACGTAATTATACAATCTTTTTGACTTTCCTCTGAAAGTGCGTTCGATGCAAATAATGATAACTTCGCAAAACTTCCCCGTAGGTAAAAAGATCCAATAAAGATTCGAGCCAGTATAAAGCTCGAAAGTTTGCTTTGAGATCGTCAGGAAGTTCGATAGAGAATTGCATACCGTCGACTGCGAGCCGTCCTCTAAATATATTTCGGATAAAGACACGCGATTGTATCGTTGTCGTCCGTGACAGCATGTTTATCCGAAAGTTTCGAAGAAGCATCGACGATATTGCAAAAGTTTTCGGATAACACAGGACGCTTGTTGCTGAATTCCTACTTCTATTCTTAGGTATCGAGGTACTTGGATTTCACGGGAGACTACGAGTACCTTGGTTCGATTCTGCCTATGTTGGAGAAGGAGTTTACGTTTTGGCAACAACAGAAGATGATCGAGGTTACGAAGGACGGGAAAACATACAAGATGGGACGTTACGTTGTAGACAGCCCCAAACCGCGACCGGAAAGTTATAGGTAACCGTGTTCTATTTTGACCCTGCAGTTCTACCAACTTTCAACGAAAAAGTAGATGGCCAAACTTTGATAACGTATTCCGCTGTTTGCGAAGAAGCAGGTTATATGCGCATATGTAGCTATACGAACGTTTCGTCAGAGGTTTGCTACAAAGAAAATGTATTTGGTTACCATTTTGCCTTTGGAAACGGTGAATTGTGCAATTTTACCGAACTTCAAATTCTCAAGTTTAACGTATTTTATTTATAGTTGCAATCGTTCTTAAGATTTTAACATTAACAAATATTATGGGGTTAGCAAGCATGTACCGATGTCAACGCATGACATGTGTTAATTATTGCACCTGAATTTAAGATAATGGAAAAGGACTATTTTTTAAATAATTATATTCTTGTATATGTGTCTACATATGTCTATATATGTCTTGTGCATATGATTTATACGAATATACGAGTAGTATTTATATGAATATTTTTCACGCGATTGTATTAGGAATATTTGACGATTTTAGGGAGGATTACTACTTGGCGCAGCAACTGCCAGAAAAATCGCGGGATTTCTTATACAATAATCTAAAGGCGGGTGCCGAAAGCGGATGGGACTTCTCCAACAGGTGGTTTTTGGCCGACAACAAAAACGAAGTGCCCACTTTACTAAACATTAGCACACAGTACATTATACCTGTCGACCTGAATGCGATGCTGCAACAGAACGGACAGCTTCTCAGCGAATTTCACACTCTCCTGGGAAACAGTGCGGTAAGCTTGAATCTAAGGCTGACGAAGTTATATCTATAAATCAATGTATATAACGTGCCGTAATATCGTGGTAGTTCTATTAACTACAGGAGTTAGCTCATTTAGTACTATTCAATTTATTGATCCATTTGCGAAATTGAATCGAACTCAACCCTTTCATAACTTTGCGCACGCAATTGTTTTTATTGCGATGAACGTCAGTTGTTTTGTACCATCTGTTTTATTCTGGGGCTTTTATTGTGGGGGTTTAACTGGTATTTTTGTGCGATGAAGAGAGTAGAGAGTATAAAGAATTCAAAGTCTCTTTATGTATTATTATATTCTCGAATTCCTCATTTTTAAGGCTCCGAATTTCTACATTCTCAAATTTTTATATTCCCAAATTTATATATTCCCAAATTCCTAAGTCTCCAAATTCCCCAAAGTTATCAATTTGAACCTCCACTAATGAAAATATCAGCTCTCAACCATTGCGCTATACATATATCTACTGATATTGATTGGAAAGTTAATGTAACATTTTCCGCAGAACATACGGGTACCAATTATCAGATAGGATAGTGTAGAAGCCCCTTGTCTTAGTCGGGTAATTATCGGAGAATATGGTAACACACTTTTTAATATCATACTCTTGTTGTATTTTCTGCTTCACCTCAAACCATGGATTATGAACCGTGTAAGTTAAATCAGATTTAGTGTATGTTAAATGAAAATTAATGCATGTGAAATTTAACGAAATTTAATGTCTGTTATATTATATGAAATTTATTGTATGTCAAGTTACATCAAATTTAATGCATATCAAATTACACTGAATTTTATCCGAAATTATATTGAATTTAACGTATGTCAAATTGAACGATAATTTGATAATAGTAACATACTGGCTGATGAGTATTTTGTTAATAAAAATTGGACTTGACTGTACCGATGAAAGTCTTGACACAACAAATACAATTTCTGTGAAAGTATATTTCACTCCTATTCATTCTTTCACCGCTTAATCTGCCATTTCTTGTGTCCCGTTTCTCGAAGGAAATGGCGGGATACGCAAACGCGTAAAAACAAAATGGAATAACAGAGATAAAAAGGGTCGTTACGGATCGAAGCTTTGTTCAAATTATTTTCTACCCGATAATTTATCTTCGTAAAATATTGGCAAGACCCGAACTAAAAGATAGAACAGTTTTTAACGAAATAGATTGTGCTTTTTTTTAACTGGTGCTTCCTTGATTCTTTTTCAGAAAGCTCAGTATTACGCGAAGATCGCGACGGAACTTCAGATTGCCATTGACAACGTCTTGTGGTGCGAAGAAGAAGGCATGTGGTTCGACTACGACATAAAAGATGGTAAATCGAGGAAGACATTTTACTCGTCGAATCTTGTGCCGTTGTACACCAAAAGCTACAATCGACATCAACGAGAACAGTACGCGCTGCAGGCTATCAGATACCTGAAAAGAAACTCCATCGATAATTTCATCGGTAAGTTTAATCTGACTCCTCCTAAGAGGTCAACACGGAATTCGTATTGTTGGCCAGTATCGAGATATATTCTTTGCTTGAAGATTCTGTGACGTTCGAATGAAATCGAATGGAATCGAGATAAGGGGCTTGCATACGTGCCTGTTTTGGTCACAGCACCGAGAATGCATTTCGCGGAATGCACCAACAGTATTGTTAAGCGTCGGTCCAGATGCATTGTGCATTCAACTGAATTCTGATAAGTTCTTCTCGCCAAGTCTTTTTTAGGGAAACAGGACAAACGTTGATTTACTGCGCTGAATACACCCTTGGGTCCGTACACTGGACTATTTTTCTACTTTTATAAATATTCCAGATTTCTCATTTTAGAATATTTAGTCTACAGAATTTTGACGTTTTTACGTTAGCAGATATTTACGTTAAATAATTTGCTAATCACGAAATTCACGAATTTGGAAATTGCGAAATATTTCAATTTTCATATCCCTGAACACATAATTCCCTAGATTCCGAGTTTCCTAGTTTTCGAATTCCCTAGATTCCGAATTCCTCATTTGGTTTTCTCATATTCCCAAATCCCAAGGTCTCCAACTGTAAGTCCCTAAATTCTCACATCTCGAAATTTGTACATTCCGAAATACTAAAGTCCCTAAATTCCTGTTTCAAAAATTTTCAACGCGAAAATTTTCGTAGTCGAAACTTGCAATGTAAAAATGGAATAGTAGTTTGTTGCAATCAGTTAGAGTTTTCTAGGAAAAATCGAGTTGCAGACGTGACGAGTAGAAATAGATGTATACGATAAGGTTGCTTTAATCAAATTGTTTTTATTTCGTTTCCGTAGGTGGAACACCCACGTCCCTAAATCAGACGGGAGAACAATGGGATTTTCCAAACGCTTGGCCACCACTACAATCGTTCATTGTGATGGGTCTTTACTGGACCGGGGTGAGAGAAGCAATGGAGTACGCCGATGAATTGGCATCTAGATGGCTCCGTTCTAATTACGTCGGTTTTGTGGAAACTGGAAACATGTATGAAAAAGTAAGCCACAGCTAATACCATAAAACGCGATTAATTCGGTGTGTTTGCCTTGAACAAATAATAGACACGAACTGGCCGGTATCAAATTAACGAAACGAATCATTGCGCGGATAGCACTCTCCATTTATTGCGTATCATTTCTTCTAATTGGGTATTTATCTTTGGCGCGCGTTGCGAGCGTGTTCCTTGCAACTGATTTTCTTCTCTTTCGATCAATTAACACGAATAACATTTGTTTCGAGCTTGCTGTTGATTGTAATTGCTGATAACATTTTTTTCGCTATTGCAAATGTTGTTTGTTTCTTAAATATTATGTCATAATGCTATTTAGTTGAAGAAATGTCATTTATTTCGTAAATGCAAATATCATGTTTCACAAATTAGGGATGTCATTTATTTTGTGAATATGGTTGTCATTTGTCTTATGAGCGTGGATGCCATTTATTTTCTGTCACGAAAATTGTCATTGTGCCAGATTGCAATAATGTGCATTTTGATGCGACGGAAGAATATTTCTGGGTATAGTTACATACATTTTTGTCTAGGTTGGTTCCAATTTATTTCTCGCATAAATCCATTTTATATTTCAACATAATTTGCATCTTCGTATTGGAAACCTTTATCGGAATGAGTTCTTTTACGTTTGCATATGATGTATATTTTTAAACTGAGGTAGAATTTATTTCTTATTTCTAGTTCTCATTTTCATTTGTTATGAAGTCAGCACGTCACTGGATGTACATTTTTAAATGGAAGTACAACTTGTTTAAACAATGTTGTATGTGTTTGCAATTAATTTTGCACACAAACTCACTGTGTAAGTAAGTAATTCTACCTTGCCATTTGAATCGAGTTTACTTACTGTAGATCGTGGAAATTCTTTAAGCCAAGATGAAATGAGATACCGGATGATGTCTCCCTCTCTTCTGGAAAGCAAGAGACGAGGAAAGCTATTTAAGTTTATTAAGCTTCCAATAATTTATCATCGTTCTCGTCTTCTTTTCTTGACTACTTGAAGAAACCGGTGGACATTCGCTGATATTGAAAAATTTATTATCGAGAAAATAACGTACGATATCGCGAGATTTGATTAGAAGTAATGACCTCGATTTTGATTCATATGCTAGAGCATTTTTTGAACGCTGGATCACTAATTTCTCTGAAATTGTTACTTTAACAATTTTATGCAGTTTCAGTAACACCCGTTTGTTTACAGTTTCAATCTGTTCGGAGCAGATCTCGAAGCAGTCTCCACCCTTAATTAAAAGTTTTGCTTTATGACGCCAGTAGTAAAAGTTGGTGCAGTGATGCTGAACTATAGTTTAACAACTCTCTGTTTTCTTTTTCTACAGTGAATATAAAAATTTGATGCATTAAACCCCTGTTAATAATCGCTATTAGGACTGCGGAACTTTGAATCGTTTGGTTGATTTGTAACGACAGTTTCTTTATTGGGGAAAGTTGAATATTGAAAGTACACGAATTTCAGACTGCATCGTGCGGTTCGTGGACTTCAGATAATGAATTGTTTTAATATTCGAGTGTGTCGTTTTGGGGAAATGTATAGCTAAGGAAAATCAATTTTCAACTTTCAATTTCATTCTTCAATAGTTTCATTCTTCAACTTTTCAATTTTGTCATTATTCAATTCTACACTTATTCTATTTTTCAATATTCAATTCTTCAATTCTCAATTCTTCAGATTTCAATTCTTTAGACTTGAATTCTTCAGATTTCAATTCTTCAATTCTCAATTCTTCAGATTTCAATTCTTCAGATATCAATTCTTCAGATTTCAATTCTTCAGATTTCAATTCTTCAGATTTCAATTCTTCAATTTGTCAGTTATACGAGTTTGCAATATGTCAATTATCCTACTCTTCCATTATTCAATTCTTCTATTTGTCAATTATTCAATTCATCAACTCATTCATGCTTCAGTTCTTTAATTCTTCAAGTATTCATTTGTTCAGTTATTCAGCTGTTCGATAACTCAGTTATTGAACTTCTCGAATATTGAATGCAACGTTTCGAATATTGAAATCATGCAATTTATTCAAGTATTCCAATCGTTCGAAAATGGTGTTACGTTTGCATTTCGACCGTAAATCATCTACGATCGTAAAGGAAGAATGGAAAAGTATTACAGTGTTCCGTTCCGCGACAAATTGTTGCGAGTAGAATTCGCTTTACAAGGTCAACATTTTCACACATGAATACGTATGCACTCGTCGGACAAGGTGTTCAATTTTCCTCCGGTACATGAGGCTTTATGGCATCACTCGGTTAACTGAGATATGTCCTGCCTTCGACAAAAGGGACTATCGGGGCTACAAGATAGATGCATAAATTTACGTTGAAATATTCTCGTTCGACAAGAACGCCGCGTGGTGCGAGTCGGATTTACTGGAAATGGAATGAATCTGTGTTCATCATTTTTTATCGGTCTGCGAACGTTCGCATGGTCAGAAGCTCGCCTGTTCTCCCGTCTGGTTTGTACGTCATTTACCTTTTCTACGTTTTTATCGGTCTTTTTCACCTTTCCGTGTATCGCGAACATTCGTGAAAGGCAGTACATTTATCGTGCGTTCGTCACAGCTGAAAACCGTACTACGATTGCGGTTCGTTCTCATCGCGATACCGTGATCCGAAGGAAAATTTATGAAGCCAGCCTGTCGGTTGAATCGCGACTGAAAAACATTGTTTATGCTTTTCCGATCATCGACACGGACAAATATGGCGGTGTTGTGTTTCAGAAGTTTGTACACCGAAAACGAACACCTCGCTGAGTCGATTTTATTGACAAATTGATATAAATATCATTGTTTTCGGATTCGATGAAATTTTTCGGGGAGTTGGTCAGAGGGGTCTGAACCTGTGGAATATGTTTTAGATCATTTTGTATATCTGCATCGAGGTATTTTTGTAGATAATAATTTTGTTGCAATTATTCATTTTGATGTATTAGCACTTTGTTTCGTTGCTAGCTGTATAGGTTGAGTAATTGTAGCATGCAATTATAGAATTTTAGTAATAAATTAGTTTGAACGTCTCGATGTCTAAAATTAATAACAAGGCTGTAAAATGTAATAACATGTTGAGATAAATTGGTCTCGTGTTTAATTGGGATGGCATTTTTCAAATTACACGAGTTCTGATAGTCCTGCTCGAAATTGCTGCGAACTACAAAAGAAGATTTAAGAGCCTAGCTCGTAATTGCAGTTTTATACCCCTAGCGACAATAATTCTCAATGAAGTTCAGGAAATATCGAAGAAAATTATCGCGGGCATTATCGTTATTAGACGTGGAATTTATTGCTGAGGAAATCGTATCGAATGCTATAGAAGAAATTGGACGTTCTTTTCCATTGTTTTAAATTTATACGAACACATTACAATTGACAAATTTTCCATCTTGTGATGAATGACTGTAGATTTCTCAATTTGGATAAATTTTCGTAGATATTTTTACATTCCTAAATCACTAAATCCCTGTACCTCTAAATCCGTACTGTATAAATCCCTACTCCCTAAATCCCTACTCACTAACTCCCTACTCCCTAAATCCCTATACCTCTAAATTTTCTACATCCCTAAATCCCTATACCTCTAAATCCCTGTATCGTTAAATCCCCTTATTCCAGTATCTCCAAATTCAAAAAATCCAAAGTTCACAAATAACTTGAAAAAGAGAGAAAAATATTGGAGCTTGTAGCCTTTTTGTTCTTGGAAAATAAATTGTTTCCCCGATAAAAGAAATGCTCGGTGCTAACGATGCTGGAAATAATCTTTCGTTATAAAGCCGTTTTCACCCCGAGCTCATCGTTTAAGACAATAATTGTATCGATTCCCGGTATAATCTTATGTTCCGCGAGAAGTCTCTAGTTTCTTGAGCGGAGGATTTTCAACTTAACCGGATCACCGCGGGCGTTATCGGAGTGCTTTTTAACAAATTAAATGCAATTCATTTGGTCGTCGAAAACGAGACGACTAATGCGAGTAAATGCAAACAACGTGCCACGTAAAAGGTAATGAATTTTTAACACACCTTAACGAAGCATTCCCTCGAGTTTTCCTTCTTTTCCTACAGTTACTTTAATCGCGATTTGTCTTAAGGGATGAACAGAGAGAGAGAGACAAGAGTCTCTTTGACTACGGATTGCCTTGCAACCGTCCGCTTTGTATATGTGCGTGACCGGCACGGGAGAAAGAGACGAGACGTCGACGTTTCTTCTCGTCCTTGTTCAGAATTTCATTAGAAGCAAAAGTTAATCCCGCTCAATGATCAACTTGGTAAACTTTAATTAGTCATCGCGAGCTTGCTCCAAGTGTTGATTCTCTTGTCTCTTCGTCGTTAGAATTCTGTATGTAACTTGGTACACTTTCTGATAAATCTTGCCTTCGTTTTTCGATGTCTATATTATTCTTCTTAATGGAACTAGGTTCTGGAGTTGTTACTAGTCGATGTGAGAAAATGACGATATGTAATTGATGGAAAGGAAAATTCCTTTGTATTTGGAGATTTAGGGTCTTGGAATTTTTTAACTTTAGATTTTTGGATCTGCAGATCAACCTTTACCTTAACTCGTCTATAAAATATTTATTTTAAATTAAATTATTAATATTTGTATGTAATATCACAGAGCTAGTAGTAGTTAGAAATGGAACAAAGATAGTAATCATGATAACAGCCGTCTTGCTTGTGTCTTCCAAAGCAAGCTTCTGTACACGACAGCACTTGCGGAAGTTAATAAAGAAAGTCGATTGGTGCGTACGTTGATTACTTCCGAGTAGAGGGTCCTTTGAGGATGAATCGAGTGATTGCTGGAGATAATTAGTCTTTTAATTGCAGTACGATGCGATTATACCTGGTCAAGGAGGCGGTGGAGGAGAATACAATGTACAAACGGGTTTTGGATGGACCAATGGAGTGGTCCTCGAGTTCCTGAACACCTTCTCGACCATCAAAGGAAGAGAACCCAGAAACAGCAGTGATTTTTAGACGGTAATGGAAGAATAACAGGTGAGAAATGTAATTAATCAATGGAGTAATAGATATCGAACCTTGAAATTTTTCTTGTCACTGTTGCGTTTAATTATTAATACACTTTTAACACATCTTTGAAACGTATCATATTTCATTTCACCTCAGCTGTTTAAATTTGAGAATTTTTGAGAATATACATATATTTTCAATTTGTTCAAACCCATTCTTGTATACGTTTTTCAATTTGTTTGAACTCGTTCCTTCGTCGAATCTATACTCGGTTTTTCAATTTGTTTGAACTCGTTCTTTCATCGAATCTATACGCTGTTTTTTCAATTTCTTTGAAGTCGTTTTTCCTTCTATTTGAGGGTTCTTGAATTCGTTTTTTTCCTTGGAATATTTATAGGCTTTTGTTCAAACTATTTTAACACCACTTGTAATGTTTTTAGATTTTTTTTAGATTTTCTTAGAATCGATTGTATGGTTTTTGAAGGGATACCGTTTGTTCCAGGTTTCATAGATGACAATGCAACGTGTGTTTTCCAACGAATCTAGTCTACACGGAAAAAACAGGGCAGCGCATTTTGCAAGACCCACCGTTCAACCCCACGTATGCTTCAAGAGAATCTTCTCTTTGTGTCACAAATCGTGATCGAACATTAGCATTCTTGTCCGCGTTGATAGTAGGTGTCTGTACTTACAGTTGGCCGTACAATTACCCGGTTTGATTCGGTTCTGTTCTTACAACGTTAAGCACCGTGAGGTAGACCTGGGCGAAAGTAAGTTCGTACTTAACAATACAGTGTAACATAATACGAGAAAAAGAAATATTTGCGAACAGCAGTAAAAAATACTTTGTTACTATTCGTTTTTATTAATAATTGTAATTATTTCAACTTAAAACGATATTATGTTAATAGTGCAAAGTAAGCACAAGTTTGCATGCGAACACTACTTGAACGACCATAAACGTTCTTTCAAAATTATAGCAAATTGTTACTTTCGACCTCGGTCTACTCCACAATTCGTGCATCGAATTTGAATATACGATTGCATCGATTTGAACCTTGAATGTGGTCAACAAAATGGTTGTGCTTAACAAAACGCACGAGAATATCGCCCTTTTAGCGCAAACAAATTTCGAATGGTTACCCGACGTCGATGACGTCGCTCTAATGTTATATTGTTTTCTGTTTTCTCATCATTTCTTTTTTTTTTTTTTGTTTTTAGTTGTACTCGACAAACGTGTATATCGCCTACGAGGTATATAAAAATCACAAAGTATGATTGCGTGCAACTCGTCAGTATTGTAATTTAATGCTAGATGTAACGATAAGTTAGTGCCGTTAAAGAAAAGTTCGTCGTTGTTTGATGTTTGAAGAATGACGTTGGTTGAAGGAAAATAATGGAAACCTTCGATATTTTACCCCTTAAACATCGTATGTAATTTCCGAAGAATCGTTTTATCGACTTTGTCGCGTACAGTTATCGAACGAACAACAAGCACGGAAAATAACGAAGGTTTACGAGAGGGAAATCGATAGTTTATTACATTATTAATCGAATTGTCAAATTACGCATACAAAGGAATCGTGAGCTTGTGTGGAAATAAAGGAAAGGTTATAATTTATCGTAGAGAAATATGCATTTATTTATTACCTTTTGTTCAGTGAAATTCTTGTCAGAAATTTTTGCAAACGTATTAAGAAACACGTTTGTTCATCCTAACATAAAATTACACGTTGGAATTGCAATGCGTTATATCGCCACGCGTTATATCGCCACGCGTTGAATTTGCAGCGCGTTATATTGCCACGCATTACAATTGCAACGTGTTATATTTCCACGCGTTGGAATTCCAGCACGTTATATCATCACCCCTTATATTGTCACGCGTTGAATTTGCAGCGCGTTATATTGCCACGCGTTGGAATTGCAACGCGTTATATCGCCAAGCGTCGAATTTGTAGCGCGTTGAAAATTGCAGCGCGTTATATCGCAATATATTAAAATTACTGCGTATTTGATATCGTAACGCGTTGACATCGTCACAGTTTCGCAACTCGTTATTTTGCAGCGTATTAAATCGCCAGACCTTGTATCGCAACACACTATATCACTCGTGTCGCCTTTGGAAACTGATAGACGAGTAAAGTTTGAATTTTAAGTCCCATTTTTCATCGGATGAAAAATCTCGCGAGAGTATCTCTGAAAAATGGAAAATGAATAATAAAGTGCGCACACAACTGCATGCAATGGTTTCTCTATTTACTTGCTAAATATTTTCGCGCGCGTGTCAACAACTCCTTGACGAGTTATAACGAATCTCGAGTCATGGAGATACGAACAAAATTGTCATTCTTCATAAAGGACAGTCGACGAGAGATGTTTGTTAAATATAGATACAAATAACAAATACCCGGTTAAGAAAGTTTAATTGTTGCCCCGGGGTGTTTAGCTGATTTTTCAGCTAGAAATTCATTAAAATTCTCGCTGGAAGCGCACGGCGGTTCGCGACGTTTCATTTCGCGGAATATCGGCGTAATTTTTTAGGTCACTCGCGATATCAGTAATCCTTTAAAAACAGATGAACTTATTTACACATGCATAGGATGTTTTTCAGCTTGATTAAATTGTAAAATACCATTTCTGTCACGCGCGTGATATTGCAGCTCAAATTTGCATTCGTTGCTGAATCTTCTCTGCCAGTTTTAATTTCGTACACAAAGGCGTCATTCCTCGTTCAATTGCATATCATTTGTAAACGTAAAACATGTCATTTTGAAAATCAAACGACTGACTTTATGAAAAATTGAAGCTACATTTGCTTATTGTTTGAGGAATGCACCTATTTAGTACTGTATTTTGAAATTTTAATCTATTCTGCCATCTGTGGACAGTTTGAATAACTAATCGACGCGTCTCGATGAGTATTGCCACTTTCGAAACTTATTTAATCGAGAAATTTGTTTTCAAGCAGTATACATGTATTCTTTCTATTCGTTGGTGGTTATTATAAATTAGGTTAGATGATTTATGTTAGAGGTTAGAGTTGTGTTGCGCTGACTGGTGACGCCACTTGTATATTTGAACATTGGCGGGAAAATTTAAAGGAACTGTATCAGAACAAAAAACAGAAAATGTTTGTAGCGGAATAAAATATCTCTGAACGTACATAATTTTAAAAAATTGTAAATGGACAAATATGTGTTACAAGTAATGATGCTTTTAATGAAGTTTGAATAAATCTTCCAAATAAGTGAACAGTTTGGAAAAGAGGAAATTAATTTTCGATAAGTAATATCGTAGCATATGGAGGATTAATTCTACTGTGCACTTGTTCGGGAATAAAATGGTTGTATTGCAGTATCCGTGTCAATAATTCAGTAGAATTTTTCACTCTGCGATTGTAAAAAGTACACGAAGCAACCGAACGTGTCCCGACTGAAAAATAAGTGGCATCGCGTCGAAATGCAATTCACGTCCAAGATTTCTCCCGATTCCGCTTGATCGACCGGAAGAAACGAAATGTAACCAACCAACTGGCTATTGTGCATTGCGCCGAATAGGTAACCGGAAACAGACCATTTACAAAGCATATTTTCGCGCGAACACATCGTCGCGAGTCTCTCGCTTCAGCTATGTCGATACGAGTTTCTTTTACACCGTTAAACACGACTCCTGCAATTTCGAGACTCGCGTTACTCTTTCGATACTTTTTATTGCATTTTGCCCTTTTACACAGATTTTATCGGACCGCAGGAACGAAGGAGAGGAAATTGCGGACAATTTACAGCGCCCTTTTTTCATTCGTCCATAGCGGACAGAATAATGTTCAGATCGATTCACGCTACCATTAACCTCGAACATTCCTGTGGAAAGCAGTATATTAGACTCCCGATATATGGCCCGGTGGAGAAAGAGAGTTTATGGAGGGCCGTAGAAATTGAAATCCTAAATGTACTTGGTGTACCATCGTTTGTAAACTTTGTACCCGACGTTTCGATATTTAAAGGTAGATTTTGTGTAATCGCTGTTCAGTCAAAGTTTGTTCAATTATATTTGATATTTGTACATTTGTATATTTGTAAATTTGTACATTTTTGAATTTGTTATTTGGTTAATTTGTAATTGGTTAACTTGACAATTTGTAAATCTGCGAAGTTTTGAATTGGAAAATATGAAATTTCTAAATAGCCAAATAACAAAATAAAAAATCTCGAAATTTTATAAACAATTCACGAAGAAGCAATGCATCGAAAAGCATAATTTTTCGAATGCAATATATTGAACGTGAGCTGCATTCCTCTGTAGCGAACAATGGCAGCGCATGTTCGCGGCTAGGAACAAGTACTCGAACGTTATTAACAATCCCATCACGCTACGATCGTTCTGAAACATTCCATAATATCTTCCGATAGTTATAGTGATCTCCTTCAGCGTTACAGTTCGCCACTAAAATATGAAACGGCTGGCGGAAACCGTTTACCATAATCGCTGTAAGCTGCGCAGGATATTGACTGTTAACTGGACACACTTGACACGAACTGTGCACTAAAATATGCAAGACCATGTTGCAAGACTATTCTAATAAGAAAGACGTATTTATAACGAGTTCGTTGTTGTCTTCCATATTAACGCTACAAGTATCAATTACATATTTGCTTTTAAATTGAAAATAAAGTAGAAAAACAAATAAATAAATACTGAAGCATTTATGGATACAAACATTCTTTATTTTTAATGTGACAGAAATTTCAACGAAAGTATAATAATAAAATTTTGTAATATAAAGTAATATAAGATAATATAGGTTTCTAGTGTAGTATACTGCAACCAGTCAATTTGGGATAATTGTAGCGTTAATCCATTGAACCATGATTTATTTGTCAGGTACGTCAGTCAAAGGTAATTAATTACAACTGCACTATTAAAAGAGACAAAGAAATATGAAATGTTATGTTAATTTGGTACTGTATGCAATCGTGGACCAAATTATAATTGGATCACAGCTGACGAGTGCGTCACGAGTGCGTCACGAGTCAGTCTCACTATACTCCAAGGTTAATATTCATTTTATTTTCGAAACAGCACCAGTTCATGTATATAATAATTCATGTAGAAACAAATCCTTCTCGTTTACACCACGTTAATTAATTTCCCGTTGCTTTCGTTACATATGTAACTGTGACTATTTATGTAAAGCGATTGATCCTGTCGCGGAACATTGAATCCTCGAGGAAATACATTTCCACGGGAAAATCGCGCGGAAATATTTTCGTACGTTTATGCGGAAAATGAAGTGCAGTTTGTATTATATCGACAGGTGCATCGACTTTTCTGTCCAAGGGATTTCTTCGCGGTGATACGCGAAACAATTTGCGGAAACATCCGAACGATTGATTTGCTGCAGGAAACAGGTATCGACGGACAAGATGAATGTACAGCTACTGAAATGCTGAATTGCTGTTGAACGTGTGCTAAATGTTTAATGAAAGTTCGAGTAATGGCTGCAAAGTTGAATTCGAGGAATTTTTTTATTTGCCTTGGAAATTTGCTGTTCGAAATTTTCATATCTGGGATTCTACATTTAGGATTCTGGAAGTTGATTTGGAAGGCTGGGGGTTTTGGAAGGTTTAGATTTTAGGGTTTTGCAAGGTTAAGATTTTGGGATTTCCAAATTTGGGAGTTTATGAAATTGTGAGATTTTGAGGTTCTTGATGATCAGTTCTGATAGAGGAACGTAGGTTGTATTAATAATTATCACACAAAGGAAAATATTCGTTCTCCGTTTGTTTTATGTGTATGCACACGTTGAATTATTTCGTGAATTTGCATAAAGTTTTTTAAAATAAATTCTTAAAATATTTCCGGGCCCTATTTGACTGCATAGGCCATTAAAGCGAGTACCAAAGATTTCCACTCGAGTAAATAAATTACCGAAATCCATTTATTCGTTATCACATGCAGTTACATTCATAATTACGTGTTTTTCGATAGCACTCGAGCTCCCCGATGAAATATTACATACACGTGCGCGTATAAAACACGGTCGTTGAAGCACCGTTTTAAACGATGAACATCAATCTTCGGTAATTAATTTCCTGTTACCGTCTCAATCACTGCATCGCAGTTAACGAGTCTGGTCATTAATAAAAACAATTTTCGTAAATCTCGCGAGACACGTCCCGCAGTTCGGTAGCGATATAGCGCGAGGGAAGAAGAAGAAAATATTAGCCCCGTTAATGGAGGACATTTACGTCGGTAACGGGTCTCATTATTTCTTCTGTTTCTCTCCGTTGTTGTAGCCAAGCTTGAAGAAATCTTTCAGCACGACGTTGAACGTTACCGTAACAATACCCTCCACCCTCATGCGCGTCACTGCAATTATAAAGAAAATTATTACTTCGTGCCTCGAGAGGGAAACATCAGGTGCGCGCATACGTTTTTCTGCCCGGGCTTTATGACATCTCTAAATCTTTCGAAAGAGACTGTATTCCCTCGTTCAGCCATTCAAATCGCTTTATTCCCTTATTCTTTGAACGACGAGGAAGCGTGAACTGTGTCGGACTTGGAAATCGAGGTACGATGGTGATATGGAAAACGGGTTGCGTTAATAAAATTATTGAGCTTTTGTTCTGTTGGTAATTTATTCGTGGATTTGTGATTGTATTCGGTACTTGGGGTTTTGAGTTATGGGGACCTGGGATATGAGGCTCTATGGACGTAGGGATGTGAATATGTGATCTGAGGGTGTAGAAATCTAGGGATATGGGGATTTGACGGTGTAGGGTTCTAGGTACATAGGGATCTGAAGATAGGATTCTAGGGACATAGGGATCTGGATATATAGAAATCTGGGGATATAGGGACTTGGGAATAGAGGGATCTAGGGACATAGGAATTCGGAAATATTAGAATCTAGGGACATAGGGACTCGGGAATATTGGAATCTAGGGACATAGGGACTCAGACCTAGAGGAATCTGGTGATTTAGCAATGTCATCATAATGGAATTGGGAGATATAGGGATATTAGGATATTTGAATCTAGAGATGAAAATAGCAGAAATCTATGGATATAAAATACACAAATATAGGAACACATATGTGCACATGTAATAACAATTTAACAATTAGTGATCGATCACTGATCAAATCTCATGCAAATATTCCTTAATTCATTTTCTGACAAATTATTGTTCTTTCAGGGTCATCGTGGGACTTGAAAAAGACGGAATGAGCAACACGAGCACCAGGATCTTGCATCAAAGGTTTCACCTAAATTAGGTTTGCTAACCTAAGCCCAGTGATATCACTTTTCTCAGAAATTTTAACTTTGTGGTTAAACCCTCTTACAGTCAATTGAATATTATTTAAATAACTTCAAATTTAACGATATAGAACAGTGTGAAATAACATAAGTAATTTTTCCTTTCAGTACCAGGAAAGTAAAAAGTAAAATGGGTTAATTAGGATTTGTCGATAGAAAACGTTAATACATCGAGCATGTCAGATCGTCCCCAATGCCTACTGAAACTTGATCGCAATTAATTTGATGTTAACCGTAACGGGTCATTGTGGACCAGCGTTAAATGCTTCAAAATATTGCCTTACGTTCCCTTCCGCCACCTGAGGCCAATATCGTTGGATCAATTAGCTCTGGCCGTCTGCCTGTTAACCAAGCTGCAAATCGTTGCAACATGGAGGAGGACTCTGGTACATATATTGACACCCTACAAAATTTTCATTAATCAACTCAACGTGGACCGATTAATTAAATGGGTAAGCAAAGAACAGGTAAAAGAACATTTCTATAATATAATAGTCGTGAAAAATATTTGAAGGAATTTTAGCAACTTTGGATTTAGATGGTGTTAATAAGCCGTTTGAGGCGAAATACCTTAATACCTCTTTTTATGGTAGCCTGTTTTCAGCGGTAAATGGCATACTCCGTATCCTCTGATGACGTCGTGGCCAAAGATGTCCAGGCCGTAGATCGACATTATTAGCTGGGGCCCTGAGATACAATTTCACCGAAAAGATTGCTACGATTCTATATACGGAAAGAACGCTAAGTTACGGACACTTTCGTGAAATTATTGGTTCGATATTAAACAGCGCTGAGTCCGCTATAAATATCATTTTGATTCTGTTAATCCTTTGCGCTCGAAGGTATTTTTGCTGCTGGGAGATGGCAAGTTGGTTTGGAGTTTGATACATTCTTTTGAAGTTATCTTTCTGATATTGGTACTATTGTCTGTTTCATTGTGTTTAGATTTATACCTATTCCAAATTTTATTAGTGTCACCCTTTGAGTGCAAAGGTTTCCGATTTTCTAGCCTTTTTTACGGTCGAAAGTAATCATTGCAATTTTAGTTTATTCTCGTGAACGAGGAACGATGGTGGTCTTCTGAGATTATAAATGCAGAAGTAGGGATTGAAGTTGATTTTAGTGAGTTTGATTAATCCAAATCTAATAGGTGCTACAAAGAGAATTCTCGTCGAAAAGGATTATATACCACTTTAACTTACATCCATGGGGATTCGTACTTTTAAACGTTATTTCCAATGGGAAATTCCATACGGCCAAATTTCGAGGGTCACTACTGCACTTGCACATTTGCGTCAGACCTTCCTCGATACCCTAACATAATTGCACGAGTGAGTACGATTTATTTATTAACTTAGTAAATCATAGCTTTAATTGTCTGTAATGTTGAGATAAATTTAAAATTTCAATTATTTAAGTTTTAGAGAACTTTTTTTAACTTGAGATCAGTTGTTTCGGTGTGAGATTATTTTGACTTAATATTCATTATTTTTATTTAAGATCACTTATTTAAACTTAAGAGTATGTGATCAATTATTTTCGTCATATTAATTATTTTTATTTATGAGCACTTGTTTAAACTTAACATTAATTATTTTATTTTAAGATCAATTATTTCAGATCAAGATCGATCATTTACATATAGGATCAATTTAATCATAGATTACTTACTTCAATTGACGATCAATTGTTCAAAATGTCAGAATAATTATTTCAATATAAGATTAATTAGATGAAACCTTTTTTAAAGACAAATGAGCAAAAAAATAAATAACTTACGGCAATAACGGACCATTCCGGCCCAAAATGGAAGCCGTACTTGCAATACGCGTTGCTCGTATCGTAAAACTCCGCGTATTCGATAGATCCCGTGATCGACAGGAAAAATTCACCCTCGACAGACATTGCGATTCGCACCGCACTAAATTTCACCGGTAAAAACGAGAGACTGCCACAATAAAGTATTATGTGCTTCAAGTTAATTCTCTGTCGATGTTTTGTGTACGATTATGGGAGTTCGTTGTCGTGGTAACGAAACATGCGCCCCACTTTTGCGAAACATATGGCGTGATAAATACGTACTTAAAAGAGGGAAACTTTTCAATGGTTCCTGTACTTTTAGATTTCTTTCGAGATTACCGACAGAATTATGTTCACGAGCTTCGGGAACACAGGCTGTAAAATTATCAGCTTCCGAATTTAATTTCATACACGGTATAATAAATAAAAATAAAAATTCTGAAATATTCCAGAAAATTTTCTTCGTAATCATTTTTCTAATAATTTTAATTCAAGGTTTAATCCTCTGTAAGGACCACTGTATTTAATTTTTAATTCAGAATAATTTTATTATAGATTTGTCGGAGGAAAATAATTGTGAATTATTGAAAATTAGGAGGGAATTTGAATAAATGTTTTAAAAATTGCTGACCATTGATCGATAGTGATAAGTTGCAGTTATTTTCGAAGGTTAATTAAGTACAGGTTTGACGGATATTGAAATTAATCATCGGAAATGTACCTTCTTTATTATTCCAAGGGGTGTGTTATTCAGTTATGAAGATCGTAGATTTAAATTGAATGCAGTTTCCTACATTAACATCGGTCAGTAATTACTACAGAATTATGTATCATTATTACTAAAATGCAATACAAATTTCTTCTCTGTGATATGAACATATCGTAATGGCACATATGTAGCATGCATCATAACATGATTCAGCATATAATACATAATAAAATGAATAATATATCACATACAATTATACGCAGTTTTTAGTAAAATTAATGTTCGTTAAAGTTACTTTTGCAAATTTTAATCAAATGTTAATTGGAGACGAGTACAATCACAAAATTCCATCAAATAAATCTTGAAAATGAAATAATCCGATGAAGATCAACATGCAGGGGACGAGACGAGGAAAGTTTTCAAATAAATAAAACAAGATATTTTTTATTCGCTGTGCGATCGTTTATTTGACAACAACAGCTATTTCGTTGAATCAGTCTAGAAAACTGTATAACCATGATGCATTCTACATCGTGAACAATTATATACATAGAAGCTCGGAGCCTGAAGGAAGCTCGCGCGCAGCGACAAAATCGTGCAATCTCGACGTGCCATTGGCGGGCTGTACACGACTTTTCAAAAAATGAACACATTTGGCACGTCCAGATTGCTCCTTTGATCCTGCCGTCGTTACACGGAAGTTTCTCCTCGTTTTCCTGCGTCTCATCCTCCAACTGGAATAGTCTCTAAAACGTATCATCTAAGATTATACGCGTCCTATGAACATCTTTCGCTAGACAATGAATGTTACCCGACTCGATCGTCATTTCTGCTCGTCGCAGACGACTGCGTGTGTTGTCACGGAAAAAATGGTACACGCGCGCACCTAGACTCAAGTGTCGTATCGATGGACGTGTTCTCGTTTAAATCCTCCCCTTTGTTCTGAAACGCTGCCCTGCGAGCGCATCCTCGCGACGTTCACGATTAGTTTCAAGCGAAACTACCTGGAAAATTATAGCATCATACCGATCTGTTCCGGCCTCGTGTCGCATATCGGTATGCATGCAACTAACTACGAAATATCGTGCACGCCTCCCTCGAACGAGACTTTTCCTGGATTGTCGCGATTAATGTCCGCTCGCGATCTCCTTCATGCGGTTCAGAGCCGATCCCGCCTTGAACCAGGATATCTGCTGCTCGTTCATGGTGTGGTTCAGGGTGATGGAGTCCACCTTGCCGTCTTTGTGCTTGATCTCCGCCTTCACGGGCTGTAAATTGACAACTCTTTAGCTTTTGTTGATTAAGCTTACAGGGAGCGATGCTAGTTAGACGTGGAGGTACTTGGCTATGGTTTGTTGTACCATAATTTTGTAGAGATGTGGGAATTTTTGAATTTAGGGATGTGGATGGGTGGGAGATTTTCGAGTGTTAAGATTTGTCAAGTGAAAATGTAGGAATTCAGGACTTAGAAGTTTTGAAATTAAAAATTTGGTAGGTTCGAAATTTCAAAATTTCAATTTGGGGACGTGAGGACTTAGAAATTTGGGAGTTTGTGGACCTAAGAATGTAGAAATTCGACATTTTCGAGTTTGTGGACGCAGAAATTTGGGAACTGGAGAATTTTGGGACGTGAGTTCGGAAATTTAGCAATTCGATATCTTGGAACTTGTGGATACAAAAATTTAGAAATATAGCATTGGAAGGTAGAAATTTGAAAATTTGGGAACTTGTGAACCCCAATTTTCCCCATTTCCATCACAGTGAATAGCCAAGAAATATTTGATAACAAGATGTGAACATACTTTGCCAGGCGCAAGATCCTTTAATCCCAGAAGGCTGATCTTATCCGTGGGCTGAATCTTGTCGTAATCGCTAGGATTAGCGAAGGTCAGAGGTAACAATCCTTGTTTCTTCAGATTAGTTTCGTGGATACGAGCGAAACTCTTGACAATGATCGCTCTTCCACCAAGATGTCGTGGTTCCAGAGCAGCGTGCTCCCGAGAGGATCCCTCTCCGTAGTTTTCGTCACCAACGGCCACCCATCTCACACCGTTCTTCTTGTAATGGCGGGCTACGTCCGGCACTTTTCCCCATTCGTTGGTCAGCTGGTTCTTCACCTTGTTCATTTCTCCGTTTTCAGAGTTCACGGCACTGCAATGTCATTATAGTGTCATTTACGTGTACAGTGTTATTTTGTTCGTGAGCTTTGGGCAAATTTTTACTTCTGAACATTTGTCCAGATTTGTACTTCTGAGGATTTCTGATGAACTAGATTCGTATCTAATTTCTACAAGATAATTTGCATAAGACTCGATGTCTTCCAAAACCTGATCACCTGCTATTACATCTTGCAAAATCTGATCAAAGATGCAACTCACGATACATGATATTTTGAAAAAATCTTAAGAGGTTTCGAGAAGTAAACAATGATGAGATCGATCATGAACAAAGTATAAAGATCATATATTAAAATAATCTTGACAGGTTCTGAGAAATAAACGATGATGACGGTCCCGCAAGACACCCTAAATAATGGTCCTTCCTGATATTCTCTAGACACAAGCTGCAGTTCGGAAGATAAATCAGCGCAGCGATAACAGAAGCGGTTTAACTGGAGGATCCGATATAATGTGGTCATAAATTAAAGCGTTAAGCAGTGACACATATTGATGTTGTGACCTGGGTACGTGTCTCAGATTGCATTTCGCGTATCATAACTATGATCATTGTTAAGTTTCTTTTGAATTAAAGACAACAAAAGGGTCATAGATTGATTATAGCTACGTTATCTTCGCTATCTTTCGAGTTATCAAAAATCATGTTTTGCAAATTGATTTTGATGACCTTATCTGCTACCGCACAAATTTCTGATTACGGACTATTTTTGATTCTGGCTGATAACATTGTCTTACCCGATAAACATGTTGTTGGAGATGTTGTCCAAGTGGCCACGGTATTTGAGCCATGGGCCAGCGGCGGAGATGTGGTCAGTGGTGCACTTGCCCTTAACTTTGATCAAAACTGTCAGGTCGGTGAGGTCTTTGCCGTCCCATTTGTCGAACGGTTCTAATAGCTGCAATCTTTCGCTCTTCGGGTTCACGTCGACATTGACTTTGCTACCGTCTGATGGCGGCGCGTCGTAGGTGTCCATTCCTGCGTCGAAACCTTTGCTTGGAAGCTCATCACCTGGAATAATACAAGTTTTCATTATTTATATCGGAAGAATTTATTAACTAGCAAAAGAGTTAATTCACTGGTTTTATATCGTCATCAATCCCTTGTCCTGCATTAAGGATGCTTAACATTTTAAATTTCTCTAGTTGTCTCAACGTTGTAACAATAATTAGCTAGGTGTGAATGACGCAACCCAGAAAATTGTAGGTTAAGGGTCATTTCTAAAACTATTATCACATGCTCTTAGTTCTTGACGAGGTAGCATTTAAATCACCCTGTAGAATTATAAAAATAACACCGATACGATGTTTTCGCTTAGACGTATGTGTGACGTAGCTTGATACTACCACTTGTAGCCTTGACGTCTTATGAAAGAGTTCCACGAGCATTGCCGCTCGGATCGTCTTGACAAATAATTATCACGCGAATTAATAATCCGGACGTAATAAGAACTTTGTTCATTCCGCAACCATAACAGCAAACATTGTACCGTACTGTTATCGGTACACTCATACGAATCGCCTCGTTAAGCAACCGTCGAAACTGACCAGAAGAAAGAATATCATTCCGAAGGCGGATATCTACTCTAGAAAAATACTTCGCAATATTCAGCAATTCATAAATTCGGTGTACTACCACTTTTTATCAACGCGCGTCCAGACATCTATTAGTCTTCAGACGTGTTATGAAACGAATATGATAATCCGTGACTCATGTGCAATTTCATGTAAATTGCTTTTATCACTCTTATCATTCGAATGCTTTTACACAGTGTTTCGATGTTTGCGGGTCGGCCTATAAGCTGAATTTTCTGCGTTTGTAATTAATTTGTGTAGGACTTTAATTGATATGTCTTTATGGGAATTGGGTAGTACAGGTGCTGATGTTGGAAGTTTTTATATGGACTCGCGTTATATGGCCATGTGTTGGTACTGTAATGCGTTAGGCTGGCAGGATTCAGTTTTGCAGCGCGTTAGATTACCACACGTTCGATTACTACGCGTTAGATTACCACACGTTCGATTACCACGCGTTAAATCACCACGTATTGACATTAGAACGTGTTAGATCACCATGAGTTGGTGTTAGAAAACGTATATTACCATTCACAGATATTAGAACGCGTGGATCACGCGTTAAATTGCATGAATAATTATTGTCATCGAGTTTTCTATCTCTACAGCCCCTTACGCGGGGAAATAACGAAAGCCTATTAGCATTTTTTCTGTTACCATCCCAATTATATTAAATTTGTGATAAATGTAGCTTACCAAACGGATCCTTGAGAAGAAATTCCTTGCCATCTTTTCCCTTAAGTTTATCGGCGACAGGATTGAAGTCTAATCGGCCAGCGATCGAAAGGGCAGTGACAAGTTCGGGGCTCGTAACGAAAGCGTGCGTAGCTGGATTGGCATCGTTACGACCAGTGAAATTACGATTGTACGATGTGACAATGGTGTTCTTATCTCCTTTCTTGATGTCTTTACGGTCCCATTGACCGATGCAAGGTCCACAAGCGTTGGCGAGAACGGTACCACCGAATTCGCGAAGGGTTTCCGCCTGAAAAATTGATGGTCACCGCTTTATCATTCCACTCGATGTTTTCGAATTTGGTGATCGTTATTGCTGTCACGTTCGTTTGCGCAACGTAGAAATTCGAGACTCTTTATCGATCTAGCTTATCGATGTGGTGGAAATATTACGGATGGAGAAACATGCAATGTTCTATGTTCGTTTTTGCATTGTTTTTTATGGCGACGATAAACTTTCCGGGAATATTGCACAGCTTCGAGACGATAAAACGAGACTCGTAATTTCTTGAGAAACGAATTCGGTAAATTGTTTGCGTCACAAGCTTTGGAATCGAAATGTTCGTACTCTTTACCGGTTGTCCCTTATTTCCCAACAGAAATTTATACAAATACTTTTATTGTTATAATTCTATTTTTGCAGCAAAAATTTCAAACTCGCTATATTTCATACAAGCCTAAAATTTCCATGTGCTTCGTATACTTTCGTATATTATAAACAATCTATTTCGAAATTCTAAATCCAGTGTCGTTCTTAGAAAAGAACTGCTATTTTTTTCACACTGTCAAAATATATCGATCGAACCCAAATTAAGAATTGGCGCGTGCAACGTTGTTTGCCGTCAAGCTGACATGTACCAATATCTGGCACACCGTCAAAGAATTTAAACTACAATCATCCGAAACGGAACTTTGAAGAGAAACTTACGATTCCGTCACGTTCGATGGTGGCACGGATTTGCTCGGATCCTGGTGTCACATTGAATGCAGATTTCGCTTTCAATCCGTGTTCGAGAGCCTGTTTGGCGATATTCGCGCAACGACCCATGTCCTCGTACGAGCTGTTTGTGCAGGAACCAATGAGACCGACCTTGATCTCGTTTGGCCAGCCATTCTTCTTGGCAGTGTCACCTGGTCACGATTAATTATAAATCATGTACTTATTTTTCATTTTTTATTCGCCGAAACTCTTTGAAGGATGAATTACTTTTATTCTATCGACGGTTTTAAATCTATAATTTAGGTTGTCTGGGTATTGTTGTTTTGTTAGTTTTGACAAGCGAGAACCACTCAGTGGGTTAATTTCGATGGTACTGTTTGATCAAGAGATTTATATGCACATAGATTAGGGATAAGTTAAAGTACCCTAGGTGACATGTAGGTCTACCTATGAAGCAAGTTCTAAATACCAGACATATCATTTTCAGTTCAACATTTGTTTCAAGTTGAAAAAAGTTGAAATTCAAGATGAAATAAGTTGCAATCAGATATGTCTAATCATTTGCGTTCTAAAATTTTGTTTCGACATCTGCATATGAAAAGTTGCAGAACCAGACATGTTTAACTTATGCAAAAGATGAACTGATCAGACGAATTAGCAAGTATAAATAAAACAGGTATTCAAAACACCCAAAACTGGAAATACAAATTTGAGTAGTTGAATAATTAAACACATACCCAATTTAGAGATGGGATGTGCAAGATCGGGTGTGAATGGTCCATTTACATGTGGTTCCAAGGTAGAAAGATCCAGCTCGATGATCTGATCATACTTGGCTCCAGAATCGGCAGTGAGAAGGGTCTCCTTATGTTGATCGGCAGCTGCAGCGATTTCCTTTCGACTAGTCGCCTTGAGGTAGTCCTGCATACGGTAATTGTACGGGAAGATGGAGGTGGTGGCGCCGATTTCCGCACCCATGTTGCAAATGGTGGCCATACCGGTACAGCTGATGCTGTCCACACCGGGACCAAAGTACTCCACGATGGCTCCAGTACCACCCTTCACCGTCAAGATACCAGCCACCTTCAGAATCACGTCCTTGGGGCTGGTCCAACCCTTGAGGGATCCGGTCAACTTGACCCCGATGACTTTAGGGCATTTCAATTCCCACGGTATGCTGGCCATCACGTCGACCGCGTCGGCACCACCCACACCGATGCAGAGACAACCCAGACCGCCTCCGTTTGGTGTGTGAGAGTCTGTGCCGATCATCAGCAGACCGGGGAACGCGTAGTTCTCCAGGATGATCTGGTGAATGATACCGGAACCGGGGTTCCAGAAACCCACGCCGTATTTGGCGCCGGCGGTCTTCAGGAAGTTGTATACTTCTTTGTTGATGTCCTTGGCGCGCTTGAGATCCTGCACGCCGCCGATCTGTGCTTCGATCAAGTGGTCGCAGTGGATTGTGGAGGGCACTGCCACTTTGGGCAATCCTTTAGGGCAAATGAAATGTTACTCGTGGAATTGTAGGGAGGTTTGGATAGGAAGTGGAACTCGGTGTTTAGGTCAGTTGTTAGGTTCTTTGCAGGAACTTTGCGAGTGTTAAGCTTGTTATAGAATGGACAACTTTTGTAGCTATTAAGTTTGTTGTAAAATGACAATGACGATTTGACGTGAAAGGTCTTGACTTTGCAATTATTATTGAGCAAAGTTTATAATAAGAAAAATACGAATCATGGAAGTAGTATTTGAGTACTGGTGATAGTACATTTTCATAAACTTTTGCATTATTGGGTTTGGAAATTAGTTATATTGCTTCTGTATCGACGAAAACATACCGGAACTGATAAATTGCAACATGGCCATTTGAGCAGTGGCATCCTGCATCGCCACACGATCGGGTCGCAGTCTGAGGTAACTTGTACCACGGACAATTTCTTGCTTGTTAGGTTCATCGAGATGGGAGTACAAAACTTTTTCGGACAGGGTCAGTGGTCGGTTCAATCTGTAATAATTTTATCGTTAATAGAAAGGCTGGGAGATTTCAGTTGTCAACTGATATGGCTGGCTGAAAGCTTTTTCAGTTTGGATTTGTCCTTGTTTACACATCTGGGTACTCGTTGAAACTGAGATATAAATGTACAAATGTACAAATGTATAAATTCAAAAATGCATAAATGGACAAATACACAAATGTATAAATGCAAAAATGCATAAATGTACAAATGCACAATTACACAAGTGTACAAATGTGTAAATGTAAAAATCCAGAAAAATGAAGGCATACAAAATTGCAGTACAAAGTCCATAAACGATTCAAGTACCCAACTGCGCAGACAAAGATGAAACATGAGAGCTTCAGCTTGACCCTATTAATGATCAGTTTGACGAGGAAAACATGCTATCATAACTGCAATTGATATTTAAGTTTAATCACCTTTTCTTGACGATTTTGAGATTTTCCTCCAATTTATCATAAGGAAGGTAACTGCTCGAGTCGAATTTGGACATCGCCACTTTTTGAGCGGCGAAGCTCAAGGGGCTGACGCTGAAGCATCTTTGTTGAATATCCGCCGCAAAAACGGCGAACCTCTGCAACAAACATCGATCATTAATTATCTCGTTAATCAAATTAAAATCGGACAATATGGATAGATAACATTCGGGGAATTTCTCGGAAGGATTACCAAAATGAATTGTCTGATTTCGTCATTTTTCTAATAACATATTTATTTTGACGCGGAATGACAACGTCTTATTGACACTGGCAATCGTCAGCCAGCTGATAACGAGAAAGTATTCGCAAACACGAAATTCGCTGTTGTGTAGATAACGTTGCGCGAACAATCGCGTTGCAAAGTGACGCAACAAAATAATTGAACAAACGGTTACAATAATAGAATTGCGTACCTATTTCGATACTTTTTACTCAACTTATTGCATATACATAAGTTCGCGTGACGAAACAAAATTCGACTGTATACATGTAGTTACGTAATACTCGTTTATTCGTTTTCATTCATGCAACGTAATTATACGGCTAGTTATCGCTAATAGCAGAACTTCCGTCATCGATAGTCATCTCTTATCGTTTATTAATTTCGTAGATTTGTCAACAACTCGATAAGGAAAAGGTATTTTTCATTCAACCGTACGCGCCACTGTGCGATGCCTTCTGCGCAGTGGCCGAAAACATAACCTCAAAATCTCTCAAAGATGTTTCAAATTGATGCGTTTCTATATAGCTTTCGAACCAGATTATGTAACGAAATATCATCTGTTATCTTCCAAACTCTTATCGTTATCGTTTCTCGATTTCCTTATTTGAAGTTCGTGCTTCCGAAGTATTTCGAACGGTGGCTTTCAAAATCCCCTGCTACCAATAACAGTTCTCGAAACCCGATTCGCAAAATATTGTTTTGGATATAAAAAATGGGAACGCAACGAAGCAAGGTTGAGATAACGAAAAATAAATGGTATCCTCAATTAATCGCGATTATATTTTTCAAGAAGCTCGGAAAAACATAGTAGAGATTTTTAAAATTGGAACCGTCAATCTCCTTCGAGATGACACGGTCGACCTTGACGAACGGGGTCGTCAAACGCGGATCGATACCGTTCGTTTTTAATTGACGAAAAAATTATTAAGTGGATTTGATGTTCGTACCTGGCTCTTAATAATTCGGGTACAATAAGACATCTCGTCGAGCGATGCCTGCCGTCACGTCGAGAATGATTTTGTAGCAGGCGTAGGGAGGCGCAGGCGCGAGGTGAAATGAACGGAAATAAAAAAAACACTTCTCTCGTGGCAGCCCTTCTCAAACCGGCCACTAGAAGAACTGAGGGAAATTTGGCTTGGCTTCCTCGTGTCGATCCGGTCCAGTCACGCATGCGCCCCTTTCGCGGTTTGCACCAGCGATTTGAATACGAATTTTTCCGGGAACGACATGCGAGCGCCCTCGTTATCGGTCGTATCGAACGAGATACGTGAAAGTGATCTCGTTCGGTGAAAAAAACACGTGTGGCGCAACGATCGCTGGGGGAGTGCGAGGAAACGGCGCCACCGTCGTTATGAATGATAACGTGACGGACGTTGATTCGGACGCGACGCTGAAGGGGGCATCGCGGAGCTATCGATCGCTGTGGATTGAGATAAGTTTCGGGAGTTTTGTAGGAATGTGCAATTTTGAGGGTGTTTTTCGGTTGAACTTGGGATTTTTAGCGAATTATGGGGGTTTGAGAGTTTTTGGGATTTGGAGATCTGGGGAATTTTATAGATGTGACGATTTGGGGGTTTGGGAGTTGTAGGGATTTTGGAATTTGGGGAGTTTGGAAATTGGATAATTGGGAATTTGAAAGGCTGAGAATTTTGAAAAATGAGAATTTGGGAGGTTGAGAATTCGAAAAATTGAGAATTACAAATTTGAGAGTTTGGGAAATTGAGACTTTGCAAGTTTGAGAATTTGGAAATTTGTGTATTTGAAAATTTGAGTAATTGAAAATTTGAATAATTGAAAAATTGAGAATTTGGAAATTTGAGTCTTTGAAAATTTGAGTATTTGAAAAATTGAGAATTTGGAAATTTGAGTAATTGAAAGTTTGGGTCTTTGAAAATTTGAGTAATTGAAAGTTTGAGTCTTTGAAAATAAAAAAATTTTGAAATTTGTCCCTACGAAAATATCAGGATCCCCAAATCTAGAAATTAGAAAACTTGTCCATTATTCAGAAATTTTAGGGAACTTGAGAATTGAGTAACTTGAAGGTTTACTATCCAAAATTACACCGACCATAATTTCAGCAATTCAACTGTACGATAGTCCTGAAAGCGTTGAGACTAAACAGACTCCCGGATACCATCTATTATTAACCAACCAGAGAAAAATGTTAGTTACGTTGCAAGAACGAATATACGATGACATATACAGCAGTACATCAAGTTAATTCCTACAGTTTCAATGTCTAAACTGTTCGTAGCGATAAGATATTAGCAGTTAATATTCATGCGTTCAGCACGAGTTTCGTCATCGTGCAAGAGTCATACTCATAATTGGGAAATACGTGGCGATAATGTTTGATACCCTAGATTAGTTTTTATCTAAAGATTCAATTACAATGATTTACCAACGTGTTACACGGGAGAGGTTCTAAAACGGGAAACTTTTCCATCGTTTAATAACTTGTACGTATAATCCTGTTCCAGATTACTGTGACGTAATTATCGTATTTCAAGTAGATTATGGCAGAAGTTGTCCTATAGACGAGTCTTGTATTTGTTTTATAACTACTTGCACCTTAGGTCTCTAACTCTGTATAGATAACGAAGCATATCATAAGTTTACAAAAATATCTGTGACGATTCCTATCAATGCTTAATCAGATTGACCATGTTATGAAATTACGTTGTGATGTTGAGTTACGTTACGTGATTCCACTTCGGGCTACCTTTGTACTTATACGGTAGTAACATAAGGGGATATCAAGCTTTTTCATCTAATCTGATGTGCTGGAAGAATTGACACAAAAATGAAGTACGAAGGTTACTATTTTATGGAATTTTTTTTAATTAGGGTTTTAACATTTTTGTGTTTTGAGAGGTTAGGGGTTTACGACTTTTGCATTTTTCAAGGGTGGAATTTTGGGAGATTGGGGTTTCGGGACTTTTGGATTTTTCAAGGGTGGAATATGGGGACTTCTGGATTTTGCAAGGTTGGGATTTTGGAAGAATGGGTTTTGGGGAGTTTTGGGTTTTGCAAGGTTAGGATTTTGGAAGATATTTGGAGAATTTTGTATTTGGCAAAGTTGGGTCATCTTTATTTCTTTCCAACGATGTCAATCTTTTTATTCGTGTTGTACGCTGTCAATCTTGTCATCCGTTTCAAACACTGTCAATCTTTATTTCTTCCATACGCTGTCAATCCTTTTATATCTTTCACACGATGTCAATATTTTAACTCGTTTCATGCACTATCAGTTCTTTTGATTCATCCTGAAATAGCTGCGATTGGATGATTGCGTTGGAGGATCGTGATTTTGAAAGTGCGGGTAGAAAACTTTCGACTTGAAAGTAGAGATACATTCTACGTTGAAAGGTAACCGATGATTGATCAGAGAACGTAGAACAAACACATCGATAGCTTTTTTTTCTTCGAAACAAACGATCGCCTTGGAGGCGAGCTAATTACTCTAATGAAACGGGATCGATCATTTCTCTTCCGAGATGCCGGATGTGATTCATAAAAGTATCCTGGGAACGGACGTTCGTTTTCGATCGGAAGAACATTTTGCAAAAAGGTTCCAATTTTTATTCTTTTACTGCTGTATTCGTAGTTTAATAAAGGAATCATAATGCTAGCTTCGTCGATGAGTTCTCATTTATGACATCAAAAATATGACGATTGTTGCAGTGTCTGCTTTGTTGAACTGTAATTATAGAGGGTGATCTAAATATCTGTGAGTGCAAGTGATCTGAGAGAAAAGGCGTGTAATCCTTTTCTGCGAATGCGTAGGAACAATAAAATGTCCTTTCCTAGTAGTATGAGCTCAATAACGGAATATAGATCCTTTTTTGTAGAAGTCTTGATCAGAATCACGTCCTCTACCAGAAATAAAAGTAAAAGCTTGCCAAGTCTATTTCTGATATTTGTCGTGTAAAAATAAATGTTTTTCACTGTCGTTCTTCTTTTGTCAAAGATTCTATAAATAATTAAACCCTAAACAAGTTTATTCAGATTTCTTAAATAATTATGATTGTTCCTCAATAAGTTCAGGTTTCATAAACAGTCAAATTCAATCCTAACAAAGATTTCTCTGATCAGAGAACCCTGTCTAATTAATTTAAAGTGCATAATCAAAGGGAATAATTCCAAAGTTAAATTTGCTATAACGAAGTGAGTTATAACGAAACATGTAAGGTTACCATTGTCTAAACATTGATATTTCGTAAGACGAATTAGCGTTGGCACGCGTCCGAATTCCATCGAGCTCTTTGTCATCGCGCGGACAATCGAGAGTCGAATAAAATCGATCCACCGTTGCGCACGTAGGGTTAAGAGGGTATTATAACGAGATTACACGAAGCAGAGAGAAGGCTCCTTGTGGGTCCTTGACATGATTAACTCTTGTTGTAGGTGGACCATGTTTCGACACCGCTCGCGTTGATCCTGCTTGTTTGCTCCATCGACCTGTCCTTTTCTCGTCGATTTTATAGTAGTAAACAAATTCTGTTCTTTTTTCAACGATCTTATCCGATCCTCGATATAATACCCTCTCGACGACAATATCATACTCCAATTTCGAATAAATAACATACACGTCGAACATTTCAATTCTGCGAACATTCGACTGCTACATTTGTATTCTTCTTTGAAATTGATCTCGGAGTGTCCTTTTTTCAGTCAGCGTTCTTTTATAATTCATTGTGATCTGACAAGTTTATTGTGACAAGTTATTCGATAACGTGGGTGTTATCGGTGCAAAATTATTTTGAAAACCTTTTCAATTGTTACAGTAAGTTTTATAATGATTACGTTTTTCGATGGAGTCGTTAATCGAAGGACTTTCGCGCACTGACTCTCGAGAAATTACGAAACTCACCGTTTCAAGGGTGAGAATTAGCTCCATGCGTTTCAAAGATGGCAACGCGACGGAACAATGACACACAGTTTCTTTGCAGAATCTTTCCAAGACATAAACAGTATATACAGCCTTGCAACTATATTTGTATCGTTTATGGAAAACCGAAGACCTGCAACAGTTCTCTGACTAATTAACAAGCTTGTAATTGCTTCCGTGATTTTCTCATTCGGCGAGACAGCTGTGCTAATTGGTAACCGTAATTAGTAGCTTTGCTACGCGAGGACAACTCATTTAGCGTCGAACGGCCGTGAAAACTAGCGGCTCAAGTATGGAAACTGCATGAATTTTGTATTTGGGATGCGTAGGAATATTTTTTTGATAGGTAAATAATTTTTTTAGCTGTGGAGATTTTATGTGGGGAAGTGCAGTTTGGAATTTTTTAAAATTGGGATTCCGGAACTTTTGGAGCTTGGTTGGGTTTTGGATTTTTGGGGATTGGGGTTTGGAGAGTTTTTGATTTTGCAAGGTTGGGCTTTGAGGACTTTTGGATATTGCAAGGGTGGAATCTGGAAACTCTTGGATTTTGCAAAGTTAGGATTTCGCAAGGTTGGGATTTAAGGAGTTTTCAATTTTGCAAGTTTGGGATTTTTAGATCTTTCGATCTTCTAAAATTATGATTTGGGATTCTTTGAACTTGCAAAGAATTTTTGAAGATTCACATCGTGACTTCAAGTTGTCTCCGTAACCTAATACCTAAAAATGCACAACTAAGCACCAATCTCCAAGCATCCATACATTTGAATACGAAATTTCCGGACATGAAGACAATGCAGTTGAGTGTAAATTTCGTGGTCATACATAAAATTTGGCGTATGTCCTTCTCATTACAAAGAAAACGAATCGAACCTCGCCGAAAGTAAACGAGTTTCGACGTTATCTTTCGAAGGTCTGGGTTAGGTTTTCGCCGGGAGAGCGGCCTTGTCGATTCTACAATGTCGATACTATACGATCGTTCGGGTTAACGAAACGGGGGCACATTAAAAAGCTGGCGCCAGGATACGTTGCATCACCATCTTGTTAGTCGTTCCGGCTTCGCACGTTGTAAAACGTTGAATATCAGCTATTCGAGCGCATAAAACTCGAAGAATTCCTTATCTCGATGGAACGACGTTATGTCTCTTAAATTAAAAGTGCTGTGACGAAATCGTGGAAAAGTAAAGATTTTCCGCTTCCTGAACCAGAACTGGGGAGAAAGGAGGAATAGTATTTGCGCATAGTAGTCGATGACTAATACGTTCGGTGTTGAAAAAATGTCGAATCGTACTTGTCAGTGATATTTATGTCGATTGTGAACGGTGAGTAAGTTCGCCCTCGCAGGATTTAGAGAATATGTCATGGCACTTGGAATTAATTATACACTCTTGCAATTATGTGTGGTGTACCAATGATCTAACTGTAGGTTACATTTTAGTCAGATTACTTTGCAATTGAGTACCTAGCTGTGCTGTTGTGTATCTGACTTAGGAGTTGAGTATCTGACTATGAAGCTATGTATCTGACTTAGCAATTGAGTATGTGACTATGAAGCTATGTATCTGACTTAGCAATTGAGTACCTGGCAATGCAGTTATATATCTGACTTGGCAATCGAGTACCTAACAATGCAGTTATGTATCTGTCTCAGCAATCGATCATCTGACTACTGAGCTATGTATGTATCTGAACTAGCAATCAATTATCTTGACTACACAGTTGTTAACCAACAAGTACCTGAATCTTCTGAAGATAATTTCTGAAATCTTCATGAAACACCAATGAAAATAATAACTACCAAACGCCAACAATTGTAGGTATTGACTGTGACACTCTTGATAGAAGAAAAAAGAGTCACAACGGGTGATTACATGATACGTCAACGTTTTCCACGATTAATCACCAGCATGGCGGGGGTGTAATTCCGTAAATCAGCCCCAGGCGAATTGTTACTTTCGCCGGGATGGCCCAAGGCGATGTTCGACTAACAGGAATCGACGGAGACAAGCGACTAAACGTAGTAGAAACGCAATCCACCTGACAGACTAATGATCGTTTTGTAAGACTAATTCATGTGCTCGGATCAACAACCGATTTTCCACGCGTGCACGTTAGGGAATTATTTTCACGTAACCGGGGAAAGGTAGCGTGTGTTTTTGTCGAGAGAATCACGGCTTTAGATCAAGGCGAGCTACGTTGCTGTTTCGCCGAGCGTGTGGATTGACCGTGGCGATTATTCGACCGTGAAGATCGAGATATTCGCGAAAACGAGGGGAAATAATTACTTTATTCTGCGAGTTGTGCTCGGAAATGGGTAATTTTCTCTTGTCGTTGATATTGACAAAGTTATTCATTTTGATCAAATTGTGGCAGAAGAAGAGTTTGTTAAATAGACATAAATTTATTAATACAGTTTTATAGAAAATAAAAATGTGAGCATGTGGAGATAGACTGAAGAGTAACTGAACAAAAATAGCTAAAATGAATAATAAAATAGAATAATTTAATATCAATTAAAATCACTCCCTTGTAAAGAATATATCACACCCCCAAATTACAATTGAATGATCCAAAAATTCTGCAAATAAACGTCCATAAATTATTCTAATTCCATAAATATCGAATAATTTTTGAAGCAACCATCCACAATAATTGTCATCCCACAGTTCCATTCGCATCGAAGCTTTGCTATGGTTTACAGTGTCCCAGCATGAATTATGGAAATGTGCTGATGTTTCGACGAAACTTTGATTAACGAGTCCTCCGATGGTAACATATTCGATCGAATCAATTTCGAACGGTTAATCAATCTCCATTTTCGGCGAGATTGATCCCGTGACTATTGAAAACGAGAATCCTATAGGATCAACCGTGACGACACCCGTGACTTGTTAGGCGATGATTCACTATAGCGATTGCACTAGACTTTGGACAAGTTTACGGATAAGGACAGCGAACTTGCTTTTATGAACGGTTTGTATGGGACACACGTAGCTGTTGCATTTCACTTGCTATACGGCTTCAGATATTTCAGATACAAGGTTTTCTGTCATTGGTAAAATTGGAAAGACATTTTGAATTTGAGTTTTGAAAGCATGTGATCAGTGCTGATCAGCAGACTGTTTTTGTTGAATATACATTTAATGTATTATTTATAGACTTTAATGGTATACAAGGAATATTGAAATTTATTTAAAGTGTAGATTTAAAAGTTACTATTATAAATTATCAGTTCCTAGAAAGTCCTAAAAAAAATCGTGATCGGTACAAGATCACTCTCGTTCCAGATCGATCATTCTTTCTAATCTTACCAAAGACGATGACTAGGACACGTATCAACTTTCTTTCCTGACTACAACGCCTTTGAAAACTGGATTCTTTCACCGCCGTTTTGTTTTTATTCGCTTTTTGTGGGGCACTCAGACGTGAGTTGACAGCAATTAAATCTTTGCGAACCTGCTATTTCCCAGTGGGATCTGTTTCGTGTCAGCGATACGTGATTACAGAAGCACAAACACTTTTTAGTGTTGAACTATTTGGTGTATTGTTCAAGTTTCGAGATTTGGGGATTTAGGGATTTCGGGATTGAAGGATTTGCAAGTTTAGAAATTTTGGGAGTTGGAAATTTGGGGTCTTAGGAATTGGGGGAATGTGGGAATTGGGATATGTGGGAATTTGGGATATGGGGAAATTGGCATATGTGGAAATTGGGATATGTGGAAATTGGCATATGTGGGAATTGGGATACGTGGGATTTGGGATATGTGGAAATTGGCATATGTGGGAATTTGGGATATATGGAAATTGGCATATGTGGGAATTTGGGATATATGGAAATTGGGATATGTGGAAATTGGCATATGTGGGAATTGGGATATGTGGAATCTGAGATATGTGGGAATTTGGGATATGTGGAAATTTGGAATATGTAGGAATTTGGGATATGTGAAATTTAATTGACTTTTGAAGATCTGAGAATTAAAAATGTCGAGAGTACCCACGTATAAAAGCCTCTTGAATGTCTCGAATTCTCTGGACGTCCCATTAATAATATTCTCTCCTGTTATATATTTTGATCTCTCAATTTTATTATAGACAGACATATTACGATCACACTTTCACCGACAAGTTATGAAATCATAATCGATAGACGATAACGCTTCAAGATTTAAGAGATCACGTAATCGTACCACTTCAGCCACCATTCAGTGGCAGCAAAACTCCTTTATCTGCGATTTTAACAGATCTTTAGATCATAAACGCGAGTAAGTCTCCAAGGTCTGACAACAACCTTGATTAGAGTTTCTGGTTAATAAATGCACAATGGTTCACATTATGCGTGACGCAAGAGAGACGTACTCCAAACATGAAATTACTTTCAAATGACTGTGCGAAAAGTAGTCTTTTGTGCTATTGGCGTAGGTTGTAGGTTAAAATAACACTATTCAGCAACGATAGCGTAATATATTGTAGAATGAATAGAGCACCTTGATCATCACTGAAGGATGATGGAAGACGAAACCATTTGAAGCCTCGGGAAAAAAACAAATCGTGAATGGATGAAAGAACTGAGAACTGTGGATAATTTTACCACTTTACATTCCTTTCTAATAGTTTGAACGTGAGGAAGACTTTATTAATTTACTGTATTCAAGTTCTCTATGGTCTTAATTTTTCGAATCATATTTTAAAGTCATGTTGGTGGACTTGTGGATGTTTATACTTTTGGGATGTTATAATAACCCTGTAATTTCTGCATCTCTGTATCCCTATATCTTTCTATCTCTACATACATCTTTGTATCCCTACATCCCTCTGTTCTATAAAGAGCTGCACAGCCTAATGCAAGAACCTTAAGCCACATCTGAAATCGTAGAAGTTTATAAAGTTTGTAACTCTATACAATATAAAGACCCGAAGGAGGCTGCATTGTCAAGGTCCTAGCAGCTCCTTCGTTGATGCAATGAGATAAGAATTTCACAGGATAATTTACGACATACATATATATACATGCTTGACTCGTAATACACGCAACGATTATGCACACTCGATCCTATGCACGTGACCATAATGGACCGAAGGTAAACTTCATTTTCTGGATTCTGCTTGTAAGTGATTTTACAGATTCTGAAATGAATTATGTGGATCGACGAATTAAGAAGAAACGTATGGCTTTGCTGTACCTGTTTGATCCGTTAATTTTTACTTCGATCTTTATCTGGCGCGGCTCGATTAATTTAATGATCTCGAACGAGATAATTAGCGGAACGACACGTTTATACTTCTTTATTAATCTCGATGTTATTTTTATTTCGGTTCTTTAAAATTGTATTGAAGTTGTACAAATTTGTCCTTTAAAATTGTTCAAACTGATTATTTCAAAATTTTTGTCTGAAGCTGTATTTTGTGCATGAAATATTTCAGCCTCAAATTTAAAACATAATATGATATAATCTTAATCTTCTTTATGAGCACATATTATCTCAATCGATTCTGCAAAATTTCCCTTGATTCTCCAAAATTATAGTTTCGTACACGAAATGTTTCAGCTTTAAACTTAAAGCATGCTATCATATAATTTTACGGAATTTCACGCTGTGAAAACACAGTACAATACAATTTCACGGAATTTGCAGTACAGGGTAAAGAGCACTAATTAATCCATAAATCGTCCCCTCCGTCAAGCTGAACATCGGTATATCAAATTTTTTAATTACACCGTGTTCCTTTGTTGACGATCTCGGGTATCTGAAAAGCGTATCGTCTCGCGTGCCTCGTCTCGACGATTCTACACGATTCTTCAATTACACGTTAACAGATCCATTTTCGTCCGGGTGTAACTTCACCTTATTGAATTCGTTGGGCGGTTCGAAATCGTTTTACGTAATCGATTCGTGATCCACCTTCGAACGCATTTCGCTTTTTCGCATTCCGGCACCGATGGTGTGCTGGTAGCACCCAAGATGTCCGCTCGTAGGACCATGTTCTGCCTCCACTTTCTCCACAATTACGTCACACGACGTTTACCATGGCACCCCATCTCTACAACCATGGATCCTTTCGATACACACACATTCGTTGCCGTAAAATTTTCGGTAATCACATACTCGATATACATACTTCAAATTTGCATATGTGTTACTAAATGGGTAAATTAATTACTGTTCGAGTTACAGAGTACGGTGTAATAGTGTGACGTCACTATCAAATTGATTAATATCATGTTTATATTAATATGTAACACATGTAACATATGTTTATATTTCAAATATGTAGCATATGTAACATATGTTTATATTATACATATGTAGCATATGTAACATATCATGTTTATATTATACACATGTGACATATGTAACATATCATGTTTATATTATACACATGTGACATATGTAATATATCATGTTTATATTATATGTTACACATGTAACATATGTTTATATTTCAAATATCTAGCATATGTCACATGTTTATATGTATTATGCATTTGTGACATATGTAATATATCATGTTTATATTATATTTTACACATGTAGCATATGTAACATATCATGTGTATGCCTTTTCCAAGTATCGCCTTTTATTAATTTTCCGGTTATGCGGATGGCACGCGTACACCAATTACCGTTGTTTAGAATACTGTCATAAAAGGTCATATAGTGCAAACATTGTGTAACAATTGGCGGACGCGAGTCTGGCACAAATCTATGTGACCATGAAAATATGGATCGCGTCCGCCGTCGGATGAACGCACGAAATGTGCTCAGTTCCTAGTGAAATTGTAGACGAGCCAGTACAAAAGTAAACACGTTTCTCCGAGTGAAGTTTCGTTAAACCACTGCTGCATAATATTGCAGTAAAGTTAATAAAATTATATTACAACTTGTAAAATATCAGTTACGTAAATTGAAAAGATAAAATATTTATCATCATGCCTGATTTTACAAAATATTCTTGTACCGAAATATTTATAATTATAACTATGATTTTTTTTGTATGTTTGGTCATATTTTTTGTGCTTACAGTAGTTTATTTTTGGTTCTTTTTTCATTTTTAAGACATCTTTGTTAATTCACTGTTAGACAAATGAACGATGGCTTTAAATGACCACGGGGTAATTAACCTGATTAACAATGGCGACATCGGGTGTCAGAGAATTTTAAATAATTCTCTAAAATGTCAAGCATTACGTACGACTGAGAAGAACGTAGACCTTAATTGCATTCGCTAGAGAAAGGTGAAGGAATCTTCAGAGAGTTTATATTGATCGCGAAGTTTGCAGCGTCCGTGATCCTTATCATTTATCAAACACCGTCGATAATATCAGTTTCGTGGAAAAAAAAAGAGATCGTCTCTGAAAAACTGTAATCGAAAGCGGTCGCTGCAAATTCCCCAGACAGGCATTTATTAAAGGTAACCTCGTGTATCGCAATTCGAACGGTTCGTCGCCGCAATTTCACGTGTGCAAGGACGCCAGTTAAAAGGAAGCAATTAAATTTGAAGAGGAAGGACGAAAAGGTATTTTAATGTGTCATTTTCTTCTTCATAACGGTGCTCGAAGGACAAAGTTGCGAAATTAACGAGTCTCATCGTACCAGAATGTCCCCATCATTAAATAGGGTATTTCTTCTTTTGTTGTTTCCGTGTGAAACCCGTGATAATCGATTAAATTCTAACGTTGTCTCGACTCTATACGAATTATGATTTCGTAATGCCGGTATGCAAACACGTGTCACGTAAATTTCAAAGCTTTTAACATCGCGGATAACAAGGTTTTACACCGTCAGTTATGTTCTGTCGTACTTATGACTGTGCTAAATTTAAATACACCTTTGACAGGGTGGTAAAAAATGGTACTTAGGGGACCTTCGAATACAGAGCTGCTTTAATCAAATTTATCAACTTCATTGCTCGTTTTCGACCAGCTTTTTCTTGCTCATTTTAGTTTCATTTTTCGGCCGGAGATATTTTTTCGCACACCTCTCGATTGCTGACCTTTTGATCCACGCGTGTGAATACGGCTCATTTTGTGTAATTAGTACTAATTTCGGAATTTCGACATTTCTGTTGGCACGGAGCTCTGAATTCTTTAGTATTAATTAATTTTTAGATTCGTAGGTTCGTAGGTTCTTAGATTTTTAGATTTTTAGATTTTTAGATTTTTAGATTCCCAGATTCTGAAATTCTCAGATTTCGTGATTTCCAAATTTCTCAGTATTCAAACTCGAAAATTCCCTATTTTCCAAATTTCATAAGTACCCAATTTCCCAAGCTTTAATTCCCTATTTTTCAAATTTCATAAGTCCCAAATTCCACAAGTCCTTAATTTCTCAAGTTTCAAATTTCATAAGTCCCAAATTTCTCAAGTTTCAAATTCCATAAGTCCCAAATTCCACAAGTCCCAAATTCCACAAGTCCCAAATTCCACAAATCCCCTATTTCTCTGAATTCCCTAATTTCCCCAATTACCAATCTCACCAACTGTAAATTTCAAATTTAAAAATCTACAATTTTCTAAATATCCAAAACCCATTTTCTCATCCCTATCATCGCTAGTGTGATCAACCCATCATGTCAGCAACCCACAAATCCTAGTTACTCCACCACATCCGAATACGCCATTCGGTTTTCACCAAATGCTCTCCACCAAATTCCATTCGTCTGCGATCACATTTCATCCGTGTGCTGCCGGTTGTTATCGAATGCAAATAAGCTCTCTCTCGTGCGAGAACTTTCGTATCACAAAGGAATCGGCTCGTCAAGAATCCACTTGGCTGAAACAAGTAGCTCGAAGCCCTCGGGGCTTATCTCTGACATGCCTTTGTCGACATCTTAGGATTTACTGCCGTTTCGTTTCCTACATTCAAGGTGTGTATATCGTTATTCCCTTTGACCAATAAAACATTTTGAAAATCTGATGTTTTGCAAAAGAATACGAAAAGATACGATCTAGATAACAAGGTAATTTTTTTCATTCGCTGAAGTGATGCTTCGTTACTTTCATAATTAAAGATCCAATCTTTACGAGTCTATTCTATAAAACTATTAAAGCGTTTTCCCCTGTAATGGTCAATTAAATTTGCATACTGTGAATCTAGTAAATTGTATGTAGTTAATGTTGGCTCATTTCTCTTGGATTCAGATTAGTTGAATATTCACTTATTGTAATAAATGAAAAAGTCACATACCCGTCTCTTGATTTCTTTTGTAAGGTAGGTGAAATTAGTGCAAAGATTTATATAATTTTAATATTTTCGTAGACATCTTGAAGATTCGAAAGGACAAATTATCCTAATTTTATTAATTTCGTCGAACGTTCCTTGTTGCGTTTTGTTCTTTTTCCTCCAAACGTGAAACTGTCTGCGGAGCAGTAAAATCGGTGAACAGTGACCTTTTATATTATGCATGGGCAACGTACGCTCGAAAATATGGCTTATGGTGGCAGAGCGTGTCTTTGTAACTTTGTCCTTACGTAACCGTCCGTAACTTTATATCCTGCCTTTATGTGGCCCTCAGGTACCTGGGCGTGGTTCTTTTTCCGCCATAAGTTTCTTTTATATCGAATGATCGTTGCAGATCGATCAATCTGCACGCTTCGAACGATATAGACATATTTCTTGCTTGAAATCGAACAGAAACCCGCTTGTCCGTTTCCTTTCGAGATTTTAATCTCCGGACAATACGGTACACCGTATATTTATGCCCTTCTTAATATTTATATCACCGTGCTCTCGATACATCGCCTGCTTATTCCGATATCTTACGCCTTGCGGTATATCATTTTGATACATCGCTTATTCCACCCGAGGAAATGTCTCTTTCCTGTGTTTTACAGGAAATTAGGTTTTACGTGCTTTGGGGTTTGCTAATTTTAGGTTAGGTTAGTTTTACAGAAAATTTGGGTGTTTTACATTCAGGTTTGTAGGTTAGGTTACGTTGGATCGGTTGTTGAAAAAATTAAGATTACAGTTTTTATGTGTTTTTTAGGTTTCTAGGTTTTAGGTTTGGTTATAATTTTTTTATGTTTTGCTCCTCAAATTTGAGCACCCCAAATCCCTAGGTCCTAAAACTTTCACATCCCCAAATCTCGAGATGCTGAAACTTCTGCGTCCTCAAATCTCTATACATGTAATCCCTCAACTATAAATCCTTGTAACACCCACAGAAATCGAAAAATCCAAAAATTGCAAGAATGAAATTTCGGTCACACCGTGAAATGTCCACTAATTCGCGAACGTGAAATCATTCGATTAAAGTATTCAGCGCTCATATTCAGCAACTGGTAGTCGCATGTCCGCCTTACCGACCTTGCGTGTCTCCGTGCTCCTCTCATTGTTTCGCCGTGCGATATTTCGGCGCGGACAGAACGCGAGAAGGTCGATCCGCGTGTAAATTACGAAGACGTGGTTACCAGGTCGACGTTGAACCACGAGATTTCACGTGAACGCATTGTGTTTTGACAGATCGGGCACGATAGCGGCGGCGGCATTCGCTTTATTTGCAAGTACAAGTTCACCGTTCTGCGCCGTGAATTCGTAAGATCATCTTTCACGGTTTTCCGTGACGTGCGCCGTCGCGTCATATAGCCGACGCCTGCCACGAAATGTTCGCCGTCAATCCGCGCTGGATTTACTTTAATTCCCATTTACGTAACGGAAATTTGACAAGGTAGGTATGTGCTTGATTTTTTTACGCTTTCTCCCGGGACCATTTAACTGCGAAATCAAATTGACCGGTCGGGGCCACGAGATGTTATGGAATTTTTTTAATAGGTTCTATTTAAAACACGATCTTGTAGAATGTAACTTTGGTAACTTCTCCGGTGAGTGCTTCTATTATCGATGTTGATAGTCTTCGATTATTTTAATTTTAATTAAAATTTATTTAATTTCATGTAGATTCATGTGTTCTATTATAGAAATGTACGTTATACGTGTGTGTCACACATGTACATCATACATGTATGTTATAAATGCACGTACATTATATGTTATGATTTCAAGTATAAGGGACTATGTATTTAAACAAATATAACACTGATAGTATATAATAAGAAAAATTAATAATAATATAATAAGAAAATTACATAAGAATTTTTCGTTTCTTAATCAGATTTGTATTAATGCACCTGTCCGCAAAGTTAATCGATTAATTACGGTAATTCATAATTTTGACAGTATCGTTTTTTATTTGGTGCAATCCTGAGAAAGGTGAAACAGATTCAGTGATAGAGTCTTGTTTTTATTGATACGTGCGAATTATAAATGTAAAGATGGAGATGCTAAATACTGGAATCGGTAAACAGCGCTTTTGGACCTTTGCTCGAGTATGTCAAATGTTGATATACAGGGTGTCTTTGCAATTTCAGTAAAAATTTTTTCTACTATTTCTGATATGAGCATCTGTTTAATCGAGTTACAATTTAAACTTGGAATTAAAATACAAGTATCAAAAATAGAAAAACTCATTATCAAAGTTCACCATAATTTGTCATTCTTTATTAAAAAAATTAAAACTTGTGTATCAAAATTAGCTACTAATAAAATATATTAAAACCTAGCGATCAAAATATTTAAAAATATTTTACCATAAGTCAAATTAAAACCTGTTTCAGGAATTGCATAATCTATGAAATGTACAAAATTTCAAAGCCCAGAAAATTAAAAAATTTGACAAACTGCGAGTCCGTAAATCTATTCGAAACCAGCGATTAAACCAACAAAGGGAAAAAGTATTTTCTCGTAACGAGTTTGAAATCGTTAGAGGTGCGTCAGACCCACGGCACAGAGTTTGTAAAAGGCGGCACGGTCAGCTAAACGCCCACCAGGTGGTAGGTGTCTCCTGTTTTCAACCGATCACGGCCTTTTTGCGTTAGATGCAATTTTCTAAGAGGTTCCTTTCCCTCGTCTACGCGTGCATTGTCGTTGCACCAGATTGCCCGAAGCACGGGAATGATGGACACGTCGCTTTTCTTTTATCGTCAACCTGACGTGGAAGCAGCGTCCAACGGCTATCAATATCTGTCTTACGGTTGGATTTAATCTTTGGAAACGTACATTTCAACCGGTACGTTCGAAATATTATTTGTGTAATATTTCATAAAACGATCTTCATTTCTATTTTGGTTTGAAAGTACAATATTTAAGTTTGAGTTTGAGTACAATATTTATTTCAGACGTAATAAACGTTCTGTAGGATGTTTCATTTTTATTATTTGAAAAAGACGAGACAATATATTCGATTAATAGGTCGAACTCGGCCCTTACTCAATTACATAAATGCCTACACATAAATCGTAATATCTTGCAGTGATTAATCAATAATCCTTACAGAATTCATCGTCGAAGCAGAAATAATTACATGGTCTGCAGAAAGAGTTCTGAGCGTATAAAATAAAGACACCGCTGAAGAATCGCGTACACGACCATGAAGATAATAAAGCAGAGAAGAGATTCGTCAGGTTAAAAATAAAATATTATTACGAGAAGAGAGTCACGGGACCTTGGAAGGAAAGTTATACCGCTGGAAACAGTCTCGTCAAAAATTATGCATCGACCAGGATGGTTACGAAGGGTCTTTCGAAAGGTAGCAATAATTCATTGAAAATTTATCGCTCGAAACGTGCCGATTCTATGTGGTAATCATAAAGTCCGCCACGGAAATCACGGCTGAACCGTTGTTTGTCGCTGTTCTGGAAAGTGACGTAACTCGTAGGAAGAAACTGCAATGGAGAGATACGTGAACGCAGACCTGGATACGGGACGACCTTATCCAGGATGATTCACCTGAATACATCTTGACCGGAGTGCGTGGGATCGTGGTTTATCGGGAAATCGGGTAACATGGACCCAATTCGAGATGCTGTGTGTTCAGCGACCTTGACTTTGTACTTTTGTACATTTGTAAATTTCTGCAGTTTTAGGTTAGATTCTTAGGTATGAATGTTGCTGTGCTTCCTCCATAAATATCATTCTGATCCTTCTGGTTGATTTTTGTAGGTCCTCCATGAATATTACTTTTGTTCCTCCATAAACATCATTCTGATCCTTCTGGTTGATCCTTGTAGTTCTTCCACACATATTTTTGTAGGTCCTCTATGAATATTACTGTTGTTCCTTAACAAACATTTTGATCCTTCTGTTGAATCGTTGTGGTCCTCCATGAATATTACTGTGGTTCCTCCACAAGTATCAATTTGATCCTCCACCACAAATATTTTTATACTTCCTCCACAAATTATTCTTCCAAGAATATCATCTTTCCACAAATGTCATCATGATTCTTCCAAAAAATATTCTCCTGGTTCCTCCACCATTGTGGACGTATAAAATTGATCAACAGAGAAGTGAAAACATTTGTTGCACAAACTTAGCTTGAATTTCTAGCATTGACTTTTCATCGATTCACACCCAAGTTCCTTTTATCGGAAAATCGAATCGATTAACTATATCTGGCACACCATTATACTGTCTCTCGGAACTGTTCTCATGACTCAATGACGATGTCGATGACAATCTCTTTCCTACGATCGGCGAACAGACAGTCGGATATCTACCCTTTTTTGGTTATCGACTCGATTGGATCTACCCTCACGATTTAGTGAATTTCTTTGCCATTTAACGTAGCTCGAGTCATTCTTTGTAGTTCATGCGTGATCGTAAGCTTCTGTGAACCTTTAGTTTTCAGGGCTGGAAATTTGAAAGTTGAAAATATTTTGGTTCGTGTAGTTCAGAATTTTTAGCGGTGAGATTTGCTTTAAAATTTTATTTTCTAAGAAACTTGAAGTTCGTAAACCAGGAAACAGATAAATAAATTCATGTCTAAGTCTATTTCTGAAATTGATGATTAATAAACGACGAACGTAAGTAGTAATAAAATTCCGAAAGGTTCGGAACACGGATGAGAATAATGTTTGAAGCAACGTTATTTCATCGTCATTGCCTCGTTCCGAGATGCGTCTATTTTGGAATCGTCATCTCAGCGTAAAAACCTAACTCGCTTATAATTATCGACGACCGATGGATATAGGCACATTGTATTTGATCCATTAGCGGGAACCAAGATGATACGAAAATGCTCGCTGACGTAACGCAACGTCGCGCGAAACGGTGATCGTTGTTGATTAGCATACATCGCTGATTAATCTGTCCGCATGAGAGTTTATCGTGCATACCGGATAAACCGGTAAACACGCGTGCAACATCGCGAAGAGGATAACTCGCTGGAGAGTAGTTGAAGTCAGGCGTTCGTGACGCGTGCCTCTTTGATCGACCGTCATTCAGGTACCAAACGGTTTTTGCTGTTTTTCGAACGATTACATTTTTAGAGAGCGTGGAGAACGTTATTGGTTAGGGTAGTGATGGGCAAGCAGTGCCACTGTTGAGGGGGAATCGTACTGGGCGTGCTGTGGCTGGGTGCATTCGTGGAGATTTGTATTTCTGGGGTTGGGATGCAGTTTGGAAATTTGAACTTTTGCAAATTTTTGATAGTAGAAATTTGCGCGATGGAAGTTTTCAAATTTATTGCTAAATTTGCAGATTTCCAATTTCCATTTCCCAAATTTCCTATTTCCCAATTTTCTTATTTTTCAAATTTTTTAATAGCTATCTTGATTTGATATGTGGTCATCATAAAAGGTGCATTGTAGTATGCGATCCTTGATAACCTTTCTCCATGTTTATTATTTGCAGAAAAATCGTATTGGATAACATTTCTTGATAATAAGCGTACTGTTTAAAATATTTATGTTGATGTCTCAGTGCATGCAGCAATATGTTATTATATCATATGTTATATTATTATCACATCATCATATGTGAATACTTGTAATATACAATACATGTAATACGACTATAATTGAAAATATTTAATGTGCAATAAAAGTTAGAATCTGCAATATTGAAGATGCTTGTATGACTAGCGTAACATATTACGACAATTACTATTTAACGTTTGTGGAAGATTATGAAGTAATTAAAAATATTCTTAGCTAGTTAAAGCAGATATTTTTATAACTTTTACTGTGGTATCAAGGGTCAGTTAAAAACTTGAAACTGAAAAGTTCATAATTTTACACAGGATACTTTACATTGTTCGTAGACAAATGCATCGACTCTCCATTAAAGTAACATTCAAGTTCAGCTAAAAGTGCCTCGAAATTTGCATTAAAATCACAGGAAGCTCGGTGTAACGTTGTAATCCATCTGGTAGAATCCTTACGACAACCGTGTCATCGTCTAGACCGCATCCTCCCGCTCGAATCAAAACACCTTTTTCGTCCACGAATTCGTGAATCGCTTCTTAATTGCCGAGATGCGAATCTTACGTAATCCCGGTTTTACCGCTTGCCGTGTTTATTGAAATCCCCCGAAACATTCGACTGTTTATAGAATCGTTAAGTGCTAGAATCACTAGGGTCAATAGCGTGGAACGCCGGAAAAAAATTCCTCTTCGACTACCGGTTGCAAAGCAAGCGAAAATTCCCTCCGCGACTACCTGTGGCTTCACCTTGATCGCCTAACACGGAACATGACTTTTATGCTCGTAACGATTCAGATGTAATCACCTTAACGCTTAGGAGATTATGATTAAGTGACCCTAGAACCTTGTTCCAGTTTTTCGGGAAGGTCACTTAGACCGATTTAGCTTTTTCTTCATTGAACATGTTGAGGTTCATTTATTTTGAGCCACTTTGGCCGCTCGAAGGATTAATGTTCTTAGAGGATTTACGTGTTTGAAGTACTTGAAGTATAAGGTTCTTGATGTACATGAAACACAAATATGATGCTTGAGGTAAAAACATAATACTTGAGGTACAAACATGATACTTGAAGTATAAGATACTTGGAGAACAAACAAGATACTTGAAGTACAGGTAGAATATTTAAAGGACAAACATGTAGATACTTAAAGTACGTATAAGGTTCTTGATGTACTTGACATATGAGTTTGATGCACTTGATGTACATGAAAGACAAATAAGGTACTTGAGGTACATACATAATACTTGAGGTACAAACATGATACTTGAGGTGCGAATAAGATACATGAAGACATTTGTGGATGAAGCTAGATGACCTTGTGCCATATTATCATTCTTCACAAAAGAAGTACAGATAGAGATATCCAAAAACTAGCGATGGTCATCATCCTAGACATTTGTGGATGAAGCTAGATGACCTTGTGCCATAATATCATTCTTTACAAAAGAAGTACAGAGGTGGACCAGTTCTCTATTGAGGGCATTTTCATGGTACAACGATATAAAAAAAATTTGTACCCATAGAAAGGAAAATTAGTAAGAGCGAAGAAACAGTTCGCACGTACCGTATGATCGCAGCGTGCGTTGCAATCGGTTTAGTCACGTAGTAGCTCCTCGAGTCATCTTATTTTTAACCTGCTGGCGTGTACAATACACGTACTTACGTGGGTAACGTGTAACACGGAAAGTGTCCCGATCTGGGCCAGTCTGTCCACCCCACCCTGGCACCCGGTAATCCGGTGGTCCCAACCGACGCGTTTATCCGATCTCCTCGTTCCCTCACGATCCCCTCTTCTTGTACCTGATGTAACTCCATCTCCCTCGAAGTTTTGCTGCTCGTTGCCGCGCTTACATCCGATCGGTTCAGGGTTTACTAAGAGACCACGAATCCTCCGAAGGTTCAGTGCGAAACGCGCTCTCGAACTCGAAGGATCATTCGAACACTTCTTTAGACCTCCTCGCAATTGGACCCGAGAAGACACACCTTTCCCTCCCTGGTGGCACTCGCGAGTTCTGCACGCGGTATTGTATCTACGAGATCGCGTGTTCCGATCTCCATGAACGATCCTGAGGATACAGGCGCGTTTTTACCGGCATCGTAAGGAAGGACTTCTGAAATTTACGAAAGGAAATCTGCTGGGATGATCCGCACGTGGTTGCCGGTCCTTTTGGGACTGCTGGGACTCTGCTATGGCTTGCGTAAGTTCTTTCTTTCTATTTTATGGACAGTTTTTGGTTGATTCTTTTTGGACGGTTCTTGTAGCAAAAGGGTTTGTTCGAGATTTTAAGGTTTTTGGATCGATTTGATGCTTTTTCAAATTTTTTCTTAAACAAAGTTTAACGAAGGGGTTTGCAGGAATTTTTGTTTAAGGGTTCAGTGAGTATGTTTGCTGATTAGATGATGAGTTAAATGCTGTTTCATTGTAAGGTTTCTCTCTGAATGGAGCCTATTGACTATGTCAGTAGGGTTTGTTTAAGTGAAGCTTACAAGACTTATAGTAATTTTGATATGTTAGATACGAATGACACTGTTAGAAGCTAATGTTAGAAGACTACATTTTGTATGAATTTATGAATTGCATAATTTATGAATTTTTATAGAAATAAGTTTGTTCTGAAAATGTCTTAAATACACACGAGTAAATAATTTAAAAGAAATTCATATATTTATACTAAATATAAATAATAGAATATTGCATCTGCCTGAACTAAAACATTCTAACAAAAATATAGTTTCCCAACATTATTAATTGTGCTATAAATTTTCAACACAGTGATTTTTTATATATTTTCTTATGAACATTTTATTTTGAAATGAATTTCTTGCAAATTATTGTTAAAGAATGAAGATTATCGTACTCGCACAAAGTTCAGAGTAACATTACACGTGAATGAAAATGATGAATGAAAGCGTCGGTCGAAGTAGTTTACGCTACGCAAATGAGATTGCAGAGATAAGATCTGATTACCCTAATCACCGTTCAAACCTTTCAGTAACACCTTACAAGCTTCTGATGAAATTCACCGTTATCTGTTTCATGATATCATTTTCCACGTCTGTATTTTATATCATATTTTATATTAATTTCACGTTCATTCAAAACTTTGCCCCTTTTACTTTCACTCTGCGTTCTGTGAAATTAATTATTTATAAATTAAAATACATAGTTAAAATTAAATATTTCTTTACATTGAAATTAACTGCCATAAAAAATTGTTAAACTGTCTTAATGTAAAATAGTCCAAATTTTTATATGTATTTAAAGAACATTTGAGTTTCAGCTTCCGAAAAATTCAAAATATATTTTTAATCTTTTATTGATATGTTTAAAAAATCATGTAGCATCTGAAATTAACCCGAGCAAGATTAATCATAAAAATGAGCAGTCGAAGCTTTTATATGCAAAAAGTATTTAATTTTAAAATTAAAACAAACTAGTATTTGTACGAATCAAGTCCCTAAAATCCGGAACAATTTCTCATATTTTCAGTCTCTCAATCTTGTGCACTTAACAATCTCCAAAACGGCAAAGGTGTTAATCTCGTAAGAAAATGCAAAAAAGTGTTGATGCAGCGGTATCGTGAATTACGTTAAAGTTACGCGATATCCTTGGTTATTAACACCTGTAGAATCGCGTGATCCCGCTAGCTTTCCTCCTTAATTGAAACGAAATCCATCTACGGCGATTAAAGGCGAGGCTCGGCGGTTCTTCTTCTTCTTAATCGAGCGTACGCGTTGTCCTCTAAGGTTAGATTGCGCCATCGGCAACTGGAGCAACGATCCGTACAAGGTTGCTACCCATTTACGTCATTTGAATCCTCACGATCTTCCATCGCGAACGAAAATTCAACGCATTCCATCGATAGGCGTGATGCATCTTGCACGATCACTCGAAACTTTCGTGAGATCGAACAATCGTTAAAGAGACGTGTACTTTCATTTTCGAGCGTAGCACGCGATTTGAGAAATTAAAAGCATTCAAATCGCTTTCTCCGTTTCGCCGGCAGCCCTGTCGAATTAACGATTATACTTCTCGATCGGACAATGTTTAATGCGCATTCTGATCTTTCACTGTCCGCTTGCGAGAGATAAACAATTAGAGTGGTATTTACACCTGCGTTGTTGCTCGACGGTTTGTCTTTGAGAGGATGGAATTCGGGGGCTTGAGAGGTTATCTTGGAATTTGGGACATTTGGAGTTGGGGATGTTGGGAACGTGGAATGTGAGGGTTGGGGAGCGTTGAGAACTCGGAATGTTAAGATTTTAGGGACGCTGAGAACTCGGAAGGTTAGAATTTTGAGGTGTGGAGAACTCGGAATGTTAAGATTTTGGGGGTGTGGAGAACTCGGAATGTTAAGATTTTAGGGACGCTGAGAACTCGGAATGGTAGAATTTGGGGACGGTGAGAATTCGGAATGTTGAGATTTCGGAGGTGTGGAGAACTCGAAATGATAGAATTTTGGGGACGCTGAGAACTCGGAATGTTACGATTTTGGGGACGTTGGGAACTCGGAATGTTGAGATTTCGGAGGTGTGGAGAACTCGGAATGATAGAATTCTGGGACGTTGGGAACTCGGAATGTTAAGATATTGGGAACTCGAAACGTTGTGATCTTGGAACTCTAAGAAGTCTCCGAAGTCTTAGAACGTCCCTAACTTGTATTACAAAGAAATAATAATTCACACAGTTCCTTATGTTCCCAGGAACTAAAATCAATCGTATAACGAGTCATTTACTCCTAAATTACTTCATGTCTATTAATCAATTTACATATTCGTTAATATATGTTTCTGAGAAACCTATACAACAAAGACGAATTCAATTTGATTTTGCGTCACTATTTCCATCTTCAAAGACGTTATTTTCTCTCGAAATAATTCTTTGATAATTCCTACATTGATTAAATAACTCGAATGGCGCTACGAAAAAAATTGATTATTAATAAACGCGAAGCGATAATCAGCGAATGGTTTTCTTGCGCGGAGCATCCTCAGCATGATTCTTTTTTTTTTATGTCGTCAGTACAAGGCTGCGTGAGTATGTAAACGACTATTATAGCAACAGAGTTGCATAGCGTACGAAGGATGATGTCAACGGCAACGTTCAATCAATGTACATAACCAACGGAGTCTCCGAACCTACTAATTTTTGGCTCGTATTTTTATTTCCTTTTTTTATCGCGTCGGTGTTCATGGTCGTGGAAGATCGTGCATCAAGTCCGTTTCCTGATTATTCGCTCCGAGCGCGATCGTTGGTAATTTACAATCGAATTAGGATTGATTGGAGTATTGATGGTCCACGATGACTTAACATAGTTTTTTGTATGTTTGAAATATGATGAGACGCGATTTCCTATTTTCAAATATTGATATTTTTTTTATTAAAAATAATTTTTATATTGAACAGAAATTAGGAATAATTGATTAGAGGAATTATTGAAAACTCTTGATGGTATTATTTCAATTAATTATTTGACAATAATGACACGTTCAAAGGACAATGACTGACCATTCACATGTGGACATGTTATTGCAATGTTTTATAGTAATTAAATCTATGACTTATAACCTTGATAGGTGCTATATTATTTAATCTATTACTTGAAAAGTGAACATTGAACACTTGGGAGCACATTTGGCGCCAAATTTCAAACGCAAACTCGGGATCACATTTGGCGGCAAGTTTTCAATACGAACTTGCGAACTTATTTAATTTTAGTGGTAGATTAGATTATCTGAGAGATATATCTTCTCTCCTTATTTATCATATTTGTTGGCTACGATATCTTCATAAATGTTTATTGTTATTTATGTTACGTTTATAAATTGAAGTGCTGAATTCATTTTCTCCAAACTTGACAAAACTTCATAATTAATAAAAATTTCATGCAAACTATTTCATGTATAAAATGTTATATACTTTGTTATTAAATCAATATAAAAATATTGGAACAACTATCTTCGTTAATAACTTTGCTATCAATTACTGTTGTTTTCCACAATATACATAACTAAAGATATATGATCATAATTGTTTTATATTAGTCTATCTTCGCGGATCAAGTTTCACGCTTTCTTATTTACCGAATAAATCTAACCCTCCCAAAACGTTAATTACATAGTACAAAAGTTGGTAATTAAAAGTAATAAAAAATTGAATATTAATGTAAGTAATAAAAATTAAAATTAAGACAAATGTACTGACTCGAATCGAAATTGATTTCAGAATGCCCGAAGCAGAAAATATCACCGGGCAGAGAGGTGGTTTGCTACACTTCCGTTTCCGACGTCGACAAGCTAACCGAGGCCGTCTGCAAATGCACCACCCTGGTGCAACAAGGTTATGACGTGCAAAATCTTTCGATTTCCGGTAAGCATCAAACATATTTCATTTCCCATAATAGTCTCTAATCGTATGCGTCTGAAACGTAATAGGATAATTTTTCCAACGCGAAGCGTTTAATCGTTCGGAAAAACGAATCCTTTGATTCCCGATAATCGTGGCAATCAATGATATGCAGAAACGATTATATCACGTGATTCCTCGTATCTCACCGGATATCGTGTGAACGCATCTGAAATAAATCATCTTACATTGTTATCGGAGATAATCGTACTCGATGAGCTTTCAAGTTCTTTTTTTTCACGCATGTTATGTTCTCACGATTGCATAAATTCGTTCTATCGAACGAGGTGCAGTCGCATCGTTGCACTTATGCAGGATATCGAAATCTAACCACAATGCGTGTATACTCTTACGTTCGCCGATATCGTGAAATCGATTCTTCTATCGTATATCTGTCGGTGCATCACCACTTGTTATTGGTCGTGAAGAGTATGTCAGCAGATTTTCTGTTTCTCGAGTAATCTATACGGAAGTTCAATTTTTTGTTTAGGTGCTTTCAAAAATTCAGTATTCATTCTTTACGGATTAATAATTTGTTCAAGTTTGGTTATTTCATATAGCAATTTGTGGCGATATAACGCGTGGTGTAATAACTCGTGGAAATTCAATGCGTGGCAATATAACAAGTGGAGATATAACTCGTGGAAATTCAATGCGTGGCAATATAACACGTGGAGATATAACTCGTGGAAATCCAGCGTGTGGAAATTCAGCGTGTGGCAATATAACGCGTGGAAATCCAGCGCGTGGCGATATAACGCGTGGCGATATAACTCGTAGAAATCCAGCACGTGGCGATATAACTCGTAGAAATTCATCGTGTGGCAATATAACGCGTGGCAGTATAATGCGTGGAAATTTAACACCTACCATTATCAATAAAATATGTATTAAATTTTAGCACCGATATTTAATTAGAAGCAACCCGAAATTTTGTCATGCCGAATAAGCAAAATAAGAGAAAAGAAATGATTTGATCGGAAGCTCGTGTAAAAGGCGGACACGGCACAAGACACGGTTAAAATATTCATCGAACACAATGCTCGATGAATATTCATGGGAATCGATCGCATTAATCTCGAATGAACATCACACATTGTACAGACACTTTCGATTTCGCATTAAAAAGTTCGGCTTTAAAGTTTCAACGAGTCGATAAGTTTGATATTATGCAATCTCAATTTGTACCTACTGGGTGTCTTTAAAAGCATTTACATACGAGACGTTCAAGTAGCTCGTTGGTAAGTTATGAACTTCGATTGACCCATATCGCATAATCGATAAACGGAGTTCATTGAATTCATTATATCTCTGTGGAAATTCGTGTACAGTCACGAACAAGAGTTGATACTTTGTATCGAACAAATTTAATAATACTTTCGTTATATTGCCATCTTTACACGGACTGTCATGCATACCAAGTACTTTCTAATATATGTATTGCAAATTCCAAAAATGTTTTACTCTTACAGGCCCACTTATGTATGACGAAATATAAAAGCTTTCATGTAGGTCTCATATTTTTTATATGTCCGCAATTAAATTGTCGGCTTCTCTGTAGTTTAAATGTACAAATTCTCCGCGTGTTAAAATTACTCGGATCTTATTACAGACAGATACGAGGGTGAAAAATTCACTTGGCAATTTAACGCACAAACCGAAATCTGCGATGTGCAATTCGGCAATATGATATGCATACAAAATGGCACGCGAATATCAGTTTGCGCAAGAGAAAATTGGGTCCATCGGAAAAAACAAGTTGGTTTCGAAATGTCACGAAAATCAATTTGTTATACATAGCAGAGTGTGGTGTACGGTTGTTGACGGTATGTCACGCGTGAAATCCAATATTCGTCGTGTACTATACATCGCGAATCACGGGATCAAGACGTAGAAAAAGAAGAAAGACGAGAAGAAGAAAAACCTGAAACGAAAAAGGCATCGTGTTTGTGACATAATCGCGCGAAAACGAAGAGAATCGGTTCTTTTTCTTTTTTCCACGCACACCGCCATCTCTTTACCATGAATGGTCGCGTTCGGACGCCTCGTTTCGCGGAGAAAAATTTCTTTGATAAAGAACGTCAATTAAAATTGACTCGCAAGGACGTGCCATTGGAAACCAGTTCTCGAATCGCCCCCTTTCGTCTTTCACTTTGGCCTGCTATATTAATTAGCCTCGTTTCGTAACACTTGCAATTGAACTCTATACTTTATTCCAGATTCCTAAATTATTATCTTTATTACCAGCGTATTTATTCTTCGTTCTTTTATGTTCAACTACTCACAAATTTTGCCATCTTTCAATTTTTACATTTTTTTATTTGTTCACTCTTTATTTGGTCATTTTTTCATTTATATTTGAAACTTTAGCACCTGTGAATTTTTGCATTTTTCAGTTTTTTAATTTTTGTACTTATTCATTTTTTATGTGGTCATTTTGTAACCTTTTTAAATTAGAATTTGAGCACTTGCATATTTATGCATTTTTCAATCCCAAAATTTTTATATTTATTCACTTGTTACTTGGTAGTCTCTCAATCTTTATGTTCGAATTTTAGTACTGACAAATTTCTACAGTTCCAAATTTGCAATGCTAGCAGATTTCTAAATTTCTTCAATAGTCCCACGGAATGTAATGACCCATTTCCAAGTCACCCTATATAAAATTCATGCATGGGCGTGGTTAATGAGAACCGAGGACACTCGAAAGTGGTCCTTATAGACGATCCAGATGTAATCAGACATCGCTTTCCCTCGCACGCACCGTTGAATTATATTTTTTCGACTTACTGTCCATTTTTTCTTCTTCAACACTCGATCTCTTCGTAGACCGATGAATATTTCAATGTACATTAACATCGGTTGCAGTTTCATGAAATTTATTCGATCTTGACTTTCACTCAGTTATTTTGTGAGAAGCACAAAATATATCGGTTCGAGGACCACGAATAATTTATTCCTTCTTAAACGTACATTTTTTTGTGACTCGTACAAGTACTTGTACAAAGGTAATCGCTTGTTAAATGAATTATAAGAAGATTCGCGTCGTAAGGGTAATTAATTACTGGCCATTTTCGCGTGTAATTTTGGAGTAACGCGATGCACATAATTTATGAATCATGTTGCGGTATTTTATTGCTACATGTTCGTAATTTGAAAGTTCTTTACATGTCCCGGGGAAAATTGCCGTGTTATGAGACAGCGAAATGTTAATTGTTTACTCTTACCGGGTGGTCATTTTGACCCCTCGATAATATTCACAGTATTCATTTCAGTTTTGTATTCATTTACTTTGACAAAAGCAATGTTGCAATATGATCATCTTCAGACGATCTCTGTCGCAATTACGAAAAATACGTGAAAGTTGATTAATTGTACAATGTCGGCGATTCGTTTCACCTAACATTGCGTTGATTGTCCCAGATCGGCAAAGAAAGGCGGAAATTCCTGCGGCCATTTTTTTCCAGTAAACGTGTACCGATAGAGAAATTTAGTTGACAATTAAGTAACAGTTTTTTTAAATTACTCTTACCGTGAACTTTCGCAGCGGAACGTGATACAGGGATCGACGTGTGACATAAAACAAAAATGTAATAAAATTTTCTTTCGATCATTTTGCAGAATTCGAACACTTTCGGAAATCGTTGAAAGAAATTAATCCTGCAATACAATTCGTGATCTCTGTTGACGATCCTGGGAAGACACTGAGGACTTCCGGTACGGTTCGTCAGGAGATCACTGCACGTCTCAGTGGTATTCTCAAAGAGGTAATCTGCTAATAATAATCAGCTAATTTATAAATAAGCTAACAATAATTCATTCTGTAGGTCGATGGAATCGAGTTGAACATGACTGCAGGTTCCAAGGAACGTTTAGTGCACTTCGTGAAGGGTTTGAAGGACGAAATGGTGAGGAAATCGTACGACACGAGAATCTTCCTGGTCCTGCCCACAAAACCGGAAGGACTAGCAAAGCAGTTCGATCTGAAAGAACTATCCAAGTAAGAAACTTTAATTCCTCGTTAATTCGTAAATCGTCAAAGTTTAAGTCTTTCATTTATGTAATAGTTTATTTCAATAACGACGTAACAGTTAAATAACAGATTACTCATTCATCGTACACTCTAGCATACTCTCACACCGTGCAGAGACTCTTTCATCCAAAAATTCTAGTGAAAGGTTTAACAGCCTAAATTACGTCTCCTTTGTAACGCGAGAAAGTTCCTAACTGAAAAAGCGATTTGGTTAACGAATTAAGTGAACTTCTTTAGCGAGATCCGATTATAACGTGACCGGTTACGTGTCGACGCAATTAATCCGATGAATTATTGACCGAGGCAGCGAGAGAAAACGATCTCTGCAAAAACTGCTCATCCATGTTCGGTGTATGTGCCTAACCTTGTGCCAGTTGTCGGCTCGATAGGAATGCTGCAACCATGCTGATGCACCAGTTGATTGTTCACGGAGATCGCTGATACGATACGTCTCACGAATTGTTCGCGAACAGTCATCGAACTTTTTCATTGAATATGAATGAGTCTCGAGCTGAATGTGAATGAGAACGATGACAACTTTTGTTGTTGAGTCGCAAACGGAATTGTGAAGCGATTGGTTATTGAGAGATGAGATTTTCTAATAGCAAGAATACTTGGGTTACTTATGTCACTTGCAAATTATAATTTTTGATCGCCTATAAGTCTGAAGGTCCCTTGGGTTCCTCAGGGTCTGGGTTCTCTAGGTTACTGAAGATCTTAGGTTACCCATCTCGAGGTTTTTTATAGTTTTTAAGAATTCTAGGTTGTAGAGTATCTGGGTCGTGTAAAGACTAGGTTAATTTCAGTCCCTGCAGGTTCTTCAGATGCCTCAGGCTGTAAATAGATGACCTCTAAATTTTCTAGGATATGTCAGACTGTAGGATTACTTTGCAAAGATCTCTAAATTTCCCAGGACCTAGGTCTTCCTGGGGTCAATATCCAGATACTTGAAAACTTCAGTTCCTCACAATAGGCAATTTCCCAGACAATCATTGCGCAAATCGTATGCGAATATTTCATTGAATATGAATGAGTTGAAGCATCCGTTGCTGAAATACTAATGAAATCGTTAGCAATACTAATGTAGAACAATTCTGATCACTTTAAAGCGTGATAGCCATTTCTAAGTTACATTATTCCTTGCTATCGCTAATCATCGATTTCGTCAGGTATGTGGATCTATTTACGATTCCGACACACTACTTGGTCGAAGATGACGAGGCCTACCGAACGTTTCATCCATCACGACTGATGGGTCTGTTCGACATGTTCAACGCGGACAGTCTGATAGACTTAATAAGCGGATTGGGAGTGCCAAAGAGAAAAATCTTGGTGTCACTGCCGTCCAACGCGTACCGATTCACTCTGAAGGATCAGGACGATAATGCTCCAAGTGCACCGACTGAAGACATGCAACCGGTTATCATTGATCAGAAACAGGTATATGATGTCAACGTTACCGACACCTCGTTGATTGATTATTTAATCCATCATTTAAGTTTTCATATTCTTGATTTTCCAGTTGTGCGATCTGATGAATCAAGGTGAATGGACGGTCGAAAGGGACGAGGATTTGACTGCGCCGTATGCGTTTAAAAATAAAACCTGGATCGCGTTTGAAGATAAAATTTCTGTCAGCATAAAGGTTAGTGCATCGTATGGTAAAAAATTATATTTATTTTGCTGCATGAGATTAATGAGATGTTCGTGCAGGGAAAGTATGCGCTGATTCGTGATCTGCCTGGACTTGGAGTGAGAGATATAGAGAATGACACCGAAACGAAATGTGGAAAGCCACTGACGTATGAAGTTAATCATTCGTTCATGGACTTCAAGAGGAAAACGAGGGCTGCTGTTTTGGACGCCTTGGAAGATGATTTACATGTAAGCACGAATGTTTAACAACCTTCGTTATCATCGATCGTTAAGTATGGTATCTACTTTACCGACTTGGACACTTGAACAATATCATTTTGTGTATAATTCACCAACTATTTAAAATCCGAACTGATACAATTGTAGTTCGATGAAAATCATTAAACTGTCTTGATTACATTCACACGTTGAAACATTTATCAAAAAGTTAACATGTAATGAAAATTCAAGTAACACAAGTATCGATAGATGGCACTGTATTTCATGATGACTCCTATTTTGATAAAATTTTGAAATTTTAGTTAATCATTTTAAATCGTCAACATTTCAGCAAACTGAACTGTCCTATCCAACAAAAGTTAGGTCATCCGATTTCCGGGTTGTCCGTGTGGTGGACACCGAAGGACACATCAGGGCGGTTCGCGAGAACACTCAAACTGAATTTGTCTGCTCGAGACAAGGCTATTTCGTTCATCCAAAGAGTTGCAACAGGTATTGCAATGCTTTAAACAAATTTTAAAAAATATGAATCCATTCTGATTCATTTCTCTCCCCAGATTTTACCGATGCGTTAAATTCAATCAAGAAGTCGAAGACTATTCTGTTTTCGAGTTCGATTGTCCAGCTGGTCTGGCATTCGACGAGACTACAGAGGTCTGCGTCTGGCCAGGATCACTGTCTCAAGGATCTCCCTGTCCTGGAAGTAGCGAAATTGCACCGGTAGCTCGAGTAAGATTCGAATGTCCTTCGACACCTGGATATTATGCCGACCCACAAAATCCTCGATGGTTCTTCGCCTGTATAGACCTAGGTTCTTATTTTTTGTCCAACAAATTGGTCTACATTTATTCCAGAGTAAATTATTTAAATGTTGCGTTTAAATTATACAGGAGGTCCACATATGATGGCATACGAATTCCGTTGTCCATTCGGTCTCATCTTTGACGAACATAAATTGGTTTGCGAGTGGCCTTGGTTGGTAGAAGGTTACTCTGGCAGTGGCTATACGAGACTTGATTATGGCCACGGAGGTTTTGGTACTGGAACTACTCCGGGTACTGGCGGATACTACACGGGAGCATTGCCTCATGGATTCACGGGATCTACGGGTGGATATCACGGAGGATCGGGATATCAAGGAGGATCGAAAGGTCAAGGTGGATACCAAGGTGGATCCACAGGTCAAGGTGGATACCAAGGAGGATCGACAGGTCAAGGTGGATACCAAGGAGGATCGACAGGTCAAAGTGGATACCAAGGAGGATCGACAGCTGAAGGTGGATACCAAGGGGGATCGACAGATCAAGGTGGATATCATGGGGGATCGACAGGTCAAGGTGGATATCAAGGAGGATCGACAGGTCAAGGTGGATACCAAGGAGGATCGACAGGTCAAGGTGGATACCAAGGAGGATCGACAGGTCAAGGTGGATACCAAGGAGGATCGACAGGTCAAGGTGGATACCAAGGAGGATCGACAGGTCAAAGTGGATACCAAGGAGGATCGACAGCTGAAGGTGGATACCAAGGGGGATCGACAGATCAAGGTGGATATCATGGGGGATCGACAGGTCAAGGTGGATATCAAGGAGGATCGACAGGTCAAGGTGGATACCAAGGAGGATCGACAGGTCAAGGTGGATACCAAGGAGGATCGACAGGTCAAGGTGGATACCAAGGAGGATCGACAGGTCAAGGTGGATACCAAGGTGGATCGACAGGTCAAGGTGGATACCAAGCAGGATCGAAAGATCAAGGTGGACACCAAGGTGGATCAGGATATCAAGGTGGATCTGGACACCAAGGTGGATCAGGATACCAAGGTGGATCAGGATATCAAGGTGGATCGTCTCACGGAACGACAGGGTACCAAGGAGGAGTCCACGGTTCATCTGGTGCTGGATCAACTGGAACAATAGGTGCAGGATCAGGCGGTGTTGGCTATACCGGATCAGGCCACGCTGGAAGTGGATACTCAGGATCTACCGGAGGAAGTCAAGCAACTTTACATGGTCAAGGGTCAACTGGTTACTCTGGAACCACTGGAAGCGGTTATTCTGGATCAACAACAGGACATGGATACTCAGGAGGTGCTACAGGAGTATATGGTGGATCAACCGGTAAACCAGCGACTGATGGATATTATGGAGGTTCGAAGGGATCAGTGAATACCGGCTATCACGGATCAACAAGTGGATCTGCCGGTACAGGATACTCAGGATCAGACAATAACGTATGGACAGGAGCTGGCCAGGCATCCACTGGTAGTGGTAGCAGTGTATATGCAGGCGCAACAGGTACAGCACAAGTACACACTGGTACAGGATTCACAGCAGGTGCAGGACACTCTGGAACAAGCGGAGTTTATAGTGGTGCAGCTGGAACGGGTTACACAGGTGGTCACGGTGCATCTGGAACAAGTTACACTGGGTCCACTGATACGGGATATCAAGGATCTGGAGTTCATGGAGGATCTGGAACTGGTTATGGAGGATCTACTGGTGGAGGATATCAAAAACCAACTGGTGGTGCTCATGATGGGTCTGGAATAAGTTACACTGGATCTACTGCTGGAGGATATCAAGGATCAACTAGTACTGCTCATGGAGGATCTGGAATAAGTTATACTGGATCTACAGCTGGTGGATATAAAGGAGCCGGTGTTCACGGAGGATCTGGAACAGGTTACACAGTAGCTCCTACTGGAGGATATCAGGGACCAACCGGTGGCGCTCACGGAGGATCTGGAATAAGTTATACTGGATCTACAGCTGGTGGATATCAAGGAGCAGGTGTCCATGGAGGATCTGGAACAGGTTACACAGTAGCTCCTACTGGAGGATATCAAGGATCAACCGGTGGCGCTCATGGCGGATCTGGAATAAGCTACACTGGATCTACTGCTGGAGGATATCAAGGATCAACTGGTACTGCTCATGGAGGATCGGGAATAAGTCATTCTGGATCTACAGCTGGTGGATATCAAGGAACAGGTGTTCATGGAGGATCTGGAACAGGTTATACAGTAGCTCCTACTGGAGGATATCAAGGACCAACTGGTGGCGCTCACGGAGGATCTGGAACAGGTTACGCTGGATCTACCGCTGGAGGAATAAGTTACACCGGATCTACTGCTGGAGGATTCGTAGGATCAAAAACCAGTGTTGTTCAAGGAGCTTCTGGATATCCATTTATTGGAGGATCAGGTGGTTATGACGGAACCACAGGAACAAGTTACTCAGGTTTTGGCACTGGTGGAGGAGTGAAGGGAGGAGTAAAGGGAGGACATTCTGGATCATCTGGAATTCAACATCCAGGACCTTCTTACGGATCTACATCACCGGGATCCTCTGGAGGTGACGATTATTCTGCCGGACAAACAGGAACAAAATATTCTGGATATGATGTGAGTGGTCACGGTGGATCTTCAGGATCTACTTCTGGAAGTGGAATACAGTATACTGGGTCGACAGGCAGTGACGGACAAGTTCGTAAGTAAAATTAATTTATTCTCGTTGTTTGTTCAATTACAGTCTTTTAATTCGATTCACTGTATTTCACAGCCGTGTCCACGTACGTGCAAAAACCTGATGGACCGCGATACAATTGTGTCACCTGCTCCACCACTCAATCTCCATCTGGTCAGACCTATGTAACAGATGGTTACCTCGTCAGCCACGGTGTGTCCGGTTCTGGATCAACTGTTTATCAAGGTACCAATGGATACGCCAGTAACACCACCCTGGTTGGAAGCCACACACCTTCCGCCGGTGGTCCAGTATATCACGTGACACCTTCTGATTATGGATTTGGAGAAGGTAGCGGTACTATTCTGACAGGACATGATGTCCAAGGATCAGTTATCACTGGAGGCTCTTCTCCAGGAACTCTTGTCACTTATGGACACACACCTGGCACTGTCCTATCAGGATCTTCCCAGCAGGGAACTGTCGTAACCGGAGGTAGTTATCCAGGATACACTCAAACAGCTACAGGTACACCTGGATACGTAGTCGGCGGAGGTGTGAAGACCGTCTATCCTGGCGCAGCGAGTCAGGGAACTATAGTATATGGAACACCTACATCAGGTGTCCTGGTAACTGGTGCACCTGGTGCAGGCACTTTCGTGAAAGGACAAACAAGTCCTGGCATTGTTCTTACTGGAACAACTCCTGGAGTGTCACTCGATGGTACCGTTCAGGCAGGAACAGTCACCGGCCATCAAGGTTTCGGCCAAACAGGTTACACACAGCACGGAGGTGCTAGCACAGGTTTCACCTATGGAACTAAAATTGGGAAAGTGCCAACAACTTATGACACCGGATACAAGACCAACGAGTACCACGATAATGGAGGACGTGGTACCATCAGGTTCAACAATGGCGATGTGACTACTAAATACACGGAGAACGATATTCCAGATTATAGACCAGCTGGAGGTACAATTATTCCCGATACTCTGTTGAATGGAGGTGTTTCAGGGGCATCCACACCGAGAGGGTTCTCTCAGACTGGACCTACCAAAACAGGTTACACGAAGGCCACTTTAAGTGGTAGCGGTAGTTACGTAGTCGGTTCCGTAAAAACAAGACCTACACCACGACCTGACAATATTGGCGAGAAGGCTTTCGAGGGCAACGTGGCAGGATACACCAAATCGTCGACCGAAGGTAGCGTTAAAGTCTATACGTCTCCGGCCAGGTATCCATCTACCGGACAGATCGATACCTCCAAGATAACCTTGGGTCCATCAAAGTCCTCCGGTTACGAGTATCCTGCACCAGATGTTCCATTCGACACGGGTGTGACCTCGCCAATCGGCTCAATCTCCCCGACAGAGGGCAACGTTTTCACTGCAACAACCCCGACACCATTCTTGAACGTCGAGGTGTATAATTCCCCGAAGTTCGCTAGCTCTACTCCTAAAGTTGTGGACACCTATCAGAAACCTACTGGCTTCGGTCATGTTACTTCAACCGTCTCACCATTCTTCACGACAGGACCTCTTGAAAATTACAAAACGACTGCTTTTGAAGCAGCCAAGGTTCCTTATGTGACATCTACGGTCCGACCCGTGTTCGATACAGGTTACAAGACCATCATATCCTCGACTCCCGTACCGGTGACCATAAGTCACGATCAGTTCAGCGGAAACGTTCAAACTGGATCTGGGTACGATCAGTTTGAATATGGAACGAAATCTCAGCAGGGATATGAACGAAAGGATGGTTCTGGCACCACATCGTCGTCAGTGTTCGGGGTGCCGTCGGGCAAACAACCACAGGTTCGTTTATCTAATAAATTATCGACATTTGACCAGCATCTAATGATGTGTTTGATTTCAGACTCAGTATCTACCAAGCAGCACCATCTCCCCAGCCACCGGGGTAACCTACAGGAGACCGTTCACGATATCAACTGTCACACCTGCAGTTTCATCAGGCTACTCTAGCCCCGGCTCTGCCACAAACTTGAACATTCCCAGAGACGAAGACGGAAAACTAATCACCAATTACAGAGGAACGACCAAATATGTCCCCAGCGAATACGACGTCTATTCTACCGGATCATTCAGCGGATCCTCGTCCTCCAGCTTCGGACAAGGTTACAGCTCGACACCATCGCCAGTCCAGAAGTCGCAATCACCATATGCTGTGGGGACTTACTCAGGAGGCTACTCGAAGCCTTCCCTAACTTATCAATCCACTGCCAAATCCACAGCCGTAGGTGGAGGCAAGGTTATCATCAAATGGAGCGACCTTCACCCTCTACTTCTGGGTAAACTAGGAGCGGAATGTACCTGTAGAGGAGATCCCTTCGCCAATCTCCGTGGACCAGGTTCCAAGTTGATCAATTCCTCCAAAGGCAAAGTGGACTTGTCCAACTACGACGAGTCCGAGATCTACGTCGACCTTGAAAAGGATGGCTCCAACGAGCAGAACGATTACGTGACCAACTACCAATCATCGCCACCTGGTCCGATTAAAATCTGGGACGAAGAAGTAGCTGCCAAATTGTCGTCGGAGTCTCAGACTCAACAGAAACTATCTTCCACATATTTGCCCAGTGTCACTCCTTCGACGAACCTGGGTGTCCGCGCCAACGTAGCAGCCTCTCAAAACCTAATCGGCGGATTCAGCCACGGTTTCACTGCCAATTACAGGTCCGGAAAGAGTTTGCACATTGACTCCTCTAATTCAGCCGGAGACAAGCAGATTGTGGAGCAACCTGCGTTCGGAGACTCTGAAGAAGTCATCGACGGTGTCACCAACTGTGCCAGACCCGGCTTGTTCCGGCATCCTAATTTCTGCAACAAGTTCTACGCTTGCCATTGGGACGAGTGGAAGAAGAAGTTCACACTCCACATGTTTAACTGCCCGGTGCATTTAACCTTCGACAACGGCGCGAACGCCTGCAACTGGCCCAGCATGGGTCCTGCCTGTCAGGACGATAATTTGTTAGTTTAGACGGTTGATTCATTTTGGACACGCTCTGCACTCTCGTGACGTCATTCTCTTTGGAGGTTATTTCTGTTTTTATAAGTTCATTGTCGTTCAGAATCAGGAATGAAATTTGTATCTGGATTTGTAGAGTTTAGATTTATTAGCTTGTTTTATGAGATATTGCAGTTTTACGGAGTTTGCAGATAGGGAAAGGATACTTTGAAAGAATGAGAAGGCCGTGAGCTAACGCTTAATTATAACGGTGGTTTGCTGCGAATTTCTTTGCATACCATTGGAACCTTCACCCGAGCAGGCGTAAGAGAATGCTTTCTCGAGGTAACCAGGAGACAAAGACGAAGAAAGATCCAAGGCGATCGAGGTGCCACCACGCGAAAGCACAGTGTGTCCAGAGTGAAAGTCAAACTGTGCTCGACGATCCAAATCGTTAGTGATTGGATACAGTCGGGAATCATTGTAAATAACGTTCCCTTTCCCTCGAAATTTGTAAATAACGACGCGTTATATACCCCTGTTAAAATGATGACAAAAGATTGAATCCGAACCACTAGTAGACGCTGAAGGATTTAGAGCATAACGTTAAAATTCTCTTGCAATTTGTAACTTGTCAGCTAATATTTCCGGATCTGGATTTTTATTCTTGTATATAATTACGACAGGTGTATAAACGCCGTGTGCAGGACGTGCACCCTCGAATTCGTTGATCCTTTTATCCTGACTTCGTGCTTCACAAGCGAAAATTTATTCTAATACTTTTTATGTGTTACTTAAGCTTGCCTTGATTCTGTGTTCATCTCGTTCCTATCTTTCCTCCACTCGCTTCTTCTTGACGCAGTTTATTTATTTACAGCTTATTATCCGTAGGCATTAAGGATACGATTTGTAAGAACGTTTCGAGTCCCTTTGTATTCTTGTTCGCACAGTTTGGAATCGATCAGTGCCATCTTATCGTGGTTATCTAACGAATATGTAATATGTACGAATCTAGAATAAACATAGTAAGGCGTGTCAATTTGGTAACGAGTATCACTGTCATTCACTGTCCCCTTCTTAGGCTTTTATTAATTGTTTAGTGAACCGGACAATTGCCTACGGCTAAACTTTCGTTTGTCCCATATAGAGACAGAGAGGCGTGGTGACTTTCCATTTAATGATGAACACAGGCAATCGACCGCGAAACGGGATCATTGATGATCTCTGCAAAACCTGGCTAAAATTACGATACGGTTTCTAGCTTCTTTAGGATCTTCAAGATCGCGAACGTTAATAGGAACTTCAGGTTTAGTGGAACCTGAAGAAGTTCTGATTTTAGAGGATCCTAGGTTCCGCAGGGTCTTTAAGATTCTCAGAATCCCTAGATTTTCTTCGATCTCTAGGTTTCTTGGAATTCTTGAATTTTCTGGGGTTTCTAGATTTCCTAGGACAGCTAGATTTTCTGGGATTTCTAAATTTTCTACGATCCCTGGATTTTCTAGGGATTTTTTTTCTGGGGGTTACTAGGTTTTCTAGGATCGCTAGGTTTTCTGGAATCCCTGGATTTTCTAGGATTTCTAGGTTTTCTACGATTTTTAGGTTTTCTACGATCTCCATTTTCCTAGGGTTCCTGGATAGTCTACGATCTCTGGTTATCCTAGGGATTTTTTCCTAGGGATCCCTTGGTTTTCTAGGATTCCCAGGTCTTCCAAAATCCTCAGGTTCCCAAAATTTTCCGGAGTTACTAGGTTTACCACGTTTCTCAGAACCTCTGAATTTTCTAGGGTTTTCAGGAACTCACAAACTCCCTAGATTACTAAACCCTTCCTTAATTGCCTCTTCAATCGAAAAATCTTGCGAGCAAACTACCATCGATTCACCGTGGATTCTAATTAAAAGCCTCAACACACAAATCGCAAGTTTAGAAAGCAGTATGCTAAACGGGAATTCATAAGACGACGATTTCTCTGCCTCTACAAAACAGCGAATTTCTTTCGGTTGCCCGTAGTTGATAATAAACGGAGACACAAACTTTCAGTCCGTGAGAGAAATTTGCTCCGCGGATCCCGCGCGAATAATATTCATCTCTATTCACGGTTAATTATAAAAACGTGTGCCGTAATTTGTGATAGGTCCGTTGCATCATACGAAAGTGGCAAATAACGTAATCGGAATTCTATCCGATTGAATAACTTGGCATTCATCGAATTATTCATGGAGATCGCTTTGCAAGATATTTCCATTTGAATGGCTTCAGATCTGAAAATGCAGACTTGTAAGAAAAAACGTGAATAAAAAAGATATTTAAAATAATATCAAGATATTTAAAATAAAATAAGATCTAAAATATCTTTGCGTCTTTAGATATTTTGCGGGAATATTTGAGTTCTCGCAAAAGGAGACTCGAAGTGAGAAAAAGGAGGCCACCAGAAATAAACCGTGCCGCCGATGACCCACTGATACATTTTCGTCCACTGCAAGTGGGAAATGACACACAATCACGTTTGTTTACTTTAACATCGAATCTATCGTTTCTCTCGCGAATAACGAGTTATACTTTGGATTTCGTACGATGAAAGTTCCAGTGTCACAAGGATATAATTGAAGTAGGCTAGGCTCGCATTACGAAACGACAGCACTATGATCACGCAGAAAGGAAGCAATTTTAAAGAAGTAAGAAGGAAGAAATAGGTTATAGAATTTTCTTTAATAACAGGTTCTTACACTTTCGGATCTTTTCTAGTAATTTATGGATTACGCAAAACACTCCGTGGAAAAATAGTTTCAGGTACCTGACAGTGTTTTACCTAACATTTTTATCAAATATTTTAAATACTTCGAGGATTATTTTAGAATTAAAAGTTTGTATATTTCGTTTGAAATGATTCGTGAAATAGGATTAGGTAAATTGTATGGAATTAAGTCGAAAAACGGGCACAACTAGTGAACGCAATACGAGCGAGATAACTGGAGCCGAAAGTCAAAGTGAAAGTTACATTTTATGGAATAAACCAGTCGATAGAAGTTTATTTTTGTCCACAGATTAGTTGTACTATTTTCTTATGTTAATTCTAAGCAGGACATTTCGTTCGATAAATTTAACATTAGTCTGCATTAATTTTTGCAAATTTTAGTTAGGTAGCCTTGATCATAGTGAAAATTATTTCAATCGAGAACATAATTTCCAATTGTTATTTTCAATTATTATTAAAATTTCGTTCACGATTAATTACGCGTCCCAGTTTTCCCAACAGATGCTATTGTATGCCAAAAGAGAGAAAATTCATTTGAATTCACGCTAAGTATAGTTCGTGTGCAATTTCTAGGTACATTCAATCAAGTTTGAAGATTACATTAACTGGTCGACGGGAGTGCATTGAAATGTCACTTGAAAGGTGGACAAATGATGCTCGGTTAGATAGAAGAAAAACATTTATTTACTTATTATACATTCAACTTGGTAGACCAGCTATTTCCGCTTCTAGTAATAATCGCGTAATAATACTTTATCAACTATCTGCATACCTCAGGTGTCAGGTAATGTACAGCTGTAAATGTTCCATTTTATTTCAAACTGATTTTTATCAAAATTATTATAGTTCATGTACTATTTATGTACAGCTGTAAATATTACATTTTGCAAACTTATTTTTATTTTTATCAAAATTATTATAGTTTATGTACAATTTATGTACAGCTGTAAATATTACATTTTGCAAACTGATTTCAATTTTTGTCTTTCTACAAAAATTCTGTACATTTCAGTTTTAATTTAGATACCTACCATACTTTTACAAAAATTGATATATTATAATTAAAGCCTAAACAGAAAGTAACATTATTTGAAAGAAAATTCGGAAAAATAATTTGCATCCATCTAAATTAATATTCAGCTATATATCATGTTAGTACATGTTTAAAAAATTTCAAGGTATATTGAAATGACTTCGAATTTGCAAGTTTAATTATGCAAAAATTCTTTTGAGAAACGCTTTCAGACAGTGTAATATTTACAAGAAACATATTTGAAAGAGCATTATTACCTTCACGCAAAACATAATCGCAAAAAATTCATTACCATTTGTAACATTTCACCAAGTCATAACTGACGTAGTACAAGTTCAAAAATTCAAACTTGTGAGTTTGCATATTTTCAGATCCAAATGCATATTGACAGATCCAAACAACTGTTGAAAGATAAAAAAAAGATTTTAGAACCTGTCCAATTTTGAAATTAGTGCACGATTTTGGAATCTGACAAATCAGATGGACCTAGAAACCGGTATCACGAAGCAAATTTTTCAGACAATTCCCTGTCCTCGTCCAGACCTTTGGTTCCAGTAGTCGGTCTATCTCGACGAATCCCCGTAAGCAACAATGCTCGAGGAGGTGGGGAGACAACGTAAAGAACAGCACTTGACACGAGGAAAGGAATGGAAAGGAAGGAGGTGAGAGAGGAAAGATCGGAGGTGGCATCAAGACCAAGTTGTTCGGACTCCAAGGTGATATAAAGGCGTACGTCGACTTCACCTGGCTCAACTTACCTGGAACATCGAACAACTGCGTTCTCCAGCACCACTGACATCCGCTACTGCCACACCACTTTCTTCCATCATGTGAGTCTTTTTTATTGTTTTTGCATACTGTCACATGGAATGACATTCGGTCAATTGGGCTCACATTTCGTATCTTCAGTTTTAAATACATTTTTGGGAGTATTAGAAATTTTTAGGAATATTAGAACTTTATTTGTGGAATATTTACTGTGGTGTACTATAGGTCACTGTACAAGGTAACAGTATTATTGCATTAACTTTGTACAAAGAAATACAAGTATAGTAATATTAGTCACTTAGAATTTAGACTATAATACAAAGTATAAAATTGCCAGGTTTCTAGATGTAGATATGGTAAATGGAATGCTGACAATTTATGTTAACACCCAGCTTAAGATTAATTACATGCAAGCTGACAGCATCTATTGATACTAATTTAATATGCCATCTTTCTGAATGTCAACTATCTTGAAGGGTATCTTGATATGAGCTCTTTCTATCATCTGTACATTCTGACACATCGATTATTATATTCTTCTGGAAATTTGCATCTGACTATTTGTTAATACTTCATTACTTTCGTGAACAACTTGCTACACTCCTGATTTGTGAACGAGCTTCAATTATCACCAGAGACTTTGGGCAAGTTCTCAGTAATAATTATACAAATTTTTTATCGTGCATCGGTGGAAAATTTAACGTTCTTCAAGCTAATCTTAAAATATGTGCAAGTATAATTTTTTAATCTTTTTGTTGTTATATCGATTTGTATTTATTTGTATGTGTTTAGTAGCTTTGAATTTTTATAACTATACTCACCTGTTAATTTTTATTAAAATTTATCAGTTTTAGTTATCTTTTGTTAATTGTGTCTCCTTTGTTAAATGTTTATTCATTTTTTTAAGAATTTCTTCATTTTGTTAAATGCTTCATTGATTTTTCTTGTAATTTTTTGTTAAATATATCTTGTCCTTTGTTCAGAGTTTCTTTTATTGCCACAAATATATCGTCTTTTACGGTCCGTTAAAACGTGATATTAAATGTTTCTTACTCGACGTTAAATGTTTATCATTACCTATCGTTCCCCAGATATAGTATTAATTACCACAATTTTTCCAGGAACAGTAATCGTTATAACGTTCGTTGATAACCGCGCTGAATATTTACTGCGCAAAAAGGAAACCAATTTGCATCTGTTTAAGGCCTCAATTTTTTTCAATCTCGTTTCAGTTAATCTTTAAAACGAATTGAATAACAAAACAATTATATAATCTATTGTTCACCGCACAAAAATATAAGATCTTCCGAAAACACGACAAGAGAATATTCCACGATAAGTAGATCATGTACACGAAGGTATAATGCATGCAAAGTGTTGCATAAAATGAGCAATGACGTTCTCGCACGATTTTATACCGCATGCAAATTTCTGGTAACAAGTGTTCTTTTTCTTAAATCCATATTACGCTGCATAAATGCAACGGATGATAATGTGTACCGATGTGTTATAATATGAAAGACAATTCGATTGTTTTAGAAAAAGAATACCGCGTCGAAATATTGCGTTGATAAGAAATTAATTGGTAATATGTGTGTGGTAAGTCGTGCGAAAGACAAAACAAGTTTTACGTAAGCGATCGTTTCTACGTAGATAAACGATCTTCCGGGGTCGATTTCGTCACACAACTAATAACCTTGTCGATTTTGCGTAGGAATTAAAATGATGCGGAAAATTGATGAACAATCGATGCGTTTGAAAGTAGTATGAAGGAAAGGAATAAATTTAATTGTGGTATTTTGGGATCTAGGGATTTGATGATTTGGGAATTTTGGAATCTTGGGATTTAGGGATTTGGGGATTTGGGAATTTAGGGATCTAGGGATTTCAGGGTTTAGGGATCTGGGAATTCTGGGATTTGAAGATCTGGGGATTTTGGGATTTGGGAATTTTGGGGATTTAGGGATCTAGAGATTTTAGGGTTTAGGGATTTGGGAATTTTGGGATTTGAAGATCTGGGGATTTAGGGATCTGGGGATTTGAGGATCTGGGGATTTGGGAATTTTTGGGATTTAGGGATCTGGGGATTTTAGGGTTTAGGAATTTAAGGATCTGGGGATTTGGGAATTCTGGCATTTAAAGATCTGGGGATTTAGGAATTCTGGAATTTGAAGATCTGGGAATTTGAAGATTTGGTGATTTGGGAATTCTGGGATTTGAGGATCTGGGGATTTTTGAATTTTAGGATTTAGGGATCTAAGGATTTGGAATTCTGTGATTTTCTTAATTTGGCAGATTCTGGGATGACTAGAATGACAATAATTTAAGGCCATCCTAACCATAATCTACCGTAACCCAAATAAAACAGAAGGTTAACAGAAGTCGTTGCACAATGATCAAACTGTATTATCGATTCCGTTTATTATTTCGGTGAACGTAGGCGACAGAAACGTGTGTCGCACGTGAGATCCTTGCCTTGAAGCCCGTGAAAGTGAAAGGATCCCTGATTTTATCTCCCGCAGGCAAATGCAGCTAAGGGGTTAAAAGTGCATTACACCGGTTACATTACGTTTGCCCTCGACGCAGTTCTTAACCTATATTATGCAATCACTCTTGTTAACACACTTTGCCTTTCTATTATCATAAATCTTGACAATCGTTATTTTATGTCTCGTTAAATCAAAATGCAGTTATAATTATTTTAGTATAATTACATAACATAAATCAATGACAAGAGTAGTTGATACAGAGAGTAACTGATGAACAAGAGTTATTAAAATAAGTGGTTACATAAAATTATTGGTAAAAATGGGATTACATTTTTAGCTCACAAAAATGGGACTCTAGAAGAAAAAGTATGTGGACTAGAAGAAAATTAATAATAAGCCTGAAATACTCTCTCTTCGTGCAAAGTAGAAAGTTAGATTGGCGAGGTTGATCATGCTTGTCGAAATACTTTTTACACTCGTTTAATTATTGCACGATTAATAGGGTGAAATCGGTAACTGCAAACTTTATCTTTCGTAGTAGTTCTCGATATAAGGATCCTTCTCGATATAAAATATTCAGTGGATATAATATAAAATATTGTACCTGGTCATAAGGTGTACAGATGTCGACCAACTGATGGTCATTGATACTCAAATGTTAGTAAAAGGAATTTTTTATTAATGTGACCCATGAAAAATTATATTTAATCGCAGTTTATTTAATGAGGAACAATGAATCTTGTACGAATGTTGTGTCAAGATTTTACACGTAGTTTAAGAATTTAAATATAAGAATATAAGTTTAAACTGAAAGCAGAAAGTACGATTTCGCTGAAAGAAGCAAAACGAAAACCGTTCGAAAACGAAAGGCGATGATAACGAAAGATGGAGTAAACGGGTCGGCAAGAAACGAGAAAAAGAAGAAGAAAAAGGGGAACCAGATGGCAAAGTAGCCTGAAGCAGTGAAAGTCATAAGTCGGGTTGAACTTTGCCGAGAATGGTCACGCTGGTGATTTAACACGATTCCAAGGGAAATATGAACGGGTTAAAATTATAAAAATACTTTGAACGCCCACTTGAACTCTTACGTAAGAACGAGTCGACTTATTTTTCTACCTTTGCCTTAATTCGTGGCCGAGTGACGTGCATACTCATTTCTATAACACTCTGTCATCTACTTTAGTGAAAATTTACTTTGTCAACCGCGAAGAGTGAGATATTCTTAGTTGCAAGATTTTTAGATAATATTATATGGAAAATTTGGAAAATATTTTTAAAATTATTCATTTTTTATTTGGAAGGGCTTCCTGCATTTTAATATGGCTCTGATTGTTTAAGAAATCCTGATTTATTTTAAAAATTTGAGTATCTTCAAATTTATTAATTTTTACAATCTTCAATTTTATTTTGTCAGACGCATGAATTACACATTTTTTGTAGGCATTCGTTCTTATTTTGTAAAATTTGTTCAATTTTAAAATTGACTAATTTTACTCATTTTTGTTAATTTTAAAATTGGCCAATTTTTACTAATTTCTAAAATTAGTCAATTTTTAAATAATTATCTAGAATTCAAAAACGTTTTCTTTTAATTTCATAATAATTATATAATGGAATTAGTTTTTTTTTTCATTCATATCTTTCATTTTCATTCTTAGCCATCGTTTGCTTCATGCAATTAAATCCTCGGCGAAGAATTTTATTACATCACTTAAGTAAACGCATTACGATAGAAAAGATACGGATCGCAATTTGTGCTCATTAAAAGAGATTTTATCAATGAAATTGATCCACTGAATGAAGTTGTACATGTTTTTTGTAACGCTTCTTTGAATTTAGAAATTATAGCGAAACAAACAAAATTAACATTGCTTGAAGAACTTTGAAAATATTATTACAATTTTGTAATAATACAACTTTCAATACGAGGTATTAAAATACGTAATAATACAACATTATATACATTAAATACGTTTAATAATTATTGTAATGATAGAAAATTTTGAAATACAATTTTGTAATAACTTGTGATAATTCTAAAAATATTTCATTTCTAACAATACAATTTTGGTTTCAGGGTGGTGTGGTTGGTGCTGTTACTGACAACAGCCATTTTGACGGAAGCGGCGGTACCAGATCCACCGGAAACCATCACAACCGTTGGTTCTTTGAAACTGGCAACTGCTGCTGACTGCAATGGTGTTGTCGCCTTTTCTGCCACTCACGCTTCTGTCGACGTAAGCTCATATTCCAAATTAAGTTCAGCCTTGCATTTGACGAAACTCTTAGCAAAGTAGCATAATCGACTGCGCCAACTATTTCTCAAAATTGTAAAATTTGAACCTCGTCGTACATGAAATATCTTATTTGCAGCATGCCAAAATCGTTCTCGGAGAGACGCTGGTCGACAAAGGCGTGGGTTACGTGGCCCAAACGGGAACCTTCATCACCCACTGTCCAGGAATTTACCAATTCAGCTTCGCCGGTTATGGAAGCCCGGATCTGCGACTCACGTTGAAAAGAAAATTGAGCAACACCGACACCTGGACACCGGTGGTCAGCGTCGGTCCAGGAGGCGGTGCGAATTTGGTCATATTGGAAGTGGACGTCGGAGACCGACTTGCCGTCTTCGAGGATTCCGGAAAGATTGCGGACGGCGTCACATTTTCTGGCTATCGAATCGCCAAGAAGTAACGAAGATCTTTGGAACTGATGGAATCAAGACGATTAATACGAGTCTTGATTTGGAGGCTGATCAGGAATTTCAGAACATTTATTTTCTCTATGTCTGATTGGTAGAATTGCTGATACCATATTGGATCGGAGTTCCTGATTTGGAAATGATCAGAGCTATCTTCTCCACGAACCTAACGCTCTGTGATAGCCCTCTATATTTCTTCTTATATCTTGCAACTTCATTGTTCTATGCTTTGTTCAATATTTCTTGCATCAGTGAAGTTGTGAGACGTTTTGAAATTATGATTGGTATATCTCTTTTCTGTACAACTTGTATCTTCAACTCTCTCTTTTCTTCTTTCCATTATCTATTCTATCGTCCTTTTTCGTATCTTGTTTCTTCAACTTTTCTTCTTTCCTTTCTGTCTCTTTGTACAAATTTCTCTTTCTACTCTGTCTCTTTGTACAAATCTCTTTCTACCCTCTCTTTGTACAAATGCCTCTTTCTACCCTCTCTTTGTACAAATATTTCTTTCTACACTGTCTCACTATTTCTTTCTCCACGTTTTTCCAATGACTGCAGCTTTGTTTTATTGCACTGTTCCTGCAAGTTTCTCTTTATCTGTTCCTGCTTCAAATACCTATCATCAGTATTACAGTTATGTTAATTCAGTTTGCCATAGAATATCACAGTGAAACTGTCTCCGTTATCTTCTGCCTTATTTTCTTGTCTCCTACTTTCACTCTTTGTATTTTTACTCTTCACCTTGTAGATAACCTTCTGTGAATAGTCTTTATCCTTCTTCTTATGTTATTTGGTTGATAAACTTTCTCCACCATTTTCTTCTACTTTCTCTATCTTTGTATTTCTCTTTGCTTTTCTCTTTGTGTCCATTGGTGTGAACTTGAATACTGAAGTACCTGAAATTTCAAAGACTATTGCATTTTTTAAGCGATACTTTATTCTTCCTTAATTTCCCTTTCTTTATTTTCTTGACTTCTGTTCTCTTCCTTTTATTTCAACTTCTTTCTTGTTTTTATTTCTGTTTTCTTTTTCTTGTCTTAGCTTCTGTTTTCTTCTTCATGGCTTAGCCTCTGTGTTCTTCTTTTTGTTTTAATTTCTGTTTTCTTCTTCTTGCTTCAGTTTCTGTTTTCTTCTTTTTGTCTTAACTTCTGTTTTCTTGTCTCAGTTCCTGTTTTCTTCTGAACTTCTGTTATCTTCATTCTTTACCGCCTTCTGATATTATTTTTCTTTTAATTGAAACTTTACTGGGTTTCCTGCTTCAATATTCCTTTATTTTATTACTTTCTTTCTTTCTGCCTTTCAAGTTTTGCTATTTTTCTTTTCTTTTTTCATCTTTCTTTATCTCTTCAATATTTGTGGATTGAAATATTTTTTCACTTTTTTTCTTCTCCTGATCTCTTCTTTTATTCTTCATCTATTCTTTCATTTATTCTGTCTTGTCTTTTTCTCAATGTTTCACACTTCTCTTCTCTTCCTCTATTTAAATCCTCCTATGGCTTTTACGTTTAGAAATCTGTTCTATGTACATAATTTTCTTTACGTCTTACTTTCTATTACTCTTTACAACACTTTCCTGAAAATTTTATTTCTTCCTTCAGTTCTTTCACGACTTTCATTTTTCACACAAGCCTTCTCTAAACTCTATTCTTCTATTTCTTATCTTCTATATTTCTTCTCCATTCATTTTTCATAGACTTCTACTCATTACTCTACACTTTTCACCTTTATGTTTTCTTCTTAATTTCTCTTCAATATCTCCTACAACTTTCTCTCTTTCGCACTCTTCATCTTTCTTTCAACAACATTTTGCCTCAACATTAAAATTTTATTGTAAATTTGTTACACACTATCGCTGATGTGCGATGTCTCATCTAGTCCTGTTATTTGTTTAATAATACAAATGTGAAATTGGATGCTCCAATAATGCTGTGCATTGTACTCTATAAGATATTCTTTCTTTAAGCAATCTTTTTATTGCACTCGCTTCTTTACACTTCTTCAAATCTGTGTTTCTGATTTTCTTCTGTTCTCAATCTGTCTCAATCTGTTCTTTTCTTTCTTTCTTTATCGTTCTCTATCTTATTTATCTCCTTTCTCTCTACTTAATCCTCGAACAACGAAATTGGGTCGTTTATGACCACAGGCTCAGTGCTTCAGCATTAGACATTCAATTTGTACAAATTATATACATTGAAAATTAGAGAATTATTTTTCTATGAATCTAATTAGTCTAAGGTTATTGTTCGAGGATTGACAAAACTTATTTATATATTTTTTTACACGAACTACTCGAACTCTGCCATACAAAACAGAATTCATCGTAGAATATATTTCTGAGTTTTGGAAACCGCGTTTCCTTTCGATCTTCTCCCATCTCTAGTCTGATTTTCCCACCCAAACTCCATGAAAAATCCACCTAGCGAACGAATAACGCGAATTTTTCCCTATGCTGTGATCCTCGAGTGCTATAAACGTCGACTCTATCTATCTCGATTCTATCATCTTTGTTCTCATATTCTGCCATCGAAACAGTTACGTATTTTCTGTGTCAGAATAAACTTTTAATCTGTCCTGTAATTCGTAACGATTGCTTAAACGATTAATGCCCATATTTATTATTATGAACATTATGAAAGTACAACAGACATAGTACAACATTAGACGTAAAATATATTAGTTCGTTTATCACGATTAGTACAAACGGATTATAAATGCGATCGTGACGATAATACAACCGATGTATGTTAAATAATTTCTTGAACAAAGGTAAGGTAAATAAATGGACGATTAAGCAATGGTTACTCGCTATATCTTAACTATTAAAATAAACGATCGGCTTTCGTACCTCTGTCTTTCTTTTTACGCATTCTACTCTGCCTTCTCTACCTTTACAATTTTACTACTTTCTTTCTATACGCGAAATTCGATAACTTCTTACGAACCGTCCCCCCTCGTTTCGCTATCACAGCAGTTACGTTGTCGAGAAGTAATAAGAATTGCAACAGAGCACAGGTTACGATAGAGAAAAATAAAACGTTCGAGTTACGCCTTTCGTTTATTCGATTCATTTCTGTAATATTCACAGTAGCAATCTTGTACGTATCGTTCGCTCGAAAGAAGTTAGTAAAAAGATAATCGACAGAAAGTTTAAAAAATCTATCATACAATTGTCAGTAATTATTTTACAAGTCCATGTCCAGTTATCCTTTTAATTAACGTTAAATGTTTAATTGTACTGTTCCACCCAAGAGTCCTTTGTAATTTTCGAGCACGGGGTATACGTCCTCTTCCAGAAACTCTGTCACCTGTTCAGGTGCTCTGCCGACGAAGGTTCGAGGATCGAGCAGGTCTTTCAGTTGATTCAGGATCGGTTTGAAGTAAGGATCCTTCTTGATCCTTTCTACTAAGTCGTTGTCCAGACCGTGTTGCTTCACTTGTGCACCTGCTTCTTGAGAAAGCACCCTTATTTTCTCGTGGCACACCTGCGAACAATTGTACATATTAGTTATCGATTATAGTTTTAAATTTTGGGGATTCTATATGAGAGGTGATAAAATTTTGTGTACAATAGAAAAATTCAATTTGTGTCTCGGTGATAAAACATAACGGTATTTTGCAGACGATGATCTTAACACACTGTGTAATGTATGACGATATCAATGTGCGATAATATCAACGTATGATAGTAACGTGTAGCGATATAGATGGATGATGATTGCAACACGTGGTGGTATGAACGCACCTTGATTATAATAGGTAGATGACGCGTTGTGATTTAACGTATGAATATCTAATGTGCAGATATCTAACGCGTTGATATTTGACACTTGCATATCTGACGCGTGGATATGTGATACATGGATATATGACGTGTGGATATTTGACACTTGGATATCTGACGCGTGAATACCTAATGTGTAGATATCTCATACGTAGTAATCTAATGCATGTATATCTAACGTGTAGAAATCGCATGGATATCTAATGCGTTGTGAATTAACGCATAGATATCTAATGTGCAGATACCTAACACATAAATGTAGCTTCTAATAATCTTCCTAGCAAAAGATCACCTGTCTGTCGCCTCCGGCTTTCACCATAGCCATTATGATATTTTCTGCGGTCATAAAGGGTAATTCTTGAGCGACATGTCTAGCAATGACATTGGGATACACAACTAGACCCTCGGTGATATTTTGGAGTGTCATTAGTATAACATCGGCTGACAAGAACGCTTCTGACAAAGTGATTCTTCTGTTCGCTGAATCGTCCAGAGTTCTTTCCATCCATTGAGTAGCAGCTGTTTGCAAAGCATTGTTAGCTAGTGTCATTAGGTGTCGTGCTATACTGCAGCAACGTTCTGAACGCATCGGGTTTCTCTTATATGGCATCGCGCTGGATCCAATCTGGGTGCTTTCGAATGGTTCCTCTATTTCTTTCATGTTTGCTAGGAGTCTGATGTCACTGCATATCTGAAAAAGAAGATGAAGAAATATAATATGTAATTTATAGAAAAATAATAAACAGTAATACATAATTTATGTAATGAATTAAGATATATTTACTTTATGAACAGAAGAGCCCAAAGAGCTCAAAACATTTAAACATTCAACATCGACTTTCCTACTGTAGGTCTGTCCAGTTACAGGATAGTGCTTCTCAAAGCCGGCCATCTTGGTTACCAACCGATCTAACTGTTTCACTTTTTCCCCGTCACCTACAAAAGAACACAATTAGATACTATTCAATTTTAACACTTATGTTGACTAATAAATAAAATTTGAGTCTCACCATTGAACAACTGAAGGAACGAAGCCTGCGTACCGGTGGTTCCTTTCACACCACGAAACTTGAGGTCATCCCGAGCACGACGAATTGCTCTTTCGTCCATTAGAAGATCATGTAACCACAGCGTGGCTCGTTTACCGACCGTGGTAAGTTGAGCTGGCTGAAGATGAGTGAATCCTAATGTTGGTAAGTCGCTGTATTCTTTGGCGAACTTTGCGAGACGTGACAGCACATTCGCCAGTTTTGGTAACAGTATGTCGAATCCTTGTCGTAGGATGATCAGATCCTTCGGAAACAAGTATCAAGGTCAATATTTTGTATGGAGGAGGAGTTGCAAAGATTCAAATTTTGGATGAGTTCAGGAATTTTCTAGGACTCTTCAAGGATTTTTTAGGACTTAAGAATACTTTAAGGATTTAAGGATACTTTAAGGACTTTTTAAAGATTTTTTGGAGACTTCTCACATCAGTAAAGAATTCTTCAAAGAATGATGGAGTTCTCAGGGATTTTTCGAATCAGTCAAGGACTCCTGAAACATACCTTGAATCGATGAAAAATTTCTCAACAAAACTATACTTATGCTCATAACATATACATATCTACTCATGGAATAATAAAAAAAATGACAAATACATAGCTTAAAGAATTTTTAATGAAGAATATCATCAGCTAAGAAATACACAAGAATTAATAGTAATAGTAATGTATTCAAAGGTATGAAATTACCGTGTTATCACCAACGTAGCAACTAGTTGCCCCTAAATGAATGATGGGGGCAGCCTTCGGGCACTGGTTGGCGAAAACATGAACGTGTGCCATCACATCGTGTCTCGTTGCCTTTTCTTCTTTCGCAGCAGCCTCGAAGTCGATGTCGCTGATATGGGCCTCCATTTCGGCTATTTGTTCTGCAGTGATAGCCAATCCGAGCTCCTAAAATAATTCAGTATTGACATTGAATTTATAACCACTTTCCTGAACTAAATCATTTAAACTTTAGGTCATTTTTGACTACCTCATTGAGATATGAAAATGCGATTCAAAAGCAATTTTCAGATTGTAGAGTTTTAAGGATTGTATTTTGAGTGAAATGAGTGATGATTAAATTAATGTTTCGAATGGTGGATAGGAACGTGTACATTCTGTTAACCCTTCTCGTGGATCTTATAATTCAGATAAATAGTCTAGTCGAATATTTCATTCATACTTATAATAAATATATCACATGCTCAACGTTGTATTTTATTGAAAACCCCTTTCTTGATCTATTTTGTAGATAGGTGAAATTGAATGCAAAGGGTTAAATGGAATAACAATAAACGTTATATTTCAACGAGATCCAGCGAACATTATCGTAAGCGATAATGTGGTATGAATGTGCAGGTGTCTTTCTACACGTCTTATCCCTCTTTCGACGTACGCTCTATCTGATTAGATAAAGAGGGCTTGGTGCTGGGTCAAAAGCATCTAACGCGATATGAAACTCATTTTGTTCACCTGTTTTACATCGTCGAGTATTCGCGTGCAAGGAAAGTAATCATGGTGTCTCTGGAAACCATCGCGAGTATAGTGATCAAAGTTCTGAAACTGGTGAGACCACGTTACTTTCGTTTGTGGAAATTGTGAAACGTTGAGTGACTCCCGTGAAATTGCGTGGATATCGAGTTTATTTAAACATTGCATTCTAGTATTGTAAATAATTTGTTTGAACAGACAGTATTTTTATATATTTAGATATTTTTTCTGAGGAAAATTTAATCTGCTTCCTCGTGTGTGTACATGTTTTATTGAAAGTTGTTACATTTTATTAAATATTAGAAATTATATTAATTGTATTGATTATATTGATTGATGACGCGTTTTCTGAAAGAAATTGTTTACGTTAAAACCTATTTTTGACTACAGTTATCTTAGAATGATAGTGGATTAGATTCGATGTAGTTACAGTAGCCATGTTGTTTATATCAAGATACAATTTTGCTGAAATTTTACTGCAGTTTCATTAAGATTTATCGTCAAGTTATTAACGTCAGATTTGTTAATTAACGCAACGATTGATGGATGTATCACCATAATCGTACTCATTCAAGAAATATTTATACGCGGTTCTATGATTCATTTCGTTCTTTATCGTCGTACGATAAGAAACCCTGTTTGCAGTGCGATATGACACCCTTTTTATGTGTCATAGATGTGGTACTAATTTTTACTAGGAATTCTCTTTGGTTAAGTCATGGAAATAACGAATTATTCAATTTTCTTTTATCGAAGAATTTGTCAAATTTATCTCGTGTTATATGAGTCACATCAGTGATTGTCAACTCATAGTCAATTTCGGAATTTAAACACTCACAAATGTATTTCTAAATTACAAGATTTGCAAATTTCTGAATTTTCAAGATTAGCTAATTGAAAATTTCTAAATTTAAAGAGTCACCTACTGAAAATTTCGAGTCCATAATTTTTCAATTTGAAAAACTATTAATTTGGACCACTCGTTTTGACGTCACAAAATATAGGGTTCATGTAAACAGAATTTTAATATTTCCTGTTTACAATATCTCTATATTTCAATATCTGTGTATTGTAAATAGAAAAATGAGTAGAATGTTTAAATGTTTAAATTGTCCTTTCAGATAATTAATCTCATAATCCTGATCCTGTACCGAACAGGATACAAGGATGGAGAGTTTCTGGGTGTCGGAGGCACATGGAATTTGAACGAAGATAAAAATCCAGATGCAGAAATCGTTGCTTCTGGTGTTCTCGTGGGCTTCTTCATATACACCAGTGTTGTACTCATCACATACTGCTTTGGGAGCACCAATCACAAAAAGACCCTTGTTGTAAGAACTTCAAATTCTGACAAAATTAAAAAAAAAATGATCAAGATCCAAAAAAAATCAACAAAATCTAATAACGAAATTGAACAAATTTAATAAGTTTGAAGAAATCTAATATACAGTGTTATCATATCACTGACTGTTTATTATATTTTTTAGGAAATTCTGATGAATTTTGTTGGAACCTTCATGTTCATCGCTGTAGGTGGCACAGCACTTCATTACTGGAACGGTTATCAACCAGAAAATAAGTACGATACGATTGTCCAAGAACGACAGGTAATTACCGACTAATAAATCTCGAATTTATGAACCGGAGAAAATTGATCGCTGTTCATTTTGAACGTTGCATAACTGATCGCTTTTTATTTTCAGGTGGGCTTAGCTGTTGGATCGCTTTGCGTCATCGAAGGTTCTGCGTATCTCGTTGATTTAATATTAAGTTTTCTACATTTTGCGAAAAATCGCGATGAAATGTTCGAATAAATTTGCTGTATAAAATTTGTCATCTTACATCTGTACATTAAGAGCGTCGCAAGAATCAGAATCTTTCTTAGTGTCGAATTAGAACATTCATACAGCATATTTCTTAATTATTAAGTTTTCAGAATCATTTTTAGCTTAAATTTTGAAAAAGGTTCATTTTAAAATTAAACAGACAGATTCATTTAAAATTTGAAAAGACAAATTCATTTTTAATGTAAAATGGAAAAGACAGGTTCATTTTCAAATTAAAAAAGCAGATTCATTTTTAATGTAAATTTGAGAAAACAGGTTCATGTTAAAATTGAAAAGACAGATTCATGTTTAATTTAGAATTGCACAAGTAGACATCAACGAGTTAATGACAATATCAAGAACGTGCAACTTCTGTTTGTTGGAATTGTAAACTATATTACTAACATACAAACTAAATGTAGGACGTATTATTTAATTTTTATATTTTCTTACATTGTCATACAAACATACTGTATGCAATAACCTAAACAACGTTTACGAATAAATATTTTATATTTGTCAACGTAATCATTGTACCAAACTCGAATGTACTGAAATCGAAAATGAAATAGAAAATAAAAGTAAAAAATTGTTTAAAAGTTAATTGTACAAATGAGAATGTACAAGCCAGATGTAAATAATTCAAGTTGGATTAGTTCGATTTTAATTGATATTCACCGACGTTCAGATGGTACTTTTATTTTTGCAGTCCGACAAACATGTTCGCACAAATACAACGACTTCTCCAGGACTTCAGTTTTCTCCTGAAAGTTTTCGAACTGGTAAAAAGAGCAGACTATAAGAAAATATTTTTGAAATCTGATAAAAATTTGTTGATGATTTAGCTGCTAGCATGTATCTGCCTGCGCGAGTTGTCCAAATTCAACGATTACTTGATTCCGAAATGGTTATGGGTTATTTACTGCATCGATTCATTCACATACGCAATCGTGTACTTTTGTATCGCGTTGACGCACGTGTTTGAGCAACCACGAAAATTATCAGTCAGTCCCACAAGATTTTTATCGATAAAATAGATAAGTATTCAAAACTGTAGTCGTTTAAATGAGTTACGAGTTATCAATTAACCTGAGTTATGTTGTTTGTATTTCATTTAATTTCTCTTTTTAGAAAAAATAATTTGTCAATTTTTTTGTCGAAAAGGATTCAACTGAAATTTTTGTCGATATTTATAGGAATTCGCGCACTTTGTAATGGGGGTGATTTTTAATTTCATCGGCGCAGTAGCAGGAATTGACAGAGGACGAAAGGAATATACGAACACTTCCGAAGATCGAAGCGAGTTGAAAATTGGCCTACTGCTACTAGGTGCTTGATCGATAAAAAACGCTAACTATGCAAAAATTAATTTCTACCGTTTTCAGCCAATTTTATCGTGCTATTTCTGGAAACTGCGTATATGATCTACAGTGATCGTAGAGCGACACAAAAACCAAATCCATCACTTGCCCATATTTAAACATGTAAACATTAAAATGTAATCCATTTGTACAATTATTATATTTTTATAAAATTATATATGAGAATACGATCCGTGTGAAATTGTCATTGTGCAATTGTACGAATGTTCAGATTTGTGACAGTATTAAACAAAATATCGTCGTGAATTTCATGAAGGTCTATTATTTTTCATTAAAAGACAACAGTGTTATTTAAAGAAATGGGGAACATACCGATCCCTTTCACACATGTCAGTACAAATTCTTGGACGAATGAGAAGAAATTGTTAATATGGAAAACGGTGGCTATGGTTTGTTTTATGAATTGTTCAACATTTTGGTTAGAATTTTTGTTCAAAAATTTTTGAGGAGTAACAAAATTCATAAAGCGACGAATCGAGTGATTTTATTAAATTGTCATACTTTTTAGACTGCCTGCCTAGTTGGCAGTATAATATACTGGCAACCGTTAGAGCCCTATTTCGAGGAGCCATTTTTCGGAATTTTAGTACCCACGTTTATAATCGGCTACATTCTTATACACTCGTCGGACATTTATCATCTGTTCCATGGAGAGGACTATATCTTTCTCGTGAGTAAGTGACAAAATATAAAATGCTACTCACATAACTTGTTTTATTTCATATTAACAATTAATTAATGATTCTTCTTAAGGAAACATGCTTCTCGCTGATTGGTGCAATCGGAAACCTAGTTTGTGGCGTTTATCAATTTTACAAATGGATAAGGTGGCTACAGGACACCAGCGAGAATCCTGAGGCGGATGACGAGTACGTTTAATTTTTAGTTATTTATCATTTTAGGTAATTTGTTAAAATTTTATGCCATTTTTTACTTGGACTGCCAAACGTTTGCAGATTTTATTAAAATATAATATTTATAAGATTTACAGTAATAAAAAGAGACACTGTGAGATAGTTGGCAGTGGATGGGTTAATGCAGTTAGAATTACTAGCAAATCGTTGTTTCAGTTTTCCAGGAATGATGATGGCATTTGTACTCTTTCTTCATTCAATTTCTCTAATTGCCGTGATGATTTATCGTTTTCTTCATTGGCGTCAGTCGAACACCGAATCTGGACAATGATCCATCTTCCAAGAACGAGAACAACATAGTAAAATTACTGTAAATACAATCTTCAAAAGTAGTGAAATTTTGATAAAACATATCAATAAATTTGTTTACAGTAAATGAAGAATTGAAGTTGCAACAACGTGATCTAAACGTACATGATTTTTTCAAGGTAGAAATAAGATTAAAGGAATTAAATTGAAATGTTAAAATCAAGATACATGAATTGAAAATAAAATGAAAAGATTTAAATAAATTTAACATTGAATTAAAAATATGTCTATTTAAAGTAAAATAAAAATACTTTAATTCTGTTTGAAATTAAATTTATTACTGTCGATTTAAAATTGAGTTATGTGAATCAACTTTAAGTAAAATAAAAATATTTTAATTCTGTTTAAAATTAAATGAAGTTATAGTGGATTTAAAATTGAGGTGAAAATATTGGAATCAATTTAGAAATAAATATAGAAAGACATGTAATTTGTAGAATAAGTAAGAAGAAAAATATGATACAATTGAAGCAAAGTTTTATGGGGTCGTCTTATAAGAACACGGTGTCCCATAAAGGGTCACAGCAGCGTCCACGATATGCATCAATTAATCTACTTGACCTCATAATTGACTTGAATGACCGGCACAATCGTACACCCACGATCCGGATATATAATCCCTTTAATTACATACTCTCTCAGTAATTTAACCCTTCTTAGACCTAATTTGGGCAATGGGGGACATTAGTGGCATTTTTAACGGTATAGTCATTTCTTAGAAATTTGTACATGCTTGTAAATAAATTGATCCATTCTTTCTGTTGCTGAGATTTTATTGACAGAATTATGAATTTTTTGAGTTGTATATTTTATGGTTTTGGAATTTTGGGATTTGGAATTTAGGGATTTGGAAATTTTGGGATTTGGGAATTTAGGGGTTGGAAAATTTCGGGATTTGGAAATTTAGGAATTTGGAAATTTAGGAGTTGGCAAATTTAAGAGTTGGGAATGTAGGGATTTGGAAATTTAGGGGTTGGGAAATTTAGGAATTTGGAAATTTAGGGATTTGGGAATGTAGAGATTTGGAAATTTAGGGATTTGGTAATTTAGGGATTTGGTAATTTAGAAATTTGGAAATTTAGGGATTTGGAAATTTAGAGATTTGGGAATGTAGAGATTTGGAAATGTAGAAATGTAAAAATTTCTAATTTGGAAAATTCAAAAGTTACTAAAATCCTGCAACCTTAGAAATAAAATTTAGAAACCTAAAACCTAAATTTCCAAAATTCCAAATTGCCTTCCCCAGTACCTTAAAATTACCCACCCCACATCAACCTAGCAAAGAATCTCACCAGTCTCCCCAAAACGACAAAAATCCCCAGCTTCTAAAAATACCCAGTCAAAGTATGAATAACGAAGCATTCAAATGCGGAAATCATTGCACGTGGTTCAAGATCGACAGGAAGATCGCATAATGATTGCGAGCGAAGACCAAGCCACACCTACTGACCTACTGAACACGTGATCCGTAGACATGTTTGTACGAGTCCGATCATCGTTGTGGTGATTATTCACACCTGTGCAACTGACTGTGCTCGGTACAATGTACATGCACGTACCATAGCCAATAACACTCCTGTAATAGAAGTAGCAGCGCATTAAGTCTATTACGCAATTAGAAAACACATAATCTGCTGCTAATACGAGTTATTCGGATCCTTCACAATCCTTCAATATCTCGATTACACAATCATTCCTCTTTCTTACCATATCAAATTTTTTTGGAATTATATTTTATAGCATTTTTTAAATTTTGTATATTTTACTTTATAGTTCTTTGCAAATTTATTTACAAATTTTTTTACGAGTTTCATTCAAATTGTGGTGCATGAAACATACTGGGTTACATGTTGCATTTTGTAATAATTTATTTATATTTACTGTTGTCATGTACTTGATACGTGTGTATAGTGGAATGTGTTAGTAGAAATTAGCATGAAATATTAGTGGTTTCTTGTCGATAAAGCTTGTACTATAATTAGAAATTCATGGTCGATGTTGGATATAAGAAAATAACTCGGGATCACGACTTGCACTCGTTCCATATTTATAGCATGAAAAATTATCTTTATTAATATTTATTCCGCTGCGCTTTTATCGTGTCATGGTCCGAACCTAAGTTTCTAGTTCAGATACACGTCGATTATTGTGCAGTGAACTTTAGAAGTTTACTTTTATGCGTCCATGGTATCATGTTAACTATCCCTACTAGTCACATATGTGATATATCTATCAGAAGAACATATGTGATATAAGAATATATGGTGATACTAGATAATATATTTTAGTACACATTCGAATAGACATACTAATATATCCAAGTACACATGTACTGTAAATTCATAATCACTTGTATATGTCCATAATATGTTACTATCCCTACTCGTCACATATGTGATATATCTAGAACCTAACATCATATGGTGATACTTGACAACATATTTTAGTATACATCTAAATGCATATACCAGTGTATCCAAGTACACACATTCTAAAAATCATAATTACTTTTACATGTCCATAGTATGTTACTATTCCTACTAGTCACATATGTGATATATGTATCTAGAACTGAACATCATATGATGATATATCTTAACATTTGTTCCAATCAGACATACATGCAGATATTCATAAGATCAGGTAATTCTTCGAATGTACACATATTGTATACTCGAAGAATGATGTGAGTCACAGCACATTCACGCGAAGCTTCCGTACGTTTATTCAAGAAAAACGTACGTGTTGCGTATGAAAGTCGATACGTCGCATAAAATGGAGGAAAAAGGAACGGTAGAGGAATCGTTTCGCAATGTTTCTCAATGGTAACACGATTCAAGGGAACCAGAACATTCGTGCATACGTATTGGCACACGAATAATGGCTGCCGCCCTACGTGCTCCCGAAGCTTTTTGCACGTGCACGTATCCGCAATGGCTACGTGTAAATTATACAGCGTGTGAATCACGTGAAGTCGAACACGGTCCGATGCCTGCTTTCGTGACACACCACCCACAACACGTGCTCGCGAATTAAATACTGCAGTCACCTCGCCCTTCGTCGCCGAACTCTGATTACATCTGAATTATGCAGTTAGATGCCACGTAGATTGCCCTTAACGAAGGTTAAATGCGGGGAAGAGGTTTTTCTGGTGCTTTTGCGCGGAAAATGTCTCAATTTTTGGGAAAAGGGTGGGGATTTTTGGAAATTTGGGGTTTTGGGGATTTTGGGATGAAGGAGTTGAGAATTTAAGAATTTGGGGATTTTGGGATGAAGTAGTTGAGAAGTTAGGAATTTGGCGATTTTGGGAATTTGGGGAATTGGGGATTTAGGGATTTGGTAATAGAGAATTTAGGAATTTGTAAGTTTGGGGATTTGAGTTTTGTATATTTAGAGATATAGGAAATTAGGCATTTGGGGATTTAGGGAGTTGGGAATTTAGAGAGTTGGGATTTAGAGAATTAGGAATTTAGAGAGTTGGGAATTTAAAGAGTTGGGGATTTAAAAAGATGGGAATTTAGAGGGTTGGGAATTTAAAGAGTTGGGGATTTAAAAAGATGGGAATTTAGAGAGTTGGAAATATGAGAATTTGGAAATAAAAGAATTGGAGAAATTTGTATAGTTAGAAATCTATAAATTTTGAAACATTGAAAGATTAATTTGAAGGTACATATCTAAAAAAAAAGCCTAAGCCAAGGAAGGTCGACATTGCAATATCACCTCATCTAATATTTACAATTTTAATTTACGTCCATTTTCACATACACCTACTGTACAATTTCATGACAATATGTGTTTATGTTGCACGCATTTTCTCAGTATCGTTTCCCACTGATACACCATAATGACTGGCTTGAACAGTTGCTGATAAACACACCTGATTGTTAGCAGGAATTTGTATCGGGGACACTGTATTTTATTAAACATTCTATACAATACTCTCTGGATACATCAACTAAAGAAGTACAATACAAGGAATATTATGTTCGTAAATCACCTGGAAAAATGTTATTTATAGAAGCTTAGTCACTGTAACAATTTATATTCATGTCACTAATAACCATTAATTTACTTTTTAAATTCTCATCTTTTTAAATCGACAACTCTCTAGATTCCCAACTCTTTAAATTCCCAACTCTCTAAATTCCCATCTTTTTAAATCCCCAACTCTTTAATTTCCCATCGTTTTAAATCCCCAACTCTTTAAATTCTCAACTCTTTAAATTCCCAACTCTCTAGATTCCCAACTCTCTAGATTCCCTACTCTCTAAATTCCCAACTCTCTAAATTCCCATCTTTTTAAATCCCCAACTCTTTAATTTCCCATCGCTTTAAATCCCCAACTCTTTAAATTCCCAGCTCTCTAAATTCCTAATTCTCTAAATCCCAACCCTCTAAATTCCCAACTCCCCAAATTCCCAACTTCCAAATCCCTAAATATATAAAACCCAAATCCCCAAACTCAAAATTCTTAAATTCCCTATTACCAAATCCCCAAATGCCTCGAACATGACAAGTCCTACAACAAATACTCAGCATCGAAGTTTCATTCATACTATTAATAACAGTAGTAGCATTGATTGAAGGTCTCTGCAGCGATTACGCAATCGCGATCGGCAGGGATGAAAAATGAACGAAACTCGTCGGTGAATTAGTCGGATGAGCGGGAAAGTAAGACAACGCCAGTTAACGAGCGATGATGAGCATCTAACAGAAAGAAAAAAATGGCTGCGACATGCGGTGGCCAACGAATGTCGGTCTACTGTCTGCGCAACTTGCACGTTACATACGTACTAGCATACACCTAGTGTGTCACGCCGAAGCGTTCCAGTTTAACTTGTTCCACGACGCGGTGTGGAACTCTGCGATTTGCCGTTCTGCTTTTCTGACAATCGGTACGTTTCGACTGATTGCAATCGTTGCTTTCATTAATTAGTTACATCGATTCTTCCGATGTTCTGTTAAGAGGTGCTGATTCTACTGATCGTGTTTATTATTTAGTTTCATTAATTAATTTGCAAAGTTCTGTATGTCTGACAATAGATGTTATTCGACTGAAAACATTAATAAATTTCGTTAATTACTAAATCGATCAATCGGTACCAATTGATCAATCGTAACTAACACTGACTTTAATTAATAATTCGACTAATCGTGGTCAACGACAGGTTTTATTAGTTAATCAAATGAATCGTTCTGACAGTTGATTCGATTGTAATCATCACTACCTTTCATTAATTATTCAAATCGATCTCGTTCGTGTTTCACGTTTGTTTTTGCAGCATTTAGAAACAAGTTATGGTGAAATATTGTAATAGTGATTGTGGAGGATGGTGTTCGGAAGTGTGGACAAATTGGTATTTATAGGAAGAGTTCTGTAGGATGCTTTGTGAATGAAGGGTGTGAAATTAGGTGTTTTTAGTGTGGTAATTAATACTTCATTGTCAGTGCAAGTTTAAAACTTTAATTGCTCGAATTTTGGAACATTGATATTGGATCTTAGAATATTGGATTTTGGAAATTTCAGAACAGGATCTTTGAATTTTGAAATTTTACAAATTGAAGTTTTTGGGACTTAAGAATTTTAGAATTTTAGAGTATGAGGATGTAGGATCTCAAATAAAAGTGTCTTTAAAAATTGTTCTAAAATACTCTAATATCGAAATTTTTATTCTACAATTCATGTTTCAATTTTCACAAAATTTCCCAAACTAATATTTATCGAATATTATTCAAAGAATATTTATCAAACATCAATATATTTCAACCTTACTAAAATTTGTCTTAAAAAGGTTATTTAAAACAATTTTGTGAAACGTGTAAATTTACAAGTTACTAATGTCCATTACTGTCGTTGACAAATATTATTAATATTACTGGTTGTTATTAGGGTCGATGTGCTTGATGAGGGAAGATTAGCGTCAGAGAGTGGAAAGAATTGAACTTAAACGAAAGATAGAGGTGAAATCTTCCAAGCTGGGTGACGGAAGAGGAAAACATCGCAGAGTCAGAATGGCAGACGAAACTCAGGTTCAACAAACGTCCAGGGAAAGCAGGATGATCTATCATTTACCGTTCTTGATAAAAACTGTCGAAGTGGTAAGTAACATTTATTACAAAGTCCTTTATTCGCTATGTACGTACACGGTTCAATCACTATATTCTTATTGGAACTCAAGTTCAATATTGAGATAAATGTACACATTATACATTTGATAAATGTAGCAACTTTATATATAATTGTTAAAAAATGACAAATTCGTTTCATTGAAAAATGACAAAGAAAGCAGTCTGTTGCAATGGGTAAACATTGAAGTTAAAAATAATTTATTACTTCAATGATTTATTTTTAGCCATTAATTTCTTAGAAAATAAATGTATATTTTTGGTAAAATTAACAAGAAACGCATAACGATGACAAGAAAAATTTTACAATTACAACAAATGTAATTTTTATGAAACGATAATTTATGGAGGATATTTAATCTACCTTGATATTTAAGGTTTTTGTGTTCATTAATTTTAATTTGTATTTCACAGGTATTAGCAGTCTTTGCGATTGGACTAATAGTGGATCCGATGAACTCGTTCCAGAGAATCCTAATTAAGTCTCGCTTCAAATTAGACGACGCGGCAATAATTTACATCAGCATAGCTGGTTACATCATAATCAATTCGCTGTTCATTATTTGCCACATGCTGGGCGACCGAATACCAAAAAGAACGGTAAGTCATATCTAAATTTCCATAACTAACGAAAAGACAACTTTTCAAGGCTTAACAAAAGACACCTTAACAAAACACAAACGAGACAATAGTTAAAAAAATTTATGACACGAGGCAGCACAAAATAGATCTAAAACGTTCAGAAAGTAAAATAACACTAAACGAATTTTAAAAAAAATTTTACTATATTAAAATATTATCTTGTAAAATCCTATTAAAAAGTTATCTTGCATAAAAATGTACAATTCAGAAAATTATTCAATAATTTTTTAATAAGTGTACTGAATTTTATGAATTCAGTATGATCTACTTATGATCTATAATTTTATGATCTACCAAAGAATGATTAAAATTTATTTATTCATATCTGCGTGAGGAAAAAGCATTTGTTAAAATTTTCTCCAAAACCTTTGGGGAGTCTCCACAAGTCGACACAAAGTTTGGATCGGTATCCAGATTACAAGTGATAATAAATTAATGAAGTAAAACGATGAAGGGCTCGCGTGACGAAGGGCTACGAAGAGCCATTAAGCTAGATTTATTTCCCCCATATTTTCCACATAGTTTCGTGTAACTTAAACCTTCCGACGTGTTCCTGGGTAGCTATCGAAGAGACTAGTCACATTTGCACAGCTGAGATGTCGCAGAAACCGTGAGTGATGATAATTAACAGATGCGTCATGTCCTTCGTACGTGTACTAACACTGTCATCGTTCTTGCAAATATACGTATGTGTGCAGTCGTTCGATTGTATTGGAATAATTGGACAGTTATTCGTATTGAGAACGTCTGGCAGGAAAGGAAGTCTTCCGCTTATGAAAACGGATTGTTCAAACTTTGATTCGAGAGTGGTGGGTAATTGTTTATTGGAAGTGGGGGGATAGGGAATTTGGGTGGTGAGATAGGGGGACGTGTGAGGACGTAGAGATATCGGGACGTGGAGATATTGGGGTGTAGAGATATCGGGACGGGGAGATATCGGGACGTGGAGATATTGGGGTGTAGAGATATCGGGACGGGAAAATATCGGGACGTGGAAATATCAGGACGTGGAGATATCGGGACGTGGAGATATCGGGACGTGGAGATATTGGGGTGTAGAGATATCGGGACGAGAAAATATCGGGACGTGGAGATATCGGGACGTGGAGATATTGGGGTGTAGAGGTATCGGGACGTAGAAATATCGGACTGTAGGAATATCGGAGCGTAGAGATATCGGAGCGTAGGAATATCGGGACGTGGAGATATCGGGACGTGGAGATATCGGAACATAGGAATATCGGAACGTAGAGATATTGACACGTAGGAATTTTAGAACGTAGAGATATCGAAACGTAGAAATCTCGGAGCGTAGAGATATCGGAACGTAGAAATATTGGGACGTAGAGTTATCGGGACATAGGTATCTCGGTACGTAGGTATACCAGAACGTGGAAATATCGGGACGTAGGAATATTACAACGTATAAATATCAGAACATAGGGATTCATAACTCCAGGTATCAAAGGACAGAGGGACCACCTATGAACATCGAGACCTATATACCTAGAGATTTCAGAACGTGCAGTTACACATATGTAGATATAATCTACGAATCTAGACTTGTCCAAAGACTTATATATATAAGACTCGAACCATGTAAGTGTGTAATATTTGTACATACACACCTTTCTTTTGAACAATTTTAGAGCAAAATATAAGGAAAGAATAAAATATTACATAACGCAGGTATGGCAAAACGAACGAAGTCCGATGTTAGTCGCAGCAAATGTGTAGTAGGCATCCAAGGCTATTTAATGAAGGTTATCTCGATTTATATAGTTCGCATAAGTGGCATTGGGCATTGCTAATAACCTAATAACTAAATAACTGTATCGATCGACCTTCGAATGTTCTGTTGAGAGTATAATTTCGTATTTGGAACATTGGAAAGTGTAAAATTCTTGAAATTAATTAAATTATTGAATTATTATTATACTTGGAAAATATATTGTTATATTGTAGTTAAAAGAATTTATTATTATAGTGTCAACTGTTGTTATACTTAGAAAATATGCAAGAAAATATTACATTGCAAGGAAATTTTGATAATTTTGCACTTTTAAGTTTTTTTTCATAAACAAACATGATCTAAATTTTTTTCAAATAATTTGTATCGTTCCCAACGTTCCCACACAAGGGTTCAAAATACCAGTTCCAGACAGAAATAATTATTCCTTCAAGTAAATTATCGATAGCAGAGTTGCACGTCCTGTTATCAACATTTCACATGTCGTTTATGGTCGTTTAACGATAGGAATAGTAACGGCACTACTTCTTTCGAAAAGCGCGATAATCATTGTCATACATGTCTCACCGGTGTGATAACGCATGGAATAATTATGATCTTCCACGCAAAAGTGAATGACTTCCTGACCTTTTTAGGACAGTACCGAGAACAAGTTGAAGCTATAATTCTCTCATTGAACGTGTTGCACGATAACTCTCCTACTTTTGTGCGACGATAAGGTGTAACTTTAAAGTGTCACGGATGTGACGTTTTAGCGTTACCTAACCTGTGCTCGTAAATTCTGTATTGAACGAAAAAAAAGCAAAGAAGAGCAACATACTTTATTTCAAAAACAATTTATAAAAATTTAATTAACAATTTCAGTCAACGAAGATATTATTTCGGGGGAAATAATCTGTTATTATTTGATCATTAATTATTTTTGAAGAAGTCTTTTTATAGTTGAATAAAATTACTGTGTGTAGTTTACATTCAATATGGGGATGTAGAGATATCGGGACGGGGAAATATCGGGACGGGGAAATATCGGGACGGGGAGATATCGGAACGTGGAGATACCAAAACGTAAAAATATCAGGGTGTGGAAATATTGGAAACATGGAGATATCGGGACGTGTAGATATCAGGACGTGGAGATATCGGGACGTGGAATTATCAGAACGTAGAGTTATCGAAACGTAAAAATAACAGAATATAGAAATCTTTGTACCTGGAGCTATCAGCACATAGAAATCTTGCAACACGAAAATATCAGAACACAACAATGCAAAGACTTATGACTATACATACAAATGTTACAGCATGCATATTTCGGGACATAGAAATATTTAAACGAAGAAATTTTAGTTATAGATATGTTATACTTGAAGTGTAGGATTTGATTCATTGCTATGATAAAAAAAAACGGAAGTAGATCATTGATCGCGATGCATTGCAAGTACATAATATCGATCTGCTCTGATTACAGCTGATATTGTTCGCCTCGGTTGGTGCTCTCCTACACATCGTCGCTGGAGCAGTAATCGTCTATAATTGGAGGAAACCTATGGGCCCTTATCATAACAACGAACTCTATCCCAGCAAACAGTACCTGGACATGTTCATATCCGGTGCTGTGTTCACGTTTGTGGACGCGTTGGTTTTCGTCATCGAAATCGTCTTCATCGTCAGAACTTCGACGAAGGGCGTCGAATGAGGAGCGTCATCAAGAAATTGCCATCAAGTTTTATATAATTTTTAGAAAAATTTGTGATAACCCTTTCAGTACTATGAAATAATTTTATTTATGAAAAATTATCTGTATGCATCACAGCAAAATTTTATTTTTAAGATGTAAAAATTAATTTTAATATAATTTAAATATTTTTAAAATGTTAAATAAAAGTTGTGGAGTACTGAAAGGGTTAAGGAAAAATAGGACCGAAATTATAAAGATGTTAAAGTATTTTGTAAATCGTGAGTACACAATTAGAAAGTATATGATCATTGAGAGTGATTCAAAATTCGAAAAACGTAGAAAATGTTAGAACTGATTATGGGAACAATATTTCGTATACAAATATTAGAAGCGTAGTATATATCCACCGTATGTGTTCTAGAATTTCGAGGAATTAAGTAGTGTAAAATAAAATGTATTTTTTAGAGAGCGATTAGTATAGTTTAAAATTGCGAAATTGTTAGTTGTAAGCCCAGATTCCGTCCACTTGTTTTTAGAGATATGTTACTTTTAAAAAGTGTATGAATTAAACGATATACTTAACTTAAAAATATCTATATAATTTTAGATTAACTTTTATATTTGTATCTGTACCTAGGAACTTAAGTAATTAATTTCGTAATTCAGTAATTAATTAGAATTTGTTAGAATTTGAACCCAAAGATGTTGTAAAACTCCACCGTTATTATTTACACATATGTAGTCAATATTAATACACGCTTGTATTAATATTATTGATCCAAAGCATTTTAGTTCAGCAAGAGCAACTTATTTGTTAACTAGTGTCTCTTAATTCTTAAACTTTTATAGTTATATGCAAACAGTCTCAGAATTGCCATTGAATATTTTTGTATAATACAAACGTCATGTTAATATAATAATTATAGTAATATTAATTGTAGTTGTAAGATAATGAATTTTAATTTGTCTTTATCGCGTTGTACGTGAAATTAATGTGTCTTTATCAAACTAAATCCGTCCAATTTTGTATTAGATATAAAGTAACGATCAAAATATTCTAATGAAAAGTTTATTCAATTATTGTTAATAAATTAGGTGCACAAAAGTGTGAACGTTACATGTATTCGTTTATTGCATGTGGAAAATTATTTTTTTAATACAAGTTTCGAGTTTACGTATTGCAAAAATTATGTATAATGTATAACGTGTGATGCACAGTGTGTGATGTGATGTGACTTCTAATGTATGACAAATGAGGTATGATGTATAATTACAACTTTTATTATTATTTAGTTTGTAAGAACACTTCAAAATTGTAAACTACACAAGACTTACTTTCTAAAAATATGATTGATGTAAGTTAATTATGTAATTTAAGTATTTACAATAAACTCAGAGTCAAATGAAAGGAAATGTTTAATCATTTGCAGACCTATTCCGTACCAAACCCTTGAAAAATCGATCCCGAAAAAATGACATTAAAAAAAAAATTAAAAATAAAAGAATTTAAAAAAAAGGTAAGAAGTAGTTTAAATAAAATGAATCACCGATATCAGGAAGAAAAACGGCATTGCAGATGCGCCACCTCCTCGCAGCTTCCTCTGGCCAACAAACTTTTGAAAAATCAAAACGGCTCCAATTCAAAAACCAATTACGTCATAGTGGAAAGTGCCTTTTTCGACTTTTCTGGGCTAAGCCTCTTTTTGGAAAACTTACTGCGCATGCCTATCTCTAACGGTTACCGACTGCGCAGCCGGTTTTCACCAAAAATTTGCGGAATTTCGCCAACAAACTTTCGAAAAATTAAAAGTGCTCCAATTCAAAAACCATTTACGTCATAGTGGAAAGTGCCTTTTTCGACTTTTCTCGGTTAAGCCTCTTTTTGGAAAACTTACTGCGCATGCCTATCTCTAACGGTTACCGACTGCGCAGCCGGTTTTCACCAAAAATTTGCGGAATTTCGCCAACAAACTTTCGAAAAATTAAAAGTGCTCCAATTCAAAAACCAATTACGTCATGGTGGAAAGTGCCTTTTTTGACTTTTCTGGGTTAAGCCTCTTTTTGGAAAACTTACTGCGCATGCCTATCTCTAACGGTTACCGACTGCGCAGCCGGTTTTCACCAAAAATTTGCGGAATTTCGCCAACAAACTTTCGAAAAATTAAAAGTGCTCCAATTCAAAAACCAATTACGTCATGGTGGAAAGTGCCTTTTTTGACTTTTCTGGGTTAAGCCTCTTTTTGGAAAACTTACTGCGCATGCCTATCTCTAACGGTTACCGACTGCGCAGCCGGTTTTCACCAAAAATTTGCGGAATTTCGCCAACAAACTTTCGAAAAATTAAAAGTGCTCCAATTCAAAAACCAATTACGTCATGGTGGAAAGTGCCTTTTTTGACTTTTCTGGGTTAAGCCTCTTTTTGGAAAACTTACTGCACATGCCTATCTCTAACGGTTACCGACTGCGCAGCCGGTTTTCACCAAAAATTTGCGGAATTTCGCCAACAAACTTTCGAAAAATTAAAAGTGCTCCAATTCAAAAACCATTTACGTCATAGTGGAAAGTGCCTTTTTCGACTTTTCTGGGCTAAGCCTCTTTTTGGAAAACTTACTGCGCATGCCTATCTCTAACGGTTACCGACTGCGCAGCCGGTTTTCACCAAAAATTTGCGGAATTTCGCCAACAAACTTTCGAAAAATTAAAAGTGCTCCAATTCAAAAACCAATTACGTCATGGTGGAAAGTGCCTTTTTTGACTTTTCTGGGTTAAGCCTCTTTTTGGAAAACTTACTGCGCATGCCTATCTCTAACGGTTACCGACTGCGCAGCCGGTTTTCACCAAAAATTTGCGGAATTTCGCCAACAAACTTTCGAAAAATTAAAAGTGCTCCAATTCAAAAACCAATTACGTCATGGTGGAAAGTGCCTTTTTTGACTTTTCTGGGTTAAGCCTCTTTTTGGAAAACTTACTGCGCATGCCTATCTCTAACGGTTACCGACTGCGCAGCCGGTTTTCACCAAAAATTTGCGGAATTTCGCCAACAAACTTTCGAAAAATTAAAAGTGCTCCAATTCAAAAACCAATTACGTCATGGTGGAAAGTGCCTTTTTTGACTTTTCTGGGTTAAGCCTCTTTTTGGAAAACTTACTGCACATGCCTATCTCTAACGGTTACCGACTGCGCAGCCGGTTTTCACCAAAAATTTGCGGAATTTCGCCAACAAACTTTCGAAAAATTAAAAGTGCTCCAATTCAAAAACCATTTACGTCATAGTGGAAAGTGCCTTTTTCGACTTTTCTGGGCTAAGCCTCTTTTTGGAAAACTTACTGCGCATGCCTATCTCTAACGGTTACCGACTGCGCAGCCGGTTTTCACCAAAAATTTGCGGAATTTCGCCAACAAACTTTCGAAAAATTAAAAGTGCTCCAATTCAAAAACCAATTACGTCATGGTGGAAAGTGCCTTTTTTGACTTTTCTGGGTTAAGCCTCTTTTTGGAAAACTTACTGCGCATGCCTATCTCTAACGGTTACCGACTGCGCAGCCGGTTTTCACCAAAAATTTGCGGAATTTCGCCAACAAACTTTCGAAAAATTAAAAGTGCTCCAATTCAAAAACCAATTACGTCATGGTGGAAAGTGCCTTTTTTGACTTTTCTGGGTTAAGCCTCTTTTTGGAAAACTTACTGCGCATGCCTATCTCTAACGGTTACCGACTGCGCAGCCGGTTTTCACCAAAAATTTGCGGAATTTCGCCAACAAACTTTCGAAAAATTAAAAGTGCTCCAATTCAAAAACCAATTACGTCATGGTGGAAAGTGCCTTTTTTGACTTTTCTGGGTTAAGCCTCTTTTTGGAAAACTTACTGCGCATGCCTATCTCTAACGGTTACCGACTGCGCAGCCGGTTTTCACCAAAAATTTGCGGAATTTCGCCAACAAACTTTCGAAAAATTAAAAGTGCTCCAATTCAAAAACCATTTACGTCATAGTGGAAAGTGCCTTTTTTGACTTTTCTGGGCTAAGCCTCTTTTTGGAAAACTTACTGCGCATGCCTATCTCTAACGGTTACCGACTGCGCAGCCGGTTTTCACCAAAAATTTGCGGAATTTCGCCAACAAACTTTCGAAAAATTAAAAGTGCTCCAATTCAAAAACCAATTACGTCATGGTGGAAAGTGCCTTTTTTGACTTTTCTGGGTTAAGCCTCTTTTTGGAAAACTTACTGCGCATGCCTATCTCTAACGGTTACCGACTGCGCAGCCGGTTTTCACCAAAAATTTGCGGAATTTCGCCAACAAACTTTCGAAAAATTAAAAGTGCTCCAATTCAAAAACCAATTACGTCATGGTGGAAAGTGCCTTTTTTGACTTTTCTGGGTTAAGCCTCTTTTTGGAAAACTTACTGCGCATGCCTATCTCTAACGGTTACCGACTGCGCAGCCGGTTTTCACCAAAAATTTGCGGAATTTCGCCAACAAACTTTCGAAAAATTAAAAGTGCTCCAATTCAAAAACCATTTACGTCATAGTGGAAAGTGCCTTTTTTGACTTTTCTGGGCTAAGCCTCTTTTTGGAAAACTTACTGCGCATGCCTATCTCTAACGGTTACCGACTGCGCAGCCGGTTTTCACCAAAAATTTGCGGAATTTCGCCAACAAACTTTCGAAAAATTAAAAGTGCTCCAATTCAAAAACCAATTACGTCATGGTGGAAAGTGCCTTTTTTGACTTTTCTGGGTTAAGCCTCTTTTTGGAAAACTTACTGCGCATGCCTATCTCTAACGGTTACCGACTGCGCAGCCGGTTTTCACCAAAAATTTGCGGAATTTCGCCAACAAACTTTCGAAAAATTAAAAGTGCTCCAATTCAAAAACCAATTACGTCATGGTGGAAAGTGCCTTTTTTGACTTTTCTGGGTTAAGCCTCTTTTTGGAAAACTTACTGCGCATGCCTATCTCTAACGGTTACCGACTGCGCAGCCGGTTTTCACCAAAAATTTGCGGAATTTCGCCAACAAACTTTCGAAAAATTAAAAGTGCTCCAATTCAAAAACCAATTACGTCATGGTGGAAAGTGCCTTTTTTGACTTTTCTGGGTTAAGCCTCTTTTTGGAAAACTTACTGCGCATGCCTATCTCTAACGGTTACCGACTGCGCAGCCGGTTTTCACCAAAAATTTGCGGAATTTCGCCAACAAACTTTCGAAAAATTAAAAGTGCTCCAATTCAAAAACCAATTACGTCATGGTGGAAAGTGCCTTTTTTGACTTTTCTGGTTTAAGCCTCTTTTTGGAAAACTTACTGCGCATGCCTATCTCTAACGGTTACCGACTGCGCAGCCGGTTTTCACCAAAAATTTGCGGAATTTCGCCAACAAACTTTCGAAAAATTAAAAGTGCTCCAATTCAAAAACCATTTACGTCATAGTGGAAAGTGCCTTTTTTGACTTTTCTGGGCTAAGCCTCTTTTTGGAAAACTTACTGCGCATGCCTATCTCTAACGGTTACCGACTGCGCAGCCGGTTTTCACCAAAAATTTGCGGAATTTCGCCAACAAACTTTCGAAAAATTAAAAGTGCTCCAATTCAAAAACCAATTACGTCATGGTGGAAAGTGCCTTTTTTGACTTTTCTGGGTTAAGCCTCTTTTTGGAAAACTTACTGCGCATGCCTATCTCTAACGGTTACCGACTGCGCAGCCGGTTTTCACCAAAAATTTGCGGAATTTCGCCAACAAACTTTCGAAAAATTAAAAGTGCTCCAATTCAAAAACCATTTACGTCATAGTGGAAAGTGCCTTTTTTGACTTTTCTGGGCTAAGCCTCTTTTTGGAAAACTTACTGCGCATGCCTATCTCTAACGGTTACCGACTGCGCAGCCGGTTTTCACCAAAAATTTGCGGAATTTCGCCAACAAACTTTCGAAAAATTAAAAGTGCTCCAATTCAAAAACCAATTACGTCATGGTGGAAAGTGCCTTTTTTGACTTTTCTGGGTTAAGCCTCTTTTTGGAAAACTTACTGCGCATGCCTATCTCTAACGGTTACCGACTGCGCAGCCGGTTTTCACCAAAAATTTGCGGAATTTCGCCAACAAACTTTCGAAAAATTAAAAGTGCTCCAATTCAAAAACCATTTACGTCATAGTGGAAAGTGCCTTTTTTGACTTTTCTGGGCTAAGCCTCTTTTTGGAAAACTTACTGCGCATGCCTATCTCTAACGGTTACCGACTGCGCAGCCGGTTTTCACCAAAAATTTGCGGAATTTCGCCAACAAACTTTCGAAAAATTAAAAGTGCTCCAATTCAAAAACTAATTACTGTGTGTAGTTTACATTCAATATGGGGATGCAGAGATATCAGGACGTGGAGATATCGGGACGTGGAGATATCGGGACGGGGAGATATCGGGACGTGGAGATATTGGGGTGTAGAGGTATAGGGATGGGGAAATATCGGGACGTGGAGATATTGGGACGTGGAGATATTGGGGTGTAGAGATATCGGGATGGGGAGATATTGGGGTGTAGATGTATAGGGATGGGGAAATATCGGGACGTGGAGATAACGGGACGTGGAGATATCGGGACGTGGAGATATTGGGGTGTAGAGGTATAGGGATGGGGAAATATCGGGACGTGGAGATATTGGGACGTGGAGATATTGGGGTGTAGAGATATCGGGATGGGGAGATATCGGGACGTGGAGATATTGGGACGTGGAGATATTGGGACGTGGAGATATTGGGACGTGGAGATATCGGGACGTGGAGATATTGGGGTGTAGAGGTATAGGGATGGGGAAATATCGGGACGTGGAGATAACGGGACGTGGAGATATTGGCACGTGGAGATATTGGGGTGTAGAGATATCGGGATGGGGAGATATCGGGACGTGGAGATATTGGGACGTGGAGATATTGGGACGTGGAGATATCGGGACGTGGAGATATTGGGGTGTAGAGGTATAGGGATGGGGAAATATCGGGACGTGGAGATAACGGGACGTGGAGGTATTGGGGTGTAGAGATATCGGGACGTGGAAAATAGGACGTGTCAAGAGAAACGGTAGAAAAGGAACGGGATCGTAATGCGAATGACACAGTCAATTTTATGCTGAATGCATGCAGATGCCGTTTAACGCGTTAAATACTGCCGCGAAAATGGCGTTCTGTAATAGATATTATTTCATTATTATAATATTTCATTATAACTGTAATTATGCAGAGTAAGATCGTTTCATTTCCATATTTAAACTTTACACTTGGTGGAAAGTATACAATAAATAACGCACATTATATCAACGAACCGTCTGAACAATTTCCTTTCCAATCAACATACGAAAGAAAGTTGCTCTACGAATCGATATCTCGATTAATAGCAATAAACAAAAAACAAGATGACACATGAAAGGACTCCAAACTTTTCGAGGTTCGACGAACGCGTGAAGCGAATTCTCGGTATAAGCAAGTGATCATGCAATTCGAAGGTTAAATTACTCAGCAATATCTTCTTTCTCCGTCCTCTTCCTCTGTAATTCGACGACAGAATGAGAACAGCAAATTTTTCCATCCGTCAGATACAGCACTCGTGTGTCATAATGAGCGTCCTTCGAAGTCTGGCAAGTGGGACTTAGGCAGGATCCATAGATTCGTGAAACCGTTAATTAAGCCGGTTAGGATACTCCAATTCGTAAGTATTGGGATATATACATTCGTAACAGGTATCTGGTGACGGTACCTGCGTACACTGTAATATAAGTCAAGTCTAGTGAATACTCCTAGTTTTGGGGGATTTTATTAATTTCCTGTATGAGTCGTAGTGTAGTAAGCAGCAGTAAGTGACGATTAACCGATGCAAATCATTAGATTCCCAATGAGAGAATGTAGGTAGACTGTATCTTAATGAATTTCATTTAGAACGACCAAACTTGTTACTTGATACGTGAAACTTGATATCTGAGACTTGACACTTAATAACTGAAACCTGACACTTAGAACTTGAAACTTGATATCTGAAACCTGATACTTGGAACTTGAAACTTGATATATGAAACCTGACCCCGAAAAAATTAGGCGTATTCGATCACTAATCTTGACTCCTCAACTTTTGAAGGTGAAAATCAAATAAAAAATTGTATTTTTGATCGACTAGCTAGTGGTACTACTGATATTCGCGCTTGTAATTTACATGACGGCGTTGGGTAGTAAAAGTGTGTCGTCGGTAATGTGTATTTTACTTATTATACTGGCTGGAGTTTATGTGTTGGTCTTGGCAATCGATATTATCAGTCAACTCAGCGGAGGAGAACTGCAGTCGATTCCAGTAAATATTTTCCCTAGAAATTTCTTAACCTTCGAATGGCGGAAGGGTATTTGTGCTGGGTCCCTAGGAAATTCTAGGGTTATCAAAATCTTCTGGGATGACTATTATTTATGAGGGCTTTCAGAGGACCTATATTGGTACATTAAAAAATTACTGAATTATCAAATTTTCTGAAGCTCAAATTATTGAGTACCAAAATTTCCTAGTTTTAAAATTCTGAAATTTTTATATTAAGCCAAGTTTCTAATTTTCCAAGTTGTCAGATTTCTGAACTAAGTCCCTAAATTCTCAAATTACCAAATTATTAACTTCCTAATTTCCTAATTGCCGGATTTCTAATTTCCCAAATTTCAAAGCATCCAAATCACAAAATTAGTGTATTAAGTTCCCAAATCTCTCAATTTCCAAATTCTCAAATCTCCAAATTGTCAAATCTGAAAATTGTCAATCATCAAAACCCTGAAATTCTTAACTCTGAAAATTATGTTATAAAAATCCCTCACCACAACCGTACCGCTCTTCGAGGGTTGAACACCCCTAACTGTAAAATCTATAAAAAAAAAGATAATAAATTTCTGTTGTAGATGTTTCTCTTTTCTTTTCTCGGTGTAATATTGTTCGGAATCGCTGGGATTTTATTGATACCAGTTTATAGTGACACCGCTCTTTGGTACATATTAATAATACTGTGTCTTTCTTTATTACTGTCTATCCTGTTCCTGATCGACGTTCTCACAGTAGTTGTGTAAGTTGAATAAATAAAATTCATTCGATCAAGGAACATTACTTTACTGAAATTCCGTATCAGATTCTGGAAACGAAGCTGTGATTTTTGCAAGGAACTCTATTGCTCGAATCAAATGGAGACATTATATCAAAAACCCGAGATATGCTATCCTACATGTGACGAGGTGAGTCTAAATATCCAAAAATGAAGTTTAAATTATTAGTGCAAGCTTAAATAATTTTTAGAACTTGTTAAAGTGAATAATCTTTCTTATTATATACTTGTATGTAAATTTTCCTAATCACATATGTGTCCGCTAGATGGCCAGGCGCGACCTGACGACAAGTATCAGCAGCCTCCAAGTAGCTTCCGGAGACGAGGAAATCGATCATAGTCGCAGAAAAGTCGGATATGGACGTCGACGAGAATACATCGATCGTCCGACTAGTGCTCCAAAGGTTGCCGTCGTCGAAGTTGCCGACATTCAAACGGACCCGAGTATTACTCGCACTATACAGAGTCAAGTGAGTGATAAAACAATGTACTTGTACATAGATCTCTTCAGGGTAAATAGTTCAAGATTTCTGGTAATAGACTCAACGAGAGATAAAGGAAATGCCAGTGCAAACCGTGAGCAAATGCGAACTCTGCAATCGACAAATACCAATATTTTCGTCGCCTAAGGATCCTATGGTGGGTACTACGCCACAGACACCTTGCACAACATGTCCTGCACTCATGCAGCTTATTCGAGGTGCACCGTGTTGCCCTGGGTACGTATGCAAGCTTACTTTATGATTTAATCTTTTGGTGATTTGAAAATTTTGGGGTTTGGGAAATTAGGGGTTTGGGAATTTAGGGGTTTAGGAATTTAGGGGTTGAAAATATAGCAATTTGGGAATTTAGAAATTTGAGAATTTAGGGGTTTGAGAATGTAGCAATTTGGGAATTTATAAATTTGAGAATTCAAGGTTTTGGTAATGTGGGGGTTTTGGTAATTTAGGGGTTTGAGAATGTAGCAATTTGGAAATTTATAAATTTGAGAATTTAGGGGTTTGTGAATGTAGCAATTTGGGAATTTAGAAATTTGAGAATTTAGGTAATATAGGGGTTGGGAATTTCAGAGGTTGTTAATTTAGAAGTGAATGAAGACTTGAAAAGTTAGAACAATAGAGAAATCGATTTCGAAATTTCAAGAAATGTGATCACTTGGTAAAACTCAGTTGTAGGTGCGTGACAGGAATAATTCAAGTGTCCCAACAGACCCAGCAACAGGAAACCCAACAACAAAAATCGTCAAAGGACCAAAAACCGATTAAAGACGCAAAACACTGGCAGAAACCAGTAGACAAGAAATCCTACGAAATCGTGACGAGTGAGCAACCTCGAATCCATCAGGTTGCGAGTGCGAGCGACAAATTAAAAAAAAAAAATGTGACCTTTTAAATCAATCTTGAATTAAACATTTATGCAAACAGTACAAATCATCATAAATATACGATGAAATTATTGAAAAACAACATGGGTATTTTTTTTAACTGACAACCTTTAATTCGAGTATTTTATGAATAATGTGATTGAAAGTGTATGGGACACGGTATGAAAATTTATAATTTGGACATTTTACAAAGGTGACCAAGACGATGCAATGAAAGGAAGAGCAGGGACCATCACGAAACTCACTCTTGCATCCTACTGTGTCACCCCGAATGAAACAACTGACAATTCTTGTCAGACTACTGTTGCTGCCAAAGATGCGTGAGTTTTACATGTCACTTCATCTACGTTCACGCACCGTTGTCGACCCACGAGTTGGCGCGCGAAGAGACGCGTTTAAATGAGCCAAATTGATCAGAATAGAAAAATGGACGCCTCGCACGTATTTTCAGAACAATTGACTCTCGTGGTTACCAATTAGATAAACAATGACAGTCGACAAACTCATGTGAGCGAGATAGCGCGAATTGCCTGAAGCAGTTGTTATTGACAAATTATTACACCCAAATTGAAACTTCACACGAACCAAAATTACAAGAAAAAAATTAATATTTGTATTGCAAGTGCGTCACGAGTGCGTCACAGCTCACACGCCAACTCGTGCGAAATCCGTAAATGATTGCACCTAAATTAAAAATTAACGCGTATGAAAAATATAAAAAAAAATTTACAATATTTAAACTGCGAGTGCGTCATGAGTGCGTTACGTGTGCGTCATAGCTCACGCGCCAACTTGTGCGACGTCTGTAAATTATTACGCCTAAATTGTACGACTAAAAAAAAAAAAATTACGACTAAAAAATATTAAACATTTGAATTGCAAGTTCACGCGCCAACTCGTGGGTTGGCAACTGTAGAACGTACGACTAATAATTGACCGGCGGTTTTCTTAAAACAGTAAGAAGACAGAAACAGAGCCGAAGATAACGGACGCAGGGAAAAAGGACAAGAAATTGACCGAGGTACAAATACCAGAAAAGGAGAAGGCGAAACAGACGGACTCGAAGAAATCAAATCTTGCGAAAAAGGAGGTGACAAAAGCAGCGGTAGAGTCGGAGAAAAAAGAGACAGCATCAGCAAAAGTCTCGGAACCAGAATTGAAGATAACCCAGTGTGTGAGAACACCTGCTGAAAAGCCAACCGAATCGGCGAGATGTTGTGCGGCCGAACAAAAGAAGCTTTCAGTCACGGTTTCAGACAAAGAAATGGCCGAGAGTCCTACGCAGACCAAACAGATAATTTCTCCGCCGAGGCTCGTGGCGAAAATGATCGATCGTCTACAGTCGATCGAGGGGAAACAAAATATGTCGACGACCCCGAGCGAAATTTCGAAGAAAGCTGCGGAGAAAACGGAAAGCGGCTCGGAAAAGATTGTGAAAACGAACGATGGGAGGTCGCGGAACGTGGACTTCGCTGAACGTCCCCAGCAAACGTCGAGCGATGAAGCGGGTCAGAAGAAAAGAACGGAAAGGTCGGTGGATATGAGTAACGTTACCGTCGACAGCAAACTTTCGTCTAGCAGCAGATTATCGAAGGACAGCTCTGAAGAGTATGGTTATTCTGATAAGGATATATTTCAACATGTGAAAAGTGGACAGGAAACGGAGAAGGTGGAACGGTCGTCGGAGTCCATTTCGATACCTAAACCTCACATGGGAACGCAAACGTAAGAAATTTAGTAATATTTATTCAAATTGATTCGCATTGCAAGAGTGGTAATTTTACTTTGTGAATTAGGAAACCTGGAGAGACGCCAAACCAGAACCGACAAAAACGGACTTACATTTTCCAAAAGAAGAACAAAGTCGAACCAGCCGAAGTGACGTAAGAGATAATGTACTAATATACCGATACCAACTCGTGGGTTGACATCGGTACGTCACGTTTATTCGTTTATACAGACATACTGAAACGGACGCTCAAACCTTGGGTTTGGAAGCCCAATCCGAGGTTAGCCCATGTAGAACCCAGACATGTATTTGACGTAAAGAAACATCTACAATGGTTGTATGCAATTTTTTCAACAAAGAAAAGACTGCTTCCTTAATTCTTTCGATAGTGTACTTTAAATGGCCTATTTTATACGTTACTTAGTAAAATATTTTATAGAAACTGTTTGCAGAAAAGAGTCCAGCGTTGCAAGGTGTTAATGTGTGTCCAGCTTGCAAGAGACTACAAGTAAATTTTAACTTTGTTACTTTTTAAAAAATTTATTTTATGTATTTTTATCAAATTTAAATTTGAATTTGAGTACTTTCGTGGTACCAAATTTAAGTACTTAACCCTAAATTTTCTACAAATTTTAACAGGTACAGCCCCCGTCAACTTCCCTCGATTATTACAGTGTATTCAAGGACAAACGAGGAAGATTTTACTGCGAATATTGTGCTACTCCCAACTCCACTAAAGTACCACGATTTAAACTATTTCCCATACGTTTCATAATTTACGTGAACTGTATTTTTGTAGGTTATGTATAAAGATGGTAATGAGAAGCGTTTAAAGTGTGCAGGCTGTAAAAACTTCATACGTCCGAAACGCAGTTACGAATTACAAGATAATGCTGTAAGAATATTACTGACTTTAATATACCTGTAACTTTTGATAGGAATTTTTTCAAAATTGATAGCAAATTCTATTTTTGCAGGGTACTCGAAGTAAGGTCAATGGTTGTCCAAATTGTGGAGTAGTGCAGGAGCAACTGGCGGCTCCGGTACTATCGAATTAGATTAATACATTTAATTGATTGAAAATACTGTTAATTAATCTATTGAAAAGTATTGAATCGTGTTGAAGAAAATATAATTTTAAGTAGATGTCTGTGTAAAAGGTAATCAAGAATTGCATTTTAATTCAAGAAAAAAATTATAACAAGAAGAATATTTCATTACAAAATTTTAAAAAATTCCTCTTGCAGATTTTCATGTACATACTTTGAAATTGAAAATCGACTACCAGTGTAAATTATTTTCGACTTGAAAATATTTTTATTATAATTTTAAGAAATTTTAGAAGACTTGAATGAATTTTTGATGAATTATAAACACCACTCGAAGCATTCGAAAAATTTATTTCTTCAAAAAAAAAAAAAACGAGGTTGATCGCATGGAAAGTTTTTAAACATTACATTGTCACAAATGATTGTAAGATACTTATTGTAAAATAATATTGTATTTGTTAATACGTTTAATGTTTCCAATAAATAATAACTTCACTCCATCTGTTCATTTCGCAAACAAAAATCGCAATTTTCTTTCGGATAACAAACTGATTAGAAAAAATAAGATATAAACGATACATTTCAGTGTGATAGAAAATATATAGAATCGAAGGAAACGGATCTTGATTAAAAAAAAACGAATCATAAGATTAGAAAATAAAATGATATAAAGGTCCATTCACGTACTGATTCTTACGATTATAATGATACGAAAAAAAAACGATTATCTAGTTAATTATTCTTAATATAGATTATTAATCTTTGGTATAAAAGTTCGCGTGTGGCGGTAAATTACATAATTATACTAAATTGTTAATGTTACAAAAATATGTTGACACTTTGACGGTTGTCAAGTATTTCTTTTTAATTTTCACTCTGAGTTATTTTATCAAATTTTAATTACAATTGTAAAATTTTATATCTAAATTTAATTTTAGAAATTCGAGACTGTTTATGATTAAAAAATTGTAAATTTTAGATATTAACTGCAGTGGCCATCAATTCGAATATTAGACATTAAATTTAATTAGACATTAATAAAAAAACTAGACATTGATAATTAAATTTACCTAGAGAATAATTAAATGTAATCCCCCACGATTTCAAAGTAAAAAATCAATCAATAATTCTGCAAAATACGACCATCAAAGTGTTAAGTTATTTTTGCCCAACACGATATTTAAGGCACTTAAAAGTTAATACACAGTAAACTTTCGTATCTAAGAAACAACCTGTTAGAAGTTTCACTACACTGATTATAAAAAATGATTACCAGTTACTAATTACTGTCCTCCAAATACTGATTAACAAAGTCTACCATCAGTTTGCTCGAAAGACCTAATAAAAAATAGTAAATTTTTCAGAAAAAATTACCTACTCAATTTAACTTATTTAAAATTCCTTTTGCTTTCTATATAAACAAAAAAAGTAATAAAAATATTGAATCGTGATACAATGTCTATATTTATATAAAAAAATTTTGATTATAGATTTTCGAAGTCAATTTTTACAAATATTTCAAAATTGCAAAAGTTGAATCACTTCCAGCAAACTATGGCAAACTATGACTTCTAGCAAACTATGGCAATATAGGAAATGGTACAATAATGATCCGGTAAAGTCTGTGCTGGTTAACAAAATTTCCTTGCGAACTATTTACAAAGATAAGCTTCCGATGTTTTCGCTGAATATTTATGATCTCGTGTTATCGAGACAAACAGTCTTATATAACGCCACCCAACGAAGCAATCGAAGATAAAATAATTTATCTTGCTCAACAGCTGTGATTACTGAATTATTCCATGAATAATATTCTGAACATCTTTGCAAGAGGGTCTCATCGGGTCTCTAATATTGGTCACTGTACACGACCAACTTTCGACTACTTAATTTCATTGTAAAAGACTAAAAATAATTGTACATTGCGAACAGAAAAATAATTGAAAAACAGAAGACGTAACCTTAAAATGTTCACCAAGTTTCCACTACTGTGGATAGCTAACAGAGTTCACAGAATACTCCTGCAAATATCTGTCGTCGATTCTGACGTTATCGAAAGAATTACAAAAAGAAATTTCGCTGGAGAAATTCTTCCCCGTCTCGTAACGTCTATCGACCCCTAAATTTTGCCCCATTGGGTTCAGAAAAGGTTCCCGACCTTGAAAACCTACATTTCTATGAGGCTGATTAGCATGCTGAAACCCGTTTAACTGACAATTCTCATTAACAATGTTCAGTGTGTCAGAGAATCTAGGTACAAGAACGTCAACGGGACTCCACATTTCGTGATTAAAATCATTCGCATAAAATCTGCAGTGACATGGACTTATATAATTGTAGAAGTCTCGAGACAATTGTGGTGAATTGCTGGTAAAATTCTGAATATCCAATACTCTGAAGGTGTTTCTTTCAGCGTCGTTCGGTTTCGAATGATTGAAGTGTCTTCTGTTCAGATACGTGCTGATTGAAGGTAAAACTGGGTTCAGTTCTGTGTAATTTTGTTCCAGATTTTTGTGCAAATTGTCGGAAGAGTTTCGGAAGTTTCCGTTGATGTCCCACGACATTTTGCGTTGTCTTTTGGAATCCATGGAGTGATATTTTTGCAAAGAGTTTGATGGAGGATTGGCGGCCCTGATTGGTCGACCTCTTCGAACAGTTGCGTCGAAGTTGTGGGTCTGGGTCATTTTGTCCCACGTCTCGGTTTGCTTGTCTTTCGTTTGAGATACGACCTTCTTCAGTTTCTTTGGCTCGATGAAGGTTTGAGTTATGGACACGTTGCCGTGCTTGTCTATCGTTCCACATTCTTCGTACTGAAATTCGGGGGAAATCGAAATTGGGAAATTGATTAAGGGGGCGTTCAAGAAGAGACGTGTTTGCAAACTTCGAGATCATTTCCTCTTCGTTTATTAATTAACCTTCATTTACTGTATTAATGTATGTGTAAAATTATTTGTATTATTTGTCTGTTCATATTGTTAACTCTGTTAAGTCTGTAATTATAACAGTGGAAGATACGAAATGCCAAAAAGAGATATTTCTGTGCGTACTTATAAAATTTGGAAGTCTAGTTTTAGGAGTCAATATGTATTTTTAATTAAATGACACTCAGATGTGTAAATAATTCTGAAGTTCAGCTATTTCTATAGACACTTTTGAAGTTTAGATATTTCCACAGATATTTCTATCTCATTCTAAAAGTTTAGGTATATGTAGACAATGTAAATATATTCTAAGTTAAAATAATTTCAGACTTGAATATTTCTAAATATATACTGTGACAAAATTTGTCATATTGCATATATATCTTAATGACTCTGAAATGTATATATAGGAGCGAGATATTTCTGCACATATTTTATCAGTATATCAATAGATATACATATTTCTTTATAAACAATTTAGATACAAAATACACATATTGTACATGTATCTTAACACCAGGTAGAACCCGTCAAAATGATGGATCATAGATCTCTTATTTTAAATGACAAAACTTATTAAGAAATTTTTGTAAAAATGTATATCAACTATCATCAAGTTAAAGAATCAATGTCTAAGGCAGTTCACATATCGTCCCCAATTATTCTTCTACTTTAGTTCAAATTTAAATATAAGTCACAATCAAATGTCCGTAAACCTAGACTTACATTGAGATAATTCTGAAGACGATCTGAAAGTAATAGTCTGGATCTTTTTTTACACATTCCAAATAAATCTTAATTCAACACATTTTAAAAATAATCTATTCGACATATTAAACATGACAGAAGTTTAGATATTTCACCAAATATCTACACTCCCAAAACTTCAACGTGCACAATATATCAAATTATCATGTAACTCAATATATGAACAAATAAAATAAATAAATAACAAATAAAATAATGTATTTCCCAAATAAAGAATAATAAAATAAACAATAAATAAAAAATAATAATAAAGAATAGAAGAATCCATAAAGACTAAATAAAATATATTTCCCAAAATTCTCTCAAATCAAATTATTAAATATTTCCCGCCAAAACAATGAATATCATCAACAAATATACTATTCTATACACACACAACAAATTGGTATACAATTATCTGCATGCAAATATACATTCCCAAAAAAAAATGAAGCAAGTATATTATCCAGCAATGCAATTACAAAAACAAGAAACCAGTTATTATAATTTGTTCGATAATTACGAACCATTTCTGCCTTGGCCAAGTAGACCCATAGTTTTCGCCACGTGCTGAATTTATGTTGTTCGCTGAAGTTAAAACGCATTTCCTTCGAGGCGTATCTCGTTGCCAAAGGGCTACGATAATCATGATATTCACTGTTTTTAATATCGGAGACACTCATTTTCACTGGTTTTTACAAGATTTTCTAAATAATATAACACAGAACTCCGTTTTGATACGACGAGTACGCACTACGATCAGCTGATCAACTCAGCCAGTTGTATACTGGCTTTAATGAATGTCGACTGACTGCAGCGCCTCTGGTGGCGGTGGAATGAACCGCTTCATTCAAACTGCCTTATTGACGTAACTATACCATCTTTGTATAAAAATCTCTTTCATTAACAATTTTTAGAGAAATATAATAATACAATTTAGCGAGCTTCATTTTTATAATGCAAAGACGTTAAAAGTAAATTATGACAAGAAATATATTACTTATATTTAAAAATAATTTTGTGAAAATATCTAATATTCTTCTTCAAAGACTTACAGGACAAAAACATAAAATTAAATATATACATTCCAAAATAAAACTAAAACTTGTTCTAAATTTTACTTCCTTTTTTTTAAATAAATAATATTTTTAACCTATCTATTTCTATTTCCTATTATCTTGAAGAGTAAAAATAATTCAAGTCTCACGCTCGTTGCTTTTGTTTTAATCGAGAGTGATACTCATCGAAGATTCATCAAGATACGAGTTATAATAGGAACAATTTTTTGTTCGGCTTTCTTAGACAAGGTTTCTAATTCTTGCAAATACCGATGGGACATAAAGAGACAAATCAACAAGGGAAAGTACCCACGTCCCATTTTCTCGTGGGACCATAATTGACTGCTGTCATTGTTCTCAACGCTAAAAAGGAGACTCATAATCTACGACATTTGCAAACACTGACTCTTCGTCGAATCTGCCGTTTCTCCTCCATTAAATACGCCATGGATAAAAATCAATTATTCCCAACGTAAATGTGTGAAATTAACCATACCATGTTAATTCTAAAATCTCTACAGTTCCAAAATTCTCAAATACTGAAATTATCAAATCCCCTAAATTCTAAATTAACAATATGTTAATTCTCAAATTTTCAAATTACTAAATCACGCTCTTAAATCCCCAACTCTAATCAAATTCCCCAATTCTAAATAAACGTACCATGTTGCAAGGCGACACGTTAGGATTCGCCCATTCTACGATCACTTGATGATTTTTAAAAAGCGTCGATGACTCGGGCACTAATCTTCTTCGTGCCATTGCTGCACCTCGATGAGTCTTGTAAGAGACCAACACGTAGCTCACAAAACCGTTGTGGTTTCGATATACTGATACTTTGTCCACGTCGTCAGTGATTTCGTAGATGCGCTGAAGAATAGATTAGCAATTTATTATACTTGTTGGTTGGATATAATTATTACAAATCCTTACATCCCTAACTCTTATGTATCCAAATCCTCACATTTCCAAATCTCTACATGCACAAATGTCTATGTGTCCACATCCCTACATCCCCAAATTTCTACATCTTCAAATCTCTACACCCCCAAATTTCTACATTCCCAAATTTCTATATCCCCAAATTTCTACACCCCCAAATTTCTATATCCCCAAATTTCTACACCCCCAAATTTCTACATTTCCAAATCCCTACACCCCCAAATTTCTATATTCTCAAATTTCTACACCCCCAAATTTCTACATTTCCAAATCCCTACACCCCCAAATTTCTACATCCCCAAATCCCTACACCCCCAAATCTCTACACCCCCAAATCTCTACACCCCCAAATTTCTAAACCCCCAATTTTCTACATCCCCAAATCCCTCGACTTCTGAACCCTATATTTCCAATTCCTTACACTCTCAAATTCATAAATCCAGATTTCTAGAATAAAATAAAACGGACCTTAACAATAATCGTGGAGTCCATGCTTCGTGGTACTTGTCCTATATAAAGTCTACAATTATTGATGCTCGCCACAACGCCGATCCTCTTCCCAGGATAAATCTCATACTGATCCAATTTTGCGACGGCACGAGCCGCTTCCTCCTCGGTGCTGTACATGATGAAACAATATCCTCTGTTCGTACCCGAAAAATCCATCATCAAACGCAACTCGTAAATTGTCCCAACAGAACGGAAGAGACGAACGATCTCTGGTTCGTAATAATTTCGAGGGATACTGCCGACGAATATCTCGCATTTGGGTCCTGGAGGAGGTCCTGTCCATCCTGGAGGAGGACCCAGTTTCCTTTGCCCGTTGATCTGAGTTAGCGTCAATTTAGTGTCGGCTACGAATTGCAACAACTTCATACTGGCCTCCATTTGTTCCTTTAGGTTCGGTATTTTGTTGCCACATCGCACCTGGGGTGTGGATTTCTTGGTACCTGGATGGTAGTTATGGTGTTAGTATTTTGGGAAATTTTAGGAGCGGATTTTTGCGATTTGAGATTTTTTCGATGTTCATTTATGGTTCAAGTTTTGAAACATTAAAAATTTGATGATGTGATAATTTGGAAATTTCTAAATTCAATAATTTGATAGCTTCAAAGCCTGCCTTTCTGAATTTCTAAATATAATCTGAAAGTTTGAAAATTAAAAAAAAGTTAAATTCTTTAAATTCCGAATTTGAAAATTTAATCCACTTGGAAAATGTTTCTCGTAACAAAGAATTATAAAAAATGAAACTTAGAAATTTGAACCAGGGACTTTATATTCCTAGTGATGTTATGTACTCAACGCACAAGGCAAAATATTTCGTGAAACAAAAGAAGACAGCGAACAATATTTCCAACGGTAATTTCCGATAAAGGAAAAGAAAAGAGATACGACGCAATCGAATACTATACACAATATCTTCTTTTTTAATAAAAAACATATTTTACTAACTTTATCACATTATACTGATTTTACGATCATTTTGCTGCATACAAATAAAATACAAAATCTCGTAGAAATATTTAGAAAACTTGTAAAAAATTAAAAAGATGAAAAGGTATCCATCATTTATCACACTTAATTGAACATTTAACAAGTTATTAAAAGAACACAAAAATCGTGTTCTATAAATTCGTACAATTTAAAACAAACACTAATTAATTCAAATAATCTGTCACTTACCAAATTGTTTCTTACTATCTTCTTCATGATTTCTGTTAAATATTTGCATTTCCTTACAAGCTTTCTCTTCTATATTTATCGACATGTCACTATCGTAATAATTGTTATTTACAATGTTATTGTTCTGTAAAACGAGGAGGGAGTGATTCATAAATGTTGTATGCTAATATTATAAATATATTTAATAATTCATAAAGTGGATTCGAGGGATCAGATAATAGACTGAGAGATCGACGATCAATAAACACAAGATCACGGTTCGAAGGCGACTGATGCTAAAATGCAGGGCTGTTCGATGGCGAGATCAGATGGCGCTTATTTCGGACTAATGTCATTGGACAAATTTATTTCTTGTTAGCCCTTGGAGGGGAGTAAATATTCATCTGTCCTTTCGTTCTGTCAATCTTTTTCTCCTTGTCCATTTACGTCTTTGTTTCTGATGAATCGTTTCTCAAATGCGCAAATCAGTTCCTTGAAAAAATGTTTTCCTATATGATTTTAGACACTTCCACATTTATTTTCTATATTTTTTAATTTTACATATTCTTTAAATATTTTATAAATGTTCTATAAAATTCTATAAATATTCCTACAAATATTCTGTAAAATATATTCTACAAATATTCTGTAATATAAACAAACTTGTCAGACTTGAAGAATTTTAGAAAATAATTTTAATCGCAACATTTTGTACATTTTGATCGACCACACTATTTGTCTATTGAGAGTTCGATAATTTTATCTACTTGTATTTTGCAATCTAGTTGCTGTTAAATTATATTTACGATGAATTCAAAATGAATATTAACTATTTTTTACTTATATTTTCTGCTAAATTATTTACTGTTCGTACAAGTTATTTTTCGTGAAGGATACATTTGTCGCCTGGGCAACTTGTTGCTCGCTCGAAAATCGATACAGTTCTCGATACAATGTTTCTGAGTAGCCGTTGAACAGGTTAAAATAGAAGACAGAAGACTCGAGCGGAATATTCCAAGTTTATAATGACACGTGTATTCTTGAAATTTCATCATTTTTCTATCGTTTTGTAATATTCTGTATACGAGTATTATTTATTTGTAAACTGTGTCTTTGAAATTGTTTAAAAAGAATCTACATTTCTAATAAAATAGGCAAATTGATTCGAGACGTCTGATTCATAGCATGATTCAATAAAATTGTACTATTCATACAGAGAAACTGTACGAGCAATTTGTCGTATACCTGCAATTTTAAATCGTTTCATATCCTGAGTCATTTAATATGTTCCTTATAAACATTTTTAATCAAGATTTTATTCTGCAATCCTGTGTGAACTTGTTCAATTTTTCAATTTCTAAGCTTGCAATTTCTTTGCATTTCACAAATTTCAAATTTCCCAATTACAAATCTACAAATCTACAAATGACCGAATTAATAAATTTTCAAGTCTTCAAATCCCCAAATTTTCAAGTTATTCATTTTCTAAATTTCAAAGTTAATAGTTTCCTACATTTTCAAGTTATTAATTTGCAAAATTTCCCAAATTTTCAAGTCAATAATTCCCCAAATTACCAAGTCACTAATTCTCCCAATTTCCAAATGATTAATTCCCCAAATATCCAACTTTCCAAATCCCCAAATTTCCAAATTATCAATTCCTCTTTGCAACTCTCCAAATCCCAAAATCCCCAAATTCCTAAAATCCCAAATTCCCAGATCTCCAAATTTTTCCAACAGCAAAAGTGAAAATATTTTCTCCGAGCCTGTTCGTCGCTTCAACAAAATGCTATCGAACCGGTTCAAGGTACACATGGTTAGTCATTTCCATGGTGTTTATTGCGAAAATTCACACCGTCCTGCGCCAATGCACCTTACGATAGTAGCATTGTTGTTAACTGCAGTACGCAGACCTTATTACGTGACAAGGTATAGCTTGTGTAAGTTTTAACTGCGATTCTCTTCTATCTGTTCAGTTGTCGTTCGAGCGCGTCGCGACACGCGTGCTCTTCTCTTAACCCTTTCCTCCGATCAATCATTAAAATCAGCAAGTTAAAACGTGAATTTCATTCATTATAATTCCATTCATCATTCATTCAACTTTCTTCTATATAAACGAATTTAAATAAAATTTGAAAATATTTTAAATACTTAACTTGAATATTGTTACATTGTTTTGGAAAATTTGGAAAAGTGCAAAAATATTAATTGTGGAATATTACAGTTCAATTTGTTCTGTTTTGGAAGTGATTCGAAGAAAATATAGAATTAATCAAATATTCCAACCCTGATTAAAATCTCGTTTTCACTATTATGATCTTTAAAAAGATTTCACGATGTTATATAATAAATAATCTTTATCTAAAAACATCCTGAAATATTTTCAAATAAATATCGTCTCTACAGTCAATTCAGATCAGATTTAATCCATCGATCTAACGTCACTGAACCGTGTAATTATAGAAGCTACCTGGTAATGCAACGAACAAAAGTGAAAATTATGCAAACGGGTCAACGTCGTCCGTTTCTCTGACTCTTTTTTCATGCATTCTCCACGCTCTTCCAATCATAACATGTGGAATCGTAAAGTGTTCGTCAGGATTATCGAAGTGGTGCGTAACTGGTTTTACTAGTTCAAAATCTGTGAAACGCGTTCGGTAAAAGTCTTGTTTGATTTACAGATACTTTGTATTGCCTGTGTGGTGGCACTCAGGGTGACCGATGACGAGAGTCGAAGGGTGTTTCATTATTTGAGGAGTCGTAGCAGAGAATGGCCACTTATAAGCAACGTCACGTGGGGTGCTATAGGTTCATTTCATTTTTTGTATCACATTAGTACTTTGGTTTTGCAGGAGAAAAGGGGTTTTATAATTTACAGATTTTTAGATTTGCAAGTTTTTTAATTTTCAAATTTTCAAATTATCAAATCCTTCAACACTCAAATTCTCAAATCTGCAAATCCTCTAATGCTGAAATTTAGAGATACTTGTTCATATCTCGAAATTCTTAAGTCTCTAAATGATCAAATCAATGAATCCTTAAATTTCCGAATTTTCAAACCCTCAAATTTTTATATTTCATAATTCTCAAGCTTCCTAATCTAATCTCCAAATTCTGAACACATAAAAATTTCAAACCCCTAAATTCTCACATTCCCAAAGTCCTATGCCCCAAAATTCTCAAACTCTCAACTTCTCAAACCCCTAAAATCTCACATCTCCAAAGTTCTCATATCCCAAAATTCTGAAACTCTCAATTTCTCAAACCCCAAAATGCTCACATCCCCAAATCCTCATATCCCAAAATTTTCAAACCCCCAAAATCTCACATCCCCAAATCCTCATACCCCAAAATTCTCAAACTCCTAAAATCTCACATCTCCAAAACCTCATGTCCCAAAATTCTCAAATCCCCAAATCTTCATACCCCAAAGTTCTCAAATTCCCAAATTTCCAACCCCCAAGCCTTTAAATTCCCAAATCTCTCCCACAACTTCCAAATCTCCAAAGTCCCAAAATTTCCAAATTCCAAATCTCCCACAATTCAAAACCATCAAAATTTCTAATATTCTTGTTTGTCGCACAAAATCCAGGCGCCGCCCTCGCCACAGCGACCTGCGGTGGTTACATAATAATCACGACCGGTCTCCTCATCGCCGCCGCTGCAGGAGAACTCACTGGCCGAAAAACGGTAACTATTTCCTGTCGTAATGTTTGCTTCTCTATTATAATGACTGACTCATAACGATATATCGAACGTGCATTCTACGAACTCTCATTTCTTCCTCGCTAACAATTACGCAAGCAGATTCCCTAATAGTTGTATTGTTTCGGTTGTTCAAGGTATTCTTTCTTCTTTACTGTGTCCTTCAGCGACAATGATTTTATCGTACAATACGTTCGTATGCTACTTAATGACTGTTTCAAGTGTACAACCTTGCCTTTGTACAATTTGAAATTTTGTTCATTCGTGGACGGAAGTTTGGGATTTTTTGGGGTGATGGGTTCTTGAGTTTTGGGGAGAATTGAAAAAATTATTGTGAATAGAACGCAGTCTTTAATATTGCTGTTTTAATAATGTGTTGAATAATAATCTGCGATAAATAAATTATGAGATAGTTTGTAATAAATATTGTAGACACAGGATAAATGTACATAGGCAAGGAATAAATAAAAGAACAAATAAAAGAACAAATAAGGGAATGAATAAAATAATAAATAGGAGAAAAAAGAATAAATAAAAAAATTAAATTAAATTAAATAAAAAAATAAATAAAAGTGCTAAAGCCCCAGTGAAACTAAGAAAATCGAAATGAAACGAAAGTAATCCCAATTTCTAATTAATCCCGCTAATTTCCGCGATCTCAAGCACGTAAATCCGAAACTTCTCAAGGCACTTGTTTCCTCATCAGATAATAACTAAATTAATAAATTTTTAATGATAACGTCAGGAAGCGCATCATTTCTTCAAAGATCGAGCATCGTGATAAATCAATGAAATTCAACAGCAATTAAGCAGCAACTATTCTTCCAAGGTATAACACAACATTCTCTCACGATATTAATCTCGAATATCATTAAACATTTCCAATATTCTTCCTGGTACCGGATCCCTTTTCCAAAGACACTCCTCTATTCGCTGACATAATAAACTGAATAAGAGATTCTTCTTTCAAGGTTACTATTTCTTTTTCTGTTCGATTTATGCAGCTTGATAGGAGAAATCGGTTAAATATAGAGCACACGTTTTAACTATACCGTGAGAATGATTGTGATTAACCTGTTGTCGACAAGGTTATAAATGTCCTTAATGCAAATAACTTAAGAAAATACGTATCCTTGGAGATCTGGCTACGTAACATGCATGTTTGCGATTTATTTAATGAGTCATATCTGGGGATTGGCTGATTACGATGTATGCAGATTCGTTCGCTCTCGAAGATTCTGCTTTGTGGTGGAAAAGAGTGAACGTGGAATTTAACTAACCGAATTAAGAAATTCGAAAACTATCACATTTTTCGATTATTCAGTACTCGTTTTTTAGAACTCTCATTATGCAAGTTCCAAATCCCCAAATTCTCAAGTCTTGAAAATCTCTAAATTTCCAAACTCTAAAATTTCCAGTTCCAAATCCCGAAATTCTCAAGTCCTCAAAACTCTGATCCCCAAATCCCAAATTTTCAAAAACCCCAAATTTTATTTTGCAGGAGCTATTTTTTCTCGGATTGGGTATAATTCTCTTCGGCATCGTCGGTGCTCTATCTATGGCCTCCATCGAAAATGTCCCTGAAGATTTAGTAGACAACGCCGCAGTTTTTGGGGCACTGTGTTTATTGACAGCGTTGGTTTTCATCGCTGATTTATTAATGACCACTCCCAAGACGAGAAATAAAGAGGACATGAAGGAACACCTAACTGATAAGAGAGGTAACTTTAATTGAAAATTGATGTTCTACAAAATTATTGAAAATTAAAATTACAAAAAAGTAAAAACTCCTAAATCACTCCTTAAACTTCCTTTCTTGAACACCACAGCAAAACACGAGATAACGATAACCACCGAGAAGGAAACAAAATCACCAAAAGCAGAGAGTCCAAAGATGTCCAAAAAGGACGACAACGGAAACATCAACGTGGGGTTCGACAAAATAGAGGAGCAACGTCAAAAGAGTTCAGCTCCGCAGTCTGAAAACCTTCAAAGATGGGAACAAGATCAACACACGGATATGTACAGAAGCGAAGAAGAGAAAAGAGAACCGAAAGAGTATACTCAGAATTTTGAAAATGGAATAGCTCTCAGGGATTCGCAGAGGTATCGAGACTCTGAGACGCAGAAAATCGCGAACAGAGATTCTTATAAAATGATGCACCGAATGGAGATGCCTACGGTGGTGTATAAGAGTCATGATATTTATCAACGTCCTGTCGATGAAGTGGATACACCTCGATTTCCTATTGAATCTAGTAACAGAGGGGAAACGATGTTTGCGAAGATTATTAATCCTGGAGTGAAGATTATGAAGGTGGAGCACGATGTTGATGAAGCATTTGATGGGTACAGGTGAGATCTTTAAATTTTCAAATCTGTGGATTCATAAGTACAGATCTGTAAATCCACAAGTCTCAAATCTTCAGATCCTCAAATTAATAGATCTTCGAGATCTTCGAGATCTTCAAGTCCCTAAATCTCTGGAAATGTACAAATCTCCAAGTTCACAAATTTATAAATGTACAAATCCTCATATCTAAATCTTCTCATCTGCAAATCACCAAATTCTCAAATCTTACAAATCTCAAAAATCCCCAAGTCTTCAGATCTCGAAATCCCTATGTCCTCTAACTCCCAAATCTCCAGTACTCCAACTCCCCAAATCTCTAACCTCCAAAATTCCCATCTCTCCAAATCACAAAATCAGCATATCACCTTTCCACTATTTTTCCCCAGATACTCCGACACGAGTCAATACGACAACGTGCCGATTCGAATGAAAAGAACGTCCCCAAAGAGTCAGAGAAAGAATCGAGACGTGTCGTTCAACGTACCACCTCCCCCAAAGGGCTACGAAAAGGAGATCGAAAGAAGCAAAGACGAAATTGAAATGCTGGAAGACTGTTTCAGTTCTCTTAGAACTGCGAGTACTGGAACACAGACGGCTAACTTGAAGACACCTTCAACCCCAACTGACCCTGGGTACGTTCGACATACAGCTAGCAATTGGCCACACGAGACGAAGTCGAAAACTCCTGGTTCCAGTCCTAATCGCGCTAGAAATTGATTAATTGAAATAAGAATTGAACAAAATCATATTCTATATGAAATTTTGGAGGTGCTATTTGTGTGACAATAGATGCTGAATTAATTGAACTTTATGTTGTTATAAATATTGACAATGCTGCATATTTGATAGGCATTTTTTGTTTTGTTTGAGATCTTGTGTGAGTAGTTCACCAAAAGTGTCTTAAACCTTCCCTAATCTTCAACTGCATATTTTGATAAATATTTATTAGAAATCTGATAGTATTCACTGCGTATTTAGTATTTATTTTAACTACCCTCAAGCGTTGTGTTCTAAGAAATATTTTAATATTTTCCAAATAGAAATTATGATATGAACACTCATGGTGAAACAGTGCAAGCGATTGTTAGTACAAGCTAAAATAAAACTCTAAAAATTTCTTATTACAATGTAATGTTATTCCTTCAGTTTCCTGTAGACACGGTTAACAAATCTGTGAAAATTAGCAAAATTAGAAACGTGAAAATTGTGGAACTATAATTTCTAAAGTATACTTACCTTTCAATGTAGAAGCAAAAGGAACAGCAAACAGGTTGTTGTATATGTAGAAACTTTTTAATATAAAGTATCAACACCTCCGTTCACATCGGTACGCATACATACAATTATTAATAATAATGTCTTCTTGTGATAAACAATATAACCGCAGCTTGTTAGTGTCCATCGGAACGTACTAAGATTAATCATTAATTGGATTTACAAATCGTTCGAATCGCTGGTGTACCGTGTCATTTCCTTTTCTTTAACAAATCGACGTTATGCAACTTTCTTGTGAGAAAGAAAAAAGAAATTGACCGGAAGTACTCAGCATCTTTCCTCGAAAATCGAGCTAACTATCTCTCGTTCACACGGTCCTCTCTTTCTCTAAACGTTTCTAAACGCGTATTTACAGAGTCGAGAATAATTGCTTAGATACTTGAGCATTCTTCATCCTCTTCGTTTAAACATTTTCCGTACACATTTAGAAGAAAATCAATATCTTTCCCGAAGTATTCTTCGAGATTAATGTAATTTACTTCTCAAAGTAAATTCGACTGCATCTACACTCGCAAGTGATTCTGGTAGATCCCTTGAAATATTTCAAACGAGCAATCTTGCAGCGTTTAATATTTCCGTCTCTTTCTTCAGCAACTAGCTAAGTGTATTTACAAACCTTCCAAGACTTAATTTCGATGCATTCCACGGATTAATAAATAAATAAGGTTTAGAATTCCTTTAGAATAAAAATTTCACTTTCTATTGTAAATTTTTCAATATTTCGATAAAGAAACTATTTCAAGGAAGGAGATTCACACGTTGTCCCATGAAGTCCCTCTTCGAAACAGTCTCCGGTATTCAGAATTAACAAAAATAAAATCGTTGCTGTTTCCTTGATTCTGAATAGACTTCTATGTACATGACCAAAGTTTTTAACTAAAACTTCCTTTGTCCAACGAAATACATCTTCCATTGACTGACAGTTACCGTTAAATCTCTATTTACAGTGCTCTGTTGCTCCGTCGACTATCGACGGCCATTAATCGAACTGAGACGTGGCTAGAAAATTTTATCTCATGCCGAATCCAATTCCAGAGCCTTGAGCGTTGGTTGTCCTTTGTTCCATGGTGATGTATTGTCTGATCAGTCGCGAAATTTCGTGAGCTTGTTCTGTTTGGAGCCTTGTGATACGTTGCTGCATCAGATTGCCACATTTCATGTCCAGATAAAGGGTTCCTTCCTCGGATTTCACTTTCCTCGTGGAGATCACCTCCGAGTAAGGATAATGGTACAGTGTCTCCTGCAATTTATCAACAATTGCAAATTTATTCTTCCACTGTCTTACTTTCAGTTTTTGCAAACTGATGAACATTATCATATTCTCCTCTCGAGTTTACTTACATGTGTAATTAAATCAATGAAGTGTACTCCGTGTCTGTTCAATGCCAAAATATGGTCGCCACCCTTCTCCTTCCCTTCAGGCACCCTCTTCACGGCGAAGAAACTCGATCCGAATAAGGGCCACTTCCACAAAATTTCTGAAACGTCGATATTACAGAAATTCTGCAAGAAAATTGAAAAGAGGTAAAAGATAGCACTCACCAAGGACTTGAGCTTTACAAGCAGCTACTGTATTATGTTGAACGTTGTTCCATGCTTGTTGTACCATATTTGCCCACTGCTGGGGTCGTGGGTCTCTCAAACTGAGCACTGGTTTGGGCAATAAATATTTAATTTCCTTGGTAGTAGGTTCATGGGTCATATCTGCTGCCCTGTGCAAGAGAGCTGCTATTTGTGCCATATCGTACTGCAAAGGAGGAAGAATTAATATAATAGAAGAGAAATTTGATTAGAATCATTTGAGAGACTCACTATAACTTCTTGAGGTAAATGTTCTCCAGGCAAGACCAGTAAAAGGCCTTCCAGATAGTCTGGGGCAATTTGATTGAACACAACTTCTATGTACAGTGGTGCATCCAGTCTGAGAGGGTAGTACCAAACCGATCTGAATAGGAAAAAAATTGTGTTATCCTTTGAAAATATTATTTCAGCTGTAATTGAAGGAACCAATGAATAGTTTTGAATGTTGGGTTCACCAAAGTGCTATTACCATTCTTGTAGTGCAATTATTATTGAAAAATATTGTCAGAGAATTATAATTGCTATGTTATTATATACCTGCAGAATATTAAGTAGAAAACTTGGTGATTCTTATGAAGTTCAGTAGTTACATCTAAAACGTATTCATCTCTTGCTAATGGCATGGTGAACGCGTCACCGTCAACGATACAATATAATGAGAATTCATCCATTTCATGGGGATTCCTGACGGATATTATGTTGCACATCTCTTCGATAACATCCTGTTAAAATAACAGATAACAGTGTTTAGTTTACAAAAGGATATTTTACAACATATCTTACTTTTTATTTAAAGGTACTTATTAACAGTAATTTAGAAATTACCAATTAGTGAAATTTAAAATGTTTGAAATTAATATCTTTAAGTTACTGTAGTAGAGATCTACCTGCACAACAGTTGTACACTTTGTGTTGATAACCCTCTCCGTTCCACCTGGAAGTCTGTAAATCTGTCTCTTTGCGTTTCTGCCAGCACTGATTGCCATAATCTCATCTACACTGGGCACATTCTTCCTTCCTCCATATTTAACTGTTTTCCTGAGATTCTGTAGACATACCGTAGCAGTTCCATGATATGCTCTTCTTTTATCATAAGCAGCAGTTTCAAGATATTTAGTGAGATAAGGTCTGAGTCCATCACTGCAGGTGAAATAGGCAGCAACGATACTGAAGATTCTCCATCCTCGCTGACAACTGTCAGGGTTTGGACTCTTGTTGTTGGTAGTTTGTTTCATTAATTGACAGTATACTTCATCTCTAAGGAGCTCATACTTGTGACAGTGCTGTAATGAAATTGAAATTAATGTTGATTGATTCATTCGTAGAAAGTCTTAAAATTGCTTCTACAGAAAAATCACATTAGATCCATAATTCTTTCATTTATCACTGAAATTATTATATACATCAGATTCAACTAGATCATCAAGGAGAAATCATTATAAGTAGCTGAGAGCAAATTAAAACTTTTTGCACTGAAAGTGGGACATGAAATCACTGTCCCATATTGGAATTATTAATACATTTCACTGCATTTTTGTGTGAGACATTGAATAAAACTTTCTAATACCAATTACATGGCATGACATTCTCACATGAAATATTAAAGACTTCATCTACTTCTAGTTAATCACTTACCATCAGAATAGTGTAAACGCATTTAACTTCGCTGGTGTCTGGAGGCAATGGTTGATCTCCCATGTATCTCATCAGACACAAAAAGCATTCGACAGCTAAGGCACTCAAATCTGCATCCAGCCTCAACAGACTTTGTTCTATCGGCATAGCAGAGTATTTCACAAGATCCACCTGCTCCTTCCAGGTCCATTCCGCTCCATCCTGTTGACCCTTGCTCTTCTTGCTCTTCTTCTTGTTCTTCAGAGACTCGATCACCTTAAGTGAACCACTTATGGAACCATCCGCAGTCTTCAGCATTTCAAACCTACAAAGAAATTATCTCAGTTAAACTTTTTTTGATATGCTCAGCGACTACTTAACAAAGCAGTTTACTTAAAAAGTAGACAATTCTAGTTCACTTAATCTCTTCATTTTTTCATAAGTTTCTAGTTAACTCTGTCAATCTCTGATTTTTTTTATTCTACTTTAGTATTTGCAACTAGAATCTGGCAGTGAATATATGTTGTAGTAGGGTGTTTATTGGAACTCAAAAAATGAAGAAAGTAGACTGACAGAATGTGCTGGATAGGATCCTAGTTCCCGTATAATTGCACGAAGGGACTGTTAGAATTGATTGATCGAAGGAACGGGACTTTAAGGTGACGTGAGTGATAGTTTTCCAAAACGGAAGACTAGTTGAAGGAGCTGGACCATAAAGGGGCTTCCCATTGCTGGATGCTGTTACAAAGAGGAAAAAGTCCCGTTGAGAGTACAAGCTAGGTGGTCGTCACTTGTCATCGTCATGTTTAGGAAGTCTTTACTCTAGTTAGGTGTTTTAATGATTCCTCTCAGATCGTATCTCGATTCGTTATCTTTTTTGCTACGATTCTTCCTACTGTTCATTCGTGTTCGTACTCAGATGTCCTTGTATTGTTTCATTACTTGTTTCATAACTTTTACGATATTTTAATCACCGATATTAAAATGGCGTTAAAATTGCATTACCCTCTGTTTTCACTTTTCACTTCTACACTATGAATATTCATCGAACGAATTAACAATTATTATTTCTGTAGCATTTATACTTTGAACTATTTGCAGTATTGCGTGAACAGAACATACATAAATTTCAGACACCTGTTCATTTCCACCAGTCTCAGTACAGATCTTCAGCATATCTTCTCCCGAGGAAACACTTGATTTAATCGAACACTTTCGACGAACCGAAACACTTTCGAACATTAACTCGTGAGATATTGAATAATGTCGAAAGATACAGCAGACTCGTTAGGCCACGCGTTCACCAAGATGGTCGATCCTGCTCTGAGAGTTCTAAGTGCGTTATGCTTTCTCAACATGGTTGCTCCGAGTTTCTTGCGTAAGAGTGGCCAATTAGTCTTTTAACATTAATTTCTCTTTTACTACGGTACTTTAATTTGGTAAAAGTGTTTTTGTCACGGCTTAGAATCCTCTCTGAACACGGTCGCCTTAGTATTTAGCCTTAAAGTGCTCGGCAGATGTCGAAAGAAAAATAGTTCATTACTCGTGAGATGTATGTTATGATTAATAGCAAAATTACTATTATTACTGGAGAAATTTCAAAATGTTCCAATCTTATTGCAATTATAGAAAAACTCGACTATAATCATTTTGAAGAGTATACATACTGAAATCATTTACAGAGTAGTATCCATTGAACGTAATTTAGGGTTCTTTCAGAATATTTAAAATTATGTTTGTAGTAAATTAATGCAGTTACAAACTTTGTAAGATACAAACTTTTCAGTGCTCTGCCTGAAGTTCAGCATGGCATATTGCAGCAGAGAGTGTTTTCCATCGTTGACCACCGGTCCGCTCTCGTAGATGCCATCTTCTTGCACTCTGCCGTTGTCTTCCGGTTGCCTCCATTCTTGGGTCGGGCTGAGCCGTTGGTTCAGCTGGTTTTTCTGATGGTTCGTCTGGTTCGTAGCCGACACGTGGTTCGGCACACGATTCACGGACACGTGGTTGTCGTGATTCGATACGACGTGATTAGATTGACCATGAGATTGTACGTGATTCGGTGTGCTGTGGTTCGTCTGCGACTGAATCGATTTTGTGATCTGGGAGACGTGATTCTCGTGGTGATTCGGCTTGTGCAACGGCTTCTGATCGACCTGCAATCGTAACACTTATTTAATCTCAACGTCCATCGAAAATTACTTAATCGTTCATCTCCTTGTAAAGACGCGTTCTTTAGTTAAACGTTTTTGAGAGGAAAAGGTTTCGTTACTTGTCAAAATGTTTCGACACAATTAATTTGACAGATTGTTTCGTCACAATTTATTTGTAGAAATGTTTTGTCATAATTTATTTGTCAAAATGTCTTGTCACAATTGATTTGTCAAAATGACTTGTCAAAATGTCTTGTCACAATTGATTAGTAAAAATGACTTGTGGCCATTTACTTGATAAAATGTTGTGTCATAATTAATTAGAAAAACGACCTACTTTATTTTTAGAAAATTGTAATAAAAGATTGGAAGGTCGAGTATTACGTCTGAAGGAGAAACGAGTTGTCTCATCTTAAAATAGTTGACGAAACGTAATATTATTAGAAGGTAGCCATAAAAATGGACGAAGTCGTATGGTGTTTTATCATTGAACACCAGCCGCTTATTACTTAGCAAATTATGGCAAATTGAGGGTTACGTTATTGCAATATCATTCCGGCAACGGCACCGCGGAAAAATTGCGTTACAGACCAAAGAAATCGCAATTTACTAAATATATGCCAGCTGGAGAAGCTATAATGGCAACCGGACGAGGATAGAAATCCAGACTTTCACGACATTACGAGCGTCACGGTAACGCAAATCGTGTGGCGCAAATAGTATCGATTTTCCTTTACAAATGACCCCATCAGAACCGAGGCTCATCAGTCGATAAAAAGTAAGAGGTTATAAACTCTCATCGTCGAAATCCAAAAATATTCTGTTAAAGCAATCTTTATGCAAGACCCCCAATTTAAAAGCATCTTCTATCAAAAATCTCAATCAAATAATTTCTCGAGTAAAAACAGTGAAAAATCTTGAGATTATCAAGTGTAATCAATTTGAGGAATGCTCCGACAATTTTACAAGCGATAGAACAAGTAACACGGTATATTTACGTGATACCATAAATCATGTTAATGGTGTAAATCACATTAGCCCGTAAACGGTCGGGTATCGTTTGCAGACGTTTACATATGGAACGAGTTGAATCTATGAAACCAGCCAGGCGGATGCCGCGAGAATGGCGGAATAAGTCGGTCGTAGGTCGTTCGAGGATTATTAATTTCCTCATTTCACCGAGGTTCGTTGGTTCGAGAAGAAAAGAGGAGCCATTGGCGTAACTGGGTAGGGTCAACTTGGCCCGGTTCAAAATATACAGATTCGATCGCAAATTGAGATTTATGTGGCGATATAATGTGTTGTATTGTACTTTGGTATGTTGATGACACCTGTTGATGTATTGAGATGTGACATGATACACAGTATGAGATAATCTGCTGTTTGGAGATATGTGTGACATTTTGACACATGGAGATACATAGCAATGCGACAACCAGAGTGCGTAGTAATTTAATATAGGGATTTGCAGTGCGTGGAGACACAGTGTATTATAATACGACGCGTGGTGATCTAAAGTGTGGGCATTTTGAGTGGAGATACGTGGTAGGGTGACACTTTGAAATTTGACGCATCGTAATTTGGCACGTGGTAGTTCAACACGTAGAAATTTGACGCGTAGTAAGTTGGCACGTAGCAATCTAACGCGTGGTAATCTAACGGGTGGTAATCTAACGCGTAGTAATTTGGAGCGTAGTGATCCAACGCGTGGTAATCTAACGCGTAGTAATCTAACGCGCCGTAATCAAGCTTGTAGTAACCTAACGCGTAGTAATCGAACTTGCAGTAATCCAACGCGAATTAATCGAAGATCTAACGCCCAATAATTTGACGTTCCCAAAAAAAGCGCTAGTTACGCCAATGATAAGAGTTCGAATGTGTTCTCCGCATTCTTCGGTCGATTCTGGATCGCGTGCAAGGAAACCCGTTTTCTCGAGAGATCGATCGACGGATCCAAGATATCCGCAACGGCGTTGGTGAAAAGCAGGAAACGCGAGTCGAAAGAGAAAATGAATAATAGGAAAGGTCGAGAAACCCCGGTGTATATCACTGACGAAAGCGGACCGATAATAATCAAGGTTTTACAAGGATCTTTTAGACATAATTTTCCGATAGAAATCCCTCTGATAAATTCTACCAGATTATAATTATAGTATCGATATCAGAATGCTACATTAACTCGAAACATTTCTCAATTAAAAGAACACCAGGAAGCATTAAATAGAACACACAGTGAAATCATACAGATACATTGATATCTGAGGTGATGGATTTATAATTGTCTTCTTGGTCAAAAGTGAAACGATTTCCTTTGATCCAGTTAGATTCAATGAGAACGATGTGAAAGTTCGTACAAGAGTTCCCATGTTTAATTTTAGACTTCATAAACCCCTCGAATTATCCCATATTTTAAATCAAGCGAAGGTCGAATATTTTCTTCCAACTTCGACAAGCAAATACAGAAAATACCTCCATCTTTTATAATGAAGCGAATTAACATAAATTGTCTCCATAATTTGAATAATAATTTATAAATTACTGCTTTTGTATCAGAGTGCAGAAATACACCCGGTATACGAAACACTGCTGACAAAACCAGAATGTACTGAGCGAGCAGGATAAGCAGATGTCGACCCTGACCCACATAATCGTTAATGCATCGAGATACATCGAAAGAACACGTACATAGTTAATTTAATAGTATTAATAACAACCATCAACCTGCTTCTCTACGGCCTGTTTATAAACTGAATTACTTTGCAAGTCTTCCAGTGTTACTGGGTTATTTCAGTTTTTATTTGTAATAACATCCTTCGCGATGAGAGAAACAAGAAACTTTAATACCGCAAAATAATCAAACCCAAATTATTCAAAAAGTTCTAATTATATTATGATGCATCTCAGATGCATTATCACAAGAAAATAAAAAATGGAGAATTTTAGGCATCGTAAAACTCTAATTCGTTGTTCGTTAACCTTAATTGGCCGAGAAACGATGCCTTCTATGGTGGCACCATTAATTCTGTTTAAACATTTTAATGGTTCCGCTCGTTACACATGGCGCGGCTACAATTACGGTATTTTACCATCGCCGACATTTTACTAATATCTTCCCGATTATGCGAAATCGTACGACATCTACATTCCTTTCCGGTACTCATCCGTTTAACGGTAAACATCGTTTATCTCATTCTCGGTTTTATCGAACTTTTAGCCCAAAACTTCTCTTTAAAGGTGAAATAAAAGCAAGAGGTAATCAAGGACACGTTATCGTAAAATACAAAAGTTGATGGCCCTGTTTTCTGGTTCTTTTTACAAGTCGAAGGAAAACTGCATCTTTCAGTATTCAAAAATATCAAGTTTAAAAGAGACACATTTCGTTCTTATGTTTATTGAAGGTTATGTACTGCAAAGTAGTCATAAAGATCGTGGTAATAGAACAAAATCGAAGATAACATAAAAGACAGTTTGAAACTAATGTATCTAAAAAAATACGATAGTAAAAATAAGTAAGTCAGAAATGTGTCTTCAAATAAAAATCTTCTGTCTTCAATTAAAAATCAAAGTAGGAAAAGCGGAAGAAACCCAAGGTATTAATCGAGGACAAGAATTTAATGGTGACCTGGTAGCTCTTGACCTTCTCGTCGAGTTTCTTCAAGGTCTCCTGAATGGTGGTGAGCGTCTTGTCGTTCGCCTTCTCCTCTTGCTGCGCCTCGTTCTGTGTCCTCAGCTCCTCGAATCTCTTCAGTATCTCTCTGACGCTTAATTTACTTCCATCCGCGTTCTCTTCGGCGATCGTCTCCATCTTGGAAACTTTCCTCTCTCCGTTCATTCGACCAACGAACTGTTCATTATCGTAGAAATCCTGAATCAGTTCGTTCACCTGAGCATCCTCCTGTTTATGTCTGGCAGGTGATTGCGCCCTGTACTTGATCTCGAAGCACTCCTTAGGAGACTGATTCTTCGAGTTCTTCAGAAAACAACCCTCTTCGAGTCTCAGCTGTTCGATAGTTGGCTGAGGGTTCGAAGTGACAGGGTTCAGAAACGGTTTCTGGTCCAACTTGGTCATGTCGATCCTCGGTATGTTCTCGTACTCGTATTTCGGCTGAGCAGTTTTTGCTTCCTTTTTGGTTGCCTCCAGAATCCTCGAAATCTGTTTCACGTTCTTGTTCACGTCCAGCTTGTCAGCTACCTTCTCCTCCTTCTTCTTCTTCTTGCACTCGTCCTTCGCGAAGAACTTGATGAATTTGTTCCTTTGCTCCTTGGGACCCTTGTCGCGGTTCGAGGCCTTCTCCAGGAACGCCCCGGAGTCGTCCGTCTGTCCATACTCGTCGCTGCTCAGCTCCGACTCCGAGGACTTCACCAGCAGACTGTCCGGCGAGTTCGTCTTTCGATCTTCGTCGGAGAAGTTCCTTGACTCGAACTTCCCGACGAGATTGCTCAGACTCTTCTTCCGAGGCTGATCCTCCTTTCTGTAATCTTCGTCGCGGAAGAAGAAAGAATCCGATTTCTTCTCGGTTTTCGCGTCCCGTCGATGCTCTTTGCCGTTCTCGTTTGTTTCCAGTTTTCGTAGAAACTCGGACCTTCTGATCATTCGCTGGACATTGTTGAAGGGCTTCAGCTCGATTTTGCGAGACTCGTTCTCGGAGATCTCGGAAGGGTCCACGAATTGCGAGAGAATCTCGGGACGGTGTTTCTGTTTCTTTCTCAAGGTGGTTGGCAATTCGGCCCAGTTGCTGGATAACCTTTTCGAAAAGATACCTTCCGTATCCGAAACTTCTCTCTCCATTTTTCAACCGATGATGGACACTGGATGCAGGGCAGGTGAAGGCATTTGGAGAGATCGATGCTCACTTTCGATGAAATATCATCTGGTTAGGATTCGTCAAATTTGTTGATTTGAATTATTAAAGAAAGCACTTTGTGTACCGTGCTTGAATGTACCGTGCACTGTTCTATTGTGATTATCCGGAGAGGTACTCTTTTAAGAATAATTTATTTTTTATGAATACTAGTAAGTACTCAGTACAAGCTTAAAATAGATTCTTAGATGTTTGGACAAGGCTCTAGATGCAGCCATTATTGTTTTCATAAATCCCCCATGATTAGATCTAGCTTAGACTTCAGTACCGAAACGAGTCATCGTTTGCTATATCTAAAGCGTCTAAGCAGTAATTTTCAGGAAGCTTCAAGCTTTAATTTCATATATCATAAGTTACACTGCGCGATACTTTTCTGTCATGAAATATCGATATTATGCAAACTTTATCAAGGTCTTTCGGTATCAAACAAATAAAGATCAGACTTTGTACATGAAATCAACATTAATTAACGAGAAGAAAGGTACAGAGAAACTTTGATTAATTCAGCGTTGCAGAGTTTCGGCAGCTTCTCAGAATCTTTAATAGAATTTCGAAGCCGTGATTAAATTCCGAGGAGAAAGGTGAAAGAAATCGTGAGAAACGGTACCGAACGAATAATTAAAAGACCGACGGGAGAAATGAGCAGAAAAAAAGAAGAAATATGGATAAAGATACGCAACGTCGATTCGGGAGAAAGGTTTCGATGATCTGAGTTCAAGGAACCCAGCTCGAACTACGAGCTTTCCGAAAACGAAGCTGTTGTCCTCGTTACGGCACGCAACTGAATGTGGATCACGGAAAAAGGACCTTCTCTTCAGGGCCTCGTGAGAACGTGGACGAAGAAGACTCGTCGTGGGATCGTAGAACAATGTGCACTTTTCATTGCAATTATTTTCGCGCTAACAAACTCTCCTTCGTACGGGAAAGAGCTCCGCTTTCGTGGAAACTCCGCTTATCGCGTGTACGCAGGGGAAAAGGGCTGTCTTCGCTTTTAACTAGTCGATTTCCCTGGTAATACAGTGAGAAATTGCGGAATAATACTGTTTGAATACACGGACATTTCTATGCTAACGTAGTTGGATCATGGTAGAAATAGGCGGATCAGAGGTACACTTCAAATAGTTAGATCAGAGGTAGATGTTAAATATTCAGACATCAAAGGTAGATGTTAAATAGTCAGATACCAGAGGTAGCCTTCAAATAGACATCAGAGGTAGATGTTAAATGATAGGACATCAAAGGTAGATGTTAAATAGTCAGATATCAGAGGTAGACTTCAAATAGACATCAGAAGTAGACGTTAAATAGTCAGACACCAAAGATAGAAATCAAACACTCATTTCAGTGCTGATAGAAGTCCAATATTAAAACACTTCAGTGACAAAACTCAAATAGACAAATATTTTAGTACTAACATAATTTGAATACTCAAATACAATTCAGATAACAGCAATAAAGTCCAAAGACAAATATTGAACAACTCGAACAGTGTTTAAATATTAATAGAAATAATTTCAATTCTAAATAATTTATGAATGCATTGACCCCGATTACATCGTGTAAAGAGACTGGTTTACTTGAAATCACAGGAGGATATGGCCGGTGGAATGCTCGTCCTCTTTACTCTCCGAGAATTCGTAAAAATGCAAACTCAACGGAGAGAAGGCTATAAAACCCAGATTCGAATGCAAGAGAAGAATGGCGGAAAAAGTAGGAAGTAGAATCCAGTCATTTCTAGTCAGTATGTCACTGGACGATGAGTTTCTGACCCACAAAACGCTTATACCTTTATAATCCTATGCAAATAGAAAATTCTTTTCTAAGAAGGTTTGTTATAAAATTGTATGAATGGGAAAGGTTCGATATTGGTAGAATTTTTAGGATCGTTCCGCAAAAGGGCATGGAGAACAATCGGTGAAGGAACAGTTAATTAGCATTGTCCTGTTCCGCTCTGTTGCACGGCTCTAATTAAATGACAAGCGCTATACTTTTGCACCGACTGTGTCTCGGTTAACTGCCGTTTTTACACAAGTTACACTTTTAGCAGTTCGTGTAGAAAATACGATGATTCGTTGCGAATGAAACAATAGGCTAATGAGATTTCACTCGACTTTCACCGATATCTCATTCGAATGGTTCTTTGATCTTCGTTCTTCAAAATTTGATATTCTAACGTCACAATTTGTTTGGATTATTCGTTTGAATAATTCTACTGCAAGTTTATAAATTTTATAAAGTTTGAGTATTTTATTTTCATAAATACTTGAATGGCTGAGATATATTAGCATTCAAATATTATTTATTCTTGAGTATCTTGAAATTATTAAATATTCTTTAGATTCTTTAAACAGTCAGATTGAATACTGAGACAAAGTTTGAATTGTTTCAAAGTTGTAATAGTGGATGATTAAATATAATGTTATTCTAATCGCGTGGAAACAAGTTTATGATCGTGACTGTTACCGATGGAAGATCGATATCTCGGACATAGGCTGCTTCGGTATTTTGACGAGCACTACGCAACTATTCATGGAACGCGTAAAGCTACAGAAGATGGTCGTTAACGATCTTTCATGGGGCTGGAACGCTTGCGTAAGGAAGATCAGGATCACACGCCTATTTTTCCTTTCTCGAGGTGGATTCTTCATCGAGACGATGGAAAACGACCTCGGCAAGTCTATGACGTTTAAATTGTATTTTACAAGAATTGTTTTTAAAAAATTGCTATACCTCTATATTTATTTATACCGATTTTCGCTACCGGTTAGCAGCACCGTTGCATATAACATTTTTAGTGATTTATAAAATATTTGAATGATATTCGAATTTGTATCTGCAACGTTTGAATAATTTATTTCATCTTATATAAACGTCTGAATAATTTTCTACCTAGAATATTTGAATAATTTTTATATTTGAATAATACTAATAACATGTGAATGATTTCATGTTGATAATGACTTGCATTCATAACACATGATAATACTTGAATAATTCACATGTTTTGTATAGCTTTGAATAATTTACATTTTTTATGGAATACAATCCATTTGAATTATACGAAACGTTTTTTAAATTGAACCTGATACGAAACGGCTTCGATGATCCTCGATTTCTGTTCTTCAGTTTCGATCCACTTTCTCCGTTTAACTAACCGAATAAGTAAGGCAATTACCAGCTGGTCCCTGAACAGCAATTAATCTGAACTTTCAATTCCTCGCTGATTCAGCTATGACAGATTGCGAATAATGATACACCCTGTTCAATCTTTAATTTTTCACAAACTACATTTTCACTTGTCAGCTTAAAATTCTCTTAGATGGCACACTTTCTTTGATACCGAAACATTTAATGCTGAAAGAAAGTTATAATTTACAAACAAAAGTGATATGTGTTAAATAAAGAGCTGTGTAATATTACACAGTTGGCACGTAGAAATTTTGACGCGTGGCGATGTAACGCGTGGGAATTTGGCACGTGGTGATCTAACGCGTGGTAATTTGGCGCGTGGTAATCTAACGGGTGATAATCTAACGCGTGGTAATTTGGCGCGTGGTAATCTAGCGGGTGGTAATTTGGCATGTGGAGATATAACGCGTAGCAATCTAACGCGCCGTAATCAAACTTCACTGTGTAGAAAATTTTGTTGACACTTTCTGACTCACTCAGACATTTTCCCTAACACGTTCAGACCCAACAGTGTAATATTACCTACCTGTAATATTACACATTCGGATCCGAAGTTGAAAACTTCTAAATGTGTAAACCTTGTCTATAACGTGACTCATAGTTCAAACTGAATAAAAGATTCGAAAGAACATCTGAATAAAAATGAATCATCTCAACAAGATGAAGTTCGGCAAGAATGGAGTAGCAGTGCGAGTATCACGTCACAGGTTGTTTGCATCACGCGATCTAAGCGTGGTGAACGCGAAGAATGCCTGCACGCAGCCGTAATCAATATTTTAAGAGAGCCTGGAACTTTCCTGGATCCTGCATGGTTGCAATTATGCAGCCCCAGGTTTCTGCGAAGAACGAGAGGAGAAGCGTTCCTTAACAGGCCGGGGAGGCATGATACGAGTAAACAACGTTGTTGCTAGTCGTAATTGAGCCTCGCGACACGAATACCCGGGATTTCGCCATGACACTGGCGCGAGGAGAAACCGATTTATTGCGACAGGATCGAGATCGAGATCGACACCGTTATACTATTGCTCTCTGAGAGCTGTTGGCTACTTTTAACTTGTGTTTACGTACTTTGAGACTCGGGGAGCACTTTTTAAATTTGAACCGGCATAATAATGAATTTACATTCTACTTTAGCAACATTGTTTAATAAATGCAGGCTTTGTTCTTGACATTTGTATAATTATTAGACGTGCATCGGTAAAAAATTTCAAGGTTTCGCCAACAAGATTTCATAATTGGAATGTTGTTTCTGTTTGCTCGAGGATGCTTGGTAAGCATCGAAGAGCGGTGGTTTTATGCAAATTTCGACGAAACGTTCGCGGTCATTTATAACATTTTACGGATTCACCTTTTTTCGACGATCCAAGTTTGGAATGCATATTCCTGAGATTGTCAATGGTTTCGGACTTTTGTGGAAAAGAAGCGCTGAGACTAAAAACAGCTTTAGTTCAAAATTCAGATATTTTAGCTAACTGTGAAATTCTTCAGACACGATTATTTTCAGTACTTAAACTTCAAATTAACAAATGTTAATTTATACTATTTGTGCAGTCAGATTATATCAAAGAAATGTTACCAAATTGATCGTTGCTATACCTGATCACTTCACAAGAAGAATATTAACGAATCATAGTCATCACTCCTCAACCTCGACGTATAAGTTTCATAAACTTATACCATAAATTCTCAACAACATGAATTAGATCTAACTTGAAGCGTTCGGAAGTAATCGTTACAATCATTAATCAGCCATTCCGAGTCGAGAATATCGACGTATCACCTATACACACATATTCTTGAGTCCTAAAGCTTTAAATTGATGTGTCACAACTGTCATATTGCGACACTTTTATGTCATGAATTCTCAGAGTCAATACGTGACTTAATAAATCATCTTCTGCTATAATCGTTCACCAGCCCTTTTGTATTACAAATATCGATAAACTATTTATATACACTTCTTCTTCAGATCTTAAGCTTTAAATTGGTGTATCATAAGTGACATATGACGATACTTTTATGTGAAAATTTTCATTGTCCCGAAATCAGTTATTCGACAAGTTACAGAAACAAGGAAATGCGAGACGCGTTAAAAATCGGAGAATAGCAGTACAGAATGTTTCAGAGTATAATTCTTTTTTTTTTCTTTATTCGAGTCATGCACTATTAATTATAAGACCGCCTGCTGATTTCACGCTACCATACAGTTACTGTTACACGACCGAGTATATGGGCCCCGCTTTTAAGGATGATACACGCTATCGCGATAATTATCTGTAATCGAACGAGCCGCCAGGAGAAGCACCTTTAATGAGCCCTCTTGTTTGAGAGCGACTGAAACGGACAATGGCGTGTCACACTTTACGCAGCGTGAGAAAAAGTATGATTTTTCGTGCCTCGGTTAAAGTAACTGATCTTGGTAGTATTATATCATTTCAGAATGAAGCCTTTGCAATTTTAGATTCCTTTTATGGGGTTGACATAAATTAAATTTTTGTTACAATTGTATTTTAAGAATTTTATATCAAGATTGTATTTTATATCAAGTTCAAACTGTTAATTAAATATAATCCTTGTTAAAGTATTAAAATTATTTCACTCCTACACCAGAAGTAGTCAGAGAAGCAACTATTCAAATAAAAAAAACTCGTACAAAAAACAAAAAAAATCTTACGTAACCAAAAAAGCAGACGTGCAAATGATTGATGCAAATGCGAATTACGCAAATTGAGAAAAAAACAGTTACGTGTCTAAATATTCGAAAGAAACTGACTGTCTGAAAGTTCGTTTTATTGCATATTTTTCATTGCATTCGTAGAAAATTCTTTTAATTATACAACACTTGCATCAGAGGTATTTAAACGTTTCTCTACTTCACTTTGGTAGCTCCTCAAATCTTGAGATGGACTCATATTTTGTAGCATTTTATACAGGAGTACAAAAAAATTGAACACGAGACATCAGTGGAAAAAATTACTTGACATTTGCAAGTCAACTTTTTGTGATATTCGACTTTGCTCACTATTTAAAAATATTTGCAATTATAAATCGTGAGATATTTTCATAACTTCATTATGCTATATAGAAATTTGTTCGACAAAATAGTCGATTATGGACCATTGTAACACCCTGTCAAAATTCACCATCTAAGACTTAAATTAAACACCTGTCAAAATGAACCACCTAACAATTCAAACAGAATTAAATGACAATGAAGAGCCACAACTCCTAAAAAATCTCTGAACCACACGTGTCCGTTTCCCCACCTTTCCATAAACTCTAGAACCTTGTCCAGAAAATTCCTGTATATGCACGGTACATTCAAGAGAACGATGTATACGTCGTAACAAACCGTTCTCACATGTCACCTGTTGTTCAAACGGACACCGACACTCACTGGTCACCGCAAAAATTTCTCTCGCGGAACACTCGATCTGTCGAAACTCTACGTGTGTTAGGTGATGTACACGTTGTTCGCACTGCACGACGACAGTCGATGAACTGAAGAACCGTGCGTCTTTCCGATAGACAAAGCTGTTCCCCGATGGTTGCGCTCCGACCAGCCGGCACCTTCGAAACACCCGGCGATATATCTGGGTCGGAGCCTTTCCACCGATGTGTGGCCGCGTGTACGTTCCACACGGCAATGCCCATCCATACCTGGCTTCATTTGTGTTCACCGACCGAAAACACCTGGTGGGGATCGGACGCGAGCTTTTCAAGGTGCAAAAACCGTGATCGATGGAGCGAGAGACGATTTTGTCATTATTATCCACGTTTAGCATTTTCTTCTTTCGGATCTTAGTTTACGTGTACACAAATTTCGGTTCACACTATTTTTCAGGATTTTGGGCTAAAATGTACATTAGGATGAGTATGTGTGTAGTTTTGTATTTTGATGTCTTCAAGTAGTTGCTTTTGGTCAAAGGTACATTAAGCAGTTGCCTTTGCGCTAAGGTCTAATGTAATTTTGTATAATGTAGTTACCCTGTGTAACTCAACCTCACTGTATGTAATATGTACCATGTATGTACTAATAGAACATTACTGGAAAGCACAGAAATTTTCATTGAGAAATATTAAAATTTCCGTAGTAACATTATTGAATCAAGTATCTATCAATAGATTCCAAGGATCGCAAATTGTGAATCGTGAGACTCGATTATACGTGTCTGCATTCTTCTGCATTTAATTTCCACAATTGGTATGACAGAACGGTATTGGGTTTACAGTTTTCTAGTTAGGAATGCACCACGCGTGCAGGTGAACTAGTCAAGTGTTTAGCAAGCGACGAAAGAATGACTGGCTTAAAGGCCAATTAACATAGGTCAGTGATGTTTATGACATAACCAGAAGATTTCTCGTGCTTCCATTTCATTAGACTTTCAGTTCCTTGACGACGTATAAAGGTACACATTCTAGAAAATCGTTAAAACTTTTCGTACCTCGCGTTCGATCTTGACTGGTAACAAGGAAAAGTATGCATGTCAGAAAACGAACAATGTAGAGTAGAAAAAAAGTTACGCCTGCTGGACAGGTATGTTCGGAGCTAGTGAAATTTCCTGATCGTCTTGTATCATTAAACGCCATTAATTTTGTTTGATTCGAAACGGAGAGTGGAACGCTCTTTTGTTTAATACTACTTTCACGTTTTCGTAACGTTTGTTAGGTGTGGGCAGAAGTGCAAGCCTTTTTGTAGGGTGAGGTGATAACTTTGCTGATGCAAATGTTATTCTAGCTTTCAATTTTTCAATTCTTCAATTATTCAATTATTCAATTTTTCAATTTTTCAATTTTTCAATTTTTCAATTTTTCACATCTTCAATTCTTCAATTCTGTAATTCTTCAATGTCCAAATATCTCAAATTGTCTAGTATCAAAGATTCTGGACGTTCCAAAATTCCCAAATACCGATGCAAATTTTCGAATAATTACTCGATATTCAGGAATGATAATTAACCACGTTACCCAATTAGTCGATAAAATCGCTATAAATTAGATTTCCATAAGGCCGCACCGAAGACAGTCGCGTAACTGTTACCGATGGTAATAAACGAACGTCGAGAAGATAAGAGAAACCGCGAAGTGGAAACGGGAAGTAAATTAATCGGGTTGAAGGTACATTAATTAATACTTACGGTTCTCTCTTATTAGGCTAGTGTGTAACCGACAGTTACCAGCGCATCTTTTCATTAATTATCCATAATGCGTACAATTCGTGTGCCACTTAGAAAATCATTTCGACCATTTATCAAAATTTTACCCGCGTAATTGTTACTTTTCTAATCCTTCTGCGGCATTTTGAAAGTACATAATGTGTCAAATGGCCGCCGACAAAAACAAGCTGGACAGGTAAATCCGCAATAAAATAGAAATCAGAAGGGGTAGGAAAATGTCGGAAGTGATAGTCGTGCACCGGTCGAACGGTCGTAATTTCTTCGCTCGATAGACATACTTGAAGGTAAATAAAATGCCTGCTCGTGAAAGCTGCGCGTGTGTGACTCTTGGCATTACAACGCGACTTGTTCAAATTAATTTGCTTAACATTCATCTTTGCTCGGATCTTAGGAAATTAGCGATCGTAATTATAACAGCGAAATTAAACCTGGACGATATTTACTTAAATTTTGGTTTGTGAAAATGATGGTCAGTTAAGTTTGAAAACAGATGTGTTTGATGACATAAAATTATCTCTAAATGACCCTTGTGATATATCAATTTAAAGCTTGAAGTCCCTAGAAAATAACTGCATAGGTTCCAACATTCTCAATCAAAAATGGCCGATCCTCAATTACAGCAAAACTCTGATTTCGAAATGTATCAATTTTGAATTAACTCTGATTTCTCCAATTGACAATTCATGACATAAAAGTATGACAAAATGGTGGTTATGATACCTCAAATGAAAGCTTATGGCTTCCCAAAAAAGACCCCGTAAAGTTCTCTTGAATATCTTTATCGTGAAATGTCTGCCAATCAGTTATATCAAACAATTTGAAAACACAATTTTAGAGTACATGTTTTCCCGATTTGATGACATAAAATTATCTGAAAATTCATGTATCATATATGGAAATAAGTGCATGAACTGTTAATACAAAATAACAGGTTGTCAATTTGAAGGAACGGTAAATCAACCTGAAATTTGGCCCGAGATTTGCAGTCACGTTATTGCAAAAGTGACTCACTTGTAACGATAATAACAGACCGAAGGCAGTCTCCATGATTTTAAATTCATGATCGAAGTCACCGTTGAAAAGAAACTGCACAAAAGATGCGTGATTCACTGGCGTTTGTGTAACATCAGGCGCACCTGTCGTTAACGGAAACGAACGATTATGTGTCCCTTTTCAAGATCCCATACGTGAGGCCCTTCAGCAGGCAACTTTTAATTCATTCCGTTTCCCAAATACCTATTCAGTTCCCTGACCGTTGAAATATAATTCCAAAGGAAAGTGTATAGATCTGATTTTTGTTGTGAATACTTGGCGAAAGGCGTGAAAAGTTCAGATTTTCAAATTACAATTTCAAATGAGGTTAGAGAGACCAGTTGAAAGTAAGATATCTTGTTGATAATAAATTACAGTATAGTTGTAATCGCAGAAAATTTCTCTTTTCTTTTCCCGATTAAAGAGTTCTTTTTCTCTTTCGTTTAATGACCATGTGAAACTATACTTTCTGTTCGTACAAGAATACTAATTTTTCTAATTCGAAAAATTCTATGCAAACACCAGCTATAATTGTGACTATTTTCAACCGGAAGGATCCTCCGGCGATTTCTAGTCAAGTTCCCACGTTTCTGCACGATTCTACATCTTTCATGAAATCATTGACGATTTAGCAACGATTGTGATGAGGCAACCATTGTTCTCGACAATGTATAGCACAATCGTTGTTTCGAGTGTTTTTATTAAAATTCTACCTCTCAATACGCTTCGGTTATAATTAAATGTAAATCGAGTTTACGACGTTGCATTATAATTGTTCACCCTAGAGCAACGTTCCGATAAACATGTCGTTGCACATCATTATGCATTTCATGCAGGTTTTTGTATCATCATCCGCAATCATCGAATTATCAAATTCTTTTCTAATGGCATTGCTAAATAAGGTTGCAAGAAACTTGCTGCTCTTGCTGTTGTAAAATCACCTCTTCGTCGCTTTACCAAACCAAAACTATCACGACTATTAAAGTTGCATATCGTGTTTTATTTATGCAATGATTACGGTCATTTTGTGGTGGACACGTTACCAATGTTTCGAAACGTCTGACATAATTTCATGACAGAAAAGTATCGTGAAATATTGCTTATGGTACATGAATTTAAAGCTTAAAGCTTCAGGAAGATGGCTATATAAGTGCACCATCGATGTTATTACTGTAAAATGGCGGACGATTAAATATAACAAACAATGACCAATTTTGAAACCGAAATAAGCTTGACTTCATATCGTTAATATTTCATGACAGAAAAGTATTACCAAATGGCACTTATGATACATCAATTTAAAGCTTAAAGCTCCAGGAAGACGGCCATATAAGTGCACCATCGCTATTCCGATTGCAAAATATCTGATTACCAGTTACAGCAAACAATGACCAATTTTGAAACCGATATAGCTTAACTTCACACAGTCAACATTTCATGACAGAAAAGTATTTCAAAGTGGCACTTATGATACACGAATTTAAAGCTTGAAGCTGCAGGAAGACGACCATATAAGTGCACCATCGCCATTCTTATTGCAAAACTGATTACCAGTTATAGCAAATAACGATTTCAGTACAAGTACTTCAATAGAATACGAATGATGAATATACCCAGTATGACAGTAACAGATGTTGATAGTTTATATTAAATCGAATGAAATAGCAATTCAGGAGAGTTCCATTTTAAGGAAACTCGGTCCCATTTCCGCGCGACTCATCGTGAAACGTTTTCAACGCTTTCTCGCTTACTATTCTTCCTGTACATGATTTTCTAACGAGTCGCGTTTTTCTACGACGTCGTTTTTTCGACATCACGGCGAAAAAGAAGGCGATCGAGGCGAGCGAAATCTTTTCCCTGAACGATCGCGATCGTACGCTCTAAAAGGCGTCCATCGTGACCGGAAAGTCCGGTCGGACTCTCAACAAAACTCTCCTCTGCGATTGGGAGACACATTTTCCATTTCAAACGTCCTCTGTTTCGCAACTCCCTTTTCCGACTGTCCTGTGAAAACGAAACTCGAACTCGTTTATTTTTCACCTTGCTGTCTTGGAATTTATCTTTGGAGCTCTGGGTGCTGAAAAACTTGCTGTGGGAATTTCAGGGATTTAACTTTGTTGATGTTCACTCAAATTCTCAGATATTGGAATTAGCAAATTTTCAAAGCTCAAGTTTGCAAGTTTTCAAATTTCCGAATTTGTAAGATCACAGATTCCAAATTTTTCGTGTTGCTATATTTCCGAATTTCTAGGTTTTCAAGTTTCTAAAGTCCCAAGTTTCTAAACTTTCAAGTTCCTAGATCCCCAATTTCCTACAATCCCAAATTCCTAAATTCCGTACCAAATTACCAAATTCCTACATTCCCAAATTTCTACGTCCCCAGTTTCCCAAATTCCCAAATCCCTACATTCCCAATTTCCTAAACACCCAAATGTCCACATCTCAGGTTCCAAACTAGAATCCACCTAATTCCAAATCCACCATTTTGTGGATCTTCATTCTCCATCACAGTTTCCCCATAATATCCCATAAATTTCTTCCATAGAACACCCATAACCCTAACGCAATACATAAGTTATAACAATCCACATCCACATGTCCATAACAAGTGTCCACATCCAGTGTCCATAAAATAAAGTCTCTCCCGAACTTCGTGTATGGGTGTATCAAGGTGATTCATGGACACTATCAGGGTGCATTTGAGGCCTCGAAACCGGAAAGGACAGCTTCGGAACTGTGAAGGACACCCGGGTGGGAATTTAGGCCAGACGCCGGGATAACGATCGTTGCCAGGGCCATTAGCAATTCAAACGGTTTCCGGCCTCCATGCTGGCGTATATACACGAGAAAGAAGGTGTTGCCTCCGGTAAACACGAGTTGCTTGAACCCTGAATCGCTCGAAAGAAGCCTAAGTATCCGTGCGCCTGAACGTTACGTGGCTTCAGCTTCCGAGGAGGCTGCCACGCATGCAACCGTGTGCATCGGATCCGCCAAAGTGCTTCCCAGAATTCAAACGAGGAAATTAAAATTTTCTATGGCTACACGTTTATTCAAATTTCGAGACGATTCATTGAACGCACCACGTCGCATACATCCCTCATGTTCTTCGTTACCTTCTATACAAGATAGATATTTTTGTCTTGTGAGTTTTAAAATAATTTGTTTTATATTTCAATGAATCACATGTGTCTACATGTGTGTGATCATCCTTTGAATCCACATAATTGGGATCATGTCTAGGTCTAAATGCTTCTGGTCATCTTTTATGTCCACTATTAGTCATGTCTTGAGTCCAACTTTGATCATCTTTTAAGTGCACCTAACTTTGATCATCTCCACATGATTGTACTCATGTTTTGAATTCACATGATTGTATTCATGTTTTGAATTCACATGATTTCAATCATGTTTTGAATGTAACTTTTGATCAAGTTTAGTACCCACAAGATCTTAGTCTATTGTGTCCACATTTTTTAGGTCCAGCAATAAAAAGCTTGAAACAAAATTGAGTAATCATTCCACCAAGTATGTTAAAAGTCAACGACCAAAGGAGAAATGGGAAAGTAACACAGGTCAATGAGATTCCTATGCATTTTAAAAGGTTTTTGAGACTCGAACCATTTGATATTTAAATTCACAGCAAGTCATTTATGCTATCTCCTATCCGCATTACTTTCTAAGCTGTCTCCTGTTCATCCTTGACAGTGTAAACTGGTTTCAGAAGCTCGACCATCAATTTCTTTTTTCATGTAAATGAAACGCGTAACAACTGTGTTTAAGAATTATCATAAAAAGACTGAAAATCCCGAGGAAGAAATTAGGTTGGCAGTTACTTAGAAAGGATGTTCCTTGGAAATGGCAATTATAATTTCAAATGAAAAGTTAGTGCAGTCATTCATAATTTTTCAAACATAATATGAAAGAATAATAATATAACAGGTAATGAATATGCTTTCAGAATCAAGCACTATAAAGTTGTATTAACTAAACCACCCTTAATCACATCTCTAATAAAAAATCATTCAAACCTCCGAATCGTTTTTTTCAACAAACTCGACCGTTAAATTCGAACAGAAATTTTTCTCCCGTGCACGTTAATTCAAGATTAAACATTCTCCGTTACGAAATGTCCAACACCGTTCATAAAACAGAGCTTATCATCGTCGTAAATGAACAATCCACGATAAGGTTGCCAATCGGAACGCGAGAGTACGCAACAATAACGTGTAATCTTGTCAGCTTGAATGGGATTCCGATTAATTATCATAAAAGAACGTTCGATGTACAAACAGCGGTTGTTGCTTCTTTCACCGTCATTTCAAAATCATTCGACCCCGATCCATTCTTCATCCGCTGCCATTATCCCGCAATATACGGTCATATTTCGGGATAGCCTCCAATCTTCGAGTTATATTATAATTATTATGATGTTCAAGGATTATAATCCCAGAACTTATTAATACAATCTCAACTCTTAGTTGGAGATTTTAGTTGGGAGAATTTTTTAGGGGCATTTTTGGGAAGTTTTAGGGATTCTTGTAGTGGAGATTGAAATTTTGAAGATATGGTTTTCAAGGCTTCATCTCAAGGTTTCATAACCTTGTTAAAGGTTTCAAGGTTCCACAACCTTGTTAAAGATTTCAAGGTTCCACAACCTTGTTAAAGATATGAAGGTTCTAAAATACACAAGTTTTGAAGGTATAAAAATCTGAAGGACAAAAAATCTTAAAATCTTCAGATCCCTAGAACCTTCAAATCCCAAGATCTCAATGTTCCAAAACCTCGAAATCTCCAGAATTCAATATCCAAAGCAAGATCTAAACATCCCAAGTCCCACATCCCAAAACTAGTCCCCAAAATTTGAACTATTCCATCACTCGAAATATTACCTTTTCCAAAAATCGAAGACACCCATAAAACTTCCCAGTTTCCAACATCGCCTATGATTCATTGATCAACCTAATACAAGTGGTAGTAGAAACCGGTATCCATTTTCATCCTTGATAAAAATGGAGTGCCATTGAACGTCAATACCGGTGGCACGATATTCGTGCGACACTTGAACCTCTGCATTGAATTCGATTGCGAACGTGGGATCGATCAACGCTATCGCTTTACATCGATCGATCAGCGCCCTAGCGCGCCGCAAGATTTCTCTGAAATAAACCGCATACGCACACGTACGCGTCGACGTGTTGATTTCTCTTTTTTCGAATTTGTACTTTCCATTTTTACGTGATCCGAATCACTTTCATTTCCATAAGAGAGAACCTGTTGTATTCCTTCAGAATAAGGAATTTGTGGATTTATTTTATATGAACGTTTGTTTTGGTTGTATTTAGATATCGTGATAAGATGTTTATTGGGTGTTTCGATCGATTGAAAATCTTGATTATGCTTCGATACCTGCACGTTCTACGGAGAGGAGAACAGGAGGCATTGCCCAGCATATATGACCACTCATTGGAAACGCAATTTACACTAGGCGTTGCCTTGTTACGTTGCACACGACTCTGCCCGTTAGAATTTCCAAGACCGTCGTTGTTAACACTTTGCTACCTTGAGACGCAAATATGTTTCCTCTCACAAAATATGGTAAATAGATTCTTCACTGATCTTTAGGCATTTTTGAATAAATATTTGGGGATATAGGTATTTGGAGATATAGATATTTTGAGGATTTTGAATTTGAGAACCTACAAATACAGAAGTCTAGGGTTTACAAGAATCTAGGAATTTGAAGATCTAGAAATTTCCGACTATAAATACTTGGTAATATTAATATCTAAAAATTGTAAGACATGAAATCTAGTAACGTAACCTATAAATGTATGAATTCCAATAGCCACAAACGTAGAAACCTAGAAATTATGCTCTTCCCGCTTATTCAACCAGTCACACGTTTCAAGATCCAGCAACTAATCAAATTCCCCGGTTGTTCAGAAAGCATGAAATAGTGATAAAAATTTGAGCAGCAGTTTCCCCATTAATCATACTTAACGAGCGAACCACTCGCCGTAAAGATGTCAGAAGACTAGGAAGGAGGTAGTTTAATCGTGAACAGGTGTCACACGAAGGAAAGAGAAGGGAATAATTAAATTCATCAGAAACATCGATCGATGTAGCCATAATTATGCAGAAATTCAACGTTCATAAAATGTTTGAAGACGCCGACATCTTCCGGTCATCTATTGTACGCAACGTCGCGGTCTCCGCACAATGTCGTCACTAGTGACAAAAGAGGCAAACAATTTGTTACCAGTTTGACACCTTTCCAATGCGTTTTCCGCCAACGAAGTGACTTTCACCGGCGTCTCGCAATTAGACAATTTTCATCCGATAATAAGGAAGGAATTATGAAACTATCCTGCGGCGAATTATGAAACGTCGAGAGGAATATTCGTCTTCGAGATGCGACTCTCACGATCCTGCAATATACAGAGTCCCGATTGTAAACACACCATACCTGTAGCGCAGGTGTATCACTCGTGAGAGGAGCGAATACACCTTGTGAGAAATTCGATCTCTCCGTTTATAGGTTTCTCCATACCATAAAAAATCGACTGCCGGTGTAATTACACGACTTGACCGAACCGGTCGGGGTTTAATCATTCGTTTGTCATCGAACGAGAAAGTTCTTTTTATATCTTCTTCCGCGAATTTGGGTATGGTGTGCGAAAGGTTCTCGCTGGCTTCGTTTATTAATTTTTTGCGAGTTTGGTTTTGATGTTCAATATTGGGTAATAGTCAAATGGGATTTTGGAAGAGAATTCATGACAGAAAAGTATCTTGAAATGGCACTTATGATACATCAAATTAAAGGTTAAAGCATTACGAAAATAACAGTATAGGAGCCCCTTTGATATCTGTAATACAAAATGGCTGACGACCACATGTACCAAGCAGTAATTAAATTAAAAATATACATAGTCGAAGTTGTCATTGATTCATGTCATTATGAATTCATGACAGAAAAGTATCTTCAAGTGGCACTTATGATACATCAAATTAAAGGTTAAAGCATTACGAAAATAGCAGTATATGAGCCCCTTTGATATCTGTAATAGAAAATGGCTGACGACCACAGGTACCAAGCAGTGGTTCAGTTAAAAGTGTATGAAGTCGAAGTTGTCATTGATTTATGTCACTCTGAATTCATGACAGAAAAGTATCTTAAAATGCCACTTGTAATACATCAAATTAAAGATTAAAGCTTCAGAAAAACAGCTTCACAAGAGTTTGTTCGATATCTCCGACATAAAATAACTAATCACCAGTTATAGACTGTTACTGCAATTTGACGACATAAAGTGCTTCAAAATAGCATTAACAGCAATTAGAGTTTGACAAAGACTACATAAACGTTCATCAGTATTCTTGATATAAAATAGCTCTTTGTTGGAACAAACAATGGATTACGGTATAATGTTTCACACCTTCTGTCGTATACAGGGTGTCTCAAAAATAGAAACTTATATAATTCCAGAAGGTCATATAAATCCAAAAGGTTATATAATTCCAAAAGAATGCGTAAAATTTCTCGTTATATCCAATACAAATAAGTATAAACAAAATGGCAAGGAAATAATTTCCAAGGCAAGGAAATAAGGAAGCGTTCGACCTTTCTGTTTCGTTCAGCAATTAATCGATCCGGTCTAAATCGTAACGTCGCCATCTCGTAAAAACGGCTTCCCTAGGGATGTCGTTATCAGGATCATCGTTTCTCAAGGAAATCGTGGGCCTCGTTTTCCGCTACCTACGCATTATCGCGCTGGAATGCGTCTCGGACGCACACCTCGTCGTTTTATTTCATTTCTGTAGCGCTTATTACAGCCGTACCCGATTTCCACACGTGCGATCGCGTTACTTCATCGGGGCGACTGTGTGCACGCGATTAATTGCGCAAAAACGTACTCGCCGACCTTCGAGGATCTTGCCGATTCCACGTTCTTGTCACGGGATTAGAGAGATTGCATCCTCCGGAGAAATGGAAAAAGAAGAATCCGCGCTGAGAGAAATCGTGGATACTTTCTTGATAACATACACTATATTGGGTCGTTGATAAACTCTCGTTTTGTAATTACTACCTGTATAAGATTATTAGAGTTTTTATTCTAGCCATGTAATTTTATGTCCGTTTCCCTATATTTTATTACATTTTTATTTTTTTTTAATAAATTCATTTTTGTACTCTCCTGTGATATTCTGTTTAAGAAATGTTTTCATTAATTTTAATTATGAAGTTTGCTCTAATATGTCTACTATTTGCAGAATGTTAAGAAGAGTTAATCTACCCCAAGTAGCTTTTCAATTTTAATGACCACTTTCAAAAAGTGTACATCAGGAACCTGCTCAAATACTATCTATCAGATGACCGAAATCGATGATCCAGATAACTTTCCTCATGAATTAAATATCGCCGATAAATTTAATCTACAATTCCCCATAAAAATCGCAGAAAATCCCCGATAAAATAATATGCATTTCGATAAGAACCTTTCTAAATCAAAAGAGAAGATGAAACTCAGATCGATGCAAATGAAAATGCTAATTAGTCATATCCTTATGCTTTCCCTTACTATAAGGATTTTTGAAGATGACAAGAAGACTTCGCAAGAATTTTTCAAGATTACAAGAAGAATTTTTAACAAGTATTTCATAAGATTACAAGATTCCACAAACATCAAGCAAACCGTAATCCAACCGCGAAATTTATCGCAGCAATTCGTGTAAAACTACGTTTCGCGTTATTCGGAAACGCGAATCGTCACGGATAACGGTTACACAGCTAGATTATCGAAGAAAACGACACACACGGATGTCGGTCAATCGTGTCTTACCGCAGAAATTTCAGCCACGTTCGATTCTTCTTTTTACGAACGTATTTTCTTCAATCTATATCCGGCTGTGTTCGAACAATCCGTTAATTGAGAGCAAACGGAGATCCGGAAAATTTTGCGAAATTCTTACCGGAAAACCTCACCGAGTGTCCTTCGGTTAGCTTTCTGAAATCTACATTGTCTTGCTACTTCGCTGTGCAATTTGACCTTAACCGTTTGAAAACATTCTTTCTTCGTATTCAATTGTGTCGCGTAGCAACATCATACGAATAATTATAACATTGCTGTACTGTGTATATAGATATTCAGTATATAAAAACGAACGAAAGATTGAAGATAATATGAAGAGACAAGGTTTGAGCTTTTTACTAGTTTCTTAATTGTTATTAAATCTTCACGAGACAGAAATATTTCCAGAACCCCCATAATTGTGCAGAGTGATTTATCTAATAAATATCTTAGAAACTCTAGATTGATTCACCTAACTGTACGTCGCAAAATTTAGAACCTTCTACAATTGCGTAGAACTTAGATCCTCCATCAATAAATTTTACAGTAGTATAAATATAAGTACTAGTAAAGTACTAAATTTAAACAATGAAAAAATAAATATTATAATTTAAGTATGAGTCAGACTTACCAGTCTGATGTAAGTGTTGATCATCTCAGTCAGCTGTGGCGCCCGATTGGTGTGCAGAGGTAGCCTAACCCCGGACGAAATTTGCATAACACACACGCCGGCTCTGGGTGAACTCACGGAGACGATGTCCTCTAAAGGTAAAGTCTCTAGAATCACCAGATCACCATTTGGAGTGCGTTTTATGAGTCGAAGACCGTGATGGGAGACGGCCACGTGTTGGGTTTCTGGATGCTGAGGTCCAATCTGTGAACAATCAGTCCATTTAAATTAATTAAATTAAATATGTCAACGATATTAAAATCTATCCAACGAAAGCAGTGAACGAAACTATAACACGTGACATGATTACATCGTAAGAAGTGCATTGAACAAGCGCTCGATACTCCGAAGTTAAACCAGCAATGGAACTTTTGTATTCTTAATCACGGTATTTTCTATTCATGACTTTCTACTCAAGAATTGCACGTGTGATTAGCCATGTATGAATTCACACAAGGTGCTTGTTGCGAACAGTTAAATGTGATTCATATGGAAAAACAAGCGAAACAAATATGGTAAACCTAATTTGATTCAGAATGATTGCTTGGGCTGGAACGGACATGTTCATTATGGCACAGTTGTACCTTGCTAATGCTTTGCTTTATGAGTGGACTATTTATGATGTCTTTCATTTTCAAAATTGATGAAATCTAGGAAATTGAAGAATTGACATTTGGAGGATTAAAAAAGTTCCTAGGTTCTGAGGTGTGCAGTTTTATAACTTCAAGATTTTGGTTATGTTCTGATGTTACTATGTCCCGAAATTCCTATATTCCATCTGAAGAATCAAAAATTCTATAATCCAAAATCTCACAATCCCAAAATTCCATAACAGTCCATCAAAGTCCAAGAGTTCCCTAACAAAGTACCACAAATAAATTTAAATATTCCTTTACTCACCGATACAGGAAAGATCCTTGCAAAGTACAAAGGCCACTGTTTCGCCATATCGACAACATTCTTCTTAATAGTAATCTTATGCTGAGTGCTCTGGAGGTTATCCAAAGTGATTCCATAATTGTCCAGCATCTTCAGCATATTCTGTCTGTCCTCTTTGGTGATTCTAATACTGGACGTGGCGAGGACATCGTAGGCCACTTGGCAGAAGACCAAATGCAGTGCCAGAGGACTATTCAACGTCTCATTGGGTGCAAACACTTCCTTCTTCACCCTCAACGACCACGTCACTCTGTTGTACGTGAAATGAGCGGTGGACGTTTGAGGATACAGCTTGGTGTTGACGACCTCCTGGACCTTTTCAATTTCCGGTTTCTCCGCTGGGGGCATTACGGGTCTCAGGAACTCCGGCCACTCCTCGATCTCGATCCTCTCCATCTTGTCCGTGCGATGGGTCGACGCTATGCTCGATCTTCTGTCAACTTCGCGATCCAACTTCTTGAAACTCTGACGCGCTGCTGCGAACGACTCCCTGGTGTTCGGCATCACGCCAAAGTCCCTCGACGATGGCATTCCAAAACTGTCGCGTGACTTGGGAGACACGTCCCGGGTCATTCCAAACGGGTCTCTTTTGGAACTGGTGTTCTCGAATATGTCCCTGGCGTATTTTGGATCGAAGATGTCGGAGTTCAGATCGCGACGCGAATCGAAATCCGAGCTTCGGTCTCTGGCTGAACTCGCTAGGTCCGTGCTGTCTTTTCCGTAGAAGTCCTTTGATTTTTGATCTTGTGAACGGGACTTGTCGAAGTCGTTCCGGTACTCGTGGTTCTCTCGGAGGTGTTGCTGGGACGCGAATATGTCGCGACTTTGGCTGAACATGTCTCGCTGGCTCTTTGCGAAGTGGTCGAACGCTTCGGAGTCTGGGGACGTTCTGAAGGAATCTCGGGACTTTGGCTCTACGGGCGCTGGTGGAGACCTGGGCTGAGCTACTCCTGATTGACTGAAATGAGACATGTTAAAGAGCTGATTAACTTTGTCAAGTTTATAGGAAGCTAGACCAAACAGGTGTCCACATAACAGATACATAAAGATTTTCAACTAATTCATCTGATTTAAACATTTGAAGAAGTATTTTCATCACTTTAAGGTAAGTACTAAGCTGTTACAATGTTCAACTAATTTATCCATACATGGTTGAAAAAGTACCTATTACTGTACATGCTTCCACCTCTGGGACTAGGAGGTTGTGGAGGTGTAACCGGAAGCGGAGGTGGCACAGGTCTCTCCATCCTTTCAATTTGAGTTCTAACTACTTGCGCTTGAGTCATCATATCCGTCGTGCCTTTTGAAGTCACGCTTTGCGTATCATCAGCCGTGGAAGCGTAATCGTCCCATCGTCCTCCTTCGATAGATCAATATCATTAAATCCATTTCCATACAAGTTGAAGCGTGGGACTTGAATTTTTTTCTGAGGACTTGAAGACATTCTAAGAAGTGTATGCAGGTTCTAGGTAAACGTAACTAGCTTTGTGAATCTGCAATTTCTCAAAAACATTCTTTGTTTGAATTCTTCAAGATCTACATATATAAATCTATGTACAGGTTGAGGTAAACTGGCCACCTGTATAACTTGACTGTTAGTGCTCATAGGAAAAAATGAAATCATCATCATTGTATATCCATTTGTATACTAATATATAATTATGTATAATAAATTATGGAGTTCGAGTTCAAAAGTCTATGTTAAACTTATGACGTACCTAGACCTACGAACACATTAATGAATTCTAAAGCTTTTTGCACAGAACCTCCAATCCCCTCCAATAATTAATCTTAACAATGCACATTCTCTACCTAATTGTTGCTCGAGTAGAAGCTTCCTATTATCCTCCAAACGCTTCACTTTACCATCCTCCCGTGGAAGAGCCGGCTTCTCGCTAGTCTTCGTCGATCTGACACTATGATTCGCAGTGACCTTCTCCAATCTCTGCCGCATCTCCGAGCTGAGCTTCAATTTTCCTATACTTCCCGGCGATGGCCTCTGCGCACCCACCTCCAACCCAGACCTAACAAAGAACATTCAACAAATAAGTCTTCCCAAGGATTTATGAAGCCGAAAATGTAATCATACTTGGACTTCTTCTTCTTCTTCTCCCCTTCTTCTTTGTACCCGTTCTCGTGTTTGCTGGGAGCAGGCGCATGAGTGATCTTCTCTTCGACGCCGACTATGTTCTCGATCTCGAACTCTTCCCATTCCACGGCACCCTCTGTGCTGTGTTCACCGTCACCTTGATTGTACTCCTGGTATTGGGGGGTGATTTTACGTTGTTGGTGGTGTTGGCGCATTTTGAACTCGATGAAGCTGTCTTGGCTCTGATTCTCGTTCGAGTCACTCGGTGGAGGCCATCTGAAACAGTTGTGTAATCAAGTGATTATCAAGGATGGGGTGAAGGATGAAAATATCAAGGATATTTTGTGAAAGGACCTTGAAATGATATTTGTAACTTTTTAATATTATTCGTTTGTGAGGTTATACAAGGTCTCGTCATGTCCTTATATGAGATCATACGAGGTCTCTTCATATCCTCATATGAGGTCATATAAGGGTTTTGGTGCTGAGGAAAAATTTTTGATTCGCAGCACAAATTTAGATGATGGACACTTCAGCAAGATTTGTACGAATCCTTACCTCCACTTTCCGATTCGAACGGTCTTCGCCCGTCCATAGGGGTCCAGAAACGGTCTGGACTCCGAAGGATCGTGTGATTCCAAAGGGGGTGGCATCGGCGGAGGGGGTGGCACACCCTTGTTATTACTCGAATTCGATAAATTGCTGTCCACGCTGCTCTTACGGTTCTTCAGCTCGCTCAGCACATTCGTGAAATTGCTTTGCACGTTGTTCTTGTTGGGAGCCCTCTTGGGGTCCACCGGACCCGACGATTTCTTGTCACCAGCCTTTCTCTCGACGATCGTTTTCTTCACCGCGTATTCCACGCTGGTTTTACGGACCAACTCGGAATTTTTCCTCGGGGGACTCTGAGAACGGTGGATCTGAGCTTTCACGGTTACCTCTTGACGTTGGTTCATCAACGATTGCGGTCCTGCTTGCTTCTCTGTCGACCAAAGCTCACCGTCTTCCGGTTCTCTGAACGACACCTGATGATTGCAAGCTTTGTTATACGATATGGTAATTGTATGATTAGAGAAAATTTAAGTATTTTACAATGCGAAACGTGCTTCGAATGATTTTATCCGTGCCACTATGTACAGTGTTGTGAAAGATTGCTCGGTTGACTATTAAATATTTGACATAAGTTTCACAGTATTTATACCAAGTTCTCTTTAAAAATATTTGCACGTATACAAATTTACAAATATTTAGCTAGTTTTCACTCTGTTAATCGAATATTTTACAATTTTGAAAGAATTTTGCTCGCGTCACTTGGAACATTAAAATGGTATTCACATTCTAGCACGCCACTGTACCGATCGGCTGCAGAAATCGATTTCCCATAACCAGTTAATATCATCGACATATGTTACAACATTCGAATTACATCAGAGCTAAACAGAAACAAAACAATCGACTCTGTCGTTGAAACGGTTACGAGTAATACATATACAAGTTTCGTTTGAACATTTTTTGTTGTTAGATGAAATCATTAGATACCTTAGAGTAGCGTCCAATAGAATCATTGGGCCCCATTTGGGCACCGTTTTGAGGGGCTGGGGGGACAAGATTCATACTGGAGGGGCCTGCGGACAACACCGTGCCCTGGAAACACACACCCATGCCGCGATGCGGCTCTAAAAGCCCACCAGGATTCTTTTCCTCCGGATAAGGACACAAATCACGAGGCGATCGTAATTCACTTTTAAAGCCGTTCGTGCGGTGTATTGCGCAAACAACGATCGTGTTAGTACTTATACCAGTTATGTGATCGTGAAAGTGACCGATCGCGTGTGTGGAACGATCGCTATTCGTTCGTTGTGATGATATTTAACATGCGATTCCACGTTTTACACACGTGTTACAACATCTTACAGTGAGTATATTGTTATTGTGCGACAAGGTGATGCTGCGTACGAGAATCGATAATATCGAGGTTGTGTATGTCGTGGTCTTTGTGCGTTTGTGTTCCGAGTCGGTTTGTCGATTATTTTCTGGAGATCGCGACAATGACGTAATACTTGTTTGTCAAGATTATGTAGTTTTCACTGACTTAGATTGCTCGATGTTTAACATTTCAATTGGGTACTTGTGGAACTTTCAATTTAATTTATATTGTAGTTGGTTTTGATTTTATACGTTTCTGGGTATTTTTCTAGATGCTGTTTTTTAAGGAGGTGTAGTGATTTATGTGATCATATAACGCGTAGGAATGTATGTACAATAAGAGAAAATTGGACGGGTAACTATCAAACTGGAAGATATCCAACAAGATATACAACACACACAAATCCAACATGTGTAAATCCGTCAAGTAAACATGTAACGTGTAGATATCTAACCCCTTAAAAGACCAAACATCAGAAAATTTCAGAGCCCAGAAAATAATCGAAAACTCTGCAGTGTTGAAAATCGACAAAACTCCTATATTAACTGATTACAAATTTCTCACCGGTTGTTGCGAAGAGTTCTGAGGGCTCTGCACGAGCAGTTGCTGAAGAGCCTGATTCTGCGCAAGCAGTTGCTGTTGAATCTGTATATTCTGCGCCATGGCACTCTGCAGGAAAGCTCTTTGCAAGTTCTGCTGATAGGCCATCATGTCGTTGTTGGGATTGGGAGGTGAATTAGGATACTGAGGGAGACTGAGTCCTTGCATACTATAAATCGGAATAGGCATGAAGCTAGGATTCATGTTCATGCTGTTGTTCTGAGCAGGTGGTACTTGTTGAGATGGACTGAACATCGGCATCATCATGGGCGGTGACATCATTCCTGGCGTAATGGCACCGAAGTTGAAGGTCGCGTTCTGGTTGGGTATGTCCATGTTGCCTCCACCTTTGATCCTTTTGGACAACTCTTCGCCGGTGATCGTTTCGTTGTCGTTCTTCATCATCCTCTCGATGAACTCGTTTACAGTTTGAGGCGCATGATCTCGTTCCAGGGTTTCAAGGATTATGGCATCGCTCCGAGATCTGTCTTCTTTTGTACCTTTGATGCTGGCGGCCAGGCTTCTGGCGTCAGATAGTTCGTCCAGGTTACCGTCGAGGACGGGCATGAATAACTCGTCCAGAAACTGGTCCACGTCCGAAGCTTGACTAGGGACCCTGACTCGCCTCACGTGGGATGCCAGGGAAGGAGCTTCGCTCGTGTCAGACATGGCCGAAGATTTCACACCGTACTCGCTCTTCTCGATGTATGCACGGCTTGATTGGCTGCCTGGCAGTGCTCGTTTACCTTCAAATTATACGGACAACTGTTACCTTCAAGATTCTTTCATTATTCAGGATTTCACATTCCAAAGAATTTTACACTGTTAGGGAAATGATTGAATTCCAGCACGTTAGTCAGGGATCTGAGAATGTACTGAAACTATCACATTCTTCAGAAATCTGAGTGGTGAACACTTTACTACTTCACAATCCTTCACTCTAGCCTCTAAGCTTCTAATGTCAACAATATTGAAATCATGATCATTGAAATGTTCCTGTGTTCATCAACCAGTTACTTCACAAAGACCTAAGTGAGCAAACTTACCAGGGTACTGAGATTTGATGAACCTAGTCTGGGACCTGATGTAGCTGCTCTTGTCATCCTCGGACCTTCCAGTCTGGCTGACCGACTGAATGTCCGGGTACTCGAAATCGATGGTAAGGTCTTCCTCCTCGATATTCGGCTCCGTTGTCCTGGTTATCCTGCTGTACTTCCTCTCCTGCGCGATTTCGTTCCTGGTCATGTATTCCACATTGCTGACCGCGGACGTTTCACCTATCCTCTCGAGACTGTGGTAACGTTCGTTTAATTTCGACGAGGATAGACCCAGATTGGCTAGTTTCACGGGTGGAGCCACAACTTCTGGTTGTAGTAAATTATCCAGACTGCGGCTACGTTGCTTCTCTTTTTCAAAGTATCTGTCATTCAGAGCGGATTTCCTGGATAGACCTGTCTCCGTCGTGGTTTCGAGTATTCCTTCGTGCGACTGCTTCCTCATCTGTATTATTAATTAACATCAAGAACGTTTTAAATACTCTTCTTAATAAACGTCATCGGTTAGATTTGCAAGAGGAAGTCACATACCGATGGTTTGCTCACAGGTGGTTGTGGAGGAGGAACAGCCGGTCTCCTCGGCGACTGTATTTCCGGTTCCACAGGTTTATCCACAACCTTGGGTACCGTCTTCCGTTCTAGAGGCTGGAAGGTCTTCAGAACCGGCGGCTCTATCTCCTGCTCCAACTCTCGAATTATCTGCGTATGCTGAAACAGGTCATACAGTAATATTCCTGCAAGGGTTCATAAACACGTGTGCACTCACTTCTCTCTTCTTAATCGGTGGGAAGCTATTCTTCCGCTGCTCCAGGAACATGTGTTTGGCAGCCGGGAACGCTGGAGCCAGTTCCATTTCCGAAATCAAGTCAAGCACGTAATCGAATCCATTGGTCTCCGTCACGATGGCATCTGGACCATCCAACTGATTCCACAAAGTGATGGTCCAGCCTGAGTTGTCCACACCGTGATTGTGGACGGCTAAGTTAGCCAGCTCCTCGCAGGTTGTCCAAGAATCCACCGCGCAGGTCACTACTTCACCTGGAAATCGTTGCTGAAGTGAATAACCTTACTTTTTGCAAAGATTTTTAACTTTTGTTGGTAGATTTGGGCTTTTTTGGTATTTGGAATTTTGGGACCTTATCAAAACTTATCCTCATTCCATGAGTTTACCTAACGTAACCTAATCCAAATTAAGCCTATCCTCTCCTACCAAAACTCACCATCATAGAATCCCACACTCAGCGCCATATTAACACGGTTCCTATTCGCTCTCCACTCCAGAACGCATGGTGGATAGTTTCTCGGCACATGATGAACAATCTGCTGATTGTTGCTCATAATTCTGAATATCGTTCTTTCACCTTGCAGAAGTTTCCTCTGACAATAAGCCTTATACCCATCGTACGCATGATCGGACACATACTTCAGCAAATATTTGAACAAAGTCGACGACGGTTGAAACGCTGACAGACAGTTCGACAGCAACAACCATCCCCTCTCTTTGTTCGCATCATTCTCGTTCTTCCACGTCTGATTAGCTAATTGACACAGAATCTCGTCTCTCAGTTTCTCGTTGACGATTCCCTTGTTCACTATGTAGTCTCCTAAAGCTTGCTCCCTTTTGCCGCTCAAGTTATTCTCGTTCATGAAACGGAGGATCATCTTGAAGATCATCAACGAGTCCGTGTAATCCTGATCTCTGGCTTTCGCTAGGAACGGTGTCTTTATTGGTTCTCGTTTCATGCCGAAGATGTGGCTCTTGAAGTAGATGTTGGTGAATTTCGAGAACTGATGCTGGTCGATGTCGTTGGGTAGAGAGTAGTTGTGGTGCATGGGGATCACTTGGCCTACCACTTTCAGCAGGTTTCTTTCTGTGTGGGTGGGCTGCCAATCTGTAAGAATAAGTTAGGGTACTGCTGATCATTTGGATATAAGGTTGAGCAGTTAGGATTATCACAATTTGAGGGTTTGTCAGGAATATATCAAGATCTGATAATTGTTAAGATTTTATGGAAATATAAAAGTATCAGAATGTGGAGGTATATGGATTGGAGATATGGAGATATCCAGGAGTATGTAGATCTGAGGGTTTACCTTCTACAGTAAATCTAATAATCCCCAAATTCAGGAATACATACAAATTCTACAAAGACCGTTAAACAACAATTTCCAAGAAATTACCATCAAGTTTGCTGTAAATGAAGGCAAGCTCAGCAGGAATCTCCAAATGGTTCACACCAGCCACAGCTCTGGAGGTTCTTTCTTGCTCTTCTCTCTGTTGCTTCGCCTTAGCTCGTTCTTTACTGGCTCTCTCGATCTCCGCCCTCTTCGCCATTTCTTCCTTCAACACCTTAAACTTATCGCGTTGCTTTTTGCCTCGGTATATCTTCTGCGCCATTAACGCCGCTTTCTTCAGCGCCCTGTACTTCTTCCTTTCGCGATAACCGCGATAAACGGCTTGTATCAACACCGTGCTACGTGAAATGTTTAAGAACCTCCTCCTCGCGAGGAATCCTCTTGTATACCTGTTTTGTTGGACAATTACAGAAATTGTATCGTACATATTAACATATTGGCTACCGCGTCATATGTGGATGGCTAACTTTGTCACAACCTCGTCACAAATTCTTTTGTTTAACAAATGAACGTATTATTTCTTATTATGCAATAAATGCAACTTGACTCCATACAAAAATAAGATTCATTAAAGATACTTAATACTTGATTACCTCTGAACAGTAATGGCCGCCCTCTCCAAAATCAGCGCCCTGTTGTACTCCAAAGTCCTTTCCAAGGACTCCCTCAAAAACACCCTGGTGAGTCCCAGTTGATACTGCGACTGAGCTTCCTTTGGAGCAGCCTTGTCCAAAATTATTCGACAAAGCTCCTTGTTAGGTGCTCCTCTGGGTAGATGCGTAGAAACCAGGTATCTGTATCGATCCACGAAATGTCCGAACAAGAGTCGAACCGGGTAACCCGTTTTCCGAATTCGAATCGTTTCGAGCATTCCTGTGTAACGTAGCTGTTCGAGTACGCAGGGCATGTCGAATTTCATGGGTGCCTTCTCTGTGTTCGGTTTGATACACCGCACGAACCATGGATTGCATCTGCAACGTTGACATGTGCGTTGAAATTGTTGGAATGGGACTTTGGAGGGACTTGGGATTTTGGGGATTTGGGGTTTTAAGGGTTTTAGGGATTTGGGATGTGAGAGATTTGGGATGTGAAGGATTTGGGATGTGAGAGTTGTGGAATGTGTGAGATTCGGGATGTGAAGTATTTGGGATGCGAAAGATTTGGAATGTGAAGGATTTGGGATGTGAGAGATTTGGAATGTGAAGGATTTGGGGTGTGAGGGATTTGACGTGTGAAGGATTTGGGGTGTGAAGTATTTGGGGTGTGAGAGTTATGGGATGTGTGAGATTCGGGATGTGAAGGATTTGATATGTGAGGGACTTACAAGTTTCAGACTTCCAGACTAAAAGTTCCAAATATACTAACTGAGACATGGAGTCCAAAAGCTGCTGCAAACTGTCATGAAACCGCGCAGACACAGTCGGCGTTCTAGGTTTCATAGTAACAAATCTACCATTCGGTTTGTTCATGGTTTTGTTCGCTTCATGTGTTGTTCTTACGTGCTGGAACATTTTGCTCACCATCTAACAAGAGATTTTTTTTAGTGACATTAACAGAATTTAAGTTCTATTAGAATTGTGGACCATTAAGGTGAATTACAAAAATCTTCTTTAAGAATAAATAATTGGATTTGGATTTTAATCCAATATACTGTTAAAAGATGCTTGTTACAAAAATAGTATAATCTTACAGATATTTTACTGCTTATCAACAGCTCCACCACATCAGGTCTCAGCGTGTCCCTATTCTTATCCAAGAAACCTTCAACGTTGTACCAAACTTGTCCCGCATAGTGTTTAATCGCGAACTCAGCGGAATTCATCCTTGGTCTCGAGTACAATTCGCTGAGAGCATGATTGTAATGACACTTTTCCAAGAACGAGAGATCTGTCGCCTTCGGAAAATTGCTTTCGTCGTCCAGAAGGTGTAATATACCGACAGGTTTCTTCGCGATTAGGTGAATCACTGGGAGATTATCCTGCACGCAAACATTTCCCAATTTTCTAATTAATCGAAGCAATTTTTTTTTCATACGATCAGTATAATGGTTAAAATCGTTACTTTTAAATTAACAAAATTTCTTTTCTTAATCATTTGCGCTTTAATTTCCATACGAAGTATCAATAAAATCTTATCAGTTTATTTCTCGACCATTCAATACTCTGCGATTACTCACCGTATAATTGATAGTAGTCCAATCAATTTTCTCCTTGGCATACTCTTGCTGCTCCAGCTTGAATATGTGTTTATTAAAATAGAACTGAAGATTCTCGTTCGCGTAATTGATGCACAGTTGTTCCAGGCTGTTCTCCGTGAAGTTCTCGAACCCGAATATGTCGAGTATCGAGATGGCGGCGGTCTGTTTCGTTCCTTTGTAAACTATGTGATTCACACGAGCCACCAGCCATGAAAACAAGGAATTGTACAAAGCCTTCGCGAACGCGTCTCTTGCGTCCAAAGCTTGATCGATGTTTAGTGCTGTGAACACTCTCTCGTTTCTTGCTTCCTGTCGACAGAATTTTAATTTAGAAAAAAAACTGAGACTTAGAAATTTCTGAAAGACTCAGATCATGTCTCAGGAGATGTTCAAAGATTTGAACGTCAGGAGAAATGTCATATTGTAAACTAAACACATATTATGTATAACATCTTAATAATATAACTTAACCCTTTGCACTAATTTCTTTCACCTAGCAACTCCTTAATTCACAAAATAGATCAAGACATACAGTGTTCATATATGTCAAACATATGTGATGTCACTAGGAGTGCAATGTACCGTTGTTTTTGTGGTGAGTGCCCTAATGATCCCATCGGAATTAACTTGAAGAAGATGAGCAGCCCAACGAATCTCCGCGTCCGATCCAACCTCGACCCCTTCCTGTCCATGTCTCATCTGCTTCCGGTGGAAATAAACGTTCCCAAGGTGCAACACGCTGGCGAGGATCTTGAAAATTGTGTCCTGTTCCTCGGACGTGAAGCCAAGGACCTGCATCGCTGATAGCAGTGCCTTGAAATCCTGAACATCACTCTTGCCATCGATTTCGCAGTTCCCACCCTGATGAACAATTATCATTTAATTATTCGAACGATGAATTTATTAGTCAAGCGACGAAGTTCAGTTGAACGTTTCGAATCACCTGGTTCAAGTAGAAATATTTATCCGGAGTTAGCAATCCGTATTTGTCCCTGAGTTGCTGATCAAGACCGGCTAACAGCTCGTAGAACACGTGGTAATTCCTTTCTTCTGACGCTTGGGTCACTATTCTGCTCTTTTCTAGCAGATACTGAGTTATTCTTCCGCCCACGATCACTCCGCTGGAAATGGTCGTTGAATTAATCGAGGAAGGGTTTTAATTAAATTTGGGGAATTTAGGGACCATAATTAGGTTTCTCTGATCAAAATTGTAAGGATGTTGTTTATTTATCTAACTTTCATATGTGGAGAGATATATGTAGGTGGCGATGGTCATATGTGGAGAGTTATAATACATATACATGTGTGAAGATGTTCATATGTGGAGAGTTATAGTATACATGTGTGAAGATATTCATATGTGGAGAGTTATAATATACATGTGTTAAGATATTCATATGTGGAGAGTTATAATATACACGTGTGGAGATGTTCATATGTGGAAAGTTATAATAGTTCAGGTGCACCCATAATTCTGATGATACAAGATGTAGGAATGCAGTTTATTTTTCTAACTTTCATATGTCGGTTTCATAACTCGGATGCAATTACAATTCTAATGATGAAAATGTGAAGATGTAGTTTATTTATCTAACTCTCATATGTGGATAATTTGAGTGCAAATCTGATGATGCTACATATGAGGATGTAGTTTATGTATCAAACGTTCACATATGGAGATAACGTAGGTGCAATCATAATTCTAATTTCTGTCTACTCACTCCCTGAAATAAACCTCCAGATATTTCCCGAATCTGCTACTGTTATCGTTCCTGGGCGTTTTAGCGTTGCCGAAGCTCTCCAATAACGGGGTTGCCTCGAGAATTTGTTCCGTGACGAGGTTGTTCGGCGCTCGATTAACAGCAGCTAAGTACTGCATTACAAGTTTGGTGGATTCCGTCTTTCCCGAACCGGATTCGCCGGAAATGACCACCACCTGATTCGCACTGGCATTATTTGCCGCTGTTACCTGACTGTACGCGGACGAGCCGACGGCGAACAGATGACTGCACCAAAAAATTCGAAATTGTTCACAAATTTTTACGTAACATTAATATCTCAAGTATTTATCTTAAAACGTCTGATACATTTTATTTTTGACATTAAAAGAACTCACGGTGGCAGGGTTCCAAGTATCCGTCCTTCGTATAGTTTCACCTGGTCCAAGCCATAAATGTCGAACATTTTATAGGGATTCACCGCCACTAGGATGCTCCCCGTGTATGTCTAATAAAAGATATTAATTCAGTTATAATTATCGTAATTAGTCGTTGCTGTAATAAATACGAAAGACGTACGTATATTAGTTCCTTGTCGTACCGAATCTTCAGGTTCCATAGTAAGGACGCTTCGTTCAGGTCCCTGCAATTTTTATCGTGTTTTTGAAATAGCCTTTATTTTTCAATAACGAAACTTACGTTAACTGTATCATGTCCTCGACTCCATTTTGACCAAGATCCTGCCTCGGTTTCACTCCGCTCAGGTTTGTGAGGGTGAAGATCTGTGGCTGAAATGTAAAACTTGTTTCACTATAATTATCCTCGAATTTTTGTTTAGGTCTAAAAATTCCTTGTCAATTCAATGAAATGCTAATGGGATCGATAGGGCAATTTCTTAGCTATTTTCATAAAATTTTAAGCTTTAATCCATTAGCGCCATTTTGTGATACTTTTCTGTTAAAAAAATATTCTCATCCCTACAGTCACTTTCATCGCTCGAAAGAGCTGGCAACAGGTGATAGTGAATCGATCGGTGGGAATTCTCGAAGAAATTCCTCATCGAGGTTCAAGTCGATGGCGGACGTTAAATTCTTCGGCATCGGCTCGGTCGTTTTGTAATGCCGTTGTACGAAGTGTTGCCGTGACGCACACGAACGCACCTCTTCCTCGTCCTTGTGTCCGAAGACACTTTCCTTCGAGCGTAACCTTGACTTTTGAACATCGTCGCTCCATCGTGGATTTCTGACATCGTCACGTTTCAGAATAACTCGACTCTAGTTTTCCTTTTGTGCTGCCTAAACTTTTCGGTTGGATCATTCTACTGACGAAATATCGATGCAATATATATTTACAATATTTCTACGGTGAACACGTTGAAACGTTTGAAGGTTCCGTTCAAGTTTGTTGAAACGTACCAGAACTTTCCTGGCATCGCGTTTTTTGCCAGATTCTCTCGACGAATGCGAGCTGATCACCGAGCGAATGCACGATAAAAAAGGAAGATCCGCGCGAATTCACATAAGACGCGAAAGCCACTCACGTGAGACTTAACCGGATACCGGAGCAGGCTGAGTTTGCAGTCCCATTGGCGTCGAACCATTTTCAACCGCGGGAAACGCGATCCCCTCAGATCTTAAACGCTTTAACTGACATGTTCGTTTATCGCTGCGAACGGAAACCGATCCCGTTACCGGCTTCTTAACGAGCCTCCCGTGACTCTAAATATATGAATACAAAACGAAACCCCTTACTGACACAGTAATTACAAGTATTATTTATTTCTCCTTTGTCGTTCGTTAAACTTCTTATCCCACTCGTATTAATTGGTATAATTAATGGAATATCAGAGAAACTCATTTTGAGACGTATTTTGAAAACATGGCGAAACGGTTCAAAGACACGGATTAATTGGCGAAAGTTACTGGGGATAAATTAACGTTACATTGAAACGTTGGATAATTAACAAAGACTGCTTGATCAATTTTTAGATTCATGCGAGTTACGTTTGTAAACACCAATTATCGGTAATGTACGTATTTAGTTCATTTTTTAAATTGAAAATATCTGGTGATTTTGTAGGTTATAAATCATAGGTAAACAGGAAGTTGTAATTATGTCATACATGGAAAGGTGATTCAAAATTATTATTGAATACGTTGATATTGATAATCAACACATTTTATAACAAATTCAATATTTGTGCGATAATTATTACAGCAACCACCTCATCACACACATGTTATGTGAGCGACCATTAATATGTTAACATGTGTTATGTAGTAGTGTTAGTAGTCAATGCATTACTTGAACGGTCTTTTAATTTAACGAAAGAAAAATTCTGAAAATTTATAGTGGTCCAGAATTTTCTTTTCTACGAAAGAGTAATTTTTCAAAAATAAATAAATTACGATGCAAATGACCGAAAGAGCGATACGAGTATCTAATTTCTACGCCCGTGTGCATCGTCATCTATAATGGGATACCATTGAACTAGACTCCGCCGCTGGTGCACAATGCTTCGAGAAATCGAATACGAGACACATTCACAGAGGTAAATAATCAATGATAAGTCGAGCTGCGTTCGTCACGCGAAATAAAACGAACCCGATACGGCTGCATGCTCGTCAACTGCAATTACATTAACGTTATGCTTTATTTAGAAAATCGTTGCTACCGTCGATCGTGCAATAAACTGTAACCTGACAGCCGACGAGCACTTTATTGACGAGGGATTTCCTCCTGATCGGATAACGGACAATTACAAAAACTTGCGTTTTCGTTAGGGTGATGTCATTTGTCAACTTTCGATCGATTGGTGTCACATTTTTTATTTGGGATTTGAGATTTGGGGTTGGAGATCTTGAACTTGGATTTGGGATATTGAGAAATAGGGACCTTGGGAATTAGGGGCTTGAGGATTTGGAATTTTGGGAATTTGGGATTATAGGAGTTTGGGATCTTGAGAATGGGGGTTCTGAGAGTTTAGGACCTAGGGAAATAGGAACTGTGAGAGATAGGGACCTTGAGAGTTATGGTATTTGAGAGATAAGAACCTTGAGAGTTAGGGACTTTGAAAAATAGAAACCCTTGAGAGTTAGAGTCTTTGAGAGATAGAAACCCTTGAGAGTTAGGGACTTTATAGGAACCTTGAGATTGAGGAACCTTGTATTTTCCGATTTTCGAATTACAATTCAAACTTTGAAATTATCTAAAATTTTAGAATTGAGTATCAACACCTCGAGTCTCATGACTCTTGACGTAACACCCAATAAAATAGCCCAAAATCACATCACATCAAGTCGACCAATCGGAACGCAAAGAAGAGACACGAAAGTGAAAGACAGGAACGTGAAAAATACTTAGCAGACACGTTTCCTGCCGATATATCGTCCTTGGAGCTTGAAAGTGTACGAAGGTGTTGCAACCCCGCGATCAGCATGCTGCCCCTTTTACGATATGCACTTTCGCGTTACGATCGATACACGACGTTCTATCGGTGTGGACGTAATTTTCCAAGATACCGAACAGACCACTTTCGCGGAAGTATTTCGCGGTATTTCGCAAAGAATGCATGGCATTCGACGATCGGATTCGACTTTCTAGTCCCGACGCATTTGACTAGCCAGTTAGGCTTCCACGGGAAGTCTTGTTTCTCGAATGCTTCCTGCGATCAAATGCTCTTTTTGATACTCCTTTGTAATTACAAATTATATTCGAACTGTTAGGTATTTTTATCAGAGGAATGTTATACATTTACTTGTTATGTTATATCTTTGTATGTATTAACGAGGTTCGATGTGAAAGTATTTTGACAAAAATCAAGGAAATGGATGTGCTGTTTCACGATGTTTAATTGAACTCTTTCGAAGTGCATTTTGTTTTTGCATATGTGCACTTTCGAATGTATCAGAGCATTTAGTTACATAAAGTACTTGTGATCGATTTAAAGCTTGAGGTTCAAAGAAAATGTGTATATAAACATTTCACCAATATTTAGTACATAAAGCAAATGATTAATTGCAGCAAAGATTCAGAATAAACTTCAGGATATTCGACACACAAAATGGCGCAACGAAATAAACATACAGTGATTTGGTTGACGAAAAGAAAATGAAAGCGTAATTGATTCGATGATATAGTATTGCAAACTGGGTACAGCAATTTGAAAGTACAGTGAAAAAGATTGTTACAAGTTACAAGTTGTGAATTTATTTATTCTAATAGCTTGTTATTGAAAATATCGATGAATTACATTTTCATGAAACTTGGATTATAAAATCCCAGTACGTAGAATCAGTAAAATACTTTAGAAGACTTTCATTTTGTGAAAATCATTTTTCATTGAATTAACATTTCAATAAGTGCCATTTTAATATTTCAACGAGGCGAGTAATGTGAATGTTTAAAAAAATTCCTGCGATTTTATAAAGAAACGAGGTTTTGAAAATTCGAATCTTTCAGAAAGAGTTCACACAATAACTCGGTTACACGAAGTGGATCTTCCAAGAAACAAACAACGGTGATTAAATAGAATAAACATTTCCGAGCAGCGCTCTTCTCGCGAATTCTATTCTCCCTGCCATTGTTATTGCGCCAAACAGCCATAGTAAAAAGTCAATGGAACATAGTAAAGAACGTCGACCAACTGGTCGAAGCGAACGTCGCAGAATAACCGGTTGTTCCTTGGCCTCGAAGTCGTATTGTTGACTAGCTCGTACGCTAACACACTTCCATCGTGTTTCTATCCCTTCGGTAATAACGTAGTTTCATTTTTGACCCGAGCTGGCAAAAAAAGCGACGCAAAGGTAACGCGAACTCATTAACGACTCACGCGCATCGTAATCGAGGCTGTCACACATCTTGCATAACATATCCGATCGTTCAAATTGCGAATAATTTACGCTCAGACTTGTCCCATTTACACACTCGTCGCTGTAATCGATTCATCGACATTTTTTCGATGGGATGATTGATTTCATACCTTGCCTGCGATCACTGCTTGCACGGAAAGAACGTTCGCCGCTCTGTGGTACTCCAAGACTTCTCCTGGTAACACGTGGCCGACACCCGGGTCGAACCACACCAATTCACCCTGCAAAAACAATTACAAACAATTCTGAAACAGTTCTTCACATTTTAGTGTACTCAAATTTCGAAATTTTCACTTGTAACCCCTTTTGGGCCATATAGCGAGACTCCACTGTAATGCACATAAAACCTGGAGACCTGTGTTCAACATAGGTCTATTTCAAAGTAGGTCCAAAACCCAGAACAAAAACAAAATCTAATTCTCATACAGACATGTAAAACTGTAAGATAAAAATTTGGACATAAAAAAATACAGCTGTTAATATAAAAATTACATGTTCCATAAGTTCATACTGTTTTTCATATTTCTCCAATCAAAAACCTTCTAAGTCCCTTTTTATACCAACCTCCATAACTGACTGCTGTCCGCACAGTTATGAAGGTCTGCTAACAAACTATTCTACGACTCTATATGATTTATGTTCACCCTTTGGACTTTAACATAGTTTCAAGAATACATCTCCGTATCACGCTGTGAGCACATAATCATAAAGAATGCTAACCGTTTTCACGTTCCACGTGGGACACGACACGATTTCGTTCTTGGCGGCACCGTTAGAGGAATTTTGAACTTTCCTCTTGCCCGTACAGAAACCGAAAATGGAGGATGTCGTAACGGGCGAGATCGATCGTCCGCTATTAGCATCGCTAAAGGTCCTCGCATGACCGTTGGACTTCTTCACGTAATTGGACCTCTCCTTGCTCTGTTTCGACGAGATCTCCTTGGTCGATTTTCTGTGACACTCGATACCCGGTGGGCTTTCGGTCGAACACTTTCTCGAACTTTTCACATAACTGGGAAGAGTGGCCAGTCTGGTGACTGCGTCGATCTCTCGATGCGTCGAGCGAAAGTTTTCGATCAACCTGCTCTGAGACTTCGATCTACGCTTGGTCTCCAACTTCGTTCGATTGCTGTCCGACACTGCCTTCTTCTCGCACGAGTCCTTTTCGGAGTCCTTGCACGACTGACTTTCTGACGGAAATTCCGACTGAATTTCGCCAGAGTCATCCACCTTGCTCCTGTCCTCCTTCATGTTCTCTATGATCCTCTTCCTCGACATGGTCCGTCCAGCCTCTAGCTCACTCTCGACCCTACCGTCCATACCAGCTTTCGTATCAGCCTTGTTAACGTAAGCCTGACTCTTCGACTTGCGAGACACCTTGGCGTAAAGCGCATTTCTCTGAGGATTCGTTCGCATGTCCAGAGGCAAGGTCGCCGGATAGTACGGCGTGTCAGGCACAGGATCCCGCAGGTGTCTGGTGGTCGTTTTGAACTCCACGTCCACGGCCCTCTCCTTAACCACCAAACTACCAGGTCTGGGATACCTGGTATCGCTGAGGGACGTCGTAGAGCCTTTGCTATTCGGCAGGGAGGACTTTCTTCGTCGAATCCTGCCGTAGACAGGTGGTTCCTTCTTGACCGCGTCCTTGGCCAGCCTAGGGCTGGCCCAATCCTCCGTTGACCTGGATGTCCTCGATGCGTGAACAATCTTGGGCAAGGTCGACGGTCTCGGCACAAGGCCGCGGTTAATATCCTGCAGCTTGTTGGTGACTGTCAGGAAATCACAGGCCGACCTGGACTCTCTCTCATCTTCTCTGCCCCACCCGGTGTTCCTCGGCCTCGAGACGTTCCTCGAGAAACCGGTGGAGGTGCCACCTTTCGCCTCTGAACTTTCTAGCTTCTCCTCCCCGTGTCTGGCCCGAAGAGTGCCGATCGCGTCCACGCTAGCTCTTCTCTGTATGATATCCTGTCTGGAGACTCTTCGAACACCCTGCGCCCGGACGGGCTCCTTGTGGGACCTTTTGGCCACGGACGGCAAGGTCTTAGGCCTCTCCGGCTCCACGTCCGATCTTCTTCTACTTTGATCATCTTCCTCTTTCTCTTTGCTGTATCTGCGCAGGATGTCCCTTCTGGAGACCGCCACGTCCCTCGGGATCGTGTGGAAGGTTTTCACCGGACTCTGGTCCCGGTACCTTGGCCGACCGGAAGAGTGGTACCTTCTAACGCGTTCCGTCGATCCGCTGGAATTCAGAGCGGAATTCGTATCTGGGTCTGGGCCGGAGGAATTATGCAACGCGCGTCGGACGGATAACGGTTCCGCGGCAGCGTAGAAAGCTTCCGAGCGCGTGTTTCGTGACGAAAACCGATTCCTCGAGGTCGACGATCGCGTAGACCTGCGCTCAGCTTTCTTGTTGCACGACTCCATCTTGTACCTTCAGCGTTCGATTTTCATTTCTCGATGCCTACACACTTTCGTACGAACTTATCACTCGAGAACTTGTGGCTCGGCAACTCGTTTGTGCACAGGTGATATTCGTCGGGCAGCGACATTTCTGAAGACCGCGGTAACGGGAACCTCGATTAAACCACAAACAGACCACGAAGCGTGTAATTCAACAAAGCTGCCGGCCGTTTGAAAGCGTGCACCAGTTTCGTTTAACACCGGTTAACGCTTGACCTTCTTATCACTCGCGATCGTACGGGTTCTACCGGCTATTCTATACCTGTCTAACCAGCTATTTTCGAGCAGACTGCGACAATTTAATCACCGTAGTCCAATAAGTGTTTCAGAGTTCAAGGTATGCCCTAGGCGATTTTAGTCATCCGTGTTCTTTCTATTTATAGAAAGCTGCAAACATGGCTGGTTCATTCTCAGAAACCCCACTTTTCGACTCTTTTTAACATCTGACCTCGTCATATTCTGTTTGCATGTTTATGGGTAATTTAACACTTCATTTTGACAACAAGTTTCTCAGCAAAAAATCAACAGTAGACCCACTTGGGTCAGATAAGTGATCGATCTTCGGAGACAAAACGTTTAACAAGCCGAGCACGTCCAGACACAGATTTGAACCGATGGTCGAGCACACTATCGCCGTGAATTTTAAATTCACTTAAAGGGAGTTAGGAGGCCACGGAGGCGATTACTATCGGGAACATTGGGTCAACAGTCTCGAAAAATCGGTGCCCCATAGAATGCGTTAACGGTCGATGGGACGTTTCGGGAATACGTTCACGCGTTTCACCATGTCCATAGAAAACCTCTCGTTTAAATATGATATCGAACCTTTCCAATCGAATTCGACATACTTTTTCGAGGTTCTAAATTCTGCTTGAACTCGGAATCCGAGTGCAGTCTCGTCCTTCAACTCGTTTCACAAGCCAAGTTTGCACAAACACCCATCATGAAAATTCCACTTTCGAAGATTCCTTACTTCCCGAAGAGAACCTGAAACACCGGGGGTTGTTGAGGGGCGAAAAAGAAGATCGAGGAGGAATATGCTTTCACGATCCGGACGCGAGGATGTTCGATGCAACACTGGAAGTTATACGCCTCTTCTCCGCAACAATTGCTGTGTGCTCGCAGTGGCGTACACCATTTTTATCGAAACACCGTCTAATTGGCTACCTATGACCAACCGGTCTGTCCAAGAAATTATGTTGAATTTGTTATCGAGATCCTTATCGACACGGTTTGTCCTTTCAAGGCGATACGTGGAGCCAGGAGTTGTCGAAGAGGTCTTTTCATGCGAACTTTTTACAGAGTTTTCGCTCGAAACGCGAAGGAAGAAGTGCTGGCGCCAGTGTATCGAAGTGCTTTGGGGTGGAACCAAGCGTGCCTCTCTTCTTATATAAATTACGCGCTAAATACGCGTACGCCTACGTGGAGGTACCTGGATATAGGTTGTGGCCGTCGGGGAAGCGATTCTCTAACTAGCCACCGTGGCGAGTTGCAGAAGCAACATGAACTATCGATGGTAAAAGCCGATTGTGTTGGTAGAAACGTCAGTTCGACGTGCAGAATTGTGATCAAGTATGGACACGTTTAAAATTGTGATCGAGTGTGTACTTCGTCTTTTCAAATATTTCTGTTGGTTTGATAAATGTAGGTTTGAAATTGTGAAATATTTTAAGGATTTATAGAAAGAGTAAATTACTTGTTGACAGTCTTGTGACTAGAGGAAATAATTTATTATCGTCGTTTGATTATGGAATTTTTTATGTGATGCTGAAGAGCAAGGTGTAGATTTTGTTGCTAATTTGTATTTTTGTATACCCAAATCTTAAAGCTCCAAAATTCCTGAATTCCTAAATTTCTGTCCAAAAATCCCCACTCATCTCCCCACAGGTGTACCATCGAATTTAAATTGTAAATAAGACTCCATAAAAAGCGAACGGTACTTCATAGAAATGAATTACGATGCACAGGGAAATGAAGTTTCCGCAAGAAGTAAGAACGCGGGTCATGAAATTAATCAAGGCACATTTGGAATGATTTTAAAAACATTTCCCTCTTGCTCAGACAGATTCGCCCGAGTTCTCACTTTTACTCCGTATTCGTCCAATCACGAATAATGAGCTCGTGAATAATTGAGGAAGACATCGTCGTCGAGCAGCGTAACCAATTTTACGATATCGGTGTAATATAACGCACATAGCTTTGATAATTAATGTACCATATTTCCTTTTATGATCATTTAAATACGATGCTAGTTTAACTTTTTTGACTGAAATTTGAAACAGTGACACTTTTGAACATTCAGTTTAAGAGATTTTGAAGAACATACTGAAAGAACATTGATTACTTCATAATGAGTCATTGTCTGCAGTTACATCTCCCACGAACGACTCCTCTACTCAAATAATTGCTCCCCATTTGTTCGCTAACTGATAGCTGCGAGTTATTACATAAGCTAATATCGAATAATTACTTAATTTGGTACAATTTTTACTGAATACCTAATTTCAAGAATATTATTTCAAGCTTCACTAACTTCTTTTCACTTATGTATTAATTGTAACATTGTTATGTTCTGCGTTATATAATATTCTATGATTTGCATTTGAAAGTTATATTTACGTATGCTGTAAGGTGCTAGATCAAAATAAGATAAGGAAAAGGATCTACTGTTATTTGATTTTGGGGAAATCTCGGAAAGATCATCAGAAAATGTGCATGTGCATAATAATTCAGACTTAGAAGCAACTTGAACATATGGAATGTGGATCGAGATGAAATCTGGACCTGAAAGAAACTTGGACCTTAACTGTGGATTTAAATAAAAACCGAGTGGAGAATTGGATCTATTGCTAGGTAAAATGTAGACCTGGCAGAAATTTAAACCCAGGTGGAATCTGGATCTAAAGAATATCTGGACCTACATAACATTTGGACGTAGGATTTGGAACCAATGAAAATCTAGACCTATGTCAAATTTAGACTTAGAAGAAGACCTAAGTAAAATCTGGACCTAGACAAAGTGGGAATGTATGAAATGTCCAGACCCAGAAGAAATTTGTACCTCGACAAAGTGTGAATCTATGAAAAGTCCAAACCTAGAAGAAATGTGGACCTAAAACCTGGACCTGGAAATCTGGACCTAGCTGAAATCTAAACCTGAAAGAAGTCTGAACCTAACAGAAATCTGGACCTAGACAAAGTGTGAATCTATGAAATATCCAGACCTAACAGAAATCTGGACCTAGACAAAGTGTGAATCTATGAAATATCCAGACCCAGAAAAAATTTGGACCTGGAGAAAAGATCCTAAGATCTACACCCGAGTGAAACGTGTGCCCAGTTAAAAACTGAACGTACGATAGTAGAAGTACAATAGTATTCGCGAGTAATGGCGAGTAGAGTGGGATTAGGTCGTCGGACGAAGCAACACGAAGCGCAGAGGCATTCGAAAGTGGCTAGCTAGCAAGGCGACGCAATTGCGTGTACACAGATCATTGACTCCGACCACGCAACAATCCCTGCTACGATCCTGACCACGTAAATATTGTGCAAGAACACAATGAACCGAAAGCTACTCATTATTTTTTTTTATTCTTCTCGTCAGCAACAATAGACTCTTCTGTCTTTTACTTTTGCGCCGTTCAGGCGTGTCCCCATCGAGTTATTTTCTTTCGGAATCTATACAATGGGGGTTAACGATTTCTCTTTTAACCTTCAGTCGATATTGGAATACTTTTACCATAGATTAATAATTCGTAGTACAGGGTGAATCACAACTAGTGTATGGGGGGTAGCTGATTCCGAAGAATTTCAAGATTTCACTTTGTGAACAAATGGGGTTTGAAGCTTCGTTTTTGAATTAAAAACACGGAATAATGAAGTGATAACTCACCTTTTGCCACTCGGTGTACATCTTGAGATACCGTTAAAGCGTTATCCAAGGAAGATAAGATTCCCTCATTTTGCAGGAGCACCTCAGGTTGTTGTTCTTCGCTTCCTGTAACAGACAATTTTACTTTTAAAGACTGTAAACAAAGTTGAGGTATCGAAGTTCGCGAACTGTGTACGTGAATGTTCGTGGTAAATGTAAGGAGGGATGCCTTCTATTACTTGTTTGAGAAGTTGGATCACTAGGATTTATGGACTTTGCAATTTTGCTACTTTGGAAGTTTTATAATCTTGGAATTATGGAATTTTGAAATTCTGAAGTTTATTTTATTACTGGACCCTTGATATTTTTGGATCTTAGAAGCTTAGAATTATTAAATATTAAGACTTCTAGTGGGCCATTACAAAGTGTACAAACCTCCCAAACAAAATCTCACCACATAAAATGATTATCAATATAAAATCAGCTATCCTTCAGAACTTTAAAGACCAAAAAATTGTCCACCAAACATCGATCAGCAAGTTTCTCCAAAATCAGAATAAATTACAAAATATGTCTCCTCTGAATTAGCAAGTGAATGCCTCAATCTCTCTTCCGTTCATTAAAATTATGAACATAAAAATGAATATAAATGAATGAATATAATTAGCACCAATCCCTGTAATCCTCACAGGAAACCACAAGAAATGAAAATCGTATTAAATCATAAACGTTCGAATAACGTCGCAAACTTTTAGAACACGTGACTGGGAATAGCGACGCATACAAACCGGAAGCACCGTGCAGTCTGATTATTATTCGACTTCCGGTATCATTGACAACCCAATGTGCGACACAACGGTTCGAATATTATTGGATGAAATATAATTAGATATAATTTGTGCATTTTCTGATGATAGCACGAAATGATCGATCGCTTAATCTATTAATCGTTAAGTTCATACATGTTTTTATCACCGAGATGAATTATTGAAGTCGGAATTAATTGTTAAATAAAAATTTGTTGAAATCTTTCTTTATAAACAGAAATCATTTTAATCATTGAAATAAATTGTCAATCGGAATTAATTGTTAAGTTGAGCAAAAACTTGTTGAAATAATTTTTCTGTATAAACAGATTTTCTTACAAATATTTTGACGAATGTTCAAATTCAATTTTCTCGAAAAGGCTCCTATGTAAAAATGTCATAGAACAATTTAATAAAGTGTTGAGACTGAAAAATTGATCGTCGGTAGACATCGGTATTGCACCTCATTATTGATAAAAAAAATGATAATCAAGGGAGTGAAACAGATTTTTCTATGTAAATACACGTACGATATCGATCTATGACGTTTCAGAAAGAACGGAAGCATTGCGAATGTATTTGCGTGAAGAAACGATAGCTCGATTCAAAAAGCTGAGATATCATTGCGTTCTTATGATTCACGATTTCTGCAAGATCATACAAAGAAAAAGGTTCTCTCGATGTGTTTGGAAAGCGATTTAAAATCGAGCGGTTCGCGTTCCCGGGATGCCGGAACTGTCGCAAGAAAACGATCTATCGTTTCGAAAGATGAAGAAACGTCAGCTTCTCGGCGATCGTGTTATGCTTGAAACGAAACCCGATACCGTTTATTGTCAGGGAGAAAGTGGGAGAAATGTTTGAACACGCGATGCGTATAATTTTCGTGCAAAATATTTCGCGAATCTACCTGCGAATTGTACACTTTCGTGTTTGCGAAAGAATGAAATTAGTTGATTCCATTGAATACCGGAGCGATTTCTTTTTGATTTATCACCGTAATACTTCGTGGCGCTGTTTAGATTCCGATAAAATAATCAACATAGAATTTGCATTCTTCTGCAGTTTAAAACGATAAGAAAGCGGAATTGTTTTCACTTCGACTCTGTTTCTATCAATTTTTAATTTCTACGTTTATTCACATTTTTATATTTTTTTATATTCACATATTTTATGAAATATAACAATATAAACTGGGTATAGTAGAATTTCTATAAAATCTTCTTTGTGCGTTCATATTTCAATTTCTTCAATTTAACCCCCTGCGCCATTTTGAGTCTGTCACGTGACGTCAGCTTCTTTTACTGGAATACTTCAATTTGGAATTCAAGTCAATTTGCATAGTCAACCTTGTATAACAATTGCATAATAATTGACATTTCAATTTCTTTAGTTTTAATATTGTAGGTGTGACGCACCTGGTGAGTCACAGTGCAAGGGTGGGTTTATACGAATTGTCATGAGTTTGAAGAATTTTGTAGAAGATTAATAACAAATTTGAAACTCTGAATTGATACAAGTTCACTTTTGATATCGTAATAAATGTATCATTGAAATCGAAAAGATTCAGTATAGAAAGTGTGAATTTCACCGAGTGTTACATTGAAGTATTATAAAATCTTCCATCTCATCCTTGTTATAACCATCTTGATTTGATTTGTTTCACTGAAAGTTGGGAGGAAACTTGATTTCCATTTCAACGTTAATTAGCAAAAAATTGATGGGTTTGTGAACATTGTGTAGCAATTGGGTGTACAACTTATATGACAAATTAACGTGTAGATTCTATGGAAAATTCTTCAGAGATTAACTTATTCATATTTCATTCTTGCCCTAAATAAAAATTTTGACAATGCTTTGGCCAATTCTAAATTACAGACAATTTGAATAATCTTCAGAATAATCCATCAAATGATCCCAACCTAGAAATAATTCTCCAAATAATCCTAACCGAACCTAACCCATCGAATGACTCACTAAAGACCAGAATCCAACCGATCCCAAATAAAAAGAACCGTCACAGAACAGAGACAGTTTTGTTTAAACGACAAAACAACATCAAACTGTCGTAAACATTTCAATGTCACTATAAAAGTGATTGGCTAACCAATCTCGCCATTTCGCGCAGTCAATGGAACAGCTTTAAGGATACGAAAGGACAATGAACAATCGATGGTGTCGAAAGGCCAAATTGCCGTCGCCATTGTTCCCGTGGTTGAGTTTTAGAGCTACGCCTCTGCTATACGAGTACTCTAAAGAGTAAGTACACACACTTTGGCTGCGTATTCGAGCAGAGGCGACCGATCGAGGGTGACTAACCAAATTAGCATAAGATTGCAAAATACATTCCTCAGGAACAGCAGAAGGACACTAGGACTTTTACCGGCTTTATCCTCTCGCGGTTTAATCAACTGCGAATCATCTATATTACTTTGATATCGGTTATAAATTTTTGGTAAAACGAATATTTGTATAAGTACATTTGTTCAAGTGTAGAATCTTGATAGATGTAAACACGTCTTTAGAAATATCGGAATTGGGGCATAGAATTTTTACCTCTTATGAGTTTCTAATTTATTAGTAATTTATTTGAGAAATTCCATTGTGAATAGCTGAGAATTTGCAATTTTTGCTTTTTGGATTTAAATTGTGGAACGTTTAGACTCGAAGGGTAGTACATTAGAATTCTAGTAAAATTTGCAATTTTTGTATTCTAGAAAAATTACAGAATATTTAGAATTGAAGGACATATCTCAGAACATTAGAATAGAACAATTTTTACTTTCTAAATTTAAGTTACAGAATATTTAGACTTGAATATAGCACAATTCTAGTAAAATTTGCAAAGTATTCTAGACTTAAATTCAAAAATATTTTGCAGACTACACCTTAGAATATTAGAATTGCACTAAAACTTGCAAATTTTATGATTCTTAAAAAGTATTAATAAGTATTGACCTTTTTTTACTGCCATCAGGCGCCATTATTCTGGTACAGCAGAAGTCTTCCGGTAAATTATAAGCACAAAAAATAGCACATAAAAAGAACTCATTGTGTCTAAAGAAACTTCGAATGTAAATGAAACTTTCTGACCGTTCACTGAATCCACGCGGAAATTCCGAATAGGAAGAGGAATCGCGCGCGTCCTCTTTCAATGGCGGCCGAGATAATACTAAAGCCATAGTCAACGAACGATCGGGAATAACCCACGAATATTCACGACGGTACAAGGAAAATATAACAGATATAAACAGAAGCCTTCGTTGTTGAGCAGAATAATTTATGACGCGTATTTTCAACTGAAATAGTACACTTCTATTATTAATAGTAAACAATGCTTTTCTTTCGTAGAATTACTTTCAAAATAAATACGGATTATTTAAATTTTTACTGCGTTATCTTCGTAGCTGAATTTCAATTTTAAATTGGACAGATGAATTTTTGACATGATATATGAAATGAATTATAACCTTCGTTTAATATTCGACATCTGTTCAAACTTTGAGACTGAAAATATTTCGTTTGATTTAGGCGTTGCGGGAGTTATGGAGCATTAGAATTTCGGGGTTTGAGGAGTTTTCGAGGTGGTTATTTTTGGAATTTCGGGATTTGGAAATTTGGGAATTTGAAGTTTGAAAATTTACAAAGTCAACATTTGCAACTTTCTGTATTTGCAGATTTAGAAATTACGTAATACAAACATTTGGAGATTTAGAAATTTAGAAATTGACGACCTTGAAGTTTGAAAATTAAAGGATTTAAAAACGTGAAACAAATTCAGAAATTTAAAGATATTTCAAGAATTCAGATCCAGTAACTAGTTTCAGTAATCATTATTGGAAATATAAAAATGAACAGAAAATATTTTATTATTCCATGTCAAAGCGGTATCAGAAACAGTGTTTACATGGAACGGTAGACCCGGGAAAATAGTAGAAAATTACAGCGACAAATCGCTGTACGACACGGTGAAATAAGTTTTCAGGGCAGCGAATAAATTGCCTTCCGTTTCGTTGAAATGGTTAATTTGCTTCTGTTAAATCGTTCAGCAAGACAAATTGTGCATTGCAAAACTCTCGGAACGAGTTGAACGAAAAACAATGTAAACATTTTATGCGGCTCCTTTTTCCATCTGCCAATTTATACAAAACCGTGTGACTGCGACACAATTGTTACGATTTATGGTAGTAAAGAGGTACTGAATTTAAAATCGGTAGGAGAGATTTTTTTGCGAGACAAAGGCACGAATCTAACATCAAAGAGAATCAGGGTTTCGTCGAGCAAGTATCGAGGTCATACAGAGAAAGCAGCAGCTCAACTACAGTGATACAAGGATCTTATGTAATTCATAATCGCACCTCTCCTTTATCGAAAAAGACACGCAAGGGATTACTTATCTCCGTCAGCGCCGCTGTAAATAACAGGTACGTAATCTCTTTAAATAAGGGATGATTTGTCATCGCCGTTCACTTACCCTCTGTTCACGGTTTTTTATTATTTTGTGTGGGAAATTGATTTTTGACGTAAGATAAGCATATTTATGATATTGTTACTGAAGGTATTTAATTATAATTGCTATACAATTTTAGATTAAATTTTATTGAATAACAATGTGTATTTTCATAAGAATTTTCTGTGTAATTAATTTCTGGCGAATTTATTAATTAATCGAATAAATCGAACGGTTACAATGGCGTCGGTGATTTGATGGAACGAGAACAGAGTATCTGTTTGCCCCTGCTTAACCAATTAATTGGAATACGATTTCTATCGCCGCGGGATTATTTCGCAAATAATGTCGAGATTGTGCAAATATTTATTAGCTGGCTTGTAATTGGAAGAGGTTGTTATACCGTTGAAAGTTCGATTGCGAGTGATACGAAACGAGTTAAAATTCACGGTGAAAGTGCTTCCTAAAGGCTGCTCTTTTATCGACGATTTGAAGCTCCGAGCGCGACAAGCGTGGAGAGCAAATTAATTAATGTCAATTCGTTAACAATAGAACACGGTGTAACTGAAACTTCGAACAACTGATTCGCGTTTATGTCTTTGATTTCTCTAAAAGGTAAAATAACAGGAAATTGCAGGTTTCATGCTCCAGAATTAGGATAAAACATGTGAATAATTCGGATAATTTAAATTAACAATCTTAAGCACTTGTCTAATATTAATTTTGAAACAGTTTTATAAATTATCTCCTATGTGAATCAGTTAACTTTCTATCGTACTAAATTTTGTTATAAAAAAAATGAATATTCTGCCTGAAACATTCGCTGAAAAGCATTGTGAAATTTTGTGTAACAATGTTACGTAACTTAGATATTTATCCGTTTTGTAATTGTTTGACAATGAAGTTGCAAAGTTAGAATTACAAAATAAGGTGGAGGAGGAAGACATTCCACGATGCAACGCGCAGCGATTAATTAATTATTTCACCGGTGATATCTTTCCGACACGTTCGAACTTTTGCGTGACACGAATGAATTGTTAATAACGGAGCAAATAGCAGAAGCCAAGAGGTCACACGATTCACTGTCCTTGAATACTTTCGCCTAATCGGGCAACTAGATCGAACTGTATCTTGCTCTTGTTACGAAAAGGATTTCATTAAAATACCGAGCGATGAATTTAAACAGTCGAAATAATCTTCTTAATGACACTTTAACGGTACAATTTTATTTCATCGTAATCTTTATATTCGCAGGAGATATTCCCACATTTTCTTTACGACTCAGGTCGCCATTTTAATTTCAACGATTTTGCGAAGATCGGTTTACAGGTTCTACACGGAATAGATTCCACGAAAACTTTCGTTTTTCCTCTTTAAAAACGGTATACGCCATTTGTGAAGCGGATACAAATTCATCTGCGTGATAGTGAGAAACATTGTGTAAAAGGAAAAGTCGCTTTCATCTTCTTGAAATTAATTCGCAAAGGTACTTGATTACCGGCGGTTTGACTGACTAGTTCACTTAATGTGCTTGTGTCACGCAGACTATTATGAAATCAGAATCTTGCAATTTGCTCAAAATTTCTTATTAAATGGATCCCAACAATACCTGAATAGAGATAATTTTATTTAAACGTGTAATGCTAGGTCGCAATTTTGAAAGAAGGAAAAAAGTGTACAATTATAGATTATTCTTGAGTGATTTACAGATAAAAAAGTGAATGAACTTATTTTGTATTCAATCATTTTCACAAGGAATATTTTTTGCCAAATCTACAGGATGTTATTTTGTCAAATGATGTCAGAATATTCTATGACAAAAGAATTTTATAAACAAAGTCTCATAAAATCTTTTAAAGTTAGAGAGTAAAGACAAAATACTCTTAAGATAAATAATTATAAATGTTTCCTTTGATGTTGAAGATAAAATTCGGACAGAATTTAATTTATTAACTTGTCAAGTTAATTTACGAATGTGAACGGTGTAATCAGAAGGATTTGAACAAGATGCAACACTACTCTATAACATTTTTTATATTATTCCTTATAAAGTTTATGATAAAAATGAAACACTGTTCATCCTCACTTTTAATCGACATATAAAAAATACCGAACTTGTATACTTAACGTTGAGCGAACTTTTGATCGAGGCTATACAAAAGCAGGTAAAGAATTCCGTAGTCTGACTGTATCGGCAACGTGACACAAGGCTCGAAACTCCGCGTTTATGGCAGCGAAAGGAATACGGGTCCCGGAGTTAGGTTCAATGGCATTCGTCTCGCAGCATCCGGACGGCGAAATACCAGGCGTATCTCGTGTGTCACGGTGCAACGCGCCATTTTAAAATCGATCGAGCGTAGATCGTCGGGGATCGAGGCGTCCGACTCGTGGGAAGCGCATGTCTTAGCCGCTCGTCGATGTCTCCGTGGTGTTCTACGTTCGTACTCACTTCGGAAGCCTCCTGCGTTTTATTTTCCAGAGAACGTCACCTTGGATGATTTCACTGGAGATGCACGCGATCCACGAGGATGGAACAAAGGGACCAACGGAAAGGAGAAGTGAAACAGAGAGGAAAACCGAGGACGCGAACCGGGGAGATCCTCCGATCACAATCCTGGTATTTTTGCACGCGTGTCACTTGAACTCTCGTCCTGTGGGATGTACCTGGACACGGTTCCAGGTCACCTCGACCGTTTCTCGCCAATTCAAGCGTTCCCGGACAACCGGACACACTGACTGCCTTCTCGACGCGATTCTGGATCGTGGTATGCGGCTGTTCGACCTCGCCTAACAAGACTCTAGTTCGTGCTGCCGACGAACGGCGCCACTGTACGAGCCCCTGTACCGTTACACACGAGTTACAGGTGGCTCGTGGAGTCCCCTTTTGTTAACCGTCGATGTCCCAGGCTCTAACTTGCTCCTTCTTCGTCTACCTGCACAGGTGTACGCCGCCAAATACGCCGGACAACCCCAAAGGTGTCATCTAATCGCCGGCCATTGTCCTCGTACGGGACTCATGCGGACCCACTCTCTGACTTATTGCACGCTTTTCACTTTTGCTACAACCGGGTTTCGTGAACGAAACGGTATGCGGTCCTCGTTTTCTCGAACGAGAATCGGGGATGTAGGTAATGCTAATTTCATGGATCCTTTTACTTTAACTGTGATTTCGTTTTTGGGGGGTCAGACGAATATTAATTTAATGGACAACTGTAAATTCGGCAAACTAGTCGAGGAAGTTGCCGTCGGAAATACTAGTCAAGTATTTTGAAACTGTATGTTTCATTTTTGAATTGTGGGAAAATTGCTGGAACTTGAGCAAGGTGGAGGATTTTGTGAATCAAAATTTTTTTCTTGTACAAGAGTATGAGAATTATAATCTATGGTGGGTTGTGGTATCAATGTTGAAAATAAAATATGTCTTCTAAAGGTAGACTACAGGGCACTATAGTAAGTCTAAACATTCTTGCAGTTGCAATTTTGAAGAAGCTGCAATATTAATTAAACAGAGTATTTTGTGGTAATAAGTGACGACAGTTTCAGTAGTTTTTTTTAAATACTGTAGTTTTATTGATTATGTGGGTTTCACATAAATAGATAAAATACAGGTTCATTAGCTCGAGCAATGCAGAAGAGTCATTAGAGAAATGTTACGTCACTGGAAAGTTATGCACCTCTTAGATCATCACATCAGCTTACAGAAGGACGAGTATTCAGATTACAATTTTAATAAAAAGAAAAAGATGTTTGATGCAATGCTTCTGTTTGTAGTTCAGTAATGCGAACACCTGCACTGCTTTAACTTTGGTATGCGAGTAATGTATCACAGCACAGTTTTCCACTCGTTTGATACTTTCGTATAAAAAGAGTAACCTTCGATGATGGAAAACAGCTTCGAAGATTTTACCGTTCTGTTATGAAAGTGTCTATTCAAGTTGTTACAATTCAGTTGAACTTGGAAGGTGAGAGAAATGTATGCAAAAGTTAAGTGCCGGAAAATTAATGATTCAATTAATTAATTTAAATTGATTTAATCTGAGCAAACCATCTGTAGATATTAGAATACTTGTTCTACTTTATCTGTGGTGGGATATGTAGAAATTGCCTGTATCTGCTTTTGGTAATAATTGAAGATCAGAACATTGATAAGATTTGTGATTTTAAATAATTGCAAACTTGAAGAATATCTGATTAAAATATATAGGAAAATATTTGGATTTAAATATTGCTGTATTGTTCATTATGGTAAGAGTAAAAATATGGAAGATGACAGCTGTGATACAAATCCAGGCTTGGTTGATATAGTAGGATGCGATACAAGGTGTGGTATCTTAAGAGACTCACTGAAACAAAAAGTATTGAATCTGTTTTATATTCTGCCCGTATCTGAAATAAAGAATAGAAATTTATGCTAACTTCAGAATAAATTAGATTTAAAAAAAGGAATGACCGATAGTCGATAAGAAAGAAAATTTCTATGTTGGTTGCTGAGAAAGTAACTACCTACATTTACAACAACCAATAAATAAATTATTTATAACTTAAACTAGACAGTCGTATAAATTAATTGGATAACATTAACTATTTGTATCTAAAACTTTTGTTGTTAATTAATTGCATTCTTGCAAAGAAAAAGCACTAATATCATAAAGGAAAGACAGATGACGCACGTATGAACTGTGCAAAATTTCGATTCAATAAACAGTATTTTTACTAAAAATACCAAAAACCACGGTTCCATTAATTGTTATCGAACAGAATCAATTCATTCGACTTTATTGGTACAATAATTTCACGAACTATCGGTCCGCATTTGATAAGCCTATCAAACCATTATCGGAAACATTCAAATATTTAATGACCCTAAAGTAAAAATTTACATACGATAAAAATGACACTGAATCGCACTCAGGCACCAATTGTCCAATATTATCTTCACCATATCAGAACAGTAATAACAGATACCGTTTATCATTTTTATCAACGATACACCAGAAAATTTAATCAAGAAACAGTTTCGAATTTAATTTACACTTACGTTTTTTTTAATTCTCCTCGCATTTGATCAAGAAAGAACGTATTCGTGTAGCCTGGAAATTTTTCCGTAGATTCAAACAATTATTATAATTCCGGTACACGAGGCGATACCCTCTTTCAATTGATATGGATGAGACGGCTCGACTTTTGATATACGCTCGATTTGAAATGGAAAATCATGTCTGGATTGGATTCGCACGTGAGCTGAAATAAAGTGACATCGGCAGGTTTAAACCCGGCTATATTTGCCTGGCCTACGTATCGATACCAGTTTGGCATAATACGTGCGCTAGAATTTATATGCTGCTCGTTACAGGAAGCCCGCACATACATCAAATTATTGCTCGTACAATGAACCGGATTATATTCTGTTATTTTGTCTCCACTTCTCTCGTGACGCACAATTTCACTTTTTCTCGACAATTTCACATTTTTGTAACAAATTTTTGCATTCTATGTACACTTTGGCGCATTGGAAATTCTCTCGCATTCGAGGATTTGTAATTTCACACCACCTAATTTCACGCTTCGAAACTCCACATCTCCTAATTCCTCGTCCCTGATTTTAACGCCACCAAATTTGATCCTTTCGAATTCTATGATAACGAATTCCAGAGTTCCAAAATTCTACGCCTCCGAAATTTCACGCCTCCGAATTCCACGCCCCCGAATTTTACACCCCCAAATTCCCCGTTCTCCCAAATTTGATCCTCCCGAATTCTACGATCCCAAATTCAAGGGTTCGAAAATACTAGGCCCCAAAGTGCAATCATCTGAAATTCTACACCCCCGAATTTCCCGCCCCCTTCCTGGAGGTTCGAGCGATTATCAGTTCCGAAAGGTCGTTTCATTTTCGAAAGCGATCAACGAAGATGTTCCCGAGCTTCATCGGCATTCCGTCCAACAAATTCGAAAGTTGTCCGCTGTCTGGCGGCATAAAATTAAGGAAATCTATCCGCCAGGCCGGGAGTCGAAAAGAAGCCACGCTTCACAATGAATATGAATACAAAGTTTGAGAAGAAAAACGTGACGAAGGTGGAAGAAAAGGGGGTTGCGAGACGAGGGGGTGGCAACAGAAGGAGAAAAGGAAGGCGAACAGACGCGAGCTCGGCTCTCTGGCAGCAACTTAAATTGACTCGATAAAAGTTCGCGGAATAAAGCGGCCCTGAGCTTCGCCACTATATCAGAAACATCTGCCAAACGTTATTACAACTTTGAATAAAGAACGGCGGCCGTGGTGGTGGTGGAAAAAGGGGGTGTTAACCGGCCGGCGAAAAAGGGAGAGGGAACGAACGTTCTTTCTCGTATCCGCCAGAACGACGACGACGACGACGACGACGACCAACGGAATCCCTGGCGTGACGAAACTTTTTCGTTCTTCTTGTCGACCGTGAGAACTTCGGCAATAAATCAAGTCGTTATTTTAATTTTTCCACCGTGCTGTATTAACCGTGCCACGCCGCCCATTCGCTCACTTTGCTATCCCTTTTAATTTTCCTCGCTTGCTTTATGTCTTTTCACCGTTCGTTGTCTATGTTCGCTCAATATTGTTTAACGGCTATATACGTAGAGGTCTTTAAAATTAGATGGTCTTTAAAATTTCTTTCCGTTTGAATAGTTGGACATTATATTGTGTTTTATTTTATCTTCAAGGTGTATTTTGTTAGGTGCTCATGATACGGCTATATAATAAGTGGAAGGTAAAATTAATGGATGCGAAACAAGTGAGGGATGCAATACATGGAAAGTATAACGCGTGGCGATATAACGCGTGGCTATATAATACATAGAAGAATAAAATATATGACAATATGCACGTATTGTTATAACGTATGAAATTCAACGCATAAGTATAGCAAGACGATATAACATACGGCTATATAACTGGCGGCGAAACAAAGATCGTTGACAGTTCAATTAAAGAGAAAGGCGCGAGACTTTATTCCGTGCCGAAAGTTTCGAAGAATTCCGCTTAATCAAAGATCCAACAATGTCCAAAAAATGGTAGGGAAGGTTCATATACCCAGGCTAATCAATTAAAAGAGTGGAAGAGTATCGACATGGGATCATTGAAGCGAGAAATGAAAAAAAGTCAAGTGGATACCTTGTATCTCAATTTATAACGCAAGTCCGTTTCTTCGTTCGATGTTTTCAATGGAGCCGTCGATCTCGTTCGAGTCAATCGTTTACAACGTGAAATCGCGAGGCCAACGATTTCACCGAGGTGGAAGCGAAAAGAAAAGGGAAAGAAAGAAGAAAAGGAACGAACGCGATGTCCATATCTGAACCGGGATCTTTTGTGGTGGCTTCTGGTCTTCTTCGTGGCTTCGTTCGATGCCGATATCTTTCGATCGGCTACCTTCCTTTCAACGAGATAGACTTCTCTCGGCTTCGTTCTTACTCTGCGTCCTCTCGTCCCTCTTTTTACCATCCGCGATCACGTCCTCGCGGTTTTGTTCGGTAAACAAGCCGGTGATTGTTGCGGTCGAACAACGTTTTCGTAACGGCACGCCACGCCGTTTCTCGGTCCCTGTGAAAAATCCATTATCGCCGCCTCTCGCTTGGGAACATTTTGCCTCGCTAGCGAGACATTGTACTATCGTGGTATGCGATCAAAAATTGCTCCATTACTTTTTTAATTACTGCATTTTTGTTACCTCTGAATAAATACTTTTTCGCACATTTTCGGTTCTCGGAGAGGACATTTTTAGGGATGATTTTAGATATGGCTGGTAGATTTTTTAATATCTCACTGTTCTACTATTCTTGTATTTTACTATACAATAACTATAATAACTAAAATGTTTCATTGCAGTGTTTTGCTTAACAGTACATTACTATTCTACCATTCCACTCTTTCATTATAACACTATAGCTATTGTGTGCTTACTAGCATACTATTTTAGTGTATTAACATATATGTATATGTGATGCATTTGATCAAGCTTACCTAAAAGATGATACAGTAGGTTAAATATTTATGCTAGATTAAGATGTCCATAACGGTGAAAAGCTTAAGGCATAGTTTTGACAGGTGCAATTACATCGAGTTGCACGGCACGTCCAAAAGTGTCGGTCGCAATTGATATTACTAAACCCAGGAAGAAAGCGATACGGCGAGGACAGGTGTAGAGAAGGAGACAGAATCGATTGGAATTAATCGAGTCCACATGGGAGGAAGGACGGGTTAGCCAAGATTTCTGACGATTTAATTCCGGCGCCGAGCGGGTGTTTCCATCGTCGCCTGGCAGCCGTGGAATCGAACTCGGTTTCGCTTCGATTCCAATTGATAGGCGTTGGACGTGAATCGCGTTCGCACAGGCCACGTTTCGATCCACGGAACTCGAGGATTCCGTGGCGACCATTAGTAACCGAATTAATTAGGCAAATCGGTAGCCACGATGCAGTTACAATTAATCTGCGCCCGCGATTCCGTGCACCTATTTCCGAACGATGTACATTCTGCGCCGGGTAATTGTGCGGTTCCACCATCCACCGTTTCTGTGCCTCGATAACAAAATAGCCCGAGCTTCCGACAAACGCTATACCCCTTGTTTTTGTTAATTATGGACGCCACCGTAATTGAGATACGTTCCGATAATACCTAGCATGTGTCTCTCACTTTTACCTACCGTACTTATTACGCTTTCGCATGACTTTACGATTTCTTCCGACGTTTGCCAGATTCTCTTGCAAAGTTTTTTAATAACCTCGAAGCATTTAGCACTTTTATATTTATTAATGGAATATGAGATTTATGAAATTTATTCGAGATTTAAATAAGATTTATTTGAGAGAGAACTAGAATCAAAATCAGAAATCAAGTCTGTAGAGTCTACATACGAATACTCTTGCTATATTGCCGTACTTGTGTTCGATGGTTAGGTTCTCGTTAGTTCTTGCTATGTTAATATTCGTTTAGTCCCCGTACATTTTCATGACGACAGCTATTGTGCTCAACATTCATGTATGTCCGGCAATATAACTAGAGTTTGGACTTACAAAACTCAGATATCACAACAGCAACGAATAACGTTTAATCTGATTATTACTTCATTAAGAACTTCGTTTTGTATACATATTTAGTTTTTGTATGTTCATTCCATTTTTTGTACATATGTTTGATCTTATGTGTACATGTGTGTTATATTTCTATACATGTTTTGGACATCATTTTTATATAAGTTTTATACATTTTTGTATATGTGTTTTACACATCTTTTCTACATATGTGTCATACATCTTTTCTACATATGTTTTACACATCTTTTGTACACATCCATTTAACAAAAAGGTTACCTTCGAACATTTTCTTGTTACCTTAAATTTGACTTTGACACTAGTTCAAATAACATGAAAGTGCAGATATGTTCTAGTAAGATGTATCTAGGGACAAATGTCTTAAAGAGTGGCGAAAATTGTTGTATCCTTCGCAAACAAATTTATAACCGTTAGCAGTTATAAACGGAACGTTGACCGTATTTAAGCGAATATTTATCTCGTTTTCCCATGGACGACGTTTCCGTCGTCGTTATTTCATCGTTATTTCCGGCACATGGTTAAACGAGAATTATTACCCGCGGTTCCCGGTATCGGATAGCTACGATCCACTCTCGTCATCGTTTTTCTTCCCATAAACCACCGAAATTAAGTTATGAACTAAAATTACAACCACTTCACGGATAATGTATGCCGTCCCGGTTCGAAAGAGTCGCACAATCCGAACTTTATGTGCAGTTGATTTTCACTTGGAAAGTGAATTTAAAAATGATCAATTCCTTAACTTTTCTTCGTGCCATAATTTTGAAGAGATTATAGAAAAATATGGTGCTTACTAAAAAAGTTCCTTATATTAAGTATTAAGTTGCTTATAAGAATGAAATGAAAGAATGACGAGGTGAACAGTATCAATAGCAAATTGAGTAACAGATGGGAATAAAACGCGAATGGAAAAAGAAATGGTTTTTTCAGAGGCGGCAGAGCTTCGAAAATGCACTTGGAATCTCTTGAAACTCTTTCCGCAGCGTGATTAGAGGCGATCGTAAAACAGATCGTGGCGATTAATTATCGGGCAGAGCAAGAGGCTCCGGCACCATAATCCGGCCGAGTTTAAATGTCGAGAATGGGGGTCCCGAAATCGCGTCGGGGTGTGATTTGTGGCGGACGCTTAGAGGACGAAATTGCACCGCAGGACCAAGCAGGATCGGTTCTACGTCAGGGTGATTAGACGTTATTGATGTTCGAACGGTACCGGAGCTTCGTGGCAATGAGCATCTGAATCATTCTGCGTTGCCGCGTTTCGAATTACCGTTCAATCTATATTCTTTGCGTTAATAACGATGTTAACACTCGCTCTCGTCATTGACTGCAAAATACTCGGTGTACAACTTTATCGCTGTTGCTCTAATGGATGAAGCTGAAGGTAAGCAAATTTTCGATGAAAACGTGTCGTTGATTAATTATTCGGAGAAACTGATTTTAACATCTTCGGATAAGTGTGTTTGCAATTAACCTCTGCAGTTATCGTTTTTTAAACTGGAAGAACTTTCATGTAATTTCTTGCTTCAAAAATCTTTCACTTTATTAGAAATAATTATTTCTGGAATTAGATGATTTTAAATAAGTGTTATTATATTGTTAAAATATAATATGCAAAAAAGCACATATGAGTAACGATCGGACAACGAATATAATTAGAGGAAAAAAATTGAATCTCTCAAACGCGATACCGTGTTAATTAACATTTTCGTTAATCAGCTAGAAAGTGCAGGCGCATTCAAGACAGCAATTAATTACGATAAACGAGAGTCGGGTATCAAGGATACGTAATTAATAATGACGTTAATCACCCGGGTATCTCCCGAATCTCCAATCACTTTCCCTGAATTATTGTACGAGGCAAGAAAAAAAAAAGAGTCAAATTGTCTTAATCACCTTTATCGTATACGATCATAGATAATCATAATTACAAACCGTATTGCCACGAATTAAGAATTTTTCCGCGAACAAAAGGGCTGACCAGGTGTGTATCTGTTATACCGTGTAATAAAGATTTTCTTACGTTTATCCCTCTGTCGACCCTTCAGAACTGCAGAAATCGTTGTTCTCTGATCGGCCGGCCGGGAACGATAAGGGAAACATATTTATTTCCAGGTGAACCGAGGCGAATAGCAGAGACGTGATGCGGAAACGATATCTGGATGTTCGCGAAAATAACAGAGGCTTCAAATACAGTCCTCGCAGAAAATCTCATCCGTCGCAAATCTTCCCAATAAACGATGGTGCTTTATACGTTCATACATTTTTATCACGATGACGTTACATCGAAAATTACCAGCTTCTAATTCCTCGAATGAAGTTTCATTTATTTATTACTTATTATTAATCAAAAATTTGGGAATTTATGGATTTGGGGAGTTAGGCATTTGGGGATTTGGAAATTTGGAGATTTGAGGAGTTGGAATCTAGGGATTTCGGGATATAGAGATTTGGAATCTAGGGATTTCGGTATGTAGAAATTTGGGGTCTAGGGATTTCGGGATATAGAAATTTGGAATCTAGGGATTTCGGGACGTAGAAATTTGGGATATAGGAATTTAGGGATATATTGGAATTGAAGAATATTGGAATTTGGGGGTGTAGGAATTTAAGAATATTGGAATTTGGGGGCGTAGGAATTTAAGAATATTGGAATTTGGAAATTTTTGAATTTCGAATATTGGAAATTTGGGAACTATGAGATTTCGGTAATTTGAGAATTTCTGAACTTTCGGATTTAGGGCCTTGGAGACTTGGACATGTGGGAATTAGGTAATTCAGGTATTTGGAAATATAGAAATTTGAATGTGTGAAGATTTGGTACTTTGAGAATTTGGGAAATTTAGAAATTTGAAGTATGTAAGTTTGGGAATTTAACAATTTTTGAATTTAGAGAATTGGATGTTTAAGAATTTGGGGAGTTGGATACTTAGAAATGCAGGGGACTTTGAGATTTTTACATGTACGAATTTGTTTTGAAATATAGAATATATATTTTCATTTAATTACTACTTATAACAAATGAAAAATTTGTCACATACTCCACTGTTGCAATAAATTGAGAAATAAAGTAATCTTGCATTTCAGTGTAAATCACTTTATCTTCCAAGTCAATCATGCACTAAAAATCAGTGATACTCACAAGTTACTATTCAGTAATAGAATAAAATTTATTTAATTAATAATGTCAGTTTATCAATCTGAAAGATCATTATCGAATACCAATATCGCAATGGATTTCGTATCATTTTCAGGTGTCGCTTCCAAGATAGAGTGTACCGAAATTTTTCATTTCGCTTGTACGTAAAGTTTTATATTCCGAGGAGACAGTCGGGATGCCGTACATCTTTCTGATCTCCAATCGAGCCGTCGCTTAGCGAAGCGTGAAACACATTTGCTCGAATCGTGGTACCCTTAACCACGCAAGCTCTTACACATACATACACCACGAATCCCTGCTCGCTTCTGCTAAAGTAAAACTCCACCGGAATACTATATAACCACTATTCAGCCATCTTCTGGGAAACATTTGCAGAATACCTTTTTCTCTCATATTCCATAAGATACCTCAGGTATTTAGAGGATCTTGTTTATGTCTGAATTATGCTATGAATTTCTATTACCGAATGTTTAGGGTTAGATAAAAGAATTTAATTTTACTTTGTTAGTTTGATGGTGATGAGTTAAATAGTCTTAATTTATATACTGTTAGGGTACTAAATTATTGCTCTTATTAACATTTATAATGTACGAGTCTTTGTAATGTACATTTATAATGTACGAGACTTTGAATAGTATCAAGTAAAAATGGCAAACTTGATAGCATTGAACATTTGAAGCTTGAGCATTTTGAGCAATTGAAGTAGGGAACAAATGAAATTCATGAAAGTCGAACAAAATTTTCTGTTAAATATCTGAGTACTTTTGAACACTTTCAAAGCACAAATTTTAGAGACCTTCAACACATCAGACGAAAAACACTAGTCATAAAAAAAAATAGAAATACACGAAGACGTAAGATAATTACGTTGTGTAAGAAACTGTAAGGATAATTGAAGTGTGCGAAAATTTGAGAATAGTTCAAGTGTAAGAAAATGTGAGAACATCTGAAAAATGTAAGAAAACATGAGAATAAAAGTGCAAGAAAATGAGAATAATTCAATAACACAAGAAAATGTGACAATAATTCAATAACATAAGAAACTGTGAGAATAGTTGAGTAACGTAAGAAAATATAAGAATAGTTGAGTAAAGTAAGAAAATATAAGAATAGTTGAGTAACGTAAGAAAATATAAGAATGTAAGAAAACGTGAGAGAATGTGAAAAGCGTAAGAAAATCTCGCAGTCGATAAAAGTCGAAATCCGCGAAGCAAATGAGGATCGTGAAGGATTTTTATTCACCGGCGTTGGAGGGCATCCGGCAGGCGCAAAGAGATACATAGAACTAGCGGCGGGCAGAATTGAGCGTCGGATAATTGTTTCGAACAATCCCGGGCGACGCTTTTCGTCGGTTTCCATGGCGACTTGCGCCAGTCGAACGTTCGCAGCCAGTCGGTTGGTAATCGAAACACATCGCGGGTAGGGAGTTACCCCTCTCTCTAGGGGAATCCTGGTGGGGATCGGAGAAACACGTAGGCGTAGGCGGGGCAAAAGTTGAACGAAGAAGTCGCGTTCGCTGGAAACGCCTCTTCCGCTGTTCGTTCCCCTCGTCGTACAACGTCCGTGGACGAACCCTCGTCGAAATCGTTTCGTTTTTATTATCGCTCTTAAAACAGTCGAGCCACGACGTCGGCAGGGCACATCGATCCACATTAGCTCCTAATTTCACGTTATTACCCCCACCGTGCGCCGTTCGAGCGCGCGACCAACAGTTTGCCCGGGACCCTTGATTTTTCACTTCTACCACCTAGCAGATTTCGATCATTCTTTTCAGGGAAATTCATCTTCACTGCATATCAAGGTTCTTAATCTTTTTAATCTTCTTGATCTTGATAATTGTTCGTCTTGGACAACGTTGACAAGCTCTGGTCAGTACAGCTGACAATATATTTGAATTCACTATAGAAAATATGGCAATTAGGGAAACGGTCTACTTTTGATGATTTTTGAGGATTTTCGAGGGTTGGAACATCTTGAGATGGATTTGCAATTTGGGGACATAGGAAATTGGGGATATAGTACTTTGAGGACAAAGGAAGTTGGGAATATAGAAATTTGGATCTAGGGATTTTGGAATGTAGAAATTTGGGATATAGGAATTTTGGGATGTAGAAATTTGGGATATAGGGATTTCGGGACGTAGAAATGTAGGATCTAGGGATTTCAGGATGTAGAGTTTTGGAACCTAGGGACTTCGGGATGTAGATATTTGTAATATAGGGATTTCGGGACGTAGAAATGTGGAATCTAGGGATTTCGGGATGTAGAGATTTGGGATCTAGGGATTTCAGGATGTAGAGTTTTGGAATCTAGGGACTTCGGGATGTAGAGATTTGTAATATAGGGATTTCGGGACGTAGGAATTCGGAATCTAGGGATTTCGGGATGTCGAAATTTGGAATCTAGGAATTTCGGGATGTAGAGATTTGAAATCTAGGTATTTAGTGATGTAGAAATTTGGTACATAGGAATTTAGGGATATATTTAGTGGTCTAAGGATGTAGAAATATTGAAATTTGAGAATTCGGATCTTTGAAGACTTGGTAATTTGAGAATATGGAAATTTGAGAACATTGAAATTTGAGAACTTGGAAATTTGAGAACATTGAAATTTGAGAACATGGAAATTTGAGAACATGGAAACTTGAGAACTTGGAAACTTGAGAACTTGAAAATTGGGGAATTAGCAAATGTAGAAATATAAAGTTTTAGTAACCTAGAAATTTAAGAAATGTAGTAATTTTAGCCCTAAAAATTTATGAACGCATATATTTCAAATCTAGTAACATGGTGCTCGAGGATTATAGACATCAACTTGTAAATCTAGGAATATCAAATTGTAAATCTAGTAACTTGACAACGAGTCTGCAAATTTGTTTACCTAAAAATGTGATAAATACAAAGCACATATCCGATGATAAATATCGAAAGCACCAGAATTGAACCGTATTATAACCAAGGTGTTAATTTAAAATTGAATAAACAGATTTATCGCAACGAGAAATATCCAGGTATATTATTATACGCATCGATTAATTAATCGGTAAATAGAGAAACGTTTAGATTTAGAGCAGCACCGTTCGCATTTATACGTTGGTAGAATTCCGACCATGCTTTATGCTTTCGTTCTAAACGAACCGATTGCAAGAGATTTAGCAATTCTCGCGGTAAACTGATTACGCAGCATCATGTGTCCTATTATCGACCAGAATGGTAGGCAATAAATGTCGATATACGCCTACCGGCACATGCGCGTGTTAATCGAGTCGCTGTTTCATCCTATCAGGCCTCCTATAAGCGATGGCATCGTTGATAACAGTGAAACATATTCTCGAATCTCTTCTATTTTCCGATGCAGCGATTCCTATTTACTATTCCGATGGTTGATGGCCGCGTCAGAAGTCGAGATTTTTTATCGTTGTCGCGATTAACGTGTCGTGTTTAATCTAATCGCGTTCGATCGGTGTCGATGAAAGAAGCGGAAATGAATTGGTTGATGGAGCCATTCGACAAAATGCCGCTCGTGAAGTCATCGAACGAATCGAAAACGATAGAAGACTCTTTATACCGAACCTCTGCGATATTGTGCACGGAGTAAGTTCAACCTTTTTTCAATCATAAAGAGTTTGGTTTCGTTGCGATAATCGAAGGCGGAAATGAAAAGGCAGGTGGATCAGTGAAGCGTATGATAACGCAGATACCTTCTTGCTCGAGTAGTAATCGGAGTTGAAAACATCCTCCATCTGCAACAGAATGATTTATAAACATCTAAACGTTGAGGACGTTTGAAAATAATGTTTGAAGCTGTTGGATGTTGTTTGAGGATGTAGAATGCTGTTGGACGATGTTGGATGCAGTTTGACGATGTTCAATACTGACATACATGGCAATACAATGATTTACAAACATCTTCCAAACGTTGTGGATGTACGAAAATAATGTTTGAAGCTGTTGGATGTTGTTTGAGGATGTAGAATGCTGTTGGACGAGGTTGATTGAAGTTTGACAATGTTGAACATCAACAGATCTGGCAACAGAATGATTTACAAACATCTTCAAAATGTTATGCATGTTTGAAAATAAAAGATGTTGGATGCAGTTTGACAAGGTTGCAGTTTGACGAGGTTGGATACAGTTTGACGAAGTTCTACAAAAGTGATAGCAAAATTTGGACATCTTTCTGGAACTTCAGAATTGTATAAACTTGAAGCTTCAGTCATTTAGACTTCACAATCCTGTCTCCTTTGAGAAGCTTTATTTTGAACCTGGATTTAAAAACTTGATATACGACAATAATGAAAAAGTTTGACAAAACTGAAATTGTCACGAGTTGCAATTTCCTGAGAAAGTGTAACAAGCAAAAAATATTTGTCGGGAACTGTAGGAACTTTAAATGGTACACGAAATTCCCATAAATTACAGAGACTTTCGTGCAGCTATTCGCGGTTGGAAACGAACGAGATGTCCTATTGATGCACACTCGCGTCGGCATTTGTTGCTCACGAAACAGAACAAATGGTGGAGGGTAATTAATTTACGTGGACAAAACCAGTAACACGTTCGATGCATGCAACCAGCGTGCAGAGGGGCCTTTTCTCACGCGATATCCCGTGATATTCCTATCGAACATCGTGTACGTACACACATGTGGACTCGTCTTAATATTCCATGATGTTCCTTCGATCGTCGTGTTTCATCGCAGGTGTCTCGATCCTGCCCACGTAGGAAACGTGTTCTCTTACACATCTTCGTTTATACGTCAACAGAGTACTCACTTTTTGCTCTGCGGAGGACAAACTTTTTTCAACTTCATCAAGTTTTGTTTTGAGATGTGTGTATGAATTTTGCCGTGGAAGCTTCGGGAGTTTTGGAATTTGGGGAGATGGGGATTTGGAAATTTAGGGACATGGGAAATTGGGGATTTGGGAATTTGGAGAGATGGGGAATTGGGGAATTGGGGATTTGGTGATTTGGGGATTTCGAGATTTGGGAATTTGGGGATTTCGAGATTTGAGGACATGGGGAATTGAAGATTTGGGGATTTGAGAATTTCTAATTTTTCGGACTTGGAAATGTGGGAATTGGGGAATTTAGAGATTTGGGAATGTAGGTATTTGGGGATATGCTAATTTGGGAACTTGGCAGTTCTGGAATTTGGAGAATTGGAAGTTTAAGATTTTGGGGAGTTGAGTACTTAAAAATGCAGGAATTTGGGGATTTGAAGATTTGGACATGTGGAGATTTGGAACTTTGAGAATTTCAGAAACTTAAGAATTTGTGGTTTGTACATTTGGAAACTTGAGTACTTTTAGTACTTGCAGAATTCGGAATGTAAGAATTTTGGTACTTGAAGAAAAAGAATCCCTAATTTATAGCCTAGTCCATGAATTTAGACTTTCTTCAATAACTCCTCAATTTCATTCACAACAATCTCTCAAAAAGCGTATCTACGAACATCGTTATCAGACATTAAGCAATCATCGAGATATTAAGGTTGTAAGCGACCGAAAGTTAATCGAGTAAAATCAGATCGAAGACGTGGATGCAATTAAAAGGTGGCACGAGGCCGCAAATGTCAAACTTGGCACGAAAAGTGGGACGTACACATGTTTCTGGCGTTCTCTCGGAGAAACAGCTGTCTCTATTCGTGGTGAATCCCTTGGCAGCAGGAAAATTAGGTACGGATTCCTCTAGTCTCGATCGGAGATGCCCGTCACGAATTAGCATTTATATCACCGTGGTACCGTGCAACGAGGTGGAAATGGAATATCCAGAACGCCGTGTAGAGATTCAGCCGGTCTTCCCGCTGCGAATTAATACATCCGTGGCTTCTCCAACTGAAATCGATCGCCTTAGAACTGCTAATTTTCTGTCCGACTTAATTAATCTTTTGATCTATCAATTATTTCGTTCCGGCAAATGGATTACGCTTGTTTACTTTTCTATCAAATGTGATGCAATCTCATATTTCAAACCTGCTTCTTTGGGTGGAACTGAAATTTCAGTTAGTTAAGTTTGTAGTCTAGTTTGATTTCTGGCTGTCAGTTTATGGAGTAGTGTGATCGAAGGATTTAGGCTAACTCTGAATAGGTTCAGTTTTACACTTAGGTATCCATAGGTTAGATACCTACTTGAAGCTAAAATTTAGTTTAGACTTAGGTTCAGAGGTTGACCTAAGGTCCATCTGTGAACTTGATTAACTCTGACTAGGTTTAGACTATTTAGGTACCAATTAGATCAAGGCTAGAGATAAAATTCAAGATAGTTACAATTTTTCAAGCTTCATATGAGCATGTTTTCTCCACACGGACAGTTGATTATTTCCCTCCACATCGCATGTTAATAAAAACGGTCAGCACCGAAGCATCCTCCACGCAGTTAAGGTTGATCGATTTCGTGTCACCGGCAAACATCTATGATCCTCGTGGGAGTTCGAGAATCGAATAACACGTTGTGTTGCACAAGCTGTTTGCTTCCTTTCCGGGCAGACGGTTCGCGAAGAAAATGAATCACTAATTGCGTGCATCGTGAAAAGAGAAAAAAAAACGTACCGTCCGGAATCGGTACAACATGATTAATGAGAATTGTCTTGCTAATTACCGTCGAAGCTTTCTCTTCCACTTTCCTTCGCTTTTATTTTCTTGAAATCTCTTTGATGTCTCAAACGGGACTGCAATTCGATATACGCAAAATTTCTTAATCGCCAAATTACGTGAAATCACGCTTCGTAAGTGGGTTATGTTTGTGCAACTGCACGACGCATGTGGTGCGTCAGACTTTTTTCTCGATATAATAATTTCTTACACGTCAAATTACGTGAAATTACGCGGTCACAAGTGAGTGATACAATTTTAAAATTTTCAAAATTGCAAAGTTTAGGCAACTGTACGACACACCTGGTGCGTCAGGCTTTAACATATGTTTCTTCATACATACATTCTTACATTCTTATAATAATGTATATGTGCTATTATGATATTATATATATTAATTCTTATTAGAAGAATAAAATAGTGATTAGTGAATTATTGAAAGTGACGAATTGCGAGAAGTTTGATTAATTTGAATGTAAAAGTTATGGTGTCCGACGATAACGAAAGATTTCGGTGTTTTCTTGCGAACGCGTAACGACGCGCAAATCACCGTAATCTGGTATGCGAGTGCGGTCGTAGCTTGGGGTCAATCGTGCACCATCATCGTTCCACGTTACTATTAGGATGTTTACCATGGACCACGCGTAAATACGAGCGAACGTGAACAATTCTGGACCGTGGAACAATGCTTGTTCGCAGCCGCGGGCTACGAAACGTCCCCGTGGTGGCTCGTCAAAAAGGGACACGTCAGCAGTACACCCAGGATAGTCCCCTTTTTCGGTCCTGTGGGACGAATGCGACCGACCACCGGAGAAAAGATCGATGGAAACGATAAGGAGAACGTTTTTGATCGGCCGCCACGTCGCGTTAAGAGATGATCACAATGATCGGACACGTTAATTACGAGATTCCCTCGCTAGATTCTACTCGACGTCGACGGTAGCTTTGTTCCTCGGGCTTTTTCGAGAATATAGATAAATGCGATGATGGTGTAAAAATCATCGCCTCGGATCCTTAGCTGCTGAAGTTTTTTTCAAGTCTTGCAAGTTTTATTGATCCAAAGTATGATTCAAATAAGCAACATGGACCATGTACAGTTTTATTCAAAATAAATGTCAAAGCTAACAATGAAGAGGAATTATGTACTGTTTCATTCAAAGTATACTTCAAAGTAAACAAGCAAGAGAAATTATGTACAGTTTCATTCAAAATGTACTTTATATTGTACAGTGTGATTCAAAATATACGTCGAAGCTGACAATCAGAGGCTGCATTGCAGAATTTCATTCAAACTGTACAGCAAAACTAATAATCACAAGCTATATTTTTGTTCAAAATGTTTGAAATTAATAATCATGAGCTGTGTTGAATAATTTATTTCAAAATATACCTCAAAACTTATAATCACAAGCTATATTGAATAATTTCATTGAAAATATGCTTCACACCACATCTGTTCACGTGGTGTACGAGTATATTTACTCCAATGAGCGAAGTACGTGGAATTACTATTTAAACGTAAAATTATGTAAATGATGTGAATATGAAATCAACTTTCGTCGAGGGATGATAAAGATATCGATCAAGAATTTCTGATAATTTTATCACGCATCGTTTGATCAGATCTTAAGATACATTATTAGATCTTTTGACACTGTTTAATTAATTCTCTGCATTGATAAGCTGTAGTCACCTTTTTATACTAAATATCCCGCTGAGTTGCATTTATTTCAATTTTCAGTAATCTTCGTGACACGGGTGTTCGCAAATTTAAATATATTTAAATATGAAAATTTTATGAGAGATTGAGTAACTTTTTTTTAGTCTCATGTGTCCACACGTGTCGACAATGTACAGCAATAACAAATTGACAATCAGCAAGTTGATTTCATATGTTCTAAAAGTGTAACTCTTAAATTATTTTGATTTCCGAATATAAAATCTCGACAACCTTGCGAGTAAAATGATCCACATTCATAAATTATTCACGAGTAAATTTTTACACCGTGAATGATAAATAGAATTCCGTAGTTTTCCTTGAAAGGAAACTTTCACCGTAGTTCGATTCTCGTTTCCCGTTTTTTCCCTGTCGGAGGACTTCCTCTTGTCCCGTCGTTCGCTTTTCATTATCACCCAGCACGGGATCGCGCGTTCCCTTGAGTGAGACATAACCAGTCGAGAACGGGCCGGGCACCTAACAAGACGTACAAAATAAATTGAGAGACGCGAGATTAATGAAACCCCCGTAGGCGTCGGCGAGCTCGAAAGGAACGCGGCGAAAAAAAGCCCAGCGAAACAACAGAGAGAGAAATCGAACGAATCGAAAGAGAACAGAGAACTCTTGTTACGGCATTTTTGCCAGCTTCGAATCGGGTTCCTGCCCAATTGGTTAGCCTAATTTACTCCTTTTTAATTACTTCTTCAACTTCCTAATTCTCTTCTTTCAAATTCCTTTTCCTTTATCCCTTCTTCGTCTCCGACACTCGACTTTTCATGTGAGATTAATTTGCTACCGCACATTTTTAGCCAAAATATTTCAAGTTTATTCAAAGTTTTAATATTCAAGTTTGATCGAGTTGTGACAGAACTAATCGCTATAATATTAGAACAGACAAAGGAAGTTGAAATGTCATGTCAGTTGATTATGCAAATCTACTTGAACGACAAATTGAAGTGTAGTAAAATTAGGGTAAAATTGTGAGTGCGTCACGAGTGCGTCATGAACTCAGACTCAAAATAGCGCAACTAACCATGCAAATATCTCGTATTTCGATCGTTTCTGGATGAAGTTAATCTCGGTGTTAAAGAAATGTTGGTGAAACGGTAACATTTGTCGAGTGCCATTTGGCGTGTTCCTAATCGGTCAACCCCCGACGATTCACCCTTCAACGCCTCGTCCGTCATAAACGATCGTAGCGACGTTAAACGCGAAGCGTCGAATTCCGCGTTATCTCTCGAAGTGCATCGTCGCATCCGAACATTGGACAGATGGTCGTGAGCGTCTCCGGGCAGCGGGGCCTATGACAGGTTGGTCCTGGGCACAGCATTTCGTGGTTCATTTGCGGTACCCAGGGGTGCCATCTATTATTGAGGGTCAGACTGCCGGCGTTCTACCCGAAAGTCGGCCTCTCTCGACCCCTCGAAATCTATACGGAGGGGGTTGTTTACACCGCCGGAAAGAGGCGACTCGATTTAATTCGGTGATGATTTTTTAACGAGCTACGCCGTGTTCGCCTGTGACACCTCGTAGATTGCCTTCCGCGACCCGATGCTGGGCATTTTTATTTTTTTTTTTTTTTTTTTCATTTTCAACCGCCGAGCGCGTTTCGTTCATTGAAGAGCGGAATTGGTTTTTGGAAAAACGCGTCGTGAAACAATCAACCGACCAACGAACTTTTCGTTCGCGTGCACGTTTAGCGGGGGTTAACCCGCGTCGGTTAATTTCGAGTTTTTACTCTTGTTTTTCATTCCGTTTGTTTCGATTCGCTACGCTCGAAGAAAATTTTGGGGGTGTATACTGTTCCTGATTAGTATTATAGTAATTAATATATCGTGGTTAAGCGAAATTCTCTTTGTTAGGTTACTGTAATTTTTAACTTGACAAATCATACTTGACAATTCTCTAAAATTTACTTGTGGTGAAAGTATGAGTGGTCTCCCACATTCTGCAGTCGTAAAAAGTATTTTTAAATAAAGGCATAAAATATTTTCCAAAATCAAAGATATTTCAGTTGGGTATTTAAGCTAGAAGTGTGGTTAATTGCAGTTGTCCTTATCGAAGTAATCGAATAATTTATCGATTGATCAAGGAAGGGACAAAGGCAATCTTTACGAGGGATCGACAATCGTGAAAGCGCCAAATGGCAGTGGCGTATGCGGGTCTGCGGATAATCGAGCGTGAAATTTGAAAATTTTCATTATTGCCGGACCTTTCGTCTCGTTGCACACGGAATGGAATTTCGAATCTTGTATAATGCGCCCGTGAACGAGGGATTTTAATGCGTGTGCACGTGTGAATGGATCGTGTGTCACGTTTAATGATCAATTTTACATAACGATGCTCGTTTATCGGTTTCTAAAGCAAACGTGCTGCACACCGTTGTTGTACAATTTCGTTGCTGTACAGTTTAATTACACAAGACTGATTTATCTTAAAGATATCATTTTAAAAAGAGATGTTCTCAGATATTACACTGTTATTGCAGTTATTACAGCCAATAAGATTCTCCACTTGTCAACTTGTCACTTGTGTTACATTATTATAATAAATATTTTCAGTGAATTTACAGGTTGAAATCCCTTTCGGAAAATTACATCGCACTTTCTAAATGCCGTTAAAAAAACACCGAAACAAGAGGGTAGTTTTAAATGTTCCCATAATTTTTTCCCACCGCGCAGGACACGAGTTTTTAAACAAACAGCCAAATCCCAGTTACGCAGCGTTTCAAAAATAATTGCGAGAGCGTTTCGAGGCAGCAGAAGTTGTTTTCGGTGCCATTATGTCACGTCCGCATAATTAACGTTCCTTCCTCGCAATTTTCTGCACGTCCGATTACACGGGCGGGCCGGCTAATTACAATTTTCGCCGGGTAATTTAAATTATTTCAACGTTAACGTCTAAACGGGGCACCGTTCGCGCCATTGAAAAACGAAAAAAAAGGGGAAAAACGGAATAAAAATAAAAAAAGCAGCCGATGGACCGTGCTCGCCAAAAGTCCGCATCGTAAATCCTCGGACACGCTGCCAATCAACTTGATGGAGAATCGGTGTTTTTTGTTTATTCCTGGTCCCGAAACAGTACATTGTTAGCCGGAACGCGCGCTATAGCCGGTGCTATATGGGGATGGGAGAACGAGTAACACCTTCCCCCTTTTCCGTCGTTAGCTAGCGTTAAATTAGAACTGTCATGGCGGACTGAAGCGTGTACCAGGCCGAACGGAGGAAGAGGCGGACCAAGGGAAAAGCTATGCTTTCGAATATTTAAACTTACCGACGAAAACGTTCGACTCTGCCACGAAAAGTTTCCTCGTTAAAGGGTTTTCGGAAACCTTCGCAGACAACTTACAGTTGGATCTTCGGGCACAGAAATCCTTTTGTTCAAGTTTCGCTCGGAGGATTTGAAATTCGTGTTTCTGCTTTGGGTGAGAACCATTTTGAAATTTGGGTATTTTTGGGGGTTGAGGAGTTTGTGAGTTGCTAAGTTGCATTTGTAAGCTTAGGATATTGGATGTAGTTCAGTCTGCAAATATATTGCCATGCATTTCGTTACAATACTGCATGTAAACACCAAAAATATGAGCCTAAACATAACCTATATTCCGAGCAAATATTTCCTCATTTCCTCAACTCCGCTTCACGCGTCGCCCTCTAATCGCGTCCGCGTAAATTACTCACCGAAATTTATTTTCCAAGCAAACGTAAAGCAACGTCGCATCTGCGTGGAGAAAAAAACCGCACACGGTATCGCTATTTACGGCATATTTTTGCCAGCTAGAGTGATAGTGATAAAAGTATCTATAACTCAGTAAAAAAAAAGAGCGGCGAGGAACAGGCACAAATCATCCAACGGTGAGGGTGAAGGGGGGATGAATGGGTGGTGGGTGTCCCGGGGGATATCGAACGCGGCCATAAATCGCAAATCAAAACGTGTCAAACGGGCCGGCCGCGAAATTAAAAGTGACGGGCGAACGGCGTGTATTGTACGCGGTTGCATATCGGCACCGTGAAAACCGGCCCTCCATAATTGTGAGTTACGGTGATCACGCACCGGCATTTATTTATTCGCCGTGCCGCTCGTTATTTATGACGAAAATGCATCAGCGGCCTGTATCTGCCGGGACGCAACCTTCCTACGCGGTTTCTGCCATCGGTATCGATGACGCGCCGATATTTTATCGGAATTTTCGAAAACTGTCGCAGAAAACACGGATACATCCTTCGAAACCTGCCCTTCGTGTGTGATATACGTGACGATGTTCGTTATATGGCCGTGGGTACATTAAAATAGATCTTGCAATTGCCACTATTGTAAATTTTATGTTAAATATTTTCATAAGGGTTGGTTTCTTGTTTTATTGAATTGTACATTTTTTCTGAACGGTGTCAAAAATAATAGCGTGAATAAGAAGCAGGCCTTTATGAATTTTAGAAGGGTTGCAAGAGGACCTGCGATTTAGCAGACGTTCGAAAGTCATTAAAAATACTTGAGGCCCGTACACGTTTTACAGGTGCAATATCGTGCTGTTCGTTTTTCGCGTTTGCTCTTTAAAGTCCGCGGTTAACCGTGACTTTATAACAGGACGATTATAGTGGAAAGCTAATTTCCAACTAGCCGAGCGTCAGCTCCCTCTTTCCCGCTTTCTCTCCCTGCCCGTTCTGTTGGTAACTTCGTTAATGTATAATCCGGCCTGGCTCCCCGGGGCTGCGTTGCCGTGATATAAAATCAGTAAGCTTTAGTAAATTTCGTTTAAACAATCCAGTAAACAATTTTCCGCCGCTCTGCACGGCAAAGTAACGGCACCCTGGTGGCACCTGTACGCCGGCAACACTTTCTACCTCCCGGCGTTTACCCCTATCGTCGACAACCTACTGCAACCCTTCCGTTTCTCACCCTTTCGCGCTACGACCTTCGACTTCGCGGAATTACGATACACCGTCATCGTGGGATTAATACGATTACAGGTCGCTGCGTCACGTGTATTTCCCTCTCAAGTATATTAGATTATTTAGTTTGTAATCTTTGGTAGCGATGTAGGTTTGGTAATTACTCCCACTGTTGGGTTGATACGATACGTTTTATTTGGACCTGAATTTCTTTATTTTTGGAATTATAGTTTGGTGTCGTGTAATTTGTGACGTCACTGCCCTTATAGGATCAACCTGATTAAAGGAGTTCACTGCTCTATATTATTTTAATATGAATTTTATTTATTTCATGCTAGAATACCTCAAAATGCTTGTACTATTTATCTGTATATTATGTGATGAAGAATATTTTTATATGTGCGACATGAAACGAATTCTTATACGGCCAATTAATTTCAAGTTTCCGAGACACGTACCGTCTTCTTTCAAACGTTAATAATGTATTTTTCATTTCCCTAGAGTGATCACGAACTTCGCTGCTGCTGGAGATTCCTCCATTAAAGTAACTTCTCTTCAGTATACTTTTCGATTCAATGAAAATTTCAAGTATGTCGGAACGAAATAAGATGAAGACACTGAACAAACTTTTGAGAATCGGGTCTATTGATACCTGTAGGAATTGATCTTTCGTTTGAGAAATAGATGTTAGGAGGGTTCGGAGGTGATTGGTAGACATTGGCGTAGTTGGATTTAAAATATAGGCAGAGTGTGAATTTGTTTTTTGTTGTTGACAATTTTGGAATAGGTTTGGGACAAGTTTGGGAGAAGTTTGGAATATTTTTGGGACAATTTTTCAGTCTAGAAATTCGTAGCAAGTAAGTTGCATCGAAAGATACGTAGTATGAAATATGTGGACCGTAGCCGGAGAAAAATCCTAGTTACGTCAATGGTAGCAGGAAGCCCGTGGAATTATTTATGGGGGTTCCATATGCCGTGGCGCGAATCGCCACCGAAAAACGGACCCGATCGACCCATCTGGTCCGAATGGTGGCGATCGTAATGTCCCGGTCGGTTATCACCTATAATTTGAGGTAATATATTACCTGGTAATTCGTTGCTCATTGGTGTAAGATGCAATTACGAGTATAACGGGCGCATCCATCGCGGTGAACACGTTTCACGTTTGCCACATGTTTCCATGGATGATCGGTCGACTCTTCGGCAATTTTTGATTTCGATCTCGCCTAAATCATTTAACGACGCCACCTTACACCCCTGAATAACTTAATCCGGCAGGTGAACACCGATCCTCTTTGTTCCATATCTTTACCGTTAAATATCGAATTGCAAATACGATCTCGCGGCTTTTATGCCTTCCACGAACTTACAGTCTCTTATTTTGGTAGAGCTGAGTTTCAGGAAGCGTTTAATTGCCGCCGTTACGATCTTACCATTTTGCATCTGGTTTTCCAGTACGCGGACCGTAAAATGTTATGAAGCAATTTTTATTTATAGACCTCTATTTAGAATATTTCGGGTTAATTACGGTGTAATGAGCTTGTGATAGGTGAAACAGTCCTGATGAATTTATGGGGAGCCCGGTGTAATTACTCTGACAAATCGCAGATGGAAGCGGGAATTATTCTTAGGGGCTATTTTTACACTCTTTGGGGGCCATTCATTGGAAAATTTTGAATCAAAGATTCGTTCTAATTAGACAGTTATTAATTGTGTTTGAGTAATTTACATTCATTGGGACTCCTGATTATTATGGTTGGTGTTTGTTGGTGCAATTTTGCATCATTTTTTTTGTGGGGTTTTGGGGATCTGGGACTTGGAGATTTTGGGATGTAGGGTTGAAAATTGGGGAGGTGAAAATTTACATTTGGAAAGTCGGGAAATTATATTTTGCAGATTTGGAAATTTAAGAATTTGGAAATTGTACAACGGAAACTTCCACCCAACCAAAAGTTCCTGCACCCAAAGCCACATACACAAAAATAAAACCAATAAAATTTCTCTAAAAATAAATAATAAAAATAGATTATGATTACAATGAACTATAAAGACGAAGAAAGATGTTAGTTTCTAAGAAAATTTGAAGGGTAGCAATTAACTTGGGGGTTAAATACCTACCCCCTTTGGTTGGCGTTGGTTCACGCCGAGATAGATTAGACTCGTAATAAAGTGCTGGGGGTGTAGTCACGTTGGAAACGGTCCACGAGGGAGCCACTAAGGCACCGCTCGTTGGAAACTGGTTTGAAACAGATTTAAACTCGTTTCCTCGGGGCTGCCACGAAACTTTCTCGCGTTTTAATTAGCGAACCGCTCGCCTCTAGGAAAATCCTCGCGCTGAGCGTTCGAGGAAATTTTAAATAATCTACCCTCCTCTTCGATCTTTCGTGCTCCAATGCTGGAAAATGTCAAAGAGGACATAATAAAATTCATTCCTTTCGTTATCTAACTTCGATGAACTTCTTCGTAAATTCCAATTTTCTTTCTTCTCAAATTAAAACGATTTTAAACTTCCTTTATCGGCGTCCCTTTTCCATTCGTGTGTTTTAAAAGGTAAAGAATTTAATTTGCAATTTTTTGCTGTTTTGATGTGGAAGATTAATATTATTATTAATATCAATACTTTGTAGCCTTCTTTCCATTTTAATATATTTTTTGTGTGATAAAAGAATCAATCGTATACCCCTTTTGGGGGTAACAGGTGAAGGATATTAAAAAGAAACTTCGAAGGCTTCTAGTTTTCATTACTTTAAGGTTAATTGTATTTTACTTTTCGTTATTTTGATAATAAAGGAATTTATTCAATCACATACGTCTACTTTGCTATTCCAAAATCTGAAATTAGTGAATCGATTCGAAAATCGAAGCGAAGAAGAAATTCGTTCAGTCAGCGGTATAAAGGTAATTCGTGAGGAGAAATTACTTAACTCTCGGATGATACATAAATTAAGTCAGAATCGTAAAGGGGTCCGTGGCACAGTCGCAGCCAGTTAGCGTGAGGGTGCCCCAGGGGGCAGTACACCCCTGCTACCATCGTTTGCTATTCACCTTTCTCTCTTCCTCTCTCTCTTCTCCTTTCTCCTTCTCTTTGTTCGTCCGTCTGTCTCTTGTTCTCAACCCTTTACGATGCTGCGCCAGTGCCTAATAGAATTACCCTCGGAGCTGAAGTTAGTCGTGCCGGATTGAAATTGCCGTCGCATTTTTAAAATCTCGTTAATTAAAGCACCTCGATCGTTTCTATTGCTTCTCTTGTTCCATTAATACCGTTCATTTTCGTTTGCTTTTTAACTTTTGTTCAAGCTTGAAATTATGAAAATTGTCGTAAACTAGTTTGTGGCGCTAGTGTACCATTTTAGGTTATGCATTGATTGTATTGTATCTCGATTATATTATACAGTACATTGATTGTATACAGTTTATTGATTGTGTTAACCTATTATACATAATTTGTATTGGACTATGAATATTACACATACAAGTTCGAACATAAATTCATACAATGCTTCAATGAGAATATCCAATTGGTAAAAACATCATCATTTTTATTCATGTTCAAGCTTCAAAATAAGTGCTGATAGAACATACAGTCTGATGTGATGATTCATATCAGACTATATTCATGTCATGTTTAAAAATTCATCCTAAGTCAGGATTCACTCAGCATTCCATAACTTTACTTTCTCTTTAAAATAAAGAGAGCCTTCAAGTATTGTACAGAATTACCCCCCACGAAAAATCCCGCAATCTCGTTACCGATTCAAGGAGCAGGCCCCTGGTCCATTCGTGGTGGCGAAATTACCACGATTTCACGCGTTTCACGTGTTTAGTTGTTCGACATCCCTGCGGTGGCTCAAAATCGATGAGGGTGGGATGCAAAAGGGCCCGGGCAAAAAGCAGGTCCGAACTCCATTAAACCTTAAGTCCCGTGTGAAGCGATGCGTCATTGAGATACATGGAGATCTTCGTAATAATAATTCGAGCTGAACCCCTCCGATGGGGTTGCGTAAGCAGGGGTGCGAGTCGAATAATCACGGTGTATCTATCGCGGATTACGAAATATGTTCCCTAATCCGCGAACGCACGCCCACCGTGGCGTCGTCGTAGCCGCGGTCCCACGGGAACCGGGATTATTGTCGGCGATAAGCTAATTTTTTTCTTTTTTCCTTCTCTCCTGTTCTTGTCGTGTACCGCCACGCCGACGCAGCCCGTGAAGGGCGGCCTCCGGGAAAATTGGAAAACGACGCCGCGGCGTCGCTGCGCGGTAATAACGATGGTAATGAGACGCGGGCAGACGACGAAAAAATCGGATCGTTGTCGAAGAAACAGAAACGTATTTCGGTTTCGCACTTTTCACATGCATCGAATCCGGAGGTGTCAAAATATATGGATTGATTAGAAAGCTTGATATCCTTTGATTGGTATTTTTCACCATAAAGCCTTTCGGTTTTAATATAACACATGTACAAAACTTCTGTGGAAGTTTTTGGAACGGAACGTGTGCATGTTGAATGTGTTTTCGAAACAACTTTGTCGTATTCGCGATAGTATTCGGCTAATAAATTTTTAATGTAGCAACGTTCGTGTAATATCGTACGCGTTTCGTGTCGCATTCGTTCGCGTTTTATTGGAAGAACAGAAGTCCTGTGACGCTCATGAATATTTATTCCGCGGCGTTCGCGAAATTCGTGCTGGCAAAAATTCCGCTTAAATTTGTGCGCGGCCTAAAGCAATTTAAAAAGAATTCCTTTTAATTATGTATCGAGCTAATTACTTCTGTTATGTACATCAAAGAAAAAAGCACATCTCTTACCAACCATCCAATAAAATAATTATAACAAAATGTTAATTTTATTGAAATAAATATTGAACGATAATAATATTGATTTTCTATTGAAAGATATTTATACTAAAAATACAATCGTATATCTGGGTTATGGGAAGATTTCTCCAAAAAAAAAATTCCATCGAATGTTTTCCATTGAGCAGCTCGAAAAATGGCGACGATCATCCGTGGATGTTCTAACTCCTTATTTATTCCCGTCTAAAATCTCATTCCGGCTGAAATATTCGCTCTATACCCAACGGTACGTGCATTCGCCGTATGATTTTTCATTAAAGTGTCTCTCGCAGCTGAGATATGGTCGGCACATTGAATGTAGCTACTCCCATGAGTGAGCGAGAGAGACCGGTATAGGGGAAATTTCGCGGGATAAAGCGTGCGCACGGGAGAGAAATATAGCGGTGGATTGGTGGAAGAAGAGCATTCTGAGAGAGCGAACGAGAGGGAAACGTTGGGGCCGCGTTTTGCACAATATTGCGCCGGTGATGTACGGCCAGCTCGCTGTTCCCACGAGTGCGATAAAGATGGTGGCATGCAAAGTTATGCAGCACGAAGAGAAATGGCCGAATTACACTCCGCTTTTCTTGCAAAATTCGTTTCGCCATTACTGCCTCTCGTGCGGTTGCATTTCCACTTTCGAATCCCGCACCAAAATCCTCCTATCTTGTACATGCAATTTTTTCCCATCTTTCTTTTTGATTGCCTCGATTAAAATCTTCGCGGTACACTGTTTCGCCGATCTGGGGAATCTTGCTTTTCATTTTCCCTGTATCGAGGCACGTGAAATATTCGTTTCTCAAACGTACTCTTCATTTTCAGAAAAGGGTGCACTTTTTCTGGGAAGTGAATCTATGCAAATAATGGACTTTTACCTCTGAGAGAAATGTGGACAATTTTAATTTTGAGTCAAACATGGAATAATCTTCTGATTCAGAGACGAGGATTTGAAACCTAGGAAACGTAGAAAAAGAGTAACTATGTCTGTCCCCTTCGAATCGAAATAAATGCAATATCATCGACAATCGTCACTCTTCCGTGATGGTCCTTTTTGACACAGGAAATATCGAAAGATACCCTATTCCTTTAACAATGGAGGATCGAGAGAGGCACTCGACTTTCCCATTTCCTCGACAAACGAGCGTCCTCGCGAACCGCGACAATGGCCTGTCATCATCCTGGCACACTTTGACTGGCACGTTCGACCGGAAGTCAAGGCTAATGTGTTTGATCAGGACGACCCGACACCGACGCTGGGTCCTCCAGATTCGTTACGGAGAACTCGATATCCGCTTAAACACGTTCTCCTCGATTTCTCACGTTCGAGAATAAATATGTAGCGATGCCAGCTGCGATGATCGCGATTTTAATGGAGGAACATTAATTGCTTCTTTCAGTTGGATCTAGTACTCATGAAGTTACAAGAATACTAATTTTTAAATCACTTATAAATTGAGCAAATAACTTTCATGATACTTGTAGACTATTATTATGAACTATTGAGTTCTTATTATGTTAAACATCAGTCTATATTTGATAGCCATATCAGTTTTTATTTCATAGTCATATCAGTTTATATGTTAAAACTTAATATACCTGTGTATATCATAGATTCATTGTGCTAACCCCTGAACATACAAAACCTGTATACACCGTGTCACAAGAAGACCTCTAAGGATTCAGAGATCTCAATTTTTCTGCCAAAAGTGTCACCTTGCGATACTTTTAATTTCACAGCTGTATTTCAGTACTCTAAGCTAGTGCCTCTTCAGCTAGGGTCCATCTGAAGAGACAATCTTCTAAAAGAGAGATCTCTTATCAGAAGTCAAAAGAATCGTGCGTTCGAGCAATCGACGAATTCCACGGTTCGATTCCGCATAAAATCCGCTATAAAAATATCCGTCGGAGATCCGGGGTACCAAAAGACGAGCAGAAGATCGATAATCGAAATTCCCAGGCATTCTCACGCGTGCGAGGAGAACAGGAAGAACCGTCGGGGTCCCTGGAAGTCCATTGATTCGCGTATCATCGTAATTTCACGGCGCGTTACCTACGCGAAATAACTCGGGGGACCGTGGCCTCGTCGACGTTCTATCCGAGCTTCGGCTTTAAACAAGCCACGAAATTGGTTTACTTTTGAGCTGGAAGCCACCCCGTCTGGAGAGGCGACTTTTCTCCGTAAACGAAGGAGGGCGACAAAGGACGATCCCACGGGCTTCCGTTAGAGAATTAGCCTTTTAAATTGGATCGCCATCTCTGTGCTTCTCGAAGATCGACTCAACGAAATGGCCGCCATTTTCTTTTACTTACGGCGGGAGTACGATTTTCGGTTACGATCGATTTCGTGGACATTGAAAATCATTATTTTGCTGAACCGTGCATATATGTTCAAAGCTTTTTAATGTAACTTAATATGTTCAATAATTGATGTAATTCTGAAAGTGCCAGCTTGTAACAACCCCCAATAATATTAACAAATGAACAGCATGCAGCAACCAGCAATAATTACAACAAATCAAAAACTTACAACAACCAATAATATTAACAAATCAACAGTTTCCAACAACCCCTAAAAATATCAACAAATGAACATCTTGCAACCCCCATAAATATCAACAAACGAGCATCACAAAATTTATATATAATTTGTAAAGATTGACTAGTTTGTTCTTTCGGAAAAATCGTGAAGATTGGTACGATTGCAGAATCGAGTCCCGTAAGGCAGCTTATAGGATCTCACCCCCGTAACCTCTGTCGGTCACCACCCCCTGTTCAGGGATTGCGATAGACAGAGAAACGAATCCCAAATATATTTTCGCCAGCTTGGCAAATTCTCTGGCCTTTGGTGTGTGCGGTATCGGTGGCTGACCACAGGAGCCACCCCCTGTTCAAGCCTCTTCCCGGGGGATGTTATCCTCTTGGTCTTGGCAGCGCTTCGATCCGCAAGTAAACGCACCCTGGACGACAGGAGAGGAAAAACCGATAAATGGGGAAACTTAGATACTGCAATTTCATTATTTACGAATTTTTGATTTTGTGAGGTCGGTGATTTATTCTTGTTAGTTTTGAATTCCGATTAAGGCATTGATATGTAAGATATTTCATGTAAAAATACATTGTGCAATTGTATCTTGTTTCATGTGAATAAATAGGGTGGTTCAATGATTAAGTATTATTAAAAATTGTATTATACTATGGACATAATATATCATAAAGGAGGTTAGGTCTTGAATTTTAAAATTACAAATATGTTACAAATGATCATGACATCGAAGTCATCTACCTTCTCATTATTAATTAAATATCTTCATCGTTACTTGCAAGACTGTATATGAAATCAAATTTGTAGAAGGCAGTGTAAAAATGACAGGGTTTTCGAATCACCATCAGCAAAAGTGAGCAGAGAAGCAAAAAATAGAAAGATAGAGGGAGGTCCGGGGGTGGTCGACAGCAAAAGTGTACGTGGAGAATCAGGCTGAAAATCCCGTAATACGTGTATCTACATAGCCAATAGAGAGAGGGGTCGTTGCGTAGCCCGCGGCCGAATTCCCATGGGTACCATAACGGGCCGTCCCCACCCTCGTGACACCAGAATACTAGGTCCGCGAGAATAACGGGGTCCCCTTTGCTGTTATCGCGTACCAGCCACCAGGACCATATGGACAAGTGCATACGCGTTAAAGACAACCCCCTGTTGTTCGTGGTGGTTGCTTTTTAAACGATTTTATACGGCTCGTTGTTTCGTTGCTTTATTCTCGCCATCTTGTTAACCCTATCGTGCGGTATTTCGGAAAGATTTATACCTTTGTTATGTTCAATAATTTCATAGGAATCATGAAGAGTCTTTTCTAATTTCATAGGAATCATGAAGAGGAATTTGCAATTCGATATTTCTCAGATTTGAAATGAGAGATGTTTAACCCAATTGAAGAAAATATAAAAAATTGTCGGAGCAATCGGAGGAAATATTTACCGGTCGAAATATCTATAAAGAAAGAAAAGAAGAAATGGACATAGGGGGATGAAGAAAGGAAACGTGACGATTCTTTCTGATTTCCAGCGGCGGGTGTGAGTAGACGCGAAAACGATATCGCGTCTACGTATCCCTCGAGGGGTGCGATGGTTATTTTTATTTATGAGGAAACCACCATGAAAAGGGAGCCAGCGACGGGCGACAAAACCCCGTGGCAATCTGTTGGGATTTCCACAAGTTGAATTCGCTTGGTCGGCATGTTCGGGGCGTGTCAAAACTTAACGATAATCGTGTTTCCTTTTTCTCCGTTGGCCAACCTGAAATCGAATCCCCCGTAAACGGTCGGTTTCGATTTGCAAATTCTATCGGTTCGTTAACTTTCATCGGGCGTTTCGTTGCCGATCGCCGCGCGAATTTGCGTGCCGATAATTGAATGTTCGTCGCGCTGGGAAATATTCCTGTTAATTATTATAATGTATTTTCGTTCGCACGAAGGTATTATAAGTGTTTAATACGAACGGTTTAAATAAAATAAAAGGTGAACTATATTCACCCCTCCTGTGTTTTCGTAGCAAAATTTATTCAGCTACTTCATGCAACAATTTATGTATATTACTTAACAATTTTCTATGTTGGTACATCATGTATGTAGATAACAGTGAAGAAACATTAATGATAATTAAATGAAATAATAAGTGAAAAAATCATCCCTAAAACCTAGATAACCTTTAGGTATAAACTTGTAACATAATCATTATTATAACAGTATTAAATTAATGTAACAGTAATTTAAAGTAACGTACCGACGAGAGCAGAAGTCAACGACGTAGGATTCAGTTATGAGAGGGTTAATGATTAAACTGTGTCGATGAATCACTTTCTGATACTTTGTTGCGATTATTTCTCGACGATACGGATCAGTTGATGTATCTCTCAACGACAAAAAAAGCGATGGTTAAAACGATCATATCTTCTGTCCCTTATCTCTCGGACTCTTCTTTCATAGAAAAAAAGGGACGAACGAATATTTCTTAAGCTATAATCTCCGAAGAACGTTCCTTGGCTCTGTCTTGTTACGAGATAAGGGGTTAATTAATTTCGCTGCTAATTGCTACCTAACACGACTGTGTCTGCGCTAATTGCTGCACTTCGTTATGTTTCTTGATATCGTTGCTTTCAAATGGAGGTATATACATTTTTCAGTACATTAAGTACACGTTTACGCTTCCTGAAATTAACTACTTTTTTAATGATGCGTGTTGAGACAACGTTAGGGGCATTTAGGAATAAATTTAGTATTCAGAACAATTTCATAATCTTCGGGATTTTGAGGGATTAGGGATTTTTAGTTATCGACTGATTGGGGGTTAATTTTAGGATTTGTGGTAAATTGGGGAAGTAAGGATTTAGTGATTTGAGAATTTGGGGATTTAGGAATTTGGGGATATAGGAATTTGGGGAAATAGGGATTCGGGGGTTTAAGAATGATGAAATATTGGAATTTGGGGATATAGGAATTTGGGGATATAGGAATTTAGGGATATAGGAATTTGGGGATATAGGGATTCGGGGGTATAAGAATTATGAAACATTGGAATTTGGAATAGTGATCCATAAGTCTTTCTAAACTACAGGGCAGTAACAATTCCTGAACAATAACGTAAGGTTTTCCTCAGCTCAATTCCTCGACAATCGATCGGTATTCAAGGTCGAAAATTTCAACCCTTCCGTATCGCGTCGATGGCCCGGTAAGATTCGCGTTTTCACCGATCTTATCGCGAATGAAATATTCGCGGAAACCCCGACGAGAATTCTCGCGCGTCTCCTCTCGGAGATCTCGCGTGTCCGTAATTGGCCGTTCGCCAGCTCCTCGAGGTTGGAAACCGGTAACGAGAAGAGGAAATTTTTTCACGAAAACGATTCCTCGTTGCTGCCATGAAGACGTGTAGCGTCGAATCAAACCGGCGCTGGACTAGACCTATTTGCGTTTCGGTACACGCCATTATTCGGCGTGTTTGCACGTAGGATAATTTAATACAGTATCGTCCGGGTACAATATGGAAATTCACCCCTCACCCTCTGAAACACTTCTTTTTCGTTAATGTTTTTCAATATTTCTTACATATGGTGATTTCGAACAATTTTGTTATTAATTCAATTTTGTAATCAAGATGTATTTTGAGGTTTTTGAAGATATTTTTACTGTTGCTATCTTAAAACTTTTTAGTTGAAATATTTGCTAAATTGTTTTAAGATTATCTGTTCCATTATGTTTATACATTATATGTATTTAGTTACACTATTATTAATTGTATTAAACTGAATGATGAATGGGTCTTCAAGTGCAAAAGATTCAGAACTTTTAGTAGAACATATCTTTTATTCAGAAGTTCTGAATATTTAGAAAATTTGAGGTTATACACATTTGTATCGATTTATAAACAAATAAATAAATTCATGAAAGTAAAATATGTGAAAGATTTTAAAATTCTAGCAGCCTCTAATCAGCTTTTGATCAGTACAGTTATGAATATTTTCACAATTTGAGGATGACTATAGACATTTATAGTTCGTAGATTTATAGATGTGTAAATAATTCAGGGAGATAAAATGTGTGATAGAATATATGAAGTATATTTTAAAATGCTATCAGCATAGTCAGTTTTTGTTCAGAACAGTTATGAATATTTATAGAATTTGAGAACGAAAAGCAAAATATGAAATATATTTTAAAATGCTAAATGATGAAATGGTCAGGTGGTGAAATGTATGAAATTTTATCTGAAATTTGAATACTATGAAATATATGAAAATTTTACAAAGAAGAAATGTCTGAAATTTCAATATATCAAAACATATGTAACATATGTCAAAACATGTGCACACATCAAAATATATTTAGTATATCTGAACAAAAATTAAGTAAAAATATATGAAATATTTTATATCTTGTTTAAATCTCAAAGTCTGAAAATTGAGTATATCTAAAAATATGTGAAATGTTGAAGAGAAAAAATGTAGTGTCTGAAGGGGTAGTAAAACTGTATGATAGAAGTGTCCATAAATTTATCACTGATTTATCCTTGGACTAAGGGGAGCATAAGGAGTGGGATCATTCGAATCGACATAATACGATATCGTAGTGTATCGAATGGTGGGTGGAAGTGGTGGTTGATCCGCGTGTAATTCATTGTATGATCATAGGTCGCTATGGTCGCACGATTGTTCCGGGGTTAGTGGCGTCTGGCAGGGTTTGAACGTCGCCATCTATCCTTCTATTTGTTAGCGGGCTTAGCAAATCACCCCAACGAGCTTACCGTTGCCTTCGAACGAGGGTGCTAAGCCGTACTTTTGCGCGTCTCGTGTCTCCTTCGCAATATCCACGCTAATTTCGGATCAACTTCACCGTAGCCGTGACATTTCGATGATAATCCAATAAGCGAACTGCTACGAATACCAACATTTTGTGCTAGTGATATGTTTCTACATCTTCCTATTTTGAAATTTTTAAGTTTGAGAGTTTTCAAGTCCTCATATTTCTTAAAATGCAAAATTGACAAAACTTCAAGACCCCAATTGTCTAGAAGTCCCAAAACTTGCATCTTCCAAATCTAACCTTGAAAATCTAGAATTGTAGAAATGGGAAAATGCGAAAGTTCCAAACGAGCAATCCATCGACACGAAACTATTACCCCGACTCTATATTGGGAACGAAAAATTTTAATGGATCAATTTCCCTCGTACAATTTACGCTTTTATACTTTTCTTTGGTCAACGATCGGTTGTTATTGGCAACGTTCGCTCGGCGCAACGATAGATCGAAGATCCAAGAAACCGCTAGGTACGAAAATTGTGTTATGGCAAATACGATGCACGCTTCAGCGTGTACCATCGGATTGACATAATCATAAGGAGTGAAGGATGCAGTTATAATCGTATTCTCGTTCCACTGTAATTTCCTTTTTACCAAACTGGCACGTTATATATAGCAAAGTAGCAACCGGTGATTTGTATAATAACGAAAACTGCTTGCTGGAAAATTATATAAATCAAACGATCAGTATTCGAGATCGAATAAAAGGACCATCTTTTCCTTTCTCTTAAAACGATCCTTGATCCTTGTTTGAATTAAACAAAAATATATTATTAAACCCTTCGTTGCATGATTTTTTCAATTTTGAAAAAACATACGTATGTGTACATATGTACGTTAAAGTGAAATTTCTCAACCAGAGAATATGACAAGAATTGTATATCGCCACAATAATGAAACAGCACAAAATTCGATGTATATCCAGGGCTGTCAAGAAATCTCGTAAATCGCCGAAAATCGTCCTCTTGATCCAGTAAATCAGACCGTAAAAAACGCCATGAAATTTCACGGTGCTGTGCATGGTGGCGCGAGCCCGCCAATTTAAAGTTACAAATTCGGCCATAAAAGGAGCGTGGTTCGAAGCGGTTCGGTCACGCGTACCGTTTAGAAAGGGAAAAAGAAAGAGAGAGACAAAGGGAACGGATGATAAAAGAGACGCTTAAAAAAAAATCAGGAACGAGAGAAAAGAGGGGGATGATTTCGCGAGGTCGAAGGAGAGAAGAGGACGAACCTTCGAAATTTCCACCCTCGCTCGACAATCGAGCTCGTATTTTCCGATTAGAGGGTGGCATTCACTTATAAGCCATACCATAACACTTGTCCGCCGGCTGTTATGAGCCCTTACAGGTTCGGCAGCAAGGGGTGAGCGTTCTCCTCCATCGTGTTGCCGACGCTGACGACGCGCTGCGCCGCGACGCTGCGTCCAGGGGGACAGATTTACGGCCACCTTGGGTACTGATTTACCAGAGGTTACTTACGAGCTTGTTCGCCGAATGGACCGCGTTGCAACCCCTAAAACACGCAGATACACAACCTACGAATTTAGTTCGCCACATGTTACATGCATGATATGCGCTCCGAGTGCTCCGTACTCAAATCTACAAATACAGAAAGTCATTGAAATATTTTTAGGGACACTTTTACATATTACTATGTCTAGTCAATTGACAAGTTTGTTTGCAAAATTTTACACGTTTAACCCTTTGTAATAACGTGACGCACTCGTGACGCGCATTACTGTCGATACTGTAGGAATTTGGAAATTTAGAGATTTGGGGGGATAGGAATTTGGAGATCTAGGAACTTGGGGATATAGGAATTGGCGAGAATTGTAATTTGGGGGATAGGAATTTGGGGATTTAGGAATTGGGGAATATTGAAATTCGGAGATCTAAGAATTTGAGAATACTGGAATTGGGGGGATAGAAATTTGGGGGATAGGAATTTGGGGATTTAGGAATTGGGGAATATCGAAATTTGGGGATATTGGAATTTGGGAATATTGGAATTGGGGAGAATTGGAATTGGGGGGGATAGAAATTTGGGGGATAGGAATTTGGGGTCTAGGAATTGGGGAATATCGAAATTTGGGGATATTGGAATTTGGGAATATTGGAAGTTGGGTATCTAGGAATTGGGGATATAGGAATTGGGGAACATCGAAATTTGGGGATATAGAAATTTGGGAATATTAGAATTGAAGAATATTGAAAGGGTATCTAGAAAGTTGGGGACCTCGTAATTTGGGGATGTAGGAATGGAAATTAGAATTGGGGAATAACCTGTACATCCCCAAAAAGCAGGAAATATCTGAAAGGTAGTGAACAGCATAAACACGGTATTGGAATGAGTATACCGATCGGATAATGACCTTCCATGGAAGGTTAGGTTGATGGCAGCAAAGGGGAGGGGGTTGATCGCCGTAAATTCAGTCTCCTCTTTCGAGGTTAAGGAAGATTCACCGTCCAAAGGGGGAGGTGGAGAAGAAGAAAAGAGGTGACCAGGGTAGAATGAAAGGATGCTCGTAACAAATGGTCGTTTCCTCGAGGGGTGCCATGCTCCAACTCGTCTAACAAGGTGTCGGACGCCCCGGGACGCTTGGCTTTCATCTCGACCGACTGGGAATCGACTTTATCTTCATCTCGATGCGAACACTCGCGCCGTGAATCCCGAGTGAATCACGTACTCGAATTGATATTACCGCCGGATTCCGTCTTCTTTGTCGTCAGGTGTCTCTATCACCCGGGACCCGCTAAATTATTCCCGGACATAATCGACTGTCCTTACACCGCGTCGCCATTATTCCCGCTTGATTTATTTCATAGCCGGATTAACGCTAATGGCGTAACACCGCTTTCCCTCGCGATGCAAATGCGTTAACGTCGTTTCCGTCCCGCTCTTATCGGACCCGTTGATTGCATCCGCAACGAACGCCAGTTGCTGCGTCTACTTTTTTATTTCTGATGTTTCTGCTCTAATACGAGAATGCCTTATTAATTCTACCACCGACGATTAATCGGACCTTCGCTAACCGCAATCACGTTTCTGTCCAGCCACCCCCTTTAAACTGCATTCTAAGACGCTTGCAATATACACATTTTTACGTTTATGTAATTACTCACCATTTTTTTTGACCTTGCGTTCTTTTTTGACCACGAGATTTTTTTGCCTTATGCTCTTTTTACCTTGCGTTTTAATTCACCGTGGTTAAATTTTGTCTGATGTGCGACATGGGACTCGATGTGGAGGATGTTAGGGTAAAGAATTTTGAACATTTATCATTATTTTACATTTTTTATAACACTCATGAAATTTTCATTGAAATAATTATTCTTTCACATAAATTTTATTCGAACTTCCTTAAAATGACTCTGGTAGAAGAAACGAAAATTTTACACGGAATTTCCCAAAGACAAAATTTGACATGTAGTAGACATTCGCTTTGATCCCGGAATAAAAACGCAAAGCGAATTGACGACGAATAATTGCCGGTTTGCCGATGGTGCGAGCGATACGTCTTAAAATAACATCTGCCAGCGAAACAAGTATATTAGCGGAGTGTGGTGAAGCCGGCGAACAAAAGTATGGAAGGGAAAACTATGAGGAAGAGAAGAAATAAAAGCGGCGGAGACGGTCAGAACAAAGGAATGGCCGACTGTACCGCGTACACGAAATTAAAATAAACGGCGGCAAGAAAGCGTGCCTTCACCCTTTCTTTCTTCCCTCGCTGTTATGGTCTGCTCCGCGAATTTTATTGTGCCATTTAAGTCCTACGATGCCATTTTTCATCGTAAAATCTTCGCAGTCGATTCAAATTTATTTTAATTCATAAATATCACATGGTCAGATATACTGGTTTATCAAAATTCATAGATAAACGAAGATTCTATGTAAAAACTCTTGTCTATACACGTTTGTATAAAATTTTTGGACGAATCTTCGAGAAGTGTACTTTTGTGATTAACTTTGTACCGAATCAATTACGTAATTATTTTTCTTAATATTTCGCATGTAAGATTTGAGCGATCTCTGTTCAATTTACGAGCAGCGTTCTCCTCGTTTTTCTCGCCAGTCTTTACGACGCCCAGTCCGAAACGTTTTCTTCATTCTGCGACACACACTGAAACACACACGGATGGTACAACGCTCGGTACAGAGAGGAGAAATAACAAGGATGCTCGCCATAATGAAGACCTCAAGGCGCCGCGCCTCTGTGATAATTACAGGGAGCCAACCTTACAACCTTCTAAAGGCTTAAATGTTAAACGTTATACGTCCCGACACCACTACGGTAGCTTTTATGCTCCGACAACTTGCCTCTTTCCAACCCTCTCGTCTCCTCTCTTTTCATCCCCGTTCCGCAACATCCCCCTCGAGTCGCATTTCTCATCGCGCGGCCAACAATGCGCCAACCGCTTTTCACGGATGCTGTGGAAGCTCGTATAAATATCGTTTCTTTGACGTGGAAACATTTCGCGGCCGTGCTCTTTAATTACGCCCGTTTTGTCCGACTTGCAATAGCAATTATGCACCTTTCCGTACATCCTACGACGTTGCAACAACATCTCGAGTCTCGGTATCGTTCACTGTTGCCGGTCGGCCATTTTGTGATAATAATATGAAGCTTACATAGTAATTTTCTGTGAGTCCTGAGCTTCAAATTGATCACTAACGCTGTCTCGTGTTTTACGGCAAATTTTATGGGTTCCCATATCGATTACTGTTCATTGATAGTTGTTTTGCGTTGGGAATAAATTGCATTTCATCTTATTCATCTTGTTATTTTATCATTTCATTTCCTTCAAACTTCACAGTTTTCCAAACTGATTTAAACTACAGTCGGCCATTTTGTTTTAGATATATGAAGGAGTTTGGCTGATAATTTTCTACCAGTTTCAACCTTTAAATTAAGTTTTGTGCTTCTATTATGCAATGTAACCGTGTCAGAAATCATAGCTATTTTATATTAAAAATTATTAATGTGGAGCTTAATCTTCAGTACACTTAATTTGATATATCATAAGTGCCATTTTGTTACTTTTCTGTCATCAAACTTTATCCAACGTTTCATGGTTTTTCTTCATAATCAAATAAAAATCAAATTTTGCAACGTGATAGTTGCACGAAAGATGTTAAATTAAGTCGAGCATATTTGTAGAAAAAGAGGGAGAGAGAAAAATGTTATAAAACGAGGATAATCTGTAAGTGTTCAAGGCAGGCGGAAACGTCCATCCACATGCTAAAGGACGATTTCCGGTTTCTCTAACGATCGTCAAAGGTGTCTCGTGGACGGGACGCTTCGTTCCGCGGAGCGTATCGGGGCGTGGAACACGACACAGCCTCGGTTTGCAGGAAAATCATGTTCCGGCAGGCAACAGGAATTCGTACGGGCCGCCATATTTCAGTTAAAGCGTGCGGGGGTGGCGTTCAATGCCTCCGATCCGGGTTGCCATGGCAATTAATTACCTTCATCCCTTCCCGTGGCCATAGGTACGCCTATAACGGGTGTACTGATCGCGTTCGAAAGATATCCGAATCTGTCTCGGCCAGAGCTGAACCGTAAATACGTTAATTACCAACGACCAGCTCCCGTGCAAATTACTAATGAGGTTTTCGTCCACCGTAAGAAATCTAACCATCATTTCGAGCGTGCACATGGTGCGAACACTGTTATACACTCGTGTTCGTGATTTTGGGAACATTTGGATTTCGACTCCATTTTGTTCTGATGCTTAGATCGACTCATTGAAATTAAAGACGACGATTTAATTTCACTTTTTATGTCATGTGATGTCATTTCATTTTTAATTACATTCAGTTTCATTTTTAATTTGACTTAATTTTATTTTCAATGCGACCCACTTTTCTAATGCAATTTAATTTCATTTTGTCCTCGTAATTTGAGATTTTGTAGCTTTTTGGAGGTGGAGCTATTTAATTATCTTTTTTTCCTTGCTAACAGTAGGTGAAATTAGAAGTTTTATAGTAATTAATAGTATGAAAGAAATTTGTTGCTCCATGATGAGTAAAATTTGTTTCATTCGATTTTGTGTTACGGTGCAAACTTTGAAATTATTTAATAGTAGATGAAAATCGACTACCACTCACTGTAACTGAGCGTCAGCTATGTCATACTAAGAATATGAAAAAATAGTTTAAGTAGTAATTTTCTATAAATCTTAAGGTCTAAATTGACAGGTCAGAAATGTTAAATTTGATTAAGATTGAGGCACAAACATCCGGTACAAAGTGAACCTAATGGCTGAAAATCGACCACTCACCGTAACTGAGCGTCAGCTATTTTATATAAAAAATGTGAACAAATAACCTACGTAGTAATTTTCAGTGAACCTAGAGCTACAATTTGACGGGTTAGAAATTAAGATTGAGACACAATTCGGAAACACCCGGTACAAAGTGAACGTAGTAAATGGAAACGCGGCTTTTCCCCATAGTAGCTACTGGAGATAATAGTGTAACTGATAGTAGTGGCTAACTGGAACCCTCCCTGTCGACTTTCGACATTTCTCTTACCATTTTCGACCTGTCCCTTTTCCTCGAGTAATTTTCGGTTTCCCAAGGCTATCATTATCGGCCGAAGAAATCGTCCGGCGCTATCTGTCTCTGTATCTCCATCAATTTATTTCGGTCGTCTTACTTGACGAAGCTATTTTATCGAAATTACTACTTTCGTTATATCCCTTTCGTCGACAATTATTCACGAATAACTGGAAAAGTTCCATTCTCTAAATTATTAACACCTGCGTATCTTAAACGAATATTTTACATTACATCCAGTGGTTGTCGCAAGATTGAATTACATTAACCAAATTACAAAACCGTATTTTTTCAAACTAGTCTATTTTTAAATAGACTAAAAATTCGTGTAAAACGATTAGTCGCGATTAATTCAAGCGTTATTCGTTACAGGTGAGTTATTTCACGGTTTGGCAGAAACGCAGAACGAAGTTTCGAAAGGTTCCGTCCTTAAAGGGTTAAGGGGTTAACGCGTTCCTCGTTCGTTCAAACGAGCTGTTGGCTCTCCCGTGCAATGTTCGTTAAAAAGCAAGTTTCTGAAATGATGCTTGTTTCATTCGGCGACCAGCCACGTCTCAATAATCGTTGCGGTCTTTCACGTCATCGCGAGCAAGCGTAAAATCGTAATCCAATTTGTCTGCGGATGCCGTGGCCAGGTAGATGAAGTCGTCGCGCACCTTCCAGCCTGGACCGAGCGTTTAATCATCATAAATTTCGCGAGAAAACCGCAAGCCATCGCTCTCTCCGCTTTGTTCCTCTTCTTCGAGGACCACGAGCCCGCTCGAGACGCCTCGCGTGCTTCCTTAGGCGTTTTTAACAACGATTTCACTTCGACGAGCTGTACAGTCCGCGCCAAATCTGGTTACCCTAGGGAGATTATCACGATGATGTTGGAGGAACGTTCGTTTGGTGATTTTTATGATTCGTAGAGAATTTTGGGGTACTGGAGTTTTGGGACGGTTCGTGGAGGGATGTGGGAATCTAGGGAATTTAGGAATCAGAATCTAGGCAATTTGTTGAGTAGCAGTCTTTAGATCTAGGGGTTTGTGGAGTATTAGATGAGAATTTTGGGAAGTGGTTTGAATTTGGGTATGTAGGAATTTAGGGACCTAGGGATTTGAGGATCTAGAGATTTGGAGTTTTAAAAATTTGTTGAATTAGATATCTAGGGATTTGAGAATTTGTAGAATTTTCAAAGCTTGAAAAATTTGGAAAATAGGAAAGAGAAACTTAAAGAATTGAAAATGTTGGAAATTTTCAAGATAGAAAATTTTGAAACTTTAGAATATTGTAAGTTTAACCTGGAACCTATTTTTTTTTTAACCTTCTAACCTTCTAAAACCTAGAAATTAAAAAATTTGAGAGTCAGAAACCTGTTGAAATGGAAAATTAAATATCATCACGAAGTACAGCACTATAATTATCAGATTCCTAAAATCATTCCCACGTCAGCTCGAAAATCCGTGAAACACACGAAGCAAGAAATCTATTCCATTTATTTGTCATCATCAATCTATACGGCGACCAATTTGACCCTAGAAATTACCAAATTTTTTTGTCACGCCTAAAAAGAGTCCGTAGTAACCGTTATCCGTTCTCAATTAGATTCGAACGATATCACGGTTAAATAAATACCGGTGTGGCTGTCGCTGGGAATCAAACGATTGATTAATAGATACTTTCATCCGACTCCGCGTAAAAAAAAACAAACGAAAACAGTTGGCAAGGAAAAAAAAGGAAAGTGTCTTTGCCGGTACAAAACATACTCGCGGGAATAAACCAACAGTAATTAATGAGAGTAATTTATAGAAGTATAATTAGAAGAATGATTTATAGAAACTCTAATCCGCTGCGGGCAGTACACGGGTAATTTGTATCGCGTGAAACGTGTAAAGCCGGTTTTGAATGATTGTGGAGGAAGAAAGAAAAAAAAAGAAAGAAGGATGAAAAATAAGGGAAGAAAGCATCGCTTCGAACGAAACGGAAAAATAGATGTATCACTTGTGTTTCACGTGTTCGTGGCTATACCTTAAGCTCGATATTCATCGCGCGTAAACCGCCTTACGACTCTATCGTTCGCCACATAATAATTATTCAGTCGTTACTGTCCGTCTACCGTATTTTTCCGTTCGATCCGCGAGGGTAATTTGATACGAACATGAGCATTTCCAGCCGGTTACGTTTTGACGCGAGCACTCATTAACTTAATATATTGGAAGTTATACATCACCGATCGTCCTTTAATTCACTTTATCTTCATCGGAATTCGTCGAAGGGGAAAAAAAATCGAGACGATTCCGCCGAAATCATTACGAAAATGGTCGCATAATGACACGGCGGGGTGTGTCGTTATCGAATTAATAATTATGATGATTTCTTTTCGCGCGCATGATTTACTGACCGGTAAATCAGTCATGTCTTTCGGCTTTTTTAAACGCGTCTTGCGAACTGAACGCAGTTTAACATGCAATGCAATGTTGAACAATCTTTAACGTCGAATAAACTTTTTTCTATTTAATGATAATTTGTTCGTTTAACTATTCTTTCGAAGGTGTCTTCAACATGTAGAAATAATGATACGGGGCGGTACACGCGTACGGATACACCACCTTGAAATTCTACGCGTAGAATTATCAATGCGTGGTTATTCTACGCGTAGAAGTAGCAACGCGTGGTGATTCTACGCGTAGAATTTTGAACGCATGGTAATTCTACGCGTGGAATGTTGAACGCGTGGTAATTCTACGTGTAGAATTTTGAACGCGTGGTGATTCTACGCGTCGAAGTTTGAACGCGTGGTGATTCTACGCGTAGAAATAGCAATGCGTGGTAGTTCTACGCGTAGAATTAGGAACGTGTGGTGACTCTACGCGTAGAACTAAGAACGCATGGTAATTCTACGCGTAGAAATAACAACGAGTGGTGATTCTACGCATCGAAGTTTGAACGCGTGGTGATTCTACGCGTAGAAATAGCAATGCGTGGTGATTCTACGCGTAGTAATAACAACGCGTAGTAATTCTACGCGTGAAATTTCATACGATAAAAATTCGACGCGTGGCTATTAAACGCATGGCAATTTAACGCGTGGAAACTAGCAGAAATACAACATATAATAATTTAACGTTTATAAACGCAACGCGTGATTTAACGAGCAGAAATGCATCGCGATAACTCAGCACATAGCAATATAACCCGGCAAACTATTAATTTCTAACGAAAACGAGAACTCCCCTCAGATTATGCTGAATGCCCGAAATTTGTTGTTGTCGTTAAACGTTCGGGCACTTGATCTTCGTAACAGGCAATTAGCAAACGTTCGAACAAAACAATTAATTTTACTCCCGGGGTAGAGTCTTACGTGCGCCAGAAATTGGCCGACATTCGAGTTACCCGAAGCTATAATTACACGGAATCCTCATAATTAACCGTAACTGTGTAACGAACGTGTTATTAACAACGAGCCTCGAAAAAAATCACGTTATTAAGCATCGATCACGTACGGTTTAAGTTTCGAAAGTTCTTTACGTTCTTCGTCATTTCATTCCTTGTTAAATGATCATAATTTTATACAAGTATACTATTCGTCGAAAACAACATGAATTATCGATTTCGTGTCGGACATACTTGCGGCCATATAACGAGACTATTTTATATGCAATCTTAGGTATTTTTTAAATAATTCCAATTATTTCAGGTTTAGTTTTTTTAATTTTGGAAAAGAATGTTTTAAAATAGAACATTTGAATGACTGAAAATTTAAAATTGCTGATAAATCGAGCAGACTGAACTGTATGTAAATATAAATTACTATTAACGACATCCAGATATAAATTACTAGCTATCTACAAATATTTATAAAAATTTGCAAATCGGTTAAGGGTGAAATTGTTTGAAATGACTGACGGGTGTCTAAACACCAAGGACTTAAAAATTGAATCGAAAGTATCAAAGCACAAACTATTGGAGGTAAGCAAGGTTACCAAGGCTCCTCAAATCACTTTGATCCGAACGATTAAATTTCAACGAACCCGAAGAAAGAATATTATCCTGCTTAGCGGCAATCGTTGTGTGGTAAAGTGTGACAGGGAACGAGCAGGTAGCAAGAACAAGCACTAAAAGTCTGACTTTATTCCACGTGTGCTGGCAGTAAAGATAATTTCCGAAGCTGATTGGATCATTACTTATCCACGGTTAGAAGTTGCTCGGCATGAGACGAGCTTAAAAAGAGGAACAGGTCTAAACAGATACGAATCTGCAATATTGTAAACGGAAAGAATACCTTTAATTTGTGCCACACCGCTTCTGATCATGTTTCTGAATAACGGACAGAGAAAATGGAAATGAATATTCCAGCCTTCTTTTTTCTTTTTATGACCGCTTTCGCGTTGTAATTGCAAAATTGTCGATAAATCAGTTGTTCTTTTTTCTATCTCCGGCTGTAATTTTATATATTACAGGTGAGCATTGTTACGTTTAATTTTTGGCGGTGATAAAGTTGACGTAAATAACGAGTTTCATTTGCCATTCGCGACGGCGTTGTTCGAGATTCACCGCGAAAATTTATACTTTCAACGGTACGCGGGTTTTGTCGAGCTCTAATTACAACGCGGCATTCTTTTTCGTTTGGAAATATTAATTTTCGACTTCGTAAAAACGTCTAGTTTATCGCCCGCGGTCATGCAACACCGGCTCGAGAGCTTAATCGCGAGTAATTACAGTTTTGCTTCGAAATCGTGCTCGAAATTTACTGATCTATGAAACTCTCAAAACATTGTGCCGAAAGTGTGAAGTGATTTGTTTATGTAAAAACGCATCGGGGCTTGGTAAAATTTCGATTCGTCATATTATCCTGATATTTATTTAATCGGGGAAATATTTCGGTACAAACTCGATCATACAAGATTTGCTCACTGAGCAGATAAAATGATCTGACAACTATAGAATTATTTCAAAATCATCTCAAGACTATCTGACAACTATAGAATTATTTTAAAATGTTCTTCAGACTATGTAACAACTATAGAATTATTTTAAAATGATCTGAAGACTATCTGACAACTATAGAATTATTTTAAAATGTTCCTCAGACTATGTAATAACTATAGAATTATTTTAAAATTATCTCAAGACTATCTGACAACTATAGAATTTTTGTAAATGATCTTCAGAGTATGTAACAACTATAGAATTATTTTAAAATGATCTGAAGACTATCTGACACCTATAGAATTTTTTAAAAATGATCTTCAGACTATCTGACAACTATAGAATTATTTTAAAATGACCAGACCACTATCTAACAATTATAGAATTATCTAATAGCTATCTGATAACTGTAAAATCATTAAATAACTACCTAATAACTATATAATCATCCAATAACATAATTTAGCAATATTCGACAAGAATCACCCCAAAAGTCCATTAAACCGTCCTTAATGAAATGAACAATAAACGTACCAAAATAAAAATAAATAAAAGAACAAAACCTAAAAAATAATAATTTGAAGACCGTTAAAGTTAGCGTAATTACGAAAATCCCCGAATGAAAATTCGAAAGTCGACGATTAATTAAATCCGTCATCAATCGCGGATCATAATTCACGCGTGGAGGTGATTCGAATAGCGATGCGTGCATTAATGGTGCCACTCCTAAGAGTTCGCGGCGATATCTACGCCACTGTCGGACGTCTGGCGGCGTGGCTGACAGCCAAATAAAGGACAAATAAATTAAGTTAATGCCTTCCAAGCTCGACCATCACGATCTCCCTCCATTCGGACGGTATTAACGCCTCCACTCTTGGTCCTCGCGGTTCCTCGTTCTCTATTGTTCGATGGAATTTGTAATTTAGATTGATACGAGCCCGAGTGTATCGCCACTCCTACGCCTCCATCTTCGTCGGCGCGTTTGCCGCGGAAAACTTTCGAGAAATCATTTGTTCGCCCGTCAATGGACCAGAAATTTACGACTGCACTGTGACAGGGTGACGCCACCGGGGTTACGCTACTGGCAAACTTTTCCTACTGCTCGCGGTATTAACCCTTCGTTCATTTTAACTGTTATGGACTTCAAACGCATTCGACGCTTTTGTGAAAGTTCAAATATGAACCCACAGATAATTTCAATAAGTTTCAAGGACAGTTTGTTATAAGAGATTATGAAAACCATTATTATGCACCAATTATTTTTATCAATGCTTGAAAAGAATTTTAACATCATTCAAATATTGAAGATTTAAGAGATTCACATTGGAGAACCAATATTATGCATTAATAATTTTTATCAAAATAAAGAATTTCAACATGATTCAAACATTGAAGAGTTTTGTGATTCTTATTAGAGAAGCAATATTATGCACCAATTGTTTTTATCGTTTCTTAAAAAGAATTTTAGTATGGTTAAAATATATCAACCTAACCTCACACTTTTGTAATAACAAAAAAAGGTAGAAATTCGGGATTGTAAGGGATGATAAGCGATTGCAGGGGTGGCCTAATTTCTAGGTAGCACCAAGAGGGATGAATAAACGAAAACCCCAAGCAATTCCGCTGCCATAAAAGTCAAGTTCATTTCAGGGCGATAATGCTTGTAATCCAAATATAATTCTTGTCGGAGGGGTGAAACCCGTCGAGTTAACGCTCTCCACGGGGGTTAAAATCATCCCGGGCGTGGATGTAAGCGTGGCCACCATTTCGTTGCCGGCTCGATCTTTGTGCACCCTCAGAATCACAGGAGCTACCCCTCGTTACGACCGCAGAACCTCGCCACCCTCGAAAAGTGAACGCGAAGTCGAAGGTCTCGTGGTTATTGTCGGAAACCAGTTTATTTGCTCCTACGTTTCTTTCAGCAAATTGTTTGATTTAACGCGATTTTTTAACCCTTGAAATTATAACTAGTAATTAGAATTTATACCTCTTCAAATTGTGATTTTTAACCCTGTTTTTGTATGAGCCTTTACATCAACGGATAGAATCTTTCTTAATTGATAAATCGCATGTTAACATTTTCAGTTCTGACAAGAAAATTAGTTAACGCGATACGCTATGATTTTTTAATACATACGAAGTAGAAAGTTGTGAAATTTGTTTGTAAGAAAAATGTGGAATAAATCTTTTGATAGAATTAAATTACCATGTATGTCCATGTAATGTGTCACATATTTTGCAATTTAAAATTTGTAAATATAGATTGAATTTTTGAAAAATCTTGAACTCCATATTGAAAAATGAAAAGTTTTTTAAATATAAAGTAAGATTGTCATTCAGTGAATAATGAAGTAAAGTAGAGTTGTGAAATGTTAATAATGAAATGTTAATTACGAGGAACTATAATTCTGAGTTACAATGGTAATGAAATACTTTTGGGACATAGAGCATGGTAGAATTTCGTCGCAACGAAAGTTAGCGAGCAATTCCCTCGCGATAATTTCCAAAGTTCATAGGAAAATCGTAGAACAAATCGTGTCTGAACACTGTCGGAGATCATCACATCCACGATTACTATCTGAACGATTGTTTACGTGCAAATATAAAGGATCGTTTTATTATCCACGATTAATTTATACTTGTTATGTCTAATTGATGTAAGTACAGCTTACGATGTCATGATTAAAAACTTCCAGTAGGCAATTAGTGTAAAAACATGTTCCAGTTTTAATTTGCATAAAACAATCTAACCCAGACTTAATGTACCAGACGCATCATCAATCACTTTCCATCTTACACAATATCTCCTGACCTCGATTCTAATCTAGTCCCGTGCATTTAATTCGAACACTATCGTTTATCGCGAATCTACAACACCACTGTTAACGTTATTTCCATTCATTACGCTTTACGATATTTACATTGCATCGGCAATCGCGGCAGAACTATTAATAATTTGAACCGAAAGAGAAAGAAGGGATATTACAGCAAAAGTGTTCGAAAGTATTAGAGCAAAGATGGTATTCGAGATCGAAGGACCTTGTTTCCATCGAAAGCCGATCGATCAAGCAGAATTGTCGCAACACTCGAAGGTCGAAGAATAGAAAGAGAGAGTCCATTTAAAGCTGTAGCCGTTCGTTCATCCACGTGCACGTGACTTCGTCAACGTTTTGACAGCGTTTAGCAGCCTCGTCCATTCAGTCTGTTCGGCATCTTCGAGGCCCTTTAAAGGGATGATAGATGCTTGGCACGCGACCGACACGCCCACGATTCTCGCACCCCGAACCTAACACCGGCTGATAGCTTCGATGTTTAGGACAATTTATCCGTCCGGCAGCCTGTTAACACCGGCAGCCAGCCGATATCAAACAATTCATATATCTCCTGGTCGACGTACCGAAATAATAGGGAAATGAATTCCGCGAGAAAGATGGAAATCATCGGTGAATAATCGGCACTGGCCTGAGTTACTTCGTCGTTAAGGTCGCTGTTTTGTCGCCTTCAAAAGTTACGTCACTAATATGACACATATTGCTAACTGATCATTTGTTAACTGATATTGTTATCCCATCATGTAACAGACACAGTAGGTAATTTATTATATAGTATCAAGGGGAAGTAAATACGGATACTTTGGAAAATTTAGGTGTTATGTGTGATTCAATTTTGAAGAAATTTTGGGAAATGTAAGAAACTTTATGGAGTGAAATTTTATGTATTGCATTTCTGTGATGATCGTGAATTCACATCATTTTGCAGGATTATAAGATAACTACATTTCCAAAATAAGTCCACTCCCCAAATCCAATAACTTTCCAAATAATTGTTGATAGAACAGTACTCGAATTTTCTCCATATAATGAACACCGATTCGTAACCTCGTTTAAGAATCGTTGCGGCAAGGTGCAGCCTGGACATCCATTAGCGGTTGAACAGCGGCTCGTAGAGGAGGAAACGTACAGGTCCCAGCAATCCCAGCGCTAATAAATTGGCAACGACTCCACCGAACCTGCAACCGATATTCTCAGACCGTTTCAATTTGTTTTTTCGCCCGATCAATTCGTATTCGTTTTGAACAACGGCTGTTGTTTTTGAATCGATCGAAAGAACGATCCCGGGCTAATAAATTCGCGAGATTCTGCAGTGCTCCGGGCGGAAGCTTTTTAATCGGAACGCACTAGGCAGACCATGTGAGACACTGCACCCTAGGGATAACCTCTGCATCGGCCCGGAGCGGTTGTCATTTTAAATCACTGCCTGGACAGCCCTGATCTCTGTCGGTGACCAACCCTGAAACTCTTAAAATCGACAGAATTTAATTCCCTTCCTTTTACACTGAAAAATGATAATTTACTTTATACATCTAATATACTGGGAATGTTATTTGTAATGTGCTGGGTTTGATTTTGGGAACATTTTGTTTGATTCAGTGTTGATACATCGTTTTGGTAATATTTGTGAGATACAATTTTATTTTCATCTTGTAAGCTGATTTTTTGATGTACAAAGTAAGTAGAGCACATCAGAACATTTAACCTAACCTCATGTAACCTCATGTAACATGATAACACACTAAATGTAAAAATCGAAATAATTATGACCCAAAGTGACAATGTCCCTCATGTCCCAATAAGAATAATAGGACAGACTTTTTGCAGGTAATGATCAATTTTAATGTAAATCAATTAACAATACAGGGTACTTAGTTTGATAAATAAGGGTGAGGGATAAAGAAGGGTGACGTGTTCGGTAGTTTTCGAGACGGTTAGTTTCTCGAAGCGGTATCCGTTAATTAACTGTTCGCTGACCAGGACTACCGGGCTTAATACAATAATAAGGCGAAGGTAGTGGGCACCGCGAATAAATTACCGGCGAAGGGTTGGTATAGCTCCCGCGTGCGTTGTATTTACGGTGGCGCGAATACGCGCCGGGGACGAGCGCTAATTACGAGGATGAATGAGCCGCGAATGGATGTCGTTCATCTTACTGAAAACGCAGCTTCCTCTTCCGTTGCGCTGCCTACCTCGCCTTCTAGCCACCGCGACTGCCTCGATTTAAGCCCAATTTGCATCTGTCGCTCGACTCGCGGATGCAATTAGATCGGAATTATCGCCGCCCGTTTGTACGCGAATAATCGCGCTTAATCGCCACTGCTTTCCTACCGTCCTACATTTCTTCCTTGTTACGTTACTTATCATTAATTAATTCGTCCTTTCATTTTCGTTACTTTCGGTTTTTATGCAATTTTTATTGCCTTCTATTTTGGGTGGTCTTGTTGGAATATTTGGACGTGGAGATATAGGGATATAGGGATATAGGGATATAGGAATATAGGAATATAGGGGTATAAGGATATAGGAATATAGAGATATAGGGGTATAAGTGTATAGGGGTATAAGGGTATAGGGGTATAGGAATTTGGGAATATAGGGATATGGGGATGTAGGGATATCAGAATGTAGAGATACCGAGATATAGGGATATCGGAATGTAGAGATATCGGTACCTAGGGAAATCGGGGTGTAGAACTATTGGAATTAGGAGTATAAGAACGTGAGGGTCTCCAGATCTAAGAATTTGGGGACCTTGAAATATCGGAATATAGGGATATGGGAATATCAGAATGTAGAGATATCGTGATATAGGAATATAGGGAAGTATATCGAAATGTAGAAATATTGGTATATATAATTATCAAAATGAACCTAGTAATCCCAGAATCAAATGATTTGACCTATAAGAATCTACAAATTGGGGATATATAACTTAACCTAACCTAACCTAACCTAGAATCTAGTGATTTGAGAATACACCAAGAGATCCAATAACCTAACTATCCAATACGATCCTAATCAAACAATCCAAATAGACCAGATCCAATTCCCACATAATTTCCATAGTCCTTAAAAACGACGACACGAAATATCGGCCCGTAACACGATCAATTTTAGCAATAGATGAAAATCGTAATAATGAATAAATAAACGACGAGCTTCTCTGTCCGCATGTATATGGGAAGCGGTGAATGAATAACATCCCATTCAACGAGCATGGCCGATACGAAGATTCATAGTTTCGTTCATTTTCATTTTCTCGTTATCGGTTCTCAGCTCGTTCAGGGAGATCGGCCAATTAACGGATTCGTTGCACGAGCGTTATTATCGCGCGGCATAATTAATATCCCATACGGAGCGGAACGAGGGGTGGACGACGAGGGAAACGGAACGAGAGAAAAGAGAGAGAGACGATAAAACGCAGCTGTCCGAAGATCGTGGCAGACTTTAAGACGCCGCTATCAGAGGAAGTGAGGTCGACCTCGAAGATGGTTAATGGTCGGGACGGTCGTGGGACAGACTTTTTCCATCTTCTGGATCACAGGGCCAATGGAAACTCGTTTACGTGTTTCGTGCTGCGATTTAGCTTTCGGAATCTTCCGATACACAAGACAGGGTTCTAATACTCTTTGTTATTAGTCATTATTTTGCATCATCGAGGTTATTTTTGTTGTTGGAGGTGTGATGATTTTGGAGGTTTGAACATTCTAAATATGGGGATTTGGAGGAATTTTTAGGATGTGAGGATGTAGGGTTGCACACATCTACATATTGCATCTGATGATTAAAGTATTTTACAACTTGTGACAGAATTTAACAAGGAAAAGTATTTCGCAATTCTCTTTCCTCCATTCATAGTTGTTTTTACCACGTCTGACGATACGACTAATCTGTCGCTTTTAATCGAAACACCCAAAAAAAAAGCCCGGAGCGATTACACAACATTACACAATCCACCGAGGCGGTTTCTAGTATCTTAATCGTAAAATGCGTTGCACAATTTCAGTAATGTTCATCATTCTTACGGTGACCTGAATCACGATCCAACTATAGCAATCTTTCCATTCCCGAAATAGAGAGACGCAAAAAGCACAAACACACGTTATCAAACTATTAAAGTCGATTGTACGTATCTACTTTGTATGTTGTTTGCAGATTTTATATTTAACTTTGTGATTGTTTATTCTTGTCTATATTAGATATCCAAATTTTTTTTGGGTGTATTCTGATACATATTCTAATCTCTATATATTGGAATTCCTAGATTTCAGAATTTCTATATTCCCAAATTCTAATTTTCCCAAATTCTAATTTTCCAAATTCCAATTTTCCCAAATTCTAATTTTCACAAATTCCAATTTTTCCAAATTCCAATTTTCACAAATTCCTATATCCCCAAATTTCTATATCTTCAAATTCCAATATCCCCAAATTTCAATTTTTCCAAATTCCTATATCCCCAAACTTCTATATCTTCAAATTCCAATATTTTCCAATTCTAATATTCCCAAATTCCAAGATCCCCAACTTCCTAGGTCCCCAAATTCCAAGATCCCCAACTTCCTAGGTCCCCAAATTCCAATTTTCTCGAATTCTATTCCTCAAACTCTACATCCCCAAATTCTAATATTCCCAACTCCCAACATCCACATCTCAAATCCCCAAACCCCAGCTCCAAATCTTCCTCTCACATCCTCCAATACCACACCATTAAATTTCTAAAAATTCCCCAAATCTTGCCTTAATCTCTCAAACTTCCCCAAAAGTGCCATAAACCCAATTCGTTCCCTAATTCAAAAATGAATCGAACATAACTATCGCTAATTGTCATCTATCCGTATCACAGTGTAGCCATAAATTGCAGCAATTTGCAAATATCGCACCACAGATACGGTTCTAATTTCGATAATTACGTCGATATCAGAAGCCGAGCGAAGATCTGCCGGTACCTGTTTACCGATAGTAAGATGCAAAAATGGGGTTGGGAACAGGGATGGGGGATGAAAAGCTTTGGCCAGATGCGTCGCACGAGGCGTGTCGAATTCCCCCATGGGCCACCGTGGCCCGGCATTCCCATATTAACATAGAGATACGAGGTTACGTTTGTCCTCCACACTTTTCGGGTGCACTAATGGAGGCACACACGTGGCGCCACGTGGCTGCCGGTTAAGCAAACTATCGATTATGGGATTTCACGCTAAGCACCTATAGGATTACAACGATGCACGATAATGCCACTGGATTTGTTGCTCTTTTCGAGAACAAACCAAGATCGAGATACGGAGATCTGTCTGACCCTCGATATTCGACTGCGTGTGCACAAAACTTGACTGTACTATTTACAGTTCATTTTGGTACTCGAGTTGATCTTTGTTGTGCTTTTTGCAACTTAGGTTAGGTTATCTGCAATGAGGTTAGGTTAGTTTGCTCCGTGTTCTGATTATTTATTAACAGGTGACACATCAGGTGCGTCACATACAAATGACGCATCATGTGCGTCGCATAGAAGTAGCACATTAAACTTGTTAAATGAATGTAATATATTATATGTGTTAGATACAAGTGACACACCGTGTGCGTCACATACACAGGACGCATCAGGTGCGTCACATACAAGTAATACATTAAACTTGTTAAATGAATGCAATATATTATATGTGTTAGATTCAAGTGACACACCGTGTGCGTCACATACACATGACGCATCAGGTGCGTCTCATATAAGTCACATACAATACATTAAACTCTGATTGCAAATTATTTCATGAACAAATTTATCCAATGTGTCTGGACTTCTTTTGAGCTCTCTTAGTAGATTCATTTGAACAAAATTTTGTTGTGATATTATAATGTGCAAGTTCAACACGATTGACCAATCAATTACATCAAGTTTCACATACAACTTGCCTGTTTAACTTTCTCTAATTACACTGATTGAAAGTATCTTAAAAAAAGTAGTTGAATAAGAAACACAGATTAGTTGAAATAGTAAAAAAGCAAGTGTGATTTTCCCATGGAGTTTCTCGTCCCGTTAAATAAGCTGTTACACGGGTGTATTTAGATACGCTTTTAATTAACCATGGCCGATCAGGGACACCCGTTTTTGGGCCAATTTTCACGGCGATTAGAATTAGAGCGTGCCGGTACACCGACGGTGGTTCGTTCCCATGACGCAGAAACTGACTATATTTAATCGTGTGTGCCAACGATTCGACGCGGTAGGTTTGCAAGATGGCTAAATGATTTGGGAACCACCCACCGCAGCTTGCATTTTCTCATGCTGCCTTTGTAAACCGATATCCCTTTTTATATAGCCGTGAAATTCTTTTCCCAGCAATCTGTTCCCGTTATGCATTTAATTATTATGTTGCAAGATATTTGGAGCAGTGATAACGAAGTAACAACATTATTTTTATTTTTGTATCTTGCAATTTAGTCTTGCTATAAAATTAATAATGCAAAGTCACCTTTCACTGCAATTTTATTTATATGTAATAAATTGACCACATTTTCAATTTGAACCATAACAAATTTCCATGCTTGACAAAATTATTTAATACCATAATTTTTCCTTAACATTTCAAGTGATGCCTCCACATAGACATCCACCTTTTACTGAAAATTGATGATAGTCCTTAAACGATCAGTAAACGATAATTAATCAATGGTTGCAGGTCATTGGCCTCCCGCGAAGCAACAAGAATCGCCGATTGAAAGTCAGAAATAGCGAAGCAGGAAGTGCCGTAGCGGGGAAAATGAAAAGGGGGTCGCAAGATATGATTCGATTCACGAGTGCAGTATGTCGAGCGTGCATATCATAAAAGGAAGAACGAGAGACTCTCAAGTAAGAGATAATGCCTTTGAATATAGCCGCAAGGTCAGTTCGCAACTGACCCGAGCATCCTGCCCGACTGAATTCGAGTTTAATGAATAACTATTGAATCCCGCCTCTATCTGTCGGTAAGAAGAAAACGGAAGTCGAACGATGTTAAACTGTTAGCTGGAACTTGCCGAAGAACTTGCGGTGAAGAATGCTTCATGGAAGATTTCGAACGATCGATAATTCCTTTCGACGAAGCGAGAAGAAATTACAGAGTGCGTGATCTACATTCGGCATAAAAGAATTTCAGGTTGTTTGACACCCCGCCACAATAAAGTACTCGGGCAGGTGCGTCACGAAGAATCGACGATCCGTGGAAAATGGCGGAATTTTGGCCTCGAATTTTTTCGATGGGGAGAAAAAAAGGACGCATCGAAAGGGAGATGGAGAAGGTGGTGAGTAAAGGTGCATTTCTAATGGTGAAGGTTTGCGAATTTGTTTGACGATTTGAGAATTTTGGGGAATTGGGTAGTTCAGGATTTGGGGATTATTGGGAGATGGAGATTCGAGGATTTGGGTAGTAGGGAATTTGGAGAAGGTTTAGTAACTTGGAGAGGGGGATATTTCGGAGATTTGGAAATTTGGGAATTTTAAAATTTAGGGGTTTGGGGATGTAGGAATTTGGGAATTTAGGAAATTGGGGATATAAGAATTTGGGGATATAGGAATTTGGGGATATAGCAATTTGGGAATATTGGAATTTGGGAAAATTGAAATTTGGGGATATCAGAATTTGGGGATATAGTAATTTGGGCATATATGAATTTGGGGATATAGGAATTTGGAGATCTAGGAATTTGGGAAAATTGAAATTTTGGGATATAGGAATTTGGGAAAAATGAAATTTGGGGATATAGTAATTTGGGCATATAGGAATTTGGGGATATAGGAATTTGGAGATCTAGGAATTTGGGACAATTGAAATTTTGGGATATAGGAATTTTGAAATTTTTGTAATTTGCGAACTGAGATTTGAAATTTTTGAGACTTGAGAAATAGGACATTTGAAAAATTTCAAGCTATCTTCCATAACCTAAGAATGTAAAATTAGTGAATTAATCGACTATGTTACCAAGATGAATCCTCTGGCGCTCAATTTCCACGTCAAAAAACGTTGGCCGTTCTGTAACACGGCACACATGGAATCCGAAGTTTTCGCCATTGAGTACACACCTTAAGAAGTTGTCGGTAATCTCGATGGTGCCTGGGCATCGGTGCCATGGGGTCCAACGACTAAGTATACATTTTATCCGTAACGTGTTCGCCATTACCCTACGTTGCCGAAGCCACGGGCTAAGTAACGGCTCGCGAGGCTCGAGAACGGCCTCGTAATGCGATGTGTGTGCAGCATAAGTGGCCATCAGCCAACATAAACAATCGCCATGGTAAGTATATGGTTTGCGAGGATGCAACCCACCCCTTCTACCTCTGTGTTTCGTTGTTGGTCGTCTTCGTCCGATTGAACCTACCTCGATGGTTCCTCGTCGTCACTCGGGGACCGATCGTGGTATACGTGTACGGGATACCTGTTACGTATACGGGGCCCCATTGGAGACTGGCGCAACGTAATGGAGCCATTATCGCTGGATAACTTCATCATCGGCCATTGGCGTAGGCCTCTTCCGCTCGGTTCATGATCGACCGATACAAAACGATTGCCGAGAGGAAAAGGAGAGAGCCTTATCGATGATGGGAATTGTGCTACGTCTTCGTTCCAACCTACACCCGTATTATACCACATATTGAAAATTCTACGTAATTTAATGGAACCCTCGTGGACGGGTTATGGGGTTGCGGTTCTTGGAACAACGCCGTTTATAAGCCGACCCCATCTGCTCGTACGTACACGCGTTACATGCTTCATTTCGGGGAAAATGTATTCCGCTCATGGAAATTCTGTGGATACGAGTTAATTATTTTGCTGGATTCGATCTTCTTGTTTCGGGAATTCGTTCGTGATAATTTTGTCAGGATTTCGATTGATTTTATTACTTTATTGGAATGTGGCTGTCAAGGTGTGTTACGAAGGTGAGGGATGGAAATATCAAGTTTCTTGGACATTTGCAAGTTTCTATATTTGACAATATGACTAACTTGATTGATTGATTTATTGATTGATCAGTGATTCTTGGATTCATTGATTGACTTAGGGACTGACTGACTGACTGATTGATTGATTGATAAGTGATTCTTGTATTCATTGATTGACTGATTGATTCATTGATTCATTGATTGACTTAGTGACTGACTGATTGTTTGATTGATTTATTGATAAGTGATTCTTGTATTTATTGATTGACTGATTGATTCATTGATTCATTGATTGACTTAGTGACTGACTGACTGATTGATTGATTGATTGATTGATAAGTGATTCTCGTATTCATTGATTGACTTAGTGACTAACTGACTGATTGATTGATTGATTGATAAGTGATTCTTGTATTCATTGTTTGACTGATTGATTCATTGATTCATTGATTGACCGACTGACTGATTGTTTGATTGCTACCTTGCTTGAAAATTGAAAAACCTCCTTGTTAAAAAAAATGAAAAACCTGTAAAGTTAAAAAATCGAAAACTCCAAAAAAAAAATGCGAACAGCACAACAACAAAATTTGAAAAAAGTGAAAAGAGGGAAAATTGCGAGCAGTAAAAACGTTGAAATTTACATCTCGTTATCCGAAGCGTACGTTCCACAGCATACAACGTACACGTGTACCCATCGAGTGCAACACGTGTAGGTAGGCTCGTATAGGTGTACGAGCAGAGAAAAGAGAGATATTGATATAAACAGGGGGCAGGACCAGAATGTAGCGTGCTTTGTAATCAAGCACCCATTACCATCGAAGGTGGTCAATCTTCTTGGTGGATGTTGTCCGGAACGACGTTGTTCCAGGCTATACGACTTTTAACGCGGTTTTGCTAGACTTTTTCTCGCGAGTCTCCACGTAGCTCCGCTCGGGGAGAGAGACTGCTGACATAGGCCCAGTCATCTCAACCACCTGCCGTTCCACTTGCAAAGTGTCAAATTATGCTAATGGCACGTCGTTGATAGATTTCGTAAATTTGTCTCGGTCGGAATGGCGCGTTCGTCGTCCTTTGGACGGTCGTTTCGTTGTAATGAAATGATTATGGCCTGCGATGCACGATTCGTGGATGAGTATCGCGGCCCGGGGGGGCGTGGCTTCCATTTTTTTCGCGAATACCCGTCCGGTTACGATCGTTTCCTGATTAGTCCCGCAGATAAAGACATTTTTGCATGTTGCTTCATTTTCATTCTCAAACACCACGGATTTGATTTTGCGTCGCCATTTCATCCTTCTTCAATTACTCATGGACGATCAACTCATTTGACTGAAAGAAATTTGGGAGTTCAGAAATGATAGTCTTCCATCTTTCAAAAGCTTCAACATTTGGAGGTTTGATAATTAATTTAATAATTTAAGCATTCGTGAGTCTGATGTAAAGAACATAATACGCAAAGATGATGAAATATATTATAAAACAGTATAAAGTGTCCACTCGATCAAATTAAATTTCATTACCCAAATCAAAAAAGCCCCCGAAAAATGAAAGCGTTCTTCCAGTTGTGGAAGATCCGAAGGTCCATTCGACCAATCGGAAGCAGACGAATAAAATAGCCGATACATTTTATTTCGCCGGTGGTGTTCACTGCGAATGGTGTCCGAGCGGTTTGCTGACTCGGGTGTTTTCCGCTCGGAACCCACGGCTTGTTTTCTGCACCACCAGCACCGTCTCTGTGATCATCCCCGAAAACAAACCCCTCGGAAGACGAGCGTGTGTGCGGGATAGTTTCGGCTGGAAATACCGGCTGCTCGATTGGATACGCTTTACCTGCGGAAAATCCGTCGATTGGATTGTATTTCGATGCGGAACCGCCTTCGATCTTCTTTCCTTCGGATGCTCACCGATGAAATTCAACGGGAACGGACGATTCTGAATTGCTTCACGGCTTCTTTTCATTCGGAGAGCGATCTTGATATAATTGAGAGCACATATCTTTGAGTAGGTTACTTGGAGGTGATGGTGATAATTAGAAGCACGTTGATCGATTATTGGGAACATGTGTGGTGGATTGATAATTGGGAACATGTATGGTTGATTGATAATTAGAAACACATATCATTAATGGATGATCACGGACACATATTGTTAGTGGATGTTCAGAAACACATATCGTTTATGGATGTTCAAAGACACATATCGTTTGTGGATGTTCAGAGACACATATGGTTAATGGATGATCAGAAACACATATGGTTATTGGATCATCAGAGACACATATCGTTGATGGATAATCAGAAACACATATCATTAATGGATGAGCAGAAACTCATGTCGTCAATGGATAATCAGAAACACATATGGGTTGTGGATGATCAGAAACATATATAATTAATACATAAGGAGAAACACATATGATTGGTGGGTAATCAAAACCACATATCTCTAATGGATAATTAGGGACACATATCATTAATGAATGATTGTTAGACCATGTTATATTTACGTATTAACACATACATATACTTATATGTGAATAGTTAATTGATAGTCAGGAACATATCAGAAACACATATGATGAATGGGTAATTAGAACCACATATAATACAATGTTTGAGACGTAAAAAATTTTAATTTGTGTAATTTTTATTATAAATAAATGTTAGCTATGTGCATATCTATCATTTTCACACGCTACCGCCAGAAAATTTTCGATAATTTATCGTCAAAAGTATTCTTCATTGCCGGCATAACATCGGTTTTTCATCTTCATGTACATAGAAGATATCATAAGTGGCTCATCAATCTTCCAGTGGTTGCCACTAATGTTTCTTTGATTTGGAAATTTTCGTTGAGAAAAACAATAATAAAAACGCATAATTCTCCGCAAATCGTCGAATGTAATAACGATATCCGTGTAACTAACAACGTGCCAGAGGAAAATAGGTGGAACCTTATACTTTAGAGCAATAGTTACATCATTATCGTTAAACTACTGTATTTATCGTTAGTCAAGCCTCATTTGGGGTATCCATCTGTCATTCGATCATTTACACTCTTCAAATCTTGTTATTTTTGTAAAACACGTGGATAATACTGCTTTTCAAATGTTGGAGATATTCCCCACGTTGATTACTATTACGTTTTTATTAATTCCCTAATGTATGGCAATTAAATTTAATTTTCTTAGAGTCAACTTCAACTTATTCTTGAAAAACTATCAGTTCTATAGAGAGATATTGCTGAGGTTTTTTGCTTTATTATATAAATAAAATTACACTATTACATATATGTTCTACAAAACCTATGATGTGATCGATAGAAAACACATTCAAAGTGTATTCAGTCAAAATTCCTTTAAACCTGACAAGCCTATAACATCAAAATATTTCAACAAATAATGTCCATTCAATAAAACAATCTCCTACAAATCTATTTTCTTTCAACCCAAATTCTCTCCAAAAAGTTTGATTAAAATCGACGACCCCACGTTCATGACCCTCCATAGTACCCTTCATTTTTCACCCGTACTCGAATGTTGTCGACTCAAAAACGGAGAAACCTCGTAAAAAAAAGCTCGTAAAAACTGATAAAAAGATGGAACTCCAAATCGATTATACCAGAGGCATGTCTCGAGAGCGAAGAAGACATTCTAGGAGCGAAATTGTTCAGAAATGTGGCGGGAGCAGTCAGGGACAAAACATTCGCCGCGATCGCCGTGGTCTAACGTATAATAAGAGCGTGATTAGCATTATTTACGGCCGGTTAACTATTAACTCATAAATCAAGCAGAGGGACTACATTATCCAGCGGGCCCGGCCGTGTGTTGGTGCGTGTCTCGGGCTTCTAACCCGAGAAGAAGAAAACGGTACCGCACCGAGAGGTGTGCAGACCCGTAGATCGTCCACTCGATAAGTAGTAAGGGATTCGTGAGTCGAGGAACGAAGAGAGAACGAAGAAACGTCGAAGGGAAGAACGGGAGAGACGAAATGGTCAGCCATCTTCTTCGGTGATTTAAGAGGACGCGATTCGCCTTCTCTTCTCTTTAGCTTCTAGCTTTATCGGTGCCGCTGCTTTTTTCCCCTAGTCATCGCTGAATCTCTACCGACAGTTTTGAACGGATTATGGCGAATCGACACCCTTCCTACCAACTTTTACTGTTTTAGGTTAGTTGAACAGATGGGGTTTTTATTTTGGGGGATTTTGGGAAAGATGGGTATTTGATGTTAAGTTATAGGGTGTTTGAGGAAGACTTTCATATGGTGATGTAGGGGGTTTGTTTTTTGAGAAGTGATTTGATGGGGGTTTGGCAATTTGGGGATTTGAAGTTGGGAATCTGGGAGTTTTGGAATTTTGGTATTTGGGGATTGAGAAATTTTGAGGTTTGAGTGGAGGATTTGGGGTTTGTCTGTTTGGAGACTTAGAAGTTTGATGACTAGGAAGTTTGACAAATTGTGATCTTGAAAATTAAATAATGTAACCTTGAAAATTTAGTAATTTGAAGACTTGAAAATGTAGTAATTTAACACAGAAATTTCGAAAATCCACAATTTAAAGTAAAAATTGAAGTAATAAAAAAGGCTATCAAATTTATCGCAGTTTGCGCCACAATCCGAAAGAAAAACAGAAAATTTTATTTATATTCAAAAACGAATGAAGGTACATAAAATTGCCATTTGTTTGCAGCATTCTATTAAAATTGTGTAAAATTGCAATACGTGTTTTTGTGCACCCAGGATTCATTGCAAAATATGAGTACCATAAATATGTGAAAATTACAAAAGAGGTATTATTCAATGAAAAATAAAATAATTTGTTCCACTGTGCTTTTACTAGCTATTATATTCACATATGTGCATATATGTAATATTGTTGATGGTAAGTTATCACACCTATGCGTTCGCGTTAAGCTCGATCATTTATATCGACACGGCGAGCAATTTAATTGGAACATACCAACACGATAATCCACGAGCAATATCTTTTAATGCTTAATGTTAAACACACGTAAGTGACTAATTAATTTAATTACGGTCCCTGTCGTTACGCGATGTGTAATTACCAAACTCGTAGAAATATCATTTCTCTGTTAAATTACTTTCGGATGGAGAGTCGATGAAGCGATTTTGATTTGCTTTTTTATTTAATTGTAATTTGTATTGATTAATAATACGTTTAGGAATTCTCTGAGTGAATTTCTACACAAAAAAGAATAAAACAGATGTTACATACATACGTATGAAATATTCTTGATTATAACACATTCACCCTAAATACGATAATTAACAAAGAAATAAATAAAGTTTCATACACGACGATTCAAGCTTGTATCAATTTTTTCGCACGGAATTGTATTTTTCTTATACCCAGTTATGGCCGGTCTTTTAGCGCACGAAACTTCAAGCCACTCATCATCCTCAAGTATCCTAAAATACACGATCTCGTTTCGATAAAACCGGGATAAAAAGAACCGGACTAGCTAAACACACTGACGCTTTTGAGGTACACTCACCTCCATAAATATTGGCGCATTTGGAAATTTATTATTTTTCAATTTCTATTTGAGGTTAGATCAATTACAAAATTTGCTCTTTTACTGTATATTGTGATCTTTATTAATTTACTATTATAGACTAATTTTTTATAACACTTATTTACAACTTCTAGGATTTTATATGAGTACTTGTAATTTTTCATTAAGTTGCATGTAACTGTTTATTTTATTTGCAAGTTTAATCAATTTGTATGTAATAATACTATCATTCAGTAGTTGTAATACTATTATTTTAATAAGTTAAATTACTCAACCGACTGCAACTAATCTTAACATGAATTAAACATCATTCACATACGGTATCTTTCAGAATTTTCTTTACATCCCTTTATTACCCACATCATCCATTTCCTCAAGAACTCAACCCATAACTCCAGCTTTCTAACTGCCATAAGTGACAGCGATAAAAAAAGAATTTTCCACGCAAGACTCACTCGCGCTTGAAACTAACAATGAATAAATTTGCAATGTAATGCATATTTCGGAAGGAGAAAAAAGGCGGGTGTCAGGTGACTTATGGCAACGAGCGTGTATCGCGCGTTCATCGACGGTGTTGCAGATTTCTGCACATCGTAGCATGGCCGAAGCACGCTTGTGCAGTCACCGTGGATCCCCCTAAATAAATTCCCATAAAGCAGCACCGGTGGTTTGGTCACGTTGGCCTGTTCTTGCCTCACGATGTCTGCTTCCGTATTCGAGACACGATATCTTGCCAGTGGTACGTCATTCGCCCTGTCGCTAATCAGAACTAACCGCCGACACGTGACCGGAATTCTGTATCGACGTGGAGTCCCTTCGAAAACCGTGGAAGCCGTACAAGAAAAGAAAGAAGAAGAAGCGTAGACACGTCGTTCGCAGCAGCCATCTTTGCATCTTCCTTTCACCAGCAACCCCATTTTTGCGCTGCCGTTATGGCTGTTCTTTCGCGAACTCAAATCTCCTTTTCGATCTTCTTCCCTCTACGGTTGTTCTTGCCACGCCGTTTGTTTCCAGAGATTTTGCTTGCAATTAGACTTGCAAAGCTGAGAGTTAGCGGGGATACACTTTTAGGCGTTCGCAGAGCTTTTGTTGATAAGGGGAAATTTCACAATTTTTGCTTTCGGTATTTTATTTCAGGTTGCAGTTGGAGGATTTGGGAATTTGGGAGTTGAGAATTTTTGGGTTTGGATATTGGGGTGTCTTCTCATTTGGGGATTTGACAATTTAGGGTCTTAGATGTCTTAGATGTTGGTCTTACATTTTATAATTTGTTAATTTTCAAAATGATCAAATTCCTAAATACAACTGAGATAACATTTGGAGCAAACAGATTAATAGAAAATAGAGTATGGTGGAAATGTAGAACTAATGAATGAAATTCTCTATCACTGGAGCTTTCGCGAAGATATTCGATAAGGAACAAGTTGACGAGCAGCCACAGATAGCCCTATTAATCTGAATGTTTTCCGAATGTTCGTTCATGAAATATTACATAAGCATCGATCCATCAATGGATTGTTAGTCGATGAATTGAAATTTCTCAATGTAAGTACGGTCACGACCCAGTGGCCAATTTAACCGACGTTTGACGTGTTTATCACGTTCTAATTGTAAAAATAAAATTGCATTTAACGATTAGATGAACGTCGGGGTTAAGAACGTGCTTCGCAAACGCGTTCATTAAATCATGCGATACGTCATTATGATCTTCCTCTTTGTCCTCATTCAATTTCCGCTGATGTTTTTCGTTTCGTAACTTCCTTGCTTCGTGGAAAAACAGTGAAAATTACTGTGATCTTTCTCTGAGAACTGATCTCAAAAAATTATTGGGTAAGCTAATATTGTGTGAGCTTTCTGCTAGTTAATTAATTTCACTGTCAAATATTTTCTAATAATTGGAGATGTCTTGTCCAGTACAAAAAATTCCAATTTCATAAAAAAAAAAATTGGACTATTAATATATAAATCCATTTTATTAAGATGAACATAACCTCAAAAAGAGTGGTAAAATTGAAATTAATTTACAGAGCATAAATGATGAAATAAGGGTAGAAAACAGTGCGAAAAGTAGAATTAGTGTTCAGTAATTTTCTCTGTGCACAGAATAAGGGTTGCATCCGAAATCCTTCGGTATCTATGCAGACTAACGGAGTGGCTGTGTAGCACGATAAAGTCTCGAAGTAATTAGTCCGATGTTTACACAGTTTAACGTTTCCCTCGTATCTTCGGTTCTCCTCCACGCGGCTCAATTAACTTACGGCGCACTTAATTAGTCGTTCTGGCCCTTGGCACGCGGCAACAAACCAACCAGGCGCTTTCTAGCACCGCTAAATTCTTCGTCTTTCGTTTCTTATCTGCTAAATAATTATCTGTCGGACGGGAACGGAATTTTTATCGGTTTACCAGAAGCTCCAGTTTTCCCATCGTTCTTCGATCCCTTCTCTCAATTATCGGCCACATCCGATAAACCGTATGAAATATCAAATTTTCTCCCACAAAAATGATTTCGAATTGAATACGGATAATTACCATTTCATTTACTTTATGTATTTACTCCCTCTGAATATTTATACTGTAAGACGGGAATTGTTTGATATACAGCGATAATTGCAACGCTTCTGTTTACTTTTCACACGCAAATCGATTAGAAAATTACAGTAATCTACTTTTCAATCAAGTTACAAATCAATTGTCACATTTGCAGTCTAAAATAACTAGAAATTGTGGAATTCCTAATATTTAGAAATTGTGAAAATTTTCAGTCCACAAAAATATTACAACACCGTAAATACACGAATCCTCGGTATCGATATCAGCGTCAAGAATTAATCATTAGCTGTGAAAAGTTGTTTCGTGTGTCGGTAATTTGTAAAATCGCGGGGGGTTCTCAAATTTGGCCGGCACTCCCGGCGAGTTCTCGACGTGGCAAGCACGCCCCGGGGAAGAACTTATTCATAAGATTATTTCCCATTTTCGTCATGACGCCGTTGTATCGTTATTTAAGTTTTATATTAAAGCACGGTCCGCAGAGACGGCGGGTTTTTGATGTATGGGTCGCGCGTGTCCTGCTTCCTTCAACGGATCTCGCCTAAACGTGAGATATCGTGGTCGATCAATTTTTCATGAGCCTTTGTATTCGTCCTCTTCCGAGGATTGCCACTCGACGACGTCGTGAAAACCGACCACTCGTTTTTCTTTATTAAACGAACAGACTCATCTACTTTTATCTGAGTTCGATTCACAATTTTTAGTTTTGTTAGGGGCAACATTTTTACATATTGATTTTATTTGGAGATCTTAACCTTGGCCTACAATGTATCACTCGTGACGCACTTCATACTCGATAAGCTGGATTCGTATTTTCATCGCCATTTTGCGTTCACTTCCAATTATAATCTTCACAAGGATATCCAAGGAAAATAGAAAACGTATTTTGACTTTATACGTCTTCATGTTGTAGCAATTTGTGCATGACGCAAATGGAAAATTGTAGGTTAAGGATGGAGTAAAGTGTACAATAAACATTAGAACTATCCCATTGACCAGAGTAAATACAAAGAACAAGTTCAAATGTCCCTAATCAGAGACTATCAGAATGTGGAATATTTCGAATATAATTCCAAGAGTAAACAAAGAGTTTTTTAAATATCAGTGAAGGTGAAAGAAATCAGTCATCCTTAACGAAATGTCCATGGTCGGTGGTTTAATCAAGGTCGAATGTTCTTGTCCCGCAGTCGGGCTATCAAATACAATCACCGGACGTGCGGCATCTTTTCCTTTTTTTCCCGGGTGTCATCCCCCGGAGCCATCCCCTTCCGGTATGCCAGGCCAGCTCTTTCCAGGAACGTCGATTCGTTCTCGCTCTCACGAATTGAATCTGGCGGTGGCTGGCTGGTTAGCTGGCAAGCAGTTCCAGAGGGAAGACGAAGGAGCGGAGAAGGTTGCCCTGGCAACGACAGAGGGGTTTCTCGCCGCGGTTGCCCGGGCAACCTCTAACCGGCGATCCCTAAATATGCGCCAGAAGTGGCGCGAAAGAGGGAGCAGAGGGTGAGAGGAAGAGTAAGAACAGAGGATGAAAGAGAGATATATCTGGTCTCTGGTTGGTTGAACGAGGACCATGTCGGCTTGGTAACTGTTACCGCGGAAGGTGAGGAGACCCAGTTAATTACTAAAGCGTTTTAATCGTCGGCAAAGTTCCGACGGCACTCTAAAGCCTCGGCCGAAAAGGGCTTCGGTGAATGTGGCGGCTGTGTAAATTAGGAACTCGCCGGTTTTCCTCTCTCGCCGTCACTTGCCGCACGCTAACTTTTCGCGGCAAACTTCGAACATGGTATTACAATGATCTTACCATACTCTTGCTCTTGGCAGTGCGACATGTAATAAACTGCAACTTGCATTATGCTAAAATTTTGTTATGGTACAAGAGCATGGTCGTTGAGACTTCTGAGAATAATACAAAAGTAATTGCAATTATACATCTTCAGACACATATGAGTAAAATAATGTAACACATTGGTAAAATTGACAAAAAGTGAGCACATGTTCACTTGAAGGTTATGTCACAGTCGTAAGATCTATCTAATGTAGAACATGTATGAAAGATTTCGTAGCGCAATAATAAAATGTTAATAAATGCCGGGGGTATTTGCCTAAAATAAATGAGGACGAGTCGACGTCTCCCGTTAAATAACTTCGCTTAACAAGGTGCTGCCGCCACTGTAAAAAGATTACGTAAGCGGTAATGGCTGCCGGCTCCTCCTAAATTCGAGAACGAAGAGTTTCAGTACGAAGTGCACAGAGAAGCCAAGAAAGAGATAGAGAGAGAGGAAGAGAGAGCGTAGATAGAGAAGAGAGAGAAAGAGAGAAGAAGAACAGGAATGGCGAGCGAAGAGGAGAGGGAACATCGAAGTCTCGTGGCGGGGGTTAATTTTAATTTCCTAATTTTTCCCACCCCGAGGCGCAGGTAATTTCCTCCCCAGAAGAGAATAGATGTAATTACTTAACGCCTCCGAGCTCTGAGCTCCTCTTATTAAAAGAGGATCGTGCCCTCGAGGGCTGGAGGGGTGAAAGATACCCGCCTCTGGTGGGGAGGGTGCGGATGCGGAGTGGTGGAAGGACAACAATCGTCGGAGAAACGATCGCGAAGAAAGGGAAACACTGTTCGATGCTTCTTCCACGAATCAACAATGTGCTCTCATCGTTTACCATCAATTTTGCAAAATTAGTGCTACCCAGGAAACACTCAAATTTAACGAAATTTTCTAAAGAATTTAAGAAAATAACATATCGGATGTCAAGAATAAATTTAATGTAATTGAAGACATTACTATGTTTTCAAATTTTTAGAGAGATGTTAAATGACTGGTGAGTTGACAGCCGGAGCAATATAAATTTTATTCCTATGCTATCAGAATGCCAAGTTTATTATGTTTAATGTTATAGTTTCATTCTCAATAGTGTTACTCAAGACATTTTGAATTGATTTCTGATCATAATTATGATAGACTGATCTATCATTCTATGTATCATTCTGATCTAGTTTATATTTATTACAAAATATGCCCCATATATTAAGGTGAAAGTCTGTGATAATTGTCTTAATATTTTATAACAAATTAGAGAAAGTACCATATTGAGTACCATAATTTACAAACTTATCTCGAATGAGGAAATAACCTCAAAAATGAAGATGCCACATTATTAAATTTTGAGAATGTCATTAATCACCGTTGACGGTAAAATCTCGCCCCGAAGATAAACAAATATTGTTCACCGGATGCATAGTGATTTAAACGTATCCGAAATGAAAACGAAGAAGGAAGTCCAGAAGACACCCTATTATTTCCTGTAGGAAAAATGTCCACACGGTCGAGCAAAGGTGTGCGAGTGGATCTTCTAGGCTGAATTAGACGTTAAGGTCGACGGGTGTCGGGGGTTCCACGTCAGGGGTGGTTTTCCCGAATACTGTCGGGGAAGGGAGGAGCCATCTTGCGGCTGCTTTCAGGCCAGCCACCAATTGATTCATCCCCACCGTTCACCCATAACTGGAAGGAAGGGGCGTCGATTCAATTCCAGGACAAAAAAACCGTCCACGAGGCGGAGTCCCTTTCGTAATCCGTCGGTTCCGATTGGTCAGGAATAGAGAGGCACCCGTGAACCCACCGTTCGTCCGACCAATCGCAAGCGTCTGGGTGGCGACCCGAACCAGTTTGGGTTCCGTGAATAGAGGGGAGCCGTTGACTTCGCTCACCAGGCAGATAGTGCTGTGCCGTTGGCTCGTGCCGTAGTGGTTCTAACACTAACAGGTCCTTGCCACCAAGGAATCCCTGGAATCCGTTCGTTACGCGGCCGAATTCTCGTCCACGGACCTGTCCGAACTCTCCGGTGTCACCTAATCTCCTCAGCTGATCGGTGTTTTCGTTCTAACCTGACCACACGCTGTCAGGAAGTGTTATTCGATCAGTGCCTCAGGGACCTGTGTTTTGTTTGAGATTGTTCCGTGATCCTCAATTTCGGTGTTCCGAACTCTGGATCGGTCGACCGAACTCTGGATTCGACCAGGTGATCAAAGTGAAGTGGAACATGAAGGGACTGAAGGACCGTGTTTTGCAAAGATGTTGATATCCGAAGAAATGTGTACGTGAAGACCGTATCGAGCTCGATAGGTTACAGTCGCTCGGAGAGACGATCGAAAGCTGAACAGCTTTCCGACGGCTAACTGATCAGACACCGTCACGGGTAGCCCGTGGTTCGCCGCTCAAAAAGATGTAAACAAACAGGTCTGGAGCAGGCAGAAAAACCTTGGCCCAGAGAGTTTGCACGTTCCACTGGTCTAGCCCGAGTGGCTCGCAACAACTACCTTCACGGTTGTCAGCATCGATGAGCGTGAACGGGAGATTGACCTAGCGTCGAGAGGTTGATAGATGCAAAAGAAGTGAAATCTCTCCGACGGAGAGACAAACGGTCGTCAAGTTGGTACCAAACATGGTCCTGGAACCAGGAGGCGGTCTGTCATTTCCACTGCCTCCTGGTAGCGGTTCCGCTGGCTCCGGTGGTTCACTGTTGACACCTGCCAGACTGTTCCAGAGGGCGACACCCGTGTTTCCGTTTCATCTGGCAGGATGGCCGCCGCATCATCCGGTCCTGGGACAGGTTCAGAGCCAGGTACAGCAGACTATGCAGGCTGTGTCCGCTGTCAGGTTCCTCAGTCATCATCATCCTCATCATCCACATCCTGCGTTGGGGAACCACCCTCTGGTGCCCGCGATAACTGGCCATCATCCGACCGCCCATCATCTTCATCATGGTGCCGATCACAACGACGAGGATGACGAGAAGAAAGGTAACTGGTCCCGTTTTTTACTCTCCTGTAAAACGCAGCTGCGAAGGAAGGCGGTCCTGGAAATATGCTTAGGTAGCGAGGGTTTGTTGGATGATTTTGCTCGTTTGGTAATTGGTAGCGATGTCCTGTTAATTGATGTTGGAGTAGGAGTCGCAATTCTTCCAAAATTATCACTGGGAATTTAGATTTCATATTTGGAGCCGGCGATGTATAACCCGAAACCAGATCAGTTACCAGAAACCTGTTATTAGGCTCGTACTGTTTTGATATCCTCCAAGGCGATGGAATTAGCAATTTACCGATTGTGTATTATTACACAGTCGTTACTCTGGGATTGAACGTGTTAATATTCGATAGTGCACAACAAATACTTGCTAAAATGCACATTGTGCTCTTCTTACTCTCTCCTTACATTGACGAAAGCATTTTCTCATCCGAAACTACATATCCTATTTTCTGCATAAATGTGATTTTTTCATTTTTCTTAATGTACCACCCGGGAGTCTAATTTTACGCTCCAGCGAGTTTCTCTAATAGCGTTAATTATGCACCGTAAACTTTTCATTTTACAGCGAGGTATAAAGTGAAAGATAGAACAATCGCGTTCTTAATAGTCATCATTATAATGCATGTTTTCACAGTGTAGGGTCACAATCTCGCTTCGATTAATTGCCATTGATAGTTCTGAGGATGCTTCAACTGGGGCGTGAAACGTTAAAGTCTCTCGCTAGTTTTTCATCGCAAACGAATTTCGTAACCGTCTTAAAATCGACAACTCGATTTTAGTTTTAATTGAAAAATTTCGTTTACGTCCCGTTACGTTGCATACCTGATCGTTTTACAAACTGCAATTCGGAGGGTATAATTATATCCAGTCGGCAAATTAATCGCAATCCCGTTGATAATTAAACGGTGCCGCGTATACTAATAAGTATGGGAGCTGGTTTTTCAGCGGGTTGCTGGAAAAATCGAAACCCACGAACTATATTTATACCTTTCAAATATGCTAGTCACAGCCAATTAATTTTCTGATAATTTTACTACGCTCGCATCTGCTTAATAAAAATCCCTTGATCTGCAAATAATCGCCGCGATAGAGAAGAGTCGTTAATTTCGACTTTTTTCCGTGCTATCGCCTCAGGATATCGTTATTTTGTACATAGATCAAATCTTTTATTTAACATCTTTCCACAACTTTTCATTAATGAATGATCCTAGTATAGCACATTTAAATCATTTGGTGTCAGAGAAATTACATTTCTATATTCGCTTGCAGATCTAGTTTTTCTTAACAGTTTCAGAGTGTAATAGTAACTCGATACAGGTTCTGTCTTTGTCAGGTTCAGACCCAAATGTATACTATTATATATTCTACATATGCATCGATGAATAATATTACACAGTTGGGCCTGAACATGAAGATGAAGAATGATACCTAACTGTGTAGACATCATTTCTAACTTTTAAACCTCAGTGTATTATATTACACATCTTATGAACGCGTCGATACATAATATTACATAGCAGGGTTTGACGAAGAAGAAAAATAACTAACAATATAGACATAATTTTTGACACAAACCCAATTGTGTTATATTACAATCTCACAGCCTTATTTATCGATATAGGCATTGTCTCCGACACGTTCAAGCCCAGCCACGTAAAATTACACATCGCACAAACACGACCTTGCGCGATATCAGCGAAACCGTTCTGAAAGTTAAAATAAAGCTATTGTATCGGCTCGAAAGTCAACGTGTGTTGTTCAAAGAGGTTTCCGTTCGAGCTTATTTCGAAGATACGTTCGGAAAAATGGTCTTCAGGGAGTGGCGTAACGCGGTCAATCATAAGATCGTTCTTGACGAGCCCATGGGATCGCTTACAGGGTTAGCCCCAATCCGCAACGCCCTTTTTCCACCCTTCCTTTGAGCTGACGGGCTGAAATCACGTTTCGTGTACGAGATCGAGGGTGGAAATCTGTTTTTTACGTGATACCATTCATGTCCCTAACGCTTGTTTATGCCTCGAAGGGAGCGCCATTTAACTCTATCCTGTTTCGCCTGTTTTCCCTGTGAAAACCTCTGCTAAACGCACCATCTTGTCATCTTTACTATCGTTTGCGATCTCGCGGAATTGGTCTGTTTTACCACGTTTGTTGGGGAAATATTAATTTTGATATACAAAATGTGGTGATACTTGAAAATATGATTGGTGGAACTGTTTTGTAATTTGTGTGTTGACGAGCTGGATGAGGTTGGTAATTTGTACAATTTGGAAATTTGGGGATTTGTATATTTAGCAGTTCAGGGTTTGATCATTTGAGAGGTTCAAAGTAGATCCCGAACCTGGACATTGCTTCTAACATTTGGTATGTTTTATAGTTTTCAAATCGAAAGACTTAAAAATTTGGAAATTTGATGAATCTAGGATCTTGGAACATGGAAATTTGAGAATTTGAGAGTTGAGAAAGTTGGTATTCAGAAAATCTGGAAACTAAAAATTTAAAACTTCAGAATCTTATAAATTTAAACCTGCAAATGTGAGAATAAGAAAATTCGAAAGAATAAATTAATAATGAAAAATTTTTAAACGAAAGTATAGGAAATACAGTTTAAAATTTGGTGCAGCGTTGAAGATGTTGCATTCGAGATACTCGTCTTTCCAATTTCGCTAATGGGCTGACTATCGTAGCCAAGCACACGTAACGCGAACTACAAGTGAACAACCTAACTAATTAGTTCCACGAGTGTTTAACGTAACACTGTTTAAGATAAACGTGTCATGTCTGACAGGCGTGAGAGATCTCTGATGAAGTGTCTTGCTTTCTTTCTTGCCATTTCAAGCCGACGAGTGACTTCATCAACCTTGTTTCAAACAGACTTTGTTAGTCAGCAGTTCTTGCTCATTTTGTGCCGATATATAATTATCTTTTCGTCTAACTTTAGCTCTCGGATTTGAATAGTGAGACTCTGCCAATTTTTTTATTTCAGACTTTGGGAATTTTGCAATTTGGTGTTTGCTGAATTCAGCTTTTGGGAAGTTGAGAACTTGGAATATTTCAGGTTGTGCAAATTTTTGGGATTTGAGAATTTAGGTTTTGGGGGTTTTTGGAGTTTCTTGGAGTTGGAAATTTTTGAATTGGAGGATTTCAAATCATTTACATTATTACTCATATTATTTAACGTTATCTAAAATTCCCTAACCCGCTATTTCCACGTTTGTAATATCAAACATTCGCTTCCTGTATACGTCTAACCTGTTTAAAAAAAAAGAAACACTTCGAATTGTTTGAACATAACTAATATTTAATTCTAATATAATTATTAAGGAGATTTAATCGATGAGGAAGTAATTGACAAGTATTCCAAGACCAACTATATCGCCGGCTCCCGTCGACATTTAATTAAACGAGGGAGTAATCGAAGTTTCTTAATCGATGATCGATCAACGTTTTATTGTTCCCTTTATTACTTTACGGACAAATCACTTGAAATTCTGCATTCGATCGTCTACGATCAATTAATCGCGAGGGACTGTTCCAAGAGGATACTTGTTATGAATTAATTATAATCGACGGTCGAGGATAATTGAGTTATTTCAGTAATAACGATGCTTCGATGGAATCCATCGATTTTCCGAGAACTTAAAATTAGCGTTGTTTTAAAAAGATTTTAATCGCGTCTCCATTTTTTTCCCGCAAATTTCGTTCGCAATCATTTCAGTTTATGTTACGTGCAATTTTGCAATTACACCAAATTTTTAGTCTCTTTGTGTACTCGCACATTTCAGCGCTTTTATAATTAAAATATTTTCTTTTATTTCGTTTTTGCTATTCTCATGATCAAGGATCAATTGAACATCTGTCGAGGATCAATTTTTATTTCATGATCAAAATGTTGATATCTTTCTACAAATAGTTTTTACTGAGAAATTAAAATTTTGTATTGTACATATGTGTACATTTTGTACTGCACACATACATGTATGCATACATGTATACATGCATGTACACATGATAAGCAGGTAGAATACATAATTGCTGAAGAAACAGAAAAGAATCCATGATGAAAAGGCAGAAGTTAATCAAATCATTCAAGTCAATGTAAAATGAGAAATATTTTATCAGAAAAAAATGAGAATAATTAAAATTGTGCAATAACCATAAACAAGGGATACCATAACATACATAGTTACAGTATAAAAATTGATTGGTTCTAGTTACCCTCCATCGAATTAAATAGTTCTCACCGTAAAGATCAATTCATCATCGTTTCTAACGAAATTAATTACATCATTAAGACGTTGGTATTCAAAATTGGAGTATCCGTCGCAAATATATTGGAGCTTCTGTAAAGGATCGAGGGAGACTCGATAATTTCCAATCTTCCCTTTTTTTTTTCGTCGTTTTTCTATCATTCGATCGGATGATCCCGGTTTCCAGCTCGAATCGTCGCTTTTTATGTCAATCCGCTCGATGATCGTTCGTCCTCCTCTAATCGTGAAATAATGACAGGATGCTAGGGACGGTCGCTTCTTTAAGAAGCTGAAGTCATTTGGCTGCCTTCGAAATATAAGCCACTCCGTTAGGCCGTCATTCCCCCTTTAAGGGACGTCGTTTTTCCTGGATATTAGGATCTCGAAAACTGATCCCCGACGATTACTTCAACGACTCGCGAGGCTCAATCAACTCTCGATTATTAATAGAGACATCATCCACCTCGTTTCGCTCGAATCCGGTGTGAACGCTCGTTGACGAAATCAGTACTCTCGGGGATAATGATTGAGGTGCCATCGATACTCGGAGGACTCGAGATTTAAGTACTTCGTAGAAAGTGTCGGATGAAATCGAAATTTCTCGGATAATCCGGGGAGAATCAATAACCATTTCAAATGTAAATACTTCGTCGTTTGGAATTTTACTATATTTGAATATTTGCGATATGCTTTGGAAATTCAAATAGCTCTGGATTTGAATTTATATTTCTTGACAATTTTTTAGTTGAAGTGTTTGAAAACTAGATAGAAACAATTCTTTCTTTAATATTTAGATGTTCGAATTGTGACTTGAACACATCAGGAATTGATACAATAATTGATATTGATTGGGATAATTGATTCATATTGATAAACATAATTGATAGAATAGTTGACATTGATAAATATAATTGATGTAATAGTTGATATTGATAATCATAATTGATATAATAATTGATATTGATAAATATAGTTGATGTAACAATTGATATTGATAATCATAATTGATATAATAATTGATATTGATAAATATAGTTGATGTAATAATTGATATTGATAGACATAATTGATTTGAAAGTTGACATTGATAAATATATTTGACGTAGTAATTAATAATAATAAACATAATTGATGTGATAGTTAATATTGATGAACATGTATGATGTAATAATTGATATTGATATTCATAATTGATATAACAATTGATGCTATTAAATATTGTATAATTTCAATAAATTTTAATAAATCAATTTAGATTAATTTTAATAAATACAATTTCTCATTAAAATCAAAACTACCAAACCTTCACATAAACCTTGGAACCAGTCTAAAGTACAGTATGCCACGAGTATTATACTATTATATTCCACTTTCCAATCACTCTCAAGAAAATATAACATCTATGATAACCGATTTACCTGATACTATTCCCAATAAAATTCGATACGATATCAAAGTTCAGAGTTGAAAACCGATGGTACAGATTGATTCGGTATCGTTTCAATCAGAGTTCTCAACATCTCCTCAAGCTGGTTAGGTTTCTCGTGCCTCCGATCGTGCGTTGCTCGAAGCGGAAAAGCGATAATTCCTGTTCGATGAAAGGCAACGATCGATTGTTGTTGTCGGGAAGCTAGAAATCGGCGTGTTTCCTAGAGGGGTCCAGATCGTTCGGGTTCGACGGGGTCATAGTCGTGTAGGTAAAGGGGCGAGGAAACGTACGGGGTATCGGTCTCGGGGTAATAACTTAATTTAAACTAAACTACAGTTTAATAATTCTCAGCCAGGTCGGCCGTGGAGGATGCAGCAGGCAACCAGCAATTTCAGAGCCGCGTTGTTAACTGCCGGTCGTTAGTCCCTTTTCAAAACTTCTTTCTTTCGTTTCTTTCCTTCGGGATCTTTTTCGCCCGTCTCCCTCCGACGTTCGCGGCTCAACGTCTTCCTCTTTCATCTTAACGCTCCTAACACCCTACACGGTCTCACCAACACATGCACCCGGTCACGAGCTAATTTTCGAGCGTGCTTTGCGTGCCGCAAACGTGAATCTCGCCACGGGCCTTCAGAAACTCGCGCCGCGACCGACAAATTGAATCGTCCTCGGCCTTCGGCACAGATACCTTTTCCCTATTATTCCCATCGCTTCGCACAATCACATGCCATAAAATCCTGTCTCTTATTCTTCAAAATCATCGAGCTCCTCCAGAAGCTCCTTAGAAAGAGACCTTCTTAAAATTACATAATAGAATCTAATGTCCAGAATCACTTTCATGAATTTTTGAAAAACTGCATTAATAGAACCTTTATTACAATCATTGTTATTGCATTTCTTTGTTATTTCTGTGAAATACAGGACCTTCGACTGTCTTCAGGATCCTGGCATCCATTTTGAGACTGAAGTTCGGAATCATAAAATGTTGACCAAACTGTTACTTTACCCTAATTCGAAAGCAATCATTTTTTAGTAGATCTGATATTGGAGTTGTCCTAGTAAAATTATTTGCAATTATTAAAAATAATTCCTCTAAAATGATTTTCAGCAGAATGAGGCATCGTCTCCTTAAAAAACTGAAATTGTTAATTGAATTCATAGCAAACACGAAATGTCGTGGCGATAATTCACGCACGAGACCCGTGGATCGAGCAAGGGTAAAAGGGGTTAGAAGATTCGTCATAAATTTCGTGTTATTAAGTTGCATGCGAGCTCCACGCAATCATGTCGGTGTACTACGATTTTGCCACTGTACTGCAATTTAAACGTCATACCACTATTACGATCAAGAAACGTTTCAGCCTTTAAAGGCTTCTTTCGAGCAACCGTGGACTTTCTCGTAATACATCAGAGCCAGGAATTCTCGTGCACGAAATCATTCCACAAACGGCCGCGACGCGTTTTATGGCCGCTTGATGTCTTCATCCAGTTTGTGCATCAGATACGCCGCAAAAAACGCGTTCTTCGACGATGCATTATACAGAGCTTATTCCGTTTTGTGGACGGTATTTTTAGGTTAGGTTTTCAGTTCGGAGGTTCGCGATTTTGGTGTTGGAGAATTTTGGACATTTTTTTTAGAATGTTTACACTCATTGCGATATGAAGCTTTGAGGTTTTAGAATTTGGGGACTAGAAAATTTTTTAGATTTAAATTTTAGATTCAAATTTTTCTTGAAGTTCACTTCATTTTCACTACAATATTCATGTTTTATTTGCTGATTTATTTTTTAACCATTTTTAATTTCAAAATGCACCAGTAGATTTAATGTTGAATTTTGTAGTATAATGGATTAAACGTCATATGTGAACTTTCGTAGATTCAATATTATGAAAAGTGTGTCATCAGTATGAAAAGTGCATCAGAACGCAGAGCAACGTTAATGAAATAGCTGCTGTTAAGGGGGTGGCTAGTACAAAAGGGGTGGTGCTCGTAGAAGCAGTGGGAAAGATACGGCTGACAGGCTATAAATACGTCGTATTTATGTGCTTCGCTAATTGTCTCTGCCGATAAGGATCTTCCTTTTATTACCTTTTCTCTGCAACTTTGGCGAGAGTTCATCCCTTCCAACTCGGTCACGGTGGATTAACCCTTTGCACTCGGGAAAATTTCTATCGTTGTCGAATTGCAATTCCACATTGATGTTCATGCAATCTTTCGATATTATTATTTTTTAGTAACAAAATTGTTAATATTTCATAATTAGATTTAGTTACAGAATATTTATCCACAATTGCAAAAACACTGCTGATTAAATTTTTATAGGAATCCATCACTTATATTATTGAAAAATTTTACCCACTTGCACTCGTATTAAATACTTGTAATTGTGAATAATAGATATAAGAAATTACAGCTGTGTGACATTCACCGTGCTATATCAAACGACGAATACAGAGGATCAATATTTTATGAACCAAATTGCAAGATTCACAAAAACACTTGATAAAAATAATTTCCAGCTCAGTTAACACATGTACCAAATAACGAGTGCAAAAGTTTGTCGAAGCGAATCGCAGGGTCGTATATGGCCTACATTGGAAGAAACCCGATTTCCGTGTAAACGGAAGAAGCTCGTGGCGAGAAAAAGCAAATTGTCGGACGCACGTCGAATCGCCAGGAACACGTTGATCTTGATACATACCCTGTTCCGTGATTATTAGAGCGATTCGGTTTGCCGCCAGCGTATTGTTTTTAATGATGGCCAGTTTTTAAAAAGGGCGCCACGATTCCGTGATGATACGCGAGATTCGACTTGATTATCGCAGAAACAGAGATCAATTTCCCCGAGGAAATTGAAGGGTGTTTTTCGTTCCGACTGCTGCTCATTTACTCGAGATTGAACTGATACATTAACAATATTCTACCACATTTTCGGAGCCGTTTAAAACCTTTTCAGATTCTTAAATTCTTCATTTTTAATTCGTAATTTCTTCAGATTTCTAAATACTCGATTTTTTTAAATTTGTACAATTTGATGATTCGAATTTTCAAGTTTCACGTTTGTCAAGTTAGATTCGTACAAATTTAAATATTCAAAGTTTTATATTTATACATTTTTATTTGGAACATTGCAGAGGTACAAGTTTTGTAAATTCATATCCTAAAATTCTCTGTATTACTATTTTCTCCTGAAACATACCGTGCACCTTCTTGACCAATCATTGAAATCTCCGTACAAAAACCGAAACTCCAAGAAACTGCTACTGTCTAACATCTCTGAACAGAAATCTCAACTCTCTAGAAGCATGAATAGATTCAGAAGAATTAATAGTAGATTACTTGGAAGTCTGTCACCGAGAAAAAGGTCAGAAAAACAGCTTGGAACGCATGGAAATGACTTGAGACAGTCACCCACGGCGTGTCTCTCGGCATCCGGATTTTTCAGCTCGCCTAACTCGTAATTTTCGCGTAATTGTGTTGGCTGCATGCAACGGCGAAGCTGTTTATCACGAGGGCCGGTATCGGTCGCGCGTGCATAGCGAGCGGATGTGAATCACCAATAATTTATCAGGCCAGCGAAAACGCTACCCTCGCGACTCTACGTGCAATTAGTTATTAAATTCCGATTTATCGCGGTGCGGAGATATCGGAGCGCCTCCGTACGTCGAAACAATGTTTTCATGGTAATTAAATTAAAATACTCCGGCTTGATTAGATTGGCGGGCTGCGTCTCGGGGAGCGGTTGCGTAGGAACGGTGAAAAGATTGCTGAAACAGAGAGGTTATTGTTTGACGAGAAGGAAGTCTGATCTGAAGGAAAATATTGTGCTGAAGATAGTCGGTGCTCTTTAACTCCGCCGGAAATTGTCAGTTCTACGAGGTTGAACTCGATTTTGATTGATTTATGTTGCATGTGAGGATGTCTCATGTGGAATTTTGTGAAATTTGTCAAATGATTATTAGACTCGAATTTGATCATTGCTGCAACAATTTGAACATTTTGGTTCCATGTGGACATTGATGTTTGGACTAGAAAATAATTTGGAGTGTTATGTGGATGTTTTTTGTGAAATGAAATTTGTCAAATGATAATTAGACTCGAATTTGATCATTGGTGCAACAATTTGAACATTTTGGTTCCATTTGGACATTGATGTTTGGACTAGAAAATAATTTGGATGAATTTTGTGAAATGAAATTTGTCAAATGATAATTAGACTCGGATTTGAATATTCCCCAAATTCGAATGTCCCCACAAAACACCACCTAACCTAACCACAGATCTATCGATCTCAGTGTCCAATGCAGTCACAAGTCATGAAAAGTAACAATTCTACTCATAAATAATTCTCTCCTGACACCCCGATAACCATCAATTTTTCCATACGATTGACGATAAAGAGATCTTACTAGAATCGACACTTTAAAACAATCGACTGGCACGGACTCGCGATCACACGCGAAGACTATGATACGATATTGCCAGGCAAATGACACGCCATGGGGTAACAACCCGTGGTTAGTAATTAGGGTTGTGAGAGAGGGTGCGTAGCGTGGTAGGCGTAGCTGTGGCACGCGAATTTTTCCTCGGTGTTACTCGTTCGCTGCAAACGATTAGCTGGCCGAATTATTAATTATCTTACTTAAAAATGATGAAATACTTCAACACGTGGTGACATTTGCAACGAAAAAGTTTATGAAGGGGACTGTGGATTGAAATTTCGGTAGGATTATTACTTTTAACATTTTTTTCCCTGTAACTTTTAAGTAAAGAAAGAATGAAAAGTGCAACGTGATTTTTAAAGAGTAAAAGAATAAAAATGGTGAGTTGCAGTTAATTTTCGACAACGCAAGCAGCGATCAAGAAAATTCCGTAACCCGCCAATCGAGAAATTACGTACCTGCGTATACCTTTAATAAGCAACGGATAGAGTAACGTTGCGTTTCGCATAATGATAGTGACGATCATGTAAACAAATTAAGAAGCACCACCGTCTGCTCGGGATCGTGATAAGTGTAGCTCGATGCGCGTGTTAGCATTATCTCGATCGAGATCTCGATCTTTCGTTAATATTGAAATCGTAGCCCATCATGGGCGGGTACGTTTCTCTTTCAGTTTCATCGTCTATATAGGGTGGCCCATGAAGCACGAAAATAAATCGATATCCTTCAAACTTTCTTCATATTCCGTCTTCGAGGAAATATTAAAATTCTTTAAACGATACGAATTTTGATTTAACGATAGACTTGTGATTTAAAGATACCGAAATAATTGAAATCTTGATTTAAAGACTTTTATAATTAAAGTTGACAATTGTTATTTTTTTCCTCATTCGTTTGATAAAAATGCACCCTATATAATTATTTACAATTCCAATAAAACTTATCACGTCACGGTGCGTGAGCAATTTTGTGAATGATGATACATTTTATCAGTAGACACCCTTAATTACATTAATTACCCCACAACATCCATAATAATGTATTATATTATATTAATATATTAATGAAAAAATTATTTCCAAAGTTGCAATGTCAATTTTTCAATTCTGTACTTTGCTACATTTTTCAGTTATTATGTAGAAGTTAATTACACATTCTCCTCTCACGAATAAAAATTCTGTTGTAAGAGATGCTAATCAGAGACGTGATAATAATAAAAAAAGGAATGTTGCAGATTTATGAGTAATGGTGAAAAACGTTATTTTCGAGTCATTTATTAGCTGCTTCCATTGATAGAATCGAAGGAAATCGATTTGAATAATGTTTCGATCGATTAGACAGCTAATTGAACACCGTGTCTCGTTAAATGTTAAGTTATTTCACTTTCGACATTGATTCATTGAGAATTGATTATAGTACATGACTTTTTTTTATTCTACCTCGTTGTTGACACGAGGACAACCCGGATATCTCGTATTGCGTGTACGAAATACAAAAACTAGAGGGCAATAAATAATAAATAGGCGTGAAAGTGTTTAATTGAAGAATCAGATAATCGCAATGCGCATTGCAATTAGCGTGTAACGCGTTATAGAAACAATGCAGATGATGATGATATGTGTTTACAACAATGACGGGCGAATTTAGTGCCCCTAGCATAAACTTGTGGGCACCGGGGTGTGCAGTGGAGATTAATAATGTATAGCTGGGAAGATCTTTTTTCGAGTTGAAACTCGGTAATTTTGAAGGTTTTTGGCGAGGTGGAAATTTGGGAAATATAGAGGGGAATTGGAGACAATTTTATTTCTAAATACCATTTGGAAATGGAGTTATTGACAGGAAAGTTTGAAAATTCTTAATTTGCACGTACATGAAATGAAACCAAAATGGAGTCCACGGTGGTTCAAAATGTCGGATGAAACAATTGTATTGTATTAACCCTTTGCACTCTTCTTTTACCAATTCTTTAATTTACAAAATAAATCAAGAAGGGGATTCTCAATGTATAATATATAGCAACAGTGCAGAGTGTGTGATAAATATATTTTTCATTTATTATAAGTAGTAAATTAATGAGAAATGAACCACACTCGACATAGAAGTGCAAAGGGTTAATCGTGTCGTATTTCTAGCCAAACCGGAAGTTTCTCGTCGTTGAAAGATCAGCGTAAGCCGGTGTCTCCCTATCGACATTCGATCTACACGTCTCACGAGTCAATTTAATTGACGTAAACCGTTACAGTTAGCGGGTAGATCGAGGAGAAAATATTTTAATTAATCGATACCTCGTGCTGCGGGCAAAATTTCAACGTGGCCCGGACTCGAGTTCGTTTATTGATTTATTGCCGATCAGTGAACGTGGTTCTTCCGTCCGCTTTTTTTTCTCATTTCGCGACGGCTGATCGTGATCCCCTTATGCCGGTTCCTCAATTTCTGTTAAATTACGGCCCACCGACGCTGTTCGAGGCATCGATACGTAATTACGTATCACGATAAGCGGGTGTACGTGTGCCATCTACCCGCGTGCCGGATAAATCGCCGGTTTAATTGAAACGCGGCGATCGCGTCCGGTCGACGCATCGTAATTTCTAAGAGTATATGGAAATTTGTGATCGAATTGTTGCGCAATAATTGTTGGCCGATTACCCGGCGACCGTAATCGATACACGGTCACAGACACTCGCTTGTTCCTGCATCGGTGTGTTGCGTAAATTGAGGAAGTTCGCTCGGGGAACATTGTTTTGTTGGATCACCGTGAAACGAAGCTCTCGTGTATCGATGAAAAATTATCGAGTCCCGGTGGTTGTTGCTCTTAATTAAGGAAATTAATCTTGTACCCTTCATCTACCGTTGCTGTACGATCGCTGTACTTAACTTCGCTTTGTATTTATTTAACTTTATTATGCCCCGCTGGATAAATACTGCTTCGACGATTATTATGTTTATGGAAAACATAACGAGGGAAAGTTCTCGAATCGGGATTCGACCACCAATGATTTTTTTAATGAACGTATTAATACACGCGTGTGTCGTCCATCTTGTTTTGTATATTCGAATAAGAGATCTTGTAACCTAAGAATGCAGAAATGCAGAATCATAAAGATGTACAACTCTATGAATTTCGGAATGCAATCTAAAAATTTAAAAAATGTAAAAATATACTGTATGTCCCCATTGCAAAATAAATTTTAATGAAATATCGGTATATTTCGATACGGACATGAATATATTAATACCAAGTCCGCTTTATAGCTTCTCTAAGCAATAATTTATCGAGACTCGACAAGTAACGATCTTCGATCAATCCGAGCGCCATTCGAATCAATAACCTGTCTCATATTCATGCAAATTTTTTAATATCCCTCCACAAAATTTCGAGAATATTGAAAGGTCGTGAAGTTATGTGTCGAGCATTTTGAACGTTTACATAACAAATTATACTAGTATCCCCGATGCTTGAATTTATTCCAATTTGATTTCGATTATAAATAATTCTTTTGGAGAATTTTTAAATAAATCCGAGTCTTGATGAAAAGGTGAAAGGTTTGCGAAACGTCTCGAGTCTAGGGTGCCTACAGAATTTCAGTTAGCAGAAAGACTACAAGATATTCAACGGTTTGATGAATTATATAATTAAACTTTAATTATCTCGCGGTGAATTTAATCGGGGGGCGCAGATACGCGTGACGCGCATCTCGGTGGTCGGTAACAAAGAAGCTTCTTTTCGCCGGTAAACAATTTTTCGCGTACGTAAAGTAACAATTATTTACGGCGTAGCGTGCGTATCAGCTCGAGCGAGGAGAAGAGGAGGAAGACGAAGAAAGAAGGAAGCGAACAAAGAGAGAAGAAAAATAACAACGCGATAATAATTCTATTTCCATTAGATTACACGGCCCTGTAGTTCAAACGATCTCGGCGGGGCTTAATCTGCCGGCGAAATCACGGGAAACTCGTCGAACATGCTAATTAAGGATTTTTAAATTAGCACTTCATATATTATTCCAGTTAAACGGCATCGCTATCGCGATTCATATCTCCGCGTGTTACTGTAATTTTCGTCGGATTTAACACACGATCGAAACAATTTCGTTCTTAATCCGTTTCATCTGCACGCGGGGGGTAAACAACAAAAAATTACAATTCCCATGAAGGATTAATAAAATTCTCGAACAGGCGCGTAAATCTTCGATCGAAAGGTTAAACGGATCGGGTCTTGTTAAAGAAATTTTCCTCTTGCCTTTTACGCCGTCGCGCGTGTTTCGTGATCGTTTCCGCTAAACAATGAACACATTTAGATTCATTGAATCTTTTATGGCCTTACAACCACCAGATCGAATCTTTGATTCGAGATTGCTCTTTTTGTTTAACGCTGCTATTTATCAGTCATTTTTTAGTTCATCGTTCACTACTTGTCAACGAATCATTCGAAAATTCTTCCTGAATGACATCTTGATTTCGAGATCATTTAAGAAAAAATAAAATGTTACTTTCAACGGTCGATAGTGCAATATAATAAATGCAGTTCGTACAACAAACTCGGCGCAATAAATTTACTGCGCATAATCGTTGCGCACGGTACCCGACTGCTTTATATTCAAGGTCGTTTCAGAAATATTACTTTTATTTACATTTTGAATCTTACTTCCATAATTTATGTACTGCAGATTTTCTGGGTATACATAATATGCTTTATTAATTTTAATTCAGAGTGTACTGATTTATTAGTTAATTTTAATTTCGCATTCTCGTTATATTGCCGGTGAAAGATTTTATTTTCTTTAGAAATATGTACAAAGAATAAAGAAGTATGTTTGCAGTATGGCGATGTAACACGGTGATATAATACTATGAACACTAATAATAGGAATAATAGTGTATGCATACATTATGTAAAAATAAATTAATGTCTGAATAAAAGTATAACCAGTGATCTCAATTCGACAAAGAGTGATCGATTAAACGTTTTATGTCTATAAGGATTAAAAAAAAGTGCGCTATGGTGAATAAGATGAATTATAATAGTTGTTAAAAGCTGTTGAAGAGTTCCTTATCTGCCTTCCTTTTTCTTGCCAATCTTCTGGTAAGAGCGGTTTCGTTTCCTCTTCCCATGCATTATATCGCAGAGAGTCACCCCCGGAGGGGTTCCTTGCTTCTTAATGCCGGCTATACGCAGCCAAGGATTGCACGCGAAGGTATTAATATATAATTAACCGACCTGGTTGTAGATCGTATCTGAAAAACCTCCTTATCGGCCAGCAGGCCGCCGATACCGGGGCTACCCATATTATGCGAAGACCCTTTTACGTGGTTTCGTACCTTGTTCGGCGAGCTGCTGTCGGCATTTATTTTTCATCTGTCCCTCTTTCTCTTCGGCTCATCACAGTTCTTCCTTTCGTGCCTTTTTCGTAGTTCCTTGCTTCTTCTTTGCACGGTGGCCCGGCGAAATAGGCCTCGGAAATCGCGGAAAATTGCTAACACGATACTTCTTGATCAACCAGATTTTTCTAACGACCTTCGTGATGATTTTACAACTGATAAAAATGCTGTTCGTGTTTGTTTCTCCCTGATGGGTCCGCTTTGAATTAAGAAGATATTTTCACTTCTAGATTTTTGTTCCTCCTGACGAATACCAAAAGAATGCAGGTGTCGATTAAATTAACTGGATATACAAAAAAATATCAATCTTCTTTATATTTCATCATATATTTCAAACTTCATGTATTTCAAAATTCATACATGTGTATACATAACTCATATGTGGGTATACGTAACTCATACGTACCTATGTGTACGTAGCTCATATGTGCCTTTACGTAACTCATATGGATGTGTACGTAACTCATACGTACCTATGTACACGTAACTCACATGTATGCATACGTAACTCATATGGATGTACACGTAATTCATACGTATGTTCACGTAACACATATGTACGCACACGTAACTCATATGTATCTACACGTAACTCATATGTACACAATACGTAACTCGTACTCTTGACACGCATTCATCAGTAATTCTTCTCATCATTCACGCTAATCATCAAAAACAAACATATCTCTCAATTCCGACAGTTCATCTCCTGTCGCGTGCACAGTATAATTCGAAAATGCTCCATTATAACAACACCCATGATAAATAAGGTGAAATTAGAATAACCAACATGGATGTCGGCTATTTAACGGCCAATCGAAGGTAGCCATTACGGTGAATCGAAGTGAACCAACACACACGTTGTCCGCAACTGCTTCGCACCTGTCGATGTAGCATAGTTCCGTTTCATCGGGAACAAGAATGACCCCTCCCATTTCCCTCGGTGTTTTTAATTAGTCTTAGGTACACGAAACTTCGCCGACGTGTTACAAGGTGTCGCGCTTTGCAATATGGTCCGAGTCTAGAGATCAGTCGTTCGATCACCGATAAGATACCGATCGACCATATCGAATGCTTTAAATCACACGATGTACGCCGCGAAGAAATGTCCGAATTTCGTGGCAATAAATTTCCGTATCGACGGCCATCTGGAGGGCTTTAATTGATATAACCGTTTTGCGGATACGTGTTTTCATTTAAGTCCACTTAACTGCTTTTTAATGTACGCTCGTTTCGGCTAGTGGTATATTCAACTTGCTGAATGTTTACGATTATTTCGAAATTAAGGATTGTAGAAATCTAGGGATGTAGGTATATAGGTAGGAATACGAGGACTATAGGAACATGGGTAGGACTATAGGTAGGAACATATGAACATACGTGACATATGAAGATTTATGGATCTAGGAATATTGAAACTCGGAGTGTAGGTATCTAGGAGTATACAGGTGAAAAGAATACTAAGAGATCTATACTAGAGATCCAAATATAGAAATACTAGCCCAGCTCTTTAAAATTTAGAACGGAACTATAGCAGCACTCGAGGCACGATATAACTGGAGGAACAAAGGAAAGGAACTTATCCAGACAATAATCTGAAGTATCGTGTCGAATTACATGGAATCCTGACGATCGTCAGCCAACGAAGGGATCGGAGCCGGCTTCTCTTATATTATTCTCGATATTTAATTCAAGATCGTTGGAGGAGCGAGGCATCGTGGATCGTGCGGAAAAGGTCGATGGGAAGGGCTGGAAGGGTTGCCGGTGGGGTTAGAGGGGCAAAGAACAGGGCACTGTAACCGGGCGTCAGGAGGATTGATGGCGTCTAGATGCAAATGCAGTCAGTCTGGCACGCAAGCAACGTATCCACCTACCGACGCCTTATGCCAGTTAACGCCTTACAGCTTAATAATCTTGTTCGTTGTCCTTCTCCCTTTCCTTTTGCCTCTTCCTCTGCTTTCCTCCTGTTCCCTCTTGTCCCTACACACCATTTTCCTTGCTTCCTTTTGCATCTTCCTCTCGGTATCCCAGCTGAGCTAAATTCCGTTACTTATACCATTTTTTACGAAATTTTATCAATGCACTTTCCAAAGAATTTTAGATCCTTCTAAGTTTTTGAGTAAGTCACTTACTGATAGATGGAACAATGGAACTTAACCGAATTTGAATTTTTCATTTACCGTCTATTAATGTAATTTCTGCTGCAAAGCTGCTTCTTATTTCTTCCTTAATTATTCGTTTATTTCAAAGCGACCGCCACAGTAAAGTGTTAACTATCGTGTGTTTTGAAAATGATGGGTCTTCAAATGTATCCTTTGTTCTTTGTCCCCTTGTCTGTTTACTGTATCAAACGTGTGCCTCACACGCTCATGCATAGTATATGATGCATGAAGCGGGTGGGAAATGACCCTCTCCTGTGCTTTGTGCATTACGGAATGCACATATTTTTGCAATTCTTTACACCTGGAACATAAACCTCAAAAATCCTATAATTTGAAATACTGTGCATCAATTTCATTTATTTTGAAAATCTTAAGAAATAATTTACATGTCTTAGATCTTCGCCATATTTAAATTTCTCATCGCGTTTCCGATAATTCATTTGTATCTCAATTTCATCCCCTGTCCCTCTGACTTCGTTCCAGCTTCTTTCAATTTTCTTCACAGCCATCAGGTGTTCCCTTGTTTTTTTTTTTAAGCTTGTTTTTTGGTCTTGCTATCTCCAGTCTCCATTTCTCAGCTTTTGATTCTTTCTTTCTCTACGCATATATCTTGGGCGGCTCTATCTCCCTTTTGCCCAGTGTTCAGCCTTCCTGCTCTGTTTTTTTCTTGTTCGCTGGAACTCGTTCCGTCTTCCCCTTCGCTCGCAGCACTTTATCACTCTCTCGCGCCGGTTAAATTACTTTATTAACCCTCTTTTCCCGGGATACCCCCGTGGACGGGGCCCTGTAGGATGCTAGCCACGATTCTGGCGCACTGACGGCAAGGTGGAGAAATGATCTAATGCTCGGGGATCCTTCAGTCCGTTAAACACCATGGTAATTAAGTTTATATTAATGTTTCGGTGTGTACGGGGATATCGCGAGCCGTTTGTGTATTACGGGCATATAAGATGGCCGGTCGTAGGAAATTAATTGTCGACCGCTGGCACCGAACGAGTTGCCTCTCGAGCGAATGCCTTTTAATTAAAATGTTCCTCGTGAAACGTCGAACCAGAGGAAGTTCAGGATTTAGATCACATGTAATTTGATTTGCCGTGCTTTATTTTCTTGTTCACGGTTATTCTCCTTCGCTATCGATTAACAAGTGCTTCGCTGAATCGGAGGAAACAAAACGTGTTGCGTTACAACGATAACTTAATTAAGAAAATCGGGACATAAACGCGTCGTAAAATAACGCTTGGTTTATATCAATTTAAACCTTGCTTCCACAAAAATTACCGTATTAATTATTCATTTATATTTCTCATTCGGAGAGCGAATACATAACTTTAGTTGTAGATTAAGTACACTATTTTGATGCATATTGAGTCTCACAATTTTATGACATATTCTTATTCTCCTATTCTATTGTCATCACAAAATGGCGGACGAATTATAATGAACGTAATACTGGTATTAAGTTGTAGTAGAGTAAATGGTTGAGTTTGAAAAAGTGCATCATAATTTTGTGACATAAGTGTCTCAAAATGGCACTTGCAAATACCAATTTAAAGCTGAGGGTTGAATAAAGACTGCATAAACTCTCATTCTGAATACAAAATGGCTGACAGTTGCAGTAAATGAAGGATACAAATTTTGATAGGATGAAACTGCTATATAGTATCAGTTTGAATCTTGAATCTCAATAAATCGTGGATCAGTGCGAAAATTTACGTAATAACAGGACAAAATTTTGTACGGGCTTTTCTTGAATCCGTAATTTATGGCTACAAATTGGGCAACATTGTGGCGGGATGTAGAACACGAGGTTTGTATAGTTATGGTAGAAAATTTATGTTGCATCTCTTTCTAAGCGGAAAGTGGTGGTCTCACGGGTGCCAGAATGTCGATCCTAACGCTAATGACGTCGTTGACTCTCACTTAACAAGAGACTACCCCTTAAATGGAGGGTTGTGTCGTGAACAAAACTGGTCCGGTGTTGCTCACCAACCCGGCGATTACGAAACTCAAGTTCACTTCTAAATTACATACGTCGTAAGTGCTGTTAAAGTACGTGCAACCGTTTCAAGATGACCATACGAATTTTCCTCCGATCGATCTCTCCTCTCGATAATTTAAACTTCTTTCGCTGACGGGTGAAAATAAAAATGAAACGAGCAAGGTGTTGCCGGATGTTACACGCCTTTCTGTACGAAATTCATCATATTTTGATAATTCCGAAAAAAAGAACAGCCTCTGATTAATTGCATCGCGCGATAACGGGGAGATGTTCGATTAAAATTTTTAATTAAGAATCGTCGCGTTCACGCGGTCTTATTAAGCTTTTACAATGTATAGGTTGGAAAATGAGCGCCAGGTTATTAAGTTTAATGTCATTATAAAGGTGTCAAGGGAAAATCAAGATGCAAAAATATTCCGTGCGTATCGTGCATTCGGCCTCCTCTTAATTACGCTTTTAATTGCAACTTACTTCGATAGGAAACAGCCGATCGTTTTCTTTCATTAACTGATAGATCGACACGAAATCTCAATTTGATTAAACGATCCATTAATTATTATGTTGCAAAGTAACCTAATTTAGTGTCCCCGAATTTTTCCTTCCAACTCACTCGTTTTTATAGATTTATAAATTTTTCGATTACACAAAGTTTTAGCGCAGACATTCGGAAATGAAGTTATTAATTGCGATCGATTCAACGTTTACAATGCCACGTTGTATTTAATATCTGATTCAGCTGCAAATTCAGGTGCACGAAGTTGGAGCAGGGTCTCGTTTTGAAAGTCCGCGTAAATAATTTCTTCAATTTCGGTGTGCAGATACCATATAATTAGCGATCGCGCGTGAAGAGATAATGGCGGACGGGACGGAAACTCGAAGGCGCTACCCTGTCTAACAATTGAACGAAATTAATCGCGCTATTCATCAGGATTTCGCGAAGAAGGGCAATTTGGGCTTTTTATATCGGCTGACTGAGTTAACGTTTCGTTAATGCTTTTAAATGACAGCCCGCTCACGCACACATTCGGACACACAACTACGACGCACGTTATTACGGTTAATGTGTCCGACGGAAAACAGAGTAATCATTATAATTCATTTAAACTGCAATATTTGAACGCTTTTTGAACAGCCGAATTCCCTTTTGCTTTTATTTTAACATCGGACATTACTATGATGTCTCAACTATGATAATAACGGGTAATCAGGAATAATGATAATGATGATAGCAGGGGAAGAAAGTTGCAAGATGTATAAAACGTATGAAGACGAGACTTTAGTCCTCTTTGTGTAATTTTTCTTGTATATATTTTATTTTAATATTATACTATATACACTTTATTTTAATACAATTGCTTTTATATTTCAGTTTCATTTAATTGTTAATATTAATACCATCACAGTTATAAGTTTGATTAAAGTATAAGTAATTGCACACTGTTAATTTTTATATACATGTTTATACGTTTATGGTATACTATCAATCTGAAATCCACAATCCATAACATAATTTTTATATACCTTGTCGATTTTTGTGCGAGTGCATAAATATTGAAGTCAATTGAACTAATAAACATTGGCCATGTTGTACAAACAGCAGAGCACCATTTTAACTAACAAACCCTAAAATAACCTAACCCTAGCCAAAACCTGTATCTTAAAAACAAAGCCCTGTACCTTAAAGGTATAAACGTTCATATCCAGTTTATGTGTTTTAAAATAATGAAAGTTGATGAGTATTTGAAAGACCATAACCTCAAAAATACGATTTCGAATAAACGTGAGATCAATTAAGAATGGATTTATCTGTCCTTAAAATTCGAAGCAAAATAATAAAAATGTTAATGAAGTTAATAAAGGAACAAACGTGTCGAATACACACCCTAACTCGCTAAAATTTGCCGGCCGTATAATAAATGTCGAAGTTTTCGTCCGGATATTTGTCAAGTTTCATTCTTAACGATCCGACATTAGTTTCTCGAGCATATCTCGGAAATTACAGCAATTATTTTTCCTTTAAGGTACTTAGCGTTATTATACGAGATGTAGGAATAATTTTAGTAGAAATATCCTTTCCGCTTTCTTTTTTCAGCTAATAAAATTGCAAGGTATATCATGTCAGAGGTACGTTAAATGTGCATGGCCAGATGATCCTCGGGAGCGTTAAGATCGCCAATTGCACGTACCAAACAAGTCAAAGTTGGATGGCGCGTAAATACGTAAAAGTGTTCTCCGATTGGGCCTGCATCGGTAATTTCAATTTAATTGCAGGTTTAACGTATACGCTTTTGAGATGCCAGTCATTATTAAACGATTTTAACTGCCACAGGTATATCGTCTCGTACGAAAGTTTTATAGCCGCTTTACTCACCCTCGAATAATAAAAAAATGACGCGTGACGATGTACGGCCAGAAAGTGAAAACGCCATTATATTCCAGACAATTTTATCTGTACGTCTATTTTATTCTTAAATAATTTTCTTTCATAGAATTGTATAATTCCATATAGTTATACAATTTTTCATATTTAGTATTTCATTTCCACAAGTTTACTTAACACACATTCATAGGATGCAGAGGATGACATGGTTCACAGGACACACTCATAGGACAAATAATATATTTAACTTTTAATATAAGAATTTATAATGAAGCATCCACATTTCTTATCTGCATTTTTCATAAGAAGGGTGCTTAAGGTTAATCTGCAGTTCAAGTATTCTTGCAAATATATTTCTTACAATTAAAAATATTTTCTGCATACATCATGTTAAATAATAAAATATGTCCAAGAATTAAATTCAGAGATATTTATCAAAACATATGAGTCAATATTAAGGAGATTTCTTTTTGAATCTCGAATTAGAACAATTTGAAACCCTTAAAGTTCTTTGTCCCTTGTATAATACAGTATAAAATATTGGGTGTTAAGTTAAAATTGAAAAACGAACGTAACCTAAGAAAGTAACAATCAGAAATAGTAAGAAAAATATGGAGTAAGCGTGCGATTTAAATAATGTCGCAGAAAGTTGTCTAATCTCCCGGGAGCGGTATCGGAGTGATCTCGATATCGAGTAATTTCAGCGAAATTGCAGAAAACCATCGAACGTCATAGTCCCGGGGGATCGTGGATCGATTATTATCCGAAGGACGAAGCGGATCGGCGCGTTTGCGCGCGTTTCGTGCGCGTTTATGACGGTCTCCAGGTTGAATACGCGACGAACGTCCACGTTCTTAGCGTGGCGTAATTGCATGATGATACGTTTCTGCCATGTTGGGCCCTCTAACGACGCACGCGACCCTACAAGCCGCGCTCTTTTTATTTCGCCTTTCTCCCTTCCTCTCCGCTGTCTTATTTCTGTGCACCCTGTGGAAACGCGAAGCCAGACACTGTTGGCCGAATTGGCAGAAATGACCAACAATTGCCACTTAGTCTCTATTGGGCACGTTCGAATTGCTCGCTTTTTATCGCCGATACGACGCGCTTTATAATTTCGAGCCGCTCGTTCTTATTATTACGGCCGGATGTTAATAGCGTCGCGACGGGTCTGAAAATCCTTCAAACTCTTTTTTTATCGTTTCTCTGAGGATATTTGCATTTCGTGTTTGTGAGTGATTTCATGTGTCATTTAGTTCATATGCTGATTATTTGCAGATCTGTTTATTTTAACCTCTTTAATTATTTGATTTACAGAAAAAATATTATGTTTCGTTTTACGTCACTGATCGGGATTTTTCATCGAGGAAAATTTGCATATGTAAATACATTATTTTGCAAAAGTCGCACATTTGCATATAAAGATTGTAAAAATTGCATATTCAATTGTATACGAAAATTGCTAAAATTGCATGCAAAATTGCTGGGGTTGCATATAAAATTGCATATAAAAATTGCTAAAGATGCATATAAAATGCATCAGTTTGCAGCTTAAAGTTCACCTTCAATAATATTTGCAGTATAAAATTACTAACTATACAAATCATCGAATACTGCTTGCAATATAAAATTGCTAATTATAAAAAAATTGAGCAATAATAAACTTGTTGACATGAAAATAGCACAGTACAGCAATTATGTTGAATCTTGCAGCATAAAGTTCAATTTCAATAACCATACTACTACTTCACTAATATCTGCACTATAAAATTACCAGTTATAAAAAGACATCGAACATTAAGTTATTTGACGTTTCGCTCGATTTGATTGCCTCTCTCGGCAAGATTTATGAAGCGATTTAGGCGAAACGAAGCGAAACAGTGAAATGTAGAAATCATGAATCTTGGAAAAAGAAGAGAATGAATAGGAAAAGATCAGCTTTGCCTTGAAGCATTGTGTTGAACAATACAAGATCCTTGTCGCAATTAAAGCGTGCTTTTAGCAACAGAAATTGTTCCTCGATCAAACACACACCTTTGGTCCAGTTGCCATTTACGACGGGTCATCAAGATGTTTCAATACTCTCGGTGTATCTTGGCCAATTAAGGCTTACCAATCAACGAGGACGCGGTTGATTGTGTATGTGGAGAAAAATGTGACGCATGATCAGCGTAATTGGATAGACTATTAATTATTATATAATTTAATGTGACATTTTAGATTTTCTCTTTTAGTTTTGAAATTTTTTAAGGTGGGAGTTTTGGAATTTGGGTATTTTGGGTTTTGGGATTTGGGGATTTGGGGATTTTAGGATTTGGGGATTTGGGAATTGGGAAAATTGAGAATTTGGGGATTTTGGGATTTGGGGTTTTGAGAATTGGGGATTTGAGAATTGGGGATTTGGGAATTGGGGAATTAGGAATTCGGGGATTTAAGGATTTGGGGATTTTGGGATTTAGGGATTTGAGAATTAGGGATTTGGGAATTGGAAAAATTGAGAATTGGGGAATTTGGGAATAGGGGATATGAGAATTGGGGATTCGGGAATTTTGGGATTTAGGGATCTGGGGACTTGAGAATTGGGGAATTAGGAATTTGGGGATTTTGGGATTCAGGGATGTTAGGATTTGGGAATTTTAGAATTTGTGGATTTTGGCATTGGAGGACTTTAGAATTTTGGATATTTTGGTATTTGGGGATGTTCAAATTTGAGAAATTCAGGAATTGAAAATATGATAATTGGAGATATTGGAAATTTGAGATCTTGAGGACTTTGGTTGAAAGGGAATGTATCTCAGAAATTTTAATACCGAAAGAATTTGTTAAAAGAACCGTCCGCAATCTGTTACATTTGATCAGCGATTACTAGTATCAATATATTCTATTATTTTCAATCATTACATATCGAAGTAATTTCGATCGTTCACGCCAATTTCACGGAAATTTGAGAGATCTTCTTCGTAATTTGGCTCGATTACTCTGAAAAGAGAAGTGGGGAGTGTCTCATCGTGAGTGCAAATTGCCGCGAAACGCGAGAGATCATGATCGTTTCACAGAACGATCATCCAAGTAATTGCGAGTATCGTGGATTTATGAAGGAAACGTGTTCATTATTTACCGTGTCTCTGATCGATACCAAAAAACAGTACTCATGATTCAATGTTTTATTCGTAATCCATCGTTTTCTCGAAATCACTTCTTTATCCAGCGAGGGTTTGCGAGATATTGTCAGGGTCGAAGTTTCGCTCGATATTCATCGATTGCTTCTCACGTGCAACGACAATTAGCTTAAACACCAGCTCCCCGAGCTACCAATGAAAACTCAAGACCGCAAAGTGGATGCGATCGCAATAAATTACCCTGGCATTAAAATTATGTTGGCGCCGAGGGTAATTTGTATTCATAATCTGTCAGGGAACTGGCCAGCTCCTGATTATAGGAACCAACATTTACCAGGCTTTTCCTGCGACAAACGTACGTATTATCGTTGTTTGGGTTTTTGTAATGTGCTACCTTCCGACAGGTACTTGCTCAGCTTCCTTCAGAGCTTTAATGAAGGATTTTCAGATTTACTTGATAGCAGAATTTGTGGATTTTTAAGGTTTTAAGATAGAAATTTGCATCTGTATCTGTGAAAATGTCCATATAAAAAAATCTGTGTGTTTAATACTTAACTACCTTGGTACTCCACAAATATGTGGAGTACTATGCACGCAAAACCAAAAAATGTCATAATAATTTCCACACTTTCCACTTCCCTAACAATTAACACTTCCAATAACCAATGAATCTAATAGAAGTTCTATTCCATAAAAAGTCCTTGATAAAATCGTTCAATATCGGTGCATAAATGCGGAAGCCAGCATTTTCCGCGAGCAAATGGAGAAGCTTATCAGAATGGTTCTATCAGTGCGATCTGTCCTCGGATAAAGCTAGGAAACTGAATCCGGGCATATTGAATAAACATGGAATTTCAGTGATTTTACGAGGACCCTCGTCCTGCTGGGTCCCTCTATCGCGCACCGAAATCTGCGGCATCCAGAATTGTTTTGGCAGACATCGGGCTTAGATACGTATGCTAATACACGGAACGACGGAATTGAAAAAAGATCGGCAATTATGATTGACTCGGCAATAGAGCGATCGTTATCCGGCGCACGGAATGAAATAACGCGGGATGAAACATTTCCTGAGATCGAGATTGGCCAACGTCGAGTTTGCCAGCCTTTCGGTACGCGAGTTTCATTTTCTAGCGGAAACCTCGATGAAATTGTTAATAAACGGCGAACGTAATCGAGAAGAAGCTTTTATTTGCTCGCTTGATATCCGATAACACGCGTAATATCGTACCGGGTAATCAAATTTTCAATTTCATCGGAAATTAACTATATTCCGCTCCGCGATTTACAATGTGCCGTAGAAAACATTTTACGTTTACGCGTTTATACAACCTTTTACATTTATTCGTGGTTGATTTTTAACCGATTATGAGCAAACTGGTGACTTTTTTTTTTAGATAATTTCTATGTTTCAATTCTTAGTTGAATTATTTTTACAAAAAATCAGAAGTAGTAGTTGTGGTAACAAGATGAACCAGAAAATGCTAAGTCTCTGAGTTAAGTATAAATTATTATACCTAAATTGAAAATTGACGCGTACCAAAAATACGAGAAAAATTTGCAATACTTGAAATGCAAGTGCGTCACGAGTGCGTCATCAGTACTCACAAAGTCATTACAGTTCAATTGTACACAGTTTAACTAGAAAGGTAAAAAGGTTCGCAATTTTTCTCCGATCATTCATATCGTGATATTATAGGAAATGATCATCAATCGTGATGGATGACGGAGATGGAACGTTAAATAATTTCTAAGGATATGGTTAAAATAATTTTCACGTCCGGCCCGATAGACGTCTTAATCTACTTTTATGGGCAGTCACTCGTTCTGTCCTCTTCAAGGATGCTGATAATGCATGAGTTGTATAATGAACCTGACACGATGATAATGATCCCACTTAATTCTGTGGCAAAAGCGTGTCACGCCGAGTGCAACGATTAGTACTATAATTACATTTAGTATAGAGATAAATATGTGAATTTACAAGGAACTTTTGAACGTTGAGAATTTCATGTATTCTTGGAGCTTTGAGTATTTTTGAATATTTCAATGAAATTTCAGGATTTTCGAGTGCTCGAAATTTCTAAATATGTAACTAAAATTTACAGCTGAAAAAATTGATCAACCAAAAGTAGTTTTCCTTAGAACTCCTTCTCTTATATATCCAGTAATTCTAAAAGTAATTCGAAGCAAAACTATAAAAAGATTTAATCTTGAAGCAACAAAGAACCTATTACTCCAAGGGAATGTTGACCAAATTAATACGTAATTTCAATTCCCATTACCCTCCACGATTTTTCCATAAATAAGTCGTAGACTTCTTTCCATAACAGTCCCCCATTCTAATAAACTCTCTAAAATAACGTCTAAGACATTTTTTCCATCGATTCCCTTTACGAGGGGATAGAAAAGAAAAACGAGCCGGACTTAAAAAAAAAAAAGGGTTACTCATTATTTCCATCTTCACATTATTTCGTAATTTATTAAACATCCCATAATAGATTCAGAATTTTAATTCTGAAATAAGAGGCATTCAAAGACGAGAGCTAACTGAATTCTTCGTACGCGACAAAAACGTATTAATATCGACGTGTTCATAATTTTCAGGCTGTGACGGCGAGTCCGACGAAGGTGGGAGCAAAAGGCGGAGAAGCAGGACCAACTTTAGTAGCTGGCAATTGGAGGAATTGGAACGGGCATTTCTCTCGAGTCATTATCCTGATGTGTTTATGCGAGAAGCGCTGGCTGTGAGACTCGAGCTGAAAGAGAGCCGCGTGGCCGTGAGTACACTCGCTTTCCGCTATTTTATTCTTTTTCGAAACTCAACACCTGAATCGTACGGGATAATCCTCGGGAACGGGCGTGTAAACCGAGAGAAAAAGAAGAGTAGAATGGAACGGAGACGGGGAAATATCAAGCTCCGAGCGACAAAATCATCCGGGCTAATTTATGATCGTACGATTTTGTTAAGTTTGCTAAACTGGGTAGCCGAACGCGAATTGAAACATGAGATTTAAGGCTTAATCAAATTTTTATCGTCTGCCGATGATTCTCTACCCGGAGAATTATAGCTAATTTGTGTTTGTAACCATCTTTTTGTGCGAGACGTGTTTTGCATGTGGTTTTCATTTCTTGGGACGAGGATTTTTGGGAGAGTGAGAGGTGAATGGGGGAAATATTTTTGTGGGGAATTTTTTAATTTTTTGAACTGTGGAGAGTTTGAGAAATTTTTTATTTTTTGAGCTCTGGATATATTTAGAAGTTTGGTATTTTCAGAACCTTGGGTATTTTAAGAACTTTATGAATTTTAAAATCACTATAGTCGAACTGAATAATAATTCCTAAATGACATTCCAGAAAAGATTTCCCAATACAGCTTTCACCCTAATAAAGAATACTTTTTATTTGACCGTTGTAATATTTTATTTGACCGATTCCATTTCCTGTAGTCCCCGCCCAGAAATCGAATAGATATCTAAATTTCGTAAGAAACTCTCTGTCCCCCATGGCAGATACCATAACGAAAGGACGGTTGTCCATATAAAGTTCGGTTCATTATTCAAATGGACACGGTCGACAAGTCGAAGCAACCGGCCCCAAGATAGATCTTCTTTACCACCCCTCTAACACGTTCGAATAGGATACAGCTTTCCTGAAGTAACCGCATTCAAAATCGAGCAGATGGACTAACTACCCCCTAGAGACTGGCTCAAGGGCCGAACGCTACGAGATCAAACCACCCCCGTCGTCTGGCGGGCATCAACCCTCGAAAAATGACGGTGAACTTGCCATAAATTTCCGCCTATCGCTTAGGCGATCTCCGATGTCGGATAAAGGAAATCTGCTTGCAATAAAGATGCATTCGGAAAGGGGTGCAATTACGGTATTTTTTAATAAATCAGATTTATATTGGGGTGCGATTCTTAAATTTTTGGATTTTAGGAGGTTTGATTTGAAATTTTTGGTGGTACAAATAGAGAGATATTCAAATTTTTAATTTTGGGATTCAGAAGTTTTTGAATCTTGAGATTCAAATGTTCCAAATTATCCCCAAAAGTCCCCAAATTCCATCTCCAATCTCTCCAATCCCCTAAAATACCTATATCCAGGTTTTGAAGTCTCCTAACCTCAAAATTGTATGCGAAAATAATTGGAACGTTTAAGATCGTTCTTTTTCGATCCGAGCAAATTACTGTCGTCATCAAGCAAAGCACAGGGCGCACAGTAGCGTAACTGCGAACAACGAAAGTTGAAAGGCTACTGTAAACTCGGTTATAACGTCCTATAAAGTAAGGGATGTTCTTTTTGTCGTTCGGCGAAAAAGCGTGAGGTAATCAGGCTCCAACACGAAGCTTCGTTGTCCACGTTCCTCTGAAACAGACTATAAGCGCGATGTAACCGGTCAATTTTCACCATTATCGGGCAAAAAAAAAAGAGAAACCCGAACGATTTACAGCTGCATCGCATTAAGTTGACGATCAGGGAGCCTCGCTTCTCAACGTTATGGCGGCTATTCGTTAGAAATTATCGCCGTCTGATAACCGCTAACAAGCCATTCCGTCGATTGCCATGCGCTTTAACTAAACGTGTTACATCCTCTTCTTCTTTTTCCTCGTATTCTTCTTTTTTTTTCGTATAAGCCGTTCGTACGAAAGTACATAAACTCTGCGGGGAGAGCTTGAGAAAATTTTGGACGTATCTTCCCTCGGTGATATACGACGCTGCTAGTAGCAATTAGCTGAACACCGGTTCGAAATGATTCGTTCGGTCAATTTTATGGAATGCTTGTATAGATGGATATTTTGAATGGATTTTATTAGAATTGATAATGATAAGAATTAATAAGGGATAGTTAACGATATTGAAGCGAAAGAAGAAACTAGATGGTGTAATAATCATTGTATCGCTGATCTGATTAGTATTCCATGCTGGTTGCTTGGTTTATTGCACCGTCCCCATTTGTATGCAACGGACATTATACAGACGTGTTTGTCAGGACGAGGTATAATGATAAAATAAGTATATGGTCGAACGTGGCTGCAAAATGTTTGTATGACTAATTTTTTAATTATTAGCTTATAAACATTTCCAATACAATCTTCCACAGATTTCTTTAACTTTCCCCGTTCTTTCGTTTCCATAATTTTCTTCCTCACATTCCAGCAAAATAGTTCCAAACCCCGAGTGAAAAATTTCGTATCATTGAAATTCCTCCTGCGATTCCATCGAACGCCAATCATTCCGACGTTAACGAAGTGTATCAGGAGGACCAGTTCTCACACGAGATCGTAAAAGAGCTCGGAAAAAAAGCGGAGAAGGAAAAAATACTGGTCGTTCTTGTCGACGTTGGATGCAATTGATTTTTAAACAGCATCCACCCTCTCTGTTCTTATTTTCACCGTCGTTCTTCTTTTTTTATTCTTTCAAATAAGTTCGAGGTCCATGCTGTTCGACAATTTCGAATATGTATGGACGACGAAAATGGCTGATGGAACTTTTCTTAGATATTGTTTATTAAGAATGTATAATTATATTATCAGTAATATTTATAGTATCGACATACAGTTAGTATAGTAACATCAGAACTAGAGGTATAAAATTACTGTGGATCGAAAATGATGACAAGAATGTATAATGAAAATTATTATTAAATTGCAAATTGAAAATTATTGTTAAGAATGAACAAATTTTTTTAATAACAGTAACAATTGCATCGTTGAATAAAATCACCGAAAATTGTATTATACTAAAATTTCGAAATGTGGACTCAAATTTGTCAAGAATCGATAATGTTTCGAAAGAGAACACACGTCACGAAGCTTTCGGCTTCCAATTGACCGTGTCGAACCGTGTCGGTTTATCTCGTGACAATATTTTTCAAAAAAAGTTTCTACTAGCAGCAGGGTTTATCTTTCATGGGGATCAACTATCTAATCTTAGGACTATCCCTACATCCCTTCGGACAGACACACCGGCTGCATGACATCGTGTCACCAGTTTAGGTTATCTCTGGATGGCTTCTGTCATCAAGGTCACACACGTTTCGGTCCCACAAAAGGGTGCTTCCTTCGACTCATGTGAAAATCGATACACGAAAAATTCCATGTTCCAAAAGTTTATTCAAAGGAAAACACATACATAGAATACAATTGTCTGGTTACACTTTCAGAAAGATTACCATACTTTTTATAGTAATTGACCCAGTAATTAGTCTTTATTTGTACTTAGGTTAACTGTGTACAAGCTTCTATGTTTTTGAACTGAAGAACAAAATATTGTTTTTAATAATTATTAATAGGTGACAATATGCGAGTGCAGTTTAAGAAATTTATTTAAAAATTTGTTGGTAATCAATAGTTTCACTTTATTTGTTATTTCAACTGAAATTAGAGTAACAGTATTTTGATGGTTACAATAAATTATTTAGTCTTATGTGATCTGCACGTTGCAGTGACTTCAACGCATGGTTTCGCGTATCGCATCACCTTCGATATTTTTGATGTAGGTAATGAAGTTGAATTAAAATGATCAGTATAATCAATATTAACTGGGAAAATTTAGAATAAAGATAGGCAATTTTGCTGCAGATATTTTACTATGTTGCAATAATCATACAATTCAATGTTTTCAAATATAATTTTTTTATAAGTACCATCCATTTATTATAAAAGAATGAACTTGTTCTCGAAGTCATTTTCTTTTGCAACGACTTAATCGAACAGCACTCCGACGAATACGTAAATTATTTCGATGGCATAATTCATCGCAAGAGGTGTTCATACCGAGATCGTATCGGTGCAAAGTGAGCAATGTACGCTGGCGCATGGCACCCGAAGCGTGTCTAAGCGCATAAATATAAATATCTTATCGAGACGAGGAAATATAAGGGTGGATTCACATCCGATGGGCCGTGAAATTGAGGGTCCACCCTTCGTAGGACCCATTGAGAGACAACACCCTGTTCATCTGTCTACTCTCCCATAAATCTAACCTTCAAAATCCTCCTCAATTAAACACGTACAAATTAAACGTAATTAATCCTCGTCAAAATAATTCTTGACAAAAATTACTTTGTACACAGTCGCCTTATTATCTATAAATAATTATTTAACATATAAGAAAAAGAGTAAAATTGATTATTTAAAATGAATGTATATAACGAATGCATAGTAAAAGAGACTCACAACAGAGAAAGTGTAGATAAGCTTTACGTTTACATTTATTAAATACTTCTTGAAAATTGAAAAGAAGTGTACAATAATTGATGCAGAATAGATTGAAGATAAAAACGAACATAAAAGAGAAACAGTGTATAAGTGACTTAAGATTGAAAACATCATTGTCCACGGGAATTAAATAACACGGCATTAACGGAAGGGTATCCACCGTGCGTTTTCAAAAATACGAGCTGTCAATTAGTACGAAAGCATCGCAGATTATTTGAGAAACGACTGCCGGTCATGGAAACGTTTATAATCGCTTACGTTCGATGTTACGTGCGATGCCATGACTTTCAAACGCGATTCGCGTGGTTCGCCGATTTATCCGGGCATCGAGCTTCCGGGCGAATAAATTAAAAATAATGTCCTCTATTTTTGTCTTATCCCCTGAATTACGAGACGGACGTGTTACGTGTTAAAGAGAAAGAAAACGGTCGAGATAACATTAAGAAACGTTTTCACACGATATCGATTTCCTGTGTCTGACAAATTACTCCTACGCATGACAACTTGAGGTCGGATTTTAATTAGCGAGGTATTTGGGAATTTTAGGGAGGGAGATTTGGGTATTTTGAGGATGTTTGGGAATTTGTGACTAGAGAATTTTGGGAGTTCGTAGGTTAAGATTTGGGTGATTAGGAATTAGGAAATTTTTGAATTTCAGCAGATTGAGATTTGGAGGAGTAGGGATTTGGAAAGTGAAAAATTTGGGGGTTGAAAGTTTGACGATTGAGAAATTTAGGAATTTAGGGAGTTGCAAGTTTGGGAGTTTGGGAATTTCAGAATTTGGGGATTTGGTATTTGAGAACTTGGAAATTTTAGTATTTGGAGATTTGGAAATTTAGAAACTTGGGGGATGAGAAATTTGTAATCTTGAAAATTTGGGAATTTGGATTTGAAAAATTTGAAAAGTGTATATGTTCCAAATTCAGAATCTTGATAACCTGAAAACTTGCAAATTTCACAATTTACTCGAAACCTAAGAATTAAAAAATTAAAAAATTCAAATACGAATTTTTAGATTAATAAAAACTCTTTTTCCTCGGGTGCAAAATTTTCCAGTTCCAAAGTAACAATCGATAGTAATGTCGGGAATGTATCATACCTATATTTACCGCAGTTTTCAAAGAAATTTTATAAACACGTCCACTCAGCTCGCGAACATTATCATTAGTTACATGGTCGAACAAAATTGAATGTTCGCGCACATCGTGACTAATTAACGCTGTTTATTATTTCCGGTGATGACACTTGAATCGACGTTGAATTCGCCATTTGCTGCAATACCGCGATACTTTATCACACGAACAGTGACTATATTTCTTTCGGGTTAGATAATTCAGTGATACATAGTATCCCGAGATTCGAGCAGGAAAAATTGTAATTTGTTTTGCGTTACGCGCGAGTGTATCAATTTTATCTGTTAGGCTATCGCTAATTCAGTAGAATAAATGAATTCGAACTCGGACTGATTACGAAACATTCAATTTGTCCTTTAAAATTTTACAATTTTATTACGCGTAATTATTTGATATTTTAGTCTAATAGTTCTTTTTTGTATATATAGATTTTTTAGTGAGACGTTCGAATGCAATATCAAATTAATTATTAATCAAAATTACACTTGTTATATTTTCTTATGACCATTACAGATTTTCGTTAAAATCTTGTTAATTCGAATTGTGCTAAAATTTTGTTAATTCAGTAGCTTGTAAAATTCGTAAATGGTCATCGTTGATTTAGAAGGGAAGAAAAAGAGAAACGAAAGTGGCGAGGGTGCGTGTCAGGGGTTGGCGGGGGTGTATTGATCTGCAGGTTGCACGAGAACAGCGCCACATATTGGCTCCCGAGCACAACTAACGTCTTCATCCTTTTCAACCACCTTTTCAACCCCTTTTACCTGTTTCCGTGTTTCTTTCTCCCTTGAAATTCACGCCGGCTTTAAATCGTGGCTTTACACCATGAACGTTCACGCGACCACCAGAACAAAGGGTTGAAACTCGGCCGTGAATCAAGATACCCCAGGGGGTCATTGTTTTCCGGCCTCCTGGCAGCCTCTTTCGTATAATTTCTGTATTTGAGCCCCTCTTAAAGCCAAACTGATTGACTCCATAAAACGGAAAGCTCGGGAACGCGTTTTATTATTTCTTCTAATGCGCCGTCGTGTTTGCCAACGAAGAATAATTGGACATACCAATTATCTTGGTATAATTTTGCGGATTATCTACATTCTTTATATTTTGGTAGATTTCTTCATATTTGTTCTGCTTCCAGGTGTGGTTCCAAAACCGGAGGGCAAAATGGCGGAAAAAGGAGCATACGAAGAAGGGTCCAGGGAGGCCAGCCCATAACGCTCACCCTCAGAGTTGTAGTGGAGAGCCCATTCCCCCTGAAGAACTGAGAAGAAAGGAGCGGGAAAGGCGGCAGAAGAAACTGTTGAAGGCTCTCGAACGACAACAGAGGAAATTAGCTGCCAAGGTCAGTGAAAATGTGTTTGGTAACCTTGAACGTTAAAGTCAACAATGCATCCACATAACCTTAAACGTCAGTATCAGCATTCAAATAATTGTGAATGTCTCAGCCACCGTATAAATCCACACACATGTAAATAACCTTGAACGTCAAAGTCAATAATTCATATAATTTCAAACGTCAACCCAAATTTCGATCAAACTCAATAATGCATTTCAATAACCTTGACCGTCAGATAATTTTGAACGTTGAACCTGTCCTGAACTCTCATGAATATAACGTGAGAAAGTAATCGCAAAAATACGAAGAAGTTAATTTGTGACTTCAGGGTATCACCGTGGACCTGTCAACGTTGCGGGCGGAGTGGGAGTCTCGCAGCGCGGCGGCGTCCAGCGGGAACTCGTTGAACGGTACCCTGGGTGGTTCCTTCAACTCCTTGAGCAACAACGAGAGCAGCAGCGTCTCCGGATCAGGGAACGACGCGAACGAGGAGATCGACGTGGTCGGTGGTTTGGATTCCTGCAGCGAGAGTGGCAGCGAACGAGTGGACTCTGCCGCGGATGGTTCCGTGGACGGGGAATGTTACCCCACCCTAACCGGGAACATGAGCGAGTCAAACGAGCCTCGAAGAGCCGTCCAGGTGTCCGGACCCGCTCCGAACTCCAGTCTGAACCTGGACCACCTGAACCACCAGCAGGACATCCACCATTGGAGTCTCAGTCTCCTAGAACGAAGGAGGGAGCTGGTGAACCTGAACAACGTGGCCGGTGTTCGTTGTCAGACGACGAACAACACCGGAAATCCTGCGAGGACACCTGTCAGACACGTTTCCGAGGAGGAGGTGCAGAGCAGCAGCATAGACCTCTCTGTCAAAGGTCGAGAGGAGAGGAAGAGGCTCAATCCGTTTTCCATTGATAGTCTTCTGGGTAACAACAGAACGAGCACCCCTGGGTTACACAATGAATACAGAGCCTCCACACCCACCCTGTCGAACGGGAGGGAGTCCAACCCCACGTCACCGATATCGGTGCCAACTTCACCATCCACCACGTAGTAATCCAAGAAGTCGAGTCCCTTGTCTGGTGATAAGCGACGCGAGTTTGTTTGTGCGACAACGAAACGATGGGCCAGTTAACAGACATTATCGAGAACAACGAGACTTTGTGGGAGACTGTTTAGGGTAGCTTTCTTGTGGGGTCAATCAAGTATCAAGTGGAATTAGAGCGAGGTGATGGGTCATTTGTAGGGAACATTTTTGAAGTCTTTTATAAGGTTTGTGATGTGGATGTATGGGAATTTGATGGGGATGTTTAGCAGAGAGTTGAGTTTTATAGTGGAATTTTGGGGGAAGTAGTAGATTGGCGTTATAGTGCCAGAAGGTGGAAGGTTGCAATAGGTGAACAGATTTGTCATTTGATGTTGAGGATTTTGCTGGGGATTTTTGGTGGACCCTAAATATTCCTAATCTGTAAAGTTCAAATTCCCAAATATCTAAACTCTCCAATCTTCAAATTCCCTAAATGCTCAAGTTCCCGAATTCTGAATTCCTCAAATTCCCAAATCCCTAAATTTCTACCACCCCAACAACCCCCAAAAATCTCCATAAATCTCTGCCACTTCCCAAAAACTAACCATGAACGTATAAATAAAACCTCACCTAAAAACGGCAATAATAACGAGACTACATCGAAGCTAAAAAACTCAACTACTAAAATTAAATATCTACCCGTTCAATAATTTGTCTTCTGAAATTGGCCAACAACGAACATACTCGTACATCCTAAAATAATTTTTCTTAATATTTGACTGATCCCACACGTGTTCGACGAAGAGGAATTGTGGTCTTGTCAAGCAAGACCATCGATTAGTCCTCGATTCAGTGATTCGAGTAGTACGAACTCGTTGACTGAATAAAAGGGAAAAGCTTATATCAGTTTCGACATATCTGCATCGAGTGAGTGAACGACTTTAAAGTCTGTCCATAGTGATTGAATTTCTTCTTTGTCTCGTGTGACGTACGAGACGAGCATGTGCAATAAATCGTGGATGATTTCTTTTTCTGTTCTTTCTTACTTGAAAGTTGCGGCTGCGAGAGTGATAGACTGCGTGTTGTATTTAATGTAAATATCTCGAAGTACGGACGATTATCGTTTTATTTAATTGAATCGTAGGCCGATACCCCAGTGTTCGTCGAGTCCGCGGATCTTATTTAAAGCAATAGAGATTTTCGCCTGATTAACGCGTGTATATAGAGAGACGACGATTTTAGGCCGCGACGGATGCCGGTGAATTAAGATGCGGTACAGATGCCGATTTTTGGATCTCTTTGTCGAGAAAACGGATTAGAGAGATGGGATGTTACGAGATGCCATAAAATCTGGGATGCGAGACAGTATCTACCGTATATTCATTTCAAATATATTAATTTATTCTGAAGACTACATGGTGTGATATGCTATAACCTTCATCCTCCTTCGTTCCGTCGATCATTGCACGAATTGGCGCGTGAGCTATGACGCACTCGTGACGCATTTACATTTCAAATATTATACATTTTTATCATATTTTTGGTAGACATGAATTTACAATTTGGGTGCAATCATTTACAGATGTCCAACGAGTTGGCGTGTGAGCTATGACGCACTCGTGACGCATTTGTATGCAATTTTGGTGTAATAATTTACGTACGGATGTCCGAATTGGAACTTTTAATTTACTGTGTTCTTGAAATTATTTATTTTTATGTTTTTGAAATGATGTGCTTTCAAAAATTCTGTTGGAAGTATGGTATTAAATGAAATAACTTTTGAATAATTATATTAGAAGCATGGTAGCAATTATTAATTAAAGTACGCAACATCTCGGAAAAACTTTGATTTGATCTGACGTAGCAATTTGCCTGAGAAACGAATAAGGATAAGAATCTTGCTATGAATAATATTCTGGGAACACCTACTAAGTGCAATTTTAATTGAATTTTTATCAAAAATCAGCAGTTGATGATCAATGATTAACATTTTTAATCACTGGCGTCTTTGATTAATAATTGATCAAGTTTCTCTAATCACCAAGGTTAATTTTTTTTCCTTTACACGTTTCGATTTTTATGTGTACTTAAATAGAAAGCTCAGCCGTTTTTTGTCAAGTACAACATATAATTTTCGTAATTCTAATAGAGGTTATTAACGCAATTTCTCGTCACTCAGTCTTGTCATTACTTTTCGCAGTGTAAACAAAAAACGGATCGCACAGTGATTTGCTATTTTAATTACCTACGATACTCTCACGTAGTGCACGGTGATAATTAAAGGTTATAACGTGGTTCTAATTGATCAGGATAATCATCGTGATCCTATGTAAAATTAAATATCGCGGTATACATAGTAATTAACAATATTTTTGTTTATGAGTAAAATACAGATATCATCTCGCTCTCCAATTATACACGGTAACATTTAAACCACTACTGACGATAGATCATCAATAATTGTAAAATCACCTTGAGGAGCAACTGAGTAAGTACCTGCTGTTCACTATTTCATTCTCTCATTTCACTTATAAAATTTGCAATAACAAATAATTTACAAATTCTCATATTTCTGTATTCAGGTATTCATTAATAATCTAAACAGTCAGTACATCAAACCTATGATCTTAAAACAGTAATATATTTGATTTAACCGAAATAAAAAATTAATAAGATGAAGATATTGATAAAATCGTAGACAGTGATTGTTAAAAGTGACGAAGAAAATTTACAAAAATTGTATATTGTTGAGCAATTTGCATGATTCGATCATCAGGGATCATCGAACGCTAAAGAAAATATTCAGGCAATTGGAGATGAAACAAGGCGGTTTCATTGCCGTTAATAATTTAAACAGTCCGCGACACTAGCGATTAATTACGCGTTTATCGTCTGCGTCGTACAAGTGGAGCGTGATTTATGGAAGCTTGATTGCGGCACGTCTTTTGCTCGTTGCTGTAACTACATTATGATCTAAGGAAGCTTCACCCACGTCATAAAACGAGTCAATTCGCGTGTTTCTTTTGTTTCCCTTTTTTAATATACGCCCACGCTGTGTCGATAAACCTTTTGTTCGCGTATCGCTAAATCGTGACACGCGAATTGTTCTCGCGTAGGAATAATGAGCTCGAAATTGCCGACTCGAATTACATGAAATGCCGTCGATGCAAATTGCTTCTCCACTTTCACTCACTTTCTGATATTTTCGTAACGTTTCGTACGCAAATTATATTTATTAATTTTTTTATTAAGAAATATCAATTTTATTTTGTAGTCACGATATATTCATTTTTGAAAGGATCAGGTTTTAATTATTTATTACAGTTTGGATAAACAGATACTTTCAATTTGTAAATATTTTCAGAACATCTTCAGCATGAGTTCTATAATTTTTATTATAATATTAGGTGAATTTATATTCGGTTAGGTTCAGAATCTACCTCTTATATTAATTTATAAAACTACATTCATAAACATCTGCATTATTTAAAATATTTTCGAATTATTTTAAAAGTAGCTGATACAGTTTATAATTTAGTGGGTATAAATTAAAGTAATGGGTATATAATTCATCAATTTTTTAATTAACCGTCGCAGTAATATCCATTTACAAAAATTACGACGTTACACCTCTACAATCTACCAATTACAGAATTTGCGTATTCATAGAAAATGGAATACGTAATTTTTCGAATCCTAATTGAGCTAATGAACTTGCGGATAATTGAATTCATTAGTACTTCAATAAAATACCTCGTATGTCTCTTTTACTGTACTTCAAAGTTAATGCAAATACACCGGAAATGTCATACGCAGCATACGTAGAATTATATTTAACTGCACTGAAAAATTCATTGCTGTCAAAGTAAAATATGATGTGGTTCTCTGCGAGGAATTATAGAAATTAACAACTTTGATGGTCGCACATTTCCCGAAATGTTAACATCCTTATTTTTATTGTTCAGAAGAAAATTATTTTTGGAATTGTTGTTTGGGATGTTTTAAATTATATTACATGATTGAATTAAATAAATAAAAAATGAAATAAGTTACTCGTGAGAACTGTCTCGAATAAATTGTTGTTTAACAATTTTTGTTAATTGTTGTCAAACAAAAATATTTTTGATTCAATACATTTTCATATTGCTTTTTACAATTCAGTAAAATATTTAAAAAAAAGTATAATGTATACTCAAATAAATCCTGCGATTAACAAATTTCAATGACAAAATAACTTTTCAAAATATTTTTTTACCAATTCATAACAGTATGCAATAAAGACGTTCAATAAATATTGATACGTAATCCATGAATTAACGATTTTACCAGCAAAAATGCAATATCGGGATAATAATCGAAGCAATCATAAATGAATAAAACGAAGTAAATTTCATGGAAGGAAAAGTAAAAGTGGGAAACAATGAAAGTGACGTAATATACGAAGAATTTTAATTAAATTTACATGTATGCCTTCGGCAAATAAATATTACGTAAAAACAAGTGCAAAAATATTTTTAAAAAACTCGTAATATATTGCATTATAGATACAGGTTCGAAAATGTTCTTTTAATATGCAGTTACGTCTTCTGTAATTTACAGGAACAAATAAATAAATTATTATACAGGAACAAGATTGAAAATTATTTTAGAAGAAACTTAACAATATATTAGAAAATAAATATAGGTTAGAAAGTGCCTTCTTCGAGTAAGTATACAGAAAAAGAAAATTCGAAAGAACCTCGTAACAAACGATTAATAAAATATTCTGTAAACCATTGTAACAAAACACAAGAGAAATGAAACGCAACGCGTTGCAACAAAATTGCAGGGTGTAAAGTAAGCATGACGTTCATAAATTCGCGAAATAGGAAGAATAATGGGAGCCATAGATGGCGGTGGTGGAAATAAAGGCAACGTGCTCGCTCGCAAATTCGCGCCTATGAATATGCATAAAAAATGATTTATCAACTGTGGCCCGTCGTATATCAAATTTACATAGAAAGCGCGATCTGTTAATTTTATATATGCCATTTTGCGTTAGATTGCTTTCGGCCGATTCTTTTTCGTTCGCCGGCTAAAATTTCACCGAACCTATTATTATTCACGAGAATACGGATATTTATTTTACGTATTCCTGTGTGCGTCGATTATTACGCCGGTGGAACTTTTTTTTTTTTAATGAATATTTATGAATTTTATTTCAACCTTTCGATTCAGGTATACGTCTATAATAGAATTGATTATCTTTTAATAATACGTGCCCCTTCTTTCACAATAAAATTATTGTCGACATTTTATGCTTACAGATTTGCCAATTTATTAGTTTGTCGATTTGGAAATTTAGTTAGTTTTTAATTTTAAAATTTGTGGTTTGAGTTTTACAATTTTGGGGTCTTAGGTATAGATATTTTTTAGTATTCTAATTTTCTAATTTCTAATTTCTAATTTTCTAATTCTATAATTGATAAATTAGCATAAGCCGAAATTTTCAAACCCCAAATCCTAAAATCCCCAAATTTGCAAAAATTCAATTTTCCACCCCCCACCCCCAATTCTCCAAGTCCCAAATTTACAATTTCCAAATTCTCAAATTCCAGAATCTCCAAATCTCCAAATATAACAATTTCCAAACCCCTAAATCCTAAAATCCAAAACACCCCAAATCTCCAAATTGTAAAATCTGCGAATTTCCAAATCGAAATCCTGTTCCTTTCTCGTGTAAAATATTTAAATTTATGATTGGAAACACACTCGATAATTAATCGTCTGAAGTGTTACAAACTCCATATAAATCATTTCGCCCTTGTTAGACAGTATGGAATAAAATTTCATTTAGAAATTCGAGATAATGAAAACGTTGCAATCTGTGCTTTATCGGACGTATTTTATAATTATCTAGTTAATACGGCTGGCATCAATTACACATAATATTTAGAAACTTGGAATAGATCGTATTCAACAATTTCCCTAATTATTTTACGTCTGGTGCACAAAATTGGCTATGATTCATTCAAATTGTTGCATGATTACGGTGCATTACGCGATCTGCTCTATTAATATTTCAACTTTTACGATTTTTGAACATCGGCAAAAAATGCGTTAATTAGGGATTTATATGGTAATATTAGTTTCTACAAATTTTCCATTAAAAACAACGTTCATTTCCGCTCCCTTTCTCGACTTAATTCGAGCCGTTATTAATTCGATTAATTTTATTAATATGTAGTAATTATTTGAAAAATTGTTGGTCGTAAAGGTAGACTATCAATTTGATCATGAAATCATTCTTCACGATCGTGTAGCCATTATCTACGAGTCTACTCATTATTTTCTCGTCAATTCATAAAGATTGATTAACAAAATTGCAGTCGATATTCATTTCGCAACGCGATATATTTTTTTCGTAATTCTGTCCCCATTCAATTACTCTCCATTACTTGCCAACTTATCAACGTATAAAACGAGTGTCAACATGCTCGATATAATTGCCCGCTACGTTATCAGCGTATAATTTGCTGAGAATTATAAACGATCGTAAATGTATACAAGGTTGCTTAAAAAGTTTCTGCACATTTTATCTGCGGACAATTTGTAACAAGTTATACAAGAGGTATTAAGTCGGTGATACTCGGCTGCAGTTCGTGATAATGATTTTCAAATTATCTTATCCCCGTTTCCTTGCATTTATTATAATCCGTGTTGCTCAAAAGCCTGACTATCATTTCGCTAATAATTGATTTCAATTTTCATACTGTGGAACGTTTCATGTTGCGATATCAAGGATACTGCATCATGTAGATTCGTCTTTTATTTCCAGTTGTTCGCCACTTTGGCCTTCCATGAAATGATCTTTTATTCATTAAGATCCTCTTTATTAACATCGAATAAGGACGTAATCATTTGGAGTAGCTTTTCTCCTACCAACTATGTAATTAAATGTGAGTTGTATTTCATTTATTTATTTATGCGTATACCATCGCACCATAACGCGACTCGTTTTACTTAAAGGGCCACTAACATTCAAATTAAATAATGACAGGATGGGTGGTCAATAGAACGTGTGGCGATATAACGAGGGGTTAATCTAGCAGATAGCTAGCACAACTCGTTAATAATATATTACATGACTAATATAACGTAGGGTTAGTGTAACAGGCTACAAGGTTAATACAACGAAATCCAGTTTATGGCGATATAACGCGAGGGAATTTTGATTGTGGTAATATAACGCGTGGTAATCTAATAGGTTGAAAATCTAGCGGATAAAAGTCTAACTCGTAGAAATCTAACATTTGGAACTCTAATACGTGGTAGTCTAACACGTGGCGATATAATGTAGAAAATGTAACGTAGAAAATGACACGTAGAAATGTAACGGGTGAAAATCTGACCTGTAGCAATCAATCACATGATCAGTATGGTGATATAACGCGTGGCAATACGAACAGTACAAAACAAAAAATAATCAGTCCTAGTATCAAATAAGGAATAATAAAGAATATGAAATATTTGAGATGTTATTAAAAAAAAATGCATCGTGAAAGAGATCTTACGTTCGGTCTTCACGGTGTTCCTTCAAATTTGCAAATAAAGACGATAATCCGATGGCGAGCATCGTCCGAGGATTCGCAGATCTCGCTAATTGAGCAGTTCTGCGTATCCGCGCTCTTCCCTTGCTTTCTTTCCATAAATATTCGCCGACTCCAAGATGCGTCGGCTACTTGGCGTAATTTCACGTGATTTCAGTGAAGCTCGGCCGACACTTCACTCGAAGCCGGCAATTTCAGAATTTAATGGGACGTTGAAGCGCGATTTCTTAATTAGCCCCAGTCCCTTTAGGATGTGATTCTATAAAACGTTTCCACGGCGCTAAACAGATAACACCTCTCCTCGCAATTAATACCATGAATATGAATGAATCGATAGACACGTTGAAACATTGTGGAATACGTAACAATTAGAAATTGTTGCAACTTGTACATGCACGCTTGGTGTAACAATCATAAATTACCGCTTGAATTTGAAATGAATCGCACTTATTGTACTTGCTACACGTCGAATTACGAATACAATTATACGTGCACTGAGGTTCAAGGATCTATGCTCGTTCTGAAATTTTATGTTCATTAAACAGAGCGACACTTTAGAATGCGTACTAAAATTGAATTTGTGTTAGAATTTCTTACTCGAAGTAGTAGAGAAACTTGAGGATATTGAAAATATACAAGAAACATTGCAATTTGGAAATACACTGTGTACATCGAAAGTGAATATGGACAAGTAAAAACTTTAAAATACAATTTTGAATATACACTGATTCAACGATGTAAAAATGAAAAATCATAAGAGATCTAACGTTAGAAATAATAAACTTTTTATTATCAAAAGAATTTAAGTTTGAAATATTTCTACAAAATTGGGATGCTGACTATTTCTTCTTGTACCAATTTTCCGTCCATCGTCCGAAAGTAATCTCATCCACATCGTCGGAGCCATCATCCCGTATTGAGCCATTTTAATTAAAAATCACAGATCGTATCGAGCGGTTCGACGTTCTTGCCACCTGGTCCTTTGTGTTCATCTCGTGGTGGAAGTCGCGCGAAAGCAAGACGATGGTCGTTAAAGATTCCAATGGCTTCCGACCAAGTACAAGTGTAAATTATTCCCTGGATCGCGATTAGAGGGCAGCCAACCACCTGCCGGATTCACGCACCGGGACTGCCAGGTATTAATAATCCGAGGATTTATGGGATCCTCGATCGCTTCGTTAAGAAGATGCCTTCATTGTCGATCCTCTGGTCATTAGTTCAAATAGCATGAACCGACCCTTTCTACTGGAGATTCCTAGTATTCATTTTCCTAAACATCTTATTAAAATCCATCCAGCTTTCGAAGACTACTTGTCAACAATTGTGTAAAATACGCGACTAGATTTTAATTTGTATCACTGAGAAATTGTGCACACAAATCAGTGTCGGCATTCTTATTAGCAAGGTAGAAAACATAGGTTGCATTTGAAGAGGCAAGAACTGAATGGATTCTCGAAGAGTAAATCGATCTTGAGGAAACACTGCTCAGTCAGATGCTAACGTTCTAGATTAATGACTCTGATTAGTTACAATCAACAACCACTTCCGTCTTTGGACCATTACAAATGTGCCAATACATTCCGAACACTCGAAGTCATAGAATCAACGATTTAGAGAACTGGATGCTCGATAAAGCTGAGATATTGGGCAATAGGAATACGAAATTCAATTGGTATTCGTGGCGGATATCTCGAGATTGAATCGTTCGGTAATTGTCAAATACATATTCGAGAATCGTTTGAATATTGTTAAATAATTATTCGAGATTCATTCAAAAATTGTCAAGTAGAAGTACTCGAAAATTGTCAACTAAAAATTTGATAATCATTCGAAAATTGTCAAAAATTATTCCAAACTTGTAAAGTATAAAAAAATCATTGGAATAATCAAGTATTAAAATTCATACATTAAAATTTTACGGTATTTATTATAAAAATAATACGTCTCTGAAATTTTTTGTTAAATAAGCCCGTAGTAGCACCTAGCTGCATTATTATCTCGTTCGTTTGTTCCTTACAACATATGCAATTACTACCCTTGCACTACAATTTATTCGACAGGTGCGTCAGTCAGTACCATCCATTGCTATAATATTAACATGGATAAAGAAAATTAAGCTGTTATGTCAGTTTTATATTCAGCGATCCTATGCAAATTATAATTGGACTTAAGCGTCAAATTGATGGGTATTAAAAATTCGAGCGGGATTTATCACATTTGAAGTGAGTGCGTCAGGTAGGCTCAAAGCGAGGGATTAAAAGAAACTAACACACTGCAAGGTTAATGCAGCTAAAACAAGATGAAATACTGTATTTTAATCCTTGATTATGTGAACTGTAATTAGATCCATTCGGAAAAGTTAAACGTTGACATAATGTGAGAAATGTGCGTCATTGCTGCGAGTGCGTCATCACTGTACAAGATGTTGAAAGACAAGATTACAACCTTGTGACAAGATGAATGAAGATATAATTCTATATTTTTCAATGAACCTTTGTCCAAACTGTAGTTAGATGAAAACGGAAAATTTAAACATTGACACGATGTGAGAAGAGTGCGTCATGGCTCATCGCAGCGTAAGATTTTGAAAAATTAGACTACAACGTTGTGACAAGAAGATATAATACTATATTTTAAATTATAATTGGATCAAAATGAAAAATTGAGGCGTACAAAAAATGATGAGATACTTGAATCGCAAGGGTTGTAAGGTTTCATTGATAAAATCCTCTCGTACATTACAATTGCAATCGATACACGATTCGTTTGAGAATCCGCGAGCGGAAAGTTCAAGCGTCGAGAAAGAACGCGAATGAATCTTCGCGGACAAGGTGTAAGTCGATCGAGTTTTCGATCCAATAGATCAGGCGGCAGATTCGTTGCCGGTTATTACGAGCGGTCAGAGGTCGATCGCTCGCATAAACCATTTAGCCTCGATCGACTATCGATACCGATATTTCCCAGAGGTATCGACTATCTACTCGTTCGATCTTCGTCCGACAAGGGCCGACTTTCTTTTCCACCGATGCTCGCCCCTTTTTCTCTTTCGCTCTCGAACGGGCCCCACCCACGCCACAAACCAGATTAAATGCTTCTTCGGGCCTGGCCTTCTCTTTTATAACATGTCCGATGCTCGGGCCTGTCGTACGGACAAGGACGACCCAACTAATAATTTCGTATGAATTAATATTGCTTACGCCTTGATCGCGATCATTGATAATACATTGATCACGATGTTATTGATGTTGTTGAGAAACGATACTTATACCCGGTTTGAATGTTACTCGGAATTACATTTCATTCCTTACAGATTTATTTTTTCCTTTTCTACCCTTGCACAATCGAAACCTTCACTTACGAAAATTTGCGTTTTTTAAATTGGTTTCTAATTTTAACTTTAAACTTCTTCCTAATTTAAGTTTGTGCTTTGATAACTTCTTTGATGTGACAAAGTTTCAGTGGCATTTTGTCATACTCTCAGAAAAAAATAACTACAAATAAAGGTTCATAAATTTACAGGTGATTCCTTGCACGACTTTTCATCTACCCTTAGTACATTGTATAGAAAATAGATTTCTATTTTAAAGTATGATTGGTATCGAAAGATCGGTGGATGCAGATCAGAAATCGATCTTGGCTGAAAAGTGAATTCAAACGAGCCGCCTGTGGGGTCTCGGATGCCCCGGCGCAAATGTGTGCACACACAGTGTGGGCCAGGAACGGGTCGAGCCCTCCTTCGCTGGCACCGATATCTTTTGGCATCTTGGTTGAATATTTCCTAATAAAATTTGTTCCCGCCAGTTAACTGGATCCCGTTGCCAAAAGCGCCTATTAATTTTTTATCTCGCATCTTCGCTTCCACAAGCCTCGTCTCGCCAGCGAGAGCTTTTCAATATGTGACGGTGGCCATAAAAACTGGCCGGATACATTGGAACCATTCCATTATGCATGTGAACGCGTAAATCGATACTCGTGGTTCTGTATGTACCCGAAGTTCCAGTTGAACTTTTGGTTCATCGAAAAGTTTCATTCTTAATTCGCACAAATTAAAGACTAAATATTTTAGTTTAGTCAGAGAATACAATTTATTTTTAATTAAGTTACAACGAATGAAAATATGTGGAAATTTTAAATAAAATGTTATTTAAGGAGTTACCTACTGACTAATTTTACCTCATTGCTTGTTCTTTGCTTAATGGAGCGTTTACACTAGGCAAGTAAGAGCCGGGCAAGTAGGTAGTCGAATTCTTGGGTTTCTTTCTTTGCCTGTACCTGACCTATCGCAGGGTCCGATGGAAGGACGGCAAGAAAGGAAAGAAACCATTTTCATTTTCCAACGACAGGCCTGGTACAGGCAAAGAAAGAAACCCAAGAATTCGACTACCTACTTGCCCGGCTCTTACTTGCCTAGTGTAAACGCTCCATAAGTATCTTGAATAAAACAAGGAACACGATAATTCTTGATGTTCGCATGATCATGGCAAAGAACGATCTACCCGGACGACTATCACTCAATTATACCCACCACCTGCTGATGCATAAGAATTGCCATTTCCAAGAACGGCTACTGTTTATAGCGCCATTACGCAAAAACTTAATTTGAGCAGAGGATCTTGACGGGCAAAGGGTGGTACACAGCAGCCGCTGTTAATTCAATACAAGTATCGAGATCACGCGAACTACGATCGAATATTTTAAGTACACGAGACCTTGTTTCTCTCTGTAAAAATATATTCATAGTAAGAATAATTTACCTCTGAGTGACTATCCTTCGTTGGGCTAACCCCAACTTGCAAGTTTTAATTTCTAACATCCTAAATATATTAAGATATTATCATTTGGATGTTAAAGATATTTATGATATTTTAAAATTGACCTTTTAGCATATTTTCTAGTTTAGTTTAATAGCTTAGCTAAAATTCCGCAGTGAATGTTCAGCAAGAATTCATTGAGAAAAACATTGAAAGCATCGAGTGGCAGATGCAGAAGAACCGGCTGGGTGTCATTGGATGCCAAATATCTGGTTTACCCACACAGGCCATCGACATGTTCGATGAATTAATTTTTCTGCAGAAACCGATACTTGTTTCCCGGTCCTTGCACCGATCAACCGATACGGATCTCCAGCAGATAGTCACGCGAATCTGTGAATCTCGTTTCCAGAGGCTACCCTCGAAATCCTCGTGATTTATGGCCGACAAAAAGTCGGCGTTGTTCAACGGTACACCGTGTTTACTTCCTTATTCAGCATTTGCCCATTTTTCAATTAAGAAAGTATTGAGCAGGTCATTTTTTCAGATAAAGTGTTTTGCAAGAGAATTCATAATAGAACAATAAAACTGATCACATAAGTCGAATGAAATAATAAATGTCGCATGTGAGCAACGGAAGTTCTCCGAAAGAGACCCCGAAATCGTTTGTTCGACCGGGAACTCGGTTTCCATTCTTTCTCGTGCAAGATTCTTAAACAATCGGTTCTGTACAATATCGATAAGTATCTCAAGACGGTTCTCCGAGGCATGAGCTACGATCGCTACGTAGTGGTATGTGGTACATTGATGGCGGCCAGCCAGAAGTAAATCTAAGGTTTACGAGGCAGTACCGCCTCTTACTAGCACCTCCTCGAGCGCTCCCCAAACTTCCATGGGGTAGCCGAGCTAGACAAAGAAGGAGAGCTGGCTGTTCGGCCGCTCATAATTCTCATAATAAATCGTTTCGAACAACTGACGCCCGATCCATATACAAAGGGATCACCGACTGAAAGGAGGTTCCAAGATGATAGCGAAACAACCATTGCAATAACTTCTCCCGCCGTTTGAGCTGTGAGCGAGATCTAGGGATATAGGTGTAGATATTTAGATATAGGAGTTTTGGGAAGTAGGAGTGGTATATAAAAAATTTTAGAGTGTAGGGATTTAGGGGAGGTAGGAATTTAGGGATTTGGGGATGTAGGAGTTTAAGGATTTAGGGGTGTGGGAGTGTAGGAATATGGGGATATAGGGATTTGGTAGGTAGGAATTTTGGGATATAAGAATTTGGGGGTGTAGAAATTTTGGGATATAGGAATTTGGGGGTGTAGGAATTTAAGAATGTTGAAATTTACTATATAGGAATATGGGGATATAGGGATTTGGTATATAGGAATTTTGGGATATAGGAATTTGGGGGTGTAGGAATTTAAGAATGTGGAAATTTGGTATATAGGAATTTAGGGGTGTGGGATGTGGGAATATAGGAATTTGGGAGTGTAGGAATTTAGAATGTAATTTTGGAATATAGAAATTTGGAGGTGATGATTTAGTAACATTGGAGTTTGCTATATAGAAATTATAGAATGTAGAAAAGGGGTGTGAGGATGTAGAAATTGGTTTACATATGTGGCAGTGTAGAAATATGGGGATCTTAGAGTTTGATATATGGCAAGTTATATAGAAATGAGAAGGCAGGCATTTAATGATGAATTTGATATACACATGTATGTCGATACATGTATAGAAATTTGAAAAAGTGAGGACATGTAATTAGGAGTACAGGTAATTCATATGAATCTGGTAGCACAAATAAAAATTTAGGTACATTGAACCATGCAATAAATTATTTGAAACAATTACTTATATTTACAACCCCTACATATTGAAATGTCTCTCCCTATAGAACATATTGAAATGTCTCTTACGTTTGCAGAATACTCCGTCTCATTTGGTTTCTCTATCTGTTGGTTTCGCGTGTCTCGTGGGCATTAAGAGGAACGTTCACGGCAGCCAGTTTGAATTTCGAAACGTTGGGGGATAATTCCATCGGCGGGGTGTTCTAATTGGCCTCTCATTACCGATGCTCGGCCTGTTTCGGTATACTGAACCGTGATCCGAGGGTCCCAGCCAACGTCCGAGTTAACCGGTGGCCACGGTCCGATTATTGCCAGTTATTATCTACCGCGGGACCGTTCGATTTAATGGCCAATTGTTTCGAACGCCGAGCCGTTAATAGAAATTTACTGGTGGCCGATCGACCGTGTTGTTATGCTTTGCTAGGAAATGATGTAACTGCTCTTACCGAGGTCCCGCCACTCCTTCGATCTCTGATCGATACCAAGTCGATCATCCCTCGTTTCTTTTTCACCTGATTCTCCTGGAAATTACTTTCAGCTCTCGATGAAAATATCGGTGTTGGTTTGGATAAGAATTATCATATGTGAACGTGTGTGAATGGATTGAAAATTAATCAGAGTATGTCTCTGCATAATTTGATAGTCAATCAGCTGATTGCATAAGCGGTCTGACTGGTAGAAATTGCGTTGGATCTATTGTGACGATGGACTTAACGGGTGATTAATGCGGTCTTGTTTTATTTATCATTTGCTATTGTGTTGCTACTCCTTTTTATGCCTATATCAATTAAACAGTATCCATATATTACGTTGCATGTTTCAGTGAATCATACTTTAACATCAGTAATTACTCAATTTAACGTGAGTGCTAATTATTTAATCTAGCATATATTCAATTTTACGTAAGTGTTAATCACACATTCAATTCAACGTACTAATCATTTAATCTGTATATTGAATTTGTGATAATTAATCTGATATATTCGATCTGAAATAAGTATTATTTACTCTAATATATATTCAATCTAACCTGATATACATATATTCAACACACGTACTAATTATTTAAGGAAAGTTCGGAAGTTGTATCATTATTTAAAATGTTACAAAAATTGCTCCAAATACCTTCCAGAAGTAGTCCCTCCACAATCCATTGACCGATTTCAAGTTTCGAGGAAAGCCATCAGAAGTCCGCAGGGTCTGTAATAAAGAAGCAGCCTTTACAATAGACCCTCGCGTAATTGGCCGTCATTCTGTCGAATCCTTATAATAATACGCCTAATAGAAACAGGTAACAGGGTACCGATGACCCATGTGGATGATGGACCAAATTCTATTAGACTCGTATTCCCTTCGGCACTTTCAACTCACTCTGATTTACCACCGTACCGCAAATTCGTCAAAACGTCACATGTGTCAAACACGATAGTCACGCACGCACATATGCTGTTATATTTATGGGAAAATATTATGGGATACATTCGTTAGAGTTTTAGAGGTACATTTTATTATCTTCAAAGACTTTTGAAGTCTTTATATGATACTGTGTTTCTAATTTACATATGTGATGTATGTATAAAGTCATATGTGGTGATTTGGTGTATGATTGTGACCTTGACACGAGTACTTTGAACTCCTTGAAAATAGTTGTCCTTGATGTACTTGCTTTAAGAAAAGTAGCACATCGTTGACAATGCATATGAAGGTGTGTTGAATAAAAAAGTAAACAATTACGAAGACAACGTGTCAAAAGCAACAGAAACGAGGCGAGACCGAGTGACAAAAAAGGAACGGAAGCTGTTTCACCTGCGGTATACATAGTATCCAACCTAACCAAGGCCCGTTAAGATAATTCGAACCCGAGCCAATTTCTGGAAAAAACACAATGGATACACGCGATAGAACACATAGTCGACAGCTGTCGGACGGCAAGCTGGTCCCTTTTTAATTGAAAAAAAGTCCTCAGGACGGAGGCTGGAGCTCCAATTTGTTCGATTATCCTCGAAGGCAGCTTCTAAGATGTGTTGTAGAAGGGGGATGTAGGGGGTGGATGAGTTTCTAAGGGGAAAGGTGGGTCCTGAAGGGGTCGGTCCTCGAGCCAGGACAGAAAACCTACTATAGATTACCAGGCCTGTTATTACGGCCAAGAGCGGAGGTTTTTTCGGGATCAAAAATTGGTTTTTAATGCGGGGTTCGTCGCTTTCTTGTGGCCCCGGGGAACCCATGTCCGTAATAACTATATTATCAAGCCCTATGACCACGCGCTCTTCACCGCTGTACACGGTTTCACGTTCGCTATATGGCGGTCTATGGGTCCACGGCTTTAAAAACGATCGTTCGGAACGGTGTTACAATGTGTATCGAGGGAAAGGTTATCGCCGGGCAATTTCTCCTGGTGAATCCGTGACCCTTCAACGATCACCGTCTTTGTCTGGACTGTTTAATTGGAACAATTTATCACGCGAAATTGGCCGGGATGAATTGATTATCTTCTTTATTGACGATATTCTACTCTTTTTCTTTTCGGTATTAGAGATCTATGGTTTCTATCTCTTCTATAAGAGGCTAGTAGACTTTTGCTTTTTTCCATTTCAATATATTTTTATTTATTTTATTATTGCTAGATTATAATTAGATTAAATATTTATATTCTGTTGTTGTTGATATTCTTACTGATCATTGTCAATATCCATTGTCATTGTTCATTGTTCATTGTCATTGTCATTGTTATTGAAATTTTTATTGCTATTGCTATTGCTATTACTATTGACATTGACATTGACATTGACATCGACATAGCTCTTGATATTGCTATTGCTATTGATATTGTTGTTGCTATTGCTATTGCTACACCCATCGCCATAACTATACAAATGCAGTTGTTACATGAATTATTATTATAATAATAACACGTACGAAGACAGATTTTGGTGCATGTATCATGTCAATCGATAGAAAGAACGAAGTAGATGTTGTCTCGAGATAAAAGGCGGCAACGATCGGTAGCAAGGAGAAGGAGACATCGAAGGCCGTCGGTAAAGGAAAAGAGAGGTTGTTTTAACTCCGGTTCGCTCAATTTGCACCCGTGTATAATTAACCGGAGCATGAAAAACGGCCGGCCACGTGCTATCTCGAGCTCGCGCGAGATTTACAGTTATTAATTTTATAATAGACTCATCAAACGCCGTTCGTCTGACGTTGCCGCGATTGCCGGTTGAACGTACGCGCACAACAAATGAATCATTTCGATAGTTGTCTTATTGAAACAATTTTGTTTCGCACTATATCAGTACTTTCTTCTCCTTTTGTATTATTTGTATTTATTTATCCGAAGAATTTTGTAGGAAATACGAAATAATTCTTTGTAATTAATTAAAATTTTTGGTTGAGTATTAGAATGTCCACATTGAATTGCGTCTCTGGTAATAATCCCTTTACGCATTACGTCGTGGAGTGGAAAATTCCTGAATAATTCCACGAAATTAATAACCAAAGCCGTGCGATATTAATTACCGTCGTAATTAGCGTTTAATGGGAAAATTAATACGAGCAAGTGAATTTGATTCAAATGATTCTCGTTAATTGAAAACGTAATTAATGCAAGGCTACTGCCGGCATTTCTACTCTGTCGAACATGTTTGCTAGAATTTTCGTGCAATCGTCTTTCAGAAAACAAACAACACGTTCGTGTTGAACCGGTGGAATAATGATAATCAAAGATCTAGATAGAAATGCGAGGATTTATAAATATTTGATGATTTCTTTGATTTTTCAAGAATCTAGAACGCGAAGCAACCTATGATTAAACGATTGAAGATATAAAAGAAAGCTTAGGTCTTCTGATATAGAAAACTGATGTCGCTCTTTAGCACTGTCAATCCGTATACTCTTCATTGTTTAGTCATTCGAAAAATTGAATTTTACGCATCGAAAACACTATGTCATGCAAGTAAATTAGTCAGGTTGATGGAAAGCATGTTCGCAGAATGCATCTTTCATTCGGCTCTATGAGCGAAACATCAATCACCTCTTATTATAACTTTTTTATCTCATAAATAAAGCAAAGTACATATTGGTGGCATTTTTCATGCGGACTCACCTCCTTGTCACGTAGAAATTGTCTTTCTATAAATAATTTACACGGTGAAAAAAAAAAGGAAAAACCAAGATTACAACATTCCGACATTCCAAAGCTAAGTACAGCTGTCGTGTGTGAAAATTAATCGATAATAATGGTGTTGCAATGCATCATCGAGCTATGCTTGAAATATTCACGATTTTCGTTCCCGTTCGTTTGATTAATTCCCTCAGAACCAGACGGTTGCTTGCTACCACAATCGTTCCATTGATTAATGGGGCAATGAAATCTCGCCTAACCTTTTAATGGAATCAACAGTCACACCAATACATAATAAGGCAGTGTAACAACCTGGTAGCAACCACGCACCGTACGCGTATATGGACTATGCTTATAAAACTATGCTAAATTCGCTGGTTAAATTACTAACTCGTTCTAATTAGCTATCTTTTTATCGCTGTATACACATTTTATTGCTGTCCAATATACGTTGCTTTATGATGTCTAAAAATCACCACATTTCCAAATGTACATTTACATATGTACACCTCACATGTACAACTTCTGAATATAAAGTAACAGTCGGTAAAATCAATCTGATCGAACTCACAATGTACCACAATTTTAATCATTATCAGTTAATCAATCAAACATAGTACTGTGTTTGATGAATTTAAGATGATGCTGAAACCTTACGAGATGTATGAAAATTTTCACATATGTTACATATAAAATAATGATAAAAATAATTTTGATCGAAGTATGATATAAATGACGTACCACAATGTGCCACAAGTTTTTATCACCAACAGGAGGGTGTCTAAAAATAGCATTATTTAAGATGGATGAAAATTTGCACGTGTACATTTTACACGTTAAATGTTAATGATTCTTAAGGTGAACGGAGTCTAAGACAAATGATAAGGGCGAGTTCGATCGAATTTATCAAAGAAATAATAAAGACCAGTATCCTTGACGTAGCCATGGTCTGGACAAGCGCATGGAAAAGGTGTGAACTGTTTAAGCCGAGGTGTCGGCTCGTCAGCAGTCAAGAAGGTGTTGGGCCACGATCATTTATTATCCCGAGATTGAATTTCTCCTCGGTTCGGCCAGCGCCTCGGTTTAATTAAAATATCGTTATGGGTAGGCGTGGATTCGTGCCGCCGTAGAGAGTTCCGTCTCGTTTGCCTCTTTTTCGAAAGGCATCCGCGGTTAAACGAGCAACGGGCGAACGGAAACGGCGAGCACCATGGAAAACCTACAACTTCCGTTCGGCTCACATTTCAAAACTTTAACAATCGTATCTGGACGATAATCGAACTAGGAACAGTTTAATCGTACCTGTACATTTATGTATCAGCAAGATTTATTGGAAGCAAGGGTTGATATTAATCACAACGTGCAATCTCATTTTTAATTTCCTCAAATGAAACATAATATTGCGAAGACAAGAAGGTTTAGAAGTTCAGAAATTCTCGGGAGGATCAATTATTTGGATTCGATAATCAAAATTAGGTCCAAAACTATTTAGGCCTACAGATCTGGAGACTCTATCGGGAGTCTACCTTTGAATGACCTGTGAATGGTGGAGAATCTAAATTTGAACTATCTCTGATCTATCTTTGATCTACCTTTGAACCACCTTTGATCTACCTCGTAAATGCATTATAAAGTTTAATGTTGCATCAAATTCGTGTAAAGAGTATCAGTAGAGATTAATTAACAGACTAAACGGTGGCTTCTTGTTTGTTTTCTTACGGAGCCAGGAAGTATCATAGGTGGGCGATTTCGTGGAACGCGAGTATACGATTTCGGGTCGTGATCGTTCCCAGAAGGATTCGTAATTAAACGAGGAGATCGCATTCTGATACACGAGGCCGTTTCTCTTGGTACGCATACAATCAGCATAAGCAATCGTTCGCTGCGCGAAATTCGGATCGAGAATATCGGTGCGTCCGCCTGACGAAAAATATTGTTACGAGGCGTGCATTCCTCGTAAATATCGTTTTATTGAACGTGCCTCACAACCTAACCAACGGTATACAGTACACACCGTAACGATACATTATTATTAAATTAAAAACATTCAAAATGTTTCGATCTCAAACCGGTAGCGATCTGCTAATCTCAATTATCAAATTGCGAATCGATCAAATGAAAAAGACCTCAAAAGGTCACTCTAATTTTAATATTCAATTGCCCTACAATTTTGGAATTTCTTTTCAAATTCCAAGAACGTAATTTAAATTCCACAATGTATTTTCAATTTGTATAATAATTTACCTCGCAATTATGGAATTTCGAATCAAGTATTTAACTTTCATACCAGTATGGGTAATACATACACAACACATAACAACATGTGTATGTATAAAGGTTCATGTTTAATCAACAAAATAGACCTGTAGGCAAGAAAAATTTTGTAATTACGTTAAACGATGATTGACAGCGATCGAATCGTTTCCCGGGCGCATGATCGAAAAACGATCGATACACCTCGATCCACGGCCGAAGCGATAACGAGGTATTAACGATCCCGGCTGAACCAGTTCGAAAGGAGAAACGGGGCCTGACGATCCCCACCATGGAACCCCATAAGAAGCCCCGATCTCGGCTCTTTTGTTTCGGATCGCTGGAGCTTTTCGATTATCGTACGGCGAGCACCGTAACGATCGCCTAACTCAGTGGCTCCGCCCTCTTTGACCAAAACCGATCCACCCCCTCGGGCTCTGGTCCCAGACGGGGCCCACTTTTTGCATTTAAATTAATTTGCGCCGATTAATTTTTAATTAAAGCCACGCCGGGACCAGCTACGTTCGGTAGGCGCGAAATACTCTCGACAAACGCGCCGACCCAACAAACTTTGCCTCCTTCGCATTTAATATACTAATATTCCTCTCGCATTTAATTGCCTCTCTATTTTAAAGTTTCACGTCGGAGGCCGTTTCTTGCGTTAAACGGAGGACCTTTGAGATGCGTTCATATTTGATGTGTGATTTCGAAGGGATGTTTTTGTTTCAACCTTGAAGGAATTTTCGATGTGACAGTTGATTCTTTGCACAACCACATCTTTCTGATGGGAGTGAGGCATGAATTATGGGGACTTAGTATAATAATAGGGATAGAGTAACTGATAGGAACAGGACCTTGAATCCACACTTATTAACAGTACGTCCACAGACTTATCGAGAATAAATCATACAGCAGAGTAATATAATATCGTAAGAATGTCCAGTTAACCAGGAAATTAAAAAGCTTGGAATAACGTAGAAGAATGCAGACGGAAACCACGACGAAAAAGGCAGAAAAATTTCATCTCGAAGTATCAATTATTGTCCATCAAGCATCCTAGACGGCCATCGGAATTCCATCACATAAATTCCCTTCTAAATCAATCTACGAAGCTATTAAAATACAACTAGCGAAACAGAGGCTGCGCGGGACGAGGGGTCCCAAGGTATCCGATGGAAGGCGAGAAGAGGGCCCGAATTGAGAAAGGACAGGGAAGGGCGTGGTCGAGGGATGATTTAACGTCCGTGGGTCCGTGTCTCTATTCGGTGTGGACCGCAAAGGAGGATGCCGGTGCAACAGCAACAACAGAGCTAAACAACGCAGCTCGCGCCGCGTTTCGGGGCGGCAGCTTTACAGCCGTTTAGTGTTTTACGGCCGTTTTATGAACGCCGCTCTGCCTTCTCGTGAGAGAGGAAGCACAACTTTCGGATATACGCTCGTTCGTTTTACGCACGGATAGAACAGCCGTTGCACGTCCGTTCAACATTTTTATAACTCCGTTGGCAGCATTCTTACGCCATCGGAACGACCAAGAAATTGCGGCTGATGAGGCAACCGTTTCTGCGAGCTTTCGGACGAACGTCGGACATGTACGTTAACTTCATTAATTTATTCGCCTCGGGAGGGTTTGGGTTAAAAGTTAGCTTTCAAGGTTGATATGGGAACGTACAGAATGTGGGGAGGAATTTCGATAGTTAGAGATTTCAAGACTCAGGAAGGTACCTAGAACTTGAGAAACTGGACTGGTAAGTCACATATCCAGGTATTTTTGGACTGATCTGAGTATTCAGGTATTTAGATATCTTGGAGATTTGGAGATCTAGGTGTCTAGGAGTCTCATGATACTGGGATTCAGGTACCTACAAATTAATCTGGTCGATACACGAATCCTGATCAGCTTATCTATGTATCTAAATATTTGGAGATTATCTGAGGATTCACATATGTGGGATATCATGAGAGCCACATATCTAGGTTATGAGATCCACATATCTAGAGATCCGGTGAGAGTACACTAGATGTCCAGGTGTCTCACTTCATCTCAGGACCTAGAAATGTACAACTCCAAAAATCCACATATCCACATGTGAAGGCATCCACATATCAATATATCCACATATGAAGGTATCGACATATCAAGATATCCACATGTGAAGTTTTCCACATATCAATGTATCCACATATGAAGGTATCCACATATGAAGATATCGACCTATCAAATTCCTCAGTAAGTTAATTTTTCTACGAGCCATACTACAAAGTATAAAATAATTTCATAAAATTTTATAAAAATAAAACTGACATATCTAACACAAGAAATAATTGTTGTAATAAAGTAAAGTTGCAACAAAATTTGTATGGGTGAAATTTCGAGTCCGGTCTGGATTCCGACAAGCAATCATCCGGGCAAGGGAGGGCAAAGGAGGCCAGGAACGTAATCTTACGTATCAATTAGCTTCACGGTCCGAGGGACTTACCCCCCGCGGGCCTTTGACCGTGTGCCGCTTCGTCTTCGAGGTGTGAGAACCAAGACACGAAGCGCACAGTCGTTTTACAACGTCTTCATCGTCCGTGGCCTGTCTGTTGGCGTTGCGACGTGCACGAGAGAAAGAGAGATCGACGAACAACGCATCTGGACAGGTAAAAGAGAGCCCCCGGGTTCGCGTTGTATAGAAACCGATGGCCCGATACTTGACAAGTCATTCCCACCAGTGGGTGGAAGTTTTGGTAGCTAATGGCCCGGTGTAATTTAGCCGGTTGATTGGAACTCACTCGCCGTTTGTTCCTAGAGCCTTTCTTTCCTCTGCGTTGTTCGCAACCCTCTTGCCCGTTGTTCTTTAACGAGGGTCACTGATACGTTTTCACACGCGGGAATTGATGAGATTGGAATTTTCGAATCTTTGGATGGTCCTTTTGGCACTTTTGAGTATTCGGATTTTGTTATAGAAATTCTAATATCCCTAAGCCCTCAAAACTTGAAAATTTCATCTCAATCCTTCAAATACCAAAACCCCAAAATCTGAACATTCTCTAATAACCCCAAACTCCCCAAATTAAATCTTCCACTTACCCAACCACCCAAATAAGATACAAATTGTGATGAAATTTTTGAAATCTGTCAGTACACGGACTGTTATTTATCGTTTAAACCGTGGTCTCGCGTGGATGAGAACGTGTCGAGCAAAGTGGTTGATTTAAAAACGTCGCGTGTACGGTAATAAGTCGAAGCCGTCATGCGACACGACAGAATATCGTACGAATCCTCGACGGAATTTGCATCGAGAGAATCGACCACCTGATATAACTACGGCCCTTGGATTAACTCGCCCTTGCCAGGGCGAGCCGGGCAACTCGTTTCACCGAAACCGGTAATTTCGAGCCCGAGACTTGAACGCGTGCGAATACGTATTTATCTGACGCCCGGAGCGGTGCGTGGCACGTTCGTTCTACGCTACGAGAGCACCGTTCAATTTTCCAAATGAAAATGGAATGGAAATTATCGAGTTTCGTTTCAATAAAACGTTACAGAGATCTCTCTGACGACCGGATGCTGTAATTATCACTAGCCAGCTACTATTATCCCTTCTAGCCTTTTATTTCATATGTTCGCTTAATTGTTTCTTTACCTGATCCTGGGTAAATGGCCTTGGAAAAATTAAGTGTACTGCATATTTTTATGTTCCTTAAGTGTTGGCGGGATTTCGAAATCTTGCAGATTTGTTATTGAATTCTTTTCAAATGAACTGAATATGAGAACCTAACACATGGATTACACAATAGGATAATAAACTAAATAAGTGTTGAACGATCCGAAAAAGTGTTTGGTAACGTATCCAACATGGTCAGGGATGGTTTTCAAAGCGTGCCAAACGAAGGATACAAGATTCAGCTGGATGGATTAGGTATCCGAGGCCCCCCGTGGCTACACGTGGGTCTTTTTCGGTGGGTGTTAAGTAATACATTATGTGGTCAACACCTGGCACCGCGTGCGAACCGCCACATAAAGATCTCATCCTTTCGACGGTGAGAAAACGATCAAGACTTGTTAACACTCTTGGAAACAACGTGGTCAGCCACTGGACAAACATCTCATTATATAAATTGTCCTCTCTTCTTTTATTTTATACAATCTGACGTAGTCTTTTAAATTTGATACATGGAGATCATTTTCGAAAGTATTTTACAGTAATTCTGTGATACTTTGATAGCGATCATTACTGTAATATTACAGTAACAATTAAATACTGCAATAATCATTGTAATACTTCAAAAATATAGTGTTGTAGTAAAGTTCAAAAAAATGTTTCACATCTCACCAATCGATTCCTCGTTCGGTCACGAAAGACATTAGCATACGTTTTGTAGAGAGTAATATATGCACATTAATTACTCCGTAATTTGTTCGAAGTTTTATAATTGATGTATCGAAGAAGCAGTTCGGAATTTCATGAATTTAAATAATTAATTAAGGAATTATCGAACAAGCATTCGGACGCCATCGATCTCGAATATCAAATTAAGCAAATGAAAGCAGTGACCCGAAGAGTCTCGAAGGAGTCCCCATACATTTATCCGGCTTGTTGCAGTCTCGCGGTTAACGAATTCAGATGGGTCACATTCACACCTTCGGTTGATTAGGCTGAAACATAATTCTCTGTGTCGAGTTCGGACAGGGCCGTAAGTTTTGACCTAACCCCATGGAACCAGTGTGTCTAGAGCATTGAGCTATTGCTAGGGCCCAACGGGACCAAGTTTATGGTTAGGTGTTGATAGTTTAAGAAATTGTAGGGGGATTTTATTTCTTGAAATAGGGGATTGGGGTGATGGAAGTTTGGCAATTTGCCATATTCAAATTTTGGGGTTTTGGGACTAGGGAATATTGGAATTTTGGGACTTTGGAAATTAATTAGATTGATCAGATAGGACATTTTAAGTAAGGAGGGCAGTATATCGAATGGTCCAGCCTCGCGAGTGCAATCGTGGTAGGGGAAACTGTCGAGTTGCTGCGGTGGGGGAAGGGAGGAGCGGTGGGGATTTATGGAAGGGGAAAATAGTGGCGTAGAAGGTGTCGGGCAATACTTTCCAGGTTGTCCGTCGCCGCTTGACGTCTTAATGCACGTCGAGAATAATCTCACCGCCAATTTATTACACTCTTTCTCATTTCTTCCCGGCTCTCCCCTCCGTTCGACGTACCGCCACCCCTTTACGGTCGGCCTCACCTACCGGACCCTTCCTTTTGTACCCTTCGACCGGACTGGGCTCGTCCCTTCTTCCTTTCTCGCCTCTTACTCTCCTTCTTCCTCTCCGTTTGCCCTTTTTCTACTTCCAGGCCGCGGTTTCTCGGCCCCGCGGGCCGTGCCTCACGTAATAGAATACGTAATTTGAATTTTTGAATTACGGCCCGGCTACGAAAATAGCGAACCCGGCGACACACCGTCGATTTATGGACTTTGAAAACCTTGGGATTCGAAGGAAATCTGACCACCGAGTATAATCGATCGCCGCGATCGAGATTAATCGAGTTTCAATTTCGCACGTACGGACACCGTTTCTTTTCTTCCTTTCCGATTCCTCTTCGCCGGCTCGATACGGCTGAGAGGTGTTTAATTGGTAAAGACAGCGAATTAGTTTGTGATCGCTGGCCAATTCGAGAGGACTGTTATTGGAGTAATTAACCGAATCATTTCGGGACCAGGCAATATCGCTCGCGTCATTACTCGGAGAGAACGTCTACGGTATGATGGAATGAAGTTTGAGTACTTTATTGCATTTTTTTCGGGACGTATAATGGCCGCAATCTGTATTCTTCTTGTACGTTTCGATGTGCTTTAATGTGTCTCAATGGGTCCGATATGCCGGCCACGGTAATCTTCAGCCGACAGGAATGATTGCTTATTTGTTGCTATCCTTTTCGATTATGGTCACAATGAAATTTTGCATGCCTGTTACCGTGATTGCTACGTACTACACTTTTTAATTTATTGTACATTGTTTAGAATTTTTTACATTTTTATAGAATCTTTTGATAATGCTTCATTCGGTATATTTTATATTATTAAATATTATTCATTATGATAAGTGTACATACTTTCTTCTAAAACACATTTTATTGTATTCTTCTTTAACATAACTTCTTGTTCTCATTTATTAACAATCTAATTCAGTGTCACCTTAGACAAGCAAGTTTGAAAAAGAAAATTTTAACCAATAATAATTATAAAATATTTGATGAGAGAATTCGTTCCGCAGGATATAAATCGACACAGGAAGTAAGCCGGTCCAATTTCGTTGCACCCGGTTCCTCTAATGAACCATGAAAAAAATAAATTACCAGCCAAGGCCGTTGATCCAGGATGATGAAAAAGCCCGTAAATCTTCCGCTAGTATAGTAATTTAATAACGGATCGGTATAGGTATGCGAGACCGACACCTTATTTAGGCGACGGTTAGGGTCCACCGCTGTCCTCTTACATCCATAAATAATCATTTCGAGATTTAAAAAAAATGAGATAAAAGACGAAACGAGCACTCCTGAAATCAGCCTCTGCATCCGGAAATTCAACTTTTAGCCGCCACTTTGAGGACCCTCCTTTAACTTCACGAACTTAACAGACTGTTAACGTGGAAAAATGAGGCTGCTCTGAATTTACACTTAGTTCGTTAACATGATAGTCTGATGTAATCTTATAACCGTAATTACAAGTATAATTATTAGCTCATGACTAGCTAATAATCAAACTAGTCAAATCCTTGCAAAGTATCATATCAGTATCAGGTACCAACTTTCAGGTCATACATTTCATACAATTCTTCACAAAATAAGTAATATACGAAACTAATGTAGGAACCTAAGATTCAATGCGAATAGACCATTTTCATACATGTTTCTTTGTTTCTAACCTCAAAAACACTCAGGAGGGACATGTGAGCTCATATGTGGCTCTGATGTGTGTTTAGGCTAAATCAAAAATTGAACGACAATCAATAGTCAAAGTACCTGGACTTGTTCGACTATAAAGTACAAGGTTTACCAATAATCTTGACATGTTTTTCTTTGTTTCTAACCTCAAAAACACTGAGGAGGAACACATGAGCACATATGTGGCTCTGATGTGTGTTTAGGCTAAAGCAAAAATTGTACGACAATCAATAGTCAAAGTACCTGGACTTGTTTGATTATAAAGTACAAGGTTTACCAATAATCTTGACCCATCTTTGTTTCCATCCTCAAAAACACCGAGCAGAGACACAGGAGCATAGGTGTCCCCGACATGTGACTCAAAAATAGAACATAAATGAAAAGTAGAAATACTGAGGCATAGACTATAAAGCCTAAGGTTCCAGTATAAAGTGGACATCTTTTCGGAGTGGTGGAGTGTCCTCGTTGGATCGTATAGGTCTCATTGGCGGTGAGTATCGGCGAAGTAAGCGGTGGGACCAGGCTATAAAAGAGAACGGGACGAACGGAGGAAGGACGAGGGAGAAGATTAAGAAGAAGAAGAAGAAAGAGGACGCGGCAGCTGTTGGCCAAATTAAGTGATCATCTCGTCATCATCAGGGATGCCACGACGAGGGGAAACGAGGCGTTGGTATCCTCTTCGCTACGAGTTCGGAGCCGATGCCACGTAGCCGCCAAGCTGCCGCCACGTTGCTGCTGAAGCGATATAGCTTCGTAAAATTAGCATCGGTGAACGGATCTGTCGGCGGAGGGGGAGAGAAGGACAAAGATAGTGTGTACGAACGACGAGACGCGTAGGACGAGGTTAGAGAGACAGCAAGAGGATACGAGCGAGAGGACGAGAAAAGGGATCCTGGGACAAGATGAACCCGAGCGGACGTGGACTGGCTTCGAGCCGGCAATGATGTCCCTGGACGACGGATTTAATAAGCGAGACCGATAATCGGTGTATTTACGAGCGGCCCCAGAAGTGGCTGGCTCGAAATTAAATTATTGTCATAATAAAGATGGCCGCGACCTACGTCCAGGGAACTCGTGTTATCACTTTGTGCAACGGTACCATTCCTAACTTTGCCCTGTGAATTTTAACACACTCCTCACAAAATCTATCTTCATCCTCTTTTACAATATATATTTCACAACATAACATTTTTTTGATTGGAACTTTTTCTGGGACTATTTATATTTTGCATGTTCGAGTATCGATATTGTATCAATATTATATATTATCAATTATTGCATGTTAATAGGTTTCCAAGTGGCATGGAATATGACTGCTGAACCATAACTAGTTTCTGGATATCTGTTCATACATCGTCAGTCCATTAATTATTGCAACTGATCAGGACATTGCTAAGGTAGCATTCCAACGACTGCAATAAATATCCCATATCGTAGGAGGAAATTCAGTAAAACTAACAGCAATTACTGTGAACTAATTGTAAATGATACAGGTATCTTTCACATATGTTACAAATATCAGAGTGTCACGCTAAGTAGGCGCTACCTACAAGTTTATTTAATTACTGTACAATTTGACAATTTTAAAATAGAAATATTGGGATCTTGAGAGATGGAAATCTGTAGAAGTATAATTTAGTAGTCTACGCATGTACGGATTTAGGGAATCTTCAAGTAGACTTTAAATTCCTCAGACTATGTCCCATGATCTCAAGGTTTCAAAATTACAAATTTTAAGTCAAGTACAAAATCCCACACATGAAATGCAACCTAACCCACACGAGAATATTCCATAATTTGTCCTATTTGCAGTATCCTCGAATTCCTTTGTCCTCTTAAACTCAGCATAATAGAATTCGTACATAATACAAAGAGGGTTATTTCGTAAAGGCATTTATCCGGCCATAAATCGTGACATTACGACGTCAGTCGTTTTCCGCGAGATTCGTCGGGACTCGAATCCCATGATTTCTTCGTGGGATGAAGAAATCAAGCATTAGGAGGCTGGTCGCGAGTGGATTACGGTCATAAATATCGTTTATGCCTCGTAAAAGGGGCGGCGAAGCCGGCCAAACGACAAACCGAACCGAATCTAATTCCTATTATCCGCGAAACGATTAATAGCCGTGTTTACCATAAGTCGGGTACAAAGTGAAAGTAGAAGGAGGCGTTTGGACTTCTCTTCAGGGTAGCGTTATCAATGGAAACGGTGCGACTGAAGCGCGTGAAACTGGCTGATATTTGTCATTCTCGTTTTGCCACCTGGTAGAGGTTCCTCCGGCTGGATTTACACCTTCTCTTAATTGATTTCGATTCTTACATACGATCGAGGAATTGTGACACGAGGAATTAGCGAAATGAAATTATGCTTGGCACTTATCTTAATCCAACTTACTCGCTCGATGCACTGGATTTAATCTTGAGTCAACTTTGTCAATACTTTGGAAGCATGTCTCAGCAATAAAGTACATATTTCACTGTATTTTCCATCGCTTTTGTCTTTTTGTTCAGCTTAAGATTTCGTGGAAAGTGTACATCTGATGCTTTTATTACACTTACCACTTCAAATCATTTACAAAGACAATTTTTTTATGCCTCGAGCGAATTTGATATACCACAAGTGGTATTTCGCCATATGTGTCATGAAAGTGTGACAACATCTTGGGTCATCTCACAATTGATGTGATCAGCAGGTCGCCATTTTCCTTATCCTCCATTTTGTTTTGAAAATGTGGATGGTGCATCTATACAGCCAATTTCCTTACACCTTGAGCTTTAATTTGGTGTACTATAAGTACTGCTCCGCCATACTTTTATGTGATGAAATTGTTTCAGAATTTCAAAGTTAATCGTTTATGAGAGCAGCAGGTGTATTACATTCATTATGTCCCCAATTTCTTTTTCCACCATTTTATGTACAGAAGGTGCATGGTGCATTTATACAGTGTATTTCCTCAAACTTCAACCTATAATTTGATGTATTACAAGTGTCATTTGGACATACTTTTCTGTCATGAATTTTTGTCAGAATTTTGAATTATAGCATTTGATATGTGATAACCTAGGAACAGATACTATATTCATCATATTCATATTTTCTTTCTCCGCCATTTTATGTGCAGAATGTGCATGGTGCACTTATACAGTGTATTTCCTTAAAGTTCAACCTGTAATTTGATATATCGCAAGTGTTATTTGGACATACTTTTCTGTCATGAATTTTTGTCAGAATTTTGAATTCATTTGATATATGACAACCTATCAAACGCTATACTACATTCATCACATTCATACATTCTCTACCTGCAAATGTGTGTTAAAATGATCAAAGTATTAAACTTCGATGAGTTCTATTAAACTTCAATCTACAAATAACCACCAGCGTTATTTGCCCATACCTTCATCAAAATATCATCCCCAAATCCCTCAGAATTACGCAATTTTAAATCTGCAGAATTGAAACATGATTGGAACGATGTCACAGCGTTTCCTCCAATAGAAGGAGAATAACGAAGAAAGTAGAAACAAGCATGGATAGATTAAGCTAACCGTGCCAGGTCGATTCAGAGGTCGCGTGAACGCGTGTTCCAGAGCTCATGTATGGAGAACAAGTTGGAGAGATTGGCGGTGGCTGCAGTTGCTATGGCGACAGGACCGTCTAAATCCGCGAAGCACCCTTCCGTCGTGATAGGTGAGGGGTGGTTGGTGGCGCAGGGGTGACAATGGGGGTGCTAAGCCTGGAGATTTGCAGGGACCACGCCGGTTGGTCGGTTCATTGTTTCAACGCCAGCTCTGTCGGCAAACGTATCACCCAAACTCTCTCTCTCTCTCTCTCTTATTCTCTATTCGCGGGCGTATAACCGAGAAAAAAGTCGTGAAACTTAGGCAGAGACGAACGAGCGGCGAGCACGTTGAATATAAATCGCGTCGGGTCCGCTTCTGCTCCGTGAAAACCACTTTCAACGGAGAAAAATGCCGTTGAATTAAATCGGCCGCTATTAATTTAATGGCCACTTCATTAGAGGCCGCGATAGGAGTATCGGTTTCTCGCGGAGCGTTTTTCTGCACGTCGAACCTGCACTTTGTTGCGTGTACGGAGCCGTGTGTCGAAAGCATCGATTAACTCGATCGTTCGCCGGCTACTTTCCGTCTCTCTCTATCTTTCGCCTCGTAATTAATGCGTCACTTATTGATTGTGATTTATACACGGGTTTTCGGTGTTGCGTAACGAGATACACGACCCAGGTTTGATGGATTAATTAATTGCCACCCGGTGAACCGATTGCAATTTTTTTCTCTGCCTCGTTTCCGTTCAACTTTCGAAATCTGTTAAGGGATGTATATTTATCGGTGAAATCAAAATCTTACCGGGAAGTGAGAAGATGGCTACTGCAACAAAATGGCTGCCACCTTGCGCAAACATACGGTGAATCAACTATGTACTGCTTAGCATATTAATGAAATACGTCATCACCATCATAAATTGAGGGTTTCAGATTCAATATATTATTCAGAATTCGTAACTGTAAATCTTCGGTGCAAGTTGGGCTATGATTTATTGTTATATGTCGTATACACTTCAATTAATTAAAATGTACTCAATTTTGCTCGTGTACTAATGTATACTCTGTTTCAAACAAATGATGAATCTAATACAAAATTTATTTCTTATAATTTTCAATTGAAATTTGTATTGATATTATTTCTGTTTAATACTTGCATTGTTACAATTTCATACTAAACTTTTTTTAAATACAATATAAAAAATAATTTATTTCTACAGCACAGACAGGAACCATAAAAGTACATATGTTAGTTACATCATTGTCATACAATTAACAATGTGTTACACCATCAAAATATTTAAAATGTAATAACAGCCATTTAAAATAAATAACAAAGGAACAAAATATGTGGAATTGTACAACATGGACATGGAGTCCAGCGACCCCATAATCGAACATGTGAAGGACCTACGGGGATAAACTCCACACAGGATAAGATGGACTCGAAAAAAGTGGGACTGTTTGTCCCCTAAATGGACACGTTTTCACGCCATTCTCTTGTCCGTCGGCCAATCTTCTCAGTAAAGGGAGGAAGTAAACCTTATTTTTTCCCCGTGTCCTGATCTAACCTCTGACCCCTGGTCCCGAAACGTCCTGTGAACCCTCGTCATCCTACCGCAGCTAGAGCAAACTTTATCACGCCCGCAAAAGCGCTCGTAAGCTGTGGATCCTCCTCTTTCGACTGTGATTCCTTCAGGAACAAATCTTCGAAGGCTTTACTCCTCCTTCCTGGGGAATCGAAGGGACACCAAATCGAATTACGCGGATTTACGCTTTCTACATGGGGGAAGACCTCTTTAAGACCCTTTTCGTCGAAATTTTGATTCAGGTTTGCAGTTTTCTAATTTTTGGAATTTTGTGAAGTGATATTTTTTGATCGTGTTAGGATACGGGAGGATAGTTTTTGGCCTTTTCGAAATTTAAGTTTTATGTAAAAAAAATTGAAACCTTGTAATCTTACAAATTTTAAAATACACAGGTCCATAAATCAAAACACTTCAATTTGATAATTTGGAAAATTGAAATTTCTTAACTTCTAGTAGCTTAACTTGCAAATGAAAAATTTCTAAATTTCCACCCCCAAAAATTTGAAATTTTTAAACAAGAAAAATTGAACAAAACCCACAAATTTAAAAACACGTCCATAAATCAGAAAGTTTGAAGTATCTAAATCTGTACACGATAAAGAATCGCCATTAACTTAAAACGTTTGATACAAAAACGGTATAAAAACGGTTTTAATCGATCGCTGTCCATGAGGATTGTGAATTGTCGCAAAAGGGTAGGTTCGTAAACGATTTAGAGATAAGGAGCGACAAGGGAATACACGGGTAGTGAAAACAAAACGAGAAAAGACGGTAAAAATGTTTCATAGACAGAAAGAGCCCGCGGCTAACTGCGGGTTGAGCAGTTCGTTCGGTGGAGATTGGACCAAATGAAATTACCCCTTGGAAAACCACCACCGACAGTCTCTGGCTACGAATAAAAGCTGTGCAGCTTCAGATTTTTAATAGCTGCTGTTTCGTTCATCAAGATCTACTTTCCTCTTGTTTATTAACTTAACAATATTACATATTTTTTGGCAAATTTGTATAAACTCCTTCATTCGTCATTTAAAAATTCTCAAATTTGCATGGTAACTTTAATCACAATTTAGGAGCAAACGAAAATTACAGAGACGTTTTGTTGACATTTTTTCCTAGGTTTCTAAATAAATTGTCATTGAAAAAGTACACTTTTTAAGGTATTGATTATTAATTTTGCTATGTTAATATGAAAGAACATTATGTCAAAAATCGAGAGACATGTATAACAAAAATATACAAAAAACCAAAGTTTAATGGATCTATTTTATTCGTAATGATATAAAATTAGACTTGCAATTGTCTGTAAGGGTTACAACGTATATCGGAAATAGCCTTATAGAATTAACCTCGTGCAATTACAAAAGTCTCGCTGTTAATCGCAGCAGTCGGTTCCAACTCGATTAAAACGTACATAGAATCAGATACACCCTATCAAACGAAATTTTCAAGGTTCGTTATCAAGCGTAAGAGAAAAATCCCGGGTAAAAATTCGACCGGTCCTCCGGAGGATCTCTATTCCCAATTAAACCAACCCCTAATTCCGGTGATCTCTCTTTCTTTGATCAACCGTGGCAAAAAACGAGATATTTTCGCCGTGTAATTTCCATTCGACCCCGTATAAACTCGTTTTCCAAACGCCGTCCAGTAAGGAGAGCACGGAAAATTGCGTATCCTGCCAACAAAAAAATAACCGGGGAAGATAGAGAAAGAGGGGGGTGAGAACACGAGGGAAAATCGGAAGGCAGACAACCCGAGGCTAGAATGGACCGTGGTCCAAGCTAGCCAACAGTCGCTGCCAAATGAAATTATCCCTCGAAAGCACCAACGATCTCGGGGGTTAATTCCGCGAAGGGGTTGGTTGCAACGCTGTTCGTTACAACCCCCGGTATCACTGTTACCCCGTTGCTGCCTTGGGCTGACCATAATTTAATACCGGACGCTAATACATCCCTACCAGTACTCGGTTAGATAAGAGTTCAACCCCCTACCATGCTCCGAAATTTTCATGCACGAACACGGAATCTGCTTTTTACTTCTACCGATAAATTGCTAAGAATTTTTTATTGAGGGCCTTGGTTCAAATATCTATCCATATATTCGACGTTATTTTGTGGTTTATTTTGACATTTCTTTTTATAGTTTCAAATGTTTTTTAGGGTTCATAATTTGTATTGTATTGATATAGTAATTGAATTGGTTAAAACTTGAGATCTTTTAATAATTCTTCTGGGGGATGCTTTTAAAATATTTACAACTAAATTAAGTACGTGATAAGTCGACAAAAACTAATGTTCAGTGAAAATAAATATCATTTTCATACATAATTTCAGTATATACAATCATCCCTTATTAATCAGAAATATCCTCACGACTCTCAATTTCTTCCTAGAGAAAATTTTATATCTTTGGAAGGTAATAACCGAGGTCCTCGACCTCTCAATTTACAAATATTTTCTAAAACAATTAAAAAATGTTTGATATTGAAATTTAACCGGGTTCATGTCAATAGAATTTCTGTGGTCAAACTTGCAAAGATTGAAAAGGGTAAAGTCTTACAGAAAACAATATCACGAAGATACTTCTTATCAAAATGTCGGTATATTTTTCGTGGGCAGACAGGGAGTCAAGGATTTATCGTTTTAATTTCTGACATGGCGGGAAGCGAGAAGAAAAGAGGATATCTGAGGACCCTGGGGATCCTGCGGCTCGCAGGACGAACTGGAAGTGAAGCAGCCCGAGGTACATTCATCACGAGTTATTAAACAAGCCAACAAAAGGCGACGGTGACTGGAAGGGCGGTTGAAGAAGAAAAAAATAAATGCTGGAAGATAGAATCGGCTAACCAGTACGCTTCGCGATGATAGATGACCACGAGGATTAAGGCATCCTGGATGTAGCTTCCTTCCTCGAGCGTTTCTTACGGCCGTGATAGCGGGAACGAGGAAGAAAGAATGATAAGAATGTACCGTCGAAGGATAATGCGAGGAAAAATTAGTGAAAAATAATTTGCCACGTCGCGTTAGCGTTCGCTGATTAACTGTGAGACCCCTTTCCTTACGTGGGAAGTTTTCTGAGAAGGAACATTCTTTAATTGCGTCATTTTGAGATTCTGACGTTTAGGATTTTTAGTATTTTTTTTTAGGATGTTTAGTATTTTGTGCTGTTCTATAGGTTTTTATATAACATCTCAATTTTTCTTTATTTTTAAATTTTCTGCATTTCAAATTTTTTCATTTTTAAATTTAATATTTCAATATTTATTCAATCTTATGTTTACACACATTGTTGCCCAGCGGGCACTTGACCTGCCCTCTATTGCTGTATAGAACGAAAGTCGTCAATTTACGTCACATTTTATAATGAGAATTATTCGAATGAAGAAGGAAGGTGATACAAATGAGAAATTAATAGTGCAGAGCGAGCGTGAATTGCTTTCAGATAATAGTTTTCTTGTTCGTTGAAACAGAAATTACTATGGAGTGATGATTAAGCTTGTTTACTTACTTTGTGAAGATAATTAAATCTACCGTGGTTAGTGTACCCGATAATTGTCCGCCATGTTAATTAATTATCTGTAATTGGTAATCAGATATTGAACCACTTTTATTGTATTGCATTGTATCTCTCTTTCTGTTATTAGAATTCTGATTCTGTTCTACATTTAATTTTGAGAATCTGATAGTCGATGATATTTTATACCACCTCCCTTAATTAGCACCTTTAATTGAGGATATAAGGATGAAGAATTAAGTAGGAATTAAGGAGAGGTTAATTTAGTATTGAAGTATGAATGAGAAAAATCAAAATGAGACCAAAATCTTTTACATAGTCTTAATCAGATGTACTTCTAATTAAAAGTAATTACACAAGTAGATAAAGATAACTCGCACAAAGAAGTTAATTATTGTTCAACATTTTTTATTTGTACATCAAATTATTATACACTTGTATTGAATATTAATTGGATGCTCAATTAACTAATTATCAATTATAAAATTTAGCAACTATGTATACTACAATTATAATGAAATAAGGAAACGTATTCATTTTTTATATTAGATGCAAGTCTTATACAAAATTGCACTCAATTGTAATTACCACGTGTCTGTTAATTAACAGATAATTAATAGAAACGAGCATCTATATCCATCGCAACATACCCTTTGCATCTGATTATTTTCACCAAAGAAAATCTCCGAGTTAAACTTGTTAATTATAATTGTATCTAGATCACAGAAATGTACCGTTCAATTTCATTTGAAATGGAGAACGAAACACGAACAAATCAAGCAAGTCCCCCGGAAATCTCAATCTCACGTGATCCTCCATTTCAACCCCAATCGCGAAACTATACCGCGAAGACGACGTTAATCAGCAAACTTACACCCCAGTCGCATTCCATTATCTCTTCCCATAGCCGGAACAACGATGTATCGTTGCAAACAGCGTGTTGTTGCTGATGGTTAACACGATTCCACGCGACACGTTGAAGAGAGGGATTCGTGTTGGCGAAACTTTCAGTCAGATTGGAACGTGGCCCGCTGACAGACCATCATCCCCTTTCCCCAACGAGTCTCACCCCTTCTGTGCCCACCATTTCACACGTTCGATTCGTACATAACTTAGGGATCTAGGGTTTTTTCTAAGAATCCAAAGTTTTTTCTAAGGATCTAGGGATATTTTACCTGAGGATAGTCTAGAGAGTAGAATATCTAGGAACATGAAAATGTAGAGTGCACGTTTGATTCGAACATTGGGGATGTAGGGTTTTTTCTAAGAATCCAAGATTTTTTTAAGGGTCTAGGGATTTTTCACCTGAGGGTAGTCCAGGGAGTAGAATATTTGAGATTTTTAAAATGTAGAAATTTCAAGTTTGAAGAATTTGGAAACTTATAAATTTGGGGACATAGTAACCTAGATATTTAAGAACCTTCGTCTAGGGATTTAAAGACCTAGAAACTTGTCATAAATATTCCCAAACAATGGTATTTAGGTACATTCTAATATAGGAATCTGCACATATGAAAAATGTCCCTAGAAATGTAAACATCTAGTGATTATTTAGAAAATCCCAAATTTAAAAAATTCAGATCTACAAAAAACTTGCGAATCTCGAAACTTCTTAAAACAGCCCAAAATACGAAAATTCAAAAAATCATGAAAGCGCAAAAGGAAAAATGAGAAATTGAATAACGGTAAGGAAAAAAATTGTAAAATTTCCATACGTTCCGGTATCAATAGGAAGCGCAGGTTGCAGCGGATTGTATGCAACAGCAGCCAAACCACCCTCTCGTACGTGGCTGTAACATCAATTAAAATTCCCGTGGTCGATGTGCCGCTGTTTCGTGCGATCGTTCGCCGTTTTTAATTGGATTAGAGCGAGACGGCTGCACGCAGAACTGGCCAGCGGGGTGGGTCGAACGTGGAGGGTGGCAAGTTACAGTAGGAAGAAAGGAAGGAAGGGGTTGGCTCGAATATTCGGTTCAGAGAAGGGGGTGGAGGGTTCGCGACGGGAGAAGGCACAGGTAAATGACAGAGACAATCTACCTTGCACCCCCTCCTGGCTATGCGGGCGATTCGCGTGGGGGTGAATATCGATTTCAACGGGTTTCGCTAGAAAGGAAAAGCTTCGGGAAATTAAAGACCCCTCTCTTTTCGTTCACGAAAACTTGAAATTGAAAGTTCCTTCGCATTGTTCAAGACTTTCGGGGTGTTCACGAATTTTATTATAAATTTCGTTATACATATATTTGTTATTAAATTTAGAAGTCTCTGTATTTATGTTTAAATTAAAAAGAATGTACACTGATACTGTAATTTAAAAGTCTGAATATGTAATTACATTTTTAAGTGCATATACCAATAATTTAATTCAATAATCTATATTAGAAGTCTATATTTATATTTGTTAAAATAATTTTGTTAACAAAAAGTTTTCTATGGTTGAAATTAAGAGTAATGAAACAGATGAAGGTGTATGATAAAAATGTACAACTTCAAAATATATGTGAACGGTACAATATAATTTGTGAAGATTATATTTTGTGTACTTATACATATTTGATAACGTTATCGTTTCGATCGAAACATTAGCGTATAAAACGATAGGTAAAATATTTTCAGGTTCCAGACAGCATGAAATGCAGGTATTTATCACGTTCTAATGATTCTGTCAGAGAAACCTCAGGAATCTAACTATCAGTACCATAATTCGACCATAAAGCTTATCGCTGCGAGTGCAATAGCAATCTACATACTTGCCTCGTAATGAGACACAGCCACTAAAAAGTAACTTGGTCGTCGGTCACGCACAGTTCAATTTTCCCTAACGATCATAAATAACTCAATCGCTTTATGCTTTCTTCGAAAGAAACGCGGTGAGTCGTGTCGATTCTCGTAAATCACGATCGTGGCTCGTAAAACGGAATAAAGATGCTAAATCTGTCGACTAAATGACCGTTTAACAATGTCACGTGCGTCGTTCGATTAAAAAAGTGCAATGTTTAGCCAACGACAACGGATGTTTCTATGATATAGAATATTCCATAAAAATGGCCGACCGTTCTTTTGCTCATTTTTGGCGGGAACTTTCGAGCGTCGGAAATAAATCAGTGGAACAGCGTGCAAAGTGCCGCGGGCAGCTTGTGCACCGTATCTGCATTCGCAACACGGTGCATTAATTATGTATTCAATAAATTTTAAACGCATCGAAATGAATTCAAATTGCAGATTAATATTAAACGGTGTTGGCTAATTGGCCGGGCAATTACGCGGCCTTAATTAAACATTAGAAGCGGAGTCTCGTGCCGTAAGCACGGACTCGCCATCTGGCGTAAGCTTCCGGCTGAACGATGCTTTCAAAGCTTCATCCTGTATCGACAGCTCTTTCGCAAAAATTATTTTGCAATCCGACGATAATCGAATTCAACTATAAATCACTCTGTTCGTATAGTTTTAGAAATATTTTACTGGTTTCCAAAATTATTTTAGGAAAAGTTTCCTTTGGAAAATGAAGTTATAATAATTAACAGTTAGCACGTTGGGATTTTAATCACACATATTTTTTAATCATTTTCAGTCATCAAATTGAAGCTTTAATTATTAAATTTGTAAATAATTATCAATCATCAAACTGAAGCTCAAATGATTAAATTTGTAAATAATTATTAATTATGAAATTGGAGTACTAATTATTAAATTACTAATTATCAATCGCTAAACTGAAGCTTTGATTATCTTTGTGTATAATTGTAAATCATAAAATTGAAGCTGTAGTTATTACATTTATGAATAGGTAATATTTCTCAAATCGAAGAATTATTCAATTTAATTTAATTTTTAATTAAATTTTGGCTGGCAATTCTAAGAACTTATGTTTGCCGACGGCAATATACCAGGAGTCTATAGTACTTGACTTGATGGTATACAATGACAACTAATAATTCACAAATGCAAGTGATCAAATGTTTTTAAAACTGTGTTCTACACAAAACAATACAAACAACTAATACGAAGAAGTAACAGAATCGAATTTTCAGGTGTTTGGATAAGGAAACCAGCGCGGTTTAGAAAAGAAACATTTTATTACATTTACCTACAATCCGGATAGGCTAATATTTATACGCAAGTTACAAAGTTACATACACAACGACATATTCGTGAGTGAAAGTTGCAGGATTTTTGAGATCGTAAAATATTCTCAATCTCTGCGGATCACCCTGCTGGAAATAGGAAATACGAACGAGGGAAAGAGTAGCAATGATTCAATTAAAAACGCTCTCGTTCTTGATATGTCCATCATTGACGAATCCAATAAAAAACTTTCCCGTAAAGCGAAATTAGAATAAACTACGCAAATCAACAATAAACTGTCCAAATCGTTAAACAAGTTGTATCATGATTTCGTGGTAGACTCTCGTTATATCGCCACTAGCGACGGCCCCCTCCCGTTTACAGGGCACAAGGACACAAAGCAGTTCAATATATTGTCTATTTCGCAAGTTTTGCGTTTCTACAAAATTCTCCGTGGCAATATAACGACGGTCTATTTTGTTTTATGTATACCATGTTTCGAAAGCAGCGATTCATTCTGAAAGGAAAAATCTTCGATTCGATTCGTCAAACGCGACTGCTGGTCGAATATCTCGTTCACGACATCCCTTCTTTCCTCGAAAATGGTCAGACCAGTTTACGCCCGATCGAGTATTCGTGACTATACCGAGCATCGAGTGTACATTACAACATATCGACTACATTAATATTCCTCATTGACTTATGGCTGCGTTTGATTGATTATGCAGCTTGAAAACGCGATTACGCGATTAGCCGAGGTTAAATTTAACGGTGAGCTGCGAGTTTCGACGTCTATTGATCCACTTTACGCACACGAGATTTTTCTGTCTAGAAAACAGGAAACATTCGCACAAAAACAGAATCCGGATTCACTTTCCGCGAAACAGGTCAGTGAATCAACAGTTATCCTGGGATCCTGTCACGCTTTCCGTGTGCCGATATCGAACAAAAAATCGAACGAACCGATAGATCTATCATTCACGGCAACGAACATCAATCAACAAAGAAAACCGACCTTACATTTTAACCCTCCTTAAGATAAGCTGATTATGTCACTTAAACCTACGCCTAAGGTTTATGTACGCTACCGATCCTTTCGTTCTTATTTTATCGATTAACATATCACCTCGTTAGAACTATGCGACACGTCGTGTCCGGAGCTACGAAACGTAAGAAAAATTCGTTCCAAGCTCGTCTGGTTTCCATACACTTCATCTGTCTTAAATCGATTAATTTATGTACAAACTCTGTTTTCACCCTTTCGACACTTATTCTGTTCGTATTTACTCTGAAAACTTTGATGTCCGGTTCACCACTTTGGCGAAAAATTACAGGAATTTATATTACCGACCGTGGATACGCTTTATCGCGCTTGGTAATGAAAGTTTATCGGTACCCACCTATCCTGCGGTAGATAAAACAGAGAACTGCAATTGTCGATAATGCAGATTCCTGTCACGATATATCGCGATGCCTTCCTCCGACAGGAGTACAACGCCACCTTTTGTTCTTTATTTCGCGATTAGAGTGGCGTTTCCTCCTCTTCCAGTTACCTTGGCGTCGGAGGAGGAGGTGGTGGTCATACAGCGCTGCCAGCACAAAACGCTGTCTTGCCAGCCAATCCCGGTCCTCTCTTCCTCTTCTCGCATTCCAACGTGCTGAAAGTATTCTGCGCGATCTGCGACTTTCGTTTAGGATTCTGTAGCGTCATGCTCCTCTGACTAGAATTCGAGCTAGAACTCGTGCCAGGCTCGGACACCCTCAAAATACCGGAGTGTATCGTCCCAAAATTCTGGTAGATGTACTGCGACTGTATTGCTGAGACCGAGGTGTTCTGGTTCTTCAAAGTAATGGGTACTGTCTGACCCGCTAAACTGTTGTACCGAGTGTCGTATCCAAACGGGGTGTCCAACAGCGACTCATTCTTCTCCCCGTACGCGCTCAATCTCGCGTCCAGCAGACCCTCCTTGTCGGTAAAACCGCTCAACCTCGAGTCCACCACGTTCTGTTCCGTCGTCCTAGGAGAGAAATCCGAGTACCGCGGTTCTAGACCCGCAGTATGTTCCTTGGTCTCCGTGAACGCGATCATGTTCTGCCGGGAGTCCGACAGTATCCCCGAATCGATCAAACCTTCCTTATCGGCGAAGCCGCTTAACCGTGAGTCGATAACGCTCGCCTCGGACTTGTCGGTAAAAGTGTAACGCGGATCTGGGTTCTTCGAGGTCGGGTACGCCGGTAACACGTGAGCCAGATCTGCCTTATCGACGTAGCTGATGGCTTGAGGGTTCGACGCGCAGATATCTGGTGCTGTCTTGCACAGCAATGATGTACCTTCCTCCGGAGCTCTTTGAGACGCTGAAATAATTATACGAATTGATCGTTTGCGACGTTGCAGGTGTTGTTAACAGGTTCAATAGTTACTTTTCGATGATTGTCCGAAGCCACGGGTCTGAGAGGGCCCAGGTGACTTCTGGTGGGCTCTGACGAGGTACTCTGAACTTAGACCTCTCTGCTCTCGCAATTTCCTTTCGGCACCGGGCACCATTACTCTTACCTAAAAACGAAACTGAATTAGGATCACTGTTTCGGTGAAATAGGGGAAGGGGAAAGACACATTTGGGAAATATGGAGTTGCACATCCAAATGGTGGTCTTAATCAATTGTAGTCTAATGAAGAGTAGAGTAGTTTTATCGAACTTCTGTATGCGAACCATGATGTTATCTGTTATATCTCAATTTGCACATCCAAATCGACTGAGGGCATCAACCAATTGTAGTCTAACAAAGGGAAGACCAGTATCACCCTTGTTATCTGTCAGATGTAACCTATGATAGTACATGTCTCGTAACTTTTCCATGTGAATTCTGAAGATTGTGATAATTTAAGGCTCGTGAAATTGATATGACGTGGAACTTGAATCTTTGACCAACTTCGTGCAACTCTGAAGGATTGAAGGATTATGTAATGTTGACATGTAGGGATTGTTTGGACCCTACCATTTCTTCGACGGTCGGGAAACGTGCCATGTATCCGAATATCGTTAAAACGGCGGCCACTTCCGCCAAGATCAAAGCCAGGCCCGACAATTGAAGACACCAGCCGTACTGATATTGTGGGAAACCGTTATCGTCGGTCTGCATACTCGACGTCGAAGGAAGACTATATTTTCTAGGTAGTTCGAGCGATGCATCTGATAAAGCTGACGCGAGTACTATCAGACCACCTCCCAACGAGAGTCCTGGAACATCAATGAAATTATTACTTGGCTTACTTCCTACTGTCTCCGATATTTATGGTTCGGAATGAAGTCGCTCGAACAGCCATGAATTATTGTTAGAATTGGACGAGATAAAGTTTGTTAGTAGAATTTACTGTTCCTGTTATCGATTTGATTAGTTTGCATCGGAGTATCATTTCTCGTGGTATCAGCAGGTCGCATAACTTATACTTTGCTGTTACGTTGATAAGGTACTTACGGGGATAATTTATACTTTATTGTTACGTTGATAAGACGGGAGTGAAATAATTTATGTTTTATCGTGATAAGACTTTAACAAGGTTCGCGGTTTATTTTTATACCCGGCAACGATTGGATATCAAACTTGTACTTTATTGTTATTTTGACGAGACTTTATAGCCGTCTCGAACGGGTCTATTAAGACACGAGAAGTCGGCATTATCTCGGTCGATTCTCTTTTTCCCGCGAGTTAAGAGAAGTCGAGCGAAGGTTGCCGGGGGATTAAGGAAAGGTGAAAACTCGCGGAACGATTTCGAGTTGCTCGTAAGCCAACTTCAGAGGCTTGAAATCTTACTTTTATTATAGCCGGCTCGCCCGATCGTATCTATTTAAGCCAAGGCAAACGATTCCGTTGTGTCATCGTAAATGCCGCAGTTTACAGCGGTAATGCGAAACGAATGAAACCGTTAAAATTGATTGCCACCATAAAATTTGTCACGTTCCCCGCGTTTTAATTGTACCGTAGATCGATGGCGACACCCAATCCACTCTCGCAATATTTTTAATCTGATTCGTTTATTAAAATAGAGAACTCGTCAGATTAAACTCAGATTAGAATGTTACTAATGGACAATATTACTAATCAAACTATGTGCCATCTTCTCTCAATACTCGACGTCTTCTAAACATTTTCAGAACTTTCGCGCAAAATTTACACTAATTGGATTTATAAAATATCGAGATGCTAAAAAGTAATTGTACACGCTTCATTTCCCCGAGGAAATAAAGGGAAACGGTATGAAAATTTCTGAGATAATCCAGAAGGATTTTAAAACATGCTTTGTATTAAACACGGCATTATTGCATCTTGTTTCTAGTTTCCGCTGATTCAGAGTGCGAAACTCGCACTTTCGTTTCCTATTCGTTTACTGGGGAGAACGAGTTTCTTTTTCCTGTGAACGCATCAAAAAGCAGGAGCACCATAAGTCTTGTCTCTCCATGCTCTCGATCCTGGTTTCTCTCGGGAAAGGGAGTCGCGTATAAATTTACATACGTGAGAAATAAAGTTTACGTCGTCTTATTAGTGTTAGATCATCGTTAAAAATTCGTACTCATATTTGTCGATATTTGCAAAACATTCAAATATGAAAGTAAAATTTTGGGAGTAGTTTGTAATAATAAGAAAGATGAACCTGTCACATTTTGAAAGAATTTTGACGAGAACATGGCGTCGCTTTCTTTCGCGAGCTAATTATTTCGCGGCTGTCAACGTTTGTTTTCGAAGACGAGCGAAATTAGGTCGCAGCAGCTAACTAGGGCTAATTGATAAACAGCGTTTGGCCTGGTATACTTACAAATGAATTCGGTGAATAGGGAAACGCGAGGCTGACAAGCTGCGCGTTAATTAAACCTCTTCGCGTATAGAAATCCGATTCGTCGATACGGAGCCGGGTTTTTGTTCTATCCACGGTAAAATACGTGTGAAATGCTGGGTCGCGTGTTTCAGAACGTACGGTTACGAATGAATGCGAATTTCCGATCAGGATCATTCAATTCTTTCGCTATTTTATTGGAACGGGAGAAAAAGAAATTACTTGTCGAAAGTTTAAGCGTTCGATTATGCGACTTGTACTGGGGAACATCCGCCATTTCAAACTCTCTAATTACAAAACTCAAAACATGCAATTGTTTTACTTATTTGGAGATTCAGAAATTTGGAAATGGGGGATTTAGAAATTTGGAAATGTAGGAATTGGGGAATGTGGGAATTGGGGAATGTGGGAATTGGGGAATGTGGGAATTGGGGAATGTGGGAATTGGGGAATGTGGGAATTGGGGAATGTGGGAATTGGGGAATGTAGGAATTGGGGAATGTGGGAATTGGGGAATGTAGAAATTGGGGAAGGTGGGAATTGAGAAATGCAAGAATTGTGGAATGTAGGAATTTGAGACTATATGAATTCGGAATTGTAGAAATGTGTGAACTACGGAATATATTTTAGAAATTTGGAAATTAACAAATTGTACAATTTGCCAATTGCAAAACTCAGAAATTCATAATTTTATAAATCTATAAATATTAAATTATCGATCCACCAAATTCACATATCACAAAATCACCCCACAAAATTTGTATATACCATAAAATAAATAGAAGCTATTTTTAAAAATCTCCTTATAATCTTAATTATTTTCGCGTTTAAAATTACCGTTCGCGAGCCGCGTGCGCGAATAATACGTGCTTCGAATTGGAACGGAGCGCAAACCGCGGTCGAAAACGACAAATGTACGTCTGATTGTGAAAGGTATGGAAGCGTTAATTGAAATTTAAATTCATCAGACACATTTTCAGCGTTCAGGTAGAGACGCGCGAATGAAATATGCATGCTTTTTATGCGCGCCAATTTAACAAGCCAAAGTGGCAATCAATTATTGAAATTAATCACCTGCGGCAAATAAACACGTAATCTATTTCTGGCGGTACGTCGGATAATTGCTCGTTTATGAAAAAAACAAAGCGGTAAGAAATAGCTGATTGCCAACGGGATTAATTTGCCTTGGATAAATTGTCGGGCTCACTTTGATACTTTACCCGATTGATTATCAAAATACCAAGTTTAATAAATGGAAATCGTGTGCGAGTTAATGCAGCATTCATTTTAATTCATTAAAACTTTTCATTCCGTTTTGGAAAATTTAAAACAGTATTTGTTATAAGTAGAGGTACATTAATAGAATTATTATTATTACTAATGAAATTTAAAAAAAAAACATTTTATTATTTCTACACTTCAAGGAACTTGATAAATGTAAGGATTTATTAAGATATAGAATTTGCAAATAGAGATTACTATAATTTTAAATAATGCGAAATTACGTTATTGAAGTCAGCACATATTTTCTAATCCTCTCACGTTCTGAACGTGGCATCGACATGGCACTGACAGTCAATAAATGTCAATAAAAACGTAGGTGACATCGAATCGACAGGCACGTCTGGTCTCGTTACTATTGTGTTATTTCTGCTGTCATTGTATATCAACAAAAAAGAAAAATGGACGAAGAAATTACAACAATCCAGTTCCATATATCATTTGTATTTAAGTCACTCTCTGCTTTTAATGGGGAAAAGGGAGAATCCTTTGGATGGGGACTCATTAACTGTGTGTGAAAAACTATGATTTAAAAGCAAATACCTAAAACTTAATACTTGAACTTCATACTTAAAATGTCATAGTTAAAACTTCACACTTAAAACTTCATATTTAAAATTTCATATTTAAAACTTCATAATTGAAACTTGATTTCAAACTTCATAATTGAAACTTTATACTTCAAACTTAATACTTGAAACTTGATACCTGAAACATGATACTTCACACTTGACACTTGAAACTTGATCCTTCAAACTTGACACTTGATACTTCACACTTGACACTTGACACTTGACACTTGACACTTGACACTTGACACTTGACACTTGACACTTAAAACTTGATCCTTGATACTTGTAACTTGATACTTGAAACAAAATACTTAAACCTTGAAATTTGAAAGAAAGAATTAAAAATTGTAAGAAAAATTCAGTTCCATTGAAGTTACTAAAAATGAAAGAACGAACAGAAACCTTGTTTTCAGGGAGAAGTAGCAGCGTTTATGTTTTGTATCAGACGATGTAGTTTTAAGATAGTTCCAGGTAAAATAGTAACATTTCGTAAGAAGTTTACATAGTACGGTTATCGTTATCAGGGTTGGGTGAAGAATAAACAAAATATTTTATACTACGGCGCAGTGAAGGCGAACTATAAACGGTCAGACGCAGTAGTAGCGGACTGCACGAGTCAGCCATAAGAATTCCAAAGCCCAAGCGCACGTTTAGTATACGAGCTCCGAATACAAGCTTTACCCTCCATCTATAAGTTCCTAGATAAGAGATAGGGAATAATAACTGTTAAATATGTTCTCGAGACAGTTTTCCGTGGAAATACTCTCGGAATCGAGCGGAAAGCGGTTGAAGCACGTCTTATATCACTTTTTCGCAGAAAATCTTGTTATATCATTTATTTAGAATTAGATATTATTTACGGTCGTTAACTTTATAAGTTCTGTTGTGTCGTAAAAAAGAAAGTGAAATGATCTCACTAACTGTAGATAGTAATATTGAAATATGAAGTGTGTGTGCGTCACAGCGTCAGTAAGTGACGATTAAACGACGCGAATCATTAGATTACCAACGAGTGAATTTAAGTGGACTGTATCTAAGAAATAAATTTTACTTCAAACGACTAGACTTGAAACTTGATACTTCATACTTGAAACTTGATATCTGAAACCTGATACTTGGAACTTGATACTTCATACTTGAAACTTGATATCTGAAACCTGATACTTGGAACTTGATACTTTATACTTGAAACTTGATATTTGAAATCTGATACTTGGCAAACGAAAGACTCTACTGTTAGGTTCACAACCAGATATGACTGACAAATCAAAAAATACTCGGAATGTAATGACTCCTTGGATCTTACGGAAAAATTGAAACTACTGAAGGAACGAAAACATCAATTGTTTCGATCGTTTCTGGAGTTTGCAGATGCTTGTTTCTGGTGTTAGGTAGTTACAATCGTGTAAGTTGGTTGAACATGCACGAAGGCAGAGAAATTTGCTTCCAAGACAAGATACAGCTGTTAGACTTCCTTTGCACAGTCTACAAGTGTAACATAACGCACGTGCACGTTGTGTTTATGACCGTGAAGCTGGATAGTGCCATACATCAAAGTTGACAAACTTGATTCACTCTAGTGGAGTAATCAAAGCAAGATCGAACCTAAGGAACGGATTGAACATCCTGTACTTTGACAAACTCGTGCCGTCTTGATTAATTAAAGTGCTCCTGATTACCCAAACACTGTTAGCAATTCAGAACGGTAGAAATTCGACCAAAGTGTATTCTACTCGACAGAAAAGGTAGTTGAAAGCCTGTTGAGTACTTCTGAACAGGATTGAAAAAGTGATTGACAAATATTGAAGCTCCATTTTTCAGTCGAGAGATTAATCAACTGAAATTTCCGAGATTGGAGAAATAGAAAAAAATTTAAATATCACTGAATTGGAAATTGAGAGGGGAACTTGGGTAATTGGAAATAAGTATCATACATATTTTTTGATGTGAAAAAATTCGAAGGTTAGGGAATTTGAAAATGGGAGCATGCACAAATTTTTATGTTGAAAAATTGTGGAATGAGGATGATTTTTAAAATAAAATTTCTGTGATGGAGTATTGATGTATGGCAGAATTTTTAAATTATCAAATTGAAGAGTATAAAATTTCCTAAATACAAAAATTGTCAATTGCAAAATTTCAAAATTGAAAAACACCAAAGTTAAAAAATTAGAGAATAATAAAATTTGAACACGTCCAAGGTGTAAAATAAAAAAGTATTTAGAAGTTCTGTAGAAAATAAGGAACTGAGTACTCTTTTGGTATGCAGTTTTTAAGAGTACAATAAGGCTCGATCGATAGTCGTGCGGATTTGTAGATTGCTGGAGGCTCCGCATCAATTTGATTGCAAGGTATAAGAGCAGCAACGGATAACCAATTCCAAAGCGCTTACACGACAAACAAACGTAGTTAGATATTACTGCGGAAGCAGAGCATAGTCTCTTGAGCCATTTCTCTTCAAACATTGCTGCCGTCGCGCAATAGAACAAGGAAATAAGGTTCCGGCGGTAAGAAATCCACGGGGACCAAGGAACTTCTGATTACGTTCAATCTTGTTTCCATAAGATAAAATAATTCCTTCCTCGAAAAATATTCCTTGTTAACTTTCAATCGTCGCGTCGTCTTACTATTTTCAATCCTAATATACAGCTTCCATCAACTTCGCAAACTGCGAATAAATTTTCCAGTGTTTCGAAAAATAATGCCACGAAGACGCAAAAGAATATTTCCTCGCGAGAAAGCTTTTAAAGTTACAGTTTCTTCCTACATCAACTGAGAAAATTGTGTGATTCTTTCAATCTCCCGGAGAGAAGTTTCAAAGATGCGTTCTACCACCCTCAATCTAACTTTCTGAAATAAAGAACATTCCTTCGTTTATGAACATTTCGGAGCAACTCGAAAACTACCCTCTTTTTTATGCACTCGAAAATTATACAAAACTTGGAAACATTGATACGATACAAGTTTCATATAATTATTGGGGATGTTTGAAAATTCGAAAGTTTAGTAATTTGAAAGTTTCGAAATTTGAGGGAGATTGGAAAATTGTGATATTTTTAGATTGCAAACTGGAGATTTGGAGATTAGAAAGTGGTTTTAATTTTAAACACGAACTCCAACAAAAAAGGTATCCTTGCACGAGTGTAAATATTTGAAAATAATTTTTCTGCAGCTTCAGTAAAATTAAAATCAAACAGTTCACGAATAAAATAAAGCAAGTCATTCGAAAAAAAATTACCATCGTAAATAAAGTTACAGACCGGTTAACTGTTAAAGAATAGGGACATTGACCTTAGGGGCAAAAGTAAATTCATTTGCCGGAATAGCAATTCGCATGAAAACTGGCATCAGTCACGTTCCATCGTTGGAGAGGGCGCAAGGTATTCGTTCATATAATTCTTGTCCGTTGACCGGCTACAGGCATCCAACCCCTGAAGCATCTCGTGTAACCAAGGGGTGAGAGGCCATCTAACCGGTGGCTGCGGCAAGAGCCAGCGGAATTTAATATTAATACGAAACAGGGCTGGAAGGGGTGGTAGAGTTACGTGGCCAAGTGACCAATCCAATTTCCAGGGGGATGACCAGCCGGGCTTCCTGTAACCTTAACTGTTGCCCTGCGAACTGAGATCGCTTCGGGATCGGGTTTCACTTCAGAAATGTCGAGAGAATTCGTCAGGACCTTCGGACGTGAATATCGAGTAACGCCGGTACATTTATTTACTTGGTTATATTCACTCAGGTTATAATTATTGGTTACAATTATTTCGTTATAATTATTTTCAGGTTATAATCACTGAGTACTGAAGATTTCAGGTGTACTAGCGTTGGGAACGACTACTGCTCTAACGTGGTACTTGCGCATGCGCAGAGAACTCTGGCGCCTACCACGTGACGTTCAACCAATCAGTGGACGACACGTAAGCGAGTGTGATTCGCTCGCGTTTAATGCACGAGTTCAGCTAGAATGTTATTTAACTTATGTGACAATGAGAGCTTACATTTATCTAACAGTCAATGTTATCTGACGATCAATGTTTTGTAACACAATTTATTTGACAATCAACCTAACCCATAATCGATTTATCTAACCTATCAAGTAACCTATTTAATAGACTCCACCTAAAAATTAATAGCCGTAACCAGAATTTTATCCAAGTAAAGACACGGTTTTATGTCGACTATTACATAATGATAGCAAGTTAGAGGAAACAATGGGAGGAAGCTGTAAAGTGGAGAAGAATAATCAAGAAGGACAGAAAAGGCACAGGTGAAGTGTCCCACGCTCGTGATATGTTGCGACTGGGTCAAGTTATTTAATCCTGCTGGCATAAACCATCGCAGGCATGCTCGAAATTTATGCGATGAAACCGTGGTAGAATACTAGACAGAGCACACGGTTGCCCGAAATATTCCCAAGCGTTCGAGAAACCTGTGATTTCCACGCTGGTCCACAAAATCGTTAAGTCGATTCCTCTTCGAATTCTGCGGACTCGATCACCTACGAAATTTGATGCTGCGGCGTTTGTGAACTCGACGAGAATTTTTTAATACTTTTTGTTTATATTGTAATTATTCATGAGTATCGTAGGAGAAAAATATTTTTATTTGGAAGATGTCAAGTTTATACTTGAATAATTAAAACTTTGACAATATAAAGCACGGCCATATATCGAGTGTCCCATCAATTCCCCTATAAATTCGAACGATATCGCGAACATATTCGTCCACGAACATTCACGCGAACGAGGAAATTTCGTAGTTGGAATAAAAAGCGTCGGTGGCATCCAGATTGCGGAAATCGTCGTAAAACGGGCAGTGGGTACGTTATCTGGGACACCTTTGAACATCGGTGTTACTATCACAACTATCGCCGTCTGAATACAAATTACACGAGCGAGTGTACCGATGTACTGGCCATCATACAAATCTAGCCCCGTCGATGCCGCGATCCTATCTCGAATTAATTCCTGCGAACCTCTGATAAATTGGGACACGCTTCGAGTACTGGCTGAATCATGTTCTCTGTACGATCGATTTCTTTCTGTCATGCAAGTTGCATATTCTGTAAGAGGATTGCTGTTTTGGGGTCATTTTATTTTAATGGGTTCTCAGCCTGAACAGCAGGTTGCGATCTGTTAAGGATTTAGAGAGAAATTTTTGTTATATAGGTGTGATATGCAAGGGATGATGGACACGGTATGATATGCAAGGTATAAGGTATGATGTGCAAAGTACAAGGTAGGATATGCAAGGGATTACATACAGAGAATGGTAGTCAGCATGTGATATGCAAGGTGTGATATGCAAATAATAGTATTGTATATAGGGTGTGATGTTCTAGGTATGATATACAAGATATTATGTACAGAGGGTGCTATACAATGTGTGATATTTAAGATATGATACATAAAACATGATATCGAGAACATGTCTGACTATATACGTTCTTGTTCTACTTATTTCACTTACAACCCCTAGATACTCGATGAAATCGTTACTTCTTGAATACTGTCGTATTCAACCATCTTCTAAATTACTCTTAACACATCCAAGTACCATAAAGAATACCCTCTACAAATAAATCTTCAGTGGAAAATTTCTTTCAAATGGATACCACTTAAATTCCTCAAACGAATAAAAATACGGCAAAGAATTGTCGCATGTTGGAACATTCTCCGGGTTTCAAATTCATCGATTGAGCATAAGCTTCGTGAAAAAGTAGAAAGAAAATGCCTACTCGAACGCAGTATACACCGGAAGAGAGGAAAGTTTCACCTAACGACGTCGTTATTATTACGTCAAATATACTTGTTCGTGCCCCTCGACGACACACTCGACGTTACACCCCTTCACTCGCAAGAACAGTCGTTCGTTGAAGAGGAAAGACCTAGATTCTTAACGTAAGGGTGGCGTGAAATTCGCGAACATTTAGGCGTTTCACGTTATCGACGCCGGTTATTAAATGCTAAACATCTTTTATGTACACGTTTTATTCCGGATGAATGGTCCGCCATTAGTTTAGAATGAATGCTCGATTATGGACGTTTTAAAAAACTGGGTATAAAAGAGCCACGAATAAAAATGTATCCAAATTAAATGGATCAAAATGTTGCAACATGGACGTCGTTTAATTTAACTTACTGTGGATTAATTATTAATATTATTCAGTCTGACACTTATATTTATATGTGACACAATTATTTTTAATTGCACGATCTATATTGAAAAAGTGTAACTAAGTAATTTTGTTACTCATTCTAGGTTATTTTTTTGTCACATGATGTTAGAGATTAATACATATATCTCTGACACCAATCGAAAATTTCTGAATATAGTCTCTGTATAAAATAATAAATTTTATATTTCGAATACGTGTAAATTGTACGTGTATCAGGAGCTATGAATGGTAGTGGGAAGGGAAATTGTGACCGAGTTCGAATCGAAGTCGCATCGAAATGCTTGAAATCTGTAGCCGTGATTGCCGGTAACTAGGGAATCAGAACATGGTGAATTATTTCCGATTCAGCTAAATAGTTCATTCTGATTCATGAAAATTAAACCATGCCCAGTTGTACCGAAGTTTCGGAATTAATATGTAACTGCGCTAACGAAGTGCAAATTTAATGTGCCTGCGGGACAAACAGGTACAGGTTCGTTAATTAATACTAATAATCTACAGGGACGGATTATTGCGCGGATTTTGCTTGGCAGGAACGGAATTTTCTCGATGAAAATCCGGGAAATTAGTGTGCAGGGAGAGGTTATGATTATTTAAAAATTTACTTCTTCGTTTTTTATCGATTTTAGGCAAAATTGTGTGCTGTTTCTGTTTTAGGTGCAAAAGGGGTTGATTTTTATGTGTGTGTTTTTGGTTTTGGTTTATTTATTATTTGATTTTTGGTACTTTTGTTATTTAGTAGGTTTTTGAGTTCTTAATTAATTTTTGTTATTCATTATCTGATTTTTGAATTTCTGCTTAATTTCATTGAAATTTAATAACCGCAATATTTTTATAAAAAATTAATTTTGAACAAAATTGCGATTCTTACGATGTACATAATATTCTGAAACACAGCACATGAATTTCATCGTAATGGCTCCAACTTATCTTCTTCCCCTTATTTCTCCTCTTAGCAAAGAGATTAACTCCTTGCTTTTACTTCCCTCTTTATGCTTCCATTTAATTATTTCTCTTGATACTTTCTACCCTGTTTACGTTTCAACCGGCAAAAATTAATCCAATCCTTTTGAGTCTATTAAACGGACCCACTCATTGCAATTAAACCGTTTGTTAAGAATATTCGTTGTTAAGAATATTTTTTATTTTTTACATTACGGCACACATTGTGTCACAACTTTAATTAGATTATATAATCTCAATTCTTAATTAGACAATGTGTTAAAAATACATATGCAAATAATATAAAAATACATGCATAACATATGCAAAAATGAAATGTCAAATACTTTCTCATCACAACGTTTAAATTTATGTTCCATTCTTAGACACGCAATTTCCATATTCCATGAATGCAAAATCGGTCTAATTGCTTATCGATTATCGTTCGATTTCACGATTAAAGCATCGCAACGAAACAAAGCAGCAGAAAAGACGAAGAAAGAAAGAAGAATGATCGAAGAGGTTGACAGAAAGGGAAACAAATAAACTTTTTGCCCCAGGAAATTCTATGCAGCGTATAACTAATGAACGTAGTTACTGTCCAGAAAAGTAATTTTAATATGTCGTATCGGTAATTTTCATCGCCGTCGTGTACCGTAAAGCGTGCAAATAGTTTCCGGTTGTCGACCAGCCGGCAGTACATACGGCTAATTAATTTCCGTCTCGATTCCCGGCGAAATAACGCGCGCCGATTACTCTGAAAAATCGCCACGCTTTTGCCAACCTTGCCGACCAAACAAATTTTCTTCCGATGAAAACTCGTTAACGCTGCGAAACAACCTTCGCTCTCTCGTTACTCTAATAACAAAACTTCCCACATTTTATAATCGCTCTACCTGATCGATAGTTCATTTCATTTTCGTGCATTAACCTTTTCTGATAACTTTTCTAATTGTTTATATTTTAAATAGTTGTCGGAACTTTGCGTTCTTGAATAAAAATCGGTATTTAATTAGAGTACATTTTTAATTTTTTTAAATTACTGTTCTTATCAATTTTTTTTTAAACAGATGTATAATGTACTATGAATGTTTATAACTACCTGTCTAAATGTTCAACTACATGTTCAAATAAATATTTAACCAGCTGTTTACATAAATGTTTAACTACATGTTTGAATAAATGTTTAACCAGCTGTCTAACCAAATGTCCAGCTACATGTTTGAATAAATGTTTAACTAGCCATTTAAATAAATGTCCAGCTACATGTCTGAATGAATGTTTAACTAGCTATTTAAATAATAAATAAAGTAGCAATATGATGTAAACGTTCAAATAAACAATTAAATAAATATTCAACTTGTTCTTCAATTAAATGTAATTTACAAATCGTAGTTAATGAATGTTGAAGAATAAAAATATAACCTATATGAAATGTGAGGTAGCTATTTGAATCGAAGTGTTATACTTCACACGATTTTAAAAGAGCAATTAATTGTACCAAATAATAATTGTAAATAATTGAAAATAATTGAATATAATTGAAAAATAATTGAAAATAATTGAAAATAATTGAAAATAAACTGTAATCGAAGAGAACATAAAAAAAAGAAAATAGAATTAATCTAAAGAGCGTACATAAATAAATAAAGTAAGGAATGTTCATTGAACAGGAAATATTTGATTATCAGTATAGTAGCCAGCACGGCGGAAACTTAATCAAAAACGGAAAAGATAGAAAAGAGACGAGTTCACGATCCATCAACGTCGTTCATAAGTTTTATACGATCGACGTAACGAACAAGAGGATTCCATTTCCACGAGTTTCGCTTCCATCGCGGAGAGTACATTTTAAAATAAATCCCGGGCCTGAAAGTACACAGGCGAACGTTTACAAAAGTTAGATTATAACTTGAATCGGAGTACGGATGTCCGTGAAAAAAAAAAAACGCTGCCTGAAACGAGTGTCTGGCCCGTTGAAAAAAGAAACGCAGAAAAACCATTTGCGAGCCAAGCAGACCGAGTTCGAGGGATTATTAATTGAATTCAAGTAGGAGACTCTTGGAGGACGATTCGCTCTATTTATGTGCGCGTGCGTGTGCGAAGTCGATTCGATTGAATACGTGTCCAGTTTTTTAGCCACGTCACATTGAATTCTATCGAACGATCGAGTGAATTGCAAGCTTTATTTCGACCGCGTCAATATTTGATGAAGGTTTCGATATTTCATTACATGCTGCCTCTGTTTCTCGTAAGCGGAATGTCAACTCGCGGTGAACACCGATGCAAAACGACCCGAAGCGATTTACCCTCTTTCCCTCCCAATCATCGAATTATCCGTCGTTTTTCGAGCTCAATATTTAATTTGTGAGCCGTTGAAGAACGGACACGATTAGCTCGAACGGGATTCTAATTTAATAAATTTTTCGCACTGATATTTTCAGAGCAAGAATATTCTGGGAATTTACAAGGGACAATGAGAAACCTTATCAATTGTTCTGGTATAATTAAATAAATGAAACGATAATTAAATAAATTCTAAGGCAGACAATGAAAAGACAAGTTAAGAGTGCAACGATGTGAAGAAAAAAGATATTCAATAAACTTCAGAAAAAGAGACGAGAAAAGTTAACGATTTATAAGTAATAATAAGGGTGCAAGATATTCCTATAAAAGTAGCCATTTTGCGATATTTCCATCAAATGTCTCACGTTTCTATATCAGTTTTTGAACAACTTAGAAAATTACCGAAAATTCAAAGGATAATGATTAACAAGAAAATTAATTAGCAAGCGTAACTTCCGCGTTCCTGATATAAGTAACGCAGCGTTGAATTTTTCTTTACGCGCTCTATCCAGACCGCAGTTTCGCGTTATTAGCGAAGTTGCCGCTCTTAAAATATATTTTACCGGCTGCTGGTGAAAAAAAAAGGAACAGAAAGGAATGCTTTCGTCCGTTTGCAAGCAAACCACGGGATATGAGAATATGTGGTCCCCGGACACCGGTGAAATATAACGTGGCCGGGAAAAGTTACTTCTCACGAATACTTCTTCAGCCTCGAGTGAATAACTCTGTTCACCGAGTCGTATGTTTTATCCGCGATACTTTCTATCGGATTAACGCTGTTTGATGAAACTCTTTCCGACTACTTCTGCTTGATTGCTTCATTATCGAGTGGAAATTAGAACGAATTTACCGATTGAAATGCGATTCGAGCTTCGAATTATACTTGTAGTTAAACTCGGGTCTCCTGAGAAATATATTCGGTTCGCAAACTTCAATCGCTCGAATTAATATAAGTTTACTGTTACGTTCGATTTGAGTATTTCAATTTATCGATACTTCATTTTGATCGCGGATTTTTCACAGATTTTATATTGTATTTATAGGCATTTTGGGATTTTGGGATTTTAGAATTTTAGGGTTTTAGAATTTTAGAATTTTAGAATTTTAGAATTTTAGAAGTTCAGAATTATAGAATTTCGGGATTTTAGAATTTTACAATTTTACAATTTTACAATTCTACAATTTGTAGTTTTTAAATTTTACAACTTTACAACTTTACAACTTTACAACCCTACAATTTTACAACTTTACAATTTCTCAAGTTTGGGACTTTGAATATTGAGGATTTTAGAATTTTAGAATTTTTCGAGTGCGACTTTGAAAATTAAGAATTTGAATATTTATGAAATCAGTGATTTTGCACACGCGTAAGCAACATCGTAAAAGAAAATGAAAACGTTACATACCGCAGGGATTAATAAATGTCAGACAAGGGATGGAAAAATTGACGTATACTATCTTAGAGGGGTTGCGAATATCAAACGTGTTTTCTGTCGGATATTTACGTTCCCAGCCTATTTCACATTTGCTCCAATATACACAGTATCCATAGCAGCCCTTCTTTCGAAGCAGGGCCCATTTTGACCCTAAATCACAATATCTCGACACTTGTACCCACCTATCGACCATTTTTCTCTCGAATCGAATCTCTCTCGAATACTGTTCTGACTTTTCATTTGGTTGCATTCAAACTGTGTAGCAAGATAAATGTAACAGGAGATAAATGTAATAAGAATGTAACAGTAGAAAAAATATGTAATCCTGTAGTATTTCGGCATGAAGTAATGACAGGTAAAGAGAGCAGCATTTGTCGTGAATAATTAAGGTGGCTGAAAGTGCAATCTTCTATTTCAACGATGTGATAAATGATCCGTGATTCATTCGTCTTCGTCTCGCGGTATTACACCGCGAACAGATCGAGAAACTTTCGCGGGGAAGTTTCAGCAAAGTGAAATAAGAGGATTGAAAAATATGAGGTTGAATTACTGTCGACTGGGCTTTTGTTGCGTCAACTTATACTTGTGCGTGAAAATTCTGCTCTATCGTCGTTTTTATTTAAGTTCAAAAATTGTTATAACATCGTGCAATTTTATATTGTACTAGGATCTAGGGATTTGACGGTAATTTGGGGATTTCAAAGTTTTCGAATAAAAGAATTTGTGAGTGTATCCATGGTATATCCAGTTTTAATGATTTTTCAGTCACGAATGATGCAACAAGAAAGGAAATTCGCGGTTCAATACGCGGAGCAAATAAAAATGGAAAGTTGTCAAGCCCCGGGCATACGATAGTTCCAGACGTTCTGCCCCTGTCACGTTCAATTTGAATAAACTACAGCCTCCTCTGAAAATAAAATGCCTGAGGTCGACGAATGTCACCGCTTCCTCGAACTTTATTCAAATAGATCTCTTTCTCCTTTCCTGTTTCTTTGTTCGTTCTGTGCTGGCCCTTTGTTCGGAACTGTGCAAAGTTGTCCTGCGTTTTATTTTTTAAAACCACCCCTTTTTTCAGGTATCGTGCCTTTTAATAGAAACCTGAATATTTCTTATAATTTATAGAATGCGATGACTTGTGTAATTAATTGGAAGATATGTTCATTTTTGAATTGCTTCAACAAGTAGGAATTATTTTTAATCATGAATTGAAAGATACTGCTGTATGTCCGACTAATCATTGATATCTCTACTGTCAAAACTAACTGCATTAAAAATATTAACTGTAACGTTCATAATTAAGCAACACGATTTAATTAAAATTCTACAGTGCATATGTTATACAGTGTGTCTCGTGTGAATCTAGTTTTAAACTTACTGTTCTATGTCCGACTATTCATTGATATTTCTACTGTCAAAATTAACTGCAGTGAAAATATTAACTGTAATGTTCATAATTAAGCGACACGATTTAATTAAAATTCTACAGTACATATCATAAAATTTGTTTCATGTTAATCTAGAGTTGAAGTTACTATGTCTGAGCATACGTTGATGTATCTACTGTGGCAGTTAAATATTCATAATTAATGAACTCGCTTTAATTAAAATTCTGGAGTTGCAATCAGTGATTTCTCGTATAAATCTGAAATGTTAACTATGTTGAAGCATCGTCCACTGTGGCAGTCCGTAATTATATCCACAATTATATTGTAAATACACGCAATTATTAGTAAGTATTCGTAACCGAATCGCGGTACCGTATCGATTCCGTACTTTCAGTCGAATTACATCGATATTTGAACAAGGGTTGACGTGGAACGCGAATTTCCGAAATTAAAATAGTTCGGATGCCGCGAGGGTCTGTAAACAACGTATTATAACAAGCGTCGGAAGGGAATTTTTGAAAATTACACGAAACGATCGGACGATTTCAATTAAAATTCTGCGCGCGAACGCAATATCGGCCGGGATCGTGATTATGAAAGTAATCACGGTGTCACGGAGATGCGGTCCAAAATTGCTGGAAGGGCACATTCGACGTGGCCGCCGGACCAATTGCATTCGTTAAATCCTGACGTTCATTAAAGTACCATGGATGTGTTTGGTTTATTTGCAGACTGGTCGTTTTCACTGAAAATTATCCAATCGGGACGGATCGAGCACCAATTACATTTAATTTCCGTCGAATTCTTTCCATTCGTTACATTCGACGCTTTTTTTTAGTTTTATTGCCCTCGGTTACTGAACGCTACTTTTGTCCTTTTCAATTAATTCTCAATTTTTTACTTCCTTTCACTCTTATTGTTATTTTTGAATCAAGGTTTACTCTGAAAGATTTTGTTGAGTATCTTTTGTTTGCACCCTCGTTGCTACTTTTAAATCAATAATAGTTTTTTCTACTTATTTTTGAGGAATTTATTAAACAGCTAGAGATCCTGAAGTACCCTAAATGAAAATTCCACGATTAAAAATATTAAAATAAAAATTCCACCCCCAAGATCATCCCTAAAAATGATCCAAATTATTATCGCATGTCAACGTAATTTCGATGAACAGTATTTTATGAAGAGTGAATTATTTTTAACGGAGAAAATGATCAGGCTGTTGAAAGGGGTGGTTCAACACAGAGGCGTGAAACGCGTTGCAGAAAGAGATTACCATGTAACGAGACGAGACACGTTGTTTAAGTTGTTAGAACGCCGACGACGTTCTCGTTATTAGTTGCCAACACTCGGCGACTCTTTTCGAAAATGCGTCACGGCACGTAGGAGTTGTGATTAACTCGGGAACTTTCGGTCTAATAACCAGCGACACAGGACTGACGATTTACGAGCGCGGTTGCGGTTTCGCGGCGAAGGTGCTTAGAAAACTAATTCCGTTCGGCATGAATTCCATTGCGTTTCATTTGCAAGTTGACTGAATCTTTGGCCGGAAATTTCGGAAACTCCGCGGAAATTTCGTTTCGAGCCAGCGACAAGGAAGAATTGTTCGCTCGGCCGTGAACCGTTGCCTTTTTATTCCTTCGCTTTTACCCTCATTATCAATTTCGTTTTATTTCGCTGTAACTTTACCGTTTCCTGGATGTTCGCAAATTATTTCACCACTTTGTAAACATGGCCCAACAAAATTAAATTCCCACACGTCTATTTTAAACATTCGTATGGGCTATTTAAAATGTAATTGAAACTTTACAATAGTTGCAGGACATTTCGTTGACCCTGAAGTCGATCAATGAAAGTGATCAAATATTAAAAACCCTGAATTTGTATGTTGAAATTATAATCCTATGATTTTTACTCCAAGAAAGAATTGAAAATCAGGAGAAGAATAAAAGTGCACGAAATAGATGATCGGTGGATGTCGGGACGCAAACGAACACGTCAAAGATATTTGTGCGGATGAAAAATATCTCGTTCCACTGGGAACTTTTATTTCGATGGGTGTACGTTCGTCGAACGTGTCCAGCAAGACGTTCAACCGAAAGAATACTGGCAAGGATCCCTTTTCCGGCGTGTATCATCTTTCCACGAAGCGGAGACGCATCGAAAAAAGATGTCGCTGGACGATCCTCGTTGCCGGACGTGGAAAATGGAACTCGTCCTTCGTCCGCGACGGCAACATCCCCTGGGATCCTTTTTACCAGCGTGTGGAAGTCTTGTCAGATAGGTCTTGCCAAGCAGGCGGTTGTCAGGGTGGAACTGATCGAGCAGGATGTCGATAAATCAAAATCCTTGACACGTTGCCTCGGTAAAAAAGAATTGGAACGTTCGACGAGGAGAGATCATCACGGTATCAGCTGCTCGACTACTTTAGTTAACACTTGCATGATGAACACTTTTTGAGATTCAACGGGTGTTCAAAATTAATATTAAATATTAATATCTCATTAAGATAGGTTTCAAGATGATAGGTCCTTAATGTAACAAGGTAAAAATTTGTTAATTTAACGAAGTCAAGGTTTAAAATTGAATCTCATCAAAATTTGTACTAGGAACGATGGAAGTGGCAGTTTTATGTATGAAACACTTTACCAAATTTTTCATGACAGAAAAGTATCACCAAATGGCACTTATGACACATCAATTTAAAGGTTGAAGTCTATAGAAAAAGACTACATAAGTGATTCATTACTATGTCTACCATAAAATGGCCGGTTGTCAATTATAGTAGGTTATGATCAATATACAAACATATCAAGCTTGAATTGGGACTGGTCCATATGATAAAAAATTCATGACAAAAAAGTACCACCAAATAGCACTTATGACACATCAATTTAAAGGTTGAAGTCTCCTCTAAACGACCGTCTAAGTGCCCCATAAAAATTCCCAACTTTAAACTACAATTATTTATAACAAGTAACCAACATATAAAACTCTAATTACTACAGAATGAATTTCCTTTTTTCAAACATAATTTCAGAGTAATGTTAACGTACCTGTAAAATGAGTTAATCTGGATGAAGCAGAAAATCCGTAAAAGCCTAGCATACACGAAGTGATAATAATTCGTGGACGCCGGACGCACGTTCGGTGAAATTAAACCGAAACACGGTCGGGGAAGAATCGACGCATTAAACAAATCCGTAAACAAAGGGCGTGTTTGGGAAATTTTGGTAATCCAACGGTGGACAATGGGTGACGACGGGATGGAGATTTCTATGGTAAACAGCGTCTCTGCGTTTCTGGTATCGATCACCGTAGTCGTGCAATTCTTGCCGGTTTCCGGTGCGGCTCAGCATTATGAAAACGAGCAGACAGCTGAAAAAGCTTCCCACGATGCTCGCCAGCTTCTTTTGGCAGCTTGTCAAGAGCCTTCTTTTGACGCGGTCCCTCGAAAAAGTCATCATTTTAATATGTATGGCTACGTCTTTATTAATCATTCGTGAGTAATGGCGGACGGGAAGAACCCCGGCGAGAACCTCGTCGACTAATAAAAATGTTAAGCACGGCTGGATTTTAATATTCGTGGATCGTTAATTTATCGGTCAATCCGCCGATTTATCGTCGACTGATTAGAATATTGGATCAACGTATTAAAAATGGAAGGGGACGCAATATACGCGATGAAACTTTTTGGAATTCTCGTCCGCTGTTTAATCCTTGGTTAATTAAAAGGGAAGAAATATGAGCGTCGAGGTGCATTGCATTATGAAACCGGGAAATTAATATCGACCGGTTATTGATCTTCGTAAACTGTAGTCTTTCTAATTAATTTTTTATTAGCTTCGATTCAATCAGATTTGCCGCTTCGTTAATTAAAATACATTGTTGGGGTAATTAAATTTAATTATTATTGGTGTCGATGTTTCGGTGAATGTACTGAGAAATTGTACATAGAAATTCTTTCATTTAACAGTTGAGTTAGTCAACAATTTCTACCATACAATTAGTAATTTTATTATGGGTACATCACCTGGTAAACATATGTCATACATGTTACACAGATATTTAAGAAAATTAATCCAGTAATTGCGATATTTCAAAAGGATCAACAAAATGATTGAATTCAATCGAGAAAGTAATTTCAGGAGAAAGTGTAGAGATATAATTTGAGATAGTTGTAGACGTAGATTTCTTTGATAATCTTGGTTTTAACGGGAAGGAGCACAGTCCGCGAAGGAAAACGCGTAGAATTGTGGAAGAACGTGGAACGAAAACGGATGTCGCTCATCGTGACCATAGTGAGGGGTTTGAAATCGTTAAAAGGAATGCGCAGTCGAGCGAAAAAGGCCTCACGGGGCGCGGTAAAAGGAAGATAAAATAATGTAGAAAAAGGTTTAAAAAGCTCCAACCGAAACGACTGGGGAACTCCAGGAGTTACGTTTCATTATTTTTTATTCCACTCTTTCGACTTTCCGTCTGTCGTTACGGAAACTTCTCCCTTTTAATTGAATAGTTTAACATTAACTATTTTATGTCTGTAATTGTTACTGAAAGGTAACATTTATTTTTCAAATTTTTTGGATGTACTTTTAAGATGCTCTGCTAAGAACTCTGCTAATAATGATAAAAAACTCTCGTTCACCCTTGGAAATACCAGACAAAAATTACTTACTACTCACGATTAATATTTACAAAAATATACCTATACCCCATATTAAAGTAAAATGCAGTTAAATAACCAGAAGTAAATAAATACGAAAGTGTGTAAAACATTGTTCGTGAAGGTGTTCTCGATGTTCGTCGACGGATATCGGTTGGCAATACGGCGTGAAGTGTAAAACCGACAGAATGGAAGTCAATTTACGAATACATCTCGAGAGAGAGGTGGAAAAAGGAACGTCTGTGATCCTGCAAGCCCAGCCACGCTAGGATTACCGTTTCCTTTCTCGATTCTCGAGCACTGGAACCCACGATATCTTTCCATTTCCCTTTCCTCCACCCTCCGCCCTTTTTACGATTCGACCCCCCTGCATCTCGTGTTTTCTCTATCCCCGCATTCATTCTTAGATAATCCGAGGAGTAAGTCGATATACGCGTCGGGTTCGAGCGAAATCGAGATCCGTCGGAGAAAAAGGGCTGCGTAAAAAGAGAAAGGGCTGACGCGGTAATATCTAGAAGGGCAAAATTGATTCCTACCCCGCTGCGAGAAAGGGGTTGGTACGACCCCGTGACCGGACGCAGAACAGGGACGACGAATGTCTGTCTGGGTTCAATATTTTAATAAAAGACACCCCGTGGTTTTGTCGCTGACACCGATGAACTTTTCGAGGGTGCCAACCGATGTTTTACCACCCCTCGAAATACCACCTGCTTATGACACCTCAACCGTCTTATCAACCCTACACTCCCTTTTTTGATGAAAGTCTTCATATTTGAACGCGTGCGAAAATTCATGTTTATAAATTTATACTGGCTGACGAGTTTATTCTCTATTCATGTTTATAAATTTATACAGGCTGACAAGTTGTTACTCAAACCTGGTCCTGCAAAATCGAAATAACAAAATAAATTGGTGAAGTAAACTCGAGTCCAGAGAAGCACAACTTCTTTCTTGCCCGTGGGAATTGAAAGTTGTTTGACTTGTCGGAGCTACTTGATCGAGCATCAAAGAGTGCTTAATCGAGAATTTACATGGTCCCTCCGAAGGCCTTGTCGAATGGTAAATTGTCGGAACGTTGCGAGGGCATATGTAAGCAGCAACTTGTTGCACGTTGTTCGTTACATACAATTTCGATACACGAATCTCCACATGTTTTGAACATTCGCTGAAACGGTTGTGGACTGCCGGCAAATATTTTGCGGTAATTGAGCGGAGAATTTCGGGACGGTAAAACTAATTACGTTAAGTAGAATTTGAGGTTAACGTTTATTATAATACGGTGCAATGAGATGTTAGAGAACGTAGAATCGCGTCAAAAATTTTTTAACGTGAGATGATTTTAGTGGAAGATTCTTTTTTATAAAATTAATGATGTCTATGATTTAAGGAATATTTTTACAAAGGAACAATTTTCTATATATAAAAGATTTTTGACTAACTAGAATATTTCTAAATAATATTCTTGCCTAATAATATTTCAAGGTTTCAATAAAGTTTTAAATGAACAAACCAGAAACGTGACCTCAAATAAAAATACGAGTAGTGTCAACGCGAATGAGATATGCAGAACATTGCGAATGAATAACCCAGCAATTACTGGGTTATTTATCAGCAACAAGAAAGGAGGATGATTGTTGCGGCTGTTCACTTGCAAGCATCGACCGCTCGAACTTTCAAGTACCATTTGGAGAAGCTCTTGACTGGCACGTCTTTGGTTTATTAAGGCCGTCTTGGATTTCCAAGAGGTCGATGCTCGCTTATTACCTTGGCCACGCTTCTCCAGAATGTGTGAAACCACCACGCCGTTCTAAGGCCTTAATTGAAACATTGTCTGCAGCTTCCGTTAGTAGGTATGAAGATTCCGTTGCCTTTGTGCGTTACAGCCGCGTGTTTATCGATCTTCCGAGCCCTGTTTGTACGCAAGGTTCATTAGCTCCATATTTTATTCGATCTACCTGAACTATTACCAATTTTGGTATTCCATACTCCGAGCTTGTATCAACTTCCAAGTATCAGGTTTCAGGTTTTAAGTTTCAAGTATGAAGTATCAGGTTTCAGATATCAAGTTTCAAGTCTAAAGTATCACGTTCCAAGTATCAGGTCTCAGATATCAAGTTTCAAGTATGAAGTATCAAATTTCAAGTATCAAATAACATGTCTGATCGTTTCAAGCGAAATTTATTTCTAAGATACAGTCTACTTATGCTCGTTGGGAACCCAATTACTACTGCTGACAGTTTGATGCACATACGTCTGCATTCGAATGCTTCGACATCGCATAACTCGCGAAATAACGCACAATATTTGTATTTCTATGCGATATGCAAAAAGAATACTCAGCACCAGTGACACTGGTAGTCGTTAAATCGTGTTGCACGAAAAAGTAACGAGAAACGTGGCTCGGAACGAGGAGAGAAGTCGGAGGATTTAAAACTGGGGACAGAAAGAGAAAGCGTCTCGTTAAGGTGACTGTTTCAACCCTTGAAAATTCTGCGAACGGAAGGGTGGAAAAGAGGGACGTTCGACGCGTTCATTTTCGCGAAAACCGTCGGGGATATTTATTTTAAAGCGAGTTGTGTCAGTCAGGGTACATTGAAAGCACGAGATCCGCACGACAAAATTAGCGATACGTTATTATTACTAGCTCTATAGAAAGTTTAGTTAGTGTACTCCGAGTTGAGAGTGAAACGATATTTACATAGAATATACAGGAAATTGTTGGAACTCGCGTTCCTGTATTTTCGTTACGAAGTCGTGTGAAGTGAAGATAATCACTCGACCCTCGGTAATCAAAACGGGAGATTAATCTGAAGTGCGATATAAAATTATGAAATAACAGCACTGTGTATAATTGAAAATATATAATGTTTCTAGGTGCGATTTTTAAATCGTGTTGAAATTTTTTCAAGAAAGTCCAGTACGAATGTTGTTTATTGATATCTGGACGGAGATTTTTGGAACGGCCTGTACAGTCTTTATGACAAATGCGTTAGAAAAGGACCAGGTGTTAAGCACAGATCGATCCGTCGTTTCAACGAAGAAACTTCCGTTCATCGTTCTGTATACACGAAGAGTAACCAGTGGTTTTGCTGTATTCGTTCTTTACTGTTTCCTCTTGCTGAGCACCGACGGTAATGCGCTTCTTGGTACATTAACCTCGTCTTCTACACAGTTCTAGACCACTCACACGTACACTGCACGATGTACAGGCGAGCACAATAAAGGCTTGCGTACAGATTATCCCTTCAGGTTCAACTTCAATCGCTACGGAAACGAAACATCTTCCTTGTCGATGCATCCGTTAACAGCCTTAGGCTTCTGACGATCAATGGAAACTTATTTCATTTAGAAATCAATCTGAACTTAATACATAATTTACTTCAAACTTTAGTACGTCTTAGTATATATCTTCTTTGGATGTTAATTTGAATTATTTAAATGTACAGGTTGCTTCAAAGTTAATTAAAGTCAATGAAGATCATTCTTATTAAAACGATTGATCGGAAAGTTCAAAAGGATTTAAACTGTGTCACATGTGACATGTAAATGTCACACCCTCAAAGAATGTCTGAATTTTTCAATCGAAAGTCACGATTGTCCCAGAAACATTATCTCGAAATCTCGAGTTGTTTAATTATTATTCGTATTCGATAGAACAGAAAAGAACACCTTGAAAGGCAGTTCAATTAATATGAAGTGGATCCAACGAAACCCGAGCATAATAAACGCGAAGTAAAGTGTACTGCTGAATATTATAATGAGCTTTTGTGCCTGGAGCACTCTCATTAACCCTTTACCTCATTTACATATCACAAGTGTCATCTAAAATATTAATTACCCCGTTCGAAGGATTCTCGATAACCATCAAATTGGACGAAACCATCGGACAAATGAATTTTTTACGAAAAATCGATTATCGAAGGGAAAGAGAAAAATCAGTACATTTCGAGGTATTTAAAGCTTGTCAAATTTAATGTTTAACAACGCGAATGGTATTTGCCTTCTCGGAGAATTCATGGATTTTCCGCCTGCACGTTACCAACCTATAATTTCTCGTGTCGACTGACTAAGCATTTCCAACCAACCATGGACCATCCAACATGAACCAAGCGTTCTCGGACACTGCCGAACCACTTAACCGATTGTTCCGTTTCGTTCACTGACAATCTGCTTCCGATTATCGTTAGGATACTCGATGCCATCGGTTTCCGTACCCGGAGAATTTATTTAATTATAAGGGTCGACGGTTCCCGTTTAACCGAGCGATTAGAACAAACGGTCCATGAAACTTCAATGTTTCTAATCCTACTTTTCAATTTACAAAAGACTTAAAGACAGTTTTAAAACGATATATATTACATTTTTATCCTCTGTCTATTGTAATTTGTAAGCCGTTATGATGTAAGATTACTTATAGGTTTAGAGTAAGTAGTACGAGTATGTAATTTATCAGACATGTTCAGCCATTTTGTATGAGGAATAGTAACGGGGCACTTATGTAGTTATTTCACTGATACTTCAAGCTTTAAATTGATGTATCATAAGTACCCTTTTGCGATACTTTTATGTCATGAAATTTAATTTGTATCGATAGGGTGAATGTCTGACTAGTACATACTCGTACTACTTGCTCTTAAGAGTAGTCTTTAAAGTGTCTGTTGCAAAATTGACTGGCAAGAAATTTATCGTATTCGAAAATAGTTCTTCAAAAATTGTAACAAACATTCTGAGATAATGAAACAATGCATAAATATATACACTCTATTTTCAACCCCTCTGATCAACTACTTCTAAATTTCAAAATTCAATTTGATCCAGCAATATGAATATTTTTATTTTTTAAAACAATTCTGTTACGTTTCATAAGTATCAAGATAACAATTTCACATAATTCTTAATTCGTAAAAAAAAATTGCCAGAAAGTCACGAAACACAAAGTGGATCTTGAACAACCCTAATTCCCCAGTAAATTATCTTTAAATTAAACATAATCCGTGACTTTATATCCCTTATCACGTACGAGGAGTCCCTCGGAGCAGACAGACACCCCTGCAGGCGTTTTAAAGTGAAATGGCGGCTAGAAAAGGGGTGCGCGGGGGTTGTTGTTCGCGACAACGACACTCGCTGGCCAGCGTTTCTCACCCCCTGGTAGAAACGAAACAATTACAACTATGCCCCAACAATTTATAATTCTGCAACGTGCAACCCTTCCGCCCTCTTTCCCTGTTCGCAACGGCGGCGCAGTTAAACGTTATTACTTCAGTCGTTGCAGATAATTTCCCTCGTTTGTTCGCCGAGGCATTTACTGTTCCACGAGGAAAGGGGGGGTTGACGAATTCGCACGGGTGTACACAGGCGAGAGAAAGAGACACCAGGGGGTTGAGGTGGTAGCGCGTGGAATCGGGGTGGTTGGATATAATTCGCCGTTAATTCCTGGCAACGAGAAGGAATCGCGGGGTTGCTTGTCGAGCCAAAGGGGTTGCGGGAATTAAGTCGACGATAGTTTTGTTCGAGTCAAGTGAAGCGAAAGGGATTAACTTACTTCCTGTTGATATTACGGAATTATGTTTATTAGGGTCACTTTCGGAACATCCAAATTGTCTCCACTTTCAGATATTTTAACTATAATAATAGGTACATAAAAGTATTTACTCATTCGTTTTGTGTAACCCTTGTTTCTGAGAAACACAATAATAGGTACAATTGTCTTGGAGATCTTATTGCACGAGTCACGGAGTTCATTAATTTATATCGCTTCTTGAATGCTTTTAACGAAGCGTGAGCTTTTAATTTCTGGGTAATGCGAGGTGCGTAATTACCACATAATAATCGCTATTAAGCACTAAAATTGCGGTGAATTGTTAAATTCGGGGTAATTGCTTTCAAACTTAATTTCGCCCCGCGGTCAATTTTCCGTTGTTCTCTCAAACTAATTTTGGGAAAGAAACCGTTCTTTCTCGACTAGGAAATCATATCAAATCAAAAATGTGTAATTTTTATGGCATGTAATTTAAAATATAAATTTCTGCAATTTTTTGCATTCTTTCCAAATTGAATTTCGTTTATATTCCCTTGAAATTCAGCTGTTATAGACAGTTCGCAATAAATGTTCGTAAATAGTTAAGGAAACATTCACTTCTGAAGGAGCTATTGCTTTCAAAGTTAAGCATTCGTCAAAGATAAACGAACAAAAAGGGACAGAAGTTGTTCGACGTTTCGCAACGTATTCTATTCCTTCTGCTTTGCCAACTTCGCGATCGTTTAATTTCGTTTGTCTTCACTTTAAATGCAACCGTTTTGAAGCTTTCCGAGGGTAAGGAAAGTCTTGAGAACTTTGAGACGAACGGGAAAGCTGAAACGTATTAAGTAGTTGGCAAGTAGTTTGAATTGGTGTGTAACTTTTGTAGTTTACCATTGCGTCCCTGTTTCTCGTTGAATATCAATCAGCCAACAGATACCCTTTCAGCAAACTAAAACCGATTTTATACGTCAATCAACGTTTGTCCACTCTTTAACGTTTCTCTTAACTTCAGACAAATATTAGAAAATTTTATTACAAATTTAATTCAAGTTTAATTCGAATTTCATTCAAAAAATTAAAACATTTCAATATTTCAAACTTGCAAAGTCTCAATATTCTAAAGTAACGAATATGTGCAAAATTGAAGAATTGAAGAATTTCAATGTTTCAAAAGTTCCAAAATTTTAAATTCACGAAAATGTTTAAAATGTAAGAACACTACTGTTCTATGACAATTTCATACAAATTTATATTCAAAATTCCAAAGTCCTGAAACTGTTTAAAATTTAAAAACACCACTGACCTGTGACAATATCAAACAAAGGGTAACAAAATTTTCCTAACCTAAAAAGAGTCTTAGAACTTAAAAACCCCTAATTTCGCAATGTCCAATATTTCAGCAGTATCTAAAGTTTCAAAAGTTCGAAAAAACGTGTCGAGGGTCGAAAAGTTGAAAACAGTGAGGTAACGCAATAATTGAGAATGGATTTTGTCTACCGAGAGGAAGAATAGGTAAACTGACGTGGTTCTCCCGGTATTTCCGCGGGTACCGAAGTAGACACGACGTTTTATTGGTGAAATCGATAGCGATACAATATCACGGAACTCCCTTGCGCTCTGTTGTACCGAAAAAGTTTTTCGCCGCGAACATCAAAAGCGAGAGCTGAAAGAGAGAGCGTGGAAAGCAATACGAGGTCGATTTTCTCGACCTCAATAATACGAAGCACGAAGCAATCGCTTTCAGCGAACACGAAAGTACCCTATGTGTGTAATATATCGCGAGGAGTGTCGCGGCCAAAGGCACGAGTACGTGGTAACGAATTTATTGAAACACTTCATACCGAAACACACATTTCCCGAACATAAATCGTCGTGTACAATTTTTGAAAAATTCGGAGATTGATACCTTCGCTCTGGGGTACTGATCGAATAATGAAACCGAGAAGGTTATTTCGAATCATCAGGGATATCAATTTTCATCCCATTCAGCTCTAACAATTGTTGTAAATTTTGATGAATTTAATTCTCTATCACTATTTCATTAATTTACTACATAACCATTTGACAACATTTTATACAGGTACAGTTAAAAATATCAATTTAAAATTCCCACATTAAACTGAATGACAAATGTGACCTGCGAAGAAAATTCTTAATATAAATAACAATTGTTTAAAACCCTATATTCCTAGAACCGTTCTTTCAGTATCTCTCTAGTAACCCTAATCTAATCTTCTAAAAACCGTAAGGAGTAAAAATGATAGAATTGTTCAAGTCCGGTTTTCATTTGCCGCGTTCTTGCCGAAGGATCCGTTAATCACGGACGTGGTAAAAGCACCGGAAGCCGGAAGTTCCTCGTCGAATGCTCGTAATTACGTGTCGGGTAACAGCGGCCAGTTCGTAGGGTGGTAAAAGAAAACGATGGACAAGGTAGATAGCGATGGGAAGGAAGTAGAAAGTAGTGCAGTTAAAAGTCGAAGGCGCGGTCTGATTTATATCGAGCTTTACTACTGCAACCGTCTGCCGGTTTTCGAGAGAGCGCGATCCTCTCGTCAGCTACTGGAATCTGGATCAGGAATTTCTTTGGAATCCTCGCGGATTCTCCGCTTGATCGATAGCCCTTATTCCACGCGGAAAATTCTGATTCATATCTCTTAAAGAATCCTACGTTTCATTCGATTTCGCTGTACGCCGAGTTTATTATCAAATTCATGAAATCTCAACACGCTTTCGAACCCTTCAGAATCTTCGGGTTCCTTAGCGTCCAAATTCTGATGCTCCACATATTTTAAATTACCAAAATTGCACGTTCTTATAATGTTGCAATATAGTAAAAATTGAAAAATTCCAAGTTGCAATATCTTGCAAAGTTCCGAAATTCTCGTAGTATAAAATAATATAAAACAAAAAATATTTTGTAATAAAAAAACTAAATAATATACAAAATATTTGTACTCACCCAAAAATGTAAATGTCCAAAACCACAAGCTATAAATAATTAAAAATCATAACATAAAATATTTGTACTCACCTAAAAATGTAAATGTCCAAAACCACAAGCTATAAATAATTAAAAATCGTGAGAACGTAAAAAATATGTGACTAAAAAAGTAAATATACAAAACCACAAACTATAAATAATTAAAAATCATAATAATGTGAAAAATATTTCCAAGTCGCTAAAATTGTAAATGTGCAGAATAATGCATAATGGAGTCTCCATTAAAGTAACGAACGCGCGCATTAATTTTGAATCAGCCAGTAGTTTAATTGAACGCAGCGATTAATCACAGCGGGAAAATTGAGAACATTGTGCCGTTTCCGTCGACAGCGGAATGTACGTCAGAAATTGAACGATTCCGGATCGTCGGGGACGTTATGAGTTTTGTCGCACACGTATCGGTAGCAAAACATTTTCCGTTGTTGGCAAACGATACGCATACACACGGCCGCGATGATGAAATCATGTAGAACGCTGCACTGGATCCATTCCCTCCATTTTCTCAGCTTCGTTCTCTTATTTTCCAGCGGCGAACTGATAGGATTTCGTGAAAACCCGGCACGTTTCACCGTCGCGAATTCAAATATATAAGCAGCCGAATATGTTCGGCAAATTTTATACTTGTCCGTTCACGAGAAATACGTTCACGCACCGAATTTCGTTGAAAGCCCTCGTTACTTTTGGAATGGTGATGTATCGGATACGGGAGAGCTTTGTGCACGGTCAAAAATATTGGGAAAATGTGGGGGAATATGGAGATATGGAGATTTAGAAATGCACTCGGATATTGATACGTGGTGCTAGTTTTTAATTTTGATTATATTTTTCAGTGATTAGTTTCAGAATTTGATGTTAGTTTTATTTGGAGGCTTGCAAATTTTTTTATGTTTAGATTTCAAGATTTCTAGGTTTGCGGATTTTTACATTTCTAGATTTATAAATTTTCAGAATTCTAGATTACTTGATTTCTTATGTGTGAATATTTCTGTGCGTGTATCACATATGCTATTATACACGATTCATAAATATATGCATATATACACTACATGTATATCACAGTATGTAACTATTTTCTCTACACATACATACACATGTGTATATGTAAAAATACACATACGCATATGCTTACTTCCTATACGTATATTGTCACATATGTACTATTATACCTTAGTAACATATAAAATAATATTATTATAAATTTATATCACTTCTTTCATTACCTAAATGAAAAGCAAAAGACGAATTGCAAGATGAGACTTTCGTAATTAAGACAAATTTCGTAATTTAGAATGGCAAGTCCCTTAAAAAAAGAAAGTAGAATAAACTGCCGGCTAATTACAGGAAGCTAGATGATCGTAGAATTATTTGACCGGAAATCGGAGGCAGTAGACGTCGAGTTTTATCCTTCCGGTCGAACGACGATCTCATCCGGGCGATTTTTAATCGAGCCACCCTTGGATCAGCCTTTCTCGCACTCGCAAAGCGTTTTCCAGCAAATTCTTTCGATCCATTTTGTTTCTGTCACCCCTCCACTCTCGTTTCTCGCGAGAGTTGAAAAATCACTTGATGCTACACCTTCTCTGACCATCTCCGATCAGATAATCGATAAATTTTCATCCGTTGCAGAAATTAAATTGTGAGAACACGAGAATAAATTGAGCTATTACGAGGAAAGCTGGGATTAAGTAGAATACGGGGATAAAGAATGATCGGACAAGATAAAGCAAGAGAAGATACATCAGCGGCAGTACACAAAAGCAGAATTTGATGGTCAGAGAATTGCGGTAGAATCTTGAACACAGATTGAAAGAGAAAGAAAATTGCAAGACAATTTCTTGCCAATTACTAGACAAGTTCTTTTTTATTTATGAACGTAAATAACGAAGCTAAAAATAAAAAATAAATTGAATTGAAAAATTCATAAAAATGCAAATATTGATAAAAGAGTAATAAAAATTGTGTAGAACACAAAATGTGAAATATAACAAATGTGATTTGAAATTTAAATCGTCACTTTATTTATATTTCCGTATTAACCTAGATCTGTCTTGTCTCCCCGAAAAAATGGCACAAAATATTTAATACGATTCATTTGTTACAATTCTGGAATATCCAGGTTAAAAAGATAAATTTCCCAAAAAAATGGTACTTTATAATTTCATTTAAACGAATGTAAATTGAATAAAATAAAAGCACATTTGTCTGTTTGAGTCTCTTGTATTTAATCAAGTGAAACAGATTTGGTTCCATAAATCAATTTCAGTAGCGACATAATAATTATTCATTGTTAGTCATTTACCCTCTAATTAATTTTACATCCCCAATTTATTAACGTGATTTGCGACGAATAAATTGGTGATTTCGTGACGTTTATTTCATTGTTCGAAAGACAGTTGTTTCGAAACAACTGTTGGTCAAAGCGAAAATTCGTTTCGTCGACAGAAACCGGATTTCCGGACTCTATTTTCTCGGAGATGCTTCTGTGTACGACCATCCGCAACTTCGTTACGTTCTGTTACCACAAAACGAAGTATGCTCTATATTTTCTCTTGTGAAATCATCCATGGCGGATTTCTGATCCGATACGCGTTCGTGATGCTGGGAAACCATTTTGTCTTAGTCGTTTCTGTGCTTTTGTAGCATTGATATCTTCAGTTTTCACAGAAAATATGAGAGAATGCTTATTTTATTTGGGGGAGGGGAAGTAAATATTTGAAAATTTGTGGGTTTGGTCATTTGGGCATTTTAAGATTTGGTGGTAATTTAGGAATTTCAAGATTTGCTCATTGTGGATTTCAAGATTTAGTCATTTGAGGATTTCAAGGTTTGATAATTTAGAGATGACGAGATTTAGTGACTTGAGGATTTCAAGATTTGGTAATTTGGAGATTCCAAAATTTAGACATTTAGGAACTTCAAGATTTGCAGACTTGAACATTTAAATAAAATTTGAAAGTTTGAAAAGTTGAGAAAGTATGGTATTTCAAACAATATAAATTGAGAAATGTAGAATGTCTGAAAGTGTGAATTTCGAGATTAGATAATTCGGTAATTCCGAAATATAATGATAGAGAAGCAGCATTTTAATAATTCATCGATCAATGCTACGATTAATGCAACCTGATAGAGTACTAACACGTTAAACACTCTATCGTGCATACTGTACGTGTTCAACTATGAATAACGCTTCGAAGCAGCACGAATGCAACGCGAACTAACCAGATTAGTATTTGCTGAAACCCAGGGCGGACCACAAGCTCGATAGTATGCACCATACCTAAATGATTTATAGACTAATTAATATACTTCATCAATCGATTTCAATCACTTAAAAACATATAAAATTGAAAATTTGTACAGTCCAAAAATTCGAATACTCAATCACGTACAAATAATAAAGTCCAAATGATCCACCAGTGGACTAAACAATCCAGGTCCAAGCACGCGAAGTTTTATTCAATCAAGCATTTCCTGACGAAGCAAGCTCGAATATTACCAGCTGCCCAAGAGAATACAACGCATCATCCTCGAGGGCAACCTAGCAACGTTCTACGTGATCTCGCGATGATCTATGAACTGTTAACGCTCCGTGCGGAGGCAAAGACGAAGGATCACATTGTTAGCTTTTCAACCGTGAAGGTGTTGGTTGATACACAGTCGGTCCCAGGGCCGTGCAGAAAAGGCAGTGCCCGATACGTGACCAGAGTGTCAAAACGTTCAGGCAACCTTTCAAAAATCCTCTCCCTTTTTCCGCTTCTTTATCGTCCCTGTCGCTTTCCGACACGCGGACCAACCGATCCACCGTGTTAATCACCGACGTTTGCTGCAAGCTCCGTGTCCTCTCGCCAGTGATTTTTTACCGGATCGTCGCTGATTAGAGACTACATTCGCGCCACGTCGCACTTTTTATCAGAGTTTATGGCCGGCGCGGCTCGAGATTTCTCTTTATAAAGCTCACGGCTATATCGCGTTTTAAGCGCGAAATCTACTACTCGCCTTTTTTCCGTTCGGGAACTGATCGCAATCTGCGTTCGTGCGAGAAACACTTTACTTTTCACGCTGCACTTGAATTGATTGGGGGAATTCAATTTTTTTCCGGTGATACATTATGCAATTTTATTTTTTACTTTATATAAGTGGTATTTATATTTTTTTTTAAGATACTCTTCAATGTATACTTTTAGGTTAAAGTAGGTTTCAAATCGAGGTAGTTCAATTTACGAATTGCTATATTTTTATGAATGTAAAAATTGCTCCATTTCTATTAATATAAAAATTGCTGGATTTTTATGAATGTAAAAATTGCACCATTTTTATTAATATAAGAATTGCTGCATTTTTATTAATATAAAAATTGCTGAATCTTTATTAATATAAAAATTGCTGGATCTTTATTAATATAAGAATTGCTGCATTTTTATTAATACAAGAATTGCTGCATTTTTATTAATATCAAAATTGCTGGATTTTTATTAATATAAAAATTGCTCCATTTTGATTACCATAAAAAATGCTGCATTTCTATTAACGTAAGAATTGCACCATTTCATAGGACAATTAAATTGACTGTTTTTAATTCAGCCAAGAAGGTACATAATTAAAGCGAATTAAACTAAAATTGAAATTGAACACTCACCACCGAGAAGGAATAATCCACAAGCGACCAGGGTTCTATGATCCGAACAACAGTGTCCAATTAAAGCTGAGATCGTGGCAGCAAGGACCAGTATCAGTGCTACTATTTGAAACGGGGCTGAAATCCTGAAACAAACCCATGTTACGTTAGTCAATTTTATTTACAAATGATTAAAATATAAATTGCACTCATTTTCTGTTACAAAATTATATTGTTGGTCATTTCATTTTTATTGGAATTTCATCTTTCTTTCAGAACCCTACATTACATTTCATTTCAAATTCTTATATTTCATTTTAAATCATGAAATTCATGAAAATCATATATTGTACAAACATGTGTATAACAAATTTCATAATGAACCAGCAAATTTAAAATCTCGCTAATTTTCAAAACTGCCAAAAATCCAATAACTTGTTGGATAATTAATATCATTTAACAGCACTCTTTAATAATAAATATCAGTGAACATCGAATTTTTACAAAATAGAAGGGTTGAAAATATTTTAGTGAACATTTCAAATATACAACTTTAAGAATAAAATTAAGATTAAAGCGAGTCTGCAAGATTTTTAATCAACAAAATCCTCCCCGTTCTCAGTTGCACGTGGATTACAAGTTATCTCCGAGTGTTCCCTTCGGCATAGTTAAACGCGATACTCCACGACCGTTCGCCTCAACAAGACACGCGTCGTTCGGGGATGAAAATTGATGTTACCATCATCTGTCACGGCAGTTCGGAACTTTCCCGAGACGAAGACAGAGGAGGTTAATCAAGATTTTCGCGGAAACTGGAGTTCCAGGTGACACGCGAATTCGATCATGTCCTCTAAAATTTTCATCGACTTCGAAAGCTCAAACTTCTTCGTGTCGAATTCTTGAGGGCTTAGATTTTAAAGATTAAGAAGTATAAATATGAGAATCTAAGGATTTGTGAATTCACTGCTTAGTAAGTCCATGATCCCCAAGTTGCCTGTCAAATCCCAAAATTCTCCTACCATAAATTCCAAAATTTTCATCCCCCCAATAATTCCCCCAAAATCAGAGCAGAATTTATCCCGTTAGTTACGAAACCAGGAAGGAAAGATACGTTTTCGACACGCGTTTTCGCGGTGCGCAGTCAAAGATTCTGCAGCTGCATGAAAATATGAAGGTAGGCAACGCTTGAAGGAACGCCCCATTACCCGTCGCCGGGTCTCTCTCCCTTTTTAGCCGTCCGCCAGACATTTTCAACGATACCCGACCATCATGCTCAGCGGATTAAAAGAGCCGTTTTGAATTCGAAACATCCGAACGATGATCCACGCTCTATTGACTCGGAGTGGTGGAAATCTGGAATATGTTTTTCCCAGATATACAGCACGCCGTATGATGTATTGCGCCGGATAAATGGATTTTCCTTTCGTGCGACTTCGGAATTATTGCTGCAACGCTGTTTCGGCATGCCGGGATTTTCGGGTGAATGATGTGAAACGGGATCGTGATAATACCTTTTTTCGCCTATTCAGTTCACGAACACCTGTATCGGCGACTGACAGTCCTATCTGCGCTACCAGTTGACACTTTTATTTTATTTCTTGTAATAGAAACTTTTTTTACCCTTTGACTTATCGTGTCACTCGTCACATTACGGTCAAAATTATATTCGCTGTTTGTTCAATAATTTGCATAAAGGATACCTACGTTCAAAATATAACATTTCAATTTTCTTTATTTTAACGTTGTAATAATTTGTTAGGGGTTAACCTCAAATATAGACGCTTGTTATTTTATCATTTTTACTGTAGATCTGTTACAAATGTGGTAACCTAACCTCAACTCTAGACATTTGTTATTTTATCATTTTTACTGTAGGTCTGCTACAAACTTTATAACCTAACCTCAACTGTAGGTACTTCCTATTTTGTCATTTTTACTGTAGGTCTGTTATAAACTTTGTAATCTAACATCAGCTATAGACATTTGTTATTTTATCATTTTTACTATAAATTGTAGTATGTACAATGGCGGCCATAAAATTCTTGATCACAAAAGGTAATGCAATTTCATCCATGGTATCTGATTAAAATCGACTAAACTTTCGCAACGAAAAATAAATAAATTGAAGTGGCACTCGCCGGAAGCAAAAATCCCGTCCGACATTTATATTGACGATATTAATTCCCGTTCGAACGGTTGGCAGCGTGATTACGTTTTAATCAAGCCCGTGTCTCATAAACGTCGCCTGTAGCGCCTCATTCTTCGTCATTCGCAATAGCTGCCACACCTCGATATAATGACGTCGATGACACACCGTGTACGCGATTCATCGTCAAATCGCCGTTTATTTCCCGCCGGTAACTAGCACCATTCCAACAAATTCAAATCGACTCTCTATTTTTATTGCTCTCTAAATAACTGCCGTAGGATCTGCATAGTCGAAATTTATGAAATTGTTAAGTTATAGAACTTTCATTATTTGCAAAATTACGCGTTGAACAAATTGAAATATTTCAATAATTTAGGGTGCACATATGTATAAAGCAAAATTGATAATTTTTTATCATTTTAACATCAAGTTTCGTTCCATTAATTTTTTACGCTTTATCATTTATTTGATGAATATATGTTGTTCCTTCACATAAATATTTTTATTTGAATTTAAGGATGAAATGAAAAGGATCTAAAAACGAGAAGCCATCGAGAAATTATGAAATCGGCATTCAGATGATCGACGTAGTTCGTGTGAAATGATCTCCAAAACTCGAGAGTCTGAGGGGGTTAGGGGTTGGTTCGAGGGAACAGCATCCCTTACTGCGAGACGCGTCGTTACCCAGCATGCTCCATTTACCAGGATAGCTACGAATACGTGTATTACAGCCAGGGTATCGAAATTCCCTACCTCTGGACTGCCATGTCCTCCGCCATTTTACCTGCAACGACAACCCTTCGCGATACGACCATCCGATGCGCCTCGCGGACAGAATTTTCCCGAAATATCTCTGTCTGTCACTAAGTTTTCACCAGCGAAATTCACCGAATTTTCGCTAGATTTTCCGTGCTGTTCCCGTCCGGCATTTTCTGCCTAATGCCTCTATTTTTTTTCCCGTTCGCGCGAGCCAACGTTTGTTGATGAAAAGTTCGGCCGCGCGAAACTTTGTTCAGGAATTCCTGGAACGTCACGATCGGTAAATATTTCCGCTGTTTTAAAATGTCTAAACGCGTTACGAGACCGGTATTAAATTTCGAATGCTGATTTGGGAATTCGGTGATTCGGGGAGGGGAATGTTTAATTGGGAAATTGAGATTTGGGGGCTTAGAAATTCGGGGTTGAGAGGGTTGGAATTTTAGTGTTTGGGGAGATGGAAATTTGGGAAATGTAGAATCTGAGGTTTGGGAATTTGGGGAATTAGAAATTTGGAAAATGTGAAATTTAGGGGTTGAGAGTTTTGGAATTTAAGAATTTGGGGAAATAGAAATTGAGAAATTTCAGAATCAAGAACCTAAAAACTAAAAAATTGTAAAATTTGTAATTTCAGTCTTTAGACAACTGCAGACAAAATTTAAAAGATTTAACAATTTGAGCCACAAAGGTCCAAATAACCATAAATTCTGTATCTTGCAACTGTTCATCAAAATACCATAAATCAGTGGTTTCGAGTGATATTCTCACCCAGCGTTACCAGGGAAACTCAATTTCCAGCCAACCACCTAAGCACGAATGAATTGTTTAACTGAAATCCTATCAAGCATCGCTCGAGTTAACGATTCAAATCGTATTTGCATTATTAAGCGATCAATTTGACGCGACGAGGATCTCCATGCGATCCTTTTTTTCCTCTTCTTTTCGCTGCCAATTCCATTGGCTGTTTATGAAGAACGGCGGTCGAAAAGGGAACGCGAGATGACAATAAACCATTTTGCTTTGAGCACTTATTTCCCACTATCTTGCGTGCTCGACACTCGTCATTAAATTCCTGTACTGCTCTCGCGTTACTTCCATTCGATTTCATTAGACTCATTTAATGATCGAGTAATTTCCAGAGATTCAATTATCACTCTTGGAACTGTGCCGTTCTTTGAGGAACCTCTTTGAAATCGTGATACGTCAACGACTCTTTGCAATTGTTAAGAAAATGTGTTACGATTAAAATTTTATAAGTGTTATACTGTGTTGTAGATCTGAAGAATTTGTAGATGGGTCATATTGACCCTGCTGTAATCTAGAAAATTTATAAATAAGAAAATTTGCAAATTAGAAAACTTGAGAATTTGAAAATTTATAAACTAGCAAAATTTATAAATCAGAAAATTTTCAAACTAGAAAATTTAGCAATTTGAAAATCTGTAATCCAGAAAATTTGTAAACTAAAAAATGTATAAACCAGAAAATTGATAACTTTAAAAATGATGAAGTTGCAAATTCCTATCCGAAGTAAAAATCGCACCTAAGCATTCAGGATTTCGTTCCAACGGTCCCTATTTTTCCCTTCTCGAGAAATGGAGCACGTAAAAGCGTGTAAACGTAAGAAACGAGCACGTTAAAGTTCAAACGCAACGTAATTCGGACAGTTACAGAAGTTGGAACGTCGAACGCATGAAATTCCGCGTAACGATATTGGAAAAAGCGAAACTCTAGTTCGATTTTGCTGAATTTTCATCAGCCACTTCATACGTTATTATAACTTTGCTAAAACGCGAACAAATAGAAAATAATATTCCAGTGTTCATACTTCTAATTGATCAACTTTAACCAATACATTTATTTCCCGGAAAAGTCGAGTTTAAAAACGCTTTTGTCTCGCAACAAATTATTTCCGCGAGACAGTCGAAGACAAGTTTCCAATATCGAACATCGCAATCGAATTACGTTCGATCGTGTCTCAAATTTGAGAGATTGCGTCTCGCAGAATGCGATTAGCAAAATATCCAGGGTGAAGTAATTAAGCGATTGTTTGAAGAAGGTTTCCTCTTTTAAACAGAACGAGCAAATTCGCAGGAAATATTGAAAACTCGACGAAGGAAACTTTGTTAAAAGTTATCGAACCATTTACAAAATTACCGGTAGAAAGTTATGTCGTGACACATTATCGAGCCATCGGACTTTAATGTGCGAGGGAAAAAACGGTGCATTAAATGAAGTAGGACGAGTGAAAAAAAACACGAAGTCGCATTGCACAGAAACACGCGTTTTCGCGAACAACGCTACCGGGTGCCTTTTAATTAACAACGCGTGAAACAACCCTCCGTCCCGACATGGTTGTTACGTGGTCGTACTGCAGAAAGCCTGATTCTACTTATGCGAACAGGGAAACAATCTTTTTTCGCACCTAGATTGCACCACGGTTTCGAAATCTCTGATTACTACATCAAGAATTAATTTATTCATTGAAACTAAAATTTTTCTCTATCATGAATGATATGAAGAATTTTTTAATTTTCATGTATCAGTTGAAGATTAATAGGCAAATAGGACACTTTTGTAATTAATTTTCTTTCAATTTTAATTAATACTCACAAGTTGAAATAATTAACACAGTAATGTTTTTAATCGAGACACGTTAATCCTGACGTTTAATTAAATTATTTATGGCAGATACAAATGAAAGTTTGAAGTCTTTTAACGTTGACTATATTCGCAGATTAAAAGATGAAATTTAAAGATGAAGTACTTTGAGTAGATCAAAATGTCAAATGCAAAGTCAAAGATTAAAGCAGGTCTTTAAGTTACCTGGAATTAAATTTCAAATTAAAAATGATAAAATATGTATAAAACTCTTGTGTAGTGCACATAATTTAAGTATAATGTAGTTTTTTAATTATCCAATTTTAATCAAGTTAATCGATGACAGGATTATTCCTATCGATATCGGCGATCAAGGATTGATATCGAACAAAACAGAAATGACAAAGAGAAATCGCGTATAATTAACTCGCTCTCGAATAATTATCAACGTAATCTCAAATATTTAACGGACACCAACGATCAGTGATTCACACCTGACCGATGCCATGCAGTACAATTAATCAGATTATTACACAGCAATTAACGGTTCAACAAAGGGGCAATCACGATCGTATAACAAACGGGAAATTAACTGAGCGTGCACCACACAAGATGTTCTCTGACAAAGTACCGAATACGTGTACCGAAAAGAAAATATACTAGAGTAATATTGACAGAATATATTTAACATCAGAAGAAAGTACCTATTTATTACTGAAAATAAGAACTTACTGAAAGAAGGAATTTATCTTATGACATGAAAAAAACTTCTTAATAAAACAAAGAACTTATTACTAAAAAAAGTGATCTAGTTACAACTGTAGGAAAGAACCTAACCTAAAACCGAAAGAACATTGAAGGACATAACTAATACTGAAAGAAAAAACCTTACTACAAAGAAAAATCTACCTAATGTTGGAAAAAAGAACTTAATACCGAAAGAAAGAACGTAACCTAAAACCGAAAGAAAGACCCTCTAATCAAATACCGAAAGAAAGAACCTAACCTAAAATCAAAAGAAGCTAACCACATAGCCAATCCACATGTGTCCTCCGAACCTTGTCTCTCTAAATTCCAGCTGAGTTAACCTCTCCACGCCTAACCGCAGGATAATCGTCGAATTCAGTTAATTGTCAATTGTAATAGCCAAGTAAAACGAAGAGTACAATGATTGATTATATCGCGAAGGAGTGGATCAAAGTTAGCCAAGTCGAGAGGAGAATCAACAATTCGGTCAGAGTCCAGGTTGGCTAGGGTCTCGTTAATAACCGGCCGTTGTCACAGTAAATAACAATAAAACTCTATTAATGTGCTGGTACGACTAGTTACCGGGCTTGGCAGTTGGCCAGAAACATACCGGCACGGCTATTCACCCCATGCTCAGGATAGGGTGGCAACACCCTCGGATCCAGCTGCTGTTGTTGCTACCAGCTCTCGCATACCTCACTGCCCGTATGTAATGCAGCACGGTTATGCAGTATTACACACTGCAATGGTTCCTCTCGCTTTAACGCTCTATCCCTCGGGAATCGACCGGTAACGAGATGCACGAGACGCACCGCGAAATTCTACATATCGAACGGTTTCGAACCGACTTTCGACCGACTGCTTTTTACACTCTAGAGAATTCACTGTTCTTTATATTAGTGTACAAGTTTTGTACTGGTGGTCACCTAGAATTAGGTAGCATCGAAGTGCGTCTTCAGGTGCGTCATGGAACTACTCACTGCTACAATTTTAAAACAAATAAAGTATGTGCGTTGTCAGAGACCCTTGATTTTGAAAATTATGGGAGGTCTTAATCGTCAAATTTTTCAAATTCGAGTAACTTTTATTAGTTTAACTGTGTGCAGGCTCTTACAAGCACAAGAAATAATTCTAGGTTTTATTTTTTATCATAGAAGATAATACGTTTTCGATCTTTCTCAAGATTTCCCAAATCTGCAAATACCTAACCTAACTATGAATTATAAATTAAATAATAAATTTTCAATAAAGTACACGTTTAACTAGCCAAAGATCACGTAAAAGATAGCTGTCTCCTTTTTATTTACACGAACCTCCTGCAGCAATCAAGAACTCTTTGAGCTCAAAGAAGTCAGGGCGTCGAATTTAGCATGTTAGGTGCTCTCAGACCTCTCGGTTTAAGAATTCTGTTTGCGCGAGCAGAGATCGTTGCTTCGACGTGCGTTTCTATTACGTCTATCTGCAGATCGTGTACTTTACAATTCATAAACGTGAAACTTCGTTTCGTTTAAATCCAATCTAAATTTCGTAGTATTTGCGGGCTCAATTTCGACTCGAATCACGCTCGGCGTGGAAGACGAGGTAAACTCTTCGAAGAAATAAATGTGTCACGGCTATATAACGTGCACCCAAAGTAGGACTATTTAACATGTACTTTCAAAGATTAGATTATGTCCATGATAGACATACACGAATTTTAATAAATTACAGAATTTTAACAAGTCTTAAAATTCTTTAAATGTTAAGTAAAATATTAGGTAACTTTGTATTATCCTGCAAAATATTAAACAAGTACTGTATTAAACTAGTAACCATACTTATAATAATTTTAACTCACTTCAAAATTATTTTGACATTTAGTATAGAATTTTTTTGTGACCTTGACAGTGACCTTGAACATTACACACGTGTGCAGACGATGACGGAGGGTGACAGACATGCGCAGTGAAGTGGGTACAATATACTCTAACAAAGTATAACTTCACTGCGCATAATTGTTACGTATGGACTGCGCATAGGTTACATATTGAACGTCAGACTTTAACTTAGCCTTTTCCACCTCCTATCATTATTAATTTACTGAGAGTAAATTTATGTTATATTTATGTAAAATTACTGAGTGAATTTATCAGTAAGAAAATGTATATTTATTAGTAAGAAAACATTCTACCAAAAGTTAGACAAGTGAAGCTTCGACCAGCAAGATAAGTGAAATATGTGAAAGATGGTTGCAAGAGAAAAAGAATATCGGTAAACGAAAAATCGATATTTCTTGTCTCTCGTTCGGATTAATTTCAATAAAATATCGCCACATTTACGAGGGGTGGATGTCCAGCATTAGCCGGATCCGCAAAAAGCGTCTAACGTCGGGCGACGGAGCGTGGAAGCCGACAATGCAAATAGAAAAAGGAGGAGTCGAACACGGTCGAGTAATTCGTCGTTCGGCAAGAGCAAAAGTTCGAGCAAGCGTTTGTTTTCTCTCGATTGCTATCGGTCCGAGGTGGAAACGGTATTTGTCGTCGGCGGCGTCCGTCAGAAAAGAAACTTCTCCCCTTCTCGTCCCTTCGGAGAATCCTTTGGTCCGAGGGCGTTTCGCTTCGATAGACCGTAAGGAAAATGGAAAAGGACCGGTTGACGTGCCACGGAAGCTGCTGCTCCTCGTTTCATCTTGCGAAATCGCATAAAGCATCCTTCGCTTCCTCTGTCTACCGCAACGACCACAATAAATGCGAGTCCAAGCAGAAAAGGAGGATCTGCCCGATCGATGCTTTATTTTACATCCTCCATAATTCTTTCGAAATCCCGATTTTATTTCGACGAAAAACGTTTTGCTATTTAAATGTCAAGATTTGGAATGCTTTCGCAAATGAGAGAAATAATGACACAGAAAAAGATTCAATTTCAAGCAGCTTAAAACCGAGGCTCTCCTTAAAACCTGGTACACTTACATTTGCTCTTATTTTATCACGAACAATGCTTTAGTGCACTTGAAAGTCTGCTTTTGAAGCCTGCACACACAAAATCCACGTTTATCCTTCCGCAACGTGAAAGCTTTTTACGTGCTACGGTTTTCATTTTCGTCTGAGGCTTTGATATTAGCCTTCTTAATTACAGCATTCTAGAATGTTAACGTGCTTTAATTTGTTTATAGGAACCTTTAGTTAAAAGGTGTGCAAACATCTTAGACTGTAATTTTCTTTAACGCATCTCTTTCACTGCATGAAAATTCTTCTTCAAAGCCTTCACAATTTAAATATTGAATTGTTATTAACTTTGTTAGTGATTTAATACTAAATGAAGTAAGGAAATTAGTACAAACACAATTTTGCATTTCAAAAAGCGCGCCATTTTTCGGCTCAGCCGAAGGTGAACAAGATGGCGGAGCGTAATTACAGTACTGGTTACAAGATTAAATCATGTATATTTTAAATACTATGAAACTTTCAAAGTAACTTGCAAAGTAAATTGCAGTTTTGTATTTTAAAAAGCGCGCCTTCAGCGCAGAACAAGATGGCGTCGTAGAGCGAAGCGTAATTAATACAGCACTGGTCACAAGATTAAATCGAGCGTAACTCGTGGTCGCGCCGAAGAGTTTCCACGACGAATAAAAGATCCTCCAGATTAATTTCCCGTTACAGTGTCTGGAATTTCCTCGTGGAGAGGCGGGCAGAGATAAAAGAAAACGCAGGAAGCAGCCTCGCGGTTCTGTTTGACGAGGACACGACAGAAATTGCGATTCGTGCTCAGCTTTACTACGGCTAAGAGAATTCCCCCGAACACCGACACCTATGAGGATTTTCTATTTCGAAAAAGGAAACCTTTTGTTTCTTCGCGAGCTGCCTGGATTTGCGGGAAAACTTTATTGAACTTCGGGATAGAGCTACGAAGAAAAGATCCCTCCGGCGAAGAATTCTTTCTTTCAACAATTTGAATGAAATGTTGATTCACTCAAGTGCTATTGCTCTGAAGAAATCGTGCTGAAATTCTTTCAGATATTATGTCCGATAAGGTACCACTTTTGACTTCGGAAAATATGTTTCAATCGGTTTTTGATGTAGTTTCATAGCAAACTTCAGAAATTTCACTTGTCGAATACTGTTAGCAAAAATGTTTAAAATTGTACTAATTTGTCAAACATTAATGAACAGCAAATTTCATGATGAACAAAATTAGTGAAATAATTTTTCACTGCACCCTCTAAAAAATGTAGCAAAAGCTGGAATTTGGTGTCAGTTCCCCAACAAATTTTGTAATAAAATATATTTGATCACTGTTTAAATTTATCCACGTTTGTCTATGTGTGTCCATATTTGTCCATGTCAGTCCATGTTTGTCCTCGTCTATACTTGACCATGTACCACATGTGTCTATATTTGCCAATTCTATGCATATTTGTCAACGTGTGTGTCTATTTATGCTTACATACATATGTTCATTCTAGTTGGACTAATATAAATCATGCATTCGGTTAAATAAAATTTGCATGCGAGTAATATGGAAGTTCGATTTCCCTCAATCGTCCCTGGAAGTACGCTTCAGACTGAATACTCGAACCCCCCGACGCAAAGAACTCGTTGAAATATTTTCCCTGGAACTTCTTAATGTCTTTCCAACCCGTGGCTCGATAAAAACCGTTTTATTAACACACTCGCGATATCCGGGAAAGCGATTTCTATCGAATATCCCGAATGAACGTCAATGCAAAAGAGAGTTTACCCGGGTGTTCGACAGTCCCCGATATATAAACCCTCATCATCGCGCCCTTCTCCTAACAGCTCGCTGCTTTATTTCACGGTGCGCTGCACTCGGCTTTGCTTTTTCTTCGCGAGTGCATTAATGGCACCGGATGCAGGTTACACGAGCTACCTAGAGTACTCGTCCAAGTGCCGTTTGGAAGTGTTTATCGCTGGATTAGCAATTCTATTGCCCGTAACGTTCTTTCCGTGCTCCACTTGGTTGCCGAGGGAAAAGAAACCGCACGCGCGACTTAATGGAAAAACTTGTCCTATTGAATTCGCAGAGATGACACACAGATACCGTGCTAGTCATTTTGTTTGCAATATCTGACCGATATTTTTTCGGGTGAGGGTTTGTGTATTTATTGCTGTTTCATTCTTAAACATTCTATCGTCACGTAATGTTTTTAATGAGTTCGTATTTACTGTGTATATTCAAGTATTTTGTATCTGCATATCGTTGTACGTGTTATACTTCCATATGCTGTACCTTTACATGTATCTCTATATGCCGTGTCTCCACGCGGTATATCTCCACGCGCCATATCTCCCCTCTGAAGCAGTATATTCTTAGAAGCATGCATCGATTATAACTTAATGTAAACATCGAAGCAAAAATCGAGATCCGAAGCACTCCCCAACGATAAACTCGCCACTTCTTCGCATAATCAGATCGCGCATAAAATTCAATGCTCGCCGTTGCCAAGATCTGAGTCCACGTTGTCGGTCGGCAGCAATGCGCTTTATTACTACTAAACAAACCGCACTAGGCAGTATATTACTAGTGGACGGGTCTGATATATTACTAGGATGGTCTTGCCAACCCACCGTCCAATACGAACCACCTCTCGACACGTCGCTTTTCCTTCCAGCCCAAAAACTATTAATTTTCCTCTCCGATCTCCCTCCGCCCTGGATAATTTAATTTGCGGTTAGTTTGCTCGATTATATCGAGCCTGTCGTTGTAGCGATATTATCGATAATAACGCAACAAGCTTGTCAAATATTTACATGTTCGGTGTTCCGTTTTCGAAATGTATTTACACGCGATGGCTTCGTACAGAGAATGTACTAATCTTTTGATCAATATTTCTGGCTAATCTTCCTTTAGCTTATGGTGTTAATTCATTCATTACGCGGCTTAAACTTGTACAATTACACGTGTAGAGAATTAATCGCATAGAACGCGTATGAAATATTTTATGTTCGGAAGGCAAGCTCAATAAACGGAATCAAATTATGCCATTGAGCGTTAAAACCTTGCAGTAGTATGATTTTATGTGATCAGTTTGATATTAATTTAGCATCTAACCTTATGTTCACTCCATCTTACGTAAGTTGTATAACATCAAATGTATTTAAAACCTCGTTAGTTCCTAAAATCAGTAGTATGGGTCAACGTTTACCGAACATCAGTAGTATGAGTCAATGTCTACTTCCAATCTTTATTACGTAAGTGGTAGAGCATCAAATGTATTTGAAATCTTGCTTAATTCCTAAAGTAGTACGAGTCAACGTTTAGCGAATGTCAGTAGTACGAGTCAAGGTCTATCTAAAGTCAGTAGTACGAGTAAACGATTCAGTCGTCCACAATTGAATCTTCCTTCAGCTTTCGACGAAAAGGGATGAATTTTTTACATGGCAAATTCTTATCACTCTCATTAAATGGAAGTAACGTTGGGAAATAAGTCGTGATATTAACGGCGTGTATTCGAAACGGTGACTAGTTTCTTTGAATCCGGTAATGGAAGGTCTTCGGTAGTTATATCGAGAAAACGTTCTTCCGTCCATTTACATTCTCAATTATTCCGCGATGCGAAATTCTCGAGCGCGCCGCATCTTAATTACCGGCAAGTGGGGCACCGCGTAACTTAAACGCTTCAAAATTAGACTCCCCTGTCCCGACAGCCCGAATCGCGTGCCCTTTCCTTTATTTCTTTGCCCCGAACTTTATTTCTCTTTCCGCCTGTGTTGGCTCGGTTTTCAAGCGATTCTAACCCCTCGCTACGGAATTGCAACACAACTCTTTCCCTGCCGCCCCTCGACCCATGAAAAATACGCTTTAAGCGTCTTCCAAACGCGGTAAAATGCATTCACCGTTGCCTTCTCTGTGAATCTAAGGAAACGTTTCCTTTGGATCGTTTAAAAAAAAACACACACACACACAGCATCGTAGAGAGCCTTGCATCGAAGCCAGAAACGCCAATTAAAGTAAAAACGTGAAGAGGAAGTTTTTCGCGAAAGTCTCAAGTATTTTCGTTGATCCTGCACTTTAAAGAGCTGAATTTCTCTGCAAATTTTTCTGGTTTCATAATGTTCATCGTAGTATGTGCTAACGTAAGCTTCTGCAACTTCGAATCACCGAAAGCGGTTCAGAAACTGTCTGAATTATGGAAGCAGTTTTTGCTGTTTCGTTTTTCGGCAAGAGATTAAATCTTCACACGATTGCACTGCACGATTGAAATTCTAAGTTATTGTTAAATTTTTGTGAATTGCAGAATTAGAAATTTATAAGGATCGTATGTTTGTAAATAATGTGCAGGGTCAACTTAAGCGTGTAAATCACAGTGGTATTAAACACGTCATTTTAGTTTGTACGATTAATAATGTCGTTCCATTTAATTGAACAAGCCGGAAATTGGAAGCAATACCGTTTTCTCTGGCAACAGGCTATCGCATGGCGCATAATCCGCGGTTTAACCAATAATTAATAACGCTATCTTAACTCCCCAGATATTCAATCGGATACATTCTGCAGCGGCCAGAAATGAACGGAATGTTGGAACAATATAACGAATTCCGGATGCTCCGCAGCGAATCGATACAATCATATGTACGAATAATATCCTATTTACTTAAAACTGCAACACGCTTGGTGTACCACGTTGTAAACCGTTTTGCACTAATTACTTTCGTTAATCCGTTCGGGGGGGAAATTCCGAGGTTACGAAATTATCCGGAGAATTTTTATGCGGCCGGCCGTGATGGATGCGATACGTTTTTCATCGCGAATAAATTGCACGCGATATTATACGAGTCTATGATTAATGTGGACAAGTTACGGCCTCATTGTTGAACTGTGACGTAACTGCACGAACAGATGTTTACAAATTTCTACGTCTACAGATTTTTAGGCACTTGAATTGAAATATTCACAAATTTTTAGATTTAAAAATTTCGGTAAGTTGATGATTTTGTAAGGGTATTTAAAAGTGTGGAAATTTAGGAATTGAGAAATACAGGAATATGGAAATGTAGGACCTTGAAATTTGAGAAATTTGTACAGCTAGAAATTGAAAAACTTAAAAATGTAGAAATTTAGAGATCTAGAATTTTGAAAACCCAGAAATGTAAAAATCTAGGAATCTAAGAATTTCAAAATCTAAGAATCTAAAAATGCAGAAATCTGGAAAACATCGGTTAAAATATTGGAAAATTCCTGTGGGCAAAATGAGCAGGATAAGCTCGCAGGTATCCGTGTTGAAATTACTTCTCACGCAACAGCTCAAACTCGCTTGATATTCCGGTTCGTACGTAATCTAGGCACCGTTATGCATTTCCATTGGCTACTTGATACAAGCTTCATATTCTACTAGACTACTGAAAATGCATGAAATCTGGTACAGGCTTTACTTCCGTTCACGACCTTGTCCTCCGAGACAATCAAACTTTTGTGATACATACCTTTCATCAAATATTTACAAACATATTTTATATTCACATCCAACTTTACAAATTTTCAAAATAACGCTTCAAGCTATCAAACTCCCAAATTCGAAATCTTCAAAATCTGAAGGTGTAGCAATTACTAAAACTATTACTACTCGATAAATTCAATGACTATCGAAGAATTAGAAAATGAAATATTTTGCAAATACAAATTTGCGATGAAATTTTATGATCGTCAATTACAAGCTTTCTCCCAATTTACCCCACCAAATAATTCTCGAAGCACAAAAAATTGCAGAAATTCAGTGTCGTTAAATTGTCAGTATATTCTCCTCCGGATTACTGCTGATATCAAGCACAGAAGTGAATTACCGTTGACAAATTCTCCGTCCGCTGTAAATACGCGGTCATGACGAATGTCCCGTTTATTTTTATTATTATTAACGCACCTTTTTTCCCGGCGTGTGTCAAGCTTCCATTTTGCGAGTCGTAAAAGCAGCCAGGCAGTTGAACGACACGCTGGCAGATGACACTTAAAAGCGTGAACCGGCGACATAGCTCAACTTTCTCGGGGATGGAACTTTCGGAACGTTTATGGCGTTTTGGGCAACTCGACGACAAACTGTCCACCGTTAATAATAACTGCGTCCTCCATGGGAGGCCATTAGCGACCGTTGAAAGGAGACATTTAATAATTTACGCGTTTACCACCGCTGTCATCTCAACGCTGTTCGACCATTTTTATCAAATTTCTCTCCTTGGTTTGCATATTTGCTGTCCCAGAAAAATTAACCGTCCCTTTCGTGAAATCGTTTCGGAAGAAATTCAACGTTGCAACGTACTTTTATCGAGAGAGATTTCGAATTGAAAGCAGGCTGACACGCTTCAGCGAAACCAACGTTTCCCGGTAATGCTAAAATCCAGCGGAATGTTTCAATTGTCTGCGTACCTTGCTGCTGTTCCACGTCTGATCCTTATAATCTATTACTACTGTCGCTCTGTTCCTGCTCTGTCTGTTACCACGCTGCGAAATCCCGCTTCGAAAATAATTGCCGTCTAATATACATCGGACTTTCTACACCTCTTCAAACTCAGTGCCTTCAATTGTTTACACTTCTGACGCTGTTCTTTGATCACCAGACAGTTTTGATTAAGAGTAAACATAAAACGCGCTTGCAGTAATTTTCCTGAAGCTTTCACCTTTAAATTGATGTATCATAAGTGGTATTTCGATATACTTTTCTGTCATGAAATTCCAGATGCACCTTACAAAGTGCACTTAGTATCCCAATTAATAGGACGATGTCCACATTAATTCGTCGGCCATTTTGTATTGCGAAAACATACAAAACCTTTTAACAGCCATTTTCCTGGCACTTCAAGCTTTAAATTGATGTGTCACAAGTGTCCTTCCGTTACACTTTTCTGTCATGAAATTCTGATTTACGATGAGGTGTACCACGTCTGACTCATTACGTACTTGTACTACTTGCTGCTACTTTTTATTGTATTCTACTGATATATGACAACTTTTGATTTACAAATAGGCAAAATTAAAATATAGTTAACATACTCAGTTCTCTTACTGAAAAAGTTATTTTCTATCACAGTTAAACCCTCTGACACAAAGTGCGAAAATGTGCGATGGTCAGAATATTGTATTAAAAATTGAGTGAACAGTGCGTTAATTAAAACGAGAGCCGAAAGTTATCCATCAAGTGACAAAGAAGTCGATGAAAATAGGAAGTTGAGCGAGTTTCCGGTGGATTCGTTAATTTCCGCGTAAACCACGACTTACATCGCGCAGATTGCAGCCGGGCTCGTTGATCAACAAGCAAAAACTGCAGCCACCGTCGCAACCGAGCCACCAAACGCTCTATTAGAGTCCCGTAAACAAATAAAACCACCGTGCTCTGAATGTCACGAGGTTTTTTCCCCCGATGGTAGCTGGAAAATGCTTTAATTTTCCGTCCGCGATTCCAGCCGCGTTTTTTTCCTCGCGTCATCAACGCGGCTACGTTGTGCACCGCGGAAACAACTGTCTGCTAGCCTCCTGCTCGTTTTACACCTCCCTCTGCGAACATCTGCCGTCATTCAAACTGGAAAATCAGGAAGCTCTTCTTTTCGAAATATTGGGAGGGCGATGGGAATTAATTATCGAACAGCGTTTCTTTCTCGTATTGGAATACCTTGGGTTTTCAATTATTTTCGTAGTTTTGATATTTGATCATGTAAAACACATATGTAGTCTTTTTTGTCGAGCTTTGACCTTTAGATCGATGTGTCATAAGTGGTATTTTGAGATACTTTTCTGTCATGAAATTTCATTCGATGTTATGTCAAACTTACAGAAATGTGCATTTTGTCAGTGTCTATATTTTTTGTTCACTTCAAGTAACTACCAGCCAATTTGTGTTACGTATATTCGAGAAAGCTTTATACTCCCGTTTTACCGAAGCTTTAAGCTTTAAATCGATGTATCATAAGTGGTATTTCGAGATACTTTTCTGTCATGAAATTCCACCAGATGTATACACCTTACTAAGTGCACTACCCAATTAATGATATCCATTTTAATTCGTCGGCCATTTTGTACGGCGAAAACATACAAAACCTTTTAAGAGCCATTTTCCTGGCACTTTAAGCTTTAAATTGATGTATCACAAGTGTCTCTTCGTTACACTTTTCTGTCATGAAATTCTGATTTACGATGAGGTGTACTATGTCTGACTAATTACGTACTCATACTACTTACTGCTACTGATATTTGTTTAACTACTATTCCACAGATGACAAATATGTATTGTACCAACTTATTAACTATAACAGTGAATTTTTAACGTATTCTAAGTATATTGAGTATTATTCCTTAAATGTTCACGGCAGCAATAAAATGGTGATGTAAGAAACAGTTGACAGATTCGATGATTGCACAAGGAACTATCGGCAGAATATTATTTCCTGTTTCCACAGAATTTCTTCAATTTCCCCGATAACAAAGTGGAGATGGATTTCCACACATTCTTCGGGAAAGCGGCGCGAGACAAGCGAAAGCAGATATTCGTTTCCCTCAACCACAGATTCCACAAACATTTCACGCGGATGCATAACGCGTGCATCGCCGCAGCAGCGTTACAATGCAGCGTTTGTTGAATGCGCTATCTCAGAAAGCAAACCACGGAAGCAGAAGATATCCTTTATCGACCGGAAGTAGTCGCAAGGTTTAGGCGCAGCGGTACAGAATGTCGAATCTCCAGAAATTCGTGCGATTACACGTCCAATCTTGCGAGCGCTAATTTTCGCGTAATTTTGCAAATTAATACACCTTAATCGCGCAGGAAGTTTACCTGTCAAGTTACACACGTCCGAAAATATCGATATCAAAGAACTTCAATCACGGATAAATTGTTAACGTTCGACGACGCGAAACACAAGATTTTTCTTTTTACATTAATTTTGCGTTATATCGTAATTTACCGTGTACCCCTTTTTTCCCGGTGTAAAATTCAAGAATGCCGCGATTTATAAAGGATCCTTCATAAAACTGAGGATTTAAGAGTGCCGTGTATACTCGACGTAGCAACGCGTTTAATTTTTAAAAGATACGTAAAATTGAAACTCCTGAAAGCACCGTTTCATTTACGTGCGAGCAAGCTTTTATAAAGTAGAACCCCCGCTAAGTTGTATACACTTTCGCGTTTCTTTACGGCGCCGGAAAATGTAGATTAAGCTTCTAAATTCATTTACCTGTAATAGCCGTTATCAAACCATTATTCTTATCTTTTTTAATTAACGGTAGGAAACATGTTACGGGGCATTCAATTTCTGCTGAATAAGTTTGCATGCAGAAGACGGTATGAAAAATGGGGACGTACACTAGGGAAAAATTAATATCTTTTTATTAAATTATTATTCTACTAATATATTAGTAATATACTGATCAAAATTCCCATATTTCCATCCTCAAAGTAATCCCCACACAATTTTCCCTGTCAACACTCCTGAATGGTCTGAAAAGAATCTCCCCTAATTTACACATGAATCGAAAATCCCGCCATTCTAGATCTACCGATTTCGCCTTCAGACAATTGACCGAGCAAGAAAAGACAAGAACGCGTCCTGTCGATGGTTCAGCGGCGACAAAAATCTGGCAAACCCCGACGAGACTCCGTGGGGAACCCTCTCGCCATTCTTCGCCGTGGCTATTCATCAGCTACATGTTAAATGGTGGCAGGGTATACACTTTCGACGAGACCGGCCGAGAGGAGGCGGAGGACTCTCGTCATTTGTCCGTTTCAGCCATCGCATCCTCTTTTCACTAGCCCCAACAGTCATCTAGCCAGTCCCACGGGCCATTGTTGGCCAGCCTTCATTGTCTTCATGGCGTTATCGTTCGCTCGCTGCAGTCTGCTCCGTCGTTTCGAGGCCGTGTTTCTGACCTACTCGCGCGAGGACGCGCCGAAACGCGCCTACACGTCCCCGTGGATACCGTGGCTCATTCAGCCGGGAAATGAATGGAAAACGAAGGGTGCCATGATTAGACGTGGCCAGCTACGGAGTCGATTGTGAGACCATGAAATAGACGGCCGGCTAATGGACCCAACGTCCCGAAGGAATCTCACGGAAGCTCGCAAACTCGATAAATGTCGACATCCTAATTTCTGATCTTCGGTAGCTTTCGAACTTTTCGGAGTTTAAAGAAATTAAACTCCCTTCATATATTCCTAGATGGTGACATCCTATGTCCACTAATTCTTGTGATACCAAGTTGTCTGATCTCAAATCCCAAGATTTCTGTATCTCTATATTTCTAAATTTCTACATCCCCAAATCCCTTGATCCAGAAATCCCTATATTCTCAAAATCCTCTGTCTTCAAGTTACTAGACCCCCAAGTACCAAGATTCTAATATCCCTAGAAACATAAAATTCCTACGCCCCCAAAGTCCCTAAATTCGTGAGCCTCCAAGTACATAGATCAGTTGTATCCCCAAATTAGTAGACTTACAAATATTGAGATTTCGATATCCCTAGATATATAAATTCCTAATTCCCCAAATTCCAAGATCGCCAAATCCCTAGATTTTCAACTCTCATACACCACAAACTTCCTCGCTCATTCCCAAATTTTCAAATTCCATAAAATTCCAAAAAATTAACAGAGTATTCTTTTGCTGATGTTAATATTTTTCGAAATATTAATCGAAATCGTTCCTCAAGTACAAATAATTTTAAATTGTTCACCGCTGAATGTTCCACAAAGCAACAAAATTTTCCTTTGCGCCCTTTAAACAATCGACATCGAATGAAAATTTCCCCGGTCAAACGAAACCTACTAAACGAATAATTTTTAACGAACCAACACAATTTTCAATCAGCAACCGAATCGATTACGCAGCGAATACAAAGTTTGCGAAGTCTTTCAGGGGTCGCTGATGAAAAGCGACAATTAAATGAAACCCTGTCGGAGGGTACATAATAAACGACACCGAAGTAAACACCGAGCGTTAGTTGGTTAACAGTGATTTGTAGAATTTGTGGGAGTCGCAAATTAAAGTTGTATCACGACAGACTGCAAATACACCCCTTGATTTTGCGAATCAAACAATCCGGCATTCACGAGAGAATCAACGAAACTTTTTACCTGTCAACCCTTTGTTCATCTTCCCATCGATTTTCGATGAAGTTTTTCCTTGCCCAAGCACCATCCGATCGCGGTAACAATTCGTTATTTTCCGTCCAATTTTAATCGAACCAGATCTTGATTTCTGTCGTTAACGGCGAAAAAAAAGGAGCGCACGAAATCGCCGCGTTTCGAGTGTACCAATATTTGCGTTTCCCTCGCAACGATCGCCGGTAAAAACAATCGAAAACATAAATCGTGCCGAATGGTCCTCCGTTTCATTCAACGTGCGCCACTTCTCCGTTATTTATGCAAATACGCCGGCCGGAATTTCCATTTTAATTGGTAGCACCGAGTCCCGGGGAAAAATTTACCGCCTCCTCCCACAAATCGCCATCTAATCGCTGACAAAATACCCTCCCACAATTGGCCGCTATCGGATTATCCGCCGGCTATAAATTCAGCGCGGAAAAATCGCCGCTGCCATTAACGGAAACTGGCTACATTTCTATGCTCACCGATTATGGCAATTACGGAGATTCGCGTTCCAAGATTTCCTGCTGTTTCCATATCTTTTTATTTCCTACATCTTCGAGTTATCTACAAAATTTTCTAAATTGTCGAGCTTCAAAATTCTTAATTTACCAAATTTTTGCAATTTTAACACTAAACTTGGCATGTACTTAGTTTGAAATTAAAAATTAAGTTGAAAAATAATACTACTTTCAAGGAATGCTTTGAGTACCTAATAATAAGAAACTTGCGGAGCGGTCATTTAGTGTTAAGCTTGCAAACGATTTCTGATAAGACAAAATTGTGAGTCATGAAGTGAAAGCTATGTGAAAGCTTGCATATTAAGTTAGGAAAATTGTAGGAAGCGTTGTAACGGTGTCCGAGGTTCCGAAAACCGCGACAAACGCACGTATCGGTAGCCGTCGTTATCGTTAACGGATAATCTGATTCCGGGCGATCTTAATTAAAACGCTAGGTGGTCGAAAGGCGAGTATATGTGGTAGCCAAAATTCACAGCGGTAGAAAATTGAACGCAACGCCGTAGGGGGTGGGAAACCAGCAGAGAGTCGCCGTTAATTCGTGTCCGCCCTTTAATTATGGTTCTGCAGGCCATAGGCGCATCAGCAGGCCCCACGGCTAATTAGATCAAACGCTCACGACAATTTCATTTGACCGTGATTCGCCAATTAACCTGGAACGCGCGATCGTTCTCTACGTGCTTGCAACTACATCCAACCAAACCTCTTCCACATTTCCGGTCACCTTCGTGAAACCCGCCGCCCTTTGAGTCGGACCCTTCGTTCCGATTTTACAACGACCATGAAGGCTTTCATGGGAAATTGACTGTTCCGCGCGGCAAGTGCCACGTGTATCACTTAATTACGGCAAGTTTGAAAGGTTTCCGAAAGGGTTGATTCACGACACCCTCGAGATCTTCGAAATGATTCGTTAATCGACCAGGAATTTAATCTAACTTCATTTTTTATATCATACTTTCCATTGTGCATGGCGTCCTCTTATTTAATTTTTATCTTATTTAATATGTTTAATTTATCATGTCACCATTTGAAATCAATCCAGTTAAAAAATCAATTATTCAGAATATTATTACATCAATACTAAACATACGAGACTTGACCTTGACTGCAAATAATTAACAAAAATCATCATCTCTCAACCCTCAGCTTTAAATAATGAAGTTTCAAAGAATGATGTACACAATCTGCCAGAGAAGAGAAGTGTAACGATAACGTTTGTACACAGAAGAATGGATCCAGAAAAGTATGAAAGCATTCAATTCGATCTTTTATTTCCCGAAAATCGAACTATAATCTCTGTAGATTTAGCGGCTATCGTGAGTCAAAATACGAAGCCGCGGCTCACCCGAAACAACAAACAGTATTGCGTACAAAAAGCTCGATCAAGCTGGATTTCCGATTCGAGCCGGCCTCTCTTGGGTTCAGTTTTCCATTAGCTGTAAACTGTATTGTTCCGCGGCCGGTATGTCAGCGTTTAACACGATAGAAACTTAATGGCGATCGCGGGTATTAAAATGCAATCGAACGAATTGAAAGCGGACTTTAAACCGATTCTCGGAATTTACTGCGGCCCGTGGGTTTCGGTATTTCCTACATAGTATTCGACGCGATTTGTATCATGAAATACAAATAAACAAACACATGTGTTAAGATGTGTGGAGAATCAGAAAAAATATGCAGAATGTGCTTAGTTGTGGATAATTTTCATAATTTAGGCCTATAAGCGTTATATGGTAGTCAGACAAGTGGAACAAGTTATAGTTTAGTCAGACAAGTAGTGTATGTCGCGCAGATAGTTAGACAAGTAGTATGTGTCGCGTACCTAATCAAACAAGTAGTATGTTGCATAACTGGTCAGACAAGTAGAATATGTCACTTGGATAGTCGTTATACATATCCATTGTTCAAAAGTGTACAAGTACAGAAAATGTAAATATTATAAATTGATGTAAGAATACAACCAATAAAAAATTTCTCTAAAGAAATATATAAACGATATCACTTCGCCATTATTTACCAACTGAACATTACCACGATTATTTCAATGCCGTTAAAAGTTACAAAAGCGTCAAAAAATAAAATGCAATTAGATCCAACGAAGTTCGTTGTACATTAGAAAGGACAGTCCTTTTCAATTTAGAAACGTAAAATCTTCCGCGCGAGAGAAACGTAAGAAAAACGATACTGTAAGTCTAACAAGGGTGAAATGAAATTTTATGCACTGCCATAGTTCGTTGTTACATCATGATATTAAAGGTTTCCAGTTTCCAGACTTCGCCTGAAACTGTTTGCGCGGATTTACGTTACCCGGCAACTTTACCTGTAAGCTTCCCTTCGATAATTATTTGCCAGCGTAGGCAGTTCGATAGTATTTACTTGCCGTACGAAACTTTTTCTAGTGGTTATATTCCGCTCTAGGTTCTTCAATCCCCTAGAAGTTAACTTCGCGATTACCTCTAATCCAGTCTTCCCTTTCACGAAATTTCATCTCAAACTTCCTTCTCCACTTGCCGTTGACCGCTTTCGAACTTCAATTCCGGGATTATTGCATTTCATTCGAATGTCGATTGCTTTCTTTCTCATCTCTTTATTTTCTCCTTCAATCAAATATTTTATATAATGAAAAATAAGGCAATGTACCTTCTATAACACGAGCAATGAATATTTTATACGATCAATTATTGCATTTTAGTTTAACTCAAAAGCTGTTGAACGAGTAGTCAGACAAGTAGTACATGGTTAGTGACTGGTCAGACAAGTAGTATGTCCCTTCCAAGTGGTCTGACAAGTAGTATGAACCTTCCAAACTGGTCAGACAAGTAGATTGTTCCTCCCAAGTGGTCAGACAAGTAGTGTAACCCTCACAGTTTCGTAGTAGAACAAGTAGTATGACATACAAATGATCAGTCAAGTAGTCAGCGATTGATCAGACATGTAGTATATTCCTTCCTAGCACTTTACAGAATACACTACTTGTTCCTCACGAGATGGTAAACAGTTAACGGTCTAATTACAGAACGTTTGAAAGTATTTTCGACAAAGTGATGCAATATTAATGTAGTTGAACGTTACAAGAGTTTACCGCAACAAAGTACACCGTAACCCTTGATCGATTCCATGTTCCCCCGATTTCAGATATGGTGTAACTATATATCTGCGGTATTGAGGTATCCTGGATTCGTGGTAAATGAGATAGAAAGTTACTGAAGCCTGCAGAAGTTAGGAAACCATCTACAAATTCAAGTTCAAAGGCCCCTCTCACGATTATTACCGGGAGAAGCTTAGGTGAATCGATTTTGAATACCCATTAACGTTACCTATAGTTGCGGTTAACAATTAATAAAATAAGGACCCTCAAATTTTAACCTTCAGTTTATTAATTACAGTTCTCTCATACTTCACAGTTCAACCAAGTATTGTTTCCACTCTTTCACATTTTTCAGCTTGAAAAATTTAAGATCTCAGTCCCAAATTTCGAATGGTACGAAAATTTCCCAAAACCCAAAAACTTCTTATAAAGTGGTCCACGTTTTAACAAGTAACACGACAGTGGATTTTGACCCATATTTGGGGAACCGCCGCTCCGAATCCGCTGCTGTATCAATACAACAAAATAACCAACCGCTTCAATCGACAGTTCAATCGTGCTTAACCACAGCCGACACAGAATTATTCAGTTCGAGTTGTACAGTATATTTTTCATCGTCGTAGTCCAGTGTCGCGTTGTTCCCGCGTCAAGCTAATTGAAACGAATCGTGAACGCGAAAAGCCCGACATAACAATTCCCCGCTAGTTTTCGCGGCCATGGTGGTCCCGGGTGTGCGAACAAATCATGTTATAATTCAGCAAATACGGACGGTGCAACGCTGACCGACTAATTTCCGCTGAATTATTGCTGCGATAATTAGACAGAACCATTGAGCTGTCCGAGTTCTCGATTATCAGCGTTGGATATCAGCTTTTAGCCTCGCCGTGTACAGAGAAGTCCGCTAACAAATTTTGATGAAGTTGTGAGAGCTTCGAGCGGATTGCTAGCGGTTTCCCATTCGGTTAACTTTCCACGACAAGAAGTTTCATGAATGACTCTTAGTTTACCGCTATGTAACGTGCAGATACTGTGTTTCTTTTACACAACGATTAGCAATTCAGTTCCATCGAATTATAAAACGATACCTACATTCACGATCTTTAAATATACAGTATTCATTTTTATGACAAAATTAAAAATAGTAAAAAATTACTGGAAAAGTTTGCAAATTGCAATTGTATGAAATATTTTTTAAATTCTTCCCTCGTAATCAGAAACATATTTTCTTTCAATGGTTCAATACCTTTATAACTTTGCAGCGCGATGTTAAATTAATCGATTGAATTATTTCATATGTGGCAAATGTTTGAATGGTTTTAATTAATTTTTGAGTGGGTATACAGTGACAAATGTTCCCTTTAATATTTGCATTGAATTTGCGTGGAAATTTGTTGTTGAATAGGTCGTCATGGAATGTAAGCAGATTATTCGTATGCAATGGCGCAAACGTGACGCCTGTCAGCGTTGAAATGTGTCTGATTTTCACCGAGCGATTTGAGGAATTGTCTCAGATCCTCTTAGCTGAACGGCGTAACGCGTGAACTACGATCCGATTTTATCGTCAGCTGAAATGCTGGCAATTTTGAATCATGTTACCTGTTGCACGCACTCGATTTCCTTGCCACTGATATTAAGATTCAACTCATTGCCTTTCTAAAAAGTGCAGTTTAGCTTCTTCGATATTGAAAAAAAAATTTGTAAAGATAATTGCAATTTCCGGTGAATTTGTATAATCAAACATAATTTTATTTTGGTACACTGTTTTAGAGTTTCAAATATTCCTCTTTTATGTATTCACAAGTTTAAGACTCGTAAAACGTTTTTTCCGTAGATCGTTCTTCTAAACTGCGCTATCGCAAGTAGTATAGCTCGGCATAAATCAGACGTATCCGATAAACTTTGAAACCGTGTTCGATTTACTATATCCAGGACGTTGCTTCGCCGTTAAAATTTTTACGACACGTTTACGACCGGGGGAACATGATTATACAATCAGATCGTAATATCTAACATGCGATTATAGTTTTACTGCTTGGTAGCTGCACATTGAATCGCCGATTAAGTTTGTTTTCACTCTTGCGTCAATATTTCAGTGTACGTTATCCGCTACATTGTACAGAATAACATCCCACTAATTAACCCAGTTTTCGAGTTTTAAACATTTAAGTTCATTGTAGTTTTCATAAAAAAATTGGACAGTTTATCTGAATTTTGATTTCAAAATTGAAATATAAATGATTGAGTTCTAAAATAAGGATCGGCAATAAATCTAAATTACTCGTGGTCTAGAATAACAAATTTGTAGCCGGGAAAAGAAGTTGAAGCCGAAGTTAATGGAGAAATCGAGAGCTGAAGTAGCCATCTTCAGATCTTCACATCTTCACCCCAAAGGGATAGTTCTACCCCTGAAATTTCCAGTTAGCAACTTTCCTCGGCTACGGACTATTCGTCTTTATTATGGTCGTTCCTTTTTCTCGATTCGACCCGGCTATATTGACCGAAGTCGGAGATCTCCTGTGTTCATCCATTTTACAAGTCGGCCAGGCAACATCCTCCGTGTGCCGGAAGATAAGATTCCCCGAAAATTTATCGGGCAGAGGCTCGCCGGTGCACTAACGCGTTCATTTTCGCCGGTTGGGTCGAAGCTTATCGGTTCTCAAGGAAGTTTCGAAGATTCATCGAGGAAAAAAATCTGCCGTCTGTGTCCTGCACCGCCCTGTTCCTGGGGAAAGATTTATCTCACCTTGGATTTCGGTCAGCTTCGAATCCTGCGGGCTAACCTTTTATTTCTACCAACAATTTTACCTTCAGAGAATTCTCCTAAGTATTTTTCATCAATTTTACGAGTATCTTGATACCTTGATCATGTCCTTGTTATTGCATAAATTTTATACTGACTTCAATTTGAAACTTGTTAAATACGAACTGATATAATCATTATTTGAATCTGATTATATCTGTAGTTACCGTTAAACATTTATTTCTGACATTCTACAGCTAGTCAGACAAGTAGTATGTGACATATGGGCTGACCAGACAAGTAGTATATACCATATCGTTGATCAGACAAGTAGGATACGTTCTACAGCTAGTCAGACAAGTAGTATGTGCCACATGGACTGACCAGACAAGTAGTATATATCATATGGTTGATCAGACAAGTAGTATACGTTCTACAACTAGTCAGACAAGTAGTATATGCCACGCAGCATGGTCAGACAAGTGATATATGTCCTGCAGCTGGTCAGACAAGTGGAATACGTTCTGTAACTAGTCAGACAAGTAGTATATGTCATGTAAAAGCTAAGGTGCTACATGTTCCATGACTAGTCAAACAAGTAGTATGTATCCATTAGTTGATCACAAAAGTACATATTCCACAATTGGTCAGACAAGTAGTATATGCTTCATGACTATACAGGTAACGTATTCCATTGACAGAAATTCGTACGAATAATTCATTTCTGAGTAAAGTTAATTTCCAGAACATGTTTACCGTTTTTCAATTGGAAACAAATTGTGTTCAATGTTTGATATTCGCTTGTCACTGTACTATTGATAACGAAAATAAAATGGATTGAATAGCAGCAAAATTGAACAAAACTGTTGTACGAACGAAAAAATAATTTCATTTTACCGAATATTAAATAAATGGAAAATGAAAACAGCAGAGTCAACGCAGTTGCGTCGCTTGTTTACAGCTAGTAGATGAAAAAGTGGAACAGATATCAGCATTTCAAAGAGAAGCTCGTTTCTTGGAGGTGTAGGGAAATTACGTACTCCTCGAGAAAGTTAATGTTCCATCAAAGGAAACGTAGAGAAAGGTCAAACGGAGTGGCGTTCTTTCGAATAAATTCACACGGATTTCATTCAGAGCGTTCGTTCGACGTGAATTACGAAAAGGAATGGAACGTCGTTCGGCTACTGGAATCCGATAAGCTTCGATCGTTCGGTACACATATGCAATTTCGTATTTGCAACCCAGTCGAAGCGTCATGCTAGCCGAAATCGATTTCCGACCGATTCATCTAACGGTTACCTATATACGTACATATATATATATATTTTTTGTCTCTCGTTCTCGTTCTTTCGCCGATCTGCCCCTCCTCGTTTCACGTCAGATGACAGCCAATTTTTACGCCCGTGACTGCATTTGCAATTCCCATGCGAAACACCCGGCTCTCTTCGCATCTTTGCCCCGTTTCTGAACACGGTCTCCCTGATTCTTTCGAGAATACGTTTCACTTTCTGAAACAACAATTTCGCCATCCAAATCGTTCGAGCGACAGAACACTTTTTCAACGCTCGATACCTTCAGCGCACGTTGATGAATTATTCTGCATAATAGAGCCTTTTAATTAAAAGTATCGCGAAGCTTTTTGCGGAGACAACAGCGAAGAGAGAAAAACGTCAAGAAATAATTTCGAACTTTCCGTACCTTGCGGTGCTTCATTTGATTCGAACTTAAAAGGCGGTCTCAGATTTTCTTGGTAAAGTTCTACGCATTTTTTAAGGAAAAGGTTAATTATCCATGTTCGAGTCTTCCACGAAGAAAGGAAATACATAACGACGAATCATTTATCTTTACGTTTCTCGTTTACTCCTTCACTCCATTTACTAATTACTCTACAGAGCTGTCTCATTTAGCGTCCGTTTTTGCACAAAACACGACCGCGTCCCACGGTTTTAAAGCGCGGAAAGACCGTCCAGTGGAGATGGATTCAGAAAATTCAACGGTAGTAAGGTGTGACTCGTGAAAACATAATTCCAGTTCCTTAAGAAGCAATTAATTCCGCACCCGAAGGAACAATAAAGACAAAGCGAAAGAGAGAGAGGAGCAGCAACCGGGAGAGCGACATTTAAATTAAGTGGCTTCCTCTAAAGTTAGATCAGAGGAAATTTCCCCGTCGCCCGAGCCTTTGTGGGGAACTAGTAACTCGCCGGTGTCGTGGCTTCGGCTATAAAATTTGCAAGAACCTGGCAATTTATGTCTGGTAAACATCTTGCGGGTAAAGCGACCCGATGTTATGAACACGTTCATCTTTCGCCATATTGCATATGGTAATTAATCGTGCATGGTGACGATAATGTGTACCGAGATGTAGAAGAGGTCCTCACGATACGAAAAGAGCATTAAAGGATTGAGTCTGCGAATAGGCAGTTGCCTGAATAGACTTCAGATAAGTCTATCGAGGGTCTGGAGTGTTTGAAGAGGGCTGTAGAAAGGGAATCGGACATTAGTATGAGCATCGTGAGAATTTAGAATTAAGTCGAGACTTGAAACTTAGAGTTAGTCCAAGTAGACCTTGAGAGAACACAAGGGTTATTTGTATGTGAAAGTAAAGTTAGCTTAAATAGGTCCTCGAATGAGCAGAGTTAGCCTAGGCAGACTTGAAGAGGTTTAAACCGAAGGAAGATCCTAGAGTTAACCTAGATACAGATTTGAGAAAGTATAGATTTAACAACGACCTGAAACCCTGGAGTTAGATTTGGAGAGCTTAGAGTTAATTTAAGGACATCCTCTAGAGAAACTTACGTTCAAACTTGTTAGCTAGGAAAAAATGAAAATCGATTCAATTACGGTATTTGTGACAACTGTTCGTGCCGGCTTAATTAAGTAGCACATAATAAAAGGGCCAAATGCGAAGCATTCACCGGTTTGAAAAGAGCAGCTGGTAGCAACTTAACCCAAATCGAGGCAAAAGTAGGCCTCGAGGTTGTTCGGAATCGAACCTATCGATAACGACTCGATCGCAGAGGGGAAAAAGCAAGGTTGTCAACTCATTCGGAGAAAGGAAAAAAGTGTCGTGGAGAAGGATTGTTGTTCGAGGGCTAGGGAAGAGAAATGGGTGCGGGAACAGAAGAGAGGACGAGCTGCCAAGCGCAGGACACGGTTTATTCCGGCGTTCCGTATCGTTAGGGCTCACGTTTCGTCGCACACCGAAGCATACCGAATTACGTGCGAGTCGGCTCGTTGTACGCGGCGAATGTATGTCGCTTGTATTGCCGATGTTCCCTTCAATGGGCTGATACAAAGGGACGCGACACCATATGACGTGTTACGGACTAGTTACGAGCAACCGCCCAATTCGTGTATCGTACGCCGGTCCGGCGATAACTCACTTATTGGGCGGTCATTTCTGTAAAATACTGATAATGTCCTTAGTAGTGAGACAAGTGGTATATAACACCTGTCTGATTAATCGTACATCCGAGACTGGTCAGTTAATGTCCTCTGAAACTGAACAGGCAAGTAGAGAATATGCCTGGTCAGTGTTCTCTGGCTTGCCAGACAAGTAGTATATACCTCACAGCTAGTCAGACAAGTAGTACATTCCTCACAGCTAGTCAGACCAGTAGAATACACCTCAAAACTAGTCAGATCAGTAGTATACCCCACAACTAGTCAGACGAAGTAGTATATACCTCACATCTAGTCAGACAAGTAGTACATTCCTCACAACTAGTCAGACCAGTAGAATACACCTCACAGCTAGTCAGACCAGTAGTACATACTCCACAACTAGTCAGACAAGTAGTGTATGCCTCACAGCTAACCAGACCAGTAGAGCATACCTTAAGGCTAGTCAGACAAGAAGTATCAGCGCCATGATTATTCAGAAAATACAAACTTCAAGACTATTTAAACAATTGACAAGTTACATTACTGTTCATATAAGTGACTACATGTACGATGACTAGATAAGTAGTATGAACCCATAATTCGTCAGACAAGTGATACATACATATAGTGGGTTAGGCAAGTAATATAAACCACATAATCCTATAGCTAGTTAGACAAGTAGTATGAGACCTTGATGGTCCAGCAGTGTTCACTGTGATCACAGTATAATTCTGTATTCATAGGATCAGAGAACTTTTGCTCTGTTACAAAAGTTATAATAAGAACCAACATGAAACTTTTTTAAAAGGTAAATAAAAAATATGATTAATGCTAAATTACAGAGCAAGAGTATTGACATTATCAGTGCAACGAGGAAGTTTTCAGTAAGATTCGTGCGTATTATCGCACGGTGCGATTTTCGTATTAGAATTTATTTTCGGTTTTTAAAGGAAGTTAGTTTTCAGAGAGCCATTCTATAGAGGTCTTACTCCCTCTGGTCGTTTTCCTTCGTTATCGTTGAATGGTTCCCCCGGCTCTTTGTTTTCATTGGTTCGATGTGGGAGCATACTTATTCGAGGGGTTATTACTTAATTGGCACTACATTTGCCAGGAAAATTGAACCGGTCGGATACGAAGTAATCAGATCTCAAAACATTTCGCGACTCGAGTGTCTTAATTACTGGAAATTACTAGCTATCAGCGTGTTTGCAAGGTCTACAAATTGTGTGCTAAATTTCTGTGTTATTGTTCTCGTATCGTTTTTAATCTGAGTCTATCGGGAAACGCCTTTGTTTAGCGATACAATTACCCATAAATAATGTCGTTTAAGAAATCGCTCGAATGTGCCGTTATAATAAATGGTCCGAGTGCAGAAATCGATGAATTTGGGAAACTAACAGCGCTATACTAATGTGATTGTCGTTTAGGGCACTCGAAACTGCTATAAATCGCTTCTGGGAAGTCTGCCGTTTACGACACTTGGTGAACTGTGAAAATCGAGCTCGGAACGACTCTACAAACAATCGTTTCACCTCTTTCGATATCTTCGGGACATTAAATATTTAATGGAATTCCTTTTTTAATGTACAGTTGGAATCTAATATTCGCAACAAATAACACGGACTCGTTTATAAGTCAGAAACATCGAACGCAGGAAATACTTGTTTGAAGATTGCCTTCCGCGCTGATGATTTCGTATTTAATGCAAGCAATTACAGCGAACACAGACACAATTACTGCGCATCGAACACAATTAGGGCAATCGGTGAAATTAGTATTCTTCCGACGTTATGACACCGCCGAATGATTTAGAAATGACCCGTTTCCCAGTCGATAATTATCATCGCGCAGTTAACGTGTGTTTGGAACAGGTTAGAAGTTTGCTGACGTTTCTATCAGAGTTTACATTCGAATAGGTGACGTCAAACTTGCGCAGCGGCTTTGATAAAGTTTATCCAACCGGTGGACAGAGAAAGCTATCTACGAGAAAGCGTGGAGTTAGGACTCAAATTGTAGCTGACAACTGCAAACCTTTGAAAAGTTTCCACCATAATTGCTTCGTGTGACAAGTTATCGATTAGCCGGCTACTATAGTCAACAAAGCATCCACAACTATTCTCGTTTATCTCGCGATGACACGAGGCAATTTATATTGTACAACAGACTACACTTTCGAATAAGAGAATATGGTGTTTAACTTTGTTAAAGTAATCAACGGAGGATCAATACGCTTCATACTCTCTGCTCGTCTGACCATAGCCTGACCTCTTCCACTTCACTGACCATGCACACAGTTTCCTGTGCATTCCGAGACGGTTTATCTAATTTCATATTGAAGTTTCAGCATCCTGTATGCATCAAAATATTATAGCTGTTTAATCATATAAATTGAGCATATAAATATTTGACTGAGCACCTACAGTTTATTCTACTTGTCTGACGGCCTAAACTAATTCTACTTGTCTGACCACCTACAATTTACTCTACCTATCTGATCATCTTACAGCTCCTACTTTACTAGTTTAACCACTTATAGACCTGTTATTGCACTTGTATAAGGAAATAAATATCTTATTCTACTTGTCTGGCTAGTAAACTTGTCTTTTGCTTACTTCAACCATTGTTTCACTCGTTTAATTAGCTCGTGTGCTTCCCCGCCGTATGCATGGAAATACTATAAACAGGAATTGATAATACATTGTAATTAATCTAGACTGAACATGGTATTCCCAGCAAACATTTCAGCTATCACAAATTTAAAATACGTAATCTAGTATTATTACAGATTGCACTGATCATTGCACTATTACCATTAATATTCATGGGTTGAACAAGGGTTTATATTTACAGGCTGTTATCGATATTTTCATTGCTAATCCGTTCGAATCTAGTACATTAATTATAGAAATGAAATACTTCGCAATTATGTATTCTCAACGAATTAGTAAATAAGTACACATTCGTTTACAATATGAATGAATTATTTATAGAACGAACAAGATTGACCAATGAATATCACAGGAAAAAAGGAAACGATGAGCGACGAAGTTTCCGTTAAAGTTCGCTCGGCACGAGGACCACAATAAAAGCGAAATAAAAATACTTAACGGAGGTCCCGGCTTAGATTTATGAACAAAGTTCTGAGTCAGTGTCGCGGCGACTTGCAGAGAGTCCGACACAGGCTATCGTTTGATCAAGATTAATGACGATATCCTCCAGCCAAGTAATTTCAGCCATCGAGTCGAGTTGACGTTCGCTAGGCCGGCCTTGTTTTGCTTACGGTACATTTATTCGACATTAGTGATACACGATTTAACTTCGTCGCTTCTCGCTTCGTTTTCATAACCCCTTGTCCGCCTAATTCAACCCCCTTTTACGTGATTTATAATAACATCGACGGGAAGAGAACAAACGACCCTTCTGGTACGTTTCGTTGATAAGTATCGAAGAAAAATGAAAAAATTGACAACGTGATTTATTAGGTACGACGAGTATTTGGAAAATATCAAGGAAACAATTGCGAGTACAAATTGAGAAATAATAATATTTCAATTTTTCGATGCACGAAATTATGACGAGAATGTTAACAATTTGGCGAGCGCAGCGAACCGTGAAGTTTATATAAATATAAAACGTTCGTTTTCAAATTATTCATGAAAAAGAAGATTACTCGTACAGATTTATGGTATCCGTAATTGTACCATGGCGTTCGGGGCGTTGGAGGCACGCACAGATATTTTATCACATTAATGTTGCAACAGAAGCTTTATTGGAACTTTTTTTCTGCGAGGAAGAACGCATTCTATTGCAGCCACGGTAAATTTGTTATGTAAAGCGGTCGACGTGGCTTGTGGATTTACTGGTAAACGTATTTTCTCTGAAAGGCGTACCAGAAAGGTTATAAAAAGAGAACGCATGTTCCCTGTAATATATTACTGTTTTACTTTATGAGAAGCGTTCTTTGCTTCGTGAAAAACCACGGACTCTTCGATACATTCTTTTTACAATCTGTTTCATCAATATCACCTCGGTTACAATTATGACCATTCTTCGTCATACTTTTAAAAAGAGAAAGCCTGTACAAATTTGATAAATCGTGCATTGAAATCGATTATCAAATGATTGCGTAGTGAAACTTGTGAAATTTGAATTCAAGAAGCGTTTTAAAAGTTGCTAACAGAGTTCCAGCAGATTTGAACAGGAAATGATTACACAGCCACAAGAGTACAGGCAAAGGGCTGATAATGGTAATTAATTGTTCCCTAGGTTGCCACGAGAGTTGGCAATTTCATCGACTTTCCGGCTGTGGAAACGCTGGAAACTTGGCGTAAAAATTAAAAGCAGACAATTCCGATGAAAGATTGTTCGAAAGCTGTAACTAAGGAGGCAAGAAAAGCGGTCATAAATTCTAATAAAATCTTTCTTATCCGCTCTGCACTTTCCCCGTAATTAAATCAAAAGTTTGCGACTGTGTCATTCTTGAAATTCGATATCGCACTTTATTTTAATTTTTGAAGTTACATTTTCGTTCACATATTTTTACGAACGATTTGATCGGGTGAATATATTATTTACATTTAATTTTTGCGACAGGAACGATTGAAAAATTCAGGATAAAAAAGTTTTATCCAGTGCTTTCGCAGGTTTTTCGGTAAATTAAATATTTTCCCGGACTGCGACCGGAACGTACCCTTTTCGTGTACGTGAAAGGATTTTTGGTGGAAACGGGTCGGCGATGAATTATTGACGGGTCTGTGGTCGACTTCGTCTCGTTGGCAATGTAATTTATAGGACCTGCACGAACCCTTAGCAGGGCTTGTAATAACGAGTGGAGCAGGAGATCGAATATTCTTGTGTAAAATGTCACCAACAGCTGAAAAATATCACGAACCCGCCCGCAACAAACGTAAGTGGTCAATTATGGGGGAAAAATGATCGAAAAATATCTGTATTTGATCAATGGATACTCCAACATTTTTATCTCTATCCTTCCAATCCTATCAAATTTTGTAATTTTATTTTGCACTTTGCAATTTTATATTTAGGCAAATTTTGTCGATTTCATAAAAATTTCAATTAAAGAAAAATTTCATTTCGTCACTTTCATAGAAAAATAATTTTCGAAGTTACAAATCTACTGGAGATATAATTTAAAAAATTTTCAAAATTGTAGATTAATACTTGAATATCTAATTTTCAATATTTCGATATTTCATGAAATATGATGTTTAATAAAATGTTGAATTCTAAACGCACGAAGTGGTTTCGTGAAAATCAGCTTTATAGCTTAAAGACTTTTTATCCAGAGAGAGAAGATTGCTCGTACAGAAGATAAATGCGAGTAAGGAGTCGACAGAATTTTTCTTATTTTGCAATAATACCAGACGACGTTGAATATATGGAAGAGACTTATTGTCTTCGTAAGGATTTTAGAGACCCTAATACCCCGGCAACAAAGAAATACTACAAGAGGAAAATAATGATCGATCGGAATGCCGTTCTGTACGGAGACTTGTTCCGAACGTCAATTAATAATGAAATACAAAATGAGGGTCGATGGTGGACCATTAGATGGGCGCTGTTAACTTTCTCCGATAATTAAGTGCATGATCGTGTACTTTATGAAAACTTCCAAACAATCTACCTCGAGCTTCGTGAATTAAATTCCGACCGTTTGTCTTGAAATTTTGAAAAACCAGCTACTTATTGAGGTGAACTCACAGTGAAATTTTATGAAATACTGTTTGTGCTATAAAATTACACCTTAATAATGATACAATGTCAATTACATTCTGACTCGTTCTAATTATTAAAATTATGATTTTTATCAGGCACGAACCATAAATAATTTGAGATTACAAAAAGAAATAAAAATTCAAAGAGTATCTAGAAGAAGATATTTCGCGTTCATTGAACCCAGAAATTTCCAAGTGTGACGGAAAAAAAGGGTAGACGAGAGAAGGGATATCTTATTCAGGAGATTCAGGGTGCAATGACCAAGGGGGTGAAATAACGGCCAGGGCGATTTCCAATCTTTGTAGCCGAAAATCGTCCTTGATCCCTGCACGGAAGAAGCACGAGCTCATAGAAGCTCGAAAACTTCTTCGTTCCAGACCACGAACAGGAGAAAGAAGAAGAAAAGGAGAAGGGGTGGGATTACAGGCAAAATACGTCGAAACGAAATCCTTTCATCCCTTAATGCCGATTTCCCTCGCTAACGGACTATCGCGTGGTTTTAGCCTGACACGGAGGATCAAACGTTTTCAGAAATAATCAGAAAAATTCCGGGGAATCGTTCAATCTACGACACTTAAAGGGTAGTTCGGCATGTCTCGTAAAAATTCTTTTTCACCGTTTAATTTCCATTACTTTTTACTACGATTGCAAAAAGGATCGTTCGAAAAGCCTGTTAAAACTGAAGGAATTTTATCTGGGTTGTTTCATTACTATATAGAATTTTTATGTTTACTCGATCATAAATTTATTTAAACCGTCATAGATACACTTTTACGAGCACACGGTTTGGCAAACTGTTATCGAAAATGCATGGTCTTATAAAAGCGGGCGTACACGACAGGGAATTTTTCTCGTAAACGTTAAAAAATTGTTCCAGTCAACGACGCTAAACACAGTCACCATTTTGGTTGCGCTATTTCCACGGTTTTACGCCGGCAAGAATAAACCACCCTCGAGAGGATAAAGACACGACGGTTCAGCTGCACTAGGAAGAAGTCGGAAAGTGAGCTCGATGAAGCAGCCAACAGGGGACAGAAGAGAGACGGCGAAAAAGAAAGAGAAGATAACAGCGCAGAAATGCGGCAGAGAAATAGATTATGGCCTGCGGCCGCAAGAGGAACTCCGTTATTCCACGAGGAAAAGCAGATTACAAGATGTATCATCGCCGAAGCTTGCCAAGACTTTATGGGTATGTAACTGCTACCATGATCGATTCGCTAATACTATGATAACATACCATAATATCATCCATTTAGATTTCATATTTATACAAAATTCTATACCTTTATCGTCAAAAAATAATTACCGCAGCTCGTCAAATATTTACAAAATTAATTTATCGTTACATAAAATAACTTTGTTATTATTTTTGTAGCCGGAAGATATTGTTGATATCCCCCGGGATATTTTGCACTGGCTTTCCGAGCAACAGTGTTTTTCCAAAAAAGTCTAAAAAAATATCGGATACATCCATGAATTCGATCCCTTGCATCCCCAGTGAAAAAGTTACTCATTGTTCGAACCGGCAGTTTTATAATCCACTACTCGATACCTGAAGCTGCAATGTATCAAATGTTGATAACCGTGCAAGATTTAAAATGTTCTACATACTTGAATCTTCACAGTCAGATTTGTGGTATACGTTAAGGCAAGTTTCAGTTGCTCAAATATAAATCCTAATTGCTGCATGAGAGTAGAATATACAACTACATGGTCAGACAGATGGTATCTATCACTGAGACAGTCAAACAAGTAGTATATGTACCCTAAATGACCAGACAAGTAGTATAAGTACAGTAGATAACCAGACAAGTGATGTACCTATGCTGATTGGTCAGACAAGTGGTATGTGCCACCACAGAAAGTCAGACAAGTAGTATGTACCCTGATTAACCAGACAAGTAGTATAAGTACCCTAGATAACCAGACAAGTGAATCTTCCAAGTAGTCAGACAAAGGATATACCTATTGGTCAGACAAGTGGTATGTGCCATCACAGAAAGTCAAACCAGTAGTATGTACCCTGATTGACCAGACAAGTAGTAAGTACCCTGTATAACCAGACAAGTAGATTTTCTACGTAATCAGACAAGTGACTCTTGTTGGTAGACAAGTAGAATGTGATCGTAGCTCGTCAGAGAAGTTAAGTGAAAAGTAGATTCAGACTAACTTCTCTTATCATTTACGTTTGCCACAGCATACCCCTAACCTGTCACACGGAGTCTATTCAACAACGTTGAAACAATAGGGGTTGGTTTTGTTGCCAGCGAATGAAGTGTCTCTTAATAACGGACTGCTTGAACGACTTGGTTAAGGACATAACTCTGAAAGTGACCGAGAAGAAGAAGAAGGAAAGTAGGATGATCGTCTTTTGGACGTTGATGCCAACAGATCGCGGGGGTTGGTAGCGAACCGGAAAACGGAAACTGGCAAGCGAGACAGGGACTCACAAGGAGAGTTGCCTTTGTTCTTGGCTGGCGTTTTGTTTCAGGATTACGAGCTTATGAAGTATTCGCGTTTATCTGCGACAATTACATGCCCGGGGGGGCGAAACCGGGCGAGACGAGGGTGCGAGCCAACTGGAGCGAGACAACCGAAAGCGGGACTGGTGTCTGTTAATCCGCGAGCGGTTCTGCTGATTTCGAATTAATTATCGCGTTTAACTGCTGCTCATGTTTAATTCCTATCAGCACTTCTGGCTATTTTTACTGTAAACAACGTACTGAGTTTTGCTTGTCGTTTCGAATTACGTTGCATTCAGATTTATTCAAGTACAGATAATTCGATTACAACCCAAAGATACAAAATGCAAGTTTATGATTTAATGAAGCCTTGTAGAGGATTCGTTCAGATAAATCGAATTGTGTGTATAAAAATAAATTTTAACGCAAGACGTTAATTGTCTATTCAGCGTCATTAATGTAACAGTTGACGCAAATAAAACAGAGGGAAGAAAGAAACGAAGAAATAAAAATGAAAGCGTTTAAACGTCTTAATGTTAGAGGAATGTAATTCTGTTAACAAGAACCCTGTCTGTAATTTAATTAGAGACTCGCTTTATAATTTGGTTGTAGCAAAATTACACGATTAAAGGCGAAAGAGAAAGAATAAGGGGAAAGTAATTTGAAGGGTGTAGAACTGAAATTTCGAATTCACCCTGCTAACATCGAACATAGCGGGCCAGTTTCTAATTAGATGCTTCGTGTTCCCAGCGATGTCTTCCAATTTACATTTAATTAAATCTATTCAATCTTCCGGTGTTTTCGTCATATCACGTACAAAACCGGTTATCTCTTCCCTCACGTTTTCTATTACAAGCGAAATCATGTTAAATTAAACTGGATCACTCCACTTTTATCTCATTTCCCTAATGTTTATGCTATTACGTTCCGATCAATTTTAATCAACCGTTCTTATTTTAGCTTTCGTATTATAACACGTTTGCTAGAATACCGACGCATCAAGACTTGCGCGATGTTTAAATAAAGCTCCGCTTAATCATTTTCCAATGCATTTCACCCGTAAGAATCGTACCCTCGATAGCAGTGCAAGCCTGAAAAACGCGGTTACTATTTAAAGAGGGTACGCGTTTATAACCAACAATGGCCAAAGGGTTGATGTAATCCCAATAAAAATACACCGCCGACGTAAAGCGATTAATAATAAACCTGTTACCGATAAACTAATAATAAATGCATGATTTAGGTCGATCAACTCACCGCATTTTCGATATCACCGTGGGTGTGAATTCCAGTTGACGGAATCCTAACTCTTGTGGTCTCACATCATCCAGGCTACTGTACCTGATGTACGTGCAGGGTGGCGTGGAAATGCCTGAAACAAAAAATAGTAAGTTGGTTAGTAGGTGAAACAATTATTTTTAATATTCTTTGTCGCAATTACGTTACAATATTCTGCTACCTCAACTGTAGTCTCATTCCACTCGTCTGACCACCTACAATTACACTTCTCTGAACAGTTATACGTTATTCTACTTGTCTGAATACCGGCAGTTCGTTCTACTTGTCTGACCCTACCACTTATTCTACTCGTCTGATCCTCCTTAGGTTAACCACTTGCAGTCCAATTATTCTACTTGACTGACCACATGAAGTTCTTATTCTACTTGTCTGACCAGACACACTTCCTATGCTGCTTCAGAAACAAATTAAGGTTCCTCCTGCTTATTTCAGTCATCATTTCGATTTTCATTCTCATCGTCGAGGGCTTTGAATCGCATGTCACTCAACAGGTCGCGACACGTTGAAGATTATGAACCGTATCTCCGTGAAACGCTATCTTTTTGTCTCCTCGCAATTCCGATTGGGGCAGATCGGCTAACTTCGTATTTAAATCATGTTCCACGGCATGAAATCGATCATCGGCCCGTTTTGGAGTTCTGCCGGACCCGGCTTTGTTCGCTGGAAACGCGGCGAAGGGGTGGCGCTCGAATAACGAGCCAACTGCGTTAACGTCGAAAAATCAATAGGGTCGCGTACATTCCTCATAAATAAATATGAATATCCCTATGAACGAGTATCGAGCGTAAATTTATTATAACGACGACTGTACGTCCGGCTTCAAAATCGAAACGATCGATTCAAATTTCGACCACCGATGCTACACGTGCACGACTTCAAGCTATAAACTTGTAAACGGTTCGCAGCTCAATTTTCGTCCATCAGAGATCTTCGTACGCCGCGAATAATCGCTCGATACGAACGCCTTAGAGATCTGTTGAAGAACGTCCTACAGGAGACGATAGAAATAATTAACAAAGAGAATTTAGAAGACAAGCACAACGGGACCTCGCAGTGCAGTTTAATCTTCGTGGAACTTCGTTATGAATTAAATAAAGCCTCCCTTAAACAAAGAAACGTTAATGAGCAAAAGCTACGACAATGAGAGGACACAGAACAACTGCGACAAATTGAGAACAAAGAACAACTGCGATAATAAAGTTCGTTGTAAAAATACGCGTTATTAAAACACCGAATTTGTTTCGTATCAAACCATCTATGAAGAACGTTGACAGTTTTCAAAGTTCTCCCAAAGGAGGGCTGTGAAATAAGGGTGTTCGCAGAAGTCAAATTTCCGTATCGCAAAACGACAGGGATGAGCTGACGATCGGGGGTGTAAGTCGGCGAGTTTCGAAAGCGCTTGCAGCAGTTTTTAACCCCAGAGGCTTCAAAATGCAAAACAGCATTTGAAACCCTCCGAGTCCGATTCAAGATGATCAGACAAGTAAAATAGGTGGTCAGACAATGGTTTTTATATTCTAACTTAGGGTACCTATACAAAGTTTATAGCAAAAAAAAATATTTCACGATTTTTTATAAACTGCCTGACTTATGATTTACCTTTACTACTGAAAATAGATTCTGAACGTCGCCGTTCGATTTTTTGACCCCGCATCATTTTCTCCGTCTATTAACTTTTATAAAACGGAGTGAATATTTTTTGGAGGTAGGATTTTTTTCCCGAAAACAAGGAAGTTAACTTTTCAACGAACCTGACTCGCACCTGGTGCGAAAGTGCCTCATCGATTTTATAATCTCCATGCCCCCTTTTCCGTCTCCCGCCCTTCACAGGCTATTACCTCTTCCGCCTCCCCGTCCCTGATAACTCTCTGTCCCGAAATTATCTCCTTCTCTCTCTCTTCCTCTCTCTCGCTCTTTCTCTTGCTCGCTCTTTTTTTCCGAGCCGTATTATGTTCCGCTGATTCGCGGTTAATGAGACGAGAACAGACCCGTGAGACTATTCTGTATAAACCGACACTGGTCGGGTATTATGGGGGAAAAAAAAAGAAAATGAAGAATTCCGCTTGCCTTGCAACACTTCGCCGAGAGTTTCGAGGACGAAGCGTCCAGGTGAGCGCAGCGAGGACGAGCAGTGATAAATTCTCGTTTAATCGTTCCGCGCTTTACCGAGAACTTTGCCGAATCTGCTTGCTTGCTGCTTTAATGATTGATGCGAACACTTCTTACGGTACACTGAATTCTTTTAATTACTTCGAAGGGCTCCTGCAGTCGCAACTTTATTTTGTTGAATATTTTTTGAACTTTTATTAAATTCGCATCACGATCGAAAGGTACTGTAATCCGATGCTCTGGGACTTTAAAAAGCTCTGGTATCAGATATCTGTTCGAATCGAAAATACACAAACCCTCGATTCGGTATGAAATTAATGTACCGCATAATCAGTTAAAAGGTTGAACTTTAGAATCGTGTTTAGCAGGTGACCTTACAGCATCGAAAATAAACGATGTTAAATATTTCTGCCATTCTTCAAGGGTTACAGTAAACCCAATAAACTTCTCTGTTTCCTTTGACGCAGGGTCCGAACGGTCGGCCCTGAGTTTGCACGAGCATCTATCTATTTATTCATCAATCTACGTCTACCAGTGGCCTTGCCTATTTACTCCTCGTTAATGTTTCACGCTTGACACGACCGTGTCCCTAACTTTGCAGCCTTTGCTACGTTCGTCCTTGAACTCGAGTGCTCTTCAACGTCGATTGCCTCGTGCAGACTTAAAATCGTTCAAATGCACACTCAGTTGTAGGAAATTTACCGTTAGCGAGGCTTAGAGGAAAACTTATTTCTAGGTAACTTCTAGCGAAACTGTGTCGACGATGCTCAGTTTTTGTATGAAAACATTTAGTAAGAAATAACAGAATTGACAGATTCGATGATATGAAGGTCAGTAACATTGTGTTATTGATTTTAGAGTTGAACATGCAACTTATGGTGATAGCATAGAAAATTCGATGTTTGAAAGCTTACAGTGAATTCGACGCACCGCAAATTCAACGCACCGCAAGTTCGACGCGCGTCAAAGTCAACGCGTGGCACACTTGACACGCTGAAAATTCGATACATAGTATCATAATACACGAAACTAGAACGCAACGGAGTACACCCCGAGGTGTTACAGCGCACGTTATAACGCACGTCCAAAACTCCGCACAGAATAAACGGTCGCGAAAATTTATCGGATTATAATGCGCCACTAATTGAACTTTTAATGAAACCCCCGCAGAAATACAGAAGGTGCTACACGCAGCGTGCAACGTGCACCATTTTTGTGGAGGCACCAATTTTGCGAGATCGTGCGACGCGTTAACAATTAATTAATTGAATATATAGCAAGTGTGAGACGAGGTGTACGTGTCGGATGAAATTTCCTCGTGAATATTTCGAGCGTGCAACGCGTTACAGTGCACACGCGTGTTACAGTCTGATGCACGTACGGCCGGACAGGGTAGATTTTCATGAAGCTTTTGAAAATCCAAATTAGCCAGACCGGTGACAGGTGTGTCATCAGGCGTAATTTAAAAGCGGAACCGTGCTGTTCCATGAAATAACCGGCGATTTTAACACGGGCCTTCACAGCGAACAGAGATACTTTTTTTCTCTTTACTAGATATTTAAATCTACCGATGAATTTTAACGGCGGTTCAGCGATGCTCTTGCGGTCAGATGCTATTTAATTAATTTCGCTAACCCGCATGAGGGAATTAACATTCCAGACATTCAAGAATTTTTGTGGTACGATTATCGAATATCTATGAGAGTTATATGCGGATCCTCGAATATCGAGCTCAGAATTTAGCGAAATCGAGCGACTTACGCTATGCTTTTATCAGGATTTGGGTTGTCTGCGCGGATTTGTAGCCAGCGACATGCCAGACTACTGGCACCGGAACGCCGCGACGATAGACCAGCCTAAGATGGCTGTAAAGACGCTAGTATCTGGCAGATGGTGGTCGTGTGGATGGTATATAATATTCATGCAGCGATATTGCATCTTGAGTGGTGCCATTAGAGCGAAGCGTCAGCCGCCGTGGTCTCGTAGCGGTTTGTTGTTCTCCTGGCGCCTTGCTCGCTATTCAACCACCCCTATGGATCTCTCATTCCTCGACAACCCGTCTTCATCAGAGTTTCTCGAGCCTTTGGTATTCGCCGCTTTCACAAAGGCGCCGTTGAAATTAAAGTTATTGCCGGCTCGTCGTCTCCCGCTCTGCTATTATTAAAAACTTACCTCCCTTTGTTGACGCCTGATTTTCAGCCCAATTAGGCGGCGAAATTACATCTTTTCGGTCAACGTTTCACTTCATCCAACGAATATTCTCATAAACTTCGAAATTCACACGCCTTTCATCTCAGCATAGTCAATTTATATTATAAAGTTTATACGAATATCAAAACCCTGATAGATGTCAGTTGCGTGTACGAAGAATACTTGCCGAGAACACGCGTCGAGACTCGACAGCACGCGATTCCATGCATACAACAGATATTCCACTTAGCCTGGAGAGCTATGATTATTTCAAAGTGCACTTACAAACATTGGCTGGCCCTACGGCTAGATAGGCAACGGTATCATTGCCGAAGCAGCATTTCGCTTTTCGGTGATTCTGTGGTGTTGCGTGTCTTTTACGAACGTCGCTGCTGAAAGGGTCGACAACCCTTTGATGCCTGATTGCCGGAACTCCGCTTAAAGAGCACGTTTTCCTGTTAACGTTGGATGCGATGAGTATCGGAATTTTCCTTTCGACGACGTACCGCGTCCCGTCGCTTTTCATATCTCTTGTTCAAAGAATTTTCTCAGTTATTTGTGAATTTAAAACTTTGTGCGGATGTCTGTCGCTGGGATTCGATCGATCGACTCAACTTTTATATGCTGCCTTCTTTTTTCCTTCCTTTGATGCACTTTTCAGTTATTGGATTTCATTCTGGCCTTTTTATTTTACCTGCATCACCATCGGTACTTTTAATGCTATTTGTTTGATCGCCTGCCACTACTGGCTTGACTCGCCTCTGATTTTGTTCGCGTGATTACTGTGCAGGAAGGTTCTACTTGTCTGATCAGAGAGGTATATTCTACTTGTCTGATCACTGAGTAGCTATATTCTACTTGTCTGATCACCTAGCAGGTATACTCTGCTTGTCTGATCACCGAGCAGGTATACTCTACTTGTCTGATCACCGAGCAGGTACTATCTATTTGTCTGACTAGTTGTGGGTTTTATTCCACTTGTCTGACAAGCTAGGAAACATATACTACTTACTGAACCTTACAGATAATGCATGTATGTTTTTTACTGTTTCTACACTGTTTCTACTTGTCTGACCAGCCATAAATCACATACATGACCACATACAGCTCCCTTTCTACTTTACATACATATTTCTGTTTCAAATGCAGTAAAACATTTTCTTTTAAACATACATAGGTATCTAATGTATAACGCGTGTAAAGTGTCCTGTTTGCACTAGCCAGTTAAATTTTCATCTTCAAACAAAAGTTGTTTGAAATTGCAGAATATTCATGCGAAGCTGAAAAATCTTACATAATCCCACGGTCCAGCCACAAAGTAATGGATCTCACGTTGAACTTTCAGATACCATTAATCCAGTAGATCTCGCGGCTATTACTCAACGTTTTAATAAACTTTCAACGCGTAACACGAGGCGGTAGAATGACAAAACGTTCGGTCGGCAGCTAACGACGAAAAATGATTTCTTATTTTTCCAGTAGACGCGGAGGATCAAAAGCGTCCTACAAGGTGGTTCTTTAAGAACATCGAGAAGAACGTTAAGTATTCATCGGGCGTTTCCGTGCCTTCTCGTCACTCTGCGTGCTGTGTCTTCGAAAGTGGGATTTCGCAGGCAATCCACCACCCCCATAACCGCCATTATCGTTCACCCTCCATCCCCGATTCTGCTCGCTCGCTCTTCGACTTAATGCCTCGTCCAATTTCACTGCGCTTCGACCCGAAATTACGACCGAGTTCCTCGGAAAATATTAATTCCAAACGTTCTCGACGCGTGTTCGTCAATATTACGAACGGCTTTCACGCGTGACCAAACTTTGCGAATGAGAAACTTTCCCTATTCAATATTTTCGCCGTCGATTAAATTCCGTCGGGGCTTCTATTATAACTATTTCAAAATTAATCCGATGTCACAGTTACTCAGAACTTTTATTTACATTTATCGCTGTTGAGTATCAAATTTTACTGAGTGACTCGTTTTTGATAGGGCTTGTACGTTATGTGCCTTGTTAGATCAATACAGTTGGACAAAAAGAAGTAGCAGTTTTCTGAATAAAGCGTAACGAAACGTTTTCACGGCAACTTTCAGGACTAAGTATCGCAACAAATAATTGTGTTTCGAGCTACAGTAGGTCCCTCTTAAATTGTCCGAGTCCATTTGGCGTCCAGCACGCTAGATTCTAACGGACGCCGACATGCTAAGAGCTTTCGTTCTGCTGCCTACTCTTTCGAGCTTTATAGGATTCCGTGGCTTTTTACGCCGACTCGCAGGTAAAGGAAGGAAGAGGTAGTAAGTGGTATTGGAAAGCTTCCACAACGAAATGGATTGTGGAGACGAAATCACGAGACTGCCAAGCAGCATTAGAAGAAGCCTCGTTTGCCAAAGGCGAGATACACTATGTCAAGAAAACTCTGTTTGCCTGTCTCTGAACTTTGAACACATCAAAGTACTTCGTCGTGAAAAAAAAAACTTAGTATACGAAACGGAGACGAAATATCGATTTGATGGACTTCAAGTTCAGGGTGCGTTTATGAACGAAAAAATTGTTCCGCCATCGCGGAATAGAAAAGTAGGGAACCATTTTGCAGGCTGAAGAGCCCGATTATTCGAAGCGACACGGTAAAAATAATCGTCGACGCGACGAGAGAACGTTCAGCCCCCCAAGTTCGCTGTTCTCTCGCCTGAAGCAGCAAGATGGCCGTACTGAAACAAAGAGCTGGGAATGACGTTGTTTACGAGGCTCGATTGTTTTAAAAAGAGACGAGAAGGTCGAGCGTAGCTGGCGCTGGTCCCACGGTTGCGACGAGGACGAGAAAACCCGAGAGAATCGAGCGGGGGGCGCAGAAAAAGGGTTAGAGAGTCGCACAAAGAGGGTTGAACTGCAACGAGGAGGAGGATAAAAGGGTGCATCGCGGAGGGTGAGGATTTTCTCTGGCCCACATCGACTCGAAGACGCATCCAACAGCGAAAGAAAGACGGGGAAAAGACTCCGACGACCTCGATTGTTTTATTGGACCGGATTAAAAAGCACACTCCGGCTCGATTGTTTGTAATTCTGATGAAAAAGCTGCGCGATAAAGGAATCGTTGCCCGAAGGCTGCACCTGCTGGAAACTTGCATCCAGAATATGCTCTATAGCGTGACTGAGAATAAGGCGAGCGGATTTAAAGACGATCGATCGAGACTTCGTCCTCTTCAAACTGATTGAAAAGATGAGTCACTGATATTGGAAGAAAGATTCGAGAATTTTAAACTGACTTGCTGGACGACGAAATTGATTCCGATCTTTGCAGCGGCTATTTCTTCGTTTCAATAATGCATATTAGAACGCACGTCGGGGAAGAAAGGACGAAATCGGGAATGTTCGATAATGAAGATAATATCGATTATGTGTCTATCTTTGATCGAAATTTCTAATAGTTTCTGTATATCGCAGTAAGAGTTTTTATCATGTATCGCGTGGGAGAAGACGCATCTGACGAAACATGGAAAATTCGATCCACGGCGAATACGGTGCATAATAAATTCGGTGCACGTTAATTCTACAAGCCGAAAATTCGGTGCGCGGTAAACTTGATGCGTTGCAAATTGAACGCACCGCATATACGATGCGCGGAAAATCAAACGCTCCGCAAACATGACGCTTGATGAATTTGACGCGCTGTAAATTCTACATGCTGTAACTTTGATGTATAGTAAGCTTGACGCACCGCAAATTCGACGCACTGCAAATTTGACGCACTGCAAACTCGACGCACTGCAAACTTGACGCACCGCAAATTCAACGCACCGCAAGTTCAACGCATCGCAACCTCGACAACCCTTAAAACTGACATATTGAAAATTTGAAACGTCATAAAGTAGCGCCGTAAATACAACGCACTGCAAATTTGACGCACGTCATAAACTGTAACTACCAGTCGCTAAAATAGCCATTCCATGCATTCTGTTTTTCTTTATAAACGTGAATAAAGTTACCGCAAGTAAATTTTCATATTGATTTCTGGTTAACCACGGATGCATATTCATGCATAGAATGGAAAATACATCATCTGCATTTCCCAGACGTTCAGGCAATTTACTAGTTTATTATGAACAGTAAAGTGGATCAAGGAAGTACAAAATAAATAATTCTTTCTCGTTTAGACTTTGTACTAAGGGGTGAATCACCGAAAACAAACATTTTAGTAATTTGTAAATTTGTTTAATGAAAACCAAATTCAATAACTGAAATTTATTATAAACTTCAGTTTGTTATAACAGATGAAATTTTTTGTCCCGCATAGAACGACGATTCGAACATTTTTCATCGCGCAATTAACGGGTTAGCAGACACCTTCCACGGAACTTCAAAGAGCTGGTTAGAGGTTACTAAAAGGGGAGAGATAAGTGAGTCTGGTGTACAAATTGAATTTTAATTCACAAAGGGAGATTTCAGAGGAATTGGTAATTTTAATATAGTAAGGTACGAGGGAAAATGAACGTATACATCCATCGTAATTGAATGAAATTTTTAATGTCCTTTCTGGTTCTACTTAAATCCGTGCAGATCTGGGAAATTTACAAAGGAGACTACGCAACAAGCTTAATATACATTAGGGGATATTTCCTACGCAGTGTTCAAGGGGCTCCTAAAAAAGATTGCGAATGTTTCCAAACATAATTTGTTAGCGACCTTGATATGTAGGGTCTGCGTGAGCATTTCGGGATTCGGAAAAATATAGTATCATAAATATCTCTGGATTCGTAGCTTCCTAGACAAATGGATTAGTTTCTGGGTTTAATATTGAATATTATAGAAGAAATTTTTCGATAATTTTTATAGCTGAATCCCTAAATATATCTCTACACTTCCATCTCCCTGTACATTCCAGTGTCTGTGTTCCCTAGATCTCAACATGTCGTGATCCATAAATCCCCAGATTCGTCCCCATATTCCGTTCTCCAGTGTAAATAATAAATGTAACCAGTTAATTTTCCCTGATAAAAAATTAGTGGCAATTGAAACGGGAATGATGGTAGCGTACGAAGGATACTAGAGTAAAGTTCTTTCTCGACATCCTTAAATTCATAAGAAACTGCGATGATGAATGTGCCGGGAGCATCGATCAAAACAGATTCTCCGGCGCGAAAGCAAGGAAGATAAACCGCCTCGGGATTCTAACAAATCCTTCAAAGTCACGCCTTTGAGCAAATATTTGCCACTGTCCACATTTATCTTCAACCACGTGGAACAATTTACACGTATCCAATGTTGTAATAAATCAACCAGACAATTTCCCCGCCTCGTTTCTCGTTTACACAAATTTATTTGCGGCCAACGGATGTGTATCACGATGCACACTAATTTGCTACGGACAAATACATTTGAATCGTATTTGCCCCGCACGTGCTAGGGAATAACCTTGTCATACGACAGATATATCTTCGACTCCGTTTTATATTATTTTATGAAGCTGCGGGCAAATTGCGATTAATGTCCCATGAATTCGACCCAGGTTTTTCGCGTCGAATCCCTGGTTAAATGTTTTGTAATTTGTATCGCATTTCCTGCGCCATGATAAATGTTACGATGATTCTGTTTTTGGCGCGACGAAATTCTCGTTCTTCATCGATCAGGATATGCTTCGCGTAATTTTTGCAGGTATCCGTTTGAAAATATATATTGTATCGTTGGCTATATTCTGCAACAAAGACCGACACTGTGTACCGAGACATTTATTGTCGAAATGAAGCATCGCTCAGATTATTATGCGCCAGGCTGCATTCTTATGCAACGCTTAATCGCCCTGTTCAACACCCCCGGCCGCCATTAATCCTTGCGGCTCGCCGTTAAAAAGACAGACGCTGAAAAATAGTATCCTTGGGAAATTGAATCTGCAACTTTCAACGTTTCGAACTTTTCATCTTTTTTTTCTCTTTGTACGAGGGATGATTTAGTACATGGCTAGCTAATTTGGATCAAATTAATGCATACGACTTGTTGAATTTTCATAAAATTGCAGAAAAATGACAAGTCGAACTCAGACGAAAATATTGTTGACTCGAAGTAAAAATTGACTGACTCAAACTTGAATCAAAATGATTAACTTATTACATTATTAAATTGTTAACTTTTAAATTTAGGTGAACAAAAATATTACTGATTTTCAGAATTCAGAAATCGAAGCAAAAATGTTATCGATTCTTCAAACTAAGATAAAATTCAAGTAAATGTATTATTAACAATGGGTGACCCATGACTATAGAATTTTTTTGCGAAGAATATTAAAGAAAGAAATGGTTCAGTTTGTTCGGTAATGACATTAAAATCGAAACCACAGTGGAGAAGATTCGCCCGGAGAATACAGCTGCCAGCAAAGCGTAAAATTTCCAGTAATTTCGCGCGGACAATGAACAATAATTTAGAGTCGACCACTTGTCGTACAATTCCTGACGAACGAACGGTACCATTGTACATTATCATTCAAAACCTTGACGACTGTCCTAAAATTTAAAATTTCCAAAATTTTTAAACCGACTTGCAGTTAGCTCTACCTCTCACAGTTCTAAATTCCCTAGGTACCAATCTTTCAAGGTCTCAAATTTCCTAAGTCTCTCAAGGTCTTAATTTCTCTAGGTTCTAACTTCTCAAGGTTTCAATCTCCCTAGGACCCCATCTCTGAAGGTCTCAATCTCCCTAGGTCCCAATCTCTCAAGTTCTCTAATTCTCTAGGTCCCAATCTCTCAAGGTCTTAATCTCCCCAGGACCCAATCTTTCAAGGTCTCAATCTCTCAAGATTTCAAACTCCTCAGGTTCTAATATCTCAAGGTCTCAATCTCCTTAGGTGCCAACCTCTCAAAGTATCAATCTCCCTAGATCGCAACCTCTGTTTCAGTCTCTCTAGGTTCTATATTCCCAAGGTCCCAAAACTCTAAAATGTTCACCCAAGAGCGAACGAACGTTGCAAGAGTTTTGAACAGCCCTGTACGCACGTACATCGGTGCACGTGCGTCAGTTAAAAAGCAGCATCATGTTTCTGTTTGTATTGGTTACTATTCTGCAATCACGCACATCCGGAATTAAACGCCCATTGAATAGCCTGATAGTCATTGTTCACCGCACAATGACTCCGTTTCCCCTAGTCGTTAAAGACGGAACATTCACCGAGATTGCAACACGCGTTTTTGTTCGCGCATTTCAAAAACGAAAGTCACCCGCATTAAGCGTTAATTAAATCTCGTTAATAAACCAATCGATGCGGCGACGCGGAATTATTTGCGATACCAAATCACGTCACTATTTCACGCTCGCTGCGGGAGGACGGGTTATTTTTAATTGGCAATCATTGATGTTCTCTTGAAAGCCGACATGTCACTTGATGGTTACTAATAAATTAACATTGCAATTATTTTATAAATTGAAGACACACTTCATACGTTACTCGCATTTCCATCTCCAGCCGAACTTTAGCTAAACCGATAGAAAATCAGAAATTGTTTTCCCTTGTCAATGTCACAAAAATTGTTAGTTTCAAGTTTCAAGTATGAAGTATCAAGTTCCAAGTATCAGGTGTCAGATATCAAGTTTCAAGTATGAAGTATCAGGTTTCAGATATCAAGTTTCAAGTATGCAGTATCAGGTTTCAGATATCAAGTTTCAAGTCTAGTCGTTTGAAGTGAAATTCATTTCTTAGATACAGTCCACTAACATACTCCTTTCAGATAAAATTGTAATCAGATTCATTCAGCGACAACAGAGACATTGTGTCACAACTTTCACAGTGTCGGTAGACTATTTTTCAGCGGATGAAAATGAGTAGGTTACGTGCGTGCACAATATCGATGCACTTTTTTGATTCTATCCTTGACACGAACGACCCGATTCAACGAAGTCAATAACTCAGCAACCGGACGGTTCTGGCAAACATGCAACGGATCGATGTGTTTGTTCGTCATCCACGTGATTGATGATGACCAACGTGAAACGATGGAGACACCGAATCTGGTAGCTCGTCCGTGACAGACCGATAAATTTCAAGCTTTTGCTAATTCCACTTTTTCCGCGACGTTTCGCCATGAAATTGGCTAACTTTTCCGATAGGAACGGGTTTCCATGATTCTCTGTCAATAGCGAATGGACTAGGCCTCACACACCTTCAAATTATTATAAATATTTTAATTTACAATCTTGCACGATATTAATTCAAGTTTGATTGTTCTTTTATGTTGGTGATCGTTGTACAAGTCTCCATATTTCAAATTTGTAATGTTTCAGGGTTTGAAAGAGTGGCACCCCAATCTCTCAAACTTCAAAACCTCCACAATTTTAATCTCCCAATGTCCCAATATTCAAGAATTGCAAAATACTAAATTTCCACCTATCCAAAGCCCAGTGCTGCTTCACCTCCTACGAAGAGTTAGCACACATCACACCTAGTTTCATCCCTCACACATGACCCCCAGCTCAACATTCCATTTTTCACGAAACCTGACAGTCGGTATTGTTCAAACACGTGTCCCATACGTGAAGATGAAGACCTCAGACGTTTGACCCACAAATGTAGACACACTGGCAATAAATTCGAAGCTCAGTCTGGTGTAGATTGCTGACTGGATCGAAAAGAAGTCTTGAAGCACAGAGGGAGATTACTTGTCTGCGTTCAGCTAGCTCCAGGCGTGTTTGGTTAATCCGACGCTGACGCTGATTCGTTTTGGATTAACTGTTTCCTTTGGAGGGTGTCAGACTTCCAGCTGTCGGTCTCGTGTCGGATTACGCGGCGCCGATCGGAATTTTAGTAAATTAATTAATCGCACAGTCAAACACCGGTGACATCTCAAAATTCGTTCGAATCGTCGGGAAAATATATTCGAATATCGTGCAGGTACGTATTATCGGACATTACCAAAAATGTTATCCAGTTGAAATCAAATCCCTGTCAGGCAATCAACGCAGCCGATTGAAATACCTGCGAGGGGACGCTGTTACAATTTCAAATCGATTAAAATATTCGAGGTTGCCTCGATTCAGATATTTCTGTGTTGCTCCATGTTCGAAAATTTCAGCGATAAATTTTCGCTCTATATTTATCTAGGATCTGTTGTTGGAACATGGAAATTCCTTGCGAACAACTTTATTCTTCCTGACAATAATTGATACGATTTTGTCGAGATATAAATTACGATATTATTGATTCTGGATGGTTGGATAAAAGCGATTTGGCGAAAACGTCAGGTGGCTCTGTGGACCGAACTTACAAGATTCATTGGAAAACAAACCACGGAAGGTAAGTTCGACGGTAATCATCAATTATACGCGTCGAGGAGAAAAATCAATACACTACGCCCGCAGCGAACACAACACTTGAACCCTGTGAAAATATATTAATCGAGTTAATCAACTTTAATTCCATATACGATTTTATGTTCTCTGAAATGTGTTATATTGAAGGAATTTTATTAATCTTTAAAAAGGTGGATATATAAGAGATATAGATCTTGATATAGGTAGAACAAAATTAAATTTGTCAGCAATTTGAAAAAAATCGAAGAGTATCAGTCATCTGCATAAAATCAGTCGAATCCAGGAAGCTGGATCCCATAATCGCGTACATCTGCATCCACGAAGAAATGGGACGACCGCATCGAATAAATTGCAAATATCGTCCCGATGATTCGTCCTTTCAATGGAAGTCGCTTGTAATCCTTTTGTCGGGCATCAGAAGGCATCAACAATCTTCTAGAAAGACGCCCAGTCCTCCATCTTTGGCGTTCATCCAACGCTTCCGGTCGGCTGCCTTCACGACTCATCGCTCCGTGCAATCCTCCTGTAGCTCCGCGATTCAACGGGCTTTTACGTGTTTTACTTTAATCGGCTTTTCCTACATGCTTTTCACGCTTGTTAGACCCGGCCTCTTGTTATCCCCCTTTAACACCGCGCAACTTTCCCGAGCAAGCTAAATCGCATTCCGAACAACAGCAATTACAATGTGTTCTTTAAACTCGGGGGTTAAACTTGTTCTTTCGACTGAAATCATTTTAACTCATGTGGGATGTGAGGATGTAGGATCTAGATACGTAGGATTTGGGAACGTAGGATCTCAGAATATAAGATCTGGGGGTGTAGGACCTAGAAATGTTGAATCTGGGAATGTCAAAAATAGAGACATGGGATTTACATATGTAGGATGTGGAGATGTATGATCTCTGAATGTAGCTGCCCAAGGATTTAAGTATCTATAGATCTAGAGATCTAGGAATGTAAGTATTAATGAATATGAAAATGCAGGAATATGACGATCTAAAAATTTAGAGATCATAGACACCTGCGTACTCCAAAAAATAAAAAGACCTGAAGCTGTACAGATAAAGTACCGCTAATTAACCCTATAGAGACCCAAGTAAAAACGTGTCCCAAAATACTTTTACAGAATTTCCTCTGTGGCATAAAACGCCCTCGCAATTAAACTAAATTAGTCAGAAGATAAAGAATTAATTGGGTACATCAAACAGATTCATTATCGGAGATAAAAGTTGACCACGCCAGTTCTTTAGCCGTCCGAGATTAACAGGACGAATTTGTAGCGAATAAGCTGCGGACGTCATAAAAATGTTAATCCTTCGGGAAGGAATGTGGGTACGTCGAAATCCCTTTGTGTTTTAAAATATGCGGGAAGCTGTCGGTTTCAAAGCATCGCTAGTAATGCAAGATTAATGTATGCTTGCAACGCTGCGCCAGAGATAAAAGAACGCCGCTGTTTTATGCATGTTATTTCCATTTTTTTTTCCACCTTTTCTGATATTTTTTTTTCGAGACGAGCGCTTAATGGAGATATCCATCAAAGACTCTATGGTACTGCCAATTCATTTCGGCAAAGACAGGATGACAAAAGCCTGTAATACGTTCAAGTTTCACTGACGATGATCGATCGAACGGGTATTTGTCACAAGACTCCCATCATTCTTCCGATCGGTCATGCTCATTAAGACCTGCACTTTCGACGATGATGTCGATAGCAATTTTTGGGTACAATATGGTATTGATATTATCAGTATATCCCCACATCACCACATCTTACATCCCCATATCTTACATCCCCATATCTTACATCCCCATATCCTACATGTCCACATTCTACATGCTCACATGCTACATTCCCACATCCTACATGCCCATATCCTACATCCCCACATCCTACATCCCCACATCTTACATCCCCATATCCTACATGCCCACATTCTACATCCCCACTTCCTACATGCCCATATCCTACATCCCCACATTCTACATCCCCAAATCCCACATTCCCATGTGATATCCCTAAGTGTCCACATCTCCAGATCTCCACATCTTCAGATCCCAATATTTTACATTCTACCTTCTACAATTTCTTCCCACATCTTCTAGATCTAGAAGTCCCATATTCCTACATCCCCAGATCACGTCCACAGATCACCATATCTCTAGATTTTCATATCCTCAGATCCTTACATCCACATATAAACCTAAATCCATTCTCAAATCCCAACATCTCCAGCTTCCTCCATCTCTCTTTAAATTACTCTATCCTTCTATTATCACATTCCCCAGTAATGGATTACACTGGTAATTGAATTTGTCCCCCTCGTCCCACATAAACCGTCCAATAAAACTGAGCAATCGAAACTTCTTGCAATTTTCTGCGACAAAATTCAGATGGTTCGGGAGATAATTAGGTCTCCAAGCAATTAAGCTCGGTAATAACATTATCGAGCAAAGACGAAACTGTTCTCTCGTGGAATCATATTAAAATCGTTTGTGTCGTGTACCAAATTAGAAATTTTCACGTGTCCCTTTTGTGCCGGCGGAAAATTTAACGTTTTTAATCAAAACGCCTGACATTTCTCTTTGACGAGATTTGAATTCCCAGGAATTTCATTTTGAAACACAATCAGACTGGTATTATGCACCTTTGACAATTCGAGTTGTTAATTTTACTCCTGGGAGAGCAATCAGGAATAAAACAAGTTACTATCGGAATTCCGTGTTCCATCAAAACTTTTGCTTCTTATCTCAAAATTTGGCTGTCGACGATCCCCGAAAATCCTCTCTGAGCCCGAAAAGATTAAAGATCATGGCTCGGAGATTAGCAAACATCTTCTCGACGGAGATCAAGATTTTCCCGGGGAGCACGAAACTTGGAGTTCCAAGCGACGGTCCACGGAAACGGAAGCAACCGAGATAGATAATGATCGGAAGGTTCATTAAGAGCAGATCGATGGATAGGCAAACATTAGCCACCATTCACATTGTATTGTCACACATTAAATTTCCACATATTCGTCGTGTCACGAGTATTTAATACGCAAATAAAAATCCGCCATTCAGTTTAAAATAATGAAACACGAAATTAGATCCATGTTGCTAGAGATTAACGAATTTCGTGCTAAAATAATTTCAGGAGTAAAAAATGGTACGAAAGCAGAGAAATACGGTGGCAATCGTCAAAGGTAGAGCAACCGGCAAAAATATTCCCTTTCAGGCCGGTCCATTATTTCGACACGGAACCTATCCATTAGTCTGAAAATGGATTTCATAAAATGCTTTTATGCCATCAACGATATTAACAAAATTGACAGCTAGGCACCGGCTGCCTAATGGACATTCAAATCTAACTAAACCTTTCATCTCCGTTTCTAAAATCCTATGCTAAATTCAGTGTGCTCTCATTTCGCGAATTCGTCAGGAACGTGCTAAAAACGACTGCCTTGATGTTAAATGACAAAGAAACAAACGATGAGCGTGTTCCTTGCACGAGGACACTTCACTATCCGTGTCTTGTTCACTTGCCAAAGGATAGGACAATATCCTTGCCAATATCCTTGTGTTTGCTTTAAACTGAAGCCTCGCTTGAGCTAATGTTGTCTCACAATGTTCAACAGGCCCGATAGCTTCGTCCTCAACTGCTGCAGACAATTTACTGATAATTAAATTTGGATCGTTTGGACGCACGATTAAACTGCAGTATTATGCATTCTTTATTGGTAGTGGCGACGAACCAATGGTTTACTGAATTAAACGGAGCGCTTCAGGACACGTGGCAGTTCACTGGATTTTGTTCACGTGTGTTGAATTCTAATGGGATGAGTTCGGAAGCGTTGTGTGCTCAAGAATTGTGTTCCCACGTGTTGTCTTCCCACACGTGGTATTTCTAAGCGTTGTTTTCGAACGCGTTTAGTTCCTACGAATAGAATTCCCATGCATCGATATTCTGCTCACAGTACTCGAACGTGTTGTGTTTCCAAGCGTTGTGTTCTCATGAATTGTATTATGGAGCGTTGTATTCGTACACGTAGCATTCTGAAGCGTTGTGTTCCCATGCACCGAATTCTAACGCAAGGAACTTTCACGCACATATTGTTAAATTCTAACGCGTTGTATTTCAGTATATTTCTCAAGCGTTACACACTGTATCTCAACTCGTTTTCCTACACATAATCTTCCAAAGTTGTGTTCCTAAAAAATCTGAATATTCTCGTTTCAAATTATCAATGTAACAGTTTCGGGTCAAGTACACTCGAACGTTCTTCGGAAACGATACCTCAGAAACCGTAATGCAGTAATAGCCTCAGCTCTGCGTGAAAGAGAATTCTACTCCAACGATAAAATCGGTAGAAGTGGTAAATCAGGGAGTATTTAAACCATGTTAATGCCAATAATTTCGGCATTCGACTCGGAAATCTCGCTTAATGCAGTCTGTGTAATACCAGTCTACCTCGCTTCGACCCCCTTCTCAACCCCTTTCACTAACCCTATATGCAGTCACTGATTATTTTAACGTCTGAGTCCTTGCTAATGCTCAGAAATTATTTCTGAAATTTCCGTTCATCCTTCCTGGTATAATCTATCCATTTCACCCTTACACGTTATCATTATCATATTGAAATTTAATATTTTACCTTTGAACTTTTGCCATTTTGTTTCCCTCGAATTGTTCCTGTAATACCGAAATTTCTCTTTTTATTAATCCCGTTTTATTTCCACTAGTGTTCCGCCTTATGCATAGCCCACCTTTTTGTTATTAATCCTTACATGTTCCATTTTGCCTTCTGCTCTTATTCTACCTCAGTTTTCGCCGTGCTAATACTTTTAAATTTCTCCGCGAATTTCAGACTTCCGTTTTTCTGTATTAAGCTGACATATTACTTCTTTATGCTACCACGTGTAATTATTTGACCATAAAGAGGAATTACGACGGTTCTGCAGACACTGATGGATTATTCATATATTTATATTTGACTACCATGTATCGATAATAACCGCATATTTCCAATATTGTTACATGCTTAAGTGAGTTATATTAATTTATGAGTTATTTAAAAAATACCTCGAGATATCTGACTTCTGTAAAAAATATCTCGTTTCACTTTGAAAGTGTCTCATTTGACTTGCTTTATAAGTATCTCATTTAAAATGTTTTAAGAGCATCTCATTCAAGTTGTCCACAAAATATCTCGTTCGAGTTCCCCCAAAAAAAGACAAACCCCATTAAAATTTTATTTATAAGAACGCCGAAGTGACACGGATCGCCGGACCGTTTCTGAGTCCGATAAAAAGCTAAAATATTTCTAATCGGGCGGAAATGCTCGTATTCGTCGACCCGTGAAGTTCGATAAGGCCTATCCGGCGATAAAGTCGACTTTAAGGACAGTCAGACTGTGCTTCACGAACCCGAAGTCACACGCGGATCGAACATTTCAATATTTCCAAAACCTTAATACGTTTTTCGATCAAATAATATTCGCGTTTCACGCGAGTAATTTATTTTTAGCTGCGTCCCTGGAGGGTTAAAAATGCACAGCACGAAAATTAAAGCCGAACAGCTTCGGGTTTATTTAACACAGTCGACTTTAATTCGCGCGGTAACGAAATCCTTTCTGAAACAACGTGAATAATATAAAAGTGTGTATCGATTCGATCAGGCGGAATATTGGCTCCGTAACTGTTAATTTGCTGGCTATATCGTCGCCAGTAAACCATCTCGAAAGCGTAATTCGAGCAGGCTGGTGGAAAACATTTCGTTACAACGTGCTCGAACGAAACACCGGGACGATTAATAACATCCAGCGTCAACGAACGACGTCGCAACGACGGCAAATCGATTAAGGGAAACAAGGAATGTTTTCTCTCTGTGTGCGTTTTATGTTCGATAACTGATTCTACTCGGCGCAGCTGGTTACATTTATCACGAAAATTCACAAGTTTTCGCTAACTTTAGCTATTTTGCGAGTGCCACGCAATCCGGCTTCTCTCACGCCATTCTACGAAACGCTGCCGTCGGTTTGTTGCTGCAAAATCAATATCCACCGACCTGGTCCCTTCTTGACTCCCTCTTTCTCGCCCGACACCTTCCCGCTGTTATTTACTTTGTACTATCTCAAGGTTCGAGGTTAGTCTCGATTCCATTTACATTCGATTATCTGACTTCGTTCCGGCCGTCAACAGTCATCGTTACGTCCGCTAAACGCGATAATCTCTAATCTCGTTAACGGAACGAATGGTGATGAAGGATCGCAAATGAAGAGGATCTTTAATTAAAGCGAAACGAGAGATAGAAAACAGACACACCGTCCGTTAAAATTGAGGAACCGAGAAAAATTGTACGAGCTCGTCTGCGAATCTACTTGGTTTAATTACGAGACAGGGCTGTTTAATTTAACACTACTCATGGTTTAATTAAAATATTTCTTATAAACTGCGAACAATATGCAGGTTGTCCAGTCATTTTATACAATTATTTGTGCTGAATTGTGTTTTAGTATTCGTTGTATCTCACGCGTGTTCAATTCCCATGCGTTTAATTCTCACGCGTTAAATTCTCACCAGTTGAATTCTCACAGGTTAAATTCTCATGCGTTGAATTCCTGCGCGTTAAATTTTCAGGCACCGAATCCCTACGTGTTGAATTCCCATGCGTTGAAATCTCACGCGTTAAATTCCTACGCGTTGAATCCTCACGCGTTAAATTCCCACGCGTTCAATTCTCATGCGTTCAACGATGACACGTTGAATTCTCACGTATTGAATTTCTACGCATTCCACGTGTTAAATTCTTTCCCGTTAAATCCCCACGAATTAAAATCTTACTCGTTAAGTCCCCACTCGCCATATCCTCGCACATACATTTTACACGCAACTTTTCTCAGGAACCACAATTTTGTTTACACACTCGCATTATCTTTCCAATACTACGTTTCCCTTACAATTAATTCAAGCTTGTTCCATTATATCCCCTCAAAATGTTGCTCCCTTTCGACATCTTATTACACCGGAACAAATCCTAGATACTGATCGCCATACTTTTTCCTCGCGTTTCTGAATCCTTAAGAGCTTCACTTTTTATTCCAGTATCTGATTTCCCTCCGCCATCCCCCGCCATTTATCAAGGAAAGTGGGTGAAAAGGATACTCCGTGTATGCGGCGTCCACGTACAAGAGAAAGCTCTGACGTTTAAGCTTTGCATACAACGCGTCGATTTATTTCCTCAATCTATTCCCTGTTTCATTTCCTGAGAGTTTCCTTTTTTGCCAATAACAATCTATCCGTATTTCTGCTTTAAATCAAGTGATTTGAGGAACTTGACACATTCCACGACTCTACTGTTTCATCATTCATCAAATGTATATTAATTTTACAGAATCGATAAGAAAAGTTGGTCATTGAACTTTTTATCCATTTCTCACATTTTGTATGTACACTTTGAACTCGATCACGAACGTTGTTAATGCCATACAAGACATCTTCAATCAGCATTTTTATTTATTTAAAAGCAGACTTGTACACTTTCCGAGTTCGATCAACTCTATCGACATATCTCACTTATGAATATTAGATCGTGCTGCTGCCAGGATCGCGGTGTTATTTTATTCCATTTGCCAGCGACGCTTCTCCGATATCGACCGACTTTCGCCTTCTTCCAGACCTTCGACAAATAGTAAAGGCGGACGTTAAGGGAATACCGGAAACCGGAAAATATCTCCTGGGATCGAACAAGATTCTGGCCAGGTAGCGTTCGTGTTATGGCTTCCCGTGCCACTCGAGGCCACTACATCTTCCAACGGGTCAGAGGAATCTTTCAACTTATACGACAAAGCTAATTTCGAGCGAACTCGTGGAACCTTCGTATCCTGACCGGGCCAAACTTCCTCGAACTTGAAATTAAGTCAAATGCCCCGACTCGAAGAGTTCACTCTATCTGCGTTTCGACATTTTAAGTATCTTGTACGAACTTTTCATTTCCTTCACGTGACTGACATTTGTAACGTTTCATGGAAATTCGTTTCAAAACCACACTGCACATGAACGGATATGATACTAATTAATTATTAATTGATTTGTAAACGATTTTTTGATCAAATTAAATTGCATATAATGGTGTGTAACATTCAAATGTTAGTACCAGAATATTATGTAACAATGTAGAATAATGACATAGTCAATATATGATAACTCAATCAAAATCGTAATTCAATTACAATCACAATTAAACAATAATCATAATTCAATTAAAATCGTACTATAATTTTGATCAAGCAGTTATATAATCTTGAAGGAATTAAGTGGTAATTTTACTTAACGATAAAGGAACCGGATCGTTTTCACGATTAATAAACTGGCTGTGTAAGGCGTGTTTGAATGAAGCAACCGCGAAATTTCATCGAGTCGAGTGCAACCACCACGTGATTCTGCAATTCAATGAGTTCTCTGTTTCTGAGTTTCTTTGAGGAACGGGATGCCGGCCACGAGGTTAAGAGGTAATGTCTGCCAAAGGTAGAAAGTGGGTTAAGTGATCCCCCGACTGAATAAGTAGACTCCAGTTTCGTTGCGTGACTGACAATGAACCTTTTGTCGGTCGGCGAATTTGTTTTGCAAATTGCCGGCCATCGATCCTTTCGCTGAAAAGCTGTTTTCCCTGAGAAACCAAACCGACCGACGATTTCGGGCTTTTATCCGACGACTGAGTCTTATCGCCGACTTTGAGAAACGATAGACGACCGTCTGATAATGGAACAACGTTTCGTATCGCTCACATCTTGTTTGCCAAGAAATCTATTTGTTCCGACCAGGATACGTGGCTAAGAAGTGTTATTTCAAGCTTGTGATTCGAACGCGTTGAATTCCTGCGCGTTAAATACCAACGCGTTAAATTCCTACGCACTGAATTCTCACGCGTTGAATTCCTACGCGTTGAATTCTCACGCGTTAAATTCCTACGCATTGAATCCCTACGCGTTAAATTCCCACGAGTTGAATCACCGCGCGTTAAATTCCTACGCATTCAAATCCCACGCGTTGAAGTCTCACGCGTTAAATTCCTACGCATTGAATTCTCACGCGTTAAATTCCTACGCGTTGAATCCCTACGCGTTAAATTCCCACGAGTTGAATCACCGCGCGTTAAATTCCCACGCGTTGAAGTCTCACGCGTTAAATTCCTACGCGTTGAATCCGCACCTGCATACATATGTAAACGTTACCCCTATAACTTAGTTACCACATATGCTTGCAATAATTTACAATATATTTCAACAATTTTTATAATATTCCTTACAGAAGTAGTAATAATAGAATCATGATAAACTGTTAGAAGAATGAAGAGACAGTTAAAAATTCGTACGCAAACCTAACCGACTCCGACGAATTAAAATGCCAGCTCATTTGTTACTACAACACGAAACTCTTTGCCATGTTAATGTTATTCGCCTCGAGCAACCACGCACAGACGTGACCTTTCATTAATTCAATGTAACAATGCAGTACTCATAATTCTGGACTAATTTAACAATTCATGCGCCACGTATGCGCTACCATCCTCCACAAACTTGTTTACCGCACATGAAATGAGAAAGGAATTGTAAAAACGTGGCCTTGCTAATCCAAAATGATACCAGAGAGTTGCTTCGAGCAAATGTATAATACTTTATTAAAAAGATATTTTGCAGACAATATTCTTTCCCTTAGAATATTTATTCATTGTATTCATTTATTTTCTCTTTCAAACAATTATTTATTTATTGCCTCCTTTGGAGGATTTATTTATTGTTTGCAACGGAGCTTTTTGTTCGCTTTTAATTTTTAATTTAAAAATGAGCGTGATGTTCTATTATAGTTTAGGTACACTGTCTAACTAAACTGATATTAAGTATGTTTATTTGAGGAGTCCACCACATACATGATGAGATTCTAAGGGTGTATAAATCTAAACTGATCACATTCATCACATTTACCGCACATTTCAATCCTTCCATAAATAAACGATCAGAAAAGTAGCAATTTCGAGCAGCAATCAAGAATGCCATCGAGCAAAGAGAATTAACTCGATTGTGCGATGAAAAAAGGTCTATCTGAACCTAATCGATCGGTATATAGAGAGACGGTAGGAGCCGATCGTCGGAAGTTTATTAGTAATTCGTTTTAGCGGTGAAATTGAATCGGGCGGCAGGATCGGCTAAAGTGGCGAACGAACAAAAGCGAAGGTTTTCAGGGTTGAAAAGAGAGGCGCAACAACGAATTGGCTGGCGAACAAGCATGATGGTATCCTACGTTCACGGGAATCTTTGTCTAACCGAAACTTTTTACGAGACTGATAGCAGCCACTCGAGCTTCTCTCCTAATGCAGTTTCCTTGTCAACGAGGGACCGATGGTTACCGCTCGATTTTTTCCCCCCATTGTTGTCGACTACGGGAAAACCGTGAAAACTTTCGATTCCATATATTCAGAGACGGTTCACAGGACCTGTCTGCGGGCTGGTAAAGTTTACAGACGAGATCGACGTCCTCTTCGCGGACGACTGTTCGATTTCACGGATTTCTGACCTCGATGTTTACACCCAACGTTCCCGGAATCGATTTTGCGCTATCCGAACAAACATTCCGGATTATTTTGCACGAGAACGCTCGGACGGGAATTTCGACGACGGATTTAGAAATTTCGGGATTCGGGAATTTCAAAAGCTTCTGAACGTTTCAACGTGCGGAAATTTCGTTATTTCACTGATTTAGGGGATTTCGGAGTTTGGCCGAAATTCGGTAATTTGGAAGTTTGGGGACTTGGAAATTTCATTCTGGACTTTCGGGTAATTGGGCTGCTGGATAGGAATTTCTGAGAGATGGGAATCAGGTGACGTGGGAATTTGAGAAGCTACAAAATTGAAAACATGGAAATATAGAAATTTATATGAAAGTATAGGTATGTAGAACTTGTATGATTTGAGTATGTGAATGTGTAGAAATTAGGTAATTTGAAACTTTGAGTGTGTAGAAATGTAATAATTTGAAATTTGAATCCTCTGCCTAAATCCTCACACACCAAATTTTTCGTAAGAAAATAATTTTGCAAGGAAAAAAAAGTATATCCAGGACCGAGTTCGCAAAAGTGTTGAAATATTCATGAAAGGGTAAGTCGCTTTCCGTTTGCTTAATAAACGATGTCGTATGCCAAAGGAAACCGTGAAAGCATGGATGTTGCACAAGTATAGTGTTTTCTTGGTATAGTTGGTAGTCGCTTTTGGATCACGCACTTTGCCATCAAGTTAGAGGGAAGTTGCAGTCGAGTTGGAGCGTGCTCAAATCCCGTGTTCTCGTATAACAGAGCCTAACTGCAGGTGCGACCACTTTGAGAGAACTTTGACACGTATTATGCTCGTTAAGTTTGCTGCGAGTTGCGGCAGACCGTGCTCCGGAAACGTGCTCGAAACAGTTCGATTTAAATTAATCGTCTGGGCAACTAGCTGTTGCAGCTGCGGCGAAAAATACCACAATGAAATTTGAATTTCCTCTGTACGATTATTTGGAATAATTTTGTAATAATATTAATAGGATTGTATAGAAATTTTGTGTGGATTACAGTTCTTTTTAGGAAGATGTACCTTTTCTAATTAATATTGATATGTCACATATGTACACATTATATTCAATGTTCATGTAGGTTCACATTATAGTAAGTGTTCATATAGATCTATATTGTAGTGTGATATCCTTGTATGTACACATTCACATATGTCCACATTATAATGGTTAGTCACACATGTCCACATTATAAGGTTACTCACATATGTCCACATTATAATGAACATTCACATATGTCTACATTATAGTAGTCACTCACATATGTCCACTGTACTATGGACCTAACGTAACATATGTCCACATTGTTCACATTACATATTCACACATGTCCATAAAGGTACCTCTTCCCCTACAATTGATTGACAATTACACAATAAATGTGACCTAACAATATCTTCGCCATGGTAAAGTACTTCAGATGCTAATTTTTTCTGAACGCGTTAGGTGAATAATTGTCCTTGATCAGGTTCTTAGAATGCGACACAATTCGCAATGGCGATATTTGATACCCTTTTTGAAGCTGTTTATAAACCTGATAACCCAGTTTCATTGTACGAATGCACTTCAAGAACGCAAGCAGCAACTTTTATCAGTAGCAAGAGTGGCGAGAAAGTTGGGCTTGCCAATATCATTCGAAAGAATGTCGAGGGTCGAAGAGGACATTCTATTGTACCAGTAGGCCGCTAGCAGACCCCAGACCAGCGAGTTTTATATTCGAAATAACGAGAGAAATTGATGGGGGAAAAGTTTACCTGATACACTCCGCGGACGGGGCTTCGTAATCTCAACAACGAACCTCTGTTGCGAAACTTCTTTAATAGATAAGACGCGGAACAGAAGCAACATTGACTTGCAAAGGAGAGATTCATCGAGTGTATGATTTTAATGAAACCTTCCGTTTCCTCTTTCTTTACGGTAACTTAGCAAAATTTCTCGAGCGAATGTTTTCGCATGAAACAGGAGCAATCGCAACAATGTCGTCGTTAGACGAAATGAAATAACGATGAGTTTATGCAAACATTTTGAACATTTTCAGTTTTTGTAATTAAGGAGGATTTAATTTACATTTCTTAAAAATTCTATCAAATTATAAATTTTTGGTTGTTCCTAAATCAAAATTTGTGAACTCGAGAGCTACTTGCCTCCTCTTATATCGCCGTTTTTCTTGCGCAGACATATTACTCTCTGTACAAGAGCAGTTTCATTTGTCGATGACATGCCTGGTTGAGCTCTGCATCAATGTAACCGGAAGTTTTCGACGAACTGAAACGAGCCCCGGTATTTTCCAGCATCGACGGTTAAATCGGGACCGGCCGATAAGTCTCGAAGGCTCGTCGAAGTTTGATTTATCGTAACACAATACGTCGTCGTAGTTGCGAGTACTTGCATTCCTATAGCGGACCCGGAAGATCGATCGGCGGACCGGTGAAATTTGTTGGCATAATTCAGCTAACGGAGATCTGGCTTCAACAGTGAATACACCAAATTTCATGGATATCGCGGTATTACACTCAGCCAGCAAACTTCTCGATCGCCTTAATTAAGCAAAGCTTCCTCGTAATATTGATGCCCGATGGAATTAGAATAGTTCGACTTAATTAGGTTGCTGTATATTAAATCCATTCCAAAACACGGGAAATTCAGCATGATTTGATATGCACATAAATGTACTAATCGATTAGACGTCTGAGATTTACATCAAGTACAAATATTTCAGACATGACTATCAGTGTCTAATTTTATTTTATTTTAATAACAAGTCCTACGATAACAAGTGAATGTGCTTATTATTTCAAACGGAAATATAGAGTTAAAAGAACGCTTTATTCATAATTCAACCTTGATATCAAATAAAACCGGTGCCTACTACAAGCTCAGCAAATGTTCTCACCACCATAAAGGTACACATTCCGTTACCCATCGCGAAACCATCACAAACTTCCATAATTTTTCCGCAAGTGTTTCAACTTTTTCCCCGAATTTCGTGAACGAAGATTGCACAGGCCGTATTATACATCCGGCAAGTTTGTATGCGGTTCACGGTTTGTGGGTCAGCCATGTCCGGCGTGGAATCAGTAGAGTACACAAAGTAAAAGCTGCCATAGTACTGCAGACAGTAGAGGCAAACAGAAATGCGGTTAAGCCTTGCTAAATAGTTATACGTCCTCCTGGACCATGAAGAGATGCACTGCATGATAGCCAGTTGTAAGACGGTGTGTATGGTCAGACAATACTGACCCGTTCAGCTCTGATTCGCATTAAACAGTGGAACGTGTCTGAAATAAACGTGCTTGTCGTTGCACGTGTTTGTCGCTAACGTCTGTCAAATCGGCGATATAGCGAAGTGGAGGATCAATAGGTAATTTCAAACTTATATGACATATGGTCACTTCCGTAATAGTAGTAATTGGGGATCATCAAGTTTTATGTGGATTATGTTAGTTGAATGTTGTGCGTTGTGTTCTTATGTGCTGTACTATGAGTTGTGCTCATAAGCGTTGTGTTCTCGCAGCACTCACAGTACTTCAACACACCGTATAGTCACACATTAAGTATTTCGGAAAATTATATTTAGACGTGTTGTGTTCTCATGAGCTGTGTTGGAGTGCGTTGGGAACCCTTGCATGGTGTTCTCACACGCGGTGTATTCCCATGCATTGTGTTCCCCATGCGTTGTGTTCTCGCGCGTTGTGTTCTCCACGTAATATGTTCCTACGTATCGTATTCTAACGCGTTGTGTTCCCCACGTGTCGTGTTCTCACGCGTTGTGTTCCTACATGTCGTATCCTCACACGTTGTGTTCTCACGCGCCGTACTCTCACGCGTTGTGTTCCGACGCGTCGTCTTCTCACGCGTTGTGTTCTCCACGCGTCGTATTCTCACGCGTTGTGTTCCCCACGTGTTGTGTTCCTACATGTAGTATTCTCACACTTTGTGTTCCCTACGCGTCGTATTCTCGCGAATTGCATTCCCACACGTCGTATTCTCACCACTGTTCTCACTGGCCATATTTTCGCGCGTTACGTTCTCATACGTTGTGTTCTCAGGCGCCATTCTCATCCACATGCAATTCTCCCTCTTTATATTCCACCATGGTATATCCTCAGCTATCAAACTCTCGTGCACCTATTACTTTCGCACGTTATATCCCCAGGAGTTATGTTGTTCCACAGGTTGTATTCTCGCGACTTGATCCTTCATGAATTATATTCTCACGCGTTACATTTCCACCTCTCGTCTTCGAAACACACTGTATCCTCGCACGTTCTGTCGCATTCAGAAATTGTCTTTTATCGCCTACTGGTCCTAGATGCGGAACTTTCTCATCCACTATTTTGTCAAAGAATTTCCTCGTTGACTTTCGTACGATCGTGAACGAGCATTGAGAGATGTATAGAGATCGCTCGTCGCTCTTTCGTAACGGTAGTTTGAAAGTTACGTACGTGTTAGGTTCTTGTATCGGCGTTTTCTAAGGGAAAAGGAAAGTTTCATGGAAGAATGCGGGTTACCGTAGATTGATGTCTAAACGAGATGTTTAGCATCGCTTTCACGGATTACTTTCGCTCGAAAGATTTCAGATATCTCTTTCGACTTTGAAAACCAGTAATTACTCTTTTACTTAATATAAGTTCGCTTCCTTCGATTATTTGAAACAATTATCATTGAATTATTGAAAACTTTCAAGAAACTTTAAGTCATCAAAGTTCATGATTCTGTTTGAAATGTCAGTTTTTCTTTATTCAGGAAAGGGAAGAATAGACATCTTTTTTCCGTATATCAAAACGAAGTACCTTCTCACGAGTGTCATTCATTTTTCAAGTAACTATATTTCGGGCAGGCAATAGCACTGCGACTCTGCCGAAAGACGTTAATTGCAACACAGATTTGCTACTCCATTCGGTATACGAGAACACTTACATCAACCTTTAAAGGCATCTCTATCACCCTTCCCATTCTCTGTCTCGCTCGTCTCGTGTGGGTGGAAGCTACGGGGCCTACACAGAGGTTCGCGCTCGTAAAGCTGAATTTGCCGGCAGGCAGGGATAAAAAGCGGCGCGTAAGAAGGCGAGAAGGCGACGAAAGAAAAAGCATGAGAATGGAAGTCGACTCGACAGGGGGACAAAAGTTTCCCTTTCCCCGCTGTGACGGCGAAAGAGGCGGTTAGGGGCTGTAGCTGAGGGTAGAAGATGAACGAGCCAAGGAAAAGAGGGTAGAAGGGCCAAGAGGACCGAGGAAATTTTCCTCTTAGATTCGCGGTGAGTAGCGATCCATGTCGGTAACATTAGAGCGATAAAAAAGTCCAAACTCTCGGTTCGTCTTTCCCCTGCCACAGGAAATTTCACGGCGACTGCCGCCAACCGAACAACCGACGTTCCAATATTAATATTTGTTTTAGGGAAATATCCTGACGTTCTTCGTGGCGTCGGTAATCGACTGAAATACACACCGAGTTTGCGACCTTATCAGTCAGTAAGTTTGCTACACTCGTATCGATAAACGACAATGTATATTATGATTGAAAAGGCATTGTCAATGCGAAACTGATGACATCGATTATATTTCACTTTTTAGTCAGACAAATAGTATATGAGATACAGTTAGTTACAATTGTCAGACAAGTAGAATATGTCATCTGTCGCATCAGACAAGTAGTATATGTCACTCGACCAGTCAGACAAGTAGTATATGTCGTCCTACCAATCAGACAAGTAGATTATGTCATCTATCAGATCAGACAAGTAGTGTATGTCGCCCTACTAGTCAGACCAGTAGTATATGCCACCTGTCCGATCAGACAAGTAGATTATGTCACCTATTGAATCAGACTTTATCGATCGATCGCGTTGAACAAAGATTCAGTTCGTTAAGGATCGCAAACAGATCGCCGCGCGTGCCGCAAATTTAAAATCGATGTATTTCGATAGCGACTCTCGAAATGCGAGGCTCAGGTGAACATTCGAGTGTTCGTCCAGCCGCGAATCAATTGACGATCGTTTTCGAGTGCGCGTGTAGAATTGCGTGAGCCGTTCGTTTTAGGTTAATTACTGTGAAACATAAATTCTTAACGGAGCGGCAATTTCTGCCGGCTGGTTTCACCCTCCACTTCGAAAACCCGCATTAATTCGGCAGTCCACGGTTCCGGCCGAAAGTGCACGATCGCCTGTCCGATTCGCTAATGGCGAAAATCGAGAAAGGCCATTGTTATCGCGGCGAGGAAAAAAGCTCCATCACGATTAAAAGAGCCGTTAAGTGGATTAAGAGGCGGCATCGTGACGAAACGATAAACGAATACGACTCGAAACATCGCTCGCTACTTTCGACCTATCGATTTTACCCCCCGCTTACGGGAACAAGGCTGAATACGGGCAAACGCTTTTCTGTTGCTTCGACGTTTTTTGTATTGTAACTGATTATTTTCATTTAGATTACTTCGTTTCTCTACGTATTTTTGTCAAGTATAAAATCAAGAGAGTTCAACACTCAAATTATATATGCAACGCAAGGTATGAAGCTGCTTTAATCGAGGCAACATTGTCAAATATCTCGAGACTGAATATTATCGCCATACAGTTTCCATGGTTCGAAGATGCTTACTTAGAAGAAACATCGACCTGTTTTGCTGCTGGAGTAAAAGAAAGAGCTTGACTGTGAGCGGTATAAAGTTTCAAAGTAGTTTCATGGAACTGAACCCCGTTACTATACACAAAGTGACTTTAAATAAACGGTAACAAGACTGATGGTAATACTTCCCCGTGCAATTTATACAAGTTTCTCATTCAAAATCTTCCGCTAACAAGATTGCACGACACAGTTGGAATCTTGAAATAATTCAATCGAACGAACAAACCGTTGTACAAGAATGATATCAAACAAATTTGCCCCTTTTGTTCTTACCGGGTAAGATAAAGTCTTGCGCATCAACGTTTAGCGAAGCAACGAAAACTTTAGCCGATAAATCTTTGCTTCGTACATTTTCATGAGTATTACTTGAACCAACACTTCTCCAGGAAAATCACTATAATCCAACTTCTTCGAAAGTGGAAACTACATTAATCACCAAGAATATGAACGAAGATTCAATTAATTCGGTCATATTTCTTCGGAACGAGGATCCGAACTTTTTAATATTCACGCCTTGCGAATACGCTTAAACTTCGATTAAACGTTCGTTCGTTACTTAAGTTCGGTGAACATCATTAAAAAATGAGCATAGATCTCTGGGCTCGTGATATATTGTTAGTCGAAGCTCCGCTTCATTTGTGTTCATAAACCAGTAAAAAATTGACCAACCAGTTCTTTATAAAAAGGCGTAACATGTTCACGACAATATGACAATTAATTAAAAAAAATATGAGTATACTTTTCTAATACAGTTAAAATAAAGAAGAATATGTAGAGAGTTGGAATAAATTGCTACAGTGATTAACACGTTCCTGGAGTAACATGAGATGTGTCATATTACACAGTTGGGTTCGAAGTTGGTTCAAACTAAGCGAGTCTAAATTGTTTAAAGTAGCAAATATTGTATATATAAAATGAAGAGCATTCTAAGAATGTTAAAGAAATCTAAATGTGGTGGCATTTGTGGTACGATGAAGATTCACAGAGCATCCTCTAACGAGTGGAAGGACTGCACCACCTGTTTTCCGTTTCCCTCGCAACAGGAAATGTCTTCGACGACGACGTGTAACCCAAGTGCATTCTCGGCGCATATCACGAATCGAACTGGATTCGAGGCCCCGACTGCTCTTGAATGAGGTTAACTAACCGGAAGTGACGCGCAGATAGGCGCGTTGAATGCGGCACGAATCGAGAAAGAGCACGCGTTCCCTCTGCTCCGCTGGCCGACTTCGATCCTTCGATTGCACGTGGCCGAACGGAAATGACGCGACGCTCGCTTTAATCGGATATGAGACGCTTTTCACTAACGGACCGACAACACCCGCCGACTCGACACTATTGACCCTTTTAGGGCGGATCGCGTGCACCGAGACTCGCAAATTGAGGAAATAGAACGTGAATCTCAACGTCTCGGCTGTCGATTCGGAATCGGGGCTACGTTTTGTGCACCAGACGATAACAAACGAGACAAGCACTTGTCAACCGCTTCCCACTGATAAGTTCCAAGAAAATGCTCGAGCCTTCGTTTCAATTAGACCCGTAAAAGAATAATGAACCATTATTAATTATATAAACATAATTTGCCGAGAAAAAATGACCAAGCCAGAAATGTTCACATTCACAACGTATCAGTTTTGTAGACCTGCCAAATGCGACAAAAGAGTTTTATGTACACTAGAGGAAGAATCGTTCGAGATGAATTTTGTAAAATATTCTAATTGCATGACCCCGTGAGAACTAAAATCCGGAGAAGGAAATTGTAGCAGGGATGCTTTATCAGAATTTTCTGACGACTGCGTTGGACAAGCTCCAAAGATCCTTCATACCCGGCAAGAAAATCGGCGAGGAACATTGTTTCTACGAGATCATGTAAATTAGGAATAAGTGGACCTCTGCCAAACCAGAGTGAAAACGGAACTCGTGCGACGGAAAAAGGAACCTACGTAGCGCCGTGAATTGTGGCCTCCTTAAGGTGGTTCGCTTCATAACTCACCGATTTCATAGGTCGCAAGAAGCTGAATTAGATATAATATTCCCTCGGTGTAACATTGCTATTACCATCGGATAAGATCTGTGTAAGATTGAGGGTTTTAGGAAAGCGTTACGGATCGATGGACAGCGAGCAAATTAACGACACGCGTTACCGTTGACAAATCGTTCGGATGGCCGGGTGAACCGACAAGAAACTTGAGAAATCAATTGCCGCCGACTGGGCCGTTCGGAAACGTGAAAAATTATCGGGCACCGCACGCCCGGTGGGCACTCTCCAGAAAGGAGAAACAGACGGTGTGGACGCGAGCTGACTCCGGTCACCAGAAGTTAAAAGGAGCATCTGGATGGCCCTGGGGTAGCCTGCTGCAGAGAATAAAACAACCGGCACGCGAAATTGATCGTATTACCGGTGGTTCGGAGAGCAAAACTTTCCGCGCCATGCATCATCTTAATTGGCCTAATGCCGACAACTTGCAGCAGCGCGCGGCCGATGGTCAGTCTTCTCTTCTCACGACGATCGTAGCAATTTAGCACAATTGCAGCCCCTTACTGACCCACGATAACTTCTAACACCTCCAGGGAGAATCGAATCATCTCAAAGTTCCGACAACTTCGTAAATGCTGCTACGATAACGAAAATTCTGACGTACTTCTACATGTGGAAGTCATTTTGATCGTGTAACTGTATCAGTTTATGCGTTGTTAGCTCTCCGATTACGTAAAATGAATAGGGTGAGAGAGTGGTTTAATAGCATTGGTACTTGGGTAGGAAAACATCAAGTATAGTGAATGTAAATATTCGCGAAAGCGAACTTTAGAATTAAAAAAGACCTTGTAAGAAAAGGAGCAAGTAGTTTGGAATAGATTTTAGTGGGACAAGTAAATGTGCCATGAGATCAGACAAGTAGTACAGGTAGTTAAGTGGTCAGACCAGTAGAGGAGGATCAATGGTCAGACCAGTAGAGGATGACCAGTAGTCAGACCAGTAAGCAAGATCACTAGTCAGACCAGTGGTCAGACCAGTAGAAGATGACCAGTGGTCAGACCAGTAGAAGAGGATCAAAGGCCAGACCAGTAGAAGTGTATCAGTGTCCCAATCAGTAGAATACAGTGAGTGGTCAGACCAGTGGAATATGGACGATTATCAGACCAGTAGAGTACGGTCAGTGGTCAGACTAGTAGATGATGATCAGTAGATAGACTATCAAAAGATCTCCGCCGATCTGCGATAATATGATACAATTTCGTCCAATTTCAATCAATTTCAGTTCAAATCGAAACGAATCTACCCAAATCGTTTTAAATCGACCTACATTTCTACAGAAGCGTTGAAATTTGTGCAAATCGTTCCGCAACGATCCAGACCCATTCAAACTTGATTAACTCGTTCCAAATCGTTTCAGAATCATCAAAATCGATAATAGTGTTCTCATAAATATATCAATATCAAAGTTCTACAATCAGCTTAAACCTCTAACTTTATAACTGCACCAATGCAGCTGCCAATGGCACGCCTTTTTCGCAGCAGCGTAATAAAACACGGATCGAAAACAAACGTAAAAACAAAAGTTGTAGTCTCATATATCCGACGTTTCTCGGACAACATTATTGTTGCGGCGATTAAATTTTTATATTGATGGTAACATAAATCGTGATACGTGAGGATTGTACGTGAGTGGCTGTTAAAGCAATACCTACAGCTCGAAGAAATTCTGTTTCGTGTGTGGTTATAAATCCCCGAAATATATTGCACCCTCTCCAACCCCTCATCACGATCCTGTTTTATTATTAACTCTTGAAGTACCGGTGATTGATCCCACGGCTTTTTATCAGAAAACTCGGTACATACCATCGGAATATTTCGTGAATTATTACATCTAAACACTACACAATACGATACTAAATGCAACAAAATGTTCGAGTAATAATTTTTCTCAATATCGTCGAACAATTTCGGATTCTCGTTAGCATAACACGTTCAGCAGAATTTTCCTGCATCTCGTTGTTTACATTGTACACGGCATGCCTGGTCATAATGATATATTTCGATCCTGAGAAATTAATTATGCATGCTTCCAATCAGTGTTCTAATTACCGGCTGTTGTTCTCGACATATTAAACAGTTAAACCACTTGATTGACTAAAATGTTCCGATCGCTAATTACCTTGTAACCGACGATAGACGGTAATTAATTACAACATTCGATCCTATTACATAATGCCGCCGGTTCTGAAATAATCCATCGTATCTTCGGAAGTATTCGATCGTTCGTGAAATGATCTAATTGCAAATTCAGTTGTCCGAAAGATCGCGGCGAACCGGTTTAATCAATCTTGCTCGCAGAACTTTCGAAAGGTTTAGAATCACCGTGGCTTATCGTTATCGCGATCCCGTTCTCTCTCGAGAGGAACTTCGGCCGAGAATTACGGTTGACGAGCTCATTATGGCGCTAACGAAGCCGGAAAATTAATTTATCGGCCGAATGGAATCACGGATTGCGTTGTTTAATAGCCGCGGCGTGCTAGGGGACACCGGAAACCCGAAAGCGTACTGCTACCGGATGGTTGAAACTGGATTACCGCTTCGAGCAAAGATATCGCTTCTGATAACGAACCTGCTTTATCACTTTCTGCTCGAATGCATCTACTGATCGATAGGGAAAAAGAGTAATTTTGTTTGGATGACGTAGAATATCGGATTGCGGAGAATGACAACATAGCATACCAGAATTTTTGGATAAATTCATTTCCACCGTAAGCTTTTGTTTCACCGAACCTTTCAATTTGTTTTATTGTTTGCACAATCGAAATTCTCAGAAATTTTTGTCGTATCGGTTTTTAATAAACTAAATGAAATATATTTGATATCCATTAATTAAAACCCTTCGTATCAGCTTACAACAGTGCAGGGATGTAATATTAATACCATCATTTACATTGTATTTCGTACGATTATTTATTCATGGTAAAATCATATGAATATAAATGAAAAATTTATCGAGAACAACACTGTGATACAATCATTTTTTATATAATTTTTCATGGAACATTTTTTATTAGAGGTACGAGATACTGAGATATTTTCTAGCATTCAATACATTTTTTCAAGATCATTCTTGCAATTTATTTTAATGATCTAATAACAAAAATGAATTCTACCAATGTAAATTAGTTTAACATAAATAAATATAAATTTGTGAAGATATCCTCAAGTTATAGTTTTATTCGATTCATGATCCAATCATGATATTCGCAAATAATGGAACGAATAGCCAGAGTGGTATTTTATCACAAGTCAAATTTACCTTATCTCGTCCCAGTTGACATGTCATATGAATCGCGATAAGTATCTCGTGCAAACATGGCGGTTCAAAGCACAAAAGTTATCGAATAATGCTATCGGTACAAATAACGTTTACGCAAAAGTGTGTAAACGGCAACGTTTATACACTGAAATAAAATTTCGCGAATCGATTTACCCTCTGCTCGTTGCATATTCATGGTTGTTTAATCAACGTCAGATAATATGAAATTTTCTCATTTCATTATCCATCAAAGTCAATCAAAGCTTTGAAACGTTATTGAAGTAACTGTAGATAGTCGATGAAATGAAACTGTAACATCCCTCTTTAATGTATAATCTAAACTTCAGATGTAATGGTACGTTGAAATGTCAGATAACGATTCGATGAGCTGATAAGGTGAAAATTTGGTAAATTCATAATTTGATAGTTTGATAATTGGATGATGTATGTGGTAAATAGGTAATTTGATAATTTAATAATATGACAATACAACATTTGACAATATGACATTAAACAATTTTCGAATATATCACTTCAAAACATAACAGCTTAATAATTTAACAATTTATCAATTTGACATCTGAAACATTATACTAAAAGAAACATCAATTTGAGAACAAGGAAATATGACTGCCAATTTGTAAATAAAGTTAATGATCTGAAAAATTATCAAACTTAACTCTACTTGTTAACAAATAAATAATACCCCAAATTGCCTCATTATATCGAATACATTGTCATCAAAAAAGGAACACTATTACGAGGAAATAAAAGCAATCTCTGCAACAGAGTGCCAAGAGATTTTCGAAACGATCCTATGGTACAACAGAACGGTCCTTTTCGTGGGCAAACCTTTCGAAACAAATAACTGTCGGAAGTGTCGATGGGTGATCGTCGAACGGTCAAAGAGCAATAAACGCTCGAAACTTTGGCATTCGATGGCTCCGTAGCCACAAAACGCGATCCACCCTCCAAAGAAGCGTGTTCCTGTTTCTAGTGTTGCCTCTGTGCATGCGTACAATCGTGTCTCTGCGTGAAACGATTGGAAAATGGACGAAGAATCGAGGAAGATCGAATTCCGATATCCCAGATGGCAATACTGATCACTTTGCAAGCATTCTAACAAATTTTATTTAATTTTCTTTTATTTCTTTAATAGTAACTTAGGCATGGCTTTAACAATGAAAACGTTTGATGCCTTCAAAATTTTGCTTCGAGCAAAATACTTTAATTTTTATAAAATAACTAGTTTAATTACAAGTAGTTAATAAAAGAAAATATCTACAATCTATGAATTATTTATAAGAGCCAAAATGTCGAGGCACAGAGGTAATAAAAGAAACCCTGTTGCTTATTAAAAATTTTACAGTTCACTAGAATTAATTTTTCTCTCCAATGAGTTATAGTTTTTCTCTAATAAACACGAAGAGTCCCAACGTAATTATACGTCACACGGTTAAATAGTAATCGCGCGAGTTTAATTTCGTTGCCAGCTTACCGAATGTATTTCTATCATCGTTGGCGGATGCATTAAAATAAACCACGCACCGAAGTGCACGTTGCAAATGAATGTTTACCGGCGTTCTATGTCACGAGAAATGCAGACGTTTCATACGCGTCCTAATGACGGAGTTCGCTATATAACAGTCTGTTTCGTGTAAATATTCCAATGGAACTGATCTCGTAATATTAAACACGGCCTTTCGTATTTTCGCGTGTGTGTAAAAACTATTTCATAACATTTCGAAACTTCTGTAAACGGATACGGGGGATGAAATTCTGTTATAAAATACGCGATAAATTACGTGATCGTTCGCTGGGAAATATTTATTCATCGTTCAAATTCTTCCCGCGGATGATACCGTATTTTTTTAATTAAATTAACGCTGCTCGATTATCTCGTCAATTGACGGTATGAAAATCTCTGCTGTATCAAACTCTAATATTTAATTACGGTTGAATATAGCTCCTCTGATTTTTCGTTTATTATCCGTTTTGTAAAATCCGTCGTTAAACATAGACAAATTTCTTGATGTAATTATTAGAAAGTAATGTGTTATAATCGACCATTCTCAAAATTAGGCAAAACGCAGTATTCGGAATATCAGGAAGGCTTTCAAATGTCCCGACAAAACGCATCGAACGAAACTAATCAGGATTCGTACACGCGTTTAGATCACTTTCATGCATCTCTATGGTCTGCTAATCTGGCGGTCGTACCTTCTACTAAAACGAATTTCAGCCCGTTCGGCTAGTAGCAAGGCAATCCTATTGAAAAGCGGATGGGAACTTATGATCTCGTTACAATTACGTGGACACCGGTCCGCCGTGCCAATATTTGAACGAAAAACGTACAGTTTCATCGATGAAATTTCCCGTTTGCCCGTTTCGATTCACGGATACGAGTATCGCGGAATCAGAGCCGTCATATACTGTATTGCCGTTTTGCAAACAGCAATCAGAAAACGCTTATGGAAAAATCTATACAACGTGCCCGCCTAATCCTGCCTCTTTTTCTGACGAACAATGTACAGGCAACGGATCGCTGTTCTACCGCGGAAAAATCACGGAACGTCTTTCGAACAAAGCTTCTGTTTTTAATAACATTTTCAACTATCGGACGAACAATCTTTGACAGAGTTTCGTGAGAAAACGGAGCATTCGAAATACGTCATACGTTATTTATGCATATTTTTCTGAATTTCTATCGAAACTCGAAAGTGGGTTAAACGTTGAATAGAATCTTTCGATATGACATTAAAGTTGATGACCATTTATTATAAGTCAGATTTAAGAGATTGATATATCTAGGAATTTGTAAATCTATCAATCTATCAATGTATCAATATATTCATGTGTAAATGTTTTAATGCATCAATGTACTAATGTATCAATGTATCAATGTATCAATTCATCGACCTATCAATTTATCAATTTATCAATCTGATATGGTTTTGTCAGGTATGACAAAATGAACAATTATCGAAATTAGTACATGTACCACGACTTTTGCTCCGGTTCGATAAGTTTTTCCGAGAACAGGTTGAACAGCGACGCCATTAGGCAGAGAGCTGAGCGAAATTGTAAATCAGAAGAAACGGGGTGGTAAATCGAAAAAAGTTCCGTAGCTAGCACTTGTCGATTGCAGAATCCATGGCAGTGAGAGGCATAGGGAACATCTGGTACATGGCACCGAGTTTCTTGCTTACACCTCACCCTCGCCCCTTTCGCCACGACATTCTTTCCCTTTTTACCCTTCGTCTGCGACAAAGCCACAAGAAAATCCGACGGATTTTCTAGGATCTTCCGAAACCACGAACCGAAGACTCTGAAAGTTCGAGCACGTCGGAGGCGAAGAGTCGAGCGAATTCCATATCGAATCCCTTGATTCCCCGCCGTTTGTATTCAATATTTCCCTCGCGTTGCATTCAATTAAGCGTATCTACATCTATCGATCTCGATTTCTATCTGCTCCAAGTTTCGACGTCGTTCGAATCGATTGTACCGATGTCAACCCACCAGTTGGCGCCTGAGCTGTGACGCACTCGTGACGCACTCGCAATTCAAATGTAAATTTGGGATTTGGGAATCCGAAAATTGAGATGTTGAGAGATTTAGAAATTTCAATTAATCATCTCTATCTTGTTATCGAAATTTATTTATGTAAGAATTTTTAAATTCGAAACACGTGAAATTAATTTTCTGTCGGAAATTAAATCTGACAATCCTTTTGGCAGTTCATCGACAGATCGTGCAGCAGAAAATGGTTTCAATGAAACCAAAGGAAACGTCCCAAGAGGGAAAGAAAGCTTTTAGTTGTATTGCCAGCAAAAATTGCTCTAATTTGTCCCCGGTTGCGCGTAATCACATAAAAGAGAAACGGAATCGACGCTTGCCTTGCAATTTCGTAAATTGCACTTCATCCCTTCTTAATTAATGATCTTTCAACTAACTGTCGATTTCTTTATGCCTCGCGACTCTTTCGTGCAATATTTATTTTCGTTCTGTAGCAAGTAACCGGGGACAATTGAAGCTCCACAGATTCACGAAACAGAAGTTGAAAATTAATGTTCGAGACAGAAATTGCTCGGTGCTTTTCAGATGCTGAGGAACAATTTTCGTTGTAATGCTTCAGAAGTTCAACAAATTTGCTCATCTAGAAAAAATATTAGCCGCGATGAAAGCGAAGGTAGGGAAAAGCAAAGGAACTATAAAAAGTGTAAAAACTACAAAGATTAAAAAGTAGGACTTTTTACGCCGACCATTGTTTGCAAAGCTGCCAAGCGGAAACGTGCACACGTGAACCCGCAATTGGAGTTAAACCTTGTGTACGGTATTTATTCAATATTTCGCGTTAGAGGATTTAACATAAATACAGATTTTCAATTTTTAGTTGCAGCAAACGAAAATGGTGGAATTTGTAAGTTTGTAAGGGAGGAAGTCCTTAAGTTGAACATTTGAGAATTGACAAATATAGAAATTTGTCGGAGTTCTCGAGTTTTCAACTTCTCAGATCTCTAAGATAAAAAATCCGAAAATTCCCAAACCTCACAACATCCCCAAACTACAAAAATCCCCACAAATCAATAACACCAATAAATACCAAACTCTGCGGTTGTTAGACAAAATAAAAATAAATTTCATCCGAGACAAATTATGCGATCGGTTTCGCCAGCTTGTTTTTCCGAGAGCATCGATTGCACGACTGCGTCCACGTAATTGCGTAGTTAACGACGACAATCGGTTCTGCAGCCGCGATCAGCATCAAATTTCAATGGGGGACGTTTAACGAGCCTTACCATCGGGATTATTCAAATTCCCGTTTGTCTAGGGGAGTAAGCAGCCCGCGGGCTTCGCCGCAAGCCCCGTCGGCAAATAAAAGAAGATCGCGGGCCTGGCGAGTCCGATAGTACCGGGAGAACAAAACGGGACGGACTTTGATTAAATTGCTTTGCCGCGACGGGCAAAGAGTTAGAGCGAGAGGCAACGGGCAGGAAAAAGGGTGAGCCGAAAGAAACATCGCGCGAAAGGGAAAAAGAAATACTTCTCCCTCGATACGTGGAACGGGAAAGAGGGGTATCGTTGAAAACACCGAACGAACGGACAAAAGGAGCTTTCTGAAAGTTCAACGTCAGCAAAGAGGGTTCAATTTTGTGCGCAACAGGGAAACATTGTCCGCGTTAATGTTTCGAGAGCTTGTAGCTCTTTTCATTACTCCGAACACCTGACGGCGTTTTGGAGAAGACAAATTGAAATACTTCGCGTTCGCGCCTTTTTATGGGGTTTTGGAAATTTGAGGATCTGAGAACTTGGGAATTTAGAGATTTGGGGAGTTCTAAAATTGCAGATTTTTTAATTTAGGGATTTGTAAACTTGGAGATTTTTGAATTCTTGGAAAATTTGAGACCTCGAAAGTTGTAAAATTTGGAGAATTTTCACACCCAAATTACGAAACTCGAAAACCTGCCAATATGTAGGAATAAAAAAATGAAAAACGCCAGGTTTAAAAAAATCAGAGTTAATTTATGAAATGGGCGGAGAATTACATGTTCCGTTTTGAAACAGCTAGAAACGAGGTAGCCTCTACGGTAAATGAGTCTCGCGAGGGTGGTAAAAACAAACGTTCATTAATATTACAGATGGTGTACTCGAAACGTCGTAACTCCCTTCCCCTCCTGCTGAGTGTAAAATTACGGGAATATTCCGGTCATAATTTAACGTCTGGTGCACTTGTTATACAAAGATGACAGTCATGCTTCGCGTTCCAAGGGAACAACAGGCAAGTTTACATTTCAGTAAACTTACTGTCCCGCATTTTCCACTACGATTTCAAGGTTCAAGAGGAGACAATAGTTGCAAAACCTTCTGTGCACAAAACAATGTACTTTTTTTTACAATTAAAATCTTTCGCCTCTTTTAAACTTTTTATAATAATATTCCGTCTGATAATTCATTATAAATGTTTTCCTGGTTCATTGATTATGTATTGCAAGGGAAATTTTTCAATAGGAGTATTTTTGCGGAAATTATATGTTGTTATAATTATATTCAATTAGGTACACAATTAGTAGCATTCATTATTCACGTGTTTTTGGTGAAAGAAATAATGTACTTAAATTGTTTCAGAAAGTTCATTTTCCATGATAATATTTTAATAATGGTATGATAATAGTGTAGCAGTTGTAATAGCGTTATAATAACAGATTTAGGAAGAGGGTGGTAGAAAATGGAGTACTAAAACTGTAGGATGGTAGGCTAATAAAATAACAATTCAGTCAAATGATAAAATAGTAAAATGGTGAAATGATCAAACAGTAAAATGACAAAATGGTAAAATTGTAAAACAGTAAAATACCAAAATAGTAAAATGATGACACAACAGAACAAACTAAAGTAGTCAAAACAGTCAAACAATAAAACAATCAGAATAAAACACAATAAACACAGATATATAACCTTGCCTAACAATAATAATCAAAAACATCTCGTATCTGCAAACAAATAAATAAGAAACCCGTTCTTCCCCATACGCATTTCCGAAAATAATGACGAGTTCAAAATCTGTGGTCCCAAAAACAGACAGTCGTGAAACTGGTGAAAATTTCATTATTACTCGTTAATTCTCGGTTCGTCAGCGATTTAATTTAGGGCATTTAAAGCGCTTGGTTACGAGGTAACACGATGGCGGCGTTGCTACGCGTTTATTTTCAATTTCGCTCCTTTAAGCCGTCTCCGGTGCTCTTTCTCTCTTTAATTCTTTCCACTTGGCAAGCAAGCTTTCCCGCAACAGTTTCAGCTGCAAGGAGGACTCTGGCTGCTCGCATCCCGAGAGGACAACGATCCGCGAGCAGAATTTTAAGCGACCGGCTCCAGGAAATTAGCAAGATTTGATCAGCCGGCGTTGGAATTACAAATAACCTCGTTATTGTGGCAAAGGCACACGCCGACCGCGAGTTATATTGTCGAATTTCCTTTTTACTCGTTAGCGACACGAGCTTCGGCTAAAAAGCACGTGAACGGAGAAAGACGGGGTCATTAGATGACTTAAATTGAGTTCCGACGGCTTTTAAGCAACTACCAGGAAGCTATCCTTTACCCGGCTAAAAAGGCTAACGAGATCAAATCATTGCCTCTCAACCGGGTATTTTTCTTTTCACAGGGAGATAGCCTCCTCTGCGATTATTTCAGATCGCACGAGATAATTTCGTTAGTCAGACACTTTCTCGATTATTGGGTGCAAAATGCATAGTTTCTACATATAGAGATTTTTAATTTCAGGTGACAGTGAAACAAGTTCCAAGTTCGCATCTTTAGACTTAAACATTTTGACAACATAGTATTAAGCAAAATATCGTGTCTGAAAATCGAGAATTTATAGCAACATCGCGGATTCTAATTAACTTCGTATTTTCAGCCGGTTTTCCAGCTCCGTTATCCTGATATATGCGGAATTAATGCAAACGGATAATGTTATGTTAATGTTAGAAGGAATAGCATTAGTGGTCTCGCGTTTGATATCGTAAATACAGGACAGGGTAATCCTCGTGTTAACTGACGTTTCTGCTTCTAGAGACTCTGATCCCCAAGATGCTGGCTGAATCTCAATCCTCCCATTCTGACTTATCTACTTACTGTATCCGAGAGCGTCGTTCGAGAGAAGAAATTCAAATCGGCAAGAATTCGGATCAGGTTCGATTATTTTACATGCAATTTGCAACTTGACTGCGACGACGCGGATAATTCCTTATTTTACGTATTCTGATATCAGATATTAACAAACGTCTGATCATACACCGAGTTGTACTACTTACGCACTGTCATTCCCGTGTTATTCTAATCACGATGTTGACCTTATATTCTAATCAGGATTTTCCTTATTTTATTCTGATATTAGATATTAACAAACGTCTGATCATACACCGAGCTGTACTACTTACGCTTTGTCATTCCCGTGTTATTCTGATCACGATGTTTATTCCTGGTTCTAAACAAATCTGGTAGCTTTGTTAAAAGTGATTGTTTCGCGCCGTTTTGACAGCGATGCATGTTATTGTCGATGTTAATTATCGAGCATTATGCTCTCGCTTCGACGTTAAGCTTCATCCGGCGCTACGTATTGAACTAAATCGACTACAAGGGTGTGCTGATTGGCAGATCTGCGAATGATTAAATCATCACCGATTGACCATTTACTACGATTTCGTGTCAGCCGTTCCGCTGCAAGTTTCTGAACAAATCAAACTCTGTCAGTGGCACGCATTCGGCCTGCAAATTTCGATATTGTTTGCGAACGGTGCACGTAGTCCTGTGCCACGGGAGGCTGGTACCGAGTATTTTCATTGAAAACGTTTTCGGAAGGTTCCGTTTATCTCGGTTTGTACGGCGGTAATAAATAAGCCTCGAGCCAATAATCGATAACAGAAATCCTGGTTTGATTTGCCCTAACACAATCACGCTCGGGACTCTCGGTACCCGTCGAAAAACAACCGGAGAAGGTCGAGCAATTTTCTACGTGGACGGTTAACGATTAGTTCCCGAAGGACGTGTGATTTTCCCGGCAACTGTTTCCGGAATCGTCGCCGTGAACGGCTAACCACCGTCCTTTCCAGGCATACTTTTTCCTGCACCTCAATTAGATCAATTTAGCAATCGACTTCGTATCGCAAATCCATGTATCAAGCAAGAACTGTTCACTTAATTTACTTCCACAAGATTTTTATATTTTTCTACGGACAGAGGTGAAACATTAGATTATTCATTTTAACGATTGATGTATTTGACTGAAAAAGTATATTGTTCTAGTCTGATCAAGTGTACGTCGTAGTCTACTCGTGTGATAATTAAGAAATTTTCTATTTGTTTGATTAGCTGTACGATATTCTACTCGTCTGACTAGCTGTCCCCATCATTCTACTTGTCTGACAATTTCCTAATCATATTTCACTTATCCCGTCAGCTAGTCCTTATCTACTTGTCTGACTCTATCCACGTGTCTACAAAAAGTTACTCGACAGAAAGATATTTTCTCAACTCACGAGAGCAATAACAGCATGATTCATAAAAGTCCCGGCAGTATATCGATAAATATCGTTGGTAAATAAATGGAGGATAATTCGAGAAAACGAAACGAGAATAAAATATCACGGACAATGTGTTATTTACAATATCTGCGACATTTTCTCGTGAACGATATCGTTACGATTCCTGATCTGGTAGCCATTAAATCACCGTGACATGTATTTTACTGTATCGCATTCTCGATCACGTTGTCCCAGTTTTGAGCGATCGGTAGTAACGAGACTAGTCAGACCAAAAAGTGGATACGCTATCGTCGCGATCAGTTAGTTCTCGATCGTTTGATTTAACGCCGCCCGTTAACAGTCATCGATCGACGATGACCCGTCGGGAATCTCTCGTCCCGAATTTCTCCGATTCTAGGATTCGTCGATCGAGGAGGAACGACCGATGACGAGGATAATAAGAGCTCGTTAGCGATCACGGATAAATTCTCTGAAACGCCGCCCCCCGTGAGCTCTCCGTCCCGGTCAAATTCCAGCAGCAACTTTTTCCAACCCGGAGGTTCCGCACGCTCAGCGAGATCAGCTTTTTAAAATGCCGGTAATTTCCATTTTTAACGAGCCGCAATGAAATCTTCCAACGCTACGCTCCGATTTATCTTCAATGTTCCAACGGCCTGATCGCGCCGGGGAAATTAATCGTGCGAAACTGCCCGGGAAAAACCATCCCCGGACTTTTCTCGTCTGTTTGAGCTACGCGATGAATCGGTCCAACGAGTTTTTCCTCGCTAAACAGAGAAAAGGTACGTTCGATAATCGCGACCATTAATTTAACACGTGGCCGAGCTGGATTATGCTTTTAGTTGAAAACTAACATCGTCGGTCAATGCGTGGGCGATACACCGCGTGGGAGGTCTAACTCATCGATGGTCTATCTATAAACCATATAACGCGTGGGCTATCTAATGCATTCGTGATCTAACAGGATGCAGATTCTACGTATAGGAAATCAGTGACACAACGTGTGGAAAGTATGTGGGATCTCATGTATGATCTAATGCATGAGAGATGTATAAGCGATTTAACATATGAGTGAAGTAACACATGGACTATCTAACGTATTAGTGATGTAACGTGCGAAATCTAACGTGCTGACTATGTGAGAATTACGACATATAACGAACCTAACACGTGGGATATCTAACTCGTAGACTAACGCATGATTGATCTAACGTATGACCACAGTGTAGAAGGTGTAATAGACGATCTAACGCGTGGGTGATCTAATGTGTGAACGCGTGGTTGATCTAATACGAAGACGATTTAACATGTGAGTGATTTAGCGCGGTGATTCAATGCGCTGCAATATAAGCAGATTTACAAACTAACGTGTCTAAGCAAAATATTAAGATGAAAGATTAAACGAATGTAGCCAGCAGAAGAGTTAATTCTACCGCATTGATCGAGTCTTTCCACCGTCCAACAAAGTCAATATTCATACAAGTTAATCCCGCGGATTCTCGGTTGATCTTGCAGCGGAAGAAAATTCCATCCCGTGTAAGTTCAACAACGAGAAAACATGGTGGAAAAAGTTGACGATGTTCCTGCGAGACTGTCAGAAACTCGAGTCGTCGAGAGTAGACAATGTGCACCTTTATCTCGAAGACTTCGAAAATTTTCTGTCAGCTTTGCCGCCTTCTTATTCCGCGGGAAAAAGAGAGGAACTGCTGAAGATTGCCACCGCGTTTGAACTTCTCCCGGCGAGCATGATGTTTCTCTATTCTAGGACGAAATCTCGCAGGACGAGGTACCCGGCGAATGGCGTTTGCGACAGCCAAAAGGATTTTCAAGAACGTCGCTGAGCGAACGTAAAAACAAATGACAGTGGCTGTAAAGCTGGCCCGAGGAAAACTTCACGGTGGGATGAGGTGGGCTACAAGGGTGGCTCGCAACCACTCGGAAGATGACGATTTTTTTTTCTCCTTGTCTCGTCTGATTCGCTCGATCAAGCCTTTGGACCTTTACTTTTTCTTTTCCTTTGAGTCCTCTGCTCTTGTCGTTCCCTTCTTCCTCTTCTATGTACTTCTAGGATTTCCGAAGGTACATATGTACAAACCCATTTTCCTCGATACTGATATTTTGCCTAGTATTGGGTTACAGGAATTATACGATACAACTGTTATAATTATTAGGTAACAGTAATTATCTGATAGACATCAGATGTTTAATTTCCAGAAAAATTGTTCGGTAAACAAATCGTGTCCACGTTCGTGTGAACGTAATAAAAACAAATACGATGCAGTTGTTCCTTTTATAAAAGTACTCAAACAGCACTTTCATTTCGAAACACGGATAAAAGATTTTACACAGCGACGAGAGTTTATGGAGGTGGAATATCGCAGTTTCGAATAGACGTTTTCTGCGCGAACTTCGCGAAAAAGTTACGAAGAAAATGAAGGAGAAACTTTGAACTTGTTTCCATAGGATGGGGTGCGAGAGGGATAAAAGTGGAGGATGACAGAGACAGTACCGCGTATTAATTCGGTCAGACTATTTAATTAGCAAATGCTAAGTGGGGAAGATAAGAGTTTAATGAATACAGATAGCCTTGTAATCCTAACAGTTTTCTTCATCCGCCTTATCCTATGCTTTGTCATAACCTTTTGTTCCTTAAAAGAACAATGAAACAGAGTGAAAAGCTACCATCGACCATGAAAATATTATTCTACTGACTATCAAATTTTTCGCCTCGCCCTCCAGCTACTTAGATAATGAAAAATGTTACGGAAATGTCCCTTGCGCAACCTACTTTTCGTACAAAATTGAAATTTTAAACATATTTCCTGCTCGAGAGAAATTTCGCCTTCTACATCCGAACGAGCATAAACGAAGAAATGTTTATCTTCAAAATTCGAAGACACAAATATGAAATTCTACTGTAGGAATTATAATAGTACTCACGGATCGTCAGGTTTGCGGGTTTCACGATTTTCGGGCAGACCCTGAAGAGACCCAGCTTGAACTGTACGGTCACGACGTTGGCGAAACTTCGTGGCAAATGAGGAAGATTCAGCTTCTCCTCGGTGTGAAGCCAAGCAGGTCCCAAAAGCGCGGTGCTGAGAGCTGCGAGTGCCGCGATACCACAAACCACTCCGCACCTGGTGAATCTGATGCCACCAGGACCACCCGAGCAGCACATTTTTGTCTCTAAGTTTGCTCGTTTCCTTTCACGAACACGTTGTATGGACGAGCATTATATATCACCTCCCTCCTGTCTTTTCCGCTGGACACTTTCTCCGAACTTCCGCGCATTATCCTATGATTTGACCACCGGTTCAACGGCACACTGTCTCTTCTGTCGAGTTACTGACATTATAGAGACTTCAGATATGCGTGATCATGTGTCCTTGAATTCGACCATGTGTTCTCGCGAAGAAGTTCCATTGCTTTGGTCGAACATTCTGCAAACAACAATTTTTTTCGTTAGTGACAGTGCTGGGAATATTGAGAGTATTTTAGATATTTTTGCAATTAATAATTGGTTGTATGGTACATAATTCAAATTCATTTGCAAACCGCAGTAGAAGACGTAGAAAGTCAATATTAATTCTTATCAACGATATTCTGCTTGCCACGTAATAGTCACCAATCAAGCGTATACTACTTGTCTGACTACCTAGTAGACTTATTCTACTTGCTTGATCACCTAGTAGTCTTATTGTACTTGTTTGACCATCTGACTTATTCTACTGGTTTGACCACCTGACATATTCTACTGGTCTGACCACTTGACTTATTCTACTGGTCTGACCACCTAACAGACATATACTACTTGTCTGACCCCCTGACTTGTCTGATCACTAATAGTCGTATTCTACTGGTCTAACCACTTGACAATCTAACTTTACTTGTATGTAATCTACAAATCTGACTATCAAGTACGTATCTCACAACTTAGTACATCAGAATTAAAGTAATCGAACACACCGACCTAACTGTAAAGTTAATTTTGATAAGCCAAAATTGAATTCTAGAATTTATGAAACAGAATCACATAGTTACAAGCAAAGATTAGCACGTAGGAAGTGAAGCGATCAATTGATTAACTGTTCTCGATTTTCACATGTCTAGACAGAGGGTGTTTTCAGACCCTTGGCTATTTGTCAGTTGTCTAGCGATACCGGTGTTCTCGTTCAACGGAAGCGAATAATCCCAGCTCGATAAGCAAGTTATCGAGCAACCATCGAGTTTAACTTTATCGCTCTCCTACTGGGAATCGCCGTGTCCGTCGCGTGCCACCGCCGTTTAATTCTAAATGAGAATTCTCGCGGTTCTGACCCGCACAGATTTCTACGTCGAAAGTTGGAATCACGCGATAAATGCTTGATGGAGATGACTCGATATCGAGAACCGTGTTTCCCTTGTCAACCGTCGTTATCGACATTTCTTTCTTCGGAAACGGGGAGATTGATAAGATTTATCTACAACAAGGCTCGAAGAAGTTTCAAAAGAATTCTCGTTTAAATATTAAAGAACTACGTACACGTTTGACATAAAAAAAAATTCAGCGAGAGTACTCTTAATGATACACTATGATATCCTTTTTCAAAATGGTACAAAAGAGAATGAAAATTCTTAAACGTGGTGTTTGAATGACTAAAAAGTATGACATGACACACAATAAATGTAGGATAACGTATGCGGCCTTTTTCTGGATAAAAGAATTGCAATAAACGGAGAGATATGTGTACAATTTTGATTTATCGCATACACAGTTTACAGCGTGTCGTAGGGGAGTAGAGAAAAATGTTTGCCCGTTCCTCAACCGAATTCTGGCCATTCCTCCGCAGTTAATTACTTTCCCAGACATCAACCGATGCTAGAAAACCGTGGAACAGAAAGCTGATCGATGTTCGAGTCCGATAGAAAGCTGTTCACCACACTCGAAACTAGTACCCGGTTAGTCAAAAGATAGCGAAGCCAGTTGTTTAGCGGATCAGAAACGTCACCGAACTAGTTTTATCGATGCCGGTGTCGAAACAACGGATATTCCAACACGGATACGCGTGGAATTCGACGGCTGCGAAACAGATCTGACCGACAACCGTGGCTGGATAGATGAAAAAAGAAAGAGCGGTACAAAACCACGGCGTGAATTTGTTTTAAATGGCCAGCAGCGTTAACGATCGCCGACGAACCACTTCGCAACTGACATACGTGTACCAGATTTCATTCCAATTCCATTTAAATTTCTATTCCGCATTCGATACACACCCTACCTGAACCGATTCACTCTCATAGTTTAATTTGCAGAAACAAAAGCGGTAAAGTTTTCATGCGGATAAACGCTGCTGAATTATATGTTTATCATAGACTTTCTCGTAGACGGTTGACAATGTATAAACTTTTCAATTTGGAGGACTATAAACTATAAATATTTTACTTTGCATATTCACAGCTTATGTGATACTTGTTTCTTTATCTATTAGGCATTATCTACTTGTCTGACCACTTCACAGTCTTTCTACTGATCTGACTGTTAGTCTGGCATAATCTACTTGTCTGATCATATGACACTTTTTCTACTGAACTGACGGTCAGCCTGCCTGTCATAATCTACTTGTCTGACCACCTCACAGTGGTTCTACTGATCTGACTGTTAATCTGTAAGGCATAATCTACTTGTCTGACCATCTGCTGGTCCTGCACTACTTTCTTACTGATCTGCCACTAGTATTTCAATCACGTAACAATTTTCCAGCTCGGTTTACCAATTTCCTAACAACCTATAACATTCTTCTCTTGTCCAATCATTGGGAAACTGTTCTACTTGTCCAACCTAACAGTTCCAGTTTAATTCCGAATGTAACAAGTACCTACAACTTTCCGATGCTGCTGATCGACTTCGATGCTACATAAAACCGAATCATCTCGTACGTTCTCCAGAAAACATCCAGCAGACTTCGATTTCGAAATTGTACCCGATACGCAGGCTCGTACATTCCGTCGTAATTTTACGATGCAATGAAAACGTATGTCGCGCAGGTCGACGAGCTGACGTTTTTTTTTCCGCCGTGTCGAAACGGCATGGATCCTAAACGAGTATTTACATTCGCGAGAATATTCCCGCGTCTTCGTAAATACGTGCCCGTTGCCGGCTTCCTGTCGTCGCGCGAATTTCCGCCGTGAAGTTTACACCGTTCGCTCGTTCCAAGCAGCTGTGCCACCGGCACTCATTGAAATCCACGGATTTTCGGAAGTTACGTCTCGCAAATTGCCCGGTCGTCCGCCCCCGCCCCGACGACCGCCAACTTTCTGATCGCGTTAACCCACTTTCCTCTTTTTGTTTATCATTCGCGAAACCTTCGACGGAGGAAGCTTCATTAGCGGAGAAGCGGTGCCGATTTATCGACGGAATTTTAATGAGCTCTCCTCTCGGAAGACAATTTTATAACGTTAACTGGGCCACCGAGAAAAAGGGAAGGATCACAATGGAAGGATCGTCGTCTTACGGAGCGAGAAAATATCGAGACGAAGAAAACGGTGGCATCGAAGAGAGGGTGCCGTTCAAACGGACAAGAGTTACTGTGCCGTGAAACAATGAAGACGGCCCTCGGAAAAATCGTCCCGTTTGTTATAGCTCATTTTCCAGTCGGACCGTTCGTTATTTTTATCGGGCTATAAACGCGGAACGACTACAGCCCCGTGGGAATAGCTGCAGGATTATTTCTCGATGAAACAAGACGGAGAATGGCCTTCGATAAATATTGACCCGTTTCAAGTATCTATTAATTACAATTACCTAACAATGTTGGCATGTTAAAAGGACTCGTTCACTCCGGTTCTGATCGCTTTGAGCCGAACAGGGAGATGAAACGGTTTTACGAAAAGTACTAATTGCCTTTTTGTCCAGTGGCTCCATTTCTCCGAAACTACCAGCATGTGTGAAGCCCGTTCGTAAAAGCCGTACGTGGTTGAAATTGCGGTTACAATCGAGATATCGTAGGATCAAATATCGGGTGCTTTATCGAGGGGTTTGAAAGATATGTAAAGAGTTGTGAAAACGTTGAATGAGAATCGTTAATGGGTTTCTCGTCGGAGATACGGAAAAAGCATCGAAGTTTGCACGTTGTGGAAGAAATTAATTTCGATTGCCGTTATCGTGGCCAGCTTTGAAACAGCGGCGTGGCCATGTTGATCGTGGTTCATGGATATGGAACGGGCGAGATACCATTATCGCTAGCACATTGCCCATCACGGTCGGGTTCCCGCCGCCATCGGAGAAAACGCGAACTCTTTTTTCGCGCTTCGTTTTCTCGTAGCCGAGTAATAACCGAATAATAGGGAGCAGCTGCGGGCGATAGAGCCATCCTTGCGGTTACGATATCTATCCACCTAATTGGATTTTTGTTAGTATTCCACGATGTCCGCGAATGAGGGAACAGAAACGCTTCCGGTAACATCGCAGATTTTATTCACAGAAAAATAATCGCGAGGTGCTTCATCTTTACCGTTTTTATTAATACTTGTTGCGATGATGTATGAGGAGCTTGTTTTATGGCATTCTTTGCTGGAGAAGCGTTTAATTAATAATAAATGTAAGCACTTCAATTTTCTCTTTCTTTATGGGATGTTATTGCGAAACTGTTCTTTTATGTTGCGATATCAACTTTTTGTGGACCATTAATTATTCAAGGTGATGTTTATATTTATTGGTGTGTAAGAGAGTGTTCAGGAGGGTCTCCCTAGAGACTTGAGATCGAGCGGTGGGTCAGTAGAGCAAAAAGTTTTCGATGGTCAGATAGGATACAAATGTGGAACCTATAAAATATGTCTGAAGTATTTGGGACACGAAATGACTAAACTCTAATTATGATATTTTATCAGTATGTAACTTCGTATTCGTTAATTCCTGAGCTTCTAAACCAAATACCAGAAGTTCGAATTCCCAAAATTCCCAAATTAACCCTCAAGTACCACAATTCCCAATTCCACAATCAAACTTCGAAATCCCCAAAATCCCGACAATTAAAGATCCCAGCAAACTGTCAGATTTGAAACGATCGAAATTCCCAACCACCCAGACAATATCGTCACGAACAAATCGACAAATCATCGAAAGCCGAAAATCCTCGACAGACGTTTTAATTCGTAGGATCCTAAATAAACCCAGGAAAGATCGACGACCCTGCAGGAATAAGCGGGAGTAAACGGAAAGAAAGGATCACGGTTGGCGTTCATTTATTTAAGCTGGAAACGACGGAAATCGCTTGAAACGGATCGAAGGAAACGAAAGGGAAAGCGGATCGATGCAATTCCAGAATTGTTCCACGGATTTCCAGTCGTGGAACGATCAAGCGTCGACGCGCGACCCTCCCCCTTGGGAAATTACGAATTACACGTTTTTCAATTAAATATACCGTGGCTCTTCCGCTGGGAAATACAGCGGCGAAACGCGGTAAAAGCTGACGAAAAATCAGTCACGAGTTTTACATACTTTTGCTGATCACGAATTTAGTCTGCTGGAAAACTGCGTATTGTTTGCTGCAACTTGAATCGAAATTCTGTTCTGCTTTATTTCGTCAAAAGCATTCTTACCGCGATTAAACGTATTGTTCGAATTGTTAGCACGAGATTTTGGACTTAAATATTTTCATCGATGAAGCTCACAAAACTCATGATTTCTGAGTAATAATTGCTGTTAAGGTGTTCCTTGTCATCGAATGATTTTAATAACACGAATTTTGCACAAGTTCACAAATTAAACCATGAAAGCAATTTCAATAGATGACCAACGAAATAAAGATGTACAATTTTAAAAAGCGATCAAAGAGCCCTGAACGTTACCGAGCTACAAAATCAAGTTACACGAACACGCCGCCGAGTTTAAAATAATTTGGAAGCCTCAAAAGAAGCAGTGCAAATATATTTGCAGAGTGGAACGAAAATTCAAAGGACTCGAATATCACGACGATCAAAGCGTTCCGCGAACGACCTTAATAAAAGCTGAAAATTCACAAAATTCTGTGCTTGGCTAAAAATCCGTTTGCGCGGTTCAGCTAACGACACGCGAGGAGCTGCAGGAATTTGTTGACTTTCAGACAGATTAATCCTACGAGTGCATCGACTTGAGCAATCGACGTTAAGTCTTAAATTACAGTACGTAATTATGGTACATTAAGTAGCAAAATAAACTCTAGTCGTTCGAAGTGAAATTTACATTTGGAGTTGTTATGGTAGCCTCCCTTTATTCAGTCATCGCAGGAGTAATGGTAAGATTGTATTTTACTTGTCACCTATAGAGTAGATTCGTCTTGTCTGACCATCTTCTCCAATCAGAATTTATCTGTTTGACAAATTTCCTCTGGCATATTCTACTGGTTTCTATATCTGTTGGGCATATTCTACTTGTCTGACCACTTCCCTCTGACGTATTGTAATAGTCTCACTACCTATCAGACATACTCTACTTGTCTGACCACCTAGCATTTACTACTAGTCTGACCATAGGCATATACTACTTGTCTGACCACCTACCATATACTACTTGTCTGCCCACCTCCCTACAGCTTATTCTACTTGTCTGGCCACGTTCCTCTGGCATATTTTACTAGTCTCACTACCTATCAGACATACTATACTTGTCTGACCACCTGCCTACATCTTATTCTACTTGTCTGACCACTTTTGTGAAACTGCGACAGTCTTTATTTCGTGAAACCCATCGGAATTTGACATCCGAAACGGTTTTCAATTACGAGAGCATTTGGCCGTCGGCCAGTCCGACGATCCCATTGATTCGGTTTAATTAATTGAAAAAAGGAGAACCGTTGGCCGTTTCGAAAGGATACTCAAAAGATTCCCGCTCTTGTTAGAAAGCAGTTTCAAGCGGTTGCCAGAGTCTGTTCCGCAAACGCAGTTTTTGAGCTTGCGCGGTTCGGTTCTCTTTCTTCTTTATTCCGCAGCCTCTTTTTTTCTTCTCCGGCTTCTTCTTAAGTAGCGGGTAATTAAAAGTTCGAACCAACCACGATTCACGCCTGGAAGGATCGACGCGGAGGTGGTTTGATCTCGTCCGTCCTCGTTCAACGAGTCACCCGGTCCACTCCGCTTTCTTTCTCGGCCTATTTTCTTTTTCCGATCAGTTTTTCGTTGGAAAAGTTTCGCAAGACGCGCGACAGCTTCGACCGACTCGATGAGAAAACTTGAAAAATTCCACGGCGGTTGCAGACCGAATACCATCGGTTGTTCCAGCGTTCTTTGATGTTCTCTCGCCTACTCAAAGAGACAAGGGAAAACTACCGTGCGCTTTTAAACGGAAACTTCTTTCTCCGAGAACGATGCTGAATTTCAATCAGCTGCAACGTGGACTAGCTTTAATTACTTCTTTTAACTGCGGAAATTACTGGTTATCGCGTTTCTTTCGAACAAGCCTCGGAGACAGGAGATTAATTGTTGAGGGAAATAAATAAATGTTTAGGGCAGTGGGACAATTTTTTGAACCTTACCTTGCTGTGTATTATCGATAGTTTCAAAACTTTTTTAGCATCTGGCATAAAAATGAAAAATTGTTACGAATATTATCATTTGTAGAATTTCAGTACCGACGTTTAAATATTTAAAAATCTCAGAAATCAAAGTTCCTAAATTACCAAACTTCCAAATTCGAAAATTTGCAAATGCAAAAGCGTCCAGAGAAAACTTTGTACGCCGTTGCCATTTTCCCTGCGGTGGCCGTTTACGTAATTTCACGAATGTATAAATCTCATTTCGATTAAAACGGAGGAACATTTACCGTACGAGAGTTGATTAAACGTAACGGAAGCAATCCATTCGCGGAGTTAAAAACGAATAAACACTACGTTAACAAAGTAAACAAGAACTGTAAAACGTGAAATAATAAAACGTATCAATTTAATAAATAAAATTTTAATAAAGCACACCGTTGTAGCGGAGGAGAATCATTCGATATTCAATTTCGCGTTGACGCAGTTGCCAGGTGCGATGTGTCACAATTAAGTTTGAAGCGGATAAATTTGGACGCGTGAATCGATAAAAAAATATGAACGGAACCGAGTGGATTTTAATAAACGTATGTTCCGTAAAAGTATTATATAATAAAATCGGGAATTTCGAAACACGATTTATTATCCTGGACACTCTGTAGACGCGATTCCGAAACAATTTCGTGCACACGAAACATGTCAAAATTAACGTTAACGAACATTTAGTTAAACTCTGGCGAAACTTTGCCGTATTATCAATTACCATGCACGGTTATCAGCTCCCTTTTAGAATCAACCGACAGCATCGCTTGTAAACAACAACAACGTAATACAGATTCCGGAAATAAAAGACGTAAACAATTTGCGGGTAAAATGTGGCGTATATAACTCTGGCGAATACACGGGAGAATATCGAGAGCAGTTTATTTCCCCGGCCTCTGTGAATCATCTAGATAATAGCTGGCCAACCGCGAATAACAATTTATCTGAATCGCGTTCTTTCAGCTTCGCGAAATTGGAAGTGACGTTCAGCTAGTTTGTAATTACTACGTTTCCGATACGTATCTTCGCTTTTGTTCGTCATTTATAACGTTCTGCTCGAAATAATTCAGACATTTAAAACGCGGACGAAATATTCCGACAATTTTTAACGCGACAGAACGCTTCGTTAATCCCTGAACTCCGGAGCTCAAATTGAACTTTTAACCCCGTTTCACACTTTATATGGTTTAATAGCTATTTTCTTCTTCGATTTTATTTCCTGTTTTATGATCGCGTTTTTCGTTCATGAATTCTGTGCGATGTACTTCCACGCGCGGTAATTTCACGCGCTGTATTCTCACGTGTAGTATTTCCACGCGTGATAATTCCACACGCTGTATTATCACACGTGGTAATCGTTGTATTTGTATAGGAGACAATTCCAGGTGCTGTATTTATACGTGTTATAAATTTCAACTCCATGCGTGATAGTTTCACGTACTACAATTACACGTGCGATAATTCCACATGTCAGATGCATACGCTTAAAAACCCTATAAGCTGCGTATTTCCATGTGTAATCCTACGAAATTCTATTTCCATGCACGTTAATTCCACGCATTATATTTCCACATTTGGTAATCCCACGTGTCATATTTCCATATAAAATAATTCCACATATCGCGTTGAATTTCGAAATAATAAAATAGTACAACTGGGAAGAAGTGAAGTAATATAAAATACAAATTGTAGAAAAATATCCTCAACTACTGTGGTACTGAAATAACGTGTACTGTTAAAGTACATATAATTACAATTATTGCGAGAAAAACGTTTCACAATTCCCACGCCAATTCGAAACAAACTTTCGAAAGATCAATTATAAACATTGAACCTTTAACGAATAGCCGGCTATTCACAGGGTTAAATCACAGTGCACGCAATTGTTTATTGTTCATGAAAATTCCCGTAAGCCACTGAAACAAGCTATTGTTTGAAAAGAATACAAGCAACGTTATATTTATGGAGATTTCAATAGCGAATGTAAACACGATATTAAACTTGCTGAAGTACAGCAGATGTTGATACAGTCGAGTTAAACACCGTTCATTTCTGTGAACTGAAGCATGTATTTACAAATCGCTTAAGCTCCCTAAACCGTGTCCTTGGCATCGACGAAATTATCGACTGCTTCAACGATCACAGATATTTCGCGTCGTATCGAAAACAGTAATTATTCGTAACGAGACGCGTATCGAATGATACTTTATTCCATTCCTCGTTACCGTACATACGTGTTCATTTTTAATTAATCTTCGTCATCCATCTCCTTTTTCATTGCACCACCTTTTCATCTGTTGATACGTTTACCCGTGTGCTAGTTTTAATTAAAATTCAGAAGACCAGCAATTCGTTTGCTTATTAAAAGAATAATCCGAACGAAGTAATCCTATATTAGTAGCAGTGCGAATGTACTACAATATGATAGTAATGGTACCTGTACCATTTACGTATTTTATTTAGATTGTTTTTGTACTATTGCACGAAGAAAGGAACGCAGAAATATTTTTTAATCATTCTATAGGACGCTGGTTTTTACGTATACTTGTATGAACGCTCCATGGACCGTGGATATTGAATTTTGCGTGTGGTAATACGGCGCGTGAGATTACCACACGTGGAATTACAGCGCGTGAGATTACTACACGTGGAAATACGACACGTAGAATTATTAGTTGACTTTATTGATTAAAGATTGAAATAGCGATCGTGGAAATGTATAACATACACAATCATGGGTCTTAGAAAGCATTAGTCTTCAAAATATTCAATTTTTTTAAACGCATAACGTTGTACAAATTAAGAGAAATTTGACACCTACAAGCCTATCAAACTTTGCAGACAAATGAACATTTTAACCCTAAAGTAGGGTCAGACTAAAAAAATTCTCAACATTCGGACAATAAATAAAAATTAACAAATCTTTCCTATATTATAAACTTCCTAAAAAAATATAATACCGCAAATCTCTAATATTTATTAAAATACGCAGTTCCATGTTTGGCAAGATAGAAACACGTTAAATCACATTACGAGAAATTCAAGTTTGTTACAAAAATATGTTAAAAGTAAATTAACATTCGTGTCATTTGAAATTGATCAAACTTACCCGTGCTCGAAGCAAATCCTGCACAGCCAGAAACTGCTACGGTCAATCACAATCCATCACAAAGTGCCTGGAACAGCGAGTGAAGCACGTGATCGAGAGTAGACGAGACGACGATAACCAATGGTGCATTTCGACACTGAAACTTCACGAGAACGTAACACACAAACGAGTTAAAAAGCGAAAGACAATGGAGCGCGGACTGATACGTCCGAACGCCACGGCGGCTGGAGGCGAACTACCCTTCGTAACGCGCGCGCAACTTATACAGCGTGCCGGCGTGGCGACGAATTCACCCGAGCGCCGCGAACACTCACGAAGTTGCACGAACTTTTTCTTTGTGCCTAATGTGTGTGTATGGATTCACCTATTTACTTTCTCTTATCATTTCTGCTGTGATTAACACACTTTCTGCTATAATTAGGAGACAGTTAGGTAATTAAGTTCTTTAAGGCGAGCAGCTTTTGCACGCAACTTTTTAAATTTATAAGTTTGCGAATATACAAGGTTCTAATTTTGAAATTTCTGTACTTGTACATTTTTATATCTGGTTATTTTCCAATTTATTTCTTGGAGGAAGATTTTCAGTTTAATTCCTCAACTTTTAGGTTATGGATTTTTAAAAATTGGTAAATCTGAAAATCTTCAGAATTTCAATTCTGAAGAATTGAAATTTTCAAATTTCTAACACATTAAATAAATACATTAGCAAAGATTATCGAGCAGATTCACTAAGCAGCTCATTGAAATATTGGATAAGAATTTCCATGAACTTTATCATCGAACAATTTTTAATATCTCGATCTGTGTTGCACATAGCTAGAATATTTCTAGCAAAAATTTAATCATCCGCTGCTTGCATCGAACTGAGAAAATTCACAATATAAAGACAGATACTCTGTGATTATATTGGTTCATCGCTCCGGGCTATTTCGTTTGTAAATTATTATTTATTCATCATACAAAACGGCAGTAACACTGCTTTTGATATGCACGAGGAAGAAATGGTAATAATTGTCAGATAAATTTCTCTCATTTATACTCATCCTGATTATTACTGAATTATTTGATAAATTCCGTAATTCGAAACCTGAACGGTTTGGTACTTCTCACATTGCAAATTTTATCTTCACGTTCCTCAATTCCCAAATTTTCAATTTCGTGATTTCTTCAAATACTAAATTGCTTATTTTCCAAACCCATGAATCCGCCAAAGACCAAATTCCATAAATCCAGCGCTGATTAAATTCCCAAACTTGCAATTTCCGAATCCTACTTCCACCCCCAAAATTTCTAAATTTACAATTCCCCTAATCCTCCTATTTCCCATTCCCAATTTACCAGCTGTAATTGGTCCAATTACCAATTTAGAAATATCCAAAATCTGCCTTGGTAATTAACCATTCCGAGTCGTGCCCGTTTAACGTAGCAAGGGTTGCAATAATATTGACCATGCACGAAGCACAGTTGTTTGTACAATCTTGACATTATTCCTACCATGACTGTGGAGAAAGTGAGGCTACCGTTACAACAACGACAATCGCATAATCGATTTTCACTGCACAAATAATGAAAGTTGTAACGACAGTTTCTCTTATCGCAGAATGAATCTAATTATAATTGTATAGGAATAAGTGAATATAAGTTGATTGTATCTATGAAATGAATTTCACTTCAAACGACTAGACTTGTTACTTGATACTTGAAAGATACTTGAAACTTGATACTTGATGCTTCATACTTGAAACTTGATACCTGATACTTGGAACTTGATACTTCATTCTTGAAACTTGAATCGCTAAAAACTTGTAGCGAGGTCTAATCCTCTCGCCATAATATACATTCTACGACACAACAATAATACCGGGTTAAAAATTTCTCGAATTAAAAACGATGTAATCAGTGAATTCAGGATGGACGAAGTAATCAATGAATTTTTGAAGTATTCGAAATTAGAGCAGCTGGAAAATGACAGTGTTACGGGAAAGGTAATATCACGGCGAATGGTAGAACATTAATCGGCAGAATTTCTACGGTGCTTGCAGCAATGTATTAACAATTTAACGAGCCGACACCTGCGATAGCTATTATAACACAATTATATACAGCGTTTCGTGCGGGAGCCTGCATCTGTATCGTGAATTCGTGTTGCGAACTGCATCCGTATTGCAGAATGCAAAGCGAATTGCTTACGCTGATAGGACATGACGTAAATTCTCTCATTATTCCCTTTCTTGCTAGTTTATTCAGTATCCATCGAACCTGCTGTGGGACCCTAATCGCAGGCATTCTCACTAGCACATTTCTGTGGGATGAGTGAAATTTATTAATCGTGCATTTATTGTGCTCTATAATTAGCATGACTTTGGGAAATTTAGACGTTTAGACAATTTGGGTCAAATTGCAATATTTGCTAATTTGAGATTTTGGAAGATTGATTTGGTTAATTATGAATTTGGGTAGTGGAACGTTTAGGGACTGGACTGCTGCGAATTCAGGAGTTTATACTGTATTACATTATAGAGTGTTTTAGACGTGAATCAACTCTGTGCTACATGAAAATATTTTCAACCCTCATAACAAAAATATAATGGTCAAATATAAGTCTTACTCTGTTCAATAGTCTTAAAACCAGTTCTAACCTCGCAAATCAAATTAAAATTCCGCGCATACCATAGAAATTTCTCAAAATTTCGATACCAAGAGCAGCACAGAGGTACATGCTCGACACGAGCGTCGTCTTGCTCGTTTGATAACCTGCTCAATATTCCATAGGTAACGAGGGAAATTCAAGAAACGAACCACGTAGCGGAAAAACGACGGTCACATGTACGAAACTAACACCCGTTTCAGAAAATATCCAGCAGACGTTGAAACTCGTTTCGTGGTCGGTAGGGCCGATCGATCAAGCCCCGAAGTAACAATGGAGATTCTCTTGGCGGTATTATCATTCTCCTGGAAACGGTATGCACGGGCTCGTTACGAAACGTGTAAAGTAATAAAAGCTGTGGTTGATTTATAGTGGCAGGGGTGTAATGGGAAATTGGCCATGAAACAGGGAGCCCGGGGGTAGTCGAGCTGACATCCCTTCGTTCTTCCCGATCGCGATAAATCAGAACGTGCCGCGAGCTTTCGTCAAAGAAAAGGATACGGTCTCGCGATGAAATCAGGCGGAGGAACACAGGGAAGTAAGTTGACGCGGTTAATCACGAGGTGATACAGATTTTCGGAGAGAGAGAGAGAACAGGATTTAGTCGGGGACATATTCTACGGGCTGAGGTCGAAGGTAGCGACAGATACGGATGTACCGCTGTGCGGGTGAAGATATATGTGTCACTGACACATACACGCTGGGATCAAGGAAACCGCTAAACCATGTGACTGATAACGGCTCCTCGATGATTGCTAAATTGCTCTGTAAATAACCGTAATTATTATGAAGTTATTTTTATGGTGAGTTGGTGAGAGTGTCATTGAGGTTAGCACAAGATGTTTTGAGGCATGAGTTGAGTGTGAACACGTTATGAATGTATAATTAATGATGTTTAATTATACACTATTTGAGAGAAGTAACAATTTTATCCTCATACTTGGAGTAATTAAAAAGTGGTTGATGGTTTTGATCGACAGTCTCGCTATATGGCCCTATACACTTGAACTTGAATGAGCACTGCTAATTACTCAAATCCCCAAATTGTGAACAACTGAATCCGTAAATTCCCAAAGCTCTCAAACGCCAGCCTCTCCAGGCCTTGAAACTCATAATTCAATAATTAGTAAATTTCTGCGCCGTCGAATTCGTAAATTGCGTTGGTTTGATTTGGCTTGATTCAGTTTGATTTTGGTTCACCCTAATCCAATGCAGTCCCTGGCGTAGCCGACATAACGATTTGCGGTTGGCTACAATTTACCCCAGCATCTATCTTTCAAATTTTCACCATGGTTCGTGAACATTTCGATCCTGTTAGCGAAATAGAACCGCAGGAAATAAAATGGATCTGGTCCTCCACTATTTTCCTCTAACAACCGACGGAAAATACTTGAAATCGACACTAAAAGCTTCAAAATTTCAAACAAATTATTTGACTATCATCAAATTCTGGACCTTCCATTGTGATATCTCAACTACATCTAAATGAGTAAAAGAATGAATATTAATTCCGACAAGAATTAACAAACATTTATTTACAGACACAAATTTTCAAAGTAAATCGCAGACTTTGAATAAATCAACCTTAACTGCAGAAATGATTTGATGCATGTTTAAAGAGGTGGACATTACTCGAAAAAAAAATATTAGCAATATAACAGTTGCATGAATAAATCGATCGTTTCATTTGGCAAACTGGAATGCTCGAATGAAGTTTCATCGTAAAGCGAAAACTGAACGGTAACTCTACAGTAGCGTACCATTTACGAATTCGAGGAGCCGGAATAAATCTCATTCCTCAAATCCTGTTAACCGATGCATCGTTTGAATACTACGTTCAGTATCAAATGGCTTGAAAATTATACACGAGATGGGTGGAGCAATAACGTCGATGAACTGCTTTAATGTTCAAACGACTTTGATAGATTACGCTATTGGTCCAAATCGATGATACACTGTATGGAAACGTTTCTCTACAGACACTGAAGTCCCTTATAATTTACGCAACTGTCTTTTATATAGTCTGCTAATGTAGTTTGTGAGATTTCTTTGGAAATTAACAGATGTTCAATTTTTAGACTCAGAGTCTAAGTTCACAGATTTCTAACTTTCAAATCTTGAAATGTATAAATCCAGATGATCAAGACCTCAAACTCCCAAATCTACATATGCACAAATCCATATATCTCCAAGTCCACACATACCCAAATCTACACATGCCCAAATACACATATCCCCAAATCCACACATCTCCAAATCTACACATCCTCGTATGCATACATCGCGAAATTCTATACATCTCGAAAATCTACACGTCCCCAAGTCTACATATCCCCAAATCCACACGACACTAAGTCCACATATTCCCAAATCCACACATCCCCAAATTCACACATCCTCAAATACTCACATCCTCATATCCATACATCCCCAAATCCACACGTCCCTAAATCCACACATCCCCAAATCCTCTCATCCACAAATCCACACATCCCAAAATCTCCACATCCCCAAATTCTCAAAGCCCAAATCCAAAATCTCAACCTCCTCGTCTCCAATCCACAAATCCACTAATTCCAAATCCCCAGATGTCCAATACCACAATTCTCCCCAAATCCCAAACCTCAAACCCCAAATCCAGAAGGTCAAATTCACAAGTTTCATCTCCTGAATCCTCAAAACCCTTACTTTGCTACACCTCAACCCTCTCACCCAAATCCTAACTTCTAATTCCTGAATCCACAAAATCCTCAAACTGTTCTTATCTAATGTACATCCTAGAGAAGCTGAGACCCGTCAAATATCGCGTTAGCAAAGAAACAATCCGCGAGTATCATCAATTTCGGTCCATTGCCGTAAAAAAGAGAGGAATCATTCTCCAACGTTATAACCATAAATCATAAGCCATCATACACTTTCGTGGAATGCAATCACCTTTAATGGACTTCTTTTCGGTGTATAAACGATGGTTTTATCGGTAACAGATTCTACATAGCGCGAAGGGATCGAAGATGAAAAGATAGCCACGTGACGATCAAACAATAGCCACGGGCAAACGACGCGTTAAGTGGGCGAGAAGGAACGCGTGGGTGCGGAAAATCAGGTTCTATTGTGTGTTCCTTGTAAACTTCCCTCTTTCCCACCAAAATAGGGTCGAACGAAGACCAGGGAGATGCAATAGGTATGGGTATAGGATAGGGAGGACTCGAGAGCTGTTTCTAGCCCATCAATCATGGTATTTACGTGGCCGGGCTAACCTCCGCGTAGTAGCCGACACAATGCCGAAAGCTCGTCGAAAGGAAAGCCCCTGAGTTTACCGAGAGAGCTTCGGAAACCCGTTTACGAAGCTTACCATTTCAATACCATTGACTATTCTTAGCACAATAATGTCTACCTGTCTTACCATACTAGTGTACATCGACTATGAACTTGCTGATGGCTTCAGAGTACTTTTATGATCAATAAGTTTACATATGTTCTTCATGACTGGATACTGGAACTTCTGGTGGGACTTGGGAACGTTTGGTGAAATTTGCTGATGTGGAGTTGGGGAGAGCTGAGGTGAGTTTTGTGGGTACGCATATTAAATTTGTAGATTTTCAGGAATCCTCGAATCAACACATCCCCAAATCTACACCTCCACATGTCTACACAACGCCAAATCCACACGTCCCCAATCCCATATGTCCACAATTCCACATATCCCCAAATCCACACATCCCTAAATCTACAAACCCCCACATCTACAAATCCCCAAAACCACATCTTCAAAAGACCATATCGCCAAATACCTAAATTCCCAAAATGAACTTCATACACAGAATTGACCCACAGCCACACATGGTCTCCACATGTTAGCACAAGTGTATCAGGGCATCAAGTAATTACATTTTCGAGCGAAACGTACGAATGACATAATTTACTTTTTATTGCAGCCAGCACTTTCGATCACGACAGTAGATCGCATCGTCGCACATAAAATCACTCGTCGATTTATGCCCAGGTTCCCGGAACGGTTTCTTGAACCGATGCCAGGGTAAAAATCTACGATGAAAGATCAAAGGTCAGCGATAGAGTGAACGGACCGTTAGTCGACGGATATAACGGCGTTACAGCGTAGAATTTCTGCGTGGAAAGCGTCGCGACGATATCGAAACAGGGAACTTTTATTCAAAGAGCGTCTCCGAACGTGAGATCAAATTAGTTCTGGGGGGGCGTCGGATAAAAATAAACTCGCGGAACACCGGCTGATATGGGAAGGAGTCTAGAAAGGATGCTTTCACGCCCTTTCCACTTCCCTTCTGGCCGCGTTCTTCCATTTTATTTCGTCATGGCTGGATGGAAGAGCAAGGATCCCGACGGGGAAGGAAGAAAAAGGGACGAAGGAAACGAAGGAATATAGCGAAGGAACTGCACGTGACGCGGAAATTCGTTTACAGGGTGTCTGTGTGACTGTACTCCCGTAATGTCTACTGATGCCTCGCATTCCATTCTACTTCGATGACACGGATTCTGAAACTTTATGCCCTAAGTACTCACAGAATACATTTTCACCGACGAACGTGCTGAATCGCATGCCATTCTACTCGGTGTTATATGCAAAATTACGACACATTCGATGTCAGTTGTAGTCTATGCAAGTTTTAATGAATGACAGCTTTGCAAACCCACTTTTGAGCCTTGCGTTAATTTTACTCTTGTTATGGAAACTTGTTACTGCATATGTGCATTATAATCCTCAAAAGGATTTTTTGTTAAGACATTTCGTTATGGAGGAAAATGTGGTAGCGTTTGATGGAGGATTTGGACCTATGTGATCAGCTATTCACCTATTTATCTATTTAGTTATTTCGCTGTTTAGGTACTTAGATATCTTAATATCCATTTAGACACTTAGGTAATAGGATATTCGGATATTTAGACATTTAGATATTTGATAATTGATTGACCTATTTAGCTGTTCAGCTCAGATATATTAATATCCATTTAGACACTTAGACAATAAGATGTTCAGATATTAACACATTCATGTTTTCAGGATGAATGTAATAAAGTAATGCAATTTTGTCAGATAGAATTCTTGCAATTTTCTTCGAATGCAGAAATAATGTGATCTGAAATTGACGTTCGAAGAGCAATTTCGAAAATGACTCGTTGCGGTGGCTAGACAGGCACGAAGAGGAACAGAATCCAAATTGCCTCTTCCATGCCTTTGGAGGGCTGAATTACCAACCCTACATCCTGTGAGTGACGTTATCACGGTGCATTTGGTACATTTGGTGTATTTGATGCATCCGGTAGGTATGTGCCCAGGTGTCTGTCTGTCTGGGACAGCCAAGTCGCTGCATTCGATATTCCATGTTCTGAAATGCTTCTGCTTACCAACAGGTACAATCTACTTTACCTTATTATTCTGATTTCACATTTTACGAACATCCAGTTCACTTTTAAAATTTCTGTACTGTCAAATTTTCTAGTTTTTTAATCATACTGCTTAATTTTTTCATATAAGTCACTTCATTCTGGAATTTGTAAATTGCTAAGTCTTCGATATCACAAAATTTCCTAAACTGTAATTAGTCAATTTCGTAAGTTTCCAAAGTTGTGTATTTTTGTGTCTATAAATTGCAAAATCCATAAATCTTCAAATTTCCAAACTCCATCAGATCCCTAAATTTCTACATCCCCAAATCTTCCCAAACTCCTCCCTCTCCCAAGTACCCTAAAATCCAGATCTTCAACTTCTCACAACCCCGAACTGTATCTGCTCGAATCGAAACAAATGGGAACGGTTATCGATACGTTCGCAATCGACGACGATGTTCGATACTTCGTAAGATGGCGTAGTGAAAAGGTAGTAACGAGATGAAATCACGTAGCATCCGCAGTAGGTAGGGGGTTAGTACAGTTTTGAGATGCACTCAGCCAACGACGGTGGTTGGTATCTCTGTTTCAGGAGCCATAAAGGTTATCGCCATTACGACACACGACCTCCACGATATTGTACCTTCGCGTCTCACGTTTCTACTCGGGGGTAGGACTGCAGGGAATTAGTCGTTGGATTCCGGGGAATGCAGAAGCCACGGTACAAGGTTCTATCTTGGAAGTGCACAAATACAGGACTAACTCGTCTTCGGAGGGACGCTGGCCGCGTACAAACGTTCACCCTGTTTCCTCCGTGTATATGGAATATTTACTTTGCTTCAAGTTTCTCTCTTAACTCGACAGAACTTTCGATTGACCGACGAACTTTGCCCGACGAAAATACCCCGTCTGGACGAACGTTCCCAATTAAAACAAAGCCCTTTGTACATAAGATTCTGAAACGTTCACTCTTAAATACAGTGTAACCATTTATATTGATCAACTGGAAAATGTTTATAAAATTGCAGATGTCGATCCACGAGTTGGTTGAGGCATGACAAATCATAGTGCAAGGAATTAACATCTATACTTCTGTATTTATAAATTTTAATTTTGAAAATTTGATATTGGAACTATACCGTCATGCATGATTTCAGTTGTACAGAAAAAAGAATTTCGGACGAGTTCCACCGACAAGAAATTGTTGAAGCCTGTCGTGTTAAACTGGAACAATGCGTAAAATATTCATTGTATGCGGCGTTAAAGCGTCGACGAATAAATGCATAAAAATTGGCACAGCGCATATGGTGCACCACATAAAACTCAACCCGACCCAGAGAATGCTCCTTTACATTCTGACAGCGTTACTTCACAGACCGATATTTCCGACTCCGAAACGTTTAAGCTCAATTTTCCGCTACAAATGTACACCCTTATACCTTAACTAATGAACGGAATAATAACGAGTACGGTATTAATGACCGCGAGAATTATGCTGTTCAAAATTATATCCCCGATTTTCGGATTAATTATTTTCTGTAACTGTAATTGTAACCTATATTATACTCGTCGATTATGTGCAAGAAATTCGTGAGAGAGATCAGGTGTAAAAATGTGGAGAGTATAAGAAATGTTTCGAAATATCTCGGGTACGATGAAAATTGTATTAGGACGAGGGTGAACTGTATGTCGAATCGATCGAGCTTCAATTTGGATGGACCCGTCATACAAGACGAATATTTCGCTTCGTCGAACAACCTCTCCAACCATAGACGTTCTAGATACGAGATAAGAGGTGTTGGGTGTTAGGTTGCACTCCACGGTTTGCATCATCCTTCATGCCAGTAGCTCTACCCATAGTGTGCATGTTGCGGAGAATGCACTGTATCGAATTTCATCGGAATTTTTACAAACCTCATAGATGATTCGTCGAACTCTCTCACCCTTTCGTTTCGAAATTATTAAATTAAAGGACCTGGCCATGTAGCCTTTTGGTAAGAGGACCGAGTTGAACCTCTCTTACCAAAAAACCTGTAAAGGACATCCTTTGAAAATAATTTCTAATACGTAGAAGAGGTCGAAAACAGAAGCGATACAGGATGTTTGAATAATAGATTGCCCCCGGGCAAAGATCGAGCGGAAGAATAACGTAGGATTAAAGCAGAGGAAGAAAGGGTCCAAAAAGCGGGGGCTGTAAAAAGCGGTAATTCGCGCGGGGTTCATAAAACTGTTTATCGTCGTCAATAAAATGGCTGTCTGGTTGCGCGGGCGGGTTAACGTGGAACTAAGAAGAAAGTCGGGAAAGAAAGGGCAAGGAAAAGCTGTAATCTTAACGGGGGAAGCAGCCGATAAACTCCGTCGGCCGTTTGTTCGCTGTTTTCGCTTTGGAAACGATTTTTGGTCGCCGGACCCGAAACCCTTCCATGCGGCAACGAAACGTCCGGCGAAATTGTTTCTGAATGCATGCACTCGGAGTTCGGGTTTACGAGCCGGAAATATTCGAGGAAACGCTTGGAAGGCAGCCGGATAAAAAAGTGATGAACGAGCCACGGCTAGTCGGACGTAACGGGCAAGTGTTTTTGTTTAAAGCGTTCGTCGTGGACCCTCGTGGGCTCAAAACGACGTCCAACGTTTCCGGCGAGCCAAGAAACGGATGCCCTAGAGACGCGTGTTACGTGCAAGCGGAAGACCTTTGACCGTAGAAAAGGTGTTCCTGGCACACCGCTGAGGATACACTTTCAAAAACCTTTGTTTATATAAAATACGACCAACAGAATGTAGACTCGGTGCCCGCAGGCCGGAGCACTCATCGGCAAAGAAACATCAAAGTATCTTCTTTATTAAGCATTCGAAAATAAACCAAGCGGTTTTTTCTGCCCCACGATACCGACGGGTGAAATTGTGCCCCGAAAATGTTATCTCGGGTTGCAACGTAATAAGATACCTCTCCGACTGCTTATTATAAGAATTGTAGAATTTGTAGAAACTGAAATTTTTGGCAATATTGCGGTACAGTTTTTTTTGTGAAATTGGGAAATTGTGGTGAAAGGAGGATGTTCCTCTTGGTGTATATTACTAAATTGTATTATATGATTTTCAAAATAAAGGATGAAATAGTTCAAAAACATTTATCACAAATAAACATCAAGTCTCTATTGAAACTAACCAATCAATTTGAGATCCCCAATTTGCAATGTATTGTAGCATATCGCACCAGTAAATTTTTAAAGCTTGTATATTATTCAGACTCGACACAACATACTCTGTGACAGTAATTTCGTGTAGAGTATAAAATTTGATATACCTATCAGCTGCTGCACGTTAAACCGAACGAATTTAGAGCTGTAGACTTGTCGTCGAATCTAGCTACTTGATGTATGACAATATTAGATGAATCTAACAGTCTCTTGAATCTATCCGGTTTATCGGTAGCCAACATTTTATTGCTATTGCGCCGGGAAGACCATCAAAATCCCTTTCAGGATTTATCGGGACACTTGGCACGTGAGTGGGAAATAGAGCAGGTGGTTGATATATGAATAAGGTGATACAAGAGATTTATGTACCAACAACAAATTTAATAAACAGAATAACTTTCAATTTGGTATTATAGAGGCGGGAGACAATGATAATTTTTATTGTGAACCTTTCAAAGTGGATTTTTGCAAATTTAGTTTGTGCGCACTAGTTGGCTATTGTAATCAAACAGAGAGCGGAATATTGCCAGGGTTTCACGGTGCGTCCAAACGTTTTCTGTGATTGTGACATGATTTACAGCACGGTTTGTTAGTGCCAGCCATTAATATAACGTTGTTCTGTAACTAACTCACTCGTCCAGTATGCATCTCATTAGAATACATGTTTACCGCGATGAACGTTCACATTCAAGTAATAGTCGATACTCATTAGATGACTGAGCAACGGTACAACAGGAACCAACGTGTAATTTAATAGCAATCAACGTTAGGGGATAGTGTATGGACGTCGACACAACGTTGGGAAGCATTAAAACACAATTCCCCGGGGTAATTCCTACCACTTCATGCTCGTTCAACCTAGTCCCGCCATTCGAATTGTTCCCTTTGATAACATTCCGAAACTTCCTGGAATTACACGGCTCCGTGGACGAAATTGCGTCAGCTTCTTATTTTTCGTGTTCAACTATTCATCTTCTATCGCGATAGTGGCGGCCCAGAAAATATTTTCGAGAAACTCCAACTAAGTTCTGACTGTTTGCGGATCTCCGAGAAAACATGCTTTATGTTTCGTGAAGCAAATATCAGACTGTACAATGTATTAATAATTTTTGCTCAAAAGGACATTTTTGTATGGACATATTTTTTAAGCGAAACAGCTAATTGTCATTCTGTGTGACATCGAGAAGTTTATTAATAAATGAACAAAGCAAATTCGTTTATTAATAAATATAAATACCACAAGTCTATTTATTTAAAATTGTATAAATATTAAGAGAACATGTATAAAAGTATGATAACACGAATTGGTATACAAGCTGCACAGTAGTTACCAGAAGAAAAAAGTAGAAGAGAAACAGGGAAGAGGAAATTGTCATTTCACAGGGGATAAGTTTTATCAGGATAGAGTGTAATACGCGTACACGTATCAGAATGTTGATATTTCCATCAAGCCGTCAACAAAGTAGATCATAGGATCGGTGACAAGACTTTAAATTGTTTCACGTGCCGCGAAGTGTTCGGTACACGAGAAACGGTGGATTTGCATCGAGAGAAGCGATAAGCAGGGTAACTTTTATCCGAGCGCGTACTCTGTCTCATCCCGGCCCTCTTCCTCCTTCCAGATTCAACCCCCGTATCCGAGCGGACTCGCTTTTTAACATAATTTCACGTTTCATTGTTTCCCGGAGTTCCGAGTTCCTGCAGGAAACCTGTGAAGAGTCCTGAATTTTAATACCGCCTTTTCTGGCGGACCTGGATAAATTTCCCTACAAATGCGACTACAATCTTCATACGCAAAGAAATTTCGATTCAAACTTTTCTGACGATCTGACGACTATTCTGGATATGTCGCAATCAATGGCCCCATGACATTTCCATCAGAAATAGCACATCAAGTTTCTTAAATTTGCAGGTGTATTTGCAGTGCAAAATAACAGCACGTATCATGTTTCAAATATCAGGTTTCAGGTATCAAGTATCAAGTTTCAAGTTCCAAGTATCAGGTTTCAGGTATCAAGTTTCAAGTATCAAGTTTCAGGTCCATATCAAATAACAAGTCTGATGATTTGAAGTGAAATATCTTAGATACGGTCCACATATCAGACATGTCGAAATGATAAGGGACTTGATTGAAATATGTTATAAAACGCGACTAATACCGTGGAATAACGCAACAAAGCAAGCAAAAGGCCCCGTGTTCTGTTATGCGAAGTTCAAGTCAAATAGCACCGTGGGACCCGCTACATTCGATATAATTTCATATTTCATTGTCTCCCGAGTTCACAAGCTACAGCAGCAAGTTTCTGCAGAGTTCTGAATTTTAATACACCCGCGTACAAAGTTTCTATCGCCTTTCCTGCTCGCGACGTACAAGTTTCTCTAAGAGCGCCGTTTCCCCCTGTAACAAACTGATTTTCGGCTAACAACGTTACGATACTTCTTACCGAATTAACGTGGTCCACAGGGACAACGCAATCGTTGTAACCTCGATTTTATGGTTAGTTATAAACGAAACGGTGGATGTGTAACACTGCAGAGGAGTGAAGTTTTCGAAGTATCTCCAAGTCCACAGATCTTCACATTTCCACGTTCACATCTTCACACTTCCACATTTTCACATTCTATGTATCTTGAAATCACCACATTAGGTGGCAAAATCATCTAATAATCCCCATATTTGCAAATCCTCAAATCATCAGATACCCAAATTCTGAAGTTTGCGTTTCTACAATTTCCAGAATCCCTCAAACTCGTAACCTCATGAGCTACATTTCTACACTTTCCCAGATCCTCAAATCCCCAAATGAACTCCTCCACTCTTCATCTCCAAATCCTCAAACGATTACACCCTTAAATCCTCAAATCCATAAATTCCCAAATTTGCCAATCTACAAACTGCCAAATACACAATTTGTGTGACCATCCTTAATTATTAATTACCAATCCCACGCCGGTTCATTTATCACGCTCCAAACATTTCTAAACGGTCGCTCGGTAAGATCGCAAGCTCAGAGAATCAACAGAATCAAGAATCGTAGGGTGAGAAAACAGCGGACGTAGCGCCTCTCATTATTCCTAAAGCTTGACTTCCCGTAAGTCCCTTTGCGAGCTTTGCGGCACGTTCTGCCCACAAACAGCCCATCATCCCTGCAGGATATAAGCTCCGCAGTAATATCCGTCAGTATTGGTCATCATTTACCACATCCACCGCCAGTATTGTATAATGTGTACAATTAATCGGTTAATCAATGCGACTAGACTGCACACTTTCGAATCCATTATGTACGTTCTGTTACGAAACGTGCATAGATCAAATTACAGCCATATCTATCCTCTGTGTGCACTGCACTAGGCAAATTATGAAAATGCAGAGTTTATTACTGTCGATACTTGTCAGATGTAAGGAGAAAGACATTATATTGTCATCCGTAATATTTTTCCACGGTGTTGTGTTCCCTATGATTTGTACTTTCTATGTGATGAATTTCAACGAGTTGAGTTCCTTACGCATTGAGTTTTCCACGCGTTGAGTTCTCTACGTGTTGAGTTCCACACGCGTTGAGTTCCCCACGCGTTGTGTTCTCCACTGACAATACTCTCTATACGTTATATTTTCTATGCATTATATTCTCTACTCACTACATCGCTACACGTTGCATTCCCACACCTGATATCCCCATCGCAAAATATTCGTCCCCCATCCGGCAATATATCGAAAGTCAACTGTAGCAAAGAGAAATGTCCACGATCCGTCAGTCGATGACCAACATCAAATAACGGAATCAATTTGACCCTCTTAATATGATCCCGTTACGTCTAAATCGCTGGATGAAAAACAGAGGCCAATATCGGTCCATGACACGGTTTCTCCCACGATTGATCATCGATTTTTCCCGTTCAACCGGAAGAAGAAGGTTTGATCGGTTACTGCACGTTTCCCGTGACACGTTCAGACGACGAACGACGTCGTGACGAGTTCCCGTTGAACGAGGGGTCGCCAACAAACGAGCACATTTTCCTGGAGGCCAACGCGTCTGTAGCAAAGCCGGCAAAGGGCTTTTATCGCTTCGGGACGACTTCTCGTGTGTAAATACGTATTTCTTTTGTTTTCCATCGGACCCTCATCAAATTTCCTGTCGCAAAGGAGCACCGGCTGTTTAGCAGAGATCCAGATATCCCGGAGGGTTCGCTCGTCTCCAGACGAGATTATTTTCCTGGGTCACTTGTCATGTTGCCGTGGTCTACCCTTGCTTTTGCTCATTTAGCTCGCATTGATAACATCTGACTTCTAGTATTTTATCAATTGTCAACGCTATATGTTAAATCAGTTCACGGAAGACCATTAAAACCTTGTCCTATCGTGACGCACAATTCAGTTCATGACCAGTCTCGTTTTCATCACAATTTTATTCTAATAATTGTCTTCACATTCAAGGTTCACCGAGTACAAAACATACCTAACTTTAACCTCTAAATTCTTGACCTAATCACATACTATGTGACCTAGTCACATTTCTGTACTTCTACATATGAAAATTTAAAAATAGAGAAATTCTGCACTTTTAAAATTCTAAATTTCCTAATGAGGAGCAACCTTGAGTATTCTACAGATACAGCACTACCAAACGATGCGTTTTGAAGATCACAATTTACTCATATTGCTCCATCATTCGGAGGCTAATCGGGCACGTCCAACGCTACAAGTGTATTGATTAACGTCGAAGCTATAAACATCACTGCCGATATGCATGTTGCAACCAGACTGAATAGGAAAGAAACGACCTTTCCTTACGGTCGACTTCTTCGCTGTTGGCTGGTTTCCGGATTTCTTCCGTGAAATCTCTCGACTCTACCTGGAGATTTAAAGCCTCCCTCGGAGGGTGGAAACACGCTGTTATCAAAAAACTCGTTTTAGAGCGATTGTGTGGCAGCCAGGTAATATGGGAACCAATAAGTATTGCAATATATTATTGCCTTGAGCAGCCATCATGTCTGACGCCATTATAAAATTGCATTAATAAAATGACAGTGATAAAATTGAAATGCAAATATTTCTTTTTAGATTCATCGAAATGTACCCATAATCAAAACTGAACCTTGCAAATTTTTTTGTACATCGTTCAAGGGAATTTAATTGATTCAGTTCATTAATTCAGTTCTACGTCGGGTGATTTAATAGATTATTTAATTCATTAAATCAATTTACTTGATCAATCACTTAGTTCATCAATTCAGTTCATTCAGTGACTTAATTCATTAAATCAATTTACTTGATGAATTATTGAACTGATCAATTCAGTTCATCATTATGGACTTAACTCATTAATTCGACTAATCAATTGAAATCGATCGCGTCGAAGTTACAAGACCATAAATCTCAATTGAAATACACCCCGCGTATTATACCGCAAAATCACGATAGTTGAAGATTAATTCGAAGCTAAAAGAGATTCTTGATTATGTGGAATATTTTCGAAAATTCAGTCCCGTGTCTTTGACAGCCACGGTAATTGATCTAAACAACGAAAGGAAGGAACGACGAAGGGAACATAATGGAAATGCGAAGAGGACGAACCTGGCTGATCCGAGTTTCCCTCGTTGAAATGCAAGGATAACAATTTGCAAGGGATGGAGTTGAAACTCGAGGGGAACGGACTACAACAACGAGGAGAAAATCGATACGTTGCGAAATCGCAAAAACAATGGTCATTTCAATAATACTAAAAACGGAATTTCTCATGTTCGCGACGATAACGTCCCTTTCAATAAATCAACGGTACATTTTTCACTGTTACAATTAGTCGATGTCACTTTTAATAAAGATAGAGTACTCGTCCGAGAAAGTTCTAATTACACTAATAGAAGTAACGGTTCGATCCATAATTAACATCATGTAATTTTATATACAGACATGTCTAATCACATGAGATCATGAGTAATTCACAAACTTCCTCAATTTCTCGTATATTAATTCTGCAATATCTTTAGAAATACTTAAGAAAGTAATATAAACAAATACCTAAATAGAAGTTACTATTTAGAGGTAGAACAGAAGATGATGGACAAAAATGAAAGTCTAATTTAATTAAAAAATAAAACTATAAAGATAAATTGAGGGACGTCGATTTGCAAGTGGAAGAAGGAGTCCCAGAAGGGTCGGTTTAAGGCTGGTACGCGAGAGGAAATCGATCGTCCATGGAGTTTCGAGGATGGAGGACACCCTGAGGATCTCCGAGGTTAGCAAGGCTGCGCAGTAATAGCGCTTAACAATGAAATATCATTGTCTAAAACGGTCCTGGTACCCCAGACAGCAGAAATGGGACTAAATGGATGTTGAGCCCGTGCTCGAACGAGCTTCACCGTCGATAATTCAATGCCCTTCGAGAAGCCAGGTGTACCGTGATGTCGGTGACGTTACGATTTTGATAATTGTTCTATGGGATACAGGGAAGGGATAATTAATCGTGTTTCGGCCGCTTGTCGAGGGAGATTAATGAACGTCGAGAACTTGTTCCACCGGAGATAAATGAATTTCTATGTTAATCAAGATTTCGAATTAAATGCTGCGTTTACCGAGGGGGCTTTTGAATTACTGATCTCGAGGTTAAAGGTGAGATTGAAAGGTACATATTTCTGTTAAGAAATTTGTACGACTAATTGTAGTTTATATAGATAATTCTGTGCTCTGTATTTTCACGCGCTCGGTAAATACTCGCACTCCATATGTGGTACTTGCATGTGTCGTATTTATACGCAAGGTTATTGTACATAGAGTATTTTTATGTGTGGTTATTCTATGTATTGTAGTTCAATGTGTGGTAACTTCATATGCTGAGTACGCTTTGAGTACCTTCACGAGTTAACTCCACGCTTGGTAATTCCACACGCTGTATTTTCACACGTTATCCACTTCCACATGTGGTAACTCCACACATGGTAATTCCACGCGTAGATGTTCTATTGGTTGTATATTTAAAAATTTTACAGAAAATGATAAATGACTCGATAATTTAATAATACAAGTAAATAGCAAAAAACCTGACAAAAGTAGTATAATGTAATAGTATGATAGAAGTAAAATAAAATATACAACTTGACATCACCTCAAAACTGAAACAAATACAAATAGAACCTAAAAATTTCTCGATACCCGAACGCATTTCTTTAGAAACACGATTGCCCAACTTCCCTATTCAAACTTCCAAACTTCCATAGCCAATTTCCTGAAAAACGAGATTTCCAAGTAAACGAGGAAGTCCGAATAAAAACAACTCAACATGGAGCGGCATATCGGTGACACGATTGGTTACCGATCAATACCCCGTGCAGTAATTTCAAACACGAATCGAGATCGCGGAGCGTCGCTGTACCGAGAAAGACACTAAAGATCGATATACCGGTATTCCATCAGGATTCGAAAGGAATTCGCCGATCGTATCGGTGCCGGAGTCGAACACGAAGCTCCTTGGCAATAGCACCAGAGGACGAAACATTCCCGAAGGAGTCCTAACGCGATATATTCATAGGAACGTATATCAGGCCCATATGTATGCCGGTGCTCGCACTTGGACAGCTACGATCCGATGCATCCAGACACATAATCCGTAAGGACATCTCGAATGTGCTCGACGCTGTGCATAGACGGTGATCGCGAAAGATGATATAAATTGTGGGCTACTTTTTATTGCTTTCCTTCTTTTGGTAACGAGTGACAGGAGCGTCGTCTGATTGAATCGAGCATGGCAAACATGGTACTCGATGTGAAAAATGGAGATGTATAATATGAAAGATAGACATTAACTAATTTCAAGTTTGTGTTACGCAAATGTGGATGTCTTGAAGTATGTGTGGACTTGGAGATGTAGGAAACTGTAGGAAACTGTAGGAATTAGATGATATATGGAGATCTGGACGTATAGGGATTTGGGCACATACGCATTGGACAATATAGAGATCGGACTATGTGGTGTTCTCGATATATGTGGTTCGGACGATATAGAGATTTGGTCACTTAGGGTTCTGATCACATAGGGATCTGATCACATGGAGGTCTGGTCACATAGGGATGTGGTCACATAGAGGTCTGGTCATATAGGGATCTGAGTACATAGATACATGGTCACATAGAGATCTGGTCACATAAGGATGTGATCACATATGGATCAGATGAATGTTGAGATCTGGACATATAGGGATCAAATGACACTGAGATCTGAACGTATAGAGGTTGGACGATATAGAGATTGGGTATATAGGAATCGGATCCTATACTAATGTGGACATATAGGATTATGTAAATATCTCTGCATGTAGGGATCTATGCATGTAGAGATCCGAGTGTATGCAGATTTAGATATACACTCATGTGGACATATAGAGATCTTGCTACATATATGGATGTATAGCAATATCAATGTATAGAGATTTGGATATAAAGTATTGTACAAATTTAGAAATCCAGAAATGAAGGAGTTTGAGGATCATGAACCTAGTGATCTAATGATCTAGAAATCTGAAGTTCCCATATCGACCCCAAAAATCTAAAGGTCTAACAGTCTACACCCCAAAAAATCTAAATCTTCAGAAACCTTGAAATGCAAAAATCTAAATGACAAACTAACCATGCACACGGAATAAAGAAAATCAGAATGGATGGACAAATCCCTCCGTTTCTTTAAAAACATTTCAAGGTTTTTAAAGAAGGGAGTTTCGTAGACGTCCATAAATTCGCAATGGCATCGGTTAGCAGAGAAATAGAGAAACAATGAAGAAACAAAGTACAGTGACTGATTCTGTTCCTTTGGAGACTACCCTATCTGTGTATAAGACTGTATACGAAATCTCCCGAGATCTTACACGGCCAGTTGCATAATTCACCAGGCGACACGTAAAAGATGTCGGGGTTGGCTTCTCTGCTTGGCCAGAAACGAGAGTCTCAGGAATCCTGGGCATTTTTATGGGGCTTCTTTCCCCGGGAAGGAAAGGACATGCAGGAGATGCTTTGAAAAGGGAGAAAAGAAGCTCGAAAGTTCCTCGAGGACAGTGTCGCCATAAAGAACAGTACATTCTTTCGTTAAGATTTTTGAAATATTCGATGCCTGGAAGAATTCTAAAATCTCCTCATTCTCCAAAATTAATTGCGAATTTTCGAAAATTGATTGATCCGAAGATATGAATCTTTTGTGAAAGATCCTAGTTGTGAAAATTTTGCACAACTCTCAGATAACAAGCAAAACTACGTCAGCTTTTCACTACATCACACACTTCCTCGAGATTTACTCGATGACCAGAAACCACGGATATGAAAAATGTGCGGAAGAAAGGAAACGAATTTGAATAAGAACAGACAGCTTCCTTTACGGACATCCTCGGAGCCCATTGTGCCGGCCAGGCTTTGACCGTCGAACACGGTTTCTATATTATTTTCTTCCGTCTTACCTTTCTCATGGTAACAATTTCACATCTGAAAACTTCTTCAAGAATATTTTCGTATTCGAATCTGCTTCGGATTGAATCTTATGCGAAAACTTTTCCACTGAAACTTTTCCCGCTGACCGTTGTCGAAAATTCGCGATGGAGAGATCAAATTACCGGCGAAAATTTTTTCGGAGTTTATTTGATGCTTCTGGAATCAAGGAGTAATTTGGAATTCGAGAACGAGTTAAACCGTGAAAATAGTTCTTGGTGATTTAACGAAGAGGGAAAAGTGACCTGAAGAGAAGAAAATAGGAAGTCTTTTTCGTCCGAGATTGAGGAGCAATAAAAGTCAATGGATAAATCCGCCATTTTGAGCGCTTGAATTGCCAAACTGACATTTCAACCGCTTTTTCCTTTCTATCATTTCAATACTTATCTTCTAAAAATTATTTCACGTATTTCTTATTGAAAATTTGACCCATTTCGTATTGTAAATTTCCATAAAAAACAAAACCTAAGGTAGTCTCAATGTACAAGTAATTAAATGCGGTGTGTAATTTATACCAGCCCTTTTTCTCTGATAAAAATATTTTACCAAGTTCCTCCGAAAGAACAATCGTGAAAGTGATAAGAGCAAAGTGGGTCACGCTCGTAGGAAAAAAAAGAGTGGAAGCATGGCACGTCTTAAATAAATCTGATATGATACGAGCTTCCTTCTGTCGGCCAGGCAGTAATAACTTGCAACACTTCCACGATTAAATTATTTATTATCCTGCAAGATGCGGATGTTCCCTTAGGCAGCTAACCAACGACCTCGGAAGGAAGACATTATACGTCAACAATACTCTACGGACCGTGTATATCGTTTTGCGCTGGGATACCGAGCGCAATCTTTTCGTTAAATTAATGAATCTGTACAACTGCTGCTAATTTGCTTTATGGATGCTTGAATTTCACGTTTAATTTGGGAAGTTCTTGCTGAAGTTTTAGGGTGAAATATTTGAAATTTATATTTACGTTAATTTGTACGGTTTATAACTATGATAATTTGTTACATGTATTCACGTCTTTAAGCATTTATTTATGTACACGTTATATAAACTTGACTGTGTAATATTAATATGATATTGGTTTTAGAAATTTTGTGTAATATTACTTTTTTTGCATTGTTATATGAAATCAGTATTAACACATATTTTACATGTGTTATTATTTTATCTCTAATGTACAAATAGATAATCAAATTATCTTAAGCAGTTATGAAACCCATTTTAAAATCTATCACTTTCCCGCTCTTTTGAGGTTATAATCTTCGGACAATTATAATGACTTTTTTCTGTGATACACTTAAGTAGAAATAATAAATATAAAACTATCAACGCGAACATATGAATCTCGTAGTAGCAGAAAGTAAAATAGAAATAATAAATATAAAACTGCAGAAAGTAAAATTTCGATATGAGAGTATCGAAATATGAAAGTATCTATAAAGTGAATATGCGAGTATCTCAAAACAAAATATTACAGTAAATGATGTGTTATATCAAGGAAAAAGTAGAATATGTGCTCACCAGCCTTGAATGGATGTTATTTCCGTAGATTTCCTGCACTTTTCACTAACTTGAAGCACACAGTCTGCAACGACGCGAGTTTGAATCGCAAATGCGTGGCTTCGGTGACGAGAGGGCGCTGCAATATGGCCGCCAAAATTTTTCTGCGAAATTTGAAATGAATTTTACAGAGATTCTGAACGGACGTTATAATTCGAAATTTAAGTATAAATTAAAATTGTATAGTTCAAATAAAATCTTATACATAATTTTGTTAACATTGCAATTATAATTTTGTGAATGAATTTATGAAGTAGCAAATATCGTACGTCGATAAGTATCTCTGTGACCATCTAATGGTAAAATCTGAATTAATTATTAAATAAAGATACTTGACTGTCATATAAAGAAACAATCCCTCCAGTAATGTTATAAATTATATTAATCCAAAATTCTAACATATTAATTGATATTTTCTTATGAATCTTATTTGTGTGGATCTTCTCAAACATCGGTACATAAGCTACCTATTTTAAAGTTGTATTGAAGTCCTTGCAAATGAATAAATTAATAGTAAAATAATTTGAATTATTCACAACAGAATTATGGAACATTTTAAAATTAATTTTGCAACAAAAAATATTCGTAAAATATTCATTACTTTTCCAAATGTACCGACTGAGAGAGTAACCAGTATACGTGTGATGTAAGATAAAATATAAAACAAAAATATGAAGAACAATTTTACCCAACTGATCCAAATATTCAATTTTAGTCCACAGCATTTATTGCATACATTCACTGTGATTTAAATATAAAAATGTCCAAAGCATTCAGTTTACTAGAACCAGTATTACAATTCCGTACACAAAACTGTGTTACTATAACTGTTCACATTTGACACATGAGAGCTTTCCCCTCTGAAGGCTAAACCGAAAATGTTTCGCATAGACAGTGCTTCCTGTACACCCTACCCTATTACCTTCAATTTATTCCAACTACTACCGTATCCTAAACTCATTAAAGTTGCAACATCATTAGAAGACATTTCCAGACCGTTGTAGCAGAGTATAGGCTAAATCGTACAACAAATAATGCACGATACAGTAACGCGATTAAACTAATATAACAAATTGCTGTGAAGACAGAAAACTCTTATTGTGATGTACTATGCATTGTGTAATATTGATGCGAAGAATTGTAAGCTGCAAGTTACCGTTTATGAAGCGTATAACGAGCTCTGAAGACACACGATCAACTTCGCGAAGAGGGAGAACATGAAGAAACAATCTAACAATTCGATCGATTACTACATACTCCCGAATAAAATTCTGTGCACTACTCTCGGAATATCGCTTACTGACAGGAAGCACTCGATATGTGGCAAAATATTCGCGTATTTCCGGTTGATTGTGGCGATCGCGTCGATTAGCAGCTTTGTTGTGCCGCAAACTATGCTGCTGTTCGTTAAATGGAACGATTTGAAGATTCTATCAGGTAGAAGTTGAAATTTCACTGCTATTTTTTACGATTCTGAAATTGCTAAATTTCCAATTGCATAATTATCGAAATTGTGAGATACCTACATTAGGGGATCCACAAATTTCAAATTCAGACTCCATTCTGGAATCTGTAAATCCCCAGATTCATAAATTCCTCAATTTGCGAGTCACTAAGTACCAATTCCAGCAAATACCAAATTCCCCAAATTCTCACATCCCCAACTCCCTAAACTTCCAAATTCCCAAATGACTAAATCACATTGTAGCAACTGATGTCTTCTGATCAGAGGTAGGTGGGATCCTAACGACGCTCGCCCAATTCGAGTTCAAACTGATTTATCTGGCAATAAGAAGAGAGAAAACGTACAAACTGTACAAGGAAGTAAAAAGTTTGTGGAACTCCACCGATGATCCCGAAGAGAAACGATCGTACGAAGAGTTTGCTTACTGGGCTCGACGGTTCACGATAATATTCTACTCCTTCGGCACTTGGACCACGGTTATCTACAGTGCCTCGGCAGCAGTCGATTGCATTAAAATACAGTATTCCGCCAACAATGATACTATTACTCGATCTTTACCATTTGACGTCTGGTAAAACCTGTTCTTTAAAACTAAAATCTGATTTTCAACTTTTTTCGTACTATAATAATTCGCAGTAAGTTCATTTCATGGAAAGTTTGATAACTGATTTTTCTCATAAATTCAAAAATACAATTTCATGAATTTATGTACGGTGAAATTTGACGACTTTTCCTTAGAAATTCGACAATAGAATTCTATGAATTAACCAAATGCACCTTGTACGAAGAACAACGTCGTGTTGAATAAATATTAGCAGCAAATTGTACTTTTTGTAATCGTTCGATTAGTGAACTACGAATTTATGAGAACTACCAATTTAGGTACGGAACGGAGGTGACAGAATCCCCTAGCTTCGAGATCATGTTTACCGTACAGACCGTGTCAGCGATTTACAACAGCGCAGCGATTTGGGGTATCGAAACCTCGTGTATGACTGTTATCCTTCACGTGTCGGGTCAATTTAAGTTAATTAAAACGTGGATCGATAATATCGGAGTGCAGATCAAGAATGAACCGAAGGATCACTATTACAAGTGTCCGACGAATATAGAAGCTGACTTGGTCAAATGCATTCGTCATCATCAGAGATTAGTCAAGTTAGCGTTTCTTAATGATTTAATTTTATAAATTTCTTAACTGTACCGTTACTCAGTATTTAATGATTGCTATAACTTTTGTGCAGCGTGGTGAACGAGTTGAATGACCTGCTAATCCCCATCATTTTCATCCAACTTCTGACGAGCGGCATCAAAATCTGTCTGAGCGGATTCGCTGTTATAAATAACAACACGAGTACCGAATTAATTAAAGCTGTCCTTTATTTATTCGGGATGACGGCACAGCTCTTGCTGTACTGTTATCCCGGTGAGATTCTGATTCGAGTGAGCGAGGATGTAGGGGATGCGGCTTATCTGAATGTGTGTTGGTACAAATTGCCACCGAGTAACAGAAAACAGCTGCTTCTTATAATTCTAAGATCGCAGAAATGTTCCAGCATTACTGCATTGACGTTTCAGAGACTTTCGTTTCGCACCTTGACAGGCGTAAGTCGTCATTTCGTCGAGTTATTGAATTTTGAAGAGTTTATTACGATTTAATTGCTAAATTACAAGTTATTGCATAGAAGTGTGATGTAGAAAGTGATATAGAAGACATTTTGTTTCAGGTATTTAATACAGCGGCTTCGTACTTTACCCTGCTGAGACAAATGCAAGAAACGTCGATGTCGTAAGCAACGATTGCAATCTCCGTAGTTTCGGGAACATGGGATAACCAGACACACGAGCAAATTCAGAATTATATTAACTGAAGTTATGCAGTTAATGGGAAATGTATGATTGAATTCATTTTTGTTATTAGTGTTATTAAACTGAAGATTGAAACCTTATTGAATGTTGATCTTCTTAATTTATCAAATTATTAATTAGTTAATACCATTGGTATTAATAACACCAGAATTTTTGAACTGATGAAATTCTAAGTGCATTTGATATCCTCACCATTTTATCATGTCACGTGATTGAATCTCTTCATTTTCCTGACGTTTGAGTTCAATGGCACCTTCATATTTTTATGCGATCAGCAACAGGAATGTCCACATTCGCTCAGCAAGTTTTTGGATCCCTCTGATGGTGTCATTTGGCTGACAGTAGACCTGCAAAAACAATCGAGTCAGTTCATGATTAAGTTCACATCTTTTTACTATTTTGCTGCACAACGACCACTGAATCATATAAATATATCACAGGTTACTGCAACAAGTTTGTTGTTCCTAAATAGTTGTTAATTCGAATGACACCTATTCACTCTGACTAAAAATGATTTTACTCTGGAAACAACTTTGTCGATAAACCTATGAAAGTGAAAGGTGTCATCTAAATGTTCATCACATACATAACATCGTCAAACTCTATGACTCTATCACACCATTACTAAATGTACCAAATATCATATGGACATGACACTCCATGTATCACACTAAATACACCAAACAGACTATCACTAGTACTTTGTACCAAAAGACCGTTCTCCATGAACGACATAAGCAACAATGTGTCTCAGACGTCTTTTTCTATACCACCCCGTAATTCGTAACCTGTCAATATTTCAACGCACCTGGCATTTCATGCAAATCCGCTACACTTCCTAAACAATTCATCAAATAGCAAATAAAATGGATCGGTAATGTAAAGGCAGCGTCGAGTGATGATACCACTGTCAACACAATGTATCTGAACGATCTACAATCCACCCTGTAATATTGCAACAAAGTAGTTGACATTACACCGTTTACGTGAAAAAGCCTTTGAACCAACACGCGAACATGGAGGGGAACTCGACGGAATCGAAGACCTCGATCGATTATTACATACTGCCGAACAAGATTATGTGCAGTGTGCTGGGAGTGTTGCCTACCGACAGGAAATACTCGACCAGGGGCAAGCTGTTCGCGTATTTCCGGTTCATGGTGTCTTTAGTCTCCATCCTCAGCATCTTCGTTCCTGAAATCATGCGGCTTGTGGTCAACTGGGGGGATTTGAAGACCCTGACAGGTACTGGATAACAAGCTTCTTTTCGTTATTTCACATTCAAATATAAAAATAGATAAATATTGTAATATGTATATAAATAATGAATATATATTTGATATGTTTATGGACACTGATGATTTTAACCCTTAAATCATTTTTGTAAAAGTAAGGAAAAAAATAATGAGACCTGATACATATTTTATTAGTACGTGATACAGTTCAGTATATGTTGCAGTTCTGCAACTTCATATGTCACTACCCAATATGATATTTTGAAACAGTAAAAATATAACTATGTTGCAACATTATGTATTTATTATCAAAGAAATACTAGCTAATGTTCTGCAATGTCCTAGAGGTAGGAAGCATTATAGCAACAATTGGACAGTACATATTCAAAATGATTTACCTACTGGCAAGGAAGGAGAAAACGTACAAATTGTACATGGAACTGAGAAGTCTCTGGGATTCCTCATATGATTACATAGAAAGACAATCATATGAGAAGTTTGCTTATTGGGCAAGACTACTTACGATAGTGTTTTACTCGCTTGGTATGTGGATGTTATCCATTATGACAATTATGGCGGCCATTAATTCCTACAGCGTACAGAACTATGAGAAAAATCGACAATTGCCGATCGATGTCTGGTAAGTATGCTAAAATATAATTTTGTATTTGACAGATTAAAATACACAATATCCAGGTACGGAACAGACGTATCAGAGACACCAAACTTCGAGACCGCGTTCGTTTGCCAAATTATCGCAGCGATGATCAGCTGCGCCGGACTTTGGGGTATCGATGCTTCCTGCATGACCACGATCCTCCACGTATGCGGTCAATTCAAATTAATTAACATGTGGATCAGTAAAATCGGGGTAGTCATAAATAGTCAGCCAACGGACTACTACCGTGACTATCCACCGAACATAGAAGCTGACTTGATCAGATGCGTTCGTCATCACCAGCGACTTATAAAGTAAATAAATATCATGAACATTTTCCTTCACCGTTTTACACGTTACTTTTCCACAGTGTGATGAAGGAGATCAATAATTTATTGACTCCGATAGCCTTCATGCAAATCTTCACGAGCGGCCTTAAGCTCTGCTTAAGTGGATTCGCGGTTATGAGCAAGGACTCAAGTAACGAGCTGTTCTCTATCTCTTATTTGGCCACGATGTTGATGCAGGTTATGCTATGGTGTTGGCCCGGAGAAATTCTGATTCAGGAAAGTCTGGAAGTGGGGAGGGTGGCTTATCTGAATATTCCGTGGTACAAATTGCCACCGACTTGTCGACGGCAACTTCTACTTGTGATACTTAGGTCGCAGAATTGTTGTAGCATTAGTGCTCTGACTTTTGAGAGACTATCTTTCCATACTTTAACTAGTGTAAGTACCACTAGCTGAACTATATTTGCCATGAACTGAGCCATAGCTGAATTTACTGAGCAATTTTTATAGACGGTTATGTCACATATGTGATATGTGTATGTCACATGATGTGTAGGGAGTTATACAAGACGTCTAATGTCAAACGTTTAATGAGTATTAATGTCAATTAAGAAGTGTTGAAGAATGATCCAAATTATGTACTATGACACACAAATATTACCATTGGTAATATTATGTGTCATTGATATGGCAGCTAATATGTTACATACCTTAATATGTTAAAACTTCCACAGAAATCAACTAACATTTAAAAGTGTAATGAACTCGTTTCTGTTTCAGGTATTCAATACAGCCTCCTCCTACTTTGCTCTATTACGACAAATGCAAGGATCCTGAATGTCGAGCAAGCAATTAGTACAATTTACTTAGTGAAGTCTGACGAGGCAGACATGTAACATTTGCAACGTGAATCCAATGGAATTTCTATATTACTGACTGATTAAAATAAAGTTGTCGATGTTACAAAATTATCTTACTGCTCTTATAGAAATCCTTTTCCTTTTATGTAAATTGTATGTGTTGCTAGATACACCTTCAATGCACCATGCTTTATTATACGCTACGTTTCCTACCAGAACCCCAAAAAGCAGCGTTTACTGTGACAACAGGGAAGGAAAAGCACAAAAGCAAATCAGAGGCTCCACTAACATTAAATAATTCACATGGGATAGAAACTGTGTGTCGCCTGAGCTCATAAAAGTTACAACACCATTATGCAAGAATCCTCCTGTACTCGCAGTATACACTCGGCAAATCATGAACCAAAACACAAATGATGAAAAAGTTTCGCTAAACGGTGACATGAATATTGAAAATTGCAAAAGGGGGAATCTACCTATGTGATTTACCGTCCTCTAATATTGTGACAAAGAGATCTGAGGAAGTATTGTTGCGAACGATGCGAACCTTTTAGCGTACGGACGACCAGTTTGCGGAGGGACAGCATGGGAAGAGCGTCAAAGGACACGATCGACTATTACATACTACCGAACAAGATTTTATGCAGCATGTACGGAATATGGCCGTCGAATGAGAAACGCTCGACGATCAGAAAAGTGTTCTCGGTTCTACATTTGGTGTTTTCTGTGATAATAGCGTGCAGTATCTTCGTACCTGAGATTATAATCATATCGTCCAACTGGCGGGATCTTTCTATTCTGGCAGGTAAATGAGAAGAACTCAAGAACATAATATTTTTCTCATATTTTTGGTACGCGTGAATTTTCAATTTGGGTGAAATAATTCACGGATATCCCACGAGTTGGCGCGTGAGCTATGACGCACTTGCAACGGTACATGTTAATATTCTTTCTCAATTAGGAGCGGGTTCCTTCGTACTGACAATTGGACAATCTCTGTTCAAAACCGTTTATCTTCTGGCGAAGAAAGAAAGGGCATGCAGACTCTTAGATGAACTGAGAAGCCTTTGGAACTCGACTGACGATCCTGTAGAACGGAAATCGTATGAAGTGTTCGCATCCTGGGGGAGGACATGCACGATAGCCTTCTTCGTGTCAGGAATGTCAACCTTGTCCATGTTTATGGTATCTGCAGCGCTGGATACTCTTAATCCCAAAGACCTGGACAATAATACCAATTATAATCGACATCTGCCATACGATGTCTGGTGAATTACATTCATTCATTCTTTAACTTAATGCTTTCAATCGGAATAATTAATATTTATGATATCGAATACAGGCACGAAATGGAGTACCTGGAATCACCCGAATTCGAGTTGATGTACGTCTGCCAGATCATAGCATCCTTTGTTTGCTGCTTCGCAGTTTGCGGCCTGGATGGTATGTGTTTGACCACGATCTTACACGTGTCGGGTCAGTTTAGATTAATTACCACCTGGCTGAATAACATCGGTATCGAAATGAATTGCAAGCATATCGATTCGCGTAATTGGCCGGTGAAGCTGACGACAGACCTGGTCAGATGCATTCGTCATCATCAACGATTAATAAAGTACTCTTCATCATTTTTGTGATTGAATTTTTCCTTCAAAGTTATTTTAACAATGTGATAATTCTGCCTTTAACTCTTTTTTACAGTGTTGTGAAGGATGTCAATACGTTATTGTCTCCAATTATTTTCATTCAACTTCTCACGGGTGGCATACAGATTTGTCTAAGCGGATTCGCGGTGCTCAGCAATAATGTGGGAGATAACCTCGTCAAATTCATCGCTTACTTAGCATCGGTAATGATACAGATCATAATGTATTGCTGGCCTGGAGAAATCCTCATTCAGGAAAGTCAGAAAGTAGGCTATGCTGCTTACTTGAGTGTACCGTGGTACCAATTGCCACTGTTTTATCGGAGACAACTGTTACTCATAATCATGAAGTCGCAGAAGTATTGCTGCATATCTGCATTAACGTTTCAGTCGCTGTCTAGTCACACTTTAACAAACGTAAGTATGTGTCCATATTTTCATTTTTCTCTGTTTTCCTAGAGAACAATTGTTTCAATCAGTCACATTGGCAACTAGCAAATTATTCAATTAACTATCTCTCTGATTATCAAATTCAGATATTTGAATCCACAGACATTTCGTACATAAAGTTAGGAATTCTTAACACCTCGAAAGTTCGAAATTGAAAGATCTAAAATTGGGAGACTTTTTAACAGTTGAGTAAAGAACGCTAATCGTAGAAATTTTGATCTAGGTATTCAACACCGCCTCCTCCTACTTCGCCCTGCTACGAAAAGTACAAGAAAAGTCCACGTGACGGTAATATCTGCAGTCAACTATTTTGCTGATGTTGAAGACCCTACATATGCATATATATGTACATTCGTTACATGTATCATACATATGTATCATACACAAGCAATGTTTTCTTTGATCTCAATAAGAGATGTTTTATATACAATCCACTCATATCGAAATAAACACGTTTACTATCGCAGTACCGATTATTCATACGGATTTGGAAGATCATTTCTACTAGGATATATCGATATATGATGATTTATCCGAAAAGACATGATATTCGAGAAGAATAGTAATTTTGAAGAGTCAAAGGCATTCATAATGATATGGAGATCTTTCTAGTGGATCTTTCAAACAGCTATATCACCTGAATAAAGTAGTTGTAATGAGAAAGGAATAGCACGGTAATGTGACAACATTCATAACATTCACATCAAACCATTTATCATGTCATAGCAACTCGGAGATATGTTAACTGCGATTTATTGCACATCCACTTTCAGCAAATCTCATAGTTGATGGTCGACTTCATATAATTGGACACTGCAGCACAAAAACACTCATCCATTACATCAATGATTACTGCTACTCCTTTATTTTCAGAATTCCAAAGTGTACTGTTAATCTAAGAAGACTGTTAATCAAAACAAATCTGCTACCTTGCTCCTTCACATAATACTCCACATACACATGGCTCCACATGACATATGCTACTATGTTAACCATCCGCAGGAAGCACGAGAAGGTAAACGAAAAAGTGAAATATAAGAAAACTACATACCCTTGCAGATACTAAATAATTCATCGCAATCGAGTTTCCCTAACTCATAAAAATTGTAATACCAGGATGTCCTCTTACAACCATGCATCAAAAGCACACGGTAGCAAAACAGAGTCATTAATATTGCAAATTGCGTGTGACGAAAGGTATTTCTATCCATCTCGCAATATTATGAATAATTCTTAGCTAACATTGTTGCGGTACACGAGGAACCCTCTGACAAGTCAGTTCATGGTGAGGAAGCATGGGAAAACCGTCGGAGAATACGATCGACTATTACATACAGCCGAACAAGATTTTGTGTTGTATATACGGACTGTGGCCTACCGATGAAAAACGCACAACGAGCCAGCAGATGCTAGCGGTCCTGCATTTGGTGATCTCGGTGATAATAGTGTGTGCCATTTTCGTGCCTGAGGTTGTAATATTGTCATACAAGTGGCGTGATCTTACTATTCTAGCAGGTAAACAAAGGAAAATGCTTTTTGAACGATGTATAAATGAATTATAGAATGAATGTTTGAATCTGGTGCAAATGCTGTATAACCTACTCTGATAATAAACATGCAGCATCCTGAGGGTTTTCAAGGTTTCTAGGTCCCAGAGTCGCCATAGATCCCACACTTTTTTAAACAATCTCAAACAAATGACTCCTCCCAGAAATTAGATCTGATAGCCTTCATTCGTAACTTCAACCAATCACGATCAAAATGTGTATACTAATATTTATTCCCCAATTAGGAGCAGGTTCCATCGCACTCACCCTTGCACAATTGCTATTCAAAACCTTCTACCTTCTGGTGAACCAAGAGAAGGCATGTAGACTATTGAACGAACTGAGAAGCCTGTGGGACTCTACTGACGACCCTGTAGAAAGGCAGTCGTACGAAGGGTTCGCTTACTGGGGAAGAACTTGTACCATAGTGTTCTTAGTGTCATCAGTATCAACCTCCTCTATATTTATGCTGAGTGCAGCGCTGGAATCCTTCAGACACATGGACAATATTACCAGTAATCGACATTTGCCATACGATATCTGGTACGTTCAATCTGATTTTAGTACCATTTGAAGAGAATATAACTCAAACTGAAATGTAGAACGACTGAAACCTAAATTTTGTGATGTTAAAGGCACGGACTGGGCTATTTGAAATCACCTGAATTTGAGATGATATATGTCGGTCAGCTCCTAGCATCATTTAATTGCTGCTTCGCAATTTCTGGCCTGGATGGTATGTGTTTGACCACGATCTTACACGTGTCGGGTCAGTTTAGATTAATTACCACGTGGCTGACAAACATTGGTATAGAAATGAGTTGCAAACCTGATTTGCATAATTGTCCGATGAAGGTCGCGGCCGACTTGGTCAAATGCATTCGACATTACCAACGATTAACGAAGTAATTTTTCATCATTTTTACAACAAATATCTTCTGACAATTTATATAATATTATAATCTGACATACGTTATTTTTATATGATCTGACATTATTTTTTGACAGGGTGGTGAAGGATGTTAATACCTTACTGATTCCCATCATTTTCATACAAATTCTCACGAGTGGCGTACAAATTTGTTTAAGTGGATTCGCGGTGCTTTGCACCAACGTAGGAGATGATCTCCTAAAACTTATTTGTAACTTAGGATTGGTAATGGTGCAGCTCATAATGTATTGCTGGCCTGGGGAAATTCTGATTCAGGAAAGTCAAGAAGTCGGTTATGCGGCTTATTTGAATGTACCGTGGTACCGATTACCACCGTCTTATCGGAGACAATTGGTACTCATAGTCATGAAGTCGCAAAATGGGTGTTGCATATCGGCATTAACGTTCAAGTCACTGTCTAGTCACACTTTAACAAGCGTAAGTAACTGCATTTGCTCTTTTTCTTTTGCTGATTGCTCAACCACATCCATTAAAGCTTGCAAATTCTTCACACTTAAAAATATTTAATAACAACCTCTTTTCATTTTTACGTTTGCAATGATTTCCAAAATTTTCAACAGTAGGATGAATTTGGAACGATCATGACACTAGAATATTTGATCCAGGTATTCAACGCGGGCTCCTCTTATTTCGCCGTGCTACGCAAAATGCAAGAAACGAGACGGTAACATCTGTATTCGACTATTTTACTGATATCAAAACATTTATATATTTAGTTATATGTATCATACGTGACGTAATATTCAACATTTAGTCTGAAATAATTTCTTGACAACCAAGCGAGTGAAATATAAAATATTTTTCCTCCTTTCAATCTGAAATATTTATGGTACATTACGTTATAAAATAGTGTGTCTCATACGTCACAGTCGGTGTACACTTAGACATCAACACACATCATGAACTACAATTATTGCTGCACACACTAGTTGTTTTATCAGAAAGAAAAAGCAGTATCCAAAAAGACAGAAGAAAAAATAGGATATATGAAACTAGACATACCTTAATAACCCTAACAGATTTCCTAGCAATCCTACACCACCTATCTGTAATGTTTGCTATCAGAGTCCGAACCTCACTGTTCTTTGCGGAAGGTAAAAAATGAAATGAAGGGAATAACTCTTCTACCCTTGCAAATACTAAATAATTCATCCGTATTGCTGTCGTCGTGTTGTCCTATCTCATCAAAGTTTTAATACCGTCGAAGATGTCCTCTTGCCCACCGTACTTGCAATATTAATTATTTGTCGAAGCATGCATCGAAGAGCACGCGACAGACAGACAGAGTGGAGACATTAATGTTGCAGTGACGAAAGGTACGTGCATTTCTATCCGTCGCGTAATATTATTATGAATAAGTAGTAGCTGGGAAACATTGTTGCGGTGTACGAGGAAAAGCGAACCCCTGGCAAACAGATCAGTTCGTGGTGGGGAAGCATGGGCAAACCGTCGGAGAATACGATCGACTATTACATACAACCGAACAAGATTTTGTGTAGCATATATGGACTGTGGCCTACCGATGAAAAACGCACAACGAGCAAGCAGGTGCTGGCGGTCGTGCATTTGGTGATCTCGGTGATTATAGTGTGTTCCGTATTCGTTCCTGAGGTTATAATATTAACAACCAAGTGGCGTGATCTTTCTATTCTGGCAGGTAAATAAAAAACTTAATGGACGAATTATAGACACATTTTGAATATAGTGTAGAAGCTTATGTGAGCGTAGGTTGTGGAGTAGGGTAGATCACAAATCAACCATCTTTAGGTTCACCATAGAATCCCACCTTCTACCATCGACCGAAGGTCTCAAATGTCCCTTCTGGAGAAATATTAGATACCAAGTATCTATTTTGAGTTATTTTGAGTTTCTACGGTCCTAGTCTCCTGAATTATTAGCAACTTTCGTTAAGTTAACAATATTAAAACTGTTACTCAATTTTCTCAACTAGGTGCAGGAACCTTAACACTGACAATGACGCAATTTCTATTCAAAACCATCTACCTGACGACGAAGAGGGAAAGCGCATACAGACTGTTGGTAGAACTGAGAAGCCTGTGGGCCACGACTGACGATCCTGTAGAAAGGCAATCGTACGAAGTGTTCGCTTACTGGGGACGGATTTGCACCATAGGCTTCTTCATGTCGGCTGTTGGGTCAACGTCTCTGTTTCTGGTCACTGCGACGCTGGATTGCTTCGAGAACGTGGAGAACAGCAACAGGACCAATCGACATTTACCATATGACGTCTGGTAAATTATATTCGTCTAAACTTGCACTACTATTTCTGAGGTTTCAAATTGAAATACATAATAGAACTCAAGTTGAAATATAAAAGATGAGGATTTATGATTACCTGATGCAGGCAGGAACTGGACTTTCTGAAATCGCCCGAGTTCGAGGTGATATACGCCTGTCAGATCGTAGCGACATTAAATTCCTGCTGCGCAGTTTGCGGCATGGATGGTATGTGCTGGACCACGATCTTGTATTTGTCCGGTCAATTTAGATTAATTACCACCTGGCTAAATAACATTGGTATCGAAATGAATTACAAGCCTGTCGATCTGAAGAATTGTCCGGTGAAGGTAGCGGCAGACTTGGTCAAATGCATTCGGCACCATCAGCGATTAACAAAGTAAGCATTTTGCAAGTTTTTTATACAAAACTTTCGACTTTATAGTGATATTATTCTTTGACAGGGTGGTAAAGGATGTTAATAGTTTACTGATTCCCATTATTTTCATTCAAATTCTCACGAGTGGCGTACAAATCTGTTTAAGCGGATTCGCGGTGCTCAGCAATAACGGTGGAGACAATCTCTTAAAATTTGCCTGTTTTTTATCGTCAGTATTGGTGCAGCTCGTTATGTATTGCTGGCCTGGTGAGATTTTAATTCAGGAAAGTCAGGAAGTGGGTTATGCGGCTTACTTGAGTGTACCATGGTATCAATTACCACCGGCTTATCGTAGACAATTGATACTCATAATCATGAAGTCACAGGAAGGTGCCTGCGTGTCGGCGTTGACATTCAAGTCGTTGGGCTGCCACACTTTAACAAGTGTAAGTTTTTGGATTTTTGTTCATTGCTCGGAGATCAATTCACATCCTCTAAATCTTACTTTCTCAAGCACTCGATAACAATCTCCTTGAATCCCTTGATGTCCTTGATGAAATTTGGAAATTGGAATTTGACAAATTTGAGCGATCAAGAATATATGTTTCAGGTATTCAATACAGGCTCCTCCTATTTCGCGCTGCTACGAAAAATACAAGACACATCCACAGGACGGTAACATCTCCAATCAATTTCGCTGACATAAAGGATCTATATATACACTTAGTTATATGCATCATACGTATATGACGTGATATGCAATGTCTGTTCGATGTCTGAAATAATTCTCTGACAACAAGTGAAATATAAATTATTTTCCTTGATTTGACAATACTCCTTGAGTAACGCACCTCCAAACCACTTTGTTACCATGTTTGCTACCCGAGTTCCAAAGCACACTTTGAAGGCAAAAAGAACGAAGTGAAAGGAATAACTCTTCGAACCCCCTAAATACTAAATGATTCATGTGGCTTCTGTCTTCGTGTTGTCTTCGCTCATAAAAGTTTCAATAGCGTTCAAGATGTCCTCTTACCCACCTACAGTATTAAGTACCCCTACCATGTATCAAAAGCACACAAGGCAGAGTAATCAATATTGCAAATTGCGTGTAACGAGAGGAACTTGCATTTCTACCTGTGGCATAATATTATTATGAAAAATTCTTGACTGGAGACATTCTTCCGGTACACGTGGAAAAAAGCGAACCCTCTGCTAGACACGCGATCAAGTTGTGGTGGGAGATGAGACAACCGTCAAAGGACACGATCGATTATTACATATTCCCGAACAAGATTTTGTGCAGTATGTTCGGCATGTGGCCTTCTGATAAGAAACGCTCGGCTATCAGGAAAATATTGGCGTACTTGCATTTTGTGTTCTCTGTACTGACCGTGTTTGTGATCATGGTGCCCGAGATTATTCTAGTCGCTGTCAAGTGGAAGGATTTGAAGATTTTTGCAGGTAAATACATTTTTTACGAGCAAAATTTCTTTGAATTGGTTCACTGGGTGGAGTTAGAGTAAATAGTCAAATAGTGTTATGTGTGAACTTGGAGTGTGGATGTGGACGTTATATGTGGATGTACTTCCATATTTCTTTCTCTGGGATCATACTAGCTCACATTAAGCAGCTAATTCCTAGGTTCACGTCATAGGCTCCAGCAAGATTTTGTAGTGACTACCTCACATAGGTCTCTACATTTTCCTTGGACTTCTAGTCTCCTTAGGAAATCCGTAGATTTTCCTTAATCTAGGCTCTCTATAGTTTCCACACATTCTCCACAAACTTCTGATATCAACTAAGTGTTCCACAGATCTTCCACCACCAGGTAGTTCACTAGACAATTTCAGCCTCACATGGTGAATCGATATGTCAGCGACTGCCACACTTCCTTTATTTTCATCAGCAGAATGCTTATCAGTGAATCTTGATTATGCTAATATTCTTCCAAATTAGGAGCAGGATGCATTATAATGTCGCTCACACAGTTACTGTTCAAAACGATATATCTAACCATGAAGAGAGAGAAGGCACACATGTTGTACACAGAATTAAGAAGTCTATGGTATTTGACGAAAGATCCTGTCGAAAGGCAATCTTACGAATTGTTCGCATACTGGGCAAGAACTTGTACCATAACCTTCGGCGTATCTTGCGTTGGGACTGTGATCATCTTCTCGATTTCAGCGACGTATGATTACATTACGGATGAGAACACAGGTGCTGGTGGCAGTCGACATTTGCCATACGATGTCTGGTAAAACTTGTCTTATTGAATCAGTAGTTGCATTATTAATATTTAATACTAAGTGTGGTATCTCAAACTTATTATCAAATGGAAATGTGCTGAATTATAATAGAACATTGTAACATGCTGTTTTGTTAAAAAACTGATATTAAATTTATGACATCTGACAACAACAGGCATGGAATAGACTTCATAGATTCACCTGAATTTGAGATTATCTTCGTTTGCCAAATACTGGCGTCTATCGTTGCTTCCTGCGCAGTTGGCGGTTTGGATAGCACGTGTGTGGCCATAATCCTGCACTTATCAGGACAATTTAGATTAATCACCAGGTGGCTGAGTAACATCGGTATCGAAATGAAGTACAATCAAATCGATCTGCATAACTGTCCGCCGAATGTGTCTACGGATCTGATCAGATGCATCCGTCACCATCAACGATTAATAAAGTGAGTCCACAATTATTAACATATTCTCTCTTCAGCTTTATAGCGTTACTATTATTGTACAGAGTGCTGAAGGATGTGAACTCCTTATTGACTCCTATCATCTTTATGCAAATTTTCACGAGTAGCATAGTGTTTTGTCTGGGTGGATACGCGATTATCAGCAACAACACAGCTGATGATCTATTCAAATTTGTTTCCTATATATTATCGATGATGATACAGCTTTTATTATGGTGTTGGCCTGGCGAGATTCTGGTTCAGGAAAGTCTGCACGTAGGATACGCTGTTTATGTCAATGTACCTTGGTACAAGTTGCCACCCTTTTATCGAAGACAATTATGCCTCATTGTTCTGAGGTCGCAAAAGTATTGCAGTATATCGGCATTCATCTTTCATTCGCTGTCAATCTATACTCTGACGAATGTAAGTAACTTAATTTTTAAAAAATATAGCAGTACAGAAAATATTTGTTCCAGGTACTTAATACAGCTTTCTCTTATTTTGCTCTGTTGCGGCAAATACAAGATAAAGCAGAGTAATTATACTTTTTTCCTGCAAGTAAATTGATGGGCCTCAGTTTCGATAGTTGAATATATGTGTTTATGTAACTTACCAAACAATTTGTGCATCGTTCAAAATTTATTTCCGTTGTACCAATGTGAAATCAAAATTAGACGAAAAATATGAGATGTAAATGATGCGAAATATGTAATGAGTAGTTGTAATAAAAAATGGAACACGCGTTAATGTGACAGTGTTCAGGATATTCACTGTGCACACGGAAACCATATGTTACATACATTACCATACATTATGACAACTCAAGATGTTCATATAATCTTATTTAACTGCTATATACACCAGCACACACGCCTTCTGATCTACCATGACGAAGCTAGCAAATCTGATAGTATCGATTTCATACACTAGGACGCATGCACTCTGTCATTACACAAATTAAAACTGCCCCTGCTATTTTCAGAATTTCTAAACTACTACTTTCTTCCACTACTCGAAAAGACACGAGAAAAATAGTGCATGAGAAACAAATCTGCTACCTTATGCTCCTCCACATACTCCACTGATGCACCACCAGACACCCCATCGCTGTTACTACGTTAGCTATCAGACTTGAGAAAGCACTGTCCTTTGCCGAAGGTAAAAGGAAAAATGGAATATAAAGAAACTTCTACCCCCGCAAATACTAAATAATTCACATCGATTCGTTGCCCTAACCTATAAATGTTGCAGCACCGTTTACCGACAGATCCTTTTGTACCATACATTAAAGTAACATCGACCCATAAATCATTCAGTAGTAAAATTACGCAAAGAAATTCGTATTGCAAATTGCGTGTGACGACAAGGACTTGAATTTCTGTCAACCATGTAATATTATTGTGAAGAATTCATAGCTGTAACATTGTTGCGGTGTACCAGGAAAAAGCGGACCCTCAGACACGCGATCAGTTCGTGAAGGGAGAAGATGGGACAACCGTCAAAGGACACGATCGATTATTACATTTTACCGAACAAGATTATGTGCAGTGTGTTGGGCCTGTGGCCTTCTGATAAGAAACGCTCGGCTATCAGAACAATATTCGCGTATCTGCATTTTATGTTCTCTGTACTGTCCATGTGCGTCATTATGGTGCCTGAGATTATGTTGATGATTGTCAAGTGGGACGATCTGACGATTTTCGCAGGTAACATTTTATTTCAAGACTGAACTAGAATAGGTCGAAATAACTTTAGTTGGAATACCATGGTTACATGCCACATAAATGTCAAAGGAACGTAGCTATTGGAATGACAAGTATTCTTAGATTTCTTTAACATTCTTCCTGAAAGGCTATTTAATCCTTTGGTTACTTGATTGTAGACTGTTTTTGAGATCTCCATATCCTCTTTCAGGACTCTCTGGGATTTCTGCATGCTCCTTGTAGATCTCAGATATTACTAGGTTCACATGTTGACCCAGGAGTCTCCAAGTAGGATCATCCTTCATAGTTCAAATTCTCCTTGGACTCTGGTCTCCTTAGAGAATTTGTACACTTTCCTTAATTATGTTCTCTCTGTCCTCCGAAGTTCTCCCAAATTTTCCATAAATCTCTAACATCTATGCTATTTCTATGTGTCCCATCTTCCATGAGTTAACACTAGATACTCTAAATCAGTTAGGTAAACCCTGTTGTCATTGATTGATCACATTTCCTTCATTTGCACCAAAGTAATACATCTTAATAAGTCAGGATTATGTTAATATGGTTTTACAAATTAGGTGCCGGCTGCATTATAATATCCTTCACACAGTTACTGTTCAAAACGGTTTATCTAGCGGCGAATAGAGAAAAGGCACACAAGTTGTACACGGAATTCAGAAGTTTCTGGTATTTGACCAACGATCCTGAGGAACGGCAATCTTACGAATTGTTCGCATACTGGGCAAGAAGGTGTACCTTAACCTTCGGCGTATCTTGCGTTGTGACTGTGATCTTTTTCTTGATGTCAGCGACGTATGATTACATTACGGTTGACACTACGAGTGACACTAACAGCCGACACTTACCATACGATATCTGGTAAAAGTTGTCTTATTCAGTTGTTGCATTATTAATATTTAAATTAAGTAAAAATGTAGTAGTAGTAAATTAGTAGCAATGTAGTATCATAAACTTAAGATTAACAAGCACATGTAGTCAATTACAGTAGTCAGTTGTATGCTGTTTTATTAAAACACACAATCTGACAACAGGCATGGAATAGACTTCATAGACTCACCTGAATTCGAGATAATCTTCGTTTGCCAAATCCTGGCGTCAGTCATTTGTTGCTTCGCAATTTGCGGTGTAGACGGCACGTGTATGACCATAATCTTGCACTTGTCAGGTCAATTTCGATTAATCGCCAGGTGGCTGAGTAACATCGGTATCGAAATGAATTACAATCAGATTAATCTGCAGAACTGTCCGTCAAATATGCCAGCGGACCTGATCAGATGTATTCGTCATCATCAACGACTAATAAAGTAAGTCCACAATTTTGATCAAATATTCAGCTTCATAGCGATATTTTTATTTTACAGAGTGGTGAAGGATGTTAACTCTTTACTGACTCCTATAATCTTCATGCAAATCTTGACGAGTAGCATAGTGCTATGTTTGGGCGGATACGCGATTATCACCATTAAGGCGACTGATGATCTATTCAAATTCGTCTCCTGTATATTAACAATGTTGATACAGCTTTTACTGTGGTGTTGGCCTGGTGAGATTCTGGTTCAGGAAAGTCTGGATATAGGATACGCTGTTTATCTTAATGTACCTTGGTACAACTTGCCGCCATTTCATCAGAGACAGTTATGTCTTATTGTACTGAGGTCTCAAAAGAATTGCAGTATATCGACATTCTTCTTTAATTCGCTGTCTATTTATACCTTGACAAATGTACGTAATTTTACCTTTCAAATAGTAATTTCATTAACGGTACAGATATAACATGAGCGTTAAAGTATCTGTTGCAGGTACTTAATACAGCTTTCTCTTATTTTGCTTTGTTGAGACAAGTACAAGATAAAGAAACGTAATGAAAACTCTTTAAACCGGCGATGTTGGAAAAGCCTCTGTTGCAATAGTTGAATATGTTAATGTAATAGTTAGTGAATAATTTTTGCGTCGTTTAGAATGTAATTTGCTTCTGAAGTTCGATATCTGTTATCCACTGCGAAAATTGTTGATGATATACAATATGTAATAAGTAGTTGTAATAAAAGAGATGAGCGTTATAATGTGACAACATTCAGCAGACTCCATTCACACAGTTTGCACTATTCATGTTGAGACCATTCATTATGTTATAACTTGAAGATAATTTCTCTAGCAGATCTGATAGTTCATTTCATACACTTTGACCACACCTGGCAGCGATTACAGTACTTGTCCTACTATTTTCTTTATTAATACTCCTTCACTGCACCACCAGATACACCGCTCATCCCTGCTACTGTTACCTATCAGAGTTAAAAAAGCACTGTCCTCTAGAACGTAAAAGAAAAAATGGAATATAAGAAATAACTCGTCTACATATCCCCACAAACACTAAATAATTCACATCCACTGTCTTCGTGTTGTCCAACTCATAAAAGTTTCAATCCAACGCAAGATGTTCTCTTGGCCCGGCTTACAGCATTAACTATTCGCCCAACCATGAATCAAAAGCACAAGGTAGAAAAACCGCGCGGTGAAATTAATATTGCAAATTGCGTGTGACGAAAGGAACCTCCTATCAACCATGTAATATTATTATGAAGAATTCATAGCTGGCGACAATGTTACGGTATACGAGGAAAAAAGCGAACCCTCTGACTAACACGCGATCAGTCCGTCAAGGGAGAAGATGAGACAACCGTCAAAAGACACGATCGATTATTACATATTCCCGAACAAGATTTTCTGCAGTCTATACGGAATATGGCCTTCGGGTGAGAAACCATCAACGATCAGGACCGTGTTCTCTGTCTTACATGTGATGCTGTCTATTGCAATCGTGTGCAGTATTTACGTTCCTGAGTTTATAATGATATTGTCCAACTGGGGTGATCTTTCTATTCTAGCAGGTAAGCGAGTGAAATCTATTTGAATGAGCAAGATAAACGGACTAAAATCACAATGCAGGTTAGTTAGTTAATTTCAAGTTTGTCATCTCTCGTGCTCACAAATGGTGGCTTCTCGAGAAACATTTATAAGTTTGTATTATTATTTAGCAGCCTTAATAATAATGGGCGTCACAGTTCAATTCGTACAGTTCTCATCTCATGCACCACCGAACTCATGCATATGGAAGTATCGCTAAGATACATTCATATTTTTTCTCAATTAGGTGCGGGTTCCATCATACTGACAATCTCGCAATTTTTATTCAAAACCGTTTATCTTCTTGCGAAGAGAGAAAGCGCATACAGATTACTAGAAGAACTGAAAAGCCTTTGGTACTCGACCGATGACCCTGCAGAAAGGCAATCGTACGAAGTGTTCGCTTACTGGGCAAGGACGACAACCATATCATTCTTCGTTTCTGGAATTTCTACCACCTTCATATTTATGTTGACTGCAACGCTGGATTCCATCAAACACGGATACAATGACAATGGTACCAGCAATCGACATTTACCATACGATATCTGGTAAATATTTATGCTACGATTTTTCATCACGTTTCAATTAGTAGTAATGCTGAGATGTGGTTTATTTGATATCAGGCAAGGGATGACGTACTTGAAATCACCCGAATTTGAGATAATATATGCCGGTCAGGTTATGGCATCCTTCACTTGCTGTTGCGCAGTTTGCGCCATAGACGGTATGTTCTTGACCGCGATCTTACACTTGTCGGGTCAATTCCGCTTAATTACCACATGGCTGACTAACATCGGTATCGAAATGAATTGCACACCTCATTTGCGTAAACGTCCCGTCAAAATAGTGGCAGGTGTGATCAAATGCGTTCGTCATCATCAACGAGTAATTAAGTAAGCATCGATCATTTTTATAATAGAATTCTTTTGTCAATGACATTGCGTCAATTATGATGATACTGTGTTTTAACAGGATGGTAAAGGATGTCAATATTCTGGTGACTCCCATCGTTTTCATACATCTTCTCACGAGTGGCGTCCAGATTTGTTTAACAGGATTCGCGGTGGTTAGCGATGACGTAGCAGATAATATGTTGAAATTTATTTCAATCTTAGCGACGATGATGCTACAGCTCGTAATGTATTGTTGGCCTGGCGAAATTCTGATTCAGGAGAGTCAGGGAGTAGCTTATGCGGCTTACCTGAACGTACCATGGTACCAACTGCCGTTGTGTTATCGGAGATATCTGTTGTTCATAATCATGAGGTCGCAAAAGAGTTGCTGCATTAATGCGTTAACATTTGAGTCGTTATCCAGTCGCACAATAACAAGCGTAAGTAATCCTGGTTGTTATTTTTCGTTGACTGCTCAGAGTTAAATGTTCGTCAGTCGGGTCCATGAAGGCCTGCAAATTTTTCAAAGTTAGAAATACTCAGTTAACAAGTTTAGTTGTCAAATCAGGGTGCATGCTCATTTCATAATTATTTAATTCATTTTAGATATATTTATGTTATCTCGAGAAATTTTATTGCAGGTGTTCAACACAGCCTCCTCGTATTTCGCCTTGCTGCGGAATATACAAGGAAAAACCGCATGACTGTCACATTCGCAATTTTGCTTATTTTTAAGAGATTTATATATGTATATATACAGTTCCATATATTATACATTTAATACGTCATGCAACTTTTGTTCGAAGTTTTAAATAAATCACAATTAATCAAGTGTGATTTTTCCTTTACTTCAAAAAATAAACACTAAGTTGCTATCTTAAGTGAGCTATCAATTTCATACACTTCGACACATCAGTACAAACACGCTGCCATTACATAAATTACAACTGTTCCCACTACTTCTATTATCAGAATTTCTAAAACCACTGCTGATTTGAGACAATATGAGGAAAATAGCATATGAGAAATAAATCTGCTAATCCTCCAGATTTCGCGATATTTCCACTGATGCACCCTCAGAAACACCACTCTGCTACTATGTCAGCCATCAGAGTTGTAAACGCACTGTCCTCAGCGGAAGCTAAAAGTATAAAGGGAACATAAGAAATAACTCTTCCACCTCCGCGATTACTAAATAATTCACATCGACCGCTGTCTTCGTGCACTAACCTATAAATGTTGCAATTCCGTGCAGCGAAGGATCCTCTGGTCCACCGTACACTATTAATGCTACGTAGCATTAACAATTCCTCTAACCATGAATCAAGAAAACACCGTAGAAAAACTTCTCAGAGAAATTAATATTGCAAATTGCGTGTGACGAAAGGGACTTGCATTTCTGTCAACCATGCAATATTATTGTGAAGAATTCATAACTGACAACGTTGCGAGGAAAAAGCGAACCCTTCGAGTAACACGCGATCAGTTCATGAAGGGAGAAGATGAGACAACCGTCAAAGAACACGATCGATTATTACATATTCCCGAACAAGATTATGTGCGTTATGTTGGGTATGTGGCCTTCTGATAAGAAACGCTCGGCGATCAGAACAATATTCGCGTACTTGCATTTTATCATCTCTGTATGTGGAATATGCCTCATTATGGTGCCTGAGGTCATTTTAATGGCTACCAAGTGGAACGATCTGCAGACTTTCGCAAGTAACTACATTTATTTGCAAATTGATTTTAATACCATGGTTAGGTTGGAACCACATTTATGTGGACTAGTAGTGCTCTATTCAGTCAAACGAACATAGCTATATTTGGATGAGAAGTATTCTCAATTACGTTCAATTCTTCGTGGGGTAATCCTGTGATTTTTACTTGATCCTGCAGATTAAGCAATTCTTCAATTATACCTAGATTGCCTGCAGAGAGATTTGTATGATTACGTTTCAAAGGCGGTCTGCTGATTCTCTGTGAACTCTGGTCTCCTCAGGGAATCCATAAATTTTCCTCAATCTCTACATTGTCCCTGTTCTCAGACTCTCCATAAACCCTCTCTAACATCAACGTACACAATTCCCAACAAGTGTCTCTTAGATCTTCCATAAGATGACCTTAGGTCAGACTCCTTTGACGGTAATAATCTCAAGTTCTTTCAAGCTTTATAATGTGCCTAAATTCGAAACATGTGGTTCCAACCTTGTCATCCACTCCCTTTATTTGCACCACCGTTACCATTCACAGTAATGCTTGTTTTTCCAAATTAGGGGTTGGATGCCTTGCAATGTCGCTTATACAGATGCTCTTTAAAATGTTTTATCTAACAGCGAGGAGAGACATGGCACAGCAGTTGTACAAAGAATTAAGAACTCTTTGGTATATGACCGACGATCCTGTGGAGAGGCAATCTTACGAAGTGTTCGCTTACTGGGCGAGAACTGTTAACATAGCCTTCATCTTATCTTGCTTTGGGACTGTAACCTTGTTCTCGTTACCAGCGACGTATGATTACATTACGGATGGGAATGTAGATGGTGCTGGTAGTCGACATTTACCGTACGATGTCTGGTAAAACTTACTTTATTTCATCAGCAGTTGCATTATTATATTAGTTGCTATTATATATTATTCAAGATGTAAAGGTACAATTTGATGGAGACGTGAAGATGTACAACTAGATATCAATGTAAAGATGTAAATGTACAATTAGTATAAATGTAGTGTCCCAAACTTAGAATTATCAGTTGTAATCGTTTTACAAAACATTAATTTTATGACATTTGACAACAGGAGCGGAATGGACTTCACAGACTCACCCGAATTCGAGATCATCTTCGTTTGTCAACTTTATGGATCGTTCGTCTGCTGTTTCGCAACTTGCGGTTTAGATGGCACGTGTATGACCATAATCTTGCACTTATCCGGTCAATTCAGATTAATCACTAGGTGGTTAAGTAACATCGGTATCGAAATGAACTACAATCAAATCGATCTGCATAACTGTCCGAATGTGCTAACGGACCTGATCAGATGCGTCCGTCATCATCAACGATTAATAAAGTAAGTGCACAATGTTTATAAAATATTCTCTGTACAGCTTCATATTTTTACAGATTGGTGCAGGATGTTAATTCTTTATTGACGCCGATCATGTTCATGCAAATCTTGACAAGTAGCATAGTGTTTTGTCTGTGCGGATACTCGATTATCAGCAATAACACTGTCGATGACCATTTCAAATATATCTCCTATATATTATCGATATCGATGCAGCTTTTACTGTTGTGTTGGCCTGGTGAGATTCTGGTTCAGGAAAGTCTGGAAATAGGATACGCTGTCTATGCGTATGTACCTTGGTACAAGTTGCCGCCCTTTTATGGACGGCAGGTATGTCTCATCGCCATGAGGTCGCAAAAGTATTGCAGTATATCGGCGTTCATCTTTCATTCTCTGTCTGTTTATACTTTAGCGAATGTAAGCAAAACTTAAATCCAAAAATACTTGAAATGACTTTATGTATAAAGTTACAGTATATTTATTCCAGGTGCTCAACACAGCTTTTTCGTACTTTGCCTTGTTGCGGCAAGTACAAGGCAAAACAACGTAATAGTAATCTTTTCTACGATTGAAACGGGTCATGTCAAAGTATACTCACTTTTAAAACCTTTGGCATGATTACCATTTTTGTAAATTCAGTTTATTTTAATTTTAAATTCATGGAGATCGCCAGTTTTCATTGCCACATGTTCCTCATATGTCGTCCTTCATACACTGTAAGCACAAAACACTTTTCACTGCAACTTCCACATTCTACTGGAAAGTCGAAGAAAATGTGAAGTAGAAACCGGGTCTCCTATATACCCTCTGAATAGTAACTAATTTACCGAGATTACTATCGGCTGGTACTAAGCTCATAAAACTTGTAACCCCACGATGCAAAATATATCCTCGCAACGTTTTTCCTTCCACTTACTCTAATGTCTCCACCAAACAGTCTATCAAATATCGTACACTGTAGAAGTCATACTAGGTGATTACGCAGATGTTACAAATTGTTTACAACGAGAAGAAAGGACACACGTATATGATTTGACGTTCGCTCTGTAATATCGTCATTACGAGTTGTCGATTGAGGGTCACTTTGATCGCGTGTCTGCGAAAGGGTTGACGTTTTCACGGACGTCGTCAGTCTCGCATGGAGGAACATGGGGAAAGTCTCTAAGAACTCCATTGATTATTACATACTGCCGAATAAGATTTTATGCAGTATGATCGGCATGTGGCCTTTCAGCGAAGAACGATCGATCTGTCGTAACGCGTTCTCGTATTTCCGCTTGGTTTTCTCTGTTACGGCGGTGTGCACCATTTTCGTGCCAGGGATTATGATTATTGTTGTGAAGTGGGGAGACCTGAAGATTCTTACAGGTAACTAGAGTTACTCGGGAATCAGCGATATAAATTCGCTGTAATCAAATGGTGTTAATGGAGACGAGGAAATTTTGAATCTGGTGAACATGTGAGTGGGGGATGAATGAGCAGTGGGGATTCCTGAGTTTGTGAGCAAGTCTGAATACATGGCTGTTATCAAGATTTAGGGATGTGAGAATTTGGGGATTTGGAAATTTTGGAATGTGAGGATTTAAGGATATGAGAATTTGGGATTAGGGGTTTGGAGATTTGAGAATTTGAGGATTTGTGGATGTGAGAATGTGAGGACTTGGGGGTTTAAGGATTTGTAGATTTGTGAATTTGGAAATTTAGAGATTTGGGGACTTAGGGATTTGGAGATTTGAAGATTTCAGAATGTATGGATTTTGAAATTCGATGATTTGAGAATGTATGGATTTGGAGATTTGATGATTTGAGGATGTATGGATTTAAGGATTTAGGGATTTGGTGATTTGACACTTTGGGTACATGGGGATCTAAGCAAAGGAGCAATTTGGATAAGATTTGAAAATCTTTACTATCGACTAGTTTTTCTAATAATTAGTTCTTCCCCCATCAGGAGTAGGATGCATTCTAACGACCCTAGCACAATGTCTATTCAAAACAATGTACCTAGTAGCAAGAAGAGAAAGATCATACAGATTATACAAAGAACTGAGAAGTCTCTGGGACTCGACGGACGATCCAAAAGAAATGCAATGTTACCAAGACCTCGCTTACTTAGCACGAACCTGTACCATAACCTTCTACTCGTGTGGTGCGCTGACTTCCATCGTGTTCATAATTTCGGCAGTGCTTGAGTGCATGAATGTCGATAATGTCAGCAATGGTACCGATAGCATTCGACGCTTACCATTCGAAGTCTGGTAAAATTTGTATTAATAATCGTTTAAAAATTCATTGCTCAATTTTTAGTTGTAGTTTAAATATTGGTTTCGATTATTAGGTACGGGATAGATGTTTCAGAGTCACCTAGGTTCGAAGTAATGTTTGTCTGTCAAGCACTGGCGTCGACGATTAGCGCCATAGCAATCTGCAGCTTAGACACGGCGTGCGTGACTGCGATATTACACGTGTGCGGTCAATTTAAACTAATTAGCGTGTGGATCAGTCACATAGGATTCGAAACGGATTGCGATCTGGCTAACTACTTGGTTAACTCTCGGAGGAACTTGAGGACGGACCTGGTCAAATGCATTCGTCATCAGCAACGATTGATAAAGTAAGCCATTTTTTGTGATAAAATTCTTCTTTCTAACATTGTTATTTTTGAACAGTGTAGTGAAGGACGTTAACACTTTAATGACTCCCATCATTTTCATACAAATACTAACGTCTGGCATTGAGATTTGTTTGAGCGGTTTCGCGGTGTTCAGCTACGACGCAGGTGGCGATCTGTTCAAATTTATCTCTTACTTAGCGTCGATGATGGTGCAGCTTCTGCTGTGGTGTTGGCCTGGGGAAATTCTGGTTCAGGAGAGTCAGAAGATAGGACATTCCGCTTATCTGAATATACCGTGGTACCAGTTACCACTGATTTATCGGAAGAAGATACTTCTAATGATCCTCAGATCACAAAAGTATTGCAGTATTTCGGCACTGACCTTCCAGTCGCTGTCTATTTACACCTTAACGAGCGTAAGTATTTTCTGTGATAGCTTATGATTCAGAATGTGGTTTTACAATTGGGGATTTGGATGATACTTGCGTTGAAATTTGTTGCAGGTGTTTAACACAGCTTCCTCCTATTTTGCTCTGTTACGACAAATACAGGATCAGTCAACGTGACGATGATAACTGCAATCTACATGGTTTATGCTCGAAAGGTCTTCTGAGTAGTCGAATATGTACATACTATACAACTTGTATATGGTTTGAAATATCAATTTTGTTATCGATGCTCTTGATCTGAGACTAATTACTTGACATTCACCTCAAAATGTATCAATTACAAGAACTATTCAATAAATCAACTGATTCGTTAAACTGTTCCCATATTATAAAACATATATTTACCATTTATTAGATGCACTAAAGTTCCATAATAACTTAACTTTATTTCACTCTTCACATTGCAGCTGCAGAACATTCCCTACCAGAGAACGAACAGAAAATGTGGAATAAAATTCGAGTCCCCTATATACCCTTCTAATAACTAATTTATTCGCATTACTAGTTCCATGCAATGATACCTCATGAAACTTGCAACCGCGCATGTTCATACAATGTGTCACCCTACTTGTGTTATAAACTATTCGTCAAAACACAGAGACGATCGTGGTGGATTACAAATTGTTGCGATGAAAGAAGAGAACACGGCTATAGGATTTACTGTCCGCTCTGTAATGTCGTCATAATAAATTCTTGATCGGGTGGCATTGTTATGGCACACGCAAAAAAGTCCTCTAACAGACACGCGATCAACATCGCGTGGAGTGAGAATATGGGAAAAGTATCGAAGGACTCTATCGATTATTACTTACTACCGAACAAGATCTTGTGCAGTGCGATTGGTATTTGGCCATCGGATGAGGAACGTTCGTTTAGCAGCAAACTGTTCGTTGGCTTCCGCGCGGTTTTCTCTATAACAGCGGTCTGCACCATTTTTGTGCCCGAAATCATGGTGATTGTTGCGAACTGGGGAGATCTGAGGATTCTTACAGGTAACTAGGAACTCAATTTACTATTTTTCATACTTATTTTAGAAAGGGGTTAGTTGAGGTATTCGATGTTTGTCATGGGATTACAATTGTTGTTATGAATTTATCTTGGGAGCTGACTAGGATTTTTTATTACACAGCTGTACTAATACCAGTCTTCTTCCTTGACCAGGAGTAGGATGCGTTCTAACGACACTAGCACAATTTTTATTCAAAATGATTTACCTAGTAGTAAGGAAAGAAAGATCGTACAGACTCTACAAAGAATTGAGAAGTCTCTGGGACTCGTCTAACGATTCCAAAGAGAGGCAATGCTGCCAAGAACTCGCTTACGTCGCACGAAATTTTACCATAATCTTCTACGCGTCCGGCGTGTTGACCGTCACCGTCTTCACAGTTTCAGCAGTTTCTGACTACGTTAAATTCGGACAAAATAACAATAGCGCTGTTAGCAGACATTTACCGTTCGACGTCTGGTAAAATTTGTTCGATGACAAAATCAGTTATATATCAATGTTGACTCTGTTTTATTTAAGTACATTGATGTAGGTACGGAACAGATGTGACGGAGTCACCCGGTTTTGAAATCGCCTTTGCTTGTCAATTTCTGGCAGCTTCAATTTCCACCGTAGGAATTTGTGGTCTCGACACCACGTGTGCGGTCTCGATCTTACACATATGCGGTCAATTTCGGCTAATGTGCCTGTGGATCAGTAACATCGGAACAAATTGTGACTCTAATTATTCTCCACGGAGTATGACGATTGACCTAATCAGATGTATTCGTCATCAACAACGATTAATTAGGTGAGCATCGTCGGTCATTTTTGTGCTTTCGGTAATTTAACGATGTTTTTGTTTCTGTATAGCGCGGTGAAGGATGTTAATAATTTATTGACTCCGATTATTTTCGTTCAAGTCCTCACGAGCGGCATAGTGGTTTGCTTATGTGGATTCGCAGTGTTCAGAGGCGCTGGTGATGATTTGTTTAAATTTATCGCTTACTTAATGTCAATGATGATACAGCTAATGTTGTGGTGTTGGCCTGGTGAAATTCTGATACAGGAAAGCTTAGAAGTAGGGTATTCGATTTATCTGAACGTACCCTGGTACAAATTGGCGCCTGTTTATCGAAGACAGTTGTTACTCATGATACTTAGATCGCAAAACGTTTGCAGTATTTCGGCGTTGACTTTTCAAGCGGTGTCTATTCATACTCTAACAACGGTGAGTGGTTTATTTTCCTCGGATTGTAGTTGTTAAAAGTACAATGATTAACCTGAGGGTAACAGAAATCATTAATTTAACATTCAAAAAACTTTGTTTCAGGTATTTAATACGGCCGCTTCGTATTTTACTTTATTACGACAAATGGAAGAAAAGGCAATGTCAAAATAATGGTTATCAAGACAGTTGGATATAATTGTACAATGTGTAATATTTATATGCAATTACTGAAGAAATGATACATGGCTGATAGTTGAAATAAAATTTGTTACTAATGTTCGATCTAACAATCCTCTAGAAATGGAAGCAGAAGCATAACTACAGATTTGTTAATAGTTTATACTTTTTTATTTAATTTTATAAGTAAGTTGCATAGTATGACTAAACAATTGTTAAAGTACACTTTTTATAAATATGTTATTTATTATTTATCCTTAGACATTCATTAATATTCGTTACCGTGTATATAAGTTACCAATACAAGAAATGTTATTTGACTCCCCTCCATAACTCATTTTGAAATTGGCGCGGTTGTATGTGGCGGCCATCTTGTGACGCTAACTTGAATTTCCCGGTCATTTCGCAATTGCAATTTGAACTGGTGCGTACGTTCCAAAGTGTGTGTGCTGGAAAATTGAGAAAAAAGAAGAAAAAAGGCAGAAATAATATTCAATCATCGTTGGTAAGTGTTTAATTTATCATTTTCTTCATATTGAGATATAATTTACAATAAAAATCAAATATTATAAACAATAAATTGTGTTATACGGAATGGGCGTCAGCTTCTGTATCAAGTAACTGAATGGCCATAACTTTGCCGTTCATTTCTTTCATAAAATTAGTTTATTTTGTTTAATAATTACTTCTTTTGTTAACATTCAATTATTAGTAGTAACAATCATATGATCATACTATTAATTTATATGAAATATTTCAAAAATTAGGTTTATTGATGTATCACATATAAAGGTATTATTTATCAATTTTCTGTGCTTAATAATACAATTTTTCATTAATAATTTGTAATTTGCCTTCTCTAATATGTTAAATATCAATAAGAATTAATATAGCATACATTCATACTTGATGATAGTATCCTTACGCAGTGCAATGAATGCAAGCTATTATCCTTATCGTTAATCATAAAACTGTTTTATGTATACAACATTAGCATCTTCTTTCTATTACTGCAAATATTTAATGTATTCTGCAATATTATTGACACAATATAAGCAATAACCCAGTATCTCTACAATTTTCTTACGTTATCAATTTTTAATACATTAAAGTATATATCATTCAACATTATGTTCCTTCTACATTATATATTATTTCCAACCAATATTCTTACTATATGTAGGTATAATTATGATGGTACTTGTTATAATTGCTCCTGTGTAGGTAATTTACTAATGGATGATAAAATCATTGTGTAATCTGCAGTTGGAAAGAACATACTACATATTTTCATCGTGTTTCATTATTTCTTTTCACACATTTATGCTTTTAATTAAAGAACATAATAGTATGAACATTATGTATTTAATGAATTATATTATGCACAAATCATTTGTAATAACTAGCCCTCTATGAAGACATTCATGAGTATGCTAGAGATTCTATGGATCAATAACCTTTGCCATCGATAACACAGAATGTACACTTAGCATCATGAGCAATGCATTGATTTTTAACTTAGTCAATTTCTTAATACTTATACTTATGTTTGTCATTGACACTAATAGTTTTAAGTACCGAAACATAATCTTGAATATTTAATTTACTAATTACATTGCGGCTAAAATTTCTTTTATGTCTAAAATATTTCCATGTACACTTTAGAATATTATAATGAACATTCTAGAGCATTATATTTCACAATTATAATTAAATCTGGGTTGAATTATATCTTTTGTCAGATTATTGTGTAGCATTGGAGATGGTAAAAAAGTAATTTTTTAATTCTTGGAAGGTGATATTTCCAAATATTCACATTTCTAAATCCCCAGTTTTCAAATTCTCAAACTTCTAAATTCCCAAGTCTCAAATTTCCCAATTTCCAATATTTCATATTTCCAAATCCAATTTCCATACTTCACAGTTCTTCAATTTTATATGAACTGTTAACGCTATTGTTAAATATCTGTCTCACACCAAAATCCTAGTTTCACAAATGGCTAGAAAGAATACAAATCATTGCAAAACAAGCCATGCATCGGAACTAAACTTCCAAGTCCCTTATAAATATTTATACGCGTACGTGGTAGCCGGGGTGTTCACCTGAATCCTACCTTATCATGAATTTAACCCTGTTGTTCTCCTGTCGATCCAGCACAGACACGTGTATGTTTTTCCGCGTACGTTGGTCGGTAACACAAGTAGCATCGTAATGTTCTGTTTCGACAAGCAACCAGATGGTGGAAGTTTTTTAAATAACCCTCGATTCCAACTTTATCCAATATATTTTATTTTTATCTACTGTTAACACGTTCTTTCTATATCTTTATTTTTTATAAACACAATGTTATATTTGCAAAATACATTGCAATTATTTCTAATACTGTTATTTAGTTTCGATTTCAATTTGTACTTGTTAATTTACCTTTTGCACATTATTCGAGGAGTTTGTAGTCGAAACACGTTTTATTAAGAAATCAAGGTTCTCCATTCACCCCAGGAAACTTTTAAGGGACACTGATAAAAAATAGACCTTGGTACCTTAGGTGCATTCTCACGAGTAGCTTCATGAGACTCTCCTACAAAGATATTACATACACGGTATCAAGTTCCTTTATCATATTTCCTTCGTTTACCTGGGGATGAAAATTTGTAAAATCTGATATTGGAGAATTTGAATACTTTCTACGATAGATATTTCTGATTATAGACTCTGAGAATTTTTGTCAATAAGTACTTCACTGAATATTTTCCTAAATGTCATGAAAAGTACCATAAGTGTTATCAACATAATCGTTAAATCCTTTTCATCATCGGAACGAGAACAAAAAGTAGGGTCACCGTACCGGTCAATTTGCAATTAATCAATCTGTGGCAGCTAAACAAATCCCCTGTGCAGGACTTCAAAGACTTGTTGGTATCGTACGCGATAAATCATCGCCGGTTTGGCGAAAACAGATGCCGAAATATCGCAGAGGCATAATAACAGGGAGCGATTCGTTTATTTGCCAGCGTCGAATAAACACGCCGCAGATCCACACGTCGCATAGCTACGGTTAATTGTCGGCATTACATTTATTCCGGTGAAAATATTCGATGCCGTCCGCGTCGAATCGTCGCGAGCAAAATCGTTGTGTTTTCACCCTCCTGTGGATTCGCGTGGTCATTAACTATCCCCGAATGCTCATCGAAATGCCGTCAGTTACGCTCTCGTTTAATGATACTTACATTAACCGAGCCGTGTTTATAATGTTAGCGAGAGGGTTGTGTCGCTTTTCGAACCACGTACACATAATTCATTAACGTCGCTGTTTCGATGACTAACTCGCTGATACACTTTCATTATGCTTTGTTTCCAACGAACATGCACTGATAATATTTTTCGATCTCTACTTTAATGCAAATTGTTTTTTATTCAAGCATTTGGGTATTCTTGCTTTGTTTATAAATTTTCAAAATTTGCCAATTTCTAACTTTGTTAATGTGTGCTCTTAAATTTCCATTAGTACACATTTTCGAATTTTCACGTTTCTGAATCTTCAATTCTCAATGTTGTTCAACCTTTAAATTCTCCAATCTCTAAATCACCGAATGCTTAAATCCCCAACTTCCTAAATTCCCGACTACTTAAATCCCTGATTCCCTAAATCCCCGACTCCCTAAATCCCCGACTTCCTAAATCCTTTAAATCTCCACTAGATTTAATTAATTATTAATTCAATTATAATTTATAATTAATTATTTAAATCTGGTTTCAGCATGTTCACATGGATGTCCTGTGTCTAACATACCACATATCGGTGCTGCTTACGGCTGAATAAGCGGAGGAAAGTTCTGCATACATTTTCTACTTCACTCTGCTGCGGGAGTTGTCGGTGAGTACATTACAATCTCAATATAATTAATTAAAATGCACAAGGTTATAAGATAAGTTTGTAATGCTTATTGATAAACAAGTTCGTTCCCCTTTGATCAAAAGAAATTACTGATACTGAAAAGGTACTTAAAAACTTGCTTCATGAATTTTTCTCATTACTCATCTCTTCAAGAATGTTATTATATATTATTATATTAATGATGTAGAACTACAATTGCATCTTTAATGACTGTAACATTTGAACTATCTTACCTATTGCTGGTAATTGTTTAAACTGCGCGTTGCATTGAAAGATAATCGTATTACGCATACGTTATAGTTGCACAGCCTCCTCGAAACAATGCTCCCATTTAAAAAGGGCAAATCAGGAATAATTACGTCGCGTAATTAAACCGTAATTCGAAACTTTCAACGAAACAATGTAGATTTCCCTGTGCGAATTATGATTCAATTTCAGTCATATCTAAATCGAGTTAATTCGCTCACGCGCTAATTCTCTGATAATTAGTTTCGCGAATGCGAGCAGATAAATAGACGTGGAACGTATAATATTAACATTAAACTGTATCCGTGTAAATACGACGAATTATTCTGTGATATACTTGATTACCGTACAAAAGTTACAAATTACGAGCTGATCGGTTATCTCCTACTAAACAGTTCCGAACAATTTCCAAAAGTATGCGATAAAGTTACGCCGTGTAAGCCGGCTATGATGAATCTCGTTAAAAAGCATAAAGCAGAGTTCATAGTTATTTACGTTCCTGCAAGGTATATATAAACTCATTAGAAGTTTCGATACTCCGTTCTTGCGCGAACTTTTACTTTGTAAACTTGACTAAGGAGCAGAAGTAGTAAGCTGATTTTGCAACTCACGACGCTGACGCATCCTTTCCCAGGTATTTATCAAAATAATATCAAAGAAGCATCGTCGAGCCGCGGATTATCTCGCTAGCCAATAACTCCTCGTAACCGCGAATTAACCCCCGCGTTATCGACATCGATTCTTACAAAAGCGACGTTAGAGGTTCCCAAGAGCCCGCCGAGAGGTTGTATGCGTTTGACAGCATGTCGGCTAATCGCTTTCCTCAAATCGCGCCTTTAGTTTAACACGCCAGTCACCTGTCTCTTCCGCGACTCTGCGTGTTTCACGCGTGAACGAGCTTTCGACCCCTGTGTGGTCTCAAGATCAAGGGTATAATGCAGGGGGTTAACCGTCTACTTTAGACACTTTCCTATCGGACAGCCATCTGCTCGATGAATATCTTCGAGGATTGTCGTCTTGACTGATTTATTGGGCTATTTGAATGATGGCTCAAAAAATTTGAGATCTTGGGATTGGGAGATAGAGATATGGGGATTTTGGGGCGAGGAATTCGGGGATATAGGGATTTGGGGGTGTAGGGATTGGGAAATTAGGGATTGGGAATTTAGGGGTTGGGGATTTAAAAATATGGGAATTTAGAGGTTAGGGATTTAGGAGTTGGGGATGTAGGAATTTGGGGATGTAGAATTTTGGGGTTGTAGGGATTTGAAAATGTACAGATTTGGGGATATAGGATTTTGGAAATAGGGGATTTGAGAATGTGCAGATTTGGAGATCTAGGAATTTAAGACCTAGAAATGTGAGGACCAAGGATTTAGAGGTACCATCCACTAGTAAATAGATAGTGTAACATAATCAATGAATTCCTGAATATTCACCTCGGGTGATTTTATGATAGGTACAGCAATAAATAGTTGCATCTAGGATTATTACAGGCACCCAGAAATGTAGGTATAAAATCTAGGGATCGACATCATAACGAAGCAGCATAAATCTCTCGAATCTTAAGATTATCATCAGGTCGAAGCAAGATATTTTACATACAAAATTCCATCATAAATGAAAGCTTCGAACAAATTCAATGTGCTTTTTCATTACGCGTCCCCTTAATAAACACGATGTTTCCCCCAGGCGACGTTCGCCGCATTCAAATGAAATTGTACCGGTGTCACCGTAGCTTTACCTCAAATGTCTTTCGTTCAAGTTCCGTAGTAACAAACGGAAGAGAAATTACTCGGAGGATCTTACTTTAATCACACCGTTTTCTCCCTCTTTTGTCCCGTTCTTTTGCGTGAGCATCTTAATTGCTTGTACCTCGAAATGAATAAGTCGAAAATGAATCGTCGCTCGAGTTACGGCACAAAGAAGGTCGAAAGTGCTCGAACGGTTCCCGAGCAATCGAGGAGAATACTAGGATCAAGGAGGTGGAGGGAGGACGATTGTCCTGGCAGTAACAATTGATTAAACATGCTCGGAGTTTTGGCAAGTTCGATTCAGGCTACGACGATCGAATTTCCTATTCGACACCGAATTGAAAACGACCCCGTGTGCCCGTCTCTCTCTTCACCCCTGGAACGCTGTCTCGATGGATCTGGTTAGCTGGGGTCGGTCCGAATCGGTCCTGGAATTTGGACCATCGCTGGGCCAAAATGCACTGTCGAAATTCAATACCTCTAATGGAAGTGTCAGGTATCGGGTCCCACGCTACTGAAAGAATTCGAGGAATTAATTAAATTAATGAAGACCCTCCCTACAACATCTCCCTCTACCATATCTGCCAACTGAACTTTCCACACTAAATCCACAACTATTACTACACACGAAATTTAGGTAGCAGTTTTGAGCGTGGAGATAGTCTGATTCCGTAGATCTACATCTAGGGAATTACCCTTAAGGGTAGGTGCAACGTATGAGGTGTGAACATTTGTCATCTGCCATTGTTTGTGTAATCAAAACATGGATTAATCAGTTACTGATCTATCATATCTTTTAAATGAGAGATTAAAGTAAAGAGCGGAAATTCTTAGTTAACCATCACGAACAATTCGTCGTTTATTTTTTCCCTTGGCAAGTAGTCTCGTGCCGGGAACGTTGAAAGGGTTGATCCTTTTCCATGCAAGAGTCTACTTTCTTGCTCTTTGCCTAATTATTTCGCGCGAGAAGAGAGCGTTTCGTTTTAGTTGCATCTCGGTGCATCGGGGATAGAGAAATGCATCGCGCGTCTGAGCTCCTTAAGTTGCAGCAAACGTTCCTGTCATAAGCCGAGGGAAAAAGGGATTTTCGCGAAAATTGCCGGCAGAGAACGGTTTTAATTCTGTTTCGCGATTCTTAATGAGAACACTGTTAAACGACCTCCGGGTTCATTTTTGCCGCGCGAAAGATTTGATTCAAAGAGCGTTTATCATCCCTCGAAAAATAATCGTCGTTCGAACGTGTCCGGGATGTTATCGTTGCTCGCATTTTTCCCGCGTTCTCCATTAACGCGATAATTTCCTTTCGCGGGAGCGGAACAGAAGTCTTAACGCGAAATGAAAAAACCGGGGAAACGGTCCGGACAAAAATTTTAATTAAATTCGAAGAAAAACGCAGTTGCGAAAATTTCTCGTCCCTGTGGCCTGCTCGGAATTTCATTATACCCCATCCACAGACCTTGAATTTATAACGCCCTGTTATGAAAAACAGCTACCATTCCGAAGTCGTGCGATCTTTGGTATTCGGTTGCATCTTTAATTTAAGCATCACTTGCAATATTTTCCGTGTGTAACTGTAATGTCTTGAACTCTCACCTTTTTACTTTTAATCGAATTGTCAGACCTCTAAATTTTGTAAACATCTTCATCAAATATTTTTTCTGTCAGTTCATCATGAAAACCTAAATTATTTCTACGATTGTAGAAAACAGTTTCCCATAATTTTCTTGTACAGAGCAGAAGAGAGGTATATTTTAGGAGAAGTCAATCTTTGAGCATGCGAGTGAAAACAGCGTGGTCCTCATCGGTTGGAAACAATAGGCAACGATTATCTATGATAAAGAGCACAAAGAACATTAATAGACCTTTCACGGCACAAAGCTCCCAGTTTAGAAGCTTCTCACGCTTCCGAATATTTCATCCGGGATTCCGCGACAATACAATGGAGAGACAGAAATAAAAAAAGCGGCCAGAGGGTGAGAGGAGATTCAGTTGGCTGAGCTTGCCGTTTGCAATCTTAACCGGCTTCGGTACATCCCCAGAAAAACGACTGGCCTGGCCACTTAATATTTCACCGCATTAGCCGACGTTCGCAGATTACTCATGGGGTCTCTTATGGCGGTGTTGGGTCCCGGTGCTTGCAGGAGAACGCCAGAGAGGGTGTTCGTCTCGAGAGTGGCAATCGTCGATAAAACGGAATTACCGGCGTTAATAATCGAGGCGAGCTAGCGCGTATACTCGCGGGACAACTCGGTTGTCCACCGATGCGTACGTTTAAATTATCCACCTAACAACAATGTCCCTTTAAATTCCCTCTGCGAACTTCCCGTTGACAATTCTCGCTCGTTCACTTGATCATGCAATTAAACAGATCCGTACTGTATAGTCACGTTAGTTTATCGTTCAATTTATCTTTATTTTCATTCAGTTTCCTCGAAATTTCAGGTCCTCATTTTTCTGATAGATTGCAACTTATTAGAGCATTTCAGACGTGACGCACATTATAGTTCAATTATAACAAGCATCATATTTGCTCTACAACTGAGTTTTCAGTATGATACAGTTACAGTTTGTACAATTGTACAGTTTCAAGTTTTTTTATTTATTTTATTATTGCAATGATTAGTTGGCTCTGGTAGTTCTCAAACACAGTATATTAAAAATTGTATGTACGAGGCTTTAAAATGTACAGTCAGCGCTTCGATAAAATTTCATAATATCTACCTTGGTGATTAGTATTTTTTAAGTAAAATTCTGAAGTTCAACTTGTGAAATAGTGATTATTTGACGTGGATGTCTATAATTTTACTTCGGTCAAGATTTTCTGAGCAAGCACTCTAAATTTTTAATTCTCGTAACCTGAGGTTCAGCCATGTCAAAGGACAAAATAGCAGTATTTCTAGGACTGAGTTCCACAAGAAGTCTTTCAAAATGCAGGAGTATAAATTGTAAAATAAGTCTGTTATTTGAACTAAATTGTGAATGTAATTTGTACTATGTGTGGACATAGGTGTACATGTATAGTAATATGTACACCTGGTACGTAGTAAAATGTAGTATCTGGTACGACTAAAATGCATTATAATTGCACTACAGTGTTCACATAGGTATATTCTAACATACGAAAAATATGAAACTACATTGAAAAGTATTAGTGAAACTATCATATGAAAATAATAAGTCTACCCTGTCTAAATTTTGGGTAAAATACAGCAGCTGCACACGAGGGCCGCCATAAGTACCCTAAAAAGCGTATAATATACCATCAATAACTATCCTAAAAAGCGTAATCTGTTATCTGGCGAATATCAGAGGTCTGCGACGCTTCAAAAGTGCGATAAGTTTTGAAAGCGCGAAAAAAGGCGGGAAAATAGCCGGCGGCAGTAAAATCCACGGAAGCCATCGCTCAACTCATTTTCTTAGGCGGGTGAGAACGCGGGGTTCGCAAGTTCCTTGGTCCCGCAAAAAACTTCCGAGAGGAAGCATTACGGGGTAATTATCGGGGATGGTCTGGTCTGTTCCGTGGCGGGATTATCGTAAAAATAGCGGCGTATTATCGCGGATACGGTCTCGTTCGGCGGTTATTGCCTGACCGTGATAAGCTTTAACGGGACCGCGTGAAATGCTCCTTTTTTTTTTCTCTATTTTTTTGTTAATATCCAACGATAGCGACACGGGGGTTGTTGTTGGTCGCGTGACCGCGAAAACCCGCAATATCTGCTGGCACGGCATGTCACGTAGCGGGGATTTATCAGCGTTCGGCTGACAGGGAAAATAATGAAGTCGGCGCGACGAAAACCGGCCAGATTTGTCTGTTTCCCGATCACGGGGCCGTTTTCCCGGCCATCACCTCACGTCCCTGTGCATCTGCATATTTAAATCGAACGGCAACCATTCACTTTTCGAAAACGTCCATTACGCGGCCGGTTAAACGGGACGAATGCGCCGCGCATAAATTTCTTTCGAAGAGGGGTCAAAAAGGGAATAATTTGCCGTGACTGATTTATATGGATCGCTTTCGATTGTTTTTCGATGGACATTGCTTTTTCGGGACACGGAACCACGTTTTTTATACGGATTTTGATTGTTCGCCAGCGCCGACCGTTTCCAATTCAATTTGCGCACATATCGGACACGTTTATTTATTGAAATTGGATCTCTTACCGACTGATTATTCCCGTTGTACACGAATGCCACTCAGACATCCGAATTTTAGCACCAGTACTCGAATATCCAAATACTCTTCAAGTACATCGGCTTCAAATGAAATACACCTGAACTGTTTCGTCTGAGCTTCCGGTAAAGATGTACCGCGGTAAAATAGCGAAATAATTGTTTAAAATGAAATTGTTGAAAACAATGGCTGTTGAGCGAACAGGCGCAACGAGATAACAGGGTAGATAATAAACGTTTGTACGATCGACGCGTGACACTCCCCATTTAGAGAACTCGAATTCTGTTTTATTAACGTTTCGTGTTTCATTATTGAAATTCGAGTGTGCGGCCAACTATTCCCGCGGAAAAGGGAAAAGTTCATCGCACGTGTTGAAATTAAATATATTATGAAAGTTAGGTAGCGGGAGCTCCGTGTACGAAATAAATCTGGCTGTCGAAAACACGGATTTAATTCAACGCGGGTCGAGAGTTAACTCTCGTTTTATTAAATATGGAGCACAACTTCCGGTGAAGCGAATTTGATGTTGCCACACCCGCAAAATTTCAGCCGTGTCACGTTCTATTTTGTTCGAAAGAAAGCTTCCCCTTTTGGCGTCAGCGCCAGGCCGAACGATACTCGAGTCTTTGAAATTTCATGCCGACCACCTCTGTTTGCTCCCGTTTTTCGTCTGTGAAATTATTCCGGTCGATATTTTCGGAAATCGCGGGGAATAATCGGGAAATTCGATTGTGACGATTCGACGCGTTTCAACGAGCGAATTCGAGAAATTTGAAAAATTGATACTTGGAGATTTAGGGTATTCACAATTTTACAGATTTGAGATCTGGGAATTTTGGGACTTCTTTGTGAATTAACCCTCTAACCCCACCTCAAATCAGTATTTCACCGGAGACTACCCCAAAAGAAATAATTTCCCTTCTAAAGATATGCATTTGCATAATCATCTCTTTGTCTAATCTTACCATCTACCCTTACCCTGTTACCCAATAGCACTCTAAATTCCCCTAGTACCCCAAAATATTGTCTCTACTTTCTCACTCTTTCTTGAACTTTCCCGGTGAAAAAAAACTTTCGCAATGTATTTAAAATCGATTCGCAAACACGTGGCAGTGTATTTTCATTTTACGTGTGGTATGTCGTAAAGGGGTAAAGTTTCATCCGATTCCTCTCCCGATCGGGCATAAAAAAGGAAAAGTACTCCGGCATTTCCCTCGCTCTGTTTTCTCCTCACGCGGCTTATAGTTCCCCTGTTCCAAGCAAAAACTCCGTTAACCTTTTTCCCCGTCGTTTTTTTTCCGTGTTTGCGAATTTCAAGCAACTTTCGTGCCACAGTTCGCGCAAACGTGTGCTATCTCGTCCACACCGTGTGTACACTTTACAAGCTTGCCAGAAAAGAAGGCAGAAACCTCGACTTCCTTACGCCTCTGTGTACCCGGCTTCGAACCAGTGAAACGCCCCGAGGCTAGTTCCTTTTTACGACCCCTCGGAGAGCGTACGCCTTACCTTTGTTCGAAATCGCATATCTGTCCCTGTACTCGCGTTTTAAGGCCAGTAGGATAAATTCTAATGCTGAATATACTCGCAGGATGATGTGCTTCATGATTGCGATATCCTTCTTGCTAGAATCATTCATGTGGACGGATTTTCTGTGATCTTTGCTTGAAATCACTTATTTGATACCATACTCGCGTTATATGGTCAGTTGGATAAATTGCAATGTTGAATATACTTGTAGCAACATGATGCACTTTTGGTTCTTTTGTATATTTGAGGGGATCATTTAAAATGTGAAGTTATCTATCATTTTGTATCTAAATCACCTATCTATCCCTCCTCGCGTTATATAGCCGAATGGGATGAATCGCAAAATTGAAGATATTCGCAGAAACGTCCCAGTCGATAAATTTTTATCTTTCTCATGGTTTATAGGAACAATTTATAACTTCCATTCGAAATCACTTACCTGACTTTATGCTCGCGTTATAAGGCTACTAGTATAAATCGCAATATCCAATATACTCGCACAGACGACGTAGTCTATGATGCAATTTAATCTCTTTTGTGGTTTTAAAGGGACTATCGTATTATCAGTCCATAATGGCTTTTGCCGTGAATTTTATGGCTTTCTTTTAACCCTTCGATGGAAACGAATCTCACCGCATGATTCAAAGGGTTCAAATCAATTTGAACCTCGTTCGCCCTTTTGATTTTTTAATAAAAATAAAAATATTCAAGCTTGAACAAAGTTACAGTACATAAAAATAAAACTTCGTTAAAAATGAAAGATACTAATTGAAAACTCAGACAGCTTCAACATGGACGCATAATGTGGAAATACAAACAATTATAACTACAACTATATCAATAATTTCCCGGCAATGCGCTAGAGTTAAATTGCTACTTTCATCCCTGTCCAGCCTTGTCCCAGCAATATCAATTACCCGATCGCGACGAATGGTGGCAATCACCGATACCCGGCACCGAATTACACGCTTTATTTCGTAACAAATTGAAAATCTGTATTAAATTCATATGACGGTCGGTGGCAGCTAGGGCGACGAGAGGGCAGCCACGAAAAACGACACGGTAGGCGAATCGTATGAAAGGGGCAACAAAATCACGACTCGTTTTGACGGATCGGTGAAAATCGACTGATTGGTACCGGCGTATTAATTCGCATGACTCTCCTAATCGATATACCAAGCCTCTTGACAACGTTCATTACGAGATGTACAATCAAGTACAACAAATCACGATTCATACCTTACAGTTTTTAATCGTTCAAACTCACGTCATCGAGTTTACGAATTTTTACTGAATTCTTCAATTGGGAAATTATTTCAATTTTTAGGCGATCCTTCAAATTGTTGTGTCGTTATTTTGCTGAATTTACGAATTTATAGGTTCTTTTCTACATCTCCAAATTTTCTAAATTTAGAAATCATAGATTCTCAAATTCCAAGGACTCTTGTACCCCCCAATTGTGATGTTCTCAAATTTCTATGTTCCCAAATTCCTATATTCCCAACCCCTTAAATTCCTAGGTTTCTCAACCCCAAATCTCTAAATCCCCTTTCTCAAGTCCAAACTCTTTGGACATCCAAATACATACTCCCCAAATTTCTAGATCAACTTCCTACATCTCCAAATTCCTACTCCCAAGATTGTGTATCCCAAAATTCTCATAAATCTCCATATCCTAAAGTTCCCACACCACCTTAAAAATAAGTTCCCAGGACCTTAAAAATTCTTATGGCTCCAAACTCTAAAACCATCCCATCTCCAAATCTTGAAGTCCCCAAATTACAAAAGCTCAAAAATTCCTAAGGTACCAAACGCATTCCCAAACCTCGAAATCCCCAAAAACTCTTAAAATTGTCCAAATGAATGACGTTTGTCCCCTCGACCGTCATATTTCCCCTAGGGAATCCGCATTTGCTCTTGACTGTACAGGCGGATTTCCTTTACGCTGGCGGCCAGAACTGGCCACACGTTGGCTGTCTGTTTGCTTCACTTTGAATGGCCGGTCCCCGTATCGGTATCGAGGTTTTCGGCTCATAGGATGACGACCAAAGCCGACGCGCGTATTTGCTGACCGGTTAATTATCATTCGCGTTCTCCCATTGAACCTTGATCGTTCCCTGCGTGCAACGCGTGTTCGCAGACTGCTCGCAATCGATCAGTACCTTTCCCTCCCTGTCATTATTACTCGCCGCTTAATTGGTTCGCCGATCCTTTTTTTTTCCACCGGGGTTTTTTGTTCCCTTTTTTTTTTTTAATTCCGAACTGGCCTCCTTCCGCGGCGAGCTACGATGGGAAATAGAGCCGCTGATCCGCGGACGATCGATGAAAATTCTGTTATTCTAGCCAGGAATTCGATTTCGACACCGCTTCGACAATTGTTCCACCGTCGCGTCGGGACTCGATTTCTATTAGGCCGGAAAGGTGAATTTTCAAGGTGCACACTGCTGGGTGATAACCAAATCCACACTCGGAATTTTTATGGTCGACATTAATGGTGTAGGGAAATGAAGGGCCATTGGACCATACGGATATTGGTATACACGGATATTAGGATGTGTGTGGGATGTATGTAGGGGAGTAGGATGCTGGTATGTGGGCATACTGCAATATAGTATTAGGACGCAGAGAGAACTGAGGATATTGGAAAGGTGTATTGCAATATGATTCAAGGATATAGGGATTCTGGAATTAATTACATAGAGGCTCATAATTTAGAGAAAGTCATAATTTCTCATAGAGAAAGTCATAATTACTCTTCTTAACATAGAGATACTAGTATTGGATACTGGAATGTTTATTTGAGTAACTATACAGAAAAGTCGAAAGTCCATCAAATAAAAATTTGAAGCATCAACACGAATGAAAACATGTAACATCTCACGATATCACATCTCATCGTTATACAAGCAACATTCGTAGCATCTGATACGTGTAAAAATATTCCGTTCGTTATCCGGAATGTATCGTGCAAACGATCGAGGATTTCGCGAGGTCGCCGGGAAAATCATTAAAATTGACAGGGTTTGTTGGTGGAAATTCGAAAATTTCATTTCACTTTTTTTACCGGGTGGTATCCGTGATTTTTCGCGATGCCGGAATCGATCGAGAGGGCCGGATTGGCCGAGCACAATTTCACGTATTTGCCGATTCCTCCGGGCGAAAGCGAAACAAACGGATCCCCTGTGTTTAATCATCTGCCCCGGTGTGTCTCCCTCTTATCGACGTCACTGTCCATCGAGTTACCGGCTTAATCGTTACAGTTCCCGAGAGATTGAAAAAAACAAATTAGGCTACTTCGCCGCCAGATTTTTCCCGGACTAACTCGATGGGGACCTTCCTGCGATACAATCAGACTACATTTAACCCTTTCACCCTACCAGACAACTGTTTGCCGTTCTACGATGCATTATTCATTTAATGTGTACCGACTTCAAGTAATAATTTCTCTTGTCCTCAACATTTTTCATTCTTTTTAACAATCTATTTTACTACACTTCATTTTCATAACAGATGAAACTGGATATGATTTTGTTCGAAATTTAATGGAGCTCAGTACGTTATTCAAATATGTACAGCTAGCTAATTAGTCTAGTTTATAACATTACAACTGTGCGTCACAAGTGTGTCTAAATTCAACATACCTAAAGTTATCTTAATTTGAAGAAACTGGTGTTGCCTCTCCGAATAATAAACCGCGTGAACTTAGCTAAGAAATATTGCTTCAATAAAATACCTACCTTAGGTCTCACCTGCGAGATTACTATGTCCAACGGATAAGCAACGGCTTTCCCTTTCGTGATTGGAAAGCAGGATGATATCGCGTTCCGTCCAATAATGTGGCTGCCATCGCGGATTAAAGTATTATCACAGGATAAGCGAGATATCGTTCCGAAAAACGAAGGGATACTTTCAGCGATTAGCAATTTCTTAGCTGGTGTCTCTTATCGCAAAAATCGTTCAGATTTATTTCGTCGATTCAGCTGCAATCGAATTATTGTCTTTCAAGGATATAGCGAATTTATAGAGTTCGATTTCGTATCGCAGACAGTAAGGATCAAACTTGCACTATGGTTCGTCAGAGATATTATTACAGAGCTAATTTTGATTTGTTGTGAAATGTGCGTCACGAGTGTGATATAAGTCAAGGGGTCTTGCATCGATCTTGGTATCAATCGACTATGCAAATAATTGAACTCTAAATTGTAGTGTAATAAAAATTCGAGCAAAATTCACAGCTGAAATACGAGTGCGTCACAGGTCCAATTTGAAGTGCTACATTATCAGTCATCTTCTCACAAATGTTGACCTGAAATGATGGCAAGGTACATAGAAATAAATAATGGTACGCCAGTAATGCACAAAAAACATTAATATAATAACAATAATAATATATATATATATAACGTATATGCATGTATACATGGTTCTTATTAACAATTTCATCATTTTGCTTTCCCTAGACTACCCAAAAGTGTCACGAGAATCCGTCTCGTTTCCCGATGATTTTCCCTCTGAAAATTTGTTCGATTTTGACGAAACGAGCCGGCTGCGTTCCCCTAACCTCTTCCCGGCGTACGCCGGTTATATGTAATATTTATAATACATTAACATCTTCTTTTTATTTAATCCTCTGGACTCGCCTGTATTCGCTTACCTAAAACGCAGTTACAAAAGAAGTTGCCCTAAACCTTTTTTTTTCTTATACCTATACTTCGGAAGCTATTACAATTTACAGGAGAATCTTCAAAATTTCAATAACATTCTGAGTACATTTCTAGAAAGTAAAAGGGGATACGTTTGATAAATTTCTTTGGAGAAATTAATTTTTGGAACTTTTGAAGATCCCCGTTGACACACAGTGTCCACTTCGTACAGATACAAGTGGAGGAGCATACATGTGTGTTCAGACAGTGTGATTTATTATTTACAATTAATGCGTACACGTTTAATTAACGCGTGGTTAGGCCACCTAGGAATGACCGTGGAATCAACTGTTTCCCATTGCCTACTTTTGCAATCGATCGATGTTTTACGATTATCGTTCAGAGCCATTCGATGGGTCGAAGGCCGTTTCGGGTATCGAGAAACGCTGGAAATGACTGGCAGTATACACTTGGAGGTTCGCAATAAAAATTTTCTGACGATGGGGTATGATTTTTGCGTCCCTGGTGTTTACGAGAACGGTCCTCTTTATGTGCATGTACAGCCTCGTTCAAAAGTACTCTTTTATCTACGCAATTTTTCGACTTATTGCAATTTTAGGGTTGTTAGATCTTTTAGGGTAATTACACCTTTCTGGGACTGTGGATTTGTAGGATTTTTATAGAATATTTTAGTTTTGAAACCTTTAGTCTTTGCAATCTTTGGAACTTTTGGGTTATTGCAATTTTGGGACAATGTACTTTGACATGTCGAGAAATATATTACACTTGAGTGAATTTGTATTTTAAACAATTTGCACGTGTTTAATAAGATAAAATATAGAAAGTATACAAATATAAAATTGTGTAAACATTCGACAAACTCAATCTTTTCCTTTAAAATTTTCCTATATGTATATAGATATATACCTATACGTGTCAACTTTTGAACGAGACTGTAGATCTGGCAGTTTCCGTTTCCTTTGTGTGTTCGATTCAGTTACAGTCGTATCAAATACGATAAAAGTTAATTTCTATACCGCAAGTTTCACTTGCTATATTCAACGATTATAATCGTTCTCACAAAACATAGAACCCTACGAACTTGTTTATCGAACTAAGCTTAGTAAATAAATTACGATACAAATTTATCTGGAAAATCTAGAGAAAAGATATAATTCTCAGGACGTATATTCTTATCGTTAATGTAAAATGGCAGTATAACTTGTGGGTAAAGGTAAGTGGTAAATACTATTTTCTTTTTAATATTAATAAAAATGCGACAACACTTTCTGATGTCGCTTTTATACGAATTCTACTTTGGCGAGAATTTCTTTGAAATATTTTGATATTTGTAAAAATAATAGGTACGGTAAAAAATTTGTAACCAGGATATTACTGGTGGTTTCTCTATTTTATCTGAGTAGGGTAAACCGAGTTCAAATTATTTTGGAAAATATATTTAAATAAATTTCAGTAACAAAATTGAAGTCATTGATGAATTTTATGAACGAATAATTTTTATTTAAATAAATTAGTAGTTTCATAAATAACAATCAACAAAAAGTTGCTTAATAGTCTAACATATCATTAAAAAAGGTAAAAATTGTAGCATAATTACTTTTGATTCTTTTTTAATTACTACTGCATCACTGTCAACTGTTATCACAAAACTGCGATGCAAATTTTGATTAACAATTTTGATTTTATTTATCACAACGTTGAAACGTTACAAACACAGCTGATCATGTGAACTTCGGTCCACCCCACTCAGGATATACAATATATCGAAAATTTTCATTCACAAATGAAAAGTTAAAAATATATTTCAAACTTGCTTCAGTCATGAAAGTAATAGTAATAATTAATCATGGTCCGAAACAGCAATTATTTTGTGCCCCAACTTAACAATCCATAAAAAGTAAAATGACATCTGGTAGCACTGCGAACGTAAACGCGACGCGGGGGTTGAAAAACCGGCGACGAGCGAACAAAAGTCACCAGAACTAGAAAGCATCCCTCTAGAGACAACACACGATTCTCGTAGGCGAAATAAAAAAGAAGAAACCAACATCAGAGATGCTTCTTTCTTCGGGGTCTATTTTTCACGGCCGACCAAGCCGAAGAAGCGAGGACGGTCGCCAAGGAAAAAGCTTCGCAACGCGGAAGCGAAATAGACGAGGGTTGGGTGCTCAAGAGGGGAGGAAAAAAAAATGAGAAGTGAAATTTTACGAGCCTTAACCCGTGAACACGAACATAAAGCAGTTCTTTACGACGTCTAGAATGAAAGTTTCATTCCGTGACGACGCGACGCAGTCGGAGGAGTAGTAATGGCGTCAAGGATTAACCTGGCCGGAAATAAACCGTCGTTACAAGCGCGAGCGTATCGAAAACTCGATAAAGATAACAAATAGTGAGAATCGTGTGGAAATCGGAATTGGGAGAAAAGGTGTAACTGATTGAATGAAATGTCGAGGTGAATGAAGGCTGATCGAACGAATCTGTGGGAGGAAGAACCCTCGTTGTATCGTGATTTTAATTTCTGGCTTTCATTTTTCGGGGAGGATATTTTTTTAGATTTTTCAGGATCTATATCCCCAAATTTCAAAATTTGCAAACTTCCCAATCTTCACATACCCCATAAATTAACGCCCCTTAATTACTCCAGATAATTTCGTTTCCATCCAACGAATTAATCGAATTAACAAAAATACTTCACCTCAGTAATTGTCGCGCAATTCAACGAGGGTCAATTAAGCCAACAGTGCAAAATGAAACGCGTATCAATTTCTGCGAAAATGTTTACAATGTCTAGAACGGCGCACACAGAAATTCAATATAACAATATTCCATTCAATATTTGTTCGCAAATTTGGACAGAAAAATCGACAGTCCGTGGAAAATCGATTGCGACGCAAAATTTAATTTTACTCAATATATTTTTATTGGACGTTAAAAATACCTCGTGCATTCTTTCGTATTGTTTTCTATTTTCGATCCTCAGGCATTCAATAAAATATTCAGTTTCATATTAAAATTCCGTATGCTCCTTGCTGTAAATCCGTGGATTATATGGTACATAATCCCGCGCAATTTACATTTTACGAGCATTTCAAAGGTGCTTCGAAAACCGTCTTAAAAACAAGTAGATACTTGTCATTATTGGCAGTAACCTGACGTAAATTAAAAACTCGAGTACACTTGAAAATCAAGGCTTTCTATCTACTCGAACCATGTTTCGGTAAACGAAAACCACATCACCGAAACGATAATTGCGTTCGAATCGTACCTGAAAGAAACAGTTTTCTGGTCCTTTGATTCTAGCACTAGTTTCCTACGAAACAAAGGATCTTCCGTAAAATCATGGTCCCACAAAATTTGACCCTCAAAAATGAAACGGTCTCTCGGAAACAGATTTCTCGTGGAAAAAATTGTCAATGAACGTCGACGAACAGACGGGTCTGTTGTTCGGAAAGAATAGTCATAGAAAAATTCAGACGTGTTCGTTGGACGGACATCCACGCCGTGAAAGATCCCGGAATCTCTCGCTTCAGAAGCTTTTTTCGTGAAAGGAACTGTTGTCTCTCGGACAGAGAGGCACCCTCTTTTGTTGATACATCTAACATTACACGCGAGGAATGTAATCTAGATGAAGAGCTTATCTCATGATAAGGCCGGCGCCGAGCGATCGTTCGTCTTCGTTTTGCGCAGCTTTACCGTTGCGAATACATTTGTCCTGCAAAAATCGAATCATCAGTCGAACTTTCCGAGTTTCGATCGAAACAATGCTGGAAACGATGCAAGGATTCGAGGACCTGCAATTATCCCTTTGAGGATTGAAAACCCGATTATTTCGACGCGAAATCCCTCGAATCGTTGCAAATAATAATTCTCTACGGATTTCGTGTAAATGTATTAATAACGACGGTGAAACTAAACGTTTATTAAATCTCTCTGTTGTTCCGTTTGTTGGAAATTCTCGTCGTACCGAAACAAAGCGCAAAAGACCAAATATTGACACGGTGTCTCATGCGAAACATAAACGCAAATAAAATAGCGCGGGAGAAACAATGTACAAGTTTGTTTGTATTCAAAATCCTGTATAGTTGCGTCGTTGTGGCAACCGGGTGATCGATTTTTCCGCGGAACGACAGAGAGAGCTAAATAATATCGTATTCATTCTCAAATCATCCATCGAACAACAAAGCACGCGAAAGAGAAACGATTGCCCCGTTATTTCGAAAATTATCGTGTGCATGTGTGTAGCACATTGAACTCGATCAAAGCATCAATGAATCGTTGCAGCATCCTGTAACGATAGATCGAACAAGAGTTACGATTGAAGTATCATCCATAACGTTGTTTTTTTCCATCGAAATAACAGGCTGCGTGTCAACACGCGTCAAAATATCGGACGCATTCTGATGCACTCTACCTTCGAACGCTTAATATCAACACGTTCTACAATCTGATTGCAAACAAGCGTCGACGAAAGTGCAAACACTGTCAGACAACATAACAAATTGTACACATACTTGCAAACAAACACAGCTTTAAACATTTCGTGAAGCAATGGGAATGTAGCTCTACGTGGGAGTCTTACGAACGGTCATTCGTGGCTGCGAATATCGAATAGGGCTTGGGTACTGCTATCGATTATGTTGGTAAATCTTACGGTAAATCACCGAAGTAGAATACAACGCGTAATGTTCCATCTGTTTCCTTCAGATATACGATAACTTATTGATACTGACTGATAATAATCCTAAGGTGAAGAGTGGTTATAACGTGTGGTGATATAACGCGCGGCGATGTAACGCGTGGACGTTGCAGACGAAGTATAGGGGTGACAACTATGAAAACATATCGCGTGGAAATAAAACACGTGGAGATACTCTTATGTAAAAATACAGTGCGTGAAATTATGACGCGTGAAAATACGACACATGGAATTACAACGCGTGGAATTATTGTACGTAGAAATATGACGTGTAGTAATAAGACCCGTGATGTGTGAAAATACTCGTAGAATTTTAACGCGTAGAAATAATAGAAAACGTGAAAATACAATGCGCTGAGATACAGCACGAGTAATTACCGCGCGTGGGAATACGAAGCGCGGACATAGAAAGTGTAAAGCATGCATAGAACATGTGATTACCATGCAACAACGCGTGAAAGTGCCACGCATTGTCATAAAACGCATGTGATATTCTACTTCAGGATCTACTTCGAGACTTACTAGCAATAAAGCTACTATGAGTATATCAGTTACCAACAAAATATGAATCGACGGCAGCACCTCTATCCAGATAGGGTCTAGGAATGCTAAAATCGGAATGTAACGATAAACTTAAAACGAAACAAAATCTTAAGGGTATAATAAAATAATCTTCATCTCCGACTTCATCCAGAGCCGTTCTCTCGTAATCCCCGACTTCGTTCAACGAAACAACGTGAATAAACTTTAAAATATGATCAACTCTCGTATACGCAGATATATCTATCGATTTCAACAAGTCGAACCATGTCGCAGAATGCAATAGATTTATTGCTGTTTCTTCTTCTTCTTCTTGTTCACGGAGGCGTCAACCCCCCAGAGGTCGTACCAAGGTCCACAAGTATTTTTATCCCTCTCTCGGTCGGAGTCCCTGCGGAGTTTAGTCCTGGGAAGAAGAGTTTTCTCAGCCACCGTTTGGTCCTTGACAACTATGCAACTGTACGTGGACTCCTCGTCCGACGCCTCCGTTTCGCTGAAATTCTGGGTCAGTCCGTCCTCGTCGTCCGTGTACTTCTTTCTCCTCTCGTTCCTTTTAGCCTCGTTGTTCTCCTTCAGCTCCGCCACGATCATGTTCCGTTTAGCTTCGAGACTACGTTTTCGTTCCTTCTCGATGATCGCTTTCCTCGAGACGTTCCCCATGAAATAAGATCTCTCCTCCTGGTGCATTCTGTACTCGGACCTCTCCACGGCCTTCGGTCTCTCCGCCGGAGTCGGGAAGTCCTCGAAGTAATCAGACTTGTCTGGCACGTGAATCCTTTCAGCGGGTTTAGGTTCGTCCTGACGAGGGTCATTCGTGATCGTCACGTCGCTGTTCCTCTTCTCGAGACTCTGCCTAGAAGTGGGGCTACCCTCGGGACTCTGCTTCTTGGTCTCCTCGGAACTGGCATCCTCTTTCGATTCCTTCTTAATCATCTTCGGGATATCCACCAGCGATCTGTGTTGCCAGAGCGCCATACCCTCCAACACCTCGGAATCCCTCCTGAACCTCCAGAAAGATTTAGTCCTCTTCACCAGCTTGGGACTCTTGGAGTCCACATCGAAGGCTCGGCCGGTCTGTATCAGGTGACCCACTGCGGTCGTCTGACGCGGCAGCAACGGTTTCCGGTTCTCGTCCTTCAGCGTGTTGTTGTTCGTGTCGTTTTTCTCCAGACTCTGAGGTCCGTTTCTCTGGAACTTCTGGAGGTTGGCCTGCACCAGGGCGTTCTGGTAACCGTGCCTCTCGATCACCTTGGTCCTCTCCAGTTTCGTCTCGAAATTCGACTCGTAGCCGCGTTCCTTGTCCACCGACACGGTTTCCCGAACGAACTTGGTCTCGCCGTATATCGCCTCCTCCTTGTCCGAGTACCGACGTTCCCTGTACTGATTACGGGGCTCAGTGGGTCTCTCCGGGGCCTCCTCCGAAGGCGGTCTAGGTCTCTCGAAGCGACGACTCGACGCTCGTTCAATGTTTCTGTTCCTGTCGGGATTCTTCTCGAACGTCCTCTCCCTCTCGTAGGTGTTGGTCTTCTGGGCGGGTGGTTTCTCGTAACGTTCCCTCTCGCGCTCGTATCTCTGCGGCGCGCGATTCCTCTCGCAGTCGTTGTACCTCTCGTACGGAGGAGGCGGCTGTTTCTCCTCTCTCCGCTCCAAACTTCTGTAATCGTTTCTTCTCTCGATGAATTTTGGCGGACTGTGCTCCCGCGCGTACTTCTGCGCCGTCTGCTCCAGCTTCTGAGCGATGTGCTCCACCTTCCTGCCCGTTTCCGGAATGGTAATGGTGCTCTCGTCGTCGGTGCCCGAAGACGTGGCTGAAGAAGTTTTCTCGTTTTCGTATTTCGATTCTTCCTGCGGCAGCGGGTGATAGCCGCGTCGAGGATTACGTTCTTGCCCGTCCGTTCTGTCCCCGTAATACTTCTTACCCTCGTACTTCTGATACTCGATCCGGCTGCTGTAGTTGTCCTCTTCCTCCTCCTCTAATTCGATCTCCTCCTCGGTTTCTTCCTGTTCCTTCGTTCTTTTCACCTCGCGACGTTCCTGCTCCACCTCGTTGTTTCTTCTGGTAGGCTTTCTCTGCTCCTCGTTGCTTGTCTTGTTCTTGCGGCTGGTATTCGCCCGGCCACGATTCTCGTACTCGTTCTTCTGCGCTCGTTCTTGCGCCTTCTGCACGGATTTCCTGGACGGTCCGTTCTCCATGGTGGCGCGATCGAAGTCCCTGTTCTTGCGTTCCTGATTCTCGTAATGTCGATTGGAGTATCTGGCGTCGCCGTTCTCGTTCGTCTGGTTCACGTTCGATTCCGCCCAGATGTCCATCGCGGTTCTGTAAAGCTGCCAGCTCTTCTCGTCCCTGGGGATCGTCTTCCACGAGTCGTTCTCCCAGTCCTTGTTGCTGGACTTGTCCTCCTTCTGGTGCTGCTTCGTCAGCTCGGTTATCCTATCGGCGCGCGGCTTTCTTCGGCGTTGTCTGCGTTTTCGTTCGGGCTCAGGATGAGTAAAAAGAAAGAGAAGAAGAGAAGAGTGCAGCGGAGATAGAAAAGAAAGAGAACCAAAGAGCCAAAGAGTATGTAGGACGATTAGTTAGGCGGTTGTTCGAGCTTTGTGGTCGCGGACTTTTGCGGGGATGGGAATATGTGGTTGCTGGCATCGCCAGGAGCCCGGAGAGGTGAATGAGCCACCACCACGCCGTATTTTATTTCCATCGACCACGATAACGCATGCGGAATCTACAAATCAGGAGAGAAAACAACGTCGTGACATTGAAAACGAGCTTACTGGGGAGGATTTCGGGTATTTCACTTTACTGAACGCTCCTTTCCTGTCACGTTAAGTCCTACTTGGAGGTTGCCTAATTTTTCGGGCGGGAAACTAGATCAGGCTAAAATAATACGGAAATTTAAGCTTTGTACAATACGTAGAGGATTTGGGCTCCAGTATCCACTCTCGGTAACACTTCTTTCATCTTTACAAATTTTCTTGTAGGAAATTAGAAATCAAGATATAATAAAAAGATATTTACTCCACTCTTAGGATACCTTTCTATAGTTGACATTTTTATTTCCAATCACTATAAGCTTTCCAGTAACTCTTTGCCATTTAAAATGGCATTGAATTGAAAGTATAAGAAATAGTGGATACCAGAACGTTAAAAATAATTGAAAAATTTGGACAGTCTATAAATACAGGGATGCATAAAATATTAATGGAATCCGTAAATTGTACACATGCAACATTCCGCTTCCTATGAGAAATCGAATAAGAATTGAAGGAAGTCGTTAGATTCGTATAAGCTACTGATCTACGTTCTAACGTTGACTTGTACATTGATTAGGAAGATACCGATTACCAAGACGACGGAAATACTTATAGCAGGAACAAAATATACAAAGCTTGAAGTTGACGAATCAGGCAAAAGCGTTTCTACAAGTTTGCCAGCAATTGTCGACTATCCCCTATTTCATTCGATTAGCGCATTGGTTCTCAACCAGTACTTCATTAGGGAAATGTCAGGATATCAACCTTCTTTATTTAACTTGATTCTCTTAACATCATTTTCTCGTTATGCAATATTTTACATTACCATTCTTTATCAAGATCGACAATTTAGTGAATGAATTCATTTAAATATTAAACTTAAAATTTGAGCTCAAAATTTATTTCAACGAGATTAGCTTCTAAATTCACATTTAACTTTGCGGTAATCACAGCTTTGCTATTTTACTTTAAAAACTTTTACGAATTAAACTTGAGCTTTTAAACCTTAACAGGTTGGATTTTGAGAGAAGGTTTTTGAGTGTAGGTGAAGGTTGAGAACCATTGTATTAGAGTCTTGAAGGTATCACCGATGGAATTTTATGGTGATCGCTTACCTCATAGCCTCGTCGTCGCTGTAATCGATATCAGGTTGAGCCGGCGGTTCGTTCGAGAAACCACTGTCGTTGCTGCTGTGCAGAGATGTCACAACCTGAGGAGGTGGCACAGGCGGAGCAGGTGGTTGTATCCTACGACCACCGGCCAAGACTGTGGGCAACGTGCCCGATGGACGGATCTAAAATGTACCGTGACCAGTTCATTTCATAGAAAAATAGATGAGAACACCACTCTTCGGGTCAAATTTCTCTGTGAAACTTTGACATGTCCGCTATTACGAATACTTAAGCTTTCTATTGCTTTGTTATTGTCTTGGCATTTGACTAGGTACATCTCAAGAATGTACCTCACTTTGATCTCATAGCTTTGTAATTTCAGTTTCTTCACTAGGTTGTATTTGCGTCTTCTGGTACTTAAAGTTCCAGGTTTACAAACTTCAAAATTTTCTGTTCTTTAAATTCGCAAATTCTACATTTCTAGATCTTCAAATCCTTAAATCCCCAAATTAGATCTCCAAATTTTCAAATCCCCCAATTCTTGAATCCCTAAATTTCCAACTTCCAAATTTCAAACTGAACCCCCAAGTACCAAAACTTCCTACCAATCTTCCCATCTCCAAATCCCCAAATTCGGAAATTTGCAAACCCTCCGAGTGTCACAGCACCCAACCTTGAAGTAATAATATTTAAGAGACGAGTCATCCTCACCGGTTTAGTTTGACGTGCAGTGGGTGTTGCCAGATTGTGATAACTGTTACTATTCTGTACATGAGTAGAGGCGTTGCTGTTGTTGTTGTTACTGTTGTTGACGTTGTTTCCAACCCCATGGAATCCACTCGACACTTCATCCATGCTGTTCGGTGTCACTGGCGGCCTAGAGGGTGGAGGCTTACAGGGTGGAACTGCCTGCGGCTCCGATGCCCGACCATTGTTTGCACCGTGACTCGGCGATCTTCACGTGTTATCGTACATTTGATTTTAGTGATAACGCTAACGACATTGATTGAATCTGAATCGTTGAAAACGTCACGACATCGTTTGTCAACGTTCTGTCCATTTTTATTAATCCTTTCAACGGATTAACGTTAACGGACTCGTTTAATCATCGGTATCACTCGCGTTTAATCCGCAATTTCAGGTTCAACGGCGTTAATTATCGTTTACTTCAGGTTCACCTGCGTTTGATCGCTTCGGGTTTACCTGATTTTATTCTGTGTTTAATTGGATTTATTCTGTCTTTGTTTTGTTGTAATTTCGCATTCACTTTCGTTGAATTTATTTTATTCGCTCTATGGGAATGCAGAAATACTCGAGAAATTTTCAACGATTCAGAAACAAGTTGTCCTATCTCGAAAGTACGGTGGATACGACTGAACCAATAGTACCGTTTCTTAGAAAATTATTCTTAATGTGAACGCGAAATAATGAATTAGTCTGTACACTGTTTCAACTTCGTGACTTAATTAATTTTGTGACTCCATCTCAAGTTGACTGATATTTCACTTCTAGTTTTCTTGCAAAAACGTAACCAAACATGTTCTGTTTGACTTCTGGTCGAAAATGAAGATTTTAAAGATGGTAACGTAATCAGTGGTAACTCTGATTAATTTTGTAATATGAATATCGTTTCAGTCCTGATGTATCACAGAAGCGTGTAAAAAACGAGAATGGAAGATCGAGGAATCATCGGTAACAAAATGCTCTCGCGAGGCTACCTTGCCCACCGGAGTATCGTTTAAACCCTTGAACGCGAAATTAACATTTTTATATCGCCATTATTCCCTGGGAATAGTCGATAGTTCACGTTGATTCGACGTTCAGGATTCTCCGCCGTAAAATTTCAATCGCGATAGCATAGTTCGAGCATCGAAACACGGAGATTTAGGAGGTCGAACGCAACAATAACAGCAAGACGAGTACGTTTAATAGGGAATAGCCGTATCGACGTCGGCCATTGCCCGTTATCGTTTTAGATTAGCGTAATTGCATTCGAGCCGGTGCAATTGTTAGCAAGGAACAATCGTAACAAGATCTGTGCCGATACCGTTCGCTCGAAACGGAAGCTCAGACTTCCCTGACTCTGTGTTAACTTACCCCGGGCCATCGTCGACAATAATTTCTGTGTACGCCAGTGGGAACCATCCGGAACTTTGCGTGCGGAGATTCTCCCCGAATTGCCAGCCCTTCTGACGATCTCCTAATAAGGCAGTTTCGGTTAAACACAAATATCGTTTATGGATAGTACTTTATGGCTACGTCCGCGAATTAAACGGATTTCGACATATTCGCAGATTACTGTTTCAGGAAACCACTCTATTAAACTACTCTATTAACTTACTCCTCTAACAAATTGTTAAATCAACTTGTTACCAGTATTTTTAATCTTTGACAGATAAATGAAAAATATTAGAAAATTTACTAGACTTCATTTTGCTACTCAAGAAAATATTTTAAATACATATGGTCGATTTCCTGCAAGTATTCTACATAACAGTATGAAGGTACATGAAGGAGAGTAAAATAGTTTCAAATTTAGAACTTTGTACTCTGCACCCTTTCAAGGTGAATAAAAGGGTAGTTGAGACTGAAGGTTCCATAGAAGGACTATAGAACCAGATTGTCAGTGTGCCAAATTGAGAAGTAAACTAGGAAAACACTTGAAGGCAAGCTTACTTTAATTGTAGAGGTTGTTAAAACCCCTATAAAGTAAGTAGGTCGTAGGTATCCTGGAAAGTTGTGTAATGAACAACCCCGCGCAATTTAAGTCCGCCATAGTTTTCCTAATTTATTTCTCGTTTACTCGTTCGAGTCACTCGAATCAAATTATATCATTTCAAAGTTTTCAAACTTTCATATTCGTGAATTTCTAAATTTAGAGATCTCTAATTCCTAGATTTCTAAATATCGAAATTGTTACATTTCCTCTTCTTTGTATCCCTTGATACCTTTAAGTCCCCAAGTTCTTAGAACCCCAAATAATTAGATCGCCAAAATTCCGAATTTTCAAGGTTTCAGACCTTCCACATTTTCAATTCTAAACAAGTCCCCAATTTCTATTCCAAATCCCCAAATTCTCGAATCGAAGCAGCGACTAACGAACGCTATCGTCAGCGTTATAACTAACAGTTTCAGTGTGCCTTTGTCCAATACCGTTATCCATATCGTATCGGTATCAAGATTATAGAGGTATTCATGTTCCTAGTTCAGACACATGCAGCACTCACCCATCAACGCGATGAGATCGCCCTCCAGGAAACTCAGCTGATTTTCCCCGGAGCTCAAATAGGCAAAGAGAGCCCTGGCAAGGGGTGCGTCACCCCATCCGGCGGTGCTCACCCCCGTGCCACTGCCATCGCCACCACCGCTACCGCTGTTGCGCGATGCTGGGGGCGCCATAGACCTCGGCCTTGGTGGTGTTTCCGGGACCTCTGGAAATACGAGCAGAGAAACGATTACCCGGCTCATTTCTCTCGTAACTTGCACGTGGCGCAAGAGGATATTAGGAACACTGGATCGGTTCGAGTGGAAGGATTTCGGCGAATGAGCTTTCGACTCTATGAGATATTCGTTGAACTACGATATCCACGGACAAAATTCGTTGACACCTTCACTGTCACCATAGGAACTCTAATTTCTTCCACAATTTTACTGGTGTTCTCTAGAATTCATTTGTGACTTAAAGCTTAATTTTGTTCAGACAAGGGTGGATATTTAAAGGTGATTTGGATTTCAGGATTAAATTGTGTTTCAAATTGAGAAGTCATCTAGAGAAACACTTGTCTAGTTTAAAAATAGACAAAGTGATCAGACAGGGGATTCTGAAAAATCCTCTCATGTATCACATTATTGATCAGATGTTTACAGTTGCACCTGAGTTGTGGACAACAATCCATGAAGATAATGTTTGAAGTTCCTAACAGCAAGTGTAACATACTGTTGACCTACCTGGGTCTAATGATAACGTGGAAGCGTGCAGATTGGCCTCTGACCTTGCTCTAGACAGAGCAGTGGGAAGATGCGAAGAAGGGCCTTGATAAGTGGCACTTGGCACGTTTCCGGAAGGAGGTCCGGGTCGAAGTTCCAAGCAAGAGCTGTCCATACTCCTGGTCTTCCTTAGCTGCGAACTCATCGTCAGCTCTGATCCTCCGTTCTCTTCGTCCTCCGGCCAGAATGATACTTGCTGCATAAAGAAAAATTCGACGATGAGTCTTTGTCTTGGACTTTGCAATTTTTCACTTCATGTTAAGGATACTGAGACTTGGGAAGTTAGGGTTGCTGGGTTTACACTGTCAGATTTTGAGTTTATATTTTTTTTTAATTTTTTACAGTTTGAGATTTTCAAACTTGCTACATTATGAAAACATTTGAAATTGAGGACCTTGGAATTTTAAGATGGATAGTTCGAACTTGAATTGGATTTGGTGCTATGTGGGTGTCCTTAGAAAATTTCAATTTTAAAATTGAAGTAAAAATATTAGCAACATCTTTCTATACCCAACTTCCTGAAAAGAAGGTTGTAATTTTTCAAGTGCCCGTTGAAGGTACACAAATTTGACGAAGTATAAGCATGAAATATCGGTAACATCGCTCACCCTGAGCCTGGAAGCGAACATGTCTTCCACGGACTGTGGCAAGTATTCCCTGGTGGCAGCAACCTCGCGCCACCTATCAACGGAGGGACGAAGAGCGGCTAACGCGACCTCATGAAAACTCGCATAATGTTTCGCCAACGAGCACTGTCGCTCCAGAACAAAGCCGTACCTTCTTCTCTCCTGTGTCATCGCCTGCAAAAGAGAAGCGTACGCTCGAAATCTTGTCCGTTCATCGACCCCGATTCTTTCGCCTAATTAATCCGCTCGATCCAGAATTCTTGTAGCCTGTGTCGCTTGTCGGCAAATATGGATGTTGCTGTCGAGCGTGTCCTGCTTTCGGTAGGAAGCTCGTTGCACACTTACGTTCTTCAAACTCTGTTCACAAAAGGCGTCCAGCTTGGACTTCTCCTCCTCGAGAATCTGCATATTCTTCAGCTCTTTGTCCATCGCCAGTCCACTCTTGCTGGCGCCTTTCGACTTCTTCCTCTGCTTCTTCATGGTCGCCGCCGCTTTGCTGTAAGTTTCGGACCTGGCCTTGTGCTGCTGCAGAAACTTCTTCTGCTCGCTCTGGAACGGGCGAATTATTCAGTTGGCCGATCGCGGTATCTCGATCTGCGATACTCACCTGCACCACCTTCGTGTCCTTCTCCAGATTCGTCTCGAGGGGCACCAGCAGGTCCACGTAGAACGCTTTCAGCTGGAAAAGCAAAGGCAGCGTTAGACAGCGGAAAATTTTAATGCACGCGAATTCGGGTAACGAGGGACATTCTCAAACTCCGCTGCTAAAGAGTTGTTTGACCCCCTTTCACGCGCTCTCACGTATGGCTAATGTGAACTCTGGGAACGTGCGCGTGACTTTAAAATTTTGAAATATGAGACTTTAGAGATTTCCAATGTTTCATTTTCGCCCAGTGTAAAATATGAACAATGGCGCAGAGAGCAAGACAATCTGTCGGCCAGACGGGGAAATAAAAGTGAAAAAATGTAACGGTCGAAATACCGATCGAATTTGAGGGGTTGCTAGTGGTACTGTACGAGCAACGAGAACTTGGTTGATTGACATTTTGTGTCATCTGTAGTCCCTCGGTGGCTTAATGGACGTTGATTAGAGACAACATTCCGAACACAGATACGTTGAGCGCGCGTGAAAAGCAACCAGCCAAAAGGGAAGAGAGTTGAAGTGGCGTTGTTGAAACACCCTTGCTGCATGTGAGACCCATGTTACGTAATCTGGGCTCTCTTTTAACCCTAAAGATTATCTCCATCTTGGTAAATAGCACGTTCTGTAGTAATAGTTACAAAATAATAATTACTGGTAATAGTTCTTTAATTAAAGTATCTAATTGTGATATATCAGATTAAAGCTTGATATTGTCTACGTTAACGTTTCACGAACGTTCTTGATACAAAATGGCTGAGTCATACATGAAATCATATGTGGTACATGAAGCCTTGTCACATCAAACCTTGTTACATTTCGCGTATTCAGCGTGACTCACCTGGCAAGTCACTTTTTATTAAAGATATCAACGAACCCTTCACATTTTCCTTGGACCTTAAACTTTAAACTGACATACAGCAAGCGCCATTTTGTGAAACTTTTCTGTCATGAAATCTCAGACGACGGAATGGTTCCCAAACGTATCGTTCGATATCATTTGGTATGCACAATATATTTCTGCAGATGTGAACGTTCGTTTTTCACATCGACTCGTTTCACGGTGGCGGAATTTCGAAAATGTTCAGTGGGGTTTGCGCAGAACATTGTAAACCGGCATTATTCTTGCATCGCGCTGGACGAACGTCCAACAAATCACAGATTTCTCGCTAACAACCACAGTGACCCTCGAATTCGCAACAACTCTTCTTGAAGCGACGTAACGCACACACTCTCGTGCGTTCGCACGCATGGCCGATTTTATTTAGGCGTTTGACAGTTTTACGTTCGGCTTTATCGCCGATCCGTAGAACGGCGTCGAGTTATTCATTCATCGGTGCTTTCCGGTCTCCTTCTATTTTTATATTTTGCTTTCCCTGTTACTGACCGATCAAACGCAAATTTACTGGAAAAGTGTTTCCCTGGTTTTTGTCGGAAGCACACCCTACGTTCATGTATCGGATTTAATTAAGAGAGAAGGCGAGAAACCTGTGTGATGTAATTTATAGGGAGACACGTGTAAACTTGACAATTTTTCAATTTTTTACTGGACGTTTTTCAATTTTTCAATTTATTTTCTTAAATTAAGTCTTACAAAGTAGGATCTCCAGATGTTCGAATTTTTAGGCTTTCAAATCCCTATATCCCTATTTTTTTCTTCCTCTGGTCGTCACATTTTCCCTAGAAAGTGAAATTCTCCGTTGAGTGTACATTACGGGATTTAGCGAGAAGCTGCTTATTTCATTGTTCGTTCCACTTTTTACCGCTGCGACGCTTAGCGACGCGACGCCTGTGAAAGAGGAATCCGTCGGTATTATCCCTTTGTTCACCGAGATCGCGTGTCAGCACATTCTGATTCGCGTCAAACATCAAAACCCGTCAAATTTTATTTGAGTTTCCAGCGATTTTCCCTCAAACGTCCAAAAGAATCGACTGAAATATCACTGTGGGTATCAATGATTCAATCGATTGGGTTCAAATAGCTCCTCGAATTCTGAAACGTTTTGGACAGCTAAAATTCCACAAAATTCGAATCCATATCTGCCCACATTCTGAAGTGAATTAGTGTCTCCATAATATAGAAGTAATTACATCCTTTCATTTGAAACGTGACCAAGCGTGGCACGATGACCCGAATAAACCGTTGAGGTCAATTAGAAATCCGTTAGCGTGACCCGGGAGCGTGGCAACGCTGGAAAAACGGGCTTTTCAAGACGGACGCGAAAATCGAGCGCAAAAAGCGTGGCGAAGTCACGGAGCTTCCCAGGGTTCGAAGCAAACATCGCTGTCTTTCTCTCTCATCCAGCTCGGTGTGCAAATTTGAACGGCTGAAAACTCGTGTCAGCGCCCTCTAAAGCAACCTCTCACCCCTTTTGTATCCACATCCCTAACTCTCTCGACGTCTAGCTCTAGCCGGGGTTCAACCGGATGGTTCGCTTTCATCGAGTCGAATCCTGGCCACTTCCGGATGCCGTGAGTCTGTGGAACGTCTGACGTTGCTCGACGAGTGCGAGTTTCACGTCCCTCGTTTCAATATTCATTAGGTCTCCCACAGGATTTTAATCCACGTTTTTTCTCATCGGCCACCGCTTTTTTCCTATCGGATTAACTCCTGCTAATTCGGTTGCGGTAATTAGAAGCTGGCTGCGAATGATCTGTCAGAAAATACCGATTCGTGGATAGTCACATAGTTTCGTTAACGATAGTTGCCTCTAACTTAACTATGTACAATAATTATTATTGTAATGTTAAGATAAACGAAAGAAATTTCAAGTATATATTTAGCAATCTTTGTGCAGACTCAAAAAATCCTTGTGCAAATACGAGGTGCGTCATCCGAACTGTAAAGTGCGTCACGTTTAGGAAAATTCACAATTTATAAAATTTGAAAACTGGAGAAAGTTTTCTAATCGAAAATTGAGCGCCAACATTGTCGGCAGTAATAGAATTAAGGAAGGTAAGAGTAAGAGGCGTTTAAGAAACCCATCAACTTAGCTGCGATTAACGATACAGCCTAGTAAATTTCATCCATCAAGAGCGGAAGCCTTTCAGCTTGCCATTTCCAATTCTGGAAGCCGCATCGCGAGAAAGAAAACATCCAGTTACTGAACAGCTTTATGTTCTTAAATGGATTGGCAAAATGGGGCGAGAGAGAGGAAAGGGTTCGCCGAAGGGTGAGCGAAGATGAATCCTTCGAGTGGTCTGGCTCAAATTCTGCATTACCTTTTGAACCTTTTGAAGCTATTGCCGATGAAACGATCGTCTGCAAAAAAGGGGAAGGCCCGATGGACCCCACGTAGAATAGTGGCGAATGCTCTATGGTGAAAGGTCGCGACTCTTTTCTATGGTGTTCGATATGGTTATTCAGTACGACCCCTCGCAAAACTTTTTCAATCGAACCATTATCGAACGTCGAATCTGCCCGTTTGTTTCCCGTTATAAATTTCTGTAATTTACCGAAAGCTTCTAAAAATCCACCTCGGTCCCTCATAAAATTACACGCTCCATTACGGGATTAATTATTTTTATTTTAATAGCTGATTTAACATTTGCTTTCGTTCGCAATTCTATCGGGATTTTATTCTGTATGAACAAAATTGCATATAAGCGAAGCACAACTTTTGAACAGCATGCATTTCGATACACTTTGGAAAGCGACGTGGACAATCTGATCGGTTGGCATTTCTAAAGGACTGAAACAAGAGGCTTATTCAGCAACAAGTTATTTAATGATCACGCGTTCTGAAAGGCGTTCAAACTCGTCCGGAATACTTGGAAGTTCAGCGAGTCTGCGAATTTCGCAAAGCGAAAGTTTCCAAAGTCTCCCGTAGCAGAAACTTCATTATAAACATCGCACCTTTGTCGAATCCCCGATTGATACTCGACAGAATGGGCGCTATGAATTTTCATGGATCGCGCTCTAAAACGAGCAAATCTTCAAGATATGAATCAGCGAAAACACTGCGTCAATATATTAGCCGGTCTCGGGTTTTTGTGCCAAGCAAAAGGTACGATACGCCGAGGTTTTTGTTCGAAGAAACTCTCGTGCTGGAAGAAAGCCAATCGCCGAGCCTTGTTTTCCCTTTTTATTCTCGACTACGAAAGCGCTCTCGAGACGCGCCAATCGAACCGAAAGTGTTGATGTCCTTTTCGAAAACTTTTTACTTATGGTCGATATCGAATCTAATATACTGACGTTCTCATCGAAATTCGCTGCCTTCAAGTTTTTAGACTATCAAATTGTTGGTGTTCCTTTATTTTAGTTTTTCTTTCTGAGTTAGCTATGATCTTTCATTCTGGAATTTCCTTATGTAATTATTTTCTTATGCAATTATTTTGTTCTTCTGATTCATACATTTCTACGATACTAAGTTTCTACGAACCTAACTGATGAGGTAGACCATGAGTAGATCTTTCATTTCATTCTGGAATTATTTTTTTGTACTTCATATATTTCACAAGCTTTATGTCATAAAAAATGAATTTCAAAAATGACCAAATTTTGTCAAGAACCAGAATGAGGTGCCATAGCAGTGAACGTTCTGATTTAGCATTATATCATCGATAAATCGGTGGAGCAAACAGAATAAACGACGCTATTTTCCTCGTCCCGTCCGAAGCGACTAATTCAATTTGGAAGGGTGATATCTGGAAAGCGTCAGAGGCATTATCGCATTTTTCTTCGTGAGTGAAAATCGACTAGGTAGCAGAGCGAGCGTAGAGGCGGAAGAACAGCGACGATGGAAAATAGAAGGTCGAATTGCCTCTCGATCTTCGAGACCGTGAATAGATAAATGTTCCGACTATCATGGGGATAAATTCTTCTGTATATATCTTGCGACGAGATATATTCCCCTCCTGTTTACTTCCACGATAGTTCTGCGTTCAGAGAATTTAACCCCGAAGATGAACTTTTCGCTCCTTAAATGCTTCTTAGAAAATTCGATGCTTCGACTGATGAAAATTTCGTTGTCGAATTAATAGCGTTGTTTAATAGGCGACGGAATTTCATTATGAACGTATCTCGAAGGAACTGCGCGGAAAATATTTAATATCAGTTTCGACGGTAATTTAAATTAATTCCGGACTCAATTAACTGTACCGCACCAGCGAGGATTCACGGTTTTAATGAAATCTCTAATACGATTTTTCCCGTGGTTGACACACCTGATAATCATCGACACGAAAACGAAGAAGAAATGAGGAAGAACTAATTGAGTCGCCGCTTCCGTGACTTTATTTGCATTTTTATCGTTTTTATCGGCGAGTCGAATTCGAGCCGAGGAATTCTCCCCCCGTCAAAGCGACCTAATAATCTCTAATAAATCACACGCAAATATCCGTCGAATCGGAAGAGTAGCTAACTCACAAAAGGTCGCAGCTGCGGCTGACACGAAACAAAAGGACGCTTCCGCGCGATTTTTCTCGTTGATTCCATCAATCGGCTAAGAATAGGGATAAAAAAAAGTTAATGAAAATTTCGATTCTTTTCCCTCTCATTGTTACGATAGGGAAGCATCGATTGATCGTGTGTTGCCAGCTCGAATGGTTCCGTTTGTTTCTCCGGGGAGAAACGAGAGAGAACTTTTGAGATATGGTTCTCGTGACGTGTAATTCGTGGCCGCGATCGCCGGTGAAGTAGCGTGGGAAAAAAAAAAGGGGAAAGAATGAAAACCACGGTTCGATATGTAGTTACTGTCAGAACGGACAAGAGCCCTCCCTCGGGAACAGTCGCCCATGGAAACCTTCACCCAACTGCATCCACGCTTTTCATCCTACTCCGTTATTTCGGAATTACTGATAACGCTTAATAAAACCCGATCGATCGTTATCTTCTCTACAAACTACCTTTGCCTCTTCGTTATACCCGTTCGTTCACTTCTAATTACCGTATATGTAATATATCAGTATTTACAAAGATACTGTTACATGATTGTATATCTGCAAACTCTTATATTTTTATAAGATAATTGAGTGTCATAATTTTCAACTGTGAAATTTACATTTCACAATTTCATTGAAGATGTGTATCTACACATGTGTATGCATATGTGTATACATCTAGATGTATATGTCATGTGTATGTTTCATTCAATACATGTATACTTCATATAATTTCATTAAATTTGAAAATGTTGCTCCCTCGAGCGATAAAGAGTTTAAAATTCAGCGAGTTTCCGGAAGCGTATTTGATCGTGTTTTCTTTCATGGAGAGTTCCGAACAATGATCCGTACCATTATGAGCGATCTTACGATCCCCGTCGGAATCGTTTCGCGGTGAACGTTAAAGTCTGGAAGATCGAGCGGCTTTGATCGCTCGTAGCGACACTGCGTCATTCCGAGCGAACGAACAATGTTCCGGCAATAAAGGGAATTCGTTGTTATTGCGCGTGTGATCCTCGCGGAATTGCCGCCACCGAATCCGGGATCGCTTGTATACTTCGAGCGGGAGCAAACGCGAACGGTTTCGATTCTCTCCAACTAATTGTTTCTTACGTGACCGTGGTCGATAACTTCCTGTAACGGCGTCCGGAAAGTAATCGTTTCCGTCTTTGCTCCTACGGGTCGTTTTACAACTCGAAAGAACCAACGGAGCATTTCTGGTGGCGAGGTGATATTGCTTGATGTAGAGTCATTCGGCGAGGAGAGTCTACCGGCGACGTATTCGTGAAATGATCGCGAAACTTTTTAGAGATAACGGTTGAGATGGTGGAGGTCGGGGAAATCGATAGGGAGCATTTCGTGCAGGGATTTTTCGCTGATAAAATGTAACAGTGTGAGGGAAGTGTACTTGGTCATTGAACCATAGTTCGATTTCAGATCTTTTTTAATTATTACACCAGAAATATTTGAACTGCGAGTGCGTCACAGCTCACGCGCCAACGCGTAGGACATCTGTACAGTATTATAAGAATGTATTTTATAAACTAAATGATAAGAGGAATGGTTAATATCAGCGTTAAATTTTCCGTTTTATCTCCCAATTTCAGAATGCAACGTTTGAAATCAGACGTTAAATCCCGGAATGAATTATTTGCACGAGCAAGAAGTAGATTTCTGGCTTCGTACACATTTTACGCGTACTTTCATCCATTTAATATTTCCAGCCCGCGTTTCGCGCATATGTCTCGCCGCTTGCATTTCCTTTTCTCTGAATCCTCGAGAGGCCCCTCGAACGATCGGGACCGTTTCTACCACCCCCTTGCAACCCCATACAGTGCTATATGCACGTATGTTATAGGAAACGCATATCGGAAGGCATTTACGCAGGAAAGGTCGTTGTCTCAGACCAACGCGCTTACATCGACTTCACCCCCGTGCTTTCCCTTTTTTTTTCTTCTTCTCTTTCCCGCTTTTTTCCCCCTCGTTCTAACCCTCGACTTCCATTCCCGGAGATTACGTCAGTCTCGACCTCGGTCTCGTCTGGCAACATTCGTAAAGATGTCCTTTCGCACCGTTTCGACTGTCTGTCTCGCACCTACAACCAACCCCGGCAAGCCTAATCGCGCGGAAATACACAGTGGAAGAACAATTTGGTCCACCCGTTGGAATCAGTTTTATGGCTTTAAAGATGAACCACCGAGACGCGCTTAAAGTAACGAGATTACGAGTCTTAGTGCCAACAGGTCACTTTGTATTTCATGAAACACGAATCCTTATGATTCTCTGAGGTTTTATGTTGGTGGATCATCGTCATAATTAATGTAAATATATTTCTATATTATAAATTTCTATATTTCAGTCATATATAAACGTCCAAATGCATTATCCACCATTTTCACCATTTAAATTCTAAACCCAACAGTTAAATAACAAATCCGATAACCATGCACCAACATGAACTGCATTGTAAAGTTTTTATATTAAACATCCAGCAAAATGGAACCGGCTCTTTTATCGGAATTTTTTCGGTCATGCAGCAGCGAAGTTTAATTTGCCGACAGAAGGGAAAAAAATGTTTCAACAGTGACGCACGTTTTAAATTTACCAACGCTTCAACACTCGCTAATGAATTTCTTTTTCAGCCGGACATTGTTTTTCTCTTGTTTTTACTTTCAAACACACTGCACGCGAACGTTTCACGGTACATTATGATAATTTATTTGCTTCGAGTTCCACCTATCACTCGCTTAACTTCCTGTGATTTTTAAGCACTAACGAACCTCCAATTAAAATTGCCGCATGGAAATTGCGTAGCTTAAAAATCATACCGTGGCACGATATCCGATACCCAATTTATATGTGAGATAATTGCTTGTCAATTTGTTGTGCGAATCGACGAAAATTGCTAACACGCTATTGTGCGATTGGAAGGTCACTGACGCTCTTCAAATTCTGTCTACAGATTTTCAGATTTGCGTATTATAGACTCAGATATTTATTTCTAGAATTTTCAAATTTTTTAATCTTTTACAAATCCCCATATTCACAAATATTCAGTTCATCACATCCTCAAATCCCCAAATCACTAATTTTCCAATTCTCCAGTTCTACAAATCCTCAATTCCTTAATCCCCAATTCCAAATCCCCAAACAGCCAATTCTACCAATCCCCAGATCCCTAATTTCCCAGCTCTCCACTTCTACAAATCCCCAATTTAAAAAAGTACGACTCCACCGAAGTTTCGAGTTAACAACAGCAGACCATCAGATTCATGTTGTCAAGAAATATTCTTTCCCCAAACATCTCAAGTCCCAACTGACTCGGGTTCGCAAGATCTGAAATAAGTACGCGAAAGTCGTACTTTTCGTCCGTAAAATATGTTCAAGTTTTTCCTGGCTTAAGACCGTAAAACTCCATCTCGTCTGATTTGAGGTTCTGGCCAGAGTTCTCTCGTGGGACGCGATTTTGAAAACACAGCAACCGGTATCAGTGTCCGCGGGGCGAAATCGTAATAACATGTCGTTACAGCTGAAACGAATTTTCACCCTCAAAAGAGACGTCTGCAGGTGCGTAATCTCACCCCCGAGGCGAACCAACCTCGTGGAAGGATCAAAGAGATTTCCATGCGGTCCCCGGGACGCCGGATAGAAGAAGGGACGAAGAAACGCGAATGGCAAAAGACAACGTCGTAACATGGCCCGGATAAAAGAACATAATTAAATGATCAGACCAGAGAAAAGAGAGAACAAAATGGATCGAATAAATGAACGAATTTTTCAGTTTCCAATTAATATTCCAACGGCGGTTGGAAGTTCCTCCTGTCACCATTTCACACCCGCTGCTATTTTCGTTCTCTACCGCATCCCGCATAAATCTTCGCCACTTTTAATTGCGTCGCTCGTGGCCTTTTATTTAAATTATTCAAACGCTCTGTCCGTTTGCAAGATTTATTCTTACTCAAGATACGCGTTATCACCTTCGCTCGCCTATCCCTTAGAGGATCCTTATCAACTATTCAACGTTTGATTTTCCAAACATTTATCCCACCAACGAACGTCGAGATTTATCTTCAGAGGTGTACAATTCATCCGAAAAAAAAAACAAACAGACCTTGTTTATAATTTTATATAATCCTTGAATATATTATAACCCTGTCCTATTCCACAAAATTGATTTTTGTGAATTAAATGAGTTTCAGTTTGATCTAGCAATATCTCAAAAATTTTACAGTGCTCCCCAAGTCTATCAATGCTCCCCTAGTCTAAACTAGTCTACCTTCAATATCGATTTGATAGTGACATAATATGAAAAGAAAGTAGGTGTACTTACGATATTCATCTCCTGTTCCTGGATCTCCTTGTAGACCTCGACGATTCTCATCAGCGCCAATCCTGCAACACAAACCGAATTTCCATCGTTTTCAAATGTTGCCACGGTAGGTGGGGATTGCCGTCGAAGTATGAAGAGCTTTCCCATCGGTTGCGGTTGAAAGTTTGCCGCTGAATTATTCAGTCGCGGGCCGCTGTCCTCGATACTTTAATCCACGGTTAAGGGGGTTGCGGCCCCGGAGAAAGAAGGGAGAGGAGAAACCGCGAGAGTTGGTGGCGACGCGTTCCAGCGGTTGCGGCTGATTTTCGACTGACTTTGCTACCCGAAAGCTCCCGAAAGCGTGTGACGGTAGAAAGAAAGGGAGAGGGGAACTTGCTGACGAAACTTCCAACTTTTCCCTGTCCGATACTTTACGAGTCCATAAGGAATTTTTCTTTCCGTTTGGACTCGATAACCTCTATGGGCTATCACCCTATGAAAACGTTTATGTGTCGTCAAATGTCGGATCATGCAAACGGTCATAATTTACTACTCTTATAACAAAAACAAATGTAAAGTACTTAATTTCTGGGAGTTTTAAAGGATACCTCAGATGATTGTTACTTGGTTCAGATTCAAGGGTAGTCAGAGAAAAATCGTATAACTTTGGAGTGAAATTGAAACATGACAAAATATTCGTAATGGTTTCGAAATTACATTAATGTCAGACGTAATTTAAGTCAGTTCTAACTTTAAATTACATTATTAAGATATACACAATAAAATTGACTATCGGTTAAAATTTTATATCAGTGAATTTCCACGTAATTTCAAGTAATTTTCAATGTTTTCCATAAAAGCTTGCTAGGGTATTAGGTTTGATTTTTATTAATAGTTAAAACTAGTTAATTAACGTATCTCCTGATGATCGTCGCGTTACAACTCTCTAATGTTCCGTCCACAGAATCTTTTTATAACCCTTCGTTCTCTTGCTCGTACATCAACGTCGGGCTTAATGTATATCCAAGATACATCTTCCCTCTATTTTTTTCTCGCCGTGCATAAATATCTTAACGTGACTAAACTAAATCCGTGGAACAGGTAATATTTCAGGTAATGTATTGGAACGCTGCGATACGCGGTCTGTGAAGGTAATGTTCAAACTCTGCAAGTTCTTAATTACTGTAGTCTTTATTGAACTTCCGTAACTGTATTGTTACTTTTGGTGAACTAACTAAAAAGAGCAAGATTTGTTGGTTGTCTTATCCAAAGTACTGAACGAAAATTTCATCTACACACTTTTTGCAACTGAATTAATATTTTTAGTTGACTCGAGATATAAGTTGGTATTACACATAATGGCTCGTGAAAGAGTTCTGAACGTACAATGAAAAGGATTAGGAAGATCAAAATCTTATCGAGGGATTGTCTCTTCAGCCCCTTCAATTTTGGAGTTAATATATGTGGAAAAAGGGTAGCCCGATGGGACTTCTCGACATATGGGATTTCCTTTCCTCGTTACGCTTAACCCCATATGAATCGTACAGAGGCTTCTTTCGTGAAACCGGCCCCGGTCAACTTTCCTCTTAACCTCGTTCAAGGGTTTCGCAAAAAATACTTGACAAATATTGTCCATGACAATGATCGGATTGCTTTAAATTTTCAAGACCTTCACATATTTCCTCACGTTTCACACACTCATATTTCAAATTTTTTATTTCGTTATAACCTCAGAGATCTGTGAAATTACCTTGCAAATTTCATTAATTAAATTTCACTTCGAATATAATTTTTAATACTTTGCAAGTTTGGTATACAGCATAGATATCAATGTAGTACTGATACATTTTTGCGAATATCTCAAAAACTAGGACCAAACGACAAGAATACATATAAGGAAAATTTGTTCAGAATGTGGTTCTTGATAAAATACTCCAAGGTCAAGATCATCGAAAGTACCTGAACCCCATATTCTCCCTCGTTTCCGTTAAAACGCGGACCATGAAGAATCTCCAAGGTTAACATCATCGAAAGTACCTAAATCCCATATCTCCCTCGTTTAGACGACGAAGAATCTCGATTCAGTGGAACCAGGATCATGGCAGAATTCTAAGAGCAGAATACAGCAAACCACGAGGTGTTCGTTGCCTTCGCCGACGACAGCTAGTTAGAATAGTCGATTCGGGGTTCGCCACGAATTGCACAGCGTGCCGCGAATTAACCGTCTGTCTCGGCAAATCGGGTTAAAGGAGGTCGGGGAAATTGCGGCACGGCGGGTCGAAGGTGAGAAGAAGAGTTAAGGGATGGAGGGAGAAAAGGTGCAGGAAAATCGGGGAGGTCGAAGGGGTGGCTGGCGCGAAACCGAGAGGAATCCCGCGGATAAAGGGAACGAAGGAAACCGAGATCTATCTAACCGTACCGTCTCGTATCTTGGCTATACAGTATAAGCCCTCGCCATATGTAAAGCTCTGCTCTCCTTTACATCCACATCTGCACAGATATTTCACGTGGCAGACGATGTGTCTTTTGAAGAGCGGATACTTTCCACGGGTTTGACCTTTCTTGACGAATTTATATGTACAAATATTGGTACACTTTGGAAATTTGGAATTTTGGGAAGGAATTTGGTACTTGGAGACATGGGAATTTGGGGATTCAGGAGTTCGAAATTTGGGGACTTAGTGAAATTCAGTATTTGGGGAATGAGAAATTGGGGAATATGGTATTCGATGACCTAGAAATTTGGGAATATAAATTTCTGGAATAAACAAATTTCGAAATTGTGAATTTGGGGGTGTAGAAATTGGGGAACGTGAAATTTAGAAATTTCCAAACTCATATATTTGAATCCATAGCAATTCACAAACCTTGCAATTTAGTAATTGAAAAATTTGCTATGAAAGTCCTAGAATTTACAAATCTACAAATTTAGAACTGTAGAAATTAGGAAATTTAAATATTTGAGTATTCGGAAATTTGCATAACTACAACCAAAAGTCGGTTTATGATAAAAATCACAGGAATTGTAGAATTTGGTTGCTGACATCGAACGATCAGCCACAGGATAATGTTTCCGCACCCACAGAACTTTCACACCCCACTGATCGTTTCAAACAATGATCCGTTATCCTATTTCAAATAAGTCCACCCCTGACCGTATCACGATTACACAGACACGCATTGCATCTGAAGGGTATCGATGTTTCGATTACACAACTGCACACTGCAGTTAATCCAATGAACCACTATATTTCTCTTCAAGTGTCTTGCACTTCTTGTCACTTACAAACCTACCAAATTTTCCGTACAGTAAGAAAGATATGAAGCTTAAACTACCCTTCAAGGATAGGTACTGGTTCATGACAAAAATTTTATTTAAACAGTTGATATGTTCATTTATTAATTTGACCCAAATATTTATCCTGCTAGCTCATAAAGCTAGGTCATATATAAACAAGTTTCTCTCTACAACAAAACCATATTTCATTAAAAAATTCTAATTTTGTAGAAATAGATGACTTTGTTCAGAACAGTGAAAAATCTGAAGTGTACCATCTTGAAATCGAAAGTTAGATCTATGTAGTAGTATGCTAGATCGCGTTTTGCTGCCATAGATTCAGCACTGTCGGCTGTTTACGTAACGCGTTATACCCCTTGCGTCGAGCATTAAACCCGACCCCATCGAAGCCGCACATCGGCAGCTAAAGCCCCATAAGCATCGTTACGCCGCGTTACATCCCCCTACCATCGATGCCAAAATTACTCACATCCGTATATGTATATCTATGCACATAAACAGCGCACTCTGGTGACCGTGGAAATTTATTTCTATCGCTTTCCAACGAAACACTCGTTTTCGCTTCGGGGCTACGATGTTAATTGACCTCTTGGGAATCCGCCGGATACACCTTCTGTTCTCTGACCTTTAATTCGATGTTCCATATATCGGTACTGTTTATGGGCTTTTTCGTACTCAAATGTTTCTTCTACTGCTCATTTCCATTATTTTTATTTTGCGTTTCAATTGTTTATTTCAGTTTGGATGTGTAATTATGTTTCCATCTTGAGAGTTTTGGGAATTTGGGGATTTGAGAAGGCGAGACTTTGGGAATTTGGAAATTTAGGGATTTGGGAATTAAGGGTTTGAGAATTGGGGGATTAGGAATTTGGGAATTTGAGGATTTGGGGTTTTGAGAGTTTGGCAATTTGAGTCTTTGGGGATTTCAGAATTTGGAGATGTGAGAAGTTGAAACTTTAGGAATTGGGAATTTGGAAATTTGGGACATTGTATATTTAGGGATTCAGGAATCAGGGGTTTTCAAAATTTGGGGATTTGGGATCTTGCAACCTTGGGAATTTGGCAATTTACGATTTTGGGAATTCGAAGATAGGAAGATGCGGTGATTGCTCGAAAGTTTAGGTAATAAATGAAGAACGTATCTGCCACATATTGCACTGTTGCAATACACTTGACCAAGAATCATGATCTATTTAAATTAAAGAGTAAAAATTAAGAAGAGTAAGAACCTGGTACCAGAAAGCATCCCAAGATTTGTACAGCATAGAAACGGAATAAAAAAAAGCATCACGATTTCGGACCAGTAAAAAAGGCGATCCATATCGAAGTGGTCCGTAACACTCGGTACTCGTCGATTGTCCATAAATGATGCACCGTGTAAACACACTTACAACCGCGGAATAAAAGTTCTCCCGGGAACCGCAGAAAGCTTGGCGTCCGGCTGAAGTTTCGTCGGGAATGACTGGGCAAGACGGAAGTTCGTGACGGCCATCCGAGGACATTCGTCGTCGGTCGAAAGATCGACGCGGACCGCCGGGACATCAAATATTCAACGAAGCACCTTCCTTTTATAGGCTGGGTCCTTTCCATCCCGTTTTACGACGCCTTAAATTCCTCTTGCACATTTTTTCCGCCAGAGCCAAGTCACGTGCACGGCTATGTTTTACGTGGCCATTCTCGTCGAACGGCTTCGACTAAACGTTGCCCCCCGGATGAATATGTTTATGATCTTGGCTCGCGAAACACCGGAAGTCCGACAGCGGGGAGACTGCAACCCCATAGGAGTCCCTTCGCCCGTTATTCTTTCATATTTATTCGGCCACCCTTTCGAGGGCCGTTTGGAAAAACACGCTAGCTTTTTTTTTAAGCTGCTTTTTCCCGTCGCGGTGTTCACCGCGCAATTAAGTGTCGGGAGTTTTACCTCGCAGTTTAGGAACGAATGCTCGGGTGGGAAACGTACGGGGCGCTTTTGGGAAGTTACTGTGGACTCGTTGCTTTTCAATGTCTAGGGGATGTTTAATGTTGGGAATGTGAGTTGCAGAATTTGGGGAGTTTGGAAACCTAGGACTTGCATATTAAAGAATTTTAGAACTGGGATTTGGGGGTTGGAGTTGAATGTTTCAGAATTTTGAGATGTGCAGATTTGGGAAATTTGGGGATTTTTAGACTCAGGCATATCGAAGAATTTTTAAATTTGGGGAAGGTGTTGCAGAATTTGTGGGGGTTTATGAAGAATGCTGGAATTCGAGAATTTGTAAATTTCAGAAATTGATGCTCGGAAGCTTCTGATGAACTCTATGGTTCGCTCTGTAGTCGTGTATCGATATATCTATTCTACTTATCCACGATCTAATTTGTGAGGGATTATATTAATTAAATTCTATGATGCTAAGAGGATGCCCTAAATGGGAACTCCTTTCAAGATCATTGATTAATCCTCTTAAATAGTTTGTGTATTCTGCGCAGCCAAGCAAGCTGCGAGTATATGCATCTCGTTATTAAATATCTCACTTAGACACAACAGAACGTACACTATAAAATAAGAGTCGGGATAGAGCTCAAAATTTAATAGAACTAGAGTCACGTCGTATAAAATAGATATATGTAATATAAAATAAAAATAAATTAGAAATACAAATACAGCGCCAAAAATAAAATACGATAGCAGTACAAATAGATAATCGATAATAAAATAAATTAGAAGTACAAATTGAGCATCAAAAATAAAATGAAATAGAAATAAAAACAGAGCAGCAAAAATAAAATAAAAAAGAAATACAAACAGAATCTGTAAGTGAAATAAAATAGTAGTGGAAAGAAACGTAGAAAGTAAAGGTAGAAATAAAATTTAAGATGCAATATAACATCAAGAGATTTGAACACAAAGACATCTGAAAGTGATCGATACCCGTGCGATTTCAACAATTCCAACTTCCCTGTGGAACATTTCCTGGAGTCCACTCAGTACTACTCAATTTACAACAAAATAACAAACGGCACAATGTAAATTGCTGTTCTGATGCACTGGGCAGTTTTGGGATCAATAATATACGAACAAAAAGCAGAACAAACCCCGAAGCGAATGCAAGCAATCAATATTGCACCAGTGTGTATAAACAGAATTTCCTTTCGTATTTTTCCTTTATGCTTGTATCAGTTTACATGAAAGAACATATAATAGGAAATCTATCGATATCCCGTTTATAAAAGCAAACTTCAAGAAAAGCTGCTTGAACGTTTCACGTATAAGTTATTGCTTGTATTTTTCATTTTCCTCGAGAGGTTTGCTTGATGCGCTTTAACGAGAAAATAAAACTTAATTAATGACTATTTTATCGTTAAACTTCATATTTTAAGTCAAATCCCTTAGTACACCTGAGACTTCTCGATGTAGTTTACAAGAATGTAAACTTCTCAAATTTCTATAGCCCCGATACTAAATTTCCAAATCCACAAATCCCTAAATTTCCAAATGCCAACCCCCAACTTCAATCATATACCAAACCTCCAAATATCTCCCCTATTCAAAATCTAAATTAAAAAAAATTTGTCACGCAACAATTTCCTAAACTGAGAGGGTTCCGTAACTTTCCGACGTTAACCTCGAAAGCTGTAGGTGCTGTAAGGAGACAGAGTGACTCCTGAACTGCAAGTCAAACAGTTTTTCTCCGATAGGGTAATTTCATTCCGTCGGCTCGTTTGATGTGCTCCTATCTACTAATTAAGATCGAAGTCGTAGGGGGTTCCCGCGAAAACTGAAGGCCAAGACAAATAAAATTACTCGACTGTCTGATGACACGAAGAGGCTGAAGATGGGGCAAGCAAAACACGGGGACGAAACTCGACAAGGGGGAGGCGGCACGTAAACACGAAACGTCTCTGGGACGCTTAATTAATGAATCGAGCAGAATATGTAAGCTGTGCGGCGAAGTGGCGAATGTTTTAATTTGCTAGAAGATGAAAGGAGACATCCTTAAAAGACATCGATACCCCATCGGAAGTTCCTACGATTCGTATTAATTAATTACCGTGCCTTTAATTAAAACCGTGTACGATTTTTTCAAAGCTTTGTTGCATTTCATATTTCTGTTCGTTTAACTTCTCGGGAGCACGGTTTATAGGCTGACGCGATAATTTGATTGTGTTGGGAACACAGTTTTTAACGAGATGCAAGAACAATCAAGCGTTGTATGAAAACCCTTCCACGGGCATAAATAGGGAATTTTAATTCGGAACGATTGTCGCGGGTGCAAGAATGGTTATTATTTTGTCGGTGATTTTGAAGCTTGTTCCGCGAAACAACTGCGTACGGCTCCTTAAAACAATAGGAACGAAAATAATATTTCATTGTGAGTAATTTAATGACCGCGCGCTATTGTTCCGAGATATTTATCGAAGTATCGGTAAACGATTAAAAATATGTACGCCGATCACGGTTTATTCGACTTCGTGGAAATCCGAGATTGAAGCGAGGCTCAATCGATGACAATAAATCTTCATTAACAGGTTTCCTGTGTTCATTAATTTCCGTCGAACAACTGATACAGGCACTGTAATTAAAACGAAATAAGCCCGGCCGTTGCTTCGCGACTCATGCTGCGAATAATTTGCATCGCTAAACGAGTGTTGCGATCAAAAGGATTCTATGATACCTGCTAATTGATCCTCGTTTAAACAGGATTGACGTTTCCATTCGTCCATAAACTAGCACTTCTTCGTTATTCATTATACAGGGTACATTACTAACAAGTACAAGAATGTGTCTGTTGAAATCAATTTGTGCTCCCCTGAACAAACTAGCCGAAATTCGCTTATCAAACATCTGCGAGCATCAATCATCAGGTTTAACCAAGGAGGCAGGTCAATCTATCCCCTAGCTATCTGATTCCTGCTCAAATCGCCTTCGATATCCTCTTCATCCCTCGATTAGAAAGGGATACCGATGAAGCCTCTTGTTTGAATTAGCCGAATATACTGTGGATGCTTGTTATATTGCTGTGGATAGCGCTGGAGGCATAGAAAAATTATTGGAAATGGGATAGGGTCCTTCGGAAGTATAATATGTTGTCATTTAACGCGGTAGCATGCGTAGAAATACTGTATGGAGAGATACAGTGCATAGAAATTTAACGTGAGAAAATACGGCGCGTGGATATACGACGCATAGAAATACAGAACGTGGAAATACAGCGCGTGGAGTTACGGCGCATAGAAGTACAGAGCGTAGAATTGCAGTGCGTGGAAATACAGCGCGTGGAGTTACGACGCGTGGAAATACAGCGATACAGCTCTCAAAAATATTACAAAGCCAACTAACCTCTAAATCTTCCAACAAAAATATATAATCCTGACTCTTGCATCACTCTCCCGTATTTCACAAATGTTTAACAGACAAATTTCCTTAGCCATCCTTAATTAACTCCCAAACCCTCTGCTATGTAATTGACTCCGGTGCTTCCACAAGAGAAGGAAACAAAATGGACGACTCAGTGTCACGAAAGTCGAAAAGTATCCTCTACCCAGACGTGTTTTCCGCACCTGTGGCTAGATCCACCGTAGAAACGGTTGTTGTCCGCCGATGTTAACCATCTCCCTTTGCGAACGGAAGGGAAGAAAACAAGGACGGTTGGCTCGGAAAGAATGAAACAGCAATTGCATGGCAGTTATCCCCAGCGGCTAACTAGCGCCGCTGGAAGAAGGGCAAAGTAAACAGTTTTCATCCTGTTCGACCGTCTCGAACTAATTAACGTGGGACACCGTGCAGCCAGTCGCGCACGGACGAATAAAAGCCACGCCACGAAAACTGAGGGATTATCGCGTGAACAGACCAACCCTGATCGTCTGGGGAGAATACCCCTTGAAATGCCGTCTCCGGGACGAGTGGATGATGTAATCTTGATAATGGAATTGGCTGATAACGGTGTCTATGTACGCAGAGTGGTTGCTATGTTTTCTTCATACTCGCAATTACGGTATGTCACGGTGAGATGTGGATCTCGAAGAATCAACTTCAGCGAGACTAAGAAGTTACTCGGAGTTTATCGCCGACAGTAGATTCAATGTTGTTACAACGAAAACTGATATCCCTTCGAAGGGAAATTCACAGTTGAACTTACTCGAATTTGTTCCTGGTTTCATCGAACATACACTCTGTCATTGCCTGTGTAATACATCAGATTACACGTTACTTGATATTTGTAATAGAGCTGCACGTGGAGTATCATATACGTGTAGTCAGTTTGATTTACACTTCTATCTCTGTTATGAGAGAGATTTGAATGATATCCTTGAAAAGCTACGTTAATTGGGTGTCACAGAAAAGTGTGACTGGAAGCGTTTCATTACGTCGAAATGCATTTTCGGTGGGGTCTATCGGAGAAGGGTAGCAAGCGAAGCGGCAAGATCTCGACTCGCGCGAGTAAATAGTAACACGAGTGGGTGTTCCGTTGGTGTATCAGCGCATTTGAAATGGAAATACACCCTAAGATTCCGTCGACGTGTATCCGCAGAAACGGTTCAGGCGGTCGTCGCGCCACCCTTTTGTTTCATAACTCGCTGCGACACGTCTCAATGGCGCCATCTTGGGTTTCGTGTTCTGGTACTCTCTCCCCTCTCCCTTTGACTCTCCTTTGTTACGGAATCCCGGTGAAACAGCGACTTCGTGAACGCCGAAAGTATCCGGTTGCCTCTGGCGAACGTGTCAAGAAACGGGATAACGGAAAAGGCTGTTCGCGTTATAAGTGGGAAAACGAGAGGGAAAGGCATTCCAACGGGATTCCGGTTACGACGAATAATTGACCTAAAGGGCCATTACGAACCCGATACTTCATCGAGTGTCCACCGAGAGGGTTTAACCGAGGGTTGCTTGAACTGCGTCTGGAGGACTACTCGAAGCTGGATTCGATTCGACCGAGATAAGGACCCGATCGTCTTCAATCGGAGACCATTTTAACCAAAAGTAATACTATCCCACGATTAATATCTTCCAATGATCATTTTTATCGATATTATTCGTTTATTGTTCCATCAATTAATATGACCCTTTCAAGATTTTTATTAAATTGTCAATGATTATTCTAACACTCGGCCAGTAATGTTCCAGTAACATACAATTAACACATATAATTAACAACAAAAATTTAAGTTGTCATACGAGAGTACGATGAAATTATCAGTGATACAGGTCAATGTTTATTAAGACGTATTCATACACGACTGCATGTTTACCAATTAAGTAGAATGAATGTAACTAATGAATATAACGCAGAAATCTGAGTCTCGTGGAAAATACAATGACTGCGGAGTAATCAGTGATACAGGTCAATGAATACCGAGACGCACACGCAGCTGTCTATGATTTCTGACAGAGGAATTAATCTAGCTAATTAACAGATCACAGGAGTTTAATGTTGCCATGGTAAATGAAATTGCAGTGGTATAGGTCAATGATTACTATGACAATTGCATGGAATTAGTTGATAGTACAGATGTTTAAGATCAGTGATAAAGGTCAACGACTAATACAACTACTGTCCCTACTCATACATCTAGATTAGTGCTCTTTGTCCACGATCAGCGATCAAGTTTTATAACAACAGGGATTATTTGAAAAATCGTCGAAAACAACCCCCACATTGAACGCTCACTTGACTAAAAATAAACTATGAAACCCCCTAATCATCACGAATTCAGCCATAATAAAATATCCCTAATAAATTCAAACACAGTTAAACGAATTTGTAGATAATAAAACGCTCGAATGCAGAACCGCGCTAAATTGCAACTCGAAGATGGCATCTCCGCATAAAACGGTGAAGCACGAGATTCCCCATCGCGTCCCGCAACGTAAACACAGAGTCATGGTTGCAGCTACAATTCTCCGTAGTCGCATAATTCATCGAACTCGGTCGAATAAACCCGGTGGAATACCGAGATTACGGCTCATTACACTTTCATCCCCGTTCGCGTGTGTGCACGACCTCAAAGATTCGCCGAGCCATAATTTTTTCTTCTCGGTCTGGCAGCGCGATCCTCGAGAGCCGGCAGCCCCGTTGAAATTCGAGTCCCCCGAAAGATTTCGGTATTCCATGGGAGTAATGGTTCATAAGACGGCAAGGGCCAAGAGGGGATGCATTCCCATGAAAGACGGAAGGTAGATTCGCCGGATAAGCGCAAGATAGAGCTGTCAGGAAGAGGGATGGAGCACGCACGTGCCCGATCCTTCTGCTGTTTCGTTATTCAACGTCTTGTAACGCGTTGCTCTTCCTTCCTTCGCCGCATTCTACTCGCGTATGTATACACACTTTCAACGAAATTTCGCGTTCATCGCACATGCATTGTAGATCAAAGATAGCATTTTTCATGCTACGCGAAATTATTTTGTTCTACACTTTAATTCAACTTTCGGGTGGGCGAAGTAACGTTGGGTTGTCTCGAGTTATATGGCCGATGTATACTCATGTGCTGAGTTGCGTTCACGTATTGGATTATTTGATGAACACGTGTTGTATTGACGTGTGTCAAGACAATGTTATATTCTTGGGTATTGCATCACCACGTGTTGCATAACGTTGTAAAGCGTACCGTAACAAGTTATATCACCACGCGATGTATCACCCATACGAAATTTTCACCATTCCAAATTTTAGTCGTAGAATTTCTCAGCATACGAATTTCCCGATATATCTCACACAAAATTTGAAAGTATAAAACAATTATATTATAAAAAAATGTATAAGTATTTTAATTCCTTAAGTTATTTTATACATCTGTAAATGTAGTTTTCAAATAAAATGTTTCGACGTTTCTGATAAATAGCTACGTTTCTGACAACGATATTTATTTTGTACCTTCAGACACAAGCATTCACGCACGCGTTATTTTTCGTTATCGACCCATGCTGTTTTAACATTCTTTTTGTGCAAATATGCACGGGTTCACTTGCAGGTACGAGTGTAAAAATGAGCAGAATAAACGAAAGGGCCGTATCACAGAACTGGAAAGCTCAGCTTGTATCTGAAGGCAGGGTTTGTTTAATATGAAAACATGTCGAATCGTATTGTGTTTCTGTCCAATTTGCACGTTTGATTTTTCACGATATTGAACGAATTGATAGATAGAAGACAACTTTGGGATTGCTGGCTCTGCAAATTGGAATTTTGTAATTTTGTGATTTTTAAATTTGGGGATTTAGGCATTTGACAATTTAAAGATTTGACAATTTAGGAATTTAACAATTTGAGGATTTGATAATTTAGGTACTTAACAATTTAAATTTGCCTCACAAGTGCCACGATATTATACCCGAAAGAGTGAAATTCCTCCCAAGGTCCCCTACATTAAACCATAATTAAAAACACAGAGAACGATGACGACGTACACTCGAGTGCACGCTTCTAAATAATAAATGCTACTGAATGCTACTCTGGTAGTTGGATATTATAGAGAAGAACTACCATTCCGGACACGCAAAAAGGTAAAAAACGAAATAAAATAAAGTGTAAGCGAGCTTTTCCTGGGGGAGAGCGATTCTACTTTAGATTAAATTCCGAAGCAGCCTCCCTCGTGTACAACCCCCTGGTATCCGTAGCTCCTATCTCGTTTCGAAAACTAAGGTTTTCTCGCCTCTCTGCTCGATTTTCCGGTATAAGTAACGTTTTCGTTCGCGTTGCAGATGGTTTTGCTGTAATTATCGGTCTACGGACACAGCTGGACGATTCTTCCTCCGATAAGCTTCTAACCGGAATCGGTTGACTCTGACACGTTCATTTTACAATTCTGCTCCAAATTCAACCCTTTTACGTTCCTTCAAATCTCTTTACTCAGTTAATTTCTTGTTTATAACTTCGGTTGTCAGTTAAATTTTTATCAATATAGTTTATTGTCTGATATTGTATGGTGATACAAAGGTTTTTGTGAACGTATAGTTACTGAAAGACATGAAATTCTATTATAATGTATGATTTCAATATCTTTTAATATCTGATACATTTCGTTCGGTTTTGTAGTTTCGTTTGTTTTTAATTGGCAGAAGCGAGTGTTCACAGGTGCGTAGTAGAATGCTTTGCCAGGCGTTAAAATGTTATAAATTTTATATTACGATATTACCTCGTCGTCCCGTGCAATCCTCTCAAATTTATCACAAAACGATATAGGCTATTTAAAACGGTCTCGTGAATCCGTGCTCGCGCTCGCATCAATTGCAATATGCTAAAACACGCGGCCGTATCACGCATGAATTAATCCCCAGTTTTTATTACGGTTCAACTCAGACCCTATCGCGGAGATTTTTGACTGAATGAAACTACACGGGCCGAACGACGATTATTAAATTCCCGATATAACGATATCATTAAGCAAATTAAACCGTACGTATCTACAAATCAAATGGATAATTGCGATTTCATAAGTCTCGCGCAATTTCGTATGACCAAATGGCAGTTTGAAGTTCAACGAAAATAATTATGTAAACGTTTCACAAATATTTTTAATACAGATCGATGTTTCAGCGACACATATTGGTGTTTCATGAAACGAATAAAATGAAATTGACATCAGTGTCAAAATTGTAATTCCACAAAGATCCTACAGTGATCCTAAATCGGTCAAATATTTTTTGTTAAAAATTTCGACAAACGCTTTATACGGACATTTTGGGAAGATTTTAAGCTTTAAATTGATGTATATTTGGCGACACTTTTATGTTATGAAATTGCAATTATGTGAAGTGGAGATAACGCGAATTTCATAGACTCCAAAATGGGCCATTGTTTGCTGTAACTGATCACCCATTTTGTGTTTACATCGACGGACAATTTATACGGTTATTGGAACCGGATTTTAGCTTTAAATTGATGTAGTATACGTACTATTTATGATACTTTTATGCTATAAATTAGTGCCTAAAATAGAGATAAATTTTGTGGATTCTAAAATGAACAATAGTAGGCTTGTTTAGTTAGACTTAATGAATTAGGGGTATAATAATATAGTTAGGGATGAATAGTGAATGGTGAAAGAGTTGTATGTAAAGAATGAAATAGAAAGTAGTAGTAGTAGTGTCAGAAAGTAGTGAAGGATTGGAGCAGTGAACGAAAAGTGAACAATAGGTTTATAGTAAAACCAGAGCTATCAAAAATATCAGGATAGTGGAATACTGAATGAGTATTACAATAAAATCTAATATTAATGTAACAGTGCAACTTTCCAGTGAAACCATGAATCTAGATAATAAAGAATAGTGAAAGAGTAGAATAATGTAAGAGTACTGGAACCACAATGCTGCATAAGTAATGTACCCATTCCTGATCATGAAAAGTTAAAAACACGTTTCCTATACGAGGGTCATGATCCTCTGACCACTCCGAGTTCACCTGAGTTTATTTCCGATTCTTCGGTAAGTAGCGAAGGTTGCCGAGGAAGCCGAGACAACATAGTAGGAGTGGCATTAACAAAAGCACTCGTTAAGGTGATTAACGAGCTGGAGAACACGGCCCGGAACGATATACCGGTGTGGACGCTATTAGGGGCTTTATTAATTACCATCCTCGAGTAATTTGCCTGGTGCGCACGTTGCGGACGAATGGAGAAACCGTGCGATGGTTTACTGCCAAGTCAGCTTGACAGATTCTGGTGTTTGTCTTTGGGGCGAACCCCTTACCCAAAATTTCAAACATCTTGTGTGTACACTTGTGTCGCTGGACACACGTAATAAATGTTTACTCGACATTCAACGGCACGCTACGCTGATCACAGTAACTGCTACCTTCTCGATCAATTTTCTCTGCTTTGATACATGAAAACTTTAGCAACTGTTTAATACAACGGGCAACGATACTCTTGTCAGTTAATTTCCTGCTCGACAATTTACTATTTTTTACTACTTTCGTTTTGTTGGTCATGTTCCACAATTTGCAGTGGCTATTTTGCACAAGTCTCTCACCCGGTAATTTGCGTTCATTATTTCATACTCGGTTGCTGTTTTCCTATAATTATTTTCGACTCTGTAACTTCCGCTAGATAATTTCCATTCGTTATTTTCCTGCAATTTTCAACTGTATAACTGTCACTATTTTTTGCTCGCTATTTTCTACTACATAATTTCTCTCCATTATTTTTTAATTATTTTCAATTAAATTGTGCTGGCTATTTTTGTACAGAATTTCCGTGTATCTTTGCCAATCACGTTTCACACAAAAATATGTTTGAATTTGTACCGCGTCACAAACGAACCCGAGAAAAATTCAACGTTTCCTGATTAAAGAACTAATTTCGAATCTTCCCCTTTCTCCGCGCGACGAGTTTAATGCGCCATCGAAATTAGGATGAATTGAATTCAAAATTCATCGTTGACAAAGGATTATTCTTGTCGCGTCCAATGAACACGGTACTCGTCGAATTCGTGGTTGCACGTCGTAATCCTCTCGATTCTCATTCGAGTTGTAAATTCCCCTTTCTCTCGCGATTATCGCGCTCCCTTTGATCGAATGTCGCGAATATTTTGTTGCCGATATATATTTGTAACGCTCGTCGATGACCATCGCCGCGTTTACACCCCCGATAATTTTAGGATTATCGATGATATTTGATCAAAGGGTCGCGTATCGAATTTCCGTGTTTCGTCGAACACGTGTCCGTTCGGAAAATGACATTTATTACAAAGAAACTGGTGGAAAATTTTGAAATCGACGGTCAAATTACCGATGGAAACATATTGTTGATCGGTATCTTCATGTTCATCGTTGCTGACACGAGTGAACTCATGCTTGCACTTATAGTTAAATCAATTTTTCACATCAGTAATATAGGATAGCGTTCAATAATAAATACATAGCTTTGCAATCTTGTTAACGGGCTAGTTTTTGTGCCGTTAACAATCGTGTAATTGCATGGCGCACTCGTCTTCGTTATCGCAAATTAGGTGTTTGCGCGAAAACCACATGGCCGTGGGAAGCATGAAACGTAGATTAGCGAGCGTTTAATGAAGAGGTTAATAGAATATCGCCGCGTTATAAACGACCCACAGCTGCGGGGCTCCCGTTGTAGTTGAAACTGAAACAACACTATTCTCCCTGAATATCGCCGTTCAATCGGAAATGCTGGAACCTTTACCCCTATCACTTTATGAAGAATACGCAGAATTCCCGATTACGACCATGAACTGTTTACTGCAGTCGGTAATTATACCAAGTGGACCACAATAATTCTGCAAAAATTTAAATTTCCACACATGACCATATTTCTACATATATCGTTAAGTATATCTATATTCTACAAGCAGAAATATTTTGAAAGTATATTTATTGTACAGTGTTTCGAAAGTCAGAAACAGTGTATTTTGAGCACTAGACGCGACGAAACCATTCAGCCAGAAGCGTAATTGATTCGGAATTATTGTACACGACATTTGCCCGCGTGCCGACACAATCGAGTTACGAGCGAAAACCGTGCGCCGCCGTTACCCCAGAAGGGTGAAAGAAGCGCACACGTGCAACCAGGGATCCCTAGTATTATTGCGTTCAGTTTATTTCATTATAAAATCGCACCGAATACGGTTCGCTGTCTCCGAAATTGTTTTTACCCTGTTTCGAGGAACACGCCGAAGTGGTTTCGCAAATAAACTTAGCGGCGCATGATAGTCTACCTTTGTGCTATACGTTTTTACATAAAAACCGCCTACGCTACGTTTTTTCATCGGCGCGGTTTTTCTCTCGCGCTGTCTTCATTTTCGAAATGGTTTTACTCTCGGCGTTTTATTTTGCAAATTCTCTACGGATTTATTTTCTTAAAATAACAAGTCATTTTACATTATATTTGCTGAAATACGTATAATACGTATAGTATTAACCAAGGTACTATTTATTATTGAATCCTTGATTTTACCCGACAGAGAAATTGAACGATAATTGTGGCGAATTCCGTAGATTTTTTTTCACGGTCTACCCAAACGAACTCGAAGAGCATTCGGTGTGACACGATCAAAGGGACCGCGATGTAAAAGGGATACGAGGGAAAGAAAGAAATTATTCCGGATTAATTATGCGCAAGCCAGAACACTGTAAACGCAGTTTTGAGGGGCGAGCTTTTCCTCTCTTTGAAACGGGGCATCCTTGTTCTCATCTTCGCGTTCTGCTTCCTTTGTTCTTGCGTTTTCAGCAGATGCGACCGAATATAATGAGGGCGAGAAGTTAATTTGGCCGGGAATCGAAATTGGGTATCACAAAAGTTAATTACGTGCCAGTAGCTGTTCCAAACTGTTGCAATATTTTCGCTTTCGACATTTCCAAAAATTCGACAGAAACTTTATTGTAATTTTATGTTTACAAACTTCATGAAGTTTTTAGACAGGCATTTAGGTCAGACTTCAAGCTTTAAATTGATGTATCATAAGTACCATTTATTGATACTTTTATGTCATGAAATATAAAAATTGTCAGTTGCTTGAAAATTATCATACTTGACCAAACAAATACTTCAATAAAAAAGCATCCATTTTAAATGAACAAACTTTACGAAATATTTACATCATTTTCTGAATCACAGTTTCTAGATTGAACCCCTAACATATAAACTTCAACCAGGCAGTTTAACCCTAAGTTTCTATATTTCCAGTGCATGCAACTGCAAGTGCATTGTTGAATTCGCAGGGAGTATATATTTTATTCTATAAGTGCGTAGCAAACAGCAGTAACTAACGAAATGGGGCAGAACCAAGCGAATGGAACAGCGAGAAGAACAGTGGTCGAAACCAATCGAACTATTGGTTCGAGGAGAGCAAGGTTGCGGTGAACGAGCGAAAATGCCCTTTTTCCGCGCGGAGCACGCACGAATGAGCGCAGAAGCGTTAAATCGGGGCTTTAAACAACGTTCACGGCAATGGGATAGGCCAGTCATTCACGTGGATTAAAAGCGGCCGTGCAGGGGCGGGGGAGGCGTCCAGCACCCGAGGGATACTAGAGAGGGATGGTTTTGGGGGCTTTGGCCACAATCCGGTCACACGCCTGACCAATTCCTACGCCCTCTCCGCCCACGAGCCGTGTTGTTCGCAGAAAACTCGAGTGCTAAACCGTGCCGCTTCTGTTCCTTTAGAATCGTCGGTGTAATCTGTTAGGTAAAAGTCAAACAATGAACCCGTCCACAAAAGGATTGCGGCAATGTTATGCTTTCACATTCCTAAACTTCTCAAACTATCCATCGAATTAAACTATCCAAAATTTGATCAGGTATTTTCACTTGTAACAAAACTTTCCGGTGGTTCATATTTCCAACTATGTGAAATTCTTAATAACATAGGTGATGAACTCATCATTTATCTCAGCAATTTGAAGTAGGTACCTGCAGTGTTTCGTAACTTAGAAATATCGAGACACAGGAATATCAGAACATAGAGATGTCAGGGTCTAAAGATACTGAAGTATGATATATGAACACAGACATATGGGGCTCTGCAGATATAAGAATATAAGAGTCTACAGATACCTCAGGACAAAACAACAGAATCTAAAGGTGTAGGTCTTTGTGGATGCAAAGATCTAGAAATCCACAGCAAGAAGACAAAATCAGAAGTTTGAAAGAAATTTAAATTGCAAACGTTAGGAAGATAATTATGGTTTGACGACACCGACGAAGAAAAACCTAATTAGAGAAACGGAAGAGAAATCGTGAAAGGATGGAACTGTCAGCAGGTACAAAGGTTCAGTGCTTCAGATTTTTCAGCGGAACTCACGCACACAAAGTGCATTTCTACCTTAGACTGTCTCGACGAGCTACTCGTCCCGACAGTAATATTCGCACGCTTCGACGAACGTCAATGGAATTGTTAGAATGATCGCTCGTTATCAACGTTTGAATTGTTGATGCTCGCCTGGATGCGTCCCGCTCCTCCTATGTTTATAACATCTGCAAAGAGACACTCGTGGACTCTGCTTGATTTCAGAGTATCGTGAAATTTAAGCACACTTATTTCCGTGCGAACAGAGATATTCATAACATTTCAGAAATTCGGTCTTCAAGTGTGGATTTTTTTTTACATTTGGACTGACTTCTCTAATTTTGTGTAAGATCCCAGCTGGAACATAAATTTCAAGGTCACGAAAACTGACTTAGGTCAGTGGATCAGGTTGTAACAAGATAGCATTTATGGCTAGTCAGAAACACGTGGATGTAGACTTAAAGACACAGGAACCAAAATAAAATTCCTCGTCGGGTCAGACTTCCACCTCAGAATGCATCATCGAATTATTCAACGCCCTTCAAATGTCCCGAAAATTTCCAAAAATCTCTCAAATCGATGCAAATCGGGAGTGAATTTCACATCGTGACCGGTGGTCAGCCAGGGTTAATGTTGCTGGTAGCCAGACTCGCTTCACACGTCAGAAGCAGAGGATCCTGGAGGGAGTAGCATCGGAAACGTAGACGGACCGTAAAGGATATCGGTCGTGTCCTTGCTCCTGGCACGTTCTTCCACCAGTGGAATCCTTCCGTGGATGAGATTGCTAGCCGGAGGTGGTGCGAGGCCCGCTTAATTGTGTCTGGCCGGCATTGCACGTATAATGGGCCAACGGACCACGGTCTGCCTTGGCAGATAAGACTGCCAGAATGGCGAAACCACGCGAACAGCTTCGTTTCCTCGTTGTCCTCTTACTTGTTCTGGCTAGACCACTCTCAGACTTGGCCCACTGATCTGCTGACTCTGAATGCCTTCTTTATGGCAAATTACTTGTTATTGTTGCAGATGGTTTCGATTATTTAGCTAACTCGGTATTTTAATTATTGTGGCATTCATGAGAGATGTTTTACTGTAGTTCTGTTAGGTATTTGATTGAAAAGTTTGATGAATTCTATTGTTATAGAAGAAACATGTAATTTGTACACTTACACTTCGTGACTATAGTGTCATTCATGTATGAGGGACCTTTAATTCAAGGGTAGCTGTTAGGTAGCAATATGTATAATCTAGTATATGATCTAGTGTTCCCTATACATGGGTTAGAATATTCCCTACATTCCTCAACTTTCAGAAACCTCACCGTACAGAAAAACTTGCAAATGTTATCCGAAATAAAATGTCCAAGTTCCGTAATCTAATTGGATAGCGAACGATGTACCGAAAAAGTATTCGCGTCGCATGTACCGTGTTCGAGTAGCCAGTGAAATAGGAAGGAAATAGAATTGCCGACCGAGTGCTAAGCAAATTCCGGTGCAACTGCGGATCGATTTGGTGGTCCGAGAGCCAATATTCGATCCGAGTGCAGATATCCCGTCGTGTTCGATAAACACTGCCGTGTCTGCGGAGGTTGTGTTACAGTCGGCGATCCTTTCATCTGTTCAGATCACCGCCACAATTGAGAAGATGCCTGTATAACGCGATGCTTGCAACATCAAAGTGGTGAATACCAGTTAATTGCGTCCTGGCCATTCAGCTCCGCGTGAAAGCTGAGCAGCATCGCTGAAAATGCGACCGAACCGATGTTCTCGATACATCGGAACTTTATTTCCCCGCTGAACCACGTGGACGTTACGCTTTCATTTACATTGCTGATGTTTGTTTCGTGCTTCTAGTTCAATCGATAACTCGTGCGAATTCGCGATAAGAGATGCAAAGCACGAGCCGTCATATTGGATGCCACGGACGTGTTTCTGAATAGTTGATCTAAACTGATCGCCGTTAGAGAAAATTCTGAATTTTCATAGATTTGATGATGTTCGTGCCAGCTCATTTTACTCTGGTCAGCTTGTTTACAAGATAGAGGGTGCAGTGGGACTTGTGGATGCAATTATGTGGATCAGACTTTTAGGTCTCTCTGTTCTTCAATTTTACCCCAACTCAGAATATTAGAATGTGGTCTCAGGGAGAACCTGGAGAATTTAGAATTATAGTGGACCTAAGTCTTCCATGATAAACCTCGTACTGTTACGATGGGAAACCTAATGATACAGACCTTGAAGTCCAGAAAGAGGAGCATGGAGCAAGTATCGTCGAAAAATTTCAGCGGCGTTTAATTCTTTCCGGGTTTGAAGATCACCGGAGATATGCCCTTGTGCACTTTGCTTGCGTGGACTTAGAGATTAAAATTCCAGCAGGCGCTTTAGCCAGCGTTCGTGTAAATGCGCTTTAATAATAATGTAAACGCGTAACGAATGGGAGTTAACGCGCGCGGTCACTTTACCGTGAAACGAGGCGACGCGACATTTTCAGCGTCGAGGCGACGTTAGCCGTGAGGGACGCGGGACAACGGGGGTCATCCCGGGGGGTCGTTGGCTAAAGGGAGGCTCGTGATAACACGTGGACACCGAAATCCACCCTCCTGTGCCACCCACCGAATTCCAGCTGCGTTTCCAACCCTCCGCACGTCTGTCCACGTACGTACGTACGTACGTACAAACCTGCGTGGCGGAGGTAATACGCATAATTGCATAAAATTACGGGCTCCAAATTATCGGTCGCTGCTTTAAACGAGCACAGATTGCCTCTCCACTTCGCGAACTTTCAATCATTATACGGCCATACCTTTCCGTCGATTAGCACGAGTGGAGACCTTTGCCGAGTACGTTTCGTACGAATTCGCTCGTTAGACTTTTATTAAACGGATACTCTATACTACCCCTATCGCATGCTCATAATTATGAATTTTCAGTTCGATGATAAATGCAATGCTCTCTGTACTCTACAAGCATTTATACGTATATTACCATGTATACCATATAATAAATTATACTGCTTATTTCAAAATTGACACGAGATGAATAGGGTAGCAAGTCTAATTATAAGTGTACATTGATCCTTGACATTGACCTTGAACTTCAAGGTCAAATTATTTTATTGTCGTACCCTGTGGTTGAACCACTTAATTGATTAAGTATTCAGATTTAATAAAAATTGATGAAGTATTCAGATTGAAATAAAATTGGTTAATTAATAAGATTTAATCGAAATTGAATAGTTATTCAATTTTAATTAATTGAATTATAATCGATAATCAAGTGTATTTCAGTGAAGAATGAGTACAGGGTGTGATCGCAGAAAATTTACAAGGTTGAAGAAAATCGACTTCGCTATCGAAACATACGGTGTCGTCGATGTTTTTCCAGGCGGATCAATTTCCTTCGGCAAACGGGTCAGAGTTTTTCAATAATTCTCGCCGTTGGATCGCGTTACGCACGATTGCCATAACATAACACATTTGCAAACGCGCGTATCAAGCGAAGGCGACGACGGTGCCGAAGAAAATTCGTTTTCCCACCCCTTTCCGGCGTGACGCGAAGGGAAAATTCGATGCTCACGATGTTAGCGCAGGATGGTGCAGAAATGAAAGTGTGATAGCGAAATTGGCAATATCGCGACTTTTCCCTACCGTTTCTCTCTCTTCCCTAAAATCGATCGCATCCCCTCTTTCCGTTCTACCGAATTTCCTTTCGCTGAAAAACTACCCCCTCCGCGACGCTGTAATAAGATTGTCGCCAACGATTCGCTATTAATTTATAGAAGCGGAGGAAATTTGTCTCGGCTCGGTAAACTTGTTTCAAACGGTCAATTTTTCTCGAGGGAAGGGAAAATCAATATAAATTTAATGAAAGAGAATTCTATAAATATGCTAAATGTACTATGGCCATTACTTGGGACCAATGTTCACTTATATCCCATATGTCTTCTTACTATACATATATACGTATGCAAACATAGAACGTACACATATGTAGAATATACAGGTATACAAACACAAATTATACAAATATAGAAAAATAAATTATGCAGATAAACAAGGGTAGAACGTTGTGATATAACATATGTGGGCCTAACATAAAATGTACACATATGTAGAATATACAAATCTACAAATAATATACAGATGTACAAAAATAAGTGATACTAATATACAAAAGTAAATTATACAGATAAACAAAGGAAACGTGATATAACACATGTGTGGGACATACATGTATAACCACATGTGGACTCACCCCCATGTTTCGGTTATACAGTCAGATTTAAGTTCCCCTTCTCGTAAACAGAAGGAGATTGTTCAGTTCGCTAATCGATGCTTCCCTCGTTGATTCGTCGATAATGTTTATTTGCGACAAACAGGAAGCTCCGGTGGCGAATGTTCGATGGTTATTCAAAAGTTTGCTTGCTCTTCTATACATATAATTAGCCGTGCACGGATTGCCGCGTAGCAAGGGAACAAACAATCACTGCGCGTCGAGTAATTTCATTAATAGCAAATTATTGTAAATTCACTCGTTACGACCCGCTTTAACGAGCCACCGAAATTTGCGTTAAAAATCTGTCGCCGCAGTGTGGACCTTCAAATTCGATGATAATTAATAATATCCAATTATCGTTCGGGTCAATAAGAACATTCAACTTTTAATCAATTTTCAACAACCCCTAATTTTGTACCCTCGTTGCAAAATTAAAACATTCCTTGTTCGAACATAAACGAATAATGTTATTATTAATGTGACTAATGAAATTATTAAATTACTGTAAGTAACGAAATTATTGAGGCTATTAATAATTACGAAATTATGAAAGGATATGTTCATCAGCATAAATGGTATTAATTATGAAAATTATTGGACTTGTGTATTACGTACCCGTTATTGTATCTTGTTATGTATTTTTGTCGAATGAATTTTATTCGAATTTGTCGTCATTTTATCGCGTGTCAGAATTGGAAAGACGAGAAAGAGTAAGATCGATACCGAGAAGGGATATTGTTTCGCGAAATTTGACACAAATGCAGAGAACCTTAATCTTATCAGAGGGAATCATGAAACATTGTTCGATAACAACTGACAGAATCAACTGTGCACACGGACGATTTTAATAGGATAAATTGAAGCGTAGTCGCGACAAAGCCTTCGAATCCGGAGAAATAGGATTTCCGATCGACACAATACACGTTACACGGTGCTGTGTTACCTGCGCGAATAATGTGTGTCGACTTCCTAATTTGTTAATAGGCTTATCGTTCGATCAATTGTCTTTCTACCTTACCATCAAATGAAACCCTGCTAGGCGGAATTATTTATGATCCTATTATATTACATGCAATAAACGCAACTCCATTTTCGTTACACAGAAAATACGTTCAGAGTAACTTTCAATACATTTTTTAAATTAAGAATATTAAATAAAATAACTCTAAAAAAATTATTAACATAAATCACTTAAAACTAGTGCAGTTATAGTGTGATATAAGTGATTTCTTATATAAGTGAAATAATGTTAAACATAAATAACATTCGAGTTAATAAAGTTGCATCAAAAATTAAAATATTCGGTGAACAACGTAAAGGGACCCATCGAGAGGGAATTATCGAACGTGTCGTTAACGAGCAAATAGAGAACACAAATGTAACCCGAAAAAATAGAACAGTAAAAAGTTAACGAGAGCGTAATAAATTGATATTCTCTACAGTGCAAATAATTTGATATAAAAATATTGGAATATTTAAAGAGGAGGTAAATAAGTTAAATGCATATTAAAATATCCCAACAGTGTCGAACAGTTTTCTTCGCGCTGCACGCAACGATTCACGAGATAACAAATATTTGCACGGCAAACAATTGGATATGGAATGGTGGCAATTAGTAAAATTAGGACAAACAACGGGCAAATGGAAATAGCTGAAATAAATATTACCGGCAGAATTTATAATGTAAATACGCGAATGCAGAACCGGTACCTTTGTTTCGATCTTAACATTGCGAAACAATTGGATTTATGGAAAAGCTTCATTAAGGTTCCATTAAACGATTCCTGCATTTAATTGTAATTATGGATGTTTATTAAGGTTGCTTTACGGTTTAAATTAAATTTAAACCGCAATAGGGTAGTTAATTCAGCCTGCAAAGGGTTAAAGACAGCTTTACGAGTGTACCTTTGAGTGGGTCACTCAATTCAATCAAGAGTTCCTCATCAATCAGATCTATCGTTGCGAGTTACAGTCAGCAGCCATCGTTTGATCTGATAATCCTTTCTAATTCTAACCCGAAGTCAGTGCTTGGATTTCCTGGCAGCGGTCTTCTCAAGGGTTTCACCGAACCACGGTGGTTGACCCTCGACCTCCACGACCCGGAGAAATTGAAAAGTCGTGTTCGACAGATTGATCGAGAACAATTCTCGATCCACCCCTATTTGAATACCATTTTGGTGACCTAAATCACCGTGTGGGGTTCGGTAATAGGAAATGCTAATAAATTGCTGATATTCTCTGAAAATTTCGACGTGCTGACACTTTGTGGATTTTAGTTAAAGTAAACAGTAAGCGTTGCGAAATATGCAAGCATTTGGTAATTGAAAATCTGCATTTGTGCTTGCGTAGAGAAGCAGCGCAAAGTTCTGTCCTTAGAAGTTACCTTTTAGAATATCAATTTTCCTAATTTTCCAATTTCCTCACTTCCCAATTTCCCAAATTTCCAATTTTCATAATTTTTGATTCGTTAATAATTAATTACTTTGTATATCTGAACTAATTATGCTTGAACAAAGTGCATAACACCGGATAATCAATAAAGAGGCCAGCCCCCCGGTTAAGATATGCCAAGTTCAGATATTTGCGATCGAACGAGCAGTGTCAGCCGAATTATCGATTCAAGTGGCCGACATTGACTACAACGTTCTCGAAATTGAACTGCTTAATACAGTGACTCGATTTACTGGAAAATCCAGCCGGGTTTTAGTCTTTCGGTAGATCGAACGATACGGAAAAAACTTTAGTATTTAAATGGCTCGATTTACTTATGGAAATTGCGGTTTCCCTCTCCAAACGCTCAAGACTTTTCAAAATATTGACTATTACCGTCCATTTTCCGGCGGAAGATCGGGGAAAGAGTGGTTGAACGTCTTACATTTACAGCTACCTTTTAACCACTTCAAGTTGGAACTGTTTTTTCGTGGTAAACGAATCTTGCGTTTGTTGTAGACATTTTTGCTGGTGTGCAAATGAAATGAGAATAGTGTTGGAATTTTTACGACGGGTTGTAGGTTTGGGTAAAAATTTGCAGTACTTATTGTAACACTTTCCAATCCCCCAATTTCCCAATTCCCAAATAATATACCAAATAGTCCATCTAAAAAATTTCCAAATTAATGTATAACCACCTACCTACTAATTAACTAAATTCCAAACCTACAAACCGAATTCACAAAAATCCCAGCTTCTCAACTTTCAATCGTCTAATTATCCAACTCTCAACATACCAATTGAACAATTTCGAAAGTCAGCAGCGTAGGAATATCGAACTTCCTTGCAGTCCCAGTTGTCCATTAATGGGCTGAACAACCGAACAAAGGAAGCATCGAACTACCCTTTGTTTGTACCAGTTCACGTGAGTGCAACAATGTGTTTCGAATAACACTTACATCGATTCCCATTTCGACCCTCCAATTATCGTGGAGAAAGTTTCTCCAATTGCCTCGATGTCGCTTTTTCCATTCTCCGCTACTCTGTCTTTGTTTTCCATCCCTTTGTTTCTCGTTGCTGCACTTGTATCAATTGTGTAAAACGAACTTTTCGAAACGTTGTAACGGGAAGCGGATCCGACGCTGTTTTTACAAGCACCTCTCCACGTTCGATTCCAACTACGTCAAATTTAGTTTCAATTTTTACAATTGGTAGCTCTAGTTTTCTGCTACGAAACACACTACTGCTATTAATCTCGTCAGAAATAGAAATATAAGCAGTTATACTGATTTCGGTTTCATTTACAATTTTGTTTAAGCTAAGTATTATAATCTTATTTGAAGTAAACCACGATGGCTCGATCCCTTTTATGCTCCTCCCAGTTCTACTTTCAAAAGCTAGCACAAAGCGACATAACGTAACAGAAAAAATGAAACACGATAGCAAACGACCGAAGTTTGCGCAAACTGCTTTGTCCTCCGGTAATTATCAGCAGATTCCTGGCACAACGATTAGCCTCGTACGCGAGAAGTTCAGCTATCGCATTCTCGAGAAGATCGTTTCAGCTCGATTCGACAGCAGAGACGTTCCCTGAATAGAGCTGAGATTTCCTTTGCGACGAACCTTTCAAACTTGTTCACCCAGGAATCCGTCGACTCAAGTTTAAATCGACGGACTTTTGTCAACTGCGAAACGACACACGCCAGAGACAAACTCGTTCAATTTATACGCGTTCCCGTTCATCAAACTAAATTTAACTTTTAATTATTTCGGGGAAAAGAAACCGCTTTGTTGTGTAACCGATGTTTATCCATCGAGATTATGGCAGTTCGAGATGGTCAATTTTACTACAATTTTACTCCCCAAATGCATAATGTACCATTTCAATTCGTCTTGTTTAAAAATCACAGCAATAGTTGCCTATGTCTAACTGCCGAATAGGTTAAAGATTTATTTCTTAATTCCTGATTTCGTAATTCCTTCTTCGGAGCACAGTCGAATAAAAATGACGAAAGCATAACGGAGTTCTACACGTAATTTCGCCTGATAGGTTATTCAAAGTAACCGAAGGAACGTCCAATTTCAGTGTATGTAAGTTTGCCGCAAGAGATAGGTTGAGGTAAACTCCTGGAAAATTGACTCTCATCAGGAAAGTGTTGCACTCGTAGGACACTCGGAGCTTCTTACAACAATCGATGGCTAGCGGACCGGAATATCTTATTATCCTCCATTTTGGCTGTTTGGCAGTTTTCCAGTGTTCGCCAATTTGCACTCGTTAAAGACACGCCTGGCGAACTTTACGATCGGACAATGTTGACTAAACGCTCTGCTTTCTCCATTTTTATTGGACACTCGTCATTTTTCTGCAGGAATAATATCGTTGTTTTTATTGCGGAGCTGCGAGGAATTTGCCAAATCTATGTTGGACAGTTTTGTAGAATAATACTTTTTTAGGTTTCAAATTTCTGGGGTTTACAGATTTTCAGTGATATAACATTTCAAGATTAATTATTCAAGTTCGTGATATTTTAGGTGATCGTCATTTTTGATATTATAAGTGATCATCATTGCTGATGTACCAAGTGAGCATCCTTCTTGATGTTGCAAGTGATCATCATTGCTGATGTTCCAAGTGATCATCATTGGTGATGTTTCTCAAGTAGATCATCATTGGTGATGTTCCAAGTGATCATCTATCATGATACTCGAAGTAATCCTTACCAAATCCCTCACCCAACTTTTCAAAAGTTCAAACTCCAAATAGAATGTACCTCCCATTAAACAAAGCTAATTAGAAGGAATTATTTCCAGCAGAAAAATGAAGGAATTAGAAAAGAAAGAGAACGAAGGTCCTCGCAGAGGTATAATTTATCCGCATTATTGTTAGCCATAACCAGTTAGAACGACAAATAATGTGGTAACCCTATTTCGAGGTTGCACACGTGGTGCAGAGTTTAAATTGGAATGTGCCCGGGGGTGTCTCGTATGCAGTTAACAGGGGTTATATCCAAGCCCCGGATATTCTAGCTAACCACCGATTGCAGTTAACTTCGGCCACTATTTCAGCAACGGATGCAATGTTGGCATGTTCGAGAATTCGTTTTCTATTATCTTTCAAAATACCACGCTTCTGAGATCTGTCCATTACTAATATTCAAAGTTTTATTGTTATCAAATGTAGAATGCATCTTTACTCAATTTTTAGGATGAAGTTAATTCGAGTGGACTTAAACTTCGAACAGGTATCTCAATGACCATATACAGACCTCTCAGATGTTCTCTAGATTTTTCAACAAATTATTCTGAATATTCAAAATGATCTAACTTTACGTAACCCTTGAATGATACATCAAACCCTGCATCAGACAGCATTTCACCACATCAACAGTAGTTTTATAACATTACTCGACCTAACCTAACCTACGCCTTAAGGTCCATCAAACCCTGTACCAGACAGCTTTTTACCATCAACAGTTTTTCTGAACAGTAGTTTCCAACATTATTCGTAAAGTTGAAAAAAATGTACTCGCTTTGAAAGGTCCCCGATAATTAATAGAATGAGTTTAACCGTAGAAAATGTGCACATGCTCTCAAAATAAATTAACACTCCGGTCGGTTAATTTAAAACGAGGGTCTCGTCGCGAAGCGCACGACTTGCGGGGAATTTCGTTTTTTCTCCAGGTTCGCTTTCGACAAAGTTTGGTCCGACGGCGCGAACGTTGGACGAGCACTTTCGTGGCTTCCAAAGCCAATAAAGGTTCACCCGTTTAGCAGTCTTTCTCTGTCTTTCGTCGGCCGACTCGGGGCTCGGAACGTACGGGAGAAGGATAGAAAAGTTGCTAACAGGATCATTGCAGCGTGATAAGTGTACGTATTAAGTCCGGGTCGATAACCTTCGTGGCCGAGAGTCTCGAAATAAGAAAGGAACACGACCGCTCTTAGGAAGCTGCCCAAGTGCGACCGAACTTCTATTTGTTTTTCGAGCGGAATGGGAGATCCAGTTCGATTTATTTGCTGCTCACTTCGTATTACTTCTACTAAACTGCTCTGTGCCGTTTTCGGGTTACCCGGCGAATTTCTCTTTCACTTTCTATCGGACGAGGGGAACATTGTTGCGTAATATACTCTAACCTAATGTCGATAATAAAGTCGAAATTTTATTCGTGGAGGTATACGTTGATGTAAGTGAATTCATTTTCATTCAGCTTTTGGTAATAGAATTAGTAAATTTTAGTAAAGGGTTTTTGTGTAGACTAGAGGAGATAAAATTGGGAGATACGAGTAAGTAAAATTATTAGAAGAGTCTTCATATAGCAAGTATAATAAGAAAATTAGGAAACTTACCGATATCCTTGGTACCACCCCATGTTCCCAGTTGCGCCTGCCGTGCTAATTTAGACAACTCGTCCACGTAGACCCGGGATGCTGCTGCAGCACCTGGAAAATAATGAAACACGCTCGAAATATAGCCAGACCGAACACCAGGTGTACGTATTTTCTATATTTTTCTGTTTTCCTTGCCGCGCTACTTCGCCGATAATTCAACGCTTCGCCTCCACCACTTTTTCTTTAATTAAAACGGGATAATATACGAGCTCTTAATCGTATGGAAATTTCGATCTAGTCCCCGGGAAAACAGATCGGTTTAATTTCCTCCGGGAATTGTTCAACAATCGTGCGTTTGTTAACTTTTTACTCCTTCCTGCTATACATTATCACTTCCATCGTACCTATTTTTCTTTATACTTCATAATCTTGTTATTAGAACATTTGCAATCTCATACATTTCTTCTACAATTTTGGAAATTATTCGGAAACTTGATAATTTGTGTATTTTCAAATATTCAGAAATTTTTGTATATTTTTCAATAGTTCAAGGATGTTCTATTTTATGAATACAATATTTTTCTCATTCAAAGTGAACCAATTCGAATTTTCCATAAAAGGCACTAATTTGTTGTACACATAAAAATTGCAAAATTCCAAGTATTCTTGCAATCTCCATATTCGTCTATTTATTGTATTTTTTATCTAAAGTTCTCATGTAATATATCCGATTGCAAAAGTTTGCACACTCGATTGCATTAAGAGGAAGTTGAACCGAGTGGAAGTCGTCGGTTACTTAAACAACTTCGAAACCGACTCCACGAGCGCAGAAAAGATTAAAGTAGAGGGTGCGACTTAATACCGGAGCTTTTCGGTAGCTTAACGCATTGGTATTCGGCGGAGGTGTTCTTCTAATGCCATGCTTTTGTCTCAACAGGGGTGAATAGAAAGGACGAGCGATTTTCTTCGAAGAAAACGTAATGGCTGGACCGGATCAGTCTCGTTGTATTTTTTTTTCCTCCTCTTTTTATCTTTCGATCTGCCGGAAAAGTCCTTCCACGGAAACTTGGAAGGGTGAAACAAGATAGGGGATGATTCGGAACAATGTGCTCGAAAAAAAATTACGATTTCCTCAGCTTTGTTCGTCAATTTCACGCTAGCTGTTCTCCTCGAAAATGAAAAACACTGTTTTCTCGAAATTACTTCTCCTGGGAGGATTAACGAACGTACCAAATTTGGGGTAATTTTCTGAAATTACTCTTTAAAAAACTTTAAACTCACAAGAGATACTAGTAGAATTTTGTGCAATTTTTTCTTCTTGTTAATTTATCTTGAAGGACGATTCTTGAACCTTATCTTACCCTGTTAATAATTCATCTTGAACAATGTCTAACAATTTCAATTAACTTTGCAACATCATAAATTAATATTTTGTAAGACTTTATTTTTAAAATTGTAAATATACTTCTAGGGGTTGTTATGACCCCTCGCAATTTGTTCCAAGTTTGAAAAGGTTTTATATTCATAAACGGGTGCTTAAAAAGTAACCCCCGAAAGAGCATTGATTCGATAAAAGTAAACACCTAAAACTTTTCTCCGTTGAATGGCAGCTCTTTGGGCGTTCGCATCGTTACAATTAAATCCGAAGAGTCCACTTTTCTGTCGGAAGAACACAGGGTTGATCTTGAAAGAGAACGATCCGCAGCGAGTTTGCCGTAAAACAACCCCTACGCTTCTATACAGAGCCGTTCTTTTCGAGATACACCACGTTCCTATCCTGCCACTCTTGTCCGACCTTTTATTCCCTCTTTTCCGTCTTTTTTTCTGTGCCACGGTGGCCAGTTACGAACCATACAACCCCGTATTTATGAGGGATTCCCTGTACGCTGTAGGAAACAGGGTGCACACCACCAATTTCCACCGATCCACCCCTCTCAGTGTTCTTCCCTAGGACCGTCCCAATTTTTCTGCCCCATAGCTTTTAACGAGGAGCTTTCGTGGGAAATGATCGTTCTTTATTGATAACCAGACCACTTCTAACAGCATTTTTATTCGCTCTGCACGAGTTTACTTTTTCACCTCCAATTTCTCGTTCAACGGTAAACGGGTAATTGCACTCGATGTATGAAGAAAAGTTAATGAAGCTATGCGCAATCGTTCATAAAACGCCGGTAGAACCGAACGATGCAATCCAACGATATCGTATATGCTCTTTACACTCGTTGCGTACCTAACGTTCACATATCAATTTCATGAATAAACTTTTAATTAATTCGATAATACTTCTTTTCATTTCGGAGGTATTTTATTACCGCTACACCACATTTTTGATATATAACTCATTTATTTATGTATTTAATATATTAATTATAATTTATATATTTATATGTTCGTCAGCTTATCACCTTCGAGCAAGTATATTTTACTGTAGCAATTTTCTTGAAATTTTTATGCCTCTAAATTTTGGAATTTTGTGTCTCTAAATTTTAATATTCAAAGATTGATTTTATAAATTTACCAAATCGTGTATCCTGAAATATCTGAAGTGTGTGACGTAATAAAAGAGAAGACGGCGATCAAGTGTGAAATATTCACGGTTCGTTATCGAGACAAGGGAAATTATATCGAGACGTAATCAAAGAAAGCAGTTTTATACGTTTCCATCTAAATGGACTGATCGATTTTCCCAAGAGGAAAGAGCGAAGCGCAGACCCATCGTATTTACATTCGTTGGGAAATGTAATTTCGAGGAACCGATCGATCTAGTTTTATTCGTCGAAAGTTTGTCGCGAAGCTTAATCTTCAATTATCAGCCAATATCGAGAGGGGACAAAATGAAATTGTAATAATCGAGAGAATCCGACTTCTATCCTTAATTCGAATCTGAGTAGAATATTGTACGAAAAGCAATCACGCTTCTGTCGTCAAACAAAAGGTTCAAACTTTCAACCCTCAGATTTCTTTCTAAATTCCAAATTTTCAAGTCCTTAAAATTTTGCAAATTTTAATCTTTAAAAAATTTCCCAGATAAATCACCCTGTGTAAAAATCTAATTTCTGAAATTTCACCTTATCTACCCCTTTTATTTCAGAATATATTAACGCTATTAAAGGTATTTAAGCTGCAGCACGAGTAAAATATGCTTCACGACAGAGTGAACATAACCCGAAAAACGTTCGCCACAAATTATGCAGGTGAAACAAAAACCGATAAAGCACGGTGCAGTAATACGTTAAAATAAACGTATTAAAGTCGAGGGTAATCGAAGGTGTATTAGGAGAAAAATCTCGGTCGTCCAATTTGCATGAAAAAAAGAAGGGGTGGGGAAGAGGGATCGTTCTCGTGGGGCGAAATCATTCGGAATCCGATCCGGAAAGGATGTCGAGAAAAGGGTCCTGGGGTGAGAAATTTTCAGCAACGATCCCTGCGCGGAAATGAAGCGGAAAAGAGACGCGCGTAATCAAGCGGATGTCGACGCGGAATTTCGAAGAGGGCAACCCCACGATACCGGGCGCGTACCTTTCGAATATGACACGAGGGAAGCAGATTTTCAGGGTATTAGCAACCCCTCCGGTAACCACCGACAGCTCCGCGCGTTTCTTTTATCGCCGTACGTGAATTCCGACCTTACGGCAAAACCTCCGCATGAATGCCGACTACTCAGACATCGCCAACTTTCGTCTTTTTTCGCTTCCTTCCTTCCTTTCGTTCGCTTCATTTCAGTTTCACCTCTCGCCATTTTCCCGCGTAAAAACGCGTCTCGCTACCTCGATGACTGCACTCAACATTTTCCCCATTACTACGTTCTTTAATTTCGGAATCTACGTGTTCCGATCTAAGGGTTTCGGAGATGGAGATCTACGGATCTAGAGGGTCTAGGCTTCGAGGGAGTTTGGAACTGAGAGATATCTAAAAGTCGAAAATCTTGAAAATCCATAAATTATTAGAAACTTGTAAATTTGTAAGATTCGCAGATTCTCGAGATGTTTCGAGCGTCAGTATCACGCTGAAAACCATTTCAAAACAATTTCGAGCCTTAAAGAATGATTTCTTCCCGTGTCGACGATGAAGAACCGGGGTAATTACAGTCACCGGTGAAAGGGTTGAGGGAAAACAGCCGGCGCAATCGAAACCTTCCCCGATAGGGACGTCGTATTAAATCGCGCGCTCGAGGACGGGCTAATTAAGCATGATCTGGTGGCGCGTTATGCATTCTACGCGTCCCGACGCGACGCCAGGCGTATTACCTCGAATTCTCGATGGCTTAACAAAAACCCTCCGTCCCGTTCTCATTCGTCCGTGAACATTGTAACGAGATGTAGTTGTGAAAAACGAAGCTTCTCGTCATAAAGATGAGACGTAGGGTGGGTAAACAGCAAAGGGGTTCTGAAAGGACGCGACTGAATCGGATTCGTCGTCAACTAATTCGTTTCAAAAACCGGAGGCGACGGAGCCAGTCAATTAGTACCTTCCGCTCGCTGTTCGCTCGAACGACGCGAGAGGAATCTCGATCCTGGGGGAAACTCTCTACGAAATACTACATTTTCCACCCTTCTTATTCCTTATTTAGTAACTCGTTATTTTCTCTTATTTTTCGAAATCATCTTTCGGATCACTTATTTGAAACATCTTCGCTAGCAAATAATTCGCCTAGGATGGAATTTTATAATTATGTATAAGTATGATTATAATTTATATGTGAAGACATCATGTTCATCACTAGCTCATGTTCGTCACAATTGTATCTGAACAGTGCGTCACGAGTGCGTCACGATATTGTAGGTTAACCTTGAACATTAAATTAACCGTCACCCATAACTATACATTCCTGAACGTCCCTAAATGAAACGTTCCGGGGAAGTAAGAATATGAAGGAAAGTAGGTTTCAGCGACGTGAACAGAGGATTTGCAAACGGCAACAAAATCTAAACGGAGAAGCTGACAAGATCGGTTCACCCGGGTTGAAAAGTCGAATGGTTAATTGAGGAGAAAAGCACGGATGAAGAGTTGATGGCTCGCAAACGCGTTCCGCGAGCGTTTCGATTCACAGCCGGTTCGTTTGTCTATTAACAGGCTAGACAGTGAAACGAGGCTTTAAGAGACTCGACGAGAAGAAAAAAGAAAGAAGAGGTCGTTCGCGAGAACCGCCGCGGGTCTTCTCTTTTTCACTCTCTTTTGGAGAAAAGTCGAGGGACGAGTGTTCGTTCGTGTCGGCCGGCGAACGAGAAGAAACGAACGAGGAGAAACAAGAGGGTATTTTTTCAAATGAAATTTCTCGCACCGTGGGATAGACGGAAGGGTGGTCTCGCGGCTTACTTCGAAACAATAAATAAAAGACACGGGTGCACCCCCGCTGGAAACAACGGGGCCCTCACCCCGTAACGAGTAACGCCGTGTCGAGCTGAAAACCGTACAGGCTCGTGTTCGCGTTCAAGAGTACCATAATTTACGCTTCGCTCGTTCCCTCCTCGCGTGTACATAACCTCTACGAATGAAGCATAAATTCAGCCGCGCCTTTTTCGCATCCTTTCTCTGTCTTGGATCCGCAGGAAGCTCGACGTTTAGCTACGGGAAAACCGCTCGCTGAATGTAACAGGGATGTTACCGTGCTCTGTTTGTTCGCCTACGAGTGTTAATTTGGTTAACGCTCGATGTGCTCTCGGGTGAGAGCAATGTGTTTAATCTAGTTTCTATTTTATTCTACCGTGGAGCTGGGGGCAATATGAGTACGAACTTTGTTACTTGCAATTTTACAATTGGGGTGGCTAGTACTTTGCCTACTTTACTACTTGCAAGTCTACAGTGTTCGCGATTCTTTGATTACAGAGTTCGGAATTAGTGAGATTGCAAGTTTTTCATTTTTAAATTGTGAAGTGTTGGAAATTTCGGGTTTGTCGTTGAGTATGCAAATAACTGGAAATTGAAGCTTAATAAAATTTCGAGTACAGCTGACGCACGAGTGCGTCACGAGTCAGACAAAATAGTGCAAGGGGTAAATGTGTATACATGAAAATTATTTTTGTGAGTTCTCGAAAGATTTTCCATAGGTAACGAGTTTACCAGATAAATCCTTCTTTAACATGGCGAAATAAGGCAATCTGTATTCATAGTTGTCGCGATACTTTGTATTCGTTTTTCTCTTATCCACGAAGGAAAAATTTAATTTAAGTTGACAGAGCGTCCGTGAAACTTTCAGCCTCGCAAATACTTAATTGCGGTAACTACGATAATTGAAGAATTTTATTTGTCCCGTCATGAAAATATCGTTTCTTACAAAGCAGAAAATTGAATAGCGTGTTTCCACGGTCCTTCCTTAAACTCCGATGTTTATCGTTGTCCAAGTTAACCCTATGAAAACCGTAATGCCCGCATTTTTTACGCTCTTTATTCCCAACACACCTTCGTTCTCTTACGGTCGATAAATAACGCGTTTTAAAACAAGCTGAAAAGTGGCGGAAAAAGTGGTCTCAAGCTTCTCTCGACCGAAAGAAAACACGAAAATAATGGTGAAACATTAATAGTACTCTTTCACGTTGCATAAATCCGTAAACACATCATTCTGCTTACGTTGATCTCATTTACCCCGCATTTTTATCGTTCCGTTTCTGCATTCACTGCGCATCAAACTTTTATCTCCGCGTTTATTTCACTCTATAAAGACTTTGCATAAAGACTGAAATTTCTTGTCACTTCAATTCGTAATTTTACCACGTCTCTACAATTACTGTCGTAATTTAAGTAAAACGGAGGTTCTCAAGAAGTTCACAATAAAATTCATTTTCTGACATTTTCACTAAATTCCATGAAAATCTTGACGATCCTAAATAATCCTAGACCAGTCATTTCATAAGTAGATATTCTAAATAATAGAGGTTAGAAGCACCGTAAAGAGGAAGCTAAATAATCCCGTTATCTGTGGCGCGGTTGATCGCCGCAAAATTTCCTCCTCATCGAAATCTAACTGGACCATCGCTTTAATTCCAGGGAACTATGCACGGTATCCCGTGTAGCGGAAGAAAATGAAATTACAAAGACACAGTGGCCTAACCGCTGGCAATGAATAATTTCAAACAGTTGCTCAACGTTCCGGGCCATTTTCACGTTAGAACTTTGAGCTTTAGGTCCGTGGATTATTCCGTAACAGCAAGTGTAGCGGAAACACTTCTGCCGTTTCTCCGGCGAACTTTTGCGTTTATTGTTATCCAGCTTAATGCCGAGCTTCTCGCGCGTTCTGGGAACACACCGAATCCCGCTGCGACCACGATCACCGTTTCGTTTCCTTTACTTTTACCGCGATTCTGTATCTCCGCATCTCGTTCGTATTTGGAACAGACAAGTTGCCTTGCAATTCGATTCTCGTTCGGCTTGAGGTTCGCTTTGGCAAAGAGGATTATTAAATTCTGTCGAGGTAGAACGTGTTTCACTTATTTTAAGGCGAATTTGCAGATTTTATTAGTAGTTTCAGGCAGAGTAGGTACACTATTTCGCTTGTTTTTGAGAAGACAATAAGCAGATGTGAACAAATAGACACTTGTATACAAAGTGGAGTAGGTATACTACTTGCACTCAAGCTACACATGACGCATTCAACCTATGAATGACGCACTCAAATTACACATGACGCACTCAGCCCACACATGATGCACTCAAGCTATAAATGACGCACTGAACCTACACATGACGCACTAAAGCTACAAGTGACACACTGAAGATGCAAGTGTTGTCCTAAACAACATAGAAAAATTGTCCCAAACAACATGATTGCCCTTTTCTCCACAATTTTCACCTTGCACCCCAAAATCACATGATTTATCGAACGATCCACACCCCAAATCAACGGATCCATTTCTCAAGCAAGAATGCGCAGCATCTGCTTTCGTTGATTCCACGCCGAAGGGAAACGAGACGACTAGAAACAGGGTAGAAACGCTGAGCAACCCCAGGAATAGCCCACCTCCTTGTTTGCGGGCAACCTAGCGTGGGGCATAGTCAGCTTCGTCTTAGAAGCAAAGGCGATCTGGAACCGGTTCGATAGCGAACGATTTCGTCTCTCTTGAAGTTCGGTAGCCAAAGGATCCGTGGACAGTGTCTTCGAGCTGTCTATCTTGTCCGAGTTGTTCCCAAAGCCAACCAATCATCCTTCGTCTTCGTTCTGTCCTCAACTATCGAGAAAGTTTCGCCCACAGAAATGGACGTGTCCTCGGCTCTGATGGATCAACCTCCAATCGAGATCTCCGGGACCTTCGATATCGAGTTAGAGACCAGCTGGACATTTCTGGCAGTTGCTTTACACCGGACATTGTTATTCTACTCGTGACTTGTGGACATTTTGTAATTCTTCGACGTTCTGCGTTATTACTTTCTTCGTGTTTAGATTCGTTGCTTTTTTGGAAGAGAATATTGGGTAGGCTCTTGAAGATATTGTTAGGTGTGTTGACGTGTTGAAAGTATTGTTGGAAGGCATGTTGACTTTTGGTGAAATGATCATTATCAATGAGGTCATCCCTTGTTCAAGGACTATTTTTGCTAACAATTCATTTGTAATTTCAATATGAAATTATATTTCTGAGATGTGATAACCTGCACAACTGTGATAAACTAGAAGTAAGATGTAGATTTTGTAAAAGTCATCATATTAGTCTTACACCATTTTGATAGTTTCATAAAAAATATTGCTCCAGATGTTGCAGAGTTTTTATGATCATCGTTAGTGTACGAAGAACTTTTAACCTCTACTTTAATAACTAGATCAATATCTTGATTAAAGAGCACCCGAACCTTGACGAACGTCACTGCATTAGAACATGAAATACGTTTAACCTCTATCTTGATCAAGAATTACTCTTAATTTAACGGACCTTTCAAGAAACTCCATTAGAACATAAAAGACTTCTACTTTGACAAGTCGATAAAAAATATTGCCATAGTTTATGCAGAGCTTTCAGAAATGTTGAAAGATGAGGGTCGTCTTAAGCGTTTGATAGAAGAATATGAAAAAAGACCGATACGTTGACAACAGATTTTCCACGATTCAAATCGAGAAACACAGTTCTAGCAGTGCAATTTCACGGGCAAACGAGTCAGCCGTGAAATGAAAAGCCCTGCTAGAAGCGACGAAAGGTACAATTGAAACCGTTGACGTGTTCGGTGGCTGCATAACGAGAGCCATTCCTCAAGCACGAAACTTTTGCTGAAATAAATGGCGTCGATGCGTTCCTTTTTTCTTCTTTCCGTTCCCGATCCGTCCTCGACTGTTCCGCAGTCTCGATTCCAGCTACGCTCGTCAAAACCCCGTCGATTCGACGATCGTAATATCGATTTTACGCAATAAATAAGAGTACACAGAGGTGACAAGGAATTCCTGCGAATTTCGTTCTGGTTTCAACTCGGCCATTGTGAAATGTTAATAATTGCCGAAATATTTATTTCATGGGAAGCTTGAAAATTTTGGAAAATTGGTGGGGATTGTAGGGAATTGGAAAATTAGAAAGACAGGAAATTGGGAAATTGGAAAATTCAGAGTCTATAATTTGGAGAATTGGATGATTAGGAAATTAGAGTGCTGGGAAATTAGAAAATTTACCACTTGGAAAATTGGGACATTAGGAAATTGGAAATTTGAAAATTGGAAAATTATCAAATAGAAAGTCGATATAAATATCCATCATCACCCCAATACGATTAAGTCGTATATCAGAACCCACTAATTAGATCTCGTATTAAATCCCGAACAACCCCGAACGCACATGAATCTTGCTATTATCGACGCTTTTTTTTGCAGTTATATTTCCACACACGATGCAAGTCACGTATAGAAGCAATATTGTTTTCCGTGTAATATACTCGATACGAGGATCCCATAAATCACCGTGCAGCCTTCGTGAACGGAAGACTAAAGCAAGTCGCATCGAGCTGTCGATGTTCAGATCAAAAAATCCATTTTTCACGATTTAATACAGCTTGGTACGAGAGTCTTGGCTGGGTAACAGCTGCCGACATCTGCAACCTTCCTGTAATATGGCGGAGTAAAATTCGAATATCAAATGTGTGCATATGAATGCGGCTGAAGCGAGCGCATTTGTAAACAGAGAACGAAAACCCTGAATTTACCAGCTCTGTTCAAGATTTATACAAGATCGTAACTTATAAAATTAATCGAAAATGTGTGGTCTTCAGAATTCACGAAGTTGAATCGAAGATAAATTGTTAAACTGAAGTTTTCGAACTCGTTGACAAAAATTAATCTAGGCGTACAATTTATCGCGAATTTATGTTCGAACGATAAAATACGTTAAATTCTATTTGAACAACGCGCATGCGAAACAGTTGATACGGCACCCTCGCTGCATCGGGAACACCATAAATTTCCTTTCCAGTGGAAAAATAATAAATGATATGGTAGACAGCTTGTAAAACGCGCGACTAGGCTCGAAATAAAGCGCGAACAGACGGGTAAGAAGGGATTCTCTTGTTTCAACGGGAAGTTTCTTAAGGAACGAACGGATTTACACGTGAAACTTCACACTTCGCCCGGTGAAACAGCGGTAGAGGAGAAACTTAGTTTTCCGCTTCGTTGCTCGTAAAAATTTTAATACGGTCCCTACAACTTCCCCGCGCCTCTTACCGCGGTATTCTAATAATAAGAATACCGGTTGAAACTTTTCATTCGGTTTGTTATTTTTCCAACAGGAATATTCAACGACTTGTCCGAACTTCCTTTTAACCTCTTAACTCCCGCATTTTTATAACTTTGAATAATCAACATTCCACCGCTATCTGGAGCGTTCCTAATGTTTCTTAACGTTCACATATTTCATGTTTTAATTCTTTCCACTCGCAATCATCGGTTTGCGTGTACAAAATGCAAATGACGAGAATCAGGATTTTCAACAAGTGAATATAAGTGGACTGGATCTGCACTCAAACCACACATGACGCACTCAAGCTACAGATGACGCACTCAAATTACACATGACACACTCAAGCCAAGTCTTGCCGCTACGGGTAAAGAATTTGAAAGTACAAATGAAAATAAATTGTTGAAGTATCGATAGAAGCTTATGAGGTCTAAGAGTTGATTTTCCAAGACATCATCGTTTATCGTTATCGCCAGCGAGAAGTTTCGACGAGTTGATTACTTGTCGGTGTTTATCGTGGCCCGTTACGAGCTGCTGAACGAGTAGAAACGCTTGCCCTTGCTTCCTAAGATTAATGCAGATTAATGGAAATCTTCGATACCGAAAAGTTTTCCTATTACCTCGCTAACAACCGTTATTCTCTAGCGGAAAAGTCGCGCAACTTCTGACGCTTCTTTCCGACCGTAAAGATCCTCACCCTTTTGTTGCTTCTTCCTCCGAACGAAATTACACCCTTGCCAAATTATGATAATCAACGGAATAATAACGGCGGCTGATAGTTCTACACGTTCTCTTGTGGAGTACTAGATTATTCCCATCCGTGCTATTATCTAGTGTTTAATCGCCATGGGTTTCTAATATTATTCTGTATTAATTGAAAGAAATAGAATTTGAGAAATTAACCAATTTTAACCCAAAAGAATGTGAAGAAATTAGGAAACTAAATTTGCAAATTTCTGAAATTTTCAAACGTAAAGATCTAGAAAATATCCCAAACTATAACCCTGAATAATGAAAACTAACATTAAATTATATATCAGCCCAGCGCATTTACTTGAAATAAGAACATGAATTTACAATAGGATTTTAATTTTTCAAAGGTTCCAACAGATTTTATCTTTCTATAATATTCCAGGCATTCTGTAATATTTGCAGCTTTTCTTGACAGTCAAAGTGTTTTCGCTTCGAGGAAGAACACGAAGAACAGAATGTGCGAGCAGGTCTGCAAACATGAAAGGTAAACAAGAAACAGGAAGCTTTTTCTGCTTTACAGCCAATATTAGTTTGCGCTTCTCCGGTACAAATCCTGTTGGCCTTGCATCAAATAGAACTTTAACGATTTCGTATCTTGAATAATATTTTTAATACCGTTACACGTAGTTGACTCTGTATTTATTTTCCTCCGTGTACAACACGCGAAATTTAGTCGTTTAAATTTATAAGTGGAGGTATTTAGAAATTTGGAGATTGGAAAATTTTAGGATTGTGAGAATTCGGAAACTTGAGAAATTACAAAATTTACGAATACAGAAATTACAGACGTAAAAATTTGCAAATTAGGGTTTTTAGGAAAATATGTAGAAACCTAGAAATAAAATTTCCAAAATGGCATAATGCACTAGGGATCTTCAAAATGGAGCACTGCATAAAAATCAGTGAGTAATAAAACCATATTCCATAATCGAATTTTTGGAAGGATCGAAGACCGATTCCGCAGACGGCGGGTCAATTATGTCACGTCGAGGGTGGGCAGCTTTAATACAGAATAAGGAGAACGAGGAGGACGAAGACCTCAACGTCGTCGGGATAGTCAAGGGTGGATGCCAGCACGTCGGGAAATGCTATGCGACGTCGAAGGGGTAGAGATCAAGTAACCCCCGAATTCCAACCACCCTTCCTACGCTTCGCGATAAGCCACGCTACTCGTTTGAGCGTGTCATACGCAATAACACACACGGCGGCACCTTTTCTTCGTTTCTTTGCTTTGTAACGCGACTTCCGCTTGAAATCAGTGCTCGTTCTTATTCCAAATGGGGTTACCGTTTCAATAGTCGGAGGGTTGCTATCCATTTTTAACCCCTCGAAGCTTTTGCGCTGCTGCCAAACTACGAAATTACACATTTTTATAAAATTCAGTTAACGCATTTTAATACACATGTGTACATAATACACGTATGGTCTCACGTTCGACAAATTTCGGTAACAAAATTTCAATTAACGCATATATCATTTTAATATACATATAATACACATGATACACATATGAATATAATACATATACATATGTAACGTTTGACAAATTTCGATAACAAAATTCAATTAAAGCATACATCATTTTAATGCACATATGATATACATATGTACATAATACAATTCACACGTGACAAAAATATTTCCCTAAAGTGTTTCATAAATTACTCATCTATAGTAATCGAGTGTTCATCCATGAAGTATAAATTTTAAAATAACCAAAAGGGGTACGAATACAATAATGATAAAAGATCATACAAACCCTTTGAAATTGGTGAATTCAGTCACGTTCGGCCGTAAGCGTGTAAGGGATGAAAAAGCTGTTTCCTGAAGGGAGGGCCACGAATTAAGAGGTGTCACTTAATTGACAGCCTTCTCGGTATGCTTCTGTCATTTATTCTTCTAGGGCGAAACATTGTCTACCCTTTATCGCGGCGTGATTGTCTTCGGTGATTACGGTTTCGGGGGTTGTTTGCATTTAGGAAGCCATCAACGCTTAATCGCATTCCTTCTCGCCCGGGGAGATTGGAAGTTTCGGGGGGAAACGCTTCCGCAACTTGCTGCATTTACATCGTGCGAGCTAAATAGGCTTCTCCGAGGGATTGGGCGGGAAAAAAGCAATGAGAATTTCGTCACTTCATGCGGACAAATTCAATCGTCGAACAACTACCAATTTTCATTCAATTATTGATACGTTTCGACTTCCACCATTTTCTCGGTTTTATTACATATATTATATATATAAAGTGTATTTATATTTCATGTAAATTATAGCTTCTATGTTCTACAGAATTCATAATATTTTGCATTGTGTGTAAATTGACCGTACGTGTTACATATATAAATCAAGCATGTGTGTCATTTTTTAATTCATGTCAATACAATTTTAATTCATTTTATTTTGAACATATACATAAATTAATATCCTTTCAATTTCATATAATAGAAAATAAATTTTTTCTCAGTGATACAATTTTAAAAAATCTTCCCTTACGAGTCCCTGATTATTCAAGAATTTCCTCGACGAATTTTACCGAAGAATATCAAACTAATTCGAAATAATACAAGTTTCTTGATCCGGCACCGGTTATATAAAATGAAGTTCAAGGTTCAATTTTCCATCCCCTCCAGTTATCGTTCGTTTCTCGCGCGGGATGCAAAGTTAATCAGAAATCTGTTGAAAGAGCCGAACGTTAATTGAAATGTGTCTGGCGCGAGCGTAACCGTAGCCAGACACTCGAAACTTCTCTCGCGAAAGAAGAGAAAATTCGATAAACCACAATGGCAAAACTCGTCGGGGGACCATTTTCGTTCCTCGTCGCGGCGGTAACTTCCTTTAAAGTCAGAGTGTACCTACCCTCGCATCGAGCAGGGGGGTCCATAAAAGAAAAGGGAAGGAAGTAAGGGGTTGGCGAGTGTCGCGAAAAACTTTGGTCGCGTTAAAACGAGCCCTCCGCCGCGCATAATTAAGACCAATTAATATTCGTGCCTCGTACTCGACCCCCACCGAGAAACGGTTACTTGTTCTCGTCAATCTCGCAATAACTATCGACTATGAATAAATTACGCTAAATACGCCATTCGCGAATACCATTCATTTCCAAAGGGTTGAAGCTCTTTTAATTTATGTTCACTCGTCACGATTTTCACGTTGTAATTCTGCTTTCTTTAATTCTTCTGTTAATAGTTAGCGAGTAATATAACAAGAACAATTAATTATTCATTTACAAGGGTTCTTATTTGAAGCTAATCTCATTCTACAAAAGAAATATTTATTACAAAACGTAAAATATACTTGGGATAAATGACAGAGCTTATACAGGTATTTTAGACATTTATGAGAATTATAAATTAACTATCAATTTAGTTTATTTTATAAGAATTTTGAACATCCTAAATTAGTTCGATTTTAGCTCTGCAAATGATCTCTGAAAAATAACCCCTAAAACTGCTACGTCATAAAAGGAGATATTTCTAGCGGTCTAATCAATATTTCTTTTAAATTGGACATTGATAATGGTAGTTGGTAGAAGTATCCATCGTGTCGAACACGAGTGTACACGATGTTTCGTAGAGTCTTGCGAGGAAAAATCCGGAGGGTAGTAACAGGAAATCCTAAATCATCCCCTATTGCAGCCCCAGCTTTCCGTGTTTCCCTTTCTGATTCTTATTCGCCTACTCGACGGTTCTCTTGGTGGTATCCCCGTGCAACGATTGTAAGTCGATATATCGTTTACGAGAAACCAGTTCCTTCGAGCATTTCTGAATATCTCTGATATTTTCGTGCGCGAGCTTGTCTCGTCTTATCCCGATTCAAATCCTCCTAGCGAGAATCTTGAGCAACAATTCCCTTGAAAAATTGCCCGCTATTAAATATGAAAGAGGATAAATAATCTATTTCAATTTCGGGGAGTACGAAGAAAATTGCTTCTCGGATGTTTTCATAAAAAAACAAAACGTATTCAGCTTCATAATCACAATCGTTTATCAATAAAAAATAGGTACTCGTTCATTTGAGTAAAGTCATTTTCATGAGAGGTCACAAGCTCCTCGTCTCATTCGCAAGAAGAAATTACAATCATATATCATATGTGAAATTAAACTTGGATCTGAAAAAGTGTTCTACTACGTCGCAAAGCTTGAAAACCTCTGAGTCATCCTGTCAGAATAAAAATGCCGATTTTGTCGGGTTGAAGACGTTCAAGACGTCGCATATGTGGCGCATATGACATTAAAGATCAGTCGAAAAGATGTCATGAAACGTAACGGCTAGATATATCATGCTGACATTGAAAATAAAGCGTTCTGGAATCAATTTGAAGCCCTTTTGTAGAAGGCACTTAAACCGAAGCAAAAGAGGCTGTTCCAGCGGCACAAATATCACGGTAACCCATAGTCCGCCATTCTTTCTCCATTTCGAATCAGTTTGCACCCCCTGACCTTCCGTCAGCGCGTCTAGCGTCGAAGATATACGACGAAACGGTACTTTTCCAACCCTCGTTCTCTATGGGTCCCCGTAGCAAACCAGACGAGCGTTTCTCTCCCCATTATTTGCGCGTCTACTCGTTGGACCCCAACAGCCTAACAATACCGCAATTGTGGAGTTCGCAGTAATATCGTTACACTCGCATTTGCTTGCGAACAGACTGTCACGTACTTCCGATGAATCATTCCCACCATCGAGCCCCCACCTCTCGACTCATCTCCCTTGTAGTTTTTTCCTTTTCATCATTGAAATTGCCACGAGCACCCAGGATTTGTTTACCTGACGGCTCGTTTGTTCAACTTGTTTCGTTATTTTATTTGCACTGGTGTCCGCGCTGCTGAACCGCGAACTTTTAACAAAATGTTTGGCCAGCATTCTACTTTATTATTTGCGGATTATTATACGGTACTTTGATCTGGTTAGGGGAGATATGGAAGTTTAGGAATTTGGAAGATTTTGGAAGTTTAAGAGTTTTAGGATTTCTGAATCTGGGGATTTGAGAAGATAGGTATTTGAGAAATTGGGGGTTGGAGAGCTTGGTAACTTTGAGTATTCGGATTTGATAGTTTACGAATTTGACAATTTGCAAATTTGGGACCTGGGGATTTAGGGATCTAGAAAACTAACAGCTTATCGCAAAATCCGCTAAAAGTGCAATAAAGCGATATTAAACTTGAATAGTAAAAATCGAGCGTAAGCTCGAAAGCAATTAGAAATGCATATTAAACCCGAATCGAATTTTCGATCGGATTGAAATGAAAAGCTGAAAAATAACAAAAGAGCGAATTCCGTCATTGACAAAAGATATTCGAGAGAAAAATGGAAACATGAGACAGTATCGTTCGAGAACAGTGACCACCCGTTTCGGGGTGGTTGACACGAAGACAGGAGGGGAAAAAGTGTCACGAGTAGAACGAATGTTGAGAACGAAACGTAAACTTTATTCCGGACAATACCGGCTGTCAGCGTACTATTTTATTATTTTCAGCGAAGCGAGCGTCAGTCTTCCTGCTGCTGTTAGCCCCCGGGCAACCCTCGCCCGCTTGCAGACGCTTTTAATTTCGTTATTCTGTCACCTCCCTGAAGCCTTCGTTTTTTTTTCCGGACCCGCAATTTCTTCCTTCTGCGGCTCCGCAAGACAATCGGGGATCGACAAATCAGTTTAATCGCTTCGACGAATTACACCCTTTTGTGCGGAGGACCTTCTAAGGGTGAGAATTGCTCGTTACTATTTTGTAGTAAATCACATTCTTCTAATTACTTTATTTTTATTCAGTTCGTGAAGTTATAGGATTTCTGTCTACTCTTAGGGGATGAAAATTGTCGAAATAGGACAACACGAACTCATGATAGGTAACTTTGTATAAAATATTTATGTAAAATTTTACACGAGTTTTTATACAACGTTACTCGTGTTTGGCGATAAGTGGATTAATCTTGATTCTTAGATATCTTCACTTCGTTCTTATATAACCTTATCTCTCCTGATTATTGATCAAGTCGATTTGATACAAGGTCACGTAATTAAATCAAAGAGATACAAGTATCGACATATTCGACGATAAATGAAATCGCAGAGTTAATCAAGGAACTCACCGGATAAAATCATGAATCGATATTGACATGCGATCTAAACGAGGCATTGTAAGATTACCGATATATCTGAAGCACTTTTAATTTCACCCCAATTCTCCTCTGCTGGCATAATCGTCTGCGAGGATGGATCCGTCTGGCATTGAAAGTCACTATAAACTCGCTAAGCGGACGAAGAATCAAAATCGTTTTCCCGTCAAATTCCCGACGATATTCGACGTTAAACCACTTGACTCGTTCGTCGAGGGATTCTTAATCGCTGGAGGGTTTGCATCGGAGGTGAAGGCAAAAAGAAAACGTCGCCGAGGAAACGAAAGGTATCGACGAGAAAAATCGCCGAAATCTCGATACCATTAAATACGATATTCCCGGGTTACTAACGTTCCGGAATAATTTACCTGGGAAAATGCTGGATATTGTTCCGGGCCATTAATATCGTTCAACCGGCAAATTGGATTATAGGGAATCCCTTTAGAGAGCGATAGAGCAGAACATTTTTCTTCTCGTAGGACAATCGTGGAATACTGAGAGACCTTTCGAATTTATCTTAGGAACGTTGTTTAATTTAAGGCTCTCTACATCTCTCTATTTTCCTGTATCTGCATAGACATTAATTTACGTCACAACGTAACTCTAGGTTTCTATGTGAGGTCCATGTGGATCCTTGTGACAGGTCTTTATGTCACATCCGTCATTATTCTATGTTTACACATCTCTGTATACCCAGATCCTTATGACAGACCCCTATGTGACCAGTATGTGACTCCTATGTGACTCCTGATCTCTAGGTCATCAGATACCTACGTCACTTTCTATGCTCCCAGATCCTCATATCATCAGATACCCATGTTTTCAGATTCTTATATCATCAGATACCTATGTTCCCAGATCCCTATATCATCACCTCTTGTTCTCTTTATCTCTAAGACCTAACTGTCTTCTAATACAGCTCTTCTAAGTAGACCTACTAAATTACCTAGACCCGTATATCTCATCATCCCTATATCACCGTCCCTATATTCCTAAACACAGTATCAACAAAATGGCCGTCTATTAGCTCAGTTACAATTGCTCAACGTCGACATAACGTTATTAAATCATGGCTCGTATAAACCCTCCTTTCAATTTCTTTACGCTAACAGGAATCTGTGTCGAGGTTTCTCATTTCTCTCTTAACGATTTCAATCCGTCGAAACAAACATTCTCGCGACAATAGCTTGCTCGAGCGAGTAGCGCAAAGCAAAGGCCTTTTGTTCGTTCATTGCAAGTCCAACGACTTCTTTCGCCGCATATTTATTAAACGCGAAAACTCTTTCATTTTTTTTTTTTTTTCTACCTCTTTATATTTCTTTCTTTTTGCGAAGGAACGTTTGCTCGGTTGTTTCCCAACGAGGAGACTGCGAGTGCTCGGCTTGCATTATGATAAAGCGACGGAAGGTATCTCCGGTGCTTTGTTCATTCAACGACACGAAAATTTGTTTAACTCGAGTAATTGTTGTTCTCCTACCGTCACCGTTCTGCTCTTATCAAGTCTCTTCCACCGACGTAATGCCTTTTGTCACGTGCCGCTAAATGACGTTAAGCAAATTAAACGTTGAGGTTATTTCCAGCTAACCTCCATTTCGAATCCCTCCGCGTATGAATGTGGTACTCGAAAAAATTTGATTTACACTAAAGGTAGGGGTTGATGGGGTAGTTAGAACACTGGGATGAAATTAATTTTTATGCAAGTTTTAATCACTTTTCTTTCGATTTAAAATTTATTTAGATTTCGAAATTTATATAAATTTGAAAATTATTTACATTTGAAATTTTCTCGTCTACCATAATTAGTTAATAGGATTATAGTTTTCTTTGTTTACTAGTGGAAAATGAGGAGCAATCACAAATTATCTTTCTTAAAATGAGAGATAAATTCAAATTATCCAAATATAATTGTATTCACAGTGTGTACAATTATTCACAAAGTATTGTTCAAATTGTGGATCAATACTGTAACGATCTGTAAATTCATTTTACAAGTGAATTGTATTTTTTGTCGAGGTTAAACATTAATTACCACGTAATGAAGTATAAATATTTCATCGGATATTGCCCAGTGAGTCTCTTTGCGAAGAGGCTATTAAACTGTCAGATGCCCAAGACTCTTTCTAACTTGTGAACTGTAATTTTCTCTTTTCAGCTGCTAGAGCACATGATTAATACTCGGGGTACATTAAAAAGTCGCGGGAAAACGATACGTTTGCGAAACCTCTGCAGATTCTGTAACAAACGACTTTTAAAGCAAAACACGATTCTTCTGCTGAAAAAATATGAAGATGTTTAAAAAGATACCGAAAACCAATGAATAAAAATGAGAAAGTGAATAAATTGCTTTCGCACGTAAATAGTAAAACGGAAGGATATAACATTAAGGAAATTCGATTTAATTAACCTTGGTACGACCAGTTAAGTGAATTCCTAATTAGCGCGTAATTGCAAATAGCGCCTTTTCTTCGGTCAAGTGGCGAAGAAGCATTTAAAGGGAAAAAGAGCAGCGTATTATTTGAATCTTGTAATTAAATGTTAATCTGCTGGAAGTTCGCTGCTTCTTTGTTCAATTAAATGTAGGTGGTGTCGTTAATCTACCAATGAACCAGTCGAAATCGTTTCGTAGAAAATAATTTCCGTCGACTCACGCGAGGTCCAAAAGAAGAAGAGGAAACAACCCTCGATAATTCTAAGTCAGCATACAGCAGGAGCCAGTAAGCAATAATATATCTTTCGGTAAAATAGCTCTTTTGTATCAAGAGAGAACAGTCGAGCAGAATGAAAAGCTCCGAATCCTTTCATCGTTACTGGGGATGAAACCTTGATATCATACGAATCTTTCTCCTATCCTGTCGATGAAAGGGTCTACTTTCTACTGTTCACCAACCAAAAATAATTGAATCTTCCTTACTTATTGGTCACCCTTCTGCTGGATACGTGGGTCCACTCCTCTGCATTTTATTCTATTTTGGAACCTTACTAAGGTCAATTAATTACAGTTAAAATTACTGATAACAGGAATTAAAATTCATTACTTTTCTTATCTCGTGTTGATATTCAAAATCTCATATCGTTCACATTTCATCCCTTTCGTCACAGTTATAATTGTACAATAGTAATACGTGGAACATGATATATGGAACATAATATGTGGAATAATAATATCATATCTGACAAATTGAAGCAAATTTACAGAACACTCACTGTACATCAAAAACTGTATTAACCTATTTGTACCCATGAGTATTTTTTTAAATGGGCAATGCTTTGTACTCATATGAGTACACTGGGAACACATGTGTACATATTTTATGAAAGTCACTCAAATGAGTATACTGGGTCTGGGTTAATATTATCAGAACTACTAATATTAAAAGAATTTTTCGTTAAATACGAAGGTACACTTTCAATACGAGAAAAGCGACTGGCAAAATGAATGCATTAGCCAGCAGAAAGAAACCGATTGCGAAAAAGTGGCGGAGAGATTGGATAATGGAAAGGGATGCTAAACATTTTTTTCACCTGCATGACCTAAAAAGTCGGAATTATTCAAGCTCTTTAACTCTCTTCAGAAGCGTGCATAATAGAATCTATAATGGCGCATCCTGAACTCCCTTAGGAGGTTCTTGAATCTTTTAAAGGGACTGATTGCTTTTACGTTTCACCCTCGCACGTGTTCGCCCTTCCATTCGGATAAATACTTCGTCGAAAGCGGTAGCTGACACTTGCCTCTTTTTTTCTCTCCTCCCCCGAGAAGAAGGAGGAGATGTCACGAAGAGAAAATCGGAGAAAATTCAGAGGTTCGACGGGGTTCGAAGAGGATAAAAAGTGTTTTTACGAAATCCTCCGCTTACTAGCCAGATCTTGACAGCTTTCGAACGGCACTGCACTGTCCGCTCTATTTTCGATAACGGAACCTGTCGCGATACACTGCAAATCGTACGTTTTATCTTCTCATTGCTTTTCTACCTCCTGCATTTTTCTGCTGGAATAATTTTAGGAATACGATCAAGACTTTCTGGGGACGAAATTTCTGCATTTCTCTATTCTGATCCGAAATTTTTACTTTTACAACTGATAATCGAATCGATATAGAATCAATTGATGTTCACAACGAAGATAAATGCAAAGAAATGGAATCGACCACGAATATTACCCTTGTAAAAGTGGACTACGTCCGTAACTAGCCCAGAGTAGTCTGACTATTCGGTGTAGTTGAAAGTGATCGATGTATGGACGTATATCAAATAGGTTCGCGTAATGGTTCCATTAGCACACCCGGTATGGATGATGTATGCGAATACGGCTACGTAAGGCAAGGTATTCGCGATTAAATCGAAATTGAAGTAGATCCCTGAACCATTGCTCCACATCCTATCTATCAGAATAGTATCGGGTGAAAGTATCATTTCTCATCGATAGCAATCGGAAATTTATCACGAAAATATCCGATTTTCCATTCTAATTTGCCTTTTTTAAAAATAACGAAAGCTTCATTTATGAATAAAAAATTTCTAACGATACTGCTCCGTTTTTGGCAATATAACGAGAGTTTACTCTCTTATCGATATCCTTAGCAAAACTATGTATTTTCTAAGTTTAGTTTTAAATTTAAGAAAATATAAAACAAAGTTCATTATAATTTACTACTGCTTCGTCTAATGCAATATAGCGAGAGTTTACTCTTTTATCAATATCTTCAGTAAAACGATGTATTTTCTAAGTTTAGTTTAGAATTCAAGAAAATTTCAAACAAAATTAATAACAATTGCTACTGCCCCGTCTAATGCAATATAGCGAGAGTCTGACTTATCGACGTCTCCAGTTACTTTCCAAGTTATTGCAAGTTTTTTAAGGTGAAAAATGTAAGGAATTCGATAATTTAAGACCACGGATGGTTTTTTTCCTGTTCGAAAATTGGAACAACCTCGGATCTGTTACGGTAACTAGTATTCCAGCCAGTCCATCGAAAGTTCTCCGGATGATAAATTGAAGAAAGGAATATTTGAACTTCCGTTCCTGTTTGCAACTCACATTAAGAACTCCTTAAGACTCCAAGGAAGATTATCAGATCGGATTTTAATTAGAATTCCTGAGAAGCAAAATTTTCCGATAGAACAGCCGGCGGCGTTCAACTTAAACGTTTCTTTACAGAGGAACATTATATCCCTCGTAAGGAAACGAAAAAATAAAAGAACCTTTCGCTGCAATTAAATGTCGCTGACAATAAAATATTACAAGTATAATTAATTTCAAAGAACAACTTGTTGCTCGAAGAAAATCAGAATATTATGGTAAACACATAGTTGAAAAAATAGATTATGCAAATTGTAATTTCGTGAGAACGTTGCATAAACTGCGTTTTAAATAATTCATCACAGATAAACTGCGATTTAAGATAATTTCTGATCTATTGTTCCTCTTAATTTCATTATTAACCCAAGAATTATCGTTTCTCAGCCGACACGTTTATCAGACCAGATAGAGTAAATATAATTAGCAGCAATTTTCTTCTGCTAATGAGAAGAAACCAACCTCCTCGTGTCACTTTCCGTTCGCGAACAAACTGGAATATCGACTACTCTCCTTCCACAAGTATTTGCACAAGGCTGCTGGAAGCTAAGGGGCTCAGAAATGGGAGCAAGAGAGCAGCGAAATAAGTGAAGTCATTCTCGAACTTTGAAGCTCCTCATAATTATCATATTATTAGATATGCTAATCAATTCGAGAATCACCTGTTTTCACCTCATGAAATCCTGTCAAATTTCCTATTTTTATTTCCATATTCTGATCAAATACGATAAGTAAATGTATGATGTATTGTAGACATAAAGTGAAGTCTAAAGTGCTCTGATAAAGGTTTCTGAAGTGCTTTATTGAAAGAGATGTTTGACTTAGTGAACGTAGCTGTTAATCTGAAGAACTCGGAACTTTTTCAGCAATTTTTATAATCTTCAATTCTTGGCTGAGATTCGCATGAAAGTCTTGAAATTTTCGATAAAATCCCAATATCGATCTAAACCAGTGTACAAATTCCCAGGACATCAAAGATCCGCAGTATGCTCTTAAAGCCAACGGAATATCCAGATTAGCAACAAGATCACATTTTTCCGCGTTGCACAAAGGAATTGTAGTCTCAAAAACGTCTGGAGATGTTCGTTATTACAAGGTAGTGGCGAGAGACAAATGAGATTCATCATAAGCGGACAACTTGGCAAGTAAATCTCGGTGTCCGGAAGCTCGAAAGAGAGGACGAAGAAAAAAGTCGAAGGGAAAAAAGCAATGGTCGTCGCGGGGCAGCGGGGAGCCAGGATAACCGAAGAATGTAATTTGAAAAGTTTTCTCGTTAAATTGCGCAAAACGCGTGCGGTACGCGGTCATGGGACGCCGAGCGTCGCGAACAGAGGCGAAAGTGGACGAGCGAGCGTCGTGAGACAATGACAGGAGGGGATCCGACTGATTTTAATTATGGAATCCACGCAGGTGAAACGTTCGCTCGATTTTCCTGTCGTTCCCCGGCTGCCTTTTGGACACCCTTCCTACTTTCACCTGTTCCTGCAATTTCAATCGAACCCACTCGAGAACCATCCGCTTTGACTGGCGTCGACCACTTCTGACTCTGCCCGATCGATTTCCACTCGACTCACGAAAATATCCACGAATATCGAGTTACGAATTTGTTCTGCACGTCCATTAATACGTATAACTGTGTCCCCTCGCCTCGTATTTTATATCCTTTATCCTTTTCACTTTTTTCGATGTCATTTACAAAACTACTATCAATATTTTCGAATTATTTTATCGCGGAATATTTTTCTTATTCGGTCTCGTTTGGACGGAAATTAAATTTGAATATTTTCTCAAATGATAGTGAAAAAATTATGGCAACTTTAATTTCAACATTGAAACAGTTGATGTAGTTGAAATAGTTGATCAAGTCTAGTTGTCCATAGTTCAAAAATTATATTATTGATCAGGATCTTATACGACATCTTCACTTATATGTATTTATCATACTCTCAATTATAAGCACACGTGCTTACGAAATTTTTATCTGTTACTCATAAAATTTTTAATAAATGTCTGTTAACATAGTTATATCAGTGTACCAACAAAAAAATAATATAGCGAATACCGAAATTAACTGGATATAATAATCACCATAATTTAATTAAGCATAGAATAGTTACTTTAAGAAATTGTAAAGACAGTTTCTTAAACGTCAGAAAACTATAAATCTTGAGTAAGAAAGTCATTTCGGGGGTGCAAATGAGAGCCGGCACAATAGGGTGTATCGTGTCGCGTGTACGTAGGCGATTTAGTTCCGAGTTTGCGGAAATGTTGCATATTCAACGCTAAAAGCTGCGCTGCTGAGCATTTCGGAGAAGGTGTTTCAACGTTCGCGAAAAAAGTCTTCCGCGCTTTTCGACGCAAAAGCTTCAGGGGTCGTGAGAGTACATCGTTAAAACGTTAATTGCCATTCGACGTGCGTACCGGTATTGTGCGATGGTGTTTCAGACTCTTTAATGGCCGTTTCCTTCTCGTTACGATAATGGCGATGTAAGCGAGGAAGGGTAGATTTCACACCTTTTTGTGGAAATTCATCCCTTATGAAAGGGATCTTCTTTATTTATTTAACCGTCTACTTGTATCGAATATCTTGTACAAACTGATGTACTTGCATGTTCTGTGGTGTTATAACTCGTCAGCATCTGATGCTGATAATATTTTGTTGGAATGATTTGTAACTTGCAGAGTTTCTTAAGGGACTTCTGACATTTCCCTCGGTTCCTCGAATACAGAAAACTACATTATCACCAAAAATATGCACGAAATCACCCTAACGTCACATCAAAGATATTTGCACCAGATTCGAAACCGACCATCTCGCAAAAGGAGAAAGCGGTGTTTGAAGCATATCGGTTCGGAAAATTTAATTAGCTCGTTAAACGTGCATGTCAGCGACGATCGGCGAAAAAAAAAAGAATTTCCATGATAAGTGGCATCGTTAGGTATAGACGCAGATCAGAGGATGATCCAAGTTGTAAGAGGTTTTGAGGGAGGAGCATCGGAGGACCCTCAAAGTAGCTCAACGACTCGTTATAAATTGTCGTCGACTGCTCCAACGTTGGATTCCACAGAAACGCGGCGTAATGGCGCGGAGTTGAAATCTCGATGGTGTGGGTGGATCCTCTATCGGCAAGTTCCTTCCGGCTGCTAAAGGAACGGAACAAATTAATTCCGTAAGGACGAAAACTCGAGGACAAAGGCGACACGCGGGATTCAAAGGGCACAATTACATTTGGGTACTCGATAGAACACTTAGATACACTCACAATCTCCTACACTGTTTTCTACTCCTATTTGTACTTCAACAGTTATCCTTCATTTCATTTTTCCTGTTGGTGTTCGATTTTAATCGTGACGCACTCATGACGCACTCAACACATACCTTGACACACTTATGACGCACCTGTGACGCACAGTTGGAAGGGGATAAGCCAGACTCATATTTTCACTGCAGTTGAATATTAGATTTAATTCTAATTGTAATTTGTGTCATCAAGGATCACTGAAGGCAGATATGTTTAACATTCTCACCTTCGGTTACCTTAGCATTGTGGCAATAATTAACTAGCTGTACCAACAGAACCTAACGTATACATTGTGTGTGAATTTAGCTGATGTGAGCAAGGAGCATATGTTCTGTTCAAATTAATTCACCCTTAATTTCGGAATAGTAAATATTGAAAAATTGAGTCATTAAATGCAGAGTTGGTATAATTGCGAATAGCATTTGGCATTCGAATGGCCCAAGAACAAGAGTACAAAGAACGCGACACTTTTTCGGTACTCTAACTTATTCAAAGCGCGGAGCATCCCATCCAGTTCTCCCTTTCACGGTTTCCCAACTTGGCTTCTTACACGAAACACATTCCGCGAGATTGCGATAAATTATGCAAAATGTGGAGCAACCACTTCGCAGTTTCCAACCTTGTTTCGCGAGCTCTTAATCGTGATTCCCGAAATTCCCTGGCTGCGCGAAACAGGCAGGAGGCGTCTTTGAGTATCAGGTTTTTGTTGCAAGCTTCGATTCGTTCGATTCGTCCTTGGGGATTTATTGGATTTTCTTGCTGTCGGTGATACTTCAACGGTGAATAGCAATTAGAGTACCCTGTCGAAAATGGTTTATCCAGGCATCGTTTCCAGTAGACTAGCAAGAAAATCATGGGAGAAATTGTTTCCTCTGGTGCGGCGTGTGGTAGGGTAAGAAATTTACCAGCTGCTACATGCATATCTCGTTACGTGATATATCTTGCGATGCTGCTGAAATTTCTTGGAAAGAACGAGCTTCAGATTATGGATGTGGGATCGTTTCTTCTGGGTGAAAATTTTGTCTTTGGGATTTTGGGATTTTATTATTATTAGTATTAGCAGAGGCAATCACGTCTTACTGATTAACCACCAACTTACTGTCGTTAGGTCCTACAGTTGAAAAATGATATCCGCTAAGTATTGATCCATCCTACATAAGTTGCTAAACTTATCATCTTCCATATAATTATTTTGCACTTCAGCATCTCAAGTAAATTGAATTAAATACACAACGAAATATTTCATGAAAGTAAGAAAAAGTAAGGGTAGAAAGTAAGAATGTTAAATTACGAGGAGAGAAAAGCAACGCGAGGAAATAAAGAAAGAAGATGGATATTGTGAATCGAAAAAACGAGTTCAAAGGTGGTGGTGATGAGACAGAAAGAGGAGAACGGAGGAAAATGGAGGCGCTATTTAACGCCGGAATATGGATTAGAGAGAAAATGGAAGGACAAAGAATATACAAAGGTAACAGCAAAAAAAATTGTACGGAAGGGATGAAGCTAAAGGGTAGAATACGCGTTCCGGGTTCAAGATCCAGCTGACATCAGCCAGACATATCGACGTATTTATTCCTGTAAATTTATGGTGAATCCAGGATGGAAGATTGCGAAATACCCGTGGAACTAGAATAAATATACATGTATTTCCATGATTTATGGCCGTAATATCGTGACAGCTTGCGTTCAATTTCATTTCGACAATTATTTATCTGCTGACAATAAAGATCTGACGTTTCGTTTATGCTCTTCGATAAGGCAATTTTCTTCCATGAATTTGCAATTTTATTAAATTCATTTTGAAACTGTGTTTTGATATGAAACAGGTGTTACCATATTTTTAATACAAAATGGAGTAGTTAAATAATGTCAAATGGTTCAGGTTCCATTTTTTAGAAAAATGTATGGGTTAGAATAGAGTGCAGCTCTCATGTTTCTAGCTTTGAACCTAATTTACGACACCTTCCATCTTTCTTAGCAAGCTCGTAAATATCTTCCTTAAACGCTTCCTTTCCTCCGGTATTTACTCTGCAAACACGCCTAATATATTGCCGCTGCAGTCATCATACTTTGCAAACATACGTTTCTTATATCTTTTAATCTCCTGCAATTTTGTATCGTTTCACCATCGGAAACGAGGTACAATATCAACCTCCAGATTATGCAAGCATTCTTGGTGCACTACTTTGTACACGAAAGACTAGGAGTAAAAAGTAATCGAAGGAATTCTGCAAATACGAGGTTTAATTTTGCGTAGAAGTCAGGTGGCGGATTAATCTACACCGTGTTAAAACAACGAAATGAATTAGTAGATGTGCCCTCGTTTCTCGAGCTATTAATCGTAATTCGCGAATTTCCCTGAAGCGTGAAATTCATCGAGGATAAAAGAATATTCCTCGGATTATCTTCCCCAAAGATTGGAACACTCATTCCTCATTTCCTACGTAACTTGCAAAATATGGTACTAATCTCTGGAAACTAGTCGAATTTATAACCTAAAAAGTTCCCTTAAAGGCGGTTTAAATCGTGAAAATTTCTTTTAATAAATGTGACTCTGAAATATGGTCATTTGGTCTTTGAGTTATGAACGATTTAAATTCCGAAATCTCTAAAGTTTTGTATTCCCAAATCACCAAATTATATCCTAAAAATACTTCTTCAAAAGTGAAAAATTTCACAGGGTTGATAACCATCAGACATTGATTTTCTAAGAGCCTATAACGAACGAAGGCATTTCACCCTTTTCTTAAACCAACCCCCGTTACATATTCCTGCGTTCTCATCAGGGTTCTTTTATCGTTTCTCCATACGCGTCGCTATCTATCGTTGTCAGTGCAACATCCACCCTCTCGGTCTCGGTCACCCTCTGTTCTGATCCCTCTATCATCCCCTCAGCCAGGTGGTGCAAGCATCGCCTCGGCCCGAGCCTCGATTTCGCGTGTGCGTTTTCACCATGACAAAGCCAGATTTAAGCTCCGCTTACGAGTCGGAGCTTTCCAGCTGGCTCGAATTCGCCGGGGTTTACTACATGCCGTTGCTGCATAACGATTTTCCTACCCCCGTGACGTTTTGTTATCAGCTATAATAGACTGCGTTTCGCGGGTTCAGAAAGGGAGCAGGATTTAGGGAAAAACACTCGGATGTTTTTCACGGGAGTATCGAACGAAAAGAAAACCGACGTTGTGTTTGTGTCTTGTTACTTGAAACGAGATCTCTGTAACTGTTCGCTTGGTCAATATTTTCCGTTTTAAGCGGGGAATTAAACGGTGAAGGAGATCAGACGGAGGGAATTAATTACCTTAAGGGATATTTTTCGTTATTGGTTTCTCGAGAAATTTTGAAACCCTGTCAGAGGAGGGTGTTTCACCCCTTGGCTTATAAACTCACTCTTATACTTGAAATAATAGATTATACTTTTAGACTTGACTCACTCTTGACGCACTTATGACGCACCCGTGACTTACTCTTGACGCACTTATGACTTGTTCTTGACGCACTTATGACGCACTCGTGACTCATCCTTGACGCACTCGTACTTCAGTGTGATCAGTTTTACCCGAATTTTGAATACGCTTAAATTTGAAGTTCAAGTCCAATACTTTGCATAGTCAACGATACCAATTAACATAGATACCAAATTGATAAAGCATTTCACCTTTCTTTGTTTTAATATTGTAGCCATCATTAGTTCCGACCTAACAAATCACAGTCCAAGTTTTTAAACGAAGCATGCAAAACGGAAAGACGAATAAAATGGTAGAAAGCAGGGAAAAATACGACAGTGTTATCGAACTTAATTAACGTCCAAGAATAACTAGCCTCCTGTGCATTGATCTTGAACGCCAACAGTTTAGTGGCCCGTAATATCCCCGCGCATTCAGCGCCTGCATCGAAATTAATCTGATTTACAGCAACACGGCCAAGTTCGAATGCGATACGACCTGTACTTTTCTCTTGGAAACTGAATTACCCACAGAATTAATTACCACCGAGATAAAGTTTATATATCTCAATTTTAAATCGTAAGATTAATATTTATGGGACTGTGTATCAAAAACCGGGTATGCTGGAATTCAAATCAAAAAGTTTAATTACCGTTTCAGATTCTGACAATGCGTCTGTCGGGCAAACACTGCGTTTCAGTTTTAATTGGTCGTCTGTATGGAGATTCTGGGGAAATTTTATAGAGATCTGGGAGGTATAGTACAAATTTTGAAAGACTTAGGAGATGGGATGGTTACATAGAGAGGAGAGTTTGGGGATTTTTAGACAGTTTTGATAGAATCTAGGGAGTCGATCAAAATCTAGGACAGCTTCAGGGAGACCTAGGAGAGTCTAGGGAAATTTTGAAGTCACTTTTGTAATCTAGGAAAATTTTAAAGTAACTTGTGAAGTCTAGTATGTCTAACAAAACTTAGAGAAGTCTAGATTTGAAAGATGTACAAAAATTCTAGGGGAATCCAGAACAGTCTAGTATGACTTCCGAAGAACATAGAGGTATCTAGGAAAGCTGTAGAGATAAACCATCTATACAGTAAAACTTTAGAAAAGTGTAAAAGATTCTGGTTAGCCTCCGGAGAGACATAAGAGTCTACCAAAATCTAGAGAGAGCCTAGGGACACATACAGCGAACATTCCTCGTAGCTTTTTGTTCTCACGTTAAAAAGAGTTAAATCGACGCTAAAAACACGTGAAAAGATTTCAATAGCAAAGAATTCCATCGAATAAGTAACTAGAGAGAATTGAAATAAACGCTGTTTACGTATTCCGTGAAAAGGGAGGAACACGAGGGAAATCGATGAGAAAAAGAGTAAATCGAACGCAGTTGTAAAGGTCGAAAAAGAAGAGAGAGAGAAAGAATGAAATAGAAGCTTGACACCCCTCCGGTGAACAATTCTGACGAGTTGGCAATTCGATCCTGAAACAGGACCCAAGAGACGGCATAAAGCTCACTCCAAGCTCGTTTGTTCTTTCTTTCTTTCTTCCTTTCTTCATTTTCACCTATTCCCCTTCACGACACTTCAGCATCGTTCGGCTGTCGCTATTTGTCCCGTGAACTTGCTAGGCTTTTTGTCAGGGCATCGCTTATGCCCCATCTAGAACCCCCTTCTCTTAAAGATTCAATTTAATTCACTCACCATGAAGAGCTTTCAAATACGCTTTCCCCGCATTGATCAACTGCCTCGCCCCTGGATTGAATTTGTCCAGGATGTTCTGAAATCATAAATATGAAACGTTCTTATGAGGTGCGGTTAATGATCCGATTGAAAATTTTCTGTATTGTACGCGATGGGTGGGATCAAGATTATAATTTGATCGCTTTCAAGTTTGCAACTCTTTCGTTAATCTATTAGGAAATTTTTGTATACTCAAATCACTCACAAATAAATCAAGTACTCAAATTAATCTCGATCCAATACCCTGAAATGCCCAAATCCGAAGAAAAAAAAAAATAACCAAACACAGCATTGCTTTCGTCTCCCGCAAAATATCCCTACTACACACGACAGCGAGTGAAGGATTGCAATTAAAGCATGTAATTTATCACGAGAGATCGATCAAAACGACGTGCAATTTTATTAACGTTGCACGCTGTCGAACACGAGTAAGTCATCCCTTTTAATTTAGCCGTTGATCTTTAATTCGCGTTCCATGTTTATCGAAGGGGAGTTATACAAATTACATAAATCTTTCGATTACGATAATCACGTCATCGATTTCCCTGACAGAAATAGTTGACTACGCAATATGCAATTGCGTCCATTGCGAACGTGCATAATATATCCGCACATCTTCATCGGACCTTGATCGATTGCCAGCCATATTGGCAAGTGTTAACTAGCATGAGCTAATCGGGTTACGTCATTACGACGGATTAGTTTCCTGTGCATGAGCAAAAGTCATCATTCAGTGGCGGAATGCGGTTGGCTTTGTAGTAGGTTGCACACTTTGAACAAGGAATTCGCAGTCTCTGAAGCAACTTGTCTATGAAACATTCTTAGCATAACCTTCCCTCTTATTTGTCATTCTATCATTCCTTTGTTACAGAAGAATTCTATGCAGAGGTTGAAAATGTTACAAGGGTACGCTGATAATTCTATGCGTATCAGATTTTTATCTCAGGCGTTCAGGAATTGGGTTACATTAGCAATTAGTATGTGGTTTTATAATTTTACTCTATGTCTTTGATGTATTTTGATCTATTTAAATCATGAATTTTGTATTACGAACTTATAAGTATCTATGTTGGACAAGTTTTGAATTTTTTGATGAAGTGACTGTTGAATAAGTTTATAAGTTTCATAAGATTTCGAATCTTTGATCCCTCAAAGTTGTGAATTTTCAAGAGCCGACATTTCCAGCTGTTTGAATCTTCAAATTTCCTAAATTCTCACATTTCCAGCAAATTTCCAGATTTAGAAATCTTCAAACCTCCAAATTTCCATTTGCATATCCCTAACTCCTCAAATCTCCAAATCCCCAATTTCTCCCCCTCCAAACTTAGACCATCGATGTTTAAGCAAACGTCTCGATAATTGAACGTATTTTCCTTGAACCATACCGCAAGCCGTCTAATCGTTGCTGGAAAGTAAACCGAAACAATGTCACCGGAAATTTGACGGGTTGCTCGATGGCGGCCAGATGGCCGAATAAACAGGACTCGTCTAAAGGATGCAGGAGGAGGACGAATAACGAGAGATAAAGGTCGTGGTTGCACGTTATCGAGAGAACGCCTCCGGCATTCCAGCTTTGAGGACGATCCTTGCTCGTCTTCCTGAATCTCTCTATTTGCTTCTCTCCTGTTTCTCTCGCTCTCTCTCCTTCTCTCTTCTTGAACCTCCTTTCACCTGTTCAAGATGGCGGTTTCTTGGAGACTACGCGGTATCGGAGACAAAACAGCTAACTATATAAAGACGGTCCAATTACTATTAAGGTTGACTTATGCATTTAACTCTTTATGTTGTCGACATTTGCAAAATGTTCTGATTGATGTTATTGATTCATATGTTATTGATTCATATGTTCCTTTTCAAATCTTGCGAATATTGTTACTATGTTTCATAAACTATTTTAACTTTTGTCTGAAATATTTTCTTCTGTAATTTTCAAACATTCTGCGTCCAGGATTTCCAATTGTTAATATTTTCAAATTTATAATAGTGAATTATAGCAGATTGTACTCATTGCTTAATTTTTAAAGGTTTTCACAATCGACTCGAACATTTGCCATTAACCAGTTTCACGATTGGCTAAGAAGTACATTAGCGGCAAAAACCTGATGGAAATTCTGGTTAATAAGAGAAGCAGCAATGTGGAACAGTTTATCGGGCCGCGGTTGATCCATCATCCGTTGTCGCGTGGTTATCCGGGCACATGGAAACGGAACAAATTGAACCGCGAAGAATGTTAATAACGGTGGCCTGTGTGTCATGTTCCGTGTAATGAACCGTGCGAAAAGTGGAGCGATTGGAAACGGGGGACAAAATGACGGAAGATGGCGTCTGCAAGCCATTCCAGTTAAAATCTCAAACAAATTTTCCAAAATCCAAAGTTTATAAATTTGATATCTTAATACATGAATTACCTCAAATTTGTAAATATTATTTGCCCTATTATTAAGTATAATTATCTTCATGAAGTAAATCGATACAAGAAGCTGCAATCTCCAGAACCCGAATGTTCCATTTAAAGTTGGGATCAGATTCGGGAACTGCAGTTCCCAGTTCGATACGAATGTGACCCGCTCACGAGCTAGATAATAGCGTGTATCCTCCGGCAAAATGACAATTCGTGTCAGCAGAGGAAATGTCTTTGCTTATCACACCGTTATGTAATTTGGCGAGGGCCGGTTTGAACGGTCAAGATATCTGAGCGTAACCGGTCCCGTTGGTGCATCGATGCTCACTGGAATTCCTAATCTCCGCCATTGACGATCATTATGGACGTGTCGTTCAAAAGACGCTGATCCGTAGGGAATTTCGCTTCTATTCTGACAATTAATTTTTCTAATCAAGGGTGGTGATATGTACTGTAAATATTATGAGAACATCGTAAATTACATTGCAAATACGTTACTAGTGAATCAACTGTAGACTAATGTAAATTAAGGTAGGTTAATGTAAGATAAACCATTTTTTGTGTAGTTCGTTGACACGTATAACGTAACAAAGTGATAAAGTACTAAATATTATGCAATATTTTTTTACAAATCTTAGAATAGCTTTGTAACATTCTGCATTGAATAGTAACTGTGTAACCGCAAGTACCTGATTTGCAAATTTAACCGTAATCCTTTGGAAACCGGTTCCTGAAAGCACATCATCCTTGACCCCACGGCGTTGAAAAAATGTTTCAATGTACCGTACGCCGATACAAACCACCTCATGCTAATTTAATGCGCGCTAAAAATATGTTTGCAGATAAAAATCTCTATTGCTCAATCGACACTGTGTCAACGCGAAGAGAAATGTTAATTTCGCATAGAAGGAATGTTAATTTTGCACAAGAGAAATGTTACAGTCGGACATTTTTGCTTGATGCGAATTGTTGTTTCGCGCATGTCACGTTATTTTATGTCGTATTACATTACATTCCTGTAATAAACGGAACCGAGAGAAGTAACGACGCGATATTTCACCGTCGAGTCGCACTGCCGAGTTATTTTTTAGCAGGCCAAACATTAGACAAAAATGTATAATAAAGGAGGCTGCACGAACTCAGAAGCATAAATCTGGCTCGAAAATTTTCCTCTATTTTATCGTTCACTATTTTGTGAGCACGGAATCTGTTCCATTAGGGAGTATTATTTATACGTGTATTTATTTATCGAATTAACGTGATATTCCGGTTGAAGTGATTATGTGCGCGAATGCACGTTTTTTGCGTTGAACATATTTTTTCATATCTTCCGGATTGGGTCATTTGCGTCATTTTATTATGTGTGCGAAATTCTGAAATATTCGTTTAAACCTCTGCTGTATTTTACAGTTTAATATTTTTTTTATTAAAATAACGATGTTTTTAGTATTTTAATATAGCACTTGGAATTTTAATATTTCAATATTTTGCAATTTTAATATTTCAATTATTTTAATATCATTCTAGTACGAATTGTTTCGTTAATATGTTTCAATTTCTTCGCAAATTCGAAATTTGCAAATTAAGTAACAATTTCGTACGAAATTCAAGTTTTAAAAAATTAAATCGTGTCAAGTGAGAACATCGTGTTGCAAAAATAGAAACAAATTGTTCGAAATAGCGTTTTTTATCGTATAAAGGTATTTCCCTCTTAACTCGCAAAAAAATCGATTCAAAGTTTGACTAAAATTGGCTGTCATGTTCCCCGGTGTCCAAACAAAAGACGGATCGTTATGAAATCGAATGGAACAGAGGCGAACGGTACAGCTTGATTTCAGGCCAATACTGTTACAAGTACGCTTTTATATCGATTGTACAACGGTCTACGTTGAAAACGTTTTGTTCCTTATAAAAGTGCGTTTTCATATTCTGCTGTTTCTTTTGTCTGTCGCTTCTCTCCTACAATAAACAGATCGTTTAGAAAGGTAAACGAACCTTATTCAGAAATATCGTTTGGAACGTCGTCGTTAAGATACAAAAGACACTGAAATAATCTTTCGACAGTTACTGCTATAATTTTGTCACCGTTATAACACCGTTGCATTTTTTTGCAAGAAATTCTAATAAAAATTTTGCAAAACATCAAGCTCTATCTCTTGAAATAAATTTGTAAACATGAAACTTCAACGTAAAAATCAGCAAGCACCAAAGTCATTATCAAATTCTAATAAATTGTCTCTCCATCGTGTTCAGAATAGCTCAGAGGTGGTAGATGACCAACAAGCAAAATGAATTAAGTGTCGAAAAAAAAGTGGACAGCCATTGTGGGTAACGAACGGTCGTCAAGGCAGCGATGAAAAATTCCACTCGCGTGCAAGGATGCCAGGAAGGTTGCACAGCATGGAAGAAGGTCAATATCGGGCTGGGCAAGGTTAAATTTAACCCGACACCAATTCCGTTATAGTCGACATAACTGAGCGCGCCGGGCAAGAAAATGGAAGCAACAAGAAGGTTTCTCTTATTGGCAACCAGTTGGTCGTCCTCGGGAATAAAAAGCGAACGAAAGGAGAGAAGCGGAGTGGAAGACAAGAGAGACAGGTGTCGGGATGCGGAAGAGAGAAAACGACACAGAACCAGGCTAGAAGGCGGAGATGAAGAAGCCAATGAATGTCGACTAACGGTACGCGATGCATGAATTTTGTGCGCGGTTGTGTGCGCTTTTCTACACGTCATAAAGGTGTTCCTTGCATGTTCACAAACGTTCACAACTGTCATCTTGATAATTGCACGTCTTTAATGCATATTGTTTCTCCCTTGTATTAGACTTTTCTGACAACTTACAATCACTCTTGGTTTACTTTTCAAATTTTTCTTTTAGTAGATTTACTGTTTGAAAGATAGTTTAAGATGCTAAATAAAGTTTGGGTAACTCTGCTATTTCATGAGAAATTATACAAGTGAATTGGAAGGTGAACATCTTTCATGATATTGAAGATTCAAGCAACCTTTGACTTAAGATCGAACTTCACCTAAATTACACACACTACGCAAGATACATGTGTGGACATATAATACATGACAAGTTTGGAAATCTAATGGCAAGATCACAGGATACATCAAATATTAACCAGAAGTAGAGGTACTCCAATTTCACCATAAAACCCAACTCCCAACGTGTCTAAAATTTTTGGAATATCGGTAATCTAAAATTATAAATAAACCAGAAGAAAAATCTGTGTAAGTTGTAGAATCGAACGAAAAATGGAGGATTTGCTTCGTGCAGATTAAAATGTGGGTAAAGCGGAGGCATAGTCGAACAATTCGTTGAAGCGATATATCGCGTATTTTTCCGTGTCCCTTCGAGTTTTTCCCTTTTCCTCCGCGGCTTTTCAGCTTCAAAGAGGAACGGAATATCGTTAAACCGTGGCTGGGTATACGAATCGTTGATACATCTGTCGGTCCTTCCTCTTCTCGTGTTTCTATCCCCGGTTTTCAAAAGCCCCGGTGGCTCTTCGATCCTCTGTTTGTCTATCCGTGAATTCATCCTGACTATCTGTGAACGGCATCGGTCGATCTGAATTTCAGATTCGCCGAGCCCACGCTTCGCTAAGTAATGTTCGAGCTTGGAACGTATGATCTGTCAACATGGGGACACTTGCAACGAATGTAATTTTTCAAATGTCAGTGTAATAACTATGATAGATGCCTGGATGACCAGTTTCGCGTTTCTCAATAAGCCGACAATGAGTTATGTTCAACGGGCTTTCTGGGATTAACCGCGATCGACATACATACTTTGATACCCATAGGATTCTACTTTCTTGCCTTTATTACTCTTCGAGCTTTACAATCTGTATTCTACCTTAACTGGATATTCTCTGGTTTGGGTTTTGGAGAGGTTCTTTGGAAATTTTCGGCTTGTAGAATTTTTGTTAGAGGATGTTGGAATTTTCGAGGGTTTGGACTTTGTCGACATTTGGTTCTTTGAAGCTTGCGATCGTTTAATTCTGAAATTCAGATTTATTTGAGAATTTTAAGTTTTTGCAAAAAATATTCAGCAAGTCATCTTTCCCTCCATTTCCAAAATTGATCGTTTCAATAAAACTGTAATTATCGATATCAATGGAACGTTTCTAAAATACAGAACTCGAGAAGTCCGCGAGAAAAAGTCCATGCCTTTGACAAGAATAAAACATGGAAGCCACAGGTTCGAAAAATCTCTGAGCAGAAATTCTTCGATCGGGATTTGATTAAATGTCTGATAAATTTCTCTGGTGTATAAATTCATTGTTCCTTGTTAACCCGATCCGCCGGTGCGATCTCGGTCGAAAAAAGGAGTTGTAACAGCAAAGGGGATTGAACGTGAAACACCACTTCAACTTGTACTCGTTTAAGAGAAAGAAACTTCGCTTCTATGATTTTTATAACGCGATGCATAGGCGTGTGCTTTCGCGTCGAATTGTAAAGAGAAAGAACTACTTGAAAGTTGAAATGAAAACGCCTGAAATGTGGAGCAAGGAACTTGGATTAATGAAAATGTTGAATATAAGGTAAAAATTCTGCTGAAAGATAAATTGTTACCACGGAAATGTTCTCTGCGGAGAAATATTATAACAATGTGTTTTGTATTTTAGTCACACGTTTAGAGCAATTCTATTCATCTCGCATTGTATGTTCTAGTTTATAGAATTGAGGTAAATGCATAGTTTAAAATTGCAATTGTATACTTAACAATACATTCAAGTAGAATTGCAAGAAATGCATAATTAAATTAAAATTGCAATGTACTGAATTTTTATCATACACCGAAAGTTGTAATTTTCAAAACAGTAGTAAGAATAGTAATTTATAAAATTCTGACGAACAAACGTTAATATAGAGAATTTAATAAATGCCTGCAAACAAAGGTGAAAAAGGGTTTAGTTGCAACGGTAAATGGGAGGTAAAATTTAACGAGTGTCAATCTCGGCTGCCCTCGAAGTTCGATTTTTTCAATATCTCGTATAAACGAGAGGATAAAAAGGGTTTCAGTGGAAATTGCGAACAGATTTCATCCATCGCGGAAATCCTGACGGGTTCGAATGAGCCTTAAAACTTCTAATTATTCTCTTGAATTTCGCCGATCCGCGTCTGTGTGTGCATAATATGACGTGGCAGATATTCCGAGAGAACTCACGTGAAATTTCTCATCATGCTACTCTGCCGAACTCCAATCGAGGATTAAATTAAATAATGACAAGGACGCGGCAGGTCCGATGCGGTTTAAAGCTGATCGGCAAAAAGGAAGTATGCAACGCGTCTCGACGGCGTGTAATTTTGTTTCGGAAAACCCGATGAAGATAAATTAATGGATCTCACCGTTAGTTGAAACGGTGAACTTCAAAGGCGCGTTCTCAAACGCACCCCCTCCCCTGTTCAAGCACGTTGCGAAACTCTGTCTTTTTCTCTTTCGTGCTGCTTACTATCGGCAAATTTTTTCCCCAATTAACGAGCAAATTCGTGCTTTACTTTCTCTTAATACCCTCGATGGTACATCCCAAGCTCGTTTTACTAGCGCGAAATTTAGATTAATACTCGTTTTAGTATAAACACGTTTCTTTACAAACTCGCTGCTATTCAAAATTTAAACATTTGAATGTAAAAATTCATTGCGCTGTACGAATTTAAATGTACGAATACTCTACTCTCAATTAGCGACATTTTTTCCCTTTTAAGGGTATTAGCTATATGAACTACACGTATGTGTATAAACTATATGAACTACACATATGTGTATGAACTATATGAATTACACAAACTACACAAATATGTATAATCGATATAAACTGCACGAATGTGTATAAGCTATATGAACTACACATATGTATGAACTATGTGAACTACACATACGTGTATAATCTATACAACTACACATATGTCTGTGAACTATATAAACTACATAAATGTGTATTAACGATATAAACTGTATAAACTATATAACCTACATGAACTCCACATATATGTATAAACTTCATGAACTCCACATATGTGTTATATAAACTGCGCGACCTATCCAAATTATACAAACTGTACGAACTGTCCAAACTATACAAACTACGAACTGTCCAAGCTAAACTGCATAAACTAATCTTATGAAGTGTATAAACCGTATAAAATATATGAGCAAACTATGTAGTCTAAATCTGTATTATGTAGTTCATCATGTCAATAGCAAATTATATAATGACAAATTGAATAGACTTTTTAATAAACGTGATAATTTCTAGTGGTCATTTAATGGGCAGAGACTGCAGATAACTTTCAGAGCTATTATCGTTAAGCCAAAGACTGGTGAAAATTGAGCACAGTCCGAATCGTCAAAAGACTCGGAGGACAAAGCGAATAACCCTATTCTGTTTGCCAATCGGTCAGTCGTGATCCGGATAGTCCGACAGATTGCTAACAGTGGACCAATGGAATGCTCTGGCAGAATTACGCAAGCAACTAAGTGCCCTGAAGCGGTTAGACTTTACTATCGCTCGAGAAAGGGATATACCCTTCTCTTTCAAGCCTGTTTCCCTCTCTCTTCTTTCTTCCTCTCTCTATAATGCACGTTGCTTTCCTATCTCTTTCTCTCCGATAGCAATTTATGCGATCGCGTTTACCGGCTAGTAACAATATCTCCATTCTAATTTGCTTCGAAAATATTACTCTGTTACTGTGCTGGTTTTAACTAAATATTTTTCTGCAGTTTTATTATGCGAGTGGAAATCGAAACGTGAATTTCAGCGATCGTCCCGTTATATCGCCAGCTGAGCGAAACTTAAACTTTGCATTCTATCTTGACGTGGATTAATAGATAACGCCTTGTTACGTGCATAGGAAAAAGCATATGAACTTGTGCATCTTGCGGAACGTGAGCGAATAGAACCTGATAAAATTGCATGCATGTGATTAAAATATGCTCCTATTTCACGTCTTTTGAAAGTACAATTATAATTTCTGAAATCTTGCAAATGGTGTTGTGTAACTTTTAAATAAATTAGAAGACATTCTAATTTTGAAATTTTGAGCATAAGTCATAATTTAAGGTTATATGTAAATTAACACGGTACGAAGCTATAAATCAGCTTCCCAAATATTAACGTGTACGTTAGTCAGCAGAGATACTATAAAACTCACCTCCCCTATTTCATTCAACATTCACCTTTATCTCTCGATTTAGTATCACACCGGATACAATGGTACAATAGCGTGATAATATCAGGAGTAAAAGTCCGGCATTGTTCGAACGATTACGTTCGCAAGCGTAATCCTTAATTGCATTTGCCCGTGGCAACACCCGAATCTATGCGATCCTTTGGATCACTTGGTCTCTTTACGGTAGTTGTATGTCACGTTAGAAAATTGTAATTATTGAAATATAGAAACTTTCTTTGTATTTTTAAGTTTCTGAATTTTTCATTCAAATCTCGGAATTCTAAATTCATCATAAAATCCCTAAATTCTAAATTAGTCAGAAAAACCCTAAATTCTGAATTCATCATAAAATCCCTAAATTCATAAATTTCTAAATAATCAAATACTCAAATTTCCAAAGTTCCAAATATCTTTGGAAGCTATGAAATTTACTATAATCAACCCCCAAGTCTATCATTCCCCAAAATTCTCCCTAAAGTCGAATAACGAGAAACAGCAATCTAATCAAGAACAAACATCGCGCCATCGGAAATGAGATTAATGGGTGTTTTGCCAACGTGCTAAAGTAGGGAAATGTATGTCTTGCACTAAATAACGCTACTAAATATTCAAATGCTGCTTCTCGCTATCTAACGTAAGTGATTAACGGAGCATGTATCGATGTTCGGTTAAATGGACGCCGTAGCTCTTCCATAGCAGTTTTATGTACGGCCATTAATAAAACGAGCTTACTATGAAACTGGTAAAATACTGGCAAACAAGAGACGTATAAAGTTATTGAGACGAGCGCGATCTTTCGAAAGAAGTTTCAGCAAAAAAAATCGCACAATTCACGAAATAATCGGAATAATTTTCGAACGTTCTGTAAAACCTGTATCGGTTTCTGTCGATAAAACGCCGTGAAATTCACGTGTGCAGATTTCTGCTTGCGTGCACAACGCATCCGTGGTACACGTATAAATCTTACTTCACGCCTGGCTTCTCTCCGCTTAATCAGTCTATCTGAATGCTGACCTATTCGATTTGATTCATTCCAACGTGCCAGATACCAGCAGAATAAATTCTAGACTTACCAGAGCCATTAATTGTTGGCCATTTGAAATTCAAACCGGTATCGTTTCAATATTATGCTTAACAATATTCCGACTAAAATTAATTAATATTAACGCCTTAATTGCTGGACAGAATTCGATTAAAACGCCATCCGATATTCGACGGTTGCTGTTCCCGATAAAATTATTCATTTTCTATAATATCAAATCGCATTTGTACGCCGATAAATATAATACCGATTTGGTATTGTAATTTATTTTTAAGTACGTAAAGTTAGGTTGTTCATTTTATTTGTTTATCGTCTGACGAGTAAGTTCGCGAAAATGTCTGCAGGTCGTTTATCAAAAGAATTCACGTCCAACTTTACTTATGTAAACGCGCCGCTAACTCGATGCTAAGACTCCCAGCAAAGCCCCGGACATTCCCTCATTCGTTTATGATATTAATTACCAAGATGTCTCCCTGTTAATGAACTTTCGCTACCAACTTCCTGAAAGTGTTCGAGGGCAACCCTGCTTCTCGATCGAAATCCAGGAAAACACGTGCCTGTAATTATTTCCTTTGTCGCTTATAAACAAACGTCGGAATAATTGGAATCGAGAGTAGTACAATGTATTTTGTTCATTTTTAATCAAGGTTCAAATTAGACAAAATTTGGAGTTTCAATTTGACACTTTTGATCCAGGTGAAAGTGAGGAAAAAAATGACAAAATTTAAGAGTTGAAAAATTACCAAACTTGAGAATTAAAAAATGTTGAAATTTGTGTTCTGTCTGACCCTCAGTTCCACAAATTCCCGAAGGTTGCCACTTTTATTATTTTCAATTTTTCACGTCCAATAAAATCACGCACAACGTTGATTCCTGCATCCACTCGACAAAAACGTTTAATCGAACAGCAACAGCGAACACATGTAATTGTAAAATGTCATGAATATCGAACGTTTAATACGCACAGGGAACATATGTGCACCAGCTTTCTCTGGTATTCGGGCAATCTGCCAGATTAATATTGAGTAGCCGAATGAAATGCAGGAATCTGAAGTATTAGATTTCACGTGTGGTAAACAATGAAGTACCTATTACTACTGTTTCCCTCGTAAATATCGTCTCTCAACGATATTACAATTTTATTCCAACCAAAATTTATGCCCGATGGAGAATCAATTCTTAGCCATTCTACTAATAGTGCTTTTACTCTAAGTAAAAGTGGAATTGATGCTGAACATTTTTTATACGTTACGTTAAATTCTGCTTTATATCACAAGTTTTCTGTTCATCAATTTTTCAAGGTTTAATTTTCAAAGTCTCAAGCTTGCAAGTTCCCTAGCTTTCAAATTTTCCAATTTCCCAATTTCTAATTTTGCAAGTTCGCAAATTTCAAAGTATTTCAATACCCAAATTTTCCAATTTCCAAATTCCCCAAGTTTGCAATTTTCCAGTTTTCAAATATACTAGTTTCCTAATTTCCCAATTTCGAATTTCGCTAATTTCCTATTTGCCCAATTCCCAATCCCCTATTTCCCCAATTCTCAATCTCGTTAATTCCTTACATGCCCAATTCTCAATCTCGTTAATTCCCTACATGCCCAATTCCCAATCTCGCTAATTCCCTACGTGCCCAATTCCTAATCTTCCTAATTTCCTATTTCCCCAATTCTCAATCTTCCTAATTCCCTACCTCCTTAATTCTCTATTTCCCAAATTCCTCACAGTTCCAATTTTCAAATTTCCCTCTTCCCACACATTCCACCCCCACGCATCATTCCTGCTTACCATATCCTCATCATAAGATGTCTCTTCACAAGCCAAAGAGATGAATTTACTCTCCTCCGTTTTTTTATCTGTCTGACACAACTGTAATCAGACCCCATAAAAAAAGCACGCGTTTTAACCAATCACAGTTCTCTGAGTCAAGGTTCATCTTGCGGCGCACCACGCTTCCGGTCAAATATGACGGTAAGTCTGGTTGAAAGCTGCGAATCTCGAGTCGCATGTGATACTCAGCTCGACTAAAATGTAGGAGAATGGGAAATTTTCAGCTGCGTCAGACGCACGGAGCTTTCTTTCACGAGGCTGTCCTTTTCCGGCGCCTTCGTAAAAGAAGAACGAGGATGACGCAACAGATAGACACGTAGAAATAACAATCCCCTCTGTTTCGGAGGATTTCAGGCTACCGGCAAGATTTCTTCCATTTGCGCTTCGCTTTCCCTCCCCTTGCTCCACTCTTGTATAAACGCGTATCCTCTTTGTAGCTTTCAATAGCTTTCAATCCCTCGTTCGAGGCGCAGGATAGAACGGGAAGGATGGACGCCATACATCTCCTACTTCCACTTCCAGTTTTTCAACTTTCGCACTGCGAAAAACGCTTCCAACGAAAATCTTTACCTCGTACGGCCATTTTTCTCTTTTCGATACTGCCATTGTTTGTTCCGGTAAAAAGTGCTGCTGTTTATCTGTTATCTGTTTTGCACCTTGGATGTTTCGGAAAAACCTACGTCTGGTCTGTTCAACACGATTTTGTCGCATAAAAGTGAAATAAAATAGAACTTGTAACACATCAATTTACAGCTCGAACTCTGAGGAAAATTAGCATATAAAAAGTGCAATAAACATTTGGTATTGTTAAAAATTCTACTTAATATTCGGTTCATTAAAATTCAACATCTTCAATGTGGCAGTCAGTGTTCATATGTTCACATGTCAAAGTGTCCATATGTGTAATGAAATCGAAAGTGAACGATCGACTCTTACATAATCCTCGAATTAATAAAACAGGAAAATTGAACTTGAAGAAATCTTAAGATCTTAAAATCTAATCCGGCGTGAAAGGGTTAACGAAAGCGTCACGCGTTTCTCGGCCACGAAAAGTTTGATAAATCTCATAAATATGAAAATCCCGGCGATCTTCCTCGTCGGCGGTTAAAATAGAAACGGAACAACGAGTTCTTCGCGTTAACAGAATCTAATTAAAAGTTTGCCAGTGCCGTTTAATGCGATAGAAACGTCTCGCGGCCAACAATCAAGCGACGCAGGACAATCGAATGGCTCCGGCGAATAATAATTCGGCTTATCGTATATATTCATGTCATGTAAATTGGATGAGCGATCGTCGGACACGAGCATGATCTCTGACGAGCCTCTGAAATCCTTTCTCGATCGCATAATTGCTGACAGCCTCGACTGCAGCTAATTGCCTTGGAGACTTTTGCCGCTCGTTAAAACACTCCGGTCTTTTCAAACTATAGTTCGTTGGCTTATTTTGAACACTTGGGTCCCGTTGTATGTATGCAATTAACATTCTCACACTTTATATCCTTCATTATATCTGTCTGAAGGTGTTTAAAATGATATCGGTCTAGGTTCCAATTTTTATGTATCTTAGTATGTCGTGGTTGTACATTTTTCTATATTGTACTTCTTATGTAGTTCTTATATACTTCTTAAATTTTTAGAACCAGAAAGTCAAATTTGATTCAATCTCAAAATTGCTGTATTCTGATATCCCTATGTCCCAACACCAATCCCAATATCTCAAATATCCCTATATGTAAAAATCTCCATATCTCAAGAAACCCTATATCTGTATATCTTTATATCCCTCATATACAAAATATTATAAGAATACTTAAGTTAGTTTTTTAACAATGCTTCTACAATGGTTATCGTTCTGTATTAATCTTAGATTGATTAATCAGTACGATAACTCACTCCGTGTTTTCTAGACTGATAAAAGGTATCGGAACATTTCACGATAAGCATATCTCGAGATATCTCGCAAGTATTCTTGCCAGGATAAGGTGAGCTTGATAAAAGAATGAAAGGCTTTAAACCCGGGGATACATCGGATAGATGATATTCGGCATTATCAGAGACCGAGCGCGTAACCGTATCAGATAATGGTTTTATCGATAATTAATTGCAAATTTGTCGGTTCGATGCATGTGTTCAATTAAGCTTCACGTATACAGCATGAACCGTTCAATGAGAAATTTTATCATTGAAATTATCGTGTTTTGCCAACAGATTTCTGCTTCTCTTTTGTACCATTCAGAGATTAACGCTGAGCCTTCGCTGATAATACGTGATTGCGATTAATTCCTTCTTACTTTTCTGCCGTGTTGAAAATCGACTTGTCGCGTTCAACTTGAGGTAACATGTGTTTCTTACACTTTAATTCAAACTTTTAAGTTCTTGCTTTGTGGAATTAATAGTCTCTCGTTATACAACCGTTTTTGAAGAACGTATTATTGTATCAGTAGAATTTTTAATACTTTAGAGTGCAGTGGCATTATAATCAATATCATTACAAATAATCCTATCCGATTATAAATATCAAAAGTAAGCTACTACTTTGTTCGAGAAAGAGCATTATTTTAATCCAACATTATTCCGACGGCTGTAATACATTTTTATCGGAGTCTCTGATTATTACAGTAGCATAATTTCGATACATTTAGATTCAAGGTTGCGCTGATGAATGAAACGATGCCACCCAACATTGTATCTGATGATTACACAATCATTCACAGGGAATATCTCGGAAGAACATCTAGTCAGACGTGAATTAGTTTCGTTCTTCCCTGTTTGTAATTCTAATCAGCGAACGGTGTATAATAAACACGTTATTCGAATTTATGGAACACGGTCTACGCAGCGGTACACGGTAAACAGGTTCACTAACGACTACATTAAATCTTCATACATTGCCGGTTTAATATTTCAATCACTGCTTCTTGTGTAATCAGATATTACCAAAAAAATACCATTTTCACGTACAGCAAGGCAAGTTTCATTTTTTAGATTATTCACTTTTAGATTGTGCACATTATTTCACTGGGCGTTGTTATTTCCACGCGATATATCGTCATGCGTTAAATTGTTGTACGTTACTATTTCCACGCGATATATTGCCACGCGTTATATTGCAACGCATTACTAGTTCGATGCGTTGTATTACTACGCGTTACTAGTTCCACGTGTTATATCACCGAGCATTACGATTTCGCACGCATTATATCGCCACGCGTTGTATTACCACGCGTTACTACTTCCACGTGTTGTATTACCACGCATTACTAATTCCACGCGTTATATCGCCACACGTTACATTACCTCGCGTTGTTATTTACATGTGTTATTATTTCTACGCATTGTATTGCCACGCGTTACAATTTTGACTCGTTGTATCGCCACTCGTTCCGATTTCCACACGTTGATAACGTGACACGTTATTTCACTACACGTCGCATCGCCACCCGTTGATATTCTCACGCGTACAGGGTCAAACAGGATTTATTAATGAACTCGATCACCGTAATCCACTGTCCCAAAAATTGGACCGGTTTAACACGTCGACTTTCCTCCTTCCTAACGGTACACCCGATTGCTGTCGCCTTGTTTCCTTCCTTTTCTCTCGACCGAACGTTCCAATCGGGTACACGGAAAAACACGATAAGTACTTCCTTCTCCATCACCGTGCAATTGACTTTTTTCGTCGGTATGCCGTTTCTCTTTTAACACTCCTTTGGAAACGGTCATTTTTTATCGTTAACGGGAAGAGAAACTGTTACGCTATGCTTCAGGAGTTTCGAAAACTAAAGGCTTTAAATCTCGATCGATGTTCACCGTTTCATGCTCGCCAGTTTTATACCGTTTATTTCCGAGACATCAACCTTATTGCTCATAATTTTCTCATTTTTAAGAAACTGATAAACAATGTTACAATTTTCTTACCAGTTTTTACAGTGTCATATTAATCGTTCTCAGCCCCTTCTACGAAATACATAGAAGAATAAAAATTGCACCATGTCAGCATATTAATCGATAAGACTCCAGCCAATTACCAGCGTCAATATTGATTAAACATTTCCATTTAACGGCAAAATTAAACAGTTCTTTCGACACGCAACCAAACAGCGAATAATTAATAAATACGATATTAATACGAAGGACGAATTCACCCCTCGTGTAAACAAATTCGCGCAACCGAAGGATACCGCGTCGAATATATTTGCATTAAACAGTTGATGCAATAATTAATTTCGAAACTGCGGTTTCAAGTTTATTCAACTTCTCGTGGATTCCACACAGATGTTTCAAGATCTAAACACGACCAGATTGTGCGATTGTGTACGTTTCCCTGAGAACTAAGTCCTCCGAGCTTACTTCGAAGCGTTAAACGAAGTTCAACCGAAGAGCTCCTTCAAACCGATTGGCTAAGCTGTCGGTTAAACTCCCTTTAATACTTTAACCAAAGTACTTCGGCAAGTGCATGGGCTGGCCACCGGTTAAATGGCAACGTGTAATTGATTCCTAGTCCATCGGACAAATTTATGGGACGTTCGAGAAATCATTTCCGCAATCTGGACGCTCGATCTTGATTGAATGCCTCATTCTTCCTGGATACTCGGATTATGTTTGTTGTCGAAATTGTGTTTGTTAGGATTGTTGTCTTTGGACAAGGAAGTTTCGACTTTAGGGTAATTACAGAATAGTGATTTTGATCATTTTCTAATTTGATACGGTTCGGATGTGAGGTTTGATGTCCTGCATCCTAAATCCTAAAATTCCATAATCCTCAAATAACCGACTTAAAATCGTAAATAACTATCGAGAATTATCCATCAAATATCAAATGGAGATTTAAAGATTCAGAAGATTGCATCGGGCATGTATGGAGTAATTTTAAGGGAAGCCGTAACCGGGGTTTATCCACATGGAAAATTGCCAAGGTTCGTACATGAATTTCCAAGAAGGCACCCTGGCGCTTCATACGCGTCAAATAAATATTTATCTATAGTAATTTACTGAATCTCTATATTCTCTGATATCGAACTTGCACTACTTTCAACTAGAAAATTATGTAAATAAAAATAGAACAGCATTTCTGTGGATTCCCTCAAGTATTACTTAAAAGTAAGCCAATCGATTTGTCTGAAAGCCGATGATAACCTATCTGGCTATGTAAATAGCAAATCACAAATTCCCAAACTTGCAATTCCCAAAACCCAAAATTTGCCCTTGAAAGTAATTAACCTCCTCTCCATAAATTTTATCGTTATGAAAATATAAAAATTAGCGAACAAGACGGCAATAAATTATGGAAGTCGATACAACATTATCCGAGCTTTCGCTGCGCACGGTTCTCAGGTAACGTGCAAGAATGTAATTAATTACAGCCGCAATTACAGCGTTTCATCTCGGCTCTTAACGGTTCATCGTAATTCGAGAGATTGCGTTGTACCGTTTATCCAGGAATTCGTTAATCCAAGAATTTCGCGTTCCGTCTGGTGACTAATGACTTCCGACGAGAGCACCGGTTAGATTAAATAGAACGAGAATCGAAACAAAACGGACGGAAATAGTAGGAGATTCTTAGCGAAACGACGATCCAACTCGAATCAAGTGTTACCAGCTATTTTATTACTGTTTCCCCGTTCGACCGTCTCGAATCGTTATTTCATCGAGCAATCTGTGCCTCAGCTGGCAATTAACGCTAATTATGCTTTACCAGAAGGGATGCGAATCCTCTAAATGAATTATTTCATCGTGCAAGCCTGTGTTTAATGTCAAATGTTGACTGCGACGGTCAAACTGTTCTTGTAATCGTATGGATTAATTAGACGCTACATTTATTCGAGCAAATGATTTGAGAACGTTTGGTAAACTTGGAGTTATGGAAGGTAGAAGTACGATATTTAAGAATTTTAATTACCTTGAAATTCAGTAGGTATTCAGAAATTCCTAAACCTGCAATATTTTTGCTGAATATTCAAATTTCCCTGATATCCCTAAAGGGTCTTCTAAAAGTCCTAAACACGTCCAATAGCCGATCCATCTATTTTCGAGCATCAATCTCTTTCTTCTTAATTAACGATGACCGTGCGTGTATCGTTGAATCTCGTCGAATAAATTGTTGGAAGGCAGAAGCCGGTTGGTGACAGCGTCACGTTCCAGCCTCGTTGCATTTCACCGCACGGGTTCTCGATAAATTTCTCTAGATAGAGCTTTTCGTACGTAGCCGTGGCTCGCTCTAACGGTAACCACTTGCTAGTAAATTATCGGCGAACTCTCCGAGATTTATTTCGTGTGGAAGGTGAGCATGACAATCGGCTATTCTGAACTGGCGGGGATCAGGAGGTCGTGCCCAAGAGACCCACATTTCTTTCTTCGTCTCTTCTCTTGCTTTCTTTATCTCTTTCTTTTGTCTTCATTATCACGTGTCACCTTATCTTGTCACAAGTTATCTCCTCTTGTCTATTCTTTTTTCTTACTAATATTTTTTTAGTGAACAATATTTGGATCTTCATGTGCATCTGATCAATTTCATTGATCTTAAAATTTTTTGAAATTTATTTTGTCAAGGTTTATTTTGCATAACTTTCTCTTGTTATACAGAGTGAGGTACTTATTATTTCCCCTTATTATTTCGTTACGTATTTTTTGAAAGAATACAATTTCCATCAAACTTGAACATATGCAAACCCGAATCATTAAATTGAAGAAACGTTTTATCCCTTATTCGTCGCCGATAAACGGTGAAATCTGGAATAAAAGACTGCCACAACGCGGACGAAAAAAAAAAAAAACGAATGAAACGTTTCATCGAAATCCTTTGAATAGCGATCGCGCGAGCCGAAGCGCTTTAAACGATGATTTTGGAGGGAAAAATCGCTCGAAATAATGCGACTGTGTAAACGACAAAACAGGAGCGTTTGTTTTTTTTTTTTTTTTATTTTGTTACCGGTTTGGACAAGTAACTAAACCCAGGCGGATTCTTTCGCATGGAAAAATCTGTAAAATTTGAAAAGCAATCCGCGTTAAAACGATCCACGTTTCGGCTATTTCCGATCGGGTTTCAAATGCGAACGATATTTATTTTCCAGTCGTGGCACTGACGCGAAATCGTCTGCACGGATGTTTACAGAGATAAAAAATGAAGGAACCCCGCGGCACTCGGTATTCTCTTGTTACGGTTTTCTACCTTTTATTGTCGCGTTTTTCCATTAACTCGAAAATCGTCTACGTTGTTCGCGGAACGTACGTAGATAGTATTTATAAATCGTTTCGATATTGCGTGCTCAAACAGGCTGCGAACTGATGAATCGGAATAAGAAAACTTCTGCAATGCACGATTTGACATCCCATTTCGAGTGCAAGTAACACACCGAGTACGATTTATCTGGCAGACTTCGAAAGTATGCATGACACGAATAAACATTCCCGAGAAAAATTATGGGGTACTGAACACCCCTATGGGACATTCAGTTCACCCTCGAGTCTTTTCTCAAGTCTTCACAATTCCAAGATGTCAAAATTTCAAATCTTCAAACTTTCTCAATTTAAAAATGTCATGTTTTCATTTTTTAAAACATTCTTTCTGATGAAGACATTTTCATAAACATTTTTTAACACCTTTCTTTTAATGAAAACATTTTCATGAACATTTTTTAAAACGTTCTTTTTAATGAAGACATTTTCATAAACATTTTTTAAGGCGTGTCTTTTAATGAAAACATTTTCATGAGCATTTTTTAAAACATTCTTTTTAATGAAAACATTTTCATAAATATTTTTTAAGACCTTTCTTTTAATGAAAACATTTTCATGAGCATTTTTTAAAACATTCTTTTTAATGAAAACATTTTAATAAATATATTTTTAAATATTTTTTTTAATGAAAACATTTTCATAAACATTTTTTAAGACATCAAAATAAATTTCTAAATTAAAAAATAAAAGAATAAAAAATTCTATCACTTAAAAAATTGTCTAAATTTCGAACAAAGCAAAAATTTTCAAACTCCTGAATATCCCAATTAAAAATTTTATTAAAATTCATTCCCACAAATGCCCCCATTTTCCGTGGAACTTCTGCCTGTGTACACGCACGTTTTTGTCCTCCTCCAATGAATCGAGTCCTTTCACGAACTTATTCAACGAAAAGAAGTGAAATGAAAAGGGAGCGTTGAAAAGATCGATCTGCGTGATTTCTCGCTCGTTTTGATGCCCGTTCAGACTAATTAACCGGCCACTTCTGCGTCTCAAAAGAAGTCGAGGATAATTAGCGGATCGGTCATGGGTCCTCGAAAATTTCCACCCGACGTTAATCCTCAAATTTTGACTACGAAACTTCAGCCGCTACCAAGTTAATTTGCTTATCGCGATGCAATCTACGGTGGCGTTAAAAGTTTCGCCCGATGACAGCCATCGAGCTCATGCGAAATTGAGTTTCGGAAACTAACTTTCTATGGTGTTTTCATACACGAATTTCGTCACGATCGTTCGCTCAAGCCATGTTATTAAATATTTCCAACTAATAAAATTGCGCTATCGAAAGGAGAATGGGTTGCTAACTTCTGTGTATGTACATTTCTAGGTGTAATTTATGTGGAATTACGTTTTGGAGGAAATTTTTGAGGAGGGAAATTTAGCTTCAAGATTTGACATTGTACTCATTTTGGAGAACTCTCAATTTTAATTTGTGAATTTCTTCATTTTTAGTTGGATATTTGTGAATCCTCAAATTTACAGATTTTTCATTTCTCAAATCATCAAATTCCCAAATTCTATAAATCCCCAAATTTCAAGCTTCCAAGTTCCCAGATCCCCAAATTTCTAAATTCCCCAAATTCCAAAATCCCCAATTCACAAGCTCCCAAAACCCTGATCTCCAAAATTCTAAAATTCCTAATATCTCCATCGACAAATCCCCAAATTCCCAAACTTGCAATTCACAGAACCCTAAATCTGTCCACGAACGTAATTAACTTCCTCCTGCACACGAGACTCTATCATCACGGAATTGAAGGTGTCGTTAAAAATTCCTAAAAAGTTTCTCATGCTAAATTGTAGACAGACACAAAATGACTAAGATGAATTTAAAGCAACGGTTTCGCAAAGAAGCTGTTAACGCAGTCTTGGCGCAATTTGTCCCAACGACTTAAAATTGGCATGCATTTCTGAGCCGCTGTTTGCACAGAAATGTAATTTCTGTAAATTCCAGCGGGCAAAAAACCTCCGCTTTTTCATATTGCATGGCCACGTAGCGAAAACTTATATTACATAGCCAACTCCGTACGACTCTTTTGTTCTGATCGTGCTTCTCGTCAGAACACTGGAAACACAATGAAAGATACAAAGACCATCCTTTTTCCTTTTCTTTACGAATTCGTGAAACTTTAAGTTTTTTAATCGTATGCTCCCTAAATTAATTCACATAATATTGAACATTATAATTTTCAGAAATGTCAAACTTCAATTAAAAATGCATTCCCAGAAATTAACCAAAGTTATTAATAATTTGAAAGGTTTATCGCAGAATGAAGCAGCTGCAATTTTGTCAAATTTCTTTTCTGTATTTTGTACAAAATTTTCTTAAAAAGCTACACCATTTTCATTATAAGAGGTTCAATTTTTGAAGAATCTTTTAAAAGAAGAAGAGAGAATTGAATAATAAATTTTAAAGAAATTGTTGTACCGTTGTTACATGACAAAGGGAACAATGCTTATAGGAACATCGCCATGCCGCAAACCCGCCATTCAACCTAGTTATCTGAAGGTACCTTTGACCTTTCTGCCGGCGTTGCAGTCGCGATTGCACAAGCATAATCGACAATAATGATCGGGAAAACTACGGTTGTCTGTTCCACTTTGCCCGATAAACTATGTACTGTAAATACACGACGTAATACATGCGTCCTTTTCTACCGTAACTAATCTTCCGAAAGAAATTAATATAGGTAGTCACAGTTACCTAAATGTTAACACGTTATGTGAACTGTTCACATGATTCAATCTTTCTAATATCACTGTTTAATCACCTGAAAACAAATTGATATTTGTTATAAACAAAATTTGTACAAAATACAAACTTTCTTTGGATAAATAACTAAGAGGTTAAAGTGTTATTAGGTCATGAAGTAATCAAACAAGTTGAGAAATAGCAGATAACCGGATAAGAACTAATCAGAATGCACCGTAAAGTGTTGCAAAAGGGTTGTACACGCGTAATCGGTGAGGCATGTAACGAATGTAAATAAATGCGAGCTCTTCTTTTTCCGGAAGACATTCTTGCGTATTCTCCAATGGCAAATGGAAGACTTTCCACGCTACTTCCAGGAGATCCTTGATCACGATGGAAACCTGTTGGGCGACTAACCTACCTGAGAACACCTACGACCTTCTCGCGATTCAGTGGTGCACTTTTAGTTGCACAATTATTCCACAAACTATCACTACTTGTTTATAGGAAGATATCTCGTTGATATACTACAAATTAGAGTGTTATGCGGGAAAATACTTGGTGTGGAGTTATAACGAGTGAACACATGTGATATTGTGGGTCGTGAAAATATACGTAGAAGTATTAAGAGGGAAATTGCAACGCGTGGAATTACCATAAGTGGAGTTACGACGCATAGAGTTACCACGCGTGGAACTACAGCGCGTTGAATTACCACGCGTGGAATTACAGAACATAGAATTACCAAGCGTGGAGTTACGGCACATTATACCACGCGTGGGATTACGGGACGTAGAAATTCCACACGTGGAAATACAGAGCATGAAAGTACAAAGCGTAGAGTTATCAGACATCAAAATACAAAGTGTAGAGTTATCAATCGTGAACATACCAAGCGTGTAGTTATCAAACACGAAAATACAAAGCAACTCATAGCATCAGTATTAGCAAACGCACCCCAATAAAGTTCGTGAAACTGAAAACTCGTTAATATACGAAAAAAATGTCGCATTAGATGATTGAAATAGTGAACGTGGAACGATGAGAACACCGTAACTGCACGATCGTAGGAAACATCGAAGTCGAACAGCCGGCAAAAAACGTCACCGGTTAGCTCGCTGAAAATACGTGTTCGTCGAATGGAAAATCGCGTAGGATTGTCGTTGGTGGAGGAACTCGTGAAGCGAAAGATCACGCGGCGCGACGAGAAAGTTGCTTTCGCTCGGTTGTTCGAGAGGAGATCGGCCGCTTCTCGTGGGCATTAAAACATGTTGCACCGTAAGTCCAGGACCGTAATCGCAAACGGTAGTCCACCGTCCACGCAATTATTCTTTTTATCGGTTTTATCGCGTTCCACCTAACACCATCGGGGAAGAACTTTAGATCCGCTCTTTTCTCGATATTGCCACGGATACTCGATTTCACCATCCTTATCTAACGGTTAACCATCGATCGTTTATTGGAACTTCCTTTCCAATAATTCTCCAAATTCCTAAAACCCCAAATCCAGAATTTCTACATCCCATTTTTCAACCCCCAAATTCTCAAATTTTTCAAATTCCTAAATTCCTAAAACCCCAAATGCAGATTTTCTACATCCCTAAAATCTTTCAATCCAAATTCCTACATCCCATTTTTCAACCCCCATATACCTACATCCCCCCATACTTCAACCCCTAAATTCTCAAATTCCCCAAATTCCTAAATTCCTAAAATCTCAAATCTGGAATTTCAACATCCCCAAATTCTTGCATCCCAAATTTCTACAAACCCCCATTCTTCAACCCTCAAATTCCTACATCCCCCCATACTTCAACCCTTAAATTCTCAAATTCCCCAAATTCCTAAATTCCTAAAAATCCCAAATCCAGAATTTCTACATCCCCGAATTCTTGCATCCCATTCTTCAACCCCCAAATCCTGAAATTTGCCAACTTCCTAAATTCCCCAAATAGCAAACTCCTCCCAAACCTCGAAAATCGAATAACTACCCAAGTTCCCAAGTGAGAACCGTATCCAACTGCGCAAGTCTGCAAATTTAATTATAAAAATCGGGGTGAACGTGTTACCATTGTACGTCCCTGTTCGTATCTACGTCGCAATGCTCGCTATCGAGCGCACGAGCAAGTTCCTTATTATTTCCCATTAAGACTCTCGGATGTTCCTGTTGCCCTCGAAAGAGAGTTCCCCGTTCAATGTCCCGCGGCATTTAAAAGCAGACGGTGGTATAAAATTTCACGGGATTCGGAACGTAGCCGTGATAAGCTAGCAGTAATCTCTGCAGTTTTCTGCGGAACGAAAGGAATGCAAAACGGAGGGAGCTTTCTTCGTCGGCGAACGATTAAACGCTTGGAAAAATGATAGCCACCGGTCCCGTTTATCCGCGGGTTCAACTTTTATCGCCGATGTTATATTACCCATCGATTCACGCGATATTACCCGTTATTACCGCAGACTATCTTTCTCGACGATCTTTATTACTTTCTTACCTTTCCTCCTTTTCTTTAAATATGTCCTCTTTTTTAGATAATTGGGGGTAATATTTATTTTAGAACTACACGACGAATTTGCAATATTTACAATTTTACAATAAAATACACACGGTGTCTAAATTTGATAATACGGAGTTGAAACTCGATTGAAGTGTTTTATTTCACCCGATGACGATCGCGTTTTTTCTCGAATGATGAGTTCGTTTTCGATGATCCAAGGCTAGAAAATTCCAGGAAAGTTCCGATAAACAAGCCACGATATCGATAGCGTGTATTCATTGGGGAGCGAGAATCGGCCAGCAACTTTTACCAGCCGGTACTGTTACAAAACGGGAAACTCGACAAAACGAACAGCACGTCCACGACGTGTACGCTCGCTACGAGTGTTTTATTGGTATCCTGAAACTGGTCGCGATAAGCATATTGGAAGAAAGTTTGCTGTTTGACCTGCAACGGATGGGATTGCACGGATAATCCCGACAAAATTTCTACGGAGTTCTTCAACGATTTCGTGTTACAAATTTTCTGCAACTGGGACTACGTTTTAGTTATACGCTTTAGTCATTCAATATTTACTATTGCAACTATATTTCACTCATATTTTCTGAAAATGATGATCATGTTTCTTTCTTGTCGTTATTGTATAATTAATTAAATAATTTAATTTAGACTTGATATGTTATACATCATTGATAGATAACCTCTGTATATTTCTTTGTTTTATGCAGACATTAATCTACTCATAAATAATTCTAAATTGAGACGATGATTGATTGTTGTTGATATAACTGTTCACTTTACTCAGTCATCGAACGATTGAAAATATTCAATTCCTTTAAAGATCGTTCATCTTTCTCAAGCCTTGATAAAATCGTTCAATTATAAATTATAATCCTGTATCAAGTCGATACTTTCTTCTCATTTTTAATTAAATTGTACTCGTCTCAATGATTTATAGATTCTACCTTCATTCGGTCAGTTTTTCTTGGCTCGTTACGTAAAAATTTTCGAAAGCATAGAAAGTTTGTTATTAATGTTCTAGCGCGTAAAATGAACTTTCACGTAGAAATATTTTCGTGAGCGTTGTATTTTATCGCGAAAGGAAGTAAACGGTGATTCATTGTTGTTTGCACTTGCAACGGTTATTGGAACCCGAGGCACAACGAGGTTGGTTATCGAGAAATTAAATAAAAGCGCGCGTTCAAAGAACAATAGCAAATCGGAGGAATATATTGCAGCGAATTTTCGAGCGTTCCATTCCGCAAAACGAAATTAGCGCGATCGAATTTCGCGTCGCGATTTAGGACAGGGTATTCAGAAATTTTAGAAATTTTCCTTTCCGGGGAAACGAAACGGAACAGACATTTTCCGGCAGAGCGAGCAGGTTTCGCGTTGAATAAGAAGTAAAATGTAAAAGGAACTGGGCCAAAGGTTTCCTTCCAAAACAACCTTCTGTTCAAAATTCAGGTTCCGTAAAAATCTCCACAATGCGCTCTTAAAACGATAAAAATAAGAAATATTCGAGCGATTTGTCGAAAGTGTCCGGTTTTTCGTCGGAGAATCTGCGAACGATTCCCCGAACGGAGGACAAACGAAGCAGATATTTTTCAGCAAACTTCTAATAGATCGAACTAGATCCAATAAGAGAAAAATGTCGGTGACAATTCGATCTATATCTGAAAATAAGTTATAGAGGTACCAGGAGAAAAAGAAGACCGAGAGAAGTTTTTCCACGTCGGAAACAAGACTCTAATGCTTCAGTTCCGAACTGTCCCCCTCGAGCAATTTATATCGGTTCCAGATATGACTCACGGCCAGATTTCACGTTCGCGGGAGGAAATTGCATTATTTCGCGTGATAAGTAACCGTGCTGGTTACTTTTATCTCGGAACGTGTACAAATACACTATCGCTATTGTGTACTCTGATTTGTTGAGATTGAACGATTGCACACTGCGTGGTTACCTTTCTCGAACGCGAAATTATTCTTCCTTGGAAAAGTTCCGAATTACCAAGCGTGGAGTTACGGCACTTGGAGTTACCACGCGTGGAATTACTATGCGTGGAGTTAGGGGGCTTGGAGTTACCACGCGTGGAACTACAGCGCGTAGAATTACCACGCGTGGAATTACAGAACATAGAATTACCAAGCGTGGAGTTACGGCACATGGAGTTACTACGCGTGTAGTTACAGCGCGTAGAATTACCACGCGTGAAAATCCACATCTTCCACATTTTCAACTTGCAATTTTCGAACTACCAATTTCGTTATCTAATACTTCCTCACAATTCCCAATTAAAATTAACAATAGTAATCTAGATCGCAGAGTAACAGCTCACATACGAACCGGTTTCTTGGAACCGGAGACAGAAAAGAATTTCACAGAAAATCGTGAGAAATGGAATCGATTAACGAGATATACCCTGGAATCTAATCGAGTATCGAGCAATTCGACGAATTTTGCTCTCCGAGTACTTTCTCCGCTCCATATCCGTCATTTATGCCACATTTTCCTTGGCAATTCCAACTTGAACGCCGCACTTGAACGTAGCCGAGCAAGGCGAGGCCACTTTTTTTTTTTTTTATTCCCGTATGCCACCTTTTTCCGTTACGACCGATCAGAAATTGGCCTATGGTAATTTCCCTCGTTTCTCTTTGCCGTTCTTCTCTTTTTTTTTTTATCCTACTTTGTCCCTCTCGACGTTCACGAAATTGCCGAATGCACAGGGGCACACGTGCGCTTCTGCAGGAATGGATGTTTTCCTGGCCTCAGGAATTCTGTATGAATATTTATGAGCGACCATCTCCTGACCGCATTGGATGGAATCTCTGTTTCCCTTCCACATCGTCAATCTTTCATATATTCTGTCCTTTTTGCATAATACACCAAATCATTACCGATTATATTATTCCCGAACATTGTTTTTTTATTTATATAACGTCACGTTCCATTTCTGCTATCTGATAGATGTTCAGAATTTCAGGCTTTTCGACGTTCGAGTTATCGAATATTTTTTCAATTTCTACATTTCGAAGTTTGTTAATTATTTGAGAGGAAAATGGGACGTTACCGGGAACTGTGGACTCTTGTCAGGAACTATAAGAGCTTCCGAGAAGCTAAACTCGTATGCAACGCTATGAAGAGATTCGAATTACAACAATCGATCGAGCATTCTTTTCTATTTGCCATACAACCCATGCAATGACGAATGAAATTACTATTCGTGGAATAACAGCACGTGGAATTACCACGCGTGGAGTTACAGCGCTTGGAGTTACTACACGTGTAATTACAGCTCATAGAAGTATTATGCGTGTACATACGCTGCATAGAAGCATTACAAGTGGAATTACAGCGCGTAAGAATATTACACATAGAAGTACAAAGCGATTACCGAGCGTGGAAATATAAAGCGCGGAGTTATCAAGCGTGGAACTACAAAGCATCGAGTTACTCATAGCAGCAGAATTCAGTTTCAGGTTTCTCATTGTTCAAATAATTTTTACGTTTCTTTTACCTCTTCCGAATATTAATTTTGCAAGTTCGTTAATTACTCCAAAAGCAAATTCGACGGAAGGTTACCAAGAACGTTCTGTGGACTCTTCTCAGCAAGCGATAAGACCCAAGCTTCCGAGAAGCTAAGCTCACATGCAACGCTATAAAGAGATTCGAGTTACGACAATCGACCGGGCATTCTTTTCTGTTTGCCATACAGCTCATGCAATGACACGTCATAAAATTTATCTCACGATTTTAATCCTATAAGAGACGTTCATAGAAGATCCCGTGACAAATCACGCGTGTACCGTTCTTTTCCAACTGTATTTCGAAGAAAGATTTACGCTATTTGACCCGCGAAAATATTCCCGTTCTCGTTCCACTTAGCATATCTTTTCAGAACTTATTCATGTTCGCGAATGTCCAGTTAACTCGTTCGCTTGCAACTAGCATGAGGAACCCGTTATTAATATTAATACTTTTACTGCCACGCGATCGATTATCGACAACTTATCGATCCGTAATTTTATCCCTCGAGCTTCTAACTTAATCGATATACAATGACTCAGATTTCATCGAATTTATTCATGAATATTTCAGATCATAACTGAAACTGGTTAATTCGGTCATTTAAATTTATTCTAATCTCAGTTAACTTAATGTAATTTAGTGTGTCATTCAAGTCTGACCTAAACCTGTTATATCCATAACTTTGTCATTTATATTTAACCTAGTGTAATGAAACCTAATTTATAATCCATACTTGAACTTCAATTTCCCTGACCATAACTTTGTCATTTATATTTAACCTAATGTAACCTAGTTTATAATCCATACTTGAACTCCAGTTTCCTCTGATCAAGCTTGATATCCATACATTGTCATTTAAATTTAACCTAACCTATCATCCATACCTGATCTCCAGTTTCTGAACCTGGAATCAACAATCTAACCAAATCTGATAAACTGTTATTTAACAATAACCTGGCTAAGTTATGGAATTCTTTGAATAAAACCACTCTGAAATAAATGATTACCTTAGCAATTACGTGCCAGTCCATTCTTTCGTGTTTTCTCATTCGGACCACGATGGACAGGAGTTTATCGACGTGGAGCTTGGCATTGCGTTGAAAAATTTGCATGAAGAGACGCACGCAAGTCCATCTTTTGCATAAAGGCAAATTTATAATTGGCCGAGAGCCAATGTCTGCAACGCTTGCTCCACGTTCGATCGCGTTATGCTGCCACGAATTTTGATTTCAATCGCCACATTTCGCGTCACTGTTTCGCTGTCTGCGAGAGACAATTTGCGGGATACCGTCAAAGTTTTATGAATATCTTAGCGGGCGTAGAAATTTGAATTTATGTCCGAGGACGATAAGTGTGATGGGTTATTACGGTAAGTGGAGCTTCTGCAAGAATCTGGGGAGTTTTCGGGTTTTAGGAATTCAAGAATTTAGGAATTTAGGAATTTGGAGAATTTAGGAATTTAGGAATTTAGAAATCTGGAAATTTAGGAATTCGTAAAGTTAACATTTTATGTAAAAATTTGAATCCGTAAAAGTCCTTGACATCAACTATAAACACGTGTAATTAATTCAAATAATTGAGATCCAAAAATAATTCTCTAGAAAACCTGTAAAAGACTATGTAAAATTTTTGGCATGGTTTTTCTACACGTGATGAATGTGATTTATTCAGCAAGAGGATGGTATTTCTACTTTTTTACTGGTTGCCACTTCGGAACCTCAATGCGTAGCCTCTGGTTACGTCAGTTGCATGTCGGCTCTTCATATAAACACATGCCTCGGAGAGCTTGACTACCTTGACAATTAATTGCCAGGGAAGCCCGGAACACCTGTTTAAATGCTGGAAATTGGGAAACATGTTTCCACTCGGAGAATATTTGGAAAGGTCACGGAAAATGTATACGGTATATTAATGGTTTCATATAAAAGGGTCAGTTCGACAATTTCTAATGGAAGCTTCAGAAACTACTAAAGTTCCATAAATCGCTTTACCAGCAAATCTCGAATCATAAAATTCTGATAAAAGCTTTGTAACACCTGCAAAACTATTATACACAGTAGTTCGGTATAATTGACAAGTTGTTTATGTATGCTTCTAAACACGAATTAATTAAGCAACAATTACATCGATTGAAACTAGAACCACAAACGAATCAAATTACAAGTATAATTAGCATGCTTCAATTACGCTAACGTCAGATGTCGGTTCTGCAGAAAGTTAATACATTGTTAACAATTAACATCAATTAGATTAGACGAACGACACCGAGAGTTCCCGTAATAGCGAATCGATATCCCTTTCCACAAATTCCGACGCGGAATTACGTTATCGGGACAGAATCCCAAAGATTCCCTATACAGTTATCGATTCCGAGGCTTAATTCGCGAGCGTTCAGAATCGATGATAAAAAAATGGCCGGAGAATTTGTCGACAGGTCTGTTATCCGGTCATTGAGGTATGCGACCGCAGAACCTGGTATCCTCGCCCTTAATTGCCAGTTTCTAGTTCCTTTCTCTATCAGTATCCTTCTCAAATGACGACAATCTGCTGTCGGCACGATAACGGGTATGCGCATAGATTCGAGTTGATTCATCCGTTAACCACGAAAGGAGATTACCAAATATCGTTGCTGATTTCATTCGAAGGAAATCGATACACTCGGGACAGAAGGCTCGTGTGCCCTCTGGGTAGTGGACTGTCATGTGATGCTAAGAAGGTAAGACTGATCATTCTTTTCTATTTGCCGTACAACCCTTGTAATGATGCATGGAATTACCACGCGTGGAATTACATCGCGCAGAATTTTATGTCCGTTTCCGACATAAAATTTTTTTCCTTTTCAATTTTAAACGTAACACAAAATCTGCACCCATCTTATTTTTACTATATCAAAAAGTAAATATAACAAATTCTGTTCGACCATTTTCCGAATGCCCACAAAACACGCAAAGAATGCGGAATATTTAAAAAGCACCACAATACTGAAAAGAATCGAGAAAGGCTCAATAAGCGTCGATGAAAAGGTTTGTCGGAAAGAACGTAGGGGAAGAAAGTGAAAATGAAAGCCGGTGGCGTTCGTGTCTCATTCGCGCGATATCAACTCCTCATGAAAGCATCCACGAGCGCTTCATTACTATTTCTATCTCATTAACGGTTTAAAATATCGGGACACGAAACGCCGTCTCGGCGACCAACGCTTTCGAAAAAATATTCGCCTCATTAATTGGATACGCGTCGCTAACAACGTCGCGGACCGGATCGTATTAAAGAGCGTGATAACGAATGATTAAAAAGAAAAAAATTATCCACGTTATTAACTATTCGACGGGATATAACGCGTGCTTTCTCGAGGCTCGCCCGCCGGCGCGAGAACGATATTTTATCGGAATTACATCCAGATTTCGTTATTAACTATTCCCCGGTTGGGAGCCGGGCGCACATGCGTCCTTTATCAACATTTTACGACGCTAGTCTCGCTATTTCGCCTACTTTTATTCTTTTCCTGTATTTATTTCGAACACTTTTGTACAATTTCATTCCTCTCTTATTGCGTTACGAGAAATTAGGGTGAATCGGTGGTTATACTGAAGATCTCCTATGAAATAAATAAATAAAGGAACGAGTTAATTGCAAGTAAAAATGATAATGTGACAAGAGTGAACCCAGTCAGAAAAAAGGAGGCAGAATAAGCCATGCTCCATGGGACGCGGAGCTTTCATGGTAGCCCGTTACAACACCATTAATAACCTTTAAAAAGGTGAGCAAGCCCTGCCACGGCTGGTAAGCCGAACGACTAACGTGGTTTAGTTGGGCAAGCGGGCATGGCACGTGTCCTAACGAGGGGCTGCTCATTGTGCATATTCATTAGGACATTCATTATGACCATTTGTCGTTCACCGCATCCCTTCCTCCATTAACGGCCTGGGGAAATCCATTTTTTAATATTCTCAACAACATGTGCGAGAAAAGAATGCTTGCAATTTAATTTAACGCTGTCAAACTTTTGCCGTTCGCGATAAATTAACCTGCGCCCCGGCGAAGTTTTCTTTGAAATAAAATTCTTACTTTCGAGAGGTAACACCTGCATCATTTTGTAATTTTGAAAATTTGGAGTGAGTCATTGGGAGCACTGAAAGATTAATTTAAACGTTAAGAAATTTGTGAATTTACAGGTATGTGACTTCTAAAATTAAAAACGTGAAAATTTCGGAATATGAAGACATCTCAAATACAAATTTGAGATTGGTACTATAAAAACTTGTATGTAACCTAAAAATTTAGCTTGTATATTCTGGTCTTTCGAGTGTCATGTATGAAAAATAATTTCTGTACCATGTTCCTCGATTTCATGCAATATATCAAAAAGCTCCTCAGGGAACTTATCTATCGTATGCCCAAAACAATATTTCCAACCGTAATAAGTGCCATAAAGCATGCAGTATGCATCGAAATCTGTTCGATAAGGTGAAATAAAAGCAAAGGCGGTCTCCGGAGGCACTAATAAATTTCGCTGGGAAATCGCGGCGATAAATCAGCGAGCGAGGTAAATCACAGGAAAGATTCCGGAAAGAAAAGGAAGAGAATAAAGAAGGAAGTACGTAACTATCGCTCGTGTCTCGTTACGATCTCGATTTCCGGTGGGGGTAGGGGATCGGTCTGTTAGAAAATAACGAGGTAACTACAGGTTAACGTCGTTATCGCATGACGAGGTTTATGGGGTCCCATCGCCGACAAGCGAGAGCCCCATGGCGCGAGTATATCACGAACGGTGCAGTTATGTTTCAACGGGGTATATTCCGGTGGCTCACCATAGGGAAACCGTGGCTGAGAGAAGGATGTCGGTGGATATTAATTGGCTTCCGATCCACATCGAGACCACCATCGAGACACCCCATGAAACAGGTGCCCGCGAGGCGTTGCAACCCCTGACCAAATTGCATTTGTGACCGTGTACGTGTGCCCGCACACGATGCACAAATATCCCAGTAATTTATTTACAACATCTAATAATCCAATTCAATGCTAACAATCCAGTTTATATCTTCACTGATCTGGATATCATTACTTGTTTACTTTCTGCATGGGGTAAGATACAGGGTTAAAATATACTTGGTTAAATATTTTCTGCTACATAAAAGTTGACTACATGTGGACTACATAGGATATAAATGTGGACTATAATACATTAGTATGTGGTCAAAATATAGGACATATGTATGGTCAAGATATAGGATATATATGGGCTAGTTTAACTAAAGATCATGTCAAGTTCGTATAAGATCATGTCAATCTAGTATAAGGTCATGTCAAGTTCGTGTCAGATCATATCAAGTTCGTATAAAATCATGTCAAGTTCGTATAAGATCATGTCAAGTTCGTATAAGGTCATATCAAGTTCGTGTCAGATCATGTCAAATTCATATGAGAATATGTAAAGTTCATATAAGATAATTTCAGAGTACATAGTATGGAACAGCGATTGATGTGTGATTCTAGAGTGCACATGCAAAAAAGTAAAAAATGTGTATATTAACACAGTATCAATGTGTAACACGTACACCTGTACATCTCTATATGAAGCTCCATACAATAACGCATGTGTCTACACACGAATGGACCAGTATGATTAATATATGCGTCAGCAGATTCAAATAACTCGGCTGCCATCGTGCGTGCAGTGTTAACCGGCTGTATACTCGCCGTCTCGACGATCCGCGTGTAAAATCGGGTTCGCAAAAATTAAAGGATTATCTGGGATTACCCTGGACACAACAGCATCCCGGACACCGATCACGGACGTGTACTTTAACCTGAAAATCGCTCGCAGTGCCCTGTAACCGTTCTCCCGTGTTAACTGAATAATCAACACCGGTAACTGTTGCGTAATTCGCATGTAAATTCTTGGACGTTTAACGGATGCCTCGAATCTGTTCGAGGTATAATCGATTATACTTTTGTACTGAATTATTCTACTGGAGAGTGATCACATAATTAGTGACACTCCACATACTACTTTCGATGTAATCATAGATCTATTTGGTCTAACCCAGGTCTACCCAGGAATAGTAAATAGTACGTCTCTAACACTAGGGTGAATATTGGGATGGAAATTTCTCAAGATCATACTTAGGAGAAGGGACTATCTAATATAAATGCAAATACCTAAATTGACCTAATGCAAATTTAGGAATTTAGAAATCTCCGAATTTCATCTGTTATATACATCTAGTACAAAAATCTGCTAATGTGAAAATTGAATAATTTATGAATTTAGGGATTAAAGTTCTTCAGAAAAAGGTTATCCGTAACAGAATTTATTTCGTCTGAACGTTAGATCGATTACCCGGGGTGTAAATTAGAAGTCCACCCCTATAAGCTTTTCACCGGTAATTACGTTAATAACTTCAGCGTCCGCTGAATTTATGGTGGTGGGTTTGCGGAGAAAGTGAAAAGGTGGAAGAGAGTGTTACTAATTCTCGGCCAGGGTGTCTTAACGAACCAATTCACGAAAATATTAATTACTTCGGTCATATTTAATTGGTCTTCAACCCCTGGACCCAGTTTCTCCAATTTATTTTATTAACGATTTCCGATCGGAATAAAACGACGATCGAGCCCGTAATTGTTTCCTCTTCCTTCTTTGTCTCTCGCGAGCTTCGTGCAGGAACACCTTAACTTCGTCAAGGAAGAGGATAATTAGTGTAAACAATTTTATAACTCGCATCAAGTGCGCCTGGGTTATTGAAAGATTTAGACTTTCTTTCGTTATGAGAACAGTTCTCTTTACGACGGACTGCTTATTATGTTCGGATATAATAAGCTTCATAGAAATCTCGTTTCCGGGACGATGTTTCAGATTTTTCCTGCCTTCGACTTCTTTACCGATTATGTCACGGAATTTGATTGTTGCTACGGCAAGAAAATTATGGGGAATTGAATGAACTCTTTAAAACATAGTTGCAAGAAATTCTTTAAATATCTGTTACAATGCCTTTAGATATTGCTCCTCCGGACTCGAGTCTGGATTCTTGCAAAGATTCTTTAGTTGACAAAGGTGTACTATTGAATCGTTAAGTTGTTACAGCGGAAATCTGCTTTTTTACTTCGATGCAGACTTCATTGAGATCGTAACAAAGCTCGGAGTTTAAAAGCTACGGTATTCAAGTATTCTGCAATTTAATTACGTTGAAAACAAAATAGAGCAGAAATAAGAAAAATTCGGTGTATTAAAATTTGTGTTCCAAAAAACTGAAACATCGTCGGATATTAATATATCGAAATTTATGAGGCGATTTAATCGGCGAGTATTACCGGTTTTCGTATTTTCAGCAAAATACTCGTCATTAGTGGCTACGTCTGCGTGCATAATGGGGCGCGAAGGAATTTCCTACCGAAGGGGATGGCGTTTAAAGGAACGCTTGACTGTCGAACGACTAATAAGATTACCTTCCGCCTAATCATTCTCGCTCCCGTGAACGCCGTACAACGTTTACGACTCTTCGATCCCTACCCTCTTGCTTTTACTTCTCCGACGCTTGTACTCGCGACGGATAATTTTCCGGGGCGACACCTAATTATCGGGAAATTCTGTGGTGAACGTGTGTTGGTGTCTAGTTGCTTTCCCGTAAACGCAATTGGGGGACAGATGGAGGGTAAACGGATAGATCAGCCACCGTATACTGAACTTTTGTATCAAGCCTTCGTGTCGACTCGTGATTAATTAATTGTGCAGATAGTTACATGTCAGAAAGCTATTCGATAACGCGTGAAAAATTCTACACTTTAACGTTCAATCATACCAAAATGTTTAATCACATATCTTCAAAAATGTTTTAATTAAAAACTGATAAGTTGAGATGTATGTCAATTACGCAATTACGGCATGATTTCACTGGACAATTCGATCGAAAGTGTCGCAAAACTTTCCTGTCACCGGTTTCTCTCGTTCAGGAGAAAATCGAAGATGTCGTAAGTAGGTTAAAACTATCTCTCGAGATCGATACAATCGGAGCCATCTTACCTTGTAAATCTCGTCTACGAGTTTGGTGAGCTCGTCGGTTTCCATCGTGTACTCCTTCGATGTCTAAAAGCTGCACTTTAAACCGACTTCACGAGATGCTCATATTTTGCCGTCCTTCCGAGACCGGATCTTACGTTAGTCGATCCACTTTCGCGAAATCGATCGTACGGAAATCGATCAGTCCCTTTTGTGAGCCGCTTATCGTCTTCCGCCGGATCTGCAATCACAGAACAACGTTTATTTATACTTTTGTACACTGGATATTGATTTGTTACGTAACAGATTGCGCTGTTTTAATCGGTACAGATAAATCGTTTTGAGTCACGAGCTGGATAAAACGATTTTCGACACTTTGCAATTTAGTTTGATATAGCGTTATCCCTTTTGGGTACTGTTGCGGAATTTTCAAGCTTTTGTGAAATTCAAATTTTCGATTGCTAGTTTGTTCAATTGGCAAATTTTTGGACTTGGAATATTTCTAAATTCTCAAATTTACCGCCATTTTCTCAGCTTCTGTTTTACTCTAACCTAACCTGAAAAATTCTGGGATTTTCCCAGCTTTATCGAACGCCGCTAATCGTTTGGGGAATTACGTATGCGAGAGGTTAGCAAACGTAACACGAAGCGAAGTGGCCATTTGTCGAGAGAAATAAAATTCGCAACATCGCCGTCCAGCGGCGCCCATCTGATGTCCTTCGGCTGCCGCGACAAGAATTCTAATGCGTCAGAATTAACATAAAAGCATCGTTGAACTCGCCGCTCAAGATTTTCTAGATTGTTATTCCAAATGCGACGGTTAACTCGTGAATTATTGCAGCTCGCCTGCTACAACGTCTAGGAGATAATTCGTGCAATTTCGTTGTCCCGGGCCAACTTCTCTCGCGAATACCGGTTAAATTCACTTAGCTCTGTATCAGCATGACGCATTAGCATGGTTGGCAACTGCCTCGACTTTGTTAAGCCTCTTTATATTAATTCAAACGCCAACTCAGTTGATTCGGGACATACTTGCCTCGGCAATATTTGCATACTTATTTGCAACATTTCAGTTTCAGTTTTCGCGGTTTGGGGATGAAATTCTGAGGAGAGATGACAGTTTGGGAATTTGCCAAATTTGGGATTTTTCCAAAGTCACAATCCCCAAATTACTAAATTCTCAATGTCTCAAATCCCCTAATTCTCCAAATCACAAATCCCCAAATTCTCAAATTTTGAAATCCCCAAAATCTCAACTTTTCCAAATTTCCCAAATCCCTAAATCCCCAACTTCCCAAATGACCAAATTCCACAGTAACAAATCTGCAAATCTAAAAATCAACGTACATGACCTTCCACTCCCGTCATCCTGAAATATTAATAATGATTAATTAAAACGGTTCCGATCGGAAGGAAATTCAGTCGAAAATCAGAGGGAAAATATTTCTGCAGAATGAAATATTTCAAGTTTATCGAGCTTCTGCTAAAAGAAAAACGTCGGACCAAACGAGCGAGCGTATCGAATGAAATTCCGAAAGTTCGCAGCGTGCGTGGAACAAGCCTAGCTACATGTGATTAGAGAGATTAAAGGGAAACATTTTAACGTAAACGTTCCGAGAGAATTTAATTCACCTGAAAGCTTTCGGAGGGTATCGCCACGTTTCCAAAGTTACTGCAAAATTCACTTTGGGATGGGAGCGGTGCAATTGCAATATTTTCAATAATACGATCGGGCTCTCGAGTTTTTATCTGGGACAGAGTATACAACTTAGAATCTTTCATCGACCTTTCTTCGAGATCTGTCATCGATATTTTTCATTAATACGTTTCTCACTAATTGGAAATTTTGTAATACTTCATAGCACAAATTGTAAATTTAAACGTGCAAACTTTCATTTAAATTTACTGGTGGTCTACATACGTCTACATATACAGAATTTTAAATGTTTATGAATGCCTAAAATTTTTAAACGTGTCAACTTGTCATATGACGCACCCGTGACGCGCACAGTTCAATATTTTTTAACAACCTATCAATTTTACAATGTTGAGCCATAGTGGTCTGAAGAGACCCACGAGTATGTAGAAGAGTTAGAAAAATAATAGAGATCGTTAAATCTTCTTCGTTGGCACGTTGCATGCTTTCACGATTTCTCGATGTAGAGCTGCTCTCGAATCAGGTTGAAAACCGACCGACCGACTCTCGATCGTCGATCCGTGACACCTTAAGCGTGCTCTGCCTTGACTAGACACATACACAAACACGTATAAAGCCGGTGAAATAAAACGAGCAAGTTATGCCACTTTTTCCGGCTTGATCTCCCTCTACGAACGTTTACGGCTAACACATACCGGGTGTCCTTGCGGAATGAAAGTACAGCCGGGAAACGTGACTTCTCCTTCTACCTATGAGTAACACCGTTCGAACCGCAAGTTTGCCGATCGATCGGCGATTATACTCGTATCGAGAGTATTTAGAATGTTCCTGGGCTTTCACGAACGGAAAAGGATCGATCGCGGCCGATTTCGAGAGAAAAGTTGCGAAATTGTAGCGCGTTCGAGACTCGATAGGTTAATTAATAAATTCGAACGCATTCCGTATTCGTTACGAATCGTTGATCACATGCGGGAGAAATCCCTTTGCATCGTGGTTTTCGAGTAATTGCTCGGATAGAAAGCGTAAAACAATTCGGAGGATGTTGGAAATTCTATTTGTATACGCTGTTATTATAAATTTAAACATCTGTTTCTAAATACCTGCATTCCCAATCCCCAGAATCCCTAACTGCGAAGCTCAAAAATTTTTCTTAAGAAGTGGGGATTTAGGGATTTGAGAATTTGGGAAAAAAGAAAATTTGTCAGATTTGGAAATTACTGACTGTGTTTTCTCACAAGTTTTCAACAATCGTATACAACGTAATCTTCCATTTGCATAGAAAGTTCGTTCAATTTTATTAATCCCAAAAATCGTAAACTTTCGACGATAAATTCGAGAACTTTGTTGCGCGTGTTTGAATGCAAATTTCTGCATAAATGGGAAACGGAACCGGAGGAATTGAAGAAGTTTTCGAGAAAGGAAGTTCCCTTATCGATTAACCAATACGAAACAAACTTACGCGCCGGGGAATATCAAAACATTTTGCACAGAATCAGCATTTTAAGTTACATTTCCTTTTTTTATTATATTCGTTACTGTAAATTTAGAAAGTTTACTGTTTAAACAAATTCGAAACCAGGGAAACGATGACTTAAACCCCCGCTAATTTCGCGTGTAGCACATATTTCATTCTGACGTCGACGTCGAAAAATGATCGATTTGACGCGTAACGGCTATCCATAAAAAATTGTACGCATTGTCGTCACGTTGAAAGCGAAACTATTTATTGCAGATGCGAAAATTTCTTTGAGACTTGAAAATTTATTAAATTTGCAAATTTGTGAATTTAAAAATGCACACATAGGAAGTAAAAAATCTTGAAATATAAGTTGAAAATTTTGAAACATCAAAACACTGTAATTTGATCGTGAAAGTAGTAAGGCAATACCGAAATATTGTACAGGTAGATTTGGCGAACAATTGTACAAACAGTCGAGCATAAATTAAACGGCTAACAATCGAACGTCGATTAATATTCATAAGTCGGTGAGGCGTGACGAAAAATGCACTTTCGTCACAGACAATTTGTTGGAGAGTCAAAAATAGGTGTCAGGAAGGAACGTAGAGCAAACATCGTTAGAGGCTGCATAAAATTCCGTACTTTTGCGTTTAATATTCCTTTGGCATCGTTGTTGTTCGACCAAGTGGATAGAATCGTGTCGACGCGTAGCCCGTTCGAATGCACTTTCCTCTCGCGACTGCATTCTTGCGCTCGCCTCTTTGAACGCGAGAGCAAGACACTGGCGAAGCAGGAGAAAGATATTGGTTATTTAACATTACGAAACGTCGAGAAGAGAAATTCTATTCCATTGGAGAAAGGCGGCTAACGCTTCGGGAAAAAGTGAGAGCAGAACGTTGATTTGAGAAGATACGGGTTATCGACCGGTCTGGTAAATAATATTCGCTCGCACCTCGGCTCTCACGTAACAATGATGCATTTCGTAACGATGAAAGCGAATAAAACGCGTTCGACGCGAACACGTAGACTGCTGCGCGACGGACAATACACGCGTCATTGATACACGCGATATTTCTTATGAAGAACGTCGACTTCGGAGACTAGAATCTCTGATCTGATAGAATCTGGTCTACCATCAACTTTTCGTCAATTTCAGAAATGACAAATTTCTAGGTTGTTAAATCGACGGATTTACACCAGTGCAAATGTTATCGATCTTCGATATTGACAATTTATTTGTTTACGTATCACACGATTCTCAGATCTGCAAATTTAAAAATTCTAAATACCTAAATCCCTCATCCCTAAATTTCTATCTCCTAAAATCTCCAGTTCCCCAACTTCTAAATCCCCAAATTTCCAAATTCCCCATTAACCAATTTCCCAACCTTGAAATCCCCTATTTGCAAATTCTGAATCACATGCAAGTCACATTTTCAAAGTCAACCGTGTCTATATTCTGAAACTGCCTAATTCACACATGTCCTCATTCCTACGCCAACACTTGAGAATGATGAAGAGTTAACTTCCCGTCTCTCAAAAAGAAGAAAAAGGTGATATATTGCGAAATATCAAGGTTCGGGCCGGTAGCGATGCAAACGGGACGCCCACACAGAAGCGTGACAGGTGCAGTAGCGTCGATGAAGCCACACACTGCGGTGCGTTATTGCCTGCAGGATATCAGGACCGTTTTATAACTGTTACGACAGAAGAGGCAGGACGACATTCCATCGTCGGCCCGATTTGAATGCGACCTCACCAACGTATCCCGATAATTCGTTCCATGACCGCGCCTTCTCCACATTTTTTCCCCCCACTCGAATTCTTCCCCCTACCGTTTTTCCGCTTCCGCGGCAAATACTGGAAAAAAAACGTCACCGGTCGCGGATTCCATTTTTCCGTATTTTATTCTCGCCTCGAAACTGCGACGAAAGAAGCTGGATAACAGCAGGCGACCAAGAATTTGTCCTGAATTCCGCCGGCTACACCTTTCTCACCGGAGAAAGAAGTGTTTTATCGAGCTTCTCGCGGAAAGTATCACCTCGAAGCACGGTGCATCGATACGGAAATCGCTTTTCCTTGCCGGCAAATTTATCGCGCCTTCCGTTTCCACCGGACGATTCTACTTTACCTTCTCCAAATTGCTATTGCTATTTATTAACGCGGCCATTCGTCTTACCGCTACGAAATTCGTCTCGAATTCTTTCGAACTTCACTCGAATTTCACCTGAGAGGTAAATTACCTTCCCACCCCTTTTCCCACACCCACCAAATTTCCGTACATATATCTGTACTGTGATGTGTGTCATGACACACTATATATGTCAACTGTGGTGTGCGTCATGACGCACTATATGTATATCTGTACTGTGATGTGTGTCATGACACAATATATGTATATGCAAACTGTGGTGTGCGTCATGACGCACTATATACTTGAGCTGTAATAACTCGATCTCATGAGTCAAGGAGATAAAATATTGTAATATGAATTTTTTATACACGTCCAAATAGTTCGTACGCTGTGTATAAAAAGATATTTTTCTCTAAATATTTTCAGCAATGAAAAACAATAAAAACAATAAAGTCCACGGTCCATTATTCATTTGGTTAATTATTCCCGGACAAAAGCGTCCGTGAAAAATAAAGTCATATGGTATTCATTTAAATTGAAACTACCTGAGAGTAGATTGCGTCTGAAATTCGCTCGAAACCGTTCAATTTCCGTCGACTCGTTCGGCAGTGTTAATTGAAGCAGATGCTTACACCGTACACAACGACAGCTTGAGATAATGTGTAATTCTAATTAAATGCTTTCACGAAACTTTACAGTGCGCACCACTTACTGTTTGTTTCTTCGTTTCATTACGGTACGCTGCTATATAGGGAAATGTACACGGTCCTCACATAAAGCGTGCACTATTTGCTAGGGTAGCACGAAAAACCGCTATTCTACCAAATTGTACGCGGTTTTATCCGTTGAAACATCTTTCACAACTGTAAATTTCCGTTTCCTAGAAGAAATTCCGTGAAACGTGTTATCGAGCTTTTTGTAACAGTTACTCGGAATTTTATTTGAAACGGGTTATTGATTTTTTTTGTGTGAGACAAGTTATTGATAATTTTATGTGATACAAGTTATTGATAATTTTACGTGAAACATGTTTCCGATAATTTCACATAAAACAAGTGATTGACAATTTTATGTAAATCAGGTACGATAATTTTGTATAAAAGTAATCTTCGTGAAATAATTTTGTAAAACATGATACATAAAAGTCGTTAAAGCACGAACCGAATTATCGAAAATGCAGAACCAGCCATCGTGCACAAAATTTTCTGACTGATTCTTAAATAAATTTTCAGCGATCAACATCTCGTTTGATTTAACGAAATGGATTCGAGTAATGGACTGTAAATCCCGAAAACTCAGCCCGGACATCAAATAGAGGAGAAATAAAACATTAACAACCCGGTACATATGCAACCGTTTTTAAACCTGAACCGAGTGTATTTTGGGATTTTTCTCCATATTTTCACGATGTGGAATCAGAATTTTAATAATGAACGTGTAATTTGTAAAGTCCAACGTCGACGTTAAATTTCAATTTCATTCGATTCTCTCGTCGCTCGGGGAGGAAATTAATACTCGAACATGAATTATCCAGCGAAAAATCTATCAGCGTGAAATCACTCGTTCCCGGTCGGAAATTTTCGAAAGCAATCCGATTCGATTTCGTTTCTGTTCCGACGATAATTCGCGCCCGGACATAATTGTCCCGTTTATTTTCCAGGATCGTGAACACACGTCCGAGAACGCAATCGCATGCATTTCTCCGGCAATATCGCGAGAACTGTCCCGTCTGTTCTCCTTTTTTCCTACCCCCTCCTTCGTGCAATTGAAATAAACAGGATAAACGACAGTAGCAAGAATCGCGTAACTTTATTGTTTTAACGTGAACTCCGTTTTACCCCTGATTCACCCCCCACGCAACCTATTTCACAACGATTTCAACCCTCTACTCGTTTCTTCTGATCATCCCTCTACGAGAAATATTCGTGCCGCTTTTGTGTCTTGCTCAGCGAATGATAATACACCCTTTAAACGAAACCACGTTATCGATCTCCGCACGGTGAACAGACACCAGCCATTGATTGTGCCTGACAACATTCTTTTGTGCTACACGTCACTAACTTCTCTAGCGAACTGTGTCTACACTGGCTGTGCTACTTGTTATATCGCCGATGTGCTCTAGACTTCCGGTGACATTTGCATGCTCGAGGGATATGGAAATTGGGGGATTTTTGGATATTTTGGATGTAGGGATTTAGGGATGTAGAGATTTGGGGATGTAGGAGTTTGCAAATTTGAGAATTTCGGAGTTTGACTATTTGGGGATGTAGAAATTTGGGGATGTGAGAATTTGGGGATGTGGGAATTGGGAGATGGAGGAATTTGGGGATGTGGGAATTTGGAAATATGGGAATTGGGGGATGTGGAAATTTGGGAGTGTAGAAATTTGGGGATATGAGAATTGGGGGATGTAGGAATTTGGGGATGTGGAAATTTGGAAATGTGGTAATTGGGGAATGTGGAAATTTGGGGATGTGGGAATTGGGGGATGTAGAAATTTGGGGAAGTGGAAATTTGGAAATATGGGAATTGGGGGATGTGGAAATTTGGGTATGTGGAAATTTGGATATGTGGGAATTTGGAAATGTTAGAATTGGAGGATGTGGAAGTTTAGGAATGTAGAAAACATGTAAAAATTCAGTAACTTAATTTCAGTACATAAAGATCTGCAAACATAGAAAAAATGTCGCAACGTGAAATTTCAGTGAATTTGAAAAATCTGAAAATTTGTAAATATCGTAACAATCGTTAATAACCATTAAGGGAACCCGTAATTTTTCAAACGAAGTTTAAAATGTACCACCGATGCAATAAAGCAATAGCACTGCCAGAGGGAAGATTGCAGTCCCGTTGGGATGAAACACGCTCGCAACGAAAAGGAATATTCATTTTGATTAAGGAAAGAAATTACGATCGCAAGAGGATAAAATGGACCGAGATGAGAACAAACGCGACTTCGAAGGAAATTGTTCTTTAGCTGCTTGAAATATAGTGTCTGCTTTCCTGCTATATGAAGAGCTTCTGACAGCTCGTTCATCCCGTACAATTTACTTCCAGTTGTTTTGCCATCGATCGATTTAACGCGAACCATAGAATCCTTTATATTTCAGCGGAATAATTCGTTTCGAAAGAAGCATGGAAAATGAACAAATCGGTTGATGAACATTCGAAACTAATGTTTGTGGTCCCTGTGTACACAGCCTTTCGCCAACTTTTGCATGGAATCTTATCAGGAATCTACATAAACTCAGAGTGTAGTCAGGACTTAAACATGCAAATTACTTTGCTGGAAACTTTTCAAAAATCGTTACCTTTGTATGTTTTTCGTCGCTGTTGATTACATTGTTCATGTAGATCAATTATAACTTGATTATTTTTTCAAAGTTATTCAATTTCAAAATTGGAAAACTCATAAATCTGACTGAGCCCCCACAGCAGGAAAATATCGGGTACTTTTGTACGTTTTTCATTCCTATTGATTACATTGTTCATGTAGAATAATTCTAACAAAACTTGATCGTTTTATCAAAGTTACAAAATTACAACGACCAATAAATTCAAGGACCTAATATTTCAAAGGGTCTTAATATTAAAATTCTAGACTTGAAATCTCTCAGCCTCCTAAAATAACAAGACTTTAGGAGTCATGTTTAACAAAATTAAAGGTGTAGTTTATCGTGATCTAAGTTATCGATTCTTAATCGGTGACGCGTGGCGCAAACGTTCGTTTTAGCAACAAAAGGGAAGTCGGTACTTTTAAACAAAAGCGAGTCGTCTGTCGTATTATCGTTCTCGGCTTTCTTCCTTCCTTCGCTCGGCTAATTGAAGCTTCCTAATTGCTCTTGGAGGCTCTACAGAGGTATCATTCTTGTTCCCTGATCTCCGTTAAGTTTGTTTTCAACGTTTCCCGAGTCCCCAACAAATTTAGCCCGCAAGTTTTTCTTTCCAAAATTCGAACATATTTCTGTCGTTTCTCTTAATCTTACCGAGATCGCAATTTTCTCACCGTGACAATTTATTGAGTCTTCAAATGACTTCCCCTTGCGAATAATCTCCTGGAGCCCCCACAGCAGGAAAATATCGAGACCGTAACTACACTCGCGTAAAATGCAAACCATTTCGGTGTAGAAATACAAAGGCCATAAAAATCGCAATAAACTTTTTGTCCGCGTTGAAAAAAATGGGGATTTCATGGAATTTCCTCAGGAACGTTTAAATACATTGGACGAGCTACAGGTGAGTTTTTCAGGCGTAGATAGCGATCGCTTCGAAAGGAAACTTCATCATCTGTGCGATAATTTTCCAGTTAAGACGACATCAGTTAAAACGCCGCTGCTTTCGGTGAAACGTAATATTCGTGCAACCGGTTTATTTGCATAATCAAAAAGGAACGCGAGGAGGGAAGCCTTCAAAAGGCGCTTCTAAATAGGAAAAAGGCAATCTCCGGAGAGTTGCCTCCAATGCTACGTTATTAACGTGCCATCTTACCCGCGACCACTTTCTTCCGATTTCAAAAAACGTTTCTTTTCTTTAACTGGCCGGCGACTTTTCACTCGTGATTTTACGATCGAACGTCGAATTTTCAATTTATTCCGCGTTAATTAAACTGCTTGATGCTTTATATGAATCTACGTTTTATTCACCTACTTTCTATTATGAGACAAATCAATTCGGTTCATATATCATTTTAATTTTTACAATCTTATGCATGAAGTTTTCTGTAGTTATATGTCGAGTTTGCAAATTTTAATTTATGGACGTTCAAATTAATTCATTTCTGAATGTTCGGATTAACTTGCAAACCTTGATATTTTTAAATGAAGAAAGTTGGAAATTTTATGGGTCATTGTATCGTCATATGTAGAATTACCACATATGGGTTTTGTACACGAATTGCTACTCGTAAAATTGTCACTTGCTAAATGGACATATGTGAACTACAGGTGCAGTTGCAATATATAGAATTGTCATCCTCTATATCGTCATATGTGACATTACATATGGGGTCGATATGTGAATTTGCTATGCGTAGAATTGTTACTCGTTATATCACCATGTAGTAACTACACGTGGTGTTGTAATATACAGAATTGTCATTCTCCATATCGTCATATGTGACAAGACAACACATGGGATTGATATATGAATTTGCTAAGCGTAGAATTCTCACTCTCTACGTCATCGTATGTGACATTACATATGGGGTCAATATGTGAATTTGCTGTAGAATCATCACGTGTTATATCGCCATGTGTTATTACATGTAAAGTTGCAATATATAGAATCATTCTCTATATCGTCATATGAAAAGACATGAGGTGATATGTGAATTTGTTACATATGAAATCGTCAGGCGTTATATTGCAAAATGTGGAGTCGTGCATTATATCAGCAAACATTTGTAATATTGTATTTAACGCAGCAGATTTAATGACTCATTTAATTTACACTGCAAGTTGAAGTTCGTAGTCGCCGATAGCTTCGATACACAATCGTCTGCCGGTGAACGTTCGTGCACGGCTCGCATTGTGATTCGTCAGAAATTGAGTTTCAACTTGTGCGTTCTCTTCCCTGATAAGAAGCTCTTTTCGATTAACGTGAAACACGAAAAGTTCACGAAGAAATCCGCTCGGTTGTTTCGTCTTATCCCCGGCAATCAATCATTCCGACGAACTTATACGCGTCCTGCGTCCTGATACAAAGAAAGGAGCTATACGAGTGATGTATTCTCCAACTGCCACGATTTTGAACATCTATTAAGTCACTTTTTACTGTTTAAATAAAAATGAAATAAAACGATGACTGTCAAAGACATTTAAATACTGTCACAAAAGGCTAGCAATTGATTCTCTTTTTGGCTGAAATTTCACGGGAAATAATGTCAGTCGTATGATTTTTATTTCCTCCCGATACGACGTATAACACGAAATTATTGCTGCGAGATGAACAGTAACTGACCGGGTATCGAACGCTAGCGAACGTCAACTCTAAAACGGAATTTATGTGCCTACAAAAAATAACAAATAATTCACGATCCTTGCACTGTCACCGTGATATGTCTGTGCCGTAGCTATAATGTGTATTTAAATACGGACGCCGAACATATTCGTTCTGGAAGTATTGTGATCGAAAACGGTGTCGTTTTCATATTTCATGTAACACGACGCAAAATCGAACTATCCGATTGCCGTTATTTGTCACTTTCACATGAATTTCGCTGTTTTCGAAAATATAGCATTTTTTGAGTATTCCTTGTAAAATATGCACAAGTCCGTGTATCAAATTTTCTTCCCTCCACATTTACGTTTCATTTTTATTGCTTTATTAAATCAAAATGTTAGAAATTCTTAAGCTCGTCATTGTTCAATGATAATAACTAAAAAAAATTAAAAAACTGCAGCGATTGATTCTGAAGCCTCCTTTCGCACTACCAGGCGCGCAATTCTCCGGTCAACACTTGTCCCACTTACTTCCTTTTCATAAATGTCAAATCACTCGCAAGAGAAGAAAATGGCCGCATAAATCAATTTTAAAATTCTCAAAGGCAAGTTGAATACTTTCATTGATCGAATTTAAAAAAAAAAATTATCGCGCTACTCACCTCGGCCACCGAACCCCTTCCGAAACGGAGAACAAAGAACTGGACGAAACGATCACCAACGATAAATATCACGTAGGCAAGATTTTCGCACGAACGTAAGATTCGATGAATAAATCACGACACGAAATCGGCGATTTACGCGAGGAGCGAACAAAAATCGATGCGTACGACACGAGGCGCGCGAAGCGACTGAACCAGAGCCGAGCGTCGGAGTCGCTGCAGACCAGCCGACTTCGTCCGAATCGGATGTAGACCGTCGCTCGTGTAACATCGTAAGGATTCCGTCTGACCACGTTGCAAAACCACGTTACTTTACGCACCCGCGAAATAATCGTGCCAACGACGTTCGATAGTCAACATGGTTAACCGTCTGTCGCTCTTAATCCTTAGGACATGCTACTTACCGGTGAGTATTTGTGACTCATATCTCGAACAGGTGATGTCGTGCAACCGAGTGTTTACGTTCTCTAGGGAAAATATTACTGGAGTGGTAGTTTATGGTGATTTTTACATTTGCTAATTTGTCACTGTGGAATTTGGTTATTTCGGGATTTTGGGAATTTGGGTATTTAATATTTAGGGAATTTGGAGATTTTGGAAATTTGGGAATTTGGGAATTGGGGAAATTGAGATTTTGGGGAATTTGGGAATGTGAGGAATTTGGGAAATTTGGGGATTTGAGTAATTTGGGGATTTCAGATTTTGAGAATTTGGGAATTTTTAATTTTGAGATTTGGGGAATTTAGGAATTTAAGATTTGGGAATTTGGGGAATTAGGAAATTTGGGGATTTGAGAAATTTGGGGATTTCAGATTTTGTGAATTTCAAATTTTGAGAATTTGGGGAATTTGGGGATTTGTGACCCTGGGAATTTGGGTACCAATCCCGCAATCTAAAAATTCTCCAAGTCCATAAAAATCCCGAACCGAATATTTCCATTTCATCTAAAATTCCACCCCTCGACCGAAATTAAACACGAAATATTGTTCCCGTAGAACCTGCACTGCAAACTTAATTTATCCGTTCAATTTTTACGCATCGTAAAAATATATCGCGGCTATTAATACTCCATAACAAATTGATGGAAATCAATGAAATAAACAAGCAATCCTCGCTTGTTTCCGGTGTTTCGTTAAAATAAAATATTAGTTTCAGTACGCGTAGCGCGACGATAACAGACGGACCAACAATCGTTTTTCAATTTGCCCCTCGAATGTATATTTTAAAAATCGTACATACGCGAGTGCGTTCCTTTAAACAACGATTTTTAGTTTGTCACGATCCGCGGGCAGTCGATGTTATCGATTCGAGGTGAGATTTAACGAAAAACAGTTTCGTTATCTTGGTTATCTTCTTCCATTATTTGTCTGGCCTCGTTTGACCGCAGGTGCCTTGGTGTTTATGGGGTCACATCGAAAGGAGGACTCGATGGAATTCATCGACTCTCATTGGAATGTGGTAAAGGCCGGAATGAAGGCCGAATAAAACCTTTCAACCGGTTGTTACAACCTCAAGCTGGTTGTCTCCACACTAATGGAGTCGGTATCTTGGGATATTTATCTGGCATTAGAATGATAACAAATTTCAATGAAATCGTGTCTGGAATGTGTTTAAAAAGAAGGTTGACCAACCTCAGTATTCTCACTTTGACTTCGCTATAGTAACCGCTAGTTAAATGAACGACAGATTAAACAATTAATTGATAAGTGTCTTATTTAATAAACAAATTTCGTCTAGTCTTGTAAACTAATGTCGTGTTCAGTGTTGTAAATTGATTTCGTAAATGAAAAATTCATGGATGTTTATTCTTTTACAACGAAAGTTTGAAAAGTCTGAAACGCCTCAGCAAGCTTTCACTTAATGTCGGTGAAACTTTAATGATGAAACTCGTAAGACTCTTCTTCTTACTCTTTCCTGGTACCTTCCTTATTAAGAAATTACTAATTGGTTATTCTACGCTGACTTTTTCAAAACCCTTTAAATGGGATTCTTTTGAGGAAATATCGATTTTCTGTCAGCGCTCGTAAATCTCGTTACCTTCAAGATCATCCCGAAAACTGAGGATTTAAACTTGTCGACTTTCATCTTCTTCATTACACTGAATCCTATTAAAATTTTGCAAATTTTTCTATCAATATTCCATTTTTATTCAATCCTTAAACAATTCAGCAATTTAAATTTGTTATATAATTTTATAAAACTTGTACAATCTTAGAATTTTTTTCTGCTGCAATTAAAATTATCTCATACTGAGTAGAGACATGAAGTTGCACAAGTGCAACATATGTATATTTAGTACATATGTGAAATATGCACTTTACTGAAGTGCATCATTATCCACCAATAAAATATTGACATCAGTTCTCATTTTTTCCTCACTTTTACAAAAATGATTAAGGGTGAAAAATACTCGACCACAAGTCCTGAAACAAAAATATAAAATATAAGTTTGCACGATCGTACCAGACAAAGCAACCACAAACGAAATGTTCACTTGTACGATTGTTCTTAAAAAATGTATATTTCGTCGAGTCCGCTGTGCAAACGAACAGAGCGAAGAGAGACGAGGCTGAATTGGAATCTCCCTTGCGAATCGGTCTGAAAACACTTGGTCGAATAGAACGAACTGTCAAGCGAGGCACGTATGTTCCCTAATTACACGCGCGGGACGTGTGCGTACACCGTTTCGAACAGGTTCGAGGGGATGCCGGTACATCGGTTCGTTACGCATCGGATCGAGCTACAATTTACGTAGTCGTTTAACGTGTACCAACACGAGTGCACGCGTTAATCGCGACTTATCCCGATTCTTCGATTGTACTCGCGTCAACGCTTGCAAATCCGTTTAATTCTCTTCTGTCCTTCCGGACCATTTTATTCGAATGCCTCGAAATCACTGGGGTCCGGCAACGAGAAACTAATTGAAACAGGAACAATTGCGAATTCTTTTTAACGGTGACGTTTCGGACGTGTACAAAAGTACTGACTCGGAGAATATAACAATTTACGTGGTCCACCTTCGGTTTTCATTCGGATTCTTATGAATTAGGAATTTTCTGATTTATTAGTTTGGAATTTTCCAAGGTGAGTTGTAGGGAAGTGGGAATTTTTCAATTCGGATCACTCCAAATTTCAAATTTCCTCATTTGGATGATCCCAAATTTGAATTTTTGCTGTTAGGATTACCCCGAATTCGATATTTCCCTATTCGGATTACCCCAAATTCTGAACCTTCCAATTCGGATCACCCCAAATTCGATATTCCCCCATTCGGATTACCCCAAATTCGATATTCCCCAATTCGGGTTACCCCAAGTTCGATATTTCCCTATTCGGATTATCCCAAGTTCGATATTTCCCTATACGGATTACCCCAAATTCGATATTTCCCCATTCGGATCACCCCAAATTCGATATTCCCCCATTCGGATTACCCCAAATTCTGAACCTTCCAATTCGGATTATCCCAAATTCGATATTTCCCCATTCGGATTACCCCAAGTTCGATATTTCCCAATTCGAATTACTCCAAGTTATCTCAAAATCTACAACCTTGTACTTTTCCTACGTTCCACGTTTCTGCAATCTTTTAAAATACCATGTTTTCTATTAACCATATATTATTAATCATACTGTATACCCTAATTAGTACGTAATTAGAAAAAAAAATAGAAAAAAATGAAAGTTGCAATATAGAAATTGCGTGTTTTTTAGTGCATCAAACAGTCCTCTTTTCACCGCAGCAACTTTCCTTGTTAATTGGCAAACTGCTACGTGCGGAATAATCTTTCAACTTGAAAATTATTTCATACCGAAATTCTACACGGTATATAAATGGAATTTATCTGCCAATATAACTTGCTTTATGGAACATTTTGGGTAATCGCGTATCAAATCGGATGAATTTACACTCGTTTGACGCCATCAACCGAATTGACGTTTCAGCCAGTGGTGTGAGTTAATCGTGATGTCATCTGATCAAGCTTGATTAAACTTGCGTGTATTTCGTACTGCCAAACAGTGCTTGTTCGTGATAAATTGGACGCACATCACCTAAATTGTCTATACTCCTGTGAAATATTAATCTTAACTTATTGTTGGCAGTTTACTGATTCTATCGTTAAGGGTATCTCATTACAAACTTTTTACTATTTCAGTTATTTCTGTTGAAAATTATGTAATTTGTATTATGTTACTTTAGATTATGTTCAATTTTAATTTTCTTCGATTTGAATTATTTTCAATTTCAATTTTTTAAATTGGAATTACTCTCAGTTCAAATTGTTCAAAAATTGTTATTCAATTTTCATTTTCCCAACTTGAAAATTTCATGAAATCAAGTTATCTCCAGTTTCAATTTTCTTCAACTTGAATAACTCTTAATTTTCCCAAATTCAAATTACCTCCAACTTCAATTCTCAACTTGAATTACCCCCAATTCCAATTTCCCCGAAACGATAACAGCAGACATTCACGTAACGTTACAATTTGCGTAGCATTCAAATTTTCCAACGATACTAGTAGTAAAAAAATCGCATGCTCGAAACGCAGTTATAAACCATGATTTTACATTCCACGAAGATCATTCCTACGCCGCGTCGAATTGCAATTTGCGAAGTCGTTTGGGCGCGTTTCAACGAGTTAACGCTGCAGGCGACGGCTTCCTCCTGAACCCGCTCTGATTAGGCTAGCTTATGCTTCATTAAATTCAGCAATGATTGCTCCGAGGCAAATCACGTTAACCTAAACAGACGGTTTTCAAACAATTTCGAAATTCTTCTCTATTATACCGATACGTTTCTGCATCTGTTTATCCTATAGCATTAATTATGCCAACGGACTACTATCAATTTTCAGCACTTTACGTGTTTCTGTAAAAGACCTGTTCAAATTTATCAGCTACTAATAACAACGATAATAACAGTTGCTGTGACATAATTATAGTCATTGTTGAGTACAGAACATTAAATTTAGTTTTCGTGTTAATCTTATTGTTCTTTAATTTCTCGTTATTTTGGTTTTGTCAAATTGTCGAACGCAATTTCGTTTTGTTGTGCGTATCACAACATGTTGTGTGTATCACACTGTGATAGTATTAAGTTAAAATAAAGCTTGTAAAGCCGCCAGGTATTCTCAATCGTATAGCCCGGAGTGGGGGAAGGCCCACGTGATAACACGGAGCTCCGGCCGCGACGTCTTATCAATTGCGAGGCATTCTTCGTTCGACAACCGTCCTTTCGACAGTTTGTTTTCATTGCGCTCCTCGGCGTAGAAATTAATCGCTCACAATATTCAGTTTATTTCGAATTTTACAACGATTGTAGTATTTGAGTATTTCGATATTGAGTTTAAAATCTAATTATAATTGTTGCATAATTATTATAAATAGTCTATCTCGCTTACAAATATTAATTAATCCCTCAAATTGTGTTTCGTTTATTTTGTTGATTACCCAACTAACAGTCATAAAAGTGAAATTTTCTGATGGTCCTAAACTCGATGGCTAGGTATCTGCGGAAACCGTCGAAATCTTATTAAATTTACACGATCGAACCTGATCGAGTATTAATCGCATTCATGCGAACGGCTAAAACAAATTTACACCGAGGTTCGTTGCACTTGCGAATAAATGTTTGCGTGTCGTTCCAATTCCACTTCAATTTCATTCACCGTTCGTCAGCTTCAATTGCGTTCCCTTTAATTTGAATAAGTGAAAGTGGCTGTCCTTAATTCATTATTAAACGCGTTTGTTCTCGTTTACGCCGACATTTTCAGTCCTTTCTAGATGGATGTCCACAAAAGACATTCGCGTACAGTTTTTATAGAATGTGTGTAACTTTCCAAATTTATTTTTGCTACAAATCTTTTTATTTGTTGCGGAATTAAATACTGTATTTTTATTTTGCTTTTTCACCGAACCGTTTGCTTTTTACGTGATGAATGTTTGGACTGAAACAAAAATAAATTTTGAGATTTTAAATTTACATGTATGTTCGCATGTGTGTATATATTCATATGTATGTGTATATGTGCATATTCACGATATTTATACAGTATTCATACACATACTATATAAAATTACAAATTTTTTAAATGTGTTTCAAAATTGCAAGAATTCCTTTAAAGCAATTTTTGAATAAAATCTATTTAATGAGAGGTGAAACTGATTGAACGATTAGAAATGAGTGGAACGGGTTTTCCTGAGGAAATATTTGAGAGATGCCGAAGTTGTTAATGAAACACGCTGTAATTGACACACCGGTAATTTCTAGCATCTTGAGAAGTACGCGAAGCGTATAGCAGTATGCAAAACTACGGACGTGTGCGTCAACTCAAGTTGTCGCAACTTCGTCATCGTTAGGTGTGGTTATTACAAGGTGTTAGGTTAGGTACTCTGCAAGTTTTAGCGAGATATATGATACGAACATTAATCCGTCGATTTTTCAATATTAATCGATTTATCGGTATTCATTGAAGTAGCTGACGAAATTTAAACACCGTTTCATATGTACACATATGTAATCTTTTCATGAATTTAAAAAGTGACTAAAAATGTACATTTCGTTGATGCGGTTTTATGAATATATTTTTCATTTTTTATGGCCCAGTTTTTATGAGTATTACTTCAATGCATACATATGTTGTGATTAAGATTCTTAACCAACGATCAGATTTTGTTGATATTTTCTGACTTGCGAAATTCTCGCCATTCGACCCATTAATCACACCAGAAACATACGTAGAGTGACTATCGTACGAAGGCATCAAAAATACTTCGACCATTCGCACGTGCCTGTTAAAATATTTCGCCTTGAGTTGCCAGCAGAAATCTTAACCTTAGCACTTTCGCATTGCACTCTTTACATTCGTCATTTTCAGACGATCCGCTCGAGATGCGCTTTTGCTCGTCTAACTTTCACCAATTCGTTGGTATTGGTAGTCCGTAATTGTGGCGATAAATGTTCTTCCTTTCACCTATCTGTTCTAAGTGTACGAAATAAAAACGTAGTACCGTTGTTTATGTTACGCAATATTGTCACGTGTTATATCACCGCAGGTTCAATAACCGCACGCTGATTCGCTGTGCGTTGAATAATTAAATATTAAATCGTCATGGGTTAAGTAACCATGCGCTAAATGACCACGCGTGATTGCGTTAGTGTGTGTTAAATAATATTGCGTCAAAATCACGTGCTGAACCTTGTATTGAATTATCACGCGCTGAATAACACTGCGTTGGACTACCAATCGTTAATTAATCTTGCGTTAGACCACCAAGCGCTGAATAACTGCACGTCAGATAAGTGCACGTCGAATAACCACCCGTTAAATAATCACACGCAAAATCTGTAAACGCTAAATGTATTAAATCGTCAAATCTGCGATTTCAGCAAACTTCTTCCAAATTTCTAAAGTGAATGTGAAAGATTCGAATGTTCTCGCGAATACTGACAAATGCTGGCAAACAAACGCTCCGTTTGCTCGCCATTAAAGGCGTTACCGTACAAGTTAATAACTTCCGACGAGAAACTCGCGGAAAAGCGATAGGTAGATAAGCTTAGTTCCTCTTTCGTTACACGGTCTCGGTGTACGAATTGCCTGTACGATTGTGCATAAGTTGGTTAGAGATACAAGTAAACAGCGTTTCTGTTGCATTCGCTGGTGTATTCGTTGGAAACGTGTTTCGCAGAGATAGGTCAAATTGCAAAGGGTGGCTGAGAAATGTCCGACACCCCTTAACAGACGCTGTATCTGCGCCACGATGCTGTGTACCTGTGATTCATCGTTGCTATGGTGTTACCGAGAAACACGGAGGTACTTAAGACCCCCTAACACCACCAACTAACTTAAGTAATAAGACGCATTGCTTAAGTTCGCAGTCGTGCGATACTTCGTGGTTGAACTTTCCAAACCTCTTGTTATCCTCCCACTGACTAATTTTTTTAATCCAAAGAGATATTATAACATCGAATTTATACATTTTCATTTGTATCATACAGTGCAGAAATGTTAACACAATTTCTTTTAAATTCGTCTTTAATTAAAAACCTTTATTTTTCATATTCGAAACATTCTTTGTACAATGCGAAGATACTAACGGAGTCGAAGAAAACTTAAATGTATTCGACATGAAAGATTACTTTCCAGAGAAACTCTGTTCCCCCCGTATGATTGATGAGTTTTACTGCATTTGTTGATCTGTGAGAAAACAAAGCGTTCTACTGGCATCTGCGCAATTAAACAAGATTGATACTTCGATTATTTTCCATTTAACGATTTTAACAGTAACTTAATATGAAGCATATCACGGGAAATTTAATTTATGAACTCGTTAAAACGACGTGTAATTAATTTCACGAATATTGTTCGTAAGTGAATTTTGACAAGTTATTTTATCGTTTAATCAACTTCGTGCGAAATATGACGTTATCGATTGCGAATAGTCTACCTCGTATCTTATCGCTGCATCTTATCGACTGGTATCTTATCGCTTCTGTTAGATCAATCTTGTACATTTCACTTTTCCTCTTGAGGAAATATCGTTGTTACACATAGCAATTTTTTAATCTAACTTCTCGGTATGTTACGTTCGAATGTTATTTTAATTTTCATTTACACTACTTGATATTTGCAAGATTTGCAAATTGAAGATGCGATTTGCGTTTCGCTTAATTAGTATGCGATCCCTCGGGCCAATTGTTCTACCGCCGAAAATACGCGTGAGACATGCACGACGCACTCATGACGCACTTACAGTTCATATATTGTATATTTTTATCATACTTTTGGTACGTGCGATTTTAGATGTAATAATTTACGTACGGATGCCAACCCACAAGGTGGTGCAAGAGGTCCAAAGTAAAAGAAGCCTATGTCCACCGTGATATTTCCCAATTCGGATTACCCCAAATTCGATATTTCCCTATTCGGATTACCCCAAATTCGGATCACCCCAAATTCGATATTTCCCTATTCGGATTACCCCAAATTCGGATCACCCCAAATTCGATATTTCCCTATTCGGATTACCCCAAATTCGGATCACCCCAAATTTGATATTTCCCTATTCGGATTACCCCAAATTCGGATCACCCCAAATTCGATATTTCCCGATTCGGATTACCCCAAATTCGATATTTTCCTATTCGGATTACCCCAAATTCGGATCACGCGAAATTCAAAATTTCCCCATTCGTATTACCCCAAATTCTGAATCTTCTGAATCGAAGCTCCAAACACCTGAGTCAGCCTCCTCAAGCGCCAACTGACGGGTTGACATCGGTACGCGATATCTCCCCAAATTGCACCGTAGAAAACTCCATAAATAATATTCACGTGTCATTAACAGCAATAATCAACGGTATGCTAACAGGCAATCCCCCGTGTAGGTCTCGTCGCGGGCGTCTCGACGTCTTGCAGGGTGCATTTATTCCACGTGGGTTTGACAGGTCGCGTGATGGATGCCGTTAGAACCCCTCGGAGGCAGCCTCTCGTGTTCCCCGATGAAAATCTAATCGAAAGTCGGTTCTTTCGCCTTTCAGCTAGTTGTTGTACCTTCTTGATGCATCCCCCTTCGACGCCGTAATATTTTACAGCTTATTTAGTCTTGTTGGTCGTCAGCCGCGAACGGTCACGTGCCGTACTCCTTCACCTTGAGGAGAACCATCGATAAGAGGAAAGTAATGGATACAGTAGTTGGCCGGGAAATTTATTCGCGCTCGAACGAAGACAAGCCCCGAAGCGATGGCGTTACGTTATTGAAACCTTCCCCTCGATCTTCGACAAAGGGATTCGAGTTCTACGGGACGTAACCCCCTGAAAAGCCTTCAAGGTCGACTCAATAAGGGGCGGAATTGCGACAGCTTCGCTTCAAAATTCGACTCGTTCTTTAACATTCTCCTATACATTTTCCTTTCACAGTTATGTAGCATTAATAACTACATGGTCGTTTAAACAGTAATACTCTGCTACATAACTGTATATCATTGACGCGCCATTTTATGGTACCTATCACAAAATGGCGTCCACATATAAAAATTGAATATTGTCTGCTTTAGAAAATTACAAGACACGTCCCTATTAATAATTGTACATCGAATTGTTCTAAAATTTTGAACAGAGTCGTACAACGCAATTAAGAAGGGAAAGTTAAGAAAAGAGGAACGAAAACGCAGTACGAACTTTCGCCATTAACGCGCAGATATTATGCTCGAAGCAAAGTAGCTGGCGGATAATGCGACAGCGATGTGCACGGTACATTAAAAGCACCTGAACACGAACATTAGACGCGATTCGTGTTTCCTAAGGTTTCCTCGCTGATATTTGTCTCGTCGAGGTTACCTATGCTAATTCTACCGAGGAAATGTGACGTCTTAGTAGTGCCGCCATCGTCGTGTCTGTCTTTTGATAATACTCATATTCAAATTGTCATATTTCTTCGATTGTACAGAATCTAGGGAAAATTCGAACAGAGGTAGAATTTAAGTTTGCACACTTGTGCAAGGTAGAAAATTTCAAACCTCTTCGATACAGAATCGTTCTCCAATTTTTAACAGATTAACAAGTTAACAAATTTACAAAGTTCAAGTTAACAAAATTAACAAACTAAAAAATTACAAAGACATAAACAACGACAAACATAAAATGAGAGACCTTGAAAAGTAATAGTCTAAAATCCCCAGCAGAATACAAGAGTCCACACGAAGAAAAATGATGGAATCGATAATGATAGATAAAAAAGTGAGAAAAACAATGATGGGTCATCGGCGAGTGACTAGTGGAATCCGGTTGTCCTTCTATTTCCACGATTCTTGCACAAGCACGTTTCAACCTCAGGTTTCACCTCAGCGACGTCTTCTCGCAAGGACCTCCAAATTCCGTTCACGATTTAGCGCGACAGAGACGGACGAGTTAAATCGCGAACGATCGGGAAGAGGATAGGTACTTTTCCATCATGCATTATGCAAAATAACGTATTAATAACACGTAGCTTCCGAGCGAAATTCTCGACCGCATGCTAATCGACCGAGACACTCATTCTGCCTCTTAATGTTTATTGTACCTCGCTGATCAACATTGCACGATTCGTGGAAAAACACGTGAAATTTTTGGAAACATTTTTAATTTATCTGATCCTCGTCTACTTACGTTTTAATTTTATGTGGTAACAAAATGATACGAGAAATGTTAGAAACGTTTTATATTAAGGCACCTGAACCAGCGTCTTCACGCGCCAACTCCCAAAATTCCCCAAAATTCTAATTTCCCCAAATTCCCTAAATGCTAAATTTCTGCTCTACCAAATTTATCAAGTATATCATATCATTCTCCCAAAGCATGAAGCTTTTTACTAATAAAATTAAATCTAGTGACGTAAACATAGAAAGGCTGATTATAAATTTGTACGTAAATCGTTCTCGCAGGCGACGTTTAACGCGAACATATACATATAACGAAGTTTATAATGCGCGTCCCTCATTTGTTGAGGCACGGCGATAATTTTAACAAGTCACAGTGAAAAATTTACGGCTATTTATTCCTCTTTTTTCCCCCCGCCTCATCGGATACGAAAGCGGCCGACGAGTATCCGCGAAAATTTATTCCATTTCACACTGGTCGGCCCATTTTTTCGTCCGATTTATGAACAAGCTGAATAGCTACCGGAATAATTAATTAAGTTTTTCAGCACCGTGTACAACTACCCGCAATGCAGTGCGATTTGAATTCGGAACAAAGCCGCGTTAACGATCTCCGAACGATAAAATCGGCGCACCTCCGCGAGATGCAGATCCGCGGACAAAAATTACCGGGTGTTTTGCGACGACTTAATCACAGTTTCGTTCGGGTGATACGGAAAATAATAACAGATTGTCTGAATGGTGATAGATTGAGCAAAATGTTTATAAAATTGTGTTGTGTCCATTTGGAATTTGGGGAAATTGTAATTTGGAAAATTTGCAATTTGGGGAATATGGAATCTTGACAATTTGAATGTTGGGCAATTTGGAATTTAGGAAATTTGGTACTTGGGAAATTTGACTAATGAATCATATCAACCAAATTCTAGAAACCTAATCTATTTACTTCTCGATTAACAAATAGCTGTATAATGTTTATCCAGAAAGAACGTATAGTAGTATCGTGTGAACAGAAAACATTTTACAGTGGAAAATAGTGACGTTAACGGAACGAAAGGAACGCACTAGCGTTAAAACGCGTACGGCATCTCGTGTCGTTGGAGAACAATCCAACTGGGACGTATATATACGTTTACATAACTGTCTCCTTTGGAAAGAAGATAGGCTTCCACACCGATGCGAAGAAACCGAGACGAGTGAGACAAACTGGTTGGATCGAAAGCTTTTTCACGCTGATGCACATCGCGTGTAATGTCTACAGTGACGAACATTAGAGGCACACGATTAAAAGCTTCCGATCGAAAATCCCATCGCACTGCAAAATCGAATGCACTCGTATTATTTAACGTGTCAAATTGTGCGACTGAAAAATTAGTCGAATTCATAAATTTTGAAGGTTGATATTGCAAGTTGCAAGGAAAATATAAAAAATCTGGTACGAAGGGAACCTTCTCCTTCGGCACGTATCAGAGAGGTGCGTGTTTGCGCACGTAGTCAGCAAGCGAGCAGCACGCTCGCGGACAGATAACGCTTAGGCGCATCCGGGCTGCAGGAACAATACGGATTGAATGGAACCGGCGAGAGTCCTGATACGCGGGGATGAGAGGGAAACACAGTGTGCAAACGGGCTTTGCGCGAACCTACATCGTGTAGATGGAACACTGAGCCTACAATATGTCCACTAAACCTTACGTAACGCGATCTCCTTGTTCCCTTGCTTCTGTGTTTCCGTGCGTACGCGTCACACACCGGAAGACGGCTCTTTGGTCAATGCCGCTGTTACCATTCCCAAATTTCGCACTTTGCTAATTTCCCAGTTTCGGAGCTTTCCTCGTTGGCGATTTAGTTACTCGGAAATATCGTGTTATTGCGGTTGTAGGGTGCATACTTAGAAAGTTCGGGAATGTGGGGTATTTGGGGAATTTCCAATTTGGGGAATTTATAATTTGGGAAATTTGGAATTTGGGGAATTTAGTATTTTGGGAATTTGGAATTTGGGGAATTTAGAATTTAGACAGTAATGAATAAAAATAATTATTTTGTGGTTAATATGGAATATTGAAGAATATTTTTTCTGTGATGAATATGAAATGATATTGTATACTTTGTTGTATTGTGTACCTGTGTATTCATCTTCGTACGCTTATATTTTTCCCTTTTCTTTTCTAGCGATGGAAGACCGCCTTATTAGTGTCCCTATTTCCGGGGCAGCGAAGATGGAACGACATAAAAGAGGATGGGAGGACATAGATAACAATGGCAAATGAAATGTGAAGACGCATCGAAGCTAGAATACACAGCAACACAGAAAACCTTTAATTAAAATCTTAGTTCTATAGCGTAACTTTTTGCTTGCAACTCCTATTTCACAATAGATGAATGTATATCGAAAAATTAGTATAATTAGGAATAATTTATTTTATTTTTTTTCATATGAAATATTATTGGGAATTGTATCGTGGCGACAGTTAACGGAGAACGGTGGAAACTTGTAGATTATATAGAAGCATTACCTCTGTCGGTAATAGTCGATGGCTGTACTTCCGAAAACCTCCATGCTCCAAATTGGCTGAAATTTTAGGAGTGGCTTTCTTTTTAATAATAATGATGATTCCGAGAAGGATTTTTGGCGAATCGAGAAAAAAATTTGTATCATTTGGGTGTCACTCCCTACTTTACCGACATGAATACTTGTGCTAAAATATTCCAAATGGGCTGAAATTTGGGGAATGGGTTTCTTTTTAATAAAAAGAATGATTCCGAGAAGGATATCCAAGAAGGAATGATAAAAATTTTTTCTCGAGTCGCCAAAAATCCTTCTCGGAATCGTTATTTTTATTAAAAAGAAACCCATTCCCCAAATTTCAGCCAATTTGGAATACTTTAGCTCAAGTATTCCTGTCGGTAAAGTAGGGAGTGACACCCAAATGATACAAAATTTTTTCTCGAGCCGCGAAAAATCCTTCTCGGAATCATTCCTTTTATTAAAAAGAAACCCATTCCCCAAATTTCAGCCCATTTGGAATATTTTAGCTCAAGTACTCCTGTCGGTAAAGTAGGGAGTGACACCCAAATGACACAAAATTTTTTCTCGAGTTGCCAAAAATCCTTCTCGGAATCATTCTTTTTATTAAAAAGAAACCCATACCCCAAATTTCAGCCAATTTGGAGCATGGTAGTTTTCGGAAGTTTAGCCATTTTTTTACAAATTTCATCCTTCGTCGTAAATTACAACAACGAATACGTCACTACATATTAGTTATTACATAAGTATGACTGTCATCTTTCTTATATTGTAATATTAGTACAATTAATACAACAGAGATTTGTGCAACTAATGCAATTAATTGTACTAGTACAATACATAACAATTGTATACGTAAATTACATATTATTGTAAAATATATATATTTAAGTAGCGTAAGTCGTAATATTATACAATTAGTAAATTTTTAATGTGTTATACGATCGCAAACATGTATAAAAATTGATTGAAAAATAAAGAGAAAAAAATGAATTTGCAATATCTTTTTATTTCAAATCCTTACCAAAACCTATCCCACATGGTCCAACGAAGGCAGTGACCATTCCTCGTAATTCTTGTTTAAAAATTCCGAGAATTTTTGCGAAATCGGACAGCTGCAATTCAAGATTTGTATCAGGAGAACACGAGCTGCGAAGAGGTATTCGTGCCACCTCCTCGCAACTTATGTTCTCCTGATACTAAATTTCAAAAATCAAGATTTTCGATTAAAAATTCGGATTTTGGAATTTGGTATCAGGAGAGCATAACATACTAGGAGGTGGCACGGTGGTATTTCGAATCGAAAATCCGGATTTTGAATTTTGGTGTCAGGAGAACATAACATGCGAGGAGGTGGCACAAGTGCCACTTCTTGGAATTCTGATGACGTCACTTCCAAGAACTGTCGAGGATGATTTGCGAAATTTTTTGCCGATTTTGAATTTTGGTATCAGGAGAACATAAGTTGTGAGGAGGTGGCACGAAGATTTTTCAAATAGAAACTCTCGATTTTGAAATTTGGTATCAGGAGAACATAACTGGCGAGGAGGTGGCACGAAGGTATACCTATTCTGAAATCCTGATTTTGAGTTTTGGTATCAGGAGAACATAACGGGCGAGGAGGTATTCGTGCCACCTCCTCGCAACTCATGTTCTCCTGATACAAAATTTCAAAAATCGAGATTTTCGATTCAAAAATCCGGATTTTGGGGTTTGGTATCAGGAGAACATAACGTGCGAGGAGGTATTCGTGCCACCTCCTCACAACTTATGTTCTCCTGATACAAAATTTCAAAAATCGAGATTTTCGATTCAAAAATCCGGATTTTGGGGTTTGGTATCAGGAGAACATAACGGGCGAGGAGGTATTCGTGCCACCTCCTCGCAACTCATGTTCTCCTGATACAAAATTTCAAAAATCGAGATTTTCAATTCAAAAATCCGGATTTTGGGGTTTGGTATCAGGAGAACATAACGGGCGAGGAGGTTTTCGTGCCACCTCCTCGCAACTCATGTTCTCCTGATACAAAATTTCAAAAATCGAGATTTTCAATTCAAAAATCCGGATTTTGGGGTTTGGTATCAGGAGAACATAACGGGCGAGGAGGTTTTCGTGCCACCTCCTCGCAACTCATGTTCTCCTGATACAAAATTTCAAAAATCGAGATTTTCAATTCAAAAATCCGGATTTTGGGGTTTGGTATCAGGAGAACATAACGGGCGAGGAGGTATTCGTGCCACCTCCTCGCAACTCATGTTCTCCTGATACAAAATTTCAAAAATCGAGATTTTCAATTCAAAAATCCGGATTTTGAGTTTTGGTATCAGGAGAACATAACATGAGAGGAGGTGGCACGAGTGCCACTTCTTGGAATACTTGTGACGTCATTTCTAGGAATTGTCGAGCGCGATTTTTCAAATCCGAGTTGCCGATTTTGAGTTTTGGTATCAGGAGAACATAACGGGCCAGGAGGTATTCGTGCCACCTCCTCACAACTTATGTTCTCCTGATACAAAATTTCAAAAATCGAGATTTTCGATTCAAATATCCGGTTTTTGGATTTTGGTATCAGGAGAACATAACATGAGAGGAGGTGGCACGAATGCCACTTCTTGGAATTCTGATGACGTCATTTCTTAGAATTGTCGGGCGGGATTTTTGAAATCAGCGTGGCCGATTTTGAGTTTTGGTATCAGGAGAACATAAGTTGTGAGGAGGTGGCACGAAGGTTTACCTATTCTGAAATCCTGATTTTGAAATTTGGTATCAGGAGAACATAACTGGCGAGGAGGTGGCACGAATGCCACTTCTTGGAATTCTGATGACGTCATTTTCATGAATTCTGACGAATTTTTTTTGTGATTCAATTGAATTTCCTCGCGGTTTTTTACTGTTTTCGGCTATTGTAAGTACTTCTTTTTTACTGTTCTTTTACTTTTGCATTTCGATAGATTTGTATAATGTTTCTGAACGCTTGGGAAAGGTTTTTTTAATTAAATATACGGTTTATTCCTTTTATTTATCGTTTATTCAAATTTTATATTGCATACAAGTTGTAAATACATTGAAAGTACATAGGGCTAATAATTACATACATGCATACATACATACATACATACAACATACATACATACATACAATTGTTGATATAATAATCTGTTCTTATATTTATTTATAAATATTATACAAATATGGTCGTTCTTTAATGTATAATACAATAGTAACTCATAATATTAATAATAATATTGTATAGTGTACGTGAGTGGTTTATGTTGATTTATTCTTCTGGGATTCGCTTTGTTACATTGCGGGGGTAGTTGAAGCGTTGAACGAAGTAGATATTGCTTCAGTCCTATAACTTAATAAAATACAAAATTGTTATTGATCGAAAAAATGTAATAATTTGCTCGATAACAAAGTAAGTTGATCGGAAATGTGTCTACCTTATGTTCGATGTATCAAGGAATTGATCCAATTACGGATATCCACTTTCATATATTGATATGCAGACAAATTAAAGTAAAATAAATGGATAAACATGTGCCAAGATATTCAAAAATTTTTTTAATTGAATTTTATGGACCAAAGAAAGTGTAGCCACCTAGCGGTGAGCGGGTGAACTACCAATTTAGAAAATTGCGATTTTCTTTAAAATTAGAGGCTTTTCCGCTTTTCTGAGGACACTAGCATGTTCTACGAGCTGAATTTAACTAGAAAAATATCATCACAGAATCCTAAAATCGTCAGGAAAAATTATGAAAAATATTGCATTTTATGGACCAAAAAAAGTCTAGCCATCTAGCGGTGAAAGGTAGGAACTAATGGTACTAAATTTCGGAAAAAGAATTTTGCATTTATCGATGTTTCCAATTTGCCACCACCTTTAAAACATCCTAGATTTAATAAATACTGTATTCTGGGTCGTATTGTGCTTAATTCTGTTGAAAAAATCAATATTTGATATATATATATAAATATGAAAGCAATAGCATTATTGAGAAAGCGACACTAGCGCCATCTAGCGGCGGGCCCCAGAATCTACTCCTGGTATCAGGATCACAGAAAAGTAGAAGAGGTATGCGGAGTAAGAGGTATCCCGCGCAAACGGCGCGCATGCGCAGTAGCGTCGCGTCGCTGCGTATATACGATGCATAGGCGTAGAAAAAACATTAATTACTCGATTTCTGAGCACAATTTATGAACTTTCATGATCGAAGAATATTCAGTGATCCATTAGCTACTTTCTCATATCGAATTTGTTCAGATTTTCATTGTATTTAATTAGTTATTAATATTTAAACACAAGTCGTCGGGTCTCTCGGAACACACGAACTCGTGCTGGATAATTTCTTAATTACTCGTTATCTAAACATAATTTATGCACTTTTATGGTCGAGGAATGATCACTGATTCACTAGCTGCTTTCCCATATCTCATTTGTCCAGGTTACTATTGGAATTAATTAGTTATTAATATTTTACGTCAACCTGTATTGTAGCGCCATAGACACTGCACGCATGCGCAGTAGCGTCACGTGACCCGTACAGACGATAATATGCAAGACCGTGCAAAAAACATTAATTGCTCATTTTCTAGGCACAATTTATGGACTTTTATAATTAAAGAATGATTAGTAATTCTTTAGCTGTATTCCCATATTACATTTGTCCACATTGTTGCTGGCAATAATTAGTTATTAATGAATATCCGACTGCAAGTTGCCGCTTAATTCGGTACCGCCTGCAGTAAAATATTAATATCTAATCAATTACAATAAAAATCTGACAAAGTATAACATGAGAAGATAGCTAAGGAATCACTAATCATTCTTCAATCATAAAAGTTCATAAATTGTGCCTAGAAAATGAGCAATTAATGTTTTTTGCACGGTCTTGCATATTGTCGTCTGTACGGGTCACGTGACGCTACTGCGCATGCGTGCAGTGTCTATGGCACTACAATACAGGTTGACGTAAAATATTAATAACTAATTAATTCCAATAGTAATCTGAACAAATGAGACTTGGGAAAGTAGCTAGTGAATCAGTGAACATTCTTTGATCATAAAAGTGCATAAATTTTATTTAAATAATGAGGAATTAAGTAATTATCCGACTCAAGTTTGTGTGTACCGCAAGACCAAACGCCTTGTGCTTGAATATTAATAACTAATTAAATACAATGAAAATCTGAACAAATTCGATATGAGAAAGTAGCTTATGAATCAGTGAATATTCTTCGATCATGAAAGTTCATAAATTGTGCTCAGAAATTGAGTAATTAATGTTTTTTCTACGCCTATGCTGCGTATATACGCAGCGACGCGACGCTACTGCGCATGCGCGCAGTATCTATTCTACCGATTTACACGTTGTCGTAAAATATTAATAACTTTTTAATTACAACAAAATTTTCAACAAATCTAATATGGGAAAGTAGATATTGAATCAGTGATCATTCTTTAATCATAAAAGTCCATAAATTGTGCCTAGAAAATGAGTAATTAATGTTTTTTGCATGGTCTTGCAATATTATCGTCTGTACAGGCCACGTGACGCTACTGCGCATGCGTGCAGTGTCTATGGCACTACAATACAGGTTGACGTAAAATATTAATAACTAATTAATTCCAATAGTAACCTGGACAAATGAGATATGAGAAAGCAGCTAGTGAATCAGTGATCATTCCTCGACCATAAAAGTGCATAAATTATGTTTAGATAACGAGTAATTAAGTAATTATCCAGCACGAGTTCGTGTGTACCGAGAGACCCGACGGCTTGTGTTTAAATATTAATAACTAATTAAATACGATGAAAATCTGAACAAATTCGATATGAGAAAGCAGCTAATGGATCACTGAATATTCTTCGATCATGAATGTTCATAAATTGTGCTCAGAAATCGAGTAATTAATGTTTCTTCTAGGGCTATGCATCGTACATACGGAGTGACGCGACGCTACTGCGCATGCGCGCCGTTTGCGCGGTATACCTCTTACTCCGCCTACCTCTTCTACTTTTCTGTGATCCTGATACCAGGCGTAGGTTCTGGGGCCCCGCCCCTAGATGGCGCTAGTGTAGCTTTCTCAGTCATGCTATTACTTTCATATTTATATATATATCAAATATTGATTTTTTCAACAGAATTAAGCCCAATACGACCCAAAATACAGTATTCATTAAATCTAGGATGTTTTAAAGGTGGTGGGAAATTGGAAACATCGATAAATGCAAAATTCTTTTTCCGAAATTTAGTACCATTAGTTCCTACCTTTCACCGCTAGATGGCTAGACTTTTTTTGGTCCATAAAATGCAATATTTTTCATTTTTTTTCCTGATGATTTTAGCGTTCTGTGATGATATTTTTCTAGTTGAATTCAGCTCGTAGAACATGCTAGTGTCCTCAGAAAAGCGGAAAAGCCTCTAATTTTGAAGGAAATCGATATTTTCTAAATTGGTAGTTCGACCGCTCACCGCTAGATGGCTAGACTTTTTTTGGTCCATAAATTGCAATATTTTTCATTTTTTTGCCTGACGATTTTAGCGTTCTGTGATGATATTTTTCTAGTTGAATTCAGCTCGTAGAACATGCTAGTGTCCTCAGAAAAGCGGAAGAGCCTCTAATTTTGAAGAAAATCGCAATTTTGTGATTTAGTAGTTCGACCGTTCACCGCTAGATGGCGCCACATGTATCTTTTTGGACCTAATTCAATAAATATCGATTTTTTCGGCTCTAATCGGCAATAAAATGCATCAAATGTTAATAGGAATTGGCTTCAAAATGTCTCGGGAAGCATTATATGTGGTGAAAGTTACGAAATATGACTTTATATAATTTCCTAATACTTATGCGTATTCGGACATACGATTTTTTCGATTAGATCAAGTATCTTGCCGCTAGATGGCACTGCACTTTTTGTCCATAGAATGACTTTATTTCCCTTTGCAGAACTTTCAGCAAGCTTTTATGATATTATTTCCTTCTATGAAAGCTTTTAACTTTGCCAAATCTGTATAACAATTTACGAGCGTTAACATAATGCAAAACTGTTTTATTTTACAAAAAATTTCAATTGTCAGTTTTATTAATTTCACGTCTAGTTAGATGGCACTGGCTGCACTATTTTCAGATGACACACGCGAAAATGTTAATTTTAAAATATATGTACGAATGACCCTTCCAAAAGACTGTCAACCTTACAAAATTAATATCCTCACAATAAATTACTGCCTTTTATATCTTTTTTACATGATACGTCACTGCGGTATTTACGTTATGAATATAAATTTCAATTTAAAATTCCTGCAATCATCTTTTCGAAACAAGAAGAACGTAATAAAATAGCTTGCTTTTAAGAGTAAGCGTGTAATTGCGAAAACCTTATTATCGATTTCGAGGGTGTAAGTTTTAAATTATGCATAATACCACAATGTCGCTGTTAATGGGGTGGGAACCTGCTCCTCTCGACCACAATTTTCCCCAGGGAATCCATATGTGCACATCAATGTACGTTTCACGCGCGAAATATTAATAATACAAACTATTAATGTGACTTTGATTGAAATAATTTCTTTCATGTTTCAATAATACATACATTCAATACATACATTAGAAAATACATTCATTCAAAGTGTTTTATGATTGTGATATGTATTACAATTTTTATATATTGTACCTTATCTTATAAAAATAGCGTATAAAAATTTAATTCAAAATATAATACTTCAGTCTGTACTATACGTATAGTACTAACTATCAAAATATGTGTATTTACATACATACCTATCTAATTGTAAACAAACAAGCCCAAGTGTCTAACCACCATCATGTATATAAATACAAGCCACATTTAAGTACATCACTATATAACCACCATTACTTGATCTCATAACTTAACCACATATTCGTATTTAAATATTTGAGAAGTTAAATATTCAGAAATCTGACAATTTGTAAGTTTGGGATTTCTACAGCATGTTGGATTTGAAATTTGGAGGATTTGATAATTTGAAAGTTTGTAACTTGTAGTAAATAAAAGTAGGAATAATGACAGCATCACTTGGTCATGTTTGATCTAAAATACTTGCAAATTATATACACAAAATGTCTTCTTAACGGAGATCTTGAAGAGGTTATGCGCAACGGCGCCACTAAAATCTTTCTAACAATAACATAAATACGCATGCACGCACTTTCTGAAATCATGAATATCATTTTTAGATTACTCTGTCTTAACACCACTTTTCCATCGTGACTGGCGCTAAATGTGGTCTTGGTTTAGGAGAAGGCCACCTTAATGCACTTTGACAAGATTCCGCCCTAGACGGTGTTCTCGGAGGAGGCTGAGGAGGATTAGACTGCGATTCCTGCGTTTGGCCATTTGTTTCTCCGTTTTTGTCAACCCTTGGACTGTTCTCCGTTGGTGGATCGCCTTTGTGATTTCTCTTGGTTGGCTTTTTTGCCACATCGTGAGCAATTGGTGGCGCACTTTCAACGGACTGAAGACTCGCCGCACGATGGAGGGACAATCGAAGTGGCTTCTTTGGTGGCGCTGGTCGAGATTTCGTGTCTTGAGAACTGTATACCATCGAAGCATCCAAATTATCCGAGGCTCGTGACTGGGAATCCTAAGGCGATAACAAATGTTATACATGATGCACTAAAACTATTGTGTCTATTAACATAAAACATAATGTACCTGTAAACGATAATAAGTTGGTTCAGAATCGAAGTCCAACGACTGCATCTGTGACGCGTTTTTGCGATTTTTCGACAATTGTTCCATGGCTGATTCAACCCTAGGTGGTCTTCTGCGCAGCTGCGATTGCATCTGCGTTTGTTTGCAGTCTAAACTGGCGGTTGACCTGGTCAATTGAAAACCCTGGTGTTTCTGTTTGTTTCTCGTTTTCTGGTAGCCATTACTGTCCGAGGAGAAATCAAGTTCTTTCGGACTTTTAGCATCCGTACGCCTCGAATGGTCGCTGTGTCTGTTTCTTACTGTCGGCAGACATTGTCGCAGCTCCATCGAGTTTCTTACGTTTAGGCCTGGCAGATTGGCGACTAATGCGGTCACTTGTGGTCCCTTCTGAAAAACCTAGGCAAAAAACCGACGTTATTTCGAATACAGAACAAAAACTATACAATACAACATACATGTAATTTCATTATCTGAAAGGGAAAAAGAGAGATCCTTGATGATCTTGACCTTCGTACATGTTGTCAAGATTAATGTTCTGATTACTTTTTTCATATGGGATGATAGCACAGGTTTTTGTATGTAAGGCGATTCACCTAAGTGTGATTGAGGTCTAGAAGTTTAGGGATAGGAGATATTACGGTAATTTGTTACTACTATGGTAATGTAGGGAGTTGAAGATATAAGAATTTGAGGATTTAGAAATCTGAGGGTTCACTGATATGGAAATCTGGGGATCTAACAAATATGCATTCTCTAACAAATATTTAATATATAACAATACAGTAATATATTAAAATTATAATTTTTCATTTTATTTGTCAATAACCATATTTAATTAAAAAAATGTTATTTCTGCTTATTTATATATGTACTATAATTCAAATACTATAATTTAGGGCTCCATTGGTATATCTACCTTCGTGCCTTTAATCTCACGACTCTTAAACTTCTTGCTCTATCATTCTTGATAGCACTTGACGTATCATAAATCTGTAGTTTAAGTACGAGCTGTTGAAGACACATGGTGTCACTTGGGGGAGATTACCAACGCACTGATCCTCAGAAAGTGTCTCAGACACGATGAAAGATATCCGTTTTTTTGGAAATCTTTCTCACGAAAACCATCATGATCGCTTACTCACTTACCATGTGACTGATACGTGGCAACTCGGTATTATACAGGACGTCCCACGTAATCTGAGCATCTTGAATATCTTGTTTATTTTTCATGACAGAAAAAAGTGTCAGAAGGGAACATGTGTAAGGGATAAATATGATGTTTATGAATTTTTTCTGGAGGTCATAAACATCTTCATTTCTATTATAATGATATTATATATGAACATAGTTTATAAATAACAAGACTGACGAGGAATGCATATCTCAGATACAGCGCCACCTGAAGAGTTTGGACTCGAATGTAACGATAACGGTACATCAGATAAGTGAAATGGAGGTATCAGTATTAATTAGAAACATGAACATTTACAACTAGTTTACGAGATTGTGTTAATCTGAACTTATTTCACAAATAACAGAATTGATAAGAAATGTACATTTCAGACACAGTGCCACCTGAAGAGTTTGGACTCGAATGTAACGATAATGGTACATCAGATAAGTAAAACAGAGATATCAGTATTAATTAGAAACGTGAACATTAAATACTGGCTAATGAGACTGGTAATCTGAACATGTTGTACAAATAACAAAATTAATAAGGAATACAAGTCTGAATTGCACCGTCACCTGAAGAGTTTGGACTGCAATTTAACGACAACGGCAGATAAGATAAGGTAATGAAAGGCACCAATAATAACGAATAAAATGAACATTTATAGATAACTTATGTTTGCATTGATAGTTGCGTAGTATACCTGAACTTGTTCTTGTCGAGTCGGCGGAGGATCCGCGGGGACTTCGGCCCTACTTGGTGCCAGAAGATCCCTAACCTGTTCTTCGAGATACCCGATCCTGTGAGTCAACCTGAGGTTATCTGATCGAAGTGTGCGCAGTGCTGCGAGGGATTCGCCTTTTCGAAGGACCACGATTTGTGCCGCATCGGGTGCAACGGCCAATAGCCTCGCCAAGTCGCTCCTGCCGGCTCCCACCACCAGCTTTCCATTCACCTCCAAGATCCTGAAGACAATGTTGACCGATAAAGCGTTGAATTTCACGAGCGCGATATTAACGCTTAATTGGGTGAAACTGTAGCGCCGACAAAGAGGCAGATTGATTCATTACGGTAATGGGTGACGACAAGAAATACGCTCGCTAGAAACTGTTAATCGTGAAAGTCTCTGCTTTATATTCTATACCGGAGAGGATTTTTTTCTTCGCTAATTACAATCGTGCCTCTGACAATCGAACAGCTCCAAGGGAAACGTACTTGAGCAGGGCTGCATCGGAAATTATATAATCTTGTACGGATAATTAAGTCTTACATAATCATTAAAATATCTAATTGTATTATATGGCGACTCTTTTTTTAATGAAAAGCTTTGTACGATTGACAGAAATGTTGCAAGGAGATAAGAATGTAGAAAAAAGTATAAAAATTTATAAAAATGTATTAAAATGCATGAAACATAACTCGGTTCTGAATGTTATTTGAATGCTGGAATCACAATTTCTCAAATAACAGAAATTTCTACAAAATAATAAAAATTTAAGTTTCTAAAGGAGCGAAGTTGCAAGGGAGATATTTTGAGTATTAACAAATTCTCGAGAATGTACATATGTGGTGTACGCGTGTGTAAGGAACAGGAGAAACGACGGGGTCATGTGAAGTCGCGGGTGCAATTAGTGGGGGTACACTGCGAACTTCCGGTGCTGCTTCACGCTACAGTGACCCGTTGGGAACCGAATACCGAGATTTTAGCATTGTTCTGTACCGATAGCTGGGTTACGTAGTGCGAGCACATGCTGTTTCGCGTTATTTGTACCGATGAGACCGAATTCAATATGTATAGTCTTAAGGGTCAGCTTCGATGACCGAATACTCTGATCAAAACGAGTAGGGATTTAACAAGAGGCTATACAACACTTATAACGTACACACATATGCACAATATATACAATATACATACATATATTCAATACACGCACTCTATACACATAAGACATAAGAACATACGATATACATACATATGTGTAGAATATGTGTAGTATACACTTTATCATCATAAAATTTACGAACATAAACATCGATTAGATCTCACATGAGCTATGTTGATATTGCAAACGTTCAATCTTATAAACGTCAATATCAATGTTACTTAACGTTCCTCCACAGGCACGTATCTCGCACATTTTTAGTGCACATTTGCATACTTCACGTGCATAAATGTCACACGTTCTCACGATATTTATCGTGCGTAAACATTTACAACCCTAAAGAAAAAAAAAAGATAGTCGAACCTGTCTCCTTTGCATAAACCAGAATCTTCAACAGCCCAATCAACGTAAAGTCCAGGGGTGTCTTCTCTGGGTCCAGCACCGAAACGAGGACTTTTTGGATCTGCACTGACTTCCACAGCGTGAATGGTAACTTGTGTAGAACCGGAGATGCAACTGTAAATCACGATAATAAATAAGTAAGATATGCGATAAATATTCATGTTAACAAAATCAGCGACTAATTGTTTACTTCGTTTCGCTAAAAATTATAAACAAAGCGATTTGTTGAACATTCAAGTTAAAAGTATTTTATTTACCGTTTCTTTACTCTAAAGTTTCTTTGGGTGCATTACTGAAATAGAGGAAGAGTAAGCTGTTTGAGATGAAATGCGAAAAACTTAGAAGGTTGCTAGATAAGGCAAGTTCTTTTATTACTGTCGATGAGATACCTGAATATCGTATCATTCTTTTGTTTTTCTTGGGTCTCCGCCAGTTCTAGAGCAGCTTGAAGGGCTCTGCTTTCTTCGCGAAGGGTCAGAAGTTCAAGTTCCTCTCGTCCGAGTCTGTATTCTAGCTCCGCTTGTTGAATTCGAACATCAATATTGCTGAAACAAACACACTTCATGTTTTCTCCTTGTCGTTATTTCAAATAATATATTCAAATAAGATATTTTTATGTTTAACTCCTAGGTCCATGGATTTGGAGTTTGAAAGATTACAAAAAGTGTTTTTTTTGTTTGGTGTAATAATTGTTCACTTACTCGGTGATGTTCAAGCGTTCTAGTGCAAGTTTCAAGTTTTTTATCGCTAATCGTTTATTGTCCGCGTCACGTCGTAACCTTTGAAGACGTTCCTCGGTTGCTTTTCTGTCAGCCTCGGTCAAAGGTGGTGCACCATTGCGTAATGCCAACCGGTTACTTAGGGTGTTGCACAGCTGCCCTTTTAATCTGAAACAAGACAACACTTTACTTTCATTGAAAACAATGAAATCAACGATAAACAGGTTATTTAACAACTAGTAGAAAGTTTGGACCAATTTGTAAACTGCACCTACATGCATTTATTTGCATATAAATTGCAGCAATGTAAGTAATTTATAATAATGTATTTTACACATGTTAAAGCATCTCAACTATTCTTTACTCTTGTCAGTAAATATACATATAATAGTCCCTAACATGTATGCTTTTAATAATTTGGTTAGCGAATATTTGAAACTCTCAAAATTGAAAAATAAAGATATTAAAATTTCTCTATTTGCAAATTCAAAAATCTGGAAATTTAAAAGTAACAAAATTACAACACTGATGTGCTGTGGAAAGTGTATATATTATCTACTAAATTAATGTACTTAGTTCGCACTTTTGTATTAAATTGATTTTGCTAAAATTAAACATAAATATACATTGATTACTGTGTGTATACATTTACTCTATTATCGTTCATGTACAAAAATTAACATAACAATCATATTTTTATTGAAGCAATTTTTCTCACAAAAAATATCGCTCGTCAAAATCGAGTAAATTGTTGCGTGATTAAAATCGACATTGCTTCCGATCCTAACGGCGCTAATTAGACGTTAATTAAAATTTTAAACCTATTGAATTTACTTTCAGCTTCTTCACGTTCCGTGTGGTTTACAATGGTATTTTAAGAACATCGTTACATTTTAGCTAATTGGGTAGCATTTTTCTTGTTATGGTGGAGATTCGATTTCATAAGCGAAACCTATCTATGGACATGCACTTTTATAGAAATTAATTGCACTCCTTGTTATTTAGGTTAATGAAAATTTTGTTGCAACGTAATTCGTGTGACGTTTTTAACTTTTTTTTATAGTCATTAGATTCTTATTCTTGTCTTCGAATTTTCAGACTATTCCTCAAAATAATATTTATTGTTGAACACAAAGAATAATCAATAATTTTTTATTTTTCATAAATAACAGCCACCTAATCATTATACTTTATACAAATTCAGTAATTAGAAGTTTTCGCTGTTTGTGCTTATAAGATACTGATAAACATCTCACGTTTGAATAATATTTTCTTTATCACGCAATGCAACTCGTAGAGCATCCAATTCCTTGTAATGATCTCTGTTTCGATGACCAGCAGGTGAAGTGACTCCACCGGAAATGCTTCCACCCTTCTTCCGTCTCGGTGTTGTAGACAATGAAACTTCTATACTGGCCATCTATAACAATGAAAGTTAAATACAATTTAAATTATGATATACAATGATTTTGGTTTAATTTGATTCTCCAATCATTCAGGTACATAATTGAAATAAAAAATAAGATCAAGGTCATCCGAAGGTCACCGCGTTACAGTTAAACTCAAATCAAATAAATGAAATATCACACCGTTCAACTTGTTCCTCAACAGTGTTCTATTTTACATCAAATCCAAAATATATCTCGTTCCAGTTACGTTGCCCCGTCTGTTTGACAAATCGAGATGTCACAGAATACTCCGTCATATTTCTCCAATTTTTAAAAAGCATCGCCGTGAATTTTCAAAAGCTCTCCCGCACTATCCTGTAAAATATCTGTCGATAGAATATCAGTTAGGAGCTCAGGTAAATATAATAGCGAAGCGTAAGACATATTGAAAGGGTTAAAAAGCAGTAACGTACGAGGAGTATTTGAAGAACGATCGAAGAGAGGGCGACGGAACGACACGCGTCATGAATATAAATTTATCGTTCCATTAAATCTATGATTTGCGAGGATGTCTGAGACGGGATGTCCCGACCTTAATGGACTTCCACATCGGTACTGCACACGATGCTCGATGGTCCTTGAGAAAGCAGCACTCTCCTGCCATATAGCGCGGGGAAGGTCAATGCCGGCCTTGGCTGCGCACCGAGAGGAGACGCTCGGTGTCCCACACGAGACTAGATTTCTTCGCAGAAAATATGCAACTGAATATCCAATGTGCCTTTTGGCAAAGATTCTACATTTTTTGCTGCCTGAAATTCACTCTGTTCTTACAGGATATAAAATGCAGAGTTGCAATGCGTATATAATTCGTTCATTATAATTTCATAGTTTATGCATAATTTCAAACCACACATAGCTATAAAAATAAATATTATTGTATATATGGTATATAATACCGAAAGCTAATACATACAGAAAATATCAAACAAGTTGAAAAACATGTGCAGTGAGCGATAATATGCAGTGTACTGAGTTGTAAGGATATCCGGTTTATCATTCTTTCTTTCCCGCCGGGTGGTCCCTTGTTTCATCCGAGACATGCTCTGTTCACAATAGTCCCGTATCACATCCTTTATGTGGTACAGTATTGAAGGAAAGAAGCATTGACCCTTAGTATACAAGGTGGTTCACCCAACATGTATCGAATTACGAGAAAAATCTTTTATTTAAAACTTTATAAAAGTTACATAAATCTTTGTTTCGAAGAAACAAGTTGTCTTGTTGATAGCATTTCGAATACTGCGCAGGCGCGTAGTATGTACACCGCATGCGCATAAGAGATCTTTATATTAAACGAAGTTTCTCACATTTCGCCGCATGAGGGCCCCAAAGTCGTTTGATAGTACGTTCTCTGTCCCTAACTAGTAATTTCCCTTCGTTTCTTTGCCTTGAAATCTTTGAAATACCTCCATTTATAGGAAAAGTACGTGCTCCTCTAAATCATGGAACTTTCGCAGGAAACACTTTTTCTCGAAACGTATACTTTACTCGGGCAAGTTAGGTTGACCACCCTGTATACTTTCATGTTGCCAGAGGGATAACGTATATTTTCAAGGGCTACGGTACCATGACATTGGTTTCATACAAAGGTCGAAGGTTAATAGCTCCAGTCTTGGTTCGCAGTGCTCACCAATACTTCTCAGTTGAAAGTTATTAACTAGCGAATATTCAATTAAATTCGTTGCGGGATAGATCGCGAAAATTATCGTAAACGCGCCGTGAACATTCTATAATTTTTATGAATGAGATGAAAATTCTTTAAATTTCATTTGACTGCTGCTCTAAACGCGTATAGGGTGACTCGTATAAGGTTTGCGTTTGCGAGGTTAAAACATTACACGATTCATCCTGTATCGATATTTTAAATCTGAAGTATTACTTTCGCCAAAATTATATTTTCTGCTCTGTTCCCTCAAAGAACATTCGAGCTTACGAATTGCACCTCTGTTACTTGTACACAACCATTCCGGTTGATGTAGAATCTGCGAACCCCATTCACATTAATTTTCAAGCACACGCGAGATAAGCGGGCGGTTTCTAAGCGACATCGTTCGTTTCGGATCGCGTTCTTCGTTTTCTCAGCTTTTTCGCGCCGGCTACTCAACGTCCGCTCATGAGATTATCTCCAGCCAAGATTTACGGCATAAAGATTCACGGTTATAGGATGAAACTTGAATGCTGGAATAACCGTGTAATCCTATTTCGTTAGACCGAGGAGCTATACCCGTGGAAGGCCAATGTACACGTAAACAAAATTTACTTATCAAAAATTGAGATTAAGAAGATTGAATATCTTTTTTCTTGTATAACTGTGCCATGTTGTAATACAATGATGAGCAATTATGTTTGAAGTGTTGTGGAAGGAAGTTTGTTAGGCAAGAGTAGAATTTAAGAATTTTCAAATTATATTAAATTATTCATTGTCAGTGTTTTGATACGGACAGTTTCTGTGCAGAAATGGACTATCATTAAATCCTATATTATTCTATTAAATTATCGTTTATATATTAAAACGTGTAACTCTTGGAAAGGAATTGCAGCCGAGATGATTCTAAACAACTTTTTCCTTTGCACAAATAGATTACGAAGCCTCCTTTTTGAATTATTAACGAAAAACACGCAGAGCGCAGAGGCGCTTGTTCACGACCGCGGTCAGCCGCACGCTCGAACCCATCGCTCTCGCGTTTGGGCGCGCTCTAATTGGTTGGTGTTTTTCGTTAATAATTCAAAAACAAAGCTTCAAACCCCATTTTCGCAAAGGAAAAAGTTGTTCAGAATGACCTCAGCTACAACCCCTTTTCCGGAAGTTATACTAGTTGTGAAACACTTTGTATAACATTGTACCGAAAGCAGCTACTAAGTGTTATAAAATATAAGCATAGTTAGTAATATAAAAGTGTTCAAAAGTTGACAACGTATATTTGCGTTAATAAAAGAAGGTATAATAAAAACGAGATTACACTGAACACTACAAACAATACCGACCGGTATTATGGTTCGCACTCCTAGCGCCTCCGTTCTAAGAAAGACGTTATTTCAGGCTGGGAAATTGTTTCCCTGAAAGGTGAAACAACGATGGGCGATTATAAAATTTCTTATTAACGCTCTGCTACTTTCTATTGTTAGCAAAAGGAAAAGCAACGCATTTTTCTCGTGGTTATTTGTGACCGTGCGTTCGTTATAGAATCACAATAGAAGTGTCACTTCGAGTAATTAGAAGAGAGGAAGTAGAGTAACAAATGCGTACGAGTTACTAATTAAACACAACGAGGAAAGAAGTACGCTTTGAATAAATGCATACATTGATTAATTATACATATATGTATTTTTAACGTACTGTACGTATTTTGAATATGGGAATTTTTTGGTTCTAAGGAAAATGAAGTATGGTACTTAATAACCTCACCATTAACAAAGTGATTTCTACAAAGTTTCACGAAAATGGCGCCACATTTTGCTACACACTCTTCATTTATTTCACAAATATTTTTGTTATGTCTCCTCTTGTTAGTTGCTCATTTCGCTCGTTTTCCACGAAGGTTACCACAATCGCTTGCACGTGGTCGAAAACAAAAGCCAGTCCGAGTTCAAGGATTTCGTTCGAAGCCTTAAAGTAGCTGTTTTCCATAAACACGACTCGACGACGATGCCACAGTGTCAAAGATACTCTCAGTCGATAAAACGAACAGTGGAACGTGCATCTGCTGCTTCTTTTTATCCGCCAAGTATCGTGCGCATGAATCTTCGCGCAAGTTATGGTTTCGAGTTTCAGATTTTGTTACAAACCGAGTATCGAACCTACGCTTCTTATCGTGTATGGTACATTCAAATGCAACTTACTCCTCCGTTGGATAAGAACAAGTACACTTGAAACATTTTCACATGTTCTTCCTTTTTATTCTTTTGTATCACCTGATTTCTACATTTTTAGATTTGTAGATTTTTAAATTTGTTGCACAAGTTTTTAAACATTTCATAGTTTTTTAAATTTGTAAATTACCATATCCCTAGAATTTTAAATCACCCATTTCAAAACTCTGAAATTTTCAAATTCCAAAATTCTAAAGTTCCAAATTTATACACTGCAAATTTTCTAGCAAATAAATTTCAAATTTAAATTTATTAATTTCCAAATTTGAAATCTCAAATATTTAAAACCCCTAAAGAAATCCAGATTTCCTGGCCGACTGTACATCGCGATTCGAAGTGGGATAAAAATCCAGGAAAACCAATTCTCGGTCGGTAAAGGGCCCTAAATAACGAGATGCTAGACACGCCTCGAGTCGGAGTGCTAGATCCGATCTAACACTTTCTTCTCTGCTGTGGTCAACGAGCAAAAGTGATCCTGCTAGGGGCATTCCATGAATTTTTTGTCACGCGTAAGCCACGTTGTTTCGAGCCACGAGGATGAGAATCGGCCAGTGTACGCAGCAAACGGAAATTTATTGTGGAATTTGCATGGAGAAGGGCCGTGTTTCCGAGCTAATACTGCCACCCTTCGTGGCGACTTTGGCGTCTATAAAAATAGTGGAACATCGGAATGTTCACGGTTTAAATAGAGACATTTCGCATAATAACATTTCGCAGTTTAATAGTTGTTAAAATGGTCATTCGAGAGCAAGAATTTTTCGACACAATCAAGAGAAGAAATGTGGGCAGGGGTACTCGCGTTCGGACAGCAAAGGGCACTGACTCCTGGATCCGCAATCTTGTCGGCCAGATCTGTTTGAGTCTTTGGACCCAAGGGCGTACTGTAATTTTAGTCGGTACATTTCGAATGGACAAAGAACCTAATCATTCATAACCCGACATTCGGCTCAGTATTAATCACGAATGCTTCTTCACTTTGTATTACGCTGCCGGCGATGTATCATTCGTAACTAATTTTTGGAGCATCGTATGATTTGCCTGTACATGGTGTTCCATTCCAAGCTGATGAAATTAAGATACTACTGTTATTTATGACTTTCGAAAGCATTTAAACAGCCTGTACAACTTTGAGACTTAAGATTTGTTACGCACAAAATTCGTTTCTACCAAAGTGACGTCACGAAGTTTGAATCACCGATTTCGTTCAAACTTTGTGCAATCGTAAATTATACCAAAGGTAATACTTCTACAAAACCATAAGACGCAACTCTCAAAAATAAGGGAGAAACATTTCAAGTTCATCTAGTTTCTATAATTGAAAATAAGAAGCTGGTCATTTTGACAAGTTTGTTAGTTTTAACACTAAAAATTTGTGCCAGTATCATTCTTCGAAAGAATATAAAATATTCTACGCTACACAATTTCGAGAAAAAAACTTCACACAACATAGAAGTACAAATACATACAAATACCGGAAGGGTTTCAAAGTAGAAACAGAAAGGTTCGCAGAAATAACACGGGAAGATTAAGTGAAAAATTCCTTCGCATCAGCGGGGATCATCGTACAGCTTGAGAAACATATTTGGCTGGCTGCAAGAAGATATCCTATCGACGTTGATGCAACCTCTTCGAGTCGACGCTCTTCTTCATTATTCATATCGAGCCCCCTGCGCACACCATGCGCCTTCTGTCTTCTCCTTCTATCGTTCTTCCTTCGACGAATCTTCCTTTTCGCCCTCCGCTCTGCCCTTTTTGCTTGACTTTCCCTTCGAGATGGCAAAACACGACTTTGCGCGGCTCTGCTCGGGCGTAAACATTCGAACGAATTTTTCTAGTACGCTGGAAGAAGTCAAAACCGCTTCAACGAGTCTGACAACGAGCATTAATCGTATCCTCCGAGGGGAAGTGTAATCGGAAACGCAGCCACGCTAAGGGCCACGATAAAACATCATGGGGTTACTACGAGCGCGATGAAATGTGTTCTACAGGTTACTTACATTCCCCGTAGGCAAGTTTGATCGGGCAGAATTAATTAATCAACTGTTGTACGCTGTCAGTAAAAATCAGGGGTGGAAATACATGTCCCAATTAAGGAGGCCGTAACATGGTTTATATAATCATTTGTTAATTAAAAAGTACTTAGTTGTCAAAAAGAGTCCCAGTCCCAATGACTTTAATCTTGACCTTATATTATTAAGAACATATTCCTGTATATGTGAATAGCAAAGACGTGTCGTGTAAATCCTAATACTACTTGCGATGTTCCAAACTGAACGACTATATGTACCCGATGTTGTTCCGAAGCAAACAGCTTCGTGTCAATGTATCCGATGTTGTATCGAAGTGAACAATCTCGTGTCTATGTTTTCGATTGCTTATTTCGCAAGACGAAGGCTCGGTATGGTCGTACAATTTTTACGAGCAAGGGTGAGTGAAACAGTTTCTATTGGATACATCAATTCGGTTGGAAATGGAAAACCGAGTGACGTATGCGGTGAGTTTATTTCCCAAAAAGTAATCGTAGGAATAAAACCGTGCAATACCTCGACACGAATTGGAAACAGCAAGTAAAGGACTCTACTACTAAGGTTAAATCTGGCAACCAGATGTGTACGGTAATATAAAAACACTCGATATGTTACGACTTCTTGGATGTTATTGCTGCGTAAAGAATAAGAAAACTGTATATTATTGTATCGATGAAAACTTGGATCTAATTTTCTTGCTATGGTATTGTATTCCAAGCCTAACAGAAGCGATAAAAAAATGAATTCCATAGGACGCTGCGCCACTGCGTAGCCATGTGTGGACGCGAAGCAGTTTTAATGGCAGCAGGGATGGTCCCCCTGGAACCCAAACTCGAGTGAAGGGCCCCCGATCGAAACACTGTTCGGTTCACGCATCTGCATATAAATCACTAGCTGGACAGCCTTAAAAAGCCGGGGGCTATTGCGGACCCGCCAATAACTGCGAAACATCGTCTTCGGTTTCTTCCGACGCGCGCGGTTAAAAACGGCTCCCATATACCTGCCCTTTTTTCGACAGTGTTTCGAGCGGGCAAAAAAGGAAGGGCAAAGAAGACCGGGGGAAGAAAAGAATAATCGCGAGTACTTTTTACCACGAGGGAACGCTCGAACGTGGCACTTAAATAAAATTGCAACGACAACTAGCACCGAATTCTTCAGAAGTAATGCACCGTACTGAAAATGTAAAACTTTTTCCTTTGTAGAATTCAAATTTTGTAGTACGTTTTTTTTGAAGATTTTTCAATTCTTCAATTTTTCAATTTTTTAATTGTTCAATTTGAAATTCATTGAAAAAACTAAAGTCGGTTAATATTAAAAGAAGCAAAGTAACAATATTAAACAAGAAACATTTGTTTGTCTCACCTTTGCCTCTAACGTTTCTAACTGTGCCATTCTTGGTTCCAAAAATTGTGGTTGCGAACCAACCCCAGTGTGTAGAGCAGTCTGAAACAATGACAATAAATATTAACTTCTTCTTCCTAATAATATTTATTCAATTAATTTAATAGTATAATAAAAACTTGTTTTAACGCAGTATTATTTATACATAAAAATCGTTCAGTTTAAAGTAAAGTAATTTATTGAATTTATTACAAGAAAGAACTGTATTGGAAATAGATTAAATGCGGCAATATTGGAAACAGATTAAATGCGCCATCTATATTTTTACCACGTGAACTGTTACTCATAATTGTATTTTTCGCGTGTTTTTTACAGTTATTTAAATTCTGTCTGCCGTCTTCATTCAAGCACTCATTTCCTACATATTTTAACAGAGTATTATTTATAGACTACAAATTACTCGGTTTAATAGAAAGTGACTTGTTTAATTTTATGGCTGTGACTAATTTGAGAAACAACTTTTCCCCTTGAAATAGTTTTCATTTCGCATTATACGTATCACTGCGACCTTTAGCGCCGGAAGGAATGATTACGATGTTATACGAAACATAATGTTTCCTTTCTTTATTGCCGTGTTTTACGTCTCCATTTGTGGCGCTGCTGATGAAAGCATTTTATACCTCCTTTCGGATTGACCACGAAATAACAGGTAACGCGTAAAATTGAACCGGTACAAGCTTTATCGCTACGGTGACAAGTAAAATTGAGAATTTACTGCCATTTAGGGGCAACTGAACATGATGGGATCAATAAACAAGAAAATCAAGACCACAATACCACAAGTATTTACCTATGGTACAATTGATGTATGTTCGTAATACTTTATGTAATTAAATAATTTCATAAATTACTTTCTAATTACTTTATGCAATATTTCTGAATTTGCAATAATGTTCCCCATCAAATTTAACTGATTATTCCAAACATATCAATTTTAATTAAAATTGTGAAAATGAAATTTTGCTAACGATATCAAAATATTTTCCTATCAAACAATATTTTATAAGAAATGTTATTATAAACAAAAGATAAATCCTAACAATTTCAAATAAAAATTATGATAAAACATTGCTATCTTCGTTGCGTTTGCTTTAAAATACGTTTTAATATTTATATTATAAGTATCAGAGATCGAGGCGTGGCCATTTATCTATGTCACTGAATTTTATGGTTGCCCGTGAGCTTTCTACGAGTTCTTTCCTGAAGCTTTATGTTTCTGGTCTGCTATACTGTTATTAACTTCCCGGTTCTATCGACGAAACTCGTATTTCGAAGTTTACGAGTTCCTCACTCTTCAGTTAGTGCAGCAACCCCTGTGATTCCTCCTTCATGAGAAACTATCATTCTTTCTAGAATGACAATTATTGCTTATAACATTTTCTTTTCTTTCCACCATTGTTCGCCGACCGACACATAATTGATTGCTTCCAATTGACGGCTAACGGAACTGACGGAAACGATAAATGAATTTCGTACATCGTTTCTTTGTGTTGTGAGAAAAAAATAGATATAAGCTGTACATTATCGAATATATAAAAATGTGATTATTCGTCATTTTTTTGTAACAATGGTAAATTCTCAAGTTTTTGATTTTTCAAATTTTCAATTCCAAAATTCTGAAATTTTCAAAATCCCAATTTAAAGTTGAAGTTAATTTATGAAATTAAAAATAGTGCATTTTTTGTACATGTCCACCCCTACATTGCCCCATAGTATTCGTTTACCTCATTAATCTCTAAAAAAAGTTCACAAGAACGAATTAACAGTCAAATCAGGGTAACACATCAATGACAATTTTCCGGAAGTACGATGAATCAGTATTCCAGAAAGTCAAAATAATCCTCATTTGAGAAGCATACGAGCAATTGCACTTTTGCTGCTTCTCGAGAAACCTTTCGAAAGATTCATTCAGTAACCTGCCTCACAAAGGAATGTATTGGGTGGTGCAGAAGATCGGTAAAATTGGTTAGTTGCACGTGATACCTATATCCTGGGGCAACATTCTAACTGTTCCTTCATCTTGAATTCCACCACGTCATTTTAACTGCTTCGAGATCACGGTTTTGCACGACGATAATTAGTAAATTGTGCTTTCTATTGAACGTATGTTATTAACTTCAAATACACAGATTTTTAAATTTTCCAGTTATCAAATTAGAATAGTTCTAAGGATGGTTTTTATCATCTCGCAGTTCAACCAATTGTCGAGTTAATGGCAGAATTTCACGTTTATCTCGAGGGGACACGTTTTGAGGGCGATCGAAACGATTCTTCTCACCCTGATTACGTCGTTTGCTAACATAATCGACAGCACTCTTTAAACGACCTATTTGTTTCGCGATATAGCCGTAACCTTCCATGCGGAAAGCATCGATAATGGCGTTTTCTCTCTTTGAAAGTTCTTTTCCACGACGCATTTCACTTTCTAACCTTTATGAACGAATCTTGAGAATGTAAAATGAATCAAATGAAGGTATAATGAATTTGTTTACTTATGAAGCTCAACTAACGTCAAAAGAATATACAATATTGGTATATTAAACGCCTGAAAATTAGGTTTCATAAAATCAATCTTAATACAATAAATTTTACACAATTGTTCACCCCCTACAAATTAGTATTTATGAAATATTGTCCATTTGCTGCCAGAAGATTGTTGAAAAAATAAAGATTTTTTCATATATAAATTTATATTTCATTTATATGTATATTCATGTAACGAACTGTATTGGAAGTATAATATCCGACAGTAACACGATATCCTATGAACAGAGGATATACCCGAAGAATCTCCGTTAATTTCCAACGAGAGGAAATAATTCATTTTATTTTCACTCGTACGAAGTTAATTCGTGTCAGTATCAAGATAAAAAATGAACAGAGGTACAATAATAAAGAAACGATTGTTGTCTACACTGAAGACACATGCTAATATGCTTAACAGAGAGCAAATACTTCGGTGTGTACACGTTAACTGTCTCTCACACGAGCAGGAATAGGTATGCTCGTGAGAATTTTCAAGGAGGCCGAGAAATCGTAATTCTCACGAGCCCTACAATCGGGCCTTTCGTGTAATTGCTCGACGGAGCCGCAGTCGCACGCCAGTTGCCCCAAGCGACTCTTTCAGAAATATAAAATCGTTATCTTCCTTGAAATTGAATAACGCGTTGACCTCTTCTCTATATATTTCATACGCTTTGACAAATTGAAAACTGTAGAGTTTGAAAAATTGAGGATGTAAATATTGAGAGTTAGAATATTTGGGAATGTGAAAAATTGTGAATTTAAATTTATAGGAATTGGAGAAAATGAGAATTGAAAAATTTAAGAATTCAAGAAATTAAGAATGTGAAAATTTAGAAATTAAAAAATTGAGAATTTGAAAATTTAGGAATTAAAAGAATGAAAAATTGTAAAATATAGTAATTCCAGCAATTTGGAATTTTGAAATTTACAAATTAAAAAAGTCTAAAAATACAGAAACTGAAAAATCTAACAAATCTTTAAGTTTACCTACCAACATAAAAACTGATAACCCATTAAAAAAATACCCTATATTACAAAACCACCAACAAAAACAGTTTTACTGAAATACCACTAGTCATCTAAGCTGTTCAATCACTGGCCACAAAGGTAACCGGTATCAAATGATTTCTATCGGTACGTTCAATCTCATGATAAAGAAACAAGCGAAGGGGAATTTGACGATCACCCTTGTTCGATAAAGATCTCAAGAAACGTGTCCTACGTCGACGTCGCTAATTAATCCTGGGGTTAGGAGTTGACGAACCTAACTGCTATCCGTGTGTACTGTCTTCCGGGTGTGGGGAACTAGCATAAAGCTTCGACGATGATTACTAGTTCTTTTTCTCGTGTTCAGGTTGTGCCTGCTCAACCAGCACACCCACGATCTTCGATGATTAACGAAAGTGAAGACAACCCGTTGCGAAGCAAGGTTGCATTTAATCGCTTCAATTAACTTCGTTCAAGCGGCACGATCAGCCAGCGGGAAGTTCCATGACAAAGCGCTATTGGCTATATCGCCGGTAATGGTTTTCTAAGTTAGACGTTCTTTGTTCCTTCGGTATATGTTCAATTAATGTCGGAGGCTCTCGGATGTAGATGTTGTCTGGGTACTGTAAAAATACTTCATTTTTTAATGTATTATGATATGATAAATTATGATTTATTTTATTAAAAAGAAAATATGGTTCATTTGAACGACAATTATAACTGTGATGCATCTGGAATTGAAGCCGATAGGTAATAATAAGAAAATAGAAATACTATTCTGAAAAACTTACCAGAGAAACTGATCGTTGCTGAAGCTTGATTCCTAGATCTTCTTTCTCGTCTCCGTAATCGGTGGTGTAGAATAGCACGCTCTTCTTCGATCCCCTGAAATGGACACCACATATTTTATTCACTGTAATAAATACACCTACATATTTCTTGATAAATTCCCTATTATATAAATTCTACCATTTCTATTTTTAATAGCAGTTAAAACAATGTAGATGTTCAACCTAAGTGGAATATTTTAATTCACCATACTGAACGCTCGGCTTAAAATTCCACGAACCTTCAGGGCAGATTTTTTAATAATAGTTCAAACCTTCTTTAAACATACTTTTCACAATTCAAGCTTAAACTGCGCTCGGTATTCTCTTCGATATTCTTCAATATAAAGACCAATTTAAAACGCCATTTAAACTTAGATTATATAAACGGTAAGAAATGATACTTTAACCATCGTTCAATAAGTTTATGAAAGTTGTTATGATACCTTTCTTCTTACTTTAACAACTACGGACATGTTTTACTTCCCTGCTTTCTGTGCTGTTTTTACAAAAATCGTTAAATTTAATTCAATTACAAAGTTACTTTTTTGAAACTTTGTTTAAACCGTAGAAGCGCAGCACGAGCAAAATGAAGGTAAAGTATCGAAGTTCATCGGAAACTGTAATTGAAGTTTAAACCATGACTGAAAAAACCTGTCCTGATTTGTGTTTAAGGCGCTTAGTGTGACCGAACAATTTGCACGCTAATCGTTCAGCCTGAACGCAGCGTAAGATCTTAAACCCTATGGGAATATTTACGATCGATAAATTGAAATACGGTCGACTTAATTGTGTTGAAAGGAATTTCGTCAAATTGAACCATGTCGTATTAATACACGCTGAATTGAATCACAGCGAATAGAATTTTATGGCATTAAATTAAACTGAACTACAAGGAATCGAATTGCATTGAAGCAAACCATGTCGAATTTACACTAAATTGAACCACTCTAAATTCCCAAATCACAAACTCAATTACCATGTCCCAATCTCTCGAAATCCCAAGATCCTCGAATTCGTCTTCCCCCAAATCCTCAACCCTGAAATCCTGAAATCCCCAAAATCCCTCAAAACCTAACTCTTCGATCAACGAATAGATTCTCCAACGCGTTTGCCGTTGACTGTACGAAACTCAAATCACAAGGTATCGCTCGGAAGTCGATCGTTCGCCGAAAATAAATCGCGATATAAAGTGTACCTTCGAGGACGTGTTAAACTGCGATGAAAAAAGGTAGAGCGAACATCGAGGTGAAAATTAATCGACACGAATGTTCGGAACGCGACGCACGGAATACTTTCGGATCTCTACTCCTCAATTACGGGTGATAAATCAGCGGGCTGCGTACGATTTCTCTCCACGCCCTCGTTGTCGCGAGCAATTAAACGCGGATCGGTATTATAATACGGTAGTGCGGGGCTACGTTTATGATAATCACACCTGACTGCCTTCCCATTCCGGTTGAATGGCTGATGTTCAGCGAGCACGGGCGAATCAACGTAGCACCGGCTCTCGTTCATAGCGACGACAGCAACATTGCAGCCTACGTCAATTTGCCTACCACGTGGACATCTGAAACAACAAATAATTGTCTGCTCAGTCGATGACCGGTAAATACACCGTTCGTGGATAAATTCAAGATATGGAAAAATCAACAATATAGGGATTTGAGGGAGTTAGGAACCTACAGTCTGTTCCACAAGAGCGTGCACGCGATATCTATGAAATTTGATACCCAATACAGCAAAGATTGCGTCAGTTCAAACATACAATGTATAGCCCTTTAATAATATTCAGTAAATGAATATTGTTTAACAATATAAATTGTGAAACAAATAATAATGTATTGAATTATGAAACACATGAGTTCTGTATTCATAAAATAATAATTTTAAATTATTAAATTTAAAATAATAATATTTAATTGCTTAACAATAGTGAATTTATTATTTACACAATAAATATATTTAAAAAGAATGAAAAAAAATAATGGTTCCGGCCGGGATCGAACTGGCGACCTTCTGCGTGTAAAGCAGACGTGATAACCGCTACACCACGGAACCACTGTGGCACCCAACTTTCTAATTTTGAAACAGTATCTTTTATATATTAGGCAAGCAAAAAAATTATTATATTCTTTAGTTATGGTTTAAGAACACAAAAATTGTTAATTTTTTTAAATATATTATAATAATATTCAACTCTCAGAAAAAAGAAATTTAATTAGAAATTCAGGTGTACACAACAAAAGTTGCTAATGAAAATACTATATTTACATTCAGGTATTTTTAAACTATTTTACAAGTATCTTTGACACAGTATTGGTTTTTATTGATAATTCGACGAATGGAGTCAATGACTGTAAATTGTAAACAGATGCACGTGGTTAGGATCATTTTGGCGGGAAAATTCAAATTCCTTTTTACATAGCGTACAATCCTAAATTGTACCATTCCTAGATTCTGAAATCCCTAGATCATTAAATTCTTAGATCTTGTAATCCCTAGATCCTCAAATTCCAAAATCCTAAAATCGCAATATCCTCAAAATCTGAGCCCATTATAAAATTATTTACATCTCGAGAATTTTCTAAATGTGATCGAGTAATTTATTCTCCCTTTGTCATATTTTTTGAAAGGAAACCAGATTTGTTGTCGACTGTACCTTGAATCGTGTCGTTCGCAGAGGCGCCAAGGCGGTCTCGGTCTATAAACCCACGCGACACGTTCGGCCCAGTCGTGTTATGACTATGACTAATATTCGTAAACGTATTAAGTAACCGTCCACAATGGCCGATCGATCTGCATAAGTTATGCGCGAGAAAGTTCATTCCTCCGCCTACCGCCGATACCTATGCACGTCGATGCATCGTCGAAACAGGAAAACTGACAACGTGTTGCATCCAAGTAAATTGCACAGCTCGCGGAGGTCGCGTAACGAGACGCATAATGCAGCACACGTAAGTGTTTAGGGGATGCAGCACAACACACTGGAAAATAGGAAAAATCGATCGAACTTCCTGTCACGATTCTGTCTTTAAACGGTGCTTTTCTATATTCGATACCACAAGCAAAAGCACTGAATTTTCAGATGGCTACCGCGTGTTTTTTAACCTAAATTATAATCAACGCCATGCTATTCATAATGTTAGTAATATTTTAATATTCAATTAGAATATTTATAAAATAAATAACACCTATAGTATTGTTATATATTTATATGTTCTTTATCACGAATCAAATTGCAGCACAACAAAATAAAAATCACCTAAATATATTTAATAAAAACATTTATCGTATATCTTCAGCTTATTCTACTTTCTGTTACAAATATGAAATACATACGACGCTCTCAAGATTTACGAACTTTCAACAGACGCGTCAGTTCAATTTTGACCCCCATAACGTAACGTTAGGAAGTGAAATATTTACGAGGACACGCATGGCTTAATGTACGGTATAGTATCCGAAAGGATGATGGGGAACAGTGAATTATACGTGGCCAAGGACCATGACGATCCATGGCACAGCTGTCTGTCAGGTGTGCGCTAGGATACAACCATATTCGAACACCCATATAAGCCAACCGTATCTCTCTTTCTTTTCTGCGATTTTAAATCTCACTGTTCTCACAGCTAACAAAATATTCGTGAAATACGAAGTTTTCAGGTTCATAAGTTACAAATTCTCAGATATTTAAATTTTCAAATTTGGAAATTTAAGTTTTCAAATTACGAAATTTGCAGTGGCAGAAATTTAGGATCTCGGACATTAAAAAATAAAAAATGTAGAGTATTAAGAAATTGGAAAATTAATAGATTTCCAAAACTAAAAAATTATGACATTTTTTTCATTTTTCAAGTACACAAATTTCACATTTTTAAATTTACATATTTTCAAATTTCCAGATCTTCGAATTCGTACATTTATAAATTCCTAAATTTCCAAATTCTAAAATTCTCAAATATCCATTTCCTCAAATTGTCCAACCTTTAAATTTCAACCACATCTGCGCATAACACCTTAACCTTGAGTATAAAGGCGCGCACGAAGTGTAAATAGTAAACAGTAGAAACTAACTTTGAAAGTCAACCTTAAACTGTAAAATACATACCATTACTGATAAAATCAAACTTCTAATATAATCGCAATAAAACCGTAACATAAACATAAGACATATTTATAATGTGAATATTTATTCCAGTACCGTAATTCGTTATCCTTCCCAATTTCACAACATACACACCATATTTCCAATTCTGTAAATGTTTTTAATTCTTGGATGAAACTGAACCTAAATCATCACCACAACAAATATCGGATATATCATTTAATCAGATAACACAGGTATTACGCACCATTACTTCTTCCGGTCGTTAATGACAAACTAAATCACAGAAAGCAAGCTACTTATTTAAATAACAAAAGCTGTGCACTAAAATACGAAACAAGTAACACATCAACAGAAAATAATTGATTTAACAGAACCAGATCTGTCAATGTACTGTCATCTTCGTTCGCATCGGAGGACAATAACAGTCGATTCTAATTTCGATTCGCAGCTCTCGCGAACTTCACGCGCGAACTGAGGTGCGGAACAATGTTGTGAACACTCTTTTTAGATAATCGAGTATATGTTTAATTCAGGCGCGAAATTTGAAATGCGTCGATGCACACAATTACCGTGTGCCATTTCTCTATTTTCTACTGAGAGTTATGTTTTAGTGAAGAATGAGGACGCTAATATATTTGACATAGAGAGTGAAGGGACAGTGTGACAGATAGGAAGCCGCCATTTTCAATGCAAATGCGCGCGACTTTCGAAAGCGTGAAATCACTTCACGCATTAACGTGAACGTACAAATGTTATATTTCATTTTATTAGTGGAAAGTTAGATGTATATTATAGTTTGCATCATTTTTCTTGTAATACTCGGTTTACAGCTCAAATAGCGTGTCACTGTTAATGTATTACGAAAATTGTAATTATACTAGCCTATTAAAAAAATAAGTAAATTTAAAAAAATAAATAAATGTACTAAAAATAATAACGAAATTAATGTACAGATTAATTATATTAATATTGTATTAATATTTTGACTGATAAATATTTTATGTTATTTACTAGTACAATTTTACTTTCCTGTTTTTACTTAATATTCTAATAGTAAAAATATATCTGATCTCACGTTATACATACTTAAAATCTAATAATTCGACTGAAAGGTTTTCCACGCATCAGAGATTTTATGATGTGAAGATGAATCATCAAATATGTACTTACAGAGTACGGTGTGTTTATAAAAGAACTGCGGGATTTTATGGACATATAACTCCGTTAGTTTCCGGTGACTAAGTATATATGTATATACGTAATAATGCATGCGAGGATTCGTCAGTCAACTGTTTAAGTTTCTCTTTCAACACGGGCAACCACCTCATTTGAGATAAAGGAATTCGCGAAATTTCATTGAGCTAATTTTAAAAAGAAGGAAAGGTTGTATTATAGAAATTGGTATCAGAGCATATCACGGTTTAACTTCAGAATTAATTATTACAGTTCGGAGCACACGTTACAGTTTTCCTTTGGTTTGCGCTGTGCTAAATATTGTAATTATCTTAATTATTCTGCAGAGAAATTAACTTTAGAACTGTGTAACGATTTTTAGATTGCAAATCTTCTAAATACCAATTTTTCATTTTTGAATTTATAAAGTTTTCAATTTTTCATTTTGGAACTCATCAAATTTGCAGTTTTTAAATTTTGAAATTTGCATTCTGAGAAAATTAGAAACTTATTCAATTTTCATATCTAGAATCCCAGAAATGTTCAAATCTTGAGAAGTTGAAATTTTCGATTCCCAATTTTCAAATCTACGAATCTCAAGATTTTCAATTTTCAATTCCAGTAGTGTGTAAATGTTCAGTTTTAAAATCTTGGAGTGTAAAAATGTTCTATTTCCACAAAAGTCTATACCCTACTCGTCGCACCTCGTTCTGTCTTGCTGTACATCTTGTTATCTATTCAATCGCCTCATGACAAATAAGATGGTGACAGAGCTCATCCATTGTGACGTTATAGTCCTATTGTGTGCCATTGTATTGGACCGTTATGGTACTAACAATGACTACAGCTACCGTAAGCCACGTATTTATTCTCTCCTTTATTTGTTCGCTTTTACAGCACATCCTATTACCTATTACATCAATTTTACAACGCTTAAAAGTTTCAAAAGAAAGATAAACTATGTACTCTACAAAATATATTTGAAGAATATACAGAATTGATTATTACAAATATCTTATAAAGAAGCAACGAACTGTTTATTACAAGAATAAACAGATGAACGTGTTACAGAAAAAGACTCGTATTTATAACAAATTACAAATAAATAAATCTTGTTATCAATGTTCCTTTTTTCTGCTCCTGTTCCGTAAGAGACCTCTTTTTATTTATGGATACAGATTTATGCTCAGTTATGATACCTTTGTATTTGTGCCAGTACATGTTCGCAGGATTTGCATACGAGCTCATCGTAGTAATGCATCGAGGACAATAGCCACTTATGATTATGGCTTTGTCAGTTCTAAAGCCTGTACTTACAGTAGAGTCTCGTTATATGGCCATGAATGAATGTACGGAAGTAAACACGATAAAGTGGAGTGTCACTAGCGAAACTGAATCAATGAAGCACTTTTGAATTTCACAAATTGAAATATTTTAATTTTCTGACATTGAAAATTCGAAATTTTAAAAATTTGAATATTTCAGATTTTGAAAATTTGTGATTTAGAAGTTGGAAAATGAGGATTTAGAAATTTAGGAACGTAAATATTCGAGAATTTATAATTTCAAAAATGTCTATATCTATAACATTCGATAATTATCACTCTCTTATGATTCGTCAAAGTTCAGTCGCATAATAAACGTTTAAAGCAGAATGTACGATAAAAGAAAATGACAGTTCTCGTGTGAGAGGTCAAAGAGTTTTCAATCACTGTAAGATTTTTTCTTCGAGGCTGACACACAGAAACGCGTGTAAACGGATAGAAAGAAAAAAGCGCGTCCAAAGGCGCTTAAGCAACTGTGTGGCATGCAGTAAAGAATTTAATCGGATAAACGAAGCGAGAAGAGGTTTTCTTAAACTCGAGGGATGTACAACATAAATCGCAGCTCGAGAAGAGAAATGTTGATAATACGCGTTTCTAGCGGTTGACAAGTAGCCCCGCGCATGCGATATAGAGCTTTGTACGTTTCGTTTCGCAATAAAACGCTTAACCTCTCACCTTGATCTCTAACGCGGCAACATTGAAAATGTAAAAATATACTGGGTGTATGTTTGGTGGGATATCGAGAACGAGTACTAATTACATATTAAATCATTTACTAAGACATCAAGGTTAAAAAAATTCCCGAACTGTATCAAATACAAGTTAGAACGTGATCAACAGTAAAAAAGAGTATGGCTGACCAGCTATTAAACCCCGGATAACCGTGAGACTGTTACAAACCGGAGTATTCGCAACAATCGACCGTTTGATGACGTTCTTATCGAGAATATTGCTTGTTACAGCGCTGCTTTTTCCAGCAAGTAACTTCGTTTAGTTCCTCAGAAATAAATTGCCCTGAAAGCAGAATGTAAGAAATGGATGAAGTTAGAAGTACCTACCAAGCTTTTTTCCGCGTACCGCATAACTGTTGCTCTGAATGAAACGCCGGAAAAACAGGAACACTTTTCGCATTGTACGCTCTCCAATTATCATTCGTTCTACAAGGGAAGAAAGAACGTTTGACGTGAAAAAGTGAATTCCTAATTTTGTGTATACCTCGCGCCGTTTCATACCAATTACCTCGCGTTAGGGTGATTTACTTTACCAATACTATACGTTGTCAAGATCACTGTTCTGAACATTTTTGCAAATATTGCAAATACACAAAATTTGCATTTTGCATGAAATGTACACTCGCTATAAGATATGAATTCTTAGAAAGCAATATCTGCCATGGTATTTTATTTTTGATACGATTTGCAAAAAGTTAATTAATTACCTTATAAACACCTACTAAATTATCTTCTGCAAAATAATGAAGTATGTATCACCATTTGATCGTAATATTATATTAATATCACTTTTACAAAACGTTCCAAGTATATTTCACCATCCCTGCTGATCACAACAATATACACCTCGCGAATGAAAATAAAACGTGTTTGTATGCGATAGCTCGAAGCTGTTATATCCTGATACACGTATTTACGAACCGGTCCGACTGCTATGATCATACGTTGGAATTGTCGTAATAACTCTAAAACGAATAGCTTGCTATTTAACAATTTTACCACCGGTTGATTTATAAAACTTGTCGGAGGCATAATTTTCTCTTCCCACAATTATGACGTTACATGTTTCGATCGCTAACCACGCTCATTAATAAACATTTCTAATTTCTTTATAATCACCTCTCAACTTTGTCCATTTTTCTTCTTTATTTTCTGTTACAATTTTTGATTAAGTATTATTAATTATTTGCAAACTCGACAATTTTTCAAATTTTAATTTGAAACATCCAAGCTTGAAAATTTGTAAATTATCTTGTAATTTTTCATATGTTATAATTACTGTATCTTCCATAGTTACAGCAGTAAATTACAGATATTATGTTTGAAACAAGCTAAATCCATTAGTAAGTTTGATCGGAAATAAATACAGAATAAATGGACTGCAACGAATTAATTACAGGAAATTGAATGAAACATGTACTTGCAGTTAAATTGAATGTCTATCTCTGAAAAAACTAGCTAAGTACATTTATGAATAAAGAGACTGATCGTGGCTGTAATGGGCAAGCTGCGAGCAATCTATTAGGTGTAATAGGTAGCGAAATGAATACGCTACTCAAAGTGTCATCATAATTTCAGCCGTTTATGTCGAAAGTGAGGCAAATCCGTTTCTTGTTATTGCGAGATATTTAAGGGTTTTCGTTTCGATAAACTTAAAAATATTACTAAGCAAGAAAGAAATTTTTTGTATTTTGTGATACTAGAAATTATATGTATGTTACCCAATAATGTTTAAAATGCTGGCTAAAAAAAATTACATTACTGCTTGCTTCGAACGTTTCGCTGGTTACTTTTCTAGATTCGGCAAACTTCGGTTTTTCGAATGTTAGTTTTAACCCTCGGTATATAACTGAACTTCCTGTGACTATCGACCGAGCACCGGAAGCAGGATATTGCAATATGTATAATTGGCAACACCTGCCAACAAACGCCTTACTCTTGTAATCTTATTCTATGAAGCGTCTAAGTTATTTGATTCTGTATTCAAATTCTGGCGGCTAAAAAATAATTAGAGATTTTAATTTTCCGTTGCCTATGAACTCGTGGGAGTTATTGCGCCCCGTTAATAAATGTATTATAAGCTGTAGAAGACGCTGTGGAATATTTTACGGGAGACCTTTATTGTGAACAGCATTTGAAATTTAGAAATAAAAAAAATTTATTTAAACAGAATTTGCATAACATCATAAATTTGAAAACTTTTAAATTTAAAAATATGTATAAAAAATGTATAAAAAAGAATATGTATAAGGAATAATTATAAAAATATATATAAAGAATATGTATAAAAATGTGTATAAATTTAATTAAAACTTTAAATAAATGAAAAATAAGTACCATTGAAAACAATAATCCCTAGTTAGACTTATAGTAACCTTCCAATTACCCTACGACGAGATTCGAACAATTTTGAGACAAAATAAACAAAAATGTCAGGAATTTAATCAACAACCTAATATTCCACCGTTTTTAATTAAAAATTCTTCGTTCCTCTACCGTAAGAGCACTTTTATCAATAAAACCACCAACGTTCGTGACATGCCGTTCCAGCAACCGTTGCCTTTCCTCCTTAACCTCCTTCAACCTAATCTTTTCCCGCCTATTTTCTTCCTTAGCATCGTCCTCGATCTTACGAATCTCCTGGCATCGAATCCTGCGTCGAGTTTCGATCAATCTATCCAGTTCTTCCCTATACTGTGCCTGCATTCTTCTCCTAGCTTCAGCAGTGAGTTTCGTTACCCTTTCGTCATCCATCATCTTCCTCATAACCTCTTCAGCGAACAATTTATCCAGTTCCACAAACCGTACCTTGCACTTTTCCGAAAAAACCATCTGCTCCTCCAAATCAGTCGCCAGTTCCTCCTTCATCCTCTTTCTCCTCGCACTCTCTTCCTCCTCCCTGATCAACAATTCTCTCCTCAAATCCTCCGTCACCAATTCGTTCATCAACGCCTCCCTCTCCCGTTTCTCGGTCTCCGTAGACGTCAGCGTTTTCTCAACTTCGAGCAAAAATTTCTCCCGTTTCTCCGTCTGTTCCCGACGGAGCACTCTGACCCTCTCCTCGCGTTCGTCCACCTCCCTCAAGTACCGTTCGTCCTCTTCCGCTTTTATCGCCTCCGCCTCCTCGTGCTCCTGTCGACGGATCTCCTTCATTTCCTCCAGTATCAAACGTTCCCGCCTGCTACTCTCCATCATCTCCATCTTCCTCGACTCCGCCTTTGTCTTTTCACGCTGTTCCTGTATTTGGTCCACCTCGGTCAGAATCTCTCGCTCTCTGCGGGCCTCCCGCATCATCGACTCTTTTTCCTCTTGCTTTCTTCTCATCTGCTCGTTCAGCTCCGTTCTGTACTCCTCGAATTTCTTCCGGGTCGCGACCCGCTGTTGAAGATCCTCCTCCAGGACCTCCTGTTGCTCCAGCAACATCAGCTTCGAGGCCGCCTGTTTGCGTACGTGTTCGATGTAGCGCTCCGTGCGCCGCTCTAAAAGCTGCGTCTCGAGCTCCTTCGCGATGTAAGCTCGTCGGAGCTTCGCCTCGAGATCGCCGATCTCGTCGTACGATTCTCGATTCCGGTTGCTTCGTCTTATCCTGCCGATGAAATCGCTCGTCGTTTCGACGGTGTCCCGGTGAGACTCCAACGATTCTGCCATCCTTCTCAGCCGGATTTTTCGCTGATGTCGCTAATGTGCCTGGCTGGAGCCTTAAAAAGGTACACGCAAAGAATTTCTGTTACTTTTTAGTGTATCGGTGAACGTCGTTTCGTTTTAACGACTCTGGATTTTTGATTTGGTGACAACGATGATTACAGGTATGCACACTGTTCATGAGTTGGGTAATGTGGTTCTTTTGTGTGTGATAATTGAGCTGGGTAAATTTAAGTGATGGGACAAATATATAAACGAAGACGTGGGAGGAGATTTGACATTGGAAACGCCGATTGCGTTGAAACTTTGTACAGTTATAGAGGACATCGTGCGGAATTATTTTGTGAAATTATAGAGCGCAACTCTTTGAAATAAGAAAGAAATTTATGTTCAAGTTTCTGGTAATTTCTATTTAATTGGTCAACAAAAGTTATTACAATATAACTCTAAAATTTACAAATTTACAGAATTTCTAATCTTCAGAAAAATCTAAATTTTCAGCTGACCAACTGAAAGTAAGAAATACGATTAAAATGATCTAAAATATTACTCGAATAGATAATGCTAGAGATACTAATTGAATCCAGCGTTACTGCACATAAAATTTACCTGCTAGAGATAAACACTAACATGCGTTAATTACTGTGATTTAAGGATTAACAGTTGGCTTGCGTGTTCAAACTTGGGCTGACCCAAATTGCCGTGCGAAAATTCTCAAAACGTAATCAAGTCCCGTAAGGAAAAACCAATTGGACGTACCGTTAATCCAATAATTATTTTAACCTCCAGAGCAATGTTAACTGCTCGACTAATTAACCAACACGAAATACAGCTTACTTTTATTTCTTTCTACTGGGTGTCCCTCCTAACTTGACCATCTTGAATATATTGCTTGTTTCTTATGATAGAAGAAAATGTTAAATGAAAACATTTTGTTCAAACGGGCAAATATTATGGTAAGTAATTTTTCTCAAGGTCATTTTTTCTGAGATTTCAAGGTCATTCAAGTTTTTAAATGGGATGATATATTTTTATCAGCATGATAACTGAGGTCAAGAATCCAACGACCTATGACCTATAACGCTATGAATTTCTTAACCCTTGAAGTAATATAAACATTTTCTTGTATCATAAAAAATAAGCAAAATATTTAGCATGATAAAGTCAGGTGAGACACCGAGTATATCAGATTAATTAATGGGTTGGTCAGATGCTATATCAATTTAGTCTAACACGAAGAATGTCGAAGAAGAATAACAAATAAGAACTAACGATTTCCGTGAACCGTGTACTTAAATAAGGGAACAAATAAAGCATTGCACAAGAAGCTCTGTAAATTGCTTCCTAGATTGCTGAACGATTAACAGCTATACTTAAAGTTTGTTTGCTGTGTTAAGTGAGAAGTTCTGTGAGTTGTAGATTCTTTGAGCATTTTAGAAGTTTCGAATTTTTAAATCGTATCATTTTTTTAATTCTGGTTTTTGAATTTCGAGAATTTGAGGTTTTGAAAATTTGCAAATTTTAGAATCTCAAAACAATCTTAAAACAGAAATACGTCAGCCAGAATTACAATATCAATTTCAGTCTAACAATTTAAAATCTAATCCTAACCTACAAAAATTATTGTCGCAACGCCATCTTAATTCAGTAATTTCTTTACGCATTTTCCTTTTTGTATGTATGAGTCTTCGTATCACTTCTAACCCGTAAAATAAGTACCTAGCTTTCAAAATTACTTTGCGAACATCCGCAAGAATGAAACATTTCTTCCATTGTCCACTGCACGTAAACAATCACATCCTGTAAGAATCATTTCTCGCTTTTAATTCTAACTGTCATCGTTATAGTTAAGTGCAAAATTATTGACATAACACTGCATATCGTAGAGCTTCTACGCATAGAAAATCATCTTAGAGCCTCGTAAACGGTAAATATCCCGCTATAATTAGCAATTGGACTTGATTCATGACTGACATACACTCTTGAAAGCGTGAAAGATAACACGATCCAGAGTTACGTTACACTTGCGTTGAATTTATGCATTTCGAACAGCTCCGAGCAATATAATTCAATAAAACGAAAATCGTTTATAGTTGCGCGTCTTGGTAATCGGTTTACCTGACGATTAATCTTCTACTGTGATTTTGATCGGTCCCACGGGCGGGCAACCTGTAATTTACATTCGTATTGCGAGCGTGGAAACCGGAACTTTAAATTTCTTGTTGTATATGTTCGCGTGAAACACCAACTAAATTCATGCGCCGGTTGATGTCTAAATAAAGATTAAAATCAATGAAAATAAATGTCATTCTCGATAAAAAATATTTAATTAATTTTATTCTTCTTTATAGTGAGGTTACGTTAGGCGTGATATACTAGACAAAACTCATTTGTTCGCAATTTAATTTGCGTTGTTCAATTATCGCGCTAGAAGCAATAATCGTTTTTCAAATGCAATTTACTTACTCTTAATGGCACACGATTGTATGTATGTGTAAAATACTCGCGTACGGTTTATTCCGTTTAGGGAAATTAAATCTTCACCATCGTGGTCAGCCATGCACACCTAAATAATGTATAACCAAGCTACTCTGCGTTTTATTGCTATATGCGTTAAAATTGTTTAAATTATGGTTCGTGTTTGACTTCCTTTAGACCATGGTGCATGCATTTGTATTCCATAAATTATGTTTACTTTCGTCCGTGAATACGTAGGTTCCTCCAAGTTAACTTCTTTGTAGATACAGTTTTTAGAGCATACCGAACATTTTATATTTTAATATTAACCACAGTACCGAGTAAAGGTCTGCAGAATGCATAAGCATTTAATAAATTTTTATACACTCATATAAAATATAAATCTCAGAATGAAATTTCAGTCTTATAATGGGATTTTGGAAATCTGGGATTTTTGTATTTTAGGATTTTGACATTTTTGGAACTATGAAACATTTTAACACTAAATGTGTACGTTTGAGATTAAAAATAAAATAGAAGAATAAATAAACAAATGACAAAGTATATATTAATTTTTTCATCAGATTTCAAGAAAAGAGCCTTAATAAATTTTGCAATTGAAACAAGAAAGCTTGTGAATGGATCAAATTTTATCTTTCCTATTTTTAATAGCAGTGAAAATAATTTAGATGTTCAACTCAAACGTAACACCCTATATATAATATATAGTTCATATATTATTTACTTATTTTCATAGGTTATGCACAAACATGTTTAAACATCAATGTACAGTCGTTAAATCTAGGGTTAAATTTGTTTAAAAAAATATGAACCTAAAATCGTTCGAAATCAGGAACAGTACGAACACTCTTGACCTACCGTACATTCTCGAAAATCAAAAAGTGTAAAATCTATGTCGCTCATTTGCAATCGAATCAGCGTCAAATAGAGCGGTAAAGATACGCGATAATCGCGCAACGTAGATTAATGGCGTGCGCCTGCGCCCTGTTCCGATTAGAATAAACAAAACATGAACGTACCGGTTGGAACACGAACTTGAAGAAGTTGAAAACAATCGCTATAAATCCCAGCTGCTCGTACACCAAACACAAAATTCACTCCGAAAAGTTTTTTTTCGCGTTTGGACACCACAATTTATTTCCGTCGTTCGAGTACGGGGAACACAATTTGTTGCTTTCGTTATAAAATATAAAAGACACAGATTACAACGATTTTCACAAAAAACTTCGAACGAAACAGAACTAAGAACTCCGGAGAATTTTCTTCGACGTAGAAGCGGATAGAGAACGCGAAATTCGAAGAGCGAATTAGTTAATGCGACCGGTACGAAGGATCGAGACCGACTAACCGGCTTTCCGCGTCAGGGCACACGCGAACCGAGCCGAGCCGCGCGGCCTCTTTAAGGCCCCCGAGAAGCGACGGACCAATTGTGAACCAACTTTCGGGATCTGATGCAAAATTCGAAAAGCGTCGACCCTCGTCTCTCTTGCGTTGCTCCACGGTGGAGAGACAAGTACAGCAATTTCACCGACGTAAGATTTTCAAGCAACGAAGCTACATTTTCTCGTACTTTTACGACTCTTGTAAATTAAAAATTTTATTAAAAACGAAAATATATTTTTACAACATTTTGAGAGCCAAATTGCAAAATCGGGCTTCGTGAGGAGCCGCGTAATTATGCGAACAATACTTTGGAGAAGAAAGCGCGAGAAAATATCGCTTGTTCGCTTGAAAATCGTGCGTCGGCGAAATTGTTGCTGTCCTCTTCTCTCACGGGAGAGACGAGGAATCGGAGCTTTTCACTTTCGCCACCAGATGTCCCCAATTCGGTATGCTAGATTCTTAAACCCATCCCTCTGATAGGCTCCAACGAACCCACCAGGTAAGTTCCTACGACCCAGGAAAGTTCCTCGAACGTGGAGGCGTATAATCGCGGTTGCGATACTCGCGATATCCGTTACAAATGAAATTCTTTGCTTCTCCACGACGAGACGTTGCAGACTTTCATCCCGTCCGAGAGCAACATTCTTTTTATTGGGTTATTAAGTGCGGGAGAGTGGTACACGCTGAGATAAAATTAAAAGTATCTTCTCGGACAGATTTTTTTGTGGATTAATATGCGAGGCGGTTTTAGGAACATTTTTAGTGGACTATTTTGCTGTAGGTACTTTGTTAATGCGAATTTTTTAGTGGAACGGTTATTTTCAATTAGTAGTACTGTATCTCAAGTAGTACATTCGAGTACAACGCAGACTTATTTTGCACTGTACACAGAAGTGTCCATCAGCAACATGAATATCATCTAAGATATTAATCTGTGTATTCAGTCGTATTTTATTAGGACACCCTGTATATTGTTTTCAGTAAAAAGTGGCAGATCGAACTCCTCAAGGTATCAGAAATGAATAATTATAAGGATGCCCTAAAAATGTTGAGAAGTTATGGAAAATATGCACATATGTATAAGTGAGCATACATAAGGTATCCCATGGTACGATTTTTTTAGAACTTCAGAAATTCATCTATGTAGAGTTTCAGAAATTCATTTGGTGCTTGAAAATAATGAAAAAAGTTCTGATAAACGTATATTTTATTTGACCCACTTTGCGAAATATAGTGATTTCGTGTTCTGTGTTGCATTATTTGGTGCTTGATTACTTTTACGCCAAATAAAACCAGTAACTTGCATTCGTTCGTTGTTAAATGGCCGATTTCGAAATCCATCTAGAATTTGATACAATTTTACGTTGCAAAGATGTGTTGAAATAAATGTTGCTTTATATGTAAGTAACATATATTTAACAAATAAGAAATATATATACAGTTTCATATTCGATGAACATTGAACATATATTCAATTTTGTATCTAATAAATATTAAATATGTATTCAATTCTATATTCAATATGTATAAAATATATTTTAGTTTCATACTTTCATATTCAATAGGTGTGCAATATATAGGGTGTCCCGAACTTTATAAACATAGGGTTTCAGACTTATACACAGTGTGTTCATATATGGAACGTTCATACATATAACGGTCATATATATGACGTTCATATAGATAGCGATCATTTATATAGCATCCATGCAGTGAGTACACTCTGATAGCAACTGTACCTAATATAAATGTACTTGATTTTAACTGTTGTCAATAGTAAAAATGATAGATGTCTTATCTTAAATGGTGATATCCCAAATTTGGTAATAGAAAGAGTATTTGAAAATTATAAATAAAAAGAGAGAGAAATTTACAACAAGTACAAGTTTAAACAGTTTATTCTACCTTGTGTTAACAGTTCGGTATAGTAGAATAGTAACGAATCTTTTTAGCTTAAACAGGTTTCCATTTAATATTCTTTGCTTTTATTTGAATAGTCACACAAAATACAGTCACGTTGTTGCTTCACATAAATTCAGAACTTACACCACTTTTCTGTTGGAAAAATATAACCAATTTCTTAGTTGACAACGTAACATTTTACGACGTTACGTGTTGCTACGAAGTGTAATAGGCAACGAGGAAAATTTCAGTAACGATATTACTGCCATCTAGCGGTTAGAATGTTCGGAAAGTTATGAAAGCTTCATAACAGAAATATTAGATCAGATTAGATACGTCTGTTTAAAGTACGTGTTTGAAAATTTGCAGATTTGCAGCATTATAGTTATCGTCGTTATTTTAACCTTAATACTACATTTTCTCTTTTTTTTTTGTTCACCATGTATCGTTTATTTCCGTTATCAAAATGAAGCATTCTTCAGAAATTCTATAGTCTTCTGAACACCTGGATGAGGTTTCTTTGTTGTATTCGAGGATTCTCCAGAGGAACAGGTGCGTCGAACAATTCTATGAGACGACGAAATAAACGTAATAGCTATTGTTAATCTTTTCATATGCAACTTTCATATCCGGTTGTGCCTGATTTTATTGTGGACGACTTGCATGTTATTTATTGATTAATAATATTGTACAATAAATTTGAATATTTTCAGTATTTTTAAATAACACAATATTTTATAATAAAAAATTAACGATGAGAACATTTATGTAATTATTTTCCTAGTACCGTTCATTATACATTTCTATGCACAGTATTTAATAACGGTAATAACGTTTATGTAATTATTTTCCTAATACCAATAGCGATAAAACGGCGACTTGAACTCGTTCTATAAATTCAAGAGAAGTATAACGATTTGAAGTAATGCTGAAATGCACTTAGGTCGCGGTTAACAGGGATTCAGATGGCTGTTAAAGAAACTAAAATCCGATTCGTTTCCATTCCACGTTTACGTATGTATTTGGTTTCAATAACGACGAGTGGCTGCTTAACCTGACCCGAGAACCACCACTCCAGTTCTTTCACCCTCACTTTTCCTTTTCGTTTCCATGAACCGGAAGGAAATTGACCTGCTGAATATATCACGAAACATTTTATCAGGCTCCGCTTTCCGGTGTATTTCCGGTGTAACATACAAATGCTTCGGGCCATGCTTTCATCCTGGGAACTAAATTTGTCCGCTGTTCGCTTCGAGTAAAAAGTAGAACGCTGAAGAAAGGGAAGCAAAGTTTGTAATATTTATTGGCAGTAAAGCTCTCCGTGGAAATAGCTATAAAGTACCATAGACGCAATAATTCAACCGCCTTGTAATTAGGGGAACAGTTCTGAATGTAATTATAAACTAACTTTTAGCTGAGCCATTTTTATTACGGTACTTGCATGTAGAGTAAGCCGCGTATGTTAGGTTTAGTTTTGTGATTATCGATGTAATAATCGGTTAGCTTTGTTATAATCATACTGTTGGTGTGATTAGGATTTTTGTCTGCGGTCAGCTCTTTAGGTTAATTGATAGTAATAATTTTGGTTGTTTGGATATTGGAGAATTTTTCTTTTCTTTCATATTCCATTAAAAAGAAATTATTTACAAACAATTAATTCTGTTGCTTACACTAGAAAAATTATACATTATGTTATTAAAAGAAGATCGAACTGCATAAATAATTTTGTTCGTATTTCACACGTTTCGTTGTAAAGAAAAACTAATTCAAATCTGAGAGTCATAAATATTGTTTAGATTTATTTTCGTTTATATTACAGTCAAAAAAACTATTAATGTATAATTAATTTCTGAGCGTAAATATTAGAGAAATAATGCGATGTTGTAAAAAAAAAAAATGAAAACTTGTAAATACATGTTTTCACGTGCAAAACACATCATCCCTTGCGGGGATCGAACCCGCGACCTTTGGATTAGAAGTCCAACGCGCTATCCTCTGCGCCAAAGGGACTGTTTGGTCACAAAGATGTTAATTAAAAAGTCATGCATAAAGTCTCTCTCACGAAATACAAACACACACTTATTACAACTAAAATTATTCCAACAATCATATTTAAATATGATATAAATATTTAAAAATCTATATTTTTAATGCGTATCGATTTTACTATTACTGCTTTTACTATTACTCTTATTGGATTGTATGTTTATAATTTTTTAATATTTTATTATTGATTTATTTTAATGTTATGGATGTATTGAGAAAGTTGAATTCAATTTTTTGTATAATTGTTGAATTGTTATTATTATTTGTGTGCAGTGTAATTGGATATTTGACGAACTTATTTAAAAATAAGATATATAAGGTACAACAGAATTTGTTTAAAAAGCAAGATATAACAAACAACAACATTTTTGTGAAAAACAAAAAATATCTGTTTATTTTGATCTGTGTTTTTAGTCATCAGGGTTCAAAGAAACGTTTCGTAACGACGTTTCTAAAAAAGAGCGTAGTGTGGACAAAATAGCAGCGAAAAGACGAATAAAAAAGGAATGAAACAGACAACAAGATTTTTGTATGCGAATTGTTACGCTGTGCAGAAGAAAGGAACGGTAAGGACGGTATAAAAGTAGATTCGCCTCGTCCGACACGCGAAAACAAACAGTGCAGCGTCGAGAATGTTTACCCTATTCCTTTTCTGCCCTGTGAAATTTATCTTTAAAATAATAAACATTGTGAAAGACGATACGTCAAGAAAATTAACAAACAGGCTACTTTAGAAATTTTAAAAATTGTTTGGTGAAAAACTCGTTTAGTGAAATCCTAAAATATTACTAAAAATGCACAAGTGGTAAATCTGTCTAGCCTTGGTTGCGATATTTTTCGTAAAGAAGCCAGCTTTGCTGTTGACTGTACGTACATATATTATGTATCTCCAGTCTTCCTGGGTACTCCGGAGAAAGCTTCAGACATAAATCTATCAAAATCAGACAGCGTTCAAACTGTTTTGGCTTCGACGTCACTCGATACCTTACCGTTAATGTAATTAAATTATGACGAATGTTACCTCAGGCAGAATTTCATTTATTTATTGCTTACTGTTATTTCATTTATTATTCAGAAGGATTTAGTGATCATTGTCCGTACCATTTTATTAAAAATTATAATTAAAATACATTTGTCAAAATTTTGAAATATCACAGTTGCGAGTATTTTATCTCTATATCCCTAGATCCAGGCATCGCAAGGTTCTCAGATATGGATAAGTCAAATCACAAAATCTACGAATGTTAATATTTTAAAATTTAAGAACGTCAGAATTCATGAATATAAAATTTGACGACCTGTAAAATTCGCAAGTTTATACGCGTCATTATTCAAAGTGAGGCTATGTCGCGCTCGATATATCTGCACAGACAAAAATGTCCTTTCAAAGCTGCATGCATCACAAGGCAATATATTGTCCTCTACCATAATAAACGTAACACCTCGACAGGTGGCTCCGTGCGGTGAGATTCTCGGATACTCCTGTTCCATCCCCTACCAGCGCACCCCACCACCAGCAACCCTGGCTAACCTTATGGTTAGCTGCTCGTAGCGATTCGAGGCCGCCTGACAAGCGGCAAACCCCTAGCTTTCAGTGTTTCCGCTTCCTTCGTAGAAGGCGTAACGCGCGCGTATTTTTCCTCGTCCCTTCGTTTTCCGTGTGTACTTTCGAACAGTGCTCTCTGACTAGTGACGTCCGATTAGTTGTTGACAACGGCTCGAGCGATTGCTTTGCTCCTCTGTCACCTTCCTGTTTCGTGGACTGATCTCGTGAGTTCTCGTGCGTCGGCCTCGACACTTTTGCTCCTCGGATCTCGTTTTCCGCGGATGCGACGGTGAACGTAAGTCCTGGTGCTTTTCGACGGATACGGTTATTGGAAATGCTCTGTCGTTTCGCGTCGTATTTACGGCGGTTTACTTTTGATCTACGACCTTCTTTTTCGAGGTGCGCTTTAATTTCGCGATCGCATGTGACACGAAACGGTGTCACGTACCAGGTTCATCGTTAAGTTTATGTGAGGTGCACTGCAGAACTCTTTGTGCCCTTCGTCGTTGTTTCGTTTGTTGGCTTGATTCGATTTCGTGATAAACGTTGATTGCAGAGCCTCCGTGTTTCGGGACCCGTTAAATTTTACGACGCTCGTGAGGAATGATTAACGAGAGGAGTAAACGGACTTATTTTCGTGTGGTACCTGTAACTCGTGACACGTTGCTTTCGTTGAAAGTCTTTGGGTGTAGAACTTGATACGTGGTTACTGGCTTTCGGTTGAAATCTTTGCCTCGTTATCGGTGACTATAACATAAATGAGTGAGAGGGGTTTAATTTTGAATATTAAGAGCAGCGTTTTGTCTGAGGGGTAGGAATATTACGATCTTAAAAGTACGTATTGGGGAATTTATTGGGGCTTAAAATGGGGTGAACAGAAACAATTTTAATACTTGGATTATTGTAGGGGAAATTATATTTTTTAACATTATACATTCTTGTTTTTTTTTCAAGAATATCCTCGGTATGAGAGGATGTGTCACCACATGAATCGAGATGAATGTGAATGCACGCGATACTAATGTTGCAGTGGATATACTGTAGTATGTCATACTGAAATATAGCATACTTTTATGTACTGTTGTGTGTAAATATTCTTGCAAAACAGCGAAACGCAGATATAGTGGATATACAGGGTGTTTCTAATCTGACAGTACAAGTGATAAAGTAATAAAATTAAAATACACTGTAGTGGTAATATCGATAATAAAATACAATAATACAAGAAAATAAAAAAATTATTATTAAAATTATGTAATCAAAATAAATTTGTAATATTATAAGAATTTGCAAAAAAATCTGTTCACATTGCAACAAAATAAGAAATGTAACAACTTTATCATAAGTTTAATTTTTATAGAATGTTATAAATAAATAAATGTAGTTATTAATACCCTTGTTAAAATTCACCCCCTTTTGTACCACCAGATTGGAAACACCGTGTGTAGTAACGGAATATGCCATGCTGAAACGCACTATGTGTCTCTTGATAACACGCAAGTAGATACTAAAACAGCGAATAAAAGTGAATAATTCATTAGAAACCGTTATTAGATAAATATCACGGATCCAAACGTGGAGACGTTTTAAAAATACTTCAGAATCATTAGAAAACATGTAATTAACATATAATAGTTAATTGGTAACTTCTACCGTAATTAATGAGCCGACGGATAACAAAGAAAGGATATTATTACTTGCACCTTCTAAACTTGATTCGCAACTGGTCCGTTTTCGTTGTTATTTTATGGCACGATTGGTAATTATAGTAAGTGGCAATTGTTGCAACTAGGTTGTTACCTTTAGGCGAATAACTTATACTGTAGAGTCACGATTATCCGAGGTAAGATTAACTGAGGTTCTATATTATCCGAGGTGCTTTGAACTTCATATTACGTAGTGGCATTGATTTTCAAATTCATATTATCGCACCTGCTTTTCAAGCATTATTAACAGATTTGATAATTGGACTATGAAAGTATAAATACACATGTCACATGTAACGAAATTACACGATATAAATATTGATATCATTATTATTATACAACGATATTACTAGATTACGGCATAACTAACAGGAATAATACAACAAGTTTTTGAACATAACCTATTTTGAAATATATAAATATAAATTCATTTCACCGTACAGAAAAACATTTGCAAATGACAATAAAGATTAAATCAAATTTATATTGAAAGAAAAACCTTTAAATAACGTTTAATAAAGGATTCATCAAAACCGACTTTCTCGTTTTGTTCCGATATTAATTAAAACAAGCCCTATCTCCATTTCCAAAGGATTTATCTTGCACCATAAATAATTCAGGAAATGGTAAATACAAGCACCGTTTTAATACAATCGTGTTTTTACATTACGTGTTAAATGTATATTGATTTTATGATAACATTTTATATTTCCAATAACCGTAACTACAGTTATTCGTATTAATATTCGGACAAAGTACTATTCCTCTGTTTGTTGTTTTACATAAGAGGAGTTAATCTAGATATTATGTTACTTAATAAAGCATTCATTGTAGATTAAAAATAAATTACCTTCTTTTTGCTATAATATTTAGTTGAACAAATCGTTTTAAACGAACTGTTATTTTCACGCCGCATTAGTATGACACCGGTGCACTTTCTACAAGCTAGCAAAAGTTTGAAGCCAATTTGAACTGTCGGCATAAGTTTGTTTTGTATGCAAACGTGTGGAATATAATTCTACTTCCGTATAAGCTTATATTTCGAAACGTTAATGACAAAAATGTAACATGCATCTAAAGGGAAAGAATAGTAGTTTTGATAAGGGACAATTTGTAATTTGTCACAGAGAGAAACGTAAAAATTTTCAAGAAATAACACAGTTATTAGTAAAGAACAAGAGTACAGTAGCAGACGTCGCTAAAAGATATAAGGAAGATGTATCATGCGTATGCGCTGAATATACTTCGCGCGTGCGCAGTAGGAATATATGCAGTTCGCTTTACTCGAGAAGACATTCTATTATTTCTTCTTAATAAATAGTTTAACTTCAACAATATTTGATGTTTAAGCAATTAGAACAGTATTTGCATCAATTCTTTGGCATTCGAGCAAATTTAACACTACTATTTTAAGAAATATAATGATTGCAATATAAATGTTTTACGTTAGGTTAAATATACTATAAATATAAGGAAGATGTGTATATCATCCGCATGTGCTGTGTCTACGCGCATGCGCAGTGAGAATATATGTCCTTCGCTTTATTCCCACGTTTTCATTACAATTTATTTAAAATCTGCTGGTAAATTTGCTAAAGAATTAGAACAATAACAATAAATTCAAAAATTGTTGAAACGAAATTATTAATATATGTTTTCGATCAGCAATATATGATCCATGTTTTTGCAAAATAAGCAGTATGATTAATCATCCATTCCTGTATACAATAACAAGTACAGAACTAGCGCAGTGTCCGAATATTAATGCGCGTAATTGAATATGTATCGAAAGACAACAACGTGTTAAAACACGACACGTAACATGTTTATCAAAAATTCGGTATGCTCGACTGAACTTTTCAGCAACATTCATTTCGATGATATTAATCTTTGTCCAGGTTGTCTGTTAATCGATACACGTACTATCGCTTGTGATCTAAAGTAAAATAGGTAATTTTTCATTTTATCGTTCTATATATCCATTTTATTTTTAACCGTCTGGGGTATACATAGGCGATTGAAGTATTTAAATAGCACTTTGTTCATGACTAGAATACATATGTAAAAATAATTTTATAGAGTGCCACATATTACGTAGAAGTTCCGTATAATGGACACATTTATAAATGTTATGAAGTATTTTGCAATATCTTTTATTGGAAGTACAAATGAAATTACAAAAGTATACGAGGCACTGTATTTAATTATAGAAACACTCGTACTATATTGCAATTTATTGTTCGATCATTATTTCACATTTTTTATTATATGGTAAATATAATTTGATAGTTTGTTAAATAATTGTCTTTTTCAGGACTTCAATTTTAAAATTTAGACCACATAAAAACTCTTTTACAATTTTCGGAGAAAACGTCAAATTAGTACATTGCTTAGCACCTTACCGATTCGGAGTCTATTATTAGACTTTTTGATGTCAGCGATTATTGACCGAAAACGAATTAATGAGCCTTTGATCGCAAATGCTTTATGTATAACTCAACGGAAAATTTCAGTAAAATTTAGGGGTGCCAGAAAGAAGGGGGCCTCGATGGTATTGATTATTTCTTTTAATATCTTTTGTTGAATTATCAAACGATAAGATACATATGTCTCATTTAGAAACACTAAAACTTCTTCGCATTTATTTCCTCTTGAAACAATGTTGAATTTTTCTGAAATTCTAATTGAAAACTTTCTTATTTATTTTTTTTTTAATATACACCATTATTGTCGATATTTAAAGTAGTATAAAATTACTGTGAAAGTGATTAAATACACGTAAAAAATATCTATTTGATATGTACTACTACCTATAATACAAAAATTGAGAAAGTCATGTAACAAAATTTCATTTCATTTGAAAAAAAAAAAATAATGACCTTAATAGAATTTATCAAATATGGCGTCTCACACAAGTATCTCCTTGCGAATATGTATTGTGTAAACGCGATCTACATATATGTTATCCCAATTGGTCGCAAGAGTGCGCATCGTTTACTTCCTTGTATTTACGCGGCAATCTTGTTAGTTCGCATAATGTCCCACTACTGTAAACACGTGCTCGTGAAAGTGATTTAAATCAAATATAAAAAAGTTACAATCATAGATTAACTATGACAACGAATCTGAGACAAAGATCAAATTCACGCGAAATGAGTGTCGAAATATTAATCGGTCAGAGCAAATTACAAAAGTTTTACGGATTTCCAGAAGTTGCGATTTCACGAACACAATGGTCGGCCATCTTCGATCCTAGTAATCGGAAGCCTCGTGATGAAGGAGTAGTTTGTAGTGAATAGAAGAAGTGATCGAAAGAACAATTCAGTACAAAAACGTGACGGTGTTCGAAAACAAGTTCTCACTTTTCTGCACTTCTGTCCCCATTCTGTTCTTCATAAGAAGCTTTCCAGGAGAGAAAAGCTGCCTCTACGGATTTCGACTCGTCGAAGGTGAGTTTTTCTTCGCACACAGAGTACTGTGCTTTTTCTACATGTACGTCCTCTTTTTGTTGTTGAACGTTTTATATTGAGGGACCTGGTTTGATGGGTAAACGACGTTTTTGCATATTGATGGCTCCTTATTATATTTCATTCATATTTGAATGTATATTAGGAGGTGAATGTCCATAATATTGTCTACCAAATTGGAAAGTTTTTCTGTATAAAGAAGTGGATACCTTTTTATGTTAAATTAAAACGAAAGTGTGTTTTTGATGTAACTGGGTCAAAATTGTTAAGAAGATTGAGAAACAGTGTACAGTGGTGTAAAAACTATTTGAAACAGCTTTTTATAGTATTGTAGATAAAGAAATAGTATTGACATTTTTAATCGATTTATTTATGTGGAATTCTATTGATTATAAAGTATTAAAGATATTCTATCAAGATTGGTAGTTCCTTTAATCTCAAAGTGTAATATTCGATAAATTATAATTACCCATCAACGAAGCGTCGAAACGTATTCAGAAACTATTTCCCGCCATTATTCAAAATTGGCGGGAAACTCACTTCTGTTCTAATTACGATCTTGGTGACATTCTACATTGTACTAACATAAAATTTATAGTAAAAATAATATTATATATTACTAAATTATAAATTATAATAATATAAATTACAATAATATTTATAGTAAAACAAAGAACGTAGTTTACTTTATATTTATACTTGTACATACTTACATATGAATACCAAATTGAAGAGTGAGATTTTAAAAAATGTTCTGCATTAAACGATGTATATCATTAATCTTTCATTGGACGTGTCTTTTATCAGGACAGTATTAAAATAGTAGCTAAAAATGATCTTGAAAACATCTCTCCGCCTCGAAGTACATATTCACAAAGTTCAAACCAGCAAAGTACAGCAAAACGAAGGCTAATTTATTCAGTGCATCAGCATAAATTTGTTACAGAAATAGCAGATTTCTGCGTGACTACACATGCATCGTCCTTTAGCGTGTTTTATGATGCGAATGATATTTTCTGACTATAAACATTCCCTTAGATAAAAAGATATTTACACTAACTTAGTAAATGTACACGATATACTTGCTTCATTAGCATACTCGATAAAACTGGTGGGTAAACACGAGTTACCGTAATTGCACGCTTTCCTTTTCGTTTTTGCACTCATGGGTGCGCGAAATAATTGCTACACACGCAAAACAGTTTGGCGGGAAACGCGGATCTATGATGCATGGCGGTAAAAGGCGTGGTTGATATAAATGTGTGGTTGTTTAATTGACGGGCAACTATGTCCGTGAGAAATAGTGGAGAGTTCTGTAGAGCAGTAATGATTAATTTGTTATTTATTTCTCAATTTAAAAAATTTTGTTTTTGTTGGTTTACAAATTTTCGAGTTTCAAAGTTTCAAAATTTCGTATTTTCAAATACGAGAAGTTTCAGATTATTAAAACATGCTGGTAAAGTTTTACGTAGAAAACTAAAGCGGTCCGAAGTCATTATGTACTTTTGTTATAACTTATTAATGAAGCGTTTAAAACTTTATGTCAATATAACATCTGTGGCGGATCTCGCCATAATATTCTAACGGTCACGCGTCGGGTTCGCATCGTCTTGCTTGTTCGACGCATTCTCGAAATCGAATGTTCTCGAAACCGTGCATCTACATAAACCGTTGCTAGGCGCAATATTTTGTTTATTCTACGGTCAGTCTCCTCGGGACGCTCGTATACGCCGGACCTTGCACGTGACGTCAAACTTTCTCATCTCCGCGTTACGCTTTTTCGTCAATCAATTAACTTTTAGTGTTTTATGTTAAAAATCAATTTAACTAAATCGCGTGCAACTCATTTACCCATACGCGCTTCAAAGTGTTTACCTCTGTGTTAATATGACATCTTTAAATTTGAGACTACCTTCGACACTTTTTGTGGATCACCTCTATTGCGCAGTTCATTGTTTGCACAATTTCGAGGTAAAACGAAGTATCCTCATTTGCGGTTCTCCCCTAGCCGAAACAACTCATCAATTCCCGTCAGGTACGCATGACTGAAAAAAACTTTTTTTGCGCCGAAACTTATTCCGACGGGTTAACAGGGAAGCAGGGAACTAAATGGATTCTAGTTCAATTAATTGTTTTGTCGCGATACATCTATCATTGCTTTACTTACTGACTTCTTATAAATATCTACGGGTTTGGAAAAAATGTTGGCAATAAATCAATGTCTGAAACATTTATTCGATATTATGTCAAATAAATAAGTCTGTAAGTAAAATAATAAAATTATTTATGTACATCTTGATATATCATAAATGCATGGACATTCACGCACTAATAATTACTAAACGAATAAACATGTTCATTATTTGTAAGTAGTTTACATTAAATATAATGGATGTTCAAATTGCTCTATTTAACAAGAATACTAATTTTAAGGTTAGAACACCTTTTCCGCGTTACATAATATAGTTCCTGAGTTTACTCTCATGGTTTTATTGCTTATGACAATATCGTATAAGATAGCAAACAGATGTTGTCGCTAATTCAAACATACAAAAGGGTACACAGTGCCGTTTCGCGAAACAGTGCGAATGAACTTAATTTACGACTTGAAAGATAATGAAATTGTAAACACAGGAAAATATTTTAAGCGTTACAATGGCTACTGCTGGTCCGGGGAGTAAATTTTTATCTGGTATTTATTAACATTTATCAACGTTCGCAGCTGTAAATTATGTATTACAATTAGGAAATTAAAAAATTTAGAAATTTGTTAATGTAGGAATTTGGATATTTAGAAATTCGGATTTCACAGCACTATACTTTTACTATTCAGTTATTTTTCACCGATTCAGATTTACTTTGCAGATACCTGATGAGAAACGCATAGCACTGAATATTTCAAAAACACATTCTACCTAAACGAATAATAATCGAAGTCCGATAAAAGATGTGTCCCTCACGCACGATAAGCGATCTTTACGAGTAACTTTCGTGTCAGGAAAATACGTAATACGAAATTCAAAACACAGTTCGTAAAATCCTAATCCGAATACATGAAATATTTCCGGTGCTATGCGATTTATGGTACGATGAGGATTATTCGAAACTTTGGACGCCACGATGGCAATAACCATTAATGTTGAAAGGATTCATCAATTTGAAAATACCATATCAGGGTTTCACATCGCAGACATTAACCTAACAGTTTAGGTTTATATCGGTGCAGTGTGGTTCTCGCGGGAAACACTGTTAAACTCTCGAATGGTGGAAATTTATGGCGTTTCAATATTTGACGATGACGATTAGTTCTAGCCTATTGTAGCAGAATTCCATGCAAACAGGGACTCCAGGGATATCACAGTTTAGGTGGTTCAAATTCAATTTGCCTTGCGAAAATCGATGGAATTAAATACCACTCACACATTGATGTATTGACACACGCACGTAACGGACTCCATCAGTTTATAATTTTAATTAATAATGTATATACAAATCATGAAAATTCTGTTACTACATTAAGTCGGAAACATATTGTACAATTTTCATTGCGAGTGCATGTAGCACATATGTACTTGGTACACGAAACCATGCTCTCTGTTCAAAGAGGGATTGTTGGAAAGCTTGCTTGTGCATGAGAGCCTTTGAAGAGGTTGAAACGAGCAGCAATGTTCCCTTAAAATCGACACACACTATTGTCATGCTCTGTATATATATACATACATAATGAATATATATGTATAATTTTTCCTGGTCACAGAAGGAGTTTCCTCGGAATTCGCGTTTCAATTATCGTTTCACACAGATACATCTGACCGTGGAAATATAAAAGGCTCAGTGAGATATAAAATTGCAGTTCGTCGGTGAAACGAATTCGCAGCGCGTATTAAGGTCAATAACGCACCATCCGTTTTATTTTGCGATCATTATTTTCCACGTACGCGTTAATTCGCATCGATACGTTCGCGATCGATTAAGCTTTGAGGATTAGTGCTTCTGAAACAACGTATCTGTGAAATACCTTTTGTTGGAATTTGTGTAACTTTTTTTGAAGCACAAATAATGTACGTTTGTGATTTTTGTAAATTGTGCGTTTTCGGATGAGATTTAGGGGTTAGGAGATATTTATTTATTAAATATTAAAACTTCCCTAAAAAGCATTTCTATTTTTAATCTCTACAATATGTCTAACATCCATAACTACCCAACATAAATATTTGCAACTGGATGATCAAACTAATTGCCACTATCGCTGATTACTAACACTAACATCTCAATTTCTGAATGTACGCATCGTTCCGATTTGAATGACGTGGCAGTCAACGCGTTAAAATGTAATTACAAGCAATCAGTCCGTACGATTACAAGTTTTATAGGACATCGCCGTCAAGTTCCATTGAAAAAGAGCTCGTTCAGCTCGTAACTTTTCCTTGTGAGTAAATTTTAATGCTAATCCGACACGGTGTCGGCCTAGTTGTCGTGTGGCACATGTTATCCAACGTAATCGCATAGAGCTACACAAGGTCGTATACGCTTCCAGTACTTACATATGTACATACGTTTTAAAGTGGACACTACGTCACAAGTGACTAGAATGCTCGGGCTCGTTTTCCTTACCTAAATCGATATTATCGACCTACCGAACGAATGTCAATCCGTGTCACGGGAACGCGCTTCCCAATTTATTCGCTTGAAATTAAATGGGACACCCTATATACAGTTTGTATTACAAAATGCAATATACTTCATTTTTTCTTCGCAATTCCTCGTCCATTGGTAGTGCTTTTAATAAAGGTTTGTTTAAGAAATGGTAGAAGCCTTTGAGATCTACATCTATTTCGCGCAATTTACGTCATAGAGATGCGAAATGATTGTTTCAATACGCAAGCAGTGTAACCACCGACTTCGAACGATTAATTCGCACCTATAGCCAGTCCCGCAAGGGTATATACACTAATGGTTTTCAACGTTATACGCACGAATATACAGGCGCTTGTATTTATGTTGTACATATATGTACACATCCACTGAAAATTATTATATAACAAAGAAATACAATTGAAGCTGGAAAATACTGGTTTTTCCCTGATGTTAATATTTATTTTTGAATAGATGTAAGGAGAAAGTTTTTCTCCTTATAAAGTTTTTTCTCCGTCATCTTGGTAAAGAAGATTACAATAGTAAACAATTAAAATAAACATGACACGGTACACTGCGCTTCTTCACGACCAGGTTCAGCCGTTACGCCGGAACCCGCCATTCTCGCGTCTGCGCATGCGTGTTCTCGTTTCAAACCCCATTTTCGCGAAGGAGAAAGTTGTTCAGAATCACCTCAACTACAAACCGTAGGAAGTTGCACTAGTTGTTAAACACCCTGTATACATATATATTATCGTCTGACAGACTGTAGGTCGTTCTTCATTTGGTTCGACCGTGATTAATTAAATCCACATTGGCTAGTGTTGAAACCAGTTTAGACAGAGATGCTTGTACGACCGGCAAGGTTACGGTCAATTATGCTAATATTGTTACGTACACCAACGTAAACGTCTCGCATACAACACGTCTGACGCATAACATGAGAGTGAATTAGAAATTCCGATCGTGACGTCTAATTTTTCGACTAAATTGCTGCTTTCGTAATATCCTATTAATCAAGTAGATGCGTGGTTATGTAAATTTATTGATTAACGGTTCAATAAGTCAGTGAATTTTTTATTCCTCAATGACGAGATTCAGGAAATTTTTCCGAATTTTATGCAAAATACTTTGGACGCGAGGGAAAATTGATTTACGGAAAATGAACTGTTCTGAAAGTAATTGATAATTAACGTGATAAAAAGTACTAAATTTAAAAAATTCAAACTAAAAAATATTTTTCAAATTTGAAAATTTGGAGAATTTGAAAATTTACACACTTTCATGACTTCGCATTTAAAACCTTTCGAATTTGAAAATTTGGAAATTCTCAAATTTTTTGTAAAAACTATATACATATTTACAAAATGATTTTATCTATGAACAGAAAAGAATCGAACACATGCAACGCGATATCGATTATTTATATCGTCACAAATATTGTGCTACAGCGTTCGAATATCGCAAATCTGATCACACAATAAATATTAGATACGTACGTATACATATAACCTAACCTAACCGTAGTTACATTAATCCTTAAACAAAGGAAAGTAACAAAGTAAGAACAGCATGTCGAATAACGTGTATCCAGCACAGTATCGATTACTTATTTTCATATTGCGCTGTACTATCATTTCCCGGAGGGGTTGAAAAGTTATGTTGCTTTAACGTGTCGAAAGAGTTTCTAGGAAAAATATATATGTATTTGTCATGCCCAAGGACAACACGACAAACGACCATGTTTTATGAAGGATATGGTTGTTCTTCTCAACGATTGTCCGTCCACTGATCACACACATCTTTTATCGATATCCTCCATATTTTTTTGTGGGAGCCCCTTTATTCGCCGTGCACCTCAAAGGAAACTGGGATGAACGAGAAATTGCTGGAAATATCCAGATTTATACGAAATGGCTTCGGAAGGATATGTCGGGTTAATGTTTGAAATGTGCCGTCTGAAAAGTTTATTTCTTTGCAATTTATCAGTTATTTGTTTGTTTCGGTAGCTGTTTGAAATTTTTAGGTATTTATTTAACGACTACTTTGAAGTATATTGTTTATTTACTTAAATCATTGAATTAAACAATGTCCAAATTTCGATTATTAAAAATTTGTGAAGCAGACAATAACTATAAAGCGCTCCACATGAGATCAGAATAAGGAATGAACAAAAAGGAGACGTACTCTTATTTATTATTCGGTATTGCTAGTCTGCTTTTACCCCAAAGAGAACTTTTTCTTAAAATATATTTGAACGTGAAACCATTTCTGACTTCTGATCTTTATGAAAGGTCAATGGGATCATAGCTACATATCAAAGTATTATACGATTTCAAAGGAGGCAGGTGTGCTCCGAATATTATAGTATCCTAAAGAAACTGTTTATTAAATCTGAAATAACTTCGATGTGACATCGATATTCTTAAATTATTTATAACGTCAACAATTCAATACGAATTGAAGCGATAAATTGAATCTTATTTGATAATATAAAAATAAAGTGAAAATCGATAACATCGATATGTTTATTTATTTATTAAAAATAAGTGTTCAAAAGGAATAACTGCATTTTTCCGACAGGACGCGTCATTCGGAATGATTCGAGAATCTTCGATAATTTTCGGCGCGCGAGCCGGTTGCCGGTTGTCACGTGACGAATAGTATAGATTCAGAAAGCTAGTAGTAAAGTGCGTAGTGTAGTGTAGTGTAGTGTATTATTTATTGTTTAGTGTAACAATAAATTATTAAATTGAAGAAATAGTGGTAAGTTTCATTTCAAAATCCAGCATTATTCATTTTTAATGATGTTCCGAACTTAGATGTCTGTATATCCGATATTCCGAAATGAACAATCTAACCTAGCAGGGACGTAATAGCAAGGGATTAGCCAGAAGCTTTAAAAGATCTTTATCTTGTAATACCGCGAGGTGCATACGTAATAGCAGATTTTATGGGCTATGTGTGACGGGTAAACAAAATACACCGACAGAAGATTAGTTGTCACTCGTAAATGTGCTACAAAAAGCTTTGCTTTACATTAGATCGACACCGTCGAAGGTGTATACTCGAGGGACGAGATCTGGCTTGCACAGCGCAGAGAAAATTCGAGAGAGAAGCGATCGTATCGTGAATTTATGCGATCTATAAAAATCCTTCTCCCCTTAGGCGAAATTCACATAACACTTGACTGCACACGTTTTTCCTTCGCATTACGTACGAATCCGTATTTCTTCTTTGGGAAACCCCTTTCGATGGATTATCATCAACGCGAAATATCGATATCTTCATTTTATTATTTTTACCTCGAATAAAATATCTTTTTCGATATATGTTTCTGGTAGAAAATATCCTTTCGATTTCTTTATGTGATATACATTATATACGGGGTTCGACCGTGAAAATTTATCGACATATTATACACGCAAAAATAGGATGTTACGTTAACGTAGGGTTCCGAACGCTATATTAAAATGTTAGAACAGAAGTACAAAATGGCTGCCACTCGCACAGTTGAATTGTTCGGTTTTATACAAATAATTCAGACATAACTACAAATGGATTCTCAAAATGCACCCCTTTTTTTCTACTCCTTAACTGTCATTGTACCTACGACTGTTCTAAGTACTAACAACCTCTAAGACATAGGGTATCAAAAATATTCCAGAAACATCTACTCTGAAATAAAAATTTCAGTCCTGTAATCATACTCGCATTTTAAAATTACTTCAGTAGTTGTTGTTTCCAACGGATATAAGAGATGAAGACGTGCATTGAAGGGATAAAATAACAGTATCCCCAAGTGTAAGGTATATTGCACACAAGGTTACTTTGTTCTCACGTTCAGACAATAAACTGGACCTTCATATTGCCTCTTGCATAGAAAGAGTTCCGAGGGTGCTTCGAAGAATATCCATGCAATTTTTCCGCAAGAAAAGTTCACCAAGGTCATTCCGCATGATGCTCTATTCTCCGGAGATTTTTCACTCGATCTACAAAGTAACTTATTTTCTTCTCCTTATAGTCCCGCTGTGGTAGATAGCCATAACAACAAGTTTATGATAGTTATATGTGCTACAGCTTTCAAACAATGTTTAAGCATCTACTAGAGCGACGGATTAATTGTGAATCGACTTTGAGGGCCTCATGCGGCGGAATACGAGAAACTGTCGATCCCCCTCTCTCTAGCGTTGCTCCACGGTGCAATAACTTCTTGTATACACAGAAGAAAAATAACACAGCACAAAAAAACAATGTACAATGTCTCACAGTGTTTTATACTTTTGTCACCGAGTGTATTTACTTCCGACGAATCGGGAGAACGTTTAAACCAATATTATTATTTGAAGCGAATAAGTAGCTCGATTCGAAAGGAAATTCCGCGCGGCGAAAATTCTCCCGTAATCTCGGCATCCAGTTATTTCTCCTATTTCCGGAGGAAGCTTAGCTACACAAGCACGCAATTTCTTGTAACGTCATCTCTCGCGCGACTTCTTTCAGCTTCCATTACCATTCCCTTGCATATCTCCCGGGGAAGTGGTTTTCCCCGCCAGCAGAAATAGCACTTTCTTCGCTGCCGAACGAAAAAAGTACGCGCAGAAGGGCACTCGAACACGCAGAAGCCAGTAAATGTTGCTGCGTCTCAGCGTCCGCGTAATCTACCAACGGCTCTGTCCTTCAAAAACAAAACAAAAATATTATATTTATGTTAATTCGAGTGCCAGTGAAAGTGTCTTTATTTAATTATTCGACGTTCCATTACGTATCAGCCAAAACGAATTCTGTGTTGACATTGATATATTTATATTTATTCGAGTATCGGTGAGTGTCTGTATTTAATTTAACGATCGCGAGTGAATAGAACACTACGATGTTTAGTTTCTGTTTAATTGCATTTGAGTTCTTCAGTGTGTTGTAGTACTAAATAGGGAAATATCCCATTGGCGTAGCAATTGAACCAGTCTATGCGTCCTCGTAATTCTAAAACCATTCTCCGCGTTGAACTTTCTTTTCCCATTAACAAAAACAAATTACGTTAAATTGTTATATTTATAATTATTATTCGAGTGTCAGTGAAAGTTATATTTAATTCAAAAACCGTGAGTGAATAGAAGACGTTAGATAAATATACCAACCCCTTTTATTAGTTTTCGGCTGAAAATTATTGCTAATATTTTATAGTAATGTGTAAATAAATTGTGTAAAAAAAACTTGAGTAACGTAGATATTCAGCTGATGTGCATAAAAATTTTCAGTCGTTGTGTTTTACGTACAAGAATATGAAACTTAATAATTTATCGTGTTCTCGCCGTCGTGAGACGAAAATTCGGCTTGGCATATTACCAATAAGATTTTTTACTATATTTTCCCCTACATAATTTCGTGTGACAGCTGCTGCATATTTTAATTTATCCATATTTCAATGTGTACGATTATTTGAAAAAATCATTCGTATCGATGTTCTCATAAAGTTTCAATGAGATTAACTCCAGGGGAATGTGCAGGTCAATCTAATAACGGAATGTTATTTTCGGCAAACTCCCTTAATGAACGTGCAAAATGAACCGATGCATTATCCTGCATGAAAATTGCATTTTCACTGTGGTATTCTCTACAATAGGGCTTTAAATAATTCTCTAACGTATCGGTATAATTATTATTGTTCATTTTGTGGAAAATAAATGGCGTGGAGCTTTTTCAAAGAACCGAGAAATAAAGCATAACTGAGCCACCACTGAAATTGTGTTAAAAATATTTCACATCTCGTATATCGTGTCACTGCGAATCAAACCATCTGGCCCACCTAGATTGAATTTTCCCTCCTCACTAAATATAACCTACAAAAACAAATTGTAACTATGAAACATTCGTTCCTTTTAAAATAAATATTTATACTAACATTTTTCCAATCCGTACTCGTGTCTATTCCTAATTCTATAACTATTTTATTCGAGTGTCAGTGAAAGTGCATATATTTAATTTAACGGTCGCGAGTGAATGGAATAGTAATTTCGGACTTTACCTTTTGTTGTTTAGATGTATTTGTGTTTCTTGGTACTGTTGTCGCGTTAAATAGGGGATTTGTATCATCGTAGCGGGATTTGGAACTGTTTACTATTAACAGGAGTATAGGTGTGTATAATAACTGTTTGTGAATGGAACATTGCATTCGGTGTTATTATAAAATTAATCACGGTCTGCTTAATGTATTTGGGTTTAGTGTGTACTAAAAATTGGAGTGTTAGTAACATGTGTGATGTTTTCTTTTTGTTGTTAATTGTGATAGTATTGTGTTTTTTATTGTTAATTTTTCTCTTTTTTTATTATTTTAAATTACTGAATTATTGAAGAACTCTTGAAGTTGTCATCTTAATGAAAGTAGCAATTTATTTGTAAATATGATTAGGAGTTTTCAGATTTTATATTCTAAAAGACAAAATTAAACATGAAAAAATTGTATTCCTTTTCTTTTTATTTATTTCTGTATATATGTAAAATCACCACATGTCCATTATGCTACGATCTCTACGTCCTGTATTTTCTTATCAAAATTTATCTGATATAAAGGTTATAATTCCAACAGTTTATTCACATTCCATTGAAGTAAGCTTGATCGTTATGTAAGCAAGTTCACTCAAGCTGAAACGCTGAACACACGCTGTCAATACCAATCATTGGATAGTCAGGATAATTATAGCCAACGACTATTAACTGTTTATTCGTAATGAAGACGTATAATTTGAGGTCAGACTTTATTGCTGCCCCCCAAGCATTTAGCACACGCTATACGTCATTCAACTGGTATCGACGTGCTGACTACGAATATCGTATCCGTTGTTGATTGAAACGACATATGTAAAAATCGAATTTTTACAATGAACTTTCCAAACTACCAATTTACCAAATTTCAAACCTGAAAATTTATGCATAGTTCTTTTTTGCCAGTTACATTCCGGTCATCTTCGAAACAAGTTCATCATATCAGTGACCGCGTTAAACCGGTACATGTTGTTAAGTGTTGTACACCGAGAGATGAACATATGTACTTACACATACCTGTCTGTTCAATAACCGCTACTTGAAAAGCGATCTTCAAACACGATGAGGAAACGAGGCGTTTGTAGTTATACCTTGTATAAGTGGTCACACGTGCCATCTCCTAGGAGACAAGATTCTATGGCGGTCAGCTCGTTTTCATACAACTACTTTACACTCGGTTATATACCTAAAGCTGGGTTTACATGTACATCTGATTTGCAAATATTTTGCTACGTAAAATAAATCATACAATCATATCTTGTTAAATAGAAATAATTTAAACATTTTATTATCACTGCAGTATTTTTACTTATCAATACAAATATTTTTATTAATATAATATCGAATCTTCTCTACAAAATATAAAAGAAATACTTCACTAAGTATAGAAAAAACAAATGGAAGGAAACCATCCGAAGAAACTGAGCTATTTACAGCTAATACCATTGTCTCTTCCGGTTACTCAGAGGGATGTTTAGCTTCACTTTCTACCGGAAGTCGTGTGCGCGGTAGACAAAGATCTCTCGGACATTTCCGTTCTTTAAGCATTTAGTCCTTTCTTTTTCGGTTCGAGGCTCGGCCAATGTCAACGAAACCTGCAAATAGCTGACTTTCGCTTTTTTACGAACATGTGAGTGTGGAAAAAGTACACTCGGGTGTAACGTAGACTTATCGATTAGGATACAGAAGTAGTTAAGAGGAGGATTTCGTGGAAGGAATATTTTAGGGAATACTAAAACGTAGAGGATATTAAAGATTATAACGCCATTAATATTCCCGGAATGCGGTTTGCAGATCGTTCAATTGATTTGGCACTTCATCACTCTTTCGGGCAGATGTTATACGAATTCCATCAAAACACGATGATTTAGAGCCAACACGTGACAGAATTGTGGGAATAATTGAAACCGCAAGATAAACGTGCAATCAGATTCGACGTAAACATAGTACGCCTGTGTTATATGAATCCGCGTAGATGCAATATTTGCTGATTTCGCTAAACATTAAATTCACTGATTGTCCTCAATTATTTATTTTGACAAATAAACGGCACACAAGTTCTTTTTATTTCTTTTCGGCGCGCGAGTCAGTAAAGCCCGCGCAATAACCGACATAGTGTTTTCCGTCAGTACTGCCAATCCTATAAATTTTAAACACGCAGGGGTACCAACTTATAGACAAAAGAGTAGGGATACATAAGGAAACTAGTTTTTAGAGAGAGATAAAGGACACAACCAATTTAAAAGTGTAAGCCAAATAAATCGTGATAGGGGTACGATTTCGATGCGCCTGCGCATAGTGTGCAAATATGGCGGTCGGCAAAGAATCGTTTAGATCTGCACAAATTAGAAAATGGAATATACAAAGTTAGAAATTATATAATGTGAAAATGTATAAACTGAGAAATTAGAAAATGTAGAAATTTACAAACATAGAAATTAAAAAGTGTAGGAATATACAAATTTAGAAATTAGGAAATGTAGGAATTGACAAACTTGGAAATTAGAAAATGTAGGAATATAGAAACTTAAACTGTCCCATCGGGTTTGTCGGATGTTATCAAATTTCTGTATGCGGACGAAGTGGAATTTACCGCATTGCAGAGTCTGCAACAGTTTTCGTTCTTGTAACCGAGCGTGTACCTACACAGGTGAATAAAGTAACTGGTAATTGAGTCTTTATGACTTAAGAGTTTCATTCGTGTCACTCGCGTTCCTTATTCGAACGTTTTATTACCGAGTCGCGAGCAAGCTTCTCAAGGCTGAATATTTATTTCAAGTTTAATACTGCAAACTACTTTGGATGCAATCTTAGATTGATTCTTCGAATTTACTTAATTAGGTTTCATTCTATTTCTGTTATTTAACTTGATTTACTTCTTATTTTCATCATTTCTTTCCTAATTTTGGTGATTTAACAGTTTATGAACTTTCGAATTTGTTGATGTCCTGGTCTCTTAATTTCGTAATTTTATAATTTGTATAATATAGCGTTCGACTTATGTACTCAATTTTTACTTTTAAATAAGTGCATTATTGTTAAAAAATAATATTGTAACATTACGATAAAAATATTCGTTCTATTGCAACGGTTAAGGTTATAAAATATGGAAATTTTTGAGTATAATAATTTGGCCACCCAGTGCAAAATAGCTACGTAATAAGTCTGCCGACGGATATGAAGTTGTTGTCGGTGTGAATAGGTTCGATCTCGAGGTAACAGGTGCAGCTTGTCCCCAACAAGAAGTCATAAATTAAACCATTAAACCCTTGCTTTATAATGTCGAGTCATACTACCGTCACAAATTATAACTACTTTCAATACGACCATATAAATTATGTCTGTACAGCAGTGAAATTTTATATACTTAGAATTTCAAATGAAATTTATAATGTTTGTTTGCCAGTGAAATGTTAGTTCTAGTTTTGTTAACACAATTGTAAAATGAAGTTCAAATATTTGCACATTTTTGTTTTACAAATATCCAAATTTTTAATCTACATATTTTCAGACTTTTGAAATTCCTAAGTTTTCAATTTTTATATTTTCAGGTTTTCAAAATTCCAAATTTAGGATTATTATATGTTTATATCTTCAATTTTCTACCTGTTTAATTTTTATATTTTTACACTGTTAGATTTGCAGTTTAATAGAAATTTTCGAGATGTTCTTAATCGAGTAGTCAAGTCGATGTTTCATACTTAACGTGATTGAAGCGAAGGGCATTGCAGCTAAGTATTGATTGGGACATTCTCATATATTATTCAGTCTGTCTGTTAAATATTACATAGAATTTGTATTATTAATTTATCTTATGACACATGCCAGGAGACTTTGACACATATAAAAGTAGCAATGTTGTTAATGACCTGTCGAAGTAATGCAATTGACTAAGACCACAGAAACTTACAATTTGCAAAATCTAGGAGAAAACGCGTCGCATGAAACATATAGAGCGCTCGTTAACAGTCGTTGCTAAAGATGCTTGAAGATTCTACAGGAAGTTCGAAGAGAAGCCGAAAGAGGCTAACAATGCAAAAAGACAGCTGCATAACAACGCAATCTGCAATAAATTTGAAACTTCTATATACCGAGAATATTGTAAAGCACAGCTTTGAGCACGTTTCTGTAGTAAAATCTGTAGTTTCTGTGTTCAGGCGATTAGGGAACCTGAGCAAGGTGGCGATATCAGAAGGAAACAGCGGCTACTTCCGAAAAGGTACTACCTAGGGAACGATAACAATCGGTAGGTTCTCGCATATCAATGGCAATTTGCGTGTGAATAGGATAGAAATCGTTAATAGAGGGGTGGCGTGGGTGGGTGCTGACCTTTCTAGATTACGTGGCACGCGCGCTAACACGCATTGTTTTGTGCCGACGCGAACACTGAGGCTCCGGCTGTTAGCCCTCTGGCAACAAATGCGGTTTCCGTCTCTATATGCACGCAAAATTCTAGAACATTCGAAACTTTAGATAGTTAGCAATACCGAGGATTTTGTCGCTGATTTACAGTAGGCAAAACTTCGCCTACGGGCAACTCTGACACACCTACAAAACTTTTCAAGTTATGTTCATTTGTTTACAAAACTTTGCTACTTTATAGAATCTGTTTAGGTGTACTGCAGTTTGTGCACGGACGAGTAATTATTTCGGAGATAATTTAAGTTAGAATTTATACGTCAAAATATTATAGATATTGTTTACAACTCATATTTTATTCAATTTTTTACTATCCAACTCTCTGCGCATTTGGAAAAACAAAATGGCGCCGCTGCTTGTCACAAAATGGCACTGCTCCTCGTCACAAAATATATATAAAAATGAATCAAATTAATAGACTGGTTGCCAATCGCTTTTTAATAAAACAGGTTTAGAATTGCAGTAAGTCGTTCGACGACTAAAACACAGCAGAAAGTAATAAAGTTAAAATATCGATACAATCTGTAACTTACGTGTCGGTGATGTATCAACAAGATGCCCGATATTATCAATATTACAGGTGCCATTCAATTAAGGTAGCAATTACGAATAACAACATAGTAGATAAAAAAAAAAGCTGCTGAACGAGTTAATCTCGTTTATCAACCTTAAGGCTTGTGCTCTTATTAATCATGGACGGTCGTGCGATGCCCCAAACCAATCAACATGGTTGCTCACGCGCTTGTATGCTATCTATCATGTCAACGCATCGGAAGTCGTTCTTCAAACAGAATTCTTCCATTTACATACGTTTATATGCGTCCCATAAATTTGTTACATTAGTGAATGTTTACGCAATTATTTACGATACATATCCGCGGAATGAATTATGTAGCGGATGTAGAATATTATGCGATTTATACTGGATATTTAAAGTGGTTGTAATAGTAAAAATGTCGAGCATAGTAAATAACACTTACTAGGTAATCATTTATGTGCAATTTTATTACTCTCCCCATTTTGTTTGCTTTGATTAATTATAGAATTAATCTGATTATACTGAATAATTCTGAATTTTTATTAATGTAAGATAATGTTTGTCATATTAATGTAATATCAAATTTGCTTTAGTAATGCAATATAATATAATAAAAATTACTAAATTCTGTTACAGACCACGATTGAGATGAATATGTTCGTTTATGACCCAAGCAGCGAGATGCAAATAAAATGTGCCACGCGGAGATCCTGAAGGATCATCCTGCTGTAACGGTATGTATATTTAGACATTGTATATGTATAGTGTTCTAAAAACGATCAAACTTCAGGTTTCTAAAACCTTGAAATCTTAGAATATTGGAATTTTGAAATTTTACTATTTTAGAATTTTAATTTACTATTTTAGAATTCTTAAATTTCTGTGCAGTGGGTATGGCGTAATGAGCGAAGAAGAATGCAGCACGGCAGAGGAGGCTAGATGAGCCCCAACCTTCAGAGAGGTGCATGTACGAATCATCAAAGAGTTATACACGAGGCACAGAAACGCACATCTCACAGAGAAAACGGAAGTGGAAACAAGCACGTGTGTGGAAGACTACGCGGTCCATACCTGGTCCGCCATTTTGGCGGCATGGTCCTTTGGGCCACTATACTATTCCTGCAAGGAGCTAGTTTTGTCGGTAAGCTTTTTATACAACTATACATACAGTAGTTCATTATTAGTATCTTTATTAAAGTCTTTTATTTTTTATCTTAGTTTTCGAAATTTCAAATTCATACATTTCCAAATTTCAAACTGCACAAATTCCCTAATACTCAAATGTTCATTTAAAATTTTTAAATCCTCTAATATCCACATCACCAAAATGTCCAAATACTAAAAATTATAAATTTCTGTATACAAGTATTTGTCCCAGTAAAATAACTGTGTCAGAAAATTGAGAATGACTAGAATTCACCAAGCTCGTAAAGTTTATCCTGACAAATCGACTCGTATAGATCCCTTAATCGTATTATGAAAAACGTCCTGAGTGGAAAAGTGAAAAAGCAATCTTATTTGCCCAGTCATCAGATTGATCGCTGCTCCATTCATGACCGTCCATTTTCTTTTCACAGGCTCGGTGACAGGTATTCCAGGTGTTCCAGAAAATATCACGGTGATGTTCCTAAATCCAACGTCTGTCCGCGTTTCTTGGAGCACCAGTCAAGTCGAACAAGTCGAGAAATACGACGTCACGTACAAGCCAACAGATGCCAGGTGCGTTTCCCGATTTCGGTATTTAATACGCGCTTTCTTGCCTTCTACATGCGCAGGGTCAATTTAAGAAAAATCACATGCACACGTCTCTCAGTATATCAACGTACAGAACACTACTTCTAAAGCGGCATTTACGTTAGGACACACAATGTTCATTTGTATGGCTTTAGTAGAGTGTCTATTATTGTAGGGGTTAACCTACACACTATATTTTATAGAACACGACCACGCAAGTAACTGTTATTTTTTAATCGAATGAGGAACTAAAAATTATAGTAATCACTAAACACTATTAAATGGTAGTTTAATCAGTGTTTAAGAAGAACGTCTCCGTTACATTATCCAAGAGCAAAAGTACGCGTTATTCCTTAGTCGTTCAAAACCTCACAACTAGATCTACATACTTAACCCAGATTGTGATCTTACAAACTACTTATAACTTAAGGACTTTTACAGATACGAACTGACTCACGCAACAGTATATTGAAGTGGGGAACATCTGCTGGCGAAACTGAGAAGCTCCGGTTTCTCTCTCTCACGAGGAAAGACGAGGACAGCAACAATTTCGTCGACGCACATGTTTCAAGTGAAGAAGCAATATTTTCTCGCGCTTTCTTCTCCAAAGTATTCTTCGCGTAATTACGCGGCACGTCACGGAGACCGATTTTGCAATTTGGCTCTCAAAATGTTATAAAAATATATTTTCGTTTTTAATAAAATTTTGAAGAGGAAAGTACGAGAAAATGTTACTTCGTTGCTTGAAAATCTTGCGTCGGCGAAATTGCTGTACTTGCTTCTCCACTGTGGAGCAACGCTAGAGAGAGGGGGATCGACGGAGTTTCTCGTATTTCGCCGCTAGAGACCTCCAAAGTTGATTCAGAATTAATTCGTCGCTCTAGTAGATCTTTAAACATTGAAAGTTAAGTTAAGCTAAGCATTTAAGTGTGTATTTGAAAATTTTAGTGCAGTTTGGTTGTTATGATTATACGTGGTGCAACAAAAGATTATAAAAGTTTTCAAGATTAAATGATTTAGTATCAATTAGTTTGCTCAAAAGTTGTTTAATGTAATTGCCGTTTAAGAAAAATTACAGATATATTACAATAAATATGATATTATCACTAACAGTATTTATTGCTATCCACAAAAATAGTAAATAGAAAAGAGTATTATTCCTCGGAACCTTATCTATCTTTTAATATTTAGAATTGCAATGAATTACTATTCAAATTGCAGGGAAAATTGCAATATTTAACGAAGTTCGTTTTCATGTTCTTGAGATACGTTGATATACTGAATTGATATACTCATATAAAATAACGCTTTTAGAAAATATTTCTGGCCACTTCACCGTGACACACGTATCCATTACATATTCTAAACGTGCTAGTTTCATCTAATGCGCCATAAGCTTGATAAATTTTCGACAAATTTTGTCTATTACGAGTAGTGTGCATCCAGATTTTCCTGCTTTCACAGCAAATAGCGAGGAGTCGATCACTCTTAAAAGCAAACGATTAAAAAATTGGACGTTTCAGTCGATTTATCAATTGGTATCAGAGTCTATCAGTGTCAACTAATAAGAAAGACTTGATATTAATTGATGCTTTCTCCTCCTATTGCGGCACAGGGAACACAATGACAGGTACATAGATTTTCTACGGTATTCTATCAAAATTGCGAGCATTGCGTCGAGTTAGTGACAAGTCCGTTGTATCGACCGAAGATTTTTGTTCGATGATAACCTTAAACAGAATAGTGTAGCAATATTTCACACCGTTGAATTTTGAAGTACGCCATAACCTCTTCAGGGACAAAATTATTAAGAATTTAGTTTGACTATCTTTGAGATCTAAAATGCATGCATAACTTTCAAGATTTCTTTTGGCAACGTGACAAAAGTGAAGAATATCTCTCAAGAGATATAAAAGAATTAAGTTATGGGGCAACAAAGTTGGTGGCACTGGAACCATCTGGCGCTAACTGTTTTCGAGATGACCTTTGTCACAGCTTGCAGCAGAACTACCCTATGTTTCAGCGTAGGAAAATTCGATATTGTACATGACCTATACGAAGTTAACTAAAAAAGAGCATATGTGCATGTCAAAATATTGATTTCAGAAACGATGATATTGTTCGGAAGAGATATCTTTTCTAGTTCAAAAATTTGACCGGTAAAAAACAATTATATCACGCATTCCAAAAGATTCATCTTTCAATTATTGCAAAAACAAACACGTGTTTATTTTTTTGTATTCTCAGTAACTTGTTTGATATGTAGTTAAATAAAATAAATATAAGAGCAGTCGATAGAAGATTGAAATAAATATAAAAAAGACATTGTGGATTGAAATTCATGGCTTGATTTATCAGATTGCTAGTATTAAATATTAAATTGGTTCATTGGAAACGATGAGTGTTGACTTCTGAAATATTTATGCAAGTCAATACATTTTAATTGTGTATATTGATTTTTCAAATATTTGTATGTTATACAAGAGTGTACTGGTACCCATGAAGAGGTTAAATCCGCGTACGGTTTTGATAACATATGCACTGTATTCTTTAGAAAAGCACAAATAACAGTGTATGTTAAATCACCGACAGAGAAAATACACAACCTTTAGAACACCAGTACAGATGTAGCACAAATATACAAGATTCTAAAAGTAATAATTCTGCAACATTATTATATTTCCAAAATAACTGCAAAAGTTCTTAATATTATTCTAGGACAATTTATAGTATATAAACATAGAATCGGTATTGTCACAGAATTTAATAATTTAGATTTTTGAGAATTTTTTAATTTGGAAATGGAAAGATTATAAAATAGCAAAATTTACATAACAATTTATTAAAGCTAGCATTCGTAACACAAATTTGGTCACGAATTTATTTCTTTTAGAAATGCTATGTTACAGTGCTATTATTTTACAGAATTATTACTTTTAGAAATTTCTGCAATTGTACGTATAACGTCCCAAGAATCTTCCCATTGTGTATATCATTTTTAAATTGTGTATTGTGGTAGTCTCTTGAAATTTTTATACATATGGCAACAGTAATAAAAAGTTTTTCATTCAATAACATGTAATCGTTTGGACAAATAATTGCAAATAATCATTAACTAATTATTATGCATAATTCTTTCAAATATTCTGAAGTACTTTTATCAGTCACGTTTATAATTCATCTTTTGAATTTATCGGTGTTTTTCCAATTCTTTCGTGTAATTTATCTCCTGGATTTTCAGAGGGTGTTACGTTTGGGGATTGCGGAGGTAGATGTAAAACTACGTCAGTGCATAGTAAAATATTTTTTTCAGGAAATTAAATGTCGGGGAAGGAAATTACCAAACCGACCACGTACAGGAAATATCGAGGTCTTGACGTTTCCTTATCAGCTACTGGTACTGCTTAAAATATTTATAAATATGGGTAAATCAGGAGAGGAATTTTTTTCTCTTCACTGACATTATTGCTGTTGCCATATCCTGGTAATTTAATGCGAGGTCGTAGAAAATACGTTTCCCAATTAGTTCATTTAAAATTAAATAGGTATATAAAAGAAACTGTTTATTTATTATTAACACAGTACAGTCTGCATTATTAAAAAAAAGTGTTCAGAATCATAAATTTTATAGGTAGTTTCCAAATTATGGTTGTAAGATTATGCAAACAGTCTTGAAATTTATTTAAAATTGACGGTCTTGCTGCGGAAAACAAATATGGCCGACGCGTGGGTACGCTTGATATCGGGTTAGACGAAGTTTTGTTATTTTTTAAGGAGATATTCGATTACAAATCTTCCGTATGTAAAATCTTATCGTAGAACATATAACTTTTTTCCATGTACAAGAATTATTAATCAAGATCTTTGCCCAAAAGATCAAAACCAAAACACAACGGCAAGATGGTTAGTTACAGGGTGGTGGCGGTGGTCGCAGGAAATAGCGAAGCAGTCACACTGAGCGGCCTTAGGGCTGACACGCAATACCAACTTGTCGTCACCGCCGTGAGAGCAGGCAAAAAGTTTCGAAGTCGGCCGATCGTCTTCCGTACACTAGGTAAGTTTCAACCTTCTTACAACATGTTTAACCTTGCTGCTAGAAGACAGCTAGATATGACGTTACAAAACAAGATTGCACACTGCGAAATAACTGAGAATATGGTATAACTACTAGAATGTAGGAAAAGAACAACTTAAAAATAACGTGCTCTCGTTCTGAAGTTATAGGATACCTATTAAAATTTCAGATGATCTAGATAGAGTGTAATGGTTTTTATTAGGTATTAATAATACATAACCTTTATCGATACTTACATTTATTAAAGTATTAAATGTAGAGTATGTGTTCCGCCATCTTAGTTCCGTTAAGAGTGAAGAACTAAGATTTTAGTAAGATAATAGAGTTTCAAGCGTTGAATTTAAAGCATTAAATGATCGCAGGTCATTACTGTGTGATATCAAAGCTTTAATCAAATCGAGAACTCATTTTGTAGTATGTATGAGTTTCGTTTGTATGTGTTTCAGAACCGCCAAGAACATCCCCTCAACAGGATGCAGCGGTAACTGACGGCCCCCTTCCACCGCCCCCGCCTTCTTCGCAACAGCCACAACCCTATATACAAGTAAGTTTAACTGTGTACACATTTATTGCACTCATCAAAGTGATGGCCTCACATTTTGTGGATTTATCGACAATTTTATGTAGAAGCTGTCTCGTGTCTTAGACTGTTATTTCGTAATGGAATATGAAAGTGAAACAGTGTAAATAAACTGCAGCATATTTTATTTATGCATATTCGAAACTTCGTACTTACTGTAAAAAATATCTATACTACGTATCTTTGGTACATTCTTGTTTATCATTTATTTTAACATTACAAACTGTATACAGTATGTAAATATACCAACCACGTATATTTTTATGATGTGAGCTTTTGGTATTTTCAAATGAAATTGTAAAATCATTTAGACTGGTGTGGTAATTCTAGTGTCGATACAGTTTTATTACCGTTTAACCGAACTATTTGAGCCGAAGTATACCAGCAGTTTTATTGACATATAAAATGGAGTACATGTTCTGTTGCAGCCTATCATTTCATTTGATGTGTAACCATGTATAGACGCTTCCGTGTGTACTTACGAAGCAACATTGATGATCCTGTTAATAATTCATGTAAAACGTTAAACGGAACATTACGTGACTTGAATAGTTATTTGTCTTTCGTTTTATTGGAACATGTGCATCAGAATACGTTCCATCAAGTAATATGATTTCGTGATTAAAACTTGATAATACGCTTAATTACTATACGATATCATTTAGTACCGAGTGCAAAATGTAACTTGAAAATTTACTAAATTTTTAATTTTGTATATCACACAATTCATATTTTTGAATTTTAGAATTTTTAAGCTTATGACGTGAAATTTTTGGATTTAAAAATCATCAAATTTTTAAATTTAAGATTTCAAAATTTCCATATTCACAAATTTAAATTTTAAGAAATCCCAAGTTCTGAAATTTCTCAAATTCCTAACTTTTCAATTTTATAAACAACCAAGTTCCTCAAGTCATTAATTTAAATATTATAAAACTTCTAACTTGCAAAATTAAGAAATTTTAAATACTGTAGTTTTAAAAGTTCTAAAAGAATATGAAAATTTTGAAAGAATAGTGTCAGAATGTTATGTCGTAAAGTTAGATACACCATAAAGTTCAATATTGGTTGAAGTTGCGTGAAAAATTGCTAATAAATCAATTTGCGATTGCATCTTCATGTTCAGACAACACGCAGGTTAGCTGTTTACTGCAGAAAGTGAATCATGTTTAGAAACATAGCTGTTAGATATTGTATAATATCGACACCAGACACCCATTAAAGTCAGTAAAAGTTTATCGCGTAGAAAGTGGATCGAGGCACATATATTCTCCTAGCACCGCAAACAAAACCCTGTATAGTTACTTTCAAAAGTACAGAAAAATGAAGTTTTTAAAGAACCAACAATTGTCTAAATGAGTCGGAACTTACCACTGCTACGTGGAATGCTTCAGAAAGTTTCTTCTTTCGAAGAAATAACAATTCTCGTACTTTTATTCATTGTCGGTGGCTTCGTTCGAAATTTCTCTTCTGAAACAGTTTTCATAAAACTTCACTATTGCGCCACACAAGCATTCAAAAAGTAATATACGAATGTCATATCCGTTCTTCGTGGAAACGACATATGTAAAAATCGAATTTTTGACAGCGTCCGTTTTGTCGATTTCAATTTCAAAATCTCGAAATCCCAAAATTCCAGTTAATCAATTTACCAAACTTCTATACTTCCAAAATTCTAAAGACTCATGTAAAAGTCCAAAATTCTTAAATTCCAGTCTCTCCAATTCCTGCGTATTTCATAATCCACAAACTAATAACAAAAAAGCGTCCCCAAAAAAAATTAATAAATGAAGATTAATTTCACGACAAAAGATTGACACTAATTTAACGTTCTATAAAGAACAAACGGTATTCATGTAACTTCCAAGATCTCATTACGTGTCTTCATTTTCTTCATCGTTGTGCACACATTTCTCTCGTTTTGTTCGATACCAATCACATACTCATGCTTTATTTATTTGTAACTAATTGATTCCACTCATTCCCTTATTAGATACATGATTCGTACTCATTCTTCATACAGCAAGGTTTCTAGGCTTGCAAGTCACGTGACGGCTACATAGATGGCTGTCATATAACAACCAGTTCTCATTCATTGTCAATGTTTCCTCTTTTTATCATCGTCCAGTCAATCATATCGTTTGAACTGTTTGAACATATTCCTGATTCTTTGTGTTAGTTTTATTCCATAGTTGCCACAAAGAAACATAATTTATTCGAGTAGCTAAAATACTGATATATAATAAAAAATGAGCCAGTAGAATGAGCCACTACAGTGACGCTATGTAATCTATGGTGACACTCGCGAAAGCCACTATACAGCGTCGTACCTAAGAGGTTAAGTAAGCATAGTGTACTTTGTGTATCGTTAACACTTACAATAAGCATACAATTATATACAGTTCTCTTCGTCATCTAAACAAACGAACACATGAATTACAGGTTCGCGGCGTAGAAGTGGGCATCGTGGTGTTGGTGTTGATCTTCTGGGCGGGCGCGATAGCGTTGTTCTTCAACCGTTGGGGAAAGATTCGCATGTTGCTGCCGTATCAACCTGATTACAAAGAACAGTTGAAGGTTCCGGGCACTGGGGTATGCGCAGCGGCGAACGCTGCTTACACGCAACACCCGACTCAACACACCTGCTCTCAGGTAACGCATTATTACACTGCACTCTCCGCTACCTTTAGAGGGTCTGGTACATCGATGACAAAGTACGAGAAATTGTGCTTCGTTGCTTGAAAATCGTGCGTCGGCGAAATTGCTGTACTTGTCTCACCATTGTGGAGCAACGCTAAAGGTACGAGGAATCATGGGGCTTTTACGATTCGTGGAACGAGACCTTTAAAGTCGATTTACAGCTTGATCCGTCGCTTTACCAGACCCTTAATCTTCTATTTCTTTTTCTCTCAGTCGCTAAATGCAAACAGATCGCGTTTACATACGATTTGTAGTGACCCGGTTTATCTTCGGACAAGCTTGCTTTCGCAGGTTCTTTCAATACATTTGAAAGTTGATCTAAGGCTAATTACCAGTCAGCAATAGCACTTTTCTGTGGAGGTTATGACATCTCGATTCAATCGCCATTTCAAATTGTGCTGCCATTTTAATTTATATTGTCGCCATGTAGGTTTATATTGTATCACCATTTCTATTTAAATTGCATTACAATTTTAAATTAAATTGTATTACAGTTTTAAATTAAATTGCATTACAATTTTAAATTGTATTACAATTTCGATTAGAATTGTATCGATATTTCGGATTAAATTATTTCACCGTGAAGATATAAATTTCAACTCGCCCGTCATTTAAATACCGATTCAGTCGGTGTTAACATATCCGATAATTGAATCGCAAATTTTGCGAATACAGGGTGAGTCTTGCAACGCGACGACTTTAAGGTAACTGTACATTGTTCACTGGTAGAGCAAAATTTGTTATAATTTTGTAAGAAAGAACATTACTGAATAATTTTTCTTTATGTACATATTACCCTATTTGCATTATAATTGTGTAACTTTATTTATAACTTTATAATTTAAACAATTTTCAATGTTATTTAAATGTGTAACGTTACAAGACTCACCCTGCCATCATCAGACACACAAATTTCATTTCTCTTCTAGTACATTCGTTTTATCATTTTATAAATGTGGTGTATGGAATATCTGATTCCATTTTCGAACGTCAGTTGAGTAGTAGAGAGAACACACACTTTTGTAATCGACAACGTTCGATAAAATGACATCTTCCAATTGATCGTCTGAGAGGTTAAGACGTTTTTCAAATACGAGCCGAGTAACATATAAAAGCGAATACCACTTAATTCCTTGTAGAAAAATAAGAAAAAAATGTACAATAAAACTTGTTGATTTTCGTCTTAGTTTTCGAGAAAATCAAGTTCGAAGATTCGCAACGTCATAAGCAATGATATCTTCTGTCGAACAAAGTAAACGCGTATTAATCAATGGTAATCAACAGATTCTATTCTACATAATATTTTTCTTATTTTTCCATAAAGAATTGAACGGTATCCACATTTACACGTAACTCGGTTTTATTGTATAGAAAAAGATGTACGTATAGAAACGTTGTTATCGAACAAAATCGTGACAGGTTTCCGAAATCGGTATTCGTATCGGTTGACCGTTGCAAACGGTTCGTATGTCGAATCTAATGCATGGTACGTACGAGCATGACAGGGATATCGATTTAATCAGATGCTATTAGAATTTAATTGGACGGTACACGTAATCGTGGAAACGGCGGAAACGAGTGTTTCCCAGTGAAGCCATACGTCAAAAAGATATATCGTCTCGGATCGGGTATTGAACCGAGAGATATATTTTCGCTGAAATTCTAGTCGCTTGTGTACGTCTTCCAGCTTCGATTCCCTTCGACTTCGAGATACGACCTAGATAAATTTACACCGTCCGCCTTTTTGCTATTTACGCCTTGGTAGAATTAATTGCCGATTGATCTTAATAAACTGTGAAGTTTATTAAAGAGTTTAAGAATTAAAAAATTTAGAAATTATTTTACAATTTAGAAATTAAAAGACTGAAAAAATTGTCAAGCTTCCAGGTGTGCCAAGATCAAAAATAGACTTCTAATCAATTCTCAAAGAAAACGTTGCTGTATAGGTTATGTCACTAACTCGACATTGCAATTGATACAAAATTGAATTCTAATCAAATAAATCACGTATGAATACATAATTCGATTAGTTCCGCAAGCTAAAAGCTATCCATATTCATTCAGCAACATCCCGATAATCGAAATGCTATATCTGTCAGATGACAATGGAAGACGTTCGGATTACACGTGTATTTAAATTCGAATGGACTCTCCCGATCCCATTGGACGTTTTACAGGTGTCGTATTCATAATAGGTTTATTCTCTCGATCGATTCTAACCCAATTCCGAGCTTCTCACTTGCCTACAATTCATTTTTTTACCGTAATTAATAAGCTGCCAATCACATTCCTCCGAAGAAATGAACAGAAAATCTTGCATCAAAATGTACATCTATAATAAAGGTTCAAAGTCTGCTAAAGAAGTTTGAACATACTTTATTGGCAGCAGGACATGTATCAATTTCTTATGCCTGCATTATTTCTCGTGAAATGAAGGTAATATTCAGTTTTTCAAATGGAATATATTTTTTTATATTATATGAAAGCCTGTATTAAAACGTATGATGATCTTCGGGTCAACAGAAGGACAGAAACCAAAAAATACTTCAAATATTTTGTATGGTTGAACTCGTTTTGATATCATGTAATTGTGTAGTATTCCATTTAGAAAGCTCACCTTCATTTCTCAAGAAATAATGTAGGTATAAGGAATTGATGTATGTCCTCGCGTTAATATTCACTGTATTCGTGAATATAACTAGAAAGACAAGCGTATTAGGTAAGACGGATTTCAATAACGTAGGTAGATTGATTCGATTTAATCTACAGACGACGAACTCTAATGAAATCGATTTCTTTCTGTCTCCTCCCAACCTGCTCCATCCTCGCCTCGAACCAATTGACTCTAAAATTAATCGACGGTCCACGTTGCAAAAAATCACCAAGGTAATGACCACATTGTCGGATATGGTGATGCAGTGTGGTGGGGGCGGGGGCTGTTGCGTGTTGGAGCAGTGCTTTCAGTATCCAAGAAGAGCCCGAGAGCCCCGGGACTGTGGCTGCCAATTCGCTCTTCTGCACAGGGCCGACATCGCGTGACCATCGGTACTTGTCTACGATCTCTATTTTCTTCTTGTTCTTCTTCTTCTTCTCCTTCTTCTTTTTCAACTACATCTTTCTTCTTCTTCTTCTTCTTTATTCTGTACGTATTAACAAACTGTTTCACTTGTGAGCTGACTTTCGTCCTGTTCTCTATCGTATTGTCTTTAATACTATCACGACGTGCTTCAAACTTACACACGGTGTAGAAAATACGTATTGTGTCGTTTATAATCGTTGATCGGCAAAGATGGGTTGATGTAGCATGGCGGAGATGAGGATGATGTTAACACTGGAACTACCAACCGGTTTCACATTTCATATTACAAAATTTTGTTGTGCCTTTGTCGAAATGTTTTGTCATATTTTCTTGAGATTAAGGATTGTTATATGTTCTGATAGTTCACTTCTTACACTTTAATTTTAATCGAAAAGTAAGTATAACACGCTGGTAGTTCTATTGTTACGAAAGTGGACAGTTATGGTACCTGTTGGGTTGGTGCCGTTTGTATCTCTGATATTAATTAGATTGAACTTGTTTTAAGAATATATAAAATTGTTAGAAAAGTTATTCTTGAAATACATTATGACAGAATCCACTTGGCAATAGAGATGCTGTTGTAAGACAATAACAGTGTTTGTTTCGCCGATTTGAACGTAAATCGTCCGTGTGATAATGACAGATTGCGTATGTAGGGCAATAGCCACCGATTCGAACGCGAATCGATCGTTTACGTACATAAACGTTCTCGTACACTTCTCGATCGATTGACAGTGAAATGTTTTGACAATCAACAGTAATCCTTGATCGTACTGATCTACGATTTAAACGGTTCATTTCTTTTTGTGTACACTTACCTCTTAAGTTTTAATTTTTGAACTTTGAGACAACTTTTTTACGCCGTATAACTTTTTAGAGGGCGAAAGCAAAGAAGAAATTTTTTCAACTACCCTAATCCACATGTGAGGTCATACTAGCACAATCTACATAAATAGGGTTAAGTTTAATCAATAAAATTATGTGAATTTTTAATGCTGTACTTTTTCTTCAAGTTTTTCACTTGAAGTTTTAAAGGTTTTTTTTTTTCTAAAAGTATGTTAAGATAACTGAAACGGGAGTCTGACTGTATTTGCAAATTTAATTATTTTTTTAAGTCAAGTAGCAAATGATTTGTGACATCATCGAAATAGATAGAATAAGTTAAACATAAGTGTAGATAGCCACGTTAGAAAAAGAAAAATAATAGATATGTTAGATAAATTTGAAAGTTGTGGTTTGTAGCTTCGATCAGCTTTTGAAGTGTTATACGTAGTACTATAATGTAAGAATGCTTTTGACCAAATGCTTTGCATTGCATGTTAACGCTAATAACTCTAAATTGCTGTTCGATGCTACCTCGATCACAGTTTTAACACTAAACTTACCGGCGTATTATGCACACTTAATTTAGAATTAAAAATAATGATATATTAATTAACAATTGATTGAATATGCATTAATATAAATTTTTTATTTAGATAAAAAGTTAATACAAGCTTTGTTTAGATAAAAGATTTTTATTTAGATATATTTATATTAAAATATAAATAATTTATAAATTTATACTTTATTATAAATTGTATTTATAATTATAATTAATCTGAACTTTTTCGTAAAAATGTATCGAGGTATTTTGTTTAAAAAACAATTTTTTGTGCGATGTCATATTTTTGATAAGTTAATGGATTACTGTAAAGTTCAAAGCATTGACTATTATAGTACAATATACAGTAACGTCAAGAAATAAATAAAATCGATCGACAAGTGCGTGAACTGTGTACGAGTTTGTTAAACGAAGAAAGAATGTAAACCTATAGAAAAGTGGAAACCGTCGGTAATAAAAACAACACGATAAAATAATTTGCAGTTTGCACCAATGCTTGAATCACTTCGAGTGCTGTGCATCAATAAAACTGCCCTCAAATATTAGCACTTTTCAAAATGCTTATTCCTAGTGGCGTTACACAAATATTTTTCGCTTCTCACGATTCACGGCCACTTTTAGCATTTCATATGTACAGAGTGTTCCAATTTTTTATCGTCCATACACAAAAATGAGAATGTTATATTAACACAAGATTTTAAGCGCGAAACAAATACAGTGAATTGGGACATACAATTGTCTGCAAGGAAGAATTTATCCGCGATATTGTTCGGCTAGAACCCATCGAGAAAGATCGTCATCGGGAGGACCATCAAATCACGTGTGACTTGTAATCCAACGTTTATGGGAAGAATATTGCTTCCGGAAAGCTATGTCTTCGCTAAATATATCTTGTCTCAAAGTTCCCGGAGTAATAGCTTCCTGACCCAAATCTGAACGGGATCACGAATCTGCTGCAGACAGGAAACTCGTACGTTAGCGCCAGGATATAGACGTGCTAAATTCGATTGAGCGTCCTCCCGCCGGTCAGTAAAGACTAATTAAATCTCATCATGTAGACCACTGCAAAGGGCCAATCTAGGGAACGATGGAAAAACAAGTAGATTGATCAGTTGACCTACTTTCCATAATAGCTACAACGCACGTCAAATCTCTATTTTTTTGTTTAATTGCAGCTAGATATACAGGGTGTTTAAAGCAAACCACAAATCTGAACCACTGATTTATCTAACTGTAGGATTCAGTCCGAAACACCTGGTATACAAGATTAAACTTTTATTTGTAAATATCTAATTGTAAATTATGTAGTCGTGGGATTAGGTCAAATATTAGAAATTAGGGATTAGAATGTATCTAAAGATCCTACGAGAAATGATCATTTTGATAAATAATGTGTAATTATGCATTCACGGATAGAAGTCTCAGACTAATAGGAACAAAGAGGTTAAAAGAAGTATACTTATGCAACTCACAGTATAATTACTATACCACCGAAATTTAAAATCTGGAGGTCCCACAAAAAGGTGACTTTAACAACATCAAGATAAAACATGGCTCACAGAAATTATTTAATTTTATATATTAAGTCATTTGCAATAACCTAATGATTTATTTATATCATTCTATTCATCACAATGAAATATCATTTTTAATGATATAAAAGATACCAAGTATCTCTTTTATTAGTGTTAACATATTTTCTAGCCGACAGAAACGATTCATCTGCTTGAGATCAATATGCAGGTTACAGTACCCTAGAAAATTTGTAGATAACGAGCACAGTTTGCAAAATACAGAAATTGTGGAGCACTTGAGTAACTTGCAGATTATCGACACACGTTGATGTTGAAAGTTAACGCACATGCGAACACCGATGCTTCCACGTCACGTTTCACCGTCTCGGTATATCACCGGGATAAATGCTTAGCTCACCTGAAATGCTTATTCATTTTTTAGAGGCTGAAACAATCGGTTATACTGTCAAATGGGTCGAGTGACCGATGCTTCTGCGGTTATTAATTGATTACTTGGATGAAAGTGCTGTTTTTTATCTGTTAACGCGGCTGGAAAAATGATCCATCACTTTCAGGAATTGCAAAATGTTACAAACTATGGAGAAGTTTGTAATAGCAAAAAAATAAATTGAATAAAAATAGTAAGAAAGATACATTAGATAATAAAAGAAACAAATTTATATTTATTGTTATATTGTACTTTTCATCCAGGTAAATTCATTGAATAATATATAAAATGTACAATGTGTAAGTATTGCTGTGTATAGTTGCAAAATTATTCTGTAACTGTACAGAATATTTTCAAGCGCGTTTTCAGATGTAATTAAGGGAGTAAAAATTTTAATCAAACGTACATGTTGATATGTTTCATGAGAACACGAAAACCTTAAGCAACAGGCAGAACGGACATATGTTTTGTTGATCTGTGTTTCAAAAAACATTCGCTAAAAATAAAGTTGTTTATAATTTTCCCATTACTAATAAATTGTTATGATATAACTTTTCAGTAACTCTAGGTAAAATACTGAAAAATTAAATATTATAGATTGCAAAAAATTTATTTGTTAATAAATATAATTAAGCATTGAACAATGTATAGATTTAAAAAGTTTTTACAACAAAAAAAATGTAAATGTTACAAAATGTTAAAAGAAGATAATTCTGAAAATTTCAATACTTCATAATTGAAATTTAAAACAAAATTCAATTACTAGCTTCGTTATTCTTGTAAACACGTATCATTGTATCGATTATTATGAAGCTTTTGCCGCGCCGATAAGAAAACAGCATGAAATATGGAAAATCCACTGTACATAATATCTTCCATCTTCGAAACGTGTTTACATGCACAGAACTTCCCAAATATTGATTCTTTTCTTCGCAATCATCGCGCGGAAACTTCGCCTCTCGTAATATATTGCATACCTGCAGTGTTTGCATAAAAATCAATATTTAAGGATTTAAAAAAATTTAGAAGGAAGATTTGTATATATTTGTAAAAAGAGAAGAGCAATAACAAGCAATTTTATTTTTAGCGAGTACGAAAATACTTTCTGTCTGAGCCACGGAAAAAATCACGCTTATCGAAAAGTTACGTTGAAATGCAATTTTCGCTGGCTCGATCGATACACAGATAGATCTAATCGTGTGGTGTGGAATTTCCAGCATCTGCACTGGTCGAGCCATCACGTGGACTCCTTGGATAGCGGAGGTGGTTTAGGGTGGCCCAGGACATCGAGGCCCCGGGTGAACAGCGCCATCGACGTAGCCGGCTTCCTATCCCAGGTATGTAATCGAATGAAAACAGAAACTGGTGCAAATATAACAAAGGTAGCAAGGAAATGATGAGGAAAAAGTAGAAAGGAACAATTCTCTTGTGGGATTTGTTAATACTTTTATAAAACGTGGTGAAGACAAAAAAAGTGTGAATATATATGAGAACGATCATTCAATTATCAAATTATTAATATTTAATAATGTTAAAATTAATAGTAAAATATTTTTTCGCATAATAAAATTTGGAAAGCGCTAACTAGCGGTACAGTCGATATTTAAATAAGTAACGAACACGAAAGAGACCGAACAAAATAGACACGTCAAACGTTAAAGTTCAAGGCGGTCGAAGGTGAAGTGTAGCTCACAAGTTGATCAATAACATCGTGGTTTGCTCGTAAGGAAGTCATTAAATTCACTTCCTGATAGCGTGGACCACGATCACGTTGTTATTACGTTTTTTAACGAGAACGTTTTCGATCGGGTCTCTGGTAGATTTACGCCGAGTAATCGTGAACAAACGTTTCTCACGTTTTCACGCGATAACATGCATAATGCAGAAAAACGATTGATATCGGAATATGTGAGAACCCGTAATTATTTGGAATTACTCGACAATTTCAGTGACCTTGAAATCAAGGTTATTTCTGCATAAGGTTTGCTTTATAACATGTTACGCGCTTCATCAGTTTTTGTGCCATAATCCCAGAATTTTAAAGTCGAAATTCCAAAATGCAAATTAATATCCCAAAATTCTCAAATGTAAGAAAAGTTGAGAACCAGCTGCCACTATACAATTCCCCCGTAAAAGAGTTTCTATAATGGCAAGAAAGCGCTGTCACGGAGAAGGTCGTTACAAATCCCTCGACGTAACGAGATTTCAATTCGTTTTTCAGGAATTTTTACGGCGGCACGGTTCGACGTCGAAACTGTGTCGGAAGGTTCGCAGTGCAGATAACTTGCCGCTGGCATCGACCAATAGACAAGATCAACGAAACTCGAAGGAAGAGGGCATCGATGGCGACAAAGAATCCTTCTTGAAACCGACTCAAGAAGAGAAATACGAGGATTTAGAGTCGAAAAGGCAGAGCAGCCTCGAGAGCGGTCCAAAGGATAATCCAGAAGTCTCCTTGCTTGATCCTAATTGTCAGCAACTCTCCTTAAGGTAATTTAACCACAACAATTAAAATCTATTACCGTAATTTTATACTAAAAAGGTATATACATGAATCAGTGTGTACAATGCTTTTTCAATTAGCTTGCAAGTTCAGTTTCTAATACTCGACAATGTCGACACGGTTCTTGTTTTAGTATCGGTGCACAAAGCAGCTTAATAGTTTCATTGCTATTTGAAAATTCTTGGGATTTCGAAATGAACTCCACAACTCTTTCCTTTAATTTAACAAGAGTTCAAGAACTCTCTGTTTTAAATTGAAGAAGTCATGCAACGAAGGGTTGAAAAAGATTGTCTTGTATGCGAACGAACGTTTAGTTGATTAGCTTCTTTGCGTGATATAAGTACGTTTCATGATGTTTCAATTTTTCAGACGTCACTTCTTCGCTTCATTCGATTAACTTTTTCATTTCATCGACCGCTGTAATCCATTACCTTCTGTACGTACGCGAAACATAAATCTTGCTAATTCCTGAAAAAAGAGTAACAAAAGAAATTTATTCCTACTGTTCGCGCTCGTTTCGTGTTGCGTCGGGCATCTTCTTTCAGAAGAATTTAATTAAATTGTAACCCAAGTACTTTCGCCTTGCAACGGCGGAATTGTGTCTTTTACCGGAAAATACGTTTAATTTGCATTGAAATTAATTTGTATTTGTATATTCAGTACAATTCACTGGTAAATACGAAAATATTTACACTTTACAGGGGAACACTTGTTTCGATTTTGGTGAAACTGTGTTCATTTGACCTGTCTAACAATATAATACTAATTGGGTGGTGTTTTCTACTAAGGGTAAAACCTTCATGAATTTTTTAGTTTAATAAATAATTTAGCTTTCACAATTTTTAATTTGATAAATTCTTTAACTTACAAATTTTTTTATTTCTCAAATCCTTTTGCCTTACAAATTTTTTTACTTCTTAAATTTTTTCACTTATAAACTCTTTAAATTCTTCCACTTATAAATTGTTTAATTTCTCAAATATTATAACGTTCATATTTTTTAACTTCTCAAATCCTTTTTAGTAGATGATTGAATATTCGTATCATGAGATTTATATTTACAATCAGTACATCTAGGAAGAGGATAAGCACTCTTCTTATGTAACTATTCGCTCAGCAGTTTTTACCAACGATTGCCGACATTTCCAAGGTTGTACACACAATACGTGTTTTCTGCAATCTGTGTCAGCAGAACGAACACAGAATGGAGAAACCACTCAGTAGTCCTGAGGAGGATTAGGGCAGCTTTGGCTTGAAAGATCAGTGTTAAGAATTCAAGAAACAAGGGTCAACGATCCTCTTCAGATACGAAAATATATATCACGGTTCACGAGGAAGGTTCGACAAGCAACACACATTGATGTTTAACATACGACACACACTTCATTTAAACTTTTTTTTCTGTTTTTAAAATTTCTTTCAAAATTAATTCTATAATTGGTAACCACCCTGTAACCAATTTCAAACGGAATAAAAATAAAAATGTGCTTAAATGCATATTTAAGTATAAAAAGAATATAAAATATTATTTTTACCTAAGAATTCATTTTACTTGATGTACAAGCAAACATACGAACGTACATCACAAAAGTCTGAAACTTTAGTTTTTCCCCGTTTCGAGGAAGTGTGCGTCATAGCTGAACAAAGTTATTTGATGTCTTTTGTAATTGTGGAAAGTTTGAACGAAATCGGTGTTGCGAATGTCGTGCGCTACCCTTGTGGAAATTTGACAAGCTTGCAAGGGTGACGACCCTCTTGGGATACAAAATAAAGTGGAAACGTCCTGACGCATACAAATAAAAGGGTCGCAAACTTTGAGAATCTATTTTTATGTTCTTCAAGACGGAAGTAAATAGAGATGTTTACAAAGTATTGATTTTAAGTCGAACACTTATATTAAAGATACGGGAAATTAATTAATTTTAAGGACATTTCGGAAGCGAAATTAGTCAAAAGGATCGTTGTAAATGTTTCAGGGATTCCCCGATAACGTCCTCATCATCGTTCGTCGGCCGACGTTTCGGGGGATGGCGAGCCGGCGGAAGTCACGAATATGTTCGGTGTCCTGTACGACAACCTGCTTCCATGGATGAGCGGTAAGGAATCTCTTTCATGCATTGCTCTACATACCTAGAATACGTAGTCCGAATAGCATGCCTTTTGCATTAAGCGACCCAGCTGCAGAATTTAAATTCTCTACGATAGCCGAATACTTTTAATCTTATATTTTGCGGTCACTGGCACACGTGGAAACACAAGTAGATCAACCGTACTATGTATTGGTATAAAAATAATTCTGGTGATATTTTTTGAAAAAGTTCACACGAGAATGTAGTACCACCATGGCACATACTGGGTGTACTTCTAGGTTTGTTAAAAAAATCATGTATTAGTGTTAGAGAAGTGATATGGTTACTGTAATGCATTTGTCTTTTGAATTTATTTAAGCTCTTTGGAATTTTGAGAACTGAATACAAATTTGTAGATTTGGAAATTTCAGTGAACAGAGATTTAAAAGTATAGTAGTTTCAGAAAATAGAAATTTAACAGTTCAGAAATTTCGTAAATTTGAGATGGGAATTTAGAAATTTGAAGATTTGATCATTGGAAAATGTAGAAAGTTGGAAATTACAGAAATTGTAAATTACGTAATTTGAGAGTTTGTAAATTTACCAAATTTGGAAGTTTGTAAACTTGAAAATTCAGGAATTTTAAATTCGGAGATTTCGGTTGTGGAAAATTATTTATATATTTAATATAATAACTTATGTTTCGATACGTTTCTATTCATGCTCAGTTGGCACTATGCATGCACCAGCCTGCGCAGACGTAGCATATTAGACTACTGCGCACACCTATCTAACCAGGCCCAAGATCAACTCTCCCACTTTTCTAAATTTTATTAATTCCTATCTTATAACTGAATACCTAATTAAATCTTGTTAAATGAACTACTAGCTTTTTTATACAATATTTTCAAGTAATATGTCTCCCATCCACTACATCAAATATATAACACTTCTCTCGGTAGAAAATTGCAACACTAATTCTACAAGTTTTAATTAATTTTTGGAGCCTCCAATTAAATTTGATAGCTTTTCTAGTACAACGAATAATAGACGAAAAGTTTTTCTGTTTACTGTTCCTACTGCCGATGCCATATTAGTTTCATTTGCGTAATGAAGCTGGGAACCCTCCTTCATGTATTTTGCATAGGAGTATCCAAACCTGGTTAAATGATCATTTTCAACACTGCGTGTACCACCGACGGTTTCCCCAACATTCAACATTAATTAACCCTCGGCTAACAGTGCCCAGATATTCGCTGACCATGCCTGCAGGTCATTTCTCTTCGTTCGCAAACTATTCGATTTCAAATTAGTTCCCATTGCACGTGAAACTCATATGATGGAAGCAAAGGGAGTCTGTACATAATGATTGTGCAAAAGTCACTTGTGAGTCAATGCAACGTGTGCATTGTGTATTAGTATAAAAATATGAATTATAACTTTTACCGACGAAATTAGTCGTACTTATAACGGTTTTAACTTCAAGTACGTTTAAGTACCTATAGAACAGGGTGATCTTAACAAATTTTTTTTCCCACTCAGTCTTTAAAATGTTAGCAAAAACTCCTGTTGAAGACTGAGTTGAAATTTTTAATTTAAGAGGTCACGTCAAGCAATTTAAAATTTTACAAAATAAAATTTTTAAAAGGAGAAAAAAATTTTTGTTCCACCTTATACAAAGATCTTTTATATTCATATAAAATAAAATATTTATTTATTATAACAGTTTTAAAATTAAAATGAAAAGTATTTACAAGGAAGTGAATTACTGTAATTACAATTTAAAATTTTTCATAGGTATCAGACATTTTGAATAATCCTGACAATATTGTCATTTTACCGATCGATTCAACTGAATGTCTGCTATAAATTGTTGGGACACAGAATTGTGGAAATAAAATCTGGTTATTTTTATGATACCTCCGCTCGTTTTATTTTTATGATATGCAGTTATCGTAAAAATTTCATTTTCCATTTCGTCCGCAGGCAAATTAATAATTAGGATCGTTCGGGATGTCGTACAGTAAAACGGTTACGTTGCAATTAATTAAAAGCAAATTGGTCAAAATTTGCATCGAGTGCACTTCACCTTTCTTTCATCTTTTTATTTTCTCTTATTGCATAGAATTTGACAATGGAGATCAAAATAATTGATATCTAATTGTTAACAGAGAGAAGATTTAAATTAGATATTTAAATTTTTGTTCTGACATATTATTCTATACTATACCTAGATACCTAAATACCTAGACACTTACATACTTAGATACTTACCTACCTGGACACCGAAATAAGGAGATACAAAGATGCCAAAACATGTTGATATCTAAACCCCTATGTACCTAAATCTTAAGATACTTAGACCCCTAAATACCTACATTTACAAATCACCTGATACACGAATAATTACAGCTGTAGTTACATCTCAAAATTACATGTACATCCATATTCCTACATACTTACATCTGTAAATCCATATATTCTTATGTTCTTATCGCCTCACATTCTCATATCACTACATTCATACATCTCTAGATTCTTATATCTCAGTAACCAGCAAAAGTAGTACAACGCTCACAAATCCGTAAAAAACTGTCTCCTTCAGAAAATAATACAAAGAGATACAGCTTCCGCGTGACGTGTTCCTAAATCCAACATCAGTACGAAACGATCTGTCGTGTCTCGTTTGCAAAATGCATTCACCTATGAATTCACAAGAAACCGAGGATATTTTTACCTTCAAACGATCCGTTTCCCACTCACACGTCGCTGATGAATATATACGAGCACAGTTAACGCCGCTTCATCCTGCAAATACCGTTCCCTTTTAAAAGCTACCCTCGAAACTTGGTCACACGCCAAGCTTCCTTTCGAGAATGTGCCAGTATACAGGGTGCTCCACCTAACATGTCCGTCTTAAGTATCTTACCTATCTGATAGAAGAAAATGTCAAATGAAAATATTTTGTTCAAACGGACAAATATTATGGTGGTGAAAATATATTATTCTATTGTCTATTATTTTTCTATTGTCAGAAATAAGCACGATATTCAAGATGGTCAAGTTACGTGGGACACCCTGTATGACTACTTACATAGGACTACTTACACAGCCCCGAAATTACAGTACAGAAAATTGGGGAACAGCTTTCTTTCGGTGTAGGCATTTTCGCGGTGACCTGGTTCCCGTTGTCGAAAGGAGTACAAGTGAGAGTACTTCTGCATTGAAGTCAATCTGTTGTAAATTAATCTTAGTCGTGTTTGAAATGTAGGGAAATTTATGCGAGTGGTGCAGAAGATTTTGGTAGGGTATCTTTTAACTTTACGTAATTTGTGAATTCTTGAAAATTTGAAATGATGTCAGAAGTTTAGGAAGTTAGGGATAGAGAAATTTAGGGACGCAGAAATTCAGGGATATTCAAAGATATAATGAATTAGGAATTATTTAAGAATTTAGAAAGTTAAAGGGTTTGAAATTTAAGTATTTCTAATATTACAATTTTCTGTTGATCTATGCAATTTGGAAGTAGTATATCTTGGGCGTCCTTAGATAGATATGCGCTGTATATTTCAGGGCTTGATTAAATTGCCAAATTTCTCTGATTGCGAAATTGTTAAATTTCCATACTTACAAATCCCTAAACTCCCAAATTCAAAAATTTGTTAAATAACTCTAAATTCTAAAAAAATCTCAGTTTCCACAATTCTTAACCATCCAAATTCTCAAATCCTAATTTCCAAATGCCCAGACGACAAACATCATTCCTAACTACTTCATCCGATCCACTGAAGCAACCAGTCCGGCATTTCCCCCGAGTATCTTCTCGTGAGCCGCGTTAAAAATTTGATCGGAAACCGTTTCTCGAGTAAGTACCGCTGACGTTCGCAGGTGTTACCGGCGATCTTACGATTCCGACGCTCGCCAAAGCCATTATCACCATCATCACCGTCGCGGGGGGATCGAGCGCCACTCGAAGAGCTGCGACTACGCGAAACGTGGACCCGAGTCGAGCATCGAGGTGCAGCATTTCGGTCTGCCGATCCTCAGCGTCAGCGAACCCAGCCCACCCGACGAGAACGACCGTGTGGACGAGTATTTGTAGGACTTGCTTGTCGAGGACTTCCTCAAGGAACTCCTCGTGTGATCCCGCGTTTCGTGCGACGCTACCCGTTGAGTTTGTGCGTCCTCAAGGATTGGTAAGCTCCAAGCAAAACTCTCGAACGCAACCCCAGATCATTCTGGATGATCCTCAAGAAACTTTACAATTTTATCGCCGATCATTTCGGCTGTTTTCAACGCAACGGTCGCACGGACCCTAGGCGAGAACCTTTGTGGGTCCAAAGATATTTGTAAGCTCGAAGCAAATTTTAAACGGGAACAGTTACGATGGTCGATTATGGTTTTCGATTGTGTCCTTTGCATGGAGGTGTTCCTGACGCAACTATTTCATGATTCTGACGATACTGAGTCTGGACAAGGAGTAGGTACAAAAGGTACCTTTGATGACTTTGGAAAAGTTTCCCTTTAAATTGTATGACGGCAAATCCCTATTTATTGGGATAAAAACCTCTATTTCGAAATCGATTCGTCGTACATTTTCTGGATATTACTGATACAGTAAAGTTTTGATATAAGTGGAAATGATCTGCACGATATAAGTGGAAATGTTATCCTCACCAACCACTGAGAAGACCCCTCGAGATGTTCAGAAGGTCGCTTGTCGAGAAGTGTAATCCGAGTGTGTGTATATTCGTGAAACAACACCAGTGCAAACATAAAACTTTTTAATTTTTTATTTTTCTGTTCTACCAACTTCTGATATTTATCCGATTAAAATGAGACCAGACACGATATAATTTTGACTATGTTTACCATATTTTATAATTATTATTTATATTGGTTTCATTGCCGATAAGTTTCGAACGCGGAAAAAGATAGCGAGTGAAAACGAAAAGGTCATTTTATAAAACAATCAGCACCCTCGGTTTACCGGGACAAGTATCGCGGTAAAATGTCATTCGATGTCTTTCGCCGGGATGTTTTCGTCGAGAGCAGACCTAGCAATCCTTCCTATCTTCCATTAGAATTACATGCAGCTTTCCATTCGATCGAATTTCATCGAAACTAGTGGTCAAAGTAAAAGCTCAATCACGAGTCTGGCGAAAATCTTCTCTCGATTGGTCGACCAAAGTTTTTACATTCAGTTAAAAGCAAACTTTTACAAAAGTTTTGAAAGCAATATCTCTGTTGACACGACTGTCATGTTCGGACTAACGTCAAAGCCGGAGTCTAATTCCCGATTAGGGACTAATTCGAGATACGAAACGGTGGCTCTCGGTCACCTCTCGAGTTGCCGCGTTGGACCAAGAGCAAGTTCGCCTCTCGAGTGCAGAGGATTAATTTGCATAAACGACGTGAATCTGAAAGAAGTAAATGTTGTATACATCAGAATATGTTTTGTTAGATTGTCACCGGTTTGTAATTTTTCCTCGGAATTGGCGTGCGATTCTAACAGACGTTGTTCGTCATCATTTGTAACCTGAAGCTGAGGTAATCTATGAGGGCAGCCTTGATTTTCTTCGACCGAAAACTCCCTACCCACCTGAAATGTTTATTTAACGACGTGAAGGATACTTGAGAATTATGTGCTCTGGGTAGGGAAACTGAGTTTTCTTCGTTTTCTTCGAAACTCCCATACAAGTTTCTGAAACATTTCACCTTTCGAATGCAAAAGGTTAATATCGACGTTTGAAGTTTTTATTGGCCGATATCTGTGACGACCCTACAGTAAAAATATCGTGAAAACGAAGACTTCGAAGTTTGCACGATCATTATCGGTTGTCAGACTTCATTATTACGCGGGAACAATAGATCATGAAATATGTGCGACAGATTCGAGTACTTACTTGCCCGTACTATCTCGAACATCGAACAATCAAGAGCTTGTCAACTAGTTTAATAGTAAAACCTGATTCGAGTACGTTATCGAACACATTGCTGGACCAATCAATACGGTAAATAAAGGGGCCATGATTTCCTCGTTCTAACGCCGAATTTTCTGCACATACGACTAGAAGGAATTTGTTCATTTTCAGTTGCGAGTATTGCTCTTTGAATTTGGTAAAATGCAGGTTTAATACAATCATTTTTTTAAAACATTTATAGTTGCGTTTATACACTTGTATAAACTGATTACATGTACAGTTGCAATTTCATGTAGAATGTGATTTGGTATAAGTGAAAAGGTAAATCTACATGAAAAAATTAAGTAAAAAATGTAATATAAGATGTTTGTGTGCATTCATATTTTTTAAACAAATACAATTTTTTATAAAATTGTTTTTCGACAAAATTTGATAATTTTTTATATTACTTTTGTGATAATATTTTAATCATCTTTTATTATATATAGTTATTTTTCGTTGATATATAAATATATTTGCACAAAATATTGATCCTCAATTATTGATTCATCTATTTTATTTGTAGGTAAATTTATTTTTAATTGTGATAAGAATGCAAAACAAAAAATTACACTTTGTGTAGTATCTGCATTATTGATTTCTGGTTAATTGCATGTTTTCTAATAATTCAATTTAATTAGAACAGAGTCATACACTTTTTTATACACTTATTCAAAATATGTATATTTCATCATTTAGGAGTACATATGTGAAAATACGCAGATATTTTATTATTTAAAAATATGTATTTTATCATACAAAAATATGTACATATTTTATTACTTAAAATATATTTTATCATTTCAAAATGCATAGATATTTTACCATATAAAAATATATATTTCATTATTTCAGAATATATATTTTGTCATACAAAAATAAATACGTATTTTATTATATAAAAATATATATTTTAGCATTTATATACATGTATATATCTTACCAATTATCTTACTAAAATCTAGATTTATATAAACTAATTTTTTCCTGTAGATTTACCCACCCTTATGCCACAACACACGAAACACCCAAAAAATTTCATTCAAATAATTCTACTAATTCTGTAAATTAGAAGTACTTGATATCAACACAATTTAATTCTCTCTATAAAAATATCTATTAACGATACCCCACAATTTTTGGGACCAAATAATTGTCAAAGGTCAGTAAAGAAATTTTCATTGATTTCTCCATAGGCACCAATTTTTGTTCATTTTATAGAAATTTTTTACTCGTTCTGTGGCGGCTTTGACCTCTTCCTATATTGCATTTTATCTAACTTTATTATCGCTTTTAAAACGAAGCAAATGAAGAAGTGAGGAAGCGATACCACGTTCATAGAATCGATTAATTTTATCGTAGCCGCTACATTTTTCTGTTTAGCGTGTCACCTTTTATCTACTTAAATAAGCGGCACTTCTTCCGTTGCTACGCGATCAAATTTTATGATTGCATGACCTGCTTATAATATCTCGAATATTTATATCTTGGGAAATCCTCAAGGCCGGAACGTCTAAGTCATAATGAAAAGTTCACCGTAGAATATGTAAATTCTATAAAAACTTCGTACAGAAAAGGCATAAAAATTCAAATTTTCCTTGTCTCTCACCGAGAAGAATACGCAGAAGTTAGTATAACTACTTAACATTCTCATAAGCAGATATTGCCAATTACCGTAAAATATAGTCCATTAACATTCATAGACTTTGAAAAATTTCCAAACTTGATGACAAGTATTTTACTTTCAGAATTTAAGGGCGGGATAAATATTTTTTTAAGTAGTTTTTAATCCAATAGTTGTTCAACCTTGAAGCAAAAAGTAAGCACAAGAGGTGACACTCCGACAGCTATTTTTGGTGTTCGACAAAGCCTGCCCCCTCTAAGTTGATTGTATATTTGTCGTAAATTTTCTGTATATTGCCTGGCTGTCCTTTTCCACGTTCGGCAAACTTCGATCAATGTCGGAAATACACGATGTAAGCGAAAGTTTAGACTCGAAAGATTCACTGATATTCATAGAATGAATGAAATTTTTTTGGAAAACGAATTTATCTCCCTTTCATTACAAATTAATTTAGTACGAGGACAATTATTTTCCAGAATTGATATTTCTAATTTTGTAATTTTCGACATTGTTAGGATAAATATATACTAATCTGAAAATTTATAAATTTATAAATAAAATTTATTAGTAAATTTATATTTATAAATTTGTAGATTTCTAGATTTAAAAATTTTCAAATTTTCGGATTGCCTAACTATCAAATTCTCAATGTTTCAGATCTCCAAATTTAGAAATTTACAAATGCTCAATGTTCTAAATTTTAAAATTTGTAAATTTGCCAAATGAACTTGAAATTCAGTAATGAATTAATTAAAATGGAATAATTGACTAGTCTGTGCTCTCACGAGTACAGGTGCCCATCACTGACAAAATCTATTTAAAAAAAACTGACAACCTATTCAACTTAAAAAAAAAATTTGAACAAAAAGCTATTTTTACTGCTATTACTTTCAAAGTAATTTTAAATTAAAAACAGTTTCTTACTAGATTTCTAGATATTCTTACAAACAATATTCTTTCCCTAAACAAAAATATTTTTCAATTTTAACTATTATTAAAAATCAATCATTTTCCAAAGCAGTCAATAATCACTGAAAAAAATTCTATGTTTCATATTATTTGCAACTTACAAATTATGAACATTTTTAATTAATTCTGAATATTATTTATAACTGCAAATAATCGTTAACGATTATAATTATTAAACCACTTCATGGTGCACAAGGTATTTAAAATTTTGTACAACGAAACACACAGTGTAAACTGTACGGCTAAAGACCAGTATCGAGCATCCATCTTTTGTAAATAATAATTAACGCGTACACACACGTATTCGAAAGTATACAGCATGAGACCTGTAACGAGCAAAGCGAAATTCAATTACCTCCGATCTGCAGCAACCATAGCTTTAAACAAAGAGACCAAATATTGTAAAGAAGAGTTGATATTCTCTTACAGGAGGGTCAGTCTTAAGGAATCTGAAATTAATTAACTTTTGCAAGAACAAAGACAGTAGAAGAGATACATATATACGTTCTAACGCTTTGACTGCCACGTTAAACTTATTTCTTCTCCAGTAATTATATTTCAAGAATTTATAAAAACGACGGGTGAATTTTTCATCGACTTTGAAGCCCTTTTGAGGAGATTTTTCAGTCGATCTGTACAGTAACTTATTTTCTTCTCCTATAGCAGATAGCCATGACAAGTTTATGTTGGTTATGAATCGACTTTGGAGGCCTCTTGTGGCGAAATACGAGAAACTCCGTCGATCCCCGTCGCTCTTGCGTTGCTCCACGGTGAGGAGACAAGTACAGCAATTTCTCGTACTTTCCTCTTCAAAATCTTCGTATAATTACGCGGCTCACGGAGCCCGATTTTGCGATTCGACTCTTAAAATTTTATTAAAAACGAAAATATATTTTTATAACATTTTGAGAGGCAAACTGCAAAATCGGACTCCGTGACGAGCTGCGTAATTACGCTAAGAATACTTTGGAGAAGAAAGCGCGAGAAAATATCGCTTCATCGCTTGAATATCGTCGGTGAAATTGTTGCTGTCCTTTTTTAGCGCAAGAGACGAAAAATTTGAGCTTCTCGGTTTCGCCACCAGATGTCTCTGGTTCGGTATGGTGGACACCTTAAACACTGTGGTGGACACCTTAAACACTGTGGTGGACACTTTAAAAGAACCCCGTTACGTTACTTCCATGTAATTTAGTCGTTTCTGTTATCGACGTTTAATTATCCGGTAACGTCATTTATAATGGGTTGTGTAACGTAGTTTCTCATAAAATGGACGACGATGTTTGCGAACGTTAGCTCGTCGTTCACACGTGGGCCACATGGCAGTCGATGCGTTAAAGCGGCCATAGCAAAACTCTGTATATATACATGTACGTAGATTAGAATTTTGATCATGTTGATCTAACGCAAATCAGTAAATACTGCATCAAACGATCATTTGATCGATGAAACGACACTTGCGCCTAGTTACGCAACTTCTCCATCCATTATTTAGTGATCTATGGTGGAAAAGGGGCGGGCAAGGTTCCATCCATAATTTCGTCACGAGACAGAAACGTTTTACAGAAATTAGATTATTGGAACAATTATTGAACGAATTTTTCTGTTAAAAAAAAAAGAAGCGAATTTCTTATAGGTTAATTTATATAATCGCATGTAATTATATATGTCATGTATGTACATTGTCTGGTACGGTGCGTTTAAGTTAAGCGATGGAATGCTGGTTTTTGTAAATTTTTCTGGTATTTATCATTCTTTGTTTTTTGTTTGTGGCTGAATTTTGTAGAGTTGAGAAAAATTAATTGACCGTTTTCATAAACAAAAAACAATTTCGTTTGTAAAAAGTAGAATTTACTCTTTCCTATTTATACTCTTTAATTATAATTGATTATTTGCATTTAATTTTATACCAAAATAAGAATGGACTGAACATTCTCTCGCTTACTCCGAACGCACCCTTAAATGAAGAAAAAAAAAGAAATAACTGACTTGCAACGCAAACATTAATTTTTAATAAAATCGTATAATAAGTAAAGTTCTGTCCTTCTCGTTGGATCAAGGAGAATTACATATAAGCTTACATAATTAAACAAACGGAGAACAAATTTTACCCTTTCATACGTTCGATAAATATATAGAAATATAATTTAATTAATGTGACAATTATTACTAAGAGGTTGTTGCACATGAAATGTCTTATTTACTCGCAAAACTTTCAGCTATTTTTTAATAAATAAGTTAACTTTGTTTTAACATAGTATTCGATTAAATCTTTATCTAGAACCAATTAGATCTTTCTGGAATCTTTCAACGTTATGTATCTACATATTTTAACTAATTGTGACAGCTATAAAATTTATTTTAGGCGTTCATTGTTTGCACTAACGGACAACGAATTGTTTTGTACTACAGTAGAGCCTCTATATAAGCGAAAAAATGATTTTCATTAATGGGGGAAGATACAAACGCCATGAATCTTGCTTGCCGGAAATATAACGTGATCATATCCTCATCATATTCATAATATTTTCCTAATTAAAATGAGACCAAATACGACGTAATTTGGGGCACTTTTTCTTTTAATAATTTACACGAGTAAAATCCTCGAAATCGAAGCCATAGAAATCTAAGATTTCGACTGTCGAACGTATCACGTGATTATCCGAATAGCACCGAAGAATAACGAAATTACCCGATGTGTCATTTCTCATCCGTTTCCCGCGAAAATTATTACAGTGAAACCTCGGTATAATCAGAACGCTTGAAACAAGTGCATATTTTCCGAATTACGTCGTGCTTGGTCTCATTTTGGTCACAGGTATGTTGGTAAAAGTTTCATATCAAACGAATGAAAAAGAAAAGTTGTATTCTTGCATTAGGATCGTATGACAGATATGTTACTCTTTGTTTACGTCCGGTCGTTCGGAAATTTCCGTCACACGCTACTTTTCTACGTTCGGGAAACTTCGATAGCGGACGCAAAGATCTAAAAGATTCACTCAGATTATAAATATATTCGCTTATATCATATATTATATATTCGAAAGAGGCTTTACTGTAATTATATGCTTAAGAACATCGATGAAATCTTTGATGACATTTTCATCGAACTGTAAGCTTTAAATTGCTACAATAATTTTACGTTATAAAATCGTGTGAGACATTTTGCGTTTCGAAATCGACCAGTAGGTAAGCAACAACCTGATACAATATGTAGTTTCGTAGTCAATTAAATATACATACTCGCAATATCTAATCGATTCGATCACATTGGGCATTTTCGTCGAAATATAAAGGTTTCCATGTAATCTAAGCAAATCCTCGCGATGAAAAACTATTACACAGACTTATTTTGTATAAACACCGTACAATAGATGTAAACAGTTTGTATCATCGTGCGAGTTATACCGTTTGTATTATCGTGCGATATCAAACGGATCAGAAAAATTTTCTTGAAACGGTAACAACGAGGACATTGAAAGGGTTAATAAGTAGTATAAAAATAAGATAAAATAAATGTCATCTGTGATTTATTTTGACCAAATTCTAGATGTCTCGAGCTTTAATGTTCCCCGTAACGTTCAAGAGTTCTCATTTTACAAACATATCACGTGGAAAAGCGAACGGAATGGTGTTTGTCGTGTTAAAATAACCATCCAGTTAAATTTACTTTCCTGGACGATCAATTAACGAAAAATCGAATGATGAAACTGGGACACTTGTGACGAGACCTCGTCACGCGTGAAGAACGATAAAGCGTCGAATGAAAATTAAAGGACAATGGAATATATGTAAATTCGAGAGATAGAATGAACCTATTTAACTTTACATATTTGTAACCGAATAATCTTCTTATTAATAGATAGGTGAGCGAAACTAATCTTTTATTCCGATTAACTACATATGTCACGCATACTGTACCAATTTCATTTGTGACGATTAAAACTAAAAAATGAAGAGAATATAAATTTATAGATACCCATCTCGGTTGACGTTCTTTATTCCCTTGATGTGTCGCTTTCAGGACGTGAATCTTGTAAGTATTAGTATTAATATTTAAATAAACGTCACTATTTTATAACCGTACTATAATTTATATTTTATAAATTACGTTAATATTTTATGTTGCAATTGTACCATGTTATAGTAAGACATATATTTTTTCAGTGAATTTTATTTCGAAACTGCGTTAATAGTTAAATAATTGCAAGTTTATAACAGTGTGTAGTGCGAAGGCACTTTTAAGTTCGTTTTAAAATTCCTGCCAATTGAACAATAATGGCGGACTTGATATGAAGGAAGGTTGGAAACAGTCTGATATTTAATTCAACAATTAATTGATTCTATTATTGAACGAATTAATAAATTAATTGAAGATACACATAATGGAGGTATTAAATGTTATTTAATATATTATTATTATATATTATTTTATTCGTAATTAATGTAAGGGATCAATAATATAAATTATTATTTATAATTAATATACAAAAATTGCAGCAACTTTTGTTATATTAAAATAACCTGTTTGAAAAACAGAAAATTGGAAAATTGAGCGGAAGATTAAACTTGATCTCACGATTGATTTAAAGGCTTTTTTCCTCGAGACTCTCAGCTATCCTTCCGAAGCAATAAGTTTAAGTAGAAGGAAAATGAAATCTATCGATTCGGAATATGAAGAATAAAGCAAACAAAAAATTTATAGGAAGAAATATAGACGTTGACTTAATAAATCTAGATGACGATGATGCAGAGGATACGGGTGTTAAAGATAAAGGTGACGTGACCTGCATTTATTACGATTCGTTAGGTACGAATACTGAATTCGATATCAAACGTTATAAATGGCGTTTAGTTGTGCGTTTTACAAGAAGTAGGTAACTTGTTTTAGTTATAACGTCTTATGTCTATAGGTACGCGAATGCTATGTATTAATACTTCAGAGAGAGGGTTGAGACGTTTTATATATTATAGGAAAATTATATATTTTTTTTTGTTTAAAATTAAAGAATTAAAAATTTCCAAATCTGCAAATTTGTAAATTTTCATATTTCTATATTTCTAAATTCTCAAATTTTACAAAGTTCGAAATTTACAAATTTACCTACCTCATACATATGAAAAATGCTTCTTGTAAAAAATATTTTGTTATCAATTTTAACGAGTCTATGAATAATGATGACTAATGATGACTCAATAATGATGACACCATAGTACATAACTATTTGATAAAGTATCACAAACCGTAGTTAAGTGAAATATAAATATTCGAGACAACTAATAGAGGTCACATTTTAGTTATGTAAGTTTGTCATTGGACATGCACTTTAAATAACTAAAACAGCATTTTGCACTACAGTATATAATCATAAAAAGTATATCAAGATATATAAAAGTAAGTAAGAATTCTAAACTTTTATATACCTAGTATAAGTTAAAGTAAAATAAAAAAGTAGTAAAGTTAAATTAACTTATATACCAAGTTAATTTTTTAAAAATTGAATATATCTACACAAACAAAGCTGAGAACCTCTGAGTGCATTAAAAATGTAAGCAACAGTAATAGCTCTTACGGTCACTGCTCGTTTCCTTTACCTCTTGTCTTTGTTAGTAAATCGTTTTACGTCTTAACAAGAAGGTTTATCACATAATACATTATTGAATCAAATAACCACCTCAACAGCCACATAGACTTCTTTCAAATAAAAACAAATATTAGGTGAGGAACAACTCGTATTATTTTTATTTGTCTTAATAGTATTACAAATATTTAACGTGATTTTCTCCAAATCGAATTTCCATGGTACAAATAAAAAAATTGTAAAATATATTATGATTGTAATAGGAGAAATTTCTTCTTAACTTATGCATAAAAAATTTTCAAGGATAAACATTTGTTTAGGCGTTCTAAGTGTATGTACTACTTCTATAAATCTTGTACAGATTGTGTCTATAAATGCAAATATAAAATGTACGTGTAAAGACAGTCTCTAGAGATGATATAAAACGAAAAGAAGTTTCGAGAGCGAAACAAAAACTTTCAATAGCAGAGAATACATAGGTCATATTGATTACTTCGACTGACGATCTATTATTCACGTACCTATACTATCTAACTTGCCATTGTATCGTGTCGTGTCGTTACCTTTAGAAGCACAAGGTCAGAGATCTAAGGCCATTCGATTGGATTAATTATCGAACTGTTTCTTTTGTCCTCGCACTTTCCTGTCGTCAAACGATTCGCTAACAAGCAGTAATTATACTTGCAATTAGTAAACGTAATTGCACAGTGAAGCGGTGAAATGGAGAAATAAAAAAGAACCAATCTGCATTTATGTTTTGAAAAGATAATTGGTCTGAAGTTGAAAATGTAGAAAAAAACCAACTAATGATTACAGAATATTAAAATGATTATTATCTTAAATTTATATATATTTACACATAATTTCTTTTTGTACAGATTATTCATACAATTATTACTTAAAACATCAATGACATGCTTCGTACGATTATGTCATATCGTATCGTCGAAATAAACATCATTTTTCATGAAATTATGCAAATTTTTGTACCAGATCGTCATTTGTACATCAAGGTAGCATGTTGATCGAACACGTAGGACACTTTTGTCACTCTCAATGAATCGCTCGCTAAAACATGCTATAAAAATGTGTAAAGACCGAAAGTAAACACCTTTCACTGTATTGTTTCTAAGATAACGATCATTTAAACCCTACTATTCCACTGTTCTAATTGAACAAATTAATTTACAATTCATCTTTAAATGTAAATAAAATATTTTGTAATTCATTCAAACAAATGTTAATCAAAGAATTTCATTAATTACCACAGAAATATATCATTGCATAAATAGGTAAAATTTGAAATTAAAATTGTGGGCGTTTGCACATAATTAATAATGATTTAATTCTATGTTAAGGTTATTTTAATATAGATATATACTATTAACGTTTTGTAACATTTCTATGCTGTTACAAGAATAAGTATACATGGACTATTATTATCAGACTAAAATTAATGATATTCAATAATATTAAAAAGCATAAATCAGAACTTGCAGAATTATTAATAGCTTGAATAAACAGAACTTAGAACGAGTGTATAAATTTAATTTATACAATGGCATTGAATAGTTAAACTGTAACTAAACGTAGCTAGATCTTAGACATTTTACGTGGATCTTCAATGGTTTCTAACCACTTAATCTATCGGTGAAAAATTGGTGTTTACTGTTCCCTTGTATTCTGACATATGTACTTTTTTTTAGTACATATTAGCGAATTGCACGTATATATTTTCTTTCGTGTTAACTACGCTTATCTTTTCACAGCCTTATTGTGAAAATATAATTTGAAAGAAGTTTCAATACACTATCTGCATATATTCTGCATATATAATAGATATGCTTCTATAATAGAATTATCTTTAAAAACAAAAATTGCATCGCTACAACTTTGATTACTCTGTCACTTCATACAGTAGAGGAGTATTACTCCAAAAAATCTGAAACAACTGTTTCACAGGTTTCGCTATGCCTATGTACAATTGTTCATATTTACAATGTATAAAGTACAACGCACTGTATTAAAAGTTAATTACTTTCCTTAAAAGCACACTCTGTTCTGTTTTACTGTTATACAAGATCGTGAATCACGGTCGTCGTAGAACCACAAGAAAGATGAACATTTCTTTCTCCAAGATCTTCACAAACACTACCATTATTACTGCACTTGCTTTCATTTGTTAATTCTTGACCAAATCTTACATTCTGGAGTTTTAAATCTATTGAGCTTTCTGTTCTGCACATGGTGCTAACATCCGTATCATCCAACCCCAATGCCACGTCTATGGAAGATTCATTTTTGGATTTCAAATTAAACCGAGAATCATCTATATCAATTACTGATTGACTTTCAGAACTTAGTTTTGGATCTATACAAATTGAATCTGAGGAAGGCAACTGTTCAAGCATAGGTGATATTTCTCTGTTTACTTCTTTGGAGTCATTAAATTTTTTCATTAAGTCTGCCCAAGGATCTTCCAAAAACGATGTCATATCTATGTAGCTAGATATATCAACCTGTTTATGTGCATCCTTCTGATAACCCTAAATGTAAAAGAAAAACATGTTTTGCATCGCTAAATGTTATACGGTAGCAATCGTGAGAGACCAATAGTTAAAAAATTCTGTATAAAATTACCTTTTTCTGACCATAAAATTGTTTACCAGAGTGCTTGTAAGGAGAGTACAAATTATTGAAATTTGTTTTTGGGGTTGAATGATAATTGTTCCTGTAATGGTTAAATCCACCACTACCTGAATTACGATGATTACGACTTCTAGTACCCCGCCAATTACCACTGGGCCTATTTCGTTCTGGTAATGGTGTACTAATATTCAAAGGAATAAAATCATTCCCAGTATTTTGTTTGCCCTCGTTCGTCGACATACACACATAACTATCACTTGTAACATGATTATAACCTGTCCACTTTTTACGATCGTCTACCCTCCAATTACAATTTTGGTTTTGTCTGCTGCTACTTGGCATACTTAGTGGTGACTTTTTCATTTTAGAATTGTGATTTACACTTGCGTTGTTTCATAGAATCTACAAATATTTACAAATACTTTTTATAAACCAATACACTAAAACGACGCCATACTATCTATTTTAAAGGTTAGGTTCAGGCGTCGATCGATATCTCGAAATAATAGCGTCCCCTATATATCGACTTGTCGATAGTTATCGATAAGTGCATTATAAATTGTTTATTATACATTCGTTGTTACATAAATTTTGTTCGTATCAATATTTAGTTATTATTTTATTATTATCAACGACATATATTTTATAAATATGAGCTGTTGCTTTTAGTTATTTTTTTCGTACTTAATATTATTTCATACACGTTCTATATTATATGATTTTATAATTTTATACAACATATATGTTCATAAATATCGCGCGAAATTTTAGTAAAAAGTTCTTTATGCAAAATAAAGTATATTTTATTATTATTTTTATCGTGAGTAAGAATTCTGTATAAGAATAATAAACAAAATAATAATTAATACCATTGATTTTAGTTTACGCTATCTGTAATTGTGTAAATTTTTGAATGTTATTTTCTAATACAAATTATAAACGATTCATTACATTTTACAATACGGTGGTTCCATCTGCAATGAAATTATCGCAGGAAGATAGGGACAGAACGTATCCCCTAGAAGGGAGAGCCAATTGATGACCAATTTCGATTGGCTGTTTTATACAGCACTGTCGTTAGCTTTAAATAAACTGGGTGCCTATTCGGGGTCAGCATCCTTTAAATTTCAAATTTAGAAAATTAGAATGCTTTAGTCATCACCAAAACAAGTATCAAAATTAGATATCCAGGAATTTACAGAATTCTTAATTCTCAAGTTCTACAAATTCTCCATTTGAAAACTAAATTTTTTAATTTTCGAATTGAGAAAAAATTTTGTATAATTAAAGTGCAATTTCATAGATAAGTTGTTAGTATACATAGAATATGCTATATCCTACATTTCTATCTTTCTAGGCTCATCTTATCGATGCCTGCACGATTACCAACATTAAGGTAAACAAACGCATTTCAAAGTCACCGCGCCGGTGCAGAGAGCGCCACCATAAGTGCGCGAGAGCGCATGCGCAATGGACAGTGATGCCTCTGAAAGGATCGAGCATCGCAGACGTAGCTAGTGCTTCGTGTAGCGTGGATAGGCGAGTTTACATCGTGGTTTTGTTCGCGCACGTTCGTCGAGTTTGTGCCCGCAATGGACGGCTTGGTACCTGTTGCACGGCCCGGCGCGGTCCGGTTCGAGTCGTCGTTTTATCGACGTTCGTCGTAATAAAAGAAAGTGATTAATACTCGGTCGAGGATGAACCTGAGCGACCGTGGTTGTTGACGTTTCTCGTGGTGTGACAGTGCTAGCCGCCACCGCTGCCGTGCGTCACGATTTTCGTCGCGTAAAAACAGCGCAGGATTACATTGTTAGCGACGAGCGAAATAATGGGGATCGTGCAAAGCCGTGCCGGCGAGAGCGATGGCGGTGTGCGCGAGGTGTTCATCGGTGGTGTCAAGGGCGGCGCGCCTCATCAATCCTGTCAACCTAGCCTCGGCATGGGAAGTTTGGGTGGACCGCACGCACGGACAGGCAGCGTCCGTGGCGCGCCAAGGCAACCGATGCCCGATGCCGTGGAACTCGAGAGGCGCTTCACCAAAGTGCTGGTGAGTAATACACACACTTTTTGCTCCTCTTCTGCTTCTTCGGATTCCTCTGGCCCCTAATGCACGCATCCGGCATGTGTGTGAAAAAGGTTTGTTTCCAGCGAACTTTCTTCTATGCACACGTTGTCGTACCGTACCCCGTACTGTCACTCTCCTCGAAAAGCACTAGCCTTACGGAACACGTCAAAATGACGTATCTTGCGTTTCTTATTTTACATAACGATACCTTTGTTGAGGTGAATTAATTTATGTTTCGTTTCTTATTTACCCATTGTTGTATCTTCTCATCAGAAAATAACTGCCCATCGAACATTCGTAAGAGTTCGGAAAGTACAATAGAGTTGTTTATCGTTACTATTGATACATCGATAATTTTGGGATATCGTTAAAATTCATGACAGTGATTGAAGTAGATTGTAATGTGTAATTATATCGTACAAATTTGTTTATTGTCGCTTGAAATCTAATCCTGTGTCAACTGTCCTGATATTATATCGTTTAAATTTATTTATTCTTGTTTATTTCCGTATTTAACGCTATATCGATAATATTGTGCAGGCTCTGATAAATTCATGTATAACTATGTATAAATTTGTTATTCAAATTTGCTTCTAGTTCAGCTCAAAAGTTAATCTTGTTTAATATTCTTGCCTAAATTTAAAGCTTAATCTAACCTAACCTGATGTAATTTTGTCATTCGAATTTATTTATTCTTCAAATTACAAGAACTATTCAATTTTAATGATGTTATTGTTCGGTAGGTTAGGTTATGTGATGCTAGGTTTGATAAAGTTCAATTTTATCATTCAAATTTAAACTTTAAATTTAAATTTTGTTATTAATTTGATAATTATTCATTTATATCATAATATTATTAAGATTTAATATTTATTAATTAATATTTAATGAATGATATTCGAATTTGTAATATTAGATTGTTTATACTTAGTGATATAAAAAGTTAGATTCTGTCATTAAAATCTATTAGATGAAATTAAGGTAGATTTTATTAGCCATTATCAGATTAGATTAAGATTAGATTAGATTCAGAAGGACTATAGTTACGGTAGGTTGGATTAGATCACTTTAGGTTTAGATTAGATTCAATTATGTCATATCGGAATTACGTTAGACGGGATTAGATATGGTTAAGGTTAGGTTAGATGGGATTAGATGCGGTTAACGTTAGGTTAGGTTGGATTAGATGTGTTTAAAGTCAGGTGATATCAACACGTTTTATTACTTTAGATTACGTTAAGCTAAATCAGATATTATCAGCATTAGGTTAGGTTTTGTTTGTCTATGATTACGGCTAAATTTTATCCAATCTAATTGCAAACGGAAATAATTAAATTTGAATAATAAAATTGCAAATTAGTTCAAATTAAATGTTATCATGAAAATCTATTGAGATGTGTTTTATTTAAGTTTAATTAGGTTTTGCTACTATATTAAATTAGAATATTACGGTAGATCATGTTAAATCAGATTTTATCATTTAAATTTCCGTGTTCGTTAAATTTAGTCGGTTTAAACTCGAAATATCTAATCCAACTTCAAACAAGAATACTTAACCAACGAAATTACGTATTACTAAACAATGTTATCGACATGTCGATGTGTTAGTACCGTACCGATATTATTGCTACTTATCGATAACACTATCGATAGCAGTAGTTTTGTGTAGTTTCGCCGTGACTCACGTACTTAATAATCCACCGTTTTCGATTAATTATGCCATTATGAAACGCGGCTCTGTAGCAGGATGCACCCGGTGATTTATAAAAGGCGTTTATTTTCGTAAGACAGTATTGTCTCTGTTCGTTAAAATGCGCCGGTGTGCACGATATTTCAGGGAAGCGTGTGTATCGATGCGCATACAAACGACGATTACAAAGCTGTCTTTTGAAGGAGCTTTAGAGGGATCCGTTTACGCCGCAATGCGTGAGCGCCGGGAGTAATAGGATAATAATCGAATCGCGCTGATCGGCCATAAATCACGTGGCTTGTGAACCGTCTATTTAGCTCGCGGTTCATGCTATACGATAGAAATTTGAAGCGAAAGCTTGTACCGTCGAAGATTGCGTCGTAGAAATACGCGATTGAAACTGGTTAACAACGGATTTGGAAACGTGTATACTGTGTATACGACGTACCTTGCACTTTCATGCGTGTAACATTGACATAAAGCTATGGTCGTATTTATGTTTACTATGTTTGCGGTGTAACGTAAGTAATAAGTTGATCGGCATCAATTCACCCGTGGCCACTGATATGTACGTACATGCATATATGTACGTTAGTCATTAATATCTAAACCCGAATGAACTCTTGTCAGTGGTTCTGATGGTACATGGTTCACACCATCTATTTACTAACATCCTTATGAAAAATATGTTTACATTCGAGAAATACAAAAGTGTTTAACTTTCGGAAACTGTTGTCCGTAACTGTAAACAGTTTGCCCCGCGTTGAAAATGGTTGGTTTTACGCGTTGCGTCACTTTTGTCGCAGCAGTATAATATTTCAGTTCCAACTGAAACGCATAAAAAAAATCTCCCGTTTACCAATTCTCAAATCTTCGTGGACCCTTCAGTTATTGACCTATGGAGGATATAAAGTTCAGGAAAATGATAGAACGTTAGTGAAACAGATTTGTCGTAAGGTAGGAAGGCTCTTTGATACAAGAACTCGACGTTCACCAATTTTTTCTTCCGGACGAGAATGTCGAGAGGTCAAATGCGAGAATCAATCTACAGGGTGTCCCATGCAATTGGGTCTTGCCACTTAAAAACTGTTAGAGATCAAATATGTTATACATACGAATAATTCTTGACTTTATTTTTTTTTATAACGCATTCGAGAGCTATGTGCGTATAAACATTTTCTTTTTTTATTTTTATGAATAGAATTTGTTAATACAGTTTGACGGTAAAAAAACTGGGTCATCCGGTATATATCGTTAGAAATTGAAAGTGACAGATTTTCAGCGAGTTTTAAAAACACAGCTGGACCCATTTGCATGAAACATCTTGTACATCGCGTGGAAAAGAGACAGAGAATAGAAAGATACGAACGCCTACATAGAAGCGGCTCTCACCAAATAAGATTCGATTGTGCATCGAAACGACCATCGCGGCAACTACGAACATATCGTAAACAAAGAGAGCCCTTTACGGCTCGCATTAACGTACGGTCATTCGATTCGTTATCCTTGTCCCTTCGCTTTATCCATCGAAAGATTTCCTCGTCTTAGCGTTCGACCTTCCTGATCTCGCTTCTTAAAATCGATAATTTCGATAATTCTGTATCGTGAATGCTTCTCATTGTGTCCGTCTGGCTACTGCTAACCAAACAATTTATTATCGTGAGACTGAAGTATTATTACTGTTTATTTAATTAATTTTCGGTGTAATATAAATTTACAAATTCTCAAATTCCAAATTTCCAATTCAAACTTCCAAATTCTTGCACTCGAAATTTTGAAAATCGCCAAAGTTTCTGAATTTTCTAATCACCACTTGCCTACAGCAATCTACCTGTCACCATATAACACATTTACCCCATTTCGACGTAACGTAGTGAAATTAACGAGACTGTTAAAATAATTCGTGCGTCGTAAAGCGGCAACAGTAGTAGGAGAAATATGAGTACATAATATTTTCAATTTTCATTATGTTATCATGACAAAGCAGTAAATAATTTGACACGGTGCAACAGTTAGTTGAACCTGTATTTTTACACACGTCCAAGTTAAAGGTGCGGCTAACTGTTGTTGCGTTACACCTGATGCTCGATAACGAAGCATGGTGCATCGTTGTAATAGCTTCCTCGTAAATCACGTTGCCACGGTTCTACGTAATAAACATTGAATTTACCCGTCGGCCACAGTGCAATCGAGTTTCCATCTTGAAACTGTAGAAATAGAGTATGTGCCCCAATTACGGAGGTTTTAATACGTGTGTAATAATTAAAAGGTACTGCAACGTGAATGTCATATTCTTGACTGCTACGTTACCCATATACGGTAATTTTTTATTTTAATTTGATTTATGGGGGTAATGCATAAATATGCATTTAAATTTCAGAACGATTAATACAGAGGCAAACTTATAAGACAGCAACAATTTTGGCTTCGCATATATTTGTGAAGAAACGAAACGTGAAAAATGCTTGTCAAAGTCAAGATTTAATGGCCGGTGTCAGCGTGTCTCGTTTCCGGTCACGCCCTTCGTTTAGGATCATAATTCAAGTCAAACTATCATGTGCTCTTTTCAACCTAACTATATGTATGATCGGGTTTTGTCGAATTTTTTTAGAAGAATTTTTTCATTCAGCACATTTATTTATAATAAGTCTAATTTATCGCAGCATACTGGGAAGTACATACGGAAATATGATTTTTATCTGAAGAGCGTCTAGGAAATCTGCTAACAGTGATAGTGATATTTCCAGCAGAATGACTAATTTGAAAAGTACATATATATTCATCGGATTACATGTTCTTTTAATACGTCGATAACGACAATGATTCACGAGATTCTGTTATATGTGCTACAGTATACTAATCTTATCTCGTCCTTTACGATTATTATTACCAGGAAACTGGTATTATTTTTATAAATTTATTGAATCGCATTGTAAAAGTTTATTACAAGTACGTACATAAATATGTTCGTATTATATAATGCTATTAAGTAAATCATACAGTGATTTTATTATGATGTCAGTGTACGTGCTTTTTGATCGCTGTAGATTACTATACATATACAGAGTGTTCCACGTAACACTTGTTACTATTTTTCAAGTACGATAATCTGACAAAAATTAATCGGTTTTCACAGTAATTACAGTTAATATCTTTAGATATGCGACTTTACGGTTATGTAATCATTATTTGTTAATTTGAAAAATGCAATGCATAGAAAATTACAGTTATAAATGTTGAAATCATATTTGCACCAAATAATAAATAATTTCATTTATAACATGACATTTTTTTCTATTTGTGTCGTAAAATAATAAAACTTGATAAGGTTATTTTTAGAATAATAGAGATTATTTTATTGTTAGAGATATTCCCAGTTGTTTCGACGATACAGATTCGTCGAGTGCTTACCTCCGAGACAGCAAAGTGAAAGGGAAATTAGGTATTACAACGAACAAATTGCGGCAATAACTTTTTTACTCGTGTTTTTTCATTCCCTCGATCAGAACCGTGATACATATGTTCCTTAAATCGCTGTCTAATGCATTCGGGTAATGCTGATGTTGCGTATTCCATCTTGGGTAAAACGTAGAATAAGGAGTGGAGGAAAATAAATATTCTTATATTTTTTGAGGTTATGTATGCAAATGGAAATATATGAAATTTAATTTTTTCAAATTTGGTAATTTGAATATTCTAAAGTGTTTGAATTTATAATTTGAGAAATGTTACAAATTATCAAACTTTTATATTTAGAAATTTGGAGATTTGGAAATTTAGAAATTTAGAAATTAGTAAACTGAGTTTGCAGATTGAGATATATTCAAATATTTAAACTCGCAAATCTAATTAACCGTAATCATGTGGCGTCTAACGGATCGAAGTAATATTCCCAACAAAGGCAGAACTTCTAGATTGAAAATTCTAGAACTTCGTTCTATTCGAGATCCTGCCGCATTCTTGAAGGGCTGTCTGGACACGGACATAGGTTTACCGGCTCATAGAAGAGATACGTGTACCCGGTTGCTTGATAGCAACGGCACGATCCTCTCCAAGGGTTTCTCTTCAACCTGAGAATCTTCAACGTTCTCGCAATCGAGGAGCAAACGCTGGCTGACCGACGCCCACTCTTTTTCTTTCTCCTTTTCTTGGTTCATCGTTCTTTACTATTATTCTCCTCTTTCTACCTCTCTCACGATCAGTGACAATACGTCTGGAACGCTGCCAAACGAAATGGTCAACTGTTCAGATTGAGGGATTTTCATGCTCCTCGAGATGTTAGGGCAAAGAGTAGGTATAACGAGAGGCGACACTCTGACAAAGAAACTACTTTTAGAGAGAGACGGAATAATACAAGCAATTTAAATGGCCGTGCCAAATGCAATGGGGGTACGATTTCGACGCGGTGTTCCGAAAAGCATACATAGTGTGCAAGTATACAATGCTTTGTACCTGCACATTCGTCTGTCATTTATTCGTAACTTAGAAAAAATACTAAATATTCAGAAGTCAATATTAGAAATATACAGAAAATTTACGACAAATAGATTTTTAATTATTAGAGGTTAGCTCAAAATGAAATTCACCCGGTTTAAATTTCCCGCGCGTCTATTCAATCAGTTTAAAGGGACAGGCTTTGCCGAGCATTAGTCTTCTTGGTTGTTTTCTTTATTTTTTATTTAATTCTTTTTAATTATAATTTGTAATTTATATTATTAAGTCGTAATTATAATTCATCATTTTTAATTATAATACATAATTTTTTATTAATTTTTTTTTTTAATGTAATTTATAATTTCAAAATAAATTCCTAATTTAATTCAATTATAGTTATACATGAGTGCAGCATATAGGGACGCATGTTTAGCAAAGAATTAAATGCAGAACATGAAAAATAAAAAAAAAAAGAGAAAGAAAAAAGAACATGTCAGTGTTGATAATGCGACCCTCTGGAGCTAAACGATACTGTCCAAGGGCGGAGTTCTGTCTGAAAATATCCACAGGAAAAGATAAAACCGGGGTTTCTATATATAGAGAGGTCTTGCAGCAGTGTTTCTCATGTTGGTGTATCTTTGACGATAAATTAGGGCCGTTCTTAATTAACTCGCCTAAAGATGCCAACATAGAAAATTTGTTATCGTGTTTACTTTCCTGTTCCGCGTGATACATCAGAGTATGTTTGCATAATATTTATACGGGGCGTTGCTGGAGAAATGGTAAATTGTTTAAAATGTTCCTGTGTGCGCCATTTTGAATGAAATGTAAGATCGATGATTAATTTTAGTGATAATTTAGCGTACAGATTAAATTATAGAAAAATATTATCAGGGATAAAGATTGTGGTAGAACTTTTAGATTAATAATGAATTCAAGGGAAAATTTAATATTGATAATGAATTATAGTAAAAATTTTTATTTTTAAATTTAAATCAATTGAAATTTGAATTTATTCAAATCGAAAATTTAGAATTCAGATTAAAAAATTTACAATTCACAATTGTCAGTTTTGTATTTTATGTATTATATTTAAAATATAAAATTTAGTAGTATTGAATTAAAAAAGTGTGTTAATTTCGTACGAAAATAGAATCGAAACTCGAGAACTAAAAGATTGGAAGAAAAAGTTGCGTAATTGGAACTCGACGCAACAAGATCGTTCGAAGCAACAATAAACCAAGATACAAATCTGTTCCGAGCGAATAAATCGCAAGACCGTTGAACGCGAGGGAAATCTAGGGGAAAAAGGGTTTTGACGATTACGTAACCGCATGTCGGAAGATACGAGAGCGACGCAGAAATGCTTTCACTATCGACAGACTGGAAAACGCTTTGGTTGTCGGTAGCGGTGTATTTTTAACGCGGGTCGCAGCCAGACAGCTTTGTGCAATTTGTGCGTACAGCTGAATTAAACCGGCTGGCTGTGAGCGTGCAGCCGCTTCGCGTATGTGCTCGTACAATCGCCATCGGATCTGACGTCCCTAGGGAAAATCTGTCTACCGAGCGTGCAAAGTCATTTCATTCGATGATCTTCCGTTATTTCCACGATCTTTCATTACTTCGTTTCAGAACTCGTATAAATATCATTCTAGCGATTTTCTGATTCAAGAATTTGCTGTTACAGCAGTTTAGGGATCTAGGGATTTTAGATTTAGACAAACTTTAAACTTTAAAACAAATAAAACTTTACACATCTAGAAATTTCTAAGTCCAAGGATTTAAATATTTCGAAATTTGAGAATATAGGGATTTGGAGATTTCTGTAATACAGAATCTAATGATTCATCCATTCTATTCATCGAAAGTGTAAACAGATTCAACCTGCACTCTTCATTAGTCATTTTCGACAAAACGCGGATGAAAACAAAGATTCTCAATGATTCATCAACGATGATCATTATACGTTATGCGTATTTCAGTATTCTTTTCATAAACGGAAGAATATATTAATAAAAAAGAAAGGGTGATCCTTTCTCCAGATTGGTAGATCAATGACTGGTAGTTCACGGTCAAGTGAGAGCGTTTAGGCGCCACTAACAGCTACACGTGTACATATGTAGATACGTATGTGCAGCATATACGTGCTGCGAAGGTGGAGAGACCTCTATTTATGTTGCAAAAATAGCTGTATTCGCACGTGCGCGCCATTTGGCCATGGGCCATTTCGTGTCGTGCACCGGGCTACTTTTCTTTCTCCTCTTTCACCAGAATGTTTGATATACACTGTTAATCCTTTACATTATAACGACTCTTATTCCTGGCGTTATTATAATGAAAATATCAGGATTTTGGAATTCAGATTCAGTAATATAGATCCGCCAATCTTGTCCGTTAAGATTGTCGACGATCGAGCGTCACATTGCGTTAAACACTTTACACAAGAAAATCGTGCAGTTATTCGTCAGCATACGTATGTGTCCATATGTACTCCGGTATGAAACTCGATCCTAAAAGACGCTGGAACACCTACGCAACGTGTACCAAGAAAAGTTCAAAGAGCAATTGTTCTTCGTCAAGGTTGCAAATGCAGAGCCCTTCTAGCAACGATCGTCTTCCTGTGATTACGATGCACATCTGCTGCCCTGCTGTGTTCTTTATGACAGTTCATATGCGCGTGCAATAACACCTACACGTATATGGCCCAATCCGTATACACTCGTTCTCGATAGGCAATTTTTCCGCGGTAAATATCTTGAGAATCATTGTTGAGAGTCTAAAGTCGCGAGATACTATTTCCATGATGAAACGAGTCGATATTTTTAATTATATGATACATGTTCTTTATTGCATGGATATTAAGGAATAATCGTTATTAAATGATACAGGATTATAATACTTAACTATTTGCTTATGGAAAGTATGCGTGTTGAGTAGGCTTGCAGACTTTTCACATCCGTCTGTTCAATTGTTTCGCCATTAGATCTTATGATTCATCGTTCGCGATTATGGCGATGATGCCATTCGTTGGCCGGACAATTTCATAAATAAATCAGGAGTAGTTAAGAAGAATTCTTGTGAAACTTGGTAAAATTTTTGTAGACTATGTATTATACTTTCAAGGATATATTAGCGAGTGTCGTGCAACTACTGTCGATTAGAGATGAATTTTTATCTTTTCTTGGTTTGTTTTTATAACAGATTTAGTAATTTAGGTATTCGAGGATTTTTAGACTCCTACTTTTACATTCCTAAATATCTGTATTTAAAAAGTTGAAAATTTCCAAAGCAGTAAAAAGGGTTGCGTATTGCTCTCTCATCACTGCACACTCTGTGTATCCCAGTGCTCACGAACCCTTCGGCGGGCACTTAATCATCCCATTATCGATTTGAAAGCTGCTCGCATCCAACAGTTGAACTAGAACACCCTGTATATAGGTTTATTGAAGCGTGACGTGGGTGAGGATGTCAGCTCGGTAGATTGCCACAACTACAACAGAGAATCCTAGGCGTGTCACTAACCGGTGCTCGCTGCGTCGCCACGCAATCCCACTGCCACAGTTATTCCAGGTTTTTATCTTTCAGAGACCTTTGTGTTCTTCCATTATAAAGAAAGACAATATAGCACCAGACGATTGCGATGATGTTCCTAAACGAAATACCAAGAAAACGGTCCATTGTGTTGGTCCAGCAACACATAAGTCCACAGTCCACCTAAAAAGTTCGTTGTTTTACTAATACAATTTTACTCAAACAGACTATTCCATCTATTTACGCTTTAAAAATTTTGCTAATGTTTTCATTGGTTTCGACGCGCTGACTGCGAATGTCATATTTAATTTTGATGCAAATGTGTGTAAAAATCGAATTTTCAATAGCATTCGTTTCGTCGATTTCAATGATCTTGAAATATGTTGCCAAGTCCGACATTCTGAATAACTTTTTCCTACGCGCGTAACCTCCGTTTGTCCTTAGTTTCGGAGATGTTTTGAAAATGTTCGGTCCGAGATAGATACGCGATGTACGAATGCCGAATACACTTATGACCGCGTCGCAGATCCGCGCGTATATCTCGAAAACTGTGAGAGTCCGACTGTTACATATTAACAAGTTATTCAAAATGGTGATTTTGTAACATTTAGCAATCATGGAAAGTGGAAAGCCTGCTTTCTAAATAATTACCCCCTCGTTTTTCTTCTTTAAAATTCCTCCACTTTTCCCTCGTTTCTATTACTTCCGAATGCGATATATCAACCTGTTCTCACGTACGTATTATCATTCAAAATCGACTGGTTTGATTTTCACTGCTTATGGACCAAATCGAAAGCAGTGTTTCGTGCTAAGGGTTGGTTCCCCGGTAACGAGCCCGGCTCCACGCAGTCTGTGCACCCTTGTTTCACCCTCGTTTCACCCTCGTCTGGTGTTTCGTACACGCGTTTCCATGTGTCCCCTCGTATATCCATCGTCGACCGTCGCCATCAGGGGCCATAACCTCCCCTAACCTTCGATTCTCCTTGAAGTTCAGCGATCCCAATGCTGAAAACTACGGATGGCTTCGAACCGAATTTTTTAATTCTCCAAAGCTTTTTAAAATCATCTTTTACTGTTCGCTTTTCAAATCTATTCTATTCGCCACGTGCCATCCGACAAGTGCCGGCAACCGGCTCACGCGCCGTAAATTATCGAAGATTGCCGAATCGTTCCGATTGGCTCGGAAACGTCCTAGCGGAAATACGCAGTTGTCAATTTTAAAGGTTCCTTTTTAATCCAAGCAGCTGGATCCATAGATGTTGACGAACCTACGGATTAAAATAAACGCAAGTTCACGGATCCGTTAGTTGCTCGTCTTTTGTAACGAGCCGCAATGACTCAGCCGAGTGCTTCCATAGAGATCATTTAACGCGCTTTGAACCTCTAATTACGCTGTCTAATAATTTTCAACTTTCTTTTTCTTCGTTTTTTATGATGATTATTATAGTCTTTATACGCTCATTAAAGTGCCGTAAATAGTATTCCTGGTATACATATAGTTTTCAGATATTTAATTTTGAAAAATTTCAAATTTACGGGTTTTAAATGTGAAAGTTATTGTTCACTAAATTTATAAATTTGATGATCTGAAATTTCAAAATTCAATCTTTCTTTTACTTCGTCCAATTAAAACGAGATTACCCATAAATCCACCATCTTGAATTCTCCCATAAATATTTGTGACATGTTTAAAAGATGCTCGTTATTTTCATTTGTATACACACTGTATTTGAAATGTTTACGATCGCAAATCACTAACGCGTTTTACAAAACAATAGCACCCGAAGCTCGTTCTATTTATACAGCAACAAATCCCGCTAGCTGTACATGCAAGATGCGATAAAATTCGCAGTGTCGTTTGAAACGATAGTCTCGGCTGGGGTTATTACACGATCGTGTTGTTAAATGGCACCGAGGGGCATCGAAAGCCTCGTGAAGCTGAATGAGAGAGCATCGGCTAAAATTAAGTGATAACGTCACGTGCACTCGTGCCGACTGCATAGTGACATCATCTTTCGCGACTCACGCACGCTTACACTTTTTCTTTTCTAGTTATTTTCTGCCACGCCCCGTCTCTCTCTTAATTGGAAAATTTTTAATAATAATTTGGTGAAATAAGTATAATTTTGCCCTGAAACGTATTTTTCTACATCAATAAAGGCTGATATTTAAATAGCCTCCTGCACCGTTGAGACGTTTTGTATTTCTCTAGTACGTCGCTTCCTCTCATTTTGTTGACCGCTGTTTCCTTTATTTTCCTTTTTCTTGCCTATTCCGTCCTCCCATTTAATCTTGCTCAAGCAAATTCTCCACTCTGCTCTACCTTCACTGTTGCAAATGGGTAGAAAACTCGTCAATCTAATTCTCGCGCGTTATTCGTACGCACAGCGTGAATCCAACTAGCCAATAAGTAACGATGAGTTGGCAATCATTTCGAATTCAAAGATCTGTTAGCTCTTTGGTGTCTTTGAAAATTTGTTAATTTTATTATACGTGCACAATTTCACAGACCGATAAACGGCCCGTGTATTTCGCTAGATATTCGGGTATGGCGTCTATTTTTACAGAGTTGATCATCCTCTGTATCGATGTTCGAAAACTTATAGCCTAGTCTATCGGATACGATACTAATCGGATTATTAACGCATGAATATCGCTGGTTTTCGCAGACACAAGGTATTAGAAACTTTTAGGATACGTTTGGGCAACGTATCCGCAACAAATTGCTATAACCTTCAAAATAATACCCATTATCCTGCCTAACCTGATCATGTATCGTTTTATACACTTTATGACATCAATCTTGTAATCTTCCAATTCCGCGAACAAGCGTATCGTTTACGTGATACGTGTAAGTTACACGTTATGCTTAAATCACGTACGAAAATTTCAGTACATGTTTCTATAGCACTGAAATAAAACGTTTATTTTAATTTTAGTAATTGTATTATTTAATCGGTAGCTACAGGGTGTTCCACGTAAAATTATTACTGCTATAATGGAATCATAAAAATATAACTTGTACCAATGCATTTGTACGTGATAATTTCTCTTCAACTAGATCAAAAGTATCGCGTTATTTTCTACATGTTTTAACATTTTTACCGATTCCGAATGCGTTGTATCAGTTTCCATCGCGTAACGTAGTTATGCTAGAAGAAATACGCAGACATGTATTTCTCGTCAAAACATGCACCTTACCGGAAGGTTTTTTTTTATTAAGATCAGCGTACCCTTCTGTCTGCTAACATTATCGCGGCCAAAGTTTGCTTAATTATGTTCCGTGCTTACCTAACCGGAGCCGCGACTTGGGTTTCGCGTTAGCTAACGTACACTCGTGTGCAACATAGGCTTTCTACGGTTATGGACACGTATGTAATCTTGACCATTCTTAACCCTTTGCATTCGAAAGGTGACTCATTCGATTCAATAATACAATTTGAAACAGGTATTGTTTAACTAAATTTAAATACTTCAATTTCTTGTTTTCTAAATTTGTAGAATAAAATTTGTAAATCCACACATCCCCAAAACAAAAAATTCCTACGTCTCATATCCCTATATCTCAAAATCTTCAGTTTCTAAAGTCCCTAAATTCTCAAAATTGAAAAAATTCGTAAAAATCAACGAGTGAAAGTGTCGCTTCTCCCCTAATTGTCATACTTCTTGTAGAGAAACCAGATTTGTTCTTGACTGTACGTACAAGCAAACGTTGCGTTATTTATCCTAATATTTATTATTGTTCGCTGTCGGATCGCTATCGTTCGTTTTAATATACCTGCCGGCGACTTTCTCCGATCTTTCTGGCTCGTGAGAATTTTATCTGACACGAGGAATCGGATATCGGTCCATGTCAGGTGTCGTTCCGCGTGAAGCTGTGAACATGCAGAGGAAGTGGTCCAAATATGGCCTGCCACTTTTAGTTGTCGACATATTTACGAAGTTGTTAAAGATTTTTTCAGATGTAACATTCTTAGAAATACCATTTGATATTTAGAAGTACCATTATGCTTAGCAATGTCATTCTATTATACGTAATCAGACCTTTGGAAATATTGTTCATAATCAACATAAAGTTTTAGACACATGTCAATATCTGTAACGGATCTCGTCATAATATTCTAAACGGTCACGCGTGGGAGAATGTTCGCGACGTTTCTTGATCGACGCACTCTCGAAATCGAATATTCCCGAAATCGCGCGTCTTCAGAAACCGTTACTAGGCGCCATATTTTGTTTATATTCTGGCCAGTCTCCTCGCGACCCTCGTACACGAAGGATCTTGCGCGTGACGTCATGCTGTCTCATCTCCGCATTATGCGAACTTCTTTGTCAATCAACTGCCATTGCTGTTTTCCTCAACTGTATGTATCTTTGTAAATAGTGTTTCATATTGAAGACCAGTTTAACGAAATCGTGTACAACTTACTATTTAACCACACCCGGTATATAATGTTCGTGTATCAACTGATGTTATTTCCTTTTGATCAAATGTATGCTCAGTGAAATTTTCATGAATGAAACTTGAAAGTAATTCAAACGATTTCGCTTATACTCACCAGTGTGTGTAATATGTAGTAAGATTGAATTATATGAGTTTATTAAATTATCCGTGAAACCCAGGCAGTAATTTACGTTTCGTTTCTTCGCGGATCGCGTTCGTTAATTAACGCCATCAACTAGAAAAGTGGGCCGCGAAAATGTGAGAAGCATCATCGGATCTCGCGGCTTCTTTTCATCTTTCTTTGTAATTTCGACGTCGCAAATTAGAGAAATCGTATGCCAAATCATCTCTTCCCTAATTTGCAAACAAAGAGATACGTTATTTGCTATTAGGTGCCGGATACAGTTTATTTATGGGTTTATGGAATTATGATGGAAAATTCAATAATCGGAACTTTCTCGAAAATTACTGTAATCTTACAGAACGAAGTAATTTTCATTTATTTTTTTAATAATTCTCTTAATAGATTATATGTCAGTAATGGTCGTATTTAGAAGTTTAGATATTTCAATTTTCACATTTATTAATTTACTACGTATTGTTTAATTTTCCGATTTTAAAGCTCTAAACTTACCCTGTAGAATCCCTACGACTGAAATGTAACGTTACCCCAGAAGGATCAGTGTTTGAAGGACGAAAAGAACATTCTATTCTCGTTCCAAACGTGCATCCGGAATGTACGGAAGTGACATTTCCTTAATCGTGAGTCAAGTCCCAGAAATAATCTACTGAGAAACCGCTTTATGCTTCATTTTTTCCTTTAATTACGAGTTTCTTAAAATATACTTGAAGGAGCTTTCAATCACATTATTTGTAACAGATCCATATACAAACATATTATATACAAAATTATATACAAGCATTAAAAACAACCTGACTCGTTCCATAATTTACACGCCGTTTTATTTATTTTTCTTCTATTCGGTTCACTCGAGCGTTCTATTAGTTCACGATGATTAACGAGCGTACGTACTAATTAATAGAAGAAAGAGTTCAAATTGTAGTATAATCGTGTAAATTTCAGCGGACAAGTAGAAAGCGACCTCCAGTCGATACCTCGGAGCTGTTTCGCACAGGAAGCAAACTTTTCCTTAAAAAATCTATATATCGAGTGGACGTACAATATCCCCCTTTTATTTTCCTTCCCCTTTACGTGCAATATCTATTTATAGGAGGAAATAATGGAGGGGCAAAGACAACTGTACGACCGTGCAACGTTATATTCGATTTGATTAGGTTCGTTGAACCTGCTTTTTACTTTGTAATTGTACTCGCTTCTGTTATGGTATAATCCTTCCGATGGGCAGATTAACTGCCCGGCGAAGATCTCGGGCAATGGGCGTGCAGTGGGTCGTACGATGGGAATCAAGATACCGAAACAATATTTCTAGTCATTGAGGTTAGGTGAATATACCCGCGTGTAAGCGGGATTTTACCATGTGAACTCTGTGTAAACAACATAAATATCTCGTAGTTCGATAAAATCTTGTATACGAGAAAAGTCTGTTCGAGTGAACCTGGCTTAACTATATGAACCTTCTAAAGAGAATCGCTTTCTACGATTGATCGTCTCGGGAATTTCTTTTTCTGTTGTCGACCGCACTGGCGCCGTATCTATGAAGCTTTTATGGGATATTAAACCGGCAGAGACTGTGGTCTTGTTACGATACCATCCTCACGAACTGGAATTGTTTTTTTCTCTTTGCAGTTACGTACTGATAGACTTCCGGAAGTTCGATCGAACATATGACATTTTGCTGAGTGCAATTATGCCAAAGGCTGTTTTGGACATTTGGTACTTTAGGATTTTTATAAATAATTAATATATATAATGCAGATTATTAATACATAATTATTAATGAATAATCTGCATTCATAACAAGTTGTAAAGCTCTGTACTAAATACCATAATTATATTATTCCTTCTCTGATTAATATGTATGACAACAATTTAAATGCCGATCACACAATCACTCACGAGTCCAGTTAGAATATACGATGAACTTTTTCATCGATCCAATAAATTACATTTCCCAAGATCTAATATTTGATTTAACATCACGGCAGTAAAATCGTTGTACACATGTAGGAATTAATTACGATTCCGATAAGAAAACATCGTGTCAAGATAACGCGTTAAGTATTACGGTATTAACCCTTAATTACCGCGGTTTTGAAGTGTAACATGTATTAAGTGTTATATTGGTTTTTAATGTGTAATCACTACCTTTTTATCTTTTCTGTATCATTGTTATGTAGCTATTAAAACGTTTCTTGTATCAGATCATGTTAAACACCGATTAAATAGATTATTTAATCAACATATACTGCGCATGCGCGTTAAGGTTATATACTGTACTTTATTCAAAATTTTTAAATGCCCAAACTTTTCAACTTTTAAAAACTCTGTTCAAACATTTCTTTAAATAACAAAAAATTCTTCGATTTAATTCAGTATTCTTTTAACAGCAGCATACTGGAACATTTTTTTTTTATTTACAAAAAGTCTCCCTAGTTTGCGGGAGGGCAATTATTTAACGATTACTGGAATATAAAACATAGAACCAGACGCAGCTCCTAGCGTTACACGCAACGCTGCTTCAGAATAATGAAACTCGTGTTTTTAGGCCAAGGGTCACCGGAAATGGAGATTAGAAAGGGCGTCGAGCATTATGCGAGGTTCAAAACTGAAAATTTTATTTTCAATACCTATATCATCCATATTAAATCGACATGTTTTAAACATCAGTTCATTTCAAATAAATTCATCACATTTCACAAGATTTATAAACAATTTCAAGCATCAAATTTTTATTTCATATTCTAGTTACCGTAAACTTATTTTTTCATACTAATAACAAATTAAAAGGGACTAACAAGTTCCCTTCTGTCGTGTACTTTTATGTTATCCCTGAAGCAGATATGAATCATAGGAAAATTTATGAGAACTATATGTCAGCACGTACGTCACCGTTGTCATGTAGCCTATGAATATAAATATGAATATTGTTAACTATAGTCACTCTCGTATACTTCAGTAAGAGTTTAACTAATGAAAACAGCATCTTTAAAAAAATTTGGATAATAATTTGGCCGCCCACAGCGCACCCTACATCTAACCTCGTTTCACAAAGAGGTTAAAGAACGTAAAACGAAGCAGACAAGTAAAATGGCTGTGTCTCAAAATTTTCCGAGGTATCGGTGAAAAACTCGGAATATGGATACTTGACACTGGCCAGACTTAAGATCTTGCATTTCAATCAGTCCGCGAGATCGTCTTTGGGTCTCGTATCGCCCGCGGTCGCGCATCGAACCATGACAAACGGATCGTTTCGCAATCATCGGTGTTCAGAGCCAGTCCGGTTCCTTGGGCCGTAATGCAATCCGGGGCAAATGTAACCCAAGGATTCGTCGTTTATTATGTTAGGAATCCGAGCGCGATTTTACGAGGCTTCTTACGGGGCCCCTCCCCGTGGACGCTGGTGTCCGCAACCAGGTAATAACACGATTTAAACGAAACGAATGTGCTAACCTTGTCTGATTAAATTGCCGCGTTAAAGAGCCACGGGAAAAGAAATTAGACTGATAAATGTAGACACGAAATTAATTTTATTTTGTTATAAATTTGTGGCGGAAGAAATCACGCATAAAACTTGATTTATTACCTCCTCGAGATAAATTGTAGCTTGGCATAGACCTTTTCTTGATAAGCTATCGAATGATCACAAATTGAGTGTAATTGTGCTTTTTGCTTGATACGAAATGACAAATTTGCTTGGATAAATCTGGAGATAATATCGATAATATTGACAACTTTTGGGGAAGATAGTCCTCGACACGTCACTCGGTATTATCGATCACTGGACTTTCGGATACCGAAAACATTGGCTCGAGTCGTTTGCTTCTTTAAGTGCACTTCGTAGAGAATTAAGGGGGACGTCACTACGAAGAGGAGCTTTTAACTCGACCAGTGCGGGAGGAATCTGGTAACACTGGTTTGTTTCGCTCTATTGCAGTGATGTTCAAGAATTTGCTCTCGTGGCAGCGTTTTTATCGCCCGTGGTGATATCGTACAGCCTCCTCTAACCTCGATAAATAAGGGTAGCGTCTGACCGCATAACATGTGTAAAAGTAGACACTGCGCGATTCCTTATACTATAAGAAAAAATATACACTAAAATATTCGGCTGAGTTTTCAGAAAAATTCGAAGATACTGCGTTCCTTTGCTGTTATGACAATGTTGTCTTCCGTCGAGCGAAGTAAACGCGTATTGTGTTTGCAAATAATGTCTGCGCAGCATGCGATGCTTGCGGCTCGAAAGAAAAACACGATCAAAATTTTCAATGGAAAGAATTTTATTTTTTCGGTTGCGAAATTTCTGAAATCGTTGTCCAAGTTGTCGGGTGCATAGCTGTACTAATTTACCGAAGCATGCACCCTCGGTAATGCGTTTCGACTTTTCGCTTCCTTAACCTCTTAGGTGCGACGCGCCACTATAGTGGCTCACTCTACTGACTCATTCGCTCACCGTACTCTGCCGTTCAGAGAAACAGCCCGCGCAAAATTCAGCCAGGAGATTAAATGCGTAATTAATTAATTTTTCTTTAAAATTGCTATTTTGTACATGTATACCAACAAGGAAGAAATTGTACAGACACGTTTCGTAATGCGTATTATTTCATACGTTATGTTCATATATTGGAAAGCTTGCAATTATAAGTAGAAAAGGAAACGTACGTACGTGTACTCAAGTGCAACGTAGCATATCTAGATTCACAAATATCAGGATTCCCAAATTTCTAAATTTCTATTTTCTAGATCTCTGAATATCAAGATTCCCAAAAAACTAAATAAAATCCTTAATTGCCAAATCCCCAGATTCCTTCTGTAATATTTCAATAAAACAAAAGGATAATTGGCAAAGCAACGTTCACACAGGTTCAACAAACCGAATCGAAACTCAAGCTGTTCCAAATGATCAGAAACCGTAACTGTGCAAACATCACCTTACCTCCGGAAAATTACTAGCTTTTCCTTATCCGGCGCTAATAAACAGCCGTTGCAAAATGAAAGCGGTTTTCATACTTCTGTTACATCGCTGGAAATTGTAATTCATTCTCGTTATCGCACGAGAACGTACATTTTCTTGCAACGAGCAAAGAACCGTAAAGAAAAAGTCATCGAACCGAGATTACGTAGACGAGTTGTATCGTTATCTTCGAAAGATCGATAGGAATTGATTTAACCCGTTAACCCGGTCATTTTTCGATCGTGAGAAAGTCATTTCCTTCATGGAGAAACACCTGATTCGGGTCGAACGTGATCGAGTCGCGTGAAACGGCATGGACTCATTTTTAGACGGGGATTTAGGCGAAAACAAAAAACAGTAACGATAGTTGATTGACGAAGTGCGCGTAACACGGAGATGAGAAAGTATGACGTCACGTGTGAGCTCCTGCGCGTACGAGCGTCGCGAGGAGACTGACCGAAGGATAAACAAAATGTATTGCGCATAGTAACGGTTTATGTAAACGCGCGAATATTCGGCTTCGAGAATGCGCCAATCAGAAACGATGTGAACATTCTCCCACGCGTGACCGTTTAGAATATTCTGGCAAGATCAGTTGATATTTCGTATTTTCGTTATAATTTTTTTAATAAAGTGTTTGAAATTCTATACAGATGCAAGATTATTGTTTTTATGGATAGAATATGTTAATACAGTTTAGCCGTACAAAAGTGGGACTCCTTGTACGTGTAAATATGTACGTATATCGCGAATAGTGATGTCATGCACTCGTGGCTTCCGCATCCGCTGTTTGATAATTATTCGTCGACTATGCTCGTCTTTAACGACGGTTGCGTGTACTAAGGCATAGCTAAGAATATTATCGTTTACTTGATTTTCTTCGCAATCATTTATAATTTATTATCGACTAACTGACATACTGTCTGCGTCGTGGGTCAGTTTAGATAAATTATATTTCTGCATGTCTTCTTGTAGTTCTGACTGTATATGATTAGCATCAAAATTATATATTATTTTTTTTATCGTTTCAAGATTTCAGTTCTTTGAATCTATAAGTTTGAATATTGGTTCAGTTTGGTATTGAAGATGCTTTGTGAACATTGTAAACTTTGTTAATATAATTATCGTGAAAACTTTTGATCATATATGAAAATACGTCGAAACGATGAAAGTGAAGGCCACTCGATAAAGTCAGCAACCCTCCCTCGGTTCTTTTTCACGACCTTTGTCGATGACATTCATTACCCTAATGAGAACAGTTCAAACAACGAGGGATACCATGAGATCTCAGCGTTTGCATATTCGACTAATTAGCGGTCCACCTTAGACAAAGGGGAATTAATTATTTGTTTAATTCAAGTTGGTTTATTCCCTAAATTTAGTAATTTTGTTCATTACTAATGAAATATTTAGAAATTGCTCAAATTATCATTTTTTATACTATACTATTTTCAACAGTGCAAATTTAAAAATTTTATTTGAAATCAGTGTAAATTTGTACAGTCATTAAATTGAAATGATATTCAAATTTCGCATTAAATTTAACTAAATCGTGGTTTTATTTTGTAAAAAGGGGATAAAATGAAGAGAAAATGTAACTGTAACATGTCGCATATCATAAATGTCGAGACATTAAAATGCAACTTTGATCTTTCAGGCTTCAATGGATTTACCTCCGGACAAGGCAAAACTTTTGAAGCAGTACGACAACGAGAAGAAATGGGACATTATTTGCGACCAAGTGAGTACATCTATATACTACATACATATAAAACAGCCTTGTCTATACATCAGCATTGATAAATGAAACTATTTATAATATAAGAATTTTACTTCCACTTTTAACGAATTAACAATTATTTGTTTTATTAACGACTCATTTGTTAGCAACAGATAAATTCAAAGTCGACACGGTTGAAATGAACTTGAAAGACACATGGCTTTTTTTTTTCCAAATTTTTAAATATATTTCTTAAATGTTCAAATTTCCAAATTTTCCAAGTTCGATTGTACGCTCAAACTGAAATTTTCTTCGTCCTTCAACATGTTCTTTTCGAAAGATATTGTACCGTACGAACAAATGATCGATTAAAAGAAAGAAAGAAGTCGACGGAGGATCGTGGGACGATTTATAAAGCCCGGGTCGTGTACCCGCATTCATTGGTCGGCGAGGAATTGAACGGATACGAAGCGGGCAAAGATCTCGGAACGCGCCGATTAACAATAAGTTCGTCAAGTTAAAGGCCGATTACGTCATTCTTATAATTCGTTACAATGGCAGTCTGCTATCAATTTCGCGAGAAACGTTTATGAATGACAGCATGAAAAATTTCACGTACCGCAACAAGATCTACAGTTATTCGCATTAATATTCGTACACGGTGCTATTCCTTCACATTCTCAAAATAATTACATTAAGATTCGACACAAATTTTCCATACGGATTTCTCAATACAGATATAGAATTTTTAAAAATGTAGGAATTTTTAAATGTATTCAAAAATTTGAGTTTGTAAAAATTTGTGAAAAATAACTTATAAATTCTTATGAAGAATGTTCATGAGTCTCTTTGAAAGTGAACACGAAAGATTATAGCTTCAGTATAATGCTACTTAGGCTGCAGACATTTAATGAACGAATGCAGTATCGTCGTCCAGACATATATCGTCCGTAATGGCGTACACGCGTCTGCGGGGTTATGCTTAAATGGCTTTAATCTCGAGTTTAATCGAGGGCGAACGAAAGTGTCGTCGAGAAAGACACCTCTTTAGAGCAGTCAAGGATATGGATTATGAAAGACTCGTTAAATGTATCTCAAACATACTTAAAGCTTTCTTGAAAAATTTGATTAGATACAGTGAAGTTTAAGTAAAAAAAATTAATATTATCTCTTGTGTAAATCATTGACTATTAACTAAGTCTCTAAATTGTCCACTGTAATATTTTTCTGAAATATTACATATTTCACTTTATTATATTCTAATATGGTATATATTTCATCTTATTTTTTTCTAAGAAGTATTTGCAGTAACTTATTAGTATAAAGTCCTCGTTCGTTTTAAAACGGTTTGTTTAATAGATATAAAACGCTTCAAATTCCATGTAAATATATTCTGAATTACATCGTATTTTGCCTCATTTTAATCAGAAAAATGTTACAAATATGTTAGTAAAAGTTTCATAATAAAAAAGATGAGTTTTATTCTTTCATTAGGATTGTTCCACCGATATATTATTGTTCTACGTTCGGACGTTTCTGCCGCTCGTTACTTTTCGGCAAACTTCGTTCAATGTCGGAATTACCCGACGTAAACGAAAACTCAGGCCCGAAAAATTCGTTTATATCCAGACTTTAGTACATGATTGAAACGCTTGAAATTGCAAGTAAATATGTGTTGAATTACGTCGTGTTTGGTCTCATTTAAGTCAGGAAAATGTCGCAAATATGTTAGTAAAAACTTGGTAATAAAAAAGTTTTATCCTTGCATTAGGATTGTGTCACGAATATGTTACTGTTTGTGTTCGGTCGTTCGGACGTTTCCGTCGCTCGCTACGTTTAGCGAGCCGGAACTACAGTGCTTCCGATATAAGCGAAAGTTTAAACCCCAAAGATTCTCTTATATAACGTTTAAGTCGACTCGTATCAAAATGTCGAAGGAAAGTGCTTTGAATAATATTATTAAACGCGAGATGAAATCTTTTAGAAAGCTTCTGCAGCGGAATGGTTTAACGCATGCATTAAGTCAGTTCTCTGTTCCGGAATAGCGGAAGAAAAAGCTACAAAAGGGTCCCTGTAAAGAGTTCAGCCAAGGTTTTTGCGGTTTAGGTGGACCACTTGCCTCGTTAAACCGAGAAGAGCCAAGCAGTTAGGGTGGAACTCGTCTCGAGTGGAAATCGCTCCCTTTTCTCGTTGCAAGCTTCGCTAGAAAGAATGGTAGAAAAGTATTAAATGGATTTGACGAGTCGTCTGGATCGACGGGAACAAGATGCATGAACAATAAATGACTCAACAACCGGAATTTATCGGGGTTATTAACTATTCTTTTATTGCAACAACGGGTTCCGGCTGAAATTCGTTCCTAGTCTCATAATTAGTCTCAGATAGTACGGAAGGAGAAATAAATGAAAATGAACGGTTTGGGAATTAAGACTTCTTCTTTCAGAATAAACTTTTCTAACGAACGTTCAGTTTAGTTTGGCTGAAGAAGGAAGTAGATTAACGGAATATTGATTGGTGAAGTTTCATGGGTGAATTCTTTTATTTGTAGATTTTTATTATTTTAACGAGAAGTTGCTAGACAAATTTAGTTTATAGTTTCTATACTTCTAAATTTATATGAGTTAAATGTCCCAGTGGTCAAACGATTAATGCCGCAGTTAAAGTAATTGAATTTTTTTTTATATTTAGACAGTGTAAAATTATAACTAAAAAGCGAAACGAGCATCGAAGATCAATTTATACGAGTTGATGTACATATAATATAGCTGCGGTTTAGTTTGGCGCGATTCGACCCGATATAATTTGAATCACTAGATCTTGCGTGTTCACAGATGTTTCAGATGCGACAAAGTATCGAAGACGCCGTTGCACAGAATCTGTCGATGAAATAGGATATTCTCGAGGTGATAGGGTTGTCCGTTTGAGTCGTCATCGATGGTCCGTAGCGATTTTTGAATAGGCCTGTAAGGCATGTGGGTAACACGACACGGATGTAACGCAAGCCGTGCTATTATACGATACAAGAAAGCGGGCCGCAAAAAAAGTGTACAGCATCCCTCTTTCATCAGAGGGACCGTACACACGTGGTTAGGACACAGTAGCGAACTCAAAATTTTTCTGTCGATCGACGTTCATTTATTTTCGTTAAAAAGAAAGTGGTTCGAATATGAAAAATAAATTTAACAATCACCCAGTAACATTGATGCATAGTTATGAGAAGAATAGAAAGAAGCTGTCGTGGGAACGTGCCACATGAATCGAGCCCAGCAACAGTGTAAATAAAATGATGAAGATAAATCTCGCAATGTTGAACCAACATTTACAGTAATTACAAGAAAAAGAGCATCTTTGAAAGGAATTTACCGTTTCGCGTTCCTCGGCAGAATTACGGGACGAGTAACGATGATCCTTTGAGAGCCGTATTCACGCGAGATGAAAGTGTATCCGAAGAATGAGCCCACATGCGTGAAATTAGCCAAATTAGTGGCACAGCCACGCATTCACGCAGCCAGACACGCATTTAGGAAACCGTGGGATATTGTTCTACGTTATACGAGTGTAGGAAGCTACTGTAGCCTCGCCCATTAAAGCCACCGAGCGTGGAATTCCACACACCCTGATTACAAAGCCATTCGTTTGTATCTGAAATTTTGAAGCTGCGACTCATCCTTCCAAAGGACCGTATAATTTTATCTGCTATTTTACGCGCCTTTCATATATAGTATCCGAGCTGTTTATTTTGAAAGTGGGATAAGCCCATTTTTCGGTACGGTTTTTTTACGTTCCGTCGTTCGAACGTTTTTGTCGCTTGCTACTTTTTTATGCCCGGCAAACTTCGTTCAATGTCGAAACTACACGATGTAGGCAGAAGTTCAGAGTCGAGAGATTCACTTATTTCTAGGCTTTATTAGAACAATCATTTTTATTCAATCGCATTTAGACACTTCATAGCAGTTTACGATTTTGAATGTCAGATGTATCACGTGATTATCCGAATAACACCGAAGAGAAACGAAGTTGTCCGACGTGTCACTATTCGTCCGTTTACCGCGAAACTACTGCAGTTAAATCATCGATGTAAAGGAAATGGTTTAAACTACGAATGTGTTCTGAATTGCGTTGTGTTTGGTCTCATTTTAATCAGGAAAATTAATGAATTTATTATTGTAGTCGTTCATTAAACTTTTATTACGGCATTAGCACTTTCATAATTTATATGGTGTTGATTCCAGGAAAGGGTACAAGCGAAAGATCCACCGTCGCATTATTTAGCAAAATTACGCACCTATCTGGACCCAAAAGCATCACGAAGCCATCGAGTATGTTCCATTTACTTTTATTTATTTGTATTCCTTATGTGTTCATGTTTTCGTCTCCTTTATGTTATTACGCGAATTGGAACATAGAGTATCGTACTCAAATCTGCATTCTTCGTTGTACAATTAGAAAATCATTTATTTAAACAGTTTAAAAAAAAGTGCATTAATTTATCAAACACAGTGTAACATAAACATAAATGAATATTTTATCAATAAATTATCCACGATGATCATTCATAACGATGTGTAAATTTGACTCGGTAAACAAGAAACAAAGTTTCTAATACGTAGTTTTTATAAAGTGATTCTCTAATTGTTTCAGCCGGTAGAGGAAGTAATGTCACGGTCTCGTGCTCATAAATTGACCTTACCATAATTTTCATACTTCTAAGACAACTATGTACCATATAATTGTCGTCAAATACATGTGTTCTTCCGATGTATCACGTAGATAGCGAAGCAATTTTGCATTGAATACAATACAAGCAGTCATTAAATTAACTAGGTTAGATGTACCAATTACACGTGTCCCAATTACTGACACTTTGTATTAAAATTATCCATATAACAATTGTTGGGATTTCGAAATGAACTCTGCGACTTTCAACAAATGGTTAGGATAAAAATATTAAGAAAAATCAGATTTTATAAAAAGTAAGAAAATTGAAACACCATCTTCTACCAGCTGAATCTTGAGTACAAAAAATATGCTTAAAGCGATACGTTTGGTTCTCGGGCTGCAAAAAGTTCGTTTATTTTCTGTTCGTTTTTCACACAAGTTACTTGGAACGACGGATACTAATGATTATACAGACGTATCGTTTTTTCACGTTCTTCCAGAAGAGAAAAATGGTCGGAGAATCAACATCGACGCAAGTCCTGCGAGATCTGGAGATCTCCTTGCGCACAAATCATATCGAGTAAGTTATTTTAATATTGTTGTTATTAATAATTGACTGAACATGGTGTTTGAGTTACAAGAGTATTAGAACATAAATAATTATAAAATTTGTTATATGACAATTTATTAATGGTCTGAACGTACATATTTTAAAAGATTAATTATCTACCACTTACTTCCCCGTTCACCCTACCACAGTGCACATAATTCTCGAGTAACCCTTCACGTCATTAAATAAACATTTCAGGTGGGTAAGGGAGTTTCTGGACGAAGAAAATCAAGGCCTGGATGCCCTCATAGACTACCTCAGCTTCAGGTTACAAATGATGAGGCACGAACAACGTCTTCTAGAATCGCACGCCAATTCCGAGGAAAAATTACAAACCGGTAACAATCTAACAAAACATATTCCGATGTATACAACATTTACTTCTTTCAGATTCACGACGTTTATGCAAATTAATCCTCCGCACTCCAGAGGCAAACTTGCTCTTGGTCCAACGCGGCAACTCGAGAGGTGTCCGAGAGTAGTATCTCGAAGTAGTCCCTAATCGGGAATTAGACTCCGACTTTGACGTTAGTCCGAACTTGACAGTCGTGTCAACAGGGATATTGCTTTCAAAGCTTTTGTAAAAGTTTGCTTTTAACTAAATGTAAAAAGTTTGGTCGACCAATCGAGAGAAGATTTTCGCCAGACTCGTGATTGAGCTTTTACTTTGACCACTAGTTTCGATGAAATTCGATCAAACGGAAAGCTACGTGTAATTCTAATGGAAGATAGGAAGGATTGCAAGGTTTACGGCGATAATTGTTTTATAAAATGCCCTACAAAGAAAAAATACAGGGCTTAATATTTAACAGATTATCTTCTTTCCGATGTGAGGATACAAATATTAAAATATAGCAGTTTCATATGTTAATTTGTAGGTGGAATCATTTTAAGTTAGCTGGGAGAATTTCATCGAGTACGCGGAAAATCGTCTCGAGTTGCTGGTTCAGCCGAGCGAAGGCCTCGAGTGCAGAGGGTTAACTTTTTGAACATCACTTAAATTTTTACAGACACATCAATTTTTAGAAACAGCAATTTTTACGTAAATCTGTTACTTATTTTATTCGAAATCATTTTGTGTCACAAATTACAAATAATTGTTATCACATTATAATTTAAGTATGTTTAAACAACTGTTTAATTTTAAGTATGATTGAATAACGATTGACGCGAAAAGAACGCGGAATTTTAGACACCTATAACTGTTGAATCATTACATTCCAAGTCTTAAAACCAGTATTTTTAGATTTACTCGTCGAATAGTATCAGATTAAATAAACAGAAGATTTGCGTTCTTCGAAGCGAAGTTTATCTTAAAATTGTTGAGTACATGGAGTTTCTAAGAAGTTTAATTAGAACGTGTAACTAAGAAGTAATAATTGAAATTTAATAGAATTTAATATATTAGTGTAACACGAAAAATGTAAATGTATAATCATTGGGTCACTTGGTACAATAATTAGAACTATGTGTACGAATAATTAACATATAATTTTTGTACTTTGACAAACAAAATAGAGGGTAAGACCACCCTGTTATAAGTATAGAAACATTATCGAGGACACCCTGTATAATAGTAATTATTTTGTAGCTGGTTCCGGTGACACCTCACCCTTAAATAATGGCTGCCTGAGGCCGCCCATACACGAGCTCAAGGATAGTCCTGGCGTTAAAAGGAGATCTCGGCACGTGGCGCGTCTCAACATGGGCGAAGCGAAGGATGACATTCACGTTTGCATATTGTGCATGCGTGCCATCATGAATAACAAGGTAGAATATTTACGCGTATGGGAGAACTGGTACAAGGACTGCCAGCGACGAAGCGAGAGGACCATATTAGTTGTTCATACCACAGTTGAAAGAAGGATATTAAGAAATGGACATTTTTCGACCTCCTTATGAACAGAATTCTTGCAGGACTTTCAACACTGACTTTTCAAGACAAGAATTTTGTTAGCGTTTATTTCATTTGCGACGGGGAGGTTGCGAAAAACGGACGCTATAGGAAATAGGTTAAAATTAAATAAAACTATTATTCAATTTTAAATATATTTTCACAGAAAGATCAACTTTTCTATGCAAAAAGCATACACAAATTTCCAAATTTGTAATTCCAACGTGTTTAAATTCTCAAATATCAAATACCCAAATTTCCACAGTCTCAGAATTTCAAATTCCCAAATTATCAAATGTCTGAATTCCTAAATTTTCTAATTCATGAATAAATTTGATATACAAATATTTTGCTTAATTTATTTTAAAATTATTTTAATTCTTCAACCATCTTTCAGTACGGCTTTAACATGGTCATACAACACCGGGAAGCAATCAACTGCATCGCTCTAAGTTTGATGCACAAAAGTTTAAGGTAAACGATCACTTACCTCTTTGTAAACAATAAATTTCTACTTCTATAAAATATCAGTTGTAAAATATTGTCTTTTTCTCGTTTCAGAACAAAAGCTCTAGTGCTGGAACTGCTAGCTGCTATCTGTCTGGTGAAGGGTGGACACGAGATTATTCTGTCCGCGTTCGATAACTTCAAAGAAGTCTGCTCGGAAAGGCGAAGATTCACAACGCTGATGGAGTACTTCACCGAATACGATAGCTTTCACATAGAGTTTATGGTCGCTTGTATGCAGTTCGTGAACATTGTTGTTCACTCGGTGGAAGACATGAATTTTAGGGTGCATTTGCAGTACGAGTTTACCAAGCTGGGTTTGGACAAATATCTCGAGAGACTTAGGCATACGGAGAGCGAAGACCTGCAGGTTATTGTTGCTTCTGATTATCGTTAACCCTTAACGGTCACACTGGGGTATGAAATGACCCCAGCCAACTTTAGCCACTGTATATGTAATTGACTATTTGATACAAACTTGTTTATAATTGTAGATACAAACATAAACCAATCGTCACATGTTTTTTGTTCTTACCAAGCCAATTCGATCAATTACAATTAATTAATTTATTTGTTTCAATGTTAATAAATTGAATCTATTTTTTGTCATCTGTAATATCATAAAAATAGACGATATTTCATTTGCTGTAAGAAGTTCAGTCATCTATTTCAAAGAAAAGTGATAATCTTATATTTTAGTCATAAAATATGTTACATTTTTTCTCTATTGTACATATACATACATATACATATTACAATAAGTAACGAAGAAGGTTACAAGACCTTATTACAGACACAAGATGTCATCGGTGTGTATTTCGAGATCATACGATCTTTTTTTAAATGAAGCATCGATCATATCATATTTCAAACTCTTTGGGCATCATATTCTTTCGGTTCAATTTCGATTATTTCTCTAGGTGCAAATATCTGCGTATCTGGATAACGTATTCGATGTAGCTGCCTTGATGGAAGACAGCGAAACCAAGACTGCCGCGTTAGAAAAAGTAGCCGAATTAGAAGATGAACTTGGTCATGTAAGTATATCGTGTGATTCTATAGAACCTAATTCTTTACGTAACATTAATAGTTTAATTTATTCTCTACCAATGATATTTGATACAACACAAGTAATGGGATATATGTATACAGTGAAGTCTTGCTATATGGTCCTGGATGCTGCTTTAGGGGTGGGAACAATTATGAAATGATCACATGTAGAATAATTTATTTGTAATAAATTTTATACTTATTTGTCACATATCCAAAAATTAGGCACACGATAGAATGGCGGAATTAGAAAGGGAATCTTTGGCTAAATTAGCCGAACTAGAGACTGAACTTGGCGCGTTGAAAGTTGAATACACGGATGCTGTCGAAGCTCGTCGACTTGCTGAAGAGGAGCTTACAGCCCTGAAGAGGCAAAAGCAGGATTCTGCACGACGGCAAAGCGTTCTAGAGAACAAAATTATTGAGCTGGAGACCCTTACTGGCACTCTCACTAAAGGTTCTACAGGTGCGTTTTGGAAACTTTTTTTTTATCTTATACTATTATGTGTAATACATATAAAATATATTTATATAATTTATACTGTCTTTTCTTTTTACCATTTCAACATTTTACTTCACTAGAAATTTTTACACAATGTAATTACTAAATTTTGTTGAATCTTCGTTTTACATACCACTTCAACATATACAATTATAACGATCAAACGATTAATTGGTCATAGAAAGTTAAAGAATAATATTTCTAATTTAATAATTCATGTTAAATAGCCAATGTTCGAAACGGATCAGCAACCAGCCCTCTTAGCAGTTCGGAGAACGTGACGTCTTCAACGCTTAATTCAACTCCATCGCCGACGTCAGCACAACCACCTCCACCCGCGCCTGCACCACCTCCACCACCTCCACCGCCATGTCCACCTCTACCTCCAATGGCGCCTCTTTCACCAGGAGATCAAAAATTACCACCTCCTGCACCTATACCTCCGCCACCTGCTGGCATGATGCAGGCACCAGATGGCGCAATGACTATTAAACGAAAGGTACAAACAAGATTTAGGAAAAATAAAATGAAGTCTCCCAATAAACATAAAATTGATTTTTTGGGACTTTTGAGAATTTAAAAATTTTGGAATGGATTAGAAATTTAGGGATATAGGAATTTGGTGATCTATATAGGAATTTAGGGATTTGGTGATCTAGAAATTTCAGGATGCAGGAATTTGTAAAGCTACTCATAACAAATGAATTAAATAACTGACACAAATTAATTGAGTACTTGTAACTGCATCTAATTAATCAAATAGTTCTATTTAACCAGACGCTTGTAACTAAGTACTTGTTCCTGATTATAGGTTCAAACGAAGTACAAACTTCCTACATTGAATTGGATCGCGTTGAAGCCCAATCAAGTACGGGGGACGATTTTCAACGAGCTAGATGACGACAGATTGCACAACTACATAGACTTTTCCGATTTTGAGGAACGATTTAAGATCGGTATGGGCGGGCACGTTGCTAACGGCACCAACGAAATCGATGGTCTCCAAAGTTTCCCTAGCAAGAGATTCAAGAAACCAGAAAACGTGTCTCTTCTGGAACATACCAGATTAAGAAATATTGGTACCACAATATTCAATCATTATTTATTCTTTACTAATTATATGTACACCTAATATATTTCATTTTGTTGATACTTGCAGCTATATCGAGGAGAAAAATGGAAATGCCAGTAGAGAAAGTTATTATGGCCGTAAATGCGCTTGATTTGAAGATACTTTCGCTAGAAAATGTGGAGTTGTTGCAGCGTATGGTGCCAACAGATCAAGAGGTATGTTTACTTTATATACTATAAAGTTCTAATTTTAAATTCCGCAAATCACGACAAAATTGTCTCGTGACATCAGCAAGGTTAAAAGCCACTATCATAGAGTATAGACTATGCAATATATCAAATAACGACGACCTTATGTTGTATTTGTTGCAGATCAAAGCATACCGAGAGTACATCATCGAAAAGAAAAATGTAAACCTTCTAACAGAAGAGGACAAGTTCTTGATGCAGCTCGGTAAAGTAGAGCGGATATCGACCAAGTTGTCCATCATGAACTACATCGGAAACTTTTTCGATAATCTACACCTGATCACTCCACAAATACACGCTGTAATATCTGCATCGAGTACGGTCAAAAGTTCCAAAAAGCTTAGGGCAGTATTGGAGATCATTCTTGCGTTCGGAAATTACTTGAACAGCAGTAAACGGGGTCCTGCTTATGGATTCAAACTTCAGAGTTTAGATACGTTGCTCGATACGAAATCAACTGATAAGAGAATGTGCCTTTTACATTACATTGTGGCAACGATACGCGTCAAGTTTCCGGAATTGATCAACTTCGAATCGGAGCTTATGTATATCGACAAAGCAGCAACAGGTAATGTTGACAGCGTCAACCCTTACAATTTCTTTGCGAATCGCAAATTATTATATGTAACACTTATTATAATGTTTCTTCACAATTGAGCTGGATCTAAAGAATATCCATAAAACTACCTAGGGGGCACCACTGACGTACATATCACGTTAAAAATATATCGGAAATTATGTTCACTTACATTTTTCCAGCAAAATATAAATTCACTTGATTTGAATGTTATACAATATTAATATTTATTTTCTCTTGTTAATTACAGTCTCTTTAGAAAATATAACTACGGATGTTCACGAGTTGGAGAAGGGTATGGATCTCGTAAGGAAAGAATTCGAACTTCGGGGCAAAGAGAAACATAACACAGTACTGCGAGATTTCTTGAATAACTCGGAAGAAAAGTTGCGCCGTCTAAAATCTGATGCTCGAGCTGCCGGCGATGCATTCCGAGAATGCGTTGAATTTTTTGGAGAAAGTCCTAGACAAGCCGATGCTAACACGTTCTTCTCTCTTCTCGTTAGATTCGCAAGGGCATTTAAGGTAAATTATTATGCATTTGCAGATGGGTGTAGCTGGGCAGACAGGGAAGAACATTAAAGAAGAAAAAGTGTTTTTTAATAATAATTGATACTTTATATGTAAAATTCTAAGATCCATTTTAAATGTTAGGATAAATTTTGTCCCCTCACGGTTGATAACCTAACTACACCCATCCATGTATACGCTATTGCAACTTAAGAAATGTTTAATTATAAAACAAATACAGAGGACGAATACGTTTGTTAACAATGTAAGATGCTTTTCAGGCTGCGGATCAAGAAAATGAACAGCGACGTAGATTAGAAGCTGCTGCTGCGGAAGCTTTGAACGCTTCAGAAGACGTGATTAAACGAAATAAATTAAATCAGAAGAAGCAGCAGGTATACTATATTAAGTTTTTTCTTTTACCGCTTATTTTGGGACAAAAATTATATTTATCTTAGTTATCATGATCATATATTGCACGCTTATGCATTAAAAAAGCTTTTTTGGTATCGTACAAGTTTGATGGGATTCTCTTAAAAATATAAGGTCATAGCATACCTAACTTAACACAAATCCTTGAATGGTTATACAAATATATACAAATACAATTCAATGTTTTATTTTAAGTTAAGCATACTATCAACTTCATATTGTTAATGAGACCCTTCAAAAGCTGTGCACTACCGCTTTTTTTCTGAAAACAATTTATTTCTACATTCATGACTTCAATATAGATTACAAATCAGTAACCGCATCTTGATATTTTTCTTTGTTCGATGCTTATTAAATTTCCATTTTATTTTACTGCATTTAAATCTTTAACTTAAAACTCGGCATTTACTATAACAGACATTATAATTAGTCATAATTGCTAAACGGTGCATTTTAAACACAGATTGAATGTTTCAATGTTATTTTATAATTTATGGTAACACGTGTAATATTATTTGTTCTTTTCATGCTTTCAGAACTTTTCAAAGTTTTGAATAGAATTTTAAGTTATATGTATTTATCAGGGATTATATTTTTGTATCCTCTCTGCCTCTCTTTCTTTCTTTCTTTCAACATCAATGCTTTAAACTTTATGTTTCCTTTGTTAAAATATTAAAAATTATTTTTTGTTTTTTCTTTTTTTTCTTGAGTGTGTGAAACACAAATTGATTTTATCACGAATCAGTTGATAAACAGATGTTAAATATACATGACTGGAATAGTGTCTCGTCACTGTTTTAAATCAATTTTAAGTTTAATATTTAATATATTTGTGTCAATTAGGAAATATTGGATAGCCTTTTTTGTTGTTGTAAATAATTTTGTTAAACAAATCATTGAACAAATTTATTCTTCAATTTCTTCTTAACATTTGTACATACATGTGTAATCAAATTACATATATGGCCTTCATAATTATTTATTGTTTATGATTTTGCATGATTACTTTATTAAAAGCCTGCATATCTTGTAACTTACAGCATTTCTAAATTTTTAAATAATTCATACCAAACAATTGGTTATAAAACATTTGTCGTCACTAAATTATTTATGTCTGCTATCACTTAACTTTTATTACCATGTTTTTTTAACACAACGTCAATACTAATTGTAAACGAAGAAAAGAATTTTATATAAATTATTGATCAACTTTATCGAGTGTCAATTGAGGGAAAACTGCTCGTGTGAAAATTAATTTTCGAAGCCTTTGTTTCGCTGCATGTTGTGAAATAGCATGATATATTTTGCGGGGATTATCAAATAATTATGATTTAAATTATTTGAGAAGTGCTCTCTTTTAGCATATTTTTTTTCCGTTTTCACGAACAGACATGTCTATTAAGGTGTCTCACGTACGTCTGTTTTTCTTATTTGTTACATATTTATTTGGATTTAAAGTCACCGAAATTTTGCTGTAACACGAACAAGAGTCTGTTACATCGGCATCTTAATGAACTGGAGCTCAGAACGTAACAATGTAGAAACAATTCACAACATGTAAGTCTGTCCTCACTCACTTCCTTCTAATGACATATTTTTGGCAAGTGCATTCCCGCATACACTGCATTTAGACAACACACATGTTAGTTCAGCTTTATTTTTGAGCCATATATTGGATACACTCTAAACATCATACGAAAACGGTTCTTTCTCACGTTTTATTTCAAAGTAAACACTATTATACTTTTATTTCACCCAATGTTTTAATCAGCAACAATAATACTTAACGAAAAATATAAAAATGTTGATAAATATACAGATTTTTGGCGCTAAACTCAATTATATTTGTCTTGATATGTTGTCGAGGACACGAGCCTGAATTAGAGAAAGTTAGTCATAATCATATCCTTGATAACATATATGAAGATCAATATAAATGGATATATCTCCAATAATTTGCATATTTTTCAAAATATTATTTGATTTAAAAACAAATAATTTATGTTAACATTTTCTTACTATAAATTTAAAATACAAATTTTATTCTGATTGTTTGTTTCTTTCAATTAATTACTTATACTTTTTAATTTTATTGCAGAATTCTTGTTGCAAATTATTGTTTCTAAAAATACATAGTTGAAATTATTTTTATGTTTCCAAAGAACTGTTTTCTTAATTTGGTGGTACAAAACTATATTCACTTGATCCGTATCATTAACAAAATATTAAAAAATGCATCGGCATGTTCTAGAGCTTGCATTGATGTTGCCTGAGAGAAGTCCTTCATTATCACTTTCCTATGCTACTGCCAAAAGTTTCATTGATTAGATGCATATAAATTAACGGAATAGCAATTAAATGGAATATTAAACTGTATAGGTTTATTTATTATTAATTGTAGGTAATATTAAACTTATCTATAATTAAAATATTAGCATTGATCAGGTATATGCGTATATTAATTGGGTATTTTTATTTCAGAAGCTATAATTTTGTTTAGTATTATACATATACCCATATTTATACATGTAGAATTTTGTACCTTGAAAATTTATAAATTTGAACATTTCTTGATTCTCAACTTGAAAATTTATGAACATCTAAATCTAAGGATCTATGAAATTTAAAAGTTTATGAATTTAAGAATCTGTGAAATTAAAAAAATCTATACCTTGTATTTGTGCCTAGGAAGAGATTTATCCCAATTTTTATACCAAGGGATGGCCAGTTTAATAATGAATGCTTCATATATTTACGTACATATTGCATAAAATATTTTTAATTGTTTAAATTTTAAAGAAAATAATACTTGCTAACGGATTTAAATAATATTTAAATATTTCAAACACCCAATATATTTACAGAATTTATCTTAATTATCTGATGAAGAAATCTAATGTTTCTTTAACTATATTGTTAAAGAAGCAGATAATTGACAATGATATTTTACAATTTTCTGCAGGATGCTGTGATAAATGAGTTAAAAAACAAAACAAGACTGGTTCAGGAGAAGAAGCTCTTGCAACAGGATGAGGTTTACAACGGTGCACTTGAAGACATTCTTCTTGGGCTAAAGTCAGAACCATATCGAAGAGCAGATGCAGTTAGACGTAGTCAACGTAGACGCATTGATAATCACAGACTTTCTCGCACTGCCGAAGAACTAGAACTATAAATCTTCAAATTCAATGTGCTTTTCAAAGAAAGTTCAGTAACTTTTCAACAAGAAAACTACGAACGCATTTCTCATTATCTGCTAACGTTGTCATGTGGCACTTTCGTACACAACCATTTTTGGTAATACACAGCTTTTGGGAGGTCTTAAAAATATGAGTTAGTATACCTAACCTAACAAAAGATATTAATTGGTTTCTTTTTTTTTTTTAACTAAAACCTAATATAAAATGCGTTATAGCTCTTGCACCATCAAATTTTTTAATAAATTGCAACAAAATAATTACTTCATATAATGTAGCTTTTGAGCAATTGCATAAAAATATAAGCTTGTAGTATATTTAACTTAATACAACATATTGAACTGATTTTTTTGTTTAATCGACATTCTTCGTATATAGTTTCAAGAATATAATCAAAGAAATTTGTATTTATACATTTTTTTTAAAGGTTTGCACAATCGTTCAATATTATTTGTTAGGTTAGATGACCAACGTTATATTTCTAAGGGGATTCCCTTATAAGCTGTATAATACATTTCTTAATAAAAGTGCTTATAGTTTTCAATACAAGTTGCAAAGAAAAAAGAAAATGAATGAGATGTACGTGGAATGAACCTAGAACTTAAATTTAATTTTCTTTTTTTTTTTTATTGATTAAACAACGTTGATATTTATTATTGGAATCTCATGATAATTTGAAAAGGTTACGTAGTTGAGTTTTTGTTAAATGAGGAAAAGGTGAAGGAGGTATTTTGTACGACACCATTGAAAGCAATGGCGACGAGATGGACGCAAGATGGGCGAATTGTAGATATGACAATTGTAAAAATTTATACGATCGATTTTTTGAATCTAATACTAGTGTCACTGACACGTGAGTCACTTGTACGGTGCTATAAATTCATCCACAGCCAAAACACCATAAATTTGAAGTGACATTTTGAATGGATGGTAATTGACTTTAACTGAAATTTTGTTACTTGTTCAGTCCGGTTTTTTTTCTGTTGTACAATGCTGATAAACATACTCGCAGAAAACAGATGTAGAAATGTGTATTTAGAAGAATTTGTAGGACTATTTTTGCATTGTTTTCCATTAATAATATCTTTAAGTGATTATATCTGGAAATTGTTTCCATTTAATTATTGTTGATTGTTATATGCGTTTGAAATATTTATCATTTTCAAATTTAATTGATATCTGTTGATCGTTTGTTTGAGAGTTTCTAAGAAAAAGGAGAGAACGAAGAACGAAATATGTAGTTTAAATAACGATAAGTAACGATAAAGCACATTTATATTTGAAGCGAAATTCAAAGTGTACTTTTGGATATTTGTAAATTTATAGCTTTTTACACGCTGCAGTTTTTTATCGAATCGTAACATTCCATGGATACACAAATCCAAACTCTTTATACAATTTTCTAAATGGCAGAGTAACTGATATTGTGTCGATAGCTACAGCAACAAAACGCACAAATCTTACAAAATATGAAAGTTCCAAATGCAAAATGCTGCAACATTTTTATAAAGTCTGAAAAAGTCAATTCTTCTCATACAAAATATGATTAAGCAACTAATACAAACAACGGTAGGTTTATATTTGAAGCGAACTTTCTTAAAGAATCTTATTTTGATACAAGTAATATATAAAGATAGCACAACTTATTACATTCCGTCAAAACCTCAAGATACGCTCAATATAACAATAAATGGTAGCATTTAATACAATCGTTTCTGCTATAACGCATATATTTGAAATATGTCAGGTTACATTTGATACGAAAATATTTACATACAGTAGAGTTTCGTTATATGGCACAACGTGGAATTGCGGGAGTGAAAAATATTGAATGAAACCATGTAAATGGATATTATAATTTTTTTTTAATTTTTCACTGTTGAGATTTCTAAAACTCTCAGTACAAAAATTTCAAAATTTAAGAAACTCTGATCTTTGCAATTTAAAAGTGATTTCTAAATTTTTCAATCTACAAATTTGTAGATTCAAAAATTTCATGATTTGTGAATTTCAATATTTGCGAATTTGCTTATTTGAAAATTTATAAATCATGGGTGAAGAAAAACTCTCTTCACAGGTTGTAGAAGTGCCACGAAGGAAAACTACACTGTATGTTTAATATAAATAAGATAGAAATACCTCTATTTCATCCATTAAAAAAAGAAGAATAATGAGTAAATAATAGGTACAAGAAAGAAAATAATCGAAATTATAATTATGTACAATCAAAATTAAGTTAAATGTTTAGTTGAAAATTTAGAAATCTCATAATGTGAATTAATGAAGTTAGTTTGCTTAAATTTTATTAAGTATGATTACTCTAGGTTGTATGATATATAGTCCGATATATATATATACCGATTTCGAAACAAGTAATCTGATAAAATTTGATAATACAAAATTAAATTGGTCAATTAACTGCCACTCTGTCATTACATATAGTAAATATTAATTTATAACTTATGTAGCAATTTTCTTCAAACTTTAAGCTTCAACTTAATATGCTGTAGGTACCATTTTACGATACTTTGTCACCAAATTATATCAGATTTAATATATTTTGATATCGGTAATTCGATATTGTATAACCAGTTATATTAAATTATTTCAGACAAATGAAACGAAATCGCTCAAAAGAATGTTAGACTAAAATATAAAACTCGTAGTTTAAACGCACAAATGTACACTATAACACAATTTTGAGATCAGATTTATAAAAATCACAAGACAATACGAATCATATGTCAAAATTATACGTTATAAACGCGACGGTTGTAATAGTGGTCTTTCATATTATTCATCGCCATGTAATACGAAAAAAATAGTAGATATAAAAAGGACTAATAACATGACTCATTCTTCAAAGCGATTTCAGACATATATTTGTAGTAGAGTTCGGAAAAAGTTGCGCATACATTTTCTACACGCCTTTTCCTGGGTGATTACATATCCAGAGCTTTTTGAAAGAATAATACGACAAAATTATATTTTCAATTTTGTATGTTTTTGATATTATATACATATTATCGATGAAAAGGAAGGATGTAAATATTATTGTAATGTACAAAGTATACTAGTAGTTATGAAAAAGATGTAATTACTAATCGTAAACGAATTTCCAGTGTGATGTTTAGATAAGTATAACATCTATGTGTTATAAATATCGCTAAGTATTTAGTAATTATTCGTTGCTAAATTGAGAAAGGGAATAGTTTCAAACGATTGCAGAAAAGAAGGAAACGTATCTTATGTAAAATGTAAATACTGTGCATTTTATTAAATAAGTTATGCGAAATAGAGATGTGCTTTACTTTGTATAAAAATCATTCTAAATAAATAATACCAATATACTACATAAATATGTATTTATATACGATACAAATATTATTTCTTTGTAATAGATATTTCCTAATTAAAATATCGAAGTAACTTCTTAATTCCTAGGTACCGAAGATGTAGAATATTAGATATTGAAAATAATGTGGTGGTAAAGAGTAGGGATACAACAGGAGAAGACACTTCGACAAAGAAACTACTTTTAGAAAAAGACGGACTAGCACAACCAATTTAAATGCCCGCGCCAAATGAAGTGAGACTGACCGACGTGAACTAGCCGGAAGAAGTCAAAGAGTAGATATAACGTGAGAAGGTGTCGGAATAGAGGGCGCACTGACCAGTGTTGCCAAACGAACAGTGCAAACGCGCTATCTAGTTGTAGTTAGATTTGTAAGTTTTGTACATAGTAATTGGTAAACCTGTCGTAACAATCGTGTGTTTCCCCGAATATATGAAGAACAGGACAGAATAAAAAAACCACGTGTTGAGGTGAGTTGTGTGAAATGAAGTCTGTTTTTTTAATTTTTATACTGAGTTTCTTTGCTCTTTTACCAAACCGTGTAGATACTACATATATAATTTGTAATCACTGCCCTTAATAAGAATTCTTCCTCCTATTTTTTAATTGACTCATTCTTGCTTTTTGTACGCAAAAGGGAAATTATTACTTAACATTATTATTATGATTATAGGAAATAAAAAGTCAACAGAACCGAGCAAAGTCAGATAAACTCCAAACCGTTCATTTCTTTGTATTGGTGACTATAAATTCAGCAAGATGAATAAAAAATATAAAAGTTTCAAATTAATGTCTGCAGTTCGACATGGAAATTTTCGAGAAGTAAGAGAATTAATATCTACTTATGGTGAATCACGTACAGTTTTAAACGGATATGAGTTACTATGTATTGCCATTAAAAAGGGACATAAAAATATCGCCAAACTACTCTTAGGGAAGGGTGCCAAAATTAAAAAGAAAACCAAAAATCCTTCTGTTACTCCACTTCACCTTGCTGCTGAGAAAGGTTACATAGAAATTACTAAAAAACTATTAGATAATGGTGCTAATGTTGATGCTCACGATGAACATAATTACACTCCATTGCATTATGCAGTCATAAACAGGAAAGTAAAAATTACCAAATTATTGTTAAATCACAGCACTGATATTGATATTTGCACATTAAATGGAAAAACTCCTCTTTATCTTGCTGCAGAACAAGGTAATGAAGAAATTGTAAAACTACTTCTAAAAAGTGGAGCCAATATCGATGCCAAAGATGATAATGGCAATACCGCCATATCCATTGCTATTGAAAAAGGATATTCAGTGATTGTTGAGGATATCTTAAAATATTCTTCTGACCTTAATAGTAACAGCAACAGCAGTATTTTTAGCACAGCAGTATCTGGTTGGCAAGGACCTTATCAAAAGATTATTGAATTGCTCCTACAATATGGTGCTATTGCCATCTCTGAAGATGCAGACAATTCTGAAGTATTGCTTGCTGTTCTTCAAAAGGGATATGTGAAAATTGTTCCGGATCTGTTAAAACATGGTGTTGATGTTAATGTTAAAAGAAGATATGATAATTTAAGTCCTCTTCACATTGCTGTTGAGCGAGATCATTTAGAAATAATCAAATTGCTTCTAGATAGAGGTGCTAATGTAAATGCTACAGACAAATATAACACAACTCCTCTTCATATTGCTGTTCAGAGAGGTCGCATAAAAATAATCAAATTGCTTCTAGATAGAGGGGCTAATGTTAATGCTGGAGACAAAGATAACACAACTCCTCTTCACATTGCTGTTCAGGGATGTCCTTTAATTATCATCAAATTGCTTCTAGATAGAGGTGCTAATGTTAATGCTGCAGATAAAGATAATACAACTCCTCTTCACATTGCTGTTCAGAGAGGTCAGATACAAATATTCGAATTGCTTCTAGATAGGGGAGCCAATGTTAATGCTACACATAAAAATAATAGAACTCCTCTTCACATTGCTGTTGTCGAATGCCATTTAGAAATAATGAATTCAGTTCTGGGTGGAAGTGCTTATCTTAATGTTATAGATAAAAATAACACAACTCCTCGTTGTACTGCTGTTCAGAAAGGTCATATAGAAATGATCAAACTGCTTCTAGATAGAGGTGCTAATGTTAATGCTGCAGATAAAGATAACACAACTCCTCTTCACATTGCTCTTCAGGAATGTCATATAAAAATAATTAAATGGCTTCTACATAGAGGTGCTAATGTCAATGCTACAGGCAGAGATAACACAACTCCTCTTCACATTGCTGCTCGGAGAGGTCACATAAAAATAATCAAATGGCTTCTAGATAGAGGTGCTAATGTCAGTGCTACAGACGAAGATAACACAACTCCTCTTCATATTGCTGCTCGAGGAGGTCGCATAAAAATAATCAAATGGTTTCTAGATAGGGGTGCTAATGTTAATGCTACAGACAAACATAACAGAACTCCTCTTCACATTGCTGCTCCGGGATATCATATAGAAATAATCAAATTGCTTCTAGATAGAGGTGCTAATGTTAATGCAACAGACAAAGATAACATAACTCCTCTTCATGTTGCTGTTCAGGGAGGTTACATAGAAGTATCCAAATTACTTCTAGATAGAGGGGCTAATGTTAATGCTGTGTCATATATCGGAACATCCGCACTTCATATTGCAGCTCAAGAAGGGAATCCAGATATTGTTGAGATTCTTTTACAATTTGGTGCTGATATTGACTGCAGAGATGAATTGGGTATGACAGCGTTTCACATTGCTTGTGAAAATCTAGGAATGGAAACGATTTTAGTATTTCTGCACCATGGCTGTGACGTAAATATTGTCAACAATGACAATGAGACACCGCTAGAATGTGCGTTATATTGTTATGATTATATGACTCTTTGTTATTTTGGACCAGTAGAAGCTTCAACCATTGAACAACATATAATTAAGATGAAAGTAGCAAATTTATATGTAAGTGAACAAAATTTAGCATTAATACCACAGGAACTCATAAATAATTACCAAAATATTTGTGAGAATGAGATGAAAATTATGAAGTGTACGAAAATAGGTATTAGTACTGTTTCTTTCTGCGATATTTTGACAGACAATATAAGTCAATTAGCAATGTATGCCAAAAATGAAAATATAGTAAAGGTTTTAAGATCGAATAATTACATAACAATGTTTCCTCTATATGCCAGTATGATAAATTATCATTTTGAGAAAGGAATGGAAAGAAAGAAGTTACAAGAACAAGGCGAACAATTCTTCTATTATTCATTTATTAACATTCCTTTTAAATTGCCATATAACTGTGTTGATAAAATATTGTATTATTTAAGTAACTATGATTTAAGAATTTTAATAGATGTTTGTAAATCTGTTAATAATATCAATACTTAATACACGAACATGTTACATATATGCATATGTAAACAATGTATATTCTTCATTTAATCTAACTAGTCGTTCTAAAAATGCATCAATTTTGATTGTTCGAAAATTAGTTGCGCAGGATCCGCGATTATCTCATGAAAACCTTGACCCCCTGCGCAGTCCGAAACCGTTAGAGATAGACATGCGCAGTAAGTTTTTTACAAAGAGGCTTAACCCAGAAAGCTCAAATGAGGTACTTTTAATGATGACGTAATTACTTTTAGCAAGGTTAATTTATGGACTAAAAATTGCAGCGCCATCTAGCGGCGAAACAGGCGAACTAATCGAAAAAAAATGCATGTTCGAATACGCATATAAGGAAATTATAAAAAGTGATATTTCGTAACTTTCACCACATATTATACTTCCTGAGACATTTTAAAGCAAATTTCTATTAATATTTGACGCATATTAACGCCGAATAAGCCGAAAAAATCGATATTTATTGAATTAGGTACAAAACGATACAGGTGGCGCCATCTAGCGGTGAGCGGCGGAACTACAAAGATACAAAATTGCGATTTTCTTGAAAATTAGCCATTTTTCCGGAATTCTGAGATATACAAATTGTTCCTTGTCGCCTACGGAATCGAACGAATGCAATCATAGCACGCTAAGACCCTTAGAAAAGAAATTAGAAAAATATAGCATTTCATGGACCAAAAAATTGCCGTCCATCTAGCGGTGAAAGTTGGAACTAACGAAATAGAAAATTGCGATTTTCTCGAAAACTAGGTACTTTTCCGGAATTCTGAGATATACAAATTGTTCCTTGTCGCCTACGGAATCGAACGAATGCAATCATAGCACGCTAAGACCCTTAGAAAAGAAATTAGAAAAATATAGCATTTCATGGACCAAAAAATTGCTGCGCCATCTAGCGGCGAAAGCTGGAACTAACGAAATAGAAAATTGCGATTTTCTCGAAAACTAGGTACTTTTCCGGAATTCTGAGATATACAAATTGTTCCTTGTCGCCTACGGAATCGAACGAATGCAATCATAGCACGCTAGGACCCTTAGAAAAGAAATTAGAAAAATATAGCATTTCATGGACCAAAAAATTGCTGCGCCATCTAGCGGCGAAACGGGTGAACTTAATCGAAAAAATCATATGTCCGAATGCGCATATTCGGGAATGATAAATATTGATTTTCTGAGCTTAATCGCCAATAAAATGCATCAAATGTTAATAGATATATGCTTTAAAATATTTCAGGGAACATAGTATGTCCAAAAAGATACAGGGTGGACATACGATTTGTCGAGTACTTCACCTGTTTCGCCACTAGATGGCGCTGCAATTTTTGTCCATAAAATGACCTTTTTTTTATTTTCGTCCCTGATGGACCTAGCGGGTCATAATGGTATTCGTTCGATTCCGTAGGCGACAAGGAACAATTTGTATATCTCAGAATTCCGGAAAAGTACCTAGTTTTCGAGAAAATCGCAATTTTCTATTTCGTTAGTTCCAACTTTCACCGCTAGATGGACGGCAATTTTTTGGTCCATGAAATGCTATATTTTTCTAATTTCTTTTCTAAGGGTCTTAGCGTGCTATGATTGCATTCGTTCGATTCCGTAGGCGACAAGGAACAATTTGTATATCTCAGAATTCCGGAAAAGTACCTAGTTTTCGAGAAAATCGCAATTTTCTATTTCGTTAGTTCCAACTTTCACCGCTAGATGGACGGCAATTTTTTGGTCCATGAAATGCTATATTTTTCTAATTTCTTTTCTAAGGGTCTTAGCGTGCTATGATTGCATTCGTTCGATTCCGTAGGCGACAAGGAACAATTTGTATATCTCAGAATTCCGGAAAAGTACCTAGTTTTCGAGAAAATCGCAATTTTCTATTTCGTTAGTTCCAACTTTCACCGCTAGATGGACGGCAATTTTTTGGTCCATGAAATGCTATATTTTTCTAATTTCTTTTCTAAGGGTCTTAGCGTGCTATGATTGCATTCGTTCGATTCCGTAGGCGACAAGGAACAATTTGTATATCTCAGAATTCCGGAAAAATGGCTAATTTTCAAGAAAATCGCAATTTTGTATCTTTGTAGTTCCGCCGCTCACCGCTAGATGGCGCCACCTGTATCGTTTTGTACCTAATTCAATAAATATCGATTTTTTCGGCTTATTCGGCGTTAATATGCGTCAAATATTAATAGAAATTTGCTTTAAAATGTCTCAGGAAGTATAATATGTGGTGAAAGTTACGAAATATCACTTTTTATAATTTCCTTATATGCGTATTCGAACATGCATTTTTTTTCGATTAGTTCGCCTGTTTCGCCGCTAGATGGCGCTGCAATTTTTAGTCCATAAATTGACCTTGCTAAAACTACTTACGTCATCGTGGAAAGAGCTTTATTCGAGCTTTCTGGGTTAAGTCTCTTTGTGGAAAACTTACTGCGCATGTCTATCTCTAACGGTTACCGACTGCGCAGCCGGTTTTCGCCAAAAATGTGCGGAATTTCGCCAACAAGCTCTCGAAAAATTAAAGGTGCTCCAATTCAAAAACCAATTACGTCATCGTGGAAAGTGCCTTATTCGAGCTTTCTGGGTTAAGTCTCTTTGTGGAAAACTTACTGCGCATGTCTATCTCTAACGGTTACCGACTGCGCAGCCGGTTTTCACCAAAAATTTGCGAATTTTCGCCAACAAACTTTCGAAAAATTAAAGGTGCTCCAATTCAAAAACCAATTACGTCATCGTGGAAAGTGCCTTATTCGAGCTTTCTGGGTTAAGCCTCTTTGTGGAAAACTTACTGCGCATGTCTATCTCTAACGGTTACCGACTGCGCAGCCGGTTTTCACCAAAAATTTGCGGATTTTCGCCAACAAACTTTCGAAAAATTAAAGGTGCTCCAATTCAAAAACCAATTACGTCATCGTGGAAAGTGCCTTATTCGAGCTTTCTGGGTTAAGCCTCTTTGTGGAAAACTTACTGCGCATGTCTATCTCTAACGGTTACCGACTGCGCAGCCGGTTTTCGCCAAAAATGTGCGGAATTTCGCCAACAAGCTCTCGAAAAATTAAAGGTGCTCCAATTCAAAAACCAATTACGTCATCGTGGAAAGTGCCTTATTCGAGCTTTCTGGGCTAAGCCTCTTTGTGGAAAACTTACTGCGCATGTCTATCTCTAACGGTTACCGACTGCGCAGCCGGTTTTCGCCAAAAATGTGCGGAATTTCGCCAACAAGCTCTCGAAAAATTAAAGGTGCTCCAATTCAAAAACCAATTACGTCATCGTGGAAAGTGCCTTATTCGAGCTTTCTGGGTTAAGTCTCTTTGTGGAAAACTTACTGCGCATGTCTATCTCTAACGGTTACCGACTGCGCAGCCGGTTTTCACCAAAAATTTGCGAATTTTCGCCAACAAACTTTCGAAAAATTAAAGGTGCTCCAATTCAAAAACCAATTACGTCATCGTGGAAAGTGCCTTATTCGAGCTTTCTGGGTTAAGCCTCTTTGTGGAAAACTTACTGCGCATGTCTATCTCTAACGGTTACCGACTGCGCAGCCGGTTTTCACCAAAAATTTGCGGATTTTCGCCAACAAACTTTCGAAAAATTAAAGGTGCTCCAATTCAAAAACCAATTACGTCATCGTGGAAAGTGCCTTATTCGAGCTTTCTGGGTTAAGCCTCTTTGTGGAAAACTTACTGCGCATGTCTATCTCTAACGGTTACCGACTGCGCAGCCGGTTTTCGCCAAAAATGTGCGGAATTTCGCCAACAAGCTCTCGAAAAATTAAAGGTGCTCCAATTCAAAAACCAATTACGTCATCGTGGAAAGTGCCTTATTCGAGCTTTCTCGGTTAAGCCTCTTTGTGGAAAACTTACTGCGCATGTCTATCTCTAACGGTTACCGACTGCGCAGCCGGTTTTCGCCAAAAATGTGCGGAATTTCGCCAACAAGCTCTCGAAAAATTAAAGGTGCTCCAATTCAAAAACCAATTACGTCATCGTGGAAAGTGCCTTATTCGAGCTTTCTGGGTTAAGCCTCTTTGTGGAAAACTTACTGCGCATGTCTATCTCTAACGGTTACCGACTGCGCAGCCGGTTTTCACCAAAAATTTGCGGATTTTCGCCAACAAACTTTCGAAAAATTAAAGGTGCTCCAATTCAAAAACCAATTACGTCATCGTGGAAAGTGCCTTATTCGAGCTTTCTGGGTTAAGCCTCTTTGTGGAAAACTTACTGCGCATGTCTATCTCTAACGGTTACCGACTGCGCAGCCGGTTTTCGCCAAAAATGTGCGGAATTTCGCCAACAAGCTCTCGAAAAATTAAAGGTGCTCCAATTCAAAAACCAATTACGTCATCGTGGAAAGTGCCTTATTCGAGCTTTCTGGGCTAAGCCTCTTTGTGGAAAACTTACTGCGCATGTCTATCTCTAACGGTTACCGACTGCGCAGCCGGTTTTCGCCAAAAATGTGCGGAATTTCGCCAACAAGCTCTCGAAAAATTAAAGGTGCTCCAATTCAAAAACCAATTACGTCATCGTGGAAAGTGCCTTATTCGAGCTTTCTGGGTTAAGTCTCTTTGTGGAAAACTTACTGCGCATGTCTATCTCTAACGGTTACCGACTGCGCAGCCGGTTTTCACCAAAAATTTGCGAATTTTCGCCAACAAACTTTCGAAAAATTAAAGGTGCTCCAATTCAAAAACCAATTACGTCATCGTGGAAAGTGCCTTATTCGAGCTTTCTGGGTTAAGCCTCTTTGTGGAAAACTTACTGCGCATGTCTATCTCTAACGGTTACCGACTGCGCAGCCGGTTTTCACCAAAAATTTGCGGATTTTCGCCAACAAACTTTCGAAAAATTAAAGGTGCTCCAATTCAAAAACCAATTACGTCATCGTGGAAAGTGCCTTATTCGAGCTTTCTGGGTTAAGCCTCTTTGTGGAAAACTTACTGCGCATGTCTATCTCTAACGGTTACCGACTGCGCAGCCGGTTTTCGCCAAAAATGTGCGGAATTTCGCCAACAAGCTCTCGAAAAATTAAAGGTGCTCCAATTCAAAAACCAATTACGTCATCGTGGAAAGTGCCTTATTCGAGCTTTCTGGGCTAAGCCTCTTTGTGGAAAACTTACTGCGCATGTCTATCTCTAACGGTTACCGACTGCGCAGCCGGTTTTCGCCAAAAATGTGCGGAATTTCGCCAACAAGCTCTCGAAAAATTAAAGGTGCTCCAATTCAAAAACCAATTACGTCATCGTGGAAAGTGCCTTATTCGAGCTTTCTGGGCTAAGCCTCTTTGTGGAAAACTTACTGCGCATGTCTATCTCTAACGGTTACCGACTGCGCAGCCGGTTTTCGCCAAAAATGTGCGGAATTTCGCCAACAAGCTCTCGAAAAATTAAAGGTGCTCCAATTCAAAAACCAATTACGTCATCGTGGAAAGTGCCTTATTCGAGCTTTCTGGGTTAAGTCTCTTTGTGGAAAACTTACTGCGCATGTCTATCTCTAACGGTTACCGACTGCGCAGCCGGTTTTCACCAAAAATTTGCGAATTTTCGCCAACAAACTTTCGAAAAATTAAAGGTGCTCCAATTCAAAAACCAATTACGTCATCGTGGAAAGTGCCTTATTCGAGCTTTCTGGGTTAAGCCTCTTTGTGGAAAACTTACTGCGCATGTCTATCTCTAACGGTTACCGACTGCGCAGCCGGTTTTCACCAAAAATTTGCGGATTTTCGCCAACAAACTTTCGAAAAATTAAAGGTGCTCCAATTCAAAAACCAATTACGTCATCGTGGAAAGTGCCTTATTCGAGCTTTCTGGGTTAAGCCTCTTTGTGGAAAACTTACTGCGCATGTCTATCTCTAACGGTTACCGACTGCGCAGCCGGTTTTCGCCAAAAATGTGCGGAATTTCGCCAACAAGCTCTCGAAAAATTAAAGGTGCTCCAATTCAAAAACCAATTACGTCATCGTGGAAAGTGCCTTATTCGAGCTTTCTGGGCTAAGCCTCTTTGTGGAAAACTTACTGCGCATGTCTATCTCTAACGGTTACCGACTGCGCAGCCGGTTTTCGCCAAAAATGTGCGGAATTTCGCCAACAAGCTCTCGAAAAATTAAAGGTGCTCCAATTCAAAAACCAATTACGTCATCGTGGAAAGTGCCTTATTCGAGCTTTCTGAGTTAAGCCTCTTTGTGGAAAACTTACTGCGCATGTCTATCTCCAATGGTTTAGTACTGCGCAGCGGGTTTTCACGAGAAAATCACGGATCCTGGGCAACAAACTTTCGAACAAATCAAAATTGATGCATTTTTAGAACTAGTATGTAATAAGGAAGAAATCATGAAAGAAATTTTTGTGTAATTAGAATCTATGATTTAATTTCTAACAACTTGTTTATAATTGTGAAAGAAAAAATAATATAACAGAATGTTGTATGCTGTATATTATACAAAAAAATATCAGGGCGTAATAAATCAAAATGTCTTAAAAGAAGTATTTACATCAATTGGTACTTGATAGATAATGCTTAAGGACACGTTTCGTTTCATATTGTCCGATAAATCTAATACAGTTAATTTTTGTCAAATTTTTTCACTTTTAAGGGTACATAACATAAATCTTAATTTGTAATTGTCATTTATATAATTATGTATTTTAATATGTACTGTTAATATCTGAGAACGCATTTGTATTTATTACATCAATCTATAAAATATATAACACATTTATATTTTAAGTATCGCTATTATTAACAGATTTACAAACATCTATTAAAATTCTTAAATCATTATTACTTAAATAATTAAATATTTTATCAACACAGTTACATGGCAACTTAAAAGAAAGGTTAATAAAGGAAGGATAGAAAAATTGTTCGCCTTGTTCTTGTAACTTCTTTCTTTCCATTCCCTTTTCAAAATGATTATTTATCATAGTAGCATATAGTGGAAACATTGTTTTGTAATTATTCGATCTTAAAACATCTACTATATTTTCATTTTTGGCATACATTGCTAATCGACTTATATCGTCTGTCAATATATCGCGGAAGGAAACATTACTAATACCTATTTTTGTACACTTCATAATTTTCATTTCATCCTCACATTTATTCTTGAAATTATTTTTCGTTTCTTGTGTATTGATTCTATCAATACGGCGAGCTAAGTATAAATTTTGTTCACTTACATATAAATTTGCAATTTTCATCTTAATTATATGTTGTTGATAAATGTTTGCAATTTCGTCGCGAGAGTAAGAATTATCAGGAGAGATGTCATTCAAAAAACTATCATCAGAATCATAGTAAAAATCAGAATCATAACTGTGTTCACTACTACTACTTATATAATGAGACATCAAATATTCTAGCGGCGTCTCGTTGTCTATATTGACAATATTTATATCAGAACCGTGTTCTAGAAGAATCATTATTATTTTTCTAAGTTCATATATACAAGCCATGTGAAGTGGTGTATTACCTTCTACATCTTCAATGTCAATATCAGCGCCAAATTTTGAAAGAATCTTAACAATTGAAGTATAACCGTTTCTAACAGCAATAAGAAGTGCAGTTGTTACATATTTTTTTTCGCCATGTACATAAGTTTCTACTTTAGAATTAACATCTACTTTATAGTTTAAGAGAAGTTCAACAATGTTTATATGCCCTTTTCCTACAGCATGATGAAATGCTGATAAACCTCTTTTATCTCTTGCATTGATATTTGCTCCTTTACTTAGAAGCAACTTAATAATTGCCTCATTACCATCCATAGCAGCAATGTGAAGTGGAGTGATATGATCATAATTCTTAATATTAACATTAGCACCTTTATTTAAAAGCAATTTGATCATTTCTATATGACATTTGTCAACAGCAATATGAAGAGCAGCTGCTCCATTTTTTCCAACAATATCAACATCAGCACCGTACTTTAATAGGTCTTTAACAATTTTCAAATATCCTCTCCAACAAGCAATTGGCAGTAACTCAGACTTGTTTACATCTTCAGGATTGAGAGTAACACCATATCGTAGTAGAGATTCAACAATCTTTTGATGAGTTCCTTGATGACCACGTACTGCTGTGTTAAGAATACTTCTGTTGCTGTTACTATCAAGGTCAGGAGAATATTTTAAGAGATCCTCAACAATTACTGAATATCCCTTTTCAACAGCAATAGATAGAGCAGTATTGCCACTATCATCTTGGACATCAACATTGGCTCCATTTTGGAGAAGTAATTTTACAACCATTTCATGTTTTCTCATAGTACTAATATGAAGAGGAGTTACACCACTGTCATTTTTATCACCAACACTAGCACCTTTACTCAAAAGTAATTTTACAATTTCTGGACTATCTTTCTGTGCAGCAATATAAAGTGGAGTTTCTCCATCTTGTGCTTTAATATTAACATTAGCACCTTTACTTAAGAGGAACTGCACAATTACTACACTACATCGTTCAATAGCAAAATGTAATGGTGTTTTGTTTGTCAAAGTACATCTACAATCAATGTGAGCTCCACGATCTAAAAGAAGTTGAATAATTTCTAAATTTCCATTCATAGCTGCCAGGTGGATTGCAATTGTACCATTGCTTGAAATATCAATATTAGCACCATAATCTAACAATAATTTAGCAACTTTTACTTTTCCTTCACTTAATGCATAAAGTAATGGAGTGGAACCACATCTATCTCGAGCATCAATGTTAGCACCTTTACTTAAAAGTATTTCAGTAATTTCTATGTAACCATTCATAGCAGCAAAATGAAGTGGAGTACCAGAGTATCCGTTTTTATTATTAATTTTAACACCACTTAAACTTGCAAATAGTTTAGCAATTTTTTCATGTCCTTCTTGAATGGCAGCACGTAGTAACAAATATGAGTCTGTATATGATATAACATCAGAATATATTAATTTGCTTACTTTTCTAAAATCGCCATAACGGATTGCAGACATTAATTTGTCATATTTCACATTCTTGTTTTTGACATATTGTCTTGCTATTTTATAAGTCACATGTTCATATACCATCATCTTCTTAATTTCATATTCTCGTTGATATGCTGGGCATTCTCTGTCTGAGCTTATATGAACTCCTCCGCAATTAACACACTTTGGTTGTCTATGACATTCATCATGAAAAATATCTCCACATTTCCTACACTTAGCTCTTAGCTTTCTACAATATTTCTGTGAATGCCAGAATTGATAGCATTTGTAACACTGACGTACAGGTCCTACATATGGCTTCACTGTGATCCTCCTCGGTTGTTGTCTTAGTAATAATGTTGTTGGTAACCTTGATTCCCCTTGAAAGGTAACTAAAATATCATCTCTTTCAACCCATTTTGATTGCCCATCCACTATGACTTTCTTCTTTAATCTTTTTAATGTAAATTCTCCTTGACCCGGCTGAAGTTTTTTCTGTAGTTCCTGTATGGAGTCCTCCCATTGGTAGATAATACCTCTGCTAGTTTTCTTCTTTCCTGAGATAACTGCATTGAAACTACTGTATATGTTTGCCCCCATCTTTATCAACACATTTGGCACCACTTTATTCCTACAAATAATTTCAGTTCTGTTAAATCCAATTGCCCTTATAATTTTGACAAAAACTTCTTCAATGCCACAGAAATAACATATTTTCCACTTTTCAGATTGTATGTATAATGCTGTGATTGATCCTTACTACAGTACTTACTCTCTCTTAGTTTCTTATTTAGATTATCCCTTATTGGCAATACATTTCCTTCAGTTCTTATTTTTCTATTTCCACTGGTATCTAAAAAATTATTTGATTTCTCATTAACCATTTGTTCCTTTTCTATAATCATTTTCGCTTTCTCTTTTTGTTTTTATTATTTCCATCTTCAAAATCTATTCTCCCCGCCACTGGGGCCGTCACGCACTGTCTTTTTTCATATTTTCTTTAATAATTCTTACCTGAAGTTTGCTATATCCTTCGTTGTCTTTTCTACTACTCTCCGCTTTCCTTTTATTCTGCTTTTTCCCTTCGACAATTAAAAATTTTACTTTGTTATTGTTAAACTTCCTCACACGTGTGCTACTTGTTTCTTTATGTTCTATAATGGCGTACAGGCTAGTCCCCTGTTTTGAGTCTTCTTCCTCACTGTTACCAACCTTTCTTTCTCACTTATTCCAGCTCTCTGATTGGCCATTTCAAAATTGCCTACTACCACCACCTTTAAATCGACACTTACTTTTTCTACTCAATTTTTTCCCGCTCATTTTTATCCAATTGTTTCCTTTCTTTTTGAAAATTCTCTTCTAAATTTCAAAGTTCCTTGTCCATATCTTTTATTTCCTTTAGATTTCCTAGTCCAATCTCAACCCTTGTACTTTACCTTCCGGCCCTTTAGCTTTCCGGTATTTTTCTCTTGTGCCTCTTTTACTTAGGAAATTCCCCCTTTCCAATTAGGGAATCACTATTCCTTATGTCCACACCCCACTGACTTGCTCGATACAATGATTTTTTATTTCCTAATAATCTTCCTTTTGTGCACAGAAAACAGGAATGTGGTTATTGAAAAATGAAAAGACTCTCACCATGAACAGTTATTACAAATTATATCTGCAGTCAATGGAACCGCCACACTATTTTTAATCAGGGCGCTCGAAAGTATAAATTTTGAAATACGCGCAGAAAGAAGGCTTTCAAAATGTTTTCAATTCTTTAAATTACTTTACGATCAATTATTATCTTTTACATCTCTTTGACATATTAAATCACTGCGTACGTCCGTTATGAACGTAAAATTCAATTATAAAAAATATTAACTTACCTTTTGGAATTGTTCGTAGAATGTCATTTCTGAAACGTTAAGAGCGTAATAAAACAACTTTCTTTTTTGAAAGTAAGCATTTACTTACGGAAATTTTATTATCTATCGATTTCGAAAATGCTTTTTGTGAGTTAGACATAATACGTGCCATTACGTGTGGTAGGGACCTGCTTACCTATTTTTTCTTTTAAATAGAATTTTATGTATTTTCGTTTAGCCAGGTTATAGTTCATTCAGAGATTACTTTATTGATCTACATGCTAGTCTTTTAAAGTCATTTAAGGATATTTATGACTTTTTAAATTCTCTCTTTATTAAACTGCTATAACTCAATATCTACTAACTTCAAAAAATGTTATTTTTAACACATGTCCTGACTGTTGAGTGAAAAAAGGATGTAGAATTTCATTTTCATGCTAGATCTCTAGATTTAAGATGTTTAAACTTATTCTTGTAAAGTGTTATGAAAAGAAAGTTTTATGTAAATGTTCTATCATTGTTAGCAATGTAAAGGCTCACGTTAGGAGTACTTGCTAATAAATTATGTATGTACAAAAGAGTGTTACTATCATTTACTAATACAATAAATTGCTGAAAACAAACTGTGACAACATACTGTACAAAATTTCAATCAAGAATATTTGAATGGAAAAGCCAAGAATACTTAAATAAAAAAATAAAAAAATAAAAAATATTTCTTGTCTTTCTAAGAAGGAAGTTTAAGGTGAATCGTTCATACAATGTTTATGTAAAAAAGAAAAATGATAGGTGACACTGACTGTGGTGTATCACAAAAGATAAAGTGGAAATATACATCTGTTTCTTCATCTGAAGTCACCACAAATTTCTCAGATAAATTGACTAAAACGAAATTGCAACAAAATTGGGAACTAGGGACATTCACTTTTCTTTACCTTAATTTGAAACCTATTAATTGACATTCCCATAATTAAGGGGGTATTCTAGTCAAAACTACCACTTCGAATCGTGTTTATAAATATATTTTTTACAATAAAATCACAAGATTTTTTGGCACTCTGTGTTCTATATGTACATTCATTTAAGTTTAAAGAATATTTACATATTATTTTTGTAAAATTCCAATCAGGCACAAGTACTCTTGTTATATTGCCATCAATTCTGTTAGCAAATTTTCTGATTTAGAAACGTGGAAATTTTCAGATCTGGATATTAGGAAATTTGATGGTCTAGTAATTTATTAGTTTGAAAATTGGTATTTTGGTGACTTGAAAATTTGTAAATTCTAAATTTTATAAATTTGAGTCTTTGAGTATTTGGAAATTTGAAAACTTAAGTTTGGGAACTTGGTGATTTAGAAATTAGGAAACTTATGTAATGGTTAATCTGTAAATTTAAGTCTTTGGAAAAATTCAGGAAATTTGAGAACTTGGAAATCTGAAAATTTCCAGAGTTTAATATTAACATTTAATAGAAATAATTACATGGTTCAACTGGCACCCTATATTTAAAACACTACAAGAAATAACCATTTCTTACAAAATTTAAACCCAGATTATCTTCAATAACTTCAGTATTTGGTAAATTTGATTTAGCAAAAGAATACAAATTTTCAACTTTAAAGATATTTTGGACTTAAACAATAATTATTTGATTACACATCAAACAATTTCAAAAGCCAATGATTTAAAAGTAAGTCTACCTACATTAAACGAGCAGATATTTTGCATATAGAAAGCCTCGAGACAAGTGGAGGGCCATATAGTGAGTCATCGTTGTATTTACATGAGAAAACTGTACGAAATCGCAAACATACGAAAAATAAAAATTGAACATAAAACGAAAAATATATCTTATCATAATAATGCTAAAAAATTACGCGTGGGATTTCAAACTGTCGTCTTTAGTTATATACAGATGTTTAATATTATGTCTTTGTTAATACTATAAATTCAAATGAATTCATCTGCAATTTTCCAAAAAATGCAAAAAATCTAGACTAGAACACCCCCTTAAAATTGACGTACTTTCCACAGTACATACACGCACACATGTACTCGATAAAAATATACAATATTGTTTAAAAATATGTAAGATGTAATATTCTCATTAAAGAAAAGAATTAAATATAAGGGACGAGACAAGAGAGAATAAAATTATAAAAGAGGAAGAACAGTTCGATCATAAGTACACGACAAACTGTATATCCTATTTTTCAAAAAGATGTACAAAGAAAACAGCTTAAACGATGTTTAACCGTACTGTATCAGATTAAAAAGCGCATCGACGTTCTCCTTCTCGGACTCCTGCTGCTGTACAACTTGGGTAACATCCTGACTAAGAAGGACCTGTTCGATGAGTATAGTCTCCGTGTCCGGATGTTCGGAAACGGAAATACTTTCGTCTTTAGCCTCCTGCTGCGTATCGTTGGACTTGATCCCAGTTTTCCTCCGTTTCGCCCTGGGTCTGTCGGTGTGTATCCTCATGTGCCTCCTCAAATCGTACTTGCCGACGAATCTGGCGCTGCACGTTTCGCAAGCGAAGGGTTTGCCGCCAGTATGAGTCCACATGTGTCGTCTCAACGCGGCGCTGAATGTAAACGCTATGCCGCAAACGTTACAGACGTACGGTTTCTCTCCGGTGTGCAACAAACTATGATCCCTCAGGGTCGCCCTCTGATTAAATCGCTTCCCGCACACCTCGCACGTGTAGCTTCTAGGATTTGAGTGAATCCTCACGTGATTCAACAGATTCCCTTGTTGCGAGAAGGACCTGCCGCACACGTCGCACTTGAAGGGTTTCTCGCCAGTGTGAACACGCATGTGCGTCTCTAGGGTTCGGTTGTTAAGGAACCTTTTACCGCAAACCTTGCAGGGATACTTTGGTAAGTGTAGTCCCTGCGGGTCCAGGTGGGTGATAAGGTGACGTTTGTAGTTGCCCTTGTGGTTGAACAACCGGGGGCACTGGCTGCATGCGTAGGGCGCCCCACGTATATGCGTCGCAATGTGGGACTCTAGCTCCGACTTCACTTTGAACCTAGACCCGCACTTCGGACACCGGTGCCTGGGAAAGTCCGTGTGGCATACCATGTGCCGCTTCAAGTACCTTTTCATCGTGTACGCCTTGCTGCACATGAAGCATGAGTATGGTAACTGGCCAGTGTGCGTCTTCACGTGCGTCCGCAGCTCCCGGTGGCTCTCGCAATCCTTTTCGCATACCACGCAGAAAAACGGACCGCTGCTGGGTACATGATTATCTATGGTGTGCAATAAAACACCAGTTAGTTTGTCGTAGTTCTGTAAACACAAGGTGCATTGGTACTGTATAGTGTCGTCATCGAGTTTGATCTCCTTTATCCGCGTGATCGTGTCATTTAGACTACCCAGAATGTTGTCCTTCGGGTCCACGAAGTAATCCGAGTCAGACCCGTCGCTCTCTTCAACTTGTTGCTCGCTTGACTCCGGAGAAACCTTTCGTGCACTTTTACCGTTCACCCTTTCTTCTGGGATCGTAGGTTTCCAGGTAGACTCCAAGTCGGGGCTCGCCCGCCTGCTTTCCAGAGTATTCTCTTCAAGCTTATCGTCGCATACGGTTATAAGGTACTCTTCATTGTTCGGGTCGTGCAGTCCCTCGCCGTTAGACTCGATTACCTTTTTGGTATTCTCTAATTTCATAACGGCGTCGCAGGAGAGCACGTTATCGGCGTTTATGTGCTCCAGAGATACCTCCTCTTCTGGTATGTACATTATGGTATAATCTAACTGCTGGGATTCTAGGATCTTCGAAATCTCTTCGGGTATTTCGCTGTTTAATCGCCTATCATGATCTTGGGCTTCTGTCCCGGACAGTTTTGAAATTATGATACCTCTCAGTTCAGATAACTCGGTTTTATTGAATTCTACGTTTTCTTCTACCAACTCGGACACATCCAATTCTAATGCTTGTTCTTCTTTTACAACTGCGTTTATTTCTTCAGATAAAAACTCGTCCGAAACATCTACCTTCGCGTCCTTGTGCTTATCCTCTAATAGTTTCACCAATGATTCGTTGGACTGTTCAGTGCATTCTTGTTCCTGATCATTGCCTACTGCTTCTTCCTGAAAGACAATATGAAACCAATTCAAAACAATGTTGTTGCTTCCCAACTACGTTTAACCCTTCCATACCCTGTACACATTGTGATGTACATGATATTTATTTTTATGAAACTTATTTTTATGTTAGAATATACACGTAATACACATCCATAATCAAAAAATATTATTGTTCAATCTAAAAATCTATTCTGATATGCTTATTATATGAACAGTTTAATGTGTTCCTTCAATTGCAAAAATATTCTGGTTTGGAAAGGTTAAGTATAGAAGAAAAATTAGGAGAAAATTTATAGAAATAGGGAAACGTGAATAAGCGTGAGCTGTACAATTAGATCAATATGAGAAGCTATAGTTTACATAAGCCATGACCAAATGTCTCTATGACAATTCACCCTTCTGTCTGTGTTTGTCTTTCTCTCCAGTCCTACATTATAGATATAGTGAAAATTGCTTCTCAATTAATAGTTATCTAAATAGGTATGTAACAAAAAAATGGCCTTTTTCTAATGATTTTTTTAGAAATTAACTAAGGAACTCTTAATATTCTTAAATTGTAACTAAGATGTAACAGTTCTGCTACAAAATTAATTGAAACATGTATTGCTTACCTTTATAGCATATCGAATTTGTGTTTCAAACATCTTACGGAGCTTTTTTTCAGTAGCTTGGACCTGCAGCTTAAAGTCGTAAAATGCATCAGTACGATAAGCACATTTTGCGCAAAGCATATTGGGTAAACCATCGAATCTGTCGATCTATAAAAGATAAACAAGTTTTGATTCTTACAATATGAAGTTTTAGTTAATTAAAATATATAATAAAATTGTAAACTATATAATATTACAATTAGAACAAATTTTGTTATCTATAACATTGTAAATTATAATTAATACACTCACACATACATACACATAGTGTATACTAATTATAGAAATTATCCTGACATTTTAAATGTTTATATATTGAAATTAAATCTAAACCAAACCACAAAATCATATTGAGAAACAATATTTCTCTAGAAAAGAATAGATTATATTCCTTAGGAAAAGGAAAAATAATAGGAAATTGATTTGTTTCATAACTGTAGAACCAGCATAATAAAACACTTTATTACAGAAATCATAAACATGTACAATAAAATGAAATGTAAGTTACAATCAATATATCTAATTGTCAATTAGAAACTTAAAATTTTTTGAAGTACAAAATATTCATCTCAACTATATTGAGTACCATTTGATTCTGTTGAAATGTAGCATCAATTTTGTTTTATCTCAATATTATCTTTACATGTTTGTCTAACTGACAAGATACCGAAATTATATCTGATAAGCGGAAGTTTGACAACGACATTGAGGTTATGTATCAAAATTGTAGAATGATGTACATTCAACCGCATTAAGAAAATTGATGGATTTATTGAAGACTCAGAAATATATGTAAACGATGTATTTACTAACTTGTATAGATGCAAGTTCGGCAAGCTTATCGGGCAAATTTTTCTGACTAATCGTGTCGTCATCGTACATAGGAAGAAGAACGCCGTCAACTTTCATGCACGCACGACACATATCGGCACAGCTAATTTCCCAACTCATTGTTATCATAAATATTGTAACACGCGTAAAATAAGATTTTCACGGTGCTTTGTGTTTATTGGCAATAAATACATTTCACATTTCGCGGTCAGCGTTTCACATTCTATCGAACATTGCCGTAAACATAAAATCCGATTATTAACTGTAGATAGAGCTTGCAGTCCACACGTGTGGTAACTGCCGCAACTTCGTAGCACTGCAGCGTCATCTGACATCTGTTTTATAAAACATATAAAAAGCTTAGCGAAGTACAAAAAACTGAAACGCAGGTAAGTAAAAATTCAATAAAAATATGCTGAATGTATGGTATAATTTTTAGTAATCTGAATTTTTATGTGAACCTCTATTTTGTCATTTTCAGCAACATGTTAGAAGTCCCTATACGTGGTCGCGGACAAGTATCTCGTTATTTATTGGTTCTACAACCAAAATTACTCCTATAAAATTAATAGTTTAACAATCTTTCTAAAAAAGAGGTCAAGTATGTTTTATACTCTTTTCTTGAAAAAGTATGAGTGCTAGAAAAACACGAAGAGAAACAATTTTAAAATTCATCATATTTCTGTAGAAATCCGGGTGACGTTTACCTTTTTTTAAATGGAACTGCATATCTTTTTTCAATGTGGATTTTAACACGAATTTTCTTTAGAATATTCTGCGTAAAAGTGCATAAAGTATGTTATGTATAGTATTAAATAACATTTCCGAGAGGATTCAAATTTTTATATAAAATAATCTTAATAGTTTTGAAATGTCTCACGAACTTTATTAATTTCCTAACTTTTAATTATCTTATTCACTTTTTTTATATTTTCAGAATGAACTATGATTATTTTTCCTTTGGACCCTTCGTTTATGGCAAAATCGAGAACCACTGGCATAAACGGCCATTGAACAAACTGTTTTATCGCACCAAACAATTGAATGCGAGCGAATATTCACGGAATGTAAACCCAGCGTCCGGTTCGAATTCTCAGCACGATGAATTGAATTGTGTCAAATTAAAATGTGTCGAATTGAATTGTGCCAAATTCAAATTTGTCGAATTGAATTGTGTCAAATTCAAATTTGTTGAGTTGAATCGTGTAAAATTAAAACACGTCAAATTGAATCGTGTCAAATTAAAACGTGTCGAATAAAAGAGCGTTGACTTGAATCGTGTTGAATAAAAGAACGTTGAATTGAATCGTGTCAAATTGAAACGCGTCGAAATGAAATACGTTGGATTGTATCGAGTTCGGTTAAGATATAGCAAATTGAAATGCGTCGGATTGAATCGTTCCGAATAAATGAACGTCGAATTAAAATGCATCGAATTCAGTGCGCTAAATTAAAACGCATTGAATTGAATCTCATCGAACTAAATTGCATTGAATTATGTCATGCGGAAATGAAACGCATCGAATTAACACGTGTGAAATTGAGAGGCGTTAAATTTAAACGCGTCGATGTGAATGGCGCCAAATTTAAATACGTTGAACTGAAAAGTTGACAAACTTACGAGTAATAAATTGAAAGGCGCCAAATTTAAACCCGTTAAATTGAAAAGCGTCAAATTTAAACGTGTTAAATTGAAATGCGCCAAATTTAAATGTATTTAATCAAGAGACGCTAAATTTAAACGCAATACATTGAAAGATACCAAATTTAAACACACTGAATCGAAAGTTGGCAAATTTAAATAAGCTGAATTAAAAGGCGCCAAATTTAAACGTGTTAAATTGAAAAATGTCAAATTTAATATGTAAACAAAATAAAAACTCACGCATTCTGAATTTTTAATACAAATTTTTGATAAATTTGCGATACTTGCAAAATACAGTAAGCATTATTTCAAGTCGACAAATTCAAAGTTGGCATAAACGGTATATCGCAAATACAATTTCATTGGTGAAACGCTTAAAAACTAAAAATATACCAAGACCGTAACTTCAGAATGAAATTAAATACATCGGAAACGATAGAAAGGGAATTCGCGTAAATGTTTGTTCTGGCTGACCCCGTTTCCGGACTACAATCGTTTTCGTGTTCGAATGATTTCCCATCTAAATTCAGTTAGCGTAATTGGTTATATACAGCTGTTTACAATCAATATCTTATGAATGTTGCCTTTATGTAGTTCGCTACGTAAATTCGTTCATTAATCAATCGTTTAATCATTTCTCAAGATCTTCGCATGGAAATTCCTTAAGATATAATGGTTGACATATTAAGCAAGATCGAACAATTTTTGTTTAGTATTTTTAATTATTTTTACAGTGTGGAATTATGTTACGAGATACCTTGTTAAAATAATTTGTCTACGGAAGACGCTTCGCAATGAGGCGACTGCAACTATTTTTATTACCATCTACGTGACTCTGGAACAGTTTGTCACCATTATCCCTCGGGCAACCGATAACCTTGATTCCTGAAATGCTGTGATAAGCAATTGTTAACCTGGCTAATTGCAGCTTGCAGCAGTTGCATAAAAAGATAAGTCATAGCAATTACCTCATGGTAATTTCGTAAATTTCAAGGTTTTATATTTTTGGAAATTTGTTAATTTGTAAATTAGTAAATTAATAAATTTAGAAATGTACAAATTATGAATTTTCATTCTCTCATTACATCGCTAATATCACTACACCCTTTATAGTACAATACAAGGGATTCTTTATCCATGTATAAGTTTTAAGATAATTTTCTAAATGTAACATATTTTAATTTCTTAATGGTTTCTGCAAAGGGCGTTCTAGCGTTGCTTAATATCTCATTAGCATCTGCTTTGTGCCATAAAAACCTCTTCTATACAGTACATCATGACACACTATTTATTTTAAATTATTTAAGCATTAAAAATTTAAATAAAGAAGAAACGATTGCTTCGTTCGCAGGTGAAATGAGAATTCGTTGAAAGATATATGTTAGATCTTGGAATACAATACCATAGCGAGAGGATTAGATCTCGATCCAAGTTTCTATCGATACGATAATATACGGTTTTCAGTTTCTCCGTACACTTTGTATAGGTTCAAATCAATAGGTTCTTTACCCGTAGCAGCGATACCACCCAAGAAGTCGTTACATTCTATCGAGTATTTTCGGTTTATTATTATTCACACGTGGTTGCCAGAACCCTTAATCTTAGTAGTAGAATCCTTTATTTGCAGTTTCCTATTCGTGTCGAGGTATTGCTCGGTTTTATTACTTGCTACGGTTACTTTTTGAGGAACAGACCAACCGTATACGTCACTCGGTTTTTCATTTCCAAACAAATTTGTGTATGCAATAAAAATCAGGAATTGTTCCACTTACCCTTGTTCGTAAAAATTGTACGACTGCGCCGAGACTTCATTTTGTCGAAAACAGACACGAGGTTGTTCACTTTGAAACATCGGATCCATTGACACGAAGATGTTTACTTCGGAACAACATCACACACATATAGACACGCAGTCGTTCAGTTTGAAACATCGTAAGTAGGACTTTACAACTCTTTCCTTTAATTTGACAATTTATTAGCTATTTACACTACGCGTCTTTATTATTCGCTTGCCGAAGCTACTCTAATCACGTGTCAACCGTCACGGACCGGCAACCGGCTCGCGCGTCGTAAATTACCGAAGATTGCCGAATCGTTCCGATTGACGCGTCCTATCACAGAAGCGCAATTTTCCCTCTTTGACGTTCCTTTTTAACAAATAAAAAGCACATATCGGTGTTATACAATTATTCAACCTCCCGTGCATTTATAAATATTAGAATTTCAAACGACTGAAGTTCCTCGAATCGTTTAATCCTCGTTGCAACGCACATACAATATTTCTCAGTTGATAATTTTGCACGTATGTATCTTTATTAAAGGATGTTTTCACGATTTCTTCGTAGAATTAAATGACATAAGTAGGTTAAAAGCTCCTCCATATACATGTACATTTAACGCGTCCTCTGTCATAGAGGTCACCGGTGACTGGTGTTAAAAATTTCATTTAGTCAAATAATTAACGAGTTAAGAATGGAAGAAAGGAAATTCTGAGCTCTGCGAAATTATACCTCTAATTTAGTACGGTGATCCGAGCTGTTGGACTAAACTGCTTTCGTAGACATAACTATCTCTGCCGTGGTGATGTATTAATTATTGTCAAAATGAGTTGATGAGTACGAGCTGACGATGTATACGTTAGATAGTGAAATGTTCATTGTTTTAAGATAATATTATGCATTTATTGCAGGTATGAATGTTATTTTACTGACAGAATAGAACAGATATTTTTATCGTAATGGTACAATATTTCCAAGTCACAAAATTTAGAAATTTTTGATTTAACACATTATTAAATTTTTAATTTTTAAACTTCGGTCTTGGAATATTTTAGTTGTTGGACTTTCAGAATATAATAACTCGAAACTGTTCAAAATGGTACTTGTATTATAGAATTTTGAAACTTTTGCGGTTTTAGGAATATACGACATTAAAATTGCAGACTTTACAATTTCAAGACTGCAAATTGTACGAGCGGAATAAAAACGTGCAGTAAAAAAGCGCGCAAAAAATAATGAATTTCGAAATTGAAGCAAGGTCACTGATGGGTGGTTGATTCGCGGTCAAAACTAATTATGAGTTCAGTTACCTCGTTCGCCGTCCAATTTACCAGCAGCGCTAATCCATTAACGTACAAGCTGGAGTACAAGTTTTTCGTAAAATCGTTACTGTACATTTTTCAATTACCCCAAAGTTTCACTTTTTTCATTATTACCTAGAGTTTGAAATATAACATTTTTTAGTTTCTTCAGAAAATTATGCAGTTTTATTTGTTCCCATTCTTAGCTATAATTTTTGATTCGTCTCAAATATGTTATACTTCCTCTACGTATTTCTTCTTAATTTGATTTCCATCGAAACTGACGCAGATTACAGTAAAAAGATTTACGGAGGTCGGTTCTTATTTCTCAACCCTTTCCTACATCACATTGTTTTGAAATACTATCATATAATGTAGATATAGAATGTGGTAAAATGATTGATTACCAGAAATAATACTTCTCTGCTCTCAATTACTTCTTCCTTCGACGCGTAATTACCAGCCCCGGTTTTCCTGCTTTTTACAACCAAGCAACTTTCATCCAACACGTATCATGGCATGAAAAATTATTGCTTACACTTCGCAGATAAATGAACGGATAATAATTATAATAAATTAATTAATAATTACTGCAATGATATAATAAATAATTACCACAATACAGTCATTATTTAAATACGCGCACTTTTAAATTTTAAAAATTTGTCCGAGTATAAATAATTAAAAAATTGTCCGATGTAATGAATAATAATTAAATGTAATTTTAAAAGTGTACTTTGTCGTTTTTAAAAATTTCTTTACCCACTTGATTTCTGGGTTCAGTGATCACTTTTTAAAAGCCTTGAAAAATGATAATGTATGTTGGATTATAATAATCAATGCGCCTTTTATCGAGCTTTGATGTGATACGGTAAGCATGCTGATTATCTGTATGAAATTAATATTGTATATTTGAAATTACGCTATAATTTCTCGACTAATGTGTATCGGGCATTGTTTCCTTGGTATACCCATTCGATCCAATTTCATTTGTGTAACAATAATGACAGAATTCTTTATGTTGTTAGCACAATGGCAACGTTCGATATTCGTAATCCGGATCGTACGGGATCGCGTGCTGTATTGTCACGTTCTTTCTCATTCCTTTTTATTTCAATCCCTTTTTATGTTTGCATTTTAGTTCTGCAAGGTATTTTCTTCTGATCGTAGATGCATCATCTTCATTTTTAACGTTTGAGTGAAAGTTTGTCGCAATAAATTTTCGTTTGCGAACAATTATAAATTAATTTATAAAATAGAAAGTTTTAACTTGCAAATTAAATCACGTCGAGTATAGTCACGTTAAAATCGCATCGAATTAAGACACTGAGTCTCATCGATTTGAATTGAATGTCGGCGATTCAAATTCTATCGAGTCGCGTCAAACTAAACCGCAGCTTATTATATGTAGATCAACTCGTATAAATTGATCTTCGATGCTTCTACAAATTGATCTTCGATGCTCGTTTACAATTTAACTAAAACTGGCATTAATCGGATCATGCTGTCCTAATATTAACTCCTACAGTTTCAGTTTACAAGTTCGTTCCATTTCGAATATAATATGTATAAGGCAACTGTTGCAATTTCTAGGACGTTTGGTGCTCGACAAGGGATAATGGCGGCGCCTTGATCGTACGAATAAAACGTAAGCCGAATGAGTGCTCGAACGAGTCTGGTAATTAACAATTATAAAATTTTATAATATACTTTTAAAGAAGATTACACACAAAAAGATTATGCAGTAGTAAACGCTTTTAAAACAGGCACTTCAAGCTGCCAGTGAAAAGTTTTATCTACCAAAATTAATTCAAGAGAAAAAACCTACTGTGATTCATTAAACGAATTTATTATAAGTAAAATACTTTCATTTCACAAAATATTACCATATTCATTTTCTTCTGTTACATGATGAAATTTAAATTAATATACGGGACAGTAATATTTTTTGATACTTAATATTTAAATTAGTACATTATAAATACATTAATACACAGGGGAATATTTTTTAATATTTAAATTAGGAAACTGAATATAAAACAATTAAATTAATATTTAATTATTGAGATAGGAGTAATTAATGACAAGAACATGTCATGAATATTTCATTACTGAACATTTTCAGGCTACAATTAATTACTTTTTCCTTCACAAATGTACATTCTTTTTATTTCTGTAAGTAGAAATTTCATCCTTTCGAATAAACGTAGTTATACCTTCACTGTCTAAATATAAAAGAAATTGTAATTATTTTAATTGTTTCCTGAGTCGTTTGGCCATTGAGACATTTTTTTTCTTCTTTCTTATTACATAATTAAAAGTGGAAATTTTATTCTTTGCTGCACATTTATAACTAAATAAGTTTAGTTGTAACTGTACACTGTCTATATAGAAAAGGAATGATCTTAACTGCTTCTCCAATTGTTCCAGCACTAGACATTAACGTTGGATGAAAAAGACTACGAAGAATAGGGAGTAAGAAAAGTTATCGAGTGATGTTTTCGGTGGCTCATCTCCCGATGAAAAGTCGATCGGTCGAGAGGAGAGGATCAACACCTCTTTTTCGAAACGTAGCATCGGCCCAACCCTAGGTGGCTGGTAGCTCGATCGGCGCATGCGCACGACCGTCCCCGAGTATAAGAGCCCGATCGGCAACGGTAGCGAGTTTAGTCTGGCCCGTGCTAGCAGCCGGTGTGGACGCGCTCGATCCACGGGGTCGTTTTCGTCTCGTTCGAGGCCCTTCCGTCGATGACGTCCTCGCTATGTTGCTTCTCGCGTATCAGTGACAAAGAACGAGCCACGGAGCAACGAAAGAACGGTGTGCGCGCGAAAGAGAGAGGGAAGGGGTGTGGGAAATAGAGAAAAAAAGAGAGCGAGTTCTCCTCTTTTCTCCATACCCCTTTTCTGAAACGATCACGGGAGAGAGAGAGAACACGTCAACGTCAGCAACGACGTGGGTATCCTGGACAAGCTGCGTACGTTCACGTCCAAAGAAACCCTCGTATTTTATAGTGGTTGCCCGTTTCTTTCGTTATTTTCGCCTGTAGTGACTGTGTTCATGCTTGCTGCTCCTCGAAACCGGGCCGTTTCCGAACGATGGCAAATAGTAAATACAACGTTCGTATCCTGATGACTCGAATATGGAGGAACGCGAACACCGGAAACTCGTGCTCTTAACTGTTTTTTGTACACGCCTTGTCAATGTTCCTGTACTTTCGAATCGAAATTAAATCGTGCTATCTAAATTCAAACTAAATCATGTTCGATATTAGAAATTTAATTGATGATCAAATTTGTAGTTATTGTAATTTTATTTTTTTCATGCAATTTTGTTTAGAAGAATAGTCACTGTTGTTTATAAATGCTTTGTATTTTTAAAGAATGTTTTTGGTAGAGACAGCGTGCTTTTGAGATGAAGGACAAATAAATCGTTCTAGGTTTTGTATGTTTTCTTCTTCGGAGTTTTATCGTTGAATGCTTGAAAATGAATTGGTATTTGGTGATCGTGATAATTAAACTGAGATATTAATGCCATTTTCGTCCTTCCATTCATTGTGTGCAAAGAGGACTGCAAAGTTTGAGGTCATTGTCCTACTCGTAAAATTCAATTATCTACCACTGATCCAAACCGAGTTTCTGCAGACAGAACGGAGAATTTCGCATAAATTTTGACACTCTCCTGCGTTGAAGTTGTCGGTAAAAAGTATGCGGATAACTGAAGTTTTGTTCGAAAAATCAGTTCCCAGCGTGGAATTTTAATACCGCATATTTTATGACTCGACCGAGCAAAGCGAATGGATGGAAACGGTTGACTCTAGTTATATTGCCGAGGCTGAGAGTAGCAATATAGAAAGAGATTCTTGCATGTGTTTAACTACTTACACATTTCAAAATTTGTAAATTTAAATAGTTCTATACTACTAAATCTATAAAGCGACAAATTTGGAAGATTTGGGAATGCTTGAAACTTGTAAAAGTATGCAAATTTTTTAACTTTGAAATGTGTACATTAGCAAGTTACTAAATTTAATAATTTATGATTTTACAAATGGAACAATTTGTCAAATTCTTTATCTGATGTGAATAAAAATTGTAAATTTATAAATTTATACAATTTATGTTTCTAAATTTGGAACTTGAAAATTCATAAAACAACATATATAGTTACTTACATATTAAAAAATATATATTGATTAATATGTACAATCAACTGAATAAAAACAATATATATATTAACATAAACAATTATAATGAACATTATACAACACGTATACATAACAAGTAAATTATAAATAAATTATAAATATAAATATTAAATACTGCATAGGAATTTCCATATAAACTAAATAAACATTGAACAATAATTCGAAATTAAATCATTTACCCAAGAGAAAGTTAATTGTTTGCTTTTAATAGTAAACTGATTACGTTTGTATAAAAGTTACAAATTTCTATGTTTCAAAGTTAATTGTCTTTCTTTTCTCACAAATACCTTAACTTTGTCATTGCACCCGTTTACTGAACATCCCCAAAAAAGATTCAAGATCCGCCTCTGTCTTTCGTCTACCAGTGCTATTTACCCACTCTACCGAGCCATAACGGAACAACCACCAGCATACCTATTTGTCTTTGCTGTTTTTCCTTCCACGGCGAACACATCTTCGAGTTATAGGAAGTAATTCGTTTGCTACCAGACACAAAGAAAATGCGGCCAAAAATACCGTTGGACTGTTTTCCCTTATCTCACTGTAACATACCACGCATAAATCATATTATAAATTTTTTACTTTTTGAATTTTTAAGGCATGTACGAAAAGGTTGAGAGTCATTGGTACAGAGTTGCACAAAACACAACGTGTTGATAATCACTGGCAGAGGTGTACAAAAAACTGCGTATTGAATGTACAGATGAAAAGAAGTAAACTTGAAATCATCGAATAATTGCTTGATCAAAACGGTTTTCGAATAAAAGCGCGAAAAAGCTGCATCGATTATTCTATCATTCAATCGAACGTTTCACTTGACTATTTTCCATTTAATGCAACATCGACGAAAGTGGGATTCCACCCGAGTGTTTTACAGTGTGCGTACTGTTTAGAATGGAAACGCGAATATCCTGCAGTTTAAACGACTTTTTCAGCGGAGAATTTAAATATGTCTATGTTTGCGGAAACGTCCATCGTGGAATATTTTCTTTCCTGATTATTGTATCGAATACAGTACAGTCTCGATATAAACGAATCTCTCGGGTCTAAACTTTTACTTATATCGAGTAGTTCTGACATTGATCGAAGTTTGTCGAACATATAAAAGAACAGCAAGCGTCAGAAACGTCCGAACAATCGAACACAAGCAAACGATACTATATCTGTAGGATAATCCTAATGCAAGAATCAAACTTTTCTATTGTTGATTTTTATGTTATGAAACTTTTACCAACATATTTGTGATATTTTCCTGATTAAAATAAAACGAAACAGTACGTAATTCGAAAGTTATTTACTTGTAACTTCAAGCGTTTTGCTTACATCAAGGCATTACTGTAGCTTTACTGAGATCCGAGGTAAACTGACGAGTAATGACACATCGGGTAATTTCGTTTCGCTTCGATACTATTCGGGTAATCACGTGATACGTCTGACAGTTGAAATCGTAGACTGCTATGGCTTTATCACTTCGAGGATTTTAGTATAAATTATTACAAGTAAATATGCCCCGAATTACGTCGTATTTGGTCTCATTTTAATCAGAAAAATGTGAAAAGTCTACTGGTAAAAATTTCATAACGTAAAAGTCAAAAATATAAAAGTTTTATACTACGTTGGTTTGTCTTACGGATATACCCGAACCCGGGTCAAGTTACATTTCTCAGCGACCGAATTTTCTGGAATCTTGAGGGATCTTCCCCCAGTGATGGAGATATTTTTTCCGCTTATATCGAGACTTTACTGAAATTTCTCTTTTTCCTTATTTATAAATGTAATACATTTCTGTTTTAATTTGCAAGTTACGTATTAATTGCATGAGTGTAACGAATATGCTTTGTTTGCAAAGGAACTCGCGAAATAAATACGAAACCGGAACATTGTACAGTGTTTTAATTTAACGTCGTATTGGAATAAATAACTTTGTGGAATGTACTTTTAATCATAGAATGGCAGAACTGGGTAGCTGCTACAGAGCCACGGAATGTATTCTACGGTATTTCAATTGAAATAAAATGATAGAGTTTCGTATATTGGAAAGCAATATTTAAAGGACAGTGAACAAATGAAAACATATAATGAACAGCGATGGACATCTATCTATATCGATGTGCATTCAATTTGGATACAGGGATAATTGATGTTGTAATGATGTATCTGCAAAAACCACTGAGTTTTCATCTTTATTAGATTTCCAAATACTGACATTCTTCAAATTTCGAAATTAGCAAATTAAAAAATTCCGGAATTATTAAATTTTCAAATATCAAAAATTTGTTATTCCGAAACTCAGATTTTCCAAATGTTCATATTCCTACATTTCCAAATTTTAGAATTTAATGATTTTATTAACTCAGGTTAAAGATAATGAAATGAAAATAGTTTAAATGATTTATATGAAATTCAAGATGGCGATCGAAGATGTAAAAGATCGTACTTTTATACTTCTTGTAAATGTAAAGTTGAAGTTACAGTAAAAGTTGCAGTAAGATTCATTTGTAATGTGTGCGAGGTAGTTTCTGCCAGTAAAAGGACAGAATAAAAATGGTTCCAGCAGTATAAGAAAGCTAACCAATTGTTGGAGAGCATGTCACGTTCTAGAAGTCCACGTAATTAAAGATGAGAAGTTACGTGAATACAAATGTTGATTCGAAATTGTGTGAAAAAAGTGCTGCAGTAGCCAGAACTAAAAAGGATTTTTAAATTCAGTGAAAGTTCAGAGATTCCTGAATTGTTAAACTTGAAAATTTTCAAGCGTTTAATTCGCAAATTCCCATAATATTTTATTTAAAAAATCAAACCAACCGCATTAAACACTAAAATGTACAGAAAACTCAAAAAATTAACAGTAAAAACGCTAAGTTTCATGATAGAGAATATAAATCTTATTAACATATAAGCCATTTGTGTTGAAAGTATGGCAAGCCCATTTTTAAAAGAAATGAGTATAATGACAATAGTTAAAACTTAATATATATCTTTATCGTTAACCAATCTATCATGAAAGTAATTCAAATTCCCTAATATTTGGGCGATGGAAGTTTGGCTGATTAATGGTATTGGAAAGACGTTCATTTTGAAAGTGGTGCAAGTCCAGCTTAGGTTAAAATTATTTTCTGTCGAATATATTACGGTATTTAGCTCCGGAATAATTAGTAATACGGGAAATTCTGTGAAAAACTACAAATTGTATAATATTGGTAACATAACCTGAATATGAGCGAGGATTTGTAGGTCTGTCAGTTTCTAATAAATGTTCAACAAAGTCGACACGGTTCTTGTTTTGGTATCGCTGCACATCCTTAACAATTTCACTGTTGTTTGGAAAGTGGGACTTTGAACTTCACAACTTCTTTAATTTAACAATGTATTAACTGCACTTTACTATTTTACTTATATACACTACACATGTTTACTATTCGCCTTCCAAATGTATTCTAATTGCCTCGTGTCAACCGTCGCAGATCGGCAACCGACTCGCGCGCCGTAAATAATCGAAAATTGCCGAATACTTCCGATTGGATCGAACGCGTTCTATCGGAGACACTTTTCGTTTATTAACGTTCCTTCTTTAACAAATATTAATTACGAATTGTGGTTTATTTTATCCAAAAGAAATATGACTCAGAATGATTTCAACGGAAATTATAACTGTGATGCATCTGAAAATGAAGCTGGTATCAAATGAAACACATTAAACACTAAAATATAAAGAAACTTCCGAAAATTAATTTAGTCACTTTAGCCTGCGAACAGCACATTTGTTAACAAGAAAGGTGCACTTCATCTTCGTGACAAAGCACGGCATCACGTTGCTTCCCTGACTTGCCAAAAAATAAATGACGTCGCATAAAAAGTTTTACCACTTTTTCGTTATAGTTCAGATCCGTCTCTTTGCGACCACCATTTATTTGCGTCCGTAACAAACTTTTTTGCAAATGCCTAAGTACTTCGCAAAGCAGCGATGAAATCAAGACGAGTATGAAGGTACTATTGTTTCGCTTCGAGTCGTAACTAAAATGGTGTCCAACTTCAGTGAAGTATAATGAAGTGCTTTCAATTAAAATACGTCCAGGAAATCCTTCCAAATATATTCAATTATCTTTTCGTACTTATAAATTACAAAAAGTTTAGTAAATGTAGAACAATTGGAAAACTTGAAAATATGAAATTTTGAGAATTAAACCGTTTTGAAAATTATATGTAGACGTAGATATCTAAAGGAAGGATAGTTGCATCCAAGTGTAGCTCTTATCTGGTATGATTTTAGAACTCCCCCTATTCAAAACCATCCCTATATTAGGCAACTTTCCTCTAAACATAAATTTCGTAATCTACGATCTCATAGATTGCGTACCTCGCGGTCTTCGATATAACGCAAGTGTTATTAACGTCCGTAATTTAGATATGATACTAATTAGTTAGTTTAATTATGCAAGACTGTATTTTAATTTTATAATAATAGCTTAATATTTTAATTAAAAATATTATGTTATATGATACATAAATTTAATATTATATTATTTTTCTTTAATTTCATATTAACATTACATTATATTATTTAATTTCATATTACACTCATACTGCACAAATATCAAATTTCGTATTATTATGCAAAATATTCGTCACCCTACAAAATATATTATTATCATATTTAATAACAAGCATCCACTTCGTTACACACAAAATTCGAATAAATTTATTAATATCAGGTTTAAACTACGATAGCCAAACAGCTATCAGCCCACCAGATTTATCACCGGCGTTGTCTTCGTCTCATTAAATTTATACCCGCCATTAGCATTTAATGCTACTTCAAGCGAGAACTCGGTACATTCGGAAAATAAAATTAATAAATCGCCCCAACAACAAATACGTGGCCAATCAATCAATATTTCACACACTTCATAAAATTTAATGAACATCGTTCGGTTTGCACTCGCGGAAAAATTAATGAGCAAATATACCGGATGACCTATCCAATTAATTATTTAATCGCTGAGAAATTGTTCGCGATACCAGAAAATGTTTCGAATAAACTTACACGATCTATAGAATTTTATCTTAATAAATTTTTTTTCTAAGTGAAAACACAAAGGACTATTTTTTTTTCATGAAACCACCTGTTTTTAATATCAGTCGATGTAGCTCAAATATAACAATAATTAAATAATTTTTCTAAGCTATTAACATTTGTAATTATAAGATTATTAGAAATCACTGAATTAGATATAAATCTACCTAATTGCTGATATACACCGTTAATATTAATAACTATTGTGATTAGAACATAACCTTAATAATATAATTGAATTAATTATATTTCACACAGTAACTCGATTATAATTAAGCACTTCGACAGCAGCATCTACGTAATAAATGTATAAACATTTTCAACGTGAAAATTGTGTCACTGTTTGTCAAATAAAACAAAATGAGATTTTAGCTTTTCCGTGAATTTACGAGTAAATCGTGAAATTGTACGCAATTCGGTCGATTACATCGAGATTGCGTGGAGATAGCATATGGATACGAAAAGACGAAAAAAGTTTCGATCCGTGTTGATCGTAGCCGAACGAGTTTCAAAGACTTTAAATATAGTTTGCATCGTTTTGCACAACCGATGTCGAACGACCAAATGTTTCCCTTTCTTTAACACGACTATTATCGAATGTTACATTTCAAAATATACAAAGCTACGTAGTAGAAACATTTATTACTATGATTGAAGGTCAAAGTATCTTATTCCGTTTTGAAATGTAACTAAAACGAGGACTAACTCAAATATAATTTAATGAAATATTCTCAAGTGATTCTCAACCTTTTTATAAACTCCTTCAAAATTTATGGTAATTAAGATGGTACGGTAATTCGAAAACTAGAACGCTGATAAAGATGACAGAAGAAGTTTTGAGTTAAAAGACGGTAAACGTAACACATGAACGGTATAAAATAAGCAGAAGTTAAATATTTTTCCTGTCAATTATTGAGTAAGTCAGGAATCTAAAATGAGGTCCAACTTAACCGAATATGTTCGGAAGATCCTTGCGAATATATTAAATTACCTTCAGGTATTTCGAATGACAGGAAGAAATTAAACAAAAGGTGCACAGCATTTTTATTATTTAAAAGTTTCGTGATTTATTGGGGAACTTTTGTACGGTCCTGGATCAATACGTGCACACAGAGCACATACGCGGACACTATCGTAACCTAGTCCACCATGAAATTATGGCAACGTTGCGTCAATTCGGTGAGGACGACTCAAGGATATTAAATGGTATTGGTTATAGAAGGACAGGTTATAAAAAATGTTCAAGCAGTTTAATGGTAAATTTGGTAAAGGACATCGTTGAAAGAAGAATAGAACACTGCTACGACTAGAACAAACGCTGGGAGCACAAGAAAAGCAGAAAAATGTGACGGTATCAGTTATCGAAGACGACGGTGCAGTGGTAACGTCTTGTTGAATTAAAAGAGCTTGGGAACATCTAAAATGTTCTCGATGCAATTGCAGTGTCTCGAAAATGTCTTCTAGGAACATCGTTTCGGACTCTCTTAAGATTATTAAGCAACACAAAGAATTTCGTTGTCATTTATTGAAAAATATTTATAAGTTAAGTAAAGTTTATAAATTTATATATCAGATAAAAACAAGAAATATTCCAGTAAAATATTTTTCATTTACAAACGATGACATTAATTCTCTATTTCTTTTTTCCGTAAAAACGGTCAAATTTTTTCATCTAAAAAACCACCTTTTACATATTTAGTTATAACCTATAATTTCTATGGAAACCGTTGAAGTACCGTTTTTCAAGTTACTATTGAAAAACCATTCCAACTACCGTTGGAAACACACTTAACCTTAATTGCAAATTGCTCGAGTTCTGCGCGAGTAACAATTTTCGTTTATTACAAAAAAGATCTCGCGAATTATAAAATTGAAAAAAATTGTACGTGACGCGTTATCCCGTGATACGTGGATTAAGTCGGACGTATTATTTCAAGAGTAATTGTAAACGACAAAAGCAACCACCGTATTTAAATAGCGCATTTAAACGTATGCGTTTGAATTCTGCGACGAGAAATGCAATCAACTCTATGTACTCGTGACTGTCTACCTCGACTGCGGTTCAAACTTTGACGCTAAACCGTTGTTGATTCAAAGCAAAGATACATTGTTTCACCGAATTAAATTACTAAACGGAACAAAAAAGAGGACCGGGACCACTCGCAAAAACAAAGCTGTTACAATAAGTACATGGTCTGTTTGAAATTAGCCAAATGAAATACCTCATTTCTTTAATATTACAAAAGTACAATATGTGTGTGTATGTCATATATGGAGATTTATATTTCTAAATTGTCAGATTTCTATAAATATAGAAACGTGTTCTCTGGATCACTTTAGTAAATCTACTTGTATCTTTAGATACTTAAATTTGTAAATACTAAGTTCACAGGTTCTTGTATCCCCAGATCTCTATATCCCTAAATATTTATATCTCCATATTGCTATATCTCGAAGTCTCCACATCTGCAGTTCCCTACACGTTCAAACCACGATATCCCCAAATATATTCCTTGGATCTCTATAATCAACGTAAACTTTTCTACGTCATTTTCCTCGTCTCATCTCAGAAATATTACTATAAATTTAACGTCCACAGTGTTCCACGTTCTTCGTTCTTCTTAAAACAAAATGTCAGGTTCCATCGTAAAATTATAATGGCGACGTTAAATTTCGGACGTACTATTATGCACATTAAAGTTTGATTATCGGACGCGATAACGTTCGTTCAACGTTCCCGTACCGTCGATCAAACATAATTTGAAATCCGCAGAATGTTCTGGAACGTAGGTAACTTTTGAACATAGCTAAATGTTACGACTGCAGCTGTTCCCAAAAAATATCAGGGTTTTGTACTCTTAAAAGCTTTCGGTAATATCGAAAAGTGTAATCAAATTTTTGTGAACATGGCCACTTTTGTTTCTTTGATATTAAAGTATTACCTGGCTTTGTGTGCTGTACTGGTATAAAAAAATTGAGGGTGTAGCTAGTTCTCCTTGTCAATTTTAAGACTTAGAATTAATATTAACCCGACTGTTCTTGTGGAGTGATTTCTGTGCCCGATTAGATCACAAGAGAAAATTTTGTCTACATTTTTTAACTTCACAAAAGGATGACGAAGTGAATACCGCTGTTCCAAATTATTTCCACCGTAAAATCGTTAATGTACATTTTTTAATTACACCAAGGCTTCGCCATTTTCATTATTACCTAGAGTCTGAAATATTTTATTTGTTCCCATCCCGTTTCATAATTTTTACTCTTGAATAAATTTTTATTCGTGTTTATACTTCTTTCAAAGTGCGCCTGATTAATTTCAAAATATTCTACACTCCTTTCAATGACTATAAATGAATAAAACAATACAATTTCGTTTCCTGGTAAATCCAGTTATAGATGGAATTTCCATCGAAATTGCTATTTTAACGAGTATTATCCTCTTCATCAGTTCCACGTGGATTCACGCATAAGTAGGAATAGTTCTTTCGATTAGATACTGACCCCGAGGATAAATTTACTCGGATCAACGTACCGATATTTTTGCATCAACGTTTGACTACGTTATTCGTCATCGAACGATCGAATAACGCTCTCGTTGAGATAACGCAGCGTCTCACAGAATTCATTTATGCCATCCATTTCATAGAATTTCACGATTCGAAAACTTTCTCTCTCATAAAATTTCTTTGTATATAGAACGACTTCTCGCTTTGTGTTAATAATTACACGCGAAAGTTTATGATAATTATACGACGCTGTAATATACGGTCCAATAATACGCTGGACCACCTGGTTGTTTGATTATAAAGTCAGTTTTACTACGAATTTGATACATAATAGTATTCTAAAATACTGGTGAACTTTGTCGGATACAGTTCACGTAAAATTCCGAAGTTTGGTTACATATCGCAAGCATTTGCGATGTCCTGTTTCGTAAAACATTCGTTTGTTCTCGTTCATGTTCCACGGCAGCTCAACATGTGGTAGTCTAATGACGCACTCGGGAATTAACTTTAAAGGGAACAAAGTTAAACGAATGGAAATTTAGATACAAAATTTAATAAAATTCTTTCTTAAAATTTGTTCTCCATACAAAACGTTCATAAAAAAATTTCAATAGGGAAACAAGGTGACTGAGATAAATGTTCCGTTTGCACGACAGTAAATGCGATATAATTGAATGTATCTAAGTTCCTGAGAATGGGTATCACGATAAATCCCGATCAAAATTGCTGTTCACATTCAGGCTGTCATTAAGAGCTTTTTGGTGTCTCGATGTTTAAATGTCCCCAGGTGTGTATAAGATCGTAACTCACGTGTTTTTAGATCGGAAAGTTACGACTAATTTAGTGGTTTCCAACAGATGTTAAACTTGGAACTATAGTCGCTTGCGGAGTTCCTGTTCCGGCAGGTAATTAGCTGGTGACAAATTCTTAGATTATGCAAGCTGTACCAACAGGACATATATAACTACGGTGAAGTCCGCAAATTCCCTATGAGAAAAGGAATTGCGAATCTTTTAATACGTAATTTCTAAATTACTCGGTCTGGTTGTTGGTAATATAACAGACATTGATATAATTAGAATATTTAATGGCATTATCTACTCTCGTGTTACATTGCCACACGATTTGTAGACTCGTGTTATATTACCACGCGTTATATTGCCCTGTATTGTACAACCATGCGTTGCATAGTCACACGTTATAATGGTGTGCGTTAGATTGCCTCGCGCTACATTGCCACGCGTTATATTGCCACCGGTTATATCTCATCGCATTATATATCAACTATGTTTTTGATTGCCACAAATCACATTGTCAAGTAATATATAATCATGAATTATATCACCATGCGTTATAAAGTCATGCGATATATCGCCACGCGTTATATCCCCAAAGTGAGAGGAAACGCAGGTTCACCGTGGGCTCCACCTAGTAACGTCAATGGCGATAAGGCAACGGTATGAATTTTAAATCATAGCACGAGTTCGTTTCGTGCAATTGAATGCATGACCTGATTAAAGTAGTGGTAGAAGTAATAATCAATCACGTATTATTGTCAGTTCATAAATAACGTATCTGGTAAAACCTGTTGTTGACGTTGGGGACCAGTAAATGAGAGTATTGTTCCGTTTCATCGAGTGTATATAATAATCATTACGTTTAATTTTAATTTGCTTGACCGCGTACGACGCTCGTTACTTTTATAAAATCGATCATTCAATTTAAATTTCGCACGGTGCATCATTTCTATTCGAATGTGAAAGTGTATGAAACAGGTTGACACGGTTAATTGAAAATGAACGAGTTGTTCAAATATTATTTTAGGGAACATATACTACCAGTCAAAGTTATAAGATCTATTCCAATTTGAACTATTTAATTTACTATTATGAATGATACTATTGCTTTTTTGCAGTATCGAGTACACAATAAAAATAATATTACAATTAATTTAATTATTTTAGTATTTAATTATTACGTAAAAATCGGTGGGATTTAGAAGTAGAATAATCGATACTCGGGCCTACTCAGACGGGTATGCGCAGATACAGATCATATTGGTTGCATCTGCGCAGGTGCAGTACACGCATGCGTGAATCGTATTAGAACTGCGCTTGCGCTTGCGTAACTCGTATTAGAAATGCGTTTTCGCAGACAAGTAACTAAGTCCGACATTTGACGAATATAAATATAAAATAAAACATAAATAAGTTACCACATAATGCACTGTACTCAAAAATCATTTATTCACTAATTAAACGTCAAATATAACAGCGAGGCAATTCACGATTGACTGTGGAGGTTTTAAATTAAGAATCTCCGAACCGCGTATATTTCGCGTTATTTTGTGCAAGAGAGACGAGAACAGTAAACCTTTTTAATTTCAAAAATGCAACTTCGCTGTTCCAGGAATTTGATCCATAAAAGCAGTATTTTCTCGTGCATTCTTTGTCAAAATATTCTTTACGTAATAGCAGAAGTTATTGTGACCGATTTTGCAATTTATCAGTTAAAATATTGTAACGAACGAAAACACAATGTATGTGGAAATGACTTTTTTAGAACCCGTTTACAAAATCGAATTTATCTGAAAAATACTCGAATGGTGGCTATAAACTTTTTCTGCAACAAATATTTGTCGAGGTAATCGATGTGTTTGCGGACTCAACTTTGAGAGCTGTTTTCGCTCTTTCGATACGGGAATTGTCGATAAAAAAGGTAAATATATATACCTTCGGACATTGTAGCAAACCTTCGACAAAATCAGAATGGAGATACTTGGGTACATTGTTAGTACACCCAAAATGAAGATAAAAAGTAATGAAGATAATAAGTGACCAGCCATCTTGTCGTCTATGGTCCAATAGACTGAAATAACGAGCTATTATCTAGAAAAGCAACTTGCACATGATGAGAACGTACCAAAAATACAAAAAATCGTAAAAGTGGGGACCACGTTATTTCAAACGCAGGATATTTCATTTCATTTCTAAATTTCTTATATAATCGCCATTATCTTTTTCTCCAAGTGCCCTTGGTAACAGAATATGACAGAACATCTTTTGATATTGAAATCATCCGACATCGTGACTCGAATTTCCCGAACATTTCGCCTCTAAATAGATAACAAGATACTCGAAACGTTAGTTAAAGGTTACGAAAGGAGCACCGGGTCCATTTCAGAATTATCATTTGATCTGAACTTTGAAATCAATTCCTCTCCGCATTATTGGAAGACACTCCGCTTTATACTTTTACCGATAGAAAAAAAGCGTCTGAGCTTCTAGCAAAAGTTCGGTTAACTACTAACAAGGTCTCTCCTGTAAATCTCTTTGATCCCTCGCTTGGAGATCTGCGAGCAAACGGGTAGCTCGTTTCAGACGATACATCAACCGTTATGTTTCCATTTTACGTTCCACATTCATTGTTCTTTGTACATTTTCATAAATGATTCGACGAAATTGAAACTCCACGGGGATACGGAGCCGGTCTTAGGAATTTTGCCGCCCCAGTTGACACAACTTCATTCACATCTCCGAGTTTCTTCGTTTGTACGTTCCTGAATTTATAAGTTTACAAATATTTCATCAAGTCTTCTACATTTGATGATTTCTAAATTTTTGAACTTTCAAAATTCCAGTTTTATTCGAGTTTATTTAATTTTCGCATTCTCAATTCTCAACTACCCAAATTTGCAAATCTTCACATTTATAAAACCACGAATTTCTGAATCATTTGCAAATTTTGAAGCTCCAAGCCCCAGAAGTTTCATAATGAAAAGCTGTGAAATCAATTGGCACCGTTTCTCATAGCGAGCTTTCGAGACATATTCTGCGATGTACAACCAATGCACGTTGTAAAGATACTTTGTATTTAATTTCACTTCGTTTACTCAACTTTGGCCCAGCTACGGGAGATTTATAACGTTTGAACTCGCATGGCACGCAGCCAACGAAAGAACTTTCGACGTATCACCGTCATATTACCGGGACATCTTTGAAAGCTGACTTTGGCAAATATATCAAATATGATGGAAAGTCGCGGGTCATTTCTATGTTATCTTACTACATCCGATAAGACTTTACCGTTGTCTCCCTTAGCTTCCCGCATGTATTATACGTAGTTTCACTGGATCCGACCTGCTGACTACGAATGTCATATCCGTACTTGGTGGAAACACATGTGTAAAAATCAAATTTTTCACATGTTTTTCAAAAAGCGAAAAGAATATATTAACCTCATATTATAATCACAGAATGATTCTCTGTGAATGATTCTCCATGAAAGTTCGAAAAATAACTATCATTTTAGATCTCTGGTTTTGCTTAAAAATTGTTACCCAAAAATTGATAGAAATAAACGACGATTACCTTGTCAAGTAAAATCGTGTTTGAAAAAAGTTAATAATACTTCAATTTCCTGCTGTAAATTCGCACAAACTTTCCCCGGAACCAATGTGATATATTTTGTTGGGCAACCCTGAAAAATTTCAATATAAAATCACATTGGAACGTCAAACATCAAGTAAAAATTAATAAATGAAATATTGAACATGTACGGATGTTTAAAATTTATTTCGGTTAAAAAATTGACGAAAGAAAGAGAGAATGAAAACTCGAAATATTTGAAAGTACCGAAGTGGAGCATTAGATTTAAAAATCTATATTAGCGTGCGCCGCACTACGCATGGCTGTTTTGTATTAAGGGTGGATTTTCCTGTAATCGGTTAAAAAGATCGATATTTTTTATTCTTATATAAATCGGGAAATTAAATGTACTCACCAAATTTTCGAGTTAAATTCGCGCGAACGACGAGGCCGCAGTTCATTCAGTGAAACATGTCGGCGCTTGAAGAGGCTTATGCTAAGTAGAAGAAAGGTTCGAATATGAGATGAAGCAGTGATTCTCAACCTTTTCGTAATGCCGAGTTGAAAATCGAGTCAGAATGAAACGTATGGTATGAATTGAAACGTCGATCTTCGTCGTCTGTCAGAACACGTGGATATACCTATACGTTCGTTTTCACTTTGGTCGTAGTTTGACGATAAAAGCGTTCGCTCTTATCTACTGCTCACCCTTTAGTTCCAATCTGATCTTCTTCTGCCCACTCTGCTGCCATTTCAAACGACCGATTAACTCTTTTTATCTCGGGGCCATTTACGGTCGAACGTGTTCAAGATTTCGATTGATAAAAATGTCGAAGCTTACTTGAAAACGTTCAACTTCCATTAACTGCATTTATCGTATTACGCGACTGAAAGATGAATCTATTAAGGCTGAAAATGTATTTTACTTTTCAACTGTATATTCAGTTCAAATACACTCTATACCGTTACATTAATATTCGGACACTATAGTACTTCTGTATTTGTTACTGTATAAATATAATAAATGTTAAAGGAGTAATTTATATATTATGTAAATTGTAAAAAAAGGGTGTATCTATTAAACGATTTTAAAAATATGCGGTTAGTAGTAACCTAACGTAAAACAATTACAAATTGAAATCACTATATTTCTTGAAATAATTGTTTTAAATTGCTCAAATGGTAGAAAATTGATACAAGTACTGTCCTAATTGCTTAAGTTTCAAATATCATTCGAGTTAAAGTATTTAATGGAAAAACGTTATAGGACGATTTCGTGAATAAAGCGAAGTGCATATTTCTCACTGCGCATGCGCGTAGTACGTACAGCGCATGCGCGTAGTACGTACAGCGCATGCGCATGATACACATATCGTATACTTTTACCGATGTCCTACTACTGTACTCTTCTTTGTTACTAACTGTGTTATTTCTCGATAAGTTTTACCTTTCTCTTTATGATCAATTACAGATTGTCTCTAACCAAAACTGGATTCTTTTCTTTTCATTGGAATACTTAAAATCACCCTGTATATTTAATGATTAAATCTCGTTTAGAAGCAAAATCAGTGAACGTTACTCGATACGTTTGAGATTCAAACGTTAGATATAATACCTCGTTTTAGGTTTCAGTCGTACCAGAGAATCGCTTAGCGACCCGAAACCATCTTTCGATAGGGTGTGACTACGAATTTCCATTTCCTTTTCCGGTAGAAAACATTCACTGGCAAATGGTGGTCGTGAAATGAATATCGGGGGTGAAACTCTATTCTCGTTTCGTGTTTGTACAAACTTTGCTCTCTTTACGAAGGTAACATCAAACATTTAGCTGAAACGTCATGAGAGTAAATGTCACGGTTTCTGAAGTTTACGTTTTCTTTCCGTTGGTTTTTACGAACGTATGTAAATTGTGCGCAACGTTAAAATTTAAAAATCTAATTAACCCCAGACTACGCGACAGAACCGCCAGACATGCAAAAATTGTAAATTTAAGGGCGTGATCGTAAATTTTAAATGTTATTTTTAATTTTGTTTCAGGTAGTAGAAAGCAATTGCAAGTTCAATGAACAAGATGACAGTAGGAAAGATTTTAACATGGATCTCGTATTCTTTGGTCGTAAGCGAGTGTCACAATCGGAAGGGACGCGACGAAGATGGCTCGAAGCTAATTCGCATTGGCGGTGACATAATCCTCGGTGGAATTTTCCCTATGCACGAGCAGGTAAATTTTCATCGAACATTCTAGTAAATTCTTTCAGACACGCGAAGAATCCTGCAAAAGAAATTTTTGGTAGTTGGAAACAGAAAATATTCTGAGCTTCGAAACAGGTGTCCGGGAGTGGGGGTAAGGAAACTACAAAGAAAACTACTAGGAAACTACACAGATGAAAGTTAAATAAAAATTAAATTAAAAGAATGAAAATGAAATAAAAGTTGAAGGAATCAATGTGCTGGAAATAATTTTCTGGCTCCATACCTTAATTAAATTTTTACTTTAATTGGTCAGTAATTAATGGACACATAATTAAATTTTTTTAAATTAAAAATTAACTTATAGCTATTAATGGAATATTTTTTCAGTCGAAAAATAGGATTTCATTTCCTGCTTAAACTTGCCAAATTAGATATGGAAAGTTATACCTAATTAAAGGAGTAACATTCAGACGTTAAATGGTGCTTTTTGTAATTAGCATAAAAATTTCATTTTTAGTTCTATAGTTCCTAATGGAAGATTTATTGAATCTCGTAAAAGCAGAAAATAATTTTAATTCAGAATTCAATTTCTTCGAACTGGTAATTACGATTCGATTTCTAATTAAGGATTATGGTAATTACAACATCCTCGATAGAGAATTAAAATTTAATTTCTTAATTATGAACTGGATTTTAATTATCAATTAAATTGGAATTTTTATAGAATATTATCGTCCCTGTAATTATGTCTGTCACGATTTCACACTTTCCTCTTTTTAATCCTGCTGATGACCTATTTCTAATATTAACATATTCACGTTATTGAATCATCTTTGAGATTATAACACTTCCCTTAAGCCCTTTCACGTAGGAAAATTCGATTAAACCAATTTTAAATAAAATTTCAATTTTTGTTGTTAATTATTAGAAGTTATTGTCAATTATTTAATAGTTCATCGGTTCGTCATTTTAATTTACAATCCTATAATACAGAAACTCCAACCACTGAGACCCGATACTTAACATAACCTCACATCCACATCCGCCTTTTATTCCATTAATGAGATTTATGCGTTAACACGTAACTCACATGTTTGTTATATATTGTAGCTTATACAAGTATCAATAACATTGTTAAATTAATTAAAGTCTTCCGTATATTTCTAATAAGTTTGAGTATAACTTACCCAGCCACTGTTCGAATAAAAGTTTTCACTTTATCACGAATTTTTTCTAATTTATTATAGAAAGGCAAGCTACATAACCGAAGCTAAAAGAACCTGTTCGTTGCGTTTTCTCGTAGCTTTATGAGATCCTACCCCTCGGGCAATATTTTTCTTCGGAGATAAAAGAATTGGTAGCACTCGTCTTAACATCGAAGCAGCTTAAGAATCTGTACCTTATTCTTGAAGAAAAAAAACAAAGACAATCAGTGAGTCCGGTGCTTTTATCGCGTCCAAAGGAATTATGTAGTTTAACGTTTCCGCTACCTTTTACTAACATAATACCAACGTTTATTCTTTATATCCATTGAGTTATACAGTTATTAGAATGCCACGATTTATGCGTTCCTAAAGCGTCGCGTTAGTACAACGAAATCGTCAACTAGTGGCGCTTCAATAGTTTGCCACTATGTTCACATATATCGTACCCTCGACTTTGTTACACTGTTCAAGTGGATTTCTATGTTACACGTGCTGCGGCTCTATGCATGTTTTTCTTTAATATGTCAAATAGTTATTCATCTTTAAATATCGTAGTGTGCCATATTTCAAACTCAATAATAAACTGTATCTACAATGATGTACAGATATATGACCACTCGAGTCCGTACGCTATATAGAATTCTCTAGAAATTGACCGACATTCGACACCAATTATTTTCATAGTTTCTATCAAAACTTGTTCACGGAACACTATAAGAAAACTTCAATTAGCGAACACGTTTAAATATTTGAAAAGATATTTCAACTTTAGTACAAAATAAAATTGTGTACATTTTTTGTGATTGGTGAAGTAGACATAAAATGAATTACACAATTTTTATAGTCTCATTATTTCTTCAATTCTTTCTCACTATTATTGATTGTATTTCACGTGTTTTTTTAACATTTTTCCGTGCGAGATACCGCACGAAATATTGTTTTTTTAAACACTGTATCTTAACGCCCTTTTCATGCAGCGTTCTATGTATCTCGAACTACAATAAAATTTCTTCCATTAATCTTTCTCCCAGTTACTTCACTCCGCTGTCTATTTTCCATGAATTTTTCATCGTCAAGGTCACATAAAGATCATAGTATTATAGGTCGTTGAATTCGTCTTTATCTCAGCTGTAACACCGCGAAGAAAATATGTTGTTCCATTTAAGAAAATGATCCTGAAATTTCTGAAAAAATTGAACGATGTCTGCTCGAAGAAAATAACGTTTTTCTTTGATGTTTTTGTATTATAAAAAATAAAGATATTCGAGATGCTCGAGTGGAAGAGTTATAAATTGAAAAATTAATTTTTCCTTCCCTTTGAGGGATCAAACTTCACTATAAAACGGTTAAGGTTCACTAGTGTCTGATATTGATCCAGCTCCAGGGGTAATTTGTCATTTCGTCCGCGGACACTGAATCGATTACTTCTCTCTGGTCACTGAGCGGCTTTTCATCTTGATTCGATAAAGCTTTTTCTTTGAAACTTCTATATTCCGTGATTTCTAACAACTGTCGCGTCGTTTTTTGTGACCGACGAATCTGCTTATCCTATTTTTGAAATTCAATAGACTACAAAGGGGAGTACACAAACGGGAACAAGATTTTCGGGACCTTTAACCAGTGACGTAACCAGGGTTCTAGCTTAGGGTGCTTTTGATTATGTAGACTCATTAATAACATCTGGTTCATTTATTTGAGGCGGAAAATTTTTAATTTTGGGAATTTGAAAGATTGAAAATTTAAGAATTTGGGGAATTAAAAATTTAGAAATTTAAAAATTTGAGAGTTTTATGCTACTTCTCTATCTAGTAGTCTAATCTAACCTGAATTTTGGCCCGGGTTCTGCTATCTCTAGCGTCGGCTCTGTTCTCATGAAACTACTTTTTCAGATACAGCTACACGGAGAAACTGTTCTAGAAATGTACAGAGAGGAATATTTGAAACAAAACACCGGAATAGCTTTGTTATAGCAGAAAATACGAAAAACTGATAACGGTAAAAGTTGCTCTGTTTAAAGAAGGAAAAGAATATAACGTATGATGAATTTCAAAACACTACGACTGCACTGATCAACGTTCCGAAAAAAAAATTTTTTTACATTTATCTTCTTTTATACACACATTTTTGTTATATCTGCACTTTTAACGTTGGTGAACAAATTAGTTAAAAACTTTTCGCGGAAATATTAATTCGACTATAAATATGAAGTTTGAAAATCAGTGTGAAGTTTATTAGGACATATTTAGAATTATAACCTGTAATTTTGAAAATCAATTTTATTTATAAAACGAATTTTTATACTAGTGTTAAATAATGTTTTTTATATTTTACATTAAAAACTGAAGACGCCTTTTCCACTCGGTTAAAGCATTTCAGTTTCATCAAGTTTTATCAAATTTTACATTTCTCGGAATAGATACGATTTTGAAAGGGGAAAGCGGTAATGGCGGTCACTTGAGCAGTTAATGTAATCAAAATAAAGTATGAAACCAAATATTGGTTACAAGTTACCGTTTCCGAGTTCGAACTATTGAACCGTTTCGGAATAACAAGATAAACACTTTGGTATTTATTTTTTTGGTGAAATTAGCAATTAAACGAAAATTGCGTTGACCGCCATTTTGCGCACTGGCAAGGTAATAGCGATCGCGTTGCATTTTCACGTATTTTTAATAATAGCATCAATTATCATTGCCGACGTGACCATTATCGGATATTTGTACTACATGCAAATACGATTATCATAACATCTCGTAAGCCTATAATAAATGTATTTTATTCATAGATAGTCATATTTTTATGCATAGGTGTCAGGTTCGATCGGTCAGTCGCCATGTGGTGCTGTGAAAGAAGAAAAAGGAATGCAACGTTTGGAGGCCATGTTATATGCCATCGATGAGATCAATTCGGACAACGATTTGTTACCAAACACCACTTTGGGTGCCCTTATCTTGGATTCCTGTAGCAGCGACACCTACGCCCTTGATCAAAGCATGGAGTTCGTAAGATCTTACATGAATCAGGTAAACATACTTTTCTACTTTTTATTAATCGTTCTTTCGCTATTATAATACTTTCAAATCTAAAATTTTTTATTTTTAAATATCGAATATATTTCCAAATGTTTAAATCACTAAATTCTCAAATTTCCATAATTCTCTATTTCCTTCTCTAAGCGCATCAATACCTAAATTCCCAAATATCCCATTCCATTATTTTCATCGTGTCGTGACCGAATAATTATGCGAACAATATCCGATTGATAACGTTATCCGCGATTATAATAGGCGGTCCCCCGTGTATGTTTAAAAAATGTAATTATTTACGGTGCTACGAACAAAGTGAAATGTAACCGCCGAACGCGTTAACCTACTTCGATGAGAGGGTACTCGTTTTCCTTCCGTAGCATTGCCGTCAATAAAGTATACCCTCCATAACGTAGTTCGGTAACTTTCTGAGACATTACCCGACTGTTGTTGACGTTGAAAGTACATACGTACATGCCATACTGTACAAAAACACTTTTATTCAATGATTAAGTACAACGTGCTTATGTAGAGTGCACTCTCGTCAATTCTCTATGCATTTACCGGTAAAGAAATCCTTACGGCTTTTATTAAGTGGCTCGTCAGACTGGGGAAAATTGTAATGTTACCGAGAGGTATAGATACGTGCAGTTTGTTGCTTCGCATTTTTTAGTATTAACAGGGGTTTGTGAAGAATAAAATTCGCGAGGGTATGAGAGATTTGCAAGATTTTATAGTAATATAGTTGAATAAGGGGGTGGTCATGTAATTTCAGAATTTTGAGAATTTTGGAATTTGAGAATTTCGAAATTTATGAGTTTTAGTATTTGAATTTTGGAATCTGAGAATTTTGAGTATCTAAACGTTTGGTAATATAGATATTTAGATTCAGAAATTTGGAACGGTAAAGTTCAGTCAGATTTATAAATAAAGAATAACATGCACGTATGATTTTTTCATTGATTCACAGGATATAACAGAATACAAATGTGAAAACGAAAAGCCTCCGATATATGTGCCTCACAAACCTGTGACTGGCGTTATAGGAGCTTCCTTCAGCGTGGTCTCTATTATGGTTGCAAATATTCTCAGACTCTTCAAGGTTAGTACTTGAAACACTCTTTCTACTGAAATCAAGAAATACGACGTGGAGAAAGCTTTTCTATGTTTTTCTTTTTAAAGCATATGCATATAATATATATGCAAAAAACATAATGCATATATCGTAATTAAAATTATAATAAAGTATTTTTGAGATCATGTAAGTTACATTAATACAACTTTTAATTAAATTTTAATTTAGTGATAAAAAGAATTTAATAGTAAAATTGCTATAATATTGTAGTAGGTCAGGTTCCGAGAATAAGGATAAAACTAATTGATTTGAACTTTAAAGATATATATTTCTTTAATACATAATTCACCGTTGCCGGCTACTAAATATAAATATAATCGTTTGTCGATTATATTTATACTGGAACATTCCTACAATTTAAAAACTATACTATTAAATCACTTTTACTGGAAATAATGCTTCACAATAAAGATCGTCCATTTTGTTTTCAGTAAATGGCGGTAAAACGATAGCAATATTTATCAGATTTAGAACAAAAATTTCGAGAATATACACTTATATGTTTCGTAGCACAGTGAAATAAATAAAAAAAGTGCAATGCACGTATAAATAATGTATATGCAATGCATAAATAATACATATATCCTCAAATGTCGGAAAAAACGTTTCTATCTTTAAAAAGAACTTCCGATTGAAAGCAGTGGCGGTTCAAAGAAGTGTACCAACCTTTTACGTATGATTTTGCACGATGCATGTCATAAATATGAAACACGATTCCGTATGTGAAACATTAAAGAGTGTAAAAATATGCAGAAGAGAATTTAATTTTATTCTAACCTCGTTTCTCCAACGCCTTCTATTTCGATGCATACACTTTGCACACAGTTATTATACGGCGTATGACAAAAAGATTGATACACTGTCAATATCGAAACTGAAATATTCATCGACACGATTTATGTTAGAGTTCACAGGGAGTCTAACGAAACACATACGCGGTAAAACAGAAAAATACGTTGAAAAAGAGTTTAATTTAAAATATAATACACGCACCCCGCACGAGCGCGTTGACGCGTGACGTCGCGTAACAATTTCATCGCGGAACAGGAAACCGGAAGTGAAGGGAACACGTGAACGTTGCAGGGGGCGCGAAAGTAAAACAAAATCGGTACATATAGGCGCGAAATACAAATTAATTAATTTGCGGGTTCCGATAATCTATACAATATACTTTTACATGGAACATTTAGGACATACAGAACGTTCACAGATTTACTAGCTAGTGTTTTTTGCGGTAAGGAAATAAAAGAAAATATATATAAAATATATATAAAATATATATTTTACTAACACGGGGACATATATCAATTTTTTATACTTGCATTATATCTCGAGAAATAAAAGTGACCTTTTTAAATAGAGTGCTATATATTTATATCCTATGAAAAGGTTATGAAATAATAAACAATTTTTATGATAGTTTACCGTTTTCTTTTGCCCGGGAAAGTTTTATGTATTTTAAGTGTATCGAATTAGAGACATCTGGTGGCGAAACTAAGAAGCTGCGGTTTCTCATCTCTCCTGCGAGATCTCTCGTCTCTTCCCGCGCTTTCTTTTCCAAAGTATGCATCGTATAATTACGCAACTTGTTACAATTGTGCAATTTGGTTCTCAAAATGTTATAAAAATATATTTTCGTTTTCAATAAAATTTGAAGAGCCGAATCGTAAGAATACGAAGAATATTTTGAAGAAGAAAGTACGAGAAAATCTTTCGTTGTTTGAAAATTTTGCGTCGGCAAAATTGTTGTTCTTGTCTCCCCACCATGGAGCAACGCTAGAGAGACGAGGATCGACGGTGTTTCTCGTATTTTGCCACGTGAGGCCTTCAAAGTCGATTAATTCGTTGCATCTTTAGACTTAATAATTATTCTGACTGCAGATACCACAAATAAGCTACGCGTCAACGAGCACAGAACTATCGGATAAAAGTCGCTTCGAATATTTCAGTAGAGTGGTACCGCCAGATAATTTTCAAGCTCAAGCCATGGTGGAAATCATTCATCAACTCGGCTGGAAGTATGTATCCACTGTAGCGGTAGAGGGTGATTACGGAGAAAAGGTAATTAAATTTATACGCTCCTCCAGCGAACAAAAAATATCATTTTTCATAGGTTATTCTAGCGTTCCCTTCATTATCGTCCTCTTTCACGTTTTAAAAATCTGGGATAATGGATTTTAACGCCTTAGCGCAAGGCCAGATAATCCGTTGACCAACGCGATTTTTACAATTATAAATTTGGTAATTTAGAACGCTGGAAATTTGGAAAATAGATTTGTAGGATTTAATTTAGGAATTTGATCATTTTAAAATAAAAAAATCTGAAAACTTGAAAAGCTGAGATTTTAGAAGACCAAAAATTTGGAGAATTTAAAAATTTAAAAACTGAAAATTTGAAAATTCACAAAATTTGTCACCCCATACAACTTAACCATGTAATTATCATCAGTGTTATTATTTTTATCCAATTGTTTCCCAGGGTATTGCAAGTTTTACGGCACTCTCGATGGAATACGGTATCTGCATCGCAGTCAGCGAGAAAATTTTAAGAAACTCCAAATCGGAGGATTTTAAAAGAATCGTGGATCGGTTGAGCTCGAAACACAATGCTAGAGGCGTTGTTCTATTCGTCGATGAAGATAACATAAGGTAATAATTGATCTTCCTCCTCCGAACTTCTTTTATACAACCTTTTCAAGAAAACCATTAATCAACCCTTCAAACTTCGTAGACCGGTCCAATGTTATCCGGGTCCTTTTACCGAAAGTGTCAGGGGTTGATTCGATACTATCGAATCTGTAAGATATATTATCCCCACTAGATATAGCACGAAACAGTGATTCTCAATTTTTCCTTAAATAACAATACCTAACCTAAATTCTTTGTAATTATTATTTTCTTTATGTTTATTCCATTCTTTGTACTATATTCCTGTTTTTATTTTATCCAAGTTATTGCTTGTATCATTATATTATTGAATTAAGGTTCTTTATAATCTCATTTTTATAATTATCTGGTAATTTTGCGTTTATATCTAAAATCATGTGTACGGATATTCATAACAACTTAATTTATATTAAAAGATTTGAGTCAACTTAAAAAAGCTGGTTAAGATTCTGGATTAGTATCAGATAATCATATTTCAGTTTATGAGTGTCGCAAGTGAAGCCGAAAATCCAATATGGCGACAACAATAATAGAGGTTTTGTACACATGCGTGCAATAGGGACCTATTTTAAACACAAATTATTTTAAATACAAAAGCATTCAAAATGAAATACTTGAGTAATATTACAAGGTATAAGCAACTAAAATTTACCTTCTGCAACAGAATTAGTAAATGTAAAATTTAAAACAAATTTTACTCGCTGTCATTGCTTTGAACAACCTCTTAAATTAAAATGTTTTATCTCAAACTTTGAGAGGATTTTATGCCCCATATACTAACTTTTTAGAAGTGAAAATGAAGTTAAAATTTTGTTGAGCTCTAATACACATATTTCAATTCCAATTTTATTTTTTCGTTTAATAATTTTCAGTGAAAATGTGTGAATAGCTTGGAGGGTGCAATTGCTGCCTGCTGACATAGAGCCGAGAATTGTTCCTCTAACCGCGCCGTTAGAAGTAATCGAAATTGTTCTCGTAACCAATGAATTCCCTTCAATAACTGTAACATTCTGAAGACCATATCACTCACGTCTGACAAGAGAATACCCAGGAGACCTCGGACAATCAATATATTTTGTCAGTACTATTATTGATCGTGTGAGGGAAGACATTGATATATTGTCAATATTTAAGTATTGACAGCGTGATCCGATTGAAACCAAGATATCTCTTCTTTCTCCTTTTTTTTTATTAAACTTCGTTGAACGCTGTCGCGAAACTATAATAAATGTGTTGTCGATAAATATTGAACGGGGGAGATCAATGCAGTTAGTCAATAAATATTAACAAGTATCGACAATATAAAGGGCATTTCACGATAACCGTTTAATACTATCACTGAACAAAGGATAGAATAAAATACAAAAATTGCAATTAATGCAATTTAATGCATTTAAGCGATTATACTTTTGTCTTGCTGTTAAATATAAATAATTAAACTTTGTTATGTTATTAAATTTAAATAATTAAACTTTTGTTATGTTATGAAATTTAAATGATTAAATTTTGTTACGTTAGTTTAAAATATTTCAAACAAGCACTAATTTAACTATTATTAGGTATTATTAGCTATATTATTTAACTATTTATTTTAAGCAGTAATTTAACTATTATATCATATCATAGTTCAACTGCTTTTTCCTTTGGGAAAAAGCAAAATACAACTTCTCTTTTCTAAGGTGGGGGTAAAAACTACTTCTTTCCAGTAAGGGGGTTAAGTGCAACTATAATAGTTACCCTCTAGCTACCTATGAGTTCAGATGCAAAACCTACTGTTATGTTTGCGTTTTCAGAAGACTTCTTCAAGCAACCGTTAAAGCTAACCGTACAGGTCATTTCATGTGGATAGGCAGCGATTCTTGGGGTGCCAAAGTGTATCCAGTAAAAGATCAAGAATTCGCAGCCGAGGGAGCAATCACGATTTTACCGTACAGAATATCTCTTGAAGGTCGGTAACATACACCTATTTAATTTTTTCAAAAACTATATAATTTTATTCCACATTTTAAATTTATTTTTTCACATAGAATTTATTGTACCGCGATTTATGAAACGTCCTGTATAAAAGCGAAATAAAAATTTGAACGATGTAGATGAGGTGGAAATAATCTTTATACGCAGGTTTCGATAATTATTACTTAAATCTTCGTCCACGAATGGATGAAGAATGCCAAGGGCAAACCGAAAGTAATGTACCGCACAAAGAGCAATCTAATAAAACGGTGAATTGTCGAAATCTATGGTTCCGTGAGTTTTGGTCGCAACACCATAAATGCAGTTTCGCCACAAATTCATCGACAGGCATGAAGCCATGCACCGGGACTGAGGAGTTAATCGATTACGAGCAAGAAGGATTGGTGCCATTTGTAGGTAAGTGACGTTTATGGTCTACAAATTTCTATCATCAGTGAAACTGAAGCAATGGTGGTCACAATTGGTACGAAACAAGATATCTACCTCATGCAATTATTGCTTATATTTCACAGACCTTTCAGTTGTGTCCCTCAACTAATTTACTTAACTCTCTGCTACGTATATTATTATTAACCAATAATTGGTTTCATGCTTACTATTACCTCTGTCAGTTAAAAAAATGAATATTGAATTAGAACGTTTGATCGACTTCAGTTGATGCTGTTTATGCAATGGCACATGGTGTTCATAATTTAATTGAAGAAGAGTGCATGGACGATGGAACGTCGCATTATTTGTGCGAAAAACTTCGTCCAGCACCTGACGGACAACAACTCCTTCGCCATATTCGAAACGTCAGTTTTATCGGTAAGCAACGTATTTCATTCCAGATTCTAGTATTCGTTCAAAGCGTGTATTTAAGGATTATTAAAAACGATTTACTCGAAATTAATGTACGCTTTATCTAAACAATGTTCAGGACGTCAGGGCACGGAAATTAAATTTAAATCCGACGGCGATGCCTATGGATTTTACAACATCTACCAGTATCAGAGGAACGAAGATGGAAGTTTCGATTATGTTCTGATCGGCACATGGAAGGAAGAGTAAGTGTTCGATTACTTTAACATAACTAAGATTTAAATATAATAGGTACGGAAAATCATCGGAAATCTAGGGAAATCTATATGCATCATTCATGCATATTCATTTTCTTTGCCAAGGTATAATTTCGTATCTGTTTCCTCTTAGATTATCATTCGATATTAATATGACAAAATGGGCAGGAGGTATCGGCGAAATACACATTCCTCGAAGTTTGTGCAGCGATAATTGCCCCTTGGGACACGTTCGTAGCTTCCAGGCAAGTATCCCAAAGATTATTCCGCCATGTCCCTACATTCCCAAACTCTGAAGTCCCTAAATCAAATTCTACGAAAGCCTCTCTCTTTTAGTCGCCATAATTTCCCTATGGAAGTTTGGCTTTTGATTATACGTGTGATTTTACATTCATGATGGCATTTTTAGGAGCCATGTTGTTGGAGTTGTATAGCGTGTCCAGAAGACGCATACGTTTTCAACGACACTTGCCCCAGATGCAGTTCAGGATATGCCCCGGATGAAACAATGACGAGTTGCATCAAACTCACTGCTGAAGTGATTCCATGGTCCAGCCCATGGGCACTGGTACCACTGATATTTGCATCCATTGGAATACTAAGTACCTTGTTTACGACGGCGGTGTTCATTCGGTACGTTTACAAATATAATTCTTTACCTGACATAAAAATCTTTTGTATGAAAAACAGCTTGGACCTGGTAGCAAGTAAGCTTGTAATACTTCTGGCCCATTAAGGGATAAAACAAAATTAAAACAATTAACTCTTTCGATGCTTCAGCTTGGAGATGTTATGATGCTATTTAATAACAAGATCTATTATGTTTCAGTTTTAATCGAACCCCAGTAATCATGGCATCGGGACGCGAGCTGTGTTATGTGTTATTAGTTGGAATTCTATCGTGTTATGGCATGAGCTTCGTGATATTAAGCAGACCAACAACGTGGAATTGCACTTATCTGAGAATTGGTTTGGGCTTATGTTTAAGCACCTGTTATAGCGCGATATTGACTAAAACGAACCGGATGTCACGCATATTCAATCAAGGGACAAAAAGTATAAAAAGACCATCTTACACATCACCAAAAAGTCAAGTCGTAATTACTATTGGTGAGTTTACAATTTTCAAAGGCACCTTTTATCGCTTTAATAGGCTAAACTAGCGAACAATATGTAAACCCCCATATCTTTATAGCTGTTCATAACCTATACAATTCACAATTGCAGAACCAAAGAGCATTAACAGTCCTTTATTCTCTTTGGCTCTGAACGAGATATGGACCTGGCATATGTACACCATTAAAATTACATAAAATTCCATTAAAATTGAAACTTTTTATATGTTATACTGAACCATGATGTACTATTATGCAGTTCCCGTTTTTATAGGGATCACTGCAGTGCAGTTAGTTGGTGCTATAATTTGGCTGATCATTAAACCACCGGGCACCACGGAAATTCATCCATATCCTTTATCGGCAGTGCTCACATGCCGCGTTTCTACGTTCTCTCTAATGATGTCTCTTGTATATAACATGTTCCTGATACTGATGTGTACTCTGTACGCGTTTAAAACACGTAAGATACCGGAAAATTTCAACGAAGCGAAATACATCGGTTTTACGATGTACTCGACTTGCATCGTATGGTTAGCTTTCGTGCCCATCTACTTCGGATCAAACAATGACTACAAGGTCGGTATTTGTAAGCCTTTCAAATTTTTATGTTTTCAAATTACTCTACAGTAAAGTTATTCAGTCATAGATTTTAGTTTGTTTCATTATTGGTCCTGAAACAAACAACAAATACAGGTTGATTTTCAGGTACAAATAGCAAGCATGTGCATGTGCATCAACATCTCTGCTTCGGTAGCTCTTGGCTGTCTATTAACACCAAAGGTATATTTGGTACTTTTTCAACCATACAAGAATGTTCGACCTGGGCATGCCAATGTGAGTAATGCCAAGTTTTGAACATGTTGACTAGTCTGGTAACTGGTTAGGCACAGTTTACGGACATATTCTATGTACAAGATTTACTTCAGCAAAACTGTAGAGATATTATAAAATGTAAGCTTCAATGTAATGTGTGCATTTGTCGAAGAAAAAGTAAATGTTGACACATAAATTGAATAAATGTCACCTACTGCTAAAAACAACGTTATAGTTAGAAGTTATTTCGAATGTAAAATTTGCTACACCGTTTTAGACTGGAGCACTGCAAAGCGGTAATCGCGTAGCGTACAGTATGCGATTTCATGGCGGTCGTAGCCAAACGATGCAGAGCATGACATCGTGTTCACGCAGCAGCCCACCGGCATCACGTTCAGGTCAGGATGAAGTGAAACATTCCAACGGTGAGACACAAGCACTGGCGAGTCCATCTGTCGAGGAGACCTCGGTAAGCTAGGTCCCTCTCATACACCTCCCTCCCTGTCTAGAGTGTCAAGCGAGAATTCGTGAGACCGCGGTGGAGGTGTATGACGACGATGAAGACGATCGCAAGCTTTCCACTGTCCAAGAAGTGTCAGAATCGAGAGACATTTCCAGTCCGTCGATGTTCACCGAGAACTGCCGAAACCGAAGTCGCAAATCAATTTCCAGCGATTCCGATCAGGTGATTTATGTTTCGTTTAATAGTAGAATATCAGAATAATGGAGAAATAATTTAATAGTATGGTAACAGATTAATAAAGATTGTATAATAATAGAATAGAAAATGCAGTAGTAGACCAATAGAATAATATGTTGAACAATAGTTAAAAATTATGAGTGGTACTTATACGTATAAAGAGTAGAAATATCTAATTTACATTTTCATTACTGTTTCGAGTCGAGCGATCCAACGCGCAAGAATCGCGTGGAAACCATCAGCTACATCTCTGACAGAGTGATGTCTCACATAACGGAAGTCAACAGATTTACCAACGAAGATCAAACTTTCCACGTCTACAGCGATTCACCGACTTTCTCCGATTTCTCATCGTAAATTGCAACGATCGGTATTAAAGATGTACGTATACTCACGTACCAAATTCACTTCATACTTCGTCGACAGCAGTGCACAGATACTATTCCAACCTCGCATCTCTTCTTATTTATTAACGGTCAAATGGAGTGATGATCTCACCATCAATAGTCATTTTCAAGGGTGTGATAGGAAAATTGTTTTCATTTTCGATGGGTTTCCGCCATATTGATTTAAACCGGAAGGAAGGTGAACAGGGATGAGAAAGAGGGCAGCAGAGATATTTGCGGGAAAATTCAAATCTATTTGTCTGAAGAATTTTCATAATAAAATAATCAGACATATTCTGTCGCATAATCAATTTTAATTATCTTATAATTTTAATTTTGGTATTTTTTTAATTTTGGCAGATTTCATAATTGAAAATTACTATTGAAACCTAGTCCATCACTCTGTTAGATCCTTAATTCATTGAATCATATATCTAGATTAATTAAGAGAAATCTAATTTTGAAACGTTTACGCTTATGTTATATGATACGTACGTAATATTACTTGAACTTACCAAAGCAATCTTTCTATTAAAATTTTGATATCGTGGTAGTATTACAGAATTTATACAAATTTATTTGTAAAATATTCATGTAAATTCCGAGTATTTTACCGCTAATGTTTACTGTTGTATATTTCAAGGTATTCTCTTCCGAAAAATAATCTAATCAATCGATCGTTGAATTTTGTAAGAAGTATATAAATTGTAGATATTCCAGTCGCGAATGTGACATCAAAACCAAATTTCTCAATTCCCAATTTTACAATTCGTCAAAGTTGAAAATTTCCAAATTCTGAGAATTCCTAAATGCCTAAATTTTTGAATTATAATTTCCAACGTGCCAAATTTCCAATTTTTCAAAATCTCGTATCTCCAAATTTCTAGTTACTTAGAATTAGAATTACTACTTGCTGCCCATGCCTGCTTTATTACCCATCATGGATACGGTGAGCGACAAAATTGCCGGTACAAATCAAAACTCGATAAATGATCTTAAAATCAAAAATACTCTCTAGTCTGTAATTTTACCAAAAACATAGTTACCTTTTGTTACTACTGTTATTTTTTAATGGAAACGTATCAATGAATGTCTACTTTATTTGATGTATAAGTAATTAGTAAGATAATACGTATAACTGAAAAAGGTGAAAACGAAATTGTTACTTAATAAACTTGTCAATTATTCGAGAACGTTATTCGATAATAGCGCTACGTGGTTAAGAAACTTTTATTTCAACATGGGAAAAAAATTGCAATATCATTCGATGTTAGGAAATGAAAGATTGAAATACCACGACTATTAACATTCCAGTATTTCGTTTCTTCCATTTACGCGCGAGTTTCAAACATTTTAATATAAATAGAAAGGACTTTATAAAACTACTATACGACGGTATTTTTATGAACACATATTACAAATATGTTTCTAAAGAATAAATAGTCGCTAAATGTTACATCATCTGTCTTACATCTGTCCTAAAAAATAAACTGCGTAAGAAAGAACGAGGTTCTTTGTCATGTAAAATGTTCAAAGAGTCAAAATTGATTTTTAATCACTTACGCAGAAATGTTGCAGAAAAATTGATTTCGCGTATTTTACGGGTACGTACACTTTAGTTGTTACGGTAGATTTATCGAAGTCCAAATCTACGTGTTATTTATAAAAATAAAATAAAATAATATCGGATGTAACGTGTCCAACGCAGAAAATATGCGTACACTCTTACAAAGACATATAACTGCCGACTCAAAGAATCAAATAGTGATTTAAAAAACAAACTTAGATATAGGTGCGCGCGCAAGTGTGTGTATGCATGAATGTAAATTTTTTGACAAAATGCGTGCAAATGTTAAGAGATTACGCGGAAAAGAAATCGATTATTGTAAAATGTCTGTTAAATATTGAAGGTTATATCGTTTTTCTTATGCTAACAGCTGCTAACTGGAGGAAAGAGAACATTCAAATTTGACATGAATTGATTTGACGTGAATTTGGCATAAGAAAAACCATATACGTTCATTTAGTTATTTATTATAAAGACTATTGCATCATTCGGTATTAATTGTATACATAGATGTTTATTTATTTGTAAATAATGTGTTATTACGTAGACATTTTAGAAATTTATTCCTGTTAATTTTGTCTGTTAACAACATTATATGTATATGGCGTGTTTTAAATTCCTCGCGAAGTTGGCAAAAAATTTGACGAAACGTTGAGAGAGATTTCGCAGAAGGTAACGAAATAAATTTTAGTAGAATCTATCAGTTATATTCGTCATATCTTAAACGTGTTTAAATTACGTGCATCCCAGAACCATGGAGCCACTCAGGGCCGGCTACAAAAGGGGTACAGTGGGCACTAGAAAAGGGAAATAAATAAGAAATAACAAAACTAGAATCAAAACAAATCATATATTTAAATATGTTAATGTTTATTCGTTCGTATTTTTTATTTTCGTAAAAAGATGTTATGCTTTTTCACCTTTAAGAAATGAAGAATCCAAAATATTTAGCTGGCCCTGGAATTTATAAAATGGTGGCTCTAAAAGTCTGGTAAAAGCGTTCGCGACCTAATCTATGCATAATCTAACTGTAAGCCAAAAGTCGATCATCACGAAAGGGTAGACAACGAAAAATATAGACTCTGCGCAAATGTTTTGTCGTTTAGAACAAGTAATTCGATTTGAATAAAAACTATTAATATTCGTAAAATAAGCGACGATTGTAACACTTAAAAGCCGCGGGATTCAGACGGCTGCGAGAATGAAAAATTATCTCGAACATCATCTAACAATAAGATATATCAATAGGTAAGAAATTTATCCAACTCTTGGTGTGCTTTGGAATTTGTTAAAATCGTTATAGCAATTAGACGATTCAAATTGAAATGCATCCGAATAGCTTCTGTGGCTAATTAATGAAATTGTGAGCATTTTGATAGATAATTTTTCGATGAAACCGAGGGCGGTTACTTTATCATTGTTTTATGTTCTAAACAGTATTAGGGGCGTTATTACTGGTATCTAGGGATTGGTACAGAGCAGATGCTTCTTTGTCCGTTTAAAAGAATTTGAAATGTCCAAATTCTGAAATATACAAATTTCTAAACGTTCAAATTTATAAATTCCTAAGTTTCCAAATTTTCTAATTTCCAAATCCTTAGCTGTATAGCCTTTCAAATTCATGAAAGCCTGAATTTCTGAATTCTAACATTTCCAAACGTCTAAACTTTCAAGCTCCCGAAATTCCCAAGTCCATTTAACTTTTTCAAAATCAAATTTCCAAATTCCTTCTTGTCCCCTGTTTACACTCGTCAATCCCTAAAAATCGTAATTACGCCCTTGACTATTCTAATACTCGAACATTTATATGGTTAACATGATATATTAACGCGTTGTTCAATTTTTAAGAAAAATTCGGGTATCTAATGATAACTACAATTTGTTACGTGTTTGTATGTTTAGATCGAATATATATATAAAATTAATATATAAAAATGATACTGCAATGTATAGAATAATGAGGTACGGATTATAATGTTTCTTGTTTTTCAAATACAATTTTATAACCTGGTTCCAATCATTTGAGTTCGTCGTAACCTAAACTTTTGTAAAATAAATATCACAGTTCCACCGTTAATAAATAATTAAACAAACTGTACTTTTGTAATTCTTCATTGCTTAACAAAGTGCTTTATTGTTTCTCTTCCGAATAAAATATTAGATCAAAACGTGTAACAACATGTCAATTCGAACAAGTATAGTTTTATACATAGGCGACGATCAATAAATAATAAACTAGAATAGCAAATTGAACAATCTACTGTCCTATTACGTTTCAGTTTATAACAATTTAACGTACATGCATACGACGTATAAAAATAAAAAAGAACAACAATATACAATTAATTATTGAATTATATTCAACAAAGTCGTATATAATTCTATGAGATTCCAATTATTTAGGGACTATAAGTCCTTTCAGACAATCAAAACTGTTACCATCAGGATGTACGGTAAATATACTACCATCCTCGTCTCGTACGCGTAAATATCCAAACTCGTCTATACCTAATATTTTAACGTTTTGTGATGCGCCTGAGGCTGATATTACTGTCACATTCGCATCGCTGCAATTACAAATATTACATTTTTGTATAAAGTATCTCTTTTTGGAAATTGAGAAACTAAATTATTAAGATTAAGTGAAAATTTTAATTAATATCAATTTAAACGACTTACGTGTGCATCCAATATGTATAATAAGCATCCAAGAAGAGATCTACATCACCATTTTGTACAATGTTGTACCATTTTTCAATTGCATTAAATACAATGGCATAATATAATTCATACGATATTGTTTGTAGTTTTTTATGATACTTTTCATTAAATATGTTAACTATGTCATTAATACAACATGTAGGATTTTGATTAGATAAATTGACACCGACACCTAAAAATGAATTTAGTTGTAACAAAATTGTAATTAAATAAAAAATACAATATTAATTATACATTAATTATACTTAATTAATTAATTATACTTTTTGTAAAAAATGATAAAAGATACTTTAATTTAGCACATAATAACAGTTTGTAAGACTGCATGTGAATTATGGGTACAAATTAATCAACAATAATCATCTATTAAGTATTTGTACTTACCCACATTACAGACAGTAAGATTTGATGTTGAGTGTGCGCTTACAATCATACCTCCAATTTTAATATTATTACCAAAGTAAATGTCGTTAGGCCATTTTAATCTGAGATCAATCTCCTATCATTAAAAATTAAAATATTCAATTCAATTCAAATAATCCAATTCAAGATATACCAATATTAAGTCACTAAAATATTAAGTCCATTGTTACAACTAAACAATACTGAGTTCAATTCATTTTTTATTCCAAAAAGCAAGAGTATTCAGTACACAATATTACTTTTGAACTGATAGATATCACAATAAGATGATTTTTTATCTGTAGTCAAAAAGTATACATATATTTCTAATGGTTTCAAAGATGTACCTCTAATTGGTTCTTCTATAAACTTTAGAAAATGTGACTTAATACACTCTAATATTGTATTTGTTATGAAAACAAACCTCGTATCCAGGTAAAGATTTAATCGCAGATACAATTGCAACAGAAACCAAATGTTGCAAAATTGAAATACGACTTCCAAGTATTGTGTTAACAGGCACATGAAGTTGCAAAGTAAAATTTGCGCATCCTTTTGGACTCAACCACATATTTTTTCCCCTTCCTTAAAAATAATATATACAATTTTTAATACAAAAGCTTATTATATAAATGAAATTAAATACAGTAAACATAGTATAAAATAAAGTTTTCACCTTTAGAATGGAACAACATTTATCTAAATTTATTGAGTGTCTTGTGCATTATGAACTATAGTGTACAAACATACCTCGCCCTTTAGTCTGTTGACGAACAATAATAGCTAAGCCATGTTGAAATGGACGACCATTTACCACATCCATGGATGATGTCATTACATCTACATATATTACTAAACGACCTAAATCTTTCGTAGTTAAATTCTGTAACAGAAAAGCTAAAACTGTATCATAAAGAGTCTAATAGAGTGTTGGTCATTAATGTATATCTTTGGACAAGAATATTACCTCAAAATATTCTACAGTTGAGAAATTATTTGGACATTGATGTAACATAATAGGAAGATATGAAATCGATGCTGAACGAGGAACCACACTGCTTCGACAAAACTGAATCTCTAATTCTGACATTTTCAAAGTATCATCTGACTGCATGACATCCTTCAACTTCTCTAACATTTCTAATTTTAACTGTAAACATAAAGAAAACGTACCAATTAAAAATCAGATCAAATAAAGGCAATAATCTGTTATACAAGGAATCTCTTTTGCTATATTTTAATCTTCAGTCTTATAATACATTTAATAAATATTTAAGTAACTTCTCTACATTGCAAGATACAGTTACTAAAATTATGTTGCTATTTCTTTATATTTAACCACACAAATAGCTAATTTATTGAATGAATTTATTTGACTGACTTATATTTAAGACAATTTGCATATCCCTCACCTCATGTCGTCCTAAAAAGAAAGCTGGTGTGTAAGTAACAGATACTTGTGATGTACCATAAAGTTCTATTCCAAGATGTGTACTTAATAAATCTTTGAATATTTCCAATCTAATAGCATTACTTTCTTTTAGAGCACTAAATTTGCTTTCTTCAAGTTCATATTGCATCGGATCCACTTCCAAATGTATTTGAGAAAAGACAACCTTGCCACCACTTCCAGAAAGTATTGCCAATAAGATGCTTGGTGTATGCCATGTTTCTTCTGTTCCCAGCACTTTCACTTCAAATGAATGAGAATTTCCTTTCTTATCTTCCACATTTGCTGAAGATGGAGGAGACACACTGGACACTCTGAAAATGAATTTTTGAAATTGAGAATGTCCGCTGAAGTGGAGCAAAATAATTTCAATTAAAGTTTTAAACAGCTTAGATGTTTATGTAAACAATATACAAACATATCTTACTTTACATCCTCGTGATCTTGAGAAAATCTCGTCCTTACAGGAGATGCTTGATAACAGAAGATATGATGCATCATGCGTACGTGCTTCCATTTTCCATAAGAAAAATGAACAAGTTCGTTTTCACGTACTTCTGCCGTTTTAAACGATGGAAGTAAAATGTGAATAATATCCGAACACAAAGCGAGAAGTTTACCACCACGAAGAATATATTCAATGATCTGATTTCCAATTTCATTCCCAACATTTCCGCAAACAACAACTAAAACTGCATTATCTATCCACGCATCCTTGCCCACTTCTTCCGAAGTCAATGTGTAAATAGTATATCTGTTTATAACAAGGATACATCAGGCATACAAAAAATATGAAGTATCATAAGAAATATTCGGTATTTATATCGACAGAACAGACCTCGCAATGTCAATGAATTTGAAATACATTGTCGACGTTAACTTTTGAACGGTTACAACATCAAAGAAAAAGCGTTGAATAATTTCTACTGTCTAACTATAAATATAATAAACAAACATGAACATACTTTTCTGTGCCAAGAAATTCTTCTAATACATCCCTTACATTATTACATGCAACAACACTGTCAGCATATATTAGAACATTTGGTGGTTTTACATTCTTGTTTAGTAATTGTGTTATTTCTGCCACTGAACTTCTAAAAAAATGAAGTAAAAAAAAAAAAATTAAAAACGGAGAATAGAATAATATTAACTAGATATCTTTAGTTGCTTATAGACTTCTAACAGTCACTTATTTACTAATACTATACTCACTTAAAGCTAGATGTAGATAATGCTACATTACTATCCTTAGCATCATAAAATGTTTTTGGTTTAGATTTACTCATATCTTTGATATCAGTACAAGACACTTGTCTGAACTGTTTAATTTGTGATATTTCTTCCAAGTTATCAAGTGTATCAAGTGACTTGCTACCAGATCGTGATACACCTCGACATTCAGTAAAATCATCAGTAGATTCTTGCATTGTACTTGATAGTGGTTCACCCTCTTGTTTAAATGATTTTGTTGAAACTGGTGTTGAAACTTGACTTCTGGTTGTACTTTCTAATATAAAGTATTAATTAGTGTACAAGAAATTTTGGAAATTTACTCTCAATAAAACAATGAATGTGCAGTGATATCAATGAACAATTTTACTAATTTACCTAGAGTTTCACTTGAAACTGCTTGTCGTTGAAGATGTGTTTCTGTGATAATCTCTGTATTCTCCGGATACACTATTATAGCTGGAAATTCTTTGACTTCAAGTGGTTTACATTGTTCTGTAGCTACCTTGGCAGTGTTGCTTAATAATCTTAACTTTTCTATGTGTAATTCCCATTCTGCTTTATCTATAAATTCTTATTAAAACAATGTACATGAGACATATTTTATATTTTTTAACTATTGCTTATTAATATCACAACCACTTTATAGCAGTTAACATCATACTTAAACATTTTGTACACATGCATTTATTGTGAGATTAAAGAGTATAGCCGGATGAAGTGGTCAAAAGTGCATTTAGACCAAATTAATGAAGGAATATGTTAGTTAATAGATAGTTCAAACAAAATCATTTTTGCCAAGTATCAAACTTCTACCCCTACTTAAAGGGTAGTTACAGGGCGAATCACAATTTACAGTTTAAACTTTATATTTTTACAGTAGAAGTGCTTTGTCAAGATTATTAATCTCTAATTTTTTCAGATTTTCTGAAGTGGGGGTAGACAGTTGCAAAAAATAAAAACCGGTATCTGGTTATATTATTACCTTAATTTTTCATGTACCCCTATTCAATTCTTTCAGATTCTTTATAAAAGTGTACCATATGTAAAAAGAAACTGTAAATCGATGTTTCCTAACTTTTCATTCCGAACGACGTTATTCCTAAGAATGTTATCGCTGCTCCGATTTCGGAGCGTCTTTTATAATAGCCTGAGTCTTACCAATTTTCACAAACAGTATCTTATCTCGCCGAAATAATCAATAATAATAACAGAATGACTTGAAGGAAAAAATTAACTAATTATTAAAAATTCTTACTTTTAGTTGGAGATGAATTCATTAAGTCATTATTGTAAAGGCAAGGTTTTCCTGATATCAAGACAGCTGAAAGAATACACCGTTGCTTTAATATCAAAATTGTAATAAGCACACTCAATGCTTGTATGTACATACTTTCTATACGTTTCAATAATAAGCCATTATTAATGTAACATTGACCTTCCATTGCTGCAATAAAAAGTTTTGCTACCATATCTAAATCAGATTCTATGATTAAATCAATATTTTTATCGGCCGTCCATGTAATAATTATACCATAATCCTCAACCTAAAATATATAATATGCTTAAGCTATCATTATACAACATATAATTCTACTAAATATTATTAATTAAAAATATTTTTGTATTCTAGTAATGACAATTTTTATGCATGTACATCTATGTGTATCTTGCAAGGTTTACAAAATTTCCTTTACTCAAAATACAAAAATTTTAACTAATTAATAAATACTATTAAATTAATAAATAATTTAATATAAATATGGAATAAGCATAAGCCAGATATTTCTTATATCAAAGGACTACATTCTGAATAGTACTTATAATAAATAGAAATAATACCTTTGTGGCTTTAGTTGCTGCTAGAGGTTTATAGCTCTCAAGATCAGCTTCAACAAGAATATAAAGTTTGTATTCTGAATGGAATAAAGTTCCACAGTGATTATTTGTATACAAAGGAAAGTACGTTTTTCCATACTGATACGTTAACCAACTCGAGATGTCAACTCTTTGCTAGTGAAATAGCAATTAATTAAGTAATTAATTAATTATGTTTTATTTAAAATATATTTCGTATATTATGATCTCTTATGCATACTTGAGGATATATAGTGCACAATCTTGTATCACCACGATACCATAATAATTCTTCAAGTCTAGCATCATTTTTATTCTCACATAAACAAGAAGTCATAAATTCATCACTTGCGCAGTCATCTACACGTGATTTTGATTCTTGAAATAATACAGAAAATTTCATTACATACTTTTGCATTATCTCTAATGATCACATATGTTCGTACATAATATCATTAAGAACTTAAAATAAAATTAAGTATTTTAAAAAGGTGTTTGTATTATAAATTCTGTAATAAATCAAAAAGCAAAATACGAAATAAGTAAAAGATTTTATTAACAATAATTTTTTAGCATAAATTTGCAATGCAATGTAACTACTTACATAAATTATTATTATTATAATGTATTTAAAATATAAAGAACAAATGTTCTATGATGTATAAAATAAGGACAATGTATACATATATGTTAAGGGTGTAAGCGAACAATGACATTCTATCAGCTACTTTTAATCAGATATTATTTTATAAATAAACTTAACTTGTAACTAACATTTTTTTATAAACATAAGTTTTATTAAATCGAATATTAAATATCTATAAATATGACGCGAACATGATTATACGATTACATGAAACCAATAACAAGGCAAATAATAATTGTATATGAATTTTATTTCATATATTCATATATACATATGTACATAAATATAATGTTAAATCAATATCATTAAATAAATATCAATATGAAAAGTAAACAACTAAATAATTATCATCTATAATAAAATCAATATATGTAATTTTACATACAAAAGATACTAGGTAATACTTATAAAGATAAAGTAATAAACAATATTTCTCTCATCCAAACAAACACTACTTTAATCAGTCAAATAGAAAGACAAACAATACATATAAAAATATAATTTACATCTTAATCTTGTGATAATTACAAAACTTTACTACTTATATGTTTAATATTCTAAACACATCAGTTATAAAAGTTTGTAATCATCAAATATACACACAATTTAGGTAATAAGATATTAATCATTACTTACTAAATGTATAAGTGTGTACTCATTTGAACTACTTTAAAAAGCTCCATTAGTGCTTTCCTATAATCTGAACCCAACTTGACAGAATAATTATAAAATAAATAAGTAAACTAGAACAAGTACAGAAAATTTGTTATAGAAACGTAAACTATGTTAGTAAAAGTGATGTCTTCTTGTGAACAATATTTAATTGTATCACGATTAATTTTTGCAGAGATAACAGATCATTGTACTTTTATATTAATTCCATATTTAAAAAAAAATATAAAATAAAACGAATTAAAGTCACATTATATTTTTAGCATATATATTCTCCTATTTGTTATTTCATTATGTAATTCAGTGTATTTGCTTTAAGATAAAGTTATATTATTTAGGTAAAACAACAAAAAAACTAAAAGATGAGTAAACTTTCATTTCACATTACTGTCCAACAATGTTATTTAGAGAGTTGCTATCATAACACATAGAAATGAAAAAGGAAACAAAACAACTTATAGGACATATATAACCTAGTAATTTAACTGTGTATTATTCCAAACCATTGAAATAAAATTGAATAATAATTATATATTTATATACTTATTATTATAACTTCCTCAACTACTCAATGCAATATAAATAATTAAATGTACTTTTAAGAATATTTAAGAATTCTATAAAACGATTAGTTATCTTGTGATCTTACATAATAATCTTATAATATTCTATAAATTATGCCTTTAACAAAACATTAAAAAAATAATAAATATATATGAATATCTGTTTTCATAGTTTGTTGATTTATTGAATTTGAAATTATGAAATGCATATAAATTCTTCCATTTTTCATCAATTACCAACTAGTGTCAGAACATTTCTTACTAAAGTACTTGAGCAGTGTTTACAATACATAACACATAGATGTGTTTATACTGCATAAATATATAAATAATTTTGAAAATATAAGAAAACATAATCTAACTGAAGGTTCTAATATTATCAAAGATAAAGAAAAATATTTCATATTATACTACATTATAATTGTATTATATTGCATTAATCTATATTACATCATATGATAATATTATACATTACCTTTGCAAGCATTTAATGATGTTTTATTATAAAACATAATCGACGGATAATTACTTGTATTTCCTTGAAACAATTTGTACAAATGTGTTTTTAAAAATAAAATTCTTCTGGATTGAATTGATGTTGCTATCAGGTAGAAAAATGTTAAGATCATCTTGATAAAATTATATTTTCCTATTTACTGCACTAACTTTATACAAATTCCTGAAATAATAAATATTTACTTTATAGATTTAATGCATAAATCTTGAATAATTAATTTATATTAAACTATTTGTAATTGAGAAACATTCTGATCTCAAAAGTTTAAATTTCACAAGTAATTTCATATGAAATAATATAACTAATATTTTCTTTTGAATTAAAGTAATATCTATATAACAAATTTTTACTTAAAACAATGTACTTTGTCTCCAGAATTAAGATATAGCATAAATTATTACATGAAAATATTATATTGTATTTAATCCTTAACTGGTGAGATGGAGCCTCAGAAGTTCTATATAATGTTATAACATGATAATTAAATGATCATTCACCTTTGAACCACAGGTGGTTAGTAACTGCTCATTATACTGTACATTGTATGTAATCATTATATAGTAAGCATAGATTAGAAGTTTATTGAGTAACATGGAATTTAAGCGAGTTTTTGACCTCACCAGTTAAGGGTTAAGTTTTATCTAATGCAAGATCAAATATAACCTAGAAATGATAGATTTGTTATGAAACACTCCAAGTACATTATAATGAACTAATCCAAATAAATTTACATGTCACTTTTTTAACACTAATTATACTCCCAATGCGTCTGCAAATTTCTTAAATGACAATAGTTATCAAACGTTTATAACAATATATATGCTTTCTACCAAAACGATTATAATTTACGTACCTATTTTCAAATACTACTTTTTATCCACAAGGTTAGAAACAAATGCATTAGTTAACAATTTTAAATACCGTTTAACATCCATACATTAAAATGTAAGAACATTTTACAACATATACTAATTTATTGACGCTTGAAATATAGTTCAATTTTTACAGATCTCATTACAGGTGGCGCTACAGACACATTAATAAAAATGGATTACAATTCCATTTGTTCTAACATGAGATCAGACTCAGCACTGTTAACTTTATCAGGCTTCCTACTATTACACACTTTTCACTGCGTCAGTTATAATATATCCAATTAACAAAAATATATCAATAAAGAGTAAAAGCAACAATATATCAAAGATTTTAGCTTTTTTTACACTGGATATGTATGAGCAGCATGAACAATGTCGTAAAAACGCATGCTCGTTACCCCTGGTTACGAAACACACTTAGCCAATCAGAGCCGACATGCGCACAATAAATAAGAACTCGTCGGTCTTCTGTAAATAATCTAAACTAACCTTACTTATTTTTATCCTAATTATAATTATTGTTTTGCCAAAACAAAGGTATTTTTGATCAAATTTGTGTTTTGATTTTTTAACTGTAGTATAAACTTAAAATGAGTTAATTCTTTTAAGTATTCTTGGTTATGAAATCAATCTTACTCCTTTCTATTAAAAAATGACTGTTCGAAAAATGAAGTGACTGCAACATAAAATTATAAAAACAAGATGATTGTTGTTATAGTATATTTTGTTTTCACATACAACATAATTAGTTCATGAAATAACTAAATATATGTAGATAGTATATTATAATACTACCTCTTAAATTATAATGATATTCATTTACAGTAATGTCTATAGTTTAAAATATTTCGGCTAACAGCATATATTTGAAGCATAATTATTATTTCGTAAATATTAAGAAGTTTCTTTGTAATACAAATACAGTAAAAATCTGGAAGTTATGACAATTATATTATTTAAACATAATATGTTATAGATCTGACAATAACCACTGTTTTTTTTTACTTTTAAACAGATGAATTCTGCATTACATATTACACGTATACTGAATATATCTTGTAAACGACACATAAGTTCCATTAAATTACCATCAGAAATTGTTGTACCATTAAGCAAAGATATGATTGTATGCTGGCATCCAGAACCAAAATTTCCTTATGAATGTTCATTACCATTACCGGATGAGAAACAAGTTCCATCGAATTCTATTTTGGCTATCGGTGACAAAGAAATTGAACAAGTTTTTAAACAGAAGAAACCAGCAGCAGTTGTCGAAGAGCTTTCTAAAATGACGTATACTACAAAACATAGGTGGTATCCTAAAAAGGACAGGAATCCAATTAAGATAAAGCCAGAAAGACCGTATTTGTAAATGTAATTTGTGTTATCAATAAACATAATGAAATAGTAAAACTGAAATTAAATGGGATTAATATTCATAAATTATTACAATCTTTCCCTCTTTATTCATTTATTTTCATAGTATTGCACTTATTTAAACATTTACAAAATAATACACATTATGCATATACACATATACAGAGCATTTCCTATTATTTTTGACAAACTGCTAAGTACTTATCACAAAATTATAAGTATAGAATATAACTTGAAATATGTACATAGTAACAACTTTGTAATTAAGCATTTACAGCAAAGCTTCAAGTAACATTTGTTTCTTACTTTCACTTGTAGCTTATAAAACAATTTTGCAATTTGTCAAAAAAAGTAAGAAACACCCTATATGTACATTAGTCATATATTTATATAAACTTTGGATTTCCATAAGAAAAGAATTAAATTCCTACATTCTGGGGAAATATTTGTCTCTCTCCTTCATGTAAAAAAATTTGCATTGCTTGATGCAATAAATACCTCCCAAAATTACGTTTTTCCTTTGTACTCCATGTTGTAGCTTTTCCATAATAAGTTCCACCATTACAATTCTTTAATTTTCTTGTTCCTATAGCATCAATCATGGCAGCTTCTCGTGTGAGAGCTTCTTCTGCACTACAATTTTGAAAAACTTGAAGACAAACAACTCCATAATCTTCATTCCAAATGTCTAAAATATGTTGAATTTTCGCATTATCAGAATAATTACGCGAGACCCATGCAGTAAAAGCATCTTTAAGATGGGAAAATGGTCTAGCACGTTTGCCTTTGCCGATATAAAACACAGCAGAGAGAAATTTGGACCAAACAGTGTCCTCTGTCATATTGTCTGCGTGCATATGTAAATCGTTCGTTATGCGGGGATCTAAGAGTAAATAAGTAAAATTATCTTTATTTATTCCTCCTCTCCACATTCTAGAAGGACTTCCAACAGAATATTCTTCAAAAATCTCCTTTTCAATGACTTTGTACATTCGCAAATCATGTACCCAACTTCCATATCTCAAAAATGACTCTATGTCATATTCATAACGATCAGTTTTAGAGGCACCTCTAAAACAATTATATTGGGCTGATGATGAGTTGTATTTTTCCGAAGAACATCTGATTCTCAATTTCTCCATGTGCCTGTCTAAATTCTTCATCATCTCAACACAATCAATGCCATTATTTTCAAACGGTGATGAATCATATGTTTTGTTCTCTAACTTCATAAGACGTCTTAAATATAGTTGTCTTGTAGAATTGGTAACAGGTCCTGGATTATCACCCAATCTAATTAACTTATCTCTAATTATCTTATTTGTTAAAGGTTGATCCATAGGTAAATGCAATGATGGGGGCCCTGAAAAATTGTTTAAATCTAACTCCAAAACTTTTATGTTAAAATTACGTAATCTTAAATAATCTTACAGTAATTATTAGCAGGAGTAATTTCCGGCAATGTGCTGTAAACAAATAATCAGGGTTGTATATAATAACTTTTAAGAATCATAATTATGTTCAATATCTTACCATGATGGAATTCTATAACTTATACGTTCTCTAAAAGCCATGCCTTCGTCTAGATCTTCGTGCTTATATTCCTCTTGTACACTGATATATGACACTGATTTGAAACTGAAGAAATATTTAATTTATCAAATTTGAGCATCTAAATGTGTCCAAATTGAAATCATAAAAATTAAAAAATTTTAATTATGTCCTATGGTTAATATTGTTCAACTTTCTAGTGCAGAATGATAATGTAAATATTTTATCCTATTATCAATATATATCATATATCTCATCAATACATCTCATATTTCATTCTGATTACTTTACTGATAAAAAGATAATTCTCTAACAACATTAACAGTAAGAAAACCTCTGCTTTGGCAGCTAAAAAAATAAGGTATCTGTATAGGTCTTTAGAATGACTATTTTTATTTATTAATAATATTATAAATGGCTCCTTAATATGAGATTGCAAATTCCAGTAAATTAGTAATAGTAATTCTATACGAATGATATCTCAGGATAACTACTTTTTTTGTAAACATTTACTTCTTATTAACAATATTAGAATAAAATGAGGTCATAATTTGAATTATATGATTGTATTTTTGTAACATTATTGATAACAATTTAACAGTATTAAATACTGTTACAATGATTAGCTTGTATATTAATTAAATAGACGTATACAAAATTTACCTCAAAGAAAACGTACTTGAATTTTCCTTAAAAGAACGTAATCCGTTATTAACTTTTAATTCCACTTCCTCAGTCGGAAAATTTTTCGGTGAAATTATATGTCCTTTCAAGTTTTCCTCATTTCTTTTAGCAAAATTAATTTCATCCATTTTTAAATTGCTAAAATTGTTATTAAGTCCTTCTACTAAAGCCTCATTGGCTTCATATTTTTCATTTTCTTTATTTTCATTAGAACTAACATTTACTGATACATCGTCATCATATTTACTCTCGTGTAATTTTATTACCAAATTTTTATTCAGCTTATAATTCGGTTTTTTAATATAACAATGATGCGGAGATAAAGAATCAGGACTTGCTGAATCAGGGCTTGTGTTTTCTGACGATGTAAGTCTATTAGATTTTTTTAATTTTCTGCATGATGAATACTGTCTATAAAATTGTTTCCTTCTTCTTGGAGTAGATCTTGCAATTGCTTTCTCTGTATTAAACTCAGATTGAAATGGTTGATTTCTTGTCGCACGTGGTGTGAAAGTCTTAAATTTTAATTCTTTTTGTGATATTTTTGGTGATAAATATTCTTGCTTTTTCTCAAATGACTCACCTATTACAAGATTTGGTGATTTACTTATAATATAATCATTTACATTACATGCAGGTATTAATGGAATTCTGGTATTATTGCTCTGTTTAAAATTTTTTTGTCGATACTTAGGAGTAGTAGACTGTCTTTTTCTATTTTTAAATAAAAACTGACTCCTGATATTACATATCATGCTGTTATCTGTGCTTATTGTAGACAGTGGACTTGTGTCATAATCGTTTTTTTCTGAAGTAAGTTCATGTTCGTTAGTAACTTCCTGTTGTTGAAAGCTAGATGTCAAAGAACTTGAAAGTTGATTAATAATTTCATTGACTAACATTTTTTCTTTATTCATTTCTTCATTAATTCGAAATTTTGCTGCATCTATTGCAGACTGATCATTGCTACTTAAGCTGTTATCATCTAAATCACAGAAATATTTCACTTGGGTATCAGTAGATTTCTTTTCATTATGTTTCTGAACTTCGTTTTTATTTAATTCGCTTTCTTTTATTAAATCGGGAATTTGTACATCAGCATATTCCGCTATTTCACTTCCATTACTAATTACAAGTTTATCTATAAAAAATTAAATAGGTATATGAATTCTGATATATATTTTTGATATATCGTTTTGTACTTACCAAAAGTCACTTTATAATTAGTTGACTTTTTCTTCTTAACAGTATTATCACAATATTTTCCAAGTACTACGATTGCTTTATAATATTTTCCATCAAAAGCATAATGAAATGGAGTACGTCCTTCATCATCTAAACAAAGGGGATTTCCTCCATTTGCTAAAAGTAGCTCCAATACATTGACTCTACCCCATGCTGCTGCTACATGGACTGGGGTTAATCCATCTACTGATCTGCAAAATTGAGTGTTATTCAAACTTATCAAAACATAGACCTGTTGTTTCAATTATATTAAAAACTTTATGATTTCTATTCCTTAATATACCAAATAATTTCTTATTATTTACCTAACGTTTGGATTTCCTCCATGACGTAAAAATAATTTAGTAACTTCTTCCGCAAAAGTTTCAGAATCATTACCTATCACTAAGTGAAATGGTGTTACTCCATGCATAGGAATTAATGTGTTAGGATTTGCTTCTGTATTTAGAAGTAACGTTGTCACTTGTCTGTTATAAATTAGTTAAAATATTAAATTAAAACAAAATAACAATTCAGAAATAATATTTTTTATCACAAAATAAGCATTACATATAACTTTTTAATTTTATTCTGAAATAATTATTATATTTGTAAAAAAAATGGGAAAGAAAATAATTTAATTTTTTACTTTATATCATTGTCTTCTAAACCATCGCAGAGAGATGAAGCTAAAAAAAGGCATCCTTTTGATTGTAGTGAAGACATTGTGTTCTTAATATACTTATTTTGCTTCCTTGATATATCATGTGTGTTTATCACTGTAATATATAAAAATATAATTTAATATAAAATATTTTAAACATCTTTAAATTTAATCGTAAAAATATATATTACGTTCAGGTATATAAAATGTCAAATTTTAGAAATATAAAATCGGACACGTTTTGATGATATTATCTTCTTATTTCAATTTATAACAATATTGTTGAAGTTTCATCATTTAACTTCGAGGTGTATAAAGTAAACTTCAAATATTGATCCTTAAAAAAATTGATTTGAAATTAGTTATTAATTTCAATATACAAGTAATTTTAAATACAACCTGAGTTTTATTGTTGTATTACTTATTAAATTGTACCTTTTCACCGTGGTACGTTTAAATTTTTCACAAACAACAAATATTTTCAAAGTACAAAACAAACGAAAACTGTTTAATATTGCATAAATAAATAGAAATAAGAAACGCATTATTTTTTGTACTTTACCAGAATCATATTCTCGTTATTTCAAATCTAACAATTTTAGAAACGATCCTTACCTTTTGTTTACTTTGAAGCGTCTACACGCGATGTTATGATTACAGATAAAATTCAAACAAGTTTTGTTTATACTGCGCATGTCAGTTTTAATAAGTTTGAAACACCAGCTTAGTTTGCTGTTCAGCGCAAATTACTCGAATTGTGTATAACCCTATACAAACTATCGATAAAAGGATAGCATAATCGGTACTCGGCATTGTAGAACATGTTCAAATACTTAGATGTCTATTTCCCTGTGAACATTCAGTCACGAATATGATGAAAGAATATTTTGTAGTTTAACGAATATACAATATTGTTTTTCAAGAGGATGAGGTTAGCTGCGTCGAAGAAATTAATCAACACATATAGTGTGATCTAAAAACCATTCGACATTGGATTTGAATATGGCGACAAGGGGACGAAATAAATAACTTATCAAAAATTTAAAAAGTTGCCGAAATTAAATACCACGAAACAAGACTTCGTACTTGTGCAAGAAGTACATGAAAAAATTGAAAAATGATAAGACGAGTAAAAAAAGTTGCCTTTCTACTTTATATATTTTAATTTTTTCATACTTTTTTTAGTAAACACCTTTTCTGTTTTTAATGTTAATATAAGTTCACATTATCATTGTTCATAAATGTAGTTCTTGAACAATGGTTAGATTTGGAACAGAGAACACTGATATGTTCTTTATATCATTATCTTCTAAATGGACACTATATACATGATTTTTAAAATGGATAGTACATATATACTTAAATAGTTAAAGATCTTAAACATTATGTAGAACATTATCGCAATCGTAGTAGATTGTACCAGATCGAAATATTGGTTTTATAACATAGACAGTTTGATATAATTATAATAGTTTTCATTGTACAAATATAACCTATGCTAAAGATATCCAGTTTTGCAGTTCTTTCTCTTTTTGTATTATAAATAAATTAAAACATCAATGTATCATGAAAGTCAATATCAAAATAATATTGTTTCAAGTACTCTTAAAATTTTATTTGTTATGTAACAAAGATGGAACAATAGAAATACAATAAAGAAATTGTATTGTTATAATATATTTGGTTAATAAAATTAGTTATTCGTAAATTACTTAATACTTAACATTCCGAAATTTGTATTGTTAAAAATCATTAACTGAGCAAGTCCATTACATCACAAGAAGGTGACTTTTCTATTTTTTGACTTGAATTAGAATTTAAATTTGACTGAAATTCTAGCTGATTAATTGTAAATTTTTCTTGATTCATTGAATAATTAATATTATTTTGTGGAATCATTACGTTATTAATACAAGTATTTCCTTTGTTATTTAAATATAAATTTTGTCCTTGTGGATTCAACTGTTGACTAGAACTTGGAGGTTTCCAAGAATAATTAGATCTCGAATTTGACATTGATAAATTTAACTGATCTAGATTAGATTTCAGCAGAGTATCAGTTAAATCTTTCACTGCAGGCTTTTTAGGTTGAATACTTTTTGGTATTAACGGTGCCTGTGATTGCAATCTTTGATGTACTTCTTGTTGCTGAATTAATCTAAAATTTGAAAAATTAAAAAGATTACACCATATGACTATACATGTATTTATATAAATTGATAAACTATATTTTGTAAATCGTGCAGTCGAATCTAAACGATAATTTACAATACTAACCGGAGTTTATCTTCCATCGTCAATCCATTTTCAATTTGTATCGATTTTAAATTCATATTTGCACTTGTATTTGGAGGAGGAATTGCCGGAATTGCATTTACATTATCAGTAGGCGAAGCAATTTTTTTATAAACATTGCTACTTTCTGTAAGCTCTAAATTGAATTGTTGAGTTTCACATCGCATTGCATCCAATTGTTTCAAAGCTTCTTTATGCTCTGATGTTACCCGATTAATCATTTCCATTACCAGGTTTGAAAGAACTTCGTACTGTGATAAACTAAATTTTTGTTCAATACATAAAGGTAATAAAAACGGTAAAACTTTTGTAGCTATTATTTCTTTACTCATTCCCACTTTGCTATGATTTAGTAACATTCTATAAATACCTGAAAAGAATACAAGTTAATGTATATCATTCATATTTTAATTTATTGCCTTTTTATTATAGAAATATGTTAATGTAATACCTATAATGGCCATAAGAACCGCAGGTTCACTAGATTGTGGAATTTCTTGTAAAAAAGGCAACACTTGATCAATGACAAGCCATCGATCAAAATTAGGTAACATTTTTACAAGGCATAATAAACAGTTGACTCTAACTCCAAGACTTTTATTACTGGATCCTTTTTCCGATAAACAAATTCTCTTCATTCGAGGCAAAATTGCATTTTTAATTACTGGTCCTTCGATCAGTGTTGTAATGTTCGGTAGAGCTGATAAACATAATTCTTGCAATTGTTCCCATTCAGATTCTAAAGCATGTAGTAACATTGGAACTATATCTGTTTTTATCACTTCTGCACTACATAATTTTAATAATAAATCAACGTGTTGCATTAAAACAAGACTAATTTGTGGTGGTTCATTCAATGTCAAAATATGCTTAATATTTGGTAAAATATATTCTCTAAATTCTTCTATAGTGCATGTGTCCATTGCATATAGTATACTTGGCAAAACAAAAGGAATCATTGGAGGGTTAATTAACTCTTTATATAAAGCTGGAAGAACTCTATGCAGTACAACTCTGTGTGGTAGTTGCTTCAAAAGTTGTGGTAATCCTTTATAAAACTGTGATTTTTGTAAATTATCCCACTGGAAAATTTTATCTAAATAGTTTAATGTTTTAACACCTATATCCATAAAATATTCTATTTTTACAAATTGATGGGCATCTGGCCTTAATTCAGGATTATGATTCAACATCAGTTTAACTGTATCTCTAAGATTATCTGGAACTGGCAGAAGCTTAGAGGCAATAGCTGAATTTGTGAAACGCTCCAAGAATTGTTTACATTTCAAAAAATCATTTTTACAGTCATAGAGAGGTACATTCATTGGTGAATGTAAAATATATGCCACCATTCCTAAAGAAAAAATATCACTTGCTGTACCAACGCTACTTGCTAAAATGCACTCTGGTGCTTGATAATTTAAGTTAGGTTGGGCCACAAAGGAAATTGACATATCATATTCCATATATGACCACTGTGGTTGTTTGCCCTCTACACTTTGATTCAAAGCACAAAAGTCAAATCCAAAAATTTTCCATGCTCCCTGACTATTAACAACAATAGATTCTGGACATAAGTTTCTGTGCAATAGTTTAACATCTCCATGTAAAAATGCAAGGCCCTCGCCAAGTTGTAGAAGTCCATATTTAACTTCTACATCATGTAATTTATAATCTTTTAAATTATTTGGTAATGGCTGAGGTAAATTATCATGATTCCCAAGAACATTAGCCAAACTACCTAAGACAGGTTCAGTTGCAAATGCTAAACTGTCTCTTGATTCTTCCAAAGGATGCTGCACTATTAAAATTTGTGGATGACGCAATTTTGTTAACTGTGCAATACCTCTTTTCAGAGTTTCCAAGATTAATTCCTTGTCATTTTTTGAAAACTTGTCAAGAACACGTTTCTCGAATACAAAAATTGCTGCTTCCTGTTTTGTAGATTTTTTATAACCACTATAAACTTTCCAGAGCAATGCTGGTCCTGCACTTGCAATATGCGCGTTTATTTCAAACTCTCTAGTAACCGGATTTCCCGGGAGAACATTTGATAATTGTGATAAACCATAAGCAGTGTTTTGTACAGTGTTAGAAATTGTATTACTAACAGTATTTCTTAACTTTGCAAATACATCCATCTTATTGTCAAATTTCTTTGAAGTAATCATTAATGCTCAATAGAATGTTTTATTTTAATTTTTACGTTTGTAGTTCCTGCGTATCAATTTCTTGGTTAACAGTTGTGTAAGTATCGACTAGTCATTAAATCATGGTTGTTTGCTTCAAATATTAATACACATTGATTTAACACTGAACGTTTATAGCAATACATATTTCGTATTTTGCGAAAGCACAATTGTTTTAAGCATTTAATAGTCTAGTGAAATATTTTTATTATATACTTAATACTTATATTAAAATTGATGATATTATATTAAATATAACATTAACGTTTTGACATAATCATTGAACTTTATATATTATATTGGTTAGTTGTGATTCAGTAGCCTTCTGTCAATGGTCTTGATGCTTACCAACCTAGCAATGTTAATTTTTAACGTTTACCAACTGTGAATTATGTTACTCGTTGCTTTTGAAATAACAAGGATTTATTTGAAAATGTTGTTATCAATTTTTGGAAATCAACTGTACAAACTTGAAATTTTCAGATTTTTAAATTTCCAAAATTACAAAATTTCTAAGTTGGATACGGAAACTGCAGATTTAACAAGACTCTATCGTGATACTTTCTTATATATCATAATACATGGACGTTGTCATAATTATCGCGTTCATTTCAGTCAAAAAACCTGAAATTAAGCTCTGAAGCAAAGAGTAGATGTGCTCTGAAGTGGATATTCTAATAAAAGGAGACACTAGTACACGAAATTATTATTCTCGAATACTAATTTCATGATACAAAAGGATTTAAAAAGAAAAATGAAAAATACAAATTGCAGAATGATCAATGAATTTTTTCTATCTTATCAAGAACTGGAATTAAAATTTATAAAATTACAAAGCAATTTAATCACTTGACATGCTGTAAAAAGATTGCAAAGGTGAAATAATGAATTTACATAAAGAAAATTTATCATGTCAAAAAAGTAAGTTGTATGATAACAACAGATATTTTTAATTGTTTATTTGTGATAATAGTAGTCTATACATTGGGTTTAATTAATGTAGGAAATAACACAGGTAATATGAGAAGAACAGAGCACCGGTGATATAGCATTGATGTAAAGTAAAATTTGTTAAAATGGAACAAGGTTTTCTTATCCGAAAAAGATTTAGGAAAAAGTAATCCATGACATGAATCTGCGTGTCATGAGAACAGGTATAATAATGGATAAAATGCTTAATATTTATAAGAAAAATGTAATAGAAGGGACTCATCATATAATCATTTATTAAGTTTGTAAGTAAAGTTGAATAACTTTTAAAAAATAGATGCTTAAAATAATTAGTTATGCAAAAATCAGTTAAATACAATTTCTATTGTTAATAGGTAACAAAAAATAGATAATATGATAGAGTAATTAAAAAATCAAATAAAAAATATTCAAAGTAAAATAATCAACTGCCAAGAATTTCTAGAACATGTAAAAGAATCTGTTTCTAATATAGAAAATGAAATTCAACAATTGGAAAAGATAAAATATTGTATGTTTTCAATTGTTTTATATTATTAACACAATTTTCATAAAATTTAATTGCTTGCATTATTTTCCAGAATTTACATAATTTCATTCTTAAATGCAGGAAAGCAAAATAGTTACATGGTATAAAAAATGGTATTAATAAAATGATTCATTAACATGAATGTATAATAAAAGAAAATCTGTGAAAAGAACATAGTAATTAAGAATATTTAAAATATATATTGTACAAAACTGATCACTACATTCCACTGATAAAAGATAGTACAGGAATAGTATTATTATCTCTATAAATTCTGTACGAAATTTGTGAACATACAAGATAAGATACATGTATAATGTCTGTGTTATCTTGTAATTCATGTACCCGAAATTATGCAAATGAATTACACAAAATAACTTCGTTAAAATGTATGTACAAGTGTACTTTACATGATTCATTTTACCATATTTGGTATTCTTTTAAACAACAGTTTCTATGCATTACAACAAATAAAAAACGAAGATCAAAAGTGTTATTTATGTATGTGGTAATAAATAATCACACTGCTTAAATTGGGATTAACTGCTCTAATCATATCACTAATCTGAAAAAAAAATATCTTCCAAATATTCATTATCTTTAAGTGTTCAGAGACAATAGATGTTTTAAAGTACAATTGGACATCAATAACGACACAGCTCTTTTCAATATTTCAAGTGTTTTATCAGTCTCCTATTTCACTAATAAGGTATGTAGCAATACATAATGATATGATTTTGTAATAAAATATTATTAAATAATAGGTTGAATCATAAGTATTTTATTAATAAAGTATGTACTTGTTCTTATGATATAATATATAATTTATTTCTAGGTACTTATTGAAGTAATTTTTAATATTAAAGATGAATACAAAAGATACTGGAGTTTTGCAACAGACATTAGTGCCTAATACTCAAAATGAAGATGTACCTGCCAAAAAGTGGCTTCAATATATAGCCAGTTTATCATCAACTATTGGAGCTTTAGCAGTTGGCATGGTATTAGCATGGACTAATTCTGCTGGCACTGATGGAGCAGCATTACAAGCTCTATATAACATAGAAATTTCTTCATCTGCATTTGCATGGATTAGTTCATTAAGTACACTTGGATCAGGAATAATGTGCATTTTTATAGGAATTCTTGTTGATTTTATGGGAAGAAAATATGCAATGCTTCTGATGGTGGTACCTTTTACTATAGGTTGGCTGCTTATAATTTTTGCCAACTCTGTAACTATGTTTTGTATTGGTAGATTCATTTCTGGTCTTAGTGCTGGAGCTTTTTGCATAGCTGCACCTATGTACTCAGCAGAAATTGCTGAAGATAAGATTCGTGGCCGTTTAGGGTCTTATTTTCAGCTATGTATAACTTTAGGCACTTTATTTACTTATGTTTTCGGAAGTTTTGTGAATATACGTGAACTATCTATTATATCTGCTATTATACCCTTTGTATTTTTTGGAATTTTTATGTTCATGCCAGAGTCACCTATCTATTATTTGAAAAAAGGTAATGATGATGCTGCGCGAAAAAATTTAATTAAATTACGTGGCAAGCAATACAATGTAGACAATGAATTACAACAGCACCGGGAGGCACTAGAAGAAAATGCTAAAACAAAAGCTCCTTTTTTCGTTGTACTTAAATCTAAAGCTACTTTGAAAGGTTTCATAATATCTTATGGCCTTATGTTGTTTCAACAATTAAGTGGAGTAAATGTTATTGTCTTTTATATTAACAGTATTTTTGCACAAACAACCAGTGTTATAAGTGCCAATAATTCTACAATTATTTTAGGCATAATACAATTAATAGCTGTCTTTGTAAGCACAATGGTTGTCGATCGTTTAGGTAGAAAAATATTGTTACTATTATCCGCAATATTGATGTGCCTAACAATGGGTACTCTTGGAGTATATTTTTATCTTTCTGAAAATGGACAGAATGTTGAAGGCATTAGTTGGTTACCTTTAGTATCTGTAAGTATCTATAGTACTGCGTTTAGTCTTGGTTTTGGTCCTGTCCCATGGATGATGCTAGGTGAAATGTTTGCACCAGAGGTAAAAGCTGCAGCTTCAAGTAGTGCTGGATTTTTTAGTTGGATATTGGCTTTCATTGTAACTAAATTTTACAGCGATATTAAAGCAGAAATAAATACTGGTCCCACATTTTGGGTGTTCTCTGCAATGTGTATTCTTGCAGCTTTATTTGTATATTTCATAGTTCCTGAAACAAAAGGTAAATCCTTGGTAGCCATCCAAAGGGAACTGAATAAATGATCATTGTTACTTTACATTTTGTCTATGAAACTTAAAATGTATATATATACACGTTCCAATAGTGATAGAACTTTACAAAACTAGATTAGATTAACGTATATAAACAAAACTGCTGAAAACTTTTAATCTGTAAATGTAGAAATAAAAGAATCGATAAGTAAGGAAACTGTACACTTCTCGATTTGAGGATAAATGAGGAAACTGCTCTCTATCAAACACGAAAATGTACTTTGTGCAGGGTTGTTACAATATAAATTGTGTACAAAATAATCGTAGTGTCCTCGCTTTGCGGATATTTTTGAAAACGCGCTCGATACTTTGTAAATGTAATATGAAAATGTAATGTAAGAAAGGATTATTACAAAAGAAAGAAGAAACTATTCAATGGTATATATAATATTGAATACAAACAAAAATGTTTTACAAAAAGATTTTATTTTAATAAAAATGTTACAAATTCATGTTGCAATCAGTTATGTAAATTAACCCTTTGTCCCAACAATCTTTGTTGTAAATAAGATAATTACTAAAATAATGTGTTATAAAATTCGTGTATATTATCAAATACATCTAAATAGCAAATTTCATAATTAACAAAATTATTGTAAAGAATTTTTATGTTCCACAATTACAACTTAAAAGTTCGTTAGAAGAATTAATATCAAATTGCGAAGTAAAGATATTTTGAGAAGGCAGAACGGAAAATTGTCACAAAATAAATGTTGTCAATAATTTTGATAAATTTGACAAAATACAATGGTATACAATTGTTACAAATATGTTTGGCATATTTAATGAAGGCCTACACAGTCGTTAGCGAAGAAAAGAAGAAAAATATTTGATAAGCCAACCATTTTTCAAAAGAAAACAAGTGCTGCAATTTTCCTGTATAAAAAGGACAAGAAATGGATTCAGGCTAGTACGAGTCTCAATTACGGTAGTGCTAATTGCGAAAAGCTGTAAAATCTACTAGTCATTTAATTAAAGAGCAGTCGCAATTACGCTTCACTCGTTAAGCGTAAGTGTCCCAATGCTCGGTTAACAAAAGTGCGTGTAGTTGCACGCTCTTGACGCGAAAAAATAATGACCCTTTAGTTGAAAGAAATAAGACAAAAAAAACAGCACTCCCATGCAAGAGCAGACTTCAGGTCGATATAATCCCTCCATTGATTAAAGTCGATGTTCTGTTAGAATTCTCTCCCCAAAGGACGACCTTCGTAGTGGGGTGAACCGACGAATAAGGGAGAGAACACTGGCCGTCGACACTAGTTTAGTTGCCTTATGAACCGCATACGAATCGTGCGTCGTGGACCTTTATTTTTTTATTCGCAAAAATTATTCCTCTGTCGACGAACGCGTTACGTTCCGGGAACGATCTATCGATACCGTCACTGATATTCTACGACATTGTCGAGGACGCGAAATGCAAACACTTGCATACTGTGATAAATAGTTTGGTAGTATCCTGAATTTTTTATTATTTCGAACGTCCTTGAAACATGTTTCTTATATTGTACGTGGAATTTAAATATACATGAATTATTTTTTTACTAATTATATTTTAGTATTTCTACATTTTTTAGCGAGTTTTGAATTTTAGTAAAATTTTGAGAACATCACTTAACTTTATTTACTCTTTTTTTTACTTTATTTATTTTAAAAGGAAATTCTTGACAAATACACAAATGTATAATTTATAAATAAACAAATTTACATTATTTTCGCTAAAATAAAATTACATCGTATCGCGACTTTAAAATTTAAATTCACAACTCATGTTTCCTTAAATAAATATTTAAAATTGCGAATTAATTTCCAGTCAAAAAATAATTTTTAAACTTTATTCAAAAGATTTATACCGTTTTCGATTTTATGTTATGCGGACGTTGTAGTCGCGAGGATAGAAATTTTCAGGGGGTGAAGCTATGGTTTATATAGAAATAAAGGAAACCAGAAATTTGCATGGTATTTTTTCGCGATGAAACGTAATGGTATGGTGTTTTCTTTGCAGCTGAGAGGCGCGATTAATATCGATGAAACGTAAGACAGTTTTAAATTACGAAGATGGGCAAATTTTTGAAAAAAGTGGAAGCGAAAGTTTGAAGTGCAAGTCCGGTATCGATTCCTGTAAATTGCAGAGGTGCATCCCCTAATAGCACTTTTATGACTCTTATTCGCTCAAATCGAGAAGCATTCCTGACAGAGAGAGAATGTTTGCATCGGGATAAACAAGAAAATTGTAAGTTTGATAATGTTTCCAACTATGATACAACTTTCGTGATAAATAAAAATAAGGTAAACTGTACAGTAATTGGGCACCTTATGCTAGAAAAATATTCCAAAATGTCAGATTTATTCAGCGAGTTTGCATATTTTATTTTATTAAAAAATATTTCGGTATTTTATATTGCTTAGAATACTGTGTACACTCGGTATAAAAAAAATCCTCTCAAAGTTTGAGTTAAAAAATTTTAATTTAAGAGGTCGCATAAAGCAATTTAAAACTTTACCAATAATTAACATAATTTTTGAACTTTGACAAACAAAATACGAAATTTTTAATAAATATCGAAACACAGAATTTGATATCAAATTTCTTCAGGAATTGAATACGGATGACGAATTGGATATGAACTTGAAATCTAAATGGCCTTTTCTTGGAATACTGGTTATCATCCTCCTTGAATTAGGTAAATTTTCAAGTATTATTATTCTGATCTTGAAATTTAAATTCCAATTGTTATCTGTGTACAATATAAATTGATAAATAATTGAATGCGTTGACTGTTGTGGTGTCGGCAATTACTGGCCAGGGCTGTCTCTAAATTTTGCGGGGCCCCGTGCAAGAATAAAGACAAAATCTATTTAATAATATACATTGTATTTGAGATGTGATGACGCCATTGCAGACAACGTACTGATGCAAATATATGATGAATAATTAATAATAATGAAAAATTTAGACGTCACTAGATCAATTATGGAAGAGAAAGAAGAGTTTACATCATTAAAAATTGATTCCCCTTCTTCTCACGTTGCTCTTTCGGGGGATCTCGTGATATCTGTTGTAAAATCGAATCAAACGTTAGACGAAACAAAGTACAAATACGAGTTCAAAAAAGAAAATAATCAGAATATTAAGCAGCTAGATAATGTTTCTAACGAATTTTCTCTATTAAGGTGAGTTATATTTCTTTTACAGTATGCTAAACTACGTTGAAAATTATTATAAGGTGGAGAAAAGAATTTCTGTAAAGCTCAAAATTTAAAAGTCGGATAGAATTCATTTTTCCACCAGATAAAATGTTAATAATAAAAAAAATTAATAGATAATTTCCATTTTTTAGAATACTGTACCTTCTTGATGACATATCAGAATTAATTGGTGAAATCCAATTAGAAAAGCTACCTTCAGAAAATGAAACTATTTCAATTATCGTACCTTGCGGATATTTCACACGAGGCGGTATTTACGTTTTACAAGTAGAGTACAAATACAAAAATTCAGCGGTGTCTATTGTCTCCAATTATCAGGTTAAACAATCACCACAATTACTGTATACCTTACTCGTATTAACATTTTATTTTCAGTTCTTGTGTACAATCAAAATTCATAGAATCACTCTTTTAATTATATTTTTTACTTTAAATAATTGTCTTAAAAAATTAAAATAAATATTAAAATAGGTTAAGTTTCCAGGGACAAATCTACTATACAATTAAATTAAATTACAATAAATCTGTTATAAAGTTTCGTTATGTTACCACAGGGGGGGTTATAACAGCGACAATTTTTGGAACTTGCAAGTATTGAATTGACCAACGTTTTCTTCCTTGATGCTGTAACGGTTTCTACAGATATTAGTGAATATAATTGCATATAAATGCTATTATTGTGTATATAAATGTATGAGAATGTTATTAGTGTAATTATTGTTCCAAGAATTGTAGGTAATAAGAACTGCGTAATACACTCTTTGGCGACTAACACGTTTACGCGCGCTTTTCTCAGAACGACGTCACGTAAGGACGGTTGACACACGACTAACTCGCACGGTTACATCATGAACTATTTGAATAATAGATTGCACACTGCGTACTTATAGTAACAATAATAATTGTATATAATTGTACGGAGGTGCTACTAGTATATATAAAAGTAATATTATTACTGTACATAAAAGTACATACGAAAATGGCAACATAACGAGAATCTACTTTATATTAGATACTTTACATACCTGTAACTATTATATTATTAAAAAATTCTTAAATTTACTACACAGTAATCACAAATATTTTATTGCAGGCAAGTAAAATATTGGACGTTAAATGGCCGATGCCAATGCTCTTCTTGGAGTCTCAGCAAATTACCACTTACCCGAGTAAACCTGTCAAGACCGTGATAAAATACGACGGAGTTAATTGCAATCCCTCCGAAAATGTTCCTGCAACAGTCTATATTTTACAATTAATATATTGCGGCTCAACCGTAACTGCTTGTTACTTACAAAACTATACTTACATTCAGGTAAATCAAATTAATTACCGTTTACAGTATCGCATTGTGTATTATTGCGATTTTTAAATAACGTTAAAATATGACGATGCGGTAACTTTTAAACTGTCGGGTTTAAATGTGCGTTCTTGTTCGAAGAACAAATATTACAATTCGTTAATTTTAATGAAATTTTCAGATATTATATCATGAAGAAATAAGGGAATTTCTGACAACAAAAACTGTATATTTCCGGTGTGAATTTTTTGGGTTGCCGGGAAATTATGCAGTTCGACTGAAAGCTTCGAACGTTAATCCTGCGGCACCAAATACAAGTGTTTATTTTAAGGTAATTGATTCTATTGGATTAAATATCTGTTACATTGTACATATAATTTGATTTGAGAATTTGGGAATTTGAGTATTTGACAATTTATAAATTTGAGAATTGAAAAATTTGATTAAATTAAATAAAACGGAAACCGAAATTTTTATTTTAGTGGACGATTTATAATAACTTTTTTTTTCTAGGTAAACTGGTCAGAAGAATTTAAACTAACAGTCCATGCCAGATCGATATATCCCTGCGAAGGATCAGGAGGTGTATCCGTCCTTTTCGAATATCCTTCCTGTCGCTTAGAAGGTGATCGAATTCGCGTTTACGGACGTTTAAAAGCTGACGTCACATCCGTTGCTTCGCCTTCTACTCTTCATTATATTACGGAATCTAGATCGATACCTGGCAAACACTCCTTGGCTTTCGACTGCGATTTTTTTACAGAAAAATTTGTCGAATATTGCTTCATCTATGTCAGTCAAGCCATTACAGGTGCCATGGTGGACGTTAAGATATCCTGTATACCTACATTCCCTTTTCAAGGTACGGTTCGTTCTTCGCGTATGTTTTTTCTAAATTATTTCAGTAAAGTTTCGATATAAGTGAGAATTGAGGTATTTAGGTCTCTAGAAATTTAGGTAATCAGGTATTTAAGAATGTAAATTAAGGAACTTAAAATTTTTAAATTTAAGGATTTGGAAAATTAGAAACTTGAAAGTTTGAAAATTTGATAATTTGATAATTTATAAATTTAAAAATTCATAAATTCAGATAGTTAGAAATTTAGAAATTTAGAAGTTCAGGAATGCAGACTTTCAGAAATTTAGGAATTTGCAATTTAATAAATTAAAGAACATGGAATATCATAATATGAGAATCTGTAAATTTAGAATTTTCCATAAAAACAGTTTCCTCGACTTTTTAGCAAGAAAGTTTCGAATTACTAGTCCCTGCAGTCAAAATACCTTCAAGTGCAGAGGGTTAAATAGAAGGGTATCACTTTTCACTTAATTATAGTTATACTTCGATGAATACCGGGGCCACCGATAACCTACGACACAGAGAACGTATCAAAATACATATTATAACAACTATATCTAATACCATAATATTAAAATATTTAGTAAACTTGTGGGCCTTCAATCTATAAACACTTTCCATTTTACAAATTGCGTTTACAAGAACTAATTAATTTGTTATAAATAAAATTTGTTAAATTAATTTATTATAATTTATACTTTATATACTATTATATATTTTAATAATTATTGTAATTTATGTAGAAGGCGATGCTGCTGGTTGGGGCCCATGGAGTCCATGGAGTCCATGCAGTAGCTCATGTTTTGGGGGAATTCGAAATCGTTATCGTTTCTGTGACACCCCACCACCAAAATATGGAACAAAATTTTGCCAGGTAAATCTTGAAATATTATTCGTTCATAATCAATCTTAAGTAATATTGCACAGCAATATTAAATTAATGAAAATTTGTCATTTATTTTTTACATTATAGGGAAAAGCAATAGAAACTGAGTTTTGTGGTAAAGTTTTTTGGGACGAGTCACAAAGAGAAAAGGGATGGCAAAACCAGGTTGAAAATTCTGAATGCCATAGTACAGTTTTAGCTGCCACAAAACCTGAAGTTGTAGCTGAAATTGGATTACAGTGTCGATGCGGATGTCGTATAACGTTAAAAGAACAATTTACTAGAAAAATGCTAGGAGCTAATACTCAAGCATGTCCTGGCCGATCTTTCTGGCTTTTACAGGTATTGTTACATTTCAAAAATGATAGGTATTATTATATTATTTTGAAAATAAAACAGGTCTGTTGCATTTTAACACACTCTGCTTATCTTAATAATTGCTAAATAACATCATGTATTTTAATAATTGTTAAATAAGAACTATCATAAAATAATAGTAATATAAAACCATTATTGATTTATAACGCTTGATTTTATTTGTTTAGGCGGAGACGAATTTTGTAATAGGATTACATTTAGATCAATTACAATTTCCTTGCCCAGGGCAATATTTTCGTGTTCGAGATGGCAATTCTTTAAACGCGGATCTTTTGATCGACGTTGCCTCGGATAAGATACAACATAAAAAAAAAACACTGATAAGCTCTGGACAAAATTTACTATTAGAATTTTTTAGCGATGAACTTACAGCATCTGGAGATGCTTGTATCGGTGGTTTTCTTGCTCATGCAGCTGTACTAGGTAAAGTATAATTGTACTATACTGAGACTATTTTTGCATCTCAGACTATAATCTTTCCATTTGTCTAGATCATCATTTTTTAAAGTAGTTTCAAAACAGATTTCACGAAACAAAAATAATATCTATAACTAATTATAGTTTAAGAAATTTATTATCATTGAATTACAGATAAAAAATACTTGAAAAGAAATGGAACTGTAACCGTTGTGCCTTTTGAAGTAAATTCAACGAATGTTGAAAAAGAATGGATCTTTTGGAAACCAGCACACTTAGTAACTGCCTTACTTTTAATACTGATATTCATAGTTTCTGTCTTTTTGACATTGCAGTTTGTCATAAAGTATAGAAAGTATCGTATTGCAGAGGATTTGGATAATCTCAGTGATGTTTCTGGTAAAATTAATTATGTTTTGTATTGATGAAACATTTATACATTGACTCATCTTCTTTCTATTAATCATTTGAGTAATTTTACAAATATTATAAGTTATATTTTATAAACGTATATTAAACGTGATAACCTGTTAATAATATCAGTAAAATTAATTTAAAGCAAATTATCAATTTATTTTCATGTAATTGTTGCATTTTGTTACTTGAATATTTTTGTTATAATCAGAGGTAATACCCGGCCGATCAAAATATTTGTCTACGAGTACGCTTATTTCTGAAGTGATATCAATGATAGAAACCACTGCAAAGAATTCTCCAAAAAAAGAAACTTTATGTAGCGCAGTGGAACAATATAATAGTACTGAAACTTTGACTGGGTAAGAACGGTAATAAATTTGTAAAAATTTGAGATTATAATAAGACAAATGATTCACATTAAGGGTTAATCATTATTTTAAATACAGTTATAAGGAAGAAAATACCCTGAGTTCTAGTACATTAAAATTGAATAATATAGTTGAAACTTCGTCAACTGAAACGATCACATCACCGAAATCAGACTGTGATAAATTATTATCAGCTTCCAGTATTGTTTATAATAAACCTGAAGTAAAATATGCCTATCCTGTAAGGTGAGTTAAATTAATGTTATTCAAACTAATACGAGTTTAAAAATTATTTATGTTATAATTATTACACAGATTGCAAACGATAGATTATAACACTTCAGAAGAGAAAATATTAAAAATAGAAAATGAAAAATTAGAAGATATTAAACACAATATTACATCAAAAATTTACCAGAACAATGAAATTAGTTATTCTGATGGAAAGGTAAAATTATTTATATAAAAAATATATAAGTATAAGACAAATTTTATTATTTTGTGATCTTTTTGATATGTAGGAGTCTTCTCCCGAAAGTACCGTTTCAAGTTCAACAACAACTTCAGGAGGTGGAAAAGAAACTAAAGAAAAAAGAAACCGAGAAAAACTTTTACAAGGGCCAGGATCAGAATTTAGCTTAACGAATCTTGATTCAGAACTAGAATTGGATTATTATGATTATAATGTAGCAAATGCCAGTGCTGTTCCTGGATCTTATTTAGGCATGGATCCTGCTTTTCTGGTGTGGATTCCACCAATTGAAGACATAAAGCTTGACACAGAAGATTTTCTCTTAGGGTAATTAATAACTTTTTCGCGGTATTTGCTTTCAATATTAGTATTACTAATTATATCAAATATTCACCCTACTAGTAATAAAAGGGATTCCATCTTAACTCTTGAAACTGAAGGTATTGCACTAACACCTTCTGAATACAGAAGAATGAAACTTTCTACTTTTGATGACTTCAAACTTGAATTAGATCCAGGGTAAGTATTCAAATAGGATAAACATATAGCTTTATAAGTGTAACTTACACATACAGTAATTTTAGTTGTCACAAATTAAATATAATGTATATAATTTATTTATATTATAAATTTACTAATTTTATGGTAATAGGAAAATATATTTTAGAAAGGACGATAATACATGCCAAAATTTGGATTATGGAAGTTTAATGAAAGATGATATTTCTGGAACTACCAGAACAAGAACATTTGAAAAACTACTTCCTATTCAAAAGCTCTTAGAAGATTCTAGCATTAAAGTAAGCATGGAATCTGTATCTAGTGTCCTTGAGCATAAGCAATATTGCGTTATTCCAAATAGAAGGTAAATCAATATTTATTTGTATAAACAATATCATGCATGCTATCAAAGAGGTCATAATATGTTAACAATAATTATGTTATACAGCACACTAGAAATTTCAAAATTGCAATAACTGTTTTAACAGCATACAATATATTAATAAGTATTTATAATAAGTATTTCTAAGTTATTTCAACACTTTTATATTAATGATACATTTTTATCTCATAGGGTTTATATAGGTAAAGATGAGGAATCAGTTGAAAAATCTAATTCCCCAAAAAGCCTTCACGATAGTCCTATAAATATAATTGATAGCAGTGAAAATAATAAAGAAAAATTAAATTCTGCACCAAATAAAGTTTTGCAAAAAGATTTATCAAAAATAACAAACAATTCTAGTCAAAGAAAAATGTCCAAAACTCAAGATGAGGAGTTAACAAACATATCCTGTACTTATAAAGAATTAATGGAGTGCACTCAAACGTTTACAAATATACAAGATACTGTGAACATTCCAATGACAGAATTATCAGGAAGTCCTTTAAGAAATGTTACACAAATTCAAAAAAGAGATACTGATGTTTCTTTAAATATTCAAAATACAGATTGCGGTATAGAAGCATTTTGTAAAAAACAAGGTTCTCTTTATGATCAAAACATTAAATTTGTTGATGATGATGATGATGATGATGATGATTATATTGGTTAAAAATTGTATAAAATTTCTTTTTATTTTGAACTTGATTTTTATAATACCAAAAACAGTATTTTTGTTTTAAATTTATTTTTATTCAAAGTGCAAAGTTTTAGTACCTTAATAATATTATTTAAATATATATCTTTTTGTTATATCATTGTGATATTTTTACAAAAATGTTAAATTTTTTAGATATAATAATTTTGGTATTAAGTCTATTTGACTCTCTTTTAATTTTGAAAATTTTTGTTCTATCTACAATTGCGAATTTTTTCAAGAACATTCTCAAAAAGTTAAATTTATTTTTAATTTTTTACTTCCTTTAAGAAATATATCTAAATATTTATATCAATGTTACATCAAATTTAAAAATATAAATAAAAATAAAGAGAAGAAGAACATCAGACTTTACATCTAAATAATACAAATATTTTTAACTAAGTGAAAAATGGACTAAGTAAATTGAACACAATCAAAGAATATAGTTTTGATTTTCTAAAGTTGGATTTTAAATGTACTTCTAAAATTAATTGTGTGCAATTGTACATAAATTTTAATAGTGTAATTATTAGAATAGTACAAATCATATGATATTGCACAATTATCATGAAAATCTACTTTTTACTTATACATTTGTACAATATAAAAATGTGTAATCTAAGTCAGAATTATACTAATACTTAAACAGGTGGATTTATAATTCTATATGATTGATTATAATATTTGTTAGTATTAATTTTCATTAGTAGATACAATTACTAAAAGTGATATTAAATCAGCTTAATCTATTTGCTGTAGCTGATATGCACATGTCTTTTAAATATTAATTGAATTTTCATTTAATGATTATCAACACGCAATATATTATTATACTTTATATACATACATTTGTGAGAATATTATTTTGTGACTAATTCTGACATAGCAATAACTCGAAATGTAAAATATTTTATGTGCTCATGCGAAATGAAAACAAACAATTTTATTGCTATGTTATAAATTTTAAAGTCATGTTTTTGCTATTTTGTATATAAGTAATATGTGTAATACCAAATATGAAATATGCAAGAATCTCACTCGATAACTGAAAAAGTAACAGAATTTAATAGACGATTAAACAATGTACAACATAAACATTTGATAACTGCTTATTACATAAAACAACAAAATTTTAGATTAAGAGTAAATGAAATATATCAAACAAAAGATTGTATGATTCTAGAAATGTACTTTACATGTATACATATTCTGTAATTGATCTTTAAAATTAATACTTGCTAAGTTCCAAACATCAACTGATTTCAGTATTGAATATGTAACTATATTTAATTGGAAATGTAATTATGATCTTTTCAAAGGCTTTAAACTAATGTTTAATCGTTATTAATTTCTTCTCTGCAATATATTATCAGATCTTTGTTAATAACTTATTCTTTTCTTAAGGCAACTTTTTGTATTATGTAATAACAAAAATTATTAGTCAAATAACTTTTGTAACATATTAAAAAATGTAAATAACTGATATTGTAATTATAAACTATTATCACATTTAATTAAGATTTTATAAAAACTTTATATTTAATTATAATAATGTATTTATTATCATTTTTATTATGGATTAACGTATACATAATTAAGAAACCTTTTTTTATAAATGTCATTTTAGATATTAATAAAAGTGCTAAATAAATTAAAACTTCAGCCAGTTAAAAGTTTTGTAATATTTCAATTACCAACGTAGTCACATCCATCAAACTTTACAGAAACAAGTAGATCATTAAAACCAACTCATAATTTTACATTTTTAATATAAATGTCTGTAACTAAATACGTGTAATACAAATTAGCTTTTAACAATAAAATATCGATACCTTAACTGAGCGCCGCTGCTCGGGTCTGGGTGCAATCAGTTACCGTGAAAGATGGTTTCATGTAGCAAGTCAATGAAAACAAAGAAACATATGTGTGCTGCGTAGTTATACACAATATACGCGTATATAAGTACACATATGCATACATATGTACACGGTCCTGAGTGAGGCTACATTAATCAGACCACCGTATCCTATGTTTCTTTGTTTTCATCGACGGTTCTCTCCTCGAAACCAGTTTCGCGAACTGGTGGGGATAGCGTTCGTTTATGGCGGGAGTTTAGCGCTCAGTTATGGCGACCTTTACAGACATTCGACTACGCCACGTTCGTCAGTTCGTTACTCGAAACCGTTCGAGTATCATTGACGCGAAAAAATTAAAACGAACAACAGATTTCTGTTTCTTCAGCAAATCTGTTAAAACATTTTCAAGTTACTGTTTTTTTTTCTTTCACAATGGCATCCAGTTCTGGCATGGCAAAAATAAGCATGGCCCAACGCTTAGAAATTCTGGACAAATTAGAAAAAGGTGTAAGCACCACTAATGTCGCTCGCGAGTATGGAATCAGTGCAGCAACCGTTAGACGTTATCGGCAGAATACGCAGTCGATACGGCAATTTGCGTCGGATGCAAAAAATTTGAAGAAGAGCAGACGAAGGCAACGTATATATACGGAAATAGAAATAAGGTTGTACAATTGGTTCGTACAGAGGAGATTACAGGGAGGCACATTAAATGATCACGTAGTGGTGGAAAAAGCGAAGGAAATTGCCGTAGAATGTAATAATATATGCAATTTCAAAGCGAGCAAGGGCTGGCTGTGGAATTGGAAGAAAAAATATGACGTACGCTTCGTGAAGACTAACGGAGAACCGGTAGAATCCGACGAAGACGCTGCAAACAGTTTTATGCGCGAGTTCACACAATTGTTAGCAAGCCGAGAGATTAATAACGAGCACATTTACAATATGGGCGAATGTGGTCTCCTTTGGAAATTTCTGCCGCGTAAAATGCTGATCGAAAATGGAGGACACGTTCTGGCAGAAAAGACAAAAAAGGAGAAAGTAACTGTAGGTCTGTGTGCGAACGCTAATGGCACGCACAAGTTGCCATTATTATTTATACATAAACACGCAAATTCGCGGGCACTGAAAGAACATAAACATACGTTACCCGTGACGTACAAAAATCAAGCTAATGGTTGGATAAACGAAGAGCTGTTTAGAGATTGGTACAACAACGATTTCAAAACAGCCGTGAGACAACGGCAGTTAGAACACGGTCGGACAGGAAAAGTTGTGCTGTTAATTAATAATTTCAGAAGGCATAAACTCACGGACGATGAAACGGACGACGGACAGTTTAAGTTGATGTTTTTACCTTCTAATTCCGCGACGTTAATTCAACCGATGGATCAAGGCATAATTACCAAACTGAAATTATTATTTCGGCATAAATTGATTAAGAAAGTGTGTATGTTGTACATTTATTTATCGATGCTTTCTCTTCGCTTGTTTTAAGTTTCTCGTGAACATATGTTCATTGTCCACAGGTACTACAGTGTGGTGAAGGGATCAATACATTTTTCACCAATTACAACATGAAACACTGTATTGATTTTATCAGTGAATCATGGAATGAAATTACACGAGACAGTATTTTCAACGCTTGGGCGAGGATTCTGAACCGTCCGCAGTTGACAAATAATACAACAGATTGTTCACAACGCGAAGAAAACACGGAATATTCAGATACTGCCTCTGATAATAAGGCGGAAATTAGAGAACGAATTTCAGAATGTGTCCAAGCGGAATTAGATCCTTCCGAGATAGTGAAAACGGAAAGAAAAGAAGAAGAAAATGAAAAGAAAGTGAAACACGAGGAAGATGAAGACTTTTCGCCTTCTTCGCCAATAGAGGACACGGATATCGATCTATTTTTAAGTTTTTTGAAAAAACTAATGAAAACCGAACCGCGAATGAAAGATCACGCGAAAGCAATAATAAATTATTATGATAAAAAAGACTAGTCGATACTTTTCGTTTCTACGCTTCCTTTGTTGTAATTATCATTAATCCATATTAAATTATTGTCGATGACAAATATAAAATGTGTGTAACATTTATTTGGTACTTTATAGTAATTATAATATTTTATGTATGATAATGTATAGTGCGACTTTCACTGTAAAAATGCCATGTTGTAACTAAACAAATTTTACAGTAAAGCAGTGAATATTATATTATCTGTACCTTTTTTACTGTGGTAATTTATTATTAGTTGAATTCTTATTTACTGGCAGACACAAATTAGACTAATTACTAATTCCAACCGCGGTGTAGTTAGATCGCAAAATAGATTAGGTAAAATAAAAGTACTACACTGTGCTAATTGTTCATGGAAGGAATGCGGATTCTATTAATTGTATCGTAATAAGGCACAGTTCTTTTTAACACAATTATAGAAACACTGATGAAAATTCTGTTAATAAACTCAATTCATCATACAAAATTCATGCAAGAATATTCTTTCAAACATACTTGATGCTCATTACAAGGAAGTCGAAGAATCTACTGTTCTTTTATTGCGTAGATGAAAAAATTCACCTAACCGCCAATCTGTCACTTGTGTAAATTACAGTATGACCACTGTAACTTACCTGTATTATACATACATTATACGTATGAGTATTGTACGACATGTATTTTACATAACCATCACTACATTTATTTTGCGCAACGTAATTATTTAATTCCAGTACCTTCTTTTTGTTAATGGTGCGTCTATTATGTGAAATGTGAATTGTTTAATGAAGAAGTAAAACAGCAGAGGTCTGTGAGAAATGGCAGATAAACGGCGAATTTATCGTTCTTCTCCCTGCTATTCCTTTTACCTATCCGCTATCCTATCCTGTTGCAAAATAAACGTATTACATAAACCATGAACATGCGTATACGTAGAAGACCACTGGTGACGTATATTCGAATTGTTTGGAATATCAAAAGTGCGCATGCGCGTTGCTCTTGGTTACGAAGCATATTCAGCCAATCAAAACTGACATGCGCAGCGCGAACAAAAACTCATCATCTGACAAGTATAATGATCTTTTGTAGAATGAAAAATATTTGTATTTTTGTTACTATAGAATAAATTAAATTTATAATAATAAACTGAATAAATTGTTATTTTATTTGTTACAGTTTGTTACAGAAAAGGTAGTAACGCAAGAAACAAGAGATATCGAAATAAATGAGAGAGGAATGAACGTTCATCACAACTGTATTTAACGTACAACGGTTGCGACAAATTCAGATAAATCTTTTTCGATTAATGTATATAAACATTAACTTCCCATTTTATGGTATAAATATCTATAAGAAGTAGCTATCTTCGGTATACAGGTTTGATATCATGGCATTTTGATCAAGTAAAGGAACGATTGGTAAAAAATTGATGCACGAGTGATTCATTTATTAATTTCCACCGTTAAAGAAGTTTCTGGTTGAGTCCAAATGTAGCCAGTGCGTGTCATGCTGCAGTGTGCGTCGTAATATCTACCCGGAGCACGGCAATAGGACCATCTTGGGCAGCGACATCGAAATTTACTATGAAATTCTTCTTTGCACACTTCGTTCCACCAACAAGTTCTCTATGCAACAAAAAATTGTTTCTATTTTAATAAATTATTCATAACAAAGCTTGTAACAGCAATCTGTTTGCTGATTGTTTACCTCTGCCAAATAACCTCTAACGCTTTGATCACTGTAATTTCGTTTCTTGATAAGGTGCCTCGCACTTGTCGTATATACTTCTACGCATAAAACTAGTAACAGTAATAGATATAATGCAGCTCCTTCCTGTAAAAAGATCAGTTCATTTGTAACGACTGTATGAGCCACTGTTTTGATGATTTTGCAAGTAAAGGTGAATACTAAATAAAAGTTATAAAAATGAGAACGAAAAATGCGTGCTGAATGAGCAATCAATAGAAATAAATTGAGTGTCATAATGCAGTAATAGTAATGAACTTTGAATCTCTTTTAAGTGTACGTTCTGTTTCTTCAAGTATATTCTTTATTTGACGTGAACTTACGTTGTTGCGCATTTTCGTAAGTTTTTTTTGTTGTGCAAGTCTTTACACAACCACCTTAAAATATCACATTAATAAATATCACAGAACAAACTACATAATTCGTTTCCAATGCTGTGTGCTTCGTATAAGCACTTGAAATAAAAGACTACATGCAGAACGTGGCGCAGGCGTACGCTTATTCTTCTTTTGTATTTGCAAAATCGATCGTACCTAAAATTTCAATTTCTGGAAGCTCAAGAAAATTTTTTAGCAATCATCTGGTTAGCAAAAATTTAATTGATGTACTTACTTTTCCAGATTTATAAGATATTATTTTAATTGGAACAGTTACATTTTAATAACAGAAAAGGGTATCCGTGCGTCATAAACTTCTAGCAATTCTAATCTAAAACGATTTATAGACTAGATTCTATTCGATACAACAGTATACAATTACAATCATACTATTTCGTACACTTATTTGAAACTTCTAAAACTCCTAAATATCTAAATAGTGATGTCTAGTGTTCTGTAATTGGCGGTATAAAACATGCGCAGAAATAACTAATCTTTATTAATTCACGCATGCGTACTCGCTCACTGGTTGCGCGTGATATTTTGAAAACTTGTATAGAGAAAAATATAACACAATTGTCAAGAATTGAGTTGCTTTGATAAAATATAAATTATATATTTAAAGAACTTAACATTGAATTGATTCTCTCTAATTATTTGACTCTCTCCATTTACTTTCTGTAAATCGAATAAATTAGGAGGTGGATTTCGTATTTCGTTTTATTTTCTTATCAGATATGTTATATCGATTAACGAGTAATTTGTTAGTAAATAATTTTTATGTATTTGTACAATATTCCAACATTTTCTGTATTTATATCCGTAAAAGTTTTCAAAATATCGTGCGCAACGCCGCGCCGGTTAGCGAGCGAGTGCGCATGCGTGGTTAGGTATGTGTTTTCCTTTAGTTGTCACGTTATTATATAAATAAATAAGAAAAAAAATATAACTTCATTTTGTTTAATAGATAATGTTGATATGAATGTATAGTATATATTTAATATAAATGTATAAGTATTTATATATTTTTATTCTATTCCATCATTATGCATTTATGAATTATGAGACATTATTTAACTATTTTTATTACAAAAATAACATGTTATTTTAAGTTTGCACGTATAATAAGTATTCAGTAAAATCGTATACATAATAAAGTCTATATAAGTATTTAAATCTGTAATACTAGATTGTTTATTAAAACATGTATTAAATTCTGGTTATGATAAGAATGTTCAGTTGCTGTATTTATATTTTATGACGTAAGTTAAATAAATGACTTATTCACTATCCAATACATTATAATAATAGTAAACAACAATGTCAATGAATAATGACAATAATATCTGATGATTTGTAAACATAACCTGTAATGTCACTTTGCTTTGTATATAGTTTTTGTTTACTTTTTTAATCCCACCTTATTAAGATACGAAAACCTTTAACTTGGGATTTAACATTTTATTAGGTGAATCTAAACATAGGACGAATAATAATGGAGCTGTCAAAGAACACTATTGATGGTCTTAATGATATGCTGAATATAAATATTGTTAATGATGACAACTTTGTACAGATTTTAGATACAGCTACTTCTTACATATGTGAAAGTCTTGCAGAAATAAGATGTGAGTATTATTATGCTTACAGCTATCAAATATAAGTTAAATAATTTAATTACTTGTATTAATGAAATTGCAGATATTACCAAAGCAGCAAATTTAAAACCAATTTTAGCAAAGAAAATTGTCGCTGATACAGCATGTTTATTTGTAGAAGCTGCTCGACATGATTTAGATGAAGAAGGCTTAAAGACTTTTTTAAATCAAGTATGTGGTGATGAACAAAGAATTAAGAAATTATGTGAAAAATATGTTAATAACAAAAAAATGATACAATCTCAACTAGAATCGATAGGTAATAACCCACCACATATTGTTGATGTAGACTGGCATCTAGATTATTGTGTCAAGGTAATCGACCGGTGAATAGACTACCGATCGTTTCATTCACAAATGCTTTATTCATTCGTATTCACAAAAATCGTTTTTAGTTGGACACATGCAATTCCCTGGGTGTTCCTCTGTACCATGTACGGTTTAGTACTAAAGAAGGGGAAACAATAAACCATGTAACATTCTCATGTACAATACAACAATTGCAAGAACTAGTCTTTAAACTTAAAGATGCCATCAGATACTCAGAAAAACTGACTAATGTTTAGCTAACATTCATGTTATGGATTTACTTTTATACGGTACAACACATGTACAATATTTTAAAATTTTCTTGCAAATATTTTTTGCTTTGTCGTAATCATTCTGTTATGTAATTCATGGAAATAATTGTTAACAGCTTATGATATTATACATGTATTCTTGTATAAATGAATCATTATAATACTTATTTAATAATAAATTCAATTTGTACGTGTAAGTGTAATGGTAAAATTGTATACAAATAACAGACTCTGTAAAGTATAATCAACTATATTTGTATAGTTAAAAGAACATTCTCTACTTCACGTAGTGTTATTACTGTATTAATAACGCGCGCGCGCGTGTGGGAGCGTATGCGCACGCACACATAGACAATTCGCAGAAATACATACATAAATTTGAAACAAACGACGATCAACGTTTCTATAAATAAAACAAATCTTGAAAACTTCGTTGAACTGTTTCAATTCAAACGATACTGAAATTTTCTTTATACAAAAATTATACACACACATTTTTTTTCACTCGTTCACTCACTCAGGTACACCTTGTATACAAAAGAGTCGCGCGCGCATACAACTAATAACTTATTAAAAATACGTCGTTTTTTGCTCTACAATCAGGCATCTTTCTAAAAATTGCTTTCCCGTATTAGACAAAAAATACTATCGTTACGTGTACTTAGATCCTAAAAATATGCATGTTAAATTACATTAATAATCGATAATTTTTTTATATCTAATACGTGATATAGATCTTTTTTGAATTCATTATACACTATTTACAAGTAAACGTATCTAAAAAAAAAAAAAAAAAGAACGATCTTTCATCATTAAAAATTTCATCATATATTAACTTTTTCTTTCTTTCCGGCACTTAGCAAAATTAATAGTGGATTTTTATCCATATGTGCTGTTTTAGTAATTCGGTGCAAAACGACACATCGATAATGTTAATTAAGCTGGAAAGAGAGAAATCACGCGCAATGTAATACTTCATTATCCCTTTTTCTAAATCATTTAACAATGATATTCTCTTGCTCGATTTTCTTAATATTATTTTATATATATATATATTTATATATATACGATTACTGTGATAAGGCCTCGGATATTTTAATATAGTTGCATTTTTTTTATAAAGAACATATGCTGATTATAAAGAAGGTATATACTCATGTAGCTAAAACTACCTGGAAGATTAGAGTAATTCTCGAGGCTTTGGTTAAATATCTACTTGTTGAAGATATATCAACAAATAAGCAATCAAATTTGTTCAAAAGTACAGTGTAGCTTCGCTATATGCTTCCACTTCATATGGTGCATTGGACTCAAATTTATAAATTTCTAGATTTCTAAATTTTTTAATTTAAAAATTCAGAAATTTAGAATTTCTAAAAATTTGAAAACTTAGAAATTTTGAAATGTCTAAAAATTTTTGAATTTACGTTTAAAATTTAGAAATGTAGAAATGTAGAAATGTTCAAATATACAAATTTTTAGATTTATAATATAGAATTTTAAAAATTCTCGAATTTTTAATTTTACAAACTTCGACATCTTGAAATATACAAATGTTTAAATTTTCAAATTTTTAAATTTTTAAATTCATATACCGTCCGGTTATATAACGGAGCTCCACTGTATTAAAAATACTGTAAATTGACAGATCTCATAAAATTATAAAAACTTGTCAAATATTGCATAAATAATAATATGATTCATTTTCCCTACATAATCTTTGTATAGCGTTGGTGTGTTTTTACGTTAAATATAATTTAGACCTACATTCAACCATTTTTTGTTTCTTATTTCATTCGAGTCAAGCACTGTTATGTGTGATATTTTTAATTATTATGACTTTTAATCGCAAAATATAATTTTGATATTAGCAACACATTAATCACAATATTATTTTAATATATCTCTGCGAGTTAAAAATCATAATAATTAAAATTGCAGTATACTCTGTTAAATTGATTTTCGATCAAGACTATTACGGAAAAAGTTATCAAAATTGTGAAATATAAAAAAAGCTGAAGCTTAATAAACTCTCTTGGCTACAATAGAATATAACAATAACCAAAAGCTTTCTTATGTACATAAATATACAAGGTAAATGACTTTTGAATTCATAAATTACGTCTCCACTTTGTTGACTTGGGTTTCAGATTTTTTTGCTGAATCTTCCTTTCGTTCACAATCCTCATTTTTGGATCCTTCTATTTGTGGTTTCACAATAGTTTTCTCAGAAGTTTGCATAGTTTTTGTTTCATTCAGTTCTCTTTGTTGTTCTATGAGTTTTTCTACCGACGTTTCTTGCTTACTGTCATTGCTCAGTCCATTAATCTGAAAAATTGATTTTTCCTTTTTTTTATTTACATTATCACTATTTTCATCGGTCTGTTTTTTTTCCATATTTTGTTCCTTTGAAATATATGAACTATCTTCTTTACATTTTGCAGCTTCTTTTTCTTGTTGCTCTTTGTTCTGTTCTTGATCTCCTGTACTAAGCGAAGGTTCTAACTTAATCTTTGAAGTAACAGTTAATGAATGTTTATTTTGTCCAATGTTCGAGGTAAGACAAACAGTGGTCGATTTAGAATTTCGAACTATATCTGTTGATGTTTTAACAGTTTCTGCATTACAGAAGTTTCCAGTCTTAGACAAATTAAATGCACTGACATCTTCCTGTGATGTACTTTTTGGAAGAAGTAGATTATTAGTTTCAAGGGACGTTGCGACAGTTTGTGTTTCCGGTTTAACCAAACCATAAGACGTAGGTGACATTGCTGTTAAAGAGGTAGTTTTAGGCGACTTAGGTGAAGAATAAGTGCTTGGTGGTATTCTCTGGACTGTTGGGGGTTGCGAAACTGGAGAGAAGCCAGTAGTCTGTGGAATATAACTGGATCGTTGATACAATTTATTAATTGAAGGTGGTAAACTACTATGGAAGGCACTAGGAGATGGAATTCCTATTGGTGAACGTATTAAAGGATTTGGAAACCTAGTAGCATCTGGAAATGGAGGTGGAAAATGAGGATAAATTAGTCTGGGATTCATATTTGGTGTTGGGGAAGGTATAAAAGGACTTGTTGAAAGCATATTTACTGGAGAATTCTTTGGAGATATCGGTGAGCCAGTACTTCTACAAATATCTCTTGAAAATGGAGGATTCGGGTAACTTCTTGCACTAGGAGAATATGGAGGTGGCGACACGATAGGTGAATTAACTGTAGAAACGATTGGAGATAGAGTTTTAGGATCTATCTTCATCATACTCAGACTCCCATTTTTGGAACTATTTGATGCATTTGTTGTCGTTGTTGGTGTTATCGTTGACTGCTCTTTTTCTTTACACTCATTACTAATCCCGTACATTGGTTTTACCCCAGAGGCAGGATTGCCCAAATATCTCGGCATGTTTCTCATTTTGAAGATCTTAGCAGGTTTGGATTGAATTGTTTTACTCCTTTCAAAGAGTGCAGTCTGATGTAATTGGTTTTGTGCCTCTTTACTTTGATTTTTAACTGCTACATAATTGTTTTTTGAAAGTGTAGGATTCCAGCATCTCGGAGGATCACGAAGCGTTTTATACCCTACAGCTTGACTTTGTTTTTTAGAAACAGAAGAAGGAACCTTTTGTGAAGAGTGCGACGTTACTATTGGAGAATTAGATACTAGCGATGTTGCTCTAGGACTATCCTTCACATTTACATAAGCATTTTTACTTTCCACAGTAACTGCATTACTATTTGGAGCATAAACGGGTACACTTGGAATATTTTGATGTTGTTGTTTAGCAGATGAATCAGTCATGACAGACTGTGAACTATTTTTCCTTCCAATTTTTAACAAATCTGGAATTTCAGATTTGCTTCTTACTTCTATTTTGTTCTTTTCCTTCGAATTCTCTCCAATTTTAGCGCAAATATCATCAATTTTTGAACCAGAGGCTCCAATCTTCGCACAAATTTCATTTATATTCAAACCTCTAGTAACCACTTCGCTTTTACGAACAGTTGGTTTCATTAAAGAAATCGGAATGGCATCGGGACAGGGAGGCACTGAATATGTACCAGTTATTTCTAAGTTTGCTTTTGTTGCTGATTCCTTTGAAGTGTTTATTATTGAATTTGAGTATGTGCTTTTTGAAGAAGAAACGTTCGTGGAAGGCATAGTAAATGTGGTGTTTTCCGATACTGAACATGTAGTTATTTCTGAGCTGTTATCTGAGGATGTAGCTACAGACAATTTTTGAGTCGTTGATGTCAAATTCTTCAATGAATTTTTTAACACTGTATTGTTTACTAGATCCTGAACCGTGTAAGGAAACGTAGACACAGACTGATTTATCGTTGATGTAGAGGTTGGATTTATATTATTACCAACTGTTGCAGATCGAGATGTAGAGACATTAGGTGACCCGAAATTCTCACTTGTGAGTGGTTCAAGCTGCACGTACGGCATCTTTTGGGAAATTGTGTTTGTTTGTCCATTTGTCTTTTGGGAACACGTCTTTTTTTCTGAAACGTTATCCTTTTGAGAAGAATTTTTATCTTGATCAGTTTGTTGCACTTTTTTCATATTAGAATCTGTTTCTTTTGCTTCAGAACTAACGGAGGTGGTGGTTAAATGCATCGACGAATCAGAATCTGCACTTTCTTGGGATTCTAAAGCAGATTTTTGCGATATCATTTTTGTAGAGTACGGTAGCAATGATTTATTCATTGCAGTTCCACAATTATTTGCCGTAACTTGCGCTTTTGAAGCATCAGAATTTGTTGGTTCCACAGATTTTACATTTTCAGTGGTTTTTGTATCCACTTTTTTCGACGATTGTGGCATAATCTTTTTATCTTTTACAGTTTTCTTTAAAGACACATTATTATTACTATTAAGTTGCTCGATTTTTGGTTGAAACTGTAATTTTACGCTTAGAGCATTAATCTTAGATCCGGTATTTACAAGTTTTATTTCATTTTTTGAATTCTGTTTGGATGTTTCTAATTTAGTTTCTTCAATTGTAATATTATTGTTATTTCTAGATGAATCTTTTTGATCCTCATTCTCGATATTACTTCTATTGTCATTATCATTTATACACTGTAAAGTTTCTTTCGACTGTGAAACTGTTTTATCTTCAACATTAGTACTATCCAAATGATTTTTTGGTTCTTCTTCATTTTTACAGTTTACCATATTTTCTGTTCCCTCAGTTGAAATTTTCTTGGTTTCTATTTGATTACTATTTTTCTTATCATCAAATTCATGTAATTTAGAAGAAATATCACCCGAAGACTGCTCGTTTTGTTTAGCAATTTCAAATATGTTGTTTCCACTAGTATTATCGTCGGCTATTGATGTATCTATTGTTTCGACTTTTGGAACAATTGAGTTTTCAACTCCTGCACTTTTCTGAAATTGTTGGTTTGATATATCCGTAATACTCATTATACCAGTTTCAGAGATTTTTAATTGAACTTCTTTCCATTCTCTTTTTAGCGATTGTTCTTCTTTCGAGTCGATGGAATCAATTCCAGCATGAAGTAAGGATGTTTTATAATTGACGTTATCTTCTGAAAGTTTTATTCGTTTAGGAGAAGATTCAAATATCCTATAACTTAAATGCAATGGCACTTTCTGAAACAAACAAACAAAATTTTTATAACACTGAAATTATTAAACTCGTATGTATATATACAAATTTTGAATGTTTACCCGCCTCCAATGATAAATATACATTACATCCATCAATGTGTAACTAGTAGATAATGGTTCCTCCTTATACATTATGTCTACCCTGTGTGCATCGGTTAAACCATATTTAGCACGTATAAGTTTTTGCAAATGAAAAATGGTTACTGCTGCAGGACAACGAAGATATCGCCTTAACAAAGGTTTTACAGGTACTCCTTTAACATCTTTAGTTGGACTGAAATATTCCAATGACAAACTAAGAGATTCATCCGGAGAATATATATGTGATTCGGTTGGCTCTCCTCTTGCTTCTGGTGATGTTGCCTGAGTGTATGCTTCAGGATGTTTGGAGTAGAACTCCCTTCTGCATCGCATTTCATCTGAAATACACAATATTTAAATTGGTCATTTAAATCATATACTCTTTTGATTAATTGTAGAACTTACTTTGATAACATCCAGGTACCAATTTATACACAATGTCCTGCAAAGTGTGGTCTGGACGAATGTTCAATAGTGGTTTACTTTTGTGCACCTGTACCTCGCATATTGGACAATATTTATTGTTTTCCAGATACTTCACAATACAGCTCCTGCAAACTGTAGTGCGACATTAATCGCCGCTTATATCAAAATGTTCAAATGATTGCTTAACCCTTCTGTGATGATGAAATTAGAATTAATCACCATAAACAAAAGGGTCAAGAAAGCGACGAAAGAATACACCTACACGAATGCAAGCACTCAATAATAGTAGTGGCATCAATGAAATATCCACCGCATAATTTGCATGTTAGTTGATCATTGAGCTTGGACAACCGTAAGCGATGCCCTCCACTCTGACCTGACATCCTACAGTAGGAAAGATAAAATCATATAAACTTAAACTCTAAATAAATAAATACTAAACAAATTGTTATAATCTATAGCATTAATAATATTACGTGGTATTGATGGATTATTAAACAAAAACTGAAGTGATACTCTCAGAGGATCTTAAGTGGTTTTCGCGTTGAAAACGTTACACTGAATAAAATCGGTACCGATTTAACTAACTATCGTAATTAAAACATCAAACTTACGTGGCGAATGACGCGAAAATTGTACGTTTTATCTAGTAATCGCCATTTGATCAAAGAAGTCAGGAAAGTTGGGTCAGAACTCGAGGTGAAATCTCACAAATCCCCATGACGAGAACATTCATTAAAAAAAAAACTAACTCGAATTTGTCGGAAACAGTTTTCTTCCAGGGTACGAAATGTCGTCGGCTTCAATGATTTTTTTTCAAATTCGAGTCAATCTAGTTCATTGTAAAATAGGCCACGATACCAGGAAAAACTCTGAGGACGACAGCAAAACAAAATGGTGGATAAACAATCCTGCCAGTGACATTTCCAAAAACATGAGTTTCTCTACGAGTTTTCTCTCTAACCAGAATTTACGACAAAACAATGAAAATGTTACGAAGATTACAATAGAGAAATTAAAAGAAAGATTATGTTCAGGTAGTGGATATCTTAAACAACGTAGATGATACAAGCTGCAAGTTGCAATAGATTAACGGTATCATTTATCGGTACGGTTGTTTTGATACTTAATGCAGATCATAGATGGCACCAGAGTTGTATATTTAAATTTGCATTTACTTTTTATTTCTCGAGAGAACCGCATTGCCCAGCAACAAACTTTCGTTTACGCTGCGCAGATCTGCTTTGATTGGTTCTGGCATAATTTATAATGAATGGTAATACGCAAGCGCTTTAAACCAGCTTTGCGTTAAAATACGTATATCCGGTGATCTTTTATTTAGCGTGTTCTCATGCAAAGATTAATATTTACCTGCTAAAAACTATTAAATTTCCACTCTTAGCAAATTAATTCCCCATTATCATTCAATTAATTACCCAAAAACTCTGTTAGATTTCTTGTGTCACGTTAGGAGAGTTACATAATAATAACAAAATGGTTTTATCTACTTTTTTCTCTCAATATGTATATAAGATATCTTGTAAAGTATTTTTGTTCACCGTGTATATGACCATGAAACAAGAAAGAGGTTATAGATTGGTACTACACTAATGGTAAAAGAATTCACTGAAGTCAGCCGAAATGCGCAAATAATTACGGTTCTCTCGTGAAACAAACTATAATAATATAAAATTAATATTTACACGTATAATTTATATGCATTATAAATATATATATGTATATATCTATGTTACCTAAATTATGTGATACAATTTTATTTGACTACTTCCAAAAAAGAATTTGATAATCAACGTGTGAAGATATACACAAAATATACATTTTATTTTATAACGTAAATATTTACATAATTCTTTACTTTCTTGGTTATTTTTCAGTTATCAACTATAATTAATTATATAGTTCTAAATTATAACATTGTTTCGTACATGTGTTATTATCAGGTACATATAAATAAAAGATAAAAACAGAAATTTTTATCTGCTGCTACTTTTTAAGTTATCAATAATATTTATCTGAAATTTAATATGACTTACACTCTGCTATTTTTGTAATTTATGATATGAGTGATATAAACTTTGCCATTACAGTAATCACAGTATTTAAATACTGTTAAATACACACCTGCATGTAGGGAACATGTGTGATACAAAATGAAGTAACTAATTTGGTATTCATTTTGAATTAACGTCTTGTTGTATATGAATACAAAGCCTATAGTTTTCTGTAAGTATTGTACCTAATTGTTTACTATTAATAACTTAATCAAATCCATTAATATTATTGTTATTTATAATGAAATAATATTTTGCAGAATATCTGTTGAGAAAAGTGAATATCGAAATTCTAAAAATGGTCACGTTACAAGATATTAGTGTGCAACTTATGAAACCAGCAAAAGATCTTGCTGACTGGAAATTTCCATTGTCTCAGGTATTGTATATGATAATCAAGCTCAAGATAGAGTTTCATAGGGTTTAAATACTTTCTATGAAAAGCAATGTTTCATTCTATGTGTTTAAGAATTATCTTTTATACTTCTCGAGATACCTCTCGAAGTATCACTTCTTTTTTTATACCTATTTGTCAGTTATTTGCGATCATATAGTCAGATTCAAACCTACTCATAATATAATTTTATTTATAAAATAATACAAAAACAGCATTATTATTTGTTGTTATAGATTTTAGAAGAATATTATGCATTATTAGAAGAACCATGTAACATTAATTTTGGGGAAGCAGCGCTTGTCCTGCAAAATTCAACAAATGTATATGTGCGCAGAATTGAACGTCTATTTAGCGAGACAGAAATATTGAGACAAACATTTTTTGGATATGAGTAACTATTAATTTTGAATATAATATCAAACGAATATATACTATAGTTAATAGTTCATCTATATATTTATTAGAGAAGAAGAAGAAGAAAAAAAGTCTAAGGAGAAAAAGGGTAGCAAAAAAGCTTATGTTAATTTTGATAACTTTGTAATCATTGACTTAGAAAAAGATATTGGAAAAAATATTGATAAGAAAAACCAGCTTCAAGGACAGAAAAAGATAAAGTTATTAAGCCATCGATTTACTCAGTTAGAAAACAACACAACACAATTTAGTATTCCCATTCACGTTTACGATGTTTTAGGAGAAGTTATTGGAAAGAAATATGATTTTCGGTAAGTAGTTGTTGATTTTGTCTTAATTCTCGTATTAGATCATGCTTCTAATTTTAAGGTGTAATCAAGCTGTAAGTACAACTGGAATGTTAGTGGATGAATTGACATCGCATGACTTTGCTCGTATAATTAGTTCTCATGTTCAAAAAGGCAGAAATTCGTTATCATCATATTCTGAACCAAAAACTCCTGGCACTGGAACTTCAGGATATCATTCAGCTGCCTCACCAAATCATTCCATTGCATCTATTCGGGAAGACTGCGAAGATGAAGATAATTTTATTCCGCCAACAGAAAGTATTCTTTCACCAAACGAGTCAGAAATTATAGAAAAAGAAGATATGTTAAATAACAATAATGAAATATCATTAGTCAAGAATAATAATTTTAATACAGTTATTTTAAATAAGGATTTGTGCAAAGAGAAGCATAACCAATCAAACGAAGGAAAGGATGTTAATAATGAACATTGTATAATTATGAATTCTAAAGATTCAGAGCAAATTGAAATTAATGATAAAATGGATCATTGTAAACAACCAGATCAGGTTCTTGAAGAAAATTCACAAGTTGTTCAGCTAAAAGAATCAAATAGCGCACAAGCGAAAGAGAAATTACTTAATAAACGGAAAAAAGGGTATGATAGTTTGAAAGATATTAATATTATTAAATTCATGATATCTCATGCATATAATGATATTTTTATTAGGTGTCAAGCAACGAAAATGTCCATTTCTTCTGTAGATGATGTAAATGAACTTGACTGGAAACCAATGCCACTTGTTCAAGGAATTAAACACGTTTTTTCTGACAATACAACTATTTTGAAAATTCCAGAACATATTTCCCTCCTGAAAACAAATCTTGACTCGGTATGTGTAAAGTAACTGTGATGTATCGATATGTTAAGGTTTAAATGACTAAAAGGTCATTATTAGTAATCCCTAGCTTAACTTAGGTCATTATTTGTAATTAGTGGTTCGATGTTGATTTTGAACTATGTCCATATTAATTACTTAATCCATAACATGAATATTGTATTACGTGCGCTTTATGTTACATTCTATTTTAGAAAAAACGTAAACTAGCATCTAAAATACATAAATCTGAGTGTTTAACAAAACTTATCTTACGAGAAAGGGAACTATCCGCAAGAAAGAATAACATATCAAGAACAAAATCAAAATTTAAACGTCTACAAAAACGTAAGATAGATAAAAATTATATTTTAAATATTTTATATATTAAAATAATATTCCAAAGTTTTAAAATACACTTTTTTTCTTGTCAGAGGAATTGGAGGATTTTATGAAAAATTTTGATCAGTGCTTTAATGGAACAGAAAAAGAGAATGATAGCGGTCGACAAACATCTATGACAAATATTTCCATTAATTTATTGGATTTTTGTAGTTCTAAAAGTCAGAACGATGATACAGAACGTAATGACGAAGAAATAATGAGCAGAAGTTCTACACCTATCAATTTTAGATCACAATCAACAATTGGTCAAGAGTCGCCTAATATGATTGAAGAACCCCCTAATTTAATGAACAGTTGGGGTGAATCTGAAATAAATACATCCTATTCTTTGCCAGATTATCAGACGTTAATTGAGGGCAAAATGAAGGAGATTTTTGAAGAAACAGATGTTGCAACGGAATTAGATCAAACTGTAGCAAAGTGGCATGCTTCTCTGCAAGCAAAATTATCGGAGGCTGAAGTTAGGCCTGCATTTCGAATTCATGAGTATGCTTCTCATATAATAAACACGTTGCAAACACTCGATACCAAAAAAATTAAGTTTGATAATGTCGTTCGAAATAAACCACCCTGTGAAGTAGCCAGATACTTCTTAGCTTCGTTACAACTGGTATCCTCACTTTTAATACGATATTTTGATATTTTCTAATTCAGTACAAATTTCAATAATGGTTTTGTTTTTATAGGCCAATACTTACAACATAGGACTAAAAACAGAAAATAATGATAAAAGTATTGAAATAGAATTACTCGATGAAAAGTCGAAGAAATCACTTCAGTGTTAATATCATCACTGATAAACAACATTGTCTGCTTTACAAATATGTGATATTTATGTTTAAAAGAATGTAATTATTGTTATTTTTTATGTTTCTTGTAAATACTGCATTATAACTTTGTACTAAAATGCACCAAATTTTGAATAAAATATTTGTAGTTATTTCGCTAGATTTAAATGAAATGTTAATTACGTTTTTCTTTGAAATTAACAACTTTTACACTTTTCGGGGACAAGAAGAATATTCTGCGAACCCAATAAAACTTTATTAGCGGATATTTGCATAGTTATTAAACTTTGTTTATTGCATAATTGTGCGAATAAATTTGAATATATTGTGGAAGAATGTATGCTACTTGAAATGCGAATAGACAGAGTTAATTAATCATTGTGACTATCCTTTCGGAATGTCACTTCTTTACCAACCTGGCGGATAAACCGCCAAATATTGATTGGCCCGATCGTCGGTTGATCACTACAATGCGTCAATTGTAAAATGTGACCGTAAGATGCGTACAGTAGCGCGAGTCAGCGACTGGGGAGTCGCATGCTTGAGAATTCCACCATGCTGTAAGACGAATAGTTCAGTTCTTGGTTTTATTCAAAATAAACTATTACTTCTTGATTATTATTTTCCAAATATATTTTATTAATCATGTTTCGTGTTTTCAGAGTTCTACTTTAAAAAAACTACTGCATAAATCATAACTTTCCAGCTGCCTATTTTGATCGCATTTTCTGCTCATTGTAAAATAACTGTGAACGAACTATTACAGTACAGTCACGATATAAACGTAATCGATCTACATAATATACACTAGTTATATCGACATAAGTGAAATTATATCGTACAGTTGACTTTCGCTTATATTGAGATATTACTATAAACACATCTTGCTTATTTCTCATCTTCGAAAGAATTTATGTGCTCATTTATTGCTTGTTGCGATGTTTCTATGAAGCAATTGTTCATAATTGTGTACGTATCCTCCATAAGTTTTGGAAGATCTTCTTTTGTCAAACCTTTGGTAGGAATGGCTGGTAGAACGGTCATATAACTTGTACCTGAAACATAATAGTATTAAATGATTCCATAACAATTTTAAGTAAAATATGTACAATCTGTACTTTCAAATAACATAGTTCTTTGAATATTTAATTATTATAACAGCTAACACTTTTCGTATCTCTATAATACAGCAAAGGTACTATACACAGATTTTCCGATACAGAGTACAGAGTTTATCTATTATATAACAGCTTTAGCCATATTATCATTTTCTTAAAAGAATATGTTTTCGATACAGTTACAGGTATTTAGAACTAAATTCTGTCAATACTAACCGGAATTAAATATTTTTTTCTTGGCATTCAGAAAATAATACTTTGAAACAACAACAGGTTGTAATGGTAATTGCGAATCGATGGCTAAGTGAAAGGCGCCCTTTTTAAAAGGTAATAGCGTAGAATTTCTATGTCGACGACCTTCTGGAGCTATTACAACATTTGCCTAAAAATGACATGGACGAAGTGATTGGTACATATATACTTATATACATTTCCTAATAAATAAAATAAATATTACCTTTCTCTCTTTTATAAGGTTGACTGTTGCTTTCAGCGTATCCTGGGATTCTTTGCTGTTTTGTCTATCGATGAATATAACTCCAGCTAGCCAACATCCCAAGCCAAACGGTCCATAATAAAGAATTGCTTTCTTTACGATAACGGTACACCTCTCGAACATAAGCCACATTTCAGCTGTCACTAAAATTAAAATTAAGTTACTCATTGACATGTAATACATTACGAGTTCTGTTCCGTGTACTCTTTCATAGAGTACAATATCAAAACGTTACGAAATAGTGGATATACTTACCCGCGACATCTAACAGACTTTGATGATTCGCTACTACAACGCTACCCGAATCTTTTACAATATTTTCTTTCCCACGAATCTCATATGTCACTCCTATTAATTTCATGACTTTGTGGATGACCCATGATGTTTGCCTATGGCATTAAGTTGATTATGAATTTATAATTAACATATAGAAATTTATGTTATTTGTTAATTCCGTTATCCTTCTTTTTTGCTTACAATGCATTTCTCGAGTCTCCGATTCGTAGAAACATGAAAGGGAACTGTATACTTCCTGATATAACAATAGCTAGTGTGAGTACACAAATTTTAATGTAATATCTCAATGGCTCATATGAGGCTGCAATCCCCAAAAGGATAACAACAATAAGAAATACCATCGAATAATAGATAGCACCTGCTACTCTGAAATTACATGATTATTTAATAAAATTAGGACCATCCAGCGTATGTGTTAATAATCGAAAAGTCCTATTTAAGCCAGATTTCATCGCGTTATTTTTAAAAACGAGAAAAATATATGAAACAATAGCAGAGAATCGATGAACAAAAAATCAATCCACTTACATATTATACATAGTTTCGTATTTTGGCTTAAGATATCGGAACAGGTAAGAATCAGCAGACAAATCGTTCCACACAACCGTTCGCTTCACGGATTCCAGTTCGTATGATACCAATATGCTTCGAAGTATTTAAGAGGGAAATAAACCAGCATATCCTTTCAGAAAGAAACGTAATCATGCATGATTTCCTCGTAAACGTTAAATGATTCGTTACGTACATAAAGTAGTATTAGTACATAAGTAGTAACGCGGCTGTTGCATCGATTCGTTGAGATAGAAAATAGAAGAAACCCATTTTCTGTCACAAATCCTTACATTCTCAAGTCCCTATATCCCCAAATTGCTAAATTTCCAAATCCTTACATTCCCAAATGCCTATGTCCTCAAATTATTATATTCCTAAATTCTTACATCGCCAAATTCCTACGTCCCCAAAATTGCATTAGGATAACATAAACTATTTTGGAAGAGGAATGTACGGAAGGGGCAAACTCTTCTTTCAAAGTGACTGTATTAAACTAGTAAGAGTGAATGGTGTAGAAAATGTTATTAGCTACTGCGAAATTATTACTTTATACACTATGATCAAAAAGTTCCGGGAATTGGTAAATAAAACAGATTTTTTATTAATTTTCGGGTACATTTATTTTATCGCCTTTAAAATAGCATCCATCTGAAGCGATGCACATATGCCAAAACTTAATCCATTCATCCATACAGTTTTTATAGTCTGTTGAAAGAATTGCTTTCAATACCTTCGTCGCATTCTCATTTATTTCCTCTATGTTCGAAAATCTTTTTCCACGAAGCGGTAATTTATGTCTAAATAATAGAAAATATCGCAGGGTGCCATATCTGGAGAATATAGTGCTTGCTGTATAGTATTAATTGCATGTTTGGTCAAATAGTCGGCCACAATGCGTGCATCCCGTTCCAGTTTCGGAACTGTTTTTGAATGAAATTCAAGTCTTTTGGTACTAGTCGTGCTGCAACGCGTTTCATACCCTAAATATCCACCACAATGTGTTGTGCTGATCACCAGCTATCTGTCTGAGGCTTGCATGACGATTTCCGAGCATGATTGTCTTAATTTTTTCGACGTTATCATCGGTTGTCGATGTCGGAGGGCGTCCACCGCGCGGTGCATCTTCAACTTCTTTGAGACCTTTTTTGAACGCCGAATACCATTCGTATGCTCGTGTTTTCGAGAAAGCAGAGTCTCCATAGGCTTTTTGCAGCATTTTCAATGCATCGGCACAAGATACATCGTTGGCAACATAAAATTTCAAGCGAACTCGTTGTTCAATATTTTTCTCCATTGTCAAGTGCGACGAAGTGCAAAAACTCGACATATACATATAAACAGACGCCAAATAATAACAAATGATACAAATGATGATCACGTTGGACAGAAGTGTGTAGAAAATGTTTACTAACATGAAAAAAAAGTATTTTTTCGAATTGCTAAAGCTTGCACCATTTAAAATACAAATTCCCGGAACTTTCTGATCATAGTGTATATATATGTGTCATACTGTTCCACAACGTGTCTCCACCTTTCCATCTTTCCAGAATCTCTCAGATTTTTCAGCAAAATATATATCTAAGCGATTTTGATCTCATCTAAGATGTTAAAATGTTTTCCGTTAAGGGAGTTTTGTAATGTCCGAAACAGGTGGAATTCTTTGGGTAAATGTTCGGTGAGTATGGTGGATGGGGTAATATATCCCAACCAAACTCTAATATTTTTTCTGCGTGGTCAAAGAAACATGAGGGTGGGCTTTGTCAAGTTGAAACACAATTCCCTTCCGATTGGCTAATGTTCAATTGCTCTTTTCAGCTTATCTAATTTTGAAAAATATGCCAAAAGTAACATCTTTTAGAATATATAACACTGTCATATGTTTTCAATCATGCTTCTATCTTTAAATCTTTGTTTTTGCCACCTATTGAAAATCCGCACGAACTTTCCGGACGACCCAATAATACATCACAGACTATATCTTATAAATAATTCGGGCAATGCATAGTTTATCATATTTACTTTGCATAGTCGGTATGTCGAATATGCGTAACAGATACGTTTTATGTACAATATTTCTTAAATGAGCTGTACTACTTTTTGTACGTAACGTAACATTTGACACTTGCGATATTTTGTATGAATATGTATAGTCCTTTTTCTTACCAAAATTATACGCTGTTTTTTCTTTCGCCTTGAACGTGCATCCTTATACGACCCAACAATATTTCCATATTAATGGTAATAATCGTATGCATTATTCTTGAAACACTAGATATTGTTATCATACGAACTGGAATCCGTGAAGCGAACGGTTGTGTGGAACGATTTGTCTGCTGATTCTTACCTGTTCCGATATCTTAAGCCAAAATACGAAACTATGTATAATATGTAAGTGGATTGATTTTTTGTTCATCGATTCTCTGCTATTGTTTCATATATTTTTCTCGTTTTTAAAAATAACGCGATGAAATCTGGCTTAAATAGGACTTTTCGATTATTAACACATACACTGGATGGTCCTAATTTTATTAAATAATCATGTAATTTCAGAGTAGCAGGTGCTATCTATTATTCGATGGTATTTCTTATTGTTGTTATCCTTTTGGGGATTGCAGCCTCATATGAGCCATTGAGATATTACATTAAAATTTGTGTACTCACACTAGCTATTGTTATATCAGGAAGTATACAGTTCCCTTTCATGTTTCTACGAATCGGAGACTCGAGAAATGCATTGTAAGCAAAAAAGAAGGATAACGGAATTAACAAATAACATAAATTTCTATATGTTAATTATAAATTCATAATCAACTTAATGCCATAGGCAAACATCATGGGTCATCCACAAAGTCATGAAATTAATAGGAGTGACATATGAGATTCGTGGGAAAGAAAATATTGTAAAAGATTCGGGTAGCGTTGTACTAGTGAATCATCAAAGTCTGTTAGATTCCGCGGGTAAGTATATCCACTATTTCGTAACGTTTTGATATTGTACTCTATGAAAGAGTACACGGAACAGAACTCGTAATGTATTACATGTCAATGAGTAACTTAATTTTAATTTTAGTGACAGCTGAAATGTGGCTTATGTTCGAGAGGTGTACCGTTATCGTAAAGAAAGCAATTCTTTATTATGGACCGTTTGGCTTGGGATGTTGGCTAGCTGGAGTTATATTCATCGATAGACAAAACAGCAAAGAATCCCAGGATACGCTGAAAGCAACAGTCAACCTTATAAAAGAGAGAAAGGTAATATTTATTTTATTTATTAGGAAATGTATATAAGTATATATGTACCAATCACTTCGTCCATGTCATTTTTAGGCAAATGTTGTAATAGCTCCAGAAGGTCGTCGACATAGAAATTCTACGCTATTACCTTTTAAAAAGGGCGCCTTTCACTTAGCCATCGATTCGCAATTACCATTACAACCTGTTGTTGTTTCAAAGTATTATTTTCTGAATGCCAAGAAAAAAATATTTAATTCCGGTTAGTATTGACAGAATTTAGTTCTAAATACCTGTAACTGTATCGAAAACATATTCTTTTAAGAAAATGATAATATGGCTAAAGCTGTTATATAATAGATAAACTCTGTACTCTGTATCGGAAAATCTGTGTATAGTACCTTTGCTGTATTATAGAGGTACGAAAAGTGTTAGCTGTTATAATAATTAAATATTCAAAGAACTATGTTATTTGAAAGTACAGATTGTACATATTTTACTTAAAATTGTTATGGAATCATTTAACACTATTATGTTTCAGGTACAAGTTATATGACCGTTCTACCAGCCATTCCTACCAAAGGTTTGACAAAAGAAGATCTTCCAAAACTTATGGAGGATACATACACAATTATGAACAATTGCTTCATAGAAACATCGCAACAAGCAATAAATGAGCACATAAATTCTTTCGAAGATGAGAAATAAGCAAGATGTGTTTATAGTAATATCTCAATATAAGCGAAAGTCAACTGTACGATATAATTTCACTTATGTCGATATAACTAGTGTATATTATGTAGATCGATTACGTTTATATCGTGACTGTACTGTAATAGTTCGTTCACAGTTATTTTACAATGAGCAGAAAATGCGATCAAAATAGGCAGCTGGAAAGTTATGATTTATGCAGTAGTTTTTTTAAAGTAGAACTCTGAAAACACGAAACATGATTAATAAAATATATTTGGAAAATAATAATCAAGAAGTAATAGTTTATTTTGAATAAAACCAAGAACTGAACTATTCGTCTTACAGCATGGTGGAATTCTCAAGCATGCGACTCCCCAGTCGCTGACTCGCGCTACTGTACGCATCTTACGGTCACATTTTACAATTGACGCATTGTAGTGATTAACCGACGATCGGGCCAATCAATATTAGGCGGTTTATCCGCCAGGTTGGTAAAGAAGTGACATTTCGAGAGGATAGTCACAATGATTAATTAACTCTATCTATTCACATTTCAAGTAGCATACATTCTTCCTCAATATATTCAAATGTATGCGCACAAACATGTAATAAACAGATTAAAAAGGAAACTTTTTGCCATTCTTATGTCATTCGGTCTGTCATCGATGAGATAGAGAATAGAGTGCGAATTGTTCTGAACATATAATCCGCATCTTCGGACCCACGGAATATATTGCAAACAGCATAAAATCAATATTAATAAATATATAATAAATATATAGCATATTAAGCAATAAAATCAATATTTAATTGAATTTTCACAAAAATGGACTAAGTGGCGCCATCTCTCCGGCGAACAGGGTGAACTACACACTTTTGAAACTGTAGTTTAATTAGTTCTCTTCTTCTACCGCTAGATGGCAGCACTTAAAACAGAAACCTTAGGATTAGTCTAAGAATGGTTAAAAATTTATAATAGTTTGGTAAAGTAAAAATAATTCGCAGTTATTTGGTTTTGCACTCTGATGTAATTCGATTCACATTATGGTCAATTAAGTTAATAAAATCACCTATATTAATTAAATTGAACCGGAAACGATACACGTGGCGCCATCTAGCGGTAGAAGACGAGAACTAATTATACTACAGTTTCAAAAGTGCGTAGTTCACCCTGTTCGCCGGAGAGATGGCGCCACATGTTCAATTTTCGAAAAATTCAATTAATACTGATTTTATGTGTCCTTTCTTATAAAGGAACTTATGTACAAAATTTGACGTGATTTGTGAATGACAGCGAAACATAAAAATGCCTTGTTTTATGGAAAAATGCATTTTTCGTTTCGGTAGTTGCTTACTTAACCGGTAGATGGTACCGACTGTACTGTTTTGAGACAGCACGCGCGAAAATATAAATTTTTAAATTGCATTTCCAATCAGGCTTCCAAAATGCTTTAAATTTCCTAAATTAATTACTCTGCTTTAACCTGTTTTCTTTTATATCATTTTTGAGTACTAAATCACCGCGATACTTCCGATATGAATGTAGATATCAATGTAAAATTTAATTATGAGGAAATCTTGAATTACGTTCTGGTAGATTTCTTGGAATTACATTTCTGAAGCGTAGAGCGCGCAATGAATCTGCTTGCTTTTAAAAATAAGCGTGTACTTACGAAAATTATCGATTCCGAAAATGCTTATCATGAATTGTCATATTACATAAGGCATGAATATTATTGCAGATTCCTTGTTTCCCTTAACAGCTTATTTTCTCGAAGAAGCTAAATTTGTACTTTGATGTCCGCCTATGTTGGGACACTCTATATATTTAGTCCAGCAGAAATACTCTGCGCACGACGCAGGCGTAATCATTTATCAAGTAACACTGATTGCCGGTTTAAGTGACGGATTTTTAGACACATCAGTTTACATCGAGTAGATTGGGAGATGGATTTTATTTCTTTGTTTTGTTCGTTTGCCGCACAAGTTATACTGATTAATGAGTAATTTATTAACAAGCTATTTTTACGTATTTATACAATATTTAAATAGTTATCCGAATTCTAAAAATATGTTTATTTGTGTATCTAAGTTATTAAAAATTTAAACGAAATGTCATTTATACATAAATGAATGAATTTCAATTTTTAATGTGTTAACTTATTAACGTTGCACGTGTAAACGAATTAAAATTACATGCTCCAGAAGTTTAATACATATTTCATCAAATTACTTAATGGTAACCAGTCAGTCAATTTGAATCTGTTTGCCCACCCTCTCTTTATAATTTATTTGATGTATTAGAGATATTGGTCTATTTAAGGACACAGTTCATCTTTGGTGAGTTAATCATTATACCATTTGATAAAAAGGAATAAATATATTGTTTACAGATACTTGAAATAAATAGTAATTATGGAAAAGAAAAATATAAAATCAACACCATGGATAGTGCAACCTTGGAGCCTTCTTCTTCTTATTATGATTCAATTCCTGATACAGTTTCTAATATCTATCTATCTTTATACTTATGTGGCTCGCGTGGAATCGAATGTATTTATTATGCAAAATCAAGACTTTTTAGACATTCAAAAACTAGAACGGAGAAAACGAAGCAGTGCATTGCCTGTGACAGAAGATAATAAAGTTTCAGATGCATCCAGAGTACGTGTTATCGATATATATTACACAAACAATGATATTTCACAACTTAATTTTATTTTTTAGATATGGCAAGAAAAAGATACACTGAAAGAATCCAAAAAAGTAACTTCATCTCCTACGGTCAAGTCAGGCTTAACGTCTTCCCCAATCACTCCTATGGGGCATGATTGGGTGTGGTTAAACGCAGATACTCGTGTCCAGGTTGATTATTTAGTCATTTCTAAATATTTGAACACTTGATAGCTTTAAACATTTTAATATTGTATAGGTATTTTGTATTTTAGGTTGATGCAATTGAAAATTTTTGTCGCTCTTCGATGAAATATTGTCCACCAGGTTTACCAGGAGCACCAGGAAGCCCAGGAGCTCCTGGAGAACCAGGACTTCCAGGACTGCAAGGAATGACTGGTCCAAAAGGACCACCTGGCTTAACTGGCCCTCCTGGACCTCGTGGGCCAAAAGGTGACGTTGGACCATCTGGTTTTGATGGAAGAGATGGAGTACCAGGTGAACCTGGTCTTGATGGAATACCTGGACGTAGCGGTTTAGATGGATTACCTGGAATAAATGGTAAACCAGGGCTAAATGGATCTCCTGGTCGGCCTGGACGAAATGGCACAGACGGTATGCTCCTGAAATTTTGCAGCTTTTATTATTTTTTGTTTTAAATTTTTGTATTACTTGTAAAAATGTACTGAAATATTATCTTTTTAGGGAGGCCTGGTCAAATGGGACCACAAGGACCACCTGGACCGCGCGGTAACTTAACATTATTTCAAATTCCCTCATTCTAATTGCACATGGATGCAAAAAAGAGATACGTTGTTGATGTAAACAACTTTAGGAGAAGTGGGTCCTCCTGGTAGACCAGGCTTACCAGGACAAGATGGCAGACCAGGGATAACAGCCTGGAAGGTGAACACGAATGATCACAATGTAAATGATCTATTAATTCCACCTTCCATTTTAGGTAAGAATTTTCAAGCAATAAATTTGTAAATTACATTTCTTTAAACAACAATTGTTTGTATGATATTATTCAGATGATCGAATGTTACCTGCAACATCAAATTCTACTGGATTAATTTCTGTTTATGAGGGAATCAATTTAAGATTGAGATGTGCAGCAAGTGGAAAACCTCAGCCCGTTGTTCAATGGTTTAGAAGCGATGGAGCTGTTATTCCTATAGGATCTTGGCATGGTAATATAAAATATAATAATTATCCTAATAATTGTGATAATTTGTAATCGTTTTATTAAATTAATGTGCTCTTATTTTCTTTAATAATATAACTTATTGAACAGTGACTTCTGCAATTGGACCAACATTTAACATCAGTGTAGTAAATAGAGAACACATGGGAGAATATACTTGTGTTGCTGATAATGGCATTCCTCCTCAAGCATTTAAAAAATTCAAACTTCAAGTTAAATGTAGGTATATCATTTTATGTTTTCGTCTTTAATTTGAAATAAATAAAAGGATATTTTTCTAGTTCCACCATTTATTCGAATACGTAATCAAATGATCCGTGTACGTAGTCAAAGCACTGCAGTTTTAGAATGCGAAGTTGAAGCATTCCCAGAACCAATTGTTTCTTGGGAGCGCGAAGATGGTCGTCGCCTTAAAATGTCTGACAAATATAGACTGGAAGTATACGATAAAAAAGATGCATACAAAGTAATACATCCTAGTGTTACGCATGATAAACCTATTTGTATTTATATACATATAATTTAATCATTTCAGTTTAAAATGCGCTTGAAGATCACGAAAATAACGTTGGCGGATCACGGTATCTACTACTGTGTTGTTAAAAATGATATTGATACTACCAAAGGATCATTTATAGTCGATGGTTAGACATTTGTTCTATATTTTAAATCTTTGTTCTTCGAATGATTATTTAAATCGACATTGAAATATTTCAGATGATATAAAAAATATGGAGAAATTAAAGCTAGGAAAACAGCAGCACGTTACATATGGAAAGCCTGCACCGCAAAATGTTGATTTAGAACTTTGCGCACCGCACGAAACTTGTTCAGCTTGTCCTGTTTTGAGATGTACTTTTACAGATGTTGCCGAATATTTGAATATTCAGCCACTCAGAAATGTTAATTTCACTGGACTTCCGCCACGATTAGCGGGTATTTTAGAATTATGATGTCTTGTTCTATATATATCTCATACAATATTCTTGATACTATGAGAGCTTAAATAATTATTACAGATGGTGTAATAGAAGTAGTAGGAAAACCTGTTTTAAAGGGCACAATGGATGATCATTATGGAAGCTGGATGCACGATATGGCTAAATCTGATGGATACCCTGATAAACTCTGGGTCACTCGAAAAAACGAAAGTTCCTTTATTTTTGAATATAAATCGAAAGAGCATTTTAAAAATACTAGCTCATATCCTATCGCATTACCTTATCCATTTCAGGTATAGCACCATGATTTCAAAGTTGCATATAAAAATTTCGTACTAAATTTCATTTCTTTACAGGGAAATGGTCATATAGTATATAATAGATCATTTTTTTATAATCCTATAAATCGATCTTCAGTTTTTCGTTTTAATCTTCATTCTCTTTCCGACCATATATGCGATAAAGAATTTGCGCGATGTGAGTTGCATCTTCCGGGATTATTGGTGAATACAAGAAATTATCTGTATACACCAAACCATAATTTCAATTACATTGATTTCAATGTTGATGAGAATGGTAACTTTATTTTGATTAATTTTAATAAATATTTATCTCAAAATGAACAATGTCATAACTTGTTTTTAATAACAGGATTATGGGTAATATATGGCTTGCCATCAAACAACACAGTAGTAGTCAAACTAGATGCAAATAATATGAATATACAACATGCATGGAATATCAGTATCGATAATCATAAATTTGGAGAAATGTTTATTGCTGGAGGAGTACTTTATGCTGTTCATAGTGTCACTGAAGAAACAATGAAAATAGGGTATAAATTAATCTTAACAAAGGAATGAAAATAATTATCAGGAACTTAATGTTATAATTTTTCCAGATTGGCATTCGATCTGTATAAGAACATTACAATACCTGTTCATTTATCATTTACAAATCCTTATCATAAAACTACTGCAGTCACTTATAATCATAAGACCAAAGTAAAGTTTATTTTTGGCTTAGATAAATAAAACAAAATTACAATTTGGTATTGTTTAATTAAATTTCTGTTTTGATTGTAGGAACTTTACACTTGGAATAAAGGAAATCAGTTAGCATACCCTATTAAATATCAAGGTTTCACAAACGTTACAGCCAAAGAAGAATACAAAGGTATAGAAAGTGGAATATGAAACACTGATTACATAATACAAAATACTGATAAGATGATATTAAAGTAATTAGAGATTACACAATATATTTCATTCTTTATTTTTCCTTTAATATACTGCCAAAAAGAAGAAAACACAAATAAGAAACAATCATTTTTCATTGTATTGCTATACTCGTTTTATATCCAGTTATGTCAACTTTTTACCAATCAAGTAAGTACAAATATATGAAGCATAATTCAATTGTTTACAACACAGGAAATTTAAATGTATGTATATTACTGTGGTTCCACTGAAATTATATTAATCTTATATGAATTCAAAGTCGAATTATCGATGTATGACAATCGAGTAGTTCGCAAAAGATTACTATTTTCGAAAATAAGTCGCTGTCTGTAAAAGTTTGGGAAACTATGACTGAGATTATAAAACTAATTTTATTATTTATTATTGTAATAATTAAGTCTAGTTTTAAATTTAATAATTTCTGTATTGGAAACTTTCTATATGTATAAATTTTTGGAGTCAATAATTTACATTCAACGGAGGATTCACGATTATGCGAATGTACGTGAAAGTCCGTATGAACAGGAACTCGCTCAGCGGGCCATATAGCGAGATCGCACTGTAGTTGTAAAATATCATTATAAAACTCATGTACAATATATTTATACAATAATGTTAACCGTTTTAATAAACACCATAATATTATAGTACTTCATGTTCCTCTGCTTTGTATCAAATTATTATTGATGCACAAATATAACGTTTCTTTACCGTGAACATATTTCTATATTTCGCAATTACAAAAATAATGATTTTCATTAATTACCTTGGTTCCGTTTATATGTATTTATAGTTTTGTATAAAGTTTCAATGTATTTTAATTAAACTACTTGTTAAATAGAGTAGTAAGGTGGCGCACAATGGTGTATTCGATTAAATAAGGAATAAGAGAGATGGTCAAATGAGTAAGAGAGAGAAAAAATGCTTTGACAAGTCTTCTTGTTCAGTCCGATTCTTTGAGTTTCTCCGTGACGGAAAGAGGTATTCGTAATTTAGGAAAGTATATAAGTGATATGATTCGATATTGAAGTAATAAATAAGCAAAAGAAAATTCATGACTAAGAAACTGAAAAGTGCATTATCCAAAAAGATGGTGAGTACGAAAATGGATAACTTGACAGCTTGGCTCTTGAAAATATGGTGTTAATAACCTCACAAGGACAAGTTTTCTAATTAAAAGTTATTTTGTCATTAATTTCAATGAAATTTTAGCAATTTGTAATAATCTAATTAAACGTCCGTTTATTTGAATTTCTTTTTCAGAAATTTTTCCATCAAATTACGTGGATGTTGATAACCTTCAACTCATTTCAGTTTTTTCGTTTAACCTCGTCCACTACCTTTCTCCACTAATCTGCACAGTTTTATACACTGTAGAATTATGATGGATAATGAATGGGTTAAGAGGACCTCAAATGATCAATGTGTATTGTTAATATCTTAGTATCGTTGATGTATTGAACATATCAGAAAAATGCTGATATTGTCAATTAAGTATTGAAGAGGTGGTTCGATAACAATATAGCAAGCTTTTCAGTACTAGAAAACTTGTAGGATTTAATTAGTCCTCTACTGACTAAAAATCAGAAAGTTAATATAATCTCTTCTCAATTGACATAGCTTTTCGTATAATTATATCTTGTTTTATGTGCTGTAATTGAGAGAATGAAAGTTGATATGTGAATTCTCCAGCATTTTATTCAGTGGTATCTATTGATAGGAGTTGACAAATGCATATATGTCTCCTAATCATCTCATTACCATTCGCATATCAACTCTGATAATCCCAACTATAGTTACATAAAAATAATTTTTCCAATTTTTGATCGATAATATTAAATTAATGGCTGTGCAAGATATCCTGTGATTAAAAATTATTAATTGCTGCTTCAGAACTGTATGGTAAATGCAGTTTATTAGGAAATAGTAATAGTATTGACAACACATATGATCATTTCTTCCTCTTTATATATTTATCTCTGTTTATTATTTGTTTGATTTTTACATGTTTCTACATTGAAAGTAAATATAATAATGATACATTAACAAATATTCTGCTAGAAATAATATATTTTATAATTTATTATTCTTGAGCACTTCAACATTTTATATCATTTTTAAAAAAAATTCTAAAATATTTGTTCCTGCTCCATTTATAATAAACAATGTCTAATAGCACTGATTGTCATAAATTTGTACATTAACATATTGATAAAACAAGTAATATCAAAGTAATTATTACATAATCAAAATATCTTTTTGTAATAGTGTATATAATATATTGATATGTATGATGATACTTCAACTTCTAATATAGTACATTTATAAATTATTCATTAATATAAGCTGCCACTGTAGCTTGAATATAAGATAATCCCTTAGGCGTCAGTGTTTTTAATGTGCTTGTAAGTAACACAGACAGAAGAAATTGTAATATGATACATAAACTTTTATTTAGTTTACACTGTATCAGTAAATATCAAAGTAAATAATTTTTATAATCAAGTAAGTGCACTAATTCAGTTGCTCTTATTAATATTTTAAGTCATTGGATATTATTATATTATAAATAATAATGACATCATCCAAGACAATATTTTTATAAATAATATCTTTCTTCATAATTACATTTAATTATTAATGAGTGCTTAGTTTTATTGTTAGTGATTCAATTGATTCATTATATAATTGTTTGAATTATAAATATGTTTTTTTTTTTCAGGTTACGATATCATGGAGAAATTTCCATTAAAAGGTACAATATTATCAAATAATACAATTCCACAGAATCATCAACATAATTTAACTACATATCAGTCAGTCAACGCAAAGGTAAAGTTAAAACATGGCATAAAATATATTCAGTAACATTGAGGGAAATTAGGGACAAGATGGGATTAGTATTTATTTTCTATAGGAATACTGCCACCTTCTTGAAAATGATGAAATATATAAAAACGACTGAAAATTATACAACATCAACAATTTCATTCGATTTGTAGGATTCTTAACATTCTTGTATTAATGATAAACATATCATCAATAAGTACATTGTTTAAATGTATTTTTATTCTTAACACCTCTGACTTGTCCCTAGTTTCTCTAGATAAAAAGTACGTACACAAATTATGAATATAAATTCGAATCTATTACAGGGGGAAAATTCAGATGATGTATACTTTGTAGAGGATGTACGATCCCGAAAACGAACTATTGGTCGTGATAATAACTTGAGTAGTGACGACGACATGCTGGAGGTTAATAATATAGGTACACATCAAGGAGAGAACACTGTTCTTTCCGAACATTGTATTCGTATTGACGATGCTTCCTCTCATAGTGAGTAATAAACAGTAAACCTTTTGGAATACAATTCGTAAAAGTAAAAAACACAATGTGGACCTGGTTGCTTCATTATTTCAGTTTCAGTTGATTCCGATGATATACCTGGTATTGGGCAATACGATGATTTTCACACAATCGACTGGCAGCGGGATATTGCCCGGGATAGAATGCGTCATCGATATATCGTGAAGAAGAAACATGATTCTATTTGGGGTTTGATCAAGGGGGCCCATGATGCATGGTCTGGATGGTTGTGTGTTTTATTAGTTGGTCTCTGTACAGGAGTGGCAGCAGGTATCATAGATATAGGGGCTTCCTGGATGACTGATTTAAAATTCGGCATATGTCCGCAAGCATTTTGGTTAGATAAAGAACAATGTTGTTGGAGTTATAATGAAACAACTTTTGATGGTGGTAATTGTCCTCAGGTATACCGATTTATTTACTTTTATGTATTGATGAGTTATTCAACAGTTGTATCTTAAATATCTTTGTGTTTATGGATATGTTAAATATTACAGACACAAACAAAAAATAATAACTTTTGTAGTATTCTGTGAGCTTTACTGAACTGTTACAATTTAATGTATCCCTAAGAATAACAAAGATGTTTGAAATACAAATGTTAGGGTAACGCACATTGCATGTATTTGTTTATTTTACAATGCTTGAATTTTTAATTATCTTTTCTAGTGGTGGACATGGCCAGAAGTATTTAACCAGTCTAAGGATGGAGCAGGACCTTATATGATTTCTTACATGTTTTACATAGCTTGGGCTCTTTTATTTGCCTCCCTTTCAGCTTCGTTAGTAAGAATGTTTGCCCCATATGCATGTGGTTCTGGTATTCCTGAGGTATGTATATTTAATTGAAAAAAAAGATATGTTTGTTTATATAAAAAATATCACTTTATTACTTTAAAAAAACTTTGGGAATCTCTTATATAGGTAATGGAATTATTTTGAAATGAGAATTCTGTTTCAGATAAAGACTATTCTAAGCGGATTCATTATTCGTGGATATTTGGGAAAGTGGACGCTAATAATTAAATCAGTAGGTTTAATTCTATCAGTCTCGGCAGGATTAAATTTGGGCAAGGAAGGACCAATGGTTCATATAGCTTGCTGCATAGGAAATATATTTTCGTATCTTTTTCCAAAATACGGTAGAAACGAGGCAAAGAAAAGAGAGATTTTGTCAGCAGCGGCTGCCGCAGGAGTTTCAGTTGCTTTTGGCGCTCCTATTGGAGGCGTTCTTTTTAGTTTGGAAGAGGTACAGAAAAAAAAAGGAAAACCACAGGAATATTAGAATATACGATAATTAAAAAGTCTGATAATAATTTGACAGGTGAGCTACTATTTTCCTTTGAAAACATTGTGGCGATCGTTCTTTTGCGCCTTGATAGCCGCATTCATTCTGCGATCAATAAATCCATTTGGTAACGAACATTCGGTGCTCTTTTACGTTGAATACAATAAACCTTGGATATTTTTTGAATTAATACCCTTCGTTATGCTTGGAATTATTGGTGTAAGTATGCCTTTTCATAAATATTCTCTTACGACTAAGGAATGTTTGAATTATCATTTCTGTTTTTCCAACAGGGAGTGATAGCTACCTTATTTATAAAAGCAAATCTGTTCTGGTGTCGATATCGTAAAACTTCAAAATTGGGTCAGTATCCAGTTACTGAAGTTTTAATAGTGACAGTTGCAACTGCTGTTATTGGTTATCCAAATCCGTATACGCGAATGAGTACAAGTCAACTCATTTATTTATTATTTAGTCAATGTGGAGTATCAAACGCTGATATTTTATGGTTTGTAAAGACATTTTATAATTTTTAAAGCCCGAAACATGTTCAGAACTTGTCTATTTCTTTGCGCAGTGATTATAATAGAAATTTTACTGCTGCACAATCAGCAATTGAGATCGCAGCAGCTGGTCCTGGAGTCTACAAAGCGATATGGCTTCTCGTATTGGCGCTGATTCTGAAACTCGTCATGACAATATTCACATTTGGTATGAAAGTACCTTGCGGATTATTTATCCCGTCGCTTTGTTTGGGTGCGATAATGGGTCGTATCGTCGGCATTGGAATGGAACAACTTGCGTATAATTATCCACATATTTGGATGTTCAGCGAAGAATGTTCAACCGGTGTCGATTGTATAACTCCTGGATTATATGCAATGGTTGGTGCTGCGGCTGTTCTTGGCGGTGTTACTAGAATGACTGTTTCTCTCGTCGTGATAATGTTTGAGCTAACCGGTGGTGTACGATACATTGTGCCTTTAATGGCAGCCGCTATGGCAAGTAAATGGGTGGGCGATGCTCTTGGAAAGCAAGGTATTTACGATGCTCACATTGGTTTGAACGGGTATCCGTTTCTTGACAGTAAAGACGAGTTTCAGCACACGACTCTTGCGGCCGACGTCATGCAACCCAAGTATGTAATTCTAGTATTGTAGGATTTTGGGAAAAATAGGGATTGCCTGACAACCCTGCAGCCGATAACCTTGTCCACTATACATCAGCGCTAATCCACCAATATTCCTATTCTCGCAGTTCCTTTTATCATTGGGTTTGGAACATTGAATCTTACATTATTGCTGTATAGTCTTACTACGTGACTCGCTTTGAGTTACTCAAATTATACTTTATAATTATATTATAATTATTCTGAGTGTGTTATACGACGTTTACTATTTTTACAGCCCTGTTCAGAGTCACATAGTGAGACTATGCTGTTCTTATATTGAAAAAATGATTTAACTTATTACGTTATATTCTGTCGCGTTTATCTTTGTGAAATTATTAAATGTAACTATTTCCAGACGTAACGAGGCACTTCACGTGCTTACTCAAGACTCAATGACGGTCGAAGATGTCGAAAATTTGTTGAAAGAAACAGAGCATAATGGTTTCCCTGTAATAGTCTCCAAGGAATCACAGTATCTTGTTGGTTTTGTTTTACGAAGAGATCTAAATCTTGCAATCGCAAATGCCAAACGTATGACAGATGAGATAACTGGACAATCATTAGTTATATTCACAAACGGAAATAATATTCAAAGTCATTCCCCTCCGCCACTTAAGTTGAAGAAAATTCTTGACATGGCACCGATAACAATAACGGATCAAACGCCTATGGAAACCGTTGTTGATATGTTTAGAAAGTTAGGTTTAAGACAGACACTTGTTACACATAACGGGTACTTATTTTCTGTGTTATTATTAATAACAGTATTGTTCGCCTTATATATAAAATCTCATAATTTATTTGTTTTATGTAGCCGGCTGCTAGGAGTTATCACAAAGAAGGACGTATTGAGACACGTGAAACAACTTGACAACGAAGATCCTAATTCTGTATTGTTTAATTGAAATGTATATAAAGAGAGTATATATGAGAAATAAGATATTTTATAATATGCAGTATCAATCGATGAATTAGTTACAATATGTTAATAATATGGTTTTTGATATGTTCATTTAAACTATCAAAAATTTATTTTAAATAACGAATAGAATGATGAAACAAATGAATGAAGCATTTTTAACTTCAATATATTAAATGAATTTCTGTATATTTTATTGTTTCAAATTGATATTATATACTATATGTTCAAGAGAAATATTATTTTACATAAAACAAAATGTCACTCGAATAATAATCAGTTTTCTATAATTTCAAACACATTCAACTATCACTGCTATTCAATGTGACTTTTGTAAAATACTGGATCTTACTAAATTAGTATACAAGATATCACGTAATATATACTTTACTGTATAGATGAAGAACGAACCAAAATTCTTATACACACGTATAAGATTACACATACATATGTATAAAACGTATTACATAAACATCACGTAGTACTTTATGTTAGATATGGCTGAAATTGCTTTGCAACAACGCCGATGATTGAAAGTTTTTTAAATTTTTAAACTGATCCGTCTCCGAACAATTGAGATTATGTTAATTTTATTTATTTTAAAACGATAGTATGTATTTAAATATTCAGTACACTATATCCGCAATTGTGAGCACGTTAAACGTTATTGTAATAATTTATACATTTCCGATAAAAAAATTATTTTCTTTAGAGTAAAGAGATAAGTGAGAAAATGATTGAAAAATTTATTACGGTCCCGTTAACATATTTTTTGTTGGTAAAACTGATATATGAACTTATAAGTAATTAAGTATATACGTAGATTTTGTCTTTATAAGTAGGGTAAACTATACAATGATTGGCACCTTAAATTTCATTTTAAAGGGTCAGATTCATTTAGCGAATTTGTACATTATCAAGCGTTAAAATTGATTTATAAAGATAGTAAAATAAAATAAGGTAGTTATTTAAATTGCAGATATTTAATTATGGAATATATTCGAAAAACGATACGAAATTATGATAAAATATAATTATTGACACACTTGGTACTGATTAAAATTGTGTATACCAATAATTGATACATGATAATTTTGTATTAATTTAACAGAGTATGGAATCTTACACAAATGTCTGAATTATGATCCATTGCAATTTTCTAGATTTTGGCAATTAACAAGCATGAATTTATAAGCATATGACATTAAAGAATAAATACATATGCAAAAAAAATGGTGTTCAACATGTAATTCTTACAAATCCTTACTAAAATTGGGTATGCTAATGCAGTGCCAAAATTAGTACAGCTTACCCTATATGCCAAAAGTTTATATTTATGATAGATAATGTTGATTCCCAATATACATATGTATATACAGCATACAAAGAAATACATACATGTATGAAGCTTGCAAGCTTGAGATTACACACCTATTTCATAACGTGTATGAATGTTAAAATAAATGTTATGTATATTGAAATCTTATAAAAGGGCAATAATACTGAATGTTTATTTTATTTTCATTTCAATCTGCATTGTTTAAACGTTATAAAAAAAGTGATTCAGTGGAGAGAAAACTGTCACATAGAATCTTTAATAAAGGGAAAATTTTTAACATGTTAACATGTTTAAAATATTTCTACATGTTTCTGTTATTGAACTATTGATAAATATCTATATGTATCTATATTATTGAAGTACAGATAAATATTAGATTATATAAAGATTTAAATTTTGTTTTGTCACGAGATATATTCGTTAATGGAACTTAAGTAATATCTTAACTATTATTTAATATGATTTATTAATAATTTTTTAAAACAAGTGAATTATTTAACCGTTCTTCGCATATCAAAGTTTAAAAAATTCTAATTTAACCAAAATGTTAAGTGCAAATAAACTTTGTGGCAGTCGACAAATTTAAAATGAAATACCTACCTAAATTCAAACAATCACACCCGTTGCGTAGCGCGTAAGTTAATATTTAAAGGGGTCGCTGCAGGCTCCATAATCCGGATTCAAAAATCTGTACATACGTTTCGGAATGTTTGCAATCAGCGTGAATGGTCACTCCATCGGAAACACAAGTACGATTCGGCATAAAATAGGTTCCCGTCAAGTATTTCATCTGGCAAATGTAGCACTAGAGAATGAATCGATAAGTATTTGAAAGGCGGTTCACAGTTATAGCTGTGTAGCCCGAGGAAGTAGAACGTTTTATTTGAAATTTGAAATCGATCAAAGCGAAAAGTTTAGATGAATACCGGACGCGTCGCACGAACAAGAAATAAAAGATTCATCCAGTTGGCAACCATTCTGCCAACTGTTGAAAAGATATTAAAAAAAACGAGATGAAAGAGAAAGAGTCTCGAGAAGCAACAGAGGATTTGATGATAATCGTGCTCGAGCGAAATCAGTTCCGTGACACGGAATAAATTTGAACGATCGCGAATGGAAATTAGTGTGGTTACCGAAGGACGACGCGAATTTTCATCGCTGCAATCGTTTAGACATTTTTCAAGGGGAAAAAGGAAACGGTGACGGGAAAGAATCGTGACGTTGACTGGTCGCAATATCACCTGCACTGTTTAGAGTGGGGAATAGTCAAGGGCAGTGCCGCCTTAGCGTAGGGCAAACGGGGCACTTTACTGTATATACATTCCAAGTATTCATCGTAACGGTATTCAGTATTCACAGTTTTAAGCAATACACGGTAATTCAACAGTAAATAGTATTTCAAAAGTTTCTTGAAAATGATTAAAAAAACGATAAGAACAGGTTTTATAATATGGAACGATGTAATGTGACATAATTGTGAAATACATTTTGGAAATTTTTAAATTCAGGGATTAAGAAGTTAAAAATTTGTTCGATATAGGAATTTAAGAATTTCTAAAAAAAGAGAATTCAAATTCGCATTTGATTGATGAAATTTGGAAATTAAAGAATTTAGAAAGTTGAAAATTTGGAAATTTGAGGATTTGATAATTTGGCTATTTGATCATTTAAAAGTTAAAAAATTTGAATATTTGAAAACTTGGTAATCTCAAAATTTCGAAACATAGTCACACATAACGAAACATGTTTTATATGTATATTGCAGTTATCATTGCAATAAAAAATAATTTTCAAAACTAGACTATAAGTGTTTATCCATAAAAAAAAAAATATGGGGATCGCAAATGGGTTAATCGCAGGACCCATGGCGTGTAACGCCGTCCCTGGCCAAGGGTGGCGAACAGTTCGTGCAGGCTGATGGTTCGCTAGTTAGTTTCGCGGCAGCGATAACCCCCGATGCGCGTGTGCACGTACGTATAATAACGTGTTAGGATAGATTCGCTTATACAGAGAAAGAGAGACCTCAAAGACTGTTTTCCTCGGTCGTTCAATACGCGCGCGCGCGAAACGAATCGACTTCGTCCATAGTATCGTCCAAGTTCTCGTCGGGGACGTCCGTGACTTTACACCCTTGTTCGAGTTACGATTCGCTGAACGGTATATACGACAAGGGTGCACCACGGTTTCTTTTCTCGTATTCCTCCCGGTTCGCCTCGTTTCCCTTCTTTTGTCCTCGTATTTACGTACGAGCCACGTTTCGACTCTGTTTTCGTCCCCGACACGTCTCATCCGAAAACAGGTGGTAACCATGGTTTAGTGAAGTGCGGAGTGTGATCAGCGAACCGATTGATTTTGTGTCATTTCGCGCGATGCGATTACCCGTGAAACGGTGCGATCTTCAAACAAAAGATAACCTAAGATCAAGGATAACCTCGGTAACAGTCCTGCGACCTTCTGGCTAATCTCACGGATTCGATTTCCATTTCGACTTTCGCCTGACGGTGAAACGCGTCACGGCACGATCGTCATCGACGAAAAAAGAAGAATCTATATACCGTACCGCGACACACATTCGAGCTCGCGCTCAGTCAATAGCATCCTTTGAAATTTCAAAAGGAACGAGCTATCGACGAAGCGTTGCACCTTCGGGAGGAGGCTACCCGAGACAGTCCCGTACAGGGAACGAAGCGGAGAGCCCGGTAACCGCAACGATGAGAGCTAGAAATTCCGGCGAGCCGAGGAACCACAGATTCCAATGATACCTTCGCAAGCTGGCCGTGAGGGATATAAAGGTTCCAACCCTCCGAGCAACAGCTCCGAGGACAATGGCTTCGCTAATCGACCTCGAGTGGCGGGCCTTTACGCGACGAACCTCTTCAGAGAAGAGCCCGTTCGATTCCCGTCAGAGGCTCGATCCCGCGTACTCGAGAGATCGTCGCAGGAGATCGGCAGCCAGAGGAGCCTGAACCTGCCCGCGAAGGTGGCCGAGGAGTTCGAGCTGCTGGATCGCTCGAGGATCGGGATCTCGAGGACTCCGCAACCCTCCAGGAAGGAGGAGGCTCGATACGAATCCAGGTCCAGGTACGATGACTCCAGACGCTCCAGGGAGGACGCGTACGGCCGCACGCACGAGTTCCCGCGCGCGGATCAAACGTGGATGAAAAGCACCAAGGATTTCGCCTCGACCTCCGCCTCCATACTAGTTTCGCCCGCGAGCGAGACCAACGAGTGTCACGTTATATCGCCGCCGGAAGAGCAGAAGTCGCCGCCGCCGTACGCGGGACTCAGCCCGCCGGAATACAGGGCCGAATACGAGAACAGCGAGACTCCATCGCCGATTTTCCCCTCGTATCCGCTGTCCTCGTACGCGGAGGAGACCCGTCACAGACGATCGTCCTCGTTGGACGGGGAGCTGCGATATACGCAGAGGTTGCAAAGGACACCGGAGTCCAACGCGATAGCGGAGAAGGATGAGGGAACGTCGAGGTTCAGGGACGTCGCCAGGCTACGTCCCCCGCTAACCGCGGTCGCGGGAGCCTCCGCGGATTCCGGGACCGGCGACTCGGGCAGCGCAGAGATTCAGGTGGATCCCATCGGTACACCCAGGCTCACCGGAGCCCCAGAGACAGCGGGGAATGGCAGCAAATCGGCTGTCAAGACCCCCACCGGGAACAATAAGCAAACCGTGAAGCTGTTCACGAAAGAAAGTCTCGATAGGTTGGAAAACAGAACAGTGCAGCTCGTCAGGGATTATGGATTTCAACCGAAGAGACGGATGTCCGTTGAGGATGGTGCGGTGCTTCCAAACAAATACGAACCTTTCCCCACCGAACTTTACGGTAGACCACTCGAGGAAATCGACAACTTTATATATGACGAGGTAAGTACTCGAGAGAACCGGTATTTTATGATCGTATGTGCGTTTTTGCAGAAGGATAGGATTTTGTGTACTTACGTTACTGTGCTATGATCTTCTTAGGAGCGTGCTACTGCGATATAGGCTTCCTTCGGATAGACGGTAATCTAGAGACACACTACTGCTTGTTTTCAAGCTTAAGAAACCAAATATATGATTTTGATGTTTTATACGGTCTTATATCGAGTTTATGGGTTCTACAGGTTTAGTAATATCAGGCTTTTAAACTTTATGTCGATGTTTTTAAGATACGTGTTCTTAAATTTAGAAATTTTCTGAGATACACATTTTTAAATTTGCAAATTATTATGTTACGTAATGTGAATTATTTCTCTCCTAATTATTCTTCGTTCATTGTTATTAAATCTCTGCTAAATATTCTCCTTTAATTTATACTATTTCCCTTTTGATTATTCTCCTTCAATTTCTTTATTTCCCTCATAATTATTCTCCTTTCATTTCTGTTATGTCTTTACTTCTATAAAGACAGAACCTTAATGTTTCTGAACCCATAAACAACTCCTTTAATTTCTATTATTTCTCTTCTAATTATTCTCCATTAATTTCTATAATTTATTTATTTCTACAAATACGTACCCGTAACATCTCTGAAACTATAAAAAAGATCCTCAAAACCTCGAAGTTCCCAGCTTGAAAAACACCTGGCTTCCAGTTTCAAGCCCATGAATCCAATCATGAGTTAGGTTAGGTTTATTGCAGCACAGGGTTCACTGATAAATAAATACGTACCTGAGAAATGGTACAGATTCTGAGACAGGTGGCTAATATGAGTGCTCATAATATTTTCATAAGAAAATGCAGCAGTGCTAAAGCAATATTTAGAACTACTAAAACTGATGACGACGTCGTTCGCATGTGATTGCCACTCACGATCGTAAAACACCATTATCGTCTTACTTATGGTTTATAGTTTATAGTATAAGCCTTATACCGTCATGGCGTGAACCTCGTGTGCCCCGGATACGACTCACGCTTTTCATGATTTTAGAGTTTTTGAGTTTTTAACGAAGAAATTGCTTCTGGTTTCTTTATTATTTTTGAGTTGTATAAAGACTGTTGATTCACTCTTTTTTGAATGGTTAAAGGGTATCTTGAAAATACTGATAATTCTGTAAAACGTTGTAAAATTCTGTACAATTTTGTGAAGTTCCGTGAAGTTTTCTAAAATTCTATAAAAATCTGCGAATATATTAATATATTTATAAATACGATACTAACATACTAAATACGACACAATTATTTAACTTTAAACAAAAATTTCAATATACCACACGAATTTAAAACATGCTTTCGTATTAAGAAGAATTTTCTCGAATTTTATTCATCATATTTTCATAATAAGTAATAGTATCGACGAATATTTTCCTCAAGTATTCGTAAAATGAATCACGAATATAATAGCAAAAAGCTTTTAACTTTTTTCCCTGCTATTTTCCGATATTCAATTAAACACAAATGGGGTCTCATTTTCCGTGGCGTTGTTCTGCTGCTTTGTGCTGCTTCTTGCTATTTAGGGAGAGTGATCATTGAACTGTTGGTAAATATCGATACATCATTCGCTTAATATGCTTTAATCAGTTCTTTTACGTTTAAATAGAGCACTATAAATATTCGCGGATTTTAACGAAATTAATTTTTCGTATCTATAAGACTTCTTTGATCAATGACTGATTTTAATTATATTTATTGACACGAGGTTTATAGACGTTCGATGAGTTACTTTTAGATTAGGAATAACGTCAATAAGGTATACGAAATATCAGAAAGATTTGAAATAAACAAGAATATTAAAAGTATAAAATAATCATTATATTATTTACTGTCTTATTAACTATTTTACTCACTATTTTATTCTAATTTACTTCCAGAAATAAATTACGAACGAAAATAAAAAAAAAATCAAGTCGAGTGAACTTCTATGCTCAAAAATACGACAAAGAATTGTATTTCGTTAAAAATACTCTTTTTCATTTATTTCTGAAATTAGCATTTGTACTCTTTTCATTTCTACGCGTTATCTAAAACTATAGTTCGAAGATTTACAACAAGAAACGAAAACAAGCACTCGCAAGCGTGACAAAATTACAAAACAGTGTACTCAAACAGAGTGTTCGAAACGAGAAAAGCTTTCCGTCTAAAAGCGCGTATATTAATCGTGCCAGAGTAATTTGTTCTATACATAAAATTCCCCGAAGCAAAATGTGAAATGTGACGGAAATTAACATAATCGATAATCTAAACCAGAAAAGCTTCAAGAAGAATTTTGGTACCATTAGGAGTTAATGTACGACGTATAATTATCTAAAAAAAAAAAAAAAAAAACTGAAAATTACGTAGAAAAAATGTTGGTGGTCGTCCAAAAGTGATATCTTCGCGAGATAAACGTGCAATTTTAGCATGCATCCAATTCCGCGTTAACTGCGAGACAAAATGGCTGCAGAAGCTGGTACAACAGTTGTGCGAGAACAATACGAAGAATCAGAAAGAATTGTGAACATTTAAAAAGGAGTATAATGTTAAAATGCCTTTGTTAACGAATTGTGAGGTATACAATTAGAAATTGTTAGATAATGGATGCATCGAAGAAGAAAATGGAGGATTTTTTTTTAATAAAAGAACGTCGCGCTGGATACTCTACATTGTTAGAATTATTTTTAAGATTTATGAATAGGAATAATTAATTTAGAAGGGGAATAAGTGGGTGATGTACTTACAATGATTTTGTAGTAGTTTAAGTAATTATATTTAAGAAAAACTTGACCAGTTCGTTTCGAGGGAAATAAATGACCAAATTTATTTAAAATACAAGTAAATTAAGCACATGAACTTTTTTCAAGTAACAATTTGTATTTACCTAATTTCTTCAAATTATAACTTTTATTTCTCTAAAAATGATAAAAACTCATCAAGAAAAATATCTTGACCCACATATCACCCTCTTGTGTATATGTATAAAGAGAATGTATGAACCATACAACAGACTTGGTGATTTTTTACAATATTCTACACTTCTCTCCCGACGTTTGCAATCACACTTGACTACATCTGTGCGCATTATTGTTTCAAGGTTACTAGTCATATACTAAAGGCAAAATTTTCTTTTGTCGCATGCATTTTAAGAAAATAATATTGTCCCCTAGTACATTCGTTCCTGGGTACAGCATCTTCCTCTATTGTCAATATTTCACCCGCAGACGGAAGTAGGACGTTTTTTAAGAAAATTTGATTCTTTCGGTCAAGACGCAAAAACTTGAGAAATATCGAAAATTTCGAAAGAAAGATGGCGGCGACACAATTAGTGCAGCGGGTAGTTGCCCTACTTTCATTGCCCTAATTTCATTACAATTTCACTTTGCCAATATCACTCAAGAGTAGAAAAATATGAAACTAATAAAATTGATCAAAATGAAAATATTAGTATAATAATTGTTATTTACTTTACTATCGACAATAATTTTTGTGGACAAATGTAGACAAAAGGTTGTCGATATATATCGACAAAATGAACGATACAATTGTCAATATTATTGATAACAGTTCGATGAAAATCAAAATTATTCTTAATATCGATAAGAGGTTTATTTTGATTGGACATCGAAACCGGAAACTGAACGTGTCGATAAATGTTGCCAACATTGACAATTTACCCCCGATAATTTGACGTTGATTTATAATCACGAACATTAATTCAATTTTATAAAGAACGAAATTTTTGGTTAAAAAATGCATTTCGGTGAAACATATTTTAGAAAAGTAAACGAAAGAGTTTCGATTTGAGATTAAGGAGCAAAATTGGCCATTTTGTGCAACCATTTCAAACGAAATGGTGCTATTGATTGAATGAATACAATCTTGGTACGTGAATAAATCAACCCCTTTGATATTTAGTACAAGATTGATGCCACCGTTTTAAGCATTTAAGACACTATACGTGTGCGTCATTTAGGAGACTATATAGTATGTAAATGTCCTCCAAAGCAGTGGCGCAGCCAGCATTTAATTTTAGAGAGTAAAATTGATCGAATAAAAATATCTCTAATACAAATTCGATGAGGTGGCTATGGAAAGTAATTTAAGAAACAAAAATTAGTTTTAGAAAATTTTTTAATCGCCAGTTATTAATTCATAATAGCTGGTTCATAAGTGTAGACGATGTGATGTAGATACATAATACACATATGAAATTTTAATACAAATAAGATTATCGGGAAATTTTTCAAGTGTTTTTGTTACCTTTGTTTGGAGGGGCTCTTTGTCCACATTGTGTATACGGCACTGCTTTGAAGGAGGGTTTATTGTACTCGAAATGTATTGTAATATTAATAGTTTTGCTTTTTGAATTTACTAGCTTACTAATTTCATAAGTTATCAAATTTGGTTATTTAGTAATTTTTATAATATGATTATTTGGGACTATTTGGGAAAATTTTGAAAATTGCAAATTTACAAACTTGAATATTTAAAAATGTGGAAACTTGCATATTAGAAATATGGAAATATGGAAACTTGCATATTTAGAAATATGGAAATGTGGAAACTTGCAAATTTGCAAACTTGCATATTTAGAAATATGGAAATACGGAAGCTTAGAAACTTGGTAATTCGGAATTTACTAACTAAGCAATTTATTCATACAAACATTTCAAATATTCCAGTTGAGATATTCATAAAATTGTAAATTTTGGAATTTGGTTATTTACAAATGCAGATGTTTCAAATTACTAAATTTTCGTATTGAGAAATTGATTACTCATTACCGCACACGAGTGCACACTACTCGCGCGTTCGTGTTCCGCGTCCTCGCGATCGTAATTATTCATCAGTGCCTGCTCTTAACTATGGTCTGATTCTCAACCGCATTTCGCATTTTTATAATAATCCTTCATTATTCGTCATAAAAATGGTTGTAACACTACTAATGTTGGATTAAACCTAGTAAAATCCATGAAGTTCCTCACAAGGTATAACCGTTCAGCATTCAAAATGAGTTTCGGTATTGATCCTAACCTCAAAATTATTCTACAAACAGGAAATTTGAAAAGTTTACATACATTATTTACTCCTACAATTAAACCAATCTATCTAACGATAGAATATTTTGTTTTCACTATCATACTTTCTCAAATGAAGAAATTATATTTTTATTATTTTTTATAATAAATAAATTTTTAAACCAACTAAGTTTTACATTCCCTCCCTTGTGTTCTACTTTATAGTAATTTTCTTTCTCGCCAACTTTTCTGCTTTTGAAGCTCTTTATCTTTATCCTTTTCTTCTTCTCTCTTACTTTGCTTTAATTTCCTGCCTCTTGCTAGTCCTTTTCTTTCATTTTCCAGCAGTTCGTCTAAGCTTCTCTCATATTCTTCGATCTCCTTACACCTTTTCATTAAATGTTCTAGCGTCTTTCATTCCACCTCGCGCAATGTACATAACCTATTTTCACCTTTTTCTCTACATTTGTTACCTCTTTCTTCATTTTCACATGTGAAGGGGATATTCTAGTCCAGAATGTCATTCTTTACGTTCACTTTTTACAAACTATTTTTGCAGGGAACATAAATGTTTTAGTACAAGCTTTTTACACGTGGACCTACTTAGACCTACAAGAATAAGTAAAGTAATTTAGCGAGGTTCTGGAAGAAAAGTATTTACATTCTTCCAAAATTTACAAAAATTCCAAATTCCAAATTCCAAATTCCAAATTCCAAAAATTCCAAATTCCCAAATTTCCAAATATTCTCAAACTTCCAAAACGACAAGATTAGAAGTAACATAGTATCTACTAAACATCCACCTTTTTAATAAAATTTCAAAATTAATAACATTTTTCATAACACAAACCATACATTTTTTATTTATATCATTTAAAACATTCTGCATTGAGAAGTATTGAGGTTGACTATGTAAAAAATGAATAGTTTAACGTATATTTCAAATGTCGTACTTCGTTTCTTTATATAGCCTCTTTCAACCGGGACACCATGTATACACGCAAGAAATAAGTAAAGATACTAAAACCACATGTTACATCTTATGTGCTTCTTATCGAAAACCGATAGAACTTTTGCCGTTACGGTTACTGCAAACGATACGAATTTTCAGAACAACCTAATGCAATAAATTCTCGTTATATTGCCGCCAACAAAGTTCAAGATCGGAACATTTTTGCAATTCATTATAACATATTGAACTGGATAGAAAACTTACTTCTTTAATATCATGACGATGTATATAAATTCTTGGAAAAATACCTGGCAATATAATAGATATAATATGTGGCAATATAACACGTAAATATTTACCCTTAAATATTCAATGAATGACTTGTAAATGTTTCTGTCAAAATTAGTTCGTGCAAGGGCGGCAATATGATGAGATTCCGCCATATTAACATTAATCAGTTATAGTTGCATTTGATATCGGTGATATTTATGTTTATTTAGAATATTTGATTTGTACACATGGTTGTATCGTATGTTTCAGACATTTTGCGTGGTATCGAAGAGATTTCGTAAAAATTACATTCACAGATTCACGGCAACAAGCAGTTGGTTCATATTTTCTCCATGGAATCCTATAAGACGGTATTGTATCTTCCTAAGCACGAATCAGTACTTCGATTATATGGTCATGGCTACGATAATATTAAATTGTGCCTTCCTCGCCATGACGGAAACTATCGAGGAAGCCGAGTAAGCATTTTCGCGTGGTTCATTACGCTACCTACTAATCGAACCCTAAATCATATCTTTTGTTCCCGTTTTCTTCTCGACAGATATATATTCTTAGCTATATACACGGCCGAAATGGTAATAAAATCAATAGCCAAGGGATTTGTGCTCAATAAGTATACTTATCTGCGAAATCCATGGAACTGGTTAGATTTCGTAGTGATCACTAGTGGCTACGCAACCATAGGGATGGAAGTAGGGAATTTAGCTGGACTTAGAACATTCAGAGTTTTGAGAGCCCTCAAGACCGTTTCAATTTTGCCTGGTAAGAATATAATTTCAAAAAGTTACGTATATCTTTTTCAAAAATTATATCCTGCACGTGTCCGGTGAGTTGACGTGCGAAACTATAATATTCGCATTATATCCAACTATCAATTTACTGGACGCGTATAATACGTATGTGCAAAGGGTCAAAGATCTTTTACAGTTAATAATCGAATTAATAATATATTTGTACTGTTTTTGGAAGTACAACTTTTGACGCGTGTTTTTGCGACTTGCCATAACCTTATTTTAAACGCGAAGCACTTTATCATATATAAACAAGATTGATTCACTTTCTATAACTATATAACGTAGATTTGTTAATTATGTTTTCTTTCGAAGACAAATATACGTATCTGGACCCCACGTATTTAGTTTTGAATACAATAGCATAAAATTAGTGTAAATACGTATCTTGTTCCGAGGGAATGTGTTAAGAGCTCCTAGTGTAATCTGCCTCTGGTGCATTTTCAATCTGTAGATGCTTTTTGTAGGATTTGAAGCACGTATGAGTAAATAACAATTGTAATCACTTGAGGAAGAAAGTTCGCGCATTGTCGATGTCAAACTGAACGTCGCGTGCAGAGGACCGTCGTGTCCAAACGTCGCGAGAAGACTGACGTCGAATAAACAAACTATTGCGCGTAGCAACGGTAGCTACGCAGTTTTCGGGAAAATTCAACTTTCAGAGCGTGTCAAATAAGAAAGATGGCGCGAACGTTCTCGAACGCGTAACCGTCAAATATTTTGGCGGGATCCACCACGGATTAAATCTCATAGTACTCTTTGGCTTTACGAATGTGAATTGCATATGGCAGTAAGGATATTAGTAAGTAAGGATATTAGTGAAATTTTTAGACTATCAATATTTCAGGATTTTTGAGATCAGTATACGATTATTAGTGTAATAGTGATAGTGTATCTACATCCTAAAATTCAAAATCATAAATTTATTTTTCAATTCTATCTTGTAAACGTTACAAGATTTTCATGTTTCCAATTTGCTCCTCCTCAAAATTTAAAAAACATGACCTAATATGCCGCGGCTGTGAGGTCCAGATACGTATGTTCGGTAAGGTTAGAAAAATCGATATTTCAATCAGGGGAAATGTGTCTGAAACGATCCCTGTAAACCCGTAATTCACATCAAAAATAGAAATGTACATTATTCAAACGAGGATGCGATAGATTTCGTAACTTAATCTACCTATCTCATCATTAACTTACTATTATTTAACTATTTTGTTTATTTTAAGAATAAAAATTAAATTAAGTCAAGTATAAACACGTAATACTTAGTGCACCAAATGATGACACCTGAAAAGAAACTTATATATTACGAGATAACATCGCTAATGGCCGCAGGACAGTCAGGAATCATTTAACCTCGAGGGATCATTTTGTACACTTTTCCCCTACATATGTATTTTTGACCCAGTTTTATACCGCCACATAACTAATCTCTAAATTATGATTGACAAAGGATAGAGATTATAAATAACATTGACGTTCAAAGTTACATATACACAATATCCCGCCAATTTATCATAGCCAGCTATTTGGTACGACCTTCAGTTTTAGAAACTCGTGTATTTTTCGGATTTTCATCAAATATGCAAACGACGTAGATAGCAGAGAAAACCCGATATCAATGTTTCCTTCGTGAAACTCGATATAACCGGGAGTAAGGATTACGGGAAAGCTATTTACGTTGTCGTGCAATTCGTAAATATTTACTTGTCAACGAGTTATAGATATTAAATTCAACAAGTTGCGAATATTAAAAAAGTTTCACTGTTTTATTTTACGTTAAGGTTTATAGGCTCTGGTATAGAACTCTGTTGGAAATGGCAGTCTGCCATTTTCGATATTGTACCGCCATTTTGATTATTACTTTATATGTATCTTCAAATTTAGAACTGAAAAAGTTCGGTAAATATTATTTATATATAGGGGTTTTTTTTTCTCTCCCCTTTTTCTTCTAGTCGTACCATCCCATTTGTCCCCTAGATATTGTTGACCTCTTAATTTCCCATCTCCCAAAGTCTTTTTGTAGTTTCTCCTTTATCCTCCCCCCCCCCCCATTCTGCTACCCCTTTTTCCCCCCACTCCCCGACACCTGTTTCGAAAGGCTTGGAGATATTGTCTGTTTCCAACTACCCCCTCCTCCTCCTACCGTGATTCAAAGTTATAACAACAATTCGAATACGGAAAATATTTTCGCGACTCGCCGGGATTCGATCCCGAGTCCGCCGATCGTCGATCCGAGCCCTTACCCCCTGAGCCACCGAAGCCTCAGTCTTGGTACTTCATTATAAGGATATCCTTCGTACAATACTCATCGGTACTCTGTATACATATGTACACCCCCGCTCAAAAATATGTGGACACTTATATTTGCTTGAAATTAGTGTTACATATTGTATATTTTTATTGTTAAACAATATTTGTTGCTAAATTCTATTATGAATATAATGGCGGGATATTGGTTCTTTACAGAAGAAATTATAACCGTTTATTTAATCATTTTCAGGTTTAAAAACCATCATCAACGCATTGTTACATAGTTTTAAGCAACTTGCCGAGGTAATGACGCTCACCATTTTTTGTCTCATGGTTTTTGCACTGTTCGCCTTGCAAGTTTACATGGGCGAGCTACGAAACAAGTGTGTAAAAAGTTTGGGATCTAATAATACACAAATCGACTGGCACGAGTACGTATAAACTTTATTGGCCATGTAGCGTTTTATTATTGATTTTAATACAAATTAGCTGGTTGTTATAAAATCGTCGTAGTACGCATTCCGCAGTAATCAATACGACGATTCTCTGATAATTGTTATTGCATTCAGAATACTAACTTGTATTAAAAATAATAAAATTAATATACAATAAAACTCAATTTACAATATTTTTATGTTATCAAATCACAGCCGTTATTTTCTGCATCCAGCCATTTTGTATGAAAAGTATTGACGGAACGTTTACGCAGTCACTTTCGAAACTCTAACTTCCAAATGTACATAGGACAAAGTTTTCCTCGTATCTTCTAATGCCATGAAATTGCCCGTTCGATATTAATTAATGAATTAGCGGGCACTTTACGCCGGGAACATTAATGCATAATTTATTATCGTTGGAGCATCGAATTAGCATGATGTAAGCGCTCTTAATCGTGTCATCCGTCGAACATCCACTTGATATCCGACAACCTAACCTAACATATTTTGTACACATTTACGCGATGTTTGGTATGCATCGATCTGAAAGAGGGGGAAAAAAAAAGACAAAGCAGCTTGTTGAGTCTGAAGTGGCATTAACCGGTGTCTTGTCTCCACAGGTGGACTTGGAACTCGTCCAACTGGGCATTCGACGAAGATGAAGAACCAATAATTTGCGGTAACGCAACCGGCGCCAGGTTAGCCAAATTTCGTCCTTTATGGCCGGCCGCTCGAATGACGTACCGATTTTAACGCTCGAAACCTTCCCCCCTTTTAGGCACTGCAACGAGAGTTATATCTGCCTTTGTGTTGGCCCAAATCCAAACCACGGTTACACAAATTTCGATAATTTCCTGTGGTCGATGCTCACCACGTTCCAGTTGATTACATTGGACTACTGGGAAGACGTCTACAATAAGGTATCTGTTTCTTCGTGAATAAACCATTCGGGGCACATGACATGCTAATTGCGAATGCAGCGTACTACATTAAAGAACTACCTCCGAACAATTTCGATTGTAGCCTTATATTCGTAACTGTTTGAACTCGTTGCAAGACGCACGTGGTGCGTCAGTGGTTACTACGAGCGACGTACAGTGATACAAACCAATGTATAAGCAGACTTCTATCCCATTCGTACGATTTCTTCTTGAGCGAAAACTAATTAAATTTTTAAAACATTTGTGAGACCGAATCTTTAAGAAATGTTTTCAAAGTTTTTATTTAACAACAAAATTAAACAAACTTTTCGTTTTTATTTTCCACAAGTGACACTGTTTATTTAAACATTGTAAGTTTTATTCCTCGATTATGCATGACCCATATAACCAACGACGCACCGTGTGTGTCTTACAAAAAAAAAAATAACAATGAGTAACTCATTCAAACCGGATGAAAAATGTAGGCTAAAAATTGATTTGCCTGCAGATACTCTTTATCCTCGCACTGCGTCGTCTGTATAACTAATGACGCAACGTATGCGTCTCACAAAGAAAGTAGTATCAACGTACGAACATAACCGAGTAGTTGTTCAGTATGTCACGAAGAGGCGCAGCAATATACAGCATGTTGTACACACGTAGCACTTTCGGGGTCAACGGTGTTACTTTACGTCTTATTGTTAGATGCTTATGTATACCGTTGCGGCTCTGTGGTGGTCCTCATTCGTCGACAAACATTGATTAGTAGGTTACAGTAACTTATTTGTCAGGGTCACTTCTCATGTTCTGTTATGGCGATAGTGTATTATACAAAGTACAATTCTATTTGAGAATAGTGGAATAGGGAAATAGTAGAAAAGTAAGAATATAATATATTGTAAAATTTTCAGTTTATAACAAAATAACAAAATGATAAAATATTAAATTACCAAAATACGTAAACAATCGTTAGAAGAACATATAAAGATTCTACCACAAACATAATCAAATCTCTATCTAATTAATCACATTTTCAACTAACCAAAAATGTATCAAACGATTGTTTCACCAGGTATTGTCGGCGTGCGGACCTATCAGCGTCTCGTTCTTCACGGTGGTCGTGTTTTTTGGATCATTTTATTTGATCAACTTGATGCTCGCGGTCGTAGCGCTGAGTTACGAGGAGGAAGCAGAAATAACGAACGAGGTATACGTTAAATTCGATGACACTCGACGTGTCATCCGATTTCAATGTCCGTTTCGATCGCACAGGAACGACGGAAAGATTTAACCGACCATCGCGAGGACTCGACGTTTAGTTTCGACCCGACAAAAATCAACGTCAAGACACTGGCTAAGGAGAAGCAAAAGAAACTAGATGCCAGGAAGGGCGTTCTTCTGAGTAGTTACACACGCAAGAAAACGCGGAGAAGAAAACGCGGAAGAAGCAATGCGGGTACCGGTTCTTCCGGTCAAGAGAGGAGCGGTTCTGTGCCAAGCAGGTGCATTTTCTTTTTATTTTGAACATATCTATCGATCGACATAATTTGGAAGGGACGTAAACAAATTCTTGAGCTTTCATATTTCCAAATTTCACAAAAATTTCTAGTTTCCAGATTATTACCGTGAAATAGCATTAAATGTTCGAAATTTTCTTTATCATACATCATCATTTATCAGAAAGTTGTATCTACAAGCAGTAACTAGTTCACAGATTTGTATCCAGCTCGCCAAGATTTATTGTAACAAAAATTACCTAGTATACGTTGTGAACTTGAATGAGCGTGTTGATCACCGATCAGATTGCTCGACATTTTACGAGAGTCGACTTTAATAAGAGTTCGATGAATTTCAGATCGGTGACGCCGAGCCCGAGTCCAAGTCCGAGGCACTCGAACGTTCGACCATCGCATTTAGCTTTACAAAATGTCAGCCCACGAACGGTGGAGAACAACGCGGTTCACAGGCTGGCACCGAACAGGGGAATGCTTCACTCACGTCAGGCGAGCAACAACAGCAATCAACAGTCGTCGCTGGACGACTCGGGGGTAGTCGACGACCACGACGGCGACGACGTCACGTCCGTCGAGGAACACGACAAGCGGGACAATAAAGAATCCAGATCCGACTGGCAGGATAAAGCACCTAGTAATAATAACCCCGAAGCCGAATCTAGTGCCGGGACGAGAAACGGGGCGAATAACGAAGAAGACGGCGAACGGGAGAAGCCGCAACATTCCCGGTCCGCCTGTTTTCGGGCTTCTGGAAACGTCCCTACCACGCTTGCCAGTGGGACCACTCACGAAATCAGAGTGTTCAAGTGCAATGGCGTCAAAACGAAGAAACAAATGTTAACCCTGCCACCAGAATATTTGTCGCATATTGTTATTTTAGGTAACGTACCGAATTTTGCTTAGATCTGTAGCTTACACGTGTTCTTATACGTTGCGGGAGACGTAATTTTAAAGATTTTTTTAAGCTTGAAATGTGGAATTTGGGATATTTGGTTAGGAGATGTGATAATAAAGAAATTGAAAAATTTGGTAATGTAGAGATTTGTAAAGTGAAAAAACTGATAATGAAAAATTTGGCAATTTGGAAATTTGGAAGTTGGGAAATTAGAAAATTAGGGAATTTGGGAATTGGCAATTTGGAAATTTGAAAGGTGGGAAATTAGGAAACTAGGAAACTAGGATACTAGGAAATGTTTGAATCCGATGTTTTCTCTCTTAACCCACAAAAAGCAAACCTACTTGGTTTATCTAAAAATACTTTTCCAAATTATAATTTGTAATAATGATTCGACATGACTTAGTTTACAATTAGAATTATAATACATGTTTTTTATGCGCAGATGATCTTCCGGATAGAAATTGTGAGAAGTGTATTCAGTGCTGTGTAGATTATGAGGGTTGGCTACGATTTCAGAACTGTTTATATAAGGTAGGTCAGAAACTGTCGTGTAAATTAGAATGTCAAAATGAATGCAAGTATTGTTTGCATACTAGCATTGACTAAATTGACATGCCTCTGACAAACAGTAGGGATACAATAAGAGTCAATAAGAGTATATTACAGAAATGAGTATTACAAATAACTTATAAAGAAATAATAAACTATTTATCAGAAGAAAATACGGATGTATGTATCACAGAGAAATGACATGAGAAATGAAATGAAATGAGAAATATTTATTACGAATAAATTATCGGTAAATGTGCGTCTCCACTCCGGTTTATTTAGCATGAGCATTTAAATTGGTTGTGCCAGTTTGTCTCTCTGTAAGAATAATTACCTTGTCAAAATGTCGCCTCTTGTATCTCTACTCTTTGCCTTTGCTCCCAAGGGCACATGGATTTGGGGTCCGAGAGCCCCAGGTAAGTAGTAAAAAGCAATATTGACAGCCCCATCTGTTTTACCCGTTTATCTTTTTCCAATACGGGTTACTGCTTTATCTTCTATTTCGTACAAGACGTTAGAAAATACTAAATTGCTTGTAAGACATGATCTATATGTTTGACAGTCTTTAATAGTATCTGTTTAATAAATAACAGTTTAAAGTATATTAAAATGCTGCAGTACAAAGCTGCAATTTATATTAAAATACAGCAGATGGCGCTAGTTTCCGAGGCACCAATCCATGTGCCCACGAGAATAAATTCGTGTTATAGTCACTGCTTTTATGCTAGTGTTTAGAAGTTTGCATATAGTAACAAATAATGTATCGACATTATGTAAATAAGATTAAAGGTTGACATTTATTGCGTTACATATGTACACAGAGTGTTCTGTTCAACATCCGCAATTTTTTAGACATTTATGCATGAAATTAACTAGTTATTAACAGACTATGAATTGTAATAATTGAAATCTTTTGAATGTATTTTCTTTATTAAAAAAAGGTAGGTTAACTTAAATATCCAAACATTCGAGTATTTCAAAACTCGAAGAAAAACTCAAATCTATTCATAATTCTCCCATCCCGAGTATGATAATCTTCCAACCCCTTTAGCCGAATCGAAAAAGCCTGTCGATTGACCAATGGCTCGTATCTAGGTAGTGAGAGATCCACTATTCGAGTTGACGATCACGCTCTGCATCGTGCTGAATACCGGTTTCCTGGCGATGGAGCACCACGGGATGAGCGAGTCGATCCGCCAAGCGCTCAACATCGGCAACAAAGTGTTCACCAGCATCTTCACCTTCGAATGTCTGCTAAAACTGCTAGCGTTGAGCAAAGACTTCTTTGCCAACGGATGGAACAATTTCGATTTGATAATAGTGTCAGCGTCCCTGATAGATCTCACGTTCGAGTTGGTAGACGGTCTCTCCGTGATCCGCGGTCTGAGACTCCTCCGGGTACTAAAGTTAGCCCAATCGTGGACGACCATGAAGGTCCTGCTAAGCATCATCATCTCGACGATCGGCGCGCTCGGAAATCTCACCTTGGTCCTGGTGATCGTCATCTACATATTCGCCGTGATCGGCATGCAGCTGTTCAGCAAGGACTACACTCTGGACAAGTTCTACCCGGACCCGGTGCCGCGATGGAACTTCAACGACTTCTTTCATTCCTTCATGATGATATTCCGCATTCTCTGCGGCGAATGGATCGAGCCATTGTGGGACTGCATGCGAGCGGAAGAGGAGGACGGGCCGGAGGCTTGTTTCGCCATTTTCCTGCCGGCCCTCGTAATGGGTAACTTCATGGTGCTGAATCTCTTCCTCGCTCTTTTGCTCAACAGCTTTAATTCCGAAGAGCTGAAGCAGAAGAAGGAGGAAGTCGGCGAAGATTCAAAGCTGGCTCGATCATTCGATCGTATCCGTTCGATCATACGGAAGAACAAATGCTCACGGATGGCTCAAGATGGCGGTAAGGTCAGGGGCAAGGAAGATCGTCTCGAGAAGATAGTACGGCGAGTGATGGATCGATCCGACAACGAGACTAACTATGCTATTCAAGAGACTGTGCTCAGCCTTCCAAAAGACAACGTTTACAATAGATCCTACCAAGAAAGTTTGAACCAGCCCGTTTTTACTTACGACTCGGTCTACTCGCAGTCCCAGCTGGAGAAGCACAAGTACGAGCAATGGGAGAAGGAGGAGGAAGATGAGGAGGAGGAGGAGGAGGTCGAGGAGTCGAGGTGCGAGGAGGGGAATACTAATCGAAGAAAGGAAACCGAATCGAAGGAAGAGTATCAAGAGATAGCGAAGGACTCGTCGCCGACTAAGGCGCCCGCTGAAGAGAGGACCGCCATGCTGCCTCAGGAGGATCTCTCCACGAAACGCGACGATCGTATGCCGAAACGACCTTGGTACGCCCTTGTCAGTTACGTGGACGAACTCACTGTCGGTGGTAGACGGGACAGTAAAGGGAAATACATTGACGGAATGGGATCCTTTCCCGGCTTCGGGAGGAACAACCGACGAAAGGAGCCGCAAGATTGCTTTCCGCGACAGTGTTACCAGAAGTAAGGGACCCTCTCGTCTATATCTTCCTTCCTCCTTATTGTTACTCTGTTCGAATTACTGCATGACCTTAACGACGATATACGTTATATGTTTAGGTGTACCTGCATCGATCGATGCGTTGCAACGACTATCGGCAAAAAGTGGATCAGACTACGAACGATAGTTCTTTCAGTCGTTGACACACCTGGCTTTGAATGGATGATATTGGTTTTGATTTTTGCATCCTCCATAACACTTTGTTTCGAAGATATTTATCTAGATGATAATCCCTTTTTGAAGAAAATCCTTTATTGGACCAACCTTGGTTTCTGTGCGCTTTTTAGTGTTGAGATGTTACTCAAGTGGCTAGCTCTGGGTTTCTGCAAATATTTCACCAGTTTTTGGACTATCTTGGATTTTATAATCGTTTTTGTAAGTAGAGCTGTACATACGTGAAACAGCGTTGCGTGCCTGTGAGTGTGTATGGCGTGTGCGTATTTGGGTGTCTCTGTGTGCGGCTGTTCATTTTATTTCGATATATACGTGTGGCAAGCAAACTATATGCGTGTAAGCGCATGTGATATTAATTATGTGTCCGTCGTTGCTGCATGGATTTTTCGTTCTCGCCGATCGTAACCATCGTATTACGATTTCGCTATTTATGTTACTACTTCATTTTCTATGCGTCTTTTTTTTCTCGATTGTTTATACGTGTCGCCTTACGGATTCAGGTACGTGCAAAATTAATACGTTGCTTATAGTGCACCTGAACCATTTCTATCACCCTTTATACTTCGACTTGTCTTTTACCCTTTATATAATGCAGAACTCCCGTAACCGGGATTTTAAGCATCGCTGATCACCGTAACCGCGGTTATGATTATACCGAGATCTTGGTATCCGCGGTTTCGGTAATTAGAGGTTTAAACGTCTAATAGCGATCTTCGAAGGATTGATGGGAAAATGTCCGCCATATCGAATCAGCTGTGCTCTCAAGTGGTGGGAAAATTCAAATTTATATGCAATCAAATTATAATTTTATTACGAAAATTCAATCCCGTATAAATAAGTATATTTGAATTTTGCCGCCACTTGAGCTCACACCCGGTTTAGACCAATATGGCGGACAATCAGTCCACGACTCCGCTATTAGAATTTCGTACAAAATCTCATATTTTCGATACACTCTATTGTATATATTTTTATGAACTGCATGTAGATTTAGCAAACAAGGCAATTTTGCCCTTCTTTGATTCTCTTCGAATTTTTTCAGGATCCAATACAAACCGAACACAGTTGTAGACAATCCTAAAACTAACAATTTTCAATTATTTCAAAGTCAGTTAAGTCAAAGTTAGATCGCATTAAATATTCTAATTTTTAATGAAAAAAATGAAAAACATAAGACTCACAAATTTAAAAGCTAGCTTGAAAATAATTTAAAGGCACAAACATTATCCTAGAAATTAAAATATATCCAATTATATTACGATTATAATCGTCGGTTCCATGACGTCCTCTCTGCAGTACGATATCACGAGATCTTCAAAGTCATCTTCTTAAAAAATGGCTGACCAATGGCATCTAATATTTTGCAGTTTGTTTATGCTTATCATTCTCTAGAATTTAAATCCGGACTCGTTGAAAAAGCAGGAGGTCATGTCGTGACCTCTTCTCGTAAGTTTGGATCAATTCGGTGTTCCCAATTTCAGTCGTTCTCTTTACAAAAACTTACATCATCATCGCATTAATTTGGAAGTATTTCACACGTCACGCTGAACATTTTGTGCACCTTTATCGAGCAGCTTAAACGTAGCTAAACACGAGTAAAATTATTTATTCGCATTCACAACTTGTACTCTTAGCAAAGAATAGAATTATTTTTCTTTCGATTAATTTAGCTTCCGTCACGCTTTCTGTTCTTTTAGATAGATAGCCTTGTGCTTAAATCATAGTAAAAGTAGCATATTGTTATAGCGAAAGATAACGCGAACCATTTTGACGGTTATAACCGGCATTTTTCTTGAACAGGTATCAACATTTAGTCTGTTGATAGAAGAGAACGAAAATTTGAAAGTGTTAAGATCTTTAAGAACATTACGAGCACTGAGACCGTTGAGAGCGATATCGAGATGGCAAGGCATGAGGGTAAGATTTTGTAGACCATAGTACTATGTAATTAATCAATTAGCTAATTATTTGTAAGCTTGACAAATTAGAAGTACTCTATTCTTCTTCTGTTTCTTTCGCTAGATCGTAGTGAACGCGTTGATGTATGCGATACCTAGTATATTCAACGTGCTCCTCGTCTGTCTCGTGTTCTGGCTGATATTTTCTATAATGGGTGTACAATTTTTTGGCGGAAAGTTTTTTAAATGCGTTGACGAGTACGGTGAATTGTTAGATATATCGGTGAGTATAATTTTGCATCGAAGGAAACGGCACAGTTTGTTTAAAATAAGCGTGGACACTATTATTTTCATGGTTTTCGCGGTAAAAAACTCTCATTCAGTTCATAAAAGTGCAATCTTCACCTGAAAAAGGATTAGAACACTAATCGACGTATTTTAATTAGCTACAGTCGCCTATACGTTTGATTTAAATTGCTTAAATTCAATTTTTGAGAAGAGAACATTCTTCACATTGTTATTGTCATATTTTTTACAACAACAGTTATTTAAAATTGCTTGAAATGTCGAAAGATTGCTATAAGACTAGTTCTAATTGTTTAAGTTTCAAATAGTGTTAAAGTTAAAGCATTTTGTCGAAAATAAATAAAGAAGTGTTTTCTGGAATAAAATATAAAGGATAAGTATGTATACTCTTAATGCGCATGCGCGACATGTACTAAGCGCATGCGCAGTATCTATTAGGCAAAAGCGCGGGATCTGTTGGACGCATGCGCAATATATACTTAGCGCATGCGCTGTACATATTATGTGCATGAATATTACGCATCTTTATTCTACCAAACATTTCTTACCTTTTCTTCGATAAATATTTTACCTTCGGCAGTATTTGAAAAGTAAGTTAGTAGAACTAAACCTACATCAATTTTCTGCATTTAAATGAAATATGTTGATGAAGGTAGCTAATCAAAATATGTCGATTGTTATTATGTTTATATGTAAAAATTGCATTTTCATAAACTAGTATGAGGGGTCATTGATGATAAACACGATCGATGCTTTATAAAACTATTTTGACATATATTAAATAAGTAATGCATGGTGAATATTGTGCAACATAATACTAATACAATTTTATTTTAGAATAATAATTTATAAATATTTTTAACGCTTTATTGCATCATATAAATAATTAAATCAAGATAAAATTATATTAGTATATAATTTGCAGTGCATTATCCATCCTGTATTACTTACAAAAGATATTAGTGATGTACATCAATCGTGTTGTAGAGCAACGTTAAATAATCAGCCGCCATTGTATATAAAAACATAAAGAAATCATAAATGAAATTTGATCATGAAAATTTCTGTGTCTACGCTTATGTTAAATAATTTAAATCGCTGGCACACGTAAGAGCGTAAAACGAAAACTCGATTGAATGTTCCTTCTTAGATCGTTGACACGAAGGACGATTGTCTGAGAAAGAATTACTCGTGGGAAAATAGTAAGATCACATTCGATCACGTGGGAATAGCTTATTTGGCGCTATTTCAAGTAGCGACATTCGAGGGATGGATGGAGGTTATGCAGGACGCAGTAGACGCTAGAGGTGTAGATCTTCAGCCTCAAAGAGAAGCAAACATCTATGCGTATTTCTACTTTGTGATATTCATCGTTTGCGGCTCTTTTTTTACATTGAATCTCTTTATCGGAGTAATTATAGACAACTTTAACATGCTGAAGAAAAAGGTAGGTGAAACGACCGTATAACCGCGACGTTCAAGTATAATCAACGTTACGTCATGAAACTTTACACGAAACAAAAAACACCTTATAATTCCTTCCTATTCCCATCTCTTTTTCTGTTTCCTTTTTACAGTACGAAGGTGGGGTGCTAGAAATGTTTTTGACCGAAAGTCAAAAGCACTACTACACTGCCATGAAAAAACTTGGCCGTAAAAAGCCGCAAAAAGTGATAAAGCGTCCGATGAATCAAATCCTCGCAATATTTTACGACCTCTCGAATTCCCGCAGGTAAAGAAACACGTCTATCTAATCCTATCCAGAAAAAAAACCCGTTTACATACCTGTATAACAACCGATCCAATATATTTTTGCAGATTTGAAATAGCAATTTTCATTTTGATATTTCTAAACATGCTGACAATGGGAATCGAGCATTACGGTCAACCGCATCTGATATTTTTCCTCCTGTACGTGTCGAACGCATTTTTCACGACCGTGTTCGGCTTAGAAGCGATCGTTAAAATAATAGGACTACGATATCATTACTTCACGGTGCCGTGGAACTTGTTCGATTTCCTCCTCGTGCTGGCGTCGATTTTAGGAATATTAATGGAGGATATTATGGTAGACTTTCCGGTGTCCCCGACGCTCCTGCGAGTCGTGAGAGTGTTCAGAATCGGTCGGGTCTTAAGGCTGATAAAAGCTGCTAAAGGTATTCGCAAACTGCTGTTCGCACTGGTGGTCAGTCTTCCGGCGCTGTTCAACATCGGCGCCCTTTTAGCCTTGATTACTTTTATTTACGCCATTATCGGCATGTCGGTATTTGGCCATGTTAAGAAACAGGGCGCACTCGACGATATGGTAAGGATAAACTAGAACTCAATTACTTTCCAATCCCTTCTTGTATCTTTTACTCTTTTCTGACAATTAAAGGACGCAGACTCCTTCGAGCTCCTTCGAGCAACTGATGCGCCGTTCTAAACAAACGGCCGCTAGCGAAAACACTCGGTAACTTTCACCACAAATCTGTAGTCACTGTCGATAAACAGAACACGGAGAAGAAATATCTTATTTCTCTGTTAGTGATGCTAATGGTGAGTAACTGCTTTTGATTGATTGCCAAACTGATCAGATCTGGGAAAAGGACACGAAGAAATTATTTGATTTGAATAAGAAGTGGTGATCTTAAATGGCGGTAAAATTCAAATTTATTTAAAGACGAACTATCGTAATAACAATACAAATATTTTCATATTATGCTGCATGTTATTCTGCTATAGTATCAATTTTATGATAACAAATGTGCTTAAATGTCTTTAAATCTTTTGTTTAATACTTTTGCTAAATATAAATTAATATAAGATAGCAGTATGTAAATGATAAATTGAAGTAATTATAATTTTATTATATATTAGAATGTATAAAAAAAATAATATGTGTGAGAGATTGGTAATCTGATAATCTAAAAATTGGTGTGTTTGGAAAATAGAAAAACTTAGAATTTAAAATTAACGATAATACACCATAAGCGCCTCTAACGGAGAATCGTTGAACCATTTTGACATGTGAATACTAAACAGTGCGTCTTACAGAAATGCTGAACGGACGAAATGTATATTTCCTGTATATGTGCAGCTTCAGAAAAGAGTCCTCTATTATAATATTATTGAAAAAGTCATAGAATTGTCGGATAAAGAAGAAATTTGATAAGATGTGACTTCGAACAGCCATCTTATTTGTTGACATGAGCTTTTGAAAATTCCAACTTTGTCAATGTGTGATATTTGCCAGTGTTCAAAGAAACTATGCAACCATGTGGTATAGAGCGTACCCATGAGAACTTGATTTTTGCAACTATGAAGACGGAAAATGTAAACACATGATTTATGACCGAAGGAGTCTGTTCCTTTAATCCACGAAGAAATATATGTTAGGCGTTGATCGCAATCTTGCCGCTCTATCCGTTCTATTTTGTTTCTTTCTTCTTAGGTAAATTTCGAAACTTTCGGTAGAAGCATGCAATTATTATTTCGATTAATGACATCAGCCGGTTGGAACGACGTCTTAGAGTCTCTGATGGTACAACCACCAGATTGCGATCCGACTCCGACTAGCCGACAAATGAACGGAAATTGCGGATACCCTCTCTTGGCAATAACTTACTTTACTTCCTTTATCATAATCAGTTACATGATCGTTATCAATATGTATATCGCCATCATTCTTGAAAACTTTAATCAGGCCCATCAAGAAGAAGAGATTGGTATCGTCGAGGATGATTTAGAAATGTTCTACATCCGATGGTCCAAGTAAGGAACTACGTATTACTATCATTTTTATTTGTAGCATATTCAGGGCCGTCGCGTGGAGGGCCGCAACTGAACCACACAGGGGCGACTAATTAAAAGTCTGCCATTTTAAGTATAATATAATTTTTTTTAGGATTCAAGGAATCTCATTGTACCATAGGATTATTAGAAAATTAATTATTGCGAATAAGTTTAACAATTATGATAGTTTTTTACAGAGGTAAATTCATAGCCTGGTACATTATTGTATTTATAAGTCTAGTACAGCGTTACGTTGTATAGTCTCGCGTTGTATTACCACACCTTGTACAGCCTTACGTTTTATAGTCTCGCGTTATATCACCACGCGCTGTACTATTTTGTACATACTCCCTCGCGTTATATCACCATGCATCCTGTAATCTTGCACCTACCTCATATTTTTCCTCAGTTCTCCAAAATTCTCCCCATCATTGTAAATTGTAATTAAAGACTCCAACGTTTGACAAGCGGAAAAGCGCGGTTCTTTTAAAATTAGTGACACAAAGGTAGTTCGTATGCACGCGACGGCTCTGAGTAAAGTAGCCTGAATGGTTTAGTAACGATAGAAATAATATTATAGTAATACCGTGTAATCATGGTTGGTCCGTAGGTATGATCCGCACGCAACACAGTTCATAAACTTTTCGCAATTAAGTGATTTCATAGCGAGCCTAGACCCACCATTAGGAATATCGAAGCCCAACATGGTTGCGTTGGTTAGCTTCAATCTTCCTATCGCTAAGGGTAATAAGATTCATTGTCTGGACATTCTGCACGCACTTGTCAAGCACGTTCTTGGACACGTCGAGGAGTCCGAGGATTTCCGAAAATTACAGGAACAGATGGACATCAAGTTCAAGAAACAATTTCCTACTCGTAAAGAACTTGAAATTGTTTCTTCAACGAGAATGTGGAAACGTCAGGATAAAGCTGCTAGATTGATTCAACGTTCTATCAGAGATTATATAGCGTGAGTATACTTATATTTCTCTTATGTAATCAATTTCGAAACATCAACGAACTCATATAATTCTACCACATAGACCTACTATAAAGAACCATTATAACTTCAAGCTTACCTTAACAAGGTCAAGGGTCCTACATGTGCATGAAAATGCCCATTGAGCAGGTTGCGTTTCAAAATTCGAGCCTACTCTACTAGGCATTGTAGGTAGCGAACAGACATTTTTATATATGTATCTACCGCAATAGCATGTAGGTGTTGTATCTGTCAGATTTATGTTGTCAGGTGTTTGATGTTTCGAAATTCAGTTGCAACGTAATTACGCTGCGAGTTATTAACAAAAATTGTATGATGATTCAGGGCGAAGAAAGAACGTGAAAGGGTTGCCCAAGAGGTGGACTCACAGACCCAAACGTCAAGTCCTGGTGTTGGGAATGAGGGTAGGGGTGGGGGTGGATGGAGTGGCAAAGTATCGGCTTTTTTGCATGTACATAGAGGTAGCCGTGCCAGTAGCCGCAAGTCCTCGAGGGCCAGCGACGCCAGCGATTTCAGCGAGCTCGGTGCCGCTTCGGCATGGCTTTTTCCAAATTTGCCTCTGCTGTTGCTCTCCGGCGCCACCGGTACTCATGAGGACCTGCCTCCTCCTGCTCTGACCGTATCCCGTCCCTCACCAACCACCGAACAGCAATCATTTGTCGGTTCCTCTATTGCTAGTGCTACTTCCTCTGATCTACACGCCAGGTTTGCGCTTCTACTACTCTTATATCGGCAGTGCGTTAAAAAATTATAGACACCTTTCTTATACCATTTATATCAGTTATGCATACGATAGACTACGTTCAAAATAACTGTGTGGTGGATTTATATTTTGTGACGCACTGTATTGTACACATTGATCAGTTTAACAGAATCATTATGAAATGGTTTATAATTGTTAGATCGATCGCGGGACCGACCCTCGGCCGACAAGATGCCGTTGAAAGTTATCCCGACGAGGAAGTTCCAAGTCTTCCTACGAAGCGCAGATCACTTCCACCGAGCGTTACAACGCTCTCTCTGAACACGTTACATCGCGATATCAAAGAAGCATTTAGCAGACGTTGCGGTAGCCTTCGAAAGAAACATCAACCAGCTCCTGAACCAGCTCCGCTGCCAATCGAATCTACCGACGTAAGCATACTTGTCACGGAACCCAGTCCAGAGAATTCAGCGCCACCCTCGAGACCAGCACTCCTTAGACGACAATCCGCCGCTACGGTTGTACACGTTCTCGTTCACAGAGAGAGCGAAGAATATCGTGACACGCAACCCGACAATGCTAGTTGATCTTAGACCATTTGAACACACGCTCAACACCCTTTCGAGAAAGAGAACGAACGAACAAATATCACGTGTAAAACGAGAGGCTAGGCTGAAAGCCGCCAAAAGTTTTGTTATCGCGTTACGGTAACCTCGATACTTAATCCGGTTCCTTCTCCTCTCCCCCTTTCTTTGACGTGGTTGCCTTATCTCATCATCATCTGATATCTAATTGGCTAAACTTCCGAAGACCTCCATTGAAATTTTTAATAGCTTCATTTTCTATGAAAATAACGTCTGCGAGAAGGAACTCGAATCAAATCTTTTTACCACTTTTTTGTCACTACCTTACCGATAAGGTCAAAATATTGCAACGTTACAAATACTTTTCTGCAATTTGTAATTTATTCATTGATTGTTTAAATCTGACTGCTATTAGCCACTAGTTTAACTTAGTTTGTTATTTATTTATAATGTATATAGTTTGTTATTTATTATTTATTAATTAATTGTTATTTATTGTTTATTTATAGCAGGGTAGTTGAAACAAATTTTAAGTATACCAAGAATTTTCCATTCTTTTATCGATAAGGTAGGAGTGGTAAAAAAGAGTGATGTTGAATATACCCGATTGAACTAGAATCCCTCACGTAAACGTTATTTTTAAAAGTGAAACGACGTTTCTACGCAAAATAAAGCTACGAAAAAAATTTCAGACAAATCAGTGAGATTTTCAGAAGTACAGCCAAGTAATCTAATCTTAATCCTTTGACTGTTACCATTTTAGAACATTTCAAAAGGATTTTCGCTTCGAGTCAATATACTTGACCATTGTTTCTTATGATCTCTACACTTTGTAACTTTATAAAACGTATTTTATTCTTATATTTCGATTTTATCTGAGCGAATACACGAGTAAATTTGTTCTTCTTCTTAGAGAAAGCAACGTCTCCGGTAGCCATTTTGATTCTAGCGGATAACCTTTATCCTTTTCGAGGTTGTCTTTTCGACGAGCTTATGTCTTTTCCTTCCGCGGTAAAGGTACATTCTGAAACGAAAGTATAGCTCGAGTTATTGAAAATTCTTCTACCACGATTTAAAAAGCGATTGGACCAATTTAACGAGATATATGCTTGAACTCCGATCCCTTTTTCACTCGAATCACTGATTAGATCCACGAATCTACTCGCTACTTTAAAGAGAAATTAATAATAGTTACATGAACATAGAGAATAATACTGCCTCGAATAGAATAGATTTTTAATTTGTAATTGTTTTGAAGGAAAAATACGAGAAGGACAAGGAAAAGAGAGGGAAAGAGAAGATGGAAAGAGGAAAACTACGCGCGAATTTTTAAAAATAAAAAAAAATAATGATGAGAGATGAACGGTTACGTTATATAACGATGTTATCACTGTTTCTTCACATTTTTAAAGGAAACGTAGCTTACTAGTGTCGCTGTTGACTTCCTGTGCGATGCCAGTTACGAATAAACGTAGAACATAAATGTACGTGGAGTTCGGCTTAACCGAAATTATCGACATTACAGTATTCCTAATACGTAATGAGGTTACATGCTTATATTATGGCGTACTTACGTACAATTTTGTGAAATTCGTCCTGTACCTTCTAGAAAGAAAGCCTTTCTCTTCTGGACACGTTTCGATGGTTACTAATACTGTAGACTCTCCTTATATGGCCACCGTTAATGGAACATTCTTTTTGTAAATCGTTATACATATAGTATAGAACACACTGACATACAATTTTGTAGCGTTGTAACACGTGGTAATATGACGTAATAATTTCTATATTTCTGAACTTGAATATTTGAAAATTTCTGTACCTCCCAATCTGATAATTTTGTGAATATAATTACAGAGCTTGTCAATTTAAAAATTTTAGTTTGTCAGTTTAAAAATTTTAAAGCTTGTTAATTAAAAAATTTTTAAGTTTCTAGGTTTCTCAATTTATAAATTTAAAAACTTACAGATTTATAAATTGCTTAATTTGAAAATTTGAAAGTTAGCAAATTTAGGAATGTACGAATTTCTCAAATTAAATTTTGTAAATTTGAATATTTGTAAGTCTGTAAATTTGAAAGTTTGAAAATTTGGCAGCGCGGTAATATAGCGAGAGTCTGCTGTATATACGTTAATTAGCTCAGTGATCGATATTAAGCTTTCCATTTACATCGCATTTACCAGTACAGTCAATATTTTCTTCTTAATTATATCTAAGTAAACATATGCGTTTCTTCGTTTACTCTTGCACAAATTAAATAAGAATAAACAATCACTCACAAATTTTTACTAGTTCTAATAACAAATACGGCACAATTTTATACATTTTTTTCTATCAAATGGAAAACGTGAAGTCGATCGCCAGTGAGCAACAAAGTAATAAATCTGTTAATAATAGTATATTAATATTGTTGATTATTATCGTTGATATTATTGGACGCTGGATCATGTTCAGAAGAATTGGCTCAGTCCTTAAATGTTTTTCGCGTATGTTTTAAAAACAGAATGAATTAATTTGACACGTTATACGTATAATTGCACATATCGCGTAACAAAAAATAAATAATGGCTGTTGCTTTCGGAAACAAGGAAAATACAAAAATACCACGAATTTTGTATTTGTACAATTTTGCTTATTTTCTGTATTGTTTAGGGCGTCCATCATTCACGTGTTCTTTGAACACTAAAATGTTTTAAATGTTTTAAAAAAGTGAATGCACAACTCGTTTTGGCTCTGGGGTCCAGATACATATACTCGTCTTCGAAGAAGAAACATAATTAACAAATCTGACTGTTACATTGTTATAGAAATTGAATCAATCTATCATATAGGATAAAGTGTTTCATCTTTAAAATAAGATTATAGGTAACAAGACGCAGAAACACGTGTCAAAAGCTGTACTTCCAAAAACAGTACAAATAGATTATTTAATTCTTATTCATTCGATTATTAACTGCAAAACATCTTCAACCCTTTGCGCTTCAAATATGCCCGTCCCTTTCCCCATTATTGAAACTATAATAACGTTATACATATATTGCACATATACGTAGTACCGAATGCCTAAACAAAATGGTGATATATAGAAAGACTAGCATAAACTTTTCGATTTAGTAGTCAAGTTTAATTTATCATTGTTTCGTTATATATTCCATATTATTATAATATTTAGTACTTTAAATGATATTCGTACATTTTGTCTGAATTAATTTGGAGGTACTAAAATTTTAATTAATTTTAAAGTATTTCGTGCAAACATATCAAATTTAATTGCATTATACCATCGTGTAGACCTGATTTAGTATACTCATATCCCTATCACCCCTATATTCTTTTAACTTCGTGTATTTTTCTGTTTGAACATTTATGGCTTTTCAAAAAATCGTCACCTCTAGGAAATGTGTTTTAAAACAATGATGACGCATTTGTGCCAGTGAAAGTACGGTACAGATTCGTGAAAATGGCATACATTAGTGTAGGATCGAATTAAAGAGGAACTAGAACGTTTTTATTTCGGAATTATGATTTTACTAATAGATTGTTCGGGGCACCGCCATTTTGGGATAACTCTGGGCCTTAGGAAATTTTAATGCGACTCTGCAGTCGTCAATGAGTAGATAGGTCAGTAGGTTTAATGTTAGATAACAATGAATTGTAACAATTGGATGTCCTTCTCATATATCACCATTTCCGCTAAGAAAACATGCTTGGTAAAATTTCAAATTTCTTTCAGTTTGCACTTAATTAATTGAAACGATTCATTTTTTAAGAAATCGAAGCGCAAATGGTTAAGATAATTCAACAAACATCCATTGTATCTAATCTTCGGTGACGAGTAGTATGGTGCCGCATAAAACTATACAAGGTATTCCAAAAGATTGTATGACCCAAAAATTGTCAAGTGATTCGAGCTGCAAAGAAAGATGCTACACGTGTAAAAATATGTATATAATTTTCACGTTAAACATATGCACATAAACAAGTAATTCGATTAAATGTTAAATTAAATTTTGTCGGAAAATGCAACAAAGCCATGAAGAAATACGTGTCATAAACAGCTATACATATAACATGAAACTAAAAACTGCGAGATTTACGGGAAAAAAAGAATAGGAAAGGGAAAGAAAGTGGTGAGAGGATGAGAGAATACAAAGAAAAAAAACGAGGACAAAAAGAGAGAAAGGAACAACGAATTTTGTAGTAATTAGTTACATTTTTACTGTAACCTTATCAGTCCGTCTTTAGTTGTTTATTTAGTATTATAGATCTTTCATATAAGAACACAAAACTTATTGATTTAGATAACGATAGATTTTCATCTTAACCTTTTTCAATTTTCCTTTTCACGAATAATTATTGCCATTAACACGCCACGACCTCTTGTCGACCTCTAGTGCCTATTAGAAAAACGATTGTGAGTTAATATACATATACAGAAGTATAAACATGTATATTAGATTTTCATATTAAAAATATTCGTACGAGGAAACGGTACGAGTTAAATTTATGCAAATCTCTTGCTAGAACGTACGGTGTACGTTACTTTTAGAGTTTTAGCATTTGATGCTTAATGCTTGGATAAATCTGTTTTTCGCGTGTTAATTACAAGGTACATAGCATCGAGGATCATGAGGAAAGAAAAAGGAGAAAAAAAAATGTTAATGAATCAAACGAATAGAAAGCAACCAAGGGCAAAATTGAATATTTTGAAAACAAATCCAATTACGAAATGTGATTTTTGCAGGACACGAGGCGTAAATGTATGCATCATGTCAATTAAAGGCATAAATATATTGTACTTAATTCGTAATTGATGTGTTTACACGCGATACGTCTAGATACTATACGTACTTATAAATATACCAAAATACAAGAGACTGGACATACACTCGGCTGCAACGTTGATTTCCTTTGGATAAAAACAAATGTAGGACAAAAGAACCTTCTACCACTTGCTTTGACAATTACAGATTAAAGTTTACTAAAAATTCCCAAATTTTAACATTTATACCTTTGAAAAAACTTGTAAGTTAATCAATTTAGAAATGAAATCATTTCGAGCTTAAATTTTAAAATTTAAAAAACATTTTACGTTTCAAAATACATTTTTGTATATGCTTAATCTATCAATTATTGTACCTCATAATTTCGTATACTTTTATATTTGTGGGACTGTACGTATTGAAGCGAGTGGTGGGGCCTCTTTCCCCTACGTTGCCATTTTTCCTAGGGAAGTCTACGTGCTCGCTAGTGTACATGACCTTGCTATCCTAAATACTTGAGGATAGTGAAATTCCAAAAAAATTGTACAATCACGCTCGGGTATCCCGCGGGAACCCGAAAATTTTTTAGATTATAGCTTTTCTGCGCATTTTTTCTGCGTGTCTGCGTGCTGCGTGCGTGTGTGTGAATAAAATTCGATAGGATAACGTCTGCTCAAAATGCCTACACATATTTAAACACACTGTCAGGATGCACTTGAATAATTATTCATTATTATTGCAATTTATAGCTTTTTTCTTTGAATGCTGGCACGTACGATTAAACATTTAGTTCGTCGTTCGTTCCAGTTGATTTGACATTTCTCACGTTTTTTGATAAAAATAATCAAAGTGACAATATTGTTCACGCAATATAATACAATAATATAAAAGAAATTGAATGTCCTATCGTTCGAGTGAAAAGAAAAAAGCGTTAAATTACGAGAAAAAAATTATTAATAAATAATGATAAATGATAAACACTTATTGGTACAGGGTCAACGACAATCGAAATCGTGAAAGCAATTGTATAGCTTTTTTCTTTTCTTCTACGTTTTGCGAGATTTGCTTTTCACTAACTTAATATAACTATTTCAAAATAATTATCGTTTATCCTTAACGGTGAATATTCTATCGTTAATAATTAATAATTTCGATTTTAGCTTAGTATCGAAATTATTATACCATTAGAAATTTACCGTAGCTGTGAGAAAGTATAAGTTTAACGTTTAAACATCTGACAATGATAACAATATAAGAATAATGAGAAGAATGAAAATGGCGGAAAGGAGAATAGATATAGAAGGAGCAGGCAAACAGACAGAGCAGAAAATATTACATTAGCGTTGCAATGATTCGTCGGATAAAGAAAATTTAACAGGAAGAGCAGTGAAACGTTCCTTTAGATCAAACTTGTAAATAGATTAATGATCCTCGTTAGTCTGCAAAAACGACCGTTTTGTCACATAAATTTATAAAGAAAGACTCAAGCATTGTTCTTCCATACATGTATTAATTTCAATTAATTGATGTTTCGCGAGCATTTTGGTTTCAAGTAAAATTAATTCACATATTTATATTTAAAAATGTCTTTTCTTCTGTAATTTGTGATCTACTATTAATCAAATACATTTTTCCTTTGTGATAGCGACAATGCTTGATATAGTTTGTAAGGTAATATGAGCAAGCAAATACTAAATTTTAAAATATACAGTCTAATTAAATCTGATGTTATATTAAAAATACTAATAATATTAATAATAAACGAGGTGAATAATAAGAATGTTAACCATGTAAGGATGATATTATATAAATATTGCTAAAAAATAAATTGTGGAATTTATCAATTAAATTCGTCTAAATTTTGTAACATTATTCTTATATTAATTTCAATGAAATTTATAACGTTTCTCATTTGTTTATAATATGTTCTTGTAAAAATTTATTTAATGCGTATTTAATATTTTACATACAAGAACAATTAAATATATTAAACTATGTACAGAAATATAGTAAGCTATGTGCTATATCCTTCCCTAACAAATCTCTTTTACTTAGTTGAAACTCTAGTACGTTTGTTCCATGAAAAATTGGTGCCATAACTACGAGGTTTAGGACTGTTAATGTTTGGCTTCTGTATATAATAGTCCCATCCCATTTTTTCACAATGAGCAATAGCTTCCTTTTCCGTAGCAAAATCCACCTTAATATTTGACATGGGATCACCTCTACAGAGCAAGACACAGCATTAGTTAATGACTAATATGTAAGCTATAGATCTATATGCATTTACGATATATTCAAATTAACAATATATGCATAAAGTATATAATTTATAAACTGTGGATCTCTATATTTTGCAGCCAAATGTATAGTCTGCTCCAATATATCATAAATGCATCAACTCCTGCAGACTCCTAACAGTCAATGAGAATATTGTTTATACTTACGTTGATGTCCATCCTATGAGAGGATTTTCCCAACGTTCCCGTGTATCAAAGTCTATTTGCCAATAATTTATATTGTTTGTTCCAGATTGCATAGCATTTTTTGGAGGGCAATAAATACGAACTCTACGAGTTTTTATATGTTCTTCTGGAATACCTGAAGCCAATCCAACATCCTCCACCGAAGATACTGTAATTGTATCTTTCATAGCATCCCGATATACCTGTTCCTCTTTATCCATGAATTCAACCTGATTATCTTTAGGCAATGTCAAACTCGTATTATTTGCTTGGTCTTTGCTAGAACTACTAGCAAATCTTTTTATTAAGCTAAAAATTGAAACATAATATAATTACAGACTTCGAGTTACATACAATTCTAAAATTATAACTACCTAAAATTTTCAAAAGATGGAATTAAAGCTTACCTAAAACATGTTCTAATATCATTACTACTTCGAATCGCAGAAAAACCACGACATGCCATTTTCGATATCAAAGGGTTAATTTTATCTGCCTTAAATTACAGCTGTTATGAACAGTTAGACAACGAAGTTATTCGTTCCATAGAAGATCATGATCATCTAATGACGAACTTTTGTTTATTCTGCGCATATCGACCCTGATTGGTTCAAATACACTTTGTAACCAAGAGCAACGAGCATGCGCATGTGCGTTATTCGTGATACTGAGCGTATATAACCGGTGGTTTTCTTCTTTTATAGACTTCGTATATCATCAATCCTTTTCTTTAATTGCATATCTTTGTCCACCGTATATATAACTATTAAAATGAGAAGTATGGTAGTAGCATTAACAACTGAAGGTAGCGGAGTTGCGCGAATTGAGAATGTTTCTCATGGAACGGAATACAAATACTACGATTTGTCATCAATACGCATGCGCTAATGTTATGGTTATGTTAAGATTGTATATTCAATATACTTCTATCACGTGTATTTATGTTGACAACTAAATCAGTTTCTTGTACCAATTTTGTTGATTCTGGCACAAAACATACTGTTACTTAATAATTAAAATTGTTCGTACTCTTACTTATTTTACTGTATTACTAAACATTTTGGTTAAAGTGATAATTACTTTGTTTGTTATTTTACTATATTTAAAATGCCTGTCGATCAAAGACGAATTAATGGCCCAGAAGTAACTGTACCGTATCATATTTACCCTAATATCGACACTAAAAGTGACGAAAAAAAATATGATCCCAATAATAGAAGCGATAAACGCACCAACAGTGGAATTAGAAAAATATGTAAGATTATAGCCTATGTAAACTTGTATAGTATAAATAAAAGTAACTTAACATAAAAATATTTACTGTATCATCTCAATTAATAGAAGTAATCATTTACATCTTTTTACAGTTTTAAAAACAGGCGTAGTGAGTCAAGCAAAAGGTTCTGCATATATAGAAATGGGAGATACAAAAGTAGTTTGTTCAGTATTTGATCCTAGAGAAATTCCAAATAAAAATGGTTATTGTGTACAGGGAGAAATTTATTGCGAATTCAAGTTTGCTTCTTTCTCTTGTCGAAAACGAAAAATTCATCAACAAAATGCAGAAGAAAAGCAATACAGTTTGATTTTGCAAAGGGCTTTGGAACCAGCTGTTTGTTTGGTAAATAAATGTTTATCCATGTGTTCTCTTTTTTTTTTACACAATATGAAATAAATATTGTGAAATATTATTTCATAAAATTATCTCCTTTCAAAATAAACTTCATTTAATCACTGAACAGTAAGAAGTTTCTTCTATTGTTTGTTGATTCTGATAATTAATTCTTTTTTTTATTCTATCATTAATACTTAACTTTTTAACCCCTTTCAGTGGTAAACACTATTTTGTTATAAATTGTTTAGTTTTTAGTATACTTTTGATTCCAGATATTCTTTACATTTGTTTTTAATAATAAAAAGTGGAAATTTCAATTAAAACTTATACTTAAAATAAAAACATGATGTTCTTTTTTCAGCATGAATTTCCTAATTTTCAAGTAGACGTATATGCAATGGTCTTAGATAATGCTGGATCTGCTTTAGCTGCTGCAATCACGGCTGCTAGCACTGCCTTAGCTAGTGCAGGTGTACCTATGTTTGGTTTAGTCACAGCTTCCACTATTGTACGTGACATCAATAACAAAATTAAATCACAGCTATTTTATTTTATCCATTAATGTACTTAAAATTGCAGGGTATATATGGTGATTGTTTTTTAATGGATCCTACGGATACGGAAGAAACAATGTGTAATACAACATCTGACACTAAAGATAATTTCAATCACGGAATAATTACGCTAGCTAGCCTTCCACAGCATGGCCAAGTTTCTGAAGTATTTTTAATTGGAGACATCGATACAGATTCTATTATGCGTGCGACAGATATTTTAACCGCGAATAACAAAGATATTTGTCCTGTAGTTCAACAGTGTTTAGTAAAGACTATTATGAAACTGCATAGTTGAACAAATAAAACAAAATATTTGATCAAACAGCATTTTCTTATTGCATTTAAATATATATTTTTATAATACAAAATTTGTATAATTTTTATATTTATATAGTTTTCACTGTTTCTATAATGATTATTTCATGTTACAATATATCAAAATGCAGTTTTTTTTTACAAAATTACTAACGTGTCAAGAATGCAAATAGTATATGCATAAACTATCTTAAGAATGGTTAGGTTCATTCTAAATCTAACTTCTTCCATTTTTCCTATAACTTGCAGATAATAAAATATTCATTGCTCTAACTATTTCTATACATTCACAGGAACGTCATCGCGCTTTACGCATCAGATATGATAGAAGTATTTGAAACTAAATAACGCTTATTTTATATAAATACATATAAATTAAAAACAAATTCTACCCCTCGATCAAGGCACCACATTATCGAGAAGACACATTTTTTTCAAAGTGGTCAGCATTCTTTCATGTTGCCCTATGAGAAAAAACGTTAAAATCGTATTTTTGAAAATTAATTAATTTTAATTAAATAAATGGTTCAATCGTTTCTTAAAAATGATTTTCATAAGAAATTCTTTAATTTATATAATTTAGTAAAATATCAGTAATTTTATACTTTCGATACCAAAGAAGTCAAAATAAGAACTAAAAAATTCCTTACCTAGATTTTATCTTTGTAAAGCAGAACACTGATATATAAAAAATGAGGTCACTGTTTTTTGAAACTTTTTAAAATTGGATAGATATTGTCAAATGCCTCATAAATCTCTTGTCGAACTTTTGCCCCTGTTTAAACAATAATAAATAATAAACTTGAATACGTAAATATAAATATATATATTTTTTTTAAATATACACAAGATGCAATATTTACCTGTTAAAACCACTTTTCCTGATACAAATATAAGTAGAACAATTCTAGGTTTAACCATTCTATATATCAATCCAGGGAACAACTCTGGTTCATATGAGGAGAACTGTCCATGGGTGAGTACCAAACCCTCCAGCCTAATTGGAAATTTTACATCGCAACTTCCTACCATATTTTGTATTTTAAAATCCAGGAATTTTGCCTTTACCCAAAATAAATAAAACTTATGATAATCAATTACTAATTAATAATGAATCTAAAAATATTTACTAACCGGGAAACCAAGCTTCTGTATAATTCTGGCATACTTTCTTGCAGCCAACCGAGAATCCTCTTCACTTTTTGCTCCGGTGCAAACCATTTTTCCACTACTAAATATTAAAGCTGTAGTTCTCGGTTCTCTTATCCTCATAATGACTGCAGCAAATCTCTTTGGATTATACTCTGCATTTCTTGCGTGAAGAGCAATTTTTTTTAAATCTAATTTACAATTTAAATTAACTGTAGAGACAATATTCCTGCAATATTAGAAAACGTAATGATTATGTATTTTCTAAATTAAATTATTCTTGACTTACTGAAGTTGCGGTAATATTCCTGGATCTGCTGAAGCTGGTGTCATAGGCGTCATTGGACCAGGAGTAGATGGTCCTATTGATGGTGGTGCTATATGATTAGTATTTTGTACTAATGGTGACATCATATTTTGCTGTAAGGAAAACATTTTTTGTAAACATAGTATAAATTATAATAATAATTAAATATATTCTTATTTTATATAATCTTACGGGTGTTTGTGGCTGCATAAGGCTCTGAGGTGTTGCGAACGTAGGTGTTGTTGTGTATGCATGCATAGTCTTTTGTGGTGTTCCGAGCATAAGCATATTTGGGCTCATGGCATGCAGTTGTTGCAACTGATACTGTTGTTGTTGTTGTTGCTGTTGTTGTGGTTGTTGTTGCTGTTGTTGCTGTGATTGTTGTTGCTGCTGTTGTTGTTGCAACGCATTGGGTAAAATTTGTTGATCCTCTTCTGGTTGATGTAAAGGAGTTCCTATGCTGGGTATACTAAACCCGGGACTTGGTAACATCTGATCCATTTTGTCTTTTTTTTTTTACAATATAAATAAATTAAACTGCAATACTGTTTTAATAATATACAATTAAACAAATAACTTTTAAGAAACTGTAACTTCGTAACGGAGTATTGTAATTTCAATTATGCCCATAGTTTAAGAAAACGTTTCATTAATAACATTTGTAGGTTACAGTTGAAACGTGAAATTTTTATTTCCACAGATACAGAAAACATTAACAAACACACTTTTTAAATAAAAATAAATATAAATATTTATTGAATGTTAATGCTCGTTTTTATTTTTTATCCATTATGTAGTCCTTGTTTGTTTACAACTATACTTTAAAAATTGCCATAGACTCGTAAAAAGTAAGATAAACTACTTTGTTATACCATAAATAAAATATTGTTATAAGGATATCTTTCAACAACAGGGCGATCATTACGGTTGCTAAGAAGTCATTTGTGCAAAAATGTTGTTTCGCACTTATGAGCAATAATTAAATAATTATCCATTTTATGCAATAAAAAAACACGTAACATTTACAAGAAATTATTAAACAACTATAGCGTTTTCGATACAAAATTTGATATGCTATTGTGAACTTGGCTTTAAATAGGGGAAACCCACATATTTATAGGAAAATCATAGCACGATTTGCAAATTTGAAATTTGAAGAACACAAATTTGGATCGATTTACTGTTATAAAAATGTAAAATTTAATACGAAAACTTTAATGCAGACATTTTTAATAAGAAAAATATTACATTAACTTTAAAAAATGAAAATTAATTAAATGAGTGTAACAACAACGATCAATCTAGAAAATCGAGTCGCGAAGCGAAGAATCGTGTGATCAGGCGGCTAGAAATTTCGTGAACGCCAATAACGGGCTAGTGGTTCGCGAACGCCCGAATATAAATGTCGCTCTCGCGGCAGATTCATACCGAGACCTTTTTGGAGAGAACGAAAAATGTTTCCTACAATTTCCTTGAGATTCCTGGGATTCCGCTACGATTTCCTACGATTCCTACATGAGTTATTTTATAATTCTTTCATTAACTTTTAAATTAGGCATCAATTATTGTTATATTTGACTGTCTTTTAAACAAAGTGAAGGTAACTTTTTTGATCCAGTTTTAAGATTTTCTATATCACGTTGCAGCAAATATTTTTGTTGCAGTTGATTATGAAGAATATTTTCAAGCTTAATTATGTCAGTTTTATAGTCTAGTTCTATTTCTAACATATTTTCCTATAACAAAAAGTAACATTGTACTTTGAATACTATTCAATTAGCATGTTTTGGTATATAAACATAATTATTTTCTTACTTCTGGAATTAAGGTATGTTTTAAGTTTCTTCTGAGTTGAGTTTTTTCTTTTTCTAACACTGTCAATAAACTTAGTTTTTCAGTATTATCTCGAATTAAGCATTCTAAAACCATTGATGCCTTATTACAATTCCATTTAATACCTAAACAATCACAAAAGAATATTATTTAGTAAACATTTATTAAAATAATTCAATAGGAATTCATGTTATTTTTATTTACTTTTCATTTCTTTATTAAAAGTTTTCATCATTTTTCGTACATCCATTTTGGTATCATAAAGTAATCTTTGTAAAATAGTCTCATATAAATTAATTAGTGATACTTGTCGACCAAATTTCTGTATCATTTTTTCTTTTATATCTTCTTTCAGTTTTTTATTTTCTCTTTTCATGTATTTTAAATCTGATTTTATTCTTTTAAGGTGTGCTTCATTTTCTCTAAAAAACAAAAAAAAAACAAAAAAACAAAATACATAGATATTAATTTATGAATATTTATTCTTGTAAATTACTTAATATTGTTTTCACCATACTTGCGCTTTTTTTCTAAGCTGTGTGTTTCTTCTTGTAGTTCTCCAATTCTGTTATATAAATTTGATAATTCTGTCTTATTAAAAAGTACACAATTTTTAATTTCTTCTATGTCCCCAGAAGGTGATATATGTTGTAATTGATGAAGTTTTAATACAACTGTTGCGTCAATATCGTTTAATTTTTTTTGCTTTTTTAACTGTTGAAAGTAAAGAACAATGAAATTTTGTAGTAAGTAAATTGTTTTATAAATTATTATGTAAAATGTTTTAAAATACCATAAAATCTTCTAATTCTTCCTCACTGTTTTTTAAATTATTTTCGATAAATCTCGAATTTTTAGTATAGTTATCCAATTCTTTCTGTAATATTTCTATATCTTTCTGTTTCTCTTTAATCTGAAATTCGTATTCATATCGTCTTTCTCTCATAAAAAATGCATTATCATATAACTCTTTATCACACCCTGGTGGACATATACTTTCATCTAATGGAATATGTTCTGTTTCTGAATCTACTGTATCATCTGTATCTTCGGAACTAGTTTCAGATGATTGTGTAAATGTATCTGAAGAACCTAAAATTATAATTGAATCAATTCAGTTTTATATACAGTACAATTCAGTTAATTAATTGAAATTATTAGTAACAAAAACTGAAAATTAAAAAAGAATTTAATACCATCACGTTCCTTTACAGGAGTATATTTCTTTTTAAATATTTTTTGTAGAAAATCCTGGAATTTGTTTTCAGCTATGGTTTTAGTAAATTCAACTGTAATATCTTTAATTTTTAGCTGTAATTTTCGAATCTCTTCTTCTTTTGCTGCAATGTTAACGTTTGTGGTTTGTATCTGTAAAAATTAAATCATATAGTAATTGACATAAATTAATTGCTGTTTCCATATCTATGATGATAATACTTGTTGCTTTATTAGGGAAAACTCGTTGGATTTTTCATTAACTTTTTTTTCAAGTGCATGTTCAGTTTCTTCACATTCTTTTAAAATGATAAATTCTTCATAAAGTGTTAGTAAATGTAGATTCATGTATATACTTTGGTATATAACATCAAGTCTATACTCTTCTAATTCAGCTAGTTCATTCTCCAGTTGTTTATAGCTGATGTCAATAGAGCGTAAAATGCAATCCTGTTCGTATAACTTTCGCCACATTCGGCAACGTTTCATTTCTCGTTCCCATGCAGTTTGAGTGGACTCACTTGTGCTGAGATGATGAAGTAAATCAATGTGCGTAGATGAGTGATCTTTTATTTTTAGCTTTGAAGAGGAAACAAGAGTGGAGAGACTCTCCGTATCGTCGATAAACATTTTTAAATTACCACAATACAATACTTCATGTTCTAAATCAAAAGGATCCATTGAGTGATCTACAATTGACTGTCTTTGCTGTTTCACTTGCTCCATTTTTTCTGACATTGACATGTATCTTTCAAGCTGTAATAATATTATTTAAGAAATAATTTTTTATCCTACACTTGTAAGAATTTAAAACTCACCTCAAGATTGTGTTCAGGAAATTCAATATTAAAATTTATTTTTGGTGGATGTGGTAAAGGTTTTATACTTTTTGGTGGAAGTTCCATATGAATTTTTTTAAGAGTCTCAGACAATGCCATAACTTCTTTTTGCAATTTTTGCTTTTGTGATCGAACTGATTTTAATCTTGTATTGAAATCATCTCGCAAATGATGAAGCTGTAACAAATAATTACTGTAAAAATTATTACAATATTCGAATATATAAGTTCTGTATTTAATGTACCTTACGTCTGCAATCTAAAAGTTGTTTATATTTTGCAACTGCTGTTTCTTTTTTCTTCATTAAATTAAAACCTGTATTGGTCTTTAAATTAAATTCACCGATAGTTTCTTTCGCCTTTTCAATAAAAGCTGCATCTTCCAATGAACTCTTTGCTAAATCTGGTTTTTTTGCATATAGTTTTTTCCACTGTAAATGATATTTTTTTACATTGTGTGTACATCGTTAGAAAGAATTAACTTACTTCTTCTTGTCTATCCATCAATTTTCGTTTTAGTTCTTTGTATTTCACTATTATTTGCTTAATTTGCAATCCCAATCCAGATGATAAATCACTATAATCTTCAGCTAAAAGAACCTCTATGTCCTGTAGTTCTTCTTCATGTGACACATATTTTTCCATCGCAACCTCTTCGTGCATTATTCTACAATTGTATAATATACACATATATATAAAAAGAATCAAAAAGAAAAATAGACAGCAAAACTAAGAGATTTCGTCAGTAAGAGAACATACAAAAATGTTTTTCTCTGTACTATATTGTTATCCAACTTTTGATGCAAGTGTATTTCTTGAAACATAATTGTCAATTATAGAATTTGATACGAAATTTATATAAAAGGAAAATAAAAATACCTGCTTGTTCTTTGTTCCTTTTCATGTTGCTTCATTTTTTCAAAGCAGCTCAAAATATTTTCAAGATTCAATTTTAATTCTCGTAAAGAATACACTCTTTTATTTTCATTTCTATTTTCAAATGTTATCAAATACTTTTAGTTAAATGCAATTTAATATATTTTACGAAAGAAAGAACTTACAGTATATAACAAACTGCAAAAGGTAAACCAGTAATGGGCATAAAAAAATAATTCATAAGTTTTTGTAATTGTAGTTTACTTTTCTCCACTTGAAATTCTAACTTTGCCATGGTTAAAGTTATATTTGCTTTTAATTGTTGTTTTAAATCTTCTGTTATTCTGGGATCTAATTCAAACTGTAATATTTGCTGCGATGGCAGAAGATTTTTATTTCTAGTTTTAAAAAAGGAATATTATAATTTATTACCATTATTTACAGAAAAAGTACGTATTTATTGATATTTATTTTTCTAAAAATATATTGTACCGAATAGTAATTGCAACATATTCTTCACTTAAATCACGTATAATTTTAAGAATTTCTTTCTTTTTCTTTTCTGCAAGAGAAATAATTCGGCTTTGCTCTTTTTGTGTAATTACTTGTTCCAAATTTGGATGCTCAGGATCTTCAATATCTTCGATACTCTTAGGCTATATTTAGATAAACGATATCAATTATTTTATTTTATTTATTCGGTTTGAAGATATTAATTAAAAAGCTAACTTACCAAATCAGTAGGCTGTTCTGGTTCTGGTATTTCAATACTTTCGTAAGATATGTCATCATTAATGTTAAAAGAAAATATATTTCCATCATGACCACACGTTAACAACATTTTTTTATCGTAACTAAATAAAATTTTAGACATATGTCCATTATAATAATCGTGTACCGGCAAAATCCAATAATCTGAAAAATCTAGCGGGTCTTCTTTATTTATTTTACTAATATAAAGCTCCCCATACTGTGTTCCCAAAATTAAATACTCCTTGTTTTTGCTGAAAGAAGTATTTCTGTTATTTTATATACTTTTTGTTTTTCTCTTTCAAATACATTCACATTGTCATACTAATAAAGAAACTTATGGATTTCTGTATCTATTGCGTTTTCAATTATTCTGCTTATAAACGGTTTATTTTGTATTTTCTTTCCAGATAGTGGACGCGGATATTCATAAACATATCCTGCATCGAAATCAGCCATAAATAACCATACGTTCCCATTGATACCATATTCTGCTACCAAAACTTTATTTGGAATTTCTGGAATATAAATTTCTGGGAGAATCATCTCTTCTTCTTCAACTTCCACTGAAAAATAAATTATAATAATTAACTCTAAATTTCGACTTGTAAAACAGACTTAAAAATAAATTATTACTGAGAAATGCTTCTTCATCAATTGCAATATGTGGATTCTCTCTCATTAGTTGTTCCATTTCTTTTCTCTTTTCCTCAATTTTTGTCTCTCTTCTTCGTTCATATTCTTGTCTAATAATTTCTCTTTGTATTGAAGATTTAACTGATTCAAATTTAAATGTTGCAGAAATACAATCGAGTTCATACGATGTAGTTGTATATAATTGAGGTACTGTAGGTAATTGAATTTCTACACAATTGCCTTTTAAACATCCAACTAATAAAGTTGCTTTCTATTTAATATGAATTAAAATAGTTATTTTTATTGTATTCCTTTAATATAAAATTATAACGTCTGTACATACTTGTTGTAGATTCCACGTCATACAAGTAACAGGTGATGGTACTTTTACATAACCAATAGGTTCAATTTTAGGATAAGTATCTGTAGAATGGATACAAAATGCAAAAATTGTAGCATCACTACTGCCTGTTACCAATACACTGAAAACAAATTATTTGTATTGATGACAGTATACTTATATAATTTATACAGAACATACCTACTAGTTGTATTTAAACACATTACAGTAATCGGTTTTGAATGTGGTTTCAAAACGTCAATTAGTCTTGTATTATTTCCTTTTAAGCTACTTTTGGAATTTGCTGTTTGAATCGATATCGTAATCATTCTAATAATACCACTTTCAAAAGCACATACAAGTGTCAAACCCGTTTTTTCAATCTAAACATTATTATAAGATAATATATGTTTTAATTTCTTGGATACAAATAGAAATATTTACCTTACACGGAAACCAAATTACTTGGCTTCCAATGTCATGAAATTTATGTTCAACATTTAATGTCTTTTCAATATAATCATAAATATGCAAATTGCCGCTTTTGTCAAGGGTAGCTATAAAAGATCCCCAATCTGCTGAGTCCATATCAACTATGGAGCCGGCATGACATGTGAAAATTTTTCTGTGTGTATGTTCTTTTCTACTAGTACAAAGATCGAGTAACCATAATCCGCCATTCCCATCCTACTAAAAATTTCTTTTATTATCAATATTACATTTTCATATTATTATATTTACCTGGGCATACCAATTTGATGCTTCTGGATTATTTGGCTCTTGTTTATGAATACACATAAGCATCGCATTTTCTTCTTCATTTGCAATTTCAAATTCATAAATTGGTTGAATTTCAAGAAACTGCTCTTCATCAGAAAGCTTAGCATGGTCTATTGTTTCATAAAACCAAAATCTGATCCATCCATCTGAACCTATGATATCAAAATCATGTAATATAAGTTTAAATCTTTTATCCATTATTTAACATAAATTATATTCTTACCAACTGAAATAATTTCTCCATTAACAAATTCAAATTGAGTAATAGGACCAGCATGTGCTGTCTCTTTACTTTTTCTACGTGCCTCAAGCTTAATTAAACTCTCATCCCACAAAAGAATGTTTCCCCATTCACATCCTGATATTACCTACGAGGTACATATGTTGTGTAATTTTTCATACTTATAACAAATTCCTTTAATAATTTCTTACCGTTTCATTTGGCATGGGATGAATTGCTAGAATATCAGAAATCTCTGTATTTCCAAATTTACCTATTTCACCTTTAAGTTTTAATCCAGTAAAAGTCTTGGATATTTTCCAAAATTTAATATGTCCTATTCCACTAGATGTTAAATGCCCCGGAATATATTTAGAAAAAGTTATGTTATATACATCTTGGACATAAGATTTACATTGTAAAATAATTTGTGATTCTTTCCAATTCCAAATGGAAACATAATAATCAGGTTCACCACCTTGAGATGCCAATAATAATCCATCTTGACTGTAATTAAACATAATTTTAGTCAATAATTTTAATTCAATATAATACTTTTACAGTTAAAAAATTATTTACCTGTATGTGGTGTATGAATAACATTTAGTCGTTCCTCCTTCTAAAGTGAGTACAGTTTCCATAGAAGGCCAACTATAAATAATAATCAAAGGATCGAAGCCATTTAATGCAACAGCAATATGTTCAAAAACAGGATTTTTCTAGCAAAAAAGTATATTTGTAAAAGTATTATATGAAAATATTGTTATATAAAACGCATTAATTTAAAAGAGATTGTAATATTAATTGAAAAAACAAATACTTACTGACAGATGACCAATACTTTGACCCAAGGATGCTTTTTTAAACCAAACCTTATTTTCTACTATGTTCATAATCTGAATCAAATTACCAGAAGCAAAGGCAACAGTATTCATATCAATTCTACAGAGATTGGAGTACTTTTGACAATTATATCCATAGGAATAACTGATAAATATTAAGAAATAATTGGACATTTACATTCTTCAATGTGTTGGTTTATCAATAATCGATATAAAAAAAGAGAGGAGTCAATGTAACATAGGTAATAACAAAGTAAAATAGTGAAGAAATGCAAAGAAACAACATGTGTATACATAAAAAGTTCTTTTTGATTGATAGCAATTCTTTTCCAACATGAATGTGGACAATTAAATTTTTGTTTCACTATTATATATGAAATATCTGAATCATATATAAAATTAACTTAGACCAGTTAAAGATTAAATACCAGTTAATTATAATAAAGTAAATAATAAAGAATTAACTACTATTACTATTATTCCTATATCAGAAAGAACTGATATAGAAACTAATTAAAGCAAAATGATTCATTTTGTTATTAAGGATACAAAAAACTTAATATGTCTTGAGATATAGTTCCATTTTCTGGTTTTCTGACCAGAGATGAATATTCTTCTACATAACTTGTTTCATTAGTGATGTTTCTGTCTTTTTCAGATTTAATTTCACCACCATCAGCCATATTGCTTTAAGAAGAGTTTAAAAACTCATAACAAGAAAAATGTAAATATATTTATATTTAAAAGTTTCGATAAAGTATATTTTATTTGAAATTGTATTAATTTCTTTCAGATAATATTGAAATAAACCAATTTTTTTATTAAATTTCTATTATTTGTTTCATAGATGATCATTCTCATCGAGAATTGGTTGGGAAATAATTCGTAACCAAGGGCAACACGCTTGCGTCTTTACGTATATACCTAGTGATCTTTGACTTTGTATGCTGCATCTCGCAAATCATCATTTGCGTATATTTATCCTAAATCATTCACTTTTCCCACCGTGTATATAATCAACTAACTAGTAAGGAACCTACTGAAGTTAGTCAAGTTGCGCGACATATGATGATCTGTCGTTGAACGAGTAACAGATCTTGCAGTGATTATTTTGTGATCTTGATAACCTCGGGGGCGGCAACAAATGTCACTCAATTGTATATATTCTCATTGATTATCAGTTGTCAAGTGCACAAATTCTAATATTGATTTATTATAAGTCAGTTTAACCATGGCAAGTAATTAATTCAATGTTATTAAATACATTTTACAATTATAAAGGTTATATCATATTTTTGCACAATTATTTATCAATTAAATGAAAGAAAATAAAAGGGCCCTAAATTTTATTTTATTTAAATGTATAGATTCGCTTCATCCTCATTCAGAATAGAGCTGGAAAAACGAGACTGGCAAAATGGTATATGAATTTTGATGATGATGAAAAACAAAAATTAATAGAGGAAGTTCATGCAGTGGTGACTGTACGAGATGCCAAGCATACTAACTTTGTTGAGGTAAATTTTATATGCTAAATTTAATTACTGTTATTATATATCCAATGCTTTTGCATTTCAGTTTCGTAACTTCAAGATTGTCTATAGAAGATATGCTGGTTTATATTTTTGCATTTGTGTTGACGTCAATGATAATAATCTGTGTTATTTAGAAGCGATACATAATTTCGTTGAAGTACTGAATGAATATTTTCACAATGTCTGTGAATTGGACCTTGTCTTTAACTTTTATAAGGTAATATTCAATTTTTAAACATCTATCATAATAATTTAAGTTCCTATTAAAAACATAAATTTTTTACAGGTATATACGGTTGTAGATGAAATGTTTCTAGCAGGTGAAATAAGAGAAACTAGTCAAACAAAAGTACTAAAACAACTTTTGATGTTAAATTCGTTAGAATAAAATTATTTTACTTAATTTAATTATACTGATTATATGTTATGTATGTTATGAATATATGACAGGTAAATTTCATCATGAACAACAAATTTTATATGTTTATTAATTGATCTGCATTCTAGTGATTTATTGGTGATAAGATATTATAATAATTTGACATACTTCTTGATTTGTTCATAATTATATGCTAATACATTTTATTATTTGATATTTTTATAAGATTACTTATAAGGATTTATTATTAAATCAATTTAGAAAAATATACCAAACAATTCTAGTATGTTCTGAACAGTTTCAAATGTATACCAAGTAATAAATGAAAAATTAAAACAGTGTTTACCTTTCATGTTTACTTTTCATTAAAATCAGAAAATACAAATTTGACAATATCATAGCATGTACAATAGTTTGCAGAGTAAAGAAAAAGTTGACACATAAAGCTTTTTAGCCTAGTGGTAAAGTGATTTTGCACTGATTAATAGTTTAATAATACCAGTCTAGGAATAAACTAAAATTATTTAAAAAAAAAAGAAAGAAAGAATTATTGAAATTGTAATCTTTCTTGATATATACAAATTTTCTTACAAATATCTCCCTTATAGTTTTCTATGAAAAAAACAATATTTAAGCATTTGGGAAATTAGAATTTCGTACTATAGATTTTTGAATGTTAGAATTTGAAACTTTCGAATTTTTGAAATAAATTATAAGTGAGCCGCGAAAAGTTACCATTTTCAAAATCACCATTTTGGCTCGTTATATTACTATAATCAGACAGGTTTAGTATACAATGACTTGGCTACAGTTAATTTATAATCTATCAAATTAAAAATCAATAAATAACTGGATTTGAAGATGTAAATTTTTTAATGATCCATTCGTACTGTCCTGACGTACAGTAATGATTCGTGTTCAGTTGAAATTTGATAATCGATTAATCGATTGCCGAGATTATCGAAATATACGTTTGACGGAAACTTCATTGAAGTTACAAATCACCTGCATATATACGTATAATTTCAGTGTCATATGTACAACATATTTAACAATTTATTTTTTTCTTGTCATATATAAACATTATTAAAAATAAATTATGTTTAATTTAATAGCCTAAACATCACCTATTAAATGTTTCAACAAAACTGATTATGTGTGTTTAATTTGTTTGTATTTACAACTTGAAGATAATAGTGTTATCAGAACTTTATGTAAAATAACGGTGTAAATTTCTGAAAAATATTTTTGTAACTTATGTAAGAAGGACGATCAAATACCTGATAAAACAGATGATGATACACAGAAGTTTTCTACTACAATGGATCTTGGTGGCAGTATTCATAGTTACAATAATTTATTTAAAAATAAAATTGAACTTTCTGGAGGATCACTACAAATTATTGCGTATGCGTTATAATAAACAAATAATTTTATGGATTTATGTTACCATAAGCTTCATCCTTTTAATATTTTGTTCTGTTGAAGGTGATGGAATAACATAGGTATCCTATCGTACTTGCAGACAATGCCATCACACAAGAACAAAACAGTATTCAAAGCGGACTTGAAGTCAACGAGCGCTCTTACAAATCAACATTCAATGAAATCATCATTATCTACAACAGGGTACCAAAAACAGCATCAACCAGCTTTGTAGGTTTAGTCTACGATCTGTGCAAACAGAACAAATATCATGTGTTACATATTAACGTTACCAATAATATGCACACTCTTACACTTGCTAATCAGGTAATTTTACATTTCTTATCATTTTTTTTTGCATTTTTATTTCTCTTAATTTGTGTAAAAATATTATAGATTCAGTTTGTAAATAATGTAACTGGATGGAATGCAAAAAAGCCAGCATTTTATCATGGACATATCGCATTCTTAGACTTTGAGAAGTAAGTAAACTAAAGTGTTTGTTATGCAAAAAATATGATTTGAACGCATGATTTTAGATTTGGTGTCCAACAAACGCCTTTGTATATAAATCTTCTACGTAAACCTTTAGATAGATTTGTTTCTTATTACTACTTTCTGAGGTATGGAGATAATTTCAGACCACATTTAATTAGGAAGAAGCACGGTGATACTAAGGTTTGTATGCAATAGTCATAATATACATTTGATATAGTGATGATATTTAATTTTGAAATTTTTTAGACTTTTGATGAATGTATCGATGCTGGACAACCAGATTGTGATCCTGATAATATGTGGTTACAAATACCGTTTTTATGTGGTCATGATCCTGCATGCTGGTAAAATAAAGAGAAAAAATAATTAAAGTATAAATTAGGACATTGTTTGAATTATTTTGTAATAAATAATTATTATGTAACAGGGAAATTGGGAATAGTTGGGCATTAGAAGAAGCAAAAAGAAATTTACAGAAACATTATCTTTTGGTAGGAGTAACAGAAGAATTAACAGAATTTGTAGAAACTTTGCAGATTGTGCTTCCACGATTTTTTAAAGGGGCCTATAATTCTTTTTTACACAGTAAGACGGAAAGAAAATAATTTAAATGATAAAGTTTCAAAATATTAATGGTTTATTCAATTTTAGGTAATAAATCACATTTACGCCAAACTACACAAAAAATTAATCCACGGCCTGAAACAATAGAGAAGATTCAAAAATCTGTTGTTTGGAAAATGGAAAATGAATTGTATAATTTTGCTTTAATGCATTTCCATGCAGTGAAAAAACGTCTTATAAATGCTTCACCTCAAGATATAAATCAGCGGTTTATGTATGAAAAAATACGTCCAAAATAAATTATCTTTGTTAAATAAGTTTTCCAAACTGTTTTTTTATAAAATTGAACAAAGCTCAAATTTGTAATACAGAAAATTGCAATTTACAAAATATACAAATTACAAAATAATTTATTCAATATGTTATTATTTATAACAAGTTCAAGATTTATTAATGGGTTTTAAGGCAAACATATAAACTGGATATAATCCACGTGGAAATTTATGTTGTTGTTCTTCTTTGATACAAATTAAATCAGATTCCTGAAAGATGCTGTGAAATTCAGACAGAGGTCGTGTCACAGATGAATCCTTTGTATCAATTTCTAATTTTGCGGAAGTTGTTACATTTTCTTTAATTATAATCAAACCATTAGATCTTAGACCAGTCCTGTATAAAAATTAAGCTCAATAATAAACGTTTATAGTTAATAACAGTGAATATGTACTTACGAACACCTCTTTAGGAATTCTATTAAGTGATCCTTCTTTAAATGACCCAAAACCCACTGACACCAAATAACATCATACTTCTTGGTTGTAAAGTCAAAATTTTGCAGTCCTTGAAACGTGACTTGATTAATTCAATATTTTTTGTATGGCTAATAAACCAATGAAACATTACCAATAGAATAATAGTTGCCAATTCTTGTAGAATAATTTTTCAAACATGTTTTAGCAACTTCTAGAAATTTTGGATTTTGTTCCACTAAATCAATGTATTTAAAATGATTTAATAATAAATTCTTTGTTATCCTTCCTATGCCTGCACCACAATCTAATGCAAATGTTTTTGACGGTGAAGTTTTTAACTGAAACAAATAAAAGTTTCATTGATAAAATATACTTTGAAAGACGTTAATTAACAATTACTTTTAAGTATCTAAAAGGTAATAATTACAACACATACTTCAAATAAAGATTTCAAAAATTTTGTCGAACCCTTTATATCAATTTGAGAAATAAATCCAAAGCCACCAAGCATTCCATCCACTGTAGGTGGAATATGTTCCCAATATTCAGCAGCCGCGGTATAAAATTCATTTTGTTCAACTATATTTTCTTCTTTTTCCATTTTTAACAATGACATTACATCCTACTAATTCAAGAATGATCAATCAAAACGAATAAGTCACATGTCTTAATATATTAATTTTTAAATAAATTAAAGGAAGATTAGCAAATTTACCAATTAACAAAAAATTGAAAATTAACAATTGTTCGACTGAAATAAATAATAACACATTTTACATTTTATCATCGATACCAATCGATACACAATAAGGTATCGACCTATCGTTCGTTTTATTTAATCGAAATATCGAAAAGAAATCGATTATTCATAAAAGTCAGTAGTCAGTACTTCGTTCAGGGAAAGATCATGCATAAAAAGTTAGATTACAGTGCGGCTAATTTCAGTAGGCTTCTCACCCAGTTAGTGTCATCCTACTACTATACGCTTATCACTTCGACGGCCATATACATGGTGGATAAAAATATGTATAAAAAGAGAAGAAATGATAAGATAGAATAAGATTATTAAATGGTAATTCGTGAGTCACATTCAAGTACCATCAGGTTCTCAAAAACTTCCTAATTTCCAAATTTTTTCATTGCTTATGACATGGATGTACTTGAAGGATGATATAGTACGTAATTGCGTATGCTAACTAAGCGCTATTTGATTGATAAATTTCAATTGTTAGTAACTCGATATACAGCAGTATGAATTAAAATTGGAAAAGGTACTTTTAAAATCAAATTCCACTTTTACTTATGCGATACCCTGTATGCAAGTATGGTTATGTTTCATACACGTAAACTAGATAAAAGATCACTGGGTATATACGGTCACGTTACGAAAATCGCAAGCGCGCATGCGTGTTGTTCTTAGTTACGAATTACCAACCGTGCTCGAACCAATCAGAGCTGACATGCGTAGAATGAATAAAAACTCGTCGGCTGATGAGTATGATTTTCCGAGGAACGATAATAAATTTTAAAGACATTTTACCACAAGGAAATATTATGTATAAAAAAGCTTTTATTTATTTATGGCACAAAAATTTAAACGTACAATTTTTAAGTAAACATTACATGGCATATAATTAAAATATATGGTATATGAGAATTGTACTTACTCGTCGGTTTGGTTAGAATAAAATCGATGTTAGTAGTTGGCAAGCAGTTCCGTTAGAATCATGGCAGAAGTACGCCTATATGATTCAACGATTTGTCGATTATGCGCTGAAGATAATGGAAATGGAGAATTACTTTACATGGGGGACGGCGATGATCCAGATTTGAGTTCCATGGTCAATCGGTACTTGCCACTCAAGGTATGAATCTTCAAAATATTAGACTTTAACTTGACTTCCTACTTTGTACACAAATACTACCTGACTCAAATGTTTGATGTTTCCTCCTAATGATACACGTTATATTATTTATTTTGTTTATAATAAGAAATTTTGTTATGTTATAACCAAACTTTTCATGACCGTGAAAAATTTCTAACTTCATTGGATATTTGAAAAGTAATTCGCTATTTATCTTGATATATAATTAATATTAAATATTTTTATATTAGTAAGTATTAATTATTATAGTAGTAAACATATACAGTTCTTATTTTCAATATCAATCTCTTCCTTAAGATAAATCTTGGTTTTAAATTTTTTATTTTCAGATCTTTAACATGATCTTATGTATTATAAGCATAATGAAAACAATAGATATAATAATTATTGGTTTTATTCAGAGGTTATGACTCTAAAATTGATTTGAAATATATATTTGAATTTTAGATTCGAGATGATGGCAAGTTACCTCGCACTATATGCCCTGGTTGCAACATACAACTGGAGGCAACAATACAGTTCTTCGAGTTACTGGTGGATGGTCAAAGAAAAATTCGTGAGATGTGGAAGCATCAAGTAGAACAGCAACGTAAAGCTGAACGAGAACGACTTCGTGCAGAGAAAGAAACAGATGTCATGGCAGAAACATCAGAATTAGATTATGTTTCACGATCAAACGATGAAGATCAATTTGAACAACAAATTATAATAAAAAGTAATATTTCATACTTGATTTATTTAATATATTTATCACCATATTATTCATATATGAATAATGTTTGAGCTTTCATAATCAATTGTCTATATTATAAAAAATTCTTGTATGTACTCGATTGGAAGTGGTTATTTTAATTGTATGAAATTAATGAAGTAATGAAGTATTGTGAAAATAATAGATGAGATTTATTAATAATTATTATTTGACAAATTTTTCAACAACTTTTATAAGGTATCAAATATGTTAAATATTTATTAAGAGACTACTAATCAAATCATTTTTCAACAGTAATGCCAGATGGTTCTATGTATGCAGCAGAACATGAAATGAGTTTGCAAATGGAGGGATTAAATAAACCAAAACGAAAAAGAGGACGTCCACCAAAATCACATACAGAAAATATGTCTGTGGTTAGTGTAAATAACGATTTTCTAAAATCAATATAGTTATATGAATTCCTAAAATATTAAATTTTAGGAATTGTCAAAAGGAGAAGTAATAGAAGGAATTAGTCAAGAAGAAGAAGATAAACAGGAAGAAGAAATGGATGAAATTGATGGAGATGGTAGACGTCGCAGGAAACGTAAGGTCCCCAAAAGGTATTCTTTTAAAATAAAAGCAGATCAAATTATTTACCACGAATTTTATAATACGTGTATTTATAATAGTATGGAATAACTTAGATATATGGAGGCAGTTCAAGGCAAAGAATTAGAAAGAATATACAAAGAGGAAGGAGTAATTGATGAAGAAGATGATGATGAACCTGATACTTTTGAAGATTCTGAAGAGCAGTTGAATATTTCTGTTCCTGATAGTCAAGAAGGTAAATATCGTGGAATATCGTATCGAATTGAAAAGACTTATTCGATAATTATATTTCAAGAATCATTTGTATATTTTAGAAATAATTGGGCATTTAGAATCTGAAGAAGGAAAGGATCTAGGAGAATTGGTGATAGTAAATCGAGGTAGAGGGCGGGGTCGACCGAAATTACGTCGTAGAAAAAATAAATTTACATGTCAGTTATGTGGTCGAGGATTTTTGCAGCGCAGCAGATATATCGTACACAAGTAAATAAATGATTCTCAACAGTTTAACCCTTCTAATTCGATGCTTGTGTATCATATTGATCTATTTGTTTTGATGCCCTAATGCTCAAGTTCTAACTAAATAAATGAAAGTAAAATTGAAATTAGATATCCTTTGAAAATTTATAATAATATTGAATAATTGAAATGATATTCATATTGCATGATTTCAGTAAAAATAATTTAACTATTTTTTGAAATTAGGAGTTTTCATAAAGGAATAAGATATGAGTGCTCAGAATGTAAAAAACTATTTACAAATAAGGAAAATTTAGAGTTGCATCAAAAAACAACACATCACACTGGTAACGGTGTATATCAAAATATAGAACATATTCAAGAATCAGATGTCGAATCGAAACGTCATGTTCCTGAAGAAGATCAAGTTTCTAATGTACTGGAACATACTTTGTCGGAAGAACAGGATATGAGCAAATTTTCAAACAATTCTGATTCTCAGAAAAGTTTTTCGTGCGAACAATGTGATCAATTATTTGAAACAAAAGAGACTTATGATTTACATTTGAAAATGGCTCACGAACGTGATAAATTATTTGTTTGTACCATTTGTAGTAAGAGTTTCTCTCAACAAACAGCTTTAAAAACTCATATGTCCATACACGAGGTAAATAAATGAAAATACTTAAGTGGACTTCAAAATTATTGAAGTAAATAAAATGAAGAAAACGGTATTAGATATCTTTTATTATCTTTTAGAAGCAGAAATTAGAAAAAGAATATCCTTGTGACATTTGTGGAAAAATACTTAATCATCCAAGTTCCGTGGTATATCACAAAGAAGCAGAGCACAATAATGGACGACGATTTGTTTGTAACAAATGTGGAAAGAGTTTTAAACACAAACAGTTGTTACAACGTCATCAGCTTGTACACTCAGACGATCGACCATACATCTGTAAATCTTGCAATGCTAGTTTCAAAACAAAAGCAAATTTAATTAATCATCAATCGACACATACAGGCGAAAAGAAATACTTCTGTGAAATTTGTGGACAACAGTTTGCACATAAAACTAGTCTTACACTTCATTACAGGTTATTATAAGAATATGGTAATCTGTCTGAATAAATTTTATTAAAAAATACGTAACTAAGTGAATAATTTCATATCTAGGTGGCATACGGGTCATAAACCATATACATGTGAGGTATGCCATAAGAGTTTTTCACAAAATGGAAATTTGCAAGAGCATATGCGGATACATACAGGGGAGAAACCTTATTGTTGTGATTATTGTGGAAGAAAATTTACTACCTCTTCACAATTCAAACTTCACGTTAAGCGACATACTGGCGAACGTCCTTGGAAATGTGAATTCTGCGCAAAATGTTTCTTGCATAAAGATACATGGAAATGCCACGTGCGTAGACATAAAGGAGAACGTCCCTTTCAATGTGCTCATTGTAATCGTGGTTTTACAGAACAATGGGCTTTAAAGAAACATCTTCGTCTGCACACAGGTATCATTTTCATTGATTTTCAATAATGTACATGCACTATGTGTATATTTAAAATCACATAATGATGTATTTAAAATGATAATGATATTTAAAACTTGTTATTTGTTAGGTGAAAAACCTTACTCTTGTGATGTTTGTGGAAAAACATTTGCAGATTGTTCGAATTTAACAAAACATAAAAAAGTAAGAATTTAAGTCCTCTTAACAAAAATTCTGTCGTTTTAAGAAAATACAATAATATGAAATTATTATTGAGCTGTTTTTAGGTACACAGAGAGACAAAAGTTTCTGCAATAGGTGAAATAGAAGGATCTCCAATTGGTGAAGTTTGGCAGATTTTACCAAGTTCTCAGGAATCTGATGAACATTCTTTAACTGATCAAATGGCTCAAGTCATTACAACCGATGATACATCTGGAGATGGTATTCAACAAATTATTTATGTTTCATATCAAGATCCAGATGATCCTAATCAATCCCGGACGTTACATTTCGGTAAAACTGGTCATCTATGTTGCATGAGATTTTACAGAATTATTAATGATCACATAATATTCGTAATGTTGGTTTTGATATAGTTGATGCTGGAATAATGAGAAACAAGGAAGAGAAAACAAATACAAATGAAGCATTATCACATTTAAACGTTGAGAATAATGAAATACTTTCTGAGTCGCCTCATACTAATGGGAATAATAATTCAACTGACCGAATAAACGTTGAACTGTCAGAATCAGACCTTCAGCTTCAGGTAGAGATAAATGATGTGTCTCAAAATTTGAAAGGATTATTATAGATAGAATATAAATATAGAAATGAAACAATTATATTATTTATAGATTACAGATGAAGAAGGTAATCCAATTCCTCTTTCGATTCAAGATGCTCGACAGCTTTTATCTCAGAGTCAGTTTGTTAATCAACTTAACGATGGGCAAGAAATTCGAATTCATCCCGGAACAATTCCTGATGACTTAGCAACACCTTTAGGAATGCATGTTAATCAGAATTCCGATGCGAAAGATGTAGACATCTCTAATGCAATTGAACCAAAAGTGAAAAATATTTCAACTATACAAACAGATGCAGAAGCAATTGTAAAGACATTGGAGGTAATGTTTTATATCTTAATGCTTAGTATTTTTAGTTACTTGACCCGTTTTAGTCATTAGATTAGTAACTTAAAGTTTGAGAATTTGCAGCTTTTAAGTTATAGAATTTTTTGGAACGCCTTTATACTTATACATCATAACTTGAAAATTAAATGTTCATTGATGGATATTCATTGTTTATTATAACGAAGAATTAGCCATTTTATAATTCGATAATAATTCTTTATTTTTAAAGTATGATTATAAAAAGGTCGTATTATTTATTTCTAACAGTCTTTTAACTTTATACAATAGAACACATGATATGTCTACGTCCATTGAATCTTATCATTAAATGCAATAATTTGAATGATGATAAAATGGATTATTTTATATAATAAAATAATCTGTTGTCTTAATACATAATGTAATTTTAATTTAACGATATAATAGGATGAAGACACGGATGCAAATGCGGTCGCAACTATCAATCAAATGGAAGAATCTGAACAACCGGGGATCACCGAGAATGAACAAGCAATTGAATTTACAACACAGGATGGTCAGAAAGTTCGTTTAGTTGCTTCTTATCACGTTGATCCAATGCATCTTGCTTCCGAGTACCTGACTATTGTATAAAATTCTGAAATTATAAATTTATATAAATATTTTTTTTTTAATTTTATGTACTAGTTTACTAAAGCATAATTATTCTTTTATATTAAATTAAGTTTTTTTTTCTTATCTTATTTTCATGCGATAATTTAAGAAATATATCTTAATTTTTTCAAATAATAGGAACTCGTAGCAATTCATGAAAAATGAATTATATTAGGAAACAAACATTTGATATATGTTGTGCATATGCGTACGCGTGTGCATATATGTACATATACACGTATAATAAAACACTAAAATATTTATTATTTTGAACTATAATTTTTAATGCGTTTAAAAACTGTACAAAATAATTACTTACTGGATATATTTACGAATTCTTATTTATTAATGTATCTAAATTAAATCCATTGACATCTGAAAAACCAGCAGTTTTGCAGAGTTGATACATATGATATAAGTGCTTAGTATTTTCAATGGCATGATCTTTATTCAGTAAATCTGCTCTTAGGGAAGAACCAACCAAATCTTTATATCCAATTATTTTTGTTCCAACTTCCAAAGTGTTCACCCATATTGTGTATCCCAGATGTAAATTTACCTGTTTATTTAATCTTTTATTATGGATTACTTGTGAAAGTTACAAAGACAAATGAAAAATATTTAGTTTACCGTTCCAATTACATAAGATTTTTCATCAATATTTTCTTTGAACCATTCATACACCGCATCAATTGCACAATTATTCCAGACATATTCGTCATCGTGTGGAGTTATACCAACTAAAAATACTTCCATTACTTGTACTGGATATTCTACGAACTTTTCTGGCATATGTAGTAATCTGTATACCTAATATAAAAGGAAAATATATTACGAATGTATTGTATTACTTTTATGTTTATTATTCATTGGCAAGGAGAAATCACAGCTGTAGGAAACGTCGATTGTAATAAAACTTTTCTTAGCGAATCTAATGTTGGTACAAAACTTATAGCAGAGTTGTACTCTGAAGTTCATAAGTTCAAATATCTCTTTTTCCTTTCTTTTTTATTTAGTTACTATGTTTCTTTTGTTCCTAAAATATTATTTTATACCTTTGCAAATATAATATAGTTATATTACATAAAATAACATTAATAAGCTTTTTGTTTTAATTATTTTGTTCAAATAACAATTTATAACATACAGAAGTTTTATAATACTGAAAACGAGAAAAGATCGTTAACACTAAAAAAAATTCACTTTTAAATTAAAGTGCGAATCTCATATTTCGTTGTTACAATTATAATACCATCAAGACATTACGTATATTTGAACTCACTAGAAAATGTTTGATTAAAATAGTCAATCTCACAGTTGTGATCTCTTCTAGTAAGTATGTACATATTTGAAAACTTACATGCACTTTTGTCAAAATTACTCCATTATCAACGCATCTTACATCTACGAATTTAGGAATTTCTGTTTCACTATCATTTTCAATGTTTAATACTTCAACTCTTTTGAAATTGTCTACTGGTTCTTCTAAACCGTACATACGTCCCAGCTCTATTGTATCACATCTTCTTCTACAGTAATATATAAGTATATATTAATATAACTTAAGAAATGTATCACAAACATTATAAGATAATTTACTTTTTTTCTACAAAGCTCTGTTAATGTATTAACCTGTTTTCTACACACGAATAAAATTCTTGAATCTTCATAGTTATTTGTATATATTCTACATTAGAAAATTCTATTTCCTCTAGTGTGTCAGATTTAATATACGATATAACTCTTGCAGAAATATGTGTTACATCATGTATACTTATTACTCTGAATTTCACCCGATCATTTCTAAAATGATAAAGTATTTATTAATTTTAAATTATTATCTAATATGTGAATAACGGCTCTTACTAACATTTGAATATTGGTGATCGGTGCATCAATTTCTGGAATTAATCTGTGTCTGAATATACAAGAATACTGTTTACCACAAAATCCCCAAGATTTTATGTTATTGCAGATAGGATAGTTTTCTTTCTTCTTTTCTAAAGCAGCCGTTATGAACTAAAAAAGTACTTAAAATATGTAACATTTTTTTTTTTTAAATAAGCTTCATTCCATATATGCATTTTTTTATTTTTCTCAGTACCTCGATATTTTCTAATATATTTTCAGGAATTGAAACGTTCATACGTTGCAATATTTTCATTATACTTATAAACTGCATGTCACTATTATCGTCCACTATAATAGTTACTTTACAGTTACAGTTTTCCTGAAAAGTATAAAAAAATTAATTGATTTTTACGAGACTATTTTAAATATTATGATTGTAACATAATATACCATTTGTAAATTTTCAAACAGCGTTGAAAATCGATAATTAAATTGAGTTTTGGAACGTAAAGATATTGAATAATGTATTAACCAAGTTACGTTTGTAATACTTATATCTGATAAAATATCATCTGTACATATCAGAATCGGATAGGAACCATGTACGCACGTATTCCAGCATCGTGCGATATCTGAACGAAATAAAGAACAATACATATAATATATTGCTTAGATATTTAAGACTTAAATAGATTTTAATTTTTACGTATTTTATACCTTGTAAATGAAGGAAGTTCATATTTTCATGTAGTAAAAGAGCATCTTTATAATTAGATAAGAATTCATGTAATCTTTCAGCCTCCTCAGTACTTGCGCAAACTATTGCGGTTCTCGATAAAGAACACTTATTATTATTTAATATATCTGTAATAAAATGATCTTATATTATTTAATTACATTAGATAGTTGAAATTACTTAAATAATTGGCATTCACCTAAAAGTTTTTCGTTTCTACTCTTTGACTTCATTATATAAACCTTAGGACATATAGACTTGAAAACAGTAGCTTCAATGAAAGATGTTATACATATATATGGATTATTCATTAAAATGTATGCAACTCTTTTTATGCACGGTGTCCAATGTCTTGCAGTTACTATGATTTGTAACATCATTTCATCATATTTTACTTCTCTATTACAAATGATATTATGCTTTTTAAATAATTTACTAATCTAAAAGTAATTGTTTATTACATTTTCAATATATAAAATAATAACAAACGATAAGAAGGGATGTAAAAGGCACTTACAGAATCAAAATATTTGTCCAAAATAACATCACCACCATCCAAAATTAAATGTCGAAGATTTTTAAAATTTAATAACTTTCTGTTTTGGTCAATAAAACGTGCTAAAAATCTTGGCGTAGAAATCAAAATGTGACATCCATTAAACATTTCAGCCTAAAAATATGTAAAAAAGAATATGTAGAATTTAAAAGTACATATATGTATTTATTTTAGAAATGTTTAAAAAATCTACCTACCACCAATGATCTCTCTGATTTGCCATTAATTGCAGCCACACATTTTATCTTTTTATAGCTTTGCAATAATTCTCTACACAGGTAATATACTTCTAACACTTCGGACGAAGAAGAACATAATACCAGCGCAGATGGATTTACTCCTTGAGGAAGCTGTACCAAATTCCATAACGTATATTTTTTTTAAATCATATTAGTTACTAATAATTTATATTTTTGTGTAATTTAACATTGTGTAATTGTTGATATTATTATAAAGAATTAATTACTGTTAATCAAATGCTCTTACATTTGAATTCATTGCTAATAGCCCACATAATGCAAATCCATATCCAAAAGTTTTGCCAGATTTTGCTATTCCAACAGCTATAACATCTAAACCTTTCTTTATAGCAGGCCACATATATGATTGAATTTTTCTCGGTCTAGACGATTTCACCAATGATTGCCAAGCCTTAAAAGTATAGTTTAATTTATTTTCTTTAAATTTTAAATATTTTATTCCAAAAATATACCTTGTGTATTTCAGAAGGAAATTTTGCATCTGAAGTGGAAGTCAAGTATTCGCACTTAATTTGTGTACAAATTAATACTTTCTCTTGATCTCTTTTAGTTTCATTACATATACGTTTCTTCTTTTGAAACTTTGTAACTCCATTTAAATGACTGTCAATGAAAGAAAATTAATGAAAACAAATAAAAATATTTAATGAATTATTTATATCTTTGAACAAACCTGCTTTTGTGTTTCTCAAGTTTATCACAGGTTTTATACTCTTTCCTACTATTTATATAAAATACAGTTTCAGAATTAACTAATTTTTTATCTAAATTTTCATAACTCTCAGGGTTTTTTATAAACTTCAGCAAATCTGTATAGAAATAAAATATTAAATATTTGACAAATTCACGACATTATTAAACGTTAATAATAATAAAATATTCATATTTTACCGCTTCCTATATAAACAGCATAACTGTTAAAAATTAAAGCCTTGGTTAAGCACACTATATTATTTTCGATATTAAGGTATAATTCACCATAATGTCTACCACACTGGTCAGACACTAAATGATCAAAATAAATTGCAGTGGATACACTTATTAATTCTTTTACATATTGAATGGCTGACATGGTCCACTCCTCTAAAACGCTTTAGACATATATAAAATAAATATACTTTGCTTTTTATATGTACAATTCGTATTAATGAATTTCAATTTAATCATACGTTAATATATCTTTATTCGTTGATGAATCATTTTCAATAGCAGCAGGTAAAATATTGTATAAGCCAATAGTAAAACTTAAATATTCTTCAGAGATTAGATCAGATGTGTGTACTACAAAGTCTTTTTTATGCAATAAAACAGAAATGCCATAATCAGGTAAAAAGACATTATATGTATCTTCCAAATTTTCTATAACACTACATATATATCCTCGACATAACCAGGTATCTAATTTTATATCCAATTTACTACATACTATGACCATCTAAAAATATACCATTGTTCATTACCTATTTTATTTAATTGTAAAAATTAGCAAACTATAAAGCTCATATTTATGATTTTTAAATCTTACATCTCCTAATTTTGGTTCTATAGGTACTATAGTGCTATTAAGTAGTGCTCCTTTTTTTATTAATAGCTTTTTACTAATTGAATGTAATCGTTCTTCATAATTCTTCACTTCATAAACTCTTATAATATATGGTGTTAAAATATTTGTTACTTGGATCAATGTGGCTGTAGAAGGTATCGTAGTACCTGTAAATAGTAAGATATAATTAAATTTAATGAAACCAAACATTCCTTTATAAATTTTCCTTTGTAACATTCCTTGTAAAAATTAACATATAAATTGCTAGGAGAATTTAACCTTCATTATTTAAACTTTGGTCATCCATTCTTGTTTTTCATTAACAGTTATGTCATACTAAAGTATGTTAAAGTGGTTAACTTCCAATGCTTCGAAACATTTACTTTATATTTCATATAAAATGTTTCACTATATGGCTCTTTTGTATACAGTCTAGGAGGGGAACTACCCCTACCGTCGTAACCTTAGTGTTTGTGTACTTGCACTCACGTGCACTCTGTTTGTATGATTCAAGCAGTGATGAGATTACGGGCACAATAAAGTAAAAAAAATAACTTCACAGTGTTCTTGATGCTTTGAAACTTGAGAGTATAATTTTTTCATTTATTGACTACTACGACTTATCAGAATATATAAAATATTCTAAAGCCGATTAATATTACTATTTGAAGTATTGCATCGTCTATATTCAATATTCAAATTTACTTTCTTAGTTCGTGTCTTCTACCCTTAGATGGCTAAGCATTTTTAGATCTATAAAATGCAATCTTTGAATTTTCGAATATAATGCTTCGAGCTCACTATAAGAAAACGATAAAACTTTGTCGTACCTGTAGAATAATTTGCAAACGTCAACAAAATGTAAAAATGCTTTATTTTATAAAAAAAGGCAGTTTTTTATTTCAGTAGTTCCATGTTTGAACATTAGATGATGCTAGCCGTACTGTTTTTGTATTGTCCTTTCTGTTTTTTGCTAAAACTCTATTTTATCGATGTGTTCGGGGCTTATTTCTTTAGGTGTGAATATTTTAAAATTTATTATTTATGATGTCTGTTTATTAACTAAATATAGTCTTACACCTAATAGAAAAATGCGGCCGCGTACTATTAAAATTGTACAACTAAAACTTTTAAATATATTTTGTTCGTGCTAATTAACTTGCGCGTATCCTTACGAAAGAGAGTAATCCCTACTCTGTGGTATAACCATGTCAATATACTTATTCATATGACCTGTGGAGTAACACGTGTTTGTAATTATAATTTTTATTTAGGATCACAGGTTTGGTAATGTTTCAACGATTTATGTATTTCTGCAAATATTTTGAACGATATCAACATACGAAGAGTAATGCAAAGTTGTCACGTTTAATTGATGACTATAATTTGGTAGCAATGAAACAAAAGAAACAACTTAAACTGCTCTGCAATGCGAATAACTCTGCAAGGATACAGGTGATCAACAAAGTTGACTGATAACACAAGTATTAAATGAAGAAATTGTGGAGTAAATTTAATGAAATGGTGTTTTAAAAATAGGTTATTGGAAGCGGTGCACCTGGAGCACCAGCTTTTATGGCGCTTATGACTGAGCAAATTAATTACTTGTTTAATTGCGGCGAAGGAACTCAACGTCTATGTCAAGAACATCGTTGTAGATTATCCAGGATGGATCACATGTTTTTAACAAGCCTTAGTTGGAAGAATGTAGGGGGATTAGTAGGTTTGATGTTAACTGCACAAGATAATGGAGTAACAAATGTAAATATTCATGGTCCTGAAGGAATAGAAGACTTTGTAAATATAGTTAAATCATTTATAACTTTAAACAATATGAAAATAAATTATCCTTCTACCACTGCATCAGAACCATTTAACGATTTCGTAATGACAGTTCAGTATGTTCCCCTAACAAAATCTTTAAAAGATACTGAGCAAAATATAGATGAAAATCAATATGAATTAAATGCAAATGGTAAAAGAACTGCAAATAGTGAAACAAGTAAGCAAAATTATATGAATGAAGAAAAGAAGATGAAAAATGCTCCAGAAATAGTGTGTTATATTTGTGAAGTTCGCCCAAAACATGGAAAATTATTGATAAATAAATGTGAAGAATATGGTATAGTAGCTGGTCCACAAAGGAGATTGTTGAAAGAAGGAATAACCATTACTAAAGAAGATGGAACAGTCATTGAAAGCAAGGATGTTTGTGCACCTTCTGGTCCAAAAACTACTTTTATAGGTACATTGATTTATTTCTTTGTATATTAATTCTCAAAATTTATGTTCAAGAAAGGATTTATGATCATATTCATACTATTGGTATCTTTAATGTTTAATATTATAGTAATACTTTATTTGATCAGTTTCTTTAAGTATCAATTGTGTTAATGATTGTTTGTTTTGTCAAAAAATAATTTAAAGTAAACATTTTGTTTAATAGAAATATAAAGCCTTTATAATATAATTACATATTAAAGTTCTGTATAAAGTAGAAGATTATATAAACTAGTTATTTATTAAGAATTTCATTTAGAAATAAATTTTTTTTACTATTTTCATGAATTATGTTTTTAGTTGTAGAGTGCCCAAAGGAGGAATATATAAATTCTCTAGTGGATAATCCTGCTTTTTCAAAATATCAACAATCAATAGAACAAAATGTTGAAATTTGTGCTGTATTTCATTTCACTCCTGAAGAAATTTTCAATGATGTACGATATCAAAATTGGATAGAAAAATTTCCATTTGAAACAGAACATATAATTTTTAATGAGGAAAATACTTGTATGAGTAGTGAAGCTGTCCATAAGAATCAATATTTATTACATATGTTGCATTCTGAAATATTTCCCTTATTGAATATGGATTGCTTTAAAGAAAATAAAAAGGTAAGATGTTTATAAACGAAAAATAATAGAAAAAAATACTAAATAATGTTAATTGTTCGTGCTAAAAATAATTTAACATAAGTTTTACAGATTTAAATGGTTAAAAAATATTTAATTTCAGACAGCAAGTGAGTATATCTATCGTGCTAGAGCACTACAAACAATAAAGATACGCCCAATACCTGAATCTGTAATTAGTACCGATATTCATCAAAACCAAAGTGTATACCTACAAGAGCTTTATAAGATTCATGACATAGATGACAAATTACGGGAATTGAAAATTGCTATTGACAAAAAGACAGCAGAGCTTAATTTAACTAATATTTCCGATTATCCTAAAATTCTAATGTTAGGTACTGGTTGCAGTGTGCCAAATAAAATTAGAAATACAAGTGGTATTCTTTTAAGAATTGATGAAGATACTAGTATCTTGTTGGATTGTGGAGAAGGCACCCTTGGCCAAATAATTAGGATTTATGGATGTTCAGAAAGTGATAAAATTTTACGTACTATTAAGGTAGGTATTACTAATGTATTATAAGAAAAATTTATATATTTCAATATAAGAATTCCATATAAAATTTTTCTTCACAGGCGGTTTATGTATCTCATATGCATGCAGATCATCATTTAGGTCTTATTGGCATACTGTTAAGGAGAAAAGAGTTAACAAATGAGAAATTATATTTACTAGCACCGATGCAAATAATAAGTTGGTTGAATTTCTACAGTAATCGATTTGAACGTATTTCAGAGCAATATACTCTAATCAGTAATCATGATTTGTATTTAAACGCCATTAAACTGTCTACAACTTTCAAAGAATTATTATTCGAAACATTGAACGTTAAAAATATTAATACTATTTTTGTTAATCACTGTAAATATGCATATGGTATTGCAATTACCCTAAAAGATGATAAAAAGATTGTTTATAGGTAAGATAGAATTATTTAAGAAAATAATTTCATAGTAAATAAAATAATCATTGTTATCGTTTTTGTTTTAGCGGTGATACCATGTTTTGTAAAAATCTTATAAGGTTGGGTCAGGATTGTGATTTGTTGATACATGAAGCGACAATGGACGATGGTCGTGAATCTATGGCAAAACGTAAACTTCATTCAACAACATCTGAAGCGATAAATGCTGGAAAATATATGAATGCAAAATTCACTTTATTAACACATTTTAGTCAACGTTATTCAAAGATTCCTGCCATTCCACAAAAAGGATTAAATGTAGGACTTGCTTATGATTTTATGGAGCTTAAATTACCACAGCTACCATTGTTACCTCTTTTTTATCCATGTTTGGAACTGATGTTTGAGGTGTATAATAAAGTAGAGAGTTGAACAGACATATACAAGTTTGAAGATTTTGTATAACTTAAGCAATATTGTTTTGTTATTGACTTTGTAATATATTTTTATTTAAAAATGTGAACAATCCAGCATGGACTATGTTTGTATGATAAGAATATTTTTAATTTAGATTATACTTGTACAATAAAAATAATGTAATTGAAAAAAAAGGATATTAGACGAATTTTACTCGGTACATCTTTAATAGCAGAATTTATTGTTTATGTAATGCGCTTAATTTATCCCGCTTTCCTCAGTATGATAAATAACATAAATTACAGATAATTTCGTTGAAATAACGATCTTAATATTAATTTCATTTATGTATAAAAAATAGAGAGCAGATAACAAAGTATCGTATAAAAGATAAAAGGCATATCAAAAAATAATTTTTCTCTTCATGTCGAATTAGAAATTTCAATATACTTCAAAAATATTGAAACTCGACAAAAAAGAGAAAAATCTTACAAGCTAATTGATAGATTACATGCTGATAAAATTGGTATATCAAACAGTATAAAATGTGTGCTTTCAATTTTTTTCTGAGCGGGTTCCGATATAAATTTTCTTTTTCGGAAAAATACCTGTAAGAATGTTTCGACCATTACACAGCTCACGGAATGTAAAATTCTTACGTAGAAAAAGCGTGGTCTCAAATTGCATAGATTAATTCGATTATTGCATCAATTTTTTTTAAAGGCATATACACTAGATAGCAGGTTTACACTAATGACACATTTGTGCGTTTATGTTAGTATATGTCTGAGTAATAAAAAACAACTGTATTTATTGTATGGAATGATTATTTTTATCGACTGAAAACTTACGTTACTTATTGACATACCACGAAATATGCTGTCTAGTGTATTTAGAGTTTTACAGAAATTCAAATATTAGGATTAATACTAATATTAATGCAAAGACTAGAAAACTAAAAATTCTTTTTAAACACTTAAACGATTGGCTAAATTATTTTTGTTTAATTTTACTTTTTATGCAATTAACACAATTAATTACAGATTATGAAAAATATAAAATAGTTATTTACAAAACTAATAATGACTGTAAATAATTAACATTAGCAATTTCAATTAGAAACATAATATTGTTATAATGCTTCAGTGTCACGTAACAAAAGAACTGGAAGAAGTACATTATTAGTATTTGTATATAAAATTACCAATCAGTTAAGTGTTTTAGTTAACTTGAAAAATAAATAATATTCCAAATAAAAAATTGAGTTAAAAGGATAAATCTCAATTTTCTGGTCAAAAAATTCTTCAGTTACTTTATCTGTAAAAATAATAAGTCAGTATTAAATATTTCTTTAAATTATTAAGAAATGATGTTTTAATTGTTAATTACTCTGTAAACATGCGAGTGATCAGTCTTATACGATATTTTATAAATGGAGAAAGTTACAGTTAGACGTATAAAATTAATTCCACAGTGTACTCCTAATTAAGTACTTGATACGAGCTTTTCCCATACTTGTAAATATCATATTAGATTACATTGAAGCTATAAAAAGGGCAGTAAGTTTTAGCTATGTTCTTTTGAAACTTCAACCTAACATAAGTCTTATGTTTTAATTTTTTTCATTTGTCGTGTTAAATAAAATATACGCAAAAGAAGATGAAACTTAAGAACAAAATACTTGAACTATGTATTCACTTCTCCAATTTAACTTTTGCTACTAAGTTCGGATATTATATCTATTAAATATTAATCTTTTAAATAAATACATGAAAAAAGTTTCAAGAGAACATAGATTATGTATGATCGTTTAGTCGATTAAAATTCCCATTTTGTAGCAGACTCATAATCTGTTTCTCCAAGACGCAATGCTCCATTCTTTCCAGCAGTAAGGTATCTGCCATCAATGTGTTTAATACAAATTCGAGAAGGTTCTCGTAATTCTAAATAAAAGCCATCAGAAGGTACATCAGAATCCACGGTTACACCTTCGCTATCTGCATGCCAGTACTTGTTATTTTGGCCTAAAGCAAATGAAGCTTATAAACAAATTTGTGCATAAACATAATTCTTATTACAAAATCTTCTCGCCAACAATGTAACTCCCAAATTTTAAATTTCAAGATTGCTCTGCAGATACTTACCTTTAAATCTAACAATTCCGCGTTCACATCTTTCTACTCTGATAGTCTCATAGATAGCTTTATTGCATTCTAATTTTGGACTAGATGCACTTTTAGGTCCTACAAATCCTTGTTCACAACGTAGAACTAAAACAGGTCTGTTCATTAAGTAGAAATAATATTTGCTAACATCTGAATCCAATCCATTTACAGAATCCGCATTAGCATAGAGATGTCCAGAACGCTTTGTTGCTAAGAATTTTCCATTGTTAGCACGCAAAGCTACTGTACCGTCTTCTGATTGCCAGATCAAATCAAATAAAGCGTTAGAAGAACGTTTGTGCTCTGATGCTTGGATTCCTCCACCAGCTTCAAGACTCCAGTAACGATCTTGCATGGTACGTATGTACCACCGTTTAGTTACACGATCAAATTCCAGTTGGAAAGTTTCATGGCCAGAAATCTCATCTTGATTAGCTGTCACATCAACTCCTAGAACCACAATGGATGCTGATGCTATCTAAAGAGGCTTTTAACATTATTTTTAATTATTTAAAACTTTAATAAATTGAAAATTATGAATAAAAAATAAGAAATAAATAAAACGTTTAATATAAATTCCAATAACTACATATTATAATAAATTACAATTATAATTTTATAACAAAAAATTCCATGAAACATTAATAAAATAGAGATTTTACTTAAAAAGCAAAGCAATAACTAAAGTAATCAAAAATTGTTCAAATGTGAGATACCTTGTTTTACAGAAACGTATCGTTGATTTAAAGCAGCAACAAAAGAAGCTTGCGGTAGTGATTCTTCTAAAGAAAATAATTCATCTCTCGTTACTGTTGTTGATCTTGATTTTAAAACAGCTTTGCTTCCAATGGGTGCCAAATATGCGCCACACAAATCTCTTTAATTCATTACATTAATTTTATTATTATATTTTATTTATATTTATATTACAATTAAAGAATTTTCTTAAAAAAGATCAAATTTAAATGATAGAAATTAAACAATCGTAAGATGATAGAAATATATTTCTAAATTAAAAAAAAACTTTTATATTTCACAATACACTTTTCTAGAATTATGTATCTATGATTTCTTTAAAGTTCGATATTGACAAAAAATTTTAATTCACTACAAATATCTAATTGAAATTACGTTCTGAAGTATAATCAAACTCATATTAAATATAGTGCAGAACTGCTTTTATTTCTAATATTTTGATAAATTTTACTATTCTATTTTATTTTAGAAGATATATTTAATTAGCAGAAAGTAATTCATTTTTAACGAAAATTATATTAAGATAAAATCTATTTTAATTGAAAATGTTTAACTATAATTAATTATAATAGAATGAAGCAAAACTAAATTCAAAATAATAAATCAAGGATAGCATTTCAAATTTATTTACAATGGAAATATTAAGAAGCAATGTGGATCTTTAGTATTTTATAATCACATCATGAAAAAGTGCTTTAACACAATAAATAAAAGGAATATTATTAGGACTAACCTGAGTGCAAGTAATCCAGCATGAAACTCAGCCGCATAAAGACAATCTCTTGTGCAGGAATCTAGGAGTTTTCCATCGCGTGCAAGATATTTATTATTACAAGTGTGAAGAGCATAATGACCACCTTCAAATTTAGTATGTTCTGGACCATCGTCTTCTATTGAAGAAGGACGAAATTCTAAAGTAAAAAGTGTATCTTCTCCCCAAGGAACTGGTGCGTCTACATGAATTTCGTCTTGTGTTGCGCTTAAATGAGCAAAACGTTTTCTTCCAGCAGATTTTAAATTTACCTGCAAAATAAGTTAATTAACAAAATCTTTACCCAACAGTACGAATAATGCTGTATGAGGTAGAAAAATTTAGGTGGGAGAAGAACAAATTATGTATCATTACAATATTACAGATAAGATTCTATTAAATGTCCTGGAAAAGAACAAAAGAAAGAGTATTAAAATCAAGACTGATAAAATTTAAAAAAAAGTTATATGAAACAAAAGGAGGTAAACTAGTGAAGAGTAAAAAGAACATAACAACAAAATCAAACAATACGAAGAGAACAGAGTATATAAATAATTCATAAAATACATTCAACTTTAATAAACAAAAAATTACTTACTTGGGGTCTGGCAGCAAGATGTACAAGCCAATATTCAGCTTCACCTGGAGCTTTAGCTGTACATTTAAGTTCATCTTGACTCGAACCCAGGAAATAGCCTCTTTGAATGTTTTTTAAAGCCCATCTTCCACTTCCTAATTTAAAATAAAAAATTCATTTTGATGTATAAACTTTATATTCCTTTTTTTTTATTCTTATAAATAATTGTTTACAACTTTAATAACAAGAAAAATCTATATAAATGCATTTAAATTAATTTTACAAAAAGTAAAGTATTTAATTAATCAATTCAGATTTATAAACGCTTGAAGTTTCATTTCATTTTTGAAATTACAATTTCCATAAATACCTATCTGCAAATAATTATCACTATAAATAGTAATTAATAGAAGTCAACAATATTACAATATTATATAAAAAGTATGTCAAATTTTAAATACCATCAGAAGCTAGTTGAATTTGAAAAGCACAACCAGGATCACTAGGATCTTCTGCTTCACAGGTAACATTTCCAAATTGATCCACTGCCAAATAACGATCTAAATGGGATCGGAGGAACACTTGCTGCTCGCTACCTTCTAAAGTCCATAATTGCTTTTTCTTCAAACTTGAGCCATTTGCATTTATTTTAAATCCAAAAGTTTCAGCTGTAAGGTACTTAAACTTTCCATTTATCAATCCAACCTAAAAATAATTAAATAATATTGAACAAAAATAAATTTTTGTTTCTGTAGAATTATTACAGAAATTAGAGAATTGTTATTTTTAAGAAATGTAAATTAATTATGGACATAAACTCTTAATTTTTAGCATACTCCACCAAGTGGTAGAGTGCCTGTCATGACATGACTTTTATGATTTTGTCAATTTCAATCAGATTCATATACAGTGTACTCAGTTTACCTAATATGATATCAAAGTTAATACAGGAGGTTTAAAAGCTCCGCTAATTTCAAATTTGAAATAAAAATATAACAATTCAAAATGGCGGACCGAAATACAAAAAGATGTGCGACAATTTGCATAAAATTGTATTCGGAATTGATTTGGAATTAGAGTACACAATTTGATGCGAATTTACGTAGATTTTATAATTTTTTGCGATTTCAAATTTTTTAATTTTTCAACTTTAATTTTTCAAATTTTAAAAATTGATTTTAAAATAAATTAAAAATAAAACATTTTAATGTAATATTGTGAAGGTTTTAATGGAGGGTTAAATTAGTTAGGTCGATAATTTTTGTACTATGTTATTAAGGTTACCCTGAGTAGTATGGCAAAGATTTTAATGAAGGAGTTAGATTAATTATGTTTATTAAACGAAAATGGTGTTCGGAAACTTTTTAGTAAATGGAGACTAGCAACTAAAGCTTTCACACTACTCAGGACATTAACCTTGACAACATACTTCAAGGTTATTGAAGTCGGCGGTGTCTTTCTTTTTATGAGTGTGTATCCTATTTTTCTCACTGTCAGCAGGAAATTTTAATATTAATTCTGTAAATATTATCTGAATTTTTAAGCATGTTCAGGTTTACCTGACCAGCCTAGCTTGACCTGATTGATCTAGTTAAATATACCGTTACAATTAATAATTTTAGTTGTATCTTTTAAATATTTGTTATAAATTCAAGATAGAACAATTCCTACGAAATCCAAAAATAAAAAAATATGTAGAATAATATTACCTAAATGGGAAAAAAATAAAAACAAGTGATTTTTAAATAATTAATAATTACCGTCCATCCCGTTTTTTCGTTCGCATTTTCGGAACCAATATTCTCAGAACCGTTCGCCTGCATCATTTGCTCCGTTTGATTAATAGATAGATTAGAAATATGTGCCGTAAAAATTCCACGGATTTACTTCTGTAATAATAAAGTACAAATCACGTATTATGTATTAGAAAACAATTATATTATATCGGAATAAGCAGATAATTAAAACAAGTACAATTACTTGCAGATAATCAATCGTAAGAGTACATAATAGTTAGATGTTAATTTTTGTTGTCAAATTAATAAGATGTACTTTTCAGTCAATTTCGAGAAAAATAATTATTAAATATCTATTTTAATAAAATTGAATAAACAGACATTGAAATATATAAAAAGGAAACAAAGATTTCAGAAAAAATTGTTTGCAGCGAAATTTGAAACCACATCCTTCCATTTATAAGGCCAAAGCGTTTCTCGATCAACTTAATCTACGTCGTAATACAAAAATTCTTTTCAGCGCAATTTATTTAAATACCAGAAATTTTTTAAGCTATTTCTCGAAATTCGATGAAATGCATATTTCATTATTTGAGTAAATCAGTTCCCTAGTAATAACTGTTCATTAGGGGAGGTACAAATCGAAACAAAAAAATGAACCTCTGACCGTCCTCTCATAAATGATTTCTGAATAATTATTATTCGCCTACACGTAAATACACCGTGCCAGAGAAATGTTTAAAGCAAGAGTTGTGTTTGAAAACTTCTTGTACGGAAGTACAGACAGACATGTCTGACCTACCCGGAAATGTACTTATGTAGAGATAACGCGCTTCTTAATTTCTAACATCGCTACTTTTGTCCCAAAATTCTTTTCTCCCCGAGAGATTTTATTTTCAACCCTCGACTCGATGACTCATTTCTACGTGGCTTCCGCCTGGGTGGGGCCAACATCTCCAACGGGAACATGTTAAAAGGACTATTTCGTCCTTTGTACATTTTATTTTTGTTCCCGTAGAAATATCAATTATCTTCATCAATTGCAAAACAAAGTACATAATACATTTTTTTACTTATAAATTTTTATTTCGGACTTAAAATTTAAATAATCTCAATTTAAATACGTACGAAATATTTACCTATCTGAATCTGTCAAGAACAGTACACACGAAATTAATTTTATTTATTTGTGATTCTTCATGAATAAATAATCAATTGAATAATTGATAACATAATTAAATTCAAGTAAATATATGCAATTTAAATGCTCACAAAAAAAAACTTGAAATTCAGAACTTATTAACGGTAAACAAAATCAATAATATGATAAGAAAGGCAGAACAATGAGCGAAGCTCCGTTTGTTAAATTAAAATAGGCTATCTTCAGATCATTTTAAATTTAAAGTGACATAAGTGACCGTACACGAATCGGAAACAGAAAATTTGAATTATAAATATGAAATACAAGGTACATAGTTAGAATATAAGCGGTAATAACTGTTCAATGTAATTTTACACTCGGATGTACTAAACAGTATATTTGAGTTTTTAATATTCGAATATCGTCGCATGCATTTTAAATGGAAAAATATTCGAATACTTCGACTGAATATCTATCGAGAAAGACAAATAAACGACAAATAGTAATATATCATTTTCCCCGAGGGTGAGAAGATAATTTCCGCTAATCTAGTGACAGCACATGACAAGTGAAAAACAACTGTGCAAATTTACTAAAGCACGGTTAAAATGTGTAACTTTAATTAACGAATAAATATATATATAAGGGAATACCTATTGCAGACGATATAATAACAATTTTTTAAAAGGCGTTATATTCTTGTTGCTAAGTAGATCTACGGATAAAGTCGACAAAGACAAGAAAGATGTGTGTATATACCTGTCGTGGAATAACACTGAAAAAGTAACAGACAAAAGTACGCGAGAGAAGTACAAGTCACGAACGGCGAATTATATTCGTCACAACACAGATACCCAGCAACTGACTTAACTCGCTTGTTCTTCTCCGACTGTGTTAAGATCCCGCAGGATTTCCAACGCATGCGCAGCATCTGATTCTACTATAGAATCAGGACTGTGAATAGAATCGAAGCGTCCATAGTAAATGTTACAGGATTTCCGTATTTATTTATCGTTGCAGTCGATTCTTGGTAATCGAGTTATGAAAACGATCCAAGTTATTAAGAACAAAGTGTACGAGATACGATCAAATATATCGATTACTATTTGCTAATAAAAATTTTACATATAATAAATAAGACAAATCGGACACGTGTACCGGGCATTGCATACGGCCCTGTTAAATTCTGCCGGAATATCGCGCGTGCGCTGGTTTAATAAGGGGGTCGTGAATGATAGGGGATACAGAAAGAGGAAAAGGTGGGGAACAAGCATACATCGAACTGTCGGCTTTCTGAAGGACCGTGAACCGTAGATCGACGACCCTACTTTTGTCATCATTGTTTTCCCACTAGCAATGTCACATTCTTATTTCAATTTTACATCTTTCATTTCAATTTCCATGCATTTCTAATTTTAGGTATTATTCATTATTTTATTTTCGTACTAACTACAGTTGATCTATCAAAATATTTCAAAATAATTTTTTATGTTATACACACATGCAGACGCAGTCAGGGCCGCCGCGTGTGGGTGTTCAAGTTCACCGCACAAGGGCGGTCAATCGCAGGGGCGGCATTTTGATTGATTATACATGTAACAAAATTTATTTTTATAGTGTCATTTAAGGAATTCTAGAATTAGATATACAATATCTGAGATATATAGTAGACTCACATTTTATCACCATGCATTGTATAGTCCCAGGTTATATCACGAAGCTTTGTATAATCTCACGTTATGTTACCACACGTTGTAAAGTGTCAGATTATATGCGCGTTGTAGTCTCGCGCTATATTACCATACTTTGTATAGTTTCGCGCTATAAAGTCTCGCGTTATATCACCGCGCGCTGAATAATTTCGCGTTATATGGAATCTAGTTTTTTATGTTACAGAAAAATACATTTGTAAGATTTAAATTAAGTAATATTTATCTAACAATAAATATAAATTACATGTATTAACAATAATCTGTTTCGTTGTTTTATAAAAAAAAAAATATGTGTACTTTTTCCAATCCGATAATTTATAACAAATTTACATTTTATACCGCCTTTTTTCGTGAAAGAAATATATACTTACATAATTAGCAATTTAATCCTCTTAGATACAGTTAAACGGTATACAGTTATTTCGTCCTCTTTATGTTGCGATATAAACTTTCTGCGATGATAATTACCTTTTTAAGACCAATTTAGAGTTCGTTAATTTAAAATGGTAAACGGTGCGTGCTTTGTTCTGAATTTTTGTTACCGTATATTTCGATTACTGAATTGGTATCTTTTTTATGCGAACTATGTCTGCAGTATGAGTGTAACGTTCCAAGAAATACAGTTTTCAAACAATTTATTGTAAGAAGATATCTTGTCCTGTAATTGTAGTCCTTTTTATCCGAACGTTGCACTTTTATTTTTTCTCGAGACGAAAGGTTTCAACAATTCCCTGAAGTTGCGGCATATTCTTTTAAATGATCTGGTAATACAAGCACTTTATTGTTTTATTACTTTACCGTTTTATTGTTTTAGAGTTTTATTCTTATACAAGCGTTTTTTGTTTCATTGTTTTACCGTTTTATTGTTTTAGTATTTAACTATATTACTGCCTAGCTGTATTACTGTTTTAAAAATAGCAATATAGCAAAAATAGAAAATTAATATTAATTCTATTTCAATACATAAGTATGAAAAGAAAAAATAAGAAAAGTAAAATTTGTACAATAACTGATTAAATGAGATCAACTGTTGCAACATTATTTAGATCAATGCGGTACTTAAAATTTAATCCAATTTCGTGTAGGAAGTCTAATTGTAAGACTTTCGAGCGTGTCTAACAAGAAGGTAACACTAATTTGATTTTCTTCGCAAATCGCGGACGCAGAACAACTTGAAATTTCCTTCTTTTTATTCACGGCTATATTTTTATATTAACTGACATATTTATGTAAGTGATAAATAGTAGGTTATTTTCATAAATTTTCTAGAACAATTAGTAACACGATGTAATCTAGATTATGTAATTTCATAAACAATTACATCTTAAATGCTGTATAACATAGTACTGTATGCATTAAAGGTGATGGTATAATCGCTTAAGTATCATATAATTTTTAATCAAGAATAAACGATACACGTTGTAATTAGACCATCGTGAAATAAATTCCAATATTACACTGAAGAAATTCATTAGTCTTGGTAAGTAGTGCATTTGTTATACAAGTTGTTTCGCAATAGCCTAGATGCATCAAGCGACGTCGTTAAAGGAACTGTTACTGATGGAAGGAAAAGAAGAATAAACGTAGAAAAAGAGAAGAAAGAGTTCGTTGACCGCCAAAGAAAAGTCAGAAGCGTGACTGTAACCATGACTGTGATCGTAATCCTGATTGCAACCGTGATCGTAACCATGACCGACTTGCCTTTACAAATTCTTAGAAAGTTTTATGTGCGTTCACGCGTACACCTGCGTATGAGTTATACGAATATTACGCTCATTTGCAGAAATTCTGTTCACCTTTTATGTCATGTGTATGTTACGGTACTACACATGTACAGGTGTAATGACCATGCAGTAAATGAAGTTAAATTTTGAAAAAGCTAATTCCACTTAATAATTTCTATTAACATACGCATACCATTCATAATCTCATTTATACCGTTCATATACTATTATTGCTTCTTCGTTTCATTCAAATAAAATAATAGTTTAAATTACTTTTAAACAAAATTTAATTCTGTATAAATTATATATAGATTTATTATTTGTTATTATTTTAAATATCCTATTAATAATACATTCAAACATTTTTAAATTTCGAGCATTTTGGAACATCTTCCGGTCCTGGCCGATCTTGCCCGAATTTTGCCGAGTATGACCCAAATCTATAATCTCGAGTAGCCGCAATCTCTAAATTTCAAATTGAGTAGAATTAGAACAAACGTGCTTATGTACATATTAATTTTATAAATATACATGAACATATAATATTATGCATATATCTTCGTAAAATGCTGTAATGAAGTTTTTATGAATAGCAAGAATTTCTAAAATTTGAGATCAGTTTTGAGAAACACTTTAAACTCGCTTTATGTTGTCCCTGCACTTAACACAGATATGCACATAAAAGTGTCTTAAAAGAGCATGTTTGCTCTGTAGTTATATTGACTGTTATTATTCTTATAGTTATAAATAACTTAAATAAAAATTATCTTTTCTATAGATGCGTTATTTTGATACATTTTAAAGTTAATTTATTACAGTATTATGAAAAGCTACATATTTCAAATAAGCTGTATAAAATTTTTAGTTACATTTGATTTAATCATTCCTTTTTGATATTCAATTATTTTAAAAAATCACAATTTCATCCATTTTTAATTTTACTATGATTACAGATGATCATTAGTGACATTTGTAACTTAACCTCAAATTTAACTTCACACTTCCGTTCGATACACTATTATCAATTTATAAAAAGATTTTGACGCAGTAATGCATAAAACTTAATTACGATGAAAGCTGAAAAATCAACAAATTTAAGATTGTCCAAGTTTAATACATTTATTGAATACAACAAAACATACAATTCAATTGTAAAGTGAAAAACAAAAACGCATAATTTATATACAATATTTATGTAGCACCTTAATTCTTAATTTAAATGCGATTAAAATAAGATAGGGATTTTTCTCCGAAAAAGATTAATTAAATGATTCATATGTAATACAGACTTTTAATTGAATTTAAATAAGTAAGAAATTAAAGTTCTTAAATCACAAAATGTTATATCCTCACAAAAAAATGCATTTTATGCTTATGACAATTGTTGCTGTCACTTTGAGTATAATAATTTATCAGGTATATTTATGAAATACAACAGAAGTATTGTAGAATAATAACTTATAATAAGTTTATGTGGAGATAACACTTGCATATGTATATACACAATGTGCATGTATAAATTAACAGTAATTTTATTTTGTAAAAATGGTTCATTCGAATTCATTATTTTCTAACGTGTTACTTATTAAATACCATTTGATTCGAATTTGTTGATATATTTACATATCTTATAAAAATACTGAAAGTTATTGACATAATACAATATATTTTATTAATATTATTATTAATATTAATATAATAAATACTTGTCATTTATAGTAACTATTAAATAAGCAATGAACATATGCAAAAATGGAATAACTTTGTCAATAAAAAATATTAAATGTTAATTCAATAGTAACATTATTATTAATTAATAAGGTTTATAATTTTAAAAAATAACTAAAATAATTTACAGATGTATTCATTTCAAATTGATAACAAACCATATTACTCAGGTATATGAAATATATTGAATTTTCAATGTTTTTATAAATGCGTGTAAAATAACAATATAAAAATTAGAAAAATATAAAATTTTTTTCATAATTTTATATCTATATTATTTTAGATGAAGTGCCTATAATTTTGTGGTGGACTCCTTTTGGAACTGATGGAAAACTTAGAAATTGCGGAAATTATCAATGTTATTTTACAAGTAATCGATCATTGCAGTATCATCCAAATATAAAAGTAATGTAAACTTATATGTTTAAATACACAGTGATGGACAGAAGTTTAAAATGACTACCATGTTCATACATTATCTCACTACATTACAAATTATAATTAACACTGATATATCTTGAATTGTCATACTTAACACTGCTTACGTCTAACGTTAAAAGCTTCCAGATGTATAATGCTAAGTAAACAGTATTCGATGTAACAGTGAAAATCTCGAAGGTTTTATTTTGAAATTCAACTGGATCATTCTCAAGAAAGTTTGTAGTTGTTTATTTTGAAAGTTGTAATGTTGATCGGAAATAGAGTAATAGTGTTTTTAGAATAATTTTAAACTGCTGTTCATTTTATATTTGAAACATAGTAAGGTAAATATATGAACAAAATGTATGAACAAGATAGTCGTTTAAAATTTTTGTCCATTTAATTTAAGAAACCATTAAAGGATTATAAGATTATTTTAATTACAAAGGCGAAAATAATTGTAGGCCAATATAATTATTAAGTAAAAATTGATTAATTCAGTTTACTAATTTTATAAATTAGTTATATTTTTTTCTGAAGTGGATTAATTGATTTAATCATGAAAATGTAAGCATATTTTAATTTGCAGAGCTTTCTTTTCTATGGTACTGCTTTTCAAATTAATGATTTACCAGAATGGAAATCCGATGAAGTTCCCTGGGGTTTACTTCATGAAGAGTCCCCAAGAAATAACCCAATCCTGGTTCAACAGCAAACTTTAAATCTTTTTACATATTCCTCAACATTTAGTAGATTTAGTGATGTGCCTCTCACTCTTATAGATCTACCTGGAATTACAGAATTATTAAGTAGGTAAATGTAATAAATTAAAACATTTTAAAACCGGATAATTTAATATGTTTAAAACATAAAAAATTAAAAATTTGTTCATTTTTTCAAAATAAAAAGTTATCTGTGATAATTTGTGACATTCAATCATTTGAAAAGTTAATATTAATGTTTCAGGTAAAAAATATTTTGTTTCAACAAAAGAAAAGACTAAATTAATGCATACAAAAAACCTTGCACCATTGCTTTACATACAGTCTGACTGTGATACTGCGAGTAATAGAGATATTTATGTAGCAGAATTAATGAAACATATACACGTAGATTCATATGGCACATGTTTAAATAATGTTCAATTAGATACAAGGTAAAATATTTTTATTTATTTTCATTTTAGTTTGAAGAAATACTATATGTACTAATTGTTATATTATTTCTACAAATAACATAATTATAATATAGGCTAAAGGAAAATTACCTTGAAATATTAAACAGTGAGGATTTTCTGTCATTCATCAGCAAGTACAAATTTACAATAGCTTTTGAAAATGCAGTCTGTGAAGACTATATCACGGAAAAATTGTGGAGGCCCCTTATCGTTGGATCTGTACCTATATATTATGGATCACCTTCATTTAAGGTATTAAAATTTAATTTGTTATTTTAATAATTCTTTTTTAAACGTCAATATATGAATTTTTTTGCACATGTACACAGATTACAATGCAATTAAACCACTAATTACGTTTTTAATTTACTTCTAGGATTGGCTTCCAAATAATATGTCTGCAATTTCGGTACGAGAATTTAAAAATCCAATAAGTTTGGCCAATTTTCTACAGGAACTTGTTTTTAATGAAACTGAATATGATAAATACTTGTCACATAAATTAATTAATAATTATGAAATACATAATGAAAGATTGAAGAAGGCATTTGAAAAAAATACAACATGGTTTCGAAATGAATTTGGAAATTATGTTGAAGAATTTGAATGTTTTATTTGCGAGAGTATACAAAAACCAAGAAAGAAAAAAGTTGTTGACAAAGAACATTATGACTGTCCATTGCCAATAAATCCATTAACAAATGAAGTTGATCATAATAATTGGTGGGTAAAGCAATGGATTGTAGAGAAATGTGGTGCAAAAGTATTGACTTATTATTTACAAAATAATTTCACAATTGACATGCAAAATTTTGAAAAAGAAAAGCTGCAATTATATGACAAAGATAATTGTTAAATTATTGGTATTTATATATTTATTTGCATTTAAAGAAGACAATACGAAACGAAAGTAAAGTAAGATCATATTCATAATGACTATTTTATAGAATTTATATAGTTGTACATATGTACAAAATTGTATTTAATGTTTTATGTTTTTCATATTTTGTAAAAAAAAAGTACTACATATATATGTGATAATAAAAGTAATATCAGAGTAAAACAAGTTTTTAAAACTAATGACTATATATATTTGTTCATTGAAAAAGAAAGTGATGCAAGTTATACATATAGCTACAGGCTAAAATCATACTGGTGCAAATAAAAATACTTGAAATATTAAGTTGTATGCGCAAGTACCATTTATGTATGATTGTTTATTAAAAGGAATGGCGCCAATTGTAAATCTATCTACTTGTACTCCAATAAATAACAAATCAATTTAATGAAATCATTCGTTTTACAGAACAAGAATTATGACTTACACCAGATTGATTTTTATTCCTTTGTATAATATTTACTTAATAAAAAGACTATCATAACTGAAGAAGTTCCTTGTTTCAAAATTTCACTTACCAATCTGGTTAAATGAAAACAGGATATTTAAATTCAATTCATTGGTTTGGTTTGCACGATAGGAGCTGGTACTTTCATTAAATCGCAGAGGTGATTTCTGAGTGATCGAAGTTCAGTTACTGGCTGCTCCCAATCAGTAACATTTAATTCAGTCAAAAGTTGCATTAAGTCTTGTTCTGAAAGATCCATTTCTTCTCCATACAAAGTTAAAGCTTCGTATGTTTTTGTAGCAGCTACCTTTCGTATGCATTTATATTTATGACAAAGAAAAATGCTTAGTTGACAAAATGCTCTCTTTGCTACTGGTCCATGTATCTGGGAAAAGATTTTAAAATAATCATAAAAGCATCTTATTATTTTGCTATATTAAGTATCAAAGCATGGTAATACCTGCAAGAGTTGACAAAAAACATTTATACTGCTAATTAACAACTTAGTGTTGCTTGTGTTTTTTATTTCTTGCTTCAGTAGTATTAAAATTCGTTCTGCAATTCCATTTTCAGAATCATCAAGAACAATCTGAATACACCCAGAACTAAGTAAACGATCCAAAAAGGCCAACATCGATGTGATCATTCTTTCATTTTTATGACTTTCTTCGAAAATTTGTAAAATCTTATAACATAAATTTTTAAGACCTAACTCATCTATTTCTTGTAAATAAGAAAATAAAGAAACGCTAGAATGTTTAACCTGAATAAAAGAATGATAATTTTTATATTAAGACTTAAACATTAAAGATAAAATTTAATTGTTTATATTTTTAGAATAATAATTACCAAAGATTCACTTAAGCCTCCAACGCTGAATATAATTCCCCGTAAGAGGCTCATTGTATATGGAGGATAAGATAACATTTTAATAAACCGCGGAAAAGTAGAGGATTCCATTCTCCATTCTATATGTTCTTTACATTCATTATAAGGAAAAATAGTTTTCAATTCTTCGTGGTATGGAATGTTTGGTAGAGGAGGATCGCTATATATAAGTGCACTGAAAACAATTCCTGCTTGTGCTCGAATTCCATCAATTCTTTCAACAGCTTGCTGTGCAATTCCTCCAATTATATTTGCCATTAATTCATCATTTAGTACAGAAACTAAATTTGCTTGTGATACCAAATTTGTTAACATCTATAATTATTTAAACAATATTCCTTTATATATTGAAATTAAACTAAGTTCAATTTTGATAATAAAGAAGGTACTTTACATGTAACCCAGTCATAGCTGCTTCTCGTACCCACGCTCCTATATCTCCACGACTATCTATCGTATACTCCTTCAATGCCAATAAATAACAATGATACAAATTGGGTATGAATACTTCCCATTTATCTAAAAAGTATAAAACTATTCATAGCTAGAAATTTTATTGTTTGAAAAAGATTTTAAAATATGTATTGTAAAAACAAACGAAAAAATAAACATTACTCCTATAAAAGTTAAATTTTAAGAAAAATTGCTAAATTGTTGTAATTTCTTTTCATTCAAATTTTTAAAAGAATGTACAAACCTGTTTCTTTCACTCCTAAAGTTTGACAAACCATTATCAAGGCATGAATAGCTTCTTTCCTGCTCTCTGCCCACTTTAAAGTATTTGCTGATATTTCAGTACACTTAATGAGAGCCTCTATTATATCTTTTATTCTTTCACAAATTATAAATAAAGGAAAATATCCTGAAAAAAGGAAGTTATAATTAATATTATATTATTAAGTATATTATTTTCAATTTAGATAATAACATGTTCTTTATGATCAATATTTTTAGTAAAAGATAAAAGGAATGAACAAATTAAAGTAGTAATACCTATGGCTTGCGCAAAACCAATTCGAACCAACTGATTATTTGACTGTAAGTTATCAAGATAACGATTAATGACAACATTACGGTCTTCGCTATCTAAGTCGGCATAATATCTTTTTAAAAATTCTGTATGTGCTTCTGCTGCTTTTATTTTTACTGTAGACACTTCATGACCCAAACATTCTTCTAATAGATTTTGCCAGTCATCTATGAACATTATAGTAAATAAAGTAATACAACAGTGTTGTCCATATTAGATGTTGATATCTCTATGTATTAATATAAAATATTTGTTTAAGAGTACACAATCATTTTAATTAATACTTGCTACACATATACAAACTAAAATACCAATATGTAACTTTTAATATTTTTTCTTATATTCATGCAATAAAATTTATAATAAAGACTATTAATATATCAACAATTTATATATAATAAATGAGTGAATATTACAAATAATTTATCAATAATATTAACTTACAAATAATTTCCCTGGATATTGGAAAATGGACAATAGAGCATTTTTTTATAAATACAGCACAAGCTTGTTTCATTAACTCCCCTCCAAGACCTTTGAATTGTCCTCTTTTTCTAAAAGTGTTTACTATATTTCTTATATTTTCTATAGCTGATGCTCCAATTATGTTCTCAATTTTTTCATTGAAGCAATTGTATAATGCTTCTAAAATTTCTGCAATAGCTAATACTGCACCATGTCTGATATTTAAATCAATAGAATTTAACATTTCTAATAAATTTGGTAAAACTGTATCTTTGAAGTAGTTTGGATCTATAGAAGTTAAATTAAAGAGAGCTTTGGCTGAAAGTTCCCTAAGTGCTGTATCCCAATGAGTAACTTTTCTTGCAACTAAATGATCAATTAGAGGTTTCGCATATTCTTCATATTGTGCAATTTGGGTACTAATTTTCAAATATGCATGATTTCTTACGCCGACTTCAAAGTAATCAGCAATGGTAAGTATTTCTATTCCATGTGGAAAATTTCCCTGTCTACCTACATTTTCTTGAAACGCTGCAGAAGCAGCTCTTCTACAATTAATTTCTCTATCAAAACATGTAACAACCAATAACATAGCTGCAGTGTCTTTTACATATGGTTGAAAAACATCAGAATCGTATGCTCTGGCAAATGCCCAACAAACATAACATGCAGCATCTCTAATTAAATATCCAATTGATCCATAAGCTCGTGGTTCATCAAATACCAATGCCTGAACAACTACTGGTATCACATCTTTCAATCGGTGGGGCAAAAGAAGTCCACGTCTTCCTAATTCTGCTAATGCTAGACAACCACCATGCCAAGCAGAATCTGACTCCCGACCACAAAAAAGATTTAATACAAATCCTACTACATCATCTGCTAAATCTATTGGTAATCTTGCTGTTATTCTACCAATTCCCTTTGCAGCAGACCATCGTATTGTAATTGCTTTATCTCGCAGTCCTTGTATAAGTTGTTCAATAATATCTTCTATTGCAGGTGGAATATCTTGTTCATCGTGGTAACATGGAATATCTTTAGCTTCTTCAATACTTTCCATAGTATTACTATTCTTAGTATTAGGTAGTAAAGATATGGGTCTACTAGCTTTTTGGTATCTCCATGTAGCTAATTTTGTTCCTAATAATACCAAACCAATTCTTTGTACGATCTTTATTCCAAACTTCCGAATAAGATCTGCAGGATTATCATTCAAATGAAACTGTAAAACTTCATCTAAAATTGTTTGAGTGTACGGTTTAATATCTTCTCTTGCACTGTGTTTTAATATGGCTGCTACAACTGCTAAAGGGCCATGTCTGAAGGGGTCATCCTTTACACATTGTAAACTCCATATTATCATTTCTTGCAAATATGCTTTTTTAACGTCTGATCTTGTTAAGAAATTAGCAATTAAAAATACTGCAGCTACAGCACAAGCATCTTTTGATAAACAAAATAATTTACATATTTTTATAATTCTGACTATTATTGTATCTTCTAATTTAACATCAGAGACTTCTAGACGTGAAAGTGGAAATGGTATCTTTGATATTATAGAAAGCCAAATTAGAAGCACATATCGAGTTTCCCATGTTTCTACATCATTTATATCTTGCTTTTCAAGCATTCGCAACACAGGAAGAAGATCTGTTACCTGTAATAAATTAAATCAAATATTTCAAAAATTGAAACATTATGTCCTTAAAAAAGGATATATAAAACATATAAGATATATAAGATATCCAAACTAAAGATATATTTTTATAATCTTATTACAAAGAAATAAATTTCTATCTAAATATTTATTTATTTATGCCTTGTAAACATATGCATTTATATGAACATCCATAGTCTACTTATCGAGATCATGTTATAAGTTTAGTAGATTAATATACCTCATGCGGAAGATACGTAACAATTGTTTTGTACGTTTTTACAGACATAACAATAAAAATATATTTAAAAGCATTGTGCCGCATGCTTTCTGTCGAATTTTCATCTTTAATAATACCAATCAGTGGTTGTAAAATGTCATCTAAGTAAGGATCCAATAATTGCCTCTGATCTTGATATTGTGATAAAATAAAGTTGAAACGATCTCGATTTTTTTCAACGAGGCTCGGTGAAATATCAACTTTCTTCAATTCCGAAATTAAAGCAGTCACTTCATCAATTTCCTTAAAAGCACTGAATCCGCAACCAATTATGTCCGAGTCCGGACAATCATTAAACACCATTTTTTCTTTTGATTTCGTCGTTATTCACAAAACTTATTATTGTCACTATAAATTCATTTTTAAGCACTTAAATTCGTAAAAAACTAATATGATGCACAGATTCTTTCGGGTGATTTCACGAGGAAAAGATGCCAAATCGTAGCGCATGCGCCGCACAATTACGTATTTTATATTCAAATTTTTGTTTGTTTTTAGTATAATATTATTATATGACGCAGTGCCGTTTCATAAATGATAGTTTAGATAACCGTAAAAGCGTTTGGTAAACAAAAATTAATATGATATGCTATAAGTATACTCAGAGATATACTTATAAATAAAAATATAACGGGTAATCCGTTTAATAGTACCACTGCATACAGAATAAAATTCCGATTAAACCTCCCCAACTAAACTCCTATTTTGAACTCCTAGTGCGAGAAGTATACTGCAAATTATAAGACAATAAAGTATTGGAATAGCAGTAAAATCATTAGAATAATACACTTCTAAATTCATAATCCAAAATCTGGAGACCATTGGAAAATTTCTAAGCACTTTTACTTCCAAGATCTTAATTTGTTATTAGCCGATAATTTGTTACAATGTTTAGTGCATATGGTTTTAGAGAAAAGAAATAATTTTGGTGTTTTGAATAAAGAAATTAATTTATTAACAGATAACACTAAATGTAAAGTTGAGGAAAGAAGAGTGTCACAAATGTTTATTTATTCTTTTAAACTTTCACAATTCAACGATAAGATTAGAATACCCAGGAAAGGAAATTTCATTGTTAATACTTTTAATATCATTTGTGATAAGTTTGAAAAGTAATGAATATATTAGATACGTGTGACATTTTATTGAATAAAGCATATGTATACATATACACGTGTACATTAAATCAATTACAAGATGGATATGAACAAAATTTTTTAAACTTATAGGATTCTTATTGACTTAGAAAAATTTATCGATAAAGTTAAACAATTTTAAATAATGATAAGAGAAAAAATTCTTGGATTAAAAATATCTGTAAATTTCTAAACAAATGTACAGTTTTAAATGTACAATTTCTAAACAAATTGAAAAATATTTTTGATAATGTTTGTTTCGAATGCTAATTCTAAACATTTATTAAGAAAGAGGATTTTGTAGAAATCAGGTTTTAATTATAAAATAGTATATAGCTTTTCCAATCCAAAAACCAATACACAGAAATTACTTTTATTAATTAAATGTATTTCATTTTGAAAGAGACATTATGTATTTTTAAAATTTTACTTTATAAAAGAACATGTTATATACATTAACATAATATATAACTTAAAAATATTACAGTTATTACATTCTTATAACTAAGATTTTTCTATAACCATTTCTTATCTTAAAGCCTTTACCCTAAATGAAAGGAACTGATATTTTTATGGATTCAACTTTCTTATTACAAAAAGTTATAAATGAAAAAACAAAATATATAATGTTTTTGTACATAATGTATACAAGGCAACTTGCAAATATGTAGTCTAACAAATATTAATGCTGATATGCATAGAATTTAAAAATATAATATAATTTAAATTACTTTGAAAGTATTATCTTTTATTGTATGATAGTATCATCTATTGTATTTCTGTTAAATTATTTCCACAGTTTTTGTTGTAAAATTTATACTTATTACAATTATGGAAATAACAATTGGTACCCTTATTTTAATTATTTAATATAATTTTTTTTAAATTTAAGGGACATAACCTTTTGTAATAAACTATCAAGAAAGGCAATGTATAACTTATGTATTATATCATGAGTTTGTTTAAGTACTTCTACAGATCAATCGAACATTGAATTTTCATTAATAATTATTAACTATATAGTGAAATTTAAATAAAAGACAAAATTATTCTTCAACAAGCTGAATGTGCTGCCCACGGTACCGTTTCACTGAAGTGGTAGAGCCAAGAACTTCTAGGTTTTGGAAAAATGGAGGTCGCAGTTCGATCGAAATCACGATTTGTCTTGTTTAAAAAGCATTAAATCGCGTGATTTCCTTGCAAGAGAACTGACTTTTAATAAACTTTCTTGTTTCTTAGTGATTTCTTTTCTTCATAACTTCGAAATCTGAAAAGTGAAGATCTATTTGTACGTAGTAAAATGCAGGAGAGACGGTACATCCCCATTGTATGCTTTTTCTTGTTTCACTTCTAAATCTATAACTTTTACTGAATTTCTATAATTACTTTGATTCTGAAAATGACTTATTATTCCTAACATATATTCTTTTATACATGATCTTTAAATTCTTTTCACTATCACTTTAAGTTATGCTATTGTAATTACTTTACTTTATTTCTTCTTTCAGATATTCAATTTTCTTCTTATTAGTTATAATTAACTACTATTTCATGTAAATTATTATTTCAATATATTTCTTATATTGTGATTAGTTGATGTTGTTAAGCTTATATAATTTTGTAATGTGTTTATCTTTTCAGTTTTGACGGGATAATTTATTGGACTTGTAACATTTATGGAAAATGAAATCAATCAAAGCAAAAACCAAGGCCAAAAAACCTAATGGCAAATTTAGAAGAGTTAAATTTCCTCCTACAGAAGTTGCTTCCATAAGTTCAGACTTATCAGAGTTAAGTCAACCAATAGACACGAGCATTTCAAATTTGTATCGTGTGACCAAAATTTTAGAAAATGGCAGCGATGAAGTTAAATCAATTTTAACATATGAATGTGACTTGGTATACGAATGTCGAGTATGTCGAAGCCTATTTAGGAGTTTGGTTAATTTCATCTCGCATAAACGCATTTATTGTAAAGAGAAAGTTGATGTCACATTTGCCAGGAAATCTTTCTGTGATTATACTACAGTATGTTCTGTTTTATTTATTTTAATATAAAGATAAAATAATGGAAAAAAATAATTTTTATAATAATCAAACCATTGACATGAATTATATATTGCAAATAATATCAATAACTGTTATGTTCTATGTTATATGCATTGACTTTTTCTGAAAAGTAAGATTAAATTATAATACTTTGGTTTGAAAAATCACAAATATTGGAATGCATTTTGAAAGCATTTTAAATTATTAAATATCACAAAATAATAATTGAAGTTAGAAATTGATTAGAGTTGTAGGGCATATTCATTGAATGGTTAAAAATAAATTACATAATTTTATTTTCTTATGTACGTAATTCTAAGATTATAAGCAATATTACTATAATATTATTTATCATTTTTAACTGTAATTTAATTAAAATAATATACATATTTATTTTGCAGATTGTAAGAACTGAATCAAATAATGAGAAACCACAAAAATTGTTTCAAGGGCATTGTGAAAACGATGGAAACTTTAAAAGTCAAATTTCTGAGGAGAAACAAAAGAAAGATCTCACTTCTATTATTACTATGTTACAGAAGAAACAAACAGAAAATTGTCAAAGTAATAGTGAGTGCGTTTATTTGGAAAGTGTGCAATCAAATTCATCAGCAGTTTATCAAACTGTTGAGTCAGTCAATTCAAATCAGGATTGTACAGAATTAATGAAAACGCAGGTAACATTCTTAATGGATTAAAAGTTAAGAAATCAAATAAGTATCATTACGTGAAATATTGTATTATAAATTCAACAACATTTAGATAACTGAGTTAAAAGATATGATAAATGGAAAAAATGCTGTGTTAGATCCAAACGGACAACTTAAACATCTTGGTCATGAATCAAATAGTGGCAATACAATTCAAAGTGTTAATAAGGAAAAAACTGGTAGAAATCCTGAAAATGATATTGTTTGTTCAATATGTACGTTTTTATTACTTTTATGTACTTTTTTGATTCATCCTTATAATTATTATTCTGTAATTTTGTATTTTGTAGGTAGTGCAAAGTTTTCAACAAAAAAGACATTAGCTGTTCATACAAGGACATTGCACACATCTCATAGGTTATGCTATCCTTGCCCTTTTTGTTCTAGTACATTTGCAAATACCTGGAGTGTTTATCGACATCTCTTCAAAAGTATGTACAAAATTTTGTAATAGTATATTTTATATAAATGAACATTTAAGTTAAAAACGTGTACACCTTATCAAAACAGGTTTAATTAGTATTATAGATTATTAGAAATAAAAGTTTAAGTTATAATAATACACAATTCAATTAAAAAAAATATTAATTACATTTAATTTAGTGTTAGTTTAACATGATGATATGATAGTTCATAGAAAAACCAGTGATCAGGTACGGAGACTTAGGACTCAGATTCAGGAAAAAGCATTCTTCAAAGATACAACTGTAGCAGAAGATTTACAAAAAGAAGATGCCAACAAAACCTTAATGAATGATACATTGCGAATTAACGAAACTCAGGTATCTCAGCTGCTATGATAATATATATTTTAACTTTTGTCAAGGTATCATTAATTTAAAACAAAGCATTCTGGCAGGAATGGATAGAACACTTAGAATCTGATTCAGAATTACAAAGATGCGGGGGTTGTGGAAAAAGATTTGATAGAAGGGCAGCTTTATTGTCTCACTCTCAGTATTGCCATAGACGTGTTGCAGCCTGTGAAAGCACAACTAAAGCAAAAAAAGTTAATAAAGTTTCACTAGATCCTACTCCAAAGGAAAATATAGTTATTATTCCGGAAATTCAAAAAAATGTGAACACAGAAAGTTTTTCTGCTGCATCTGAAATTAAGAATAGTTTTGAAACACCTATACGTGTAGAAACTGTTGCAAGTTTAAGTAAAGAAGATTGGGATATGTTAGAAACTGAAAAATCACAGAATGGAGCAAAGAATGAAGAAGAGGTGACAGTTATTACAAATGGAGTGCAGAAAATAACAGAAGAAGGTATTTCTCCTGCGAATGATATTTCTGATCCTATAGAAATTGTGTACACCAATATTAATAAACCGAAAACTAATGTTGGAAGTAAAAAAAGAAAACGTAAAGATAAGCCAAAGAAATTAAGTAGCACTGCAGGTAAGCAATATTTTTATCACATGTTATATTCATAACATTTAAATTCAATTATACAAATTATTTCATGAATTTTCTATTCTGATACATTCATTCGTTTAAAAATAAAATTAGTAAAAACGTAATATAAAAATATCATCAACAAAATAAAATTTTTATCTTTAGCAACTATTACAAAAGACATATCTTTGGAATCAAATAATGAACAAGAAACAGAAATTCAGAAAGTGGATAATGTTTTACTGATGGAAGAAAAAGTGGCTTCGATTATAAACCTTCAAAAACTTCAGTGCCTTTCATGTAAACGAAAATTTATGTCAGCAACTAATTTAAGAAGACATGCTGCCATTCATATTGGTTGGAATCGTTATAAATGTAAACTCTGTGATTTTAAATGTTTTGTGAAATGTGATTGCGTAGCACATTGTAATAAAATGCATAATGCTCAAAATAATCGTGTTATCATAGAAGATATGATAGCTTTGATACCCGATGATCAATGTATACACGAACAAGATATTATGTTGGACATAACAAACGTAGAAAAGGAGTCAGGTACTCCAGAAGTTACACAAAATCATGTAGAATCAGAAGTTCAAATAGAAGAAAAGACTGTAAATAAAGCAGAAATAGAAATAATAGATACAAATTCAACGTGTCAAGAAATAGTTCATGTTAACGGAGAAACGGAAGAGGTATCGAACGTTAATAATAAAGATCAAAATACTGCTGGATTGGATCCTGATATTAGAAAAATGGTAATGGAAGTTATTTTTGGATCTTCTGAAGTAAATTCCGCAAAAGAAACCACGAAAAAGTCTAATTCTAAATTACAAAATATAAAAAACAGCGAAACAGTGCAGTCGAGTTGTACTGAATTGAAAGAAAGTGAAATTACATCTATACAAAATAATTTAAAACCGCAACGTCCTATTCGCAATAAGATGAAACCTTTAAACAAAGATTTTGTTTATGATTTAAAGGATGTAGCAGGTGCAAAGGATTCATTAATTGTGAAACCTTTTAGTAAACCGTTGCGTAAAAAACCTCTGCTACTTGATGAAGACAATTTAGACAGAGATGCAGAACAATCCTCGAAACGTTTTAAATCTATACAGAATGCTAAAATATCAATTCTATGTGATAACAACGTTATAAATAAATGCGATATTAAGCTCAGCAGAGTTGAGGAAAATTTAAAAGGTAGCCTTGCTTTTCCTCAGTGCCACAGTTAATTAGAAAAATGTGTATTATGCAGAAAGTAATGAAATCTTGGTTTCTTTGAAGAATACATTACTTGAATAAATCTTTTTATTTCTATTTAAAAAATGGAATTTTAGCAAAATTGTACATTATTGATTGTAACAATGTGTATGTTATGATTTATACCTGTTGACTATCGTTAACAGGTTTAATATTTAAATATTTACTATTTCTTTCATTTTTGTTAGGAATTCGTAAAAATTGAAAATTTTTTATTTATAAATTCACATAAAAGATTTGTTTAAGTGAAAGTTAATTGTAATGAATTACAATGAATGTAGATAATAATTCACTTGTATACTACTTGATATTAATCTTATTGAAAATAAAAACATTATTGAGAAGTTGTTTGTACAATTTTGTGTACTTTTTAACGTAGGCTTCTGACAATCAATTGGGTTGTCAATAATATTTGAAACAGTGAGTGCAAGTAAGCATAGTTAATTGTTTTAATTTTTCTTCCAAATTGATTTGAAAAATACTTAATAGTTTATATAAAAAATATATATATATAATTTTTGTAGATAAGAAAAATTCTGTAACTTTATTTAACAAATATGAATTTTATGTATCATACTTGCTAATTCACTATTATATCAATTGAATTGAATAATGAAATGAGGAAATTATTACTTTTAAGTAACTGTAAATTTTGATGTAATAGCAAAAAAGGAATTGAAGGAATTTGTGTTATATTTATTTATATTTATATACCTTGTGATTAAAATCAGTTAAACTATTGTTTTTAATTTAAAATTAAAAAGCGCAATAAAATATGAGACATGGTTATAGAAACTAATAACTAGTAATATTCAAATTACACAAAACTTTATAATACTTGCAATAAATATATATGTGTTAATTATATTAATAAACTAAACAACAAATGTGAACATAAGTACTTATAAAATTTGTAAAGAAAAGACTAATTTCATGAAAATGTCATGCAAATAAAATGGAACAGGTTGAAAAATAATGCCATCTGTTCTACTATATAATTATTAATTGTGAAATGTATATATAATTGTCTAACTTGATTTTAATTATCCTTATTGTTTTGTTTAATATAAATGAAATTAAAATTCATGAATGAAATACTAATCTACTTCCTTAATATAATAAATAGCCCGTCCTATAAAAATAACTACACATTTTTATTACAAAAATTCAAGTGTAACTTACTTACATTTTATAAAAAGCCGGTAAGAAACAATTGTTTTGTACACAACTTGCATATGCAATGTGGTGCTATATTATGTAATGGCGCGAAATTTCCAATAATGCGATTGGTCAACGTTTGAGAAGCTTACCACCGATTGGCTAATGATTCACCAATCATAGCAAAGTTGCCGCCATTGGTGGGAGGACAACCGCAACAGGTAACCGTGGTAGATGCGCGGCAAACAGCGTTGAGTAAAGACGTTTCTTTGGTTGTTTGTATCTTAAAGAATTTGTTGGCACGAATGACGCCGGTAAAATTATTACAATTCGATTCTTCTATTTTTATAGTGGTATTAAACGGTGATGTGGAGTGAAATGTGTTGTTCGTTTTAATCTTCAAGCTTCGTGAAATCTCTTTTGCTATAGGATCTTAGGCGCAGCATCGTAAACGTAAGTCATCTATTCTTTTTCTTCTTTCTTTTTCCGTCTTTCGTTAAGGATCGCTTCTCATTTCCTAATTGTCATACGACGTAGGACTTCTCCATTCAATTGTTTTTCATGTAAACTGTGTGTTACATTGTGACAAAGAAAATAAGATCATATTTGTTTCTATCTTTGGTTTTATTAGTTGTTTTGAAAATTTGAATCAACATTGAACGATTTATGTGATTTTATGAGTTGAGAATAGAATATAGTATTTTATCTACTACTATCTATTTATTTTATGATGCTTGCATTTTCGTCCAATGATTTTATGTATATTTTAATGTTCTGTTATCTTTCGTTTTAATATTGAAGATAGTTTTAATTAAAATTAACATAAGCACGTACTGTGATGAATTTTGAAGGTAAATTTTATCATAATAAAGTATTATAACATTCAATAATCTTGGATTATGAAGCTCAGTGGATTAATTTGAACCATCAATATATGAAACAAAAATGATATTTTATTAAACCGGATTTAATCAAGTTTTATGTAGGCTAATTTATCTCAATAGCATTTATAAAGATTGTATACACATCTAGATGCTGGAATGTAGGAAATACTCATGCTGTTTCTTTTCCAATGAAAAAGATTGCTGCTATAGTTGAAATTTTAGACGACAATTTACTGTTTTATATTCGTTTTATAATGAGGTACAAGACTTTCTCTTGGAAATTTCTCTCTCTCTTCCTCTCTCTCTTGTCCCTTCCCCCTGTCTTCCCGTCTTTCCCTTGCCCACTATTCTTACTCTTTCTTTTCTATCATTTTACACTGTTTACCCTGGCGTTTGTCATATTTTTCTTTTTAATAATACCATATTTCATGGTACAATATGGATTATTATGATTTTGAGTAGGTTTTTGTCTGTTCATTATTTAAATATAGTATTAGTTGTTTTTAAATTGTATTTTTTGCGCCTTCAGCTGTTATCTTAATCCAGCGAGACAAATTAATTTGATAGTAAAAACAGGGAAAGAAGGAAAATATATAATTAGTTATTTAATGTGTATACATGATTCTATCAGCTTGGAAAATATAATATGAAATATACATTAAATGTCTTTTTACACTGTTTTCATTACTACGAAATATCACTTGGGGCTGTATAACTCATGGCAATAAAACGCGAGGTTGTACAACTAGTTGCGATATAACACGAGGCTGTACAATGCAAAATAAATATTTACATTTATTTTACCTTAGTATTTAAAGTGACTACATATACGTTTTGTTAGGACTTTCGAAGTAAAAATTATCACCGATAGCAAACGATAACCAATTTCGAAATAAACACAGAATTTAGGTTAAGCGTGATTTGACATCCCAATTTGATAACATAAAAACATTTGGGTGATATCACTTCGAAGTTCAGTGTTCAGAATAACATAAAGGTTTCGTCAATATTTTTAATACAACTAATTTACATTAATTTCCTAGTGACTATTACCGAATATTCGATTTCTAAACAAAACACATTTATATTATTAGAATTAATGAAAAGTCTATGTATTTTTATTAAATCTTAAAGTTTCAATCGATGTATCGTAAGCGCCATTTTGTAGTACCTTTATGTCATGAAACCACGTTAGTCTTGTTTTAATACCCGATCATTTAATATGCAACAGGCTGATACAATATTCCCAAGTAGAGCATAAGTTTTTCGAATCTGTTTCAAATTTTTCCTAGCTCTATCAATAATCTATAACAAAAGAAAAATTGGTTCTGTGATGAACCGTGTTTCCATAACAACACACTGCATGCACTTTGTAGGACGTCAATGCCCTCGTTACGTTACGTGCTTAAGCCGGCTTGAATGAAAACGTTTTCCCTAGGGGTTGCTTCACCCTGTCTTCAACAAATACCACTCACCTCTACGGGAGTAAATACTGTGAAGCATGCTACAACGAACGACGCTGCCAGATTGAATAACGATAGATTTTGAGGTTTCAGTATTATACCGGTGATACGTTTTCACGTTATTGTTACGAGACCTCTGTTACTCGTATCTACGACGACTCGAACTCGAACATCTATCGTTCGATTGAGATTCGAGTACCTGAATATATCCGAGTACTCGGATGCTTACATAATTTAACTCCCAATACTCGACGAGCTTTTACTATCCGGCTGACTCTCCGAAACCGGTTCCAAAAAATACCAGCTCTCGCGGCAACTGCCCAGTTTCAGGCCCGAATTACTGCCATTTTTTTACCATTTTATTATTTCACTATTGTGATATTTTATCGTTTCTATAATTTAACTATTTTGACGTAATACTTGTCTCAATACTTTTATTTCTTTGCTGTGCTAGTGTTAATATTATATTTTAGTATTTAGACTCGAAAAAGAATACTCAAGTACTCAAATTCAAAATTGAGTACTCAAGCAAGCTCAAAAGACCAAGTATTTGGTCACAATATCAGATACTAGAGAACTTAAACACAAAATCAAATATAGAAGTACTCATATCCAGTTCTCGAACCGAAGTAAGTTATGAGTACTTCCAGTACTCAAATACCCGGTTAGCTATAATTATTGACGCAACGTATGCGCCAATAAGTAGAAGCGTTTGTACGTTAATTACGCGGGGCGTGAAGTTTAAATTTTGATCCGGGTATCCTTTTAATGAGTGCGAAACCATTTTTACACATATTATCAGTTGATCCGCGAACGAACGTGTGAGTCATCGCATTTTCCGTGAGAAATAACCCGTCGTCTCTGTAACAACGAGGGTCCAAACGATTGTAACAGGAGGGAGAGGAAATCAGTTGAGCGGCTCACGAAATAATCAGGAAGCTATTAGACCGAGTTACATCGCGGCCCCGTACGTGTCCACTTTAGTTCTTCTCTCTTGATGCCTAGTTTCCAACGCAACAGAATTCTCCAAAAATAATGTAGTCTATGATTAAAATGTTGTTCGTTCCTTTTCGCACCGTTGCGGTAACCTCTGTACGTCCAGACAAAACTTCAACACTGAGACTACCAAAGCGATCAAATAACCGTTCTACTAGTTTTTTATTTTATGTTACAAAATTCGTTAATGTGATTTCTTTGAAATACGTGTTGACCTTCGTGAAGATCAATTGTGTGTATTTATTTATGTTTAATTTGTTTATTTATTTTTACATGTTAGTTTCAAAGTAAGGTGTTAACCTGAATTATGTGTCATGTGTTGAAACGCAGTGTTTTACGTCTGTAACTCGAGTAGTTGTACCTTTAGAAGACGAAGTTTATTGCAAGTTAAACGTCCGTCGCTGTGACCTGTGCAGTTTGGTGTTTGTAGATAATACAAAGTGGTCAGTAACTGATGAAACTATTGGAAACGAGGTGCTTATAAAAAATAGGTCGATGTCATAAAATTTACTCGTAAAACGTTTCGTTTCGACCGAATCGAAAATTTGTCGGTTTTTGTTAGTAATTTTGGTTAGAGTAAGAGAAACAATTTTAACACCTCTTTAATTATTTTTAGAATTTTGAAGTGAATGATTTTTAGTACATAATGTTACAGATGAATAGATTTGTTTTTGTTTAAGTATTTTTTCTTTTATCTTGTTTTCATTGTTTAAGTAATTTTGTTTTAAATTGTTAGAACAATTTACAAGAATTATGAAATGTTGTTTGTTATATTTTTTAAAAATTGTCCTTTAAGGTTGAAAATAAAAAGTATTTATTTTCTTGAGTGTATTTAAAAGTATTTATTTTTATTTCTACATTTCTATATTTCTTCAATCTTTCCATCCCTATATTTCCAAATTCGTAACGATGTTCAATTTCACATATTGCGCGTCTGATAAGTTGGCATGTACGTTAATAGTATTCGTATTTATTCTGGCCGTCAACTCATCAGCCGGACATAGTAATGTTTTTTGAAATTGTACGACTGGGATATATCGTGAACAACGTATTATACAATTTTTCTGTCGTACATACAATTTAAAAATGAGCTGTTTCTATGCTCCTCGGTAATAATACCTTCGAATGGTTCAAGGAAACTCTGTAAGTTCGTGCGATATGAAAAGTTACGGCACAAGAAAGTTTCAAGCGCGTGTAATTGAACGCACTGAAGTAAAAATGGAAAGGAAGAAATTATTAGGAAACGAGTACGAGAATGATTGTTAGATAAACGATTATGCGATGCACTCGTTCCCACATTTTACATAATTACTTGTAAAGATATATACAGTGTGTTAAGAAATGATAGGTTCACTTATGCTCGTAATTCGTGTAAAAATGTATCAACTAATCTAAAATTCTCAGGATATAAAAATAGTCTATATTACATTCAGACTGAAGCAAGTTTCTATTGTTTTGTGAACCCATGGTTGTACCACCATGGCGTTACACTCGACAGCGACAACTTCGGTTTGTTGATCGCGTCGCTAACGTTTTCGCGCGCTACGAGAAGCTATGCATATTTATACAACAAGAAACTTATTATCACTGTATCTTGCAATTGTTTCCACGTTAACTGTAACAATAAGTGACATGTGTAAATAAGAAAATAATACATTAATAATTGTGATATTTAAAACAGTGTACTTGTTAAGTGTATATCTGCGTGTCCTTAATTTTCCACAACATTCATTCAAAAGAGAGAACTTTGCATAATTAACGGTGCTAATGACGAATTATGTTTGTTCGTTATTTGCGTAGGAGTACGTCTTAAATGTTCCAGATACGAGTACATACGTACATGGAAAACCGTGAGAAAACTTGAACCATTAGCCTCTTTTTAGATGCATTATGTGCTTATTTGTACTTTATGTACAAGGTCTTCTACGCAAGTGTCGCCATGAAAAATCAACACCTTTCATGGCCTTTACAAAAAGATTGTTAGACAAAAGTTAAATTGTTAGATTGCATTCTTTGGATATTTTTTCTGGTAAGAAATTATCCTTTTACCTAATCTACAAATAGTACTTTAAATGAAGGGAGCAATAATTCAATAACGGTAACAAAAAAACAATTTTTTTTGACTTTAAAAAAAAATCAGTGACAGATCATGGATTTCTCGCGTAAATGCATTCTAAGCTTGCATACCGTACATTATGCAACGAGAACACGATACATTTGTGAGTTTGTATTGCATCATCATCGAAAGTTGTCAAACTCGTTGAACTGCTAAAATTAAACGGATTAAATGCTGAACAAATGGCCTTTAATACAACTAGTTGGTCACTGCGTTTATCCAAAAGTGCCTTTACTTTCTCGTTCGATGGAAGCAAAATTTAACCGTTGAGAAATGACCAGAAGAACTGTCACGGTCCTGCGCGAACATCCTTCGAAAGCTGGGCTCGAGAATCGATTGTCTCTGGAACTCGAATGTCAATTTTAAATCGAAACAAAAACCGCGGTAGAATCCTAGCATTTTGAATGCTAAAAATATGTAAAGATTGCGAGTCGAGTTACCGATCAAATAGAACAGTGAAAGTTTGTAGTATGGAAAATATCTGCTCTCGATAAATGACTTGCAACGATGTTAATTATTATGTTTTATCGTATTCGTTGCTACTGACGTAGCGGCACGAATTTTTTAAATAGGATGCTTGCTCCTTGCCGTGTTACTGCGTCCTTTTAAAACAGCTGGTTGATATTAACGTAATAGAACGTCTTTCTATGTCTTAACGCTTTCACTTTTCTGAAACTGGAAATCGAAGGTGTTAAATTCAAATTCAATTATATATTACACGGTTACGTCATAGAAAAAAATGGTAAATGTCGAAGGTGTATTGTCAACGAAGTACTGAATTAGGTAAAAATTATTGACCATACACATCAATTCTGTCTCTCAATAAGAATCAACAAAAATTTAGAAGGAAAGCAATTTAACAAATACAGTTATGTAAAACAAGAAATCAGTAAACCGGTCGTAGTACTATTAGTGTACATTTCTTAATTTCGTTCATACTGTAGTAATTCGGGTGCTGGTAAGAGATAACCAGACTCAAATGTGAGTCATCTCGTGCGAATGTGTTAATATTGAGTTAATGATATGCAGTAGTGTCTCGATTATTTGGAGTGATATTATCTCGAGTTTATCTCGGATCCTAATCAAAAACTTGGATAGTCCGGAAAAGTCCCTATAACTTTCCACTCTGTATCTAAATCTTTATTTACCGTCCATAACTCATTCGCGGTTACTTGTAAAAATAAAATAGCGTCACTCCTTGTCATAGAATGAAAACCATGATATTCATTATTCATAATACCGTTGTGAGTCACATTACGTATTTAGAGAACCGCAATTAAAATTAATACATAGAAGATTAATATACCAGCATAAATTAGTTTATAATGAAATTACCGTTAGTTTCATTTTATAGTACCACTGCAAGTATACTATCAATATTTTTTGATTGTATAAGTTAAAAATAGTAGCAATAATAATTAAAATTTAATGACACTATGTAATGTACTAACCTTGTAATATATCATATTGTTTTAAAGCTGGTTGAAAAGAATGAACCAAAAAAATCGTGTCGTCGCACGTGTTCCTTGAAATAACTTTGTCAGTGTGGCTTTGTCCCAAGTTGTATCATGCAACAATAAACAAAGAAGATATTTACGTGGCCTCCTTCAGCTAGGGTTCCCCGTACACTGAAACCTCAAAAATATGTGTGTAGGTTTCAAGCTCTTCGGATATGTAGGTACTCGAAGTCCCTAGTATATCGGATCATCGAAATCCTACTATATCGTCACGCACTTTACAAAATTATACCCTAATATATAATACATATATACGTAAGATACAAGCGGAAAAAGAAACCAAATGGTCAACTGTTATATTACGCAGAATACAACCCAAGGACGTACACAGAGTGCATGATACGTTCTTCTTAGATATTCAAGGCCTGCAAGTGTAAATTTTCTTGCCAGACGAATACAATGATTGTAGTTGCTTTTTCTACCGTGTTAGAAGTTATACGAGGTGTTTGCGGTAATATGGTCCAGTTTTTTCGCACATGGTAAGGATTTCAAAAAAATGACTGGAGAATGTATTATATTTTACTAGCAATACGATGACCCATATCAACTTTTTATGTTCGCGCTATTTTTCGAGATACGAAGGTGATCTCCAGTTTTTTACATTTAATGCTACAGTAAAGTCTCGATATAAGCGAACACACGATGTAAGTAGAAAAAAATTATCCGCATCATTGGTGGAAGACGCCTTGAGCTCGCAGAGAAATGTAACGCGATCCGAGTTCGGGTATATCCGTGAGACAATATCAATGCAAGTATACTTTTTTATTTTTTTGTTATCGAACTTTTACCAATCGATTGTTTACATTTTTCTGATCGAAGTGAGACCAAATATGACATAATTTCAACTATTATTTATCGGTTTAATTGATGACAGAAGTTTGTAACACTTAAGAGGATAGCGAGTGAAATAAAAGAGACTGCGATTATGTTAGTCAGCAAAGATATTTACATATATAAATATATGTAACTTTATATAGTTAGAAAAAGAAAAGAGAATTTGAAACCTTCTGAAATAAAATCGAAGGCAACAATGGCAGTGGCCTCCAATGCAACATTCGAATGGAAATGCAAAAGACGTTTTCTTTATTAACTGAAATTCGCCCTAATTTGGCCAATTTTCGTAGCTCTTTGTTTCCCGCCTACGATAATTTCAACGACAAATATGTTTTAATTGAGTAATTGGGACGTCACGAAGACGTTACAGATAGCGAGCCAACATCTTCCCTTACATCGAATAAACGGTTGAAATATTATTTAACGTCAATCAACGAATAACGATCGATATCCATATCACTTTATTGGTATCGAGTTATCGACACGGTATGGTTGTATACGACGATATAGCGCGGTTGTAAAACCATGCAAAAGTGAATTTTGAGTTGAAATTCGTAAATTTATTTTATAGTATATTACAATCTGTGGAATAGCAGAATAGTAATAGCAATGTAATTAAATCAACACCGTTAACAAAATTTGTTTAATTGCAGATACAGTAACAGCGACGAGGCCAAAATGAGCTGCGCTTCACAGTGTGCCAAGTATTTCCTCTGTTTCTTCAATTTCGTTTTCTTCGTGAGTATACATGTATTATATATATTATGTTGTATCATCACAAATTATACAGCTACACGTTAGATTGGCATACGTCATAGCACCACGCGTTATATCGCCACATATTTTGCCACTAAATATAATACGGTGGTCTTGTTACAGTAATAATGCATGTTGAATCAGTGTATCATATTGTTGCTATTACTAACAAAAACTTATTACAATATAACAAATAACTAAACTTTACCATAAAACTATCTATTAGTATTTTAATTTCTTAAGGATTTATATGCACTGTTTTCTAGATAATTATAATACAGTTACTTTTGTAAAGAGAATTTCTCAAAATAGATAGAGAAAGTTTCACGAAACTGTTTCAGAAAATGGATTTTAAACATGCATGGAAAATGTGGGTCACACGCATTCTTTCACAAGTTTTACATTCACGAATCTCTTTCGTATCAGATAAATCTATTGCTATTTTAAGTGTTGTATACAAAGTTATGGATTAAAATTGTTCAAGAAGATACAGCTTCATCTATGCACTATTGTAGGCAATTTTGTTCGTGTTTACGTTATAACAAACGGCTATAAAAGCTACCGCTTCTGCTACCTTAGTAATAAAACGATTAAAACAAGTTCTGTAATCTCGCATTCTCAAGTAGAACCGTCGCTAGTGTTTGTAGGGCCCAGGGTAAAAAGCAGTATTATAGAAAATATCTATAACATTAATTACATAAAAAAAAATTACATTAAATTACCACGGTTTTTATCCTCGCGTTATATCGCCACAAGTTATAATTTTATATTAAATTGCCAGGTTTTTTATCTTCACGTTATATCGCCACGGGTTATAATTTTACAATTACATTGCTACTTTTTATATTCTCGCGTTATATCGCCGCGAGTTATATCGCTATGTATATGTCCAAACGTAGGGCTACAATCTTATTCCTATTACTATTCTGCACTCTCGTTTCAGTAAATATACGAATCTTATAGCGGAGAACCACTTCTGAATCATTTCTGAGAAATAGTATTATTATATTTAAGAGGTTAATTAACAAAATGAGAAAACCAATTTGTTTGATTTTAGGTAGCCGGAGGAGCTGCATTGGCCGTTGGAATTTGGCTATGCGCCGATAGCAATTCTTTTACTGATGTCATCGGCAAGCTTGACCAGGCAGATATTCTGGTAAACTTAAACACACTTACCGCGAAAGAAACTTTGTTTCCGAACAATCAATAAAAAGTAACTACGTAAATGATCGAGTAATCGAATTTGAAAAAAGAATTAAAAGAGGTATTCTATTGTAGACATTTTCAGCTTGATCTTCGGAAAATAAAGTAATATTGATAAACCTGGCAAACTAAAATTTTGCATATATATATTTGTACACGTTTAAATGCGGTGAATTTTATTAAAACATTTTATTAATGGCTGCAGAAGTTATAAATAGGCGCGCAGGTCATGTCACTAAATAGTTGATTAACCGGACGCATTGATTGCACCCGTTCTACTCGTCTGATCGAAACAAATAACCTTTCGTTTTATTCACCACGAGTGTGGTCATCATTTGACCTAGTAATATAAAAAAGCAGTTGACAAAATAATGAAACTTTTTTTTAATCGAATCTCTAAATTTTATTCGAAAATTTATATATTTTATATTCTGAGAAAATGGTAACTCTAAAAATATCTGGAAGTAATGAAAATAGTATAAATTTCGCCTTAATAAAGTACTTTCAAATTCATGATTGAACCATGAATCTGAATTTGTTTCGTTTGATGGTGCAAAGTCACGGAAATATAATTAACTCTTACTTTGTCGCCGGTTACAGAATTTATTTAACAGATATGCTTCGTTGATTGCAACACGAAAGCGTTACCAATTAATTAGCTACCGAGAGAAATAGTTATCTGGCACTTTCTATTCACAAACTTATATTGCATGATTTTCGGTTTCGTTCTTTTGCATTTTAGCAGTTCTTTTGAACTTTTATATTCATCTAACAATAACACATATAGGTAGTTTAATTTTTAATTACATATTTTTAAGATGTATGATAAAAATATAACTTAAAAATATATAAACATATAACTAAATTGGATTATGTTTTTGTAGAGCAAAACGGATGCACATGTCCTCAAGATATTGTCATTTATCTTGATATTGGTAGGAGCACTTACCTTTCTGATTAGTTTCTTAGGTTATTGTGGAGCGATGTTCGAATCTCGATGCCTTCTCTGCTTTGTAAGTAACTTAATGTTGTTAAAAATAAAACATCAATGATCACATTATTATAACTGTATTTTAATTTTCAGTATGGTGTTCTTATTCTCCTGATCTTAATTCTGGAATGTATTGTAGTAGGTTTAGCATTTGGACATAAAGGAGATGTAAGTCTTTTTATTTTTGTTATGTCAAAACCATATAAATCCTGACAGAGAACAATATTTACAATGTCTGTTTCATTTTTTTACAGACAGAGAACACCACAAGAAACTTCCTCAAGTCCACAATTAAATATTATGCCAGTAACGCTGATAATACAGAAACAGTTACAGTTGCTTGGGATGGTATAATGACAGAGGTTATTAAATGTTGAATTAAAAATAATTTAATCAGACATTACACATTAAAGTTACTTGATGACAGATATTAGAAATGATATATTTTATATTTTAGTTGCACTGCTGTGGAGTAGAGAGTTATTTAGATTTTCGAGAGAATACAAACTGGACATCTACGGATAAAATTGTTCCAGAAGCATGCTGCATAAAAGAGAACAATGAGTTGAAAGATCCATCCTGTCCTATCAACCCTACCCCTAATAACTCGTATCAACAGGTCAGATCATTTTATAGATTGTAATAATTATAGCTAAACTAAGTTAGTAATATTTATTATATAAATTATATTGAAAATGCATATATAAATATCGTGTATGCATTTGTATATATTGCAGGGTTGTTATAATGCAATAATGAGGACAATTGAAGCTAACCAGGCAATAGTAATTGGTGTTGGAAGTGCATTAGCACTTCTCGAAATTGTGGTCATCGCTTTAGCTTTACATCTAGCTTGCTGTCATTGGCGACCACAACACGGTAGGCTTGCACTTTTCACTGACACCTCTTCATCAATAAAATGAATATCCCATTGAGAGAGTAAATAAGAACAATTGCTAATAACATGAAGAACGATACAAAAAATACGTAAAAAATTTAAAAAGTTTCGCAAGAAGATTTAATAAAAACGTTCTTTTAGCTTGCCTCGACATGTCGTCGAAACAGGCTTGGTGAATAAACAACAATGGAGATGTTGTATTTGCATTTTTCAAGTAAGACTTAGAAAATTAAGTTTTTTACATTTAAATCTTTTTCAATGAAAATACAGTTTGTATAATTATTTTGTGTTGATCATGGTTTAATGTTAACGTTGAAACCTTCCATATCAAACAAAATATAGGGTAAATTTTCACTTTGATAAAATTATCGTTATTACTTATAAAGTAAAACATAGAGATCGGAATTCAAAACGATTTTGAATAATAATTATTAAAGTCGCTATCTTCTGTTATTGAAATTGTAATTGATTAAGTTTTTAAATAATTATAATAATAATATTAAAAATATGTTTTCGTTATTGATGTAAGTTCATATATTTATTCACCTACAATTATGTAAGAATTACTTTTTTAAAAAAAGTAAAGCTCTCAAAACTCAATTTTGTATATTTATGCAATAGCATAATAATGTATTCAAACTTCTATATTTTTCTCATTACTTTGCAATTTTTCTAAATATTTTAAGTCAGGCATGACCATCAATCAATCTGTATGCCTATATATCAGTTTGCAACTCACTCCATTATTTGTACCGTATGGTAGATGTACCTACTACAGACTGAAGTTTAGGTACAGTAGATTTTTATGACAGTAGCGACACACTCCATGTTCAAATTTTCAAATTTAAAGTCTTAATTTATAAATTTGAAAATTAAAAAATTTGTAACTGAAAACTTAGGCAGGGTTAGATAGATGAATACGGCTCGCAAGCCACCACTTCGTCATGCCTGTTTTAATTATTAACGAACTGAAGCAGTTCACGCAATCATTTGTGCATTCAAATCGCGACCACAAAACGTTTTCGTTTGCAGTTTTAACTTGTTGGTGCTGCTGTTGACCTGATACACTAACAGCGAACTCTTCGCACCTCCTTGGCTTCTCCTTGGTTTCCTTCGAAACTAGCCCAGGATACATATTCATCACCTACTCCATTATATTTTATTATCTTCTTAAAAGATATCATAAAAATTGAACATTTGTGGACATCTTCTACTATACAAATAAAAACCCAAACTTCTTCAAATATATTGTAATTATTCCAGAAAATTAAGTCATTCAACTAATCATTAAAATATTTTGCCGAATTTAAAATACTATCGTTTCACTTTTTTAAGGAGAATATCCAACAGCTCAAAAAACAATGTAATTGAAAAATTCACCTATTTAATATCAATTTTGATTTTGTAAATAAATTATTACAAAATCAAATACATGAGATTAGAAAGCAAAGCTTAATAAAGTTACATATGCTTGCGCTGAACTACTTTGTATGTACATATAAAATAATTGACACAGAATATTATATCGCATTATTTTTTTAAGTTGTATTTACCATATTATATTAGCGTGTACAGATAACATATATTATAATCCCCGTTTTTATAAGAGAAATTAAATTGTACAATGTTTTATAATATATACTGTATTTTGCATTGTTTTATAATGTATAAAAGTTGTGATAAAAATTTTTTATTCTTTTAAACAAATTTTCTCCCGAAATCCTGTTACATAAAAAGATCATATTCAATAAATAACAAAGTTCATCCAAAAAAAATTCATACTTTATAATCTTTTAAATTTGTATAGCATCATTAACGAACACTATTTAAGCTGTGAGCTTCAAATTTTAACTCTAATACTCCTTCGTACTTTATCTTTAATTGCTTGTAACTTTGGAAGCTTCACTAAGCTTTATCATAAATACTTTTAATACAAACTAACAAAACAATGCAGTGCTATAGATTATCGTAGATTATAAAAAGCAACTAAATGAATTCTGCTGGAGGAAGGAGATATGTAAATAATTGTAATATTACTAAAAGGAGTGATTTTAACAGAATTATATTTATTATTAAAAATGTTTAAATAAATTTGTTAGATTTTGATATTTTCAATAAGATAAAAACTATTTTAATAATTTATTTTTATAAACTTTAGTTTACTTGAAATATTATAATCATAGTTATGTACATATTATGGTAAGTTAAACGTTAGAAGCTATATTTCTCTTAGATGTGTAGATGGTTTTGAGTTATTATTCTACATCGAATCATAAAATTCATTTTATTATACACTTGAACTAGTATCACAGTCACTTTTATAATAAAAAAGGATTTGTTACGTATTATACAATTTCTTTTAATTTGCTAGATTTGCCACTAAACTTATCAAAATTCAATGTCTAAATACTAAAATTTAATACATATATGATGTTTTTATAAAAAATACATAAAGTTATTATTTAACATTTTGATTCTTTCGGTACAATGGATATAGTTTTATACAATGATACAAAATAACTGGAGGCTAGACGAATAGTTGACGTTATAAGTAAATTAATTAATTTAATAAATTATTTTACAATGGAATTTGTTCCATCTATCCGTAAATTAATCTAAGATATCTGTTTCTATGATGTATACATATTTTTATGAACAGTCTATTGTCTAAATTTCTTTTTACAATTACACTTTATACTGACTTTTTACAAAATAAACTCTGTAATGAAAAAACTCTCCTATAGATCCCCAGACTTGTCCGTTAAAAAAAAAATCTATACATTTATAAAACGGACGTTTAAAGCACGATTCAGTTAATCCAAGTTGACTGATTCGGCAAACAGAGGGGATTAGGAGAGTAAAGCATATCCTATTGAGGTGGTCCACCCATTATTCCCACCGGAGGCATACCTTGAATTCCATATGGTGCCTGTGGAGGTCCTTGATTTCCAGCCATGGGAGAATGTAGTTGCATCGCAGGACTTTGTATCTGTTGTGTTGGTGTTACTTGTCCACCAGCTGGTGATGGAACTACCTGTAAACACAATACAGATAAATTAGCTTTATAATTGTGAACTTTTAAAAGTGTCATATTTACTTACTTGAGACATCACCGGTGGTTCTGAAGGAAGAGTTAAATTAGCTAACAAGTCTCTAACAGCTGGAAAGAGAGAACACTCTGATTGATTTGCACCATATTCAGCAAATCTCTTTAATTGTAAAGATGCAGCAGCCATCGCAGAAGCTGGACTAGGATCTCTTTTCTCAGCTAACTGTGTTAAATTTGTACTAACATCGTAAACTAATGGTAAAACCAATGACGGTGTTTCTCCCTGATATGGTAATCCAATCCTTGTTATTTGCAACTGAAACAAATAATTTTTGTAAATAATGCATGATATTCTAAAAATAAGCAACGAAATTTAATTATATACAAGGGTGGATAAAAGGAAGTTTTACAGTTAAAAACTATTGTCTTTCTATAAATATAGTATACTTACAAAGAATAGGATTTTATTTCTGCAAACAAGCACAGCTGCCATACCAGTGGGTACAATAGGAGTTCCAGAAGGAGGAATCCTTAAACACCATTGCACATTCCATTTAAGTTGTTGTTGTTGCGCTAATGCTGGCACTAGCTCCAACTTCATAATTTGTACAAAATCTTTCAGAACATTAAATGGAACATTTAACATTCTACCAAAACCAGAAAGTGTATTTGGTTTATATGGAGGTGCTGCAGCTCTTGTATCAAAAAATTTCTCTATAATCTAAAAAAAATAGAGTAAGATTAAAAAGAACTAAATTAAACTTAATTGTAAAGTAAAAGTTACTTGTAATTCTTCAAGCGTCCATTGATCCTTATGCTCAGGAAGAGGTTGTACTTTAATATGAAGTGATTGTAAATGTTGTGGGTTTAAGCCAACTCGACACTGTAAACTTTCAACTTTAAAATGTACAACTCCTGGTTCTGTACTATTTATTGCAGTTAGCTGGAAATATATTCAAAACGTCAGTTTTATAATCATATTATAGAAAATATATTACAATAAACATCATCAAGTTTAACCCTTTTAGTGCCGATAGATCGGCCCGCTGGCACTAAAAGAGTTAAAATAGATTAAAATTGAAATTCTTACACAATCGTCAGTTTGAATAAATCGTTGGAATTGTCTGCGCATGTAAATGCATCCTAAAAATCTTTCAAGTGGCGAAAGATCAGGACCTGAAAGTCCAGATGGGTGAGGAGAAGGACAGCAAAGCAGTTCCAATGCTTCATGAGTGAGAAGAGTGGGTACAGCACCAGCCCATGAACGTTGTGGCAGCACTCGTGAAATATGTGTTCCAGTTTTATGATCGGAGGCTTGAGGACTATGCAGTGCAGCATGCCCTGGACTCTGCGCAGGACGTGCTGGAGATGGTCTAGGTACACTGGGTGATCCTGGCCAATTAGATGCTGCTGGTGAAGCCATACTCTGTGAAGATGGAAAAGGACTTCCATCTATGTGACCTAAGCAAAATTTTGTGATTTATTTTATTTTAATTAAACTGTTGAATATTACATTATTAAAAACTTTGAAATTTTTATCTACAAAAAACAGAGCTGATAGTGATGTTTAAGAGGCTCAGTTAAAAGATTTTGTGTTTAATTAATTCTTACCAGTTTGCATGAATGAGCCTGCAGGAGAGTGTCCCACCTGAACGTTACTACAGGGACCTGGAGAAGACGTTGGCATCAATCCAGCTGGACTTGGAACGTGCATTGGATTAAGAGGACTATTAGCAACTAGTCCAGAACCTGGCGAAGGATGTGGCAACATATTAGGCGTGTTAGGTGGAAGTGATGGTGGTGAAGCCAAATTGAAAGAAGTGGCTGGGCTACTTCCGAAACTCTGATGCTGATTTGTCTGAGAAGAAATAAAGAATTAAATAATAATATGAAAAGATAATGCTTAACATTACAATTTCTGAAAAAAGATTCAAAAATTACCTGCGATATATTAGCAGTATGCGGACTGGCTGGAGTATGAGGATTGCTACCAGAAGGTGGAGTAAGCGGAGGATGAAATCTTAAACCATCTCTTTGTTGAGCAGGTGATTGTGGTCCACTTCTATGATGGCTTAAAAAGCCCACGTTTCCGCTACCGCTACCACCATCACTATCCATTGTCACAGGAGATGGAGGATTATCATCTTCTGATTGAGATCTTCTACGGAAAACTGCACTTTCGTCCACATATTTAGATAAAAATGCCTGCAACCAATCATAAAAAAATAATTGTAATATATAAATAAACAGTGTAAATTATTTTACACTATTAAAAATACAATGATACCTTAAGGCCTTGCGTTGGAGTAAACTCATCTACGACATAACTCCTGTCGAAGCGGCTGTAGGCTCCATCTCGCAAACTTACCAATCCACCCCCTCGTAAACGAAGTTCCAAACAGTACATACCTTGATATGCAATTCTGACTAGAGTTACACACTGTGGCATAATAGTAAACGTTTGCACTGGTACTTGAGGTCTCTGTAAAAAAAAATATATAATTAAAAATAAGGAATGAATCTGTTAAAATGCATAGTACATAATGATTCTTTAAAAAAAGAAGAAAAATATTAATAACTGATAATGTTAAAATCGTACCGAATTATAAACACAAAGTTGTGGAATCGTGGGTAGTTTACTAATTGATGTAAGAGGTTGAAGCGTTTCATGAAGAATATGTATAAGTTGTGCTAAGTTTCTGTGTCTGTTTAGATGCGCTTCAAGTTGTTCCTTCATGATTGAATGAGCATTACTGGTAGTACTCATTGGACCTGTATAATGATAATATTTATAATTTATTGTGAACATAATCGATAATTTATTTAACTAATATAAATTATAAAATATACATATATTTACTTTTTCCAAAAATTAATTTAAAAGCTTTATCATTAATACTCCATTGTATAGTAACGGTAGCCCCACGATTAGGACCATACGTTAAAACCAATTTGCTATAGTTATATGATTTTATACTGACAGTATTACGCAAATTATATTTTTCTGCAAAACATAAATGATTGAGTTAATGTTACGATTAAACGTACTTTTAATATAAATATTTTTTTTTCAATGAAATTATGAACCATACCCATTTTGAAATATTCTGCTAGATCATGTACAATAGAATATAGATGTACAATTTGCGCCCAATCATTAAGTAATGCATCTACTGTGCGTGACACAGTATCTGCTGTTCCCATTTCATATTGAAAATATACTGGTCTCCTCAATCCTAATATAAATTACATAGATCTTTTTTAAACCATTCAAGTAAATTAAGATCATTTATAGGATCATTAAGGAATATTTGACCAAATTATTTAATGATACAGTACCTTGCTCCTTTGGATGGCTACTAGATAAAGGGTTTCCATAAAACACAAATTCAGCCATCCATGTTTTCGCCATACCTTTACCTTGGACTCTAATTGAAACGCTAAGTAATCTTTTAAGAAGTGCATACCATGCACAACTAGAACTTATTGCAACAGAAGGGGCAGGTAACTGCACTAATTTTAAAACCAATGCAGTAGCATTTGCTTCTACTTGAAGTCCTTGATGAGCTATATCTCTTCTGGTTAACTCTTGTGCTAATGTTACAAAAGGTATTCTTTCATCGCAAAGAGCAACCACATGTGCTAATTCTGGAATAAAGTATGCAGGTTGTTTGGATCTTCTGTTTTGCAATATTGTACCAGCATCAGTTCTTCCACTAGGTCCTGCACTTCTTCGTTTAGTACTTGTTTCAATAGCTTCTGTAACGTATTAATAGTTACTTATCGAAAAAAAGATACTAATGCCGTTGTTAGATGTAGTTAAAATTTACCGTTATCGACACTAGTAAAAGGGCCATGAGTTATAACAAAAGTATCAAATTCAATTAAACTTTGTACTTTCAAGTACATTTTTGGAATTTCTGTTTCAATACTATCATCATGAGGATCATCCTCTATGGAACTATGCTTTACTACTGCAAGATAAAATGAACACTCGATTTCACAAGGTGAAGATTCTTTTTCCTTGAATGCTACTATTAGGATCACTGTAGGATGTCGGTGAAGTTGGACAAACATACGATGTCTACTAATCTTTGATATTGGATGATCAGGATGAAGAAGTACTGGTAAACGTTCATGCGAAGTTGCCGGAAGATGTTGCAATGTTTTCTCACATCTTCTTTGTGTTATCCAAAATCTGCAATATGAAATAATATAAAAAGGTACTGAAAAATAAAAAATAAATAGCAGAATATAAAAAAATAGTGTTACCTAAGCTCCGATATTAAAGTTGGAAGACGAGAATGATCGCCATTTAAAGCAGCAGTCAATTCAGGAACCAAAGGTGCTTCGTATTGAGGTACATGACATTGTAACATTCCAGTATGAGTATCAACAGTAACTAGTAAATGTTCTGCTCTTAAACAAGGTTGCAAAATTGGAACAGAAAGAATTGCAGGCGAACCAGCTAAAGTACACTCAACATCTTTCAACATAGCTTGCAGTTCTTGCTTCAAATCTAATAATCTGCTTCTAGTACGTACATAAATTGTATGTACTAATAAACATTCCATCGATAACTGGTCTGATCTGATGGCCCTGTCTGCTATTTCACTTTCTTTACTACCTAAAGATGGAACATGTACTATCGCAAGAGGTCTTGCAGGATCATGTTGATCTACTTGCACTGTTAATTTGTATCCCAATTCAGATCGTGGATCTTTATTAGTTAATTCTCTCCAGTATGATATGGAGAGACATTTTCCTGGTGTATATTCATCCACGTGAATATGATCATCCAACCTATCTCGTATTAATCGTAACGTCTGAGAATAAAGCACTTCCAGTTGCAACGATTGACAGAAGTAATGTAAAATATGATAAACTTCAGATAATGGACTCGAGCTTTCTGCCAACCTCGATTGAACCACCTTGCAAATTAAAATTATTTATTTTAATAAAAAATAATTAAAAAATTTAATGGCATAATAATTTATTGGAGTAAATAATACTTGATGCACATAGCCAGTTTGTAGTGAATGCACTAAAGCTTTCCCATCTCCAGTTTCTCTATCCGAAACCAAAATTTCCAACTCTAGTAACCTCCATGGTACTGTTGGGCCATCTCCCATTACTGTAAGTGAGACTGAAAATTCTTGCTCTACAAGAAATGTTACTCTTCCTGCTTCAATCTTCAGATTACGCATTTGTGGAAGCAAATTTCCAGTTACTAATCTATGCTGAATCACCTGATTTAATCTTTGAAGTGTACTTCTTTTTTCTGCTGGAGTAATCGGATCTGGAGGAACAATTCTTTCCTATAAAAAAAGTTATATATACACATATTACTATTTTTTATTAATATGATATTAAGTACTAAAGAATAAAAATTACTCGTATGCATGCTGGTAGACGACTATATGTTCCAGTTGTAAGAACTTCAACTGCAGCAGGAATGTGAAAATTAGGTAATCTAGCATGTACTAATGTTTCTCGAGCCATCCTTGCAAGCATATCAGCAGTATCAACAAAAAGCAACGATTGCTTGTCCAAAAAGGCCATTATATGCTGTTAAGGAAATTTCCTTTTAGTTATATAATTATTAACATATAAATTAACTGAACTATAATACTAAAACAATATTAGAATAATTATTAGAATACCGCAGATTTGTCAACTTTGGAAGCACTATTAGCCCATTTAACTAATGCTAATAATCGTACATATAACTGTCTAGTTCTTGCTGAAAAATTATAAATTTCAATTTTTCGTTCCATATCAGTTTTCCGAGGTAATCTGTAAACATATACTTCTTTTAAATAAAATTCATATTCTTATTAAAATTTTAAAGTTAATAGATGTTAAATAATTTCTTGTTCTGAATTATTTTAATTTTAATGTAAAAATATATCAGTAATATAAATTTTCTTACAATTCAGCCAAAACTGTGAGTTCATGATAAGTACGCTGTATTATGAAATCGATCAGCATGCCAAGAGAAATAGAACCACCACGATTTCCTTCTTGTGGGATGTTATTAGTTACAGGGGTCTGATGACCCTCTAAAGGCACTGGAGCCATTGTGTATTGTACTTTAATGAATTATTCTTAATTGTAATAATAATGTTGATGTTTACAGATATTGGTTTATATATTCAATGTAATATTGATATATCACATTATTTTAAATATACATATTATTATGATATTAGACAAGTGTTTTGTTACTATTTGTCAATTAATGTACATTAATTAACTCCAGTGTATTGCATTAAAATTACAAACTTGTTATTTAAATATGTAGAAGTAATAAAGAAATCGATTACTCATTTTTACAATAATATACCTACAAATAATGAAAATATATTAATAATATATAACAAATAACAAAACTAGTAATATTAAATAAACATAATTTTACTTCTTACACCTACTTTTCAATCTTATACGCTACGATAATACAATAGAGAGTGAAAGCAGCCCCTTTTCAAACGGATCATAAACTCTGAAAATCTAGATGGAATGCTATTTCAATTTTTCGATCATGGATATCGAAAGAATCGTAGTTCGTAGCGCATCTTGACTATCTTCAAAAGGCTCTGTACCACCAATGTGATGTCAATATATATGATGAACAAAAATATATGATGTAGGACAACGTTAGCCAAATTATGTTTCTCAAAAACCTTCTAGAAGGAATCTATATTTTCGTTTATTTCTGATAACTGGCTAAATACAAATTTAATACTTATAAATGTTCAAATTTTCAAAGTTACAATACTAATTGAAACATTAGAATGCCAGTCCTAAATAAAAGATCACCGTATAAATATGCTTGGCATCGCAAACATCGCTAGAGCATGTGCGCATAACTCACCAATCAAAGTAGGTCTACGCGGCAAAAACGAAAACTTGTTATTTGGCAATACAGTTCTATCGAAAAATGTATATGCATCATAGACACTAAAATAAAACTTATTTACATACATTTGTATCACGTAAATATGATAAAAATTGTGACAAAACACTTATAAATGCAAATACAAATTTAAATACATTAATGAACAACAAATTTATTATTATTTAAATAATTTACACTTGAATTGCTTTTTTTTTACTTATTTATAAAAGTAAAAAAGTAAATTTAAAATGTAACAAGTATTGCGTAAAATTTATGTACAATAACTTTATCATGAAACAAAGATTTATAAAATCACAAAAATTATTGTGTACTTGAATCTTCGAACTACAAATTGTACACAAATCAAAGTTTCTACATAGATTCGTAGCTTAAATATGTATTATACTTGTTTACTTTCCTCAATCTTGTTAAAATTGTAATTACAGTGTCAATTAGTATGAGACTCGATTTTAAAGAAAGGGATATCTGTTTCAGTTTTCTGTTGGGTATTTTTAAAATAAGCAGTTAAAATTAAAATAACTATTAAACAGTTATAAATAAAGTATATAGCAATAACTGCGTCAACGCTAAAGAAGATTAAATGAAGTGAAACGTTGTTTTTAATGCAAGAATATCGATATATATTTTTGTATGTTCTTAAAATAACTTTTCTTAAAATGCGATGCGTATCGAGAAGAATTCGAGGTTATAATGACATCGACAATTTTCATTAAGTAGAAACAATCGTAGTGAAAGTGGTTTTGTACAATGCTTGTTATATAAAAGGATTTTATAAACAGTATATTAGATAAAATGGAAACTGTCAATCCAAGTGAAGATTTACTAGAACTGTCACATTCGCTTTTATCAAGAGTGTATTATGCTGCTAAGGATGGTATGGCAATTGCTCTTTTTGATCTTCTTAGTAGCAAATCACTTGAACAAGTTAATGCCCTGATTAATCAAAAAGTACTGGATGAAGATGGTCAACAATGCACCCCCTTAATAATTGCTGCTAGATATGGTCATGATAAAGTTGTTAAAATATTACTTGACAAATTTAAACCTGACTTGGAGCAAGAAGGAACAGTTAAGTTTGATGGATACGTTATTGAAAAAGCAAGTGCTCTTTGGTGTGCTGCTGGTGCTGGATATTTAACAGTTGTAAAAACATTAGTAAAGGCAGGTGCAAATGTTAATCATCCTACTAAAAGTCTTTCTACACCTCTAAGAGCAGCTTGTTTTGATGGACGATTAGATGTAGTTAAATATTTAATAGAACATAATGCGGATATAAATATTTCAAATCAGTTTAACAATACATGTTTGATGATTGCTGCATATAAAGGTCACCTGGATGTAGTGAGTATGATTCTATTAGTTAAGGAATATGTACTAAATTTGAATGATTTTAATTGCTTTTAATTATTTGTAAAACAGGTATCATTTCTTTTACAAAAAGGTGCAAATCCTAATGAAAAAGCACACTGTGGTGCTACAGCATTACATTTAGCTGCAGAATGTGGACATACTATTATAGTGGCTGAATTGTTGAGGTATGGAACAAAAATGACAGAAAATGTTAGTGGAATGACACCATTAATAGCAGCAGCAGAACGTACCAAAGCAGAAGTTGTAGAATACTTGATCAAACATGCAAAAGTTACTAAAGAAGAAACAATTGAAGCATACGAACTTTTAGGTGCTTCATATGCTAATGATAAAGGCAGTTACTGTTTAACAACGGCATACAAATATTTATGGAAAGGAATGAAACTTAGGTAAATATATGTTACTCCATAAAACATGATTAATATTTTATTTGAAAAATTTGCATTATTTTTTGAATATTATAGATTTAGTGATCCTGAGAATGTTATTCATAAAAAATTGGGAGAAACTATAAAAGCATATGATAATTGGAAAGAATGCGAGACTTTGGAGGAATTGGAACAAATTAAATACAACCAGAATGCTCTTCATATGGAATCATTATCTATTCGAGAAAGAATACTAGGTTCTTATTTAATTTTTGTAATTTCTAAATTAGATAATCAATAATTATAGAAAGTAGCATTATTTGATTCGTTTTTTATCTATCTTATTTTAATTTAATCTCAATATTAGGGCCACATAATCCGGAGGTACCACATCCTATTATATTTAGAGGAGCAGTTTTTGCAGATAATGCTAGGTTTGACAAATGTATAGACTTATGGCTTCACGCTCTATATTTAAAACAATTAAATCATATATCAGTTATGAAAGATTTCCTGAGGTTTGCACAGGTAAGCTTAAGTATTTATATATTATGTGATGTTACAAAATAATTATTTTAATCGTTTATTTTTCGTATTCTATAATTTTATTGACAGGTATTTTCACAAATGATACATGTAGGAGTAGATCTTGATTTCTCCCAGGTTTTAAATGTTTTAGAAGCTAGTGTTACAGAATTAAGCCATAATAAATTCAAAATAATTAATCCTGATTCAGAGGAGGATATTGAACAGCATATCGTAAGTTCAAACAAATTTTGATCAATAAAAATTAAATTGTGTTTGTATATTAATGAGACTATATTTTAAATTCACAATTCAATTTTAAAAAATTTAAGTTTAGTTAAATAAATAAAAAGTTATGATTAAAATACATGTAAAAAATGAATAAGATATTCTCTTAAATGTTCTGCAAAAATTACATATTTTTAAATGAAATTGGAAATGGCAATTTTTTAATTTAAATTAAAAATTACAGGAAGAAATGGAATCAAATATTATAAGTACACTATACATATTAACAATATTAACAAGACTTTTAACATCAAATGGAAGTAGATATGAAGAGCAAGACAAAAATAAAGCATGTCGTTTAGTTCATAAACTATGTGCTTTACAATTACGTTTGAAGGATGGCCAAACTTTACTACACCTCGCAGTAAATGCTGAAACTCCCGTTGATGATTTTCATACTAATGACGTTTGCAAGTAAGATTTTTGAATAACATTACAATAAAACAAAAAAATATGAAGATATAAATTTTGTTGTCAGTTATTTTATATTCAGCTCAAACATGATTAGCATTTTCGTTTTTGTTAATTTGATATTAATATAGAGATTATATCTTATTTTGAATTTGAATTTTATTTTTTATTTGATGTATTAACATGATTTTTAAAGTAAGTATTTTACAGGTTTCCTTGTGCAGCAACTGCAAAACTTCTTATACAGTGTGGTGCTGATGTAAATGCTATGGATAATGAAAGAAATACGCCATTACATATTATTGTTAGTTATAGGAAACCAATTAGGTATAATTAATTATTGATTTTATTATTCAGACTGATATAATTTATTGATATTTTCTAAATTATATAGTTAGTCTAGCAAGAAACATTTATTCAATTACTTATTTATATTTGCCAAATATTCACATTTTTATATATACAATATAAATAATCTAAATTTTCTAAATAGCCTAAATTTTTTTTAGTGATTTTATGACTCTTCACTCCATTATCATGGAACTTATAGAAGCTGGAGCACACATGGATACTGTGAACAGTAGTGGAAAAACTCCATATGATGCTGTTACTAAAGGTAAAACATTTAAATAAATTTAAAGAGGTATAAACCATTTAAACATAATTTTTTGTATGTAATATAAAACTTTAAAGTTATTAATTAAATATTTATATCATATATTGTTTCTATGTATACAGGTGTGGTAGAAATAATACTGAGGACGCAGACAAAATTATCATTAAAATGTATAGCAGCAAAAGTAATAAAAGCTTACAAGTTGTCGTACTGTGGAAATGTACCACGTTCATTAGAAAGTTTTATTGAACTTCATGGACCATGACTTAATCAGGGTTGACGTATTATAAAACAATTTTTTAGCTTGTAGATTTTTTAGAAAATTTAATTTTCAAAAGTCTTAAAACGTCTGCGTAAAATGATTTCTTAATACTTTGTTAATAAATTAGGAATAAAATTTTGTATTATTAATTCAGAAACTTATACATTGTATTAAGTATTTTCATTGTGATTGTTTGATTTAAACATTGATATACTTCGTGACAGAAAGATAGCACAGAAGCATTGTTATTTCGTATATTTGTATGTAATGAAGTTATGTAATCTTTTACGTTTAATATGTTAGAAGGATTTCTGTTGTTTTTACAATTGATACAGTTTATCGGACATTGAATTTTTAAGTTAAAGTATGAACAAGAGGTGTCATCAGGGCGACAAAGTGACAGTACAGTTACGAAATATTTGTTGTTGCTTAAACCAAATTGTTGACAAATATTTTTACATTGTACATTTATTTTTACAAGTATTTATTGTGCTGTTTTATTATCTCAGAGGAAAATAGACATATAAAACAGACATCTCATATTATGAAAAGAATAAAATAGGAAATATGAAGTATTAAAAATTATTATTTACGTATGAAAAGTTTTCAATTATATGCTATCATTTATATAAACAAAGGGACTTCTTTTTGAACTTTTTGCAATAATAATATGTACCACAAACTAAAAATGTATAAGCATCATAAGATTGAGTATATTTTTTATGTTCAAGCAATGAAAATATTGAACTTATGGATTGTGCTATCCTTTTATCACAAAGTACATATAAATGTGGTAACTCTTAAACTGAAGTGAGAACTATAATTAACAATGTTTGCTTTCGTTAAATTAACTCAACTGTGTAGTATTAAATATTTTGTATCATATGTGAGTTATGAACTGATAATTACTGTGATTTTTCGAAATAAAGAAAATAACTAGCTTTTCAATTGTTTATTTGCTTAAATCATTGTATAAAGAATATGTGTTTATTTTGTCAAAGAAAATATATAAATTTATATATTACTATTTTTTGTAATTGCACCCAAAATAACCCATGGGAAATTTTATTTTCGCCAGTTCTGCATATTACTAAAGTTATAAAAATGCAAGTTAGTTGCTATTAGAATAATAAATATAAAAAATTATATAGGTAAATAAATTGTTCTTTATACAATTGGAAGACAAAGAGGAAATATCTTATAAAAAAATGAATTTACATAGGGCTGTTACAATTCGAATTTTGTGGAAAACGATCGTAGTGCCCTCACTACGGGAAAAATTTTGAAAGCACATTTAAAGTAAGTTAACTTTCTTGCATATTTTAATTAATGGACGTTATCATGATCACCGCGTTCATTTAAATGTAAATGATATGTCAATATTAATGGTAATATGAAAGCCGGTTAAATGAAAGTTTATGTGTTTAATGAAGTTTTACTAATTTGTAACTTATTTCTCGTATTGCAGATAAAGAAAGAAGGAAACGTTTGAAATATAATTAGCAAAAGAAAATATAAATAAAATGGATTCTTCCATAACACCTGCATTAAATGTTCTAGATCCAGATGATAGATTAATGAAGAAATTTCAGGCAACACTTCATACACATCTATCACGTCTTAATAATAAGCTTTCTGAAGAACTATTGGATCTTGTAAGAATTATAAAAAATTATGTATTCAAAATTTATATTTCAATGTATTGGTTATAATATTGTTTGTGTAATTCAAAAGTAACAAATATGTTATACTTGTTACTAAATTATATTAAAATGTGTTTTTTTCTTGGGAAAACCCTAATTGTTGAATTCAGTGTTTTACTTATTATTCTTTATAACAATAATCCATTAAAAATTTGAATTAAATTTTCATTGTAAGTTATTTATTTCTAGGAGGCATCACTAAAACAGACTGAAAAAGAGCTGCAGTCAAAAGGCACACAACTTTATCTGTCTCAGCAAGAAGTTGAACGTCAACATGTAACAATGAAAGAATATAATGAAGCACTAACAAAACTAATATTAATGAGAGAAAAAAAAAATCATACTATAGAAGATGCTAAACAAGTTTTAGAAGACTATAATTCTAAATTAAAAGAAGAACAAAATAGAAAGGAAAAACTTTCCAGAGAATTACAAAATTTGTCCAATTTCCATAATTGTTTATCTAAGTGGGAAAAAGATTTAAATGATTATCTACTTGTATCAAAACAAATAACATTACAAGATGCTAATAAAAATAAGCTATTAATTAACGAAAAACAGCAAAGAGATTTCATTTTACATAGACTGAAAGAAGAAGTATGGAAAATTGAATCAGAAATATTATACTTAGACGAGCAGTTACAAATTAAAAATAAAGAAAAAGAAGATGCTAATAAAATGATAATTTATGCAAATACAGATTTGGAAACTTTACATAGAAAACACAAAGATTTACATAGTATATGGAACTCTGTAGTAAATAGTATTTTGAAACGAAATGATGCTTATGACCAATTGCATATTGAACAGGAGTAAGTAAATAATAACAAATTTTACAAGTTTGATATTATGTGTATATAGAAACTTTAAGCAGTTCAAAATTATGTTTAATTATTTAATTTATTTATTTAATTAAAAATATATTGATAGAGGTAATTTCCCATTAATATATCTTGTTACACTTTTCACATTTATTAGTACTTATTTATAACCAAAGATAGTATATAAAAATTGTATGTAATTCTGTTTAACATATAATTAATGATCTCTTTTCTAGAGAAGCACAAAAGTCCTATACTTTACTACTATCCGAAATTCAAAAGATTAAGAAAGAAACAGAAAAAGAAATGGAAATTAATGAACATTTAACATCTTTATCTTTTCGTTTACAAAATAATATTAAAACTGTATCAAATATAACATTATCATATAATGAAAAGATTTCAAACATTGAATTAAAATTATTAAATCTTGCTAAAATTAATGAACAGACACAGCAGGATTATAATATTATTGCAGTTGTACGTTAAATATGTTATCTGTAAGAAATATAAAAATATTATTTAACTTTACTATATGATAATAATATTTCAGAAATATCAAAAGTATTTGAATGAGGATGAGCAAGTCAGTAAAAAGTTAGAAACAGTTTACGAAAAGAAAAAGTACTTAGAAGACACAATATGTAAAAAATTGGAAGAAAAGATTATAAGCAATAAAACAGCAAAATATGTAACTGAATTGTTAATAAATGCAAAAAATTCTGTGTTAGAGTATGAAATTTCAGTTGCTCGTATAGAAAATACATACGGAAATGAACTTTTAGAATTAGAAAAACTAACAAACCTTATCCAAAATCAAAATACTGAATTACAAGATATGTTACAAAACAACATTGATCAAGAAAAACAATTAGATAAATTACAAAAGGAAATAAAAAAATACGAAATCACTATCGAAAGAAAACAAGCAAAACTTCTTGAAATAAATAAACTTATTGATAAGGTATTGTATTGGTTATTTACTTTCTTTCTTTGGGTTAAAATAAAATTACATCTACAAATAAATACTTTCAGATTCTACCGGATATCGGTGGTGAAGAATTAAGTCCACAGGATTTAAAAATTAATAGTTTGGAAAAGAATATTCAAGAGCTTGATCAAAATATTCAGAAAACACAGCAGTATTGGCTCCGTCAACAAGGATTTATTGTTTCACTAAGTGAACAGAGAGAATCACAGTTACAACAATTAAATCTTCTTGAGAAAGAAATTATGATAATGAGACAAAAAAACCAGAAATTAAATTATGCACTAGAAATTCTAGTAAAAGAAGAATCAAGTACAAATAAATCTATAGCATCTCTTAATAAAAAATTATCATTCATGAATGCTAATTTATCAATGCAAAAAGATCTGAAAAGGGAACTGGAAAATAAAAATTGTATAGTAACAAATGAATCCATTTTGTCTTTTCAAGAATTTGAATTAGAACTTATAAAATTGCAAAGCGATTTAAGTAATTTAAATTCTGAAAAGATATCATTAAAAGAAGAATTAGAGAATGCACTACAAGAAAGTTTATCATGGCAAAAGAAGGTAAGTTGTACGAAAACAGTAGATATTTTAATTATTTACTTGTAACAATAATACTGTATATATATTAGGTACAATTAATTCAAGAAACTGTACAAAAAGTGAAAGAAGAATATAGTACTGGTGATATAGCATCAATGAAAAGTGAAATTCATAAAATGGAAACAAGGCTCTCTTATTTGAAAAAAATTCAGGAAAAACTAATACATGATATGGATCTCTGTGTCACAAGAAGAGATGTAATGATTGATAAAGTACTTGGTAAACTTAAGAAAAATACCAAAGAAAAACATAACAAAAAAGTCTCAATATGTAAACGTTTATCTGGCCTGCAAGGAAAAATAAAACAACTTTCAAAAGTATGTGCATAAAATAATTAATAATGTAAAAATCAATTAAATGTAACTTTTATTATTAATAGGTTACGAAAGAAATGGATAGTATGGTAGACAAATTAAAAAACCAAATGGAGAGTATTCGAAGCAAAATAGACAACTGTCAAGAATTTCTAGAAAATTTAAATGAACCTGTTCCTAATATAGAAAATGAAATTCAGCAGTTGGAAAAAATAAAATATTATGTATGTATTTAATTATATTATAATATCAACACAGTTTTCAAAAATATAATTGTATTATTTTTTAGAATTTGCATAGCTTGGTTCTTAAACAGAGAAAAGCAAAACAGTTACATGATATTAAAAATGGTACATATAAAATGATTTTTAAAAATGAATGCACAATAGAAGAAAATTTACGAAAAGAACATATTAATCGAGAATATTTAAAATATGTGTTGCAAAAAATTGATCATGACTTTCCAATGATGAAAGACAGTATAGGAAAAATATTATTAAATCTGCAAATTCTTTAGGAAATCTATGAACATGCAAGATAAGATACATATAGAATTTTTACGTTACCATATCATGTACTTCAAATTGTGTACATAGACAGTAAAAAACAATAACTTTATCAAAATTTATTTACTTGTGTACATTACTCAATTTATTAGATTGCATTCAAATTTAAATTATGGTATATAGAACAATAAATCAAAAATGAAAATTAGAAGGTAAACAATGCATTATAGTCGACAATCAGTAATTTATGTTTGCTATTAATATATACGGTAATAGACAAATACAATGATTAAATCGGGATTAATAGTTTTAGCCACACCACTGATAAGAAACAAATGCCTTCAAGATAATGGTATGCGAAGGTACTATATATTTTAAAATACACTCGGTCATTATTAAAGAAACAGTCTCTTTCGGTGTTACAAATATTTATTCGGCCCTCCAATTAACTAGCAAGGTACGTACGTAGCAAGACATAGTGATAACACGCGGTGATAACACTGTGCACATTGTAATGTGCATAATACTTTTCGTGCTGCATTTTATTACGTATAGATTTAAACTTAGTTTCAACCCCTAATGTAACAACCAATGAACATCTAATATGAAAAATAACGTCTGCAACGCCATCTGTTTTTTCTGTGTTGAACTGCATTGCTTCTTATATGAGTGGTTCGAAAATAGAATGGCCGTGATAGCGGTAAGTAACAACAATTCGGGCTGTATTTCCGAAAACCTCCATGCTCCAAATTGCCTGAAATATTGGGAATGGGTTACTTCTTAATAAAAATGATGATTCCGAGAAGGATTTTTGACAACTCGAGAAAAAAATTTTGTATCACTTGGGTGTCACTCCCTACTTTCCCGACGCAATTATTACCGGCAGGAATACTTGAGGCAGATTTGAAGGCGATTCTAATGCTATGAAATCTGCTATTTTCAATTGTTTTTAAAAGATAACAATGTATCAAGAGTACTAGAATTACAATATAACACGTGGTTCATTGTGCTTCATTAGGTTAGGTTAAGTTAGGTTAGGGTAGATGAATATTAAAAAATCATAGCCATCAGTTAAATTTAATTTCTATGTCTTTTAACTGTTGGGGTGGCCATTGTAGAAAGTGTAGATAACAGTAGATTCCAACACCACGCCGATAAAACAGGGAGTGACACTTGAATGTAAAATTCAGTTATAAAAAATCATTAATATTTTGTACGCTTCAATTTTTCAATTTGAAAATCTGAAATTTCTAAATTCGCTAATTACCCAATTAAAGTTTAAATATTGCAAGTTCGTTCGTTCAGTGAGGACATGTCTTAACAAGTATTTATATTTATTTTTCTCTTACGAGAGGGCATTTAGGAGGTCTCCTGCTCAGCCCGCGTCTTAACAAGTAATGTGATAGTTTCCATGGAAATTCACAATAGCTTTATAGCGTAAGTGCCATCTGGAGTTATTTTCCAATCAAACATTTGAAACGCGGGAAAGTAGCTTTAATGCTTTCTGTTGATCTGTTACAAGGTAGAAAAATATATAAGAAATCATGTCAAGTCCTATGAGATCCCCAGCTGCGGATAGTCTACGGAGTACTCCTAGAAGACAAGCTGCACGATCTCCTTCTGTTTTTGGTACCCCTCGTACCCCTCGTAAGTACTCTTTTCTTTTTTTTCCATTTAAATTTTTATTGTCACGTTGAAGTTATTTATAATATTACATTTATATTAATATTAAATAGAATACGTTTCGTTTATTAATCATAATCAAACTTTATCTCTGCTATTAATATTATATATTTATTTCTTATTTTATTATTCTCCAGTTAATTATGGCATTCCTGGTTCCCTAGGATCAATTTGTACTCCAAGAAGTGGAATATGTGGTACTCCAATTCCTCATAGACCTGACATTAATACGGATAGGCATTTACGATAGTTTCCATTACAAGATCCAATATTCAAATCAAACAGTAACAGTAATAACAGCAATATATAACATTAATTATAATAGATTCCAGAAGTTCAGAATGCTGTAAGAACATCAGAAAGCGATACAGCAGGACCTCATTTAGTTGTAATAAAAAGTAATAAATATGTTATACTTGTTACTAAATTATATTAAAATGTATTTTTTTCTTGGGAAAAACCCTAATCGTTGAATTCAGTGTTTTACTTATTATTCTTTATAACAATAATCCATTAAAAATTTGAATTAAATTTTCATTGTAAATTATTTATTTCTAGGAGGCATCACTAAAACAGACTGAAAAAGAGCTGCAGTCAGAAGGTACACAACTTTATCTGACTCAGCAAGAAGTTGAACGTCAACATGTAACAATAAAAGAATATAATGAAGCACTAACAAAACTAATATTAATGAGAGAAAAAAAAAATCATACTATAGAAGATGCTAAACAAGTTTTAGAAGAATTTAAATGAACCTCTTCCTAATATAGAAAATGAAATTTAGCAGTTGAAAAAAAAAAAATATCATGTATGTATTTAATTATATTATAATATCAACAGAGTTTTCAAAAATATAATTGTATTATTTTTTAGAATTTGCATAGCTTGCTTCTTAAACAGAGAAGAGCAAAACATATAAAATGATGTTTAATAATGAATGCATAATAGTAGAAAATTTACGAAAAGAACATATTAATCGAGAATATCTAAAATATGTGCTGCAAAAAATTGATCATGACTTTCTAATGATGAAAGACAGTATAGGAAAAATATTATTGACTCTGCAAATTCTTTAGGAAATCTATGAACATGCAAGATAAGATACATATAGAATTTTTACGTTACCATATCATGTACTTCAAATTGTGTACATAGACAGTAAAAAACAATAACTTTATCAAAATTTATGTACTTGTGTACATTACTCAATTTATTACATTGCATTCAAATTTAAATTATGGTATATAGAACAATAAATCGAAAATGAAAATTAGAAGGTAAACAATGCATTATAGTCGACAATTAGTCATTTATGTTTGCTATTAATATATACGGTAATAAACAAATGCAATGATTAAATTGAGATTAATCGTTTTAGCCACATCACTGATAAGAAACAAATGCCTTCAAGATAATGATTATCTTCAAGTGTCCGCAAATACTACATATTTTATAATACACTCGACCATTAATAAAGAAACAGTCTCTTTCGGTGTTACAAATATTTATTCGGCCCTCCAATTAACTAGCAAGGTACGTACGTAGCAAGACATAGTGATAACACGCGGTGATAAAATATTACTAATAATAGGTCCAATTACATTGTATTAATAGAATATTTGTTACCTTTCCATAATCATTCTTGTGTCTACAATAACAGTGCAATTTTCTGTAATATTAACAAGTAGATTTCACGTAAAAAATGTGAGTTTGATTACTAAAAATTTATAATTATTGTTATAAATTTTTACAAATTTATACAAACAAAAACATTTTTAAGAAAAGTCTGATTACTAACGAATATATTTTTTCTGTAAAAAATAATTATTTTTAGATATTCATTAAAGTAACTTCCAATATTGAAGATGAATGAAAAAAGTGTTGGAATTTCGCAACAGACATTAGTATCTAATATTGGAGATGAAAATGTACCTGCCAAAAAGTTACCTCAATATATTGCCACTTTATCATCAACTCTTGGAGCTTTAGCAGTTGGCATGGTATTAGGATGGACTAATTCTGCTGGAGACGATGGAGCAAACATACAAGCTTTATATGGCATACAAATTTCTGGAACTGAATTTACATGGATGGGTTCATTAGCTACACTTGGAGCAGGAGTGATGTGCATTTTAATAGGAATTCTTGCCGACTTTATCGGAAGAAAATATGCAATGCTTCTAATGGTAGTTCCCTTTACCATAGGTTGGCTGCTTATAATTTTTGCCAACTCTGTACTTATGTTTTATTTTGGTAGATTCATTTCTGGTCTTAGTGCTGGAGCTTTTTGTGTAGCTGCACCTATGTACTCAGCAGAAACAGCTGAAAATGAGATTCGTGGCAGTTTAGGATCTTATTTTCAATTACTTCTTACTGTAGGCATTCTATTATCTTATATTTTGGGAAGTTTTGTCGATATACGTGTACTATCTATTATATCTGCTATTGTACCATTTATATTTTTTGCAATTTTTATGTTCATGCCAGAAACACCTATATATTATTTGCAAAAAGGTAATGAAGATGCTGCTCGAAAAAGTTTAATTAGATTACGTGGCAATCAATATAATGTAGACAGTGAGTTGCAAAAGCAACAGGAGGATTTAGAAAAAACTGCTAGAATGAAAACTTCTTTTTTCGTTTCACTTAAATCTAGAGCTACTGTGAAAAGTTTCATAATTGCTTATGGCCTCATGTTTTTTCAACAGCTAGGTGGTGTAAATGTTGTTATCTTTTATGTTAGTACTATTTTTGCAAAAAGTGGCAGTGATTTAACTCCTAGTCAATCCAGTATCATTGTGGGTGCCATACAAGTAATAGCTGTTTTTCTAAGTACATTAGTTGTAGATCGTTTAGGTAGAAAAATATTGTTACTATTATCTGCAATATTCATGTGCCTAACAACTTTTGCTCTTGGAATATATTTTTATCTTCAAAACAATGATCAAGACGTTAGTGTAGTTAGTTGGTTACCTTTAGTAGCTGTATGCATCTTTATTACTGTGTTTAGCTTTGGTTTTGGTCCTATCCCATGGATGATGGTGGGTGAACTTTTTTCACCAGAGGTAAAAGGTGTAGCCGCGAGCAGTGCTGGTCTTTTAAATTGGTTATTAGCTTTTATTGTAACTAAATTTTACGGTGATCTAAAAGATGCAATCAGTGAAGGTCCCACATTTTTGTTATTTGCTCTAATAAGTGCTATTGGAAGTTTCTTTGTATATTTCATTGTTCTTGAAACAAAAGGCAAATCCTTGATAGACATTCAAAGAGAACTAAATAACTGATGGTGATTATTGCTGTAGACTTTGCCTATGAAACTTGATGTGGATTTAAAATATTTTAGGTTGTATGAAAATTTTGATATGTATATATAAAACATTCGAATAGAGATAAAACATTGTATAATAGTGAGTTTACATATTGTAGATGTAACAGTGTTAGGAAATAAAATTACATCCAATCTTATTAATTTCAAGATATAAATAGTAAAATCGCATTATTGCTTTTAAAAAAAAACATGTTAATATTTTTTTATTTGTCCAATTTGAATGATTTCAATATTCTTCTGTTAATCAACATAGCTCATTTAAAATTAAATTGGTGTAGTATTTATATTATTTACTGATAATAAGAAAAGACAGACTGAAAATATTACACAAATTATACATGTATAGAGCTATAAATATAACAGTTACAACTTATGACTCTGTTCTATTTTATTTTGTAGTTAGACATTTTGTTTATGTAATTTGTATATTCAAACATTTTTATGTATAATTATTTATATCATTTAGTGATTAAATAATATCTTTATTACATTGTATGATTAATTATATTTAGTTACATATTTTTTTATCTTTAAGTGTTACATACCTTCTAAAAACTTGTATGTATGAAATTTAAGATTTAAATTGCTAATGGTTAAATTAATTAACTTACAATGCTGTACCTGATAATTTCGCAGAATTTGTAATAATTCTGAAATTGTCAAATAAAAATATACCACATAAAATTTGTAATTATTTCATATCAGTGATAACTGAGAAGACCTGTATTATTTTTCAATATAAAACTTTTTGTCATCAGTTACTAAATATTTTTTGTATGTTAAAGGTATTTATAAATAGCTACTCTGTAATCTTTTGTTACTTAATTTCAGAATAACCGTAATTATTTTTTCAATTGTTTTATTTCACTGTTTTGACAATTATATAAATAATGATATAAGAAGTAATATAAACACGAAAGTAAAAAGCTTCAAGAGAGCAATATACTCTTACATTTACTTCTACATTTTATTTTAAATACCTTCAGGCAAAACATGTTTAGATACCATCTCTTCTTATATCTTTGGCAATTTTTTTTATTTTATTATTTTGATAAGATAATTGATAGTACAATCTGTGATAAATTATGGACTTGTGAATCATTTATCTTGTACATCAACACCATACAGATCTTCTTCAAATTATATAATGGTGATTTTGACAATTTTTTTACTGCTTGAATAGAAGTGTTGCTTGTGGTTATTCAAGTATCAATTATTCCATCAGTTAGCAAATATAAATATTCCACAAATTATTCAATTCTGTTGCATTGTTTTTTAAAACCAATTTGTTTTAAAACTGCGAACCCAGATATTTAAAAAGTCTTCTGTTCTTATAGAATGACATATCCACTTCAATCTTATGTACTCAGAGCTGGATTAAGACCTTTAGAGGCTCCAAACACTTTAAAGATTTTAGTGTTGCCATATGCATATATCTAATTCAAAATCTAAACAAGTAAATTACCACAAATAAATTAACAATAAATGAAATAATATTGTTCAAAATATGTAGAACTTTGGAACTTTGAAATTTCTGAATTTGTACATGTTTCATGTACTGTACATTATAGTGTACACATTTCCTCTCAAGTGTTTAAAGTGTATCTTCCTATCAAGTGTTTGAAGTGTTTAAAGAGATTGTCTCATTCAATGCAGTACTTACAGCAGTAAAAAAATGATAGTATTAAGTATTTATCACAATAAGTGTAAAGGAATAATAACATTTAATATTTTTATTATAATAGTTTTTATGATAACTTTAAAATAATAATGATAATAAAGTAAGGAAAACAAAAACTGAATTTATCGTTAAGCAAAATTAGCATATACAGGAAAATACTACAAAAACTTTCTATTGCCAAATTCTAAAATTCCAGAATGCCATAATTCTCAAATATCACAAACCAAGTTTTGAGGTACTAGTCTCAAAATTCCATCTTGAAAGATAAACTTTTATTTTATTTTTTTAATTAAGAATTGAAGTGTGAAAATTAAAATATCAACTTCTTCTCTGTCTCCTTTAATTGTCTTTTAATTAAGCACTTTGTTTAGGAATTTTTTAAAAATTAAGCTTAATGACATTCAAACATAGAGGTTCATACAAAAGCCAGGATACAATGTACTAAGGGTGTCTCACAACTAGTATAACTCCCAAAAAAGGGTTGTAGTGGACGTAATTATGAACACATTTCCCTTCGCAAAAATGGTGTTTGAAGCTTCATTTTTGAATTGTTGCGGAAAAACACGGACCAATTAGAACGCGAGAATTGCGCGCGCTTAAACGCGATAGCGATAACTTCGAACCTGACGGCTGAGCGTGATCGTGAACAAGCACCTTTGCGCCAGGACAGTGTTGCAAGTTCGTTCGCTCAGTGAGGATATGTCTTAACAAGTAATGTGATAGTTTTCATGGAAATTCACAATAGCTTCATAGCGTAAGTGCCATCTAGAGTTATTTTCCAATCAAACATTTGAAACGCGGGAAAGTAGCTTTAATGCTTTCTGTTGATCTGTTACAAGGTAGAAAAATATATAAGAAATCATGTCAAGTCCTATGAGATCCCCAGCTGCGGATAGTCCACGGAGAACTCCTAGAAGACAAGCTGCACGATCTCCTTCTGTTTTTGGTACCCCTCGTACCCCTCGTAAGTACTCTTTTCTTTTTTTTCCATTTAAATTTTTATTGTCACGTTGAAGTTATTTATAATATTACTTTTATATTAATATTAAATAGAACACGTTTCGTTTATTAATCATAATCAAGCTTTATCTCTTCCATTAATATTATATATTTATTTCATGAAATTTGCATGTAAGGCGCTGCAACTCGAAACGAAGGTGACAATAACGTAGAAACCCCATTAAGATGGGGCACCAGTGGTACCAGACAAAATTCTTTACACTCTGGAAGTCGACCAGCTACGATTGTTGCTTCTTCGGAACATGAAAGTGCATTCAGTTCCAATGATGCTCCTGGTCAAATTAATGGATCAGAAAGTGGTCTACAGTTGTCTTCACCTGTTAATTATGGCACTCCTAGTTCCCTAGGATCAATTCGTACTCCAAGAAGTGGAATACGTGGTACTCCAATTCGTCATAGACCTGACATTAATACAGATAGGCATTTACGACAGTTTCCATTACAAGATCCAGTAAGCAAATCAAACATAAATAGCAATAATAATGATATTAGTAGCAGTAGTAGTAATAATAATACAATGGAGTTTTGTTAAGTTACACTTTTCTATCTATAATCCTCTTGTAGGTTCCCATTCAGAAAGATTTTGATGCTTACTAGTGGTGATTCCCTACCACTGTAGTACATACAAAATAATATAAATCTTCTTAAAGCTGTTTGATCAAGAAACCAAAGTCACCATTAGTGGAAGGAGTTATGTTTAAATGGTCCTTTCTACAATCTTTTTGCTCTTGCAGTTCTATATAAGATCAATTAGCAAGACTCCATTGTATTATTAACGGTAACAGTAATAGCAGCAATGTAACATTAATTATTATAGATTCCAGAAGTTCAGAATGCTGTAAGAACATCAGAAAGCGATACAGCAGGACCTCATTTAGTTGTTTGGGGAACAAATGTGGTTATAAGTCAATGTAAAGAGCAATTCAAATTATTTTTCCAAAAATTTATTGATCCTGAGGCAGAAAATGATGAACTACCAGAAAATATGAATTTATCAGAACCTTTATATCTTCAGAAATTAGAAGAAATACATACTTTAGAAGAACCATATTTGAACGTTAATTGTGCTCATGTAAAAGTTTTTAGTAACCATCTTTATCAACAATTAGTTTCTTATCCTCAAGAAGTTATACCAACATTAGATATGGCAGCAAATGAATTGTTCTTTGAAAAATTTCCTGCAGCAGTTCTAGAACACCAGATTCAAGTGCGCCCTTTCAATGTAGACAAAATTAAAACTATGAGAGAATTAGATCCTACTGACGTGGATCAGTTGATTACAATACCTGGTATGGTGATCAGAGTATCAAGATTAATTCCGCAAATGCGAGAAGCTTACTTTAAATGTAGCGTTTGTGCCTTTACGACTCTTGTCGAGATTGAAAAGGGAAGAACTAAAGAACCCACAGTATGTGCACATTGCACGCATAAATATTCCTTCACTTTAGTACATAATTTAAGTCACTTTTCTGATAAACAAATGATTAAATTACAAGAAGCTCCTGATGAGATGCCACAAGGACAAACTCCTTATACTATTGTTTTATTTGCGCATAATAACTTAGTAGATGCAGTTATGCCTGGAGACAGAGTTTCTGTTACTGGAATTTATAGAGCAGCAACACATAAACCTAATTTTGAGCATAATTTACATGCTATCTATAAAACATTTATTGATGTAGTTCATTTTAGAAAGCAAGATTCTAAACGGTAAGAAAAAATATTTAAATTTATGTTAAATTTAATTTAGATTTAAAAATTTGTCTTTAGTAATCATTTATTTTAAATCATTCATAGATTATATAATCAAGAAGATGGTAAAGAACATAATTTTACACCAGAAAGAATCGAAGTTCTGAAAGGGTTATCACAAAAGAGTAATATCTATGAACAATTAGCAAAACAAATTGCTCCTAGTATATATGCTAATGATGACGTAAAAAAAGGAATTATATTACAATTATTTGGTGGAACTAGAAAATCCTCCACTGTATATGGTAAACATTTTCGACCTGATATCAATATGCTACTATGTGGTGATCCTGGGACAAGTAAATCACAATTATTGCAATATGTTTATAACTTGGTACCACGATCTCAATATACAAGTGGAAAAGGTATAATAAGATAAAAATAAATATTGATTATTAGAGTTAAAAATTTGTTCGTACAGTTTTATTAATATAAATGATAATTATAGGTTCTAGTGCAGTTGGTTTAACAGCTTACATAACAAAAGATCCAGAAACCAAGCAATTAATATTACAAACAGGAGCATTAGGACTTGCAGATAATGGAATATGTTGTATTGACGAGTTTGACAAAATGAATGAAAGTGCAAGATCAGTATTACACGAAGTAATGGAACAACAAACTTTAAGTATTGCTAAAGCTGGCATTATTTGTCAATTAAATGCTAGAACTAGTATACTTGCTGCTGCTAATCCGTGTGAATCTCAATGGAATAAAAACAAAACAGTATGTATACCAAATATGAAAGTTAGTTTGAACGAATTCATTTTTTTAACAATTGTATAATTTTATTATCATATGATAAATCAGGTTTAGAAAATACATTTTGATCTGTAAATACCCTGTATGTAATCTTATATACAGTATGTCGTATTTATCCTAAGTATCTTGAATATTTCCACTGCTGTTATATGCTATAACATATTTTTAAAGATGGATATATTGAAAGCAAATATTCATACTAAATAGGGCATTCTGTATATGTAATATGTTATGTGTTATATTATAATTATATTTTTTAGGTCGTTGAGAATGTAAGATTACCACATACTCTACTTTCTCGATTTGATCTAATTTTTTTAATGTTAGATCCACAAAGTGATTCGTATGATAGTAAACTTGCATCTCACATGGTGGCTTTATACTATAAAACGTCAGAAGAAACTGAAGATGAACAAATAGATAAAAATGTGGTTCGTGATTATTTAGTTTTTGCAAAGGAACATATTCATCCTGTTCTCAATGAAGAGAGTCAACAGAGATTAATACAAGCTTATGTTGACATGAGAAGAGTTGGAAGAGGACGTGGACAAATTACAGCTTATCCCAGACAATTAGAATCTTTGATACGATTAGCTGAAGCTCATGCTAAAGTACGATTGAGTTCTATTGTAGAACCACAAGATGTTGAAGAAGCATGGAGGTCTGTAAGCAACTAAAGTAATGTTAACAACAACTTCTATTAATTCTGGATATTTAATGTGTTTCCATAGGTTACACAGAGAAGCTTTGAAGCAATCTGCCATTGATCCTCTAAGTGGTAAAATAGATATAAGCATATTAACTACAGGTATATCTTCAGTAGCCAGAAAAAGGAAGAAGGAGTTATGTGATGTAATTCAAAAATTAATTGAAAAGAAGGATAAAGTTCATATACTTAACCAACAGAAACTTTTAGCTGAAATAAGACAATCTTCCGAACTGGTTAGTAAAAATGCATGATAAATGTTTACATTGTACAAGTAATTACATAGAAGATCTAAGAAAAATTATTATCTCTATTTCAGCTGATTAACAGAGACATGTTTGAGGATGCTCTAAGGGAATTACAAGACAATGGCTTGATAACAATAATCGGCAAGAATAGCATCCGCATTTCTTAATTTATCACGCCTATTTTAATTATTTTTATAAAGGATTTGAACATGATTTTTAAAATATGAGTTAAACATGATGAATCATTAAACAAATTAGTTCTACATATACACATACATATATATATATATATACATACAGTTTTTTTCATATCATGAATTTATATTAAATATATATTTTTATAATATCAATAAACTATTTTATCATTACCTTTTTGGCTATTTTACTACTTTACTGTTCATTATTATAGTATATTTCTATTCTATATTTTTATTATAACACAATTTACAAATTCAAATGTGTAAGTCCGGATATTTGAATTGAGTACTCATATCCGGTTCTCGAATCGAAGTTCGAATTATGACGAGTACTTCGACTCCAAGTACTTAGTTACCTGATTAGCAGGAATTACACAGAACCATAAATTATTCAATATATATTTTTGTTTCAACGTAAAACTTTAAAAATCAATGTATTGTATTACGAATTATATTACGCAAACGTATATCATAAAATTTCCGTATTTTATTAGAACAACATCCATAATTATTAACTCAACGTGTGTTTGCAAAAATTGTTTGAAACCTACTACATTGGTTATCATTTCAACTATTAATTACATACTGATGTTTCATTTGAACATATATAACAAATTAAATATGTTTTTCGAAATAAAGTTAATAAGTCAAGTATATAATATAATTGGTTATGATCATTCGTGTTCATAAAAGCACCGTTTTGATCCTTCCAGATAAAAAAACTTTCAGTCCGCGATCATAAATTGAGGCCACATATTGAGGTCAGGAGTGCCGTCTTCAACGAAAGATCCTCGAACTGCGTTTTTATTACGAAACAAGGATACGTTACAATATATAATTGTTCATTTTAATTGTTATACTATTACGCAGCTATTTTTTAATTTTCCATTTCTCGGTACCCCTTCTTTTCACTGATCTATGCTTCTCCTCATTTTATGATCTTTTTCTGTCTTACTTTTGACACTACTTATTTATCTCTCTTGCACCTATTTCCTTTATGTCCTCTCTCTCTATTTCACGACATTTCAACTTCTCTGTCCCTCTTGATCTTTCCTGCTCTGTCGAATCGAACTAGCCTCCCTTCCTGCAAATTTACGTGGATATTTCTACTCGAGAACGGTTCCAACCTTCAGGATGCAGGCCATTAAGTGCGTTGTCGTAGGAGACGGGTGAGTATTTTCAAACTTTCTATGATGTTCCTTTAATATGTTTGTTTTGCCTGTCTCTGATTCATACTACCCGATCTGAATGATCGTCAGAGTATCCCTTGGTGGTTGGATTTTTCCTGATTAAGAACTATTTTAAAGCAAGCACCACACCCGTTATTCTTCTAAACGTGCATATCTTCACTTTTCAATTAACGAAACATCAAAATTATTCTATCCATTTGAAGTTATGAACTATTTATAGATAATTGATCACCTTAATCTGTTTCCTACACATTTGTTATCCCCTTTTTTCTTTTGCCTGTGTTTAAATTTGTTTGTAATTTTTATTACTTCTTTATTTTTAAACATTGGTAAAAATGTATAATTAGTTTATGAAGATTATACCAAATTTCTATACGAACTGTTTAATTTTGTTTAATTCGTTAATTTCTACAGAGCAGTAGGTAAAACGTGTCTCCTCATAAGCTACACTACTAATGCTTTTCCTGGAGAGTATATCCCGACTGTATTTGACAATTATTCTGCGAATGTTATGGTGGATGGCAAACCGATAAATCTTGGCCTATGGGATACAGCAGGCCAAGAAGATTATGACAGACTAAGACCCTTGTCTTACCCTCAAACAGATGTCTTTTTGATCTGTTTTTCTCTCGTTAACCCGGCCAGTTTTGAAAATGTTCGTGCTAAATGGTATCCGGAGGTGCGTCATCATTGTCCAGCTACTCCAATTATTTTAGTAGGAACTAAACTAGATTTACGTGAAGATAAAGAAACGATTGAGCGATTAAAAGATAAAAAATTGGCACCTATCACATACCCTCAGGCATGTATTTCCTCAATTCATTAATTATGCATTTATTTTTGTATAATATTTTAATTTTATAAAATTTTATGTTTAGGGTTTAGCAATGGCAAAAGAGATCGGTGCTGTGAAATATTTAGAATGTTCAGCTCTAACTCAAAAAGGATTGAAAACAGTATTCGATGAAGCGATCCGTGCAGTATTGTGTCCTGTTCTTCAAGTGAAACCAAAACGCAGATGTTTCCTTCTGTAATATTAAATGTCCAACGACGGTGGAGCATGTGCAAGTGTACTATCCCTCCTCCGATCGGACTCGATTGCAGCAGGAAATCTAATTTTGATTAAAAAAAACCCCTTTATACGGTCCATCTCTCTCCAAACATCTGCCATAAAAGCGCACAAATCAATTTTTATATTGCGTATAGAAAAATTGAGGAGAACAGATACGCAATTTAAGTGTTTTGGACATTAGTTAAATGTTCTGAAGAGAGGAAGGAAGCCAAATGAAAACTGAACTGATAATGTACAGTATATTAGAGTGTGTTATTAATATAATTATTACGTACGGATTGTAAGGAACTAAGCATTATAATGTATGTGCAGTTGTGTACGCACTGGATACTAATCAATTTAATACAAAAGGTAACCCATTTTATGCCATTTTGCATTGTATATTTTAATCAAAAAGATTAATTTGTTTCTGAAATGTTAGTATACAAAAAAGTAGTATAGTTAAAAAATTAACATAAAAAAATATTCCAACATTAAACTTTTCTCAAGAATTTCTTTTTCTGATTAATGTAATATTTTATTATAATGAACATTTCTTCAAAAGTATTGTTTTGATATGGAATCTGCTACTTAAATATAACTTTATCTTTTGTAGTAAATATGCAGTTGCAAATAACATAAAATGACTTTCACCTTCAACTAAATTGGTTGATATTACTAAATACATACCATGGTATAAGATAGTTATGTAAGTTTTAGAAGTGAGCGATAAAAGTGTGATTTTAATTCTCTGCTTCTGCTGTTTCTTCATGTTGCTGCATTTTTGCTGTAATTGATACGCACAACATGGTTAAAGAGATAAAATATACAAATTCGACATCAGAGGTGGAGAAAATTAATATGTGTGAATGAATGTTTAAAAGAATGCATATAAATGCCAAGAAATAAAGACAGAGGATGGAATTATTCTATAGCAAACAATTGTACATAAATGGTTCAAACTGTATTCCTATTATTATCATTTTACATGTATAAGCTACTAAATCTAAATTGAACGTTACTTGTTTTTTATATATATATTATAAATATATATAAAGTGGGGCTGGACCGAGATCTATTTCAATCGTTGCAGATCCACTGACCTGTGCAATCTATCCGGGGAATGGGGATTCAGTCCATAAAAAGTATCATAAATACTGTAACTAAATATGCTTTATTAAATGGGTGTTTATTAAATTTTTGTATTTATTTATTATGCTGTCGTGTCAAAGAATGTATCAATTAATACAGATATTTGTTCAGGAGTGTATTTTATATATTTAGCTGGATTTTTTGAAAATGAAATTCCACGATATTTATTATGAAAATTTGTATAAAGAGGAACGATGGCTTGTTGAAGTTCTTTCCGTAACTCTTCTCGCAGTCGAGCATCCGGTACGGAATATGAACGCTGACACTTTGCAACTTCTTCTAATTCTCTTGTAAATCCTAAGAACTTTTCTTTTAAACTTTTAGCTGCTGGCTCTATAAAAATAACAAAAAAATTCATGAATCTTTTTATACTTTCAATGATAAATTTTATATGTACAGTAACAAAAAAGCTTATGTTTCATTTTATACTGTGAATTTGAATTTCAAAATACGAACCTGGTTCATCAAAGGGCTGTTCAAGAAAACTACGAGCTTTTGCAAAAGTAGTGGAAACGTAATTGGCTTTATTACGTAATAGAAGATCATGATATGTCTGTTCTGCATTAGGCTCCGCTAATAGTAATAGATCCATTAAAGAACTACGACGTAGAGCATTTATAACGTGATTATGATTATTTAAACGGAAAAGAGCTCGTAGTGCAGTGTCTGAATATGAAGTGTCGCTTTTATTTACAAGCACTAAGTTTAATTGTGCTAATACCTTCTCTAAAAGAAATAAATTATGTTAATTAATTTTTATGGTTAATAATAATGACTATAAATATAAATAAATACTGATACTAACTAATATAACTACCCAAAGCACTTTTGTACATATTTTCCGTTTGTTTGACAGATGAAGTACTATCCATATCAATGTTACGTTTTAAGACAGCACCTGCAATATCCGCATATTCTGCGAGTTGTTCCAGAAAAACTAGAACATTACTTGTACTTTCTGCCACAGTACCATCCTTAGGTAAAATCGAATTAGATTCATTTCGAACACTTTCTGCAAAATCATCTAATGCTTTCGCTCCCTATATTATTTTAGATATATAATATTAAAATTTAGTTTACAATAAAATAACATTTAAAAATCATAGTGTATTATAACATACGGTAACGTTTAGTGTATTCAATACAGAAGTAAATTTTGACCTAAGAGCATAATCACAGCCCTCTACGGTACGTTCTAAATCTGGTTTTAGTTCTCCAAGATGTTTTAAGATGGGAAAGATCACTAATACCGCTGAAAAGTCGCGTCTTACAATGCATCTTTTAGCTCGAGTTGCTATGCTCTCTCCATCATGAGCTACAAGGTCCATAGCTTCACGCACGGTAGCTTCCAAAACTTGTGCTTGCAAAGTGGTTGGCAAAATCTTGGCAACCAACGATCGTTCTGCTTGCATAAGTTTGTGAAGGCCAACTGTTAATAATAAATAATTTTCCATTTCTTGTTCATCTGGTGCTGTGTCCTCTACAGAATACCCAGATAATTGTGGAGGTGGTTTCCTAGATGCAGTTAAGGACAATCCTAAGCCAGTAGTTTGAGAAGCTTTCAATAACATTCTACTAGCCTTCTTTTCAAGAGCATGTTGTAATCTTTTAGAAGCTTTTCTCCCACTAATTTCTTGAATTCCTAGTGAATGTCGATGGCCAAATTTTGTTTTCTGTAAATTGTAATTTAACTGAAATGATAAAAAATAGAAAATATGTATATTGTTACAAAAACTCTTACTGGTAATGGACTTCCTGCATGCGTGCTACCACCGCTAGCACTTCTCTGATGTTCCTTTAACAACTGTAATGATCTTAAAACAATAGCGGATCGCACAGATGCATAAATTTTTACATGTTTACGGTGTCCTCTTTCTTCAAGCCATGCTGCAATTTTCAGTAAATCTCCTAAAACACTTTCTGGTAGGTGACATAGAGATTGTGGGGCATCTTCACCACTAGTGTCTTCGTCTGAACCAATTAAATCCAAAAGAATAATCGGAAGAATTGGTTTACTTTGTCTAGTTAAAATGTCATGAAATTCTGCATATAAAGCATCTAACCCAATAACAAATAAACTTGTTACATTTTCTAATTCTACTGAACTAGGATTATTTTTTTGAAAATAACGTTGAGCGTTGTAGAGACGATTCATTGCTTCCAAAAAACTATCTAAACCTCCAGATCCTCCAGGACCTGCTCGCACTGTTCCTTCTACTTCCTGAGAGACACCATAGTAACCAATAGCATGATCTAAAGCATTCAATGTTCGTTCTATATCTACAAAGAAAAACAATCAAACTGAAAGTAATGACAAAAAATATTTGTTTAATTAATTAATTTAATATGTACTTTGTTGTTGTGCCTGAAGAGTTCCTGTTTCATTATAAACAGGAAGTATAGTGCGACGTAATGTAGCAAGACGTTGTTCCAAAGAAGATAAAATTCCAACAACATTACTAGTTAATTTCCTACTTCGTTCTTCTGCTTCTTTCAATGCTTCTAAGGAAGCAAGCTCTGCCTCTAACTTACACTGTATTTCAAATCTACATTCAGAAGTATTGGCTCTTGTAGTATGCATCATTTTCTCTGAAAAATATATAATACACATAATATAATATAAATTACTATAAATACAATACTTAACAGTTACTAGATTCAAAGAAGATTACAAACATTATGTGTTGAATTTTATTTCAGCTGTAATTACATATGTTCAAAGTGGATTTGTAAATTTGATTTCTTCAGAAATCTAAGATTCAGGCAAAAAAGTTTTACTCTATATTTTGTTTTATCTTTTTAGAAGGAATTACCTAATACCCACTTGTACATGTTAATCGATTATTTATAAACATAAAATAAAGATTTCTACAACATGTATGAAGGATAAAAATTATAATTAGACTACTATGCAATTTTTGATGCCAAAATACTTACCCTATTATGAATTATTATTTCATAGTAACAAACTGGAAGTTTTTTGGATATCCTTTCAAATCTGACAGATCACTTGTGACTGTAAAAAGATAGATTAGTTACATTAGAAACACATAACCTCAAAAAATCATTAAAAATTAAAAACAGACAATGTTCAAATCCAATATTTAAACTATACTGACTAACTTACACTAGTTTCTGAGTAAACTGATTTAGTGATCGAGTCATTATTGAAAAAAAAGACAAACAACTATATTTGTATTATTCGTTCTTAGTATGATAGATCATAAATGGATCGTAGTCAATTTATACTATTCAGCTAACTTCGGGACATTCCCTATTGTTTAGTGTGATTTATGTGGTTGGTACTCTTGAAATTAAACAGCTGTTATAGAGCAAGTAAAATACCCTCGGCAAGGGTAATATAAATCAAACCTGAAAATTAAATCAAACGAATATAATTAAAAATTTTTAAATCAAATAATTATTAATATTTGATTAATAGAATTACAAAACCGTTAGTATACAGATAAATGAAAATCTCTAGATTATAGAGGTGGAAGTAGTTTGTAACACGTAATTTAATATAAATGTTTAATCTATTATCGCCATATCGCAAATTCTAAGGTATTTATCTAAATTATTTATATTTACATACAGTAATGCGTCGTTTACCCAGTTATATAATTTATTTTCATTTAAAATAAAAGTTGAGTTATAAAACAACATCTTTTAGTTTTTCTTTGTAGTGGCCTACGTAGACTTAAGTTTATTATTTTATTTTTCAAAAGCAATTACAACATGGATAAACCTGTGTCTTCGGATATTGTACTAATTGCGGGTAATTCCCACCCAGAACTTGCTAATCTTATTGCTAAGTAAGTTTTTATAGATACATATATTTAATATTTTATGATTTTAAAATGTAATCTTTTTAATTTTAAGCCGATTAGGTGTTAAACATGGAGGATGCTCTGTGTACCATAAGTCAAATCGTGAAACTATGGTTGAAATCGGAGATTCCGTACGAAGCAAAGATCTTTACATTATTCAAACTGGAACAAAGGATGTGAATAATAATATAATGGAACTTCTGATTATGGCATATGCGTGCAAAACTTCATCTGCAAAAAATATTGTTGGTGTCATTCCTTATTTACCATATTCTAAGCAATGTAAAATGCGTAAACGGGGTTGCATAGTTTCTAAATTATTAGCAAAAATGCTATGCAAAAGTGGTTTAACTCATATAATTACTATGGACTTGCACCAAAAAGAAATACAAGGATTTTTTGATGTACCGGTGGATAATTTACGTGCTAGTCCATTTTTACTACAATATATTCAAGAGTCTGTATGTATTAATTCTTTGAAACTAATTACATTTTTATTTTTTAATTTTAATATTATTTAATTAGATTCCAGATTATCACAATTCAGTGATAGTTGCAAGAAATCCTGGCAGTGCAAAAAAAGCAACTAGTTATGCAGAAAGATTACGTTTAGGAATAGCAGTAATTCATGGAGAACAAAGAGAAGCAGAATCAGATATGAATGATGGACGTTATTCTCCACCAGCTCTGGCTTCACGAACTATGGAAGTTGGAGTTGGTGTTCCAATGCATCCTGCAAAAGAAAAACCACCAATTAATGTTGTAGGGGAAGTGGGTGGACATATAGCTATTATGGTGGTATGTAAATATTAGAAAAGAAATAAATTTTGCAAAATTTCATGCAGTTTGCATAAATTTTGATAGATTCATTTAAATTCAGAATTATTAGGATCACTTGCCCATAAATCCTATAACAGAGTTATCAAAATATGTTTATTAATATTCAACAATGTCGATTGCAGGATGATATGATAGATGATGTTCAATCATATGTAGCTGCAGCTGAAGTTCTTAAGGAAAGAGGAGCTTGTAAAATTTATGTTTTAGCTACCCATGGTCTCTTAAGTTCTGATGCTCCAAGACTAATAGAAGAATCTCCAATTGACGAGGTAATGTAATGCTTAAGAATAATATTTAGTACAAAATTTAATTAAAAGGATTGCTTTTTTTAAAAATCAAATAACCTAACTATTACTTTTAGGTTGTTGTTACAAATACAGTTCCTCATGACGTTCAAAAGATGCAGTGCCCAAAAATAAAGACTGTCGATATTAGTATTCTGCTAGCAGAAGCTATTAGGCGTATTCACAATAAGGAGTCTATGTCATACTTGTTTAAAAATGTCACTTTAGAAGATTAAAAAGGATATGATAAAAACAATGTATTCTAGATACACAGAGAGTTTCCGTAGCTGGGGACCATATTTAAGACATATCTATTAAATTTTGTTTATTTTATTTTATGAAGGACCAAACGTACTAGTCCCTTTTAACTTAATCTGATTGCTTGACCATTTTCATATGTTATAAATTCTGTATAAATGTACTTTCTATACTATGTCTTATAAAGTTTATGTGTCGTATTCAAGAAATAAATACATTTTAGGATGCGAGTATCATAAATACGTTATTCTAAAATGTGAAATAATAATGTAAATTGAAGAAAAACATAGAACATTTCAATTATTTCCTCTAATTTAAACAATATTCAATCGATACATAATTAGTAAACAGATTGAATTACAGTGATTAGATCAATAAAAATGTTGCTATGGGAATACGTAAACTGTATAAACAGTTTTGAACTAGCATTGGTTTAAAGTACTACAAAGTTTTTCAAAATGTCGGTAGAAATTCCGAATTATGAATTTCCAAGATTATGTATTATTTTGCAATCAGAAGAAAAGAAACGAAGAATACAGGGTTTAAAAGAAATTTTAAAATTTTTAGAATTGCAACAATCTGAAGATGAAGTGTTTAAGTTATGGGACGTTATAAATAAGGTTTTACTGAGAATTTTAAATGATTCAGCAGAAGTTTGTCGTGATCAAGCATTAGATATTATTAGATTATTTATAATTAATTTAACACCTAATGATAAATATATCATGTATTTACTTCCAATTTTATCCAGAAGATTAGGTTCTTCTGAACTAATAGAAACTTCAGAAGAAGTGAGACTAAAATGTGTTATATTATTAAAATCGATAATATTAAAATACAAAACCTTGTTAGCATTATATATTGATGATTTAGTAAAAATTTTAGTACGCACAGTAATAGACAATTATCCACTTGTCAAAAGGGAAAGCTGTAATTGTATATCTGAATTTGCAAAAAATTTATCAAGATATTTTTACACACAGTCAGAAATTTTAGTAAAACCAATTTTGAGTAACTTCACACATCAACATTACAAAGTTAGAATTGCTTCTATTATTACAATAGGTGACTTAATTCAATATGGTAATAGCAAATCTTTAGAAGAAGTTGCTACACCATTAGCAGAAAGATTATTTGATCAAAATGGACTTGTTAGAACAGGTGCATAATGATTATTTGTTTTATTATTTACCTGTTTACATGTTTTTTATGTGTGAAAATAATTATGTTTTCCAGCTGTAATAGAAATAGCAGGCAACTGGCTTTTGAAATTAAGGGATCGATACAGTTGGTGGCATAAAATCCTTCCATTACTATTAACAGGCCTTCATGATGAATTGGAAACAATTAGAGAGAAAGCAGCAAACTTTTGGGATGCTGTAGGACAGTCTTATATAGAAGAAAATCAAAATAATGAAAAATTTAAAGACAAGTTGGATTTTCTTACTGAAGATCGTCATCACTATCCCAATGGTAAATTAATTCAATAAATTATAATAAAATATAATATAGAGCTTTTTTTAAATTTTTACAGTTACAAGACCAAATTTAGGCTGTCGCACAATAGCACAACAAACATTTAGTAAATTATTAAATGGAATAAGTTTAGAATTAGGGGATTGGCTTGCAGACATAAGGGTACGAACTGCACAGTTACTCTGTGTCTTTATTTTAAATATAGAAGAAGACGTGGTACAACATATTGGAAAACTCTTGCCTCCTATGTATAGGTAAATGTGTTAACTTCTAAAATACAAATTATCAAAATAACTTTAAAATAAATATATCTGTAAATAACTAATAAATTCTTTATTAGAGCATGTAATGATGAAGATTACAGAGTCGTAGAAACTGTAGAAAGAGCAGCAGAATATTTAGGATATTTTGTACATCCAAAAAGTTACTGTCATTTAATAATTCCTTCTCTTGACGAAACTTTATCTGTGGGTCATCTGAAAGTATTTGCGGCAATTTTAAGAGGTAGCGAGCATTGTAAACTTGTTCCACTACTGAAAGATATTGCACAATTTTTACAACAACCACATATTTGTCAAAGTAAAAAGCCTATGTATCAGAAACAAATACTTGCTTGTTGTAATTCCATGATATTAATATGCAAGGAGGTTAGTCATTTGCTTTATTTTTTTTATAGATAAAAAATTGTTATCTACTATACTAATAAATGAAACAATTTTTAGGATTGTAAAATTATATCACAGGATTTATTTACAACAATATTTACTGTTTTATCAATGACACAAGAAGATATTGTAAAATTAGAAGCAAAAGAATTGTTAAATACTATTGCAAATATTAGTTCGTATGAGAATGTTGATGAATTTTGTAACAAAAACATTAAACATTTAGTTTCATTATTTTCTGATTGTAAGTCATGGTCAGTTCATACTCCTGAGTCTCAAATTTTCTGTGGATGTTTAACTTATGTCAAACAAATTTTAATTTTCAACATGGACATTATGTTACCCATTCTAAAAGAAACTATGACAAATGATGTTAATGCTGAATTGAGACTAAAACATTTTATTTTACTATCAGAATATTTTAGTCAAGGTTCATTGGCTGAAAATATGGATTTAAAATTGTTTAACTCATTTATAGAAGACTGTATATTTCCCGCATTAATTTGGTCTGCAGGAAGAGCTGCTGAAGCTATACGTACAGCAGCATTATCCTGTTTGTGTACAATACTAGATAAATATGAAAAAGATCTTATTATGGACAAAATTAAACATATGAAAGAACAAAACATTTCTTTAACACTTGATAAAATAATTCCTGCTTTAATTAGCCTTGCAGATGACAATTCGAAAAAGAGTAGACTTTATTCTTTACAAATCATGTATTTCATAATGTGTATTCGAAAAAGATTTGACTATCTCACGGAAGAATATATTCATAAGATATATCCTGTACTTCTAAAAAGACTTGATGATGGGAGCGATGATATTAGAATAGCTTCATTAGAAGCTTTAACAAAACTTTGGAATACAATACCTGAAGATTATGATTTACAGTTTAACAAAGGACACATAGATATTTTATATACTACAGTTATAATATATTTAGATGATCCAGAAAATGAATTCCAGAATCTAACGTTAGGTAATAACATTCAATTTAATCAACTAATTTATATAATATTAACAACATATTAATATAGTATAATATTTTTTTAGGTAGTTTAAAAGAATTAGCAAAAGTGCATCCAGAGCTGCTGTACCATAAACTTCAAAAGTGTAAAATGAATTTTCGAAATCAGCAAGGTATAGAGATCCTTCTAGAACACTGTCAAGATATTTTAAGGAATACTTAAAACTGATAATTATACAATGCATATATGTATTTATTTTAAACAAGAATACCATTATGTACTTATAAGAATATTTTGATAACTTATGAATTGGTCATCTGTTAATCAAGTTATTTAATAAAATACATGTGTATGTTGAATATGGGAAATATTCTATAATCTTAAAAAATATAAAATTTAATAAGCATTAAATGTAATATTTACGTAACTAAAACATATAATGAAAATATTATAGTAAGTAAATAGTTACATACAAATTTAATATATAAATAAAGTACTTTTATTTCCATACAAAATAATAAACAAATAAACCTTAACCTTAAAATCAGCCAAAACAGGAAGTACCCGCCCTTTTAAAATCGCCATATTGTCCATATCTTTCGCTTTGAGAAGCGAATCACAAAGGGGTGGCAAACAGGATTAAGAAATTGCCGATAATTCCGTAGGTTTTCGTTTTTCAATCTTCGTTCTATTACTTTATAGTCGCAGTAAGTGTATTATTCAAAATTTTATCTTTTCCAAAACTACAACATTTTTTAACTACTGCTTTTTAACAGATTTACAGGTTCAGCTAAACACTTTTTATCATCCTGTCATTTTTCTGTTTTAACAGCTTATTGTTTTTAATCGCACATATTTAACAATTTCTTAATACATTTGTTGAACTTGTTTATAATATAGTAACGTATAAGAAAATTAAACCAAACATAATTTAATGTTAATTTTCCAGCATTCGATCGGTCTAAAAATATTCTGTGGAAACATATCTATGCGACAATGAATATATGTCATTAATCTATGTGTATACATATGTTCGAATTTTAACAATCAATTATTGACTTAGTGTTTTATGTTGTATTGATTATTATAGTGTTCGCAACAATTATACTTTTAAGGTTAACAACTACAATTTTTGTTCCCGTACTTGAATAATTTTTTAACGCAAACAGAATTGTTTCAAGTAAATAGGCTTTTTACAGTACCTGTTGCATGATACATTAAAATTTAGCAATAATTGCTTTAATTACATTAAATACAGTATTAACAATATATTAATATATCTTTATCGTAGTAAAAATGTCAGAGATCAATACGGATCACATTGACTCTGTGGAAGAGGAACTAGAAGTAGAATCTAATTACAAACCTCCACCAGAAAAAACAATAGAGCAAATTTTAGAAGCAGACAAGGAAGATGAAAGTTTACGTAAATATAAAGAAACGCTTTTAGGAGAAGCAAAATCAGGAGGCGTTATTGTAGGTGGGCATTTTGTTAATTGTTTAAAATATATCAAATAGAAGAAGAACAAACAAAAGAATAATATTACAAATCCTTATAGATCCAAATGATCCAAGAAAAGTAATAGTTAAAAAATTAGCACTTTGTGTAGCAGATCGACCAGATATGGAATTAGATTTAACAGGTGATCTTACCCAGCTAAAGAAACAAACGTTCGTAATAAAAGAAGGTGTTAGTTACAGAATCAGGATTGACTTCATTGTGCAACGTGAAATTGTACATGGTTTAAAATATGTTCAAAAAACTTACCGCCTTGGAGTACCTGGTAAGGTTTTCGTTGAAAATTAAATACTAATAATTTAATAACTTTTTCATGATTAATTTAGAGCTTGGAATCATATTTATTTTAAATTGTAAGCTTAATCTGTTATATTTGGTTTTTGTTTAATGCTTTCCTAAATAGGTGTAACAGGTACTTTTAAGATTTGATATGTACAAAATTAGTTTATGGATATCACAATATTAATTACTAACATTGTTTTTCAGTGGACAAGATGATGCATATGGTAGGTTCTTATCCACCAAAAACAGAAATACAATCATATACTACTCCAACGGAGGATGCACCAGCTGGAGTAATGGCACGTGGTTCTTATAGTGTAAGCTCGTTGTTTACTGACGATGACAAACATGAACATCTGAAGTGGGAATGGTCATTTGAAATTAAGAAAGATTGGAAAGAATAAATTTCTTTCCGTGCTGGGAAAGCTTTACAATGATTGCAATTAAAATAAGAATGCCAAAAGGGACTCTAATTTTTATAGATATTCAGTCATAATATGATGCCATAACTGTATTTTTAAGTAATAAGAGAAAGAGTAACATTGATATTTATTTAGATACTTTTCCTAAATTGTAAACCTTGAAAGTAAACAATTGGATATATAAGTATATTATATATACATAACAAACGTGCGTGTTTGTGCAATGTGCATTTGTGCGCACGCGTGCGTTGTGTATACAACATATATACATACTAAATCACGTAGAAATTATCTCTTAATTGTTAGATCATGTGCATCAATCAGTATTTGATCACCCATGTAATGTATTTCCATATTTTTTTTTTGTTTTATTAATGTAATGATTTTTTAAAATGATATTTATGACATATTTTGCTAAAGAGAACTTCCTTAATTTAGATCATGAAAATATTTTAATTAAGAAACAATTATTTAAAAATAATGCATTTTAAATGTAACAAAATATTATATTATTTCATGCCATTAATCTTTGATGTTAAATTTATAAATAGAAAATTGAAAAGTTAAGATGAAACTCTAAAATGTTAGTAAATATTGCAGTTAAAAGTATCGATTATCAATATAGAAGGTTCGGTATATTTGCTGTAAATGTTCCCTTGTAAATTACATCTAACTTTTTAGGTTTATTTAATTCATATTAATCTTGTTATTACTTTTAAAGCACAAAATTTTTCAAATAGCTGGATATTTTTATAATTACTTATGTGTTAAATTTTTCATTCTAAATTTAATTCAATTACCGTTTAACCTTTAAAAACAACTTTAGAATATACAATATAATAGTTGTTACAAATATACCATTTATAATTCTTAATTATAATAAGACTAAAAATTTGAATTTTTAATATAATTTATAAAAAGCAAACTAAATACAAAAATTTAGCTTTCCGTGTACTTTCTGTTACAAGTTTATTAATGATAATAGAATGTACTAAATTAATGCATTTAATATGAATTCCTTTTCAAGTGTATATATATATATATGATCTTAAATTCCAGTTAAAAGGTTAATGAAGACTGTTATTTATATACGCATACACACACGTTATGAAAGTTTGTTTCTTTTATTCTTCACATTTCTTGGATAAGTAACTAACAAGAATTAATGAAATGGAATCGAAATTTTCGGCTTGTTAATAATATCAATTAAATATAGACAAAAAATTAAATATTTTGAAAATCATTGTAATTTTACGTATAAAATTCTTTGTTTAGAAATCAAACAGTTTTAACCTACACTTTTAAGGTTATGTTCTGTAAGTAAATCATATTTTAGTAGAAATAAAACAAATTTTATGTAAATTTGACTACAATTTTTAGTACTTGATGTTACTTTAATAACGTTATTTAAATTATAAAAATAAAATTATATATACTTCAACTATGTAGGACTTCTTGAACGATGAGTTTCTATTCATTCCAAGCATGTTAGGTGTATTGGTTTGTGATATTCAAAAGAACTCCACTTCCATGCGAAATCATATATCTTCATTGTATAGGTATAAAAATATATTAAGTGCACTATGAAAGAATCATGGTATAAATTTGTAAAATATTTAATTATCTTTTTTATTAAACTTATGAATTTTCAATTGTGAAATTGAAAAATTAAGTATCAAATGATATGTTTAAAATATGCAGTAATGGAATTTATCAATGTTATAGAGATATATTTTTAAGATTATAAATTATTTGTTAACTAATATACTACAAATTTTTTCTCACTTTTTATGTTAAATAGTATTATTAAGTTCTTAAGTTGGTGTATAGTGGATTAATATAATTTTATTTTACATGTATCTTCCAATATTAAAAAAATTGAGCTGCAAAATATTTGCCAATTTATGAGATTTATTCATACAACATGTAAAATACAGTAGATGGTAGATGGATTCTTCTATCCTTCTATCCTTTCGTCACGGTGGCTCTGAAACAAATCTTTCTTTTTTGTTTCTTTAATTTTAATAGATTTAAAAGTTTTAACGAATTTAAAAAGAATTTAACAGAATACACTGAAACAGCACAGACTATTCTTCACTTTTAAATTTGACACAAATGTTTTTGAGAAAATCAAAATATAGAAACTCTATTTTTTCCTTTTAATGTTAGATTACTGTTTAGAAATTAAAAACCAGAAATGGCCACAGACCACAGAAAACACTAATTGCACAATCAATCTAAGCAAGATGGGAAGAATCTTCTTGACAAAACAAGAAAAACCACATCACCAAATTCACGATCAACTTCACGAGAAAACTTGTGTTCAAAACCCATGTGACTATATGCCAAGTCACAGCATGCATTTTTGAAGTGACATAACTAAGCTGTCTACATAACAAATTTTTTGTTAATCCCACTGAAATTAACCAAAATATTTCTTCCTGGAAAATTTCTCTGTTCTAGTGAACTCTGTTCTAGTTGTTATATCTTTAAATACCACTGAAATTATTAACGCATCTTCCTGTTAAAATTATTTACATTTCTAACGTAACAATGATTTTTTTCATTTGACGCCACTGAAACTTTGGTAGGTGAAGTAGGAATAATGAATGCATTGACTCAGCGAAATGGTCATCTATTTGTTGCTGCGACACTACTGTGTGATTAAACCACTGCACCTTTGATTGCGCCATACTGTAACGCACTTTTAAAATATTATTTTAAAAGAGCGTCACAGTGTTGGTCGTCAAGCACAAACACTTGGATTTGTTTTACATTTCACTGTACACGTTCTATTTTTTTTTTCTTCTATGCTTTTCAAATATTCATCACCAAACACTGTCCCTTTAAAGAAAACAATTCTGTCCTTTTTCACTGGGAAAAAAGCACAGAGGGTCATTTTAGGATGTTGTCCATTCACTTTCTTTAGTTCACTTTTCAGAACACGTCCGCACAATTCACTTATGTAAGTAATTATTATACATATATATATATATATATATCACACAGATAATTCTATAGATTCATAAAATGCAATTTTACAATTATCTAGACTTAATTATTGTATCAAATATAGTTCAACCAGATCTTTCATATTCTATTTTCATCTTGATTTATATTTATATTTCAATATAAAATGTTACGATAAAGAATAATCAAATTAAAAAATAAAAAGTTTTTGAAAGGGTTTCATTTGAATATGAAAGAACTGTATATATATACGCATAAGAATATGTAATTCTAGTGTAAACTAATTCTAAAATTCTTACAAATTACCTGTGATAATTAGGAAAACTTAATTAATTATTTTTGTCGAAACCTAGTGAATTCTGAATTGCTTGGATACTAATAACGAGAGAAATAAAAGATTACAATTAAAAAAGGTACTATAACAGGTGTTAATCAGAACATTCAATTATGAATTAAAAAAATATTTTATGTCAAATTTATTCTACTATTACTATTATTATTTCAACTTAATTTTTGTTCAAGCAATTCAGGCTCATAGAAATTTAATGTTTTTGATGCATATACAAGCTTGTGTGTTTAATATCTTCCTTTCCTAATATTTGCAATACTTATAAATCAAACAAAATTATTTACATAAAATTATTCTAATTATAGAAATTAGTACTGTTAATATTTCCTACATTAATACAATGAAAAATTTAATTTTTAATCTGGTTATTTGTATAAGTTTAACATAATTTGTATTTGAATTTAATATAATTTGTATTCAAATTTAATTACCAACTTTTTATATTCTTTTTAGTTTTCATTTTTAATCTATTTTCATACTTCATAATTACGTTATCTATTAAAAAAATGTATAGTATTGTTTACTTGTATTTAATTTTAGATTTCTAAATTTATTAAATTGAATCGTTTTTCTCATATTCATTACTTCATATTAATAAGTTTACTATACTTCATTTTCGTTTCTGAAATAGAAAATTTCAGTAAATGTTATGCATTGCAATATTTAAAATAATTTTACATGGCTATTAACCATTTTATTTTTACAAATCTTAAAATTATGTTAAAATTAAATGTTTAATTATTTATGAAAATTAAGTATAGAAAATGTGATTCATATTATAGGCTTATTAAAAATGTTACATATAAAGCAGTTTTTCAAAGCTGTAAATAATGGTTTCAATATGATGATACTAAACACTCTAGTCAGTATATGCATGTATATGTTTTAACTCTTGATTATAAAGAAAACTTAGGCGCTACCCCCCTTAACAACGACGATTACCAGGTGATCCTCCTTGAGTCCTTCTTCACTGAGGCTTGGACATGTTCTCTTTAGTAATTCTGTAGAAAATGTACAAGGTGGAAACGCATAAAGTACTCCTGTTCCCTCTGTATCTTTGTTAAGCAGTGAAATAACACCAGCCGCCTCTTTTTGTTTCAAATATGATACCAGGTTGCGTAGTGGTCTCGTTTGCACATTTGCGTCATCTGTAGAAATAACTGTACTTGAACCAGCCAATCCTAAGAAAATAGCATGCGAACTAGAAGTTTGAATTCTTTTTGACACATCGTCTAATTTCGGTTGATCTAAACGTAATCTTTGTGTAATTCTTAGCATGTGTTTTCCATCTTCGTCCTTCATCAAAGCTTCAATTATTTCTGTATCACCATCGGTTAAATGAAATTTAGCTGGAAACAGAGAATTCTTTAAAATTAATGCTCCTTGCCAAACTGCTATCGATTTTCTGGCAACTTCAGGTAGGGTTCTGGAAGTAGAAAGCATTCCACTACGAGTATTCTCGGAGTCTGAATCTGAATCAATTTGTCTTCTACGGGGAGATCTTGATCGTGATCGATCTACACCAGGCTCTCTTGACAAAGACCGACGTAAACCTCTTGGAGTTTCATATTCTAATTCTGGAGGTGGTCTGCGACTAGACCAATCAGCTTCGTCTTTCATATAACTTTCGGGATAACTTCCGCGATAACCTCCTCTTCCTCCACCTCTCCTTTCATGCCATGGAGCAGATCCTCTACCTCTAAACCCTCTTGGTCCATAACCAAAGTCACTGTCTGGTCCATAAGGGTCATAAGATGGTTCATAATCTACTGGCCTTGGTCTAAATTCTCCACCTTCTTCTGGATAAGGTCTTGGTTTAAATCCAAAACCAGGAGTTACATCTGCAAAATCTACTCTCAGTCTTCTGTCAGGGCCGCCTAGTGGAAATCCTCTCATTTCTTTAACAGCTGCTTGAGCTGCATCAATCGAATCGTATAAAATGTAAGCGTTACTATCGCCTTTTATATAATCAATTTTTTTTATTGCTCCGAATCGGTCAAATTCTCTTTCTAATTGTGGTACAGAAGTCCATGGTCCTAAACCACCAACCCAAATTCTTGTAGTAGGTGTGGCTTTTCCATAACCAATTTTACACTGGAATTTTCCTATGTATTGTCCAGAAAGTTCAACTTTACACCTATGTGCCATATCTAAAGTTTGAAATCTGACGAAAGCATAAGCATTTCCTGTTCCTGGTGGAGGTCTCTTAATGTCAATATCATCAACAATTCCATATTTACTAAAAATTCTCCTCAATTCTTCCTCTGTAATATTGATTTCCAAATTTCCTGCAAAAAGAGTTCTTGTTGCAAGCGGATCATCTTCTGGAGACACATGATGTAAATAATTAGGGAATTTATCCTTTTTATTTTCCACTCGCTCAAATCCGTGGACTGGATGTCTTATCATCATGTGTCTTGGTGGACCATAATGATGAGGTGGTCCAGGATGAACATGAGGTGGTCCATGATGAATCGGAGGTCGAACAAAATCATGATGAGGTGGCGGAATTGCTTCGCGTCTCATTTCTCTATGTGGTGGAGGTAATCCAACTGGAGGTCCATAAACTCTTTCATATCGTTCTAAAGGTCTGTGTCTGTCTGTTGGACCAGGACTTCTAGCATAATATCTTTCGTAATCGGGTGGTGTAATCGATCGTGGACGACGATAAGTGTCAGGTCTCTCATAAACTGGTTCAACAAGTGCTACTTTATCATACATAATAATTCTTGGTTTAGCATGTTTTGCATCTCTAGCATCTTCTGAACTTCTAAAGCAAACATATGCAACACGTTCATCTAGCTCATGAGAAATTCTAATGGAAAAGTCTCCAAATTTTTTGTACTCTCTGTAAAGAGTATCCTTAATCACCTCGTCACTTGCTTTTGGATGAATTGAACTGATACAAAGAACTTTGTAACTGTATGGGCGTTCAGGAGGTAATTCTCTAGGTGCTCTTAAATAATCATCTCTGTGAGAACTTGATTCTACGTATCGAGCATGAGAGGAGGCACGCGTTGGGGGACTAGGACTTCTTGCACCTCTACTACTACGGCGGCGAATTCTTTCAGGAGTTATTCGTTCATCGCTAGAATCATCGTATCTGTAAATTAATGGAACAGATTTTAACGTAACAAAGATATTTTTCCATTCTCAAAAGGATAAGAAATTGAACAATTATAAAATATATCCATTTATTACCTTTTTATCCTTAAGAAATTAAATATAATAAATTTTAGAATTGTGGTATAAAAAAAATTGTATTTCATGTAAATTTTTTTTTTTATATATATATTTTAACGAATATTGAATAGATCTTACCGTCCCATTGAAGATCTGCTCCGTTTGACGCGAGGAGGTGGAGTATCTCGGCTGGAGCTCCTTTTCATATTGTTGCGGATTTTAACCGTGATCTTATGTCGATCGTCACGCGGAATCCCAATCATCAACGCTGCTTACCACGGCAAAGCCGAACGAATGACGAAGAAAAAAACAAAAGAACAATAATTACACGAAGATTATTCAGAATGAATCAAGCCGTCATTTACAGAGCCTTTATCCTGTTCAACGAACACAAAATGGCGGTTGACTCGACTTCCGGAATTTCCTTCCAAGCTAAAAGATAATTCCATAAAAATTGAATTGAGTGACTCACTTCAACATTTTGAAAAATTCTTTATTCTTAATACGATTTATTGTTCTTAAATTATTCTGTTCTGATTATTTTATATGTATATGATATTATTACTTGCACTTGCAAACTATTGATTCGCAAATTGATGTGCAAGTACGTTGCTGTTGACAAGACGAGGAGACCCGTTCAATGATATTTACTAAAGACTTGTTACATTCATGGTCGTGTTGCTAGAGGGCGATGTAGTCGTTTTAGTAAAACTAAGTTTTCATTGAGCGAACGATAAATTGTGAGTTTTTCAAATTTTCAACCCCCTCAACTTCTTAATTTTTAAATTTTCAAATTCCTTGATTCCAAAATTTGTTAACTTTTAAATTTCGAAACTAGCAGTCTGTGATTTTTAATGAATTTATCACAAATTACTTATGAATTTATACCACTTTATCATTTACAGTAGTTATTTCATGCACTATTTAAGCAGGTGAATGAATTTTATATGAATAGTTTTTATTAATTTTTATTTATTACATTTCATAATATAAATAGTATGATAAATTGTAAACTTAGTTCTGAAAGTATGAAATTTATTAAGCATAATTAATATTGTTTGAATCATTTTGTTGTATAAATGTATACTTTGTTTTTAATTCAATTTAATTGACATTCTTTTAAATATATTTATAAGATTTATTATCTAAATATGTATTTCAGTTTTTAATTTAACTTAACTAATAATTTCTTAAATATTTGTTCACAAAATCTACTAATATACATATTGTGCTGAAAGTAAAAACAATGACATTATGTTTGAAAAATCATGGCATTTGGTAAATATAACTTATTATATTATATTTTATTTTATTATTATAGACATTGCTAATTATATTTTATATTTTAAATATATATTTTCTTATATTTTTCTTATCTGTTTAAATATTTAAAAAGAAAAAATACTTACACTTAATTAAGAAAGACTCTTCTTTGTTTTCTCTGCAAATCTTTTTGCTTTTCTTTCAAATTCCTGTCTATTAAATTTGTATTCTTGTGCTATATCTGCCATCAGAGGATCATCAGGGTTTGGATTTGCTAATAGACATTGTACAGCATCCAATAAATTTTTCAAACCGATAGTTGGTTTCCAACTACCTTTAGGTGGCATGTTTAATAGATCCATACAAATACGACCTTTGTTATCAATATTTGGATGATAAATAGGTGTCTGGAAAGTAATCCGTGGAGGTTCAAATGGATATTGCTTGGATATGTTAATTTCTAACTGGAAAATACATCCATTATAAGGGCTTCCATGTGGTCCAATAATTGTTGCCACAAAATTTTCAAGATCATCAGATTTTGGAAAGCAGCAAATTCCTTCTGAAGGATGCTGAGCAAGTCGTTCAAGTTCACGCTTTAATCTTAAAGACCTTTGCATTGTTCCTCTAAACAAAATATAGGTATTGATGTATTATTAATATCAAACATGATATAAGAAAGGGTAAATTACTTTGAGTAACTGTTTATAATAAATAATTTCCTTACTGTCTGACTTATTATTTAGTTGTATTATGTCAACAATATATATTAATAATAATGAAGATATTCGTCTTCTATTATGAGTGATTAATTACTTACCTCTTCAAATCAAATTCTAGTTTTATACTTCAACTTAAATTCTGATAATTATTATTTTTTTTTTAATTTTACAAGTTCCTCTATTTTAATCTTCTATTACTAATGTTAGAGATTGAATTAATTTTAAACAGTAATTGCAATACATGCGTATACAATTTTAAACTGTAATCCATAACTACAAAATAGCTAGAAAGTATACTAGAGTACATTTTCCGTTTTGGACTGAAAATTATGAAGAAAAGCTTGAAATTTCAAACTGCTGCAGTATTAAAATAATAAATTCAGAAATTTCATTTTACATGCTTGTATGTGACAATAATTCCTATTTTTTGGTACTCAAAGGTATTTTGATGTAAAGAAGAAATTTCAGATACAATCCCAGCTGATATGGTAGTTCTATAATTCCCTCCTGGTTGCTATCTCGGTATAAAATCAAATATGTCGATAACTTACTATGTCGATAACTATGTCGATAACTTACTATGTCGATAACTTACTATGTCGATAACTTACTATGTCGATAACTTACTATGTCGGTAACTTACTATGTCGGTAAGTAGGATTTTTTAAAACATTCAGAAATAGAGCGTGCATAAATATACATTTTAAAGAACATCAAAGACTGAAGCTGTCAAAATATCTCAACTTTTTAAATTAATTACTTTCTAATAACGTATTGTTTTATTTTTGTAATCTTATCGTCCTCCGCCAGATGGCACGAGTTGCACTGTTTTCAGAAAGCGCGCGTAGTTTTTAATTTTAAAAAATATGTAACACTGAAGCTTTCAAAATAATGTATTATTTCATTATTAACATCGTTTTTAGTATGTGGAAAACTAACATGCTGTTTACTACCTTATTATAAACATGAAGAAATGTTTCATACAAAATTTACGAACGAAGATTTATAAATTGAGACATTGAGTGCATCACAACTGTTTATTTCTGATTCTTCATAATACAGATTGTAGATTATTGCTATGAAATAATTTCTTGTTTCCGTTCACAACCTGAAACGACCATTTTCTATCATTTCATTCGGGAAACTCGAATGAACATTAGGTTAAGTGCACTTTTTTATTTTATATATTATTTTCGTACCTGGCACCTCATAGTACTAATTTCCTGTTCCACCGGATTTAGTAGCACTATGTTCTGGTAAATGTTACCTGCAAAACAAGTAGTCTTGTGAAAATAACTTTCACGTAGTTTTAACGAGAAAAATTGTCACAGTGATTTTAGTTGCATAATATGTTACATTTAAATATTGATATGGTACTGAATAATTTGAAACTATTCGCCGCTACAAAAGTAATTTTGAAAGAAGACAAAACATTAATGCTTTATTGAAAATATACTACAAATAATGCAAACTACAATGTATTTTATCAAATGTAAATAAATTACATATTTCACTATCATCCTTGTACTCTCCCAATTACAGATTAAGGTAATTAATTAATTTTGTTTTAAACATGTTTATCAACAATGTCATTGATATCTGTATACAATAACATATTATAATAAAGCATTTAACTACTGAATTCGTTAAATTTTACAATTATACATAATAAAGCAATCTTCGCGTATTTATCCTACAATTTATAAGGTTTTGACAGTTCGGAAATAATGCTCTCGTTAACCATATCGTTAAAAGTGAAAGTTGCAAAAAAAAGTACTCACTTTATGCTTCATTAAAGGTTTAAAACAGAAGCACGAGGGTCATAAATCATTCGTAACTTATAATTACACAAAATTAACTCTAAGTTGATGATCAGTTATCGTTATATACATATATGTAAAATGTTTATCCGTCAATTTATATGTGCAAATATTATGCGAATATGATAAATAAATGTTATACAATACTGACAAAATAAGAAGGTGGGAATTTGATAAATCATAAAGGTTGAAATTGTATGATGATGCTTTGCCTATCTTTCTTAATCCAGCAGATACATTATAATCAATAAAAGTTTAGGCAATTCCGGTTTTCGAACGGTCTCACGATCAGCATTCTGTAAATCTGACTACGTCAATATTAACAGTTGTAACACATGGATAGAGAAATTTCCATTTACACTTAAACCTGAAAGTCGAGTTTCTATCTGAAACCATTTAATATTCCAAAAAATCTTCTTTTTTTCCTCTGTAATAAAACAATTCAATTCAATTAATTTTATACAATTACTATGTACAATCAGTTTTATACAATGAATATTACTTATAGTTAGTCTTATACAATTATTGTTAGTTACAGTTAGTTTGATACAATAAATGTTATAATTAGTTTCAAACAATTAACGTTACTTTCAATCGGTTTTATAAGATAAAGGTAAAACAAAAGTGGTGCACGAAATCGAGTAAAGGGAGCATTTATCAAGGGTAAAAAGAAGAAGACGAAGAAAGTTGTTGAAGGAAAAAGAAATGGAAGGGACAAATGAAAAAAAGAAACGAATGACTCACGAAGAAGTGAAAGGTTGTCTGTTTGTACATCTGTCTGTATCGCCGTTCGAACGTTGGATCTTTATTGAAATCGAAAGGCATCCCTCTCCTTGGCACATCGTGCTTCTGAAAATTACCGGAATAGATTAACAGAATACATACAGCGATCTCTCGCGATTCGAATCGATGATTTTCGTTTCTCAGTTACCCGCCATCGCTCGATCCAGTTGCCTGGCAAATGGTGAACCACGGTGTGTCGCAAACACTATCTTCGTCTTCTTTCTTTTCATTCCCTCAAATGATATAATAAAATCATACTCAATTATTTATATTATATATATTGATAACAGCGTGATGGATGATGTCTCTTACAAAACTTAGGCGATTATTGTAGTCAAACAATTCATTTAAAAGTGACGTCTCAGCAACGGTGAAGTGCGAATCTGAAAATTTGAATATTGTTTATAAATAAAATTGTTTAATAAAATTATAAATTTATTTTCAATTGAATTTTACATATTTTTAGTTCTAACTTAACGTTGCAATATATTAAAGGTAATTTTATGTTACTTTCATTCATAATTGTACTTTTTTTTAATTCTTGTTTAAAAATGAAACATCGCAAAATCGACTTTGCGAAAATTTCTCTTAGGCAATAAAAAGATCGTGATTAAGAACTAAACATTGATGTGTACAGTGAGCGAATTTGTTTGGACTTGATAAATTTGTTGTTGATTCGATGAAGACGGTGAGAAGAAAAATGGAAGGTGAATTTAATCGCGTGGAAGACGAATATTTGATGGAAAGAAGGATATCGAATATTTTGGAAGAATGTTCGCATATAATTGGAGTGAATGGAGTGGCTCGTTATAATAGGGAGACGTTCAGACAACTTTTATTGGATCAGGTAAGCAATTTTCTTTTTTATTGATGTACTGTTTATGAACGGTTACGTTAGCGAACCTTGGAGGTGAAGATTAATGATGAGCAGATTTGGATTCCGTGAAAGAACTCACTGGCACCGACGTGCACGATGCATGTAATTATAAAGTGTCTGATTTTTAAATTTTCAAATTTCGATTTTACGAATTTTCAAATTTCGATTTTTGGAATTTTTAAATTTCGATTTCACGAATATTCAAATTTCAAGAAATGTCAGATTGCCAAGTTTGAAGAGCAGAAAAAATGTTCGAATTTAGAAATCTGGGAATAGCATAAAAATGTACAAACGTGAAAACTTGAAAAGTAGGGAATTCGATAACTTTGTAACCCTGGGATAAACCACTTTGCAAGGAGAACCGAAAAGCCGAAGAAACCGAGGGATAGGAAATAAGACAAGGTCGCGTTACCATTAAAAGTAAATAACAGCAAGGTGAAAGAGATAATCGAGTGGAGAATGACTTAACACCGAGGAATCTGTTCGCTCAAGGGAAAAGGATACCCAGCGGAGACAAGGTATGACGGGATCAAAGCATAATGGCAACGGGATTTCTATCGAGGACCAAAGATTTCGATCAAGGTGGTTGATCGCCGGGGGCCAACAAGCCTTCACACGCCTCGAGGGTCTTCGATTCTCGTTATTTGGTCGTGGTCTTGGTCACTTCGGCCCAGAAGCCATATAATAATTACATTATTCATGATTACCGTCACATATCACACGATTAACGCGTTACTGTAAGGTCTGGATATAAGCGAATCTTTCGGATCTGAACTTTCGTTTATATCGTGTACTTCCGACATTTACCAAAGTTTATCGAACGTAGAAAAGTAGCGAGTGACAGGAACGTCCGAATGACCGAACGTAAATAAACAGTAACATATCGTTGGAACAATTTTAATGCTAGAACTTTTTTATTTTTGATGCTTTTGTTATGAAACTTCTTACCGGCATATTTGTGATACTTTCCTGATTAAAATGAATCAAACACGACGTAATTCGAAACATATTTACTTGTAATTTCAAGCGTTTTGCTTATGCCGAGGCTTTACTGTAGTAATTTTCGCGGGAAACGGATGCGGAATGACATGTCGAGTAATTTCGTTTTTCTTCGGTGCTATTCGGATAATCACGTGATACATCTAACTGCCGAAATCGTAGACTTTTAGCTTCATGACTTCGAAGATTTTATTGCTATTCATTATTACAAATAAATATGCTCTGAATTACGTCGTGTTTGGTCTTATTTTAATCAGAAAAACGTAAAAAAATCTACTTATAACTTTATTGTATTCCTTAGGTTAAGATTTACCGAAGATAACACCTAAGAAATTATGCGTTATCGTCTTCGCCAGATACCGGGATCAAAATAGAAGACAATAGAAACAAAATTTCGTATATGTTAGGCCGCGGATTTTTATGCACGTATAATATACCGAGATCTGCAAACTGCAAAGTATAAATAAATGGTATAATTTAGGAGATCCATTATGGAATATTTGATTTGTGTTTATTTTACAGCTTTATATATATCATAAATACATAAATATTCGCAATGTTCGTAATACATTTTTTTAAATAATTGTACATGGTGTTCTATTCGCAACGATTGCCTTGAATATTTAAACAATTATTTGTATTGTCAGAAGATGTTAAATAGTATTTATTTAAATTTTTAATTTAGTATAAATCAAAAATAATAAAACTTGATTCCAGACGTTGCTGGGAAAATTGTTCTCGCTTTTCGACCGAAATCAGGATATGTTGCTGACACAAGATGAGTGGATTGAATTTTTGAAAGGAAGATTTACGTAAGAATTGTTATGAATTAATTTAATACATATTATACTGAAAATATAAACATGCATTTGTATTACATATTGACAAGGTTCAATCATTTTTACAGGAATGAAAAACATATCGATTTTATTAGCCATATCGAAAGCGTTGCGTACAGCCTGTGCGACGATAATCCTATAAGCCTGATGAAATTTCAACAAATATTTTCTACTAAGGAGGTAAATGTTTAACATTCCAATTTGTCACAACTTTTTTCTTCTTTTCGATCTCTATGTTACAGATTGTGGATAAATTATATCGACTGATCGATGAAGAAAATGTGGGATATGTGACATCCTCTCAGATTATGGAATTTATTTCAAGCATCAGCGATACACGGTAATATCGGCACCTGATATAAACAATATTGTGCTAGTTTGTACTAGATGTATACTAGAGTGACTTAGAATTTTTTGCAATTTATTTTTTACATCTACTGTTTCTCTTCATTAATATAATAGTTGCTCAAATTTAGCATCTTTCTTATGTTTTTTAATTCAATTGAATTTATATTCCAAAAATATTAATATTATAATTTATTTAATATTAAATAAAGTAAATTAAACATTAACAATGTTGCTCATATGAGGTGTCAGTATATTTACTTTTCATTATATAATAAATCTGATTTATAAATAATATTTGTTTGTGATGTTCGTTGTAGACCACGAGCTGGTTTCGACAAACGCAGTTTAGAATGGCTGGAAAAGATTTTTAAACAGACTGTCGGCAACGAGAAAGAAATAAGGCGCGAAGAATTTAACAAAATCGTCACTTCGAAGAACGTAGGCAGGAGGCATAAGTATTCTTCATTTGAAATTTGCAATTTAAAATCGTTTTCTTTTTTAATTTCATTTAAAGCTTCTAACTAAACATTTATTGTGAAACATCCTGTACCTATAATGAAATATTAAGTAATAAAATATAATGTTCAGGAAAAAATGATAAAAATACAGTCAATATGTCAAGGAGGCATATTTTAACTGGAAAAATTATATTTTCAGCCATTCTTCACTGATAGAGTGTTTCAAATATTCGACAAGGACAATTCTGGAACCATATCCTTGCAGGAATTTCTTGACGCGATGAATCAATTCGCGGGGAAGAGTCCTGATGACAAAATCAAATTTCTTTTCAAAGTTTATGATATCGATGGTAAAACATTTTTATATATATTTTATTGATCGTTAACTGAAGTTTATTTAAATATAAATTATATTAATTAAATTTGATTCTGAAATAGTAGGAATATATATTTAAGACCTGTTCATAACAGTAAAAGTGATAACTAACATTTTTCATTTCCTGTAAAATCATATTAATCAAAAATTGGTCATTTCGAGAAAAGGTGATGGATTGATACAGCTTCGTGAAATGGAACACGTGATGAGAGCATGCATGGAGGAAAATGGAATAGAATTTAGCGAAGAGCAAATCGAGGAATTAACTGTAGCGTTATTCGAAGACGCTGATCAAGTTAACAGAGGAGCCATCACGTTTGAAGCCCTGAAAAATCAATTAGAAAAACACGACGGATTATTAGAGAACCTTTCTATTAGGTAAATAAACCATTACTCCACAACTCGTTGTGAAACTAATTCATAAATTATAGCAAAAAAACTATTAAAATCGAATTTAAATCACAGCATCGACCGATGGTTAGTGCCACCAAAACCAAAATTGAAACCGAAGACTGGTTTGGGCTTCCTGGCATCATTGAGACCTTATCAGTTAACAAAACCGTACATGAAAAATAATTACGTCTACATTGCCTTCATCTCGATCTTTGTCTGCATCAACATAGCTCTCTTCGTCTCCAGACTTTACGAATATCGACGATCTAATGGCTACGTTATGCTTGCTCGAGCTTGTGGTAACAAAATTTCTTCAATGGCAGTCGTACTTTCTGTGATATAAATATCTTTGTATTTTTTGAATCATCGGGCGATGTTTACCTCGATATTTATAAACCGCATTCTGAATATTCTCATTCAATTTTCATACATACTTTCATCGGCAATCAATCGACGACTATTACAAATCTCTTTAGTATTATAAGTTATAAAATATTGCATTGAAAATGTTGGCAGAACTAAGTAACTCCGTATCGATACCCAAAACGGAGAATCGTATTTGAAGAATTGTAGAAGAAAATCCTGAAATCAGCATCAGAAGAATATCCGATAATATAAGAATGAGAGAAACATAAATATCGAAAAACTAATAATAAGGCAATAATGATGTTAATATACAAAAATGTTTATATCTCAGGAACTACAAACTTTCGTATATGTTCATACATAGTAATATGTGGTATATGACCCTTTGACCTTTGTTAACTAATACTCTATACAGTGTGTCCTATCCACCATATAAATACTGAATGTTTTTTTAACACCCTGCATAGATTCTGACACGAATTTGTATTAAATACCATTTATTACTAGTCAAATAGCTAAGGTATTGAAAGCTAAAATGAATTATAATAAGAATAAATGTTTGAATGCAGGGCAGTGTTTAAATTTTAACTGCAGCTTCATCTTGGTTCTTATGTTGAGACAATGCATTACTTTCTTACGAACACATGGCTTCAATTCTGTATTGCCGTTAGATCAGCATATTTATCTTCACAAGATGACTGGAGTTCTAATCGGCGTTTTCAGCGTGGTACACACACTGATGCATCTGCTGAATTTTGGTACGTTCTTTAATTTTGAGGTATGTAGTATTAGATACATGTATAACTGTGCTTAAAAGTTTCAAAGTTTCAAAATTCTGAAGTCTTGAAGTTTCAAAACTCTGAAGTCCTAAAAATACATATTATTTTACTATTTTCAGGTACGGTGGTGATAAACGATGAAATTCTTAATCACAGTAATTACACTTTATCTGAATGGTTGCTGACAGATAGACCAGGTCTGTTTGGTCTCGTGGATGGCTATGCAAATCCAACTGGAGTTATTCTCGTTTTTCTTCTTGCCATAATGACAATATGCTCAATGCGGTTTGTTCGTAGAGGAGGGTGCTTTGAGGTAAAGCATTATATATATGGAATTTATAATCATTATACCATACATATGAAATCACATTATCAGTGATTAACAAGTTCATATTTTACAGATATTTTATTGGTCACACCTGTTGTATATACCATTCTGGATATTGCTGATATTACATGGACCAAATTTCTGGAAATGGTTCATAGGACCAGGTACCATATACGTTTTGGAGAGGATTCGACGAATAGCTTGGTCCCGTTCTCAACTCGGAAAAACATACATAAGTTCAGGACTTTTGCTACCATCGAAAGTAACTCATTTGGTCATTAAAAGACCTCCACATTTCGATTTTCATCCTGGTGATTATGTGTTTGTGAATATTCCTGTGATAGCTCGTTATGAATGGCATCCTTTCACAATCAGTAGTGCTCCGGAACATGAAGGTTTGAATTATTATGATTATAAATCGTATTTTTTAACTTTGGAACTTTCTACAATATTAATAAGTAACATATCTTGTTGTTTTTTTAGATTACTTATGGCTTCATATTCGAGCAGTAGGAGAATGGACCAACAGCCTCTATTCATATTTTGAAAAAGAACAACTAAAACTTCAACGGAACAATATGTTTCCAATTGAAGGATGCAGTAATTCTAACAGTTCTGATAAGGTGTAAGTTTAATGTTTCTTATTACTTTACGATTTTTCTGAATTATGCTTAACAGATACAAATATTATTTGAATTATTTTAATCTGTTTAATATTTCTGTTTAATGCAGATTTCTGGACCAAAAGCAAAATTTGAGCTTAAATAAAAAAATGGTTTCACCTGCCTTATTAACAGGAAGCCGTCGCTGTTTTGATAATCCTATTTTCACCTCAGACAATGAGAAGATAATTCAATCACCACATTCTGTAATTGGTAAATTATCTCCATAAATTTTGTCTAATGATAAAACCTAGTAATATTTAATTTTAATTTTATACATCATAACTTGATACACTCCAATTCTTGAATTTAACAAAATTACATAAGTAATGCATTTGTTTCTTGTATAAAAAATTGACCACAAAAGAAGATAATACAACTATTGTAGGCGCAACAAACATTGATAAACTTTCAAGGGAACCAAAGCTTCATCGTTCGTTCCTTGGTACCAAATCACCTTTAGAAAAATCTGTCTCAGTACCAGATATGCAAACAGGAAACAAGAAAAAGGAAAGACTGATAGCGTAAGTAATTTGCAACTACTTTTCTAGAGTCACTAGCATATATTTTGATATTATATTTCATTTTGGTAGACTTCGCGATTATATGAGATCTGAATCGGACAGAAGCTTCGATGAACTTCAAATGCGATGCGCACGACTGAAATCTTCAGATCAAGCTTATTCAAGTCCACAGAACAAAGGATTAGCGCAAAGTTTCCGGTATATGAGAACCAAACCTACGATAATTGCATTCAAAACGCCGAGTCTAGAAAACCACGAGTACGAAGCAGTAACACCTACGAATAAAAATAGTGAGTACTATATGAATTATATTTCTTGAAGAACTAAGATTAAAAAATTTTAATTTATAATATCTAATTAATAATGTATTGCCTAAACTATTGAAGTATGAATCTATTACTAAAATACAATGCAAAATCAACTTTAAAATTAGATCATTTCTTCATGTAAGCTAAAATATCTAGAAAGCTTATAACACAAATATCAATTAATGCAAACAGTTAAAAGACAACTCCATACCTACAATAAGTTAGAACAAAGAAGTTCTACATACATTAATAAAGAAAATTTATATAAAACAGCAGCATCACAACCAAATACAAATGACTGCAGAAGATTATCAACCAATATAATCGCAATGCAGGCAGCAGCAGAGGAAGGTAAATTGCATACAAAGTTTGAAGAAATCTCAAAGAGGAACATAAATGATATCTATTCACATGGAGACTTGAATTATACCATAGGAAAACCGTTAGAGGTAAGATCATAATATTCTTCACCACTTTCGTATTCTTCTACTCAAATATAGTTTACTATTCATTCAAAATTATATAATTTAAGCAAAATTAAATCAGTTTGTATCTATTTACTAGTATAAACCAATTTGTTTTCCGATAACCACTGTTCATTTTTTATAAAATAAATTTCTTCACTCTTATATTGGTTTATCTGACTTAGAATAATTTATTATAAGTTGATTAAAAAATGAATTTAGTAAATATTATAGTTCTTGCATGGTTCTAAGATTTCATTAACAATTATTCAGATTTTCCTGGATGGTCCATATGGAGCACCCTCGAGTCACATATTTCAAGCGCAACATGCAGTTTTAATTGCGACAGGAATTGGAGTAACACCTTTTGCATCGATATTGCAATCCATTATGCATCGTTACTGGAAAGCCAGGCACTCCTGTCCAAAATGCAAGTTCTCCTGGGCTAGTGAAATCCCACCTACTGTGATGCATCTTCGAAAGGCAAATATCATACGATTATTATGTCTTCTTTTATTCTACTGAATTAAAACTCAAAATATGATATTTTTAAATATCTTTAAGCTAGTTTCAAAGAAGAAAATATTACTTATTTTTCTTTAGGTCGACTTTTTCTGGATCAATAGAGATCAAAGATCATTTGAATGGTTTGTAAACTTACTATCTCAATTAGAAATGGAGCAAGCAGAACTTGGCATTACCATGGAACGTTTCCTAGAGATGCACATGTACATTACTAGTGCCCTTCAAAAAAATGACATGAAGGCTGTGAGTTTGCAGCTAGCTATGGACTTAGTTCATCAAATGGTATGCTCTTTTCTTATTTCGCAAATAACATTAATATATTAGTTCAAATCCGCATAAAAGAATGAGTTATTTGTAACATTCATTACATGCATACAGCAGATTTGTAATAGAATATTATGTACATATCTGAAACTAGAACAACAGATTCTTTGATTCTATGTTATATTTGCTTAACTGTTTATTTTATTAATTCTGAATTAACTACTCTTTCCAATTAGCCTTACCTTATACTTTTACATTTGCATTCATCTTCCTTCATCACGTTGTAAATCATGCATATATTTCTACACATTTCTGTCATATTTTTATTTATTATTTACATTATCTACATATCTAAATATGTTAGAAGTAATACTAATGATACAATTAACAAACTGAAACAAAATAATAGTAAACACGGCTTTCAGCTAAAATTTGATTAAATTTATTGTTTCTTATTAAGTACATTATAAAGTGTACATTAAAAAATGAATATGATTTTCATTGAAACGAATCACAATTGTGTCATTTCCCAGGAAAAACGAGATCTTATAACAGGCTTAAAAACAAGAACAAATGCAGGACGTCCAAATTGGGATAAGGTCTTTAAACAGCTCCAAGACAGGAGAAAGGGTAAAGTAACAGTCTTTTATTGTGGACCACCACAATTGGCAAAAATTTTGCGTTATAAATGTGATCAGTTCGGTTTCAAATTTAAAAAAGAATCTTTCTGAATTTCTACAAAAGAAAATGTTACATTGTCTTACCTTGTCATTTTGTATCATTGTGAGATATATTTTTATAGCTCCATTGATTATCAGTTGTACAACAAATGTATATTATTATTTTACTTTAATTTTTTAAGAATTGAGGTAACTGTTCTTAGCATTTAATATTTAAGACTTTTGAAATATTATGCCATTTAAGTAAACAATCAAGAAATTTACTTCATGTTGTTCATGATGCGAGCTGTTTCATGCATTATCCAAATTGTCATTAATATAAGAAGAAAATTCATTTGTCGTTCTGTCATAACTAAAAAATTTATCAGTACTGTTCTAACTGAAAATAGTTCTTGTAATTGGAGATCCTTCAACTAACTTCAAATATGTTACAAATTCAAATATGAAGAGAATCTTTGCTTTCAACATGGACTATGAAACTCCATTAATAAGCAAACGGAGTATTAAAATTTACGTTTTAAAACGGTTCCATTTATCATAATTTCACATATCCGTTTGCTGGTTATATAATGGTTACTTCATTTTCATGTCCACTGTATTCAATACAGTCATTACATTAACTTATAACTGTTATAAAATTATGATTTTATACCATTCATTACACCTATGTATTGTTTTATTTATGACATATTTTTGGAACTTTTGAAATTAAAATAGCATACTATTTACAATGTTTCTGTTCCTTTTTCTTGTGTTTTGCCAGACATAGACATAATACGACTAAATAATTAATATCACTACAATTCTAATATTATAATTTTTTAAATAATAACCACAATGTATGTAACGATATATATTTTCATAATATTAATACAAAAAAGATATAATAAGAATAAAGTAATAAATTATCTTCCATTTATTTAAAATTACACTAAATATTTTAGTCACTAAGATAACATTCCTTATTTTTCATTTTTGTCATATTAGTTTATATTTTTCTCTTCGTAAAATGTAATCAATTTTCATTTATTTTAAGCTAAACAGTGGAATGTACATAATTGAAATTGTGTAACACTATCAGATAAATTTAAGTATCCCTATTAAGTATATTTTCCAGCATAATTGCTTTGTTGCAATATGAAATGTTTAATTCACAAGGATGTTGATACCATGGTTCACCATCAATTTGCATAGCACAAGATTTTAGTAATTTTACCTGTATTTTATAAAATGATCCTTTATAACATCGATATGAATGTAAACAATAAAATATATTTTCATTACACCTATTACCTAATTATGTTTAAGCTTGCTTTTTGAAAATTTAATCTATTTAGATTAAGTATGAAATACCTTTATGGAACTAGCTTGTCCAAGTCGATAAGGCTGTGAAAGTCCAACCTGAAGTTGAGCCATATGAAAGGAAGAGTAAAGAGCAACTACTTCTAACTTTTCATCATTAATACTTTGCTTGCCATATTTCTCATGATCTGTTTGACACAGAAAAATCACGTCAAATATTTATTTAATTTTGTACAGAGAACAAAATTTCATACCTTCTAGCCCTATGTTCCAAAGATCAACACCAGCTGCCCATGATGGAATATTCAATATTACAATACTTTCAATAGAGGGCAAATCCACTTTCTTACCATCTAGATATATTTCTATACTTTTATCAAGATCTTTACATTCTCTTTCAACTACTTGTTGAGTACCAAAACATAAATACAATAGCTGTTAAAAGAAAACATATATTTTTGAATATAATTTTTATACAAATATCAATTAAAATATATTACCTTATTAAACAATCTACTGCTATAAAAATAGAAGCGGCTTTCTCGTGTACGATGAAAATTTAACGTTACTTGTGCGTCAACCCCTACACTTATATAGTTATACATGTAAAATGTCTGATTCAAGTTTCTGAGTCCCAATCCGCCATATGGCTTTACCATCACAGTCCATCTAATATAATATTGAAACCAATGTAACTACATTTCAAAACAGTTTACTACACTACATATTTTTTATGTACCTATCAAGTTCCACTTGTTTTGCTGTTTGCAATTCCTGTAAGATCTCTGTAGGATCCTTGCTTGGATCATGTTCTTTTCCCCATCCTAATACTCTTGATAAATCATTTCCTGTTCCTAGAGGAACTATTGCTAACGATGGAACTGGCTATTCCAAATAAAAACGTTACATCAGGTGAATGCAATTAGGCAAATGTAGAATATACATAAATTAAAAATATATGAAATTGAAATCTTTGCAAGCAATATTACAAGGACTATTTTTCTCTACTAAAAACTTGAAAAATAATTTAATATATTAATGAAACTTAATTAAATTAAGCATTGATATAATATGTGTATTACCTCCAATCCAAGTTTATGAATAGAACTTAAAAGCCAAGCTATTGTTCCATCTCCACCTGCTACAAGAATAGTACACGATACTTTTCCGAGTAAACGGCACCATTCAAGCATAGCAACTGGATCGCGTTCTGATAAATCAACAACTTGGGCAGGATTTATTAATCTTCTAAACAAAGATAAGATTTCTGCTCCATCATTATTTCCGGATTTTTTATTTGCTGAAAGAATCATTATATAAACATCATAATTACTAAATAGTTATTATTATACACTGCAAATGTTTATGAATTTATGATATATGAAAGTCTGGAAAATATACATACATCATGTAATTTATAGACTTCAAATTTATACTTTACAGATTTTTATATATTACAAATGTATAAACATCCACAATCTAATTATCATATTACATATTAACTTACCAACAACTATAAGAGGTTTCCAATGAGGCCAGTTTGGTGGTTTAACAGCACGAACATGTAATTTACGTCTAACAGTACTTCGTAAATTTATTACTTCCAAACTACTTGGCGGAATCATCATTAATTTGAATTTACCAAAATCACATATCTGAAAATGAAAACAAATTAAATACATAAGAATCATATATCATAAACATGAATCAAAAATATGTAATATATACTTCAGAGAGATTAGCTTTGCAAGTGTCGTGAACACATCTTTGACACCAACAACACCACCAATCTATTAAACCGGGTTCCAAGTCACATTCTTCATTACATACGTGACATATCGCATTCAGAGGTAAATTACCTTGTGTGAAATGAATAGAAATTAGCTATAATTCATATGATGTTAAAACTTAAATGCTAAAAAACAAAATTCAAAAAATAAAATATAAATTTTGACACTGAGTACTAAATATCATATGAGGGAATATTAGAATATAACATACCCTTTATCCAATGATGTTTCATTGGGTTATTTGTGTTCAGAGTAATAATTTTGCACTTTAACTGTTTATCTGCAATCTTAACACATGTAGGATCCGCACATACACCACACGAATCACAAATCAAGCCATTAATATTTAGCAATAAACTTTCACAAATACTACAATAATATGCCTATGGAAATAAATATAATTTTTATATATTGTAATTTAAATAACTATCAAATTTAATAGGGATATCTTATAACTAACTAATTTGTTCTAGACCTTATTCATTCTAACATTAATTTGTGACAAAATGTATACATGTACACATATTTAAGAATAATATATACATCTGTGAAAAAATAAAAAAAAAAATAAAAAATGTATATTTTAAATGTATGTATAAATACCTTTGTCTCGTTTCTAATGGATTTCCAATTGTGCTGTTTGGTAACATCTCTAATATGAATACGGGGCTCTCCTATAAGGTATCGAAAGAAATTTATTGTAAATATGAAAAATATCGTAATAGACAAAGTATGTAGAACAATAGTAGTAAATCCTTCCTCTAACATATTATTGAATAAATTTTGTTCCTTCCAAAATGATTATGATTCTCTGTAAAATAAAGAATTGTTAAAAAACCTAGCATAAAAAATTTGTCTTAATGAAATTTTTATACTACAAATGTTTCTTACTTAAAACTCAAACTGATTGAAATTCATCGTTTTAATTGTACTATGTAAAAATAATAAAAATTACGAACACGACAGAATGTATTTTACTTGAATATTTAAAATGACATTTTATACTATAATAATATAAACATATAACTAATTAAATACAAATAGTAAATAAACATACAAGTACTTCAAGTACTTTAAGATAAATATAATAATAACATAATAGTTATTTCACTTTGGAAATCGCAACAAAACAAATTATTATTGAATACAATTTATTTACCGTCCGTAATTTTTTTAATTTCAAATCATTTGAATTTTATTCGTCACCTACTCACGCCGCACTTATGAATTGTGATTTGAAGTTAGGTACTTATAATTAACACTACAGTGTCAACACATTAGATATATAAAAATAAAATATAGTCATACAATTAAATTTGTACTATTTTAGATTACTATGTGTACCATAAATTCCGTTTTAATCTGTAGTTAATTTAATTACGTACTGAACAAAAGTCACATAGTCATATGAAGCAAGAAAAAGATTATAAATAACTAAATACCACACGGATAAAAAAGAAACCAAAGTTCTCTCACCATTCCAATAGGTTTTTATTTATCTGCGCATGTAGCTTTGATTGGTTTGAGTTACAGACATTTTTATGTGACACTCAGTCGATTCGTATATGTTTGTTTGAAGATACTCTATAAGTAAATTTCCAAATCCCAAAATTCCCAAATCGCCAAAATTCCATATTTTCAAACCTTCAATACCTCAAATTTTCAAAATTGGTCATGCCTCTGTATATTTTTTTCACCATGTATATAACTGAAGTTAATCGAACTGCGCGCAAAGCACATTTATGGTTGCGCAAACCGAGTATGATCTATCGTGAAAACTTGTTCAATGCTACAATTTCAAATTAATTCGAATAGTTTTTGAACACGAATAATTAAAACAAAAGAATATTTATTCTAAAACTTGCATTACAATGGCACATGTTGTAAAATTTGTAAAAAGTGTTTATCACGATCCTTTCCAGTGGTATGTAACGATTATTATAATCCTGTTTATAACTTTTCAATTAAATCTTGCCAATACTTAACCTCGTGTAGTGTAAAATATTTCTTATGAATACCATTATACTTGTCCAATGTAAATAACAATGAAATTTATTATTATAATCATTTGTTCACAGGTCAGTAGTTAAGAGTATTGGATTATTCGTATTAGGCGTAAAGATTGCTCTTGATTGTAAAGGCTTAACTTTGATGCCAACGTCCTCATAAAAATTTGGAAAAGTACAACTATATAAAACTGACAATGTAAAAACTTAATGCATTTAAGTTTATAGTACTATACATAAATATATATCATTACCGTAACATTGATAATGTCAAAGAAAACATCTTCCTTTATATTTGTATATATTTTCTTAAAGTTAACCATTCATTTTTAATTGTACATATATAAAATCACATGCACTGAGAAAATGTTTTGAATAAGCATAATGTAACTTACAAATAAATAGTATATGATATGTAAAATATTCTTTTTTTTCAAACAATTACCATCTATTTATGTACAGCAGACTCCTATATAACAGGAATTCCTATAATGCACTATGTAATAAAATACAGGAATGATTTTTCTTATAACTTATACTCATACAACTACATATCACTCGTATAAGTTATATACCACTGTATATTATTTTTAACAAACTTACTATCAGTATCTTTCAGGACAAAAATGTAGCTAAAAATTTATAGTACTATATGTAATAAATTCATATATATAAGTTATACTTTATGTTATATTATTTACAAATAAAAAAGTAACAAACTTTACGTAATAGTTTTAAGATTTCTTTACTGTAATGATTTAATTCCTATATCATATTTCTAAAAAAATGTGTACACCTTACATTTTATATGTTCAGTATAATTGTTTATTAGTTAATTTCTAATACATGATTACAATATTATAAAAAAGTGTAATTGACTTTATATTCATTCTACTAGAGTTCTAAAATTGTTCTCATAAATATGAATATTTTAACTTTTTCAGCCATTTGCATAAATATTACTATTCTACAATATCATTTTAGTTATAGTTAAATTCTTACATAATTATAACAAATGAATTACAAAATCATACTTACTAATTAAATAATTTTTCACAATTTGGACTTCATTTGTTATATTGCTACAATGACAAACCATTGTTATATTGTATAGAAAATATTCGTATATTATTTACATAGTTTTACTCTTTGTTAGAAGAGTATTTATTAATTTATTAATCCAGAAGGATTGTGAATTAAAATTGTACATTTTATATTGAATAAACAAAGATGTGAACCTATCTAAAAAAATGTTGCACGTATTTTTGTTTAATGTTTGATATAAAGAAATGGTTAAATAACTTCGATGCATAATACGAAGTTACATTAAGGGTCATGTAACACACCATGTCAACAAGCGTCTTATATACTACGCTGGCTGTTCAACTTCAGGTAAGTCTAAAATTTCACCAACAAATTCAGCAACATTTGTTTCCTTTTTAGAATGCTCCATGATAAAATCAAGCTTTAATAATTGATTGTAATTTGGACGGGCAGTATAATCCTTCATTAGGCTGTAAAAATAATTATTACTTTAAAAATATGTATAACTCATAAAACTTTATGAAAAATAAGCAGCACTTACCATTTGTTAATAAATTCTTCAAAGTTAGCAGAAAATTTATTAGCAGGTAACTTTGGTGCTTCATCCTTTACAACCTGTTTCAATTGTTCAAAAGGTGTTCCCCAAGATTCATAAGGAAACTTTCCTGTTGCTAACTCAACAAGAGATATACCTAATGACCAAACATCAGATCTGATGTCATACTGTGAAGGGTTACCCGACGGGTCTATCCTTTCTGGCTAAAAAAAAGGTCACGATGGAGAATTTATTGAACAGACAAGAACAAATTATCCATAATTAATGTTATAAAGTTACGTACAGCCATATACGGTTTACAACCAGCATCAATTGTTTTTGCAACAGAATCTACTAGATAGCCAGATATACCAAAATCACAAATTTTTACTTCTCCTTTACGATTAATTAAAATATTGCTAGGTTTTACATCTCTATGGATTACTCGCAACTGTGAATAGAGATAATGTAATGCGCTTACTACCTGTAAAAATGATTTGAAGTTATAATCATGATTGATACTAAACAACAAACTACTACAATTATTTGATTTGTCCTTACTGCAAAAGCAATTTTTCCTAAAATATCTTCAGGAATGGCACGTCCATACTTGTACACTTTTGTATAAAATTTATCCAGACTCATATCCATTACTTCCATACATATCCAAACATCTCCTTCTCTAAATAATGCTCCATAAAATTGTACTGTATATTGACATGCTGAACTACGCATGGAAATATCTAAATCCATAAGTAATCTTTTTTGTTCTTGTGTATTAACTGTTGCAGTTATTCTCTATATAGCAAATAAAATATTTCTGTTAAAAATGTATTAAAAATACATTAACATTATATATTTGAATAACAATACTTGGTACCTTAACTGCCATAATAGTACCACTTTGTTTATGTCGCATCTTATCTACAACGCCATACGCTCCACGTCCAAGGATACAGATGGTCTCTAGATCATCTGCTTCCACTACAAAGGTTTTCTCCCCTATAGTTATTGTAGTTCTTTTATCTAAATTTCTTGGTGGAGTACTATAATGTAAAGTTAGTTATTGACTTTATAACAGTATTAAATTATTAAAAAATTAAGTATCTTTTAAAGTATGCTATAGTATATACCAATATACATATTTCTATTGTATATACTACAATGCAGTATATTTGCAAAATAATACGTACACAGGCACAGGTGCCTCTTCAGAAACTTGCAACTTTAAGTTTTTCTTTCCTCGACGTAGAGCCATGATTTAGTGAACACTTGATAAGTAATATTAGGCCTGCAAGTTTGGCAGTGCATACAATTGAATACAATTCATATTCAACTAAGTTATAATAAATATCGTAAACGTGTTCTGTAAAAAAAAAAATTGGATACATAAACTTGGTGCATTAAGATAATACTAAATAATGTCGAAAATTAATGGTTATACAATAAACTAATTAGACAAATATGTGTAAAATGATGAATAAAATAGAATGTTTTTTAAAATCAATTTGTTTCATAATGCTACAATTAATAATTTACATAATACCTTCTTTAACATGACGGTATCTTACAATAATAACGACAAAACTCTAAACTTTTGTTGCCCATATATGAAGTTTTCTGTAAACTCAAACAGTTGCTTGAAATTGGTCACAAATGCTTTTCAATTTTAAATTCAATTTAGACTCTTCACATTTTGTTCTAATATTTAATTTTATTGCTCTAATAAAATTTTAATATAATTTTAATAACAAAATTTTACTAAATAGTAACTAATATAACTTGTTGTGTAGGACAGTTACCGTTTAAAGTACGTTAAATTGTCTAAAATAATGTAAATATTCGAAAATCAACCTTAAGGTCATGTTCATATGAACTATAAAGTAACGTTTTAAATTAATTATATAAATACGTTTATTGAATTAAATCTTTTTGATATTATGTATACTATATATGTATACGTACAATATTGAGGTTTTTGAAATAATTAATATACAATATATACCTACTAATTCGATGTATATGGCCCATTTAAATAGATGCACATATAAATATGTTTAAAATCATTAGTGATATTGAAAAATGTTTCAAACAGAGAGTAAGTATTTCGTGGAAGATAATAATTCGGTATTAATAGTTTTTCTATACGTGGGTATGTAAGGTGACTTGAAGGTCAACTTCATTTCTTTTGTAAATGGACCTCATTGGTATGATCTTTTTAATACAAATTGATATTGCTCTTTACTTTTTACTACAAAAAATTGAATATTTGCACTGGAAACTCATTAATTTAGAAGAAATATTTTTATGTTAAAACTGCGAAGTAATATTTAATATACATTTATAAATACATAACCTCTGTCATGTTTATGAGAAAATATTATTGTCGAACGAGTTTTCATTTATTTGCACACGTCGACTTTGATTGGTTTAGCAAATTCTGTAACCAAGGGTAATACGCATGCGCATTTGCAATAATTGCGAGATCCACATGCATATTCAGTGATCATTTATTTGTAAACAAATAACATTGAATAAAGCAAAGAATTAATCGATAACTTATATTATATTAAAATCCACTTAGTATCTGATCAATTATTTTTGCTTTTAAAAGAAATTGATCAAATGTAACTATGTGAAGTATACTGAAACTTATAAAACGAGCACTTATTTGTATTGACTAAAATTTGTTCATTGAAAATTAATAACTCTGAAAATTAAAAATTAACTATAATAAGTTTTTTTAAACCTAAGAGTTGTAATTAATAAAATACTAATATTAGTAAATATAGAGAAATTATACATTCTGAATATATTTATCAACAAAAGGATGGCATGTCTTGTAAAAATATGTTCAATATCAATTTTTATCTGTGAATCTGAAACAATGTTTTAAAAAGAGGCCTTTAAAAATTAAATAAAGAAAAGATTCTTTCAATTGATATGTATATATTAACAGCTGTATAACAATGAAAAATAAAACAACTTTTAAGAAATATCAAATTGTTGTATTAATCCTTGTAAGATGAATATAATTGATACTGTAAAAAATATGCAATGTCACTTCAACCTGTAACAATATTATTATTGTGTATAAAATTTAAAATACACCTGTATGTATAAATACATTTAAATATATCAAGATGTACATATACACATACACAGGAAAGAATATGCAAATAAACAATACATACCAAGACACAATGACTCTGCATTCAGCTTATGACAGTTAATTTTAATATTCCCTTTATTACTTATTGATGTATTAATTGAAGAGTATTCATTATTTATATGAAATTTCTGATTAATTATTAGTTGATAATGTAACTTCAAAAGTATCAAAGATACATAATTCAAATTTTGATGTTTTTCAAATATGAAAAAATTGTATTTATCCCATACTTTGTTATCATAATATAATTTACAAAATCACCGATGGTATCAAATATTCATCGCATAACAGATGTTATAATTGCATCATATAAAATCGTTAAATAAACAGGTTAGTCAGTTGACAATTCCAGCGCATGCGTCATTATTTTCACTAAATATAAAAGATTTTCCAATATAAAACATAAATTTTTTACACAGAATTGTTACTCGTTGAAAATAATGTTATGTTTAATGACGCACGATGAACGACACGTAATGAATTGTAAATAATTCCACTTTTCCAAATGCAAACATTTCGATCGCAGTACCACGTCAGTTTTTTTCGCGTATACAATAGCTGAAGTGGCGACAGTGATAGTAACAAAAAATGGTTATAAATATAGTTACATACTACTGACAGTGATAATATCGGAAGTAATGGCAGTAGTCACGATGGTATAGTGGTAAAGTGATAATATGTTCACACATTTATAAAAGCATCTGTTTGTTGACAGTAAAATTTTCAATGTAAAAAGTAATGTAAGCGCTGAAAAGGAAAAATGAAGATTTGTATAACGTGCGTGTATTGGACATTACTTTTTATATCAGTTGTTTCCAGGCAAGTATTTTGCTTTTTCCTCTTGTAATGTACCGACAATTCACATACACATGCAAGTTAACTATTAAAGATGTTTACCACGCGTTTAATTTTGATAGTATTGGTAAAGCATATTGCTAAACCGGTGTATCTCATCTAAATATACGAAAATGGGAAAAAGTATAAGGTTATTATTAAATGTTCTTTTACGATTATGATTCTGAATACTAAAGATATTAATAGGTTTAATATTTAAAGTTTGCAGTATATGGTTTCTAAAACATTTAGTATAAATAAAGTTTATATTTATTGTATAATACTTTAAGTTTTAAGAACAATTTGTTCATTCATACAGTAATGTTAATTCTGTGTATTAATATAAATAAACTATTTTCTTATTATGAATATAGCTTTAAATGTGTTTTTTGAGTAAAATTTATAAGCTGTAACATGGCAAGATTTATAAAATTCATATTGTGTAATGAATTTAAGTTGTTACGATTTTTCTGCTTCTTTTCTTTTATTAATTTATATTGTATAAATGGCATTTTATGTTTTACATATATTTTTCATTAATTTTAGATATTCATTGTGCATACAATTATATTATGATAAATTTGTTTATAAAATGTTTATATTTATATCTACAAGTAATTCTTTATGTTCGCTTATAATAATGCTATTAACCTCTATTGTATTTATTTAACTCAATTTTTAAATAATAATAATAATATATCAATAAATTTTTACTCTTCAATATTTTTTTATACACAATGAGTTTTTAGCTATAGAAATATTTGAAGATATAAATAGTTATTGATTTTAAATGTGCGACGAATTGAATTATATGTATATTATCTGAAAACAAATCTGTAAAGAAACAATGTAAAATCCAAATTGAAATTCTAATTTTAAAATATATGTATTTTAAAAAATCTATCAAATCATTGTTACTTTATTATTTAAAAATTTATATCTTATTTATTCACATGTACATCTCATTTATTTTTCTATGCTTAAAGTAACTTCATGAAATTCCTTTAATACTCATAATAATATATAACCTATTATGAAAGTTTGCATTTCTACTTTCACAGTGTAATGTTATCTTTTTGCAGTGCATTGTTATTCATTATAGTAGCTTGTGAAAATGCACAAACTAATTATTATTTGCCAGCCAAAAGGAATGACTCTTCAGAGACTTACGATAATGATACCTTGGATCATATAGATGATAATAGTTTAGAGACATCAAATATAGCATTTGCCAGACTACAGAATTCAAAAAAATTGGAGCCCCAGTATGAAGATCATTATTATCAAGTAAGAATTCAAAAGAAAAAGGTATTATAAATTATACAATAAGCTATATCACTATTCAGAGATACTATGGTTATTGAAAAATTGTAAATAGCTAAGAAATATTTCAACATTTTTTTCATTAAATAAAATGTAATTTACATTTGTGTTAAAATATAATAAATCTTAAATAAATCTTTAGGACAAATTTGCAAAAAAAGCTATTGATTTTGAAAGTGTTATAAAAAGTAAAGTAAGAAGAAAAGAGAATCCTTATAAAAATCCAGATATTGTGGCTGAGACTCTTACTCAACAACCTAATTTATCTCAGGGGTAAGTTTTTGTTGTGAGTAAAAAAATTGTGTGTTAAAAAATCTTACTGAGTTGTATATAACAAAAAAATAAAATGTAAGCATGTAAAATAGAATTAAACTTTAAACATAGTTTTACACTCTGAAACTAAAAATTGGCTTTAAGAATATGTGTCAATTAAATGTTTCTTGTATATAGTTTACAATTTTTTTATACATAATAAACTGAAATTTTAATATATGTAGTATATTCTTTTATGAGTGTATTTGTGTATAGTAATACTGTCTACAGATGAAGCCTTTTAAATGTTTGTTATCCCTTTTCATGCATTGCTTCTGTGACATCAAAATATCAACAGATTGTAGAGTTATATTATATTGAATTATAGTATTAAAAATATTTTATTACTATTTGTTTATTATTAGTTAAATAAATTATAAAAAGAAAGATACTAAACAGATATAAATAAGAACAAGAATGATAAAAAATAGGAGCAAATAGAATAATTATTTCAGGTACAATTTAGATGTAGAAGAATAAGCTACATTGAAAATGGAGTCAATGTAGATTTAATAAATTAATTTATTATATATATATTATATGTATTTGAATATATTAAATAAATAATCTACATTTTGATCGTAAAATTTCTTTAAAGAATAGAATTTATTGTTTATAATAACTATCTAAAAGTTGTTACATAATTTTTATACAGAAAGGCATTTTAAAAAATGATCAAATTTATTTAGATACAAATATTTTTTTGTTTTGTAAACAGAATTTCTGAAAGTGAACAAACAACAGTTTTACCTTTAATGGATACAACTGTAGCAGAGTTACAAAGTTTGGCAGAGCCAAAGCTGAATCAAGAATTTTCAAGAGCAAGATTATTTCCAAAGAATTCATCAATGCTAACGAACAATGCGAATCTTGGACAAACAACAACACAAGCACCAGAAGAAATTGCATCCACTACACAAACTTTACCTCCATCAAGTATTAATGAAATTACAGGAACACATAATGAAACAAATACACTCCAAGAGGAATCTGTATTATTATCACATCCAGTTAAAGAAGAGATACCAGAAGTAGTAGTAGTAGTAAGAGCTGAACAAGGTCCTATTACGACTGATGAATTAGAATTCAAATTTGATGATGTTAAAACACTTTCTGATGAGATACCTAAAGTTGATGGAACATTTGCAACAACTCCAGAATTAAGCGATTCAGAAGCCAAAGCTCGCCTGGTAGGAGATAATAGAGATGAAGCAGCTGCAATTGTTCTTGGTGAAGGAATTGTGTCTGTGGGATCAGCAAATCCTCATGAGGATATTCCATCTTTTAGTGAATGGACTCAGAAAAGACTAGAAGAAGCTGAAAAAAAGAAAAGTGAGTATTTGAATCTATGAACTCAATAATTACAGTACTGGAGATAGATTTAAAAAAAATAAAAATCACATGATATAATTTTTTCCATTTTTTCACCTATTGTCTTTTTTATAGCACATCCAAATGCATCTGTTCAAAATGCAGGGACTCCAACACGAGGAATCGGTAGTATGAAGGTTCGTTCTAAGAACTATGCTTCTCCTGATTGTGGAGCTAAAATTGTAGCGTCTAATCCAGAAGCACAAAGTGCCAGAAGTGTGTTAGTGTCGACCAGAGATGAATACATGCTCAATACGTGTACATCACGGATATGGTTTGTGGTAGAACTTTGTGAAGCTATTCAAGCGAAAAAAATTGAACTGGCAAATTTTGAGCTTTTCAGTTCATCGCCAAAAGATTTTTCTGTGTACATTAGTGACCGTTTTCCTACAAGAGATTGGAGTCCAGTTGGTCAATTTACTGCAAAAGACACAAAGGATATTCAAAGTTTTGCTTTACAGCCACATCTTTTTGGAAAATTTATAAAAATAGAACTACACACCTATTATGGATCTGAACATTTTTGCCCTATTTCTTTATTTCGTGCTTATGGTACCAGTGAATTTGAGGTTTTAGAAACGGAAACGGAAAATCAAATTTCAAGAGAAACAAGTACCGATGAAGATGATGATGAAGATAGCGATGAGGAAGAAGTTTTGGATGCTGAAAATGGTGAACCACCGAGAAATTTATTTGGCAGCGCCAGGGACGCTGTGTTAAGTATCATGAAGAAAGCAGCTGAAGTATTAGTAAAATCTAGCGAATTGACTGGCAACAATATTACAAAAATTCAACAAAGTATAGATAATGGAAATATTCTCGAAAATTCTTTTATTAGTTGCACTACACCACGGTATACCATTCTTTGTGATAAGTGTTCGGATCAGAAATTTGCTGAAATTTTCCAGTTAGTTAGTTGTAGAGAACAACAGCTGAATGAATTGTTAAAAATTGATCTTGTTAATAGAACTTTAAGACAAAGTGGACTTTGTAAGATTTATGGTGTAGGAGTCGAAACTTTCGAAAAAAGAGGAACGGCAGAACAAAATGACGAAATACAAGAAGAAGAAAAGAAATATGACCAAGTTGAAGAAAGATATGGTTCGACGAAAAATTTTCAGTTGACATTCATAACATCTATATTTAAGCCTGAATACATCGCAGCGCTCTGTAATATATTAGCAATAAAAGAACGGAAAATGGTAATGAATACAAGCCACGAAATGCCATTTAACAATTTCAATAATGTTGTTAAAGAAGATGTACCAGATAAACATAAAGAAGACCAGAGTGATGATGGAATTAAATCTTTTCAACAAGCATCAACTGTATGTACTTCAAGTTCAAATGCAGACTCTTCTAAATCGGAGTCATCTAAAGCAGTTCCGAAAAGCGCTCAAGAATTGCACACCAAAGAGGTTAATAAGTTTACTGGTGCACCCATTGAGATTTTCTTAAGTACTGAAAATATAAATACAGAAATAAATCCAAGTGATACCTTTGAAAAAGAAGAAATAAAGAATGATTCTACAATTCCAATTTTAGAATCTAATAAAGGTATTGAGGAATCAGTTGAGGCAGAAGTATTAACAACTACTCCTGCCCCTTTAAAGGATGGGCAACATTCAACTTTGAAAACTTCTGAAAAACCATCAGTTACTTCTGGCATTTCCACTGAAAATTTACCTCAGACAACTATTCCTGTTCCAATAACCACTATTGACAATAATGAACTTCCAATTGATGATATGGTGCCCGATATAGACCCATTGGAATTCGTTGACTTGCAAAATAAGGTGGAGGCAATGGAGCATTTAGATCAGGAAGTGAAACAAGGGCAAGCAGAAAATTTAGAACAAGATGTTAAGTTACCCCCTCAAGACCCATTAATTGATACATTGCTATCTGACTTGAAAGATTTGGAAGGAGAAACACCACATGTTCAGAATGAGCCTGCTGTAAGTGCTTCAGTAACACAGTCAGCAACAAATACCATGCCACAAAAAGAATCTGTTTTTCTTAGATTATCCAATAGAATTAAAGTAAGTATTAATATCTGTTTGATAGTGTTAAGTAATTTTAAGTAGTTGAAAATACAAAAACTTTACAACTTATGGTTTGAATAATTAGTCCTTTAAGGATGAGATATCCTAAAAATGTATATGCAGAAGTTTACAGTGTTTTATATCATCTACATTATTATTTTTAGGCGTTAGAAAGGAATATGTCATTGAGTGGACAATACTTAGAGGAATTAAGTCGTCGATATAAAAAGCAAGTTGAAGAAATGCAAAGATCGCTTGAACGAACAGTTTCTACAATGAATGAAGAAACTCGAAAAAGAGAAGAACGCGAGTCAAAAAGAGCAGAAGAAATTGCGATTTTAAAGGAAGAACTTGCCAATCTTTCAAACTCGATGGAAAATCTTCTATATGATCGTGATAGTTGGCGTGGAAAACTCTCAATGATAAGTCAACATATACTGTTAATGTGTTCTGAAGTTTTTGTGATATATTTATTTGTTTTGTATTATCGAAGAAGTAATAATAAGAGATCACAGACAAAGGAGAATGAACATTCACAAAAAGATACAGTGCGACGGAAAAGTGCAGAAAATTTTAGTTCGCACACGAAAAAAACGAAAAAACGACGACCAAGCGAAATAGCTTCTCATATTACAGGTACATATCGTGAGTTAATGATAAATGATAAATTTCAAGAAACTAAGAAGGAAAAGAAAAAGAAGCGCAAAAAAGGAACCGTTTTAATTAATTATCAGACAAATGTAAATAGCGAGGCAGAAAGTGGTTTGACAACACAACGTAGAACTTCTCTAACAGATAATGTGAAAGTACCATTAAAGAGTGTTTCATCATATGAAATATTACAAACAGATGAGACTCAAAAACAAATTTGCAGACGATTGAAATCTGCACCGGAAAATGCAGTTGATTGGTTTGATAACACTATGTGTCAGACAGAATACAATGCTCAGTTAGCCGTGTCATACAACACTAACACCCTAGAAACGGAGTCTGCAAAGAGTTCCGAATTGAGTAATTCTTATGCTGAAAATTTGAACGAATCAAGTTCATCATTAACAAATGTGATCCCCAAAACAGTTCCTTTAAATGACCAAAATATTACTGAACCATCCACAGATATTTTAAATTCAAAAAATAGTAGTATTATATTAAAGGATATTAAATTAAATGCAACACCTTCATTTATGAAAAGTGCTTGGAGTACCAGAAAGAAGAGAAAAGTAAATTCGAATGATGTAAATGGAGAATGGAGTCACAATTTGGACGATTCCGATGGTAAATTGACTCAAGCAAGTTCAACTACTTCAAAAAAGATTCATACTGATGGTGATACAACTACTAATGGTCTGTTGTTGGAGCAAAGCGATGAATCTACAAGCAGTAGTATTACATCTATGTCTAAAAAAAAGGATAAAAAGAGTACTAGTTTTAGAAAAATGGTGAGAAAATTTTTTTGATTAAAATAGGCTTGCCAACGATAGCTGATTAAAAAGATAGCTTGAAATTGTTGGAATTTAAAATACTTTAAACATAGAGTACGCTTGATTCGAATGCTTCGCTCGTATGAATGTATTAAATAAATCGTAGTGTATTAAAATCTTCAGGTTTATCAAGGTTTGCTTATATGGAACTGTATGCATTCATAGATGTAACTGTAACTATTAAGTAAAATATTCTTTAAGTAGAACGTTCGAAAATAAAATTATTTCATTACGGCATATTAGCAAAATTACATCAGCTTTAAATTTACATAAAGGTGTCTCTTCTGCCGAGTTTCCTTTTATCAATTACTTTCAGAATCACCGTTAATCCAGTTCGTTGCATGACTATACGAGCGATCAGTCGAAAACAAAATAAAGAGCAACAACAATTTATATAAAATATATGAAGGCTGTATTTAAGAGAGCAAACTCTTAATACTTAATACTGTGTGAGTTTTAAACTGAAATTTCAATATATAAAGCGATGTATAATATTCCCTTAACTTTCTGTTTTAAAAAAACGACTGATTTATATATTATTATCATTACCACTACCATTACTATTATCATTATTATCATTATCACCAAATATCGTGATCATTGCTATCACTTTCATCGTATATTGTATTTAAAATTAGTTACATTATATTTATTATGATAAACAGCCTAATGAAAAAGTAAGATCAAAACTCATATTTGATCTAATGTTATTTTTTGAAATACTTGTGTTATACTTTTTACTATTGTAAAATGAGGTTACTTCGTAACTGAAAAAATATAATTATAAAAGTCACTTTTTAACTTATAGTTACAGAATAAGTTCGTGTAATATAACAACAGTATAATTTATATATCTTTAAGGAGATAATGTAATAAAGCACTACATCAAAGATACTTTTTTAAAATTTGATAAATACATTAAGTTGATTTTAATGAAAACATTAGTTCAAACTTTTAATTTTAAGTAAAAGGATTAATTAGTATTTTTACCACAAGAAAATTCCTCCTATGTAAAATTTCCTTATTGACATGATATTTTTATAATAAATATTTATACTTCTAATAGCAACAGAAAATGTATAAGTTATACAGAATACTAAATATTTATTTCATATAATTAAGAATTTGATTATCAGAAGTTAAATGTTCCAATTCTTTTCATTTACAAAGTAACTTCAATTTAAGATCTGTAAATTGCGTGGAAATTTTGTATTTATTGCTATTTATATATACATATATATATATATTTAATTTTTTACTACATGCATCACACAAACATTACTTAAGTTAAAGAAAGATGGACATTACAGTTAAATAGCTAAAAATATTAAGTTAAATACATTAATGAACTCGTTTTGTGATAGTGCATACAAGATTAAACGAGGTGATATGTCGACAAATAGTGTCATATTGTAAATAGAAATACATGTGTCTTTATAGTATGCAAAATAACTTATTTCTTAAACTATTTATTAAGTTTAGTCTTTGAAGAGAAAAAAACATAGTTATACATTTATATGCGTGCAATAGTTAAATCATCTTGCCCAAATATAGAATAAAAAACTGTCAGAATGATTGTACTTACATGCATTTTCCATATGTGTACATATATATTGACGTTCTAGTTAATTATATATAATTTCTAAAATATTTATTTGGACTCCTGAGGTTATGAATGTATAATGCTTAATTCAAACTTAAAAACTCGATTTAAAGACAAAATAAATACAAAAAATACGCGTTTATACAGTGTAACTTTTATTGCAAAAAGACAGATAAAATTATTCAACAGAATATTTTTTAATATTAATCAAATGAAATGTTATTTCTGAAAATAAATTATCTATTTGTTATGTAGAGAATTTGTACATATATCCACTTTTTGTTACAATCCTACAAAATTTTTTTCTTCTTGACTTTAGTAAAAAAAATTATATTTACAAAAATTTGAAGGTACAAAAAGTGGATACAGTTAGCTGAATAAAATGTTTCACTATTCTGAAACATGATATTTTTAAAAATCCTTAGAAAAAGTACTTTTGTGTAATATACAAAATATAAGTATGTAGCAAAGTAAAATATGTAATACAATATATAACAGTTTAAATGGCTCAAATGAGTCACATCAAGAAAAATAAAACTTATATTTCCTACAAAAATCATTAATTTTTGAAATTTAATTATTGTTTTATTTATTTATAACACAATAGTTAAATGTTTCACGATAATTTGTAACTTTTGCCCTTACACATTACAATTATATAATTTTAAACAATTGGTTTAAATATTAGATATAATTAACTTGTACTTTAAAATCTTTAACATTTATTTTTTCTTCATAGGCAGCTACACAAGTTCTTGATACCAATTGTTCTTTCATTCTCTCAGAACAATTCGACTCACAAAATTCAGAAAATTCTCTAAATTTAATGTGTAATTCTTTTTTACCACCATCAGGTCCTGCCATAAATTCGCATCTAAGTTTCTTCTTTCTGCCTTGAATACAACACTCCAAATACCTGTAGAAATTTATTTGTTTGTTAAAAGAAGTACAAAATGAACATATAATAAAAATGATAATAATTATTATTATTACTATTATAAAATACTACATGTTTCAAGGCATAGTTCTCATTTGTATATTTTTGAAGATTTCATAACATTTTATAACAAAGTTTTTAAATATTTAAATATATAAGGATTTGGTTAATAAGTTCATGTTTTATAAAATATAATTACCTATAATCTGTTGCATAAAAATTGTTTAATTCTTCAACTGTAATATCACATTCTTGTCTTAAAATACCAGTGATGTATACATCATCTATCCAGAAAAAGTTCTCAACTTTTTTACTTGCAGAGACTAATAGTTGTGCATTTTTTAAACTAGTTATATAGAACCAACCAGAAAGAAAATCGGGATAAATATCTCCTGAAAAATCTTCTTTAGTTACAAACCACTTACTATTCAATGTTCGTACTGGTTTCATTTCTCTTAAAACATATCCAGATATAGCATTTTTGTTTAGTGTCTTTTTATGTAAAAATCTTAATACTTCAAACATATTTAACACAATATCATCATCAGTTTTTATTAGGAAAGTAGCTTTACAATTTTTTGATGCCCATCTTAAGCCCATTAAATGCTTTAAAGTAAGATTTCTATAATCTTCTAAAAAGCTTCCTTGTAACAAATCATTGTATATTTGAGATTCTTTGAAAATGTATTTCCACATATTTTCCTCTTTAGGTATTCCTAACAAAAAAACTCTTCTAATACCCAAACTTTTTAACATTTCATTTGGATATGCACGTCTAACAGCTGTTCTTTGCAAAGGATTATTTGCAGAAGATGTGACAATCCAAATTATAAAATTAGAACTGCATATTGGTTCTATTACAAATTTCGAAATTAAAGAAACATATTTTTCTGCTAAACTTGCATTGTATAAAGTTTTTAATTCCTTTTCTGTATTGCTTGCAAAATCTGTTTTTAAGACAGTAAAAAATAAAATAATTGTCATACTAATACTAAATATTACAAAAATAACTTTTATTCCCATATTTATAAAAGCACTGAATTATCCTTTTCTTAATTGCTTTATAATTATCATCTCTTTCTTTTATAAATGTGCAAGTTTTTAAATTTCTTCTTTACATTTTTTCATGATGAAAGAGCTAAAAAATAAATATTATTATAATTGTAGTAATATTATAATAACAAATAATAACATCAACAATGATTACATACATTTTAACTTTATTAATTACTTACTTTATACAATATAGATATAACTTTTATTAATTATATTATATTTATTATGGCACTCATAATTTTTACATTATGTTCATGTTTTTACCTTACATAGTAACATTTGGTAGTAAAGAATTCAAATTTAAATATTATTTTAATGCCTGTACTTCTTCACTATTAGCACTACATTGTGCATTTATAACATTTTAATAATATATTGGAACTATATTACATACTAAAGATGAATAGAATAATAATGAACACAACCAACAATAACCTTCTTCTGTCACCCACTTTTCAGTTCCCCTACCCCTACTCCATCCCACTGTTGATATATTCATTATTATATACAATTTGTTACATTTTAGTATATACACATACACATCTTTTTAACATAAAGGAAATAAAAGTACTCTAATATTATCTATATTTCTTGTGATCGAAATTCACGTCTGTAATAACATTTTTAATGATATAATATATATATAATTAAAATTTGATGTCTAAACTGACATTCTCCTGATGATACTATGTATAGGAAAAATATGTATTTAATAATAATATATATATGTATATATAAATATTTTCTTATCTCAAATACTTTGAAATAGTATTGCTATTAAATACAAAGTGCAATTTAAGTTCATAGCCTCCATTCTGAAATAAAGATAAAAGACACGCATTATGTTCTACAAAGAGTACAATAACATAAATTTATTTGAGTATATAATTTGAAGCATTGATGTTAAAAGTTTCAATATTTCTGTTCAATAATAGTTCCGGAATTTTTAATAATCAAGCATTATAATTTTTAATTCAATTATTAAAAAGAAATCCACATATGAAATAACTGTTTGTTTCATGCTAACCATATAAAATAAAAGAAAGTATCAATTGTATGATTTAAAACTTGTTAAACTATTAATTATTTAAAAGCACTTAAATGTATTAAATAAACCTTTTCATTTAGTAATATTATAATTACAAATAAGTAGAAGGATGCAAAAGAAGTACTTTTTATACCTTTTAAAATGTATTTTACAAATATTCTCATTACATTCTTGATACATTTGGTATAAAATGAATTTATTATGTAAAAAGTATTAAATTCCTTATTTCATTAATTTAAACACATTAAATTTATGATTGCAAATATCCCCTGAAAAAAAAACATAATTATTAGTATAAATAATATTACACATAGTTTACCATAAATAATATACAAATGTAAAAAAATTATTTTTCATATAGTGATACACCATAGTTTAAAAGATTTGTTGTATAAAAATGTGAAGTAACTGAAAAAGTTTTTGGAACTTTAATTATATTTTTTTCTAGTTATTACTTTTCTTTTTAGAATATGAGCATTAATTAGAAAATAATAAGTAATGAAAATCTTACGGTAATTTCATCCTCATGAAAATCCAACAGGTAATAAATGATACAATAACACTAATAAATCCAACACATATTAAAAGAATTCTATTAAGTTTTGGAGTTGACGGACTATGTGTTTGATCTAATACTATAAAACCAACTCCACCTAAAGTGAAAAGAAAGCTGGATGCTAATCCTTCCATAATATATTGACCATTTACACGATATGGCATAAATGCCACCTACAATAAACATATGATAATTAGAAATTCATAAAATTTCAATAAGAAGCTGTATCTGCTATTTAATTACCGGACGTGTATGACCATGTTCATCAGTTGTTGAGCCTACACCAGGTGGTTCCACAATTACATCATATATTATACCTTCAAAAAATTGATCATTGAAATGTAAATAATACTTATCTTTATGTCATTAAGTTATAAGAAATTTATATTTGGTATAATCCTAACCTCCTGTTACCAGAAAATATGAAAACAGTATAAATGAGAAAACCACCATAGCACTCGGTTTCACAAACCATGATGGTTTTTTTAACTTTAAATTAGGTACTTCTAACGCCAAAAACGGTAAACGATATATATATTCCATATTTAACAGAACACACAATCGAACACGCTTCCACGTCGTCTGTTTACTATTCAAAATAAAGTTTCATTCACATCAAGTGTTACCGCTAGGGAACATTATCTTACCCCCTGGTTGCTCCTGGTTTTCAATAGCTTCAGATTTCAGATGGGTCAGTCAGGCGGTACGAAACAAATTGTATATATACAAAATTAAATATAAATAAATAGTTTAATGTTTATCTAGCAAATATAATAATTATTTAAAAATGTTTTGTTTAAAAAAACATACAGATTCAACTTTAAGGTATCTAAATATATTGTGATATAAACAAAAATATAATTACGTATTGGTTAGTTTATAACCAATTTAAATTTGATAGTGTCAAGTGATTTTTTTGTGTTTAAATAATTTGATGTAATAAATAATAACGATGCAAGAAAATTCACGCGTATCACCACGAGTTTTTACTGCAATACAAAATGTAGACATACCTGTATTAGCTATGTGTTCTCATAAGGAGATTCGACCAATTTTACCATGTCTGGTACGAATGAGTCTTATTTCTCCTTTAGACGTAACGAAAGAATGTGTAGAACAAAGGAAACAAGTTTTAACAATTTTGTCTGGAATAGAATCAGTAAATTCAATAATCGCACTTCTTTCGATTGATTTTCATGCATTAGAAACTGATGTTCGCAAAGAACAGCAATTAAGGTTAGTCTTATTTTAATAATATTGTTGAATGTTTTATTAAATAGTTAGATATATTTGTACAAAATGCTTAATTAATTTTTCCAGGCAAAAGATGGGAAGTTTACAGCGAGATAGTGTGCTTACTCAGTCATTACAAAGTGGCCTTGCTTTAGAATTTGAGCGCAGCGAGTCTACTAGAAGAATAAGATTAGTACTAAGCGAACTATTATACATAGCTTCTCAAGTACAAGAGCAACAGAAGAATCAGGAATTTCATATTAAACAGTCCGATTTATTTGATAATGCAGTATACATGGAAGAAATTAGTTATGTGATTTGTGTTGCTCTATCAGAATTACCTACAGTGTTGTCAATATTGGACATTACAGAAACACTATTACATGTTAAACATGGCCCAGAAATAATCTGTTGGATTGTTGCTAATATACCTGATAGTTTCTCTGAAGTTTGTGCACATCTAATTGCTAATGGAGAAAGACAAGAAGAATCAGCATTAGGTAGAATCCGGACAATGGCTTTGACAATGTTGTGTCAAATGAATCCCAGTCAAGCATTAGCAGTTCGAGCCAAGTGTGTAGAACTCTGCAGAATGCCTGCTTTAGCAATAACGTTAAGTTTAGAACATGAAAACATAAATAACACAATATCAGAAAGTGATGTTGTTGCCTTTGTCTCTGGATTATTACTTGGTAGTGATCAACAAGTAAGAACATGGATTGCAATGTTCATTAGAAATGGTCAAAAACGTAAATGGGAATCTCATACAGCATTGCAATCCTTAAGGGAAGAATTACTCAAACGATTACAAGCAATCACCTCTCAAAATGCAGGTCAACTTCCAGAAAGTCAAGTTGTTCAAGCTAGCGCATTATTGCGTCTTTATTGTGCATTGAGAGGCATTGGAGGTATTAAATTTCAGGATGATGAAGTAACAATGATTGTACAGTTGTTAACATCTCATCCTCCTCCTTCACCAGCTGGAGTGAGATTTGTTTCTTTGGGTCTCTGCATGCTTATCGCATGTTCTTCATTAATTGGTCATCACAATCTTGAAAAACGAAGTATAGAATGGGTACAGTGGCTTGTTCGTGAAGAAGCTTATTTTGAAAGTGCTAGTGGCGTAACAGCAAGTTTTGGGGAAATGTTACTTTTAATGGCAATACATTTTCATAGCAATCAATTATCAGCTATTTGTGAACTTGTTTGTGCAACTTTAGGTATGAAAATACCGATTAGACCAAACAATCTGACTAGAATGAAACAAATATTTATGCAAGAAATATTTACAGAGCAGGTAGTTACTGCTCATGCTGTGAAAGTGCCAGTAACAGCTAATTTAAATGCAAACATCCCAGGATTTTTACCTGTACATTGTATTCATCAATTATTAAAGTCACGAGCATTTGCAAAACATCGTGTACCGATAAAAAATTGGATTTACAAGCAAATTTGTAACAGTGTGCCACCATTGCATCCAGTTCTACCTGCATTAGTTGAAGTATATGTTAATTCAATTTTAGTTATAAACAATAAAACATCAGAACATACCAACAAACCAATTACAGAAGATGAAATTAGAAGAGTATTTCAGAATAGTGTGTTTGGTGCAAATTTTGACTTTAAGAAAAATAATAGTAGTATTCCTCAAAGTGATATGGATAGTACAGATATTGATATTCCGAAACCTTCTCTCACATCACAACTATTATTATTATATTATTTACTGTTGTATGAAGATGTCAGATTATCTAACATGCACACTTTTATATCACAAGATAGAAAAGTTAAATCATATTCAACAGAATTTTTATCAGAATTGCCAATTAAGTATCTACTTCAGTTGGTTCAAAGAGATCAAATGAATTATGCTGGATTATTTTCCCCTCTTCTTAGACTGTTGGCAACTCATTTTCCTCATTTATCATTAGTTGATGATTGGCTTGATAATGAAGTGATTAATATAGATTCCACAATTACAAATTATGAAGATGTAAAAGTTACTGATATCATGATTATAGAGACATTTTCACATATTCAAACATGTCCTTCAAGAACAGGAAGACTTTTAAGACAATTAATGTCTATGAAACCTACAGATATTTGGCCACATGCTGAAGTCATAATTCATTATTTTAAAGCAACTTTGAGTCCGAGAGTTCCTAGATATATTCAAGGTACAATTTTATTTCTTTTAATAGTACATTAATTTTAATTAATAAGAATCATCAAAATTTAATACACAACACTTAACATTTATTATGTATATAATTAATTAAGTAAAATGTGTATTTATATTTTGGTTTGAAACTTCAAAATTATTCAAATCTTAAAACTCTTATAATAATAAATATTAATTTATTATTTCAGAATTATACAAACAAGTATGGCTTAGGCTTAATACAGTTTTACCAAGATGTTTGTGGGTTTTATCAATAAATGCTCTCCTAATAGAGAATTCTTTAGTGAAAAATGTTTTCTTAACACAAGAGAATATTGTATTAGATCCATTACAAGTATTGAGGTGTGATACAAGAGTTTTTAGATGTGCTCCAATTTTGTCCGTCATTTTAAGGTAAACTCTTAAAAATTTGAAATTTATTTAATTACTGAAAGTTACTATTTTATAACAAATACTTTTAGAATTTTACAAGCTGCGTTAGCAGCTTCTCGATCTCAGTTATCTCGACATATACAAGATAAACCATTAACTGAAAAAGTTGGTCAATTGTCAAGTGAAACTGAAAGAGAAGATCTAAGAACTGCCTTAGTCGCAGGTCAAGAAAGTGCAGCTGTTCAAATATTATTAGAAGCATGTTTAGAAACAGAAGAAGACAGAGAAACACCTGGTCAAATGTGGTCATTAAGAGAAATTCAAAGCATTATCTGCTCATATTTACATCAAGTATTTATAGCAGATCCATCTTTAGCTAAATTGGTTCATTTTCAAGTATGTATATTATAATTTAATTCTATTGACAAAATGAAAATTGTGTATATTATATATCGAACCACAATGAAATTATAATGACATTATTATTTTTATACATAGGGATATCCAAGAGAATTATTACCCATTACGGTTACTGGTATTCCATCAATGCACATTTGCCTTGATTGGATTCCTGAATTATTGTCACAGCCAGAACCAGAAAAACAAATCTTTGCTGTAGATTTGGCTTCACATCTTGCAATTCAATATGCTCTACCAAAGGCTTTAAGCGTTTCTCGATTAGCAATTAATACTTTAATAACTCTTTTGGGAGTATTGTCTGCAAAAGACAGAGTAATCTTATTTATGCCAGTACTACCAGCATTAACCCGTATATGTTTAGCTTTTCCACCATTAGCTGAAGATACAACTGGTTTATTGTTACAACTTGGTAGAGTTAATTCTGCACAAGCAGCACTAGGGGATAAATCTGCAGATATTTTATGTCAAGAAGTTAATGAAACTTTTTGTATGTTATTACAAAAAGCTATATTACAATCACAAGTATACTGAAATACTATCTTCGTTTTATATTAACGATAAAACTTAATGTTTTGTACAATCCTGTCACAATGAAACATAAGTTACTTTAACTGTATAAATGATGAATTTCTTCGTTTCAATATGTATACAACTACAATATTAAGATGTTTTGTAATATATTTAGAATTAAATTAGTATAATAATAAGCAATTTTGTATAATCGTTCTACTGAATAGTTATATAAAAAAGGGGAGGGAAAGGGGAGATCGAAGATAAAACGAATATTATTTATTGAGCTAAGAAAAATATTACTACATTATTATATCATGTACTATAAAATAATAGAAAATTTATGACTGATTGTTATTAAATTAAGTGCCTCTTGTTAATGTATTTATTTTCTGTATAAACTGTTAAGTTGATTATATTTAGCATTTTATGAATAAGACTATTTGAATATATGTACATTCTTTTTAATTCATTAAAACAGAAACCTTAAAAACTAATTTAAAGGATTAATTGTTGAGAAAAAAAATAATTGCATTATAATGTTTGCTACTTTTCTAAAATTTTAAAAATAATGAACTATATTATATACATATATATATAAATGTCTTCTTATTCGCATATTTTTGTCCACCCTATATATAGCCGATGTTGTGACAAACGTATAGTAGTGAGACTATACTGACTAATGGGGGACTTATTGAAGTTAGCCGCAATGCGCAATTTGAGTATGATCTCTTGTAAAACGAATGATAGAAAAGTGTCATTTTTATTTGTTGCAATTTGAACGTTGATGTTAAATATTACAAGTTTGTATTAGCTTGTATTTAAACTTTATTCAAGCTAAATAAGAATCAGGTAGAATTGTTTATGATATTTGGAAAAAATATTGAATACAAACATGATAGAAGCAGAAACTGTAGGCAACTTAGTTCAAAAAATGATCATTTCACTTTGTGGAGAACAAAAACCAGGTAATTAATAATTTTTATTTTTGATTTCAAAAGAAGTTTACACTAACCAACCATAATTTCAAATATATAGTTTAAAAAAGAAAAGATAATTTCAAATGGAATTATAGAATGAACAATTTTATATAAACATTGTTTTAAATTTTAGAATTGATTTTATAAAAACATAATTGATATAACAAAAATAGAAGAATTTAAATGTGGTTTAAGTTGTACAAAGAAATTATTTAAATTTTAACATTCTTCCAAATAATTTTTTAAATTGTTATTTTAGAAATAGTTAGAAAATGGATGCGTTTTTCACTTGGATTATTATCATCAACACAAGGAATAGAAACATTACGTGAAGATGAAATTACTGTAGCAAGTCAGATAAAAGAGAAATTACAAATATGTGATGCTGTACAATTTGATAAATTATACAATGAACTAAGAACTGGGGTATGATATAAATTTAATATAATAAATTGTGATTAAGAATTGTTTGTAACTAACATTTACTTGTTAACATTAAAACTATTATGGAAAAATTATTTATTCACTTTATAGCCATTAAAGAACAGAGCACGGATTCTTATATTTCTATTGAATATGTGCCAATCAGCAGAACAATTAAGAGAAAGAGTTTTCTCTGTACCTGATTTAAAGTTGGGTTCATGTTCATCTTCTGCATCCACCAGTGGTAAATAACACATTGTAAACCATCCTATGGTATACCATAATATAAACTTTTTATATTAGTGTTTTAGTTCCTATTATTTAATGAGTTTATTACATGACATATTTTAATTGTTACATTTAGGACAAACATCAGAAATCTGTGCACCATCACAAATTGTATCTATAAATAATACGGACAAAACAACAAGAGATTATTTAACATCCTCTTACAAAATATATGGTGAAGAATATATTTCAGAAGATGCATTAGTGCAAGATCTTATATATTCCTTCCAAGGTATTGAAGGAAAAATCCTAAAATTGGATTCCAGTTATGGTTTCCAAATTGACCCAATGATTAGTATTGATAGACCACGAAAACAAGCAACATTAAGATTGAGTGAACTAGGTTACCTACACAACATAGTACAAAAAGGATTAGAAAGAATGTCAGCTGCTTCAAGTGGTCAGGTGGCTGATAGCTTTGTTGCAGCATTACATTCTGAATTATCTGAATATTACAGATTTATAGCACTTATTCAGGAAGAAGTAAACAGGTATTAATTGTAACTTAATGTAGAAATATATATAATTATTTATATCAGTGTATTGTAAGTGATGTATTTAAATATGTAATAGAGTTCAGTCTCAGCCAGGATTATACAGAGTGACGCTGTCCCATTTACACCTGTGGGCATATGATCCTTTAGAAACTTTAAAATGGCTAGCAAGTATAGTAAGAACTTGCCAAGGACAGAAAGGTGGTGCACTAGCTTCTGCAATATATGAATTTAGTAATCATGGTGATGCTAGTGTAAAAAAATTAGTCAAGAGAATTTTGGAAAGTGTTTGTGAACCTTTATACAACATGTTAATAAGATGGATCGCAGATGGTGAATTAGATGATCCATATAGAGAATTTTTCATTGAAACTTGTGCTGACATTACTGGGGATAGAATGTGGCACGAGAAGTATCAAGTTCGTAACAATATGTTACCATCTTTTATCACAAAAATGCAAGCCAAAAAAATTTTAGGAACAGGAAAAAGTATTAATTTTTTACGTGAAGTATGTAAAGATTTTACCCCATGGCAGGGGAAACATACAGAAATGTTTAAAAATTTTAGTGAAGAATATAAAGGTAATTATTTTTTATAATTTTTATATCAATGAAAGAGCATATTTATTTGTTTTCCAATAATACTTATTTTTCTTGTAGTTGATGTTCTTTTCGATATGGATCCTGATGGTCGGTTACAAACAATGATGGATACAGCATATAAGGATACTTCAACCAGAGTTGTAGAAGTGTTAACAAAACAGTACCATTTAATGGAACATTTGCACGCAATCAAGGGTTATCTTTTACTGGGGCAAGGACACTTCATCCAACATCTAATGCACTTATTAGAGTAAGTAACTCTAACACTTAATACTTATTTATAAGAAATTTGCAAAATCATCTACTTTAAATATAAACGTTTGAAATTAGTTTAAAACTGTGATATGATAAATTAAATCTTTTGGTGATCTAGTATTTTAAAAATCATAAAATGTATGCAAAAAATTATTTTTAATTTTTAATTTTATTTTGTTCTCAGGCCAGAATTAGATAAACCAGCCAGTTCTTTATATCCACATAATATATCTTCTATTCTGGAAACAGGAATAAGAGCTACCGCTACGAAAATAGATGATTTAGATATACAGAGGAGGCTCGACGTAAGGTTATTAGCGCCTTCAGAAAATGAAAGGGGGTGGGATGTTTTTATTCTTGATTATAATGTAGGCGGTCCTATTGGAACGGTATGCAAAAAAAATAATGTTTGTTTAAATTAAATTTCTTGGACATTACATTTATAGTGATAATTTTTTTATATAGATTTTAGAACCATGTAGGCAAACATATCAAACTGTATTTTTTGCTTTATGGAGAGCTAAAAGAATGGAATCTATATTATCTACAATTTGGAAACATCAAATAACATCAGCTAAAATGTTTAGTAAAATGCCAGAAGTATTATCAATTCAAACTCATATCCATTTAATCACAAGCAGCATGGTTCATTTGGTTCATCAAATGCAATATTTTTTTTTGTTCGAGGTAAGATTAAAAATTCACATAAATTACTACACATATTTTACTACAAATAAACAATTTTACTTTGTTCCAAAATTTTAGCAATATTCTTTCATATTAATAATTACATTTTTTTATTTTCTTAGTCAAAAGAGATATCCTGTTTATCATAGAGAACATGCTAAATACAATATAATTATAAAAAATGATACATTGTTGACATACTAAAATATTGCAAAGGAAAATAAACAGATTACAAAATTTTTAGGTAATTGAGTGTTCTTGGGATGCATTTGCAAAACAGTTAGGACAAGCAGCATCTCTAGATGATATAATTACATCACATAGCCATTTCATAGATGCAGTAAGGCGTGGCACTTTGCTTGATGAAAAATCCCAAGTAAGTACATGTACATATATGTATACTAATTTATTTATAAATAATATATACTAATAAATAAAATACTGTAGTAGTCTAGCTAATACATAAATAGGAAATGTGTATAAAGAATAAAATATACAATATTCTATTCTTTACAGACATTTAAATTGTCCTTCAATTTATCCTATTATCATTATTAATACAAAGCAAACTTACATTAAACAAATACACATAGATTGTCATTCAAAATATTTTTAACAGGAACTTATGGATCATTTACGTTCTGTTTATGGTCCAATCTTGGATTTACAAAATCTAGAAGAAACATTTCTTACGCGTGCTACGCAAGAATATGAGGCACGATTGAGAGATAATAATTCAGTAAATGTAACTTACACATCACCAAGTCAACTAGATTTTTCGGACACAGATAATGCAGAAATTGCTAAACGTCAAGCTGGTTTTTGCAAGTATTTGAATACACTTTCAATTCAACTTAGACTACTTTCAAGGACCTATCAGGTAACGTTTAATGATTATTATAAATGAAATGAAGTTGACATTTTCAGAACTTACTGTATTGTAATTTTTGTTTACAGGATAGAGTAAAGAAATTCCTCATAATGCTTGCGTCAGCTGAAGATGTCTCTTTACAATTATTAAGTGTAAGATTAGATTTTAATGAATATTATAAAAGTAAAGATAGTCGTCTTGTTGTGCCATTAACATATTTACATCGGAGACAAAGCGATCAAAGTTACCTTAGTTGTAAATAATATAAGCCAACAAAATTTTCACTGTTATGCATCAGTTAAATACATTTTTTTTATAAAAATTTAGTAAACGCGTATTTATTTATATCAGTATTTTTATAAATAACTATCTAAATATTTGTAATGTAGAATATTACAGATTTATTTTGAGAAATGATGAAGCTTTAATTTATTATTATCCTTTAAATACAAAATATTTTGATAAAATTCCCAATAACACAATAAAAATGGAATTTATAATAATAAATAAAATTTGTATCACTTTTAATACATCTAGATATCTCAAAATTATGTGAAATTATTATCTTGTGTTTTATATTTTATAATGAATAAGTTGAAAAATAATTAAAGAACAAAAAATTACAGCTTACAATCGCGTTGGAAAATTTTTGACGATAAGTCGAGTTGTTAAGATGTGGGGAATCCTGTCACTTTCGTATCATAAAATATTTGCGGGAATCCTATCATTGTTCAAAAGAAATTCTTAATCCAACAGTGTGTACAACCGTATACGAGTAAATGTTCTTTGATGCTCGACAAGTTCATTAGTGTTGTGATTGGTTGTAATGTTTGGTTATACCATACCTAATTGGTTAATATCTTTTATATATATATGTATAATATTGATAATAATATCCTATAGATTTGACTATAATAAAGCTATTGTATAAATTTGACTTTAGTATATTTGTATAATATACGATATGAAATTGATTGAATGGTATTACAATTTCAAAAATTAGAATTTCCAAAAAGAATGTATTATATACTTACAGTAGTAAATGAAATTTATAAAAAGTTAATATATTATGTAATCACGTGGGATAAAAACATAGCGACCACGTGTTACTTTTTATAGACGACGCAATATGTCAAACGTAAACATATAATAGCGCTAAAAATCCTGTGCGAAAGAAAAAAGAAATTAGTATAAATTATTATGAAATATTTTTAAATCTCATACATCGTTATAAAAATTTAATTCAAATGAGTAATGAGTGTTAGTATAAGAGTAATATATGCAAAAAAAAAATGGAAATTAATGACATTTGAATATAGTCGGGACAGTGGTAGGAGGTGACAATTCTTTGTACACTTACCTTTACTCACAGATTGGACCTCCGGAGGAAACTGTATGAAGCTATACAATCAAGTTTATCAGGATTCCCCAGTCTATAAATACAACTACTGCAAATGACAGGTGATTAGTTTCAGACTCTGAGACATTACGGTTAATTGTTAGTGTTAAAATTTAAAATGAATAATTTAAAAAAAATGTTACCAACATCTTCTATTTTAAAAGAAGTTTCAAAACTTAAAGCTGTCAAAGAAATGCAAGCATCTGTAAACTCTTCGATAAAATATGGAGCAATAGTGGGAATAACAACAGCGTTTTTTGGTATGCTTGGTGGTCCTGTGGGACTTGCAGCTGGTAATTATTATTTTAGAGTATTTAGATTTAATCATTATACCCTGTATAAGATATTATAAAAATAAATTTCTATTTTTAGGAGGTATACTCAGTAGTTGTGCAGCAAGTGTAATGTCACAAGGAGAATTTAAATCAGTTATTTATATTCTTCTTTATGAAACTACTCCACAAGAAAAGGAGAAACTAGCACAATTAATACGTGAACTACTCAATTCAAAAAATATAAATACGATGCGTGAATTTATTCTTAGTATAGAAAATAGCACAGAGCTTCAAATGCTATTAGTACAACTAATTGTCGGATTTGTAACTAAAGAGCTTCATAGAATAGTAAAACAGTAACTTGCACACAGGGTTATATTCTTTTTATACTAAAAATAAAGATGGAAATGTGCATTGATCAGTACGTTGTCCACATAGGAAGAAATAACATGATCACTAGTTAAAAATGAATAATGAAGTATAATTTATTAATTTGTTTCTTATTTTTCATATGTTATAAAGTTTCTTTGTAGTACAGTGATCATTTGATATAAGCAAAAATGTCCTGTATAATACATGCAAAAGTTCAAATTTGAATGTATCGAATAATTACTGTATAAGTTTTTTATTACTGCATGTAATATGAATTCAAAATATTATTATGCGTTTCTCTCTCAAATTTATTTGTATTATTTTCTTGAAATTTATAGTGAATCTATTAAAATTGAAAATGTAAAATAAATAAAACATCATTAAAAAAAATATTTTTTAATTGTGAAAAATAATTAAATTTTATTGTTTTTATATGAAACACAATACTTAACTAACATTGAACATGAGTAAAGATAATACAATAGTATATTTTAAACCACTATTTTATACATAATATATAAAATAAGCAAAATTATATTATATATTGTTGTTTTATTAATCTTATATTATTAAATTTGGAACTATTTGAAATTTGCAAGTTTGACTTTTAATTTCTTGCCTTACTATATTGATAAATGTCTATAAATGATTATTTAAATATAATATTAATAATTATTAATATTCAATAAAATATAACTTGTATAATTGCAAGTGCATCTTTTGTTAATTTCATTTCCTCTTATTTTATATTTTATCTATTACACTATCTATTTTTGAATTTTACTCATTCTTTCTATAATAAAACATGCTCTAATCATTGTCAAATGATCTATGACATTGATGCAATAAATTGCTATATACATATATATATATATATATATATATATATATATATATAAGATTTCGTTAAATTTTATTCAATCCTTTGTGAAAATATATCATTCTGCAATAATTTAATTATTTTTTCAGAAATATTTTTAATTTTTGTACATTTCTTTATATATATGTTTTTAAGATATAAACATTTACTTATTTACTACATAACAGTGGTATACATATATGCGGTAAGCGCATGGCCCATGTGCTACGACCCTGTGTGCTCCAAAAACGCATCATTTGATTGGCCAATTTTAATAGTTAATAACTCGGTAAATAATGTTCTGAGCCAAAATTAGGAGACGAACTTTTGTTTCTAAATTTCTTCTTTCACGTTCTTAAATTTTAAATTAAGAATTACGGGACACCCTGTCCGTATCAATTAAATTTACAGAACAGATGGCGTTGACTATCTCTCCAATCTAGAGTTTCCTTACTTACGATTTCTTTTCTTATGTGCATGGCGTAGTTGAAGGTAAGTTTTGCGATAAATCTTGAAAATTATTGAAAAATAATGATTATTCGAGTGTTCCTATTTTGTTGTTTACGTTTACAATTTCTATAAATGCGTATGAAAAATACTTTACATTTATAGTTATTGTATTTTACTTGCTTCCGAGATATGTTTAAGTTGAACACATGGCACGTTGCAATAAATGTGATTGCATCTTAAAATCACATTGATATGATTTATAATTGCTAAAATACAATTTAATATATCAATATTTTCACGTATCACGTAATTTTTTAATATATCAGAACTATGTATGAAATATTTAAAGTTTCTGAAGACATAGTATGTTTTGAATGTGTGAAGTGAACAGTACTGACTATCAACGTTTATATGAATTTCACAATGTAGTGAAATATACAAATAAACTCTTCATTTATATCTAAACGTGCAAAATTCGCGAACGATAAATTACTATTATTGAATATAAATTTAAGTACGGTATAGTGCATTTAAATGTAAAATATGTATGATATATAGGTAGGTATAATTTATAATAAATACATGTAATTTCTCTAATTATATTTATAAATATTATGTTTTGCATTAATGAATATAAACAGTTTTTATTCTTTTTTAACATTATATTAATTATGCAGTAAATTATAAATATAAATTTAAAAATAAATGTATATATTCATATGCATGTGGTAAATTTTTATGAATATGTATTAAATATTTTAGTATTTAAACTTTTTATTTTCAGAATGTTCAAGTTGAAGTAATTTATTTTGTAGATAATTGACAACTAAACGTGTAATTCATCATGCCGCAAAACGAATACATTGAGAGACATCGTAAGCTGTATGGGCGACGATTAGATTATGAAGAAAGGAAAAGGAAAAGAGAGGCTCGTGAGCCTCATAAACGGGCAGAACGGGCTCGTACTTTACGTGGTATAAAAGCAAAGATTTTCAACAAAGAAAGACGAAATGAGAAGATACAAATGAAAAAGAAAATTAAGTCTCATATGGAAAAGAAAGTGAAGGAAAAGTCAAATGATGTATCAAATGGAGCGTTACCTGTATATCTGCTAGATCGTGATGTTAAAAAGGATGCAAAAGTTTTGTCAAATATGATAAAACAAAAACGCAAAGAAAAAGTTGGTAAATGGGATGTACCAATACCTAAAGTTAAAACACAGTCAGAATCTGAAGTGTTTAAAATAATGAGAACTGGAAAATCTAGACGCAAATCCTGGAAGCGAATGGTAACAAAAGTAACATTTGTTGGTGAGAACTTTACAAGAAAGCCACCAAAATTTGAAAGATTTATTAGGCCAATGGCATTACGTTTTAAAAAGGCACATGTAACTCATCCTGAATTAAAGACCACATTTTATTTGCCAATTATTGGAGTTAAGAAAAATCCGAGCTCATCTATGTATACCAATTTAGGTGTTATTACTAAAGGAACAATCATTGAAGTAAATATTTCAGAATTAGGTCTTGTAACTCAGTCTGGAAAAGTAGTTTGGGGAAAATATGCTCAAGTTACGAACAACCCTGAAAATGATGGATGTATTAATGCTGTTTTACTTGTATAAATTGTTGTTATTGAATGACTACATCATTGATTTACATGTATACAAAAGACGGTTACAATAAAAAAATAAATTTTCTAACATACAAACTGTTTTAATTATTTCCTTACTTGCTTTTGTGTATAATACTTAATGATATTTTATGAATTACAAAACAGTTTTTTGTAGTTATACATGTTTAAAATTCTAAAAAATAAGTGAACTATTTATTTCTTGCAGTTACATTCATTTCACCATGCAGATATTTGTGAAAACTCTTACTGGGAAGACCATTACCCTCGAGGTTGAAGCATCGGACACTATCGAAAATGTGAAAGCAAAAATTCAAGATAAAGAAGGTAACAATATAAAATATGTATTTATGTTAATTATTTTATGAACTGTTTTTTAAAAATACATTCACATTTACGTTACAGGAATTCCACCTGATCAACAAAGATTAATTTTTGCTGGCAAACAATTGGAAGATGGTAGAACTCTGTCAGACTATAATATTCAAAAGGAATCTACATTGCATTTAGTCTTACGTTTAAGAGGTGGAGCTAAGAAACGTAAGAAGAAGAATTATTCCACTCCAAAAAAAATTAAACATAAGAAGAAGAAGGTTAAACTTGCAGTGCTAAAATTTTATAAGGTATTTAAAAAAAGAAAGATTATAAAATAATTAGAAATATTGATAAATGAAATGTATTAATGAGTTGGGAATATATGAATTAAAATGAATGGTATTGACTAGGTGGATGAAAATGGAAAAATTCATCGACTAAGAAGAGAATGTCCTATGGAACAGTGTGGTGCGGGAGTTTTTATGGCTGCAATGGAAGATCGACATTATTGTGGGAAATGCGGTTATACACTTGTATTTAACAAACCAGAAGACAAGTAAAATCGAAAATGTATGATTACTTAATTAAAAAAACGTCATAAATACAAAAATACTATTTGTTTTTACAATACCTTTGTAACAGTTCGTAACTTTTAAAGATTTGTAAAGATACATTTTAGTAAATAGCTAAAAATTAATTACTCAAAAGATTGGTAATTATTAAAGTTAAAAGCTGTTCTAAAAATTATTTATTTTTCTGCTTTACATTGTGCTAATATACATCTTCTATTCACACACATAAACATATAAATATAAATATTATATTTATCATTAATATTCATACTTATATATATTTGGGCGTGTATATTTATATACAAAGAATATATTAAAAATGTAACTTAATTTAACTTAACATTTTATACGAAAAAAATTTTATATATAATATTCTACAAATATTCAAATAATACAAATGAATAAATTTAAATCACATTTCTTGTAGATTATAAATAATTTACATGCGTATTGTTGCGCATTTGAAGTTATCAGCAATCATCACAGCGTACTTGTTTATCTAATTATGTTCTATGCAAGTACAACATTGTATAACATTGGTATCATTAAGTACACTTAATTTTTATTAATAATTATAATTTTTACTTATATTTCGTACTGATACTCACGTTATTTTTCTCAGGATATTTTACATTTCTGAATGACTTCGCTGTTCTGGTCGCGAATTGAAGCTTTTTACACTCGGTTTTAAGACCGAAAACATTTTTTCTGTTGCAGTAGGGTGTATACTCATTTGCAATTCCGTTAACGATTCTTCTGTCTTTAGAATCAAATGAAATAATTTGATCAATTCATGTAATATATAAAACAATAATTTTATAAAAATTAAACTGAATGTTTTACTTGTCTAAGTAACTGTGCAGCAGTATGAAGTACTCTTTGCCATTTTCTCATTTCTACATTATGCAAACTTTCTTGCTGTTGTAATAAATGGATCCAATCTTCTTCAGTCTTTGGAGTATTTCTAAAAATTAAACAATGTAAAATGTTTTACAAATATACCTCACATCACACGTGCCGAATATATAATACATACTTTAATACATGTAAATCCATGATTGTATAGGCTGCAGCTTCTTCTAAACCCCATAATTTATAGTATAATAGACCATTGATTACCATCAAACATAAGACAGCAATTAAAAGCATTGAACTAATTATCATACTGGAATCACCTCGAGCCCCGGACACTATATATTAAAGATATATAAATTGTCGATATCCTTAAGTTATAATTATCAACAATTTGCAAATGTATATATTATAGTGGAATGTTATACCATTAATTTCATACCAGTATTATCATTAACATGTGGCAAATTCAAAGCGTTCTGTAAACTGGGAGACGTATGATCTGTAGAATGGGTTTGTAAAACAATACCAGGACCAGTAGCACGACGTCTTCTCCTTGCCTTCCTTTTCACTCCTCCACTTGCACCACTTTCTTCACATTCTATAGTTAATGCTTTTACTAAACTTGTAAAATATTCTTCTACTCCAGCCCAACAGTTTTTCTCAATAACACCTGTTTTTTTATTATTTAAAGTATGTATTCCAAGTTTATAAATGGAAACAAAATGTATTTATACGTATTACTTGCGGATACGAAAACATGACTTTATTTCAAATATTTACCTTTCACAAAACCCCATACACTCTTTTTGTACTTTATTTGAGCATAAATTGAAATACTTGTTTCATTTTCAGAAATGCTATTCATGCAGTAATGAATAAATACAGAAAAAGAGTCTGCATATGGAATTCCAGCATTTACACTTTCTACATCAATGCTGTATAAATGACCTGGTTTGCTACATGGTAACATTACCTAAAAATATATTAAATTTGTATATACGACAAAAATTCTTTAGATAATTAATAAATTATATTAGAGTAAAAGTATACTAAATATATATATATTTATATATATCTAATTAATAACTTTAATAAATTACTTGGGTTTCTGAAATATGACAAGTCCTTGGTCCAATAGCTTGAGAGAGTGCTATTGTAAATTGTAAACTTCTAACTTTCTGGCCTGTTTGCACATTTTGCGTCCACGCTGACTGTACTAAATCTTTACAATAGTATTTTTATTTTAATAATAATTAAGTCATAAGCAGAATGTTTTAATTAATTAAATTAACAAATTATTTGATGTAAAAATGTACTGTATCTTACCAGTAGTTTTGCGAGCAGTTTGAAAATCTAAGTAAAACTTTGAATTTGTAAACAACAAAGTAAACAAGTGATCGATATGAACGGGAAATATAGCTTGGCTTATCTGACGACCTTCGTGTAATGAAGTACATACTACATTACTGCGGACGCTTGATTTCACTGTAAATACAATATTATAAACTGTTACATACACCACACAACAAATACAAAAGTAAAATGTTTAATCTGTTCCTTACAATTTAATTAAACAATTACATGACATAACATACAGAAAATGATATTTTGGAGGGAAAACATTTTATGAAAATAAAAATTTCATAAAACTAAGAAAATAGTAATATTTAATACGTACATGCATGCTTTTCAGCTTCACTTTCTGTTGTATCACTTAGATCTGTTGCATCAATAATAGGATTTGATCGAGGAAGATGGTGAACTTCAGGTTTGGATTCAATAATTGCATCCATTGTTCCAGATATTGGGTGGTCCATATTATTATTTTCTACCTTTAATTGAAAATACATAATAGATAAACAAAATGAAAATTAAAGAATGCTAAAAATAAAAGTTGTATATTTTGTAAGTTCATATTAAATTACCTCTGAAAATGATTCAACAGATAACCTTGTAGACAATTTTTCATCATCAACTGGGGGTAATGGTGGGACATAGTCTTCATCATCAGATGTTAAACCCAATTCATCTCCATAACAAGAATGTACAAGTTGCCACATTTCAGCTGCATTCATTGACTAAAACATTAAGTATTATGTTTAGAAGTATCATTTAATTATGGTATTACTTTGTTATACATTTTTTATATTCTACTTGATGATTATAAGTTTTATAATAAAATTGCAATGACAACATAGGAAATAAATTTCAGATATAAATATGTTATTGATCAATTAACTGTAACTATAACTTTTAGAAATTCATTGTATGATTAAAAACTTCGTAAATCATAACACAATAAACAAACATTGTGCTCTATCTTTGAAATTTAATGTAAAAGTAATACATAAATTATAAAATATAAATTATGATGTTTTCTGTCACTGAAGTAATACTTTGTAATGTTAGGAAACATTTTGCGTGATTCCCATACCTCACCAATAAGAGCATTTTGCCAGACACGAAATAACATTACATATGTTTTATCTCTTGCTCCAAATGATGTCAAAAAAAACTTATCAGTGGCAGTGCATATTAAAATTGCATTAGGAATAACAAGTGCAGTTTTCTCTTTGGTAATAGATGTAACATCCTTCCAGCGTAGACATACTAAAGTTTCCCAACTGAAGATATTTGCATAAAAGCATACATAATTTTGAGAAACATAAAGCCTACCATGAACTAATATTTCACGTTGCAGTGCACACGAATAGTCTGAAAATCATGTATTCTTAATTTACATTTATTCTTATATTAATTGCATATTTCTAATTTAATTTAATTTTATCCGTGCTATTAAATATAACAAATATTTTATCTTCTATTTTATTAAATAAATATTTCATTGAATTCTAACAATTACCAAAATATGTGTTTATCAAACCTAGAAAACAATTAATTAACCTTTGCTCAGCGGTCTCCGGGTCTACTCAGACCTAGCCTATAAACTACTTATTGGTCTTACACTGAAGCTTGCGTCGTTTCGGCAATTTCACTGCGCGGCACGTTTGTTGTTGTCGTCTTGTTTATATTATTGAAAACAAAACACCATCCTATAGTAATAAAGTGAAACGTGTGCGTTTGAGAAGTACGTTTAAAAAAAGTTAGTAGGAAATGTAACAATAAGTAAAATAAACATGTTTGTAATTGTTGAAAAAAATTTTAGTAAAAATATATGAATTAGTAACTGTTAGCAATATTTAATGTCATTTATGTTTAATTATTAGGAATAAATATTACTTCTTCATTCTTTTTCCTCTTTTTATTTAATATGATTACTGTGAAAAAAAGAAAAAGAATTTACATATAAAATTTTTTCTAATTTCAGTACTTCAGAGTCTTTTAATGCATTCATTTCAAGCAGTTTTATTATAATCCAAATGAACTACGAAATTTTAACTAAGAGAACATTTAGCAAAAAATGCAATAATTCAGAAATGTAGTATACATGTATTATATGCGTCCAAATGGACCCAGAGTCCGCCATTTGGTTCTAGGACGCTATGTTGCACGATTGTTAAGCAATCCATCATCTGCAGATTAATTACTTACCAACGACTAATCTCTCATCATCTGGTACATCCTTAAAAATTCTTTTAAAATCTTCCGATCTAGACTTATAGGTTGGATATAGAACATTATACCAAGATGATTTCTTTTTACTTCGTTCACTTCCACGTGTTTCCTTTTTTCCTTCATGCGAACTTTTTACTGCTTGAGAAGAATCTGATGATTTATTTGCTACATCTTGCTGCTAAATATAAACATTAAAAATATTTTATAAACTAAAGTTTAGTTTTATTCAATTTGTTTATTACAATTTTATAAGAAAGAAAATAATAGAATCTTACATGTATTTCATCCAGTTTATTGGCATTATTATGTTCTTTGGGAATTGGATCATGAACTGTTTTTGAATGATCTCGCTTAGAGCGTACTTTTGGACTAAGACGTGGAGACAAATTTGGACTTGAAACTGGACTACCTCGCTCTACAGTTGCTGCAGTAACTGCTTCTTGAACATTGTCTGATACATTATTTTCCACATTTGTTGTTGAATTTTGATTTTCCAGTCCAGTGGAACTTACATTGTTCATAACTTCACGGCTAGATATTAATAAATCTTCCACTGACTTATTCCTGTTGCACAGAATATTGCAAATCATTCAAAATAAAAATATGTTGAAACAGCTGTTTTAAAAGATCAGTAAATAATGACACATCATAGGGTAATGAAGTTAATATTAGATATTAATATTTTAACAAATTATTTACTATAAAATTACGTACATGGTTGGATATTTTTGAATTGATTCCACTTCAAAGTACATAATAATTTTATAGTACAATTGTACAATTGAATTTGTCACAGCTTTATAATGTACACTTGATTAGACTAAAGAATGACAATAATACAATGTTCCGTAATGATTATCAATAATATAATACACTACTTTTACTGTAAATACATTTTGAAAACGCACTTTGTATACGATGTTCGCAAAATGTGTAATCGTTGCAGTAGCGACAATCCATTTCAAGTAAAAGTTTCAACTATCATTAGAACCCACGACAGTTGATATAGTTTCCACAAAATTATGCTGCTGTTATGATTTTTATAATCATTAGTATTACACTTCCTTATCAAAATTTTTATCAATGCAAAGTCACTGTTTAAAATGAAACAAAAAACAGTGACGATCTTAAAAATGTTCCACCATATTGAATTGATCGATCCTTGTCTAACACTGACAAAAAGGGAATAAAATTTTCAAACATTGTTATGAATACATTTTTCTGAACGATATGCAACATTTGATATTGTAAAATATAAAAATTTTGTTTTCAAATTCGCATGTAATCTTGACATATAAATGTAATTTTAACGAATATAATTTGTATAGTGCAATCTTCAGAATAGAGTATATATATTTAATGCGAAATTTTCAATGGAATCAGTATCATTCTCATGAACAGTATAAATCTGTGGTGTGTCACATATTGCATCTTATAAATTGAATTCTATGTATCAATTAAAAAGAAAGATATGAAATTATGAGAACACGTGATATTTGAAATTAAAAAATTTGTTACTTGTAATATTAGCGTACCATATTGGTATTGTTATAATAGTTGAAAATAATCTGTAAATTTATGAAATTGATAGTAAGCACAAAGTCGTTAACGTCAAATTCGTTCGTTAAAGTCAAATAAACATATGTGAAAAGGAGGTTCTATAAAATTTCACCTGTTTATCAAGACTGAACGACTGTTTTCATTATCAATTTTTATTAAGTTTAGGAATTTTAAGTGATATTTAATTATGGAATTCAAACGACCTGATCGTCAAAGTCGGTGCACGTGGAAACCAAATGCAACAAATTCACCACATACGTGTAAAATGGAGTAAGTCCATAGAAGAAAATATTAATTGATTAAATAAACTTGAAACTAAAAATTAAATCATTTTTGAAGTTGTTAATATTACACAAGTTCATAATATGGAAAGATTTTAGATTATAATAAAAGTTTAAAATCTGCAAACAGCTTTGGATCGTAGAAAATCTCTGCAATAATGTTGTCAGATAATAATTCTGTAATATAAGGAACATTTTATATTGTCTTTTATATTGGCATGTATGCAGCTAATATTCATGATAGAAATGATGTCAGGGAGACAGTGCGATTTAAAATAAGAAAAAATAATGAGTAATAAAATTGTGTTGGAGACTTTGTATTTAAGAAAATAAGTATTTGAAAATATTTCTTTTTACTTAATTTATATTATAATGACTATTTCAGATATGCTGATCGTAACAAGATAATGCCTGATATTTTAACCACTATTGGTAAAACTCCACTTATAAAATTGAATAATATTCCTAAAACTTATGGAATTAAATGTGAAATGTGTTAGTATTAATATTATTTGTTTAACAAATTACTTATGACAATATAATAAATAATATATGAGTTTGATTTCAGATGTAAAATGTGAATTTTTCAATCCTGGTGGATCTGTTAAGGACAGGATTGCATATAGAATGATTCAAGATGCAGAAGAGAAAGGTCTTCTAAAACCAGGGTATACCATTATTGAACCTACAAGTGGTAATACAGGAATTGGTTTAGCAATGGCTGCTGCAATTAAAGGATATAGATGTATTATTGTTATGCCAGAAAAAATGTCAGAAGAAAAAGTGTCTACTCTTCGTGCATTTGGTGCTGAAATTGTTAGAACACCAACAGAAGCAATTTGGAATAGTCCAGAGTCACATATTAGTGTTGCACAAAAAATACAGAGTGAAACACCAAACAGTATCATCCTAGATCAGGTAATACTTTATACATATAAATATTTGTTTTTATTTTTTATTATTTCATATTATGTTTTTAGTACACTAACCCTGGGAATCCACTAGCTCATTATGATCAAACTGCTACTGAAATTTGGGAACAATGCGAAGGAAAGGTAGATTATGTAATAATTGGTGCAGGTACAGGTGGTACAGTGAGTGGTGTTGGACGAAAATTGAAAGAATTATCACCAGATATAAAAATTATTGCTGTGGATCCCAAAGGAAGTATTTTAAATCCAGCAAAACAATCTGAAGATGAAATTGGTTTTTACGAAGTAGAAGGAATTGGGTAAATATTGTTTTTTGATTACATTTGACATACATTTTTACATTAGATTTAAAATAACTAGTAAATTGTTTTAGCTATGACTTTATACCTACAGTGTTAGATCGTAATGTAATTGATGAATGGATAGAGACTGAGGATAATGAATCATTTAATGCTGCCAGAATGCTTGTACGTCAGGAGGGTTTACTATGTGGTGGTAGTAGTGGTTCTGCACTTGTAGGTGGTCTTAAAATAGCTAAAAATCTTTCTGAAGGAAAACGTGTTGTTATGATTTTACCTGATGGAATACGAAATTACTTGACTAAATTTGTATCTGATCATTGGATGGAAGTTAGGGGATTTTTGGTAACCTATTATTTCGTTCTACATGTACTACATTTTTTTCTACAAATCCGAATAATATATTGTTTATAATAAATTACAGCCACTCGAGTGTAACAATGAGATGAACAAATGGTGGTGGAATATGCCAGTTTCAAATTTGTCTTTTGATAAACCGCTTTTATTAAAGGAAAACACAGTAACATGTCGTGAAGCTACTCATATTTTTGAAGACAAAAAGTCTCAACCATTAGTTATTAGTGACGACAATGTACATGTAAAAGGTGTTATTATCCCGAATAAACTCATGTCGAGTTTAATTTCTGGTACAGTAAAACACACAGATTTTGTAGAGAAGACTATGATCAAGCATTATGTTAAAGTTAAACCTTCTGCAACTATTGGTCTGTTATCACGTATTCTTGAAAAGGAATCATACGCGATTATTTTAGATGATGAACGTAATGATGCTTTTGTTGGGATTGTAAATCAGTTTCATATTCTGAATTTTATTGCCAAAAACGATAAAGTAACATCTAATAATATAAGTTAAGTTTTAGAAATCAATATACAATCTAAGATATTATAAGATTTATATTAGTTTACTTTTATATACTATTTTACCTATTTCCTCAATTTTTTATTACATTTGTTATTAGTAGAAAAAATAATGTTATACGAGATCTTACATGTTAAACAAAGATTCAAATATCAAACACAGTACAAATATATACTTTAAGATATAGCCGCAGAATGGGTGATATTTACCATATTTAACTGAGGTAATATTATGTGAATCTTGAATTATACAAGTTATGAAAATTGCATTTATCTTTTTTAGTGTAATTTATTGTGATTATATACATTTATAATACATTTTTATTTAAAATCTCATTGATATAATACATTTGTATTGTTCAATTGTAATTGTTTATATAAATAAAATTTTACAGTTAAGCATGTATTCGCAAAATCTTACACTGAAAAATATCTTTTGTATCTTATTATTACTAGAAAATCATGTACTTTATAATCTTATAGCTCTTTTATAATACACATACATTTAACTTTTATTTTGTCTATATTAAATCAGATTTATTAATATTAAATTCTTTGCACTTGTACATGAAATTTGCAACTTGGTAATGTAGCGATTTCTGCATTAACAGTACTAATAATTCCAAGATTTGCTAAACTACCTCTTAAAAGTCCACAAGTAAATGCTAATAATCTTGGACTTTCTTGAAGATATTGCTTATTATTACTAGTACCTATTTTATCTAATAATCTAAATGAGTTATCTTGTAATACATATACACCATGGTGATTTGTTCGTAAATTATCAATTTGTTTATGATAAAGACTGGACCAAAAATCAGTACAGATAAACTTTATCATATCCAATTCATCTTTAAATCGATTCCATTCCCTTGTCAATCGTTCAATAATTCTGTATCCAACACTGAATCCCATCCATTCAAGTCGAGATAGTTCTTCTTCCCCTTCCTTTATATTTCAAATGATATAAGTCAGTATAATTCATTACCAATGTTAATGTTTAACAAAAAGACAAATATTATGAACCCTTTCAAGATTTAATTTAATAATTACCTTATTTTTACATGTTTTACTTAGAGCATAGTTGACCATCTCAGTGTGTAAATATTCAAAAAGACATTCATCAGCTTCTCCAGAATTATGAGAACTATTTTTCGCATCAATTATTTGTTGTCTCATGTTATCTTTAATAAAATTATAAATGTACACAACTCTTAGAAGATCAGTACAAATAATAAATAAATTACTATAAAACTATTGCAAAAAAGAAAAGATAATTTATCTTCACTTGATTACTTCTTAAACAATATGACATTATCAGACACTGTTTCTAACCTTTTCTTTCATAGTTACATTAAGACAGAAACTAATATAATAAGCAACATATTTTAGCAGGTACCTGGCTGTGACGAATGTGTCTATGTGTTTACTATCCTCTTTTTCAATGAAATTCAAATGTATTGATAAATAAAACAGTTTTTTCTTCGTCAGATTTAATTATTTTCGTCAGTCAACTCTAATAACGTTTGATGTAAACTTACCTTATATTTATGTCAACACAGTATAGTGGTTGGAGAGAGAGAGTGCCATCTTGCACAAAAACAGCGAACTATGATTGAACTTTGATCGATGATAAGTTACCATAAAGTATTCGTGGTACATTCAAGTATAAATCTGGTTTCTGTACGTTGGCATGCATCAGACATAATTTAAAATTTATTTTTCTCGTACTCCGATGTAATTTGATGCATATTATAGTAAATTGAGCCAATAAAATCAATATTAACTGAATATTCACGAAAATAGAATAAGTGGCGCCATCTCTCCGGCGAACAGGGTGAACTACACGTTTTTGAAACTGTAGTTTCATTAGTTCCTCCATTCTGCCGCTAGATGGAGCTACGTGTATCGTTTCGGCGCAATTCAATTAATATAGTTGATTTTATTAGCTTAATTGACTATAATATGAATCGAATTATATCAGAGTGCAAGACCAATTAACTTCGAAATGTTTTGACATTACCAAACTATTATCAATTTTTAACTATTCTTAAGCTAATCCTAATTAGCCTAAGGGTTACTGTCTTATGTGCCGCCATCTAGCGGTAGAAGACGAGAACTATTTAAAGTACAGTTTCAAAAGTGCGTAGTTCACCCTGTTCGCCGGAGAGATGGCGCCACTTGTTCCATTTTCGTAAAAATTCAATTAATATCGATTTTATTGATTAATATGCTATATATTTATCATATATTTATTAATATTATTTTATGCTGTTTGCAACACACATATCTTCTTTTACAAAAAAGAGCTTATTCGCAAAATTTGGTCGATATCGGAGCATGACGGTATTCCGAAGTTCCGACCAATTTTCAATTTCGCTAGTTCCGCTATTCACCGATAGATGGCACCAGTTGTATCGTTTCCAACCGATTTCGATTAATATTGATATTTTCAAATAATTAATGATGATATTGATCATGTTGCGCCGAAATTCGATACTAATTTCCTTCCAAATGTTATTAAAGTGTTAACAGTTCGGACAAATCAGTAAGTAGAAAAATTGTAGTATTGTATTTAGTTCTATTAATTCTCATCATTCACCACTAGATGGCTACGTATTTTAAGGCCCACAAATTTAATTTGCGTGTACAATGCATCCAGCTCATTAAAACAATGCTTTATTTTACAAAAAAACGCAATACTTTGTTTTAATAGATTTGGCTGCAGATGGTGCCAATAATACTGTTTCCATCTAATGCGAACGAAAATATATATTTTAAAATTCATATATGGATGATGTTCTTTAATAATTTATATGTATACATATACAGATGTATATACATTGTTTGAACAATACTTAGTAATGTAATTTAAAAAATAATATTTTCAAATTTAGGAGTAACCGAGTTTACCAGGCCTTTCGAGCTCTAATGACGGCTCTGTAATATTTAGCTTAACAAGCTTCGCAAGAAAATATCTACGCGTCATTAAACTACGACGCTCGTGCGATTGAAAAGAAAATTATTCTGTAAGCCGATTATTTCTATCACGATATCAGCCAATAATTTCGAATTATAACAACCACGCGAATACTATCATTCTGGCTGACATCTGTTGAGAGCGTATACGCATGTGACATTGCGCATGCGTACCTTTCTATTCCGTATAAATAGCGGCGGTGAAAGTTTACGCGGCCAGTTCTGTGCGAGAGAGCGTCGCACTCTCATTTGAAACGCGAGTAGCTTGACGGCACTTTACACAAACGAGTCATTGACTCTGCGCGCATTGACATTTTCCTGGCTAATTAATTACTTGCGGTCTTATCAAACTCCGACGTTCAACCGATATCTCGTTCGAGTCGAAGGAGGTTAAAGGTGTAGCAAGAAGCGAAATGCCAGCCGACGTAGCGATGCACACAAACTTCCTGCAATTTAATCAGTCGAGCTTGAAGGACTCGAACGTGGATTCCTGTTGGAACACGGAGAACATGAGCGGCTATATGACCTTGGTGGGCCCCAACGGTCATCGTCAGGGCGTTCAAGTGAAGGTCTACCGGACGAGCGTCGAGCATTTTGCCGTAATTTATCCTCAGAAGAAGGTGTGCAGGCCACTGGGCGTGTTGAACCTGAGGAACACGATGATCGAGCGTTACGGAGACGAGGGATTCCTCGTCAGACAGAAAGGTTTCGATTCACCGATTGCGTTGACCTTTCTCATGGAAAACAAGAAAGAACTCGATTACTGGATAATGGCCTTCACCGCGAGAACGAGTCCGTTGATGCACCAGAGTAGCCTGCCAATCGTCGAGGAGGAAGAGATTTAAGGATGATCCTGGACACAGCCAGCGCGTCGCGACGTCTCCTCGTTCGCGACTAGTGGCCGAAAGCCAAACGATCGATTCTCCGGCGATCTCGGAGAGCACTCGAAAGGAAAAGTATTACCGTTTAATTCCTGCCTTCTTGATCCAACGTCTCCATCTTCCTGTGTGCGAGATCCGTTTATTTTTCGAGAACCACTTGTCTGAGTTCGAGAAGCGTCCACCTGACAAAGACATTATTAACCGTGATACGGCCATTTGTGCGAATCGGCTCCACCCGATTTATTGGAAACAAATCGAGTGATCAGATCATCACCGGGTGTTATCGGCGTTCAGGGAGGCCATGTTGTCACTAGGCTCCAGCAGCTAGCAGCATCATCGATCCTAGCCAGCTATGACCAATCGCAGCAGCCTTCCTTCTAGCCGGCGCGCCGTTGGAAGCTGAAGTGAGACACGGTGATATCAGGGAGAATCAAAGTCTGTAAGATGGAAAAACGAGAAAGGAGAACACGCGAGTGTGGAAGAAGGAGGAGGAGAAGGAGGAGTAGGAGGAGGAGGTCAACGTTTCGCTTATGGGGCTACCTACGCGAGTCGACTGTGCACTGGTGATTCTCCTCTTTCCGGCGAAAATAACCGTTAACTTTGACCTGGCAACTGCCAACTACCGCGTATAGGCTCTGATTACTAGTTAAAACGAGCGTCCTGGTGATTCAGCCGACTGAGGGGAGGATTCGTTTGACTAACCCTTCGATGTTACCTTGAACGGGTCTTGAAGGACGTTCCGATCGAACCTGATCTCGGCGAATCTTTACTATCGAGATTTTATGTATCATCGATTGATTAATATTTCGATACAGTCGTAACCCGATTTACGTTTTGTACTTATGTCGTTTATATTGGCAACACGATTGGCGTTACATAGTATTATGTAAAACAGTCCACGTGGAATAGGTTGCATATGTTTGATGGTTAATTATATACTTTTATTGTGTATCTATCTGAAAATAAATCAGATGCGTAAGTGCGGGTACGGCTGTAAATTGTATCAACACGAATTTTCGTACGCTACATAATCCTTGGTTAAAAAGAAAAAGATAACGAGTAATTATTTCAAGTGTAATTTGGGAAAGCACAATCAAGACTTGTAATTATCTTGGTAATTACGTTGCCGTTTGTATAACGAAATATCTATTGGCCGTATGAAGCGGCCTTCAGACAATTTTTCCTAACTTTTTGTTTCGATATAAGTACTTATCCGAGAAAAGGATCAGCTACGTTTATCGTTGATTGTATTACTTATTGATGCAATTAAATCGTGGTTAAAATAATCTGATACTCTGAATCGTTTAAAATAGCTGCATTTCGAAATGAGTCACGTGTTGAGATTAATTCAGCGGCAGCCAATTAACGATACATATCAATTGATCCGATGATCGTTCATTTATCGTGAATTAATGCATACGAGGAAAATTTATTTGTTTTGTACTTTGAATGCCGATTATGAATCACCAATATCGAATTTGAGTACTGATTTTATAACGATAGACAAATTATAGATAAAAATCTTGAGCTTTATTAAAAGAATAATTTTGTTTTCAAAACGAGTAATAATAATCAAAGCTGATTATTGAAGTAGTTAATTGTTTTATTTTATTATGTTCTTAACTTACAAATTGACTTAATTTATTTCGTAAACATTATATTGTACCACAAAATTTATAAACTATAATTTATAATATTCCAACGCACAATTTTTCGTACGCACATACAATTTCATTTTTGTTAGATGAACTTTTAACTAAAAATATTGTAACGTTGCGTTTAAAGTCCTTCGCATTTTAAAATATTCAAGTTAAGAAATTTCTAAATGCAAAGGTTTGAAATTTTCAAATTGGTTACCTATTAATGGCCGCAAGTGCACATAACAACTTTCTACTTCAGTATTCATTTTATTTCTGACTGATTATTGCCAAGAGTCTCGGTAATCTCTTTCCATATACAACTGAAAATAAACATTACGCGAGCCATTCCATAAAATACGTGGTTGTCAAAGCGTTAACATCGAACCAAGATCCGATTCAATTGACTATACACACATCGAGTGTTCGTTTTTCTTGTTGCACCTGGAACGAAACGATACACCGTCTGATGAATACAAACTTTTATAACTTTTCCTCGGACACGTTACATAAACGATAAAACATTTCTCGTAATGTGTACGCGCAATTGTGCGCATGCGCAAGCAATACGGTGCGTTTACACTGAACGAGCGAATTTCCTTATTCTCGACCATAGACTAACGAATATATAAATACATATAATTCTGTAATCACTGGCATAAGTCTATGTTCTCGAAAAAGTTGAAGCATGAAAGGAAAGAACAGTTTATTCGCTCACTGTAAACGTATCTTAGCACGTCTGACATCATCGATCGATAAATCGATGGGAACCGAAATGTAAATCGATATCGTTTCGCACCGTTGATGTAACAATTATCATTTTCTGGTAAATTTTAAGATTGTCTGTGATATTACGTAGACGATGGCGTCATAGTTGCAATGGCTTCATAGTACTGTGTACACCGCGTTTCGTTAACGAATGACGTGCAGGCAAAATAAAGATGAACAAAATTGTAGCGATTCTCGAAAGTCAGTCGCCGTCTGATACGTGTTTGATTTTCGATTTCTTTATTGTACTTCGATAGATATCGATTCGAGAACTCGTCGCGATTCAGCTCACAATAAACGACGACACTGTCATTGTCCTTTATGTTCGTCTCGTACGTTATTAAAACAGCGTTAACTAGGTTAAGTTTTCTTTTTTTTTCCTTTTGTAAATATTAGATAAGTAACGAATGTATGGTTACGAGTGATTGTCAAGCTTACCATTTATATGAACAAGTGAGAATGTAATTATTCATATGTAGCAATGTTCACTTAATTGTCATCAGCGTTTTCATTATTTATCACCTATTAACGAGTTACCAAAATGAGTAAAATAAATTTTGTTTACTTTATATACGAATATTTTTTTATTACACAAATCCATTTCCTGAACCGGTTCCTTGTTCAACTCTTGAACTGTAGTGGTTACATTAGTTATAATCCATATGAAAATTAATAAAAGTGGGTATTAAAATTTCTAATTTCATTTAAAAATTTATTTAAATATTGAACTACTTTAATCGATTAGAAAAAAAAAAAATAATAATCTCTGTTGCAATTACAACAAATCAGGAACAAATATTCACTGTTCAACAGTGACGTACAATAATTAACGATTATTTTTTATGCATACATAAGGTCATCGATATTATTTTAAAGCGATACCATATGTTTTCACAATAAACTAAACAGATATAAAAAAGAAACGAATGTTGTTTTTCTGCAATGTACATTACAAAATGCCTGATACGAGAAATCTAGGAAAACGGATTAGAACTGATTATTCGCGAGGCGTATTTTTTTTTATATGCAGCTTGAATCTTTATCATTTTTTACGAGCTTTATATCAAATTTATTTTGCAACTTGAAATCGAGAAGTAAACAGTACATAGTATCATTGAATTGTTTTTATTCGCTTCTTTGCTCAAGATTCTTTTGTTTTACTCCAAGCTAGCAAAACATGTAATTTTCTGTTAAAAATAATACCGATAATCATGAGAACTTGGGAACCGTGGCCTTCGGTTAAATGACCTTTGCTGAACAACTTTTGTTCATGTTGTTCTCGTTTTTTCATGGCCAAACGTTGCAGTGACATGCAACCTTATACTTTTACTCTGTGTTACGTGCAATAATATTGCATCCTTTATTTCAACAATTTTTTTTATTTGTAATATTGGAAATGTTTTAGAGATCAAGAGTGATTAATGTAATGGTATCATGACAAATGTTCATTATTATTACTACAGAAAGAAATGTGATACTTGCAACATCCATAGGGAAAAAGTACTGACGTAGGTCCTGACAAAAAGAAACTGGTAAACAAATGTGTAATAAATAGTAGATATTTAGTAATCAATGTCACGAACTGGTACAATCCTTATCGCTGATTACTAGACATTGCAAATATGTACGTCACAACGAATATATCTCTGCCTAGAAACAAATGTGCAGACAAGGCTGTTGGTTTGTAAAGTTTGTACTGATAGATTCAAGTGGACAGTTTTTATCTAATTACACGTTCTTTAATCAGTATTAAATACACAATCAGCGGAAAATAATCACTGTCTAATCTAAAGCTCTAAATTGTTAGAACCTAGTTTGAAATAATAAGTACTATTTCCTACAGTATTAAAATTTTACAATTTTTTAATTTCGTCCAAAGCTCAGTTCAAAATTTCAAAAATTCAAAATATCAATAACTCGAAAATTCGAAAATTAAAAATGTCAAAATTCCAAAATTCAAAATTCCAAAAATTTCAAAATTCAAAAATTCAAAAATTCAAAATTTCAAAATTCAAAAATTTTTAATTTCAAAATTCTAAAAATACCAAAATTCCAATATTTCAGAATGCTATGAAATTGACAATTTTTCGATTCGGAATTCAAATATAATCACCTAACAGTCTTAAGTATTGTTCGATTTTGTGACGTGTTATCAGGTCGAAATAAACAGGTCGCATCTGGAGTATGATAAGAATTGAGTGTTTTCAGTTAGCGAGCATTGAAATATCTTGACACAAGGATTTTGCTAATGTAAGTATGTCTTCGCACGGCGTTGATAAATGCATAGCCTGAATCATGGCACCGTGTTTAACTCGATAAATAAAAAGATTCGAAACATTTTACGAAAATTCAAATGTCATTCGCGTATGGTTAACGTGGCGGAACACGTCGAGAGAATTCGAAGCATCTGCAGGATACACCTTCGTCAGGAGCGTAGTTCTCCTTTTGTAGGTAAAATTGTAACGGTTTTCGCGCATCTGCAGAGCCTTGAGATGAAAAGGAAAACAGCCTTTATATATCTAGAGCCGACAGTATTGTCGACACAACTGATAGAAGGTTCAGTCGTATAAAATTGGCCGCGTGTGAAGCACAAAGGTGTACTCCGTGCATCTGGATGAACGATTCATTCGAATATCAGGAAACACGCAATTTAAACTTTAATTAGAATTGCGGAGAATAGTCAACACCTCATCACCAAACAGAATATTAAAATATTAAAAGAGCTATGTAATATTCGTAATAAAAGTTATATTGTACAACCTGTCCCTTTGCATAGGTTACAAATTTTATATTGTTTGTATTTGAATAATTTTAAGTTATTATACACTGGAATATTTTTGGTTAAAGAAAATGAAAATAATAATAAAGAAAATATTTTCTCGTCGTGTCAGTATTCGGTTAACTCATTTTCGCTGCGTCATGAACTAATAACTTATTCATTATGCTATACTGTTCAAAGTTTCCTTTTTTGTCGGTAATTAGCTCGAAGATCTTTAAAATCCGTAACGGTGTTTCGCATCAATACTAAAAAGTTATTTGACAAATGATTTGAATATCGGTACTACTTAATTGACGTAATTTTTATCTGCTTGATAAATTTTACAATTCAAGTACTGACGATAACGCGATAATTTTGGTCACTCATTCTTTGAACACTCCATTGTAACGTGTTCTCGCTGATAAAATCAATTTTAGATACCGCAGTTATCGTTGATCTTTTTCGTGCGATATTTTATACAGATTCCCCGATTGATAAATTCGTAATCTTAAGAAAAAGATACATTTCCATGTATCCTTCGTCGAGCTAAAAGAACCGTCGAGACGTTTCTGTAACGGTAAGAAAAAGAAAATGGTACAATAAAAATGTTAGGTCAAATGTTTGAAAGGTATCTAAAGTATTCGCTATATCAGAACATATTCTTCTTAAAGGCTTTCACGTCTTCAGATGCGTCGGTTCAGTGAATGCATGTGCGTATATACAACTTACGTCAACGATTTTTATCCAAGAGGACTACTTACGTAAAAGATACACGAGATAATGTTGCAAAGAAATGTATTATCTATAATCTTGCTACGAAACGGTGTAGTTCGAGGGTCGGAGGTCGGTGTCGCAAAATAGAAATGGTAAACAATGACCTGTATCGTGGGAAATAACGAAAGATCGATTGCACGTCGAAATAAGACAAACAAAACTGTTATTTCATATCACAGAAACATATTAGAAGATTGTTATTTGTCTTCTTGTGAACAGTAAATTCTATCAAGATATTTAACACTATTGGATAAAATACTAGTTCTATGCTGTGTATACCATAGTATTGTACTGTACTAAAAATTTAGAGAAACAAATAGATAATATAATTATTTTCCCTTGTCTAATCGAACACAAGAATCACGTCGTACAAACAATCGTCTTGGATAAATATTGTTTTCTACTGTTAACATTGACTCGCGGTAGACAGAAATGTCACTTCCGGGGACGTAATCGGCACATTCACGGTGTAATCACATTTCACGCACGAAGCACTGTATTTGCTCTTCTTTCCTTTCGAAGATAGTCGTAACACGTGGAACGAAAGCGTTGGTACGTTTTGGAATATTCCAAATTGCATTAAATCCGGCATTCGGAATCAACAACATGCTATTGTAACCTAAAATTTCGTATCGCGTTCTGAATCCTTCGAGTGTTCGCAAAATTGACATGGAACTATAGAATTAATACGCAAAGGTATAGATTAAATTATTTACTCTAAAATTCTGACGTACGTCAACCGTGTTTACAGCGATATTTCGTGAAAAACTTGTTTCAATTTGCGTTCTGCGTCTTTGGAAATCGAATCGAAAATGTAATATTGATAGGTTATTCGTCGCTATTATTTGCGCAATTACTGTTAGTAACAGTCAATCTAGGTTGGTAGCACTAACATATAGCGTGACGCGCTTCTCTTGAAGTTTTCCGGTAACTGTCTTTTTAAGATCAAAACGTAAATCGTAACATTTTTTCGATAAAAGCGAGACAGCTTGTTTAACGTTGTTTAATATCCTCTGCGGTATATAATAACTATGATATATTGTGAGCATAATCCGACGAGAGTTGATAAAGTTTAAAGGTGAAAGCTTGCACCGCAGCTACGTCGTTTATTAATAAAAATATTGCGGAGCTTTACGCTCTATAGCACTGACACGTGCGTAGGTGTTTCCAATATTCTGTGTTTATCACGTGTTTTTAATTAATGTAGCTCGTGTCACTTTTTAATCGACATATTCAGCCTCGTTTATACCTTGTAATGAATTTTCTCAATAAAATCAAATTATTTGTTTTTTATTTTTAGTAAGTTGCATCCGGTATTGTTCGTATTAATTCGATATTAACATTCGATATTAAGTCAGGATTTTTTATGTTCAAATAAAAGTCTAAATAATTCAAGCCTTCCTTTACAGTTTTAGACGGATAAGAAGATTTTGTTTTTTCGAAACCTTAAAGGTGACCTGACTCCTTAATAAGATCGTTCTCATTAAAGCGAATGACAAATCGATATAAAACTTTACACGTCAGCCAGACACGAATGACTCAAGGCGTTAAATAGAGTACCTGAATGAAAGAAAAAAGCCGATGCAATAAGCTTGCTTGTAGTATCTGGTTAGTGACGTAAATTCAATCACTCGTATATTTAATAATAACGTAACCTTAACCGACGATTAAACTTTCTTCGATAGTTCACCTGCTTCAATTTAAACACCAAGTTACTTTCGTTGGTCTAGTTTGCGGAAAGCAATTTTTTTTCTATGAATCAGCTTTTTTGTATGTGAACACTGATCTGCGGTATCGTCACGTTTGGCCTGCAAACTTTGTACTCGAATCAGTACACGTGCCTGCGAGAGCTGTTTGCATATGTATGAGCAAACATAACAGGAATAATTATAATCACTTTTTCTAACGTTAACGATAGGTTGTAAGAAATTATTTATATCTTGGAATTTTTAATGAATCGGTAAATTAATGAGATTAGTAATATGTATTTGCATATTTAACATTGAGTAACAATAATTATTTATTTTCTGTAAATAGACTTTTAGTCTAAATAAATTTATAAAATTATTTAGTATTAAGGACAAGTAGTTTCTGTTAAATGAGAAACTAATAATTCTTCCAAGTTAACAATAAACGAATCGAAGAATTAGTTTGTCTTCGGATAGCAGAAACAGAAAAAAATGTCGAACAGGGATATTTGACTTTTAAATACAAATGGTGATTCACGAATGGACTTTTAGAACGATATGTTGGACCTTTGCAGTCTGACTTTATTTATGTAGCGAATGTTTCAATGGCATTGTCCAAGAATGGAAAGATTGATGACCTCTGAGAACCAAGATATTTGAAGAAACCATTAGCCCTGATAGTTAATCAATCGTTCGATTGCTAGTTCGAAGATAATGCTGGAAAATAGACTGACTCAATGTAAATGCACAGTCATCCATCAGTAAACATACAATTTTATGAAACTGTCGGCTTAAAATCTTGTGTGCTAGATATATTTCCATTATTAGGATTTTTAGATTTTTAGATATTGGCAAATTTATAAATTTCTGAACCTCCAAATCTTCAAATCGGATGTTGTCAGTATAAATAATGGCGGATTGGTGTAAATTAATTGACGAATGCAAGGGAAGAAGGATGATGTTCTTCGAGCAGTTTGTCGGGGACTCTGGTCGTCATGGCGACCGGAAGGGTCTACGCTCTGTGGCGCTCTCGAGGTCGGCAAGGACGAGTCGTCGAGGGGTGCCAGCTACACTCGTTTCTTCCATTCGTCACATATTTGCAAGAGCCTCTCTCATTCCGACAAATGCAACACTTCGTATAATAATGTACCCTCTTGTGTCTAGTCTAGACGTTCCTATGTACCGAATAAATATCTACAAGAATTTGGACAATTGCAAATCCTAAACTTAGGAAATTTAGTTGGCTTAACTTGCAATTCTGAAAATAAAACAAGATGGAAATTTAGGGACTACTCGTCAATTCAGAAACGTACAAACATAGAAAAGTGAATGCTGTAATGCAAATACAGTTACGGTGTTAATTTTGTGGCATGTGTGTCGAAGAGCAACATGTTTTCCTGTGCGAACAAAAAGTTGCCTTAAAACAGCACTAATTCGGCGTTCAAAGTATGAGAACATCCCACGCTCTAAAATTAGTCATTTTTCCTATCGTGGGATGCGAATATCTTGCATAATGAGATTACTTATTGCACGAGATTTCCGTGCGAGTGTCTAACAACGAAACCGGAAGAAGAGCGAGTTTCACGTAAAACTGTTCATCTCTCACAATAGAAGGGTATACTTATTTATTTATGTGCATTTTGAAATTTATTTATGAAATTTTTAAATAGACAAGTTTAGAAGTTATTAAATTCCAGAATTTATAAAGTAAATGCAAATTTAAAAAATTATTCTGGAATTTAAAAGTTGATCATTCGCACACATGTGAATGTGTCAAATGGACGCATTTGGTAGGTTTTAGTGTTAAAGTTTTTTTTTCTGCTGCACAAACCGCAGTGTGACTCAAGATTATGTAATGCAATTTAGTTAAAGCGGTTTCACCAGGTTATATACCGGATTCACTTATAGAGTATTGTACAACACGGCCACAATATGGTATCTTCTCTTTTACGTAACTGTTCGCATTAATTGATTTTGATTTACGTATCTACATCGATATGCTACAGGGGGTCTGGTCTATAAAAGGTCAATTGGAATGACGATTTTAATATGCTCGAATAAGGTTGTGGAGAGACAAACAATAACCACGCGATATCCACTACAGGTTTCTAGTAAATTTCCATTTAATAACGATCGGCATTGAGACTTTATGAAAATATATTATTCTCTCTTGCGAAACTGTAGGCAGTGATATGTTTCTAACGAATTATTGTCGCACGAATGGCACCATAATACTGGATCCAGTCGCAAATACGTTGCGTGTCAAGTTCAGTTTATTATGCTCGAATGAGATTATGACAAGTAATTATATACTTGCGATGAAAACTTGAAAAGGCGTCTCCTGTTTAAATTCATCTTCGAAAGCGATTGGATGCAGGAAAATGTTTTAGATGGAAGTTATATGATTTCAGGCGAAACGTTATCTACTGAAAATATAGAGTATTTCTACGTGGACGTGGACGAGAGATATGAAGGTCAATTTTTATCTTTTAAGTGGAATTACCAGTTTTTTTATGCGCTGTTCTATGGAACTTGTTAGTCTTTACGCAGAAGTGTTATGTCACATTAATATTTGAATTGTAAAATTAGCTCAGGTTATACAGTCTCGTATACGAAAGTAATAAATTATTAAGTTGAAAAATTTCAAGATTCGAAAATGCATTTCAAATTTCAAATTTTCTGAATCGTCCAAATTTTCATACTGCTAATTTTCCCTACTGTTATCCATATGCTATTATCACAATCACTGTACATATACATACACCATAGTTAAGTAAATTGAAAAGCCTATTTCTTTCGCTGCGATCAACGCCTGCTCCTTTTACCTTATTTTACCGTTCAGTCGCACACTCAACCTTACAGTTTCATGGTATACATGGATTAGGTAACAGCACATAGGTAATGACGTCAATCGAAGGGCTAAATCGATAAAGCCGATTACGGTATCGTCATCGCTCTCTATTATTAATATTTGTTATATCAATGAAGCTTGTGATAGTATCAATGAAAAGATAAATTTATTATATCAATGAAAGCATAACAGTAAAAATAATAATTTGCAATAAAAATATCATTATTTATACTCTCTCCAATGTTCAGCTGAAAACCCTGATCAAATCCAGTATATGAGCGACTAATTTTCATATCCAATTAAAGCTACATGATTCAGGAAAAATGTATATGTATACTGCAGCGTATCTGGTTTCTCAAAGCAGTATCATTTTTCATACCTTTCATAATTAAAATTTAACGAGTATCATTAAAAAAAAACATCTCTTATCTGTCTATAGTCTAGATAGATGCTCGGAAAACATCAGTTATAAACAATAATTCTTCGTTTTCTTCGATATAAGTTTACTCGTTTCTGGATGCTCGCATGCGATATGAAGGCAACAAATTATCTGTTCTCCACCCATTCGTACACATGCAACGTAACAGAGCATAATCATATTGCTCTAATCAGGAAATGGCAGACTGCGTTTCGTGCATGAACGTTATACGATACATAAGTACTTTACTCTTCGATTTATTATTCTCAGTTTTACGTAATATAAAGACTTCAAGTAATCGTTATAATCAGATTAAAATAATTATTTGATAATTGTATTATAAAACTGAGATTTCCAACACTTTCGATTTTGGTGTCCTGACGATTTGCAAATTTTTGTGATTTAAAGTATTGAAAATTTATGAATTTATGAAATTTGAATTTTGTTAATTACAAACGTAAGAATTTCAAAACTATATAATATTCTTAACCTTATATCATTTTTTCATTATTTTGCTTGCAGCATCCCATACAATTGTTTCGATAGTTTCGTCACCGTTTATCTACTTTCACTACTCTGTGGATATTCCTCTGCATCATGCTTCTCGGAACTTCTATAGTTCGCCCTACTGTATAAACTTACAAGAATTCTCTTTGTCACGTACGTTCACATTTACATGTATCTAAAAATAACTTCTTTCATGTTCTCTTGTTTTACAGGTGTTCTTAATATTGTACATTATAGTAATATTATAATAAATATTATTGTATGATATTTTAAAAAATAACTTATTTCATTTCATTGGAATTATTGTGCACTGAAATGTTGTTGTGATATGTGCACATATCACAATAAATTACATACATATATGTCACATATATCATATTTAATAAGCAGTTTAATATAACATAATAGAATATATAATATAATATAATAGACATGGAAGTTACCGAGGTTCGATTTTAGTACGAAAGCTACAGAACATCTGAAATAGAGTGCACCACAGTTCAGGTCAAGCACTGCTCGCGTCACGACTGATTAGTGAATACGCAGTGCCGGCTTAACAGCTTTAGGAGCCCCGAGCATTTCAACAATTTTTTAAGCTTCTTTATATAAAGTGAATTTGAAATTTTGGCTTAGATTTTTGACAAACTGGCAGTTTCGTGATTTGAATATTTGAAAATTGAGGAATTTGGAGATTTGAGAATTTGACAATTTAAAATTTTGAGAATGTGGGAATTTCAAAATTTAGAAATTGGGAAATTTGGGGAATTTTAAAAATTTGGAGAATTAAGAAATTTAGTAATTTAGGAATTTGGGGATTTGAGGATTTGGGGATTTGGAAATTTGGGAATTTAAGAAATTATCAAATTTATTAAATTGAGAATTGATGATATAGAAATTTGGTCAGATGGAAATTTTAAAATTTGAGTGCTTGAAACAGGAAAGATCTACCATGCGCTAAACAGCTTATTTTCCTTATTGCTTGACCAGCACTGTGTATCCGAGTAAACTGTTGGTAAAACCAGTTAGGAACCAGATTAAAGGGGAAATGCCATTTGAAATACCGCTTAGCGGTGACGTGCTCCTGTTCACTATTACGTAGTATGTATTACTAAAAGAGTTTAATATCGATTTTCATTAATGTAATTGAGCGTGTCCTTTCGTTAACGAAGCATAAGCATGATCATGCGAGACACGTGTGGCGTTCATTCGTGAAACAATGCATGTATATACATAAAGTTTATATTATATTTTCATTCACTCAATTGTTAATAAAAATTCAAATTTTTTAGTATATACTTATTGACTACATTTATTGAAATTCTAAACTGATGCATATTTATATTATATCTATTGTGATATATAAAAATGATGAAAGTATAAATAATATTATAATTATCAATAATACTATAATAACAGCATTATGTTATATAGTAAAATTATGTCAGATAGTTCGTATATATAGACGTATCGAAAAGTTTGTCTTCGAAGTGAAGTAGAGAAATGGGTAGGGTGCCGGTCTCGTAATTCAAGGTTCATGAGTTCGAAACCAGTTAGTTTCACCAAAATAAAAAATCAGTACATAAAAAAGAAATTAGATGATACATAGTTTTAAGTTGATTTTTCTCTCTTCGCTTTACAGTGGTTGTGAATACCAGTAATTTAATTGAGTTATATTATAAAATTAATATAATTATAATTAAATTACAAGTCCTTAACATGTGTTGCCTGTGTATTGACTCATTTGATACATAGGTGTCAAGAGGACTGATAGCAACAACCAGACCGAAATAGGCTGCATTAATTCGGACTTAAACCTGGTACGAATTATAGAAGTGGCTTCGGGCACAACCTTTTTTTGTTCTTAATAATTTTTAATATTCCTAAAATATTATTATTAAAAATAAAATTAAATTCATTTTACGAAAAATTACATTTTTATTGTAATTTTTGACAAATTTTAAAGTGTAAATTTTAATTATATCTTAAATGCAAATTTGCTAATTTTTAAATGTACACTTGTTCATGTCAAGTATAATAAAGACCAAAAATAAATGAATTGATTATATAGAAATAATAAAGTTATTAATTATTATAATCTTTCTACTTCGTCGTGTACATACATACATATATTCATTTATTATTCCCATCTTCCTATCTGTATAAAAATATTTTGTAGCAGTTATCTTAATTAAAAGAATAAAAACTTATATCGAACATTTCTTATCAAATTATAATGAGAGTTTCTCCGTCTTGTTTTTTGAACTACGTCAACGAACACGCCCACAAAATTTGCAATCACCCATTTCTTATTTATTGCGGAATGCTATCTGTTTTTCTTTAAAGGGGGGTCAACGTATATACGCACGAATATTTAATAACGTCGATTAATTACATATTTGGAATGAAGTGTTAATCTCGAGACGATAAAGCTGATAAGCGATAATTAATTTTAGCTCGTCGACGAAAAAAGATACTTCATTATGTATATTCATATATGTATACCTATATTTTACTTCGCATATGATAATTCTTAATCACAATCATGTATTATCAACCATAAATATTAATTTCGTATTGTTACTTGTAATAAAAATGAAAAAATCTGAAACGAAAAAAAATAATCAACCGAAAAGTCTTTTGATGTAATTTTAATTAGCAAGGTATATATTTAATTACAACGACAGCATCGATTACAAATAAAGAAAGTTTTATCGAATGTGAAAGATAAAAGTCCATTACTTTCTGTTGTTTCACGTCTGTCCACGATTCCAAGAATGAATATTTTAACCGAAACACGTTTTATTTAAACTTCGCGCAACACGTGACTAATTTGATCGTTCACGAGTAAGCAAACGCGTGTTGCAAGAAACGGTGAAAACCCTATAAAATGTCTACTTCGAAAATATAGCGTCACGTTTCGCACGCCCACAATACCGAACGAGTTTCGTAACGCGTTGAATAATTTTGTAAAAGGGGTCAAGGATATATCGTGAACCTGTCGATGCATGACGCCCGCGCGAATTTCGTTGATTGTTCTTTTAATTAATTTTTGTTAACGTCTATAATAAGTGGAGAAATAGAAATCGGTTTCCGGCAAAAAATTAAACGAGACAAATGTACCCGTCTTATTTTAAAGAAAATGTAATTTAAGTAACGGAAGATGGAGAGAAATTCATTGGAAAGTACACGTCTAAAGAAATTTTCATTGTGAGCATCTTCTAATATTCGTTTCGTATTCTATGTCAATTAACATACCTAATGCTTATTAAAGAAAGTATTATACATGCTGAACACGTAAAGCATGACAGCTAGCTATCTTCATATACATTAAACTTGTTAATATATGAATACTGCACAACCAAATTAACAGGTTTGAAAGTTCACTTATTTGAATAAAATATAGTTCAAGAGATAAATTACGATGATTACGTACAAATCGGTCAGATATCAATTGTTAATAATTTAGCTCTTACTTGTTACTAGTTTTAATAATGTAAAATATCATAGTTTTGTTATAGGATGTATTGCAATTAAATGTATTTTATTTTTTTAATGGAATTAATGAGATTTCTAATAATGAAATCTAATGACTAGCGGTAAAGTTGTCACACGTGGACATCGAGTTGGAAAAAGAATTAATTCCGGATATGACTCATACAGAGCCGCTATAATTTGCATTTCAGTTCATCGTTTACTACTTGGTGCATAAAACTGTAACGTATTAATTCATTTCGTGCTGTAACAGGTTTTCTGCACCTGCGCATAAAAATTGCGAGAAGAATATTTTTAAAAGAAAGCTTAAAATTTTTATGTTTATTTATAAAAAAATATTATGTCGTGGTTTATATAAAAAAAATGTCAATGAACATTATTTAAATGAGATTTATAAGAAAATTCAAAACGGAATGAAATACTAATAAGGGTTTTTTTTTATTTGTATGTTATGTCACGCAATAATATGTTTACCATGTAACATCGTTCAGAATAATTTCATATCAGGAAATTGCTGAGATTCTATTTTGGTACGTATCAACAATTTAAATAAAACCACGATAAGTCTGTTCTGGATACGGCTGTTTATTAGTGTATATATAAAATAGAAGGTTTGATTACTGCAGATAAGTGGAAGAATCTAGCATACGATATTTATCAAAATATAATTATCCAATATTTCACGAACAACGTAGAAGATGAGAAATTGTTATTACCTTCATTTTGTGAACGGAACTGTAATTTTACAAGTCCGCGAAGTCAACGTTTAAACAATTCTCTGAAACAAATTCCTGGTCTGTTTTCAAAGCCAATAAACGCGAATTCACAATATTTGTTACGCTGAAAATCTTGCGAAACGAGAGCTATAATCGGAAACTGGTGAAATCAGCACAATTTCTAACAAACTACAGTTTCCAGCAGGTTAGGAATACGTATTTTCAAATCGTATTGTCAGTTAACGAAATACATATCACACAACGATTATTACGTATTAAAAATAACATACAATCGCTATTTGTCGAAAAATTATAAACTTTGAAATGATTAATTATGACATAATTAATCAAAAATATTCGGTACAAAAATTGTATGTGTATTAATAAGATTATTGAAGGTTAATAAAATATCACAATATTGATTATGAAATATCACAACATAGATTATTAAGACGTACACTTGTTATTTGTAAAAAGGTTATAAAATTTGTACCAGATAATAAACTGTTTAAATAATATATTGTTAATATTAGCGTTGAAATTTAAGTGCACGCAGGTCGTATATAATATTTAAAAGAGTGCATCTTAAAAGTCATGGATGATTCCTGGAAAAGAAGACGTCACGATCTTCTGTAATGTTTACCAGTAACAACAGAGATAAAATACGTAGAGTAGCTATTTATGAGCTTACTGCGCGATTCTACAAAAAAAAATTCGAATGAAGCGTCTAACTGTCTCGTGCTATACCACAATTGGCTTTGTTCCAGCAGATTTCGGGCGCAATTCATTGTTCTTACAATTCAGCGAACGGTATAAATATATCATTCATCTTACAGAAAATTTCATTTTAATGGTTAGATTAGGTTAGAATTCATTAATGCAGAGGAGATAATTCGCTACGATATAAAGGGAACAACATGATCATTACGCCGGGATACATATTTACACGAAGTCTATTCACCTCGGCATCCGTCCCTTTCTTTCGCGCCCACCGTTCGGTATTATTTTTACTTCAAACCAAAAGCAACTAAAATTAAATCAAAGTTAAAAGTGAGCATGGTAAGATAACTCTGACAAGAACGAGTTTTTATTGACAACAGCAAGATTAATTAATGAACGGTATCTACAACAATAAAATAATTGAAGTTCCTCGATCGATGAAAAAAAGTCAATCACAAAACGGTATTATGGAGAGTGTAATACATGTGTGTATACATGTGTGTAGATTAGCGATGGTCTCCGAAAGGTCAAGTGTTCTAGACATTTCAGACTCAAATTTATGAATTTACAAATTTACTAATATGATCAAAGTGTTAATAATAATATAAAATTTCAAGTTCTTATATCTTTTAAACGTTGAAATTAGATATCTATTAATGTGCACAAATGTCACAGTACTTACACTTCCATTCATTGTCCATCATTGAGCCATGAGTTTTAAAAATATACACTGTAAAAAATGAATTATAATTTGAAGTTAAAATATATTTTAATATTCAACGAAATGTTCAAAAATAAAAAAAATATATGGGGTTAATAAATCACAGATTAATTAACCACTTTTACCATCCCTGGTGGGGATCGAACCCACGACCTTTGGATTAGAAGTCCAACGCGCTATCCTCTGCGCCACAGGGACTTGATGGTATAACATTTCTTACAATACTATATTATGTGTAAAACAAATCTGAACATAGATGTCGCTAATATATGTAAAAGATTTTAGCTACAATACGTGCGAAAAATAAACCATCTTGATATAAAAAAAATTGCGAAATCAAATATTCTAAAAATATCACATTAGAAAGAAAATATTTTTTGCAAGATATTTGACTTTTTTATCATTAAAATCACCTGTACAATACTTTTCTCTAGTGTTACAACTGAAATAAAATAATTACGTAGTCAGTTTCGAATGAGACACACTGTATAATAATTCATGTTAACCAGTGACGTATAAAAAATAAAGTTGAAATAATCGTAGCTGTCAGCGGTAAAATGTTGAATATAAGCCAATACTCGATACGCAGAAAACAAGTTTATTTAATATTAGTTTAACAATAAGTCGTACATCGATTGTAATCGTATTACTTATTTTTGTTTCATAACCTTCTTCGGTGTAAAATTTGTGTTACGCTAAATCTAATAAACAGATTTATGTTCATAATACATAAAACAGTATACATATCAAGAAACGTGGTTCATTATTTGAAACAAATAAGTCTTTAATAATTGAAATCGAAATAAATTTTGATCGTGAGCAATTTTGTTATCAAACTATTCAGAAACGGTAGTAGTCGATAATATTGCAAACAAAATATACAATCTAAAATAGTTAAAAACCCTGAAAATATACATAGTTACACAAATACACAATAATCATACAGCCCTGTGTTGCAACTCATGTAGTCAACACAACCGACTGAGAATAATGACATATACATGAACGATGTCTGCACCATTTGCAATTGACTTTTTATTTTACATTTTATTATTATGTGAACGATAACGAATTAAATTGCCAACTGTTCGCGTATAAGTTCGGTGTTGGACTGTCAGTTAAACGAAAAACGATAAACCGTGAAAGAGGATTACATAAAATAAAAAAGAAGAAAATATGCGTGAAAGGTGAAAGGAAAAGAAAAGCGCAGCCAGACTAAAAGTTCCGTGTGTGCATTTGTGTTTTTGCCGTGTGATGCGACGACGAAAAGAAAGGGAGAAAAAGGGAAGAAAAAGATAGAATAAAACATCGGGTGACCAGGAGGAAGGGGCTAAAAAAGATGGCCGTCTCGAAACATATGACAAAGAACGGCGGGCAACCGCCGCTGTCGAAAGGTATTTTCGCGGAACGTGTTTTACGATATCGTTGATTTGACGTCCACGTGTGGTGGTGTGGTGTTTTTTCGAGTAAAGGGATCGTGGCTACAAAAGTCAGTGATCCTGTTAGCAAAAGAGCCATGACTACGTGTAAAGAATGGGCTCGATCGCATCGGTGCTGCAGTGGCATTGCTCGGAGTGCGCTCTGATAAATCCAACGGAAAAAACGCGATGCACTAGGTGTGGCCTTACTCGGCTTAAGAGTGATGAGAAAGCGAATTTCAGGCTCAGCCTGAGCTTGGAACACAAAGTTCCAGGGCAAAAGGGGGAAAAAAAGAAAAAGGACAACGAGGAAGGTAATACTTCCTCAGTGTCCGCTCCGCCAACACCTTCGCTGAAAGTCCGTCTGGAAAAACCAGCAGCGGACGAGACGCGTCCGACAGTTAACGAATACGTCAAAACCGATCTCGTACATCGGTGAGAAAATTGTTAGCTCATCTCCCTCCGTAGCTCTCCTCCCCTCTCTGTTTACCCCTCCCCCTTTCTTCGATTTCGCGTGTGTTTGTACACAGTCTATCGAACTCACAATTTTGAATATGTACCCATAAAACTGATTCCTACGTTTTGTCAGTACAATTATTTTTGTATAATATACTCTTTTGCGAACAAGGTATTTTTTTTATATAAATTTGCACTCACCTTTCATTGAAAATATTTAATTAATAACATGAATAGTACTCGACAGGATAAACCATTGGATTGGAAAATAAACATAATGGATGTTTAAGTTCATTTGCATGTTTTTGTAAACGTAGATATGATAAGTGTTATTGCATCTACGAATACAAATTTTATTTTGTTGTTGGCGCATTTGAAATTATTCAGGGACAAAATTAAATGGATACTTAACTTTAATAAGAAAATGGGATATAATTTAAACTACATTATTCTTTGTAACTACTAATAAAATTTATTGATAAGAATGTCAGCTACGATTGAAAGTAAAAAACTAAAGTTACTTAGGAAAATTGACTGAATTTCTACTCGATAATCATGTGTCCACTTAACTTTGTCTCTAATTGTACATTAAACTCACCATATATGTTTATATCATAGATATTTCATTTATGTATTTAAACAAACTTTGTATATTAGTTATAACTTCATTGTAAGAAATAAACTTTATATTCTTAAACTCTTTCCTCCTCACTAATATTGTATGCAAATATTACTTTTATTACAAACATATGCATTATTGGTTTGTTATTAACTTTTATATTATTTTGTTTAATTTCTAGCTCAGAAGGAAACTTAATTGTACCTAATAATCATATAAAAAAATTACATCATGATTTATGGAATGGAAGGTCTTATAAAAAAGAGCCAATTAAACGATCTTCTTCTCTACCTACAGTAGTAACACAATGGACTTGTGTTCGTTGTTTATCAGAGAACAGTTGCAGTTCTGCTGTAACTTGTGTAGTTTGTGATGCTAATTATTCAATATCTAAAACTGACAAAAAACAGATTGGTGCACGTAAAAGTAGAAAATTAAATTTACGTAAAACAAATCGTCTCAAAACTACATCTGAACTTTTAGCAAATATTTTTGATGGTTTTAATGCAACAAGTACTTCTATAAATAATGCAAGGGATATTAATAAAGGTGCATATTACCTAAATATAAATACAAATCAAAGTATTGTTATATATTATTTATTAGTATTATTTAATATTTCATTTACATTTTACAGATATGGCACAATTAACGAGTATAAGTCGTAATGAAAGGAGACAAATTGATAGGGAAGATTGGACTTTACCACCGATAGACACCATGGATTCTACTACGCTTTCCTATACAAATGCCACCAATACCTCTCAGCGTTCACCAAAAAGACATAGTCCTTCAATTTACGAACGAGTTAAATCTAAAGTTAGTCGCTCTTTATCTAATGGCTCTGTTGTACATAAATTATCTGAACATTCTACTCAAAGACCAACAAGTTTAGTAGTCTCAGATTCACAACAAGATGATGCTCTTTGGAGTTGTGACAATTGTACTCTTGACAATGCTCCTGGCCTAGAACAATGTGAGGCATGTGAAGCACCTAGAAGTCCAGCGCCTTGCAGTGGAGTAGTTATCAGTGTACCTGCTTGGGAACCCCGTGCTTTATCTTCTGCAAGTGCACTATCTTATAGACGATCTTTTTCCGACATTGAATCTGTTGCAAATGTAGCTGAGAAAAAAATTGTCAATCGTAGGAGTCTGAACGAAGATGAGCCACCAGCCGTACCACCACATTCGGTTGGTTTTAATACAAGACCAAAGTACTCTTACATTGGAATTACTGATCCTGATATACCACCACCATTGCCAAAAAAACAAAATAGTAAACTAGGTCTTGTACCAACAAAAGCACATAGCGAGGCTGCTAGTCCTGTCGGAGACGTACCGAATATAAGCTCTCTAAAACGCATGTGGACATGTCGAAAATGTTCTTATGCATATAATCCTGCATGGACAGCTGGTTGCGATATATGTGAATCTTCTCGATCACCTCCTTCACTAACTCAACCTAGTTTAATAACTGTTACAAAAGATGAAACAAGTTGTTCGTTGCATACACAGTCTCCAATTGTTGTATCTAGAGATAGTGTAAGATACATTCCACAAAAAACTGCTACATTGGCTACAGCAGAATCTGATTTAGATGACCAGATTGATCCTCCTTCTCCAGTATGGACTTGTAAAAAATGTACACTCGTAAATGCTGCTTCAAGAACAACGTGCGAAGCATGTGGTGGTTCAAAACTTAAAAGTATTATGCATTTGGAAGATGCAACATTACGGAAAGGTGAAAGTTGGGTGTGCCCATCGTGTACCTTAAGAAATCCGCTATCAGCACAAACTTGTAATGCTTGTAAAAAATTAGCAGATTTTCTAGATGTACCAAAAGATAGCAGATTTTTTGGATCAAGAAGTCCAAGTCCAAGGCTTTGTTCAACCCCTATAAATTCAAAAGTTGTTACCCCAAGGCACAAAAATTCTGTAAGAAGAAATGGTTCTTCAATTGGAGATAAAAGACATTCAAGAATTAAAGATTCCACTCATGGTCAAGTACGATTCTTTTATAATTAGCTCTCTTATGATTAATAATTGTTTAAAAATAAGTGTTTAAATATTTTTTTATTCATTGTTTTCACATACTAAACATATATAATGTATTTCAATTTTTTTAGTGGCAGTGTAGACTGTGTACATTTGAAAATAAGACTACAAATGGAATCTGTGAAATGTGCCAAATCTCAAAAAATATATCTCAGCTAATACGTGAAAGGCCTAGAATTATTGAATCTGGCACAAGCACACTCACAATACAACGACAGGAAAGTGTAGTTATGGAAAATTTAAGACAACTTGAAGAAAGAGAAGCATTGGAGAAATGGGAACGAATTGTTCAGTACTGCAAAGAGGTATATTGCTTTGTTAACAATTATAAAGTAACTTTTATAGTGGAATTATTACTGTTATTACTACTGTGTTGGTGTAATAAAAAAAATTTGTACATTATGTATTTACTTTATAGACGAATGAACCTTTCGTTGATGACTCATTTCCACCAGCTCCAAAATCTCTGTATTATAATCCAGCAGAAACGAAAGACAACCATGTTGTTCAATGGAGAAGGCCTCATCAAATTAATGTTGACTCTACTGTCGATTCCAAACTGCCTTGGGCTGTTTTTAGAACACCCTTACCTTCTGATATCTCACAAGGTGTATTAGGAAATTGTTGGCTACTTTCAGCTTTAGCTGTTTTAGCTGAAAGTGATGAACTTGTAAAGAGAGTTTTAGTAATGAGAGAGACATGCCCAGAAGGAGCTTATCAAGTAAGATTGTGTAAAGATGGAAAATGGACCACAGTACTTGTTGATGACTTGTTACCCTGTGATAAAAGAGGCCATCTAGTATATTCTCAGGTTAATATGTCAACTATGTTACTGAAATTTATACTTAATTTATCTGTATACACAATCAGTATAAATAAAAAAAGTTTATTATTTTTTATATATATCATTATATATTATAGGCCAAAAGAAAACAACTTTGGGTTCCATTAATTGAAAAAGCAGTAGCTAAAATTCATGGTTGCTATGAAGCTTTAGTATCTGGACGTGCTATAGAAGGTTTAGCAACACTTACAGGTGCTCCTTGTGAGAGTGTGCCTTTACAACCATCTGCTTTGCCAAGCGAAGATGAACTTGACAGGGATTTAATATGGGCGCAACTTTTGTCTTCAAGGCAAGCTATGTTTTTAATGGGTGCTAGTTGCGGAGGCGGCAATATGAAGGTTGATGAAGAGGAATATCAACGTAAAGGTTTAAGACCAAGGTACACTCGCTAAATTTAAAAAATTAGAATGAATTTCTTCAATCCGTTATGATATATAATTTAGTCTTTTTATTTTGTAGGCATGCTTACTCCGTTCTTGATGTGCGAGACGTGCAGGTATGAATAAAATATAAATTTATACTTACATTTTTATCTAATTATAATCATAATATAATCAATTTTGTAAACTAGTACTTTAAGCAATATACTTTTTAGGGAATAAGATTATTGAGACTGCGTAATCCTTGGGGTCATTATAGCTGGAAGGGTGATTGGTCTGATGATAGTCCTATATGGACACCACAATTACGAGAAATGCTTATGCCACATGGTGCATCTGACGGTGTTTTTTGGATTTCCTTCGACGATGTGTTAAAATATTTTGACTGTATTGATATTTGTAAAACTAGAGTGGGATGGAGTGAAGTTAGATTACGTGGAACGCTTCCACCTCTATCTTCTCTTCGACATTTATCGTGTGTACTTCTGACAGTATTGGAACCTACTGAAACAGAATTTACATTATTTCAAGAAGGGCAAAGGTACGCTTTACTACACCACTTCATTCACCCAACATTAGTTAATTAACTTAATATTACTATCGGATGTAAGGATTATATCATGATATTCATATTTAGGAATTCTGAAAAATCACAACGATCTCAGTTGGATTTGTGTGTAGTTGTTTTTCGTACACGTTCGCCAGCAGCGCCAGAAGTGGGAAGGCTAGTAGAACATAGTAAACGACAAGTACGTGGATTTGTTGGATGTCACAAAATGCTAGAAAGGGATTTGTATATTGTTGTATGTTTAGCCTTTAATCATTGGCATACAGGAATGGAAGATACTTCCAGTTATCCTGAATATGTTCTTGCCATTCATAGCTCAAAAAGACTTTTAGTTGAACAAATTTCTCCACCAGCGTTTGTCTTGGCTGATGCTATTATAAGTCTAACTCTAGCAAAGGGACAACGGCATGAAGTAAGAATGCTTGTGTAATTATTATATTTAATTGAAAATATATTTGTATTTTGTAGTAACCAAATATTTACAAAACATTTGTTTATTCTGTTAGGGAAGGGAAGGAATGACTGCTTATTACTTAACTAAAGGCTGGGCTGGACTTGTAGTAATGGTAGAAAATCGTCATGTAAATAAATGGATTCATGTAAAATGTGACTGCCATGAAAGCTATAATGTCGTGTCCACTAGAGGACAACTCAGAACTGCCGATAGTGTTCCCCCGCTTCACAGGTAAAACACTCGTATTCACTAATTTTCGGAAACTTCAAATTTATAATTTTTAATTTAATACATTTATTATAGACAAGTCATCATAGTTTTAACACAATTGGAAGGTAGTGGAGGTTTTTCAATAGCACATCGACTTACGCACAGACTAGCTAACAGTGGAAATTTACATGACTGGGGTCCGCCAGATACTCAACATTGTCCTCAAATTGACACTGAAGTCGAGGGTTTACACAGCCCTCGTTTAATCACGTGAACAAATAAGTGATTCACAACAAATAGGACAATGTTTAAACGTATCGTTTGTCAAGTAAGAGATTTATTATATACTCGTGATATTCAGAAATTTATTAAAACCAAAGCAAGCTAGAAAGATCTTCTGTACAGACTTAAATCGTACTGAAGCCGTAACACATTTTGTGCTTTCTAGCTATTCGTATTATATGAAAATTTTTAGCATTATGACAAGCTCACTATTGGATATAATACAATAATTAATGATTAATATACAATGATTCTGAGATCAGTGGTTAGAAATATTTTTTTTTAATTAGATAGAAATTATTCGTTAGATCTAATGAAAATGAATATACTTTGAAACTTGCGTGCAAATTAAGCATTTCTACGGGAACCATTGATCCATAAAGAAGACTTAAGGGAAATTAAATATTTATGGAAGAACAAATTAAACACATTGCTTGTTATATAACAAAAAAATTATTTTCTCAATGTAACATATAAGCATCATAAAAAAATAACAAAGCGTAACAGTTATACAGTAATAATATGTAAAATGAAATAAGTAACAGCCATAATGATGTATAAAAAAAAGGAACATATACACTCTTTTTGGAATTGCTTAGTGTATGGTATAATTATGGGTCGAAATATGTTCAGTTTTCACATCTTGCAAATCGATCCTGTTTTCGAACACATACAGCCATATTCAGAACCCGCATTTAAAAAAGTACATACAGTATATTGTGCATGAAAACAGTTGTTACTGGCAATGTTTAAAATTTGTCTAATCTGTAAATGTAGTTTTAAAAAAGAAAAGAACATTAATTTTTTAATTACTTAAATGAGGATTTTTGAATATTGGCCACGTTTTAAAACTTATTTTATGTAAGCTTTTATTGTTTTAATCTTGTAACTGGATGAAGTGCTTGTGCTACAAATGAATGCAGCGTGTAGCTACAGAACCAAAAATCTCTCTTGAAAGTTTTACAGTATATTGACGCGTTCACTGCCATTCTGTGTAATGTACATTTAACTTTATTGTTATTGAATATTTCTGTAGTAAATTATTGTCATCATCATGGTCGCTAATTGTTGTACGTATTTTAAGTTTAGTTCATTCATAATACATATCTTGCATTTTATACATACGCAAGCGTGGCAGTTAACGGGTTAGTTTTATAAGTCGTGTATATTTTGTAATCAATGACATTGGAATAGATATTTACGATTGTGCACGTTTTTTTTATATATATACACACATGTTTTATTTCTGAAGAAAATAATCAAGTAACGAAGATATAATTTTTTTAATTTAAAAAGCTTTTTAAAATTTTAACATAAAATTATATTCTCCTTTTTTAAATGATACAATTATTACACAATCATGATGAATGCATGTTAAATTATATAGTTTTTGCTACTATAAAACTATTTAAAAATTGTTATTAAAATTATTGTTTTTTTTTAATTTAATGTTAAGAGTTTATACAAAAATTAGAATAAATTAAATATCTTCGTTATTATTAAATGCTAATCGAATTAGTATTTTCAAATATATTGAACGCAATGTATATCAACTTACTTTCAGGTCTTTCTTTACACCTACTATACAGAGTGTTAATATAAGTCAAGAATCTTTGTATTGAATTTACGCGCCAAAATGATGAAAAAGTTTGTATAATCTTATGTGTAAAGTTGTCTAAGTACTTAAAATATAAAATACTCGATTATTCAAATAACATTTTAAACAACTCGAAAAATATAAGTTTATTGTTTCATTTCGAATTGTTTAAATTTTACAAACCAATCTAGTTTTGTTAAACTCTTTAAAGTTTTGATCAAAATTCAATTTTTAGAATTACTCAAAATCGAGTTTATCGCAGTTAACATCTTTTTAGTACTTAAACAACTTTACTGGCATCTGCGAATTTTTTCTTCACGAGTATGTAAACTATATCCGTAATTACAGACAAAATTGAATGAAAGACAGTTATGTATAAAATTATTCATTTTTTATGTATAAATTAAAACTGAATGTATTATTTTAATTGTTGTATTAATTTAAAAAGTATATGTAATATTTATTAATATTTTTTATAGAGCATAATTAAAAAAGTAAGCACTTGCAGATACAAGTTTATATCGATTTTCTTTTGTATTTATTTGTATGAAATTTAAAAACTGTTTTCACTCTTTATTTATGCAGTGTATATTATGTAATCCAACAAACATCCAATTTAATATTAATATTCTGGCTTTAATGTTAAACTGCCATATTCTGTACACTGATAAAATTGGCATTGAAACATTCTTTTAATGGCAGTTGGATCTGATTGAAAATTTATCTAATATTTTATATGTATATTAAATATGGTGATGTGACAATATCTAATGCTGTGATCAGCCGATGACGTATTTTGTCATTAAAATGTCAGTTAAGAAATGTCCTGATAAATGAAAAGGCAATGTGTGTATTATTTCAATAATAGTACAAAGTAACTACTTATAATAAATGCATTTGTTTTATTCAAATGCAGGAGAAAGAAACAAGTTATACACATAAGCATTGTGAGACTTAATTGGCATTAGCTCTTTTAAAATTAGATTCATTACATGTATATGTATAAACTACAAGTAAAACATTCCTTATATTTACTTCTTTTTTTAATATTTATATTAATATGCACTTTTACCCTCTGGGTAAATTGGTTCTAATATACTTAATTGCTGTTTTTTTATATAATATGACAACATGTTCCACTAAGAGGATTATTTCCTGCATAAAGTAAAAGCAATACAAAATTTTCGAATTTCTATTTAGAATCCTAAATAAACGGATCTAATTATCATTTAAACATGGCCTAATAATTAAGTGTTAGTTTTCTATTGGTCTTAGGTAATCCATCAGTTCTGTCAGTTTTATTAGTAATTAGTCTTTAAGTGGAACAATTAAAGTGAAACAAACATGTGTTTACATAATTAACAGTATCAATTATTTCAAATTACAGTTGTGCTTAAAATTTGTCCAATCTTTAGATAGGATAAAAAATTTAATTTTATAGATATCAATTACCATAGACTCAGTATTCAATGGCCTTCATTTACAGACAAAAGCATTTAATATAACATGAAGATTTTCTAAAATTAGCAGATAAATTACTGTTATTTTAGTTTTAATCAACAGATTCGACTGCTATGTGTGAACTGATAATTTGAAACATTAATTCAGTTATCTAATTGTTTAGAATTTTAGTGTGTGTCTCCTTGCTGCACATACACAAATTCAAATATAACAATTATAAGAAAGATTATATTAACACTATAGAATATTTGATTACTTCTGCTTGTCTTATAACACAACTTGCATCTGCATAACAACAAAATAAATGATTTTTAAATAAACCTTAGTGCCATACCAAAGCATAACAAGAAACCACAAAGGGATAGATAATTGACAATGGTTTTATAGATGCCCATTTTGTTGTCACAATAATATTATAGTAATTTTTCTCAACAAAAAAATACTCTATTTTAAATATTGTATCGATACTAAAAAATTATATTATAAATAATGTTTCCATTCTACAGTATAACAAATGTGGCTCTGATGCTGCTGTCAGAATAATGAATATAACATAAATATTTAGTGTTTAGATTTTGATTGTTAATGCTAAAAAAAGAAAAAAAAAGACAATTCTGGAAGTATGAAATATAACTATTACTCTGAAAGCAGCAATTGAATTTGAGTATGCACAATGCTAAGGCAAATAAACAAGTGTGTTTGATATTTTAGAAAACTATCTTTGTGGATTTGAACATTTTAGAAACAATTCAATTTGTACATAAAATGAATTATTTATTACATTGAGGGATGGGTGAAGCTGATTAAGTTGTACATTGCTTGTGGTACATGTAAGTTGTTAGCTTATATATTTCTGTTAAAACAGTGTTTAAACAAACTAAATAATAAATGGTAGAAAATTACGTATAAAAGAAAAATTAGTAATGTATTGAAATTAAAAACAATGTCGGCGATGTGCGAAGCATAAATATTTGTTTTATTTGCAATGGCACTGATTTGAATACTGATATTTATTGAATTTATTAAATTTCATGAAATATCATCAAAAATTCAATATAATATTTCAGGTCAACAAATAATTTGCTGATTTTATTCAATTATATTATACACGCTCGTTTAGCATAGAAAAAAGAAACAAATCGCACGCCATCGCAAAGTACCTAGGGATATATTCTTAATATGCAAACAAATTTTTTTAATCTACGGTATCTCATTGTATTTGTAATTACAGAGTATATAATATTGCGATGTCATTTTACGATTAAGTAACTCGTACTCTGTACGATATTACGTACCGGGTGTATTCTAAACTGCATATGAGCGTTAAACACGATTACTTTTTCCGTTTGTCTTAAACGAGACTGAATTGTTTGCATGTTCAAAGAAAAAAAAATGTTAATATAAACAATATTTAAAATTATTAAATCAATAACAAGAAAAACATTAAAGAGAGTCAACTCTGTGATGGTCTTAGAAATACATTATATATTTATTGTGATGTACATGTTACATGTAAAACATTTTTATTTATTGCATACATATGTTTGTATATAAGATTTATGAAAAATATTTTCTCTTATGTTTAAGCGATATATATAATACCGTATGACAGTTTTATCTAGAGCTACAGTAGTAATTATTTAAGAATCACTATTATCTAAAATATATTTAAACAATTTATACTTAATGTACGTACCAGAAATATTCGCATTACTTAAGGAATGTCCTGATAACAGGTGGAAAACCATGGAAGTACACAGGGTCATAATTCAAAATTATTTACTCTATTATATATATATATTGCTTAAACAATGAATAAAATATTTTGTATAAGTTTAATATATAAACATATATGTATAAAAAGAAGCAATGTTGTACATATAATGCATGTATCACAATAAATTTATGAAAACAGTGTATTTGTAAGAGTGTTAAAGTCTTGATCCTTTTTAAGTAATTTCTGATGGTATTAGAAACAAAGTTTATTAGTAATAAAAGAAGTGTTTTTAGACGTGTTCTTTTAATCTACGCGACTGTGATCATTTTAGAAACGCCCATGTACGAACCCGAACCAGCAATCAACTTTGTGATAGTCTGTGTACTGATCTGGTAAACTTTGTTGAATTGATCCCATTTCCTATAGATGGAATACATAATTACTAGAATATTGGCGCGTACACACAAAGAAACCATTTACTACTTTATGAAATAATAAAGACATTGTATTGTCCTCTGATTTATATCATATAGTAGTGTAGGTATATTTAATAATAAATCGAAATATTACCTAGAAATTATTCTTCATTCAGTTTCAAATTAATAATTTTAAAGTTCTTTTTTTTCGTTTTAATTCAATGTTGTTTGTTGACTCTGTTCGATTCTAACATCATCAATGAAATTTTTACTTTCATTTTGCATTTGTACATTAAATGAAAGATGATTCAAAATTATTTATTTAAAATTAGTACAGTATTATTGTTTCAATGCCATATTATACTGCGATTAAATATAAATTCATTGCATCGTATTTATTCAAATTCAAATCGTATCCGTTTACGTTGAAGATGGCGCTGTTTGAATAACCACTTTGAGTGATTTATCGTCGACAGCTAAAATTTAGTATTCATAACAAAAATAAAGTGTATATAACGTTTATTTATATTATTATTAATTGTACATAAGAAATATGTCGACGTTTACTTTCGGAACACCTACAACTACGACCAGCACTGGTTTTGGATTTGGTCAAAAGTAAATGTGTACAGTTTTATGTTGTATATAAAACCTTAAAAATTTCTAACAATATGAATTTAAAAAAATTTAAACAGAACCATTTTGGACAGGAATATATTGAATTATTAATTATTACGTTTATTTTAATGTTGTAGACCTGCAACAGGTTTTAATTTAGGTAGTACACCTTTTGGTTCGACTAACCCAGCACCTACGTTAAGTTTTGGAACTACTTCAACACCAGCAACAACTACTGGGCTTACTTTTGGATTTGGAACACCTGCAACCACAACACAAACTCAACCAACTGGTTTATTAGGATCAAATACATCTACCACAACAATTGCTACTAATTTATTTCCAAATCCGACTACTTCTGCATCACTATTTAGTGGTCTTAATTTTGGGACACCAGCAGCAAGTACTACTGTATCATTTGGTACTACATCTGCTACGTCTACAGCTGGAAATCTTACTTTTGGTGCACCTACTACCTCAAGTATGTAATATTTATAACCTGAATACTGTTACTAATGAAAATATTTATATATATGTATGTAATGGTATATTTCTTAGCTTCACTTTTTGGTGCACCTATTAGTAGCAGTGGTGTATTAGGAGCAAAATCAGTTCCTGTTACTACTGTTACTACAAATACTACTAATAAAGGATTAGGAGGATTAGATGTATCCTCAAGCAATAGAGGACTTTCACAAAGTAACCAGACAGCAACTAAAGACACTGTTTGGCCACCAGAATTAATACAGACAATAGAAAAATTCAAGTAATTATTGCATAGTGAAAAAGCCACCATATTAGAATTGCACAAAATTAATGTAATACATATTTTTAATACAGGGAATTTGTAAAGGAACAAAAAGTATTGTCATCAGATATAGCTAGAGGTTCTGCACGACCACTAACTAGATGTGCTGAAGACACAGCATCATTAATGGAACTTTTAACCACATTAGCTGGAGCTGTTCAGCGAGATCGTTGTGCTGCTGATAAATTGAAACAAGATACAGCAAGAGCATTGCAAAGTGCTGAAATAGCTCAAAGAACACATGACACCCCACCAGGATTACAATACGAAAATAATGCACCATTATTATTTTTCATGGAATTAGCTGATAATTTTGAACATGATTTAATGTTATTTAGGTCGCAAATTGAAACAACAGAAAAACATATACACACAATGATGACTCCAAAAACTCTAACACCACAGGGTAATTTTCTTGCTATTATTTATATTCAAGAAAATTTCATTTTATGCTGGGATATTTTTAGAATTAACAATGGCTATGAGTAAGCTTCATGAGTCTCTGGTAGCAGTTGCTGGAAAATTGCAAGGTGTACATTCTAAAGTGCAACAACAAAAGGAACAGTACTTAAATTTCAGAAAGTATGTTTTAAAAGACAACACAAACGTGTTTGAAGATATTAAAACGAATGGAAGAACATTTCATAGTAGTATAGGAAGAATTACAAGTGGACCAACTCCATTTGGACCAGGTATTTCTTGCATCTTAATAATAGTGAGTTTTATATAATACCCTTTAATATACTGTGCAATATATTTTTGCAGGAAATAAAAGTTTTCTCTCGTCAACAACATTAAACTCTAATAGACCAGGGAGCTATGAAACACGAAATCCATTAGGTAAATGAAATTGCCACGTGATTTCACAATATTAATATATTTCTTTTTTAAAAACAAATTCCCTAAAACAACGTATTTTCGTTGTTTCAACTATCCCATAAACATCTCCTACCTTCAGGTCTTGCGTGGATTTAGTATGAGGTAGATTTACTAACATATAATGTCCTTTACTAAATGCTGTAGAATTTAACGTGTATAAATAGCTAACCTGTTGCAACTACTTAGTTTTTAAAAATATTTGATTTGTATTTTTATTTCTGTAATTTGATTTTAATTTACCTTTCCAGGAAAAGAGTAAGGGATCTATTGTAGTTTATGAGGTATTAAATTTTTTTCAGTTTCTCTTTGTGTTGTCAATTATGGGAAGGGATGCAAAGCTTGTATACCTAACATTCATTATTTATACATAAACAAAAACATACTTGTTTTTTTCGCAATAACAGTATAATAAATATTTATCTTTTTATTTAACGCGTATTAGGAAATAGCAAATTATCAACAAAAGTTAAAACCTGTGTTGTTAAGGAATGGCTGTGTATTTTATATGTGCTTTCATTGCTTCTGTCATCTTGATGGTCATGCGAGAATGTCGCGTTCACTAAAGTATATAATATTTAACAGGATACATGGAGCCTGTATCATGCTCAAGAATTTTGCTAATATATTAAGGATATTATTGGATATTATTTGCATTACAACAAAGTATTCTTTAACTCTACAATGACGTTAGTATTGCTAATATATTATATTTCAATGATTTTTTTTTGATTCATTGAAAAATTTACGCAGCTTTAGCTACTGTACACGCAAAGCAATCTAACATTTAAACGCAGATTCAAAATAATTCAGTATATGTGTTGTTACAGTTTGGGGAAATACAATATCAACACCATCTGCTACTAACATTACCTTAGGCTCATCATTGAAACCACCAACCGCAAGTTTGACTTTTAATACCCCATCAAATCTTACTGCACCTTTACCAACGAGTGATTCAGGTTCAAGTTTTCAACTTCAAAAACCTCCTATTGGTAATAAACGGGGAAAGCATTGAAAAAAATAATGTTCATAGTTATTGCCATACTATTTTGATTTGTGTTCAGTATGTAGTTCAACATCCTATTTGATTTTTTGCCCCAGAATGACGTTACCTAATGTTGATTGTCATTTCTTTTTTACAAAAGTGCCTGCATGTTATTTCGTTGTTTTTATAAACCCTATTTACAATGACATCACTGTTTACTTAATATGTCTATCATACCATTTCATTTCATTTCACTGCATTCCATGTTCACAATGATACTATAATAATGTTTAAAAATAGTAGACTACAAATTATTTTTTTTAAATATTGCTGCAAGATATATTATTGTTCATATAACAATGAAAACATAAAAAGAAATAATAAATATATATTAATTTGTCACATTTTTAAAGATAAAATTAATATTTTAAATTGGTAAAAAAAATAAAATTTTGTCAATCTTTTTAGAACTATTCAACTGTAAATAGTTTATAATTGCTTTTTTCTACATGAAATACTTTATATACAATTTTCTACTTCAATACAAATATATCATAAATATTACAAGTTGTTTCAATATTAAAGTTTATGTTTAAAAAATTGTTAACTTGAATAAATATCTCGTTTCTTGTATTGTATAAACTATTGTACACTATAGATTATACTAGAACGGGTAAAATTGCCCAATATAGTCGAAATAACAAAAAACAGTGAGGGGGTTAATTTATAGGATGATAAAATACAAGAATGAATACAGTTTAAAAAGATATAATATTTATAGGTTTTTACAAATTATTTTCTTTAAGCTGAATGTACTGTGTACTGTATCTACTATGTACTTTCAAAGCTTATTCTTCAAACATTCATGTTCGAGTAAATCCTTCGTGATGAATACATTTTTATAATGGATTATTGTTATTATGTAATAACCATATAATTCAAGTACAAAACGTTAGTTAATTTATAGTTCTGACAGTTATTTATATTTTTTATATCAATACTTTTACATTATAAATCTATATACATAACTACGAATGAACTTAAAGTGTGTATAAATTTTTACATATTTTTGAATACAATTATTTAAACTTATCTTGGTCCCTGTAGCAAATCATACAGCGGGAAAAAATATCTAATCAATGTTGGGACAATTCGTTTTTAATAAACTATTCATTTGTTTGTGTTTAATATTACATATACATATATTATAATTGCGTACACATATACGTGCGTATGTATACAGTTATGTATTAAAAGTATTAAAAAAATATTTCTGTTAATCGTTATATAGCACCCACTTGTATAATGGGGACCAATAGTTTAAAAGCATCTTGGATATAAGAGCTCGCATTTGAAGCCTGTTTGAAAAAGAAATAATTAATGTTGCAAAATACATGTAACTGATCAATATATTTTCTTACCTCCATAAATATTGTTGTTATATTAGCGTTAATATCATCCGATTTATCTGAAGTTTCAGCAATGACATTTAAAGAGCTACAGTAAGTATTAGCTAGTACTCCAATTTGTTTAGACAGAATATGTGTTAAACGAACTAATGCATCAGCTTCATTGACAGTGCTTCTGTGTTCTTTGATTAGTAGCAATTCTGCAGATTTGTGAAACCTTTCCACAGAAAAGGCAGTAAATTGTGCCAGAACAGAAATAGCATGTTCGTGTATTTCTTCAGCAGTGTATGTTACAGGAGGTGTAGTATATGCCTCAGAGGCTTCAGAAACCTACAATATTTAATTTTATAACATAAATTTAACGTATACATATATTTTTTAGCATAAAAATTACTTACATCATGTAATTTCTCATATGAAATATTAATTCCAAGGTCATTACAAGCTTCCTGTAACCTGTATTTTAAATCTTTATCATGTAATTCATCCTCATTTTCATCATCTTCACCTAAGTCACATAATTCTTTAACATCTTCTAATGTTTCTTCCATGGAATTTAACTCATTTGTATTCAAGCCAATCAAATGCTGTTGTATTTTAATATTACTTTGTTTCGACAACATTTCTAATGCTTCTAAATGAACAAGTCCTTGGTAATCATCAAAAAGACTTTCAAAATGTACTTTTCTTAGCTTTTGTTTTTCTTCTACTGTTTTTTCAACACTTTCTGCCTTTTCTTTAGCTTCTCGAAGCACTTGTGATAAATTTGGTTTATCCATTTCATTCATAAAGAAGGCCCTTTTCTTTTTCAATCCTGGGTCACCATCTTGCAATACCTCCATTGTTTTCTTACCAATAGCTTCTAATGTATCTAACCCACCACTCATAACTTTGCTGCTAGTTGATTCAACTAATTTTGTTATTGAAGACATACCCGATATCAGATTTCCAAATCCAAAAATTGATTGTTCTTCAGGAGTTTCTTCTTTAACATCTGAAAATTAAATTAACTAAAGTAAGTACATAATCTAATTATTAACATAATTATTTAACTGATAATAAATAATTCTTAAACATGTTTATTTTATATTACTTATAAGTATTATGTATAAACATGTATTGAAAATATATAATTACATTTTACCTATTATTTATTAAATATTAGATAATTGTAAACATTGTATGTATTGTGAAAGAATATATTACCAGAACTTGTAGAATTTTCTTTCTCGCTTATAGGAGATGTAGGTTCATCCGGTATGGCCATGGATTCTTCTAAAAGCGTGAGTCCATGTGTTACATGACTAGTTAGTGTAGAAACTCCAGCAGTAGCTGTGTTAATCAAAGTAGTTACATCCCAACCACCCCAACCCCATCCTTTCGAAGAATTCTCTGTATCTTGTCCACTAAGTGATAATTTTTTCAATATTGGTTGTAACTTTTCTTCTGTCAGTTCTTCAGGCAATTCAATTTCATTGCCAAGTGCTTCCCAACCTTCAGGTTTAAATACTTCTTTAAATTTTTTATCTGATTTCATTTCTTCTGGCATATTTGATTCAGTTAACTCATCTGTTACTAACAATTCTGAAAGCGTAGCATCTTGTGCTTTCGTAGATATATTTTCTTTATCAGCAGACAATTCATTATTTATATCGTTAATATTGTCACTCACTGTGATCTTAGAACCTAATTTTTTTGCACCTAACTTCTTTGCACCTAATTTCTTTGCACCTAATTTTTGTTGTCTATGATCCTTTGGTTCGCTATCTACATTAGACGTAATTGTTCCACTGGGATTTTCCACATTGACATTTGTCTTCACTGGTAACTCTATTTCACTTGTATCAGGAGTTTTCTTTCTATTTTCAACTTCCACATTCATAGTACTTGGACCTACCTCTGTAGATTCTACTTTTGGCAAACTAGTGGATGTAACCTTTTCATCAACTCTTTCTAACGTTTTATCAGTATTACTAATTAATTGTTCCTTTTTTGCCTTATTACGCATATCTCTAATACTGATATCTTTATCAAGTCTTTCAACATTTGCCATGGTATCGGTTCTCTCATAATATTTTTCTGTTTTTTTGCTAAAGCCTACGTTTGTGTATGTCGGTCGTGGTACATATTCCGTGTCGTCATCGGAATCTGAACCTATCGTTGTCGGTGAACTCCAATGTTGAGTTTGAATAATTCTTTTTGACGGTATATTATGGTTCATCTCCTCGTCAGCACTTTCAAAGTCATCACTCTCTGATGTTGCCATGTTCTTCGTGTAGCACTAAACTACTTCTTCTCACTTAGAAATAACTGAACAAAATTTCAACTTCTGTTATTATTATGAATCCGCATTACAATCATACCTTAATTCTTGGCGCAAACGTTACAAGAATTGAATTATAAACATCACAGTAGTTACAGAACACTTACGCATACGTTTGCATACCTGTACCATACGTAAGCATGCACAACTGCATCCATTGTACACGTGTCCCTCCGAGTAGATAATAATTCATGCACTTCATAAAATTCGTATTAACTTCATAGAACAGGAAATTAAGCGCGCATGCGGAAAAATAAATACAAGGCCGTTGAATTTAAGTGCGGTGTGCTTCGATTTTATTCAATTGTAACATCTCTGTTTTTTTACGCTATGTAAGGGTGCGACCACAGCAAATTGAACGAGCATGATCAAGCACGAGCAAATCATATGTTCGTTCGCAATGCTCAGATGTTGTGAACTGAAATCCGAACGAGCAGGCGCTATTTAGTGCCGGCAATATACAAAAGTGTATACAATATGAACAAAGAAACAGCTCAGGGCGCTAATTTGTAGGGGTACTACGATAAAAAAAATCTAAACATTTCTGATATTATTATTGTGGAAGAAGTCACTATGCATGTTAGAAATGATACTTCTGTAAACGAAAGTGGGAGAAATTTAGAAAGTCAAATGTTTAGAAATTTGGGATTTTGGCAATGCGAAAACTTCAATATTTAGAGATCAGGAATTAGTAGATATGAAAGTTTAGAAATTGGGACATTTGGAAATTGTGTAAATTAACAATTTTTTATTTGCAAACTGGAAATTTTAATATTTAATTATCTCTTTTTCTTTAGGGTCATAGTTGTTCTACTAAAGAATTAGAAGAGAAGGATGCCAGGAAATAATTTCATCTATTATCGTTACTATCAAACGGCCCCACATTCGTTATACGACCGATAAACACCGATGAACACCGACGATCGCCGACGAGCACAGTCGAACGCCGACGAGCACCGAAGAACATCACAAATATTTCTCCCGCGCTCGTTCGCGCTCATTCGGCTCAGTGCAATCGCACCCTAACTGGGATCTTATAATAAAACTGGTTATCCATTCCAAGCTGCATAAAAAATTAAAAGGATAAAAATACACTTTCAACATTATACCAACCCAGCCACTCAACGTCTCTGCAACAACAAACTCCCAAATTTGTAATCGCAAGATCTTCTAAAAACGTATATAAAATAAATTGTTTGCAAAATAAAAAATTATTCCTTTATTAAAAGGAATAATTAAATCCCTAACAAAACAACAAGCTGTAACAATAAATTATTCAGACAGGAAGACCAAATTAACCCGTCCAATTTCGACGAGATTTTTAAGTCGCGCGTAAACCAAAATAACAGCGAAGAAAAGAAAGAGGAAGCAATAGGCGCGAATGCCACAGAAGCTTATGAGACATTCTTGAAGGGGCGCCGACGGATTACCATCAGTTTACTCATTCGTCCCGGATGTTCAACGGTCTCGGGTGCACCTGCGTTTAGAAGTTGTACGGTGGTGCCGCCGCTGCAACCTAACGGAAAATATGCGAAGCTATCGAAAGGGCATCGCGTTCGTCTGTTCCCGTCGCCGTTCGTGCACAGCGGTCAGAGACACGAGAGCTTTCGGCCGGTGGTGGGGATAACTGGATAGAAAGAGAGAGAACGAGAGAGGGGGAACATTCGAGTTCGGGGAGGGGGTTACGTTCGGTTCTCATCGGTGTACGGCGTTAAGGCGACGAGCAAGAGAGAGCGAGCGAGAGACATTGCCAAGCGCACACGGTACGAACGTCCAGTGGCATGTTTCAAACACTCGACATGCTTGTAGTGGCGCGAGGTTGTACGAAAGAGTAGTTTGTGCGTATTCTTGGCACTTGAAACAACGGACTTGACACCGTGCACAATTGTACGATTCGAGCAAAAGTGTCTCGCGGTGAAACGGGGTGTCGAGTAAAAACCGGAGTGAAATAGCGTGCGGGTGAACGCAACAGGAATTCTGACATTGCTCGAAGGAACGTAAAGTTTAGTGCGAGAAGGAAAAGGGAGCACGGTGAAATGTACTCGACAGCCACCGGCATTAGCGTGCGTTTCTTAAAGCGGGTCGCAGATGCTGTCCCGTCTCTGCTCTGAGAAACTCGTCGTTGTTCCTGTGGCACGAAAAGGAGCACGACGTGACTGTTCGGCACGGTCTATCAATTTTATTCTCGAAAATCTGTCAATGAAAGCGAGCTGTTCGCGTAAAACGAGTTCGCAAGTGTTGGCCTGTTTATTTGCCGGCACAGTGCCGTAAGTATTCTACGAGTGAACCTGCTTTCGTGCAAGAACAGTAGAAATCGAAGAAAGGTGTAGAGACAGAATATCGCTGTACGCCGATGGAAAATCGAAGCCTCGTTAAATTAGAGGTTTAGAGTGTAAATGGAAGTGGAGCATAAGTGAGACGACAGAGAAGGGGTGAAAGTGGTTTTAATAATCAAATACAAGTTTTTTCTGTGGTGTGAAAATTTTGAAGCCTGTGGTATTTTTGATTTTAATCTGAAAGTGAGCAGTGCGGGATTAAGAAAAGAGGAGAAAGGGTTATGATAATGTAAGAAGTATCTGTATACGGTCTCGTGCAAATGTAGGACCACGGTACTGTCTCAAGGCAAGATACCAACAGTGGACTTTTCTTCGACGGCCAGCTATGTTAACGGTGGAATTCCGCTCGAGAGGAATCTGAAGGCGGGGACTCTGACGTCACTCCGCTCATGATAATGAGGTATTCATGATGGCGGAGTAGCGCGCGAGGAAGAGAGAGAGCGCTCGTGTATGTGTACACTCGGGTATGTACACCCGGGTGCAACGTAGGTTTCCTTTAAATCGGAACGAATGTAGAGGGAACAGTATCCCAAAACATCACTTCAATTTTGGCAAGAATTTCAAGATTTCTGAATCTTAAGTTTGAAAATTTACGAACTTGAGAATTCCAAAATTTTCGTTTTCGAATCCTCGATTCTTCAATTTTCAAATTTCAAAACTCCCAAATTTCTAGATCCTTAAATTCCTAAATTCGCTAATGCTTAAGTTTCCAAAGTTTTAAATTACTGAATTTCTAAATTCTTACATACTCAAGTTACAAATTCTCAACTTCCCAAATTCCTGATGTACTAAATTTTCATAAACTAAGAAAATAAATTTTCGAATTCTTAAATTCTCAAGATCCCAAGTTTCGATATTCTCAAATTACCAGGCTCAAAAATGTTCAAATGCCCAAATGCTTGAATTTCCAAATTGTATTCCCGAATTTAAGGTTTAGTAAATTTTCAAATCGACTTTATTCGTTCAATGTCCCCCACCGATCAATCCACATCGTGTTTTCCCCGATTTTCCTTTAGAGAAGTCAGATTTGCTCCCCGCTGTACACTTCGTACACTACACGTGTATGCGTGTAACCGTATGCACGTGCGCTCTCTCTCTCTCTTTCTATCTCTTTCTCTGTCGACACGCACGCGGTATGTATGCGTGTGCGCGTGTGTGTTCCGTAGCATGTAACACATCCTTTCTATCTCCAATCCACGATATATCAGTGTGTATTACTATCGCGTGCCTTCTCTTTACCAACTCGGATATAATACATTCCTCTTTGTCTCTCTTACGTCTACTATCTTTCTTTTCTTTCTTGTATCGATACAGCGTGTATGTGGCACGAAGAGTGTGTGCTCGCGCGCACAAATATGTGCCTGTCGACTGGTCGGTGATAGAGAGTTTTGGATGGATTTAGAGCGCAGTGAAATATGCCAAGGAGACGGAATGGGGAGATACCGCTTCCGGAAGGGTGGGACGTCGCGCGAGACTTTGATGGAAAAGTGTATTTCATCGATCACAACACAAGAAAAACAACGTGGATCGATCCTAGAGACAGGTACGCCATTTTCCTATGTATATGCTTCGTGTGCACGTGTACACGTGCTTAGAGCCTAAGGACATACACACGTACGCTTCTGGAATGCATAAAATTTTCATGTATGAATCTTCATTTAGTTTACTTTGTTTTGTCTCGAATTAACGCGTGCATTTTTACGATTAAGCGTACGATATGTGTACAGACGGGAATGTAAAATATTTCTGACGTTACGTCGCATTCGTGTGAGCGCCCCTTAAGCTTCTCGTCGAACGTGTGTATCTACTACGTGTATGCGTATATTCATATATCGAGGACTCGCCGCGCCCGCATTCCAGTCGCCAGGGCCGCCGCGCTGTCGATGAAAAACTCGAGAAATCTGGTGACCACGGCCGAACGCGAAAATAAAACTATTCGACTGGCCAAAAAGTTTTGTCGTTTTTTAAGCAGATATTCCATTACAAATCTAACATGTGTAATTAAAATCTTATTTAACGTATTAATTGTTTTTTCAATCTATAAGGAGAGTTGTTATTGATCAAGATTTTCACTTAATTTTCACTTGACCACCTATAACTATGCCTGTTCTTCTAGAATACTATTCATGAAAATATTTTCAATACAAAATATCCCAAACAGAATCTGTCACTTGCAGTCATTTAGTGTAACCTCTCTGTATACTAATATAATATTGCCAAATTCAGACTTTGTACCTTCCATTTTTAATTACTTATAACAGATGAAAAACCGTTACACTTGGCACTGCTTCTTCTTAATAAGATACTCTAAAATGTAAGCTTCAAGCCTATACATTAATTTGTTGAAGGAAAATGTGTTGACACATAAATTGAATGAATGCTGACAAAAACAACATACCTCTTTGGTCAGTCCAATACTATTCATCCTAAATTCCCGTTATAAAATTACATATTTTTTAATACTTTCATTGATCTGTCACTACAAAAGGAATCATTGATCTTTAAATTTTTCATTTATTTATTAATTAATTTTTGCAATTTCCTTGCGTCATAGCTGATACATACGTTTTATGAATTGTAATGTAGATATTTTATTTACAATGCATGAAATTTACAATCTTGCAATTTGTAAATTAAATAGTGAACTATACATATATTATTATTGCTGGGTGATTAGATGACTGATTATATAAGTAATCGCCAGTTTTATTCCTGTGTAATTAAAAGCAGCTTTCGAATTAGAATAACATATGTATATTAAAAGGATAGAAAAATAAAATTAAATAAATTAAATACAAAAATAAAAAGAGAGAATATAAATATTACGTGACAAAACTGTATAATTCACCGCACATAAAAATTAGTGTATTAGTAGTAGAGGATAAACACCATAGACATTTGAACACACCTTAGATATCGATCGCACTATTGATTTTTGCATTTCTCGTTCGAGTTATCGCCCTGCGATTCGAGCGCAGATTACTCGACTTGCGTTCGCTTTTGTTTTTGTTTGCACATTTGGCACACGAACAACAGCCGTATATACTTGTTCCGTGTGCCGATTTTCGTTCCTCGAAATCTCAAAATTTCGTTCTTCGAATCACCTAAGCTCGTCGACGTTATTTCTTTTTGGGAACACGCGTTCCCTTCGGCCACGTACGTATTTTCCCATGGTAGCGCATATTGCAACGTGTGGCATCTGCTCGACATCTGTGTTTAGGAAAATTCTTTCGCTACCGCGCATGCGTGTGCGCGCGCATACGCGCCTTTTCCTGTTTCCTGCTCGCATGCCTTTCGATTGAAATTACAATTCTTATTTGATCCATCATTGCATAATTTACAAGAAAAAATAGTTTTAATCTCTCACAGATGGTAACGTACAAATTTTTCCATATCGGTACTGTGTTCAATCTGTAAAATACTATGCTCGAATATATACGCTCAATAAAATTACACCGTAGCTCAAATTATCATTTATCCGCACATAATGATACTTTAATATGCCTAATGGTGGATATATGAGTTCAATAATTATTTTTATTTAACTACTTTTTAGGTAGTAAATTATTTTACTATCGGATAGTTTATCTAATTGTATTTGCATTATAAAGCTCTTTTTTGCACGTTATACGGCTGTTTCGTGTAGTTCAACATTACTATAACGTTAGCTACGAGTTTCTTTCTCGATTCGAAGGCTAACATGAATGCTCGTGAAAAAAAGAACCGACATTCGTTCCTGCATCATATTATGCAATGTTACGAGTTGAAAAAAATGTTAATTTGCCGTCAGCTTTTACAGGCACGTGTTGTTACGTCTGATCGAGCACGTTCCCAGTAATTGACTAGCGGAAAAAATGTGAAGATGAACATTCTTTTAAATTTATTAAATAGACAAATATGCTCCATGTTAATATTAACACTGTTAATTATTATTTGTTGACATTCGTAAGTGAAAATTCGATTTAATTTATCGTAGAATAAAATTATACAAAAGTCGTGCATTCTGCTGGTCGTATAGAGAAGCGAGTGTCCATTGATTTTTTATTTTTACGATTAAAAATTCATTCGTGTATCGCTTTTTATTCGAACGAAATAACAGCGAGGGGCGCGGACAGCGTGATATTGCGTATACACGTGCGTGACCAAAGCCATGGCACGAATTACAAGACAGGAGTGTTCCCAAACTTGGAAATTCGAGACATTCCTAGGCCGTGACACATCCTCGCACCGAGAGAACGAAGGCAAACGGAGATTCCTGTAAGCTGACATACACGCCATTATTTTCTTCTCGGAATTTTTCTTTTTACGCTCGAACTAAAGCTCCGGTTAGTCGGGCATCTCCGTCCACGCAAACAGTCATTATGTCGTTAGAAATATTTTCAGCTATCATTTGCAATCACGTTTCATACGCTTAACCAGTATGTACGTGGTCGATCGTGATATATCTTTCTTCTGCGGCTGTCGTAATTAAATACTTTGAATTTGCTTCTGCATATTTGAACAGCGTACGTAACGCGATGCACAAGAACTCGTAATTAACATTGAAACTGTCAATCAAATCATAGCTAAGATATTTTCAATATTTTCTAACGATAACTAGGATTATAGTGATTTTTTCAATAGTGGAATGTAGAGATGTTGAGATCTAGGGAATTTGGGAACAAAGAATTTGAGGACACATGGATTTTTTATCTAGGGATATTAGCGTATAGGGAATTTTTATAATTTTAGTAGTTTTGATTCTAGGTAAATTAGTAAAAATAATTTTAATTAATTTATTCAATTTGTATAAAAATCATGATAACGTATCTTGTAGAGATTACGTCTACAAAATATATCTATTATTTTATTAATGCTAACGTGTATGATAACTAGATTAAAATAAATATTTTTTTAACAGTGTGCACCGTGCGTTTAATATATTATTATTAGCGGTGCTCAGTGATCGTGTGTAAAATTTGAAGCAACTACCCATTAACTCATTGAGCGAGTTCTTAACTCATTAAGCACCGGAAATACTTCTGACCGGGTACAGTCTATATATTTTTTTCCATTTATTTTCACTTTTACTCTCGTTTAAGAAGATACGAAACTTTACGCACAATGATATCCTATATTTTTTCTATTTCTGTAACGTACTAGCTTTTCATTTTTCGTTTTTAATGACGATTATTGCATTATTAATTAATATATATATTAATATATATGAATATGTTTCATTTGTAAAAATATATTAAAATTCATTTATAAAATTTATTCTGTCACTTGTGTCACTTAGTTAAAATACATTATTGACGAATTAAATTTCGCGGTATGTTGCAGGAAAATGGCGGCACTAATCAAATTCGATATTATTATTTCATGACTCTGACTAAAGCATCTCTACAATCACACTAATAACCTCTAAACAATTCACCATATTAAACAACTAACGAATTTATACCAAGAGAAGATCGCGATTGACTAAATAAAAAAGCATATTCCGTATACATGCTTTCGGCAGGAGCGAACAATTGTTTACATCAGTCATTCACTCCACTCGGTTCAAAAAACAGGAAAAGTAGACTAGTCTCTCTCTCGAGTTCATCTCGCTGCGCGCGCACGGGAGTTCGAAATTAAATGTCAGTCTCGCGAAGTAGTTTGACACCTCGAGACAAGTAAAAGCACGAAATCGTGAACGATATCGACACGCGTTCCGTGATGCACGAGTAAATGCCCTTGGGGCAAAGCGAGGTAGTCGAAGAGGGACACCTACGCGATCCGTATGCCCACGCATGGGTGCTTGTTTGTTCTCCGTCGACGTTACGTTCAGGGCCGTGTGTGTCTCGCCTAGCCGCCAAATAAATAGTCGCACCTGCTTTCCAGTAGATTTGTCCTCTGCAAACTGTAACTGAATCGGATTACGTGTACGTAGAGAAAGTGTATCTACATATGCGCAGTCGAGAGCAAATCTGGCTTCCCTAGAGAAAATATGGTAATTAAAATTTTTATTAAGAATTTGAAGATCTAGGGATTTTCATGTTTAGAAATGCGGGAATCTAGGGATATTGGGGCCTAGAAATTAGGGAGCTTAGTATAATTTTAAATTAAAGTTGAATCAAGATTTAATAAGGTCGATGTTGATTTAATTTGAAATAGGTTTCATCACATTTATATTAGGGTAGGTCAGCCGTGAGGTTATATCAATTAGGTTGGATTCTCTGATTTATTTCTGAAGACAAACTGTTTCTTCGAATTCCCGGACAATTATAATGCACCGGTTGGCAGCTTTCGATATAGTCGACAAATTTTAATTTGATTAATGACCGTTACATAAATGCGGTCGGTAGATTCGAACAATGGTTAAATTTTTTCACAATGCGTCGAACAACCTTCGAACAGCAGACAGTCAGTCTGAACGTTTCCTTCGAAGGTGAGCAAACAGACGACGGAAAACAAAAAATTTTAGAAAACGCGAGGAATGATGTAAGGCTATCGAAGGAATGTTTTGAAAGAAAAGTTTGAATGGTGTGGGTAATATGTTCCGTTTTATGCTTCATGTGCAAGGTATTGTGTTTACCGTGGATACTATTTCATAACCTAACAAGTTACATTAATAATTTATTTTCGGTATTTGCTATATATTCATCTTAATGTTCAGATATATTTATTTAAAAATTTGGTACGTATTTTTTTATATAATTTTACTTTGTCCTTCAAAAGCGGTCACAGTAACTATTTGTAGAAATAGAAACGAAGCTAGCGATTCAATGGCGTTGTCTATCTACATATTACTTTTTTAGCGGCGTAAACCATCAGTGCGTCACAAACTTCAAATCTAAAAGCATCTGTGAGGGAAGAGAATGTTTATTCGTTTATCTCTCAAAATAATTAAAATGGTGATAATGGTACACAGTGGAAAAGTTTAGAATTTATAAATTTATAAAACGTGGTGTAAAATGTGTTATAAGTCACAGTTACACGAGTGTGTTATAGGTTAACCGTTGCGCATAGGTATTTTTTGCAACGTTTTGTCGTACACGTAGAAAGTGGTATTTTGGGTGAGTACCGAATTATTACGAATTTAACGCGTTATCACGATAACAAATATGTACACGGAAAATAATTTACAGTACACGTCACGATCGTCTTATTTAAAAATTCCAAGAAATTACCTGCCATTATATGATTGCATACTTCACTTATGATTTTTTATAAAAATTTAATCAGGAGATTCCATAACGAGTTATTTATAATTCTCACATTCTGAAATTCCTGTTTTTACATTTTTATAAGCTTTCAAATCTCGAAGTTCCACATTTTCAAATTTTAAATTTCAAATGATGAAAATACATCCATCAGTCTATTGCACTGTAGAATTCACTTTCAAATTTCATAGGAACTAGTGTACATTATTCTGTTATTACTAATTGCATATTTAAACAAAATTCAAAATAGTCTCCATTTAAAGTAGAAAAAATGTTCCTGTTACGCGTCTTGACAGTTTTACCATCACTAAATAAATCACCTGTCATGTTTTCACCAAACCAACATTTGAAAATCGCGTGCCAACATGTAATCGATATGTCACCCATTCGACTCAGCCTGCGAAAACAAATAAATTGGTTAAATTTTGATAAGCAGTTCTCAGATATAAAAGGTAGAAATCGCGAATTTAATTTTCAACCTAACAACATTTTTGACAATCATAAAGATTGCCATCTGTAAGACCGTAATTAAAATTCGTCACGAAAATGACTGAGCGACTAAACATTTTGACGAACGCAGTGTGTACCCTGCGTACGTCTCGGCAAACAGACGAACGAATGTCATAAAATTGTCTACGAAATATGTGCTTTGGGTCTTTTATGCAGTTTATACTGCATTATGCTTGATAACCTCGAGACACCTCGGAAACATTCCACGAGAATCATACGTGTTCGTAAATCATCGTGGATCGGGTGACGAAGTTTCCAGTAATTTCGGTTCACCGTGTACACACTAAAAAAAGTAATTAACGCAAGGTGACAAATAGAATCAGATATCAGAAGACAATTTTGAAATTTTTATACTTGCAAGGAGACCTCGTAACTCTCCGGTACACGTTGCATTCAAACTACGCAATTATAGAATACAACTCCGAACGTAAATTTCTCTCTTATTTTTGAGTGTTGCGCATTGTGGCTTTCCAGTATCATTACTTTTGGTAGTCGCTGTAATTGTACAAAGTTTAAATGAAATCGATGACCTCTGAGTTGTGTCCCGTATAAAAAAATTTTGATTAAAATACGTAAAGCGTAATTGAATTATTTTTAACTTCATTGATTAGATATTCGCAAAAGGTTCACTTTATATAGATGCTTCTGTAACGTAGTATTTAAACGTTGATGTTAACGATGTTTGCGTATTTCACAACGTGTCGGGTATAATTAAAGCTCACACAGCAATTGTAATTTACATTTCGTTTTCTGTTTCCCTCGGTAAACATCGTTTCTCAGCTTCCTTCCAGGAAGAAGTCTAGGAAAATAAGGTGAACGTACTACAAACGTAGCATATGAAACTTCTAATAAGTGGTATCTGTTGATGGTGTAATATTAGCAACAATTACTAATATGATTGCTAATAGTTGGTGTAACGTGAGACTCCGTATTGTTTCAATGACACGATACCGGGTTGTTGAGATACGATCGACTCTAATTTTCCGAGTTCTATAAGTCCATAGATAAGACAATTCATAATCCTTCTTCAAATGGCATTAGTACTTTTAAAATACTAAAATTGCAATTAAGATCTATGATTTTATGAAGAAGTATGTGTAAGTTATTTTAAAACTGTCAGAGAAGTAAAATTGTTATTTGTAAAAATAGAAGACGAAAAGAATTATAGTTCTAGACAGGTTGGATTCTAGGGTTATTGGGATTTAGGGAATTTAAGCCTAGGAAATTACCATCTTGAAATTTCAGAATCTTGAAATTTAGTCATTCTCCAGTTATTACTAAAATTACCAAATTTACATATTTCCTATTTCTAAAAAAGCCTACTATGTACTGCAATATAATTGTAGTTATTTCAATAATTGTAATAAGTACAGAAAATGCTTGTCTTTTGTCTCCACCTACTTAATTACACTAATGTTAATGGAAAATATTACATACATTTTTACTGACACCTCACGGAAACTCATTACATTTTAGTAAACTGTTCTTATCTTCTGCTGTAATATATCACATAATTTCATTAATCTTTTACATTAATTAATTACATATTACTTTTAGCTATATATAATACTTGTTATATTTTAGTAACTTTTGCTATAGTATATAGTATAGTATCACAGTTTTATAAGTGTACAAGTGTACGTATGTATATTTTCATTATTTAATTTGTCCTCGGTTGATCCTCTGTTACCCTCTTCTTCATCCTTCAATGCTGTCTCTCCCTCCCCTATTTCCCCTCCCGCACCACTGGCACTGTTCACGTTATTTCTCCTCCGTCATGATGTACGTTCTTGACCCTCCTCCGCCTCCTCCCTGTTTGATATTGTAGGACAACAACGCGGGGTAAGGCCAAGGGCACATTAAAAACGTGAATCACGCGACGGAAAAGAAATTAAGGGGTCGTTCATGGAATTCTTTAATGTGGACGGACAGATGATTGGTTCATGGTGTCCGCCATTATCATAGGGGTCAGTGGTGACCAACGCAATGAATTTAATTCAGTAAATTAATCCGGAAAGGAAACTCTGAATACCATTAATATGGTTATAAATTCAAATAACAGGTTGAAATATTAATACTTATTGTTGTAGAGTTATATAACTTCTGGGGGGCCTTCATAAAAGTATATGGTTCTTATTATCTCTAAACTGACACATTAATTTACTTCAGTTTTTTTAACTTAATTTCATTGAAGCATTGTAGAATATATGTAAATATTATTTCCTTTGGCTATATTCTTAAAGTTATAAAATAATTTATTCAAGTATTGTTTAAAACAAATAAGCATACATACTCTTGTATGTTGTTAGATATGTTGTTAAGAACTCTTGTTAAACCTGCCTTTAATGTTATGGGGTAAACATCCCATAAACTAAGTTAATTAACTATAATGTAATAAAATATGATTTAAAAGTCAAGCAAACACGATAAAACTAGTTATTTGAAAAGAATTGTAAGAGGAATATAAAACATTAATTAGTATTTTCTGAACATATAGAGAAAGTTCATTGAAATGTGACTGTTAGAAATGAAAGTTTCATACAGGTCAAATGTCTACTGTACAGTATTAGGTTAAAATAAAAATGTTACACCTTCAACTGAACTACAACTTGTTTCATTATAGTGTACACTAATAATATTAGTCTTACAATTTATTTATACTAATATATTTCAAAAACCATGTATTCTTGTATCGTTGGATCTGAACACTCCTAGATTCTTATATCTGAAGATTCTTACACATACCTGCAGCTGCATATTTCTAGATCCTTAAACCGTAAGGTCCATAAATCCCAATATCCTAGATTTCTATACATTAGCATTCTTAAATTTTTATATTGATGTATTCATAGATAAAAATTAATTAAATCTAAAAAGAAAATGGACTTGTGTTAATGTGATTTTCAGGTAAAGAATTGTTTAACGACAAAACTTATTTTAAAATTTCAGCAATAAGTAAACAATTCAAATTAATTTCACCTAAAGAGGAATGAGTTAATTACTTGTTACTTTTATGTTAACTGAAGGAATTAAAGATTGCGAAAGCAATCAAGAAATAGGTAGCAATTGAACATTTTCATTGTGCTTGTACCTACTCGTTGGTATTCGCATTCTTCTGTGTCGATTACCGATTCCATTTCACTTTCGTCACGATAAACTCCAGTTGGTCGCTGGCCTGCGGAGGTCAGGTTATTTTGTATGCAAGATACAATCTCGTTGTTGCGCATACCCGTATATACGATATGAAAATATGATCGAATTAGGCCGTAGCAAATTTTCAAACATCAATATTGTCCTTACCCGTTTCTTGTTTACAACTATTCACTAATTTTACCGGTAAAGCAAAATCAGCCATTTTCGAATAGCTTCAACATTGATCATAAAATATGTTGAAATCAGGCTTGGCACATTTTATTTCGAATATAATTGGAAGTAATGTATTTCGACTAATTTAATATTTTTATTTGAAGTAAAATGAAAATAAAGTATTTGTATTATAACAGTAGTATTTAGTGTAAAATTTAAATAAATCGTTTCCAAATAATTTTTTATTTGAGTTAATTAACAATTATTATATGTTCATTGACAATTATTATTAGTTGAATTCTAATAACTTTTATACAGAAAAACAAATACGAAGGTTATTAATTTAATTATCAACCTAATTTATTTATTTCAAAATTAATTTCTAAAATTTTGTTGTCAAACAATATTTATAATATTTTATTGTAGCTAAAGGCGTTCATTTGTTTTGTACAAATATGTCTTCAAAAAATGGCGGGAAAATTTTGTATGCCACCATCTTGTAGTTATTGATGCTCAGTAGTGATCAGAAATTGGCAGAATTTAGTGGCACTCGCTGCGTCTCGAATTAAGAAATCGATCCTTCAATGCTAAACTCTTCTTTCGTACCAAGGCTAGTGTTCGTCTTCGTGAATTCCTCTCGAAACCTTCAAAATCTTTCAAGATTACGTAATGGCTGTTAGTGTTCCTTCGTTTCACTGCCATTGAGACACCGTGGAGATAATTACAAACCACTGCTCGAGAATAATACAAATGGTAAAATACTCGATAATTTCTTCACATTTCTGTTAAAAACATTATTTAAATTGTAAAATTCTGATTTGGTAAACGGAAAATGAAGTTGATGAAAGTGAAATAAAAATGTTGAGACCATTTACGAATATGAAGTTATAAGGTTATAGGGATCTGACGATTTAAATAGAAGGATTCTAAAATTCCAAATTCCTAAAGTTCAAAACTTTTAAAATCTAAGTCAATAATCAAAGACAACATATAGGTACACAAAATTATTGCTGCACCATTGTGTATATTAAAAAGATTAAAAAATTAACTTTTAGTTAATCAACTACTTTTAGTAGTTTTTTAAAGTTTACACATAGGTAGCTCATATGTATTTGCCATCCTTGAATATATGATGTAACATTATACTAATGAAACAAAAGAAATAGTAATTTAAGAGAACGTTTTATCAATAATGTTTCTTATTGGTTTTTTCTTCTAATTACAGGCTTACAAAACCTCAAACATTTGCAGATTGCATTGGAAACGAGCTTCCACTTGGTTGGGAGGAAGCTTACGACAAACACGTTGGTGCATACTACATTAATCATGTCAATCGTGAGTATTATTTTCTTTACATAATGTTATTTCTTTATATTTATTGACTTCTTCAAGGTAAATTATATTGATAATTAAACTGCAGATGCTTATGCATTTTATGATGTATCAAAGTCTAATATATTGAATTTGCCTGGTAATTGAAGTGCCAAGGAAAGAGTCATGGAAAATAAATTGTTTAATACTCATGAAATAAAGTTTGTGAAATGTGATGCAACCACAATAATTCAGTGTTATTTTTTCTTAGAACAAGTTTAAATTAAATGTTCTATTAATCAATCTTTTTGTCAATCTTTATTAATGAATTATTAATCAATTTTTTATTGCAGTAATGTCATATTAATCAGGTTTCCTAAGTTCAAGATTTTTTAATCCTTCATTTTTTTGTAGCGTTATAGATTCTTCCTCTTATTATACTATTATTTGATAGCTTTCTTTAAACTCTAACAAATGATACTAAAATCTTAATTTATATAAAAAATGAACTATATTTCTTTTTTCCCTGTATTCTTATACTGCGTACAAATACTGCACTCATTGATTGATTTCTTAGTGGGTCAGACATATTTATTGGATTGTGGATTGTAGGTTACAGTGGGAATGTATCGACGATTTAATTAAACAACAACACAATATTTTATTATGACAAACAGACACATAAATGACGACAAATAACGGTAGAAAAAATTATTGGTGACAAAAAAGTAAAACAAAAATTAACGCAGCGCCATCGGTGGTGAAATACAATCGATAATCGAACTAGTGATTCTCATCGAGTTGGGATTGCGTCATTCCGTCGAAATCGTTTTTGAAATTTTTGTGGTACGTTCGTTATGATCGATAATCGAAGTAGTGATCCTCATCGAGTTGGGATATGCGTCATTCCGTCGAAATCGTTTTTGAAATTTTTGTTGTACGTTCGTTATGATCGATAATCGAAGTAGTGATCCTCATTGAGTTGGGATATGCGTCATTCCGTGGAAATTGTTTTTGAAATTTTTGTTGTACGTTCGTTATAAGTATTAATTCGTTTGCCCTAAATCCAAGGCTACGAGTTTCTAATACTTCGTTTCGGTTTAATTTTCAGAGACGACACAACTCGAAGATCCAAGGCAAGAATGGCGAGCCATTCAAGAGGCTATGCTTCGAGAATATCTTCAGACCGCACAGGACGTGCTCGAGGTAAGTCCCGGAAGTCCTTTTAATTATTTTCGTTGTCCTTAAGCACGCGAATCATCGTATTGGTTAGAGAAGAATGCTCGACAAGCTATATGCATACTTATTCGCGTTTTATAACGAGTATTCGCGCATCAAAACGATTCATTAATTATATTTTATCACGCAGCGTTTCATTATACTATACGCTTGTTTGAAGAAATGTGACTCCTTTAAAAAGACAATTTATTGCTCGATAATTCAAGAAAAATTAGAGGTGAATGCTGTTTTAATTTAACTGGGGATTTGCTTGAAGGTATCGAATAAAAAGATTTAATCTGACTGAAGATTTCATTATGGAAATGAAATTTGAGATTTTCTGAATAATTTACGGGAAGAATGAATTTTCTAAGAATTATTGTGTGGGTTGGAGAAAGTACGATAAAATGGGAACAGTTCCTATGGTATTTAATTATTTTCAGTTCCTAATCCTATATTCTGAAGATACATTACACAATATAGGAATCTAAAGAATAATGTAGTTAAGTTCAATTTAGAATAAACCAATTCGTGATATAAAATTTGATAAGTTTATTTATTAATATGTAAATTATTTCGTTATGTTTTAAATTTATAATATAATTCTGTAATTATTTCAATGCATATACATATAATTGAATATAAAAAGAATATTATTATAGAAATACTTTACAAGTAATATATTTTTTCCATATTGTTACATTTTATACTATTTTATTTTTGTAACTGACAGTGATTTTTTTTAATCAGATTATTTTTGCAAATATATCCATAATTTATTTGAAACATTTTTACTGTATAATTTAGTTTGAACAGAGAGAATGAACAATATGTGATAAAGAAAATAACGTGAAGGAACATTATGTGATAAAGAATAGTAACATTTATATAAGAAAAGTTCTATAAGTAGTAATTACATGTAGTTCAAGATTATACAGGCTAGAATCTTTAATTCCAATGTGAAGAACTTTGAAACTTCCAATCTCAATAATTAACAAATGTCATTCATTAGCAAACAACGAATACAAGGACATGCATACTATAAGTATAGAACACATAGTTGTTACCACAATATGTTGATGCAAATTCATTGTCACCTTCAACTTCTTTTATAACTTGAACATTATCTGACACAACAATCATTATCTGACCACCGTCTTCAACTTTTCAGTAACCTTCTATTTGTTGAAGGCATCTAAATATCAGCTATTATACTAAGAATAAGGTACACTATAACATAAAAAGACATTTAAATTTCAGTTAAAATAGACATTAACGTTATATAAATTGTTAATATTGAACAAATAATGAATACTTCTACAACGAAATTAAAAAATTACAATTAAAGTTTCTACACATTCAAATTTTAAATATTCAAATCCCTAGTTCCTAAATTTTTAAGCTTAAAAATTTTCAACTCTGCAAATCTTCATAATTTGAAGATCCAGTAGCTCCAGTTGTAATATGAAAATATAAAGCACAATTCATGATTTATAATTTATATTATTGAAAATATAGTGTGTAATATTTATAAATCGGTCAGAAAATGTGGAAAACATGTACGATATTAAAAGCGTGCGTCTGAATAAACGTTCGTAAGTGTAATAATACGAATGATAGTGACATTGTGTAACCTGGTGTTGTTAGCAGTGCACGGATATTTCTCTTCTAACCCTCGTGCCGATGAACCTCTCCGTTAGTTGGGATTACATGCAGCGAGGGACCGATGAACTTTTAAATGAGGGACGGTGGGAGCTCTAGACAGGAAGTTATTTCGTGAGAAATCATGTTACTTCCGGTCACTCACCGCTCCCTCATACCGATAACTCATATTTGTCGTTGTAACAACGATTAACACCGGATTAACTAGTTGTTTTTCTTCTTAGAGTGAATTATCACAGCGGGTTACTTCGTTTACGTGTGTACGTATTCACTTGACTTGCATAATACAAAAATTGGGTTTTAACGAATTTACGCGTCAGAGATTTTCTTTGTAACGTTATAACTCGTGAGATGATGTATTGTGCTGTTAATTCGAATTTTAAATCGAGAGTAAGAAGTGCAGATTTTAACTCTGCTGTTAGCCTCGGGCAAATTGTACATTTGCCCCGGTTTAGGAGAGTTCTAGACTGAAACTTTTAGTTTATAAATTTGATGTTTTGAAAATTTGGAAATGTAAATCTAGGAATTTAGGAATTGAATAATTTTTAATGTTGAGGATTTGAAAATGAAAAAATTTATAAATTTGGAATTTAATATCTATCTTCACATCACTTTCTCCAAAATGGAGGACAACCGATGATCACTTCCCTACGGATATTTTTACCTAAAGGAATCCTACATGCACCGAAATGTACCCCATGATAAATGCAAAGTTAGGTAATATCCATTGCTGAAATTCGTAGAATGTCGCGAGAAGGGAGTCTGTGTTCACGTGGGAGAAGACAGGAAGTGGGAGAATGTCGATGTACGGTATATTTATTTCGGTCGAAATGCTGTTTGCATGATGTCATCGTCGATTTTCGAGATTGGCTCGCGGCTCGATTCTAGATTTGAGTTTGCTTCTGGAGACTTTTTGACGACAGCTGCGAAACCGTGTTTCGCGAGGCGAGGGGAAACTGTCTCACAGACTAAACAACACCTTCTTCTATACTTCTTCCAGAACAGGGGCGTATCCACAAAAATACTCTTTCTGTAGGGAAATATCTAAAGTATTATTTCCAAATCTACTTTCACACGAGTAATTTATTCATTAATATTTAATAACAGTAACACCCAAATTATCAAGTTCATATTATTTATTCAACAAATTTAATAATCAAATTCATGTTTATTATTTATACAATAAATTTAATAACTATATGTTGATTTCGTTTCGGTATCATTTAACGGGTTTAGAACTTCTATGTGCAGAATACTGCAATAATTATTGTACGTTATATTACATAAGGTACTTACATAAGCTTCTTGTGCATAATCCTGCTGGTGTTTTTTTAAATTCAGCACTAGTTATAAGGTATTCATAAACTAGTAGGAATTCGACAACACGGAAATTTAAGCGTGTAGCTATTTTTTTGTTATTTAGTAATTTTTTTATTCTAATTAAGCATTGATATATGTAAGCAATGATATTTTATAGTATGAAAAAATCTTTTTTTGAAATTTCATAAATTTCACAGGGGGCAATCACTACCCTTTAAATCCGCCCCTGTCATGAAAGACGGGAGGTTTTTTTTTTATTTTGAAATCTTGTAACATGCACGGTTCTAAATCGAGCAGACAGTTTTTCGAGGATTTTTGGCAATTTCTATCGATGACTTAACGCTGGGAGGTCCAAAATTAATTTAGTTTATTTATCTGACTTTGAAATTTTCAAACGCTTCTTGGATGTTGATTGATCGGTATCTTTATTTACAATTATTTTTAACTTCTACTGGAGTGTTATAAATTGAGTTGAAGATTTGATCGTTTAAAATATTCCTCAGCGGGGACAACCATGTCCAGAGGACTAATGTTAAATTATTGTTGCAAGGTTACGGAATTTTGGGGTAAATGTCCATAGATCCTTTTAGGTTATGTCTTTATTGGCTCTTGCTATGTTCGCGACACATTGCCTACCGGAACACGGCTACGTGACATTAGCAGATGGCGCGTGGATACATGTTTACCGACCGTAATATTTTCAACAATTATCCACCATTAAATTAACGGTTAAAATTGTTAGAACTCTGTCGGTATTTATCGTAGTCAGTTCGAAAGACAGTTCATATCGTACACGAGAGATTTGAGGGTTCACCATAAGGAAACGCGTGCTTGGCTTCCTCCCTTGGAAATTTCACGCGTTGCTCGTATATATACGTGTATACGCGGTGCGTGCACGCGTTCTGCCGAGCACAGCACATTGGCTCAGCCAGGCTTGCATTCCGATGCAAATGGCCCTCTCCTCTTCGTCCTCGCCACTCTGTTCGTCTTTCTTTCTCTCTTTATCTTGTTCCCGATTCAATCTGCGTGTCTCTTTCGCGAGGATCTCCGTTCTCTCTGTTGAGCAATGGATAATCCGTGGCCAATCGCGTCTCATCATTGCTCTTCGCTCGCTACAAAAATCGTCACTTACTCCTGCGAGGCATCTGGTTCGATTCAGGCCTTCCACTAGACGAGATTTTCGATTTCGATTTTTCTCCTTTCCTCTGTAAAGAGCATCTTCATGCCACGCGAACGTTTCGTAAGATTTTCCTTTGATATCTCTATAAATTCATTTTTCATCCACGGATATTAGCGCGTTCGTTACGGAGACGTATACAGGATGTTTCGTAATATCTAAACTTACGTATTATATTGTTACGCTTACATTAACGGCGATTATTTATTATATTTTTTTATGTATTAAACGCGTTTCATTTGTGTGCTAAGAAAGTGAAAAAGGAAATTAACTTGCAGCGTTTAGTATTTTCTTTTTCTGACAACTACGTATCTGCTATTTGAATTTCCCGCGGTTTTACGAACTCGTGAATCTCCACACGTGACGCGAGATGATCGATTGCAGTGTCGATTATTTTTGTAATCTAGGTTAGTTAGACGATTTAGGAATAAATCTATCGTTTAAAGAAGACATGAAACATTTAATCATTCAAAATGTCTCGCGAAATATTATACCTTGGTACTTTTTTACGTTTCAAAGAATTGACGTGCACAAAAAAGTGTAGGCGTTTTTAAAAAATTACTGTAGAGTTGTATTGCTGCATAAATTTTTATTATAATATTATTTTGGCGAATGTTAATGGTGATATTCGCGTCATCCTTAACCGAACCCCCATGATTCGATGGCAATGAGACCAAGGAACAACGATGACAAGGCTATGACGTAATCTCGAGGAATTTCGAAAGTTTAGAGTGGAATTGGCGGAGAGGAAGATGATTAACCTTGGTGCAAAAGTTTATTTAACGTTGGAAGGTTGTACGATCGATTTTTTAAATTCAACACGCGTCGGACGTTATTAAATCGTGTCATTTTCTACGAGTTGTTTGTCATCAGTGGTCAACAGTCATGGCAACGTCTATTTAAATTATGCATGGCATGAATAGCATAGTTGTAATTAATTAATTTAGCCCTGGAATTTAAATATGCCCACTTTGTTAATGTACGCACTGCTCGTAAAATGTTTACTTTCAACGGATCGCATATACGTTGAACTAGAAAGTCAGTCGTTTTGATAATTATGGAAATTTCTTATGAAATACAGAAATATCGAGCCCTGAAAATAACGGAATTCAGGAATCTAAGAATTCAAGTGTTTAATACTATGGAGTTATAATTATATTCTGTTCGAAATTGTTTAAAAATGATCCGTCGGTAGTCGGCGCATGACGCAATAAACAAAAACAAGATAAAGAACGAGATAAAAGATCGAGTATCAAAGTCACAAATACGCTACGGTGACAGTCAAGGCGTTGAAACTCGCGAACGCGAATAGAAGTCGCGCATTATGAAAAAGAAGCGACGCCCATTAAAAAAAATTGAAAGGAGTAACCTTGAACGGTGAAGACCGTTCAAATTTGGCTCGGATTTCAAAGTTTAAAGCTCGAGTCTTTCTCGCTATCGTCTCTCTCGTTCCCGCTGTTCCCCCGTATCGCGTCATCTCCGTCGGTTTCTCGCGTTTCCAACGATTTTCCTTTTTCTCTCGGTTTTTCTCGCTTCCACTCGTTCCGCGGCATATTCCGCGTCTCTTTTCCACCAGCGTTCTACGATGCCTCGCCGACTCTCTACTCTACGAGAGGAGGCAGCGAGATGCGAGTGGAATTTTAATTGCCATTTATTTTTGCTCGCTCGGCTCTCGTACCGCTGGTCGTCTCGCGCGGACAGATACAAAACCGATTATGACACCGCCGGAGGAAGTTGCGGATCCCGATGCTTTAAATTATATAGTTCGAATCCTTCGCAGAAATCCAGCCGCGAATTTTTCGCATTCCCGCGGACTTTTAAGAGAAATCGCGCTTGCCTCGATGAAACCGACCAGGCTACCGGGAAGAGTAAAAATCTCGCAGAATTTATGTATCCGTTGATCAATTGCGCGGTGCAGAATTCTCTAGAGGCTGTTTTTAAAGAATATCGGAAATATGTACCTGCTTACGCTAATAGCGGGACTGCTACATTTTTTAACAATACTTAACTCCTTATATTTTTTAACCTTTTATGTACCGCGCCACTGAAATATGTAGTAGGTTAATTTATATTGAAACGAACTAGTAGTAATTAATATTATTCGGTTTTGATAAAACTATTCATATTACCTTTTAAATTAATATTTTTTTTTTAACTGTGCTAAAGTACATGTTCGAAATTTTTAAATTACAAAATTTGTGATTTTTAAAATTTGAAAATATGCAAATTTAGTCGAGCATGTTTAGATTAATTAAAAATTTATTGATAGTCACGTGACAGTGATAAAGCGACTCACGTGACGGTTCTCATCACTGACCAGTCCCAATCATTCTTGTCCACGTTAGCCCGTGAAACGAAACAAGAAATATCGTGACTCTCAGCAAATAGGAACCGGCTGGTCGTTAATTTAAAACGTACCGACAGGTGTAATGTCTGGTCCAATGCGATGTTGATTACCTAGCAATGTGAACGCAAATACTGCGGAAGAAAGTGTATTTGATATGTACACTTTGGTGCAACGTAGCTGCGTAGGCTTACTTTTGCTCAAAATAAATGTTGGCAAGTAAAACTAGGGAGAAATTATAAAGAGACTAGGGTAGAAAATTTCAGTTTTGAGTTCTCACTTATTTTGGAATTTGGAGTTTTTTAATATTCAGATTTTTGAGTACTTGAATTTTTTAGAATATAAATTTTTGAGTACTTGAAATTTTGAGTATATAAATTTTCGGGTACTTGAAATTTTGAGTATATAAATTTTTGAGTGCTTGAAATTTTGAGTATATAATTTTTTGAGTACTTGAAATTGTGAGTATATAAATTTTTGAGTGCTTGAAATTTTAAGTATATAATTTTTTGAGTACTTGAAATTGTGAGTACATAAATTTTCGAGTACTTGAATCCTTGAGTATTAACATTTTTAGATATTTGAGTTTTTGAATATATGAATTTTTAAGTATTTGAACTTTTGAATATTTGAATTTTTGAGTATATAAATTTTAGGGTACTTGAATTTTTAAGTATTTGAATTTTTGAATACATGAATTTTTGAATCCCTGAGTATTTGAAAATTTGAATTTTGGGCTTTCGAAATTCGACGGGAATGTCGTAATAAATAATATACTGACAAAAGAAATGTCCGTGGTAAAGCAAGAAATTGTATAACGCGTGTGATACGTTAAGAGCTATTGGTAGCGGACGAATATATCGAAACTGGTTATGTAACGACGAGAATCCTGTTAACAGATGCTGGATCGTTTCTTTCTACGTTTTGCATGGTTATGTCTGGTTTCATGGCACGTTTCTATGTATTCGAGAATCGTAATCGAGAATTGTCTGAACGTTCGGCGCATGCGTCCAGAATTTGGTTACACTGACGATACGGATGACGATGTCAATGACTGCGACTTCAGTCCAAGTCCAAACCGTTATAACGCGTAACATGTACATACATATAAAAGAATGTTCCGGCTGAAATACCCGCGTATGTGCGACAAGCACTATTTCAAGAGTAAGGAAACGTAATACATATATCGTATGCGCGTATGTTAAGCGTTTACATGTATAATTCGCGGCAGCGTAGATTACTTTTGACTGAGAAAAAGTGTAACGGGTGGGGCCCCCTGTTACCCGTCACGATTTTTCGACAATTCACAACATCTTTGTGGAATATTAATACTCTATTACGGTAGTACTAGAAAAATACTATAGATATACTAGGTAATCCTAGGGAGAAAATCAGGGAATCTTAGAGACAGTTTAGGGAATTTTGAGATCCTAGAAAAATGTGCGTTGATACTAAGATATGTTAGGAAGATCCCAGGGAGATATCGGGAAGTCGTAGGGAAATATTAAGGAAACACGTAGTATGTACTACAACCACAAATTCTTAGACCTTCAACTTCATATATCTCCAAATTCTTAGATCGCTATCCCCGATACTCATCTCTACGTTTCAAAATTCCTGTGTCCGTAAATTCTGTCGACGAGTGTTCAAGTTGTAAAAAAAATCCGTAAATGTTGAACGAGTTCGTTGGTTACCATATTTTTCGCGCGGCATCCAGACTCGCTCGGTACCGTACCCGCGTACTGTCCGTAACTATCCGATCAGTATACATACTTTGGATCGCATCTCTAACTATATCCCGCAAAATCGACTATAACGATCGCGTCGCGAGATTACACGGTTACGATATCCGTGTGCCATTGGATGTAGCGTGGGCCGGCTTTAGGACGACGATATCTTGGCAAGCGGGCAAGCAGACAAGCAAGCGAAGCAAAGCAGGCAAGCTTGCCACGAGAGATTGGAATGTCTCCCGTCCGTTCGAACCCTGTCCACCACCCCTCCCCCCGTGTTGCCCCCACCTCTTCCTTCCTTGCCACTCTTTCTTTCGCCCCCTCCCGCCGCTTCTCCTCCACCGTGGCCCCCTACCAACGATTTCTCTCCTTTCCTCTCTCTCCGTTCGTTCGACGACGTCTTCGCGCGCGGAAGACAGCGAGAGAGAGAAAGAGAGGAAGTTTATGCGTGCGGCCAGAGCGACGGAGAAACGGACAGAGAAAGATGAAAGCCTCTTCGCTAGCGATAGGATTAACTCGACGGTTGGCTTATAGTTTTTCGAGCAATTCGGCGATTGCGACTTGCATCTGCTTTTGCAGGTAATGGATCGAATTATTTCAGCGCAGCCGGATTCTTCGTAACCTCCGAGACGGTACTTTTTTGAGGTTAGGATTTAACCGCCTTAGACGCGATCTTTTTTAACCGCCCTAGAGGCCATACTTTTTTAACCGCCTTAGAGACGATTCGGAGGTTAGAAGAAACGTAATACTATTTTTATGTAATTTTCTTTTCCTTGTTTTGGATTGACTGTTTTGTTTTGATTTGACTTACAAAGTAATAGTATAAGAAGGGAAGATTTGTGTACGGTGATTGGTTGCTGGGTTTAAAGAAATTAAATGCATATGTGCAGTGTTAGTTATCCTTGAAGAGGTTAATTCGTAACTGGTATGATGGTCATGGCACGATTGACGTGCAGCACAAATTTTATGAAATTGATAGGTAAATTAAAGAAGTGGAATAATATTGCGAAATGTATTTATTGCTGCATCTGAAAACTAGTCGAGTTGCATTCTTTATATAGGTAAACTTATTGAGACTAATAGTCGATATACTACCAGTTTAATTTGAATTACGCGATTCGTTTAATTAAAGCCGTTAGCGTTTATGGGCAAAGCATAAGTTGATATGATAGGAAATAAATAATTGGAAGCAGATAATTATAGATGGAGTAAAGTAATGAAGAAAAATTTGATTTTAAATATGTAAGAACATACATACGTATTTTCTGCTTGTTCTTTATTATAAAATATGAGGACACATATGGTACAAACTCGTTCAATTTTAAAATGCTAATTTTTTAGAAAATTACATAGTGCTGTGTATCCATACTCATTCGATTTTTGTTATAAATTATTATATTAGAGTAATACACGTGGTGTTTGTTTTTTTCTTTTGATTCAATTTAGTAAGCATATGACTCAAATCTAATAATTTATGTTTCATAGCTTAGATTATATTCAAAATTAAGACAAGAATAGATACATCTGAATGATAAAATTTAATCTGGCAATTTAATCTCGTCAGTCTATAAATTCAATGTAAAGCTTAACGCAATTTAATCAAACCTTAATTTAATAACCTAACCTAACCTAACTTAATCTAATAATCTAACATGATATAATCTAACCTACTTCAATTGAACTCAACAAGCTAAAATCTAACTGATAATAATATAATTTAACCTAAGCATAATTTAACTTTAATAACTTAATCTAACTGTAATATAACTAATCTAATAACTGAACCTAGCCTCTTAAGGAAACGTTAGTAATTTAATAACATAGTCTAACCCCGCACACATATTTTATCATTAAAATGTATTTCTTATAATTAGGTTATATTATCCCATAGTTTGCAATTAAATTGTATTATATTATAGTTCGCAATTAAATAAGATTAAACGTTAAACAGGAACAAATAAATTCAGCGATAAAATCGCGTACAAATAACATTCAAGTTAGTTTAAGTTGGACGTTTAAATAAAAATAGATTCGAACGGTAAAAGCACGCATCGCATTCTGCATTACTCACCTCCATTAGCCTAATCGATACCGACAAATTTTATCGGGGAATACCAATAAGACATCGATCGCGTATCGATAATCGATAGCAGCGCCTAACCTCTCTAAATCGCAATCTCCGGAATACCGTTTGATCAAACGCGAGCACGTAGTTAATTAATTTCGTATCGGTGAGTAGTACAAATCGTAAGATCGCGTAACTATCCATTACATTAGCAGCAGTATCGAGGGAGCGAGCGAATTCCAATGAAAATAAAGTCGGTTCGATCAATGGTGTAGAACGGTGGAAAGAGTACGCAAGGATATTGATCCCATCGCTAAGGCGTACTCTTCTCCCAAGTTTGAATGCATCTTGAAGAAAAGATGCCAGTTCCCCCGAGTCTCCTCTCCGGCCTGTCCTCTCGGACCTCGGCCCTGGATATTCCGTCCTCGCCAGCTTCTTTCATCCCGTCTCTCTCTTTCCCTCTCTCCTCACGGCCTCTGTCTCTCCGTGTGTTTCTCTTTTTTCTCGTGCCGCACCAACGCGACCCTTTTGGCGTAGTGGCTACCGGTGTTACGCTCGTAGGGCCCCCAGGCGGTCCACGAACGGATCCACGAAGAGCTACGAGGACTCCCGAGGGTGTACGATCGTGTGCACACGAGCGGATGTGCTACTGTCCTTCGATACTCCGGGATGATGCCCCGCGGTGCTGCGAATCGGCCATATACCGTTCGCTCTTTTCCGTTCACACGAAAGAAATAGGATGGCCGAGGAACGCAGGAATATTATTCGTTACATATCGATCGACCTGCGCTTTCCCGTTCGCGTTTTTACCCCTTTCTCCAATGTACTCGACTAGTGTCGTGCAAAATTATCTACGCAATATTTACACGCTTTTACTTGAAATACAATGTTTATTTTTGTACAGACTATACCAATTTTATTTCTACTTACAATTATAAATTCAAATTTACGATTATACATTCAAATATACAGAAGAGCACGTGGAAAGTAATTTTCGAAAATTAACAATTGAATTTCGGGTAATTTGTATTTAAGTTTGCATTTAATAATAATAATAATTTGCATTTCCCGCCATTTCCCACCGGTGCCCTTGAGCTTTTCTAGGGACCCCACACCACAACTCAAGTACTCGAACTCAAAAAGTACCAGGCATCGTTCAAAGCACGAAATTATTTAATACTAGCACTAAATAGTTGAGTACGATTTAAATCCAACACCCCGAAGTCCCATCACTCAACAGCGTCTTAAGCTCCGTGCACACGTGCCGCTCGGACTTTTTCGTTTTTCTTCCTTTCACCGTTTACCTCCGGCCAAAAAAAAAAGGTAAATCCAGGGTGGATTTTGCTCGAAATTCTTACACGGACGGAGACACGTCGGAAAGGAAGGGCAGAGCTCGGAAATGCCTAAGAAGAAAATAGAGAGCGCGGTAAAGGAGCGCGACAGGCCTTATGGCGTTGTTGCTCGCCATTTGCCGACGCAGCTTTTCACATTCCTACGGCTCTCTTCCAGAGGCAAACAATGTTAACGACCACGCGAAGAGATCGGAATTCCATCTCTACCGGGCGATACATAAATAGGCCGACGCTTTTACCCGGCGACCAGATAGATACGTACCCGCGTTATTATTCCTTTTTGTAACCGACTATTTTTAGACGGCCACAGCGGAATTTCACGCTTCGCTTTTCCTTCTTTCTTTTCTTTGTTTCTCCGCGATACTCCCTACCGTTTCATCCATCTTTTCGTCTATTCAAATCGCTCGCCGGCTCCATCGATCATAATTATGGGAAATCTGTTGGGTCTGTTGGGATTTTGGTATTTGATGAAAGGGTTGAGTTTGCATTTGTGATGTGTATGTATGTGTGTGTGGTAGTTGTTAATTTAGATTTTTTTAGTTTGGTATACTAATGATATGTTTAATGTACTACAGTTTAATGTAGTACTATTACCTAGAAAAAAAATGAGAAATTAATTATTATTTGATCCAGTAATTAAACAACCTATAAAGTAATTAATTAATTAATTAATATTTTTAAATATAATTTCTCAATTAATTACTTTTTAATCAAGTACTGAAATAACTTATCAATGAATTTATCTAATCACTTAATCTAATCACTTAATCTAATCAATTAATCTAAAAATAAATTCCCACATTTTTGCGGTAGATACTGAAAAAATTTTTTGCAGTTGCAAAATATTGTTTTTAATTAAAAAAACTTAATTAAAAATATATGTAAAAATGTATATACATGTCTTCATATATCCTAGAATACACGATCAAATAGACTAATCTAGAAGTAATTAATTAATTTTTATTTGATTTCTTTTTTTTTAATTAAATGAAGTTTCATCTTGCGATCGAAATTCCACCTGCTTTTTTCACGCATTGTTCCTTATCATCGCAAGAATGCACGAAGCTCGATTATCAGTTAGTCATCATCGTACGATAACGAGCAATTAAGTGACGTAGTACAGATTCAGATCTGGCTACTGTTTACCGTCGTGTTCCTGAAAAAACACCCCGAGGAAACTTGATTATTTGTATTTTTTATTCTAAACACTAAGATACCAGATACAATTAAAGTTACCAATAAAAAGGTACATAAATAAACATGAACAAAATACATTAAATTAAATGTAATTATCAACGAATAAGATCAAAGATAAATTTCATATGTCGAAAATATTTATCAAAGAATGCACGTTGTGTCTTCGATGATCTTGATAAAAATTCTTATCTAAAACCTTAAGAAATGCTTACGGAACTGTTTCGCATAAGTCGATTATAAACGGTACCTCCAAAATGCATATTACATCGTAAAATGATCTTACGTAGTAAGAAAAGAATAAATTCACACTTACGAGCCTTTTCGTTTTTATTTTCGAGTCAATTCTGTGACACCGCGAGATTTCCGAGTTTGTCCGTAATACGGAGCCATAATTATTCAGTTATTTACCACGAAACGACAGCGTTCGGAAGAAAATCGTGACGTTTCGCAAAAGCTAGGTTAGGGCGACGTTCAAAGACACCATAACAGGGGGCGCTTAAACGTAGACGGTTAAACGCAGGAGCCTCCTAATACGGATAAAAACATCAGGTTTTATTTGAATCATCTGACATTCATGTGAAGTACAGTGTACAACGCAATCAACGTGTTACATTAATAAATTTCAAATCTCGTACAGTTTTAGTGATGCATAAGATAATGGGTGTAAATATTCGCGTTCAGACGTCAGACTGTCATTGCGCCGAAATTGTGTTCCTTCTTGGAAACCGAATAATGTAATCGGTATTGTTATTTTGCCAATACACGCAGATTATACTTGTTTCTCATAAAAAAATTTCATTTCTTTTATCGATGGAACCGATACAGTGATAAAAATCAGATAATTATTGCTTTATAGGATTGTTACGAATAACAGTAGATATGTCAGTAACATTTGACATTCTTTTATTTGTTATGCAATATACAATTTCTGTGAAATTGATGTGAATTATGTTTGAAGAATTTTCTTAGCTTGCTGAAAATTGTTGAATTTCTCAAATCCCCAAATTCTCAAATCTCAAAATTCTCAAATTTTTAATTTCTAAAATTTCCATATCACCAAATCTTCAAATTGCCAAATTTCGAAATGTAAATACAATAAATTTTCATGATACTTTTCACTGAGAAAGTAGTACCTTTAATACACCCATTAAAACGGCAATATAACGAGAGTCCGCCGCATCCTCAACATCCTCAAACCGGTGTACAAGAAAGTTAGGAGAGTATACATATCACGAGTGTTATGTACAAAAGTGTTTAACAAAAGTATCAGCGGAAATGGTCGAGGAGAAATTTCCTAGTAAGACTGGTTGTCTCTATATTTGTATAGTACATATAAATACACGACACTAGGTTAATTGCGTCGCAACTGGACGAAACACGTCACTTTGTCTGGTCATTTTTATTTCCCTGATAAGAGGATTTCGTCGAAATCTCGATATAACGTTGAACATTCATCCAAAGGGAATGCACGAGTATCAGATGCCGATTTCTCCGAAAGGGAGAGCACCGTAAAGCGATATGCATACCGAATACGTTCTTCAGAATTTCTAACATCTTCCAGCTTGATATTCTAAGAAAAGCTCACCGAAAGCACGCCGAATCTCTTCTCTTTTTAATCCCTTTAGACACTCTTGATATTTTCAAAAATGTGTAAATACATTTTTTGAAAAATGGAATATTTTTTATTATTTTGTATATAATGATCATTATTTTATGCTTACTCCTCTGATCACTTGTACTTGATGTGTTTCTTGGTACTTGAAATATTTTTTATTTATCTCAAATATGTCAGTCATGATAAGTGAGATACTGCTAAAATACATTGAAGAGTATACACATTAAAATATTCTGAGAGAAATAGATGTAAGAGCAATAACAAATATTTATGATTATGAAAATAATAATTATTAAAAAATATTAAATTATTAACAAAATTTGTAACAATAAATTTAAAAAAAAATATGTAAAAAATATTCATAATAATAACTATTAGAAATTGTCTAAACACTATTTATAATAATATATATTATATTTATTCGAATAAATGAATATTTGTTTAATCGTTTGGTTATTTACGCTTGATGTATCTTAATATTAATTTATTTTTGTGATTCCGGTCATCGGTGACCCATATAGCTTGCTGAAGAAATATCTCTGGCATGCCGGAAATTATCAGATAGTTGAAATCCTCTCTAAACTTTTTTATTCGTTGTAGATAAAATAGCCGGTAGATATACTTAGAAACTACTAAAGTATAACATGATGTTACAATGTATTTTAGCGAAAATTTTGTTGACCATATATCAGGTTAAAGTTGAGTGTTTTTGAAATTAAGTTCTTTGAGGTTAAAGTTATTATTATGAACACTGCACAATGAGTTTGACCTTGTCAAAGGCAAATTTGTTTTGGTTGTAAATAAACGTAAAAATAGAATCATTGTTTTAAGTATTGTCAAACAATTTTATTATTTATAATATAATACAATATATTATTTGTACTGTCAGAGAAATTTGCATTTCTTTAATTAATATATCGGTCGCACTGTGTGTACTTATAGTAACAAGTCGATATAGTTAGCGTTTCGTGTTGAGCAATACGATCGATAACATTCTTACTTTTCTTCAATGAGTGTTAGAGGATTTTGATAACGCTTGAATGAGCACCAAGATTCCATCACATATTTATGTTCTGAATATTTCAAGTAAACATTTTAATGGCTTCAAGTTGTTGATAGAATACAAGATTTTTAGATATTGAGTATTTAATGGATAAATTTCTTATCCAATAATGTGTTTCCTTTATGTCTTATCAGCACTGAAATTTAGATATTTAAAAATACGGTGAATTCGTTGAATTTTGGGTATTTTGGGAATTTGGGAATTTTGAGATTTGGAAATTGATTTAAAAAATTTTTTAATTTCTTTGAAATTTATAAATTTGAAAATTTAGAAAACAACCTTAACCATCTAACCTTAACCCACCTAATAACGCAACATAATCTACCTCAACATATGAGATTTAGATGATAAAATTTAACCTAGTATACAATTTTCCCATTGATATATATTCCTGTTCAAAATAAATACACACAAATGTTGCAATGTAAAATGAGAAACTGTGTGAACCGTTCATTTGACGGGTTTGATACGATTGGTACTATCCATACCACGAAATATCGATCAGTACCAAATATCAATACCATATCGATAATCGTGAACATCGTCTCTCCCACATATCCAAAGAGGTTCAAGGTTAATTTTTATCCGTCCACCGTGTATAAACTCGACCCGAGCATTCCATTGCTCCTATTCATTCCCATTTACATTCCAGTATTCATCAGTTACTCCATCGCCGCCATTCATCCAATTGTTTGTTTCCGTTTGGAAATCGACCTTGAATATTTTCCATCAAAATCGATCTCTCTCGCTCGCTCGACGTGTCGGCAGCGACGCGCGCCAGAATCCACGATTTTCAGTTGCCAATTTCGTCGGGCGTGCGCGCGCGTTCGGCAACAAAAAAAAAATCGTATAAAAACCGAAAGAAAAGAAACATCGGGGGATACATTTCGTGCAAGGAGATACGATTGCTCGAAAGTTAAGAGCTTTTGCTTCGTCTGCAGACACCTTCGTTCGCTCAACGGGGCATCGAGTTATCGGTATGTACACCACGATAATGGCATCGCATTCCATTCATATCAGCATCGCTCGCTCGCCACCGCAGCTCTCCCTATCCCTCCTCTCCCCCCTTATCCCCTCTCCCCGGTCCCCTCTGCCCCCCGGAGGTGCCTACAGGCTCGTTCCATCGCGTCGCGCGCATCGCGCATGCCTCGTCGCTCCGTTCAACCGCGACGCCGATTGTGAACGAGCCTTTACGTGGCCAGATCGTCATGCTGACTTCACCTGGTGCGCATTCCTTCTTCGCCACTGCTGGAAAACGGCTCGCCGTGAAAACCTATCTTTTCGACGCTCCGGCTCGTTCGCGATAGTCGCAACGATTTCGTGCGCCGATTCTTTTCATGTTTCGTACGAGGTGCCCCCTTTAAATCGGTACGAGAAAATGTTTTGGATGAACAGCATATCTCAAGGTCATCAGAATTGGTAAAGCGTTTGCCTTTCTATAAATTATCGCATTGAAAATACTTTTGCGAATATCTGAAATTAAAGCCGATTCACGATTATATGTACAGAAAAGAGTTATTCAAAATGACCTTCGCTATACATTTCAAGGTCATTGAGATTGGTGGAGAGTGCCCTTTCCTATATAATTACTTATCGTACGTGGACGCGTAGAGGAGATATGAAGGTCAAGTTCGTTTTTCTAGATGTTTTTATATTTTTTTTTTCACCGTTCGGTGCAACTTGTTTTTATGCAAAAGTTTGAAGTCATTTATGACGAAAATTCATTAGTTTAGAAGATATTATATTTTACTAATTTTATATTAATTTTCATATTTATAAATCTTAAATTTTTTCAATTAAAAAATTAAGTTATGTGTAGAAGCAATAAATTTTAATAATAATACATTATTTCATGTCAGTGCAGTATTGTTCAATGTATTTTTATGAACGGGTATATCACTTACATAAATTGCAACTTTGATGAAAACTGGTGTTATTCTAACCTTGTTGAATATTTCGGTGCTCTGATTAGAGGATCTCTACTTTTATAATTAGACGTTTCCACGAGACTGCGTACCGCGAACAGATAAAGAGACGATTTTCAGAACTCGAATCTGCTTAATTTATGAGATTTCTGCAGAATTATTTGGATCCAGATTGATCGGAGTTTTCGAGAAATTCGATTCTGCAGAAAACGAACGGTCAAAGTGTAGATAAATTAACCGGACGTACTAATTTCAAGAAAAATGATTTTAAATAGATCAGAATATACCGGAGCCAAATATTACAGAAGTAAAAACATGTTATTGACAAAATTAATTTCTAATATTATAAATTAGTCCAATTCTACTGTATGTTTACATTATAAATGCAGACACTTTATTCACGTATTTTATCTAACCTGTTAATAACTGTAGTTACAAAATAAGTATATTCATTCTTTTTTTGCAACAAAAATGTGCTAAATTTGTCTTCAGCAAGTGCTATGGCATTCTTAGGTTATGTTTTGATTTTGGAAAGACGTGTTTGCAAAGTAACCGTCTGCTATCTGCTATATTGATTCAATGATAATGAGCTGAATCTGAAAAAATATTTAATTAGAGATACAACTTTTCCTTTGTATCTCATTTATATAAGGTAATTATAGAAGAATTTAATCTCTTGCTACTACATGCTTCACTTCATTGCTATTCCATTTTATTTTTACAGAACCACAATTTTTAAATACTTTTTAAATTTAACCTTCTATACATTTACATACTTGCTTTTATACTATTTTACCTGCATATTATTCAATTCGTACAAAATGGATACTAGTATACACTCATGATTCGCTTACTCGAATATATATTATTTTATTCGTACACATTTGGTATGCGTGTGTATTTAAACGTTATTTGCATGCTTGTATTATCGAACGAAAGTATTTTTAAGATTCCATCACGATAGTCGACAAAGTAATTGTTTCCTGACGCGAATACGATGCCTTCGTCAACCGAGGAGGTTAAAAATCTGTGAACGTGTAACATCTAGATTTATGCTCGCTGGTATGGTCGTTACGTGTGAACGTGGAATGCAAGTTGCGAGAGGAAGTGCGTGGCTTCATGCGAACAACAATAAATAGCGAACGCACAATATATATCCAAACTTTCTCTACAAAGAATTCTTCTACCTTACCGATAAGATGCCAGGTAGTATTATGTGAATGCGCACGTGCCACCATCTACGTGTACACATGACTCACATATATAAACACGCTACTTTTTATAAACAGAATGAGAAATAAATTTTACACGCGAACGGAGGTTATCGCAAGTATAATATAATCGAATTCGGAGAAACAAAACGCAACAAAATTGCAGGTTCTATTAATACTGTATTTAACATGCAGCATAATATATTTTTCAATTTTGATTACTTCTTGGCATCGGATTGTGATAAATTTAATTCAACGAAACAAGATTAAATAAAATTCTAATTGCAAGCATTATTATTATTATATTAACACGTTTAACGTTATATTAATACTACCACAGTGAAAATTGACATATGTGATCAAATAATATAGATCATTAAAAATATATCTACAAGAAAATTTTTTAGTTTAATTATTAATTATTTACTGAATATTATGAACATTAAAAATTATATTTTGTCGTATGTTCCTTTGAACAATTAATTTAATTGAGCTTGAAACGCCTTGTCATCGGGCAACCATAATGATAATTAAACTGTTCATTTTGTAAAGTAATAAGTGGAAAATGTGTAGTAAATTGGAACATGAACCGATAGTATTCTGAATAATTACAATTATAGCGTGACGGGCTACAGATGCCCGTTTTCACTGTGGCGTGTAACGTGTTAACATGTTGCCAGCCATTTTGAGCAATGGTAACTGACGTGTTGCGATGTTTCAAAGTAATGGAATCTAATAATCAAAAGTAAAGACAAAATTTGTATAGGATTAGTGGTATGTTAGTAATATAATATAGTAAATTTGGAAAAGTTTATACACTTAAAAATTTTCAAGGTTTCAAAGTTCTTAGGTTTTAAGGACTCAAAATTCTAAAAAATTCTGAAATTCCAGTTTCAAAATTCTAAATTTTCCAAAATTTCCAAAATTCCTAAAATTCTAAAAATACCCAAAGTTTAAAAAACGCTTGAAATCCTAAAAAATTCAAAAATTGAAAAATAGCACGTACTCACCTTCATGACTGACTAAAATATAGAATTTCAGAACTGATAAAACATTCCGTTCATTTTATTAGATCATCACAACATATTGATAATCGTTTACATCGAAACGCTTACAGTAAGCAGATCCTAATACTTGTAACGTGTTTTGATAATGATAATGACGTATTAATCACGCAGCAATTATAAGAATAGGTAAACGTACGATAAAAGTAAACTCGTAACAGGAAAAGCATGCTCATTAATATATTACTACCGTTGAGTGTACATACTTGAAAGAACATCATTTTTATTTTAATTGAGCACCTAATGTTAATTTCATTTCATTCCATTATTTTCAGTAAATTTTAATTGTAAAGTTCACCGATTATTATGCAGTTAAAATATACGTTCAATTAAAATATAATTATGGAAAGAATGCGTTCCGAAATAACGCCATTTTAATAATAATAATAAATTACTCGTGCGATTTTATCTTATAATCCCTGAACTTCAGAATGTGGAGTTTTAAATTATTTAATCTTAATTTGAATTTTTGAAAATCTGAATTTTTGATATTCTCCCAAAGTCGTTCATTGTTCTTGATTCTTTGTTTCAAATTAGTCAGCATGTATGTCATACACTAGCGTCAGTCAATAGTTATTCGTAAATATAATGAATCATCCCAAATGTTGAAAAAAAGCAACGGAAATTTGATAAGTAGCTGGTTCTTTTGCGTATTACGAAAATTGTATTATTTCCGTTTTCACACGTTATAAAACACATTCGAGTCATTGTACGTATAACCATAGACATTTTATACATCTATATCTGCAACAATGCTAGAATTATTACTATACATTTCAGACCGGTAGGTAGCGCTTATGGGAAACACGTGCGATTTCGTGGTGTCAACAACCACTTGATTGAATAAATATTAAACGTGAAAATAAATATTAAATAGACACTTCAAATAGAACAAGTAGTTACAAATAAAAATTAGTCGATAGTGAAACATAAATACGATATTAAAGAAATCTAAATTGTGTATACGGATTTGTGAAAATCAAAATAGAACCTAACCTCAAACACAACTATATTGGTGCATGAAAAATATGTGGCAGTAGTAATACAATTAGGACATAATCCATAAATATTCACTTCAAGTAAGTTCTTTCTTTTTTCTTCAGCTGCAATAATTAAACGATTATTTTATAGTAAGCTGAAAAGTATATTCTTTTCCGAAACAAAACCATACGATTACAATAATTGAAAACAAAAATATTTTAAATATTATAATAGCTACATAAAGGTTGTATAATATATTTTGTTATCTATATGTGAAATTCTGGAAAATTCTATGATCTAAAGTTTTCAAACTATACACATATTCGAAGAAGAAAACAAAGAATTTAATGTGTCATTGTGTGTAAATTTCTCCGTGCACGCTTAATCACATCATGTTTTCTGTTTTTTGTTTTCGATGATAATAATAATCTAGAGATAGTCTGATTTATTGTGCTCACGAAAGCAGCGATAATTCTCGTTTATATACACGCGAGTTGGTATCAATATTTAATTATGTACTATTGTTTAAACTTTTAGAGATTCCTTCGATATTGTAATATATCGTTTTTCATCGTGTAACACGTTGATTACTGCAGTGAAGTGCACGTGCTTAATAAGAAAAATTAAAATTTTAATTATTATGAGGTGGATAATTATTTTTCTTTACATTCATATTCACCGATCTGTTAAATTCTTAATACAATTTTCCACCTTTCATATCTTTCATAATTACCGTGACTCCTACTGATACATTAGTAACCAACTAAATAAATAATTAAAACATATGTAGCGGTAAAATAAATTTCTTTATCGCTATGATCGCAAAATGTTTCATGGAAATCCGCCAGAAGTCGCGTATTGTGGCGACTTCTATGGGTAAAATCGCGTACTTCATACGTAGTTGCGTGTTCTGTACGAGTTGGTACAAGTTAATACCGGACGTTCGTAAGTTCTAGAAACTCGAACACATTTTATTCAAAATATGTTTAATTCGCAACTAATAAGATGGGGTCTGTTAAATCCTAACAGTTATTGTATCTTTTTTCAGATACAACTTAGTTTTTGAACGTGGTAATAAATATAATCCACAATACGTATGTCTACTACATTTTAATTTTTAATTGTCTGTAAATATATTAATATTTTTCTGTTGATTTCGCTATAATATTTACGCGGTAATGCGACGATAAAATAACATTGATATAAGGTACATTAAAAGTGATTTCGTAGAACTTTGATACATACGTATGCAACTATGTATACTTAAATGTTTTTGTGAAATTATTATTTTCCGAGACTCCAATGACACTTTTATTTCTTTCAACGGGGCTATGTAATTTTACTGTATTCTTCTTATTGGGCGTTTTAAAACGTTTTTAATGAGCTGAATGAAGTACAATTTAGTTCATTATTCCTCCGCCTTCTAACTTATTCTTTGTCCCTTAAACACATATTATGAAAAATAAACCTTAATTAAATTAATATACGTATTTGATAAATTCTTCACTTTTTTTGAGTTGTCAGAAACTTTTGTGTTTTATAGTGATACATGTAGTCGCTTCTTACAATTAACTCTTGAGGAATTATATAAACTTTAATTGTGGCAATTGTTTGAAGTTATAAATTAAAATGGAATGTTTCAGTGAAATGTTCTTTTGGATAGGGAAAATTATAGGGAATTATAAATTACTGTCTTCTGATTTTGGAGGATACATGGAGGATGTACATTTTTCAAATAATTTAAATATTTGAGTCATCAATTTTTAAGTTAAAATTTTTCAAATTTGTAAATTATTTTTGTTAAAAAAATAAACTATTTGTTATACACTAGTAACGTATTTATTCAGTGGATAACAGATATGTACACACCATTATAAATAAATCTATTCCAGACGCGTGTGCATAATTATAATTCCATTTGTAAGAGGAACATAATAGAGAAGAATGTGCAGGTTAAAAGGGACGAAGAATGATGTATCGAAAGTATGAAAAAGGGGGAAATCAAGGGAAAGAGAAGGAATTCCCGAAAGGGTGCAGCGGGTCACGTGTGTAGTCGATCCCTTGCATTAGCCGTGAATTCTTCTTTTTCTTTCCCCTTCTTCTCTCTTTCTCTCGGGAGCCACGTGCGCCCCAAGAAATTCCTCTTTTGTATCCTTCGGCCTTTGTTCGGCAACAGCTGTCCGACCGAAGAAATGCTTTTCTCCGTCGTCAGTCTACTGCTCCACTCGTTCCTGATTCTTTTTCCCGCCTGCCAGCTACCGAATCGTCAAATTTTAATTGGATTACCGAATTCGCTCTTTATTTTGCACATTTTTCTTCTTTTCGAATTAAATCGTACGGATATAAGAGGATAAAAAGATTTTCAAGTTCAGTAAGTGGAATGATTCTCTTTGAAGTATTCTAAACCGAGATCGCTCGGAATTAGGGATAATCTTCTAAACAAAGCTGCAAAGATTTAAATTTTGGATGTTTTAAAATTCCTGCTGAATTTGAAACTCGAAATTCCTTAATTTCGATGTCCGGAAATCCGAAATTCAAAAATACGAGATTCCAAATTTTTAAATTCCGAAATCCAAAATTCTAATATTCCAAAATTCAAAACCCAAAATTTCAAATTCCAAAATTCAAAATTTCCAAAATTCAAAATTTCCAAAATCCGAAATTTCAAAATTCCAAAATTCAATTTTCAAAATTCCAAATTACAGATTCCAAAATTGCGAGTTCTAAAATTTCATATTCCCAACTTCCAAAATTTCAAAATTCTGAAAATCCGAATTCAAAATGTTAGAATTCCAAATTTCAAGTTATAAATGTCAAAATCCCAAAGTCAATAATTTCAAAATACGAAAATCCATTAGGTCCGAAAATTCCATTAATTCCAACGTTCCAGCAATCCGAAGCATCAAGACCTTTAATACTTCAAGATATACCATAATCCAGCACCTAATCTCACACTCCAGAAACCATTAACTTGAATTAATAACACGAAAGGAATTTATCCCCAAAATAAATGTTGCTTTCACCAACAATCTGCCCAGGCCCATAAACTCGTAATTAATCCGAGCGATCATAATTACATAAACTTTTGCCGGCCATAGTCCGCTAATAAAATCAGAAGAAAATGGTTTTACATAACGCGTCGTCTCGATCAGAAACTCCACGAAATTCTGTAGGAAGCCCCCATTACGCGTGCGTTGTTCAGCGACGCCCTTCGCATTCGCCGGAAGAAGCTGGCTTTCGAAATTTCCACCGGTTGCGTATTCACAAGAAAATCTCACGAATGCGCCCAATTACAAAACACCGCGGGCATTCCTGAACAGAGAGATCCATAGTACGGTATATAGTGGGCCGACACTGGCTCCGTTGGCTATCTATCCCTCTTTCTTGGTTCGTTCTCCTCGTGGTATGAGCGGCCGAGTAGTTGGCGCACTATAAAAGGGGGCCCTTCGCCTCGGAACGGGGCCCCGCAGACCGGCGAGCAGCGTTCAGATAAATATGCGGGAGGGGCCGGAATTCCTCACTCGGCTGCATTCCAATCGCTCTTCCTCCTCCGCCATCTCACCACCACTACCATCGCCGCTACCATCACCATCACCGACACACCGACGTTCTTATATTTGCAACCTCCACTACTGCTGCCTGCCACTATCGCAACACGCCGAATACCAACCAACACCGATGACACTTACAACAACAATAAACTTCTTGGGATACGGCCGTACTGTGTACAAATATCCCAACTAAAAAATTCCCTATTTCCTCATTTAAAAAATTCCCAACTTTCTTATCTAAAAAATTCCCTATTTCCTCAAGTAAAAAATCCCCAAATTTCCCAAAGAAAAATTTCTAATTTCCCAACTAAAAAATTCCCTATTTCCTTAGATAAAAAATCCCGAAATTTGAGAAAGAAAAAATTCCCATATTTCTCATGTAAAAAATTCCCCATCCCCCATAAATCTCCATCGCCAAGCACCTTGCAACCCATTGCCCATGATTTCTCCACGGGGCACTTGACCTGGCCATCATTTCCACACAAAGCATCCACTATCACTTCCAATAACAACAGCGATAACCACAAGTTTTTGCGACCTCGGTACATACACACGTCCGCGTTACGCTCTTTTTTGTAACGAAATAGGCATACGTATAATTTACTTTTTCAACGGTCGTTCCAGCGTTATTCTCGATTGTTCTGCTTATTTCCTTTTTGCACGCTTATTCGCTCCACCGTTCGCGACTACCCCGCCATCTTTCTCTTGTCTCTACTAGGATGCCCATCAAAGATATTCATTTCGCTGTTTCGCTCGACCACGAGATGCCAAGCTCGTCTTTTCCTTCGTCTTCGTCCAGAGACCCCTCCCCTCCTCCCTCTCCTCCTTGTGCGCGCTTTTTTTTCCCCCTTTCTTCTTACACGGGATTGTCTTACTTTGTTCTCCTACGTTTCTCGTAATTTTTGCTTCTCTTTCTCGTGTACTAAAAAGGTAGGTTCTTCTCTGGTTTTTACAGCTTCAAGATCGGGGGATCGATAGACACGTGTACGCTCACGTACACAACGTTGTGCAACTCATGAATGCGCTCGTGCGTGCGCGTTGTTTCGCAGGAATTATTATTGTAGGTGGTGGATCTTCCATCAAAATGCATACGGGACTCTAATACAGAGGCATGACCCCTTTGCCCGACGGATCCTGCTCTTTTGCCAACCAGGAATTCCTTAACAATATTTTTCGAAGAGGAATTCCTTAATGATACACGAGTGTTGCGTGTCTCGTACTCTACGTCGCTTCGTTTTACCCGTACAGTCAACGGCAAATCTCCCTTCCCTAGTGATAATACGGCAAACGAGGGGGGACAGCCTGACATAGGGAAACAGGCCTGAAAATAGGGATCTAGGGATTTTGGGGTAAATAGGGATCTGGAGATTTCGAGGACTAGCAATGTTGAACTATAGGGATGTGGTACTTCAGGGATTACGGGATTTGAAAGCATAGTAATTTTAAGATCTTTTCAAGGTCTTTTTAAGGTCTTTTTATCTTGGTCAACTTACAAATTTATAAGACTTGAAAATTCAAAAATTTCGAAATTTAAAAATTCGAGAATTGGTGATCTTGGGTATTTAAAAATTCGAAAATATAAAAGTACATGAGATAAAAAATTGTTTAACTTCGAGTATGTCTACTTGTCCATAGGAAGCCTATGGTTGCACCAGAGTGTACCTTCGGTTGCTACACGCACGTGATTTGCGACTTAAAGTTTAGCCCCGGTGGAGAAAGTGTTTATTCGATTGCCTTGTCGTTCGACGACGTTCGTTCTCTACCTTTTTCATCTTTGAAATTTTTGTAGAGTCACGGTTTGATGAGTAACAGAATTATTTGGGAAGTACAGGAATATCTTTGGATAAATTAAAAAATTCATCCTGGTTAACAAAAACCTTACACCATTTTTAGAAGTTTTTATTAAAAAAGAAGTTTGGACAATCTAAGTATTTCAAGTATTGTATAATTGTTTGAAATACTAATTAAAATTTTCAAATATATAATTTAAATCCATGAAGATCAAGTGCTCACCTAATGACATATGGACAGCAGTATGCACTAATATAGAAATTTGTAAATTGTCGATAATTTACAATCATTATACACAGTAGTCTCGCTAATTAATACCTAAGAACATAGTAAAAATAAAGTGCAACTGTATATGCGCCTCGGACGAAGAAATTCTCGTACGGTGCCAATAATATCAGTCATCGTTCTGCGCTGTAAAAAGCACCTAAAGCGGAAGAGATTTCGGATGTGCGACGGGACGAGAAGGAAGCGAGTCGATCTTTCGAAGGAGAGAAAAAAGGAATGATAGATACATAGGGAGATGCAAGGATTGAGGTAAGAAGAGCTTCGGTTGTGAAGGTGGAGAGGGAGCGGTAGAGGGAGGAGGATGGGGAAAAATAAGACCCTCTTTCCGCGAGGCGAGCGAACCGGCTCGTACTCGATAGCATCTACGGAGCCTCCGACAATAATAGTGTGGACCGAGAAATATGCGCGCGGGGCTTGAGTCCCGTGAATCCTTCGGCGGTTTTGGGGTGGTGTGGTGGTACCCGTGGAGGGGCGAAATTCTTCGATGCGTAGTGATGGAATCGAGCGGTTGGTACACGTGATTCTCCCGGCAAACCAGCCTCTGCTTCGTTCCAATTTACGTCATCAAATTACTGCAAAATAATCGAGAGAAAAATTTTATTCTACAAAAAAAATATCGTGTCTTTTTACCAACGTCTATTGAACTACAATGATTTTTGCACCGTTTGTAATTTCATGGACAGCGTATATTTATGGGGAGACCTTATTTGGATCCGATTAATTAATTACACAGCGAATTATCGTTTATTAATTTACCTTCATTGGTAACGTCGATGGAGAAACGAGCAACGTGCAAGGGAAGAGAAATTGGTCCCATCACTACCGGCACGGAGCGGGCCTCCTGACGGAGAGGGGACATATACCAAGGTCCACCGGGCCTGTTCTTAGATGATCAAAGACACGGCTGATGGGCCAGTAGTGGCCCCAGAAATTCCAACAAGGACGAGGCATAATGCGCGACTCAAGGTCGGTTCTACTACCGACCAACAGAGTCCGAGATGGGACCACGTTCAACAGGGTCGTACCGTGACCTCGTCAGGCCCTCTTTCCCCTCCTATCCCGCTTCCAGGCTCCCTACTCCGTCCCTTCTGTCGTCCCTTACAGGCTGGCCTCCGCCAGCGACAGGATCGTGTGCTCGCCCCGCGGCGCCCTGCATGTCAGCCTCGCATACCACCACATTCCGCGTCGCTGAAAAAATGTACGCCCTCGGGGGTAGTCTTCGATGACGAATACGAAGCGACCTTCTCCGTATTTTAACATTTCACCACTACACCTACCCACCACCACTCTATTGCTACTTCCACACAACGAAAAACACGTACGCTGTTTGATGGACTATATTCACCTACGCATTTTGTTAAATTCTTTTTTACAAATTGGGAATCACCACACGTTTCGTAAAAAATGTGATAAATCCAGTTCTAATTTCGTTTCAAATATTACATTAAATTTATCGGATTTAATGCGCATACGCATTACGCATCTCTGTTCTATTCGTACGTGATTTTAAATAAATAAAAAATCAGTTATAAACGTTTTATACATATTGAGAGATTGTTACAAAAATACAGTATAAACTATAAGTACTCTTTAATAATTAAAACCAATCATAACGTGTTTCTTAAAAGTACATTTACATTAAACGAGCAACACATGAAACATAGAACATAAAACATAAAAGATAGGTCACAAAGCATGGAACATGGAACATTGAACATAAAACAAGACTAAGATTTTATATTTCTCTAAAATAGAAAAAAGGAATGTTCATCACTTAAATTTTACAAAGATTCTTGTTTTTCTTTTACATGACAGGTACGAATAAATGTCATTGTAAATTTACATTCGTTCAGCGTAAATGCGCTCTAAGGTATAATCGTAACTTCGTAACCGCTACGATAGTTTCGGCAGTAATCGGGTGCACTCGTCCAGAGCACGTGACATTGCTGGCATTCCGTTAACGCTCTAACCTACGGATCACTATTACAGGTTATTTCCCTGGATTATTCTTGGCATTTTTGAGCGGCGCAAGAATTTGTAATTAGATATGATGGAATTTCCGTTGCCTCCGGAGGAAATTGAACGTCCGCGAATGTAAAACAAAAGAAAGTGAAACGAGGAATAGAAGTTTGTCACGCGATATCGTAAATATTTATGGCGCGCAGCACGTGTGCGTACGTTCTAGTATCAATTAGACTCGCTAAAAACGAATGTCGCATGAAACGCATAGTATTCGAAAGGAAGAGGATCGTAGGAGGGGAGTATACGAGCGTGGAACGAGAAGAAGAAAGAATAGTAGAAGTATCGGAGTGGGGGGGCGCAAGGGCTCGATTGCGACGGTCCTGCCGGGCCTCAGGATGAGGCCCGCCTTTTTACACCGGGTAAGAAAGAGCCGCTTGAGGCCACCGTGGTTGAAGCGAGACGAACGAGAGGACCGTGGAAGGAGCAGACAGAAAGAGAGGATAGAAGGAATGCCTGTACGAAGATGGAGGCAGTCGAGTGTGCGGCCGAGCGAGAAGGAAGCAGAGATCGAAGGATTAAACGGAAGAAGGAGAGAGAGGCGTAAGAACAAAAAGGAAGGATGCTGGGACGCGGGTTGGGGGAAGGGTAGTAGGTAAAAGCAGGATGGAAACGAGAAGGGAAGGAGAGAGGTTCGACCGGGTGGTGCAAGAAGCGAAGGAAGAGAAGGCAAAAAGGTGGAAAAAAGGTGGGATCCCTTAAAAATTGAGACCCACAGAGGTGGGGATCGGAATTTCGGGCCCCGTAAACCGGCCAGTCTCGAGGAGGCCTTCGCGAAGATGAGGTGAAGGAAGAGGAGATAGACGCCCGACGGGATAGAGGAAGAAGAAGACGAAGGAGAAGAAGAAGAGGAAAAAGAAGGAGAAGGAGGAGTAGAAAAAGTTGAAGGAGAGGAAGAAGGAGGCTACAACGACGACGTGCACCACGACGACGTCCAAGAAGAAGAAGAAGAAGAAGAGGAAGAAGAGGAAGAAGAGGAAGAAGAGGAACCGTGCCTAGTCTACTGTGTACCCGGCATGGACCGTCAGTACACACTCTGCGTACTCGTACCGGCGCACCAGTACCGCACCTACGTGAACAATTACCATCAGCACGCGCATCATCAGCGCCTGCAACAACAGCAACGCCAACAATATCCAGAACAGCAACGATCAACGTGCAAGCAGCCTTATCAGCAGGAGCAAATTTACGAGAACGTCGTCTCGCAGTATCGGATGAGGATGTGCTACCACAATGACTACGAGAACGACGAGCAGATACAGAGATTTTACTGGGAGCAGTGCTACAGACGCGATGACACCGACGCCACCGCGTACTATTACTGTGAATACGTAAGGGCCACAGGATTCTTTATACATTACTTGTTCTCGGTGTGTTTCGCGAGCGTTCAAGTGAAATTCCTCAGTGCTTTCGAGGATTATTCTATTGCGAATGGCGTACTGTTCGGCTCGAGAGAACAGTAATAAGTGTCCGAGCGTAGGATATGATTTTAAAACGATTCCCCGTAAGAAATTCCAAGTTGTTTTCGTGTGTCTTTCTCGAACACGCTCGCGCCTCGACAGTGGAGTGATGCGAAATGGGAGCTCGGACGTTCCGAGGCTCGTAGAATAGCGGGGCAGAAAATTCCACAGAAATGAAATTCAGATAAAATGTTACTGTGAATCCCAAACGTTTTTCGAAACCATTATCTATATTATTGCGGTAGTACCACGTTTACGACGTCTAACAGTGCAAGAATGCACGATGCATATCGTGCTGTTCATAGTACTACGAACGCTGCGTAACAGCGTTTGCATACTTCAAATTCCAACAGCGGTTTCTATTCAATCTTAATTAATTTTTTCTATCGAATTTCAATTCACTAAGTCTCGTTTGAGGTTTAAGTACTTTACAGAATAACAATTGATAAAAATTTATCTGCAAAGTTTATTTGCAACTTCAGATTTACATTTAAAAAATAATGCATATCTACAAAAATCTCAATTTTAATTGATGCAATTAAGTTTTCAAGTGAAATTAAATAAGAGTCTAATTCGTAAGTAGTTTGAAGTGATCGAGATGAAAAGCAAAATTCAAGGTCACTTCCGTTCGAAGAATTTCTCGTGGTGTTTTTTAAGCGGTGTACACACGCACGTACATGGTTTTGATTAATACTAATAGATAAGAATTTAGTTAGAATTTAACATTAAGAAATTTGACTAAAACTATACGAATTCCAGTGTCATGCTATATCACGAATTTAGGTTATGTCAAAGTACGTCAATCTCGAAGTGTTTCGCGATTAAAACGTTCGCAAACTTTGGTGACGGTATTGTGATTTTTGATATAATTGTTACAGTTTTAAAAATGGTTTCTTTGCAATTGTGTTGCAGGCGAAGAAGGAAATCTACGATGTGAAGCAGCAGAGGCTATGTCTGGCCCAGGATGAGTACAATCACCTTAACAACGCTCTAACGACGCTCGGCGCATCGCGTACAAGTTGTGAGTACACCTTAACGCTAGCGGTATCTATTTTCCGGAATCTTTTTAGCGTTCGAAATATCCTTTGAAGTGTAGTATGAAATTTACGGTTGTATTAACAGTTATTTAGACACGATGAATCTAATTGCTGCGATTTCGTTTGAGACACGTTTGTTTAAATTAAATAGAACGTAAATAACAGGATGTTTTTAATCACAGACAAGCAACTATTAAAAATTATTTAAAATTATTTATTTAATTATTATAGATTTAAAAGGAGTAAAATATAATTACATAAATATTGGACATAATTATAAAAAGTTAATTATTCGTTTGTTTTGCTTGCAGTGTGCTCCAGTTTAAGTTCCTTGAGTACCAAGTATGATCCGGATCTTTTAAAATCCGATGTCGCACTCGCGAGGAGTCGAGTTTCCCGATTAAAACGAGAACTCGAACAGATTCGAGCAGAAATGAATTGTACGCAACGAGGAGTGGACACTCTTTCAAGGTATGGTATCATTTTATTTTAAATTTTCTTATATTATTTTAGTATGCGTTGCATTACTGCCCGTTACATTACTACTCATTAAATTACTATGCGTTACTTTACTACACGTTACATTACTTCGCATTATATTACCACGCATTACAACGTTACAAATTGTACATTTCTTGCTATATTTAGAACGCGAACCACGTTCACTATTCTGAACCTGTCAAAAGTCTCATCACATAGTATTTTTATTTGTAATAAATTTTATTTTCAAATCTCCTATTTTTAAATACCTTATGACTAAATGAATACTAACGACCACATTAACATCATTATGCGATGCTATATTAGAATGAGGATTTCATTCATTCTTTCTATTTTCCATACAGTGTCGAACAGAAACTAAGCGGGCACCATGGAGGTTGCTACAACATCACCGAGGCCCAGGCTATAATGACAGAGCTCCGCAACATTCAGAAGTCCCTGAGTTCCGGTGAGAAGGAGAAAGCTGAATTGATGCAGTCCCTGGCGCAGCTGAAGGACGAGCTGACGAGATTGCAGCTCTGCGAGGGTAGTCCCGAGGCTAGTACCCTCAGCTTGCCCCAGGAGAAGCTCAGCACAGCATCCCAGACAGACCTATCCGGCGAGTTGGTGCCAATTGGCACTCGTCTGGCCGAGATGGCAAGGATGAGGTTGCAATACGACGAGGCTAGGAAGAGGATACAGCACATTCAACAGCAGCTAGCAGATCTTGAAGAGAAAGTGACTCCCGGTCAAACGGAAAGCGACAAGGATAAGCTGTTGCTTTTCCAGGAGAAGGAACAGCTGTTGAGGGAGCTGAGAAGTATCACTCCTCGCACCAGGACACAGCAGGACATGAAGAAGATCCAGAGCGAGATCCGTCGTCTGGAGCAGGACCTGAATAACGCGTTGGAGCTTTCGAATAAGACCATAACTGACCGCGTGCGACTTCACGAAGAGAAACAACTACTGCTGCAGCAGTTGAGGGACGCTTTGCGCTCCATGGCGACACTGGAAAATCAACTGAAGACCTTGAGCGCGAGCACGCTGTCGGTGAGCAGCAGTTCCAGTTTGGGAAGTCTCAGCACGACTAGCAGCAAGGGTTCTCTGAGCTCTGGCCTGAGTTTCACCGACATCTACGGCGGTCCCCAGTGTCTGGGCCCTGTGAGCTCGCAGCAAGAGCGACCTGTCGACATGGTTGACCTACACAGACGCGTCGAACGATTGCTTAGAGGCTCCGAACAAAATAATCTCGTCAGCACTCCGTCACCCGGTCGGTCACAGCCCAGCTTGTCTCCAAGATCGAGCCTGTCCAGTGTCAGTCCGCCCGTTTCGCCGCTCTACGAAAACGCTCCGATGGGACCACCACCCGCGTACGAACACGTGGAGATGCAGAGGCGGCAGCATCAAAGACCTACCACCTCGTCGAATGCCCATCTGGATGGGACTCAATTGGAGGACCGATTGGCGGAACTCAGGCTCAGCCAACAGCAAACCTCGTCACACGAGCACTCGTGCGTTGGTTCTCAAGATCGTTTGAAGCTGGTCGGTGGTCCACATCCACCTGTCGAGCTGCAGTCTGGGAACATGTCACAAGGCAGCGGTCTTGGTAGGCCTGTCTGCGTGATACAACACCAGATACCCACGCAGGAGCCACCACCTCTGTCGCCGATCAGTGAGACACCACCGCCGACTGGAATAAGATCGAGAGCCAGCAGTTCCGGAACCAACACCAGATCGGTTTCAGCAGCCGTTTCCGACGAAAGTGTTGCCGGTGATTCGGGAGTGTTCGAGGCCTCTAATCGTAGAAAAGTACTTGGAGTGATCGGAGACGTGGATTCGTTGGCGCTTGGGGAGATGAGCCCGGAGACGGCGCAGGTGCAAATTAAGCTTAGGTTCGTTTTATGTTTTGCATAATTTTTTTTTTCGTTTTGGGAGTAAGAAGACAAATCGATGAAATTGTATGTAGATAGAAGGAATATATATTCTGTAATAAAACGGAAAATGGAAAAGTACTTTGGTACATGTGAATTTGGTTCGGTTGAATAGAGTGGTAGCTCAGTGACTGTGACTGGTAGTTTTACGACCATGTGGGTTGAGTTTTAGTGTTCGAAGGAGTTTACAGGATGATTTGTGAATATACATATTGTGAATATGTAGGTTGTAACTGGGCTATAAATGTTTATGTTCATATGGTCATTGATGTAACTAGATAGCATCAGGTTGTAAGGAACATTGGACAGTGAACATCTTATACTAGAAATTTGAAAATTATTAGATTTCTAAATCTCCAAATCTCGAATTTCTAAATCCCCAATTCTCACATTTTCAAATTCTTAAATTTCCAATTACCATATAAAATTCTAAAGAAGTAGAAATTACAAAATGCAATGCACATTTTTAAGTATTTCAATCTCATTTCCAACAATATTGTATATAATGGAATGACAGATATTTGTTAGATCTTTGTTCAGTTATTAGTATGCAACAGCGAGGTAGAGCTGTGTTAAAACACATTCAGTATTGAGTTTATAATACGGACGTGATTAGAATTTGTATGTTCAAATAATGACGTCTTTTCCGGTTATCTAAATTACAGGAAATATAAGAAAAGGAATACGTACAGCTTGAGCATACATTTTAATAGAGATAATTAACTGAATAGTTGAATCTATTAAACTGTTATTATAGTTTTGATCCTTAAAATTTATTCAGATAAAATAATTGTATGTATTATTAAATTTCATTTGACATCATATTTTTCCTTCCGGATAATGTAACTTTTCTGTCTAATTTTGTTTGCATTTTAATGTAAAAAATGTTTAGTTTTGCAACTTTATATAAATTATCAACTTAATTTTGTATATTAATTATTTTAAATTATTTGTTCAGATACTCTGTAAGTGACGGTCTACTTCATGTTGGAATTGAACGTGCAAGGAATCTAGCTGCCCTTTTTATTCCTAACAATGCGCAAGTGTGAGTATTTAATAAAGTTTCTTGATTAGAATTTCCCTAATAGGAGCATAAAAGTTGAAAATGTAATTTGTTCCCAACATAAACTTTTTCATAATTTAAAATTCAACTGAAGTGTCCTCATAAACTGAATATTGATAAGAACAAAAAAATAATAGTTGCTTGTCTGTTTATTTTCAGGTACATAAAAGCTGCATTGCTTCCGATGCAGCCGCCCGTTAATCACATGTGTTGTACAAAACCTGTTGTGGATTTGCGCAAACCAACATTTGGTGAAACGTTTCCCATCGCAGTACCACTCAACAAACTATACACGAAGACATTGCAAGTCAACGTTTGGTGCACGGGCAATGAGTCTGAGGAATGCTTGGTACGTGTTTTCCGGTTCTGTTTCATTTCCTCTATTTTCATTATCATCTATATGGTAATAACAGTGCACGCATAGAAAGCATCGAATACTTGATTTTCAAGTATTTTCTTGTAATAATTTTTAACGGATTTTACTATATTATTTGATAACTTCCACATGTAATTTTATGCATCAGCATTCTTCTAGTCTCTTTTTTCTAATAAGTTTAATTTAAAGACCGGTAATTCTATGGCATACGGAAGTAGTCAGTTTCTAATGGTGAGAGATTCACGTAAAAAAGATTAGCATTGAATGTTACAATATAAATTTTAAACATTAAAGTCATCTATCATCTAATTTTGCATTAACCTATTAATAGAGTTATGTACATACAATAGTTTATTGTACTTTCATAGCTGTAAATGGATTCTTTTTTTTTATTGCTTATATTACACGTTGTTGTATTTTGCAATCAGATGTATACTTTTCACATACATCCATATAATTTAAATGTATAAACATCCTTAGCCTAATTGTAAGTAGATTTACTTCACTACTTATTTGCACTTACCTTTGTTTATAATAAAAGATACCATGTTTGAAATATGTTGTGAAGGTCTTTGATGAATAAATTAATAAATTTACTGTGAATATTATAAATTAACCTAAAATATTTATTAAGATCATCGTATTCATCTTCTATTTAATTTTTGTTTCAGGGATGTGCCCAAGTATCGCTTGCAGACTTCAGTCCAGAATTGCCAAGCGTGAAGTGGTACAACATACTCTCCTTTCGCTTCATGCAGCCATCCGATAGTCCTAGCACCAGCACCAGCAACAGCAACAGCATCTCCACCAGCGTAGCAAGACAGGCTAAGCATGACAAACAAGAGTCGGATATATCGGTATATCGTGGTGGACAGAACACCAAGGAGGAGAGCAGCGACGAGAGCACAATCATCAGCTCTCAGACGTCTACCTTGACTAGAAATCAGGGCTGCGACGAATTGCAAACGGCCATCTCGTTGAGGCTGGAGGAGTTAGCTAATTGCTTGGGCAGCCCGGAGGAGGAGGACGAAAACGGTGGTAGCGAAAGCGGAAGCGAGGACAGTGATGAAGAGGGCATCATTGTGGAATTTGTGATGGAAGACAATGTTTTGGAGGATGTTTTAGAGCATGAGGTAAATATCACAAATAATTGTCACAAAGTTTTTACAGTTTAAATGCATCTCAATTTGCCTTGGTTACATTATTTTTCATGCTAATAATTTCCAAACTGCAGATAGAAATTTATATTAAATTAATTAGTGGATGTTATTGCTAATTTCAGGAGGATGAAGAGTTAAACGAGGAAGCACGACAAACTCAAGACAAGGAAACCAACACTGAATGTATTTTTATACCAGAGCAGGGAAAACAGAGGAAACTTTCAGCGGCCGGGGTTGTTTCGAATGCTTTGCACGATGATAAAAATTCGATCGTAATCAAAAGAAGTCAGACGTTTTCGCCCAGTGCTGCAGTCAGCAAAAATCACTATATCTGTCGGGTAAGTATCCAGATTTTTTAAAGACGATACTTTGCTGTAATCTTAATTCGTGTTTTCGTTAATTTTATGGATCTTGTTACAGTTGAATCGAAGCGACAGCGATAGTAGCATGCCGCTTTATCGCAGAGGCGGTCCTTTCCAGCGAAATTCAGTAGAAAGACGATCCCTTCGATGGCGAAGACCCTCGTCTGCTCTCAGCTGCAAAACCGCTTCGAAGAAATCCACCAATTTGCCGCCTACCGCTAGAACCTCGCTAGACCTTGAATTGGATCTTCAAGCTCAACATGCCAGATTAAATAATCTTCAAGACGAGCTGAGCAGATTGCGCGAATTGAAGCAGAGGTTAGAGCAAGCTCGAGAGAAAGGGGATACTGACTTCGCCACGTGGTTGCTGGAAGACCACAAGTTCCAGAACCTTATGGCGCAGGCCGAAAGCGGAAAGAATGGCAAAAGTGCTGAGGATAAAAGAGTGGAAAAGATGCTGAAGAAAACTTCGAAAGAGATTTATAAGCTGAGGAAAACGAAAGCTGGCAAAGGAAAACCTGATATTATTTCTTTCAAGTATGTATAATTTCTATTATATCTTGTGACTACTCATTCAAATGAACCTTTCTCTATACTGTTAGGATAGTAGCTTAATATATTTGTGCACATGTTTCTAAATCAATATTAATTTTGTGTTTCAGAGAAAAGATGGCTTTCTTCACGCGTGTTAATCTGAATGTTCCTGTGCTTCCGCCCGAAGATTCACTGTGTGAGAATGCATTATCATCCGCTCAACACAAAAGACATGCCTCGGAACCAGTTACCACTGAATCCATGGTTAGTAAACTTGGTGCTCAATGTGCATTGAATTCGGCTACACGGTCAAACAGTGTTCCTAGCGGAAACGCGTCTGCGGTGAGGACTGAAGGTGCCGCGAGCAATAACGCGAGTACGACTACAAATATAGCCGAAGACGTTCCGACGAACAGTACAAATAAATCTGTGAACGCGAAGGGTCGACCTAACGAATCAAACACACACTGTCAAGAGAATGGTCAAAGCGAGAACCTGAAGACATCCGAAGATGCCGACGGTGAAGAGCCGCGAAGATACGAATACGTGGTCGACAGAGTTCTCGGTGTCGAAGTGTAACGTTCGTACACTAGGCGTCCTTTCTTTTCTTTTTTCTTACGGACAGATAATCGGTAATTAACGTACTACGACTTACCATAAATAATTTAAATGAACAAGCAAAGTAACGGGAAGAAGAAGAAAGGAATATTGTTTCCTCGCTCTTATCGAATTCAAGGTGCCATGCACAATGATCGAAGAAGATGGAAAATATGAATGAAAATGGACTGTTTACCGAAATACATTTTAACGTTTCATATAACGGCGAATATGTAATGTTAGTGTAACTAGTACAACGAATTTAACCAAGTGTTGCCGATATTGTTATTGTTATTGGTTATCGACGTGACGACGCGATGCCGTGAAAATTCTAGGGAGATTCGAGGCGATAGCGAAAAATGCGCGACCCAAGCGCTCTGTACATACGAGAACGTAAATTATTTAAATGAGATTTATGCGAGAATTATTTAATTAATCGATTCCATCGGGTTCCTCTGTTGTTCTGGTTTATTCTGTGTATCTCTTTACTCGCGCACCTTGCGCTTTGGAGCTCACACAACCCCACCGAGCAGCTGGACTGCAATCTGAAAATGTAACAAGGAAAAGATGATAAAGGGAAAGAGGATATTTAGCCCTGGTTGGCGAAATTTTGCCTTGATTCCATTATTGCCATTTCGTAACGTGTTCACTATTAGTTCTGAGTATGTATGTCCTTTTTTTTCTGGTTATCATACCGACTAATAGAATTGGCTTTTTTTTTATTGTGCTTTATTGCGTTGAGTTCATCTGTTATACCTTATTTCTTTTAATTAAAAAAAAAAAAAACTTGGCAGTGTATATCACTGTCTGGAAATTATACGATGTACAATATTTATATATATTTACACAAATACATAACAAAAACTGAAAATGAAATTGGGATGATGCCACGTCATTAGTGCTATAAAACACGAAAAAATCATTTTTAATATCATTTAATGTACTAATTGAGGAACCTGATAGGGATCGGGTATTTTCTGGGGGACTAGTAAAATCTTTGAAACATCAAGAATGTAAATAACTCTGTACATACGCATCGGACAATCATGTTTAAGCGTTACAAAATATAAACATGCAGATGCGATTTGATATACATAATACCTGTGTATGTTAACTGTATACGTGCAGGTACATACGTTTTTTTGTTAAACGTATGTACGCACGTATGGACGTTAGTGTGCTTGTGTCCACATAATGTATGTATGTACCTATATAAATATATATATAGACAGTGAAATTACGCGGTAAATTTGTATTGTATTTGGCCGCGAGGATACATTTTCATGGTTAAAAGTACGTGTACAACGTTTTGTTACTTCTGATAGCATGAAATGTTAGAAACGCGTGATAGGGTCACATCGACACCAAGTGTATCGAGCCTGTTATGCGTATGTATGTATTTAATTAACGCGTTATTATTAATGTATTATATACCAGTGTGACGTTGTGCCTTACTGCGTCGAAGCAAGTGTAACGATGATGGTGTGTTGATAGCGATGATGATAGGGAATACGATAACAATAGCAACAGCAAAAGAAGAAAAAAACAACGATAACGATGCTAATAACGATCATGTTAATGACGGCGACGACAATGTTGACAATGATGGCAATGATAAATGACGACAATGAATGTAATAGAACACGAAATATGAAATCATCGTACTGATATCGATTAAGAATAGTAATAACAGTAATAATAAGTTCGTAATGAAATATACACATACATAAACACGTACATCCTCCGAGAAAAAACAACCACAGTATGACTTGTAAGTAATGATAATGATTAAATGGTAGTGATTCGTATGATAACGATTAAATGAAAAAAATACAGTATATTCTTGCCATATTATTTTGTATCGTGAATTTGTTTCTCAGATTTTTAATGATTAATATACTTCTTTTGACCCCTGAACCGTTTTATGTGATTAACTGACACTCAGACGACGGACCTTTTTAATGTTTACGCTGTCGACGGTGTCTGGGTCTGTTCGAACCTCTTGAATTTAACAATTTTGAACATTTTTTTAAATTTGGAAACTTGACAAAATTTGGAGAATTTGACTCGGATAAAAATTTGAGAATTTGAAGATTAAAAAATTTAAGTTTAAGAATTTTGGGATTTGAGCATTTGGAGATTTGTTAGCTTTCAAATTTAGAGATTTGGATGTTTGGAAATTAAAGGTTTCCGTAATTCTAAAATTTAAGAATTTATTATTTGGAAACTGGGCAACTTGGGAATTCGTGCGAATCTTATAAAAATTATAATTTTATGTTTCATAGTTTTTTTGTTATTCTATTCAATATATTCTTTATTATATATATGCCTACATATATATGTTTACATATGTAATTTTATCGCATTTCATCTCATTCTATTTATTTTTAATAAATCTACTGTAGGATTATTTATCAACCAGTACCAATTATAATTAGAGAAGACTAATAATTCTAATGATGAATGTTTCTAACATTATTCAATCACAGATATATTTACTCCACATATTTAACATTGTCCAAGTCTCTAGAATTATTTAAAAAACAAATGACGCAGAAAAAGACCTTTTTTCCTTTTGAAAATTAGGTAATTTTTAAATAAGAAGCAAAGTATTTTATGCGCATGCCTGAAAACCTCGCTTGCGCATGCGTGAAAACCGCGCCTGCGTAGTGAACCGATATTGTACAACTGAGCATATCGCGCAGAAGTGTCGAAGGGAGCGGTGGGGTTTTCCCACTTTGTGCTTTTTCTCCTCAAATAGATTGTAATCAACAAAGTATGGAATATGGTCTATCTCCGTCTGTTACAATGTATCTGAGGGGAAGAGATACGGAGTGGGAGAAGCCTAAAACTCCCCTAGCATCTCTCGTGTAGTATAGTAGAAACGTGAACAGTGTTTTCTTAGTAGAGCGGAGCGCATCCGGCGCGATGCTGGTGTGCGGTGTTTTACGTACTGTGTTATCGGTTTCTTGCGGCGCAATCGTACAAATCGTAATATTTCTGCTGCAAAATTCAAACATCCTGAGAGTACAAGCTTCTCTTCCACCGGGAGCTGGTCAGTTTCCTTTTATTTATTCATACTTCATTAAACTAATTTGGTAAGATGAAACAGACTTGTTCAAAATAATTATAATAGTTGACTGGTTTATAAGTGAGATAATTAAAATACTTCTTATATTATTACGTTTACGCTACGTTTGTACCGAACAACATGCTCTTATTTTAACAAAACTCGAATGAATAAATTACTCATAATCTTTGATAAATATCAGTTTACAGTCAAGTGTAAACAAGAAATTCAAGTGTAAAAGAATGGAATTTTGTCAAAATGCAGATAGTACGAGTATCTGTCAGTGTGAACGCACCGTTACTCAATAATCCGAGCACAACGAACTTCAGATCGTTCGATAATCGAACTGTCAGCTCGCGAAAATATTTTTTAATTACATTGTTGTTAACAATATTACTAGAGCTGATTGTAACGCGACCTTATGAATTTTGAAAAGATCAATATTAAATTCTTGAATAATTAAATGAGATGAGGAATATAATTGGCAAATATTTGATCTAGTCAGAGATATCGATTTTGATTTATTCGTCGTTCCATTGGCGCGCACCTTTCGAAAGAGATGCATCGGGGCGTGTATCACAACGTGCATTGTGGCGAGGTTAAAACAGCTCATACGTCATAGAAATCAAAGTTCCGTGACCGTGTGTATTAAAGTAACGCGCGGTTTCGTGTCGAGCTACTCGAAACCGTGTCGCTGAAGAAACTAGGTGGCAGAAATCTAGAAGACAGCTTAAGTAATTCAGCGGTCAGCTGCTGGTGTGCGTTGGTTAATCGATATTATTATCGCCGACACGTTTCTGCCTATGTATAATATATACAGGTACACCTCGCGTTCTATGCAAGTACTTGCTATACTATTCGCTGACATGTTCGGGATTTGATAGTGGTTTTAGTCACGCCGACTTTGAACGTTCCATGCAACCGAAACTATCTGTTGGATTAGAATGATATTGAACTTGAATAGCCATACGTGTATGAAGTTGCATCCGGTTATAAATCACATAGTAAACATTTTGGGGATATTTACGTTTCGTTAGATGAGGAGGGAAAAATATTTTAGGGTTATCTTGAACTTTCGAAATTTGAAAGCAGAGAAATTTGAAAATTGGAAGTTGCAAAATATATAAATAGTATTTCTACTCTTCGAATTGAGTAGACTGAAAGAAAATTTATTTTATAATTGAAAAATATTTGTAAACAAGGTAGTACTATATTTTTCGTATCAAGGATGTATCACGTGCATAAAAATATAATGAAGCGGATATCGGGGTGTAAAAAGTTGACTTTCATTTGATATAATAAAGATAGTATTGCTTTCGTGACGATAGATTGACAATGCCGTGCGATCGAGCTGTTAGCAACAAACTTCCGTGTTCTGAGCAAATAATTGAAGCTCGATAACAGGTGAGAGTTCTGCTACACAATCAGCAATAATTCGTAACAGTGTTGATTTGAAGGGGGTTGAAAAGACAGACTGTAACGGAATCGAAGGTAAAGCCGCGGGGTTTAATCAGAATCAATTTACATTATTTTCACCATAGGAACTTGCCTCTCTATCGATTTAACACCACCACCACAGACTAAAAATACCCAAGGTGTACATCGCGAGTCTTTACATCAGTTGAATGTATGAAAAGTTTGAGCAATCGATGATCTCCTGAACCTATTCGATTTTTATGGAAATTAGTATCGAATATCGTGCGATGATGAAATATGAGATTTTGTGACAAAGAATTTTGAAATTTTTATAGATATGTACATTTACTACTTAAGTAAATGTACGTATCATTTATAAATGTATAGATATTTATAAATTTTCAAATTATCAGATTTAATTACAAATAAAAAACAACACTGTATTTGCGTACAGCCTGATAAAAAAATTGCAGATGACATCGAATACGCGGAACTTGACGATACTTCCGGACCGGAACTGCAAATGGACCATAAAATCAGGTCGTCCTTACAAAACAAAACAATACAGAAGTATATAAGTACGAAAAACTGCGTAAAATAGTTTACTTATTTAAGAAAAAAAAAACTGAATAAATATTAATACTGAATTAACAATTTTTCAAAATTCTCTTTTCTATTTTCTCGTCCAAAGGTTTACAAAATAATTTGCAATGTATGCAATCACAGTAATTCATTTTAACAACAAATCTAATTTAAAGAATTTAATTATTTATGTGGATTAATCATTTTCAGACATATTACACTATTTCATCCTTGAAACTGACAATTAGGAAACAAAGCAATAATTGAGTTACCGATTGCATGACTAACATGTTCCAAAATGTACAAGACGAATGTTCATACTTGGATAATGTCCTTGTTAATGACACTGAGGAAGACACTGTTAATCTTAGAGGACAATAAACTGAGCGACAGCACGCGACGACTAAGCAAATACGAACTTGAATTATGCTATGGCAATAACTTCCTCGTTTCCTGTTCCCAGCGAAATATGAAGTTCAATAATTCCGGAACTATTCCTTTCATTCTGCCACATGCAAACACACGCAAGAATAATGCATAGTTTTAATGAAACACAGGAGACAGTATTTTAACCCTATTCATACTTGTACAGGATGCTTCAAAAAGAAGGAAGTACATTAAAATCAGTAAATGTTTTTTTTTATTTATTATAAAAGAATTATAAAATTCTGTTAATAAAAAATCTTGAAATTATCAAACATAAAGGTTATGGTATTTTCATAATAAATTTTAAAGTTGTCAAATTTCCAAATTTTTAAGTACAGAAATTTACATTTTTTCAAATTTAGAATATGAAAGATTTATGAGACATAGCATACGAAACTATGTATCACAAGAAATGTTGATGTTAAGATTTATCTTCTTTCTTATAGAAAGTACTTTGTATTTGAAACACCCTGTAACAATATAAGCTCTTTTTAGCGTGGAAGAGAGTTTACAATCAGCTCATCTTTGTTATGTTGATGTCGCATGTCGTCGCTACGATTCGCATGGCTGTAGGTCATTGTCCTTATCGACGTCCAATAAATTCCTGGGAAAGTGAAGTTTTAGATAATATATTTCCCCGCTTACAGGTGTACCAATATTTACATCAGTTCTACCAATTTTTATGAGTGTCTGAAAATATTTTTATTGATTTAGTACTTTATAAATAAATTGTTTGTTATGTAGCTATTGTAAGTAGAATAAAACTGTAATATGTATTTTGTGTTAATATAAAACATTTTGTTATATTTTAATAACAAAAGTTTAACATGTATAAAATAAAAAATGATTTTATTTATTTTTATAATTAATATTGTCAACTTAAATGTTATTAATATACCTTTAGAATTATATAAATTTTCATTCTCACAAAAAAACATTAAAGATTTATATCATTAATATTATTTTATTTGATAGGTTCTAATTGAATTATTTTCAAAATAACTAAACATTTATTTCATACATGTGTCCATACAAAATTCTGAATTTATGTTTTTGTCTTTAGAGGACGAAATTATTTTAATTGAGCATCTACCTGGACGAAGAGTTCATCTTCAGGACTTTTTTTGGACCGATGCTAAAGATGCTCCACCATGGGTGGATCCCAATCAAGGACTGACTTTTTATGAAACTAGAACAATTCATCATACAGTAACACTTTACTCACCTGTTGATGACAAAGATAAACATGAACCAATATCTCCACATAGAACTGACTCTTATGACCCCAAATGTACTACTTGTATTGAACCAACCCCTAAATTAGATGAAGATGAAGATCAGAATATTGGAGTTCTTATTGGAGAAGATCCTGGACCAAGGTTAATGATTATATTATTATGTCATATTTGTTTCTTAACTGAATTCATTTTTAAAACACATATAAAAATACTTTCAACATATAAATGACTGAAATTAATTTATTAGTTATTGCAAAGTGCATGTATGAATTTCTTGCAGTAGAATTATTTTTTATATTTTAATTGTTATTATTTATATTGTATTAGGTATTGGCTACTAACAGTTCTTCGTGCTGGTGAATCTGTGCCACCAAAAATTGAATTGAGATTAGCACGTCTGTACCGTACTGCATTTTCAAGACAACAACAACGTCACCTAGGTCTTCTACAGACAGACCCAAGGTTGCGAAGAGTAGCAAGAGATCAAAGACTTGTTAATAAAAAGGTACATTTATTAGAAGGTTTTACATCAAAATTATTATCAAAATTACTTTCTCAATATTGTATCAATATTTTTTTAGCCAGATATTGCTTATAATCATGAAGAAAAATTTGAAGAATCCACAATATCATCAGCTAAATTAACAGCTCAAACAGATTCAGAATATCAAATTTCTACATTACCAACATCTATAAAAATGGTTGAAGTATCAAAGTTCAAAAATACTCTTTTAGCAACTTCTGATAGCAATAATATTGAAAACCACAAAAAAAGTTCTGAGATGGATGAGCATTTAAAGAAGTCAAGTCTTATTCAAGAAAAAATATCATCAAGTGAAAATACACCTGTTACTACACCAATGGATTACAATGAAAGCACTATGGAGTATACTAATGTATCTTCTGCAAAGCTTAACTCTCAGATTTTCTCGAGTAATCATTCCAAACAACAAATATTTAACAATATTAGTACAGAAGATATAAGTACAAACAAACGTTCAGAGTTACGTTCATTGGACCATTCTGCAGATCAGACTGTTCAAGTTAGAATGCAGAATACAAGTATGACTGAAAGTGGTGCTACGAAGTTGATTTATTCTGTTCACTTAGGTGGTAAACCTGTACCTGCTGAAACAGCAGCCAGGGATATGGCTCTCTTGTCAGCTCAGGAAGTCGCATTGGAACTTGGTGCACCAGTTATTATTCAAAGTGAACGTAAGTATTTATAATAAGTTTCATATGCGTCACACATAGTAGTGTCGTCATCTATGCTTTTCTGATATGTGTAGCTTATTTAAAAGAAACTCAACCACTGGCTCTTTCAAGAAGAAGAGATGCATGGTTACTAATTGGTGCAGCAAGTGCGGGTTTCATTCTCTTAGCCCTGGTTGTTGCGGGATTAATTCTCGCGGCAAAAAGGAAAAGAGCGCACAGTGCAGTAGCTGCTCCACCAAATCATCATATCCTGAAGAAGAAAAGGGATTATATACAAGCAACTGCCGATCTTGACAATGCTTTTTCATCAGAAGTGGAAGCTAAGGTATGTTTATTTAATTAATATAATTGTACAATACTTTCACATGTAGTTACAATAAAATTAATCTGACATTTGTCTGAAGATATTCGAGATTTATTATGAAGTATATAGCTTTATCGATCTTTTATACGCTCCATCCTTCTTTACAGACTGACGGTACCAGCCACAGACAGACTCCTGGAAGTTTATCGAGAACCCCAGTGTCTCTTGAAAGTCCCGACAGTCTAGACGCAAGTATTCATGAGGTTTCAAGCGACAACGACGAAGAACAAAAAAGAAAGGCACGTGAGCCAAGCCCATGGGAACATCCTCCAAAGAGATCGAGGTACAAATATCAAATTAAAATTAAGAATCTTTATCGTTCGAATGTGCAATTTTCTTTAGATAATATTTTTGACAAATTTGTTCAATCTTGAATAACTATCAGTTATTCACTATGTTTGATACTAATTAACTATTGTTTGATACAAAGTGTGTATGCACTATGTGATGCCTTAATTGTTACTTGTTATACTTAGACTAACTCATGGAAGAATATCTCGATCAAATGCCATTGATACACCTAGGACATCTGATTCAACAGATGTGATGGCTGATCATTTAGAAACTTTTGATTCTTTGGAAAATAATTATACTAGACAAGAAGAGGAAGCCACTGCTTCACCACATTCTTACCTTTCTATGCCCTCTTGTAAACAGTTTCCTAGTATGAAAAGTGTGGAGCCTCTTTCTAGAGTTCTTGAACCAGTTATGGTATGTACTGTTTTTTATGTTAAAAATAACTCTTTTAAAAAGAAATACGATTTAAATATAGTTTAATGAAAGGTAAAAAACTAAATTTTTCTGTATTTACTGCATCTAAGCTAAGAGTTTATTATTTCTTGTTTACATTTTTAAATAAATATTTTTCCCATTCAGGTTAAACATTTAGATATAGATTCTCCAGAATTGACGAGACGAGATAATGATTACAGAGATGTTTTCAGAGGCGATGAACCAACTGATAAATTTTTTGCACGAACGTCAAGTGCTATCAAAGATCCTGGAGTTGTAGGTCCTATTGTTTGGAACCTTCGGAGGCAGAATTTATCTACAGAAGGTATAATTTTTTTTTATTTCCATTATATATTTCTAACATCATAATTTTATTTAGCACATATGTATATTGTATAAATTAGTGCATTCAAACACAGTTTTTGAGTTTATAGTATGTTACACATAGTAACAGTATTATTGATCAAGAATGAGTGTTTCAATTAAAAGTTTATGTAATATTATTTTACAATAAGGTAATGGTACGTCTGGAACTGATATTGATCCAGCCTATATGGCACCATCTGGTCCTGTAGGAAGAGCGAGAAGAAGACTTCATGAATTGCTAGAGGATTCCTTCAGTCTTTTTGGAAGTAGAGATCCTAAAAATGAACCGCAGTCAAGTGTAACGCGCCCAACATCCGCGGTATATGCTCCAGATGTTCTCACGATCTTTTCGGAGACCAAAGGAAGACCCAGTCACATGAGGTATCTATAATTTTATTTTATATTAGCAGATTAAGATTATTATACTTAGTCAGGTTACATTCCATTATATTATTATAGCCACAACTTAACATGTGGATATTTGTGTTTCCAGTTCCATGGCAACATCGGTAACCGAAATAAAGCCAAGACCCCGTACATCATTACCAGGAAAACCCATCGAAGGAAGTGTTGCAGAAAGTGAACATAGTGCACCACCTCAGTCTCGCAGTGGATGGGGTACCAGACCATTAAGTGCTGGTCCATTTCATAGACCTAATTTGCCAGATATAGACACAAGGCGTATACTTACAGACTGTCAACTTCCGCCAGAAGATCCTGCTGTACCATTGATAGCTTCAATCAAAAAAGAACTGGAGAAGTTTTCCCCGCGATAAGTGACAAAAATTATAACGTTGACGAGCAATAACAAGGTTTTTTAGTCCTTGAGAAGTAGATACACACACGTTCAATACTAGATATATTTAAATCAGTATTTGAAACTGTATTCGTATTAATGTGTAAATATTTTAGGAACTTTTTATACACTTTTAATCGATAATGTTTATATTCTACATGATGTATTTATCATAGCGTGTTCACATCGAACGTATTTACATGAACTCATTCATTCTTGTAGCAGTTTTTCAAATGCCATAAGTGGATAAACTAGACGTATTTAATAGGAAATATTTACTTTGAAATGTTCATCGTGATTGAACACTGCAATATTATGTTACAATGTTATAATTGCAAAATCACATTGCTTATTCATGCGATATCGTTTTTATACAGATGGTAAAATTGTTTATCTAACATAAATCATCAATTTATTCATTAACATATTTATTTTAACTTTCATTGTACATATCATACAACTGGGCGAATTATCAAAATGCTCAGTACATCATTTTCGTTAAGTATTATTTATTTACACGGTAAGAATCGATCTGTAATAAATGTAATGTAATTTCGTAATTGATCCGTCCAACATAAGAACATTTTTAATCAAAGTATTAACAAATGGAAAAAAGCAAATAAATTATTTTAAATATGTCACAGTATGATCTAAACAATTAATTTCATGTATAATTGTACAAATGTAAATGAAATTTACTTCATTCCTATAGAAATTATTTTTATGACATTTTTGATATCTCAACGAATCGGTCGTTGTTACAAAAATCTTTGTACGTATGTTCGTACTGGAGTTTAAGAACAGGATATTTTTTTGTGAAAAACTGTATGTATTCAGGATGTGTTGTGTCCACTTCTAACAATAAACGTCCACCAGGTTTCAAAGCTGTAGCAGCATATTTTAGCAGGGGTTTAATGATTTTCAAACCATCGTCACCTCCATCGAGTGCCCTTAAATCTTCGTAACTAAAAGTTATAAATAATTGTATAGAAAAAACGTATCACAATAAAAATGATAGTTTGTATTGTACACATAATACAATTGGCGTATAAAATGTAATTTACATTTTAATCTCTGGTGTTAATGTAGGTATCTGCTTAGTCGGCACGTAAGGAGGATTACTGACGATAAAATCAAAAGTTTTCGAACTTAAATCAAGGTCTTTCGGGCCACTTATCACATTTGTAAGATCAATTGATCCATCCTCTTTAAGAGTAGCTTGCATGATTGCAACTTGATTTTCAAGGCCTAATCTGTCTCGATTTTCTTTAGTTAACTCGCACGCATTTGGACTTGAATCAATTGCTATACAATTTACCTAAAAATTAAAGTTGTTCTTTCTAATTTAAATACACAATATATTCTATGCAATTGGGCTAATGCGTGTAAAAGAATAGAAAATAGATTAAAACTTTCCTTTTGCAAAATTAAATGGCGCCTTATGAATTTCAAGGTCATCTTCATTTTCTTAAAAATTCTGTACTTTTTTGTATATGTAACATTCTACATTTTTGTTTGAATATTTTCTATTGTTTTAAAAATAATTACAAAAGTACGTATTAAAAATACATATTAATACGCTGTAATAATTACTGTTTTATTACTGTGCGCAATGGCAAGAGAAATCGCTCCAGAACCGCATCCAACTTCTAAAATGTCATGGCTATTATTTTTAGAAGAACTTAATCCCTTCAAAACGTAATGAACTAACATTTCCGTTTCCGGTCGTGGGATAAAAACCGGCGGGACTAATTTCAAATTAATATCTCGAAAGTCCCATTCTCCTATTATGTATTGCACCGGCATTCTGTAACAATTCGAAGTTCATAAAACGAATAGAAAATGTATTATAGTTTATCGATTTGTTTTTACCGAGATAATCGACATTCGCACAGTGATTCCAATGTATCATGTTGGTCTGACGTAAGTCGTTCGTTTCGCGCGTTAACGAGTTCTAGTATCTGAAAAAAATTTTTATCGAAACTTTAATGGTGTCAACCAAGAGGTATTCAATTTTTTAGTAGCATTAAAACTCGCTCTATCCGCCAATGTATGGAGGTCAATAAAACAAATGCACACAGTATCTTAAAAGTACAAAGGCCGGCTAATGACCTGAATAGTCGATGCCGGTGAACGGAGAAAAAATGAAACTAAAGAAGTAACAAGCACGTGATAAATGAGTTGAACATTTAGTACACGTGATACCTTCCTAGTGCCTATAACATGTGCGACAATGTGCTCGATCGATTCGACGGGTTCTGGAACACCTTCGTTCTTGAACCGGTCACTCCATTGTTCGATAATTTCACCGATTGTAGGGCACTGCACGTTTGTTGCAAACAGGCGTCGAGTTAATCGTGTCGATGTTATAACTTTATTTCTGTTAGTACATTGCAGGCATACTTCGGCACTTATGACATTGAACAATGCACGAGCATTCGAAACAGCGTAACGAAACAACATTGTAATTCATAAATGATAGTTTATTGTCACTTTCAAAATAAACTTACAACTAGAAGTTATTTTACACGACCATGTAAATGCTATCAAAACATTCTCGGTTAGATTTCATTGCAGTTGTAATACATTCGATTATGTGCTGCCAACTGGTGGAAAAAACGTTCTATTTTTTCGCAGTACAATGTCGATTGAACAGAAAAACGTTTATACATTTAGATTAAAGATATGTCTGTAGTCACTGGTGTATGTTAAAGACTTTTTGGCGACGATAAACATGTAGCATTTTAATCAGTAAAATCAATATTAATTGACTTTTTACGAAAATGGAACAAGTGGCGCCATCTCTTCGGCGAACAAGGTGAATTACACGTTTTTGGAACTGTAGTTTCATTAGTTCCACGCACTGCCGCTAGATGGCGCCACATGCCAATTCCATTATTGTATTATTTTTCTTATTTCTTTTTATCATTGAGTTTTAATTTCATTTACATTCGGAATGCTAATAGAATCAGATATTACTTTTATTTTTTAACTTTGTATACATATACAGTAATATATAATTATATTCTGTATGTAGTAACTGCAGCATATAACTACGGTAAAATTAATTTCCATTTAAATTTCCTAGTAAAATAATCGAAATGTTTGTGTGTTTAGGTAACATCAGGGATTCAGCGATATCCAGGACAGATTTTCACGGCTTTCAACTACTACAATCAGAAGAGGAGTCTTCAGCAAACAGAAGAGGAGTCCTGAGAAGTTTTTTATTATGAACATATATTATTTACAACTTGCGAGATAAACTTGTAACATTATTGTGACTTGTACCTATTGAAAGACTTCAATAAACATTACAAAAAAGATATATGACACTTCTATTTATTCAAAATCCTCCCACATACCACAATCCCAAAAAATTCCATTAAAAAAGCGACGAATAGTATACAGAAACATTGCACGTATGTTTCAAAAAAAAAGAAAAAAACGAAAAAGATAAAAAAAAAATAAAATAAATAGCGCAAAACTGTAAAATACCGAAAAAAGAAAAATTCAAAAAAAAAATGGAAAGGTACAAAAAATAGATTACATAAATCATTCTCGATAATTCTTGGAAGTGACGTCATCAGAATTCCAAGAAGTGCCACTTGTGCCACCTCCTCGCAGGTTATGTGCTCCTGATACCAAAACTTAAAATCCAGATTTTCGATTCGAAAAATTTTCGTGCCACCTCTTCACATGTTATGTGCTCCTGATACCAAAACTCAAAATCCGGATTTTCGATTCGACAAATTTTTGTGCCACCTCCTCACATGTCATGTGCTCCTGATACCAAACTCCAAAATCCGGATTTTTGAATTGAAAATCTTGATTTTTGAAATTTTGTATCAGGAGAACATGAGTTGCGAGGAGGTGGCACGAATACCTCCTCGCCCGTTATGTTCTCCTGATACCAAAACTCAAAATCGGCCACGCTGATTTCAAAAATCCCGCCCGACAATTCTAAGAAATGACGTCATCAGAATTCCAAGAAGTGGCATTCGTGCCACCTCCTCACATATTATGTTCTCCTGATACCAAAACTCAAAATCCGGATTTTTGAATCGAAAATTTTGATTTTTGAAATTTTGTATCAGGAGAACATGAGTTGCGAGGAGGTGGCACGAATACCTCCTCGCCCGTTATGTTCTCCTGATACCAAAACTCAAAATCGGCCACGCTGATTTCAAAAATCCCGCCCGACAATTCTAAGAAATGACGTCATCAGAATTCCAAGAAGTGGCATTCGTGCCACCTCCTCACATATTATGTTCTCCTGATACCAAAATCCAAAAACCGGATTTTTGAATCGAAAATCTCGATTTTTGAAATTTTGTATCAGGAGAACATAAGTTGTGAGGAGGTGGCACGAATACCTCCTCGCACGTTATGTTCTCCTGATACCAAATTTCAAAATCAGGATTTCAGAATAGGTATACCTTCGTGCCACCTCCTCACAACTTATGTTCTCCTGATACCAAATTTCAAAATCGACAGTTTCTATTTGTATAATCTTCGTGCCACCTCCTCGCAACTTATGTTCTCCTGATACCAAAACTCAAAATCGGCCACGCTGATTTCAAAAATCCCGCCCGACAATTCTAAGAAATGACGTCATCAGAATTCCAAGAAGTGGCATTCGTGCCACCTCCTCACATATTATGTTCTCCTGATACCAAAATCCAAAAACCGGATTTTTGAATCGAAAATCTCGATTTTTGAAATTTTGTATCAGGAGAACATAAGTTGTGAGGAGGTGGCACGAATACCTCCTCGCACGTTATGTTCTCCTGATACCAAATTTCAAAATCAGGATTTCAGAATAGGTATACCTTCGTGCCACCTCCTCACAACTTATGTTCTCCTGATACCAAATTTCAAAATCGACAGTTTCTATTTGTATAATCTTCGTGCCACCTCCTCGCAACTTATGTTCTCCTGATACCAAAACTCAAAATCGGCCACGCTGATTTCAAAAATCCCGCCCGACAATTCTAAGAAATGACGTCATCAGAATTCCAAGAAGTGGCATTCGTGCCACCTCCTCACATATTATGTTCTCCTGATACCAAAATCCAAAAACCGGATTTTTGAATCGAAAATCTCGATTTTTGAAATTTTGTATCAGGAGAACATAAGTTGTGAGGAGGTGGCACGAATACCTCCTCGCACGTTATGTTCTCCTGATACCAAATTTCAAAATCAGGATTTCAGAATAGGTATACCTTCGTGCCACCTCCTCACAACTTATGTTCTCCTGATACCAAATTTCAAAATCGACAGTTTCTATTTGTATAATCTTCGTGCCACCTCCTCGCAACTTATGTTCTCCTGATACCAAAACTCAAAATCGGTCACGCTGATTTCAAAAATCGCTCCCGACAATTCCTAGAAATGACGTCATCAGAATTCCAAGAAGTGGCATTCGTGCCACCTCCTCACATATTATGTTCTCCTGATACCAAAATTCAAAATCCAGATTTTCGAATCGAAATACCTCCGTGCCACCTCCTCGCAACTTATGTTCTCCTGATACCAAAACTCAAAATCCGCAAAATTTTCGCAAATCGTTCTCGACAATTCTTGGAAGTGACGTCATCAGAATTCCAAGAAGTGGCATTTGTGCCACCTCCTCGCAGGTTATGTTCTCCTGATACCAAAACTCAAAATCCAGATTTTTGAAATTAAGTATCAGGAGAACATGAGTTGCGAGGAGGTGGCACGAATACCTCTTCGCAGCTCATGTTCTCCTGATACAAATCTTGAACTGCAGCTTTCCGATTTCGCAAAAATTCTCGGAATTTTGAAACATGAATTTCGAGGAATGGGCACTGCCTCCGTTGGACCATGTGGGATAGGTTTTGGTAAGGATTTGAAATAAAAAGATATTGCAATTTCATTTTTTTCTCTTTATTTTTCAATCAATTTTTATACATGTCAGCGATCGTATAACACATAAAAAATTTACTAATTGTATAATATTACGACTTACACTACTTAAATATATATATTTTACAATAATTTGTAATTTACGTATACAATTGTTATGTATTGTACTAGTACAATTAATTGCATTAGTTGCACAAATCTCTGTTGTATTAATTGTACTAATATTACAATATAAGAAAGATGACAGTCATACTTATGTAATAACTAATATGTAGTGACGTAGTCGTTGTTGTAATTTACGACGAAGGATGAAATCTCTAAACTTCCGAAAATCTCCATGCTCCAAATTGGTTGAAATTTGGGGAATGGGTTTCTTTTTAATAAAAATAATGATTCCGAGAAGGATTTTTGGCGGCTCACGAAAAAATTTTGTATCATTTGGGTGTCACTCCCTACTTTACCGACAGGAATACTTGAGCTCAAATATTCCAAATGGGCTGAAATTTGGGGAATGGGTTTCTTTTTAATAAAAAGAATGATTCCGAGAAGGATTTTTGGCGGCTCGAGAAAAAATTTTGTATCATTTGGGTGTCACTCCCTACTTTACCGACGCAATTATTACCGGCAGGAATACTTGAGCTCAAGTTTTCCAAATTGGCTGAAATTTGGGGAATTGGTTTCTTTTTAATAAAAAGAATGATTCCGAGAAGGATTTTTGGAGGCTCGAGAAAAATTTTGTATCTTTTGGGTGTCACTCCCTACTTTACCGACGCAATTGTTACCGGCAGGAATACTTGAGGCTCAAGGTACTGATGATACTATGAATCAAGATAAATGAATGATACTACACGCGTTTCAATTGTGTAAATAGATGCTCAAGAGTGCAAATTAATTTACACAATTGACGTGACGACTGGTTAATAAAATATTTTGTAGCAGTAGACTCATCTTCTTCAATCATGTTACTCAATCTATTACACTTACCACGGAAATACATTTCTTTTCAACGAATCATTTCTTTTTTTAATTTAAAGATTTCGGTCAACATTTTCTAGCTTTGAAAATTTCTTGATTTTTGAATTTCTTTTACATTCTTAAATTTTCGTATACCTACAATTTGAAGTTCTTAAATTCCTAAATTTCTAAATACTTCAAGGTAGTATTAATGACACCATGTTTATATTTTTTAATATCATCTTTATTTTCTTTACATGAAACAATTCGTTTTCATATTCTATATAAAGCAGGCCTGTTCAAAAATTTGTCCTCATGGCAATGCCGTATATACAGTTGGTAACAAAAGTATTCGAACACCCGTGGAAACAAGTATAACTGTCTTTAAATTGTATCCTTTAAAACAAGAATAACGTTTTCAAAATTGTACAAATTGCCTGCTCAACAAATACATATTCGTTTAGTTATCGTAAAATTACAATTCAGGATTTTAAATTATTACATAAATCACCAATATCTTTCAATCTCTTCAAGGACATTGACACATATGTGGACATTTTTTTAAATTCATTTACCAATGCTCCACATATGTTACTTTTTGAATATCGATCCTCTATAAATTATTATTCAATTAATTTAAAATAAGTATAATAATTATTTAATCGCAATTAATTAAAACAATTATAAGTACATAAATATTAAATCGTTTCTTCTGGTTTAAAAAGAATCATCCCTGAAGAGGTGAATTAATCAATTAAATCATTTACAAATTCTAAACTCTATGAATAGGTTGACAGGGTCAGGATGAGAAAGAAACATGTACACAAACGAGTTAATTAAATAAGATATCTGCATTTTACAAAGCAATAAGTTACATGTGAATCCTTATAAGAAACCAAAGAACTGAGTCGGTATCCGCGTCTTATAATACAAACTGTGTAGCCAACTAGTGTTGGCTAGGTAGCGAAGTGTTAAAAAAGCGTAAAATGCTTTTCGCTCATGAAGAAGTTAAGGCTCCCTGTTTTAGATATATCCACGTACATAGCAAGTGTGATCTATAAACGCCATTGTAAAAGCGATCCGTTTTGGTAACCGTACACACGTAAAATATGCACGCCTCGATGCCTACAGCATCGAAAATATTAGATCTCCCTTGGAAGACTGGAACAACGACATCGTCGACGAAAAACTACTGTCGGACAAAAGTAGCACCAGAACGCGCGTTAAGAAGCAGAATATAAATAGCCACGACATCGAATTTTCCTAGGGACATTTATACAGTGTTACAAATCTCGTTTTCGTTTCGTAAGAGTAAAATCGTAGAAGAAGAATATGAAGATAGTAAAGATTGGTACAAATCGATTGATTTCGTTTTGTTGGTCGGTCGCATTTAGCCCGTTTGATTTTTATGTCTCTTTGATTTGTTGTTTCTCTATCGGCAATGACGACGATAAGATGTTTACAATTAGAAACTAAATCTAACAGATTTGAACTAGCACATGGATTTTTTTCTTGTTTTTGATATCCCTCTTATTGCTTGTTTCGCTTCTTGCAAGTTTTCTTCCTTCCGACTTGTTCGATCAACAGTTATCCATCGAGGCGTCGGTGAACGATGGATCCTCAGGGAGATTCTCAGAGATGCGTTGATCAGTCGGTTTTTTGTCTTTGTTCTCGTCGGACTCGAGGTCCGACAACTGTTCGCATCAATCACTGCAAAAAAAAAGAGATAATATTGTAAATTGTGATAACTACATAGGATATACTATTGTCAAACTATGAAGCAATTAGTCTATACCTGTCGCTATTTTCAGTAGTTCCTTCCTCGCTACAATCCAAATCAAGTTCTCCTTGAATGGCGCTTTGCAAATCGTCGATTCGCTGAAGTGCCAACCTAAGGTCATCCCTGGCGACTTTGGTCTCTGCTTCAGCAGCTTCAAGTGACTTTTCTAATTCGCGACGAGCTCTTGTGGATTCTTGTTCACGTGCCAATACTGAACTAGCTTCTTCTCTTGCTTCGCGCAATGATCTTTGCAATCTTCTTGCAGCATCTTGTGCGGTCTGCTCCTTCGTTCTCAGTAATGCTGATTCAGTTTGCAATTTCTCAACGTTCTCTTTTAATCTTGCTATCTGCGTCTGTAATGTACAAATAACATTGGTAACGTGTCTACAATTAAATATACTTTAACTATAAACTATTACATTACGTAACAGTACGTGTACAGCAGTTGTATGATTAAGAAATGGTATGTTGCTAAACGACAATATAATGCATTAGAGAGTTAAAAGGTAATGCACTTTCCTGAATGTTGTCAACTTGGAATAAAAACGAAGAAAGAATAAGAAATTTTAAGCAGCTTACCTCCAAGCGAGCCCTAGTCGTTTGCTCCAATTCCAGTTTGCTTTCAAGCTCCTTAGCACGAAACTCTAGTCGTCTTGTAGCAAGACTATTTGCAGTAGGATCACCAAGTTGTTCTACGGACTCAAGACGTTGTGTCAATTCTGAAAGCTGATCCTTCAATGAAGATTTCTCTGCCTCCAGTGCTGCAATTTGTACTTGTGCCTCTTGTAACTGAGCCTGCTCCGCTGACACTTGTTGAACTGCTGCACGGTACTTCTTCAACACCTTTGAACCAGAAACAATTGCTTAATTATGTGGAAAACTTTAAGTTGTGTTGAGATGTTGAGTAGTATGGTAATCTTGGCAATTATGGTTAAAGTTATTATCATAAATACAAAATAAATCAATTTGTGATCAGTACAAAATATTACCCGAAAGTTACACATTACCTATTATTTTATTTAAATGATTAAATTGAAACTTACTTCAGCAAGTTCTTCTTCATTTTCTTCCAACTGTGATAACAGTTCAGTCCGTTCACGGTTGGCTACATTGGCACGTTCTTCAGCTTCGGAACGCTGTCGCAAAGCTTCTTCAAGCGATGCTTGGGTTTCATTTAATTCCTGTTCCAAAGCTTGTTTCGCTTTAACTGCAGCGGCTCTAGCACATTCAGCATCCTCTAATTGATTCTTCAGTTGTCGCAATGCTGCCTTGCCTGTTGAGTCGCCTTTAGACCTCTCTAACATTGTTTGAGCATCTCTGAGTAGTGCTTTGGTCCTCTTTAAGTCTCTCTTTAACCTGAAGGTAACAGATAAATTGAAGAAATTTCAATTGTAGAAACTTAAGAGATTAAAACATTGTTCAAATTAGAAATTTAAAAATTTGGAAAATATAAGAATTTGGAAATGTGAAAATTTATATGAATATAAATAAAGATCCATTCGCAAACAAACCTAAGCATAGTTTCAGCTTCTACAGCGCGTTCAGCTCGGTCCTGTTCCTCTATGGCAACTAAACGTCGTTCCAATTCGTGTTTTTCTCGCAGAAGTATCGTTCTCTCTTCGTGTTCGTTCTCCAGTTGCGATTCCAGCGCTTTAACCTTCTTCAAAGAATTACCACGCACATCTTCCAATTCTTCGTCCCTTTGTTGTAACTCCTTACGCATTTCTTTTCGTTGTTGTTCAATGCTCATCTCCAGCCTCAATTTCGCTTGTTCAAGAAGCTGTACTTGACCAGCAAGGTCGTCGAGTTCCTCTTCTTGGTCTTTTACCCTCTTTTCTAGCTCGTGTTTGGCTTTCTTCAATTGCGCCACTTCTTCTTCCGTTTTACCACCGAATGTCAGCTCCTCCAACTCTTGGCTTAATGTTCGCAGTCTTTCTTCTTTTAATTCTATTTCTAGTCTGGCATCCTGTGTTAAAAATGAGATGGTTGAAAAATTGATTATTAATCGAAGTAGTTTATGGGAATCGGTTAAATAAATTTTTAGGGAATAAAAGTTATTTTGTACAATTTAAACGTTTTACAAGTACTATACAGATATATATCAATTTGCATTATAATAATATTTTCATTAGCAAAAATATACTTACACTGAGATTTTGTTCTATAGTAAACTTTTCTGCAATTGCGATCTCTTTTTCTCTGGCAAGCCTGTCACGTTGTGCTTTCTCTTGTCGAAGATCGTTCATTAAATTCTGCGTTTCCGAGTCAAATCTAATTAAACAACAAAAATAAATTAAATTAAATTTAACAATTAAAAAATATTATATCTTTCATATTTATGTATCTATACATTAAAAATATTAGATCTGCTATATTTTAATACATATACATTAAAAAACTTTATATTTTGTATGCTTAAATATGTACATTTTTTTTCTGAACTGATTTTTTTGTGAGCAAGTAGATCTAGACTGAGAATATGTGAGGCTCTATTTTTGAAGTAGTCAATCACGTTTTGTGCAGCCAGTGAAACAGTGGCAGATGTTGTCAGACGCGCAAAATTACCAGTTTGGCAAACAGCCAAAACACTTGTTGCCTCAACTGAAATGCGAATGAAACTACTCTCCATACTTTTAAAATTCAACAATAGTAAAATTTCATCTCAACAATTATCAAAATGCATTAATATTGCTATTTTGTCAGCTTATTATATTTCAAACTCCTTCATTTTAATGAAGAAATATTTTCAGTTTAATACAACTATAAAGCAGAAGTTAACTGCAAACTAAAACTTAGTTATGGTTAATAATAGTTAAATATAATTTTCACCATAATTAGTTAACTATAATTTTAGCATTAATCTTTCACAATATCAGTATCTCAGTTACAATATTTTGTAGTGAGAAAATATAAATTTGCAGTTATTGTACCTAATGTACCTAAGGGAACATTTTATTCAACATGTAACACGTGCGCTCAACATTTGCCAAATTTCTTCGATTACGTTACTTCAGTTTACGCAAAACTAAAAATACAGCCCGCACAGTCGTCGCTGAAGCAAATGTGAGAAGTTGTTGGATACTGGATAAAAAAAGAAAGTGTAAAAATGTGCAAATAGCACATACTTGCGCTGCTTCTTTTCTAGAAGATTATTCCTGGCCGTTTGTTCTTCCAGGAGGAGTCTTAGATCGTGCATTTCGCCGTTTAATTTTTGCACGCGACGTTTCCATTGTCCAACCACCTGACGTTGTTCTTCGACCTCTTCGTAGGCATCGGCTAACTGAAAAGATAATAGATATTTAAATAACTCGAAAGAGAAAGATAACAAGCACTTGTTATACAAGTTTTTATTAATTTCTATTTTTTATTTTTAACAATATTACTTTATTGATATTAAGAAGACAGTTATATAGTAACATACTGCTTTCCAGTGAAACCAAATTATATCCATTAACTGTTTCTTCTAACTTATTTATTATTTTTATCAGTATATCTTCCTGTCATCAAAAAGATAATTATACAATAATGTTTTCTGACAATGTCAAATTATATTTATTACTTCCTGATATTAACTCTCAGTAATGAATTTTCTTAGTGATATCTTGTGAATCTTAATAAGACAACTATATGTATAATCACATAATACCTTTTCTGTGATATACATTATTTTTATCAATATTTTCTTATTAATATTATTAAAATTCATCCTGACATTAACATCTAAGATGAATTATATCATCTATACTAATGCAATTAGTACCTTAATTACACAATCTCACATTACCTATAATTACGTAATTATATTATCTTCTTAATACCATCATACACTTGTTAATTACTTCAATTAAATCACCATCTATTTTTAGTAAGAAAAATCTTCTCAACTTTTAATGAACAGGTACAGTTACTCGCATTAATATTCGGAGACGAATATTAGATGTCTCTCGCTACTTTTCTACGTTCAGCAAACTTCCGTCACTGTCGGAAGTACACGATATAAGCGAAAGTTCAAACCCAAGAGAATACTAACGTGAGTAACTCTTTCGCAAAACTATACATCCTAGTAACATACCTTCTTCTCCAATTGTTTCTTAAGTCCCACCAATTGTTCCAGGTCATCCTCGTGCTGTTGCGCCATTTTCCTCTTAGTAAACTCCAGTTCTCTCACGGCGTGTTCGTACCGCTGTTTGTAAACACCGCCATCCTCGCCGTCCTCGGCGTCGGATGCGACGCCGTTCAAATCCGCTGCTCTTGCATACAAAAGCTCCATTTCCAGTCTTTCGGTCGTTTGCTGAAGATTCTTGTTAGCCTCTGTCACATCCTGAAGTTCTCTCTCCAGCCGAAGACGCTCCGACGTTTCGGCGTCGATCCTCTCTGCTGCCAGCGTCGATGTCGAATGCTCCTCCGCGAAATCGGCGGTCATTTCGCTTAACTATAAGAAAAATTATAACAAAATTTTATTAAATCTGTGCGATATGAGATATTTAGTCTGAAAGTAAATTTCATTAAGTCTCTTCAATATGAACAATATATTTTGAGAGGAAATTTTATTCAATATCTTCAACATGAGTCATTCATTTATTTTGAAAGGAAATTTTGTTCAATCTCTTCAATATGAACAATTTATTTTGAAAGGAACATGAGTTCAACTTTGAAAGTGGTCAAAGTCCATTTATTTTAAAAACAAGATATTTATGGGTTAGCCCCTAAAACCTTTAAATCCTCTACCTCGACTTGTCCCAAGACGCTATCAGAGATAGTCAAACCTATGAAATCAAACCCAGTGGTTCCCCAGAACCCCCAAATCCTCTACCACGTCTTGCCCCAAGACGCTATCAGAGATGGTCAAACTGCCAACTCCCTAAATCCTCAAATTCTTTCATCCAAATAATGTCACAACTATGAAATCAAACCCAGTGGTCCCTCAGAACCCCCAAATCTACCTCGTCTTGGCCCACGACGCTATCAGAGATGGTCCTATCCTCCGAGGCGTGCGACATGGACCTCCTCGACGAGGAGTTCTTCGCCACGCTGCTGGCCCTGCTGTAATATTGATAACCCCTGATCATAATGTTCGTGGCACTCTGACTCCTGCCCACACCGCGTCCATCGTGTCTCGACAGATTCTGCGAGCCCATGTCATCCCCCGTGTGTCCCAGACTCCTCCACTCGTCCATAATATGATCGGTCCTCTTCAAGAACTGCGCTATCTTCGTGGACAAATACGAGGAGGCGGTCGACGGTTCCATGTGCGAAGCGGTTGGCCTAAACGACTGCCTGACCCTCTGTCTGTCGCAGCCCATCACGAAATTTAAACTGGCGTCGAATACGACGGGCGCTTGTTCCTTCGCGGACATGTCCTCTATGGTGTCCGAGCTGGCCATCATGGGGTACGTTCTTCGGGGGATTATGGACAGGCTCGTGGGCGAATCCAGGCCGGTGCGAGGCCTCGAGGACACCAACGACACGGAGCGATGGGAGAAACTCGAAGAGAGACTGCACGGTGACGGACTTCTTGTGGAACTCGAACCCAGAATCCTGCTCGCTGGTCTTCGAGCGAATGGCGGCAATGGCGGTCTTTTCGACAGGTTTCTGCACTGCATGGGCCGCGGACTATCGGCTTCGTTAGAGGAAAGCAGGTCCTCGAAACTATCGGATGTGCTCGACATCGTGGCGTATGGGATGGATGGCATTTTGGATGCGATTTGATCACTGCTTTATGAGAGCTACGGATGTGACTAATTTATCGATTGTTCGATGGGTAGGTGATGCTAGATGGTGGTACCGTGGAGTACACATTGAGCGAAGCAGGGTGAAATGAAAATCATTTGCGTTTTGTATTTGTTATTGTGTAGTTGGAATTGAAATTCGTCATTTGTGAGTTAGAGAGATAATCTTGTGGACTTGTAATTTTTAGTAAACTTATAAATCAGTAAATTTGTAGAATCTGAATTTGTAAATCAGTAAATTTGTAGAAACTGAATTTGTAAATCTATAAATTTGTACAACTAAAATTTATAAATCAGTAAATTTGTAAATAGGAATAGTAAAGTAAATGTGATTCAAGTGAACCTGACATTGCACCCTAAACGCATCTGAAAGTTAGATGCCTAACTGCATCATAAATGAATCGCTTATCACACACTTCACTCTAGTTGAACCACTTGTGTCTCCATCCAGCTTACCAATATCTCAACATCATCACCATGAATCATTAATTACGATATCGATAGTCACACCTCTAGTCCGAATTTCCAGCGTTCTCCATCTTCGTCAAACACACCCTCAGACATTTCTACACCTCCTCTAATCAACATTTGTTATTTGTAATGCAGATCCACGATAATGATGCAAGACGAAATGATTCAAAAGGGGGTATTCCAATTCGTAGTTAATCGATGTTTAAATATTCTAATACTTGTTTTGAATTCTAACTCACACCGTGGCCCACATATTTATGTTTGAAAACGCGGTGAAATTTTTAGATAACAATTTTCATTATTATCGAAATTATGCAGTAAGCTCATCTCATGGCGCGATCTTTCGAATACCCCTTTAAGATCACTTCGTACAATAAACTCGTAGATATTCAATTATTTTGTAAACCCCTCTGAAACTCGTTGAGATTCTTTATACCCCGTTAAGATCACTTAATGAGACTCCAGCGGATTTTCATGGTTCGCGATGGAAATTCGGTCGGAAGCCGAGGTTCTCTGGTCCGGATCGAATCGATCGGCCTGGCACGATCATTTAATTGCGTAACATCGATAGACAACGCCCGTATCGAGAGGGAGTCGCGGTGCAACTGCCTCTTCCTGGGTCAGATTGACCGGCCGGTGTAGCATCACGTTGGAGGAGACGGTCACCTCTGAGTTATTCTAAGGGAAACGAAGAGCGAGGAAGATGGAAAAACGAAGACGGTGGGAAGGAGTAGGAGGAAGCCGGAGCATTTTGGAAACGGGCCAAAGCCGAGACGAAGTTCGCGAGAAAAGTCCGGCCAGGCGAAAGAGAGGAAACGGGAGAACAGCGCTCGAAAGGTCGAGCTCGATTGTGGAGCAACAGGTTACTCGAGTAATGGGATACAAGTAGATATACTCTTCCTTTACGGAAGAGCTACGAAGAATTTTATGTTCTTATGGGAAAACTTTCAATGGGACATTAGTGGTGATAACAATTTCGCTTATATCTTTACTGTATACTTACAGCTATCATTCCTGATAGACCAGACGTATAAGATTAGATCTGATTACTCGAGAGAGATAAAATGGAGAAATAGTACTCTCGACAATGTCAAGGTCGTGAATTTTCATTAAGATATGTCGGTCACTGGAACTTTTGCAGGAGCATCGATGTAGGAGGTCGATGCTTCGTCGAGCGGATTCATAAACCGATAAATGTACGCTTGAAACACGCTTCGAAAACACTTCGAGAACACGCTTCGTGTGGCACAGTTAACCCAGTTGCACTATACGACACGACGAACGTTACTGCATTTACGAAGTAGTCTTCTTGTTTCTGGACAGACTTTCCAGTTCGATAACGATCATCGTTAATGGTAAATTACGAGACATTTTGGACTGATAACTTAATGATAATTATGGCTATTAGCATGGTCTGCTGCATAGGAGACATAAGTTTGCGAGCTGCATGTGGGAGATTTGGAAATTTCAAATATGTGATTTTTTATATAAGGAATTTCAAAATTCGGAGATTATTTCTATGAGACATTGGGAATTGGAAATTTGAAAATTAAAAAACTTGTAGATTTAGAGATTAAGTAATTTGGGAATTTGAGAATTCGAAAATTCGAAAATTCGAAAATTTGGAAATTTGCAAAATTTGAGAATTTGCAAATTTTCAAACTCAAATATGTCAAGATATGAAAGTAACAAATTGAAATAATTGACCAATTGTAAATTACTACTTTGCATAAAATAAATCTAATCTCAATATTCATAAATGTCGATACGCATTAAAATTCCTTTCCATAAACGTTTACGCGTCTCCACGCACAAATTAGGTCGTGATAATAAGAAAAAGAAGATTAGAAAAAAATAATTGCTACAGAAAATATCGAATTAAACACGACGACCATTACACTCACACACCTACTATATACTTTGTATCATTTAAAAAGAGAACGTACTCGTGTTTTACAATCGTATCGTTACATTTAGAAAAACGAAAATCATTAGAAGGTAACCAAGTTGAAACATCCGACTTTTTCCTCCGTGTATCACCTTTCTCTGTTAGCAAGAAAAAGAGAGATACATCTTGTCCCAATTGCGTGACTAGCATTGTGTATGAAACCATATTATTTAGAAGCGTGTTCGTGTTACATGGGGATTCACCGTGGCAAAACAAGTTTAAGTAAGTAGGGATTAAGTGGTTTTGTCATGAAACCGATCAATCATGTAGAAAATACTTATCGTCGATAAAATACGTTCTACTTTATTATTACTTTGTATCTTTTATGAAAAGCTAGATTAAATGAATCGTGAACGAGTTGGACGGATCAATTAGGGTTTATACACCTTTTTGTAATTAAATCTCGATGGAGAGATAATAACTTGAATGCAAGAAATCAATAGCTACTTTGTAACAGAAAATATTTATTTTAACCTAGAAATTCAAATTTGGCGCTCTTTTCAATCCGAACTTGACTATGGAAGGAACTAATAAACTGCTGATAGCCGAAACTAACAAATCAATTATATTTCATTATAATTACAGTATAATTGATTCATAAGTTTTATATATGAACAATTTATCACTTACATAGATAAATACAGATTCTTCCACTGAAAAAGAGCGCCAAATTAAAAACAGAAATTCACAAATATTGACTCTCTCCTAAAACACGAACAGTGATTAATATAATGATAATTTGCAATAACTTTACTTGTGTTCTCACATGGAAAAATTCAATACTACTTAATGAATAACGTACTAGCGTGAAAGAGTCCCTGTTTAATTTAAAAAGTATTTTTTTACATACCTTAGCTTCAAGTTTATCGTTGTCGTGTTTCAGATGATTCCGTTCCTGCTCCAACCTTTCGACCTTTGCTCTGAGTATCTCAAGCTCTTCCTGTTAACAAAAAAATATACAATGAATTAAATAACGTAGTTTAACTATAAATTTATTAACATTGTTTTATATTGTATGGTACAGTTTAGAAATATTGTTAAACCAGTAAAATGTCGAATACTATAATTCGTAGCCTGAAATTGCGCAACTTTTGTCTAAAACGATTTTTCACGTCGTTAATATTTTCGAAGATATTCGAGTGGGACACCCTGTACGCGTTTGGAAAGGAGCCAACATATGTCTGTATTTCTACTGTAGGATTGGAAGGTTTTAACGAGAACAAGTGAGTGCGTAATTGTATTTTATTATTAGGTTTAAACTAACTAAACGTTAACGCGCTCGACTACTGATCTGCCGCTGTATTTTCTAGTCCTGCTTTTTTTGTCGCCGTCACTCGCACCCTCATTTACGTCAAGTTCTAACGGTAATTCTTAAAATCTAACTTGGTCCCTAAGGGGGAAAAGGCCTGAGAACCATCCGTGCCTCAAATGACCCCAGTCATAAACTATCGGCACCCCATTTCTACTCGGCGTTTCTCCCGCGGGTCTCCGTAACGGAAAACCATTATGTACAAATAAATTGCTTTATTCTCACCGTCTTTGCCTTTAACTGATCCTCGGTCCGATGAACGTTCAATAAAGGTGCAACTTTCACGTATAATCTCCACCACGGCCATTCTCTTACGGACATCCACTTCCTTACGTTCCTCTGGATACATCTGACCGCGAGATCTTGCAACTGAAAATTCGCAATACAGAATACGCAACATTACTCATACACGTCTCACGTTTTAACATTCACTTTTTTATTGCGGTAATAAAGCTAGTCGAAAACAGGAACCAAACGGTGGCCTGAATAGAATGCTCGATTTTTTCCGTACGCGACGAGAATGTGGATTCTGTTGGTCTTTGATTATGTAGGAGTTTGGAAAAAATGCGGACAGCCCGTGCCGAGATTCGAACCCGGGACCTCAGCGTTTGTAATCGTCGACGCTACGCGCTTCACCATTCTCGTACATCTACATTTGTTATTACCGTAATTCTTCTTTCTAAATTGGGTCTGGAGGTCAATTCCACGTATGTAGTACGAAAAAATGAGCAAAACAATGAATATATGTATGAAAAACATGAGAATGATTTATGGATACGTATTTGCATATATTTACGTAGATACACGTATGACGGGAATGGAATGAAACTATGAATTGTTAATTCGTGTACCTGTGCTGTATTATAATCGAATTAGAAATTTTCCGATTTGGGAAGTAGAAACTGAACATTTGTGGAAATTTGAAATTTTGAGAATTTGCAAATTTTTTAATTGAAGCATTTAAAAAATGAAGAATTCGAAAATTTCGAAATTGAAAAATAGTGAAAAATATATGGTGTATCTATACACGGTTGCATCTAAATGTACAAAACAGTCCTAACGATTTTCACGCGTCTCCAGTATAAGCGTTATTAACACGTTTGGAAAGTTAAACGCGGATCAAGCGGTAACATATAAATTGTTATCCACCTGATTCGATGAAGTCGCGTTGAAATTTCTCGGGATGAGTGAAAACTACCGTACGAGTTCGCAAGTGAAGGTGCACTTTTACAAAGGCAAGAAGATGTCATGACATACTTTCAGCGTGTTGAGTTTACGACGTGCCAGATAACCTCTGCACCTTGCCTGAAGAAGAATAATGTGTCCAGTTAGCTTCTCGTCTCTATGGGCCTCTAATCGCTCCAGGGTACCAGATCTGAAGAATATCTGGTGACAAAAAAAGATCAACAGATTATTTCGTTTCCTTTAAACGAATGCCTGTAATAATTACTGTTGCAGCTGTAACTTTCATACATTTCAGTTGTTTACATACTTTCACATTCATATACATTTTGTATTATATTTTATATTGTTCAATTTTGTATCACATTTTACATTATAATTAAAATTCTTTTAGTGATTTTTCAACAAATTACCGGATTTTCTATAATTTACAGACAATAAATGTTCGATGCATGCACGAAAAAGTAATTAGCAGCAAGATTCACAGTGAATGGTCTCTGTTTAACGAGTAACTTAGTCATGGTTAAATTTAAATGGCAAAACGTAGGTATACCGGCAATAATGGGTACCATTAGATTTAATTAAACACGCGTGAATGTGATTGTGTGTATTAGCCGCCGTAAGGAGAATAGAAAAAAGGAACAACGGATAAAAGGAACGGAGATATCCCTGACACGATTTTCATGATTACATTCAGCGTGAAGAATGTTATGGTAAAAAGTACTCTCCCCGGTATGTAATTAAATAATGAAATATCACACGCTGTAATAGTGGTGTTGCTTTACCTTGGTATTTCTGCAATTTTTACCGGTGTTTGTCCTGCATTCGTTTTAGTTATGATTTTTTATTCATGATTTTATTGATGACTGTGTATTAGTGTTAATTAGTATTTTGACCTTTTTGTTTTTGTCTTTTTGAAAAGACAAAGATTAATAGATAATTTAAATATCAGAAATGAAGGAAAGAGAATCGCGCAGATGAATGTCTCGTTTGATCTCATTTCGTCCCTCAGACATTTCTAAACTAGCGTAATTGCATCCACTTTAGATACTTGCATTCGTCGTTCATTATCTGGCGTATTATCTCGTCTGCAATTTGTAAACACTCTCTCGTTGGAGGAATTATTTAAAATAGAACGTATCAATGTTTTTATGTAAAACATTTTCTTAGAAAAGATTTTTCTCTCGACTCGCCGGGAATCGATCCCGGGACCGCCGGATCGTCGATCCGAGTCCTTACCCCCTGAGCCAGGGGTGCACCTTGTCAGGCTAAGCCGTTTTATACAATATAAAGATAATTAACCTTGTAATCAACTTTAAATTAATATTCAAATTTACGATAAATTGACGTTATAACCAGAGTTAAATTGCGTAATAGGCCAAATTGAATCAGCCAATTAAATATTCGACAAGAACACAAGACCGGCCAAAATGTATCAATCGTTAAATATCCAACGATACAAGCTGAGCCAAAATCATCGTTAAAAAATAGCAATCGGGTGATCCCATCGTTAATAAATATCAAAGAATACAAGACGGACCTGTCGTCCATCGTCGTAGCTGCAATCGTTCCTCAGCTTTTTACCGCCATGTTCCACGACTTTGCCCTCCCCCTTGCAACTGTCGATGCTGCTGGCACCGCTCGAGGTCGACACACTGCTCCTAACAACGACCGTCTTCTTCTCCGTCTCCAACCTATTCACCATCCCCGAGGAATCGAACACACCGATACCGTTCTCGAAAAACCGTTCCTTCCCGAACTCCCTGCTCTCCGTCTGAACATTGTCCTTCCACTCCACCTCATTTTCATTGCTCATGTGTCCACTATCCTCCGAGCAATTACCGTCCGAGGTGTATCCATTGTAATCGTTCAGTCCCTTAACGTCCTTCTTCAAGCTCGACTCGATAGTCGGCGTCACATCCGTCGAGGATCGTGACTTGATCCATGGATCCTTCAGCTCCCTGGTCTCCGTGTTCTTGCAGTTGAAGAAATTCACCAGATGCTCGATCTCCTTCGCTCTTTTACCCACCGACTGGCTCCTCTTCGCCTCCTGTTTCTCCTCGTTCCTCTGACAGCTCTTCGGAGCGTCCACAGGCACCGGGTCCTTGATCACCGAAGCATTAGCCTGCTTCTCCCAATTTTTCCTCAGCTCCTGAATAGTCGAGGTCTCCTTCCTCTTCCTCGACTCCTCGATGACGCTCTGTCTGAACTCCCTCTTCGTTTCCGACTTCTCCGAAACGTTCTTGCTCGTCTCGTTCTTCGACACATCCTCGATCTTGATCACCGTGGCGTGGTACTCCGACCGGTCGTTCCGTTCCTCGTAGACGGATCTACGAGGTGGATCAACCTCGGAAGCGCAGGACGGCGAGTCCACGCAATCCGTCGACGGTTCGTCGTCGTCGTCGTCCAGCTGTGCCATCAGCCTCGCCACGCGCTCCTCGAGGTTGCTGTACCCTCGGACCGGTTCCGTCGGCGTATAACCGAAGGCTTCGCGACAATTCTCGTAGATCCTCTCGTCCATGGAGCGATCGAGGTCAGGGTCGTTGTCCAGGGGTATCTGGTGAATCGTCGGCTCCACGGCTCGATCTACCTGCGATAGATCGGCCAGAGATCGACCTATGCGACATCCCCTGTGAGCCAGGAGCGGAATCTTGCTGGGTCTGGAGAACCCGGGACTCCTCTTGCTCGAGGGTTCGGACCTGGAGATAGTTTGGACGCTCCACAAGCTGGTCGATCGGTTGATCGTCTTGGTCCTGGGGATCTCCTTCTTCTCGATCGGCCTGAACTCCTCGGGGCGTCGAATGACGGACACGCAGTTCAGGCTGACCGAACGGTCCAGTGTCTTCTTCTTGAGGGTGTCGGGTTTCTTGGGCGGCTTCACCGGAGCGTACGAGAGGCCCTTCTTGAGTAGCGCCCGGTCCTCCAGGATGGTGCAGGAGGTCGTCTTGCAGAGGGTCCTGTTCTGCCTGGGCAGAGGAGGCTTCTCAGGACCGTTCTGCTTCGAACGGTTGCCTTCCGGAGCGGAGCGACGAGTCTTGCTGGAGCAGGAAGCCTTCTTGGCGGGGTCCGAGGAAAAAGCGACACGGGCACCGGTATGGTCATTAGAGACGATCCTGTTGGACGTCTTCGTGGCGGCCGGGCTTTTTACCGGTCGCGTGGACTTGTTCGCGAGCGTAGATCTGCTCGGCTCGGCGACCTTCTTCGGGATCGATAGAGGTTTCGACACGTTCGGGCTGCTTTTGGCTTTGACCAACCGCGAGCCAACGTTGCTTGGCCATCTTGTGCCGTTCTCCAACATCTTGCTCGCGCTTCGGCTTCTTCAAATCGACGGAACAGTAACTCGAACGGGAGGCACCGTTTTAAAACATACTCAGGGGAACGGTTTACGGACGGAAAGGTTTCGTCGGGGTCGATCGTTTAATGGGATGTCCGCGTCTCTTCTCTGCCTTCCTCTTCGGCACCGATCTGCACCATCTTTCTTGAACCACCTGTCGTCGGCAACCTGACACAACGCGTTCGGGAATGGACCTTCGGATGATTCTCTTGCGTGGAGAACGAGCCGCGACTAAGTACCGTAAAAGCAGTGTAAAAGTGGTCGTGCGTTTTATGGCGAGAGAGGAGGAACAGGCGGTGGTGGGAGTGAAAGGAACGGGGGGATACAGGCAGCGGGGATCGGGAGAAAAGGAAGAGGGAAAGAGAGAGAAAGTTGGGAACGAAGAGGATCGAGTGAGATGTACACTGGTTGGTAGCATTGGCGTAACTAGGATTTCTTTCAATTTAATCTCTTATTGATGAATTGCTATATGTTGCGAGGCTATATGTTGCGCGGTTAGACATACGTTATATAGCTACAGATTACATGACGAGACGTTATGAGATTACCTATGCATTAGAACGCGTTAAATATCGCTACGTGTTATATCGCCACATGTTGTGTACTAATGTGTTACATCGCTATGAGTTTATAGTGATGAGTTATACCATCTACACATTAGATCACTACGCGTTGCATAGTCACGCATTATATCACCATGCGTTGCACTAAGCGTTATATTGCCACGTGTTATATAGCCAGATAGTAGTTTGCAATGCGTTATATAACTTCGCGTTATAAGACCAATTACGCATTAGATTACTAAGAATTATATAGTCTCGTGTTATATCGCCGAACAGAGGTACGCGTTACACACGTTGAATTTATGTGTTAGATCGTCATGCGTTATATAGTTACGCATTCAATTATTACGCGTTATACGACCAACCTTACATCACTTCGTGTTATATAGTCTCGCGTTATATGGCCAAACGCATCATCACACATATCGCAGCAAATAGTATGATTATATGATCGATCTCTACGATCTCTCATGCGTTATATTATTACGTAATAGATTAGCTCGCATTATATAGCCACGCGTCGTCTAACCTCGTGTTATATCGTCATATTTCGGGCGATTTCCGGTCCCTTTCTAGTTACGCCAATGGTGGCAAGGAAAAGAGAGAAAGAGAGACGAAAATATTATCTTCGCTAAGGCAGCTTCTTGTATCGCGGTAGATATAACCGTTTAGTGGTTTATCATTTTCATTGAAGGAAGCCGTTTCTCTCGATCAGGAATAACATCGAGCCGGTTATCGTAACGGATAATGCAACACCGGCAACCATAACGACTGGACCTTGAATTTATTCTATCGAATATTTCACTTCTATCGACACCACAGACTTTCTTATTGTTTTAACACTTTCACGGCTAGTGTCACGTATTCGTGATTTCAAAGCGTAGACACATTGATAATCCATTGATGGCATTCTAATCAATTATGTTCTTATTTTCAATTAAAAATTTCTAACTTTTCAAATTTTCTGAATCTCCAAATAGCTAAATTTAACAAGTTCCCTAATTCTCAAATATTACAAATTACCAACTAAGTTTCAGATTCCATAATTTTCCAAATTTTCAAATCTCAATTTTTTCAAATTTCTAAAATATCCCAAATTTTTTCATAACTACAAATCTTCAAATTTCCCAATTTCAAAACATCCCTACATATAAAGATAAAAAATTTCCCAAATTACCACCGAGAAATTCTGTCCTTTTTCCAACAGCACAATTTTCCCAAGTACACATACTCATCGCGTACAATCTCGCTGAACCGAGAAGTCCTGTTACGACACCGACTTTCTATCGTCAAGCCAAAACGGTCCAATTCGTCGTTGGCGGATATGCCTCTATAACGTCGATCCATCGAAAATAATCGAGGTATCCATCTCCGAGCGTCTTCGACAGGTTAATTCAAGCGAGAGATCACGAAGAAAGCAGAGTCCGCTACTTCCAGCTCGATATTTACCGTTATCGAAGTTAAAAGTTACAGGCTCTCTCCTAATTAAAAACGCTTTTATTCCTACGTCTCTCCTTCAATCGATCCTTTAAATCGTTCGGTACTCACTCGCGGCTGCACGCGTCCGAATTATTTCCGACCGACGTTAGTCGGACGCGTTTACGAAATTTTATTCTACGTACCTAAACGCACGCGCAACGGACGGTTCTTAACCGAAGCACTTATCTGACACAAACGTGCGATTCAACCCCCTTATTCGCACTGGTTATAAAACTGGACACCAAAAGGAAAGTTTTTCGGGGCACAAACGAGAAATGTAAATGGAACGAAACGAAAGTGAACCGGTGGATAAAAAGTTTGTAGACAGCGTACGGAACCGACGCACGAATGAGACGATGGCCCTAATCGGAATCGAGACCAACCGCGAACTGACTGAGTGCAGAAAACTTTGTACGAGTCAGGTGCAAGTTCCTGTCCCCTCCCTGCCACCTGTTACTCGGACCCCCCCTCTCCCCACACCAGTGCCCCCCTTTTCGCAAGACGTTCGTCTTCGGAGAACAGTTTATACCCTCTTACATGGACCATACTTAAAGTCGATTGCGGATATGGGGTATAGGGGAAGGTGATTTTTAAGCGGGAGATTTGAAAAATTTGATATACACGGGTTCATAAAATTTTGGATTTGGGAAATTTTGGATTTTGGAATTTGAAAATTTTGAATTTTGGAAATTTTTGAATTTGAAAATTTTGGATTTTGGAAATTTTGGAATTTGGAAATTTTGAATTTTGGAAATTTTGGATTTTGAAAATTTTGAATATTGGAATTTGAAAATTTTGAATTTTGGAATTTTGGAATTTTGGAATTTGAAAATTTTGGATTTTGGAATTTGGAAATTTTGGATTTTGAATTTTTGAAATTTTGGATTTTGGAATTCAGAAATTTTGAAAATTTTAAACCTTAATAAATTTCCAAATTTGCAATTCTCCAAATCCAAAACCCAATCTAACCTAAAAATCCTAAATTTCCGAATTGCAGTTTGAAATTAAAAAGTGACAAAATTTGATATTTCCGCATTTCTATATTTCATAATTACCATCCTATCAAATTTCTACTCATCGTTGTTTCTAAATCATATTTTCATCACCAACTACGTCTGCTAAAACGCAAAAAGTAACCGCAATATTTGCTGATTGCATTCGTAGCTCGAAAAAAAGAAGCATCGAATTAAGAAAGCAGAACTCTAAGGAAATATCGAATGAAAAAATATGAATGAAATTATAGATACAAATTAGCTCGGCCGATAGCATCGCGAGATATTATCGTTTCGTTTAATATAGAAGACTGGTTCTGTTTCCTTCGAGTATTTATACAAGAAATAATCCACTATATAAATTATGCATTACGAATTCATAACTGTTATGGAAGAGCACGAAAAAAAAATATAAAAGTGCACGATTGTTCCAACTGACTTACAAAATGAACCTAACTTATGCATTATTAAACATTGTAATGTATAAACTACATCTTCATTTCTTCTTTTGATTCATGTACACAACTCGTATAATTGATGACAATTATTTCTTCTTATTGTACTGTTGATTAGTTTTCAGAAGTTTTGGTATGGGAAATTTGATTCGGATGTTTAGATTTTTATTTTTATTTTTATTTTTATTTTTATGTAAAAATATAGAAATTTCCGGATGACAAAATTCCGGATTCGATCGTTCCAGAAACTGATCGAAGAGATACGAAAATCGAAACTGCAAGAGTGAGTACGTATTCAAGGCTCGAATCGAGTCAGGAAAAGTCGGTCGAGATCGAGTTGAGGTCCCGAAACTTTCAGACTATATACGAATACGGAATCCTTGTGAAAAGTATCACACACGTTTGAAAAAAAAAACAATTTAAAAAAACGGTATTTTAAAAGTAGTCAACTGTTTGTACTGTAGATCAAAAGAAATTCAATTATGCAATATATGAAGATTGACGATATAAATTACACATATTTCAGAAAACAATTATTTAATAAAAATTCTATTAAATCAAAAACAATAATTTAAAAAGATTCAACCGTTTAAAGTGTCGATTAACCGGGACTTAATTCTGCAATATATGACGATGCCATATATGCCGATATTATCGTTATATAATAGCACCCTTAATTACAATAGATTTTTCGCGTAAGAATTCTATATTAATTAGTATTGTAAATCTAACAGTAATGTACCTAAAAATTGATGAAACCGATACTAAATTTTTCCGTCACGAATAATAACACTAATATAAATAATAATGATAATGATAATTGTAATAGTAAGAAGCCAGTACAGGGCGATTTGCTGGTCACCGCATCTAAATTAAGGCAGTATTTTTGTTGCAATCATTCACCGTTACATCGTTAAATAGAGAAATTTTAATACTTTCGTTGAGTACACGCGATTATACTTTAATACCTGCTGGTCAGGTAAATCTGCTACCTACGAAGATTGCTTTGATGATACTTTGTCCAATAAACCATAAATCGCAGGTATACCTAAGTCCATCGTCTAATGACCAGAAATAACAATGCAGTTATTTTCTTGGGAAACTTGAACCGAGATACGTAAATACGTTGTTTCCGTTATTTTCGAGAAGGTTCGAAAGTACTGAGAAAATAAATCAATGGGTTGTATGTACAGGGTGGTAATAAATATATAGTATTAATTAGTAATTTATTGAATTTGCAATTATCATATACAAGTTCGTAAAATACTTTAATCAACTCAGATATTGAACGTCTCATATATCGACAGAAAATCCTAGGTATTATATTGTTTCTTCTTTAGAAATTACGGATTCACTGATGTTTTACGAGTTTGCGTTTCAAATGTATCGTCCTCGTTCAATTAATTCATTTAAAAGCGGATAAACCGGTTTCGGGTAGTTATAGGAGTCTACATCGACAAGTAATTAAAGATAAACATTTCTATGTTCCTGTCTCAGTTTTATTAATCTATACTGATTCAGGACGTCCTTTTTATTCGTGTTTGAACAGGACTCGATGCATAATGCATCCTCGTATTCATCGTTCACGATTTACATTTAAAAACGTATTACGAAAATAGGGGTGGGGGTAACACGACTACGTCTCGCGTAAAATTAACGACGTTCTTTCCGTACGAATAAATTTAGAACAAATTGTAAATTGTAACTGTCTGCAACGATTATAAAAATGTGATAAACAAGAGAAGTTAACAAAATTAATAAAATGAGTTATTGATAAAATTGTTGGTATACAGTAAACAATAACTATAGAATGTTGAAGTAGATTCAATGAACCGTAACGCGTATACGTTTTTATTAACCAGTTTCTATATGGTGCTTACAAGTTAGGTGAGTGATTTGCAGCGGAAGTAAACCTGCTCGGAAAGGAAGTACCGTTGGTGGTCTTATTCGCGTCTAAAGTGTTAAGTATCGACATTGTTTCTCGAAACAAATATAAAAGGCACATCACGACTGCCTATTTAATAGTATCGTTAGCTAAGAATCACCATAAATTTGCACTTTCTCGAAACCCGATTCGACGGATTTTCTCCGATCGCGTCTCTCGAATTTTTTAAATTACAGACCGAGAAATATTTAAACACGTTGAACGCATCATCAATTCATTGTAATTCTTTTTCGTTCGCATCTCCACCAACGAGAATACTAATTCATTCATTATGCAACAACTGTAAGCGCTGCCACCCTCGACGTAACAGTACGTCGTTAAAAAAAATGTGTCTTTTACATATTCAAATCGTGCACTTGACGACGCAACTGACTTCTCTTGGTTAACCCTTTCTCCACGGTGCATTTCGACTGTAAATCGTCCATTGTGTTTCGGCCATAAATCGTGAACTCCTCGGTGAAATTTCGTAAACAACGTATTTATTACTTACTGTTACAAGTCACGGTATTAACAGTATAAACTAACTTCTTTCGTCCTCGAGTTTGAAACAGTCCCTGCGTTCCCGAATTTTTTTTACACCTCGCGTTATATCGCCGCGTATTATATAACCATGCATTAGATAGCCATGCAATAGATCTCCACGCGTTTTAAGACTACCTATGCAATAGAATACGACTCGTTAGAATTCCTCGCGTTATATCGCCGCATATATAACCACGCATTAGATCGCGTCGCAATACATTTCCACGTATATTAAGATTACCTATGCAATAGAATATGGATTGTTAGAAAACCTCGCGTTATATCGCCGTGTATTATATAGTCACGCATTAGATAGCCATGCTATAGATTTCCACGCGTTTTAAGACTACCTATGCAATAGAATACGACTCGTTAGAATTCCTCGCGTTATATCGCCGCATATATAACCACGCATTAGATCGCGTCGCAATACATTCCACGTGTTTTAAGATGACCTATGCAACAAAATACGGCTTGTTAGAATACCTCGCGTTATATCGCCGCGTATTATATAATCATGCAAACAACTTCCATAAAATGATAGATTATCTTTAAACTATGTTTTTCTTTTTAAATAAAATAAAGAAATTTATTAATTTTGTATATCACCATACCTTTCTACGCGAAATAAGATTGAATTTAGAAAAGAAACGTTACGCACAAAACAAGTACATCACGTTAAGATTATCGTCGTCGATTGCCTCTGAAGTTTCTATCTCGAAAAGAAATTAGTTTACCATTTTCACTCAGCAATTACATTAACGATATTTATACTCCGGTCGCCGAGCAGATAATTCTGAAAAGTTTCAAACGAACCTCGCGTACAGAAGCATCCGTTTGTCAGTTCAACTTTCTCTCGTTGACCATAAGTATCTTTCCTGTTCCTCAATTTACAAATGAGTTCTAGCAAGTGTCTTTCAACTTCCACCATTGCGACTTGGCTGTAACCCGAAGACGAACAACGTAATATATTCAAGATACGAGTCGATTAAATTCATACGCAGAAACATTTATCAAACGTTCCGTACGCTAATGGATTTATAGATTCATTCTATTTTAAAGAGCGATAACACTCTGTAAAAACCGTTTTCTCTATTGATTGATATTTTATGTGAAACCGGTAATCATTTATAGATTCGCTCGAAGTGTGAAACTATGTATTGGGTTGGTATCAATTTTTTTACATAGAGAGTATTTTAGATTGAAATTGATGGAGTTTTAATGTAAGTGTGTTAGAATGTTATTGTAGATATTTGACAAATTTTTAGGTCGAGAATTTTTTAGGTTTAATTTTTGATAAGGTATATGTCAAAAAATAAGACCTAAAAGACACTTTAAATCACAGCAGAAATTTTGCAACAGTCAAATGTACAAAGTAATGCACTTACGACGCGTTATAACAACTGCAATGACAAGTATAAAAGCGTGTTAGTTCATGCTCATGTCCCTTTATAACGGTAGCAGACGAAAGCAATTATATACACGTGACGTCTGCAGCCAAGTATTAAGCTGTCACCAGATGAGACGATCTCTTCATTAAACTATTATGTATACTATGTTACGTTCTATGCAGTAATAGATATATCTACTGTGAATGACACCATCGCACGTTCGAGAGAATCTTGTGTTAAACCGAGTATCGTAACTTCGTAATTTGATCACTTAGGAAGTTATAAATTTAGAATTTCAACGATTTGTAATATCAAATTTAAAATTTTAAGAAATGCTTACCGAACTGTTTCACATAAATCAATTATACCGCCGTACAAAATGCATATATCGTAACCTCCGCCGTATGAAATGCATATTATATCGTAAAATGATTCGACGTAATAAGAAAAGAATAAATTCTCACTTACGAGTCTTTTCGTTTTTATTATTGCGTCAATTCTGTGACACCGCGAGATTTTCGAGCTTGTCCGCAATACGGAGCCATAATTATTTAATTATTTACCACGAAACGACAGCGTCGGAAGAAAATCGTGACGTTTCGCAAAAGCTAGGTTAGGGCGACGTTCGATGACACCGTGACAGGGGGCGCCGAAACGTAGATGGGCCCCGAAATTGGGGCAGCGAAATCAGCGACAATTGAAAGGACCTCGTAATACGGACAAAATCCGTCTTTATTTCATTGAACACATCGCGAAGATTGAATTTTACTTAAAAAAATTGCTCGTTAAAAAGTGTTAGAATAATGTGATATACGTGTTCGTAATGCGTGCATTACTACACCGAATTTGTCAACTAGTGGCGCTTTATTGGATTGCCACTAAATTCGCGTTTATCGTACCCCCCTACTTTGTTCCACTGTTCAAGTGGGATATTACGTATCGAAATGTTGCAACACGTGCTACGGTTCTAAACAAGTTTCTTTACTGTATAAAATAGTGATCATTCTTAAGTAAATATCGTTTGAGTGTTTGTGTTACTACCAAAATCCTATCAAAAAAAGTTTGCTCAATAACAGATACTGATTTGACGAATATGACATTCCTGTAGCGATTTTAAATTAATGCATGAAATTGGTGTAAAAGCTTGTTATTAGAACACGTGTAATAATAATATATAAGCATATATAATAGTATAATAAATTCGTATATATGTTCTAGGAACGTTCCAGAATTTCCAAACAAAAGACAGTAAAAATAGAGCGACCAGCGAAGTAATAAATAAATTTTTAAGGTCGAGCGGAGGAATGGGAGACACGTTTCCATCGACGCGACTTTCAGAGCGTTCTCGATGGACGTTTTTGGGTCACCCGGTGTATCGTCCGTGTTAAATCGCCACGGAAATTTCGCGGGTATCGCGAAAGCGAGGTCGTGGGGCCGTTCCTCCCGTACGCATAGAAAAGGCCGGTGTGTTCGGTGCCGATCGATAGATCTCGCAGAGATGGCAGCTGCATCGAGAAATTGGAAGCCGTGCCGGGGGTATTACACGTACCGTGTATACGCACGTAAATATACAGTGTCTCATTTAAAACGATCACTCACACAATATAACAACTGAAAATTTCAAATATTTTTTTTGTAACACGTGTCTTCCGTGCGCATGCGCGTAGAAGAAAGCTACTCCGCCGGATAATTCGCAGCCTGAAATTGCGTGACTTTTGTCTAAAACGATTTTTCACGTCGTTAACGTTTTGGAAGAGCGAGCGGGTTGTTTTGAAAGGGACACACTGTAGATACGCGTTGGAAAGCTGCTGCTGCCGGGAATGTCCGCTGGCCTACTGACGAACAGGAGAAAGGAGATGACATGGGAGGAGATACGGGAGAGCATCGCTGGAGAAAAGACCGCTGCTGTTGCTGCTGGCCGCATTATGAAATCGCGGGATTCTTTTCACGTTAACGAACATACCCGCTGCGTTTTAATTGCTGTCGGTTTATTGGCTTTCCCATACTCGATGGTACTTTTATCATTTTTTCTTTTCCTTTCTTTTGCTTGAGTAACATTATGTCTTTTACGTTAGCTAACAATCTTTTACCTGAAGTAACATTTTTTTCTGTGTTGACAGAATACTGGAATTGAAGTGGTAATGCCATATCTACACCGAAAGCAAGGTTCAGCATTCAAATGTGTAGAATTAAAAATGAAAACTTGCTTCTTGACAAGAGATTACAAAAATATTAAACTTGATAACAGATAAGAAATCATTGATTTAAGATAACATAAATATGGAGTAGTTTAGCTGATCCTAATCTGATCCAATCGTTAACTGAATTCAATCCAGTCGTGATCTGATCACAATCTTGGCCTAACACTAATGCAATCTTGATCTAATGTAACCTTGACTAACCATAACCTTATATTGACTTAACCCTTGTTTAACCTTGACACAACACTATTACAAATTTGTCCTAACCTTAATATGACTTAACCTGGCCATAAAATTTGTAAATTAGAAGATTTTAAATGCATATCAATATTTCTAAACTTCTAAGTTAATAAATATAAACATTTATAAATTTGTAAATTAGTGAACTTAAACCTCCTAAGTGTAGAAATTCAAATAAATGAAAGTATGAAATCTAATTATTTTCCAAAGAGAGAAAACATTAAGAACAGATGAAATTCGTTCCGACGGAATTTTTGACATTCTTTTTGTAACACGATATAGGAAGTAGTAAAACAAGTTAGATCAACAAGTATGTACACTGATGTTTAACACGAGATTCATGATATCATTTAGTTCAGTGCTACTTAAACAGCGTTCTGCTCAAGTGACTCAAGTGACGCTGTGTTATTTCACTATGTAACAGTTGCTTGGAAACATTCGTAACGCGTACTGATACGCATCTCTTTTGGAAGACACTATCATTTAAATTACGAGGCTTTAATGATGTAAAAATTATTTAATTTTGAGTCGAGTAGTTTTTCATTCATTTTTACAATATTCATACGTATTAATTTTGCAATGTACATCACTTAGTTGCTGCAACGGATTTTTTTACATAATTTAATGACATTTCTAAATACAGAATAAACCCGTATGGTTGTTGTTGCTTCTTTCAATCATACGGGTCTAATTATTATATAATCGAGTGTAATTTGTTAACGTATCAATACATGTCATATTTATGTAAAAGAGAAACTAAAAATTCCAAACCCCATAAATAACCCCAAAATTTGTATTCGAAATATTAATAAAATGCGTAGGCAGTAATTTTTGTTGAACTTTATGGTTCCAATTGATGTAACACGAGTGTCGTGTTGCGGTATGTTTATGTCATCAAATAGCGTCCGTCGATTATAAAAACGACGCTCGTAAAATTGGACGTTAGGTATGTAAAAAATCGTTCCGGAAGAAAGTTACGGTGAGCATTCGGTTGAATTAAGAATTCATTTATCGAGAACCACTTTCACCCAAGGAACTTAACAACCCATGTGTATTTATACATAGCAAATTGATCGTTTAGGCGAGCCGCTAAGCACTTGTTTGACATTGGTCAATAGAAAACATGTCTGAAGTAGCACTCGAAGAATCATCGTAAAGGTTATGTTTCGCTAAGAGGAGACATAACCTAATTGTTACATGCGTACTTTTATGCAACTTCTTACCAAAAAATTTTATTAACGCATACTAGTGATCATTACTTACATATTGGTCATTTAACTAGCTGTTAAATAATTTATCGACAAAATGAACTAATTAATAATTATTTACTAAATATTTGTGATTAGTTAGATACTGGTCATTTAACTAGCTGCTACTTAAATAACTTATGAACAAAATTAATTAATTATTACTCAAACAATTTCGAAACAAAATCACCGAATTATTACTTAAAAAATTTCCGAACAAACGTATTATTTAATCAAAAACAAATCTGACTAACTCTATAATAAGTTAAATAATCGAATGACGAAAGAGACAAAGATAAGCTGCATAAATACATATGTACATAGACTGACTTTCTCGATAAAAAAATGAACCAATGCACAGGTTGACTTTTCTAGTTAACAAAATGACATATAAACGTTTTGTTTAATCACCCTGAACCCGCACACTTTTTCTGTGTCGCTGAATATACGCTTTCTCTTAAAACACCGTATCTTCATGTCAATATATTCTTTTGTACTTAATACCGTCATAAACTCCAACAAAAGCTGTTATTTACATCGACTATAGTTTCACTTAACATGATACATACACGTTTGTTTCGACATGTACTTATTTATACCTTTGAGCAAAATGTACAATTTAAAATTTGAAATGAACATTTCAAATTGGGTTTTATTTCATATACTTTATATAAGTAATTAATGGTAGGATATTAATTAAAATTTCAAATTTCAAAATTCCAAAAATTTCAAATTCCAATTGAAAATTTCCCAAATTTTCAAATCTGCCAAAAATCTAAAAATCTCCAAAAATAACAAAGACAAAACTACCCTAAACAAACCTACGATAAAATATTACTAGAACATCAGATACAGTAAGAATATACCATCTCGTGATTTCCATGTTAGATATGCAAATGCTTCCTACAATTCTCTTAGCATGAAAAGTTTGCATGCATAAAACTGGAATACACAAACTCATTCAAAAGAAAGGACACCTCGATATTGTTTTCTGCACAGATCCCACATAATTCTGTGGAAATGATAGAAAAGTTCGAAAGCAACGAGGTCTGTAATTGGCGGGTATTAATGATAGTTACTGAATTAACCTGTTTGCTTCACATTCTAATTGAATCCTTTTAATTCCTTGTTCTCACCTTTCTCTATTTTCACTATCAAGATTTGCACGTACAGTATGTTTCTATACTATACATGGTGTTCAATTTTAATAGAAGATTTCAATTATTTAAATTGATATTAAAAGAAGAAAAATTAAAGCAGAAAATTTGAAGTAGAAGAATTATTGTTCATGTCTTACATATACTTAATATGATATAATAAAATATACACTTGCTATTACTTAATATATATTATGAATGTATACATGAAATATTACTGAAATAATTAGACCTAGTTGTTATAAATAATTATTAACCTTGTTATAATACCTCATCATGATTAATTATAAGATTATTATAATTATTAGAAGTATATATAATTATTAGAAGTATCACAACATTGCACAGTTACATCACTATTCTAATTTTCTTAAACAAAAAAATATCATTTGTTTATCCGTATCATTCGTGAGAGATCAACGACACGGTTTCTCACGAAAACCGAAAAAAATCGCACACCTCGGGTACCCTAACAGTAAAAGAAACACTACAGTTCCTAAACGGGCGGGGAATTAAAGAACTGGATGACCGAACGCGGGGTCGTTCAATTAATTAGCGTGCGTTCGTTACGTTCGCCACGGGAGAAGCGAGGAAAATTACAAGAAAAGGACTCGCAGCTCCCTTTCACGCGTGCAATTAAACGGCCACGTTAAAATAAAGTATCTAACACGCAGAATAAGTCGAGAAGAGTAACAACAACAACGTAACAGAAAACCGCATCCGCTTCCGCAACGGAGGAAGGACGCGTGAGAAGTTCATTGTACGAACTTCTTCTGCGAATGCAGTTTACCAACAGGGTCTTTGATCTTCCTATCTGACTATCATCGGATCTTCTTAAGCTGATTAACGATCATTTCACTCCTACGTTAACTATTGAATACGTGTATAAGATTTTTCAATTAACTTTAAATATCCAAATTGTTACTAAAAATAAATGCACAAATACATACATATTTATAGAAACATAAATACACACAAATATATATAGATGCAATACACACGTTTTTATAAGTACACAAACAAACAAACTCATAAATAAATTATCTGGCGTTACGTCACAAAACTAACTGAGTTTACAGATCATATCAACGAAGTACCTTACGAGATTCCCTAGCGGGTTATCATCGATGTGCTGACTGCATCGAAATTCTTAACATCGTTTGCTTTCATTTCTTACGTTCTCTTTCCTCCTTTTTAACATACTTCGTACGTTTTTGCATTTGCAGCTGCCTCGTGACAAACACGGAATTATTCAGGCACTTCGAGCACGCATATCTCCAGGGACATCAAACATGTCCCTCAAAGAACTTTAGAATAATATATGTTCCTCGCATTCCATCTCGTTATGCCACTTTTCTCGATACCTCATTCTGATCGAACATTCAAGGTCGCAAATAGTACATAACATTTCATAATAAATTTGTGTAGTCTACGTGTTTTAATTTGCACTCATACGTATTAATTAAAAACCGTTGCAGGAATATTATATTCTTCAAACCAGTATCTGTTACTGAACACACTTTTTGATAGGATTTTTGTAATAACTCACACAAATACTTAAACAATATTTACTTAAGGATGAACAACTATTTTACACAGTAAAGAGAAACTTGTTTAGAACCGTATCACGTGTTGCAACATTTCGATACGTAGCAACCCACTTGAACAGTGGAACAAAGTATAGGGTACGATAAATGCGAATTTAGTTGCAAATCAATAAAGCGCCACTAGTTGACGAATTCGTTGTACTAATGCACGCATTACGAACACGTATATCACACTATTCTAACACTTTTTAACGAGCAATCTTTTTAAGTAAAATTCAATCTTCGCGATGTGTTTAATGAAATACAGACGGATGTCTTTGTCCGTATTACGAGGTCCTTTCAGTTGTCACTGACTTCACTGCCCCAATTTCGGGGCCCATCTACGTTTCGGCGCCCCCTGTCACGGTGTCATCGAACGTCGCCCTAACCTAGCTTTTGCGAAACGTCACGATTTTCTTCCGACGCTGTCGTTTCGTGGTAAATAATTAAATAATTATGGCTCCGTATTGCGGACAAGCTCGAAAATCTTGCGCTGTCACAGAATTGACTCGAAAATAAAAATGAAAAGGCTTGTAGGTGAAAATTTATTCTTTTCTTATTACGTCGGATCGATTTTATAATCGATCTATGTAAAACAGTTCCGGAAGCAGTTCATAAAGTTTTCGATTAAAACTTTTATCAAAATCAAAGCGGACTTAACAAAGATCGTAAATGTGCATAAATACCGTTTGATTTGGCAGTCTGAACCCGTTAATAAGATTACCGAAAGCAATTAAACGGAGCGATGTTACTAGTTCCGTGATCTCGATCACGATCTGGTCAGTCACGTGTTTGTCGTGCGAACCTGACCTTAGCTTGTTAGCCAGTTAAATTAAAACTCGTCGCGTTTCTCCATTACCGTCCCGTGATGAATAGTCGAGCTGTACACTCTACTGCAACACACGCTTTCTTTACATAAATACATATATGCAAACTTCGCAATTTTTCTATTACCGAACTTTCATATTTCAAGACTTCGAATTCCTGCATCTTTCTTTAATTATCAACACTTCCTAACTGTCAAAATTACAAATTTTCAAATACGAATATTTCAAATGTGAAATTTTGAAATTCCAGAATTTCTAGATTGTAAATATGCACATTTAATAATCCCTAGATTTCCAAATTCGTATATCCCGAAATCTCTATATCTCGAAATCCCTATATCCCGAAATCTCTAGATCCAGAAATCCCTATATCCGAAAATCCCTATATCAAAAAATCCCTATATCAAAAAATCCCTATATCAAAAAATCCCTATATCAAAAAATCCCTATATCAAAAAATGCCTATATCTCCAAAATCTTAAATCAACTCCGAAATTTTGAAATCTTTCGAAAATCCCTAGAACCAAACAGATAGAATCGAGCAGTCGAATTTTCCCTAAGAAGGTTTCGATGTTGGTGTTGACTGTACAGAGACATTAAGCAGAACTCGGAAAATCGATTCTCCGTGCAAGCATTGCCAAACGAAAATTCCACGTCTCGTTAGAGACATTAGTTAAAATGCGATCTCGGCTACGTTTTTTTCTTTCGAGGCGTCCATCCAAAAGCCATTACCGTTTCTTCTCTGCCACCCTCTTTTCTCTCCTTTTTCAGCCTTTTTTTATTTTTATTCTGTTCGTACGCGTTCGCTCGTTACGTAAACCTTCTTTAACGACACATTCCGCAATGTTTTCAACGTTCTCCTTCTCGCGCGTTTATTTAGCACTCACTTTTCCCTCGGACACTTTCGTGTGTCACGTATGAAACTTTTCTTGTTTGCGGAAAGAGCTCCCGGAGATAAGAGAGAATTTTTGGAGGTCATTGTGGAAGGATAGAGTATCTAATTTATTATTTATTGCATTTTTAAATTATATGTAAATATACGTTAATACATATCTAATAAATTGTAATAAATAATAAACGAATAATTTATAAAATAACTACATAAATAAAATTTATCAAAATATAAATTAAATAAATGTATCTATTTATAAACAAATACTTTTTTAAAAACTCTGAGAAAGTTACTATTATTTTATAAAATAATAAGATTATTTAGTTGAAGAATGAATAAATTGTAAAGTAGAACACACGTTACTAAATACAAAAATACAAAGAAATTACAGCAAACGAGAAAAAGTATTGCCAAGTTATTGACAACATAATTGATTATTAAAGTTTTATTAAAATATGAAATGTTTATATTTGATTTAAGGCAGAGATATGAAATGATATTTGTTGACATAAGAGAAAGTACGATTAAGATCATGAAAGTTGTACCTGACTGAGAAAGTTTATAATATTGTATTATAAAAAAATCGAACTGGCGCAAAACAGTTGAATTAATGAGGTCCGATAAAGATGGATGACCAGACTGATCGTTAATGAGTTAAGTGGGAACATTAAATTAACATCAACCGTTATAGTAAAAACAGCCAACATATAGTACACCATACGATAATATTGATTACTGATCATTATCATTACATTTAGGATGTTAAAATTCCAAATTTTCCATTTTCAAAAAGCCTAAAATTTTCAATTTCCCAATTTACAATTTTACACGTTTATAAATTTGCACTTTTACATGTTTAAAAATTTGAATATTTGTATTAACGTTTGGGGGTTGCCAGGGTCTCAGGGGCCCAAGGCGCTGTGTTTGAGCACACTACTGGCCTGTATAATCGATAACGGGCACATGGGGTTATTTGAATACGATCGGTTCTGTTGAAACGTGCAGCGAGGAGTCTCGAGTCCCGAAATATCCGGAGTAAGGTTTCCATAGCGGAAATGTGACCGTTGATCGTGTGTGCCTGCGATTCGAGCGTGTCTGGCATCGCAAATAATTCGCTGTTCGATTACACTAATCGATACTTGGCGCCACGAATAGACCACTGCGCTAAAATCCATCCAGATCTAATACAAGCCCTAACAACTCACCCGTTCACAAGTTTCAATACCTAATTCCACTTTTTCACGTTTTTAAAACCTCTAAGATCTGGTCATTTTATTTTCTCATATTTTATTTCATTTTATTTTAGCAGATTATATTTTATTTTTCTATATTTTACTCCAACAAATTACATGTACTTTCTTATATTCTAATAACTGGATGTCTAATTCTACCTGTAATTTACACAGGATCGTTAAATGTAAAACAGACATGACATTTATCTTTCTTAAGTCGCCTCGACATTGTATCTATGAATACTTCGTTATACCTAACGCATCAATAGAATAAATCGAAGTGCAAGAGGTTAATTATTAACGGATGAAAAAAGAGAAAGAAACTCGAAGACGTTAAGTACTCTTACAGTACTTTCTACTTCACGTGTCATTTTCGATCTGTCAATCCAATTGAAAGTTTTCCGTATGGCATTCGTAAAACCCGCTTCAATCGTGCTTTCAAAGCGTCGCGCGGTATTTATGATATACTTTCTAAATTTATTCCGTTGAGAACCGTTTCTACTTACAGATTCAATAGCTGTTTTACCGACACGAACCGATATACATTCTCATATATTGTCGACGAACATTCAGATCCTGAACACGATTAATTATATACAATGAACTCTCGATATAAACGAAACTGATATACATGATATAACCGAAAAAATTATCTTCACCGCTGAAGGGGGAATTTCGGTCGTCGAGGAAACGTAACATGATACGGGTTCGAGTAGATCTGAGACAATACCAATGCGAATATAAAACTTTGTTTTTAAGTTATTAAACTTTTACTAATATATTTTTTACATTTCCCCGATTAAAATGAGATCAAACACGATATAATTTGGACTATAGTTACTTGTAATAACTGATAAGAATAAAAACATAAAACCACAGAAGTCAACGATTTCGACTGTCAGATGTGTCACGTGGTTATCCGAATAGCGCCGAAGTAAAAACGAAATTACCCGATATGGAAGATTTACGCGGCTACGCTAAACCGAATGAAATAATCTACAGTTAACGAAGCGTAACGTAGTACATTTCGTTTTCATTTTCAATAGTACGACTTACGTATTTACTGTTGGAAACGGTCATCGTCGATTGCATGACAGTTACACATTATATTCACTTATTTATTTTCAATTTTATCTTTTCACCTTCAGTTTTCCAACAGACATTCTGTACGCTAAATTTATTCTTTAACCAGTACATCGTTTATTTCCCACGTAACTGTTTTCATATAATATTTTATAGATTTATGTTTATTATATAATATTTTTGTACTACATATTTATTCATATTTTATATACTAAATGTTTATTTATTTTATTGATGTATATCATACATATTAATAAATTAATAATTTATATATATATACGTATATAAAAGTTTAACTTCAAATTAAACATGAAGATACATCCTGAAATATGATCGATTAACAGATCATTCGTGTCAATTATTTATGTTGATATAAAGCAGATAATGTTAACAAGTTTTTGCATACTTCAAATGATCAGGATTTGAAATATGCTCCGCTTTCCCTATGCGATAACAAACCGATAACTGACTGCAATTATCAACAGCGGTCGAATGCTTCTTATTTGTAAGTTCGAAATGGATTTTATCCAAAAGGAGCAACGAAACTGCCTACGGGATGACCCGATAAAAGAGAGGAGCAGGTAAAAAAGAAGAAAGACGCACATACGCGCAAGGTGAAACACTTTCGTGATGAAAAGGCCCCGAGGAACATGAGTTCTGCGAACAAGGAGAGGTTCTGAAGAGTGCAACGATTTCTATGTGGGCCACGAGAAAGTTACTAGCGCGTGTCGTTTTTTTTTTATCTTTTTCGAAAGAAAGAGATATTCGACCCTTTTGCACTTTCGCGGACAAACAAAATCGTACGTGGCCCGCAGGTTCGAATTAATTCCCGCAACGGGAAGTGGACATTCGGTACCGCGGAAAGTGAACTAGTCGATGTTTCAACTCGTTCTGTAATATTCGATAGCTTTTTTGTTTAAGGAACTATGTATATACCAAATATGTGCCTACATTCCACAATCTCCAAATTTAAACATTAGCAAATTTTCAAATTTCTAAATTCCAAAATCACCAAAATTGAAAAATCACTAAATTCTAAAATCACTAAAATTAAAAAATCACCAGATTCTAAAATCACCAAAATTAAAAAATCACCAAAATTCAAAATTCACCAAAATTCAAAAGTCACCAAATTCCGGAACCTCTAAATTCTAGTCACTAAAGTGAAAAATCATCAAATTACCAAATCCAGCAAATTAAAAGATAACCAAGTTTCAAAGTTCCCTACTTCTTCTTACAAATTTCTAACTTTGCAAAAATCCCAGACGACCAAATTTCCTATTATAAAATTCCAAATTAGTATAAAACACAATCGCTGAAAGCAGTTGATCAAATGCCTTGTCGACAGAGTATCATTTATTTCTAATAATTAATTATTTCCTACGATATAATCTTATCTCTTGTACAGAAAAGGAAGCGTTCAACCCAGTTCTACTTCAGTAACATTGTATGCTCATACATTTCGATCAGATTCGTTTAGATTGTTTAAATCACGATGATAAGATCTTCTAGATGTATTAAAGTTTTTTTAGATCTCCTAGATGCATTAGATTCGCCTGAATAATTGATTGGATCGTTCCGATCGACATCACCGATACCGATCTTAAATCGAAGTAACTAAACGGTAATCGAATTCACAGAGAAAGTTGACCGAAATCGCGTCAAGTGATTCTCCGTAGGAAAACGAATTGTTTTAAACGTGCATTGTTACTGGAGATGAGATCAAGTTCAATATATACATGATAAGATAGCAAAAATTGTAATTAATGTAATTACAATAATGTAAAAATGTAATTAAGTATATAATCTCTTACAAATTCCTACATACTTTATTTGATGATACTAAAAGCCTTAAAGTAAATTTTGATTGTAGTGATATATATTTAGAAAAAAGTTGAGAACCACTGTTCTGATCTATCTGGAAGCATTACCGTCGTTTCCTGAAGTAGTGATTGAAAGTTCTAATCAATCTCGTTCAAGTTCGAGTGTATTTTCAAGCTGTTTTTATTTTCAGAAATGCTTAATCCAATAAATAAATAGTCGAATCTACTTGTGAGGTATTCCATCCCATCACTATTTGTTAACAAAAGTATAATCATGATCAGATGAGCCACAGTGAATTGCGGAAGTGCTGTGAACACCTGTGACTCCAGGCGATATTGAATAACATATATCTGTGTCGCCATTGATATTTAAAACCAGCAGTGCAACTAGTTTGCAAACATGCGTATTATATATGCTGTGGACTCTTCATTTGGGCAAGTGGTGGATGAAAGAGATTTTTAAGAAAGTTTAGAAGAAAGTGAAAGTACCTCTCTTAAAGTGAAATGAATGTATTGGAAATTTAAGACATGATTATATTAGGAGATACGTAAATTGATCAACTGTAAAGGAGTGATTTCATTCTTAAATACTGGAAGATTATTTTACATGTAAGTAAAATGTACTCTTCCAATATTTAAAAATGAATACACTACATAATCACTATAAGGGAGATATATACTTAAAAAATTAATTTGAACATATTAATGGTGAAAAAAATAGAATTTTAATACTGTGTAATTAATTTCTAATTAAAAAATTCTTCACGCTACTATGAAATGTGTTAGGGTAATAACTCAAGTAAAATATTTAACTGTATTTCTTGACCGCATTTGATCAAGTTAAAAAAAAATTTGAAATCACAGATTCCCCTTTTCCCCTATTTAAAGTTAAGCATTTCAAAATTTAAGTGCCAATTTAAAAATTGTATTACTTCAAATATTAGCAATATTACAGTTGTATTTAGATATACATATTTATATAAACAGTTTGAGAAAATGTATGAAAGTTACGCTGTTCTTCAGCATTGAAATATATGTAATGAACAAGCATGCAAAATGACTTACCTGACTCTGCCCAACACGATACAAAGCTGGATCGACATCAATGGTGAGCATCATGTCTTCAACAGCACGACGTTCATCGGCAACAGGACTACCCGGTCGAGCATTTACGTCACTTGACAATAAACTAAATCGTCTTCTGAATTCACTGACAGCCATGTATTTGGGGAATCCGTCCTTGTGCAGCCGAACAGCATCAATTATTTGACTACCGCGAATCTGTAAAATAAACAAAATATTTGTTTACAATTAACGGAATAAAGAATTGTAGTTAAATATAAATTATATGTAAATTGTATATATTTTTCTATTGTCTCGCACTAATTAAACTATTAACGACCTATAATGTATTTTTAGATTATTATGTTTATGTTTCAGAAATAAAATATTTACCTGTGACCGCAAAAGGGGTACATTGATAACACTGTCTTCGCTTTGGTTTGACTTCACAGACAACAGACTCTTATTATCGGTGCACCCAGCATTGTGTTGGGGAAGTATACAATGGATGAATTTAACCCGCGTTCTTCGCAAAGTTTCAATCAGTCCATCCTGTAAACAATGACATCAATCGTTTATTTTTTTACAAAATATATTAGTCCGTTCAGAAAGAAAAAGTTTAATTTGATTCTTGCCTTTTTTATGCACAAACCAACAACAAAAGTAATAAACAAAAACAGCAAATGATACCAGAATAATGTGCATCTTAACTCAATGTACATTTTCAACTCTGCATCTATCTCGTTAATAGAACGAAGGATAATTTAGTTCTAATTATTCCTACACTTATGTCAGCTGAGTCATTGCTTAATGATAACGTAATATACAACATAACACGTGACTTTATCTTTCATACGTATACGTATTCTTAAAAATGCAGCAATATTATGGGATAGATAGATGAATTTATAACTTTATATTATACAGTTATCATGTAAGTGTATTCAATTGCATTATATTGACTCTGTACGTATTATATCATAGTTAAACTATAGATGTTTACGCATTTGTGATATGGCCAAATCAGCAAAATATACATAAATCACGTAATCTATATAAAGATGCAGAATATTCAGAATGGAATGCTATTTATAAGTCTTTGATACATCATAAACTTATAAACATCTGTAGTCTAAACACTATTTAAACATGATATTTATAGATAATGTGGTTTGTATACTTACAACAGTGAATTTGACCTGCAAACAAATATTTTTCCTCTTCACAGCAGTGAATGTTCTTCGTATACTAGAAGCTCTCCTTAAAGACTGCGAACCTTCTAAACCAGGCATGGAACTGCATAAGGTTCCAGAAACTCCAGCTCCGCGTGCACTGACAAATAACATGCTGACATCTTCCCTGATATTGAGATAAAGTATACCATTACTTTCTGATATACTTCAATTTCGTTTAAACTGACTTTATAAAAGTTACTTTTATACTCTTATTTACTCTTTTATATAAAATTCGAGAATATTTAAAAATTTAGAAAAGATACCTTGAACTTTCTTGCAAAATTGTAATGGCACTTTTAGTGACAGGATTTTCTCGAGTTGCTTTGAGCCACCCTGTCGCTGTGTAGAGTACAGGATTGGTACCCAGTAAATGTTGTAGAACAAACTGATTGTTTCCGGGTGCTTTCCGTAGAAGCATTTGATGATCTTTAAAAGGAAGAAAAAAGAGGAATATTTGTGTTGTCGCTTGAAAAATAGTTATGTAAAAACTGAGATATACCTCGATCTCCATAGTGCGAAAACAATCGGTCAAGAAACGTTTCATCGCTACCGCCAGGACACACTGTTTCTTCGTCCAATAACCACAAAAGTCCTTTCCGATCCATTTGTCTACTTCCGCTAAGGTCACTTTGGCTAGTTCGCAACATTGTCGCGCCTTGTGAACTTCCACGATCTAACAGCGAAATTAAACCCTGAGGTGATCCGATACCATCTTCGTCGCAATCATCTTCGTAATCGACATCAATTCCTTCTTGAACGTACCTGGATACGAAATCGAACTGATTAATTTTATTAATTATAACCTACATGGATTTTATCAAAAGCCATATGTTTTGAGCGAAATGAATGATTAATATAAGTATTATTACTTCTTTGAGGTTCAGGATCAGACAAGAGTATAGTAATACCTCGATAACTGTTGCAAGCTAGAATCCAAAAGTAAATAAAAAAAATAGAGTCACAGTGAAATATTGTTTAATTATTATTATTTAAATGTGTTCGTAGTCGGAGATGTCTGTCAACGGCAGGTGTAATTAAGATGAATTTATAATGATTCAATCAGCCCTGTCAAGACCATATAGCAATGCTACTGGAATTAGTTTTCAGCTATTAAAGTAAAGAAATGCATTTTTTTATATAATAAATATACAATTTTATATAAACATATTATACCTTCACATGAGGCATAAAAATTAGCGAGTTACAAACAAGGATTTATAATAGAAATTAATTAGTGATTGTTCTTGTAAACTAAAAAGGACATGATTTGTGAAGAAAGTGATACATGAATGATGATACATAAATGAATTCATTAATGGGGAGATTCTAATTTATTTGTACAAGTATATTACACAGTACCTGTCTTTGGGTGCTACTAGTGTGGTATGGTGAAACAGCAATTGCAATCGTTCCTGCAAATAATTGTGACAAAGATCTTCGAAAGTAGCACCAGTTTGTCGCCCGCAAGAGGCTGGATTCTGAAAACCTGGAGAATCGCACAGCAACAAGGACGACACAGTGTGTATGGAGGATGATATGGATCTGTTAACACACAAAAAAAAAACAAGTTTTATTTCAATAAAATGAATAACGATAATGAATACATAACAATACATAATGAAAATTTGCAGAAAGCAAAGTACCTATTGATAAGAGCCGCTACGCAGTGGAACACTTCGGAATAAAGTCCAATAAGAAAACCTTCCAGGGCGTCCAAACCCATAATATCTTTTCCCTGCTCCGTCGGACTGGGTGTTCGAAGAGCAGGTCTCGGAGTACTCGGTGTACCAGCACCACCTCCGTTAGAAGAAAACACTATTCTACTCAATTCCTCGACCGTAGTACCCAAAAGTGTGGCAGCTTTCTCAGCACACTCTACTCTAGCGAATTGCCATCGACTTTGGGAACTGGTGCCGGCTTTAACAGCACCGGCGCAGCTTAGATGATAAATACCGGCAAGTACCAGCCAAATAACTTTTTCGTCCGTTTCAGAAACACCGAGGATCCTAAATGCAGCCACAATTCGATTGAACTCGACCATAGCACGTTGCTTGTCTTCGTGTTTCTGAAGTGGAGTAATAAACGCATTGTTCTCCGCGACTAGATTAGTAAGATGCAACTCTTTTCTGAGTGCACCCTCAGCACCTGCCAGCAAACGATAAATGGCGTGGAAGGTTGGATCACCGTTTGCTCTCCTGCCTATCCTGGATTTCTCCAAAAGCAACACCTTGTAGACGGAAGAGAAGAAGAGAACGTCCCATTTCAATATCTTATCTGACACTAATTTTAATTTTATTGTAAGTTTGTTTAATGAACATTTCTTACCTGTAAAGAAGCAGATGCTATTTGACCCGACTGATCAAAGTCGAGGCTGAAAATTTGTGTGAAACGTGTTGCATTTGAATTCATATGTGTTCTGCTATTTCCAAAAGCTTCCAGCACCGTGAAAAGAGCATTCAATTTTTCAATAGTCAAGATCTACAAACAGAAAACACAATAATCAACGTAAATTAAATTCAACTGCAATTACTTTTTGCAATTTATTGTACACGTGACAAGTACAAAAATAAAAATTACTAATTTAATTATAAAAATAAATGAAGACATCTTAAATTTACATACGAAATTTAACGGTAAATACAGCCATAACTATTTACTTTGTTAACTGTGCCTGCAGCCAATACAAGATAATGAAGGGCATGTTTGAAGTTGGTAGTTTTTCCCGATCCACTACGACCAAGAAAAACCAAGGAATGATCTCTGCGGGTTGCAAGCATCCCCCTGTAAGCTGCTTGTGCCATTGCATAAACATGTGGTGGCATATCCTCGCTTTTGCATCCTCTAAACATATGTGCCACCTGAAACAAAAAAAATAATCTTATGACTTTATTCGAGTAATTGTCAAAGAGATAAACGATAAAATAACAAGCTATTCATTTAAAATTAAAATATATATAAAAAATGATATAACAATTTTTATATTAATTAATTCAGTTCTATAAGAATATTTTTATAATATAATAGTATGAAATTTCAAAAGAAATTTTGTTAGTAATTAATAATACTATTTTGCACAAATTTCTAGGAAACGAAAATCATTTGTCAAGTATACTGCCAGACTCAACTTTGATCTTTCCACCCCTCTGGTTTCATTGTAAGCACTTGAAACTTTTTCTATGTCTACGAACTTTACTCTTATCCACCATGTCTTTCCACTTTTACAACTCTTATCTTCCCTCAGCTACCTTTAAAGTAGAATCTTCACACTCTCCACTTTACACCCCTAATCTTGACTACGTGGCTAATAACGTTCAAGCTTCAGATTCCCGACGAAATTATTTAATCGCAGATTTCACAATAACAAGTATAAAAATTAATAATTAAATTTTTGTTATTAAAAAAAAAAATTGTTATTATTAATATAATTATATACATGTCGCAAATAGATGAAATCTGTTTATCGTTATTTTTTGCAACCCTAAGTTGTGCAGAAGAGTTAAATTAAAAAAACGAATGGCAAATTTCAGACTACTTCATTGAATAATAGAATAATTTGGTTGAATATCGGAAGTAAAGTAGCAATTTACAAATTGCACTTGCCTTTTCCGAGTAAATAGCAAGTGGCGCCACCGGATTGATTATGATCATGCTATCTCCCGCATACGTGTGTATTAAATTGCTGGCGTAACGTTGTCTCAGTGTGTGGAGAACAGAGGATTCATTGAGAAAGCGTAATTGCGAGAGCTCCTCGGCCTTGTCGAACTGCGGGGGATTGGCCTGCGAAACAAAATAAACGATTAATTTTATTTAACCTAGTTGTCAGACTGATGCATCTCTATCGTGTATCGCGTATACCAAGCATTACGTTAAATCCACTTTTTTGACTACCTCCACTGATCACTATATTACATATTACATATACTACAATATTATGTATCTAAGAAATTAAAAATTTCTATACGCCTGATTATGCATATTTAAAAAATTCCAATTTTTAAATACAATTACTTATATTAATTATTTAATACATTTTTTATTCGGTATAGGTTACCTTTTCAACGTCTTCTTCATCAACCAGAAGTTCTTCGCCGGAAGTAGTCAAACGAATTCTCAGTTTTCCAGTATCTGGATCTGCTGGGCCACACTTTGTCGCCGGGGTGAAACCACCCCGATGCAACAACCAAATCCTTTCCGAGCTTAGCCATGCTTGTTCTTGTGCGAGATGTTCCTCCGACCGTGCCTGCGTTTCAACAGAGACGGAGAATAATTCTATTAATATACTTGTTCTAAATAAGTACTTTCATTTTCTTCTTCCCAAAACCTTTCAGGAAGAAGACTTTTTATGATGAAATACTGGTTTGCTTAATGTCTTCAAGAATACTGACATTATAAATATAGTTGTTAGAGAAACTTCCAGCGTTCGGAAGAAAATCGTGACGTTTTGCAAAAGTTAGGTTATGGCGACGTTCAAAGATACCGTAACAGGGGGCGTAAACGTAAACGGGCCCCGAAATTGCGTCACCAAATTACATCAACAACAACTGAAGGTGCTCCGTAATACGGGAAAAATATCTGTCTTTAAACTTCTGAATTAATGTATAATTACGTAAAGTGGCTTAAAGCCTCCGTAATTAAGAACATACACCAATATGATAATTTCAAATCGTAATGTTCCATATAGGTAATGTTTGCAAATGGAAAGCGAAACGTTTGTAATTTATATCACATTGAATTTCATATTGAGCTCATTCCAGCCTGAAGAGTGTCGCAACTCTCTAACGTCACAAGGTTGTCAAGACACACCTTCAACTTATAACGCGTTCATTGCCAAGGAATTTCCAGCGAAAAGTTTTACTGGACCAAAATATGTATATTACTATGCTAATTTGTATGCGTACGCGTATTCATAAGCAAACGTGTGCTACATAGGTGTAATGTTCCTGCCCCGTGAAAATTACTGTCAGCATTTCCTTAAGACATTTACGACCAACCTCGTTCGGACGCTGCACTATTTTGTATCAGGATTTGTCAGCCGCTTAATTAAAACGATCTTATACAATTATACGATTATATTTATAAGCGTACTTATCGTAGCATGATTTTATACCACATCAAGGTGTATGTAGTAGACGATAAATACCGACGAATAAAGTAAAGGTGCACGTGAGAACTGCATTAACCTAGATTCATTTTTTAAAATTGATTTTTAGAAAATTTGTAACATGAGACAATTGGAAAGTTGATTATATGAAAATTTAACAACTTGTAATATCTGCAATTTAGAAATTTACAATCTTGTAAATGTGAAACTTGTAAATTAGAAAATCTACAAATATGAAAACTAGTACATGAATAAATGTGAACCTTGTAAATAAAAAAAATTTAAAATATTAAAACCTTAAAGGAAAAATGTGAAAGTTAAAAATTGAGAAACCATGAATCTTTGGAAATAAAAAAATTATACAACTCAATAAAGACTACAATTAACGTCTCCTTTCGTTCTCATTTTGAAATTGATATTTCACGTCAGGTTAATAGCTGTTATATTCAGATTCATATTGATGCATAGAAAATATTGAAACTTGTTGCCAATTAAGAAGCACCGTAAAAGGCTGCTGTCCGAGCCATCGAGAATAAATTATAACATTTCTAAGCCGAAAATGGAATTCCTCCGAGGGACGTATTTTGTAACGAAAATATCGAACTGTCGTTTAAATAATCGACATCGTTCGAAACGTCAGGATCGTTAAATACCGGTTTCGTACGCCTAATACTGCCATTTGCATAACGCCTTTACGTACCTGACCTTAATCAAGTAGAACACTTTTAAAATTCCAAGGTTCACATAAAAGTCTACGAACAAATTAAACGATAACTCAAAAATAATACGATAATTTCCATAATTTCTGATCTGTCCATAATCGTTCTGCTGATTAAAATTGTTAATGGATATTGTGACTAATTTATTAAAAGTTATTTAATTGGAACAATTTATTATTTAGGTTGATGCAGTAATTGACCATTCATAATAATCAAGAATATTAATAAAACGTCGATAAAATTTTAAATATACTATAATTGTTATGCTGCAATAATTTTGTCTCCAAAGTCACATTCTAATTATCGGACATTTATATTTCGAAATCAATATGCAAATCTAATACTAGTTTTATTGGAAATAAAATTACTGATTTTTTACGAGCCGGTACCAAAATTGTTAAGACCGTAAAAAATCATTAAAATGAGGCTTTAAGTTATATTGAATATCAAATGGCAAATTTCGAAATGTAGAAAGTGTGACACCGTTCGAAGACATAAAAAATATGCAAAATACATATGTGGTAAATCAGTTTAAAGTACAATATAAAATTGTACGAAAAAAAATAACATAGACTCTTCGTTAATATTCATTACACAAATTTGGAAATTTGGAAATGTGGAAAATAAAATTTGAAAATTTAAAACTTGAGAATTGAAAACTTGAAAATTCAAAATTTCAGATCTGAAAGTTTGAGAATTGAAAATTTGCAGATACAAAATTTGAGAATTGAAAACCTGAAAATTGAAAACAAAAGATTTGAAAATGGGCGAATTGAAATCTTGAGAATTGAACACGTGGGAATTGAACACTTGAGAATTGAAATCTTGTGAATTGAAATTTTGAGAATTGAAAATTTGAGAATTGAAAATTTGAGCATTGCAATCTTGGGAATTGAACACTTGGGAATTGAACACTTGAGAATTGAACACTTGAGAATTGAACACTTGAGAATTGAAATCTTGAGAATTGAACTCTTCGGAATTGAAATCTTGGGAATTGAAATTTTGAGAATTGAAATCTTGAGAATTGAAATTTGGAGAATTGAAATTTGGAGAATTGAAATCTTGAGAATTGAAATCTTGAGAATTGAAATTTTGAGAATTGAAATCTTGGGAATAGAAAACTTGAGAATTGAAAAATTGAATAATTGTAAAATGAAAAATCGAATAATTGAAAAATGGAAGAATCGAATAATTGAAAAATGGATAAATTGAAACTTTGACAATTGAAAATTAAAAAATGAAAATTAGTGAAATTTGGAAATGTAAAAACTTGCAAACCGTGAAATTGAAAGACGTGATCAATTGATTATTAATGAACTATAAAATAAATTTTGCAATTCAAATATCCGAAAATATGAAAACAAATTTCTACTTGATCCGTAAAAAAAAGTTTCCTCCTTTCCCAGGATACTATAATTATGCATTGTTGTACATCATTCTAATCGTTGAAATCTTTTGCACCCAGGACACCAGCAAAATCCCCTAATTTCGTGAATCACGCGAAGGTGCAGCTGCATATCGATTTCCGTGTCATGTCAGACGTTTTACTAGAAGGCGCCGTGACTCGTTCTATTCTACCATGTAAGAACGACGGTGTGCTGACTTCCTGGTAATAAATTACCATGAATCAGTCTCCCTGTCTCTCTTTCTCTCTGGTCTCTCGATGTAACCAGAGTACAAGAGTCGCATTGTTTCGCGAAACAAACAGAGCGCCGCCTGACGTCGACTCCGAGCAAATCCTAAACGGGAAAATTACCCGATTACGAGGACCGTGTGTGCCCTTTAGCTACATTTCGATCGATGTCCCTGCAAGAACAATGTTGCTCCTACCAGTGAATTCACTGTATAACGTTAAACTGTTAATTACGAACAGGTATTGTGTAAAAAAATAAAATACTAACGCAGTTTTATACCCATAATTTGTTGACGAAGAAATTGTGGATATAAATTATAAAAAATAATTTTTTAGTTTACCTAATAACTTTAGCAAATCAGTATTTAACGTCCGATTGAACGGTTGCATTCAATGAAATAATTCTTTATTCGCTATGCGAGCAATATTAAGTGCAGGGTGTGTCGTTTGAATCTGTAATTGGTCATGAAAGTATCGCGTGTGAAATAGTAAGTAGATGGAGTAGTCTAGTAGGGTGTAACGTAAGCTTTATATGAATAAAAGTGACTGCGGAGCAGAAGAACATTATACTGTTCGTGTTCTATTTTGAGGGGTTAATTATAAAACTAGAACGATTTTTCAAGTTTCATATACAAACTTTAATTATACAACTTTTCGAGAAGTACGAATTATTAGTGCCAGAGAAAAGTATGACAGCAAACATCGTTATGAGATATAAAAATATGTATCATACGCATGCCCTGCATTTACTACGCGCATGCGCAGTGAGAGTATATTCACTTCGTATTATTCAAAGAAATATTCTATTACCTTTTCTTAATAAATACTGTAACTCTCACAATATTTGAAACTTGAGCATTTAGAACTGTGCTTGTATCAATTATCTAGCATCCGTTCGATTTAAAACGATTATTTTAAGAAATATGGTGATTTCAATAAATGTTTTACGTAAAACTAGATATACTATCCATCGCATATTTTTAACATCGTTTAAGAGTCTCACCTTTCTGTTATTTAAAAACTTACTAATATAACGGTGAGCGTTCTACAAAATATCAAGAACTACTAAAAATATAAATAACTTTTATCAAAAATATTCTTCATTCTGATACTATACAAATAATATCAATTGTATCAGTTCCCTTAAATTCCTGAAGGTCGATCCACAACGTACCTCGTCGTTCCTTTTCGGCACCCTGTTCTGCATCAACACCTCCAACCGTTTCATGCACTCATCCGTCACATCCCCCTTGCAGCCATCATCCACCACATCCTCCCCATTCCTCCGTCTCCTCTTTCCCTTCCCCCTGGCGATCTTCTTCGCCAGCGCCATTTCCAGGATCTCTTCCCACTCCACAATGTCCACAAACTGTTTCCTCTGCACTCCGTTACACCTCCTCTTCTGCGCGCTCTTCGCCCTAAGTCCAAGGATCCTCAAATCGGCGTTGGGCCGTTGCTCCACATCCGCGGTGATCCTCCTCCACTTTCTTTCTCGGGGTGTCCTGATCACGTTACTATCGTCCCAACCCTGCTCCATCCTCCGAATCCGATCGTCTATGGATCCGACTCTCAAGGTATCCGCCCAGTTCTCCTTCTTCCTGTTCAACCTGGGACACGGGGACACCGTACCCCGACAGGTCCTCTTCCTCTCATCCTTCGACGAGATAGACACGTTCTGACCCGTCTCCGAGGAGTGCAGGCTGTCGCTGTCGCTGCACTCCCAGGAACTGGTGCCGTTCCCCACGAGCCTTCTCGTGAGCCGCGAACAGTTTCCCGCGTCCACGTCCGGCGATTTCCGGAAACTCGTGGCGGGAAAGGAAATGGTGGCTCGACGATTGCTTTGTTTCGCTATACCGTTGCCGTGAGCCTTGCCGCGACACGACCTGTGCAGCAGGTGATGAGCTCGCAGGGTCTCCTTGTCGATCGCGTCCTTTAGAGGCATCTCGTCCCTTTTTGTCGTATCGCTTTCAAACTAATTGGTCCGCTTTTGTTTTCAGGAATTTTGCCGCTGAATTAACGGACGTGGATTATAGCGCGTGAGATCGCGGTTCTTTTTTTTTTATTCGAGAGTTTCGCGACGCGTTTGAGGTCGGACGATGGGAGAACTGCTTTTTGCGGGGAATGACACTGTGATTATCATTGTCTTTGCGGTGATTGTGGATGGAGAGTTCTGGTATGTACAGTCGAGGGCAAAGCTGAATTCCCGAGAGAAAATGTGGGTACGGTGAAAATATGGTAATCGAAAGAGACTTTCATGCTTTTTGGGAGGTTTGGAAAATTTAGGGATAGGGTAAAAATATTTTGACAGGAAGTTGGGAATTTATGGACATGAGAATTTGGGGATTTAGGGAATTTAGAATGAAGAAACTTGGGGATCTAGGGATTTTAATCTGAGACTCGAGTAATTTGTAAAATTTGAGAAATTTAAGAAACTTGAGAATTAATTAATAATTAATTATGTGGGTATATATATACAACCGAATAATTATTTAATTAATAATTAATACCGTATTGATACTAATTAATTATTACATTAACTAATTAATAATTCATTGTAACTATCACTGTCACTTCGGACATTTAAAACTCCGCAGTTTCTGACATTAACGATAACAGTCGAGGCCACTTAGGTCATAAGTCAATTTGTCAACTATCTAAATAATAAAATTTATATGCAAATTTACTTAATCGCAAAATGTTTTTTTGTCACAGTTAAATGGTACATATTACCACAGCTAACTGACAAATGAACATTAAGAGTTTACTGCCTAATGTTACTTCCGGTGAGGAAAAACGAATAAATTTAATTATCAAGCTAACAGAAAAGAAACTTTTAAAATTGAATTTTGAATCAATTGGAAATATGAAGAAAATGCAAATTATTAATAATACTCGACTGTAATGCAATTTAAATTAAATTAAAAAAATTTTTGAATTATAAAATATATTTATAATTAATATTTAAACTAATTAGAAATTTAATAACAAAATCACTCAACACGTACTTCATTATACACTATCACATAGCAATTATATCACGAAGCAATAAAACGGTAAAAAAATTTCACATTTATCATAGAATAGTTAGTTCACAAAAAAAGTAGAAATTTCACGTAAACACTTCCACGGTAAGTTGAAACGATAGATCGATAAAAATTGATGGAGATAGATAGTACGGCGGTACCGCGGAAACGGAGTCCCGCGCGATAAAGGAAGAGAAACGGAGACAGGGCTCCATTACGAGGCTCGAGTCCCGACTGAGGCGAAAGACAAGAGCGGTATCTCTCGAGACCGAAGGAGATGAAAAAGAAACGAAAGAGGCAGGCGTGCTCCCACGATTGCTGTGTTCCTTCTCCTCCGAAACGTCTTTCTCTTTGCCTCCCTTCTTCTTTCAATCGCTCTTTCACTTTGCTCCCGTGTCCTCGTCATTTTCCTCGCTATTTTACGGAACAGGTTGTTACTACTGTTATTGTCTTTCCAATTAATCGTTCACTCTTCGGAACACACGATTTTCAAAAATAAACAATACTTTTTACATTTTGTTATATAAGAATGTATATTACACCGTTCTTTATTATATATTACCGTTTTTAATTTAGAACCTAACAACGTAGAGTAAAAATGTAAAATCTTGAATATTATATATTTGGAAATTTGAGAAGTAAAAATTCAATGTACATAAATCTGAGAATTTGGAAATTGGAAAAGTGAAAATTTGAATATTATACATTTGGAAATTTGAGAAGTAAAAATTCAAAGTACATAAATTTGAGAATTAGAAAACTTGTAAATTTACAAATTTGTGAATTAAAAAATTTGTATACTATTAACTGTGAAAATATATGAATTTTGAATCTTGTAAACATGAGCTTAAAATTAGCAAATTTCTGCATTAAAAAATAGACAAATTTGTAAATCTATTCAGAGAATAAAAAAAATGTATAAATTACCGAATTAGAAAATTGCTTATAAATTTAAGGATGTGAAATTTCCATAAAACTCTCGACAGCCCGTGGGCACGTAATTTTCCCATTACCGAAGAACACAGATATTTAAATTGAGTATCGAATCGAAATGGATATTTAAACGACTCGGGGGTTCAATTTCTATGATTCGTCGCGGTTTAGCAAGTGGTCGTTTTACGATGTATAGCGAAAGGGAACGAGGTCATCGAGGAGATTAAATAGTAGGAAACGTCTTCAATATGCACAGATTTTCCTGTCTTCGTGTTTGCATGGAAATCGTGTTTATGCAAATTGCCGGTTGAATAGGCGCGTGAATTGTTCCTTTCGAAACCAGAGGATTGCGTGAAAAGGTGAACTGATACCTTCTTCTTTCAGTTCTACTCTTTTTATCTTTTCAAAGATAATATTTGAGCATATAGGGATATATGAGTGTACGTATTTTGGGATCTAGGGATTTGGAGAACCAAGAATTTTGGTAATTGTTAAATTTAGAAATAAGAGAAACCTGACAAAATTTGCAAAATTAAAACATTTGAGGAATTTGAGAAAATTAAGAAATTTTAGAAAATATGAGAAATTTGAGTAAACTGAAAAATTTGAGCAAATTGAGAAATCTGAGAAAATTAAAAAATTTGACAATTTTGAAAAAATTAAAAAATTTGACAAGTTCAGAAATTTGAAAAATTTTAGAAATCCGAAAAAATTGTAAAAAAATGTGAACATCAGAAATAGAGAAATATTCACTACCAAAAGTGTGAGTCCAACGACGAGCATATTATAATAAACGGTATTTAACTCCATCCATAAAGAGGAGAAAATAAAAGAAGCCGTCTGAAGGAAATAATTTCACAAACAGTTCGTTGAAGATGAACCGCGCGAGCAACGCGAAAGAACCGTCCGGTGTTCGCGGTAACGTGAGGTAAATATAAAGAAGCGATCCCATCTTTGTGTTACAGTCTTGAAGAGGCTGGCTTTGATGGACGTAATGCTTGGTGTTTCGAGCTTCTTAAAATAGTAACATAAAATAGTAACTCTACTGCTCTCTCAGCACGCAGATCGCGTGCAACGAGAGATACACGTGACGAATCTGCGAATGCATCGGTGTTCGCAGTTGGAGACTTATCTGTCTTCTTTTTTTCCCCCCATTTTTTCTTTCCTTTTTCCAACGAGTTTCCCTCCACGCATTGCAACCGACTACGTTATGCGTTTCTGGCACGTCTGTTTTCACGAAAGTTTCGTACATATTTCGTCAAATTTAGTTCATTTCAGTTCTATGCAAGATACAGAAAAAAAAATTAATTTTTAATTTATTTAAAAATAAGTTAATTACTATTAATTAATGGTGATTAATAGTATCACTATTATATGTATTATTATTAAATAATTAATTATTGTTCGTTAATAATTATTAATATAATTATTATTAATTAATTTATGCAGAATATTGTATTAATTAATTATCCTATTGTGTATACACACGTATAGTAATACAGAATGGAGATATAAAACATTCTATGAACGTCATATAAATGACCGCTAAAACGTCATATGACTGCTACATACAAGAACGCCACAGATATGAACATCATATACGTGACCGTCGAGTATATTCCAGGCCGTCCCAGTTACCGACAAATTTTATTAAAACATTCTATTAAAACAGAAAAAATTCAATGACATAATGTTAATTCATTTCACTTTCGATAAGTGGTCGCCAAACGTTCATAAATCTATTGTTAATCGGTTAACAAAAACGTGGAATATTGAATGCGTGGAAATACGTTGCATTGAAAAGCCGCAGTCAAACAGATGAACGAGACAACATTGCGGAAGGCGTGGGAAGTCGGGTTCTCAATCCTTTCAGAAGAATTCCTTTGTGCTTTGATTTTTAAACCGTTCAAATAATGTTACTGGCGCTCCACCTAGCACGTGAAATCGTTTCTGGCAAGATGACATACCGATGTCATTCGTTGCTTCACAATAGCAGACAACTTGACACGCGTTTACTGCTACAGTGAAACTTGATATATTAACTCATTCTTGTAACTAATATTCTTTTTCTTCGGTTCTTTCAATCATCTTGCCCCGAATTGTTTTCGTGTTTAAATTAATATTCTCGAGAGTTCGGCGTCGACTGAAAATATACATTTCAAAAGATTCACCGTCTAAGAATATCGTCGAACTTTTCAATAATTAATTACTGCAACGATTAATCATTTTCGATGGATATATTGAAGATATTCCACTCGATATAGTACATTACTGTTCTAATTGCTCAAGTTTCAAATATTGTTCGTATTTATTAAGAAAAAGTAATAGAATATTTTCTTGAATAATACGAAATGAATATACTCTCACTGCGCATGCACCATATGTACTACGCGCATGCGCAGTGAGAGTCAAATATACTTCCATCGGCTAAATATTCGGAAATCTGAATTGCTTAAAACATACGATAAAAATATCATATTAAGTTTTGTCTATTCTTATAATGATTCATTTTTTTCAAAAATGAACTTGTCCCACTTTCAAAATCTCATATATTTCATTTTGACAACTGAACGTCGAATTATAGCTGTGTCGAATTATTCCAAGTTTACAGCATGATCGAAGCAGAGGCGAGAAACGATGAGATCGTGTTCCTGTGTGGGCGAATTACCACACGACTCGTACTAGAAGAGCTAGCTTGTACGATACACAAGCTTTCAATCCTAACAAAGCACCCTAAGTTACGTAACATGTATGTACTGGATGAATTTGAGTCCGTAAATCCACTTGAACAATCTGATCATAGGTTATATATACATATGCACATAGAAACACGTTTTTCGTATAATTTAATTCCTTTGACATATTAAATATAACTCTTTTATTATTTATAGTAAGATTTGCTTATGTTTACAAATAATTTGATATATATAATTTATTGAAGGAACTAAGATGAACTATTTTAAATACATATTTGTAGAAATAGGCACTTGAGGTATATATGAAGAAATAGACGGTTGAAGCACATACTTGAGGGACACTTGAAAATCCGTCGAGACGTGTGGGTTAACAACCGCTTCAAAAACTGAAGACACTACTTAAAAGTTATATTTGGAAATGGCTGGCTGTCGCCCTACTTAATTTTCCCGAGTAACCGAGGGTTAATCAAAGAACTTCTCCGCGACACGTTCTTGCTCGATTTAACGCGAAACTTTTCAAACTTCCCGCCATATTATTTTAGCGAACGCGGCTGCCAATTACTAAAATTCTCCACTGGATAACTACTTATAACTTTTAACATCATTTTTAACTTATACGATATATTCTTATTGTTATTGTACAATTATAATTTGTTAATGTTAAATAAAAAGTAAAATAAGAAAGTTGATGAAAGACAAATGATGAAATTATCTAGCACAATAACATTGTAGAATAAATTGCAACAATGCTGCAGATAATTGTAATAAAATTTCACAATAAACTGTGCCCCCTAATAAGGACAAAAACATCCATCTTTATTTCATTGTTCGACAACAGATATCGATTCGAATAATATGACATTCATGTTGCGGTACTTATCAATTAATTACGTAAAGTGGCTTAAAGCCTCCGTAATTGGAACGCATACTGTATTACGTGAAACGAAAGCACCGTTTCCGTATTACGTTCAATTACAGAGTGTAACACGAGGCAAGCAACAGTATTCGAACGCGTAAAAATGTGTTTGATACAGCGTCACTTAGGAAGAATGTCATTCAGAAAGCACAGAGAGCTCGAATATGGAAAGGAGAACGTTCTCGGTAGGGGACTCGGAGGCGAAACAAGCATATTTAAAGCGTAGGCTGCACCAGCCTGATCCTTATGGATCGTACACATCGGTTAATACTGTTCATGAACAGAAATAATATTCTATAGTCACTGCGATCAGGTAGCAAGCTTGCAATGTCCTTCAAATGTCAGAGAGCACAGTACTCGTTGGATAATTCCCTGCCTTCAGGGCTCTAGATATATTTTTACTTTGCTAAATTTCTATATCCTCTAGATTTCTTAATTTCTAGTTCTAGATTTATAAATTTCCAACTTCTTAAATTTGTAGATTTGAAAATTTATAAATGTGAAAATTTGATATTCTAAATTCTTCACTTTTCAAATTACTAAATTTTTAAATTCCTAAACCCCAAAATACAAAAATCCCTAAGTTTAAAAATAAAAAATTGTGTATCTTGTATTTTAAAAATCAGAAAATAAAAAAGTTTGAAATTATTAATATTAATAATTAAATATTAATAATTTTGATGAACGTTGCAGCCTCAATTCGGTGCACTTGACATACTTTGTTCTACATTGTTTCGCTGCGTAATGGAACGCAAGCTAGTTGTACAATGGCCGCCATTGTGGACGCAGCATTACAAGAGTTATTCTGTCCGAAGGCGACCAACACAGCTTAGTGACTTAGCAAATCACAGAGGACAATAGCGAAGATTTAATTACTCACTTTCTAACGTGTTTCGAAGTACATAATCGTAGCTATTGTTCATTGCTAACCAGGCTATAGAAAACAACGATATTCAACTTGGTCGTTGTTCACCTTCGCAACTATTTCCTTTATGCAACGGTTCATTTATCTTAATCGTCCTCGTGTTTTATTGATTGTAAACGATCCTTGTGTGCGAGGAATGCAACTCTTTTATCTGTTTCTGATAAATTACTACTTTATAACGTGGTAAATGTCCTATAACAGTTCGAAATATCATAAGTCATATTTGATGACTTGAAAGTAATATTAAATGGTACTTATGGTAATTGTATGAGAATTTTTAATGACATGCTAACAGAAAAAATGTTTAATACTTTCAGAGAAATATTACGAAAGTACTATAAAAATATTGTTTATATGACTATTGCAAAAATATTATGAGAATATTATTTCCAAAAATATTACAAGAATGTTGTAAAAATATTTATAAAATTACTATAAAAATATTATATAAAAAAAAATCACCATAAAAATGTTGATATCATTTTAAAAATATTATAAAAATAGTCAGAAATGCAATAAATAAATTAAAAAATGTTACTAACATATTTGGAAGTTCACTACTCTACCGTTTCTTGGAATCATACTAATATCGTAGTGCCAACAATGTAACATGTAGAATTAAATGAAAGAAAACAAAGAAACCTTGCAATGATGCAGGGAAACTCTGCAATCCGCATTCGAAGCACACAATCCTATTATCATCGATCAAATGTAAGCAACTGTTCAACTCTTGCTTCTCCGCGAATAACTATCGACAAATGACAAAAGTGTACGTTTCAAGAAACCATAACATCGCATAAAAACTTAATGCTTTAATTGCGCCGCAATAAATTCGTCGAAACTTGTTACGTTAATTGCTTTAATTGTATTGTGTACAATTTCTTTATAATGAGATCCCTAAATTACCTTTGGGTACTTAAATCATTTTAATTTCAACTATCTTACAATAATCTTAACTTCAACTGTAAACAATCTTCGCAGAAAATGAGGTTAGGTTAAACACGTCGTACTTACATTAATGGAATCCCGTTAAAGATGTAAGGATATTAAACATATTTAATCTGACACGTGTAATTATTAATAAGTGAATGATATAACACTTTAACTAATAATATATTTGATATAATACTGTAAATAGTTTGAAGAAAACTTTACACGGCACAGAAACGTGATTCGTACACTCACTTGTCAATCGACTACGTTCTTCTTTTTTCGTACTTCAGGTCATACTTCAACCTTAAGCCTGATTTACAATTAAAATCTTTTACAACGCGCCATTTTTAAATATTTTCTACATTTCTGGTAGAAAATGCATGAATATAAATTATTTAGTTATTCTTAAGATATTTTACTAAACTTTTTTTTAAAAGAGAAGAAAATTTTTATATTAATGCAAAGTTGTATTAATATAACCTCAAATTATACATTAATCCTTAACGGTCATACTTCATCAGAATAACATACTTGACACGCTGAGACATTTACTTATGTATTTTTCTATTTCAAGTTAAAAGTAAGTCATCAAACTTTGTTAAAAAATTGTTGAAACGAGAGGTTCGGAACGAAACAGAGATTTTTCTCGAATTTCTGAAGAATATAGCACACGCTTTAGGTTCAAATGATGGAGTAGCCGGTCATTAAACTCTTGTAGCTTGTTCTCGTAGAGAACGTGGGCATCGAACTTCTTTTGGAAACTCGATATTTATAGAAATGCAATAGGTTGACGTCATTCTGTGACTGCACCTTTAGAAGCATCCTTTTTGGTGACACGTGTATTCCTGCGTAATCATGACAATGGTAACACTGATCGGAAACCGTGTAAGTAAAGATACGTTCGATATATGGCCGTCAATCTATCAGCTTTCTGTGACTGCGAGATATCTATGCTAATATGTATCTGAAACTGGGGAGTTGAGGATTTCTCAAATTCCCTAAATTTTAAAGTTCTTAAATTTCCTTTCAAATTTAAAAAAAAAGAACAAATTTAGAATTTTGGAAATATGAAAATTTCTAAATTTGAAAGGTCAATTAAAAAATGTCAGTTATAATCTCATTTTTATAATTTAATTAAAAAGATGTATATATAACTCGAAAATTTTTTAACGAAACGTTTGGTCAGATCAAATAGATCTAATGCGATATTTAGTATCAGAAATTTTTAAAACAGGTGGAAGTAACACTATCGTTCAAAGTGTGTTACGGTTTGAAATACATATGTATATCGTTTAACATTACGTTTGTGGTAAGTTCTACTTCTACTGTTTCTTTTATTTACACGTCGTATTGCCAATATGATGGGTTAATAACTAATCTGATATCTCAAAATGGTTTATAAATAGTTTTATAAAACGAAACTATAGAAATTAATTTTTATATTGTCAAAAATTTTCAAAAATTCAAATTTCCAAATTCCAAATTCCTCAAATCTCCAAATTCCCCAAATTCCCCAAATTCAAAAATTTCTAAATTCCCCAAATCTCCAAATCTCCAAATTCTTAAATTCCCAAATTCCCCAAATTCCCCAAATCCCCAAATTCGAAAATTCCCTGAACATGTAAATCAGAATTTTCAAAATCCCAAATCCTAAAACCCCAATTCCGCAAATTCCACAAATGTAAAAACTATGGAAACTAAAAGTTGCAAATTTAAATAAAATCAAAAACTATAACTGTCGAGGTGAATAATATTATACTACAAAAGTATGTATATACTTGAATGTTCTATGGAGAAGCCAGTTTAAGCTAAAAATTCCTTTGATGAGAAATTTGCCTGCTATGTACACCGAAGGGAGTGTCCGTCGCGAACATGACAATGGACACCATGAAGTAATGCACTTGCACGTAACACGGTAGCATGTCATTTCAATCGTGTAATTCTGCATTAACCTGCGCGCTGCGAATACAAATTAAACGCACGCGATTTGCATCATTAATCGTTTTAACGAGAGTGCCGTGTACGATTTACGATTTCTCACCCGCATCACATCTTTTATGTAGGGATAATATTGTCCAATACAAGAAGGGTCGCATGTGACCCAAGAGACATCTTCTTTAACGAAGAGAATTGATAAAATAACATATCTATTATAATTGTGTTGAATAATTTAAATAAAATTATCTTGCATCTAATAATTTAAATTAATTTTAATAATAATATCTTCTTAAATATAATTAGTAACACATATTATACTTATAAATTTTCATATTCTGAAGACAATTTGAGATCGTTAGTTTTACATTGCATACTGAAATGGAAAAGAGAAAGAATAAAAAAAAATTTTTTTAAATGTATGATTAGAGTACTCTATTGCCCTCTACAGGCGATTAATATAGTTTGACTAGATCATTCATCAAAACTTATTACGATATTAAAAAACAGATATTTACTGCAATAATTTTAATTCGTATAATTAATTCTAAATGCATAATGTTTAAAAAGTATCTATATGCATAAATTGATATAAATAAAAATGACAGAACTCTGCTACAATTTAATTAAAGTAGAACTTTTAATTTATACTACAAAATAGTATAAATTTTTTAACAATTTCATTTATTACTAATTAATAATAAATTAGTTAGAAATTAAAAATTAAGAGAAAAGTAATTTGTTGAAGTACAATATTGATCGGTATGGATCCATTTATTCCTAAAGTATCAACTGTCGGTATACCGAACATAAAAATGCATCGCATTTCTATTTTACCGACAGTCGGTAAGTTTCCTAATTTGTTTATCTACTCAGCAAAGACATAAACCATAATTTACATACATATATAAATGTATAACTGTTTAATTTATAAACTAACAGTATTATATATACATACATTAATGATGGAAATATTAGCCTTAATTCTTAGATATTTGAACACTGTGATAATTAATACAAAATGTTAAAAATAACAAACTAACTGTTTTATTACTAGGTTAATCCTCAACTAACATAATTTAAAAAAGCAATGTGAACAATATCTTTTATACATATAAGTTTTCAATCCAGAAGCAGCATAAAACTTTCAAAGTTAAAGATTTAATTTTGACACGGTTAAACCTAACTGTACCATAAAAGTTACATTAGCACAATATAATTGCAAATGTAGAATCAAAACTGGTTTATGAAAATGAGTTCTTAAATTTGAAACAGACAACTGGAAATTGTAATGTTGAAAGAATGTATTACAAGAATTATTTCAAAGTAAAACACAAGTTTTCTTATGTTAATGTATCTGAACAATATCTCACTCGAATGTCTAGGACAAAGAACCCATTCATACAGAAATATACATAACGATACCGTTAAGAAAGAAATTACAAACAAACATAAATTAAGAGATTTAACGAAGAAAAATAAGATTGTACGGAAATACATTTTATCAAATTGTTCCCTCGTTATTTTCTTGCTATCTTCAGAGAAACGGGAGATACGATTCGACCCAATTACAGGACGCACCCTGTGTATTTTTGTATCACGCCCATCTTATTATACATTCCAAACGGAATGCACTGTGTTTACTGACACATATTTCTCGGTACCTACGAGGTGTGAACAAAAAACTACGTATAACACTTATTATGAAGGCACGCAATATTTAATAAATGGAAAAACTCGTGCTTATGTGCGCTAATGTGAAACAAGACAAATTATTATACTGTTTTTTTATGGATATGTTTTATTAATTTTCAAAATTTAAGCTTTGCAATTTTTTTTATTTTTTATTTTTATAAATAGCTAAATTATCAGACTTGAATTTCTTAAAATTTTTCAATTTCTAAATTACAAAAGTATCAAATTTTCTAATTCTTTAATTTTTAAATTCTGAAATTACAACAAATCCCTTAATTTCTTACGCTGTAAACTCTCAAACTCCTAACGTTCCAATTTCCAAATTCCTAAAATTTTCAAATCGTCCAATTTCCAGTTAATATCAAAGGCATAAAGAATTAATTTATTTTTCAATTTCACTTCAATCCGAAAGCAAATGTGCATTAACTAGTAGGTTTAGCGTTAAACGATCCACTCGAACGAGCAAACAAATCGGTAGCACTGTGAACGATCAAAAATCGCATAATACGGTTTCCCTCGCGATGTAATCGTTCAGTTATTAAGGGATTCCGGTTTTCGATTCTCGGTTGAAAGGTGGTATTACTGAACGAGCAAGTCAGCAGATGTACCGTTAAGCGATTACTATGCCACTGCACCGCCAACTGGAATGTGGGTGGAAAGCATTCGTCCCTGCTCTATTGTCTTTTTTTCTCTTCTCGTGTGCCTAGAAGTGCCGAGCAATCTCTTCATCTTTCACTTTTTTCCGCGTGCTTAAACGTCCCTTCTTTTTCTAGCAGACACACGTCCTTGTCCGTTACTCTATCGTCTTGTTTCTCGTTTATTTTTAACGGGAGATCTCAGCGTTATGCTTCGAAAATGCGGCAGCCTCGTGGGAATTTTTTTACCGTGAATGGCAGCGTTTAGAAGCACGGCACTTAAACTCGCGTTTTTAATCGTACGGGATAAGCGTTGGGAGAAAATTGTTGTGGCCACTTTGAAATTCATGGATGCGTACGTGTTTGGTATTCTCTCAGAATCGCACGAAGGAACAAAACGTGGATATTATAAATTATAAATTTCGTAAATGTACCGTCACCTTTTCATTACATGTAGTATGCACGTGTTAAAATGTTTCCGCTAATATGCAACGCAACTAATCAATTAGACACGCTCAGGGAAATTGACGGAAAACGTCAGATCACTAGTCTCTAACTTTCTACAAGATACCATCACCTAAATTCCTGAAAGTAACGTTTTACCAGCAACGCTTCACGAACTGTATTTACGACAGCAAAAATGATTTAACCGTGTTCCATAACTTTTCTGCCTTCGCCTCTCCTATCTAGTTATTTTTCACGCTCGAACTTTTACTAGCACTCAACAAATTTAAAACTGCATACTTCCTTAATACCTTAGAAGCAACTTTGAATTCTAGGATCTCCATCTCTCGCATTTATAATTTAATTTTGATAATTTGATTTTACTTTTACTTTATTTTCAGTTCTTTCTTTACACAACTTTTTCTATCATATTCGTGACATTTTCCTGATTAAAATGAGATCAAACACGATGTAATTCGAAGAATATTTACTTGTAATAACTTATGGTAATAAAATCCTCGAAATCATAAAACCATAGGAATCTATGATTTCGACAGTCAGACGTATCACGCGATTATCCGAGTACCATCGGAGAAAAACGGAATTACCCGAGGTGTCATTACTCGCCTCCATACAAGCAAAACCCTTGAAATTACAAGTAAATATGTTTCGAAATACGTCGTGTTTGTACACATTTTAATCAGGAAAATGTCACAAATATGCTGGTAAGAAGTTTCATAACAAAAACATCAATAATAAAAAAGTTCTTACATTAAGATTGATCCAACGATATGTTTACGTTCGGTCGTCTATTTCGTTCACTGTTCTTTTATACGTTCGGCAAACTTCGGTCAATGTCGGAGCTACACGAAAGTTCAGTCCCCAAAAATTCGCTTATATCGATACTTTATACAGATTTTTGAAAAGTAATATAATTAATTGGGACACGATAACCTGTTAAATCCCATTCCAAAAGACAAAGATAAAACAGAAACAACTTAAAATCGTAATAAACATAACCTTAAGGACAAATTTCTGTTTACCATAATATTTATTCCTACAAGTCAGTTTAACCTTTTGACACTTTCGCGTACCATTAACAGCATAAATATCGCCTTGTAACGTAATATGTTCGACTTTGGCGACACACGTGTTACATATCGTGAAGTTTTGAATAAACAATGAAGGACTCACCATGTTCTGATGAAAACGCAAACTGCCGGACCGTCGAAGAGTGCCACCGCGAATATTCGCTGCTGCAAGTTCGACCTGACGACCGTCGCTGCCACCTCGTCTCGATAATTCCGACAATTCTGCAACCGGTTGCACCTGCAAACATGAAAATATCCACCATGATTTTTCGTATTTTTCTCGCGAGCTTTCGAGGATAAATTGCAAAGTTACGGTGGAAAACACGCAATTCGCGAAACGTATACAACCACCCGTATCGATACCGGACAGCGATTGTAAACAGCCATCGCATATACTTGAAATTGATTAAATTTCGATACACGAGATTTAATTGAATATCTGATTGTTGCATACCAAATGGCGGGGTTTCGAAATGTAATCCGCGGTAATCTGGCGATATTAAAGTTCCGTAAACATATAGCAGTAATGGTACATACATTTTGGTTGAACGGTCGAGAGATCCTTAACGCAATTTTAACAGGAATTTATTCAATCAACATTTCAGGACTCTTGCAATTACATTTATGTATGTTCGAAGCAACATTCTGAATTTTTGTTATAACTTAATGTTTTTTAGGTATGTAAAATTTTCCCCAGAAAAGTCTCCCACGCTCCCCGACATACAGAAACGAGTCATCGAAACGTCGATATAAGAGCTAACTGTAAAACACTCGGACATGAACGTACGCATTTTCAATAGTAATCAGCTAAATAACGGACGAAGAGTATGGCAGTACATCTATTTTCTATCCGCGTGCATACGTTCGAGAAAATTAAGGCGGGCCCCATAATAACGATCAGGGTACAGGAAACAGGATGTTGACCGAGAGAACACCTGTGAACGGTACCTAGCGCTGCATAAGTATGTAAATCACGTTAGGTTGTTTCTAGACATCATAACTGTTATACGAAAAATTTGAATGTTTACCGTAAAATAAATCAATAATAAATAAAGGAATATTCGATTTCCGTTATCGATAATTGTTATTAATGGTCGACGAAAATTATAGTAATTCATAACTGTTATTAATAATAACGAAAATTAATATATTCTAATCTTGTCAAAAAATAATTATATTTTTATAATCATTATATTAATATGTAATCATCTCATTTTGAAAAACATCTTTAAGTGTCTTTCATGTATATAAAAATAATTCTTTACCGAAAGATTATTTGTACAAAAGAGTTTCTTTTTCTTAGAAGTTTTCTTTTTCTTCGTTCGTAAAGAAAGAGAACCAGGGCATGAACCTGCACAAGACGCCTGCAACACTAATCGATACATCCTCTTGTTAAGCCTACAGCCCGAATTGGAAATGTTCCAAAGAAGAACCTAAACGAACCCGTACACTTTGTTCTTATATGTACAGCGCTGTTACACAACAGAGTTGTGGTAATATCTTTCTTATTTTAACCTGTGTCAATAACCGAGTATCCAGATGCAATGATCTCTGGTGTATTTATTTTTATCGAACTTTAAACGTCGAACTACGAACTTGTATGCTGAGATAACTATTTCCTACTTTTTTCGAAGGAATATTTTTACAAGTATGGAAAAATATCTAAATCTAATCTAATCTCGAATTTCCCATTTTTCAAATTCCAAAATCCTCAAATCCCCAAATTCCCCAAATCCTCAAATCCCCAATTTCCAAAATCTCAAAATCCAAATATTTATATTCCTACGCCACTGTATTTCAAAACGTGTAATCATCTACATCTCCAAATTTGAAACATATACAACGAAAAAAAAAACAGGTTTAAATATGAATCATTTCCGGCCCGATTCGCAACAGACATGTGCGCCAATGCATAGAGCAACCGGATTATACTTTGGTCCCCATTTAACGAATGTATTTATATTCATAACACACAAGAGAAGGAGAATAAAGCGAACGAATACGACACGCTCGTATTTTCCATTCTTGCAACACGAGCGTCCTGACATTTTTGGCATTCCATTGCTATGCTGCAAGGTCAAACGTCTTTCCCCTGCAGCTCGCTACAACTTATGCTGTTTTTGCACTTTCGCACTTTTACGATCTAACATTACGTTCAATAAATATATAACCGGTGTCATTTTATTAATACTAAATTTACAACTAAATATATTTTCAGAAAATCTATGTGTTCCTTAAAATAAAATCTGCAACGAAAAAAGCTCTAGTGTGACTGGTAGTGAATAGGTTAAGTGTGAATCATAAATTCCTATAAAAAAAGAACTGTTCAATAACAGACATTGATTCAAAGAAAGTGACATTCATGTGGTGGTACTTTTCAATTAATATACGATAGTGTCTTGAGGACGTACTTGTGTCATATTCTCTTAAAAAGCGAAAGATGTCGTCAGACTTGATAGATTATGATTGTTGTGGCGGTAAAAGTGAGAGCGTTCACAGGTATGCATGGTCGGTTCGAAAGGTGGAACAGCGAGACCGGTGTTTCCCCGTTGATGTCCGCTTGGTTCATTGCCACTGCTGCACCGAATATAGGCGGCATCGTGAGTCACGATCCATAATAAAACTATACTCGGACCAACAGTGTCGCATGAAAATAACTTCTTACCAAGAAACCTAACTGATCTTTCATTGTTCCTGGAAACTATTGACCGCCATCATGACGTCACATGGACTCACGGTTTCACAACTGTACGTGCAATCTTGATGATACTTTACAATTGGTACTTCAGAAAAATTATATCTTGTTATTCTATACATCTACCTCCGTGTAGATATAATTTCACAGTGTTTGATAAACTAATAATAGACGCAATAGCGTGTAATGCACATATAATTTGAAACCGTAAGAAACGGTAGAAGATAATTGGACATACACGTTAGTTATCTTGATACGAAATCGACACGAACTTCAAGAAAAGCCTCTTAATACTTTACAATACGTATATCCACAATATGGATACCCATTTTTATACGAGCTTTTTACAATATCAATTTGCATGAATAATCGCTGTTTAATAATTGTCTACGCTGTGGACACTTACCTTCACGGTAACACTGTTGACTGACCCCTTAATAAGATCGATAATTTCCTCTCGGGATTTGTCATCGACGTTGATCCCATTGACCTCGATTAGCCTGTCCCCGGGCAACAACCCGGTGTCGTTGTTGTGTTGTATCAGTGAACCAGGCTCGGCGAAGATCACTGGTCTCATCTGAGTAACACCGTTGGCCGATCGTTCTACGATCACGGCCCGTCGCAACGAAAATCCAAAATCATTTCGTGGCGGTGGTTGTCTTTGGATGGTCAATTCCCGAGGCTCTGGGAGCTCCAGCGAGATTATCTCCGGTAGCTGGAGCTCCACACCCTGTTCCTCGAAGGATGCGGATGATCTCCAACGGGATAAACCCTGGGATTCCCCGACGGGCGACAGGCTGAACGGTGGGGTTGCGAAACTCGAATTCGTGGTGTCGGTTAAGGAGTCCGCTGACGGACTCGCACTTGTTACAACCTGAAACAGAAATAATTATTATGTTTAATTGTTTCATCATTAGTTTATGGACGTTTCATTCCAAATAGGGATGAAACGTGAATTAATTTGTACAATTCTTTATCTTCGGTAAAGTTAATGCACAGTGGGTGGCTAATTTGTTATATTCAAACAAAAAAACTATATTTTATAAGTTTAACAAATAGCAAAAACAGCCATCTTTATTGCAATGCTACAATATATTATTTTTATAATATATATTATATTCCTGTATACAGTATATATTATAGATATAATATATTAATTTTTTAAATACTTATTTCTGTCAAGTTCCCAAATTTTTACTAAAAAGCATTGCATACAATAATTAAAATATCATATATTTATATAAATATAATAATCAAAATACAGTTTTACAGGATGTTCAAATAATATGTATATACACTTTATTACTATACATACACAGACATTAAGTTAATATTATATTATTTTAGAATTACAAATGTTCAAAATGTCCATCGTCAACATCAAAATGATCTACTGTCTGTTATCATTTTTATGTTTGATATTAACAATTATGTGTGCATAATATATACAATATTTTTTGCCAGACACCTTGTGTATGTGTGTATATTATGTAGAAATGCTTTTTTTATTACATGTGTATCTTATCATATATTTGTAACAATATTATTATATTAAATATAATGATTTATTTGTATGCAATAGAAATAAATAGTAGAATAAAGTATGGTATATAAAACATCTAAATCGTTTCAAACTTATTTCTGAGTGATAAAAATGCATCAGCTGCTAAGAATATCAGCCTCTGAAGGTCATTCAAGCATCTGTTCCCATAATACCGTATGGTTACCCTGGCGTCCCATTTTTCGTCCCTCTGCGATATCCCAAAACAACGGGAAAAAAGAGAAAGAACAACATGCTAACAAGTCTAAAAGTCTGTGCAAAAAAGTAAGGGGCTAAATATAGCAGTACAAGATGAGGAGGAACAAAGAAAAAGCAGAAGAACGTTTCATAATGATGAACACGACGAAAATTAGGAATGCTGTTTGCCAAGCTTTCAGAAAGAAGATAACCCCTGTTTAATTTTTTTAATATTACCTGACTGCTATTTTACGAGCGTTCAAAATGCAAAAGGGACGAAAAAAGAAGTAAGTAATTATTAGAATATGTAAAATAACAGATTAGCATTTATTTCACTGATCTCTGTACATGTGTGGAAATATAGAAATATAAATATATTTATAAAATACAGATATAAATATAGTTGAGGTGTTTCTTCAGGTACAATAATAAATATAAATTCACTTAATAATAAATCTTCATTCAAGAGTAAATGTAAATTCAAAGCAGTTTGGTTTCTTTTCTTGCTATGTATTGCAATCCATCTTTAACGATAACAATTAATATCTTTTCCTATATTTCTATCATTAATGGTGATCCCCTTGAATGATAATTTAACACACCATTTATTATATTAGAAAAAATTATTAGTTATACTTTAATGATATTATATGATGAACCTATGTTAAAGAAGATAGCTGTTGTGCAGTTTAATTTATACTGCAATGAAAACTTTCTTTTTAATTTTCCCAAAATATTGTTTTAACAACACATCTTATTCGCTTCTTCCAAGGACTACATTTTGTATGTATTTTAGTGTTTCGAATCCAAATATTTTTGTATATTTTTTGAGAAATGTGACTAGACAGACTTTCCAGAAATAATACTGAATTACATTTCTACTAACATACTTGATTTTTTGCTACATCATTTATTAGTTCATTAGCCAGTTTAACATTCTATATCCACATAGCAAAATTTATTCTACACCCACATAGTAAAAAAGTGTTGCTACGTTCACATAGTAAAAAAGTTATTCTACGTTCTCATAGTAAAAATTATTCTACATCGATATAACAGGAGTTGTTCTACATCCACATAATAAAAGCTATTTTACATCCACATAGTAAAAGCTACTCTACATCCACACAGAGCCCAAAAATCACCATCATGATTCCCATTTCCATAACCCATAAATTCAAAAGTCTCCCACTAACCTGCAGCAGCTTCGAATCACCCTGATGATGATGATGATGGTGTTGCTGATGATGTTGATGCTGATTCTGTTGTGCAGCTCTCTGAGGCGAAATCTGCCACGAACCCTGCGCAGTCTGCGTTTCCTCTTCGCTGCAACCTTCCTCCTTGTTCACGGTGTTTCCGTATCCCGGTAAATGTACAGGTACGTTCTGATATGCTATCACTTCGTTTTGCAACGTGTTCCTGACCAACAGATTACTGGCTTCCTGATAATTCGTCTCGTTTCCGTTGGGCAACGTGTTCTCCTCCGCCAAAGAGTTCGTTGTGCCGCTGATGCTCAAGCGCGGGCCTTTCAAAATTCCGCGTTTTGGCGGTTTCGGCGGTAATGGCGGCAAATTCTTGCTAGATTGCCCACCGGTGGCGTTGCTCGGCGTCGCAGAAGACGTCGTGGTGGTAATTGTCAACGAAGTCAGAGAAGTTTCCGAGGAATCGCTCTGCGTTAAACCATCCGGTGTCCTCGTGTTCCAATTGTTACCAGTTCTCACACTTTGACCGGAACTTGACGAGTTCTGAGAGTTCTCCAACAGATCACGGTCCAAGTACGCGAAAAACGACGCACTATAGTCGGCGGTTATACCACTCGGTAACTTTTCCTTTTCCTTCCGGCGACCAGGAATCTTCAACGATCTCCGAACCTGTAGACAGAAATTTGGAAATATTATCATCTTGTGTGCGGTTGTTACGCGACAAATGGCTGATTTCGAGGATGGAGAATGAAACGCGATTTGATGGCATTAAAGTACTATAATTACGCATAATTTGATCTGCGATGCTGCATTTATGAATTTGAAGGTTAAGACTATTATCAATTTGAAGCTTAAAATTGAATAGAAGATACAATATAAACTCTTCGTTAAAATATTTAACAAAATTTTTGTTAACAGTAGAATTACTGAAATAGTAAAATAGTTGTACAATAAAACACAAATTATTAATAGTAAAATCTATAAATTGTTTAATGACCCAGTTTCAATAAACTTTAAGCTTCAAAATGATGTACCATAAGAATTATTTTATAGTATTTTTATTACTTAATATTCGAAATCTGTCATTTCACGTGTAACCGTTTAATAAATGATTAATAAAACAATTTAAAGAGGATCGTTATCAAAATAGTTATGAAAATTGAACAGAATAGATTGTATGCGTCCTAACTATTTACTCGATGTAGGGATAAGAAAATTTTTATGATTTTGTATAATCAATATATTTATCAATGTGTTTACATTATACAAGCATTGTATAAATCATTAGATATAAAAAATAATTATACTGTACACATCTAAGTATTTTATTATTAAATTATCACACTTCTTAATTTATATATAAAACTGTTTAATTACTAAACATACTAACATATTTAACTACTTTATTATGTTATATCAAATCAAGCTTCAGATAATTCATATTACAGTAAGTACTAACAAATTTTTCCAAAATTATCAATTAGTAATTGATACCATTTATTAAAATAATGAATTGATTAGTAATAATTTTGAAATCAGTAGACTTCTAAACTTGAAACTAATACTTATGAATTCTTTTCGTCAAATGCTATAATAATATTTAAAAACAGTTAACAATTCTGGCTTCCTCAGAATGAAGTTTTGCCACCACTTTTATTCCTTATGAAACCATTCTCACTTTTTTACATTATTAAGTTTTGCGGATTTTTAAATTTATTAATATTCAAATTTTCAAATCAATTTTGGTAGGTACTAAAAATTTAACACATTAGAATTCATGTAAGACACCTCCTCCATAGAGCCACTAGTTTAAAAAATGGCACCCGGTATACTGTACTACGGAAACTGTCTGTGTGTACCCACAATGTTTGTTCCTTATCGCGTAATACCTCATCCGTCCAATAACATTTCCCTCGGATTATGAAACGCAGTATCCTGATGAACGTTTTGTTTACAAATAAAACTGCCGCAAAAATGATGAATACGCAGAAAGTGTCATTAAAGAACAATAAAATGTCCATATTTATATTTCCTGCCATAATAATACAAACTTTTAAATTTTTAAATTTTCAAATCTACAAGCACCTAAATTTCGAAATTGTAAAGTTCCTATATTTACAAATACGTCATTTTTGAAATGAGAACTACTTTTAAAGAAAGACGAAATAAGAATGTAAATGCCCATGTCAAGTATGTAAATCAGTTATTAAATAGTTAGAAATTAAGAGACATACGGGTAAGTTTCACAGCTTTGTTGTATGGGGTCCGCAAATAGATTCAGTCTTGTATCACCTTAACCTTCAAGGTTGTCACAACAATTGAATAAAGATATAACTGTAGTCACTGCTATAACTATTAGGTCACAATCAAAGAGTAGGTATAACAAGTGACGACACTCTGACAAATTACTTTTAGAGAGAGACGGAAGAATACAACCAATTTAAGTGACCGCGCAAAATGAACTGAGGTGGGGGTACAATTTCGGCGCGAAATTCCCAAACGCGCATGCGCATAGTGTGCAAATATGGCGTTTGTCAAAAACTTGTTCAAACCTGCATATTCGCCAGTAATTTATTTGTAATAAATGTTTTGTCATTTCTCTGTAACACATTCATCTGCATTCTCTTGTGACAAATACAAGTTAAAATAAGAAACTTGTAAATCGGCCATTTCATTAGTTCGATAGTTTTAAAGTAAATACATTAGGTACACGAATTTAAAAATATATAGAGCGTTACAATGCGGTCACTTCCAATTTATTTCTCTGTGTTCTTATATCAATTTCTCTTCCGTATTTCCCGTTATCGTACGTTAATTTTTATCGCTTTTATCGTATTACTCATTTAAAAACCTTCATCATCGTTTATCAACGATAAACTGATTTTTATGTTGTTTTATATCTTTTCCTTGACTGCTTTTACGATTGCTATAACAACACGCATTTCATTTTGAATGTTTCATGTGAACTTTTCACAAAAATCACTTGCGTTCATTTACTCAAGGTTCATGAATTGAATGTATAATAATTTCAAGTCTTAAACACAAGTTATTATCACCCATTCAAACAGATTATCATTTTTTCTTAAAATTTTTATTTCTTTGCCCTCAAGGACATCCGAAGGTTATAGTATACTAACACGTTGAATTCGTCTTAACATGGGCTATATTACAAGGTGCCAAAAAAAAAAAAGAAAGGTGACCTTCACAATTATAGAAAAATATTTTTCCAAGTTTTTTTGTTGTTGCAATATATAGCCAATCGAAAACAGATCAGTTTTTATTTAAAATATTTTTTGTCAGATTATCGCAAGTATTCGAAAAATCGTGAAAAGTTACTTTGTATGTCTTTTAAAGCGTCTCGCGTTAAAATACGCAGTTGCATAATTATCTGTAAGTCTATTCATCACTGTTCGTTTAATCGGAAACAGCTGATTCATGAATACTTCGGCCGGAAAAAAATAACCGGCTAACAGATTTTGCGATGGATTATGCATTCGAGTGTCGTTTAGTTACGCTCACATTACACGGCATTTGATATGAAAGATCTAGAGAAATGAACAGATACCTCATTGTGTCTTCATGAGTTGTTTCTCAGGTATTCACTTTCTTGGATCTTCCGTATCAAATGTCTTATAATGTGTACATGGAGGTACAGCGGAGGTTTGCTTGGCATGGATGTATAAACTTGTACAAATTTTTATAAGACAATTTTTTCGTTTTTTTAATTTCGTCACGTGTATCATTTTGCAAATAATTGCAATGTTGGAAATATTTTTGCAAATATCTCAGAAATTAAAACCGATAGATGATTGTATGTATAGAGAAAAGTTGTTCAGAAGAACGTCCTTGAGAACATATTTCAAGATCATCGAAATCGGTGAATCGTGTGCCTTTTGCCATACAATTGTTATTTTAACTTATACATAAAAATTAAGACAAAATATATAAATGTATGTGCATCTAAAATAAATTTCAATGAGAATTTGTCCTAAACGATCGAAAAGTGTTAGGTTGTATCATCGTACATATTTTCCCACGTTAAACTCGATAACTTTCGTTCTTGTTTGCTTCATTGAAAGTCAAATGCGGTTGCGGCATCAAGATGTATGCTCTTAGTACTCTATTCAGATACGAGAAGAAAGGTTAATATAATACCTCGGTACAGTGTTTCCCAAACTTTTCATATTACATCATCGTTCGTGCGATCGGAACAAGAATGATCGGAACGGAATATGATTTATAAATTGCATCAATAAATGTGTGGGAAAATTGATTAATTATAGAAATGACATTCGAGGTGTGCTCAAAATAAAAATGTGTTATCTGAAGATTTGGAAATTGGGGATTTGGGGGTTTTGGTAATTTGGTAATTTACAAAATTAGGGGACCAAGAATTTGAGGATTTGGAAATTTGGGGGCTCCGAGTTTTGATTTTGAGTAACCTTAATTCCACCCTTTTTGCACACCCAGTATATGTCTATATTTCAGTCTATAAAATTGTTCTCATTTGCTATTAAAATATTCTGCAACTCCCTCTGGGTGTAGCAGTAGACTATTAGCAGTTCTTTCGCCTAAAAAGTCCTGTGGGAACTGAAATAGGCGTTAATTGACGGCGGGGGTGAGGTTAGGCGAATATGGTGTGTGACTCATTGTCAGAAGTTCCACCCTAAGCCGTTTAATCTTTGCCGGGTCATTAACGTCCGAGTGTGGTCCGATATTACCCCACGCAGAATAATAATATCCCTCCTATTTCACAAAATTGCCAATTTACCTTTTATTGTTCCAGGAAAATATCTCAATTTTTTGCATTCATTTGAAACGTCTCTAAAAATAAACGGGTAATGGCGTCGCTTCCGGTGCCGCCATTTTCCCTGGAAAAGCGTGCCATACCAGTGTACTAAGGGCACCACGAAAAATCTCTAATAAATATCGAATTAATTTGACAAGCATGACATTAATATATTTTTAAATACCGCGCCTCAAAAATCGACATCTAATAAAATGTTTCTTTACTTAAGACAATGTGTTTATACGGGATGTCCAAAAAAGTTGGGAGTCTAATACGTATCCTAGTACGTCAGTACTTTGAATTATATCAAATGGTTTTTACAAATGATTTCAAAATTGAAGGCAAAGCTCCACTCTGGATAAGTAAAAATTGTTCAGTTTTCTTAAATATTGTTACAGTGTTTGATGAGTAGAATTCAAAAGTGTCAGTTTCAAATTTAGATGTCTACTGATGCAAATATTATTGACGTATTCATCGTAGCAAATGGTTTGTACAAATTATTCGAAACCGAATAAAGGCGAATATCCATCATGAGTCAGACTTGACAAATGGTTCGAATTATCTGTGTACCTACACTTTGTTGATAAGCTTGACACAGAACACACGTTCCGTGCCCTCAGAGGTCGATAGTCGATACGTATATCGATCCATGGCGTTATTCGAGAATTTTTTTTTTTAATTACAGAGATAAACCATGCACAGCTGCATTTTATGTTTCGTATAATAAAAAGAGAATGGTTCCGACAAAATATACGGCAATGGAAAAATATTGAACACGAAATTAAGATTAAAACTTTCTTAAATTAATTAATGCTTAGGAAAAATAGGTAATTACAGGAAGTAGAGTATACCTCACCTATTTAAATGACTTTTATGTATGTTACAAAGATCAATGTCCTCTTCTTTAAAAAACATCAGATATTATTTAAATATGTTAGACAGTATTTAAATATCTAAAATATAATTTTGTGAAACACAAGAAATTTGATTTGAATTTATAACTGACATAAAACCTAACCTAACCGCACACGCATTTTCCGGTTGACGAATTTAATATTGTACGGATGTAGGAATTTATAAGAAATTCGAACTGCGTCATTTTGCTCGCTATATTACCGTCAGAGTCCAGTGAAATTCCTATTTCTACGATTTCCTTTATTACTGGGTCTGCTGATCTTAATCTCACACTATAGAAAAACTCGGTATTTAGGTATGTTAGGTTATGTAAATGATTCATTGCGATATTACAACACTACACTGCGAGAAACCTTCGAACAATGCAATAAATGGTATTAAAAACACTGTTGTGTACATAACTGTCTATGAGCATTAGGACATCTGTAATTATTGTTGACTAGTTTTTAATTTATGTAATATTATATTATCTTAAAATATTTTAAAGAATCACTTTTTCATTCATTACTTATCGCTAATATTTCGATATTATCGATATTCGCGACGACATCGGTATCGAAAGAAGTACTTGAATAATAAAATTACACGTTACAGTCCAAATTAATCGTCCTCGTTCAATCATTGTCCGCATATCGAATTATCGATATCCGTGATAACGTTATCGATATCGAAATAAACAGACGTAAATGACAAAATTACATATTACAATATGGACGATAAATAATTCATATCATTTACATTCGTTCATTATCGACACATCCAACTATCGATAACATTTGTACACCATCGACATCCGTCAACAAAGCACCGTCAGTACAAAAATAAACAAATTTGAATAAGAAAATTATATGTTGCATTGTGTTTCAATCGTTCCTACTAGTTCCCTGTATCGATCATTATCGATTTTACTTCGGCAAGCAAAAATCTATAAAAGGACTAAAAAGCTAAAGATCCAAATTTCGAATATACTAACAAAACAATGCAATTACGTTAACGAAACTTTAAAAATGGTTTCCATGTACACGCGTAAACAGTCAGGACATTGACCCTTGCAACACACGTGAAAACTCAGTGAAACCAGCGAGGTGTAATTAACAAAAAAACAAGAGCATAAAAAAAAAGAAAAGAGTACATACTTCATCCAACCGTAGTAATTCCTCAGCGGACATACTACTGCGATCTCGTTTCTTGACATCTTTTCGTTCCTTCTTCTCTCGCTTTCGCTTCTCCTTGTCGTCCTTCTCCGTAGCCTTCTTCATAAAGTTAAACATTTTCTCATTCACAGCACAGATCTCGAATCGAACGCGAGAAAGAGATAACACTGGATATCTCCTCTCCTGATTGGAAGCGGCGCGTGCACAGTTTTACGCGCAGTCGCGTATTTCCGTTTTCGGCCCCACACGCATAACGCGACGACACTGTCCATCGAAACGACGAATGTGCTCGTCGATCTCGCGACGCGTATCGCTCGAGCACGATACGATGAAAACTCGACGGAATAATTCACAGTGCAGCGACACGACAGAGAGAAAAAACAAGGGAGGGCATCGAGCGGCGTGCACACGCTCGGGCAAGTTGCAAATCGGCAACAGGAAATCCCCTGTCACGGAGCGAATTCCGAGTAAACGGTACGTCACTTTCGATGCCCCGTTATCGTGCGATAAAATACCAGCCACGTTCCCTCAGGTACGGCTACAGATATTCCCACTCGAAACGAAACACCATGGAAAGTCTGCACTAGGTTCGAACGCGGCACGGATCACGGGACACTGAATGCGTTGTTAAACTTTTTGTCGATGAGAGACCGTACAGACGAGTATAGGGGCGTGAACCTACCGCAGCAAACTGTTTCTTCATGGCCGGTCGTTTCCGGCATTCGATCCTGATAACCGCTGCGAAATTCTTGCAAGATTCGTCTCTCTTCCGGTGTCCTTCCTTGATGAGTTTCGGGGAGGTACACGCTAATTATATACAGTCGTACCCCGTCACTTATGTACTGATCCATTCGAGAATAAGTTACGTTAGAAAAACTTGTATGGAGAAGGGGAACGTTAATGGAAATTTGAAAAGGCAGTGTAGAGGGGAGACTACTGTCCGTTTTGATTTTTACGGTGGGGATTTTTAAATCATCAAATTTCTATATTGGCAAATTTTCGAAATTTGCAAACTTTTATATCACTAAAGTCCTGAATTTGCAAGTTTAACAATTTTTTAATATTTATAATATTTATATTCCAAAATCAGCAAATTGCAAATTATTCAATCAGCAAGTTCAAAAATTCCTAAACTTTCAAAGTTAAAAATCCCTAAATTTCCACGATTAAAAATTCACAAATTGCTTACATTAAAAAATATTAAAAAATTTTCAAATTCCAAATCGTCCGATTTCCAATTTTTCAAATGTTAAGATTCCTAAATTTATTAAGTTCCCAAATTTTTTTCAATTCTAATTTTTCAATTTCATAATTTTCAAAAATCATGTTTCTAATTTTCCCTATACGTAGAAGTTTCCCGTGCTCCCCACTGTACACATATGCGGTACTTGCACAAACATCAACAATAACGATAGATTTATAAATAAAATGTACAATTAAACATCAGCACACATGTAACTATTACACATGGATATTTTTAAACCGAGCGTTTCAAACCTTGCGCGCCCATGGGCGCTCCCTGTCACTTTCAAAACCTAATGGAAGTTATTTCAAAACTCGATCACCGTACATTCTCATTTTATGCACAATTTCTCACGACTTACGACCCACTATCAGAACTTGTAATCTCACTCAGACTTTGAAAGTGACAATGATCTCCCACTATGTAAAATAGGCAAATTTTGAAAGACACCCTTAATACGTGTTAACGGTAATCGCGTTGCCAATAGAAACAACGTTAAGCGCGGAAAAACGTATACTCGTAAGTCGGGGTACGGCTGTACTCTTTATGCTCTTATTACATAAACCACAGGCATTTCATAGAAAGCACAATGTGAACGATACTCCGTGTTGCTCGATAGAACTTTTGTTGGTCGAGTTACCGGGTAAAAAGCATCGGTTTCGTGCGAAAACAATATCGTGACGATCGGCGCGTGACAGCGAACTTTTGCCTTCGCGAGGCTTTCGAGTCGCCGGCACAAGCTAGGAGGGGGAGAGGATAGGATAGGAATACGCGTGCCTAGAACAAAGATGAAGGGGGGAGGGTTAGAAAGGAGAAAGAGAAGCACGAGCGAAAGAGCAACGAGAATCTACATGTCATTTTTCACCACACCTTACTCGCATGCTCTTTAACTAACGGGAAGCTTCTGCTTGTAAACAAATGCCAGGCAACGTTGGGAATGAACCTTATGCTTCGCAGCGCACGACAGGCGTTCGGTTAGACGCCGCGATCGGACGGACAGCGAGAATTATTCGCGATGTCATACGCGAATTTAGCACCGACTCGATTTTCTGTATGCTGGAAAACTGACAGCCAGCACGACACGAGACACACGTCACAACACCGCCACCACACCACCCGCCGCCATTCACTAAAACCGTAGACGCGTGCGATTCGCGTTACTTCGCACCGGATTAATAGTTGAAACAGCTATGCCATCGATCCATGGTTATCGCGGACGTGCTTAGCGGAGGTTGGAACAGCCTAGCCCATTGGATCGTTCCTCTTGTCGGGAAGACACAGTCAAAGTTGGACAAAAAGTTTAACGGCGCACTCGTGTTACACCGACGACTGTCATGGCAGACTGGGCTCCAGGTTACGAGTTAGACCGGTGGCGACTGCTGGCGTCCTAAACCGAATCATGGCCTATAGGCCCGCACCCTTCTTTCCGTTAGGCGTTACTGCGCATGCGCCGCTAATCGATGATACGTTACCGACTGGTCCCGCGAAAAGCGACATCTTTTCAATCTCGCGAAAGCATAATATCAAACCATGATCTCATGATAACAATATAAGATCATTCACGCCATTATTATCGGCTAAACTTCCGAAAACCTCCATGCTCCAAATTGACTGAAATTTGGGGAATGGGTTTCTTTTTAATAAAAATAATGATTCCGAGAAGGATTTTTGGCGACTTGAGAAAAATTTTGTATCATTTGGGTGTCACTCCCTATTTTATTTACTCTTGATCAAAAGATCAACCGGTAAGGAGGTCTTTACCGATAAAATAAATACTAGATCATCGCCATCTAGCGGAAGGGATTCCGGAACTACTCCTGGTAGCAGGATCGCAAAAGAGTAAAGGAGGTATACGAAGAAGAGGTTTCCCGCGTATTTGCGCGCATGCGTGGTAGAGTCAAACCGGAGCCGCCTCTTCAATATGGCGTCACGCATAATAAATGAAATTAATAACGAAGAAACAGTAATTAATACACACTTCCTCGGCACAAGTTATGCACTTTTGTCATTTAAGAAGGATCCAATGAGTATTGTACGAATGAAATCAATTAGTTATTAAAAATCTACAAGTGTAAAACACCGATACGAAGTTTTATTAATTTTTCACTTCTGAGCAATATTTTACGCAGTTTTAAGCTCAAATAATACTCTTTTGTTCCTTCTGAATCATACACAACAATATTTGTGCCGATTTATTACGCGTTTAATTAATTATTAGTATTTGACTTGGCACATTTAGAGGAGCATGCGTTTTAAAAATGTTTATTAACTTATTCTCTAATAAAATATTGATAAATTTTATACAAGAATTTTGTGACTGAATTGACATTCATTTTTCAATCATAAAAAATTGTAAATTATTTACGAGTACTTATCTCTACCGCGCATGCGTAGTTCTACTGTAATCCGGTTACTTCCTTCACTTTCCTGCGATCCTAATACGACCAAGTGCAGTTTCAAAAAAAAAAAGTCGATGGACAATCGAGTTGCAACTTTACTTAGAACTACAATCTTGCAAATGTTACATAGGAAAATAGGTAATAAATCACAGATGATAATTTCGTCATAAAAGTACATAAATTGTAAATGTGTACACTGGTACCAAATAATTAATTCTTGGTTATGAATCTTACTTGCTTCGTGAGACGTCATATTGGAATAGGTGGCTCCAGTTTACTTCCATTGCGCATGCGCGGAAAACGTGGTGCTGCATATACCTCTTTATTTTCTTGTGATCCTATTGAATTTCAATTTTCACTTGCACTCAAATCTTAACAAATGGTGCATGGAAAATAGAAAATATCATTTTCCGATGTTAAAAGTGCACAAATTGTGCTGTGAAAATGGGTATTAATTATTTTTCTTCGTCATTAATTTGTTTTGCTCTACCGCGCATGCACATAAATGCGCGGGAAACCTCTTCTTCGTCAACCTTCTTTGCTTTCCTGCGCTTCTGCTACCAGGAGTAGCTTCAGAGCGCAGGCCGCTAGATTGCGCTAATTCGATTTTTAAAAATCGAGAATCTCGACTAGTCAAAGAACGAATGCACATAATAATCGAGTATTTAAAATATTTAACTGAAAGGTTCGTTGAAAGGTTAACTGGTATACGTGATTGAAAGACATCTAATGCAGGTGTACAATTACCTCCTCCATTCATATATTGCAAATCAGGTGAAACAGGTATCGTTGCAGGTTCCTGTGCAGGAACAGCGAAGTATAATAGCAGAGGAAGTGAATTATGTGCATTGAGCAAGCGCGTTATGTTCAAAAATAAACACTATGTTCATGAAACCATCGTATTAATACACTTCAGTAAATATATCATACAATTACGCAGGTATTTCTATATAGATTATAAAATGTAGAATATGTATTTAATGTTCTTTTTAGAGTACAATAAGAACTTTCTGTATCGTATACTAAAACGTAGCTAAAATCCGATGATTGATTTCGAAAGACAAGGTATATATTTGTTAAATATTTATAGAATTATAATCACAGAATGATTGTTGCAATATTCGTTCGCTTGTCTAATATTTCATTTAATTTTATAGGTTTCTTTTTCAGATTTAAAATAAGGTTATATACTTTTTTATACAAATGGGAAAATGCAGATATATTTGGAATAATTTACGATGACTGAATTTTTGCTGTATGGTGTTTTGGATCAACGATATGGATTTATGGAAAAGAATAGCAATTTAAAATAGCGCAACGAATAAATGGGAAGTTTTTTCATCGCTTTGCTCGTAGCACGATTAAACTCACGCTGTCGTGGCTTAATGTGTACCGGCTTACAATTAACGATAATCCGATTAAGGCCAATTGGGCACGAACGCTTGGTCGTCAATCATGCCGGAATAAACCTGATTACCAAGAGCAGGATAAATACAGTCGCTTGTTAGAAACGCAAGTTTCCACCAAGCATCATGTGAACTTGTGCGTTTAACTTTAACAATATGAAGTTATTGCATCGTTGATTGTACAATATTCTGTCTTGCAATAAGTAAGTGAGACTTGCAGATCTTTATGTACCAATCTGGAATTTTTAAATCTTTTTTTTATCGCCTTTAATTTTGAGACATAACTTAGAACAATTGTTAGTAAATATTAAATTGTAAATTATTTAATCCAACGAACCATTTCTTTTATATTAAGAACTTCGATGAAATATTCATGTAATCATTTTTATGAAACTATAGATATACCACAAGTGCTATTTTGCGGTAACCATACGTCGTGACAGAATCTTATTTCTACGTTTCGAAATCCGTCATACGATATGCAACAGCCCGATAGAATCACATGCGACGTGTCAGAGCAGCAACATCTAATTGAATGAAATTAGATGTTAATATTAAATCCCACAACTTAACTATTAACTATTGATAAATAAGTTGTTTTAAATAAATAATTTAATTCAATTTAAATTATTCAACTCAAACTGTAAGAGATCTTTTTTACACAATGTACTAACTTTTTACAAAGCGTGAAAAAAATTTGTTGAGCCACTCTAATGTATACATAGTGTGAGATATAAAATGAATGAAATTGTAGGTTATTAACTTTAAAACATTTGTATCAACGTTTGCTGATAAGGCATAAGTAAGATTTAGATTGTAAGTTGTGCTTATCAGAATCGATTATACTGAGATAAGAAGTACTGTTTGGTAACAGAATTCAATGTTCCGGAAACACTTGTAATGTACGCGTTAGAGTGATGCGAACGTCGATTATTATACAATGAAGTACTCGTGCTTTAAGATAAAACAGTGATGAGAAAAAATATTAACAAACAATTAAATTTAAAGTGGCAAAACTTCGATTAGTTTTACAAGGTCGTGATTATGAAACGTGTTCTTTTTAAGGTTTAAACGTGTAGAAAGTGCTTGTTCAGCAACTGATGAGGAAAGGATATAATCAGAAATCGACATGAACATGTACAAGTGAAACCGAAGCCTTATTTATTTACATCATGATTGTAAGATAATTTTATTAATTTTTGCATGATTTTTAAATAGCTTGTTTTATTATACTAGTTTTTAAGTTGCTCAGATTTCAGGACTTATAAATCTTTTTAAGAAACTGAAGTTTCAAAACTTCCATATTTGTAAATTTGTAAGTCTGCAATTCCCAAATTCAAAAATTTCAAAATTCCAAAATTCCAAAATTCCAAAATTCCAAAATTCCCATTCCCAAATTCAAAAATTTTCATATCTCTAAATTACCAAATCCCATCTCTCAAATTTCTGAAAACCGACATTTACAAATTTACAAATTTTCATATATCCATGATATTTCATAAGATTTTTTTATAGGATTTGTATTGCCACCATCTGTTAAAATGACTTATCTTTTCAGATTTCCACAGACACTAAAAATAACAGTAAAACCCCAGATAATTCTGTTAATCGTTCATAGAGATAGGACTGTGCAGCTAACCTATTTATATATTTAACCAGATTATGCTTACAAAGATAAGATAATAGCATTATACCCTCCATTACTTGAAGAGTAAGAAGTAATTATTGTAAAAAATTTCAGACAACTGTACAAAAAATCATTATTATAAAGTCGTTTATAATATTCCATAAAGCAGTAGATTATTGCTTTAATAACTCAATTTATAGAGGTTATCTGATTTCAGTAATAAATAAAGTACAGCACAGAATATAACACTTTAATTCGCTTTATCTACTTATAAGTAATTATAGTATTTCATAAAATACAGCGTGATAAATGTTCTAGTATGATTAAAATCTATGGCTTCTGTTTTAATTAAACCATTATAGAAGTTGATGTTATATAAACAATGATCTGTAGTTTCCTTTGTCGATAGTAGTTATTAATAGAATAGAATGCAATCCCACAATTTGCATTATGGTTGCGACCGTTTGTTATTCTTTCAACACGAATTTAAAACGAATTTTATCAAAACGTGTAAAACGCAATGTTGCGTTTTCATGTAATTGTTAACCTCGATCGCTTGTTTGGCCGTTGATTTACTATAAAAGCCATATCGGGGCTGTAAACGAAAGTCAGTCGAAATCCGTCGGTTATGGAGAACGCGTCGTTGAAAAAATGATGACAATTAAAATCTGTAACGTGTAGACTCCGTTAGAAATATCAGTCTGAAGATGTCTCCATTTTTATTGTTCTTATCGTAACATAAAATTACCGTTACTCGCATAAGCGAACTAGACGCGAGTGAAACAACTTCAGAGAAGACAGTTCGCGCCCTTCCATCACGCGAGCGTGTTGTCTGAACCGACGCGAAGTTACTTTGGGACATTTATAAACGTTCTCGGTAGTGGGAGAGGCTAATAACGTGACTTTTGCACAATAAAGTGAAAAAAGAAAGTGGACAAACGAAGTGACATCATACGTGCAGTGACAGTGTTTCGTGGGTGATGTATGTGCGTTTTTATAGGGATGTGTTTGAGCATCGTCATCGTCGAGGTCAAATATAACGGCATGGACAATGAACTTTGATAAATGCATTGAAGAAGACGACTGAATGTAGTGATTCGTGTTGAACGTTCGTTCTTACATGCAACGAATCGGGAGTGTCATGACAGAAACTGCCAAGGTATTGGTAAGTGTTGTCACTTGTACTCATGTGTATCGTTATCTGGACGAATTTTTGCTCACGAAATCTCCTTGCTTCGGGGTCTGACTAGGTTATGTTATTTAGCACGAGGACGCGAGAAGCAAAAAACTGATCGAACGCGCCTGCGCATATGCAACCCGCTTTGCACGCGTGCGTACGCGTTTTATATTTTTGGCGCAAAAGGCTTATTTCCTTTCCAAGTTTGTTTCATTTGTTGCTCGAACCCTGTAACTATATTGGAAATTATGGAATTCGAGAATCTGATTGCTTGACTCTCTGAGAATTTGAAAATTTGGTATTTAAAATGTTGCGTTGATTAAATTTAAAGATCGTGATATTTAGGGATTTGAGTTTGAAAGTTTGAGAAGGTAGGATTCGACGAGTTGATAATTTGCAACATTGATACGTTAAAATTTAATGTAATCAACTAAGTGTTCATAATTTTTAATGCTATGAATGAATCTGAAAATAATTTGAAAGATAGGTCAATACCGTTCACTTTATATCAAGTAGAATATATCTGACACTTTCATAGTGTCGAATTTCAAGGATATTCGGCATTTAAGGATCGAGAAGGGTGAATTAGTGACATCTGGTGTCGAAAATAGGAAGTTTACAACATAGTTGCAATCTACGTCATTCTTGCAGAAAAACAACAAGCGGCGATTACATTGTTGCAACATTTTTGAGCGAAGAAACTTTTTGTGCTCTTTCTGCGCAATATTTTTTGAATAATTGTACACAGATTGTAATCAATAATACATCAGTAATACTTTACAAAATTGTATAAAATTGTATTATAATGAATAAATAATAAATATATAAGGGCCATAAAAATACTTTAAATCCATTAAACTATACTCTGTACATTTTTACTTTGCTTTATGACACTCATATTCTAATATAACAAATAGTAGTTTTCCGATAATTCTTGAAAATATTTTCATTCAACTCTGTCGGTAATATTGTCTTTTTATCTTATCATGTCAGTTTCTAAATGTACTTCTTCAAAAAGAAGTTTCGAATTCGAGGCTGTTAGAATAAGGTCAAAGCACGTCAATCTTAGAAATATTTAAACGTTACTAATAAGTATTACATACTATTTATCTTTTTTATACCAAATTAGTATCAAAGTTTAAATATGTAGTAAGCGGTAAAAAGCTTATATTCTATATCATTTGATATTCCTAATAAAAATTCATGAAAATAAAATATTTATGATATGTGAATATACTGTATATGATAATATATGTATATGTACTTATGTCTGACAGTATGTTACACTGTGTATGACATTAATAGTGGACAATTTAAATATTCCTCTTTTAGACTATGTTCTTTATCTATATCTAATACTTATATTTACTTTGTTAGATCGACGGTGAAAAAGAGGGGACGGATGCTAGCAATTCGGTATCATACGTGGTATCATCTGAAGATAAGTATCACGGAAGTAGCAGGACACAATGGCGACAATGGCTAGCGTGTATTTCTGGTTAGTTTCCTACTTTTATTATTTTCAAGGACACATATGTTTATGTTTAGATCTGTATTTAAATTTAGCATTGAATGGACATATATGTGGATGTTATCATCTTTTTATGTATCATTAATTCTTCTGTAGTTTCATAACATTTAATTGCTATCTATTTAAAATCAGTAAAACATAACTGAAGATACAATTGTCACAATAACAATTATTCAAAATACTATCAAGTCAATTTTTCAAATTTTTAATGTCCTAAAGATCTCACATAAAAATTCATATCCGATCATATAAAAAGCCCACTAATTTCATGTTCCAGCAACTCTTTCCATGGTGGCTGTGGGGACAGTCTACGGCTGGACAACAACGTCCCTCTCTCGTCTAACTACCGGCAGCTTGCCTTTCCAATTAACAGATGACGAAGGTTCCTGGATCGTCTCCCTAACGGTAATCGGTTCCATGATCGGTCCATTCTTGGGAGCCAGCTTATCCGACAAATTCGGTCGCAAACGTTGCCTCATGATATCCAGTGGCTTCTACATCGTCGGTTGGCTGATTGTACTCTTCGCGAACTCTGTGGCAGCTCTATACATATCTCGAGTGATCCTCGGCGTGGGAGTCGGGATCTCCTACACCACAAACCCCATGTACGTCTCGGAAGTGGCGGACACCAACATCAGAGGTGCCCTAGGGACCCTAATCGCGGTGAACGTCTTCACCGGGTCTCTGCTAACCTGCAGCATAGGTCCATGGGTGTCGTTGGACATCCTGGCCGCCATTTTACTCGCCATACCGGTTCTCTTCATCGCCTGTTTCATGTGGTTCCCCGAGAGTCCACATTTCCTGGCATCTAAGGGCCGCAAATCGGAAGCCTGCAAGTCTTTGGCGTTCTTCAAAGGCATCGTCGACCCTGATGAAGCTAAAAAGGAGCTGAATCTCATTCTCCGTGGTATGACCAAAGAAGGTTCCTATAAATCTGCACCTGGACAAAGTATGGAGATGCTCAAACACACCTGGTCCGTCAAGCTGAAGATGCTGTTGTTGCCCAACAACGCCAAGTCCTTGAGCATAGTCGTTGGTCTGGTCGCTGCGCAACAACTCAGCGGGAACTTCAGCACCATGCAGTATCTGCAGGTGCTGTTCAACAAGGCAGCAGTCGGGATTGACTCGAATTTGGCTACCATATTGGTCTTGGCTGTGGGTCTTGTATCTGGAGCCCTGGCTACAGCTACTGTAGAGGGTGCTGGGAGACGACCGCTTCTTATGCTCTCCACGTTTGGCTCATTCGTCACTCTGGCCATCTTGGCTGTGTATCTCATGCTGGATGCGAAAGAAGTGGACGTTACTAGCGTGAACCTTCTTCCAGTGATCGACGTCATCGTCTTCCAGGTTGCTTTTCAAATCGGTTTAGGAACTTTGACCAACGCTCTGATCGGGGAACTGTTCCCTACCGAAGTGAAGGGCGTTGCTGGCGCAATTGTTACTATTTTCGACGGCCTACTAGGCTTCGCTGTTTCCAAATTGTATCAGGTGATCGGCGATAGCCTGGGATCGTACACGGTTTACTACTTCTTCTCGGTGTCCTGCTTGATGGCGTTCTTCATGGTGGCGTTGTTTGTACCTGAAACGAAGGGAAGAACTTATCATGAGATACAGGCACTTCTCAGTGGAAGGGAACTGAATTCGGCCGCCAGAAGCGATGAGAACAATTATGTATGACACGAGGGAATGCACCGTGTATGCGGTACACGGTGCTGGGTTCTATCTTCGGTTGACTGTACTGTAAATTTTAACTTAACTACAAAGATCTCCGTTGAAACACTTAATGTTCGGGTGTACATTGTTATCGTTTATTTAAGCAACAGAGGCAACGATCACTTATTCGTGTTTTATGACTTATTTTGTAGTACGTTCAGAAAAATAAGTATTACCGTTTTTGAAAGCATAATCCAGTTGAATTTATTTACCTTTCTTCGTATATTTTCATTAGTTGTTTATAAGATAGCTCACAAATACATTATATTTAAGAGATGGAAATAAGTATAGGAGGTACCCTTATATAATATAATTAATATAAAGGTAATAAATATAGATAGATCCAATGCGAATATTTTTATAACTATCAACTTTTAATCGCTACTAATTTCCTTCAAAAACAGGAAAAACAATGCTTTAGATATGGTTGTGGTTCACACGGTATTATCCTCAATTACTGACAGTTTTAAATGTATGCGTAGGATTTTGCGGTTGAAGAAGAAATCATATCCTGTCAAGTGCTTATATAAAGCGTGCGTCGAACATAATTTTCAACAGAACGCTATTTAGCGTTCTAGTCCAGGAGTATTTCTTTACTTTGTATAGATTCGTACTTTATTGTATTATACAACATCTGCTGTTCGTCGATTCACGATCTCCTTTGATTTCGTTTATTTTTTTGTCTATCGTTCAACTTAATTGATCAATTATGACGAACGACAAATCTGGTATGCTGTACCTCTTCGATCGGCCATCTGAACCGGTTTACGTACCTAAGGGAGAACAGAAGGTTGCCTTTGATATACCACCTGACTATTTGGTAAGTATGATTTTTAATTTAAAAAATTTTTTTAAATGTTAAAAAAAAAGTTTAAAAACATAAATATTCATTTAACGTTTATTTTAATATTTCAAAAACATACCATATTCAATACATACCATAGAATCAGTGAATCTAAAAGGACCACATTTTTCAAAATTCTAATATCTCAATTTTTGAAGACTTTTTAAATCCAAAATTTGCAAACTCCAGAGATCCGAAGTCTTGAAGTGTCAATGTCCCAAAAATTCAATTCTCAAGTGTAAAATTTCAAGGTCCCACAATTCCAAACTTCCAAACTCCTAAGGCGCCAAAATTCAAAAAGTGAAATTACATAATTTCAATATTGTATAAATTGAATCCAGTAAAATTATATAAACAATTTTAATATTATATAAATTATATTAAGTGAAATAATACAGAAATAAATATTATAACTATTAACATTAATAATAAGATTTATTTATATTTATTTAGCCTGACAAGTACCGTTCCGTCGCTACTCAAGTGTTCAACCGTTTCGGGGATGATACGGACTCGAAAATTCCGGTGAAGCAAATTACACTTCCGGATCTCAGCATTCCGATGCAACTCGGACGTCGTCAACCTTTTTCGCTTTTTATACCGGCACATCGTAGAGTGGCTGCTCGTCTTATCGACATTTTCATGGGTACGTATTTTCCTTTTTCTCTATAACCACCTTGATTACTTATTTATTTTCATCTTGTATTACAGGCATGAGAACGTACGAAGATTTCTTATCAGTCGCAGTTTATTGTCGTGATCGTCTGAATCCGAACATGTTTATTTATGCACTGTCAGTGGCAATGCTTCATCGTCCTGACACAAAAGATTTACCGATACCGCCATTGACTGAAGTATTTCCGGATAAATATATGGACGGTAGCATTTTCTCTAGGGCTAGGGAGGAAGCTAATCTCGTTCCTTCTGGTTCAAGGGTGTGTAACTCATTTTGGAACAAATTAATTAAATAGTTAAAAAAACGGTAAAATATTTTTGCAATTTGAAGGTGCCGATCGAAATCCCTCGGGATTACACCGCTTCGGATCTCGATGAAGAACATCGCGTTGCGTACTGGAGAGAAGACATTGGAATCAATCTTCATCACTGGCATTGGCATTTGGTTTATCCGTTTGAAGGGGATATTAAAATTGTTAACAAAGACCGACGTGGAGAATTATTTTATTACATGCACGAACAGGTTATGGCTAGGTAAACCATGAAATATAAACAATTATTTACTTATTAACTTGCAAATTAGTTGTAAGAATCTGTGGGAGACTGTTGCCACCAAAACTTGTACTCAGAGCCTTTGCAGTTGTAGCTGATTCTATGTGAAGATGTTATAGTAAATTATATCAGTGATTATAGTATATTATAACAAATGACATTATGTAAAAATTATTTAATTTTTAACAAACATATTCATATTATCTCAACAATGTAACTTTTTATAGCTACATATGTTTGTTCATCATTTTTATTTTTATACATTTTTAAGTTAGTCCTTACATTAACTCTCATCTGGTTGAATAATTTATATAACATAGATGCATAATCAGAATCCATTGCAATATGTAAATATTAACACATTATTTTGACAAAGGCTAAGTATGGTTTACTTACAAACAATTATTTATTACATTATATATATATAATTAAATTAGGATGAGAATTAGGTGTGTAAGTCCACCAGACTCACCCTGATGGTATAAGGATGACATGATATTTAAGTTAATTTCATAACATTTTAAAAATTTTAGATGTTAAAGATTAATAATTATTAAAACATCTTCAGATACAATTGTGAACGCCTGTGTAACCGACTTGGACGAGTAAAGAGACTCATCAATTGGCGTGAACCGATTCCTGAAGGATATTTCCCGAAACTGGATTCTCTGGTTGCTAGTCGCACATGGCCAGCTCGACCAAGCGGTGCAGTTCTCAAGGACATCAATCGACAGGTGGATGAATTGGACTTCGACATCCAAGATATGGAAAGATGGCGTGATCGAATCTACGAGGCGATCCACACGGGATCTGTAATCAACACGAGAGGCGAAAGAATACCATTGACAGAGAAAACTGGAATTGATGTACTTGGAAATATAATGGAAGCTAGTATACTGTCACCTAATCAAAACGTCTATGGGGATCTCCATAACTTCGGTCACGTTGCTATATCCTATTGTCATGATCCAGATCACCGTTATCTAGTAAGCACTGGACTATCATAGTTAACTACCACATAAAACTATAATAGTTAAATAATAAGCCATAAAAAGACTCTCTTAAGATATTACTAAGGTAATGGAGACCAAAATATTTTTAACGTTGTCAAGAAATGTAACTGTATTTGTGGATACAAATTTTAGAATTTTATTAGTTACATATATTTCTTTCTTTTTTCAGGAAACTTTCGGTATTATGGGCGATTCGGCGACTGCCATGAGGGATCCTGTGTTTTACAGATGGCATGCTTTTGTTGATGATGTTTTCCAGGAGCACAAAAACACGTTACCCGTGTACACCGTGCAACAGGTAAACTTTGGAAGTTTGGGAGTGTGTGAAGATTTGGAAATTTTCAAAATTTAAACAGTTTCATAAAGTTGTTGCAAATGGTTCCAATCTTATAGCTAAACGCTATACATAGCTTTTGGAACGAGTTATGTAATACTTATTAATCGCTATTTACAGTTGGACTTCCCAGGTGTTGAAATAGCAGACGTCCAATTAACAACTAATCAGCAACGCAACGTTCTAAACACCTTCTGGACCAAGAGTGATGTAGATTTATCGCGTGGACTTGATTTTACTCCACGTGGTGCTGTACTCGCTAGATTCACTCACTTAAATCACGCAGAGTTCGCATACAACGTTGTCGTTAATAATCGTGACAGTGTACCAAAAAGAGGCACCGTTCGTATTTTCATCGCTCCCAAGGAAGATGAACGTGGATTGCCTTTTACGTTCAGACAACAGAAAAATTTAATGATCGAATTGGACAAATTCCCTGTAGTCCGTAAGTATTTATCTAATAAAAAAATTGATAAATTTTTAAAATCCTTCAAATCTCCAAATTCACAATTACATACTGCAGTATATACTAATAATAATATATTAACTTGCAGTTAAACCTGGACAAAATACGATTAATCGTAAATCAACAGAATCCTCGGTAACTATACCCTTTGAAAGAACCTTCCGCAGTTTGGACGCAAATAGACCTACTTCAGGGGCTGCATTAGAACCATTCAATTTCTGTGGATGTGGATGGCCACAACACATGTTGGTACCCAAAGGAAGCAAAGAAGGCTTCCGAATGGAACTGTTTGTTATGGTGTCTGATTACACTGGTGATGCTGTAAGTGCAGTTTGTGATAATTTAGCAAACCTCTGCAACCATTTCTTCAACTCCACTTTTTTGCTTATATATTTCTCCACTCTTAAAATACTCATCTAATCTTAAAATAACACATGAAATTTCTGCCGCCAATTAAAAATTTCTTCCTCACCGTTAACACTGTACGTTGTTACGATTTACATGCATATCTCGAAATAATAAAATTATTAAATAATAGTAGATGATTTAATCATTCTTCTGTACATTCTAAACATAATCAAACCGATTTATTTTAAATGTTAATAGGTCGAGCAAGATGAAGCGAGTGGTTGCAAGGATGCTGCGAGTTACTGTGGATTAAGGGATAGGAAATATCCCGATGCACGAGCTATGGGATATCCATTTGACCGACAACCACGTCAAGGTGTTGAAAACTTGGCCCAATTTCTCACCGGAAATATGGCAGTCACGGAAATAACCGTTCGGTTTTCAGACACTGTTGTACCTAGAACTAGATCTAGAAGCATAGGGAACACCTTAACCTTTGAATAATAATACGTGTTTTATTGTTCTTTTCTGGATTGTTAGATAAACGACGGCATAATATTATATTTATATTATAATTTTATATATTTATCTGACTGCAAAAATTGAGTTCACGCATTAAAATCTAACTTTACCTACGATTGAAGTATCTACGAACACAGAATGAAGTTAATAGTACTGGTAAAGTATAAAATATGACGCGACAGTAGAAAGTACAAGCACATAAACAAAGGCAATGATTCTTTTTTATTTTATTCATTATTTATGTCAACAGCTTCTCATAAATCTCGACATAAGTTTCAAAAAAATCTCAACATAATTTTTTTAAACAAAAATATGCACTTCTTTATGGGTAATAATTAAAATGTTATTTATTTCATTCTTCATATATGCAATATGTCAAGAGTGTTTCCAGGTAAAAATTGAAATAACTGAACATAATTTTTTCTTATTTATTGTCTGCAATAGGTTTATAGAATTATTATTATGAATAATTTACAATTAGTAACTTTCAATTTTACTATTATTTTATAGTCTTTTCTTATGCTTTATATTATAGGAATAAAATTATAACAATTATATGCATATGTAAAATACAAAAAAAAAATATATTATTAAAAGAAAACTGGTGTGATTAAATTTTACATTGAACCATTATAAAACAACAACTCTATTATTATTTAACATAACAAAACTGACTTCTTCGTGTAAAAAAATTCCAATATTTTTACTAATCAGTAAATAACTTCAATGCATTATATATTTAATAGTTAAATAAAATAAACCTAAAATTAATATTTATTAAACAGTCAATAAATATATTGCTTTATAAGTGTGAATGAAAATAAACATGTATAAATTTTATACAAATGCATGTTAATTATAAATATATGTTTAGCAAATGGTTCTCATGTATATCAGTTGTAAAATATTCTGAATTTTTAATTTACAATAAACAGCACTGTAATGTAAAAATAAATAGTCAAAATCTTATTAAGCACTAGATAATTTATTTTCAATGACTAAATTTGTTTGCTTAAAGAACATTAAATTTAATTGAACACTAGCAGTATTGTTGGATATTAAAATAATATTAACAACGTGCAGAAATCACACGTGCACGACGTTCATCCACACAAGAAGAAAATTCTTCAACTAAATCGGAACACTTCAAAATTTCTCTTGGATTATCTTGATAACATTTGAGTACTTTTTCAGAACTGTTCTGGCATGGTTGTACAGTATCTTGAATATTTAGATTTTTACCATCTGTAAAAGGTAACATTATCTGTCTATATTGTATATATATAATTTTATAATTATCATATACTATTAGAGAGCTGATATGTATATATATACATACAAATCATAAACTAAATGAACACATTTTATACAAATGGTTAATTTTATAACTCTTAGGTATTAATTAATTTTACACGCTATTTCCAAGCCATAAACAATCAATCTTAAGAACAGTTGAAAAGTTAAAAATAATACCAAATTAAGTTTTAAATATAAATAACTGTTTACATTATGTTAAACATACCATTTGATTGTAATTCATTTAATGCTCTTTTATACTCTACACTCATAATATTATTAATCTTTGCATGCTTTTTCTGCAAATTCTCCAAGCGTTTTTGCCAATATTTGTCTTGGCTACGCAGTTCCTGTTCTTTTTGTTGCTGCATTTTAAGGGCAGTTATTGTTAATTGTGGATAAGGGACGGCGTATCCAGAAGTCACTGCTGTATCACCACTTTGGGGATACTGTGGAGGTACATTTTCACTAGGAGATGGTGGCTTAAAAGTACTAGGTCTTATGTCAGTCCCAATTTCACTTTTTTCATTAACTTTTTGAACTAATCGTTCTACGACTGATTCTGATATTCCTATAACACCTATTTCTTCATTATTTATAGTAAGTTTACGAGTGCTTTGAACAGAACCCATTTCAATGATTTATATTTACTTTCAAATAAATCAAAATTGTTCATATACTACTTTTCACTTTAAATAACCAACAATTAAATATGTAAAACTGCTTGCCTGCAAAATATATTAAAAAATTATGGAAAAGATAATATTACACGAAATAATTTGCATGTATAATATAACATATTATGTATTAATATTTGATCCTGTTAGAAACAAATCAAATTCAATGACAATATTTTATGTTCTTAAAATAGTATTGTTTATTATTATATAACCTTAATCATCGGTTTTTGTCAAAGAACAAATATATCATTAACATTACTTCTCCCGTTATTTATACTTTTATAATTTACAAAAATAACATATATTACATGCATAAACGGTTTGACGTTTTCTGTTTTGAACATACAATATTATTATAACAATTTTAATATAATATTTACGTACCAATTTTTAGATGTACTAATTTAGCTGTTACCAACATAGCAATCGTTTTACTCTATTTAGAGCCGTCAATACATGTTATCATTTATGAATATAAATTTTTCAAGTAAAAAATGAGTTGATTCTAATATTCCAACAATAATAAGACCGTAATTATTCTGATCATTTTTACATACCTATCACAGAATGTTCCAATCACATTTTAGACTATAGAATGTCATACTATTATTTTCATGCTAAAATGCAGCGCCGTAAATACATAAAAGAAGGAAGAGAGATACGTTTCAGACAATTGGGACACACTGTATATGTACATCCAATTTCGCTTGGTTCAGTGAATTTTTATTTCTTATAAGCAATAATAATAGGTGAAAGCTAGGAGCTTTCTAGTTGCCACTATAGATATACAACATAATAAACCTCATAATTTATTATTATTATTGAACAGATCTCTCCTATCCTACCTTACAAAAATAAATTTCCACAGACGAAAGATAACTCATCTGCGTATTTTTATTAATTATATAGATACATTGTTATAAATCTGAACTATCACGCTTTTTCAAATTTTAAGTTTTAACGAATAAGTAAGAATTATTTTTTTATTGCTTTTTTGTACATGATTTTAACTGTTATGCATATACTACCATTCGAACAAAAAATATACATGCGGATATAAAAAAATTCGGTCACACCAAGACCATTTTTTATAACTTAGTGAACACGTCACTAACTTTGCGAAAAAGTTTCTGGAAGTTGTCAAAGGTACTTATAACTAAACATTGCAAATATTCTTGGGCATATTCACCTGAAATGAAAATCTAATTCTGACGTCATTAAATGAGGTTTATTTATATAATTTCTGAGGTTACATGTACTTTGAACTGAACGTTGTCTACATACGTCTCATACCATTTACCGGTGCGTATTTTTACCGTTTCATTTTATTTTTAGTACGGTCATATAGCTTTTAATTTAAACAAACGTAAAATAATTCTGGAGTTAATGAGTTTAGTACTTTTTGCATAAAACATTCGCATATTATTAATTACTGCTTCTCTTAGAAGTCATATTTTTATTATAATAATTTTTTTACTTAATTCCGATATAATTGGAATTTGTATTATTAAATAATTATTAGAATAGTAGAATTGCAATAATATTTAAACATATTCTAAATTGTAAGAAATGTTTTACAAATTTGTACTTGTTCATAGTGCTTATTACATGCAATTTGATTTTTTATTGCATATGACATTTAAAAATATAATTCCTTAATTTTATGAAAATTATTGTTTTAAAAATAAAAGAATAGATTAGACTTTTGTTGGAATGATAAGATATGCACATATAGGTTAAACTGAAATAATGTTAAAGTCATAATTAATTGTTTTATGTGTTTTAAAATAAATAGAAATTAAACTTTGTCATATAATCTTAAAAATAATATAATGCAGCTCAGTATATAATAAACTAGTATTATATTATTTTATTGTATGCTATTTTATAATGTAAAAAGTGATTTATAATGATGGATGTTTCACTTAAGTGCTAGTAGCAAACATTTTAAAGATTATATTTAAGTTTATGAAGTTCCTATTATAAGTCTTTTGAAACATTTAAGAATTTATAATACTGTTTTATTATATTTCTTTCAGATATTTGCATAAGTTAAAAAAAAATTCGGAAATATGAGTCTACAGTGGACATTGATCGCTGGCTTTCTTTACGCTGAAATTGTTGTAGTCTTACTATTAGTATTACCAATATTTTCTCCCACCAGATGGCAAAAGCTTTTTAAATCTCGATTTCTGCAGAGTTTAAGCAATCAAGCATCTTTCTATTTCTTAATATTACTTGCAATACTAGTTCTATTTTTATTAGATGCTATTAGAGAAATGCGAAAATATTCTTCACCTGAACATACAGATCATGCTCACTTGGATGCTGAAATGCAGGGTATGTACTGGATTTCATTAAATATTATGTTCTAATTACTATAATAAATATTTTAAATTTATCACTATTTTTTACAGGTAGTATGAGATTATTCAGAGCCCAAAGAAACTTTTATATATCTGGCTTTGCATTGTTTTTAAGTCTTGTCATACGTCGTCTTGTAATCTTAATTTCTACTCAAGCTACACTATTAGCGCAAAGTGCAGCAGCTATGCGACAAGCTCAGTCTGCAACTACAACAGCAAAAAGTTTATTATCTCAGAAAACAACTGGAGAAAGTGCACAAAATGATTCTAATGAAGCGCATGATAAGGTACTATCAGACCTAAAAAATCAAATTAAGGAATTACAAGTAAAGAATCAAGACTTAGAAAATCAGCTTACAAAGGAGAAGAAAGATAAAGAAGCATTAAAATCGCAAGCTGAATCTCTTGCGAAGGAGTATGATCGTTTAAGCGATGAACATGGTAAAATGGTTCACTCAGACGGTGATAAAAAAAGTGATTAAATTATATTTTTTTTCTTTTTTTTTGTTATTTTTTTATTTTGTTTTTTTAATTATTTTATAATGTATACACCCTACATTTGTTTGATATTTGATATTATATGAAGTTAAAGTTCTACAAAAGTTCATGTAACGTAGACAATAAGTTATGTAATAGAGTATTTATCAAATATCTCTATGATTAAGATACACGTAAGTTTTTATTCTATAAATATTTAAATATATGAAATCAATTATGTATTTTTGAAAATATTGTTATGCTACTATAGTAATTAACGAATGCACCTATAATATTGGTTGAAATAACATAAATTATATGTAAGTAATTTTGCTTATTTTTCATTATGTGATTTTATATTTAAATATTTTATTTATCAAATTTGTATGATTTGTTGGTACTTTATTACTAAATACAGCTAATAAACAGTTTAAATTAAAACTTGTCTTATAACAGTATCTTAGTATAGATGAACAAAAGAGACTATAATGATTCAAATTTATATATTGCATGTAGCAGTAATTTAAAATAAAATATATATCATGCGTGTATAGAAATGATCAAGTTCCCGAACTATTAGAGTTCCTAAGTTTTCAAATTCCCAAATTTTCCAATTCTAGACAGATATTCATGTACAACGTTACATTATGATACATATAAAATAAAAAATCACTGGGTACATATGTTTGGCCTCATAAAAGTTGCACATGCGCATTGGTTTGGTTGCGAATCGTGTTCTAACCAATCAGTGCCAATGTGCGTATAATGGCCGAAAAGTCGTCAGATGATGGGTAAAACCCCTCATTGATTGAATAAGGCTCTTGTTATGAAAAAAATTAATATCTATTTATTATCTTCTACTTTTCATTGATTTCTATTCTATTTAATAGAGTGATTCGGTAATTAAATATGGCTAGTGCAGCTAAATCAGGCCCTCAGGATTTACCACCTGCGGGAGGATATGCACCTTTTCATTATGAAAGATCTAAACTTCGTACTATTATTGGAGGTATAAATATATGCTCTTTTTATTATGTTATCTAATATGAAACAATTATAAGAAAGAATTTTTCAAACAATAACGGATAAAATTTAAATGTTAAATACAATTAAGTTGTATAACATATCATGTCTATTTACGAAATGTACAAGTTCTAAAAAGTTTAATAATATTGAAAATATTGAATATTATAAGAATGCATATTGTTAATTTTATATCATTTTGTATTTAACAGAATTAATGTGCAGAATTTGTGACAAATTAAATCTGCTTTTTCTGTTACCATTTTCTGTTTAGGTATTATGATTTCTCTTATGTTTATTGCTCTAAATATTCTAAATGTATTTTCACATAAAATAGGATAAAAATATCGTCTTCGTAAATTGTGTATGTGATTTGTAATTGATTGTTTTGCAACAAATATCATGAAAGAAATTTTTCTAATAATCTTCATCTATTATTATGAATTATTATTCGTAGTAAAAATTTGTAATATCTATTTATTACTAATTTTAATTTTAATTATTTATTACTAATTACTAATTATAATTTTAGGTCGCCTTGGTACTGCCCTATTCTATGGCATTTCTATTGGTGGATTTTACCTGTATTTTTTAAATCTTAGAGATGTTAGGAGAAGTGAGATTGAGATGAGAAGTTCACGATTTGCAATAACTCCCTTATTAGAAGCAGAAAGAGACAGAGCGTAAGACCTATGTTTGATAATTTTCATACTAAACTAATACTATATAATACTTTCACTGTTGGAATGATATTTAACTTTTTATCAGAAATATGTCTTTAGTATTTTTGCTTTAAGACATTTACTTTCCTTATCAGTCATTACTTGGCTGAATTAATTATTAAAAATCAATCAATAACACAACATCAAGCACGAAGTTGCTACCATAATACTCAGTAGAAACAAAAATATAACAATTGCAAGATACACATTACCAGCAGTGGAAGTCTTTTTGATTAGATAAACTTACTATAGATAAACTTTGCTAGTTAATCATGTTGATATTGAATACACATATTTGAAAAATAAAAATTTATTTACTGGTAGAATATTGAACATTAGAAATATTTTTTATTGCAGACTTCTTAAGCACATGCGACGTTTAAGAGATGAAGAAGCTGATCTAATGAAAGATGTTGAAGGGTGGGAAGTGGGAACATTGTATGGAACACCAGTGTTCTTTAACAATAGAAATGAACTTTTCGAACCCCGAGCACTAGATGCTTTTGTATTTTCAGACCCTAAAGACTATATTAGTCGTGTAATGCGTATAGCATATTTATAGATTTTTTTTCTGAAAATATTGTATAATAGTATATTAAATAATAGAAAATTATAAATAACAAAAATTTCTTGTTATTACCATATTAAATTATTACCCTTATTAGATTTTATAAAAATATGTATATAAAAGTATATAAATGACACCATATGATTTTTCAATGGATGTTATTTTAATAGCACCAATAAAAATATATGTTTACATAATACTTTTGTTTTTATTGAATAGGATTATAGGATATTTTCTGAAAAATTACGTACAAATCGCTAATTTCTTTTTTCTCTGCTAGTTTCTTAAACTAATTTATTAAACATTGATTTTTTTCGAAATTAAACGGAATGACGATGATATGCTTTAAAATGAACAATGATTAGCTTAGTAATGTTCTAAAGGTAACAAGTCGAAACAGTCGATAAATGCAAAAATTTTATTCGAAATTTAATTCCATTAATTCTCACCTACTATCGCTAGATGGCTAAGCACTTTTTAGGTTCCACGATTCCACAAATTTTTAAATATAAAGCTTTATTTCTGCTGTGTAATTTTACAGGCTTTCTCATGCCCATAGAGCAATTTCGCAACGATAAAAAAACATAAAAATGCCTCATTTTATAAAAAAAATTTTTTATTTCGGTAGTTTTGCGTTTGATCACAAGATGGTGCTGGCGATGCTATTTTCAGATAGCGCGTTGGAAAAAAAATTTAAAATACATTTAAGAATGAAGCTTCCAAGATGCTTTCAACTTTTTAAATTAATAATTGTACAGAAAACTGTTGTCTTTTATACCTCTTTTATATATTAAATCGTAACGGTATTTCTGTTATAAATGTAAGACTGAATGTAAATTCAATTATATTATGAAATTCTAAAATTCTAAATTTCTAAAACTCTTAAACTCTCAAATTTTCAAAACCTTGAATTCTCAGTCTAAAATTCCAAAATTCTCAAATTCTAAAATTCAAAATTTCCAAAATTCCAAAATTCCAAAATTCCAAAATTCCAAAATTCCAAAATTCCAAAATTCCAAAATTCTCAAATTCTCAAATTCCAAATTCAAAAACTTCTAATTTCTCAAGTTTCCAAATTACTAAGTCAGTCTTTATGTTTGCATAAAATTCTCTAAAATTTCTTCTCCAAAGCCATCCTAAAACGTTACAAGTTAAAAGACAAAATAGGTATCCCGTACCACGACTATTACCACCTCTAAACTGAAGAGCTCCTTAATTCAAGTGTATCCAAAGTGACACAGAAACGTCTAAATATTTATATGTTCCCTTTGTGGCGTCTATCGGATAATCCTGATACTCCACAGTTGTTCAATTATACGAACCTCCCTTGTATTCCATCTGCTCCTTTCAAATAGTTGTGTAAGGGATGTATCCACGCTTGAACTCATTTTTTTTCTACTCTCCCTACAGGAGTATCAATTACATTGTTATTAGAGGGTACCGATCGATACTTCTATGGATAATGTGTTCTAGATTACATGATATTTTCGAGTACTACCAGCCAGTGTTTATCAACTCAATTTTTCAACCCCCAATTTTACACCCATTCTCCATAACTTATTTTATTATTATTTCATATTTTGCAGATTGCAAAATTAAAATAAAATCATATAGTTAATTTTTATTATGTACAATCAAAATTCAACAGTTTATTATTAAATTGAAAATAAAGATTATGTCTAAGAAAGTTATTTCGAGGGAAACTCGTTTAATATGAAATCTCGAAGAAAATCAGTTTGGTTCTGTTAAAGTAGAAAATAAAAATATTTTTAAAGAGGATTCTAATTTTGTGTTTTCAGGTCTAAGAGAAGGAAGTTAAGGTTGAAAGTCGCTGTAGGTCGTAACACTGGTCGGACAAGATAGCATCAAAAGTTCAACTATGCGTTTAATTCGAAACCGAACCTCAGCGACCGCAAGTTGGCAAAATTTGGGGTCGTTATGGCAGAACGTACTTTAGGGTGATATATAAAGAGGAGTTTATTAAGCAGCTACAGTTCGAGTTGCGACATGAAGCCGGCAAGAAAAACGAGGGACTTCAGCATCGAGAGTATTTTGGCGGACAAACGCGTTCAAACGGAGAAAAACTGCGAAGACGTTCAGACGGAATGTCATGTAACAAATTCAAAACATTTTAAAGAGTGCACAACGTCGAGTGAAGTAGAAAACTGTGGTGCAAATTCTGAACTTTCGAAGGAACATAACTTTGAATGTGAAAATAAATTGAAGACATGTGATATGCAGAAATGTATCGAGGATGCAGAATCTGATTTTAGAGATAATTATGACTTTGCAGAAAATCGGTGTAAAAATTTCAAAAGCGAGTTCTCCAGAAGCAAAATAGGAACACCGGAAGTATTAAGAGATATAGAAAAGTTAGAATGGCTTCAGTGTACGAGATACAAACCTCCAAAGATACCTAGGAAGCCGATCGGTAAAAATAAAAGAAAGCCGAGTTTTTATCCGCGAATACCATTCTCGATGTTTCAGCTTGAGTTTCTTGAACAAAAGTTTCAGAATTCTGCTTATTTGACGAGGAACGACGTGATGGATATATCTGACATTTTAAAACTCCCGCCTAATAGGGTACATTTTATCAGTTTTCTTTTGGTTTTCAATAAGATAAGAAAAAGTTACTTATATTTAATTTTCATAAATTAAAGATTGTAAAATTTAATATTTTATATGCGCAAAAATAAATATTTAATTTCTAATACTTTATAAATTTTATAACTGACAATTTTGTTTTGTTTCAGATAAAGATTTGGTTTCAAAACCGACGTGCTAGAGAGCGGCGTGAATTTTGTACTGACGTGTAGTAAGGAGTATAATATTTATTATATAATTTATATTGATAATAGGAATAATTGGAATAATATTTTTTTAATATTACTTTTATATCTGAAAGTATTTATTAACATCATATTCAGACCTTTAAAGAGCACTGAAATTGTGATAAAGTTAATATAAATGTATAAAATACGATGAATCAACAAAATATTTAAATATATTGATGCCATGTAATAAAACGAGTACAAATAAATTAACTTTATAAACTTTAATAAATTTTAATCAATTAAAGTGAATATTACTATTATATGTATATTTTTACATATTTTATTCTAGCATGTAAGACATCTTTTTATTAAAATACTTTGTTTCCTCTAAAAATGTTGTAATATATCAACGACCTAAAGAGTGTTAAAACATAGTATAAAAGTTAGGACAATATAAATATTTCCACTATTAAACTTTTCAAATTCAAGAGATTATTAAAACTCTAATGTTATACATGTATATACTTGTACAATTGTCAATAATATATATGCAATAAAATATTATAATCCTTATAATTATTATTTTCACGCGTTAAGTTTGAATCCCGCGCCAATTTTATATGATCATCCTTCTGACTGCGCGCGCCCACACAGAGTAGTGGGAATAACATTAATTGGTAGGGAGCTTACTGATGTCAGTCGTTTTGCGCAGATTCATTACGATCTATCGTCGAACGGACTGTATACATATATATACTGCTTCACGATTATTCTAAACGAGTCTCTAATCTTTAATTTATTCAACATTTACTTTTCTCTCCCCAGATGTCCTTACTATCGACGAATACATATAAGGCGGTTAAAACGGTCTTACCACTCTATGTTCGAGCAGTCGCGCGGCGGTTCCCGTGTTGCATGTGCGCGCGCAGTTTGTTCAACCGCTCGAAAACTTACGAATATTTTCGTATACAAAGATGCAGCGTTCCGTCCAACAATCGAACGGGGACGGCGTTCTTGGTTCTCCAAGAAAAAAACAATGTTTATCGAATGATTCGACTAAAGTTACTGTCGTTCTTGGAGCACAATGGGGCGACGAGGGTAAAGGCAAGGTCGTCGATATGCTTGCCATAGATGCTGACGTCGTCTGCAGGTGTCAAGTGAGTCCGCCATTTTTTCATTCTCGTCCGCCTTTTTTTTATCAATAGAAACGTCTAAACGTTTATTTGTTCTCAATTGAAACATTGCTATTTACTACTGAAATTATTACGTTACATTTTTTTGCATATCTTTAGTATGTTCTTTTCATTATGTTATTTTATTTTGAATTGCAAAACATTTCCACATCTCTATTTTTCTCGTCTGTGTCACGTGATTGTTAGTGTTTCTTTTCTATTTTAATATTTTATTTTCTGCATACAGACTTTGTGTTTTAACAATTTTATGTTTCTCTTAATTAATTTATTTGTTAAACATTTTCAATTTAAATGGTTAAAATATAATTGTTTTTATTCAGAATTTTTAGTATTTTATTGTATGAATATTGATCTATAAACATCGTTACTTTGTGTTGTTATACATTAATCTGTAAAAGACTGAATGTTAACATTCTTCAGTGCAAAAGATACATTAATACACTTTTTAATTCATATTCCTTGTTTGTTTACTGATTTGTCCATGTATTTTTATTTTAGTAGTTATTTTTGTAGAATATTTCATATTTTGTAATTTATCGTTTAATAATAGTATGTTAAATACCCTTATTTTATTTTATATTATAGTGGTCATATTTCATTATAACATAAATATACAGTATGCATAGTATATGTATATTGACATATACAATGTTCTTAGAAATATATATATGTATATTATGTAACAACTATTGCAATTGACAGTCAAATATAAAATCTTTTCATTGCGATATATCATTGAAAGTATATATTATAATTTGTATATCTATGAAAATGTTTGTGCATATATGTACATGAACTAGTATTATTAAATATACCAATGAATAATTTACTTTTGTTTTGTTTAAATTCATTATATTTTATTAATGGAACCATATTTATGTCATGACGTAATTAAAAAACTGCCATTATTCCGTAATAATTGACATTACTCTTTATGGAAAACATATTTAAATTTGTACTATGCTTTTAATTTGTTAAAGCAATAAATTTCTTATTGGTACACCTGATATTAATACTTGAAACAATAAGGTTTGAACACATTATAAGTTATATGTGCAATGAGAAAATGTATGATGTAATAATTTTCTTTATTATGATGTATCTGATTTTTATACTATATTATAAAGTCAGTTTTTATTTGTAATGGTTACTGAGACAGCATGTAAAATATATTTATTGTTTATATAAAAAGCAAAACTAATCGTTACAAATAACATTAAGAAGGTAAGAAGGCATAACAGTAAGAAACCAATTACTATGTTGTGTCTCTCTCTTTGTACCATGCAGTTTCGTTTTAAATATTCTTTTATGTAACAAAGAGTTTACAATCTAAATGGTGCAGTTAGGTGAATTACCCTGTACACGTTTCTATGATAGCTGCACGAATGCTTGGCAATAATTATATTGACCTTTTCATATGCTGCCAAAACCATATTCCTGAGTAACTCTTTCTTATAATTTAATAAGTACCTGAACATAATTATCCTGTTTTTAAATATCACAGAAATTTTAAGAGACCATTAATTATGCAATAAGGATAAGTCATGACATGGTCATGTCCTTGACAACATAGATAAAGGTCAATATAGTTGGAGATGTCACCAATACTCTGTATAAGCACTAGAAAAATTGTCAAAGGAGACATTATTATTGGTCTCAATAGCATGACTGTAATGAACGTTAGACAGAAAGTTTGTCTGTAATGAGAATTGATCCAACAATCCTTCAGATATCTAAATATATACCAATTATAAACTGGTATTTTATACGCATTGCAGTCTTTCTGTTTGAGTAGTTCTATTTTCTTTTGGTGCAATAATTATTACCGCTTTCGATTGACGACGCATTGTCGTTTCATGTCAATGAGAAATTATTAGCGGCGTGCATAATTTTGTTACGCTAAAGTTCTGAGCGTTATATAATTTTTCCAAATATTCATTTATGGAAGTTTTCAAAAAGTTTCTAATTTAAAGATTTAGAAATTTTCAATTTACAAATTTTTTAAATTTAGGAATTTCGCTATTTTCAAATTCCTAAATTAGCTGATTGGAAATTTGACAATTTAAGTATCTGGAAAATCTTTAAAAAATTGTATAGAATTAGGATTCCTTTCCATCTTCTCTTCAATCTTAATTATTTATTTACCAAAGTAAATTTGTTTAATTAATTCACTGCCTTGTGTAAAACAAGAAATGTCACTTATGTACTTATTTAGTTTTAATGTTGCTGTTTAAGTCTATGCAACAGGTATCTCCATCCTTTATCTGAAATTTAATTCTTACGAATATGCATAATATTATAGTAACAAAAAGGTGCTGATGTAATTGTGTAGGTTAATGTGATTTTTATTTTTTTCTCTCCTTGAAATGTAATTACCTTGTTGTCCTGGCACTTCATTATCATTCACTTCTTATCTATTATTGTATCTGATGTGGGTTGCAGAATTTTTCCGAAGTTTGAATATCATTTACGATATTTAAGATCCTTTTACTCGTGTACATTATTCTTTATTGTCATGTCTTACATTTTGGGTAAATATCTGTTACCTTAAAACTTTCAGAATCATAAATCTGAATTCTGATAAGAAGAATTTTCTGATAATAAAACAAAATATAATATTACAACTCCTTTTCACAATTAACAATATATTATTAACAAATGTATGAGTCAGTGTAAAACAAACTGTCAGTAATGGAATATTTAGACAGTAAATAATGTGTCATACTCACAATGTTTCTTATAATTCTTCAAAATGATTTAGTAATTGTTCTATTTGATGAAGTACAAAATATGCTGAATGTATAAACAAATTCTGCTAGTATTTTGAAAAAATACAACGGTTAATATAAAAGAAACAATATCATCATCTAAATTTATTACTTTCTGTCATTCAGACAGCATACAGATATCATAATGATAAAAATTCCTCATTTTTTAAGGCGATAATATTATCGACCAATTTTCGAACTTTGTCTTTATTCCGAAAAAACCATGATACATTATCCGAAACGGATAGTAATGGTTTGATGTCAGAAAAGTACGCTCGGTGGACTAAGACAACTTTTCCAAGATCAAGTATCGTTTACTCGACTCGAGAAGCAATATAGCACCTCGTGTTATCGCGAAATAAAATTCCTTGGCGTCGTTTTGTTGCATAAATTGCAAACTTTACTCGAAGTGTCTGGTTCGAGCAATTCAATCGCTCTTCATAGTGTTCCATCGTGGTCATCCAGTAGAAAGAGTTCATAACAAAGTATCACGTTTTCATCTTACTTATGTCCGTGGATGTTGCGTTTCGATATCGACGCAGATGATTGTTTGCGATCTATCCTTGATTCGTTGCGCTTAGAATTATCATAATGGATCCGTTTTTCGTTCTCCATTTCGATTTGTCACAAAATACTCTTTAAGAGCGCGAAACCTTGGTTCAAAGCCGTCCACCATGATGCGGTGAATTAATGCGACACCATTTGCTTTTCTTGTGTATCTTTCCCGCCATATGCAACCGATTTCAAACTGTGATTTGAGTCACTACAAATTGTACGACAAGCTGTTATTGCGTCAGTGCCGGGTTTCGTTAAGAAATACCTGTGTATCCTTGCTAATACAGTATAATTGTGTGACCATGGCAATTTATTTATACAACTAATAAATATCCTTGTACACCTGAAATTTATGAAATAACTATATTAGAGAATTAAAAAATTACTCAAACTTTTACACACAGCCAATACATTATTAGCACATTATTTCGAGCAATAACTGTTCCACTATATCAAGTCTTTTGTATCTCTTGGCACAGTTGGTAATATTGCATAAGCCGAAATCAGGTGCTACTTCCAGTTTTATAATTTCACGTTCAGTATGCAACGATATACCATATTTCTATTTTCAATTCAAGAGGAAGCAATTACTTTTTTTTTTATAGAAATTCAGTAATACAAATATAATACAGAATTATAGTTATTTGCGACAAATTTACATCGAAGTAGTAAATAAGCAAGATACATTACAAAAAAATATTGATACTAACCATTCTTATTCGTATTGCTGATAAACAAAAATACTTCTTTGACGAATCTACAGCTACGGTAATCCAGCTGTTTAAACGAGTATTACGTAGTATTCCAAGATATTTTCAACTGTGAATTTCCAGTGAACGATGGTTTATTTCAATTGGTTCAAGTATGTATAAAAAATTAAAAATTATCCGAAATAAATTGGAAAGGAAGATAGTATAAGTTTACGAATTGATTCAGCGTTTTAAATATATGGTGTCTGGTTACGCGATGTCAGTGAATTAATAGCAATTGGGAAAAAGAGGAAGATTAATGTTTCATGGATCGTTCGAACGTATTGCATAGTCAGCATTTACGAAGTTATATAAATGTCCTAACGTTGCAAATTCCCTTGCAATTTTAGTTGGTTGTTCGATGTCATGTTCGATGTGGCCTTCTGTTACTGATTATTTCTGATTTCTGTTTTACACTGCTGTTTCTTTTCTAATCTTTATTACTTCCGTATCTTGAGACATTAAAAACTAAATTAAAGATGGCGGCACGTAATATGGCGCGTTTTGATGCGAATCATTTTGGCGCCTTTTCGTGGAAATATTCATTTTCTATATAAGTATTTTACTGAAGTAATTTCTCTGATGTTTCAATATCTCTATTTTAAGACGTTTGCGTTCGAAATACTATTTCTAATACAAAAGGTCTTAAGAAAGTCAAAACTTTAAATATCATTGCACTAATAGAGGAATAATTATAGATATGATGTAATTTCTTGTACGATGTATAAAATTCAATTGCGATGCCAGATCAGAGGTAAAATACCATTATTAACACTTGATAAGATATTATTGTATTTGTATAAAAGATATAGCTGAGTCTTCACATGCACGTCCATGTGTACATAAACGTATACATACACGTATACAATTACATAAATATTTTTTCCATTCCACGTTTCATTACAGTACAATGTTACTGTTCAATGCTACAGAACACTGTATTACAATTGACTCTCATTATATTGTTACTAATAGGGTTGTAGCAGTCGGCAATATAGGCAGAGGTTCTTCCACGCAGCACTCGAAAATTTGAGAAATTTTATTTCAAAAGTTTATTAATATGAGAATTTGTGGTTTTGAAAATTTGAGAATTTATTATTTTGAAAACTTCTACATTGAAAGTTTAGGTGTGAGGTGCCCTTAATCGTGCCCCAGGGCCCTTTCGGTTCCTTTTGCCCGAAGCCACGGGCAACACCGTACTCTGCCCATTTTCTTAGAAAATTCGTATCAGGACGATATATTTCTTTGCAAATTCTTAAAATAACTCAGCTGTTAATTAAAAAAGCACTCATGTATGCTTGAATTGTTTGAAAACCTGCAAATGTATGCAATCGTTAAAAGCGCACGATGGTCGTCAAACGTTTTAAGCTTTTTCTGTTCATTGTCCAAACTGGTACAAACGAAAAAAGAAAAAAAAAACACCGGGTCACATGAATAAAAGAAAGCAAAAACCAAAATAGTATTTGCACAGGGAGCAAAAGAAAAATTTTAATTTTGCAGGGAGGAAGCAATGCCGGGCATACTGTAGTAGTAGACGGTGCGGAGTTCCATTTCCATCTTCTACCCAGTGGAATAATGAATCCTAGATGCACGTCGGTTATAGGTAATTATTTTTCGATCATGATGGTCTGCGATAATATGTCGATAGTTCTCATAACATCAAGGCACGAAGCGAAACGTCTACTGTCAATTTTAATGTTGGTTACTTTTTTATTTTATAGAAAAGCTGGTCAAGTTTTTGAAAAAATTACCTCTTCAGATTTCGATGATCTTGATATATGTTGTCAAAGCTTGTAAAGAACGTTGTTAAAAACAATTGTACTTGTATTATTATGAATAAGCAGTATTATTGTTTACAACGCTAGAAGCACACGCGTGGCGGCCATGTCTGTTAGTTTACACACTGACCGTTAGCGTCGCATGTTTTTACATTTCCAATATGTATAATGCCCAACATTCTTTTGTGTATAATTCGAAAACTATAACGGATCACTTATTGTAAGATAAAATTATATAGAATAACCTTGATAACGTATTTGAAGATCATTGAACTCGGAGGAGGTTATTTATGAAAATCAGAAATAATAATAAAATAAATTTTGTGTCCCAATGTTATATTAAAATAACGTTTTATTAAAAAATAATTTACAATGATATCTCATCCCAGCTTATTTTATTATCATAAATTTGCACATTTTCGTTAATCTTAAACACTTGAGACATCTCTTCTTATTTATTCTTCTATAACGATTGACGTATCATGAACTTGTGACGTAAGACTTTAATAAATTTTCAAGGATAATTTAACGTTACATTCTGACACTCGGTTAAATTGATGTTTATGTAAGCTGCTTTGTGGAGGGGGTACAAATATACGGTGCTATTCAATTTAGCAAAACATCGATGATTTTTAAGTTTTCCATAAAAGTAACATCTAGAAAAAAAACTAGTTGTGTTTGAAAATTATTTAAATTATGCTCTGCGCCACATTTTAATTTTTATTGCAAGTGAAAAATTTTTAATTTTTCAAATTCTCAAATTTTCAAATTACCAAATTTCCAAAAGCCCACATTTTCAAATTTTCAAACTTCTGAATTTCCAAGATTCTAAAATTCCAAAGTCCCGAAGGTCCCAAAATCATTTTTTAAAATATATTTTATATTTTAATATTTAACTTTGCTGGCCTAAAATCAACCCACGACGAATTATGTAATAAGTCGGAATTCGACAAGTTTAAACGTGCATAGTTATCTATTTTATTGCCAATGTTGATCCAATTGCAAATTTGTTACGTATCTCTTGACGATTTCTCTGACATTCACCTACTTCAATAAGCATATCCACTGAATAATTCAAATTATCCTTGATTCGATTCCTGTCGACGATGTCGATTAATCTAATCTCTATGAATATAAAAATAAAAGGCGTAACCATTACTTGTTCACCTTTAAATTGCTCATGATTTATGGAAATGGTCTTGAGGCAAGCATCAATATGTAACAGAGTAATTGTATTTATACAGAGTCTTATTTAAGTCGAACAATTTGCTCCTAAGAGAAAAAATAATTTATGGTGATTTATTATTTTGAATTCTATATACTCATGCATACAGTATGATTGAACAAATGAAAAATACAGTAATACTTATTATTCACAATAAAAGTTCAGGTACAACATACATATATTACAAGTCAACTAAGCGAACGACACATCAGAATTACTAATACAGTATTAGAATTTGTATCTTGCATATCTACTTTAAAAGTACCATAAAATAGTACGTATGCATAATATATGCCTCATTTCACGAGAGAGGGACAATACTTTCGTCTTTGTGGTCATGCACAGACTGAGACAGAGCAAAAACTATTCATAATGTGGTAAAGAAACATGATAAAAGAAATACGTCTGCATACAGTTGCTGACAAAAGTTTCCGAACGACATTGATTTTGTATTTTGATGTAATTTTATGTTTCGTTCGAAGTTGTAAAAAAATTTGATTATGTATCGATGTAGAATTTAATCTATAAAAATGCATCAAAAGCATCTTTATAAGGAATATATTTATTTCCGTGAAATATAAAAATTAATATTGCTTGAAAACTTTTATTCGTAGCTGTATTTTCGGCGCCATTATCTTCAGTAGTGCACATGCGCGTTACCGTAGATTATAGATTGTGTAGAAAACGTGCGTAGAAAGAACGCAAATTCGTTATCTAGGAAGTTTCTCATTGAATGAAATATAAAACTTAGTTTGCTGAAAATGTTCTTAAATTTTTCGGAAGTGTTTTTAATACTCACTTCTCAAAAAATCGTCTCATCGATTACTTCATACAATGCACAGCAAGATTATCTATTAATATTGTTGATATAAAGAAATAGTAAACATTAAAAAATGAGAAATAGATCTCTTCAGAGTTTCAAAGAGTAAGAATACATTTTATGTAAATATTTCAATTTTTAAATTGATGTGGACAACGGTTCATTGTACGCCTTTGAAACGGAGATAACTGACGAATGACGACATTCGTGATTCTAGCATCTTTAAACGATACAATAACGTGTTCGTGAAACACGCCTAGAGTATATTCGTCGTTCTTATGCGACTAACGTATTTTTTATTTTGACATAAAAAGAATCATTACTCTACTCTAGGATAAGATTAGTATCTCAGAAAATTTTCTCTACAATTTTTGTACTTAGGAATATTCCTACTGAATCACTAGGTTGTTCATTCAACATTACATATGATTTTAATACAATATGTACAAAGAGTACAAAGATCAGAATACATATATGATACAAAAATATATACCTACATATAATATTACATAATATTTGTACACTGGGGTGCAAATTTGGCTTCCTCTAAGGAAATTTTGAATTTGAAAAATTTTGCCCTGCATTTATTCTTAAACAAAGGAAGTGTCTGTTGCACCCGAGTGTACACAGAATACTGTGTCCTTCTAGCATAACAATCACGTAAATGCAAATGTGCAATAACATTAAAAACCGTGTGGAATGTCGTACGTTCTAACTTTTTTTATAAGCTTCAAAACTTCGCACCTGAATTCTACTTTTTGTTCAATATTGAATGATCGGACCAATGGTAGTATAGAGTTAAAAAATGATTTGTCATCGTCGATTTCCTCTACGCTACAAGAAACACTTGACATTTGTGAATTATTTACACAGCACGATTCTGTATCCTTATTACGTTTCACTGGTGATTCTTCATCCATACTTGAAACATAAGGAATAGTCGTCTGATCGTCATCTATTATTGCAGCTTCTTCAACTTCTTCGCTATCTACATTCGATACATTAAGAGTTGCAGATTTCTCCACTTCTTGTAAAAAAGCTAATCGCCGAGCGTAGATGTATTGTCTGTTATGGTTACTGTACCTTCGCTTTTTACGAACAGTTCTCAGATACTGGTCGCGTATGTTTCGCCACCTATTCATATGTTTTCTAACTAAAACAAAAAAATAAATGTTTATTATAATCTTTCAGTTTTATAATATCGTGATTTTTTGTTCAATATGGTACGTAGTATATGTACGTATGAAATTCCAAAATTTTCCCGCCATAACATGGCAGTATTATCTAAAACATAACCTTACGAAGAAACCATTCTAAGGGTCTCTCTAAGGTTCTAAGTCATATAGATAGTAAACAGATTTTTTCCACTAGTCCTATTCTGCCACAGTAAATTTCAATCAGAGTTTACTTTCGCGCGCTCTCGCCCGTGGTATATCTTTTAAACTATTAAAACAATTCATATAAGTAGTATAATATATGCAGATGATATTTATATGCAATGGTCTATTAGATCATAATAATTTTCAAAAATTTTGTTATAATGTAATAATTACTAACATAACTCAACTATATTATTGGTATTAAGTATTTATCAAGTGGTATTGAGCACCACTGACATCATCCGCACATGCGTTGAACAACGTAAATTCTATTCTATAATTCTGTTGACTGTAATTGAGCCTGACAACAATTTTTTATATACATTTCCAGTAGTCCTGTATTTCAGGATTTCAATGCCAAGAAGACATTTGCAAAACAATACTTTAGCTTTGCCATAAAATAAGATGGATACAAATTTAAGAATATTTTAACGGAACAATTTCAAAATATTTGAAATTGGAATACAAGCTAATTATTTTTAAATGATATTCAGGAGCTATGTTCGCAAAGAAAGGTTTATCTAATGTACAATAATTAATTATACATTACATTACCTAATTCTTGTTTCTCTTCTTCTGTTTTTTGCCGGAAATTCGGACAAAATTTTTCACATATTTTTTCCCATGCCTTACTTTTTTTCTTTTTATCTCTATTCTCTTCTGAATTTATGTCCCATATTTCAGGAAATTTTTTTACTTCGTCAATAAATAGTTCAGCGTCAAGTTCTTCAAGAATCACTCTCGTAGAATTTGTTCTGGCGTCCGAATGCGGACTTGACATGGTTAGCAACGTCTCTGCTCAACGTCCGTTATAGACCAGCTACAGCGTCACACGCCCGTCTGCGGGCATCCGCCGGATACATACGACTGCAGTCGATACCTCTCGAAGCAATTCCGTACCTGGTCCGCTAGATGCCCGCAAGCAAGCAAGCGTGTTCGACTCGCTTTTGTTCGAAAGTCAGGGCCGCACTTGCACTTTCTCAGGCCCCATACACAACATTATAATGAGACCTCAAAATGACATAAATAATCAAGTTCATAACTTCAGATTTAATGCATAATAACAACAGGTCACCGATTTTATTTTAGTTTAAAATATTTCTTAAATAATTTTGTATCCATTTCAACGTGCACAGTGCATATTCAAAATTAAACATATAAATAGAAACAAATTAATACTAAATATTTTATGTACCACTATCTTTCTCCATTATCTTTATTTTGAAATAATTGAACAATATACTATAGTGCTTAATGCTATTATCATAATTGTTTCAGGAAATGGGGTAGTAATACATCTGCCAGGTCTCTTTGAAGAGTTGGAAAGTAACGAAGCGAAAGGTTTGAAAAACTGGCAAGAACGATTAGTAATTTCCGATCGCGCACATATAGTATTTGATTTTCATCAACAAGTTGATGGCCTTCAAGAATTAGAAAAAGGTACACAATCTCTTGGTACTACGAAGAAGGGAATTGGACCAACATACTCGAGCAAAGCTGCCAGAAATGGACTTAGAATATGTGATCTCCTTGGTGACTTTGATAAGTTCTCACAGAAATTTGATATGTTGGTGACATCATATCAAAAAATGTTCCCAGCATTGCATGTTGACGTGAAAGCAGAGCTACAACGATATAAGGAGTACATATTTTCATATTTATTACTTTTGATTAGACAAACAATTAAACTAATAAATGCTATCAAAATATTGTTTAATGAAAATAACATCTTTTTTTACTTTTAGATATGCAGAAAGAATAAGACCAATGGTAAAAGAAACAGTTCAGTATTTACATCGTTCATTACGTGAAGGAAAAAAAGTATTAGTTGAAGGCGCAAATGCTGGGATGTTGGACATAGACTTTGGAACTTATCCCTATGTTACCAGTTCTAACTGCAGTATAGGTGGTGTTTGTACTGGTCTTGGACTCCCACCATCCTATATTGGAGAAGTTGTCGGTGTTGTTAAAGCATACACTACAAGAGTTGGTGATGGTCCATTTCCTACTGAACTGTTAGATGCTACTGGTGAATTTTTACAGAAGAAAGGACATGAAGTAGGAGTTACAACAAACAGGAAAAGGCGTTGTGGTTGGCTAGATTTAACTCTTCTTAAATTTACTTCTATGGTTAATGGGTAAGAAATATTTTTTTAGCAATGTTTAATATAATGAAACAGTAATAAAATAGAAAGATAGAAATTAACTATTTTCAAAGGAATGAACTTTCGTTATATGTATTAACAATTTAAGAAGTATAAAATACCACAATGTTATAAATTTCTAATAAAAATAATATTTGTGTTTCATTTAAATAATTACAGATATACAGCAATATGTCTAACAAAGTTAGATATTCTTGATACACTACCAAAAATTCGAATTGGTGTAGGATATCGATTAAATGGTAAAGAAATAGACTATTTTCCCAGTAGTACTTCTGAGTTAGCAAAAGTAGAAGTAATTTATGAAACTATGGATGGTTGGCAATCAATGACTGAGGGTGTACGTTCGTTGGAAAAATTACCTCCCAATGCCAGAAAATACATAAAATTAATAGAAGATTATCTCAATGTTCCAGGTAATATTTTTGTTAATTTCATTATCCGTTGTTACATAATGTTATAAGTTTAAAATCATTCAATTTATACAACATTATGTTATTAAAAAATTAATATAATAGTTGCTACAAATATTAACTCATTTTAACATTAAATTAAAATAAATTAAAGCACATAAACATTTATTAATGTTTCAGTTAAATGGATTGGAGTGGGAGCAGGTCGTGAAAGTGTGATCGCACTCTGACGTTATATTTATTGTATACAACAATGGAAATATGTTTATTTGTTCACTCAGTTTGCTATTCTTTTGGTAATAATTGTAGTTTGCCGAAAGAGTTGATGAAACAAACGCACAGAGAGTACACGAAAAAAAATAATAGCATTAAGCTTTTAAATTTTAGTAGTATATAACGATTTAAGAAGAGAATGAAAGTCTCGTTTTTTCGAGTTCCTCCTTCTTATTGGATAATTCGTCTTATCCATTGTTCGAATGTACAATAAGATACGTTAATTAAAATGTATTTATTTGAAAGTTGTTTATTTACTATCCGATCCTTCAATAAAATGTATTCTGCCAAATGAATATCAAATGAACTGTAAATTGTACATAATTTTTTAACATATTATAGTGCCATTTAAAGTATAAAATTGTGAAGTCCTATTTCTTCTGTAACATTCAATGCCGAATAAATACTTACTGTACTTAAGAATATATCATATGTTAAAAATATTTCTTTTTTGAAATTATTGAAAACATGTGTTCTATATTGTACTGATAATATACGAATAAAAATTTATAATAACAGTTTTCAATGGTTTTATTATACTATTAAATTAATAGAATGTTCAGAAATATTTCTGGATATTTGATGAAGAATCAAGTACCTGCCAGTTATCTTGTTAATATTTACCATGTATCATGTTATTTTGCTAATCTCGATTATAATATACACATTACGAATTTCCATATAATGTAATGTTTGCATGTATAGCGTGACTTATGTGTTGGTACAATAATAGTGAAAGTTTATTATCAATTAGCATACTTACATATATGTAAAGTATAAATATTAAGTATTATATAAGCTGTATTATATGTGTGTAAACTATTACATTGTTATATGAACATACAAGCCATAAATATTGTATAATATAACATTAAATGTATTTTCTGTGTTATATGGAAATTTATTATATATAAAACTGTCTTTCCCGATAAGAAAATAATCCCATTTAGATAAGCATTGTTTGAAGAAAATTATGGTAGATGTGAGTACATTGTGGTGGGATGTACTTCCCCTACATTCGTTCATATCTAAAGGAAACCTAAATTGCCCCTGAATGTACGCCTTCTGAGCGCGTGCGTGTATATGACAAATACCTACGACAAATTCGGTTGACAACTGAATTTGTCACGTAATTTGATTTGTTATGATGTACAAATCGTAGTTTTTACGTTTTTATTTGTTAATTAATGATTTTAATGTATTTTAGTTACAAGTTTTTTTTATTTGGATTATCTTTGAACAAGTGAGTGACAAATTTTATAACTACGAGGCAGTAATGGTAAGAGAAGTACAGTGCATTATAACCAATCATTTATTTAGAAACTATTATGAATTTCCATTGTTCTGAAACAAATTATTGCACAATAATTATGATACTGAATATGTTTTAAACTTTCTATATACAACAAGTTAACTTGTGTAGTTTGCATGTACGCATATGTAGATCGTATAAATCAGTTAGATAATTGTAACCTAAATTAAATGATTGTTTAATGATTATAATTTTTTATACAAGCGGTATTATTATTTCTTCAAACTAAATCCGAAAGATATAATTATGATTGTGTGAGATTGTTTGGTGACACACATTTGTTTATGTCAAGTACAAGAAATACATATACACAGTGAGTATCTATTTTTATTTTTACTTATTTTTAGTATTTAGTTTTATTATACTCTTTTTTACCTTTATCAATTATATTTTCTACACAGCACACTATAAAACAAAGTAAAATTGATGGACTACAAGTCATTTTTTTGTTGAAAGTTCTTATTATGTAAGGATATAATAAGTAATACTTATTGTTAAATGTTTTATATCATTGTATTAATTTTTGGACATATTGTTACTTTCAGCTCAAATATAGGTCTTGCTATTTTTTAAAAGAATAAACCTTTTAAGAATTACATAACAAGTATTTTGCTATTTTGAAATTAATAAAACATTATCATTTTCTCTGCTGTTACAACTCTTTATGATTATAAAAATCTGTTTAATAAATACATATTAATTACATATTAAATTATTCAACATGTTTGTTTTTTCTGATTGTGTTCAATAATTGATTTAGATATTTGTTTTATGATTACAATTATGATAATTTCACTTTGTTTTATGAAAATTTAGTTTTTTTATCAAACTGTTATTGTTTCTGTATTCTATACATTGCATTTTCAAGGTTTTTGGACTGTACTTTTCCTGAAGATAAAATTTAAGCTATCAATTAATCATTATTGCACTTAACTATTAACATAGTTACTTTCAATACCAGTAACATAGATAGTTTCATTTGCATAATTACATGTATTTGGGAGTAGCTATTAATATAAGTTTAATTTTAGGAGTAAAATATCTAAAGACTAAGGCAAGATACAATTATATTTTTTTAGAATTTAATTTTGTAAAGCTGCATCAATTTAACATTTTGCACTATTAAATATGTAAAATAACTTTTACTTATATCTTAAAAAATATAGATATATTTATGTAAAAAAAGTACTTACACATAACTGCTATTGATATTTCAGAGTGAAAGATGCCAGGAGAACCATCTGCAACTGCTGGAAATAAAAGTTCTGGAAAAATCAAACGTATTTCAATTCCAAGAGTACAAAGCAGTACAGATACAGAGTTACAATCACAAAGCGGATCTACTCCATTGCAACCAAATGCACAGCATTATGCAGCTTTTCGAACAGATCTTGATGATAGTGTATTACCACCAGCTTTACGATGTCGATTGTTTGACTTGTTTCAGCAGATAGAAAAAGAGTTTGAAACTCTGTATGCAGAAAATTTAGGATGTATGAATTGAATACTATTTGTTTTATATTAGTAGTATTTGATTAATTTTAATTATATTTCGTCATAAATGTAACAATTGAAAGATAATATTTATTATTGTAGTACAAGAAAAAATAGATGCTCTTAATGAGAGGCTTGACAGAGAATGTTATGGTTCTGGAGAACGAAGTTTACCTATTGGAGATGTTGCAGACTTTCCAGATACGAAAATTTTCTCCAAACAAAAATGTAATAATGCTTGTAATTATGATACATCTGTTAGTTTTTTCTTCTGCTAAAATGATACATCTTATTTTTTAGCTATGGCGGGGAATTCAGCACCAAAGACAAAAACAACTTCTAATAAGTTGAAAGCTCAAACCAGTAAAATAGTTTCTAGCTTTAAAACACCAACAATGACCTGTAGCATGCAAAGAGAATATTCTGGGCACCGAGATGGTGTTTGGGAAGTTTCTGTTGGAAGATCAGGTCAAATCATTGCTACAGCCTCTGCTGATCACAGTGCTAGAGTCTGGGCTGTGGATAGTGGACGTTGTCTTTTACAATATATTGGTATATATTAATGTTGTTTATTAATTCTGTTATTAATTATCTTAATAGATTTTTAAACGATTGTTGATATTATTCTGTTACCGAAATATTTAATCTGATACTTGAATCAATTAAAAATAATTTTTAAAATTGCTTGATTCGTAGGTCATTCTGGTTCCGTTAATTCTGTGCGTTTTCATCCAACAAAGGAATTAGCACTTACATCCAGTGGAGATAATTCCGCTCATGTATGGCAAGCTGCCGTTGATTGGGATTTTCCTAAACGGCAGAATTCATCCGAAGAGCTTTCAGGATTGAATACTGACAGAAACCCTAGTAATGTAATTGCTGTAAATGAGGAACAAGAAGAACCTCCCACTCTAAGGTAGTTCATACCTGAGTTATACAAATATTTGCTGATTATTTAATGTACATATGGCAGTTGTTATTTATTTTTTTATTTGATGTGTTTGATTACATGTATGTTATATGTATATTTAAAGCTGTGATACAAAATTTGATGAAACCTTACAGAACTCCAGTACGAGAATTGTTAGGTCACACAGGTGTTGTAATGGCCGCAGATTGGTTACCTGATGCAGAACAAATTGTGACTGCTTCTTGGGATAGAACCGCAAATTTGTATGATGTAGAAACTGGAGAGATTATTCATACATTGTGCGGGCATGATCAAGAACTTTCTCATGTTTCGACTCATCATACTCAAAGACTTTGTGTTACTTCAAGCAAAGATAGTACTTTCCGCTTGTGGGATTTCAGAGAACCTGTTCACTCGGTTTCTGTTTTCCAAGCACACACTGAGTAAGTTAACTTTTTATTATATTTGCACTATGTATAAGTACATTTTTATAAAATTTTGTTTTATATAGGACGGTAACATCAGCTGTTTTCACGCGTGAAGATAAAATCGTTTCAGGGTCAGATGATCGAAGTGTAAAGATATGGGAATTGCGAAATATACGAAGTCCTTTAGCTACAATTAGAGGTGACAGCGCTGCTAATAGATTATCAGTATCAAGTACTGGCATTGTTGCAATTCCACATGATAATAGACAAATTAGATTGTTCGACCTTAGCGGTCAGCGGTTAGCTAGATTGCCTAGAACAAGTAGACAGGTAAGTCAAAATTTAACAAAGAACATCAGTAATTATGATTTATTTAATTTCATGATGATTAATTTATTTTATAACTGAATTTATATATATACATTTAATATGATGGAGAAAACCACATATGTACATACAAACTAATACATATACAACTGTTATTTTATATAATCACAGTATAAATGTAAATCATTAATTAAAATTGTGAATTACTAAATATGGAAGTTAATTTAATTTCAGGGTCATAGAAGAATGGTCTCTTCAGTAGCTTGGGCAGAAGATAGTGGGGTCTGTAACTTGTTTTCTTCAGGTTTTGATAGATTAGTCCTTGGATGGAGTATTGTACCTCTTAAAGAATGTTAAATATATATTACAAATATAATGTATTTATTTAGTTTAACTTAATGTTATTTCACTATAAATAAGATTATAAAACCAAACTGAATTGAAAATAAATAATTAAACTAATTCTAAAGCTTCAAGTGTTGCAGTGAAAAAGACAGATGAGTAGTTGTAAATTACTATTCCCAGTTCCAAAATGATCAACGATTCCATTTTCCCACTATTGGTACACACTGAAATTGATTAAAATCATATTTTTGTATTATAAAAAAATGCTATTAACAATTTAACAATTTCTATGGAAGTAGAATGATTTGAAAATTTGTACTTATTATTATATTTCTGTCAATCTTTCTATTTATTTATTATGTTGCAAACTAATTTCTTACCTGAGTAAGCAGTGAGCATACACAGAAGAGTATATCCCAAGATGAGGAAATAATGAGGTGCTAGAAAAATATGTCCCCATGTGATTTCTAATAATCCTAATAATTTTCCAGACCCACCTATCACTAAGGCTTTTGTTAACTGGATTACACTGCACTCATTTGAGTTTTTTCGATAAAAATGCCACTTAATTTTGGTCAGAAGAATCACAACAAAAATGAAAGAAGCGAAAGAGAAAAAAGTCTGTAGTAGAATTAAATAAAGATTACAATTTTCTTCAAAACTAGATGGATATGTTCTTGATATTTCGACAGATTTTCTGTTATTGTTGCATAAAGAAATGTTTCGAAAAGACTCAATCAGCCAAAGAATTATCAGGAGTTTCCAGCAAGATTTAAGATCACAGTTGTACAGCAGATGTCTGTATGCTTTTTTTTCGAGCAATATTAAATCGACTAAGATTATTACAGGGTCGTATTCGACGTACTTGTCGGCCGTATTGCCACATGCATCCTGAAACGAATAAAGTTTAAAAATTGTTATTTAAATTATTACTTATATGCAAATGTGTCAATTAAAATTATCAGTTTCACATGTATACAACTTTTATTTTAAAAATTGATTCTAATACAGTTAAATGTCAAGAAAAAAGGAATGCGTTTTATGCTCGTTTTTTTTAAACCTTGAAGATTTACTCTCTTGCAAACCATTCAAGCTTGAAGGCTGATAGTTTACAGAGCACAACTTCTTGGTATTGAACATAAAAAGTTTGGAAAAAGATAATACGGTTCATAACTTTTAAAGAACCTTTTACAGCAGTAATAAAAAATGATTTATTATTCAAGTCTTTTTCTTTTTTTATGCAGGAAATGAAAAGTGATAAGTTTGACTTTTTGCAATCATAAATTAACATGATAACTCTTTATAATTTATCTGAAGAAACATTATTAACCTTCATATGTAAATAAGCTTTTATCTCTTATATATAGATAAATTTTTATATAATAATACATACACATTTTAAAAGTTTTAAAACATTTGGACAGTATCTTCTGTAAAGTTCTTCCACTTCAGCTCCACAAGTTACACAGTGATACATCACACAATTATTTCTTCTTTCCTTCAATATTTTACATTAAATGTTTTTTCTATTTATTGTATACAATCTGCAATTAAATACATTATAACTTCAGGTAATAAAATTTTATTTACACATTTTATGTTAATATTTAAGATAGAATAAATTGTTATTATCATATCATATTATATTAAAATGCATTTTTGATGAACAAATATTAATTAACAGAGTTTATTAAGGAATATACAAAATTGTAATATATCTAAAAAACATTGTGTTTCAATTTAAAATGTCAAAATTTAAAATATACGTGGTATATTCTGCTACTCTATTTTGTAAAACACTATAATTAATATCAGTGTCGATGACAAAAATAAAAATTGAAATCGTTATGTACTCTGCATTTGATTGCTGATAACTCGAGATACGAGCGTATGAAAATATATACATATTTTTTAAAAGATAGGTTTTCTTGCTAGAACGACTATGTAACATTCTATCTTTCTACTATCTTTATTTTATTTTTCGATTAAAGACGATTTTTAATTTTCAAAAGCTGATATCCGTATCTTCCATGACTTTACAAGAATTTTTTAATGGAGATTATATTTCTGTAACGCAATAATATGTAATAGATAATTGTATTTATTGTTATAAATAATAGCATAACTTTGTAATTACGTAACGATTATTCATCGATTGAAGAAATAGAGTGTATATAAAAGGTATTAATACGATCTTCTAATTCAAGGTCATTGCAACAAGCATGGAATTTTTTTTATTTCTAATAACTTCTCAGTTTCATCACATCCTGCAACAAAAATGAAATCTCGAAATCTCGAATGAATGTTTCCGAGTAGAAAGCTAGAAATTGTCCCACTTATCGAATAAATCGAGATAAGGAACGAGTGAATGTTTCAGGTGAAAAGTATCTCGGGGGAAACAGCGTTCGCCTCTCAGTTCCCTGCCTACATTCCTCCAGGAAAGATACAATGGACAAGAAGAACGCTATTTTACTGCCCACTGGACAATTAATGCCATTGCTTGGCTTCGGCACATGGCAGGTACAATTACTGAACTTAACATTTATTTTATAAATTCTTTTATAAATCTGTTAAAAAATATTACTTTTAACTTACTATGATTAATATCGAACAAGATCCTTAATATCGTTAAAATTCGTATATAGGAATCGATAACGTAATATATAAAAGAAATGTACAATTTTAAGTTTGGATTACTTATAATAGTTTAGATTATTTTTCTCGAAGTATTATTATTATTTTATGAATTTTAATCACGGCCACTTTTATGTGACGGTATATCTTCACCCCGAAAAATTTTAAACTTATAAAACTGTGAGTGTGTGTATCAAGTGATCGCAGAAAAATAATGTAAAAAATCTATTTTAAGCTTTTATAATTTGCTGTTTGAAAATTATGATTAAATAAATTGGTAAGTAAATAAAATTCGATGTACTTTTGTGTTCATTACGTTAAAAAATATGTCGGTAAATGACAGCCATATGCATTTAAGGATTAATTAATATTTCAAAATGTAAAATAATGCACCTAACTACAAGTTGTTTTACTAATTTTGATTCTGATTATTATCTAAAGAGTTATTAATAGATCAAAAACCAGTCGATTAAACAGTACGCGGTTGTACTTCACAGGAGCGTAGTATACCATGAGGGCCCCCGCACATTTCCGTGATTAAAATTTTACTTTAATTTTTCTAAATAGGAAAACTTTTAATTGTATTTATAATGTGTTATAAAGTAAAGTTTAATCATAAATCCAATTACGATTACTAACTTATATCTTGTATATAACATTATATAATGTGTAAGCATTTAAGTATGACTAAGGATAATTATCCTTATATTAAGGATAATTATACAAAATTCCACAGAGTCTACTAACATAAAAAATGATTATATAAACCAGTATTAATGTATATCATATATAAACCTAGGATACCATGTACATTTTAAAACATTCGATTTAATTTACCATGAACCAACTTATATGAATCCTAACCTTACTCCTATTACTTAATACTAATTTTTGAATGTTTACTGTTAAACTCGTTATAGTTTCTGTATTTTTATCTCAAACTCCAAGAGCTTTCAATATATAACACGTAACTTTATATCTAGAAAAAATAATACCTTATTGTAGGTTATACTTTCTCGCCAATTTAAAGTTATTAACTTTCTATTACAATTTACACATTCTTTTTTGCACTAATTACACTATTGAAACATAATATAGTAAGACTTCAGAAAAAAATGCATTAACTACATATATGATGAACTAAATAAACGTGATTATCATCTTGTTAACAATAAAAAGTTTGATGTTGAGTTTTTACTTAATTATCTTCATCATCTAACATGGGAAAGTTGAAGTACAAATAAAATACATATTATTCATTTTTTTTATATATTATTATAAAACATTTTTGTTGTTAAAGCTGAATATTCCCATTAACTTTTGTAACTGCAAGATATATGTGAAAAATTCCACTACTGTTCAGCTTATAATTGGATTAGTCAAGTTAGCAATTATTAAAATAAAATAAACATAATTGAAATAAATTTTGTAATTTTATATTTTGACCAAAATTTTATGCAAACATTCTAATCACTTTTATTACTATTATATCACTCTAATTACTATTATTTATACTTATCAACTATTGGTTACTAGACTGTAATATTTTTTAACAAATTAAATTTCAAAATTGTAATTAAAGAGGGAAAAAATGTTAATAAAATTGTTTTGTTCAAGGCAAGTGAAGAAGAGCTGTCGAATGCTTTGGATGTTGCTTTAGAAACTGGATATAGACATATTGATACAGCGCCAGTATACCACAATGAAAAAGCAATCGGTAAAGTCCTCAAAAAATGGTTTGATTCTGGAAAACTTAAACGATCAGAAATATTCATTGTTACAAAGGTAATATTGTATACTTGGAATTAAATACAAATTTTACTGTATTTTTTTATATGAAGTACTTGCAATTATTACGAGCTGTATTAAAATATTAATTTATAATTTTGTTTAATTATATTTACAGCTTCCACCATCGGGAAACAGACCAGAACACGTTGAAAAGTGGATTAAAAAATCTTTGGAGGATTTGCAACTAGATTATGTGGATCTTTATTTGATTCATACACCACTTGGTTTTGAGGAAGCTGGAGAGGATTTACGCCCTGTCGATAAAGATGGAAATGTTCGACTTGACCCAACTACCGATCACGTAAAGGTTTGGGCCGAAATGGAAAAACAAGTAGAAAGTGGTCGAACTAAAGCAATAGGATTGTCAAATTTTAATATCAAACAGATCGACCGAGTTTTAAAGAGCGCAAAAGTAAAAATTTCTATGTTGCAAGTTGAATTGCACGTTTATTTTCAGCAGCAAGAATTGGTAAGTCATTTTATAAATTATCTTATTTTAACAAATTTTTGAATTGAAAATTAAACTTTCTAAATTTCTAAATTTCCAAGTCAAATTAACTTCTTCAAATTATTTTTATACTTTTATATAAATATAAATGTTTATGTTTATTTGATGATGTTAACTATATTTTACATTATAAATACTTGTATTAAATTTAACATAATGTTTTACAGGTAAAATATTGCAGAAGTAAAAATATCCCAATAACAGCTTACTCTCCACTTGGAACACGAAGTTTTGTAAAACTGATGAAGAGAACAGAAGAAATCCCTGATATGCTACAGAACGATGTAGTTGTAGAAATAGCAAAGAAGCATAAGAAAACAGCTGCACAAGTTTTATTACGATTCATTCTGCAAAATGGAATTGTAGTCATTCCAAAAAGTACTAATCCCCAGAGAATCAAGGAAAATGCACAGTTATTTGATTGGCAGCTTGGACCACAAGACATGGAAAAATTAAAAGCTCTTGATCGTGGGGAATCTGCTAGAATTTGCGATTTTGATTTCTTTAAAGGAATTCGAGTACATCCTGAATATCCCTTTTAAACGTTTTACAATGTATAATATTATCAATGAAATTAATAACATACAACTTTTAATTAATGTTACATAATATGTAATCATTTTTCTTGTCATTTGAAATAGATTATTTTATAGAACATACAAAATTGAATACAGTATTGAAAACCTATGAGATTTAAAAAAATTTGTTATGAAATATCTTATTTTTAAACTTAAAATATCTTATGAATCTAATTTTTTTAATGTTGTATTCTTCAGTATTTTGTATGCAGATATATAATATAATAATTGTTATTGTTTGTTTTATTACAAAATAAAATCGAAGCAGAATAAAGAGAAATGTTTAAAAAATGCCTGTGTTTCCATTTGAATATCATGTTCATTAATTCTTAATATATTATAGTCCACATTACATAGAAATATTTATATAACAGTTTAATTAAAGAAAAATTAGATTCAAATATTTCATTGCAACCCCTTGTGTAGGCAACCAGATACTCATATTTTTATTTTTCTTCGATAACCTTCATGTTCTTATAAAAAGACTAGTGAAGTGATTTAGATTTTCATTATTCTGACATTTTTGTAATTTATATTTTCCAAATCAAATTGTATGCAAATAACTTTACATGTTATTGAAGTTGGTTATACAAGAATTGAAATGAACATTCAAATACCGGATGTGAGCATTAGCTGGTTTCGATTTATCGAATCGTTTTCAACCTCGTAGTTTCGAGAGGAACGCTCATTCTTTCTTCCGTAACCGTAGATAGAGGAAAGAAATAATGTAAGTAGGTTATAAATTATTTTTATTTAATTCCGTTATAAAAATGATCATCTGATATATTTTCTCAATGTTTTTGTAAATGTAAAAAGCACTTAACAAAATAAACTTATTATTTAATTATTAAAGTAAGTGTATGTTATAGTTGACAGAGCCACGTGTTTAGAGTAAAGTACGACGAACTGCTGTAAATTATAATTTGCTTATATAATTTCTATCAAATTAGTTTAAATAATTTCTGTGTTTATTTTAAAAAATATAATGTTAACGCAATGTTATAATAATAAGTAGTAATAGTACTAATTAAAAAAAAAAAATTAAATATGTATTAATTTTATGCTTACTGACACAACGTAACATTTTTTTAAATATTATAGAATGGCGGACAATGCTCCAGCCAACCGTGGAGGTTTCCGAGGTGGATTTGGATCTCGTGGAGGTGATCGTGGAGGTCCAAGAGGTAGAGGAGGCCGAGGTAGAGGAAGAGGCCGTGGCCGTGGACGTGGTAAAGAGGACAGCAAAGAATGGATTCCAGTAACCAAGCTTGGCCGTCTTGTCAAAGACGGTAAAATTGAATCGTTGGAACACATTTATCTCTTCTCCTTGCCGATCAAGGAATACGAAATAATTGACAGATTTCTTGGACCTGAATTGAAAGATGAAGTTCTGAAAATTATGCCTGTACAGAAACAAACTCGAGCTGGTCAACGTACACGTTTCAAGGTAAATACAATGTTATTTTTTCTAAAAAGAAAATATATTAACAATTTTGATTAATGTTACAGGCTTTTGTGGCCATTGGTGACTACAAAGGTCATATTGGTTTGGGTGTGAAGTGTTCCAAGGAAGTAGCCACTGCCATCCGTGGTGCTATAATTTTGGCCAAACTGTCAGTGGTGCCAGTACGTCGTGGTTATTGGGGAAATAAAATTGGTGATCCTCATACTGTACCCTGTAAAGTAACTGGCAAATGTGGTTCAGTTCAGGTGCGATTAATTCCAGCACCAAGAGGTACAGGCATTGTCTCTGCACCTGTACCTAAGAAACTCTTGCAAATGGCGGGCATAGAGGACTGTTATACATCAGCTAGAGGATCTACGTGTACCCTTGGTAACTTTGCTAAAGCTACATATGCAGCAATTGCCAAGACCTACGCGTATCTGACACCAGATCTCTGGCATGATCAGGCATTAAGAAAAGCACCATATCAAGAATTTGCAGATTATTTATCCAAGAACCACAGAGCTGTGGGAGGACAAAGACCTGCTGAGGTTGCTTAAATAATAAACCTCCATACACAATGCACCTGATTGTACTTTTCTTGCCCCTTCATACATTTACCCTATCCAAAGTATATATCTTTGTTAATTCTAATATAACATTAGTACCTCTATTTAATAGTGAAGATAACAATTAGGCTGAAAATGTTAATGTACTCATGATATATCAAAGTCAAAATGTATACAAATATCATACAGTTTGTAGAATGGATCTCTATACTTATATGTAGATCTACAATTTAGTAGATAATAATTTATATAAAAGTTAAGATCATTTTTAATTTGGCGAAGATGAAATAATTCGAGAAACATTTTTTTTTTAATTAGTGAAATTGCTATTTATGTTTTTACATTTTAATTGTATGGAACATGCTATATAATTTTGTAGGTATATGTAAATAATTATATTTTATTGATACTTGTATAAAATTAATAACTTTAAAAAAGGATTGATATTGACTGAAATCTATATCATAAGTAATTGAATTCCTTAATAAGGCAAGAAACATGTCAAAACAGTAATAAATTTGTCCACGTTTTTTAACATAACATACAGCTGCATTTAAAATGGATCTTCTGTACTATGGGATGTATTCAAAACTAAAAAATAATAATGTTTAGATCGATTTCTCAACAAGTCTGTCAGAAAATTTGTTTATAACTGAAAATTTAATGTTAGTTTTCTTTCTAATGAGAATTATTATATTGCTATAGATTTTATATTTTAAGGTTATAATTCGTTATACTACAATTTAAATTTATAGAATAACAGTACAGGTAATACATTTTTAAATATTTGTACCTAATATATGTAATTGTTTTACCAATTATAATTTTGAATAATAATATTAACAACAGTAGTGGTGATAATTGTAAGAGTAAAGTTGTAACAACAATACTTTTTAGTTGACAAGAAAGGTTATAAATTATTATTATTACACTATATGATGGTATAACAAAATGTCAACAATGTGTAAAAAAAGGAAAAAAGAAATTTTACAGAAAGAGGAGCTTCAATTGCTTGATAAATCTGTAAGTTCGCAATTAGCTTTCACATTTAAGAACTTTCAAATGTTAATTTGTTACAATTTTCACATATTTATGTTACAAAAATTATGTTACAGTACATTATAAACGTCTTAATTAATGTACCTCTTTTTTTAGGAATTAATAGAAAAACTAATACAATTGGAAGAAAAAAATAAACAATTAAATGCAATAATTAATAAGGAAAATGAAAAGTCTAAGGACAGAGATGCCACTTGTAAATCACAAAAACCATTTGATTTTTCAAAGTATATAATTATATATAATTAATTAAGGAAATACTATGATCAAATGTACACAGTAGCATGAATTAAATTTTTAATTAAATTTCAGGTGTCATAAGAGGCACATTCTTTTAAAATTCTATTACCTTGGATGGGATTGCAATGGTTTTGTTGTACAAGAAAATACTGACAATACAATAGAGCAACACATATTTGCAGCATTAATAAAAAGTTGTTCTATAGAATCACGAGAGACATCAAATTATCACAGATGCGGTAGAACTGATAAAGGTGTCAGTTCATTTTCTCAAGTGATCTCATTAGATATTAGAAGCAAATTAAAACCAGAAGATCAAAACAAATTGGAGGATGAACTTCCATATTGTAAAATATTGAATAGATTACTTCCTTCTAATATAAGATGTATTGCATGGTGTCCAGTATCAGATGATTTCTCAGCAAGATTTGACTGCAAATTCCGGACATACAAATATTTTTTTCCAAGAGGAAATTTAAATATTGATGCTATGGATAAAGCTGCTAAATACATCATAGGGGAGCATGACTTTCGAAATATTTGTAAAATGGATGTTGCCAATGGTGTTATAAATTATATGAGAACAATTATGAATGCAGAAATATCCATATATCGGCAAAATTCCAAACATGTTTCAGGTAACTATCTTTCCATTTGTATATTTAGTTATATTTATAGAGAGCAACATAAATTTAGACCAAATGACTTTTAATCATCTATTTTGAATTATTAAATTAATTTACCAGTAGCTAATGATATCCTGAATCTTTTAAACTTTCAACTTCCTTTTAAAACTTTTTTTCATTAAATGTTTCATGAAAATCATTGTGTTAGTTTAGATAGTTTAGATATGATTATCTGCAGGTCAAAGTATGTTTTAAAATATTAAATCATTAAGATTCCTTATTTTGAATTATTATATCATTGATATTCTGTAGATTCTAGTTATTTATAAGTCTGAATGTTGCTTTTTCATCATTGTCGTAAACTTTGTCCTTATACTTTTCTAGATAACACAAAAAAAAAGATTGGAAGCAAATATCATGCATGCTTCAATGTTATCATAAATTATATGTATGCATGCATGTACATATTTTTATCATGTGCAACAGAAATGAAACTTATTTTATATGACTTTTACTTTAATTAACACTAAAAGAAGAATAAGCATTATGACTTGCATTTTTTTACAGGATATGATATATGTCAATTAATTATAACAAGTCAGGCATTTTTATGGCATCAAATTCGTTGCTTAATGGGTGTTTTATTACTTGTTGGTCAAGAAAAAGAAAAACCAGAAGTGATTTTAGAACTCTTAGATATTTCAAAATGTCCTAGAAAACCTCAGTATAATTTAGCTCATGGAATACCATTGAATCTATGGTATTGCGAATATGAAGCTAAACAGTGGTATATTGATCAACAGGAATTAATAAGCACAGTAAAAATTTTGCAAAAAGACTGGACTCTTAATACAGTAAAGTATGAATATTTCTATTTACAAATTATATAAATTGTTAAATCTTTACCTTAATTATCCTTACACAGCTGCGTTTTAAATTCAGTTTTATTCAAGAAACAAACATTTATAATAATTTTAAGTTTAAAAAATTATATCCACATAATATAGTTCTCAGTGATTAATTATTCTGTTTTAAATAGATCAGTTATGATTGAGAACATGTTACTGAATTTGGAAGATTCTATGAACTGCAAAAATTTATCTTTTCAAAATGATTGTCTTCTTCTTGGTGTACAATCGAAAACGTATCAACCATTAATGAAACGAGTAACTTGTGGTTAGTACACAAATTTAGAAGTTTTTAATGATTTAGTTCTAATAATATAGTTATATTAAACGTAAATTTTGTTTACAGAAAGTTTAGAAAGTAAAATAAGGCATTACGAAAATAAGAAGAAAAGAAAAGAGTTATCTGATTGAATGATGGTATTTAAAATGTAGTTTAATTATTAAACAAATTAATGATTAAACAAGATCTATGACAGTTCAGAAATTGATAATAATAAATAAATACATTAAGTTTTCTAAAATATGTTAACCAAAATTTCTTTTTTTTGTTGATGAATAATTTATATGTCATATTTTAAACATTTTTTAAGTTATAAACGTATAAAAAAAAATAAATAATTGACAAATATTTAATACAAAACAAAAAAAAACATTTATTCACTAAGTTTTCAATAATCGATTATCAACAGTTGATCATTTATTGCATATAAAACAATTTACATATTATATAATACAAGTTTTATATATTTTTCATGTATTTTCATGTGGCATAAATGCATAAATATCAATACTCTATTTAAAAATATATAATTAAAATTACAGGTTACTAAATTTTGTTCTAAATTATTTAAAATTGCATTCACTAAAAATAAATACAAAATTTATTTCTACAAGTACAAGTTTTGTTTCTGCAGAAACAATATGCACTTGTTAACTGATTAATTTCAATTGCATGACTTCATTTATATTGTAAGAAAATTTCTTCATATTTACATTTATCATAAGGAAAATAATTTCTTTTCTATCTCGTCATATATACACGTAAACAATGTATCTTTTTAGGTTCATCAGTTAAGCAAACTCATCAAACCGATGTTTAAAATAAATTAACAGTTCAACAAATATTAAACAATATTTGTTTCAGACATAAGTTTACCACTAATAAGTCTCTCAAAACCAAGATTTGTTAGATCAATTGTTTGATATTTACCATCAAGAATTAATTCTGAAATTGCTCTACCTACTGCTGGTGCTTGTTGGATTCCATGTCCACTAAATCCAGTTGCAAAATATAAGTTTCTATAATATGGATGTCTTCCAATTATTCCATTTTGATCAAAGGTATTATATTCATAGTATCCCGCCCAAGAAGATTTTAACTGTAACAACAAAATTTTTAATGTACAAAATACCTCTATTTCATTTAAAAATATTTCTAAACGATTTGTAAAAACACGTACCTTTAGCCTTTCAAAGGCTTTAACCCTTCTCGCAAGCATTGGCCAAACTTGTTCATCAAAATAATTATCATCGACGCTTAAATCGTCAATCGGAGGTTCATCATTTTCACTTGGTGATCTCCCACAAATATAATTACCTCCTAAACCTTCTCTCCTAAAACAAATATATTATATACATATAACAATATACTATGAATAAAGAAACCAAAATCTGAAGATTAACTTCATACTTTAATCTGAAATCCTATACTTTTTCTATGTAAAATATTACTAATGTTTTTGAATGAATTCGATATTTGATTAACTTAAAAATGTAGTTAAAACATTTCTAAAATATTGTTTTCTTACCTGAAGTATGTACCTGTATAATCTATTGTTATTGGTGTATTTATACTTGGTCCATCAAGACAGTGGAAACAATAAACGTATCTTTTCCTGTAAAATAAAAATTAGTTTAATAAATATTTAACAATCTTCATATTGAAAGTAGGTATCAATAAATAATAATAATATTAATTTTTATTCATGGGTAAGTATTTTCAATAGGAATAAATAATTACCGTGGTTCAACGGGTAAAGATACCCTTCGAATATCATTTGCTGTACCAAGTTTGGCCATTTTTGCAACATCTCCACTAAAAGCACCTGCAGCTACGACAGCTGAGGAAAATTTTATTTCATTTATTTCACCCTCTGGTGTCTTCACCTAATAACAAATATTTGCTCTTAATTTTAAATTATCATATGTACAATATGTCACATCTACTTAAATCAAAATAAATTGAAAACTTACAATTAATGCATCCAAAGCATCAAAATTTAGTTCTACATCAGATTTATAAGCAAATCCTTGAGCTTCTGCAGTAATATATTGTGCTCCTAAAACTAACGCCTTTTTCTTAATAGCAGAAAGAAAAGCCCATGGATCAAACCATCCTTCTCTCTCTAACCCTAAACAGCCCAATTCAATATCTTCTGTATTCAACCAAGGGAACATGTTGTTTAACTTTTTAGCTGTTAATACAATGTTTTTGGCTCCAAGAAAATTCTGTAATTTAGAATTTTGTGATAATACTTCAGCACCTTCTTTTGATGCTAACATTAAATACCCATTAGGTTGAAAATATGGATCAATCAAAGTATTTTCACCAACACCCAAATAATCATTAATGTTACGTATAAATTCTGCACCAAAAAGGGACATTTCAATATTTTCTGTAAGGGAAAATTGTTGACGTAGACCTCCACAAGAAAGAACTGTTGATGCTTTAGTGTACTGCAAATAATTTTATTATATTATGAAATGAGTCATAATTGTTTTTTAATAAATTCTAGTTTATTTATTCTATTTCTTATATTTAAACTTCTTTAGCAAACTTACTGTGGGATCCTTTTCAATAACTATAACTTTGAGGTGTTTAAAAACTCGTTTTTTCAACCAGTATGCTATTGCACTACCCATTGCTCCACCTCCAATTATCACAACATCACATTGTTGTGGAATTATTGGTGGACGACCCATCCATCTTATTAAATCATCATCATCATCTTTCATTTTTGGTAGAAGAGCTTCCTTTATTGATACTACATTATTTTTTAAGTCCTTTAAAGTTAAGGATGTCTTATCCTGTCCCTAAGGAGTTATATAAAAATTTTAAAAATTGCTACATTATGAATTTATATATAGTTTACTGTCAATGTAAATAATACAAATTATATAACATTAGTTTTATGAACCATTACTTCTTGTAACTAAATAAATTAGTTAAATATATTACAGATAGAGAAAATTCATTTTTCTATTTTATAAATTATAGAAAAAAAAGAATATCTAAGAGGGAGAGATAATTATCTACTTGTTATCTGCTTATTAGTATCATTTTTTAGTAATGAAATAAATTTCGATTGCTGGTTATTTAAATGAAAGGAAAAAAGTTGAATTAAAATTTACAAATAATTAACATCCGTAACAAGTAAGAGCAAAATTAAAGTTAGTAATAATAAATGGAACAGGAATAAATACAGTAAAAACAAATGAATTAAAATAGTTCTAATTTTACGTTAAAATTGAAATATTAACCTAAAAATTTTGTTTAATGTATTTACCTTTTCTGCAAAAGTTCTTTTCATTTGAAGGAATACACATTTTTGTGAAGAATTAATTTGTCCTTTGTACTTAATGAAACGGCGTAACATATTTATAATTACTTGAATTTTCGACCGAAGTTAAAGATGTTTCTGTCTTGTAACAGTAAATAATAATTCTAGAAACATTATAAGCTGTACGACATTTATATACAGAAGCGACACATGCCAATAAACAAGTGTTTAAAAAGTTACTTCTTAATAAAAATCTGATTGAGATAAATCATTTTATGTTTTGTAAGCATGAACTTTCTGCTCAACCCCATTTTATCTCTCTTTCTTTATCTCCATTGATACTATTTTCAATATTACAAAACAATAATTACAATACATAAAACAATAATTACAAAAATACTATCTATTTATCAGATTTATTTCTTTTTTTCTCAATAAATTACTTAAATGAGTATTACAAACTGAATACAACAAAATAAATGTATATGATAAGAATGATATAACCTATAATCATATGTTTAAAAAAAACATCTCGTTATAATAGCATTTAAATGCATTTATTTGACAATTATTTTAATAGTTATGTCAAAATATTATTCTTCATTTAAGTATCAATTAATCATTTAATGACATTTCTTTTTTAAAAATAATAACTTTCATATGTGGATTACATATACATTTAATGTAATTTCATGAAATAAAGTTTAGCAGAATTTGTAAAACTCAATAGTTAGGTATAAATGAAAGTTTTTAACAACAACCTTTGTATTAAAATATGTATATTTATATTTAACAATAGCTTAAAAGTAATGGTAATACTTATGTACATAATAGCTTTTAAATCCAGTTTATAAAAACATGAAACGATGTATTAAATAGAAAAATTATTTCTATAGAAGATGTTTCCCTGGTTTAATAATTGTTTTACATGTTTTTAGGTTATTTTGATCTTTTGACATTCTTCAATAACTAATATTTTGTCACAATTATTCACAACAACTCTTCCATAAGGAAGAATTTGAAAATTATCAACCTTTGTGGTTCTGTCCATCAATCATACTACATGGAATGAGAACTAATTTAGGAATCATTCCTGGAGGTGCAATAAACTGCTGAGTACTCTGTGGTGTAGTCCGTCCAGAGTACCTCAGTTCTGCCTCTGTTACTATTTTACAAATGTCCATTTTAATATCTGCTTGTGCTTTTGGAGGAAGTCGTTTAACAGTTTGCGCCATACTATCGAAAAAGAGTTCTATACTACTTTTTCCTTCTGGTGCTAAATAGACTTGGTCATAATTATTCTGGGTATCCTTAAAAAAATTGTCTTCATGAATTTATACTGATGATAAAATAAAATCATATTTAAATACTTACTTCTACTTTGGCAACATTCTTTGTAGGACTATTTGTTGGAGCATTAACAAAAATTGGTGTATCAACTGTTTTATTCTTGAAAGATGAAGTTTTTAAGATACTGTAAGTTGTAGGCACTTCTAGAGATTCAACTTTCATTTTCTTTGGTCTTATTTTCCTATATTTTGACTGAATTTGTTGTGCATATGTATCAATGTCATGTTGCATTGTTTCTTCTACCTCTATATTTTTTATTACATTATCTCCATTGTCGTTTAGTTCTACAGAATTGTGATCCAAAATTGGATCAGCTGTTGTTTCTTCTAGAACCTCCAAGTATTCACTATAATCTTCATCATTACGATCTTCCAACTGTTCTAATAAACCTTCAGAACTAATACCACCAGCATTTATATCTTGAATATAATCTTCTGTTAACTCTACACTTTGTGGCTGATAGTCCGATTCATACCTGAAACATGTCTGTTTACATTTAATATTCTTTACTTAAATATTAAATAGTGTTCACTTAACATATAATTACAGTGGGGTTATCTAATAACCAACAATCTTATAATGATTAAATGCTATAATGAACAGTTTAAATCAAAACATAATGAATACAAAATATAAAAAAAAAATACATTTACTATCACAATATGTGCAATCATGTATCACATGTAACATTGTGTATAGAATAAATGTATCTATATTTTAACATTTGGCTATATAACATCATTTCATATGATATGATAACAATATGCTCCTGCCGTAATCAGCTACTGTGCTCTGCCTTTGTTACCACAGTATAGAAACAACTGATATATATACATATATCTTTATGTTCTTATTTTACAAGTCTTATTCAAAATGTATTTAATGTTCTTAAGTATATATTCTATAATAAACAGAGTTCTGGAACAAATTAATTTGTTATAGAATACCCCACTATAATAACATAATAATATAAATAGTTGCAATCATATAAATAGATTAGAACTAATGTTAAAGATAGATTAATGAAAAATTTTCTTACGGAAATTTTAAAAAACTAAGATGGTCCTCAAAAATCCATTTTTTTCTGCGAACTCCCTTCTCTGTTTTATTTTTATATTTAAGTATGCGACAATAAGTATCCCTTAAGTTTTTCCATCTTAATCTCACCCAGGTAGCTAAACATATTAAACTTCAATTACATTTATTTTATTTATTTACAGATATATATAAAATAATGAGATGAATATAAAAGATATTAGAAACTTTTTATTATAAATAAAGTTGGAATAAACATTGTTTTTTATATATAAAAAAACTAATTTCTTAAAATTATATTTATATTTCTTTATGTCTTTATTTTTAATTTTCTTTAAGAAAAAAAATGAGTAATTATGCAAGTACAAATTTGTTACTGATAATAAATACTATATTTAGTTTCTTTTTTTTAAATAAAAAAAATTTGTTTGCTTCTGTATTCATTTAAATTGTAATAATATTTATACTGAAAAAAGCAAGGGAATGATAAAATTTTGACTTAATAAAATGTACAAGATGTAATGCAGAATTTACAGTAAATATTTTACTGAGATAAAGTCGTATATTAGTGGAATTATTGACAAGAAGAATAAAAGGAGAAAATGAGTTCGTACGATCAAGACCGAGTTCATCAGAAATCCTCTTCCAAACCTTCTGCCGGAATTCCTGAAGTTTGACAGAAGAGCCCTTTACTTCAGCACTATACAAAACCGGGTGTTGTTTTATCGCCTCAATGATTTTCAACGAAATTTTATGTGAATCAGGCGGCATCGTCGGCACCATTTCGTCCGTTGGAAATCGTTCGAAGAAACGAACCGTTTGTCGTCAATATTGGAAACTCGATCCTATGCTCCTGATTTAAGAATTAAGCAAAATTTGTAAATAGCGTAAAAAAATTTGAAAATATGAGAAGGATTTAATCAGACATTTTACTTAGATAAATATTGTCAATTTATTTAATAATTAAACAAAATGAAATCGATGGATTCATTTATTTTTGACGTTATTCATAAATTAAATAATTAAATGGGATATTTAATAAAAGATATGTATAAATTTGTATTTTGAAAATTATTAACAAATTTGTTTTTTAAGTAAACTAAATTAATCTATATACTTGTTATTTGGGAACAAGATTGAAGGTTGGATTCCTTGTTTAATATAATAATTTTACAGAATTCTGCCACAAATCTTATAATTCAGAATGTATGACAAGGCTTGAATTCATTGCACAATGATATTGGTAAAAATTTGTACAATTTGAGATGACTAAAGTTCGCGTCGCGTTTTAAGAATCGGTCGTTAAGTAATCGAAAACTGGAGTCCGTAAATGAAACGACAATCGCCATTCTTTCTGATTAACTGCACTTCCGTCGCGCTACTTTAACCGGAAGTCCTTCACTTTTTGTGTGTTTTTGTTTTAAATCAAACTTTATATGAATTTCAATATAATTATTCAAACTTCTTGATGCTTTAATGAAATTCTGCATTATACTGTAGATACCATTCTTAAATATTTAACACACTTTAGACATAGAGTTTAACTTCATACAGTATTTACAGACATAGAATACATTTTATTCACATAACAAATTATATTAATAAAATTGTAATTAGAAATTAATTAGTAATTAAAAAATAGAACGTTTCTAAATTTCCAAATCTCTAAATTCCTAAATTATGAAATTTTCAAATTATGAATATTTTAATTTTTCCATTTCCTAAATTTTGAAATTCCTAAAGTTCGCAAATTTGCGAACTCCCAAATTACTAAATTACCAAATACTTAAATTCCCAAATTTTTGAATTTCTGAAGTTCTAAAACTAATTGTTTGAGAATTTGAAGATTTATAACTTTGAAAACTTTAAAATTTAAATTTTTGCCAATTATACATATAAAATTCAATGAATGATCAAAAATATGAAATAGTGTGGTCTTTCCCCTGTGTTACCACTTTTCCTAGGAAACTTATCAGTCTCGCCAATCACGGTTTCCACGAATATTATTATTTATTATCCTTTACAATCAGATATTTTTATCAAAATTAGAATGAATGTAATTTTAAATGGTGTATGATTTTTTATTTTACTTTCGGGTCATTTTACAACACCCTTGTAAGGTTTTTCAAACCTAAAGTTCTATCTAGTACTTGTTTATATAGTATATGATCGTTACATGGTTAGATAAGTAACCCTAAAAATTGGTCTAGTTTTTAACAAAATTGATTTGTAATTTGAAAACAAATGGCTCAATTACCATCAGGATTTGTTTCTCATACCCGAAAAGTATGTAGTCTTTATAAACGTGCTTTGCGGCAAATTGAAGATTTTTATCACGCTAGACATGACATTAGGTAGGTAATATATAAATGTTTTAATAAGTTTTTAATATTAATTTAAATAATTACCATTTCTCATGTTCTAATTTTTATTTATAATGATAGTTGCTCTAATTATTAATATATTAGTTTCCATTTCTTATAGTTGTCAGTTATAATTTCATATGAATTAAATTGCATTAACATTATGTAAATGCGAGAAATGACTTCTTAAATTGAACTCTACATCAGTATTTTGAGATAGTTCATTAGTCCAATGTTGTTTTCTTTCATGATTCTTTTGATGTTTTGATAGTTTCAAAAGTACTTTCCCTTCTTTTAAATTTATAAAATCGAAAAATGTTATGCATCAATATGTTTTCTATTGCCCAAGTAATAACATAATAGGATACATATGAGTAAATTTATAACAATATGCTCTCATGATACTTAACAATCGTATTTTGGTTTGTATATTTTAAAACTGAAATTAAATACATTCAATATTTTACTATGTAATATTAAATTTAATTATGTATTGTTACTTTGATTTAGATATCATTCAGCCTTATTAAGACAACGTTTCGAAGAAAATCGTAACATAAAAGATATACGTGTTGCGAAAAAACTGTTATTGGATGCTGAAGAAGAACTGTTTCAAAAGCAGCATCATCAGCCAAAAAAATTTGTTGAGTCTGTAGGTGGAGTAGCTTATAATCGAGCAGCTTATATACCGGATTCTGTTCTTGACTATTGGGATGAAAATGAAAAAGCTAGATATCCAAAATACTTTGCATTAAGAGAAGAACTTAAAAAAGAGTATGAAAAGTTATATTATAAATTGTATCCTAAAACTCCTGAAGAGAAAAAGAAGTAAATATTAACAATAAGAAATTGGTATTTGTATAGGTATAATGTTTAGATGTGATATTTATCTGTATATATATAAAATAAAAAGTTATTAATACCTTTATATTGTTTTCATTTTTTCAATATTAAGAAAATTTGTATGTAACAGTCACTACTTTTAAGTAAGTAGTCACTTTAGGTATAGTAGCAATAAAGAATATATCATGAATAGGTAATGTTTTATAATTTTAAAATAGACCACTAGATAGCGTTGTAGAGGAATCCAAGTGTCATTCGTATTTCAGTTGTCATAAATTTAAAGTATAATCTGTACTGTCATGTTATATATGAAAAAATGGTTGATTTAGAGGAGTACAAAAGTAAACTGGAACAAATTCGTCAGCATGCACAGGAAAATGGAATTTCTGAATCTGACATCAATCAAGCTTTACAAAATTCGTTTTGTATTCTTGAAAGAAGAAATAAAAAATGTGGTGTTTCTTTCTGCATGAAAATTGTAGCTGTAGTTATTTTTATTGCAATCGTATGTTTTATATCTTTCGATCAAAGGTTTTTGGTAGTTATGTTAGTAAGGAATTTACAGAATTCCATTTATCCAGGTTTAAAATTACTTCGAAAAATAGCTGTACCAGTAATTGAACAGTATCCTTCTTTATCTGGTATGTCATAATTTTGTTTAATGTTACTAACAAAGTATAAAAATAATTGTGTTAATATTATACTTATATGCATAATTCAGTTGTATATGTAAATGTACTATAAAGTCAATTATTAATAATATATAATAAAATATATTTAAATAATAAAAGATAGCATTTCGATTTTTTAATATAGTATTATGAATTATTATACAGCTGTTCATAAACAGCTTGTGTTTATGTATGTTTTGTTTTTATTAAAATTTTACATTTCATCTATTTAATTTACATCACCTTTTTACTTTTATGTTCATACCTTTTAGATTTTTATGAAGAATGGTGTATATTAGAAAATCCATTTTTCTATGTACACGATATGGATTGTTGGCCATGCAGTGTTGTACATTTCATACCTGATTTAACAGGATATCAAATATCCAGGTCATTTAATCCTGGAATTCCATATACAAAAACACAAAATTTTTCAGAGGTTCATATGGAAGATATACGACAACTATATTTAGGAAATTCAGAAATGTTTGAAAAAGATGCTGCGAAAGTATTTTCTAACAATTTGACTTATAGGTACAATGAAATTAAGAAATATATGTTAACAAAAAATCTTTGCTTTATACAAAGATATAGTTTTATGAGTGAAATATTGTTTCAGAAATATTAGAGATATTATGGAAAGTAAAGTAGACTTAAATCCTACAGAAAATTTAAATAATCATATTACTTGGAGAATTAATCGAATGACTCCAGCAAGAATTTTGAGGAAATTATTTCCAAAACCTACAGATACACCAAATTGGTGGGAACAGAGCATAGAGAGATTTATTTTTTTTGATGAACCAAAATCTCCACCTTATTCTTTAGTAAGAAATTATACTTTATTTTATATTTTGTATTATAAATTAAAAGAATTTACTATATGCTATCTACAACAAGAACCTACTATATTCTTCAATTGATAACAAAATTTAAGAATATTGTTATAATTGTAATTTAGTATTATTAAGTATAAATAACTTTTTCAATTAATAGATTTAATTTGTAAAACTGCAGCCAAATCCTGAATGCAGTAATGTAGTGATTAGGTGTGCAACAGGTGCAAGACTGATAAAAATGATACCAAGTTCAGAATGTACTAGTTCTTGTAAATCGTTTACAGTATTATTATCCGCTGGAAAAACTTGTAAGTATATTCATTTGTACTAAATAAAATAAATCAATCAATTTATAATTGATTACATAATTTACATATTTTGAGCTGAACTAGTATATGATTTTAACAGAAAATTTATTTACATTTCATTCTACTTACATATATTATGTACTATTATTTAACAATTGACTGTTAAAACTACATATTTTTCAGTGTGGTACAATTGGTGGTACTGGCGACCGATTAGCCTTGCAACTTTAAATTCAACAAGTATTTCCATTAGTTACTTGACTTCCTTTTGCTAAATTGTATTTTTACATAATTTCGATTATTTATACATAATTACGTTTATACTAAATAATTTGTCTACAGTGATGTGGTTATTTTCATTACCCTTTCATTAAAATAGTGTTTTAAGTAAACAATTTTGTGCATATTTCATATATAAATAAAAAAAGTTACAGATCTGTTTATATAATTGCAATTTTAATTACTTTGTGCTAATTTTGACAGATTTATAGTTTAGCCAGTAAATCTTTGTAAAATTGGGATGGTAAGATTCGTTTATATTAAAAAAAATAAAAATAAAAAAGCATTTGATTTTAGATTAAGGAATGTGTTTTATGGCTTGATCAACAGAATTATATTGAAATCAATTCAATATCAATAATTAAACTAAAAATTAATTACTTATTTTTTGTTACATTATGTTTAATGTAATATTTCAAATAAATAAGCATATATCTTTCAAATAAATAAATTTTTTAAATTTATTTCCTAAGCTTTAATCTAACTTTTCTTGTAGTTTTTGCTTAAATAAAACAGGTACTAATGAAAGTACTGCAAATACACACAACATTAAGATGCTATTCCAAGACCATGCATCGCTGGATGATGTCAAGTTTTGTAATGTCTGTCCTGCTTGTATTGCAACAAAAGATGGTGGAGCCACTCCAAAGAATGTGCCCAAAGTAAATGGTGCAAGGGGCACTCCTATTACAGGACTGGCTAAATTTATAAACCAATTTGGAAGTAGTGGAGTCATCCGAAGAAACAGCATATAATTAAAGAGGTGGTGTTTGTGCTTTTTCACTGTTAGCGTCCATTCACGTGCTTTTTCTGGGAAATACTTGAAAAGTAATCTACGTCCCAAAATTGATGATAGAAGATAACAAAGTGATGCTCCTACTGCACTGCAGGAGCATACTAACAATAGAGCTAAAGGAAATGGGAAAAGAAAACCAGAAAGAATTGAAAGGAAAATAGAACCTGGAATAGCAAAAGTTTGTAGACTGAATTCATGTTAAGGAATTAATATTTCTGAAATTAACTGAAAAACTGTGGATATATAAATTAAATCAATGAGTTGATGTATAGCACAAGTTCAAATCTATGTTTCTGTTTGTCAACTCACTGATTCAATTTTAAGTAACTTGTTTCTGCATTTATTTTAAAATTATGTTAGTAGGAATGTTTGTCTTAAAATTAAAACAATCTCATCTGTAGACTGCAGATGAAAACCTTCAAAGAAATATTGATTACAGTTTGAACTGCAATAATTGACATAAAAAACCTTGTTTATGATTCTGACAAATACTATGTGTAAGTTTAAATGTAAGAAGTAAATTATCAAAGGATACAAAATATACGTGACAAATAATCCAGTCAGTACTTGAAAATAATATAAATCTTTATATCGGCTCAACAGTTTACCCAAATTTTTTGCATCCTCTATATGTAATGGTAACTTCATGTGTTGTCGTTCATCTCTAAAAAAAAGTCATAAATTAAAATATTTCTTTACATCATACATTTTTATAATTCTTTCTTACTCTGCAAGTTGCGGAAAACTAGTATATACATAAAATAGCGCCAATAATGAGGTAATGAAAATTATAGCAACTGTTAGAAAAGCTTGCTTTGTCGATGCCTCATTGGAGGAATCTGAAATTAAGGTTTGTTATGTTTGTTTTTGTAATTACAGTAATTTGTTCGAATAGGTTAGAGTATGAAATTTATCAATATATAAGTATAAAAGTAATATTCCTAAATCTAATTAACAAAATAACATGTAGTTATTCTAAGTGAAATTATTCAATGAAAACTTCACTCATAAAAATTGATGTATAGAACTGCTTTTAAAGGTTAGCATTCTCTGATCCTTTTTTCTTTATTAATAAATAAAATATTCAAAAATAATAAACAACTAAATTGTAAAACGTGTAAGTAACTTGAAATCTAAAGACTTATATTAAACAATCATTGAGGAATTAAACAAAATACAATGATAATCATTATTTATACTTCGAAATCGGATGTAACGAAAAAAGGTAAGTAAAAGATTATGAAATTAATTAACACGTTTGACAATCTTTAAAATAATATATTATAAAAAATTATCTTACCGATACTTTGTTTTACTCTAGTTTCTGTTTTCATAACTAGATCGTTACTGATCTTTCATAAGTTAATTCCTAAGAAATGCAAGATGTCGCGCAAGTAGAAGAAAATCTTTGGTACTATTTGTACCAAGTTCAATAATTTTATGTGTATGTACGTATTCATAATTATTACATAAACTATTTATTGTATAAAAATTAAACACAGAAATTATTAAATTATGTTATTTAATTATTCATTTAAAACCCAAGTAAAATATACGCTGATAGCAATAATAAAAAAAAAATAAATTTCAAAGCTATAAATTGATTCGAAATGTTTCTATATGTTTATAAATTGTTTACAATAACTTTTTAACACTGCTTCCTCGTTTTAAATACTGTATTATCAATGTAAGTATTCATGTTTTTAAAATGAAAAAAATTAAAAAATTTATGATTATACAGGCTATATACGGGAATAATAATTTAAACTAGAATAGATATAGTTTAGGTGATTGACAATCTAAAATAATAAAATTATTTAGTCTGTTATAACTTTATAACATTACATGTAGAATAAATAAGTCATTTTTCATAATTATTGTATAATAAATTGAATCGATTGAACAATATTGTTTAACCATTGTTTTGTATAGTTGCAAGTATAAAGCAAATTCAAAAATATTGCAACTAAGGTGTAATTTATTTTAAAGTATTGCTATTTCGCGTTATTTTTTTTATTAACAATTTTATAAGTAACGATGTTTAAAGCCATCACTATCTTTTTTTTATTCTACCGCGTGGCTCCCTCTGTCCTCTTTCATCTTCTTTCAGCTCTAAGTTTCTTTTCATATCTTTTTCCTTTTCACATATCTCTCTCTTACAAACTTCTCTTTTCAAGAGAGGATTGTGGGCGGAAATTAGAATAACCAGTCTAGCCAGTCGTGTTGTAGTCGGCGCGTGGTGCGTGTCTAGTTCGCGTTGAGCACAGATTTTTCGAAATACCGCCTTTTCTTCTTCCTCTTTTTAATATGCTGAAAAGAACATTTTCTCAATTTTTAGCGTAAAAATATCTGTAACTTTGTAAAGCTTTGTTTCATCGAATCGGTATCCACAATTTCATTCGAATGGGTGGATCAACGATTTTTTGTGAGTTCTCGGTACTTTACTGGTTCTTTTCCCGCTAATCGATTTTGGATATATCGATTGGATTGCGTCATGACAGGTCTGAATTTATCGAAGGCAGCGTAAGTATGTTCGCATATTTAAATTTTTATTTACTTTATGCGATGTAAAATAGGTATATAGTGTACTTTCGTTCTGCCGTTGTCCTGTCACTTCAAGTCAAACAGTTTTAGTCTGTTTAATTAATTGTAACATACTTATTGTTACAACATCGATCATTCTAGTATTACAGATATCATGTTTGACGACTGATTTAAAAAATAGAATGTTAGTGAGTCGATATAGATTTTTAGTTTAAACGATAAGTAGTTTTATCAGTGAAATATTGTACGATAAAAATAGCAAGAGGATTTATAGAAAAATAAATTGATTGATTTAAAAGGATTGATTTAAAACGCGATCAAGATAAAGCGCGAAATAAACGAATCGATAGTCGACTTTTCTGTTCTGAATGACAGAAACGGCGCATGGAATACTAATGAGTTTTATGAATGGTAGTACGCTGATGTCTTAACGATAGTTACAGAGATATTAATAAAGGAACAATTAACGCGATCATTAATGAAATAATTGTTATTTAATATCGAAAAAACCTTACTGTTTTTTTACAATTATTTAACATTTTTAACCTAACATTTTATGTTAAATAATTATATTTATTTATTATTTATATTATTTATGTTTATATTTTCTATAAGTTTGAAATGTTATAAAAAAAGTTGAAGCACAAATATCTGAACAATAATATCTTCTTTATTATTAATATTAAAAATCTCCAATCAATATTTTGTTAACTGGGTGGATACTAACCTAACAATTTCCCCTAAATGTAACATTTTAGTGAACATATTATATATTTATAAAATAAATATAATGTACTATAAATAAAATTATTTAACAATTAAAAAAGGTTTCGTAGACACTGTCATCATTTGTATGTAATACTGTATAACGAACGAATAGTTCGTTTTTACCTATCGATATCATTATGTCGATCACCGAAAATATATTACCTGTTTTTAGAACAATGGTTCGCTATTGTGCAATTTTTTAAATTCGGTTTTATTTTATTTGTAACAAGTTTGGATAACTGCAACCGATCGGGATATACACAGAGTTAGGCTAACGTGTTCGTGGTTTTAGTCTGTGTGAGTTTGCTACGCAATCGAGAAATACTTACGATTGTCCGTGGCGCGCGTAGCAAATTTTAAACAGCTCGGGAGAAAACAACGCCATAGATAGTAATACGCTTTCTATACCCGCGACATGATTTTTGATTTACAGCCTTTACTATCTTCATTAGCATACTATGTTTATTCGATAACACTGTTATACAAAATTAGATTATTATAAATATAATTATTTTAAAGTAAATTAAACTAATAAAAGCAACAAAAAGAAATAGTACTTATGACGTACTAATTTGAAGCTAAAAGTTCGATGAAAGTGACTGCATCAACATTTCATTAAAATTCTTAATACAAAATGGCTGGTTCCTTGTTGGAATACATAATGGACTAATTAATTTGCAATTTAGTATTGTGTCTTAGAGATTACTGAATTGCCAATTCATTATATGATATAATGGTACGGGAAGTCTTAATTTGTTTTACGTTTGTGGGTTCAACAACTTTTATTAAACAGATTACGTATTACATATACAGACATTTTCAAATTTAATCATTTAGTATTATAACAATTTGTAAATTTGCAAATTTATTAAATTTATCGTTTTGACTTTTTATTTCGTCTATTCTATTTAATCATTTTTGCTATCAGTTTCATTGTCTGGAACACTTATTATAAAAACTTTAATATAATCTAAACAAACCGTATTATGTGTAACCAACAAATTAACATAACCTAAAAATTTATTTATATAATCCTACCTAACCTGAACTTTAATTCAATACAAACTTCAATATAAATCCGTAAAGTTCACAATATAAACCCTATACATTTAGAAAAAAATATTTACGACTTACTGTGAACGTTATGTTACATATCAACTTCAATATAAATTTTATGTTAAACAAAAATATTGACATAGACATTGTGTTCGAAAGGATATTTAATGCATCAGTCTATTGTTACTGAATATTATCGTGTTTAATGATTGATAGCGATGATTATTGTTATTAATGTAAATCACAGGGAAATCATGACCGAATTGCGGTCAATTGATTCACGTTCAAACTATTCTAATGTGCGTGCGTACGCACACTCATAATGGTGTACCGTCGCCACACAACTACGGATGTAATTACATCGCGAACGAGCCGGAAGTAGAAACGGTCTGGCCGGTTTTGCCGGTTAAACGACTACTTTACACGCTCGATTATTTCAAAGAATCGACTGAAAGAAATAACGTACGTTTCTCTTCTTGCAAATGTTATCTATACGACGGAAAAATTGTTGATAAACGATAAACTTTCTTTAGATGCAACGACAAAGTTATATAACCTCCTTCTTACAACTGTCGCTGTCGATAAGATTATCGATAAATGTCGACTGTATCAAAATGTTATCGATATGGTTGGTATTCTCAATAAATATCGTTAATATCAAAATGTTATCGACGAAGATACAACAAAGTGTCGATAATATTAAAATGTCATCGATGATAATATTAAAATAGATCGATAATATCGAAAATATAAATTAAAAAATACAATAAAATTTTATTATTATGTACTGCTCTGTACTGTTTATTCATATACGATTTGGTAGTCAATATATGCACTTATTACCATAAGTACATGTATTCATAAGCAATCTGAATTTTTAGCTTTAACTGTATATATTAAAAGTACATGAACATCTGATTACTCAAAAATGTGTGGTAGTAAACATGCATTCACTGAAATAAGCATTCATGATACTGGATATGCATACCTACAATATAAATTCTAAATTTGATATACCATTTTAGGTTTAGAATTGCACGGTACATTAAAATGAAATAACACGTTGAAACCATGTTAAATGAATATTAAACAGATCTATTAAAAGACCAACGATATTATGCCTAACGTAGATATGTTTATATGTAGTTCATACTTTTGTTAAAATTCAAATCTATTTATATGAAGACTTTAACTTGATAACTTTTAAATAGGCGTTTAAATGAATTATTTATTATTAACCCTTCATGCAAATAGATTTGAATTTTGCCGCCACTCGAGATGATTACCGCCCTCTTCCTCCAATCAGATGACCTCTCTCTGTCTTACTCCCGGGTAAATCAGTCCGGCGGTAACCAATCAAAGCTGCGGACATAATTTTGTATCATTTCCAGTAGCAGTACTGGTACATATCGAAGGAAGCTGTCACAGTGAATGTAAAATCGAACGTTCGTTGAAATTATTTCAGGTGATGCCTCGGGAGCCCAATCGGGGATATCTGTTAGCCGTGCTGCTGCTATTGGTCGGTTCCCGCAAGGCTAGCTGCTCGACATCCGCTCCCCGATATCCAGTTTGTAAACCGGGTTTCGAATTTTGGTCGGTCGAGCGTGACACCTGTTGGCCTTGCACCAGATGTGCTCCTGAATTTACGTTAAGTCCCTGCACGATTTACAAGGATGCTATTTGCGGGCCATTGTCAGCACTCGAGCTCGATTGGTCTTTCCTCTCGACGAAGAAACGACCGGAAACGGGCCAAAGGAGCCTCGAGGCTGTCACCTCGAAAATGTTCTGGAGGTTCTCGGATTTGGACCAACAACAGATCAGACAAGAATCGAATGATTTCGTAGGACGCGTAGGGAATTTGGAACGTAATATTGAATTGGAAACAAAGGATCAGGTACGAGGGGATTTTTTGAACAACATATTTATTTGGAATAAATAAACAGTCGTAGGAACATTTTTAATTTTTCAAATTTATGAAGCGTTACATTTTTTTATTACTAAATTCACAAATTACCAGACTGCACTTTCAAACTTTTAATTTTCAATTTTCAAGTATTGAACAAAGTAACTTTTAATTAACTAAATATAAATAAACTAAGGTGTCTGATGCTCATGAAAATTCTTGTATTACCGTAGATATGTGCGGTATGGCAGAACTTCAAGTAACGACGATTAATTTTCAATAATTAAAAATTAATAATGACCGATAAATTTTGCAATTATTTTCAATCTTCGTATATTATTATAGGTAGTTTAATTATTATTAAATTGTTGTAATTATTTAATTCCAGATAGTAAATGAACCTCGTCCGAGGGAAACGTCTTCGGAGGAGAGAATCCTGTGGGATTGGCAAACAGGAGCCCTGATCCTTGCCGTTTGTGCCTGTATTCTTTTTTTTCTGGTCGCAGGATGCTCAGCTCTAGTCTACGCGAGACAGTGGCGTCGAATGAAGAAAAACTTCGAGCCGGGTAAAATTTCAAATTTAATATTTTCTTAACAAATTATAATCACCATATACCCATATTTCCAAATTTGAGTATTCGATTGTTGGAAAATATTAGGACTTGAAAATTTTTTAATTTGGAAGGTTGGTATTACTAAATTTTCAGATTTTTAAATTTCCAAATTACCAAAATTCTAAATTTGAAAATTTCATAACAAAAAAAATATGAAAATTGAAAACTTTAAACATGCTCTAATTCACTAATATATTTTTAGTGAATTTTTAATTTTTTTTATACCTAAAATTATGCAAACAGAAAAGAACGAATTATTCCTCATCGTATCTCCATAAAATTTACATGTCATCTACATACGTAAAATGTTTCAGAGAAAGTGTTAAAACGATGAGAGAAAAAGAACAAAGGAAATGGAGGAATCGTTATCAATAAGTTCGCGTTCTAGTATTTGGTTACATTCGATTCCGAAGGATTGGTAGATGAAGTAGAGGGGGATAAGAAGTCCTTTAAAATGCAAGGCAGATTTTCTTCATTAGAGGGCTACTCACGACCTCTGCTCACCTTGGCTCGATCTATCACGCCCGGATATGACGTCCTGGTATTCAATGCTTCTCGTTTCTTTCATCATGCTCCGTTCCGTGTTCTCTTTATACTCACTTACCAACTTATGTCATCTCTGATTGTTTGTTGTCGTTTGGAGAACGAGATGTGACTTGATTTTATCACTTTTTTACATATTTATTTAACACTTGTATTCGCGACGACTGTCAACATTATTTACAATTACAGTATGTAATATGTACATATTTATTATATATTCTCACTAGTGTATGTACTTCTTTATATATTATTCAATATTTTTATTTCTTTATGATATTTTATATATATTTTGTTTAAATAGGACGATTTTGTTGAAATTTGTATAGGACCTTGAAATGGGATCATTTGACCTTGAAGTAGAATTAATGTAAGGTTAAGTTGAAGTACAGTATTTGGATAGAATAAAATTTCATTGATATTAAATATTAAGTAATTTATTTTATGCAAATGTGATTGCTTTGTTTTTTATAATTTATAAGTAATTCATGTGAAGTTGATTATTTAAACTAAGAAAAGTTATCGAAAGGTGAAACAGATCGATTCCATCGCTAAATAGTAATACGTTTCCTCGGGAAGCGTGGGTGGCAGAGTAAGTTAGGGTCAGGGGAGGAATGGGGGGCAAGTGAACGAGGAGGGGGGAAAAGAGCGGGTTCCGGCGTATATGAGTTCTGCGTAACGTTCGTTATGCAAATGCGGATAGTAATATTGTACAAACGTTCATTGTGGATCGTAACACCGTTCGAAACCTCTCCTTTTCTACCACGTGTATTCGTCGAAGTCACACGGTTGTCCAAACAGTCCATCATACATAACGCGTGTTCAAGTTTCGTTTATGAGCACCGTAACGGCAATTTGCAAACATCGGTTCTTTATGCTTTGCAGCGCTGGATGAACCGTAAGGAATTTAAAGTAGTTGTATCACGCGATTTCGTGTACACTGCCATTTAAACGTTTCGGAAATCTTAAGCCTAGTCCAAACCCACATACAGTAACGCAAGAAGTAGGGTGATGTTTGTTTGACCAAAAAATTTTTTTTCTTTCGTTACTGAAAATATTAACGAGTGGGTAGCACTTGAAAAAAGGGTACCATGTGAAAAAATAAAAACTGATATTTTTGATCAGCATAACATGTATGTTTGAGTCGTTATTCGAGCAGGCATGAATGGAGCAATACTATTTTCGTTTCAATGCCGGTTCGACGTTGTTAATTCGAGGTACATACGCATAAATGTTTCATTCATGTTGTTGTACACGCATAATCGCTTTACTGTTCTCTTCTTGAAAAGTAAATAGCAGAAGTCCGTTCTCGTTAAAAATGATTGAAGAGTGACTTGAAAAATAGAACAAGACATGGAGCATATACTTATGTAAATTGATGAACACCACCCGTCATATTGCCACGCACAAAAATTCTACACGTTATATCACCAGAAAATATAAAAAATGCTATACACCAAATTGTCACGTGTTTCTGGTGTGAAAAATAATTTTATTTTTATTTTAACATTAGGTTTAACTTCGATGACTAAGAAATGCTTGCATACAATATTTTAGAGTGAAAGTTGTTGGAAGTCTTAAAATAAAGTATGAAGTTATAATTTTTACTGTTGTTCTGAAATTGATGAAAATTCAACGTAGGCAGCAAAGAATTTGTAAGAATTTCAAAGATGCGTAGCGTAAAAGTTACGATGATCGGTCATTTATTTTTTTAGCCGAATAACTCTTGGTTGGTTATCCTCGCTAGGGTTTTTCTAACAAGCGTAGAAAAACTTGACTTTGAACCGAAGCAAGGCTGTCGTTAGGTTCATCCCATGGGGTCTTGGGAAAGCAGAACCGCATTCCATAGTCGTTCAACTTGCATTCCAGCCTTGACTATAATACGATACCATCTTTCCAAGTTTCCAGCTAAATTGTCAATTAAAAGAAAATTACGCTAATCGCTTTTTTAACGTTTCTTCCTGCATTGTCATCAAAATTATTTATCCGATAATTTTTTTTATAACTTTTATAATTATCTTTTTTTATTATTATATCGCAGTTCGTGTTCCTTTTTTTATGTTATCAAAATGTAATATTTAATTTGTACAATTTGTTAAAGTTATGAATCAGTTTTAAGAATTTGTTATTGAAAAGAAAGCGCGTGATTCTTAACAGTATCACTGATTGTTTAAAATACTTTCTAAATGCTTAAGATCAAGGAATTCCAAACATCGTATACTTCTTTTTCGTTTATTGAAACTACGCGTAGTAAACAACGGTTGTTTATAAGATAGAATGAAAATATAGATCATGTAAAGAATATATTTGTTTGTAGAAATAAAAGAGAATTTCTTTGATGCTTACAGTGGGTCTAGAGGAGATCTCGGCTCGATTAAATTTAATGGTCAAGGCAGAACTAGCCGAACTGGTTGCAGGCGCACCCATGAACCCGGGTGATCCCGAAACAAGGTGCCAATATCTCGAGAAACTCTTAGGTAACGAAGCAAATATTTCAAATACAAAATTCAAACTGGATTTCTACATCAAATTTTATAAAATGCTTTCTTTGTTTGCAAAATTGGTAACATAAAATATTAAACGTGTTATTAAGTTACTCTTATTCTTAAATTAATATTATAATCTTCTAAATTTACTATTATTTGTTATAATACAGTTTATTTCATTAAAGTAAATTACATTATTATGGTGTATATCAATTGTTATATATTAAATAGTGTTAGTCTCAAGTTTCATAATTCAACATAATTTATTATAAATTATTTGGTTAATTTCTATGAATTAATATTTATTAATATTATTAGAAATAAAATCCTTTATTCTAATTGATATAACTTGTATTAATATATAATTTATTATAAGTTATATAAATGTATGATTATATGTACAGAAAGCTAAGATTGTTCATTTTTCTTCTATTATAGACCGGAAGAGGGCAACTTCTGTGATGGTGGATTGGCCGGAAGTTACCGGAAATCTTTACATAGAAGAGAGGGAAGCCCCAAAAGCGAAAAAATTACATATCGCTCGAATTCATCGAAACATCGAAACGATTTTGAATCAGAAAAAGAATTCTATTGATCAGTAGAATCCATGAGAGAGTGTATTTTCCGCTTCGAAAGAATTACACAATTAGATCGATGATAATTTGTATTTATACTCGTATTTATAATTGTACTCGTGGATAGAAGAACAAATGACTAATGGTACAAAATCGTATTGAAAATTGTGTACACGAGAAATCTGTATTATTTTTTAATAATTTAATGTCTTTACATTTTTTATATAACTTTTCTTTTTTGTTATTTAAATAAATATATGCGTAAAGAAGAGGATAAATTCCTCATACGAAGTCTCGGAGCTCGAACAAGATCGAGCGATGAACGACTTGACGGTTCAATTATTTATTTTTTTTTATTAGCTTTAAAAGCCGCCATCTTTGTAATATAATATTAACGATGTATCTACCGAGAAACAAAATAAAATGGTATAAACGGTGGAATTAATAACGCTTCTGTTTATACTTATAAAATCTTCAGCCCAGTCATTCTTTTTAAATAAAGAGATTGGTTAACTAGTTTTTGAAAAATATTACTGATAAGTTTAGATGAATAGATTTTAACTTGGTGTCAATGATTTTGTTCCAAATGAAACTTATAGTACATACAAAATCAGAGAGGGCTTTAACTTTAACTTAAGTAGTTTAAGTTAAGTAGTTTAATGTATTAATACCGAGGGAGCCACTTGCTAGTGCTTAAGCATCGTTCATATTAGTTATTTCAAAACCAAATTTGACCCTACCGCTTAATTTATTCGTTACTAGTAAAAATCAGTTAGTTTTTACTAGTAAATATTTACTCAAAACAATTTTTTCATCAATTTTGAAAATGTCTCGTGTGAACCAGACAAAATGCGTCGACATTTTCCCTAGGGAAGTCAGATTTGGTCCTTATCAGCAATTTGGATAACAATTACAAAACAAACGATCAAGTTATAGAAAACTTTTTTAAAATGGTACGAATATGTTGTATATGCAAACTTGAACCTCAAACTATTGACGATGTTTCTTTTCACAGGCAAGTAATTTAAAAAAAATGATCGTACTTAATTCAAATTTAAAATCCGTTTTGTTTAGAGGTTATACGAAATAATTTACCGGTTTTTCCATTTTCTTTTTACGATTAAAATTTTTGATAATATTCTCAGTGTAATGATTAAAATATTTTTTTAATCATAGTTTGAATATTAAATTATTATTATAAAACAATGAGAAAGTATAAAGACCGACTGTACATAATAATTTATTTAATTTTATGTTTAGTATTCCCAAAAGAGAAGAATTAAGGGCCAAATGGTTCATAAATATAGGCAGAGAAGTGAATAAACATAGTGCTGTATGCAGCAGACACTTTGAAAAAAAGTATTTTATTTACAAAGTATATGGAAATGACGTAAGAAGACTCTTGCATCCTACTGCTGTTCCAACTATATTAGATACTAAATTTAACAAGTATAATTTCTGTACATATTACTTTTGGTAATAATAATGTTCTATTATTGAAATATATTATATACTTTTAGTGAAATTGTTAATGATGAAAATGTTGAAGGTCAAGATGTTAAAATTGAAAATGTTGAAAATGCAAACATTACAAATGAGAATGTTGAACTTGATAATTCTGTCAATTATACAGCAGTTTTATCAGAATTTGATGAAACATCAGTATCACATACTGATGCAGCAGGGAATAATAAAGTAACTGAGCAAGATGAAAGAACAGTTATTAAAAGTTTAAACACCCAAATATTGGAAGATTCAACAGCTACAGATAGCAACATTCATTGCTGTAAGCAAACAGAAGTCAACTTGTCAGATGATTCACAATGTAGCATTGACAGTGCAGAAGATATAGAAAATAACACAAAAAGTAATTCTGAAAAATTGACATCAAAAAGGTAAAATTATCAATATATTATATTCTTTTTGGATAAAATATTAAATCTTGTATTTTTTTTTTTAAGGAAATATAATATGTTCCCGAATTCATCAAAACCTAAACGCTTTTGCAATGCACGTTATATTGGGGATTTACGAAGGGAAGATTTCACCTCCAATTTAAGTTGGAATATTGTTCAAAATTTTGTGGTAGACTCTAGAAAAAAGCAGAAAGTTCTAAACCAAAAAATTAAGCGGTTGAATCAGAAAACAGAATATTTACAAGCATTATTAGAACATCTGAAACAGGTAGCTATGCAGAGATTTTTAAATAAATTAAAAATATACCTGTTTTTTTTTTACAATGTAGACATTTGATCTTTTTATCTGATCCTTAGAAAGTCCAGGGTAAAAAGTAGCATCTGTCCAAACAATACCTGATGAATTTATTCAATAGAACTTTAGAGGTTCTAGAAGGAATTTACCTTACTTTTTTAATGCTAAACTGATGTGAAAAATGTGCAATTTCTACACTTCTGGAGTATTAAAAATTTACTCATCATTGGACCAGCAGAAAAGAATTTATTTAAGAATACGTTAAACGTATATAAATTTATATACATTGTATAATATTTATATACACATCATTTTCCAAATATCGTCGGTAAGGTAGGGAATGATATGAAAATGGTAAAGCATGCGGGGCCGCCACAAAAATGGAACAAGTGACGCCATCTCTCCGGCGAACAAGGTGAACTACACGTTTTTGAAACTGTAGTTTCATTAGTTCCCACGCACTGTCGCTAGACGGCGCGACGTGTATCGTTTTCGAAATTGCAGATAATTCTATCATTAATAATAATATAAAACAAATTCAGTGAAGTTGTAACCATGATTTATCAACATTTGTGTGGTTGAAAGAAAAGGATGGATATTAATGTCAACACATTGGTTATTCTGTATTATATTTATTAATATATTTATTGATATAATACAGAACAAATTGTTTGAAAACTTTTTTAGAGATTTAAATCAATGTACACCACTATTTCCAGTGACTTTTGTCTTTTTGGTTTTGATATGACCTTTTTTTAAAATCGTTTTAATGACTTTGCATGGCGGGCTTCCCATTCGAATTACTAAAGATTAGGAACGTATTTTCTAAAATATCATTATACCTCCAGTTTAAATCGATGTATCTCGAAAATATCTCCCCACTGTTAAATATTGGCAGCTTCGATTCAGTACTTTCGATATCTGCTCCCTTCGATCGAGAATAAAGAATTCGGTTTATGTTGCGGCTTGAACGTCGATTTCAATCTTTTCATTGTTTAAAAAACGATATTCAAACCGAATCGATTTTCAATGGAATTCCATTTGAATTCTCGATTATCAATTGGTCCTTTTTATCCTTCTCCGTTCGGCAAGAAAATATTGGTAATTCGATTCAGAGAAAATAGAATACCCAATAGATGGCATTGAATAACATAAAACTGACTGGAAATATGACTCTTGAATATTTATCAATAATATTCACATCTTTAATCTTAGGCATCGATATTCGCAATACGGACGCTCCTCTTCGTATCGCGTGTAATACCTGCAACCATTATACCTTATAATTCTATGCAACCATTATACCTTATACCGTATATTTTTACCTTGGGTTTATGGTGTTTAGGCCCCCTATATCTGAGACCAGCATTTCTTCCGTGTGTATTGTAGGCTGCGACTCTAGAAATGCGAAAACTAGGGGGAAATTTGGCCGGATCATGTTCTCTTCCTGTTCCGGGTGTTGAACTGCTGCTCAGTAACCCCGATCTGTTTCTTATGCTGGGTAGAGGGGACATCCTCAGATCTTGAAGTTCTATTATATCGGCTTCCGTTGAACCCGGAAATGGAGAACTTGCTTTACTTCCTGTAAAATTATTTTTCTTTCTTTCTCTTATTTTTCTTGATTAAATTAACTACTATATTATATAATCATAATTAATTGAATTTAATACTTAAAAAATGTCTATGTGGCATTACAAATCCAAATGGCTGTTGAAAAATATTCTTGATTATAAAATTTTACCTGACTTAGAAGAAACCACCTTTTTTTCATCAGTTTCTTTTTTCTTGGTTTTCTTTTTTGCTCTGGCACCCCAGTAAGTGTAATTAACTGCAGCATACTCTAACAGAGCAGCAAATACAAAAACAAAGCACATTACTAAATAGATATCAATAGCCTTCACGTAGCTGATACGTGGCAGTGAGCTACGTACACCAGTCGAAATTGTAGTCATTGTAAGGACTGTCGTTATACCTGCAACAAAAAATGATACACAATCAAATAGTAATTTTCAAACAATAATACTGAAACATCATTGTGAAATCGTAATACATATTTAACAACTGTGGTTACCAAGAGCGACCCTGGCACTTGTTGCTTCATGATTAATCCAAAAGCTGACCCAACTCAGCATCACGATCAAAATACTAGGTAGGTATGTTTGGAAAACGAAATATCCAATATTCCTCTGAAGTTTGAAGCTCAATGAAAGTCTCTGGTATATGCCAGTGGCCAGTCTTTCTTTACGATCATTCGTTTCATATCCGATTATTGTGAACTGTGGCAATTCTGCTTCTTCTACACCACGCACTGGAGTTTCTTTCCAATACATTACTACATCCAGTACTGTATATCCATCTGAAAGATGATCATTCTCTTAAAAGGTTACATATGGTTAAATTGCCTAAAACTACTGTGTGTGCTCATTAAGAAGTCCCCTGAAAGGAATGTATTAATTGGTCAATGGCTGAAATGTTGACATTATTAATAATGCTTATATAAAACCAGAGCATAAAGCTAAGTGCATAACTATATCATCACAGGAGACTTCTTGTGAGATACGCATAATAGGTTGAACTTAATAAATCTTTGGTAGTTGAAATTAAATTTCGTAAATTCTCAAATTTCTAGTGAGATATCTATTCTATTACAATACTATTTTGTAGTACTTTATTGTTTTAAATTTATTATGTTCCTTTTATGTTTAAAAGAATGTATCAAGTAGCGATTTTCAAAGAAATAATCGGAAAATATTTCATTTGATCAAAATCGGATAAGAGTCCAAATCGACTTTTAATATATTTGAATTTTACCGCCATCTGAGTTCACTACTGCCCTCTTTGTCGAATTAAATAATCTCTCTCTGTCTTTCTTCCGCTTCCGTTTTCGATCAGTTTAACGACGACCGATCAAAGCCGCGCACGGTTTCCAATCACTTCTTAGAGAATCAGTAGTGTCAAGTAAATTGAAATTGATACAGTGCTTAAAGTTTAAACTATAAATATGGTGAAATATCTAAGATACTCTACCGTTCTAAAAGTTTTGTGTTTATAAAGTTAAGTGTTTTTAGTGTATTTGATAAGTTACTTTGACAACATATTGGCGACGCAATTGAAGATCATTTTGGCGGGAAAAGTCAACTGTATTTTCTGAATCGGCCTACAACCTGCAGGTATTTCGCAGTGCATTTAAATTACTTTTTGTTATGTTTCCTAAATGCACATATGTTATGTTTTGCGTTTTCTTTCACGTTTTACTTTTCCTGTTTTTGCATAATTCCCGTGAGTTATCTCATTTACAAAATGTTCTACTTTTATAGAAACTGGTTTGTTTTTCGTGTAAAAATATTTATAGTGTAGTATACAGTGGTATTCACTTAAAAAAAGTTTTTTTTTCGAGAGTAAGATAAACATCAAGTTTCTAGTGAAAATGAGTTTGAATAAATTTTCGGAGGTAAGTTTAAATGAACCCATCAGATTACAATTGGAAGCCAATATGGCGTCGAACTAACCTAACAAATATGCTACAAACAACTTTACATACGTATAACATTTTAACCAGAAGATTTATAAACTCAAAATTGGTATTTTGAAGAAAATTTAACTCGAAGTTTAATAATGGGAGAACGGAAAGGGTTGACAGTAGGATATAAGAGCTGTAGAAGACAGTATTGATCGTACAGCTCTCGATCTCTACGGTGCAGTTCTGCGAATCGAGCGGATAATAGTGCAGATCCATCATGCAGGCCAAGGTCGTCGTGAATCTCATGCCATAAGTGACAGATCCGTCCCCGGACAATCGGACGAGTTTATTACGCTCGGTCACGTCGTGCAAGAAACTGCGAACAAACCGAAAACCAACATTTTCTTTCTCAATCACATTCTATCGTCTACATAAGGATCTAGTGGAATGAATTAATCTTTGTCTTTTCTGGAAGAAAATTCCGGAATTTCTCAATTTCGTCGCATGAGGACTCTAAAGTTAATTTAAAGTTTTCTGTCACTCTACTAGATCCATCATATTCTCAGTTCAAAACATTAGAGTAAATAGGATTTTTGTATAGGATGAACTGAATTACCTTCCTAGGAAAAATGGCGACAAAGGGGATGGACTGGGAAATTAGCGAACACCGTCTGTAGGAAAGTGGCAATATAAGAAAAGGGGTACCAGTAGGGCAAAATAGTGGATATTGGAAATTACAAAATTTTCTAATATTACGTTTTAAATGGTTAAATTCTTAAATGTCTAAATTCTGAAATTGTAAAATTTACAAGCCTCCTTTTCACATTTTTAAACTTCTAAGTTTCTAAATTGTCAAAATCATAAATTATCGTCTTCGATCTCTGGTTTTTAGGCTTTTTCGGAGTTTTTGAAAATTTTAGAATTTTGTAGAACATCATAACTTTTATATTAATTACTAAATATTTCGTGGTAATATTTTTATTATGATATTATAAATTAGTAACTATAATTATAAATTTATATTAACATTTCGTATAATAAAAAATCGTTTTTTGTTTATTGGAACGTTTAGATAACACAGGTTCTCCGATATCTTTTTTCTGCTCACCTATTTTTATCGTTGGCAAAAAATGTGTCTGGAACCCAAATCTTTTCCGCGAAATCTCCGCTAAGGGTGAGAACTTCTTCTTCTTGGGAAAATGCTAGTCTTTCGTCCTTCCAATATTGATTTAAGTACATTGTTATCGTGTAATCCTGTGGAAGAAAATCGTGCCCATTTTTAACAAAAGTCGGAAACGTATCGTTTTCAAAATTTTCAAATTTCGAATTTACTAATTTGGAAATTTGAAGATTTAGAATTTTGGAAATCAGAAAATTACACTTTTGGGATTTTGGAAATAAGGAAATTTAAAATATTAATTGTTAGTTCAATCTTTAAATCTAAATACTGCAAATATAATCTTTTCATATTGTAGCTTCTACCGTGACTGTATATGTTCAATTACATTCTATAAAGTTAATGAAACTGTTCTAACCATATTCACTTCTGAGATTGCATCAAAACTGGCAATTGTAAGATCCATACCAACCAACAGGGGTTCACCTGAAGAATTGAAACAAAGAATTGTTAACAACTAACTTCAATATTTTTATGTAAAATTATACACTCACCGCCAAAATTCGGCCTCAATCGAATATCGTAACCGTCGAGGATACGAGATATAGTTTGTGTTACATTTTCTAACCTATCCGATACCCCTGTGTTCTCGAAATTGGTCCTGGAATTTTTACTAAAATCACTTGCATAAAAAAGGAACATCTCGTAATTTTGTAAAAAAAAAAATATGCACAAAATTTAGTATAGAGGTATGAATATATTTAAAAAATTATGAACGATGACTAAAAATGATGAAATATACATAATATAAATAATGATTTTTTATAACGTTTATATAGTCTATATGATTTCTCTATTTTTTTATACTCGTTAAAGTAGGTATTTCGCTTTAATTTGGATAAGAGAGGTACTTAAAACTTTTCATTCGGATGATGGAATTGTTTCTTTAGTTGAACATAATTGATGATTACCAGGCAACTAAGTGAATCATCCGCAGCAGAAGAAAGATCTGCTGCAACCACATCTTGCGGTGCATTCTTCAAAATTACGTCAGCAGGTAGAAGAGGATGTCATCTCGTTAGGTTCTTGGACCTCGACATCGAGCAGCCAGAAACTGCAACCAGAACCCGACCTGATTTCCGCCCTTGACCTTAATTGCACATTATCATAATACCACTTAATTTTGTATTCTTTCGATATTTCACACAATATTTTAATATTCTAATCGTTAACCCGTTGTTGCACGATCTTTGAACTTTTAATAAAGTAAGTAATAAATAAATAATTTTTATTTTACAAATTTATTTCAACGAAACTATTATATTGCAAATCTATAATTTTGTGAGAAAATACAAATAGTAATTACAAGAGATAAGAAATATTTGTTATAATTTTATTAATTACAAAATTTATAGTTTTGTTAAATAATTATAAGATAAAATAAATTGAGTTAAACAAATAAGTGCAAAAGTTCCATTAACGTTAATCAAAATTTCTGCTAGTATTTTCTTTTTTTATGTTCTCTCCATTTAAATTGAAATACGTAACGAGTTTTTTTATCCATAAAATCTATAAAATAATTAAAAGCCCGTTTAACTTGTTTCTGTTTGATAAATCCCGAGGCATTTAAAAAGTTGTGCAATGACCCGAATGAATAAAAATCTGTTAAAGCGATGTCAGTGGAATATGGGGATTGGGTAACATCCCCCAACCAAACTTCTTGATTGCTTGCTGGGTAATCATTCCAGTATGAACCTAAGCATTATCGCGATGAAGCGATATTACTTCCCTGTTCACTGAATTCAATCGTTCAATTTTTCATTTTTAACTTGTTGAATATGTACTGTAAAATCTTTGCGCTATATACATCAGAATATTGCTTCTATTTATAATTTATAATAAAATATTAAATACAAAACGATGGAACTTTTACACTGTTCTAATATTGTTATTATAAAAATAATTTCATGTTACATTAATGTGTGACGTGCATTATGATTAACATAACTGAATGAAGGTTAAATATTGAATTTGTTGAAATTAAAAATATTGAAATTGTTTAAATTAGAAATAGTTCATTTTGTAAATGAAGAATTGAATTAAAAATATTTTTTTAAATGTACAGATAAGTTAAGATTATTCTTTCAACAAATATTTTTCAGATAAACAGTTAAATTAAGAATATTTCTTGAACAAACAAATAAAAAACATTCTTGAAACTAAAAGCATTGTTGCTCATGATAATAAACTGTTATAAATTATACAGATATTATAAATATTTGTATTTTACTAATAAAATATATATAAAATATTTTTAACTGTTTATAAGAATAAATATATACGTTATTCAATATATAAATAACTAATATAAAAATTGTTTCATTGTTTACAGTAAAGTATCTAATGTAGTATATCACTAAAATGACTAAAGAAATATTAATGAAGAGCAATTTTTATTATATTATTTTTCTAAAAATTTGAGTATTTTGTTTCTAAAAGACTTTTAAAAAATTTGAATATTTTATTTAAGTTAACTTTATAAAACATTTGAATAGACTCTGTAAGATTTCTGAAAAATTTGAATACTGTCCATCTAGAAAATAATTGCAATAAATTAGAATATTAGAACTTGATGCACGATAAATAAATAAATAAATAAAAATAGGAAGAAGCTCCACCGGAAAGATCGAAAGGGGGGTAGGTAAGTGTTAAAGAAGGGTGTACTCGTTGCATTCAGCTTGCGAAATGTCGACGTAGAGGTCGTCGACAGGATCCGCGGACATTGTCAAGGAGACGTCACCAGGAGTCGATGCCTCTCACCCTTCCTGGCACGATTGCCCTTAAAAGGGCACACTTTTTCACCACCGAGCAGACTGATTCGTTCACGAGCACTGTCCGATGTCGACGCCGTTCTCGAGTATATTTTCCGATGCTTCGGATGCTGCGCGCCACTCACCCTCTCTGTTCATCCCCCTTTTTTACCCCTTCCTCTGACCCTCTACTCTCTGTTTCTCTCTACTAACCTCCTTTCGGTTTCTCTGTTGAGATACACTGCCGTCCATAAGTATTACGACACTTTCGACTTTCCTTGATTACGTACACTCCAAGATGCACTGAGGCTGCAGCGTATTTCGAATACTACTTTCTCTAAGTATGAACAGTTGTGGAACAGTGAATTAAAAATTGTGAAATTGGTAATAAAAAATTATAGAGAGAATAAAAAATTGTGGAGTAGAGAATAAAGTGATAATAAAGTTCGTAAATTTGCAAAATGAAAATTTGTAATTTTGTAATTTTATTATTATTAGAGGAATATAAATGATTAGTATGTCTAAAAAAACATAAAATTACAAAAGCTTGGCTAATTTTTTAATGATGAAATAAATCATGAAATGATACAATTTTTGTTGTAGTAGTAGTTATTTATGTATTTTGAATATTTAGAAATTTTCAAATTTGCATATTTTTATAGATTTATAAATTTACAAGTGTACAAATTAAAAAATTTTCAAATTCAAAATTTAGAAATATAGAAACTAGCACTTTACTAATTTAAAACATGATAATTCCGGGTGTTGTAATTCGAAATTGAACTACAATCTTAAAAATTCCTCATATCCCAGTTTCCAACCCTACACATTTGCATCCCGTAGTCCTTTAACAAGTAGCATAATGCTTCTGCCCGAGCAACTTCCCCGAAACCACCCGCCGTTGCATCCGAGTGTACATTCGTCTTTATTGCCCGCAATAAGCACCTCTCCCTCCCTTACCTTTGTTTCTCCCTCTTCAACTTTCTCCCTCGTTTCTCTCCCAGCTTCTTCACTCTCCTATCTCCTTCTTTCGATCACTCGGATCATTCTATTATTCCTCAACATCCTTCCACTACGAATCCCCTTTCACCTGTTCACTTTATCGAATTCCGTCCCGATGCATCTGCACTTTTTCACAGGTTACCATCTCGACGTGTCATTTCCTGGCCCTCCTCCCTCATTTTCAGACGTGTCACACTCGCAACTGGTTCTCGTTCGGCTTCTCCGTTCGATCTTTCCTCTATTTATCTTTCGTTGCTGTTTGAACACCGATAACACTGTCCTGTATATCACGGCACTTGCTATTCCTCGCCACTCGAGGCGGTCAGGTTAGCGCAAAATGAACTACGCATGTGCAGCCCCGTTTTCCGACGACCTACTGACACACAGAACAGCCTCCCGATTTCGATGTCACGATCGAAGAGCCACCCGACGGATATATCTCCGCAAAACATACACCGGTATCGAGAGTCGTTAACCTAACAACATCCGATGCCCCGTCGATCCTGCTTTCTTTAAGATTAATGGTGGCAGTGATGGTAATATGCCGATTACAGAAAGTAACGATGATGGTAATATGAAAGTATATTACAGAGAAGTATATATCTTATCTTTTAAACTATCTTCATCCGTGATGCTGAAAGGACGCTACAACTGTTATATTCATTTATATCGATCTAGGTGTTTTAGTTGGTATTGCAAGTTTTTGATGACGGAAGCCAGAATCTTCTGAAGTATCTTTATTTATGATGCTGGAAGGACATTACAACTGTTGTATACATTTATATTGATCTACACAGTTATACATATTTGCTTGAAATTAGTGTTATATATTGTATATTTTTATTGTTAAACAATACTTGTTGCTAAATTCTATTATGAATATGAATGTAATGTATTATAATAGTACTAAATTAACAATTTAGTTATTCAATTTTCTTAAATAAATAAATGTCTATGGGACCACCTTGATGGACAATTTCGAAAAATTTCCAAAATTGGAAAAACATTTGTACATTTGGATCACTTTTATAACCAGGGACACATATGGCCGACGCGATGGGCAAAGTGTTTAAGGTTATATATCTGCGAATAACCTTGAGAGAATAAATTACCATCTGAGTGTAAAATTTAAGGAAAGACCGATGAAAGAAATAAACGATTATAAAAGTTCGTTGAACGTTGCCGAAGGTAGGATTGTTGGAGCTTGCGCGGCTGAAAGTCTCCTCTCCAGGTGGGAGATCCACGAGGATCTGTTAGAAGAATCGCGTGTATGTAGATCTTTCTCGCGAGTGCCGGTACTCGGTTCGAGTCTATTCAATATTTCGACAGATATTTTATTGGTGCCTCGGAAAAAGCAGATCCTTCGATTATCCTTCGACGAAATGATCATGTAAGTAAAATTTCACCTTACGCATTTTTCAACGAACAACAAAGACGAACCACGCACTTCTTATTTTAATACCTTTAAACGTTATTAAACAACATGACCAATGTAACAACTTAAACAAAAGAAATAAAATAACAATAACAGATTTGTAAATAACTACATAAATAATGGTATACATCAACAATAGAAACAATAACAATAATAAAATTATAAACAATTATCAGCAACGATAATAATAGAAATAATAACAGTAACAATAATTTAAAAAATTTATATAAATAAAAACAGCATCAGCAATGAATCATCGATAAAATTATAACCAAACACATAAATGATACAGAAAACATTAAACAATAGAATAAATAACAGTCTAAAATTATGAACAATATAAACAATTAAGAATAATACAATTATAATTGAGAAAAAGTGTTGATTGATGTTTAAAACTGTTCTGTCACTTTTTATTAAAAAAATTAACCACTTTAAATCAATCCTTGATAACTGAATTTAATAATAAATGAATTATAATAAATGCCATAATAAAATTTGCATCATTTATAACCTCATAAATATATTTTACAAATTCTACTACGGTTTTAAACTATACGTGATGAATATATTAAAAACAGGATACACAGGATGTATCACCGTATTTCTGTTAATATTAATAATTAGGTTATGTTTTAATGGAACGGATGCAATTTGGTACAAGATGAAAGATGACAGTTTAGGTTAAAAATACAGTAGGTTCGCGAAATAAATTATGGTAACGAAAGCTGTGCCAAAGATTGGTATTCTGCATTGATTATTTAGCTAGCCACACAAATATGGCAATATTGATACAGGCCTTTAATGAAAAAGCTGAAATTAAAGTGGCACGAGTATCCAGCAAACGTGTGTTCGCAATAGCCGAAAAAAATTACTGCTCTGTTACCAGCAGTTTATACCTTCTCGTTGATTATACTTCTTTTGAACAGAGCGCAAACTATTTCGATATCGGAACAGTTTTAAAACATGTATCTTCTACAGTTTTTAACACCTTTTGTTTTATGCTCTTGTTAGTTTTATTCATTGTAAATTGTGCTTTATATATGCATCGCTTGATTAATACATTTAACCATATTTTCTTGTAATAAATACTTCGTCGTTTCTTTATCACATGTATATATTCTCAAAATATATTTTGAAGGATATTTTCAAATTTTCAACGTTGTAAAATCAATGTAAATACTTCGAAAGGCAATATTAGTATACAATAAATTGACGAGAAATAGATTTCTAATTATTAAGGTTGACATAAAATTCAATTTGTTTAATTTGAATTTCCCGCTCGACTATATAACCAATTTAAGGGGCCCATTTGTCGAACGTCAGAGATAGTCATCGGAGTGTCACCTCTTGTATCTACTCTTTGCTTAAAATGTAAATACATATTTTATAATACTCTGTGTATTTAAAAGGTCAGATTAAAAAACATAACGAACGAATAATTTGCATATTTATTAGAAACGGTCGTGGAGGATTGATTTAGTGATGCGTAGCAGAGATAAATTTAGGGAAAATATTTGATTTTCTATAGGTTTTTGGTAAAAGGGCCGTTGTAAGGACTTGAAGGGCGATTCTGACGTAACGAGAGAGAATGTTCACTCGAAACATCGAGGGGCGCCCTCGTCGGAAGTTGCTGAATCCGCGGATAAGGAGAGCACTCTTGTACCCTTATTCCTCTCTTCTTTTTCTTCTTCTTTTTCTTTCCTCTTTTCTGCGGCCTCTTTCACCTTTGTCCCTGCTTTACCTAATGTCTACCGATTTTGTCTTTTCACCGATTATCTTATAATTTCTTCCTTGTTCTTTTCAATGGGGGGGGGGGGGGGGGGGGTAGAAATATTATACCACATTTGAAATATTAAAAAATTTTTTAATAAAATTAATATTTTTATTTTAGACTGATATATCTGGTGTTATTGTCAACCTATGAAAAAAGAAATCATGCCCTCGACGTAATTTCACCATCAGCAAAAACTTCTAAGGCTATGGCTACCAGAGGAGCCGTGAACGACGTCGTCTCTAAGAACATTACTATGGTTCTTGAAAATCTGCTGATGAATTATGAGAACAATCAACTACCTACACATGGAAAAGGTAATTTAAAATAAAAATAATTCTTTTACTGTTAAAGTGATCTTTTATTGAAATTTGTATATGGTGTCTATCTTAATTTGTTAACAATTAACAATCCATTTTTAAAAATCCGAAATTAACTGAGTCTCAAATTCCTAAATTTCTGGATTTCCAAATTTATAATTTTATAATAATAATAATAATAACAACAATTGTAAATAAATAAAAATTGATTAGTTATTATTGAACCGGAAACTAACATTTATTCGCAAAATTCTCCTTAGCGTCGTTCGATTGAATCGGATCACTGCCGGAAATGATCGGATTATTCCAACCTTGTTGATAACAGGATTAAACGATTATCAAAATTCGTTCGAAAAATTCATGTATAGTTTTTTTATTTCAGTTTCCATAAATTTCCGATGGCTTATTTTCAATCTAATACAATCTCTAATATTTGTAATACTTTTTTATTGCCTCGAGAATATAAAATAGGTTAGGTTCTATTGGTTCTGACAGGTGTCACCGGAAAACACTGTGCATTTTGAGAATCTTTCCAAACTAAACAAGACTTGGAAACTTCTTGTGACATACGTATATCTGTCCCTTTCAAATCTTCTTTCACAATCAATTGAAAATATTTTGAAAGCTGTTTATCTCTACATATTTTCAGAAATAAAATATCCACTATTCAATATTTGTGGAATTGGAACGTTTCGTACCTTTTCAATGTTTTTGGAAACAAAACGTTTCATAATTTTTTAAAACAAAATATTCAGTATTATTAGAAACAAAATTGTTGATGAAGTGATTAAGAGAAACACATATTCACTATACTAACAATCTATGTATTTAAATATATATATTAACTATAAAAGTATGCATCAGGTTATACTGTTCACGCGACATGTGCACGCTACGCGCAATTCTATATGTCCGGTATATCGTTCGATCGTCGATCTCTATCCGAATATGTCCGAACATTACCGATCCTTTCCGAAGCTATCCACAGCTTCCACGATCCTGTATACTTCAACATGTTTAAACTACGTACTGCATTTGTTGCATTGTGTTTTTCTTCAAATATATTAATTAAAATAGAAAATATTTATTTTATATAAATCCAAACTGTGACGGTTTTTATATAAATAATATAACCTAGTTTAAATATAAAAAATCTATAACTAAAATTTTGCTTACCATAAATATAAGGAACGGTTAATTATCGAGCGGTGAAAGAAGTGTAAGTAAATTGAAAAGTACATATTGATAAATTGTTATTCGAATATTGATATCGAAATGTTTACACTGAAAGAAATGGAGCATCGTAACAGCCTTTGACGAATGATCGAGCGAAAGAGGAAAAAAATACAAGATGGTATATGAATGGAACACGCGAAAAGTTGGATTGTAGCCAGCGAAAGCGAAGTATCTCTTGGAAATCGCCTTTTTATCTCTATGATGCGGTCTCAGTTTTTCTACGATTTCTTTTTTTCGTAGCTGAAAAAATGTCGAAATCCTTTCGATTATCCTTCCATACCCATTTCTGTCGACGTATCTGTTCTATTTTTTGCTTTGCATGCACCATATCACCCGCTTTTGCTCTTCTCTTTCCATTCTGTATTTGCTTTTTGTAACGGAGACATTTATATGTTTTATATGTTAAGTTGATTATATGTTTTATTCTCTACATATAGAATTATTATTTTATTTTAAATTTTATTTTTCCTTTATAGCAATATTTATAGGTCAGTTGTTTATAGAGATGATAATTGATTACATTGGATTTTAAGGATTCTTTTAAAGATAATTTAGGTATGTTGATTGTACAGTGATGGGCAGTTTGAGTAATTGCCAACGAGCTTCTGGGCAACGATTGTACCCGGTGAAACAAAAAGAGAGCGATCTATAAATTTTGCATTTCAGAGATTTTAGAGTTTTGGTTTTGAAAATATGGTAATTTAGGAATTTCGAGATTTTGTAGTTTTGGCATTTGGAATTTGGGATTTTGGAATTTAGAATTTTGGAATTTTGGAATTTTGGAATTTTGGAATTTTTGGTTTTGTAAAGTGCGCTTTATAATGAAGGTATAATACCAAATTGTTATTATTAGGTACACCAACAGTAGTGAAAACGAATATTTTAATAAGAAGCATGGGTCCTGTGTCAGAATTGGATATGGTATGTTCAATACTAACATAATTATTATTTGTACACACTAATAATTACTAATTAATTGTATTCAAATAATTATTCGAATTTTACAAATTTAACTTTCTACATTTACCATTACAGGACTATTCAATGGACTGTTACTTCCGGCAATCATGGCGGGATTCTCGTTTGAGTTTTCTAGGCCCAATAAAATCGTTAAGTTTAAGCATCAAAATGTTGGAAAGAATTTGGAGGCCAGACACGTATTTTTATAATGGAAAACATAGTTATGTGCACACCATCACGGTACCCAATAAGTTATTAAGAATCTCCCAAGACGGGGATATTCTTTATTCAATGAGGTTATTATAATTTTAATCAAACACTGTGTAGATGAAAGTAGTACGCCATCTTGTTTTTTGAATATAAATCGCGAAATAATGATTTATGGTTTTAACAGAAACCTTGTATATTTCTTGTATACGCGTATATATAATTAATTGTAAGAACGATTTTCTAATTTCTTTTTAAAAAACAGACTTACTATAAAAGCAAAATGTCCAATGGAACTTAGGAATTTTCCCATGGATCGACAATCTTGTCCTCTCATTCTTGGAAGCTGTAAGTATTTTTCTACACTTAAATAAGTTTTAATTTTATTTAGTTTGAACTTTCTTTCCTATTACACTTTAATTTTACATTTTTAATTTCATCTGTTTTTATTCTAAAACATGCTGAAAACACGTGAAATTTTCATGCAAAATTTCTACTCTTCCTTTTTTGTTTTAAGATGCATATACTTCCGGTCAATTAGTTTACGAGTGGCAAGAAGGTTCTTCCGTAAATTTTGTTCCTGGAATGGCTCTTTCGCAGTTCGATTTAATGGGTTCACCGTACAGGAACTTAACTTTTGTCCGACGGGAGGGTGAATTTTCGGTTCTTCAGGTTTCCTTCAACTTGCAACGTCATACCGGTTATTTTCTCATTCAGGTAAATTAATTTACCCAATGAACTGTCTAATATTTTACTTTACTCAGTTTACTAACCTTACAATTTTATTAGGTTTATGTGCCCTGCGTTTTAATAGTAGTACTAAGTTGGGTCTCATTTTGGATCCACCGTGAGGCTACCAGTGATAGAGTTGGTTTAGGTAAATTTTTTTCTCAAACATTTTTTAGTAGATATGCTTTCGTTCAGTTACAAAATATCGGAAGAAAAGGATTTAAAATTTAACGTGATTTACGTACGTATATCTACTAAGAAGAGTATACCTATACATATATGATACTATAAAATATTTAATCAAAAGAAATTCCAAAATTAATACTTTCAATATAAAGTGCAATATTTTTGAACGTCTTTACAATACAATAAATTATTATTAACACTGATGAAAACTATGTACTCAATGTAATGCTTTAAAATTTTAGTCTTATGTTTTTAACAAAAAACAAACTAGAGTTCCTTGTTTTCACAAGATCATTTTAGGTACAACCACATTAAAACAAATGACTATGTTCTCTTAAATATGTTCTGCTCTTGGAAAGTCATAACAAATTTGCCACCCTTTATGAAAACTAATAATGCTGCACTCTCTTCAGAAACTTGTAATGAATATATTAACTTTGTATGCTCAAAGTTGTATGCTTTTTATGCAAAAAAATAGAAACATGTTTTATGACCAAAATATAAACATTAAAACCAATATTGAATTAATTTTTTTTTATTTATATTATAGGGTATTATAACCTTGTTAAACTTTAGGATCTGAAGTTTTAGATCCTTTTCTTTTATATCATATATTATATTAATGTAGTATATAGTGATGGATTATTTGAAATAAATAGTAATTCAGGTAATTCAGTATGCTATCTTTTCAGGTATAACCACTGTTTTAACATTATCCACTATTAGCCTTGACTCTAGAACTGATTTACCAAAGGTCCGTTATGCTACTGCTCTAGATTGGTTTTTGCTAATGAGTTTTGGATATTGCATTGCTACTCTTTTAGAATTTGCTGGTGTGCATTATTTTACCAAGGTATATCAACTTTAAACACTGTTCTAATGCTTCAATTATGTACACAAAGTATTAATTAAAATATAGCATGTTTTGATTCTCCATATTCAAATATTAAAAAGAATGAGAAGATATGGTCAGTATTAATAAAAGTATGTGAAGTAATACTAAAATTAAAGTTTTTGAATTTAAAAATTTGAAACTTCTGCATTTCATAATTTGAACATTTTTAAGTCCAGAAATAATTTTGTGCAGGTTGGCAGTGGTGAAATTCCTTTAGATGAAGAAGAGTTGGAAAAAGAAAGTGAAACTGATTTTCAAGATGGGTTTTGCAGTATCGTATCATGCAGTCCTCAAACTGTTCATCCAGAGACAATAATAGACATACATCGAAGAAGAAGTTCATTAATATGTGATGTTTATGGTATTAATGTAAGAATTTCAAAATTGTAGTTTGGTATTTAACTATCAACTTTTGTTAAATGAAAAAATTTTACCAATTAAATTAATATCTAATTTTTAATTATTTTTATTTTGAAATTTTATCTTTGTACTTAAAAATTTTGATTGTATCTTTAAATTTCGATTAATCTTTTATTTAAAATATTGTTAATAAAATTATCTTAAAAACTAATAATTAATTAGGAATCAGCATCTTACGGGAGAGAATCAATGACAGTTTCCGTTACCTCAAAACCGTCGACTATGGAAAGACAAACACAAACGGAAGTGTGGATACCAAAATGGCGGCAATTCCTTTATTGCCTTGCCGGAGATGAAGCATTTAGGTTAAACTATCTCACTACATATTCTCTGTTTATATCAATATTTTAACAAATTTTCTGTCCTTTTTAAATGTAGACGACGCAGACAAAAGGAAGCAGCTGGAAATTGCAGAAAACATGGAGAAAAAATTGCAAGACACATAAACAGTGTTTCTTATATCGACAAAGTAGCACGAATAGTATTTCCCGCCTCATTTGGATTTCTTAATGTTTGTTATTGGCTTATTTATGTTACTTATCAAGAAGAATTCAAATGGCAGGACCCACCACTTGGATCCATTTCTCAATAATTGGATTAAAATATCAAATGAGATAGAAATGTACATATGTAACTTAGATCGAACTGTTTAATGTATCAGTTATAATAAATTATTATTTTAAATGTTTGTAAATGACTTATGCTTCGTTATTAGCACCTTCAAGTTATCTATATCTTCGGGGTTACAGTTATATCATATAGTAAAAGTGTTCCAACAATTTCCTTATGAAGTTCCCTATTGCAATATGTTGCAATTTTAAGAACACTAGTCGTTCTAAAAATGCATCAATTTTTATTTGTTCGAAAGTTTGTTGGCGGAATTCCTCGATTTTCTCATAAAAACCGGCTGCGCAGTAGGTAACCGTTAGAGATAGACATGCGCAGTAAGTTTTCCACAAAGAGGCTTAACCCAGAAAGCTCGAATGAGGCACTTTCCACGATGACGTAATTAGTTTTTGAATTGGAGCACTATTAATTTTTCGAAAGTTTGTTGGCAAAAATCCGCAAATTTTTGGTGAAAACCGGCTGCGCAGTAGGTAACCGTTAGAGATAGACATGCGCAGTAAGTTTTCCACAAAGAGGCTTAACCCAGAAAGCTCGAATGAGGCACTTTCCACGATGACGTAATTAGTTTTTGAATTGAAGCACTTTTAATTTTTCGAAAGTTTGTTGGCGAAAATCCGCAAATTTTTGGTGAAAACCGGCTGCGCAGTAGGTAACCGTTAGAGATAGACATGCGCAGTAAGTTTTCCACAAAGAGGCTTTACCCAGAAAGCTCGAATGAGACACTTTCCACTATGACGTAATTAGTTTTTGAATTGGAGCACTTTTAATTTTTCGAAAGTTTGTTGGCGAAAATCCGCAAATTTTTGGTGAAAACCGGCTGCGCAGTAGGTAACCGTTAGAGATAAACATGCGCAGTAAGTTTTCCACAAAGAGGCTTAACCCAGAAAGCTCGAATGAGGCACTTTCCACGATGACGTAATTAGTTTTTGAATTGGAGCACTTTTAATTTTTCGAAAGTTTGTTGGCGAAAATCCGCAAATTTTTGGTGAAAACCGGCTGCGCAGTAGGTAACCGTTAGAGATAGACATGCGCAGTAAGTTTTCCACAAAGAGGCTTTACGCAGAAAGCTCGAATGAGACACTTTCCACTATGACGTAATTAGTTTTTGAATTGGAGCACTTTTAATTTTTCGAAAGTTTGTTGGCGAAAATCCGCAAATTTTTGGTGAAAACCGGCTGCGCAGTAGGTAACCGTTAGAGATAGACATGCGCAGTAAGTTTTCCACAAAGAGGCTTAACCCAGAAAGCTCGAATGAGGCACTTTCCACGATGACGTAATTAGTTTTTGAATTGGAGCACTTTTAATTTTTCGAAAGTTTGTTGGCGAAAATCCGCAAATTTTTGGTGAAAACCGGCTGCGCAGTAGGTAACCGTTAGAGATAGACATGCGCAGTAAGTTTTCCACAAAGAGGCTTTACCCAGAAAGCTCGAATCAGACACTTTCCACTATGACGTAATTAGTTTTTGAATTAGAGCACTTTTAATTTTTGGAAAGTTTGTTGGCGAAAATCCGCAAATTTTTGGTGAAAACCGGCTGCGCAGTAGGTAACCGTTAGAGATAGACATGCGCAGTAAGTTTTCCACAAAGAGGCTTAACCCAGAAAGCTCGAATGAGACACTTTCCACGATGACGTAATTAGTTTTTGAATTGGAGCACTTTTAATTTTTCGAAAGTTTGTTGGCGAAAATCCGCAAATTTTTGGTGAAAACCGGCTGCGCAGTAGGTAACCGTTAGAGATAGACATGCGCAGTAAGTTTTCCACAAAGAGGCTTAACATAGAAAGCTCGAATGAGACACTTTCCACTATGACGTAATTAGTTTTTGAATTGGAGCACTTTTAATTTTTGGAAAGTTTGTTGGCGAAAATCCGCAAATTTTTGGTGAAAACCGGCTGCGCAGTAGGTAACCGTTAGAGATAGACATGCGCAGTAAGTTTTCCACAAAGAGGCTTAATCCAGAAAGCTCGAATGAGGCACTTTCCACGATGACGTAATTAGTTTTTGAATTGGAGCACTATTAATTTTTCGAAAGTTTGTTGGCAAAAATCCGCAAATTTTTGGTGAAAACCGGCTGCGCAGTAGGTAACCGTTAGAGATAGACATGCGCAGTAAGTTTTCCACAAAGAGGCTTAACCCAGAAAGCTCGAATGAGGCACTTTCCACGATGACGTAATTAGTTTTTGAATTGAAGCACTTTTAATTTTTCGAAAGTTTGTTGGCGAAAATCCGCAAATTTTTGGTGAAAACCGGCTGCGCAGTAGGTAACCGTTAGAGATAGACATGCGCAGTAAGTTTTCCACAAAGAGGCTTTACCCAGAAAGCTCGAATGAGACACTTTCCACTATGACGTAATTAGTTTTTGAATTGGAGCACTTTTAATTTTTCGAAAGTTTGTTGGCGAAAATCCGCAAATTTTTGGTGAAAACCGGCTGCGCAGTAGGTAACCGTTAGAGATAAACATGCGCAGTAAGTTTTCCACAAAGAGGCTTAACCCAGAAAGCTCGAATGAGGCACTTTCCACGATGACGTAATTAGTTTTTGAATTGGAGCACTTTTAATTTTTCGAAAGTTTGTTGGCGAAAATCCGCAAATTTTTGGTGAAAACCGGCTGCGCAGTAGGTAACCGTTAGAGATAGACATGCGCAGTAAGTTTTCCACAAAGAGGCTTTACCCAGAAAGCTCGAATGAGACACTTTCCACTATGACGTAATTAGTTTTTGAATTGGAGCACTTTTAATTTTTGGAAAGTTTGTTGGCGAAAATCCGCAAATTTTTGGTGAAAACCGGCTGCGCAGTAGGTAACCGTTAGAGATAGACATGCGCAGTAAGTTTTCCACAAAGAGGCTTAACCCAGAAAGCTCGAATGAGGCACTTTCCACGATGACGTAATTAGTTTTTGAATTGGAGCACTTTTAATTTTTGGAAAGTTTGTTGGCGAAAATCCGCAAATTTTTGGTGAAAACCGGCTGCGCAGTAGGTAACCGTTAGAGATAGACATGCGCAGTAAGTTTTCCACAAAGAGGCTTAACCCAGAAAGCTCGAATGAGACACTTTCCACGATGACGTAATTAGTTTTTGAATTGGAGCACTTTTAATTTTTCGAAAGTTTGTTGGCGAAAATCCGCAAATTTTTGGTGAAAACCGGCTGCGCAGTAGGTAACCGTTAGAGATAGACATGCGCAGTAAGTTTTCCACAAAGAGGCTTAACCCAGAAAGCTCGAATGAGACACTTTCCACTATGACGTAATTAGTTTTTGAATTGGAGCACTTTTAATTTTTGGAAAGTTTGTTGGCGAAAATCCGCAAATTTTTGGTGAAAACCGGCTGCGCAGTAGGTAACCGTTAGAGATAGACATGCGCAGTAAGTTTTCCACAAAGAGGCTTAACCCAGAAAGCTCGAATGAGACACTTTCCACTATGACGTAATTAGTTTTTGAATTGGAGCACTTTTAATTTTTGGAAAGTTTGTTGGCGAAAATCCGCAAATTTTTGGTGAAAACCGGCTGCGCAGTAGGTAACCGTTAGTGATAGACATGCGCAGTAAGTTTTCCACAAAGAGGCTTAAGCGAGAAAGCTCGAATGAGACACTTTCCACGATGACGTAATTAGTTTTTGAATTGGAGCACTTTTAATTTTTCGAAAGTTTGTTGGCAAAAATCCGCAAATTTTTGGTGAAAACCGGCTGCGCAGTAGGTAACCGTTAGAGATAGACATGCGCAGTAAGTTTTCCACAAAGAGGCTTAGCCCAGAAAGCTCGAATGAGACACTTTCCACTATGACGTAATTAGTTTTTGAATTGGAGCACTTTTAATTTTTGGAAAGTTTGTTGGCGAAAATCCGCAAATTTTTGGTGAAGACCGGCTGCGCAGTAGGTAACCGTTAGTGATAGACATGCGCAGTAAGTTTTCCACAAAGAGGCTTAACCCTGAAAGCTCGAATGAGACACTTTCCACGATGACGTAATTAGTTTTTGAATTGGAGCACTTTTAATTTTTGGAAAGTTTGTTGGCGAAAATCCGCAAATTTTTGGTGAAAACCGGCTGCGCAGTAGGTAACCGTTAGAGATAGACATGCGCAGTAAGTTTTCCACAAAGAGGCTTTACCCAGAAAGCTCGAATGAGACACTTTCCACTATGACGTAATTAGTTTTTGAATTGGAGCACTTTTAATTTTTCGAAAGTTTGTTGGCGAAAATCCGCAAATTTTTGGTGAAAACCGGCTGCGCAGTAGGTAACCGTTAGAGATAGACATGCGCAGTAAGTTTTCCACAAAGAGGCTTAACCCAGAAAGCTCGAATGAGACACTTTCCACGATGACGTAATTAGTTTTTGAATTGGAGCACTTTTAATTTTTCGAAAGTTTGTTGGCAAAAATCCGCAAATTTTTGGTGAAAACCGGCTGCGCAGTAGGTAACCGTTAGAGATAGACATGCGCAGTAAGTTTTCCACAAAGAGGCTTAACCCAGAAAGCTCGAATGAGGCATTTTCCACTATGACGCAATTAGTTATTGCAAGGTCATTTTATGGACTAAAAATTGCAGCGCCATGGATCAGCAAAACAGTTGAACTAATCGAAAAAAATGCATGTTCGAATACAAATATAAGGAACTTATAAAAAGTGATATTTCGTAACTTTCACTACATATGATACTTCCTGAGACATTTTAAAGCAAATTTCTATTAATATTTGATGCATATTAACGGCTAATAAGCCAAAAAAATCGATATTTATTGAATTAGGTACAAAACGGTACAGGTGGCGCCATCTAGCGGTGAGCGGCGGAACTACAAAAATACAAAATTGCGATTTTCTCGAAAATTAGGTACTTTTCCGGAATTCTGAGATATACAAATTGTTCCTTATCGCCTACCGAATCGAACGAATACCATTATGACACGCTAGGACCATTAGAAAAGAAATTAGAAAAATATAGCATTTCATGGACCAAAAAATTGTCGTCCATCTAGCGGTGAAACTTGGAACTAACGAAATAGAAAATTGCGATTTTCTTGAAAACTAGGTACTTTTCCGGAATTCTGAGATATACAAATTGTTCCTTGTCGCCTACCGAATCGAACGAATACCATTATGACCCGCTAGGACCATTAGAAAAGAAATTAGAAAAATATAGCATTTCATGGACCAAAAAATTGTCGTCCATCTAGCGGTGAAACTTGGAACTAACGAAATAGAAAATTGCGATTTTCTCGAAAATTAGGTACTTTTTCGGAATTCTGAGATATACAAATTGTTCCTTATCGCCTACCGAATCGAACGAATACCATTATGACCCGCTAGGACCATTAGGGAGGAAAATAAAAAAAAGGTCATTTTATGGACAAAAATTGCAGCGCCATCTAGCGGCGAAACAGGCGAACTAACGAAATAGAAAATTGCGATTTTCTTGAAAACTAGGTACTTTTCCGGAATTCTGAGATATACAAATTGTTCCTTGTCGCCTACCGAATCGAACGAATACCATTATGACCCGCTAGGACCATTAGAAAAGAAATTAGAAAAATATCGATTAGTTCGCCTGTTTCGCCGCTAGATGGCGCTGCAATTTTTGTCCATAAAATGACCTTTTTTTTATTTTCCTCCCTAATGGTCCTAGCGGGTCATAATGGTATTCGTTCGATTCGGTAGGCGATAAGGAACAATTTGTATATCTCAGAATTCCGAAAAAGTACCTAATTTTCGAGAAAATCGCAATTTTCTATTTCGTTAGTTCCAAGTTTCACCGCTAGATGGACGACAATTTTTTGGTCCATAAAATGACCTTTTTTTTATTTTCCTCCCTAATGGTCCTAGCGGGTCATAATGGTATTCGTTCGATTCGGTAGGCGATAAGGAACAATTTGTATATCTCAGAATTCCGAAAAAGTACCTAATTTTCGAGAAAATCGCAATTTTCTATTTCGTTAGTTCCAAGTTTCACCGCCAGATGGACGACAATTTTTTGGTCCATGAAATGCTATATTTTTCTAATTTCTTTTCTAATGGTCCTAACGGGTCATAATGGTATTCCTTCGATTCGGTAGGCGACAAGGAACAATTTGTATATCTCAGAATTCCGGAAAAGTACCTAATTTTCAAGAAAATCGCAATTTTCTATTTCCTTAGTTCCAAGTTTCACCGCTAGATGGACGACAATTTTTTGGTCCATGAAATGCTATATTTTTCTAATTTCTTTTCTAATGGTCCTAGCGGGTCATAATGGTATTCGTTCGATTCGGTAGGCGACAAGGAACAATTTGTATATCTCAGAATTCCGGAAAAGTACCTAGTTTTCAAGAAAATCGCAATTTTCTATTTCGTTAGTTCCAAGTTTCACCGCTAGATGGACGACAATTTTTTGGTCCATGAAATGCTATATTTTTCTAATTTCTTTTCTAATGGTCCTAACGGGTCATAATGGTATTCGTACGATTCGGTAGGCGACAAGGAACAATTTGTATATCTCAGAATTCCGGAAAAGTACCTAATTTTCAAGAAAATCGCAATTTTCTATTTCGTTAGTTCCGCCGCTCACCGCTAGATGGACGGCAATTTTTTAGTCCATGAACAGCGCTATATTTGTATTTTCGAAAAATCGAGATTTTTGTGTATTTTTTAGAAGTACAGACGTAAACATCAGCTGTTTTGTTGCATTTTCATGTTTTGCTTTTTAAGCAAAATTTGCTTTTTTGCAATTTACTGCTTGACCGCTAGATGGTACAATTTTGAAGTGAAAAACGTTAAAATATAAATTTTAAAGTAAAGTACTTCCAAAGTTCAAGGAAACTACTTTACAATAAACTATCATCTTTCATATGTTTTTTACACGTTATAACGCGTTTGTACTTTTGTTTTGACTGTAAACTTAAATGTAAAATTCAATTATAAACAATTGCTGCAAATTATTATAAGCTATTGTGCATTACAATATTTTAATGCATAATTACTGTAATTAGTGTACTAATTATGTCTGTAGAACACAATAAAGCAACTTGATTTTGAAAGTAAGAAATTGCTTGCGAATATTAGTTATTGATTTCAAACATAGCTGTACCTCTTTCCCCATTTCTTTTAGACACTATTTTTCCATCCAAAGTAGATTTGTACTATCAGTAGAAATATGCTATCAGTCTTCTATTCTAGATGGGCTATCTAAAAATTGCGTAATAGCCACGTGTTTTTCCAGATCTAGTATCTATTTTTCTATGGATTGATGAGAAAATTGTTCTAGTGGTCACACTGTTACTAGGAACCGGCAGTGTGCAAAAAGACTGTTGTAGGGTATGTAAGAAAGAAACGCGCATTAAGTTATAATTTTGTGAAGAATCTAAACGACTATTATCCATGTGTATTAATCAAATAAATATGTTTCGTCAAGTAAGTTACAAAAGGAAGTATAACATAGAATGTACTAAAAATGTATCTACCGTTAAATGTATCTCTTCTAGGTTATATCCAGACTCTTACCAAATATTTCCACACCAAGAAGTATCCAAATGTGCACTGCCACTGATAATGTAAGATTGGAAAAGAGTAAGTAAGAAAATTGCACTGTTTTAAATATATTTATTCAGAATTTCTCAAAGGAAAATCATACATAATACATGCCATTCTTGTATTTTATTTTTTAAGTGTAACTCATTTCTTTTGTCTCCTTTGAACATATTAAATGTTTTAAATGTAATGTGCGGGTGTTTACTAATTATTATAGTTTAATTGTGTATTTTACGTTTTTTCAAGGGCTCTGTTATAATAATATTTCACTTTTTCATTGTTTTCCTCTTGATAGCAAACAAACATTGTGATTGTTTATTGTTATTTTTATTTTATAATGTGATTCAATTGTCTTGTAACTTTTACATTTTCTGAATAGTATTTTGTATTTCAAAACTTCTAATTAATTTTATGCTTATCTAAATAAGATTGAAATATCAAGATTTGTTGACTTAAGTATACGAAGCAAAGAAAATTAAAGAACATTTAGCACCAATTTTGGTTAAAATTTAAAACTCTCATTATTAGTTTGAAACATATTGAAACTTTGTTGTTTAACTTTTTCTTTTACAGCAATAAATCAGGTTACCTTATTGGGAAGAGTAGGCGTTGATCCACAAAGAAGGGGTAACCAGGAACATCCAGTTGTTGTATTTTCTCTTGCCACACATAATAATTACAAGTATCCAAATGGTATGTTATGTTAATAAATTTTATAATTTTCTATATAATTTAATATTGAAAATATAGATTTGCTTGTTTGAATGCAAAAAGGTTTTAAATTTGTTGTATTTAGTTAAGTTTATTAGTACAGTAATTAAAAGATGTTCCTATTTTCATAACGATTTGAAGAAAATATTTATATAATTAAGTATAAGAATATTTAATGTTCATAAAATTGTGACTAAAGTTTGTTCCAAAGTGAAGAAGACTGCATGCAAAGTTTGCTTATTTTACAAAAAATTTCAGGTGATTTTATGCAAAAGACTGAATGGCACAGAATATGTGTTTTCAAACCAAATTTGCGTGATGCAGTTTTCAGTTACTTGAAAAAAGGTCAGAGAGTATTAGTTTCTGGAAAAATCAGTTACGGAGAATTTAAAGACGAAGAAGGTGTTACGAAGCCGAGTACTGCTGTAATAGCAGATGAAGTAATATTCTTTCAATCACAACAACACTGATTTATAAAACTTGATATAGGTTATTATGTATATTTTTTTTTAAATAAAATATAAAAAATTTGGTGTATAAGTAACTTAGTTATCAAAAAATATATGTTTTTATTATTTTAAGAAAAGTTTCATAGACTCATTGAAAAGCATTTTTCGTGCTTTAGCATTATACTGATGACAACGTTTCTTTCTCCTTAGATTTCTGAACTTCTTTGTGACACTTTTAATGTTGCTCTTGAAGAGGAATAATAAATTGACTCAAAATTTACCTTAATAAGTAAATAAATCTCTATTTACACATTGCTAATTCATTTGCAATGAGTTATACAATGAACGATCCATATTTTCCTAAAATTGTACAAGTTTTATTTTATACAGAACCTTTAAAAAGAAAATGAAACATAAACTTTCTTAATAAATCGAACGAGTAGTCTGTAAATGCTAGAGAAAAGACAGTTTTTCTCAATAGCGTCGATATCGTTCAAAACTCTACGATGTGTACACATGTAAACGGTATATTTCTAAAGATATGTGATAACCCGAATTGAAATCGTAATCGAGATCAAAACGTGGTACTTTAAAGTAACACGTTCTTATTTTTCCTTAACCGTTGTCGGTGAACATAAATAGTACATTCACAAAATTATAAAGATGTTATGTATATCATTACGTATCAATAAATAAATTTCAAAATCTTAATAACTTTACGTGGTATTAATAATACAAATGTACGGCACATCGAAAGATTTTACTTCATTTTACGGTCTGAATTCGGGTTATTGCCTTTAAGAACACAATTTGTGTACGTATTGTTTTTTTCTTTTTTTTTTCTTATTCTTTTAAATATATTTATCATTAATATAAATCATTCTTTTACGAAACTATATACACGAAACAAAAGTTTTTCTATGCATCCGCATTTGTTACTATAAAAATTTCACGGAGATCACAGTATACAAATAGCCAAATACAATTGTTTTTTATTTCCATTTATAAATCTCTCGTTCTCTAATGCACTATTTATTTTCGCGGGTTTAATCTCTCTTTCGCTCACACGCATACGCACACATACATACACACGTGCATCATTCTCTCTTATTCTGTCACTGGTTTTTCCTATTCTTTTCTTCTTTCCTCGTCTCACAAATTCGTAACAATATTTCGTACTTTATGTCCGTCTTTTGTAGCGATTCCTTTGAAAAAATACGATCTTAAAACCTGTTTCTAATCGTACACACGCCTTCGGTCCCTAGTCACATTTTTTTTTTATCATTTTAATAGCCTAGGGTCCGTTGGCGAGGAATGTGAGCCACAATCGCATCGACAACGAACATAGAAATTTTGAATATAAATTTCTCTTCGGTAGTAAAATATATATATATATATATATATATAATATATATATATAATATATAGAGATTTATTTTATACATAAATTTATATTCATATATGTGTACGCATATATATGTATACATATGTATGTACCCATATGTATACATATATAACTCTGGCCCCAAATTCCATAAAACTCTTTCATATTTTTTTTTTGCTACTTAATAGAGTTCGTTATTATTAATTTTTCTTAATAGTTTATCAACTTATTTACAGGTGTCCGCGATTTAGGTATACGAACAATCCTTACAGTCGTTTTGACAGATCCAAAACGATGACACGCTTTTTCTTCTCCATTTATACAGATTACTCGACTATAAACGCATACATATATGTATATATGTAATTATCGACGATTAGATTGGCACAACTGAGTGGGTGCAACGGGAAACTAGTTTAAGTTTTATCAAATTCAAGTATTTACAGGATAGATCTTCCTTTCTTCTCGTACAAAAGTAGATCCTTTACAAGATTGAACTAACATTACCTTTTATATTACAGTAATTGTTTTTATAAACTTATGTAAAGTTCCTCTTTTAAATAAAAAAAAAATTCTTTCTTTCAATAAATTTGATCTCTCGTTAACAACTAAGCATATTTCACCACGGGCAATTTATCTTTGAGCTAAATTTTACATCACAGAATAACTTTGGAATAAAATACCTTTCGATCCGTTTCCCGAACACCGATTTGTACATTCGTCGATAACGACCCTATCCAAGCCTGTTCTTTTTTTCTCTCTCTCTCTCTAAATTAGTTCGTTGTAGAAGCGAGAAACGTTTCACACTCGCGCACGTGCGTTTACACGGAGGATGGAAAACAGATGGCGGAATATCCGCGAAACTTTTAGCTTCATCGAAGCGTCCTTCACAATTGCAACACGACAATTGGCTGCCGGTTTTTCGTAGGCGACCAATCATCTTACGATTCGAAGCGCGCGGAAATTAAACCGCGTTGATTATCCGATCGTTAAGTAGACTCAGAATCGGCAAAGAACTGGACATTGTTGAACATATTGTTGCGACCAACGTTCAAACGAGAATTTTTTAACGGTTCCGACCGCTACATTAGTGAATTTCTAAAAGCAAATCGGTACGTTACCGACCGAGCGAGGCAAGAAGATGTTCATTCTTCTTGACAGTTTTCGCAGGCTGATATCTTGTTGTTTTTCAGTCTTTTGTCATTACATTCGTCCCGGAAACGTCGATGACTCGGCAGCTTTCGATTAATTTTCTCACAAATCTTCTTACGTGAACGGTGATTCCGACAGCTGACTCGGAAACAGATCTCTTCGAACGTTTCTTACAAGCACGATCGTTGTCGTAAATGATCAGTGTGACAAGGACGTGCCGTAGCAAGGAATCCATTTTGTCAGTCGACAGAAATACGTAGCTGAATCAACGTTATGTCTCGCGTCACTTCTTCTCTTCCGACTCCTGATTAGTTTTTACCAGGTTATACGCGTGACTTCTATATTTTGCAGGTGGGTCGTGAAGAGGTAGTGGTTGTTGCGGTTGCGATTGCTGCTGCTGTGATTGTTGTTGTTGCTGTTGCTGCTGCTGTTCTGTAGATAGCTGACTCATGCTAGACATCGAGAGGTCTGTTGGCATATCGGTTTCCGGCTCGACGCCATTTCCGCCTTCTTCTTCCGGTTCTAATTTTATCCGCATTTGCTGACGCAGCAAAGATATGTTCTTTATGTTCTTCAGCTCTGTTGGGTTTCGCAGAAACCTGAACAAGAAAATTGTTCTGTTTTAAACCTCATTCTTCTTCCATTTATAGTGTATTGTAAAAAATCTTTGAGGTGCAACTATATTAATAAATTACTTGCATTCAAATCGAAGATGAGAATATTTATATTTATAAGAAAATGCACATTTTTTGTCGTTTTGATCGTAAATTAAAGGAAAAAAAAATAATAACGCAGAACTTACTGGTAACAATGTCGTTCTCCTTGAACCTTTCGTAAAATATTCACACGGTAATAGTATCGTAGAGCTCTGCTCATTTTATCGTAATTCATGGAAAGATGATTTTTCTGAATGCCCCAAAGTCTCGCGAGTCCTGGAGGATCGACGATTTTGAAAACACCCATTTCCCGATTCTTCCACGCGATGTAGTGTGTGTATCGTTGTGAAGGATCGTTTAATAATTGTTGAAGGAAATCCCACAGAAGTCTACCATCTGCAATAAAAGTAGAATTATTTTAGTATAAGGTATTGTTCAATTCAATTATAGATTAAGATTATGAAGATTATGAAAAAACGCTTACTGGTGTTAGGTTCTGGGGAATCGTTAGGGAAGAACTCTCTGGCAACGTTGGTAGTGTTCGTCCTGAAGGCACCGGGCGTCAAAGGCATCATCGGCTGCGTGAGGGTAGGGCTGAGCTGATCCTTAACGCAAACTTCGCTTAGCCTTTGGGCGGCGAGGGCTGTGGGCGTAGCTGGCGGGCTTCCGGTTGCCGCTTGTTGATTATCCTCGTCCGAATCGCTCTTGTAAACCTGGCTCTGATTGCTCTCCATGTGTCCCGGTGAACCTGCTTGGCTGTCCACGGACGGCGCCGGTGATAACGTCACCGAATTCGCGGACATTAACGAGGCCAAGTTTGCGGTGTACGAGTTCTCCGTCCATGTCGGTGTCGGTGGATGAGAATGGGGGCTAAGGGGATACGCGGACGGCCTCGTGGGCGTCACGGGACTACTGGGCAGATACCTTTGGAATTGGTTAAAGTCCCTAGCTAGCATCGACAGCACATTGTGCAACACGTCGCCCGCGCCCGGGCATCTTTCGCCCAGATCCGCTTTTGTCAGCAGGCAAAGCGCTTTGCCGTTCATTTGGAACATGTCCATGTCGAATTTGGGCAGGTCGAACTCTCGCTCCGCCCATCGCAGGAACGTCGCCACATCCTCGCGGGACCACAGCCTTGGATCCGAAGCTGTACAAAAAATATCTCTTATTAGTTTTCTTTGTTTCAGTGAAACATCTTTTTTTGTTATATGAGATATTAAAAATTAATTAACAAAATATTTCATAACAAAAGATTACTAAGACACAAAATCGCTAAGGGTCCTAAAAGACCCGAAAGACCGTCGCAGATTCAGAGTTCAATAAATAATTCATAATGTTTAAACAATGAAGTTACAAACTGAAAAGTTATAAACTACATAGTTCAATTCATAGTTTCATGTAATTAAATGATTTTTTAACTAATTAACTACTACTACTATTTGATAATTAATTCATAATTAAACTTCTTTAATTAGAGTCAAATTACGGTATTAATTAATAATTAACGAATACTTGAAGTAATTAAATTCATCTTAATGATTGAATTAAATTAGAATTGTCTGAATAATTTCCTAATTGAAAATTAGGAAAATTATTTTATCTCATAATTAAGGAGATTTTAATTATGTAAAAAGCACTTGTGGAATAAAATTGAAATAAGAAATAAAAAAAATATTTCAACTTAGAATGAAAGCAAACATTAACAGAAATGTAGAGAAAGAAATATATGAATAAATATTAATACGTTTATTATTATAATATTTCTCCTTTCTAACAAGTCTAAAATATCCGCACATAGCTTTCTAATATTGTAATAAAATTTTCGAAACTTGTACTGTAGATTTGAATTCACGCCTTCTGGCATGTGGCGCCATTTTCAGATCGCATGGCGCCAATTTCAGATCGCACGGCGCCAAATTCAAATCGCACAGCGCCAAACATAAATTGTACATTTCGAATCAAAATTTCTTTACATTAGATGACAACATTTCAATAAGAAATATAAAAGTAATTCTAATAATACTAATACAAAAATATATACTTAAAAAAAAGAAATATAGTATTTAACTAAGCTCAGAAAAGATTTAAGACTGTCGCATAGAAAGTGTTTGCTTTCATCACTGAAATTTAATAAATTGCAGGAGTTGAACTCACCAAGGCTTGTTGGCAAGTGCGTCTTGAAGTCTAGAAAGGGGCTGGGCGATGGATGAGAGGGTGGAAAATTCATGGCAGGGCTGTATCGCCAAAGTAACTCTGTGGGGCTGAAAGGCAATGATATACCCGGTGGTAGTCGAGACTCCATACCCGTCACTCCACCCCCGGCCGAAACCGGCGGCAATTGTGGCAACTGGATCGACGGCAACAATTTCATAACACGCCTTGTTTTGTGTCCTCTCTTTCCTGAAATCAGTAAAATACAATGTTCAATTTTCTCTATTAAAAGCGAATGGGTCTACGGAATTAACGACTCCGTAATCACAGCCGCGAAATTCAATTTGTAAATAATGGTGCATTTTAAACGAGCAACATGTCATATACAAGTTTTAATAATAAATGAATTTAATAATATTTTATGTCAATCAAATGTCGTTCGATGTACTTGTATAAATAGAACATGTATGTGACAACATGAAACATAAATATTATTTGCGAATAATACATAAGCAAATATTAAAATACGATTTAAATACTTATCATTATTTAAATCAATTGATTTCGACAAACAGTTGCATAACGCGAGTAAGCGTGTTAGATGAATGTAATCAATCGGGAATTCAGGACGGACATTTTTTAACTTAGAGGTCGTGACAAGCCAACGAAAGCAGGAAGTCGTGCCGGAAGTCGTAATCAATGCAAGAAATCGCTCGAGAATGATCTTCAGAACAAAAAATTGCCTTTTCAATCTTCGTTAGAATCTTTCCGAATGCACCCAACCGAATCTGCGTCTAGTATTTAAATCCAAATACATTTCTGACCAAAATAAAAAAGAATACCATATCTGATTCTATTTCACACTAAAAGATGATAGAACAATAAATTATCTGGAATGATAATCAAGAATGACTAAGCCTGCATTCTCTCAGGCAAAGACTCCACAAGTTTACAAATATTTGCCAGTGCATTATTTTATCACTATAGAGAAAGTACTAGAAACAATTTTCCACAATTTTCAACTTTTAGGAATCGGGGAAATAGGGATCTAGGGAAATAGAGATATAGGGATCTAGGGACATATGGATCTGAGGAAATAGAGATCTAGGGAAATATGGATCTAGGGAAATAGGGATCTAGGGAAATAGGGATCTGGGGAAATATGGATCTAGGGAAATAGTAATCTAGGGAAATATGGATGTGGGGAAATTGGGACCTAGGGAAATAGGAATCTTGAAAAATAGGGGTTCAGGGATCTAGTGATATATAGTAGAAATCTAAGATCCTAGATTCTAGGGATATAGTAACACAGGTATCTCGGCTTTTGTACTAGAAAAATGTATGCATATAGGGATATATAAATTTAAGAATATACGTCTTGATTTAACAACATACTTTTCTTGTATGGTATACGTATATTAAAAATTAAAGACAATTAGTTTTCCATTGTGAGCTGACTTAAGTTCTACTAATATGCATATGGTACCGTAGAAATTTTTTTTAATTACCGTCTATTGTAATGATGAAGTCTATTACGTGTACGGCTGAAAAACGTATTTGCGACGTATTTGTTGTTTTTGCAAATATATTTAAAGGAATTTCAGTAAAGCTGAATGACATAATTATATCTAGGGTGAGAAACAGAAGGCGTACCACAGGTGGAATATAAATTCCTATAGCGATAGACGCATACGAGGATGTAAATATAAACGTAAACAGACGCGAAACGAGTGTTTTAGCCGATCTTCGGTTTCCTTAATGTCAGAGGTTCGTTATTCCTTATTCATAGTTCTTACGTAACTAACGAGAACACATAAACGAAGCTACTACAATTTGGTCCGACATTAGCTATCCCACGCTTTGCAAGATTCGCTTATGAGCAAACTTTATCTTGACATTTAAATCAAACGGATAAATGCATACATAGCTTTTTCTATTTTCAGTGAAATATAATCGAACACGTATATAGATGTATATTTGGATTTTATTTTCATGAATTTTTAGTAACAATTCTTAGTAAATAATTCTAAATTAATGGTAACAATGTTAAAACTACTAAATATTATAACCATAAATTAATATAAATTAATTATTTAATTATAAACCTGTAAATTAATTATCTCAAATATAAATTAACGTACGAAATTATTTATTAACTATAAATTAATTATTTATTAAAATACTACAACAATAAATTTGACTAGAAACCTTTTAATTAAAAAATATTTTAGAGTAATTATATATTAATGGAATATTTTACAAAAAGTTCGGTGTACGCCATTTTAAAAATCGCGTCTCAGTGCATGAAGATAAATATGTTTAACGAAAGAAAAGCGTGAAACTCGAATTGAGCACGAATTCGTTTCGGTTTAAAGTAAAGGTAGAAGGCGGAAGATCCTTGAAGATGATTCAAGATTTATCGCAGAGGGAAGAGTCGATTCTCTTTTCTTCCGGGTACTCGAACGTTTCCTCTCTCCTTCTCTCTTTCTTTATCTTCACGGCAGTTTCAAATTTCTGTCGAGCTCCATTATGAAGCAATCTACTATTGATTTATCGATAACACGGGATACATCAACGATAAAACAAGCTGATTCACTACCGTTACAATACAAAGTATTAGCTACTAATTGACTAACCATTCGAGTAAAAAAGGTATTCCGCAATTGTGTTCGTTTGTGGAAAGTATTAAATGGTTTTAATAAAACATATTTACAGTTATAAATTGAAATACAGTTTGTCGCGATTTGACATTAAGTATTGCAATATGGCGTCTTATAGTGTATCTATGTTCATGGTTTTGATGGAAAATTACTATGGAGATATTTCATTAAAATTCTTATGTTTTCATTCATTGTTATAGAGACATTTATAATTCATATTTTATCATGAGTCAAATTTTATCATGAGTCAACTACGTCAGGTTAGGTATACAACTAACCTAATATTTTAAGATAACCCAAAATCAGTTTAGTGTCAATAATTTTATTAAAGATCTAAAATAATAATTTAATAACGTTATTGAAGATATGGTAACTGTAACACTATAACCTTTAAAATTGTTCATACCACAGTTATGGTGTCAGGTTAATTTTCTCAGTTCTTCGAGATCGTTGAAAGAAGTATCGTTCAGATGTCGCAATCTAAGAATAAGAGACGGTGCAACAGATTACATAATACCGGCTGTGCATCTATAGAGAACCGCAAAGAGTGAAGACTTTCTCCGATCTCGGTGCACTGTGTTTACCTCCTCTATAATTCACGTTACGCTCCAACTGCACAATGATTTATCGACCATGCACTCCGTAGATCAACGATTATATGGATTTCGATATTCCTGCGCTCGAGAGGGTTGTATCGATACTACACTAGTTATAACGCCACTGACGGCCATTAACGTAACTAAATGGGACTTGGGTGGGCCTCTAAACGTCTTCAAATGTCGACTGACTCATTTCAGAAATTAATACAATAATTTTTGAATTGTAATATAATTAGTTAATACACATATGTACTAATGTGTATGTATATGTAAATCTGACAGGTTTTAAATTTTATAATTTTCAAGTTTGAAGCTACCTATTAGTTTTTGTATTTAAAAATTTTTGAATTTATAAGTTTTACAACTTCCAATCTTCAAATTACTAAATTTATAAATTTTTAATTTCATGTTACCAAACTTCAAAATTTTGAAATTGTAAAATTGAATTTTGCAAATAATCCAATTTTTAATTGTCATAATACAAAGCTTTCCAAATTCAAAATTATCACTAAAAAGAACAAAGAAAAACGTAAGATATATTATGCAATAAAAGATAAAGAAACATTCAACATAATAAGTAAGGAAAACAAAGAAATTGAATGTAAAGGAAGCAAACAGAAAGCAAGGAAAAACAGATTATACCGAATGGAATTATATTAGCAATTTTTGTTTACGAGACAGTTACGGCATTGGGTTATCGGTCAGCGGTATGAATTTGACGTCATTACATCCTCTTTTAACACCGAGCAATATTATTACTTAATATGTTTCACCATTTTGCTAATTATATCAATTAAATATTCCAATTACGTTTAATTAAACGATATCTGAAATGTTACCAGACCTATTTTATAAAACATAACAAATTATAATAAATTACACCTCGTCAGAGTTTCTAATTAAAACAGTTAATATTGATATTTTAATAAAAAATTGATATTCAAGTTTAACATGTCATGTTCAATAATTGCAAATACTTGAAGTTTTATTTGCATCCAAAAAAATATTCAACTTATCGATGCATGACGCTATGGGTTTTAATAATTTTTTTTAAATTAAATGTTATGATGCATAACATAAAAAATAATAAAAATCGGCGAGAGCAGACTTCAACGACCATTAGAAAAATAAAATATCGTTTGAGTCATGCACGACTTAATTGACGCGATGCACTCATAAAAACATTAAAATTTAAAATATTATTGGAATATCAGTTTCCTTTATTTATTCGAGCACGCAATTATTGTTCCACTTTATATTTAACAGCAATACAAACTAAACGTTAGTTCCAGGATTTAAATGAACTATTGAAAATTTTCACCGCAAAATTCTAATAATAGGTTAAATTGTAATATTTCATATTAAATCAATAAACAAATCTTGTTATGTCACTTGATTGTCTCAGCAAAAAATTTGTCGATTTGAATTTTCCCGCCGTTTGAGGTCACGTCTGGTTTAGATCAATATGGCGGGATATTTTCCGATCGCTCCCTCGAGGATCACTAACCTTCACCGTTTAGCAGTGCCATCTAACTTCGACGATGGCGAAGGATCACAGTTTACAGTAAGTGGAGGGCGTTGATTTGTTTGTGTGCGTTGCTTCACCACTGACTGGCTATCTCGGCCCGCATCACTCTTTTCTGATTCTGTTTCTCTCTTTCCTTCTTTAATCCGTGGGGAGAACCGAGAAAGTACTTCCTCGTGAAGTGTCGGCGAGAGCATGACGTAAGCGGACACACGAGCATCGGGTTCACCGACCAACTCAAGGTCGCGAAAACTCGACTTTTCTACTTTTCCTCGATATTCTCCACGTTCTTCCTCGGTTAACATACATCAATTCTTTTCTATTCAATCACCTGTTGTGTTCAATTGATGGTGACTGCATCAGAACATGTATACCGGAACTTAGGATGCAACGATTTACATTTCAAGATTGACAGGTTGATATATCTCATATTCAGAGCTTCCAAGTTACCAAATTTTTAAATTTTTTAAATTTCAATTTGTCCAAATTCCTAAATTTATTAAACAATTCTAACAATTTATTTTAGTGCTCATAATTAATTTCTGTTATTTTTAAATTATTACTATTATACTATTATTAATTTGTAGTATTATATTATTATTAAAGTATTACTATTACACTATTATGCTATTATTAAATCACTACTATCATACTATTATCAAGTTATGCGTTTAATCTGTTCTAAATTTGGCCGAAGTAATTAAGATCGGTTAGAATTGAATTCAGCGATAAAATAAAAATATCAGAGAGAGAGAGAAAGAAAGATGGAGAGAAAGGGGGAGAAGAGAGAGGGGGAAGAGAAATAGCGTACGAACAGAGGGATAAAGGAGAGGGTCAGTGACACGTCGTCGAACAGAGGTTTATCAGACGAACGAGCAACCCACGTGGTTAGTGTTCTCCGCCCTCTTTTATACCCTCAATCGCTTCACGACTATGAACTGCTCCCGGAAAAAGCGATTGCAAACTGCTTCTTACATTTTATATCATTTTTCCACCACCATGAATTCATTAAAATAATTTTCACCTATCTTTTTCCTCGTACTACAATTCCTAAATAACACAATCTATTACGCTATCCTGAATCATAATTTTTTACTCATTTCACCCTAACTAAATTTAAATAGCACGTTATCTTAAATCATCTGAAATTGTACAAAATGTAAACGAATTGTTACAAGTCCAGTTCTAGTTGTTTCAGTTACAAATATTGATATAGTTTAAGTATTTATCGAAAACAAGAAAATGTTTTCTTAAAGAGATACGTGATGCGCATGCGCGTGGTACGTACAGCGCATGCGCAGTAGGAATATACGCGCTATGCTTTATTCGTGAAAACTTGTCACGAAGAATCATTATTAAAGAATTGATGTGAGTTTGCTGTTGACATATGTACAATATACACGTATAATGAAACGTTCGAATTTAATCAACGATATTTATCAAATATACTAACACTAGTTAATAGTTATTTTAATGCTTGCAATCGGCAAATATTTCTCACGAATTAATGCCAAATAGATAAAGAAAAATCCATTCTTTAAACCGCATGACCACTAGATTTTATAATGCTGGACTTTCATCTGCGGGGAATTAGGAAGGTGATAATATATCGCAGAAAATAATTAATATGTATCAAGAACTGATAGCAAGTGATAAATACTTGTGTATTAATGGTACATTTACTGAGCTTATAGCGAGTTGGTGGGGAGCGTGATAGGCTAGGATAGATGGCGATATAGAAAAATGAGACGTTATTTGATGAATTTTGATTGATGGATTTTTAAATTTATAAATTATTTATAATTTTGAAAAATTAAGAATTTGACAATGTGCAAATCTACAAATCTATTCAGTAATTCATAAATTAGTTAGTTATTAGTAATTCATTATAAGTGCAGAAATAAAAATCTGCTCCACGTGAACACTCGTAAACATAAACACACCATTCTTCCTCCCACAACATCGAATCTCGGTGACATAACTTTCGGCCACCCCATATATAAACGGAACAATAACAGGGTAACAAAACTCCGCGGCGATCAAAAGAGTCCTAAAAATCGAAACAACACGAAAGCTTGCGTCCACGAACAATAACCTCGTTCCGCTACTTTCGTCGTCTCGAAAACGGCGAAAAGATCGGTATCTTTCGAAAAATTTGCCTGCGACTTACAACTACCTGTTACTCGAAGAAAGAAAGAAAGAATGAAGGAAGGGCCCTGTAGGGTGAATGAGAATCTCTGCGGAGGTACAAAGAGAGCATCGAAGGCTCGGATGCACGTGCGTGCAACTAACGCCGACCGGAAGTCGATAAAAAGGCTGCTTCACCCTCGTCACTCGGCAGCAGCTCCTCCTCATGGGAACCAGCCTCTTTCTTCTCTGTTTATCCCTGCACGTTTCTTGTCTTGTCTTTTGCCGCGCGCCATTCCGCGTCCACCCTCTCCCCACGAGAAAAAGGTTTCTTTCAAGTGGCCCAGTAAACTTGAAAACCATCCTCCGAAGATGCACTTTACTCTCCAAAGGTATTCCTTTCTCCCGACATGTCTTTCTCGACGAAGAACATTCCTACTTCTCGCAACTCGACAGTTTATTTTAGTACTTCTTTTTGCTTCTTCGCTTCTTCTATGGTCTTAGTACGATTTGTACGCGTAATTATTGGCGAACGAAGAGAGGTCACGATCGTTGACACACCGATTTTATTCAAACTTTGGGCACTTGTGAAGTATGGTAAGAGTAATGATTTTGTAGGAGGAGAATGTGCAACTTCGAAAAATGGGGGAGTAATTCGTGTTTGAAGTTTGGGAGGAAAATTTTCAAATCGAATTTTCACTAACACAAAATTTATTTTAAAATCACTTTTCATTCTCATACAATTTCACATCACTGCCGTGTACATAATTTTTGCAGTATATAAGTCATCAGAAATTTGAATATCTAATTTTAATCGTAGCACAGTGCACGTTCCCCAGATTTGGGTCACGATTTCGTCCAGCGGTCATTCTGCGGTTGATTGATTGCACATTATAATTACAATAACGATGCATGATTGAAGCGGTTTATTTTGATACCATAATTGTACTGCGATGTGAAAAGTGAATAGTTTGGCAAGTTATCGAGCGAGTAGGAAGTCAGTGTTTATAAATACGAGATGGAGGAAGTACTGCAATAATACCAGTGGCGACCAGAGTCGATCGTTATTACCGTAATATCGAGCAGCCAAAATCGACCCACACGGAAGAGAGCTTCACTTATCGCTAAAATAATTCTCCTCAAATATCTACTCAAACGTATTACATATACAGCGTGACTGACTTTAATAGGTCATATAAATTATTACTACTGAAGTTAATAATAAATATGATTTCAAAATTTCCTTATCGATATTAAATATACCTTGTAAAACTATATAATCCTTTTAGCTTATTTGATCATTTTATTTTAATTTCGCAATAAAAATAATTTAAATGGCACGCCTTGTAGGCCCGTGGACTTTAATATTAAATATCTTTGCAAATACTGTGTATTGCATAAAACGCTCAAATATGGGTCGATTTATTTTATCTCAAAATACACCAGAAAAAGTTTGATCAAAATCGGCGACGCCATAGTTGTGACCTTTTCTTATATGCGTCGCTCGATACGTAATGTAGCCGAATAATTACAAAGGCCACTATGTGCGCTTCAAATAGATGTAACAATTCATTAGAATCCCAAATGAAAAGATGTTCGTATAATATTACTTCAATAACTAATTTAATTACCATTATTCTAATTAAAAAATACAAAAATTACCCATTTAATTATCTGCTTAAAATGTTCATTAATCGTTTCATTTTCAGCGAATTTTTAAAATACAATACACGTATTGTAATATAAACACAATATAAATATTTGAGAAGATTGTCTAAATAATTAATGGAATCGATTAACGTTAATTCGAAAGAAAGTACACGATTAGTCAAGCAGGTATTATAACCGCGCATTAAATGCAATCAATTTGATCGGTAAACTTCAAATCACATATAATAGGCTATATTAATCAAGATAGTATTATAGTATTCAGCGAGGGAAAGCTGAGTTCTGGACCGAAAGATCTGCGGCGTAGATAAGGGGCTGAAGGGAAGAAACCAAAAGAAGAAAAAAAGCAAAGGAAAGTAAGTATAATACGTGGAAGAGAAAGGAACATCGTCTCCTTGAATTCGATTCGTCATAATAGTCGAGGAATGTTGCAATCTACACTCGAAGAGCGTTGCACGCTTTCTTAGGAAAAACAACGTACGAGAAAAAAGCTTCTTGGGGGATTTAAATATTTCACACATTATAAAAATATAAAATCTATTCGTGTTTTCTAAAAATAACAGGTACAATTGAATTTTTCCCCTAGGTAATTGATCTCAATAAAATGATCTGTCAAAAGTTAAACAAACTTTCCAAGACGAAGAGGCAGGAGGAAAATATCAGACGAAAAATGAGGGTAAGTGCCTGATCGAACATCAGCGAAGATATTTTAAACGTGACTTCCTCTTCGAGTTTTCCTCGAAAGAGGGGAACCGGATGCCATCTATCGCGACCGTCTTGCTTCCTTTTGCTCTCTCTGGGAATTAACCGGACGAACGAGAAAGAAGGAATACCTCTCGTCAGACAGCTTACCAAGAAACAGAGAAACGGAAAAGGAAGCAAGAGACAAGAAAAAGGAGATGAGAGAAGCGAAGAAGATCGAACCGAGTAAAGTATTCGTTCCTTTCGAAAAGAGAAAGAGGGGTTCAGGCGACATCGGAGAGAAAGAGACGTCCAAGGTCCGCACTTCCGGTCCGGATACAGACCGGTTCTCCTCTCTGTAAAGAGAGAAAGAAAGAGAGGCACAGACGGACACATTTTCTGGAATGCTGCTCGTTACGGGATTCGCTTTTTTCTCCTTCAGACGTACATGTTAGATTTTTTATTCCGTCTTGTGTTACTTCAAATGAATTTTTACCTAAGCGTCATTTAAACGATCTGTATAAAGATCAACAAATTGGAAAAAGCTTTACGCACAAGCTTCAAGGTTTTCAACTCTGAATTTACGACACTGAAAGGAAGTCAGTGCATGTATTTTAAACGGCCTCCTTAAAAGTGTAAGCTTAATACCTAACCTAATATAAGACATCCAATTGTTTTATTTTGTCATTTTAATTAAAATAATAATTTGAAGTGACTTGTAGCTTCACAGTTCTGCAGTAAAAAATTAATTATGAAAACAAACTGAATAGATAACTTCTCTTTCACATATATTTCTTGAAATAAGAGTTTAAATTATTTGAATTGGTGGAAAATTGTTATAATTACAGTTCTAATTGTTTAAATTCAAAATATCACTAAAGTTGAAATATTTATTAACGAAAAAAGTAAGAAACTGTCTTCTGAAATAAAGTACAACGTACATATTCGTAACGCGCACGCGCGGTGTACTATGCGCATGCGCATTACGTATCTCGGTTAAACAGAACATTTTCGATATATTTCGATATTTTATGATACCAAAAGTAGTATACAGAGAGCGCCACATAATTATCTTCTTTAGTTGTGACATTTAACCTTTCATTGCGATTATATCTCATAAAATAATATATGTAATAGACAATTCTTGCTACTTGTTAAATGTAAATAAATTATATAATTAAAATTATTAAATATATTTCTTTTCATTTTGGATTGATATAATGTCGCAAACTAACAGAGTTTAATCTATTGGTGAGTTATAATACAGATATTTATCTATTGTTATTTTTCACTATCATTTGTTTTACAATAAAACTAAAAATATATAACTACAACAAATGGAATTGACAATTCGATCTTACGTAAAATCCTTATATAAAATAACGACTGTATATACAGTTTTTTATTATACAATTGCATAGGTTATTCTCTTTTTATTTTAACCAAAAAAATGTGCGAAGTTGCATAGAATCAGAGGCGAATGGTGTAATGGTGGTCAGCAGGCAATGGTGGTCACTACTATTATTACAAAACGAAACCTCTAAAGCGTGCAACTGTTATATCCAACACTTTCCATTGCACCCCAAACCGATTTATTTATTTCATTTAATGTAACCAATGTTTTCTTGTTATTTCATTTTTACTAACGTCATTCGTGTATATTACATAGTATAAATGCTAACTTCAAAGTTTTCTTTGCAAATTACTTTCATTTAAATATATTATACTTCGACGCAGAAGGTTAATTCTTTTACGATAAAATGTCGTTTTGTTTATGCATTAGTAAAATAAAAACAACAAACCTTTGCTCGAAACGATTGAAACGTATGTACTTTTTAATATTTCATGATTTAAATTTTCTTTCATAGATGTATTATTTAAAAATAATGGTGTACGGTAGTGTGATATATACGGCGATATACGGAGATTCTCGGCTTAACTTAAAATTTCAATTTTTGCAATTCAAAATGATGAATCGGTCACAATTGTTAATTTATGAAAATCAGGAATCTTATTAACGAAGTTGAACGAACAATTGCAAACCTCTATAATGAAAATAATGAAAGAAGAAAAAAGAAAGATGGAAGAACTTTGCCAGTGGTTAGACGTCGACACCTCGTCCGCGATCTTAACGATCGATCGAGCCCTCCCTCGAGGCTCTGGAAAATTTTCCACCTCCCTTTCCACCCCGCTAGCATAGTGCTTCCTCCCTTACTTCCGGGTTCCCGGCTCTTCCGGCCGGAATTACGTTTCGAAAGGCTTTCTTCTCCCGCCCTCCCACCACCCTCCCCGCGCTATCCACTTCCTCTTCCTTCTACACCGTTTCTCCCCTTTAACCTCTTATCAGCTCCCTTTACTGCGATAGAAAATGGATGCAAAAATCTTTTTACTAAATATACATCATTACTTGTTTAAAAATTTTCTTTACTTACAAGCTTAAAAATTATTTAATATTTCTACCGTTTAATATTTCTTGCGGTTGTAATATAATTATAGTTAGGGACTAGGAAATTTAGAAACTTTTGAAGTTTCTAGATTTCTAAATATCAAAATTTACAAATTTCTGGACACACAAATCTCTAGATCTACAAATTTCTAGACTCGAAAATCACTAGATATATAAATCACCGGTTCCGAAAATCCCAAGATCTAGAAGTCCCTAGATCAAAAATCCCTAGACAGTATTATCACCAAATTCCTAAATCCCTAGATCCTTACATTTCAAAGTTACTAAATATAGCTACATCCTTAAATCACTAGATTCCCAAATTTCTATGCCTCAAAATTCTTGATCGATTCCCAAGTGACTACATCTTTAAAAGTCCCTAGAAATCAGGGAATCCCTTTTTTCTTTTCGGAAACAAAGAGATATCTTTTTTCTTGTCATATTTTACCGAAGGAAGTCAGATTTGCTTCCGACTGTACGTACAAACGCTGATTCGCGTCCGCGCATGCGCAAAACGCATACAAGTAAAGGTTAAGTTTGTGACGCGACGCGCTAAGCGTAGTAGCAGTTGCTTACACTCCTTTATCGTTATTCAGGAAGTTGCACGTTATCATTTACATAACACGTGAGCTTGAACAAAATCATGCATAATTCCTTCCTCCTTAGCGCAGCCGCGTTTACCACTTCTCTCTCTCTCTCTCTCTCTCTTTTTAGTTTCCCTTTTTCTTCCCCACTTCGGAAAAACGAACGACTTTTCGCCTACGTTCGCGTTCAATTTCTCGTACATTAGCCTCGAACAAATGCGTCTTTTATTCGCGCAACTTACATCGCGGCCTTTGCCTTGTTCTTTGTATCCGGAAGCACGTTATTCTTTCCAATTACAATTCATAGCTGTGCACTAACTTTGCACTATTTATGTAACCGAGATACCTTTATAGAGGTTATGATTTTGTTCTCTCAAATTGTGAATTATGTCCATCTGTGAATTATATTCGTTTGCAAATTATGAACGATTTCAGTTCTGTTTTACTGTGTGATTGATCGACTAATAGGGACTTCATTTTGACGTTCAATATGGAGGACTTTACGGTGATTATTTATTTATTATGTGAGTAAAATATGTGTACTGCTTGATACGAACGAATTATTACCGGTTCAATACGTAAAGATCACGGTTTCTAAAGTTATCTAAAGTGTAGCCAAAAAAGTTAAGAGAGTTACAGGAAGCGTTGCATAATATACAAAGTCGTGTATTAGACTGATCGTATTATATTTAGTATGTAATTTTCGACAGGTATGTGCGGAAAATGGCGGATATCTGACACTGAGATGTTACGTAAAGTTTGATTATTGATACAATTTTCTTTGTTAATAAATATTGATTAATTAATATTGATTAAATTTGAAAAATTAAAAATTCAGAAATACAAAAATTTGAAAAATTAAAAAACATAGAAAACTTGAAAGTTTAGAAATTAAAAGTCATCCACATATTTTAAATATTAAAAATATGTTCTTATATAAAAGAGAGGCTACGCTGCATTCCGGTATGCAAGTAAAAGGGGAATATAAATAGGGAGGCGGGGACACAGTTTCCATAAATCCTTCATATGGCTGGAGATTAAGAAGCAGAGAAGATAACGAGGTTATGTTAATTCCTTTTTTACATCTCGTATGGAATCCGCTTCCTCGATCGTGAAATTAATTAATTCGCGGAGTATACGAATTTATTTGGATGTGTTCATTTAGTGGTGCATAAATCGTGATGTAATAATTGAAGGAAAAGTGATATCCTTTAGACAAATTACTGAGCAACGTAGCTAAGTAATTTTATACGTGTTAAGTTTTATGTAATTATTGACGTGACTATTGAACACTTAGTTTATTACTACATTTACAGTAATAATTATTAATACATACACTTGTACATACAAATAATAATGAATGGGAAAATTATGTCAGTTCTTTTTATTATTTACAGTTTTATGTTGATTTTAATTAAATTTGATAGTTACTATAATATATCCCTATGTATAAATCCCTAGATCCATGTATCACCGCATATACAAATCCCTAGATTCTGGCATATCTATGTAAAAATCCCTAGATGCATGTATCGGTGTCTATAAAAATCCCTAGATTTCTGAGTCCCTATAACTAAAGGAAAGAAATATAGCTAGGATTTACTGAATGTAATGAAATAACTAGAATGTACATAGTTTTCAAAAGATATCTATATTTAAACAATTCATTAATATTAATTTCTATATTATTATATATATATTTTTTAAATAAATTAGAATAAATTAGTTTGTAAAATTTTGTTCCACGATTCCTGTGTCTTTATATCACTATATCCCTAGATTCTTATATTCATGGTAATAATTACATATTCATGTTGTAAGATAACATATTAAAAACTGAACAATTTCATGATAGTGCGACAACTCATACTGACAACATTAATTACATAGCATTGCCGGCGATGAAATGAGAAACGCGAGCCATAATTAATGCGAAATAATTGCATAATTAGTTATCTCGTGAGATAATATCAAAGCTACGTGATTTATATTGTCGCTTTCGTTCCTTAAACTGTTATAAAATTATTTTACTTAGTGTAACGTGATTTTATATTACGTGTATGTACATTAATATTGTACACTGTTTTATTGTAATAATAATAAAAATTATGGAGTCTAAAAAAATGTTGAAAATAATATTCAAACATTTTCTATGGAAGAATAAGCCGGTTTTCCTCTTTGGATCTCAATTAATTACTTTCCTGCTGGTATTCAATTACAACAGCAGGAAAATCCAACCATCATAACCTCGCTGACATATTTCTCTCTGCGACACGTTTCTCAGAAAGAAGTCTTATCGTTATTCTAAAATATCTTAACTGTCAGAAATTGCACAAGAATTTCTAGTTTTACCAAAGTTTGTGATATACTGGGTGTCATAACAAAATATTGGATATTAATTAAAAATTAGAATTAATCCATATAAATTTACATATTAAAAATTAGTGTAATGTACAATAAATTTTAATATTAAAAAGCATTATTAACCACTATAAATTTAAATATTAAAAATCAGTATTAACCACTGTAAGTTTAGAAATTAAAAATTAGTATTAATCACTATAAATTTGAACATTAAAAATCATTATAAATCACGTATACAACAGTTACAGTATGGTCACAAGTAAAGATATCCAAAATAATATCACCTTAACCCCTGTCCATCTTATTCGTTAAAATAAAAGATAAAAAGTCACGTACAAATTTCATCTGGCCACCCCGAATATTAATTTCAAGATAATCATGAGTAAACATTTTTAAAAATATTTTTTTACCATGATGATACGCAGAATTTCATTATATTGTCACGTGCTCGGCCGTATAAGAAAAAATGAAATAACGGAAAGGAAGTGTGTTTACAGTGTGCCTAAATTCGATAAACACGCTCGATGATAAGCCGCGTATAATTACAAGTTATCAGTTAGGACAATTTCTCGCAACGTTAAGCTATTCTTGAAAATCCTTGGTTGACTCAACGGTTTAACAATGAATCGGCCGTTTATTTTGAAAGTGGCATAAGTCACTTTTAAAAATTGAAAACTATATTTTTCCAACCTAATATGTCATTCCGTATATATTCTATCATTTGTATAAATTATTTTGTTGTATTTTACTAAATTTATTTATTTCTTCAATAATCCACTAAGTTTTTTTAACAAGGCAGATAAGTTCAAACGTTAACTCATAAACAAACTACAGTACAATTACTAATGTTAATATAAGTGCGAAATAAATGTGGGTATGATATGACCTATGAGAATATTTTGAAGACCGTATGGAGGTGTGTAATTTTAAGAATAAAATGAATGGGTAATTAAACCAAATCAAAAGTTAAAGAGTAAACTCTATTCCTAATACGGCCGATAGCGATCGTGACCATAATTCTAAGCGTTATTAATTTAGCCTGTAATTTGCTGAACTATGCGAGACAGGTTGTCGACAGCGAGTTAAAAAAAAATTCACATGACTCAGAACCTTAGTGTTTCAAATCATTTCCAAGATAGAATCATTATTTACGTCAACGCGTGATTTAAATTAAAAAGCGGCTGATTCAAAGAAACTTGAAAAACACTTATCCGTAGCGATTACGATATACATGTGTATAAAATTAACAATGCATAATTATACATGCAAAATCCCCAAAAATTAAGAAACCGTGATATGATATATTTATAAACATTTAAGACACGTTTATAATTTATAAAACAATCACAAACATGCAAAATCCCCTAAAAGTTATAAAAAATACAGTAATTTTAATGTTAGTCGTTAAAGATTAATTTTTGTTTATTTATCATCGTTTACAAAGTTTATAATATAACTATCAACATCAATCCCCAAAAGTCAATAAATCATACAGTAATCTTAATGTTAACTGTCAGAAACTATTTTGTTGTTTATACATCATAATTTCATATGTTTACAAAATTTGTAATATGAAACATGCAAACTTCCAGACAGTACATTTATCTTAATATTACGCAAATTCTTTTGTTCATTGATAAATTCTTTCAGTTTGTAATACAATCATGCAAACACTAAAAAGAAAATATAAAACGCGGTAATATTACTGTTAGTCGCTACGTTTGTAAACAAAAATTAAATTTTTGACGCAAGAGCTGGTATAACAAATCACAACATTTTTCAAATTTGCGCGCCAAGGACCACCATTTTCTACGCTCCGGATTAGAAACATTGCAGTGCACATAATAATTTCAAACAACCCAAACTCTGAAGTCTAGTCTAAGCTCTTACGTTCGCTGTCTACATTATATTCTTCCGTTAATTTAGAGACTTGTATACAAACCCTGTGTTTCATAACTCTTCCAAAACTGTACGTATTTTAAAGTTTCAAGAGAGACTTTGAGTGTCCAGACACCCAGGTGGTCCTCAGCGGGTTTAACCAAACATGAAACCATTATGAAATAACGGTTGTTACTGGATGTTTGGTAATGACCAAAAATAGTTGGTTACATCAGTCATTTAACACTCAAGAACCATGATAGGGTCACATTTGACCCTGTCAAAGTTAAACACACTTTCCTCGTTCGAAAATACATAATGGTTTGTTAGTCAAAAAAATTATTTGTTTTTCACAGGAACGAGCTTAATAAGTATTTTAAACGATAAATATAGTACACTGTTTAATTAATATGTAAAAATACTATAATATTTAATAAATATGTAAATACAAAAATGTACTTTAATACTTAATATATATCTAAAAATAAATACTACAGTACTTAGTAAAGTAAAAACTATATACTGCACTTAAACATATATACAACACTTAACATATAAATACCTACGTATATGTATAAAAAAAAAAATATGTTAAAATACTTCATAAACGGAATACTGTTTCATAAAACAGAACTACACTGCTTAATATATACATAAAAATAAGAATATACTACATAATAACTATGAAGAGATAAAATGAATATAAAAGATAAAAATATAAATATATAAAGATGAGAACAGTGTTACCGATTTCATAATAAAATGCTGCTCTATTTGAAAAACGTTGCGTACATGCGCGTCGAATCGAGAATCTTGTTTTGAAGTGGGTTAAAAACCGACGCGAAATGTGCGATGTATGTAGAATACATTCGAGAACCGTGGTAGTTAAAGGGTTAAAAACAGTATCGTATTGAAACGAAGCGTAACGCGGAAGTGCATGCAAGAAAGAAGACGCAGGAAATAAAGACAATAAAGTAGTTACCTCAATTGCGGCTTAGCCGATAAACCATCTGACGCGGCGTAATATCAGCGTTGGAGATCGGCTGGCAAGTAGAAACGAATCTGTACGGCGGTCATCGGGCAGAAATCCGCGCCCTAATACGTCGCGACTCCAGCCTGGCATCCACAGGTATCCTCGAGACACCGACCGACCACGTGTATCTTTTCTTCCGCCTCGAATCTCCTCTTTTCTCCGATTCTCTTCTTCATACGACCATATATTTATACATCCACTCCAAATACCTCGTAACGATCATGCATACTATCGTTCGTTTGATCTTCGCGCACAACGTACGTACTTAGCATCCGCGACGAACGTTTATAGTTTCCGATATCTCTCATGCGAGTATCATTCCGATATAACGAGAAAAGTCCAGAGGTATGGAAATATCCATGTGTGCACGCGTATATCACAGAGCCTATCTACAGTTGGCTAAGTGTGTATCACAGTATCGGCACCACTCGAATCACACTCCTGTCTCTCTCGTCGAAGTCTTATCGAAGACGGGGGGTTAATATGGTAGAGCAGACGGACTCGAGGAGGACGCGGAACACGAACGAAACGGATCTCCTTTCACCTCGGACACGATTCGATTTGTCCGGCTGGCCGTTGAAAGTCACCGGATAACGTCTCGACGAAACAGATCCACCCGGTGTCGGAGCTGGCGAACGACTGAGTCGCGAACCGCGATCTCCGCTGGAAGCTTGCCGCCACACCCCCCACTCCGCGCCCCCACGGAATAATGGCAGTGCGCATGCGCGCGGCTAACCGCGCCGTATTACGCGTTCGACGAACGGAGACAAATGGACCACCGGATCGTACGAGTTGAACGGGTCGAACGAGGACGGATAGATGGACGATTATACGGCGCGAACGGAAATAATCGAAGCGTTGTAATCGAGTGGGAAATACCGTGGAACGATGGAGGGGCGGCTTTACCGACTTCCTCGTAGCTTCCTCGTAATCGCGATTCTGACTGGCGACGCGACGCGGACCTGCTTCTCGCCGGGTTCAAATGTCTCCCCGAGGTCGAACCGTTCGCTACGTTTTTAAATACGTCCAGACTGCAGATGCGATTATCGATTATCGACACCTTATCGATACCTTATTGATATTTAACCACAGACGCGCATCATAAACCTATCATCTAATATACTTTTCATTGCTCTTCTCAGACTGAAGATGGTTATCGGTTATCGATACCTTATTGATATTTAGCCAAGGACGAGGCGCATGATAAACCTATCATTTAATATATTTTTCGTTACTCTTTTCAGTCGGGTTGGACCGAGGATGGATATAGATACCTTATTGATATTTATCTGTAATCGAGGTACATAATAAACCTATCATTTGTTATATTTTTCGTGACCTTTTTTAATCGGTTTGTTTGGATAATTTGTCGGTACCTTTATTGATATTTATGCATAGACAATGTACATAATAGTCTTATTATCTAATATATTTCTTGTTAACTTAACCATAGACGAGGTAACAGTTTTATTATTTAATATACTTTTCTAACTTTATATAATTAGTTGAGACTGGAGATATGACTATCGATTATCAGTACCTTAACGATACCTAATCGATAATTAACTATAGGTGAGGTAATAGATTGATAATAGTCTAAACATCGAATATATTTTTTTTAAATCATTTGAGGGTAGTGATGTGACAATCGATTATCGATATTTGGACGATAGATTATCGACATTTATCTATAGATGAAGTACAGAATAGATCTATTGTCTAAAGCACTTTTCTGTCCTAAAGCTCGATTAACAATTTCAACGATTTCAACGATATGTCGATAATATCGATAGTACGAACAAGGAGAGGATACATTGAATAGGAATGCAGGTGGTATGCAACGAGTATTAAATTTAACATTACACGTTCATAAGGTGATTGTATCATGATCTTTGTTATGAAATGTCTTTAAATATCAAATAAATGCAAATAACAATATCTCTTCAGCGATGAAATTTCAGAAAGGTTAACGGTATCAAAAAGAACATAAATTCTGAATATTCAAATTTGCAAATTAGAGGCGCGGGCATTTTGGAATTTTATTTCTTGGAAGTTTGGGGACTTGAGCTTGGAAATTTGAGAAAATGTGGAGATGGAAATTTGAAAATTTGGAATTTTTGGATTTTGGAATTTTGAAAATTGAGAAATTGGGAAAGTTAAAAATTTGGAGATTTGAAAATTTGGAATTTTGAAAATTTGGAAATGTGGAAAATAAAAAATTTGAAAACTGAAATTTGGAATTGAAAAATGTAGAAATTTGAAAACTTACAAAATTAAAGATTGGAAATTTTGTAATTTAAGGATTTGGAAATTCCCAGCCACTTCAATCACACCTGTTTCGATTCGCCTTATCGATATTTCAACAATATTCTCGATATATCGAGATATCGATAATTGCACCTAATATGGAGCACCTGACTAAAAGCTTCCTAAAAATAGTAACACATTTCCTTTCCAACGAATTAACGTCACAATATGCCGAAATTACTGGATATTTGCATATATTAACAGCTAATTATGCAATACTTTTAAGTGTCCTAAAATTATGATAAAAATATCCAGAACTCTTAAATTATAAAAATTGGACTTAATATGAAACGTGTTAAAAATATGTAAAAAGAAAGAACAAAAAATGTTTATTATGAAAAACGAATATTTATTTAATATTTATCTTGTAGAACATTTTTTACCTTCTACGTATCAAACACGTTCATACGTGTTGGACCCATTCTTTTGATTATTATCTCTATAATGTACTTAGAATGATAAAAGCATAATACTACATAATATTAAACAGGAATGTGTAGTCAATATGTACCTTTAACAGCAACAACATAACACTCAACGTGTTTTGTATCGCGTTCCCATTTCGTCACAAAAATAATTATTCCAAGAAGAAAATAAATTTAACGATAAATTATGCAGAGGTAATATTGCATAACTTACCTTCTCTAACAAATGATAAATATTTAACATACCTTTTATAGACTTTTGCACTATGAAACTGGAGTTTTAATATTAATATAATTTTCTGTTTATAACGAAATATCTTCCACGGTCACCGATTCTGCTACTTGTTTGCGGAGACGCGGTGCCATATTAGGCGCTGTTCCATATTAGGTGCAGTTGCCCTACGATCGTAAAGTGCGTAAAATGAACGCGTTAAAAGCGCAAGATAAATCAGTGGTGTAAGATCAACAGAAAGTATAAAATAAATCAAAAGTGCGAGATAAATGAAAACGTCAATAAGTGTAAATAAAGAAAAATTTAGCGAAATAAAGTCCTTTGACATGTAACGAAAACTAACCTCACTTTTAAACACGAGTATTTACCATCGGAACGAATAGGAATGATTTAACAGAATCGAGGTTTACAATTAATCGGAAGAATGAAACTGCGCATGAGTCACGAGAAGCGATAACAAAGTGATAACGAAGTAATTCAAGGAAGAGTATCCGGCTTGGTTAGTAGAGAAAAAGTGTTAGTTTTTACAGACAAACAAGAATATGACGTTCCGGTAGAATTGTTAGATCATAAAAACCGTGTGGAAGTAATCGAATCGAATAATTCCGATAAGCCGATAAGAGATAACGAATCGATACCGTAATAATCTCCGAAAAATAATTTCTCTTTGTTTCCCGTTGATTGTCGCACGAAATCGTGCACGGATCTTTGTTTGTTCGGGCAATATTCATCGTTCCGCGATCACGAGCGTCTCTTCCTCGTTTTATTTCGATATAAGTGAATAATCTTTCTCCTTAACTGACGCAAACGATTAAAATGACCGGTGTGAATCTGTAGCCTGTTTTATTTCCTTATTCGAATTTGCATAAAGACGTCTTTACGGCCATCTTTCAGATACGTCGAATCGACTAAGTATCTCGCATGCGTTGTTTTATTACACATGCATGCATTATTTATATCGAACTGATAATGCGTTTTGTTACGTTTCTTGTAAATATATTATGTCATTATTATACTGTTATTATATTACAAAATTTAGTAATAATAAAGTAACAATGATTGGAAATAGGTTATAATTAAACTTTCATTTGATTTTCAAAGAATATTAGACAAATTGATTCGTAAGGACTGTTACTACGCGAAAGGCATACACGAAGTGGTCGCGATCGAACGCTCGTAGAAAAATCCAGCGTTCACTATCCAGTATATTGTTTTTACTGTTAGTCTATTTGAAATACTCACTGTTTCCCAACACAGTTCGTTTCTGCTTCAAGAGTTAGTTCCAGATAAATCAACAACAATAATTGTTAAGGTGGAAGTAATTGCAGATATACTGATAAGTTTATTCGATGTATACACGTGGCTTATAGCGCGCGAAGTGACGTGATCAACAAAATGAAGTTGTCGCTATGGAGTGTAAAACGGTGATGGTACAACCATGGGTTTACAAAATGATAGACTCGAGTGGTGGAGTAATGAGTTAAGAATAGAAATTTTTTTGTAAGATGTAGGGAAGCGAAAATTTTGAAAATGGCGCCAATTTGTATTTAATGATACTATCAAGTAGGGCAGTAAAGGTATAACCTAAATGCCATCTTCTGTTATGACTTAATACAAAACTGAACTGCTACAGTAAAAGTAATTATATAGACTAAGAAATAACAATAATTGTAATAAAATGACAGCAAAATACCAATGCACCCGAGACAATAATCGGTTTAACGAAACAGGTGCACGGGGTGGCCCGTTTCTCCCCTTTCTTCGGTTTTCTTCCGCAAGAATCGGCAGGCGAGTTTGAAGAAGGATCCCATCGAAAACCGATGCAGGTAGCCCACATTTCTGGACGCCCACAAACCTGTTTTACCTGTTATATCCTGGCTGACTTATGAGTACCACCGATTCTTGTGCTCGGCCTTTTCCCCGTGTCGCTTTTTTCCCGTTTTCTCCACGATCTATTCTCGAACAGGGATGAAGGAAGGAAACGCCGAAACGCCTTATCGATCGAATCAGCTGATTCATCGCTAATCGTCCATTGTGCACAGCACATTTCACATCCGTTCTGTATTTTTGTTAGTCGTGGAAAATGATATATGCTCTTTCCAATGGAAAATGTGGGCGTTGTTTATTTAAATTTTAACGTGGAATTCTTTGCAGATGAAATTTGAGTGATGAAATTTCTTGAATTTTTGGAAGAGGTGGCAGATTTATTTGGGTTTAGAGAGGTTGTGATGTCACTGTAGAGGTTGATATATTCTTTGGAATTTATTTATTGATGTTTTGCGGTTTGTGATTTGTAAATATCATAAATTGAAGAATTAGGAAATTTTGAAATTTGGAATATTGGAATTTTGAAATTTTGGAATTTGAGAAATTTTGAATTTGAAAATTTTGGAATTTGGGGAATTTGAGAATTTTGGAATTTGGGGAATTTGAGAATTTTGAAATTTGGGGAATTTTGGAATTCGAGAAATTTGGGGAATTTTGGAATTCGAGAAATTTTGAATTTTTGAATTTTGGAATTTGGAAAATGAAATTTTGGAATTTGAGAATTTTGAAATTTTGCAATTTGGAAATGTAAGAATTTTCGAACATATCACTGCAAATTCAAAATTCAAGACTCAAAAAATGTTCAAATTTTGGAAATCAAAAATTGATGACCGTCATTCTAAACAATCCAATTCCTTACGAATTCGCCAAACATTATAAAAATCAAATAAACAAACCTATGAATTATACAAAAATGTAATATCCTACAAGACACAAAACAATTTAAAAAATAACAAAATCGTTCCGTTTAAATTCGCGAACCAATGTCTATCATCGAATAAAAAAGAAACTCGAATTGCATCAAAAAAAAAGAAGAAAGAAAAGAAAAATACATACAAGAGTGAATCAGTAAGAAAGAAATCGAGGAAAATGTTGACACAAGTTTAAGCGACAGATTGAAAGGTTGTTCGGTGGTGGGTGTATTGAAAGTTTTCCGTCGAAAAATATTGTGTCGGTGGTTCTTTTAGAACAAGATCCGTTGGAATTCGAGTTGAAGATTTCATAGGTCCCTGAGTAGGGTAGAAAGGAGCCGATAACTTTTCAGGCGGATCCTTTCTTCGATCGATCAGACGCAAGCGTAAGCAAGGAAGATCCGAGGAGTCCATTGTGGATCATCGTTCTTTCAGAAAGGAAGAAGAAAAAAAAAAAGATTTCGACCTCGAGCCTTGGCACATACCTCCACCATGATTAATGTTACGCCTCCTCGGGAATCTTTTCGGTGCTTGACAATCCCCCGGAAAATCCAGGTGGACCAACAACGTTGCCTTTTAACCCTGTGTCCTATTAAAAAAAAAATTCTCAAATTCTATATATCTAGAATTTCTAATCTTCTTCTCAAGTTCTCTAAATCTCGAATTTTAAGATTTCTAAATTTCCTCATTTTCATATTTCCACATTTTCAATTTCTAAATTTAAGATATTAAATTTTCAATTCCAACTTTCAGATTTATAAATTATCAAGGTGTGAAAACTAAAAACTTGCTTGTGATTTGAAATTTATTATCATAAAAAATTGTTCAGCTATTTAATTCACAGCTTTGTTTACTTCATGGCATTTAAAATTTTCTATTTAGTATTCTGTACGGTTTTGACATTTAACCGCAGGACATTTAAAGTGTTCGGAGGCTTAAGGGTGGTTCTAAAGAAAGGGTCATTTTATATTTAGTTATATGTAGGCGTTAAAAGTTTGTTCTTTATATGACAAAGTCATACAAAATATTTCAAAACTTGTTTGTGGAAAAAATACGTAATCAAATGTAAAAATAAATTGTTAATACAAAAATGGTAGAAGAGATTTCTTATAAAAGATATATAAAAATAAATAAATAAATATAGTAGTTTAATTTGATAGAAAAATTGTTATAATAATATACTACAGTAATACAGTACTTAATACTGTACTATAGTAATTCATATTAAAATGTAACAATTGTACCATACATACCAACTATAATAGAAGCATCACTATTAAATATAAAAAAAATCTAATCAAACACCGGTTTCAGAAAGTAAACTGCAGATGAACCGCACAAGCTGCATAAGCAACTTCAAAAAGTGTAATGAGATACAAAATTTTCTGAACATTTCGTAACCGTCCCATGCAAATACGAATTCAATACAAAATCCGAAACGACTCGAAAGAGACTGACGCCACGGTACAATCAGCGAACGTCAGACGGAATCGTTGTCTGCAAGGTTCCTGTTTTCTTTTTCTCTATTTTTTCCAAACAAAAAAAGACTCCTGTTATGAGTGTTGTCCGCGAGAAGCTGAAACCAGACCGATCAGAATTCCGAATATCTCGTTTTTAGAAAAGGAATTTGTTTTGTCGCGGTTACGTCAACGCGCTGAGCGAAGAAAGAAAGGGAGATCTTGCAGCCTCGAAGAATGCCACGTAATGATGCTGCACATCCGGGAGGACGACTGAAATGACGCCGATCCCCTCCACGCTTCGATACGTTCCCTTCTTCTTCTTCTTCTTCCTCTTCTTCTTCTTCCGTCTCTCTTGTTCGACCGTACCCTGTCTCGTTTTTCACCTCCGTATTTCATACTTCGTTTATGCCAATTATTTCGACTTTCCACCGCTCCTCGTACAGTCTACGGCAAATCTGCCCTCGCGGCGGAAAAATATGCCACTCGAGAGGGAACCTTTTGTTCCTTTATTCTTTTCGACTTTTTCGAATCCGAAGATTTTCAGACGTGTTCAAAATTTCGAAACGCAGCAATTTGGGAATCGTTAAATTTATCAATTAAAAAATTTGTAAATGTATAAAATTTATAAATTCATTGGTATAAAAATTTGAGAAGTAGCAGACTTGAAAACTCACAAATCAATACATCTATAATTTCGGAAATAGAAAAACTAAACATTTAATGTACATTAAAAATACCTGGTACCGGTACTACGGTAGTATCTAATAAAAATATACGTCACTCTAAAAATTTTCACATTCACATACGTGTCCTCATCATAAAGAATCCTCTGCACTATACACGAGCGTATGTACCACCATTTTGTGCACTCACCTTTTCCTTCTCCACCATTCCGTTCCCTTCATGTTTCTATTCAATTATCCCAGTCTCGTTTCCGCTTTTTCCGTCGTTTATTTTCCGCGTCTTTTCCTTCGCGATATTCGTGCTCCCGCGTTCTTGAACTTTGATTTTCCGTCGTTTTATCGGCCTCTGTTACTGCGTCTGTGGCTCGCGGTGTTGAAATTAGACGGAGGTGAGAGATGCAATGGCGTAATTGCACGAGAACGTGATGCGGAGATGAAGAAAGAGCAACCGGCGAAGAGAAAGAGAGCCGTGGATCAAACGAGGAACTTCGTGGATTTCATGACGAGTTTTCGCCATCGATTCCCATGCTTGTGTACCGTACAAACACAAATACGTGTCCTGGGAATTGCTAAGCGTTCAATTATTTGAATCCTTAGTCGCCAATCTTCGTTACTGACCTCTGCTGCTAATTGTAAAGTGGCTACACTTAAATTCTATTTTATTCATTTTTATTCTTCTTCAATTCAATTTTATCCATCACTACATGTGTCAACTGTTGCAAGTTATAATTCATAAACATTTAAATATGCAAGTTAAATAAAAATCGTTAAGTATGTACGAATATTTAAAAAAGTCAAGAAACTATTATTTCCGATAAATTTTCTATGCAATTGACGTCAGGGCAACGTGTAGATTAATCTAATTACGGAATATTATTTCCGGTAAACTATTTAAAGTGTATGCAAATTTATGTACCGATTACCCTGCATGAAAATTACATTTTCGTTGCGTTACGATAGAATTATAAATAATTTTTTAATGTATCAACATAATTACTATTTATTCTGTGAGAAATAAATACTACGGAGTATTTTCCGTGAACCGAGAAACCCATACCATAACCTATAATCGGCGATAGAACTTTTTGAACGACCTATTTGTTTCGCAACATAACCGTAACCTTTGCCTTCAATGCGAAAAGCATCGATCACGGCTTTTTCTCTCCCTGAATGTTCTTTTCCACGAGGCATTTCACTTTCTAACCTTTACAAAACGAATCGTACGAATGTAAAACAAAGCAGATGTGGCAACATAATGAATTTGTTTACGAAGCTCGATTGGCGCCAACATAAGGACAATATAATAGGTTGGTATATTTATATTGACTCGAACGCCATCTCTTGTAATGGCAAAAAACAAATAAACCATATTTATGAACCGCCTGAAAACGATATCTGTAACCTACCTAATTTACGGTTCATATGTCAATTTTACACACTTTATTATTTACGTACGAATTATTATTTAATCAATACTAACCATAATTTTCTACTTGAAGATTATTGAAAACATAAAGGATTTATGTACGTACTGATATTTTTCGATAGTGAAATATGCAGATCAAGATGACAGTGTTTCCTAACCTGTCAAGATTTTTCAAGTATATTTTCTGTTAGCTGTCATTCGGTAACCGTCAAAAATATATTTGCACATTTTAGAAGTAATTAATGTTGTATAAGATTTGAGTTACACATATTTGGTCGAATATTTTCTTTGTGGCTAACCAAATACATACTGAATTGGATAATCATCCTGCGGTAAAGTACGATGATGATGTTTCGAAACCTTCTCACTCTTTCTGATTCTCCCTTCCTCTCTCCTTTACTCTCTCCTTCTTCCTTGTAGTTTCCTCGCTGTCTCTTGGCCTTTCTTTCTGCGGTTTCCCGCGATTTCTAATTGGGCAACGCAATTTCCTTCCTCCGTCTCGCAGGAGGAATTCCTCGATTGCGTCAACATCTACGTAGATTACTAAACTTTTCTCTCTTCTCTCTTTCTTCCCCGTTCCTTTCTCTGTCATTCTTTCGCCAGATCGTGATTCGGTAGAAATATCCCCGGTCGAAACGTCCTTCGATGACTTATTTAATTATTTCTCGTGACGTGCATCCGTAATGTCGGACTCTAGTTTTAATTTCTAACGTCGGATTCTACTCTAGTTTGAAATTTCTAGGTTCCTTCTACGCGCTGTATTTAGTCAGACATTTTAAATTCTTCAAGAAAAAATTTATAAATTTTTGCACTTGAAAATTTTGAAATTTGCTGAAACTTTATGTAGTTATTTTTTAATTTGAAAGTATATTTTGGAAATTTATAGATTTATTAATCTGAACATTTGGAATTTTGTATATTACAGGTTTTCTGATTTTAATCTCTTTTTGGAGTGTACATTGATAAATTATAAAGGTTTGTTGATTTGGAAATTTTTATATCTGTAAAAGATTGTATATTTAAAAAATTTGAGAAGGTACACAATTTTCAAGTGTTTTGATTTTGAAAATTTCTAAATCTTTAAATGCGTCAATTGAAGAGTGTTTAAACTTTTAATATACAAATGAGAGTTTTTGTAATTTCGAAAGCATATAAATTTGAAAATTTCTAAAAGTTTAAAAATGTTTAAGGATTTTTAAATATGAGAAGTAATTTAATAGTAAAATATAACTAAACATATGTCATCAATCACTCAATAAATCCAAATTAATAGAGCTACGAAAAAGTCAAAATTTCCGTCCTTACAATTGAAACAAAAATAACCCTTATCTTTTTAGGAAGTATTATTTTTCGATAAATTGCAGATATGTTGTAACATTATTAACAATTATGTACAAGAAAAAAGGGGGAAGGCCATCGTAAATTATCTCTAAGATTGACGTCCGTATTTTTTTGAAAATTCTTAAGATATTTTATCAGTTTTAAGTACATAAAAATAATAATAATAAAATTTATTGCTATAGAAAATCAACTATCATTTCATAAATATTTAAATACACAAATATAGGGAAGTAAATGTTCATATCACAGTTTCGTTATTTTTAATAGTTCTCAAAGATTTTGAGTTCTTGTACGACAATTTTAAAAACCCTTATCAGTGCACCAAATCCACGGAAGTTGTATTTGTTATCAATTAAACGCGATCGTTTACAAAGCAAGATAAGATACAGCGAAGTAGAACGAGATAAAGGATCTGCATCTGAACGGTTTTTCGTAATTAAATGGGGAATTTTCTAACATGATAAGCAAAATTTAATTCGCTACATCGTCGTAAGTAAACAAGACTAATACCCCCATTCTCATAAATTTTCTAATATTACGTAATATTTAATTATTATAACTTAAGGTTTAATTGGATTATTAAATTTTATTGAAAATCATGTACTCGAATTTTTATATTCGTGAATTTCTCAATTTTAAAATTCCCTAGTGTTAACTCCCCAAATTTTGAAACTCCCTAGAAATCAATTACAATAATTTTCAAATTCCCTAGTATTAAAATTCTCTAATTTCCATATTCCCTAGTGCTTAAATTCCCAAATTAAAGTGTTTGCAAATTGCCCGGTACTGAAATTCCCAAATTAAGAAATTCCCTAGTACTGAAATTTCCAAAATTCCCTAGTACTCAAATTCCCAACTTCCCGAATTGAAAAACTCTCGAAACCCAACACTCCACAAAGATCTGCTGCAACGACCCTCCGTATAACCAAGTGCTTAAATCTTATCAGCCTTTTATTTCCAAATCGACCCGATAATGAATACAACAACCACATAAACATCTGATAAAAATTCGAACGATGCACCCGAATGAAGGTTAGAAGATGGCGTCGATCGTTCGTTTCGAACCGAACGAAATAATTTAATCGGTTCGCAAATGATGTTTGACCGATGAGTTCGGTGGTCGAAGAAGCAGCATGGTGGGGCGAAGGGGGCAGATAATTCTCGAATAGCCGCAATCGATCGAATCAGATTTGGTTGCGGACACGCGACTAGAATATCTCTGCCCCGTGATTCGAATGTCCTGCATAATTGAGTGCATTTCTCGGCCACGCGGATTCTGTTTTGCGTTGACACGGATTCCGTCTCTGCCCGATAATCGTGCGAACGACACGCACTTACGTTTCATGCATAAAAAATAAGCCCCTCTACGATATTAGGGTTAGATCAGTGCAACGACGGTCAACGAGCGATTACACCGGATGGCCATTTTACTACACTCGAGAAACTTCTTAACGTGCGACTTTAATTTAGTTTAGCAACGTTATCTATACTTGATATATTTTAGAACTGAAAACTAGTAAATCCTACGATATTACACTATACGATAATGGATTTCGCAAGATTTTACGAAAACGTCACTGGAACGTCACCAATAATCTGGAAGGAAACGATAAAACTGTTACAAAAATATCCCAATCGTTTAATTTTTGATATCGGAGATATTCTCTATCGTTCCGATTCAATAATTAATCAAACTGACCCAAGATCGAGTCCGATTAGTCAATTTATTATTCGTTTATCTATTAAGGTGTATCGACCCGATAATTGTATCCGTCTGTCCGATAAAATTTCGTACAAGAACAGCCAAACATCTCTAATCGCTTACGATGAAAAGATGTGATTGTAGACAAAGATCGATCACTTCACAAGAGTTTGGTAAGCTTCAGAGATATCGAGTATGTACTTACGCACGTAGTAGATGAAAATGTGGAGACCTTTAAGGCGGACATAAAAGAGATTAGGGATATAAGAGCTAATTAACAGCCAAATATGTTTAATCAATCACTCAAAATGTTTATCAAAATTCTTACATTCTTCCTGTGTTGTACACTTAATACTGTACGTATCAAAACAGTCAAAATGACCATTTAACTTCCTTATTTTAATTTCAACAAACAAATCAGTATTAAATTTTAGCAAGATATAACAAATTTTATAAATTTTACAGCCTCAAAGTATTTTTCTGACAGAAAGTACGTAATGCGCATGCGCTATGTACAGTACACGCATGCGCTGTATATATTACGCGCATGTGCTATACGCACTATACGCATGCGCTGTATGCACTACGTGCGTGCGGAATGACAATAAATACGCTGCGTTAAATACTTTAACTTGAGCAATATTTAAAACTAAAGCAATTAGAACAGTATTTGTATCAATTACCTAGTATACGAGCAATTAAAACAATCATCACTTTAAGAGATACAGTGATCTGAAAATGTAAATGTTTTATGCCACATTAACTTACGAATGTCATATTTTTAAAATCGTTTAAGTCACACCTTGTTCAATTCTAAACAAGATTGAAAGAAGAATGAAGAAATTCTATTTCAAACGACATGTTATTAAACAAATACAAAACTATTACAATGCCGAAAAGTTAACGCGTAATTGTATCTGATGGCTGACGAAAATCAGCGTGTAAGGAGAACGTTCGTTTTCAGCGCGAAAATGACAGTTCGGTTGCGTGAGGCGGCGAGAGGAGGTTAGGGTTAAGATTGGGCGAACAGGTTGAGACAAAGGATCGCAGTAGCGTACCGTTGTGGTGCAAGTGACGGAAGGGGAAAGCAAAGTAGAGACTAGAATCGAGTATTAATAGACTGTGGTGGCTGGAAGCCGGAACTGAAGAGCGCACCTCCTTCTAGTTGAGTCGCTCCGTTCGAGTTGTTCGAGTCGAGAGAGACGGATAAACAAAAAGAAAAAGGGACAGATCGAACGAGAGAGGGAGAGAGAGAGAGAGATGTTGGCTTATTTATAAACGCAAGATAAAGCGTGGCAGTGCCGTGAGAGGAAGCCGTTCGAGCGTGGCTCCCACGCTTCTAGATACGCATTACGTATGCGCCTTAGCCTTTCGACTCCTACATCGCGCAACCACCCAAATGGACAACCATGAACACCATCGTTATCCACAAATACCTACTGACATACCATCACTTTGTTCTACTGGACTTTAACCAGTTAACTGTGTCCGGCCGTGTACACCCGAAACTTTATTTTGCTGCGGTCTACCTTAACGAATTGCTCATTTTTTTGTCGAATAAAATGTTATTCTTCCTTGTTTCGCTTAACCTTTCCGGGTAAGATTTATGGTGGAGCATTTGCATTGCGTTCGACGCGTATACTCGTCGTTGCCTGATTTTAATTAGCCAGGGATTTTTGAAATTTAATTCTGACGAAAATTAATTGGTAATTGTTTGAGCAAGTTTATTATAAATTTGAAGGATTTGGAAAGGTAGTCATTACATCAAGGTGAACGTTATTTTAAAGATGGTATAGTATTATGGTTATTTTGATTTTTGGGATTTTAGAAGTTGGAGAATTTAGAAATTTGGGGATGTAATGAGGGATTAGAGGACTTACAAAATTTGAACTTTTTGGAATTTGCGATTGTGGAAAAATTTAGGAAATTCACAAAATTACAGTGAAATTTTAGAAATATGGAAATTTGACCATAAACAAATTACCATAACAATAAAATAAAACATTAGTACTTACAAGAAAGATGGTGTTACTCTTCAAGTGTTATTACACCAACAAAAAATATTATATAACTCATCTATCCGTATCTTGAACTGTTCAAGAACTTATACTGAAATATTCTGACCTCTTATTATTAGGTTATGTTTACACTAAACAAACACTTGTTCTCACTTCCTACGATATTCAATATTCCACTCGATATTTAATTAACCTCTTATTATTAGTTATATTTACACTAAACAAACACTCATTCTCATTCCCACAAATATTCCACTCGATACTCAATCTTCTTTTCGACACTTTATACTTCGTTCTGAAAAGACCGTGCATCTGTTCCTTTCGTGTAAACGTAACCTTAAACGCACTAAAAAGTAAGCGACGTAAACGTTGCGTTCTAAACGACCGTTAAATCTACCGATCTATAACGCGCACATAATTTAACGTTAATAATAAAATAAATAAACAAATAATAAAATAAAAGTGAATTTACACATTAATTATTTATCCTTACATTTCCATGTCCTAATAAAAATTGGGGGTTAGTGACCACAGCAGTCCATGATTTTCAATCGACCAATCTTCATAAAAACTAGCACAGATTTCGAGACGTTAATAAATTTTGTAAGTTAAAATAAGAAACTTGTAAAACGGACGTTAATCGCTTGGTTAGTTTTAGTGTTAAATGCCAACGAAAAGCTGCCGGTCGCGCAAAAGTGTAAATCAACGCATCGTTATGAGCGCCTCTAACGGACTCGTGTTCCCAACGTTCGCGAAAAAAAAGAACTATGCATACGCTGAGAAATACAACTTATAGATAATACGTAATACCGTACCGTTGCAACCGGTACTTTATAACTCAAGACTCGTTTCCAACTCGCGTTTCCCGCATTTCGCGTCGTAAGAGTAACGTGTACTATTTTCTAGATAAGCAACGGTGTATCGGATACTCTTATTTTTTCCATTTGAAATTCCATTCAGGAATTCCGTGCGAATTAACGAATTCAATTTCCTGTTACGTTTTTTTTTTTAGGCTGCGATAGAGGGACAAGTATTGGCATTTTAATCGCGTTAAATGAACACTTTTAAAGTTAAGATAAAGAAAAATAAATGAATACCAAAGTATTAAATGGGAAATCTGAAACTAGAAAGATCGATGTTCGCTTAGAATATCGACGGCTATGTTGAAACAAAATGTGTGTGCTTTTATATATAGGGTGTTCCATTTTCGTATAACTACCAGAATATTCTATAAATAAAAATAAGAAAAAATGTTTATACGAACACGGCTCTCGAACGATTGCATGCCTCTTAATGTTCTGAAAGAATGTCTTGTTGATTCAGATATTAATTTATTATATAACGGCTCTATTTCCTCTTTCACAGCTCAGCACGTTCTATCGTTATCGTCGGAAGCGATTGAATATAAAATTAGGGATACGTTTGGCCGAGGAAGATGCAAGAATCCAAGATTCTTTATGGACTTTGTTGGCAATTGGCCGAAAGTTCGGAGGAGAAGAGAGGAAGAAAGTCGGGCATAGGATTTCCTCGGAATCAGAGGAAGAGGTCGAGCTGACGGATACCCGAGCGAAAATAGAGTCGACCTCGCATAGACGTGTCTCTAGACACAAGGATAGACGCTAGGAATTCGAGTTCTTCCGTAACACGTTCTCGCAACAATCGATATAAATACAGCGAAATACCAAATCGATATTATAACCGGTAAACGATCATTTTATACTCTTGCGTGGTACGACGTATGAGGTGTTTTCGAAATGGCATAACCTCAAAGAGGATGAGTCCAGATGACAAATAAGCAAAAATATAGAATACAGTTTGTGCATTTAAATTTGCAAATTTTTGCATTTTAAGATTGGAATGGATTCAAACTGGAACTATTTAGAATTATAAATTTTTGAATTTTTGGAAAAATTGGGACTTTAGTTATTAAAATTGTAGTAGAAAATTTTATTTATGCACTTACACATTTTTTTGTTTGTTAGTATACAGTTATGTTATTTATACTTACATTATGATATTACACTATTTATGCTTACGCTATTATGATATTATACTTCTTATACTATTATGGTATATTTATACTTATACTTTATTATATTATATTATTATATAAATTTACTTTATTATATTATTATAATAGTTTTAAAATTGTATACAAAAATTTAGAAAATAGAATTTATCCCACTATACTAGTACACTATCAAAATTTCCACCACTGCATTCTCATACCATTTCCACATACCTCCACAACAAACTAATCACGCAAAAGATTCTTTCTGCACTCATAAAACTTAATTCCAACATTCTTCACTCTCGTAAATGACATAACCTCTAAATCGTAGTAATAAGGTATGCGTAATTTTAAAAGGTATTAAAAGTTGTATCTCCATGATCGAGGAAGGAACATCGAAAAGGTTGGGAACCGAGGAGATGGAGGAAGAGGAGAACGAGCGGAACTGAGGTCCGCGGAGCTTCCTTTCCTTCGGACATGCCTCGCTGCTTCTTCGTCCTATCCCACAGATTACGAACAACTTTGCTCTCTTTCTGTCTTCCCTCTACTATCTCTGTTATCGCCGTTGTCTCTGTCCCGAATGCGACGATACAGTAACCACCACGATGCCGATCGCTATTACAACCGTCTCGGCCTCGAAAGTAGGAACTACGTTCGACGCACCTACTTCCTGGACGACTATCGCTAACACGCTCCTACAAAGAGAAGCGGCGTTCATCGGGTTCTCTTTGTGAAAACGATTTATGCAAGAATTTCTTATCACGTGCTTGCTAGTGTACGTATATACTTGTAGCTTTTGATTTTCAGCGGATCGAGTATGGTTGTAGCATAGTGGAAATTAAGGATTTGAGGATTTTGAGATTTTGGGGTTTAGGGATTTGGGATATGGGGATTTTGGGGTTTAGGGATTTGGGATATGGGGATTTGACTCCTTGGGATTTGGGATATGGGGATCTGGAAATTGGGGAATTTGGAACTTAGGCATTGGAGATTGGGGATTTGAGGATTTGGGGATTAGGGATATGGGAATTGGGGATTTGGGAATTGGGGATTTGGGATATGGGGATTTGGGATATGGGGATTTGGGATATGGGGATTTGGGATATGGGGATTTGGGATATGGGGATTTGGGATATGGGGATTTGGGACATGGGGATTTGGGATATGGGGATTTGGGACATGGGGATTTGGGATATGGGGATTTGGGATATGGGGCTTTGGGATATGGGGGTTTGGGATATGGGGATTTGGAATATGGGGGTTTGGGATATGGGGATTTGGGATATGAAGATTTGGGAATTTGGAAATTTGGGACTTAGGCATTGTAGATTGGGGATTTGTGTACTTTGGATATAGGGATTTTATAATTGGGGAATGGGGTATTTGGAAATTTGACGATTTAGGGATAGTGGAATTTGTGGATTTGAGGATGTAGATGTTGGAACTTAGAAACCTGGAAGTTGGAGAAGTGCGGATTTGAGCATTGGAGATTTGTAATGTGGAGAACCATTGACATTACCATTGGTGAGTTGGGCATCGGTGACTTGGGCACCGGTGATGTGGGTATTGGTGACTTGGGAATGGGTGACGTGGGAATTGGTGATGTGGCAATTTGTGATTACAGAATTGGTGATTACGGAATTGACGATTACGGAATTGGTAATTACGGAATTGGTGATATGGTTATTTTTAGAATTGTAAACTGATGAATTTGTGTATGTCGACATTTTGAGATGTAAGGATTTTTTGTTAAGGATATGGAGATTTGGGAGTTTGGAAATTGGTAATTTGAGAATTTTGAAATATTGGAATTTGTACAATTTAGAAACGTGAAAGTTTGACGTTTTGGTGATTTAAAAATTTAAGAATTGAAATATTTGTAAATTAAGGATGTAATAATTTAGGGATCTGGGAATATGGAAATTTGTTAATTTCAGGTTTTGAAAATTTGGCAATTGGATTTTTGTAATTTTGGAGATACAGAAATATAGAAATTTGAGTATTTGGAAATTCACGAATTTAATTATTTGAGAACAAGAGGTCACGATTCAGAAATTTGCCAATATACAATTTTAAGTTTGTAATAAATTTCGAAATTTGAAAGACCACAAATTTACAAACCTACTAATTCTATAATTACTCGCTTTAAAAACTAATTTCACACTTTCCCAAGAACTCCCTTATCCGCAACAAATGCTACCGCAAAGTTCAAAAAGCGAAATATGTATCCCCAGTCCGCAACGTGTACACATATATCTACTGTTCTCTATCGAAAGTGTCTGCAGCACGTGGCTAAATAAACTGGTATCGATACATCGACAAGATACGGTACACCTATACTGCAGCTGTAAAAGCTTGATGATATAATCCAATCAAAATGTCTGTGCAGTTCATAAGTCGATCGGCTCCATTTTGTTTCAACGTCGAGCACTCTTCCCGTCCGAAAATTATTAACGCGTTCAAGTGAATCACCGTTGTTTATTTAATCGCGAAAAGCTACGGTTTGAACCGTACGAATCGGATTCATGATCAGCCACGACCTCCTCTCATCGAGTTCCTCTATTCTCAGTAATTAGATAACAGCAGGAAACCGCTGCGGGTTGCATAATATCGATGTTGCGCAATCGATACCTTCACCTTATGTGCGCCTTACGTCGTCTCGCCAAGAGTGAAAATCAGCACGAGAGTGTGCGTGCGACGGAAGAAGGAAAGGGAAGGGATACGCTGGAACGACGGAGAGAAACAAATGTTTCCAGAAAAACGTGCCGTTCGTTCTTAAAAAATTAAACGACGAAAGATAACGAATCACAACGGAAAGTTATCGCACAGTTTATGAATATTGCGACGAGCGATGCGAACACTGTAATTAGTGCATACCAGATTCGCAGGAGAGTGATTTAGAATCTATTAACTCCGTTAATAGATGCCCTGGAACAAAAACCACCCTGTACACCCTGTTTCTGATGTTTGAGATAAGTTTAGGTTAGTTCGAATTAAGTCTACGTTAGGTTTAGGTTACGATTAGTTCGTGTTTTATAATTAAATGGTTCTAAATTCAAGTCGAGTTAGATTTATTGCCGCAGTTGTCTAATAGCTGTCTGTATTATGGCCGCCATAATAAAATCCAATTGAAATTACCCTTAAACTCATTTAATTACTAGCCGGTTTGGGCCACTGTTAGTTTGAAGTGTTAGAAATTAATTTCTTGGTTATTGCTAAAAGCAAATCTATGGTAGATCTAAATTAATTGGCGTTGGAATACTTTCGAGTATAATTGAAAAAATAAGGTTATATCGATACTTGATATTAACGACAATGTCACTGGTTTATAGTAAGTTTGCGAGAAAGCGATTTACAATATTCCGACTCTATTTTCTTACATCTGCTTATTTTGCATTAGGGTAACAAGGAGTATAGCATAGTAAGTAACAGTTATAAGAACATGTGTAGATTTTTGTAAAAATGTTGAAAAGTGTACTTACATAGAGTTGCAATGCATTCTTGTAATATTTGGTTAAACATCCACCGATCTATCGATACGAATTCTAAACAAAGAAAACTGCACTTTATACACTGTTATGTATACGTTTACTGTATTATATTTATGTACACACGACTGCAAACGATATTATTGTTAACTGCGTATAACACGTCAAGGTGCAGCAAAAAGTAGATAACAAGTGGCGACACTCCATCATCAACAATTTTCGGCAAAGCCTGACCCGTGACATTGGTCAACGCGCGGGAAATTTAAATGCAATGAATTACATTTCACGTCAACCTCTAATAATTAGAAATCTGTCGTCAATTTTCTGTATGTTACTACTGTTACCTTTTGAAGTATTTACATTCATTTTAAAACGTTGAAAAAGAAAGGCATGTACTAAAATGATTAAAAAATATCTTTGAACATATATGTATTACAGAAATGATTATTACACGTAACCTGTAAAGAAACGACGAACTATTTATTACAAATTACCTGTGAACATGTTATCGGCAAGAACAAAATATTTACTCGTATCTATTATAAATTACAAATAAATAATAAATAAATATTTCCTTGAAATAAGTGACGAATAAATGACAGATGAACGTGTCGGTATTACGCATTGTTTGCCGATCGCCATATTGGACGCTGCGAACGTTTTTCGGAATACCGTATCCCCACTCCGTATCATTTAGTCATTCGTCATCGTGTCGTCTCTCGTACGTATTTTTCGGTGCAAATACGAGAAGAGAAATAAGGCAGTGGTAGACAGTGATATCCATGACAGTGTTAGGTAAACGAATATGTATGTAAGTGAATCGGTAACCGTTTGAAAAGCGATGATCGTCGCTCGATGACCGATATTCGATATCCGATATGTGCTGGGTGGTCGGTAGCCGAGTATATGAACGACTAGTATATCGTTCGGCCCAATTGCGATAGATTTCTTTAGAGGAGAAGGTTTCTAGCTTATTCTGGAGCAGTTTACCCACCATGACATCACCTATCACGCTCGCTCGAGCATGCCGCAACACTCTGCTGCCTACCTGCTTACTGCCTTTTTCAATCTTTTCCTTCCCCCTCCTGCTTTTTCACTCTTCTTCTTTTTCCCGGCTGATTTCTAATCTTTTCCGGACAACTATCGCTTCCTTTTCAACTATCAAACGATGCTTGAATAAATGTACACGACGGTGATTATGAAACTGGTTTAGCTTTATTTTTCATCCGTGATGTTTAAGGGTTAGCGTTTCAATTAACCTCAAAATGTTGCTGAAGTGATTCTGTGTTTCTGAAAGTGTCTCGTTTGATAACCTAAGTGATATAATGAAGGTTGATTATGAATATTTCTTACTAGCAGTTGAGTTTACAGTATTTATATCTGACTACATAATAGTATGTTTTTATGTGTCTGAAAGTGTTTATGATAACCTAATTGATATAAAAAGGGTTGTTTATTAATGTCTGTTATCAGTCGATTATATATAACTGACTGCATGATAGTATAATGGTTTTATATGTATGAAAGTGCTTAATTTAACCTAACCTAACTGATACAATAAAGGTTATTTATTAATGTTTGTTATTATCAATTGATTTTAAAATTTGAAATTTTTGGTATTTTTAATAAGTTGTAATTCTGAGATTTTTTAAATAAAAATTAAACTTTTGTTATAAATAAAAATTTTGGTAATTTAAGAAATTAATTTCAATTTTGAAACTTTGATGCATTGAAATACTTGAACGTGAACAATTTGTAAAATTGGGACTCTGGAATGCCGGAACATTAAAAGAAGCAAAAAGAAAACAAGATCATTTGATTGAAATCAACCCACGTAAGTAAACCTAACCAGTTAATCTAATTTACATAAACCTGTTTAATCTCCAACATCTTGATGCTATCATTATAATCCTATTTTTCATTTGTAATTCTACATTTATAAATCTACATTTTATCTACAGTTCCATAAAAATTCTATCTATATTTAACCTACAAGTTTATTTAAATTTTATCTAAAATTTTATATAAATTTCCTCTAAAATTCTGTTTAAATCAAACCTAACATTTTATCTAAATTTATAGCTAAAATATTATACAAATTTCATCTTAAATGCTAACTAAATTTTACAAAAAATTTCTATTTAAATTTCATCAGAAATTCTCCTCAAATTTTATCTAAAATTCCATTCCCTGCAATAAAATAAAATACAATATCTAATCTTCCTTCTTTCTTCAAACAAAACAAAAAGTGCTAAGTACTGCATAGGTGTTGCTGAAAGGAAAATAGGATGCGATGGCACGAAAGCATAAAACAGGGCGGAAGAAATCACGGAGGAGTGACGTTTTGGGGAAACTCGACACGAACAGATTATCGTGGCCGAAACGGTGGAGAAAGTCCGCTTCCGGCTGAAGGCGTCTTAAAGGCGTATTCACACACCGACCACGATGTTGTTTACGCACCGCACACAATTATATAATCGTTTACGTTGCGAGAAGTAATACCGGGAGTTATGACGAACCACCTTATGCCGCTAACCTAATTCCCCGACTAGCCTACTAGAACATACACACATGTAACTACGTTGCATACGGTGATCTCTCCTGTCGCTTTCCTGCTTCTCTTTCGTTGCTTTGTTATTCCTTCACGCAGTTGCTGCTGTCTGTTTTAACAAGGAAAAACGTCACGATGCATACTGCTCTATTTTCAACGTAATCCAAGTCAAATTTGTTATTATGGTTTTATCATTTTCTAGCAGAAATTAAATTGTAATAATAATTTTAATCGTTTATTTGATTAAATTCTACGGAAATGACATGTTACATTCAGATCACTGAATTTAATAGGGTTTTTGTTGAATTAAAGGTTACCATATTTTGCACATTTGATAATTGACATAATTCATTATAGACTTCCACGTTTTCTAACTTTTCTGATTTCTTAAATTTCTACATTTTTTACATTTTTGTAAAGGAGACATTTTACGCACCACCCTAATATGTGTATATTTAAGTACATATGCTACGAAGGTGAAAGATAATATGTACCTGTATTGAATTGCCGTTTCGTGTTTTGTAAGAAATAAAGAGGGGAGGCAATGTTTCCGTACCCACGCACGAAATATCACCACGAGACTTCCTGCGACGACAAAATCATCAAGCCCTGACTGTTCAGTAATTAGTCTCGCCAGGATTTCGGTTCCCACGAGGAACTATTTAATACTTTAACAATTCTTCCACTTCGCCATCTTTGACAAAATTTTCCAAGGTAAAATTATAAATATCGTTTTGTATGACCATACATATGTGTGATGTAGTTTATGTTCAAACATTATATTGCATATACCATATATCACACTTCCCGGTACGTATCACATATGGGATAATATCTACAGAACTTCGCAATATGTTATGAGTATTTAAATGAAAATGTCACTCGATATGTAAACATAAGTAGTATTAGATAATGAATTAGTTTGTTTATAGCTTGAGTTATTATGGGTTTAAACAAACACGTTAGAAGGGATCGTAGAAGTAAAATGGTAGGCGAACTGGGCTTGCGTTAGAATAATAGCGTTATTAGAACTAGAAACCATGCGACTTGGAAGGTATTCGTGTTATTCGCCTTTCACCGGTACCGCGGCTTAATGCTCTTCAGGGCCGACCTCTTCGAGACCCTCCGCATTTCTTGTTCGATTATTTCTTTCGATTCTCAGCTTCCTACTTCACAGCCTATCGCTTATTATCCTCGAACACCGTGCCGCTACAAAAATTACATAAAGATATCTCTTATTTCTTTTACCGCCTGGTTAACTCACTGGGTGTTCAAGAAATTGTTGCTCGATAATTCAACGCAAAAAACATAAATATCATTTAAATACAGTTAATTTTTTTCTTTGTAGAATAATTACAACAGAAAATAGTTTGAAATCATAACCTTGTTAAAATATTACCATATTTAGAACATTTTTCAAAGTATTTATTCACGTCATTCGATTAGATTTGTACGATAAAGGAACCTTGTATATGAACACGTGGTATGTAGCACAGTGATGGGCAATTATGCCCGGGGGGCACGGATGTGCAAGTGGCGTACACTAAGCTACTGATGGATACTCAATATCTCAATTAAAAAATCTGAGATGACTATAATATTAACTTTCTACATTCCGAAATTTATGAATTACCAAATCTAAATTTCTAAACTAGAAAGTAATAAGTTTGGAAATTTGAAGGTTATGAAACTTAAAATTCCTACATTTTTCAATTGTCAAATTACTCGCTACACAATTTTTTAAACTTACAAATTTCTAACCTAGAAAATCATAGATTTAAAAATTTATAGGTTAGAAAACTTGAAATCTTCAAAACTTCACAATTTGTAAATACGACTAAATTTTGAACTTTTAATTTTTGACTGTTTTATAATATTAACAATTTGATATCCTAAAATCATTAATAAAGAAAATATATTGGACCGAGACAAAAACTTCTCGCACAAGGTCATAAAAGATGTAATCAATTAAGGAGACCTTGGTTGGTTAATATCGGAAGTGTAAAGTGAGTGTAGATGATTCGTTCCGCTTCAACGTGTCATCAAGTATTCACCGTATATTTCCGTAATAGCATTAATCAATGGAGGTCTTTGTAGTTCAATGCAAAGAACCTTGAATAGTAAACTGTTCTACTGCTTTGTAAACAAATTGTTTTTTTTTCCAGCTATTTTGTGATGTACAGTTTAAATTTTAATTAGGTGAGGTTTTCATTTAGTGTTTAGTGAAATTTGTCATTTTGTAGATTTGTGAATTTTTGAATTTGTGAATTTTTAAGATTCTAAATTTCCAATCTCTCAAAATTATAACTTTCTAATTTTCCAACCTCTCAAATTTCTAAATTTTTCAATTTCTAATTTCTGAACTTGTAAATATGCAAACCTGTGTAACTAAAATGTTTAAATTCGTAACTTGAATACTGAAAAATCTAAAAGATTCAAATCGCCCTATTTATAAATTTCTAAAACTTCAACTTGTTATTTTCAAACGTTCAAAATTTCTTAGTTTCCAAATTTCTAAATTTCTAAATTTGAAAATCTATTAACCCGTAAATTTAAAAATTTTAACATGTTACTGCTGAAATAGTGAACTCGAAATTGGAGTATCTTGGATGCGACCAAAATAAAATGGTTATCGTAACGAGAATCAATATTCTTGATAGTTCTCCAGCTTCATCCTAAAATATATATTCCGAAAATTCTCCGTCCGAAAATACATATCATGAAACTGTTCAAAAATTAATTACCGCAACGACGAATCATTTTCGTCGATGTACATGTTGAAGAATATATTTCACTCGATTTTGTAGATTAATATATATTTATTTTATTTATAAATAACTCTTTTAAATTGTTCGCGTGCTAGAACATCGATGTAAGTACTATTCTAATTGTTTAAGTTTTAAATATTGTTCGAGTTAAAGTGTTTATTGGGAAAAAGTAATAGAATGTTTTCTTGGTTAATGCGAAGTGCACATATTCTGACGGCGCATGCGTGTACTACACACAGCGCATGCGCACGACACATGCATCTTCTTCCTCATATCTTTCTATGCTACCATACTCTTCTTCGTATCTAACAACTGTGCTATATCTCGATAAATTTTACCTTTCCCTCTGCAATAAATTACAAGTTCTCTCTTATCAAACCTGCTATTCTTTCTTTTTCGTTGCATGTAAAATTTTAATCGTTTACGCTTCGAAATACGAACTTATACCGAAGTGGAATTATATTCCCAATGTCCAGGCGTAGTACCGCGCATGCGCATAGCACATACGGCGCATTACTACGTTATACATTATTGTATATATAAATTTACATTATTGTAAAACAAGGGGTTAATCTAAAAGGTAAATAAAGTTGAAAAATAACTAAACATTTACTATACTCATTAATTCATCTCGATGAAAACCAAGACATCAATAAAAGCACTTTAGCAAATTGTGTAAGTTATAATAAGGAAGTTGTGGATCAACTTGACCGGTTCTATACTTTTAGTGTTAAGAAACGAAATGAAATGGCGAAGGGTTAATTTCGGGAGGAGCCTCTAAATAAATTGTACCGTTGGCGAGGGTTTTCAGGGAGCTGTTTCGATCGCAATGGCGGCTCTCGAACGGCGGAGTAGAAGGCAAGAGAAGCTCGGCAGGGGTTAGCTGGCTGGGAGGCATTTCATTTCCTCGGCGACTTCCGGCAAACGCGACGCTTCCGCCATATCGGGGCCGTCGCCGTCGCTGCCGCCACCATCGCCGACGTCGACGTCGCTTCGTCTTCCTGCTTCCGGTTCCGGTTCCAGCCTCTCCACCCTCCTTCCTCTTCCTTTTTCCTCGACCCACCCACCTCGTTCTCCTCGCCTCTCAACGCCTCTCCTCTACAACTCCGCGCAGCCCTTCCGTTTTCTCTCCGACGTTCCCTTTTCGCTTCCGTTCGTTTCCAACCCCCGTCCACTTCCGGCACCTACCATTCTCCGCTCTCCAACCTACCCTTCCTACTTCCACCAACTTCTGCAGAGATTACTTCTATTTCGCTTCCGAGAATTCTAGCTACCTTCAGGCGTTGCCCTCGATGACCTTTCTGCTAAAGCGTTTTCATAGAAACCGACGGAAATCGATACATTTTCGGCTATATTTGCTATCCTTTTTTAACAATAAATTTACAACCTATATTTTTAATATATATTTATTATAATCAAAATATAATATATTTTAATATGATAGGATTAAAATTAATAATTTAAATATTTTTTCCTCTAAATTCTTTGAAGTAAAAAAATGATAAAATTAGAAATATCAGTTGTGACTAAGAAACTAAAAAGAAAAGTATGAATAAATTGTAGATAATAGAATCCTCTTTCCTCGTGGGTCACCAGAGGGCAGTCTCATGGACTTAATCAAGTTTCCTTTATATTTTATAAATAGTACCACTGATTAGAATATCGAAATTTTGAATAATTTCACCGCTCTAGTTAATTTAATACCGTCTTTTAAATTGCCTTGTAAATTTAAGGATAAAATGACTGTTTTATTGATATTAAACTCATCAATGTTTATCAGTACTCGTCTTGGTAACAAATAGGTCAGACAGAAACGTTCTAATAATTCACTGAAACGAATTTTTTATGAGATAGCCTTTAACTGAGTTCGAATCTTATTTTTAATAAAAAATATTTCTGATATATTTATGTCATGCGCATATTTTGTATGAATAAAGAAACGCGGTCAGACAGTTAACTGACACTGACTGAAATATTATTTTCAGTAGATAATAAATAATCCTTGGTATTATACACAAGGTAAACTATATAAAAAAATTTATTAATAAGTTATAATATTGGTATATAATTAAGAGAAATTATTTTCAACAATATACAAGCTCAATTTCCTTCAAAAAGGTTTATTATACATTTTTTGAAAGGGCTTATTACTTGTGTGTTATTTTTAGCCAGTAGAATTACATTATACGGTACATCCTGTGTAATATGTACATGTATAATCAAGAAATAAAAGTGTTTAGTCTTCTTCGTACGTTATCAGAATCTCGGCTAATTATAACTAATCTAAATACGACTAATTGGTAAATGCGTTATACATTATGCAATCACCTTATGCAATCTCGTGATAAGGGACTTGTTACCATAACCGAATCATTTATAAAGTACATATGTACTATTACCAGAACAGAATTTGATTGACCAAAATCTGATTTTTTATTTATATTGTTTGTTTTTAAATTATATTTCCTTATTTCATATTTATTTTAGTAATTATACTTTCTTATGAAATATTTATTTTAACAATACAGTTCATACATTTAATGAAGTTAATTATTTCAATCTGAATTTAAAAATTACTAGATCACATAAATACACTAGATCTACATAAATCTTTCAAAAATAAAACGAAGATTCATTTCTGAAACTTGTAGTCAATTTTCGTTCTGGTAATTCAGTAAGGGCAGTGATTTCGTTGAAAATCAATAGGGTCGAATGAACTAGAGGAATTTGAAGGTATCAAAGTTGAAGCAGAGACAGGACCTCTAGATGCACTTTAGCGGCTTCTTTGCCAGCTTTGCTTTGCACCTGCTGCTACCAAATTCTTTGACAAAGATCTCTTATTTCCTTCTTGTACACGGTGTTCCCTCTGTCAATATATTCACAAGGTGAACCAGTATTTTTCAAGCATATCCTAACTTACAAAATATTTTTCTTAATAATAGTTTTTAAAAAAAGTCACTTTTTTGTTTACTATAGATTTGAATATGAAACAATTCTGAAAAATTTTTTAGTAATATATGTATACAATTATAAAAATTGTAATAACCAAATATTTATATATATATAAAAATATGAAAACTAAATATTTCAATATAAAAATATACAATATCCAAATATGTGAATATAAAAAAATGTTCACACCAAAATATGCCAATATTAAAAAAATAAAAAGCAAGTTCACTTGTATATAAAATAATTAAATATAAAATAAAGGTAACAGTTAGTGTTAGAGAAAACGCAGCCTGTATAAACACATAGCGCTGAGAAATGGTAAAAAGTAAATAATACGGTTGAAATTGAAATTGGAAGCTCAACTATAGTTTAGGTTAGATCTACGAACTGCAGTTTTGCGTAGTTTTCAAGAAACGATGTTTGTGGACCCTCCAGAAGGCTCATGTTCCCGGGTCAGACGAAAGGTTACCCTCGTTCAACTGTGACACACGTGCTTCTCGTAACATGTCGATCATTACTAGTCTTTTAAACGGAAACTGTCTAAAACGTTTTCTGAAAACGGCACATTTTTAATCCTAGTTGTGTGGAAGTATATTCGAGAAGAACTGAACGATTAAATTATCCTCATATTAACATTATTAATTATTCATTTTGAAGTACATATATGAGAAACATTTTTACATTTTCAAATTCTTATATTCCCAAATTCCTCAATTTTCAAATTCCTAAATTCCTAAATTCCCAATTCATATTACATCTTTCAAACATTATGCTTGCATATTCATCTGTCACTTATTCATAACTTAATAGAAAGAAATTCCTTCCAACTTCCTCACAATTTGTAATAAATACGAGTAAATATTTTGTTCTTCACTGTAACACATTCACCGGTAATATTTCTAATAAATATTTTGTCATTTCCTTGTGACGCGTCCATCCGTATTGTCTCGTAATAAATAGTTCGTCTCAACTATTCTTTTCAACTTTTCAACGTTATAAAATCGATGTAAATACTTCGAAAGCCAATATTAATAATATACAGAAAATTTACGACAAATAGATTTCTAATTACTAGAGGTTGCCATGAAATTAAATTTATTTGATTTAAATTTCCCGCGCGTCTATACAAACAATTTGAAGTGACAGTTTGCCGAACAACGACAGTACAGCCCGGAGTGCTTCTTGTACTTGCTCTTTGCAACTCGTTAGAATAATGTGATGATCGTATTCGTAAAGCGTGCGTTAGTACAACAAAGTCGTCAACTAGTGGCGCTTCATTAGTTTGCCACTATGTTCGCATATATCATACCCCTCCTTTGTTCCACTGTTCAGGTGGTTTCTTACGTATCGAAATGTCGCGACACGTGCTACGCTTCTAAACAAGTTTTTCTTTAATATGTGAAATAGTTATTCATTCTTGAGTAAATATCGTTTGTCAAGTGTTTATCATGTGTTAAGTATGCGGTCCATTACCGAAGTTATTACTTCTTAAAACTCGCAACTATGTATATTGTACTTGTGCGTCGTTGAACCGCCGTACTCCTCGTGATTTTGACCGTTTCTTTCGATCGTTTTATTTACTCGACTCGTGAGGACATGTTTGAAGAGAAATGCAACGATTCGAAAATGGACCTGCCAGGAATCGAACCTGTGCATGAAAAGAGGGTGTATAGGTCATTCGACACCCTGCCAGGTCTCTAGGGTGAGTTAAATAGTATCATTCCCATATGGAAGGGCCTGCACTGCGTCGTAAACCACGAACGACACCATCTGTAACCGTTTCGACTAAACTCCCCTCGTTTTTCCATCGATCTGCTCTCTTTCCACGAAGACCACCGATCAAGCGCTTCTGCCATGCACCCGAACGAAACCTCCGAAATCTCTGAAACCTTCGAAATCTCCGGGAGGTCTTCCCTGAGGATCGAGGATTGCGACACACGTGAGACCTCCCCGGGAATCTACTGTCAGGGAAACGATACGACATGCATGGTGCACCTCTTTGCTTACGTTGCTTCAACGATATGTAAATTAACGATACGTGAGTAACATATGTGGTTAGGTTACGTTCGATTATGGTTTACGATATGTTAATTGGCGATACTTAATTAGTATAGTTAGGTTATAATAGTAACGATATGTAAATTAACGAGACGTGAGTAATACGCGTTGTTAGGTTAGGTTAGTTGTACTGTTAAGCTAGTAATATACTAATGTAATAATCTACTTCTCTAAACAGAAAACGGAAGAGGAAAAACGTAAGACAAAAATGGGAAGAGAAAATGAAAGAAAAAACGTGAGATGCAAAAGGAAAGAGAAAAAACGTAAGGTAAAAGAGGAGAGAGAAATAACGTGACACGGAAGAGAAAGAAAGAAGGGAGGGGAGAGAAGAGGGGAGAGAAAAGGAGAGATAACGAGCGAAAGGGAGAGAGACAGATGGGGGGGTGAGTCGGGGAAAGAAAAAGGAAGAGCGGATAAAGAGAAGGGTGGATAAAGGTCCTCCCTATTGACAACGGCTTTCATCTTTATAATTCAACCCCTCGCGCCACCCTCAATCCATTTTGCTTTTTCTCCCTAATGCTTTTTTACCATCCTTTGCCCGTTGTGTTCCACGTGTCACCTATCACATACCATCCACGGACTTACGCCCTTTTCTTTCGCCAAAATTTTCTGCTCTTCTCTCGCCGCGAAAAGAACCCTTTTCAACTCTTTCTCCCGCGCTCGTTTTTGTTGCCAACTGTCTCGTGTGTTTCTGTTATTTGCATTTGCCTCGCGAATCACCTTTGTTAACGGTTTGTTGCCGATATCTCGAATTACATTCCAGACGGACTTTGGGAGGATTTATGAGTTTCTTGTTTATTGATTAGCGGTATTGATTTTTTGTTCGTTTTGAAAAATTAATATTTTGCATATTTAATAAGATTTGTTGTGTATTAGTTTGTATTTATTTCTTTTATTATTCAAATTAACGATATTAATATTTAATCCGTTTTATGAAATTTAGTACATATTAGTACATTAGCAACATTAATGTTTTATCTGTGCCAATAATAAACTGAATTTTATCAATACGATTGTGTGTATTTTGTTAAGACCCCATATTACAAAATATCTAATAAATACCTTTCTCAATAACATTTAGTATCATCTTATTATGAGAATATAAAATATAATAACACTTAACATTAAAATAATATAATAATATTTAATATTTAAAGACTTACCATAGACGCCAACCTTATACAGGGGTTGAATTAAATTTTCACCCTCTCAGCACCGACCGCAAGAGCTGCACCTAAAGCAAAAATATAAAATCTAAAAAAATGTAGTCGAGCTTAAAAAAAGACTGACATTTAGAAAATTCAAGAAAAAGAAAATATTAAAAAATATAAGTACAAAATAAATGAACGCCAACTATTTGCAAACGCCGCCAACAATATATTTATAATTCATTCTACGCTAAAACGATTAAAAAAAGAGACAAACACGTACTGTAGAAGTAAACATAAATTGTTTGTACGAGGAATATCGAAACATGGGATACATAAGAGATGTGAGAAATATCGCGAGAAAGGTGTGGAAAATTTCGTAGTTGTTTAGAGAAAGGAACGATACAGGATAGGGAAGGGTGCAAAACGCGTGTAGGTTCGATCCGAGATTCGATTCAGCTCGTTTCCACCCTTGAAAATCTGGTCGCACCCAGACGAACGTTTGGTGTATTAGTCATTCGGGTACAGCTGGGAACCGTGCATGGGGGTGCACGCTCCCTATTGCAAGGTCGAATCAATTCCGGCTTAGCTTGCGGCTAGGCTTCATTTTTCCCGTTAAATTTTCGACTTTCAACGTTCCGTATTCCTCTCTTAACTTGTCGTCGCTCGCGTCCCACTTTCGTCACGTGAAATTTCCGAATTTGGGGATTTATGAATTTACGGTTTTAGAAGTTTGAAATTTGGGATGGTGGAGATTTCGGAATTTGGGATTTAGTAATTTAGGAAATAAGAAATTAGGTACCTAGGAATTTAATAATCTAGAAACTCAAAAATGATGTAATTTATGAATCGAACAGTCTAGTTATCTAAAAATCTAAGAATCTAGGAAATTAGAACTTGAAATATCTAAAAATTTAAGATTATAAAAAATATGTACAGACGCCAATGCCGAAGCCATTACGCGAAACAAATGTTACAGTTTCACTTTTGACTAGAAAGAATCACCCTCCACGTGGCGATATAATGCGTAGCAAATTACACGCCGATTTTCAAAGCCAGTTACCGATTCGTCTCGCGTTTTACGACTGACTATTCCCACTAGGGTGAGAAAAACTAAACGGGCATCTTTGACGGAATCATTTTTTCCCCTTTCTTTTTTTATCGTTTGACTGCTGCTTTATTGTATATACACGTTTGTCAACATAATTTATAATCGCTTTATGTATTGTCATATTTAGACGTTTTGACTTTTTTATTAAATATTGATTATTCATTATATATTATAGATTATCACAAAAAGCAGAACCACAAAACGCATCTTCACGAATCAGAAACAATCAATAAAAATAGTAAAAAGAAAAATTAACATAAAATAAAATGGATACCTGGTGGAGGAAGAAATGGCGGTTTTTCAGCAACGCACAAACATGTATACATAGTTGCGAGTCGTAAAAAGTAATATGATTTTGGCAATGGACCACACAAACACTTAACACGCGATAAACACTCGACACTTAATAAACGATATTTATTCAAGAATAATAAACTATTCCACATATTAAAGAAAAACTTGATCAGAACCGTAGCACGTGTCGCGACATTTCGATGCGTAGTAAACCACCTGAACAGTGGAACAAAGAAGGGGTATGATATATGCGAACATAGTGGCAAACTAATGAAGCGCCACTAGTTGACGATTTTGTTGTACTAACGCACGCTTTACGAACACGATCATCACATTATTCTAACGAGTTGCAAAGAGCAAGTACAAGAGGCACTCCCGGCGATACTGACGATGTTCGGCAAACTGTCACTTCAAATTGTTTGTATAGACGCGCGGGAAATTTAAATCAAATAAATTTAATTTCATGGCAACCTCTAGTAATTAGAAATCTATTTATCGTAAATTTTCTGTATATTATTAATATTGGCTTTCGAAGTATTTACATCGATTTTATAACGTTAAGAAGTTGAAAAGAATAGTTGACACGAACTATTTATTACTAGAAAATACGGATGAATGTGTCACAGGGAAATGACAAAATATTTATTAGAAATAAATTACCGGTGAACGTGTTACAGGAAGAACAAAATATTTACTCGTATTTATTGCAACTTACAAGTAAGTAATATTTCTTCTCAAGTCTCAATTCCTTCTCTTTATGTTACGAATAAATGACAGACGAATGTGCCGGTATAAAGCATTGTTCGACGGCCGCCATATTTGCATACTGACATTTTTCGGAATACATCGAAATCCCCACCCCGCTTCTTTTAGTTCTTTCTCAGAGTGTCGCCTCATGCCTACTCTTTACAAAGAGGTTATCTGCAAAAGCATTCTCCATGAAACATGAAAGAAACGAAATAATCGACAAAACCAGTGAAAGTCAGAAAAATTAAAGTAAAATAAGATCAAGAGACACGTGTCCGAGGAACAAAGGGCGATACACGAGTACAATAAACATAGTAGCGAGCGGAATAAAGGGTCAATCGAAGGCAACGAGTAGAGAACAAGCAAGGAGATCGCAATGGATGAAATTGAGAGGAGGTAAAGCGCAGACGAAAAGAGGGGGAGAGATTCGAACGAGTTAAGTCGTTGGTGAGACCGAAAGCGATCAAATAGCCGATTAATAAAGGAACCGAGGAAGAGACGAGGATAGGGCTAAACAGGGAGGCGAAGCGTGGAAAAGGAAGATAAGGAGATAGGAAGGGAAAGATTAAACAAAGAGGCGAAAAGAGAAGTGGAACGGGAGGTGGGAGGACGAGGAACTGAGGGAGAGCGGTGGAGAGACGGAAGGAGAGATTTATTCCCGAGATATATGGGAGCCTCTCGATCTGATCGTACACACGGACAATGTCGAACGACTTTAATTGATTTTGCCATTAAAAGAAGAATCCGATCGAGGATTTCGGGTAATTGGAACGCAGACGAATATAGAGAAAAGTAGCCAAATATGGAACTTTATTTGCTCGGTCGGAAGGTTTCTGTGTTTTTTCGAGGTTATGTTTGAGGACTGATTTAATAGACGTAATTAAAGTATTATTGTTTGACATATATTGCTTTCTTTTATATATTATTGATCAAGATTTATTTTTAGTCAGTGACTGGGAAACTGAGGAACTGAAGAATAAATTCTACAATTCTAAAATTCTAAAATCCTTAATTGTTAAGTTTCTAATTTTCTAAACAGAATTTTCTAAAGAATAAGAGGAGAGGGGGTTCATGAAAATTTTCGTAAGCATCGATCGGCTGGTCACGTGGTGGCCGGTTAAGCATAGTGCGTATCCTGCCGGCTTAAATTGCATTCTGCAAGGGGTGCGTATCCGCGTGGAGGGGTGGATTTGCAGCACACGAGGGTGGCACAAAGGAAACTGGAGTACTAACCAAGGCATTAGCAGGATGCCCCGGTTTCCGACAAACAACGTCCAGCCCCCTCTGCGGACTTTCGTTCCTTGCTTCGCTTTTCCCCTCAGCTTCCTCTGGGAACGATCTTGCAACCCAATTACATACGCACTACGTCCTTTCCTATCGATTTCCAAATCGGCTACCTTATTTATTTTTTATCTTCTAACTATACAAACTTCCGATTTGATCTTCTGTAAGATAAATTTGGGCATTTTGCTATTTGGAAATTTGAGGATCTTTAAATTTGGGAATTTTGAGATTTAGAAATTTGGGATCTGGGGATTTTGGAACTTAGAATTTAGGGATTTGAGGATTTAAAAATTTGGGAATTTTTAGAAACCACAAATTCCACAAATTTCAAAAATTTTATAAATTTTACAAATTTCAGAAATTTAACAAGTTCCACTAATTCCACAAATTTCAAATATTCTTAAAAATCCAGATCTAGCAGTAATACCCACTATTTCACTAGTGCATAAAATTTTCAAATAACAAACTTTCCCGCGCAACGTCCGCCATCTTAGCAGTGACACTCGATCCGGCAGGCCGAGTTTCCGCGCGATGAAACCCGCGCAAAACGTGCGCGAAACGTGATATTTCAGTCGTAACGAGAACACAACACAGTCTGAATCGTCTCCCGATGATCTCTTTCCGTTGGCCACATTACGTAATTGTTCGTTGTAAAAAAGAGTTCACACTACGTCGAGTTGCTTTGCATATCGCACAGCCACTCTAAATGATGAGATTTTCGTGGATGGCTGAGGAAACGCGGCGCACAGAAGGAGGAGGCCATATTAAAGTATTGCTCAGATGTTTTTTCTTCTCTCCTCTCCTTTTTTTTCTGTCACGGCTTTTGCTTTGCTTTTACGGTTGCTAGGAACAATGACGAATCCCCGACATCATTGTACGCTGGCCCTTGCAGTTCGAGAAAAATGCAGAAAAAGGAAGAAAGCCGAGAAAGAAGAGAGAGAAATAGGGAAAGGTACACGTCGTGTGACAATCACTCGCCGCTGATTACACGGACCATTGTGCAAGGACAACGGAGTACGCGACGATAAAAGGGTTTCAACCCCCCTCCAACCCCCTCATTCTTCTTCCTCCAGCACCCTGTTTCTTTCTTTCTTTCTTTCTTTACAGCGAGAGAGCGAGATGATGCCGGAATGAAAAGAAAAGGGAGAAAGGCAGAAGGAAGAGGTCCACTTCCTAGGCAACGCGGTTTTAATGGTCACGCGTGGAACTTTAACTTTGGAACGATGCGTATGCTGAATTAACTTAATGGATTTTATTGATTCTTCTTCATGTTGGGATAAGGGAATTTGAGAATTTGAAAATGTGATTTGAAGGTGTGGGGATGTAGGAACATGGAAATTTGAGGTTTTCAGATATTTATAAATTTGAGAGATTTCACACATTTGAGGAATTTGACAAGCTAGAGATATTGTACAAATTTTTGAAGTTTGAGAAGTCTAAAAAATAAAATTTTAAAGTCTAGAAGAAAATTCTGTGAATTTCTGAATTCTCAAATTCCAAAATTTCCAAAACACCTAAATACCTAAATTCCAAAATTCCAAAATTCCAAAATTCCAAAATTCCAAAATTTCCAAATTTCCAAATTTCCAAATTCTGAATTTTATGAACAAAATTTTCAAATTTCCAAATTCTGAAACTTTTCAAATTCCCAATTGCCTTAATTTCCCAATTCCACCTTTCCAATTTCCCATGTACATACAATCAACGTAAAACCGTTATCGCATAATTTTAGTGATATAATCGATAATAAGCGAAGATTACTAAAATTGTTGGGTGCCTTTTCAATACGGATACGGCGTCTAACTGTAAGCGGCTAGCAAAGCAAACAAGAATATATAATCAGTGTTTTACTATTACTTTAAGCAGTCAAGAAGCAGTTAGAGGTATCTTAAATCGCATCCAGAGAGTTGACTTCTGTTCTCGTGGGGAAACCGGAAATGCCTAGAGGCTGCGAATCGAGCAGGTAGGACAGGTAAAACGGGTGGGGTTTCCGTTTCGAGATCGTTCATCAGGATTGATTCGTCTTTCGTATTTTCTTTGCAGGAAGCATCCTAATCACCGGACGAACGAACTTTTCACTGATTAATGCTATAATCGTGTTAATTAGCTCCGCGTCTAGTAAGAAAGCACAACTATAAATATAAGGTATATTCATTTTTTTTCTCTATAATCGGGAAGGAGGTAATTTTATGAGGATTAATAATATGCAAGTAAAATATAAGTGGAAAATATTAAATCACTTATATACTTGTAATATTATTTCTGATGAAGGTATAGTTGAGGGTTAATATAGTACACTGGTATATTGGAAAAATGAAATATAATAGTGAAATAGTTAATGAGTCAAATGGTAATGATAATGATATGTAAAATAGTATAATGGTGTTATAGTAAAATAGTAGCATTGCATCAATATAGTAGTATAGTTGCATAACGAAATAATAAAGTGGTTAAATAGTGGTATAGTAATCTAGCAGAATTAGCAGAGTAATAGTGTAGTAATATAGTGCAATAGTAGCATAGTAGTATATTGCTAGTATAGTAGCAGCATAGTGGATGTATAGTATCAGTATAGTAGTAGCATAGTATCAGAATAGTAGTAGTATAGTAACAGCATAGTAGGAGTATAGTTGTAATGTAATAATAGTACTAGTATAGTAGTACTATAGTAGTAATATAGTAGCAGTACAATAGTAGCACAGTATATTAGTTGCATAGTAATAGTATAGTAGCAATAGTATAATAGCAGTATAGTACTAGTATAGTAGTAGCATAGTAGTTCAAAAATTCTACAATATCGCAATCATCTTTTAAAAGACTACAATAGCAATCAGTATATTAAAATTATTCTTTCAATCTATATGCAAATAAACATTATTTCAGATCCCGCAATAACACGTTCCAATCGCACAAGAGTGAAACCCATCGATTTCAGGAATCACGGCAGCAGCGATCAGTCTATACAAGATTTTCCGAAAAGCGTGAACCGGAAAATGGCTGGTAACCGCGAGTAACTTGGAGGTCGTGGAAGACGAAGAGAACGAAGAGGAACAGAAGATCGGTGGTTAAGCCGCTTTTTGCTAAGTGGATGAGAAGCCAGGAGAACCGACCCGGTGAACCGAGGTCCCCGAGAACAGAACGGTACCCTGTGCCCTCTTCCTCCTCCTCCTCTTCCTTCTTATCCCTCCTCCTCACAGAGTTCCTTCTTCTCCCGTCATGCAGGCTACCGAGGAGTCCGGTAATGCCTTCAGGCTCTTTTCCGTAAATTCCTGCTTACGTGTTTTTGACGTACTATACCATACATGCGTGCCACTTGCATCGGTTACGTCTGCATCTACCGTTCCTTTCGAGAATTCGAACATAACCGAGTCTCCATTACCTTTACGATGGGCTACAACCTAACTTGGATACATCTTTTTCTAATTTGTTTCTGAAAGGACCTGTGGTGATGATTAAGCTAACTTGGATAAATTTTTGGTAAATTTTTTAGGGTCTTTCTGTACTTTTTACGGTATTGTAAAACCTTCCTAAAGATAAAATACCTGAGTGCGTTAAATTAATCATTAACAGCAATATATCAAGGCTTAACCTGTTGCAAGTACTATGAATCATGAATACTAATATTTATTATCGACAAATAATATTCCCACATTTAATTTTTAAATTTCACTTATTTCAGCGACTGCTTCCTCTCGCGCGAGGAGATCAAAAGAAAGGATCGTTTCCGTGTTATAATACGTAGTGAAGGATTCATACAATGGCGAGCTAAAATGAAAGATCAGACGCGATAATTAACTGTAAGTAAAAGAGGAGGCTAGAAATGTTTTTCGGTAGCGCAGAGCGGTACGCCTGCAGTCCCGTAACTCTTCTTGATATTACCAATATTACTAGACGGACACTGAACCAACACTGTGACGAAGTCATTACCAACAACGCGTTGCTTTCACCCGATATAGTGGAGCCGAGGTGTTCGAACACCGTTCGATCGACCTGGCTTGAACGCATGAGCGCTTGTCTTCTTTTTGTTACCGAGAAATGTTCTTTGTTATCTTAATATTCAATATTTTCTATATATTAGATGAGCGTTATTAATTCCGTAAAGTACTCGGCTAAAAATGTCAACCTAAGGTGAACCACCTTCAAAATAATCTTCCCAATACCACTGATCCAAGCCATCAAATATTAGCGAACTTCAATTATTTTCACTGTAGATTGGATACCATATCAAGTTCGATCTATTCATTTTTCAGAAATGGCCCACTTTGAAAATAAACGAACCATCCAAATACAGAATCCACATTTTCGAGCCGGGGTACGTGAACCCCCGAGTCTTCGGCAAAAATCGAGGCGGTAAAGAATAATACGAGTCGGTATAAAACGATCCCGGCTAAGAGCAAGGAATTCGAGTCGGAGCAAAAAAGGGAGATGGACCTAACCGGAAGTGGCCGAGACTCGATCACCCTCGGATCGTTACAATGAAGCTTGCCGGACTCGTGGAACGGAGGAAAGCGACGCGAAAGAAAGAAAGAGGGAAAACAGGTGGAGAGGATAAAAGGTGGGGATCGTCGAGAAGGAAGAGATGTAAGGAGACGAAGGTGCGAGAGGGGAGGTGGTTCTACTGTCGCGGGAACGCCACGCGTGATCGAGTTACCTGGACGAACCGGCGTGGCGCAGGTGAGGTTGGTACACGGCCTACGGGACAAAGAACCGCAAGAAATACCGATACTACCTCACTCCGGGACTGTAAGGTCGCTGTCACGACCCACAATCAAAATGTTCACACGTCGGACCGTCGACTGCGAACGGTTCAGGGAGGCCACATCGGGTAGGCGGCCAGAAGAAATTCGCGAACGATCGCGAAACGCCTCGTCCGATGCGAACGTAGTCGAATTCGACGAATTGTTGAACGTGGAAACGCGCTTTTAAGGGATACCTAGACACGCGAGCCCTTCTGAGACATCGATACGTCGATACATAGATACCCGAAGCATTGCCTCATCCTTCCTGTGCGGTTTGCCCGTTACGTTGCGTACACTGCCGTCCACAAGTATTGGGACACTCGCTTTTCGTCATTATGTGGATTATCTAAGATATTGCCGTATAGTGATCACTCTTACAGTAACTACTATGACGTTATGGTAGAGTGATTGCTAGACAATTTTATTTTATACTAATTATTAGACAACATTATCTTATAATAATTACTGGATAACATTACCACACAGTAATTGTTAAATAATATTACTGTATAGCAATGTCCTTATAGTAATTATTAAATAATATGTCCGTATTATTATTGTGCATATAATGGTCACATATATAGCGGTCACATATATAGCGTTCACATATCTAGCACTCTCATATGTAGCGTACATATATTAATGCACAGTAATTTTATCTAAAATAAAGCATTGCATAAATGAAAATTTGAGAAGTTTTATGACAATACTTATGGCAGACAGTGTACGCAACCAATACAAGAGAATGATGAAGCTGATCGGTAACAACATCTAGATGGTGGTCAGTTTTTGCGAGCCTCCTCGGATGATATCTTTTTGCCTTCGCGTTCTCTCTCTGTCTCCCTCTTTCCAGCATCTTCTCTCTCCGTTTGTTTTTCTTTCTCGTTACAAAATATACTTTTCTCGCGAAGCAGCCACAAAGAAACCCTTAATTTGGATACCGTCTGAAAGAAAAACAGCGGCGCCACACACTACCTTTTGTGCAGCGCTTCCTGTTTTGCAAGGACAAAATTACGAGAGGGCCGAGCAACATGCAACGAGCTCTTCCTTTGTCTCGACCTTCAATGAGATCCTCGTTCTTCCTTTTTCCAGGAGTAAATAAACCGAGCAAATTTCTGGTTGTCCGGCATTTTACATGTGATCCTCCCTTGATTTACCATGCAAGCAGCCGGACTGACGATGATTATACTCATTGCTGGAGTCACCTTAGGCTCTGGATTGGTGTCAACGCTATCGTTTTTTCGATGGTACGACGAGAAAAATGATTAAAAATGTGCAGAAATATTAGTAATCTTACTAACGGTGGTTTATTTGCTTTGCTTAGAATGTCATTTGATTGGGAATGAAGGATTTTTTAAGTTTAGTTTGTTATTTTGAAAAGTGGGAAATTATATATTATAAGTTTTAATATTTTCTGTGAAAAATTTTCGATTTTTTGTGGTTTATATTTAGTTGTATTTGGTTATGTTTGCTATTTAAGATTTGTTATAATTTAAATTTGATTATATTTAATCGATTTCGATCAGCGAGTGAAATCAGAAAAATGATAATAATTTGTAATATTTAGGTTAACCTAAAAATCGAAATGTGTCAAAACAAATGACTTGAAGCTGTCAATAATTCTTCTTTAAATATTTACTACTATTATTACGGCACAGAGGAATAATCTTATTAATGATATAATTGATAAAATGTTTAATCACGTGTTAGTTACAGTAAAATTTTGTCGTGGAAAGTGCCGAAGGAAACGAGCTGACGGAAGCAGACGAAGAGCAGGGAAGAGCAGAGACGTACGAGAAGAGAGACAGGAACACGATGGGAAGATACGAAAAGAATGTAACGAGAGTGACCGAGCGAGGACCACGTTGCAAATTGCCTGAATTAATGCTACAGTAGGGTCATTTGAACGTGTCGAGATAAAACTCGTCCCGTAAGAAACGATTTCTGTTAGCGCCAGTCGATTATAGTTCGCGTACGGCCCGCGATTATGGTTCGTTCGCACAGGTGGATCCCCGCGGAATCACCGTTGCGAGTCGTCGATCTTTCCGCCGTTTCCAACGCGCGACAAACGCTTTCGTAACGCTCGCCGACGGACAAAACTTCTTCGGTTCGCGTAGATTGACGCAAACCGAATTGAAATGATCTCAATTAGAGGTTCGGTGTTAAACCGAGGCGAACAGCGTTCTTCGCCGGCTTCGACGTCTTCGACGTTCAAAAGGTTCATCCCTAAATATCGTTCGAGTTGTTTGCAACGGTTATTTTCCCATTTTGAATTTCACACGGTGATTTGTTAAATATATTTATGGTGATTATGAGATGATTTTCAGATGTTTTCTTCAGAATTTTTTATGCAAGATTTCAAGATAATTTTTGTATTATCTTTACAGATTATTTTAAGATGATTTTTTTATGATTTCACAAACAATTATAATTTGAATTTTCTTTATATTTTTTGTAGATGATGTAAAGATGATTTTACATTGTTGGAGACATTTAAGTTTGAAAAATTTAACCACCATGTTAAAACTTGAAACATAATTCCACATTTCTTTCCCCAACCTTAAAACACTGATCTCTGAATATTTAAACCAAAACATCTCTCGAAACTTCATATCAATCAAAACCTGCAGTTTAAAAAAAGAAGTTCAAACCAGACTGTAGTGAAATTAAATTGATATTCAACGAATTTGCAAGCGTGCCGCGCGAAGTTTGCAAAGAGCTTTATAAATTCTGTACGGCATTTAAAATGTTTGCCTTTTTCCGCGCAAAGAAACTGAATCTGTTTGAAAAGACTCAAAGGGAGCCTCAAAGGAAACCTCCGTTAATTGCGAGCGAACCAATGCCGAGAAACCGGCAATTAAACGCAATTAGGTATTAACCTACTTTGTAGGTTAGCTCTGTCTTACGATTTTGATCTCGTGCCTGTAGAAATGTAAAAAACAACTTTGGAAAAATCCATCGTGGATACGTCCGTTCCACTTTCGTCGTTGGAAAAAGATAAAGCAATAAAAGAAGAGGTCATTCTCTTAAGGATCTTGGTGATTATCGAAAACGAGGTGGGCTCGATCAAGGAAGAGCCTCGCCCTTTTCCTTCGTGAGAAACGAGGAGGGCGTGTCTAACTTCTCTTCTTTCATTTTCTTCATCGTGGAACTTGAATGCATATTGATTGATCACGACACATATTTTATCTCGCGATAATGAGTTTAAGTGCGTTGTCAATTTTCGGTTATGAATGACGAATCTGTAAACTGTCTTCCCGGTGCTCGGGTTTTGAGAGATTTCATTTCGAAACGAATCGAGTTTGCAAGGTTAATCATTTCTTATGCTTTAAGTATGAACATTAAACTACATTTGCGGAGAATGCTTATGTACACCCTTATGAATGTACACACATATTGCATGTTTATTAAAATTTTGTTATGTTGCATGTTTGTCAAAATTTTGTTATATTGCATGTTTGTCAAAATTTTGTTATATTGCATGTTTGTCAAAATTTTGTTATATTGCATGTTTATTAAAATTTGTTATATTGCGTGTTTTTTTAAATTTTGTTATATTGCATGTTTTTTTTAAATTTTGTTATATTGCATGTTTATTAAAATTTTTTTAAACTTCTGCAGTTTCAAACTTCCAAATTTCTGAATTTCTAAACTTCTAAAGTTCTAAATATGAAAAAGTACTTCATTTCCCAGCAAATTGACCGTCTCCTTTCCATAAATTAAATTTTGCAAAAAAATACGATCGAAAAAGTGGCGAAGAAAGTAGAGGAACAGCTTAAGTGCCAAACAAAGTTTCTGATGTTTCGCGTTCCCACGTGTATCCTTTGGTTCACCCCAAAGATCGAATTCCATCTCTCCTCTGAATCACTTCGACCTCTGAAAAGATTCTTACATGCGGTAGGTTATAAAAATCCCAGAAGATCAATGGACCCTTTGTCTTACAATATTCTCTAACTTCCGGTACGGATCGTACAACTACCTCCTGTTTCGTACTAAATCGATAACAATATCTGTGTTGCAACTTTTGTTATAAGTCCTCTTCGTACAAATAAATTTGAATTTTACCGCCAATTGGGGTTACCATTGCCATCTTTTTAATTAAACGATCTTTTTCTGACTTCTTCTAAGATCCTCTTAGCCAAGATCTAGCATTATGTAATTTTTCAAGATCGTCTTATCGCACGATCTACGACTGGAGACGATGACTCGGACGCTCATATAAATCGGATTTATAATTGAGTCCTAGATACGATCGGTTCGTTCCAAATAAACTCGATGGACAAAAGAATCTGGATGTACCGTAGATCCCGGAGTCGACGTACGGCACTGAAAGCGTCGGTTAATCGATAATTAGTTAATGGGCAGGTTTGCTCTGCTCGCTTAGCCGGTTGCTCACGAGCGAGGTATTCGATCGAGCCGATGACAACTTCCGGTGGTGGTAATGAGCGCTCGACACGCGATGCTGGAGTTCCGTGTGGATTAGTCCTCGTCGATTCACTGGACACAACTTTGATCATTTCGCTCCTAAGCATTTCGAAATGGCTGTTCATACTTTGACAGCGACATCGAGCTCTTGAACGTGCTTCTCTTCCTCCTTTCGTCCCGTTTTCATCTTGCATGAATCTATCCCCAAATCCCAAAGTTATCAAGTCCAAAAATCTTCCCAAATATTTATAATCCTATCCCCAAAGGTACATCAAAAAATCCCTAGACTTCCACATCTCTAACCTCAAACTAATCAACGCCCAACGTCCTCAAATAAGCATTGACCAACTCAATACCATCACTGACTGTCATCCAACGTAGAGTTTCAGAACATGCCCGAAGTTAGACTTGCACCCGTAGCTGTAACTCTAGTTTCTTTTAAGAGTCTTGTCTGCACATCACCGAAAGCGGTTAGCGGAGAACAGCGTCGAGTGCCGCTCGAGGACGGTCAAGAAAGAAGAAGACGAAGAGGAAGAAGAAGAAGAGGAAGAGGACGTTCCGTTATCGCTCTCCTCCACATAACCGTATCTCGAACGGAGGGCGCGATCCCAGATCACCTCTCGTCCAGAGGAAGGTCAAATCACCTATCGATGCTTCTTTTCGTCGTCGTTCCTTGTACGAACATTTCCTCGTGGAATATTCCGTTCCGCATTAATTTTCATTAGGCTGTCGACTGCTGAAACTGAACAGCAACCCAACGTCGTTCTTACGGAAAATAAACAGCGTTATACAGAACGAAATAGAACCGTGTGTATGTATGAAACGTGTCTCCACAAGGGGATTAAAATGTACGAACATATTGGATCGTTAGGAATATGAGGTTGTCGTTAACGGTGGATCAGTCTAATTGCAAGTGTCTAATATTATCCGATTGAATCGTTCGTTCGTCAACATGTAGTTCCGGGTAGCAGAGGCGAGTTTCTATGGGTCTAAAAGGCACGTAATACGATGGCAGACGAGGAGCTAATGCGCCGAGTCGAACGAACTTCCGGGTCTTCGGCGACCCTCGTTTGTCTCGGAAGCCAAAGAAGTCACAAGGAGCCGTTACGTACTTGCATCGAGGCATTAAGGCATCAAGGCATTCGAGCCTCTCGATTGCTCTGCCTTCACCCATCGTCGGAAAAATAACTTGATCCTCTGTTATACCGTGTAACGTTCTATTTCTGTGTTTCGTGTGCCTTTCGAAACACTGCACGACACGTATTCCATCTATCGATACCGATACTGCAATGCCGAATCGATCCTTTCGTACGACCGTATTCGCGATGGAAATTAACTGCATCACGGAATGAAGTTCGATTTTATGTAAATCAAATCAACCGATTCGCAGATAAAATTTATCTCCTTTGAATGAGCAGAAATATCTTTCGTGGAAATATTTCAAAAATACTACCCGCCCAAATTACTATTAGTCATTTATATTAGTATAGTTAGTATTACTATTATATTTTATGACACTATATTATTAGGTTATGTTGCAATATATTTTGTGTATAATAATATACAAGTATAAATATTTAAGTGTTTTGTATACTTCTATTAAATACTTGCTTATAACCTAAAAATATGTATTTCGATATTCAGTGAAGATTAATAAATATATCGGACTTTTATTTGAAACAGTCGACACTCAATTTTCTTACGATAACTTCTTCCAGTAAAATATTCATGACAAATTTTCTGTCAGCATTTAATATCAAATATTTATTAAAATTATTAATTTTAACAATGATCCTAACAGCCGACATCGATTAATATTTCTGATTTCTAATTTGTAACCGAATTGCGTATCAAAATAACCTATTTACGCATCAATTATAACCTCGAATAACCTTAACAGATTGAAATAACCTACGTATATCACAATCGAAAATAACTAATTTACAGATAAAGTCACATATTCCGCTATAAATAATGCGTCATCAAACTTAATAAATTAATCTTTCGTGTTACATACCTCATCTCTTCCTCATAGCAATACATCAATCGGTTAAGGCTGATAAACTTGCTCACTGATCATTCTGTCCACTGCACACTGAGTCTTTTCAACACAAAATATTAAATATCAAAAACCACAAATTGTTGCACAAATCGAATAAACAATACTAACAAGAACGAACAATCCCGCAATAAAGACGTTACTTTCCTTTAAATCGTAAATTCGGACAAAATCGTACGCGCGTACCAAAGAGTGCGACACGAGGCGACACTTCGCACACCTTTGACCGGAAGACGGTTCCGAAATTGTTTGTAACCGCGCGCGGGAAATTTAAATGAAACAAATTGAATTTCACGTCAACCTCTAATAATTAGAAACCTATTTGTCGTTAATTTTCTGTATATCACTAATATTGGCTTCTGAGTTCTTCAATTGATTTTACAACGTTGAAAAGTTGAAAAAGATAGGTGTACGATAAAATACTCTACAAAATATACTTGAAGAATATATATTACAGGTATTTATTGCAAAATATGGATGAACGTGATATATTGTATGTAATGTACAGATGAATGTGTTACAAAGGGCAAAATATTTACTGATATTTATTACGAATTACAAATAAATAAAGTATTTCTTCTAAACAAGTTACGAATAAATGAACGTGGGAATATAAAGAATTATTTGCTGAACGACAAATTTGTAGATTTTTCGAAATAAAACGAAATGCCAGTTTCAATTGGCATGACACAAATCGGTCTCTCTCAGAGTAGTTTCTTTGTCGGCCTGTCGTCTCTTGTACCTACTGTTCGGTTTGCAGGTTTCGCAATCGGCGATTCGATACGCAAGAAGGTAAATACGTAAGTAATGTCGGGGTTCGGAGCCCCGCGGGCGCGGGCAGGCTCGCGGAGGAGATATTGGTCAGAGCTCGGGTAGAAAGCTTGAGGACGGTGTGTATCGGTGGTGGATGACGTAATTGGACAAGAGGTCTCTTAATTGGCTCGGCGTCTAGCGCGTTAGGATCAATTGTCGACGTAATGCGAGGCAGAACGGTGCGGAGTAACGTAGCGTGACGAGGCGCGAGCCAGGGCAACGCCGACGCAGCTTCCCACACTGGCGTGTCTCGAATGGCGCCTTAGGCCGGCTTCCGATGTAACAGGTACTTCTAGCTTTAAATCCCTAGGTACATCCTGGAACATCCCATAAATAAAAAATCCCTAAATCTACAATTCACAAATCCTAAATGCCCTAAAATCGTAGATCTTCAAATCCCTACATGATCAGATTCTAAAATCAAAAAATCCCTAGATTGGCCAGGTCCCAAGATTAAACTATCCCTCAAACAATCCACAAATTCTTACATCTTCAAGTCTCTATTTGTAACAATTCTTATATCAAAAATCTCTAAATCGAAATATGTGAAAATTACTTTATCCATGAATCTGTAATCGATCCTGAAATCTTCGAATCCCCGAAGCCTCTCCGTATCATAGTTCGTCATATTTCCTCCGGGGAGAACAGATGCGCTCTCGACTGTAAACCAATCAAATCGAGAAACAAGGAAGTCGGACTCGGTTTCTCTGAATTCGTAGAACTCGTCTTGCGGGCGTATAATACTTCTCGATACGAATGAATCAACATACGTCGAATCCGTGCTTGTCCGGCAGGAATTCGGTAGACAGGAAGCGCGGTCGATGACGCAAGACAGTCGCAACACCAACTAGGTATCGCGTGACGTCAGAAGATGCTTGAATTTCCTCGATCGAGACGGATCGAGATAAAAAAAAAAACACCTGTTGATTTATGCACGTGTTTTTAGTTTTTTATACGTGTATGTGCGTACGTGCTTTTTAGATGGGTGATAACGCCAGTGGAATTGGACGAACGTTGAGGAGAGAGGAAGAGGAATTTTGTGTACGATGGGACAGGTGCAGTGGGCTTGATCACGGTGACGTGATTAGGGGAATATTGATAGTTCGGAGATTAGGGATTTGGTTGGTGAGGATTCGAAGGTTGGGATTTGGTCATTTGGAGATTAGGGACTTGAAGGTTGGGGATGTGGAAATTTGATAATTAGGGGTAAGGTGGATATTGAGATTTGGAGATTGAGGATCTGAAATTTGGAAATTAGGGATTTGGCAAGTTGAATATTGAGAGTTTGAAGGTTGGGGGTGTGAGATTTGGAAAATTTGGAGATTAGGGATTTGAAGGTTGGGGATGTGGAAATTTGGATATTATGGAATTGGTAAGTTGGATATAGAGAATTTATGTCATATATGAAATAGCCTACATACCATGTGTGATGCTATACAATCCTTTAGGGTACCCCATCAAAACATGAACCCACCAAACTTTTCTAATACCAATGCACTTAATATTTTTAACTCACATTAATTCCTCCATATATTGAAACAACTCGTAAAAAAAAATTTACTTAAAATTTTATTCCTAAAAATAAGAAAATGGAACATTTGAATGAGTGTACGCGTGCAAATACTTGTGGAACGTATTGCATCTGTAAATCAGTGGTCACAGGATATTTCTCCGATCGATTTCCTTGTAAGGAACAGAGAAATAAGATGAGTCAAGAGGAAGGTCCTCGCTGAAAGACTTGCTTCGTCGAGTCGACGAAGTCAACGGCAAAAATAACGGAGTCTGGTGCTGACGATGGGAAAGGAGAAGGAGGAGGTCACGGCTACCTGGAACGAACATTAATGGAATGCTCCCCTTTAGTTTCCTTCCTCTACAATTTCCAACAAACATCCATATCTCTTATCAATTTATCTCAATTATTACACTGACCAACTGATTTAATAAGAAACTTTAAAGGGACTTCTAATTAACGTTCGGTCACGAACTATCCCTGGAAAGTTTGTTAAGCAGGTCTTTGAATAAATTATGATTTTACAGTTGATTAGAACGTCTATTAGAAATAGAATCTATTTCTACATAAGGTAGGTGACAATATGAGAACGACAAACAATCAAATTTACGGAATTTAGATACACCAGGAATTTATCTAGTATGTCCTTATATGAGAACACCATGAGGGTTAATTAATAATCTTGTCGCTTTACCAGCAAAAAATTCCAGAAATTCGTCCCTTACCAATAAATTAAAATTGAAAATGAACCTGTGCCACATTAAAAGCGTTTGATATTAGTCTCTAAATAATTTCTCCAAGATTTCTCCGAAGTCCTCGAGCGGTTATCAATAGCGGACAGCTTCATTACACAGTCTCGTAACGTTTTTCAAATTCAATCGCGTTACGAAATGTCCGATTAGAAAGGAGCAGAAAGAAATGGACAGAAATTCCGGTAAGGTGAACACTGTTGTCCGGCCGGAGGCACGCATGCGTATTAGAAATTTTTACACGGCAGTGAAAGAAGAAGAGGAGGAAGAGGAGAAGCGCATACCCGTAGATGAGAAGAAAGAAGGTGAGTCAAGGGAATTTCAACGAGTTCCTTCCTGGTAGCAGCTCGCTTCCCCTCAGCCTCGGTTTCTTCCTGTAAGAAGACCTTCAGAAGGGGAAGGGGAGCTGGCCTCGTGGGCGACTCTCGCGTTCCTAAACTGCATTCCAACCTGCGTTGCCACGTCTCGTCGTAAGCATGCGGATACACGCATAAACGAACGTACACGCATAACCGAAGCTGCGTGCGGACGCGTACAGTCGACAACAAATCTCCCACCCCGTACGAAAATATGGCAACCGAGGAGTAACGGAGGGTTTCGTCCTTTTGGGGAATTCTAGGGAATCGATGAGTTTCGGAACTGTTGGGATTGGAGAATTTTGGGAGTGAGAAATTTTGGAAAATTGGAATATTGAGAACGGGGTCTTTGGATTTGATAAGTTTGGGAAATTTTGGAATTGGGGAATTATAGAATTGGGGAATTTAAGAGGGAGGAATTTAGGGAACGGGGAGTTTGGAAGTTTGGACGTGACAAGTATGAAAGTTCCAATTTGAAATTTTCAACCTTCTAAATTTTCAAATTCCAAAATACCCAAATTTCCAAATACCCAATCTCTCAAATTTTCAACCTTCTAAATTTCCAAATTCCAAAATACCCAAATTCCAAAATTACCAAATTCCCAAACCCCCCACTCTTAAATCCCCACCCCAAACAAAAACCTCGACAAACCAAAAAATTCCCCCAAAAGCAAAACCCCAAAATGGCGTGCCCTTAAAAATAACTAAACTGCGCACATCACTGCGCAACCGCGTACAATCTCCATCCAGCGAGCATCAAAAGCGTGTTCTTCGCACCTTCGCGTACGGTTTCCGTTCCAGAATCCATTAGACAGTAATTACCTCGAATAGTATATTTTCCGGGATATTTTCACATACGAAAAAGCGACAACGAAACGTTCGTTGTAAAGCCGCTTCTTTACTCGTCGCAAAAAAACATCTTCGCGAGGCTGGCAAACGTTTTGCAGTTTCATGTTAAGTAGCGTAAGCGCGCTTGTCGTTTCCCTGGCAGAAGACGGCCTATCGGGATACCAGCTTCCGGTCGACTCGAGGTTTTTCTCATATCCTTTGAATAGCCTCTCGTGATACTCACGGCCAGTGGCAGGTACCTATATTCGAGATCTCCGTGTGCGCTCGACCATGTAATGACCACCGTCTCATCCCAACACAGGAAGAGGAACAGGTTTTCCATTTTTCACCGGCTTATCGTCCCACCTTAACCTCGAGCTTGTCGATTCTCCGGATGTCAGAAGTCCGCGGTAAAAAAATAAATAACATCTACCGGTAAAAGGACAGAGATACAGATTCGTCGGGTAGAAGTAAAAATAAGAACCGTCTGTTGACCTAAACTATTTAGTTAGTTTTTGTCGGTAGACATCTATTTAATTTACGTCTCTTCTTTTTCTTCGAAAAATCCGGTTATAACCTTCCAACTTAACGTTTTAGGATATCTTGTCAAACAACTAAATTATGTATGGATAGAGGAATTCATTTCAAAATTTTTATATTTAAGAATCCCGAAAATTTGATCACCTCGATTTATAAAATTGAAGAAACAGTAAATCTGACAGTTCGAAAACGAGAAACTTGAAAGGCTTGAAAATGTTGGAAACGTGCCATTTTATTGCGAACGAAAGGAACAGTGTCTGGAACGTAACAGGTACATTTATCGAGTCGGTTTCTTTTCATTCTGGAATGGCTAGATGAAAAAGAGAGAGAGATAAAGATCGCTAGGACGAGACGGAATTGTGAGCAAGGAAGGTGAACACGATTAAACATAAGTAGGATGCGGTTCGCTAGTTCTGAGACGTCCTGACACGCCTACGGAATCTCATGATCGATCCTGTTTTAGGATAAAGAGGATTATGAACATTCGTCCCTGACGCAGGTGTCCCTACCGAACTAGCGGCACCTTTGCTTTCATTCTTGTACTCCCCGATATTTCTTTACCCTCTTTTGCATTTTCAACTTCCTCCTTTTCTTCGCTGCTTTTTTTTATCATCATCTCGATTACACACTGCTACCTCGATACAAGGTATGGTTACCTGTAAATATCTTTTTGCATCGAAAAACTGTCCGGGGAACTTTTTCAAAAATGTTCATATTACAGGAGTAATTGAACGCAGATCATATAGGACCGGTCTAAGACTTTTTTACTGTATCCGGTAGTTGCGATGAAAATCAGACTGACTACAAGTGATTTCTAGTATAAATGAAATTTTATGAAAGGATGACTGTTCATTCAAAATTTGATAATAATAATTGATAATTGGAAAAAATAACGCAACTCTTCTTTGCTGGTTATCAATCATAGATGCGTAGATCCGTAGACGCATGCGCAGATCAGTGAACGTATGCGCAATTCTGTAGACGCATGCGCAGATCGGTAGACGCATGCGCGGATCAGTGAACGCATACGCAGATCTGTAGACGCATGCGTAGATGCGTGAACGCATGCGCAGATCGTATTGAAGCTACGACTGTACGAGTGTGTGACAAAATCTTAAAAATAAACGTGAGATATTTAACTCTACAAACAGGAATGTGACAATAACCCATCTGCCTATTAACTAACAATATTTTAATAAAAGAAATTAAACTTCTGCAAGAAATAAACAAAGTAGTAAAACTAAAGAACGGGACATAGTTAACTTAACACTACAATAGAAATGTAATATAAATTCTAAGTTAAAACACAACTTATAAGAGGTTATAGATTTATAATAAGTTTATAACTAAATTAAATTCAAGTTAATACGACGTTAAAAACTGAGTGAAAAGAATCTGTTTTAATTTCAAATGACATTTCTCCTTTCTTGTAATTACTTTACGATGTTTCAGCTCGTCAAGTTTTACAACATGCCGATATGGAGAAAAATGGCAGACAATGAAAGGCACGCGGTGAAAAAGTGAAATGGTGGAAGGGAATATTGAAATACAAGGGATCAACGGGTAAAAATTGTGAATGCACATCGTGTATTTATGAGTTGTGATACACGTATATGTATGGAGGAATGCTTATGCGGGCACAGCCTTTCTTCATGGCCGTGGTTCATCGTCGTCGGTCATCGAACTTGCAACAAATTCAAAATAAACGGTCAAGGCGTACCGAACTGTGCATATACGGTCACCATCAACTATCCTCGTTTTTTTCACACCACCAAATAAATTTGCATTTCGCGGTAGAGTTCCCGATAGCCGATGTGCACGTGTTGGATGCGACGGTAAATACACTCGGATATTATATTTCGATATCTTTATATCGAGGAATATAAAGTAGCGTCGCTAGCTCGAGAGACAAATACGAGGCCTTGAGAACTGATAAGCGTAATGCAAGGTGTATATTTTTTGTAACTATAGAATTTTTTAATTTTTAATCTTTTAGATTTTTATATTGTAGAAAATTCCACAAATTCACCGTGCTCACAAAACATTTCCTTATGTTAAATCTCTCGAATCACGTAAGACGAAACGTAATTACGTTAATTCTTTTCCGTCTGACAACGATCGGATCAACAAAATGGCCGAATAAAGCGCGGACCGTCCCAACCGGAAGCAGATAAGAGGTTCGATATGCAACAACGTGATACATTATCCAGAAAATGAACGGAGCCGAAGGTAGTTCGGTTAGATTTACTAAATAGGCGAATTGCTCTAAAAGGATAGCAACGTTACCGTTAGAGTAAAAAGAAATCCTGAAACGCGACTTCCTCTCGGCCGTGATTGCAATACACAAGCATGATTAACTGGCTTCTTTCAGTCGGGAGGGTTCGCCAAAACCTTTATCTCCGATGCGTCTGTTCATTACAGAATCAGAAAATTCCTCTTTTTATGAAGAAACCGAGACGTGTATCCTGTTTATGTGAATGAAGACATTAGCATGCGGCTTCATATGGAAATTAAGTCGCGAGACATGTTGAACCTATTTCGAACACCACGTTGTAAATCTGAGAATTTCGATGCTGCGGCATTTCGAAACTTCGAATGTACGAACTTCGAAACTATTTCTTTCTAAATTTATGTCGAGTTTCGAGTGTCTTTCGATTTGGGATTTCCTTTCGGTGACGGGTGTTTAAAGATTTAGAAATTTAATTTTAGAATTGACGTGGTTGGAAAGGATGTAATTTAGAGTCTGATGATATAGAAGTTCGAAAATTTAGAAGTTTTATAAAAATTCGGAATTAGGAAATTTTTGGAAAATTAGGAAATTAGGGGATAGGAAATTAAGGGACAGGGAATTAGGTGGTAGGACATTAAGGGACAGGAAATTAGGAGATATGACATTAAGGGAATTAGTAAATCAGCAAATTAGAAAATTTAAAAATATCGAATTTGCAGATATAAAAATGTAAAAAGAAGTGAATCAAGGATAGCAAACATAAGAGTAACTGTAAGGAGCAGGAGAAGGAAGGAAGAGGTTCTCGACCAAGACAGTGTTACGTGTCAAACGGTAAGGCGATCCGAACGCCTTCGAAAATATGTTCCGAAGCTACCGGCAATTTTCCCACAACTCCTCCCACGACCCACAGAGATTCTTACCGAGGTCCTTCCTTGCCTTTTTGCCCCTCTTGTTCTCTGCTCTCCTCTCTTTCCCGCGCGTACAAATCGTATTGACCGACTCTTCTTCCCGAGGCTCGCTCGGTCATATAACGGGATGCAAGGAAAACGCACTCGAATTCCCTTTGATTCGATCGCACAATGACGGCTTTCGTTTGAACAATGACTAGTCGAGGGGTCCTTTTCGTAGGTATTCGACCATTCTTGGCAAGTTGAGGAAATCAGGACCGCAAGAGACGGGCTTACCTGCCGGCGATGTATGACAGAGCGGAACAACGCAGGAAAAGAATCGGGGAACCACGTTTTTTTCACTGTAACTTGGGCTAACTTCGACGAAAATCAAATTGACTGCGAATGATTTGTAGTTTAAACGAAACTTAATAAAAGGAGGGAGGATTGTCTATTTACAATTTGATAATGATAATTGATAAGAAAAATAACAGAACTGTAATTTTAAATAAATGAAAAATTGTAGCATAGTATCGAGCAATTAGTTGATTAAGAAATAGTGCTGTCAAATAAAGCTTGTAATAACAAAATGTATTTTCATTTCGCAAGATTCTCTATTTTCCTAACCTTTCTTAGAAGTGATTTTTTTTTTCAAGAAATTTAGTGGGGAAAAAGGCACGTGAAATTATGTTATTATGCCTAGCTACCTGTCGGCGATGCGTGGCCAGACGGGGAGGCGCAGGAAAAGGAGGAACGATCCCAAAGAAAGAAGGGAAAAAATGTAGAAGGGAGACACGAGAATGAAACGTGCCGGAATGGGTCACCTACGTCAATATACCGGTTACGCGCGCGCGATCTTCATCCCCCTTTTGCCCGTGGACGAAAAGTTTCTCACGAAAGGGAAGAAGCGTGGTGTCGCGAACAGAAGACTTTGTCGAACAGAAACGAAAAACGATCCTTCCACTCCCGGGGATATGCAGCCTTTTTTTCCTCTCTTCTCCTATTTCTCGAAGGAGTCAGGGAAGAAGGCGTAGTCTCCACGGGGAGAAAAAAAGAAAACAGAACGAGCATGGTACGGTGACGGGCAACTGTCCGCTGGAGGGCGAAGTGTAAGGCTGGGCAAGTGGCATGCACCTGCGGGCACCCGATAAGGACGATATGTCGCAATCTCTAAATTTGTAGCTTTTTAATTTGGGGTATTGGAACTTACTATTTTTTTAATTTGTACTTCTGTAAAATTGGTGCTTTTAAAATTGTAAATCTATCTAACGCAATTTTCAATTACTTAATTCAATGTGCTAAGATAATTTCCCTCCGCGTGCCGAATTGCCAGCGAACTGTTCGTCGGTGTACCTGCTCGTTACCGGTACACAGCAGTCTCGAAAGAAGCGAAGGTACAAAAAAAAAGCAGAAATTACCAGTGGTGTCATCCCGTTAGTATTTACGAAGAAAATGTCAGGCCGATAAACGATTCGCAAAGTTTGCGCTTCTACCGCACCTTTGACTCTCGCTTAGGTCGCTTACGTTACTTACGTTGCTTACATAATAAGCGATGAACTCTCGGCTAACTCTTTTCCCTTCACCCTCTCCCATCTTGTCCCAGTCTCTTCTCCTTTCTTCTTCTCGTTTCCTCGCCGTGGCACATAATCGAGGCTTCTCCGTCAACGGTATAAAGGGGAAACGATCTCGATCGGGAGGGAGTAGAGAACGGAGGTCGACATTACGCCACAGAATTTCTTCTACGAATCCTCTTCGTAGCAGATAGCTGTCCCTACTGTCTTCCTCTCATCTGCTTCGACCACGGTTTTGCGCAACTTCGCTAACTCTTTACTCGTTACCGGTACGTGTTACTGTTGAAGAGAATGGGAAATGACCAAAACTTGGACGAATATCGAATATATATTTATTGTTGCGTGCTAAAACACGTCCTCGCTCGTTCGATTATGGGAGGGAACTGCCCGGTACGAAAACATAACAACGTCGTAACCGTCGCGCGACAAAAAACGCTCGACGCGCGTTCCGACACGATTCGATGCGAAAAACTATACGACACACAAATGGGGTGATTTTACGATATCAACAGTTACATTTTACGCTTCTGTAACAATGTAGGTGAACATTTTCGAAGTACACGAGTATCGTCAAGAGGAAACGTTTTATTAAAATAAAAAACAAAAAGTATATTAATTGAAATACGTACAAATTTTTACTTCCACGTCACCGATATATGTGTCACTTAAATATCTATAAAGATCTAACAGCTATATTATTAAAAATTTGTTCACTTAACAGAAAATACTCGTATTAACCACTATAGAAAATAAATCTAACAAGCCACTGTGTTAATAAGAGACCGATGAAAATGACAATGGACGTACCTTGCGAGCTATCCGCTAATAAAAGAAAGCACGTTCAAAAAAAAGGGAAGACACGATTTAGTAGCATCCTTTCTCTTGTTTCCTCGCGTGTTAGAAGTCGGTGAAAGACACGAACGAACCTTTAAGCAGCCGATCCTCCTGCTAGATTATTTCATAAGCATTCCCAATACGGAAAAGTTCATCCGCTCTTACCGAGCTACGAGTTCGAATCATTGCGCAAGCAATTCGAAGTTGAGGATCGCTCCTTTGCTTCGTTACTTACACGCATCCGTGTTCGGATCCGACGACACGAATACATACGTAAATACATTCCTTTGAAAGCTGAGCTCAACGATTTACTTCTTTCGAATTCGTTCGGTTCAGAAGCTGTTCGTGAAGTGACGAAAAGTTTGAAAATACATGTTGTAATACGAGGTGGACGGGTACCGCCATCTGGCGTGATTTTAGAGAAACGTCGCAGCGGATAGCAAAATCAATTTCAAATTTTTTAAAGCGTAAGTTAGGATTTATGGTGATGAAGTATGAGAATTAGTAGAGGTGGAGAATTTTTTCATTTGAATTTAATTTTAGCAGAGGAAGGTGTAAGTAAACTTGAGGATTTTTAAGTATTTTAATTTCTAAATTTTTGTACTTGCACATTCGCCGATTTGGCATTCTTTGAATTTGGAAATAATGAACTTTCCGATTGTTCGAATGTTTGAATCTCGATTTTGCATTTCTCCCAAAATCTTATCAAAAACGTAAATATATTTTCACGACACTTTTAAAACCAAATAACAAAAGCTGCATAATTTTCTCAGAGAAGAGCTTGAGAAAATATTTGTTCGAATTACGTTGCTGTCCTCGTCATTTCTCGCGGGAAAGACAAGCATCGCTGTAGCTTTCCAGTTTCGCCAGCAGATGTCCCAAAAAACGATCGACCCCCGAAAAACAATGTCGTCAGTGACTCACTGGTGTACAGAACGTGACGATGTTTATCTCGAAATTATTTCATATCGGATCCGTGTTCGGTTGTGAAGAAATTCCTGTAACGGCCGTACGTACGCACACCTTTTCCGGGATAACGCGAAGCGGTGGGCCCTTTGGGGAATAATTCTTCCGCGTACACGAGGCCGCGGAAAAGAAAACCCGATCACGTAGGTGCGCACATGGGCGTGAGTATGCTCGCGACAACGTGTCCCGTTTTTGAAATCGCCCCTACGTGATCGAGGTAAATCCGCATGAATTTCTCAGCAGGCGCGATTAGCAATCGACCGTACGTAGGACTCTGCCAAAGATTACCAACGAGTTTGCGGCCCGATATCCTCGTCGGTTTTTTAAATTTTACGTTGGATCCGATCACCCGGCGAATGTTAAGCGAGACGAACTTACATAACGGACATGTAACTGCAAAGGCTAATCGAATCTTTTACACACGTCCGGTTTATTGGGATAAATGAGTCGTGCGCTGCCCAAACTGACTGGATACGCTCTTTCAATTTTTAATGAACCCTTTTTTCGTTATTTAACCTTTCGAATTTGGTCGGAGAATGTGGTTGCAAGTGAAATAGTTCATATGCTGAATGAAAGGAAATGCGCCAGTGTTTGGTGGGATTTTGATTAATGATGGACTTAGGATAACTGTGAAGTATGTGGAAACGTCAGATTACTATTAATTGAGATACTTGTAGGTGTGCTGTTAGGTTAGATTAGATCAAGTTAGGTTAAAGTTAAATTAATGAATGTGGTGATAGGGACACTGTTATAGGAATATAATAGGTTAGGTTAATAGTTAGGTTAGGACCATAGGTTGATTCTTAGATTATGTTAGAAATGTTAGAAATCAATCTAGCACAGTAACGATGATACAACCGACAGAGCATAGAGCAACCGGAATAGGGGAAATTCGCTTAATCTGATTGGCACGAGTGTTTTACGCGTACATGCGAGTATACGAGCCGCTTCGATTGCACGAGCCACGCTTTCCTCGTGACATAATATTATTTAACCCAGAATAATGCCGTATACAGTAGTTGCGTAACGATAGAATTCGCGTGCCGGTAATTCGCGACATGACTGCGAACTCGAGGCTGGTTCTTTTATTATATAAACCGAAGGAGGTTGCACAGTTCGCTCGAGCCACTGCTACGTACAGTCAGAAGCAAATCTGCCTTCCCTAGGGAAAATATGAAAGTATGACAACCACCCACTAGATAATTTTTTAGGATTTTGAAAAATTTGAACGTTTGGTGACCGGTTAAGAATTGGGGGACTAGGGATTTGGGGGCTTTCGGATTTAGGGATTTATAGAAATGGGAATTTAAAAAATTTAGAAACATAGGTATTTTCATTTCACATAGTTTTAATACAGTTTTGATAAAATCTGGTTTCTTCTAAAACTTACCGTTCCGTGCAAGTACACCTGTTGCACCACAAGATCCCTGACAACACTCACCTGAAACGAATATAAAAATCTAGTTCCTTTTTCTTGACTTACTTCACAGGCAGCTACTTCATAGTAAGTATTACAACAATATAGAAGATACAGAAAATACAAAAAAGTGTTTGCAAAATACTTCCATTGTATTTTTGTCTCGTTTTGTGAGGGTGCCCCATAATTTCCACAGACTCCCCCTCTATATGCGTTACTGGTTACCGTCTCGATTGCGGTAGCACCTTCGCGACAGAAAGTTTTCTTTCGTACAAAACCAACGAAATTTTCGAACGGCTTCCACCGAATTGAGCAACTGTTGCACGAGCGTGGAACGTCGAAACGAGATAATGCTATGCAGAGTACGATGTTGAGTCTTTTACGTAGCATTGGTATTCCAGAAAGCGTACACGCCTTTCGTCGAGGAGTAACAAGGAAAGTTGGTAAACGTCGTGCCATTGCATCGTTAACGCGACTCTCTTTTTACTCGTGATTCCCCCTTCGTGAATCTTCGTGATTCCTCGTAACTCATGATTCGCAATTCGGCCCTAAAGGTCGCCATCAGGCACAGGTTATGTTAACTTATGTAACCTAACTTTATTTGCCCCGGCTCTTTCACTCTGTTCCTCTTTTCTTTATGTTACTATTAAACAAATAACTTGTGCCTTGGAACATGTGGTTCTTGTAAAGTATTTTTAAACCTTTTGAATATCTAGCCTAATATAATTATTTTGTATTGATACTATAGACTGTTATAGTTAAATGTACAGTCTTTTTTCGGTGCGAAGTGATATACAAATTCATAGGTTATGTATGTATTTCAGGATTGTATATATTTTTAGGTTTCTACATATTTTTACTACTGTATATATTTATAGTTCATATGTGTATATTTATTTATAGGTTATACAGGATGTGTGAGAATATGAAGGAGACTTTTTCTTCAGTACAGTAAGGATTTTCCAAGAATGGAAGAGGAAAAAGTACTATATTTTACTAGCAACATGACTCATATCAGTTTTTTATGTTTGCATTATTTCCAGAGAAGTGAAGGTGATGTTTAGCTTTTTAAAAGGAAAACTATGTACATACAGTATAACTATTCATATGTTTATACATATTTCTAGTTTATTATAGTTTTTATATGTAATTATTTCTAGTTATATTTATAGTTTATATATATCTTTATAGTTTTTTATATACATTTGTAGACTATGCACGTACATTTATGTCTATGTAATGTACATTACTTGAAAAATTCCCACGCAAAAAATCGTGGAATGTCATACTTGCGTAAATTTCCGCAATTTGTCGAGGCTCACTATGAAAGTACGAAAAGGAATAAGAAGGATCTACATAGTTTCATTTTTGTATGATAATGATATGGATACCATACCCACGTGAACTGGTATCTAATGACGGATATTACATTAACGGTTGTTGAAGGATGCGATGAGCACTAGAAGGATGAGAGAAAGCGAATCTGTCTCTCGCTGTTGCGTCAACATAATTGCAGAAGCAGTTAAGAGAGGCTCTCGTGGAGCGTCTTCGAGTGTTACATCAGCACGATAGATGCTGCAAATTGGAAATTATGTACCGGGTACATCGTCTAAATTTAACATACAACGTACCACGTATTTTGCCTTTGCGATTCCCTTCAAAAATATCAAGATATTGTATATTATGAATTGTTAAAATTATTTGGTACATATAGTCACACATATAAAAGGATAAATTTATTTACAGGGACACATATGTTAAGAGGATAAATTGGTTCACATACACACACATATGAGGATGAATTGGTTCACATACACACACATATGAGGATGAATTGGTTCACATAGATACACAATTCAACATGTTATGATATACTTCTCCCACGGATAATACAAAATTATTTAAAGAAAACAACCCTTACTCTAAGATAAAAACGACCATAATGGCAACCATAGTTCTGCTACAACCAGAATAACATATTCCAAGCTAGTTACCAATTATCCAAAAAGAAGTTATTCTCTTCCACATAAGTTTCAATTATAATTGCAAAGTGTGTCGATACGTGTCCACATGCAAATCATCCACGGCGCACGGATGTACCGATCGAGCATTAGGAATAAAATAAGCAGTTAAACGTAAAGAGTAATTTGTATGGCACGCGATTCGAAGTTGGATCAACCGGTCGGTCATCGATAACAGGGTCCGCCAAAGAAAGAATGCAAAGCGAATATGGTCAGGATACAAGGTAGTACATAAGCCGGATGGGTTCGTCTCGTGTTCCAAGTACTACAAGAGCGATGTTCACGTGTTGAGACTGTCAATTCGGAAAGTTGCGCGCGACGAGCATCCCCGTTCACCTTCGCCCACCTTCGACCATCAGGTTTTGCCCCTTCCTTCCTCACCTTATCCATGGGAACGTTGACTTCGAGGCGTGGCGCCGGAACTCGGGGAACGTCCTAGTCTGACGACCTCCTCGATAATTACGTGATCGACTGCGTTCCGTTCACGGTACTCTTCGCCACTAATTTACACGAATTCGTCCTTAGCCCTTTGCTGGGCCCAATTAACCGTTTACCTAAATGGGCATATCTGTGGGCCACGTGTATGGAACGTGTATAGGACATATGTATGTACTGGGCACGTGTATGGAACATGTGTACATGGGGCATATCTATAAATATGTATTGGGCATGTATATAGGACATTTGTATGTGCTTTATGTATGAGACATGTGTATGAGGCACATGCATAGGACATGAAAGTCCTAATATTCTATTGTCCCAAACTTCTAAAATACCAAAAATTCAAAACTGCCAAATTATAAAATTCCAAAACTGCAATATGAAATTTTCAAAATCCTACTGTAATATATTAATGAATTTTGTTAAAAACAATAGTTGATGTTTGAAAGTAATGCCAATGTCATAAACTGTTTTGCAAAAGGTTTCGGTATCTAGTCTTATCGGTATGAGGTGTTAGTCAGGGACTAATCTAGATCGGCGATTGGCAACTGCATCCGTGAAGGCGTTATGCATGAACATACAAGTGGCGTAACCTTGCGGGCACTATTGAGTACTCTATTCCTCAATTAGACTACTTTTTTCCAAATATTTCTATATTTCTAAATTTTTGAATTCTAGTCCTTTTGAACTCTTTAAGTCCCACATGACTGAATTTTTTACTTTCTAAATTTCCAAATATCCAAATTCTAAATTTTCAAAATCATAAAATCAATGTTTGAGTTTGAAAATTGAAAAGTTTAAAAATGTGAAATTTGAAAATCTGTAAACTTGATATTATACTTTTATATTATTGAATTCCTCAATGTTTGAATTTCCAAATTTGAAAATAACCATTTATACTATCAAATAAAATTATCAAATAATGTACTGTACATATAAATAATAATATTTTGAGAAGATTCGAAAATATAAATGACTATAAACAAGATACTCATTTAGATTCGTCACCGATAATAATATTTATCAATCCGCTGATACGATTGTGTACAGTAATAAGAAGTATGTGAAACATGATTCTTGGGATAGGTGCAGTTAATCTGCCGGTTTCCTCATCGCAACATGAAAACGCTTGAAGGAGCGAACAGAACTAGTCTACACCAAAAGTTGTTGAAGAAAATGACAGGTGAGTACATAAGTAATAAATAAATAATACAAACTTGATTTTTTTTCAAAAACAATTCAATTTTCACATAAGAATAAATTTTATTTTATTTATTTTATTTCAACAATTGCGTTATTAATTATGTGTATGTAATTATTATTTTATTTATTCTATTTGTGAATATTCACACTTTGTAATGAATTATTAACAACGTTAAAAAGTGAAAATTTTTTAATATTTTTGGGAATTTAACGAGTACGGAATTTGGGGATTTATGGATTTTTTAATTTGGAAATTTGGAAATTCGCAAATTTGGAAAATCGGAAATTTGGAAATTTGGAAATTTGAAAATTTTGAATTTTTGAAATTTGCAAATACGGTAATTTAGGAATTCGGAAATAGAACGTAATTGTTTACGCGCTAATGGTGAAAGAATGTACCCCCATGGGGTCCGGTTACAGGGCCGTATCGCAACGTTTAGGGGGTTAAAGTGCCCTCGTGCACCTCAAACAGGAAACGGACTAGGAATTGAAGTTGCGAGCGTATTATTGATCGGCGGCCGAGTGCGCCAGCGCAATGCAATTCTCGGGGCAAAACAGTAGCAATCTACCCTCATTCACGTTTCGGGTGCAGTGCTTCTAGTGTTATTCTATCGTCCATTTGCTATTTAGACACTGTCAAAGTGTCGTCGCGCGTGGCTAACATGTCCGGTGGTACGTGTGCTTGTGTTTCATTCCGCCTCCCATCTTTCTGCCCAAAATAGTGATAAAAACAATGCAAATATATGGGGTGTACCATAACAACGGGTTGTTGTGTCAATAAATTCCTTTAAATAGTACACCGGTTATACAGGGTGTCAGGATGCATAGAAAAGTGGGTGGGTTCCTTTTTAAAAATTGGTAAAAATATCATATTATGGTACACCCTGTAGAATAAAATGTTAAATAATTCCTTTACAAATCAAGTGGTATTTAATAATAAAATAAAATGAAAGGTGTAACAGAATCATAATTAAAGTTACGAAAGATTTATAACGTTTAATTGTTTCGTTTTATTTCATCAAGACAGGGATTATATCGGATTTGCCACATTGCCCGAGCAAGTACATAGAAAATCGGTTAAAAGAGGATTTGAATTCACTTTGATGGTGTTGGGAGAGACCGGTCTTGGGAAGTCCACGTTGATAAACAGCCTTTTTCTTGGTGACCTTTACAAAGATCGGCGAATTCCCGATGCAGCTGGTTGGTAATATCAACGTACTTTTATATACACACATGCACACGTAAATGTTTAATCCATTGGGTTGGCCAAAAGGTTTAGTCGTTTTTTAAAAACATGTACCATTACAAACCTTACACATGCAACATATTCACTGTTTTCATAATATGTAAGAACTATTGATCATAAAAAACATTTACATATTGAAATCACCATATTTCTTAAAATAATTGTTTTAAATTGATAAAAGTACCGAAATGATATAAGAGAATTGATGCAAGTACTGTTATAATTGCTTAAGTTTCAAATATTGTTCCAGTTAAAGTATTTATTGAGAAAAAGTAATAGAATGTTTTCTTGAATAATGCGAAGTGCATGTATTCTCACTGCGCATGTGCGTAGTGCATACAGCGCATGCGCATGATACATGCATCATATCTTTCTACAATGCTGCTACCGTACTTTTCTTCGTAACAAATAACTGTGTTATTTCTCGATAAGTTTTACCTTTCCCTCTACAATAAATTACAAGTTGTCTCTTATCAAAATTCCTATTCTTACCTTTTCGTTGCATGTTAAATTTTAATTGTTTGCGCTTGGAAATGCATTTCAAAGGTTGTAACCTTATATCAAAGTAGATTTACATTCCAGGCTTTTGTATACAAAACCTAAAACTCTTAAAACAATAAACACAGGAATAGTACTATATCCGGATATTAATGTAACTGTACCTATACAACATAAACGAAATAACTTTTTGGACAACCCAAGAGCAACAATGTAGCGGGCTCATCTTCGTGATCGTTTCTTTTTAGAACGCATCGAGAAAACGACAACAATAGAGAAGAAAACAATGGATATCGAAGAACGTGGAGTTAGGTTACGTTTGACGATTGTTGACACACCTGGTACGATTTTAATTTTGACTGTGTAATACTGGGCCAAGTTGATACACTATGCAATTTTTATCTTTTATCGTTTTTATTTCAATTAAGATAAAAGTAACCATTATATTCTTATTAGTAACCAAAAGCCTATTTTTTTTTTATCAACTTACCCCATGAGTTATTATAGTAGTAATATGCAAATCCCATATCAGATCGAAAAAAGTTCGCGCAATTTAACGAATTTCTGTCACTAAAAGGGTCTCTATTTAGGATTTGGGGATGCTGTGAATTGCGAGGATACTTGGAAAGCATGCTCGGCATACATCGACGAACAATTTCGGCAATATTTCACGGACGAAAGTGGTTTGAACAGAAAGAACATTCAGGACAACCGAGTACACTGTTGCCTGTACTTTATACCGCCTTATGGACACGGGTACATTTCTTTTCGTATACTGTGAGATCGGAATAAGTTGCGTTAAACGTAAACTGAAAAACTTTTGTGAACTTGTAAATGTATTTGGCAAGTTTATTTTGGATAAGTGGGAATTTGACATTTTAATTTTATATTTTAATTATTAAAATTTGAATAACTTGCATATCTTATAATTTTAATAACTTGAGAATTCTTAATTTTATTAAATTAAAATAATTTGAAAATTTAGAAGAAATGTTAGAAATCTTGAAATGTAATTTGAAAATTTGAATAATGACCTTGCCCCAATCTCTCCCGCATTTATTTTCGTAGCTTTCCTCTGTCATAATCATCGTTTTTCAACAGACTCAGACAAATCGACTTGGAGGTGTTGAAACGGTTACATCGTAAAGTGAACGTTGTCCCCGTAATCGCGAAGGCGGATACGCTGACCACATACGAGGTGAAAAAGTTGAAAGAGAGAATTCTGGCCGACATCGAGGAGCACGAAATACAGGTATCGTCTGCCGTTTCTTTCGATTGTTTTTCGACTTTTTTATCAAGTTGAATGAAATCAAGAAAGGCTGCGTGTAAGGGTGAGTGAGGGAAAGGACACAAGATACTTTGTATGTAGATATATCAGTTTCCGGACTGCGACAGCGACGAGGACGAAGAATTTAAGCAACAAGACAAAGAACTTAAGGCTTGCATCCCTTTTGCTGTGGTTGGCAGTTCGACGGTGCTTGAAGTGGCGGGAAAAAAGGTCCGGGGTCGTCAATATCCTTGGGGAGTTGTAGAAGGTAATTAGATTTTATTGTTTCAAAATTTACACAAAATATGTTTGGTTAATTATCTATATAGAGTAGAGGACTTCTCAAGTTGCGATGACCTTCAGATATGTTGTCAAGGACAATATACTCAACAACTTTTATTGACATATGTAACCTTTAGGTGACTTCCGTTTTTGAGTTAGACGTGAAAGTATTTTTGGTACTATACAGGGTGATTCAGACAATTGTGCCATATTTTCTTTTTTGATTGATGTTAGAGAAAATGTTGGAGGAAAAAGATGAACGGTTCAAGGTAATATATATATACTGACAATCGTGAGTTATGCCAGTTTATACTAGCTTATACTATTTTACATTATTTCATACTGTTTTATTTTATAGGTTTACAGAGAAGCAATTTACAATTGTTTACAGCTGCTGTTAGTAAACTTTATTGTAACCAGAACTTAAGTATACCATTTTTATAATACCATCAAATAATAATATACTCTTCATAAAATGATCAGAAAGCAGTTCTTAGTGTTCTTATTTAATTACTAGCCGGTTTATTGTTGTATCACTATTGAATTTATTTTCTTAGTTATTACTAAATGCAAATCTGTCTCAGGTCGGCAGAAGTCCTCTACCCTAAATAGATAATTACCAATGCTTGTATATCTATATGTGAATATGATCATGTATATTGAATTCATGATTAATGTTTGACTTTCGATCGAGTACAGTGGAGAACCCGAAACACAGCGATTTCGTGAAATTAAGGACAATGCTGATATCCACGCACATGCAAGATCTAAAAGATGTGACGCAGGATGTACATTATGAGAATTTCCGGGCACAATGCATTTCACAAATTTCACAGCAAGCAATTCGGGAACGGAGGTATTTACGCATGTAAATAAGTATTGCATTTCAGTAGGTATATTTCTCTCTAGATGTATATAACTCTATGTACAATATTCCCTTTTTTTTTCTCCAATCTTCTTTTGCGTTTTATTTTTCTTCTTACTTGACCAGTACTCTTAAATTTCGAATTTTCACATTTACAAATTTTTAAATTACACATTTTAGAATTTAAATATTTGCACATTTAGATATTTCATAATCACAAATTCTTCAATTTAGAGATTTAAAAATTTTTAAATTACAAGTTTGAAATCTTAGCAATTTTCAAAATCGCATATTTTCAAATCTAGAAACTTTCTTTATTAATCCTCCACGTTTTGATCTACCCTGTAATTTTAATAATTCATCTTTATCCAACGAGTGTAACTAACACATCAGTGTATCAATATAAATAAAATTTTGTTTCATTTCATTCGCAGTAAACTGAAGAGAGATTCGGGTCCACACTTCGAAAATAGCATATCGGACACGGACCGACTTCTCCTGCAAAAGGACGAAGAGGTAAGGAAAAGGTTATACAAAATTACTAGATATATCTCAAATTTATATCCTGTCAAAAATTCTATCTTTACAGATACGAAGAATGCAGGATATTCTGGCACAAATGCAAGAAAAATTAAAAGCGACGGGTCAGGTTGGCCCTGGAAGTGGTCTCAGGGGAAGGGTTGGTAGCCTTGGAAACGATTTGGACGCCACCGACGTCGAAAAGAAACGCAACAGTATTATAGATGTTTGAGTCTTCGAATTACACGATAAATTAACACTAAACTACCACACTGGTCGAACGACCAGCTCACGAATTTATATTAAATTAAAAAGTTTGTTAAGGTGCTTTTTAATGAACTTGTGTCAATTTTTATCTAGATAATGAATTTATGTTTTGTAGTTCGTTTTTCTGCTGTATTTAACATTTTTATTATAGGTAAGTTTAGTGTTAAATTATCTCTACGTTACTACACGCGATTTAGTATAAGCGATCATTCAACTTGGTTCTACACGAATACGCACAAAAGCTGATGAACATGTTTTGAGACACTCAGAAACAAATCTGGCTTCTCTTGGGAAAAGTAGGGTAATAGAGAGATGTAGTGATCATTTATTTGTAGGGACTTTTAGAGATTAACTTTAGGGATTTTTAGGTTTACTTGGGATTTGTTGATTTATGGATGGAATGAGAATGGAAAACTATTTATACATTTATATATTTACAAATCCTTCTATTTTTGTTAATTTTTAAGATTCAAAGTCTTTAACTTCTAAATTGTTATGTTGTCCAGCTCTTAAATTTCTTAAATTTCCAAATTTTCCTGAGGAAGCCAAATTTGGCTGTACACGTCATGTTCTGGAACACGAAGAGTTTTCTATACTCGTACACGTATAAGCGATTATTAGCTATAAGAATTTAGAACGAATTTGTTAGATGAACGATCATGTTTGCGGGCCAGTTTTCACTTTTATATGTATGTATAGTACTCGAGGGATCCTTTCATCGACAGTATTTGATATCGCCACAATTATTTCGGTAATCAAAAACTTGTACTGCGTATATACATATATATATAAAAGATACTGAGGCAGAAATAAACATAACAGTATTATTTCACCAGAAAGATCTTTCCTCGTTTATTTGAAGCGTCTCGAACGACGCTTTATAGAAATGTTGTGTTTTATAATTTCTATGACAATAAACGGATTTATGTAACAAACTTTTATTTTTCATTCATCATGTATGTAACGTAATTTTAGTAATTTCGTGAAGGTTTATTTGGAAATATAACGTATTAGTATTAACGACAATGATGATAGGAATTCCGAGCAAACCTTAATGGTCTATGTACCTTCCACCAACCGGAAATGTATCATGTCCAACAACCGGAGATGGTCATCCAGACGAATGGGTCAGCGTAAGTATTTTTCCGTTATCCACACTCGACGAACATAAATTAAATAAATCATTAAAACAAAAAGCGGTAAACAGGGCATAAATTCTTATCTTATGACCCATGTCAAATTGTAGATACAAGTAATTACTAAAAACAAATGTACGCAGTATAAAACACAAAATATTCGATAACCTAATCTGAGTAAAAGTATTTTGTATTAAGACCCGGCAAACTGCGAATTCTTGTACGAAGTCGAAGACGCAATAGCGGCCATCACGAATCACAAAAGGACGCTGAAGCAACCGGAAACTACCATGTGTTATTGCCAGATGGTAGAATACCGATGACGGTAGTTATCAACCGATGGTACGATATGAAGGAATAGCTGTCCCGGGTTCTTCAAGAGGTTCTTTCGTCACTGAAGGCGCCACCAACAATGAAGGATACAAATATTAATTGTTTCATTTTTAACTGACTGCGGCTATTGTATCGCGAATTTGTTCATTGACCTAATTAGAAATACTAGTATTAACTATTTGAAACTGTGAATGATAAATATAACAATTTGGACATAAAAGCATAATTAAAATTTTTACATATATTTAATACCTAATATAAATACTTGTACATAACGTAGATATGACTTTACAAAAGGTTTTACAAATGATAAAAGTGTAATTACATTAAAAAAATATCAATAACAAATATTGAATTTATAGTTTTGATTTAAAGGACACTTTTATAACATTAATAAATTATATCTGTTAATAAAAATTCTATAAAATTAGGTCTGTCGTTTCATTCAGTCTCTTCACTTATTCTTTACGACGATTTGTACTTCTTCATATATTGTAGAACTTCTTCTACATCTTCTTTGGAACCCAGAAATATTGGGGATCTCTGGTGAATTTTCTCAGGTATAACATCTAAGATATCAATTTTTCCATCTGATGCCAAACCACCGGCTTTTTGCAATATGAATGCCATTGGTATACATTCATACAGAAGTCGAAGCTAGAAACATTAAAAAAATGAACTATGTAATAAGTGGCGATATAACACGTGCTAATCAAACAGTAAATGTTATTTATGATATTGGGATTCCCAAAGTTGTATATACAATATACACACCCTCGATGACATAATCGTGACATAATCGTGACATTGATCGCGGGAGCTTATTTATACTCTCAATGAGAGGTCATAAGACACCGATATCTACTGCGCTGATATAGCACAGCACATCGAGAAGTTACCATCAACGATGAGCAAAACTGAATACAACTTCACAAAAAATTCACAGGAACAACGTTTCAAATAATAACGGTATTCACCTTGCCGGTTGGATGACTTTTGGTCGCTGGATAAAGAAATACTCCTCCATATTTGATCGTTCTGTGCACGTCAGCGACCATGGAACCTACGTATCTCGCGCTGTATGGTTTCCCACTAACTGGATACTTCTTCGTACGTATATATTGTCTGATAGCTTCGTTCCAGGCACTTTCGTTGCCTTCATTGATACTAAAACGCATTGTTTTATTACGAATTATGAATAATATTAACCTTTTTCTTATTATTATTTGACTAAGTTTGTGGGGACATATTCGTTATTATACATTATATGTTATTATACAGTATTATACGTTATAACGTATTTGATGAAAGATTAAAGTTAAAATACTAAATTACTACTTCAGATACCTAATTTATAACTATACAATTTTTGCAATACCCAATTATTACCTGTAAATGTCTCCTCTAGATGGAATGCGTATATCTCTGTCGGTCAAAATGAATTCCCCTATCGATGGATCGTAAGTGAAACCGTTCACGCTTTGACCAATCGAGAGTACAATCATCGTCGCGGAACCGTAAAGAGCATAACCTGCTGCGATTAAATTTTTGCCAGGTTGTAGAACCACCGATTCCACGGAACCTGTCACATTGTCTGGTTTCTTGTAAATGCCGAAGATTGAACCGATCGATACCAAACAATCGATGTTGGAGGATCCGTCCAGCGGATCGAAGCACACTATGTATTTTCCACGTTTCTCGGTTTCGACTTCGATGACGTTAGTGTTCTCTTCGCTCACGAGGAGATACGTTGTGAACGAGGACGTTAACATGTTGATAAATAGTTCGTTGCTGAGGACGTCCAATTTTTTTACTTCTTCACCTTGAACGTTCGACTGTCCGGCTATTCCGTACCTAGAGAAAGAAAGCCAGTTTTTTTACCCGTTCTGTAGCTTTCGTCGATAGCTGTCCGTGGAAGAAGACCCGCACTATCGCGCGATATAATTAGATTTTAATGCAGACTTTTAATTTGCATAATGAGCTAAAAATATCTAAAGAAATTGCCGCGTGACGGATGTCTTGCATTTAAACATTGTTCAGGTGTACTTAAATGTATAAAACGATATTTATTAATATTTGTCTAATATGTTATCTATTAAAATTTGTGTACGTTACTTATTAAAATTTCACTATATCATTCATTAAAAATTTCTCTATGTTATTTATTAAAATTTTGTACAGACATTTAAACTGAACTAACAACTTAATTCGAAAGATGCAACATAAAGTTTTGTGACATAAACAGCTATTTTAAATGTCTCCTTTTATAATACCTAATTTCAACAACAATTATGCCATATATCGAGTGTAACACTTACATATTAGCAATTCCAGCCTTTCTCACTGCAGAACTGACAGCCTTAACCGCGGTTTGAATACTATTTAGCAGTTGAGTGAGGTCTCCCGTGGCCGTAGGAAATTTTCTTTGCTCGGCAAGCACGAATCTCGTCAAAGTCATGGCATTTGAATCGAAAGAGAGGTTTTTGGTCGCCATTTTCGGGACGGTCAGCTGCGACTACTTGATTCGGAGGAGTTACAAGCAGAAACTAGTGCGAGTTCGTTAGCGACGTGTGCTTATAAAGACAAGTAACTTCTCGATACTGCTTTATCTTACTAGTAAAAGCGGTAATCAGTATGCAATGTTTTGAAAGTTCCTTTTTTGCTATTTATTTCAGAACGACGTAAGATAATCCATGCGTAACGAGGAACGAGTTTTATTTTTAATATATTACGAGTGCTTTGCTGATGAATGTATACAGTGTGTCTTTGTTCTCTTTCTGTCAATGGAGAATGTTTGAGCATATTTTATATTTTTTGGATTGTCATGGTGTATTTATATATATTTTGATTTTTAATGAATTGTTATGGTGTATTTGAGTGTATTTCAATTTTCGACGGATTGTTACGGTGTATTTATATATATTTTGATTTTTTATGAATTGTTATGGTGTATTTATTTAATCATTAAATTTTGAAATTTGTTAATGTAAAACTTTGAAAATTTAGAAATTTACTAATTCACAAATTTAGAAATCAGCAAACACACAAGCAAAATTTACAAATTTAGAAATCTAATCAGCTAGAAATAAACAGAATATGTATAAATGTTGATGCGTGAGTTGCAAGATTTCTCGTAAATATTTACAATGTTTAGATAATATTATATTTCGGCGATTTGTCCACGGGTTATCAACACAGCGAATATTCTCATTTAATCTTCAAACCCGCACACATACGCACTCCACACCGTGTTTTATATATTTTTTTGTATTTTCAAAATTTGTCATTTATAAATTTAATTTGAAAATTTTTAAAAATTTTATAAATTTGGTAATTTGGGTATTGAACGTTTTAGTAATTTGATAAGTTAATAAACCGGTACTTTTGTAATTTAATAATTTGCTGATTTGTACTCACAAACTTAATAATACAATACAAAAATTAAAAGTATTAATAAAAACGACTTTAGCAAAAATTTGTATTTATTGATTTCCGTTTATTCTTTAAAACTTAGAATATATTGTTAAGACATTAAATGTTGCTTTCCGAGTTATATTATTCTCTGTAAAATCAAAAAAGGTCAATATTAATGGAACTGAATGAAAAAGGTACAACTAGCGCCATCTAGCGGTGAACGGTGGTACTATTAAAAAATAAAAATGCGTTTTTCCGTCAAATTAATAACTTTTACACTTTTCTGGGACTAAGAAAATATCCTATTATCTCCTTAGAACTGAAATAATATCACAACGACCCGCTAAAATGGTTAAAAACGAAAATAAAAAATATTGCATTTTGTGGACGTTAAAATGCTTAGCCATCTAGCGGTGAAAGGTAGGAACTAATGGAACTAAATTTCGAAACGAATTTTTGCATTTATCAATATTACCGACTTGTTAACACTTTTAAAACGTTCTAAAATAAATTAGCGTTGCCTTTCTAAAGCATATTATCTCTTAAATTGAAAACAATATTTACTACATTAGTAGTTACTAGTCTGAAGTATAGTTTTTCGTTGAACACAATGACGCGAGAGGTTAAAATCACCTCTGCACTGAATCGCAAAAGTATTCGCACATCGTTTTAAACAAAATACCTCATTTAAAATTGAGCCACATGACTTGAGCTTTCTCGGGAAGATATACAAATTAATTTTGTATAACATTTCTCGAAATTCAGAAGACTAAAAAACCGAAGAATATGCAGAATGCCCATGGCAAAGCAAAGTAGTTAATAAAATTAATTATATTGATTAAATTAAACCCAAAAGGATACGCGTTGCGCCATCTAGCGGCAGTGTACGGGAACTACTGGAATGACAGTTTCAAAAGTGTGTAGTTCACCCTGTTCGCCGGAGAGATGGCGCCACTTGTTCCATTTTCGTGAAAAATCAATTAATATCGGTTTTATTGGCTTAATTTACTATAATATGCATTCCCAAGTTAATTAGTCTTGCACTCCGATGTAATTTGATACATATTACAGTAAATTAAGCCAATAAAATCGATATTAATTGATTTTTCACAAAAATGGAAGAAGTGGCGCCATCTCTCCGGCGAACAGGGTGAACTACACACTTTTGAAACTGTACTTTAATTAGTTCCCACACGCCACCGCTAGATGGCGCGACATGTACCGTTTCGGTTCAGTTCAATTAATATAATTGATTTTATTAGATTAATTAATTATAATATGAATCGAATTACATCAGAGTGCAATACTAATTAACTTAGGAATGTTTTGACTTCACCAAACTCCTATTAATTTTTAATTCTTAGACTAATTCTAATTACCCTAAGGGTTTCAGTCATATGTGCCGCCATCTAGCGGTAGAAGATGAGAACTAATTAAACTACAGTTTCAAAAGTGTGTAGTTCACCCCGTTCGCCGGAGAGATGGCGCCACTTGTTCCATTTTCGCGAAAATTCGAAAAAAAATCTTTTTTCGGAAGTAAACGCTTGGTGAAAATGGTAGTCAGTAGTTCATAAAACAGAAAATAGTGGAAAGAGCATACAACGAGCTAGTGAGTTGAGCCAGTCAGTAAGGAGCCGTATACTTCAACAACTACTGCTCCGAGTCCAATTCCAATCCTTGGTTCCATAATAAAAATCTTTTAAACCCCCTTCGCGAGACCTCGTGCGTAACAAAATATTTTTTTTTACAAATTTCACCAAAAGTGAAGTTTCATATAAACAATATTTAATAGAATTGATAAAAATGTATAACATATTATATAAAAATATGACGTTTTATCGAGTACAATTTTTGTTCCGAATGTAAAGGACTATCTTAGTCTCTGATTCGATCCATAGAGCCGTTGACGCATGCGCTTTACTATTTTCCGGTTCTACACCTGCGCCGTTTCAATGTCTTTCACCTCGAGTTTAGGTTTCGTTGTTGCTCGTTGTTCCTCTCAATAATGGGAATAAAAAACCGGAAGATTAAACTGAATCAGAGCACAAGATTTGTTTGAAAAAAGGCGATCATGCGATGAAGTTTATCAGATAAGCGGTGGTTCGAAGGAACTGCCGAAGATTTTGTGTAAATTAACAATCGAAAAGGTTCGTCCCTTGTTGTGATACTGTAAACAGTAATTTAATATTTTTAAATGCAGTTAATAAATTGCAGTAAATAAATGAATAAAAAGATAAAAATAAATGAGTAGTTCGTTATATATTCTTTTTTTATTTCATAGTTTTATTTCATTATACATTTTGTTGTGAAATGTTTCCTATAATATTCAAATTGTTTTTACAGTTTTATTTGTTTAATTAATCATACTAAATAATATTAAAGTTGAACATAGTTATTGAAGGACAAAATAAAATTCAACTTAAATTTTTTAATTACAGATGTTGTCACGCAATTTGGAATGCATTTGCACGAAAATCTTCTTTGTTTTTTCGACCTTGACTGTGATACAATGCTACAGTGTGCCATGTACATTCAACACGATGTGCATGTGTTGGGTTCAAGACGACGCAGATTTCACGAAAATGGATATTAGTTGCATGGGTATACCTTTTGCTAAGTTCCCAGGTTCGTTATTAATGGAAAATTATATATATATTAACGAGAAAGAATTCTTAATTTCCCAAACTCCCAAATACCTCAATTTTTAAATCCCAAATTCCCAACTTCCCAAATTGTAAAATTCAAAATCTGAAATTTGTAAACTGCTACATTCCCATATCCCTAATTTCAAAATTCCAAAATTCTGTAATTCAAAAATTCCAAATTCCAAAATTTCAAAATTCAAAAATTCAAAAATTCAAAAATTCCAAATTCCAAATTCCAAAATTCAAAAATTCAAAAATTTCAAAATTCTAAAATTCCAAAATTTACAAATTTCAAAATTCCAAAATTCTAAAATTCCCACATTCCAAAATTCCAAAATTCCCACTCCACCCTTCAGAAGTATTTACTATATCTAATCAATTTAATATTAACTTTTAATAAATCCTGTATAGCTCACTAAATAGAACTCAATTTAATAATTACAGACGTACCTGTAAATTATGTGGCTCAATTGGACGTGGTTGGTAGCGGCTTGCAAGCGATGGACAACGACGCGCTTGCAAGCTTAGTTGGGGTCGAAGCTTTAGGGTTGATGAGCAACAGATTGTCCAATATTGGTGACAAATCTTTATCGTAAGTTTCCGTCATGACAGTGACCAAAAAAAACCAGAAAATTTAACCTTTCACTAAAATCTATAAAAAGTTCTCAGTACTTTTTTCAAACAAATTATTTTCTGTTTCTTACATTTATCTCTATAATTTTTTTTAAACAAAAAAAGATACTAAAATTTATATTTTTATCCCTATTAGGCGAATTGCGGACAGCTTACGTTCACTGGACCTCAGCTACAATGCCTTGGAGGATGTACCTTTCAAGGTTTTCCACGACTTAAAGAAACTCAATTGGCTCAATATGCACAGGTAAATAAATGGCAGGTATAAAGCATTGTTTCAACGCCATTGAAATACTTGTGACGTTTTGTGAACTTAAAATGAGTTATTAGAATATTTGATAAATATTGAAATATTAGTATTGAATTAATATTGATGACGGTCATTTAAATGGACTGAAGTTTGAATATCTTTATAGCAATCACTTAACGACATTGGATGGCGACTGGGGTCACACGAGGGACACCCTGACGAACGCCTTCTTCGGAGACAACTCCATCATCGAGATACCAAAAGTCTTCTCCACATTCGAGTACCTGGTCTGGCTGAACCTCGACAACAACAACATCGAGGAAATCTCGGAAGAAAGTTTGCCCCCCAACATGCATACTCTCAGTTTAAACAGCAACCTCCTAAAGTCCTTTCCTCAATCTCTGAAGACGTTGAAGGACCTCCTGTGGTTGTACTTGCGAGGCAACGATTTCAAGAACCTCGAGCTGCCCGATTTCCAAAGTTCGAACCTGGAACTGGTTGATGTCAGTGAAAACTGTATCGAGTGGATTCACACGTCCATCTCGAACAACCGATCTCTGAAGATCAGGGACTTCAATTTGGACAGCAACAAGCTCACCTCCTTGTCCGCCGGAATGTTCGATCGTCTGGAGACGAAGAGAATTCATTTGTCCTCGAATTCGATAAAGAATATCGACGATGACGCCTTTCGTGGACTCGAGGATGTTCTGGAGTACTTGAACCTGGAAAATAACGATCTGCCGAACGTTCCTGGCGCTGTAGGTCACTTGAGGAAGCTGTCTTACTTGTATTTGGCTAATAATGATATCAGAAACATTTCTGGAGAGGCGTTTCAAGAATTCGCGGAGAATCTTAGGGCACTTTCGCTGGCCACGAATAGTTTGGATGCTGTGCCTGTTGCGGCTTTGTCCAGGTGGGGTTTGTTCACTTACGTAGGTATATGGAGTTTCAGAAGTTTGTAGTAAATTTTTCTAATGTATTTTAAGAAGTTAAAATAATTAATTTTTAATTATGTTTGATATTTTATTGTAATAGGTGCCAGAGGCTGTTGCACCTGAATCTTGGTTACAACAAAATCTCTCATATTCAACCCGGTGACTTTGAATGGGCGGAGGACCTTGAGATTCTGTTGCTCAGAAACAATATTCTGACAAAACTGAAAGGGGAGACCTTCAAAGGAGCGAGTAAGAGTATTTTATAGGGTGTTTTGACATTTTAAATCAAATACATTTGGTATTTATTTACCCAGACAATGTGTTCTATATTAAATGCTATTCCGTATTAGGTACAATAACCGCACATCAGATTTTATTCGTAATATCATTTGCAGGTAAGCTGAAAGAGCTCAGTTTGTCCTTCAACCACCTGACAGAGCTGGACGACGACTGTTTCGTCGGCATCGAAGAGAGCCTGGACATTTTGGAATTGAGTTTCGCCTTCGCCACCGACGTTTTTCCTCAACGAGCGCTCAGACCTCTTTCAAACTTGCTCTGGCTGGTCCTGGACAACAACAATTTCCAAACTATCGAGGCCACAGCGTTTTACTCCTTCCAACAATTACGTTACATCAACCTGGAATCGAATCGATTGCATTATTTACCGGAACGAATATTTCTATCGAGCGTCCATCCCGAATTAAGAGACGTGAAGGTCGGTTACAATTTTCTGGAAGCCATCCCAGAGTTCAGTTTTCATAACCTCACCAAGTTGAGGTCTCTCGATTTAACCGGGAATCGAATAAAGCTGCTCGGTTCCGATTCCATCATGGACTGCCCGAAATTATTGACCATATCGCTGGCTTATAATCGAATTATCAAAATGGAGAAGAATGCTCTGTATGGTTTACCCAGTTTGCAGTTCCTTCACTTGGAGTTCAACAAGTTGACTGTGCTGGACTTGGACGCCATTGCTGAAATCGGAGGCCCGGATTTCGCTCTGAACGTCTCCTACAACGCGATTGCTTTGATAAATTCCGGAGGGTCTATGAATAATTTGACGAGGCTGGATCTGAGCTTTAATAATATCAGTCAGTTACCTGCCGACACGTTTTATGGCACGCCGGATTTGAGGAGTTTGGATTTGGAAAGTAATTTCATCGTCGTTCTTGAACCAGGTAGGATTTGAGTATTGGACAATTTTCTAAATTTCCTTTTAAACTTCCCATTAAATCTCTTTTTATTTCCTCTTTCATCAAACATATCTCCATAAAATCACTTGCATGTTACAGGTACATTCGCTTTAAAGCACCTCGAAACGCTAAACTTACGAGACAACAAGGTGGAAAGTTTACGAAAACAATCGTTCCACGGTTTAGATTCCTTACAGCAGCTAGATATGAGTGGAAATCAGCTGAGTCAATTATCGACGGAGCAATTCCGCAATTTAAAGAATCTACGAATCCTGAATTTGTCGGGCAACAAGATAAGATCTCTGCCCAAAGACGTTTTCGAGGGAACGAAGCTAGAGATCCTCGACTTGAGCAACAATAAATTTACCGTCGTGCCCTCCTCATCTCTCTTCGAGGTTGGATACACGCTGAGAGACCTGAATCTGGCAGAGAATTTCGTGGACCACCTGGACTCCACCGCTTTTCGAACTTCGCAGTTGGTATCCCTGAATCTGGCACATAACAGGCTAACCATTCTGCCGGACAACTCTTTCGTCTCTCTGGGAAAGCTTCTGAGCTTGAACGTGTCGCAAAATGTGCTTCAAGCGAACTTCAAGGAGCTGTTTCATTATTTGCCTGGACTCAGGCAACTGTATTTGGCTAACTGTGGTCTCAAAGATATTCCACTCTTGCCACTGACGAATCTGAACGTTCTGGATTTGTCGTTCAATTACGTGGACTCCACTAGTGACAAACAGTTTCAGTATATGAAAGATTTGAAGATTCTTTTGCTAGTAAACAACTCGTTGACTTCCATGCCAAACGTGAAGCTGAATCTGCTGAGGGAACTTGATGTGTCTGGAAATCCGATAGAGGTGAGTTGTTTGAATGTTGATGTATTTATAACAAATCTATTTTGAGTGTACATAACATAATTCTTCTTTATTCAGGTACTAACAAAAGAGAGTTTTCTGAGCTATCCAAGGCTAGAAAAGCTGAACCTAAGGAACCTGAATAAAACAAGGTCTGTGAACAAGGATAGTCTTAGAGTGTTGAAATATTTAAAGCATCTTCGAATTCAGACTTGGCCTGAAGCAGATGGTTTTCATCTTCGTTTTCTGTTGACTGGTTTGCCATTGAGAACTGTAGAGATTCAGGTCACTGAACACTTGTTGAAACATCAGATACAGAATGTCTTCTCAAAACAGCTGAGAGAGTTGACAATTTCTGGGAGTGATCTTGAAGTGATCTCTTCAGAAGCTTTTTCTACAATCGAAGGTGGTGAACTGATATTAAGGATCAAGGACACTCGAGTTCGCAGATTGCAATCTGATATTTTTCTCTCCTTGACCAAGAGATTGTCCCAACTGACTTTGGATTTGAGGAACAATCATATAAACGAGCTTAGTCCTTCTATCATTTATGGAAATCTTTCGTGGGAAAGTGTTGGGACCAATATGGTTGCTGGTAAGTGATATTAAATGTTATACAGGGTATCCCAGTTTTTCATCGCTAAACGTTATCAACGTTAATTCATTAATACCTAATCATTAACATCACTTATCACAGATACCACTAATTTAACGCACTTCTCAAAAACGTCAAAAGTAACGTCCACATTCACCCGGGGCTCTCAAGCTGTGCTCTACAGCCCTGCCGCCAATATCCCAATACGCCAACGCAGGATTAAGCCAAGTAAAATAAAGTTAAGAGATTATATCGTGTTCCAGGAGGATTACAAGTGTCCGGAAATCCCTTAGAATGCGACTGCGAGATCGCATGGCTTAGCCTGTGGTTGAGAAGATGGCTCCGGGAATCCCGACAAATTCACACGGCATCTCAATCGGACGCCAGACAACTGAGAACAATAGCAGGAAGAGCTGTCTGCACCGAAACTACGCCATCCCATTCATCTGACAAAGTTTTGTTGACTTTAGGAACGCCACACACTGCCTGCCAAGCGTCAGCCCTTAGTTCGGGGAATTACGAGAGATTAGCAACTACCTGGTTGGCCTTAGTAGACGTTGTCCTCCTAACGATAGTTGCATACTGAGTCCAGACACTTTTTGAACGATCACATTTCGTATGGGGATTGAAAATTAATTTTATACCAATTTTCATTTTGGCATGGACTACTAATGTCTTTGTTCTCGAGATGGATTTAGGGTCCCCCAGATAAATAATAGAGAGCAGCAATATCGATAACCCCATCTGTTTTACCTGTTTGTCTTTTTCCAGTACGGTTTACTGATCTGTCTTTTTTTCCATAAGTCGTTGGAAAATACTAAATTGCTTGTCAGACATGATCTCCCATATGGTTGACAACCTTTAATAGTACCTATTTAATAATATAAATAGCAGTTTAGAGTGTGTTAAAATACTGTAGTACAAAGTGTTTCATAATTTTATACTGAAATAAAACAGATGGCGCTCGTTTCTGATCCACAGCTTATGCTCCTTCGAGAACAAAGGCATGATTAGTCTTGTAATATACGTAGTCACTGATTTTGGTATTTGGCTAACGATGTGTCTGGTAAGTTGTCAGTTGAGTTAATTACATCAGTTTTTAACTGCCATATTATTGACAGTTGAGCTAATTAAAAGTAGGTTTAAAAGTTGCAGGACACCTATTGAATTATCACATAGGGTTTAAAGATAATTGCAATTGTTAAAATCGTTAAAATTAATTGAAAGTCAAGGTAGTTATTCTTAAGTTTCTTCTGATGACCTTGAGATATTGGATAATCTTGACATATATTATCATATTTGACATAAAATATGGCAAAAAACAATTAATTAGAAAAGGTTCTGAGTTGATTTTTATAGATTTTAGTGAAATTTAGCTTGATTATACTTTCATTTCTGAAATAAACATATCTGTGATTTTAATCTTAGAAAGGTAACTAGTTATAAAAAAATGTGTTTAAGTTTGGAGAACAGTGCATATCAATAGAAATACTGTCATTAACAATATGTTGTTGACTTAGTTATAAAATATTTGAATTTTTTAATAGGTCTTTTGTTATCAATATATAATTATTTATTTATTTTTGACAAAACGTTTTTATAAACAATGTGTAACATATTCATATCTATAATTCAAGGCAGTATATTTTATTAATGATAAATAAAAAATTATTTATTGTTTGTTTCTAACAAAACAGTTTTACAAAAAATAGTATATACATATCTGTATTTTAAGGTAAACCGTTTTATTAGTAATAAATTAAGTATCAGTTTTTATTAATTTTTAATAAAACGTTTTAAAAAAAGAAATAGTGTATACATATCTGTATTTTAAAGTAAAATATTTTATGAACGATAAATTCAATATTTTTTTTCCATTTATTTTATAACAAAATTTTCAGTTCTTAGTTTTTTTTATTATTACTGTACAAATAATCTATTATAACAGAAATTATATTTTATAAACTTGATTATTTAACTTACCTCTGTTTGTCACAAGATTGCATATCATGAAAATAATTAAAATCTTGAAAATAATTAACAATAAATTTATTAATTTGTATCACTTTTCAAAATTACCTTTTCAAACATTTTACGTATTTGCCACTTAATATTGTCCGTAGTTAAATTTTTGTTACAATTTATTGCGATTAAATTTATTAAACAAATTCAACAATTTTTTACTTAAATATTATGAAAATTGAGGGCAATTTCAATAATAAATTGCACAATTAGAATAAAACAGTAAATCATTTATTTTAAACATAAGAAGGCAAATGAAAAAATTCTTATTAGAACTCAAACTTAATAAAATATGTGTAAAATTTTTTTTAAACGTAAGCGAATTATTTACACATTTATTTCTCTCATAAGTCAATCTTCAATACTTGAATTAATATTTATATCACAATTATTGAGCAATAGAGACAAATTGAAAGCAATTAAAAATCAGAAATAATAAATACTATAGGACGAATGCAAATGAATTAATAATTTATGTCGAAATAAAAAGTTGCTCTTAACTTGTATTGTATGAAATTTTTCAGACTGTACATATTTGAAAAGTAATAGTTCCAAAATGTTCTTGCTTTAGATTATTATTAACAAAGTTAGCGCGCACAGTGTGAAACGTGTGAAGAATTCCACATTTAAGATTTTGTTACGCGTAGAATTCCACACTTAAAATACAACTACAAGTGGAATTCCCTATCCACAAAAAGCCCACACGAAAACAACTGCCCCTAACCTGTAACACCACAAGTAGGCAATTGTAAAAAATGTATCATTAGATTTAACATTGTTACTTTAGATAACTCTTATTAATCCAATTAAAAAACAAGAGAAGGACGAATCTACTACAAAATACAAAAAGAAAACTACGAACAATCATGGTTTTTTATGTAAAGTTACAAAATAAAACGAAGAACCGTAATCGCATAATTTTCTTTCCCTCCGCTATCGCACTTTACAATAAAAAAAAAAAAAAAAAGAAAAAGGTTTCAACATTCATTTTCGTAAAATCTTTTTTTCTTTTTATTTACAAAACATAACTGTCGTGGTAGTTAGATAGCGTGCTTTTTTATACAAATGACAGAGACAAATAAAATTCGGTAAGAAAAGGTGAGGGTTTAAAAAAAAGGAATTCCGGAAGATCTTAAAAAAGGAAAATAAAACAGAAAATTTCGTGAAAAAAAAAATTTCACGGCAACGCATCGATCGAATTTTACGACGCAATCGTAGAGGTTATGGTCGTTGTTTCGGTCGCTTTTTTTCCCGTTTTTACAGTACAAACCGCGTGCCGCAGGAAACAGTTTTAAATTATACTGTGTATTTTTGTCTCTTTTGTTTTCTTTACACTGGTGGCGCTTGCGTGTGTTGCAGACAACCCTCGACGTTTTCCGGCCAATCGCAGACATTCTCGTTAGGGTTGAACACTAGATTTACTGGACAGGGCATGTGGTGTTTTCTTTCACCCTCGCACATGTAATACATGGTACAGTCGCTCTTGTCCGGGTGATACGATATGTGGTTATCCTCCTCGTCGCAGGTCACTTCATGTGCTGTAATAATCGATATGGCTATTTTTATTCCTGCTTTTGTTTTTGGTTATTTTTGGATCTTTATTGAATATGAGAGCTCTCGAGAATTATGTACTTTTTGTATGTTTTAAATTTATGTGTTTGGGTTAGGAATTGGTATAAGGAGAGATGACTACATATTTTTAAATATTAGTTTAAATATTCAATTGCTTAAGTTTTCTAAGACTTAAAATGTCAAATTATCAAACTCTTATATCATCAAATTAAAATGAATTTTAAATTGTTATGTTGAATTCCACAGTAAATACTTACGATCTTTGGTGGTATACTTCCCGTTCCTCGTCGTGCTCTCGTAAGGTCCATCGTATTCTAATTTTACCTTATAGTCTTGCAACTCTTTCTTCATGGCTTTGATCAACGGATATTTACCAGCTCCACAAATTCCTCTGAAGTCGTCCATATCCACGGACCAGATCATTATACCTCCGAAACCTTCTTCTTTCAGCCATTGCATCTATTCAATTATACATCTTAAAACTTGTATTTCTCACTAATAATATAAATAATAAAAAACGACTTTAAAATCTCTGCATCTCGTTCTTGTTCTATATAGGTAGGTACTCGAAATTTTACACATTCGAATTTGCGTGAGACTCCTGATGTGTAGAGCCACTAGTATAATTCGTACCTTGTTTATGAGGCTTCTTTCGTCATCGAAACCAACCCACTGGTCATCCTTGTACGCAAAAGGTACTTGTTGCTCGCTGTCCCAGACTAGAGTAGTGTTATCCTCGTTCAAGAAGCCACAGATCTACAAGTACGTTTGACAGAATTACTCTTAAATACATCGTGAACACTCAACAGGACGCAAATCCGTTATGTTCGTTTCACGTACCTCATAGTAGGATAGAAATCCTGATTCATTTGTGAAATTGCCGGCTGTGCCGCCTCCGGATGCTGGTGCCCCTATATCAAACTTCTCTTTGTCGACCAACGTGAAAGACCTACCATAAGTTGGCATACCGATCATTAATTTTTCCTTTGGAGCACCTTGCTTTATCCATTCTCTCGCGCTGTAATCCTGTAGCAGATCAAAATTTCGTATCATTAAATATATTAGTGTGTTAGAATATGAATTTCAGAATTATGAACGTATAGAATTCTTGAATTTTTCAATTTGTTTTTACTAACCACTGTCAATTTCTTTTGGTAACTGGTTGCACTTTCTAGGGGGAACAGAGGACTGTTATGACCCACTTGTCTTTCCCACTGTCCATGAAAATCGTACGTCATAACGTTAATGAAATCCAGGTATTTAGATATTTCAGGTACATCGTATCTAAAATTAATAATAATACCATAGATTAAAAATAATAATTGTGTGTTTTACAATTATAAATATAACAATAAATATAGAATAATTGGTTATATCATATTAATTAAGTAGATTTAAGTATGATTTATTCAAGTTTAACAGTGTAATAAACTGTAGGTGCTTGAAGTTGATCATTCGATTAAAAAGTGCATAAAAATAAAAAAATTTACCCTGCAGCAATGGCTTCAAAACTAGCAGGTACAGCAGCTGTCAAAATTAATTTCGGCTGTCCAGAACTCTTCGCTTCACCTTCGAAAGCAAGTCGAAGCTCTTTCAGAAGATTCACATAAGCTGCTCGATCATCTCCACCTCTGAAAAATTAATTTATTATATTAATTGTATTAATATAATTTAATATAATACAAAAAATAAAAATAAAATGAGTACAAAATAATCTTTAATGATTTTTACCGAGGATATTCCCAGTCGACATCCAAACCATCGAATTTGTATTCCCTCAAGAAATCAATGGCTTCGTAGACGAACTGATTCATACGGAAAGTATTGCTGGTCAATTCTTTGAATGGCGTTGATCCGAATGCCCAACCACCGATCGCTAACAAAATCTGTAAAATTGTAATCTCTGTGACAATTGAAATTTTTGAACAACAATTACATTTCTAATCATTAGAGGATGACATAAAATTCAATTCATTTAAATTTTCTGTTCTACACCAATTGAAAAGAACCGTTTACCTAACATCGAAAATACCGGTGTCTCCTTGTACCCAGCATTATGTAATACTCAGTGAAAATAATCTGTTGAAAACGCTCATAAAGATCGTACCTTGATATCCGGATTCTTATCGCGAAGAGCGATCAGCCGTCCATACATCTCCGCGTCTTTTTCGCTTTCTTCCACAAGCAAATTATCCTTCAAGGTCGCGAAAGCGTAGACTATGTGAGTGCAGAGAGTAGGATCAATGTCTTCTGGCATAAATTTCCCACCACCTGGCCGCTTGTGTGACCAATTCGTTAGATAACAGAAAGATTGGGCTTCCCTTTCTGCGAACAAGATACATGAAAACACCATTATTAAAATTATCTAATAATTTTCCAGTTCTTTGTTAGAATCTAACATCTATTATATCTAATATTATATTTAATAATTATTATATCTCCATATTATATTACATTCTTGATTTTTCTTTCTTCCCAAAATCGTACAATGAGCTAAACAATTATGTAACAAAATTACCATTTGTTGGAGGACTAATGACAAGTTGCGTCGTCGATTTCTGAACCTTCTTCGCTTTACTGAGAACATCGGATACAGAAACTTTGTAAGGTTCTGGTTTATTCAAAATATTTTCCGACACGGTAGAAGCGACAGCACTCCAATCAACGTCTTTCGCATTCGGACCTCTCGATACTCCTAGCAATTCTTCCCTCATGGCACCGATTAGCGGATATCTCACGTTTCCACCGCAAACCGTGCCGTTGAAGTCGTCCATGTCGACAGTCCACACCATAGCTCCTCCATAACCCTTATTTTTCAACCAATCCATCTTCATTCTGATCGATTTTTCGTCGTCGAAGCCGACCCATTGATCGTTCTGCACCAAGTATGGCACCTTCATCTCGTCGTCCCAGATGTAGATCGCGCCATTTTGTAGCATCTCGCAGATCTAGAAAGAATATTGAGTTTTTCTTAGTTTTTGGTTGTTTTAAGTTTGAAATATTTGGGGTTGTTAACCTACTAGTAACCTAACCTAACTATGAATCTTATCTAATTAGTAACCTAACCTAACCATAAATCTTACCTAATTAGTTACCCAACCTAACCATGAGACTGTCTTTATAACTGAAGAATTATTATATTTATATATTATAACTGGATTATTGAAAATTACCAAATGTCTTAACATATAAATTCCCAAATCAATAATTAAAAAATTACCAACAATCTCAATGATCTAAATTTTGAATACTGAAACCAGAAATTAAGAAATTTAGTAATTTGACCTGGTAATTTAGTATCTTCTCGACTAACCCCAGAATGAAAAACGTCCGTTTCAATTTACGTTCCCCAGTTCTAAATGCCAGCAGCTGTCAACGATGCTCACGCTCCGGGCTCGGGGCAAAGTGATTGGCAAACGTTCGCGAATACCTACCTCGTAATAGGCAAGAAAGCCAGATTCCTTGGTGTATTCTCCAGCCTTTCCACCGCCGCTAGCAGGTGCATGAACACGGAAATTGGCCAAGTTCGAGAGAGTGAACGATCGGCCATAGGTTGGCATGCCGATTATTAATTTCTCTTTGGGTGCACCTAACCTGACCCACATTGAAGCAGCGTTGTCTACGCTGAGCTGCTTTTGCCACTCGGAATCCAACGAGGAGGCGTACAAAGGAGCGTTGTGGCCAGTTTCTCTCTCCCATTTACCGTGAAAGTCGTACGCCATCAGATTGATGAAGTCCAAATAGCTGAAAAATACATGTGTGAATCGTTAATTACAAGGTGTTTCAACTTTTAATATAGAAGAATATTATATCAGCATATTAATTACTAAATAATATGGTAAAACACTGGGATGGTGCGTATATAGCGGTCACATATGTAACGTTCACATATCTAGCGCTCACATATCTGGTGTTCACATATCTGGCGTTCATATATATGGCGCTCATATATCTGGTATTTATTTGAAAAATGTACCTGGCAACAGCTGGAACATCATATCCACTCTTCACATTATCAGGACCAACTGGCACAGCCGCTGTTAAAAGAAGTCTCGGCATTTTCTTCTCTTGCGCCTCTGCTTCGAAAGCTTCCCGAAGCTCTGTACATTAATTTTAAATAAACAATTAAATTATTCTCGAGTTTTGAGGACTTTTTCATAAACTCACCTTTCAACAAAAGAACATAATTCTTCTTGTCATCCCCTCCTTTCGGATATTCCCAATCGATATCGAGACCATCAAAGTTTCTGTCTCTTAAATACGGTATGGCGCTGTAAATAAATGTCTGCCTCGCGTATCTGGTCGCTGAGACATCTTTGAACTTTTGAGTGCCGAATGACCATCCACCTAATCGAAATAAATAAAATTTGTTATACTATACTTAAGCACTCCTATACTTAAGCCCCTTCATTTTCACTTGATATTATCGATAACATAATAAATAAATTTACCTATCGCCAGTAAAATTTTTAAGGACGGATTAGTCTTCTTCAGATCGACAATTTTATCGTACAATCCAACCTTTCCATCCTTTGTTTCGTCGTTCGATTCGAAGCTCGTCAGTTTGTTCTTCTTTAGCCAACCAAACGCGAAGATGATATGAGTGCACAGGTCAGGTTGTATGTCTTCTGGCATGAATTTTCCAATTTTCGTCCGGTATTGAGACCAATTTGTGTAATAACACACGAGCTGCACATTTCAGCGAGAATAATACATTTAAACAAGGTTTATTTATCTTCGAAAAGAATTTGTTTTAAGATTATTTGTAAATTATATTTCAAGGTGATTTTATCAGGAAAATTCAGATGTTCGATTTTAGATAAATTATGTTATTTTTAGTGAATAAATTATATTAAATAATTTATAATGATACCATTATATTAATAATAATTATTTGACAATTATTTTCACGAAGCAATTATTATTGTCGTACCTACCTTGTAGTCCTCCGATTTACTCGTTTGAATTTCGCTCTTTTTACTTTTGTTGGCGATTCGATTTCTAGTGACTTTGAACCTGTTCACACTAGCTGAGACCTCTTGATCGTTCGATATCGACGGGGCCGAAGTTGTTGGCCTGCGAAATCTTTTCCTCGCACCTGTTTTAATCATTATTCGATGTTAAAGTACATTATGTACTTGGAAATATAGGAATTGGGGAACTGTTGATTTTCAAATTTGGAAATTCGAAAATTTAGAAATTCGAAAACTTAAAAATTATTAAATTTTGAAATTTGAATGTTGTACACTTCATTCGAAAGGTAGATGGTATCAAGGGTTAAAAATACGTTACCTTCTGCATTGTCGAGGCTGCCGAAAAGTACGATCAAGCAGACGAGTAGCAGCCAACAGGTCGTTCTGCTGGTCAACACCTGAAAAGAAAGTGAACGTGTAACTGATCTGTGGAACCTGTCGTTGTTACGTTTCAACACTCGTTCAGAAAAGGGACCATCAAAAATACTCGAATGATTCTCTACCTCGAACACGTGGTCCATTCGAGTCTATTTCATTTTTTATATTCTATATAAAAAATAAGTCTTAACGACTTATCATTATAAATTATTAACATAATAATCCTTTTCAACTTTTGTCCTTGAGTTTCATTTCCTGATTAAAAAGACGAGATAATGCTAGTCACGAGAGATCGTGTTATAAAAACTAGCGAAAGTTATTTGCGGTTTCTTCGATCGATTACCAAGCGGATATTTGACGATGAAGAATTGAAAATTGAAACTCGCGAACTTCCTTGTTGGTCCAAGACAGCTTAAGCAAGAAGTGAAATACCGTTTCATTGAGGAAGACTACTTAGAAAGTTCCCTTTCTATATGTATAGGCAAACTATACAAAATTCTTATGAGAATAGTTTGCAAGTACAAAATTATTATTATAGTTTGTAACTGCAAAATATTATTATATAGGTTTTCTCTCTCCCCCTCTTTCTTTCTTCTCCTCTTCCCATTGTCCCTGGTCTTCTTAGTCTCTTAATTTCCCATCTCCCAAAATCTTTTTTCTAGTTTCCTTACCCCCGTCTATCCCCCCCTCCCCCCTTCCTCATCTCTGCTCCCCTTTCCCCCACTCTCCTACACCTGTTTCGAAGCTCGGAATATTCCCTGTTCCCAACTACCCCCTCCCCTACCGTGATTCAAAGTCATAACAACAATTCGAATACGGAAAAAATTTTCGCTACTCGGCGGGATTCGATCCCGAGTCCCCCGGATCGTCGATCCGAGCCCTTACCGCCTGAGCCACTGAAGCCTCGTTCTTGTTACTTCATTATAAGGATATCATTCGTACAATACTCATCGGTACTCTATATACATATGTACACCCCCGCTCAAAAATATGTGGACACTTATATTTGCTTGAAATTAGTGTTACATATTGTATATTTTTATTGTTAAACAATATTTTTTGCTAAATTCTATTATGAATACGAATGTAATGTATTATAATAGTACTAAATTAAATTTAGTTATTCAATTTGAAAACTTGAAAATTACTAAACTTGAAAACTTGAAAATTACTAAACTTGAAAGCTTGAAAATTACTAAACTTGAAAGCTTGAAAATTACTAAACTTGAAAGCTTGAAAATTACTAAAATTAAAAACTTGAAAATTACAGAAGTTAAAAACTTGAAAATTACAGAAATTAAAAACTTGAAAATTACAGAAATTAAAAACTTGAAAATTACTAAACTTGAAAACTTGAAAATTACAAAACTCGAAAGCTTGAAAATTACTAAAATTAAAAACTTGAAAATTACAGAAATTAAAAACTTGAAAATTACAAAACTCGAAAACTTGAAAATTAATAAAATTGAAAATTTTATTGTATATTTCATATTGTATATTAACAACTATTGAAAAGTTCATATTGTATATTTTTATTGTTAAACAATATTCGTTGCTAAATTCTATTATGAACGTGAATGTAATGTATAATAATAGTACTAAATTAACAAAGGATTATAATATTAAAATATAATAATAATTTAATAAATTATTTATTGTGTATACATTATGTATAATAATAAAATACGTGATATACAGTATTATAAAATATTATAGTATAATACAATATACGCATATTTTATAATATGAAAACAAGAAGTAATACATATTTCATGAAACGCAGACAAGTTTTTATATAAAGAAATTGGTCAATTGTTTTTTAGGTTAGAACAGCAGATTTACTGTGTGAACAGCTGAAGCTGAGGTGGCAAATAGCGGACAGGAAATTAATTTCCGTGGTTAACTAATACCAGTTCACGTAACAATTTTTCTATTTCTTAAAAGTGCAACATTCTCTTGCGAAGGACGATTAACGCGTTGATTACACATACAGTGTGTGTTAACAGTAATCGCCAGGTTAAATTTATTCTATTCAAATAACAGGACAAAGAAAACGCAAGGGTTAATTCGAAATAATGATATATATTATATTATGCAACATTTACATTATACAATTTACAAATATTCTAGAATAAACTTTCCACTTCATCGCATACACAAACATTGTACAAAGAATTAATAAACACATATGCAGCTTTCTAACCTTTCTTCAATCCCAACCCAACAAATTATCCATATTAATAATCGTTCATTATTTTCACGATTCTCCGATTTCACCGTTCTTCCGGTCGTTAAAGAGTAGTGGCATCTTTGTTAAGAAAAAAATGATCTCTCACGTTGTCCCGCTAACCGTGACCCCGTAAGTGTAGCGAGCATAATTAACGGCACCGAGGACGACAGGTTGGAAACTTGTTAATATAACCTTTAATTTCGCGGCAATTGGAACACAATGAGGAGAGATCTCGACGAGCATTCGCTCGCGTTCTCGTGACACTTATCGCAGCGACGAAGGGAAAGCAGCGTTGACATAAATAGAAACGTAAAATGCAATGGTGCGGTAAGTCGTGTACGTTTTCTAAAACGTTAATCGTCATCGAAATCGCTTGTTGTCCTTTCGCTTTTCTTCGCCGTTTTCCCGCGCTCGAAGCGCGCACATCGCTTAGCGGCGAATTGCTTTCATTTTGCGCGATACACCTTTCTTTCGAACGAATCAAGATAACAAAAAATAGAACATGATACTTTTATAATTTCATAATTTCATATATACACGATGTTCAGATATATAGCGGTCATATATATAACGTTCAGATATGTAGCGGTCATATATCTGACGTTCAGATATGCAGCGGTCACATATATGACGTTCAAATATAAAGCAGCCATATATATAACGTTGAGATATATAGTAGTCAAATATATATAACTCCTTAACTCGTAATAACACGAATATTTTAAATACTGTTGAAATTATCGGCGTGCGTCTGTAAATCTGTATAAATGAACGAGGTAAGAGTTGGATAAGGAGAAGGTTGAAAATTATCGTGCTGTCTAGTCACGGATACTTGACTGACTACATAACACGAGAAGTCGTGCACCATGGTAAAAGGAGCCGTCCTAAAAGCACAGCATAGAAATCTCTCTCTCTATTTGCGTCTCGCTTTACTTCGCATTTTCTACCTCGCTCTTTGCACGCCTCCGCATATTTAACAGCGTTGCAAACCGGCATACCAGAATGTTTCGACTAAGTAAATTTTCATCGATCGTGGTACATCGATTTTAATCGGTCGATTCACATATATTTTATTATTCATATGGTTGATATTTATTGATAATTTATAATATGAAGATTTCATCAATAAATATGAAGTGTTTATCTCATATTTAAATTACGCGCCAAACCATCTATATGTTTATATATAAATACGCGTTCACTCTAAAACCATAGGTTAGAAGTCAACGAACCGTCGAACAGGTATCACACAGAATTTTGCATTCCGTGTCAAGTCAATTAAAGTTCAATCACAGTTAATTAAAGTGTACACCGACTAGTTAATTAAAGACGTATAAATCCCAATAAAACATATCGCGGTTTCTATAATTTCTATCTACGAACGATTATACTGCGCAGAGCAAGATCACAATCGTCGAGAAGAATCGGTTATATGTTAATGTGCGATCCAGGTGTCCGCTTACCAATCTCCTGACAAGATTAATTTACGGTTTTGCTCGATGTATCGCGCTAATTAACGAGCGAAGATAACCATGCATCTACGAAGTATAACGTGGAATAATCGTGAACATAATAAACTCTCTCATCAGTATAATTGCTGCTTAAGTGACAATGCTGTGAAAATACTTTTTCACTTTATTATGAAACACTTCTGAATCGCATTCCGTAGCTTCATTTAGATTCCAGATGCAAGATTGTTACTTGGAACACTTTCATATTTTATCGTGCATATATTGCAATATACAGGGTGGAACATACTACATGGGAAATCTTTTATATTGTTCTGTATCCGCATAATATTTGCTCTTATTTTGTTGTTCGATAACCAGATTTTTAGATAGAATTGTTTTGCTTTGTGCGTGTTCGCTTAATTGTAACATCGTTGCAACGTTGTTGCGTGTACAGGATAGGTGCTATAAGTGATTTTCCTATACAAAGTAAACTTCCCTTTCATATCTCTTAAAGTAATTAATAATGCAAGAAAATTTGCTTATCAAATATTATGTTATATGTTTCGTGTAAAATATCTTACGGTAAGTGCTTTTATGTCATCGTAACACATGCCTCGAGATCGTTCATTGTTTACTGTAATTGACAGTCACCCATTTTGTATCAAGAGCATAAATGGAGGGTGTACACGCTCATTTTCTACAAATTGATATGCCATAACTACCATTTTGCTGTAATTATATGTTACAGTCTTTAATTATGTTATATGTTCAGTCTTTAATCATTAAATTACGAAAGACGTGTGTTGTACAATTTTAACTGACATTAATTATGTTTTAGTGTCTGCATACTCGTTCGAATAACAGAAATTTAATGAAGAACAGGGATCGATTTACTCAGTCGCGGTCGATTCTACGTTCCGTTCGATGGATCGATCGACCATCCGTAAAAATTTCACCAACGTTCCAGATTTTCGCAACGCAAATGAACGGTCGATTATCGATTGCTCCGCGACCGGTGAAATCGATTCTGAAGATCGCCTATTAAGGGGAGAACGTAATTATTCTGTCGATTATATAGTCGGCGGATATCGGCCGCGACGCGTGTTCCTCTTTTTTTTTTCTTCCCTCTTTTGTCTTTTAAAACGCCACGGTTCGTTCGTCATTCTTTCTCTTCCCCCGTGTTACATAAACGGTTTTACGAAATTTCTTTGTTTCGTCCCGTTTTTAGACTCGTTAGGAACTTCGGTTTCTGTTATCGAACACGGTGAGTTCTTCTCAAATATTTGCCGGTTTGTTAACTGCTCTTTCAACACCTTGAACGTTGCGAGGGTCATCCAGGAGCGTATTGAGATTTTTAGAGAACTATTATAATAGATTTTGGTGAACCTATATGTATTTGATTTATATTATAAATTGCAATATGAAATTTTACTTTCTGAAATGGTACTTGAAATTTTTAGGTTTTGGTGGTGACTTTGGAAGATTGAACATTAGGATGTTGGAATTTGTGTAGGCACTTGCAAGATTTTACTATTATCTATAAAACAATATTATTAAATATTAGAAACTATAAACCCCTAAATATCCAAGTTTCCAAATCTCTCAAACGACACCCACTCATCAAATCCTTCACCTCATTTAATTTCCCTCAATTACAATTTACTATTTCCTATTCCAGTCATGCACCACCTTGTATAATAAAATACTATTACGGAATTCCGCCGTCCAAAGTAAGCAAGTATGTAATACTTGTTAAGAGCTTGAACACGATTTCAGCGTGAAAAGACATTTTTCAGTATGGCTGTCAGGGATCTCCGGCGAATAGCCACACGCATTTCCGGCGCACAATCGGTCGACTTCCTGTCTCTGTCTAGTTCGTATGTACATTCCATCGTTGTGTTTCAACGACTCTCGAGAACCTTGTGCTTTTCCCATCTTGCAATCGCCTCCATCCTCGTTGCTCCTCGAGATTTTTTTTTTCTTCCATTGTCAGTCCTGTTTCATCGTCTCGCAACAACGTTGCTGCAATTCTTGCGATTTCAGATCGAAATCCGTTGCTCGAAGAACGTATCTGCATTGTGGTGAACGATAGAAATTTTATCGGAAACTGTATGGGAATTTTGGGATAAGTGGATCTACACGAATTCGAATGTGTAAAATTTCCTGTCGTCGGATCGTCGCTAAAATATATACAGCATTTAGGGTGTCTCGTGAGTCTAACTTAAAAATTTCAGGTGAAAAGACTCGACGAACAAATGCAGATCGAGTTGTAACAGGGGTCTCATTGTTTGTCAACTAGGGATTTTGTAGGGAATTTTGTAAATCCGAATTTTAAAGTTGAATATCTAAAATTAAAAATTTGAATATCTGAAAAATTGTGACTCAAAATTTCTAAATTTAGAAAATCGTGATTCTGATAATTCCTCTACTAGAAAAATTACGACTTTGAACATTTCTAAATTTCTAAATCCTTTGAACTTTCCTAAAATGTCTCAGTTTTGCAATAAATCCACAATCAGTATGTTAACATCACCCATAAACCTCGTTTTCTAAGAATAGTTAATTTCAATTATACGCTCCCTGATTCGACTCCACTAATTATAACATTCTAATTAAACACCATTCGCGTTGTACGTTTATACCTGCGATAACAAATGCGTTCACCTAATCTCTTTTTCCCTTGTTCCTTAACGGCTCAATGATTTATCGAAATTTCATGGAAGCTCGAACACAAGCGTTTTTATTAGCCATCCAATCAACGTCAATAATTAATCGATTGCTGTGGTGACACAACTGTAATTAGCAGTATCGTATAACAACTTGTCCAATCAATACTCTGTTGACTCAGTATGTTAGCACAAAACAATTATTTAATATTATTTACAGAATAAAACTATTTGTTTTTGTAACATCCTCTTTTTATTTTTATGAATGTATGTTATTCAAATTTGGCGGTAAAAAACTGGAACAGTTTTATAGCTTGTTCAATTTTCTTACTCCCTCAAATAGGTCCTAACCACTATACGATCACGATTATTGGAAGAATTTACTCCCTCAAATTATTTCACTAAAATTAATGTTAAGTTGACAATAAAAAAAAATTAATTTCTTCCGTTGGCGACATCGCCTTAAAATTCTTTTTCTATGTTGGTACAACTTGTAGGAACCGTCGCTAAAGTTGTCCTTTCCCGCTAAAACAGTAGAAACAATGTGCGCGCTGTGACCACGCAATGCTAAGAATAAGTGATCTTCAGTTATAAATATAGAAAGTGTTACTGTTTGCCCTTGAACCGTTTAATTAACGATCTATTACCTACTCCCTAAAATTTCATTTACAACATCAATATGACTGAAGTAACTCATCGTGGGAATTTTAATAAAAAATGCGTGTTACACGGCGTTAACATTGTATAATAAGGTCGGTGTATTCGTGAAAGCTTTTAACATCACGAAGGTCGATGTTCTCGTTAATTAATGCGACCGGCATACATACGGCAAGTTGTTCTTGCAAAACGTAACAAATGATTCATCCTTCCACGTAAACTTCTCGTTCAATTTATATAACGATTTGTATGTCGCGTTTATCAACCGGACTAATTAATTCTTATCTTTCATCGAACGTAACCGTATTAAATAACTATATGCACGTTTACGATCGTAAGAAAGAAATTTTTAATTACGAAAGGATTCGTAGAATCTGTCTTGCATTAATAGTACTTTTATTGTATAGGTTATGAATTAGATAATCCGAAGTCAGAAGAGAACTGTGGATAGTACAGGACTTCCGTTTCGAGATCAAGTAACGTTCGCTCGACTCGAAGCAAAATGGCGGACCGTGTAATCACGGAACAAAATGTCTTCGCGTTGTTTTATTAAGAAAAATTCTTTTCTACTCTTGTCAATACAATCTATAAATGATTTCACAACGTTTCATACGTATTCACTAATTTCTCTCGTAAGAACTTAATTCTGCACGTTTTTGTCTGTCACGGATGGTGAAAGTGTCCGGATACTTCGTTCGCTACATTGTATAGAAATAAAAATGAACGTTCGATCGCATTCGAAATCGGACACGGAGGAAGGAATTCAACTCCCGCTCCCGCAGCAATTAATCAGGAATCAGGAAATGCAGCTAAAGAATTGCAGACCCGTTTCTACATTTTACATAAATCAACGCAAAAGAATTTCTTTCGCCAAAAGCGTCGAACTCGGTCCACATCGGAAGAATAATAGATCCTTCTCTTAGGCGGTCGAAGCTTTCACTCGATTCCAGGTTAAACGTTAATTACGCCGGTTAATAAAATCTGCAACCTCGTTTTAAGGTTCCGCAGAAAAATTTCGAGCGTGCTCAAAATTCAAATTTCGGTGAAAGTAGGAAGCAACGACACCGGAAGCCACTAGATGGCCTAAGGCGATTTTGACTAACTAGACGTATTCTCGTATTCTATTAGCATATTTTTCTTAAAATTTGCTGATCATTGTGTGCATATACATGTGAGCTCGTATCTTGATCACGTAACGTTTGCAACACTTATTTATTACACGGTTAAATAAATTAAATAAGCATTTTTTTTTCATTTATTTAAAAATTAATAAATAATGTACACTAGTATTTTCAAGTTTTAATTTTATAAGATATTTTTAACAATTTTAACAAAAATTTATATTTTTAATATAAATTCAAATAAACAGTAGTTTATTATTTTTTAATCAAACTTCATTACCTCTCATTTAACAATTTTTACCCAATAATTTTGATTTAAATAAAATCCTTCGAATTTGAAAGAAACGAGCAAGAGTTTTCCGTGTCCAAATAAGATGTGCGTTTTCTATGATTTCGATTTCTCTCGGCATGGCGCGTTCCAGTTCACATGGTTCCCGTATAATTCACAATCGCGCGCACTGCAACTGAAGGCGCTTTTCAAAAAAGAAGTTCAATCTCCACGCGCTGTGTGATCCGTCTCTTTTACGCGGCGAGCCGATAAAGAAGGCAATGACCGACTTTCGTGGCCTCGCTTCAATACGAGCATTTACGAAGGAAAAGTGTGCGCACGAGGCGAGCAACGCGAAATCACGCGCGAATTTCTCGATTCTTCGTTACCGAGACCGTACAGTCAACGCGGCAAATATGGCCGATTACCACTACCGATTTTGTAATAACCTAAAAATTTTTCTCGTAGTTACCAATGACGTGCTTCTTCGTTACGAAAAGCTATTATCTAACTACTAAAATTGCTGTATTTCTCATTATGTTGACGCACATTATTCCGGATAATTGCGTTAGCGTAATCGAGTCAGGATCTCGTTGAAATTCGATGCATAATATTATTTGCACAGTCTATTATTTCCAGATCGTAGACGCGTATAATAGAACAACACCGCAAAGGGTAGCTCTGCGCAAAACCACCTGACGAATCTTACATAAGGTGCGAGTTGTCAGACCTGTTGTTTCGAAGCCGAAGTATTTTAACCTGAAAACTTTGCCGACCCGTTCGCGGCAAAAACCCGTGGCGAGCTGTTCGTCGCGGTCGCGAGAATTTCTTTCTGTACACTGCACCTAACCTAACCTATCGATTCGTATCGTTTTCAGGCTACACACGTTTGCGGACCGTTTTCACTCGACTTCCGCCGGAGGCTCGCAACGCTTATGAAACTTTCAGCAGTTTCCTGCCGCTACGGGAAATCTATCGAATTTCTTCGATTTCCTTTACCAACAGATCTCCTTTTCTGTCCTCATTCATTTATGGAACATTCGGTAAGCCGATTGATTAATTCATTGTTCTCGTCCCAACGGAGACGTGGCCATTTTCTATTAACATTTTAATGACCGTTTCATGAAATTTACCAAATTCTCAACCTATCCCTATAGTTTCGAATTTCCAAAAATCCTTGAGGGTGAAATTTAGTGACAAAACGCTCCATACTTATAAAAATGGTACTCAGAGTGTTCTGTCGTCATACTTGACCCTTAAAAATTAGTGGATGTTCTCTTTTCACATAATTGCCGTGTTTTTCCTAGGATAACCATATTTGCTAGCGACTGTACATAACGCCATATGTGAACACACCAAGTGCACCAGACACGGGGTAAGCTCTGCATGCTTCGATAGAAATTCGACCGGATTCCAACTGCTTTCTACCGAATTTTTTTCCCACTGGCTTCTCTGAGGAATGTGCCGCGTGCAAGTAGATCAAAATGACTAGATAAACGCGTTAGATAAATAACTAGATGAATGAACGTGCTGGACCACTTGTGGGGATAGCGGACCTACCGGTGCGTGCACAAGGCGTTGAAATTGAAAATGAAGTTGAGAAATCTCTACTGTATTATATTGTTATAATTCTATACTATTATTATTTATTTTTTGTTATTAATTTTTTATTATTTCTTATTTACTATTATTATATTTATTTATTATTATATTTTCTATATAGTAGTATAGAATTTACATATTCTCTTAAATCTCTATATCTGGAAATTTTTTGAACCTTAGACACCTAAATACCTAGATACCCGAAGTCCCTATATCCTAATTTCGATATCTGCGTATGATAATATAGAGATACAACGATTTGAGTATTTCAAAATTTAGGGATTTGAAGATTTAGAAATTTGGAGATTTGGGGCTATTTGATATTTAGAAATTTAAGTACTTGAAAATTTTAGTATTTGAAAACCGCAAAATTTCCAAATTTTGAACTGTGGTAGTTTAAGAATTGAAATATTGTGATGTTTAAGTTTAAGATCAAATTTTGAAAATTATCATGTTTAAATTTTAGTTTAAACATGGCAAAATTCCAGTTTAAGGTTAAGTTTAAAAATTGTTAAGTCGAAGATGAAGGTCAAGATTAAAATTGTCAAGTTTAAATCTAACAATCAAGTTTAAAAATTGTCATGTTTAAATTTAAGTTTAAAAATGGTCAAGTTTCAGTTTAAGGTTAAGTTTAAAAATTGTCAAGTTGAAGATCAAGATTAAAATTGTCAAGTTAAAGTTTATGTTTAACTTTAAAAATTGTCAAATTGAAATTTTTTTTTTAAGTTTGAAAATCATCGAGTAAAAATTAAGTTTAAAAAATGTTTGATCTCGTGTTCGTATCCGAAGAGAGGCATCGTTGCACTTGGGTGTACATAAGCGTACAGGAACGCGTAAAAATGTCTTTGATGCACAAAAACCGACTACGTCGTCATTCAACATTTTCTAAAAAGCGAACGTTACGAATCGTCACGTGTTTCGTTTTTGAGTGCGGTTTCTATTCGTGGCATGGATCCTGACCGGTAACGTTTCCCGCATTCGATTTGCATGGAAATTGTCGATGTTCCAGTTTCATAGCGATTTAATATACACAGGGTGTTCCATAACCAGCTCCACGGACTACGAGATGACTCTGAACGGAGATGATAATTGAAACCCACTTTCACGCTATAAGAAAAGATGTATTGTATAATTTGTAGAAATTTCAGAAATTGAAATCTGGATATTTTAATGCCAGAAAATTTGGGAATTGGTGAATTTACTCATTGGATAATAGATAATTTGGAAATTTGTCAATTTGTATATTTAGGAATGTAGAAATTTGGGTATTTTGAAATTTGAGAAATTAAAATTTGAAAATATAAAACTTCACTAATTCATATTCACAATATTCCTAAATTTAATGAATTAATAAATAAAGTATCATGCAAACAAATATAATTAATTATTCATCGTATAAACAAATATAATTATTGGAGATATTAACTATGTCCATTAATCACAGAATTGGCGAAATTGAAAGTTGCGTGTTATTAGTTGTCAAAAATATGGCGGTGAACGTATTGACCCGCGTGAACCTGGTTGTTGGAGATTTCACCGATCGGTGTCATTGGATGTAGAAACAACTTTTCTCTTTTTCTTTACCGTTACATGGCTAGTCACGATTAGCGATTGCCAGGGACGCTCATTAATAATTCAGCGCAATACGTTGCATTCGAGGATGGCCACGGACCCGACGGCCATCTTGAACTACAAAAGGAACCTCTGCTGTTCAACAAACACCAAAATGGTACCGTTGATTGTATTGTACATATTTGCATTCTCTCCATCGTATATCTTTGCTTTCTTTCTTAAACAAATTTAAAGTATAACAAGCTGAATGTCTTCGGTCAGATATCTCTGTTATTATAGTTAATTTGTTAATGTGTATTCGGTAAGATTTCAAATCTAGCGCCGCGGTATTTTAAAATAAACGCGCGTAAAAATGTAAACACACACGTAAACGTGAAAACGTAAAACATAAACGAAACGCTATTAAAATAATATTTTACGGTAAGAATACTACGTCCGTTGGCATCTTCTCTCATTTCGCAGATATCGTTACTCAAGATCGAGAGAGTTCACTTGGTCGATCGATGTTTTCACCGTCACGATTTGATTAATATCGCGGCTAACCTGCACGTTTTGATTCGAATTAAACGTGACGATGGTACAGGTGCTCGTGAATCATCCTTTCCTCGGTCACAAGATTTATCTGACCGAATGTTGAAACTCACTGTACTCAACTGAGAAAGGTGACTTTGCCGTTTGTTGACGCAAAATTTTAACTTTCTAATTCGAACCATCGTCAAAGATTTGCATTATACTTCATAAGAATTCAATACAAAAATAAAATGATAAATAGTTCAAATACCAATAAACGATTGAAATAAATTGTTAATATTGACATTACAACATCAAAAGTCAAATAGATCGTGTTCACATAGAATTTGTGTCACGAATTGAAAAGTAGAGCACAAGATAATCGATTATCTTATCACAATCAATATATCGACAAATAAGTAGTGCATTTCCTAAATTCCTCAAAAAGTCGAGAGAAATGTGTGTTGTAATAATCGAATAATTCTATTCAATATCGAAAAACTATTCGTACACCTGTCAAATTAACTACATATATTTAAAATAGTTAACATATATTTAAAACACCACTCTTAATACTTTGTTACAAAAAATTATACTCTTTCCGCAAATGCGCAAAATATCTCCACGTAAAAGTGACTGTATTCAAATGAAAGTTCAAAAAAATCATAAAACCTTGGTATTTAACACGTTGACCGTCACACTGAAGCAGCAGAAAATTTGGGAAACATTTTTATTTCCAACTAACCTACCAAATACGTTCACGATATTTTGTTATACTATCCACAGTTCTAAGTAGTTAAATAAATAAACAAATTCTTAATAATACAGGTGACAAATTCATATGGTAAATTAAACGTCACTGTGGCAGTCAAAGTATTAACGATAACACGTTTCTGAAAATCAAGGAACACTTGCCTGAAAATGATTGTCTGCAATCCATTAACGAGTTATTCGAGGTCGTGACGTTAGTAGAGTGAGCCTGTAGGTCTTTTCGATCTCGTTTCGAATTTGTTCGATTATCGCAGGACAGAATCGACCACGAGGTCGTCGTTCGACGAAAGTGAGAGGGCTCGGGTAACCCGGAAGGACAAAACGAGTTCTCGGTACTTGTTACAGCGAAGGTCCTCAGGAACGCGTAGGCAGACTGTCACTGTTCCACCGATTTACGGGACAGATATCGGCAAACTTTTCTCGATTCACTTTTCTTCCAAGTTTTTTAACCTTGCCGCAAATGATTCCGGTACCTCGCGGTTCAGGCCTTGAATTCCGGAATAAATAATTACGACGGCGAGATAATCTGTTTACGCGAATCTCAGGGAGAGATTTTGACAGGTAATAATAATTGCGCACATATAAATTCTTTTATACACTTGACATTACTTTTAATATACTACTTTAGGAACGACGATTATTTAAGATTGCTGCGTGTTGAAGACCGTGTGCCGAATGGCCATTTCTTTTAGGTTACGCTTAAAAGACGTGAAGCTATCTACTAAAAGGAAACGAAAAATTGCACTGGGAGGTGCCAACTATGTACACTTATAAGAGCGGGAAATAGAAAAATCCTTCAGCATTAATCGAAGTGGAATTCAAGAATTTCGAAAGTATCAATTTCGTCGATTGATCAATAGTCGTTTGCAACACGAATTAATTAATAATAATTACGTCAGTGGTTCTCAAAGTGGGCGTAGAGCTATATGCAAATTTTTCGGTAGAAGTTATATATCCGGTACAAATTAGTAATTCAATAATATGTAAATTAGTAACTATCGGTTGTAAATAATAAATGTCAGCTGTAAATTGTTAAATGGCGAAGAAGTGTGACAAAAGAAAATGGAAGTTTTATATTTTTGAATGTGGGAATTAGTCAGTGAAGTGTAATGTCACAACTTATATTTATTTTATTAATTTTGTTATATACAATATTATTTTATATATTAATGTTTTGCAGGAGACTTTAGGAAAAACTTCTTGTTATTATAAAATTATAATATTTTTAATAAAATTTAATAAAATTCATGAATATCATTGTGAATTCAATATTTAACTAGTAATTAATAATAAATTTAATTTTTATTTTATATATTATATTTTATTTACCTATTTCTGCAAAATTGAAAGATATAGTCATATTTAGTAAAGCGGATATCATTTATGAAACTAATTCACCGACAAATAAAAAAATCCTAAAAGTCACTAAAAATCACCAGTTCCTTTAAAAAAATCTTGCAACAGCAAAAAAATTCCATGAATTACAATGGCCAGAAATGATGCAATTATATTCAGCACTTTTTGCGTGCAGCACGTCAAAACGTTTCAGTTGTCAAATTCGCTCGGTATCGACACGCGGCTTAAGTGGCCGAAATATCGTCCTATCAGTCTGGCCACGAAGGTGGAAAAAAGAAGAAGGAAAGAGAATGACACAACCCTGTCACGATCTCGATGTATGTTTTAATCCTTTCCGAATCGATCTCTTTTCAGACCGGTTCCACGGTGGTCTTACATGAATCCACGCGTGATGTAATATCGTTCGAATGGAAAAAATAAAACGAGTTTGAAAACGGAGCCGGCTCGTGTTGAAAAGAAACGAAAAATGAATACTAAAAAGTATTCTTTTCGAAAACCGCAAGCTATGGGTTTGAAAAAAAGTCACACAATCGACTTCAAACTTTGATGAAGTGGCTTTTTTTCATCGGTCAACTCATATATTTTAATTTTAAAATAAATTGTATGTGTAAATCATTTGTGAGAAGTAAAAGTTTTATATTTAGATATAAGATATTTATACGTTTAATTTAAAGTGTGTTCATATATGAATCACTTATAAATTCACATATGGATACAATATATTTGAAATACTATGTGCATGCAAATGATAATTCAAATAAAAATTTTGTATTCATACATTAATCCATCATAACTTTAAACTTGCAAATAAACATCATTAAAAACACCCCAACCGTTTGAGAAAACTCGAGGAGTAAATCGCAAGTCTCTCGGCAGTTTTTCTCGTCTCACCCGTTTCTCTCTTCTCGTTCATTTTCCACGATACAACAGCAGCAGTTTCGCAAAGAAAATAGAGCATATTTCAAGATCGCACTCACCATGATCCGTCTAGTTTTTCGTGCAAGCGTAACGTTCCCAGAGTAGCACCAAGATCGTGGACGAAAAAACGCGTCGAACCGCGCTCGAGCGGGAAACTAGTGATCGAATGCGGCAAAAACAAGTGTCCGAAGTGGAACCGAAGTGGAAAAAACGAAGAAGCGTGATCGATACGAATCAATGATCGAGGATCCACCGCCACATGATGGCAGAACTGTCACTGACAACAGTTCAGAAAGCACTGACCGTAGTGAACCAGAGCCCCCTGTCATTCTCCCCCTCTCTTTCACGCACAAACACTTTGGTTTCTCTGCTATATAGCTAGTACGAATGTTTCAACTCCCTTCTTCCAGCAGCTCCTTTCTGTAGCCTCGTTTCTATCCATTTTCCTGCTTTCTTTCGGTGTCCAAATTACGAACATCAGCTGCGAGAGACAGCAATCTTACGACACGTTTTCTCGAATCTTCTCAAAATCTCGAGCTTTAATTTTCGAGATTTAAAATTCGGATGGTTCTGGAAACATTATGGAAATTTCGAACTGATGAAATTCATAGATCATATATTCTCGTCTTCAATACTATTTTGATAGTCAAAAAATAGGATTGTTGCGAAAAATATTTTGAGAAGGTAAGAGAAAATTTTGCTACCTCGTGTAAAAATCTTGAAATTACCGCTGTCCTTGTCTCTCCGCCATGTAGTGACGTAAGAGAGACGAGGACCACCATAGTTCGTATTTCGCCGCCATGAGGCGCTCAAAGTCGACGTGTAGTTCGTGGATATATTAGTAAAATTCGTTATGGGAGGAAATAGTGTAGCAAAACGATGGTGTCGACATTGTCCGTCTGGAAACAATTAAACGCACCTTTCATTTTGTGTACAGTTAGAGCGGTGTACGCGATTATGTACACGCATGAGCGTTCCGTTGGGAATAGACGGGTGATAGACTGGCGTTGAATCGGTGGAGGAAGTGAAGCATGTTTGGAATACTGTTGGTGATTTCGATTGAACAAGTATGTGAACAGCTAAGAGGAACGTTGCGTTTATTACGATGCGAGTGAGGGGGTTAGGTAACGATATCTGGAAGAACGGTAATTTTGACGTTTTTAGCTTCTGTTACGAGTCAATTTGCATTTATTCGTTCGTCTGTATGATACAGGCCGCAATTTTGAATCCTTTCACTTGAAATTTTCAGGGTAGACTTGTGACACCCTAAATTATCGTTTTCGATAATTTTTCACACATAGAATTGACTGGAAGCAGGGTAAAAGCTCTGTAGCTTATCGTGGACAGCGATACTTGGTGGTCGTTGACGTCAGTCGTCGTGAAATCAAGAATAATCGTGTTCGATATCGTTTTCGATAGTTTCAGACACGATTAATCGTTTGGAACGACTTTAAAATCTCTGTATCTCGTTCTTGTCGTAGCTATATGTTTATGGTAGGTTCTCGAAATTTTACACGTTCGACTTCGTGTGGGCAACTAGTTTTGAAGCATAATGTGTTTTATGTGTGAATCAGTGTGTTATCGCGTCAAACTTTACACGAGATTAAATTAAAGACGAATACCATGTAAGTCGCTAGAGAAACATACAGTGACGAGAAAGACTATTGGAAACTTCTGTTTGTGGTGTAATAAATAAAGAAATAAATAATATTTCTATTTCTGATTATTATGTTGTTTATGAAGCATTGAAAATATTCTACCATGATTAGTATTCTGCTTTTTCAAAATTTTAATGAATAATATTCGATAAATTGTAATAATTGTTAAAAATTATTCGGAAATAATTTCCCGCCATTTTTCAACATGACGTCATATTGTTTTAATTACAACCTTGCTGACATTCTAGGTTATATCAGTGTAAAATAGTGAAAAAGGAATGTAAAAAATATTTACAATTGTCGTAAAAACGAAGTACAATAGATAAAGAAAGAGATTATAGTCATTAATATTAGATCATTGATGATTTTCCAACAAATTAAAATTTCCTAAATTATCAAATATTCAAGTTCAAAGTTTCTTAGGTTATCAAACCTCCAAATTTCAAAATTTCATTTTTAGGTTCCTGTCATCGGATCACCGCCAAAATCTGTACAGCAAAAAGATGTCCCGGGAGTCTACCCTGAAAATTTTTAATGAACTAAAAAACAAATTTGCAGCCTGTACAGACGAACAAATAGAGATCAAGTAACAGGAGTCTCATTAAAATTATAATATAGGTAAAATTAATAAAACTGCGTTCAATAATTATAATAGCATAAGCGAGGTCCATGCAGCTTAGGTTGGGAAACGCTGTTGTCGATGTGGATCGCTGGATCGACGTTTCACTCTTGCGTTCCCATTTACCGAGAGGCTGCTTGGACTTCGTCATCAATGCGTTAGCGATATGAACAAGAACTAGGAAAACGAAAATTGATGGTTGCGCTGACTGATTCGAGTAATTTGAAAATAGTATCAGAAGATTAATGTACATTGACGGTGCTGTTAATATTAATTGTCACGTTGAATTTGTTCTATTTGTTTAATACTTATAGACTGTAAATTCTCAAGTTTTCTAGTTCTTGTACTTTTGAATTTTTCAATTTGAAAATTTAGGGATTTTTAATTTAGGAGTAAAATTATAATTTTATAATCCATCTATTTATGTACAAACTTATAAATTCCTCAAATTAATAATAACTAAATTTTCAAATTTTCAGATCCACAAAATTTCTAAATTTTCAAACTTTCTCCATTTTTATAATAACAATAATAATAATAATGTGCAAGGATTTAATTTGCAAGGATTTCAAATTCTCAAAGTTGATCTGGAAAATTTTTAAATTACCAAATTCTCAAATATACAATATTCTTAAATTTACAAAATTTTTCCATATCTACATTAACGCAAATAATAATGATACTATTCTTTCCAGTAGACTTGAAAAGAATGAAACTATGTCACAAAGGAGTGAATAAATTGTTCTTCTTTTCTCCGCCATTTTGTATTAATACCTTAGTCCAGTTGCGTGGGATATGTCATATGTTTTACCAGTCTTAATACATCCGTTTGAAAGTCAGAAACTTGGAAAAGTCGGAATATCCTTTCATATCCCGATTGATTTATTATATGACCAGTTGCAAATTAAATTCAAATGCGCCTGGTAAGAAGTGGATCGCAGGATTTGCGAACCGGTTTCTTCAACGGCAAAGCAACACGAATGTGCAACTTAGAATTTTGTAGGATGTTAGTTACGTTTAGGAAATTGTTTATTTATTCATATCTGTTGAATTTTCATTTCAATTAAATTAACAAAAATAAATGTATGTATCGAAAAGTCGATAATCGAATTCGTGCATCGATCAATTACTTATAAGATACCGCTCGATTTTTATCAGACTTTCGTGTGTTATAAAAAAATAAAATCTGTATATTTCTTCGTTATTGTTTTACGGTTTATATAATTTTTCACATCTATAAAAATACATTGCGTTATTAAATGTTCACAAATCAAGTTTAATTAAAGAGGTCCTTCCAAGTCATTTTTCTTAAATAAATTCATTTAGTTTTTTTTAAAAGTTATTGTGTTTTAATATTATTTTAAATATTATTAACTCCCATATTCCATCAATATCTATAAAAAAGTTGAAAAAATGATTAGTGGATGTGAAATTTATAATTGTATGTAAACGTGTAGAAACTTAAAAATGTGAAACATATTACAAAAATAAAACAAGTATGCAATGTAACAGATAATGTCATAAAACAAAAATATAATTATGTAATATGACACATAATGTCACGCACCATAAATGCAACTATGTAACCTGATAGATAACGTCATTCAACAAATATGCAAGCATGTAACACGCTAGATAAGTACGTTACATAAAAATGATAAGAAAATTTAGCATTTCGCGTTTCCATGAATGGAACGTTCTCCAGGGATTAGAAATATTTGAGCCCGTTCGCAGAATAAGAAAGCTTTTAAGTCTTTCATAATAATCGTTAACGTATTTACATCGCAATGTCGTACCGTGAAAAAATATAGAAAGTCTACTGCGTTTATGCTTAACAGTTGCTTGCCATGAAAATGTTCTCACATGCGTTACAAAATAACGGGGGAAACAGTATCGATCATCGATACTTGGCTTCGTATCGATAAATTCCTCCGCTACTTCCATACGATTCAATTTACATTTCAAAGCATAATTTTTCTTCCCCTAACAAATAAAACTTCCAAATAATTATTAATAAAAATAGTAAAGATTTTTATGGATCGTTTTGAAACTAGAAATCGTTTCATAATTGAGTTAAACTACGACTCCAGTTTCTGTGAATTGCTTAATTTTAGCAGAACCTGTTTACTGTATTTATAACATCTGTTTTATAGAGTTGGGCGATTCAGATCATCTTACGAAACGGTTTCCGATTATGAGTTTAGTGAATTGCAAAACGTTAAAAAATAAAAACTGAACATAAGAATTTTGAATGTTTGAAGCGATGACCATAAAAAAGGGGGTATTGGACGCGAAATATAAGAACTCATTAAACGATGTGAATATATTATATTTTCCGTAAGAAATTCGCAGAAATATGCATAGCATATTAATCGTACGACATATGGTATAACGTGTGTACATAGAATGACGTTAGATTACACTGTGTACTTAAGAATAAATAATCCTTACGATATAATGAACGGTTCAAAAGAGTTTTCGTGGTACTAGATTCGAAATTGCACACGGTGTATATGACGCATAACGCGTTATCGATCGTTTTATAAATCGATTCGGAACAACGACGAGGCGGAAGTGGTATACGGAGCCGAGGCCGATCTTGTTCCTGTCTGCATACTTTCCGTTTGGTCTTCGTTTATTTTCCTTCCATTCAATTTTCATTCTTGCTGTTGCTTCGAAATGGTCGCCCTTTTGTTGTCATTCGAGAATACATTCACGTAATCTTCGCTTAAGGAGTGTATTTACTCGCTGTCATGCAATATACAAAGAGAAACTTAAAAGGTAAAAAAAAAAGCGAGGAAGAGAGACGAACGCAACGATGTGAAAGTCAAACCAATTAATATCGATGCGCAATCATTGGCGTAACTAGGATTTTTAAGGAGCCGTTTTCGACTCGACTCGCGTTATATCGCCGCGCGTAAAACTGTGGCGAATTTGGTTACAATGGGTTTTGGAGCTACGAGTTTATCACCGCGCGTAATATCGCCGTGCATTCAATCACTACGTGTTATATCGCCACGCGTTATATCGCCGTACATTACATAACCACGCATTATATCGCCGTGTGTCAAACGACTACGGGTTGTACAACCGTGCGTTATATTGTCGCGATATATGACTATTTTGACCTTATATGGCCACGCGTTATATCGCCACCCATGAAATAATTACGCAAAATCTATTGAATAGCTACGCGTTAATTTTCCTCGCATTAGATTGCATATGCGTTATATAGCCACCCGCTAGATCGCCACGCGTTGTATAGCCTCACGTTACATAGCCACTCGTTGTATAGCCTCACGTTCAATCTCTGCATAGTGTGTAACTACGCGTTAGATTACCACCCGTTGTATTGCAACACAGTAGATTACTACGCGTTGTAATGTCACGTGTTATATCGCCACGCGTTATATCGCAATGTGGTAGATTTCTGTAAACTTTATATTGCGTTCTATCGCCAGCTGTATAATCTCCACATATTGTACAGCCACACATTAGATCGCCTCTCGTTGCATTGCAACGCGTTAGATCTTGACATATTGTATAGTTATGTGTTAGTATACCACGCGTTGTATTGCAACGTATTATATCACAACGCGTTAGATCACCACGCGTTGTCTTATCTCGCGTTATATCACCATCCGTTGAACCGCTACACGTTGGATCTTCACACGTTATATATCAACGCAATATATCGTCACGTGTATATATAGACACGTGTTAAATCTTCACATATTGTACAGTCGTGCGTTAGGTAACCACTTGTATTGTTACGCTTCAGTTCTCCATACGTCAGAATGGTGAAATCACCACTCGTTAGATCGACACGCGTTTTATCGCCGGTCATTGTATATGTTAGATCTCAACATGTTGTATACCAATACAATATATCGTTACACGTTATATGGTCATGCGTTGTATAGCTACGCATATATCGTTACACGTTACATAACTACTCGTATCACGCTAGGCAACATATCGTTTTACGTTACATTACCACGCGTTGTATACCTACACAATATATGGTCATTCATCGTATGGCCACGCATTACAGTACCACGTATTGTAAAGCTCCATCGGCTTGCGTTATATGGCCACATTATGGGTACACCCACACGATATATCGCCACGCGTTATATGGTCACGTTACCTAATCAGGTGGCATATTTCCACGTTCGTGTAGCTCGTAGCCCCATTTTAGCCTCCCCCCACCTAGTTACGCCATTGCGCACAGTATACTGGCGTTGCTCGAGACGCGAGATTCAACCTGAGATTAGAAAGACGAAGAAAACGACCCGTTCAATCCAGCCGCTCGTTACTTTGCATGCCAAACGGGAAAGTTACTACGAACAGGTAACCACGAAGAATTAGATTGTTGAATAATTTGCTCCAGCTACTTTGGTTCTCCTCCGCGTCAGCCTCGCTCCTCCTTCGTTTTTGGTGTTCGCGAACGACACTTGGCTCCTTCCTGATCCAACCGTTCGGTCGAGTATCATTGCACAACGCCGTCGCAGCCATCTCGCGATTTCTCTTCTTCTTCTTCTTCCTCCTCATTGTTCTATCCTCTTTGTTATACGTCTTTTGTTTTTTTGGTTTGGTTTTATAGTTTCTCTCGGTTTTCCTTCGACCGCCGCTAAACGATCCACCTCTTCTTGGTTTTTTTTTTTTTGTCTCTGTTTGCCGATGGTGCCTTCTGATGCTCACTCTTCACCTCCTCCCCTACCCGGTTGCGGTTCTACGTCCTGATTACATGATTATGCATTTGCCTTTCTCGGCCCAGGGATTGTTCTTCTTGTCGGGCGCGTGTATCAGCGGGTCAGTCTTCTCGTTCTCTTCGACGTACTCCCTCATTCTGGAAACAGGAAGTGGTACGATCGGTTAGGTCATAATTTGATTATGTGGCACAGGTGTTAGGTGATGGGTACGGTCTAAGAGCGTTTTCAGGGAATTCGTGATAATTGTGTTAAAGAATTCTTATCCGCCATTTTCGGGGAACTGACTAATTGAATCAATTGTAACGAATTTGATTATATTTTATATATTATCAACACACTATTGCTCAATATTCTCATTTACTATTTCTCCAAGCAAATAATAATTTTAATAACCTATAAACAACAGTATAATAATAGTTATACTTCATACTTGAAAGTAATTTTAACCTCAAAATTTCATTTCAGCAACGATCCAAGTTTTGAGCAATCGTGCGACGTCGCATGTTTAGGATTCAGCAATAAATCTGCGCAATTAGTCAGTGAATAAACGGTCGGAATAAGGGGACACATGATCGCCATAAACGTAACAAGGTTCTGAACGATGCAAAGAAAAGTGCGCCGGGCAACGGATAGTTCGTCGTTTCGCTGCGTCGCGACGCTCGGTGAAAGGAACTCGGCTAATATGGCCGATTTTGCGTTCAAGGAGAATTCTGTGTTTCGAAGGAACGCGGCTGCTCGATCGCGATCAACCGATTTTTCGTAGTTCGCCGTTAAATGTCTCGCGCCACGATCAACAGGTTCCGAATTCCAGTGACGTCGATCCAGTTTACTTCTTATCGGGTAAAACGAAACCCGCTACGTTAAAAATTGCCGATTTCAATTTATTCATAACCTGACCTTTCTGTAAAATTCTCAATCGCGCGATTTTAATTGCGTCAGTATCATTTTTATTTAATATTGAACGAACGGGGCTAATTTTGTTGATAAAATTTTTATATGTAGTATTTTATAGTTTATATGATTTTAATATTAGTATTTTATTGCAGCAATTTTATTTTGTTTTGTATAAAATAGCATATACAAATTTTTAAAATAAAAGTATTTCGAATAAAATGCGATATGACGCGAGGAGAACGCAACACTTTTATGGCACCCGTACCGTAGTATTAACAACTTATTGTTAGATAGTTTTGTCGAGTGCACGTTTTATTGCCATTCCACGTAGTGCAACAGTTTTAGGTTTCCCGAGTAGAAACCTGAATTTTGAAAGACTTTCTACATTCTGCAGTTTGCACTGATCTCTAGATATCCAATGTTATATCTGAACTCTACATCTGATTGTAAAGAATAGTTGGAAAGGATTGAAATTCCTCTAGTACGTTGCCCGTTAAACGGGTCATTTTACATGCCGATAGAATTACAATTCTATCGACCTTTCTGTCTTAATGGACAAGAGGTGAAAATTATTGTGTAACTATATTACTTTCAGATGGTTAAACAGAATTATATAATTATAATTTCTTCATAGGTTGAATAAAGGATTCTTGTCACGAAAATGATAAGTTTCAAGGCAAGTATATTTTAGTAGATATACTTTTACGTGCAGAATTTATTTTTGCATCAAAATGCAGTTATTTTAAGTGAAATGTTCGATTCTTTTAATATTTATTAAAATTATTATCGAATTTTTAAAACTGGATGTATTAAATAATACAAATTAGTGATCGTCTGGGAGTGACAGGAAAATGTCCGCCATATTGATTTAAATCGGGTGTGACCGCGGGTGGCGGGAAAATTGAAATCTATTTGTATGAAAACGTTTATTAGTTTCTCTGTGATAAATTGACTTAATAGGTATAAATGTAGCAATCAAATTAAATGCCTAAGATATAACAATAGCACTAAGTAGGTAAAATCGTTGCAATAAAACTAAATGGCTGAAGAGACAACGATGCTAAAGAATTAGCTGAATCGTAGCTAACGAATACTGGTAGCAATGATAATAACAAGAATCTTCTGTTCTCGTTAACCAGCATGGAGCTTAGCGGAAAATACGAGAAAATTATAGGCTTTCACTTATCACTCTGTATTAGAAACGAATGTGGGTTAATGACCTGTTGCTACCAGCACAGATTGGTTTTCGACGCTCGTAATTTCGATCAACGTTTGATACGTTCGAATACGAACACGTTGATCGTAATTTTATTTCAATGCTTTGTTTCATTGATACGATTTGTAAGCTGCAACTTTACGCAGCCACGATATCTTTAGTCAATGATATAATTATTAATAATTTTCAAAAATAGTCAGTGAATATCCAATGAACCCATACAACATCCACAATTACCTAACTATCACTCACTATATTACATAACAGTATAAAAATAATGATATACCTTACATAACTAAACATTTTCCCAGGAAAATCGGTCAAAAATAATAAAACGATCCATAAATGAACCTGTTTCTACCACAAATAAAAAAGTGTCAATCATTTCAGAAGTTTATTGGAATGTAGACAGTTCAATACTAATATTCAGTGACATTTATTATTTCTCACCGCAAATTCTCGTTAATTAATCATAATCTTCAGGAATAATCTATGTACGCACAAAACATCTACAATTATCTAACACTCACTCTATTACATAACAATAATAATGACCATACATAACCTATACAACTAGCCATCATTTTCCGATGAAAATCCACCAAAAGAAGTAAAACGATCCATAAACGAACCTGTTTCTACGACAAGTAAAAAAGTGTCATTCGTTTCAGAAGATTGTTCCAGTGTCGTTGTCACAGTAAAACACACAATAGTTCATTTCCTCGAACATTTCTCGATATCGCCGACGGTAAAGGGAAAAAGTGAGGGGTTATAGAGGGAGAAAGGGTTCGCGTTAGATGGACGTGATGTTGGTGCAAGGAGTGAGAAGTAAGGAGAGAAAAAGAGAGAAGTAAAGAGAGAAAGAGAGGTTAGTTTGATCGGCAGGAGAGGACAAAAATGGGAGGTACCTTTCACTCCGGCACTCTCCGAGAAACCAACCGTGGAAACTTTTTTTACTGCCGCATGCGATTCGCCTCGAAACCCGCGACTACGGTATAACAACGTTGTTAAAACGCGGTTCCGCGTTGTTCCGCAACCAGGAACAACGACGAACTTCCCATATGATGTGACACTATAAAACAGGGGAGATTGCTTTCCCGCGAGACAGTTTTTAATTAACCTACGAAACTGATCTGAATGCCAAAAAAACGCGGGAAAGTATTAAGGCGATTGCGCGACGTGGGGAATTCGGAAATCGGAGATTTAGGGAATTTAGGATTTGGAAATTTGAATTTATAGAAATTTCAAAATTTGGTGCTTACAAATTTACCAATTTTCAAATTTTCTTCTATATATACCTTACATTAATCTATATTTACTAAAATAGTAAAATTTGACTAATAATTATAATTTAATTATTTTACACGTCGCACTATTAATATATTATAGACATGAAATAAATAACAGGTCAACCTGCCTTTTACTTTGCAATGTATAAAAATTAATACATAAGTGGCAAAGACAATCTCGATCGTGGGTGCGTTCGAGATACACGTAATTAGTCTGGAATTCCATTACGATCTCGAAAAGAACACTTTTAGAAACGTGAAGAAACTATAAACGTCTGTTTAAAGAGCCAACATATCACTAGAGAAAACACGTACCTATTTCAGAACATATTTCAAAACACTTATTTTCGGCAGAAACATTTCGTTTATCTTAATTTACTATATTCACACATTATATATACTTTTAATTAAAAAACTGTTCGAATAACCTCAACCTCTAATTTGAAAACAAAGAAAATGTTTCTCAGCTGACAAAATCAACGTTTCGAACAATAAGCAGAAATATGACTCAAGATTAACTGGAATGGTACAGCAAAAACTGTGTCAACGTTACAGAATTATGTAGTCTTCGGTAGATAGTGATCGTAACAAGTCCTTGTAAAAGTATAATAATTCCTATGATCGAACACTGTCGAACGAAGAATGTCGACGACCTTAATGCACTATTTACACTGAAGTAATTACCGAGACGATGATCTACAGTCGGTAACAAAAAGATTCGAAGTTAAAAGTTAAAGTTAAAAGACACAATTAAAATTTAAATTTCGCGCTTCACATTTTGCCCAAATCTGTCATTGTTGACATAACCTTCTTGAGTATTTCAACACTCTGAGTGTAAGGCCTTTGACGCAAGAACCACCAACCAATAAAAACGACTACTTTCAGGTGTCACATTTTGTATCATAAGACTTTGTTGTCGTGTTTTGTCGAAATACTATATTTTGTTGAGACGAAGAATGATCGTGTATATCAGTTGAGCTACAATATTTCCTTGCTTATCGTTCCATTTTGTTTGCAATTTAAAAGTAAGTGTACGGTTAAAAGTAAGTGCGCCGGAAGTTCAAGTGTTAATAGAATCGAATGCATAGTGGCATTTAGACATATTTTTGAAGTATGTACGTTTCGTTCTGTTTGTCCAGCGAATATGCGATTAACTGTGGACACTTCACGTCCAAGGAGATCCTGTCTCCGCATGTAACATGGGAACGACAGTGCAATTTAGCCTTGGTTCTTGGCTACCAGCTAACTATTGCGGCACACCACATCACACAGATTATGTCCACATCTGCATTTAAATATTGCACATTGTCTACTATGACTCGTTAATTTGAATCCAATCAAAATATTAATTATAATTTACCATAGCAAATATATTGTTGTAAAAATAAGTTTGTGCTAACAACAATTATTATAAGTAAGACCATACATCACATGGTACTATAAATATATTTTAAATTTTGTATAATAATACTGTCATGTATTATGTTTTGTATTATGACGACACTATTAGGAACCAAAGTGACACTGCGTTCTATTATTGCGTCAGTCACACAGCATCCATTATTTTCCAAAGGTTAGGTTATGTTAAGATTAGGTTAAATCGTTGCAGTGGAAATGGGCATATGTGTCCAGACATCGTCCTACTACAAATACAACAGCCATTTGGCTTTCCAATATTTAATGAATATTTTTTTATTTTGTTATGTAATATAGATTCTTAATTTTTTAAATAAATTGGAAGATTTAATATTTGTTATAACAAAACTATTTAGTTTTTTAACAGATTTATAAAGATATATCTATTAAAATAGTTACAAAAATACCTCATACAATTTCAAGATACTCAAATAATTTGTTAATAATAATCAAATCTACAGATTCATCTAAAAGTTCAAATCCACAACTCCCCTTTCCACAAATCAAAACAAATCTAAAACAATTCAAAATTTCAATCAAAATCCCAAACACATCTCTTATATCGCCAGATAAAACAACCCCCCAAACAAACATAATCAGAAAATAGCAACAGTTGATCACAAAGTACCCAAAATATCAGTATATCCTCAACATCTCCAGATGTAAAAGAAAAAGATTAAAAATTGAAACAACTCGCAGACAAAACAAATGAGAATGGTACAAAGGAGAAAAGATGCAGTAATAAACAGCAGTATCCAAAGAGTACACGACGGGATTGTCGACCCGCAAAGCTGCTGAACCTCTCTGAGCGGTCGACCATCGGGATAAAATTAAAAACTAAAATCGTGTAAGATGAAAATTATAAAAATTACAGGAACGATGAGTAAAAGGAAAAGAGAGGGGGATGGACTTACGCGGCAATGCTCTTCGATAGGGGCCATCGTTCCATACTGGCCTGGTACTTCATGTTCTCGATCTGCTTCTTCAGTGCGTCCTTATCCATGTTGGCGAGTACACTGGGATCCATGGTTATAGCCGCGCCTCCCTTTTGCCAGATAACACCGAATAGCGCTTGCGCCTCTACGAAAAATCAATAGAAGTGTGTATGGGGACTCCTGTTATAGGAACGCCGGAGCTACGTCATCGACTGGCAACAGGAAATTCGATTCTATGAAAAAAATTCGACAATTTTCGATCAAACTTGTACTTCAATTTTAGCCCTCGTGAATTTTTTTTCTTCATTAACCCTTTCCCGTGGCATTTATTTATCAGATGCGTCAGCCAAGACTGACTATACAGGGTATAACATTAAAAGGAACGTTGTGAGCATTTTATACTCAGGGATCCTTCGTAATGCAACTTATAGTTGGACCTAAAGTTGAAGAGTATTCAAAATTTGAGTAAGGTTTGTCACATTTCAGCTGTAAGGAGTGAGACTCGCCAAGGCACGGGAAGGGGTTAACCCTTTGCACTCCTTAATTTCTAAATGCAACAGAGTGCAGTATGTAACAAATATATTTTTTCTTTATTATAAATAGTGAAATATTCAACCAATCTATTTATCTGAGTTAAAAGATCCAAGTGATCTTATGAATGATCAGAAATGTGATGTCGAGCCACAGTCGACATAGGGGTGCAAAGGGTTAACGTATGACTAGTCATAACAACAGAACATTCATACTGTTTCATACTACTTCATGCATTTACAATTACCAGTATAGCTAGCCCTTTGCATTCAAACGCCTCAAACAGTTTACAAATTTTGAATTTGGGAATTTGGGAAATTTTCAATTTGGGAATTTTAATTGTTTTTAAGTTTTGGTATTTGGACGCCTAGGGATTTTGGAATATGGGGATTTGAGAATCTAGAGACTTAGGAACTTAGCGATTTCGGGGTCCAGAGATTTGGAGGTTTGAGAATCTAGGAAATCTTGAGTCTAGGGATTTTTTCGATCTGGTGGATTTTGCATCTAGGGATTTTTAATCTGGGTATCTATGGGTTTAGGGATCTAGGGATTTGCGAATCAGGGTATCTAGGGATTTTTCGTCCCCAAATCCCTAGATCTCCAATTTCCTATGTCCCCAAGTCCCTAGATCCCCAACTTCCTACGTCCCCAAGTCCCTAGACCCCCAACTTCCTACGTCCTCAAGTCCCTAGATCCCAACTTCTTACATCCCCATATCCCTAGATCCCCAATTTCCTATATCCCCAAGTCCCTAGACCCCCAACTTCCTACGTTCCCATATCCCTAGATCCCCAACTTCCTACGTCCCTAAATCCCTAGACCCCCAACTTCCTACGTCTCCAAATCCCTAGACCCTCAATTTCTTACATCCCCAAATCCCTAGATCTCTAATTTCCTACGTCCCCAAATACCTACATCTCCAAATTTCTACGCAAATTTAAAAATTACTGAACTTACAGGGTGAATGCAACTGAGAATAACCTGTAAATTGTTGAATTCCAAAATTTCTACATTGACAAGTTCATACCGAACATCGAGCATGAGCCACATTACACTGATTGCAAGCATCAAAACGCGAAGAAGAAATTTCTTATCGGTTCGTTTGAATTTCTCCGAAAGCGAAGAGACACGAATTACACATTTGGTATTCGCTGCACGGGGCTCTGTAATAAGCATCCGGCACCAGTTACAAAACAAAATACGTGTTGGACTAACATCGACGATCATAATCATCGGCCTAGATTCGTCCGGTACGTGGTACACTCGCGAAATCGGGCTCGTGTTTTTTCGTCGCTCCGGGGTGGAAATTTTCGACGGGAATGGGCACTTACCGAGCAGGCGAACAGGAAACCACCGGGACACGTGTCACAGAAAGTCCGTTTCGGGAACTCGACCGTCGAATATTACGGTAGCACTCACCTTGTCGGAGGTCGGCGAAGTTCTGAGAAGCTCTGACTCTTGGCAGGTTTCTCGATTCGCTTACGGAAGCCTCAACAAAACTCGGCAATCTAATTTGCTGGTAATTTACCTGCCGATATCTTCAATCATTGTTGTCATTGGAATATTTCCACGGCGAAATAACGAGGAATATTGTTCGAGAACGTTGCGGACGGACTCCATCTTGGGCCAAACTTTGACCGCCATTTTGTTTTGGATTGTGGAGAATGCTTGGTTAGAACTAGGTTCGCCAATGACGTAGATGGAAAAAAAGATTCTAACTTATTAGTTAATTTCGTGGTTAATTTATATTTAGACGTTTTTTTTTACTGGATATATACAAAAACAAGATTTTTGTTTAGTTAACAAAAAATTGGTTATGTTGTAATTTGCATTTATTAGTAATTGTTAGAAATTATCTAACAATTATACATTGTTATTGTAATATATAATTATATATTGTGAGTACATTTTCTTTGAACCACCCTGTATATTATTATGTAGCCCTATTTTATTATATTTCATCCTTCTCGTCTCCATATCTCATAATTTCTTGTACTTTAAAGTTTGGATGAGTTCAAGGACTCTCAAAGGTCATCGCCTTTGTGTTTAAAAACACAGCTGGGATTGAAGATGTAACAGTGTAAATTTGTTTTTTCGTCCACGAAATTATACTTATACTGAAAGTATTTGTGATATCTAAGAAATTGTGAAGTTTCAGGAAATATTTATTTTTAACCTGTTGTCAAGGATTGAATTAATTTGTGCATGAAATTAACATAAATTACCGCTCCTTCGAATATGACTTTCTTTCAATGTTTTCATGTAACAATATGAGAAAATATCATATTATAATAATTTAATTAATTTAAAAAATTAACAGTACTATGAAAGCATTATACAGGTCACTTTAGAATTAAAACACATACATGTTTATATATACACATGCACACATATGTGTTTGTACTTATTATTTGATATTTATTTCTTAAATATTTCAGACTCTATACTGTATGAGAATACATTTAATTTATGAAAAATTAACAAAAGAACAGTGGATTATTATAAAGTAATTAATTTAACAAGTTAAAACTATTTTGAAAGCTACGTTTATATTTACACGCGCATTAATTTAAAAAAAGGTACCACTGTCACCATCTGGCGGTCAAGTGCGATACTACCGAAATCTAAAATTGCGTTTTTTTTCGAAATAAGGTATTTTTATATTTTGTTGACTCTCGGAAATTGTTCTACGGACTCGATAAAGTCAGAAAAATGGCTTTATAGTCAGCTGGAAGCTTTATATTCGAAAATTTTTTAAATTGCATTTTGTGGACGTTAAAATGCTTAGCCATCTAGCGGTGAAAGATGGGAACTAACGGAATTAAATTCTAATAACAGTTGTATACCTTATTTATTATTTCCGACGTACTGACACATATAAAACGTTCAGTACTTACTTAGTATTACTCACTGAAGCATTCTACTGTCAATTAAGTCGAAAAGATAATTATTTCATAAGGTAATGTGTCATTAATTTATATGGATTAGCTGTCACCTTTTATCGCTAGTTGACCAAGTACTTTCTAGTCATCAAAATGCAGTATATTTCATTTTCTTTCCTACTGTTTAATAAAGTCAAAACATTCCGAAGTTAATTAACCTTGCCCTCCGATGTAATTTGGTGCATATTATAGTAAATTAAGCCAATAAAATCAATATTAATTGAGTTTTCACAAAAATGGAACAAGTGGCGCCATCTCTCCGGCGAACGGGGTGAACTACACACTTTTGAAACTGTAGTTTAATTAGTTCTCATCTTCTACCGCTAGATGGCGACACATAAGACTGAAACCCTTAGGGTAATTAGGATAGTCTAAGAATTAAAAATTAATAGCAGTTTGGTGAAGTCAAAACATTCCTAAGTTAATTAATATTGCACTCTGATGTAATTCGATTCATATTATAGTTAATTAATCTAATAAAATCAATTATATTAATTGAACTGAGCCGAAACGGTACATGTCGCGCCATCTAGCGGTGGCGTGTGGGAACTAATTAAAGTTCAGTTTCAAAAGTGTGTAGTTCACCCTGTTCGCCGGAGAGATGGCGCCACTTGTTCCATTTTCGTGAAAAATCCATAAATATCGATTTTATTGGCTTAATTTACTGTAATATGTATCAAATTACATCGGAGTGCAAGACTAATTAACTTGGGAATGCATATTATAGTAAATTAAGCCAATAAAACCGATATTTATTGATTTTTCACGAAAATGGAACAAGTGGCGCCATCTCTCCGGCGAACAGGGTGAACTACACACTTTTGAAACTGTAGTTTCATTAGTTCCCACACGCCACCGCTAGATGGCGCGACATGTACCGTTTCGGTTCAGTTCAATTAATATAATTGATTTTATTAGATTAATTAACTATAATATAAATCGAATTACATCAGAGTGCAATACTAATTAACTTAGGAATGTTTTGACTTTACCAAACTGCTATTAATTTTTAATTCATAGACTAATTCTAATTACCCTAAGGGTTTCAGTCTTATGTGCCGCCATCTAGCGGTAGAAGATGAGAACTAATTAAACTACAGTTTCAAAAGTGTGTAGTTCACCCTGTTCGCCGGAGAGATGGCGCCACTTGTTCCATTTTTCGTAAAAATTCAATTAATATTGATTTTATTAGCTTAATTTACTATAAAATGCATCAAATTACATCGGAGAGCAAGAGTAATTAACTTCGGAATGTTTTGACTTTACCAAAACATTATCAAACAGTATTAACATGTCGATAAAGTCCATTTTTTCCATTAGTTCCCAACTTTCACCGCTGGACGGCTTAGCATTGTAACCTCCATGAAATACAATTTTTGAAATCTTTGAATATAAAGCTTCAAGCTCACTGTAAAGTCCTTTTTTTGACTTCATCTTGCTTTTGTTCATTCAGTGGACATCATACACTTTGTCAATTATTTGTAAAACTTATAAATGTTTCTTAACTTTTATTTACAGAATTTTTAATATTTCAAAACGTTTAAAACTTTCTGTCTGCTGGATATATATGTATACTTTCGGTATCAGTAGCGTTTCTGCGTTATCATAGATTATAGAGTATGTAGAACCAAACTCGTTCAACATGCGCAGAAGGAACGAAATCTCATCGCTTGTTAATTCCCCCTCTCATTGAATGGTCTATAATCTCACGTATTTTATTATGATAAAAACCTTTTTATATACTTTTATGAAAAATAAGAAATGATAAAGAAGAAATGTTTTATGATATGACAAAATATTATGTTGACAAAGCAAAATTCAATTATAAAGATTGTATATATTCAAACGCATTTGATCATTATTACTCTATTTACTGTACATAATTAGTTGTAGTAAATAAAATATTAAACAAAATTTCTTGCTTTTATATTTAAGGAAGTAGTAAAGAAGCTATATGAACAATTGCAATCATAAAATTAAGATTGATACAGGTAAAAACTTAATTTTTCTATAATTCTAGACTATAGTTTGTATTCTCATAAAAAGTTCAAAGTTGATTTATAATTAGAAGGTATACCTTATATATTTTTATAAGATAAAGCGAATGATGCATCAGATTGTCCACTTATAGTGTACAAAAATTTCAAAACTTATGTCGCAATAGCATTTTTGAGATTGTGTTGAATCCTCTATATATTAGATACGAGTGGTGTAAGAGGATGAACAAAGAGGGGATAAAGGAAATAGCTAACGAGCGATAGAGACACAGGATGATAGAGGGGGACAAAATGTCTACGGCTCTCAATATGTTTACTAGCAAACGTTTACATGCAACGTGACATGCTTGACATTGTTCAAGAAATGACTGATGAAATGATAGTAAAGCAGTGGCGTGATGGCCGTATCGTTTAATCGGTATCTTATTTTACCGGAAATAGAAAAAAGTGAGTTTAAAGTATCACAAGAAAATAAACATAAATATACGGATGAAAATACTACAAGAAATTTGTCTAATGAACAAAAAACCTCCGTGATACCGGCAACTGTTCCCTTATGTGTCTTGGGTGATGTCCAGTTACGTTTCCTTTGCCCAGATGATTTGGAGGAAGTACGGGCACTCTGTCAGGATTGGTTTCCAATTGGTATGAATGTTTCCCACCAAGTTTAAACAAATGATAGCTTGTGAAAAATAATTATGTTACTTTTCATATGTAATTAATCCTTTCTGGTTCTCTATTTACTGCTTCCAAATTTAATTAATGCAAGGCTTGCTGGTCCTCAGTATTATTTGGACTCTGTGTATTCAATTAAACTGATTATAAAATTTAAATTTCAATGAGATGAAGTGTGTAAGCATAATACAGATTGAGGAGATGCTTTCAGTTTAATCGAATATTTTAAATGTAATATAAAATTATTACTAAGTTAATTATAATTTAAATGCAAAGTACAATAATGGTTTTGTAATTCATACGTTAATATGAATAGTGTTTCATAATATTTATTTTACATATGCAATAGGGTATTGTATAATGAACTAATTTATTTATAAACCTTATTTATTATAGGATACATATGTATATATATTTAACATGTTCATGGACTAGGGTTAAAGGGTCCTCCTTTAATTGAACATAAATCCATTAAATGCTAATGTATGACTGGCTATCTACAAACAAACATCATCACACATTAATGAACATGTTAATTATAATATATACACTCTTAATATGAAATATGTAAAATAAAAACACACAATTGTATGTGTATTATAAATATAATTTATTATATCAAAATTGTATATATTGTACATATGTGTACATTTATAAAAACATAAAGAAGAAGAGGGAGAAGAATCATCAATGACTCTAATTGAACCATAAAGGATTAATTAGTATGAGTATCATAAATTGTTTTAGTAGATAATAAAAGATTACTCCAAATTTTACAGTACATGTAATTGCATGTTACTTTTATGAACCATTTATTTTATATTAAAGTCTGCATTAATATCGATGTTAAAGTATTAATTTATTTTGCCATAGATTATCCTTATTCATGGTATGAAGATATAACAAGTTCCTCACGGTTTTATGCACTTGCAGCTGTATATGGTGGAGTAATAATTGGACTTATTGTCGCAGAGATAAAGCCTTATGCCAAATTGAACACAGAAGATCGTGGTATTTTGTGTTCAAGTTTAGGAAATGATTGTTTAGTGGGTTATATTCTTAGTTTAGGTGTACGTCGTGCATATAGAAGAAATGGAATTGCTTCATTATTACTGGAACAATTATTAGCACACGTTACTGCTCCAGAACGTTCTTCCGTAAAAGCAGTCTTCCTGCATGTTTTGTCCAGCAATGCCCCAGCTATTTTGTTTTATCAGAGGTGTCATTTTCGATTACATAGTTTTCTACCATATTATTATTTAATTCATGGTAAATGTAAAGGTGGCTTTACATACGTTTTGTATGTTAATGGGGGTCATGCACCATGGGGTATCTGGGATTGGTTGCGTCACATAGCCAGTGCAATGGCTAGTCTTGGACCATGCAGAGTACCACGTTGGATTTGGCAACGGCTTCTTTGGGCTACTACTATTCTTTCATATCATAGATGATACTTTTTGACGAATACCAATGTTAAACCAAATACTTGTTTTTGCCTTATTTTTTAAAACATGCATATAGCATAATATATGCGAATTTGGATGTTATGCCCATTCAAGCAATAAAATTATTAGCTTCATAATTGTTTTTACAATCTTATGAATGAAATTGTTATAACGAATCATTTATTGCTAAAGTGACAATACTTAAATCAACAAACATTGGTTTACATTCAATTGAACGTAATATAAGCAAACAATTTGATTATATTTGTTCCATTTCATAGTTCTTTCACCATGGATTATATTATGAAGTGATTCAGTAGTTTAATGTTTAAGATAAATAATATAAATATTAAAAATAAAGCGTTTAACTGCCAGAGAATTTGATCCATTTAAAATGAACGTTTTTGAAACACATTATATGTGTGCTAAGGGTGCATATTTTGTTAAATATAAAATATTTAAACATTCAAAGACAGAATTCATTACAGATTAAAATTAAATATTGGTGATGGGTTAGAACTTCTTAAAATATCCCTCATTATGTTGAACTGTTAGGTACATTTTATCATCTTGACTAAATATTTTGATGCATATTGTTTAATTGAAATGTAGACTTTGAAATTTAAAACTCTTGAATTTAAAATTAATAGCATGCATGACTTATATATATAGTTTTTATCTTCTGTTTCATCATTTCTTAGATTCTTTTGTTTAAGTCTGGATTCAACTCTAGTCATATAGCTGATGGACTTTTTAAATAATTTTTTATCATCTATGATTTTTTCATATTCCTATTATGATTTTTATTACATGTATTCTTCTTGGAGCTTAGAAAAGAATATTTCTTTTAGTTTTGGTATTTTAAAATATTTATTTCCGTAATTTTCAGGTATTTTATTTTAGCTCACTAGCTAAATAAAATTTCTTTTGACTAAAGACATGTGATTCTGGGGCCATTACTCATCACCAGTTTAAATACAATTAACAATGAGCTGTTTAAACTCCTCAGTCTTATTACTAGTTGAAAGATTATAATGATTATTGATGCAGCATAGATGCTGAGACTGACATCATTCTTTACTTAGTTTTTTCACTGCATACTTATATAGCAATCTTTTTCTAATTTTCTAATTATCATTCTTCATACAAGTGATACTGTTTTTTAATATAAAAGTGCAGCTATTCTTCTAGTATACTATAGTATTTTGGAGTATACTGCACTTTCTTCTAAGAATTATTATCAATTTTTTGAGTGAATTAGAGTTTTAAATTTTAATTGTTCAGTTTATTGAAAACTACATAACAAATTTAATTTGTTAAAAAACAAAAGAAAATCCTTTTAGTAGATAATGAAAATAAATAGGATTTAATTACATCTTTTGCAGAAGCAACAAATAAGAGTATATTATTCTTGCAAATAATTTATGATATCCAGATAGGGAGGAAAATAAATTGTATTGGAAATACTAACTATATTCGTAGTGGATAAATATTTGAAGTATCTTTTAATGAAATGACTTTTAGTTTCATTTTTATTCATTACTTTTTATCTGTTTATGTGGAAGATACAGAGTTTATTTGGAACCATAAAGCTATATAATATTCTTTTTCCTAATTGTAATATATACATAATACATAGAAATATATAATGTTAACATATAAAATTTTAATGCAACATAATTTAATAGAATGGACCGAAATAAACTCAGTGTCCACCAAAAATAATTTTTAAATATTTCGTATAATACTGCTTTTATAGAATCATATTTTGGTATGATAAAATATAAAGTTGTGTTTAATATTAAGCAGTCATGGATATTATAAATTTTGTATTTTAATAGATAATAATTATGTATAAACAAGTATACTATAAGCAAATCACAGTGTGCAATGTATGCACTTATTTATACTTCCGAAAATGTTACTTTTATGTGAAAACTGAAAATAAAGATTTATACAGGAAAAAAAATTAAACCAAAGTTTCATAACTAAAAATTCTAAAGTGAAATTGATTTGAATAAATAATACATACAGAAATCAGTATTTTCCATGGTGATAGAATAAATTAAGTTGCTTCTTGTTTTAGGCTGTGCATGTATTTTTTAATTGAAAATACTCTAAGACCTTGTTTGTATTTCACTATCAGTTGATAAAAGAAACAACAACTTTGTTTTTATTTATATATTCACATAGGAAAAGCTTTTGTATCAATGACATATATGAATGTGAGTTATGAATGTGTGTGAGTATTATTTATACATAATGTACATATATATATTAAATGTATTGGAGTAGTTGTACATACTAATGTATTGACTTTGTTTGTAATAAATTGACATGTTACAAGTTTTGTTTCTTGTTTCATATTTTCATAAACAAGAAAGATATCCATGTAAATTTATATTGTTAAAACAACAAATGAAAAATAAAAGTTGATAGAGATTTCTTCTTTAATAATATGTACATAGTAGTTGTTATTTGTCATTCAAGAAACAATATAATGAATTTAATTTGGAGGTCTTAAATTGTATATTTCCCGAAACTATAAATTTTATATTAAATATTCAAGTTTAAAGTTTCGTACAAATTCAAGGGAATTGATTTAAATTTGACACCCTGTATATTGTATAGTTTGGCACATTTACAGCCTGTAAATAATGTTTGTATAACAGTAACGAATTACTGTTCGTATTATTATAGTACAAAGTGGTATTATCATCCAATATCACTTAACGTTAATAGAATTTTAAGTGAAAATATAGTACAAAATTAGATAATGTTACATATGTTCTTATGATTTATATAGTATGGTTAGTGATAACCTAACATAATCCTAATTCTGCAAGAATAGCGGTAGCAAATATAAACAAGTTGATGTTATAAAAATTAAGTTTAGAAAATAGAAACAATGAATTTACTGCCCAAAACACACGAAGAATTTAGCCAAGTTGAATATTGGAATACATTTTTCAAGAAGCGTGGTAAAAAGCATTTTGAATGGTATGTTCTGATATATTTATTAATAAATGTAAATTTGTGGTATTAATCATTGTTCATACTCTTCATTTAGGTATGGTGAATATCCAGAATTATGTGGAATACTTTTGAAATATATAAAAATAAAAGATAATATTTTAATTGTTGGTTGTGGTAATTCTACTGTTAGTATGTGTTTATATGATGTAGGTTATAGGTATGTTACTCTCAAACAATTTGATTTCATATTTACACATAAATGTTGTTATGCTGTTTGTTCATGTATCTTAATAAATATATAACTTCTTTCTAACTATAGAAATATTACTAATATTGATATATCCCATATTGTTATCAAACAAATGCGTGATATTAATGCATCTGTAAGACCTGACTTAGTTTATGAACAAATGGATGCTACACAGTTGACCTATTTGGATGATACATTTAGTGTTATATTAGATAAAGGCACTTTGGATGCTCTTATGCCAGATACCAAAGAAGAGACATTATCTATCATTAATAAATATTTTAAGGTGAGTTTATATGCATTGCATTATAAATACTAAATACTGAAGCAAATATTATACTTTAGTAGATATCTGTATAATGTAATATAATTTTGTCATTGCAGGAAATTTCAAGAGTTTTACGTAATGGTGGTAGATACATTTGTATTTCATTACTCCAGGAACATATTTTGAAAAAACTGCTATCTTATTTTCCAAAAGCTGGATTTATGTTGCGTGTAGTACGTTGTCATGAGGCTGAAACAAAAGCACGAATAGATGAAGGAAGTTCAATTCCAGTCTTTGCAGTGATTGCTACAAAATTTATTAATTCACCTCAAACTGTGAGTTACTATATTAATAGTAACTACACTAGTAACATTACATTAATAATAATATTAATACAATAGGTATTGGAAGTAGCATTAATTGATGGTCCTCCAAAGAGATTGTCGTCTATGGATGATATGGTGTCCGCCATATTATCGGTACAACAGTCTGCGCTAATCTGTAATAGCCTTCAAAAGCGTAGTGTGGCCGATATCGGAGAAATCTCATTAGATTTACATTATCCAGACAATAAACATCCACGCTATACTGTCTATGTGTTAGACCAGCCTAGAATTCGCGGCACAAAAAGTTACGCAGCATTCATAGTGCCGCAAGGGAAGTAAGTTACATCGATTCTAGGTAAATATTTAATGTCAAAAAAACAATAAAATAAACGATTCCTTATTTGTTAGAGAGACAGATTGGTTATTCAGTACAAAAGAAGGAAGACAACAAGTTCTAAAAAGTGCTCAACAAGACAGACTTGCAATTGTTACTTTGCGCAGAGAACATAAGTTTGAAAATTGGGACGCTGTAAAAAGTGAACTCGAAGAGTGCATTTTAAATTTAGCTCCCGACGGTTTATCCGGTAAAAATATTCCCTTTCTGTCGTTGGGTTCGGATGTGGGGGTTAGAACAACATGTTACGAAGGAAAAAGTGATCTAAGCGGTCCTTTTGTTGTGGAAGAGATTGAAAGGGATGGTTGTGAATTTAGAAGATTAGTATTTTTAAATAATCCATATGTAATTCAAAGTGAAGCTCGCCTTAAGCAAGGTATTGAATTGTCTTATTAATATTCTATTATATTAATGATTTGATTTTTACGCGACATTTCTTTCAGCCAAGTCTAGACGCGGTAAAATGAAAAAAGTTATCGATCCCGGATTTCTAGCATGTGACCATCACTTGTATATGAGTATCGGTGTCACTGCTGCCATAAATCCTAAGGAATCTGATGAGATCATGATCGTAGGCTTAGGTGGAGGAAGCCTGTGTACATTTTTGTATAACTGTTTTCCTAAAGTATGCACATAATATTGATGCATTTGACGCTACTGAAAGAATCATTAAAATATTAAATAGAATTAATTTTTATATTTTTCAGTTAAAGATCGTCGTAGTCGAAATTGACAATGCAATGTTGAAAATCGCCACCGACTATTTCGGTCTCATTCTTGATAATAGAATGAAGGTTGAAATTGCAGACGGGATTCAATTTGTCAAAGACAATGCGGCGAACGGTAGAAAATACAAAGCTGTACTTTTCGATGTAGACAGTAAAGATACTACGGTCGGCATAAGTTGTCCGCCTAAACAGTTCTTAGAATCATCTATTATCAAATCAGTGGCAGATTGCTTAACGGATGATGGTCTTTTCGTTCTGAATTTGGTTAGTCGAGATCAAAATATAAAGAAGAAAGTGAAAAGTGATCTGAAGTCTGTATTTAAGTCCATGGCATGTTATTCTGTGCAAGATGAAGTGAACGAAATTATAATATGTGCCGTAAATGAAAATGACAGTGTTAAATGGAAGTGTGAATTACAAACAGCTGCCACAACTTTGAACGAACAAGTATCCTCAAGAAAGTTACTAAATAATGCAGATACATTTGACTTATCGTCTTTTATGGAAAATTTATCCATAGAATCATAAGTTTGTATATACATTACTGTTTGTATATTATGAATTTTTGTAAATAGTAAAATGATACAAATTTTTTTTTATAAATATCGTTGTTTTATTGTATGTTTGTACATTTAATGTATCAATATTTTTACAGACAGAATTTCTGTTGGATCAAGTATGGTGCTACGAATTTTACACTGTTCTATTGGTAAAATAATTTTAAAAAATCGCTACCTATGCATTGTCCGTGTTTTATAGCTCTCAGAAAGCGTCACGCGAAAATAGTGTACAAAGCAAAGTAAATAACGTTGCGACCCTTGATGTTACGATACATTTGATTAAAAATCAAAAAGACGGTAAAAAAACGCGAACTCAGTTCACGATACTCGCATATTAGAAAGATTGCGTGCTATTAAAGTAACGTGAATCGTGATGAACACGAACCATTATCTTTTATACAGATTTCATAGTTATGCATATGAGTATATGTATAGTTACAGTTGGCAATAATAATTATGTCTACCTTTCAAATCTAAATCTATCCAACAACGACCTGCTTTCATTTCCTTGAATTAATTTATGAAGATATATTCATACAGTGCTTAATTTATGAATACTAGAATATTGTTTTTTAATATAAAGATCAATATTGAATATATATTGCAACACAAATATTAAATATTTATAATAATGCAAGTATTGATAAAATAATTTAATATTGAATGTTTGTAATTTAAGTGATGAAGAGGTTAACAAATTTCTGTAATTTTGTAATTCAATTTTGAATAAATAATTTAGTTTTTTTATAATAACTGAAATCGTAACTCGATTCATGCTGATTACACTGTGATTACGATAAACGGTGTTCACTTTTATTTATAAAAACTACCGCGCTGTTCATCGATTTTGTCGAATGGCGTTATGCAGGTAAAATTATAATTGTCTCGTGTGCACGCATAAGTAGGATCGTGGTAACTCATCGTTAAAACGTCGAGCAAAGCAAAGTGGTTATCTTTCTTTTTACAATCAATGATGACCCACTTTATCAGCCGTCGTTGAGCATTCTTTTATCGACTTCCTTCCATTTATTATAATCACTTTTGTGGAACAAGCTTTTTGATCAGGTTTAAAAATTTATGGAAGTGTTGCATTATTCATGTCATTTACTTCGATGTGGTGAGTAATTAAAAAAAAAAGGGGAAAGTAATGCTTATTACACACGGATGTGCGGAAAATAATTCATTACTGAAAACACCTTAGCACGGTATTTTATGACAGTATGCAAATGAAATTTGATTTCGATCAATTATTGCGATATTGAAGAAGAATGTCGAGTTTAAATTCTTTCCTTAAATTTATGAAGATTAATATTTGTCGCTAACTCATCTCACAGTTTATCTTTTGATGTGTTCGAGATGATTGAATTCTGAAAATTAAGAAAATACTATTTACTGACGGAGGATACAAAGGATTGAGGTTAAAAATAGAAACAAATTTTTTCTTTTATTTCAATTTCCCAATTTTCTAAATTTGAAATTCTTAAATTAAAAATTCAGAATTAAGAAATTTGCAAACTTGAAGTTTCTGAGTCCCGAAAATTTAGAAAGTTTGAAGATGTGTGAATGTGTCGAACCAAGACCATGAAATCTGTTAGAAACTGCTTGTAACACAATGTGATTTATCGTCGCAAACAATAATCAGGTGTCTTATCTGCCTGTTCTAAGAGCGAAGCATAATTTAACGCAAACGAGACTATTCAGGAGACTAAACAGCAGCCACTTTGAATATAAACGCTTGTCGAAGTAAATGAACAAAATAAAAGTGAACGTATTCTGACGAGACCATTGTGTTTCCACGTTCTGACAATTTATGCGCGTTTAAGGGCTTCCAATGAACTGGGATGCCTTTGAATACCTGTGAAAACGAACACCCTTGGCTGTTGACTATAAATGAAAAGAAATATCCCTTTTAGCATCCTTTAGAAAGGGAAGACTTCGAATTAGTTCGATCGAGCGAAAATTTACAAAATTATACGTCTACTATATTTGTGGCGATATAACGCGTGGCAATTCCATGCACGATAATGTAACGCGTAGCACTTCCAAAAATGATCGAATTGATTAAAAAATTGCAACGACTTCATTGTTGCGCGTAATACTCGTGCAATAAACGAAGAGAGTAATAAAACAGACCGGTATATAATACCGAGAGAGGTAACTTTGGTCCAATTTGTTCGACATACCGGGGTCGAAAGGCAATTTACGATCAGACTCGTGGAAGGCCACAAGCCAGGATTGAAAATCAATGCGTCGGTTTATTACGCGTTCCCGTTTCGGCGTGTCTTTTTCGCGGAATCCAGCGATCTTTCGCAATTATCTGCAGGTATTTTCTCGCGAAATTCGTGGTTTTCCGAGCCTTGACCATAACTGGACTATACTAGAGCTTATTCCGTATCGTAACCGAGGTTTTACGCGCCACTCTTAACATCCTAACTCCCTTATTCGCGATTAGCTGATTACACTTCGTAACTGAGACAACCAGTTTTACCATTACGTCTACCTTTTTTTAACTATCTTCTTCTGGGAACATCTGGGAGTACAGTTCTTTGCTTTAGTTTGTTATTTTTATACATTTATTATAGACACTTATGAAAAATGTATCAGGTATATTTAAATGTATTGTACATATTACATGTAGCATATATAACTGTAAAAAAAGTTTAAACGTTTCAAATGAATTGTATTTTACGTATTAAATGTATTACGAATAAGTTTTTGAAAATACGAAAATGGCGCCATACGAACAGATCAAGCGAGTGAAATGAGATAAGAAGGATCTGCTCTTAGCATAATTCATTTACAGGGAAATTAAGCATAATAGTATATCTGCAGCAGGAAATTATGGGTACGTACGTATTCCGTGGAAACCCCCTCGTAAAATAATCAGCTTCTCGGTAGAGCATTCATTTTAAGCGTTGCTTACATTAACGCATTTAAAGCAATAAGAAATTGATACACCGCCGAGAAATTCCTTCGGCGGAAATAATCATCGTTCGCGTTTCACCTTTCTTTAGAAATAATTTCATTAGCGAATGAAATTATTCAATAACATTTCAACCATTAAATAATACATACGTTTCAAATGATTACTTCTTCAAGTATACGATAAATTCGAAAAAATCATACCTGTGTCTTCTTACAAATTGGTTCTAAAATTAGAAATAAATATTTTATTAAAAAATAGGAGAAAAGAATTATTTTGAGAGTTGTAATAATAGGCACGTATATTTGTACACTTAACATTATTTTTAATACACTACTTTAAGAACAATTGAAAACATAACCGCGTGGCGAACACCGTGTGCGGGCCATCTCTTTAAGAGGTTACTTTTAATGACGTGAAACTGTCAACTAAAAAGAAGCGAAAAACTGCAACAGGAGGCGCCAACCATTCGCACTTATGAGAGCGGGAAATTGACAAACTATTTAAAATTTGTTTACTTATTTGTTGAAACATAATCATTGCACTATTAAGTACATAATACTTTCAGAAATATTTTGATGTTTCTTAAGATCATAAATTTTCGAAGTTGAGAGTTAATTAATTTCGAGCAAATCATAATGATAAATGGCGTCGTTTTTTCCCGCCCAAATATCCGGCGGCAAAAGTCCGTGCGCGCTCTTAATTAATAAATAATCATTCTAAGATTGATACCCGACGCAACCGACATTTCTTTACCGTTAAACTAAAACTTAAACACGATATGTCATTTGTTTTAAAAACGTCTCATTAACTGGTGAAAGTTCGTCGTTACACATTTTTCTGGTGTTCAGAAAGCAATGGCCACCTGCTGCGTCTTCCCTACAGCGTCGTGCTTCTAAGCTTTCTTTTTCTGCCAAAATCTCTTATCGCATGCCAATTTACGCGTTCAACCTCATTCAGAACTGTTTAATTTTCGTTATTGAATCAACCGTGATCGCTGGAATCCGAACGCTTCCTGGTAATATTAAAATATTTCATGAATAATTTATTCTACTGCTGAATAATTTATTACATAGTTGCTAAACAATTTATCAAGTTGCTGTCAAATAATTTATTACAGAGTTGCTGAATAATTTAATAATAGTTGCTAAATATATTATAAATTAATATAATTTGTTAATATTATTATATTGTTATTATATTATATAACTTAACCTAATTTATATTTTATAAATTATCGTACGTATTACGTTTTACAGTTACATGAAAAGTTCCTAAATGCTTTCAGGGAAAAAAGCATGAACGCAGGAAATCTTGTATGTAAATATCGATGGTAAACGCAGTTCTGAATTTCGTCATTTCTATGGCTGACAAACAAACCATTAGGTAAACAGTCGACAGTGTTAACCCCATTACGTCACGGTGCCCCGAATCGACCGAATTACATTTTCCAAAGGACCTCGATTAGCATAAAGAGGAATTCTGAATTCCAGCCAGCTTGACATCGATTTTAAGGTAGAACTTTCGAAGGTGCATCCCAAAAACGGCTAATGAGTTGTACAGAAATCCACACAATGCAAGTCTTTATGGGATGAACGTCGAAAAGTTAACACAGGTGTTTTGTTGTGCTAACAACGTATCACGTTCCAATTGATTTCTCTTCAGGAATAACCCGGAATCGGGTAAACGATGTTTCTCATACAAAATACCTTGCTATTTCCTGGTATATTATGTGGAAAGATTTATGGGTTATGTTTATAATAATTTCGTAACGAAATCAATGTCAACGTTTATGTATACCTCATTTGTTTAACATTTACATAATTATTTTTTAACAATTTTAATTAATTGAACTTCTTTTTTTCAGTGAAATGTAATTGACAACTGTTATGAGTATAATCATAAAAAGTACTCATTTTATTATGGATATTGTTATAACTAATTGAATATACAGCTATGAATATTGATACAATCAAAAATAAAAATAAATATTCAATATTATTATGGAGAAATAAATATTAAATTATGAATAATATCAGAAATAAATAATTGTAGAATTATAAAAATTATTATTAACAAGATAAGTATACAATTATAAATATTGTTATAAACAAGTGTACAAGTCTAATTTATATAATTTCTTCTAGCAGCTGCTAATAATTTCTTGGAATTTTTAATTATATCACATTGTACATAATTTTATCAGAGCATAAAAATGAATTTATTACACAATTTTACAGACCGGTTTAGGGCATTGTGCCTGATGATGCCTTTTAAATTGTTAATGTCCTTGCTACATATTTCCATGGAAAATATCTCTTAAGGGATTGTCCACCGTGGAAAATAGTATGTTTGCCATAATAACGGAGCCGGTCGTGAGTTTTATACCGCTGGGAACAGAATTAATCGCTCGTACGAGCGCGTCACGCTTTCATATTGTGTTTTATAAACCCCTGCGGATGGATTGACCTCAAGGGAAGTAATTATGACAGAAAAAAAGACCACATTTTCCTTTTACCACAACTTTTAGAAAAAACAAAACCACTGAGTTTATATTGCACTTTTTATTCAACTTTATTACACGTTCTTTCAATTTAACTTTCATACTGCAGTTTAATATGAACTTCTTTTGCACATACTTATATTCAATCAAAATGGAACTTACATAAATTAAAGCTTCTCTTTAACTTATTATTTTTCTTTGAATACCAATTAGTAATAAAATTCAGGAGAGTATGCGTGAAATCGTAAAATTCCCAAAGCGTATCGGATTTTTTACGTGCCATTCGGTCTTTCCGCTCTTTTCGAATAAAAATTCAACGATCAATTCACTGATGCACAGCTAACATACATCGTAAAAATCGATATAATGTCCTATCTAGGAAGAAATTTCGTTTGGAAAAAAGAAAATAAGTTTTTGAAATCATGTTTGAGGAACAATTGAATTTTCATGATGAAAGTATAAAAGTATAAATATATCATTTAGTACATACAATAGTATAAAGAAATTTTAGTTTCTTTCGCCACCCAGTAGATGGTGCTGTTTAAAGCTCTTCTTTATCGACAGAGTAAAAGAAAATTTAAAAAAAAATTAATTGTAAAGTTTCTTCCTTAATTTTCTTTAGGCTCCTAAGCTCTTTCTAAGTTTCCTTCAAAGTTTTCTAAAATTTCTCTAGATTTCCCAAAAATGAAATCAAGTGTTTTCTTTCATTTACACTTTTATTTTGCCAAAAGAAGTCTACATTACTTCTCTTTATGAATAAGTTAATAACATGTAACTTACTAATTAACTAATTTAATAACTTTGCACAACACTCAGTAACCACTCAATCACTATTTACAAATGATACAAATATAAAGGATTAATTTTGCAATGCTCGTCATTCGAAGCTACCAATAAACATTATGTGCATAATTACACGATAGGAATGATTCGATACCAGAATTATCTGTAAACGATTAACATAAAAATTTCACGTGAGTGTGGGAGGGTTCCCGTGGAGACCCGAGTAAAAACATTTATTTGTTTTCCCGTAAGGGAATTCTTTTCCTAAGAACGATTTTAATCGTGCCTTTTTTCCATGTCGCAAGAAACCTACTCGATAAATGTCGACAGAGAATTGTCCCCATGGGGGTGATAAATAAAAAATAAGACGATTTCTTTCACTACCTATGTCGTTCTTTGCTGATACTTTTTGTTGCCTGTATTTATGTTATTTTCTACAATCATTTACTTGGAAGGGTTAATGGTCGCATACAGCCTTTTATTATTTTTTCTGTTTTCTAGGATCTTGATTGTTTTAGTATTCAAAGCTTTTAATTTTTAATTGCCTAAGATCTTTTAATTTCTAGCAAAGTCTCTATAATAAAAAAAGAAATTTCTACAAAGACAAAAAGGTACATACATATAAATTGAAGGGTTTTCCTGTTTCCCGCCAAGATGGTTGGCGCCTCCTGTTGCAGTTTTTCGTTTCTTTTTAGTAGACAGTTTCACGTCTTTATGAATAACCTCTAAAAGAAATGACCATCCCGCACACGGTGTTCATCACAGTATTATCGTTTTAGTAATCGTTCTTTCTAAAGGTTTATCGTATTAAGTATGTAATCGTTGAGTAATGTTAAGTGTATAAATAAAGTATATATACCTAATTATTACAACTCCTGTCATAAATGCACAATGAACCGAACAGTAGCGAGGCGAGATTAACGACGCAGAGGAAAGGCCGTGTTTCCAAACGACTGCGTTACAACGAGGATTTACTACATTTGCTGCATCTATAATTATAGGTAATAAACTCAGAGACGTGGAAACCAGAGCGGCATTCTGCATTTCGAACCGAAATGTTCCTTATTCGCCAGAAGTGTTTCCAGAAACTGTTCTTTACAATTCGAACAATGCCGATTTCGCGCACTGTTTTAATGCCGGCTCTTCCTAATAGGAAAACGCGTTCGATTATTATCGAAAGTCGAACTTTCTCGAAAGTCCTTCTACAGATAGAACGAAATCGAGACTACTTCGAACGTCATTGCACGAATTCGTATAATAAATTTAACGATTACTTTATGATTTTATTAAGTGGTTTAGGATATTTTTAAAATAACTATGCTTTTGGATGAATTTTTATTGCAATAATTCATGTAATAACATGAATAGAAATATACAATTCCAGTGAAACTACGAATGCGATCTTCTCAAACGATTTAACTGCAACGAAAGTGCGAACACATGAATATTTATTCTCGTTATGAATTCATTCCAACGGAAGTAATCTGAAGAAGTATAGAACACTCGTCTTACTCGAGTAACCTACAGAAGAATTATTTGCATTTATACTACTGGTTTGATTCTTTTATTAGCAGAATTTTTTACTGATTCTTTGTTTCATGTAGGCAAATGCAGACAACTGTTTCACTGGAAATAAATTGCTTTATAGAGAATTATAGGTTATGGTGATAAATTAATTTTTATGTAGAGAATTTTATGTAATAAATTTTTAACTTACATAATAGATTTTAGATAAAAATTTCTAATAATTTTTATTTATTTATTTACAGGTTAAGTTCCTTCACACGGCAAGAAATATAATGCAGAGGAGAATTTAACACGTTTTGAAAAAAGCGTAGAAGAAAAGAAAAATAACATAATAAAATATAATGTATAAAACATACATGTCGCATGTAAGCAGGAATATATAACATGATTACCTACGTAATATCAATGATTTAGCGCAGCGAAGGCAGTAATGTAAAATGCTAATAATTCGTAGAAGAATCAGTGGACCAACGTCGGCTAAAATAAAGGAAGAAGATGGTATCTCGTATAATTTATCTTTTTTTTTCTATCGCGCTTTCATCGGTTATCCGTCGAAGGAGGCGTTCATCGTTGGTAATACATCCCTACGGCCAAGGATAATCGTCGATAATCTATTATGCCGGCTGCCTTCTACTTTTTCTTTTTTATGTACCTTTTTTCTCACCTGCTTCGCTCGGAGGGTCTGTCAGCCAAAAATCGAACGGAGATGTTTCAATTTAAAAATTCAAATCTGAACGGTTCCGTCTAAACTCATTCACAATTTGTAAAATAATTATTTGTTTTTTAATTTGGACAAAGAAAGGTAAAACAAATTTTTATTTTGTTAAATATCTTTTTGAGATATAATCTAATTTAATGAAATTTAATGAATATAAAGGTTCTTTCTTTTCTTCTTGTAGAATAAAAACTTATGAAGAGGAATACATGCAGAAACACATGTTGTATTTAAGAGAGGGGAAGTTCAGAATATGAATAAACTTGAATAGATTTAATAAATGAAAGAGAAGCAGAATAATTGTATGTATATTTCTTTCTTGAATATTCAACAGTCTTTAGTATTCTTCAATTACTACATTCAATATTCTTCAGTACTTTCCAGTTGTTATATTTAATATACTTTAATATTCTTGAATTGTTACATTCAGTATACTTCAACATCCTCCAACATTCTTCCTATAAATGCTTTATATTCAACAAATTTCTGTCATTTAATTTGTGTACTTTATTTGTACACAATAAACTTTATAAGTGCACACTGAGGAACTTTATAGCATAACAGCATTTGAACGTGGTTCTAAAGCAATTTAAAAGTTGGCTGCATAGCGTGTCGCGTGTTACTGTGAAAAACATTATTGTTTACATAGCCGTTATTTATATAGCGGAGACATTGGTAATAGCCGGGTCATACGAAGTTAACCGGTCACCGGTGCACCGAAGATAAGCGAAACGCCACGAAACCTACGCTTATATACCCTTATCCGTGTCACGTGATCAATATTGGCGCGAGATATGAATATTAACACGTCGAGGACAGCTCACGACAATTTTTTATTGACTTCTTTGATATTCTATAACCTGTACGTTATACGTATTAGTACATAGTGTTGGATACAAAGGTTTAGAGTGATATCGTGTACATTTTTTAAATATTTTTAAATCTGGTCGAATTAAACAAGTAATAGTTTTAAACAGAAAATTTGGGAATTTGAGAATTTGAAAATTGATAGATTTAAAAATTACTAAGTTTGCGCATTTGTGCAATTTTTATAAAATTGAGAGAAATATCTCCTGCTGTTCACATAACCAATCTCACCTAAAGAATGTGAACGATTTACCCTGTTTCTTCCGCTTCGCTTCTTCTTCTTCTTAAATGACAGCATCACTAAACTCCTGGATACAACGTGCACACTGTCGAACATTCTTTCGAAGCAGGTGTTACGAAAATATCCACTATTTTGATGAATTGATACTGCATATATTTAAAAATTATTATTTGTCCAATTAACTGTCTCTAATAACACAGTTTTAATAAAGCCAAAGAAAAGCTATAAATTTTCAATATTGATATTAATATTTATTTTTAATTCTTTTTTTATTTTTGCAATTTTAATATGTAACTAATTTGTAATTACAATGACTATTAAAAATTTAGCAATCACAATGTCTATTAATAAATAATATATATTATAGAAACAAAACTATTGTATATATGTTTCGTAAGAAATGATTTGAATTACCATAATAAATAAATAAAAAGGCACAAGTTATAAGAAAAACAATTTATTCAATCGATACCGTCTTTATACCAGTTATAAACATATTTTTGGTTTTACCGATTAACACAAATGTTCTCGCTCATCACTCATTCACTTCGCATTTAATTAAACCTAATTATCTCATCCGTTTCAATTTCTCCTATCATAAACCCTCAAAAACAACTAGTCGTCGCACATGAAAGATGTAAACCTCCCGAAATCAGAACTGCGTAAAGAAATACATCGTCAAAGTGGTTTCAAATTATTTACATAAACCATTTCTCGAATATGCGTACGAAAATGTGCACATTAAATTTATTAACACTTTTGGTACTAGTTTAAGGGTTATTCAATTGATTTATCTAAATAAATCTCCTTCGCGCGATTACAAGTGCCACGTGAACATGAGATCGCACAATTTTTAGGTTATAATTACAACGACACTTTTCGATTCACGTCACATCGATCTTCCGCACATAATTATTGAAAAAATATGAAATATACTCGCTTACAAATCCACGATCTTAATTAAACGATCACTTAAACTAATGGTATGATACAATCTGTACGTACGCACACAGGACCAAAGTCTTCGGTGAATTTCTCGGGTGTTCTATTTTAGAACAATTTCCCGCCAACGCCCGAATAAATACCGCTCGACCAGGTCCGACTTATTCTATCTTTGGTCCTCTAGCCGCTATGATTCTTTGCCATTTCGAATTTTTGCAAAAATTTTATTACAAACCTTCTGCCTCATTTTCACACCAGAACAAATAAACTCACTGTACAGCGCGTTTTTGATAAGAAGGCACATTTGTGTAAAGCCCGCGAAAATGGACGCTTTTCCCCATTCGTGGCTTCGATTGCGGGAGGTAGAAGCAATAAAAACAAATATTACGATAATCGATTATTGCGGCACGATCGCTACACATTCTTAAAATATCATCATTCAAACGCAGGTATTCTTTAATCGATGCTGAAGAATACAAGAAAGGCGTTCTCATTCTTTAATCTCTTAAGTGGCAAATTAATCGTGACATTGTCAAATTCAAAATTTCGAAATTTAAAAAATTTGGAAATTTCAAATTTTTAGCTTTCAAAATTTTCAATTTACAAAGCTTTGAAATTTCAAATCTATAAACTTCAAATTTTCAAATTTTCCAAAATTCAAATTTTTTGATTTTTAAATTTCAAAATTTGCAAATTTCTGGATTTCTAAATTTTCAAATTCCTAAATTCCCAAATTTCTAAATTTCTAATTTTTCAAATTTCCAAATTTCCAAAGATCTAGATTTTCAAAATTACTCTAATTTTGTTGCATATCCTTGCATCTTATTTTCACCGGTAAAATTGTCCTTATTAAGAATTATGCATATCATACTGTATATCATTATAATAATTGCCACTCAAGTGATTAGTAAATTGCTTTCTATTGTAAGTGGACGTACATTTAAATATTCAAAACCCTGCACGTGCAATTGGTAACGCTAGCTGGTATCAATATACGGATTTGTGCTTCGAGCACCCACACACACGCTTTCACACATATACACACCCACACATACGCACATACACACGAGTAATAATACACGAAAGAACAAAATAGGGTTCCTAATGCATGTACTACGAAGATACTCGCTAGAAAATTTTGATCGATTAAAAAATATGAATAATTGTCAATTTTTCAATTATTTTGTTAATATAAATTCAAATATTTCTTGCAACAAGTTGATTAATCATTATACTTCTAAAATAGGTATGAACTATTCTTCGTATCATGAAAAATAAAAACTTTCGTCGACTTTACGTAGGTACATACATATAACTAACTTATATCTCTTATATAAATTATTGTATTCGTCGATTTTAATTAATTTCTAATATTTTCTTTAAGAAAAGAAGCTGATTTAATTGCTCTATTTTCACTGTGTACCTATTCACGCGTGTATAATCACACACGCATACAATCGCATCTGCATTCACGTTGATACGTGGAAATATATAATATGTATATGTACACTTTTGTCGATATATTTATATGAATGTATGTTTATATACATGTACGTACATACCGAAAGTACAGCAATAATGGACGGTTAACATTCCCTATGTTATACAAGGTGTCGTCTGATGGTTGGTACTAATTGAAAACTAGTGATTTTTAGTGGTAAAATGTGTTTAGTGATAATGTGGAATCACTTTGATTTTGTTCGAAAATTGGAAGATGTACATTTGATAAATAAACATGGTTCCAGTAAAATTATTATTTAATAAAGAGTTATAGTAAAATAGGTGCTAAATTTTAGGTTAATAACACTATAATTTTCGTATTCACCTTTGGATTTCACATATCACCTAATATATGTCCTTTTCTTTTTGCATAATTAAAATTGAATTAATCACACATTTATACCACCACATACCTGACACCTCGTATAAAATGTCTAATTTCTCTCGGCCATCGAGGACCGCTAGTTTAGCTTAAAACATATGCAAAAGCGAAGCTCTCTTAAGGCGCGTTTTCATTGTTGAACGTATAGCAGGTATTTGAATACCGGTTACCGACAGAGCCAGGTGTTTTCTATGGTGTACCCAACGCATTCGTATTCATGGTTAAACAGAAACGACTTTCCCAACGCTCACCAATTACTCTTTCTAATGGACGTATGTTTTTCTAGGTTCAATTTAAAAGATATGTATTATATAATCATTTGAGCTACTTATTCAGTGCTAAACTCTCGGTACAATTCCGTGAACCGTGTACGCGTCACAAGATGAGCTGTGAGAATTAAAAGCATGTTTATTTTCCTTATTTTTTAGTGACAGAGATCATCTTGTGGCGAGTGAAATGTACGTGTGTGGAGCCTTGAAAATTGGGTTTAAAGTTTTAGATACCACCTTTAGAGGTTAATTATTGTTTAGGTTTATTGACGGAATTTTTTTGTTTATCGATGACGTTTTTTCGTTAGAATTTATTTGTTTGTTATAAGTAATTCTCAAGAAAAATTTCTTTGGTAATTTACGAATACATATTCAAGCTTAATTTGTTATGTTATCAAATAGATAATAAAAATAATGATGAGTACGATAATAATTAGCAATAATTAAGGAATAATGATGAATGTATAGGAATGAAATTTTCTAGAGGTTTTCAGTTCGTAATAGAACAGTGAAAAATATGAAACTGTTACAGGTAGTTATAAATAACTATAATAAGAAAGTTGATAAAAGTTATCGGATTACCTTGAATCACTTTCGCGAAGACTTTTAACAAGACATAGACAATTTGAAAATCATTTAAAAAAATGTTAAATAATGCAAAATAGACGAACTTTAAATATAATTAAAAAACACTCATTAGTGAAAAAAATAAAAAACAAAATGATAAAAATAATTTTATTTCATTCGAACAGCATCTACCGCCATCTTGTAAAAAACGTAACCCAATTTTCAACACTTTTTAATATAATTATTCGGATTAGGAAATTTTTTATTAATTTTAATAGCTTCTGAATATGTTGTCAAGGTCATAATTCTGAATAATTTTTTAAAACTGAGATTCCGGTTTTGGAGGAATGAAAATTTTCGAATTTTGAAATTTGTACTTTGATATTTCAAATTCATAAATTCGATAAAATTAAAAAATTTTTAATCTTTTTTTGTAAAAATTTCCAAATTCAAGATTTCCACAACTAAAACTTGGAAAACATCTTTCAAATTTACAAATATAAAATTCCCCACAGCTCCTAAACAACCCCAATAAAATTTTCCAAAAATAATCTCAACTCAATTCTCTCAAAACATCACAACCAATTCAACCACTTATCCAAAAATAAAATTCAGAATACTCACCTCCACAACATCAAGTTGAAAATCCCTAATCCTTCTAATTACCCACACAAGTATCAACACACACTTTCATTCTTCACATAACAACACTTCCTACCTTTGTCCAACTCTGCATAAATCTCCACATGTACTAAAAATCCACCTTACCTCTTCATCATCCTCTTCATCTTCCCAAACACAGAAGACAAAGAAATTCGACGATCCCCAAAATTCCTTGCCATACATAAACATAACCTGTCAGATGCATCAGCACTGTCACAATATTAGAACAAATTAAAATAGAATACTATATCAATTTATGTTCAATCGTTGACAACTAAATAGACTAAAACTTTAAATCGAATCGTATACAAAAACAAAATTAAGGTTAACCCCTTAACCTATAATTTTTTTGACAGATTTCTTCGACTGACATAATTGTATCGGAGTTAATTATCGTTGTTCACACAAATAAGGAAAATTGAATATTTTTAATGTAGGGATCCTTGATTAAGATAATTATAATTGGTATTAACCTCCAAATTCGGTGTAAATATAATTTTGACTTGTACTCGATATGTAACGTCACGACACGATATTATAAGTGAAGAGGTTAATTCGAATTTTGAACAGTTTCAGAGTATGGCAAGTTATGGTGAATTTGAATGAAGATTAAGAAGTTGAATCGAAGACGAAGAGACGAGCCGCGAAAAGTCTCAACTGTTACCCGGCACCGAGATCACGTGATAAGCGGCGGTTTGCTGAAGAGATGGCGAGTGTTTGAGGTTATTGGGCTGCGATGGTAGCTGAAGAGAACGATAATCGAGGGCTGGTGCCGCCGGATGTTGTCCTTCTCGATGTCTTCGAAGGTCGACCTTCCTCTGGAACGCCTTGTCGCACAAACCACACTCGAAAGGTTTGTAGCCCGTGTGTTTGCGCATGTGTGTGATCAGATTGCTGCTCTGCGAGAACGCTTTGCCGCACACCACGCACTTGTGAGGTTTCTCGCCTGCAACAGGAATTTCGGAACATACGGGTTAGAGACGCTTATGGGGTCAAGTATTCTAATTTGAAGGTACACTACTGGTCAAAAGTTTCGGGTCAATTGATTACTGGTCAAATAATTTCTTTTTGGTGGATTTTAAAACGAATCATAGGTTAGGTTAGGTTATTGTCATATTAGGATGCGGGTAGATAATTTTAACGACGAAAATAAATGATTGGTTAAGATCCAGAAATTTGAGGATTTGGGGATTTTTAATTTCGAAAATCTGGGGATTTTTCAATTTTGAGAATTTGGGGATTTTTAATCGTTAGAATCTAGAGATTTTCAATTTTGAGAATCTAGGGTTTTTTCGTTTTTGATAATTTTTAATTTTGAGAATCTAGGGATTTTTTTCTTAACATTCTTCAAAATAATTAATTTCAATTTTGTAGTCCCCGTATACCAGAGGTTTTCAATTTTCATTCGAATGAGTTGCACAATGTAAAAAAATTGAAAATATTACTCGCAAATGTATTCTTCTCATTTATTCGATGAAAAATTACTTGATAGTGCTCAACTGTTTAATTAATCAACTATACTCTTATTTGTGATCGAATGACTGGTCGTTGGTGGACATTGCAGATGATCGTAAGACAAGATGCAAATTCGATTAACGTACGAAGAGGTGTACAGAGAATGATTTGGAATAATGAGTCAAGGTGAACCGAGTGCACCTGTATCAACTCATAAATCGTGGAAGATATTTGTCATTCGCTGTTCGAACAATCTGTTTGCGTCAACGATGAGCAAAGCTCCATCCATCGTGCTTCTTCTCTTTATGATTTCTTTCCTCAAAAGTCAAACAGACGATCGACAACGACAACAATGAATATCCCTCGCGTATGCAACTTATAAACTTCATATAATTTTCAAATTTTTTAATGTACAAATTTAACAAGTTTGAAACTGATGTTTGGAAATAAATACACTGTCATAAACCACCCCCCAATAAACATTGCAATTGCAGTGTGTTATGAACACACGATTGTCTCCATCATTAAACGCGTTAATAAAGTATATATAAAACCCGTTTATTTTCTGCAAAGGGTTAGAGCTATTTCTCCATGAACTATAAGAAATTCCAGGTAACTTAAATATTTGCTCGGACCCATTATCGTCTGGCCAAGAACGACCTTTTATGCGGATTGGGCTACCGATAAGTGGTAAAAAACTCGTTCGAAAAGTCCTCGAGCGGTCGTCTAACGATGATCGTTTGATAATTCGTGCAAACAGCCGTTCTATCTGTAAATTCCAAACAAACGGTTCACCGATTGTAAAACGCCGATAAAAAAAGAAAGCTCGTACGTAAGCTGGGTACGAACGGGGTCCGTTGTTGTTAAGATTCTATCGAGAAGAAATTAATTTTCGCCCCCAGCGACGTTACCACATTTATTTATTTGCCGGAGCAAACAAAGCTTCAAGGAGAAAAAATGTGCTTCGCGTGGAAATATAATCTCGTGTGACATCATCTTTGCCACTTTGCTATTTTTTATGGCGTTCGTTGGTGATTATGATGTACATCATCTGTTAGGAAAGTGTATGATAGTTGGGAGAGAAGAAATATTGATAAAAGAGATAGAGAGAAGAAAAATATGATGTAAGAGAGAATAATTAAATGTTAATTAATGAAGTAAAGTTGACAAGGAGAAGATTAAATGAAAAATTTAAGTAAAATAAGAAAGTATTAATAATTTATAATGTAAAATTGTTTATATTGAAATAAGTGATAGATGCATGTCAAAATTCATACATAACCTATAATATGGTTGACATACACAGAAAATGTTACTGCAGTGCCACTCTAAAAACACAATAAGCTTTTTAATGTAACTACAGATATATTGTAATTTACAACTTATAACAAAATTCAGAATTTTCCTAAAATAAGTGATAGATCTATAACAGTTTCACAAAAACAAGTGACAGATCAATAAAAATATGAATTCATACCAAATCCTTAGATGTTAAGGTGCTAAATAAAAATTTCCACTCAAATTGTCGTGAGGAATTACTCATCGAATAGACATCTATGCAGTTATTTCCGTATCAATTACTCTATCATTTGCACCTGTGGAGACAATGCGAAAAGGAAGGAATAATAGCACGAGACCATAGGGAAACGATAAAAACAATAAGTACCTTCGTCCAATAATGAAAACGTAAGGAAGTTAACGTCACGTCTGTCTCTAACCTCTTCACTGTTGCCGAACTATTTAGCTCGCCATCGATTTCGCATCGATATATCATCAGACATATCGGCTTCGCTATAAATACGAACAATGGATAAAACACGGAGGCGTTGATGACGCTTTGTTATCGCAAGCGCCGGTACGCTTGTTAGGTTAGGTTAGAACGACGCGAGGAAAAATACCATTATCGTAATTGTTCGCTCGCTTTCCGATCTGCCTAACCCTTTTACAACTAATGAAAGATGGTTGTCTGCGCGAGCATCATCGACCACCACTCGACTGCTCTTCTGCCATTATCGAAATGATTTTCGTGCAAATTAAAAGCGACGTACACGTGTCACAACACGACGCACAGCTTCAGATTAATTGATAAGAAGGGCAATACCGTTAACGGTTATCGGGAACGACCGCGCTCGATTAATTTAAATGGATAGTGGTTGTTTCACAGTAGTACAATTTAAAATGAGGCGAGCATTAAGAAGATTTGATACCGTGACACGTTTTAAGACAGTATTGTTGACAGCTGAGGCGGCACTCGAGTCCTGTCACTTTCTGAGCGCAGTTTCGAAATAATTCGACCGGATTAGGGCGGTGACGCCATTTTGCTAAAAAATGGCCGCGAAATTTAAATCAGTTATTTTGTAAAAGTATATTTAAATGAATTGTATATTTTTTATTAAGTATACAATTTAATGCGAGCATAAATAATAAATCTTTTTTGACTTTTTTTTATGTATTGTACATTTTATTATCAGATTATTTCTCTTTGCGTTTTTTTAGATGTAATAACAGAACATTTGATAAAAACGTTTAGTTACAAATTATGAAAAGCAGATACAAAATCGCACTTAATGAAGATAGCGAAGTTTACAATTTCCAAGGAGTTCTGTTTTAAGTGATTAACCGTGACAAATAAAATTTAATTTATTCTGAAATATTTACATTATCTTAAAATACAGCTGCATTGTAAAGTACGTGATACGTTGTTTATAGCCATTAATGTTTGTAATTGTTAAAAGCCGTGTAAAACGTTTTGTGTATATTTGTTTAACATATACACAATTACGTGTATTATATAATTCTTTTAAATATGTATGAACCTTTTGATTACACACAACACAACAGTATTATCGTAAATCGTTAAATAACAACTGTAATATCAAGGTTTTGTTAATGGAATTAAATGAGTATTTGCAAAGTTTCTTTTAGAACGGAGGCATTCGCGACAGAAAGTTTTGCGAAGGGAAGATATAGAATCGCGTCTTTATATTCCGATCACAGAAACAACCTATCGTCGATGAAAGAATTCTACTTTGCATATTAGAGAAACGTCTAGAGACGGAAGTGCAATGTCATTCGAAACCTCTTTCAACTGTTCACTATAAAGCCTACTGTTACCCACAAATTGTTTACATATAAATGTTTACGGAACAAACATTTTTAGATATTTTTAAATATTTTTAGATTTAATAATTTACAAATTTATAAATTCAGAAATTTAAAAATTCACAAATTCACAAATTTATAATCACAATAAAACTATTAATATTTATTTTGAATTAATAAATTTATTTATAGAGAAAATATTAAAAATTGTATTAAGAGTAATTATTTAGTACTTCTCGTATAAAAGAATGTCGTTGCAATTTATACGAATCGAATTAATTTTATTCGTTTCGATGAACGAAACAGCTTTAACAAATTCAGCTGCAGAAATCAGTGAATTTACAGCTTTGTTTAATTTTCCGTCGCGATAAATGGCCGTTAACGATCAGCTGAACTGCAACAGAGAAACATTTGGCCAAACAGAAAGGAACGATTACAATTTTTGCCTCCACTCGGTTCTGATTGCCTGCTTGCAACTTAACATTAATCATGCTGTCACCCGCATACGATTTCACGGATACACACGTCACATTTTTTGTTATCTGCCGCACTGTCCAGGGATTAACTTCCAAAATGTTGGAAAAGAGAAAAAACCACGATTTACGCAGGAAGAAAACGCTTATATTAATAGTTATATTTAAAAAAATTAAATTTTAGTTCTTTTATTTTCGAAATATTTAAAATTGTTAAAGCATCATACCAAATATAGAAACAACAAATACGTTTCCAAGTTTACATAATAAATATATTTTTGAAAAAAGTGAACAACAAAGTGTTTATCTTATATTCAGATAATTACAAGTACCTAAAACGGTAAAACGCAATTAGTTTGCTTAAATAGCCATTAGCAGTTTTTAACTCAAATATAAAATGGCTACTATCGTTAATTAATACAGAAAATGGCAGTTAAGATAAGTGTCAGTTTAATTACTGATTGTATCTGAAAAATGAACAGTAAAATTTCGACTAATTCAATACTGATAAATATTTATTCAATATATTCTTCAACAATTATTCTCATAATATCATCATTGTAAATTCACAAAGTGGTAATTCACGATAGATATTTAATTCAAATTTGACCGTGTTAAATGACCATTCTACGGTTACTTGATTCACAAAATGGCGGTCAAAGTCAGTATTTATTTAATCGCTCAATTTATCAAATATTCTAATTCATTTTAAGTTCACTAAATGTGACAAGTATTTCAAACTTCGGTCCATCTAAATGACCGCCATTATTTTGTACCCTGAACGTGGCTGTCTAATGCACAAAATGGCGGACAAAGTCGGTTTAATCACTCGTTCAAAAAATGAACAACGAAGTTAATCCTCTTCAGCCTGGAACAACTTTTTAACGCTGTAAGTTGACAGATCATTAGAGGTCGACATGAAATACGATTTAAATTTCCCGCTCGAATATAAAGGGTCTGCCGAACATCAAAGGTAGACGGCGGAGTGTTGCAGCCACCGTTCGACTCGGCGATCGAGATAAACGAGAATATTGTTAGGAAAATAAATTTATCGGGAATGCCGGCGACCGATGAACGCGAACTGGTATATATACTATTATACCCGTACGTGGTCGTTTTATACGTGTCCATATCGATCCATCTCGACTCTCATTACTGAGCCCTTACCGGTCGACTTAAATATTTACCGTCTGAAACGTTTACTTCGTGGCCGATTTTAATGATAGCACCGGATACCTTGGTCAACGTGTGCGTCCGTCGTGCGTGTGTTTTGGTAGCAGCCCACCCTGTTTAATTATGCAGCGATCGCTTAATGAACTTCATGTAATGGCGTCGCGTGGATTACCGCGTTGTTGTCGAGAAAAAAAGAACACTTCGCGGCTGAAAGTTATTTTCTCCTCTCGTATAATGCCTCCGGAGAATATCGGAACAGTGAGATAACAGCGATAAAAGAGTAATATCTTTGTTTTTAGTCACTTTGTACGGTTTCTTCATAATTTTATGGACTTTGCTGTTTTGTACGATGAAGGTTATTGTAGACTTTTGTTATAGTTAGGCGTTATTTTATATGACTAGGTTTAAAACTTCTGCTATATCGCCGGTTTTGTTTGTAGATCTATAGGATTTCAAGTTTCTGATTTATTAAGTTATTAAGATGTTAAGATGTAAAATTATTAAATTATTAAGCTATCAAAGTATCAAGTTATCAGTTATCAAGTTAACAATTACCAAGTTAACGGTTATCAAGTTGTCAGTTATCTAGTTATCAGTTATCAAGTTGTCAGTTATCAAGTTGTCAGTTATCAAGTTGTCAGTTATCAAGTTGTCAGTTATCAAGTTGTCAGTTATCAAGTTGTCAGTTATCAAGTTGTCAGTTATCAAGTTATCAATTATCAAGTTAAAAATTGATTTAAAACACTTAATACAAAAATGAAAATTTCAAGAAAGAAAATAATCTATCGGTAAAAACTGAGAAAAGAACTGTTCGTAAAATCGTTCTGCTATTACAGTAGCAAATTGATGTCATAGATTGCTGCTCGAAATCAGCAGGAATTTGCGATCGAAATCGTTCATACATGACCATAGGATTCCTTGATACAATTCGATCAGAGAAAGGGTACTTCCTCGTGCATTGCAGTGCAATTTTCCACAATAACAGCGTATCATGGGAAAAAGGAAGGCTATCGTTAATAACGCTTATCGTAAATATCCATAAACTTAGATTCCTGCTTCTACTTCTTTTCTTCTTCAATCGTTTCGCAATCGTCCGGCAAATTTCTTTATCAATTGTACATCGTGGACGATCAATTTTCTGTTGAAAAAATTATTCTTCCTTTCAGAATAATTGCACCGATTTATTGGTATTTCTTCTTTCGATATTCTATGTTGCATATAAAATAACTATTTATTTTGTTAGTAAAGTGAATTTTTTTTATATTATTTATTTTTTTATTATTAAATACTAAATAGTTGTTATTTAAAATTATAACAAATTGATTGTTAATGCATTGATTTATTCTCGAAGTGAAATCTGACACAAAGTTGTAAATCGAGAAAGAGATGAACAGTTCACATGGGGCGGCGATAAGGTGTGTCATATTTCCCATGGGAATTATTGATGGGGTAAGTTTTCGCCACAAAAACGTACAGCAAACAATTTACAACTTGTGTGACCATCATTTCAACTGCACTGCTAATTATTACTGGGAAAGATTACTAGCGTGTTGTTTCGTTTCGCATTTTACCATGATTCGATCACGACTCTTTATCGAACACTATTTTATTACAGATTATAACTTCTTTCGTTTAAGGATTTTACAATTTTATCATTTGCCTTTAAATTTTTCTTTCGGTTAGGAAAATGGTGTTAAAATTAATTAAGCGTTTAAAAATATGTAAAATAATAAAAATTTTTATTTTATTTTAAAAAATTAAAAATGTGGAAATAAAATTTTTATTTAATTCTGAAACATGAAAAATTTTAAAACACGATTTTTTAAATTTTACGACTTTACAAAGCGATAGTTAATTAATGTTGGTGTCATCGTTTTATCTGTTAAACAGCAGGGTTATATTGTAGTTGTCATATCTCCGAAACCATTTAGTAAAACGAGTTAAAATCATTTTTCGTTCTGCGATGTTTGTTCAAAACAATTTGCTTCAACGTCGCAGGAAATTTCTTTCTATTATCGATTAAACGTAATTGGCTGTCGTTTAACGACACGGAAGAAAATTGTGGTTAAACAAACTGTACTGGAGATAAATAAAAATTGAAGGCTAAAGATTGTTAAATAAATATTAAAGACTAAAGATTATTAAATAGAAATTTTAACAATTTGCTTTTAATGAAAAGGTTAGGATTTTTATTTTTTATTAATTCAAGGTATTTTAATTGTATATTGTATTTATAATTTTGTTAGGATATTTTTACTGTCTTCTATTATTTTTCATATTTTTCAAAATCATTGAAAACGTTACGAACTTCAATTAGAAGTACCATTATCACCAAAACTGTTTACATAAAATTAATATTAATCAACCGAAATCATCGTAAACGACAGAAATTCAATTAAAAGTACCATTAACACCAAAACTGTTTACATAGAATTAATAATCGATTAAAGTTAATCGAAATTGACAAAAATGGCAGACGTTATAAAATTATCGAACATTCTAATAAACTGTACCCGTTACGGTTTTCGTCGAGTTATTAAAATTCGACATCCGTTCATAGCATATTTTTATAATTCTCGAGTAATTAAGCGCAATTATCCGTCAAGGCTGCTTTTATCGACACGATGTGCCGTGAAAAGCAGAGGCACATTGAAAAAGCTGATTCGCTTAAAAAACGCGGCAAGTGTGCAATATTGTACGCCTCCAGGGTTACGTTACGCAATACTAACGATGTATTTTATCTAGTTGCTAATTATGCGACGTCTAGTTCCAAACGATTTGTCGCCAACGAGTTTCTGACCAGAATCTACGTACACGAAAATTTCACTCTAGTTTCGTTTCTTTTCTTTTTATTTCATTCGGTCGATTTTTGAGGTTGGTACTTTTTAAATTTTTAAATTGTTAAGTTTTAAATTTTTTAATTTTGCAATTTTACAATTTTACAATTTTACAATTTTACAATATCCAAAATATTACGCTTGTCTCAATTTTTAACATTTATTACTAATTATTAAATTATGAAGATTTACCATTAATTATCAAATAAATATTTATTAATAATTATCATTTATTAAATGTTAACACCATCGCAATTGTAACAAAATTAAATTGCAATTATTCTTCAATATAAAAATTTAAAAAAATTGTTATCCTAATATTTAAATTTCTCTACTTACAAAATAAAAGTTTCTTTAAAACTGTACGATTTGTCGTGCAGAAAATTGAAGAGAAAAAATCGCGACGATGAACGATTAAATTTGCATTAACGGTTGTTTCATGAAACGGGAGCACAGACGGTTTTCAGTAACGGATAAAAAAAAAAGAGGTGTCTTCGACGAGCACGCGTCCAGCCCTTATGATGCTAATTAAAAAGGGACGCGATCCTCGTGGCACGTGTCTGACCGGAAGTTCCCTCGAACCGTGACAAACACCGCGTTTCCCATCAGTCGCCTATCTCCTTCCGGTTCTTTCTATCGCGAGAACCCGATCAAAACCGTCCCTAAAACGTTTCCCTCGCTACATAAATCAAGATTTCTTCCACAACCCTTTCGTTAATCTTCTATTACCACTTGCGTGTAGGTACAACAAAATGGCAGTACCCGAAAAATGTACAATCAAAATGTAGCAAAATTGAAGAATTGCGTAAGAAATCGCAACACATTCTTTGTATTTCCGTATGTAATATTAAATTCCGTTTAAGAATACGTCAATGATCCGTCTGACATAGTTGTCCACGTGGCTCGAGAGAATCAAATTTAAAGCTAATCTGATTTAATATGTTGATCTTCTTCAGCTTATTAGTCCACCGGTTGGAGTTAATTGAATTCCTGTCCCCTGTTTTTACGTCTTATAAATATTTACTACTTCAATTTCGTCGCTTCTCTAAAATTGTTTATATAATTAATAATTATTTTTTAAATAGTTTAATAATTAAGTACTTTTCTAGTCAATTTCCTGGGTAAAAGTTCGTCGTGAATTTTCCAAAAACGCAACTAACGCCGGACTAGGAAAACTTGGACGTACGATTTTTCAATTATTCAAACGAACCGTTTCGTTTCTGATATGCTCGTTCACTCGCTGCATTATTCAAACTGCCATCGTTGCGATGAACAAGAGTTATGAACATGTGTTTCAGCAAGTAAGACACCACTTTTTAAGTTCCTCCGATGTTCCTGCTTATAATACGACTACTTTGTGCGACGAACTTTTTGTAATGGCGGGGACTCTTTCAAAGCGGAGGAAACTTTCGAAAAAAAAACGGTGTCGATAACGAGACTAAACTTTTGTATTATAATGAAAACATTTACCACCGTTCAAATATGGTGATTTTACAAAAAGACTGTTTTTAATTGCTTTATACATTATTTTTATTTTTGGAAAAAGAAGATTTTGGATATTGTTAAAATTAACAATTACCATATCACACAACTTCAATAATATGCGAGTGTTAAATACGTGAGCGCCATATATGTGAACGCTACATATGTGACAGCCAGATACATGACCGCTAGATATGTGACCGTTGTATACGCAGTATCCCAGTTTTTTACCATCAAACTTCACCAAAATATCCAACTTCACAAACTTCTACATCTCCAAATCCTCAAATCCCCCTTTCTCCAAAAACTTTGCTCACGTAAAAATGAAAAATATTCAAATGTTGAATAATATTTAGAATAGAGACTTACCGGTGTGAATGTAGGTGTGCTTCTTCATATCCGACTTCTGATGAAACCTTTTGCCACAGTATTGACAAGGATATGGTCTGGTGTCAGAATGGATCAGTAGGTGAGTGCTAAGAGTGCTCGATCGTTTGAAGGCTTTTCCGCACTGTTTACACTGTAACATAGTAAAAGATCATCGTACCATTTTAAACATTGTATTAACCGACGTATAAAAGTACATGGTATCGTATTATTCCTCCCGTTATTTGCCTTTCCCATGCAGTTGTACCTTATCAAACTTTCACTATAACTGTACTTATTGTTTGCAACTATCAATACGCATAGAGTATCATTCTACTAGTAATTATACAGCAGTACTTATAAAACTTTAACATTATTTTCATATTCCGTTTCTTCATAATCAAATGAAAAATTAAAATTATACAAACACACAGATTAAAAAATGCTTTCCTGAGACCCAGTTTGTTCCGAAACTTATGCCTTCTGTATTTATTCATAAATTGAATATTCGAGATCTATTTCTTCGCCATCGTAGTTTGCGTAAACCCAATAACACTATACCCTTCACCGGTAAGTGCATAAAATGAACCACCCTAAAATGTATAAAGCGTCATCGGTGTACCGACAAAGACCGCGACGCCGAGGAAACAGATTTCACAACCTCGATTCGCGAAAGAATACAGGAAAAATAAGTTTCGGACTAAACTCATCGTTCATCGAGACACGCCTAGTAATAACAATTTCCAGGGTGCCCATATTTCGAAACAATAGCGTTACAACTATCAAGTAGCTTCGAGGTTGAGTCTCCGTTATTCAACGACGCGCAGCCAGTAAGTCCTAGCCTCCATCGCGCGCGCTATACAACAGTATCTATAAAAATGATTACGCGCCCAGCATCGTCGAGGCATTCGCAATTTAATCGAACCGCTTCAAAAACTTTCCGCAACGTATTTCGCGAACGTGCGATCGCTCAACGCGTTCAATCGATCACAAAGCCGATGCGCGGATAAAACACGCGTACACGGTTAGTTACGAAATAAAACGGCATCCGCGCGACTTTCAAAAGCTCCACAACGTAGATAAGCTGGGTCCTCGTATCAGGAGAGGTCCTCGCATCAGGCACCTTTACCCCGTAATAAAAATTCGCTCGCGGGCCTAAAACGATTCCGGTGTCCACATTAATTTAAAGTCTTTTAGTTAATTTGAAGTCTTTTCGACCATTAATTTTGAAGAATTCGCAGGATGAATATAGGGAACATTGTTGATCTGTTTATCAGAAGCGGTGCCACGAACCTGGTACATGAAACCGGAACGTTTTAGCTCGCCAATCGAAATCGGCGTGGTGTTCGAGGAAGAACGACACGCCAGACGCACCTGTGTTCACGAAGCCTCAGTTTTTTTTTTCTCGGGCTTATTGTGACACGGGCGCCAGTCCGGACAATGGTGTCGACCTAGGCGTGTCTCTTTTCACGATACACGCGTGGAATCGCGTACGAACCACCATAGAATATTATTACCAACGTGCATCGGTACCGGTAGTCCCGAGTTGCGACCACGCATGATTCACATCCCTCCTCGATCAATAATGAGGAGCGATGATAGTCTTTCGAACCTTAACTGCATGCTTTCGTTTGGCGAACTTAACACCGTTACCCACTGCTTTTTATTATGGATGATGCTTTTGTTGCGGGGAAATTAAATTTTAAGTTTTCTTCAGGAGTGTGATGCGATCTTCAAGTTTTCAAATTTCTACTTTCAATTTCCAAAATTCACAAATATCCAAATCCCCGAAATTCCCCAAATGTCCAAATGAACAAAGTCTCCCTCAACTCAAAAATAACCAGTAAAACTTAATTCTACAATTTTGTTGCAAATCACGTTCCCATTTACTAAAACGATCAAATTAAACATTGAATATAAACCGTAAAAACGAAAGTTTTATCGGAAGATTTTTATACGAATCCGCAGGAATATTGTTTTGATCGAGCATCGAGAGAAGAAAATGGAGTCGGACAAGGATCGCGATGCCTTTTTTTTGCGACGATCGATGTTTCTTCTGGGAAACCTCGAAACGGACGATTTATAAGCTCTTTAGAAGCCATTACACGTTCTACGGTGTCCCAAAGGGACACGCGAACGAGTTTCGGTGGACTTCTTCCATGCCGTCCAAATGCAGTAAGCGGTGCATCGCAAGGTGCATTCTGGATGACGCGGCTCGTCTCTGAACTTGATGCGAAAAGATTCGAGACGAACATGTCGTGGAAACCTTTGCGTCGGACTTATCACGTTTCTTTTATCGTTTCTTTATAAGATTTCATCTTGCATTTCATCAATTCTATTTGGAGTTCTATAGCAGGTCATAGGAGGTTCATAAAATTTCTTTATAGAAAATTTGTTCATTCGGGTAATTTTATTTGGGAGACCAAAGAGGAATTTATTTTGAAAAATTTACCGTTTGTTCAGGTAATTTAAACGAGGATTATTTGGTGAGTTTTGTTGGAGAGTAAAAATTAGAGATTTTTAGAATATGACTTTTTAATTTGGAAACAGTAATGTGTAGATTTAGTATTTTGGGTATTTGACATTTTTTAATAATTTGTCAATTTGATAACTTGGTAATTTGGTAATTTATGTTTTGTAATTCAGTGATTTGTAAATTTATTAATAACATCGTCAAACTAAGTTGTCCTCGAATATCAAAAAGAAATGTCTGGTACAAAAAGAAATGTGTGGAGTACAATTTGTCCAGGCACAGGTCTTATAACTGGAAGGAACAACGGTATGGTATCGTGTGACCCGATGGACCCCATTGCGTACATTAGCATAGAAGGAGAAATCCATGGGAGTCACGCGATGGTGGTTTCACGGGTGGCGCAAGTGTCCCAAAGTGTGCTCGTGGCGAAGAAACGGGTCAAACGTTTGACGAATGTCGGCAAAATCTCGACAAAAGACGGCGGCGCAATTACGGGCTGATTGAATGGAAGCAGAAACTCGCTCGGCGAGCGTTTTACGCGGGACATGTAACTGCGAGCGGACATATTAAGATATCTGGGGCACACGCTCGTCATACCATCCTGATTCCGGGCGAAAAAAGGCCGATCTGCCCCCTCGCCCCTTTCAAAAAACCGGATCGTGTGTCAAAAATTTTGCCGAAACGGTGTCCTTCCTTTACGCCAGCGAGGACATTTCGCAACACGGAAACCGCAGTTTCGTTTCGCTCCCTTTCACGCTTTTGCATCACGCGCCGATTCGAACGCGCTGTCTGCGCGTGCGCGTAAGTGGAACAAAGCGTACTATTAGTAGTATATAAGTATTACTTGTTTATGTAAGTAATATAACTAGTAAAATATAATTTAAATGTACGTGCATTGGTCCGTAAATGCATCAGTACAAAAATATTATTATAATACTTTGCAAGTATAAAATTCTTATGAGAATAGTTTGCAAGTACAAAATTATTATTATAGTTTGTAACTGCAAAATATTATTATATAGGGTTTTCTCTCTCCCCTCTTTCTTTCTTCTCCTCTTCCCATTGTCCCTGGTCTTCTTAGTCTCTTTAATTTCCCATCTCCCAAAGTCTTTTTTCTAGTTTCCTTACCCCCGTCTATCCCCCCCCCCCTTCCTTCCTTCCTCACTCTGCTCCCCTTTCCCCCACTCCCCGACACCTGTTTCGAAGCTCGGAATATTCCCTGTTCTCAACTACCCCCTCCCCTACCGTGATTCAAAGTCATAACAACAATTCGAATACGGAAAAAATTTTCGCTACTCGGCGGGATTCGATCCCGAGTCCCCCGGATCGTCGATCCGAGCCCTTACCGCCTGAGCCATTGAAGCCTCAGTCTTGGTACTTCATTATAAGGATATCATTCGTACAATACTCATCGGTACTCTGTATACATATGTACACCCCCGCTCAAAAGTATGTGCACACTTATATTTGCTTGAAATTAGTGTTACATATTGTATATTTTTATTGTTAAACAATATTTTTTGCTAAATTCTATTATGAATACGAATGTAATGTATTATAATAGTACTAAATTAAATTTAGTTATTCAATTTGAAAACTTGAAAATTACTAAACTTGAAAACTTGAAAATTACTAAACTTGAAAGCTTGAAAATTACTAAACTTGAAAGCTTGAAAATTACTAAACTTGAAAGCTTGAAAAGTACAGAAATTAAAAACTTGAAAATTACAGAAATTAAAAACTTGAAAATTACAGAAATTAAAAACTTGAAAATTACTAAACTTGAAAACTTGAAAATTACAAAACTCGAAAGCTTGAAAATTACTAAAATTAAAAACTTGAAAATTACAGAAATTAAAAACTTGAAAATTACTAAACTTGAAAACTTGAAAATTACAAAACTCGAAAACTTGAAAATTAATAAAATTGAAAACTTGAAAACTTGAAAATTACTAAATTCAAAACCTTGCAAAGTAACAAACATAATATCTCGAAAGCTCGAAATAAAATTATTTTAAAAATAAATCCTCCATCCACAAATCAATAAACTTTGCAAATCTTGTAAAGTTCCTATGACCAGAAATATAATCTCAGATCGATCACAGTACCCTTTATGAGCTTGTAACTTTAGAACCAATAAAAGCTCGAAACATATGTTTACCAACGTCGTAAAACAACTTCACACGTTGACAGAAGCACAGAATAATCGATTTACACCTATTTTCGACTATATTTGTCAGTTCTCTGGACGAAAAACGTCACGGAAAAGATTTCCAAGAGTGATATCGATTCTATTTTCCAGAAAATCATTCGCCACCCTTCTTACTTGACCTCGTGATCCTTTTTTTTCTGAACCATCGATTACTCAAGCAAAGATTATGTTCAAACAGTGATTTAAATAATTATTATTTGTCTTCTTAAAAATTTGTTTAATTGATATAATAAAGAAGTGATCAAATTAAATAAAAATTCCTTATTAAATTTTAATTACCTGACATTTTTAGTACTTAATATTCTATATAGTAAAATCAATAATATGAATAATATAAGTAGCTTAATAGTATTAGTAGTAATAATGCTTTAACATTGTTCAGAGTAAGTATTAATAGTATTATTTAATAAATTATAATTAGTATTGATAGAGCTTTAACATTATTTACAGTAGAATGAGTATTATGAACAGTACTAGTTACTAAATTAATAATGCTTTAATAACGTTTACAATAAAATTTCAACGTAAAACTCACCTGAAAGGTTCTCTCTGACGAAGATGGCGGCGTTAAGGGTGAATGATGAATTTGTCTGGTGATCACAGGCGTGGAAGATGGACTCCTGGAAGATGGTATCCTAGTTTCTTTCGCTTCTCTTTCGCACACTGTTCCTGGTGACCAAATTTCACTTTTTCGACCAACACTGGAAACGTCGTTTGGCTTGGTGCTCAGATTCAGTGGTGCTTCTTCTTCTGAAAATTATCAAGACATTTTTCACTTTTTAAAATACTGAATTAATCAATTATTCAATAAATGTATATATAAATATTGAATAGTTCCTCAGAAATTTAGAAATAAATAAATAAATTGAAATTTTACAATAACAATTAATTTAATCATTTCAAAATGAAAAATATATATACATAGTAATTATTGTTATATTATATATAATAAAATTAATGTATTGTTATTATTATAATGTAATAAATGTTCTATTACATAAATAGTACCACAACGATTCGAATCACATAAAAATACTGCAATATATGTCAAAGTTTTTTCGTCAGATATAACAAGCGTCGTAAACCATTTTCGCACAGTTACGTATAATACAAACATTTTATCGTCCAAACACGAACCTAATTCCTTATCGGTCGACAAAACGAAGGAAAGCGCAATCGTATACATCACCCGGAAACGATTCGTAACTAGTTTAATTGTACGCATTTTCGTTATCGATAATAGGCCAATAACCGTCGTTCGCGATAACATTGTCCGGTAAATGTTAACGTTCTTCCACTTTTGATTTGTACAAGTTCCAGTGAAAAAAATCAATTTTACAAAGTAAAATTTTGGTGAAGTTAGGACACCCTGTAAATTATTTGTTCCATAACGTACAAAACGCCTCCCACTGTCTCATTTTACAACGACCGATGATATTAATCGAAATTCTCACCGAACTTCGGCTTCTCAGGGGTGCACCTCCGGGGTGAGCCGGCTCTGGATGTGCTCAAAGTGTCCGGGGGAATGGGGGAGCAATTTGCGACCGGTGTGGTGGTTTGTTGATTAGGGATCCTCGAGGGTGGCAACAGCGAAGGGGGCAACAGGATACCCATGTGTCGTGCCCACCATGCGGCCCCTGTCGATCCATAACTCCCATACATTAGTCCACAGCGCATCTCTGAAACGCAATTTCGAGTTGCAATTGAGAATGTGGGAATTTCGGGATATTGGGATTAGGTATGTACGAAATTTGGGATATAGGTATTTGGGATATAGGTAGTTGGGATATAGGTGTTTGGGATATAGGTACTTGGTATATAGAAATTTGGAGAAATAACAATTTGGACATATAGATATTTGGGGGTGCAGAGATTTGGACATACAAGAATTTGAGAATATAGATTTTTCCCATAGATATAAACAATCTAACAGATCTACTAATGTACGTATATAGAAATGTCCGAATTTGCTGGTCATTGATCATCGTCCCCAAGAATAAGAATACGAAACTTTCTTACCTCGTGCCGCAGTCGCAGTAGTTAATGGCAGGTTTTGAAGCCTCGTGTCAGGATTGCAGGTCGAGACGAGGGTGAAAGCGCTAAATCGGTCGGTTGTCGGTTGACTGAGGTTCACAGAGGAAACCGATGAAGGATTGGAGGATGCGGCGGTGCTCAGGCTACTTCCGGCGGTGCCCGGGCTCCAAGGTGACGGCGGCAGCGTGACACTCGGACTACTGGGTGGTGAAAGTGTAGCCGGGGGTGACAATGCACCCGCCGGAACTCCAATTGCATTGCAGTGAAGTTCCGGTTTCATGTACCAGGTTCGTGGCACCGCTTCTGATAAACAGATCAACAATGTTCCCTATATTCATCCTGCGAATTCTTCGAAATTAATGGTCGAAAAGACTTCAAATTAACTAAAAGACTTTAAATTAATGTGGACACCGGAATCGTTTTTGGCCCGCGAGCGAATTTTTATTACGGGGTAAAGGTGCCTGATGCGAGGACCTCTCCTGATACGAGGACCCAGCTTATCTACGTTGTGGAGCTTTTGAAAGTCGCGCGGATGCCGTTTTATTTCGTAACTAACCGTGTACGCGTGTTTTATCAGCGCATCGGCTTTGTGATCGATTGAACGCGTTGAGCGATCGCACGTTCGCGAAATACGTTGCGGAAAGTTTTTGAAGCGGTTCGATTAAATTGCGAATGCCTCGACGATGCTGGGCGCGTAATCATTTTTATAGATACTGTTGTATAGCGCGCGCGATGGAGGCTAGGACTTACTGGCTGCGCGTCGTTGAATAACGGAGACTCAACCTCGAAGCTACTTGATTTGAAACTGGGTCTCAGGAAAGGTCATTTTTTAATCTGTGTGTTTGCATAATGTTAGTTTTTCATTCGATTATGAAGAAACGGAATCTTTTTCATTTTCGAAAGCTGTATCGAATTTTAATGACAGTATTCTTAATAGAGACTTATTTTTTAAATGGGACTTTCAAACAACAGTAATAAAACAACATTTCATTCTTTACAACTTCAAATATTTATTTCCTATTTTACATTCAGCTAAAATTTGTTCAAATTAAAACTGAACTAAAAATCTCCGTATTTCCTAAATCTAGACTGCTAAGCTTAATTTGTGCACAGAATTAATTAAATGTTAATACCAATTTTTCTGAAATTAGTGCACAGTGAAATTTATAAAAAAAAGAATTGAAAACAAACTGAAATAAAAATAATAGTCAAGGAATAAAATAACAACATAAATTAATAGTGTCAGTTGTTAATACATTTTTATGAAATACATGTTCCTCTTTAAAGGGAATATATGTTGTAGTTAAAACCGAGCTCCAGTTAATGCATTATTCCGACGACTCATAGTCAGCCACAGTTATCAGATTTATAAGGAAAATCAGAAACATGTTCCTCCCTCGAACGAGTATTATGAATTATGTATCGTTGAACATGCACGCGTGTGTTCATCCAGGAGACACAGCTCTAATCTGATCGCAACCTGAAACGGACGTGATTGCTCGACGAACTTTATTCATAACGAAACTCACTATTAATTCTGTGTCTATTTAAATCCTTGTTCGTATTTATAACGTATAAACGCATAGAAAAACACTTTTAATACTTCATTAACAGATTGCACTTATAGAAAATGTAAATTCTATATTTGAGGTTATATTGCAGCGTATTTATTTTGACAGTCGAGGTTGTTTTACTGTTATTTATATTTATTGTCCGTTTAAGGTTATATTTTGACGTATTTATTTATTTGTCATGTCTATTTAAGATTATATTTTTCACGCATTTATTTGTGTATTCTAAGTTATTCTTTGGGTATTTATTTGCATAGTAAGTATTTATTTGAAGTCGTACTTTACGTGTGATTATTTGTATGTACACTGGAAATTATATCTTCTGTTTGTTTATACGTGTATTTCAGGTCTTATTCTTCAGGTATTTATTTGCATATTGTTGATAATCGACTAATGATGGACTTTTCTTGATGCGTAGAATACTTTATTATTTCGACTCTTACATATTGTACATGTTGCAAGAGACACGCACATAAAACAATAAAAAGGCGGGATAACGGGTAGACGCATTTCCGCGCGAAATTCAAAACCCTCTAATAGGTCATAGAGAAATATTAGTCATTTTTTACAACTATAGGACACATATATACTTAACGTGTATTTTACGTGTATTTATTTGCATATGTATTTAAAGATGACTGTATATTTATTTAATAAATTAAATAAAAGTACACAATAATACTTAAACAATAATAATACTAGTATAGAATAATACTTAAACAAATAATGTGAGATTAGTGAAGCAACTGATACCAGCCTTTGTTCATTGAATAATATTAACATTAAGCTTCGTTTTAAAAAATGAGCGAAGATAAGTTATATATAAAGTAGAAGTAAATAAGTAAATCGTTAAGTCGAAGGTTTTCTGAACTACTGATAAGTTTAGTGTATTCCCGCGAATGTGGTTAGGTTGTTGTTTGAATAAATCTGTAATTCGATTTGCAAGCTGGCTGTATTTAACATACATAAGTGAACCGTAATGTCCGAGTTCGATGTCAATCACCGACTTTGCATAGTATTTTCATTAAAATAAAAACGAACAAGCGGAAAAACATTGAACGGGGTATACGGGTCCCGATTATTCAAATTCTTAAATTTTCGATTTTTAAATTTCAAATTTTTCAAATTCCTAAATTTTTTAATTCGAAATTCAGATGTTAATGTACTTTTTTTTTATTCATAATAAAAATTAATATTTTACATGATCAATAAATTTTGCTACTTATTTAATATTGCAATGTTCCATATATGACACAGTTGCATATTAAGCATAATTCCTCCATCTTAAAGTCTTCAGACGAAAATATAACACTTATGGTTCTAGAATGATATGACGTCAATCCAAGGGAGAGAACAAGAACATAATAATTTCGAAGCACATGACGTCAAATTGGGGCAGATACGTAAGTACGAATTATCGTGGTAAGAGGATCTGTTGTTCGGGTATTAATATTCAACACACTCCTGCTTGATTTAATAATTAAATTGGGTGATTCACGATTTACTGATGCAATCTTAGACCACAGATGGAAATCTACGAAATTTTAATCTTTATATTATTTATTGCAATACGTGATATTAGAATAAAAATTATTATAATTTAATTTCTGCAAAAACATTTAGAATCGACTTTATAGTACTTACATTATTCACACGTATTATTGTATATCATTTAGGTTATTTTATAGTATTTATATTATTTACGTACATTATTTGTATATCATTTATTTCACATTATCTCATTTAATCTCATATTAATTTCATAATATTTCATTGTACCCAATATTTATATTTCACCTAGTACATTTGTCACACAATGCAAACAGAGCATAATAAATCATTTCTATCTAAGAAATCTAAAGCTACGAATTACGATTCTAATCAAACAAACCTCCCTCGCTTTCCGATATTGAAAATAGAAGAACAGGAAACGTCAACATACCCGGAATAGCAGACTTCTCGATCGATTCGACCGCTCGCTGTTTATCCACTGATTACCAAAGATATAACCGAAACACTGTTCCCTATAAATCTCCATTGCACTCAATAAACCAGACAGTTCCGTCAACTTTAAAGAAATATTGTTGAGCTATTTTGTTGACTCTATTATTATAATTACGAGATTAAACTAATACATATATTTGGATATAAGCAAAATGTTCTTGTCTGTCACAATACGATGCACGTGCTTTCGTAACTGCGTACTTCTCGTTGCAGTAAACGGAAGTGCGTCGCGGTGATCACGTGGTCCAAATCTCGCGGCAAATTTAAATACAAGAATATGTTAGTCCTGAATACGAACAGAAATCTAACTATTACAAATCTTACATACGAAACAGGAATTTTATTGTTTTACGAGATAAATTATCATACAATAAGAAGCTATCGTATTGTACAATATAATTACATCAAATGAATGTAAAATATTTAAAAATAATTTTAAAAAAGAATAAATGCATTTATATAATTGTTACAATAAGTGAAATATAATTACACCGAATGAGTGTAAAACGATACAAAGTCAGTTTAAAGTTTTTTTTTTTTAACGAATACATTTATTAATATAATTTTTACAGTGTACAGATTTATTTATATAAACCACTTCTTTTTCCTTGAAGAGGTTAACCTATTATTTTTATTTTCCTTAATGTTGCGATAATAATTAATTAATGCTGACTAAGCAGCTATAAAAAAAATCAAAAGTCTTAACCTATGATAATAGATTAAAAAGCAAGAGTCAATGCAAACGATTGTGAACGTTCGTCATTAAATTCTTTTAATCAAGCTTTCTGGAACTGAGATAGCAATAACAAGAGTTGATAAGTTTTCTTAATCGGTGATAAGAACAGCTGTCCACTAAAATCTGGTACGAATGTGTCAACCACAGAACAGATTGTACAAACATTTGCTTTTTATTTATGTTTTTTTTTTGAAGCAGAGGAAACTTGGAATAAATTGTTTGACATAAGAATGAATCAAGTATTTTTAACTTCGAGAATTGCTTTTTCATCGATTTATGAATTTGACCAATTTTTAATTCTAAGATAGGCATTTGAGAATTTCAGGGGTGTGAAAATTTGGGGAATATTCGAGTGTTAGAATTTTGCAAATGTCTCGAACACAAAATACAATTTTCGTTCGTGCAACCATTTTTCTATTTCAACATTATTGAAGAACCAGTTTTTACTTAAATATGTGCATACATTTAACATATTTTTTAATACGATAGATACGCAAAGTTATTCTGACGATGGTGTCAGAGCAGCTTCGAAGTTAAACAACTATTTTTCTGTATTTATTTAAAAACAATATGGCGAGCTATTTTTATACACAAACGTGTAATATTTTCAAAACTTGAATATATTTTTTTTTTTTTGGTTACGCATTTTTTTTATACAATTTCAACTTTTTAAATTTGTGGATATTCGATGTGCAGTTACATTTAAAACAAATATTTTATTGAAAACAATAAATAAATAATGAACCAAAAGTTACCATAAAGAAGCCTTCCAATAATTTCAACAACGCGAAACATCCAAGGTGCGTCGGCATGACGCACCCATAAATTCCGTCCGAATAAAAAGTAAAAATTGTTAATAAAAAAATGAAGATAAGCGTTATGAGTTTACACTCTTGTTGGTGCAATGTGTACGTTACGGTATCATCAGCGTAATTTCTGAAAATTAACGTCGTGTCCTAAATGATTTAAGTTCGTTTCAGAAGATTAACGATCGAGATAAATAAATTAATACGGGCGATACTTGGCACGGTGAAAAATCATTAAAGCGGGTACGCGGTAAGAAGGAAGGATCCAATTAATCCGATAGTATCGCTCATTTTCGAATTAATTAAAAGCATACGACAGTGCCTTACTGGAGGCTGTTAAAGCCGTATCGGCGGATAACAGTTTTGTCTTTCACCGGGAAAAATAAATATCGTTGATTATAATTTAATTAAGCGGTCGCAATAAACCGAATATTTCAAAGTACTTGTATTACCGATAAATTGTCTGATTTATGGTATTCTAGTTCTACTTTGTGCATTGACTGGTACTGGTATTACTGGTATAGTTATTTTTTAGTTTTAGTATTTACTAGTATAGTTATTAACCACTATAATTTTATTAATACCACTTGAAATGCAATTCTACAACTAAAATATTTTATTCAGTTATTAATCACTTTGTTACTGATAATATGGATTGCTAAATGACAACAAAAGTACACTAATCCTCTGAGGGTCCTCTTTGCACGTAGAGCTGACTTGTTGGCCGCCGGTGCCTCTAATTCATCATATAACATTATTTCTAATAACAACTATAAATATCCGTTAAGACTTATATCTCGAATTGTCTCACAGAACTATCCAGATAATAATTAATCTCACCTCATAACTATCCAGATCATAACCAGTCTCCCCTAGTCTCCTACCTACATCATAATCTCCTATTCACATTATAGTCTCCTATAATACCTAGTCTTTTACCCTCATTATACTCTGCCATCCACATCATAACTAATCTCTAATCCTCCTCCGGTCAGAACCTCCATCGCGAGCACACCCAGCAAATAATAAACACACGGTAAAAAACTCACCACACATTACGTCCAAGTTCGTGAATAAAATCTTCGTTCAAATCTCCCGACAGTTCATGGAGCCGGTTCCTGAGACGGCACTAGACGCGGCTCACAAAAATCCTGTGCACAACGTTAACCCCACAGAGTTCCACCGTCTTTCCATTCACATTCGCGATCTCGCACGTGGTTGAGCAAGGTCGCGGTCTCGTTGGCGCCAAAGCGGCCGATAACGGGGCAAGTAGCCGCCCTACTCGCGCAAGCACTCGAATTCGTACGTTAAATGTTATTCGTTCCGATCGAGACGACGGACGAGTAATAAGACGAAGGAGAATCTTAGATAGCCCTCGGTTCGGGATGCTCTCGGAGCGTCCTGGCTAACAGCAGGACCCTGACTGACCCCGATCTGCCCAACAGGGTACACGCACGGTCTCGCGTGGAGCGCGCGTCACAGTCTGCTCGTGGACGAGCCGCTTACCTGCTCGGGTTTCTCTCTTCTCACCTGCACTCGTCGCTCGTGCCTCTCCGCTACCTGCAGGCCACGCCCACCGAGCTCACACGCGACCAGTTTACGCCGACGGAGTGGGGGGAGAAGCGATCCCCCCTCCAACCACCGGAAAGGATCTTCCTTCCTGTTTTGCATACGCGGAAAGCTTCGCGCTTCATTGCGCACGAGGTACGCGCACGCGCGAGCACGGTGACGCGTGCGTTTAACCTCTGACATCGTACGTGCTACGCAGCTCCCAATTTAATTTGGCTAAATGGGTGAAAATCGAAACAGGGTAGTTTTATGTATGGTGTTTTGATGGTAGATTTTTGATACGTAGGTGTAGAATTGATATAGATTTTGAAACGGTTTTGGTTGAGAGATTGTACAATATGTAATATTGTAGGGACTGGGATTAAATTGTTCAGAAATATTAGTAGGTACTGAGGATGGCAAGGAAAGGGACACAGAAATTTTCTTTTGGCGGTTTTACTGTAACATACCTTTGTAAGTCCCAAAATTCCAAACTCGCAAAGTCTAAAAATTCTAACATTCAAAAATATCTAAGGACCATCCACTAAATTCTAAAATTCCTAAGTCTCAAGTTCAAGATTTCCCAAAAACGAAAATTAAAAAATTTTTATATTTCTAAAATTCCTAAGTTCCATATCAATACCTTCAGTTTCAGTTGTGTACTAAAACAACATTGCATATTAGCTACATTTGAACAATCGCAAAATATAACATGCACCGTTAAACATCATACATTGTAGGCACATGCACTATCAAAAAAAGTAAAAAGATACTGCTTCTTTTTAAAAATAAGCATGAAAAAAGTGGGCACTTAGCATCGTTTTTAGTAATTGGTGTAAATAACACTGATATTCTTATCTATCCATTACATGATTCATTATACCTATCATATACGTGTGTCTACCCATAAGTTGTTTACTTCGTAAACAAATTTTTTATAATTGTCAAAAAATTAATATTAAAATATGAAAAAAAATCGATATATCAACTTGTATTATAATTTAATTCTAATATTATAAAATCGTTAACCAAAATCAATGTACCAAACAATACCTCCATTTCCCGCGTAAATCTGTATCCTAGCAACAGCTCTCAGAGAGAGCATCTTCTACACTAACGGTGCTGATTCAATTCGATTAATTCACACTTTTAAATACAAATTGTCACAGAACAAGTACTAAAAATCAAAAACATAACATCACAAAACCATCAGAACAATGTATGTTTCAGATTGACTTTACAAGATCGAATTTACAAGATTGACGTTACGAAAGCAATAAACGGTCCATGCGTTCAGTTAATACACGCCGAGAGTAGTACCATAACCGAAAAATTCAAGCGCGAAATTTGAAACCTTGATCGAGTATCGAATATCAAACGCAGAACGTTGAAGATTAGATAGAAAATGGCGAAGGTCATTGGCAAGATAGAGAAGGTAATCGTGGATAGCTAGAGCTACGAGTGGTAAGAGCGGGATGATTGTGTGAAACCAATAGGAAGTCGGAACGGCGGAGTGAGAGAGATGCGCGCGCACGCTAGGGACACGAGTAGATTTGATTCGCGAAGAAATGCCGTGACTGCGCATGCGCACACTGCACACGTTCTATTGGGCCGCTTCCTAGAATCGGATCCACCTTCGTTGATCGCGCACGCGGTTCTATTTAGTTCAATCTATGTTGTACATAGATTAGGTTAGCTGCTGTGACCTTGAAACATTTAGTGACGCGTTTTCATTGAGAGAGGAGGCAAACTGGAATCGAACCCTCTCGTCGTGGCTCTGCAGCGGACTTCGTGTCGATGTAGGTCAGGACCGCAGGCTCTTGCGACTCTGAGTCTTCCGTTTCGTGTGAATAAGATGCAAACCACTTTCTGCGATCATTTTTATTTTGTATTGCTGCTATGTTTTGTGATTTGTATTAAAAAATTCTAACATTTAAAAATTCTAAAATTTAAAAAATTATTTTTTGAAAAATAATCTTCAATTTTCCTGAATAAGCCTTATAAATAAATAAAATATTAAAGTACATATAAATAAATATATAAAATGTATAAAAATGTACATATAAAATACATATTTAAATCCCTACACACGTTCCAATAATTTAGCAATAAATATCGGCAGTCTACACCAGCTATGTAATTAAAGATCAACAATGTATTCAGCATCTTATAATTACCTTTTCATGTATCCCGTCTTTGGTCTCTGTTTTTTGCGCCTCGCAACACGAAAGAAGAAAAAAAAGAGAAGTCATGACAGTATTATCGTTTCTTCTTACTCGCACCCAAGATTTTTATTAATTTTTTGATGAGGCTACACATTACGAGCGGACAATCATTTTCGGGCGCGTTAAAGCATTCATTCGTTTCGAAATTATTTCTCCAATGATGGCAAGAATTGAAAAACTCTGGTGGTCGGTTTAATTTCCTGTAAATTACGTTGACCAATTTGAGCACCGATGCTTAATCGTTAATTTCCACCTTGTCAGTTGCGATGTACACTCACCTTAAGATAATTAAACCACTTTCTCGATGCTCAGAAATATTTACGGTGACTTTTATAAATCAACTCGCCGCGCGTAAATTGTTAATAACATAAAGCTTTACGTTAAGAAAGTAACGATAATACGCGATTGGAAATTACTTAACCTCACTTTATATTTATTACGATGGAAATTGAATTAAATATTGCGCGAAAAGTGCTTTCGATGAATGCTTCTTTACTTGCCAACAGTTAAGTGTGTTTTTAATCATTGAAATTGACTGAAAGAAAATTACAGTTCGAATACAAATTTGCCTGTATACTTTATGTTGTACTTGTGTAATACGAATAACCATCAATAATAATTCATAGTAATAATTGTTATTGTTCAATAATACTAATAATAGTAATTATTATAATTATTTATTTTATTTGATAACCAAACTCAACCATGTCAAAACTTCAATTTTCTATTTATTTATAAACTGTCACAAACAATATACACAAACTTTCAGCACGTGTTGTAGAACAGGATCGATGGGCGGAAATGACGGAACGTGATTGCAACAAGTAGTTTATTTAGATATAAACTTCGCACGTAATGCGACGACAAATGTCCGCGAACGCGACGCGTCAATGAAAACGCACTCGATTAGCATTTATGCCGTTAGATGGAGAAAAAGGCGCCAAATGCGTGTGTCGCCCCCATCGCCATTACGTAAATACTATAAAACATTAAATATAACTAACCCTCTACAATCCATTTCCAATAGGGGACATAAATTTCAAATAACTTCTGCAGACCGAGAACAGGCAAATGTAATAGAATGCAAGGACAAATCCAGAGTTATGTGTGAGAAATGTCACATTTGTGTTTCTATGTCAAAATATTCGTGATTTTCAAAGTAAGGTTATTATACGATATGTAAAAAGCTCCCGTACAAAAGTACAAAAGTGCAGTACTAAAATAATATTTTTTTAATAAAAATTTTATTTTGTGATGAAATTTTGAAGTAGATTAACGGTCACATATATTTTTTCAGCTCGTAAAAAATCGTGCAATAGAGTGCTAGTATGTACTACAGGAAATCGATTGACTTCGAGTGTACAGTCAAAGGAGCGGAAGGCAAGGATAAAGGATGGCGTTTCCTTTATCTTTGGAGAAACGTGTAAGAGGAGAAAGGAAAGGAAAGGAAAGGAAAGAATGGTAGTTCGGGAGGAATGTATTGAAAGCAGGTCCCGATGTCCTTAACCCACTCGTGGTCTTGCATCCCGCGATAACAAGCTACCTGGCAACTTCGGATAAGTGAAACTTGCATAATTGGCTGGCGCTGGTGGGACGAGGAAAGAAGTCGACCGGCAGGTAACTGCACCTGCGATGTCTCCAAGGTGCGCGCGTGTGCCGGCCGTGTGCCGTGTGCTTCCAAGCAGACAACAGGACTGCATACTCAGCTATGCTTCGAGAACATCCAATGTCTTTGCGGTCGAATGATTTGTAGATGTATTGATTGCTGAAACATACAGATGGTGGTACGTTAAATTACCGATGATGGTCATTTTTCAGCTATGGAATTTTTAGTTATAGTGGTTGAATATTTAGACTTTTAAATATATAAATGTTTAGATATTTAAATTGTGAAATTTGCAAGTGTTCAAATTTGCAAATATCCAAAATTATAATATCCAAATTCCCAGATCTCAAAATTTCCAGTTATCTAAAATTACAAATTTTGAAATTCTCAAGTCCCCAAATTAGCAAATGTCCAAATTTCTCAGTTCCCAAATTTCCAAATTCATTAATTCCCCGGGTATTTTATTATATTACTCCGTTCGAATAATTGGTATAATAAAATTAATATATCGAACGTGATCGTATTCGACGACTGCAGTAACCAATACTTTAATTTCAGGTACGATGCGTGGGTTGGTTATTACGCATACTCGAACACAAAGTCATTGGCAATGACAATGTACCGTTTGCAATATCGAACGAAATACAAACGCTACTATAAATAATCTTTTATCGTTTTCCATATGAATGCAACATCTGCGGCCGTATGATGATATTCTACCACTTGCTGTGCCTTCTATCATAAATAATATTTTATTGTTCAATAACGCTTACTACCTGTGCTTTTATTACACGTATGTATAGAGTAATGCATAAATGAGTATACTTCCTTAATTTCTGTTATATAACAGAAATGATATACAATATAATGACAAATTGGTCATAGTTAGTTTTTATATAGGTACAATTAATTGTATAGTTACAATTATTTATAGATACTATTCAGAACTATTTATTTCCACAGCAATTTTTATGGCAATAATTAATATCCACTTTTTCAGGTTATGTGACGTCTATTATTCATATGTGATCTTCAAGTATAACTACGGTCATCAGAACTTATTATGACTAATTTGCTTTTTTCATAACCCGTTTTAAGATACTTTATGCATCTCCGATTTCTGAAGCACTTCATGCTGTGACACTTTCGACACGTTGCGTGACGATGCACGTAAATGTGAGAATGAATGTCCCACGATTCGACCACAAACTTTCCTGCCATTTGTAGAGGATGCACGAAATCTTTCTCTTTGCATCGGTTCGTTTCAATCTGAACCGGAAGGAACATGTCAACTTGTCAAAAGAATGTCATACGGACGTGAATTATTCGTTGTGAAATCCTCGGAAAGAGTTATTGACAAATTTACGAATTTTGTATCAGAAAAATTATTTCGTGCCACTGTGCAGTGCAATAAATTCATACAATTGACATAATCAGTAGTGGGATACTTTGTATCTTCGATCTTCGCAGTATTAATATTTATGCATATATTCGCCCGAATCGTATCTTCATCAACTTGTCAATCAAACACCAAATTATTAATTCACCTTTCGCACAATTTATCATTAATTATGCATCAAATGGCCAACAACCCAGTTCAACGATTGCCGCTATCTAAATAAACAAAACAAAAAGAACATTGCACACATGTATATTAACACTGCAATAAAAAAAGTAATTATCTTTTTCTGTCATACATCGTATCAATTTCACTGATAATCAATTACTTTGTGTCGCCGATCATCAAGATATTAACATCCGCATTTACTCATGCCAATTCTATCTTCATCGGCATGCCAATCAAACAGCAAATTATTAATTCACAGCCTCCACAAAATATCGTATATCATGCTAATTAACCAAACCGAGGAGCAAGGTATTATCGAAACAAATAACGACAGCAAAATAGTTTGTCTTTCAGAGGAAACGTATACTGGTGTTCATAATTTTAAATGATTTAAATGACGTGGCGGGAGAATTCAAATCAATCTACTTGTATGATGGATTATTATAATAAAATGATAGAACAAATATTCTTGGCGATTTCATACGATTACTAACATTTAATCAATTTTACACAAAATATGTTGAAAAGATTAAAATAAAATAAAATGACCTTTCTCCTTACATTTTTCTCAGCTTTCTTAGACCCCACAAAATATCCCCTTGCATAAAGTGAACCCATAAAACTGTTGCATTTAAATAACCAAAAATAAAAGTGTAAGCAGTTTCTACATCGAATAAACGATTGCTGGATCCTGACATGAAATCAAGGTATAATTGCTGCGAATATTCAAAGATCGTTCGATTTTCGTCTCTCGTTATTTAGATCCCCAAATTACGATATCGTATTACGTTGATAAGTTTCCACTGCAATTTCTCGCTAATATAGGCAGGATACAATGTATCGGCGAGGTAATTAAATTAAATGATAAAGAGTTTCGATGGTGGTTGACGTCGCGAGCGCAAGCTGCTCCGTGATAATTGCTCCTACTCGTTAATTATTCCTTTTACTGCTGATCCTCACCCCTCAAGCTGCACTCGCTATTAGGTATTCTCCCTTGCACCTGCATTTTAAGCACCGTTTCGTAACGATCCCAGGATCTCGACGGGAGATTAAAAGCTTTCGCTCGGGACAAATCTCGATGGTGTACCGTTCGGAACGATTAATAATTATCGCACGAAACGGAACAGCTTGTACGTACACAACCGTTCATAAATACGAGGACATCTTTTAGACATTTCGCATAAAATAGCCACGCTATATAATGCATTTTTTAGACCTTTTTGAAAATGATGCGAACGGGACATTAACTAACGGGACATTAACTAACGGGAAATTAACTAGGTTATTATTTATTCTATGGATCTTCGACGAGTACTTACTTTTAGGTTAACAATGTACAAATACAACAATAATTAAATAAGGAATATTAAAATATTTGAAAATTTTGTAATTTTTTCACGAATATTAATTTAATGTGAGGTTATTTTAACTACACCTATCAATTAAAAAATATTTACAGTCATAGACATATATTTGTGTCAGGAAGATAAGAAGATAGTTGTCGAACTCGCACGTCCGAGTTCAACGTCCGTCGAACGTTAAAACGGCCCAGGAAGAAAGAAAAATTCATCTTCGTCCTTTCGACTGTGCCAACTTCAATCGAATAACGTTTCTGTTACACCTGCATCGCGGAGTGAACGGCAGAAAAAGTAGGTGTGCAGAAGGCAATTAATGAGTAAGCGTAATTATTGGTGGATGGACAGATCGGGGCTGACATCGTGATTGCGTGGTTCGCGTGTTGCGACTGCTTCCCGTTACCTTCGGGCTATTCGGAAATCATTCGACATCTTGTGGACTCATTTCTACACGTGTCACACGTAATTTCTTCATTTTCAATCATCATACTTTCCTATGCTTCACCGCACTTTTATATACACGAGTACTCACCAACTCACTTCCTCTAATGAATTTTTGTAAGTCTTGCAAAGAATTAGGTAATAAGAACTTCGTAAGTCTTGTAACGTATACTAATTCGTTTATTTATACGTTTATTTAGGGGATAGTTTTTGTGTAAATTTTTTGCATGCAACAATGTATAGCTGGTGATTCAAGGGAGTGGCCAGACAGGAAAAGTAAAAGTATTACGTTCAAGGATTGTTAATGGACTCTGAACAGGTTCAGAATGTTTTTTCTTTGCAACAGTGTGGCACATGTGTTAAGGCATGAGTGATGAATGAAGAGATCAAGGTTAATTGCGTGACTTGTCAAGTTGGATGAGTAGTTAGGTGAGCACTTGCGAGAAAGTTTATGTAGGGAGTGAGACACCTAGTGGTGAAATTGTGAAGTACTGCACAAAGGTGGTAAATTTATGATTTATGATGATGTGGTGAGATAGTGAGATGTAGTGAGTGCCATTTAGTTTTTATCAAATTTCGTGACTTTTTCAATTTGGGAATTTGGGGATTTAGAATGGGAATTTAAGAAATTGGGAATTTAGGACATTGGGAATTTAGGAAATTGGGAATTATAAAATTGGTAATTTAGAAATTTGAGAATTAGAAAACCCGGTGATTTGACAATTTGAAAATTTGGGAAATATAACTTACACATGCATCTATATTTGTGAACAGAAAAATTTAACTAAACTTGCTGACAAAACTATTATACCCATGATCATCTCTACCAACAAACGGGTGAAACACTAATGGCTTCCCCGTGAATGCCACACCATTCATCCCCAAACAGCATACCTAAAATCTAACGGCTCAAGGGGTGTTCCAATTTCCCCCAATCAAAATTGTGCCTCGACTGAAAGGGGGAGCTTTCTTAATGGGTGAAGAAGTTGCAGACAAATAATTCCGAATGCGTAAGTATAATTCTAGTAATCACGATTAAAAGTTCGACTTATTTTACATCGGCTTATACGCTTATCACGATCGAGTGACCAGGTTGGTCCAACATCTGGTACCAGCATCTAATTCATTAAAGTTGCATTTTTGTCAGGTCAAGCGGGCACGTGCACGAAGGATGCGTCCAAGGATGCACCGAGCGGAACGCGCAGCCGACTTCCCTTCCTCTTCGCCGGTAAGCGGATCGTCCATTGGCGTATCACCTGCCTTTCCGTTCGTTGGCTCGCGATTACCGGATTTTGATTCGGCCGCCAAATGTCGGGGCTCGCGTTGCCACATATCGAATGTCGAAATCGCTGCTACACGAGGACCGTTATCGTCGAGTTCTGCTCCTCTGATCACCGCGATTATCTGCCGGCGGAATCTGCGTCCTCTTTCGGATGGTGTAGAAACTGGGCGTTGACGCGGTAATTTCGGGTTAGGAATTTGCTTTTACGTCGGACCGTCGGGGAATCTTATGTTCGTTATATTGCATGATACGGGATTGAGATTCCGGGTGGAATCTTTATGCTCGTGGTTAGCCAGATTCCGAGGGCGATACAAGCGGTCATTTGTAGAGATCAGGGTAAATCGGATGTTAAGAAATGGTGTTACAAGATGTGTTTTAACGAGAGAAAGTTCTGGGGAATATTAGATTTTTGGAGAAATATTTCATCGTTTTCTTTGGGGTAAAATAAGAATGTTGCATTTTTACACAACTATACTAGAATATATTATTAGATTATTATACTGTTTTACTACTATATAATTATACCAGTATATTAATGTAGAAATTTTATTATTTTCCTCCTGTATAACTATACTAATATATTACAAAACTATTACATCATTATACTACAATACAACTGTACTACTATTCTACTATACTACAACAATTACAAAAACGAATTTAACAATTTTCAAAGTGCACTGGAGGACGAGACCAAGTTATTTTCGGGGTCGTTGAACAAAATGGCGCCAACTACGCCAATGATGGACAGCACGTGACTACGAGGCACGCGCCGGCACGCGCCACATTTATCACAGAAAGCACGCGCCTTTCTTCCCCTCGCGTTCTCTCTTCCTTCCTCTTCCTGCCATCCCCACTATTTTCTCTCCCCTCCGTTTCCTTATTCCCTTTCACGTCCTCCTCTCCCCCCCTCCACACGCCACCCTTTTTTTCACCAAGTCCTCGCTATCTCCTTTCATCTCTCCTCGGAGGTTATGTTCCTCCCGTTCCGAAATCTCCAATTTCTCTTGTCAGTCCTTTCTTCTCGTCCTCTTCCATCGCCGCTTCCCTATCGTTTTCACTCGCGATCGTTATCTCCCGAATGATTTTTCAATCGAACCATCAAGTTTCTTTCTCCCGGTGATAAATGTTCGTCGTTCTTGCGACGGCGAAAATTTCGAGGCTCGAGAAGATGGCGAGAAGCCGGCCGCCGATCATTTGTTAACCCCATTGACGTGCCACTACGGTTACATTGTTTTTTCGCGGAATTAAAAAGTACGGGATTATTGATGATGCCGTGACCCGTAAAGGTCGTGCGGTTTTTCGTCCGGTAACGCAGGAGCAATATATATTTTTTTGTGGATATAGGTCTAGGGATGTAGGGATATAGAGGTATAAGGATTTGGGAATATAGGGATTTAAGGATGTAGAGATTTAGGGATTTAGAAATTTAGAATTTATTATCTCCCCAGTCCAAACATATCTCTACATTTACCAGCAGATAATTCAACCTGCGTACAAGAAGATCAGTGCACGCTGTTTGTCCGCATCGAATCACGAGGCGAAAAAGTGAGTCGTCAATAATGGCGGAATCGTGTTCGTCCGATAGCATCAAGCCCGAAGAGAAACATGGCCGACGATTCGTCATTGTAACGAGGTGTCGGGTCAGTTCAAGAGTTCTCGAAAAAAGAAAGAGCATCGTGCAAGGTGGTAGGGGCAGGCAGTCAGTTTGCGAGGGTATTTTTCAGTCTCGCGTACTATCGTTGGAAGCATCCAAAAATCCTGGCCCGGACGTCCCATGCATTATTCAGAAGGCGCATGTTCCTCATTCCACGTGTTTACGTATGTAGTACACAGGGCACGCGTGTGTGGACGGACGGGGCACAGTGCAGTCGACGTCACTCGGGGAGAAGATGCGAAACGCGGGGCACGCGTCCGTCCACGAACACGAACGGACACACACGAACGCGTAAGCACAAGTAACAGAGACACCAGACGGACAGCTGCGCCTCTGATCGTGCAACCACGCGCTACACCCGCGCATCGTGAAGCCACGGTGGCTTCGCGGGCAACTCTGCCCACGGAGATTAAACGACCGGGCCGTCTTCGCCACGAAACGGATAGTGGCGGACAAAAGAAGGTTCTAAACAACTGTTTGCATATTAGGAAGATGATACAGTCGAATTCGGAAAAATGAGAATGTGACTTTAGCGCCATCTGTTTTTCAAGGAAAGCAATAAACTAAAATGATTTAGTGAATTATAAACATTTGAGAGGTTATCATTTTTTAACTTAACTAGGTTAATTTGACTAGGTTTATACGGTTTTGTCAAAATTATTAACTTTCACTGGAATCCTCGTATAAATCAATTTAGATTTGTTTATATAAATTTATGAATTTATAGACTTTTGTATATTCAAGGTTGCGATCTTTAACCTACGGTTAATGTTTCGGTAGTTGGGGCGGTGGAAGGCGATGGGGGCGCAACAGTGTTTTACGGTTGGTTTCCTTTGTGAATCGTGGTGCTTCATTTAATCACCCTGCAGGGGATGAGCGCACACGTTCACCAGCCCCTCGGCATCGAACTAGGTGTCCGTGCCGTGACACCGGCTAGAAACAGCTGCTGTCGTCGAGTTAAGTGCTTTCCACTCGAAACACCACGATTTCGAATCGATTTTCGACGTGTGGGATAACGGAGAAAGCGGTGGATTCAGCCATTTTGATTTTAATTATACCTTACACTCGGTCATTTGGGTATTGGGACTATTTGGGAGGTTTGGAGATTGTGAGGGATTTAGGAAATTTAGGAAATTTGAAGAATGTAGGGGGTTTGAGAAATATAGGGAATTTTAAGAATGTGAGGGATTAAGGAAATCTAGGGAATTTAGGGATTTGACAATTTATATAATTTGAAAAATAATTGTGTTTCATTTTATTGTTTATTTATTAGAAACTAAATATACAACATGTACGTAAATAAACGATAAAATTTTTAAAGTATGCAAGCTGAATAATGTCAGAAGTCTCCATCTTTTTTATTGGCCGCAGGCGTGTAAGCACATAAAGCTGCCATCGCAATTGCTGCTGTGAGCGACATAATCGCTTTCCCACCTCGGAAATTATTCATTAGGCGCTTTATGGTTGCTCGCGAGTTGTAGAAACGTTTAATCGTCTCCTTATTTCGCGATATCGAACCACATTTATTGCCGTTCGTAACCAGGGCCGGCGATATCGATAATGTAACAGAGACGTTTACAAAATTTGGAATTTTGAAATTTTAAAGAATTGAAAATTTGGAACTGAAAAGTTGAGAGTTTGGAAATTTAAGAAATTTGAAAAATAAAATCTTGAAAATTCGGAATTTGAAAATATATAAATTCTAATATTTGAAAATTTGGAATTTGGAAATATGCAAATTCTAATATTTGAAAATTTAAAATATTAAAAATTAAGAATTTGTAAAAGTAGAAACTTAAAAATTTTCAAATTTGAAATTAAAAATTATAGGATTGTGGGTTAAATTGCACAGGGCGACAAAGCTGATAGGACCGGACCTGTTCGCAACGTCAGGGTCAAACGGCTGCAGGCTCGTACTGCGGAGGATGATTTGTATCCGCTCGTAAACCCGTGAGACTCGGCCAAACATTTCACACCTGTTCTTTAATCAACGTTAACAGAAATATTCTTTAGCGATCTGAGCTTGTGGAATAAAATTCCAGGTGGAAAGAACGGTTAGCTCCTCTTCTCTTGTTCCTTCTATATGTTCCAATATATGTACATATACTGGGATGTCTTCAAATCTTTTGGTAGAGGGATACATTTTACCAGAATGCGTTATAAGTAGTCAATTTAAAAAATACGAAAGGTATTTGTGCATTAAATACACTGAGTACGCTAAGTACAGTAAATACATTAAATAGCCTAAGTTCATCAAGTACATTAAATAGATGACAATATCATTTACAATATTTACCTTTCGACTCCCCTATAATTTCACGAGTTCTCTAACCCAACAGGTAGCGAGGTTAAAAAGGAACGGTTGGAAAATCCCGGAAGAAGAGGATCGTACGGTTGACGGAAGAACGATTTGGAAGGCACGCGATGGGCACACGCCAGAAAGAGGGAGAGGCGTGGAGGAAAAGGTAGAAGAGGAGGTGGGTCCTATTCCAGGGCCCGTATGTCGCGCGCGTGCACAGGGGGCAGGGGGCCAAGGGCTCCGGGGGCAGTGTGCCGACGTTTCGTTGGATCGAGAGTGGTCGGTGTCATCTGGCAAGCAGACCCACTCGAAAACACACGGCTGTTTTGTCTCCTTCTCTGCCTGTGTGTGCTTACACTTAATACGTGCAACTCCGTATAACGGTCGAATCCGCCGATTCGCCAGAACTTTCCTTTCATCCAGCCGAATTTCTCGGAAACGATCGAACCCGATCGTTTAATCTCTTCGGTTTTTAAATCGTTGCTCCTTGTTCGAGGAGAAAATTCGGTTCGCTGTCCTTGATTTATCCCTTTGTTGCATTATTTGTTAAATATGTGTGAACTGTTATTTTGGAATTAATGAAATTATTTTGTTGTAAATGTGATATATAAAAATATATGATATTCTTGTATTTTATTGTATGTACATATATCATTCAAATTTTATAGTTAATCAAATTATTGTGTTCCAAAGATCCAAATTTTCAAGTACTCAAATTCCCAAAATCCTCACTCCCAAATATACAAATTCCCCAAAATTCCAAATCCCCAACTTTATATTACCCTTTTGAATCACCCTAAAAACAGGTCACTCAGTATATTCCATAATTGGTAGCAAAAACGGTCATGTTGTATCTCATCAGCTGTACGCGTAAAGTCGGGCAACGGCGTTGATCTTGGCAACTGTACCGTCGGACCGTAAGATCCGCTTCGATGATTTCGAGCGGTTAATCAGGTGAGCGTGCACGTGCTGTGGACAGGGACGCGACTTGTTCCTTTTTAATTGAAACCAATGGACGGAAAAAGCTTGATCGGTCACGATGCGTACGCTGCGAAATCGAAACGAATTTTGGTGGCAAACGGGACTCGTTCATACGCAGTACAGGCTGCGTCACGTAACTGGGACAATTTATATTGCAAATTCACTGACAGGCAAAAGATAACTGCCTGATATCATAATCACTAATTTTTCTACAGCTGATTCCACATGAACACAATAACACAACCAAAATGCAAATGTACCTTCTAAATGGAGCTGTACATTTTTTTTACTCGTATCGACGCTAACATTCTGCACAAGAGGTTAAGTTACAATATACCTTAACCTTCTGTTAATATATCTCATGTTTTCGATAAGTCACTTACTTGATCAAAAATGTTCAGACGTTCTTTCACATAGCACTTTGCACATTTCTTTGTTTTTCGTAACGAAATTAAAGTGGTTACGGTTTGCGTTCGAACGGCGCAGTTTAATTCTTTCGTGTCTGTAGAAACAAATGGACGATCGCGATTTATCTTCGAGGTAATCCATGGAAGAAAATCGAGAAGATCGAGGTCGAGTAGCCATGGTGTTTATAGGACTACGAAGGTCCGAGATAAACCAGACTGAACGATTATCACTCAATAACAGGAATTATTATACAAAACCACCACGTGCTTCCGCGAGACTTGCTATCGACGCCATTAACATACGCGATGCTCACGCCACTCGATCGACCGAACATATCGATCGACCACGCACAACGTTCACGTTCATTACAACAGTGTTTCTACGCGTTCGAAACCGTCATAACCACCATAGATAATCACAGTGCGTGCATCATGAGCAACAGCATATCTTTCACGAAATGTTCAACTCGTCAAAAGCTAAAGGGTACTTTAGACGATGGAAATAGACTACTTCACGGAAATAAATTCGTGTTATTTCTACCGTTTAACGATAATTAACTGGTATTAAATTTCATGCGCTTTAATATTTGTAGCACAAAATAGTACTTGGCGCATGCGCACGCAGCTTCTACTACCGCCATATTGGTTTTTTAGATTTTTGACACGCATAATGTTTTTTAAACAATGTATCTAAACTTTTCCACACAGAATGCTCCAAATCGACACAAGTAAGAACAAATATGCAATTCCGTTTAAAAAGTGCATTTGCATTTTCTGAGGGCATCATTGTGTTCACGAGAGAAATGAAGTGGTAGAAAAATAGATATTATTCCGTTCAATTTTTTTCTACATTTTAGTGCAATTCGTCCCAATTATATGATACGTCCTGTACATAAACACGGCCGGCTATATAAGGAAACGGAGGCCACGGCGGAACGAAACAAGACATCAGCGTAACCAAGGATCTTTGTTTAACGAATTAACACACGCTACATTTTTGGTATGTGCTTATAAAACACTCGATTTAAATTACCGGTACGGTGCTTGTCACTACTTGTTTCAGCTACTGGATTTCACCTGCGCAAAATTTTATGGTCGTCATTAACGAGCTCTCCTTTCAATCACTATCTATGCGGACAGGTGTAAGGAAATTAAATCATATCAACAGAAAAAAATAATTTAAGTCGAGAAAAACATTAATAGGAGAATAGTTTTAGTGTTATTGGGTTAGAGAAATTTGGGAATTTTTGGGAATTTAAAAATTTGTGAATTTGGTGATTTATTGCATTTCATCTAATTAAATTAAACCTATATAATTAAATGAAACTAGAATAGATCTTGACCATACTTTAAAATATAATTTTGTTGGAAACCAAGAAATCACCTACTGGTTTTTTCAAACACCCGTTATATGAATCGACTGCTATCGCAGAAGCTACTCGATCATAATTAGTGTGGATCGTGTATACGATAAAACACATGAAACATTGATCACCATTAATCAAATTTCTCATCGACATTTACAAGCCACAAAATGACGGACCCGCTTACTCGTATTTCGTAAATTATAGGACCATGTAAACCTAAAAACGTTCGATAAGTACAAAAACATATGTATATCAATCAAAATTAATTGTACTCACTCTCAAATTTTTATTCCCAAATTTACAGATTTCCAAGTTTATATAACCTCGAAACTTTCGTTCCAATAAAAATTGAAAAAGCTATTCCATTTATCAAAATTAATAAGTAAACAAAATTTGTAGGAACTAACTTTCCTACTGCAAAAATGAACAGACAGTTGCATAGAATTTTTTTTTAGGGCGCAAGAATCGTTAACCTTACATTGGCAAGACTGTACAAGGCACCGGTTATCATATAATAAGGACCAGTTTTTCATCGGCGTGAATTGGCCTGTGTTTTCCGTAAAAGAAATACCATTATAACCGTGTTTCGTACGTCTTAATTGGATGAGATGGTTCTTGAATTCGGATAACGAACTGGTTGATCGTTAAAAGTCCCTGAACAGCTTGACTTTTCTTCTGCGTTTCCTTTCGTTTACGTAACATCCCTTGAGGTTTACAAACCTCGATTCGGCGAATCTTCGACAATTTTGATAAACCTAAATTTATAAACCTAGCAACTGCAAAAGTACAATACTGTAAATTTCTAAATCTCACTTATCAAGAAAATATCAACAACCATTCCAATTTCCCAAAATCGAATTATCCCTATAACCTCCTACACACATCACATGTACAAAGTTCACATTCGCCTTACACTTCACACCGATAATCGTCAGCGAGGTATCATACATAACCATAAAAAAAGAAATCGAACGTTAGATGAGAACGATGCGATTTTTCCGAGGGTTAGGTTAAGTGGCGTACGAAGAGACACGTAGTCACGGGGACATATGCATCTAGGTCGACGTATATATACGGCAGATCGCAATCTGTTGGCCCTGAAACGGTGCAGGAAAACCACTCATTAGAAATCGAGGCAGCGAGTGGTAGCGTCTCATTAACGAACCCTCGATCGAAACGGCACGGATATATGCTCGTGCCTGGAAAAGAAGAACTGAATGGTCAGGTGCAACCTGAAAGCGCATGCGTGCAGTTGGCTACGTAATCGTTCTCTCGTCTTCTACCTCTCTCGGTCTCATGGAAACAACATTAATAACCTCTTTGTCCGTCTGCCTTCTTTCCACGGCTTATCGCGAACGTATCTTCCGGGGAAAGCTCCCGGTTGCTCTTTGCCATCAACCGCTCGACAAATTAATCGCTCGAAATGAGAATTTTAACGCGTTACATCTTCGTCGAGATAATTACTGCGGATGTTTCGCGGAACGAATAGAAACTTAGAACTGTGGATACACGTTTATTGTAAGGTAATAGATTTATGGTTTATGGTCGACGTAGAATAATTCAAGTATTGCTACTGGGTTCGCTCATGCGCACAAAGCCTCTAATACTGCTGTCGCCATATTGGTTTTTTAGGTTAGAATTACTAATTTGGAGATTTGGACATTGCGAATTTAGGCTTTTGGGAATTTGAGAATTTAGGAATTTTTGAGTTTTGGGGACTTAGAAATTTAAAAATTTAGGAATTTAGGAATTTAGGATTTTGGGAATTTTGAAATTTATAAAATTACAAATTGAGCAATTAAAAAATGTTGAAGTTTTAAAGTATCTCCTTGTAAAACGATAAAACCTTTGGTCGACCCAATACGTATACGCAGAGGGTGAACGTTACAACGCAAGCTATACAAGACCTGTCTACGCATTTACTAAATGACCGTAGCAAGTCGATCTTTGCAATTCTACACGACTTCATTGAAGAAAACGAGCTGGGACTTTTACGACTTCATTCACAGTCTGCGGATCCTTTGAACGGCCCAAGTGCAGACGGAAGTACCAGCTCTTTTCTTACACCCCTCGTTTAACCCTGAAGCGGTTACCATTTTTACACTCCGACGATTACACCTTCGAACGTTCAATTGTAAACGGATAACGAGGATGTAATTTCACTCTGTGAATTGCATCGAAACCCTTTCACTCCTCATCTTTCTTTAATTACTCTGATATTAAGTGCCTCACAAACGATATTCCCGATCGGTCATCATCTTTCCTTTACCATTATTCGATGCTGAAATACAAGTGCCAGTGAAAGTATATCTTTGATTAATTATATTTAAAATTATATATACTTTTTAATTATTGGATATAATTATTTTTATTTAAATACTTCGTATGTATCCGAATTAACTTCGTGAAGTATAGGGTCGCGAAGTGTATGGACAGCTTCGGGAAGGATCGGCAGTGTCCGGAGATGTTCGGACAGAGATCGACAGTCGACCCGAGATCATTATACGGGACGTATAGAAATTCGCCGTAAAGTACACTTTTATACTTTTATTGTTAATATATACTAAAATATATTGTTGGTATAGTTAATGTATGTGTCCCCAAACACCTCACTAACACTTCTTTTATGCAAAACAAACGTAGGTATAGTACCGTGTCCGAATATTAACGTAACTGTATTTCTAAGGTTAGACAAATGTGAAGAAGCAGACCGCGGCAGAATTTTCTTCGTTCGAAGATTCGAAGTCAAGAATTGCAGGTTCTTAATAAAAAGGAATGCAGAGGGGCCATTAACTAAAAGATCAGCTGTTCTTCGGGATACTTCCTGAACGGTCGAGCAGAAGGAGCCCGCCCCTTTAAATCTCTGTGCAGGACCGTAAAAGATTGGAAGATGCCACGGTCGTTCGACTGTGCCCATTAAAACTTTAAGCATTTATGCTTCACCGTTATGAAATTCCTGTGAACCATTCGTCGATCTTTTCTTCCTTTTTTTTTCTTTCCATCTGAATAACGCTCTACATTTTGCTTACACCAGATTCGTGTAACATGTTGCCGTATTTATTTTTGTTCATCAAATTTCACCCTGCAGATCTTGGTTTTGAGTGTAGTTTATGTTTTGTTGGAGATGTAGAGTGGTACGTGTTATTAAACTTTTAATTTATTTAGATAGTAAACTAGTAAGTAATATTGTACATAACTTACTTACTTTTTCATACATTTCACTGCCATTTGATAAGAACTAGCACATCATTTATACACTATCTTATCAATTTAATTTTAAAAAACATATTCAATTATAAAATATGATGACTGTAATTATGTGTTTCACATTGCAAGAAAGTAATTGAAGAATCCATTTTGCAACAATAAATTACCTCAAAATCGACGACTCGTTTAACGGGAATTCGACAATTCATTTCAACAACCAACCAGGAATTAAGGATCATTTATTTCAACTGAATGATACTATTTAAAAATGATAAAGGATACGTTAAATACAGTTGAATTCCAGCTGCGTTCTTTGCACTGCATTTTTTGGTTACACGAGTACAAAGTGTCACTGTAAATCTTGTTTCTCATCGTGACGAAGATCGTGAGATTATAAAACAGACGAATCGATTATACGGGTTGCATTGTATTAATATAATCTTCATTAAGTAATTATGTATCCAAATTAACTTCGTGAAGTATAGGGTCGCGAAGTGTATGGATAACTTCGAGAAGGGTCGGCAGTGTCCGGAGATGTTCGGACAGAAATCGACAGTCGACGCGAGATCGCTATACGGGACATGTGTGTATTTGCGATAGAGTACACACATGCCGTGAACGATGTAATGATATTTATACTTTTGTTATCAATATGTACACTTAAATATATAGATTCTTGATATAGTTAATGTTTCCTCAACCACCTCATTAACAACACTCCTTTTATGCAAAACAACAAACGCACGAAAACTGTGTCCGAAAATTAATGCGAATAACTACACCATCCGACAGAGGGATTCTAGTCGAATAACAATGGCGATGTCTAAATACGTCATCTAAATCATTTTTCACTGTCGTCTAATTCGTAAACAATATAAACACTGCATAAAGTCAGTAGAGCATAAAATTCGTGACAAGAAGAAGATTAGTGATAAATCGGGTAATTTCGTTTCTCTTCCACGCTGTTCGGATAATCACGACGAAGGAATAGGCTTCTATGGTCGGAATGTAAAAGTGCAGTCGAAAAGAGGTTATTATTCCATCGACGAAAAAGAAGAAAAAGATTTGGTAAGGTCGCCAGCATGAAAAGCCACGCGTATCGCGAAGGGCAAAGCCGGAGGAGGGTCTCGGACTGGTTTGGTAATTGAATGTACCGAGGTGTATGATTTCGTCGATTTATCCCCGAGGCGCGAGCGAGCCGCGGCTAATTTAAACTAAATGCCCGGCCGGTAAACAACCCGTCTTGATCAATTTCCTTGATTTAAGCCTCGTCGGCATTTCCAAAGCGTCCTCTCGCTGCTCTCTGTACTTTCGTGTCGTTAAAGCGAACTAATTAAATAGCATCGCGGCCGGCCACCGTTCGCGATTCTTTCTCCGCTAAAGCGTCGTGAAAAAACGAACACGACCCACTGTATACTTAGCCACGGTTATTGTGTGCCTAATTATCATCTTACGCGACGATTAACCATCAACCTTTCTTGCCCCGACAATAATCGAGCCTCGATATAATAAATCTACCGAACGGCGGGGCAGCTTGTTATCAAAATCTATTATGCTTTCCGTAATTCTACCGTACACTCGTTTCATTTTAATTGCGATACGGGCCACTGGAACGATTACGCGAAACCATCATCGTTACCGATCGATTATTATACTTCGGCTGTTTCGTTGTCCGAGTGATTTTATTTCGTTTCTTTCATTCTTTTTTTGTGGTTCGTTGTTCGGACGTGTAGTGGTTAATGATGGTGGTCGATGGAGCATCTCGGTTTAATTATCTCGGCAATTTTTTATGCGGATATTTGATTGAGGTTTTTTGGGTGTTTGAAATGCGGTTTATAGCACGCTTCGGTGTGAATATCCGCAGATTTTTATTGCAGACCGTTTAAATTGCTGTGTGTGTATCATACATGTCTGGTAAGTTGTCACGTGAACGGATAAGATATGCGTTTTTTATGGCTGCCTATTTGTTGGACGCCATTTTGTTTTGTATTAGATTATTGTGTGTATAATGTGTATAATGAATTTAAGAAAATTTAAGAATTAAAGAAATTTTTTAATTTGAAAATCTGTAAATACAATAATTTAAAAACACGTTTCACTCGAATTTGCAACTCAACCCACGGCAGTAAAAATATAAAGAGTACAAAACCCACGTACCATTAAAGCCGAATAAGTGAAATGAAACAGGAATTGATTTCACTGAGCTCCTTCAGTAATAACCAAAAGCTCAATCAATGACAATAAAGAATAAGCAAAATATATGTGTTCAGTTATGGAAATTTCGTTGAGTATATACGAGGACTGTCCCAACATACAAGAGACAACGGACGAAATTGTCGGATCGAAGAGAAAAACCGGAATCAGTCTGATCAAGAAATCGAAGGAGATTCAAGGTGAAAGGATCGATAAATACATCGGTTCGACGGAAAGCAAGACAAAATGCCCACGGAATATTAATTCGTGAAACGCCGCCAGTATCGGCGCGGCGAGCACTTTAATGGGCCGTGACGAGAGGGGCGCGGGCAACGGGGCAACGTTTCACGCTCATCGCTGTATACCACGCAACCGCATAAATTTCCATGCGTTCGTGTATCAGGAACGCGTAATATCCAGGTGATTTTCAAAGAATTATTAACTGCAGATGCGAATGGAAGAAAGTGTCGCAGATCAAATTTGGCCCCCATTAAAGGAACACGAATCCCCTTCACGACCGGGACTTTTCTCTTTTCAACCTTTCTTTGTCGAACTAGGTCGTACGCTTTCGATTGTGATTATTAGACTGCTCATATTTATCCATTTATCGTGTATCGGAAAATGTTAATAAAGTCCTGCAAGATAAGGTTATTATTAAATTCACGAAATCCAGAATATTTTAGAAATGAAAAAATATTGCGCATCCGGTAATAAAGTAATTTAAAAATATAGATTTTTTACATACGTCGCACGTGAGCGTACAACCGCGGCACATATGTCGCCAACAATTAGTCGTCGATTTCTAAAGACGTTAGTCAAGCCCATCAAAATAATTCTCACGTTTCGATACACGCCATTTCTTGATCTCATCATCGGGAAATAAGGCTTCGATACGCGACTCGATTTCCTATCAGACGGCAAACTGTTATTGTTTGCGCACACGCTCCACGTTTATTATGCAAACAAGCGCATTAATAATGTTGCAGAGAAGCCGCGAAGTGCAACAGGCGGACGGCAATTTTCTTTGTCGAGCCACGTGCCAGACTTTGAGTTACGAAACCGTAGCCTGTGACACAAAAATACATTACTGTATTGCCAGTATTCCTTCGACCCTTACGTAACTGTCGCGTGGAACTTTTACGCGTGCATGCTTCTCTTATTCTTCGACGAGTGTCATCGTTTCCTTTCTGAAAATCGTTTCACTTTCCCCGTTCCAACGATTCGTGCGCCTCCGGGCCGGCCGGATATGAACCTTCTCGTCAAACTCGTGACACTTGTTACACAGCACATACATTTTACTCACGATGTACTGTTTCCATACAGAAAACTGCACGGCGAAAGATGTAATGGTCCTGGAGTCATCTACGTTCATTCTAATACGACAATTTTTATCCAATACATACACTCAACAGAGGGAATCAACTCGATTAACAATATCGACGTTTAACTGCGCCATCTAAATCATTTTTCCTCTAAATCGCAAACAATATAAACGCTGCATAAAGTCAAGGAGTATAACATTCGAGACGGGTAGTAATAAAACGGATAACTTCATTGCACTTCGGCGCTCTTCAGATAATTGCACAACGTCCGACATGGAAATAGACTTCTATCGAAATGCAGTCGAAAAGAATGATTGAGGTTATCACGAAATGGACGTATGTATTAATGGATTACAGGTTAATGGATGTATAAATGAATTACAGGTTAATATCCTAAATTATAGATGACTGAATGAAAATAAGAGACTTGTGAAAAATGGTATGTATTTTAAAAGGCAAAGTTTCTAAATTTATTTTGAATAATGTACGAGTACATAATCTAAGCTTTATTTATAATTATTTTAATATTTTAGTAGATTGGAAAGTATTCTACCATGCATATGAAAGGCTTGAACGACAAATTTTGAAACATTGGTTATAATGAACGTTTCATATAGGTATAGCATTGTAAATTATTATACCTAAATATTACATATTATTATTATATCTAAATATTATTATTACATCTTATTATTATATTCAAATATTATATATTATACATATATTTAAAAGTATTATATTCCTTGTCAACTTATAGGTTAACATTTGATATGAATGAATAAACAGTTCTCAAGACAAAATGGCGGACGTTTCTCGTGAAATATCTTCGTGATACGAATAAAGAGAATGCATATTAAGAAAGGAAGAAACGTGGAAGCAGAAGAAACAGCCGTTAGCGTGTGTTTTTGGGATTAACTGGTCAAGTTACTCTTTTTCTCGACAAGATTAGCATGGTGCCGGCATGAAGGATTCATAATCCTCTTTTACCGCCTTTGTTCTTCAGCACCCGCGTTACTTTTCGCCAGCAACCAACGAACTCGGCTGCACAAAAAATTAGTACACGTTTTAAAAACCATTTGCGTTTAACAAACCACCCGCTGTTAACATGTGTACGCATCGTCTCTCATTAATCAACTATAACGTACTGTTTTAATCATTTTAGCGAGTTCTTTTATTCTTCGACGGGTTCTCGAAACTTACTTTCAGGGTGAGTGTATGCTTTACATCTCCGTGCAAAAAGGTGGCAATTAAAGATTCGTATCTTGATAAAGTTAAATTATAAGGAACGGATATAACTTTTTGTGGATTTTATTATTTCGATACGTGTAAAGTATGCTTTTAATTAAAGAGTAAGGTATTACTAATTGCAAGATGTAGGGAAAATATTTTTGTATTTGTTTCAGAAACATCACATCCTTAACCATTCATCGGATTTCTTTGGATGACTTTTATAACTTCAGAAAACAGATAAATGATTTTGTCTTACAACCATTAAAAATAAGATGAAATTCATCTTACAATAATTACATACATTAAAGACGGTTAATTTGAACATTTAAATGGCCTCCAACATTGCATCCTCCCTAACTTGAAAAAAGGGTTAAAACATCAGAACATGTAAACAGGTTTACCCAATATACCGACAACGTATCAGAAACTTCATGAAAGGTGCAAAAAATGAAGATGATTGTTTTTGCTTCTAAGAGGTTCAATTAGCTCCGGCCGCAAGTTCGATCAACAGGCTATCCTTACACGACCGCAAGGAATGATTCAAACACTTTTTGGACCATGGTAAGAAAAAAAAAACGGTGAACAAGCGTCAAGATCAGGTTTCATCGAGATCGGGTCCAGATTACAGCGACAAACCGCAGAAAACCTCCGCAAATGTTGCATTGCTGCTCAATGAACGGGATGTTGCGCGAAAACGTGCGACTACGTGCACGAACAGATGTTTCCCGTATGGTGTCGGTGCTTCAAAGGAATTCGCTTATTCCCTGCACGTTCATCCTTCACTGGTTGAAACCAGCCCTACCAATTTGACATTTTTGACGTGAAATTTTAGAAATTTTATTTTTATACCTACCTGGTAACTTTTATGTTGAAGTTATGTGAAATCTATGATAGTTAAATATTATGATTATAAACAGTATTTTATTCCATTAATAGTATTGAACCTTTGTATTTGTCACTAATATTTTTGTAATTTTAATATACCTAAATAAATATTGTTTATCAACTAACCTAAGGTAACTTATACCGTTATTTTCTCTAGGGAAGTTTATCATTTTGGGTTACTATAAATTAGGGAGCAATGTCAAACAATTGAAAAAATTCCAAATCAAATATTTGATGTAGCATAATGAAAACCAACTATTAAGAAGGTTCTTCCCACTAATTCTTCCCCAAACAAAATCCAGCCTTTACACGCGTCCCTATCATTGCCATAAAATTCCCTCCATCCGAACTTTTAATCATAAAAATTGCCCGAACACCTGAGTATCATTGAAATAACAGCCCGAGACCTCTCAATTACTTGGTATCCACCTTCCCTGAACGGCAATCGTTATCCAATAATAATTAGTTCCCTGAATCGTGTATAACCTAACCTCTGCCGTAGAAAGTCAAAGTCACGTGGTCCGTTTCCCGTTTGTCAAACCGCGTTATCGAAAGCGAATTTTATCGGCATGTTTCCCGTTAGAGTGTCGTCCCAGACGCCGGTGTATGACATTCTAATGTGAAGCGAAGCTGAAAAAGAAGAGGAACGGAAAAAAAAGCACGTGGAAACGAACGCGTGGACGAGATGAAACGACAAAGATAAAGGCGAGGGGCAGAGCGGAGATAAAGCGGAAATCGGGTACGTTCTCTGTTCAACACCTGGAAGTGACTGCTGGTAAGGATCGCCCTGAAGGTTGAATTACGAGGTAGCGAAGGAGTAGGGGGCACCTGTGCGGCAGGTGACCGCTATCCTGCGAAGCATAGCGGAGCTTGAATATTCACGCACAGACAGACGCGTCTCGTCTTGACTCGTGTGCGATCGCTATCGCCTACGCCTACCAAGCGTTCGCCTCGTTTCTAATTACTGCACAACGCGCAGCCATACGCGTTCCATCCACCAGGCGTATTAACCACGCTGTATGTTTACTCGCTATTACGGTCTGCGTCTAAATGGATTTCGAGAAAAAAAAAGAATCAAGAATTTGCGGCTTTATACCCCTGTGTTCCTGCTTTCCGAGGGCGCATTCATTACCCGTGATTACCTGCGCGGATGCGCAGACGCTTCTGCGCAGCGAATTGAACCGCGCATGCGCGGCACGTGTACACTGCCACACGTATTAGCAGTTTCAGATCGGAGTGATTTTTGATAACGTATTTCGTTTGCTGTGGTTTGAGATTGTATAACAGCGCGCACATCTGCCTTAGCACCCACGATTCATCTTAGTAAGTGTATAAATCCATTATAACTGAAGTATAACACTAGTAATCTCTATATACTTCATACACTTTGAACTGTTAATTGAAAAAGTGTCTTCCTCATTCAAATACTGTAAATAAGGAATGTGAAATTTGTTGACAGATGTGACATTCACTCGTTAACATATGTGCATGCGTAATTCTCCCGTTAAAGTATGCGCATGTGTAATGGTCTCGTTAGCGTACACGCATGCGTAAATCATTTCATTAGCGTACGCGCATGCGCATACCAGTCGCATTCGTCGAGACTATATGATTTCACGAAACCACATAAGAATGTTACATCAAAATACATCCTATAACCTGAAACACAAATCATTTCTTAAAATACTGTTAACGTACTCGTTTATTTCAACGTAAAACACAATGTAACATGCTGATTTATCCGGAAATTCGTAAAAGCAATTTATGTTGGCAAAAACCGTTCGACTTCATGGCTGGTTTGCACAGTCCTTTTAATTACCAACCGATTTATAGCTACTTAAATTCTTCAAGGCTCGTAAATAGCCTCGTAAAACCTGAGTCCATGTTACTATTTACAAACATTACATCTTGTTACAGAAATAACAATTTCAATTAGAGTGTCCTGAAAATTTCAATCAACCAAAACATTCCGGTGTGTGTATACAAAAGCAGTACAAGCTGTTCAAGTCCGAAAAGGGATCTCATAAGACCCGGACCAAGGTGTGTTAACATGCGCCTTAATGCAACTAATTTGCATCGAATGTTTGCGGCTCGGAAGTCGCGCGTTATTCCATTTCGATTAACGAAAGGCAGACTGTTTTCCAGAACAGATTTTCAAGGTGGTGCGTGTCCCGTTGTCACGTAAATCGGACGCCCCAAAATATAGCAGCCTGGAAAAAACATGGTTGCTGCAAAGATGCAATCCCACTAATTAGAAGGTGTGCCATTGCCGCCCGTTCGATTCTTGCGAATTCTGCGCGAACTCCGCCAGATAATTTGCTGGCGGCACGATTGTGAAAAGAAAGCCGGCATGGCACTTGCTCGCGAGGAAAGACAGAAAGGGACTGGCCACAAAAAGGGTTTCTTGGCCCGCGTTCGTTAGGGCGCTGTGATTGGACCTGCGCCCAGGGACGTCACTACTTGTGGGACATATACAGAATATTTTATATTTAAATTTTCAATTTTCTAAATTCCAAATTTACAAATGTCCAAATTACGAAATCACCAAATAGTGAGTACCAAATCGCAAAATTTTTAATTTACAAAAAATTCACTTCCAAGTTGCAAAATTAGAATTTTTCAAATTTTCAAATCGCTGGTACCAAATTCGAAAATTTCTCAAATTTTCCCAAGTGCAAATTTTCAAATTCAAAAATCCTAAAGTCTCCACACCGCAGAAGAGTATGGTCCGCCGTCCCTGCCCGCGTACGGGACAGGTGCGTATCATCGTGCGAGCACACACGGCTCGTAACGTCGCTTCCTCATTTTTTACGCCCGGAAATCTTTACGCCCGTGTAATCCGCGTTGAGTAATGATACGAGCTGGCAACGACGACGATTCCAGCTCGAGTGCGATCAATTTATTCTCCGCTCTGTTGTTGGTACTGCTATGCTTTGGTAAGGGTGCAGGTTGGTGGTAGTGAAAACACAAAACCAACGTGAGTACATCCGATAAGATACACCTGATTGTAAATAGCTGCTGGAGATGGAGAAATAATGTTTTCTAAATTAAACATGACTAAATTAATAGATGTTCATGTATATTGTCTGCAAAGTAAGCTCAGGTAATATACACATTTATACTGTCTACCGGCAATATATAGAGTGGATTGTTAAAATGGTTCAAATTTAATGGCTACTTTTATGACAAGGCTTTTCTATAAATATCAATTTGAATTTGGCGCCAGATGTTCATTACAAAGCTTCACGGTTTAAATAATTTGAATTTCGCGCCAAATCGCACAATGTATAATTTACCAAAAATATGATGATTACAGTAATTCCAACATAAGTGTCCAAGAAATATTCGTTTCTCCCGAACATGTGTGCAAAAAAGGACATATTGGAACTTCGGTAGACGAGTTCATCGTCCTCGAATAACGAATCTCAGTCGACCTTCATCATCGAGCGGGCAATTAATCGAACAGGATTCGAAAAACGGACGAGCAGGGTGAGATCCGATTCCGATAAGCATCAGGAGTTGCCTAAATAAAGGTGGAACGTTAATTTTAGAAAGGGTCTGCCCACTGCTCGAGTCAGAATAATGAAAGCAGCACGCACACCGGAAATCAGATGCGAACGGCAAGAGAGGCAAGAAGTTGAAACGCCTACCGAAGTTTTTGGCGATCAGCATGGGACACGTGGTACATTGTCTGTTTTCTTGCCATCATGCCGATCTTCATTAAACTTCTTCTGCTGTTAACATCGTATACAATGCAAGACATTCTTTTTCAACTTTTAATTGCAAGTGTATTTTTGTTCGGTAATTGTGAGATTAACATTTTTAGTGGTTAGGTTAGGTTAGATTAATTAGATAGGTTATTATCTTCATGAACAGAAGCTTGTTTTCTTAACAAATATCATTCCTGTACCAGCAGATTGATTTATTTAAACTCTTCAGACAGTTGAAGACTTTTTGGCGCGAAATTCAAACTGCGTTAGGCGGAGTTTCTGGGGGGAACAGTAGTTTTGAGAAGACCTGTACAAAATTTGTTTTTTTGACAACGAGGATAATCGTTCTTCTCCACCTTTTTGATGGCCGTTTGCAATTGGTCGCAGCTGGATGATCCGCGGTCGGAGGAGGGGTGTGTAACTAATCCGGCGTCGACGACATCGTTACCAACCTGACGCGACGTGCGTCTTGAGCGTGTAATTAATATACACAGGTTGCTGGTAACTCAATCGACAACGTTGCTGCACTTGTATCTTTTATGGCTGCAACGTGCACCGCGATACCTCGCCCTCGACGAGTATATACGCGCGCAGGCGTACGCCGTGTGTGGCGTGCGTGGCGCGTAAGCCCGCAACCGGACACCGAGCGGAGGCTGGCACGCGCCGAAAGCCAACTCGTTGGTTTTCTTGGCTGGTTGCTCGTCAATTTGCCGCTTCGATACTCTTACACCGGGGGAAAGGTGTTTCGAGGACGGTCGTCGTGCGTGGCCACGCGTGCCACATAGTGGAACGCACAAGATTCTCGTAATAGTCGCACTAAGGATATGACGCAATCGGTGCGTCGTTCGTGAAGGTCGATCAAATCTGGAAGCAACCGATCTCTCACGTAGGTCTCTACGACTTTGACGCACCTGATGCGTTTCACGAAGGTCTCCACGTTTTTCACGCGACGAATACATCATATATCAAGGTCTCTGACGCAAATAGTGCGTCATTCACTTAGATGGCCAGGTCTTCGACGCAACAGGTGCGTCATTCTTGAAGATGATACGCGTTTGACGCTACTGGTGCGTCATTCTTGAATATGATGCATATTTGATGCAACTGGTGCTTCATTCTCAAACATTTTCACTATGTACTTAACGCAAACAGTCTATCAATAGTAAAAGTATTAACTACGTCATCAACGCAACAGGTGCGTCATTCACTTAGATGTCCAGGTCTTCGACGCAACAGGTGCGTCATTTGTGAAGGTAGTCATGTCTTCGACGCACCTAGTGCGTCACTTATAAAGATGGTCACTAGGTTCTTGACGCAAATGTTGCGTCATCTATGAAGGCAATATATTGGCCGCAACTCATCAACACAACAGGTGCGTCATTCACTCAGATGACCAGGTCCTCGACGCAACCGGTGCGTCATTCGTTAAAAACTAATTACCTTCGTAATCCTGCCCCACAAATATTGGATTGCAGTAGCACGACAATTTAATTGCAGTATAAATTACAAATCGCCGTCCGGCACGCACGAAGTTTCTCGAAATCGAAGCTATCAAAACGGTTCCAGTCGTTTCCGCTGAAGAACGTCGGGTGACGACACGCGCGGCGCTCGTAATCGGTCAATTTGCGTAATTAACCGATCGCCGTATCGACAACTTGTAAAAATGAAGTAGTAGTAAGAGTTAATTGCCGAAATCCTGCTGTCCAGCTGCCGGCGAAAAAGGGAAGTGATTCGACGGAATCCCGTTACGACGTGACAAATTATTTAGCCGGACTCTATAAATTATTCCGTCCTTATTAAACGGGAACGTCGAATTATTATTATCGGTCACTCTCAGCTATCGATTCGTACGTTCTCGACCACTTTCTTCGCCCTCTCTGTCTGTTGCCTCTAAAAAAATAAAACGCGGCCTTTTCACTCGTGTATTTCACCTGCTCGAAATTTATCACGAATCACCGACTGATTTCCGGCTCTCTCGAACAGACGTTTCACCGAAACTGCGAAACCGTTCGCACGAATAAATCTTTCGAATCTTGTTAATTCGAGAATTCTGTGCGGACGTATTAGGGGCGGAATATGGTTCTTCTTTTTTCATTTACTTTTGATGACAGAGGTAAAATGGCGGCCATCACGTGTTACACTTGTTAGTGACAAACGCTTTTTGAACGAAAAATTCATAACACCACCGTCAATAAATATTAAACATTTTACCACTAAAAACTTATCAGAAAATTACTACATTTTCCATATATGTACACACCGACACAACGTAAAGAAATATTACACTTCACGACAAAATGTGCAACATTGATCAAAAAATTTCTACATTTTCCATATAAGTAAAAAACGCATATACGATTATCATCCCAATCCGTCCGCGAGTATATTGCTTTCACCAAATTCGGTGCGTCCAATAACAATTTGCAAAACGTTGGAAATTACAATACGGGTTAACGATAGACATACATTACACCGGAAATTTCACCGAAATGACATTTATTTAATCCGCAAACCGATATCGCAGTTATACTCCAAAAACGGGGACATTTGTTCTCAACCTTGTTAAAAGCAGACGCGTTAATTATATTCCCGGACATAATTATCTTTCCATCGATCGCGGTTTATCGATTTTAATTGCAGCAGGATTACCGAGGACATAAAAGAAAAAGAGACGTTTCGAGTCCCACGACCTCCTTTTCCTCATCCTGAATTTCGCCAAGATTCATAACGCCCGAATAAATCGTTAATAAATTAACGTTGCCTGGACCATGCTTTTTTGCCAGATTACTGACAAACGGGTTCAAACGAGCCAAAATTCGTTCCGTTCCATAAACGTGGACGAACACGTTTGTACGTTTCAATCCGAACAGAAGAAGAATCAGAGATCCATTAACTCTTTCACTTCGCTGTCCTTTGTGCGGTGATTGATAAATACAGTGAATCGAAGAGAAATTGAAAATTGGCAAATAATTTTGTTGATCGTGCCGATTATTTTAATGATTTTGTAATTATCTCCGGGGTGATTGATAAATGAAGTCGATTGAAGAGAAATTGATAAATAATTTTCTTCTTCATTGTGATCGTTTTAATGGGTTATTAATGAATTCTTTAGTGGGTTGTTTATGTAACGACTGTAGAGATAAATACTTAAATATATCAAGATTGTAATAATCAAATAATATTGTGTAAATAATAAAATTGAAAAGTTAAATAGATTATGATAAATGAATAAATTGGTGACAAAATTGTAGACAATTCTGGGTTAAAGAATTATAAAATATAACAGCAAAATAGTAAAATCACAAAAAGTAATAATAAAGTAATTGAATTATAATAAAATATAAGAATAGAGAAATAATACTATAACAGTATAATAATAATTTTTCTTCGTTCTCCAAAAACATCCAGATAACAGATAATATCAAAAATCAACGACAGATATTTTCCATGTAACAAGTTAAGCTGATTGTTTAAGGGATAACTAATTTCCACAGGTCGAGCAAACAATGAACGGACAACGTTACACGGTTGCCTCGTGAAGATCAAATGTCAGGTAAGGAACCGTGGCATCGGCCAGTTTCGAACAGCCTCGAGGATCTTGCACGACAATTAATCGAATGAGGCAGCAGCTGCTCCGTCACGGTTGATTTTCGTAATTACGATTCGTCTTCCCCTTTGGTTATTCCGTGCAAAAAACGCTCGCCGTGCACCACGTACTCTCACGCATCGCGAAATTCATCGGCTCTTCAGTCGCCGTATCACGCGTTAACTTAATTTGTTACGAACCGATCATCCACAGCGGTAATTAGCTTCTGAAACTCCTCGTTGTCACCCATTTGTTTGCTCAAACTTTTTCCTCTTTTTCCAATTTATTACTCTTACGTTTAAACTATCAGCAATTAAAGTATATTGCTTAAATCGTCAGCTTTTCAATAGCGTATACTGTAAAATAATTTTTTATTCATGTGAACATTGTAATTCATAAATGAGTTAACATAAAATCTGAAATCCAACAGCAGTATATTTTCTTCGAACGGTAACAAAATGATCTCGAGACAAACAAAAGGAAACGATTAAAGACATTCTTTTGTAGAAAGATAATGAAAACGGCCGGGAAGAAGTCGTGAAAGAATATGGAACACTCAAGCTGTTCATTATGTACCTAAGGAATAAAACGTTTCCTTGAAACGCGGATGACAGATGTTTCACTTGGAAGTGACAAAGGATTTACCGATTAAGGCGTTCTATTTCTCAAATTCAAATCGGATTACTGTCCTGTGAAATTCACGGCGGAGGAACAGTAAACCGGATGCGATCGGCTATAGATTATCGACCGTGTAAATTATGTAGAATACTAGAATTGCATTTACATTTTATTTCATCGCACTCGTTCAGACCTGCTCTATTAACGATTAGAGTTTTCGACGATTTTCTATTATAAACGAACATCAACATTGTACTTATATTAATTTTATAAATATAATACGAGTAGATAAAAACCTAACAGCAGTAATAAGAGTCTAACACCGTTCCCAATCGATTACTTACGGCGAGAGACGCAGAAGTGGGAGTCGCGTTAACTGATCGCATCATGGTGGACGTCTCCTAAAGAGATTTTGTAGCAAATCGAAACTGGAGAACGAAAACGGAAGTCCTGTACTATCCACCGTACTCTTCTGACTTCGGATCATCTAATTACTATCGGTTGTGGTTATTGTATCGTGGTTTTTTTGATACACGTCTTTGAAGAAGTTTGACAATAGGTGAATAACTTCGTTGTTTCAGAAGATGAATCATCGTGACATCTGTATGTCGACTGAATAATGATAGAAATAAGTGCATTCGGAACGTGAATTAATTTTCTGATATTCTAACATTTTCTATGAGAACTTAAAACATGTCGACAACATTAGCAACTTAATAAATATTATTCATAAATTTCTTGTACACAACAAAATTTGCTACTACTGTGTCTCGGTAAGTGACCAGAAATGTCTTCCATAATTGTCCAATAAATTTACCTACAAAAATACACCTAGTACCTTAACTATAATAGTACCTAGTACCTTAATATAATAACTTAATACCTTAATATAATAGTACATCACCACGCTATTAATTCTAACTGTGACTAACAATTAATTGTAGTGTTAACAGTGAGTTTAACACAAAGTGCGAGTTGACTGACGTGTGTCTCGATAACTGACCGGAAAGGTGTCTAACAAGTACAACATCAATAAAAATAAACGGATATAAAGTATCAAACCATGTACACACGAGTGTACATTCACATAGTGATGCAAGAATGGCAGTAAAGAACGTAGCCGACAATGGAGCGCAGCTGCTGTTTCGGTAGCAGCACCGACAATGCGATGGCGCGAATAATTCTTACAATAATTACGACTGTTCCTCTTTTTCTCCTGACATACCCCTTTCTATATAGCCACATTGTCTTCTGATTCTCCATCTGGTTCCGTTCGTGAATCCTTCTTTCGCGTAGCTTTCTCACGATACGCTTCCCAACGGATCCTGATTGCAAACGTTTTATTTCATCGACAAATTGCGTATCACCTGAGGAAACAAAATTAAAATTGTATTTATGCGATCTTAAAATTAATGATAATATAATCATATGTAATATAATAGATAATACAATAGATAATATAATCTTGACTCTCTATATACTATGTTATGGATGTTGTAATTCATACCATTTACAATTAATTTTTAACTGTACAACAAAAAAGATACAATAATAAATACTGTTACTAGGAACTAGTGTATCCACATAGTCCACATTCTAACAATTTACTCAATCAGAATTCTAGCAATTGCTGCTCAATAATATGTTATATACTAACGTTACAAAAAGGTTGGAATTTTCAAAATGGATATATTAAAGTTGCATCGATCTTCGTGTACACGCGAATGATAAACGAAGTAGAAATGTCGTGGACGTAGAGACACGAAATGCAGCCCCGTTAGCAATGGCGATTGCAGATCGGTAATTGGCAGCTTCAAAAATTTACTAGAGAGTGAAAATCAGCCGGCAGCGGCAGAGAACAGTCGGGTCCTCTTCGCTGTGGGTGGAGAAGAGTCGAATGCGGTGATTACCGGGTTAATTCCCTCCATTATCAAGCCACGAGTGACCCACATCTTCGGGGCTTCCGCTTTCGGAGAACTTCAGATAGTGATGGCTTCGAGAACGCTCGAATCTGTTCAAGTGCCGTAGAAAAATCAGCTAACTGCTGCAAATTGCCGTGAACTTTCTGCTAGACAAAAAAATTTATGTTAGTAATAGTTCAATTTGTTACATAAACATTTGATTTTAGTGGTAGGTAAATTGATGTATATACTTACATTTGTCAAATAAAATATACAAATATAAATGTTGGTAACGTAACTGTCTTCTGTAAATGCAGTGTTAAAACACGTTGAAGGTATCATTGATAAGACGGCGTTCAAAATGGCCGTGGGTGGGTTATTGCAACCGCACCTTGAATCTCGCTCCAGTTTGAATTCCGATTGCGAGAGTGGTATTTTCGCATAGTTGATTACCGATCGGTGATTGCCATTCACGTGACGAGGATGATTTTCGTGTACGGGTCTTTAAAGACGCTCCAGAAATTATCCGTGGAATTTTCAGGTCCACGATAATCAAGTACAGTTACGAGCAAATGCTCCGGAACATTTCACCGCGTTTATTTAACGAAAGTGCTATAAACAACGAGGAGGCTTATCAAACTTTTCGTACGCAGAACGTGTATGTATATGCGTGTGATATGTATACGCGTGCATCAATGGTCGATTGCCGTTAATAAACCTTCTTGACGATGATTATTCTGAATGAGGAGAACGCACTGTTAACGGTACATCGACTTATCCTTGATTTGATACCGTGTTTTTTTCGGAAAGCACTTCCGTTACTTGAATATCTCGATATCGGAATCTGTTATGGTACAGTTTTTATTTTAACACCTTATTAACGACAAGTATGTAGAGTAGTTTGTTGTAAAGATTACTGATTTGGATTTTTGAATTTCGAACTTCAAAAATTAAAAAACAATTTCATAAATACAAAAATTTGATATCTAAAAAAAAATATTAATTAACCTCTTTATCCACTCACATGTTCAATTATTAACCTACAAATTAATCCACTGTAGTTCTCCCCACATAATTTACATATTTAATCACCTGAAAAGTACCATTCTCCTCAATCAACGAAATATCATTATCGCACATGTTTCTGCTTTTAACGAGTTACGAAATTCAAGATTATTTCTCCGCTGGATTATGAGAAAGTTATAAGGAATATTGACGCCGATAAAATTCAGCTAATTAATCAGTCAGGAAATCGGCAACTGAGTTTGTTGTAAATTGGTACCAAAGATATTCGATGTATCATAAAATTATTATTACCAGAAAATGGAAAAAGAGTACAAATAACTGCTGCGAATTGTCGGTTTATCATTCGGATGTTAATGGTTCGAAGATGATATAAAAGATACCAACGAAATGTATTAACACGTTGCATGCTGATGGAATTATATGTAATCGGTTTTACAAATTTATTATAATTAATTAACTGGAAGATAATGAGTTAAAGAAAATTGTAACTTGCGAATTCGCAACATAACCTTAAAATTACCAAGTGATAAAATTGTAGAGAAAAATAAGATTGAATTAAGAATGGTATGAAAATAAGAAGAAATCTCTGTTAATTAAATTATACAAAATTATTCCGTATTCTTCCAAAGGTAATCTCGTCTGCGGTATTTCTTCGTGGTTGTAGCAAAAAACTGACTAAGTACACACGAGTGCCCGGGGCTGGTACCGCGAGAAAAAAATATAACTAGCTAACCGCATTATACCCACGAAAATATATTCATACCTGACAATAAACACGGTACGAGCTGCGTTTGATTACAGGCCGCGGGTCCTATTACGATGCCAAAAACGTCTCTGGTAACGGCTACCTGTGGAGATTTCAAAAATTACTCCCGGAAATTTCTCCTGCTCTTATTATAAGAAAATAAATCGCATTGTAAATTGTACCGATCGCAATTTCAATGTCTATCAAGCCATTCGGACGTCGCTCCGTCAAGATAAACAAGGTTTAATCATGTTCCATACGAATGTATCTTTTGAACGTGTCATAAAAAATGTATTATCGAGTGTTAATTAGCATCCAGATAGCATCGAGCCACTGAAAATATGTTTTAAAGAGAAACCGTATTATAACTGGTAATTTTGATTCTTTTTCTTTGTTATGCTTATTTGGATGAGCAGAATGAATGTAATTTCGAAAGTTTCGGGTATTTATGGTTGAAAATTGTTACATTGTTAAAGTATGCAATTTGAAACATAAAAACTTTGAAAACTCTCTTTCTGCAAAAGATCCCAAATTTAATAATATAAATCACCTTAAAATCTTTCATCCAACACGATCGATCAAAAAATTGACCAACAGATCCATCAGTTTTCCTCCCATGCATCACACTTAACCTGACACCTTCTAACATTAAACTTTCACAATAACTCAAAAACTCGCATCATATTTAATCGTTCAATAAATCACCGAAGAAAATTCAAAACCGAATGGGCGATTATATCACATCAACATTAATAAGTTCCAATTCACGGCACAATTCAAACATTTTCTTGGTAGCTTGTATAATTACCGAAATCGATTCAACCGGTAGAAATGATTGAGTTCGTAAAAGTGTCTGTAACGGCGAATTCCCATAAAAATTCATAGCGTCGTGTATCAGGTTATAATGAACATGGCAAGGTGAACTAATGTGTTCAAATTATTCATCTTGTACTTATTCGGTGGTGGTTACAAAGTAGAAAGGAGTAACCGATCCCGATTACGATTTCTCTTCTCGATGCCATGAAAAACGTCGACACTTTCACGAAACGACGCGTGCAGCTGTTCCGAAAAGAACTCCCTGTATCTGAAAATTGCCGATAAATGCCGACAGGGTGGACATTTGCAGTCACAGTCACAGTCACAGACCTGTCACCTTCAGGCAAAGCCTTCTATTTCGCACTGCCACCATAATTAGCCGCGACAGCTTGCTATCGAACTTCAACACCGAACATTCGAGCACGTATCTGTAACTGCGACACAATGTGACACAAGTTATGTTTCCATGGGGAATTTCGAAACATAGAAAGTGCGATATGATTCGATGACATAAACCAACCGCAAGATGGCACTTACATTGCGATAATTTGTAAATTACTGTTCCATGAATATGAATATGCAAATTTAATTATTCAATTATTATTTAATTGACATACGTGGTTTGGGGAATTGGAGATTTAAAGATGTGGGAATTTGAAAAATTTGGTAGTCTCAGATTTTTAGAAATTCTGGGAATTTGAGAAAATTGGGGATTTTGGGATAACAAATATTAAGAATTAAAAATTCTCTAACTAAAATATTCACAAGTTAGGATTTTACTTTCAATTATTAAAATTAAAAAATTAAAAATTGAATTTATAAAATTGCACTTATTTTCCTACTACTAGCATAATTTTAATATATCCTTTTATGATATAATTGTTCCTCATATTAATTCTTATAAAAATTACAACCCTCAACATTATATTAAAATATTCTTGTAAAACATTATTCCAAACGTGTAACATTAAGTACAAGAACTAATTATATTTATACATTATTAACATGCATGTTGAAGAATTACACCTCATCTCGGTCCTTAAATGATCCAAAAGATTAAATTCCGTTTTTCATTATCCATTATTGAACAAGATGGCCTTTTCATCAAAAAGAACAGCGCCGTGGTTATTTCGATGGTGAAACCCTGCCTAAAGGTAGCACTTTGCGTTTCAATTGCTGCACCGAAACTTTAAACCGACAATTTATGCGAATAATGTTTCGAAATTGTTAAAACAACGTGTTCCCCGATGAAGGAGAAAACAACAGCTCGCAGCAACGAATTCGCGTGCGTCAGCTTGTATCGGGAACAAAGTTGATCTCCTCCAAAATGATTGATTTTATGTAAAAACGAATAAAATGCCCGAGGAGAAGACATATTAAAATCATTCGAGGTAAGAGAATTCACAACGGAAGCTATAAACGATCGACGAACGATTTTTATTACCTTGGAGAGCTTGAAATACATAAATGGTATAAGTATTATAGGTTATGTGTGTATGACAAAACCTATATGCACATTTTTGCATTATAAATCCACGTATATATTTATATACATTTATTTATTAGAGTATGTTTCTAAGTTTTAAAATTTTTAAATCCATAATTTCTTATATTTTTCAAATTTGAAATTGAGAAATTTAGGGCTAGGGAAGTTATAAATTTGCAAACCTAAGGATTTACAAAAAATTAGAAGTTTTGAGAATTTGCAGATATTGAAATTTGAAAATTTGACAATTTGGAATTACAATGCAAAGTAGTATAGACTAGTGTATAACATAGTGTATTATGAGCTACTTCATGCGATTCACTATAATTTGTATTAGTGTATACAAGGTGTAATAACTAACATAATGTGCATTGTATTTTATAGTACATATTTTAACTTAACGCTATAAGAAATTATATACTATAGTGTAACATTATATATACATGTACTGTTTCATTATAAGTTTATTAACATATAATTGTACACATTAAATTTTCACCGTTCCATATTATAATATAACATGGAATACAATAGTGTATAGTGTATAAAATGCTGTGTATAATGCAAATTATGAATAGTGTATAGTGTTTAATACATGTATAGTTCATAATATATAATATGTAGTGCATAACATACAGTGCATAATGTGTAGTATGTAGTATGTAATGTAGAGTGTAGTGTAAAATGTATAGGGTATAATGTATAGTCTCCGGTATAAAATATGGTGCATAATGTATGGTATATGCATATTCTATGCTAAGTAATGTATAAAATATAATTATACAATGAGTACTGAATAATGTATAAGGTACAGTGTTTAATGTAAACTACTCAATGCATAATATTTAGTGTATAATATATAGTTCACAGTGCATAATGTATAATGTGTGATGTCTAGTATAGTGGGTACTGTGGAATGTGTAGGGTATAGTGTTTAATATATACTACACGGTGTATAATATTTAGTGTATAGTAGAATAAAATGCTTGAGCAATATTTCAAGCATAACCCTGTCGATACGTGTCGGAGTAACCGAAGCATCGGACAGGACGTGAAACCGCGTATAAACGGTCGAGGCACGAATCGAATAGCCGGTGTTGTTTGTCAAAAGTGAACGCGAGGTCTCGGACGGTGGAAAAAAAGGCACGTTGCGTTGCTGTACGTTGCTGTAAGTCCGTAAATGGCGTACAGCTGCAAATACGCGGCAGCAAGTGCGCGTATCGAGAGAAAAGAAACGGGGGCCCGCGTAAGAATCATCCGGATCAGATATTTCAGTATCTCGACTGTGGCTGGCTCTGCTCGTTTTTGGAGTTTGCCATCGACTCGAGACCAGAACCGGAACCACTTCGCCAATGTGGCTACGACACCGGTGATTCCTGGAAGCTTATGGTCTTTATACCGTCCTCAACCACTGCTGCACCATGTGTTCCATAGATTACACTGCTATAGGGGCTTTCTGAACATGAAGATATTCATAGAGTCTGACGCGGGAAATTGCATGCAGAAGAGCTTTGTCAGTAGACATATGTTTGTATATAGGTATTATATATTTTTAAATATTATAAATTATTCTTTTAACATATACTATTATATATTATTTTTACTTATTTTATATTATATTAAAGAATTTAATGTGATATTAAATAATGGTTAATATTTTTAAAAATATATACTTCTTTAAATATTTTTTTTCTTATTTTTAGGTCATGTACATATAATGTTATATATTATTTTTATAATATGAAATACTTATTGTCAGTTATTGTACGGTGTAATTTACCACCATTTACGTTTAAACAAGGTTTTCACCTGTTATACCTACACATTATCACGAGTGTACTTGATCATCGGTGAAAAAGAAGGAATACAGCTGCCGTTGCAGAAAAGTAACAAATACTTATAGTACCGATAAAAAGTTGTCCACCTAATTAATTCTCAATTAATAGCGACCGATTGCCATGAAAGGGAAAAGATTTCTTCACGATCGAAAGCTTTCGTCCGCAATTAACAGCAATTACATCGGATAGCAATAATGCTCGATAAATCCACAATGCCGATGGAAAAACAGGCAGGCGAGTAATCGTACGGGCAAATAAATCGGTGTATCGAGTCGATCGTTCGAGGCAGATAAAGTTAAGGGGAAAGAAAAACGGGAGGTGTTTAATGGTTAATTGGATACACAACGGAGACGAGAAAACGTTAACGGTAACACGGTTAAATAACTGGGTCGATCGCGCGAATCCGATTTCGATCGGATCCAATACAAAAGAATTACGAAAATTGATTTTCAAATAAACCCGCCACACGCTCGCGATATATCAGCCGCCATGACAGTTTCGAATTAAAGTTCGCAATGCATTATGTGACTGACCTAAAAATTGTGCCTTATGGTCGTACGATGTTCTTTATGCATAATACAATATACGAATGATATTCTGGAATAATTAATATTCATTCTTTTTAATATATTTAGGGATAATTTTTTATACTTTAGATTGGTAGCAACGGGTACTGGTTATTTCTATAATTTTGTATTTGAAGTAACAATTTTTTCCTAGTGAAACCAGTAGTACTCATCAATTCGTGTAGAGACACACCGTATTGGAACTCGACGTGAAACAGGTCTCGTCGTGAAAAGTTCGGAAACATCAACAGGTGCTGTAATCGGATCACTCTCTCAGACGAGCAATCGCGTCCACTGCAATTATTCATTCTCTCGATCCATTTTGGCACGAGCGAAGTCTGCACGTCGATCAAATACGCGTACACAGGCTGACGAAATTACGAGGTGCGTTTTTTAATCGGACTCCGCTTTTGAAATTGCCGCCAATTGAAGCCCGGAAACGGAATCTTAATTACGTAGTATCTTTTCCTACATTAGAGTCGTTTGATAGCTGTCGACAATTTATTTTTATAATTAAACAGATTTATGCGAAAAATTATTCTCTAGGGAAATAATTGGTTTGAATTTATTAGTATTTAATGTAGTAGAGTTTGAGATTTGGAAATTTGAAAATTTGAAATGTGTAAATTGAAATTAAAAAATTGTAAACTTGTAAATTAAAAAACCTGAAAATTGAAAACGATAGAACCACCATTTTCCATAACCGCGTGATCTGATCACTTAAGGGATGAAAACAGGTCATTCAATTTAAAAACGTTCAACAGATTGGCCGATTAATTAAAGCCATACAAGTCGTGTATCGGTACGATATAATAAAGAAATAAAACGATATCCGGCAAAGTTACATTTGTTTGTAAGGTAATAAAAATTTATCTTGTAGCAGGTGGTCTAAAACGTTTGCACAATACGGTACGGTATAAGCACGTATAGACACGGGTATCCCGAAGCCGTTTGTCTCAATCCTTGCAGGCACGCTTTCACCAAGATCGAATTTCTTATCTTCTTTCGTGACTGGATCGGGAAAAAATTAAATGACTCCGTAATCTTTCGTACGGTCATTCTTGAAATTATAGCATTGTTCGATCGTTTTACATTACCTTGTCTTACATAAAGGCAATAATAGTTGATGATGGACAGGTGGACTTAAAATGATCATATAAGGAATAATACTGAAATATTAAACTTTTCCTTTACTTTCAAACGTTTTCATCTTTCATGACGTTCAAGATTTTATTACCCACGCACGTTTAATTAACTTCAGCAAAATTTCATTCGAATTAACTCCTATGGAATTTAATTAATTGTAGAAAATTTAATTAACATATATATGATTTTATTAATCATGCCAGATGTAATTAATGTATATGTATGATTAATTATACAGAATTTAATTAACCAATATACAATTTAATTATTTATGCAAGATTGAATTAAGGGGCACACCGGTGAGTTTGGGGCAATCAGGGGTCTGGGTCTATAAAGAGTGTGGGGCATTCAGGCGTGTGGGGCAGTCAAGGGCACACCGGTGAGTTTGGGGCAATCAGGGGCATACTGGTGAGTTTGGGGCAATCAGGGGTCTGTGTCTATAAATAAGTGTGGGGCATTCAGGCATGTAGGGCAGTCAGGGGCACACCGGTGAGTTTAGGGCAATCAGGGGTTTAAGGGCACTCCACTAGGGTTTGGGCAATCCGGGGACATACTCCTGTGGAAGCTTCCTTCGCAATACCACCATATTGTATTACTAAGTAGGGCAGGGTATATGGTAGTGATATCCACGAATAATTGCAATAAACAATTCCATCCGTGGAATATCACTAGGGCTTTTGAAAACGGGACTTAAGTGCACAGGTACGAAACCCGCACGCTATCCCTAACATCAAAAACAGCAGCATGTTTCCGCTTACCACGTTATAGGTCGCAACCATATACGCCAAGCGGAATCATGCCTGCCGTCTCTGGCTCGCGGCCGTATATTAATATTCGCGGGAGGCCATTATAATTGCGAGAATAGCAATTCGCTATTGGCCACCTAGCGGCCGCGATGTGAAGCTCACGGTCTGTGCTTACGCAGTAGTCATACGCGACACTGATCTATATGGTATTAGCAAAAAATGATCACCACTATGGAAACGACCTCTCCAAATAATTGAACAATTTATAACATACATAAAAATTCAAAGGCCGTCTTGTCACATTTTTAAACCGATCACCCCTGCAACCGGAAATTGACGACAAGACATAAGTCTATCAACGGAAGAACGCAGGTGTATAAAAAAGAAAAGAATTAGGGTCGCACGTGCGTGAGAAAAGTCATCCCCTGAAGAAGAAACTGGAGGAACACCTTAGACAATGTCTTAGGGGAAGAAATTCTAGTAAATGGCACTTGTCGCGGCGAAATATGCGGGAAGAACCTAACGTACTTTCGATTTAATCGTTGTTTTGACCACGTGTCTTCCGCTCTGTCGTCCATTTTGTTCAACGGACGCCAGCGTGTGTTTTGACAAAATGGAGTCTAGGATTGTTATTTAATTTGTGTTTGAAACTGACGTCAAATTTTGAAGACCAAATTTATAAATCCAAAAATTTGAAAATCCCTAAATCTGTAAATAAAAAAATTGTAAAGTGGCTATCTAATAAAAACGGCTATAAAGCGGAAGTATCATGCAGCAAGTTTCCCACGATAGACCAGTTGTTTTTGATATGCGGGTAGAAATAACAAATAGTTTCTGTTGATTGGTTCACACGGTCCATCGGCTCGCCGTTAAACGGAAGACGGAAGAAAATAAAAAGGAAATGGTGGACAATCGACGATACACCTGCAAAACGCATGTACTTGCGTATAATTAAATAGATCGTTGTCGGCCCGTATTTTTTATGATACCTCGAACACCGCGAAACGTTTATGAATATTCAGTGTCCGATGGCGCGTAAGATGGCGCCGATAATCTACTGAATTCAACTTCCGGTTTACACGTCTTGCGTTACTTTTTCCTCGTTTTCGTTTGATATACGTCTGCATATGATACGAGGCGAAACGAAACTGATTTCTATAGCTTGATTACGTTGTTCTTGACACAAACTATCAGCGATGTGAACGTAAAAATTAAATTAATACATTAACATTTCTCATTATATAAATAATCTTGTAATTAGTACGTACAAATATTTCTTACGTAAATTTAAATATGGTTGTACAGTAATGTATAAAAGTTGTTCTTAAAAGCAAAAAAGAATGGTGATATATTAAGTATATGAAGAAATAGTAATTGTGCAATATAACGTGTGGCTATACATCGCATAATACGGTACATATTACCAGTGATTCGACAGCTCCCGTTTTCATCTCGCAACGTTACAATAAACCTCCCGACTCCGCGAAATAATAAAAAGATCTTTGTTCAGAATTTATGGAGTGGCCCGTTAATAAAAATGACCACCTCCGATGTAGTTTACGACCTATCGCCCGCGAAAGAGACGAAAGGATTGACGAAAAGAGCAACGAAGAAGAGAGTGGTTAACGGAGAAAGACGTAACTGTTGTACGCGATGAAGAAGGTCGGAAGACGAAGAAGAAGGTGGAGTAGAGCACGAGCCATGCGGCTCCTGCACCATCTGTTGCACCGTAGACGGTACACGGTACACGTTCATGGGGACACCATATGCTCTCTCTCTATTGCATCGGTACCTACAGCCGTTCCGATGCAGGCATACCTCGCATACGTAATGTTCTACCGGTTTTCTCAATCACACCGTTTCATCATGATTTCCGTAAGCCGTGTGCCGTGTACAGTCAATGGCAAATCTGCCTTGACTACGATGAATACGGCGATAAAAGTAGATTGTCACTTCTATTCATTGATTTCTAGGGACTCGAGAATATTTGGAGATCAAGATTTTTCGAGACATAGAAGTTTAGTGTTATAGATGGAGATCTAGGGATTTAGGGATTAAGTTAAATTTCAGGATTAAGAATATTACCAACGTGGTACATAAATGATCAAGAATATTCTTTTAATCTCGCAAGTCTCATATTACAAGTACGCACTTTGATTAGAACTAAAGCTCTACGATTGGCAATTTATAGAAAGGTATATTCACAACGAGGCGAGGGTTGTAATCCGAATAAAAGAGGACAGTCGATCGGAAATCAAATTGTTGCGAGGAGAGCGGTGGTCATGAAACGAGGCCGCCACGGTGAAATAAGTTTGCTCCTCGTCGATGGCTTTTACCTTTCTTGTTCCTGTTTTATTTTTTCGTTAGCTGGCCACGTGGCGACGCGTGCTAGCCTCGGGGGACAGTTGCGAGGGTCCGATGCTCCTCCGTCTGTCGCGTGGAACGAAACACTGCTTGTATAACACACCAACTATCGCGAGGACGTTGATCGACCCTCGATCCTTCTCGCAATCCATCTCCGATACGATTTTTACGTAATACGGTGGATTCTGGGTTAATAACTAAATCATATGTTACAGTTAACAGTGAAATCATACATGGTCAAAAATTAAATCGTAACTTACAATTAAAGGTTAGGTTCTGTCAAAATTATCGAATGAAATATCTTTTCTAACAAAAATTTAAAAAATTGTTGAGTACAATAAAATGAGCGTTATTAGAATACATACATCATAAAAGGGGGAAGTGAAAACCGCAGAGAAATACGTGTAAAATGCAATCACTGATGACGGAGCATCTGCCCCGTATATTGGTTCTAAAACCATATATCTAACCCCATATTGTCTGTCACGGGATCTCTGAACGTTTTATATTGCAGTTCTGTATTTGCTGTGGGTTATGTGCATGGGAACTTTTCAGGAAGCAGATACTCACGGGTTACTTACCTTGATTATAATTCATCGTGCGTTTAGGTATATTCCGATGGCAAATATTTGTGTTATTCGATGGGTAAAACGAAGCAACTTCATATCGATAATTATGCACAAAATTGTCTACAACTTCTCGGTTTCGCCGCGGGAGGCCCTCAAAGTCAATTCTTAATTGACTCGCTGATATAACCTTTATTGTTGAATAATATTTTTTAATCGACACATTAAACTATTCTGTAAAAGAAATTAATATATAACAATTTAATATTTTATAGAAGTGAATACTGTGTTAAGACATACATCACATTTTAAATACAAACAATTAAACATCACAAAGTATTTATAAAATTACAATTTAATATCACAATAAATTTAGACTATAAATTTTTCTAACCCTTAAAAGTTCATATTTCTTCTTATACCATTATTGATCCTAACAGAACCTAAGTTCAGTTTAAAGTTTTCTTACTAACAAAAGAGGCGATAATAAGATAACTATACAGATATAATATCTGTGTACATATTATATTGTAGGGACTATAAAAATTGCAACTGGTATATGCGCCATGTTTCTTCTTTTAATTTTCAAGCTTTTGCGAACACCAGAAGGTATCTTTTTTTCACAAGTTAGAATTTTGCTGTTATATACACAGTCGTTAAACGATCGGACAACGTTCAAGAGGTTCGTCTTTGTAGTTTCATCCAATTAGGATCTCGGAAAATCGGGCGTGTCTGATCGAAGTGTGAAATTGTGTTTGCCACATGGCACGCGCCCGCAGACAGATTGTTAGCGAGAAATTAGCAAAAGTCTTTGTTCCTTTAAGGAATGAAAAAACACGTTACACCTCGATCGTATCTGCTCACTTTCCGTAAACCTTGCAATTAAGTTTGCAATTAATTCGATTTTGGGGATAGAACGTCGATACCATACTATCTCGACCTATTATGATGCATTAATGTATAGTATAATAATTTATATTTTAACAGTATAACTTTAAAATAACATTAAAGATGTACTTCGCTTATATCTCTTAACTAAATCAAATATATCTAAGATCAGTGACTCATTTCACTTAAAATTTATAATTTTGCAATTTTGTTCTTCTAAAAATCATCAAAGTATATTAAAATTTTTGAGCCAGCAATATATTTTTGATCAAATAATCTTAACGCAGGGGAAAAGGAGCAGATTGGAAAGCTTTTACGGATTCGAAAAATCGCAAGAGCCAACTGACGTTTCCACGGTAGCGTGGCCGAACGATCAGACTGAATTACAGATTAACAATTAACTTAGGACCCCTCCAGGAGTCGGACGTCTGGCAGTGTGCCCTCCCGTTTCTCCACCCGACAGTCCCTTCACCGATTTCCGCTCGTCGGAAACGTCATGTGGCGTATTAATTGGATCCCCACGAAATAAAAGAAGATTCATGTTCCACGTAGCGGTTCGGAAGTCTCGCGAACCGCCCACCATTGAGACATAAATTTGTACGTGATCGTTGCTACTTGTGGTATTCCCAAGCCGGTACTTGGACTTTTTAATTCCGTGAATGCACAATGAAAGCATAAATAAGATGAAGAATACCATTTTATTACTCAACAAATGATAGTCATTATGAAAAGGTATACAGTTTAAATTACGCGCCATTTATAACATTACTTTGTCTACTTGTGTATTATGTCAAACTTTAGTTAATACCATGATACAATAGTGCAATGTAAAATTAAATTTTCAATGTGAATAATAATGTATAAATTAATAAGTGAAAATTTCTCGTTGTATAGATTTGAATTTTCCCGCCACTTGAGATCACGTCTAATCGAGTTGTCTCTCTACTTCCGATCGAGATCAATATGGCGGGAACAATCTGTCACCGGTGGAGAATCATATGTATTCGACACGAGTATCTGTCAACGTAGGAGAAACAGAAATGCGAGAAGCTGGTTGACGAAAGACGAGTAACATTATTGTGCCGGTAGCACTCATTAATAAAAGGTGAAGCGTTTCAAGAGTTGTGTTTTGCGACGGTACGAATTGCGATATCTCTTCTTACGATCCGAACCACCGAAAACTGGCCCCGGCATACATAACTTTAAACGAAGCACCGAGATAGCACCACCTGCCTCTCTCGCCCATTTTAATTTGTCACCACGTTCTCACCATCGACGTCGGGGAGTAAGACTTTCTCTGTCTTCTGGCCTGGTGTCATGAAATCCGAAGGCTCCGAGCTCCAGAATTCTCTTCCTTTTTCGCGAGAAACCGTGGAACGCGTGCTATGTCGTGCGAGGAAACCGGCTGCGATGTTTCATTGCCTCTTCTTTTGCCGACCGTTTATCCGGCGAGACAAAAACGGGATCATTTCTGCGATGGCCAAACTTTGACGAGCGATTACTTGACGAAATGTGTAGTCCGATAGTTAATGAGATATACAGCTGTTGCTCAGTGAATATAGGGGTTAACTCTTTCTACTTGTATGTAAGTATTTCTTCTATGGGAATATGGGAGTGATTAGGTTAGGACTCTTGGGCAGTTTAGAAATATGGGCTTTAAAAAATTAATGAGAAAATAAAGAAAAGAGGAAGATATAGAAAGTACGAAAGATATAAAACAAGAAAATGAAGGGAGAGAGATAAAAGATGAAATCAACGATGCGTGACCCCCTTGGGAAGGGTCAAGTAACGGAAATAGAGCTCGGTTTTCGACCCTCGAAAAACAGTCGCGGGGATGAACAACAAATTAACCGGCAGTTCAATCCAACTGGCATTCCACGATATAGGCATCATCGACGTGGATCATCATTCTGCACGTAGAAGCCCCATTGCCATATGTTGTGCAGGTGGAGGCACACGGCTCGTGCCAATATCCCAACAACATGACTAACAACTATACTATACCAGCTATGTATGTAGAATCTAGATAAATGAATTATTAAACCCCTTTGATATGTTATTTTAATGTTTTAAATTCTTTTAATGCATTATTATAATTCACTAAATTATTTTGGTGCATTATTTAAATTCTTAACATTCTTTAATATTTAGGTTTGGTTATAACATGCAACAATCTAAATCTACTAACAAGAGGTTCAATCGTGGAAATTATAAAGACAGACCACACACGAAGACTCGAAAAAGTTCCACGATAAAAATAACCTACAAGGCAATAAAAGGAAAAAATTCATGCGAACGGCGAAAGAAATCGACTCTGTTCAATTTTAACGCCAACGTCGCGTGATGATCCCGAAATGGATTTACACGGATATCGAGGGACAAGCGACGCTCCGGCATCGTCAAAGCAAAAATTTTCCCCAGGGACGTTGTTCCCCCTTCGCATTTGTCATTAAATGCGCATTACCGAGCTGCTTGCATCGTGTCCACGTGACTTTTAATCGAATCGATCGACGATACTCGTTACGGCGCGTGTTCCATCCCGCGAAACGACATTTAACAACGCGAATGTGACCGGCCAAAGAAAACAGACGATTTATATCGCAACGTTTAGGTATTCTCAACCATTCTCAGCTCAGGATTTATAACAAACGTTTAAAAGATTAAAAAATTCTGTTATAATATTTAAACGAAAAATCAACGTAAGAAGCATAAATAAGATACGGAATACAATTTTATGAATTAAGGAATGATAGTCGTCGTTTGAATTGAATTAAAACTAATTAATAAAGTGATACAAGAAAGATATAAAACTAAATTCACATTTCGTAGTGCATATAGTGTAAATATGTAATATGTGAATTCTTCTAGTAAAATATTGTTATACAGCAAATTTATAATGCGATTCGAGTTGATATTGATTAGGTTACGCTTTAAGGTTAGGTAATTTATATCGGACGAGTATCAATAGAAGTCTGATTCTGATAAACCGTTAAACATCAGAGATAATCAGGTGTTAGTATATGTATTTAGAAATCGTGGTTACAGTTAACGACTCGATTCAAGACGGGATTGCAAAAGAACACGAGGATATGCGGGTTATTTCTTCGCAACTGTTTCTACGACCGATTTATACTTGTACAAGCCAGTTCTCGATGTCTTGGAACGCGCAGCTGACCATTTTCCATTGCCACCTGTACCGATCTCCTCCTTTCGTGTATACTTTTCCGTTTTGTGCTCCCACACCGGCGAATTTTAACGGAAAAAAGTGTTCAGCCTGCACACAAATAAATTATACCTCATCAATCACATATTTTGAACTTTCATATTTCTTTACCATATTTTATTCTTCATATGTGCTATATTATATTTTACAACTAAATTTTATAATCATGTTCTATTTATAGTGACATACTTTGCTGGTGGGAAAATTTACAAATGTTTCAAATTCAAAAATGACAAAACTCACTTTTCAAAATTTCAAAATTTTCCACTAATAAACGAAATGATATTTTTTTACATAAATTTAATAGAATTTTTTTTGTCTCTTACACAGATTCGATATGTAACACATCCCAATTGCGTGACGCTGGGATTAAAAATGAATGCGTTTTAGCAAATGTCCCTCGCGAGATGTTAATTGATTTTCGCGAAAATTTATGAGCGCGAACTATAAGCCGGCGCCAGTAATTGTCAGTAATATTTAACTGTAGCAGTTGTTCAACTAACGGGACGACAAGCCGAATTTACGTGTGCCGTAAAGTAGCCTCGGCCAACCATTTTGTACCTGTTGCATGCGTGCTTGGTCCTGTTCGCATTTAAACACAGACATTTCGCGGGTGTAATTAATAACGCGTTTCTTAACCTGGAAACGAGCATTGCATGTTTCTTTTTAACCCTGCGTTTCGTGCACGCGTCTTTCATTGCGTTCATAAATTTCATCTGTGCGAAATGTAACGCGATGAATACGTGTTCGTAGTAAACTGTGTAATCCTTCGATATTTTCCGTTCAAGTATTTATGAGTATTCTGATGTTTATTGGCGAGCAGTATGGGACTTGATAGGGAAGATGGCGGTATAGGGAAAAATTACCAGGGCTGCTCGTTCGAACTTGAATCTTTGGAATATTAGAAATTTGGGGATGGGGGATTAGGAGATTGGGGATTTGGGGATTTTTGGATTTTTGAATTTGGAGATTTTAGAATTCAGAATTTAGAAATTCGAAAATTTGAGAACTTAAAAACTTCAGAATTTAAGAATTTGGAAAATTATGAATTTTTAACTTGGAATTTAGGAATTTTAAAATTTAGAATATGGAAATTTGAGAATCTGCAAATTAAAAAATTTCACAATTTGAAATTTTGAGTTTACAGAATTTTAGACCTCTACATACCACGTATCTTCCATTACCCACCATACAAACCACATAACAAAATATCGAATCATTACTCGTCAGTTCTCTACATTGAACTGTTCTTTTTCTTCATTTCCAACGAGATCGTACAAGCAGTAAATGCTCCAACAGATTCTTATCGTAAGTTGTTTCATACTAAACCACCCAGCCTAAAGTGACCCATCGGCGCTAAAACATCCGAGCCACCAGATAAAAGAGTCAGATGCGAAGAAACATCTGTATTCAAATGTATGAAACGCACCTTGAACATTTAGTTATATAATTGAATTAAACGGTCATGTACAGCCGCTATCAAAGAATTCGTATTCCTTCATGATTATTAGGCAATAAGCATAATTTAAGCAACGCTATCGCTATCGAAATCCGAGAGTTTTGTCGAGAGTGACAAATGGCCTAACTTAGTCTTACATAGCAGATGGCACGATATATCATGACATTGCGGATACAGGAGCCAATGTAAAACTTGGGTTATTATACAAAATACAGGTAATAAAACGGGTTATTATACAAAATACAAAATACAGATAATAAAAGCACTATATTATACAAAATTTGACCAGCAGCACGGTATAAAATAATAATCGCGAGAAAGGTGTACACTGTCCCGTTATCCGAAAACTTCGTTATTTAATTCGAATAACGGTGGTCGTATGGAAATAATTGCACGCGTGATTAACTTTCAGGACACCCAGTATGTGCGTGTGTTATAAAAGGATGCGTTAAAAACCGGCTCGAGTAAGACGCGCGAATTATTTATTATCATATACTTGGCCCAGTTAAAGGCACATTTACGTTGATGCATTGGTATTGAACTTGTGTCACATCGCCGCACATGGAGTATCGGACAGACAGCGTGAATGATTTAAATCGTGAGAGATAATTCATGAGAAGTTTGAGTAAGATTTGTGGCACAGGATACCAGGATAATCCATGCCGTGCTGAAAACGTAATGTAAACGTCAGATAAATAATCATTGTAGAAACGATTTTTCATTCACGTTCGATAACATTGAATAAGTAGTCTCAAGTTCTCTGGTTCTCTAGTTCTCAAGTTTTCAAATTCTCCCAAACTCGCAAGACCTAAAATTACAACAAGTGAGATTTTTGTCTGTGGCCACCGTGATCGAGAAGATGGTTAGGTTAGGAAGGAGTAGCATCGAAACGATTTCTTAGCATGGCTGAACATTTGTTATGGGTTATGGAGGCGGCACGGTGCCCGTTCAATCGATCCGGGTAGCACGTGCTCGACCATAAGCGGGCGCAAATGAGAGGGCATAAAAATAAATGTCACGCGGGAAACGAGTCTTCCTCTTACAACGCATTCTCCTTCGCTTCTTTCAGTCCCGTTTCCTCCTTGAATTTCGCGCTCTGTCCCACTGTGACACGTAAATAACGACGAACAGGTGAAGACGTATATGTACGGACGGGAAACGTATTTATGCGGGATCGTTGAAACACTTCGATCGAGGCTCGGATTATTTGTCGGAAATATCATTCGCGCGATACAAGCTGCTTTAACCGAATTAACTGGGAAATTTTGATAATGTAATGCCCACTTTCCTTCTGGTGATCGTATCGTTTTTAAGAAAAGTGGTACGGGGGATAACGAAAATGGAGAAATTATATAAATTGAGTTCTGAGTTTTTGAATTGCTAATTCGACTCGTTTCGATTAACAGGTAAGTTTATATGGCAATGGTCACAAGCAGTGGCTCCCAAACATTTTGAGATTATCTTCTTGACATCTTTAATATGATGTTCTCCTGTGAAGAAGATAAATATGTCAGAATTTTGATAAGATACTGTTATTAAAATTTATTAAATTTTTACCAAAATTACCGAACATTTTGAGGTTATCTTTTCGACATCTTTAGTACGTTCTCCTGTGAAAAAAATAAATACATCAGAATTTTGGGAAAATACTATTAATAAAATTATAAGATTGTAATATAGTATACAGCAATATAGTATATTATACAATATAGTATCTTGTACGTCCCAAATTATCTCCTTCCATTTTCAAATTTTTAAATTCTCAAATTATCTCACCTCAAAAATTTCCAAATTCCCAAATTTCCATCCACAATACCAAAACATAACCTCCACCTCTCATAACAGCTACCCATCCACTCGTATTCTTCACAATCTCTTGAATCTCCAAATTTCTGTTAAAAAATGAAATTTCACGTTCGTCCGATCATAATGAAAAGATTTTCCGATTAAATATCCTGCGAAATTTTGCCATGTAATTTCGCAGTTACCGATCAATGGATTTTCAGATATGTAGTTACTTTCTTTCGAAAATGTACCGATGCATTAAAGGTGAATCATTTTACGATCGTATAGCTTCAAGCCGGGTGTACATAAGTCGATAAAAATCTTCGATCAGATCACAGCTTCTTAATCATAGCAACGGGACGTTGTGCTTACAGGTACGAAGTACATTCTTCTCGAACGGTGAAACATGAACAAAGAAACGTTTGTGCTTCGATAATAATTCAACGCGACTTTCTCGTGCACGAAGAGAAAAAAAAATATATCGATCCACTTATATTCGATTTCTTTTCTTACAATTTCTTTATTTCAATCGACCGTCACATTCGCTTTGTAATTAATCTCTCAACGAGATCTGTGTAAACATGTAGATTGATTGATACGTGTAATATATTGTTCCGAATATGTCAAGAATTGTATACGTCATTTTTTTTATGTTAATTATAAACATGAATTTTAAGTTTTAGATTAATGACAGTAAACTATTAATAGGTTTCTATTTTTAGACTATGAAATATGGAGGAAAAAATATTTTGTTGAAGATAAATAAATTATTTTTTAGACATATGAATATTTATGTAACAGAGATAAATTGTTACGTAGATAGATAAATATTTATGTAACAGATAAATCATGTAGATAGATGAATATTTATACAATGTAGATAAATTGTTGCGCAGATACATAAATATTTATGTAATAAAAATAAATGATTACGTAATTAATCGATTTGTTTTGCATAACCTATAATATTAACATTTTTTATCATACCTTTTTATGGGCTAATTTATTCCAACGTAGCAGTCAAAATATATAACAAAATTTATTTTAGAAAATATATAAAACAATGTTATATAAATTTTTATCATAAGGTATTGATAAATTATCGATTAAATCTATAACATATTTTCCATTCTTGTTCCGTTAAAAGCTATTTAACTCCTCGTTCTATCGTAATAAACTGGCTAACCAAACGCGAAGTGTCATAAATTTTGGCCGAGAATAATGAGTTAATTACATGCGCGATAATTTGTTAACGTAACGACATTAAAATCCATGTAAATTTCCACGGGAAGCGGAAAAGAGAGAGACATTATTTCGGGTCGGGTTCCGAAAAGCTGCAATCGGTTCGAGTTTCTGAAATCGGAGTTAAACGCGCCTCGAGGCAGCGTGTTTAAGTCAAAAAACCGCACGGTTACATCGGCCCGATACCTCTTAAACCACTTTAATGACGCTTCGACGCATCGCGAATTTAAAATTACACTGACGACTCAGTCGAACAGCCTCGATAAAGATCGTACTCGTGCAAAAACCGGCCCGAGTCACCAATGCAAAACTGAGAAGCCACGATAAACCACGTATATCTAAATCAAAGACGAAACGATCTAGTTTAGTTTAGTTTATTTTCTTCCGTTATGGAAGATGGCGCTCGAGTCTACGATCACGTTTACCCAACGAACTTTACCATCCGAACGGTGTAATTACACGAAGATTACTAGAATACTTTGCGATGTGGTTTTCATGAAATTCGATATAAATCGTGACAATGTGCAGTGTTCTAGGATTTAACGGTCAAGTGTGGTTTAAATCAAAACTGTTCGAGAAAAATTGTTTTATTGTACTTTATGAGAAGATGTACGTATGTACAAATATTTATATGTATAAATGTTATATTAATCAAAGTGGTAACAACTATACTTTTACATGCGATGACATCACGTAATTAGGGTTATATCTTTGTTCTGACACCCATTGTTACTTCGAAGGTGTATATTTGTGGTTATAAATCAAAATGCAAGATTAAGACACAATATTTGTTACGTTACTCTATAATTGTTGTGATATATTGTACTTACGTAAGGCAAAATGGCATATTGTACAAAGCCCGAGGAATAAGAGTTCGAATTTATGACAGAGGTTTGATATGTTACCTTAAAATTACACGAATCAAAAGTAACGCCTGCTACGTGCAACAAAACGATACGCTTTCCAAAATTTCTCCACGAACGGTTTTCGTGATAATGGAAGAAACTTTAAATCATCTGAACCATAATGATTGTATATGAAAACAACCTTTGAGTGAATTGAAAAGTTATTTAAACGAAATTTAAAAAATTGAGGATGCCGAAAAGTTAAAATATTAATCTTTTTATCTAAATGATTTGATGTATTTAGAAAAATATTTAAAATTATATTTATGTATGAAAAATATATAAATAGTAAAATTGAAACGCATAAAAAGTCGAAACGAATATTTGTATAAACGTCAGAAAATGCAGGAGATTGTAAAAACGTTCACTGTGGTAGAGCTATGAATTCGCAGTAGTACAAATGTATATTATGCGCGACATCTAACACGAAACTACTGTCGTGCGTAATTACATATAACTTACAGGTTAAAAACAAAAGATATAGTAAATTCATTTATAATGCACACAAAGATGTACCAAGAAAATCTACACACGTTTTAAACATTAATAAAATATGAAAATGATAATAAAATTATTAATTTTAATGTAATAATAGTCATTTTAAACGTGATACGATTTAATATATAAAATTCACCATAGATGAAACTTGATCTACAATCTGTTTCATTAATCAACCTGTTACGATCGAACGTATCACAAAGTGCACCATAGGTAAAACATGATCTACAACAGGTTTCGTTTAATTGCAGCCATAACACCTTGGACGCGGTTAAACAAGCACTACAAAAGAACATTAAAAATTGAAGTAGGTAAGCAAAGTTTCATCACAAACGCTGATCAAGCACTTCCGTGAAACGAGAACGCACGAGAGTGCAATAAAATGGCGCGAACTTCCGTGAACGGCGATTCCCGTGCAAGCTGCAGAAATACCGGCAGCCCGATGCGATAAAACGATTAAACGGATCATCGTGAGTTCGGGTGGCAGGTGCCAATAAAAATCGGTTACGTCTTATTACAGGTGACCTAGATTTGACCACGGCTACAACCAACCTGTTGTAATCTTAATAAGGTGATGCACAGCGCAACGGCTCGAGCCGCTTGTCGCGTGATGATTGAATAATTTCGCGGAAGAAAATGAGAGGCTATGTTCGCGGAAGCGGAATACACATGCATACGCACGTAAGTACATATGTATACATGTAAGCATGTGTGTAGATACGTGTCCAGACACGCGACATTCTTTCCGCTTTCGCTTTGAAGCGCATCGATCGTCGCGCGAGCCGACTTCTTGATGCAACAAATAACCATAAAACGACCAGCTTTCACGATTCGACCGAAAGATATTATGATCAAACGATTATATTAATGAATAACGATAACGATACGTAAACGGAAACTTGCTCGCTCTGTTTCTACGTTTGGATGTCTTTTTTTTTAGGTTATATGCGCACTTTGATGTTTGTGTACAGTCAGGAGCTAATTTGGCGGGAAACCGTAAATGTGGAAATTTTGGCAGTTAGGAATATTCGGCATTTGGACAGTTGGAGAATTTTTGAGGTGAACATTGGAATTTTTGAAATTTTCGGATTTGGAAGTTTGTGTATATGGATATTGGAAAATGTGGAAGTTCGGAAAATTTAGAAATATGGGGATTTAGAAATTGAAAATTTGCAAATATGGAGATGTAAATTTAGAGATTTAGAAATTTGGAGATTTTAATATTTGGAAACTTGGAAATTTCAAACTTCGAGGATTTTAAATATGGAAATATGAACATGTGCAGTTTTGAAAGTTTTAAGGGTTGGAAAATTAAAAATCTGAAAATTTTCGGATTTGGAAATTTGCATTTACTTTAACATAATATTGAACATTTCGATTCTTTTTAAATATAGAAAATTTATAAAAAGTACAAACTTATAAAGGTACAGAACTTGAAATGAAATTTTTCTTTCAATACTCGCTTTTAAAATTTGAACAAACGAAATCAGTCATTAATACGCCATCTATGGTTGAAAAGGGAAAGCGTAATTGCAGTTGCAACGATTCTGACAATTCCAAGAATGTGGTGTCTCCATCTGTGAGTTGTGAACGGAAAGCAAAGGTAGATTGACACAATTGGCACAACGCGAGCGTAGCCCTGGGGATTTGGTTCAGAAAGTAGCGAATTGATATTTGGTGCATTGTGTGCATCACAGTAAAAGACCTCAAAATGAAAGTGCCCTCGTGATATTTTCCGCAGAAAGATTGGTGCATCGAATTTTCAGTTTGGTTTCGATTTTTCAAACAGTATCGTTGCCTAACATTCGACAGCATGCTATCGTTTTAACCATATCGCGAACGAACGAAGCTGAAAGGCTGATCGGATATATTTATTTATCGTTCGTTAGCCGGGAAACTACCCAAACTGTGCAGAAATTCGATCGGATTTGTGAATCGCACGTCATAAATCCTCGCATCCATCATACAGTGAGTGTCAATGATGTTTGTACTATCACTTTCTCACGCCTATGACTCAACGAATTTCTTAAAAACACTTTTACACGACCAACGTAAATATGAATGTGTCTTTAAATCCATGTCACTCGTCCAACATACAGTATTACGTTTGTAATCATTTCCATTTTTCTTATTTATCCGATTTTCCTGTCTCAAAACACTGTACTAATATTGGGGATCATCTGCACTATACGCACACAACAATTTTTCTGTTTTGATTTGTATTTTATGGTGGTTGTAAAATTAAAATTAACAGGAAGTTTTGTTTATGTATTCGTATTAAATCTGTACATTAATTTTGTATTAATATTTCTCATTTTATATTGAAATTTTAGCAGTGCCTGTAAAATATACAAAACATTGTACATGGCGTTTTCCAACAGTTATGAAAGTTTATGGAATATTTATGAATTGATTAATACAAAGATAGTTATCTTCATGGTAACATGAACTTGATTTGTACACAGTTTCATTTGTATAATCAGACATGTTTGGAAGTAATTTTTTGTTATACTCAATGCTATATGCAGTAGCGTCCTGTTATGAAGCAAGTGGCAATCAAATTTTGTCTTATACTGGGGAATGTACAACAGAAGCTGGAAAAGTTGCATATAGTACTCATACAGAGCTTCTGTTCTAAACAGCCCTAAAGAAGAAAATATTACATAAAAATACATGTACAAATACACAGTCTATGTGTACATAGATACAATCGTTTTATGTATTTCCTTCATACAACCCATTCTCCTTCGACTCATCAGATCAGTGAATGTATAACAGAAAATACGCACAAAAGATGTTTTCATATATATAAAGGCATTCATGCATGCTGCAATATTTTGTCGAATTTCCTTGTATTATGAAAACTATAAATATAAAACTTAAATGAATTGTTTTAATTGCAGGAATTTGAGAAGATCAGGGGGCCTGGTACAGGCACGTTCAAGAGCCGTGGTGGTTGGTGAATGGTGTTGCAGATAGACTCGGTGTGGGGTTGGGCGTCACCCCCGCTGCGCCTCCAGCTAGGGGGGTCTAGGGGCGCCTCGGGGAGAGCGGCCGCGGGCGCCCCATCCTCGCAGAGGATGGGTGAGATGGTCGTGGAACGCGCGCCTTCCCCAGCCCGCCTCAGTCACACGTCCGAAAAACATCCTCGTGCTACGCTCACCGAACTCAATGTTCTTCGCCGTCATCGTGAACTTTGCGATGTCGTCCTCAACGTTGGTTCTAGAAAAATATTTGCACATCGCGTTATTCTATCCGCGTGCAGTCCGTACTTCAGGTACGATATTACAGCAAAACGTATAAACAAAATGAACTACATGAATAGACTACAATTATTCTTTGCCTGTACAGAGCAATGTTTACTGGGGAGCTGGCGGAATCTCGACAAACTGAAGTTACAATTCGTGATATAGACGAAATGGCGATGGAGCTACTGATAGACTTCTGTTATACTTCGCACATCATCGTCGAGGAAGCGAACGTTCAAACTCTCCTACCAGCAGCGTGCCTTCTCCAGCTAGCAGAGATTCAAGATATCTGTTGCGAGTTTCTCAAACGCCAGTTAGATCCTTCTAATTGTCTAGGAATACGTGCGTTTGCGGATACTCATTCTTGTCGTGAACTATTACGAATCGCGGATAAGTTCACGCAACATAATTTTCAGGAAGTATGTTCTCCACGTCTCTACGTATGACTCGTTCCTTTCAACGGTTTCGTTTAAGTTACGTTTGATGTTGTACAGGTAATGGAGAGCGAAGAATTTCTGTTACTACCTGTCGGCCAATTAGTAGATATTATTTCTTCGGATGAATTAAACGTACGAACGGAAGAACAGGTATTCAGCGCTGTTATGAATTGGGTTAAGTACAACGTCACCGAGAGAAGGCAACATTTGGCGCAAGTTCTTCAGCATGTACGATTACCCCTTCTTAGTCCGAAATTTTTAGTTGGAACTGTAGGCTCTGATCTTTTGGTTCGATCCGACGATGCGTGCAGAGACTTGGTGGATGAAGCAAAGAATTACTTGCTACTTCCGCAAGAAAGACCGCTAATGCAGGGACCTAGAACACGACCTAGAAAACCAACTAGACGTGGCGAAGTTTTGTTTGCCGTTGGTGGATGGTGTTCCGGTGATGCAATCGCTAGTGTAGAAAGATTTGATCCCAACACCGCGGATTGGAAAATGGTTGCACCGATGAGTAAACGAAGATGCGGCGTTGGAGTAGCTGTATTGAATGACCTGTTGTACGCGGTAGGGGGTCACGATGGACAGAGTTATTTAAATAGCATCGAACGATACGACCCGCAAACGAATCAATGGTCCTGTGACGTTGCACCTACTACATCATGTAGAACTAGTGTAGGTGTTGCGGTGTTGGACGGTTTCCTTTATGCGGTAGGTGGTCAGGATGGCGTCCAATGTTTGAACCACGTTGAAAGGTAAAATATTTTGTTTTTATTTCGATTCTTTTACGTTGTAGCAAGGGCCGAAGGTTTTTACTTTTCAAGTTCTTTTTACCATTGTGTTTTGGTTTCCAGTATGTGCATGTTATGGATGCAAGATTGTTTTCTAATATTAATTTCCACATTTAACTTTCTTTTCTATTAAAATTAATGCAGTAAATATTTTAATAGTCTTGAATCGCTAAAATCTTTGGCCCTTATTGTAGAATAATCTATTCAACTGTTTGATCTAATATTAACAGATGAACTAAAACATTAGTATTATATTGTCCTAAAAGTTCATAGTGTTTCTGTGATGTTTTATTTAAGTTTGATTTTATTGCTATTCTTATTGTTTTATACCGGCATTGAATGTGATAGCAATTTTTGTGGAAAACATTAGTTATGATATATGATACAAGTTTGAAAAGGAGTCCTACTACTGATGCAACAAGAAATGTGCTTGCGTAGTAAAATTAACATAGAGAAATTATTATGTTAGATTTAAAGAACGAAATTTTTTTGTCAAAGATGAAAGCCTTCGACTGTTGAAGATGAATGTTGCTAGCGAAGAAAAGTGACCAATACTATCTCAACATGATAGTGATAGACTACATGCAGCAATTATCACTCAACAAATGTTATGTGAGTGAAATAGGGATGCTGTAATGCACCCCTTACATTCTGACCTTGTCAAAGTTTCATTTTTCCCAATCACAGTAACATTCATTGACTAACAAGGAATAAGAATAGAATAAAATGACACCTATATTTTATATTAAATTTCATTTCAAGAAACACTACGAACTTTTCAGATAATTTCAGAAACGTGTGTTTTATTGAATGATAGTCATTACTTTCATGGATTCTACGTGACAAATGATATGAACTATTTCATTTGTCCAGGTATGATCCGAAGGAGAATAAATGGTCCAAAGTATCACCTATGACTACTAGAAGACTTGGAGTGGCTGTTGCTGTGTTAGGCGGTTATTTATATGCCATCGGCGGGTCTGATGGGCAGTCGCCCTTAAACACAGTAGAAAGATATGATCCAAGACAAAACAAATGGTCTCAAGTATCCCCTATGTCTACTAGACGTAAGCATCTAGGCTGTGCTGTATTTAATAATCTAATTTACGCCGTTGGAGGAAGAGATGATTGCATGGAACTCTCCAGTGCAGAACGGTATAATCCTCATACAAACTCTTGGAGTCCAATAGTAGCTATGACATCAAGAAGAAGCGGAGTAAGTTATCTTACTTTTATAAATGCTTATAAAGATAGAATATTGTAGATAATTTCACGTTAGTTCTTTTGTTCATTGTTGAAAGAAACGGTGTCCTTGTATTACAGGTGGGATTAGCGGTTGTGAATGGTTTGCTATATGCTGTGGGTGGATTTGATGGAACTGCCTACTTGAAAACAATTGAAGTATATGATTCGGAACAAAATCAGTGGAAATTATGTGGTTGTATGAATTATAGGAGGCTCGGTGGAGGTGTGGGAGTAATGCGAACCCCACAAACCGAAAACTACATTTGGTAGCTCAGGCCCCCCTCTTCAGCCCAAATGGCTGAAACTCCTTTAACTCCTCTCACGCCGGTAACTCCTGTTACACCTGTGACTCCTCCCGCTCCTGTATCGGTTCCTGTTGTTATAACTAATACTAGAAAACGCTACCGCCGATCGATGAGCATTATATAAGTAACATGTGCGTTTATAAGACTTTGCCTTTCTACAGACAAAATCATTTTCGTCACAAATTGTTATCCATTTTTTCGTTCGCTTTCATTAACTTATCATTCATTTTAAACTTTAGTCATTTTATTTAGGTTCATATTGTACTGAATATAAATGTATATTTTCTTTGCGTAAGAAAAATTACTCTTCGTCTATGCTGATACTGCCACGTTATGAATTTTTTAAGTAAGCTTTTGTAAGATATTCCTTTTACGTTATTTACACATTCTTTCATGCATTAAAAAATATTTGATTCCAGTCGTTTTAGACTTAAGTGTTATATTGTAATTTTTTTTTAATAGTGTAGCTGTACAGGTGGTGAACGTTTAAGACACAAATAATGGAAAGGCAAAATCTTTTTTGAACATATTTTCGAACACGATACTTATTTCGACGGAACACCCGCTGTTTCCATTTTTTTAATAATTCAGAGAAACGAATTTTTAAAGCCCACATTAACATCAGAACTTCGTTATGAAGGGCCGCTTGTGCACCAACTGATACAAAGAAACAAAAATAAAGATTTAATCAAATGAAATGTTTCTGTCTCGATAGTATGCTTTCTACAACGTATTTTTATCAACAAGACTGAACTGAAACCAAAAGTTATGTATATCTAAATAAATGAAACAAATGTTTCTGGCTCTAAGCACACTTCTGTTTTAAGACAATGTATGAAATACACGTAAGTTATAGATATGGTTTCATTAAGTACTGAATGTTGTAGTTTCTAAAGTTAGGTTCTCGTCATTCTTCTGTACCATTATAATGAACAAAACTTGATAAATTTTGCGTTTCGTTCGAAGTAACAAAAGAGTAGTCTTATATGTACAAAATGGTGATAGGGATCATTATCCAACAATTTCATAATGTAACGTTTGTGATAATAATCTAGTAAGAGTCAGCAGATTCGGCTGAGTGTGAGCAATATTTTACTAACAATAACAAATATTATTTTATAATTATTTGAATAGAAAATTATAAAAGAAACTGTAAAAATTTTCGTCGATTGATTACAAAATTGAAAGTTTACGAGTCACTAGTTGTGTTACATCTATGAGATTGTTGAAAAAAAAAAGAAAACAAAACACATGACTAGTATAAGATTATACTGAACGATATGATGTAACTGTCTCTAAATAACTTGTTACGAAATATCATTATTAGAAACTACAAATTCTCAACATTGTACCATGACCTTCTTCAATGGAACAACCAGTTTTAATTAGAAGTAAATCGTGAAAGAATTTCTATTTCTTCATAAATACAGTAAATTTGTAACATCAATATAGCATAAGTGAAGTAATTCTGTTGAGTTCAGGTAATCTAATTAGCGAATTAAAATGGTACAAATTATTGTAATCACTAAACGAAGTTCAAATAAGTGTTCAATATCAGATTCAATTTTCAAGCAGTTGAACAACGTAGTTTCGGCAGAAAATGTTACTGTTTTCAAAAATTCGAAATTCTGCACAATTCTGTTTGATTTTTTAATCGCATTTCATTTAGAACTGTATAACAAGCATTTTTAAAGAGCTAAAACTATTTTTAGCTGCATTTTTTTTACGTTAATTTATCATTTTTATTATTTAATTAAAAAAAAAAATTGTTTTTGAGAAATAAGTATTTTGAATATGATAAAATAATTTTATTATATACAGAGGAATTTTATTATATTGAAAAATATATAAGGAATTTTCAATTGTTTGTCTGTTTATGAGTCCTATTATTGGAGCAGACAATCAAAACGAAGGTGTCATGCAGAATAGAATGCTATATGTGAAAAATCTGAAAATTATGTTATTTGCTACTTATACTTATTTGTAAATAAGTACAAACATAAATAAAAGTGCGTTATAAAAAGTTACTGTCGTTATTTTAGTTTTTCTTTTATCGTGTATTTTTTTTATTTTTGTACAAATGATCTCGCCTATTTCTACTAGAAGATTACATTCTATTCTGCATAATAAAACAACTAACTTTTTTACGATAATTTCTGTTGCATCCAAATTTTTTTCATATCACAGTCTTCAACAGTATGTTTCGTTTAATTATTTGGTAATTTATTTTAAAAATTTTGAACTTTTTAAGTCTTAGTATCAACTAATTCTTACTCTGTGAGTAAAACAGTTTTGTAGTTAGTTTTTTTTTTATTTATCATCAATTACATTAGAAGGTAATTAGATTTTTAGCATTTTTTATTTTCTTTATCTTATAATGAGACCATTGTTTTAAAAATAAAAACATTATTATAGTTGAAATTTATACAAAGTAATTTGTATAAAATGTTACAACCCATTTTTAAAACAGATTATAATAATAATAAAATTCATACATAATTTAATAATCTTTTTATAACTTTCTAACGGTTTAAGTAATACTATCTTACATTCTTAATGATCCTTTAAAAACTAGTTTGTAATATTATTGTACAAATTACTTTGTGTACCATTAAAAAAAATACAGGAAACTGGATTTAACATCTTTTGAACAAATGATGAGAATGTAGTACAAAACAGTTTATACAATACTCTTTTCAGTTTTAAAACAGAAAAAGAGAGGGAAAGAATGAAAGAGTAAGATAGAAAATATGATCACTATGTAAGTAACATTATACAGTTTTATTTTTTTTTTGTTTATTATTAAAACAGAACCCCATAAATATTGTCTCAGGTAAGAGACATATTTACTTACACACCTATTATAATCAGAAACAATAAGTACATTATTGTACATTCATTATATGCTTTGTTTGCTAGTTTTTATAAACTTTCTTTGTAAATGGGTATTTGCTTTTGTATATATTAAAGATCTGTCCAAATGTTAATGAGCAAAAATATAATGTTAAAATAGAACAAAAAGAATCCATTGATGTAGTCCACCTTTTACTAATTAATATTTAAACTTAAAAAAAAGAAAAGAAGAAAAAACCGAAATTTAAACATAAGTGTCATACGAATTCTCAGTTAATATATCCTCCTTGTTTACCCAAAATAAAGAAAAAAATATTCAAATAGATAGACTCCCGTTTAAAATCATGTTAAGATGTTGCAAATTTTCCAAAATCTCGGTAAATGCTATAAGATTAAAGTAGAAGAATAAAAATATTAATTTGTCATATGCAAACTGTTCATTGATTATCTAATGTTACTGAAATAAACATTCTTTATGTGTTCTATTCTCATTGGCTGTTTTTGAACATACCGCTTTATACTAACGAATAAAATATAGCCACCAAATAAATAGAAACCACTTATTCATATGCTATTTAATAAAATTGATATAAATGCTTTTTCTATATTAAACAATACAAGAAAATGAATAAATCGAACAATTAATCTTTTGATGATTTGTGTTTATCATGTTTATCATATATCATTCTTTAAACTGTGTTACTTCTAATATTGAACATGAGTATAAATAAATTTGTATAAAGTGTTTTTCAATTTAGTGCCTTTATCTATATTATAAGCGCGCAGTTTTGACACGTTCGCAATAATATTAACGTAGAAAATTCAGCTGTGATCTGATGCAAGATAACATAAATGTTCATAACCGTTCCGTAACTCAACAGTTCCTTTAATAATTATAATTTTGTGATTGAACAATGTACGTTTTACTACAAATTATTTTAACACAATTACTGTTTTCATATTTTGTAATTGGTGGTCCTGAAGAGGAGCAAGGTGTAAAATATGCCAACAAGTGTGAAGGTATTTGTATATATATCATATATACAATATAAATATGTAACTTGTTATATTATACATAATACATTATTTTGCAGTTTGTAAGGTCGTTGCCACAGAATTAGAGGCAAGATTAGATGAAACGGGTAAAACACGTGATAAGCTCGAAATTGGTTATTCGGTTGACGATGTTGCGCCTAAGAAAAAGAAAGAATATACAAAATCGTAAATTTGAACTCTTCCTTGTATTGTACATTTATAGGGTATAATTCCTTTTATAAAGTTTATAACTGTCATTTTCAGGGAATTACGTCTAATAGAAAGCATGGAAGATCTTTGTGAACGTGTACTGGAATATAATATTCACAAAGAGCGTTCAGACAGTACCAGATTTTCCAAAGGAATGAGTCAAACTTTTAAAACTCTTCATGGACTTGTGTAAGATAACAGTTCTATACGATAAATATTAATTCATAATGATTAGTAATGGCATCAAGTTCAGTAGGTACTTGAAACAAATTCAATATCTAAAGTTTGCTTAATTCTGTATGTATACAGGGATAGAGGTGTTAAAGTTGAGTTGGGAATTCCATATGAATTGTGGGATAAACCATCCGTAGAAATAACAACTTTAAAATCACAATGCGAAGATTTACTTGAAAATTATGAGTCTGATATTGAAGAATGGTATTTCAATTATCAAAGAGACATTCCTTTAACTAGGTATTGATTTCAAATTATACATAAATTATCATTAGTTGAATATAATCCAACAATATTAAATAATTTCTATTTTATTAGGTATTTGTGTTCAGACAGAGCATTAAAAGGGAATGATGATTCTTGTCTTAAAGAAAAAGGTGAAGTTAGCAGCGAGGTAAAGGACAAGAAAAAGAAGAAAAAGAAAAAGAAAAATTCAGAAACTGAAAATAAAAAGAAAGATGATAAAGAAGAATTGTAAACTATTAACTGATGTTCAAAGATAAGCAATGAAAGTCATAAAGGCATTATTAAGTCTACTTACAAAATGATGAACAAAATAACTTGATACTCTTCATTAGATAAACATACATCTTTTTATACATTTATTTAATATTTGTATCTACTCTGTAAATACAAATTTTGCCAAACTTCTGCCATAATTAATATTGTATTTTTAGTCATTTTTTAATAAACAATTTTATGTTTAGTAACAACGATTTCTATTAACATGCAGTTGCAATCTTACTTACTTGAAGGTAGTCACATGAGAGCATAAAATGATATTTTGCATTTTAATCACAACAAATATGGGAATAAATATTTTGTTATTTTTATTATTAATAAATTTGGAACAATCTAAGAGTGTACTGCTTAGGGGTGAAAGAGCTCAAGATGGTCAGTTTCCCTGGTTAATACAATTTCAAACAGTAGCACCATGTGGTGGAATTCTTATATCATCAGACTGGGTTTTAACTGCAGCACAATGTGTACAAGACAAGAGAAACGTATGTCATTTTCTATTCTTGATATTAAAAAAAAGTATTGAAGATTACACTTTTAATTTTTATTAATATAGTCCATTGTTTTATTTGCGACTGGGCTCAATGGAACTGATACTAAACAAACAGTATCTGTAAAAGCTACGTACATACATCCTCACTATGAACCCTATTCTGTTCTTCCTGATCGAGATTATAACATAGCCCTTATGAAACTTAATAAATCATTTGACATGTGTAATGGTAAAATAATATTACCAAATATACCTGTCAAATATGATGATAATTATGCACCATGTTTAATATTTGGATGGCAAAGCTATGTTTCACCATTTTCCAAAATTTTTGCTAAACCTATCCAGTACAGTGAAGTAATTCTTAATTCCTGGAAATTATGCACATATATGATAAAAACAAGCGCAAATTATACAAATGTATTTTGTGCAATGGTGGAATTTAAAGATGAATTGAAAGCATGTGCTGGAAATCCTGGATCACCAGTTGTATGTGAAAATCAACATCGTGAAACAGCTTTACTTGGAATTGCATCCTGGACAAACTTTTCTTTAGAATGTGGAGATCTTCCAACATATCTTGATCTTGATACATTTAGGTATATGTTTAGAAATAAAGTTTATAGTAACATTATATATTAAATTCATCATTTAATGATGTTAACAATTCTCTTTTTCTAAGATCATAAAAAATGATCTATATAAATGTAATTTAATCTGATAAATGTATGTTTTGTAGTAAATGATTATAATTATTAACTTACTAATATTTTAGGACATGGATAAAGGAGTTAATTTTCAGTGATAAAGAAATAGAAAACTGGAAAGACAATCATAGATCAAATGAAAACAACTCCAAATTTAAAGAAAATATAAATGTAGATAATTTATGGAATAACACAAATGTTTTACAAGTAACTTCACAAATAAATTACTGGTCAACGAATGCCAAAATAGAAACACAAACTGTATCTGATACAACAATATCCCATTATGCAACACCTATGGAACATAAAAATCTATCCCATATTTGGAATAGATTATACATTCCTATTTCTAACAAGTTTAAGTATACAAATGTAACTTCTTTTCATCCTAATAATCTATCACATACACTTACTGTGGATAGAGCAATTAATACTAATAACTACAAAGAAATTGGCAAAACTAAAGGTTCTAGCAATAATCAGATTGTAACAAATTTAAACAAAGGACAATTAAGTCTCTCAAATAAATCAAGATTATGTAATAGTAAAAAACTTGATAAAGTTATAACACAACATAATAATGATCCATTAGAACCAACTCATTTTGAATATTTATTACCACTTTACTTTGAAGAAATAACTACTTCTCATTCGAGGATTACTGTTACACATTCGAGGAGTTTATACTTTTTTTCCTTTATATTTTTGTCTTTATATTATTATTTACATGTAATATGTTTTATTTAATAGTATGTATGTATAATATGATATACATTATATACAGAATTGACAATTTCATTTAAAAAATGAGAACTTATTCCTGTTTCTTTTTAAGATATAGTGGCACCCACATCTTTTTTCCACGAAGCTCTTTCAAACGTTCGTATTCTTCTTTGAAATCCTGATGTTCATCTCTGTACAAACCATACTCTCTGAGACGCTTCATTAATGTAGCTGTTTGTGTATGACGTGGATACCAGCTGATAATTTCTGGTCGTTTATTCACCGGTTTTTCACTGAATAACTTAACAACTTTCATAGATGGGGATGTAGTTGGTCTTGTTACTTCACCGAATACTCGTTTACTTAAACGGTCCATATGTTTGGCATATGAAGTACCTGCGTTCTTGAGTTTTAAATATTTATCCATTTTTTAATTCTTGAAAGTATCTTTTTACAGTCTGACTTGAATCATAAACCAAAGATTGAGGTTATACAAATTTTGCGCTTTGATGCGATTAGTATACAGATACTCTATATATACGGTGTAAATTACAAATCTACGTTATACTGAACGTACAGTACAATACAATCTGGTATTCCTGGGGAAAATGGCAGCCAAAGAGAACTTTGCCTAAGGTGCACTATGCCTAATTACCACCAGACGTTTTCGAAATCGATGTATAATAAAATTTTCGCAAATACATGCCTACTTCCAAAAGCACGCAATATTATTACGCACTTTGCAATTCAGAATGATAATTCTAGGTATTACGTCAGATTTACAACTGAATTTTGCATTAAAGCTTACATTCGTAACAAAAAATATCGCGGCGATTTAAAATGTAAAAAAGATATAAAAGATAACAGTTAAACGTAAAGAAATAAATTCACATACTTGAAAGGGTTTTGGAAGCCTCATCCTTATATGAATTTTAAAATTTATATTTTTGCGTGTGCTGTCTAGAAAGTATCACTAGTGCCATCTAGCGGTCAGACACGAAACTGCCGGAATAAAGAATTTATCATTTTTATCATAAAATAAAGCATTTTTACATTTTCTTGATGCTCACAAATTTTTCAAATAAAATGATTTGAGAATATTTCGGCGTAAAAACAATAAATAAGTTATATAATTGTTTCAAAAATTTAGTTCTATCTCACCTTGCGATTTTTTTTATGTTTTCTCACTGTATATATAATCATAGAAAGAGTCTAGAAAGGCATCACTCTGGTGATTAGAAAATTCCCTAGGCGCCAAGCTACGCAAAGTGCTGCCTAGTTAGTTTCTTCTTTCATGGATCAACGTGTAGTAAATAAATTAGTTTTCGTAAAAATATATAATTAGTGTTTTCATTATTGGTAAGAATTTCTGTTAAGAATTTACCTAATCCCATATTTTATTACACATAAATTGATAAGGTTGGTTCCCTGTGCACTACAATCCATCATGTGAATTCGCCATAACATTATTGCGGCAAGTTATCGTTATGATACAACATAGATTTTTATGTATATATGTTTGTTAATTTGTAGCAATAAATAATATCAATTGAAATAATGTCCTCTCGCATAATTTCTTTTTGTAAACTTTTAAACCTGTATTTCCTCGTTGAATTAAAAGCAAGATAAATGCGTGTAACTATTTAAATAAACATTTACATCAAAATATTTTACCGAACCTACATTTTACACATTGTTATTGTCCTTCAGTAATTTATTACTACCTGAACTATTTATGTACATTTATACGGAAATATATAAGTATATAATATATAAAGTAATGTAATACAGTGAATACAAGTACATATTTAATATCGAATATAAATACATAAGTGCAACATGTTCCTTATATCTTACAAAAGATTATGCTTTAATTTAACCAATGACAATTACAAAATTAATCAAATTCGGAGGATATGATTAATTTAAGTTAAATAATAAAAATGGCTATAACAAAGAACAATTCAATAACCCGATCTTCTAGTTGTTTACGAAAATATCGAATACTTTTTGTATTTGGTATTACTGTACTGTGTGTACAAATTTATTTGGCTCATACATTTTTCGGTTTGGAAATTCGAAATCGAAAATCCAGCCAACTATCTTCAGGAGAAGTAAGTTTATTAATAATAATGTTAATGTTAAACTATTTTTCATACTATATCATAACATAAATTATATTTTTTTTGTAGGATTTACCTCAGTTCGAAGAAGATGAAGGTTTACCAAAAGGTTTACGTCAAGTGAAACTTCCACCAGATAAACATCCTAATTCGAATAAAGTATCACAGTCTCAGATAAACCGCACTTCTAGAATAAAACTAGATTATAAATCATTAAATTTTACACCACCTTGTGAATTTACTGGCAGAGAAGCAGTGAGCGCTGTAACACGTGCACAAAGTCAAATATGCAAACAACGCATTGTCAATGTGACGTGCCTTAATCAACAGGGAATACTATACCCAGAAAGAATACAGTCTCTGTGCTCTCATTCTCCAGGATTTATAAATAAACCAGTCAGTTTAGGATGTTTTAGAGATGATAAAACATTAAGAGTACTTTCTGGTTATTATCATATTTTTAAAGGGAACAATTCTCCAGAGCGCTGTGCTTTTTTGTGTCTTCAATCAGGATATTTATATGCTGGTACAGAATACTCGTAAGTATATACATACAACACATACATACATACAACAAATATGTGAAAGTACATTATCCTCAGATATGCAAGTGTTTAATTTCAGAGTTGAATGTTTTTGTGGAATGGAAAAACCATCGCAGCTAAAACGATTACCAGATTCTAGTTGCAATATGAAATGTTCTGGTAATCCCAAATATTCCTGTGGTGGATATTTGACTATTAATGTGTTTTCGACTGGAATTCAAAGTAAGAAAATTAACTAATTAATATAATTATGCATGTAAAACTTTGATTCACATAATAGTATCCTCTGTTTATGAAGTATTTATATCTTTCATAGGATTCAAAGCTCAAATAGCTCGAAATGCAAGTACAGATGGTGAAAATGAAAAACCTGCACGAATTGCTTACTTATTAACAGTGAACGGCAGAGCTAGTCGACAAGTGAAACGACTTATTAATGTTTTGTATCATCCTTCACATTTATTTTACATTCATGTCGACGCGGTAATTAAACAAATTTTGAATACTTCCAGACAAATGGTTTATTGTAATTAATGTGTTTCGCACTTTTAGCGACAAGATTATCTTTATCGGGAAATGTTAGAGGTAGAGAAATCCTGCAAAACGAATAATATTAAAGTGGCGAGGGGAGAAAATTTACGTCATGCAAGTATTTGGGGAGGTGCAAGTCTGTTGACAACTCTTTTGAAATCAGCACAACAAATGCTTGCGCATAATCAACACTGGGATTTTCTCGTTAACTTATCGGAATCTGATTTTCCTATAAAAAATAATGCACAATTAACGCAATTTCTTAGTTTAAATAGAGGTATGAATTTTGTAAAATCTCATGGAAGAGAAGTTCAGAGGTTTATCACAAAACAAGGTTTAGATAAGACTTTTGTAGAATGTGAAACTCGTATGTGGAGAATAGGTGATCGTAAGTTACCAGATGGTAAATTTCCCTTTCTACCTTTATCTTTCTCTTGTTTTATTCAGTTTGTTATAAATAATTATTTTATAGGTATTCAGATAGATGGTGGTAGCGACTGGGTAGCTTTAAACAGAGAATTTGTAGAATACGTTGCTAATCCAAATCCTGATCCATTAGTGACTGATCTACTAAAAGTATTTAAATATACTTTACTACCTGCCGAGTCTTTTTTCCATACAGTTTTACGTAACTCGAGATTTTGTAATACATACATTGATAACAATTTACACGTTACTAACTGGAAAAGGAAATTAGGATGTAAATGTCAGTATAAAGCAGTAGTTGATTGGTGCGGTTGCAGTCCAAATGATTTTAAGCTTGAGGATTTTAGCAGAATCCGAAATACAATAGATCGTAACTTATTTTTTGCCCGAAAATTTGAATCTGTTATTGATCAAAGAATCATAGACAGAGTAGAAGAATGGTTGTACCCTGAAAGAATAAACAAAACCATTATTGCAAAAGGTTACGATGCGTATTGGCAAAATCTATATCATACAGCAGACTTGAGTCCTTTGAGTGACGATGCGCAGTTAACTATTTCGAATTCTTTAGCAAGATTAGTTTTTCGTAAGCTAAATATAGACTATAACAATGTTCGCCTTCTGGAAACTACTGCCTATTTCAGTCACAATCAGTTCGTCGGAATATTGATTCATGCAGAAACAACAATTCATGAAAAATATGTGGAACAAATAGAATCTTTGGTCTATTTAAGACGCAACTTTTCTACTAGTCGAGAGTGGCTGGGAAAAATACAAAGTTTATCCGTTAATACGGATTATGATCAAAAAGAAAAGACATTCAGAAATTTAATGGGAAGCATAGGACCATACTCAAATCCAGGTTTATGGTATGATTTCGATACTGGAATTATTACACCACAAAATTTATCGATACTTTGGGTGGATCCATACGGTCGGCTAGCAGATGTTAATTATATACAACTCGAAGAAACAACTTTAGTAATTATATCATTTTTGTTCAATTACTTATTTTATTTGTAACATTCTTTAAGTGATTAATATATTGCTCGTTTTCAGTCAGGATATGTTAAACCGCAATTGAACGAACATTTAGTTGTGGGTACGTGGCATCTGCTCTTAGTCGCTGATTCTTTATTAATAGCGAAAATGAAGTTTTTGGTAACTCCTTTGGGATACTGGAAAAATAGAAAGATCAACGCAGAAAAATCCAAAGAAGTGAATGACGCATCTAGAAATAGTTACCATGTTACTGAAGAAATGAACAAAAAGTGGTCACATTTATTAAGCTCCATAAATTTTTATGAACGAACTGTTTATACCGCTGGTGATGAAAACAACGATAATTCTAATCTGGACGAGTGGATACACAAATTAGTAGCAGAACATTACGAAATCGACAAAGTGTGTAACGGAAATAGTAAAATAGAAACTAAATTAAAATTACAGAAGTGTATTAATACTTACTGGAGCTCATTGAGTCCAGATTCAAAGGCTGATATCAGTAACTTGTGTTAAAACTATTAATTAATTTACTAAATATGTGCCATTCTCAATATTTTTAAAGTTTAACTTATTAAATACGTGTAAAAACTAATAATCTTTTTAAATATTTTTATATCAAATACACACTATACATATACATACAGTCTGTTTTAAAAATATTTTACATCCTAAAACTAAACAATTTTTATGCTATGGTAAGCCAATTTTTCATGTGTTTCTTTCAATTTTAATTTTCAGTATATCTAATTACTGATAGTATAATGAAATACTTTTATGTATTTCTACATATGTATATAGATAAACATTGTATAATAACAATTAATTTCTATTGGTTGTAACAATGTATTGTATAACTAATTAATATTCTACATAGTAGATACCAAAAGTTTTCCATATACATTTACATAATTTGTATTACATTCCTGTAAAATATTTCTACATGTGCCTTCAATTTTATTAAATAACAGGAAATTTGAATTTCATTAATAATCAATTGTATATATTATAAATGATGAATATGCATAATTCTTTTTAGATTTGTATGATTTCGGAAGTGTATCTATAAATAAAATAAATTCTTCAATAAGGTTTTGAATATTTTTTTCAAACAAACGGACGTGAAAAAAGGTTCAAATGCACGGCACCAAATTCAAATCAAATCGTATCAGTTCTATTTATATGGCACCAAATTCAAGTCGCATGGCGCTAAATACAAATCAAATGTTTTGAATTAGAATTATCGTTTCTTTATATAAAATGGCAGTAAAAATACAGATATAAAAGTAATGTGTATAACAGTTTTTATTTAAACACATATATATGTTTACGTTTTAAAAATTAGTATTGTTGTCATGAAAGGAAATCCCCGTTTTGGAAGAGCGCGCAAAGCATTACTCGTAGTACGTGTACTTATTCTAAAGGCGAGTTTTCTCGCAAATTTAGTCTCGAGGAGATTCGAACGCCATCTTCATGCTTGTGGAGAAATACGTAGTGTTTGCTAGGAAGTTGACAAAAAAAAATCTCTAAGAAATTGTTATACTTCTACTGTTGGTACTAAAGAACCTTCTGAATCCGGCTTAGATGCGCGGAAGAATTCTTCTACAACTGGATATAACCTTATAACTCTATTATGAGTAATTTTTGTGTACTATGTTTAGGGTTTCATGTCCATTTTATTTTTATAATAAATTCGTAACATGTACTATAAGTAATAAGTTAAATTCTACAAAGTAGTAATATATTGAACGCAAATAAGATTTTATATGTAATTGAGAGTGTGCAGCATCTGTAACTTACCGTACTAAGAGCTACCTGAAAAATAAAAATTACCTCACGATTTAAATATCTTATTAATATTTTTATATTCAGAATTCATTAGTAAATAAACTACACCATAATACAATTAAACAAATAATATAAAAAAACGAATAATATACCAGTTAATCTTCTTACACTGTTCTCTTTCTTTTACAGTACTTCGTAGTTAATAAAATTTTATATCGTTAATATAAACTTGAAAAATACTACATAATATAAGCACGTTTGAAATGATATAGTATAAACAAAATCATAATGATATATAAATTAATACGTCAACAACATATTTTTCAAAATAAAACAGCTTTATCTTTTATACACACTAACAAACAAAATGAAATATCATGGGGGGAAAAAAGTAAGAAAATTGAGAAAAGTAAAGTATCTAATATCAAAAAGTATTGGTTTGATAGATACATAAATTATATTAAAAATTATGAACAAGTATTGGCAACAAAATTCCCACGAACAATGCACGTGTATCGTGTATTTAGTATTGGAACTAAAGATTTATTTAAAGATGTAAAACAATATATCTTAATACCGAAAAGACCAGCTTCTTCTGGTGCTGACAATTTAACCATTGAACAATTACGATTGACATATACAGTGCCCAAGGATTTAATAAAACTATGTCCTGTTTTATTAATATCAGCTGTTCCTTTTACAAATTATATCATTTTTCCTTTGGCATATTACTTTCCAAAACGTCTTCTAACTTCCCATTATTGGACATTACAACAAAGACTTGATTTTATGCTATTGGACCATAAGAGGCGATTAAAACATAACAGACCATTATTTAGATGTATGCAAGCTGAACTTCATAGTATTACAAATCAAACATTGAAAATAAAATGGAATGATATTATTGCATGCCTTGGTAGTGGCACACATCCTCATGTGGAAGATATTATTGCTTGCACTGAATTATTTGCTGGTCATCCCTATTCATTAAACAGCCTTAAAAGAAAACATATAGTATGTTGAATTTATTGTAATTACAATTAATTGTATTTTATTTAATAAACTTAAAATTTTTTGCTCATACTCATTACTTTTGAAAGGAAGACAATTTATAATTTATTAAGAATAATAATATTAAACTTCTGGATTATATTTTTAGAAAGAATTGCTCGGTATTCATGATATATCTTCTTGGACAATTTTTAAAAAACAAAAATTGATAGAAAGAGGTATGCTAATAAAACGAATGGATCAAGCTATACAAAGACAGGGTGGAAGTATAAAAATGCCAAACGACGAAATACGCTGGGTGTGCATAAGTCTCTAAATGAATATATTTTTAAATTATATACATAAACTCATATTATATTGTAATTACTATATATTTTTTAATTATGAATGTTTTAGGCACTTTCATTTAGGGGTGTAAGTCCTGCAAATATGTCGATAGAAAGTATGAGAAACTGGCTTGACCAGTGGTTTATTATATCAAATGCTGTTAATGAAGACACGATTTCATTATTATTACATAGCCCAATATTATTAGCATATAATCATCCTACTAATTGGATCCTTATATACAGTTGAAATAAACTTACTAAACATTTGTTGCTTCCTTATTGTGCAAAAATGTATAGGTATTATAATAATACAATATTGAAGCAGCTATTTATGTCTAAAATTTTTGTATAAACTTTTTCATATGACCAAGTTCGAATTTATCAACTTTGTACTCTTACGGAAAAATGTATTATATATTTATATACTATATTGTAAATATTGTAAGTGTACACGTGAACAAGTCAAAAAAATATATGAAATTTGTATCATTTTCTGATAACACGTATAAATACTTTGTTAATTATTTATTACAATATTCGCTTTTTCAGGTACATAAATTTTGTTTTAATAGGATTATATTTCAGGGGAAAATGGAGAAACGAGACAAAGGTATATAAAATAATTATAACATTTATATGTACATAAAATACTTTCATTTTGTTAAATATACATTCTTCATTTACATGAGTGTATATATGTTACAAAATATAATTCTTGTTTTTTTTTGTGTGTATATTTGAACATAATAGAATAGAAATATAATGTTTTAATAACTATAAATATAAATTTGTTACTAATCAAAACATAAGTTGTTTTATCAAATGACAAGAACATGATATATTAGTCAAAATAGATATACACAAATGTACAGAGAACTATAAAAAATCTAGAATTTTACAGATGTAGTATCTACATCAATTGATAGGTATATAAGCAGGCAAAAAACCAATAGGGGGTCGTTTTAATACGGTTGAATTAGAAACTACTTCTAATTCAGTATTATTTTCACTTGTTTCTACATCTGTGTTATTATTAGATGTTTCACTTGAAATATCAGAACAAGCTATAGATTCTACTCTTTTCATAAGTTTTATTTTTTTCATAATACTTTCTCTTTTCTTATCAAGAGATTTGTTTAAAGTATCTGCTTGTTCATAATATCTAACTCTATTTTCATTATTAGAGGAGGAAGTATCCTTTGTAGCAGGAGGAACTACTTGATTACTACATATGTCATACTTTCTTTTCAAATGATTTTGTGTATTAGAAAATGATTGTGATTTATGTGGATAAGGACAATGCTTACCTTTACTGCACTTGTTGGTCTTCTCAAATTCGGGACACAAATTTTCATGCCGTTGTTTGCACTGTAAAAGAAGAAATCTCCAGGTGTTTTGAAATATTGTCTTTTATGCATTATTAATACACAATAAAAGATATATGATGATAGTCTTAATATTTTATAACTAAAATTATCATATAATGAGGTATATAAAAATAATGTATAGAAAATATTGTACTTACATTACTACCTTTGGCACAATATCCTTGTAAAAATTCAATACAAATTGGAGTATTGGACGAAACTTTGACATGGCGGTAAGGACAAGCGTCTCGTGTACAGCAACCTTCTAAAAAGTATTTACAAGTTGGCATTTTTTCAGGACCCACATCATGAGATAATGGACACTTGTCAAGTAAACAATTTCCTTGAAGGAACCTAGGAAAAATTGTTATTGTCAAATACAAAATGTTTATACATGAAGTGAAATGAAACTATAGAAAAATCAACTTCACTTTTTACAGAGGGAAATTTGTTTTTTATCATGGCGTTTTATGCAAGTTCCCTTTGTATGATTTGAACAGTATCCAAATCTTTGAAATATCAAACAGGGTTGATTATTTTTTTGCATTTTATTGCGCAATATCTGTATACTTTTTTGTTTGACTTTATTGCTGTTAGTAAAAAAAGTAATTATCAGTATGAATATTATGGAACCACAAGAAAGAAGAAGGTAATCATATCAATTACATACCTTATATTGGTTTTATAATTTGTTTTTGATATGTTAGATGACAATTTAAATTTATTTGTATAAAATGCTTTCATATTAGGATTTTCTGACATTTCTTTTGCAGATTTTATTCTACGTAATTTTTTTCCATTAGTAGTAATAACAAATTTATCAGCTTTTAAATTTAATGTCCGTTTTTCTAAATTGAAAGTATATGAAGGATAAAAAAGTCTCGTATCATGTATTTTTATAATTTTAATTATAATCTATAAAAATTGTTAAAAATATAACTTACTTTTTACTCCATAACTGTTACGTACTAACTGATTTTTAGAAGATTTATAAACAATTCCTCCAATTGTTACTAATTGCATTTTATTATTCCTAAAACATGTGCAAAATAAATATAAATATTTATTAAGTCATCAACTGTAATTATTTAACATAACTACGATTACCAAAGTATATCTACTATTTTATGATACATACACAGCCTTTTTTCTATTAATGCCTACGTGTTCTTTGTTGTTTGCTTTTGGTATGGTTCTATCAATTCTGTACTTGTTTATTTTAGGTTTCACCATTGATGATTTTATAAGAGTAAGATTCCTATTAATCAACTGCTGCGAAGCATTTGATAATTTTGTTCTTACAACTTTTTGAGATATTGGTTTCACAGCTTTTACTAATGAAGTCGAAGACTTCTTAATTTTACAAAGTTCAATTTGAGAAGTACTTATTGATTTTCTTGATCCTCGTTTCACGCGTATAAGTTTTCTACGCGATAAAATTAAAATGTTATTATTGCTAACTTTCTTTTGACTTTGAGTAACCTTTGGAGAATTTGTACTTTTAATAAATTTTAATCTTGAACACACTGGATGTGTAATATTTTGTATTACTATTTCCTTATGCTCCTCTGGTTTCGGTTGCATAGAGGAAGATAATTTTTTCATTAATTTTGGATTAACATGTACTGATTTCTTTATAGAATTTTGCATAGGACTTTGTTTAACATTTGCTGTTTTGTTTACCGAATTACATTGTACATTTTCATTAGAATTTATGACATTATTCATCATTTTTGGATTAATATGAACCAAAGATTTCATACGGAGTTTTGGATTAATGTGTATAGCACAATTTTGAGGTTTAAAGTTTGGATTAATGTATACATTGGTACTAGTCAATTCGTTGCCTGAAATGCTATTAGAAATTTTGGACAATTGAGATTTATAAAGTACACTTGCACATTTTTCTGTCTGTGCTAAATTTAAATTTTGATTTGTAATATCTTTTTCCACACAACATAATGTATCCAATGATTTTTTTTTATGATTTTCTATTAAACCTAGAACAGAACAAAATTTAATCTGCATTAAAGAAGTTATTTAATTATATCATTATGAAAGACAATTAATTAAAGATTAATGTACAAAAATATTATAATAAACCCATTAATTTTTAGCATTCATATACTAAATTGGTTTTAATATGAATTTTATTAGAATAGTCTGTAATATATCACTTTCTATTTCTATTAATAATTGTTTCCATGTTTACAATCTTATCACGGGTAAAAGAATAATAACTTTTAAAGTTATTGCACACATGTGTTATCTAGATCTGGATGTAACTTTTTTTTGCAATATTTTTAACGTGTAAATTCTGTCTTTGTTCATTATTCACGACCAACAGAGTAATTAACGAAACATAAACTTACGTGTCAGATATTGTATTTCCTTCAACAGATTTTCGTTCATATTTAATTATATGAAACTTCACTTTCCAATAATCACTTATTTAAAATATTGTAATAATTTTACAATGTAATAAATTTATTTCACAAATCACTGTAATGTGTTGACATTCACCACATTTCTGGTAAGGAAACAAATTTCCACAAACTATATGAAGATAGATGTCGCAACGGTAACTGCAACTTGCGCTACATACGTGCATTAGTGCAACTAATTTTTAATATGGTGGAATAGCGGAATATTTCAAATTGCATCTTCGTTTTGTCATCGTTCGTTGGTTTATTTCACGGCAAATTTTTTAATTTACACACTTCGGAATTTGAAAATTTGAAAAATGGAGTTAAAACGTTTGAAGGGTTAAGATTGTGAAATTTTGGAATTTAAAAGTCCATGCTTTTGCTAATAATAAGATCATAATCGATGCGTATTTTAATCGATGATATTGACAATGAGTACTCATACGATAAATTTATATAATACGCGCTTTTTCATACCGTTCGACGTAAGTTACACGCAAACGCAGTAGATATTGATCTACGTTCATGGATATACTGGGTCGCATATAAAAGCTTTGCAACCTACAATTATACTTATATATATAGGGTGTCCCAAAATAAATAATACCAAGAAAATCTCAATGATTATGTATAAAAAAAAGAAGTAATAATTTTGAATAAAATTTCGAGAAAAATGATTGATACAACAAATATGAATATATAATTTTATTTAAATTGAAATATCTTATGTTTGAATTTTATTAAAAATATTAATTGAAAAATTGTTATTTTTATTTTAAATTTTAAGGGTTTTAACTTTAAATAGCTTTGATTTTAACAAAATATTGCTACTTATTTTAATGTATTTCAATTTAAACAAATTATATATTTATATTTGTTGTATCGGTAATTACTAAAATCAAAATTAAAGTTAAAACCCTTAAAATTGTCTAGAGTGTATTAATAGCATGCAAAATCGTAAACGTGTTGACGAATGTCTATCAATCCATTTTTAAATACGTCGAGACAGATGATGTTTAACACATTCGGTCGTGATCGAATTTTAGAACAGCCTCAAAAAACATCCCGTGTGTATAAAGAACGAAACGAAAATTGAAAGTGTTATTTCAACGTTTATTCCTTTATTTGCATTTCGTTTGTACGTCTACGTGGAAATGTTAGTCTTTGAAAATTGATTTGAAATACTAATTTAATTAAAAGTGAAATATTGTATTCTGTAATCGACAAATGAACTCGATAAATAAATGAATTACTTTTTAAATGACTTTTGGAAATTCATGATAATTTAATTCTATGAAATATAAATATAGTTTTGTATTTCATGTAAATATAAATTGAAATAAATTTATTAACAAATTTTTAAAAATAAAATCCTACCAAAAATTAGTTGAATTACTTTTATAGGAAATGTAAAAATGAAGAAAACTTGATTATTATACATGAACGATTATTAAATTTCAAATATTATGATATTGAAGTTCAAATTGTTAAAGTTGACCACCAAATGCCCTGATTCTGTTTGAAATGAGATAAACTCGGAACAGTGATGATAGACAGGGTGAAATAAGTAGAGGAAGACGTCTGACCCATTCATTTCACATTTTCTCCTTTTCTCCTTTCATGTACTGTATGACGGAGTCTTTCAAACTTTTATACGTCGGAACGAACAAGGTTATTCTTTTCTTCAAGTTTTAATACTCAAAAATTGTGAAGTTGTAAAATTGTAAAATTGTAAGATTGTAAGATTGTAAGATTGTAAAATTGTAAAGTTATCAAATTATCAAATTATAATATTATAAAATTATAAAATTATAGAATTCTCATATCTCAACATTCTAATATCCTAGAATACCAATATTCTAGAATTTCAGTATTTTAGAATTCCAATACGCCAGAATTCCAATATCCCAGAATTCCATTACCCCAGAATTTCACTATCCTAGAATTCCCATATCCCAGAATTCTCATATCCCAGAATTCCAATATCCCAGAATTCCAATACCCCAGAATTCCCATATCCCAGAATTCTCATATCCCAAAATTCCAATATTCCAGAATTCCAATACCCCAAGATTTCAATATTCTAGAATTCCAATACCCCAGAATTCTAATACCCCAAAATTCCAATACCCCAAAATTCCAATACCCCAGAATTCTAATACCCCAAAATTCCAATACCCCAAAATTCCAATATCCCAGAATTCTCATATCCCAAAATTCCAATATCCCAGAATTCCAATACCCCAGAATTCTAATACCCCAAAATTCCAATACCCCAAAATTCCAATATCCCAAAATTCTAATACCCCAAAATTCCAATACCCCAAAATTCCAATATCCCAAAATTCTAATACCCCAGAATTCCAATACCCTAAGAACATTAAAACTAATTAAAAAGTGCTTGCTCAAACCAATTACTAAACACTCGCATTACTCTACCAATATCCCCCGACCCCGTACATCAAACCATTTCCTTCTACCCCAATTTTATTCCACATCGTTAATTAACGAGTCAATTAAACCCCTATAAAACCTCGACCAAAAATAATGGCCTACGTCTGCCAAGCCACCCTATATATCAGTGAAATCGATGAGGCGTGCCATATACCCGAATAATAACCGAACAATTATAATTTTTTCACAAGCACAATGCGACTTTAATCCTACGATCGGGTCAAGATGACCCGGTGCATCCGGTGTGCTATTGAGAGGTGAAAAATGAAAGGACAGAAGCGCGCAGCATCAGAAGAGCGCAGGCCTCGTTCCAGCATCATCGGGGACAATCTTCATATCAGTACCGAAAATTTTCACGGTGCAAGGTGGAAGTCTTCGAAATCGGTCCCGATCGTTACCGCGAGACTTCTTTTTCCCTCTATTCTTCCTCTCCCTAAGACATTTTTCCCCTACGGTGGTGTTTTATGTCAGTGCGTACATATGTATCTATCACGCTGCACAAGGGACTACGATTTGCTCGCGACGAACGACGGGATAAACTTTAGCACGATCTTCTGTTGTTTGCTTTCTTAATTCAACAGAAGCATCGGAACATCGATCCCCTAACCCGATGGCAGATCACGATAACATTTACGACGACGAGGTAATTTTGTATTCTACTTTACTATTATACTCGGATGCAACGAATTGCATGTTCTAGCGAAATGGTGATCGTTTAACTTTTGGCTGATGGGTTTGCGGGGATGCAGTTTTGGGGGACGGAAATTTTACCTGTTTGTTTCTAACTAGTTTTTATTACATGTGCTTGAAGGGTTCTTTGTAGATATTGTTTTAACAATTTTATTTCTAGCAGAAAGTTTAAATATGATTTGTAAAGGAATAGAATTTTAAATAAAAATTAATGATAATTAGTCTACATTTAATTTTTTTGAATTTTATATGGAAACCGTACATTAAAACTAACATTTTAATTAGCAATTTATTAATATCATAAAATGATTAGTATTGCCAGTTATGAAAATTGTTTATCTATCATAAAAAATTAATATTTTAAATGTAAATTGTTTAATAAAATTAAAATTGATATTTTGAAAGATTTACAGTAATTATATATATTAATAATTTGACGCACAAAAATTTGTTTGATTTTCTTCGGTACAAAAATTGAAGAAAGTGTACTTAATAGAAAATCTAAAAAAATAGAAAGTTTAAACAATATAAAATATCATATTCTATATGTTAGAATATTTTATTCTATAATGTCTAAATATACTTTTATATAATTAATTATTTTATCGTTATTTTTGTTTAAAGGACTAAATATTATTTAAGGGTCCATAAAATATTTCAATTTCATAAAATACATTAAATAAAAGCAATAAAATAAAAATTTGAACCTGACAGAAAGGATTCTTTTGTACGCGGTTTAGAGGTAATAATGTAAATGGACTCACCGACTTTGATTTTAATATTCTTCCGCACGTTCACGCGCAGATTGTCATCGTAAGCTATTATTCTGGCACTCACTTCATTTGTTTTTCTTTGTAGTTCGTTTGATCGCATTTCAGAATCTGCATTCATTGAAACACTGTTGATGGAAATTATTATATTTAGTTATATATTGTTAAAAAAGAAATTCGAAAATACAATTATTAAAAAATTAAAGGAACAAAGATTACTGTTAAAAAAGAGTACCATAGCGAGAAAGTATGAAGAAAATTGTTAATAATATATTTACTTATTATTTAAAAATAAAATTGCAATATTGTCTACTATTAGTTATAATATTTGTACATTTACAATTATCTTTACATACTTTTTTATATCTGTATTAAAATGGAATAAAGAGAATAACTAATATATAAATGTTATATTAAAAATTCAAATTTTTAGAAGCGGTTATTGTTATAACATAAAATCGATAATTAACAGATCCATAAATATAAGGAGCTAACATTGACCCACTAATCTAAAATTAATCACATTAATCAATTAATTACTAAATTAGATGTACATCTGTTATAAGTAATGGTTGATATTATATAAATTATATAGTTTTTTTAAGTAATTAAATTTTTTTACTAAATAACATAATGATTAATTTAAAGAAAATAAATATATTCTTGCTATAATGCAACTGTAGCACCTAAGAAGCAAAACTGGTTTTGAAGAAAGAAATAATAAAAATAAGTAATAACTGGTTAAGAACTTCAAGTTCTTTGGCCTTGGATAATTTTCATATCAAAATAGAATTATAGGAAGAATTATATTTATAATTATTTATAATATGATGGCCTGAATAACATTAAATTCAATAAAATACACGAAGAAATATTGCGTTTTTACAGAAATAATATCATTTTACATGTAGTTAAAATATTCTTCAAAATAAATTATTCTTCTTAGATTATTCATTTTTACGAAAAAATAATGAAGCTTTGATGTACAATGTTGTTCTAGAATCAGTCACTTAGCTAAAGTTGAGCTTCTTGTGGTGTTTTCCTTAATTGTACTAGAATTTAAGTGCTTTCCAAGCACTCAGTAGTTGCTGAGGTTTGAGCATTAAGAACTAGAACAAAGAACCTCAGATTTAAGTTCTATGAAGATGTTCCTTCTTTCATTATTTACTTCCAGCTTTTATTTCGTGCTTCTTCTTTCATTATTTATTCTCTGCTTTTATTTCATATCAACAATTATATGAAGCTATTAAAAGATTTTTATTATTATACATTAAAGTATGTGCATATATTTTTGTTTTGTTAATTACATTAAAATCATTTTATTGTACTATAGGTTATTTAATTCTCATTCTGAGAGATGAAAGGTTTTATTAATTTAATTGAACATGTATTTCATTCATATATTTTACTGTTTGTCAGAGTAAACCTATGATTTGTACTACTTTTTCCACCATTATTACTTTCACCTCCTCATATGTATGTATCATAATTATTGAACATTAGCGTTAGTGAGTACCTTTGTGATAGGAGCTAGTGTCAGCAAATCCAAATCAGCGGAACTGGCGTGGAATTTTGATAGCTCTACTTGTGATTGTTGCGGTCCTAGCTTTGATTGTAACATCAGTTGCCTTATTAACACCACCAGATGAGGGACCTAGAGTACAAGGTGCTAGACTACGACTTTCTGAGGTACATAGTACACTATTTTGATATATAAACACATATCAGTTATGCTATTATATATCCACATCATTAATGTGAAATAAATTATAAAAATAAATCAATAATGTTAAATAAATAATTTTCAGGTACTTTCTGGAGAATTAACACCACTCCTTTTTAATGGATCATGGGTAAGCGGACAGCACATTTGCTACCGAGATGTGTGGGGTGGAATTTCACTGTTGCATATTTCTCAAAAGAACATCACTAGTCGCAGTCTAATGCCGAATGAAACTTTTGTAAGCTTTATTTGTTTTTGTCTTTTATTATCATTTTAATAATGTACAGTTTAACGTATTCAAATACTTACATTTAGCAGAAAATATCCATATACTATTTAGGTCTTTTAGTAAGACACAACACTAATAGATATTCTGTATACAGAGGATATTGAATCCTGCCAAGTTCTCGTTGTCACCGGATCGTAAATACTTACTTCTTGCGCACAATGTGAAGAAACTCTTCCGATATTCGTATTTAGCGCAATATACAATTTATGATGTAAATACACGGTTAGTAAAAGTAATTTATAAGTAAAGTATTTTCAAATTATTAAAGACTGGTAACACACTGAAAAAATAAGTAATTAGTTATGTTTGTAGCAGACATATATACATTAGTATATAACTTATGGAAAAGCTATTTCTGAAGCTGCAGTGTAGTTATAAAAACTTTGATAATGTATACCAAGAGTGATACATTATTATTTTATTGTTACAGGGAAACAATAAAATTAACACCACATCCAGAGAAAGAAGTACATCCTTATCTTTTGTTAGCAAAATGGACTCCACGTGGTCATGGGCTAGTTATGGTTCAAGATTATGACATTTATTATATACCAGGTCCCACAAGTAACACAGGATATAGAGTTACTAATACAGCAGTTCCTGGTATATTATCAAATGGATTACCAGACTGGCTTTATGAAGGTAACTTATTATAAATTCTGTAGTGTATTACATGATTTCATGATTATTGCATCACATGCAATTAATGTATATTTATTTTCTATTTGATAGAGGAGATTCTGCATTGTGCTGAAGCAATTTGGATGTCACCAGATGGTCACATGATGTTATATGCCTCTTTTAATGATTCGCTAGTTGAAGAAATGCATATATCTTGGTTTGGTGAAGGGAACAAAGCTCTTTATCCTGATATACGATCTCTGCGTTATCCTAAAGTAATTTTGTTTTTGTATACTACTAATTTTCTTGTTTCAAAACTATTAGTCAGAAGTAATTTCTATAACAACATATTAATTTTGTCTTTAAGCCAGGGACACCGAATCCTGTGGTGCGACTGTATGTAGCAGACTTGGCAGATCCAAAGAATATACATACAAAGGTAGTGAAACCACCACCTATCATCGAGCATGTGTAAGTTTATTTATAAAGTTTGAAGTATGGTGTGCTTGAACAAAGTTTCTCTCATTACTTTTTCCTCATTAGGTGTATTTATTCGTCTTATTAAAAAAAAATGAACAAAATTGAAAATGTATTGAATAGCGATTGCACTTTGTCGTTTTTTACAAGAAACGTTTAGATGTTTGTATGGTGATACTCTGAAGGTACCTCAAAAAAGGAAGCGAATTTTTTTGGCAAGATACTTTAAAGATATACATGAGGCGTAGTTTTTCTGGCTTAAAATGAGGTAGTTTTTTGAATATATTTTTAATATTTTAATAATGATTCAAGTTTAGCAGTTTATACATAAAAAATATGTAAAATTTTTACTTCCATAAGAAAGTAGTATCATTAACATAAATGTAATTTTTGTTTCATATTACATTAGAAATATTAGGTTTTAAAAATTAAACAGTAGATATTTATCAAACATTAAAAACAATTATTTTAAGAATGGATATTTTTAATAAAGTAAAAGAATATAATAAGTATTTTTATATAGTCATTTTTTTATATAATATAAATGTTTTATATAGATCTCTTGTACTTTTTATGTAATATCTATAAGCATGTTTTTTGAATTTATACAATAACTAGTAATTTAAAGCAAACATGTGAATTGCTCATAGAAATTACCTCGTTTTAATCCTGAACATGTGATATATGTAGACAATATTTTATTTCAATATTTAGTACAGAGACGATTATTTAATTGAGTTTAGCATTTTTCAATTATAAAACTGTTTAGTTAGTATGCACCATAGAAATACCTTTCCCTTTTATCTGCTTTATTTATTAGTCTTAAACATATAACATAGCTTCCTTTTTACAGTCAATACAGTAACGTGGAAGTTAGAATTAAAATCAGAAATTGAATAAAGTAATAAGTCAAGCATCATACATGTACATTTCATTATTATATAAATAGTTAATTCTCACTAGTTTGCTTAGATATAATAAGCTACTAGCAGTAATATATTAAGTTGCATTCTTATAGACTTAATTGCTATTAAATATTGTGTAAGTCTGTTTCAGTTAAAATATTCTAATATTTAATTATTAAATATACAAATGTATTGATTATAATGTTTGTAAATGTTTGTGTCCATTAACAGTGAACATTATTTCACATCGGCTTCATGGGTGTCTTTGACAGAAGTATGCATAACATGGTTAACACGTGCACAAAATCTTTCTGTTGTAACCATTTGTAAGAGTGCAATGTGGCATTGTCAGGTACAGTGTAGTCATCAAGTTTGACTTTTGTTCTTAAAATAACTGATTACTCATAAAGTAATTTTTAATATTGTTTCATGTAGGAAATTCAAAAAATAGTAGCTGAAGATCGTGGCTGGGTAGATACTCCTCCTGAAGCACCAATTTTCTCAGCAAATGGTAGCAGTTACATTGCAGTAAGTCCAGTTAAGGATGGTTCAGCTGGTTACTATAAACACATTGTTTGGGTGAATGTGGCTCGAAAATTGGTTGTTCCACTTACTCATGGAAAATTTGAGGTCACTAAGATAGTGGCATGGGATCAAACAAATAATACTATGTGAGCAATATTTCATTAAATATTATGTATAACAGATGTTATAGTATTTTTGCTTGAATCTAATGTAGTTCTTCTACATAGATACTTTATAGGTATTCCACCTATGAAGCCAGGTCAAAGACATCTTTATTATGTGAGTTCATTATTACCACATGTGGGTTCATCTTTACATCCTGCTGTTTGCATTACTTGCACCGAAACAACTGAGAGAAATCAAAATCAACATCGAACACTTTCATCTGGTCATCATAGTTCTTGGCCAGAAAATAGTTATATACATGACCATTATGAGACACAAACAGAAAATACACAAAATGCTGATCAAGGACAGCCCAAAGAAAATGTTACAAAAAAACAGAAATCGAAAGTACATGTTCCACCAAGTAAGTTCATTACATTTTTTTGAAGTTAGCAATTAAATTTAATCTAATGAATATCTATTTTTATTTTCAGAATTCACTGATCTGCCTTGCCAGTATCACAATGCTATCTTTCCACCAGTTGGTACTGATTATTTTGTCCTGGAATGTTATGGACCAAGTATACCAACTGTTTCTTTATACAAAACTGATTTTCCAATGCCACGTCCAATTTATCTTTTGCAGAATAATACATTATTACGTGTACGTTTTTAATTCATTTTGTTAAGGATATTTTCAGGTAGCTGTTTTTTGGAAACTTTGTTTGTCAGAGACAATTTGTTGTAGGAACGAATTTCCAGGCTTGCGCTTCCACAAGTGAAAACATTCCCCGTTCAAATAAGCGGTGGATACAACGCACAAGTAAAATTATATTTACCACCTGGATTAAGAGAAGATGAAATCACTCGATATCCTTTAATTGTGCAAGTGTAAGTGTGTTTAACCACTAGATTACACTTATTACAAGACAATAGTCAAATACTTTTTGCCTTGGTTATTTATTCTTATTTTATGTTTTTGTAGATATGGTGCTCCAGGCTCCCAATTAGTAACAGAGATGTTCAAAATTGACTGGAACACCTATTTAGCTAGTAGAAAAAATATGATTGTTGTGCAGATTGATGGTAGAGGAAGTGGGGGCCAAGGGTACAAGTTTCTTCATGAAGTCTACTACAGGCTTGGTTCTGTAGAAGTTGCTGACCAACTTGAAGTTACAGAGTAAATTATTGTTGTTTATTCATTGTAGACATAAGAGATATTCACGCATGCAACCAAAACCTTTTAATGCTTAGCATCATTTACAATCTATAGTCAAATTAAACTTCAATTGTTTGCTTTTGCTAAATGATGAAGTAAGAAAAATAAATGTGAGATATATGTACATATAGATGGCATGAATGTTACTAAAACTTTAATGACAAAATTTGTAGATATTTGCGGGATTCATTGCATTTTGTGGATAAACAACGTGTTGCTATTTGGGGTTGGAGTTACGGAGGTTTTGTAGCTGCTCTTGCGCTGGCGCATCCTGAGCAAGATGTCTTTCAATGCGGTATAAGTGTAGCACCAGTTGTATCGTGGAAATTATATGGTTAGTAGAGCTTAATATCATTTTAGATTCTTGTATTTCTGTACCATTTATGTTGATTTATACACTTTTTATTTTTGTGATCATACAGATTCAGCATATGCTGAAAGGTACATGGGATTACCAGACGTTGTGTCAAATTACAAAGGTTATGCTGAATCGGACGTGTATGATAAAGTGGAACACTTAAGAAATAAGATGTTTTATTTAGTACACGGTACTGCGGATGATAATGTTCAGTTCCAACAATCCATGGCACTTGCTGGCCATCTAGCAAAAAAGGGAATTCTCTTCCGGCAACAGGTACTGTTTGTGACTAATATTTTAGATATAATAATATTAATGATGATAAGAATAGATCAGCTAACATAGGGTACCTATGTTACCTGATGTTGGCTACCCAATATAGGGTATTGATTATATACTAATTTTTAGTATAATAATATTTGATGTGCTATCAGGTATATCCAGATGTGAGCCATACATTGGCAGGGGTAAAAGGTCACCTTTATCTATCAATGGCTCAATTTTTGGATGACTGTTTTCAAAAGCAAGTACCTAAAGATAGGAAAGCTGGTCTTATCAGCGGTGGATCTAGTTTTTAGTTGTAAATAATGTGATTCCAAAAACAATCCAACGTTTGTGAAGGAATTCCATACACAAAAATTACATCTAAATATCTCCAAATTGTGTTCCGTTTATTAGTACCTTTAGGAGAAAGATATTTTCGCGTTATTTTATATATTAAATTGATATTGTAAGGAATGGGTAGAATAGTTGAAATTACGTTTGTTATATTTTAAATTAGAAATCAAATCCAAATGAATAAAAGCAAAGGATTTTAATATTATTATACAAAATTATTATATTATTATTTTATAATATTTTATTGATGTTAATAGTTGCATTTTATTTATGACAACAATTATGTAACATTATGTTACATTGTTATTTTAACATATTTTACGTAAGTTGATATGTTTTGATGATTTAATAATAACAAAGGTGTACTGGGAAGATAAATGAAGAGAATATGAAATATTAAAATCATGAAATTCAGTTGAAGTTGCAAAGAAATATCAATATAATATTAACAGTAGCAATAATATATCATCTAACAGCTTTTATTCATTTAGGTATGGTTTTCTTTTACATCCAGGTTCGTAAGAATAAAAACCATTTTAAACATCAAATGACTTTATTGAAGAAGTATATGCGTGAGTTGTCGTGATTGGGAAACAAACATTACCGGAACGAGGTAAAATAAAAGGTAATTATATCTCTTCATCGAGTCGTACGATGAAAAATTCATGAACTCGTGAGTACTCGATGCAAGGGTAACTTATTTCTTCTTTCGTTGAAATTCCTGTAGTTAGTTGCACGCGTGTGCGGACAACATAGATCTGTCGCGTCTAGGCTTATTTCTCAATACTTCTTTTCTTCAATCTCTTGTGTCATAAGAAACATTCGTTTCATTGGAAATCCATGTAATTTCTCTCACAACCGTTTACTCTAACCATTCTAACGCATACGTTCCTCATAACGATTAACGTAATAACATTGTAAACAGTATTAACCAAACTCGAGGAACAATAAAGAAATTTTCTAACACTTACATCTCATTAATTGAACTAAATAAAATATAGAATACATTTGCGGCAATAAGTCTCGAAATATAATAATAATATTAATATTAATAATAATAATGTACATTATGTTATCTGAATGTGAAAACCGATTAAAACAAAGTAATCACAAGGTTGTATAATATTAATATTCAAATGTAACTGTGAATCATGCTACGTGCGAACTTTGTGTACGACTTCCTTCAAACAGTGAGACACATCTAAGGGGAGTAATTTTAGTTTTCACCGCGCAAGGGAAACTAAAATAGTTTTGTCGATAGATTTCATTGTTTATTTTTGTTTCTTTTTGGAATAACGATCGATACGGTCAGTAGTCGGACATAGATTTGACGATTTTCTTATTGGAACATCTGCCAAGATGCAGTAGCATGTGGTTCTTGAGATTGGTAGGTTTACTGAAACCGCGGCTACAAATATGGCACCTAAATGGCCATAGTCCATTATGCACATACATATGACTTTTAAGATCTCCGGGCGTGGGGAACGACTTGGAGCATTGTGAACACTTGTGTGGCTTTTCCTGAAAAAGAAAAGAAAAAAAAAAAAGAAGAAAAGAACATAAAAAATGTCTTTCAATGGAAACTTCAAGAATTAATTCATGTCTTTCAGTAGGGATTTTAATCAGATCATTCTATGAACGAGTTGAAGAAAATTACTATTTTGAAAACTAATGCAATCTTACAAACGCACCACTACTCGAATAATGTAGCTTTAAAAGCGTACTATAAATTAATTGCTTTCTTTATCGTAAGTGTTATATTATTAAGTTGGTATTTTTTACGCGTCGCGTACATTTATTTGTTAACAAACTTTTTTGTCCGTTCAGTGTATTGTAACTGTTTATTGTTAGTATAATATTTATTAATGTAGAATATTGATCCGTTAAATTATAAGTTTAATCTTAGTTAGAAGAAAGGTAATATGTATTCTTGGATATTGTAAATTATACTTTGGGTCGTTGAAGAATATTTTGAAGAGGAATGAACAAATATATTAATATAATTGAAAAAAAAGAGATTTCTTCTATAGTACAAAATAAGAATAAAATTCTAAATTTATTTTTACTTCTTCAATATAAATAAAACAAATGTAAAATCTTTATAGAGTATTATATTGATCTAATAGTAAATAATGATGTAAGAACAACAATCATCGTAAGAAAATTTATTGAAAATAAATGCTGCTCGTTGATGTATAAATTACATTTAAGAATGTTAAATTTGAAAGAATAAAATGGAAGACTTATCCCCATATGTGCGAGATATATTTTTATAAACATTTAATATTCCTAGTTTTTCCCAAATAATCCCAAAATAACGTTGATTTTTCAAAGATAACTAATTAGAATTGTTCGTACAAAAGTATTTATTGAAGAAAGATAAAAAAGAATGTCTTCTTGAATGGAGATACGCAACGCGCATGCGCACATTACGTACAGCGCATGCGCAGTAAGAACTGATTCTTCATTGAAGAAAACAATTTTTTTACTTTTCTCCCATAAATACTTGAACTTTCGCAATATTTCAGACTCAAACAAGATAAAACTTGATCCACAGCAAGTTTCTAACACATCGTTAAGTATAAAATAACCGCTACTTAAAGAAATATGACAATTTCAATACGGTGCGAAGGAAAAGTATTTTCTTTCATTTTCTTCTCGTAAAGATCTCGCAAGAGACTTGAAGCAAGTGCACAAACGATCAAAATACATAGATCAATATTTTTTCAGCGTTGAGGGGGTGGCAAAGCGGTACGTTGAACGTTCTATCGGCCACGGTTTATTATTCCCGGTTCGATCATCGAATCGATCAAGAGCAGAGGGAAGAGTGTTTGCGAAAACACGATGAAAAGGTAGCAGGGTTGTCGGTTTGAAGGAAGTAAGGAAAGAGAAAGGAAGAGAACGCGAATGGAAGTCAGTAGGAATGAAAGAAGATGGCAGGGCGGATAGTATGCAGGTAAAGGTGGACGAGATAAAGGCGGAAAGCGATGTTCACGTAAGATCGAAAGAGAACCATGAGGAGACTGCCTCCGGTTATATTCTCCGTCTCCCTAATTGGATTGCATTCCAAGCAGTAGCGAGTAATGGACCAATTACAGTAGCTGATGGCAGAGCAACCTATATGGCTCCCGAGATATCATTACTTCGGGTGGATTAGAGAAACTCATAGGGGGTTTCCGCTCTGATAAAGAAAAACTTCGACTGCTCTTTTACCAACTCGCGCCTCGTATTACGCCGAGTGTACCGGTTTCCTTACGTTTTCCGATCACCACCGGCTCCTGCCAGATAACTGAGAATAAAATCAAATCAAATTCTATGCGATTCTTGCTCCTGACAGCGGCAATTCTTCCAGTTTCTTCGAGGATACGTTTTAGAAATATTTTGTTGCATTCTAAAACTTATTTACACGATTTCTTTTACGGTTAATTCTCTATAGTCATCTTACGTGAAATATCATTTTTATCATATGAAGCGTTTTTTTACTGTTAAATTCAGTTTATATATAATTTTTATCGAAATCTGTTTTTTTTTTTAGGTTAATTGGGAGCGGTATCCTGAAGATATATTTATAATTCCTGTGATAGATGTTCTTCACTTTATCGTTTTGTTTCATATCGTTTCGCACTCATTCTAATTTCGTTTCATGGTTTTACGAAAATTCGTCGTTTTACACAAGTAAAACCTAATTGATGGCCACTGTGTTTGCCAGTAATTCTTTAGACAATTCTGTGAATATCTTGTTACGAATCTTGAAAGCCTTGGGAAGACTTGATTGGTCTTAACGAGTTTTAAAAATCTTTGAAACCTTGAAAGACCTTGGACAACTTGCACGTGAATGAAAAAAATATTTTTTTTTGTTTCTTTAGCAAGCAAATGCAGTAGATTGGAAGTTATGATTACACGGATAAATCTTGTTTCTTCTCAGAAAAATGAACAATTATAATTTCTTATTTATATAGTATTAAAATGGGAAGGGGGAATTGTAAGATTGTAAAATTGTAAATTGTAAAGTTGTAAACTTGTAAAATTGTAAAATTGTAAAATTGTAAACTTGTGAATTTGAAGTCTTGTAAACTTCTAAAACTGTTAACTTGTAAAACTGTAAATGTTTAAAACTGTAAACTTGTAAAATCATAAATTCATAACATTATAAAGTAATAAAATTATAAAATAACAAACACATAAAATCGTGCTAATAAAAACCACACGATTATGCAATGAAATAATGAATTGTCAAACACTTAAACAAACATTAAATTACGTATGAAAATCGTGATCCTCACAGTATTCTGTTGCGTATCCAATTATCATCTTATAACGAGTAAAATACTTGTAACAATAGGTGATTGTAATATCGATGTTTCGGTTAAAAGCAACCCGTTTGTAACTTACCTTTATGTGAGTCATCCGATGATAATAGAGATTGGAGGAGGCCGTAAACTTCTTACCGCAAACAAGGCATTGATGGGGTTTTTCACCGCTGTGGATTCTCTTGTGCGTATTCAAGGAGCTGGATGTTGAGAAGCCCTTGTTGCACACCATACAAACATGCGGTTTCTCTCCTTCAATTGAATAGCAAAACTAAATTATTACAATTATTGAGGTTGCGTGAAAAGTTCAACTTTCGTGCTTATTTCTATACCTACAGAGGCCATTTCCATTTCAAAGCACACGTTAATTTTATAATTTCGTTAACAAATATTTTTATTCAAAATATGGAAATACTCTCTTGTTTATTTAATTGGTTAGGTCAGGTTAACAAATTTAGGATAACCAGACAGTAAAGATCTGTATCTAATTTTTATAAATTCTTTTGAATTATTTTGATAGTTATATAGTTCTGAAACATTTCCTGGAGAAGTTTGAGTGTAATTATTTTCGCTTCCCATTCTTTTTCTCGTTGTCTTATGTTCACTACTTTCTCTTCCCTCGCTTTTTTCCTTTCAGCAAACAGTTGAGTAAAAGTGTTGGGTGTGAGAGTTTGTGCGATAAGCACTGAACACGTGAATGAATGTTTAATGTATGAATGAATTTGGGCGCCAAATGTGAATGAAGTATAGCGAATTAAATTCTTTCGAATAAAACGTTCGATAAAATTAATTTATGCTTCTTACATTAATACTGTATAGGTAATATTGTACTTTAATTTTTTAATACAATTTAATTATTTTTGATAAAATAATTTAATAATTTTAAGTTCGTTTGCATATCCGCAATCAATTCGTTATAATTTCACGTGTACGCAGATATTTATTCACGTACCTGTGTGCGTTCTCATGTGGCGCTTTAAAAGCGACGGTCGATCGAAGGATTTCCCGCAGACTTCACAGGGTAACAGAACCCTCTCTCCTCTTTTAATCGTCGTCAGGATGCTGCAATCCAAATGATCGCTCGTCAAGGATAATGTTGATGACGAGGACTCCTCGGATGTTGATTCGTATTCGTCCATCTCGTAATACGAGTGCGAAATGGCTGACGAAGAATGATGGGATAGTAACGCCATGGACAAGTCTAGTGGAGATTCTTTGAACAAAATTTTAATAATTAGTTATTAACTTTAGTACTTCTAATTGTAGAAGTTTGGGAACTTGAGATACTGGGATGTTGGGACTTCAGGAGTTTGGAACTTTAGGACGTTGAAAATTTGGTATTTTAGGGCTTTAGAATATTAGAATTGGAATGTGGAATTTGGGGATTTGGGGATTTTGGAATTTGGGGAATTTGGAATTTGGGAATTTTGGAATTTTGGAATTTGGGGATTTTGAAATTTGGGGAATTTGGAATTTGGGGAATTTGGAATTTGGGAAATTTGGAATTTGGGAAATTTGGAATTTGGGGATTTTGGAATTTGGGGATTTTGGAATTTGGGGATTTTGGAATTTGGAGAATTTGGAATTTGGGGAATTTGGAATCTGGAGAATTTGGAGTTAGGGGAATTTGGAATTTGGAGAAATTGGAATTTGTGGAATTTGGACCTTGTAAAATTTGGAATTCATGAAAAAAGCACTCCTCCAAAATTTACCTACACCACCATTCATAAATAAAGAAAGTAAATATTAAGATACAGTCAGCATTTCACGCAAGATTATACATTTTCTCGATTTCTTCGGAGGCCAAACGTAACAAATACCCCCGGTTTCTACCGTGAACATCCCCCCTTCACCCCCTATGATCCTCGAGGTTCGCCTCTTCGGTCGGCGAGCCCTTCTGTTCGGAATTGAAGGTTCGCTGGCATTGTACTGTCCTTTATCCGGTGGTAAGCGCGGGGGTCTACGCATTTGAATCATGAGCGAACGAACGAGCACCTTGTGATCCAGCCGACAAAAATACCGACGCATATTTGCATTTCAGATTTGTTAGCCAACTTTCTTCTTTCTTTTACGATTGGCCCGCGATTGCGCCGATTAACGCGATTGCACCCGGCCGAAGATTTCGATCGCTTATTTTGAACATGGCCAGTGTGTTTCGAACAGAAAAACCGATTTACTCTCTGTATTTTGTTGGGCTGACATAAAACATGGGGTGTACACATTACTGGAATCTTGCGATGCTACTTTATTCGAAAAGGTTACTACCCTAATTGATTAGGGTTTAATAGATTAAAATTATTTATTTAACTTTTTGAAAATTAAGTTGGCAAAGAGTATTGATTTGAATGGAATTTTGATCCATTATTAAACTTTAATTAAGAAATAAAGTTATGAATATATTTAGTTTATAGAAGATCAGCTGGTAATAGAATTTATTGAAAATTATTGATAACTTACCATCTAAAATGGAATCAATAGTACATCTGTACAAAGCCGACCTCGAACACATGTCGTGTGGTATAAGAACAAAATCTTGTTCTGCCGTAGGAAGAAACCAAGCTACTAATTCCGTATCGGGTTGAACATCTTTTATTACTTCAAATATTGGATCCCCTGAATAACATAAAGATAAAAAACAATTTAAATAATTTAATTTTGCATTATAATAATTAATGTTTTTAAAAATATTTTAATAATTAATATGCATTGATACTAATTATTGAACTAGTATTAAATATTATAGTATTGAATGTTAGGTCAAAATAACACTGCATTCGGTATATGATAGTTAATGTGTTAATGCTTGTACACAGCTTACCTTTCACTTTAGTGCCAACTAAATTTACTTGCTCGTCATAAGATTGAACTATACGAAGGAATCTTATCCAGTTACACTGACGCTTATTGAAGTTGTAATTTGAAAAGAAAACTTCATCGTAGCAGCCATATTCACGTCTAATCTGGAACAAATCAAATATAAGAAAATCTATGAGATTTCTTTCAAAACTAAATTATTTATAAAAATTAACTTGTACATATTATATATATACTTGTCAGAAACTTAAAATATTGTTTGAGTTGCTGTTTTTCTCTGAACAGTACAGAAGGGTTAACAAGGTTAACAAATTTATGACATTAAATTATACAAATAAAGATACTGTGTCTGATAAGTTAGCAATCAGAGACAATGAATTCTAATAGTTCACAATTATTCAGAAATACACAATACTTTCATCAAAATCAACATCAACTTTTTATTAGACCAAGAACAATTATACTCTCATGTAATCTAGTTTTCATCCCTTATTTTATTTACTTTATGTTTTATCTACTATTTATTTGTCTTGTTTACCTTTCCTTCTTTATTTGTTCACGTTTCATCCCTTATTCATATTTTATCCCACATATATTCACTTTACGTTTCATTATTTATCTAGTTCACATTTTATCCTTTAGTCATTGATTTACTTCAAGTCTCATTTCTTATTCATATAGTTAATGTTTTATCCCTCATTTATTTACTTCAAGTTTCATCTCTTATTTATCTATTTTAAATTCCCCTCATTTATTTCATCCCCTATTTACTTAACTTACCCCCATCTAATTTACATTTCATCTCTTACTCATTTACCCACTTCTCATCCCTCGCTCAATCCAAAAATCGAGCGTGCATAAATCAAGCATCAATCATTAAATCTCCCAAAATTCCACACAGCTTACTTACATCATTGTCATCAAGAAGCGAGTAAAGGTCGATCTTGTCGAACCGTATCGATCCCTGAAAGGGGTAAATCAACGTTCCTGAAGGGATGAGCACATTCGACCAGACGGATATCCTGACATCGGTGACTAGGCTCCCTGAATCATTCTTGAATAGACCCTTATACGAGGATCGGTCGTTAGCGAGCGCCAAGGAAAATTCTTTGGGTATCAGAACGCAGGTTTCCATAACAGAGGCACCGCGGAGGGATGCTTTGGAAAAGTCACAGCTACCGTTGTCTCCACTGTAAACACTTTTATCGGGACACTCAACGACAGGATCGACCTCGGCCTTTATCGCCCGATAATTAAGAGCATCAGTGACGATCTAACGTCCAATCTATCAGAGAACAAACGAACGGATAGTCTGACGACTGACCGGTCAAACACCACGAGGTCCATAAAACGCACTCGGATTCTTTGACGCAATAAATAAGAGACACTGTAGCTCACTGAAGATCGTCCGGTCTAGACGGACGGGATCTCTGTGTGAAGCAAATCTCGGAAATTGGAGCAAATCGAGAGATTATGGCAGGATAGCAAATTTCTGATCGGACCGTGAGGGTCGTTCGTCCTCCAAGGTGCAAAGGCCTCGGCTGACTGGATAGGATTAACCGACTGATCTTGACCTTGCGACGGGTTACCAGCATTTGCTACCGAATGGGTAGCCCTTCCCCTTCTTTACCTCTTTTCCCACTCACAGTACATGGCCCGCTGCAGACTTTTTCAGTGGCGTAGTCATCCGCTCGCCATACACATCTATACCGTAAAATCTCTAATTCTACGGTTCTGTTCTAGATCTATATTAAGATGAACTTGGATACTATTTTAGTTCTATACTGGGGAAAATTTGGATACTGTTCTAGGTACATAGTAGACTGAGCTTGGATACCATAAAAATGGTAATTATCAAGCTAGCACTGACTATAAAAGAAAATAGTACAAATTACGAATGAAGAAGTGAATGGTTACTAGAAGAAGCAGCTTCCAAAGCCCCTAAACCGAGTAAATATCAAACGAGCACTGTCTACAGGTGGAATAGTAGAAACTACGAGTGAAGAAGTGAATGGTTGTAGCAAGAGGCGAGCCCCGAAAACGGGAATATATCACTGGACGGTGGCAATATGCGTTATGAATGGAAAAGTGAGCAGCATACGCCAATGAATCTCGGTGCCCCACTATGTTCATCCTGTGGCGAGTGCACTTGGTGTATAGAACGAGTATCGGCTGCTTCACCAGTACAAGGAAGCCGGCTGGTCGTCCTCGTCGTCATCATCGTCGTCTTCTTCACCCTTCTACCGTCTCTGCAGCACCGTAAAGAGAGAACCCACGTGGGCGATTGGGCACCTGTCGCTCCCTGTGTGCCCTTTCCTTCTCGTTCCCGCTTCTCGGCAACTCGACTCCGTCCTCGTCCACCTCATCCTCCTGTCCTCGTCCTCCTACCATCTTCCACGCCCTACCGTATATCCTTTTATCCGCCGCTCTCTTGCTCCTCGCCATTTCTTCCACCTAACAGCCTTCTGGGACTCTCTTATTTCTTTCTTTCGTCGCGTTTCCTCAGGCCTGCACCGACGATATTCTTGCAAGGCAGCCTCGCCCGAGAGTAGGGCCTTCCTCTCTCTGGATCCTCTTCTTACATCTGTCTTCTACCTTCCTCTTCTTCTTCTTCTTCACCGGCTCGTTTTCCACTTCGCTCCGCGGGCTCGCCGCCACTTCTTTTCGCTCTCCTCTTTCTACCCGTCACCTGAAAGACTCGCCTTTTATTCATTCGTTACGACGGAACGCTCGAACGGCCACGAATAAAGTTACGAAATCGATCAGCAGCCAACGGGCGCGCGTTTTTCCCGCCACGATTATTTTCGCGTTCGCTTTTTCGAACGTTGTTGGATATCGCCTCGGACAGGGGGTCTTTCGGATCATCCTTGACGCGTTTGACGCTTTGAGATGTTAATGACGGGTGAAATTTGGGCTTTAGACTACTTTCGTTACCTACCGCTCGCAAGGCGATACACTGACACAAATTTTTAGAGAAATTTGTGAAGAGTTTGTGGTAATACATCAAGTATATATTTGATATCATATGTAATATATAACGCATATATTTCATAATGTATGTAATATGTAAAATATATATTTTATAATATATGTAATAAGCAAGGTGTATATTTCATAATATACGTAATAAATATATGTTTAATGATATACGTAATATATCATAACATATCATAATATAATAAGGTATTTGTTAATAAATCATAGTTTACCTGGTTCATCAGTAGTTTGTTCATATTGTGTTTCACTTGTTAATGGTTCATATTCTGTGGTACTCGTGGATGCAGGTTGTTTTTTTACAGCAAGAAGCTCTTTAGCACTTTCTCGAACTCTGAAAAATGAACAAATGAAATTATTTAGTTTTATTATCAAATTTAAAATTAGAAGCAGTGTATCAAATATGTAAATGAAATACAAATTATGAAAATGAGAAGCAATGTATTAAGCATGTAAAAAAATGTTTTCTATTTAAACCTTATATAAAAAATAGATCCTGCCAGTGCGCCTCCTACTAGGATCACAAAAAGGATAACTGCTAAAACGCTAACGTATTCTTCATTCGGTAGCCAGCCAAAAAAGGGTCGAGTTGCCTGGTCTTCCATCAAATGAGTTCGCCAATTTGGTGGTCCTAAAACTTGAAAATGTAAATGATTATTTTTCCAAATAAATAAAAACAGCATATCCTGAAAAAAAGTTACAGGTTCAAACATCTGTTCTGTATAAAATACTAATACATTAGTATATTGTTTATTTATTATATATTTTCCTAAGTAAATAAATCATTACATATATTTGCAAATAATTGAATACCTTTAATAAGAATCATATTCGTTATCCATTCGAATCCTAAATCGTTTTGTTTAACAACACATTGCCACATTCCGTCGTGAGTTTTATTCACCGTAGCAATGTGTTCAATATCCGCAGCAATAGGAAGCGTGATTCCGTAATCTTTCCATACTTCATTTTCTATCATCCAAGAAACTTGAAGCTCCGAGTAAACATGACCCAAAATTGTGCAGTGACATGTCACCGTCATACTTAACGTTTCTCTTCTTCGTTCTACACTTTCCTTCAATGGAACTACTGCTAAACTGACCACTTTGATGATTGAATACGTTCCATCGATTCGACGTAGAGTCATTGCATACACGCCAGAATGATTTAAAGAAGCTTTCATTATTTCTGAAAAAATAGAATAACGAATTAATACGTATTTAGTATGGTTATATGAAAATTGGAAGTTTTCAAGTTGTTAAGATTTCAAGTTTGCAAATGTGCAAGTTTTCAAATATTCATTGTTCAATTATTCAATTTTTCGATTTTCAATTCTTCACTTCTTCAATTTTTCAATTCTTCAATTCTTCAATTCTTCAATTTTTCAATTTTTCAATTCTTCAATTCTTCAATTCTTAAATTCTTCAATTTTTCAATTTTTCAATTCTTCAATTCTTCAATTCTCCAATCTTTCATTTTTCAATTTTTCAAGTTATGGTGTTATCATGTTATCAAAATCCTAAAACTCTCAATTTCCCAAATTCCCAAATTCCCAAATCCCTAAATTATACCAATCACTGATAATTATTCTAACAATTACACTAACTACATTAATCTTATAGTTCTTATTAATTCCGACAATGCCATATAAATTGTAATATAAAACACTTTATAATTCAATTTTTATCGTTCATAAAACGTAATCACATACCAACATTGTAGTCTTTCAATTCTAATCTGCCAGGTTCATCTAGAACGAAGACGCCATTTAAGGACCACTGTAATTCCGACCGTGGAGATTCCGCACTAATTAGTTTAATAATATCAGAATCAGACTCGATCGTAATAGCCTCGTATTGTTTTACTGTAAGAGCAGTGTGCTGGCTTCGAATTCTTCTGTTAATCAAGTTTACCGTATCTGTTTATCAAAACAATCTCTATAATAATAATCTACAATCTTTTAATCGCCGTCTTTGAACTACTATAAAAACTATCATATTGACGCGTCTGTTAAGCGATAAAATACATTTACGAAATTTCGTATTCGAAAATAATCTCAAATTATTTACCTTCTGTTATATCGCCGCAAAGAATTTCATTGCAGCGACCACTCATGGTACTAGGCCCTACACAAGGTTCTCCTCTAACATTCGGTTTGGGAGAGTCGCATCGCCGTTTTCGTATTCCTGTACCACCATTGCAGCTAACACTGCATGCCCATGGTCCCCATTCAGACCAACCACCATCAAGTGGAGGTCCATCTATGTCTATACACATTAACGTTATTATGTAACTAATACGTCTACAAAGTGCCTTGGAATTCAAATGTGTCAAATTCGAGTACCCATCATAAACATATAGGTGGAACAAGAACGAGACGCAGAGATTTTAAAGTCGTTCCAAACAATTTTCCTGTAATATTACTTGTAATATGATATTTTCTATCAATATTACTTATAATACGATGTTTTCCTCTTTGAATAAAATTTAATATTAATTTTTTCTTCGAATAAATTTACCTGTAGGCATACAATTCACAGACCACGTGACCCAACTGTCAGAACTTGCACCGACCGAAAAATAGTAGAACACTAGAGGACTATTGTGTCTATAACGAAACACATTTGTTTTGTTTGAATAAATTTCCATACTACTTCCTGACCACCTGTAAATTTTTAGTCGTTATTACCTAGTTTATTTTATACACGTATTCTATTTTTAACTAACCATATTGGCATATTAAAATTCACTTAATTTTATTAATATCAACACGATTCACTTGAATATCAAGTTTCCTTTGATTTTTATTATAGAATAATTATATGGGTCGTGTGTATAGCACTAAAAGTCATGCATATCATTATATTTATGAGAATAATACTACTTATTGTTGCGCGCCAAAATATTCGCGCCAAAATATCTACGCCTAAACTCACGTGACCCACAGTAGATGGCGCCAAAATAAATGGCGCAATTATGTCTCCAATGTACGCAACTGCGCACTAGTGTTGCAAGTAGTTAAAACTAGTTATAGTTAAACAGTTAAAATTTAATAATCAACAAATTTATTACAAATAGTTGTATTATTTAAAGACTTTACCTGATTGTAATATTGGTCCACGAATTTGTCGAAAATAAAGGTACATGCGATATTTGCTTATGAAAGATCACTACATTGGGATAAGTATTTTTCGAGAAAACAATTTGATGATCTGCCTCGTTCAACGTGATTACATGAAATCTATTTGAGAAATAATTTAATTTTAAGCCAAATCTTTAATTGTTCAAAATTAAGTGTAAAGATGATAGATTTATGTAATGAGTAAATAATTAAACGTTTTATACGAAAATATTTCCAGACCTACCCTGGAATTGCAAGCATTAAATACAAAGGTATAGAAATTTTCCCTTTTCCTCGAAGATGAAATGTCACTTCTTTCGGATACACTACTTCCGTTTGGATCCATGATGACAGTGACAAGATTCTAGTATATCGTTCTGTTTTTGTATTTTCTATGTGACAACCTGTTTATTGCGCAAAATTGTACGTATGTAAAGTAATTAGTAAGGTTATGTACAATATATATAAATGATTCTCTTCTCTTATTATGTTAAAATGTAATAAATATTTATACTTGAATCACGATCGAAAGCAATTCCAACGGCTTTTCCCATGTCACTGCCATAGTAATAATACATGGGTAAAAAAGCATGTGGTGGATCGAGATGAGTCCATTCAAAGATCGGTGTTGGATCATCCTCGTAATAAAGCAACACTTGACCACGTGGTATTCGCAATATAAAGCCGGTCCACTTTCCCATGTAAAGTAGATGCGGTAATGTTTTCTTTTTGACTAGTGTAATACCTACATATTTCAAGTATAGTTCTAAAATTTACTATGATAAAATACAAAAGAATAGATACTACATAACAATTTATTTTAACAATATCATTTGCGAGTATTACAAAAATATCTTTTTGAGATTTTGCGTAATTCAGTAATGAAAAAAGATCAAAATATGAGATTTACTTACGATCAGTTTCAGATTGATAAAAAAGAAGCACTCTTTCATTATCCACCGTTCCTATTTTGAGGATGTAACGAGATTTGAAACCATCGTCGGCTGTAAAGACGAAGCTGACAGAATCCGGATTATCTGGTTCCCAAGCTTTTAAAGCAAAGTGTAAACCTTCCGAACGATATTCCGGTAGAACGTATAAACGTCTGCCTGTACCATCCTCTCTCATCAGATATATAAACTCTTCTGAAATTAAACATTATTCTCTATCGATTATTCTGTGCTTATAGTTTTGGAATTTTTTGCAGTTGAAATTTGGGGATTTACAAATTTAGAATTTGAAAGTTTACAACATCTACCTGGTTTCTCGCAATCCCTAACATTGCAAAGATCTCGAGGTACCGAAGGATCCGTCGTATAACACCAAGTGCCGGCGATATTACGCGAAGGATTTCTACAATAATTACTGGCATTTTTAGCACTGCCTTCTGGGTACATAGTATTATTAAAGCCTGGTCGACCATTTCTGACACTAGTTGGCATAGCTGGTTTAGGTTTTGATGTCGTGGGTTTTGGTGGTGCACCAAAAACGAAAACGTTTGGATTTCCCGTACGTAGTCGTAATGGAGGAATTGTCACGACATTTGCTTTGGTTGCACTCGTTGCAGATTGAAAACCAGGTCCCATTGGCCAAAAGTCACACGTTCGTCCTGAACGTGTTTTTGACAAGGTTCCTATATAATCATTTGCAGTTCCAGCCATTCGACATTCTAGAAATGAGGATATAATGAAATATGAATTTTTTCTTATACTAATTATTTACTTTTATTTTATGCGATTAAATGTTTGTTTGTTTTTAGAATCATTTACCTGATGATCTGCAGATTTGTATGGTACAATAATATTTCGAACTTGGATCACTTTCCCATGGTTTATATGCGTAACAATAAGGACCATTAGGATCGCGAGTGGGATTTCTGCATTTATTTAGCGCCTTTAATACAGAGCCGTCTACAAAATTTTCATCGACTTTATCTTCACTTTGAACCTGATTGAAAAATATACATGACATGAAAAATACTGTGAAAATTCATAGGTTAGTATTTTTTTTTAATACTTAATTTTAAATTCAAATCAGTTTTTACTTGTTTTGAAATCCATGGAATACAGGGAATTTCATTGATGGTGGTCCATTGAGATCCTTTGTACTCGAAATCTCTTAAATCAGAAACGCAATTTGGTGGCCAAGGATCTTCCACTGCATCTGCTTCTGTTAATATCAAATAAAATACTGTGTTACATAATTCATTTACTCATTTGAATTATAGGATAATAATTATTTTATATAGAAGTTTTAATGTTATTAAAGAATTAAATATTATTATGTAAGTAAATATTGGTATGTAGAATTATCGTAAATAAATAAATAAAAATTTCTAATATTAAAACTGTAGTATAAAAAAATTTTAAATATGAAAAGTTTATAAAAAATTGAAGTATAAATAAAACAATACTTTCTGGAGGACAAAATAATGTCCATTGTGCTGTAGTTTTTTCGCTCCCAATACTAAACCACCTCAAGGTAGCGAAAAAGATCTCATTCATGTATAAAATTTCAATTGCACCTCTGGTTTTTTGAGAGAACAAACGAAAATGGCCGCCAAAAATACTGTAACGTAATAATATTACACTTGAGTTAGTTGTAATAACATTACAACTTAATTTAAATTAGACTAAATTTTTTTAAAATTGAAGAATTCAAATTAGAATTCTTATTCTAACCAACCTGATAGCAAATTCCCTCCAGGACCAGAAATCTAGTAACCCCCTAGTTGCAATTTCTCTCAAATAATGTTTTGCTGATTCCTCGCTTTCTTGATATATGAGAGTCGTAACATCTTTTCCTATAGTAACCTATAAAACATTAACACTCATGTAATCTCCCAGTATTTATTGTAATCTCCTTTTTATAACTAGTATTTCCATAGAATTTTAGAGTATTTTAGAAGCCCTATTCTTGCACATTTTTCAAATTCATATTTTCCCGCTCGCAGCTATAAAAATTGAACAGCTGGCGCCATCTAACGGCGAACGGTGGAACTACTATATCAGGAAATTGCGTTTTTCTTTAAAATTACTCATTTTGACGCTTCTCTGAGACAAATATAATGTTCTAACATCTTAGTAGAACAGAAATAATTGCAAATTAATTCGCTAAAGGCGCTATGAACGAAAATTTAAAAAATTGCATTTTGTGGACGTTAAAAAGCGTAGCCATCTAGCGGTAGAAGATAGGAACTAATGGAACTAAATTTTGACGAAACTTTGGAAAACCGTCATGCTCCAAATCGATCAAATTTTGCAAGTTAGTTCTTCTTTGCGAAAGAAGATATCTGTGAGAATGGTTTTTGGCGGTCCGAACGAACAGTTGTTTCCATTTTTATGTCATTCCCTATAACACCGATGAGACAGTGTAGTGTGCGAATTGTTTTAAACACATAATCAGCATTTTCGGACTCAGGGAATATATTGCAAACAGCATAACGTCAATATTAATAGATATGTAATAAATATATAGCATATTAATCAATAAAATCGATATTAATTGCCTTTTTTCGAAAATTGAACTAGTGGCGCCATCTCTCCGGCGAACAGGGTGAACTACGCACTTTTGAAACTGTCGTTTCATTAGTTCTCGTATTCTACCGCCAGATGGCGGCACATATGACACGAACCGTCAGGCTAGTTAGAATTAACCTAGGGATGGTTAAAAATTGATAGGAGTTTGGTAAAGTCAAAACATTCCTATGTCAATTATTATTGCACTCTGATGTAATACGTATCATATTATAGTTAATTAATCTAATAAAATCAATTATATTAATTGAACTGAACCGAAACGGTACATGTTGCGCCATCTAGCGGCATTGTGCGGGAACTAATTAAACTACAGTTTCAAAAGTGCGTAGTTCACCCTGTTCGCCGGAGAGATGGCGCCACTTGTACCATTTTCATGAAAAATCAAATAATATCGATTTTAGTGGCTTAATTTATTATAATATGCATTCCCACGTTAACTAGTCTTGCACTCCGATGTAATTTGATACATATTACAGTAAATTAAGCCAGGAAAATCGATATTAATTGATTTTTCACGAAAATGGAACAAGTGGCGCCATCTCTCCGGCGAACAGGGTGAACTACACACTTTTGAAACTGTAGTTTCATTAGTTCCCACACGCCACCGCTAGATGGCGCGACATGTACCGTTTCGGTTCAGCTCAATTAATATAATTGATTTTATTAGATTAATTAACTATAATATGAATCGAATTACATCAGAGTGCAATACTAATTAACTTAGGAATGTTTTGACTTCACCAAACTGCTATTAATTTTTAATTCTTAGACTAATTCTAATTACCCTAAGGGTTTCTGTCTTATGTGCCGCCATCTAGCGGTAGAATACGGGAACTAATGAAACGACAGTTTCAAAAGTGTGTAGTTCACCCTGTTCGCCGGAGAGATGGCGCCACTAGTTGCACTTCCGGCAAGATGCCCGCTAGATGGCGCTAGTAGTACTTTTCCCAATTTGCGCGCGAAAATTTTGTATTTTTATTTCATTTGTTTGAAAATTGTATCAAACATTTTACGAACATTTTTTCATTTTTATATGAAACTCAAGCTTTTCAATATAAAAATTGTTACCGTTATAGAAGGATACTCGAGTGCAGGTGTGTCGTACAGTCGTATGTGAATATTTTCACTCGCTCTGACAAAAAAACGAATGTCGTTCGTGTCATTATGTTTCTGCATGGCCCAAACCTTCGAAAAATCAATTCCAAAAGTTGTATAAACTTCGCAATCTAAAAATTAGTTGAATCATCATAAACATACTATTTAACATAATAAAATTACAAAATCACAGTAAAATTTCAAATTGTATCAATTGCAACAATTAGAGAACAAAAATTCTGAAAACTCACACGATTGACAAAATGGAGGGCTCCATAAAATGTTTGTACCTCTCAAACCATAATAAAGAAACGTTTCTGGGTATAAACTCGTAATACCGCGTTTCTTTTTGTATTCCTGCATGAGTATCGGTTTCATTGATCCTTCGACTCCTGCTGATATGAAACCACCGCCCCATGTTATCCATATCCCCGTCCATTTTGTTCCAAGTAAGATTTCAGGAGTGCTCTCGAGACCTTCTTCATCCTATCGTATATCATAATTTTCGATTATCATGATATTAATATATTATTATTACTAACTAAATAAATATATTAGTTACTAACTTCATACTTTGGAAATGTTTGGCGACTGCCAGAATTTGCAAATAGTAATTCTACACCTGCGGTCCAATCTTCAGCTATTACTTCAGCAGAAGCTGGAACTGGAAGAACACTCAACAAAACTCTAGCTTCTGCCTATAAATATTATTCATTTCTGTTAAGAAGTTATGAAAGAATACAAAGTTTTTGTATTGAGAACAGAAATATGACGATTATAATAAATGTACCCTTTTTTCGTCATCAGGGTTCCATAATTTAAACCAAAACGTTGCATTGCCACTAGGAGCATTCAATTTTGTTAGTACTCCATAGTGAGACACATTTTTGGTCAGTACTACACAATCTACGAAAAAGAAATTTGTATAAAGTAGAATTTTTAAGTACCTACAGTCATATTTGTTATAATTTATATCAATTTTAAAAAAGTAAGTCAAAAGAACCTCTATCATCACAAAATGGAATATCACAGTATTCTTTCTGAACGTATTCAAAATTGTCCTGTTCAACATAACACCATGGTCCTCCAACATCCCCTGTAGGATTTCTGCAAAAACTTTCAACTCTTTTCAGAGATCTGTCAGGAAAGTTTGTTCCCTCGAATTTTGGACTCTGTAAAATTAGGTGTATCATAGTTTTTAACTGTATTTAATCTATGCAGTTGATTTTTGTTATATTGCCAGTGACGAAGATATAGTAGCTGAAAGTTCTTGGGGTGCGTAATGTATTGGTTAGACGATTTTTTCATAGTTTAAGGTTCTAAAATTTCAAGATTTCAAAATTCTAAAATTCCAAGATTCTTAAATTGACAAGTTGCCAATTTCCCATACTCTCAAATTTCCTAATTCCAAAGTTCTCTGCAATATAACGAAAGTCCGCTAAATTAGAAATTACTTTCGCATCTTCAAGTTGATGTCGTTTGTGCCATGGTCTACATTTTCTTCCCGACGAAGAGATTTCTTTACTGCCTCCATATTCTGCTCCTGGTCCAGATAATCTGCATTCTATTCGATTATAAATAAACTTATACATATATACAAGCAATAATATACTGTTCTAAAACTTTTGTAGTAGTGCAAAGTTTAACTTCTTAAGGATAGTATAATGTAATAAATATACTAAAGAACAGACTAAAGAATATATCGAACATTTTGACATCACCTCCGAAATTACACAGCGGTATATCACATACATCATCTATAAGTGAAGGATCTAGAGTGTAACACCATGGACCCTTAATATCTCCCGTGGGGTTTCTGCAATAATTTTTTGCAGTCTTCATTGATCTCTCGGGGAAATCTTGGTCTCGTATATCACCACTGACCTTATACATCAAATACCAATAAAAAAATGGAGTGAAATAAAACGAAAGTTTAACATATATATTTTTCTTTCGCAAAATTACGAAATTTTTCTTCACACATAAATATTGTTAATGTATAAAAATTATGCATGTTCTATTTGTAAATACTTATATGATTAATTGTTAAATAAATAATAAAAAATGGAGTTAGAACCTCGTGTATCGGTTCTTCAGAGTCCCAATTTTGGCACCGAATATCGCCTACGGTTTTTGCTATCGAACCTCTATACTCCATTCCCATTTGTGTTAATTTACACTTCATTAAATCCGTTCGTGTAGCATTATGTACTGCAAATAGTTTAGTATTAATTCTACTTAAATATTGAGAATAATTTCCTTTGAGAGTTTAAAAAATCGTAACTTTGAATTTTACAAAAATATTAAAATTTATTATTATTTTAATCACTACAAAGGAACTTACCGTTTTGACCCATTACTAACAATGTTAAGCGAAAAATGATTAAAAGGTTAAATGTCAAAGATGAAATGCTACAGCAATGTATTTTGTAATAAATATTTGTCAACGATTCAATTTCTTTAAACATTCTAAATTCTTGTCTTCTTTGATACATAATATAACATACAGCTAATATACAACATACATTTTTTAACTAAGTTTTTAATATTTTTAATTTGATATCATACATAAAATAAAACAATTGAATTGTGAATAAAGTATAAATATTCGTAGCAAAAATATAGTAAAAAAAGACTATACTAAACTTTAGTTATAGTAAAGAAATAAAATGATTGTAGGAAAAGGTGAATGAATTTTCGCAACGATTATTTAAAATTTCCAAAAATTTAATAATACTTCTTGGATTTGTAAAATAAGATGATTATAATTTGTAACATACACGTTTACCTAAAAACTATTATTTATCATTAATGGAAATCCATTTGTCAACACACTGAAATATTTTGCAAAAAAGTCAATTGTCGACATTCGCACCAAATGTTTACATTCATATTGTTACACCGCTAATATCTTCTATAACTTTTAATTAACATTTCTTTAACTTCTAGAAGAACTAACTTGCACTTATAACTATAGTAACACCGAACCCGAAAGTTGAAATACAAACTTGCAAATTTCTCAACTTCAAATAAATCGTATAAGCATAAATAAAACATATGAAAATATTTCAAAAGAAATTACAAATTTTTCTTTAACTTTACGTAAAAATTAATTAAGTAAATCAACACAGTTGGAAGAGAAAAATATTTCGAAAATAATCGTTAAAAGAAAAATTTGTTTAAATTAATTATATGTTTTATTATGCTTAGAAGGAAATAATAATTTGCAAATACGATACAAACTTTCAAGCAGTGTTACACATTTCATATAAATTTAATGGATAACAAATTCAAATTCAATTTACTTAAATGTAAATAGTAGAAACTATGCTAAAAAGCGCACCGCATAATTAGAATATACTTTTACTAGCTACACTCACTATTAACGTTTTCACTATATAATTAAAAAAAAAAAAGGTAAACGATAAAAGTGTTTAGGAACCTCCTATATTTGTAAAAAATGTATCGTAGATGACATATACAGAATGTTTTTTTAAATCATACATATATTTTTATTCCGTACTTTTGATTATTCACTTTTAAACACGATTGTATATATAATAATTTCAATGTCAGATAAGATGCATTTGCCTCGCAAACCTTCTAACATCATCTTATCGCATAAGAGCTTGCAACATGTATATTTAATTTTGACATTAAAAGATTCGTAAAAAGTGGAATCACCAAAAAATAGCAAGGATCAATTTATTTTTGTTGCAGGAATATTTCATTTCCTGTACACAACATAGCTTACTAATTGTTTTGTATGCAAGTCTTGTTGTACTTTTCTTTTTTTTGTATAGTACACGTATCAGCTATATGTATGTATATACTATAGTTTTATACATATGTATATATTACAATTGTGTATACAATATTGGATTCATTATTCTGCCGTAGTATAAGAAACTATAACAAAATCTTTTGTATCGATCCAATATTTTACACAGGAATAAATAAATTCGTATATGATTTTTCTGAAAAATGGACGTGCAATTCTATTCCCTGCTCTGCACTCGGATTAAGCTATTACTCTCTTGTCAATTATTTAACAAAAACATATTTGTTTGCGATCTACTGATGCCTGATACTTATTTAATGCATATATGTAATACTTGAGCAGGATGTACACATTCAAAATCTAACTTAATCTTTGTTTATTAGCACAGCATTGCGATAAAAATACAATTAGATAAGCACATTTTATCAATAAAATCGTTTTACTATGGTCAACATTATTGCCACATACCATAATGTTATTATATATTGTAATATGAAGAAATTACTTTCTGTGTAAATACTTCTTCGATAAACTATTTCTTATACGTAGAAATTTCTTCAACATTCTTAAAGCTGAATTGCTGTTTCCGATATATATTCAGTACAATTATAATCAAAATATGAAATTCATTTCTTTTGTGTTAGGTAATTCAACTATACTTGTGAAGATATTTCTACGCGTTATAGTTGAGAGATCATTTCTTGTTAGAACATAAGTTCTCAGAATAACTAATACTGTGATTGATTGGCGATAATGAACTAACTTGCTCGGTAACGTATTATCCTATTAAAAAAAAAAATAAATATAAGTTAATCAATAAAATTCTGTGTATTACTTAAAAGTAGGCCAATAAAATTATCCTTATGATATTATATTATGCATTTAAAAATTCTTCAACGGTATTTGTGAACATAATATTAAAATAGATGTTTAAACACAAATCTTCTTTAATCTCTTATTTACTGTGTAAAGATAAACAAGGAACAAAACCTGTTACTGCATTAAATCAGTCTTAGTTCAGTCTTATATTGTGCGAATGTAACTAATATATTATTTCAGTTCATTAATGTCAAATTAAATTAAATGCGACAGCACTTGCATCTTTTTTTAAAGACTGAGACGTTGGATTTTTACGTAAAATTAATATCTTATGTACAGCGAATGCCATTATATAGATGAAGATTCGTATTGGTTTTATAACCATTGAATACTGGCAATGAAAATTAATAATAATAACAATGTTACTAGTCATAATGAGAATGTAAAAAATCATGAAAATATATAATTGAAAAATAGTAATGATAATAATCGTCATAAACATGAAACAAATCATAATCTTTTGTCCATTTACGCGTACTCATACTGGAATGCAAATTGAAAGTATATCTTTGAAGTATGATATGTTAAAAACATTACTACAACATTGATCTTGTATTACATTGATAAAGTGTTGTATCGTTTAGAGGCAACCGACACCTTTTAATCGGTGTTTTTCTTTATATCTCTCTGCGCTATTCTTGTTAGCTTTTTTTTTTCTGCCTATGCCTTTTCCACATAAATATGTCCACAATCTTTCTCGTCACTTACATTCCTTTCCAATTACATACACTTATAAAAACAATCTCTTAATCACAACGATCATGCACACATAAGTTTGTATGTGTAGCGTCGAATTGCATTTTAGTCTCCTTACACATTTAACAGGAGACATTATTAACTTATACAAATAGTTAAACAGTTTTATGACGTTGGTCACAATAGTATTGTATACTGTTATTTTTTAAGTAAACGTTGTATACTCAAAAAATTATATTTTTATATTTTATATAAAAAAAAATCATATCAAATAAAATAATTAGCTGCGCCAATTTTAGGAAATGTTAAAATAAAATAATCCAAATTAAAAATGAAACAAAGCTAACACAAGCAGCACATAGGGACAATTTTTCTTTTACACTTTTTCAGGAAATTTTCTTCAATCCTTTGTGTTATCAAAAATTTTGTCAAACACCATTTAATGAGACAGTTACATTTTTATTAAAAATAGTAACCATTTTTCTTATATTTACCTCTTTGCCACTTGTATTGCGTTACTCTCAAATTTCCACTTCTAATGAGTACTTTAACCATATACTGATATAACTTTATTTATTTAATAGTATTATTTATACCTTCTGCTTTGCTTTATTCAAAATTGTCGTCTGGCAAAATAGTTTAGAAACCTGGCCATCGTTTTAATATTAAAAGTAATATAGAATATAATTGCTCGGTATGAAAAACATTTTTGACAAAATGCATTCGCTTTACTCCTTCTTTATAACTTGCCGCTATCTCACAAGATAGCCAAATACTGGAATGAATCATCCCTAATTCTCTTTCTTTATTTAAACTATTATACTAACATCTTTAGTTACTTTTTGTTTCTTCCACGAATTTATAGACAACGGATAACTACGTATGAATAATGTGAAAATAACATTTCTCTTCTGATGGGAACATCCATAACGATATGACTTCAGAACAAAAAGTTCATTTTTGTACTTGGTTGTTTGGCACTCAAAGTGAGAAAACCCGAAGCTTCAAAAGGAACCTATACGGATTTCCATATTTATATACAATCAGTAGGAAAATATTGCCTCTAACGCTTGTTATCTGTGGGCTTAAGCGTCACACGCTTACTTCTAAAATCGAGAAAAACAGTAACGTCATGTCCTCAATCACTGTCGCACATTTAACGTGTATAAAATCTTTCTCTTTCTCTCGTTCTCTTTGTTTCTCACGCTCTCCCTCTCTTTCTCTCCTTGATAAATCCAATTAACCATCTTAAATAATAAGGACTCGATTATTACCGAAGTCTACAACCGCAATACTACCGTCTGGGCACAAAGCGATGCCCGAAGGTCTATCCATTTCATCTTCAGCTTTGCCGTAACAACCAAATCTCCATTTCAATACTCCGGCTGAATCGAATATTTGAATTCGATGATTCCTAGAGTCGGCTATGATAATATTACCTTCGTCGTCGATCACTAACCCTTGCGGTCTAAGGAACTGTTTTGCACCAGCTGCGCACTCACATTCTAAGATTTTGGCGTGCATGAAATCAGCTTCGATGATCACTACCCTGTGATTATTAAAATCCGTGGTAACCACGTTTCCTTCCGGATTGAACGCGACGCCGCGCGGTGAATCGAAATGCTTCCACATGTTTGGTGCCGATTCGTAACCGTATTTTCGTAGAAAAATGCCCTCGGGACTGAATAATTGTACACGATGGTTTCTCGTATCGGATACAACTATTTGGCAGTCAGAATTCACCGCGACATCCCACGGGTAGTTGAATTGTCCACAACGACAGCCTTTCTCGCCAAAACTTAGAAGAAATAGGCCTTCCATTGTCAACACCTGAAGAGTTAGTAATCAAACTTGAAATATAATCTGACCTACTAGGTAATATGCAATTAGCTATTCATCCTGTATACATGAAAACCGTCTACAAATAAATTACCTGTATACGGTGATTATCCTTATCAGCTACAACTATACGGCGACGAGCATCAACTGCCACACCAGCCGGGCGATCAAATTGTCCTGGTCCAGTACCGTGAGTACCAAACTTTCTAATGAAAGTACCATCCTGATGATATACTTGTATACGATTGTTTGACCTGTCGGCGATCACTACATGACCTTCCCTGTCACATGCTATTCCCCATGGCCGACAAAGATTGTCCTCTGCATCACCGTTGTTTCCAATGATTTTCTTTGGTTTCACTGACATATCAGAGGTACGATTTATCCTCACTACGACTGGAAATTTGCTCGAGGGAACTGGTCTTCCTTGTGGAATTGAAACCAGTGGAATCGAAACTGTCTGTCTGAGGAATATTTGAGGGGAATTTCCACGACCCCTGACAGCGCGTCGATCGCCTATAGGACCAGGATTGTTCACCACAACAGCACCAAGGTTTGCGATAGCATTAAGTATAGAACCCTCCAATCCGTTAAACGAGATCCAGTTTTCTTCTTGCGAGGGAAGAGATTGACGACTCTGACGAATTTGAAAAACCTGCAATTAATGGATATACTGGACTAGCTGAACAGTAGATATGCATATCTCATAAACTTTAAATACTAAAATGCTTTAAGAGAAATGCAGTGACTGTTACATGTCGATATGATCTGTTGTTTAGTAAGTACCTCAGCTGAAGCCATATCCTTGGTTAGTAACAAATTTAATGGATTGCTAGATAGAGTTTTGGATTCCATTGCTTCTCTAAGCTTATCAGCAGCACGTGATAATCTGGCTATGCCATTTCTGAGTCCTTCGTCTCTTGCTTTTAACGCGGCGAATTTAAGCAGCCTAGCTTTTTCGATTTTACCTAGCAATTCCTTTTCTCTTACTTCTAAAGCAGAAGCCACTCTTCTTACGCACAACATTACATCTGTAGTTGCTTGTCTTGCTTTTTGCTCCAAAATTTCTGCTGCTATCTATTGAAAAGAATCATTAAATTTTAAATATTGCTAGTTAGATTATCAGAATTTTACATAATTTTAAGTAGCAATTTCAAAGCAATATTCATAGAGTTTCTGAGAATGTACTTACTTGTACAGCATCTAATTCTTCAGACAGAGCTGTAATTCCAAGCTTAGCTTCCCTTAATACTTGATTTGCTTGAAGTCCAGCACCTTCAACGGCTTCCATCAAGTTTACCGTAATATGGCCATGATGATGATGAATTCCACATTCACCGCAGAGGGGTTTACTACAAGTTTGGCAATAAAATCTTTGAGCATCACGATGTATATCACAAAACAGTGGCAATCCTGAAGAATTTAAATGTGGTGTAATGGTTATTGGAGGGCTTGGTGTTTCTGTAGATATAGTTTGTGTTGGATGATCATCTTCATGGCCTAACTCTGTAGCATTCTGTAAAAACAATTATGGCTTTTAATTAATAAAATACCATAAATACAAACAGATATACATATTAAAATCATTACAAATTTGAGCAGAATCATCCAAATATACTTACCAAAAATCTACTAGGAGAACAAGAGTCACAAACTGCATCAATACAGTCCCTGCATCTATTGGTAGAATTTCCATTTTGTGAAAATTGAATATTGCAGGAAACCGGTCCACTAAAATTATCACCGTTCACTACTTGTAGTAGACTATTAATGAGAGAGTCAACACTTAAATCATCAGGTGATTGGCCATAACATTGAGAATTTGTACTGCTTCCTGAGGATGCAGTACCTGGTGAACTCGAATTGGAATAACCAGAAGTACTAAATGTCCATGGATATCTATGCGTCATCTGTAACCAAGTAAGAAACAAATAAAATTATTTGTTCAATTTAAAAAAATATTTCAGTTTCTTCATACATTTACAAATGCTGCATTATAGATTGTCTTGTGCAGTAACAAACTGAGAATAAAATATTGAACACAAAATATTGAGAACATCATTTAAAAATTTTTATTTGTCATGTATTAGATAATTTTCGTAAATTTTCGTTAATATATTTGTAGGTAATGTTTATGTGATTTATAGAGAAATTAAATTTCGATAAATTTATTGAAGTTAATTTATTAGGTCAGATTAAAAGTACGTCAGTTATTACGCGAAATAATGACTAAATAATTAAAATTTAATTAGAATTTTTCCAAAGGATGATGCGTACAAACATGTAAACATGACGGAAGCTCCCCCTAAAGACGGAAACGTCATTTCTTCAAATAAAATAGAACATTTTTTTAATAATGACTAAATAAACAAGAACAAATATAATTAAATTTAGTACTACAATAGGTTAATAATAAATACGTAATTCGTTAAATTTAATTGATAATATAAATATGTAATTAATGAAATTTGATACAATATAAAATATTCGTTTCTTCTTTGAACTTGAATATAGACCATACCGTTGACAGTGGATCTACGTTCGTGTCTTGTTCGTTTTCTTGATTATCTTGAACGTAATTTCCAAACAAGCTCGTGCTGTGATTATAATTTCTAGCATGATTCATCGTGAGGTAGGTATGTAGTTAAAAATTCTACAGTAATTCGATGTTACGTTGTTGTTTCGTCGTGATATCTTTACCTAGAACAAAAGTGTACATTTGTTTTATTAAAAATGAATAATATAAAATACATTCTAACACTACAGCAGTTTTCAAAATTCCTTTATTACGTAAATTTTTACATAAAATTTATAATAGATAAATTTACAAAATTCTTTTCCACATTTTTCCCATTTAAAGATATGTTAAATATAGCAAAATAAATTTGCAGATGAAATTTATTTTAATAATCTTGTATAATATAGAACGTGAAGGAGGGAAAAAAGACAATTTACAGTAGACGAATGTTATTTCAACTTGTTCTGAAAACTTTTTCTTAATTAAAAGGGCTTATACGAAATTTTATTTAATTTTGCAACAACCACATTCTGCAATTATAACAAAATTAAACAATTTTAAGCAGATTTTCCCTTTTTACCTAAATAATACAACTAATAAAATAATCCATCCATAAAAGGTCTGGAATAAAAAGTTTCAAAATAATCAAATGAACATCGCAAAATAATCAAACATTCGAACGATAAAACCTGGAATTTAAAATAGACAGGTATTTACGAATTCTAATGCGTACAAACAAGTACAATTTAACCTGAAACTATGAATAAATAATATCATGGTCGCGGTGTTTAATACGTTCACGTACCAAACTTGAATTTGTCTATCTCCCTTCTTTCCCTAGTTGTAGGAATAAATCAAAATGGCCCTTGCACTATTCCGGTTTCCCTGCTTCAATAATACTGGTCAGCTTACTTTCTGACGCTCGATTGTTTGCTTTCTGACATTCACTTGTTTACTTTGTTCGTTTGCCTTGATGCAAAGGTCAGTTCCATTTTAATTGCATCTTTTTTGTGCGAATCGTTAAAGCTTCTGTACGCGACACAACATAAATTCGCAGCTCAATCAATCGTGAATTTACTTTTTACTGTTGCAAAAATAATAGCAGACTTTTATTAATGTTTGTACAATTAGTTATTTATTTTCCATATTTTCCATATACATATAATTGTTGCTCTATGAAGACGATTATAAATTAATTTTTGTCATAGATTGTAATTAATAATCGTATCGTTGTATATCTTGTACATAAAATATTAAAAAGCATAAATATAACAAATGAGATATTAATTTATTTATAGTAGAGTATATTCATTAATTTATTTATCAGTTATTTGTAGTATAGTATATTTATCAATTTATTATGGAATGTAAGTGTTGCTGCTGAACACAAATACAATCGAGTTGCCCAGAATATCTGTGAAATTTCAGGAAAGAAAAATTCCAAGATAAGTCTCTTATCTTCAGAGTTTCCCACAGAATGTTAGCTGCAGATGAAGTTCTCGTTCGAAATAAATTCTACCCATTGGCAAAGTAAATCCAACGTAAAAAATACTTCTACAATTTCCAGAAGACTACTTATCCTTCAACAAGCAAGTATGCAATGTTCACACAGGATTTTTAACCAACAATTCTTCGAATAATAAAATACTATATTTTATTACAACACTATACTATATTTTATTACAATACTATACTCTATTTCATTAAACCACTATATTCTATTAAAGTATTATATATATTACAGTTAAAAAATAAGGATAACCTCCTTAAATTATAATCCATGATACAAGAATTATGTCATATAAACGCGTCATAAATGTGAAGCGGCGTTTAAAAAATGCCTCCTGCGCTCAACAGATGCCACTAAAACAAGAGTTTAAAGAGATAGAGTGCAACACAGAAAGTGAAACTTAAATTATAACCCGAGGGGTTAATTGCGCGCTTGCAGAAAGGAGTCGACGCGTTACAATATCGCAGTTACGAACTAAATCAAAAGCATTCATGGGGAGTCAACGGAAAAAGTATTTTGAATCGCACGGATGGCCCCCTGTTCCACTTTCAAAGACGAACACCCCTGCACAGCTGGTTCAAGGTCATCATACGAGTCCTGAACAGGGAAGAACCGTGATACCCTTTTTAGTTCGGGGATCGAGAGAAATGGGGTCCCGCTTGGAGGGAACCTCGCAGAAATCAATAACAGTGGGAAATTCGACGTACTCGCCCTTATGTGTGTACGTATATGTTTGTTTGTGCGTGTATTTGCGCACCTATGATCCTAAATGTATGTTTTAGACGACTTCTAATCACGTTCGACTGTTGCACATCGTATGGCGGATTTCGAAACTGAAAGTTGAGAATTATCTGATGACTATTGAATATTGGATTTTATAAGTTTTGACTGATTGTAACAGTGGTTGATTTTGAAACGATGTATCACATAACCTGTTGATATGAAAGTGTAAAATGCTATGTCAATTTGAAACTAGCATGATGAAAGTGATTGTAGATATGTTGTCGATAACACGACATGGCTGATTGTCAGTTATAGTAAACAATGATCGATTTTGAAAGATGGAAGATTTGATGACACGAAAGTGTTACAAAATGGCCCCTATGGTAAATCAATTTACCATAGAAATGTGTATTAATTTTTTTTTTGCAATAACAAGTATTGTAATGTAATAAAATCGTAGTTTGTATATAAACAGATTTTTTATATAAATCGTCACGATTATAATTCGAACATAATATTAATATACTATATCGATTTCGAAAAGTGGAAAGTTGGAAAAACATTTAAGATTTGATAAAAATGACTTTGATTTTGCAATATCTTCGTGTTATCGAATTATGCTGGACTTTCTATGTTTCGAAGTCCGTCATTTAATGGGTAATAACTTGATACAGTAGACTCTCGCTATATTGTCACCTTTACTCAAATTTTCAGCGCTGTTCATCATTGTAAGACACGAGAATAGTCGATAATAGATAATTATTAAAAGCAGTACCAAAGAAAAGAACTTTCTAACCAATTTATTACCAATTCCAAGAAATTTCGACTGCTGTATCTTTCCCTGTGGCAATATAACGAGAGTCTACTGTATATAATACTAAATATTTCCAATTAGCTGTTCTTTGAAATGATGTGTATTTTGAAATTATCTGTATTTAGAAATGATGTGTATTTTACAATTATCTGTATTTTGAATATTTCAATTGTAAATAAATATAATATTTAATAATTCATTTTGCTATTATATTACCGTTATACTAAATTGTATTCAGTGTGTGGTATGCAGCTTAAAAAAACTGAAGGTGATGAATGATCACTTAGGAAAATATTATTGCTGTGATGTTATGAATCTTTTTCATACAAAATACAGTTGCTGTATACATATACACAATATAAGTTTATATTTCTAAGAATAAACGGAATGTTATTGTATCAAACAAATTAATTATTTTGTACAGTTTTTATAAACTTGTTAATTGCTTATAAATTCGTTCTGAGTTAATTAATCTTGTACACAAGATTACAAATAAACAAATAAACAAATGTAAACTGTTTTAAACAATTGAAAATGGAAATCATGTAATAATAATGTGATAATAAATGGAACCATATGTGTATTATACAATATCAAGATTTCAAATGTAATAGCAAATTGCTACAATATTCTAGCAAGGTTTAAAATATTCATGGCAGACTGATACAATATTATAACAAGATTTAAAATATGAATAGGAAACTGATACAGTATTATATCAAGGTTTAAAATATTAATATCAGACTGAGGAAATATTATATCAAGATTTAAAATATTCATAGCAAAAGCTGTTTATCAAGAAAAATTGCGTATTTATAACCGAAGCGTCTGCTCGCTCTGTTTCTACATCAATACAGGAAGTTTAGCTTTTTAAATTATACTAATATATAATAATCAAAAGGACAATGTATATTTATTGTATAATTGACAAATTAATATATACAATGTGTACATGAAACTTCTTTAAATTAATCCGAAGTATCACAATCTGAATTTGATATATAACACAGATTTAAGATTGGGTTTCAAATGACTCAGCATTGATGGTAGACTATGATTTTCAGATTAAATGATCATTTTCCGGTATTTAAGTTATCAAACGATGCTTAAACGTTTTAAATTGATCAACACAACAAGAAATAGTAAATTAGTAAAATATATTTTTACTTCAACTTTAATCTTTAATTTATATTTAATTTATTAACGAAAAATGAACTCTCAAATATTCTATTCAAAATTATTAAAATTGTATTTTATCAAAATTCTATTTCATGAAAATTCTATCAAACGTGATTAAAGTATTCTATTAAAATTCTATAAAAATAATTGAAATTGTATTCTACCATAACTCCATAAAAAAATATCAAAAATGATGAAAAAAGCTTTACTCAAAAAAACCAGCAAAATAAAAATTATCTCAAAAATGATGTCAAAAACATTTGTATCTCTATAAACCCCCATTAAATTCCTAAAAAATTCAAATAAATATTAATTGTATTTTCACCAACTACTAATGTACCTCAAAGTATTTATCAAATCGCTTATTATTGAAATAAATCTGTTTCTCACAAAGTGAGCGATTAGTTCAAGCACAAATTGGTGCGTCAGCAAGATTATGGATGACAATGGCGATCAACGCTAAGAATTCTTTCATAGATTAGCCGTTTCTTAAGAGAGAATCTAGCATCTGGCTTTGCAACGGCTTCAAACGAAGCTCACGTTTAGCCTGCAAACTTTTCCCTTTTCCGTTTTTCCAGCAGCTGGCCTGCAGCAGCTAGGGGGTGCTATCCTTGAAATCGCCATGGCGACCAAGGTTAGACCTGCTATTCTTTTCGAGGGTCAAAAAGAAAGAGAAAGTGAAGTATCTGTCATCCTATAGATGTTCCAGGAACGTATAGCAACGTTGAATCTCGGGCAATTGTGAACTTCGGGCATTTTCAAGTATAAGAAATATTCGAAAATCTCTTCTCGAATTTATAATACATTCAACTTCCATCAGATATTTCAAGCTTTAACCTATTATTCACTATAGTTTTTTTATTAATTTTAGTTTGATGTAGTAAAAATTTAATTTGAAAGTATAATAAAAATAACAATAATATTAGTTTAAAATATACTAAAAGTTTGATGTTTTTAAGACAATTACTATTTGTTACAATTTGGTACAATTTTATATAATTAAATGATGTTATAAAAAATTAATAATTGTGTAGCTCACAAAACTGTATAGAAAATTTAAAAAAATTTACAAGTAATTAAAAAAACAAAATAAGACATTGCAAATATTATATTTAAAAACTCCTTAAGTTTAAAAAAGGAAAACACTACCAAACCTAACCTTAGCAACAGAGTATAAAAATGATCTGCTTCCAATAATTAAAAACAAAAAAATGTGCAATTGGGTTTCAAAAATGTTGCTAAAAATTATCTTTGATTATTGTGCCAATATTATAAGAGATTGTGTGTGTAATACAGTTTGTAAGATTCTCTTTTGAAAACATCTGTAGTACCGGAAATGCCGGTATTTAAAACCTGAAATACATTCCCTGAGTGTAGTCTCTATCAGAATGCCTTTGTACTATTCAAACAAGTTAATGCAAAAAAGATTACTTCCTATATGAATTTTTATATGTATCTTATATACACGATACAGTTACTTCAAATATTAAATAAGTAACTACACTAATGAATATATAATAATGTATATAAAATATTGACAAAAATAAAAAATTTGCAGATAAAATATATTTAATACTTTCTTCAACAGTGTAATTAATCATTTTATTATAACAGTATAGTTTAAAAAATAAAACAATGTATTATACAATTATCCTCAGTGTTTTCGCATTTACCCCTTAATTTATAATTGCAATATATTCAAAATGTAATTCCTTTCCATGCAAACCTTCACAAATGAAAATTTGATAGCACCGTATCAGTTACGAAGAACAAAAAACAAAATATAAAATGAGTAATTGTAAAATATACTTGAAACGTCACGTTCGCTTCAAAAATTTTCTCCAAAACCGAATGTACAATATTCATGTCCACGAAAATCAAGCATAATACATAAACGTACATTCAATTTTCGAAAAGTGACTACGAAACCGAAACTTGAAAAATGTTTTCGACCTCTTCGAATTTCAATGTCGTCGGAACACTTTGCAACACAAACACGGCAACGAACGCGTACGATCTGTAAATAGACTTCTAAGCTTTCCAATTATATCCATCGACCCAGCAACAATTACTCCAAAGCATCCCGCGAGGAAATCGATCGAACGGCTTTCACTTTCGTCGCGAGCCCACACACCCTCCGCAGAAGCGATTTAAAATGATTTTGAAAATACCTTTACCACGATGAAAGGTGGGGCCGTTTAGTGCGTCATGGGTCCTCCGTTTTGTCAAAACGAGAAATGGAGTAGAAACCTATCAGTCCGAGCGTTCGTGCATGTATATTATCGCGAGGGCGATAAATGAAGTCTATCGGAGCACGTGTTCACCGAAACTAAATCGCCTGCGAACGCGTGAAGCCTGCGATCGCCACTGATCTCTCGAATTCGACTGAATCCTGTTGAGTCGAAACCCGAAGCTACGCCATCCCTCCCCTTTCGTGTACGAGCCAGCTTTCCTCGACCAATCGAGGGAATGCATTTTTACCCCCGTTTCCCCTCCGCCCCTGTCGGTGATTCACACCCCCACAGTATCCCCACTCTGCGTACACCTCCCCTTTCGTTCAAATTCCCCTACCATTCACCGTCTTTCCACCCCCGAGTTTACGCGAACTGGAGACAGGGATAATTTCATTGTCGAACTTGGTCCTTCGGTTTTGATGAACGCGGATATAGGAAGACGGCTATATGGGACGAGGGCGGGTTGCCAGGTGATGGAATGAATGGCTCACCCTAAATTTCCTATGCGTATGAAACGGGTGACCGCGGTCATCTCGCGATGTCAATGGAGAAAAAACGGGATTGGACTTCCTTAGTTTTCATACCGACTACCTGTTTCGGGAGGGTACTGCTATTTGAACAACCGGTAGTCGAGCTACCGGTACTTGATCGGGGTAGATGACACTTTCTGTGGTTATTGTATGAGATTTATGTGAGGTGTGATTTTTCAAGGGTGTACTGGTAGTTGACCACTGGTACTTGACCAGTGTATTGATAATTGATCACTGTGCACTGGTGGTTGACTGGTAGCTAGTATGGTAAATGACACTTTCTGTGGTTATTGTATGAGATTTATGTGAGGTGTGATTTTTCAAGGGTGTACTGGTAGTTGACCACTGGTACTTGACCAGTGTATTGATAATTGATCACTGTGCATTGGTAGTTGACTGGTAGCTAGTATCGTAGATGACACTTTCTGTGGTTATTGTATGAGATTTCTGTGAGGTGTGATTTTTCAAGGGTGTACTGGTAGTTGACCACTGGTACTTGAGCAGTGTATTGATAATTGATCACTGTGCATTGGTAGTTGACTGGTAGCTAGTATGGGTAGATGACACTTTCTGTGGTTATTGTATGAGATTTCTGTGAGGTGTGATTTTTCAAGGGTGTACTGGTAGTTGACCACTGGTACTTGACCAGTGTATTGATAATTGATCACTGTGCACTGGTGGTTGACTGGTAGCTAGTATGGTAAATGACACTTTCTGTGGTTATTGTATGAGATTTCTGTGAGGTGTGATTTTTCAAGGGTGTACTAGTAGTTGACTAGTATGTTAGTTGCCCACTGATACTTTACCACTGTATTGATAATTTGCTTCATACATTTATTAACAATTGAATCTATATTTTACAACAGATATATTTTCCAATGAACAAACATTCTGCTGAATACAAAACAATCACATTGTTACGTTATAGTATTATACCAAGAACATTACGAATCTATTCATCACTACTATTACAATTCTAAACTAGCATTCAATGTTACCTAATCAACAGACTTGAGCAGCCACTATTACATTTGACAATACACATTAAATATTTCAGTTGCCGTTAACCGATATATTTCAAACAATGACAATGTGTACTTTAGATAATGTCGATATGTCAATCTACTGTTTGGTAGACTCAATAATATTGATTATGCGAATACATAGTCATCTGAGATCGCCTTCCGAACCACAAATTAATAACAAAACTGTCTTTATAAATTTACAAATTTATAAAGTCATTTTTAAATTGTAACTATTTGATAGCGAAGAGTGGAGATACAAATAACTTGATCACGTAACAGTCGTGTCACTTTAAGGTCAACGTATGCTTCAATTTCTGATGAGGGTACAATGTTAGCGAAATGTGAAAAGTTTTATGTGGAAGTCGATGGAGAAGTATATTTAGGTATTTAGAATTGAATTTGGGCATTTAGATAGGGACGTGGTTAGATAGAGCTGGATTTAGATATTTAGATTTGGATTTGGATATTTAGATTTGGATTTAGACACTTAGACCTGGGTTTAGACACTTAGACCTGGAATTGGACACTTACATCTAAATTTGGATGTAGACAGTTAAATCTAGCTCTAATTATTTAGACCTGACCTAGACATTTACAATTAACCTTAAGTCTGGATTAGGGATTTGCAATTAAACCTAGATCTGGATATTTACAATTAAACCTAAATGTGAAGTATTGTCAATTGTATGTGATGTGACAAACTAACCCAACTATTACAGTGCTAGGTGTAGTATTAGTAATTGTATATATACTGAGCTGACAGTAACAGTTATGTGAAACCTTGTCAATCGTATGTGATGTGACAAACTAACCCAACTGTGGTAGTAGTGTTACATGTAGCTAACAGTTAGTAACAGTCATGTGAAACCTTGCCATACGTACGAAGTGACAAACTAACCCAACCGTTACAGTGTTAGGTGTACACATACCAAAAACAGTATAATGAATCACTATTAAAAGTGTGTGAGAAACTAGAGCAGTTCTAAGTATTAGTTAAGCGTGCCAAAGTAAGCCGGTAATCCATAAGGTTATCAAATAGCACGGTTACGTACGTGCATATGGCGGTCCGTAGTTAGGGTGGTCCTCTAACCCGTTCCCTTTTTTTCCCGTGTACGGAAGCCTAGCCCCGTGCTGGCATTCCAGGATGAAGAGAATTGATCGCGACCACCTTGTCCAACATGCGTGTGTACACGTAGCTACGTGGTACGGCATAGTCGGCCATCCCCGAGCGGAGGATATCCCATGCCATATAAGAGGTATAGCGCGTGCGCCGCGAAATCATGAATGGAACCACCGTTCAATGCGAGTCCGGCCACACAATCACAGTCATACAGTCACTCTACTTTTATTTATATCCCTCCAACGACGACCTTCAGCCAAGGTAGGGTTGATCAGACAAATCAGGTTCTATTCTGCGAAGAAAAAACAGGTGTTACCGAAGAACATCCGACATCGTTTTCGGAGATAATCGCCGGTTTCAAGGATGCGCGGAGATGACGCTTGAATGGCTCAATTGCCACTGGATCGGGAATTTGTTGCGTTGAGAGATTTCTCGAGGTCTTCTAGGGATCTGTCTGTGTAATTGGAGTTGGGTTTTTCATTTAGAGGTTGGCAGATTTTGGAACGCGATTTAGGTGTTTCTCGGGAATTTGAGGTTTTGAGTGCTTAGAGATTTGATGAATTTGGGTATGTGGGGGATTTAGGTGTTTCTGGGGAATTTGGGGTTTTGAGTGTTTCGAAATTTGATGAATTTGGGGATTTGGAGATTTGAAAATTTGGAAGTTTGAAATCTGAGAGTTTGAGAATTTAATAGTGAAAATGAAAAAATCTCCCCGTCTCAAATCTCCAACCATAAAAACACTCCCACACATTAAATTAAATAAACATCCTTAGCACCTAAAAAATCACACTGTTTCTCATCAATTAGCAGTTCTACATTTTGAACCCAAAACTCCTCGAAAACAACCAAATAACACTTGAACATAAAATACAAAAATGCTTTAAAAAACGTATGATTCCCATTACAAAATGGCTGTATACCGAGAATCATCGTTACCATGAAATTTATTAATAAAATGCCTGCGTGAATGGCAATTCGTTTAAAAAGCGTTCATTAATGAAAACATTATTCGACGTAGGAAGAATTAGCGCAGCCTCGGGTTTATGAATGAGTATGTTGGGCGTGAGGATATCACGTGGAAGGGCGGTAAGGGGGCGCTGTGGTGCTTTAACGATCGAGAACATTCTCTACCCTCCCTACCTCGCATTTTATCGCACCCTCCCCTCCTTTCATCTGACCAAATTGTACAGGGTGTATCATATGTAAGATCTGGGTCGAACCTGACCGATCAAAATTGAATATACCGATCCACAGGTGGCTTCGAATCAAATTTCGAACACGCACCGTAAACATATAGATAACCCGTCCTAAAATACATTTACGAAATTTCGTATTCGAAAATAATCTCGAATTATTTACCTTCTGTTATATCGCCGCAAAGAATTTCATTGCAGCGACCACTGATGGTACTAGGCCCTACACAAGGTTCTCCTCTAACATTCGGTTTGGGGAGAGTCACATCGCCGTTTACGTATTCCTGTACCACCATTGCAGCTAACACTGCATGCCCATGGTCCCCATTCAGACCAACCACCGTCAAGTGGAGGTCCATCTATGTCTATACACATTAACGCTATTATGTAACTAATACGTCTACAAAGTGCCTTGGAATTCAAATGTGTCAAATTCGAGCACCCATCATAAACATATAGGTGGACCAAGAACGAGACGCAGAGATTTTAAAGTCACACAAAAGTTTATGGGATTGAAAGACGATTTTAATAGTGATTCGAAGATCTATTCTTCGGGTGTTGCACAATATTCTATTCAGAAGCCATCTGGTGACATCGTTACCACCCTTTTCACGTAATACCATTGAAGAGTAGTTATAACACGTTCTATATAAAATTCGTTTCAATTAGAATTCTATGAGCCATTTTTTTCTAATAATTCTTTACTTATTTGTATTAAAAATCGACTACTTTCTCGTATAATCTGCATGAATTTAGAGCACCGAGTAAAAAGTCAATCGAAATTTTTTACCAAAGTTTCGTAGAAGAATGTGTAGGCGTACGCAGTTACATAGGTGTAGGTGGTAAATGTAGGCGTATTGGGGGTGGAAAGCATAAGATCGTTTATTATCCTGTATTTTTGGCACGTACGCCTGTGCAAAAGTACAATTTTACGATACAAACACAAACTGCAACGTTGTGAAATCTTTTTATTTTTAAAAGAACGTTTTCCACAAGTGCATTATTAAAAATCATCTTACTATTCTATTGCATTATTCGTATTATTCATCAATCAATTTTGAGAATTGAGACTCGTCACTAAAAAATATAAACATTTTTCTGCAATGTCTTCGTAAGCCTGCAACTTCATCTAAAAAAAAAAGTTTGCCAATAAAATTCACAAAATACATAAAATATCATGTAATAATAATAACAACAGAATAAACATAATAAAAACAATAAAAATATAATAAAAAACAAAGTAACGCAAGATTGTATACAAAACAAGCTTCCAAATCCCCACGTCGAAAGTCACAACTTCTCCACTGACGTCATCAACCGTCGTCAATAAAACGCGATCCCGGCGAAAACTGAATGAAAATAAATGATCCGAAATTTCCGAGTAAGAAGAAAATGTCGAAGTTCTTTCGTCGTATTAATCCGGTCTGGTACACGCGAATCCCCGAAATTCTGGTGAATGGCGCGGTGCCAAGTGTCTCTGGTGAATTTTCACGAAGGCGGATCTCCGTCAATGGAGATATTCGGTGAATTGAAACGGCGTGTAGCGATAGCTAAAGCAAAGTACGTACGTACATATCCTCCGCCCACGCATTATGCGCGGGCGTCGCGACGGAGGCGTCGTTTCGTTCTTGCAATGACCTTGGAACACCCACGCGGCCAGAAAAGGCCACCGTTTTGCGGGGGTGTTCGTTCATCGACGTTCCTACCAGTCTTCTCGATTTTCATCCCCGTAGAGTTCCCCTATTACGCCGCGCTCTGCAATATAGAACGCGCACGCGCCCTCCGGAAACCCCTCGGGAGTAACATTCACGGTTACCATACGACAGAAACAAGCTATTATTCCCCGATTCGATCGGGTACGAGTTCGTTTACCGGTTTATGGCTGACGTTTTCATACGTCATCGTCGAATATCGAACGATGCCATATATCGCGACAACGCATGGCGCATAATTAACCTCGACGGTTAATTGCCTCCGTCTTATCCGAAACCAGCTTCTTCGGTAAACTACTATGATGTTTGAGATTTGTATCGATTTCCACCTTTCTTCCATAATTTTACATCTTCGTTTATAAAATCAAGGGGTTTCAAACAGTATCTCTAAAGTCCTACCCTAACCTCGTATCTCGAAAATGGCGTTAAGTATGGAAAAATGTTTAAAAAGATATCAAGGGTTCACAGAATGTTCCAAAGTAGATTTCTATAAACAAAAATATACACTTTTATTTATTAAGCAGAAAAACTTCTGTGAAATCTTAAAGATATCTTTATTTGCATAATATCTATTTCCATCATATGATGTCCTTCTTGAAGTTGAATAATTTCGAATAAAATAATCTCAAACAGAATAACGTCAAGTGGAATAACCTGAAAATAATTTGAATATAAAAATCTCTTTAAATGATTATAACGGATCATGATCGCGTGAGCAGATTAAAATGGGACACCATGTATATCCTTCTGCCATAATGCGTTTTACAAGGCAGTTTTCCCGAAGGTCTGTTAAATCCCTGGTTATATACCTACTGCAAGCTTAACAATACAAAGAAACAGGGCACTCTGGATGGTAATTCTGTAAGTGGTGGGGACAGGTACAAACAGAGTTTGCTGATATTATTCGTAAACAGTACCGAACTCATCTGTTAGAACTTGTGACGATTCTAACAGAAAAAGAAATTTCTGTATTAAAATTTCATTTGTGTTGTACGTTTCATTCTATGGGAGAAATAAGTCGCATTCATATAATAAGGTTCAAACACAATCTGTCAACGAATTTGATATTTTTAAGCTTAAATAAATATTTTGAACTCTTAGTAAATTTTCATGTATCATGTTCTAAAATTAGATATGTTATATTTATAACTTGGCAGCTTTACATTTTTTTATTTCATTTGCAAAAATTTTATTTTGTACTTACAAAATGTTAATTTTCAAATATTAATTAATAATACATTTCAACTGTATTAATAATTACACTTGTTAATTTATGTGTATTATTTATCAGACTATAATTCTAAAACAGAAGAAAAACAAATAAAAAGCATGTAAAAATAAATAACGTTGAACGGAACCCCACGTGATACGCCTGTCTGCTCCGGAAGTGAAGGAATTTCAACAATTTTACGCCCTTTTCCACTTTCTTAAATGAAACTATACATTTCTTCACGCGAAACAATTCTTTGAAATATTTTACGTAAAAAAGTATTAAGGTGCAATGATAACAAAATTAATATTTGATGAGATATTTAAAAATTTATGTATGAATCTCCTATGTCTATTTTCGTGTGACATCCTATACAGCGAATAAACAACTTGTGGCTTAAAATTATTAAATAAATATTTGAGGAGTAATGGTATATTATATTGGTTTAATATTGTTGCGTTTCTTCTTCTGTAACAGCGACGACATATTGCACACCGAGTGCATGACCCAACACACACAAAGATATCCTATTTAAGGAAAAAGGAAGCAATTTTACCCGAAACTTCCACGAAAATACCAGGTGCAGATGTTTACCGGAGACTATTGTGCTTAAATTTTGCCTGGTACATTTATGGGGTGTAGTTTTGAAGGTCACTTGAAAATTTCTTACTTGTTATTTCTGACCACGAACAAGAAATCATAAACTTCGTCAAGGGAAGATCTCTACTGGGCTAATAAAAAAAGGCAATAAAAGAGAATAAGGGAAAATCTCCATATAAAACACATTTAGAAATAATTGAAAAGAAGTCTACACGTCAAAGTACAAAGGTCTTGTTGAAGAATCCTTAAATTCATATTAATCATATGAAAAAAAATTTTATTATAATCGAATTAATCAAAATATAAGCTATTTTTAAAAATTTAGGAACTACCCCATTATGTGGTATACGTATAGACTCCTCTCATGCTTCTTTAACTTTTATGAAAATCCGCTACTGCGTTTTTAAATAATACTTTTTCGTATCTCTATAAATACTTTGTATGCATTTTTATGTTTTGTAAATAGCTATATCATGACCAATCAAATAATATAATAATCATCTTAAAAGTCATCATTTTATTAGTACATCTTTAATCTGTTTTTCGATTATTATGTACTCTGTTATTGCATAAAATTTTTTTCAAATACAACTTCCTAATTTTATTAATTATTAATAATTATAATTCTGATTTTTTTTAGCAACATTTATCAATAACAAGTATAAAATGAAATATAAAATACATATCTTCCTGTTACTCTGATAACTTTTAAATATATTCATTGTATATACTGTGATATTATTAGCATTGTTATTATATAAGTGTTTACTGTATCAATTTTGTATAATTTTTTATTAATTCATACAGTATTAACCGCAAAAAAGTTGTATTATTTAGCATTTCTTATTTATACTTTTTAATAGTTTTATATTTTTATCCCTATTTTGATCTGACTTCAATTTTCTAGTTTCTTCTTTTATTAGCGATTGGTATGTTGTTTTTTGCTACAAACAGTCGATTAGAACTAAAATAATTTTCCTATATTGCAGTGTTTACATCTGTTTTGTTTATTCGACGTGAACTAAGATTTGTAGAATGAAAAACACGTGTTTTCATAGAGCAATAAAATGTAATGAGGTTATTTATTTGTTATGCGCAATAAATAAAATAATACACTTGTATTTTTTGTGACCTATAATCTACATGAATAAAATAATTATTTTAAAATTAAATTGTATTTTCTATTAATTCATATATTTATTATGAAATTTTAAAAGTTTAAAATTCTTCAAATTAATTACAGTATGTAATTATGTACTAAATTTTACAATATTATTGAACTAGATTTCTGTATTTATTATTATTAGTAGTAGTAGTAGTAGTTTATTTCTATTCTTTTATTAGTAAATATTACCTTCTATGACATCTTAGCACATGTATATTACAAACAATTTTATCTATAAAAAACAAACAGTTGATTTAACTGTTGTAACATGTTCAATAAAACAAAAACAAAATTGTATATAATGAATATTTAAACAATATTCTATGTATTATAATAAAAGATTGGTATAGTTGTACTCAAAGTAGCTATGGAACACTGTGAAAATATGGAAACTTCAGAACAACCTGTTGTGGTAATTTTTTTACATGAATTTTAACATTTTATAAATAAACTTTTATATTAGAATAATATCTATTATTTAATATTTCAGCCAATGTCAATGTCAATTGAAGATCTATCAGAATCGCAGGAAACAATAGGTATAATAATCACGTCACAAAATTCTCCCGAAGATGAAATACTAGATAAAACATTCAAGGAACAAACTATAGAAGAATTACAAGAAAGAGATAATAATAAAGATTCAGTAGATGTAACAGAGGATAATAAATGTATAGAAGATACAGAAATATCAGTCTCTTCTAATTTGCTTTATTATAATTGGACTAATTCACCAAAATTATTGTGTGAAGCAACTAAGGAATATCAACCAACGGAATTATATGAAAATTTTACAAAAGGCTGTCAGTGGTCTCCTGATGGAACATGTTTATTAGTACCTGCTGAAGATTTTAGAATTCGAATATATGAACTTCCTAGAGAATTATATTCACAGAAAATTCCCCCAACTTTGACATCTACAAATTTACCCGTAGCATTAACTATAAAAGAAGGAGGACTTATATATGACACTTGTTGGTATCCTTTTATGAATTCCTGGGATCCTGCAACTTGTTGCTTTTTGAGTACAAGTAGAGAAAGTCCCATACACTTATGGGATGCTTTTAATGGTGAACTAAGAGCAACATACAGAGCTTACAATCAGTTAGTAATTGTATCATATATTTATAAACTTCATTAATAGTATGCTATATGGTACAATTAATTGAATTATATTTATTTCATTTTTATTAGAGTTGATGAGGTTGAGTCTTCAATTAGTGTTCAGTTTATTGACACAGCTAGAGAGGTATGGGCTGGTTTTAAAAATGCTCTAAAAACTTTTGATGTCGAACGTCCAGGTCGTCAAATAAATACTATTCAGTTTAAAACAGATTTTCCAAATGTAACAGGATTGGTCTCTTGTATACGAGAAAATCCTATTATGCCTGGACTAGTTGCATTTGGAACATATTCTAAATGCATTGGTAAATATATAATATTAAATAATATATATTTATGAATATATTAGGAATTGATATTAATATTCTTTATTAGGTTTATATAGAGATGGACCACTATGTACTTTTAAAACAGGAAGTGGTGTAACACAAATCGAATTCAGTTCTTGTGGAACAAAATTATTTTCAGCTGTTAGACGTAGTAATGAATTTCTATGTTGGGACCTTCGCAACCCAGGCACTGTACTCTATTCCCTCCAAGGACGACAGTCTGACACGAACCAAAGAATACAATTTAATGTGTCATTTGATGGAAAGCAAATAATCTCTGGTATGTTAATGAGTAATTTTATGATAAAGTAACTTAAACTACTTAAAGTGTTTATTTTTTCTTAGGTGGTACAGATGGATACATTGCAGTTTGGGACTTGCCACAAGATATAAATTATGAAGATCTTAAAGTGATGTACAAAATAAAGTTATCTAATGATTGCATAAATGGAGTAAATCTACATAAGAGTTTGCCAATACTTGCTACAAGTACAGGACAAAGACTTTGTGATAACATAATACAAAACAGAGACAATAGTGTTAGATTATGGTGTTTTTCTTAATTGTAATTTACACGTATGATAAATTGTAATAAATGTAAATATATGTGCTATTTTACAACTACAATTTATAAATAAATTATTAATACTTTTTAGTAAAGCACTTTGTAATGCTTTGATATGTGATATTAATTCTAAAAATAAAAGAATACATGTACATTATATAAGAAATTGTATATTTTTATGTAATAAATGTTCAAAAGATATAGTTTTTAAAACTAACAATTTATATGTACAAATATTTCATGTTGACATAAGTAAACATTCTTTAAAATTTCAAACTTTTAATTTGACAAATACTCAAATATATGAACAGTTTGGGTCTTATATCGTGTATTTGCACTTTTTTTAATTTTATCTTCTATTTCATCAGTAAAGAAGAAATGAAAGAGCAAAATTAGTGCTTTCAGGATCTTCTGAAATGTGCTAAGTTTGAACCAGTTAGAACAAATCGGTGTTCCGAAGGCCGAGCATTCCCCTTGTTAGTACTTTTATTCTAGTTACATTAGTATTTCACAATTTTAGTGCAATATTTATGCAATATGAAGGTAGGGATGTATGATTTCGCGCGCGCAAATAATACACGATACATAATTTTCGCAGATACCCGTATTTTCCACGTGATATCGTACTATTATTAAAACATTTTAAATAAATTAAGTACATGATCGAGTAATAAGTACTTTACTTCGTGCAATTAACATTATCATTAAATCGAAAATGGCGCAAATTTATTGTAAACGGTATTTAAAGTTATGCGCATACTTTGCAAACTCGCCGAATATGTGAAGCGTTAAACTGTTGTATTCCCAGTTGTGTCCCTTTTCAAAAACAAATGGGTTTTTGTTAGTTGCGTTCTGGATCAGAGCGGGAACGAAGCGGGAACGAAAACGAAAAGAAAAAAAGGAGAAAAAGTAAACAGAGAAATGAGGAAGGAACTGAAGTAGATAGTGCGTGATAATATGTGCTATGTATTAATGCGTACTAATGCTCAACAATTGTGACTACAACCTGTTTTCTTGACTATTTATAGGGGATAATTGAAAGTATCGAATGACTCAAAAAAAAAAAGTATTCGTAAAAGAAATCAGTAAATGATTCTGTCTGTATGTACATGTAAAATATTAACAAGAGTGTAGAAAACTTCATCATAATTTCAATATTTTTCTGCGGAAATCTTCGTGGATTCATTTGCGATGCGATGAACGAGATTATATTGTTGTAAAATCTTTAAGAAACGTAGATCGGTAGAATGGCTTCTAACATGCAGTCTTTCCAGCGAATGTTAAAAATGCTGCGGGAAAACAGCAGCAGCAGGGAAAAACGTGAAGCTTTAACCTATATTCGCAGGTAATGTTAATTTTTTGTTTACAGGTTTATATATCCATGTTATCCCCAAATTATTCAATAAAACACATAGTTTTATTGTATCCAATGGACTACTTGATTTTCCATTTTGTATACTTCTTAGTCACTTGCATTGACATTACTTCAGAAATTTGTCATCGATTATAATTATGTGGCTATTAATATCAGACAGTTTAACAATGCAGTATTTCATAGACATAAAATGTTTCTTTGTAATGTAACAATGTGCAAAACAACCTAAGAATTTTGCTGTTAATGACAATATGTATACAGGGTATCTTAGGTTTCTGTATACAAACTTTGACAGTATGTTTGATAGATAAAGATAAGACCAACATGTCATGTAACGAAAAGTTTACAACTGTTTCGTTACACAGTTATAACAAAAGTATGAAGTGTAAAAGATATGATTTCTATTAGTTTAACACATTCATAAATTCATAAACTTAAAAGCAAACATTCAGAACTATAGTTATTAGAAGCATCATTGTGTTTCTAGCCTCATAGATGTTAACTAAATTCAGGGAATGACTGAATTTATTATGTAATATTTCTAAAAGAATTTGATGACATCAGCTAAAACTAAATGATGAAATGTGCATATTTTATGACTTGATATTTTTCAGAGACTTTAAAGGAGAATCATGGTTTCAGTGTTTTATCATACTAGCTGTGAATCCATTATGATTATATAGGTTCTGAGAGGGAAATTTAAATGTGTGATTATAGTAACACTAAATTAAGATCATATTGCTATTCCATTAAAATATTTTTATAAATGTTTAGTAATTAATTGCTAATAACTAAAGAAATGGGTATTTCCAAATATAGACATGGGAGTAACATCTACATTACATTTCATTTTTTGTTATATCTTTTGTAATAAATCATTTATGAACTTCTTATCATAATACTTTAGTCTTATTTCATGAAGAATACATTAACAAAGTTTCTATGAAAAAACCTAGGATACTCTGTTAAACAAAAAACAGTTTTGTAATAATGATATTTTATTTTAGCAACAGCAAAAAGTTACAGTCTGCAGGAATTGTTAAGGAGGAACAATGCAAAGAATTATGTAAATTAGTTATAGAAGCATTTACAAATGGAAACAATGATGTACAGAATGAGGCTTATGGGACATTAAATGTTATTATTCAGGACTTCAAAGAGCACACACTGAACTTATTTGAAGTCATGTCACAGATAAATGAAAAAAATAGGTTTGTGTATTTGTTTAAAACAATATTTAAATTTTTATTAATCATGACATATATTGATCACAGCGTTATTGTTAAAATAAAGCTAATATTAAACACAGATAAACATGTTACTAATTTATTTATTAAATGTATAATAACATATTTATTTTGTTATAATGTTACTGTTACACTGAAATGAAGACATATATTTAAAATTTATCATAATTTTAGATTAAAAATACTTAAGTTATTAGAAATAATTGAGGACAATGCTATCTCAATGATTGCTAATGACCCGCATGCTGTACAGTTTTTCACTGATTGTATGTCTACAATACAAACAAATAAAATGCCTTGGATAGCATCGACTGCATGTGTAGATAATCTTAAAGCATTAATAGATGCTGAAAATAAACCATTATCAGATGACCAAAGATTAGAAGAAGAAACAGTTAATTATTGTATAATTTTGTTAAGGCGATTGTATAAGCTTGCTGCAATAACATCAGATACCAATGTTGAAAAGGTATATTAGTAAAGCTTACAATCTTTAAAAAAGGAGAATATAAACATTCAAGTATTAAACTGTGTATTTTTTCAGTTTGATGCTTTATTATTGGATAAAGTAATGTTATTAGCATATATGGGACATAAGCGGCAACGTGGCGCTGCTTTAAAACTTTTACAGCAATCTCTTGCTACAAATATACTTTCACATATTCGTACCAAATTAGCAAATGCATGGGTTCAATATAAATCGGCATTGCAAACTACGTATTGTAAGCGTATGTTACTTTTGGTATCCGCGTGCGAATTAGATTGGGCTATACAATGGAATATCAGTATTCAGTTCCTTGGTGTAGACCTCCATAAAGGCGCCGGTTTAATAAATGATTTGCTGAGTATCGAAGAAAAAGCATTTAAATCTACAGACACAATTACACGCAGGTATAAACAAAAATTGTATCAGTGATGATACTAATCGACAGAAATCGATAACGGCGTAACATTTTGTATTTTAGACAAGCCTTTCTTTCATGGAAGTTACTGGTGGATAATTTTGCTTTAGACCCACAAGAACTTGCTACTGCAAGGAGGATAAAGTTATTATGTATTCCATTAAGTGCAAAAAATAGTAAAACCGAATTGATAGCAATAACGAAACTAGAAGTTTGGTGGCACGTGATCATTAAACTTTATAAAGACATTGCCAAATTTGTTAATCCTGTCCTCACACAGTTTTTAAATTTTTGTTTTGGACCTCTGGGAGATACACCATTATTATCTTCGAAATGTGATATAATAGCTTCACCAGGGAAAAGGTTTTATAAAACAAAAGTTATTGCAGTGGATGCTTTATGTCAACTTCTTGTTACCAAACAATTGAATCACAATGTCTTTTCTCCTATTTTGGAAGAAAGACTCCCGCATTCTATGACTGATGCTGTCTTCCAAGAGTGTTATAAAAGTATAATTCATAGTGTAGGAGAAGCCTTGCTTGTTCTCAGCCAACTTACAGATGCAGAGATGAAAAACAGATATCAGCTTGGTAAAATATTGTGGACAAATTTAATCAATTATGTACAAGAATCAAAAATGGAAAACAAAGTTAGCATCTTTTTGTTTAATGAGAATATTTGAGACACATAAAAATCGTATGTTCTAAAATAATTGTTTAATAACATTACCTTCTAGGAGAATATGTACAAAGATATAATAACAGTTATTGCAGAATTGGTAAATTATGCTGAGAGTAAGCCCATGATTAGACAGTTAATTCTTGACATAATTTTGTTCGAAATTACTGATCTCAGTAAAGAATTTAACTTAAAAGAAGATATATTATCAGTATTGTTGTTCAAACTGCTGCAAATTTCAATACTAAGTAGAGCTGAAAAGTAAGTATATATTATTAAACTTTTTATAATGATATTTTTTGTTTATAATACAATTTTTTATATAAAATTACAAGAGTACATTTTAAATTCAATGAAATGTGCAACCACCAAAGTGTATAAATATTGTTTTATTTCGTGTTAATAGAATTTTTATATATATTTATATGTATATTATTACTCATTAAGAATATTTTTATGGTAATTCAGATATATTAAATTAAGGCTAAAATTGAAGTTATGCACGAAGTATATAGAATTTCTTTTTAAAGGGATCATTACAATGCAATCAAATCGCTTTTGAGGCATTGCATCAAATCTTCAAAGGAAAATGTATATTATCCACATGCATTCAAATGCTTAAAAGAAATGTATCATAAATTACTTACATTACAGAATGTACAATGTAAGAATGAGTAAGTAAATTAAACAGCAGAAAATAATAATGGATCTTGGTATTTCGTATGTTACATTATTACTTAAGATTATTGTAACTTTTAGATCTGTTACTCGTGAATTATGGGTTATTTTAGTAGACGTGTTAATATCATACATGGATGATTTACAAGAAATTAACGAAGGTACCGCTACACAGCATAATTTAACAACTGTTGAATCGATTGTAATGTTTCCATTCATGTATATGTGCCTAGAAGATCAGAACCAGGTTAATTTTTTAATATAAAGTACAGACCTGTAATTACGTTAATTATAAACGTATGTTTTTAACTTAGTCTTTATACTTCTGCTAGATACAAGAAATAACGAAAACTTGGAAACGTTTATGTAAACATCTAGAAATGCGAGTAGATCTCATAGAAAGCATAAAAACTAATGAGATTTTAATGAACATTGCGAGCACCATGCAACGTTGTTTGGTGAAAAATGAAAAGTCTTATCATCTTATTATAAGTTCTTTGGATAATTTGCTAAGTTCTATTGACTACAAACTTTTACTAGGTACGTCAACAATATAATTTGAGAAAATATTTATATCAGCATGAAAAGAAAGTATTTAAATTCTAAATTATATTTCAGCACATACAGAAGTTCCTGCTGTTATGAATCTGCTTGTGAGTCTTGTAATTTATTTTCTATCTAATCGACTTATTAAGGAATCTGATGCTGCTCTTAAAGCTCTGTCAGCGGTACTTATTACAATTTACGGGCACAGTCTAAAAAAAATAGTACCATATTTGCTAACTTGTCAACCAGCAGTTGAACTTATGCTAGCAACTGAAATAGAGGCATTATATGGAGAGGTACATATGCGTATATTTTAAATATTTAATTTTAGTTATAATGAAAAGTGTAATTGCCTAGAAATGCTGTAATATTTAATTCTTTATTTGCAGATAGCAAGTACGTGGGAGTCCATAATTAGTGTTCTCAAAGGACTCGGTAAATTATGTGATCAGAATCTTATTTCTTGTTATAAAAAAATAATTACTCTAGCTTTAAATCATCCGAATATCGATGTACGAGAGCAAACAATGTCTCTTTTTGAACTAAAAGATATATTGAACAGCAGTACCAAATTAATATTAGAAGAAATAGAAAAGACAGAAAACGAAAGTAAGTTAGTTACGTCTGACGTTCCAACAAAAACGGACGATATCATTGAAGAAACACCAAACGAAAAAGCAGATGATACGTGCATAAAAGAACCCAGTAGCCCAAAAGACACACCTAAACAAATCGAGGATTACGTTTTTATTAAGACGGATTTTAAATTTGATGTTGGTCGATTAACAGAACATCAGAAGGAATCTTTAAAACGCAAACGAGAAGATATCCCAGCGTTGTACAATGATCTGTCTCAATCCTGCTCGCAAGATACACAGAATTTACAAGAATGGTTTAACAGGAAGAATAAAGCTGCAGAGAGTACGGAGACAGAATCTGACAAGAATGATAATGTTGTGACAGAAAAAATAGTGGATAACGAAGCAAATAAAGAAAATGAAGTTGAAATTAAATCACAAACGGTTAAAGAGTCGGCTGTTGAGATTGATACAAAATCAGCGGAAACTGATGAACAGAACGTGTCATCAGAGTCTGCGCAGCAAGTAAACGGAGATGTAAACAGTAGCGAAAATTCATTAGAAGACGAAACAACAGGAACAAAAAAAGCTAACGAAGATTTAGAGGCCAACACTACAAAAGACTGTGAAATAAATACTTTTAATTTTAATACTCAAGAAGAATCTCCAACGGGTAAAGATAGTGACCACACTTTATCCCCATCTATGTTGAAAAGCGGTAAACGACATGAGCGTCCAAATAAACCGTGTGTTTCACAAAAATTAGACGAAATCGTTAGTAGTCAATCAGAACAGCCAAGCCCTAATCAAACTTTACAAACAAGGTTACGAATGAAAACAGTGCAGTGTAAGTCTGACGCAGATAACAAACAAAACGTGTTAGATGATATGGAAAATAAATCGCATAGAAGCGAGAAAAGAGGTGTTAAACGTAAATCAGCATCAGATAGCGAGAGCGAAAAAAGTAGTTTACGGCAACGAAGAAAAACTAGCTTACCAGAAATTAGTAGCGACACTGACAGTTGCAAATCTACGGAAAGTGATACTACTAATACGGCTCTGCGCGGAGAAGAAATAAACGAGAAGAGAAATGTAAGTCAACGTACGAAAAACGAAATATCTCGACTACGTATAAATATGGTATTCGATAGTCCTCTACCGAATAGCCGACGATCTAAAGGTGATAAAGAAGATGATAAAAAGCCTAGAAAGATAGAAAATAGAGGTCGAGGCAGAGGCAGAAGAAAAGTGAAGAGGTTAGACAGAAATAGTGAATTGAAGAAAATTGAAGATACAAAAAGTACTTTCCGAAGAAAGAGAAATTCACTAGATAAGGTGCATAAAATAAGGATTGAGACAAATAAAGGCGAAAATAACTCAGAGGAACCGACGACTAGTAGCACATCAGATCCTAATGCCGATTTGGGCGATACTGAACAATCTGATAAAACTGAAGCTGTACCTAATGAAAAGTCATCAGATGAAAAACAAGATACAAGCGTTGAGATGAGTGAGCAACCGGTTGAAATAAAAGAAGAAGTTATTTTGAACGACCAAAATGAAAAACCACCTGCAGAACAATTTGAATCGCAAGATGACATGGATGACATAATAGAAAGTTCTCAGCAAGTGACAGAATTAGAAAAGAAATGTAACGAGAAACTAGGTACCGCTAAAGTAAATAACGTCGAGGAAGCTGTGGGTGCTGGTGAAGATAAAAAGGTAGCACAAGTTGTTTTGAACAATTGTGACAATGCGACTACCGAGGTTTCCAAAAGTAATGTTAAGGAACCTGAAGAAACCAACGGTGTCAAGGTAAACGAATTAAATGTTCCAACTCCTATTCCTGAAAAAAGTTCATGCAATAATGAAAAACAAGATGCAAGTGAAACACAAAAAGCTAATGAAGGATCATCGTTTAAATCTGTCATTGAGTTTACATCGCCCAAAACTAATGCAAAGGGTCAGCTGAAATTCAAAGCTTACACAGGACAGGGCCGTGCAGCTCATATGTTGGGATTGGTAACGAAGCAGGCAAGAATAGAAGCTGGGTGCCAGATTATAACAATAGACGATGAATCTGCGATTAAAAGAACCAAACTAAAAGATACCGATACTGAAATACCCAGCAAGAAGGAACGGTTCACGCTTAAAGATGTTGACAAAGTGACATGTAGTAGTAGGCAGGAGAAGATTTTCAATAATATGAAATCATCAGATTATTGTCCATCGCCTCCAATAAAATTATTTTCTAATTTGAAGAATGACGGGGAAAAGATATTTCCGAAAACAGACAAATCGACGGAATATATATCGATACACACGGACGCACAAGCTGAAAAGGGTGAAGAAACTACGGTCGAAATGGATGAATTGCCAATTTTAGAATGGTCAAGTGCAAATCCACCTTCGCTAACAGCTTCTCCCAGTGTTAGTATACTTAAACGACGACAATCTATGCCAGAACCTGATCCGGAGAACACAACGCCAAGCAAGGTAGTTTCAATTTAAGTACTGTTATTATTTCATTGTAGTTTTTACATTATTTTTTAATATAAACAATTTTGTATTTGATGGGATTTATGTATTCAGTACAATGTATTATATTTGGTTGTAGAGAAAAAGAGTGAGTTTCGCTGATCCTCCAGTTTCAAAGGAAATGGGATATGAAATTACGACTAATGATTCTGTACAAAAGACTAATAAGTTTGCCTCGAGAGGAATGTTCAGTCGTAAAGATACACCGTTAAGATTAAAGCCAATTAAGAAATTGATAAGTATCGATGCAGATAGAATGGAAAAAGAAGAAGAGGCGGATATGATAAATATGTCCGAAATTGATTTGCAGTGTGAAAAAGAGAATGAACTGTTGACAAAGATGGCCGAAGAATTGGAATATTCAGAAAACGACACGATAAATACCGATGTTCAAGTACCGTACACTGCTAGAGAAAATGAACTAACAAATACTGTTTCTGTTGAAGTAAATGGATCTAATAAAATTAAAATCGATAACTTAAATTCTGAATTTGAAATTTCACAAGATTCAACATTTTCTAAGCATGCAATCTCAACGTCTGTAAATAAAGTAGACAAAAATAAAGTAAATGAGGTACTGGATGCATCGAGAAGTTCTAATGTCAGTTTAGAAAAGACTGAACTTGACGAGTCGGTTACTCAGGATGATATATTTAACGGAACAGACGTAAAACCTAATGATAAAATTACCGAAAACAATGCTGATAGTAGCTTAAATGATACGCAGAATATTTCTATTCAGAATTGTTCATTAGGTTCTCTGAAGTTTAATGCTTCAAAAGAATCGATAACGAATCGTTCCCTCGACGGATACACAAACGCTCAAAACTTAGAAGATACATTGGACGCAGAAAATCTCACAAGATTAAATTCTTCAGTAAATTCAGATGAAATTTTCTGTGGAAACCTAATAAGAACTAGTACACAAACAGCAGATAATATACAAGAGCAAGATACCTTACCAGTTACGGACTCAGTATTTGGAAGTTTACCTTTGAGCCAAGATAGTCAAAGTACAAGTGAATATCATGTGAAAACTCCAAATCCGGAGTCGCTAAATTCTGTTCATCCAATATATCCGACGTTAATATTGTGTCACGAATCTATAAGCTCTATCGTCCAACATTTGACTAATCCTCTTTGGGTACGACATTTGACCGCATATTTTGCAAGTAGAAATATTGTAACTGTTGGTGACCTTGCACGATTATCTGAGCGTGAAATAAGTAGGATTCCCGTAAAGGGTTCTTCAAAAGTTGAATTCGTAAAAAATGTTTTGAAATCTTTCGAGAAAACTCACCTTGCAAAAGAAACGAGAAAAGATGTAGAAAATTCTAACGTTTCGAATAATAAAGTATCTTCTTCTGTAAATATTAATACATCGCCTGTATCTATAGAGAATGTAGTGCCGCAAAATCAATCGCAGGCAATTCCTGAGTCAATAGAAAATAAGTTTATAGATCAATTTAGCCAACCAGGTTCTTGTAAGGTTTCTAGCAGTCCTATTATTACTGACAAGAAAACATCTGAAATATCTAAGAAAATGTCAGAATCCGTTTTAGATGAATCTTTGAACGTACCTGCAATAGATATTTCTTCAATATATTCGCAGGTTTCGTACAAATCTGTCCTGGGAGGAAAATCGTCGTCAGTTTCTGTCTCAGCTCAAAATTCATCACATGTGATAGCCAAGTACGTTATAAGTATTATACTTTATTTTTGCTAATACATTCTGATTCACTTAACATGTTATGCTATTTGTTCAGACGAGATTCAGTATGTATGGATCATGTTAAGGGAGTCATTTTTGTATTTAATATAACTACGCATTGATCGATAATATTTTTGTCTAGACCAATGATAAGTGTGCCAATATCATCTGTGGTATCAGCTGTTGCATTGGAACCTTTAGGAAGTCTTAATTTTGCTGCTACAAGTGGAGCCTCTGTAGGGTCCTCTGCGAAACCTACTGAAACTTGTACTGCTAACAATTCCGTCTGTTCACACAAAACAGAAGTACAAAAAACCACAAGATCTGTCGCAGCACAAATGGCTTTAGAAGATCTTTTGGATGAGATAGATGTTAATTTGGTATTGGAAAGCGCAGTCAGAAGATGTACACCGGAAAGAATTCTTCTGCAATATAAAGTAAGTGACATTCAATTTTTTATGTAATGTATTTTAAACGCTAGTGAAAAGAAATACAATTTTTGCTTTAGAACAAAATGAAGCATATACCGCAAATAGAACTGGAAAAAGAGACCATAAGAATGCTTGGCGCCGAGAATGTAAAGAATTGTACCGAAGTGACATTGAAGGCGGCGTGTCGTGCATGTGGAGTGAATAAAGTTTTGCTTCGGCTACCTGACATTTTTAGTAGTGACAAACAGTTCTTTATCAAAGTATTAAACGCTTACAAAAAGAAGATACAAGTCAGTGATTGTTTGGACATTCTTGATTTTACTGAGGTCAAAGATGCAATTTGTAAAAAATGTACATCTTCTGAACTTGCTGAAATGTTATCGAAGAAGCTAAAGGATGAAGAACAGGAGGGTATAAGAGAACCTATGACAGAGTTGTCCAGCCTAAACGCTATGCTAAAAAGAATGCCAATGGATCTAATCATCAGTCATACGGTGGCGAACGAAGAACTTATCCCATCGCGTGTTGTTTTAGACATAGCTCTGCAAAATAACAGTACAAACGATATAGCGCAGGCTTTGGAATGTCAATCTTCTCTTGTTACAAAGGATGTTTTTGAAAAACTGTGGTCTTCCCAATTCGCTATTAAGCATATTGAACAGTTGAACTCTAAACAGGATTTACTGAAACTGTTCAAAGCAATTAGTTTGAAACTTAGCCAGCAAGATCTTTTGCAAGCGTTCTATGAATCCATGAGCGCTAAGGTAATGATAAACCAAGAGAAAATTTAAAACTAAAATAATTGTTTATTGATTCATTTATAATTTGCATGTATAATATTTATTATTAATATTATTTGTGACCATATATCGGTTTTCACCAATAGACTCAATATTGACACATACCGCGATTTTTTTTCATATTTATAAATAAACTTTCGTATAAATTTCGTTAATAGTAATGCATTATGAATATGGTATTTGTTTGCACACTTAGTTAGCATATTGTACGTATTTATTAAAGGAATAATTGTTTTCTTTTTCTTTGTGATTTCTGATTTCCATTGTCTAGTTGTTATTTCATTATCTGACATCTGTGTTATAACCATTGTAAAACAATTTCAACTCCTGCTATTTAAGTATTCTGAAGCTTTCACTTTCAAAAGAAACAAATTTTTAATTACACGATAAAATTTAATACTTCAAGCAACAGTTAACTGAGAATACAAACATACATCATTTCTTCTTTTTTTTTAAAGAAGATTAAACGCTAATACGTTTCACTGATTTATTTGTTATGTACTGAAATAAAATTATTTTATTTCAGTTCAAAATAACATTGTTAACTTTAAATAGATTAAGCACACAACGTTCATAGGTAATTCTTAGATGTACACCATTGTAAATATTATATAAGTATATTACTCGTAATAGCAGTTGTCGAAAGATACCAATAATCAACATTCTATGTATTAGTTACTGTATCATTGTTCCGTTTGAATTAGATATCGCAATAGAAAATCAAATGTAAAGATTCATCATTTGATATTTGTTTCCGTACCAACTGGTAACTACCGTTTCTAATATTTGTTTTCATGAGAAGGCTTCTTCCGATTGAAAAGAAAAAGTTGAGAAAACATTTTCGTTCCTTCGTTTGTAAGCAACTTCTTGGAAGTATTTGTTTGCACAGACTAGTGGCCTATAAGTTAGAAATTTAAGTGTATGTATATAAAAGATTAAAAAAAAAAAGAAATATTTCGTACACAATTTTTTCTAGACACAAGTTTATTACAACTTGTCATTGAATATTTTAGAATCTAATGTTAAAGTATAAATGAGATAATTATAGTGTATTTTCAACTGTGACTCGACCAAATGTTAGAGAGAATTAAGTTCGCATCATTCAAAGAAATTTTGTAAAATGTACAAAGTTTAAAGATTAAGCCTATTAGGCATATTACTGATGTATTAAAAGTATTTTATACAATGGATTCTGCGGAATCTCTTATTGTTAAATACATCAAAATTTCGATCGATTGTGATAAAACCGAAATTTCATTAAGATATTCTGTTACGTACGAGATGTTTTTGGAAAAGCGTAGCATCTCAGTGTTATAAATAGTTAATTGTAGTGGATAGAACTATTATTTTTAACAGTTTCAGAGCACTATAATTGGCAAATAAATTGTTCACAGAATTATTTATATTCATCTGTGCTTAACAAATTTATTTGCTAATAAGTTTTACTCATCAAACTGTTTTTCATTTATTGTTGATACTGCTTAATTGATTTTAAGAGAGTAACTGATCTTTTACGTTGAGGTGTTACGCAGTTAAAAATCATTATTCAGACACTATACAAATTTCTACATTATGTCGCTCTAACAAATTATATACATATTATAACTTCTTTTCTTTTATACAATATGTTATATGTTCTATAATAGAAAAAAGAAATGTTAAATGTACTGTAATCAAATACACTATAAAACCCGTGAAGATTACAAATAACATTGTTTTATTGTCGATCGTGATGAACGATAAATTTTAATTATTAGAGTTAATCACTTTTATGACTTTCTCAATGTAATATAACGATATACATATACATATATTAATCGCAACAGTCGCATATTGAGATCGGTGGTGAGACGTAAGAGTGCCTCGAACGAACAAATAATTTTGCATTTTTAGAAGTTCAGGATATATTCCCAGGGCTGGTGGATTTTAGAGCGTTACAAATAATCTAAATAATTGGACTATAATTGTATCATATGTTTTGGAACTTACAGAGTTTGTAAGTGCATGGGTTTCAAATGTAAGCTTTAAACATTTAGAGTTGCAAGTACTGTAATATAAGTTTAAAGTGTTCCAAATTTTTAAGCGTTCCAAGTTTAAAGCAGTGCAAGCTTAAAAGCATTTCAAAATTGATACAGTTTGAACTTGAAACATTCTAAACTTGAAGTGATTCAAACTTGTAGCATTTCAAATTTGATGCATTGCAAACTTTAAGCTTCTTAAACTTAAAGCATTCTAAATTTGAAATGTTTCAAACTTGATTTGTTCCAAATTTGAATCATCTCAAACTTGATGGGTTCTAAATCTAAAATGTTGCAAATTTGAATCATCTCAAACTTTGAATGTTCTAATGTTGAAATGTGTCTTTTTTCTCTCTACAATTTTGGTGTTGGGTTCCCAGAATATTTGTGCCAGCCCTGCTTATTCCTCTCCTATTTAACAACGAGCTGAAAGTAAATAATTCTAATAGTAAAAGTATTAACAAATCGAATTGATTTGACACTTTCTGTTCATAATTACTCTTAGGTATGTCTCACAAATTATCAATGCTTAAGCCATTTGCTCCTCTGATATTTCTATATGCTTTTCGAATCCATTTATATACTGCTTCGTATCCTCCACTTTTATTAGTCACACATGTTTCACAAAATGTATTATAAGAAATAAAGAAGCCATTTATTTAACGATAAATGATATTTTCATTGATGTATTTTTACGACAGGTCGATTCGTACAATACTCGACGATCTTTGAGAGTCGTTATGATATTTGTAATCGTGAGATGATCATTTTGTTTCAGTTAAAAAATCGTTAAACATCTCATTATATACGTAACTGTACATTTGTACACGAACAACTTTTAGTTTAAAATGTTCAATAGTTCACAAGTTCTGTTCAGTGTTACACATAGTATAATAATGACAAACTATTTACGATAGACTGTAAATGTATCCGGTGTGTGACTATAATAAATCGATGACAAATCGATGTTACTATAGGCTAACAAAATACAATAAATACCTTTTATAGCTATTTCGTGTGTTTTATTTAAACATTCTTCCATGACACTTTTTGGGGAGGTAAGTTGTTATTTTCAAGTTTTAGGTAATTTGTGTTTAGAAAGAATAGTATTTTGTAGTATTAAAAAGTGAGAGTAGGGTTTTCCGAATTTTGGAAATGTAGGTAAGTGGTAAGTTGGTAAATTAGAAATTCTGGAAATTGATAAGTTGGTAAATTGGAAATTTAGGAAATTGGTAAGTTGATAAATTGGAAATTTAGAAAATGGGTAAATTAGAAATATGAAATAAAAAATTTGTAAGGTTGGAAATTTAGAAATTTGAAAATATAATAAAACTTGAAAATTTACAAATTTGTTAATTTGATAATTTGGTCAAGTGAAAGTTGAATAATTTGGAAATGTAGAAATCTAGAAATATTGGAATATCAAACTTACAAGTGTAGAAATTTCGAAATGTAGAAATATGAGTTATACGAACTTTGGAGATTTATAAATCGAAGATATACCATTCCATTCATTTTCCCCTCCATATAAAAATAGTCACGCACGCAACTTACTCGAGATATTACGCTTATTGGATCGAAATCAGAGATACGCTTTCAATTATATTCGACATTGTATATTCCCAATGCGACTTGTATCAAAATACGACTCTGGCTGTACGACGGTAGGGATTTGCCCGATATCCTGGTTCTTATAGCACGTGTAATCGATACACGAAATTCAAAGCATTACGTATTTATCATAAAAGTCCCATTTTTTATAGTTATATATCATCGAAAAGACGTTTTTAATTGTTTCATATGGATATCGTCGAAATTTGATATTCTCTATAAATGTTCTATGCTGTCCAATCATTTTAATAAATTTAACATAACAATGCAACGAAATTCACCATTTACTAAGAACTTAATTTATTAAAACGTATAGTAATTTTTCTTATGAAAGCGTTACATGGAATTATTATATAATTTAAGGAAAGCAATTTAATTACTTCTTTAATTATGTCTTTGCTTACAAAGAGTGTCGTCAAGTGATCAAGAGGGACTTTAATACTTGTAATGAAAGAACTCGTTCCATTGAAAACTTTTCTTGCCGATTAACGATTTTTTAATACATAGGGGTATGTATACAATATCGATACACGTTATTGAAAATGATTATCGTCCGATAACGTTGTCCAATAAAGTAAGAAATGTAGGTATATTGATAAAATATAAAAATAATTAAAAAATAGTACGATGAATGAATTTGTTAAAAATAAAGAACGATAGGATTTTAAAAAAATGCTGCTACAAAATGTTTGGAACAATCTACACGTTTATTCGTGTGTTCAATTGATCCACGTTTTTTTGCCTACGTCAATATCGTTGAAGGGGCATTTTTTCACAAATTCTCGACATTGATACGTATTTTTTCGATTTTTACATATTCGGCACAGTTTCATGTATTTTATCTTTCGAGTGTAGACTAGTATTATAGTACATATATTTATATTTTATTTAATTAATCAAATCAGTAATATTAGTACTGAGTTATTGAGTTAAAATAATAATCAATATTATTGCAATAAATAATAAAAATGAATAATATTATTACTGAGTTATTGAATTCAAGTAATAATCAATATTATTACAGTCCATAATAATAATAATTCATACAAATCAATAATAATAATGATAAGAATTCATACAAAAGATAAAATGCTTCCTATTTCCCTCCCATGACAAAAAGGGAAGACACAAATCATCCAGCACAAAATTTCCAAACACCTCGATACAAATATAGCCACAAAATCCATGGAACAAAACATTAAAGGATATTCTTGCAGCAAACCATACACTTCACCGAGTCTAAAATAAAGTCACAGGAGGTCTTTGTCCTCGATTCAATTACCAAGTGTCGCCAACAATGGCGACGCGGCTACAATGTCCGCTTCTTCGAAGAGGGACAAGCGAATCGATGAGTTCTATCCTTTCTCCGTAACAGAAAAAAGAAAAATCAAAAATAGAGAAGTCAAAAGTGCCAATAAAGCTTCCGTGAATGAAAAACGAGGATCCGAAGACCAGCCACTCAGTAGACGCGCAATAATCCACGGCATATTAACCGAGTCTCGGTTTAAAATCGTATCTCCATTCCGGATGTACGTTCGTTTCGTCTTTTTTCCTGTTCTTCCGGAAGAACGCGATGCGCCGAGGACACACATGCATATTGCAGTTTTCGCCAATGCCGCTATGGTGTGCGTGCGATCCAAATTTGACTTCCTTAAAAATAAAAGAATGAACTTCAAAATGGATGAAAATGAAAAAATATGATTTTGATAGTTTTTTTTTTATTAATTTGTTGTGTGTATGTAGGAAAATAATAAAAATAGGTTACCTTTTATTCTTCGTTTTTTTCTTTCAATAAATGTTTCTTCCCTTCAAAGAACCAAGAATCTTGAAGCTCACGAATTTGATAATTTGAAAACTAAAAAATGTGCAAATTCATCAGTTCAACAATTCAAAAACTTAAAAATTTATAAATTAAAAAATATAAAAGTTCGATAATTAGAAAACTGTCAAATTTACAGATGTGTCATCATAAGGAAGTCAACGTTGCACCCGAATATATAACGTGTAGCGGGTTTATGGGGGTTGGAACGCCTGCGCGAAATCAGACGCATGCTATATAAGGAAGCGGACGCGTTCGAAAGTGGTACTCAGGTTTGGAGAAACGTATCGTAAGGACACTGTGATACGTTCGCGAAATGGGCCTGATCAAAAGCCAACTCGTCACTATTCTACTGTACGTCCTCGTCGTTAACGAGATTCGTCTTCCTCTGGTGAGTTTTTACATTTTTTTTTTTATTAACACTGCATAATCTTCCTTTTTCTTTTTGTTCTGCAAATGAAAAAAATAATTATAATTAATCTAGAATATATTTATTTGAATTGGTGTGATTAGTGATGCCAATTTTAGTGTTCTTTGTTTAACAATATTTTTAATAATAGTGGATTTTAAATAAATTATTTACAATTATATCTAATCTACTAAGTTTTCGAATGAAATAACAGTACAATAATTTGTTAAATTCATTTAAAAGATTGGTAAACAAAGAACATTCCATTTTGCACTATTAATAACAAACTAAATTGTACAGCTAATATTTTATCTATTAACTTTATGCTGAATAAGATTATCTTCAAAAAAATGAATGGTGTTGTAACAATTGCAATTATGATGAAATTCATCATTTTTAAAACTTGGTAAATAGTTCTGTTTATATTTCTCCTTTTTGTAAAAAGAACATTTGTTTTTCATATCTCTTTGTGGGCAATGATTCATTTTCCTCTGATGCAGAAAAATTGGTAGCCTAATTGCAAACAAGACAATAGTACTTGTTTAAGTCAAATAGGCGATGGTGCAGATATTAATATGAAGGATAAACTGGGTTTTCAATTGTAGCTAAGAGATAACACGCAGTTCACGAACAGTACACTTCCTCTTGTCCGCTTCCGCTTCAGTCGATGAAAAGAAAAATGCTAAAAGCAAACGAGAATTATTAATCTGATGCATAAGTAAATGCAATATGAAATATTGTTTAATTACGTACATATTACGCTTTATATCTAAATAATAAACATTATAGTTACATTCTTAAAAATACATTATTTTATTTTTATTTTACTTATAACCAATAAATTGTAGGTTAAATCATTTTTTTATCGTTTGGTTGACACCACCTGCGATAAAAAATTTTAGTAATCTACCGAGCATTCTATCGTTCGGTTCTCTTCAAAACCGTTCCGATTTTCGGAACAAAGGGAATCGCTTAATCAAACGGATTAATACGAGCGATGCGAGGACGAGACATCGAACCGTGCATTCTGGCAATAATTAAACCTCACCGTTAAAAATTCGACAGTTTTATCCCGTACTTTTTGCATCTGACAGCGCCATTTCTTCCTTCAGCGATGAATTCTTAAATTTCTCATCCTTCCGTCCTCAGACTGAGTTCAATGGACTCATATATCGAATTTTTAAAAAGTATTTTGAATACTATTTGCAGAATCCAATGTTTTTCTTCTTGAAGCTGAAATTTGGCGGGAAGATCTTTAAATTTAAAATAAAATCTAAGGACAAATCAGTATAGAAACATCCAACGAATTCATTTGTTTTTCAGAACCGTAATATGGCGGGAAAATACTTCACTCTTTCGTGTACAATACGTTCGATTCTATTAAAAGTTAATTATTTTATCTATTCTTCTTGAGTTAAAATTTGTCTTCATTTCAAACTTGTGAATATCTTTTTATCTGAATGAATCAGAATTTAAAAAATGTCTAAAAATCGATTATTTAACATTGGAAGAGCAGAATACCTAATAGCACGTTTCGGAATACTTAATAACCTTTCCGATATTCAGAGCACCGTTTTCTTAAAAAGCTCTAACAATTAGATTTGCTTACCAAAGGTTTAATCAAGTTTAATCAAACTTTGCCCGCGATCCACTTCAAGCGATATTAAACACGTTTTAGTTTGCATAAAGTAGACGAAGTGTGAAAAATTTTATAGAGTTAAAACCATGAATGATAAATGTAGCATTAGATTGTCTAGAAAGTTCGTGCCAATTTTCGGTAGATGGCGAATGTTTCTAACAAATTAATGACACATAATAAATATATATCGATATATAAACTTTTCTGACAAATCGGTACTTTTAGGACAATTTAATAAAATATTGTGAAAATATTTGAAAAAATTCGCTGAGGATAAAAATATGTACTTAAATTTTTATATTACCATCCCTAATATTTGTTTCTATTGCTAATTCTCTCTATGTTCCCTTGCGACGTAAATACTAGAGATGGCGTGAAGTGCTTCTTTTCAATCACTCGTGATTTTTCATAGTAATTCTTCGTGATCGCTTGTGATTGTTTGTAAAAGCAACGATAATATAATTTTCTTATTAGAAGAATGGAAAGAAAAAACTAAAAATAATAAGTAAGTTATAAGTTTAATTTTTATTTTCTTTAAACTTTATTTGAGAAATATTCATAAATGTTCTTCGCCAAAGTAAAGTACACACAAAACTAACCTGTTTCTAGTTTTCAATTGTAATTTATTTCTTCTTATCTTTTAAAATAATATAAAATATAAATACCTACAGAATGCCATATAAATGTATACAAACTAATATGAACAATGATAAAAATGAACATTCTTGAATTTCCGGGAGTTCGCGAAACACTATCAGTTGCGAACCGCTCTTAAAACGCCATCTTCCGGATCACGGTAAATAAAATTCAATCTCGATCGTGACTTTCTGATCACTGTGATAAATCATTGTTTGTGAATTTGCACGTCATCTCTAGTAAATACAGTACAGTTTGAAAGGATTGCACTTGAAGTTTGCTGGATAAAAAAAAGTGTGTCGCGTAAGAGCCGTTGAAAAGGCTCGTTTTTTAACGCGATTACCAGATAAAACTAAAGGTAATCGATCTTTCTGCCCGATGGATCCATTGTTCTTCAGGGGAGGCAGTTTCCCAGCTTCATTCATCGTCAAGTTTTATTTGCTGTCGGAGAGCAGATACTAGCGGCTGAAAACTTGCCAGAGGAACTTTCTCGCCTGTTCGAATAAGTAGCAAGTTTTTTAATTTCACACGGTAAATTTGTATAGGACGCGTCCTTCTTCAGGGCCACAACATCCCCAGAAGTTCGCGACGCCGATGGCAAGCACCGGATTTCCATTTTTCTGTCCATTAACGGTTAACCGGCTGCGAGTTTCGCGCTAAAAGTAACGACAATGGATTTTAGGCCGAAGGTTTTTCCTTCTATTTTTTTTTTCCTTTTTTTCGTGAATTCAAATGGGTTGGGGATAGTAGGCGAGTTTTTATTACCCGTTCTGGTGCTTCCGTTTTAAGAACCTTGTTAGCTTTTCAATTTATATTTTTTGTAGGTATATTTGTTAGGATGCATGTCAAGTTTTAGGTTAGCTTTTTTCGTAATATACAATTTTATGTATTCCTATTCTTTTGAATTTTCAATTCTAAATTTTTTAAATTAGAAGTTCTTTAGAATTTAGGAATTTGGAATTTGACAGACTGAGAGTGAGAAATTTAGAAATACTGTTGGTGACAAACAAATATTTATGATGCAATTAAAAAGATAGATGTAAACGTAAAAGTGATCGTTCAGACGTTAGTAGTTTTTATTAGAAAAACTTTGTCGTTCGTTTTGCGTGTTCAACGAAGCGATTGCTGTCAAGAAAACGGGTTATCCTTGAAGGAAATTTAATTAGTTTCGAAGGATAGTGGAGTATTGTCTCTTTCATTTAAACAGCGAACTACGATCTGCAGATGACACGTGCCAAACTTAATTTACATTCCGTCATTTACAAGTATGCTACGAATTTTCGCACATTGTTAGTTTCAAATTACGTTTACATTACGTAACACCATAAATATTTATCTCAAGAAACTGTCAATTTTAGAATACATAAATGTAATCATAAAGACGCTTGTATCAAGACAATGAATAATAAGACGCATGAAATTTATCAAAGTTCAGATTCTTGTGTAATCTATGATGAAGACCTTCTTCGCAACATCGTCGTGGTCCTATCGTTCATCAGTAATTTCCGTTTAGGTGAAAACCCGATGAGAGTAAATGAAAACGTACCGTATGGGTCTTGAATGGCTATTTTGGAATATACTTACTTGTTCCAAGATGATATTCGGGACATGTCAGCTCGTTCTATTTCGGGTTTTAATATTTTGGTGGTTGCAAATTTGGGATTATAGAAAATAGAAAAAATCCACACAAACTTTTATCCTATACTTTCAATACGCATATTTTCTCAAGTTTAATTCACCCCTCATCACCACCACTAATCCAGGAACACCGAATACAGTTTAATTCGTACAAATTTAAATTCCACGCTGGTAGTCGCATCGTTTAAATGCTTCCTTGAAGCCGCACATTTATCCCTCGGATTCCGCAGCTTGACACCGTATTTCATAAACAAAATCGATTCGTACAGCAAAATGATATTCCTTCGTAAGCCGATAATGCTTATTTGGATGCTCGACAGGCGTACGTATTAATTTAGGTCAGTTTCAACGTTAATCGTCGGCGTGAAAGTTTCGTTGAAATCCTCGCGTACTCTTGTTTCCTTGACTCGCAGGATTTATGGTTACAGATAGCATTTTCCGTGAAGCCTCGATTAGAAAGGACGGACTGGATCATAACGCGAAATTCCCGGAAGCCAGTGATAACGGAAGGTCTTCCCTGAATTATAAGGATCGTTCATTTACATGTTTCCCTTCGCGAAATTTTCACACGAACGAGCAGCCATTCAGTATCGTCGCACACCCACGTTTCACTGTGACGATTGACATTTTCTTTTCAAAGAAACCTCTTTCTTCTTTGAACTTTTCTTGACACTTTACAAATTTTATTTAAATCTTTACTAATATATTATATATTAAATGTAATAATTTTTTTCTATAAAATTTGTATATAAATTTATTGAAAAAAAATTGTAGCAATAGTGAGAAAAAATGTAAGATTAAAGTAATTTTATTTTAAACAGTGCATATTATGATTTACACAATAATTTGAATTTAAATATGCCATTATTTAATCCTGAAAATTTCACATTTATTACACTTTTATTTCTGCTCTTCAAATATCAATATAATTATACGAAATCACGTATGAAATGAATCTGTAACATATTATCGAAGAAGTGTCGAAAATAATATGAATATAAAATGTTCCCAACGATCAGAAGCTTCAATCAATTATATTTATAATACTCCATATCATATCTTTTATTTCTGGCATTTAAAGGCTGCATTTAATCTCATTCTGAATTTTCATCCTGTTATTTATACAAAACGAAATACGATTTTCATAAAATTCGTCGCTACTTTTATATATTCAGATTCGGCGTAAATTCAGTTTTCATGAAAAGAGAAATCTGTCAATTGAAATTAATGCTACAAATAATAATAAAAATTTACAATTTTCAGGAAATAATTTTTAATCTTTATTTAAATAAATAATAATATTATAAAATTATGTATATATATATATATAATAAAATAAAATAAAATTAATAAAATTATAAAATTATAAAATTAAATTAAATTAGCAACACATATATAAATATAAATTTTGTGACGCATATGTATTAATTTTTTCGTCAAAACGGGGAAGAAAACGTGAACAGAAAGTCAGTATCTTTTCACCAAGCATATTAATCATATCCGTACGAACGTGTTATCACTTGATGTGTACTCGTTCGGGGGCACATGTATCATTCTTGTCACTTACACCACCCCCGTAAACCAGTCGACAAAATATCGACGAAATTGTTCGACGAACGTTTTTTCCTGGTAACATGTGCGTTTACGTAATTTCCAAATGAATTTTTAGATTTAGACGAACATTTTTTATTGTAGATCATATTTCATTAAAACGGTAAGTTACCACATCTTTTCAATTACCAATTTCTATCAGTATATTAAAGTTATAATATAAAATATGTTCATATATTAAATATAATCAACAACTGTGACATTATTTCCTCTAAAGAATCTCGTATAAATTGAACACTGTATTTATGTACTTCTTTTCAATCACGTCGAGAATCTGTTAAAAATCGTTTATATTTAACGAATCTTACGTACCTCAAAGCCGACGTCAGTGACACAAGAATATTTGCATGAGGCTGCAATATAACGATAAAAACGTCTGGAATGCAGACAGTTATGTGAAAAAGAGGGATAAAACACCGGGAGAATGCGAAATACATCCCTCAAGGAAAAAGAAACCGTGTTTCTAGAGTGGTTGCTATTGAAACTCGTTTCCGGTGAATTGGAAAACGCTTTGTCACTTGTCGTTGCGCTTTGTCGAAACGGTTTCCGGCTTCTTACCGTAAACTTTGTCCGGAAATATGCTAAAATATCCTGGAATTATTGTCGAGTCTTCTAAATCTTGTAAACACTCCAAAAGTACCAACAAATCTTGTGAAACAATTTACTGTGATATAAAAGGTTATAAAACTTGTCACAGAATTTTTGACATTAGATATATTTGAGGTTAGTTACAAATTCAGTTTATTTTAATAATCTGTGTAATTCATTTTACATTATGAATTACAACTTCATTAAATTCTATAAAAGTTTAACCAATAAATTTATTAAAAAGTTGTTTTAATTAAAAAATCAGACTAATATTTTGTGTTAAATTAAACATACTTCCAATCTAAACATTTTTTAATAGGTTAACCTTTCAAAAACTGTTACCAACATCATTACAATGATAAATACTTGAATCTTGTTCATAACTGTCTGCTTTCTTAGAGACTATCAATTTTTCGTTGGAAATAAATGAGAAAATATTATGGAATAAGTAGATTCTACCCAATGCACAGACATTGAACATCTGCGTACATCGCAGTTCGTTATTTGCGCCAACTTCATGCAAATTACCTGACAGATAGAACTGATTTTATTCAAGCGAAACTTTTTAGCCCTCGAAATCTTGGAATCTCGGTTAGGTTAAGTTACAGAGAGCTGTTTGAACAAATACGATTGCACAAGATGGTTTATGCAGATTGCACGAGCATTCGGGGTAATGTTTGAATACTGCGATGTTTAATCATTGCAGAATATTCCGATTCACTATTATATCGAGTAAATAAAATTGCAGGTTTTTAATTTTGATAGAAGTGAACGAATATTGGAACTTGCTGATAATTTAAATTCACTGCTATAAAAGAAAACTACTATATTCTTGCTATATTTGCTTTACAAGTCTTATAACAGCAAATAAATATATTTTTACAATATTTACAATTTTTAAAATAACAATAAGAAAATAATAAATACATATATTTATAGAGAACACATAAAAGAAAAAAAATGTGTGTTGTTAATTATTAAAAAATTTGTAATAAATTATTTTATGCAGAATATTTGCAATGAAGTGTAACAAAGGATTATTCAGTAAGATAATCCAGCTTGGGATGGAAAATACAGAGAATAAAAATAAGTACATTGTATATTGAAATAAAATGGCAGTTTAATAAAAAAATTCTATTAACCAATAATCGTCACCACACGTTATAGGTATTCTGGGTCGAAAGTGAATTGCATACCACCCACTCGAGGTTTGACCTTTTTACTTTAATAACGATTTTACGTATTTCTTGTAGCCATTACCAGGTGTCGTTGAAATTTAAAATTATTTTACTCCTAATTGAACCACTCTATTTAACCAATCAGCTAATTTATTTGTCCACAAATTTTATTTGTGAGTACGTGCTTTTAATTTAAACGTCTAGTAACGAAATTTATTAATTTTGGAATATATAGTAAATCTATTATTTGATTACCTACCGGCACTTTTTCCCAGTTAATAATTGAAAGATTAAATAAACTCTCGCGGTGTACGTAGTTATCGATTAAATTCCAACGCGAGTGGTTAAATACCTTGCATTTCGAGCAGAGTATAAATAGGCATGTACCTAATCGTAGGTTTAATTTAACGTTCATTCGGTAAATTAGTAATCCACTGAGTTTATTTGGTAAATTATAACGAAATATATTACTGATACACAAGATTAGGTTAGATAGGATAATCGTGTCACCGATAATCAAAAGCTTGTCTCATTAAATCTGACCCTGTCTGTTCATATCGCTTTTCTTCAGTTAAGTACAGTATAGCAACGTTAGCCTAACCCACGTAGATTAAATTGCATTCCTAAGGCGTCATTCGGTTCACGTTTCCAGAGACAACAAATTATTTCATTAAACCGGCTTGTAATAATCATTATACGTGCCACAAAATTTTCCGGCTCGTTTCAACACTTAATTTTAGAAAGATGTCAGGAAACTGTTATGGGAAATTGATGGAAGCATTTTGTATTACGGCCATGTTTATGTAGTAACGTCAGAATGTTGCGTTGGCAATAAAAAAGAAATTAGTTTCTTCTGTTGGCGACACTGCCTTAAAATTCTTTTTCTAAGTTGGTACCCCTGATCGGGACCCACAGTACTTTCCCGCTAAAACAGTAGAAGCAATGTGCACGTTGTGATCACGCTATGCTAACAACAAAGTAATATATCTTCAGTTATAAATACAAAAAGTGTTGTTCTTTACTTTTGAACCGTTTCTATCACAGAAGATGTTTCGTGCGATCAAGTTTCCTAAGAAAACATCGACAAATCTATCTAAATATCTAATAAACGATTTCGAGATTCGGTAAGCAGATTACAGTATACTTTTGCACTTTGAGAAGCACAGTGAAAATGACGTAATTTTCATACTCGTTGTAATTTTAAAACGAAATTGTAAAACTGATTTCGACTGGTGTAGATTTCAAGTGTTAAATTTCAAATGGCCTCTTTAGTGTCATCCCTCGATATTTTGACGTCATAAATTTTCATGTTATGTCGTGAGTTGACGTGTAATGAAGTTCTGCAATATCAAGCAACATTGTACCGTTGTTCAGTTCCACTGTACGCAATTAACGATCTCAACAACTGTTCCAAGTTCATAAAATTCGTACATCCAAGTGTAGATGTAAAATCATTAAATATATTATAATTTACTCATTTACTATAATTCAAGATACACTAACGTTGTAGACTTTTGACCAAAAGAAAAAGAGAATCAAATAAATAAAGATTCTGTTTCTATATTTTATTCGACTGAAATGAACATTGGTAGTCCGTCTATAAGCAATCAAATGTCATAAATGCAACGCAGAGAATCGTCAGCATATTGATGACTGATCGTACTCTGTAAACAATCCTATTCAAATGTTGATCCTTCATGGGCTTTTGATGGCGGCAGGCGGCGTTTGATGTAATTATCGCGAACTGAATATAGAATTGGCAACAATTCAAAATCAATTTTCTTCGATACAGAGTATCGTATAGCTGCCTTCGAATTATAAACGGAATTGCGATCACAGAAAATCTACATATGTTTGCGATTTGACAGGTATTTGTGTTAGCCTAGGTTCCACACATTTGTAGGTGAGCATACTACCGTCAGGTGTTAATTGTAAAATACATATTCCGGCATCTAATTAAGTAAAATCTATTTGAATTACGTCGAAAATTAGCGAAATTCGGAGAGTGGTATATTCTATTTTGATTACGGTACACAATGTGATGCGCACGTGTTGGCAGTTTGGTTGCACGAGCGACAATTGTGCAACAAAGTTTAATTCTATTTGGATTTTGTGAAGCATACGTAACCATCTTGTAACACGTGTTCCTGTCGCAGCGACATTTCAAGAAGTTTCCGCCATTTTCACTCTTTTGGATTATAATGTTATAGCCGCCAAACTTTGTTTCTCTGTTTGATTTTCTAATTAGTAATTAATAATAATTATGCTAATATAAAATATAATACTATGAATACAACAAAAAATTAAAAATGAAGAAACTACTTTTTTATATCGATTTATTATTTCATATTATTATAATACTGTAAAATAATGTGATAGTATTATAAAATTATTTTCACACTAATTTATTATTTGATATTTTGTTGTAATAAGATTAATATTAAGCGGTTTGAACTAATTGGTACTGCGAAATACATATATAGTGTAATAGAGAACGTTTCCTTTCGGATTAGACTGACTTAATAGGTTTCCAGGAAACCTGAATATTAATTAAACGATTCTTCGTTACTAGAAGAGTAACAGATACAGATTCGTGCTACGAAGCGTACAAATGTATCAGAAACATATGTTCCTATCTATTACACTAAATTCTGTTCGATTATGTAATTGAGTTGATTAAAATTAATCGAGGACTAAATTGCTTTGTATTGGGAATGACAGATTACAGGAACGATAATTCTGTTTCACGTTTACTTCATTTATTGATTTATAATATTGTAATAATATTTTGTACTTGCAAACTATTCTCATAAAAATTTTGTACTTGCAAACTATTATAGTAATATTTTTGTACCGTAAATAACAAGAGACACGCGTGTGTTGATGCTATTTATACGAAATCGATGGTTATAATGGTTTCGAACGACATTTTCACTAACATGAACATACGAAATTAATTTTCGATGACACGACGAACATTTAATTACATTCAGCTGTCCGCCATTTCTCGCATGATGCACCGATTAATTTCGTTGTTCCGACCGTGAATTCGAACTGGAAAATGTCTCTCAAACATTTCTTTTAAAAATTTAAATGTCAGCACGTGTCACTTCACTCGCATGTGTGCTTACGTACACTGCATACGTAATACGTTTCTTTAATGATAAATAATTTAGCACAATGTTTATACTAAAAAGAAAATAAATCGTTTTATAACTACATTGTGGTTACCGGATTCCTTTTTGGAAATCTCATGCATACAGAATAGTGTTCTTGCATCAAAACATCATCCGACATTATAAGATAAATTACCTCTGTGACATGAAGCGAAAAATAAGATTTCAGTGAAGCGTTGCGCATTCTATTGCATACTCTCCGTCACTGAATGTTTTTATCTCGAAATATAATCTCAAGAAAAATTTAAATTTTTATGGAAAAAATTTCACGGTTACGTATTTTCCCCTATTTGCTCCATGCATTTACAATTTTTAACATAATTGTTATTCACTTATTATTACATATCCATCGAGAGTACCACTATTATTTTTACTAATAATATCTTCTCCTAAAATTAAAAATTATATTTTTTGTTGCAGGTGACGTGCCAGAATGAAGACAACGTTCAGTGTATGCCCAGAACGACCTTCCTGTCGCTAGCACGTCTACCGGAAGTGAACCCAAGTTTGGCTGCGTACTCAAGAACAGTAAGGGTGGACAACAGACATCGCGACATCGCACGTTTGAGAGCCTTGGCCGAAGAATCCGACGAGGCAGAGATTTGTGTGCCTTCTCGTATTTATTCGCAACTTCTGAAGGAACCAAACGCAGATCCCGGTTATCCCATGAACGGAAGATCCCACAGGTTCTCGGATTTACTTGGCCGACTGTACGACGATAATCCGGAAATTGAATTGATGTCCGAATCCCAGAAACGAAGCATTGCCACTCTTGCCAAAAATGACGACCTCCCTATCAGTATTATGGATCGTATGGGTGAAAATGAAGAGGACCAGGAGAAAAGGGCAATCATTTCTAGGTACACGTGTATTTCATCCATCTTCTTGTATTTAAGAATCACCATTTTGTTCTGATATTGTTTTAGTTCAGTTAGGAACTTCTTATTTACAAAATCAAGGTTTATTTATACAAGATGTTATTTAAAAAGACAAGTTGTGTTTATTCAGTATGTTAGTTGCAGTTTCTATAAAAGCACCTTGAAGTTCTATAATTGAAGCTGTAAGACTTAATGCAAGTACTACTTAACCTACTTAGTGTCGTTTACCAACGTGTCTTTTGTAAACGAGTTCGACACGTTCACTCAAGCCAAGACCAAAGTTACCGAACTTCGGTAAACTAAATTAAGTAGCAACTAATACCAGACCATAAATCCTTGCAGTGAGGAACCAGGATCCGAAGTTCCTGAGGACTACCTATTCTCCAACCAGGGCTCCTCTCAAGATTCGACGGATAAACGAAACGTGGGTACTCTTGCCCGAGACTTTGCGTTGCCCCCGGGCAGACGAAACATTGCTTCCCTCGTTCGGGACTACGAGACGCAAACAAAGAACAACAGAGATCGAATGTTGCCCATGGAGGGCAAAAGAAACGTCGCGTCGTTGGCCAGGACATTTACGTTGCCCCAGAGCGGCAAAAGAAACATCGCCTCCGTGGCCAGAGATTATGGTTTACCTTATGGGAAACGATATGTTGGTTCCTTGGCGAGAATCGGCGATTTCCCCATGCGAGAACAGAGGAGCGTGGCTTCGTTGGCGAAAAACTCGGCATGGCCCGTGTCACTGAAGAGAGGAATTTCCGTGCCCGGAAGCGTTATCCTGAGAGCCCTCTCTCGTCATGGCAGATCGTTATCGGACGAGCTGAACGCGAGAAACTATCTGCTGGACCTTCAGGAACTGGCCAGTCTGGAAAATAATCAGGACGATTACGACGACGTGGAGAATTGGAACGAGTATGAAACGAACGACGGCTTCAGCGACAGGAGACCCAAGAGGCAGATCGGCTTCTCGGATGAGTATCCACTGCCGGTAATGCAGAACACCAATGTATTCGATTATGAGGAAATGATGGAGGCACTCAATGGACAATATCCGATCGCCGAGAAGAGGTTCTTGGGTGAGTAAAGTATTTTTGTATTTATTATCATTTTGTAAGAGTATTTTTATTTTGAGATTATTGTGCTCATTGATTTTATGAGAAATGGGAAGTTGGAGAATAAATATTTTTGGGTAGATCAATTTTTTGGTTGAAAGACTTGTAAAAATAGTATCAAAGTAATTACAGTTTTAGAAATTTATAATGACCAGATGAGAGTGCCATAGCAAACTTATATTATATTTTGAAATATGTTTCAATTGCACGTTTCAAAAATGAGTTTCTGAACTGGTAAAGTGATAGATATCCTCCTTCCTGAAATTTCCAAATATAAACTGTATCCTAGCGAAGTGATATTCCGACGTTTCAGTAACGTTTCAGTTAACTTCATAAGCGGACTGAAAACACACTGATATATCGAAACTGCTGACGAAGCTAGCTTTGCTGAACATTGCTGGTGAATCGTCGGAATATAACTTTGCAAGGACACTTTTACGTCCGGGAAACCTCATGGCAGAGTTATCGTGATAACCTAGGTCACGAAAACCTGAAAGAAAAAAGTATATATTTAATAAATAATATCTACGGTTTTATTTGTCTTGCAAAAATTCTGGTTTTCACATTGTTAAATTTTTAAGTTAATTTCAGCGATTTAGAAATTTTCAGATTTAAGGATTTTAAGATTTTTGGGAATTTTGAGAATATGTAGATTTGGAAAGTTGACAATTTTTAAATTTATCAATTTTTTAATATAAAAATACAAAAAGCCAGGTTATTTGATAATTTTCAAATTTACACACATTTCCTCTGAATTCAAGACTCCTGCGACTAACTTCTAAACTTATTTCCTTCCTATCAGTTACGTTTTTGTGAGCACCCAGGGAAATCTCAAGAAAAATCCAAGCACCGACCTTAACCTAAACACGTCTTCCACATTTTTTCAAACTTAAAGTAAGCCTACGCCACAAAAATGTACATCGATATTTGAGCCACCGTGTAAAATATGTATAGGCAAACCCGTCAACCGTAGCTCATTGACAAAAGATATAACAGTACTAAGCATTTGTTCTCGAGGGCAGATGAATTTGCCCGGTTATAAGCGTTAAAATCATTCTACAATATCATCTATTTAAAAAAGCAATTAATATTTGTCTACAACTAGTGACCGGAAAACAAGTTTTACCATTTCAATGGCATTCTCTACCTGACCGACGGAGCATGCGCAGAATCCAATATGGCGTCGCAATAGCTAAGCACGTCAAAAGCGCTGAAATTGACGTACGCGTAACTTTTTAACCGCTGAATTCCTAACATTAAAACTAGTTTTTTCGTATTCTAAACATTGAAAACTACTAAGTGATAAAAAGTTAATAATATTGTATGTCCCAAAGTAAAGTTCACCTTTCGAAGTGTTTCATAATTTTATACGAAGATGGCGCTCGCTTCCAAGCCCCAGATTCGCGCGCTCTCGAGAATAAAATCACGCGTAGTTTTGTTATATCCGAACTGGCGTAGCCGAAGTCTGTAATCAATGATCGATAAACCGAGGGCAATATGTGAATGTCAGAAACAGGTTCTGCACCGGAGATGCAGCCATCGATAGACGAGTTCGGTTACCCGGAAACGTTTCGAGCAAGTAAAAGACACATCGCGTCCCTGGCACGTCTTGGTTGGCTACCATCTATAAGGGCAGCGAGATTTTCGCGATCGCCTCGGTATTTGGTTAGCAGGTCAGACCATTAGGTTCTCACCTGCTCATTTCTCTCTTCCTCTCTCTGTGTGTATATTTGTCTCTCCTTGTTTCTCTTCGTGATTGTCTGTCATCCGCTCTCTTCACTTTGTCGTGCAATGCGCTGCCTTCAAACGAGCTGCAGCCTCATCGTCATCGACCAACGACGAAACTCGTCGTCGACGATGGAAAGTAGTTGTTCGAGGAATACCGTCATTCAGAGAGAGAGGAGATCTCCGGATGCCGTAGAGCAAGCAAGTCGATGTTCCACCGTTCACCATAACCTTCATTTGCTACAACTTGTTCCTCTCCGGCGAAATTTTCGAAAACTTTTCAAACTTTTCGCCGGAATTTTGCAGATATACTCTTTTTGTGTAAAAACGTTTGCGCAAAGTGTAGATTCGCACACTTTAAAAATCTGGAAATTAAGAAATTTGAAAAATTGAAAATTGAATAGTTCTGTTTTAACTTAAAATTTAATAATTTAACAAATTTCCTAATCTGAGGCTCCTTCTGCTTTCGCAAACATCCGTCATTGTTGATAGTAAATGTCTAGGTAACTAGAACGTACGTTAGCTAGTTTAGCGAGAGGAATATTATAGATAATAGATTATAGTTTTAGATTCATGTTTATTAAAAATATATTATTATACGTTGGTTCACTTCACAGGGTTGTCTATTTGAATTAGATTTGTTAGAAAAAGCAGTAACCAGTTCCAAAATATTTTCTATGTACTATGTGTGTCCAGTAAGATGGCAGGTGAAAGCAGTGCATATGTTACTGATTCATGTGCCATCTTATCAGACGTGCACAGTACTTAGACTCTATTGGAGAACATTTAATAGTTTTAAGTTTTTGTAAGTTTCTTGGACAGCCAGATGTAAGTGACTTATTTATTACTGTGGTAAATTTTTTTATTATAAACTAATATATGTATATCTTATAATTGTAATAGTTAATCAGTGTATAGACTGCCCTGTACTGTATTTTTAGTATACGAACAGACAATGTTTTATTACGTGTACAAAATTTACATTTATTGTTATTTTATTTTTCATACCAAGCTAATTTCTATAAATAGGTACTTTCTTTATAAAGGAAGCCATTTTGTTAGAAAAAGACGCCATCTTGTTCAAAATAAGCGCCATTTAAAACATTGACTGTCTCTAATGTAAACTGGCCAGATTTCCTTAAAGCATATATTTACTAATGAACACTAAAGCATAAATAACAAATAATGAAAAATAAAGAACACTGCAGTATATCTGGTCACTTTACCTTAACGTTAAGTAGTTAAGTGTTAAATATTAGATTTAATGTATCACATTATTGAACATCGTCGTTCATCAAAGTATTTCCTGTCAGCGACTAACATAATTGTCTAATCTGCTTGTGTATTCCATATTTTTTACGCAGCAATCAATCAAGCCATTATAGGGATTTTTAATCACATCACTGACAATCATTTTCGTATCTGTTTCATGTTTTAGCAAGTAAATGTTTAGACCTCGCCAAATAGCCAACGAGATAGTTACAAATAGATAACGCAGAATCTGTGTGCTGTATAGAACTAGTAATTTGCAGTGTGTCTAGGGACATTTCTCGTGATCTGACACTAATGGGGATCGATGTTTATTTTAGGGAGAATTCCGCAGATGGGTCCTCGTCCAACTACCCCACCAACCCGTCGACAAGGTCGCTAAGACGAAATACCAACTCAAGGCCACCCAAGCCTCGAGGCAACGTTCGAGCCTTGCACCGAGATTATCGACACGGCTTCAAGTTTCTTGTGTCACCGAACACCTATAACGCATGTCGCCCTAGCCCGCCGCTAACCATTTAAAACTTCATTTAACGATTGATCACGAAATTACTATACCATCGCTCGTGCATCTTTAGAGAAGCAAATTTAGCCAATCGTACGCATTTTGCTTGAGGAAATTCGGTTTCCGACGCTTTTTCTTACTAGTCACCTACAGTCGGTAATGTCTTCATCGAACAGTTGCTAGTGATTTTTCTTTATTTACGTACAAAGGATAGAGAAACATTTTGATGCATTTAAATAGAGAAAATGTAATGTAATTTTTCTCCCACAGAAATAATTTTATAGGGTTATATTTGAACAATTTTTTGGGGACAAAGAAATGAGACAATAACGGAGCAAGCTTCTCCATTGCTGTTATGATTGTTATTATAATTACTGTCGTCTTGAAATTCCTTGTACTGTACAATTAGAAATGGAAGTATTATTTTTTATGTGATAGTGTTGATTTGTACGAATTCGTGTTGTAGATTGTTTGTCACTAGCGACAGAGACTTTTATAAGATGAATTAGTTAAGCTCTTTATGGATATACAATACGTACTATTTTATATATACATATTATATACATATGATAGTGACTTTGTACGGTATTTAATTTAGTGCTTACTGTTCTCTAACTCTAAAGTAAACTTAAGAGATGAACAAAATGGCTGTTCGTAATTAAATACTGAGCGACGTTCAATTTTTTACAAAGCACCATAAATTATGGATGTTAGGAAATATTAGTATGATAACTTTCTTCAGTGTGGTAGTTTTTCAATGGAGATTTTGTTCACTCGTGGAAAGTGATTTTTAATTTAAAACAGAATGAAATAACATAAACAAATACAACTGTTAAGTAAAAATGAAGAAATAAAATTGTACGTTGCTCCAGTAATTTTCACTTGATCTCAAGTCTTTGATGTAATAATTGTTTTTTTTTATTTAGCTTAAGCTAAACTTTTGTTACCTAAGATGTCTGTTTATCTTAAACTGAAGGTTACGTTTCAAATATTTAATTGCGAGTTTGACTAGACAATAAGCAGTGACAATAATGTTATATTAAGAATTATAATGTTAATGATGTTAAAATAATATCGATTATGTCTCCAATTTGAAATTTTATTCTTGTATTGGCAATGTAAAGCACGCTTGATATTGGAGTGTAGATCATTTCATTATTTAATTATTTTAACATAACTTTTTCAACTCTTGTATCACAAATATTTGTGTCTTATGACTTTACTAAAATATTTTGGTGCTTATGTGCACTGTGTTAATGTTTGATGTACGAATTACATTGCAAATATAAATTATAATTATTGGCGTACTTGAATATCGGTGATATAGAAATATTTACTGTTGTTTAATTATATGTATATCATTGCAAATGATGATTGCAATAATCTCACTACAATTTTCATTTGCAATTTAATTAATCTTTTGACCTAAAGGGTAATCATAATTTCATGTATGATCTCTATTGCATTTTTTGTATTCAGGTGCATATTGCACTTGAGTACAAATATTAATACCATTTATTTCTATTTTATACAAATTATTTATTTTATTACTAAAGTTATTACTATTGTTTATATTGTTATAGAAATTGTTATTTATTTTATTAGTACAAAAACTGTTATTAATTTTATTATTATAAATTTTATTATTGTAAGTATTTTTGTAATTTTGTGTCTCTCTAATTACGCCAATAATCACAATCAGCGCATTAATAAAAAACGAAAAATGTACTTCTGTAACTAAGAAAAATCATGTAATTGCTTGAGACAATAATTTGAGATTTCTACGGCCACAATTTACAAGCTCAAAAAAGAAAATATATGAATATATAAATGAAGCCGTGGCGTAATCTTCGACGTATAGCAGTAGTCGGTGTAAATCTTTTAGTGCTCAGGGCTTGCAAGCTCGATAGTAACTAAACGCGAGAATCAGCTTTCTTTTGTCTATGATACTAATCGATAGATGATTGTGTAACATGTGTATGTTAATATTGTAAAAGAACGATCGGTAAGAGATCGAGGTTGCGGTCTTGAATCGATCGATATCATCGATTTGTCACTGATTGTCCATGTCTTCGATTTTACGGTAATGTATTTATGTGTTTGTCTAGACAATAATGGGTAAACGTGATGACAATAAAAGCGATAATAATAAATGGTAAAATAAAGATCTTGTTTGTCATATCATCAATCTAGTCGTACTATTTCTTTCCTAACCTCCCCTAATTTATTATTAGGTATTTTTGAAACTTCTTTAAAAAAAATGAAAAATTACGTTCCTCTTATTTTTATGTGATCACTTATACATATATTTTCCTTTTAAATTGTAAATGATGAACACAAAGTATATTAGAAATGATTCTAAACAAATTTCATAGTTAAGCTGTAAAAACGCTCATTTAACGATAGAACAAATTTTAAAAACAAATTAACATTTCTTTTTGACGTTCAGTTCAAAATCTGTCATTTCATTCAAATATAATCAACTATATTTAGTGAAGTGAAAAGAGAATGATACACGTGGCGCCGTCTAGCGGCAGAGTATGGGAACTAATGAAACGACAGTTTCAAAAGTGTGTAGTTCACCCTGTTTGCCGGAGAGATGGCGCCACTAGTTCCATTTTTACGAAAAATCAATTAATATCGATTTTCTTGGCTTAATGTACTGTAATATGTATCAAATTACATCGGAGTGCAAGTCTAATTAACTTGGGAATGCATATTATAGTAAATTAAGCCACTAAAATCGATATAAATTGATTTTTACGAAAATGGAACAAGTGGCGCCATCTCTCCGGCGAACAGGGTGAACTACACACTTTGGAAACTGTCGTTTCATTAGTTCCCACACGCCACCGCTAGATGGCGCAACATGTACCGTTTCGGTTCAGTTCAATTAATATAATTGATTTTATTAGATTAATTAACTATAATATGAATCGAATTACATCAGAGTGCAATACTAATTAAGTTAGGAATGTTTTGACTTCACCAAACTGCTATTAATTTTTAATTCTTAGACTAATTCTAATTACCCTAAGGATATCAGTCTTATGTGCCGCCATCTAGCGGTAGAACATGAGAACTAATTAAAGTACAGTTTCAAAAGTGTGTAGTTCACCCTGTTCGCCGGAGAGATGGCGCCACTAGTTCAATTTTCGAAAAAAGGCAATTAATATTGTTTTTATTGATTAATATGCTATATATTTGTTACATATCTATTAATATTGATTTTGTGCTGTTTGCAATATATTCCATGGGTCCAAAGATGTGGATGATGTGTTCAGAATTATTCGCACACTATACTGTATCTCGTCGATGATATAGGGAATGACACAAGAGTGGCAAAAATTTTTTCTTTCGAGTCGCCAAAAAGTGTTTTTATATACTTTTATGTCAGTGCGGTATTATTGCTACAAATATAAATTCCAAAGTATGACTCAATTGTGAGGAATTTTAAGTTATGTTCTCATGTAGTTTCTACAGTCACATTACTGAACAGTAAAATGTGCAATAAAACTGCTGCCTTTTAAATGTACGCGTATAGTTGTAAACATTTTTTTATGGACTTGCAAATTTGATGAGTCAACTCATAACTGCAAGCAACTGCCGTGAGACCTACACAACTTTAACCTCCTCAAGTTCAACTGACCGTTGTGATGTTTTTCATGGGAGTTCAAAGATACTAACTCTATAAATTGTAGAATCTCTAAATCCCCAAATCCCAATATCCTAAATCACAAATCCCTAAATTCACCAGATCCCGATATCCCTAAATATCAGGTCCCAAAATTCCTGTATCCTAAGTTCCAATATCCTAATCTTACTTCAAAAGAGTAACTGTGCACAGCACCATATGATTGAGTACCTACCCAATGTTAAAACAGTATTACAATTATAAATCCATTGAACGAAACGTTTCCACAAGAAAATATTTTCAATGTCCCGAGAGATTACAAATGTGTCTATTATATTATATCCCAGAAACTCCATCGAGCGTCAATATCGAGACAAAACGACAATTTACTAGAATGCCGAACAATCAGAATAGAACTCTCAGGAGCAAATTCCATCACCGGTGAACGGAGACCTTTAAATCGGAGAACTTGAAATCCCAGGAGCAAGCTTCACCGTCGAATATTCGCAAAAACCTGACAAGACCTTCAGGCACCTGCGGCTTAGATGATCAATCGGTCTGTCGGGAATGATTCACTCAGAATATATACGATTTCAACAGAACCGAGATTCGTATTTCATGTTGGACTGTTTTTATAAAATAACATACCTCAACTTCAAGTATTACAAGAATGAATAATGTGGCAGAATTTTGTTCAAATATAATTGTACATTTCTGTGAAAATATTTGTAGAAGTTCTGATTGTTGTTAACAAATATTTTAGCATAATTAGAGTGTATAATCAGAAGATCATACAGTGAAACTTTCTTTGTATAAATTAAAAAACAATATTCAGCTGTGCATACTTTGTGTATCATTAAAAAATATCATAATATTAATAATTAGGTACAAATCACACATAAATACATAAGTATACATAAGTTGTACAAATTTTACAAATTGTATAACTTGCATAAATACATAAATTTTCAAAGAAATTTTTTGCTGTCGCAAAATAAATCAACGTCGAAATCACGCCCACCGGTTGCCCGCGAGCAAATTGTTCAGTGCTATCGCTTGGTAGGAGGGTAAACTGTTTCCACTATGAGACACATAGAAACTTGTCAAAATACGTCAATGCATGAGTAATAGTCTTCGAAGTGTTCAAATGCCAGAAAGGGGAAGAACCGCGCCCTCTACGCGAGAAAAGGGGTGAATGGACAACAATTAGGTAGATCGTCGTCCGTTGGGAATGTAGACGTTCAATTTCTTCCAATCTTCGAGATCCTGGATGTTTCAATGGAGAACTTGTGTCTCCAGGGAACACAACAATACCGACGACAAACGAGGACCAGATGTCGAAGAAAATGTCGTGTTTTCCTGTCGGACTTGACACACTTCGCGTTCCTGTCTCAATTGTGCTTCCATACATAAATCTATAAAACAATGATCATTATTGTTCTTTCTAAGATTCCAAGTAAAACAATTTTTAAGTACATTATTAATAATTAGTGTAATCATTACTGTTCATTCTGTGGGAAATCTAGAGCTTTTTTCATGAGAGAAAACCATAACCTTGCCACCACCGAAGTTCCGAAAAATAATTCACATCGTTTCGCATATAATGCCAATATCTGGGCTAGATTGAATTTATCTCCTCACTAAATATAACCTAAAAAAAACAATTTGTACAAAACATTCGTTTCTTATAAAATAAATATTTGTACTAACACTTCTATGGTTTTTGCAACATTTAATTTGCAATAGTTTCGTGGGTGAACCAGTGACAGTCAAGTTAGAAGCTAATCGTAAAATATTACGTTTACCTCGGGGAGACTTTTGGCGGGAAACTTCAGCGCTTCTTACGCAAATAAAACAGATGAAGGTAACGTATTTGTTTACGAAGCTCGATTGACGCCAACATAAAAAGAATACATTAGGTTAGTATATTTATGACACTTGAACGCCATCTTTCGTAATTGAAAATAAATAAACTATATTCATTGTCTGTAATACCTGTAGTCACTGCATATTTATAAAACACCTGAAAAGGTCAAATGATAAAAAATACCTACCTAAAAGCTCAAATGATAAAAAATACGAGGATATTCATGCACCGCTCTAACTCCGATTAGTACCTGTAGATAATAAATTGTTGAAGGCAAAGTTGACCCATCTCGACAGTTAAATCCCCGGTACAGTCGAATGCACGTTGGCCAAGTAACCGCAGCGGTCCTGACACTGCAAAACGTACAAAACATCGACGACCGGGCCGGTTGGATCGTTGAAACGACTCGATCTGTTGTTCTCTTTCTCGCCAGCTAATATCTCAATCGTTAAAGTGGTTTTCGTCGATCCGCCTATACGCGTACCAGCTGAACCCGATAATACGCGGCCATTTTCATTTACCGGCAAACAACGGCGAGGTAGGCAGAGACGAAACACGTATGGCAGTGGTCTCAGAAAAGCACCGGCCATTACGAGCGTTACAACGGCGGTTCTCGCGGCGCGTCAAAGAGCACTCATTAAATGCTGGCAATTAACTGCTGGCCAAGCTCTCGAACGCCTCTTTCCACTCTGTCTGGTCTATGGTGGTCGCTCGGTAAGTTGGCAGCCTCTCTTTCTCGCGCTTTCCACGCCGGGCCTCGCGGCTGTAAAAGCGAACCAACTCCGATTTAATGGGCCGCCTTGCCAACAAGAACGATCGGCATGCGACCCATCTATCACCACGCGACGGTTTTATTTAATACTATGCATCTGGACGAGCCAGAGATTATTTGGCAATAATGTGAACGGCGTTTGACCGGATTAGTGTCTGTTACGTCACGGAACAACAGAAGTATAGTTAGACAAGATTAAGTAAAAATTTTTAATGAAAAGCGTGGGCCTGAATATTTGAGGAAGGATTGGATTAAACATTTAGGGAAGTAGAGTGTATGAATGAAAGGTTTGTCAAAGTAAACTTAAAATTCTAATAAGTAAAATTGACCACCAGTCAATTTAATAAGTTATGAATATACCATCATAAAACAGTGAATAGTCACCATCACGAAACAGTAAATACGCAGTCAATAACTCTTAATTACACCTCCATAAAACAGTGAATAGTCACCGCCTCGGTGAGTCTTAACTATACCACCATAAAACAGTGAATAGTCACCGCTTCTGTAAGTCAGTGTAGTACCATAAAATAGCGAATGGTCGATGTTATGGTCAGTGAATATAAATTACAAATTTCTGTAAAAGGTTCACTGATATAATCGACGAACACGATCAAGTTCAATAATTATTAATGAACAGAGTGTATTAATGCATTTATAATACGAGGTCTGTGAAGGAATAAATATCCGAGGTTTAACCACGGTCCATAACCTCTCACCGAGATTAATATATTAAATATATTATTATTATATATACTATATATAGTATGTTCATAACTTTCGATTGAGTTTAATTTTCAAAATTTTTTACAGATGTAACGATTATAAATGATGTTAAATTGATCTTCACTGAACTTCAGTGATCTGTACACTGCGTAAATCAATGAAACATCTCTTCATGAAATCAGGAAAAAGTCTGTACTTTCGAAAGGCAAGGAAGACGAAATGATGAGTCGTTGAAACGATAGAAATCGACGGCGTTAGGGGAGCAATTAGTCCAATAAGGAGAGATGCAGCACGGTTTCACCTTAATCAGTGAGGAGGTTCGAAGCCGAGCACCGGCACTTTACGCGAAATTTATGTGCCAGCTGAAAGTGGCAAGAACGAAACGCGGAGTCCGCGATCGGACACGCTGTTGCACAGCGCTGCTCGTCATTAGAGGGATAATGCATATCTTAATGATTACGAAACGAAACACTGACACGACCAACCGTACGTAAGTGCGGCGTTGAATGGCGACCGGGTCCCCCAGGCCCATCCACAATCTTGTAACCGTCCCACGCTGCTGCAATCAGCTCCCCATAAACTACAATCACGACACGTGCTATCCCTCCATGGTGCATCCTGCGCTCCTGTAAACAGGCGATAGCTGAGAAGGATTAAATCCAACGGGGATATGAATTCAAAACGATACACGCTCGCCCGAATTAATAGCACTTTCAAATGTTCGACGGTGGCGGTTATCGAAAGGCAACAGATTTTCATATTGTCACGTTCTTCAAATTGGGATTTTTTAGGGTTGAAGGTGCTGATTTAGGGATTTTGATTTTTTGGAGTTTTGGGGGTGTTTAAGAGGTGGAGTTTTGGGAATTTTAGGGGAGTTTAGAAGGTGGTGATTTGAGGATTTGGAGATTTGGAGGTTTAGTGATTTCAGAATTTGGAAATTTAAGAATTTGGAGATTTTGAAGATTGGAGATTTGCGGTTTGGGGATTTAAAGATTACCACCATAGAGAGATACAAAAACAGAAGCAACGTTAAAAAGCCCGAATATTTTCAAGGAATTATAATAAATGTGGCACAATGTAATCCAGTGAACCGTCGTTCCACATCACAAGGATTGATATTAACTCGATATTAATGAAGGCTCGGTGAGGATGAAGCTGTAAATGGCGGTGCACGAGCGTCGCGTATTAACGCGGTTCTAAGGCCTATTGTGTTGGATTATGACGCTCGTCCAGATGATTCCAGCTTGCTTTTCGGCTAATCTCCAAGGTGATTACACGCGAATCAGAGGAGACGCTGTTGTCGCAGCGGGGCATCAGCTGGAAATGTCTAATGCTGACAGAAAGGGTGAAGATGACTGATCATTGACAAATTAAAACGGTGTGTCACGACATCTCTGATTCCCTGGAATCAAGGTCACTTATGTGTATTAATTTATTTCGAATTTATGAAGTATTGTTATTATATTTCTGCATATGTATTTCTTTCAGATTTCTTACGGATTTCTGCGTTGCAGTTATTTAACTACAAAAATTAAAATGGAGTCTCACCAGATCTCAGATTTGCATGAGAATATGTGTAATATCTACGTCATTTGAATAACTATAGGTTTTCTATATATTAATTGTAATTTGGTTATTAAGAAGTTTGTAAATTGTTTAGTTCCAACAAGGTTCAATAAAATGATGTTTGTAATATGATATTCATGTGAGGATGATGTTTATATCAAGATGATGTTCATATGAAAATGATGCTAATATCAAGATGATGTTCATGTTAACATGATGTTTATATTAAAACAATATTCATGTTCAGTTGATATACAGGTTAAGATGATGTTCATGTTAAGATGATGTTAATATTAACTTGAGTTTGATGTTAGGATTATGTTCACATTAAGATGATACTAATGTTACCTTGATGCTGATATGAAAATAATCATTATGCTGGGATAATGTTAATGTTAACTTGACTTTCATATTGAGATAGTGATCATGTGTTCAGATGACATTAATGTTAACTGGATGTTTAAATGAAGATGATGATAATGTTCAGATGATATTAATGTTAACTTGATGTTCATGTTAAGATGATGTCAATACTAACTTCATGTTTATGTTACAATTATGTTCAAATTAATGCGATATTCATGTTAAAATGATGTTAATATTAACTTGATGTTCACATGGAAATAACGAACATGTTCAGATAATGTTAATGTTAACTTGATGTTCATATGAAGCTGATAATGTTCAAATGATTAACTTGACGTTCACATAGTGACTCCAAATTTCCATCAACAAAATGTGCTAAATTTAAAATGCCCACAAATCATATAATTACAATGAAACTCAAAATTCGTGCAAACGTCCCAAGATACAACTGCGCTAAATAAGAAAAGAGCATCGTTGATAGCCACAAAATTCGAACATGACCCATGCAAGTATCTCCCCTCGGTGCAAGGGTTAATGAATGTCCGCCAAGAAATAGACGATCGGAGTATTGGTCCGAGGTATGCACCGAGCTACCGGTCCGGCGGCGAAACATGAAAAGAATCGCATGCGAAGCAGTAGAGGGCCGTGCTCGCCTTGGAGAGGAGAAGGTCGGGCGGAGTCATGGCAAAGACCACCTCCACATCCTGGGGGTCACCTTCGAGGTGACCAATGCATCGCACGAGCAGAGCCATCGTGGTGACTCCTGGACCCAGATGTTCCCTCCTCGACAGGCCCCGTAACGAAGGCGGAGCCTGTCTTTTTGCCTCGGCTTACCTGGCTTCGCTTTCTTTTCCTTTCTTTAACTTGCCGCCAGCCTTCGCCCGAATCGCCGGTCAAACAGTTCGAGCCGAGACCCCGAAGCAAACAGGTCTCACGATCGTTTTTCACTGGCATCCGGGTGTAAGGCCGTTTCCGTCGCAGTCCAAACGTCGCGTCGCAATCCGCTTCGGGGATTACTCGAGTTTCGTACGCGAGCTTCGGTGTGATCAGTGACTTCGGATACTCTGATCGTTTAGAGATATTCTTGGTGCTGGTGATCGAACTGGACAGATCGGCTAGATGGCAGTCAGCACACTGAACATGGCACCGTACTTCACTGGATATCCTTTTCAAGGTATGTTATAGATTAGTCTTCTACCTAGTCTATGAGGGTCCATCTTGAACCTATTTTTGTTCTCGTCATAATTTATACAATATTCGATTCTGGTCGTTCATGATTTCACTGTGAACCTTATATTCTAGTTCTGATCATAATTTGTTAAATGTTTGATTGTGGTTCATGATTTGATTGTGAACCTTCAAAATTTGATGAACGTTCATCTGATTGAAACTGTTCCTTTTGGAGTTTGAGACATGAAAAGTTTAACACAGATGTGGATTGGTAAGGATGGTAAAGGATGAAGTAGAAGTTGTACAGGAGTAAGTTCAACTTAATTGAACAACTGTAAGTTAATTACTTAATTTACTTAATTACTAGAGGAGTATTCTTTAGGGAGAAATTAATGGAGTTAGTCTTGGGTACCTAACACATGTGAATGTGTGGAGTTATCTCATGAAGAGATACAGAATGAAGATTAAGCTTGTAATTAAAATATAATGTGAATCAAGATGATTGAGATAGTGTATGATAAAGTAGAAATTAAAATGAACTCAGGCCTAGTGATATTTAGGGAGAAATTAATGGAGTTACATACCACTCATGTACCACACATATGAGTGGACAAAGTAACCTCATGAAGAGATAAAAGAGAATGAAGAATTAGCTTGTATTTGAATATGATGTAAAAGAAGATGATTAAAACAGTAATCAAGTAGAAGTTTCTTATTTCTAGCGTTATTTAGGGAGAAATTAAGGAAACTACTCACATGTACCTTTCATATGAAGAAATAAAACAAAATGAACGTTCGATTTTTGAAGTTCGAAGATATGTGTTGTTAGACTAAATAGAATTTGCACTAATTTTAATGAATTTAATTTGTATTTGACTATTTGTGTGAATTAAAATTCCTGTTTGCAACCATAACTCTAGGCTGTAGAGCTTATGGCGACGGACCATTGAGCTCACTGCAATTTAAGTATAATTTTGTGACGTTCGCATTCTACAAATATTATAACGTTACTTTGAAGTATATGAAAACTTTGGTCCACTATTTGAACACTATTCGTAATCATTATAATTTTACTAGGATTAAATTAATATAACCAACCTTACTAAAATAATTCATACTTTTTGTTCTTCTTTAAAATGTTATAAAAAAAAATTGTTTTTATTGTTTGCTTAATGTTCAGAAGCGTTTCAACAATTAGGAAACAATGTAACCGTACGAAATCGCGTGGAATCTCGGATAAAAACTTGCAAAGTACACGCAGGGATTCCAAAGTGACGTGTTAAATAATTTCGCGTTACTCAAGTACAAACTGAAATTACTGCGAAAAAAGAATCGCGAGAGAGTGATTAAGAATGATTTTCTGTGAAGAAATGGTACAGCAAAAAATTATTCTGCGGATAAAAAAAAACGTAATGTTTTAAAATCGTGTGAGAAATGTTGTGCAAATGCGTACATGTTTTTTGGATTCTGTATTAATGACGATAACGTACTAATTTATAGTAATTCTACTTTTATATTTATTATTTTTACTCGTAGAAATAAATAAGGGATACTGCAATAAAATTTGGTTATTTGTTAATCAAATATTTTTAAATTTTATTTAATTTCTTCAAATCTTCATTAAATTCCATTAAATTTCATTGAAACTTTTTGAGCAAATTTTTCTAAATACAAACTAGAATATTGATTACTATATTCTCATAATTATCATAAAAATGCTGAATTTTATAAGAAATAAATTACATCGGAAACTGCAAGTTATCCCAAGTTGCTCGTAAATCAATCGAACCAGATAAAAACGGCATCAGAAGATGAATCGCGAGATGAATCGAAAAAAGCAATAACTCACTTTTTATACATCTATATTGAAATTTGATATATCTTTTATATTTCGAGTATATCTGATTTATTTGAATAAAACTCACTGAAAAAACTGTTATAATTTACGAGAGACATCATGTATCAATAACGTAACCGAAGAAGGAATAAATAAATCACCGAATTATTTTCGCAATGACAAAATATAGTTACAGAATTATTTTTATAACATTGACAAAAAGAAATGTGTCACTTTTTTTAGAGGTTGCAGGTAACATATGATAAATAATTCATGTCAATTAGGTTATTACATGTCGGATGATCGATTTCGAAATACACGAAGCCCGAGATAATTTAACGATACGAAAGTAACATAACGCAGAACTTATAACGCTCAATTTTTACCGGAGGAACTTTCTAACTGTGTTATAAATTATTCTCTCAGTTCTACTATCTTCTTGATAAGATTATAATCAAGTATTCAGTTAACGATTTTTTTAGCTTAACAATCTCCAGGTTTCCACCATTAAGAGAAGCAAATGTTGACAATGTATTTAATAAGAAAATTTCCATATTTAAACACTGATCCGTTCAAAATGCACTGACAAGTATTAAGAACCGTCTAAAAATTCTGGAATAACTAATTCAGGTGCAAAGAATGCCTCCGCTACTCTAAATCAGTATAATTTTCGCGTTCGAATGCAGCGACGAGGGTTTGCGTAACACGAGGACGAAACACGCTCGAAGAGGGTCATCCAAGACGAAGCGGAGAAAAGAAGGCGACGCTCTTAACAGGCGGAGAATAATTCACTCGAAGCGCATCGTAAAACCATTAACATCGGTTGTAAAAGTTCCTTCAGCTCTTTGTAAAAGGAGACCAGTAGGAGCCGAAACGTTGCTGGACGAAACGATGATGTTGATCCCCGTTGTTCGCAAATCCTTTTTCTCCTCTTCTTTCTCTCTCTTCTCGTTCGACTCGGATTCAGTTACGTTTCGCTCGAACAAACAACCACTGTCTTTTTGCTGAATCTTATACCATTCTTCTTCCGTTCGATACGGTTCAGACTGTTATTGTTTTTGTGCTGGATTATGGGATATTAAGGATGGGGGATATGGGGATGTGGGGATATGTGGATGTTGGAGATGTGGGGATATTAAGGTTGTGGGGATATTGGAGATATGGGGATATTAAGGATGTGGGGATATTGGAGATATGGGGATATTAAGGATGTGGGGATATGTGGATGTTGGAGATGTGGGGATATTAGAGATATGGGGGTATTAAGGATACGAGGATATGGGAATATTAAAGATGTGGAGAAGTGGGATGTGGGATATGGGGATGTGGGATATGGGGATGTGGGATATGGGGATGTGGGATATGGGGATGTGGGATATGGGGATGTGGGATATGGGGATGTGGGATATGGGGATGTGGGATATGGGGATGTGGGATATGGGGATGTGGGATATGGGGATGTGGGATATGGGGATGTGGGATATGGGGATGTGGGATATGGGGATGTGGGATATGGGGATGTGGGATATGGGGATGTGGGATATGGGGATGTGGGATATGGGGATGTGGGATATGGGGATGTGGGATATGGGGATGTGGGATATGGGGATGTGGGATATGGGGATGTGGGATATGGGGATGTGGGATATGGGGATGTGGGATATGGGGATGTGGGATATGGGGATGTGGGATATGGGGATGTGGGATATGGGGATGTGGGATATGGGGATGTGGGATATGGGGATGTGGGGATATTAAGGATATGAGGATATGGGGATGTGGGGATATTAAGGATATGAGGATATGGGGATGTGGGGATATTAAGGATATGAGGATATGGGGATGTGGGGATATTAAGGATATGAGGATATGGGGATGTGGGGATATTAAGGATATGAGGATATGGGGATGTGGGGATATTAAGGATATGAGGGTATGGGGATGTGGGATATGGGGATGTGGGGATATTAAGGATATGAGGATATGGGGATGTGGGGATATTAAGGATATAAGAATATGGGGATGTGCGGATATTAAGGATATGAGGGTATGGGGATGTGGGATATGGGGATGTGGAGATATTAAGGATATGAGGATATGGGAATGTGGGATATGGGCATGTGGGATATGGGGATGTGGGAATATTAAGGATATGAGTATATAGGGATGTTAAAGACGTGGAGATGTGGGACGTGGGGATGTAAGGATGGAGGATGTGGGAATATTAAGGATATGAGTATATGGGGATGTTAAAGACGTGGAGATGTGGGACGTGGGGATGTAAGGATGGAGGATGTGGGAACGTAGGATGTAAGGATATTGGAGATATGGGGATATAAAGGGTATATCAGAACTATAGAGATATAGGGACTAAGTATTGAGATTTAAGGATATCGGTCCATAGAGGTATTGGGACATAGAGATATCGGAATATTGGGATGTAAGGATACTGGAGCCCAGAGGAATTGTATTACAGTAATCTTGGAACATAGAGGAATTGAGATGTATGGATACTAGAGCACTGAGAAATATTATAGCAACATTGGAACATAGAGGTATTGAGATATATACTAGGATACAGAGGTAACGGATGCAGAAGTTATCTGACATAAGGATATTGCACCACAAGAATACCGATAGAGATATTAGTATATAGTTATTGAGATATAGGAATATTAGGATTTAGGGACACTGTAATGTAAGAGTATTAGGTAGAGTCACTAGAGCCTTACATAGAACCTTACTAGAACCTTATACTAATTATATAACAGCAAGATTAGAACACAAACGTATCGTACATAATAAGATCACACACCGATACAATAAAATACAGCGATATCACATACCGGAACAGATGACTAACATAGAGAAACGACATTAGGACACATATTGAGATATCAAGATACAGAGATCAGCGATATTAGGTTGTAAGCAAGCATCGAACATCAGAGTCGAAGATCCAGAACCGTTTCTTCGGCAAGACGGTCGAAGAGGAAGAAGTCTTGGTGGCGAGGCAGGCTCTCGTGGGCGTCGGAACGTGAAAGAGTTAAAGTACGTAGTCAGAGCCGTGGGTACCTAATGTCTGATATCGGATAGGCCCCGGGCGACGGCACGTTGATTGAAGCCTTCGCGGCTTGGAACTCACACCGAACGTTAAGTACATGCATCCCCTTCGTACATGCGGATACTCCCACTCAGGTACGCGACCACCTCTTCCTTCTTCGCCGTTTCCTCGTCGCTTTTCATCGAGCCTCGAAGGGACCTTCGGATCATTGTTTCGGTCATTCGTTATTTATCGCCGAATGTGGCTCCTGGGATCTGCGTTTGTTGCAATTTGCGTCTTTACGATTGAAATTTTTCAGGGTGACGCACTAAATTTCCTTTATAGATTTTGCCGGCGATTTTCGAGTTTTAATCGTTGGAAGGTTTTCAAATGTGTATCTTGAGATTGTACTAGGTTCACTTGGGTATTTTAGGTGGAACTGTATTGTAAGGAATTGGGAGTGTGGGGGAATTTCTAATTCTTAAATTAGTATATCACTAGATTTTTAGACTCAAAAATTCCTATTTCTCTAGTGTCTAGAATCCTATATCTCCAGAATCCTAGATTTCTAGATCCCTAAATCCCTAGATCTCTAGGTTCAAAAATACCTAAATCCCTAAATCCCTAGATGCCTAGATCCCTAAATCCCTAGATCCCTAGATCCCTAGATCCCTAGATCCCTAGATCCCTAGATGCCTAGATCCCTAGATCCCTAAATCCCTAAATCCCTAAATCCCTAAATCCCTAGATCTCTAAATTCCTAGATCCCTAAATCCCTAGATCCCCAAATCCCTAGATCCCCAAATCCCTAGATCTCTAAATCCCTAAATCCCTAAATACCTATATCCCTAAATCCCTAGATCCCCAAATCCCTAAATCCCTAGATCTCTAAATCCCTAAATCCCTAAATCCCTAGATCCCTAAATCCCTAAATCCCTAAATCCCTAGATCCCTATACTATTAAATAAAATATTAAAAATAACCTCGAATATAACGATAATTATAAATTAATAATAAAAACGGTGTAGACGTATTATGAATAATAAGTGTCGTAAATTTGATGAAACTTCTGTTGAATTTCATTCGATACTAACTGCAAATATATCACGTGAACAGTATAATTATTGAATTAAATGTATCAAGATGTTATGCATATTAAGTATCATAAATGGTGTGACATTTTTATCTGGAACTGTTTCCGGTAACACGGAGTAACAAACGTATCGGGTGAAGCTCGATTGTATTAGCATGTTATGAATATTAAGTATCATCAATGATATTACCATTTTTGTTTTTAAGATTCAGATATTATTATGCGGAAAGATCATTAAAACAAAGTATCGTATAAATCCATCCTGAAAGAATATTTCACAGTGTATAAAAGCATTAAGTATAATAAAATATTATAGCATATTTCATAAATAGCTCGTGATAGACGTTTTACGAGTTTTAAATTATCAAAATTTACATCGCTTTACGAGTAATTTGATTTTACATGTTATTTCTTTTCACTTGCTATTTTATGAACAACTTGACTTTACTTGCAATTTAAATAATTGAATTTTGAAAAAAGTTCACTTTGTAGAAGTAATTGAATTTTACAAAAAACTCAATATAACTTGCAGCATAATTTCATGAATAATAAAATTTGACAAATAATTTAAGCACACAATTTAAATTGCACAAATAATCGTAAGAAAAAGTTGCAATACCTATTAAAATAAACGTAACATCAGAATTTGCATACCACTATCTGCATAATACTTATTCCGATAACAATCTTATCGCAAACCTGTCGGCTTTGATAACAATTTTGTAGGAGAAATACATTCCGTTTAATAGAGGTTTAGATACTAATTACAGTTGATGTTGGTTAAATAACAGCTGACGAAAACGGCTACCCTGCACGACACAGGCCCGAGGGTAAATTTTAATCATGCGAGTTGCGTCGAGCGAATTCAAATCGGGGAAGCGTCTATCGCTTCGTATCGGCACGATCATGGATATTAACGTGATCGCCCACAATCAATTACCCGTTATCAATAATTCATGCTGAAAATTATTTTCTCGATCATTTCGTACAAATCGACCACCCTTTTATCTCCGCTACAGGGTGGTCTACCATCTTCGATAAGTCGAAAACTCTTCGCCCATCAAAATTAATATCCTTCTTTTTCAAACATTCTCTGTCTGTTCATGTTCTCAAATCTCTATAATCAACGTTTCGCTTCTGTTGATGCAGTTTCTAATGACGGACATTGAAGTATGCTAGGAAGCACGATAGAGGAATATTAAAATTGTAGAAATAGGAAACGTTGTTCAACTACTCGTTGCTTTCATTTTGGCATTGGGAAACTTATGTGGAATTGATATGAAATGCATGTAAAAATGAAATTTATTTAAACTGAAAATTATCTAAAATGTATCTGAAAATTATCTGAAAATTATCTAAAATGTATCTGAAAATTATCTAAAATGTATCTGAAATTTATTTTAGATTTAAATTCTCAAATTTCCTTCAGATACATTTGAGACTACATATAATTTTACCTACATTTCTTAAACAAATTTTTTCAATAAAGTTTGAAAGAGTATATATATCTACAAGGAATTAATACGTTGTTTAACGGCAACAGAATCGATAACACCTCTGTCATTAATCATACCTACGTTTGAATGGCTACACAAAAGAAAACGGAAACACGTAACGTAACACGAGGTGTGTAATTAAATTCGGTGACGCGTGAAAACGTGATCGCTTTGAGAAGAGGATTTAATATTTCGATCTCTAAATCTTCTAAATTGTACCGTTTATCTGATCTTTTAACGCGCGATTAATCTTCTGCGATCTGGACAAAACATTTATAAATGGTTTAATCAGATAAAATTGATGGGACTAAAGAATCTGATAATTCCCTAGAGAAATAAATGTGTGATAATAGCGTACTTTGATAATTTGTGTTCGAAGGTGTCGAAGATTTTGAAAAATGTAGAAGTCTTTGACAAATTTACAAGTTTGAAATTTTTCGCATTCGAGGATAATGATTCTTCTTCCACGCCTTTTATAACCCCAAGGATCCAGGAATTCGATTCACCGGTCAAAGTGAAGCCATTCGATTCGTCCTGGTCGAAACTCGTTTCATAACGGGGCATAGGGATTCGGCTGCGTAGAATTTCCGCGTGTATTATCGCGAATGTACACTTGGATGCAACGTATACTTCCTTCGTACAAAAATACATGTGTAAATTTCAAAATTTATAAATCCACAAGTCCCAAAATTCCTACATCCCCAAATACCTAAACTTTAATTACCAAATTCCCATATCCCTAAATAAGAATCCCACAAGTCCCCAAATATCTACATCCCAAAATACCTAAACCTCAATCACTAAACCCCATATCCCCAAACTAAGAAATCCACAAGTCCCAAAATTCCTACATCCTCAAATAAACTTTAATCACTAAACTCCCATATCCTCAAAATAAGAATCCTAAAAAGCCTCGAAATATCAACGAAGAAGACATCTCGTGTAATTTTTTGGAAGTTAGATTTGCACTGTATGTACGCTTGGCAAATGGGGGCCACCCGAGGGCCCCGTGTTTCTGGGGCCCGCTCGCGCCTACCGTGATCGAGAGAGGCAACGAACGAAGGTATAAAGACGAAGAAAGCTCGAGGAGAGATCGGGTCTGCGGCGGCGGTCGGCGCCTTTTGATCTTGCCTGTAATCCCGTCGGGCCCCGCGGCCCAACTGACGTCACTCGAGGTGTCCGAGGGCCCCGCGACGATCCCCGCCATGGACCCTACGGTGTGTAGGTTACACGCGTTCGCGAGGATATGTCCTTACGGGCCCACCGGCTCCCACGGGGTGGGGGATGGAAATCTCGAAGGCTTGATGAATGACGAAACGGGACTCTCGCTTTGGCGGCACCAGAAACGGCCCGCGATACCGCGCACCACCGAGACCTGTCGTTCGCTGAATTATGCCGCGGTAATTAGCGGAAGTTTCTGTGGCAGGTGTTACGAAGGACTACGCGTAACGACAGGCCCATTACTTCGTCGCGATGATTATCAATTTTTAGCGAGTCGTTAGCCGGGTACCTCGCTGCGTGTCCGTTTTTCATTATCGGCCCGGGAAGATAGATTTCACCGGGCCCATTCGTGTCTGTTATGACCACCAGTCGTTCGGTTGCCTTCTGAGTGGTTCTTCTCTTTTATGAAGGAATTGGGACTTGTGGATGAATGTTTAATTAGAAGTTGAGTCCCTCGTTTACTTATACACATTTCAAGTCTTTTATTGGGACTTGTAGACATATGTCTGATCAGAACCTGAACTGACCATGATCAATTACTTGAACAACTGAAACATTTCTGGTAAATGATTGTTTATGGTAATCATACAAGAATTTGCATTCTTAATAAAGAAAGCTTTTAGTCTTCATAAATGACTCTACATGGTAGTCTCATTAGGTTGATCAAATTGAAAGTCCATATGCAATGCATATTCTTCTTTGGATGACACAAAATGTATTCTTAAAGGTGTTCACAAATGACTATTTATTGTCTTATACATTGTTTATGTATACTATGGTTTGAATATAAACCAGTTGTTTAACCGGTTTAGCAGTCTCAACGTGAACTTATTGATTCGATTGCAATTAAGTATGTTTTGTCTACGATTGCTCTATGAAATGGTATGTCACATTCGGAAAGACTTACAAGAGTAACCCCTCGGGCGAAGTATTCGAAACAATGGTTCTTTATCGTATCCAATTACCTGTATACGTCGTAAACTTTATATCACGGTAGTACGCAACGATTTTTTTCGTTTCTCATATAAATTCTCGGTGACTATAGAAATTAACCTGAAGCATGTACAAAGTTTATTCGCTGTTGAAGTCTTTAAATGTCTTTAAATAAGTCGCTCGACAGATTGTAATTTGATTTTGACACCATTTTGTGTGAAATTAAACATGTAAATATTGACAAGAAATTTTTCATTTACTATACTATTTTTTACAATTGTTATTTATCAAAATTATATTCATTTACTGACAAAATACATGGAAACTTGTTTGTTCTTTACAAGCGACCTCAATAAACCTTCCACACAATATTAAAAGTGCGCTCTTATCCGCCATATTCGTTTCGTCCTTTCCTTTTGCAGTATCGTAAATCAATTCAATTTCCCGCACGCTAGAAACCGAAATAAATCACTGGTTTCCAAATCGATTTTTGTCCCACGATTGATAGAATTATTAATTATCAATATTCGTCATCTAGCATCAGTTACGCGACTATGATCAACAAACTTCTATCGCGAGATCGTAAAAAATATAAAATGGCCGCCGGGTACGTTCTCCGTGAAAATGAAGAGGGAAATAAAATTTTTTACGACTTCGAAACGTAATCACGATTTATAACGCTAAACAGTGTAGCTCTTCACTTAATGACGCTAAAGTAAGGACTGGGTTACGCGTGATTACACGGCTGTAATAATTCAGTAATGCAATACCATAATTGATCACTGCGGTGATTAACAGCTCTGTGTTGCATCACTTGCGTTCGTTCCATGAATTTATATCATAACATTATATATGTTCGTTATCTTATACACCTTTCTCCCAGTACACTTGCATGGTATTTTTGAGTTTCGCAAGATCAATTCAATTTATTACATAGAGATGATAATGCTGATCAACTATTTTAATTAACTCGCATGGTCACACACTTGTAATATTACATTTTGTAATATGAAAGACTTTGATGTAAAGACAAAATCTCTTAACCTGACGTAACTTACAAATGTACACATCATTAGATACAAATTCTACCATACTCTCATCTATCCATAAAATCAGTACAGTTTTTACATCTCAAACTCCCTAGATCTTTCACTACATCCTTCATTATGCAAACACGCGTGAACGCAAGATGGCCGTCGTCCGAGCGTTCTCAACAATAAACAGATGCATCTCCTGGAACCTCTTTCACAGTTTTACTACTCGACGCAAAACCATGTCCTTCCTCGAGGATCTACGCAGAGGACACAAAAGAACGAACTGTATCTCATTCCGTTTCTTCCACTGCCGTTTCCTGGCTGCTTTTTCGCGGGACCCGTGTGAACGCACTTCGTGATTATAATTAAGTTAATTAAAGAGGAGCACTAATTGCCGGTAATTAGGCGCGTTTGAGCGGCACCTCGCGTGTCACCGGGACTTTGGCTTATCTGGGACCGTTATATTCCTTTTACGTTTTTCTGCAGTGTTTACTTTTCGCTGTTCTCTTCCGCTGCTGAAGGCGATATATGCTAAATGCTTCTGTAGTGATCGGACTTTTTATGTCTTCAATACGTTTGTCACTTCTTCAATCCCATAGAGAATCTGTTGAAATGAATCAGGTTATTAGAAAGCAATAAATTTAACAATTGAATGCAAACTACAATCTGTACAACCACAGTTAAATATTTATCTTAAAATTGCAATAATAATTAGTCAGCTACTACCAAGAAACCATAGGTGAAGAGGTTAATACACTTAAAGTTAAATATAACACCAAGAGCATTTGCCAAAAGCCATTAAAATATGCAAAAACAAAGTTGGCCCACTTTCTACTCGCATTTCTGCAATGTTCCAAGTTGAACCCACGTTCTCTGTTTCCAGGACAAGGCCGAGTGAATCAACTCGGAGGTGTTTTCATTAACGGACGTCCATTACCGAACCATATTCGCTTAAAGATCGTCGAAATGGCGGCGGCCGGTGTCAGACCGTGTGTGATCTCGAGACAGCTGAGAGTCTCTCACGGCTGTGTGTCGAAGATCTTGAATCGGTACCAGGAGACGGGGTCGATTAGACCTGGGGTGATCGGTGGCAGCAAACCGCGGGTCGCCACGCCTGAAGTCGAGGCGAGAATCGAGGACATGAAGAGACAGAATCCTGGGATATTCAGCTGGGAGATTCGTGAGAAGCTGATAAAGGTCTGTTGATAGTGTCTGCAAATAGAGGAAGTGTCAGTTAGAATGAATGAATACTGCAATATTTTTATGCATGGTTATAATTATTCTACTGATCTTACCTTTTTTCAAATTTAAAGTTGCTAATATTATAATAATATTCTGAGTTCAACTTTCAATAATATAATTATACTCTGAATTTTCTTTTTGTTAACTGTACCTTGATGGTGTTGAAGGTTGCCACAAAACTGTAATTTTAGTTGTTGATTTAATTATTTTTGAAAGGTGTGTTGTGAAATTATTCTTCTTCAAGGTTATGTTTGCATGAGATATAAGTATTGAAGAGAATGTCTCTTCTAATTTTCATAGTTATGCTAACTAGTCCAATGTGGTTCTGCCAGCAGGATGGTATCTGTGATAAAGCGTCAGCACCATCGGTTTCGAGCATTTCGAGACTTCTTCGTGGACCCACAAATCAAACTCGGCCGGGAGAGGATCCTAGAAGAAATCATTCAATCGATGGGATACTCGGTGAGTCCGTTTTTAATCTAAAAAATATTGTTCAAATTGCGTCAGAGGTTCAATGATGAATGGGTTGTCGTTTAAAGAACGAAAGATTTGAGGAACGATACATACGAAATTCGCGAACAGCGTCGTTGTTTTAGCACCGCATAAACCATTAGGCGAACGTAAATGAAACGTTCGTGGTAATCGAGCGATAAGCGTAATTATAGCGTACAGCTACGTTAAGTTAATTGAGTTAAGGTGACCGTAACGATAAGTGCTGCATGCATATTGGTAGTACATATTTTGCATCGGACAAGAATGGAACGCGTATACCAGTCTCCTTTCTCGGTCCATTCGATGCTCGTCGAACCTTTTTCATGTGAATTATATCGTAACAAGAGCGGCAACATGAATTTTCTTCGTGAATGGTTACATTGTTCCGTGAGATTGCGATTTATTATACTTCGACTTGCTTTTGTATCGATTATGCGCTATTCGAAGCCTCATGGTGGTATCGTGCCTTTGAGATTGCTTTGTTTGCAAGTATTTTCTTTTAACTCAATCTTTATCTGGTTAAAGTTACTTTATTTTTATGTAAAAAATTATTAAAATTATTTTATTTTAAATAAGTACGTTATTCTTTAGTCGTTCGAAATATCACAACTAGAACTATATACTTAACCTAGATTGCATAACTTACAACTATTTCTTACAACTAGTTCTCAAAACCTCCCGAAACACAATAAAATTTCGAGTCCTAAAAATTCAAAACTGCACTTCTTCCGTGACTCGAAACTCTCAAAATGCAGATAAAAAAATGTATAAATCAATCAAATGAAAGAACCATTCGCAGTATGTCATGAATATTTGATGTGTCGCATTTCCGAAATAGTGCACGATGCTTTGCGCATGCGCAGCAATTAGTTTTTGTTTCCGAGGTTATGTGCGCATCGACGCTAGATCGTGAACTGCGTAACAAGTGCGTGCGACGTTCGTGCGCTTGAAAAAAGTTGTCGATATCGGTTCTTAAAGCAAGATATTCCCGCCAAAACAAAACCACCGTCAAGTTTCGGGAGTTTCGAGTCTCGTGAGTTTCAAAATGTTAAAAATTCGTTTCGAACCCGTCAACGGTTAATGTAACGCGGTGAACCTGTGCACGGAAACAATATTATTCGTAAGATAAACGAATACAATAGTGTATCGTGGAATTTAAGTGGAATAGTCTGAACAGTTCGTAGGGCAGGAAGAGATTAACGGGAATATAGGTCCGGTCGGCGGACGTAAAGGGAGTTTCTTTCTTTTTTATTTATTAGCGGCGGTGAAGCGCACGAAGAAATATTAGGCGTCCCGTGGCGCGTAGATGTGTCGAGTTTATTACCTTGTCGGGAAGATTTAGTTTTGATTAGATGTAACCCCAGGAATTGCGGCTTGTCTGTTGATCGGTTCGCACCAGTCCTCGAGCAAATCTTCATTTTCGCCCTGGACAAAATTACACTGGGTTATACTGGGTGTCCGAACCGTCGCCATTTTTCGCAAAGTACGTTACGTTTCGAGATTCGAAATAAAAAATTACAGTTTATTTTCAAAATAAGACGAGACTTGGCTGTCGCTTTTATTTTGATTGAAATACAATTGATGCAAGATAAAGAAGAATGTCGAATTATCTTGAGAGTATAATTGAACGTACATAGAGTTTATCGTCCATCTTCATTTCAACGCGATAAATAAAGGGTTTTGTATCACCCGTGAGAAAACTGGTAAATGAAAGATGAACTGATAGAAGGTAATATATTATAATGGAACATTCTTTTGTATTTAACATCTTAATACAAGATGGTAATGTTATTAATACTGATAAGTTTGAAATGAGTGCAAAATAGAAGTATTACCCACGTATTAACTGCGTAATTAAACGTTTCAATGAACTAACTGCGTGTTTATAATTAATACCGTTCGAGGCTTTGGCATATGAGGCGTGTCCTCGAGGCAAATATGCATCAGGGGGCTGAGGATGCATTGATACCGATCTATAGGGTGATTAATAAGTTCTCAACATGAAGTTTCTTGCAAATTACTATTTACAAATTGAGCAACAGTACATTAAGTAAGTGTCAAATGTTTATTATTCAATGTAAGATATTTTTCTGTAATATTTTTGATTTTTGTGTTAGTTCTCAGTAAATCAATAAATGGTCATTTGCTTTCCCAAACAAAGGATACTGATTTAGTACAAACAGGATATTTACATACAGGACAATTTACGTACAGGATATTTACATACAGGATACTAACAGGAAAATCATCAATAACCACAGTGTGATACATAGTTACATATAAAATAATACAACAATTTTTACACTCTTATGTATTTTTCAATTCATACAATTTTATATTACAATCTATTACCCAAGTAGTACAGATAATATACCTTAACTGATTCATGCAGGACTTCATGCAGTAACAAGCTCGCGTTCACGTCCAAATTAAACGATTAGAAGGTGCAGAACGAGAAGGTAGGAAACAGGACAACTTGTAGGAACCGTAGAATAAGACAAAGAAGACGAGGAGTTGGCCAGAACAGAAAAGAACAGCTGAAAAAGAGAAGAAAAGACAGAGCGCGTACACGCGCGGCGTGTGGTCCGCTGCACGGTTGCCTCTAATCTTACCAACCGCCAACAGTATAGCCAACCTGACGTTTTCTCCGTGGAACAACAGGTCCCTCTATTGATTTAGATGTTCTCCCCGATCTAAAGTGGTAGTCGGACGAAACTGTCAGGAATAATGGTAATAACTGTCTACAGATCTAGACAGTAATCGTTCACGTGGTTTCAGGCGATTAACCCTTTGCAATTCCGTTTCATTGTATTGTGTACCACGTTTGTCGATGATTGCGTACGCTATTGAGGATCTGGGTAATCGATTTATCAGTTTCCGAGATCTATGGAGAAACAGGTTAGGGTAGTTGTACGTTTTTTGTTGGACAGTTTTGAGACTTACAAGATTTCGAATTTAGAAATTTGCTGTAATTTATCATTTATTTCAGAATTATGAGATTCAGGACCAACAAATTATACATTTGAAAAATTCCAAAATTTCCAATATTCATTTTTCGAGCAAATACATCAGCATCCACCAAAACGTTTCCCATTCCCCGTCCAAGCAATCTAAGGCTGGCGGGCGTTGATTGGGAAGCGTGAAGGCTTCGAGAAATGGTTAGGTGTTTTGCTCAAACCGTCACAAGGATTTACGGCCGGTCGAGCTCTTTAATCTCGAAGGAACCGCCGTACACTTCTCAGTCTTCGACTTCATGAATTCTAGCTGACGTTCGCGCAGGTGATATTGATTTAGACGTTCGTTCCCTTCATTTGATCCAGGAATCGATGAACACACTACCCGTTCACATTAAAAAGTAAAAACAAACATCTTTACACGGATCCTCAATTATTTTGCTATTATACTTTTGAGGATACCGTTATGAGAATATAATATGGATAAGTATCTTCATTGTAGATTGTGTATTCAGCATTCTGACTATAGTCATTGATCACAAAAGTATTTATGCTTCACAAAGACATGTAGTGAATTTGAAATATATCTGAAGTTCAATTTGATGATGGCCCTGTAAGATATCCCAGAAGGATTAATTAAAATCTGAATGATCCCCAATGAGAGATCACCTGCTGATGGAGACTCCACTTGTCCTGTAGACAAGTCTACAGAAATAACGCTGTAACCTTTTGAAACGTTCTGGTGTACCGTAAAATTAATTACGAAAAGCGGTCGCTTTCTTCTCGACGCGCACGCGAATTGGAAATTCCTCGGAGCGTACGGTGCTTGCGGGTCCCTTATCGAGCAGAGGAATCGACGGTAAGGTCCAAGAAGATCCGAGATGTTACGGAGCACGCTTCTTAATAGCGTCGAGAGAGAAAGAGAAGGGTCTCCCAGGCCCCAGCACGTGCTGCACGTCAGATACCGAAGATAGGAAGCGAGTCGTTCACGCCCACAGTTCACACGCCGGACTCGGCAACCCGCCATTAAGACCCTCCTGATTACAGCCGTGCCAGCCGAACCTATACTAAACTAAAACACCGGAGAAATTAGGGTCCGCCGCGAAGAAATTAAGTTCTTTGACATGTCCCGTCCCACCGGAGCTAAACGAAACTCGGCACGGACGTCCACGAGATGCTCCCTTTCGTCTGGTCACGACGGTACCGTTCCGGAAACTCAAGGATTGGACATTGTGGTATTGGCGATAACGTGATTGTCAATTTTGAAATTGGTCCTGAGCAGTTCTATCGACCAATCTGTGGACTGTGTCGTCTACTTGTGGACTGTTGATGACAGAAACTGGTGATGTCCAGATATCCACACACTTATGCCACATCAAGGTTTATAGAGTAAATATAACATGTTCTGGGTCTGAATGCAAATGGTGGGTGGTGAGGTTATTCTTTCACCACTTGTTGCACAGAGAAAACAATGTCTTAAGAATGTCAATGTTTATGAACAATGTTTATCCACATGATGGTCTAGGTTTTATCTGCACCATCATCTTTTGGTAATCTAGTTCATCAGCTGACTACTAACACCTTGTCACTGGTCTATAATATGTGCAGAGAAAGTTAATTTAAATATGAAACATATTTAGTACTGATCTATCTAGTAGAAATTATATTCATCTACCTGTGTAGTTAGCTCTGTATTTATGTGTGTACTTTCTGTACTCAGCTTTTCTTCATATGAATGATACTTCATGAGACTATGAATGGCACTTCTTCATGGTACTATGAACGCTACTTCTTCATACGACTATAAATAATACTTCTTCATGGCAGTATGAATGATACTTCTTCATGGTACTATGTACAGATACTTCCTCATGGTACTATAAATCATACTTCCACATGGTACAAATAATCATTTACATATAATTTCTAGTAACTAATCTAGTAATTAAGTACCGTGTGACAGTTGAAGTAATATGCTAACTAGCAAGATCCATTACTTAAATCTCTAAATTAAATATTTAAATAAATCTCCACAATAGTACCAAATAATCAGTTCACAATATCAGAAAACATTCCTAACATAATGTTCATTCTGTCATCCGGTAAGTAAAAACAGTTACATTTTGTGTCGCAGGTGGCAGCAGTGGCGACGATTCGGACACAGAAAGTGAACCAGGCATCGCGTTGAAGAGAAAACAGCGAAGAAGCAGGACAACATTCACCGGTGAACAACTTGAACAGTTGGAGGCAGCTTTTCATAGGACACAGTATCCCGACGTCTACACCCGAGAAGAATTAGCTCAAAAGTATGCAGAACTTCATTCCCATTTAACAAACATAAATTTCAAGTTATCAACTTTTAGCAAACTCAACAATTTTAATTATCATGCTAAAAAATATTTAGAGAAGATAAATTTAAAATAATTTGATAAACAATGTAAAATTAAAATATTTTTTTACCGAATGATTTCAGGACAAATTTAACGGAGGCCCGAGTGCAAGTGTGGTTCAGTAACAGGCGAGCGAGGCTCCGCAAGCAGCTGAACAGTCAACAGCTGAGCGCTTTCAACACGATGAGCTTGCAATCGTTTCAAACTCAACATTACGGTAGCAGTGCCGAGAGTTATCAAAGTTACGGACAAGCATCGGTGGCTGCGGCGGCGGCAACCACCGCCGGTTATCCTCAACACTACAACTACGGCGAGAATTACTATGCCGCTCAGCAACAATGGCCGAGACCGACCGCGGAGAACTATGGGTAAGTTAGTGTAGCGATGGCTTCTTGTAAGTTGTAATATATATTTTAAAACCTGTATTTGCATAAGGTTAATAATCACTCAATAATAATTAATCACATACTTCATAAATTGTAAAGCACAAATTTACTTAATGTTAATAATTAGCAATAATTGTATGCTTTAGAAACGTAACGTATCGTAGAAAACAAATTGAAAGATCAGAAGGATCATCAGGGTCTGCAAGTTTCACGCGACTCCTGTGTACCCTTTTTTTCACCCGAGACTTTCATCGTTTGCGGTCTGCGTTGTAGCGAATTGGCCTCTGCACTCGGCTTATAACAGCACGCTGCAACAACCGAGCATTTCGCCAACCTGTTATTACGCCACAATGGCTGAATTAATTGTTCGAAACACCCTGCGAGAGCCCATGCCTTCGTACCATCTCGTTCTTTCTCTCGACCACGAAACTCCCTATTTTCTTTTGCTCTCCGTGCTATACTTTCCCCACAGAGTTGCTTCGCCTTCTTTAAACGTCCGGAATAATGTATCTCTACCCTCGGACAACGTGCACTTTGCTTCGACACTGCACCTCGTGGGGGGTCCTTTATCGTCCACAATTTTTATTCGGTTTTTTGGTACTGTTAGTTCACTGTTTTATAACCAATATTGTCACTGTTCTATGACCAATATTCTCAGTGTTTTATAATCTACAAAAAACACTCTCTAAAAACTCTCTAATTTACCTAACCAAACCTGACCACTCTAACATAACCAATCCTACCCATACATCCTAGCCATCCCAACCAAACCAAATCTAACCCATCCTAACATCCTATCTAACCTACCCAAACCTAACCAATCTAACCTTGACCTAACCAAAAAGAAAATAACACAACGTAATAACCCAGGAAAAAAAGCTGTGTGAAATAAAAAATAAGTAATGAGAAAAACCGAAGAGGTTGACAAAGAAATGACAAAGAAGAATAAGGAAAGAAAAAGACGAGGCGAAAGGACCAGCCGAGAGAAAGAGAAAATAAGAAAGAAGAAGAGGACGAACGAATACGGTAAAGCAGCCGAGACCTCACCGACACGTTTTCTGTGTGGTCCTCAATTATGTTGCTTCTTCGGCCCCCGTAATGAAACGCTACCGGCTAATAATCCAACCTGGGTCTTGATCTTCGCCGATGATCCAGCTTTAACCGGGGACTGCTTTGGCCTTTCTTTCACCCCGGAAGAGTCTCGACCTCGAACTGCTTCGGTACCTCCAAGAATTCTTTCCAATCGGGACATTGCCGGGAATGTTTCTCATTTATTTTATCGGCTGTTGAAATGCACGAATTTTATACCGTCGAACGATTCGACAGCTAATATTATAATATCTCTCGAGGTGCCCCGACGTTTTATAGGTACTCTTTTTTTTGGCGGGAGATTCGAATCGATTTATAAGGAGTAAAGGTGGAATCGTGTGTGGATAATTATTTCATTGTCGGTTAATGTTGAAATTTTTATTTTTTTTGAATTGCAAGTTTTGGTATGCCGTACTTCGCAAATGTGAAATATTGGAATTTTGGAAATTCGGGAAATTTGATATTTGGAACTTGTGATTTGGGGAATTTAGAATTAGGGACATTTGGAATTTGGGGAATTCGGAATTTGGGGAATTTGGTGTTTGGGGAATTTGGAATTTGTGAAATTTAGAGTTTGGGGAATTTGGAATTTGTGAAATTTGAAATTTTTGGTATTTAGAATTTGGAATTTTACAAATTTGAAATTTTTGTTGTAAACATTATTTGTCAAATATATAATAAACATCCATATATTACCAATCTGAAAATTTTCTTTAAATCCACATATTATTATACACTTAGATATAATTATTTCACTAACTTATCCATCTTCATTTGAAGCTTAACATAACTATCACAATATAAATTTTACATATCACAAATCCCATTAAATTGCAAAGACATCAACAAATCCAATAAATCACAATTAAAACAGCACCACAATAGCATTCTCGAGATGCATCACCTAGAACCATCATCCTAGGCAGGGCTGTATCAATATACAAACTAAAAGGCGCTGTAACCGTGGGCCTCTTTTACACTTTTCATTCATATAATAAATATTACATTAATATTAAAAATTAAATATTTTAATATTTAGTAGTTAAGTACAAAATATAGCACATTGGTAGCACTATAATTAGTAGTGAAACATAGGATATTAGTAATATTATAAATAATGATAAATTTTAATACATTATTAATACTAAAATTTCAACAAAATTATAGTGCTATAGTAATACTATAACTCCAAGTAAATTACAATACATTACAAATATACAGTAATATATAACATAAAAATTAATAGTAACAAAAATTGACTACTATCACTCCACTATTCAACCAAGTCTCGCATATCCTTTTTTACCCCGGGCCCCGGATAGTCTCAGTCCGGCCCTGGTCCGAGCATCCATTAGCTCTATACCCCTCGAATGAAACTGTGCGAACCACCCAAACACAAACTGCGATTTCAGCGCCGCTCGATTAACAAATGGTCCATTCGTTCGGAGATTCGCGAGAATTCATTAACGCTTCCATAGAAATGGCTATGATTTGTAGTCGAGGCAAGATAGATTCGAGGACAGTCGATAAATCCCGAAGCTTCCGCCAGCGTTCCGTTGTGTTACTCATTTTTTTGTTGTTGCTCGTTCGACGGAATTAAGGACGAGAAGGAAAAAGGAGCGTAAGGGAACGAAATGGTTTCAGGATCGGCACGCTTTAGGGTCCTTAACCGTGCTGCTGCGAAATGGTCAAAAGGACCGCTACTCCGTTTTGAAATCGGTTGTTGGCAGCCCTGACACGCCCTAAATGATACGTAAACGTTCGCCGCGTATGCGCAGCTTTCCTGCGTGGTATCGGCTTGCAAACGAGCAGCCGAGCTTTGATTGCACGCTGAAACAAGAGAGAATCGGCCGGCGGTTACTTTGAGAACGCGGCATAAGGGGAAAGGGAATTTCATCGCGGAGGTTATGCGAGAGGCTAAAACTGCGCCGCGTTAATATTTCTGATACGGTCGCCGGCAGCTCGACGACCTGCTTTACATTCGGTGTAAAACTCGCATAAATTCGTGGCTTTCTACGACGAGGTTTTTATCGCGTTGGACCGAGTCGATTTGCACTAGGCCTGGAAAAATTTCTACGAATAATTTTATATTTGAATACTGATATACTGAAGGATATATTTGGATAGTTTGGAATATTTTAATACGTCACAATGTTAGAGTAGGTCGATAATGGAATAGTACAGAATATTGGAATGCTTCAGATTTGAATACTTTGGATTATTTAATGTCATTTTTATTATAAAATTCAATTGTAATTTTTGTCATGTTTGTTGTAATGTTCCATTAAAGTTTCCATGATACTATTCAATATAATATTTCATTACAATTTTCATTATTATATACATTATAATATTCCATTATAATTTTCATTATGTTCATTGTACTATTTGACTGTAATTTTCATTACAACATTTATTATAATATTGATTAGACTTTTCATTATAACATTTTTTATAATATTCATTATAATTGCTACTATAACATTCATCATGATATTCATTATAATTTTCATTATAATCTTCATTGTAACATTTCACTATAAATTTCATTATAAATTTCATTATAATTATTTCACAATAATTTTCATTATAATCTTCATTGTAACAGTTCACCATAATTTTCACTATAAATTTCATAATAATATTTCACTATAATTTTCACTATCAACTTCAGTACATTTGAAATAATTCATTTTCCCTACACAATATCAAGTGTCCCTAATTTCTCTGTTGTAGACTATTCAACGCATCCCATTACGGTAGCAGTAACCTAGCATCAAACTTGGCCAGCAGCAACTTAAATCTGGGCACCCTAGGCGGTAGTGTGAGCCCCACAGCGTCGAACATGAGCGCGTGTATGGTGCAGGGTGCATCTTCAGGGGTGCCAGCCCCATCAGGGATGACCCATCACGTGACACCACATAGTCCAAGCGAGGCAAAGAGTGGCTACCCCTATCTCGGTGCCATTGAATCCCAGGTCTGCGGTAGAGTTCATTGAACTCTATTTTGCAATCAAAATGGCGGAGCTGAAAATAAAATGGCGGACATCAGTAAAGTACTCTGTACAATTATTGCATACAGTTGTATTGCTTGAATTCTGATAAATTATCAGAATATTTTGTGAAGGTATTCAACTGAAGAGTACTTCAGAGTAATTAATTAGGAAATGCAATTTTTTTATGCTTTATTGACAGATGTTATACTTGTATATGGTTGCATATACAGGTATTATTTTTTGTTCATTCAAAAATTAACATACTGAAAAATAGGTCAAGTATTTTATTAAAAATGTAATTTTTTGTTAAAAAAAGGTCAATAAGGCATCGAAAATAATTGCACATGTGTATGAATAGAAAAATTTCATGAAATTAGTAGATATGCAATTCTCTTTTTATAAAAAATTTTAGAGATGCCTTCATGGTAAGGAGAAATTAAATAATCGTTATTGCAACGGTTTAACCTACAGCATTGTACGTGCATTTGTATTATATTTCAACATTGTTTTATATGTTATTGTATATTTGTATTATATTTGAAGTCCTGTTGGCGCTCCATTATTTTTCACTGCTAATTTACATTTATTTTTGCTATTCTGCATATATTTCATAACAGGACTTCAATATATTTCTGAAAAGTTAGTATTGAATAGTTTTTTCGAAGGATGTAGATAAATATACTTAGGAACTCGCTCTCTTTTGAACTCTAAAGTATAATCGTAATTTTATTGCATTGCAAATATGTAAATAGAGATTATGTTGCTATGATGAACGCTTATTTTTCGTAGAAACTTGTATTAATGGATCTATTATTATTAAAATTACGTTACCTTTGATAAAAAAACTCTTTGAAAAATAATTACTTTTTTTTTTAATAAATATATTTATTAAAGATTAATAAACAGTGAGAATTTTTGGAATTTTTTAAATAATCAAAAATTGTAATTATGATTCTAAAAATATCACCTTTAAAAAAAACTGTAATTATGATTTTAAAGATTCCACCTTTAAAAAAATTGAAATTACATAAATAAACCGGAAATATTCATAGTGCTTAATAAAATCTTGTGCCTTAAGTTTTGTAAATAGAACGTAAACGTTTAGTAATACAATTGTTAATAATTCAACGATGGTTTTTATATTATAAATAAGCAACTTTCACTTAAATCATAAAAAAAAATAACTGCCATGTTGTATTTAGCAGCTTTCATTAAAGTTTCTCATTTTGTATATATCGCCTGTATTTAAGAGAAATTAAGTCTTTTAAAATAAAATACTTTAGATTTTTAGAATATTGGGAATAATTGTTTAGTACAGTAGAATACAACATTTATAGCTTTATCGTCCAGTAAATTATTAAAACTTGTCATAAATATCCACACTTATACCACTCAACTTATGTATAATAGTACATATGTACTATCTTATGTAATTTAAAAGATTGTGAATATTATAGATTTTAAGATAATAATTGTAATTTAAACGAAGCTGTTTTATGTAAATTAACCCTTTGCACCTCAATAGTAATTTTAATTATTTAAAAATTTATATACAAATTTAAAAATCTTGCATAGGGAGAGAAATAAAAAATATTTCATACTGTTCATAAAATATATATTATGTGCTTGAAAAAGGGTGCAAAGGGTTAATATCGCATACCTTGTTTCAACTAATTACAGCTTTGATTAAATATGTATATAATATATATTGTGTATTTAAGAGAAGGGAACGATGAATGGGTTTTATGAGATGAAGGAGAAAATTGTTTATGACGAAAGAAAGCCACAATCTCGTCGATTTGATTATTATTGATTGGCCAGTGAATGGAAATTGTTGTGTACAAAGACGAGTTTATCCGACGCACGTAATATTCTTGTAAGTCATTAAGTACATAAGATCAATTTGTATATTCATTGTTATGGAATAAAGAACATTTAAATAAATGCGTTTTATTCAGCTTTGGAAATTTTTATCTGAGTTCCTTTCAACACTTCCAAATTTACAATTTCTGTATTGCCACATGATCAAATTCTAGAATTCTCAAATGTTTAAGTCTCCAAATTCCTAAATTCCTAAATTCCCAAATCCCTAAACCCCAAATCACCAGATTTCCAAATTCTCCAATTACCAAATTTCCAATCTTCCAAATCCCTAAATCCTCATATCCCCAGGTTCCAAATTACTACTAAACTATTACTACCTAACCTATTAAACCTAAAAACGTATCCCCCCTTAAGACCCCTCTCAACAATAGACAAAATCCTTTTTCCCATCGCCATTTTCCCCATACAATCCTAATTCTTGATACACAAATCCAAGGCAATATACAAATCCACGCAACACGCCTCTTCGTTTGGCCACGGACATAAATAAATAGGTGGGGCCATTAAATTACGTTAGAATGTTCCCGATTGCTCCCTATTCGGCCCGCAGAAGGACACTCGGATGATCAACATCGTCGCAGAGACACTAGAGTTTCGGCAAACGAAGACACTTCTGTCCGCAGAAGGCGAGCCGACAATCGGCGACGTGCAGCGACAACGAGCAATCAGCCTGCCGTATATCTGTTGCTGCTGTCGCCACGCATTTGTGACCCATTGTGCCGTCGAAGTAGGTGGTCGGTCTTCCCTCTTTCTGCCACCCTGCCACAAAGCAATACCCTCGGCTCAAACTATTCCGTTCTTTTGACTTTCGACCTGTTCGACGATACGCCGCCTCTATATAATCCTGTCGATGCTTCTGGATAGTCATTTTACTTGCGTTTTTCTTTCTTTCGTTCTATATTCTGTTTACACTTGGATTGTTCATATATTGTTATATACCCATGTATTCATATACGCTATACTGTTATATACTCTTGTATTTATACATATATGCACTACGTACTCTGTTGTGTACTCATGTACTCGCGCATGCGCAATATATGCTCTTGTATTCATACGCACACTCTATACAAATCTTAACCTCACTGTTTAACCTCGGACGAACTAGATTTTTTATTTTTTCTTTACCGCTAATTCTTAATGTGCGCAATAGTCAAACGTACATAATCGTGCGCAGTAATTACACTCTATTTTAATGTATTCATTGTAGGAATTTTACTGCGCATATTTACAACTTTCCGTTATCTACTGCGCATGTCGATTCGCGCAGTGTAGGTCGTAATTTTTTTACAGACGTAGTAATGATTATAAATGTTCTTGAAATTGACGGTGATTTTCAAACAGGTTCACTGTGTAAATTAGTGTTTTAACTGATGTATATTAATCTTAACTAATTAAATTTACAAAAATAAAATTGCAAAATATAGAATCTACCAATAATCTTTCACAGACTCACCTTCAAACATTTTCAGACCCCACATATCGTTTCCTCCCCAATTGTGATTCGCCATTGAACGATCCCCGCCCCGTACTCCATCCCCTTTGGGTGTGCTATGGGGTTGCTTCGACGGCGGCTCCTTTGTACCCCTTAGTTCACATCCCCATTTGCAATCGTGCTGAACGGTCGCTTTTTCGACCAATCTGTTGCTCCAAAATTCTTCTATATGTATTTATACCTTGACCATAATGCGGTAGGTCAAGGGCGGGGGAAAAACTTTGAAATCTGGACCCATTTTTAATCGACCGTGAGAATTCAAAAATGGAAATTATTCAACTCAAACTTTACGATCGTTCTTGTAGTATTTTATTTTGTATTATTTGATTATTTTATTTTAGCATATTCTATAGAATTATTTTATAAAAGTATTTTAACCTAGCCCATAGAACAAATTATTGTCCATACATGTGCACTTACGTTACATGTCATGTACATACAAATATCAGAATGTAAAATTAAATTACAAACTACATTATTCGTATCAATCTTATATTCATCATAACCTGTAATACGTCGTTTATAATATAAATCGTGACCAAGTAAATCAACAAAAGTAAAACAATTTATTTCTCAAAAAAAAAAAACTGACTTGCTCGTGCAGATTGAACACCGTTGCAGAAATTACTTTCGCACTCTGTACGATCGTAAATATAACCGAACGGACGTTTTACATTTATCATTTGATCGTTTTGTCCGCGAACCACTTCCTTCGCCGCGAGTTCCCAGAAAGATCGTAATTTTCATAAGAAGCGTTATTTATTTGCCGCCGCTGAGTTTTTCGACGTTGGTAACCAGGACAGATGTATCGGCAACGGCAAAGCTGATAGGTGTGACGACCTCCCAGGCTTAAGCCGCACCCTCACGAAAGAAAACTAGGGGCGGCGTCAATCCTCGATCGCATGCGTCCTACGTTTCACTGCGACGCATTTTGTGTTTCGTTCCGAAAAATCTTTACGCACTTTTTCGCGAAAATTTCAATTCATATTTCATTCTTAGCAGATAACCTTTCGCACGGCAGTAACGTATTGTTCCAGAAGTTTTAATACGAAGCGGAATTTTACAAGAACTTACTTGGTTAACTTTGTTGCGTAGTTAGTTGAGATTAACCTGGTTACCTGGATCACTTGGTTACTTGATTCACTTGATTACCTGGATCACTTGGTTCACTTTTTTCACTTGATAAACTACTTGGTATGTTACGATATTATGTATATTATTATACAACTTGGAATGTTACAGTAACTAACGATTGACACGTTTTCGCGCGCTTTTCGCAGATCGACGCCACGCAAGGAGTACGTTTGACAAAACAGTCACGCACGGTTACCAACAAAATCACGCATCGCGTATTGTCATAAACCATTAAAACAATAGATTGTACACTGCATCTTCAGAAACAACACAATGAAGGTGAAAAGTGAGAAGAATTCTTTTAAAGTTGTTTTTTCTCTATTATTAACTACCAATATTGTCTGTTTCGCTGTGTTTCTCACATGTATAATGTTATAGATTTAGGTAAAAAATACTTACTCAAACTTTTTATGTTAAATCAGATAATTACCTTTCGAGTACAAAGAATTAATCCTACGTTGCATTCATGTGTAAAAAGTCTATGAAATTCTTGTCTTCTGGCAAGTTTAAGTAAGCATATTTGTTTTATGGGATTATTAAAAATATTTGTATGCAATTATAATTTTTTATTTGACTTTATTATGTATTTGGAAATTAGTTATATTATATGACATCTTTTATGCATTGTATTTATCTATTGTATTTTACACATATAATTATATGTATTGTATTTATATAATCTTTCTTTTAATTTTGTACACTCACTATATTGAAAGTTTGTAATGTTTATCTGATGTTTGTTAAACAAATTTGTACACTATTTTGACTGTCATCATATTTGTTATATAGCAATAAATGTATATAATTTAAGAACTCAAATATTCAAGACAATAAAATCAGACTTTCAAATTTCTAAATGTCCATACATAAAAGTCTGTAAGCCTCAACTTTTCAAATTAAAAAATGTTCAAATTTAAAAAAGTAATAAAATCTTTTAGTCATAAAAATCTGAATAAATATGCAAATGAACAAGCTTTAAGTTTCTCCAAAATCGCAGTCGCAAGCTGCTCATATTCCGAGGGGGTTAATTCACGCATCCGCCATTCGTCGGCCATTCCTCAATTTTTTCAGCATCGACAACTCGTATAGGAGTGGTGTGCCCGTCATTCATTGAGAAAAAGGCAGGGCACAAATCATCGTCGGCATAAACGTACATGGAAACGGGTCGAACGAAAAACACACAAAACCAGTTCACGCGGTTCTGTATGGCTGTTCCCCCTTAATGTGCAGCTCCCTATGGGACCCGTGCTGGATCCTCGACGACCAATGGGGTTGGCCGCGATACTTCGAACAATGGTACGGTCGAATAGATTAATCAAACTTAACCGAGCCAATGAAAACCGTGCAAATCTCGCGTGGGGGATGCATAGTTTGCGTACGGTAGGCCGTTGCAACTGGCTCGGGACAAACCGAGAGAGAAAGGCTATGGGGAGAGGCTATGGGAACTCGTGGTGTTGCGAATTTAACGACGCTTAACGATGTCGCGCCGTTCGTTCGATCATTTGATTGTTCGAATCGTTTCTATCGCTAGACGAGATTTCGAAAGAGGTTTTCAAGAACATTATTGTCATGGGGGGTACCGAGGACATGGGGGTATGTGGAATAGCGCGAGGAATTTGTGTACCTGCATGTGTGTTATATACAAATGACACACTGTGTGCGTCACATACACATGACGCACCTGGTGCGTCACATATAAGTACATGTGCGTCACATATATATGACGCACCAGGTGCGTCACATATAAGTAACATCATGTGCGTCATATACACATGACGCATCTGGTGCGTCACATATAAGTAACACATGTGCGTCATATAACTAGTACATACAAAAATGATCAAACACCCTCGACATTGCTTAAAATGTAAAATCTGTAGAAGAAGAAGTTTGTAAGTAGAAAAAGTGAAGCGAATGACATTTCGTATTCACTTTATATTCGAAAAACAGCTGAACCCAGTAGACAATAAGATGTAGGAGAGCATCGATCAGGGAAATCGAACGAGGCTGATCAGAAGAGGCATCCGGATGCTCGGAACAACGCCGTTGGTCTACGGGGGTCCTGGTTAGGGCAACGGGTACCTACATGCGCGGATCCGCTGGCAAAAGATCCACAAACGCGGCGTGATGCGCGTCTAATCAGCGCGGCGTAGCCAGCTGCTGTGCGGCTCGACCGGCATCAAGCTCGGTTCATTCATCAAGACCCTGGTTACAGCCTGCAACACCACCCGAAAAATCCCTTTTCTTGCCGCCAATACTGCACCCCTAGTTCCCCTTCGTCGCAACTAGCCGTTAAAACGAATATACCGAGCGTGTACCGCACGTATCATTGATAAGAGATGCGATGACTATGTGGACGGTGGGTCATATTATATAAGTTACCTCGATTATCCCGTCAATATTAGGATACTCCAACAGATTATCTACTATAGAGTTTCTCAATTCAATTCCTATATTAGTTATTGTTTCGGTAGCAGACTTATTTGAGTCCATGTGAATTTAGGTGGATAAGGACATTTCTGCAAGGATTTTTAATTTATAGGTGATCTGTGAATTATGTCGATGAATCTTTAAGTTTAGTAAGTTGATACAGAAGCTTGGGACTAACATCAGGTTATATGGGTGAAGTTTGAAATTATAGATAGTACATTTCACTGAATATTCCTTTGTGCAAAATGCGTTCTATGTACCGCCATCTTGTTTGCACGAAGAAAGCTAATAAACTTCCTACAACGACCCCAAAAAATTTCAATTCCTGCAACCTCTCGATTTCCAACATAAGACCTTAAATTTGAAAAGAAATTATCTAGAAAACAGGTGTGCAGGATAAATGGCGCGATAATCAGCGTAGAAGAGTTGGCACGGTATAAAAAGGCGGTTCGACGTGGCCAATCTAATTTCGCGTGAAGTTTCGATCGGCACCGAATAATTGACCTAATCAAATTCTCCACTGGCGGTAGTAGACGAAAAGCGTAGAGGCAACAGCACGGTAAGTAAGCATGTCATCACGCGTTATGCACTTAGTTCTGCCCAAAACACTTCCCGGACCCCTCGTCTTTACCCGCGGACGGATATTTTGCTCGCTTGTCGAAACTAGACTTAGACCCTCGCTTCTTTGATCATGTCTCTAACGATTCAATCTGACACCTTTGTATCGTCATATCAGACACTGGTGGTAAAAGTTATAAATTCACTTCACGTTTTACGCTTCCATAGATTTTTAGAATTGGAAGGTGTGGATATTTGAGGATTTGGGGAGTTAGATATTTGGAGATTTTGAGATTAGGGATTTGAGGATTTGGTAGATTTGGGAATTCAGGATTAAGAGATTTGGAATTTTAGGTATTTCAGGATGTAGGGATTTGGGAACCTGAGAAGTGGGGAATTTAGCAATTTGGAGATATAGAGATTTGAGGATGTAGGGACTTAAGGATGTAGAGATATGGGGCTGTAGGAATTTGGGAACCTGGAAATTTGGGGATGTAGAGATTTGGAAATGTAAGGATGTGGGGATTTAGCAATTTGGGGGTATGGCCATTTGTAGATATGCTGGGGTATGACTACTTAAGAACGTATGGATTTGTAAATGTAGGAATTTGCGAATTTTCAAAAGAAAATGGTTTCTTGCTTTCTTTTTCAAACAGAATACAGGTAACGCAAAAATTCGACTACCTCCTAGCAAGGTTACTAGCATAGTAGACCCTAATGTAGCGTTCTTAACAAAGTACCAAAGTCCACGTGTTCGAAACTCCATCCACACAGAAAAACTGAAGAATCTTCCGAACGAAAAGCAAATTCGTAACGAAAGCGTGACAGTCGAAAATTCAAGGTAAGGTTAGAGTCAAAGTGTCATCTCTCTTGTCGGCATGTAGCTGGTAGAAAATATGATTTAAGCGTAGCAGGGGTTGAAAAGAGAGAGGGTCGCTTTTCATCCCTTAACGAAGCTCGAAAGTTGGCAGCCGAACGAAATGCATATGGGGACAGCGAGGAAGAATACGCGAGGAAAAAATGCGTGGAAGGGTCCGTGGATAAACGGGGACACGGTAACACATCAAACGTTTGTTGCTTTAGTTAAGCTAGTTAAGACGGTCCACTGGGATTAGTTTCGTTTGGTTACGACGATGATATAGACGTGGACACGGGGATTCGACGTTACCCGTTCGGCCAGTCAGCCAAATCAATTGGTTTGATTCGCTTGTTTTTACCGTTCCTTTTTGAACTTCGACTCGGAACGGGTTTTGGCGGGTTTGTCCATTTTCATGCAATTACTGGAGGGTGCAAATAACGTTTTAACGCGTTTGACCTGTCGTCGATGCGTGTGGTCGAAAGGATCTGAGGTACATAAACTCCGAGTCTTTAATATAAATAAAAACTCCAAGACATCACGAAATTACTTTCGCATGATAGCGACCTCTGTCACCACAAGGTATACAATTTCGACAGCAATCGCGGATAATCCGCGAGCTTCTCGAAAGAATTCTTTCGAGGGATTGTAACCCTGCTGGCCTAGTACCCTTAAGCTGGCTCCGCCCACTTTGTGTTTTCGCACGATTCCACGGGGTGCCTTTAGCCCGAAATCCCCCTAAACTCGCTGGTCCGAAATCCGCTAGGACAAATCCACAAACGCGACAATATTTTTCGGAGGATTTCACACGGCATGATCGCGACTGAAAATCTCGCTTTAAGTGGATTTGCCTGTCAACCGGAAGAAGTTTGCAAAACTCAGAGGTTGACTTTTAAAGACCATAAGAGGTTGAACACCAACTTATCCTACTAAACCTACTGCCATCATTTTCTGAGAACTTTGGATTTTGGTTTGCCAACACCATGACAAAAAACATACCTTAATGGGACAATAAATGATAAGCGTTTAACGAATGTCGGTAACGCGAATCGTGGCATCGAAAGAATTCCATCAACGTCTAATTAAATTTCGAATGAGCCTTTCGGGCTAAATAAAATTTACAATATTCACTGAAAATCCCGTTTTCCGACGGTCCGAAATATCCCAGAAAGGGGTATCCGTTTACACGGAAAATCAAGGTGACATCCGAGAGATAGACGGTCGAGAGAAAAAAAAGAAGACGGTGCACAACGAGAGATTATACGAGCGACCTGTGGCTACGGCTTAACCACGAAGAAGAGATCATCGTGAAGAGGACCCCCCAGCAAGATAATGCGTCCTCTCAGACTTAACCTCGTCTTAGCCGCTGGATAAGCCGCGAAGCTGACACTAACCCCGTTAACCGTTAATTCCGTGGCCACTGACTTTTTAAAACGTTGTTTATTTACCGTTCAGGTTGCGCCAGGAGTCAGCGGTTAAAGATGACCCTTCCTTCTTAGGCGATGAAGCTTGCAGATCATCCATGCTGTCGGCCATTTTGTTTAGTTTGCCAATTGAGACACTTGTTGAAAACGATCTGTTATTATATACAAGAGTACTACTATTCGAGTGTTATTTTAGGACGAATTCGTAGTTCAACCGAGTTTACAACCCTCGATGTTATAAAACCAAGAAAAACAACCCTTATAAACATATCTTTGCTACAGGTGTACTTCTTTTTAATAGCATTTTTACTGCTGCATTGTAGGTTGTAGTTCAGTTCTTTTGCTATAGTTCATGCATTTTAGATTATAGTTTGGTTTTCTTGTCAGAGTTTATTCATTTCTGGTTATAGTTTTGTTATCTTGCTACAGTTTACACATTTTATGTCATAGTTCCTCCTGCTACAACGAAGAATTATAGACTTTTCCATAGAGCAAAAAAAGAACGAAGGAAGTGACTCGTGCCCCCGATATTTTTTCCCGAAAGGCAAGCTTCGATCCTTTATGTACACGAGCCAAGTCGCGCTCTTTGATTGTGGACCGTGGAAAAAGCTAAAAAGGATCCTTCGATGCCAAGGCGAGTCTCGTGTTTCGTCACAGTCCGCTTGCTTCGTGAGCGCGCGGATTGGATTCGGCCCGGTGTCGCTTGCTCTCGCGACTTCCTACCATTTACCCGATTATTCGCCGTGTCCTCCTTCGTTTTCGTGTCCCGGCCACGATATTTCTCGTGATTTCACTCGACGACCCGCCAGCTGCCCGAGACGTCCGTTGCGAATCCATAGAGCCGAGAAAATCGGGGAACGCTCCTGAAGAGACCACCTTCCTTCTGGGAGTTCCTTCCTCTCGGATGATCGAGGACCATTTTATCCAGGATACAGACGATCACGGAATATCTCACGAGCACTCTGGGGAACGCTTCTACACTTCATCCGGGCTTATGACTCTCTCAAAAATTACAAGGCTTAAGAAAGTTCAAATTGATCATCTGTTTCGGTAATGCACTGTGCAGTTAGATTTGAAGAAGTCTGGTTTGTCAAGTTTGAACTGCATGTTTGATGCATGGTTTGATGTTTGAACTGCATGATGTGATGATGTTTGATGTTTGATGCATGATGTGATGATGTGATGATGTGATCATGTTTGATGTTTGATGCATGATGTAATGATGTGATGATGTTTAATGTTTGATGCATGATGTTTGATGTTTGTTGCATGACGTGATGATGTTTGAACTGCATTCCCACCTGAAAGTATCACATATGTTCAAGTACAAGTACACGAATAAATTCTTCAGTGAATTGTCCTGGAGGATAATTTAGAATTTCCCAGAACGAACAGTTCACTGAAGAACATTTAACGCAAGATTCTTCAGTATCACACTGCAAACGTGAATCTTCCTCAAAATGACCGATTAACGCAGATCACACAAATGTTATCAAGATAAGAATTCTCGAGGCCTAAGATCGTTATCGCGTTGAGACGTCCATTCCGCAGGTATTCGGTAAAGGGTATCATAGGGAGAGAGTTCTCCGTAGCGTGCAAAGAGAAGAGAAAGACAAAGAATGACGAGGAAGAAACGAAGGATGGTAGAAGAAACTTCTCGACGAGCCTGAGGCCTCGCAATTTTTCAGTGGGATTTATTAGAGCATCATTCTAAGGCTTTACGACCCACCTGGCCAGAGCGTTCGTCCCCTTCCACCTTGCCACTTCCAGCGTGCTCCATCTTCCTCGACAACTCTCATCTCGCGTTCTCAGGACGTGGAGAGAGCAAGAGGAGGATAGAGGAAGGGTTCACGAAGAGGAGGGCAGCTCAGCTAATTATTTTATTCTCACGCCGGACCGTCAGAGTGCGCGTGCCTTTCATTAGACTTCCTCCGGCCATTCCAACCCTACTCTCTCCGACAACCATCGTTTAGCGGATTACTTCGTTTCGGTGCATACGACACCCTTTACGTTGCCCTCGGGCAACCTCGATTTCCGATCCTGAGTGCTGTCCAATATTCTGCGCATTCTTTTCCGATGCATGCTCTTACAAGCCATGCGTACATTTTACAGTCAAACTTCAAACTTCACGGTCAGACTTCACCACAGTATCCTGAAAATAATAATCTTTTAACTGAACTGTTGGTTTATTTTGACAAATATGGATCAAAAACTGTCCTTACCTCTTATTGTCCTTCAGTTCTCAATAAGGTTTTTATATTAATCTGGAATGACCGCACGTATGCAACGAGATTATAGCTTACTGAGTACTTGAAAGCACAAAAACGAGACTGCTTTATGCGTCAGCCTTCGCAATAACACCAGCAGACAGATGCGGCAGCAGTGATGGAGGTCGAAATGGTGCTCAAAGTGGCTCGTTTCTTTCTCGGTAGCCGTATCTTGCATGTAAATTTGTAATACTCAATAAGTATCGGCTCTGCGAGATGTAAGATATGTGACGACCCTTGACATCATACGTTCCCTATTTGAAACAGGAATTCCGACGAAACTACGAACGTGCCTCTTTCAAGATTAATATCTGCCTTTCGATTGATATACGGATTGTACTTCACGCGAGGACTTTGATGTGTTCGTAAATTCTTTCGGTAAAAGTAGAATGGTTCTTCATATTTTAGGGGGTTTGGTTTAACAGTTTTAGTGGCAGATTTATAAGAAAACAATTCTGCAAACTTTAATGGGTTGTAGATTTTTAAATAGTGCACTTAACATAATAAAAATAATAAAAGCAACAGTCAGTCACACAGATGTCCCAAAACGAGTCTCATCCGCAAGAATTAAACCGTGTTTCCGAAAATGCATCCTCCGAGAGGAAACGGTCGAAAGCTATAATCCGTTACGTCACATAATTTACATAAAATTAGTCGATAAGTTCTCACCAGCAAGGTGGCCGTATACCAGACACGCCGGCACCTTTGAAGGAATTAGCCTTATTGGCCACAAAATTGGAACAGAGGACCCTCTGACCTCGCGCAGCCCATAAGGACCCACGGGGCCCATAAGGCCTCTTTTGGTGCTTCGTTTTACGTAGAACAGCTTCAACTATACTCGTAACAGTATAGTCGCTTCTGCAACATTTCGCGTTCTATAGATCGCGAACGTGCATCAAAAATGACCCCACACGTGGATTGTTTCGCTCTTTTTATTCCCTCGTTCGGGCAATCTCTTCTTCTCTGTTTTTCGCTGCTGTACCGGTGTTGGGACTCGTTTGTTTCTTTCTTTGTTACTCTTTGAGGACACCCGCTGTGGTTTGAACGTCGAGGTTGGCAAGTTTGGGACCTTTTTGGAGTTTTGAGAGTTTGAGATATTAGAGTTTTGAGACATTAGAATTTTGAACATAAAGATATTGCGATATCAGAATTTTATTAAATTTTGAGACTTCAGGACTGTACATTAATCTTGTTAAGTATGTAGTACAATTGCTTTTAATTTATACTACAATAATAAATAACTCCGTATAAAAGAAAAGAACATGGTAGTGGAAACGCTTATTGTCCATTCCTTTTCAATAAATTCTCCATTTACATTGATATGTACATATATTATGTCTTCCTCTCATTTAATTAACAAATCTGACATTATATCATCCTTTATAGAACTCTTTCATCATCGACATCTCTTTTGACATACGAAATCAACATGACATGCATGTTGTCGTCAAAGTACGGTTTCTATCGACAACGACAATATGGCGGTGCAGTATTACCGGTGTGTCCCCGGATTTTCGAATGGGCCGTTTCGCCTGCCGCAAGTTATTTAAATAAAACCCTTTGTCGGCTGACTGGAGTCCATTACCGAAGTACTTTTATAGCCACGCGTGTACGCCGATATGCCGGATTACCGTTTCCTTTTCTAACTCTTTTTACAACCTTTTGCACCTCTCACTTTGACCCCAACACTAACCTGCCTGTACGCGTGCTTCACTCGTCGTTAGAACGATAATTCATTTCTGCCGTTGTTATACGATCAAATTCACGTTCTACCATTTTCGAATACTAACTTTATTTTTGTTTTAAATTACCAAGCAAATGAACAAATAATTCAACATAATAAGTCTAGTACTTTTATAAGTTAGGTTTCTAATATACTTTCAGTGTTGCCTGAAGAATTGTTAGAATAGTATTTTTTAATACAAACAACAGTTCCCTCAATTTTGCTACTTTAAAATAATTTAAATTTAAATTTGTGACTCTTGCATAGCCACAAATTAGCATTATATTATATCTCTTCTAATCATTATTAATCTTCATCTCAGTTATCTTCATTTTCTTCATAAATAGACTTCCTCCTCTTTCAATTATTATTCCCTCACAATTTTCACACAATTGTCCACAACCTGAAAAATAAATACACCAGCTAATTCATGTCACAAACGCCCAAACATGACTCATCAAATCAATAAAAATTTAACCTCGAACTTTATTCCAAATATTCTAAGCGACTCCTTCGAAAGAGACTTTCAAACAGTTCGTACACGAAGGCGTTTGTACAAATGTCTATGAATGCTCGTTCGTGGTTACGCGTTCTGGAAAAGACAGGGACCGTGTAATTTACAAAACCACCAACACAATGCGTGTAACGCACAGCAAACAGAGGATTTTGCATAATTCTCTAGTGGCGTTTTCAGGAACCACAGCTCTTCAGGAGTCTTCGTGACGAGTCAAATGCCGGGTGGTCGAGTTCTGACGGTGTCCCAGTTCCAAAGTTATGCAAAGAGCTCATTCATTCGGTCAATATGGCAATCAGGAAGATATTTCGGTCATTTGGTAGTCTAACGAGGCTGAGAAAATTGTAAACGGGACGCAGCACGAACGGCTATTCAAATTGACAGCCTCCCCTCGTTCCAGAAATTGTCCTAAACCTGAAATTCGAAAACAAGTTCACGCTTTCTAAGGATCGCATGCATTCTGAATGCGTTGGCCTGTCACGTGGGTCATTGTTGACCAACGATGTTTATCAGAAACTTTTCGGTGAATATAGAATATTTGGTGAATTAGAAATCGAATGATTCATGTTGAATTGTAGGGAATTTTGAATATTTTTAAGGTTGTAGGTACAGAACGTCAACATTTTTTTAATTCCACATTCCCAAATCTATAAATTAATAAATTCAGAATTCTGATGATTCTGCACGAGTAAATTACTAAATATTCAAATTTCCAAATTCCCCACTATAAAACTCTCAAACTCCCAGCATCCGAAATTTCAAAATTCCCGCGCACCAAATCCTGCACTAACCAGCCCCGCTAAATTACAAAACTGCTTTCCACTTAATAACCTCAACACTTCTATTTCGCTTCTAACCTCAACTCTAAAAAACATCGCGTTCACGTATCCGCAATTAGCACGTTGAACACACGAGACACGAAACATCAAGTTAGAACGTAGTCAATATTTCACGTAATTCCCATCGCGTTATCCGTGATAATCGTTCGTTGAATCAGCTTTCTTCTCGCCTCGGTTTCGGCTCGAAACGACGACGAAAAGCAGGAAAAAAACGAGCCCCGTCGAAGAAGGGGAATAAAGAAAGGGACGAACCGCTAAGTAGAGCCCTCTGTAAGGCCGCACGAATTTCTATTAAAAGCGGCAATTAGTCTAAGTCTCGATAAATCTTGATGAGTGATACGCCGACATCAGTCTGCTTGTCAAAGACGCCTGTGGCGAGGGCCACACCGATTTCCAACACACATTGTTTCCACGAGCGTTCATCGCTGCTCGAAAATGGGAGAACCTTCGGATTTGTTGGTCCGAGGGACACCGTCGTCCCGAAAAGAAGCGCGTTGTTATGTTAAAACCAGACGAGAAACGCTATGCGTGCGCGGACGTCATTAGAATTTTTCATGCAAACGTTTTACCGACCGATGTGGACCTCCTGAATGCTTCATTGTTGCTTCTATGTTGGCCGGACTGCTACGCTTCTTTTTCTACCGCTTCTTTGATAGACTGTCGACATTTTTTATTTCGGATGCACTCGACGTCTTCACAGGTTAGGATATAGAATTATTCTTTTGTATATTTAAAATTTCCTCACAATGATTTTAAATTAGTTTTTTGGGTTAATGTACGGGTATCAGGATTTCACAAAAGATCAACACAAGTTTTTCCCGGGTATCATTGTAGCATGTGGTTTATTGAAGATGAACTGTTTTTGCAGACAGTGCTGTCAACTCACTCTTACAAGTGGTACCAATGTAACAAAACAAAAACTGTAATAAACAAAATTTATATAGTACTTTCATAAAAAATTTACTTTATTATTTCAGTTAAATTTTATTCTTCCCTTATGAAATTTTTATCATATAAAAGTACGAATTACAAAATTGTTCTTGGAAATAAATCGAATGGGTATTTCACCTTGTAAGAAAGGCAGAAACGCGTTTTTCAGAAAACTCCATCAAACAAGTACACGGTAGGTGGTTACAAATATTGCATTAAGTTACATTGCTAGCTGTGCAGGTAGATTTAGGGCCATGGCGAAGTGTTTGTGGCAACGAAAGACATTTTGCCCGTAGCCCAGATGATGTCGCTCCACGGGGGGCCATGGATCGCATTTGAACAGTGAGAATGTGTTTCAGCAGTTATTACCGGTATCGTAAAATTTTTTCTTAGTATAATTTTATAAAATTAATTTTTCAAAATTACCAAAATTCCAAAATTCCAAAATTACCATATTCCAAATTCTCTCAAATTTTCAATTTCCCCAAAACAATCAAATCCCTTCTTAAACCCACATACTACCAAACCAAATCAACCTTTCAAAACAATTTATCATTCCCATCGTCCACTGCGAATTAATTTAGCCCATAACCTCGAAAACAGTCCCACCCCATTCGATCTGAAATCTCCCGATAAAATTATCCACGCTCGAATCCTTACGAGCGTTTCGAACGCATTTTCTACCTGGCACCTTCGAAACCGAAGAAAGACATTTTAGACTCGAGACAGAAGAAAACGTTTCTGTAAAAATGACTGTCCAGTTTCGTTTCTCGGCGATGAGCAACGACGGGGTGCGACGAAGCGTCACCTGTTACAATAGAGTGCACAAAACCGACTATCGATCCGACGAAATCTGGCTAATCAATTTCTTCCGCGTTATAGCGTGCTACCTGGACCACTCTTTGGTCACAGACCCACGTGACCTTGCTCCTTCAGGATCCAAATCGAAGCAGGACTTTCACCTCCTACGTGGATAAACTGGGGGACTACCGGCACTCGAGACCGCAGTTCATGGTGAATTTACCGGTTCCTAGACAATACCGGGGCAACTTTTAGCTACGGAAACATCGGGCCTCGTTTTGTCTAGCGGAACGTTCGAACTGCACGGAACTAAATCGACTTTGCAACACCTATTTTATCGGGTTAAAGCATCGACTTTCGTTCAGATAAGTGAACAATAGCCAAACGGGGGAGAGAGAAGCTGATACGAGACACACCGGCTTGTGATAATTTATAAATAACATGATTTGAAATTTTTTAGCAATATATATATAGATTTATATATGAAATTATGCTCATTTAATGTTCTTCTCTCTAAATAAATTAAGTGCAAAAATATTAATGATAAGTATAATCATCACTGTGGAGCTTTTTTCGTCAGAGAAAATCATAACCTAGCAACCACCGAAATTGCGTTCCGAAAAATATTTCACATCTTTCGTTGTTTTCAATCGCTTTATCTTCGTTTCTCAGTCGCGTCGATATTATATTCATTTTAACGATGTGAGATGTTACAATAGTTCTATGAATGATTTTTGCAACATTTAATTTGCAATCGTCCCGCAGTTGAACCAATGACAGTTGAGTTAGAAACTAATCGTATTTTATGTTTACCTTGAGGTGACACTTTTTGGCGACCCGAGCGCTCCTTCCCGCCATAATTACGTCATCTACTATAATACGCAATAGCACTTTTTGAACCACCTACATATTTATTTCGCGATATAACTGTTGCCTTCAATGCAATCGATTATGGCTTTTTCACTCTCTAAAAGTTCTCTCCCACGGGGCATTTCACTTTCTAACCTTCACAAACGAATCTTACGTAAAATAAAGCAAGAAGATAACGAATTCATGAAGCTTGATCGACGCCAACATAAAGAGAATACATTAGGTTGGCATATTCATGACACTGCAGACTCCAACGCCATCTGCCGTGATTGAAAATAAATAATCTATATTCATTGTCTATAACATCTGTAGTCATTGCAATATTTATGACGCGCCAAAAGGTTTCCTGTAACCTAGCTGTGTCAGTTTTACATAGTTTGCTTACACAAGACTTAGTATTTAAGGAATGTCAACCGTAATTTGCGAAACTTCAGGTCATTGAAAATACGGTTGGTGTATTTATGCAACGCAGTGTAGCAAGAAAGTGATTTCCAGTGTCCGAAAACGAGGAATATTTACGACCGCCAGTGTCTGAGAGTAAAATCATAATGAACGCATGATGGACCGGTGTAAATTTTTACGAAGGTCTTCCCAGCAAACAGCCAAGTCCGACTGTAAATCTTTCCGCACGGTAGCGAAGCGACCGGGCAGCGGGAGGTCCTGCGGGAGCAACCGTGTGCACGTAATGTCCTCGGCCTTTAAGGACTATGCGACTGCAAGAAAGAAGAACGCTCTCGATGTCTGTAAATATTACAGCAGTCCTTCGACGCTAAGCTTTCCGGAGATTTACGATATGCTGCGATGATTCGTGATAATTGGTTTATGAGAATGAATAACACGCTCTAGGGTTTCCGGCCGTTATTTACAGATGCTGGACGAACGATGGTGAGTTCTTGTATAAAATACCGTAAATACGAGGAAAATTCTAGAACTTGGAAATTGCACAATATGGCGGAACAAGAATTTGACGTTTTCGGAAATACATGTAGATTTTCAAATATAATTTCATGTAATTAAATTTGAAAATTTGATAATATGCGATTAGATAAATTTATTAGTTTGAAGACTGAAATATTTTTATAAATGGGACTAATGTAAATGTGATTAGGTTGCAGTTTTCTAATTTCAGTAATATGGAGATCACTAAATTGTGAAACTGTTAATCTTCAAATCCATAACTCTGCAAATTGTCAAAGTTGTGATGTAAAATATGCAAATTTTCAGATCGTATAAGACTCAAATTTTAGCAATACTTTATTTTCAACACACCTAAGTTTTAAAATTTTTTATTTTATATGTATTAAAATCCTTATATTCTGAAATTCTCAAGTTCAAATTCTCGAATTTGTATTCTCTTGAAATTTCCAAATCTTGAAATTCAAAGATCTCAAAATCTGAAATTCCCAAACTCTCAAAACCCCAATCCCCCAACTCCCAAATGCAAAAATCCCCGCGTCACCGAAACTCCGTCTCACCAAACGAAATCCCCAACCACTAAATTAACCATACCAGCCTGTAAACAAGAACCGCGTTAAACCGTCGTATCCTCAGGTCCAATCAGGTCGAAACCGATCCCCGTTAAGGCATGCAAATAACCAAATTACCAGTATATTTCATTAGTCCGGCTATTTATTCACGCCTCCGATCCGATTTCCGTTCCGGTCGCTGGGTCCGCGGTCCCCGGGTCCCATGGGCCGGCGTGCCCCCCGCAGCACTGTGGGCCCACGTCCAGTGAACGTCTATCGCGGACACCGTGGGCGTTTCCTCCCGATAGACACGCCCACTGGAAAGTGGCGCTTTACCAACCGAACGTACAGGGCGTGGCCATGCAGCAGGGTCCTCTCGGCATCCACCGGTAGTCCCTGTTTCCCGAGGACCCCCTTTTTCGTGTCCCTGTGCGACTCGGCTAGAGGAGGGGACACGAGGGGTCCCGGTGACCCAACCGACACGTTATTGCAGGGATACCCCTCGCAACGAAAGCCACGCGAGCCCCTCGCTTCTTCCTTTTATCCTATCGCGTCCTGTCAAGCGACCATCTCCCTTCCGAGCCAGTTTTTCCCCGTCTTTTCTTTCTTTTTTTTTTCGGGGGTTCCCTCTCGCGCGTGCCCTGCCCCCTACGCGACACACGGGTCCTCCACCTCCGCCGTTTCGTCCAAACAGTCGTTTTGCCTCGGGACATCCGTGCCGGCGTGCCTACTGCGTCCGGCACTCGCGGTTAGTGAAAACAACTAGTTCTGGTGACTTTCCGAAGATAAGCGAACTGCGATACCATGGACGTCACCGGAGGAATGAGACCCATCTTTGGAGGATACCCGTTTCAAGGTCGGTGTTGGATCGTGGTCTTGTTTTCTCTTGACACGGGATGTGCGTTGTTTTACACTTAACCTATTTGCTATCGAGATTCTCAATAGAGGGTTTTTTTAAACACTTGCAATTTTATTGAATAAAATGTGTGTGTTCTTACATTCTAGTTTTCGAAATTATTTGATGTCTAGCTTGTATTTGACATGTAAATTTATAACCTATGTGGTAAAATTATCTTTTGATGAGTAAAATTAAAAGCTTTATAAGAATTTAGTAGATTAGTAATGGAAGTTAATGCGTTAAGTATGTTGGGTTTTTATTTAATATTAGATTCACGGAACCCGTAGATTTATCTTCAATTATGAAAATTATCTAGGAATTTTTGTCGAAGAGTAAAAGCTAGTTTACGTACTTATTTATTTCTAGTCTGGTTTTATTTAATAAATTGCTATAAGTTTGCTATAATAATTATTTGCAAGTTTAAATTAATTCTAGTAACTTGAAACAATTTTTATAAATTTAATTGTTGCAAATTTAAATAAATTTTTATTAGATTATATCTATCACGGCATAGAATTTTAAAGTACAGTCAAAAGCAAGTCTGGATTTCCTAAGAAAAATAAGTTTGCAAAATTACCAAATTCCCAAATTCTTAAATTACCAATTTACCAAGTTACTAGACTTCCAAATCCCGAAATCAGCAAATTACTAAATCACTAAATTATACAATTCTTCAATTCCCAAATGTCCAAATTACCAAATTCAGAAATTATCAAATTACCAAGTCACTAAATTCTCAAATCCCCAAATTACCAAATTACCAAGTTACTAGACTTCCAAATCCCGAAATCCCAAAATTACTAAATCACTAATTTATCAAATTCTTCAATTCCCAAATCCCCAAATTACCAAATTCTCAAATCCCCAAATTCTCATATCCCGAAATTACCAAGTTACTAAACTTCCAAATCCCTGAATCCGACGTTCTGCCCGATGCAATCATACTAATTACAACCTTACCCAAGATTGCGAAAGAGAGTAGTAGTCGAAGTTCGACTCCCGGTCGTAACGAGCGCATAAGTTCTTCGATCTTACGGCTGTTAGGTCGCGGTTTTGATTATTTCACGGCGCCCAGTTATGCGATTTCACGTTTGCGCCTGCGATTCGATTCCAATCCCTGATTCTTTGTTCCTGATCATTCTAACCTATGCTTATAAGAATTCTTTTTATTCTACTTACTGTTATTTCACCGTCTGTGGTAATATAACCATATTAGTATCTATATTGAACCGAATAAAAATGTCTGACAGAAATGTCTTCTGGCAGTAGATAACATTCATTCAATTTATCTCTTGTTACTTTCTCTTGCTTTAGGAAATGGACAGTTTATATTATTAAAGTAGGGTATTTTATTAAGGGGTAGTAAACGATGTTGAAATCTAGGGATATCGAGATGTAGGAGTATCGGGGCATAGTGAGGATGTGAGGATATGGAGATATTAGGGGTATGACGATATAAGGATATGGGGATATAGAGATAGCAGAGTGCAGTGATATAGGAATGTAGAGATATCGGGATGTAGAGATATCGGGATATGGAGATATCGGGATATGGAGATATCGGGGTGTAGAGATATCGGGATGTGGAAATATCGGGATGTGGAGATAACGGGATATGTAGAGATCGGGGTGTAGAGATATCGGGATGTGGAGATATCGGGGTATGGAGATATTGGGATATGGAGATATCGGGGTGTAGAGATATCGGCATATGGAAATATCGGGATGTGGAGATATCGGGATATGGAGATATCGGGATATGAAGATATCGGGGTGTAGAGATATCGGCACATGGAAATATCGGAGTGTACTGATATCAGGATGTAGAGATACCAGAGTGCAGTGATATAGGAATGTAGAGATATCGGGATATAGAAATATCGAGGTGTATTGATATCGGGATATAGGGATTGCAGGGTGTAGTGATATAGGAATGTGGAGATATCAGGATATGGAGATATCGGAATGTACGTATATCGAGAACCCACACACAATAATACTTCCAAATCCGTATTACAAGTCTCTAGGCACCTTCACACGAATGTAAACCCACCTTCACACTCATAGCCTCCACTATCAATAATCCCGAAAGCGACAGGCATTAACGAGCCTCCTCCATTCGAATTACAAGCCGCCTTAATAAGCGGTCGATCGAGTATCATCGTGCAAGGTGCATGAAATCGGTCCTATAAATTTCTGGAACGTTCGATTGAGTCGTCCCGGGAATAAACAGCGGTTTCAACGTTTTCAACAGGCCAAGGACGCATGAATCAGCTGGGTGGCGTCTTCATCAACGGACGGCCACTTCCGAATCACATCAGGCTGAAAATCGTCGAGATGGCGGCGGCGGGTGTGCGGCCTTGCGTTATCTCGCGGCAGCTTCGGGTTTCGCACGGTTGCGTGTCGAAGATCTTGAATCGGTACCAGGAGACGGGGTCGATTAGACCCGGGGTGATCGGAGGCAGCAAACCCAGGGTGGCCACACCTGAAATCGAGACGAGGATCGAGGAGATGAAGAGGGATAATCCGGGAATATTCTCGTGGGAGATTAGGGAGAAACTGGTGAAGGTAAGAAGCTATTTTCGCGGACTTTATTAACGGTAATGTTTTTCTGGCTGCTGACGAGTTGATTGGAAATGTGAATGCGATGCTATTTTTTTATGATTTGGGAATTAGGAAATTTGGGATATTTAGGATATTTGGGGTATTAGAGGTAATTTTAAAAAAGTTTAATTAAATACCTCTATTATACAAGTCATAATCATACTGTTCATAAAAGACCATTTCCATTCTTTACACTTAAACCATCAATCACAATAAAATGAATGAAAATGCTCAAAGATACATAATCAATATTAATAATCGAATCATCATTATCAATCACCTGTTCGCACTCAGTTATCTCTCCATTAATCAGTCGACATCAGATTGGTAAATGTTAATTAATTCATAAACTACTACTTACACACTTCAACCTTCGACATAATCGACGACCCAATTTCAAAAGATCACATTCCACGTAAATCGCATTTATTTTCCTTTCAAGACTCTATTACTAATCATAGACATTCATAATTTTAATATTCAAGAACCTAACAAGTTTGCAAACTTTGTATATCGGGAAGATTTAAAAAAAAAATTCTAAAATTAGAAAGATAAAGTTTCAAAGATTTGTCAGATATTTAACTATCGTTCAAAAAATGGACCAATAGTATTTGACAATTTTCAAGTTTCTAGAAGAAAATTCTCCATTTTCCAGCGGGGAAAACGTTGGGGGGCATTCGACCTCTTGATCGGGGGTGGACGTGTTTCCGCAGGGTTCCCGTATCTCTCGACAGATCGCGGGGCTTTTTAATCTTGTGCACGAGGCGTGCACGAGGTGGGCAAGGGTGTACGTGAGCGCCCTCGGGCGACTCGCGTGTCCTTTAATACGTTACTGGCCGCCGCCTACACCCACGCCTCATTGGCGTAACGCTCCCTCGTTCGTGCCGCGATTTTCGAGTATGCAAAACGACTTTTCCAAGAATAACCTCTTCCGTGTACTAGGCCTTTATCTCGACACCTTGAAAAATCGTAAACACCCGAGCGAACACCGAGGATCATCATTTGCTGGACGGTGCTTTCATGAAAAGGGGGGTAACGTGATAATGGAAAGAAATTACGCGTCTTTCAGAATATTCTAACCTTTAGTTATTTTAAACTTTGATACGGATAGGTTGATAAAATGTTGAAGGGTCAACCTTATTGACTCCTTTCTATGGTCTGATCACAAGCATCTATTCTAACCAGAATAAGTATATCAGTTATTCTAAGGATGTAACAAACTAACCAAGTATACAAGTATGTCAATGTACACATCTTAAGGGTCTAACACTGACTTAGCTAAGTGTTTAGTTACATGTCCCAGTCTGTAGTTGCACTCTGACTCCACATGTTTAACTTCTATAATCAAGAATACAGACACATGTACACAGTTGTACCAACCAGCAGTAGTGTGACTTCAGACACTTAACTTCTATAACCTAAGTATTCAGACACATGTATACAGTTGTCCTGTAGTTGCACTCTTACATGTTTAACTTCTATAACCTAATCAAGTATATAGACACATGTACGTAGTTGTACCCACCAGCAGTTGTCAACTCCAGATACTTCTATAGCTTAACTAAGCATGCAGACACATATACTATCCCAATTGTACTCTGACTCCACATGTTTAACTTGTATAACCTAAGTATTGAGGAACATGTATACAGCTATCCCAATCTCTAGTTGTACTCTGACTCCACATGTTTAGCTTGTATAACCTAACTAAATATTCAGGTACATATACAGTTACCCCAATCCTCAATGGTTATACTATGACTCCAGATAACGTCTATAACCTAACTAAGTATTCAGGTACATATACAGTTATCCCAATTGTACTCTGACTCCACATGTTCAACTTCCATAACTAAGTATTGAGGAACAGTTATGTCAATCTGCAGTTTAACTTCTACATAACCACCCTGTGATAAGAGTTTACCAGCAATAATCAAGATTACAAACACATGACCAATCTCCCAAAGACCATATCTCTGCAGAAATCTGGCAAAACCCGGCGAGCACCGCCACATATTAGTACCAGTGCAAACCGCCGAAACCTTAGATGATCGGTAGCAGGTCCTCGCCGCGGAAGATATCGATAAGATCGGTTCTCAAACGGAGATCCCAATAAACCAAAGGACCACTCGATGCGCCCTCGAGGCTTCTCGATAGAGAGATAAATCCTGCGAGGCTAGAGTGAGACTAAGACAAAGAGGATCGTCGAAGGTAGAGACAGGAGAGTACGTCGTTGGAGTCGTGGAAGCAGGCGGTCGTGGCCGGCATTAATACGGCATTTAATGCTGGAAGAAGGCGTTCCTGGGCCTCCAAGACCCGGGGCGTTATCCGTCCTTCTTCCTCGCTCGCTCCGGCTCTCTGTCTCTCCCCGGTGCTGTCATCGCCCCGAACCCTAAAGCCTCGACCGCCACCAACGGCACAAGGATCGTTATTGTTTCTGAGATCGCCGATCCCACAGATAGCCATCGACACCGACGACCCCCTTTTTTTTCCGCTTCCCTCTCTTTCGCACCCTCCTCGTTCCACCCTGCAACGCGTGGACACGGTTCCTTCACCTTAGCCCTAGGACACTCTAGCTGGTTTCAAGATTCGCAAGATTCACTGCCACCAACGATTTCTTCGCTCGACACGTTTTCAGGTTATCTCGATCGGGATACATCGATCCGAGATTTTCACAGATTTCCAGAACGCCGCCGGCTGGGATCATGGCGGATACACGGATCATGATGGTCGAGATCTAGGAGTTACCGTTACCGATCGTGCAGTACCGGTGTTAATTCTACCAATCGGGATGTTTGCCGACTTTTGCTTATGAATCCTGACGAGTTTGGCCGTAAATGACTGGCAGCCATTTTGGTTTCTTAACGATTGCAAGATTTCTTCAATGTTTATGACTGCTATTGAAGGAGTTTACATATTGAAAAGTGCTAGTTTACAGATTTAAAAGTGCTCTTACCTTTTCAAGTTGCACAGGGTGTTTCATCATTTTAAAATAATTGTTCATTGATGGTAAAATTAAGAAAGTTTGCATTTTTGATTCATGAGGTTTTTATTAAACATCAAGTTTAAGGCTTGACATTCTAAAATTAATATTTGACATATTTAAAATTTTACAATAGTGTGTTTTAACAATTTTATATCATCAGAATTAACAGCATTGAGAGTATTAATTTGCAATCTTTGCACCAAATCCTGGCAGTATGAAAAATTTGCAACCTAACCATCGAACTACGCCGTCGAATAACTCAAGCGTAGAGTTGCGTATAACGGTGTAAGCAAGCGATGTGCAATATAACGTTGAATCTCGTCGGCGCAAAATGTATATTTTAGTTTGAAAATGATCGCGCAAAATTGCAGTGCGGTAGACTGCATTTGCAAATCGCAAATGCCAGACAAGCCACGGTGCGCCGGCAGCGAACTCGCTTTACATTGTCCTTCTTTGATTATTGTTATTAAATTGATTTCGAACGGGACTCACAAATTAAAATATCACGTAATTTCCATAATCTCAGCATTTCTACATTCGCAGATCTCTGTTATTTTGTGTACTGGTGAACGACTGCATCCGCCGGTTCCTATATTTTCCATTTTGTTTTCAACTCGCGTTTCTTGATTTTCATTTTTTGCAATTTCCGTATTCTTGTATCACTGTTCTCGAATTTCTGTATTCTCAGATCACTATATTTTTAAATAATTACATTCACAAATCACTACATTTGCAAATTTTTATACTCTCGAATGTCTGCATCTTCGAGTTTCTACATTTTCCATGTTCACTAATCTGCATTCTTCAATTTTTATGTCTCAAATATTTACATCTTCAATTTCCTGTATCTCAAAGTTCTATAAGTTTTTTTAGTTCGATTTAATTGCTCTAGCTTATAAATAATAGTGATTTTCTGTTTGCATAGGAAGGTTTTACGGATCCTCCAAGTGTCAGCTCCATCAGTAGATTACTTCGCGGTGGTCGACCTGGGGATGACGGAAAAAAGGATTACACCATTGATGGAATATTGGGTGGTGGTGAGTAATTATAATTTTTAAAAATATTATATCTATTTAAATCAAACCAACAAAATTATAACATATAAACTGGTAAATATATTTATCATATAAAATTTGTATTGAGAGATCTATACAATTATATTTATTATCATAATGTTCTTTCTATGCTGTACAATTTTGTACATTTAATTCATCAAGAACAAATTTAACTATTTATATTGACAAATAATCCTATGATTAAAATTGTCAAATTTTAAAAAAATGATGCGAATATTAAAGCGATATGTTCAACTAAATATTATAACAGAAAGAAGTTGTATTTAATATCTAAATTAATTTCTCTTATGCAAAACAATATCGCGTCCTAATATTAATGCGAATAACTGTACGTAACACACATGACGATATAAGTGACAAATCCGATAGCTTCGTGAGTGCAGGCTATTACGAAAAGGACATAAGAGGTTAGAATTTAAAATAGTGAATGACTGGATAAAATTTGTGAAATTCTAAAAGGTACGTATCCGCAATATCATCTTACACAAAACAATAAACACATGAATAGCAACTGTAACAAATAAAAAATAATGTATCGTTAACAAAATGTTCCCCGAGGAGGAAGTCACGAAAGAGGATACAGAAACGGAGGGAAAAGGCGAAAAAAGGAGAACGAAGGAAGAAGAACAAGAAGAGGGATAATGCGTGCCCCGTAAGATATTGACACTCCTGTAATCCGTTTGTCGGACGTGTGGGCAACCTGGCTAATCCTGCTCACGCCCACCGAAGATTAAATCCTGAAGGCTTCCCGGCTCATTCGGACTAACTTGGCCTAACCGACGACGTAGGACCCGACTTAAAGTCCCGTACACATGCTCGCATACGTCAAACTTCCTTCGTAGATACCGGAGGTTAAAAGCTCTTGATGCTCTCCGACGATGGATCAGTTTCTTGCTTTCTTTTCGCCCTTCGTTCGCGATTACACTGCTCCCACTTTCGTTTCTCTTTTCTTTATTTTACCTCTCGATTCGGAGAACGAATAATTAACTACTTATCGATGGATCTCGCTGTTTTACGAGCTGAACAGTGTCACTGTGATATTTATGGGACGAGTGACACTCAGTTCTAGTCATGTTGGGAGAGGTTAGGATGAAAGGCTATGGAGATCGTTGATGATTTATAAATATTGCTGATATTTATTGACAAAGATGAAATATTGTTAATATTTTAAGAAGTTTAAGTTGATTTTGACAATTTGTTGATTTAGAAAGATTGTTGATAAATTGAGGTTGTAAATACTTATTGACAGAATGAAATATTGTTAATATTTATAAGAGGTTTGAGTTGATTTGGACAATTTGTTGATTTAGAAATATTGTTGATAAATTGAGGTAAATACTTATTGACAGGATGAAGTGTTATTATTTATGAGGCTTATGTAAGAACACAAAAACTTGCAAATTTATAAATTCCAAAAACACAACCGGAAATGTATACTCATTGTCCCAGGGACTCAGTCGAACTTGCACCACAGAATTTCCCAAACCGCTGCACAAAATAATTTCGACTCGGTTCGAGCCGCAATAACCAAAAGCGCCAAGCACCGTTGAATTCCAAGCCGTCTGAAAATCCCGACGAGATCGAACGAGACGAGTCACTGCTCGTTGACACGAGGCGGGAATTTGTTTTCGTGAGTGATACAGGTAGACAAGGAGGAATTAGCGGTACAGGTGTTCCGAAGACTTAAAAGTCAGACCGTCAGGCACGCTGCCGCGGGAGGAAGGGAAAAGAGTATTCGACGCGAGGAGTGACGGGGAGGAGGGTCTCATAAATAAAAATAGTCTGCGAGAGCGAGGGAGGAAACGGGAAGAAACCTCAGGTGAGAAGAAAGATGAAAGACGTCCGAAGAAAGAGACACCCGATACGTGCGTTTATTTTTAGAGAGAACGAGAGGGTGCGAGGGTAATGGAGGGATGGAAGAAAAGGACAAGGGTATATCCTTCGATCGTGGATCTTGGAGAATGTGAGGAAAGGGGCGAGGAGCAAAGGGACCCTGGGCCCTATGAGGGTCCCGCGGAGATCAAACGGACCGCCTGCCACACGTCGACAGTGGTGCTCATTCATAGGACACCATTACCGTCACTCCATCCGTCGATACTCTTCAACAGATTTTATACAATTTCTTCAATTCCTATACTAGTATTATTACGTCATTTTCGGTACCAGTTATTTGCGTCCATGTGAATTTACCTGGATAAGTCCTGTCTTTAACTTGTATTAAGTTTAGTAAGTTGATGTAGAAGCTTGGGGTTATATGGGTGAAGTTTGAAATTATAGATTTTGAAAATTAAGTGGAAGTGGATGAATTAACTTGCATTTCTGAACTTTTGTCCTGCTTCTATTAACTCGTACTAAGGTCTAACCAATTGAACATTAGCTGTGTCATGTTTAGGTGAAGTTTGTAATCTTAGATGTTGGAAATTAAGTGCAAGTTTTAACTTGCAGTTATCTACATTTTTGCCTTGTATCAGCTCATGCTCCAAGTGAACAGGTGTTGGCACAGCTTTTGAATTTATAAATTTTGAAGTGTAATATTGGAATCTTCCAAAGTTGCAGCTTTTGAGTTTCTAACTTCTGATACTAATCTCATTCTTATCTCAAGTACTAGTGAACATTAGATTAACATAGGTTAAGTTATTGTTAGATATTGTCCATTACTTTATTTGATACTTGGAGGTATAAGACGATGGTGTCAAACACGTGGTAATGTTAATCGAATGCAAAATGCGACAAGAGGTGCAAAAGCATCGAACACTCGATCTTAGATCGTCCAGAGAAATATCGCGGACCACTTTAAAACTGAAACCCTCAATTAGAGATATCCATCGGGCAGCTTTTACTCGAGCGTTCATCAGCACTGTAAATGACCATCGTTAATGGTTAATACCTTTTAATTAAAATTTAATCCATCAAACGCTTCTTTTATTTCCTTGTTCGCGCTCGTAAAGGGATCCTTGTAATTATCGCTTTTAATCGTGGCTACGATGTTGAACGATACTTGTACTTATATATACGTGCCTTTATACACGAACGCAATAGGACGAAGGATGTATTGCTTTATGGTATACTGATATGCAATGGCAGATCTTTAGAATAGATTTCTATACATTTTTGTAAATTTATTGAATTATAATTTATTTTTAAATTAGGTTTTGTGGTGAATGTTTGTTCACAGACCACTTTGGAGATTTCAAAACTATTATATCTTGATTTTGGAATGCGATACAATTTTGAATGATTCTTTTTTAAATTCCCTAACTTCCAAATTCTGAATTATTTAAATTCACAAATTTACTAATTTACAAATCACTGAACCTCCAAATCTCATGCATCCTCAAGTTCCTAAATCTCCAAATCCCTTAAGTCCCAAATTCTCAAACTTTCAAATACTTAAATTCCCAAGTCCCAAAATTCTCAAATCCCCAAATTCACAAATTTCCTAACCTCCAAGTCCTCAAGTCCGCCAGTCCCTAAATCCCCACAACTCCAACTCCCAAAATCTCCAAGTGCCAAGACCCCAACTCCCTAAATCCCCAAATCTCCAGAATCCCAACTCCCTAAATTCCCAAATGTCCCTGAACCCCAACTCCTTAAATCCCTAAATCTCCAGAACCCCTACTCCCAAATTCCCAAAATGTCCCTGGACTCCAACTCCTTAAATCCCCAAATTCCCAGAACCCCAACTGCCTAAATTCCCAAATGCCTCAGAACCCCAACTCCCTAAATCCCCAAATTCCCAGAACTCCAACTCCCTAAATCCCCAAATCTCCAGAACCCCAACTCCCTAAATCCCCAAATTCCCTGAACCCCAACTTCCTAAATACCCAAATTCCCAGAACCCCAACTCCCTAAATCCCCAAATGCCTCTGAACTCCAACTCCCTAAATCCCCAAATAGATACCTAACTCACCAACTAAACATCCAAAAACCGAAACGTAGCATCTGAAAGAGTCGTAGAGGAAGAAATGATGAAAAAGCAAGAGGGCAGTCGTGATAGGGAGCACCTCTGAGCGGATATACTCGTAGCATGATCACGAAGGTGTCGGTCGAGTATAGGTGTCGGCAGGCGAGCAGGAATGACACGTAGCCTGTGGCTTTCTCATTCCTTCTCATTCCGTTCCTTTGGCCGAGGCCGCCGACGAGGGATTAGCCTAATGGGTCCTGCCCACCCCTCTCATTCCTCGCCGCGTGTGTTATATGTATATCCATATTCTGATCCTTTACACCACCTTCGACCTCCTACATAATCGGCGACTGGCCAGACCCGATGAACAACGCCGCTAAGTGATTCACAATCGGCCTTATTGATTGTATCGACGATCGACGTGCACGCTCAGAATCGTCGACATTGATTTAACCCCTTAATATATAGATACCTTCCTTTTTATCCTTTCTTCTCATTCGACTTACGTCATTGTTCTGTTTGTCAAAATGATCTTTTTGTTTGTTTGGAGGACAAGAGGTTAGCTTTAATTTAATTGGAATTTTTTGCCTTCATATGTCTTATAGTCTCAGTTTACGATATGTACTGCTGATGATGTTTTATTTATTTAATTGTAATTTACAACATGAAATAGATTGTTCAGAAGTTATTTATATGAATAATATATTCTATAACTAAATGTCAAGTTTTGTTTGAGTACATGAAACAGATTGTTGATAAGTGAATTATATAAATAATATTAAAATAAATAATTCATAACCAAACGAATTATATAAGTTATCTATAAATATATGTAGAAGTAAATGATCGTATAATTTAATGAACAAGGAAACAATTTCAAATTTCCCGCGCAAACGGCGATTGAAAATTTCCACGGACATCGCAATCGTTTTATACAGCGTTGTCTTCGTTTTAACATAAACGCTGCGTTTTCATCTTACAGCGACAATCTCCGTTAGTATAGCATTCTCATGAGGTACCGTTTATAGATTATAATCGGATGCGAACCATTACATGGTTCACCCAGTATATTCTCAATCTCGAAGGGATTATATGCTCGCGTGACAAGGACTGCGGCAGCTTGCAGCGTAACATATTAGATGCACGGCTTGATATCATCCTGGACAGGCTGCTCCTCTTCTTTGACATCGTTTCTTTTCAACTTCTGACACCCTCGTACCATCTTCTTCATTTGCTAGTTGCTCTTTTAATTTCGGTATTACATTGCTTGACGCTGCACTTGAACATCAGCCAAATAAAACCCTAGAACGTACAAAATTAATCTGTTCAAGAATAACGAATACACTGTTACAAATATTTCATGTTGTATACGTGAAAAATTCTAGTCAAACTCATTTATGCAACACACGCAATACATCCCCAGAGTTAAATAAACGTTAATAGAAATTATTGGATATTAAAAAAAAGAAAATATAAAAATCTAATAACCGGTGAAAGAATTCCTCTAATATTAATATACGAGAATTCGGTCGATATTCGAATAACATTAACAGATTCGTTGACTTCTTTTACGGAAGATGGAAACGGTCCAACGTAATCCCCAGATCGAAGCTTAAAATTCTCCCGTGCGATTTTCAGCCTCGGAGACCACCAAGCTCGCGGTTAATGATCCTTGGGCGGTGACTTCTTTACAATTCCGAAGAGTACCTACGTGCCCTGATTTGTACTTAAGAAGTGCATTATAGTGGTCGGTCAACTCGCTAACACCGCCAGAAATTGTCGTTCCTGTTGACAGTCTTGTCCCAGCTTGTCCTCCGCTTTCTTTCCCGGCAACAACGCTGACAGAAAGATAAATTACGACGACCTATGTCGTTCACGCTTCCTCAATCATTTTTCGCAGTTTGATGCGCTTCCTGGATAAACTTCCTTCATTTCGGTTTGCGTGAAAAATTCTATTTCTGTGAATGTTTATTCACTGCCTACATTTTGTATTTTGCATTGCAGCTGTGGATTTTGTCTTTCAGGCGAATATGTTGGTGGGGAACATACTATTCCTAAAATAATAACATATATTAATAACACATTCTTGTTGTTAATAATAATATATGTATAAATACATATCCTTACTGTCAATAATAATGTATAGGTGCATATTACTATGTAGTACTGAACAATATCAAACAGTATAAAAATATTCACCAGATAGCGCCAGCGTCCATCAATTAAACCAAGTTAGGCTCAGCAATAAAATAAATAGCCGTGTTCCATTCCTGAAAAAATGCAACAAAAACTAGAACGCTCAGCCACGTTACGTGCATAGGAGTTCTCGAGAGTATTTAAAAAACGAGAAACGTGTAGCAGATTGCCATAACCGCATTTCCTTTTCTGTCTCTGTCGGGTGCGGTGGGAGCGTTGACAGGAAAATAAAACGCGCTCTCGGATGTCAACCGCTTCGCGGCTCATTGTTGGCATTTTCAAGACATTTGTTACCATTTAGGGGACCTCACACACGCTCTAAGACCCCCTAGGACCCGTTGGAGAAGAGAAAGGTGGGACAGGGAGGGCCCGGCTAGATTTATAACCTACGAAGGTGCGGCACCTTTTCCACCATTCAGACTGCGATTCGACATGCGGAAAGCAAAAGGGAGGCGTAGGAAAGCGGCGGATTCTCCTTACGACACAACGGATGCAACACAGGAACTAGAGTTGTTTGTGTACACACGATCCCCCTACTTTTATGGGGGGAACCGCGTTTCAATTCTGTATCACGATTTTCACGTTGTCGGATGTTGCTTTGATTCATTTGCATCGAGAGCACATTATTTTTGCGCGGTTCGTTTTGGTATTCGTGGTGCTATAACAATATGTATCTACATGTATAATTATTGGCAGCAATAATATACATGTACAAAGTTTAGCTCTTGATCTGTGGTTATCAACTATTTTTCTCTAAATTTTATTCAAATTAATTTCCATCTTCTCCCACATTATTCGAAAAGCAACTCTCCACACGTCGTTAACCAAATCCCTGAAATTACAAAACCGATTGACGTCGAAAATCGAGGCTTCGGACCGATGACGTCGGTCGAAATAAAATGCGAAAGTCGCAAAGAGAAGAGAAGGCGAGTTTACGTCGAAAATAAAGGTGTACGGCATGAAAGAGGCGACCTCGGGTGGAAAATAAAATCTGAAATCACCGATTTTATGCTGTAGCCACGAGATACGTGTGTACCACGTGCACGTCACAAGCACTTAGCCATTTACGACTGTTCGCAGAGGATCCCCATAGGTGCTTCGGCCACATTACATCAATGCTAGAGCCTCGTTCATATGTAAACGTACAGGACTTTGCTCAGCGGGGATGCTGACCAGCACATTTCAGGATGACGTTGCTTCGAAAGAGATATTTGCTCTCGACTCCGCGGTCCCTCTCTAATTGATTACACGCATCTTTTCACGCGTTCTATTCAGTCGATCGCCTCTCTTTTCATCTCCGAGAGGCCGATATTGATTGTGCCTATCAACGAGCAAACCTGCCCGACAGCCGGAGATCGCCCCGTGTGAAGCGGGTAATTCACTGCCCGGGCATTTGTCCTGTGTCAACGAACGTCGTACATCAGCTTCCGATTATAACCTACGTAAATCGGCCGTACCGGTCATTCCATATTTACAGTTAAGGTTCAGAGTTAAGCTTCATTTTTAAGATTACTTTCAATTGATAGAGCATACCTGGTTAAAATACGTCGTTTCCGGTTGAATAGTGTAGCTGGACTAGCTAATTTTTAGCTAGAGTATAAATTCTATACTAATTTCTAATCATAGAGTATTACAAATATAATCCTCCTCATCTAAAAATTATTGTGTCTCCATGTCTCAATGTCTCAGTGTTTCAAAGTCACTATGTCTCAGTATCTCAGTGTCTGAGTATCTCATTATCTCAGCATCTGACTGTCCCAGTGTACCAATGTTTGAGTGCCTGAATAGACAATAAACTTATTTTACTTAACAAATAATTACCGTCACGTATATAAATTTTAATTTCGACAAAGAGTAGAGGGATACCTTCTACGAGGATATAACGAATCCTTCATAAAGATCGACACGCTAACAGGCCAGTACGGTTGGAAACAATGGCGTGAACGAGAAGGTAATCTATAAAGCATTTCATCGAGTGCCCGCCTTCTTGTGCCTCTCGTTCTCTCGTTATATCTTCAACATATGGAGGGGCAGTTAAACGATCACACCCGATTTCTAGCCCTGCTCTTTACAAGGTGTTGCCCTTTGTGCTCGCCCACTTCTCAGATGGGACCATCGACTTCTTTAAATTCCAATTATTATTATTTTTATGCACTCTTAACGCACATTAACCTTACCGTATGATTTGTCAGATGCGTCATCAGAAATTCATTGCTACAATATTAAAACAAATAAAGAACGATAAAACGTTATGTTTATATCAGCAATACTTAACTATGCAAATTATAATTAGACTTAACCTTCATTTTGAACTGTATTAAACATTCGAGTAAGATTTATGTTTGAACAAGTTTATTACGAACGCCATCTTCCCTGTGGAAGGAAAATAACAGACCATGCTAAACTGCTCATTTATTTATTTATTTAATTCTTTACTTCTCATGGGAGATGGCGCTTGAGGTATATTCATATTACCCAAAGAACGGTCATTGAACTACACATAGTTGCAGTGTTACACATTTTCCTCTCTATTATAATATTGTCATGATTGTTGCGTGTTCCTAAAACATCGCGCAGTAATACAGAGGATCGACTAGAGGCGCTTCGCATTGCACATTTGTATTTCGCGCCCTCGTAGTGACGGTTGCTCTACTTTTTTTACGCACTGCGTACTTCACGCGTGTGTCGCAGTGCAACGCACGTTACTCTGCCATGCGGTCGATCTTTTTTAAATATCGCATAAACGTAAAGTTGTCTGTGTTTATTGAGTGTATCTATGTTTAATAAGTGTGTCCGTTCTTATTAAGTATGCCTGTGGGTACTAAATGTGTCTGCTTTATTATTTCTAAAACCTATCGCACCCAAGCAAAATCTTTCGACCTTGCTTCTTTGCGAGAATTCCCGAAACGTCGCTTTGAGGCAAGTTGAAAAAGTGCACGTAACAAACCGTGCAGAGCCGTGTAACGCGGTCGATTCATACAACGAACGGATTTCGTTTAAAAAAATGCTCGTTGAATGGCCGATCTCGGGCCTACCGTTCGGTAGGTTTTAACGAGTAAAATTTCCCGCGGTAGACACGAACGACAGTGAATCCCCGACGATCCCTTTGGCGGCACCTTTGCCGACCCGTCCGCGTTTCTCCTATGACAAACGGAAGAATGGAAGAATGCTTCGGAGACAAGTTGCATTTACAATAAAGCCGACGGACAGTCGGTTTAAATTCCTGTCACCTCGTGGCGGACACCGCGGACCACTCGGACAGCCCGAAAAATGTTCGTCGATATTTCACGACCGTCTTCGAGCTACCACGATCGTCGAACACCAGATCTCTTCCTTTTACACTAAGCAACAAGTACGACACTTGTATAATACAAAATATATTTTCTATGAAATAGATAAATTTCGGAAATTTATTTTGAATGGTTCGGAATTATTTAACCTCAATTTACAATTTTGTAGGCTCTTACGTCAAAAATGCTACAACGTTGGAGCAAATGAAGAACGTCAAAGTGTTAAATACATTTTGCATTTAACGATGCTCGATTATACAGATCATGATTAGAATTGAACAATTCGGAGAAGGGAAAATATGAGAGTGGTTTGTTACGTTTGAACTTTGCGCGCGAAATCGACGCAATATTTTATGGAGGAGGTTAATTATGAACCCGCGGATTATAGCAGTCTGCAAAATAAATGTAAATTATTTAATACACGGGCTATTAAATGATAAAATAGTAAGTAAATCATTTAATACATGGGCTACTGAATTAATTAGTTATATTAATTCCTGTAATATAAAATTTAGTTACAATATGTAGACTGCCATAATAATACATTATTAACTTCATAAATTTGTAAGCATTCGTTTATTAATTATTAGTACTAGAATGCTCTGTACTTGCCTGTAGGGCAAATAATTAAGCACAATTAAATATTTCTTAATGACTTTATCAACCAATCACCTGAAACACCATGTTATAAAATATGTAAATGATATCTGTGCATAGTACATAATGGTGATTGATATTTATGCGCAGTTATGAGTGTATGATGTAAATACCATGAGTGCAGTCATAAAGTTAATGTGCATATTTATTATTTATAATAATGGACTGTGCTTCTCTTTAATATTCAAGGTTGCTGGCAAGGCATGATGAAATGATACTAGGAAGAATAGATCATAATATATTATGACTGCTAAATAATTATGAAGATACTTCACAATGTAGTATTATTATTAAAAAGGATGTGAAAAGTCTGCAGTAATACAGTGATTATCAAAATAATTATGAGGAATCCAGAACAATATTACAATGATTAAAATAATTACAAAAATTCCAGAACAATATAACAATTACTGAAATAATTATAAAAAGTGCAGAATAAGTGGTCATTAAAACTGCATCGTGATTGTTCCATAAAATCCCGTTAATTATCGACGAGAGAGGATTTCTCTCCAAATTTCTGAGCCGTAAAATGTTGCAATATACTCGATCGAAAATTCCTGAGGCTATTTCGTAAGAGAAACGATGAGATTTTGACAAATGTGACGGGACCGACGGAAAGTGGAGTCGGTTCAAAGGACCGCCGCTGAGAATTCGACAGGCAAATTGCACACTTCTGTCGTTTGCCGCTTTCTCGCACAAAGTGAAAACCGCAGGAAAAGAGGGTGTTCTTCATTGCAGAGAAACGATTTTAAAGCAGGTTTTACTGTCCAAGAGCAAAACATGACCCACCGTCGTTTTCCTTCACGGAAAAGGACTCTTTTCACCCGATGACACAACGTCGCCGCCTTTATGGTTGCGTTCATGTTATCCTTCGGAAGATTTAGTGGAGTAAAGTGGATAAAAGGAAACGGAGAATATACTGCAAATAAAATTACTGTAGTGACACTATTTACCTTTTCTGATAAATTTTAAAAGCCACTGTCCATTAATAGATTTTTGCTTTTTGTATTATGTGTTTAGGTTTATTGGAACTTTAATTATTTATGTATACTGGGATTTTATATGGTATACTTAGACATATTGGAATTTTACGTTATATATTTATGGTGGATACTGGAAATTTTACACATTCGAATTTGAAGGTCTGTAGACTAGTACTTTATACTGACTCTTTAGTAGCAAATTCACTACTATTATCCCATTTAAATCTCATTTTTAGAACTACCAACCAAAAGATCCACGTCGAATGCTCTCCTAAGTCGATCCAAACAAACGTTTGTACAACAGCTTTTGCGCCACTTAATTCCACATCACGGGATCCGCAGGCGTTTCAAAGCGAATGTCTAACAAACCTGAATAGTTCGCTGTCATAACAGACATCTTGCTCGTCCAAACAGCGAAAAGTGCACGCGAGACGCGTCAAGAATCTTCGTCAAATCGAGCGTGATGCTTTCGATTCATCGATTGTTGAACGTCCAGGAAAAGCGCATCTCCAGAAAACTATCCTCGTGCATCTCACAATGGGATGCTCGATTGAACGATAATGGGACACAAATGGGACAATGGAGGAGACTTAGCTTCGCGAACGATCGCACTGGTCATCCTTGTGGCTTATTTTAAGGCTGTTATTGTTGTCTTTCCCTTCTTGCTCAAGGAAAATGGACGAACATGTCGATATTCTTCGCCTAAAATTCTTCTTGAATGATAGCTTTAAATGCGCTGCAACGAGCAGGATATTAAACGTTGTATGGGGTTTGAATGGGGAATCCGAAAGACACTGGTCAATGGGTCTTTGGGGGGCTTCCTATTGTATGGGAAATGAGTTTCTTGGAAAATTACGGACTTTTGTGTTTGGTCATAATACGTTTTCAGATATCACTGTATTTGCGGTCTGTACATTTGGAGTAGCTTTTTTTTGTTATACATTTGCTACCTGATTCTCAGATTATGATATCACATGTTTTCTGTGCATGCACTCTCTTGTTCATAGAGATGATGTGTCAGATATCAGAGCAAGTTTCGGTAGTTGGACTAGTATATGTGCACACATGCACTGTCTTGTTCATAGAGATGATGTGTCACACATCACATGATGTATCACACATCACAAATTTTGGTATGTATCAAATATATTGATACGTATCAACTCTTCACCTCTCCACAAAAACAAAGTTCAGAATTAAAAGCAATATTGCCTATGCACTTCTAGCACCTCAAGGCCACATCACACGTGACAAAATTATTTAACACTTATGCCGGTTAAAATATTGCGTGAATTATTCACGAGCAACGTCGGAATCGTAAAGTGATCCAGTCCATTAAGCGAGTTCATAAAATAGCGATAGTTTAAAGGCACGTTGAACAAATCGCTGCGGTGCATTCGGTCCATTGTCAGGGAATGAGATTAATTAACCGGCAAACAGCATCGCGGCTCAAACGAAGCCGAACGACCGCAAAGTAAACACATTAACCGACTGATTTTATGATCTACAGGTCGTTGTGGCGACGAGTCCGACACGGAAAGCGAACCTGGCATTCCTCTGAAGCGAAAGCAACGCAGGAGCAGGACCACGTTCACCGGAGAACAGCTGGAACAACTGGAGACGGCGTTCCAGAGAGCTCAGTATCCAGATGTCTACGCTAGAGAGGAATTGGCTCAAAGAACCGGCCTTACGGAAGCCAGAATTCAAGTAGATATCGTTTCTGCTTTGAATTAGTTGCCCATCAAATGACAATAACTTTCAACTAGTTACCTCTCAAAAATTGTAGACGTAGAAATCCATTAAATGGGGAGAGAGAGAAGGTTAATCTGGGGATTTGGGGATCTAGAGATTTGGGTATGTAGAAAATTGGGGGTCTAGGGATTTGAGTATGTAGAAATTTGAGGATCTTGGGATTTGGAAAGATAGAAATTTTAAATAAGTAAAAAAATTTAGCTTTCAATTTCATTTTGTAAACTTTTAAATTTGATTGACCTAAATTAAAATTTGTTAGTTGAAACATTGAGAGGATTTATTTGACACCATATACTAATATTAAAAACCCTTTAAAGAGGATGGGAGAAAGAAAATTTGATTGAACCACCCTAATATAAAGAATCCTGTTACACTGGAGTAAAAATTCCGTGTTTTGTTTCAGGTATGGTTTAGCAATCGAAGAGCACGGTTACGAAAGCACGCAGGTAGCATAGCGCATTCGGTAGCGGGTCTGCCATTAACACCCTGTCAGTATGCGAGCGGGCACGAATTAGGCCAAATACCGCAGGTACCCCAGATGCCGGCTGGGATTCCACAAGTGCCAACAAGCTTGCACCACAGTCCAACGACGCTGCAACAATCGAACACTGTCAGCGTTCATCCGATACCCGGTACACAAATCACGACGACCACCACCATAGCCCAGGTACCGGTGACGATCGGTAGCTCTCTTCCGGGACACACTGTATCGATTTCGGGTCATTTGAGCTCGTTACCGGGACACGCGGTGCAGATCGGACAGGTTTCGGCGATTCAACCACCCGCGGCTCATGGTGCACCTACTACGATCTCTCATAACACAGGTTAGTGGGTTGTTTATTAACTAGTTTATTAATACTTTAACTTCAAACAACATTCAACACTCAAGTCATGAAATCAGAAACTTACCTAATTCCTCTCACATATTGTCCATTAAACGGTAAAGGCGTCAATTAGCATGCTACATGTAGTGTTAATGAATTCGAATTGGACTTCGTAAAAATGTTACGTGCACCGTAACTTAACAAGCTAAATATGTACATTATGTATGATACTTCTCTAATTTCATTTTCAAACTAGTTTCTGTTATATATAATTTAGGCTATGTTAAATATAATGAATTAGGGACTTTAAGGGATTTAGGGACCTAGAGATTTAGGTCCCAAGTGATTTAGGAATTTAGGGAATTAGAAATTTGTAAGAGATTGAAACTTGCAATACTTGTATGAATTCAGAGTTGAAAGTTAATGATGAATTTGTGTAATTTAGGGAATACGGACTGGTCCAGGCCGCAGCTTGGTTGGGGACAATTCAATCACTTTCAAAGTGAGTACACGTCGAGTCATTCGAGTCATCAACATTCTTCGCACGGGAGTCATGGCACACTGTCTTCTGGTACCGGGAATTCTGCATCGACGTCGGAATGGTACGACCAGGGCTACGATTATTCTCAACACGCTCAGTTGAACTATCATCGAAGCGTGGGTGGAATATTTTAACGATGATTGAACTAAAAAAAAAGTCATCGGACGAACTTTTATGATCTATGTGGCTTGTCGCGAAATTAGGAGCAATAATTTAATAGTCGACACAATCTTTCAATAATACCACTCTATACACAATTTTGAGTAACACTTGACTACGAGCTTTTGCAAATTTGTAAATAATTTTATTACAAATCACTTTGTATATGATTTTAATTATAGTTTATTGTTTGAGTTTCTATACAATACATTTGTACAGTTTGTAATATGTATTTTTGGTAATGTAGCTGTGGAGTATTTGGTTAAACGTTGGAAAGTTGTGGTTGTAACATTTTTTGTACGCGAGTTCAAATCTCCGTCGACTAATTTCATTTTTTTTGTTTGTTTAAATGCATTTTAAGTTATTAGTGAGCTTTACATGGTGTAAATTTTACAATTTACAATTTTAAATATTATTTTCATGTTGCATACTTTTCATAAGTGTTCTCGGGTAGTATATTTATTTTAGATACTTATATATCTTAGGATGATGAAAACATTTCTTTAGTTTAAATAAAAATGAAATTGCTATTATTTTACAAAATGTTAATAATTTATATTAGAGACAAGCCACATAAATATGAAAGTAGTTCTTTTGTCTTTCACAAATGTAATAAATAACATTCCCTTCGTGTTCCATAATTGCCTTCCAATACTTCTACAACAGTATTATTAATTTTTCAATAAACAAGAGCAAGAAATTATTTATTAAAATTGTAACAAGTTTTCAAAATATTGAATGCAATGGAAGATTAAGATCAGTTATTCGTTCAGAATACAAATGCTCAATAATTAGATAAAAGATATATTTATATTAAAGAATTTCGCTATTGAATTTTCTATATTTTGTAAATAAATCAATGTATATAATATATTTGTAATACCGATGTATAAAATACTTTTGAAATAAGTGTAAAGAAAATATTTTATTAATTTTTATTGAACATGTTCTTTTATTGATTACCCTCCATCCTTGCAGAAAGATGAGTCAATCAAAGAAGTAAGGTAAGTACATATTTATGTGATAATAATTTTTCTTTAAAAACTATCAGGGCTCCTTGCCCCCCTTTCTAGATACGTCCCTGCATTAAATAGATATTTCTATCCACACATTTCCTATTCATAGTCAAAAGAATATTTTAAAAAATTGATTTACTATTCAGCAATATATATCTTAACAATATCTCATTCGAGCACACGTCGATAATTAATATCGGTATTATAATTTTTGCGAAATCGTAAATATTTATAGGTTCGTAAAACACGTATGTATATTTTACTAAGAAACTGAAACCATTGTATATCACCGTTGCGACACGTTTAATCTCCTCAAATCCCATTCAGTGAGAATATGAATCACGTACACGTTCGTGCTTTAATAATGCAAGCTCTTTTCAACGTTGTGTAAATGGATTCGTTCCATATTCGCATAATGCGTACAATTTATCGAGTAACGCGGAAGCGAGAGAATCTGGACCAAGGTTCAAATAATTGAACGAAACTAGGTGTAACTTCTTGTGACACATTTATTGTACTTTACAAGAGTGTATGAATTCACATCATGCATAGATATTTACAATAAGATTTTTGTATTATTTGATAAACATAATTTTTAATATAAATCTTTTGTACAAATTAAGTCGCTATAGTACTTTAATTAACAGCCTCATTCATATAAATTTATTTTTAAATTTAATTAAAATAGAACTGCTCGCGCCATGTAGCGGCGAAGGATGGCACTACGTCACACAAAAAATTGTACCTTCCTCTAACGGTATTAATTTTTACACATTTCCGAGACGACTATAATATTTGATGGTCTCAATAGAACGGAAAAGTGCCATCAAAATTAATTATAAGATCCTGAATTGAAAATTGAGAAATTTATATTTCAGGGACTATGAAATGCTTAACCATGTAGCGGTAAACAGTGGAAACTGATCGAACTAAACTCCACAATACAATTTTTGTATTTACTGTCTTTTTGCCATTGTTAACACATTAATAATATTCGAAAATGAATTAGTATACACTTCGGATGCATTTTGACCGATATTGTTATCAATTAACATAAAAAAATTAATATTAGTGAAATTCAGTAGAAAACGGTACGTGTACCGCCATCTAACAGTGAGCGACGGAAATTGTTAAACAGAAAATCTCGATTTTCTTAGAAATTAAATATTTTGTTGCTTTCCTAAAATGACTGGACTATTCTATAATCTCAGAACAACTGAAAAAACGTCATCATAGTTTGCTAAATGCATCAGAAAATAAAATAAAAAATAGTTCACTTTATCGACATCAAATGGCCAAAACATGTGGCGCACAATGATGGGAAGTAATAGAACTGAATTTCGAAAATAATTTTTACATTTACCAACTTTCGAACTGCTAAGCACTTTGAAATCGTTTTAAAATATATTGATATTGCATTTACGAAGTATATTATCACCTCTTTAATCGAAGACAATCAATATTTAACATTAGCTCGAAATCGGTACTATTGAGAAAAGTACTACTAGCGCCATCTAGCGGCCGGAATACCGAAGCTAAACTCCTGGTATCAGGAGCGCAGAAAAGTAAAGGAGGTATGCGGAGTAAGAGGTATCCCGCGCAATCGGCGCGCATGCGCAGTAGCGACGCGTCCCTCGGTATATACGATAACATTATTATAGAAAATAAGTTAATTACACGTTTTCCGAAGATAATCTACGCACTTTTATGACCGAAGAATGATCAGTGATTCCTTAGCTACTTTCCCATACCAAATTTGTTCAGATTTTTATCGAATGTAATTAGTTATTAATTAATAATCCACTGCAAGTCGCTCCGATATGCGGTACGCATGAGCTCACTTCGAATATATAATTACACATTTTCTGAGTATAATTTATGAATTTTTATGATCGGAGAATGATCAGTGGTTCACTAGCTGCTTTCTCATACCTCATTTGCTCAGATTTTCATCGAAATTAATTAGTTATTTAGTAAAGATGGTATGTGGAATAAGAGGTAACACACCCGGCGCGCATGCGCAGTACTGTCACGTTGTACACGACTATATACTACAGAAAAAAAATTAATTACTCATTTTCTGAACACAATTTATGCACTTTTATGATTTAAGAATGATCAGTGATTCATTAGCTACCTTCTCATAATACATATATTCAGATTTTCATTGAAAGTAATTAGTTATTAAGTAATATTCCGTTGCAAGCCAACGCGTCGTTCAGTACACACGAGGCAATTAAGAATAATTAATTATGCATTTTTTGAAAATAATTTATGCACTTTTATAACTGGAGAATGATCAGTGATTCATTAGCTATTTCCTGGTATCAAATTTGCACAGATTTTTGTTGATGTTAATTATTTATTAATATTCTACTGGAAGTATAACAACGGTGTAATATTCTATACATTTATCGATATAAAGAATGACAAGATGGAATCTCGGTCCGTGATATACCGTGGGTAAAGTTTGGAATTCTACTCCTGGTATCAGGATCACAGAAAAGTAAAGGAGGTATGCGGAGTAAGAGGTATCCCGCGCAGCCGGCGCGCATGCGCAGTAGCGTCGCGTCATTCTGTATAATATACTTGTAGAAAAAATATTAATTACTCGTTTTCTGAATATAATTTATGCACTTTTATGATTGATAAATGATCAGTGATTCATTAGCAGCTTTCACGTACCACATTTGCTCAGATATTTATTGTAAGTAATTAGTTATTAATTTATTTTCATCTTCTTGTATGTGCCACGTGACGCGTTGACTCACAATAGGTTATAACTGAATAACTAATTAATTTCAATACAAATCTGAACAAATGTGGTGTGAGAAGGTAGCTAATGAATCACTGATCATTCTTAAATCATAAAAGTGCATAAATTGTGTTCAGAAAGTGAGTAATTAATTTTTTTTGCATAGTATATAATCGTGTACATCCTGACAATACTGCGCATGCGCGCCGGGTGTGTAATACCTCTTACTCCACATACCATCTTTACTAAATAACTAATTAATTTCGATGAAAATCTGAACAAATGAGGTATGAGAAAGCAGCTAGTGAACCACTGATCATTCTCCAATCATAAAAGTTCATAAATTATACTCAGAAAACGTGTAATTATATATTCGAAATGTGCTCATGCGTACCGCATATCGGAGCGACTTGCAGTGGGTTATTAATTAATAACTAATTATATTCAATACAAATCTGAACAAATTTGGTATGGGAAAGTAGCTAAGGAATCACTGATCATTCTTCGGTCATAAAAGTGCGTAGATTATCTTCGGAAAACGTGTAATTAACTTATTTTCTATAATAATGTTATCGTATATACCGAGGAATGCATCGCTACTGCGCATGCGCGCCGAATGCGCGGGATACCTCTTACTCCGCATACCTCCTTTACTTTTCTGCGCTCCTGATACCAGGAGTATAGCTTCGGCACTCCGGCCGCTAGATGGCGCTAGTAGTACTTTTCTCAATAGTACCGATTTCGAGCTATGTTAAATATTAAAGTTTTGCAGATAAGCTCTTTTTTGTAAAAGGAGATATCTGTAAAAATTGTTATTGGCGACTCGAAAGAAAATTTGTAAAATAAAAAAATTGTATAAATGTATAATTGAAAAATTATTGATTACAATAAACTATATCGTGATATATTAATTAACAATCATTTTGCAAAATATCTGCAGGTGGAAGTTAAAAAAATTATAAATTTGGATATTTATAATAATAATGTTATAAATAAACAATTGTAAAATTAATAATTATAACAAAATATATCGAGATATATTAATTAACAATTATTTTGTATCATATCTGTTACAGAAAGTTAAAAAAATGATAAATTTGAACAGTTACAACGATAATTTTATAAATAAATAATTGAAAAATTAATAATTACAACAAAATATATCGGAATACATTAATTAATAATCATTTTGCAAAATATCTGCAAGAGGAAGTTAAAAAAAATAATAAATTTTAATAGTTATAAACAATAAACTAGTTAATAAACAATTACAAAGTGAAAATTTATTGAAAAATTATTAAATTATTACGCCAATCAACTTCGAGTCGAGGTAGCACGGTATTGGTGCATCAGATGGTACCTGATTGGTTATCACCTGATTGGATCCTGAATCTCCAATCATTGTTACCGATGTGCAAATCCCAGAGGTCACATCTTATCAGTTGTGTAGTGACTGCCAAGGAGTTCGGATCGACCTCATCATCACTTACCGGTACGAGTCGAGTTTTCAATTAATGGATTACCTGTTTATTCCTGTGTTACCTAGTGTACTAGTGCAAGTGTTTAGTGTGTTTTATCAAGTGTTTTTTAATAAATACGGGGGTGTATTAATACGATTTATGGTGCGGTTCTTCATGTGTCAAAGTGCTTACTGAGGTGTTTTAATTTATAACTGTGCTTGTGTATACGGATACAGTAGTGTGTTTTATAGTGGTGTACAAGTGTTTTACCGTGTTTTTACAAATATTTTACCGGGTTTATTGGTGTTATTATTTACGAATTTTTACAAATTTTTGTGAATACTTAGTGAGTTATATGGTGTTACCTACGTGCTTGGACATACTTGTGCTAGTGCTTTAGTGTAATTTACAGTGTAGTACAAGTGTTTTAGTGTAATTTGAGTGTGGTTGTAGAAGTGTTTTACCGTTATTTAACAAATATTTTACCGGGTTTATTGGTGTTATTACCTACGTGTTTTAATAAATTTTTGTGAACATTTACTGAGTTATATGGTGTTACCTACGTGCTTTGACATACTTGTGCAAGTGATTTAGTGTAATGTACTGTGTAGTTGTAGAAGTGTTTTACTGTTATTTAACAAATAATTTACCGGGTTTTGTGGTGTTATTACCTACGTGTTTTTACAAATTTTTGTGAACATTTACTGAGTTATATGGTGATACCTAAGTGTTTTGATATACTTGTGCAAGTGCTTTAGTGTAATGTACTGTGTAGTTGTAGAAGTGTTTTACCGTTATTTAACAAATATTTTACCGGGTTTTGTGGTGTTATTACCTACGTGTTTTTACAAATTTTTGTGAACATTTACTAAGTTTTACGGAGTGGTTACCTACGTTCCTTTATATTTTTGCAAACGTTCTAACAAGTTCTAAATTACCTAAGTGTTTTAACCTACATTTTCAAATATTTCACTGTGTATTGCTAAACGTTTGCAAATTTATAACCGAATTCAGTAACGTAGTTATTGTACCTAATTCATGCATGCACACCTCAAAATCCTAAAAACTTATTAAATATCAAAATGTGTATGTCAATCAAAATGCAAATCAATAACACAGTTAATTAACCGTTGTGTTCCTTTTATGATTACAGAAGGACAAGTGACAAACCGCCAAATCTGACGAAAGCAGCCAATCAATCAGTCAATCAGATGTGCTATTGCCGGTAAAGCGATCGCAGTGATGCAAGTCAGCGATCGGTGAGTCGCATGCTTTATGGTTCCTCCGGTTCCCATCATGTCGTAGGACGAATGGTCCGAAACGACACGGGAACTGGTTGTATTTTATATTTTTGAGCGAGCATAGTGACCACGACTGTACGATCGTGCAATATTCGTACAAACTGTATTTCATTTATTAGATCAGGTCAGGGTTTTCTTGTACATCGCGTTTAATTCTCTTACGAACCGATATAACGAATTTAAAATTACATAGAAGTCGGATACCCTCCGATTTCATAGTAGTTTAATCTTTTTGTACGCGTACCGTGAACTCTTTTAAATATACACATATGTACAAGAAAGTTTCGCGAGAAACAGATTTTGATATCAAAGTTAATTATCATGAATACTTTTGGCTATTTAGTGAATTTACTTTGATATTAAAAATCTGTTAAGAATGTAACAATCGATATACTTAGATTTTTGCAAAGTGTTCTTCCATTTTCTTTTTTCAAACTTTAGAGTAAATTTTTTTCGGAAGACACTTTAGTAGCATGTTCTTAATCACGTATTTTAGCTCAGGATTTTCAGCACACATGAAGAAAACTGGTAGGTGAAAATATTGTTGGCCGTGTTCATTTTTATGCTCTAAATTCATGTGCGTGCTTAGATGCTACTCGCATGAGTTAGGGCAGGTGGACACGGTTTAGTTTTAAGATTTTTGGCGATCGACAAATTGACAGTGAATTATCGACACAAGTTACACGTGTGTGTGTGGTTAGGTCGTGGACCTTGTGTCGATTTCAAACTATTTATTATAAAAATATTAAAATTTTGCAAAATTCTAAAGATGCATACAAAATGCAAGTCGAGTAAATTATATAAAATGAATTAGAAAATTGTATGAGTAGTTAGAAAATTATTACATGCACATATTACATTGAATATTCGAAAGAATTAGAAAATGAAATATGTAAATGTTCACTGTCGATTGTCGATCGATTTCAGCAAAAAGGTATGAACTTAGAGTGTGAATGTTGTATTGAACTCGGGTGTCGGAGACGTCCCGGGACGTACTCCCTAGGAGTAGGCTTTTTTGCACCCGGGTGGAGTGTGTGAGAATCGTGGAGTGTGTTTTTGTGAGAATGGACTTTGCAATTTTTTAAATATAGCGATAGGCAGGCAGGTAGCTTACTTCTGGTGTGATTGAGTTAGTTTTAAGTAGGTAGGGCCAGAGCAAGCTTTCATGTTTCTCTGTCCTCCGTAAAACACACGTGAGATGCTTGCATCTGGGGGGTTAACGAAAAATCGAGAAGAGAAAATCTAAATTTGAATTTATTCTATTTAATATTCTCTTGAACTCGATTGTTCGTAAGGCCAGGCCTTTTAGTTTGTAAGTCGCAGTCGTGGTTCTAGACCCGATTGCAAAAATGAAGTATACAGTGAAGTGAAGTGAAGTGCTTTAAATATTCTGCTCGGATATTCTTTTACGGACAGCGCATTCTGAGAATCGCTGGTCGTATATTTTTTAATTTAGAGAATTTTATTCTTACGTAAAGAATTTTTCGAGTCAATATTTGTTATATAAAATTTTGATTTCGTTGTTGGTCGAAGCAAATGGATAGTTCAGTTTTATTTCTATAAAATTGTCTATCTGTTCGCGGAGATCGATACCGAAATTGAAAGTTTATGTAATGTGAAAGCAAAGAATATCCGAGTTACCGTAAAATTTCGCGAGTGATTTTTGTGAGGCTGTGCCGAAGAGAGAAGAGGCTATATGCCGAAGAGCCCCGGCAAAATTAGCCAAAGAAGAGGGGAACTATTAATGGCTGTCCATCTTAGGATGGAGAGTCATTTTGTCACTATGCTCGCTATTATTTTTTTGTATTTTATGTGTTTTTTTTACGGTACGAAAAGTATCGTTGAACGCGTTTTGCTCGAACTTTGTCGAGCTCACGATTCGCGATTTTCAGATTTTATTGTGTTTTTTATTTTTGATATTTCATGTAATGTTTCATTTACTTTTGCACAATTTTCTATGTTAATAAAATTTTGTATGTTTCAGTACTTGATTTTTGATAGGTTCTCTATTCTCAAATCCGCAATTTTCATTGCGTTTTCTATCTTTCGAAATTTTTGTGTGGAATAAAATAAAATTTTACTCCAACAAATTTCTGTGTTAATAAAATCTTGTATGTTTCAGTATTTAATTTTTGGTAAGTTATGTTCTCTCTTCTCAAATCCGTAATTTTCATTGCGTTTTCTATTTTTCGAAATTTTTGTGTGGAATAAAATAAAATTTTGCTCCTCCTACAAATTTCTATGTTAATAAAATTTTGTATGTTTCAGTATTTAATTTTTGGTAAGTTATGTCATTGCGATTTCTATTTTTCGAAATTTTTGTACAAAATAAAATAAAACTTTCCTCCTCCTTCCACAAATTTCTGTGTTAATAAATTTTTGTATGTTTCAGTATTTAATTTTTGGTAAGTTACATTGTCTTCTTTTCTCAAATCCGCAATTTTCATTGCGTTTTCCATTTTTCGAAATTTTTGTGTTGAATAAAATAAAATTTTGCTCCTCTCACAAATTTCTATGTTAATAAATTTTTGTATGTTTCAGTATTTAATTTTTGGTAAGTTACATTGTCTTCTTTTCTCAAATCCGCAATTTTCATTGCGTCTTGTATTTTTCGAAATTTTTGTACGAAATAAAATAAAACTTTCCTCCTCTTTCCTACAAATTTCTATGTTAATAAAATTTTGTATGTTTCAGTATTTAATTTTTGGTAAGTTACATTGTCTTCTTTTTTCAAATCCGCAATTTTCATTGCGTCTTGTATTTTTCAAAATTTTTGTACGAAATAAAATAAAACTTTCTTCCTTCCACAAATTTCTGTGTTATTAAATTATTTAGTACATTAGCACCCTATTAATTCCGAGCTGTGGGTGGAAGGGTGGGCTCGGGCGCAGGTTTTTCGTCACAACACGTGGCGAAAAGCTTGCGCAAATTGTGCCTTTTGTTCTAACTTGCACTCATCTTTGCGACAATTTTTTAACTTCTTACACATTAGTCTGTAGTAGTAGCCTGTTATTTTTATTGTCAATTGCATCAAACTTAAAAGAAAGTTCTTCCAACTTTCTACTCTGTCCCCTTATTTTGTTTTTTACAAAGTTGTAGACTATACGAGTGCAAGTTTAGAACAAAAGGCACATGTAGGGTTTTTAGAATAAGTATTTTATTGCAGTATGTGTGAGTGTGTGAATCAAATGTGAGTACAGGATACAGGATACAGTATGTAGGATCTATTCTTCTCATCGTGGGATCATAGAATTTTTAAAAGTCTAAAAGTCTTTATTTCTATGTTCGTAGTTTTCAATCCTTTTCGATCTTTTATTTCTTCTTCTGTATTATTTTATTATGTGATTGGTCCTCAATACGTGTTGTCCTTTCATTTCTTGAGTGAATTTTATTTCCAGTTTGGGAGCTTCTTGATCTCCTCGTGAATTTAATTTGGTTTTGAGGTTTTTAACCTCTCCAGGATTTTATTTTGGTTTTGAGGTTTTTAACCTCTCCAGGATTTTATTTTGGTTTTGAGGTTTTTAACCTCTCCAGGATTTTATTTTGGATGTGAGGTTTCAAACCTCTCTAGGATTTTATTTTGGATTTGAGGTTTCAAACCTCATCGTGATTTTATTTCGTATTTTGAGGTTTTCAAACTCGATTTCAATTTTTGAAGTTTTGTTTCGAATGAAGAAAGATTTCATGCCTTGTACTTCAATTTTCTGTCTTGATTAAATTTGTATGTTTCAGAATTTTATTTCAAGTAAGTAATTAAGTGATTCATATTTGTCTTAATTTCATTTGTATGTTTCAGCTTTTTATTTCAAGTAAGTAATTAACTGATACATACTTGTCTTAATTACATTTGTATGTTTCAGGTTTTTATTTCAAGTAAGTAATTGAATTATTCATATGTGTCTTAATTAAATTGATATGTTTCAGCTTTTTATTTCAAGTAAGTAATTAAATATTTCATATGTCTTAATTGCATTTGTATGTTTCAGGTTTTTATTTTAAGTAAGTAATTAAATGTTTCATATTTGTCCTAATTACATTTGTATGTTTCAGCTTTTTATTTCAAGTAAGTAATTAAAGATTCATATTTGTCCTATAATTACATTTGTATGTTTCAGGTTTTTATTTCAAGTAAGTAATTAAATGATTCATATTTGTCTTAATTATATTTGTATGTTTCAGATATTTATTTTAAATAAGTAATTAAATTGTGCATTTTTGATTTAATTTCATTTGTATGTTTCAGGTTTTTATTTCAAGTAAGTAATTCAATGTTTCATATGTGTCTTAATTACATTTGTATGTTTCAGGTTTTTATTTTAAGTAAGTAATTAAATGTTTCATATTTGTCCTAATTACATTTGTATGTTTCAGGTTTTTATTTCAAGTAAGTAATTAAATGTTTCATATTTGTCCTAATTACATTTGTATGTTTCAGGTTTTTATTTCAAGTAAGTAATTGAATTATTCATATGTGTCTTAATTACATTTGTATGTTTCAGCTTTTTATTTCAAGTAAGTAATTAAAGATTCATATTTGTCTTAATTACATTTGTATGTTTCAGATATTTATTTTAAATAAGTAATTAAATTGTGCATTTTTTATTTAATTTCATTTGTATGTTTCAGCTTTTTATTTCAAGTAAGTAATTAAATGGTTCATATTTGTCTTAATTACATTTATATGTTTCAGATTTAAATTTTAAGTAAGTACTTGAATATTTCACAAATTGTTATTTCATTTGCATGTTTTCCTCGAGTCGACTCGAATTTTATTTTATTTTATTCCGAAAATGTTAAACATTCGACTTTTACATGAACATTTATTAATTTTGCATCTTTTTCTTCTTTCGCATATTGTTTCTGATTGTTACAGCATAGATAATCATCCAGGACAATCTTTCACCGATGGATCCGCTAATTTTAACTTAATTTTAAGTTGCGTACAAAATATTGTAATACACTGTAGTATGCATGCGTGCATGTGTGAAATGCGTATATACGAAACTTGAAGATATCATCGAGGGATCATCGAGGGATCATCGTGGGAGCATGAAGATATCATCGAGGGATCATCGTGGGAGCATCAAGAAATCATCGAGGGATGCGTGCGATAATTTTAAGTTAATTGTAATCTCGTGGGAGGGCGGGTGGGTCCCTGTAAGTGCCTCTAATCCTAACTTGCACTCATTTTCACAATTCGTGAACTTTTTACGCGTTAGTTTGTAGTATACCCAGCTATTTTTTGTCAATCGGTCCAGACCCAAGTGGATCATTGGGGGTTGGTAGTGCTGTGAACACGCGGCAGGGTTGAGCTGCAAAGGCTGGTGTAGCGCCTGGGACACATCTTGCGAGGCATCTTGATTGAAGCACCTTCTCGATTTGCCGCCTCACGGCGTGGGTCTCCTCTCTGCGGTCAGCCTCCCTTCAAACGGGAGCGGGGAGAAATGGGAGACCCTTCGCGGATGTGTCACTCGTTCTTATCAGTTTTTTCGGTTCAATTCGGTCTCGTGGTTCACGTAAGTCATTATTGACTACCCTTTGACCCATGAGGGCGAGGATCACTTGGCGAGAAATGCTAACCCATTTTTTAGCAGAAAGTTCTTCTAACTTTCTTTCCTTCTAGTAGAAAGTTCTTCTAACTTTCTTTCCTTCCCCCTTGCTTTTTTACCTCGTTATAGATCTCTCGAGTGCAAGCTTAGAATAAGAGGCACGCGTGCGGCGTTTAGAATAAGTTAAGCGTGCGCGTATGCGAGTACTGTTTAAAATTGCACTTATTTTAATTAGCGAACTTTTTCCGCGTTAGATCATAGTTTTACCTCTCTTCCCTTCTTTCTCCTTTAGCGTTTCATTTTACGTATTGCGAGTGCAATTTTATAACAGAGTGTGTGTGTGGGATCCCACGAAATTAGTATTAAGTTTATAAGTGAGTCGAGCGCTTACAATTCTAACTTGCACCCATTTTCACGATACGTGATTTTTTGCGCGTTAGAGTGTAGTTTTAATCGGTAATTCTCTGTCGATTGGTCCGGACCCAAGTGGATCATTTGGGGTTGGTAGCGCTGTGAACACGCGGCAGTACTGAGCTGCAAATGCTGGTGTAGCGCCTGGGACACATCTTGCGAGGCATCTTGATTGAAGCACCTTCTCGATTTGCCGCCTCACGGCGTGGGTCTCCTCTCTGCGGTCAGCCTCCCTTCAAACGGGAGCGGGGAGAAATGGGAGACCCTTCGCGGATGTGTCACTCGTTCTTATCAGTCATTTTCGGTTCAATGCGGTCTCGTGGTTCACGTAAGTCACTATCGACTACCATTTGACCCACGAAGGCGAGGTTCACTCGATAGAGAATGCTGCTCCACCTTTTTGCGAAAGTTCTTCTAACTTTCTTATCTTCTAGTAGAAAGTTCTTCTAACTTTCTTTCCATCTAGTAGAAAGTTCTTCTAACTTTCTTTCCTTCCCTTTGCTTTGTTTACCGTCTTAGATAACAAGGGTGCAATCTTAGAATGCGAGCGTTTGTATGGTGTGCTTGTGTGTTATATTGCGTGCGATACAAGTTCTTTGCCGTACTGTGGTAAAGAACTTGTATATTTTTGCGAGCGGGCGAAGTAGAGTTAGAACTCATTTATCCTTCCGATAAATGAGGGATTTGCTAATGGAGGGTGGTAGGGACTTGGAGATAGGGTGGGTCACGACGTAGCCACCTCCACGTGGTGTGACCTGGTAATCGATATCGTTTTCTAAATATTTTACACGAATCTTTAGAAAACGATATCGAGCTAAGAGCTACGATTTACTTCATTTATTCCACATTTTCTTTTATGAAAATGCTTTGGACTGATCTCTGCTTGAACTCTACTCAAGCGATTAAAAATTGTTACTGGTTTAGTATATATTTTTTTATTATAAATAATATATAACATATATATAATATACAACTTTCTACTATAAACAACATATATATAATATACGTGTACAGATTCACAAATTGGTTGTATGGCTAAGTCGCATACCGCCTGTATAGGCCCGTTATTTGTTCGTTGAATAACAATGTTAAAACTGTGTGTGGACCTATTCTGCAATATGTAGGCCAAAAACCCTTCCAGAGTGCTGGTACGCCCTCTCGTTTTGCAATTGATCCCATCATTGCTATTAAACCGGGTGGCTTTTTCGCTTTTATGTGCTGCACCCTGTAAGTACATAACAATTGTCGAATAACTTAACATAATTGTATGAGTTAAAGCTAGAGAGTTTAAAGTAAAAACAGCAATATTCATTTCTAAAAATTTCTTATAAATATTAATTTGAAAAGGATACTAATTGATCTGTTATAATTTTACCTCGTTTTGGCGACATCGAATGGCATCGAATTCAGGACAGTTATAAATCCAGACAACATTGATGCACACAAGTAGAGTAATGGACCATCCATCATAGCCACTGTGCAACAGAATATAAATTTTTGTATTTGTTCTCTAATTACAGGATCTACTAATATACACTTAATTATAATAGTAAAACTTAGTAGAAAAAACAGAGGTTGAATGACAGGATTTATGCATGTGTACATCTTAGTACTCCCTGCATATCATATTACTACCACTACCACTAGTGGATAATAATACTATGATAATATTTATTTTGACTACTATTTTCAATAATCGATTTGTATTCTTGCAAACTCTATAATGTATATAGATGTAAGAAAATGAATAGTCAATACGTTTTCTAGCAATTAATATCTTGATATGACTGTAAGTTGCAAGCTGAGATATGTTAACAATCACAGCTCTTCCCATCGTTGCTACACTTCCTCTCCAAAGAGTAGGAACTCCTTCTTCCTTGGCTATCCTGTTAAACGCATGGAACACGTTTTTGTAATTTCTCCTTTGGTCTGTAAAAAATAATATTTATCATAAACACTTAAAAATATTCCCCATAAAAGAATTCAAGAACTGAGATATCTAAATAACCGAGGTATCAAATATTATAAATATTTCAAATAAAAGAATGACAAAATTTGAAAACTCGAATATCAAGTAGAAAAATCAGAAACAAAAGGAAGTAGAAACTGTTTAAAGTAAAACAATAAAATGATAAGTGTAAATAAATAAAAGACAAATGAGCATGTTAGGAAGATAACCTTTTGGTAATCTGCCATCGGCTGACATCCTTACAAGAGCAACTTCCGCCGGCGTTCCAACAAATGCTCCAGTAGCCCCTGCTGAACCTGCCATAAGTGCTAACATGCCAAAATTGGGGGGCTCAGGATGTCGGTGTCTAGTAATAACAGTATCACAAATTATGTCGTATAAAGATATTTATGCATAGTCCGAAAGTGTATTTTCTCCGATCGAAATTAATTTTACAGATTTAATCTGTGAATTAAACTTTTTTACATATTTAAAGCCGTTTCTGAAATATGGCTTGGATTGGACTTTAGATCCTGTATCTCAGGGTTAATCTTAAGATAGAAGGCAATTTTAATAAACAATATATATATTTTATTCCGAATTTTATTAGAACATCATTAATCACGAGAAAGACACCTGTAATATTGAAAATATTACTCACTTCCAGTGTTCTTGTAGAGTATTATAAATACCAAGCCTGACAGTAGTGTAGGAGGCTTGTCGAACGAGACCGGCACCTAAACCCGAATAAAATGTCAATAACCTCTCGTGTCGATATATCGAATTGACAATGTTTATGATCGAGGTCCTCTCCTGTTGCACTTGCATTCGATTTTTGATCACATCCATGGGATGAACAAAACAAGTTGCAGCCATACTGAAACATCGGAAGTAATGTACCAGAAAATTGTAGTATAAAATAATTACAAATTGAACTTCTTTTTTATATTGTATGAATATTACAAGTTTAAACGTTCATTATAAATCTACATTTCTTCCTTATTTTTTATGAACATTACACATTTAGATTTTTCTTTATTATATGCATACTGTAAATCCAGATGTCTTCTTCATTATTTTTATGACTTAGATGTTACAATGTTCAGATGTCTTTTTTATATTTCTTGTTCACAATATAGACATAATTTAGTTTTAGTGTAAGGTAATGTCCGTGTTGGAATATTCTTACAATTTATAAATTTGAAAATTAAAATTTAAAGTGTAGAGTTTAATTAATGTTACAAAGTAAATTTAACAGTCAGAATAATTTGGACTTTACCCACAGAATCCGGCATTAATAAATGTGAATAAAGGAGGCAGAGGCTCCGGATTCTTGTTTTCACCATCGACAAATCCATTAGACATTTTTGATGTGTGTAAGAGTTTCCAAAATAAACGGTATCAAAATTTCTTTAGGGTGGAATCTGTGAATAAGAATCTGTATTGTGAAAGTGGTACGCGGGAAAACATACCAAAAGAGGGATTGATATAATCAGTGTGCGGGAAGGAAATTTATTTTCGAACATGGAAAGAAGAGGACTGAAATTTTGAGAAATTAGGAAATTTTTGAAGTTGGGAAATTTGCTAGTTGCTGGCTTTAGAATTGCAGAGTTTTGTAATTTGGAGATTTGAGAAATTACTCACCGTTTTCATCAAAAGTATTACAAAAATATACCACGAATACAACCTATATTTAAAATATTTTCACTTATCAAAAATCTTCATAGAATTCCTTAACTCCAGGATTCATAGCTTTGAAATCTTTCGTTCTCCTACAAACGTTGCCCGTAAATTCTTACAAAAATAAAAAATCAACATAACAATGTTTATCTTTAGGTTAAAACTGTACAAACATTGTTTTCCCGACGCGTGTCAAGATAACTTAAACAAAACGAAGAACTCGAAAATCATAAATTCTCTTTTCTTTTGTTACAGTTTCATTTATTTGTTCCAATATTACAGGTGATTAATTATGTCGTTCTAATAAAATTCGAAATAAAATATACTATTAAACGCGCTATAATATTGCGAAAACATTGTTTATTAAAATTGTTTATTATTAACAATTGTTGTGTATTAAAATGTTTATTACATTTGCGAATTTCTTTCACTTTTTAATTCAGATAACAAATTTGATCCTCCGGAACAAATTTCGTGCAGACACGAGGAATTCTTCTTCGTTTACGTTTTGTATCGATTACTGTTTCTTCTCTCTTCTTCGGTGGCAGAAGACCCATTTCTTTCTTGCAGTCCTAAAGAGTCACAATACTCGTTAAATATACGATTGAAATATTTCAAGTTAAGATGTTTCAACGAGTTTTGCATACATCGACAGCTTTCAGAATTGGAAGCAGCGGTCTGACGTCTTTGGATTCGTTCAGAACCTCTTCAGCGTAATCGAGGAGTTTCTTATTTTCTCTGTTAATTATTTCGGTCATGTCCATAGCTTTGTCTTCGGCCAGCTTTTCTTTTTCTCGTTCAATCTCTCTTTCACTCTACAAATGCAATATTCGTTTGGTGATATAATTTCAGAGTAACAGCCTGAGAATTATAAAATTTGCACATCTAACAAATTAGGAATTTCCAAGTTTGGGAATTTGAGAATTTATGAATTTGGAAATTTGATAATTTTGGGAACACTGGAATTTGTACACTTAATACTCAAGAAAAAATAATTATTTACTAGATCTCTATATTATAAAAATGTAATACTGTTTGTAATAAAAATATATATACTGTTATTTTATAAAAATAGTAGTATGTAATTTAGAAAATTTGTTTCAAAACCTTGAATATTATCATAACAATGTTATATTTTAGGGTATAATTTTTAACATAAAATAGAATAACATTTTAACGATAATATATTTGTCATGAAAGTACAATAAAATTAATGTTTGATTAATAGAGTAACTTACAATATATTTCTTGAGTGACTTAGCGTACGCCATTTTCTTGTTCCACGCATGTTTCCGTTCCTCCTCATCCATCTCTTTATCGCATTCAGCCCTTTTGAATCTCTGCATCAGCTCCCAGATTTTCCAGTCCTTCTCCTCTTGAAGAAACTTCGACTTGGCATTCTGTGTTTCTTTCTGAAAATCTTGTATCTCCTTTTTCAACCTAAGTGCACGTTCTTTTCGATTCTTTTCATTTTCTTGGTACTGCGCTTCTTGCTCTTCCACCGCTTTTTGGTAATTCCTTTCTTCGATATCTTCTTTAGTTTGTGTGATTGCACGAAACTTCTCGGCTGGTGAAATATCGTCAGTTATTATTTATATTTGATGAAACAATTGAGAGTTAGTAGAAATATAATTATAAGAATTTACCTGTGAAATCTGCTCTACGTTCCTTCTCTTTCTTTTCGTTCAATATTACTTCCTTATGTGCTTTTGTCATTCGTATTTTAGCTTGTTTGTAAATCTCTATTGCTCGATCCTCGAATGCATCTTCCTGACTAAGCTTCAAATTAAGTTGTTTCTTCTCTTCGATGGCGTCCTTGAAAAATTGATTCAGTTTCTGTTTCTTGGTTAACAACTGCAAACAAATTTTTGTGTAAACATATATGTATTACACTTAAACAACGTTATATCAAATTTTATATATAGACGATAATGCAGAAAAAATTACATACAAACAACATACATGTATTACACGCACGAACATGCAAATAAAAATGATACAAAACTATTACCTACAGACCTCTCTAAAAGAAGAACATTTAGAAATAATAAAATAAATGATTCAGAACCAACTTTTTGCATTTCGTATTCTTTAGCATCTGACAAATATAAAGTCATGTTTATTTGATCCTCTTTCTCAGCTTCGAATTCTTTGGATGCTTCTTCCTTCGCTGCTTTCTCCACTTCTTCGATTCTGATAACATTACGAAATTATTTGACCAAATTTAAAGAAATAAATTCGTAAGAAAAATTCTTTTGAAATTATTTTATTTCAAAATTTTGTATTGAACAATATTTACTGTTTCTTCAATTCCACAGAATAATTCCTCCGCTTTTCAATCTCTTTCTCAGCTTTCTGCTTCATTTCTTCTTCATACTTTTCCACGTCCGCCCTCAGTGCTTTCACGTACGCTATTTCTGCCTCTTTATCTGCATTTTTAATAATTTCCCGAAATTTTAGTTGAGCATCCAACTCCCTGTAGCACTATTGCAATCATAATAAAAAAAATCACTTTAACACATCGTTTACAAAGAATAAAAATAAAAAACAAAAATTTATATTCTTCAAAACATGGAGGGGAGCTGATACGTTTCGAATGTAAAGACTATTATAAACGATATTAAATATAATTATAATGATTATTTTGTTCATTTTAATTTAGTATATTCTTGAAATGCAGGATTTCATTTTTTGAAGTTGAACGAGAAACATTTTAACATATGTTACATATGCAAAATATTTTTAAATACTTCACATATGAAAAATATTTTTATATATTACACATGTGCAAAATATTTTCACATGTTCCACATACACAAAATATTTTTACATATTCCACATACACAAAATATTTGTACATATGCTACATATGCAAAATATTTTTATATACTTCACATATGAAAAATATTGATATATATGCTATATATGGAAAACATTTTCATATACTTCACATATGAAAAATATTTATGTATATTCCACATATGCAACATTTCTTTACCTTGCATATGTGGAATATGTATTTTCATATGCTCCACATATGAAAAATATTTTGATGTATTTTCAAAAATGCATCTAAAATATGTGGATAGAATATTAGTATAAAAATACCTCAGAAGCCATGAGACCCTGATTAATTCGCCGACACATCGGTTTCCTGTAAAGAATCAATCTCTTCGCTTGTTTTATTATTTCCGCCCTTTCTGCAGCTTTCTTTTCTGCCGCTTCTTTAACAAATCGTTCTCTTTCTTCTTCCGCTTGTTTCTCCTTCGCCAATCTCTCCTCTCTTTTTCTCGTTTTAATATCCTGTTGCAGAAGAAAATAGATAGCCGTGAAACTTGATCACGAAGAAAAAGAGAAAAAATGATGCAACTTCATAAGGATAAAAAAACGCACCTTCATAGCGGTTTTAACCGTTCTTACTACATCAGGATCTTCCTTTTTAACTTCGTTTGATTCATTCTGTTCTTCTTCGCAATCGTTCTCTTTAATAACGGAAGTGGCTTCGCAGGCTGAACACTCAGGACTTGTCGATGTTTTTACAGAACTTTTTGATATCTGGTTGGAGCAGGAAATTTCATTTATGAAAATCGAATGAGAGGAAATTGAAGAAGAAACTGTTATTTTCAAGGGAAGTAACACTTTGTAACTCGTGTTATCTTCTGATAATTTTTTATTTAATATCGTTAAATGGATGTTAAAAATATTTGTATAAATTTATACCACCTGCAAAAAGTTAGTATGTTATAGAGAACAACTTACTTAAATGACAGAAAATTATTTTTTAAACTGATAACACTTTACATTGTGCTTTAAAAATAATACCTATATATTTAATATCTTAATAAAAAAATTTGATATTAAATTTGAGAAATTTCTGTGAATATCTATCTAAACAATCGAATTTTAAAAAATTAATTAAACGAGTTAACCATGTGGCAGTGATTGACATACTCTAACATTTTTCGTTGGCTTGTTTGGTTTATGGTTATCCTCGGTAGGTACCACTCGTTCAACAGCTTGACTTTGCACCATAATTGTAATTTAAAAACAATATTATTTAATAACGTAGAATTCCAACTGACGTTGCACGATTTCTTCTTTCACTGATGCGATAATAACTGCAGATTACTATATATATACAGCGCAATCGTTGTCTTGGAAACTGAACTGAAAACGATCGATACGATTAATTATCTAATTGCTGCAGTTTATAGGAAAAAAGTAAGGTGAGTGACCCCGTTATAAGACGTATAGAAATATGATCGTTTAAAAAGAGTTATTTCTTAATAACAATAATGTTTATTTAGAAATTTAATTAATTTCGTTAACTAGTCTTTATAATTCTATTTATTAGAATTAATAATTTCTTAAATTACTACAGTTTTTTTTATAAGTATATATATAAATTATAATAGATTTTTTCATTTAACTATTAATTTTAATCAATTGTGATTTTAAAGATATATTTTACAATATAGGATAAGACTGCTTTACTTCCATTTAAAATTATCGAATATTCAAATGGCGCCAAATTGTATCGATATATCGATACTTTCTCGATCGATAAACCGTTACTATTCGTTGGACCACGCATGGAGGCAGCATCGAAGTGCTAAGAGTGATATTGCTCATCATTTTTCAAGGAAATAAAGGTATTTTTATGTCGATATTGATCATATAAACTGCTAAACATATTTAGTTGTATTTTATTGCATAAGATTATAGAATAATACAGTAATTATTCTTTAGTTAAAAATTGTGTACCTCAATTACATTTGCATTCGCTTTCCTCAATTTCGATCAATGAAAAAGTGAAATTTCTCTCGGATATATTATGATATATTATTACATATAAAATTGAAGCAGAGTAATTAATACAAAAATATTTAGAACGCATAGTATTTATTTGAATATAAAAATATTTAATAAATTGATAAAAAAGAATATTTCTATTACAAATATCGGTAATATTGCAAGCGACATTTTAATGGTATCCAATATTGATAATATTGAAAACTGTAATGTCGTCTTAAAAATCAGGCGAATAAATCTTCAAAAATCTTATACTTTAAATTAGCTGAAATTTTACAAATAGTTTGTTGGTGATTGGAAAGAATTTTACATCATTTATGTAAAAAAAAATTATTTTATTTTATACAAGTAAGAATTAAAATTCAATACAATAAATTTACAATTAAATTTAATAATTACGACATTTCCAAAAAAATACTTTATACTAAATTATCTATAATATCTATTCCATTTTGTTCATCAAGCCTACTCCAGCGATTGTCGATAAAAGTATCGACTGGCATCGAGAGCAAAGGCATACTTGAAGAAACATATTAAAAAAATGTAATTATTAATTATATATTATTTCTTAAAACTACATTCTCTATTTCTTCCAGATCGTATTTAAAACGTATTTATTTCATTTATTTCTTTTTATAGTATAAAAAATGTACGCCGTTTCAAGTGTTTCGATAAATCGACACAAGATGGCTGCGGAGCGTGGTCGTGCACCTGTAATGACAGCACGTGCTACAGCTGAGTGGCGGTCTCCTTCTCGGAAAAGTGAGTAAAATACTGTTATAAGTGTGCTTACCATTTCCCAAAGTGTATTCAAACCTCGTCCATTGTTGTATCGATTATGTGCTTCGATCTGTGCCTCGAGGATACCCGGATTATCAACGTTTTACCACGAAATGTTCTTCTATTTACTCGATGCTCGCACGTGTACCGCCAACAGTAAATTGTAAATCGGTAGTAATTAACCTTGCTTGCGTTTATTGATAAGAAGCGCTTATCACGTGTAACGTGCAAATGTTTTAGTGAGGAAATGATATACCAGTTACGTTTACTGATATTTCTCGTTGAAGTATCGCGTGAAACAGCAGAGTTGTGTTTCAATACTAACCTAACCCTTTAACCGTGTACATATGTCGGAGCATCGTTAAGTAGCACGCCATAATACGCAAAGAAAACTTTAATACGAGAAATAGAGTGGAGAAAAAAATATCTGTGATGCTTTAGTGCCTTATTCTGTTATAATTTTGTACATCTACGTTGTGAATCGTTGATAATCTGTGATGGTATCGAAGTTACGTGTCTAGTGCGATTGATTGCTTATCGATTGCGCTACAAGTGTCAACTTCCTCCGCGCGCAATTGGAAAACGAGTTTTATTAGGTTTTCAAGATGATATTTAACTAGGGTGATCGATTTTATATTCATTTTTAAGCGTCTGCATTAATTATAAAATTGTAAATTATGTGTATTGGATTGTTCAATAATTTATTGTAAGTAGGTACTGATTTTTAGAAAATCATTGTTAAATTTTGTTGTAGGTGAATGTCAAATTATTTCTGGATTTAAATTGAAATATTTAGATAGATACTTTGGTAATCCATGTAATGTACTGTGTGCATATAATATAATATACTGTTTATTATTCCTTTAGAAAAAGAATGTCTTTTAATATTGATTACTGAATAAAAATTAGTTTAGTATAATATTGCATATTTACAGTTTAGTTTAATATATTATAATTATTTAAAGTAACAGTAAATTACTTATAATATATTTTCAATAGTATATAAGATTTCTATTATATAGAAATATTTTATCAGTAATAAAATTCATTTAACAATATTCTATTGTACTGTGTGAATGAAAAGAAATCAATACCTTGAAATGATAGCAAAGTAAAATTGAACAGGGAATTGAATCACACTATTAATTAGCAAAATTTATACATTTAATCTTTATTTTTTTTATTAAGTTTAGAGCAATTATATTTTTTGTGTTAATAACATGAATTTTTTTAACATTTAAGGTGAAGGTGATTGTGGGGGAAGGAAGGTGTTGCTCTGATCTCAGGAAATCCTGATTGGGTAAGTCCTTAAATTCTTCAAAACTAACAAGCTTCAATAACTATACTAACTCAGTATATTGAATATTTATCATTTGTTATAATTGAAACAATCACAGGTAAGTGAAAATATTTAATTGTATGCTTAGGTACCAAAATATTTCAGTTCACTTTATCTACAGATTGCAATACAGTTTTGTTAAAGATTAATATTTCATTTAAATTTGAACTGAAATTTAATATTTCAATATAGTTTCATTAAATTAGTATTTCAATACAATTCAATGAGTTATTATTTCAATACTATTTTATTAAAGATTCATATTCCAATGAAATTTGAACCAAAGATCAACATTTCAATTCAATTTTATTTTTAATATTTTAATTTAATTTCTGTAAAATATATATTACATTCAATGTAACTGAAGATTATGTAGAAATCAATATTTAGATTTAATTTAACTCAGAATTAATATTTGAGTTAATATCTTAGTTCAGTTTAACTGAATTATATAAATAAGTTAACATGCAAATTGATCCATCTGTGAAAAACATAGAAAACATATACAAGTGTAAGGGGGAATATAGAATAATTTCAGACAAATATTATCAATGAAACATATTTATTAAAAATCTAGCATAATTTCCCTACATCTACAGTAAATATCACAGGTACACGTTTCTTTATCACAATATCCTCCGCTCGGCCGTTTACATAAGCTATCAATTAACCTAACTGGCGTATCGTTCACCGAACAATCATAAAATTCGTTGGCCGAGAAGATTCTCATATAACAACGATTTTGGCGGGAGAAAGCGCGTTCCACGTGTCTCCATCCTCCCCCTCGAACGGCCCCTCTTTCTCGCGCCAAAATTGACAAAATAAAAACCTCTCGATAAAACTTATCAAATAAACAATAGAAAATTCTAACCGTCGAGTAAATTAAAGCTTCGTGCCGCATCGTGGCGTGCGGTCATGTTACATCGAGATCCTACTGATACAACTCTCAATTACCGCGTGTACAATCTAACGACGATATTATTAAAAAAAAAGAGAAGGGAAAAGAACTTAACGTTATCCTTCACATCGAGTGTCTTGAGCAAAACAATCCATTCTTCACGGAATCGACGAGACACCAGAAATCCTCTGTCACGACGTTCATCTCGAGGATGCGCGAGTAGCTCGCTCAGATCACAGACAAAATTGCAACACCGGTAAATGGTTGGTCACACGACGGTCTCGTTCCATCGGTGCCGATCCTCTTCGTTTTCGACCGGGAATCCGCCGGTCTCGAGAAGCCCGTTCACCGGGTACGACGGCTTTGCCCGTTCAAGTCCCTAGGCCCACACGTTTACCACGGTCTCCAGATCGGTTCGTTAGGTTTGGCGACCTGCAGGAGGCCCTGGTGGCTCTGCGAGATGCCCTCGATGTCCGTTCTGACCGGAGAAGGTTGGCTAGAAGCCGGAGTCAGAGGCATCGAGTACTCGTCCGAGCTGAGTTCGCTGGCAGAAGACGGCGAGGATTGCGGAGCCGCCACGTGGATCGTCAGAGGTCCAGTTTTGTCCATGGAATTCAATTTGTGGCCCAGATGGGTCATCAGTTTGGTGCCCAAAGCCACATCCACGCCCGGGGTGGCTGCCAAACAGCGGCTGACTTCGTTGGCGCAGTGCGTGTAACCGGCCCTGAAGCGGTCCGCGTCGATCACGGGGTTGGCAGAGAGTCGTTGCTGTCTCTGGAGCTTGTGAAGATGACGCACGGTCAACTCCAGAATATCGGCCTTCTCTAACTTGGCCACGTTCTCGCCGTCGCCGGCCAGGGCCGTCACCATCAGGTCCTTCAGCTCGTCCAGACACCGGTTGATCCGGGCCCGACGCTTGCGTTCCAGCATAGGTTTCATCACCTGAGAAATCAAGGTAGGACACATTGAAAAAAGACTGTACTCTAGCCGAGATGCAAGATACGAGACTCTAAGTTTGATTTTGTTCAACAGGTTCGGGGAAGACACGTACCTTTCTGTACTGATAAGTCCTGGATATCGGTTGCTCCTGTCCATCGACCATCATCATCTGCTCGTGCATCTGCATGATTAATCCTTAGAGGAGGACGAAATGTCACACACCGATAACTGCACTGATAGTAGCACTTGGTCGCGGAATGTCTATCGCACAGACAACGCAACTGTTTGTATGATTAGCGGTTTCGCAGGATTCGGGGACGCGTTCTGAGTTTCGTGAACGTTCACCGTGATTGTGGTGGCAGTCGGGCGAGGCTATGGCTTATATAGCGAGGGACAGTTCTCCAGGGTGGGGCGAGGGGCTGATGTCAGGGTCCGTGAGTGGGGGACAGGCCTTCCGTGGGAACGGTCCGTAGAGGTTGGTTCCCAAGCAAGCACACCACCTGTAAGCGGCAGCTGCCAGACACGCGCCCACACCAAGCATCGTCACCGTTTCTTCGTCTTCGTTGCACCTACCGTTCCGGGCCCGTGTTTCCTACCTCTTCTGATCCTCTCCGTTTCGCCGTGCCACGGTATGCACGGCTTTAACCTTCTCCTCTCTCTCTCTCCGTCTCGCTTTTCGCCTCCTTTCGGCTTACTACTATTTCACGAACGTGCGATCATACGGAAGGACCACGAACTATCCACCTTCTTCTTTCTCTTCCAGGTAGAAGAGACCCTCTTCCTCCTTTTTCCATTCTAGCGGACCCAAAGGTGGTTACTCGTGCTACGTCTTCTTATCGCGATCCCGTCTCGTTCGCTCTCAGGGTTCGCTCTCCTTCTCGTGGAGCGTGCTGGGCACAAGTCCGACGTTCTCCCGATCGCAATCCCACTAGTTACACGTTAACTGAATCACGGCTACGTGTGTCTATGGCTACCATGCCACCGAGGAGCCCCACCATACCCAGCTCGGTTTCCTCTCCGCAATTGATCAATCATTTTCTGCCGCGTATATTATAGCCACGCGTGAGATACACCGCCGCGGATATGCGGAGACAAATGTTGCACGATAAAAGTTGACGTTATGAAAAGGATGTGATTAATTGTGTGTTACGAGTGTCGTGTGGGCGTGGGTCTTTTTTGGGGAGAGCACGATGAGCAGGATAATAACACGATAATTAACTATTTTCTGTCTTTTGCCGATCAAGTTTCTTCGGGATACTTTCCCGTGATTATTTTCAAAGTACCCATTTTTAACAGATTATGTAAAAGAACCGGATGATGTAGATAGCGAGTTACGAAATATCCGTTCGTTTATTCGATATGGTTAATGAGAATAAATAGATACAGTTATGCGAAAGGTTAGGTTTCACGTTCATTGAGGTGTATATTTGAATAATGGAATTATTATTTGATAATATTATTAATATATCATACTTTCAATAGGATTATGATCTTGTATACTGATCAAGCTATTGATAGTTGATCAAGCTATTATTTTGATCATTAAATTTAAGATTTAATTTGAAACAATTAATAAGGTGATATCAACCATAAGACATTGTTAAAATTTCATTCCATAATTTTCATAGTTTTAATTCCCTAAATCTTCAAATCCCTGATTCTAAAATCTGTAAAACCTGAAATGCTTAAATTTCCTCAGCAAATTTCTCGCCACAATAAATACAGATGTTCCACTTCTAGCTCGCGTGTCAACCGCGCACACAACTTCTCCTTCTCTCACTATATAACCGTTCCGCGTTTTCAGACGTGTATATGTACACTCGGTGAGGAGAATGGTGTTTCGAGGAGCTCGGTTCGGAGCGGTAATTTGTTATACCGATGAAAGAGCGTCGTTATGAGTCATCTAATCCTTTGAACGTTAATTGCTTCGACCAGTCCGGGACCAGTGTCATGTTCGTTTGGAAATGGCTGGTTTTGTGTCTTGTGGAATATTCTGGTCGTTTTGGAGAGCAATAATCAGGTTGTAAAATGGGATTCGTTCAGGGATTATATTGACGCGTTCAGGGATTAGATACGAGTCTATGGAGAATTATGAATGGGGGATACTTTATTGAGATTTCGATCGGTTGTGTGCAATATAAAATGGAATTAAATACATAATATAATATTACTTATGTAATATAAGTTAAATATTATTAACATATATTACATACATACATTATTAACATATAAGTTAAATATTAAGTCACTATAATTTCTGTAAATTAATATTTGTACAATTACTATTGTACTAAATTCGCAAACTTCCATTTTGATAATGTTACGGCAAAAATATAGATTAAATAGTCCATGGCAAATGAAAGTTGAACGTTCCTCTGGTCTCAGAACGAGTACGATCATTTCGTACGAAATTACGAAAAATTGCAATATGGAGTTAATCACTAACAGAATCAGTCGGAGTTTTGCCGGCGGAATCACGAGTCCATTAAATTCTTGCTCGAATCTGAAACGGCACCGCAATTACACGTAACAGCCAACCGAAAGTGATTTCCATGCCTCGTTCTCGATTTATGAACGGCACGCATGTACGCAGACATGCGAATATATTCGGACACCAGTATTTTCGTACGTCAATCAAAATAATTTTAAGTAACTTTATGTAAGTCAAGTGTACGGCTATATGGCTCGATATTATGCGGTGTATTAAGTACCGCGTAATAAACGTTAATATTAGAGGTACGCGAAACTTTCTATCGTTTTACAGATCACTTTTTTATTAATATCTTATAATTAGCCGGGCAATTTTAATCGACATATTTTATAAGTAGGATGAGTTTAACGGAAGTATTAAGTAGGAGGATGATCTTAATGGAAGTATTTTATAATTAGGAGGATAAGTTTAAGGGAAATGTTTTTTAATTCGGAAGAGAAATTTATGCGAAGTTGTAAGTTGGAGGAGAATTTTAAGCGGAATATTATGGAATTAGGACAATTTTTATTGAAATTTTACATTTTAAAATTGCAATTTTAATTGTAAGTAGGAGCGTAATTTAGGAGAAGTATTTTATTTGTTAGAAGAGTAATTGAGAATAATTATGTTTGTAAATTCTTATACATTTCAATTCCTAAATTTACAATTTCTGAATTTACAAATTCTTATTTTTTCAAATTCCTGAATTTCTGAATTTACAAATTTCAAAATTCTAAATACCCAAATTGCCAAAATCACAAAATCGAGAATTCTCCACTTCCCGAGTCTCGAAAATCCCAACCCCTTCTCCACCTCCAAACCCAATTCCCAAAATTCCCTTTCCAACCTAACCACCCCAATACCCAAACACCACAAACCACCTGATCTAAAATTCCCTAACCCATCACCATCCCAAGTGAACCTTAGAAGCGCATCCACCAATCAGACCTAAAAAAACTGAAATCGCATAGAATGGCAAACTCAAAGGAACGATTAAGAATTTTCACTGGAGGCGAATCGATGGTTGTCGAAAATGGTTGGAAAGTAGCCCCGAGGATGAATATATCCGTGAGTCCGAGGTTTAATTTCGCGGCGACGCTCGTAAAATCGTTCCTCTCTTTGGATAGTCATCGTTTCGAATGAATATCTCCGGTATGCTTTACGTGTACATCCTGTCCGTAGCTGGAAGCACATCCAGATACTAATTTCGTCGAAGCTTTTGCTGAATTATATCCTTCCCGTCTACCTCTTTCCAATCTTTCTCTATCCTTCTCCGCGTACACACCTTCTTCTCTCTCTTTTTTTTTTTTTTATAACCTCCGTTCGCTTCTTCCTGCCAACTACCTCGCTTATTTCTTCGCGAGTGGGGCACTTAAACATCGTTCGCACCGAATAATTACGCGCGTCAGCTTCATCCTTCTTCTTTACCCTGTCTTAGCTCCACGGCTCTGGTACACTCGGCTAAAACCTAACCGACCTTTCGATACCGATACCTATGCAAATTTTTACCTTCTTTCGGACCTAACTTTTTTCGTGTTCGAATTTTTCAGTTTTTTCTCCTAAATTTCGCAATTTTTCCAAATTTTACATTTCTAGATTTTTAGCTGTTTAAACCCCTATATGTTAGAATTCCTAAATCATCTCATATCTTAATTATTTAATTTTCAAATTTTCCAAATCCTAAAATCCTTAAATACCTAGATCCAAATTCCCAAATTTCAAAATTTCTCAAATTCCAAATTCCCAAATCCTAAAATCCCCAAATCCCTAGATCCAAATTCCCAAATATCTCAAATTCCAAATTCTCAAATCGTAAAATTCCCCAAATCCCTAGACACAAATTTCTAAATTCCCCAAATTCCAAATCTCCAAATCCTAAAATCCCTAAATCCCTAGACCCAAACTTCCCAACTTCCAAATTCCCAAATCCTAAAATCCCCAAATCCCTAGACCCTAATTCCCAAATTTCTAAATTTCCCAACATCCAAATTCTTAAATCCTAAAATTCCCAAACTTCCAAATCTCTAAAAGTCCCTACCTCTTCCTAAAACCCCTTAAAAATCCCCCAAAACCACCAAAACTTCCCAAAACCTCTAAAAATTCCCCAAAACTAGCTAAAACCTCCTTACAACCGTTAAAAATTGCCCGAAAATCCCCAGAATATCTAAAAAATCCGTAAGAATCGCTCTAAATCCATAAAAAATGAGTCTAGTATTAACGTAACCTCGTTGTTCGTGATCCATTCCCCAGGGAAAGCATATTTGCCGTTGACTGTACTAACGCGTTCGTTCTTGCTACCGCGACTTTAACAGGCATCCTTCTTCGTCGTTCCTCGTCCCTCGTCTTCGTGTCCATACCTTTCTTGGCTTCCTCTTTTTTCGCCGTTCCCCCGAGCCGGCCAATTGCACGTGTCCTTAACGACGCCGGCACCTTCGTAGAGCTTACGTGATGCTGAGATAACTCCGATCTCTCCTTCTTCTTTTATTTCATCCTGTTTTCCTCTCTGATTCGTTTTCCTTTCTGCCCGATGGAATTAAATTGGATCGACGTCCACGGGATTAACTCTCATCTCGAGATCCGCTCGCGTTTCGATTTTTGCCACGGACCCGATATTTTTCTCTCGACACTTTATTTCACCACCATTTTCTCGATTAACTGTTGCTCGATCAAATTATTCGACATTCTTTTTTTATCGGTGCTTGTCTCTTTTCGTATTAACGCGTTCTAGCTCGACTGGTTCGATGCTTTTACGCATTAATGATCAGTTGATTAATCGATTAATTCGTTATGATTAGTTACTTGATTTATTATTTTATTCATCGACTTCATTCATTCATTTATTAATTGCTTAATTGAGTGTTTTATTGATTGATTCATAGATTGGCTCATTAATTTATTGATTCATTGATTCATTCATAGATTGGTTCATTGATTGATTGATTGATTGATTGATTGATAGATTGGTTGATTGATTGATTGATTGATTGATTGATTGACAGACTGATTGATTGATTGACAGATTGATTGACTGACTGACTGACTGACTGACTGACTGCTTGATTGATTGATTGATTAATTTATTGATTGACCGACTTACTGATTGATTGATTGATTGATTGATTATAGATAAGATTGGTCGATTTTTTATATCAGTGCAATATGAATTAGGGGAAATATGGTAACATTAGGAGAAATAATAACAATTTGTTCACTTCAATAACCTGAACCAGAAAATGTTACTACAATATTCAGTAAAAATCTGAGTGTACACCGTGTCCAAGCTATGCAGGCTTTGGTTTAATTGTTCAGCAGCATGTAGGTCTCGTTCATGTAACAATATACATTGCAGGGTTTCCTCGAGTAAAAACTGAAAATGAAAAACCCTGGAATGAATCAACGAAGCCCTTGGTGTGTTTAATAACACGTAGCCATATTGCTGCACCACTGGCCGAGGAAATTGAAACTTAGCATTTCTTTCAAAATAACTTGTTACATATTCGTTGCTTTGTTAATATTTTTAATATAAATTGACCAGCTCTTACAATGCAGTACAGCAAATATTCTCCCACTGAAAAAAAAGCACAATAATCGAAAGCTTGTACAATAAAGCTTTATGCAAAGCCTCGAACAGCAGATGCAGGAAAATGATGTAACTGACGAGTTTAGTCTGTCGAGTGCACTAACTTCCGGTTAATCCGCACTGACCTAATCCGTGCAGCACGTGCTCGCGCGTGTACACGTTACACGCGTGTAACAGTGCACGTGGACTAACAGAGGCGTCGAATTAAGTTTATATTATTCCACCAACGCAGTCGGAACTTCGTGTTGCCAGATCGTGCAAAAACAGTGAACAATGAACGGCACGTGAGAGGAAGCTGACTTCGAGCTGACACGTGGCTGCATTAAGTCTCTTTCGGATTCGATTTAATACACTGTCACTGATTAAACTATAGTCCTCGTGGGACATATTTACATCTTTCGATCACATTTCAAGTATGGATTTCATTCGATAGTTGATTAGAATATATTATTTTCATTTCATATTGAATTATCATTAATTCTACAATACACAACTAATTAGCAATATATTAAATTAATATTTCCCACAACAATATACAAGTAATAATTTGTATAAGTTGCACAATATAATAATAATTTTTTAGACAATATCAATAACTATTCAAGTGAAATAATATCCCCCTACCAAATAACAGTGTGACATAATAAAATAAATCAACGAGTTCGAATTAAAGCAACGTTACGCCCGTAGAGAAAACGTTCTCACGCGCAGTAGTTATTAGAAGCATCCGGTTGTTATCTTTCGAAAAACCCCTATAAAAGCCCCCTCGATATTAGTAGGAAATCGACGCGTGCGAACCGATGTCACCAGGGGTTGATATCCGAGATAGGGGATCATGATTTCGTTGGCACGAGCCAAACGGCTCGCGACATATGTTCGGTAACAGCTGATGTACTTGCTAATAAGTCTCCCTTCCTGTTCGTTTACAACGGGATAACCGATATTCCAAATGTACACGAGACACGGGAAACTCGTCGATGCCTCTGAGAAAATTTCTTAATGTAACACGTGTTTCGACGGTGAAATTACACTTGTTATCAGGGGACGCTAAGTGGATTTAATAAGCGATAACCGTTGACATTTGGGCTCGAGTTTCGCATTTCTCTTATTATACAGTTAATTAATATTCTAATCGTTTCAAATTTTTTAAAAAAATTCTGAAATAAACAGTGAGACAGTCAAATAAAGTCTCAAGTTCACACTTGATTCCTCAAAGAAATAATTTTTAAATAATAAAAAAATCGTTTCTAATAAGAAAATCATAATGTAAACCCTTTCGATTTAACGCTCCCTTATATGCTCATCCCCGGTTTAAAACCAGAAGTAAGATGCGTCTTAAACATTATAGTGGTTCATCAAGGGCCTATTGGCGTTGTGACGGTTATGGTACCAAAAAGTGCACATTGTTCGACTCCTTGTTCCTTTACCGTTTCCGTTGGATCATTAATATCTTTCGTTATATCGCCTTGACACTCATTAAGACGATGCTGTTAGGATCTTGGACAAATGGTATGCAAATGTTGAAAGGGTCTCCTAGAGAATAGATACAATCTTTATTCATCTTCTAATAACGTTTCTCTGGCAAAAAATTTCACTCCGGTCATTCAATGTGAATAAATTCATTTAATATTTGATAATATACAAAATCGACACTTTGGTTATTAAATTCATACGAATTCGAATATTGATACAATACATAAAATGGAAAAAATTCATTAATATGAAAATAAATGAAAAAATTCCAAACTCTCAGTCCTGCACTCGAAAGTATTTTGGCCACCGGCATCAAAACGTGAATCTACCGCAACGACCTAATAGTATTTTGATCGAAGGTCGCAGGAAGGAAATGAAGCTATTCAGGTTTTACCGGAAGATCCTGGCCCGTGTTCCGTACACGGAAGCGATGACGTGTGTCGGCATTGTGAGCACGTGCCTTCAATTAAAAAAAAGGAGGAAAAGAGGGAGGAAGAAAAGGCCATTTAAATAGGGCGAAGTGCATACGGTGTGTTGTGCGCACACAACGCCAGGTGAACTCGACATTCCGTGAGAATGCTCTCACTTCTCCTCCTCCTTTTCTTCCTCTTGTTCTTCATGGTTACTCTGCTCGAACAGTAGGTCAGAAGGTCCGGTAGATGTTAACGGCACCACATGCAAATTTCAGCACAAAGCCGCCTCTTTGCTTCTGTATTCGCGCGGAGAAATCACAGTATGCCATTTTAACCCTCTTGCGTTAAATTCACCCCTTTACAGAATTTAAAGTAGTCGAGGATCTTTGCAATTGTTTAGAATCATTCTATGTGTTGGTCTTTAATTTTTGGTACAGTTGCTGGGTACAGTTAACTAACAGGGTTTTAACCCTCTTGCGTTGAATTCACCCCCTTACAGAATTTAAAGTAGTCGAGGATCTTTGCAATTGTTTAGAATCATTCTATGTGTTGGTCTTTAATTTTTGGTACAGTTGCTGGGTACAGTTAAGTAACAGGGTTTTAACCCTCTTGCGTTGAATTCACCCCCTTTGCAGAATTTAAAGTAGTCGAGGATCTTTGCAATTGTTTAGAATCATTCTATGTGTTGGTTTTTAACTTTCGGTACAGTTAACTAACAGGGTTTTAACCCTCTTCTTAATCAGTGAAATTAGTTAAAAAAAAAATAAATTTAAATAAAAAAGAAAGAAATGTCTACATGGTAGTAAATCGATAGGAGTTGAAATCGGTGAAGGCTAGAGGGTGATGGCATCTTGAAAGAAGGGGGGAAGGGCCACATAGGACCCCAAAGGGATCCTTTGTGGGGTCTTAAGCTGAAGATTGCGCACGTGCTCGGTTTTCCCACGCGTATAGCACGCAGACGGTCTGCGTTGAAGGGGAGAATAGGCTGAAAAGGGACAGGGTGCATTGTGTCGAGCACGGGCCTGAGACACTGGAAATTAAGGGCTTTCTCCTTCGCACCCACTGCAAACGATGACCAGTTCAAATTCCCGGTAGCTGTACAATTAAAGGAAATTCTTCCCGTATCCCTTTCGTTTATTGCCGGAATACCCCGGATTATACTTCCTTTTGGAGAATTCTATAATTGACCGACTGTGATTATGAATACTCCACTTTTATTGTACGGTAAATTGACTTATTAGGGACAGGGATTGCTTGGAAGTGTTTGTCGAAATAGGGTGTTAGGTTTGTCAAGTGAGTTTATGGCTTTATTATAGTTCATTTGAAATTGTGGAAAGGAGGTTTTAATTGATTTTGCAATTTTGCTGTTGAGAGATTTGTTGAGTAATCAATTTTTAAATTTGATGAATGGTCAATTAAGTTTGGTGAATAAAATATCAAGTTAAAGAAAATGATTGTCCCAGGGTCTCATTTTCTTGATCGACCTCGTTCATGACGCTCTAAGACCATAATCATCTATCACCTATCCTCACTCAAGTCATCACATCACATTCCCTCGAAATCGATCGCATCTTAAAAATGTCCACAATTTATACCAAGTTAAAAAGAATCATGAGGGACTCATTTCGATGGTAGATTAGGGTGGACTTTTCTTGTCCGACCTTGTCCGTGACGCAGCTTTAAGAAATGTTAGGGACCACCTACGCCGGACGTGTCCACAGGTATACTTGATAGACGTGGCTGTTTCTTATCCCGAAATTCCAGCTGAGCTGACTCACGTTTCTCATAAGTTTCTTCGAAATTGAGACGGGGACCCTACAAGGAAGTCATCGCGATGACTGTACAGAATTCGTGCGCGTACGTCGCGTTTCTTGCCTTTAATTTTATCCGCAATTTGCACAGGTATTTACCATTTTCACTCCTCGCTAATTACGCTCAATATCATTTTAACGGATTAATTAGGTTATGGCTGCTGTTCGTACTTTTTTTATCGACGTTGATAAACCATGGCTTTTTTTTACTCTTTAACTGGGTCAATTTTTTGATACGGTTTCTTTCGGGTGGAGTAGAGAGGTTTTGCGTCTGGTTCATTTGTGGGCAAGGTTTGATTGAGGGGAGATTATGTTATTTTTATTAATAATAGTAACAATTGAATGATACGTCTGTAGTTTGGCTAATAATTCTTATTTTTACTAATAATTTAACGATACACGTGTATAAAAATTTCACGAATAATTAGAACAACGAACACATATACAAAAGTGTACAAATTATTATAACAATCGAACGATACTGTATAAAAATGTAGCAGCAATTGTAGAAACACAACACGTAGTCAAGAATAATCCGCAAGAAAGCGTGCCTATAAATATGAGTCTCGCACATGTAAGTCAAAAATTGAATGTTTCTAAGGCACGAAAACAGTGAACCCCTTAGCTATCTCCCTTTCTTGCGATCAGCCTTCTCCCTTTTCTTCTTCCGTCAACCCGAGGGAGCTCACTCCCTTCGATGTTCCTGTTTCTCTTTGACCCTGTTTTTCTGCCGTTCGTCTCCTCTCGCTCCGTTCGATGGCTCCCTTTTCTGCTTCGCTGTCCTTCGAAGCCGTTCGTGTAGGAACGAAACCGGGCTCGTCCTCGTCTATCTCATCGGTATTCGAGAGGTTCGCTCGGAGCTCGTGGGAAAATGAGGCAGGTGGTAGTTAGATCTCGGAGTCCAGAAACGAGAGATGCGATGCCTTCTCCGCCCGGCAGCGCCATTCATTCGTGTGCACACGCACGTGGGGGCACACCGATCACCTACAGGGTGTTCCAAAAAAATCATTCAATATTTACGTTACCCGTGCGCAACGTGTGCGAGCTGGTGGATCTGGTCTTCGCGGGAGAAAACGGCGGGAAACATCTCGACTTTACTTACTTCGCCATTTTTACCGATTTTTTAGTGTTTCGGGGGATGATGAATTTGAGGATATAGGTATTTGGGGATGTGGGAATTGGGGATATAGGTACTTTAGGGTTATTGGAGTTTGTGGATGTAGAAATTTCAGGAGTTGAGGATATGGAAATGTAGGAATTTGGGAGAGTGGAATTTCGGGATTTTGGGATTTGGGGGATGATGGAGATGACATAAGAATTTGAAAATAGGTATTTTGGGATGTGGGAATTTGGGGATATAGAAATTTGGGAATATAGATATTTTAGGATTTTTGGAGTCTGTGATAAATTTCAAAACATACAAATTCCCTTTCCTATCACCAGATACGTGTCCTCCATATATGTAACCTCCGAGCGAAATAACGAGGTTTCGTAACGAATCGACCAGACCTCCCCACTTTATCTCCGTATCGCATAAATATTGAATGGTTTCTTTTAAACACCCTATATAGTTTCGTCGCAACCAGCTACACACGTATGTATACATATGAACATGTGCGTGTACGTCGTGTCGTAAGAAGCGTACAAGTATCAACCAGGGGCCCGGTTGTACATATTTTTGTTCGATGACCGAACAGGCAAACGCCAATTAACGGCCGTCCCTTAACAACACAGCTTCCGGCTCGATTAAAAAGAAATCAACTCGGCGACACCTTTTTACGTGCCTGTCGCGTATCGATTCTCGATTCAGAGCGTTAACGATACTTCAACAATGGGATTTATATTTATAGAGAAATGTACGTTGGTCAATTGTGGTTCACTTTTTAATGAGGTTCAGGTATATGGAGATGATACACATATGTTCTATGTGTACGTATATTGTATGTATATAATAATACATATACATGTGGTTAATACATACATCATATGTGTATAATAATATACATATGTTACACGTGTATGATAATATGCATACATATGTATAATATACATACGTTACATGTGGTTAATGATATACACACATCATATGTGTATAATAATATATGTTACATGTGTATAATATACATACATACGTTACATATGTATAATAATACACAAGTGCATGTACACAATGATATATGTTGTATGTGTGTAACAATGTGCATATGTCATGTATTGTATCATGTATGTACATACATACATTACATATGTCTACAATAATTTACATATGTTACATGTATGTAATAATGTAGTAATACCATTTAGATGTGTTCTCAACATGTCAATATTTAAAAAATAATTTTATTCAAGTGAATAATTAAATGGTGTTTTAAATGAAAAATTTCGGCTTCCACTCCATCGAATAAAATGGGAGTAAAGAGAGACGGTAAGAAACTAGGAAGGACAAGGTGGTCGTTTGGTAGTGTAAAAGGGGCAAGTCGAGCGTGTGTGCACGCGTGAGCACGTGTGTGAAGAAGGGGAGGACACGGAGGACCCGTGAGGATCCTTCAAAAGCGGTGCAGGTAGAACACGTGCTGGCACGAGGTGAGTCAGACTCGCGGGAATATCGAAACACGATCTCTCCTCTCTTGCTTCTCTCCTTTGTCTTCTTCTCTTCTTTCATTTTGCCTTTCTGCGAGAAATCTGCGAAACGCTTTTCGGGGTTGCTTAATTCGATCGACCTGTCGATGGATCTCGACCAAGCTGCTTCGTTGATGAGGTAATATTCGCTCTTTCTTTTGGTAATTTTTTAGAAATATTTTGGTTCCTTAGAATTTGACTTGATTAGAACAGGGGTCGGCAACCTGCGGCTCAGTAGAATCATACATGTGTCTCGTGAGTAGTTTCATAGTACATATTGAAAAATGAACTCGTGCTCGATAATCTTGTAATGGCCGAGCTTACGAGGTTTTCAATTCTGCTTGTTAAACATATGATTGAAATTATTATACTTTTTTAAAATTTCACTTTTAATCATTTATTAGCTTCTCTTTTAATTGTATATGAATTGCCATTCTTTCCACGAGATTTTATATTTGTGTATAACGCTTTTGCATGGTTATTCGTAATTGGTGAATTATTGAAAAAATTGATTCGAAACAGTATCAAGCAATCACTGGCACTGATGAGTAATCAATTTTTCAGTTTGAAAATTCGAGAGTGGAAATTTTTACTTACGCTCTTTTCAAGTTTGCCATCAACCGACGAGAATTAATCAATCATCGGAGGACACGTGCAAAGATTAAAATTTGTTGCAAAGTGTGTTACAAAAACGAGGAGGTAATCGAAGGGGACCAATCACGCGCAAATTGTCGCCGCTTTCATCGCTACTTTGTCAGTAAAATTACAGTTCCGTGTCACCGGGTATCAAAACCCTCTTTCGATTCTTATCGTTCGATATTCGATTCTACAACGTGCCGATAGGTATCTGATTCATGCGAGACGTACGAATCGTTAAGATGCTCCCTTTCGATTCTCTGCAGACATTCTCCGCTTTCACATTCGTACGTCTGCAAACGTATATAAATATCGATTTCTACGAGAGGAGATGTCACGTTCCGAATTTCTTCCTTGGTAGATAATAACCTGGTTGAACGCGGGAATTTTTCAAGATTAATGAAAACATTCGTCGATGGTTTTCGAGAAGGTATCTTTTTGGGGGTAAACTCCTTTCAATTTGATGTTTCAAGATTTTGGGGGTAAGGAATATTCACTCTTTCAATTTCAGTCATGGTCTTTTTAGGAATTGTAATGGTAGGGGGTGTTATTAGGGTTGTTAGGGAATTTGGGAGAGAGGAATTTCGGGATTTAGGGATTTGGAGGATGATGATGTTGAGGATATAGGTATTTGGGGATAAGGGAATTTGGAATATAGGAATTTGGGGATATAGGAATTTGGGAAAATAGGTATTTGGGGATGTAGGAATTTGGGGGTGTAGGAATTAGGGGGTGTAGGAATTTGGGGGTGTAGGAATTTGGGGGTGTAGGAATTTGGGGGTGTAGAAATTTGGGGGTGTAGGAATTTGGGGACATAGGAAGTTGGGGATGTAGGAAGTTGGGGGTGTAGGAATTTGGGGGTGTAGGAATTTGGGGACATAGGAAGTTGGGGGTGTAGGAATTTGGGAATATAGGTATTTGGGGATATAGGAATTTGGGAATATAGATATTTTGGGACGTGGGAAATTGGGAATATAAGTACCTTATTGGGGTTTGTGAATATAAAAATATAAGTCTCCTACAGCAGACGTTAGATAAATGTCCGTCACTCACATGCCCGCAAAGTGTTCAAACAAATATAGATTTCACTACATCGCTACCGTGATTTGGTTACATCAAAACTGGGCCATTTTTGTTCGAACTGGTATTAATTGTAAAATACAGTTAATTAGTATGGATAACACGTTCGCAATGAAATACCCGAAGTCTCGCAATAAAATAGCTACATAACGAGAGATGAAGCTACGTAAACGATAAGATGAAGATAAAGTAAAGACACCGAAAATTCGAGAAAACGAACCTACCTTTCGCTAATTTATTCACCAAAATGTTGTGACGCATCCACCGGAAAATTGTTATCTGCAATTCTTGAAATCTTGCACGTTGCACTTTCACATTCGCAGGTGTTTCAAATCTCGCGTATTTTTCGCTATTTTTAATATCGTTAATATTCACTTACTCATGAAAATAAATAATAAATTCGCCTGAAAGAAATTTATATAATTAATTTACAAATGAAAACCAGACTTGATATAGACACAACCTATATTTTTCAACTAATATATCCTTTAATTCTCCCGAAAAAGAAAATGGACACCTTTTCATACCTTTCAAAATAAACAGTCCGCTCGTGTATCGACGCATCTTTAATGAATATTTAATTATAACTCCGTTAATTGACTTTCAAGAATCACTCAAAATGCAGTACAGTAATTACAAATTAGTTTAAGCACACATAATAAATATCCATGCGTCCCAGAAGAAATTCCAGGTCGATGAAAGTGATCATGTTTAAGCAGTTAAAAAACTGATAATCAAAACTTTCTGTGTACATATACTTTAAATATGCCTTCCCCGTGACCGGACTTTCGGTAGAAGATCTTAGTCGATACATTTTAATCATCTCTCGATTATCGACATTAAGTTTGATAACAGATTTCGATCGATAATACGGTGAAATTTCTCCCGGTTGAATTTTCTCTGATGTTGCATTCGTCTCGCCAAGATGTGAATAAAAAATGCATTGATGTATCGACTGTCGGGGAGCAAAGTCATTCGAGTATAATGTGTGGTCAAGTTGGCTACGTGCATCGTAGTCAGTAATGATTAATTACTTCGAACACACCGGGACTAATTATTCTTGATGCAATCGGTATGCAGCGTGCCTTGCACGTCGTCGGCGGTTGGTGTTAATGTGGTACTCTCATTAATATCGTGAAGTCGTTGAGTTTGGTAACATGCTTCATTAACCGGTGGCGTATCAAAATTTCACGAATTAAATTAAATTGTACGAACACAATTTTCCAGTTGAATTAGTAAAATTATTCGTCAAACAGAATTTCGGATTGAATTAGTAAAATTGTTCATCAAAAATTGCAGGAGTACGATGTCTGTCAAACAGAATTTCGGATTCTGGAGATATCTGTGAAACATCTGTAAAATATTTATCTATGAATTATCTATGAAATATGCATAAAATATATATATGCAATTCATCATCAAAATATCCAGCAAACATTCAAAAGTAAAATTTCCCCCAGATAAATCCGTGTTGCACAAGATGGCTAATTATTTTACTAAAAATAACACGAATAAGTTGAACGACCGTGAAACGCACATTTCCCAACTCGTTAATCAGTCTGAAAACAGAGTAATATAGGCAGGCAGCCGGTGTCAAAGAGGGACATTCGCCACGTATAAGTGGCTCGAAAGCATCCTAATTAGGCAATGAAAGGACTCTTTGTGATCCTCGAAAAGGGACTGTCTAAAAGGCGCCGATAACACGTGCGTCAAAGACTTTCGAACGTTTCACACGGGACAAACGTGAAATCATGAATGTGTCTTTGTGTCGTGCCGCATCGTGAAATCACGTCTGAAAGACAGCATGTGGACCGGGTTCGAGGATCAATTAATAATTTCGGAATACGGAGAAGATACGTAATTAGTTTTTTGACTCGATGTTTTCGGAATAATTAGGGTGAGCGGTATTGAATTTACAGTATTGATATAATATTAATAATAGAGGAATTTAAGCAGATTTTCAAATTTATAGTTTGTAATACTTGACAGTGTGTTCCTGTCGCTCTTAATTTTAAGGTTTCTCTTCATTAGAATATTTAAATATTCTGTTAGAGGTCCCGTTAGCACAGAGATGATTAACTAATGCCGTCAAGAATTCTTTCATCCGAAATATGAAAGAAATACCGTTCCATCTCGCTTGGAATAGTCACGTCGAATATTTTTATAGACACATAACACAGATTTGTATCGTAATTTGACGATTTTTCTTCATTTTAAATTCTATTTTATTCAGATATGATTTTATTATTTCTTCAGAAATAAAACCCGCGAATTTCACAAATATCTTTTATTAAATCTTGCAAGTTTTCAACCCCGCAAAACAGTTATAAAAATATATTCGATATTCAGCGATGCGCAGTTGCTGCGAAGGCATGTCCTTAAAATCGCGGCTTCCATAACCGAGGTGAATGCGGCTTCTGAGGGCACGAGCCCCCCGTAAACGTAACAGGATCCCATACGGGTGTTCCTCGGTCCGTTTCTTGTGCGGCTACGTTCCCACACTTTCTGCCCCATTGAAACGTACACCAGAAGAATTCACCCCTATACATACCACGAGGGTGGGAGCTAGAAAGCTCGGAACCCATAGAAATTAAAAAGCACCCTCCTTTCAGGAAGTCTTTCAGCTGAAGCGTGCAATGCACGAGCTGGACACGAAATTCAATGAGCGAACCGTTTCCGCATTTTCTAAACTTGACCCCGATACAACGAAAATTCCTGGCTCCCTCTCTCCCGAAGCAAATTCGAAACCCTACCTTGGAAAGGATTAAATAGAAATATCGAGCGAAATTAAAATATTATATATTACTTACATTTGTGTACTTTACATACTTTAAATATACTGTTAGCATACTAATTTGTAAAAATTTTCTCACATATGAGCTGCATGTGCATACGAGAAATTTTATGAAATTTTTTACCGTGATATGATTGTAATTATTTTTTATGCAGGTAGAGGATAATGCGGAGGAATTTATAAGAAGCTTACAAATTATTGTTCAAAAACCTACTATTGATCCTGATTTGCGTATCGGACCACTTCTCACGATTCTTTCGCATAAATGACTTTGACAGAAGGGTGTCGTGCATTTGCATTCGTCGATGAATTTACTCGGTCGGAAAAAGTCTTTTGGGTTTTTCAAAGAGGGGTGTGTGCAGGTGTCCTAGGAAAATTTAGGGTAAAATAGAGGTGCACGTGTGGCGTGAACACCCACGGTTCCATCAACAGGTAGTCGTCCAGTCTCGTCAGGAATCCATTTACCACAACCCCTCTTTTGTATTCGGAAGGGAGGAAAGTCCGTTAGGGTTGCGACCGAAAAGGGGGATGATATTCTGTTACTACACATGCATATGCAAATTAGGGCGCTCGGGATGTTGACTTACTGCTCTTGGAAATATGGAAATTTTGGGAACGTTTCGAATTCTGTGAAGTATTAGAACTTTAGAAATTTGGGAATTTTAGGAATTTTGGGAAATGTGGGGAATATCTATACAACATTTTTACAGAAAAGATTCGTCCACGCTCTTGTGGAACAGACTGTAACCTATAATCAATCTTGTGGCGCAAACTATGAAATATTTTGTAGTAAGAGTATATACCAAAACCAGAGATGTCCCTAACCCTGTCAATTACGAGAGATGTTCCTAACTCATTCGCTGCCAATTACAAGAGACATCTGCTATCTCGTTACGAGATATGTCATAGTAAGAGAACGTGATTGGTTAAAGATCTCTGTCGCGGAAAAACGGAACCTATCGATGAATCAAGAGGGACAAGAAGGGTTACGGAGACCTTCCCGTCAGCGTTTCACATCCGAGGGAGGCGGAGGTAAAAGGAGAAGCAGGGAGGGAATCCAGGGCACATTCGTGTAATACGGCAGATGAGAGGCTGCAGGAGTCCGTGGGAAACATCCTCGGTGGTTCCTTCCTTAGGAAGGCGTGCAGGAATCCTTAGTGGTCGTGTGCACGTACACGCGAGCGCCGTGGAGGAGTTTCAGGGCAGGCCATCTGCCCGAGTCTCTCACGATTCCGGGCCAGCTGCCGATATCTTCGCATAAGCGTGCATCGTGAAAGAGCCTCCAGGCGCTAAATGCGCGCACCGCACACTTATTCGCGACTAGGTGTGTTAAACTGCTCGGACTGCTTGTTGGCCCCTTCTCGATCCTTCTTCCCGCCGATTTTTACTCACGTGACCTATCCGGACGAACATTTACATCGAGATTAATGAGCGACGAGGGTTGACGATACGGACTCGTGGCGACCACGTGCAACCTACCTGCCCTACCATTTTCCCTGCCCAATCGTTTCTGCTTTTTATACTTTGACTTTCGGCATTTTTCTTTTTTTATTATAAATTATTTAATTCTCGTATTTTTCGTACACAATTATTTTTCTTTTTTATTATAATCTTATTTTTGTTTTATATTCTGCCATTTGCCATATGGAAAATAAAAGACCCAATATAAATAAAATATTAAAAGAGTGAAATTACTGCAATAAATTAGCAAGAATTTATTAAGACAGCAAACGTGTTACAGTATGAAAAACTTGGAGGGCGTGTATACGCGCGTAGTGCGGGGTTAAATAGTAAATTAGAACGCGAGGTGGTAATCGAAACCTGTTGCATCGTGAGTATCGCAACGGGAGCGTAGTATAGCCACGTGTGAACACGTGTCAGCATACACGCGTGGGCTCGTGCACGAGAGCCAGGAATTGCCATTAAGTGGGTGGCTAAGATTGCCTCTCGTTTATTTTCCTCCCTCTCTCTCTCGCTCTTTCGCCGGCTGGTTATCACTCCACTTTGCCTTGCGTGAATATAACCGCTCATATTTTTAACGACCTTTTGGTAGAAATTTTCTAGTCGAAATTCTACATACATTTATATTAATATATATGTACATATGTATACTTAGGAGATTTATGCAATATAATGTGCTAGAATATATTTTAAATTACATGTTATATTGCCTAATGAATAATTTTATTAATTTAATACATTTGTCTGGCTTGAAATTGAATTAGTTTAATATGTCGTATTGTCGAATCAATTTAATATAATATACTGTCCACCGAATAATAATTTAACCTCTCTAACATCGACACTTCACGTTCCAAATATTCTAAACAACTATATAATTTCCATGCTCACACTCCGTTTTAAACTTCCCATTAAACTTCCCTTTGAATAATCTCGAGATGGACAGAATCGTTTATCGAAGAAATCCCGCGAAAAATGACCGTCGCGGTTATAATCAACATTTGACGTTATTTATGCCACGTATTACGGCCGTAGCTTCTGTTTTATTTAATAGGGAATAAACGATACTGGAAACGTGTTATCGAGATTGGCATCGCGTTGCGCCGTGTTAATAATAATTTATATGAAACAGTACGGTCAACAGCACCGTGTTTAATTAACTTCGTTCCGAGGATGCTGTGCGCATGGGAACGAAAAAGTGGTATCATAGATCAATATCGATAGCGACTGTCACGATTGATAAAGAGATAACTGGAACTTGGCCACGTTCAATTTGCAATTACTCTCGCAACCGTTTCGCGGAAACTATTATCCTTCGTGTGAAAGTATCGGTCATACTTTAAGCTGGTACGTTTTGATTGAATATTAATCGCTCGACGATCTCAGGTCCGTTAATACCGTGAAACGAATTCGTATTGAGTTCTGATCAAACAGTGTAATTAATGAGGACTATTAAATCGGTTTTAATTTGGTGAAACAGTGGCGGGCAGAGTATCGTGTTTCTTCGGATACGTCCTTGGAAATGAACACCCAGGAAGAGAAATTTTGCTCCTGTAACGTTTAACATTTACGAACTGAAGCTGTTACATGTACTCCGCCTTGTAAATTTATGTACGCGGTTGTACGAGCAGTTTGTACGTACACGATTCGTCGCAGCTTTCTCGGCCGGAGTACTTTATAAAAAGATCGCATCTATGTATTAGTGAATAATTGACGGTCGATCGGTATCGGAGATCTTATGCAACTTTTGCCCACGAAGTTTAATGCGTTTTTAGGTGCAAGTCGAATTAACTGCTCACGTGGAAAGTTTACGGTTGCGAATTCGGATTTTCGGACCGATGGTACATTTTTGGGGATTTGGAAATTTTAAGTCGGGGTTTTTGCAATTTTTCATTTTCTAGATCTTTGGGGAATTTGTTAATTTTTGGGTATTCGGAAATCCTTAAATTTGGAACAAATGACAAAATTGACAATATTAACAACATGACAATATTTCAAGAAAATATTTAATTTTCCAAATTAAAGCATCTCATGAACTATTTATAACATTTTAGCACTGTACCCCAGGTAGCATGTTTCTGTCGATTATGGTTAGGGGAGAAATAAGGGGATCCCATTCCCCGGTACAAGAGCATACACGAGACTATCACGCTTCCACACATGTGTACGTATGTAAAGGGCGAAGGACGGCCACGTGCAGTCACGTGTGCACGAGTGCCCTTTTGCCGCGCTTTTTCAAACGGCAGCTCGCCTTTCAAAACAGCCAGCCGGCTAAGTGCTCTGTTGTTTACCAGAACCACGTGTGTACCGAAACGTCAGGTGCGATGAAACGGAATGGGATCGGATGTTTTCATAAAACTGTTTTGCAAAATTTTGATTTTCCAAATAATTTCGGACAAGTGCACTATTTTCCTCTCTTACAAATACAGTATCCTGTTCTCAATTTCTTCAACTTTCACTGAAATGAATTCGTAGGACTTCTACATTTTTGAATTTGTAAGATTTGTTAGAAGCGTATGTGAGGAGAGGATATTGTAAGGTAATATATTATTAAGAACGTGTACCCTAACCTAACATTTCACCTTTCTCGTGTCGAGGATCAGAAATACTGAAGGGTAAGGATTCGATTTTCGTCCCTAACTAATTTTGGAGGGGGTATCGTTGGTGTTTTCTCGAGGGTCTCCCACAAGGTGACGCCGATGCCTCGGGACTGTGGGAATTCGGGACATGTGCGTGCCTACACACGCCGTGCTCGTGGTCCGCACACACGATGGGGAAATCTCATGGTGTTTGGAAAGAGAGGAGCGACCAAGGGGGAGAAAAAAAAGGAAGGGGGAAGACCGGACCTACGCTTGCTGTCCGCGGCACGTCGGCCGCCATAAGGCAAGGAATCCATGGGAATATCGAGCATGTGCATCGGCTCGCTCGTGTGCTGCACGAGTTATGGGGTGGCGAGCCACCCTTCGTTCCTTTTCTCCTCTTTCCTTTTCTTCGACTCCTTATATGGGATTCCGTGACCTGGTGCATTCGGCCATTTCTTCAACACGTGGCTGCACAGGGAAACAGGGTGCCCTTGTGACTGTTGCCCCCCTGTAGCTCGTGGACGCCGCGTGTCGCCCTTCGTGCTCCCCTTTTTTTTATTCTGGACTCTGGGATGATAATTGGTCAGGACGGTGATAAGGAATTTGTAGATCCCGGAACCGTTTATCATTATCAACACACACAAATTGTTAATTTATCACTGACAAATTTGATGAAATTTAAGGAAATTGTAGTTGAGTGTTCGATGATAGGCATGTACATATAAAATTGAAAGAAGTGAAATTTTAAATAATAAATTGATAGTTTGGAATTTGTTTCACAGTTCCTTATTTCTTCAAGTTCTGAAATTCAAACATTTTCTCAATATTTATTTTCAAGTATTTTCAACAATATAAATGAACAAATTCTTAATAATATATGTGACAGATTTGTAGAAAAATTGAAACTAGGTGACATAGGACTGAAAATAATTGTCATCCGAATAACTATGTTAAATTTTGTAATTTAAAAAAAAGAATCTATTAATGGGTGAAACAATTTCGTTTGGTAGTCCCATTGTTAGAAGGCTACTGTTATAGGTCCACTAAATATATTATCCAGTACAATGTCAATCGATCATATAGTTAATGTCACATTGGTACACGGTCTTGAATTTCTTTTGAAGAGTTCACCGATTGTCTTTGGCAGTTTTCATGGCTGTCTCGTTCCCGTTCTTCGAGTACTTACAAGTCCCCCTGGCATGTCTCCAAATACCACATTTTCTACCAGTGATCTTTTTTTATATGGCTAAATATAATGCCCCGAGTATGCACCTCGTTGCACGGACACTAATTTTTCATCGTCGATTTCTGAGCCGAACGAACCTGCTTGAAAATTTATCATTATCTTTCGGATAACATCATCGCTATCATTTCACGAATCATGTCAGCCTCTTTCAATATCAGGAAACCTTTCATCGGATGGGCAATTTCCTTTATCGCCTAGGAACTATTATCATTACTTGTTTCTTATCAGAAATAGAGAGATTGAAGATTGTATGATAACCCACTGTTACGTGGTTTTCATTTGGATTTTTATTTTTGTAATGGTCGATAATTGGCGGGAAAAATGTTTGCTTCTTGTGGATGGGGAGTCTCCGCTGGGTTATGCACACCAGTGCCCTCTTGTGGGATATCTTGGAACTGCACTCCCAAAAATGTGGGTCTTCCTGGATGTGCTTTGTGATATTCAAGACTTTATTCGAATAAAATGATGTGTGATGTGAAATTGGTGTGCACGTGTGATGGATTAATGCAGTAAGAAATTTAGGGATATTCAAAGTGGTTCGAATTTTGAATATTGGGATTTTACTGGGAATTTAGGATTTTGTTTGTGGTCTCAGTTTTGATTTTTGGAATTTTTGAATTTTCACACTTTGAGTTTTGGGGCTTTGGAATTTTAACATTTTCTGTTTTGGGATCTCAGAATTTTGGGACTTTACAATTTTCAAACTCCAAAATTCCAAATTTGCGAAATTCCAAAATAGGTAACAGTAAAAATTCGAGGATTAAACTCGACATCGGTATGAAACCAGGTGGTGAAAGAAGTCGTTATCGTAGAACGGTTCTGTATCAACGGTTCTTCGTTCGATAAAGCAATAGATAACCCTTTTTATACGATCGAAACGATGCACCTTGCGTGGTGGAGCTTTTGATTATATCCTCGGGATCGATGTTTTGCAAATACGCCCCTATTAAACTAGATCAAGTCGACAGAGGCTAACACTTATCGAACGTATCCGTAGCTTGTTTCCTTTCACGTGAAGTAATTGGCCTGGACTGAGAGGTGGTCCCTGATATTACAGAGAAGGATCGGCCGTAGGATGTACGGTCATTAAGCAGGATACGGTTTTTTCGCGTTTCACTCGATACTCGTGGCCTTTCGTTACTCATCCATGTAAGGATCGTTAAGGGAAGGGGTTATCCGGTGTCCATTCACTGTGTTATCTCCGGCTCGACGGATTCTACGACGAACACGGGACTTTTTTACCTAGACTCTACCTCCTTCGACGAACCACCTGAGTTGTTCCCGGTTTAACGATAGATTTACAGAACTCGTCGAAATGATGTTTTTGTATATATGTGTTTCAGTGTTTATACTTCCTTTTGGGTAGGAAATTAATTTATTGCGGTTTATTTGAATAACTACGGTTTGCAATTAACGGATGCAATTTGCGGACTGCGATCTTGGAAAATGTTCTGAGATCTTTTATAACTTGTTTTGTTAGGTTTTCAAGGAGTTTTGCGGGAACCCAGTAATAGTGCATTTCGTGTTGTTTATTTAAGTTATATACTCGATCGCACACACCGAACATTCTACATATGTGGATATTTTAATCTGTAGAAATTATTGAGAGGGAGTTATTTATTTTTTAACGGATTTTATTTATTATTTAATTAAATTTTGTTCGCAATATCTTCGCACTCTAAACATCAGTGCCAACCTAAATCGAACGCAAACAGTCGTAGCCAGAATGTAAACAAGCGTTGTAGGACGCGTATCTAACAGCGATTCATGGCTGTAGATCTCAGTTATTAAGAGTGACTTCTGGTGTTCACTTCGTGATACTTATTTATCTAGTGACAATATTTATTGTAGTGCAATGGTGTAACAGCGAGGTGGTTTTTACAGTTCCTGACGGTAAGTCGTAATTATAATTGTTACATTATAAATTTCGTAATATAGAAATTTGAAATTTAGGATTTTTGGTATTTTTTAAATCCAATCATTTCCGAGTTTTATGCAGTAAAGTGTATATCTAAGACGTTTGAACATTTAGAAATTCGACAATTTGCAAATTTGATAGATTTCGAAATCTGGAAATTAGAAAATTCTGAAAGTTGAGAAATTTTTATTTTTACGTATTTTAGAGATTTAAAGACTTGCAAATTTGGGAGATTTGAAAATCTTCTAATTTGAATTTTGGGGATCTGATTTTGACAATTTTTTAAATACAAAATCCAATCTATAGATTCGAAAACTTGCAAATTTGCTACACGAATTCCTAAAATCCATAAATTGGATATTGCATTTTATCAGATTGAATATTTTAGCAGAACCGTATGCAGAAAAACTTTCCTCTTTCAGAAATAATGAACCCGAATACTTCTTAACGACGAGTTTATCTCGTAATAAATAAATATGTTACGCCTTAACCGAGTATAAAAAAGCGGGATCCTTGTATAATAAATAAATTTCCACTTTCTTAACGTTTATTCGTTGTTAATGTACTCGATTGTATTACGGCGAATATCTCACGAGCAAATAATAAGGGTCGAGAATCTGTATTTACGATCGATTCGCGTGACAGTCGACGATTTATTACATCAACGTAATTACCGGACACTTCGAAAGCATCTTTCCGGAGCAAAACGTTTCCTTCTCCGAAAAGAAAAGCCCCGGAGTCGTGTTTGTCTCGTTTAACCCGCGGCTACGAATATAATTACAAGATAATTACTTCGTACAAGCACCGATCACGTCGTTCATCGACATTTCGGCTCTGCCCGTCGATTATTCACCGGCTAACGAGAGAGAAACCGATCGTATTTACGAGTAGCTGCTTCGTGTCTGACCTGCTTTCTTTCAGAAATGCGACCCACTGTTAGGGGCCGATAATCCCCTCGGGTTTTATTGTCAGACGAGAATACTGCCAATAAACGGGAAAGTAAACGCGTTATTTTTCCACTATACATTTTTACCCTTTTCCGTGAAATTAAAAGGCCTGTTCAAATTGTCATTAGCTACTAACATAACTACTGTACACAACATTAACACATGTTAATATCTTGTTCCACCCTTTGCTTTGGTAGCTTGTATCCGGCTCATACATTGATCACATGCTTTATATCTTCGTTATGGCGCCAAAAGTGCCATATATCAAAGGTTGTTACAAACCGTTCGAAGAATCTTGTATAATAACTTCGATACATCGTGCAATTTTCCGAAGCCATAAAAGGACGTACACTATAGTAGGATGACAGTTTAACGATTCTCGATTTTGTAAACCCAGCTGATCTCCTTTATCGGTGACAGGCGGATTATTGAAAAATGAATTCGATCATGCATACGAAACAGCTGAAAATTATAGGGACTGCGAAAACAAGAGATGTGTTACCGTGGAGACACGAAAGCTTCGACAAGTTGATAACACAGTTCATTCTTGAATGAACGGAACAGGCGTTATAGATAAACTGACACGTAGCCATCAATCACTGAATCACTGACAAACGTTCGTGAAAATTAATTAAAAGGAATTACGTTTGCATGTAAAACACCTGATGCATGTTATTACGGATACGTGTATGTGGATACGAAAGTGCGATCAACGTACGTGTTCGATTACATTCACAGTTCAATAGATTTGTGGAAATCTATCAATCGATTTGCAATCGATAGGTGGATTGAATTGTGAGAAAATTTGTATGGAATATAAGTGTCATGAGTTTTTCGAGAGTGGAAGTTACTGATTTCAATCCACCCTTAAATATTCATTTAACACTTACTATCCCCCGAACTCTCAATGGTGGAGAAGCAAATTAACCTGACTGCAATATGCTTAATTGCCCGATAATTGCCGAGGAGATGCAGGGAGATAATTGCCGGAACTTTTTGCACCGAAAATGTATGAAAAAACGTAATTGGAAAGCAAGTAGCAAAAAACGTCGTAAATATTAACCGAGATATTTAAATGGGTCGAGTTTATAGAGGGGACGATTCCGCATCGACACGATCTCGATTAAATCGTCGTAATTTTAAAAATTTATCGAATTTCGAAAAATCCCAGTGGATCGCAGAAAAAGTACGAAAAATCCGTTTGCTCGATTAACCCTTCGACGTAATGAACGATAAAAATTTGTAGCTGCGTTTCTTTTCAAACGGACCCTTAATGCGTTTCGTTTACGATAAGAATTTTACTTTCCAGACAGTTACCTGAATCCGAGAGAAATTTTATTGCCGTCGATACGACCGCTTGATTAAGCGGCTGGTAATAAAAATGCTCTAAATTATTTTTCGCTCGTTTATTGACCCTTATTGGCTCGTATAAATTGCGGACATGTGTTTTATTCGATTTAATTAGATACGCTGATAACGTAACCGGTAGCATGTCGGCTTATCACCTTTTAGTTTCGACTCTTATCGACGTTGTTTTATTATCTTGTGAAATTGTCAATTTTACATGAAACTTCTTCGGATATTTATAATATTTGTCTAGGGGGTTCACATACATGTGATATGGTGTTCACTTATATGTTCTGTTACTACGCAAAAGAGAATGTTTTGATTTCACAATCAATACGTGTTTCATATATTATTTTTTCTAACACATACCGATGTACTTATATTTGGCTCTTTTAATGAATTTATCACATCGGGAAAAAAATGGCTCTTAACTCCAAAAAGGTTGCCGAGTACCCGGTCAGTCGACCCTCGACAAAAGTGATGTGATCAAAGGTAATAGTCCCGGAGCGTGTCAACGATCCTCTAGGAAACGCGTTCCCTCGGTCGTAAGAAAAAGGCAAGAGGAAGAAACGGGGGCCACGTTCCGTGCACGTTCCATGCACACGCCGTGCACGGGGCAACTAGACGAGTCGAGGGCTAGGGCACCGCGAACGGTAGCTGCCTAGTGGAATGATGAGCAACAGGTTTTGAAGAGCACGCGAGTATCTTTCAACAATGTTACTTTCCGAGTGGGTAGTTCAAGTCACTGTATTATTAACTTGATAGTAAGCGATAGAATCGGGGTCTGACTCGTTGATTTTTATGCATTTTTGTGTATTTGGTGATTTGAGGATGTGTTGAGAAGATGAAGATATTGGGATTTGGGGATTTGGATAAGTGCGAATTTTTAAATATGAAACTCAAAAATTCCACAATTCGAAAATTCAGTAATGCAATAATTCAATAATGGAGAAATTCGACAATTCAAAAATTCCATAATTCAAAAGTTTCACAACTCACAAAAAAATGATCGCAATCTCGCGATGTTTTCATAGGTATCGTTATCGAACGGTAGTGTCGTAGTCGATCGCGCACGTACACCTACACGCGTGTCTTATAAATACGAGACAGTGCGTGGCTCGGCGGAGAGAAGGTGCGTAAGTCCGCATCTGCCCGAGATTCTCACGCGCGACGCATCTGTCTCGGGTTCCCACGAGAAACGGCCACGAAGAAGAAGCCCGTGCTGCCGGGAGCTGCACGAGAAACTTTCGTCCGTTCTGCTCGATCTGTCCACGTGGCTGGGGCGTGCTAAGATTCGCCACTGTCTTTCCTGTCTCTGTCGATCTCCGGCTCGAGGATTAGGGAACCGTATGTGGAGTATCCTTGAATCGAAACCATTCCGTTCTTCTCCCGCGTCGCTTTCCTTTTTTATCGCGAACGATTCCCCACCCTTTCGATATTCCATACAAATTTCACCGTTCCATTACCGCGCAATTTTTTTCCTTTTACAAGATAACCAATCACTTCTTTCGCTCGATATGCCAATTTCTTTATTTCGGACGCAATTTCTTCGCGTCGGTTACTGAGGCTGATTGGCGGGTCGCCTTTTTAATTTCATCTGTGGTCGGTTAGGTCGATGGACAATTTGGGAATTTTATAGCTGGATGAGTTGTTAATTTGGTAGGTGGACAATGTGGGAATTTTATAGCTGGATGAGTTGTTAATTTGGTAGGTGGACAATGTGGGAATCTTTCAGGTGGACAATTCGTTAATTTGTTAAAGGGGCAATTTTTTACTTTGACAAGCTCATTTCTAGGAATACAGGAATCCAGGGAATCGGGAGATTTTTGAACTGGGAATCTGTTGATACGAGAATTTCCTTGCCTATGTATAGTTCCGTTAGCAGTGGAAGTTCCGCCTACGAGTTTAAAAGTAAAAATAATTTTCCCCCTAAGAAACAGCAGATTAGTGCGAGGAATATTTTTCCTTTTCAGCGTATCCCCTTTTCCGTGTTTCCAGAAATGGTAGCGCAAGCTCGTGTCTCAGGTGTTCAAGGTGTTAATCGGTTCTCTCAAATCTGGAAACACGGCACGATTCCAGTGATCGTACAAGCAATTACCAGGCGACTCGATCGGCCTGTGGCAGTTAATTCGCGCGAAACTAGCGGGAAAAACGGCGGGCAAACGCGTAGCTGTTGCGAGAAACGACGGCTCGAATTCCAAACGGGGCTTGGCCACACGACAAGAAAGCCGACGTATAAATCTAGGCTGAAACACGCGCAAAAAGACCGCTCGTGGTTGCTATCGCTTTTATTCCCTATTATACGGCACACGGGACTAATTGCTACTCGCCTCGTGCACTCGGCTTGTTCTAGTCACTGATTATAGTGATGCTATTCGATCCTGTTCTTAAACTGCTCGAGTGAAACGTCGATGCTTTATGGCTAGATTATGTTTTTAATTGAAAGACGTTTTGCAATTTTTATTTCGGGTTTGCTCATTTTTTCGGTCTTTTTCTAGTTGGAAAGAAGGTTATATTTTTATGGTTTCTATTCCGATCATTTTCAGAGTTTTTAATTTTGCAGTTTCAAACTATCGTATCATCATATTATTATACTATCATATAGAATTATCATACCGTCGTACCATATGATTACACTGGCATACTGTTATTTTATGATACTATCGGATTGTATTACTATCATATTCTCATATCATCATACCATCATATTTGCACATTTCATGTCATCGTAACATCATTATATTGTCATATCATCAGATTATCATGTTATCATATCATCATATTACTATGATGAAAAGTAAAAAAAAAATAAAATCTCTAACAAAAATCTGTAACATTCGAACACTAAATTGCTTAATTTGTGAATGTAAATTTTTTTAAAGAAAAGAAATAACGAGTTAGAAATCAGTGTATATTAGAAGTGAGCAGTTTCCATTACTATGTTGGCAGGTTTTCTACTACCGGTGTCCGGTAGCCGTGATTTCTTACCACTTTCCTAACGAATTGCCAAACAAGACGGCGCACCAGGTGACGTGTCCCTGTGAGTCACCTGAGATACTTGTACGTGTGTATATCTCGGGATCTAGGGGGGTCGGTTTTGAGCTGAAAGGTAACAGGTGATATATATCTTTCGAGCTGTGCTCTCGTTAGAAGCTGTAAATTGCCTTTTGCGGAATATAAACTTCGAGGGGTTTGGCAAATTTTGCAATATATGAGAATTTAGGAAATTTCGAAATTTGAGAAGATTTGGGAAGTTTGAGAATGGGGAAATTGGAAATTTTATAAAATTCCTTAACTTAAAAAATCCTCAAATCTGAAACAAAAACTCCAAAATCCAAAAATCCCAATTACAATCGTCCAAAAAATCAGAAACCAAATCATTAAAAACTCGCATCCAAGTATATTCGTGTTGTACGCGATCGATAATGCAGAACATTATGGCAGAGATGGAAGTGCATCGAATCGAGAGACAGAACGAAGAAAAGGTCCAATTATCACGGTCGATGGGCCTGGGGCGGGTCGTTTGGTAGCAAGAAGCGGATACCTTTCGATCCGGCATGCCGGCACTTTCTCAGCAGCGTTTCTCGGCCGATTTATGGCCGCGGGAAAAGCACGTGTCGCGGAATCGGCTTGTGTTCACGGTAGGTTTATACATAATCGGCTTTCGCGTTCTCCGTCCCGTGTCCGCGTCCGGTTTCGCGTTGGTCGACGCTCGTCGCGTCGCGGCGCTCGTGCCAGAACGGTCGCGGTGCCCGCTCATTCCCACGGCCCCGAGAGAGCGCCGTATAAATACCACCGTACACGTGCTCCCGCGATCTCGCCGGCCCTTCTACGCACGCCTGTCACGTGTGTCTCTAGACGCGTCACACATAACACACCTTACGCGCTACGCTAAACCGAGCACGCGTCTTACGTACAGTCGTACGCAAATCTTCATTAACTAGGGAATCGACACTATTTCATGGTTGAAGATTTCGAGAGTTAGCGGTTTGCAATTTGGGATTTGGGATTTTGGGATTTGGGGATTTGGTAATTTGGGAATTTGAGGATTTGGGGATTTAGAGAGTTGGGAGTTTGGAGATTTGGAAATTTAGGGATTTGGAGATTTGGAGATTTAGAGATTTGGAGATTTAGGGATTTGGAGATTTAGAGATTTGGAGATTTAGGGATTTGGAGATTTAGGGATTTGGGGATTTGGGGATTTGGGGATTTGGGGATTTGGAGATTTGGAAACTTAGAGATTTAGAGATTTAGAGATTTGGGGATTTGGGAATTGGGATATTAGGGGATTTAGGAATTTAGGGATTTGGAAATTTTTGCATTTGAGAATTTAGATATTTGCAAAATTGTGATTTGGAAATTTAGGGGTATGGAAATTTGGGAATTTGGAAATTTAGAGATTTGAAAATTAGGAGATCTAGAAATTTGGGGATTTGGAAATTTGGGATTTGGAAATTTGGAGGCTTGGGAATTTGGACATTTGGAATTTGGGTATTTCAAAATTTGGAGATTTGGAAGCTTAGAGATTTGTGAATTTGAGGATTTGGAAATCTAGAAATCTAGAAATTTAGAAACTTAAAAATTAAGAATCTAGAAATTTAGGAATTTGGATATTTAGAAATCTAGAAATTTGGGAATTGTTGAAATTGTAAAATTCAAAAATTCAAAAATGTAGAAACTTGGAAATTTGGAATTCTACAAATCTAAAATTCTAGAGAACACAAATTTGTAACAGTCTGGCACTGAAAAATATACTATACAATAAATTCAGAAAATGAGAAAATATGAAAATGTTGAAATTCACATATTTATTCTTATTCCAAGTAATTTGCACGCGAATGTACATAGGTACATGCTTACATACCTTTCTACCGGTTACTAGTGATGATGTATTACAATTGTACCGATATTTGATATCGATATGTATCGATAACCGATATATGCACATCAGATCGCGTATAAAATTCCGATTGATATCGATACTGATACGTCTAATTGAATTAAATCCAAGAAATGGAATATTCAATCTATTTTATATCTCATTTATCTAATTGCGTTTGACACTTTTCAATTTTATGTAAAATTTACATATATATCTACCTAAAACTTTTCTTGCGTGTTCACGCGTGACATCTTCACACGAGTCGCGTGTTAAAAACCCACTACTCCTCGAAAACCATAAACAGCAGTGCATTATTTTGCTTTGTATGTTATTAAAGAAGAAACGTGCTGTAAATATACATACGCTCGGTATCAGAAGACGATTTTAATACAAATTCGCATTAAACCCATAAAGAGCAGTCGAATTTCATGGGTATTTATGGAACAGGTGTGTTATATCGCCGAGAGAAGCGTAATTTGTAGCAACATTAAGTGACACGCGCTGTTACAGATCGCATGTAAGCACATACCCTTAGGTGTCCTGGTTTTAATGCGATTCGAAAATTCGGTAATTCGCTTTTAATTCCGATTTCCTGTCGCTACTGTGCACGATCGTTTCCATTATATCGTTCGTGTCATTACCCGTTCGATGTTGCATGCTGCAACATTTCGATCGCTCGATCGACGTATTTGCCTTATGGGAATCGAAAAGAAAGTTCGATTTCCGGCATTTGCATGTCTTATCGCTGAAGTATCTTCGGTACGCGATATCACCATGATATCAAAATTAAAATATTTTTACAAAATTTAAACTATACATATCGTTCTCATTGCATTTTATTCGAATATTACTAATACTGATTACTTTATGTATGTTATATATAATCCATATGATGAAATCTACGATTATTGAAATTGGTATCGAATCTGAAAAATGTTGGAATTTAGAGATACTTCAGTTGCTATAGTCCTATTGTTACGGAGATCTGTATTTCTAATCAAATATCCGGGGATATTGAAGTATAGAGATTATTATCTGAGTACATTAGAACCCAAGGAGATTTTCTCGCGATATCGCGCTCGAAAAATTATTCGAACGTACATATCGCCACGCGCACGTTTGTAATGTGGATTTAATAACCGCGCATAATACGCGGCAATAATTCATCGAACGGATAATCGTGTTAAAATTGCATCCACCGTGGCAAATCCAGATGATCTCGCCGAAAACAGATATTAATAATAAAAGATCTTAACACGCGATAATTCATTAAAACAGTGGGCATTCTAGGGTTCGTCGACGGCCGAATAATAACCCGTGACAAGATCGATTATAGTCGAAATCGCGGTGAAAGTGTTGAGAAGCAAGTGCGAGAAAATGAAAATTTTCCCTCGTGTTTAATTAATTTTTATATCATCGAATATATGTGCACGACAAATATTAATTGTTCCGACGTAATAAATAATTTATGCGGGATAGTTTACAACCAGCCATTTTGGGACTTTGTTGCGAGGATGACACAGAAAGCTGGCATAATTCAAAAATGGCCGGCGGTTAATAAAATGTGTTCAACAGTTGATAACACGAAAGAGGTGTGGCGTGGTTAATTCGGTTCGACTGACATAATTTCCTTTGGGAATATTCAGGAGCTTATTGGAACGTGTTTAAATCGTATTAAGTTGCTAATGAATTTCTTTCGTCGACCGCGCCGTTTACAAAATAAGCGAGAAATTAAACGGAAACGAAGAATTATTGCGGTAGAAATCGGTGAACGGGTAAAAAGTATCAAAAGCTAAATGGGACATCAATAAGGTAACTGTATGCGGAATATTGTTACAGTAAAATTTAAATTACAATTTCCTTCTCCTTTTTTTTATTTTTGTACTCGAACACCTTTCGGTGTGGAAAATTTAAGTGGTTTAATATTTCGGTATTACTTGGCATTTTTTCATTGAATTAACAAGTTTGGAATTTTATTTTTAAATTATTAATGCATTCATTATTCTGGGGTTGATAGAGTAATTGTTTGTTAAATTGCAATTATTTTATTGATTTATTTGACGTCTTTCAATTTCATGCTGGCTCCTAATGCAGGGTTGTACGAAGGGTTGCATCTCTTCAGGGTTCTGTCCTTCAGTCGTCTTCAAACTTATTGCACATTCTACAAATTAAAAACTCTTTTATAATGTACCTTCTTCATTATATATCGTTTATTTAGAATAAATTTATAACAATTATATTTAAAGAAATTTTGCAGATAAACATTGGATATCTGTTTGAATTCAATTAAAATAAATAATTTGGAATATTGCAAATTTGCATTTGGACGAGTAATTTATTTTTATATTAAATAATATTGAATTTAAATGAAATTGTTTTTAAATAGAAAAGCTGTTTCCCACAATACAAAAGCAGTTCAATTGTTAGTAAACCATAATGGAAGCGATAGTATTGTAACCTACGCTGCTTAACATTTGCATTTCCAACCCCAGACACTTGCGGTTTGCTGACCGTTAAACAAACTGAAAATTGGGTTAACCCCATCGATGGGCCATATTCGAGATTATGCACCCCTCCTATTATTGTATTAGTATCTGATACATTCTGCATTCTTTTGTTATTCTTTTCGACGAACGAAGGGTGAGTTGCTCCCAACTGGCCACGGAAAAATCATGTGAATTCACACAACCCCATTCACCCCTTCGAACATGTGCTTGTCACATATGGGCAACACGTGTGCACCTATTCTACGTTCGGCCTTTTCAATGAACCAACTTTGCATGACCATTTTTTTTCAATTAACTTTTATGTTCGTATATTGCTACGTGTAATATGTAAAATTTTATCAAATCCTCTGTGTTAACATTTTTTTAGGAACATAAAAATGAGGTTGATGAGCTTCAATTTATAAATTAACCCCTTGTGTCTTTACCAGAAAATAAAAATTAAAAATCCCTTGTATTTTCTTTAAAAAATAAAAATTGAGAAGCAACCCCTTGCATTGACAATAAAAAATAGAAATTGATAATCAAATGTTTGTACTGTCAGAAATAAATAATCAAGAATTACAGAATAAAATGATTACTTCATTTCTAAAATGAAATGCACCTTCAAACACGCGAAAAGACTGCAGATATCGATCGAATTCCCGAGTTTATAAATAACAATTTTGCAACGAGCATCGATGAAAAAAAGGACTTTTATAATTTTTATGCTGATTTAATGCGCGTATGCATTATGATACACTCGCGAAAACGGGGGAAGCCAATCAGTTTCTTAGTTACGCAAGAAACCTGTTTCACTTTATACCAAGAATCACAGGTGTGTGCATTGATTAACCGTATAAAAAAGGATAATTGAATGGGACGGTATAAGAGGGAGGATTAATCACCCTAATACGTTGTTCGATCTTAAAATTACGTAAATAAATTCCTCGAAATCCCCGTTCATTTCGTCTATTGTCGACATTTATTTCAAGGTCCCCCGCTTTTCAAATCCAGAACCACTCGAACCCCCTCAACGCCGCAAAAGTATCGTCCGTAAACATTCTCTCGAATACATGGAACGTTCGGTCAAATCTTTTCCCGCCTCGGTGAATTCGAAATTCTTAAGAGATTTCCAAATCTTTTCTCGACGAAGGGCTGAAAGGACCCTCCAGGCTTTCACAAACCAGTTTCAGGTATGAATGGACCCTTTGAAATCCAAGTCTTTGTTTGCTCGTATTCGAGGGCTAACAATTTTCGTCGCAGGTGAATCGAAATTTCTCTGAAGAGGCTCTGTTTTTGTTATCTCTTCAAGAGAATATTTAAAAAAAAAATCGCAGGTCATAAAACTAAGATCTTATAACTAGGTCAGGTGAATGACTAAACAGGTAGTTAGGTTCATTACATTTATTCTCTTAATAAATTGGAAGACAATAGGAAGTTTCATGGGCGCAGGGCCAATGACATTAAAGCCGCTATCACAATGTATACAACTAACCTACTAGGTACAAATATCACAATTCTGCGATCACACGTCGCCGTACAAACCAAAAAAAAGGTCGACAAAAAAATATGCTAACTCAAAGTATCCCGGATGAAAATCAGTTAGCGTACTACAATCTACGTATCACAGTTTCGAACGCGTCTAATCTAAAGGCAGTCTCTTCAGGGGGTAAAATCCCCGAGTGTCGCAGTTCGGAAGCCTTTCGTGGACGAGTCTCTCGGTCCAAATAATTCCAGTGTCTCCTAAGAGACGTGAGGTAGATGAGTTAGAGGGTCGTGTTGTTTCACGCGACCTGCATCTCGGGTGTCTGATACTGGGAGAACGCCCTCTCCTTGTAGCACAGGTCACTGTCGGCCATGCTGAGAGTGGTCCAGTAGAAGTCGCCGGCGTGGGTGTGTGCGAAATGAACGGGCACGTAGCACTGACCCGGTACAACCGGAACAACTGTCATCTGACCGTCGAGGCAGACGGTGATGGCCGCTCCCTCCTCGGCGTCCTGGAGCTCGGCGAGCAGCCTCCTCTCCAGGGCCTCGTTGGCGTTGTTCTGGTTGTCCACCTCCTCGGTGAATATCTCTGCCTGCGGCATCGCTTTCTGTCCCTTCGCGTATTTGCCTCTGTTCGTTCTCTTCTTGAGCAGCCGCATGATCGGCTTCAGCACGCTCCTGACCCGCTTGTTGCCCGCGGCGTTCTTGCCGGACATCTTCAGGTTGTACAGATTGTCGTTCAGCTCGTTCTCGTAGTCGAACACGTGGCTCATCGTGGTGGCGGCCATCTTCGATTTCACTGAACCGGTTTTAAAGGAGCACACAATCGTCTGCGTTATCGCGACGGTTTACTCGAACACGAGTGGTAAGAGGTTAGGTTTACTCGGAGAGGATCTCGAGGCGCTAGTGAGCGAATGATGCCGTAGACGAGCAACCCCGGGTCTTATATAGCCCCGGCCGAGCACGGGGTGACAGAGTGGGGAAGGCAGGTGCACTCTGGCTGTGGGAACTCGGAGAATTCGGAGCTTCCCACGTCAGGGTCCACGCCGACCATCTGCCGCTCTTTCTCCCTACCCTGACACCCTCCGACACTAATCCAACCTAACCACCCCGGACCTGCACTGAGAAACGAGACTCACCCACCCCCGCGATCACCCCCTCGGATCGTACTACTTCTTCCTCTCGGTGGATCCTTCCTTTCCTCTCCTTTCGATGCTCTCCGATTTCCACGCAGAAAGACGAACCCGACGGGGTCCTTTCGGCCCACGAATAACACACTAGGGTGGATCGATGTTTGCCACCGTCGGGGGAGGAACGGCTCGAACCTGTTGCGACAAGTTTCTTACGGGGTTGAGATTCGAATCCCCTTTCAGGCTCTTTGTGCGATCGGGGGTTGCAACCCTTCGGAAATTACAATTATCTGTCTTTAACGTTTTACCACGTCGCGCAATTTGGTTAAGTGCTAATACAGGTGCTTGATGAAATTCTTTTTTTATTTCATGGGTGTTTGTTTTTTGGCTGCTATTGGTTCCGTGTTGAGTTTTCAATTGTATGAAAACGAGTATATGGTACAAATTGGGAAATTTTGTTTTTTAAGGAAACTTGATTTTTCATAGCTTTTCAACTTTTGCGTTTTATAGGGTTTATTAGGATTTTGGGGAGTTTTTCAATTTGCAAATTTGATAATTTGAGAACTAGGAAATTTTTAAATTTATAAAATTGACGATTTCCTTGTATTCTAAGTAATTTCTAAATTAAACAATTTTGCAAATTTGATAACTTAGTGACTTGGTACTTACAGACTCATTGACATGAAAATTGCTCAATTAATTAATAAAAAATAAAATTTATTAGCCACTATAAATAAAATTTATATCTCACTCTGAAAAAGTGTAATATTATTCTTGTTCTAAAACGAGTTCCAGATGACCCAATCTTCACCCAACAAAACAAACAATATTTCCTCTTATTTTTCACAGTGAATCGCCGCTAATATTCACTTTCTTTAACCGTACATTCATTATTCTCCGGTTGTTAATTAGTCTTTTTTACCACGTACACGAACGTCATCCGCAAAAGTAAATATGCCGGCGACCCTGTCGAGCGCCGAAAGTGTCTTTTCTCCCGTCGAAATTTATTTTACACAGATGTAACGAGATAAGGAATCGAGAAAATTGTGAGGACAACTCGTTTCCCAACTTTCTTTATAGCCGCGTGTCAGATCTTTAATTCGAAATTGAACAGGTACGCGTTCCCACGTCCAATTATTATCTCCTCGTTGCTTGTTCGCGACAACATTTTTACCTCTCCTTATTTGCCGAGTACAGGATCTCTCCAAAGTCCAACCCCACCCTCTCGTTTCGGAAACGGCGTTAAATATGGACAAATCTTTCAGAAATTGTAGGATATCAAGGGTTGGTGGCAACAATTTCACCTTAATCCAAAGCTCACGTCTTCAGTTTCTTAAAATTTTCAAAACAATGAAACATGAAATCTGAAACATTTTTCCATGTTTAAAACCGTTTCTGAAATATAGGTGGGGACTTGAGAGAGTATACTCGTTGCCATAACTCGTTATCGCTCGATAAAAGCTCACGAAACTTACGCACATAAACTCGGCTTGGAAAGTCGCGTTACGCTTAAGGAACGCACTCGTGTCGTATAAACATATCAAATCGGTTATTTAATCGCACTTAATATTAAACGTACTCGACTGTGCGCAGATTTCGATTACGATGAATAATAATTAACCGTTCCGTTCATGCTCGCGTGTGGCAGTTTGAATTTCGCGCGCATATTTAATGTTCGAATATGAATCGAGATATTGAATTGTAATGACCGGTTGCACGTTATTTTCTTTTTTATTCATATGTGAGTTTTTTGAATAAATTTTTTATCGCATTTTAAAGGAATTCGGTTTGAAGGAGAGAAATTGCACATTGAAGAGAATGTATGCGCAGGATTATATTTGTTTAGCAATTGCAATATTGCAGTTCATTTTTTAATATTATTAAACTACTCAAGAAGCACTTGAGGGTTGCCGACATTCGCTAAAATACACTGAAAACTCACCCTCGAAACTGCACCTGAGTCTCCGGCAAACAGGTTGTCATTCCCCCTAAAAACTTGTTAATTCGACGAATACACAAACCCTGCGTACGGGGTTCTCCCCGTAGGAAAAAATAAGAAAGTCAGGAAAAAGTTAGAGCAGAGGGTTCCCCGCAGTGCAACGTGGTTCTTCGAGAAGAAAAAAAGGGGGAGAAAAAAGGCGGCTGTGAGCAAGTTAATGACTCTATGGGGTTCCATGGCTATCCGAACGCGTCTAGACACTCGGCACTAAATCTCTCCGGCACAGCGGAGTAATGGAGGAAGCTGGCGAACATTATTGCCAAGCGTTAATTACTATAACTTACAGCCCGTTGCGGCAACTTGTTGATTTAAACGCCGCGCATCCTTACGGTCCCTCGCGACGAATGTTTCGTTTAATTGGATGTATTAATCGTTCTATGACGTATAGGTGAGACAAGTTTGGGGAATTTTTGCGGGATTTAATTTTCCTCAATTATTGGGTTTATGTATGGGGATTTTGGGGTATAGGAATTTTGTGGTTTAGGAATTTTGGAGTTTTGGTATGTAGGGATGTAGAGATGTAGGCATACAAGTATTTCGGATTATAGGGATTTCGGAATTTACAAATTTCGGGACATATGAATTTTGGAATATAGGGATTTCGGGATGTAGGTATTACGGATTATAGGGATTTTGGGAGGTTGAAATTTCGAGATATATGGATTTCGGGATATATGAATTTTGGAATATAGGGATTTCGGGATATAGGAATTTCGGGACGTTGGAATTTCGGAACATAGGAATTTTAGCGTGTAGGAATGTAGGGATGTAGGTATTACGGATTATAGGAATTTCGGAATTTACAAATTTCGGGACATATGAATTTTGGAATATAGGGATTTCTGTATATAGGAAATTCGAGATACAGGGACCTTGAAATATAGTAATTTCGAGATATAGGGACTTTGGAATATAGGGACTTAGGAGTGTAGCAATTGCAAAATACCTTACCATTTTAAAATATACAAATTGAAAAACATGAAAAGTATAGAACTCCAAAAATGTAAAAATAGCGAAGTGTACCCAAATATACCCTAATCGAAAGTGAGTGGTACGTTAGCCTGTACTGTTAGTATTGGTAGGAACCTGTCGAGGTCGGGGCGAGGGTTCTCGAAGGTCGTGGCAAATCCCGTAGGGCTAACACGATGCACCGTTCTCTTCATGGGGTATACACCGTCTGCCCTCTTCGAGGACAGGTACATCAGGGGGGTATTTGTTTTCACTTTGCGCTTTCGAGCTACAGTTCGAGACAGGTGAGCTGCACAGCCACGACAGGAAATGATTTTACTTTCATGAACCGTTGCTCTTTCCTTCTTCTCTTCTACGCAGTTTATTTTTTTTTTTTCGAGGCATCTTTGCATTGCAGTGAACCGGGAGACGTAGTGCTGATGTGGTCGGAAAGAGAGTAAGTTTTTGATTTTGTTTTAGTTTGATTTTAGTGTTTGGTTATTTGGGGACTAGGTTGTGTACCTTTGTGGATATGAGTTTTCTGTGTTTTGTATCAATTTTTCGGTGATTGATTTATGGTACCTTGTATGGCAAATACGATTTTTCACGAGTGTGACTCATGAGGCAATAGGTTAATAAAGTTGGAAATGCGTTCACAAAAAGTGAAACAGGTTTATAAAATTGTTTCAAGGAAGCACTATAATGATCGTTATAAATACCAGGAAATGTGTTCCGCATATCCAATCGTGCTCATCACATATTCAATTTCATTACCTAAACTCCACGAATCAAAACAGCAATTCTCTTCAAAAGTGAAGAAAACTCGAATCTTTCTCAAGACAAGAACAAATATAGTTCCTTGATCTCGAGATATTATGCAAATGTCCTCGAACGATCAGATAAAGCGTTGAACCGAGGATTCTGACGTTGCTGGTGGCATTAGGTGAACGAAGTGACACAATCTTGATTAAAACGCAGTCCGAGGCATTCCAATTCTCGTCTGTTCACGAACGTTTTCGCGGGCGTTTTGAATAATAAGCTTAAAATGACTGGGTTGCGAATCGTCCAGCGGTAGCTTAGGGGCAGACGAGCGAGAGAGATTAATTCCAGTTTCGTTTTCGGTTTGTCATTTTGTTGCTTCGGTCACTATACTCCTGTTCGCGATTCGGCTTTGCAATTTGCCTTCAACATATTTTACTTGATATTTCAATTTATATTTCATTCAGATTTTAATTTTTCGTCACTTTTATGTCGAATATTTTCTGAGAAAAAGGTAGACTTTTTAGAATTTTAGCAGAATGATTTTATAAATCTACAAAGATCAATTTATTCTACATATGAGTACTGTGAAATCTGTCTTTGAGATATTTTCTATTGTTCTCACATATTTCAAGAAGAAAAAAGAATTTATATCTTCTATCAAGCTAAAGTAAAAATCCATGATTTTTACCTCTAATGTAGTCTTTTAACTGTGTCAATTAACTTTGACCGTCATATGATCACACGGATGTGGTCCACATATGATCATCCACATGTGGACGTTTACATTTGGATAAGAATCTATAACTTGTATTATTGACAACTTGTTCACTTACCTAGTTGGAAATATTGTTCATATGATCATATGGACCACATATGATCATCCACATATCTTTCAAAACATTTGTAATTCGATATCCTTGAAGCTCCCGTCAGTTATTTCGTTAAAAGAAGAACGAAGACTCTTTCTCAAAAGAGCTCTCTAATTTCACTAACAAATGTAAAGCCATCCACAAGCTCATACACCATAATTACATAAAATCGTCATCAATCCCACATAAAATTGAACGATTCGAGCAGAAAATCGAGTACCCTAAAGAAAAGAGAAAGACACACGTCCGGGCCAGACGTACAGCCATTATTTTAATCTGAAACCGTGGTCCAGCCATGGTAACCATGGCCCCTACGGTTCCTTACCACCGTAAAACAAACACGTAAACAGGCAGCGTCATGTAAGCAGGTAACCAAATCCGTGGAGGGAAACCTGGTATCTCGATCATGAAATCAGTACGATTACACGGTCGAGTGGTAGAAGGGGACGTTGGACAGAGAATGGAACAGATAGAGAAGAGAGACCGACGAGGATAAACGAAGGGAGAAAGATGGCCTTCTGGATGCACCTGCCGGTGACGTCAGAAGGGACTTCTTGTTTGCCGATGCACAGCCCCGGGGGTCACCACTACTGTTTCCTTTCAGGCTTCTGCTCCTCTTTTTCATGGACTCATCGAACCACAGGCTACACGGACAGGACAGCCAGATCGACCCATTATTTATATGCTAATCAAAATCCGTGAAAAGGTGAGATATCTTCTGGCGATCTCATCTCATTCCGTTTTGGACGAGTTGCTTCTCTTCTCGATTTATGTGGATATCTTTTCAGGATATATTTCGAGTTTTGCTTACATAGTGACTATTCGAAGGACATTATACTTTTTCTGGGTTGCTCTTCGATCGCTGTGTGGTCTAACTGTTTGGACATCTGATCTCGATTTTATCCAACTTGCTTTTCACCGTCGACTAATTTGAAATGAAGTGAACCTGACTTTTCTTAGTTGTTACTGTCTTTTCGATTGCTCTCGAGACATCAGTCTTTTGACTTTATCTGAGTTTTGCAGAGTACTTTATAATGTAGCTAACTTCTCCCAGCCCCTATTGTCAAGGTGATCTCAACATGTAATCATGCTTCTACTGCCGAGTAATTAATAATGTAGCTAATTCTTCCAAGTTGTTGCTTTTTGATTGCTATGAAGGTCAGATTATCAACCATCTGATTACTTCTCGGCTTCAGTTGCGTTTTGCTGTCAACTGATCTGAAATCTAACTTCTTTGCTACTCCCTCTGAAATAACCTTGTGACGGTTTTATTTGTTTTTCAATTTTATTCAAGTTTTGCTTATGACTTGTTCGAGGTGTTCTGAATTTTGCTGACAAAATGTTGCTAATTTTTTAGAGCTATTGGCAAACTTTTCGATTGCTATGAAGGTGAAATATATTTAAGTTGCTCCACATTTTGCTGTCGATCTACAATTTAATAGAAAATATATCAAAATTTATATAAAGTATGACTTTTGTCATCGACTGACATTTTAAGGAAAAAATGAACGAAGAAATGCCCAAAGGAAGTTTGTGTAAATTATCCGAATAATTTTGTTGACGGTTGATTAAATATAAAATATAGTAAACGTTATATTTCGGAAGGAAGGAGCATGACGATGAAAGGGGGCGCCAAGAAAAAAATTGGCCAAGGCCGTCACCCTTTAGAGGTTTAAACCCGCACTGATCAAATCTCTCGTGCCTATTATGAGCAAAGAGGATACGATTACCTTTTGTAATATAGTAAAAGGAGAAAACAGTGGGTAAGTACTTGCTTGGGAGGATGCTCGGGTTTCTTGGTATTATTTTAAATTCAGCCACGTTATTTTTATGCAAAATAATTTTTACACAAATATTAATTTTACGTAAATTTGTCAATTATTTTTCTGACATGACATTGTAATTTTACGTATTACCATTTTTAAAAATTGCAACGAATAAATGATTAAAAAATTTTATTCTGTTATTTTTTTATTTTAGATCAATTTCATTTATGTCTTCTAAAAATTACAATAAATAACCTATTTTTAAATTTCACTTTGTATCCCTTTTTCATGTCACCATATTACAACAAAATGACTACCTCACATTTTAACATTATATTAATAGCAATTAATTACAATCCAGCTATGTCATAGTTCCATCATAAATTCTGCCGCTAATTGCAGGTAACAGGTAAAGTTACATTTTCCTTGTACCGTATACAAATTACGTACAATGTTTGCAACCTAGCATGAGACGCGAGATACGAAATAATTAGAAACACACCCAGATAGGGTTTGTATCCCGTGATCCATCGAACGGTATCGATGAACAAGTAGGTATCTCGAAGTCACGAGGAATCTTAATTAGCTCATTAAATTCTGATGACTTTGTACTTCTGTGCATCTGGTAGCTCCATAAACAGAAGTTTCTTTTACTCTTGTACAAAGATGAGACGTTAATTTCTACTTGTACAACCTATAATTAGCCGCTGTCAAGCAACTTTTTTTCAAACTATTGTTCAATCACGATGTAGCATAAATGTTAATTAATATGCAATATAGTAGCGTTTCAGTTGCAACGTCGTGCACGTCTTATTTTCACGAGATCATTGCAGATAAAGTATCGTTTCTCTGAACGTATTTGTACGCAATTAAATCCGAGCTTTTTCGTGTCGTGCAACTTGTAATTAGGTGCAATGACAAACTGAAACATGGGGATTTGTAATGCGAGCTGTGTTTCTTCTTATGAAGAGAGAGTTGCTTCTTTTTCGAAATTAATGATTTCTCAATGACTTTGTAAGTTTTCAAAAGTTTTACTACGAATAATTTTTTAAATTTGAGATGTGAAGAATTGAAATTTTGCAAATTTAGGACACGAAAATTGAAATTCTTCATATCCTATATTTGCAAAATTAAAATTTTTCATATTCTAAATTTGCCAAAATTCAATTCTGCACATCCCACATTTAAAAATTTTCAATTCTTCATATCCCAAATTTGCAAAATTGAAGTCTTCATTTACTAAATCTTCAAACTTTCAATTCTTTACACCCCACATTTAAAAAATTTCAATTCTTCATATCCTAAATTTGAGAAATATAAAAAGCCTACAAAACAAGCTATAAAACCCTAACAAACCCAAAAAGTCCAAATATAAAAATGCGAATCCACGAAATCTAAATACCATAAGAGGCATATATCACACATATGACATAACATATATCGTAAAGAGCGTATCAGTAAGAAGAGAGATAGAAAAAGGTAACGAATGTTGAGGATAGAGAAAAAAAGAAAGAAATGGTCGGTCGTTTTGGCCCGGGGCGAAAAATAACCCGTAACACCGACTACCGTATTCCTTTTTTGTTTCTCGCTTCTGTAATCGTTTTCGGCAGGTAGGCAAACGGCCCTTCAGATAGAGATCTTCGTAATTGGAATTTTATCTCTCTCCCCGTGAACGAACTTACACGACAGGGTGAATTTATAGTAGCTCGACCCTATTACGCTTTTTTCCTGCTTATTAAATATTTTTTTACGGATGCAAGCCGATACGAATTTTAGACATTAGGGCGGCACCGTGAGCAATCGGCCCGAATTGCTTTCCGAGATATCGATTAAACGATACGGATTTCAACGCCGAGATTTTCTTACCTATTTAGAAGTGCTTTTAGACGAAATTCTTTCGAATTTTATTTTTTGGCGTTTTGGGAGATGGATTGATTTTTATATTTCGGGGTTAGGTTTTTGTCGTGTTGAAAATTTTCAAATTCTCAAGTTTTTCAATTTTGGTATTTTCAGTTTGATAATTTTCTCAAGTTGTCAGAATCTTAAGTTTTCAGATACTCGAATTTTCGGAATTTCGTTTCTTAAATTGTTTAATTCTCAAGCACACATATTTATACAATGTACTTATATGTATTAGTGGTCATTTAATTAATTTTTCTTATAAATTATTATTTTATTTTGTTACAGGTGAGCGACTAAGGGTGACAACATCGATTGAGAAACAGCCTTCAGAAGGGTGAGTGATGAATAATACAATATAATAAATTTTTCTATATTTACTTTGCTGTATTCGAGAAATATGCAAATGGAGAAAGTATGCCCAGGAATAATCGCTAATGGTGGGACACGTTATTAAGCAAACGCGTATTAGTACTTTCGACCTATACAACCTTACAGAAAAGATTTACTTGCGCTCAGATATCTTGTGGAGCATACAGGATCGAAATCCTTCAAGCTGTCCACCGTTGAAAACCACGCAGAATCCTTTGTCCGCTGTAGCAGGGAACTTTCCACGGTCCAACAATGACCCGTCCACGGTGGACCCTTTCGATCCCTTTGAAACCCCTTAGAAAGGAAAGGGGATGCAATATTATTCAAAATCACGAAAATCTCCGACGGAATTTCCTTATTTTCCCTATTCAGCCTCGTAGATGCATATCTTGCATCGATCAATGGATATATCGTACGGGGTTAGACCGGTTTTTCTCCCTTTTTCACCGACACCCTTCTTCAGGTAAAAAGGGTCAAACCTGCACACAAAGGGCACACGTGCATGTCGGCCACTCTGTTGGACGCAATCATGGGGGTGACGTGTCGATCGGGCTCGGACGAAATCGGGCCGCAGGGACGGCGACACTAGGGTGCTCAGATTTTTATGAAGAAATTATATCTAGATTTTTGGAGTACTGTTCGATGAGTAACTATTTTTTAGGTAAATATCATACATGGGGGTGCAAGGTCATACATGTAAGGGTGCTCAGATTTTAATCATAAATAATTTCTTAATTTTTCGAAATTTATGAATCATTAAATTTGAAAGTTTGAAATACAAAAATTCACTAATTCTCGCCTATAAAACTACAAACGAAAACTACCAAAATATAAAATCTAAAAATGCATAAATTCAGTGCCTTAACATTAAAAACCTGCATTATACAAATCTTATAAAAATGTATAGAAATATTGTTAGTCATAAAAATCGACACATATGACAAACTACCCAGGGCAATACTGTCCCTAATACCGTCCCTGGTCCAGTAACGTGTCGATCCGATTTGTCCACCTCATACATCGAACGGGATCTCCTAGTTTCCCTTCAAGGGTTGTCTGATCTCTTTTTTCTGCGTTCGATGTCGACTCGATCGCTCGAAGAAAATACACTTTCCGCAGCTGTCGACATGTGCAGCCTTTCGTTTCCCGGTTTGTGGAAAAGGACAGGTGCGATTAAACGATTGCGAGCGTCGTTTATCGATACCGTGATTGGAATATTTCTTTGTTTTCTGCGCCTGCTGTCTCGAACATTCATTTCTCTTCCTTTTTATGCGGACTCTCTTGTCACGGGCCACAATTTTTCTTGAAATTTTCATATCAAATTCGAAAACTCCCTATATCGTAAAACATCACGTACCAATTTCGTTGTTTCTGCACGTTATAGGATGCAATTTTAGGACGTTTCACTTGAAATTTTCAATTTTCTAAGGCACCAGACTTCAGTTAGTTACAGGTGAATCTGTGCCAACCCTTTCGCTTTGTTGTACGGACTTCCGTTAACCCTTTCAGGGGTCAGGTAAAGGGTTGAAAATTTGGGTCAGCACAGGTTGGATTTGTAGCGATTATCCCTGCGTTAAAGATATCGATGTTTGATGATTTCGGGGTGTTCACATATGATTCACATATGAGTCAAATAATTAATAAAATTTCACATATCATTAGTAATATAAACTTCACATATGGTTCAAATTATTAATAAAATTTCACATATTCAAATTATTAACATTTTATTAAACCACCCCCATTAATACACATATGTATTACTACACTCATATGAAACGAAAATGGTATCAAACCTTTACTTTATCTCTACTTCTCTCTTCTCATCCCCAAAACCGACCAGTTCCAAATAAAAAAGAATAAAATCTGCCCAGTTGCGAGAATAAAAACTGCATTTTGCGTATAGACCCCTGTGAAATAGATGACAAAAGCTGAATAGGAAAAAAGGACACGAGTTTGGAGAAAAAGCTTGGAGCAAGTTCGAACACGTTTCTGCTCGCCTTCTGTTGATCTCTGAATAAGGAAGATTGTGTAAAGGCATACGGGCACCGTTTCGAATCGACCTGCTTTTCTCGGTGCAGGTTCGAACCTGCAACGGGTACACAATTCACTTTTTAACTGCACGTGGATGCTGCGAAACGTGTTCGAACATGCTCGCGAGGAGGATGTAAAACGAGACGGAAACGTAGATGCAACCGGGTAACCTACTTGACAATTTTTCTCAACCCTTTTGAGCTGATTTCTGCTGTTGTGATTTATTTGTCGGGAGGGTTTTAGGGAGTGGTTTTTTCATTTTTGCGATGGGGAATTTTTCAAGTTTAGGATGCGAGGAAATTTATTAGGGGTGGGGGTGAGGAATTGGAATTTTTCAAATTAGGGATGTGAGGAATTGGCATTTTCAAATTAGGGATGTGAGGAATTGGAATTTTCAAAATTTGGGATGTGAGGAATTGGAATTTTTCAAATTAGGGATGTGAGGAATTGGCATTTTCAAATTAGGGATGTGAGGAATTGGATTTTTGAAAATTTGGGATGTGAGGAATTGGAATTTTTCAAATTAGGGATGTGAGGAATTGAAATTTTTCAACTTTGAAATATTAAGAATTTCAATTTTGTAAATTTAGTATATGAAGAATTTCAATTTTCCTAATTCGGGATATGAAGAATTGAAATTTGGCAAATCTAAAATGAGAAGAATTTCAATTTTGCAAATTTAGGATATCAAGAATTGAAATTTTCCTAATTCGGGATATGAAGAATTTCAATTTTAGAAATTTGGGATATGAAGAATTGAAATTTGGCAAATCTAAAATGAGAAGAATTTCAATTTTGTAAACTTAAGACATTAGAATTGAATTTTTCAAATTTATGATATGAAGAATTTCAATTTTTCAAATTTGAAATGTAAAGAATTTCAATTTTGCATGTCCCAAACTTGACAATTCTTGAATTCTCCCCAAAGAGAAGCATAATTGCACCCTGTTAATACTTCCAACATCTCTAAATATCTCCACCTACCTACTACTACACACACACGTTAATCTCATCCGCATCGATTCAGTCACGTTCCTCCCTCTTCCCAAAAAAGACCATTTTTCTCCTCGGATTACGTCACCATCAAACACCTGAAGATAGCATTTCCAATCGATCTATTTGCCTTAGCATTCCAGTTGAAGTCTCCAACAATGTGCACAAAGTCCAATTCGCCGTGAGACAGTTAGGCCCGAGACTGGACACGGATCATTGTCCGGGTTTTCTGTCCAGGATCTTCTGCCCGGAGGAAAGATCCTACCGGATGTGAGGATCCTTGGGACCTGCCACGATGATTCACAAACGGATCTAACGTGGGTGGGTACTGTAGACCCCAGAAAAAAAAAAGTTTCAATGGGACGAGATGCTAACTCCATCGCTTTATGCAGCGACACGCACTGCTGAATTTTCAACGTAACCTAAGAAATTTATTTTATTTCGTGAGGTTATGGGAGGACATTTGAGGAAGGAAATCAGAAAATTGATCAAATTCTTTTTCTAAATTTATTATGTAAATTGCAAGTATATGATGTATTTGAAAATTTATCTATCAGAAACCATTGTCAGGAGAAATATAAGGGTGGGACTTTAGAGATAGACTTGATCTGTTTTATAAATTAAAATGTAAAAGAAATGATGGAAGGGTTGAAATGGACAGAATCTCCCTCAAACATCATAGTAGATATTTACCAAACGTAATCGAATAATCATCCCCTAAATCCAGCAGTCAACACTCGACGCGCAAACAGCGCTCGAAGCGATCAAACATCCCCAATCGATCGGTTCATCGAAACCTAATCGATTCTCGAGTCCTCCTCGAAAGATAACAGAAGAGATCCCAATATCAAACACAGCTAAATCCAAGAAAACTTGCTCGACCCTCACACGTTTCCTCCTTAAACATGCCTTCTTCTGGGACATCCGTTCGTTAACGGAAACCTGGCTTTCCATTTAGTTTTCCCCATTATTCGCCTAAATAAACACGCTCGCGAGTCTCGCAGCTATGTAAACACAGCCTACGATCCATCGATCCGAGATTCATCGGAAATAGAAGAGGGAGTTTTCAAAGGGACAACGAAACGCGGCATTCAGACTCGTGGAACCGTGAATCTGCCTTCGGGGCACGGATCCATTCTTAAAGGATTATCGTTATAAATTATACATTTCCCCTGCAGTCTCTTCTTCGTGCTGGATGACCGGTAGCCGCTCACAGATTTCTATCGGTGGATTAACGCGGACCGTGTCATCGCGGTTCCTGTCTATTCGAGACCTTCGAGAAATATCGAATCGACCCTTTTTGGACTCGCGTTTTTTTTATACCCTCCCTTCCGTCGCCGACCAACGAATTCGTTCGGGTTCGATCGCATTCGAGGTCAAATACGACCCACTCTGATTCAACTTTCTTTTGGGACATTCGATTTTTGGCGGATTTTTTCTGGGACGTTCAATTGGTTTTTAGGATACTTGGTCTTTTTCGGGAATATTCGATTTTTTTAGGATATACATTTTTTTGGGGACATTCGAATTTTCTTAAGGGCTGTTTAATTTTTTGGGAGATTTAATTTTTTTATAGGGGTTGCGATTTTTTTTATGGGACGTTCAATTGGTTGTTGGGCTATTTGGTCTTTTTCGGGCCATATTCAATTTTTGTAGGAAATATAATTTATTCTTTGGGACATTTTAATTTTCTTAAGGGGTGTTTGATTTTTTGGGGGAAGATTTAATTTTTTTATAGGGGTTGCGATTTTTTTTATGGGACGTTCAATTGGTTGTTGGGTTATTTTGTTTTTTGGGGGGATATTTAATATTTTTAGGAAATATAATTTATTCTTTGGGACATTTAAATTTTCTTAAGGGGTGTTTGATTTTTTGGGAGATTTAATTTTTTTATAGGGGTTGCGATTTTTTTTCTGGGACGTTCAATTGGTGTGTTAGCAGTATCTCCGTGTATCAGATTTTCCTTGAACATTGATTCGAGTGTCGTGCCCACAAAACGCCCGGGGCAACCCCCAGTTATTCATCCCCCTGCATTCGCCTTCGAACGGCCCCCAATTCCTCCAGGACTTTCCGCGACAATTACCCGAGAGAAGCAAGCAACGTTCGTATTCAGCCTCCGAGATAGTCCCATCAAGCTACAATGACTTCTCGCGAGAAGAAATCTTTTTCTGGACGTTCACAATACGTAAGCGCCAGAAGGAACTGTTTGACGGGTCTTTCTGGATCCTTTTCTCGGGATGGAAGGGTCCTGTGGGCGGAGCGGTCTGCCGACGAAAAGGACCCAGAGGTTCGTAACCAGAGGGATAAGGAGCCCTTTTCAGGGTGAAATCGAACACGTGCAACGGTGACTTGGAAAGATGGCGGAGGGGGTTGACGATGACTCACACCCGTCTTTCCGAGATTTTTCATAGAGATAAATGTCTGAGAAGTAGGATTCTACGGAATATTTAGTGGATTCAATTAATATTGAATGATAGGTTAAAGATTAAGGTTATGGGTCAGTAGATTTGAAATTTCTAAATTTATCTACAAAATCTCGAAATCAAGAAATTTGTAACATTAAAAATCTGTCAATTTGAAAGTTCATAAATCATTGTCCAAATATACAAATTTGTAAACTTGAAAACCCATATAAATTTTTTTAAATTTCTACAAACGTGAAAACACATTTGTCAACATATCGTACACATCGAAATATAATATAGTCATTAATTTCAACAATTCCATCAAGGAAAAATTACAGTGACATCATAAGTAATATATGCAACTCGATCATGTATGCAAATCACCCACCCCCATTTTCCCTATACTTCTTACTAATGCATTTTTCCAAAAATTGCGTTATTTCATGCAAAATGTTTGTCTCGAGCTCGAACGCACCCTCAAAGAACATCAATAGACGGAAACTACTTGTGCGCATGGTCGAGAACACTCAATCATCCACTTCCGCTTCAAGATCAAACGAACAGGCCATTTTCTGCTGGTGATGAACAAGCATTTTCAGTTTGCACAACAATTTCAAAGCCTGCGTAATTCTGTTTCCGCCATTTACCTCTCGAAATACTTCTTTCTTCGGAAGAACTCGGAAGTAAAAGAATTTCCGCACCAGAGGAAACTAGTAGGCGGTTCATTTAATTCGCAGGTAAATACGTGACGTTGTTCTCTGGTCTTAACGGTGAAATAACTCGAGGAAAATCGGGTTTCTGGCAATCGTGTTTTATGAAACGTTAATGATGTTGATGCTGTGAAAGGAACATTTATTAGATTGGTATTTGGTATTTTTGTTGGGATGTGTTTGTTGATCAGTGATTAGAATGATCAATGAGTACAGATTGAAATTTTTCTAGCAAATTATTATTATGTCGAGTACTATGTTTTATCGAGTAGTTGAAATTTTCAAATTTTCAAATTCTACAAATTCTTGCATTTTTCAAACTTTTAAATTTCCAAATTTCTAAATATTCAAATTCACAAATTTTACAATTTTTAAGTTCCTAAATTTGTAAATTGTCGAACTTCTAAATTTGAAAATTTGAAAATTCCACAAATTCTCACATTTCCCAACTTCCTACATTTCCACATTCCTAAATATTGCAATCCACAAATTTTCAAATTCTCTATTTCGAAATTTCCAAATTTCACGGTAAAATATCAGTGAGATATCGATAAGGTATCGGTAGAATATCGATGAAGAATGGATAAAACATCGATTACCTATCGATAAGGTATCGATAGCATCTCAATGAGGAATCGATAAAATATCAATAAGGTGTCGATAAGATATCGATAAGGTATCATTAAGATATCGACAAAGGACAGTAAGACAATTAACAGAAATACCTATAGACCTGACAATGGCACCGCGACAATCTAACGAGGAGCGATAACAAAGAAAGAGCTCTTTATTCGACCCGGCGTTGTTCGATTAATGTAGAATGAGCGTGCACTAGAGATCGAATAAGACGATTACTCGGGCTCGGTTCTAGATCGAAAGAATTCTCTACGGCGACTAGACACGGTGTCGCCGCAGAATTTTCGCGGCTGTTTTCCGCGCTGCCGACATCACAGTGGCAGCTGCACACGTTCGATTCGTCGCGGTGCCCCCGCTGCCCCGAGCACTTATATCTCCGCGAGGATAACCGTTGTACAGTCAACGTAAAAAATTTCACTGCTTTCGGACACTTTCAAGATTTCGAGACTTGCAGACTTGGACATTTCGGGATATAGGGATATGAGGATTTGGAGGTTTAGACGTTTTGAGATTTAGGGATTTGGGGATGTGAGGATTTGCAGGTTTAGGGGTTTGGAGATTTAGGGATATGAGGATTTGAGGACTTTGAGAGTTGGACATTTTGATATTTGGAGATTTGGAGATACATGAATTGAGAGATCTAGAGATTTAGAGATACATAAATTGTGAGATTTGGAGATTTGGAGGTATATGAATTTAGAGGTTTAGAGATTTGAATGTAGGTAAATTCAGCGATCTGGTAATACATATAGGGACTTTGATTTTGTACATTCGTAAACTTGAAGATTACAAAATTTGAAATTTAGAAAATAGATACGGAAATAAAAAAATATGCAAATTCAAGCATCTACAAAAATTCTAATACTTGCGATTTAAAAATTCCAAACTCCTTAAATATCGAAAAGTCCCATCAAATCTCTCCGTCGATTTTTTCTAAAAAAAAAAAAAAGGAAAATTTGCGTTGTGACTGTACACTAAAGTCGTGCGAGTGTAACGCGGCCATGAAGAGGATTCGAAAAGACGATCGCGTCACGCCGATTTCCGCGGCATACAACGTCAGTAGCCATCAGGATCCTGAAGAGGAAAGGTAGTTGGCCAACGAGTCCCCGGCAATGGGACCACCGTTACGCCATATTAGACCAGTCGTTTCCTCGGCATTTCTGTCTTTGAAATCGGCCGATACGCCGATTTCGAGCCTCGTTCCCTTTCTTTCCTCCTTTTTTCCGTTTCTACACCCTCGTTCTACTCGATTCTTTTCTTATTCTATGCCGCCATTCAACTTGGCGCACCACTTTTCTTGCAATGTGCTCTCCGACTCGTATCTTGGGCTAAGGGTGCGTTCTCATGTGACCGAATCGCGAGTTTCGATCTTTGATGTTCTTTGTAAGGGTGCGTTTTCAGGAGACTGAATCGGTCATTTCTTTCCACTGTATCTAATTTTATTTCTTGACTCATTGTATTCTTTGGGTTGTGTGATAGGTTAAGGGTGCGTTCTCATGTAACTGAATCGCTAATTTTATTTGTTGACTTACTGTATTTTTCTGAGGGTGTGTTTTCATGTGGTTGAGTTGCTAATTTAATTTTTTGACTCACTGTATTTATTTTTTGAAGGCACGTTTTTATGTAACCGTATCGCGAATTTAATTTCTTGACTCACTGTATTTTTTTGAGGGTGTGTTTTCATGCGATTGAGTTGCTAATTTAATTCCTTAACTTGTTGCATATTTCGGATTGTATTTTAGGTTAAAGGTGCGTTTTCACTCAATGTGTTAGGTTGTGAGTGCATGTGTTATGACAAACATAAGTTTACAACATTGATCGATAGTGTATCTACTTTTTTCTGAAAAATCAACCCTTAACTTTTGTCGTAAATCACTGCAACTACATAAATAATTACAATCCTTTGGAGCCAGTTCACCTCACAAATTGTCAGATTATCGAATCAGACCGAACGAAATAATAGTCGCAGCTGTAACACCCTGAACCAGAAAGAATCTGATCCTCCTACGTCCATTATACGAATTTCTCCATGTTTTTTTTCCCCTCGCCTGAAAGAATTTTATTGTCACGTGGCCAACCATGCGTCAAAGTCCACACCTTCGCGACGACTCGGTTCGTTTTTTCGAAAATCGTATCGTTAAATTTCTCCGGTGGCGCGTGAAGATTGCCCGGATAGAACTCGTGTTTTCCAAATAGCCATTCTGTCCGTGGGGCTCGGGGGTCGTAATCGGCCCTTGATCTCCGAGCTGTCCCGAAGGATCGACAACCCGAGTAAGAGATCGTCTTTAAGGGGGTTAAACATCTCACGCGTGATCGAATTTCTTCGCTCGGTTCTTTCTTCGAATTTTGCGAAATGCGACAAATGGGTTACCTATTGAATTACTTTGAATACAGTTCTCTCGACAACTTTCTTATACGTGTATATTTTATCGTACAACTACAGGTTTTAATATTGCAAATTATATACAGGGTGCGTCACAAGAGGCTATTATATAAAAATATAGTTTATTCATCATTAATTTGATGATTGTTCAAATTTTCCTTTACTCCAATCCCATCGAAACTGCTCCAAAACAGCAATCGACGGTTACAGAAAACATCCCCATCCACAAAAATCATGGTTCAGACGCAATGGAAGAGATGGAACACCTGCACCCTCTCATCGGGCATAGTTAGCCCCGATCCCTTTTCTGGGTTGTCAAGGGCAGATCTCCGCCCACAAGTCCGTGGGGCCCCCATAGAAATTCTGCAGCGGTCCCAATTTACGGGATCTCCATTTTTCTTCTCTCTTCCTCTAACAGCTTCGAAACTAATTTGACTGGTTGCAGGACCGGAAGTAGTTTTTCTAGGGTCGATCTCGAGGCTTAGTTGCCGCCAATTAGCGATCCACGACTGTTAAATGACTGTGCTCGATTCTCTTCGTGACTCTCTTATTTAACCGCCATGTGGGTGTCCGTTCATGCTGCTCGATTGCCTATGTTTGATAGATTGTAGAATCCTTCGTTTTATTAACTCGTACAATAATGATGGTGCAAATATGTTAAAATGACTGGTTTATACATTTTTGTGTGCTTTTGTTTTAACTACTTTGAATGGCGGAGACAAGTTCAAAATGACTTATCAAGTGTTTCAAATTATAGAATTTTTTATTTGTTCAAAGAACTTTGATGATTCATACAAGTTCCATGATAGAACTTTCAGAATTGTACAATTTTGTATAAATACTTACAGCAGAACACATGCTCCTCATTCCCATAACACCAAAACCCGAAGGTGAAAAAACTCCATCTGGCAATAAAGGTCTAACATTATCCAGCGTTCACGCTTCTCTTCATTTCGTCGCACGACACTTTCGATCTAAATATGTCTCTAGTAAAGCAGAGCAGAATCTGCTTTCATTATCTTCGGCCGAAGAGAGACTTTAACGCCTGCAGTCTTTTACGGACGAGATCACTTCGGTGGATGAAAAGCGGCCTTCAAAAGGCCTCAGCTTTCATTCCCTTCACACAGACGTCTTATAATGATACTTGATCACTGTTAGTCCTCTTTGGGGATCGAAGAAACTTCTGTCACCCTTGGAAGACTTTCAAGAAGATGTTGAACAGAGACAAATTTAACCCCTGGGGAGTCTGGTTCCTTGAAACCACAACGTATACTTTGCTCTTACTTTATAATCAGAGACTGTGTTTTTAATGATCATTTCAGAATCAGGTAATTATTGATAATGGTATAGAAATTTATATTATAGTTGATGTTATATGCTTCATATTTATACATGTATACGTTCTGATGTTCATATGTGCTATACGTGCTCATTGTATTAAAGTTCACATATGCTATACAATGTGTTGCACAAATCCATATATGCTCTTCATGTTCATATATGCTGCTCAGGTTCACATGTATCCTCATCTCCATATGTACTGTACAAGTTCACATGTGCTGTTATAATATGTTCACATATGCTATACAGGTTCATGTATGTTATACAAGTTCATACGTGTTATGAAAGTTCATGTTCTTCATGTTCATTATATACTCTTCAAATGCATATATGCTATACAAGATCATATATGATATTGATGTTCACATATGCTATAGTTCATGTATGTTCTACAAATTCATACGTGGTATTAATGTTCATACATGTCCTTGATGTGCTGTACAAGTTCATGTATGTTCTTCATGTCCACATATGACTGTACAAGTTCATATACATACATGTGTATATTTACACTCATGTGTAGTGTTCATACGAGTAAGCTACTCAATATATGCTGATACATGTTAAATACATGCTCACATGTGTTAATACATATTCTATACATTCATACATGTTCATATACATACATGTTCTCCATATTCATACCAGTTCTGAGTATTCACACATTCTATCTAAGTCCCCACATTTCAGCAAACGAAACAATTTCCCCGGTGCTGAAAGTTTCCATGATCAAAGGAATTTGCCATAATCCCCATAAGAGCGTCGTGTCACGCTATGCAAATAATTGAAGCCATGAACCATAAACGAAAGCTGTGTAACTTGTAAAAAGACCCTCGTGCTTCGACAAACCTTTTACGAAGGCACTTTTATTAACGCCCGGGGTAAACCGAGGTGTGGCAAAGAAGAAAATCGTGAAGGGCGGCTTGTTTTCATCGGTGAAAAGGGCCATGCTCGCTCTCGATGCCCAAGGGCAACAAGCAGCCCAGAATTATCGCGGTTGATCGACTTCAGAGGCGTCGGAAATAACACCGCCGTTATTGCCATACCCGAACAGCCTGCTTTCGCCTGCCTATCGCAATCGTTTCAAGATTACGCCCTAGCCAGGCGTGAATTTCAATGGGGATTCTATGGTGATTGACTCTGTTCGGTTTTTTGTGGCTCGCTTTGGTGCGCTTGGTACTCGAGGAAGGATTGAAAAGATTTCTTCTAAGAAATTCTGCTGGAGGATGTAATTTGTGAAGTGATGGTTCAGATATTTAACAGGGGTTTTTTCACATTTTTTATTTAGAAATTTAGGAGTAGGCAAGTTTGAGTCTGTGTTGTTGTTTAATTGTTAATTTGGACATTTAGAAATATGAAAATTTCAAGTTTAAAGATGCAAAAATTTGTAGAAATATAGAAAAATAGAAATCCAATTTGGAAATGTACAATTAAAAAATCGTGTAATATCAAAAGTTGAAAAATATAGAAATTTCAAATTTACTAATTTAAAAAAGCAAAAATTTGAAAATCTGACAGCTTAAAATTTGTAATCCTCTTTAAACTAAACCTAAACTTGAAAAAACTACAAATGTACAAATTTACAAGTTCAATTGAAACATTTCAAAGCTTCCATCCAACTTTCAACCCCATAATTTGTAAGACTCTCGGCCATCTGCTCGAAAATCTGACAATACGGTCGTAAATGCGACAAAACACGTTCTAAATAATACGTAACAAGTTTACAAATCGAGGTAGGCTGCAAAGGAACATATTGGGCAAACTTTGGCCAAGAGAACAGCGTGAAGCAACATAAAGTGTGAGCCTAGGTTTCATCGAACAATTTCAAGGAAACACTCCCCGTGATACCCGTGACAATATCGATTGTTGCTAAATATTTTCGTCGATGGGGACATCTTTTTGGAAATGGTCCCGTGGTGAATACCTGAAGTGAACGCAGGAGGTCCGAAGTACCTCGTTACGTTACCTTTCTATTCACTGCCACTCTTGTATAATCTTGTGACGTTAACAAATTTTTTTTTTATCAAATATTATAGCTGTTTAACACATGGTCTGCCACATTGAAACGGCTAAAAATTGCATTTGGTAGAGTTTTCATTTTTAACAAACTATCAAATATTTTCACAGTATCTGTGCTTACAAGCAGTTATCAAATTTTTGATCTCGCAAATCCTACAAATTTACAGAAACAAATAGCCCCTCCCAGTATCTACCTAACCTAACCTAACCTTCTCCGTGACACGAAACCATCCAGCACTTCCCTTCCGCAAGTTTATCCCGAAATCCCATAGAGAGTAGAAACGCGTTAACACCGTATTCATCATCCGTGTATTCATGGCTGGTCCCGCGGCGAACAATGAGTGACCGCCAAATATTTTCATCCCCGTAGACGTCTCAGTGAAACTGACCACCTCCACGAAGCTGACCAGTCACTGAAAGCAAATAGTTATTGAAAGGGCGCACAATCGAAAATGGCCTGACTGGGTTACTTCACGCACGATCGCTGCCATTCACCCTGCAACTCGAATCGAAAGTGACCAATCCGCGTGTCGATGTCGAGCCTCCTTTCTTCCGCTCGTGTTTTCTTCTAGCGAGACCAGATGACTCCAAAGACTCATTGTACGGTTTCTTCCTTTTCGTCTTTCTGCATGCTGCGATGTATCAGCCAGTTTGTGAGATGCTCTGTGGGGGCGATTGCTTGTATCGAGGGCTGCTTCGGATTTGGACTGTTGCGTACGGGATGACCTGAAAGGTTACTGTATTTTTACTGGTCTACCAGGTGCCTTCGAATGCGCACAATTTTCAGTACCTACATGTAGGTGGAACAAGATGTAGGCTGCTTTCTTATGACAGTTATTTGGATGTGAAAGGTTAAATTTGGAAATATCTAAAATTCTGAATCACAAATTCCGAAATTCTTCTATTATCCAGTTATTTACCTACATTTCAAAGATTCACAATTTTCACTAATAAAAATATTATTATCAAATTATAAATAGCAGCAATAAAATTAAAATTGTAATTATCGGTAATAAAATTATGGTTGTCAAATTACAATTAACAACAAGAAAATTAGAATAAAAATTAACAATAATAAAAATATGATTATCAAATTATAAATAGCAGCGATAAAACGAAAATTATAATTGTCAGTAATTATCAATAGAATAAATTAGTGAGGTGTTGATATCTCTTAAAACGTCTACCTAATCACATTTCCACCGTCGATAATTAAGTTTCGGAAACCGTGAAATCTGAAAACGTGAAATGCCTAGTTTCTAACGAGGCGTCGCAGTAACGGCTGTCTCAGATATTGACGAATAAGCCAACATTCTACTAATTGCTTTTTAAGGAAGCATAACAGTCCCCGAACAGCTGCAGATCCGATTACCGACGGAATTTCGTTTAATTACCGAGTAACGAGATTTATGGTTCTTTCGTAAATACCAGAGAATACTTATTAAAAGTCCAACGAGTAAATTCGATGATTCATTTCCTTCAAATTATACACTTTCTATATTTCTTCTATACATACATCTTTATTTTATAAATTACTGAAAAAATGTTAGTATTAAATCGCTGGATAGATATTTATCGTTATGGATAGGTATTTTATTATTTGACACATTAACGAAGAATATTTTGATATCGAATTGTTGCATAGAAAATTTTTAACTTTCCATGGGGCGACGGAAACGAGGGTCGTTCGTCCCGTTTACAGGGAGCAAAACGGGTCCGAATTCCTACGGGAAACCATAACAACCACCATGGCGTGCCACAATGGCTGTTGGCCCTTCGGATCAATGGATTTTCCGCGACGTCGAGCAAACACAAGCAAACATAGGAGTGTTCGTACCTTCACCATAGAGGTTAGAATGCCCCATTTTCTCGGAGGAGTCACTCATTGTGCACGCTTATGGCACCCACTGACAACTACATATTTCGAACACGTGTAACGATAGAAGCAAAATCACCGATTAACATTTCACAAACTTTGAAATTTCACGTTTCTACATTTTTCAATTATTATAAAGATAAATTTCATTATTATATTAGTTAAGTAAATTCCATTACTATATTAGAAAATTTCAAATTTTTCATATTATATTTTTTCAATTTCAAATTTAAACAAAATTTCCAAATTCTCAAAATTGAAACTTGAAGTCCTATAATTTCACGCTGCCACACTGTTACACGAACAAAATCTCAAAACACATCGTCCGCAAGAAACAAAACCGCGCAAATCAAACAAGTCTCGAATTTCTGGCGAATTTCCAAGCAAAAAGCGATAATCGTCGCAAAACGCTTTAAAACCCAGGGGACGGTGAGAAAAGTTGATCGATCGCGTAATTTCCGGCAGGAGTCAACGCTCCATGTAATTTCCACGGTTACGGTAAACAGGAAGCGCAAAAGCCCGAAAAATGGCAAAAAATCAGGGAGTCAGGCGATCGTCTTTCGAAGTGGTCGCACGGTTTGCCAAGAAGAAGAAGAAGAGGAGAGAGGTGAACGAGGACCGGAAGTGGTCACTCGAGGCCGAGGATAATTGGGCACACTCTCGACAACAGTGTTCAAGCATGTGCGCGAAATTTCCTCTAGCGTGGTAATGCGAGACACACGTGGTCGAAAGTCGAAACTACGTATCTCGCCCTTTCCGGGTCTTTTCTACCCACCCTTCACAAATACGTTATGTGTCGTTTGGGACCCCCAACGATCTTGTACAAACTTCACGGTTAACAGAAGATGAGACTTTAATAAGAAAAATAGAGGACGAAGATTTTTGGGGATTTTTAGAAATTTCACAAGTTGCAAGTGGGTTGAAAATTGGGAGGACTTGAGATTAGGGGATTTAGGGATTTGGAGACTTAGCAGTTTATGAATTTGGGGAATTTTAGAAATTTTTAATTTATATACAGAACAATCTAGGGATTTGGAGGTTTATCAATTTGATGATATAGGTGTTTAGAGAAGTTTAGGAATTTTTAATCTATAAATAGAGGAATCTAGGGATTTTACAGTCATCAACTAATCAATCATTTTATCGATCGAATAATCAATAATCAATCAACTAATCGGTGAATTAAGCAGTCAATTAATTGATCAATTAATAAATCAATGAATTGGCTGATCAATCAATTAATTAATCAATCGACTAGTCAATCATATAATTGATCGAATAATCAATCACTCGACTGATCAATCAATTGATAAATCAATTATATAATAATTTAATTAGTCAATCGATCAATCGACTAGTCAATCAATCAATCAATCAATCAATTAGTCATTTAATCAATAAATTCATCAAACATTTAATCTATCAATTGATCAGTCAGTTAGTCAATAAATAAATCAATCAATCAATCGATCAATCAACTAGTCAATAAATCAATCAATCATGAAATCGATCGAATAATCAATCAGTCAATCAATATACTAATCAATCGATTGATCAATTTTTCAAATGTAATCAATGAATTAATTGCCTAACTAAAATGTTTTCATTTATAATTTTAAATATCTGACGATTAAAAAATAAACTTGAAAGATTGGGGTCATAATTGACCCACTTCCCCTTCGAGGCTCGATCGATCACCGACTAAATCTACCAAAAAAAATAATAAATTTAGAAAGTTAGAAAGAACGTATCCGAAAACAGCCGCGAAAAAAAAGAGTAGAAGAATGTTTACGAGCCACCGACTCGTGTTGAGACGTCGGCGTATCTTGATCCAGACAGTGTCCCAGATTCGAAAAAAAGAAGCCCCATAAAAAAAGAGTAGAGCACGCTTGCCTCTATTAATAGATAATCCCTTCCAGCTATAACGTGTTCAGGATGAAAAAAATCTTTAGGAAGAAGCCTCGATAGAGGGGAAAAAACCGACTGACCACGTGCAGCCGTACACGTGACGTCGTGGGAAAAGATCACTAGGGGAAAAAAATGACTGAAAAAGAAACCGAGCTCCCTGCAACCATAGTACCGACCAAAAATCTCCAGATTAAATCGTGTCAGACCTTTTTTGCTCGTTTGTCAAACCTCTTTTTAATTTATTGTGCCCGAAGAATCACAGGTGCATTTTTTTTTTCATTCTTTAATCACTAGGGTTCAAGTTAATTTCTTTTTAAAATTTTTTTTTAGAATTAAAATTTGAAAAAAATTCGTGACAATATTCGATACGCGTCGAGATATTGATAAGGGTGAGCTCGCAGTTGGAAGATAAAAACGCGAAGGACAGGGATTCGATGCAATAAATCGCGAGTTGAGTTTCACGGGGTTACAGCGTGAGGTTTCGTCTGATTAATAACCCCTGTAACGTGATATTTACCTGCCTATCGCAATTTGAGAACGGAAAGGTTTCTTCCAATTTAAGTTTTTAACGATGAAACTGGATATTCCAGATGAATTTACGGGCGGGCCGATTGCGTTCGAATTTCAAACCGCGTGCACCATGCAATACCGACGACGATTTCAAGGGGAAACCCACCATACAATATTTGCAACCCTCTTTCTACCCCTTACAATCACCGCGAATTCAAATTTCATTTCACACATTCTTACCCCACATTTTTGATGGCCGATGTTAATATATGGAGACATTCATGTAAATTATTTTTTATCTATTTTTATTCAGTGTCGGGTCATTTTACCCGTGACGTGGTTTGTGTAATTAATTTCATTTACTATTATGAATTTGATCAATTTAGTCAATTTAGTCAATTTTTACAATTTTGTCAATTTTGTCAGTTCAGATCATTTAGTCAATTTTTATAATTTTGTCAATTTTGTCAGTTTAGATCATTTAGTCAATTTAGACAAGTTTGTCAATTTTTACAATTTTGTCAATTTTGTCAATTTTGTCAAGTTTATCAATTTAGACAATTTTGTCAATTTTTTCAACATTGTTAATTTTGTCAATTTAGTTATTTTGGTCCATTTAGTTAATTTAGCAAATTCCAATAATTGAATAAAGTCAATAAATTTTACTCATCACCAAATCCATTTGCCAGCTATCCAAAAAACCCTAGTAATCAAGAAAGAGCACAACCGAGAATAAAAAGCCGAAGAAACTTTCCCCAAAATTAATTCAGCTCCCCATCTCGCCCTTTCCTGCAGCGCTTTATTCCCGAAAAGAAGGCGTCTCCCGAGAAATCCATTACTACCCATCCCGCGTTAAAAAAAGCAGAAGAATCAATGCACCCACCGCGAGCACCGAGTATCCACCTGTTGCGTCGTCCCTGATCCCGGTTCTTTCTAATCTGCCCTAAAAACACCGTAGATTCACGCATTAGCCCGGCTACCGCCGTTACACCTATCCGAAAGGGTCCTAGGTGGTTCCTCTTTTTTCTGAACCCGGTAATATTACACGCGGTCACACCTGCGACTCGAAACCGCCTGAAAAGAAAAGGGATGATAGCCTAAGCAGACATTTCGACCGACCACTCGGATTACTATCATTTTTTCTACTAATCTTCGAGCCTCTGGCTTTTCGTTTCTCATTTTTGATACCGACGGACAGGAAACGTTGCACAATGAGAGCCGCGACTCCTTTTTTCCTGTCTCGCGGTGTCCTCCCCGGGATCTCTCACAAATCTGTAATCCCGCCATCCGGTTTCACGTTTCTCGACGGATGCCCGAGTTTCTATTGTCCCGGACGACTTAAGCAACGACAAATGACTCACGGTTGATCTACACGCCTGGTACCATCGTTGAGACGTTGGACACTGCTATTATTCTTCAGGATTCGGTGCTTAGGTTCGTAAACTGAGTAGTGGAATAAATGAGTATCTGGACAAGTTCGATTAATAATTAGACAGCTAACTATGTAAATAGCCGGACAAGTATGTGGACATATGGTCGGACTTGCTAGTCGACACATAAGTGGGCAAATAAACTGATATGTATCTGGTTAAGTGGTCACTCTTCTAACTGTATATATAATTATACAAGTAGTCAGCTAAATAAGTATCTGGGCAAGTGGTCAAACTTGCAGCTCGACAAATAACTAGACAAGTAGCTGGATAAGTATTTGGACAAGTAGTCAGACATGTAGTTGAACAAATAACTATACAAGTAGCTTGACATATAGCTCGACAAGTATCTGGTTACGTGGTCACTCTTGTGGGCATATAATTATACAAGTAGTCCGATATATAGCTAAAGAAGTATGTGGACAAGTGGTCAGAGTTGCAGCTCGATAAATAACTAGACAAGTAGCTGGATAAGTATTTGGACAAGTAGTCAGACATGTAGTTGAACAAATAACTATACAAGTAGCTTGACATATAGCTAGACAAGTATCTGGTTAGGTGGTCACTCTTGTGGGCACATAATTATACAAGTAGTCCGATATATAGCTAAAGAAGTATGTGGACAAGTGGTCAGAGTTGCAGCTTGATAAATAGCTAGACAAGTAGCTGGATAAGTATTTGGACAAGTAGTCAGACATGTAGTTGAACAAATAACTATACAAGTAGCTTGACATATAGCTAGACAAGTATCTGGTTAAGTAATCAGACTTGCAGTTGGACAAATAATTAGACAAGTAACTGACATGTAGTTGGACAAGTATCTGGTTAAGTTATCTAGGGATATTAGAATTTGGTAACACAGATCTCTTTGAAATATCAGAATTTGGGAATACAAAAATCTGTAAGTATACACCAGCAAAAATATAAAAATCTGAAAATTTACACATCCAATATTGAAATCTGAGGATATCTATAAATTGTTAGAAATACACAGAAATCTAAGAATTTATGAATATGAGAATTTAGGGATATTAAAATTCCTATATATAGAAATTGTCTTAGTTACTAGCCTGTCTATATCCACACACACGTCCCATCCACACATGCATTCAGAGAAAATCTGTCGCAAGGTGGTATAGATCTGTAGACACAGTGGCACACATAGTATGTCAGTATATTTAGAACGGTCGTTGAAAACATTTGGACGAGAAACTCGAGCGAAAGATCGTGTTACCAGTCAGTTTTTCGTCGTTGTCGCCTGATACGAGTTTAACAGTCGTCGTGTTAGAAACTGTAGGAGGGTTTTAGTCTTCTGCAAACGCCATAATTAATGACGGTGTTAGATGGGTGATGATCGATGCTGCCGTTCATTCTGTAGACTGCAGACATTTTCTTGTTACGTATCTTACTGTAGGAACAGTGATATAGTATAGTAATTGAAATAATATTAAACAGTATGGTAATTCAAATAGTATAGTAATAGTATAGTATACTATAATAAAATATATTAATAGTATACTACACTGTAAAGCAGTAGAGTAACATATTACTAAAAGAATAAAAAGAAGATTAAGAAGAAAGTAGCAATATATTAATTCAAATAAATGAAATATTCACTCGAAATTAATCAACTATCCCGTTTTCTCCTGTACTACTTAAGCCTCTCCACAAGTTGACAAGCTTTTTGATTTACAATACCAACAGTACCGTAATGAACACGAATTAATGCAACAGTTGAAATATTTCGCTCAACCATATTTCAAAAGTCTTTTTGCACAAAGTTCGACGTTTAACGAATATTAATGGCGAAAGTAATTACATTTTCGGGCATCTCTGAAAATTTCACGACTCCCAGCATCCGGGTTGAATTTATTGGCCTTTTTGGCGTAACCCCTTAAAAACGACACGTCTTCATAAGTTCATTATCCTCGAGATTCTGTCTCGCAGAAACCACCGTACGGTGTAGTCGCTAATGAAGACGACGTTTTTGCCCGAATTAAAAACGTATTATTTATATCTCGTAAACCCGCGTGATTGATGGAATTCGGTTTACCTCTTTTTTCCTCCCATTATTCTCGTAACTACCACCTGTCATGCCGCGTTGTTTATTAATACGCGTTTCGCGAATGTACACTCGGATTCACCATTCCTCCTCGACGAGGATGAGTGACGTAAAATCGCGAGTTTCAAGTCTTACCACAAATTTTGGAATTCTCAAGATTTCTCATTTTTTCGATTCTTAATATTTCTACATTCTCGAGATTTCTAATTTATCGAATTCTCATGTTATACAAATTTAAACTTGTACTTGACTGTACACTCAAGATGATTTACAAGCACCTTCAATATTGTAGGTTCTGCAACAGTGGCAGAAAGTTCCCAATCACTTTGTAGATTTATTGCAAAGGGGTGTAACCGAAGGGGTGCAATCTGCATTCCCTGGTAGCCATCGTCTTATTAGGCTACTCACGTTTCTCCAATGATTTCATATAACGATGTGTATGAAAGCAAAAAATGAAAATACTGTAATTTCCACGAGATTGATCCATATATTATTCAACTGTAATGGAATATTCGTAAGAACTTATGCGAATCAACGAGGGGAAATTCTTGTTACCGAGTACTAAAATTTCATTTCTGCTAATTACTTTCCTGCAATAATAAAGAAAATTCTCTCCTCAAAAATTCAATACATTTCAACGATAATAATTTTCTCATCAACAACCCCCCAGTTATGCAGCAATAATAAATAAAATAAAATTTTCTTACCGAACGTCCATAAAAGCCTAGCAAACCCCCTGTTCCCGAAGGCAACCATGACGAGCTCTCACCGAATTTTCCAATCGCTCGACGATATACGAAGGCACTTAATGTCGAAAGATACTGTTCGAGGAACGTTGTCGATCAAAGAGAACCAAAGCCACTTAGGTATCGATTTTTCTTGCGTTTCGTGACAATCGTTCCTGGGTTCATCCTCCCACCTATTCATAAAGAAAGAGAGAAAAAATAAATGGAGAAGGGGGCGAAGAACGGTTGCCGCTTTTTGAGGCGAGCCATAGAGTCCCGATTCTTTTGTGAACACGTGCACGAGGAATCGTAAATCTTGAAGCGGGGAAAAAAACCCCCGTAGAAAATGAAGAGAGAAGGAGAAGAGGAATACTTAAGGACGCACCCATCTAGGAGGGCTCGAGGAAACCTATACTAAGTGGATAATGGCCCATTGGCGTACCCTGATCCTCACCAAATTTTAAGGGTGCATGATAGATAAAATGTATACTTGTCTAGGATGGTCTTCTTTTTTAGGATAGCGTGGAATTTTTTCTATTTTTAATTTTGGGGTTAGAACTGGAGGATTCGAGGGAATTTTAGAAATTTATGTTTTTGAGATCTTGGGAATTTTAGAAAATAATTAAAATTGAATACTACAAAATTTTCAAATCTTGACAATATTAGAAATCCATAAACTTGAGATCTACATAATCCATGAATTTAACCTAATTGAATGTAATTTCACAATTTGTATAAGAATTTTAAAATTTAATAATTTGACAAACATAGAAAAATAAAGTCTTGAGAATACATGAGAAATGACGACTATGCTGGTAGAAAAGGGAGCGAGGGCCACTGAACTCCTAAGGGTCCATTGTTAACCAGCCGCTATTGTATAAAATGGCTGAACGATAGAAATATTTGTAACTTTGCGCGCCCATCGTCTTCGAGAGCACACTTGGGTGCTGCTTTTACAGCAATATGTCGGTTATCTCTCGTTTTGGTGTTTCGAGCACTACTTCAAGATGGAGCAGATGATTTTCAACAGGGGATAGAACCCTTCCTCTCGCGATAATTGACCTCCAACTTCCAACCATTCATTTCCATATTTTTAACTTTCTACATTCTTACATTTCCCTAATTTTCAAATCTCTAAATTTCTAAATTCCCAAATTCCTAAATTTCCAAATTTCTAAATTCCCAAATTCTTAAATTTCCAAATCTCTAAATTCCCAAATTCCTAAATTCCCAAATTTCTAAATTTCCAAATCTCTAAATTCCCAAATTCCTAAAGTCCCAAATTTCTAAATTTCCAAATCTCTAAATTCCCAAATTCTTAAATTTCCAAATCTCTAAATCTCCAAATCTCTAAATTCCCAAATTTCCCCACCACCCGAATACCTAAATCACCAAACCTTCTCCAAACATCTCAAACATCCACATCTCAACATATCAAAAAAAGCAGACATTAATTCCACCTTAATCCACGAAATATCTCCCCGTCACATAATTCACCATACCCAAAATTTTCAACATTTCGCACATTCAAGTTGCATATGGGGTACCAAATAATTTATCTCGTTTTCTTAATCCTTGCACTTTATATATCTTTTCCAATCTCCAGCATAAATACAGGAAATACCCAGCATACACGTTCCAAAACCCATTAATAATACTCGGTATGCAAATTTGATCAAGTGGACTCTTGCGAATATTTCTCACCTCGGTGCTTTCGAAAAGAAAGCTGTTTGAAAGATAAACGGAATCTTCGAAAAGATTCATGGAAGTAAAATTCCGTCAAAAAAAACAAGATGGAACCTTTTCGAGCCGGCTGTTTCGCATGAAAGCGAACGAAGTTTGACGTAGAGTGTGACTTAATATGTCTATTATCAGAGGCAATAAGCCATGCGACCACCTGGCCGATGGTTCTTTCATCCAGGCGAATATTTCCGTCGTCCTGAACAGGAATAAACATCTCGACGCGAATTTCGTCGTCGGTCGATCCTTTTCAACGATGTGATCCACTCGCCACGGAAAGTCTTTAAGTTCGTTTCGACGGGCTTAAACGGCGTCAAATAATACAATAATTGTCCCTTTTAAGAGTCGAAAAGGTACATTTTTAAGAAATTTGTCTCCCCGTGGATATTGTCGGCGAGAAACGGCTTGTTGTGCCCTCAGTCAGTTTGTCCTGGATTCGGGATACTGCATTGGCGTCGAGATGGATATGTTTTATCTTCGTTTTAGACGGAGGAAAAATTTTAGTAGGATTTGGATTTCTTGATTTTTATTTTTGGGAATTTGTCATAATATTTATTGGAGGAATTTTATTATGTTGAATTACATGCAATTTTCTTATGTATTATTTACATTGTAATATTTTGCTATATTGCATTTGTACTATATTGCATTATTATGCAGTTGTATTAATGTGGACTTGTATTACAATCCAGTATCTTGTCCTGTATTGCAATTGTGTTATATTGCATTATGGTATAGTTTTATTACACTGTATTATATTGCATTTTATTACAATCATGTTACGTTGTATTATACTGAATTACATTGCAATTCTATTTTATTATGTTATACTGCATTATATTGCAATTATGTCACATTGCATTATACTGCATTCTATTACAATCATGTTACATTATATTGCATTGTGATATATTGCATTATATTACAATTGTACTATATTGTACTGTGTTGCATTATACTGCAATTATATTATATTGTATTATATTGCACTTCATTACAATTATCTTATATTATATTGCATATTATAATTATACTATATTACATCATATTGCAATATATTATAAATATGTATGTAATAATGTATTATATTACAGTTGTATTATATTGCATTATATCACAATTGTTATATATAACATTACATTACAATCTTGCAATCATGTTATATTTTATAACATTACAATTGAATAATTTATTTTATTTATTTATTGTTATAATTTATAACATTACCAGTTATAAATAAAAACATTTTTAATAATAATATAAAAATATTAAATTTGATAAATTTTAATAGTGAATTCAGTATGTACGCCACTGAGCAGAAGTTTTTACAATAGAGATCCACAAGCTAGACCGCCCTTTGTACAAAATAAGTTGGAATAACTCGAAAATCACTCCATAATGCTGGATTCTCGACAATAGGGGCCCTTTAGAATTCAGAAACTTCGTGACTGACTAAAGGGACGTCGAAATGTATTCATCTCGCTGGCGAATGTAACACGAGTGTGCGAAGATCGACAGCTTTTCTTCTAATATATGCACCGTGCACTAAGTTGACGAACCTGTAATGTCTCTATTGTTTTTCAATAATAATTTATTAGGTGCATGATATGTGTACGTTTACTATACTATAGTAGGGAGTGTAGGCGATTTCTGGTGAGAAAATTGAGATATAGGGGAAAGTGCATTTTTGTGAACTGGATTTTGGATGGGTTGAATTTGGAATTTGGAATTTGGAATTTGGAACGATTTGAGAATTTCGGATTTGGAGTTTTGGAGAATTTAGGGATTTAACATTTTAGGGACTTCAGAATTTAGGAAATTTGAGAATTTGGGGACTTGACAATTCAGGGATTTGGGAATTTTAGAATTTAGGTCTTCAGAATTTGGGGATTTGAGAATTTTAGAATTTAGGGTCATGATAATTTGCTAATTTGAGAATTAGAGGATTTGAAAATAGAAATGAGGATTGGGTAATCACAGAATTGTAAAATTTAATCTTTCAAGAAATTCCAGGGTTTGCAAGTTTAATTGAAAAATTTGAAAATATAAAAGTCACAACAAAAAATTTAAGAACTTAAATAAATATCTTTAAGAAAATCTTGTAAAATTAATTTAACAATACAAGTACACAAAAATCTTCCATCATATGTATCAAAATGAATTCAAAATCTCTGTCACATTTACCAAATCTTTGTACAAAGAAAAAAAAATGGTATTTTTGCCCAAAATACCCTTAAGACCTCAAAAAGTGTGTCTAGGATCAAGTATCTAATCCCCGCGTGTACGAGCTTGGCCGCAGCGTTGAAAAGCCTGCTCCACGAAGCGGCATCAAATATTTGACAATATTTTCAAAAGTTTCGAAAACGTAACCCAACACTGCGTCGAGATTAGGGTCAGGTCGATGGAACTCTATTATGCGGTGTACAAATCTGATAGTCTCCTTTCTACCGATGGGTTCGAACCGAATTTGAAAGTGCGAAGTTTCGAATGTTTGAGAGACGAAAGTTTATTGTGGTTCGAGTGACCCATCGCTACTCGAATACAGTGATCGTATCGCGTTTCCTGAGGGACGCAACAGGTTAGATCCGCGACTGATCGGCGCGATAATCTAAATGGAAAATTGTATTGAATCAGCAGCAACATAATGAAAGCTTTCAGGTAGTTGGCTACCCGTATAATGATAGTTAATGCTCGTAATTCGAAACGCGGCAGATATTTTTTTCGATCCATGAAAATGGACGAAGGACCATTCTTCTCTTTTGTTAAGCAGGAACCCTAATATAATTCTCACATAACAATATATACGAATTGTATGAACTCGAATAGGAAAACTACTGTGACAATAATAAGTTATATAAAATAGAATTATTTAAACATTTATGGTCATCGCAATCATGAGTGTATTTAATTATGAGAAGTGTCAGTAGTATTAAAAATTGAGAAATATACATGAAAATTTAATAATAAAAATTTTAAAATTGTGTAATAAAATACCATGTATTAATGAACAAACGTTGTTCACAATGCAAGTAATAAAGATATGGGTACTCTATCTCTCACTGTCAAACTCCGTATAATAATACTTATTTTATATCTCGTGGAGTACAATGTTTTTCATTATTTTCGTATCATCGGGTCCGATCGAAATTTTTTTAGCAAAGGGCAGTATAATAACAGAAGTGAATGCTGTCACGCAAGTTCCCCGATGAAATAAGATTAATTCGCAAAATCCTGTCATTAATAAAGGTGTTCACGATTCATCGGTCGACATTCAGTGCTTCAGACCACAAAGGGGAGCAAGGTATCGCGGTATTAAATGACAAGACACGCAATCACGATGCAGATCGAATAAACGGGAACAGAGATGAACGGTGAACAAAGAGGGAGACCTGGAGGGTTGACAGAGAAAAATGAACAATGAACGAACCCTTTCGCAATAAAAAATAATCGTAACTACTTTTCGCATCAATTTAATACTCGAATTTTTATGTTCAATATACTTATGCAGAAACTTATTTTTATTTACAATTTTATTTTTGAAGGATTTTTTTCTATTTTATTTATTTTATGTTGTTTGTATGATTTTTGTAATTTAATGGGGAGAATTAAAAATTGATGAATTTGGGAAATATAAATTAACTGATAAAATATTTAAAATTTAGAATTGGTGAAATATCGAAAACTGAAAATTCTATTGAAAATGAAAATAAACTATTTTGAAACGAAATATTTTTACTTAATTTTAAGAGGTGTTTGTTAGAAAGAAAATTAGTATTATTTATTTTACCCTTATTCTTCTCAGTATAAATAAATAATTATATATATTGTTGAAACAAATTCATGACGTAAAAGTACAGTAAAAATTGCAGTGAAATAGCATTTGTTTAATTGTTGATTGTATATTTTTTTTTATATTTATGGGGGTGAAAGGACCTGTTCAAATGATCGCCATCTGGCGTTAAAGGACCAAACTATGCAGTTTAGGGAGGTAACAGGGACATTTAATAGATGGTGCATTACAAGTTTGCAAAAGTTGCAGTGCCAAAAATTTGTTAAACGTTACATCTCTAACAAATGTTTAGAATAAAATATTTTGTGAAATAAATATTCTACATTAATTCCTATATTGTATTAACCTGTATAATAAAATTTATTATTATTTTATGAAACACTGAAAATTAGCAAATACTTGAAAGTAATATACATATAAATTAAAGAATACTTTATTTAAAGCAAATGAAAAATATTTTATATTACATTGACAAATCAAGTTTTTAAATATTACATCCAGATCTTAATTTTGAAGCATCATTTTGTTGAATTCCAATATTATAAATTTTATTCTCTACACTCTAATATTGCTCTGAGGTTAACTCATTAAATAAATTATTTATTTATGTTTTGTTCATTCTGTATTTATTTTTCTGTTATTTGTTAGTAAATGTTGCTTTGTAGTTTATTTATAAAGTATACTGTTTCTTATTTTCTTTATTTATAATATTTATGTGTATATTTGTCTTATTTATTATATATTTAGACATTGCTCTACAGTTAATTTATTTAATAATTTTTTATTATTTATTTATCTGTGGTTTATTTGTTATTTATTTCTGTATCATTATATGTTTATTGTTTATTATATACTTATTGGTATATTAATTATTGTTATCCTTGGTGTATTAAAAGGGTATGTTAAAAAGAAAAGCACAAAATCTTACGTCCACACAATTTATTTACCAAGTACACTTACAATCATCTTAAAAACGCAAAGCGAAAGAAACTGGAGCATGCGGTCCAAAGAAAAACGACAAAAAAAAAACTTAATACAATGTTACAAAAGTGCGTATTAAACCCTAACATTAAACGATACGATTAAGTGCACAAAAAGAAACACAAATGAACACAAATTTCGAGATCAAACAAAGAAAAGAAAAATTCCCCCACACGGTCTATTTAGCAGAACTCGATCGATTCTGCTCGGATTATGCAATATATCACAAGATATCGCTCGAGCTGTGATTTCTATCATTCCTACCCTAACCTTATACCCTCTAATTATACTCTTAACGATTAATTATCACAGTTCCGTTATTTTTCTCCTCGTACAATGTTTCTTATCTTTTTTATTTACCAACTAATATTGCAGTTCTCCGGAAGACACGCAGTGAGATCAAACGTTCGCATTAAAGCACTTTTCTATCACAGTTATCGTACTAATATTAATATTTTTATCGTCGCGGTATCACAGTTTTCATGATCTATCACAGTTTGTACGCTTGTATGATATACAATCTCTGTCGCGTATCACAGTTGTTCATATTATAGAATATGCACTGGGCGGCCTATGTTCTCGAACGAAGTTCGATCATTTTTAGTCTACGATATTATATTTCTATATCTACTTAACGCTAGTATCACAGATGATTACTCAGTCTAATTACGCTCGCAACTTACAGGATAATTAAAGTATCGGGGAAAATTTGTCTACTATTATTGTCCCATTTTGGGAAATTACAGAGCTCATGTCATCTTCAGTTGTTAAATTTTTGTATGTTTCATTTTTTGATTTTTCAAATTTTCAAGCTTCTAAATTTCCAAATTTCAAATTACTAAATTTCTATATTTCCAAATGCCTAAATTTCTAACTTCTGAAATTTCCAAATTTTCAACTTTCGAAAAATCCCTAGATCCCCAAATTCCAACTTCCAAAATTTGAAAAACTAAACTTCAAAAGTTCAACAACTGTCAATCCCGCTTTCCCCCAGATCGCCATTTTCCCTACACCCTCCACATTATTGCAACCGTCCTCTTAAATCTACGTAAACCTATCGCATCGTTCCGAAGGACCCTAATTCAATTAAAGCTCCGAACCAGGAGTTACGTGAACCTTAAAAGCTTAACTATGTTAACGGAAGAAAGACAATTGAAACTTAAAAGCTACCTTAAACTGGAAGACCGTATCGATTATCTATCAATGTCACGAAGTACATCTTCACCGTGTTGGATGACAATACGTCAACGTGTCGCTTTCAGTTTCATCTCCCTCAGCTCGTTCTCCAGATTTTCGTTCTTCAAGTTCCACATCTCGTCGTCGTTCGATTGGGATCTCCCGTCCGTCTCGAATCTGCCGTTCTGCCGATGAAACTTGTGGCACAGTAGTCGAACGCTCGTCAGGGCTTTCCTGATGGCTCTTCTGGTGAGCAGCGTGCTGTCAATTCGTCGATCAGTCATCGAACTGACGTTCACTCTGGAGACCTGTCTCTTCATGGTGGCGCCGACGAAGCAGAAAAACCGGTCGCGATTCTTCACGTTTCTGAGCCGGACTGCCGGTTGTTGATCAACGATCTTTTGCGTCGGTGCGCTACGATCTGTGTGTATGCACGATGTCGTGTGTTTTTCGATCGACGTGTGTGTGTGAGAACACGTCAGGAACGACAGAGACAGAGAGAGAACGAGTAAACGGAACACGTGCACGAGTATAACACGAGTCCGTTGTGTGGATTCGCTTTTATCCGTGGTGAAACGCACGTTTGAGTAGGTGTGATTGAATGTGAGCTAGGATGAGGAGTCTTCCTCTTATATAGGCAAAGGGCGACGCATGCGCAGCGTCGAATTCGAGAGCCGAGGGTGGAGACAACGTTCTTTCGCACAGGTACGTGCGTGGGCTCGTGTGCGCAGAAGGGCAGGTACTTTCCACCCCTTCGGTATTTGTGCACCCTCTAGAAAAGGCCGTCCAACCGCCGCTTATGTAATTTGCATCTCACGTGTTGCTACTGAATTCTTTTACACGGATTTTAATGCGGAGCATTGTTCCCTTCGACGTGGGAAACGGGATCTGAAAAGCTGGGGGCGATAGGAAATGATTTGGAAATTATTCCGATTTACAAGTGTAAATTTTTAATGACAGGAAAGCGCCGAGTAAAATATTCTATTGATGTTTTCGTTTCTGAGATAAATTATGAACGAGTGAATTTTTAGTCGGTTCTTTTATTTTGCTGGGTGGGACATTTTCTTACAATTTGCCTTAAAATATATTTCTAAATATTTAAAATATACTTCTTTAAAAATATGCTCATTTTAATTAATTTTGATGTGAAATATTTATTATTTGAAAATTATGTCATAAAGTTTTGTTGTATCTGCAAAGCATTAAAAAGGTAAAACATGTACAAAATTGTTTAAAAAATATAAAAGATTGCTTATTTATTTTATATTTATTAACCACAATAATATTGAAAGCGGAATTAACAATGCATTTACAAACAATTTCGAGTTACCTATATAGAATGCAGTAAAATTATATAATTGAAAGAAGAAATATATAAAATCTTGCATTTAAATCTATTATAAACTTATAAACGAATTTTAAATATCCCGCCATGCGCGCGCAATTGCAAACAATGTCGGCAAGGTGAGTGCGCATGCGCGTAACTCGTTTAGCGAACGAAAATTTCGTACAAAAGAATCATTGCGTTTCGGACAGTTAACATGGCGTGAGTTATAATTTCTGTTTCAAGTGTTGCAAGAAGTATTCGGTATTCTGGCAAAAGATCGTTCCGTTTTTGTATCTCGAAGCGAGTAAAACCGAAAGAAAAAATACGCTCGCAATAAAGATGTAAATTGCGAAAAGAACAAAAAACGCGAACGGGGAGAGAAGAATAAACGGGACTGACATTTGCGTTCAGCTCGAATTACGCGCGACTCGAAAGCAAAGGTGGATCGTAACGAAGACGAGTTAAAAGAAATAAGACGAGAACGAGGGTAAAAGAAAACAAGAGACCGTGTACAAGAAGGATAAAGAGAGAAGAGAATGAACGATTAGCGAGGTGACGAACGAGAGCAAAAGAGAAAAGAAAGGTCGGCCGTGGCGTACGCGCAGCACGAGCTGCGCACGATACAACAGGAAGACAAAAACATCGTACGAGAAGAAACAGGCTTAGTTAGCAGAGGACAGTAAAGCGATGGGGCGAAAAAGAGAAGTAAAAGAGAAAAAAGATCACGGAACCCGTGTAGGGAGATAGAACGAGGCAGCCACGAGGAGAAGGACGGCTTCTGTCAAGAAAGAAGAGGGAAAGTAGGTGTTTTATCGTTGGCATACGCGTTGCACGAGCTGCTCGTCGTGCAACGGACAAAGAGGGGTTAGCACGTTGAAAGAAGTCGACAGAATACGGTACGGTGAATGAAGAAAAGGACAGAGATCGTCGTGAGACCGAAGAAAGAACTGGCAAGAGCAAAACGGACGAGGAAGGAAGAAGGGAAATGGGTACTTGGTGGCGCACGCGCAGCACGAGCTGCGCACGGTACGGAGAAAAAGATGCAGACACGATAAAAGGAACAAGGAGAGTGAAAGGAGGATGGAGATCAGGCGAAAAGGCAAAAAGCTGTCGGAGGAAGCAGCGTGAACGATGACGGAGAAAAAGACACGTGGCAGGAGCAAGTAAGAGAAGAAAAGGCCGCTCGTTTCTGGCGTACGCGCAGCACGAGCTGCGCACGGTAGCACTTGGCGCATGCGCGGCACATGCCTGTGCTCCGATCAGCGACACGAGTGCGAGAGAAGCACGTAGCAAGCTCGTGCTGAAGCAAGAAAGACGCAGACCCGACATCGAGAAGCAACAAAGGATAGAGAGCGTCCTGTACGAAGGTGAGTGAAAGAGCTAAAATATCTTTGAGAAAGGAACGAGACGGGTAGATACAGTCGTTATAGGGGCACGTCGGTGCGTTGAAACGCGAAGGAATTAGGATTAACCGGGAGAGAGAGAGATACGACGCAATTTGACGAAAGGGTGGGGATAGAAGGATAACTTGTTGCAGGGAAGGTCGTATTGCCGCGAACTTAACCTTAGATTCGGATTGGTACACGGAACCTGTATTGCGATATATATACCCGTTTCTGTTTTACTTTCTTTCGTTATGCTACATTTATTGTAGTGATACTCTGTGTTAATTAGCAAAATTTAAGATTATCGATTACATTACTATGCCTGAAATGTAAATCTTATCTCATACCAGTTTGCAATTATTGGGTTTCAATACATTGACGTGGCTTGTTATACTAGTGTGTATTTCATACTATGCTATTTTACTATACCAGTATATCACTAGATTTTAGAATATAAAGGTATACAGAAACATGGAAATCTAGAAATGTGGGTGTATAGAGCTGTCTCTGCAGAGTAGTCTAGGGATATTGACCACAGGATATTTAGGGATATTGCGATATATGGATCTAAGAATAGAAGTACCTAGAATTTATAAATCTACGTATTTAATAATATACTTCTCGACCACGTACGTTTCACTTTTGCAGTAAAGATTTTATACTCTGATTTTTCTGTCTATATCGGGATAGGTCATCAGCCGTTCGCTAGGCGTGTAATTAAACGCGTGTAGACTCTTTCTGTTCTGCGAAACGGTCGATTAAAATATATCGAAGCGACGCGAGAAATTCGATTCGATACCCGTACACGATAATGTTGGCGGGAATAGGGAAATGAAAAATAACCCAAGACTGATATATGCATGTAAATAGAAGGCCTCGAGGGCCGGTTGTATTAGACGCGGTCGGTGCGAGAAAACGCGTGAATAATGTTCTTATAGACAGCATTTACCAGCACCAGTTGATTTTACTAAATCGAGCTTCGGGTTTCAACCGGTAGCCAGAAGCTATTACATACCACGGTTCGATTAGATTCCGTATCGATGGAATGAGTTGTAAAATGCGCGGATAATCCGTTCGTTTAAGTTGCCCGGTTCGATGGATCGATCGTTAACGCTCCGTCGACCTCGACCGCTTCGCGCATGCGCATTTATTTCCGAGATAATTCTTCTATCCTCGATACGATTTTCTAATTACAGTTTTCTTTTATTTATTATTAGAAATATACCAGTTTTTGCTTATTTACAAATACTAATTTTATACATGGATTATATATTTAATTAAATAGGAAATTAATTTTTTAATTAATCAATAAACAATTCATTGATTATTGATTATGAATTAATACATAATAATTGTTTAATACAAAATTACATAGTTGAAAATTCACTAATTGCTTATAGTTCAATAGTGAGGTATTCATTAACTATCCGAAATCAAGTTATTCTAAATAAATGGTTTTTATTCATTTTACAATTGTTACAAATAATTTGACCTTAATTATCCTATGCGTTTTGAATTTGTTCTGTAATTATTTGAAAGAAAAATGTCTGGAAGATAAATGAGATCAGGCTGCGTGAATCGCAGGAAAATATGTGTTCTCCTCGAAACGCATCCGTATTTCACTGGCTTGAAATAGCAAGACATGTGAATATAAAGACTTGGAGGAAGGTATTCCGCTAATGGTCGACTCTGTACCAAGATGAATGGGACGCGAAGGGTGGTAAAGGGGTGCAATGGGTCCCCGCAGTCGCAATATTTAGATTCCTGACCAACCGCACGCATCTGTCGGCCCTTCGATATTTCCCTTCCTTTTCCTCCGCGATGCGCGTGCATTTACGCAGAAATGCAAATGAATGCATTTGCACGTTTACCGTGCATTCGTGAGTCTCGTCGACGGGCAACTGTTTATGTTGCATTTTAAATCAACAGTGAATTTACTGTTATTCCATGTACGTTTTATCACAGTAGAATTATGTGAACGAAGGTTAAATAAATGTTTGCAACAATGCTGTACATGTAAGCACAGAAATTTGAACACGATTCGATAAATGTGAAGATGTACGTATGTGTACGTATGTAACCAAACGTAGTATATGTGAATCTCCGTAAGAACCCACATCCGCATAAACGTCCCCAATCATTTAATTACAGTATTAAACGCATTAGCATGCGGATCCACCGAATTACCGGCCCAAAACCCACACTTGGTGCCCTGTGTATTTACGTTTTACTCTGATATTTGGGTTTTTGGTACTAGTAAATAGGGGTATAAGATCGTGCGTTTTTAAATGATTTCTAAATTATTTTATGACAAAATTCTAAATTCTCATATTGCCTAATTATTAAGTCCCTTAACTTTGCAAATTCCAAAAGTTCTCAGATCGCCAAATTCTCAAAATTACCAAATTTTCCTGTTTCCAAAATGCTAAATTCTCAAATTGCCTAATTATTAAATCCCATAATGCGATTCTCAAAGTTCCCTTAAATTCTCAAATTTTCAAATTCCCCGCGCATCTAAAACTAAATTCCGGTACTCCCCATCGGAATCCGCAATCGCCTCGTGCACGTTCCCCCTTGTCGCACGCGTAGCGCCGCTAGTCGCGCACCGCTATCTAGCCGGCACTTAGCGCGCGTACACGCGTACGCTTGTGCAGGCAGGCAGGCAGGAGCACAAGGTAACGCGCGGGTGCGTTTTTCGAGGGTGTGTTGATCGGCTCGGTTGCCTGGCCATCGGGCCCCAACAGCGTGTGTATATCTGTCGAGCTGGCAGCTGGAGGTTTCGCGCGTGAGAACTCGGTGGCTCGGAGGTTCCCTGGTTTCTCGTCGCCACCTGTCCTCGCGTAGCTCTCTCGAGGCGACCGCCAACCCTCTTTCCATCGTCCTCCTTTTCCTTCGGCTTCTTCCCTCGCCCCCTCGCAACCCTTCGAAGGTAATCACGCCTCGTCCCCGGGATCCCGCCACCCCGGACAAACTATCGGCATGTTTTGACGTTATGCTAATGCCACGTGTGTCGTTGCACCCAACGGGGTGGATGAATGACGATGCCCATTTGCCAAGGACGAGCGTGTGGCTGAAACGTGCCCATTTTTCTGCCCGAAACTTTCGGTACCGTGCTCCGAACTCGGAGAAATTTTTATTTTTTTTTTTCGAACCATGCTCGGTCTTCTTCTCTTCAGCTCTAAAAATTCAAATTAATTTAGAAATCTTCAAAATTGTCAATCTGTATACTTGACATTTCGCAGTTCTGAAAATATGTATCATAAAATACTTTCTCTAAAATAAACAAAATAAGAATTTTTACCACTTGCAACGTTAATAACGTATATTAATCGTCGTTATCATTCCATAAACGAAATTTAATTCCTTTACAAAACGCTCGATCGAAACAACAAATTAAACTGAAATGGACTCCATTACAAAGTATACTTTCCGGAGACCCGATAACCAATTACACTCTCATTGAATTGCAAAAGAGTTTCCAACAGATAATTGCTACCGATGTTCTCGGTAAACAATCAAGCCGAAATATTTAATAACCGTTCGTAAATTTTTACGATATCGATTCGGACATTGTTAAATCGTCGAAAGTTGTACAAAAAGCTGACTCATTGAATGAAGTACTCGGTAAATAAAATTGTACAAGAGATACACGTTGTAACAGTCGTCTCGTTTTCCCGATAACGACCGTGTAACTGATTCGATTATACCGTTGTCGAATCGCGCGAAGATTTATCGACGACGCGTTTAATCGACAAATTAATCATAAAATTGATACACGCGTGAGACGTCTCGGGTGATAATATTATTTCGGCAATTTTTCAGAAATATTGTATCCCGCGTTTCGCAATCGGGGGAAAAAGTTCATTACATTTTATTGCGACTCTTTGCTCGCTTTCACCTATAAAACAATCACGAAACCCCGAGTAAAATATTATACTTAGCGTTTCGAGAGCTTTTCATCTTCGCCTTTTTTTTCCTCCGGTTATATTTCAACTCTGTAATTCGCGAAGTACCAAAAAATCCACGGCCACCACGCGGTGTAATTATGTAAAATCACGGTTCATGTGTGTCTCTTAGTATTAATGAATCCACGGTTAACACAGATTTGTAAGTAGGTACTAGAAGACCTAACCGATTCTGCACCTGTCCGACATTAATTTTTTCTTAACGCCTCCGACACCAATAATTGCTCAAATTGCATTAAAGAGTCTTAAACGACACGCCCACCCTTTCTTCCAGTGTCCCCATTAGGAGCCATTTTGGACAGTCGGTTTCAAGGTCGACAATTAAACCTATTTGCTCTAACTTTCGATTCGTGTCATTCAACGGATGAATCTGTGTAATAATACTTTACTACACTTTCTGCAGTTTCATCGAATTTGATGTGCCATTACTTAATTAACGTTTTTTCGAATTCTGCGTCTGACCGTGTTAATAGCAGTATTGGTCGATAATGGTTTAAATAGTTACTGCAAAAATGATTTGTGAAATTTCAATTAATTAAATTCATACAATTTTAATAAATCAAGCTTTAGCAGACCCTCATCCCATAAAACCTGAACTTTTAAAAATTTATCATTTACAAACATAAATCTAGATGAAGACGTATGTTATTATGTTACATTTCTTAACATCTGAACTCTAAATCAAATCAGTCCGCCATCTTGTCGATCAGCCATAATGAACTCAGATTTTCAGTTCTCACAATTCTATAACCTAGCAATGTTCACTAACATATGTTACATTTCTTCAAATAACATCTCTGAATCAAATCAGTCCGCCATCTTGTCGATGTTCCTATTCTACTATGAACAACAAATTCTACTATGAATAACAAATAAAAGAAGATCAGATGAAAATTTCGAACCGTGTCAGGCGTTAATGTCCTTTCTTCAATTGTCCCCATTAAGTCTGCAATTTCGAGGTCGACAATTGGAAACATTTGTCCCAGGTACTCGGGTTTCAGCCCCGTGGCCGTAGGGCCTCCGAAGCGTGCACGGAACGTGGTGGTCGTGTGCGAGAAACGTGTGTGCCTTTTTCGTGTCAGTGTGACGCGTTTCCATAGTTCAGATGAGCAGCACCCTTTGTAACGTGACTCGGTCCCAGGTTTAGGGATGAAACACAGCGGAATTTGTTTCGAACAAAACGTAGTTTGAACACGGCTCCATAAACCTATTATACAGGATCATCTAATTTGCTTAAATAATGTATCGAGCAATATGATATGCGTTTTGGCAATATGTAGCGATCGTTAAACGAGGACTTCTCAAAAAAGTTACCTTGCCCTACAATATCGTGACGCACTCGTGACGCATAGTTGGGATATGATAAGGGTCCTAGCAATCAGATGTGGATAATAATAAACTAAAGATAGAGTGTGATGACTCCTTGCGACTACCAGTGAACCTATAAGTGTCCTCTCCATATTCATTCCACTTGTCTTCCTACTCTGCATATTTAGCAAAGATCTCGCTATAGTGCTCCAAGACATTTCTGTAATAAAGTTCCCCAACACGGGTTGAACCGATTAGAGGACAATCCCCAAATGTCTTAAATCCACCATGTTATAAATTTCACCCCGATACAGTCCTATTGTAGCCCCAGGGTATTGTACGGAATAATGGTGTGACATCCCCCGTGCACCCTGGCCTCGATCGAAAGAAATTGGGCCTCATAACGGTCGTGATGCGTAGAAGGCAGCAGGGAAAAAGAAGTTGTACCAGTGTCGTCCGAAACGGGCAAGCCGGCCCCGAGAAACGGAAATTGTGTCTTTGGGCCCGAGGCGTATCGCGCCGTAATTTCGGCTCGGGAGACCGTCAATTATCTGCGGATGTGGTCATTTCTCGGGATCCACCCGGGCCCACTTGTGTAAACTCGCCACCAGTGACAAGTCATTGAGGTCAACGATAGGGAAGGGGTTAAGTGGATTTAAAAGATTCCGGAGCGAGAGTGGCGAGCAAAAAAGCGCGGGAAGAAAGGACGGGCGCTACTCTCCCCAGGCGCAATTAACACGTTCGACAAACAGCCTCGCGCACGATGTAATTGTATCAACGGTGTCGGAATGATACCTTGCAAAATTGCTGATTATTGACTAATTTCTGCGAAACAACCGGGTACCGGTAAAGGGAGACACAGAAATGAGGGGGTCTCGCGATTCGTCGGCGACCCCACGAATTTAACAGTCATTTTTATCCCAAATAATTCGTGTAATCCCGTGGATTCATGCAAATTTTTATGTTCACTTGACAAGCTCAATTTTCGATATTTCGGATCGAGGTAATAATGTATCACGTTGTGTAGAACCTTTAATTGCTTAGGTTTTGACGTTGGACACTGTTTTTAAGTCTTTGTAAGGAAGTATGAGGGTTAAAGTACTTTCGGTACCTGGTGTGCAGTTATGGAAGACAGTAGCAGATTTGCAGGCACTTAAGATTTAATATTATAGAATTAAAATGTCATAAAGTTGCAGTTATTGTAGGTCAATTTAAAGCTTGAACTTTACCGAAAAGGCTAATACAAACGTTTAGTCAGCATTTTTAATATAAAATGGTGTACAGTTACGAAAAATAGTCACTCGTTTTAACGACTACGTTATCAAGCTCGATCGGTTAAACCAATGACGCTATCACGAATCGAATCAATGATCGATTTAATTTCTTCGATTGAATCGATTAAAATTCACTATGTAATTAGCAGATGAATGCTCCAAGTCTGACATCATATGGGGCCATCTACGTATATCAATTAAAATTGCTGACATATGTGGTTATTTCACCTGGTGACTAGTACACTCTCTATGTCTTGTCCCCTCACATAGAACTACGTGACACATATGGGCCACTAAACCTTGATGATATTAATACATAAAGCATACACCATTAAAACTTGATGATATGTGACGTCATATCGCCTGGTACCCATTGATATAGATCATCTATCATTTTATGTGTTATGACCTCACATGGAGCTACATATATTGACACATATGGATCATTAAAACTTGATGATATGTGACGTCATATCGCCTGGTACCCATCAAAATAGACCATCTAAGAACGTTCTGCCTTGTGACCTCACATGGGGCAACCTATATTAATACATAAAGCTTGATGACATGTGAGTCTGCTAATGTGTCCTATGTTTACTAAAAGAGTGAAGGCTGGCCAAAGTAGAGCACGTGACCCAGTTCTATTTAATAGAGTGCAGCTAATTTCCAGCAGCCCATCAGTATCGAAACGACTATCGATGATAAGTGTCGATCAATTTACAGAGGTTATTAACGTATCCCGCGGTTGAAGCGGTCATCGTCGTTCACGAGAAGCGACATTATTCCCGTGTCGCAGATTAAAACACGCGATTCGTCAGCAGGATAGACGTGGATCGTGACAGGTCGACATACACGAGCCGATATCCGCATGTCCGTTCGTGGAAGGAAAAGATCTCGAGAGGAGACCGGTAGAACGAGGTTCGGTCGGGCATGGAAGTCAGCACGCGTGCTTGCCTTTTCTGCCTCGATTTAATCGGCTTTAATCTCCGTCGGTGCAGCGTGAAAAACCGGGATAGTTATGCTGTTAGACCGTACAGGATAATCTGCGTGTCGTCGCCGGTTTAATATCCCGTATATCGATGGATCGAGACGGTGCCTGCAGTCTGCAATTTACAGTTATTCCCCGTGCCGTGGGTATTTATTTTTATTAGGCTGCTCGGTTGGCTTTTAAATTTTGCTTACCGCGGTTTCATTGCTCTATGAGCTTGTCGATTTTTTAATATCTTTTGGGGAGGATTCGAGTTTTTGGGGAGAGAGGTGTGGGGATTTTAAGATCCTAACATAATTTTCTATGAAATTTACACCAACTCCGAAGTCCTGCATAGAATCAAAATGGCGGCGAAGTACTCTATCCATCGTTGAAATATAGTGTACGGATAATCGTCCGTTCGCATAATGGGTGTTCTGATAATGGAGGATCTACTGTGCCCGTTCAAAAGGCTGTACGCAACATTGCTCGCAGCTATTATAATCTTTCGGAACGAAACGTTGATGCGAAAGAAGAAATTGCGCTCTTGTGGACACCGTAGCTCTAGGCGAGCCGTGATTATAGCACCGGGACACCATGAAAAATCCTCTTTCTCTGTTCGCCACTAGTAATCGGTCGGGCTATCACGAATAAACGCCTTTGCTCGATTAAATGCGTATTCCTGAAACGTAGGCGTTAACCTGTTGCTCGCTATAAATAGCTACAGAAAAGAGGAACGTGTTATTAAGTCGTTGGAACGATATCGTGCTGTTATTTTCTACTAACATCATCGGCGTAACTGGGTAGGGACTAGGGTGCCTCAAAAGTAATTTTTTTTTCACCCTCTAAAAGTTTGGTACGTCTAAAAAAAATTCTCTCGAGGTACGAAAAATTTACAATCGCTCGAAGCAAATGTTTTAAATTTTAAATTTATTGCTTCAAGAAGTAAGGTGCTTGTAATACTAGGTTGCATTACATTTTGAACACTTTTGTATTTAAGATATAGAATAGTTTCGAATAAATAAAAACATTATTTTTAATTTCATTTTGTAGACTTTTCAATTACTTTGAGTAATTTGAGTTCAAATTTGTCTGAAAATTTGAGAGGATTTGTTTACAGCATTAGCCAAATTTTTAGAAAGTGAGAGCGAAAATAAAATTCTGTTTTTTATTTTGAAATACGATGTTTCAATATTTCATTCTTTGCTTTTAAATATCGTGTAAGAACATTTTGTTTTTGAGCACCGAATCGCAATTTCCTTCTTAATTTACAACTACGGAGTTACTAAAGTTTGACAATTAATAAAACCAGAAACGTTTCGAACTTTCTTGGGTATCTAAAATTTAATTATGAGGCTGTTCGTTGAAATCTCTTCCTTCTGCAACAGGAATTGTATCAAACACCTGGCATCCTTCGGAATTATCGTATCCACAGATTGGATCACGTCCAGTTTAATCGAGAAGCAAACATATTCTACCAGTCGGTTAATTAATTTCCACCTTTTACGGGCGAAGGGACGTTATGTTACTTTCGATGCTTTTTGTGAGATAATTTGATCGTACGTGTTCCTCTTTCGGTCACCCCGCATTTGCTTAAGTGATTCCCGGTTAGTGATAATGATTCCGATGGGGATTTCGCGAAAGTTGCGGTTGTAATTGCGGGCGACCTTCGATCGGTTTATTGAGCATTACGTGAATGAATATTTTCCTAGAGTATACAGATCTTCCCTTAATTAGAGCTTGATCTCGCTTAATTACAAGCTTGATTTCCCTTAATTAGAACTTGATTTCGCTTAATTAAGCCTTATTATAAACGGTGCTCGTAGCCTCTCAATTATTGGCCGGCTATTTGCGATATCAGCTGCAACAGATTATGCTTTCATGAATGATGCTATATGATTGTTATGATAATCACCTATGATATTATCATAATATGATATTACATGTCGTAACGTAAATGAATTACTTGTTAATTACTGACTTAATCTTAGATATATTACGAAATCAAACCGCGATTATTAATTATGTAACTAACCCTAGATTAATTATACAATTATAATTAATCGCATCAATTAAAAATATATAATAAATTTATTATATCCTACGTTGTATTTAATATTCAACTACTACTGCAATTTTTTTGAATAAATACTAAAATATCTGTTACCATAATTATTTATCTTAAATACGATAAAATCTTTTGTTCGCATAATCTCAAAAAAAAAAGTCGCAGAAATAAATGAAAATACATGCCTTCATTAACATACTTAACTGGAAATAATTGCAAGAACCTTTAATTAACCCAGAAATATTGGGTTAACGACTATGTGGATATCAACTGTTAATTACTATTAAAGTACACTGGTAAACCTTGAGACGTTTGCTTCGATACCATACGTTATACATGTTTTAGGCTTGACACTCGTTTGAAATATGTTTAACAAGATTCATCCGATTCAAAAATCTACATAGATTGATGCCTTTCGGTGGAAATACCTGTAACTGATAATTATCTACATTTCGTTCTAATTACGTGCCGATAAACTTTTTCCGAAACACGCAATCGATCGCGAAACGAACACGGATCAGTCGCTGAAAAGTAATGGACCCGCATTAATAGGAATAATCGTGGAACCGATTTATCAATTAACGATCGACGATATCTGTTAACGAGTTGCCTTCGCTCCTTGTTTCTTTTATTGAATTGCGTTTATAGTATCTTAACATCGCCGATGCTGGGACAGTTAATTATCCTTGAGCCTGATAAATTACGTTTTTCAATCCCGATCAATTATTTTCATTACGGGAATTATAGATGCGGGCTGCATAATGCAGGTATTAATATTTTATATTAATTAGTCGTTAATAGGCAGTATTCGTACTGTTTTCGTATTCTTATTTCGATAGTCACGAAATTGATAGATTTTTCATTTTTCTGGTTTTTTACTACTTCGATTTCCAAATTTTTGTGTGATTTTTTAAATTTGCAGTGTACATTAGGTATTCTGCGATCCTTGATTATGATCGGAATCGAAAATGCAATTGAAAATACGAGTATCATATTTGTAGGGTCACGAGTGTGACACGATGTAGGGCAAGGTTAACCCCTTGCACTCTGACTTATTTGTCAGGTGCGTCAGAACTAACTAAACACAGCTACAATATTAAAACAGACAAAGAATGTTGAAATGTTATGTCAATTTGTTATTATGCAATCTATAATTGGACTTGAACTCCAAATTGAAGCATATTCAAAATTCGAGTAAAATTGATCCCAACTGAAGTACCAGTGCGTCAGACTCGTCAAAATAGTGCAAGGGGTTAAGTGTAATTTTCGAACGATTTTGTAAGCGAAAGTTTGATGCGTTGTTAAATGAAGGTCAGATTTAGCTTCATGAAGAGAGTAACGGTGATAGATGTTAAATCTACCCTTGACGAAGAGAGTAAGGATGATAGATAATAGAAAGTAAGGAAATGACCTAAAACAAAGGCGATGATTAGAAAGGTATGTCGTCCCGCGTATCGGCTCGTCCACAGGAGGCTTCGTGGACGCACGCCCACCGCTGCCGCGACCACGTGTTCCACACGCTTCGTCCACACGCTGCGATGCGTGCTCGGGGATGTGTTCGTGTGGCCGCGTGTAAGCGTCTCGCTCGAGTCACACCTGCTCCTTTTTCCCACGAGATCGCTTTGCCCCCCAGCCACCACTCCTTCCTCGGACGTCCTCGGCCACCCTTGGCTCCTTTCGCTCTCTGACAAGTATCGACTCGGCCAGGGGCGCCGGAATTGACTCGTCCGAGCCGCCGGAAAGATTTCCTTCGATGCTTCCACTACTTACGCTTCTTCTTATTCTTATCTTCTTTTTTTTATTTATTTTACTCTTCTTACTTTCCTTCTTCTTCTTTTCCTTCTTATTTGTCTTTTCATATTTCTTCTTTTTCATCTTCTTCTTTTCTTTTTATTTTACTTCTTCTTACTCTTCTTATCCTTTTTATTTGTCTTTTCATATTTCTTCTTTTTCATCTTCTTTTCATTCTTTTTATTTTACTTCTTCTTACTCTTCTTATCCTTTTTATTTGTCTTTTCATATTTCTTCTTTTTCATCTTCTTTTCATTCTTTTTATTTTACTTCTTCTTACTCTTCTTATCCTTTTTATTTGTCTTTTCATATTATTGTTTTTCATCTTCTTCTTTTCATTTTTTTTATTTTACTTCTTCTTACTCTTCTTATCCTTTTTATTTGTCTTTTCATATTTTTTGTTTTTCATCTTCTTTTCATTCTTTTTATTTTACTTCTTCTTACTCTTCTTATCCTTTTTATTTGTCTTTTCATATTTTTTGTTTTTCATCTTCTTCTTTTCATTTTTTTTATTTTACTTCTTCTTACTCTTCTTATCCTTCTTGTTCGTCTTTTCATTGTTCTTCTATTCCTTCTTCTTCTTCTTTTAATTTTTTTTATTTTACTTCTTCTCACTCTTCTTCTCCTTCTACCCCTCCTTTTCATTTTTTTTATTTTTCTTCTTATTACTCTTCCTTTCCTTCTTATTCTTTTTCGGTACCTCCTTTTGCACCTGATTAGTTTGACGTCACGTTATGCAATCAGAGCGGTCGTTCCTGGGAAAGGATTAGTAAGTTCGACTTTTGTTTGCAATGTTGGGACGTGGACCAAACTTCATCATACCGATCCATTACATATTATCACAGCATCCTAATAATACATATTATACATAATTATCACCGCCATTGTATACTCTGCTGCTATATCATGATTCCAGCACTGTTATTATGCATATACTACATTACTATTACATATGTCATAAAAAGTTATTACATTATTATTCACATGATCCAAGCACATTACACCGAGTAAATACATCATTTCTTTTAAGAGATCGAAATTGACCTTCGCTTTCATACCTGCGCTCAAAAAGAAAAATAATTAATACGAAATAAGCTTGATGAAGCTATTACACTTACGTGTTCTTTGCTATCGTGAAAAACCGAGTACAGATGGCCCGAACCAGTTTCAACAGCGTCCTATCATCTCAAAGTTTCATCGAAATTTCGATAATTGAGCCATTATTTTTTAAGGTGGCCTAAGTCCATTTCTCACTTGAAACTGTAGTAACATGTACCAATTAACAGTCATAAAAAAAATTTACGGTTATTTATACTGTGCACGATCATTTTGGACGTATAAATTTTCGTTGTTATTTGAGAAATTGCCCATAATTATTGCACATTCAAAAATTTCAAATTAATTATCCAATTTAGAAATCTTCAGAATTTTCAATTTGCAAACTTGACATTTTGCAGTTTTGAAAATATCGTTCAAACGATCTTTCATTAAAATAAAATAAGAATTTATAAATATACCACTTGCAACATTAACGATATCTGTACTTTAATAATCGAATTATTATAGACATAAAAAGAGGATGTTTCATTAAAATAGTCGTTATCTGATTTTTTCGAAAAACGAGTTTCAAAAAACGGCTCAATTATGGAACGACACGGGGCTTCTGTTGATTCGTCTCGGGCCGTTTTCAGTCTCCCTTTATTGCCAGATGAGCAGATCGATAACTCTCCATCAGAATGCACCCGTTGTATCTCGAATTCACGATGCAAACGACACATAATGTTCCCGCTGGGAGGAACAGCTTGACACCGATATTCTCTGCGTGTCTCGTTTCAAAAAAGAAATTCGGAACGCGACCATTCGCTTCTATATATATTACGTTAATTAACGAGCCCCTACTTTGCACCCGTATCTCCCGATGCACAGGGTGCAGCGGGTCTCATTTCGTTGCATTCAGAAATTCTAAACGGTATCGGGTTCAATTACGATTAAATCTTTTGCAAGGTCGGGCGCTTTTGGAAGAATTTGGAAATCGAGGAATTTTGAGTTTTACAAATGTTGCAATCTTGAAATCTGGCAATTATAGGAGTCACTTGAGAAATTGAAAAATTGAAAAATTTCCGAATTTGACCATTCGAAAATTAAAGATTCGCAAATATAAGAGTTGGAATATAATAACGTTTAACACAGAGGTTTCGAAAAATAAATTTAAAATGGTCGTCAGTTCTCGTAACCTTAATCATCGTGTTTAATTACATCATGTGATCAGCCCGATCAAAATTGCTTTCCTTGCCTCCCTGTGTTGTGAGATTTTAATTACGGCCTTGGTTTTATGATTGATTGATGGAGGGTGGTTTCGAAATGATACATTCGGTTAAACTTATACCTACGTGGACTTTTTTAATCGCCCGGATAAACGCTAGTTAGATAATCATGGGAATTAAGAATATTTCTTATGTCTTATGTTTTATTTCTATTTTTTAAATAAATTTCTGCTGTCAAGCTAAAAAATGTTACTTTTAATATTAGAATTTATAGTTTTCAAATTTGTTCATTTTATTAGCAATTTAGTAATACGTGAAATGTTATTTATATACCGATGTAATTTATTTATATCGTAATATGTGAGAGGGTTTCAACATATGAAAATTATTGTAAATTCGAATCTCCATCTAGGACCTGATCTTATATGTTAAACATATTCCATCCTTGACTCGATCCTAGTTTCGCAGAGTAAAATCCCACCCTTAACTAGCATAACCGATATCGGATCGCAATCGAGAGTATCGACAATCAAGTAATTTCCGATTCGGTGTACAGCATCGAACGATCCGAAGGCGGCGACCTTGGACGTTCAGCCTGAAAACGTATGGACTCGTCCTTGGCTGCGAAATTTACGCGAACAATTAAACTCCACCTTGAGCGGAGAACGCGTCCTGCACCTGATGCCCTTTTTTAAAAGGCCTCCCCATGCCCTGGGTGTCCTTGACCTCGCTCTCTTCGTTCTTCTCGTTGTCCGGCCAGGACGCGTTGCACAAACAAATCGACGGAATTCGCGCCCGCATTGCGTTTCTCTCTGTACATCTTGAAACGAGTGCACGATCGCGGATTAACAGTCCATAGAGGCGATGAACCGACTCTTGAATCGACTTTGTAAACCTCGCGCGGCGATATACGAGAAAGTGCGGCGATCCCCGTCCCTCTTGCGACGCTCCGCAGCGGGGAGACGAGGACGGCGAGAATTTCGTCGGTGCGACATTTTCGAGCGACGAGGCGATATTTTCTCGCGCTTTCTTTCTCCGAGTAATTCTTCGCGCGATTACGCGGCCCGATACCGGGGCCGATTTCGCGATTCGACTCGAAAAATTTGATCGAGAACGAAAATATATTTTGATCGCGTTTCGAGGGCCGAATCGCGAAATCGCCCGCTGCGCCGCGGCGCGTGATCGCGCGAGGAACGCTTCGGAGAGGAAACCGCGAGAAAATATCGTTCCTTCGCTTCGAAAGGCCGCGTCGACGAAATCGGTGCCGTCTTTTCTCGAGGGAGAGACGAAGAGGATGGCAGGTTTTTGATTTGTATGGCAAGTTGCAACAAATCATATACATATAATAATATAGAACTATATCATTATAGTTTCTGAAATTTAAAAATCTCTATGTCTCCATACGACGAATTTGACAGTTTTTTAAATTCTTATTTTTCCAAATCCTCAAATTTCCAAATTGAGAAACACGAAAATTTTCAAACATTTAATTTCCTAAATAATCTAATGCAACTCTAAGCTACAAATTTCTAAGTTACAAATTCCCCAATTATAAAAATATACTCCTATAAAAATTTGTTCTAATAAAAAGTTCTAATTGATCACTTCAATCAACTCCATTTTATTCGCAATTTTCATTAAAAAATCTTAGAATGTACATTAACTAAAAACTCTATTATCTTTATCTGTCTCAAATTTAAATTTATAAATTCAAATAACGTTCTGCAATAAAACAAGAGATTGTAGATTTAGCCGAAGATCGTTAAAACAGGGAGCCGTTTGAAGAGTTTAGTACACAAACGGCCGAGCATCAAAATATTTTTCTACAGCAAAGAAAAACTTGGTTCTGTTTTGATGTAACTCGTTCAGGAGAACAGGATAAATATTCTGTTTCGCCAATCATCATGGCGGTGTATTTTGATAACTTTATTTTGGCAATCGAGCGAGGTGATTGACGCGCTGGTAGAAGAGAAAGGAGAAAATCATTCTTTCGAATGGAACGAGAATGATGAGCGAAAGGAAGGTGAAATAATTGCTGAAATGATTGAGTCCCGGGGAGAATGAAAGCTGAGGTTTTCGTCAAATAATGCATTAAGTAATATTTTCAATACTCAAATAATGTCATTAACCTGCAATCCGCCATTTTGACGGAATCTGAACTGAAATCTCCGATTTCTACCAAGAGGTGTCCACTAATCCTCTAATTTGAGGATTTGGAAGTTGGGGATTGTAGTTTTCGGGATGTGAAAGTTGGAGATTGTAGATTTTGGGGATGTGGATCTTCAGAATTGTGGTTTTGAAGATTTGGAATTTGGGGATATGGGTAAAATGGGTGAATGCGAGTCAGCTCATAAAAATCCCAAGTTCTGGCAATTTACTCTGAAACAAAGTGTCAAAACAGTGTAAAAAAATGTGTAAATCGTCAAAACGGTAAAAGCACAGCAAAAGCACGTAATAAAAATCGTGTGGAAACGTAAGATGCGTATCAGAAATTGTATAGGTGTGGAGGGGGTGCGAAGTGGATCGAGGCCCGCGGGCATACGTTCGATTTTTACACGTGCAATACTTTTTGATTACTGTACGAAGGTATCCGGAGGAGTACGGCGGGGTCCGGTGTGTCTCTCGGCTTTCCGTGCCACAGAGGGGGTCATCGAGGGGGGATTTTGCCCCCACAAGTGGCTCCCCGGTAGCGCCGTCGCGCACCTGCCGCTTATTCCCACGCCGAGACTCACGTTCGCCTCATCTTTCCTCTGTTCGTGCTTCCCTGCCCCCCTGTCCCCCTTGAGAACCCCCTGTTCCCCCTTGAGAAGCCCCCCTTTCGAGTCCTCTTTTCTGTCCTCCCTTCTCCGCCGGCGTCTTCGGCAACGATTCTCTCCCCCTTCGGGTTCGACCCTCTCGTCAACGGCACACGTGTGCACCACGGGCTATATACCGGGGGGAACGGGCACGCTTATTTATTTTTAGATATTTTCGGAACGACCACGAGATATGCACCCTGCGAGCAACCACGAATACGGGGACACTTGTTCGGGGGGGACACGTAATTTCCTTGCGGCCGCGTCAACTTGATTAAAAGTTCGGACGGGGTAATTATTGCGCGGAGGAGCTTGTCAACTGTACTGCTATTTTATTCTTATTTTAGATTTTATTCTTAAATGTAGTTGCAAGTATATTTCTTGTGCTCCTAAATCCCTGTTTCCCTAAATCCTTGTCTCCCTAACTCCCTGTACCCCTAAATCCCTACATCTGTAAGTCGTCGCATCTGAAAATTCCTGTACATCCTCGTATCTCTATATCACGAGTAAACTGTCAATCAATCCGCGAGTAAAATAATTCCAGCCTCGCAGCATTAAAATCTATTGTACCAGCGAAGCACCGTAATTCCCCTCTGATTACGCTGTCACTTTTGAAATCGTAATTCCACGTTCCGCAACTCGTGCTTTTTCTTACCGCGAATCATCCCTGGGCACATTGCGGATACCCGCATTATACAAATAGCGAATATTATCAATTAACATCGTCCGGGCACGGTTTATCGTTCCACGGAAAAATGGCGGCTAACTGAAACACCGCGCCGCGATTATCCTGTTCTGCGAACGCTCGCGACGTAGTTGCGTTTCGTTAAAACGTATCGCATGAAGAGGAGGGAAAAAAAAAGACAGGAACGAGGCGAACGAGGAGCAAGGCGGGGAACACGCGAACCGAGAGAAATAAAAGGGCGCAGCGAGCAAAGTGGAACGAGAAAACGAACAGCTCGACGCGCAGGGATGTCTGGTTAGGAATTCTGACGGGTTCTTTCGTCGATGAAATTCAATACTTTGACGACGTCTGGTCGCGGTCGAACGATCGTTTTGTTTGACGTACAACCACCAATGGGCCCGATACTCGAATCCGGATTCTTGCGGATTGCCCGTATTCGAACAGGGTCACCTTTCGTTACGTTTATATAATCATTTAGTTTTAATCGATGGTGAATTCGTTTGCTGGAGGGTGGGTTCGAAGGTACAGCTGCTTAGGAAGCTGTTATTGCTTGATACTGATTAATTAGGGACTAGTTAATTACTAGTCGTTAGTTAGTGAGTAGTCAATCACTGGTGGCTAATTAGCTACCGGTGATTAGTTAGGTACCGATGATCAGATAGTTATTGCAAGTTAGCTAGTTACTGGTAGTCAGTTAATGGTGGTCATTTAGGGGTGAATAGTTAATTACTAGTAGTTACTACTGACTAGTCAGTTACTAGTGATTACTTAATTACCGATGGTTGTTGCTGCGGATCAGTTAGGTCCTTACAATCAGTTAGGTACTGGAGCTCATCACTGGTAGTTTGTTAATTATGGGTGGTTAGTTTACTAGAGATTTTGTGGTTTAGATATTTGACGATGTGCGAATTTGTCAAACTAAAAATTTGAGGACCTAGAAATTTGGAAATATAACTACCACCACGAATCTGAAAAATAAGAAAAATTCCACCTTGACCCATCAGTTCCTGTCAACAAAATCACTAGAGCTCTGGCATCCGAGCATTCCATTGTCCCACGGTTCCCCCTAAACGATGCCTCGAAATCAGTGTCAGGGGTGTACAGGAATCCCGCATCACCCCTATTGTCGTCCGTCAACCCCACGCGAGGGTTGTACGCCGGGACAAGTGGCATTGTGTGTTTTGTGGGGATACCATGGTGCACAGGTGCAGCGGACCTGCGTAAAGTGCATAATGTGAGACGATGAATGGAGGGAATACACGAAAGGGAGAGGGGAACATGCTGTTCGGAGGTGGACAACGAACCCTCGCACAGGAAAATTAAAGCCCTTTTAAATGGGGGAGACTTTCGCGGTGAGATTCCATTTCTCTCTCGTTTGTAGTCGCTGGTGGAGAGGGAAATTATACCGAAGGTCGTATTCAGAATTATTGTTGATGTTAAGGATAGAATTTTTTTGGAATAGTCTGACTTTGGTTGTGGGGCTTTTGGGAGATTTGGAAGTGATTTTGGGAATTTTTGGGGTGCTATAATTTCTGTAGTGCTATATTCTGTATAAATAAACAACGACAATTAATAACAGAGAAATAACTTGAACGAATTCATGAAATTTCTCCACTGAAAGATTTAAAAATTACCATCTACAAAAATATTTCGTGCAAGTTGATCTCTCAATCCTCGACTCCTCCCATAATTTTCCTCCCCCCAAAAACCGTTTCTCGAAAACGACGGTCAGAATGAAAACCCGGCTGGCAATTACGAGAATAACGAGGCTCACGTTGGGTTATCACGATTCGTAGCCACGGAAATAATGACAAGCAGGATAATGATGATGAACGCACGGAAAGAGAAAGGCAGTTGTGCAGGTACGAGGCCAAAGCCCTGCTCAAACAGTTTCAAAGTCGAACAAATCGAAAGAAAAGTGGAGGGCGATAGAACGTGACTCGGTCGAGGGGTCCGAAAGTGGGGGGGACAAAGGCACACGGGCCCTGAAAGGACCCAGGACGAGCCAATCGCTGCACGGCGACGGTCGAGGGGGCGTGGTCCCGCGACGAGGCCCGAACTTCGCGTCGGCCAATCGCGACGCGCCCGACGAGCGGGCCCCAATTGCGCGCAGTCTTTCACGGACAATCACAATAGTCCCCTGGCAAATAACACTGCCATTCTATGGGGCCCCCTTGTAGGACCTTTCCCGTCCTCGATTTTAACGACCGACGGGTTTAACTCTTTACTCTTGCGGACTCTGATGTATGACGCACTTCTGCATTATATACTGGGTGTACCGATTAATTTTTCATTTTTAAGAAAATTTTCATTTGTGGGAAAGAAAGGCACTTCATCCAAATCTATATTTTACCATATGTCCTTCAAATATCCTCCCAAAAAGATTGTTCACATTTTGAGAGAAACCATCTCCGTTTTCAGCACTTCTAGTGAAAGTTATTGAAAGTTCTACTTGAAATTGTTCCTTTTATTTGTTCTAATGATATTATTTGTTTGTTGCAGGAGAATGGTGAACCGCCACCAGTGCTGTTGAAGAGGGTGAGTTATACAAACTTCCATTTTTCTTTCATTCTTTCATTATATATTCAAATAATGTGTTTAATAATACTACAACACAATGAGAACAATAATAATAATATTGACCAATTTTCGACGTTGACCAATTTACGACGGCGTAAATTAGTTGCAGTGATCGGTGCATGCGAAGTAGCAGGCTTCCTTTATATCTTATAGTACGAGGGACTGGCAAATTAGCGAGCGTTAAGATGATTAATGATGTCATTAATTAGCCGGCAGGCTGAAACTACGGGACGCGTTTCGAGCTCATTCACGGGCTCGTTTCGTTTTCTTTTTTCTTAATTTTCTGTTGCCTTGTAATTCAAGTTTTTATTGCGGGTAAGGGGGTAAAGTGGATATAAAAATTTCGGTCGGTATGTAGCCTTTGATGTACAGATAGAGGGAAATGGATATTGTGTTAAATTAATAATTAATAGTTTCATTACTTTGATATACTTTAATTTCTCAAAATTGATCGTACACATATTAAATCGTAATTAATCTTTATAACTAATTGCTCGTAAACACAGGAAATCGTGTGAATAGTAAATTTCAGCACAAAACAGAGGCGAAACAAGTGTGTCAGAGTCTAGCACGCTAATATTAGGCGCGTCGAGTTAGCATAAAAGAGGTTAGGTCGACAGTTTCGAGGACAACTTCCGATCGAAGCAATTTCCGCTCGTGGTTCCCATTGTCGCACCATCACGAAACACGGAAAACACAATCTGAAAACTGTCCGAGGTCATTCGTTGATTATTTAATACCGTTTTATGTAACCCAAGGCACATAATCGATAGCGTCATTCAAAGGCTTCTGACGTCAATATTCACTCATCAGAGACAATTAACACACTTTGCTTTCTTCTTTTTTTACGCGATCTTTCTTTACACGTGTACGTTTATTGTTTCATGGGGTTTAATCTGAATAGCGTTTTTAAATTTTATGAGGTAATTAGGGGAATAAATAATTTTACTAGATAATTGGGGGAAAATTATTTTTTATTCGGAGAAAAATTGTGTAATCGTTTAATTATTTAATTGTGTAATGGATAATTAAACACAACTACATAATTAAACAAGATTATATAACTATGAAATTGATATATAAATAAATTATGTAATTATATGGTGCATAATTAAAGGAAATTATATAATGGATAATTGAACAAAATTATGTAATTATATAATGGGTAATTAAACAGCCTAATGCAATTGTATAATGTGTAATTAAATGAAATTATACAATTTTATTTGAAATATAACTTCCCATATTCCGTCAAGAATTTAATAGAATACCTGCAATTAAAAATAATTTACATCCAATCACAACGATACGAAATCCGCCCCCATCTTTCGTTATATAAGCGACGAAACTTAAATGTTTCTATTTTTCGTGCTTCCCTGTTACCCGAGAACGTAAGTTACTGATCAAATGCTTTTAACTTGGAATGTACCTGTCCATTTCCCCACTCGCTGGAGAAACCTCCACTTATTTCCAATTAAACACACCCACTACTAATCCCCCAGAAATTTTTATTAAAAATAATATCTTTCGCTCCAAACTGTTTTTCAATTATTTTATTTCCCCAAAAAATCATCTTCCTCTTCGCACCATCAAATTCAATAAATATTTATTTAAATTTAAATTTTCAAAAAATAGAATATTGTTAAGAAAAAATTTAGGTGTACATAAAAGGTGTAGGAAATATTTAGGTTAGCAAATGAAATTAAGGGATGTCAAGGGCTTAGTGGAATTCGGTTACAAGCTTAATCTCGGATTAAGCGAAGTTCAGGTGGTAATCCTGTTCTGGGGAATGGCGGACGAATCAATAAATTCGTACAGCTTGCGCATATGTTTCCCTGCTATGGCGTCGCGACGCTTACCGACCGCAAGCTTCGAAAGCTCGCGACTTCCTGGAGACGCTCGTCTCGAAGTCGAGCTTCGTTATGCGGTCCTAGTAAAATAGTGAAGGTGGAAAGCTCTCCTAACTTTTGAAGTGGATAACACGGTTAATGGTCAGACGGAAGAAAACCTGACACTTGTACTGCTCTTTCTTTCTTTTACGCGTTGTTTTCTCAATTATTTGGTTAATCCATCCTGTACAATTTTTTGAAAATTATTAGTTAAGTGTAAGAATGTTTATTGTTAAGTGCGTATGTCTACTGTATAAATTATTTATATTCTATAGATGATTTTTAATACGATGTTAATTTTTAAACTTGTCCGAGTAAAATTTCCAATAATCTAAATAATTTTCTCGACAATTTTTGTCAATAATTTTCACAAATTTTCTCAATGATTTTTCTCAAAATTTCCAATCATTTCTCTCAATGAAATATTCAAGACTTCTCAATGAGATCTTCAATATTTTTCTTAATAATTTCTCTCAATCAAGTTCTGCATAGTTTTCTCAACAATTTTTCTCGACAAAATTGTACATAATTTTTTCAACAGCTTTCGTCGATAATTTCTCTTCATAAAATTCGCAATAATTTCTTAAGAATTCTTACTAAAATTCCTAATAATTTCTCTCCATATCCTCATTGCAACCCCGTGTCTTATTAAAAATAAAATCGAACTATTGAAGAAAAACCCGATACCATATGAAATTGCATATGCTGAAGGAAGTTCAGTAATTCGATCTTCACTTAAGTACGTCCATAAGTACACATGTCTCATATGTGCATCACACATGGAACATCATTCCATGGTATTTCAATCTTTCCAAACCTTCCCTATACAAAAGTGGACGCACGTGTTAAAAAATCAATTCGTGTAGTTCCCCAGGACCTATTTTTAATCCTCTGAAAATCCGTAGATCCGCGAGTTAATTTCCCAGTCGCCATTTAATCGTCGGCACCGCGCACTCTCGTCCATCATGGGCGTTCCCATTGCCTCCACCCCGCGATCGATCTAAAATTAACCCCGACGGCGTCGCGACGCCTGCAACCTCCACATCGATTCTGTTTTCCCGCTACGATTCCTCGTCGCAACGACGCTCGTCGCGACGCTCGCAGGAGACGTCGCGATCCTTTCGAGGCCTGTTGTTCTCCTGGCCCTGGAGGACGTCGCGGCGCGGCCTCTGAGCGTACGCTTCGCCTCGTCTGCTTCTCCGCTCGGAAAGCTTCCCGACACGTGGAAAGCTCGGTGAAAAGCTCCGACGACTTCCGCGTATCGCGTGCTGCCCTGTTACCGTGGTACGTCAGACGACGTCTTCTGTTTGACGGGCAGCTTCGTCAGACGTCGCTCGGTGCCCGCGTCGCGCTCGTTCATGCTGCCCGGATAAAGCGTCGCGGGCCTAGGGCGCCGCTGAGCTTTCTCAGGGGCGCTTTCTCCGGACATATTTCTTCGATCGCCTCTCAGAACCGTTCAGGGTGCACTTCGATGTATGGGCTTGTTTTATCCTTGTTTTGTTAACGGGAAGGTTTTTTCTGCTTTTATTTGCGGATTTCGGGAGGGGTTGTATCGGGGTTGCGGAACATGTGTTTGAGTTTCGTTCGATGGGAAAGGGGTCGCGCTTCAGAGAGATGCCACGGTATTTGTGCCAGGAATCGATTGCAGTTTTTTCGGGGATATTTCTTTTGGGGATTTTTATTTTTTTTTAATCATTTGCTATTTATTGGTGGTATTTGTACGATGATGGATATTTGTAATTGGGTAGTTTGAGGGGTGGTCAATTATTTATTTGGGAATTGACTGTGATGGAATAACCATTCTATTGCATTCCTGTCGATTATTTATTTTGCTAATTGATTTGCAATTTATTGGGGGTGGTATTGATTTTTTCCGAGAGGAGTATTTGTTCGTAATAGGGTATTTGTTCGAGGGGTTCTGGTCGATTATTTATTTGAAAACTAACTGTGATAAAATGTTATTTGTTCATTTATTTTAGTAATTATTTTGAAACTGATTAAGGATACTATAGTGATCAGTTCAGTACTTTGTTACAATTCATAATTTTATTATACACACTTTGTTACAATTTACAATATTATTACACAGTTTCTATTACAATTTACAATTTTTCTATCCACATTTTGTTACAATTCAGAATTCCGCTATATACAAATTTTATTCCAATTCACAATTTTATACAAACTACTAAAAAATATTATCGACCAGAGCCCCGTTCAATCTTCTCGATAGTCTGCTATCCGCATACAGCGTCGCGACGCCTGAGGACTGGCGCCATGAAGCGTCCACGTGTATTCTTCGGCGTCGCGACGCCGCGATGCTCTTCGGCCTTCCTGTTCGCCGATTCGCGAAGCTCATCGTGACCGAGCCGCGACAAGCAGTGAGCGACAGGTGGGCAGCTTTCATCGAGATCATCGACACGTACTCTTCAAACGATGCACGACGTCGGGACGTCAAGTGACCGCGTCGCGGCGTCCTTCGGTTGTCGAAGCGAAGAAAGCGTCGGCACACCTGTGCATCCGCGGTTACGCAGGTCGAGAGACGAGCTGGCGCCGCACCAGGCGCCCATCAGGCGTCGGCGTCTCGACGCCCATCCTCAGGACCGTAGCTAGCGTCTCTATAGACCCGTACAATGCAGTAGCATTGTGTAGTAACACTTTGTACTCAAATGCGTCTTTCGTATACCCACCGCAAGCATATAGGTGGAACAAGAACGAGACGATTTTAAAGTCGTTCCAAAAGATCAAACATGTCTATCGAAAACGACACCGAACACGATTATTCTTGATTTCACCACGACGACCAAGTATCGTCGACGATGAGTTACACGGTTTTTAGTTCGACGATCGTTGACGACGGGTTCCTGTCTCGTCGCCAAAATCTATACAGCAAATTTAGGCTGTCGCGAGTCCACCCTGAAAATTTTAAGCGAAACGTCCCAAAATTGCGTTCTATAACGTGCAGACAAACGAACAGATCGAGTTTGGGAGCCTCGATAATTTTTTAGTTTGGGTCATTTGCGAACTTGCAATTTTATTTTAATAATGTAAGATGCACTCGTCCAATGTAATGCAAATTTTGTGAAAATTGTATAGTAAATTTAATTAAGAAATTTGTAAGAACATATTATTGATAGTATGAAGTATAACATCTTGAACCGAGGGCAAAATTTTTGCCATTGGCACCGTTGGTAAGAATTTTTTACCAGGATCGTATAAAATATGTCCAGGATGAAGGAATTGTGTTATCGTTTGCGGCAAGCCTTATGAGCTCCTGCCTTTTTGCGGTAACAAAGGATAAAGAGGGCAGTAGAATAAGAACGCCATGATCAGACAGAGCGAAGTAGCTTCTCTCTGCTTTGTAGTAGATATAGACAGTACGTAGCAAGACACATAAACACAAGCTGTGTAATATTTGATTTATTTATTTTGCGCTATCAGTTTGTAAATATTGAAATATTTTTTTGTTTATCGTAGTTAACAATTTGGAACATTGGAAATTTAGGGATTTGGAATTTTTCGGAACTTTAGTAGTTGGAAATTTGATCATTTGGAACTTTTTAGTTTTATAAATTAGGTATTTATTTATGTCCTTATTCACCTACACCCGCAATTACTCATTCCTCAAAATTCTCACAAACCACTTCTAATATAAAAATAATGCGCTTAAATTCACCTACCTCCAATTATTCCATGTCTACTACCTCGAATAGTCTTCAGAAGTCTTCCACTAGAAAAATTCTTCTCTTACAAATTCAGCTACACCCGTAATTACTAAGTCCTCAAAACTAGCACCCTAACTACACTTCTCAAACCACTTGTAATATAAAAATTCCTCACATACAAATTCACCTACACCCCTAATTACTAAGTCCTCAAGACTAGCACCCTAACTACACTTCTCAAACCACTTGTAATATAAAAATTCCGCACTTACAAATTCAGCTATACCTCTAATTCCCTATTGACCTGAGTAGCTACTCCTCAAAACTAACACCCCAAATCCTCCATATCCCAAAATTACCCATTTACCTAAGTAGCCATTCCTCAAAACTAACATCCCAAAAACTGCATATCAGAAAATCCGAGACAACCAAAAGCTCAGTGAACACACGAAGGCCGAATTCCGCTGATATCAGCCCTCGCCATTCGTCCATAAGATGTAAATTGGGGTGTCGTTCGGGGCGTGTCGCCGGCTATCAGGAGCGCACGTGGCTCGATATCGGGCCGACTGCCAATAATAAAACGTAACGAAAGCTTCGAAACGAGAGGGAGAAGTATATGAAACGGCACAGGGGTGTGACAAGGCGCGAGCACGTGGGGAGGAACGATACGTTGCGATCACCCCTGTGGCACGCGTCGGCGGTATCGGTCGATTCGACAGTTTTCGAATGTTTTCGATCGAGAGCGGGGGTGGTTGGATCTTAGCGGAATCCTTCGGGCGGACGCTCCTTCGCGATCCTAAGGAAAAAAGGGAGCACAAGCCGCGGATTCAGGCGGCTTTCGGTAAGACGAAGCATCCAGGCGGTTGCTTGCGAGCAGCCCCCGTTATCAGGCTGGTAGGAAACGTGATTTGGTCGACGGACGTAGGCTGTCGAACCGTCCGCCGAAAAAGCGCGGGCGTCGCGACGCCCGAACGGGAGAGCAGGAGTTGACGCGAACGACGGATCGAAATAGACCGGGTATTTTTAGGAGATACAGCCTTCGCGGAAGACGTAACATACGTACACGTAGTGTCATACGTTGACGCAAGTTGTCACATATTTTATGCCGTAAATGAAAGTATGATAGTATCATAATATACAAGTATACGATAGTGTCATAACAGACAAATGTATGACAGTATCATAACATTGAAATGTACATACAAAAAATTTGTTAAAATTTTCTGAACTTTTGCAATACGGAATACCTTATGTAACAGTGAAGAACGCACGTTCGTAATTAAAAACTCGAACAGGTAGAAAAGAAGCTGCACGAGGAAAGTTGATCCCTGTTTTAGCCGACTACCTGCGTTACAAGTATAAAATTGATATCGCTTGTAATTTCGAGTTGTTACAGTCGGCCAACGGGGATACTAGATTATTATAAGTTCCATGATTACAGGCCTCGAGGCGGTAGTGTACCATTGTTGGTGATCGACGCCATCATGGACGCCTTTACGAGCGTTGATGAGCCACGTTGCACTCTCATTTTTAATCCGACTTCGAAAAAAGAACGCTACCAATCCGATGCGGATCTCTATAACACTCCTGAAATGGATCGTAATTCTGTATAATTTTACCTGTCTGAACCGACTGACCTTTAACAATAAAATTAAAACCGTTTTATCGCTCTATGTTACGCGATAGTTAATGTATTCGCTAATTTGAATCATTGCTTAATCTTCGGATAGCTGTCGGCGCAAAATTTGCCGGAAAATTATATGGTCCGAGTTATTTGTCATTAACGTGCAATTGCTTTGGAAATAGGTAGATCTATAAAATTATTTTATAGTTCGAATGCGGTAACAGCGTTTGAATTGTTCAAATTTCACTCCAAAACTGGAACTGAATCGTTGAAATTCTTTAGAAATAATTTATGCGAAAATCCCATTGGAAAAGAATGTGTTTGCTATCGAAGTCTTATGTTGATTAATTGAGAACACTGAGTACAATAACAACTTTTAAATGTTTTAAATTTAAAAAATTTATATCAGTAGAATGAAGAATTCAAGTTAATGCAAAGATTATTTTGCTTTCAGTATTATTATTCTATTCTTTCGAGTGTTTTTTACGTTTCATTTTCTTCTTCAAAAGCAATTTTTCGTCGAAATTCCAGAGCCGATTACTCAAAAAGTGTTTACCGGCTTTCGAAAATGATGTTAACGCGAATTTTTGAAAGTTGATCCTCGGTTAATTGGAAGAGGCGACGTTCATAAGGGGATTTAAGCATTCAAATGAGAATATAAGCGAGCTTTTCATTGGCTGGACCGGGACCAGTCGATATAAATTAGCACTTTGGACGTTTTCTTCATTTTTGCCCCTCCTCGTGAAAAAGAGACCCGCGAGAGATACGTTCTGCTCGACGGAGCATATTAATTGGTTCAAATTGAATTCCTCTTTTTTTCTGGGGGATGTCTTATGTCCCTTCAAAATGTCGATGGTATCTTGAATATGTGTACTTTTTTTTTTAAAATTGTGAATGAAAGATAGCCCCATTTTCGATTGCCCTTTCTGTTCGTAGGGGTGCTGCGATAATAACAAATGGAAATTAACGATTAAAATTTGTATTCGTATTCAAATTTGAAATTAAAGGTTGAACTTTAAGGTTAAAATTAAAGATCGATAAACAATTTAACCATTTAACTACAGAATTTCACAAATACTTAGAATGCAATAAAACTGTAAAAATCTATAAAACTTGTAATATGACCCGTGGCGATATAACGTACCAATATGTACCCATCCCTTTACGAGCAAATGCTTCCTATATTCCCCAATCTGACATGCATGAACCCATCACAAAGGTCGCCATCGAATCAGCATAAAACGAAAGTAATAGAAGAAGAAAACGTTGAAGCTAATAAAAGTAGAAGGATCGAGGAACAAAGAGATCGGCGTAAAAAGGCGGTGAAAAAAACGAGCCATTAAAGGAGAGAGTGTAGAAGCCGGAGTTAAAAGAAAAGGAAGAAAAGAGAAAGGGACAAGAAGCTGAATCAAGGGTGACGAGTATCGGTAGGATGAAGTTTCCCCTGCCCTTCGTCCTTCGGGATCCCGGCCAGCGAACGAGAGGATGGGAAAGGGCAAAAAAGTGGAGGCCGCACGCCGCGCACACGCACGAACACGCTTCGTTCGGCATACATTAAGAGGAGAGGCGATCAACCGACTCTGAATCGACTTTGAAAACCTCGCGCGGCGATATACGAGAAAGTGCGGCGATCCCCGTCCCTCTTGCGACGCTCCGCAGCGGGGAGACGAGGACGGCGAGAATTTCGTCGACGCGACATTTTCGAGCGACGAGGCGATATTTTCTCGCGCTTTCCTTCTCCGAGTAATTCTTCGCGCGATTACGCGGCCCGATACCGGGGCCGATTTCGCGATTCGACTCGAAAAATTTGATCGAGAACGAAAATATATTTTGATCGCGTTTCGAGGGCCGAATCGCGAAATCGGCCGCTGCGCCGCGACGCGTGATCGCGCGAGGAACACTTCGGAGAGGAAACCGCGAGAAAATATCGTTTCTTCGCTTCGAAAGGCCGCGTCGACGAAATCGGTGCCGTCTTTTCTCGAGGGAGAGACGAGGAACGTGGCAGGTTTTTGGTTTGTCACCGGACGGCGACAAGTTGTGGCACGCGAGTACGATGCGTGAGCGCGGGAAAAAAGTACGGGCCTCGTCCTCGACTGGCCTCCGGACGAATTTCGTTAAAACTGGCTCGTTATATCGGTCACTCGTGCCGTGAGAAACTGATAATTTCATGCGAGCCTTCTTGACACTTTAAGGTTGATTTTGTATGATTTCGTTTTTTCGGTGTCCGACGCATGTCGTGCTTGCATGCCACTTTACCGCATTTGGAAAGTTGTCCGTTACACGGTGGAGGCCGTTCGATGGTTAACGTAGGAGGACGGTAAAGAAGATTGGGAAAGAAAATTATGAAACGGATCTTTTTCCTGTATTCGGTTCGATATTCTTACATTTTTTACATCTTTCGATATTTGCATTCTGTATCGCTGTGTCCGTAGATTACTATACTATTTCCGTATCTATGTATCCATAAATTGATTTCTATATTTTCTGGATATATTTCTAGATTTCTGTATCCCTCGGTTTCTGCATTTCTGCGTATCTGTATTACTAGATTATAAAATCCCAATTTTTTTAACATCCTAATATCCCTAGATCGCAAAATGCCTAGGTCCGAACATTCTAATGTTCCTAGATCACAACATTGCTAGATCCCAATATCCTAATATCCCTAAAACTCGAATTACAGTAATTATATTAAAGTAGAAATGATACTAAAGTAATTTAGTAAGATATGCTAGAAATCATTGTTATATTAATTTGTTACTTTGTTTTGTAAGAAATTTCTTGGTTACCGTTTATGAAACAGCTTGTAGAACATACGCATCGTCATACTCGTAGAAGGTATCATTAAAGAGAAGGCGGTATCTGTGTTTTTTTTGGTAAAACGTAATGTTGTACTTATATACAAGGTAGATTGCACGAGAACTGGATGTATCTGGACGAGCACACGTGCTGATTTATATGCAAATCGTATGTAGTCAGTGAATCATTGCATTTTTAATATCCCGAGACTTACCCGGCGCAGCTGGGAAATCGCAAGACCTGAAAAATTCTCATCTTGATAATGTATAACAAATTGAACGACTGAAATCCGTAAGATCTCGCATGGACTTTTATTCTTGCGGCTGTTTTGCTGCTGCTATAGCTCTATTCGATCTGCGAGTGCAGAAATTTTGTAGCTATAACGCGTCAGAATTTTATTTACATAACAAAGTTGAAATATTAGTGGCTGGAATTTTTACGGTTCAAGAAATTCACTGTGAAATTTAATTTACTTTAACTTTCTGTTATTTCTTATTTCATTTAAATTTTAATCTTAATTTAAAAACTTGTATTTTAATTTTATCTTGTCAATTTTAATTTTAATTTTAATTTAAAAAATTGTAATTTTATGTTCAGTTTGAAAATTTTAATTTTAATTTCACTTTAGCAATTTTAATTTTACGTCAACAATTTTAATTTAAAGATCTTGGATTTACTTTAACAATTTTAATTTTAATTTTGATTTTAAAATGTTACTTTTGAGAGAAATTTTTGCAAGGAAACGCCCCTTTAAAATAGCACGCCCCGAAAGTATTCAATTATTCATTCAAGTACAAAACGTTGTTTCAGTCCAACAAGCAGTGCCATTATTTGCCGGCTATAGCCCGTATGTTTTCTAAGACACGAACGAGCCATACACCTTTCTGCCGTTATCATCGTCGCGTTATTTACCTTCCTGCTTCGCATCCACTCTGTACAAGACTCGCGATATTTTTCCTCCTCACGACATCCGTTTCCCACACATCACGTTTTCCCTCTTTCCTTTATCGCTTCCTGTCCCTCCTCGTCCCCAGATTTTTAACACCTTCTTCGTGGTCCCTTTTTATCGTCGTTCATGTACCTCTCCGTCATGTTTGTGGAAACCTCGCAACCGTCACACAATGGTGAAACATCTCAGAAATCATTTCTGACGTTTCTCAGAACATCACAAAAAATTGTTTATTGTATTGTTTCTTCGAAATTTATTGGAAATCATCGATGAATTTAGCTAATGTCAGCTAATATTTTGATGATTAGCTGCGTCAACACAAGCTAGATTAGATTAGGTTATTAGTTTTACCAACCCAAGTACGAACATTTTCAATGAGATTAGGTTAAAATTTGTTTAGGATAAAGATATGGTTAAATTATTTGAACTGAGAAATCGAATTCGAGAATTTGCCGAGGAAATAAATATTACCAAGCCGCCCACTGAATCTATTTACTCCGCTACTCTATTAAGATAACGAAATTAAAGGAGAAAACGAGTCTCCGATAACCGTCCTTTAAAAACATTTCTCCGTATCGTCTCTAAAAATTTTTCCGTTTCTTTTCCACTCATTTCCCGCTCCGGTTCTCCTCTTCTTCCCTCCCGATCCCTCTTCCCTCCCGTGCCGTGTGTCTTCCCTGGCCATTTCGCCTGCCCGTCCCGTCCCCCGGGCTGCCCTCCTCCACTCTTTGACTGACTCTTCGAGCGCACCTGCCGCTAGTTCCCACACTCGTTGCCCTCACGCCGGACGTGACGTCATCGCGGACCCCTCTGCCTCTCTTCTCTCTGGTTCATGCTACTCGGCTCCGCGGCAGAAGCGTGGCTCGGCCGATTTGCCGCGTGTACGCCGAGCGATTCGATCGTGTCGGTGATCGCGGCGAAGGTACCCGCTCGGTTACGCGCGTGCCTGTGCGTGTGCGACCCAGCGTGTGCGCGCGGGCGCGTTAATCGTCAATGACACCGCGCGGAACACGCTGACCTATCGTGGGACTCACGAGATTGAAATATTGGCCTGTTCCGAAAATTTCTCTCTCACCGACTCTTTAGTACACATTTCAAACATTCAATTCTTTAAACTTTATTTCAAGAAATGTAACATAACATACAGTCGGTTCCACAAGTTGGACGTAAAAAGATTTTTTTTTTTTGTACAAATTCCCCAAATGTCCACCTACCACTACAGAAATCTAAACATCAGACAGCTAAAAGTCATCACCGTCCGTAACTACCAATGTGCGAAACCCGATAAAGGAAGAAAAAAAAAAGTTCCCCAGTAGCTACAGGGCAGAAGGAACGGGAGTAATCAGAGCAGCGAAATAAAGCGGAGGGATCGTAAATTATGCAGAAAGTATTAAGAGGATATTAGCTTTCCAAATGCAATTTCTCATTCGTGACAACTTCATACATGAGAGATGGCTCGATTAGAATGCACGGTGGCAAAAAATGGAAGATGGCGAAAGAGAGGGCCGCGGACAGACGAGCATTAATCGACGAAATCAGGGAGCGAGGGACAGCCAGTCGTCGCCTTTCGAAATCGGCTACCGGATGCATATTCATGTCAACGGAGACATTGCGACAGACAGCCGGCAACAAAAAGAGGAAAGAAGATAAAGAAAAACGCTCGTCGAATATTCGGATCGTCCTCGGGAGTGTTCACGTCGCCAACCTTGATCTCCCCTCGATCTCGATCGATCCGATTGTTTCCGCTGGATCTCTGCTCGAGTAATGAGCGTATACGCACCGTGCACCTGCTGCAACATCTAACAGTCATTGATTATTGCCGTCGATCTTGTTACATTTCTGTTTCATCGTATCAAACCTGTGCTGCCAATTGCATCTTACGTACTATACTATTTACAATACACGTATAGGTATTAAATACAATCTATGCATTATTAATCTAAGCACTTCAAATTGTACATTACAATTGTTATATTATATACTATTTAGGGCTATAAATTCATAAATCTCTAGATCTCAAGGTCCCAATATCCCTAGATCTCGATTACCCTAGATTTCAATATCCCTATTTTCCTAAATTTATATGAGAATTTGGATGATGGACTATTTGGATATTTGTGTAGTGGGATATTTGGATATTGGGATACTTTCATAATGGGACATTTGGAAATTGGGACAATTGGATGTAGGGACGATTTTCCTAAATTTCGATTTCCCTTAGATCTCGATATAGCTAAATCTTGATCTCCGTAGATCTTGGTTTCTCTACAGATCGACATTATTAAATCTCGATATACCCTAGATTATCCATGTATCGTCACATCCTTAAATCCCTAGACTTTTACATGACTATATCCACATGTTCGTAAATTGAAACGTTCCTATCTTGATTGACATCAGACTAATATAAATTGTATGCTATCCCATTAATCCGTAAAGTGATTTAGCATATTATTCCGCATAAATGACAGCGATTTTCCGTGTGGAACATTAATGAATAATTTACAGTGTAAATTTTAATATACATTTTCATGCGGGATTGAGCAGGTGTACCGACACCGTCGTACACAGTGTACTTGGCACACGTGGTAATTATTGAATAGTTTTTTAAATTCACGAAGACACACGGTTTGTTGCCGGTTGGCAAAGAAAATAACCGACAAAGCGATCACGGATTTCCGTCGGCATCCGGTGATTACCGATTAGTAAGTTTTTAATTAATCGCCAGATAAGGATCGTCGATTGGCATGATTACGGGCCGATCAAAAAATGGAACCGGTTTCACGGATAACCGGCGGCCACTGGCAACGAGGATTGTTTTTACGGTATTACGCGTCGTACCGCGTTAATTGCCGAAACAATACGTGACTCCGTACACCTCCGTGCTTTTTGCCAAACAATGTCCCCTCGGGTTCGTTATCTTTTATTTATCATCGTGCAATGATTCGTTACATTTGAAATATCGTATCAAAAATCGCCCGTACGAGAGTTAACATCTGTCGGTAATTTATTGTACTTAAGGTACTTATCGCGAGAAACCTTGGACGCATGCGCAGTTAACAACGGTACATTATAATCATGCGCAGTGTGGCTGTACATATATGCCACTTTGAGACATTTATTGTTACAACTCTACTGCGCATGCGTGTGTTCAAGGACGCTTAATCTGTTGTAATTATTAGAATGTAGGATGATATGCACTTTTAAATATCGTAATTATAGATGAGAGTATAAAGGATTTAGCTGAACGCGAATATAGAGCAACGGGTAATATCGTAATGCGCGAATATTAATGGCGGTGTATTCGCGTCGTGACGCGTAACGAGTGACGGCTGTTGAAAAGTAGTGCAGAAGGTCGTTGGAGGCCGTGATTTTCAGAATGACTGCGTGTGTCACGTGTCGAGCAACACTGATCGTCGACGGCATACGTCATGTGACGGCCCCGGTGATTCTAATCGCATAGCACGTGAGTAGAAATTTCTATCAGCTGGATAGGGACTTCCTCGTGGGGCTCTGACCGGTCATGCGACCACTTTAATAATTCACCATTTACCTCACGATTAAAAGCCACTTACCCCTACCGACCGTTCCGACGAACAAACATTTCAACGAAACACAACTCTGCTTTCTTCTTCTTTGTTCCTTTTATACCGGGTGTCTCTACGTGCTCACGAATTAGTGATTTAAATAGAGAATCAAATTTTATTATCCACTAAAGAAGCAAAAAATTTAACAATAATTGACTATTGAATTGTACAAATTTCTTGTAAATTGTAAAACTTTCTTAAACATTTATAAAAAATTATTAGCTGAACGAGCAAAAAATAATCACGTAAATATGTGAAACTCTTCCGTGTATTTACCCGAATTGATCATTTCCCTCATTGTTTTTTCTTCTCGAGTTCGCAACCACCGTTATTTTTGTCCCCAGCAAACAGTTGCCCGAAAGGGCACTCATTTTGAAATTCGTGCGAGAATTCCCAGCTTCATGTGTAATTTCAACGATTTAATCGGGAGCTTTCTCCACCGGCGGCACAATTCGTTATTAATATATATCTTAATTGACTTTTGGCAAGTGTTTGCACCACTGACACAGAATTTGCCCACAAAGTGTTCACAACGTTTAATTTATTTGCACGAACGTCTGCGAAAAATCGTGCGGCTTTCACCTACATAATTATATCAGAAAGCGTCTCACCGCTCCGTATCGTTTCCGATCTGCACGCAGTCCATTAATCGCGCGATTATTGTTAATTACCTGTAATCGACAATGTTGCTGCGTAGTGCAGTGATCGAGGAAATGCACCGGTCCGCTGCCGATCACGATGATCGCGATAAAATTATGAGAGATCGCACCGCAATCGACAGGGAATCGAAAGCTCGTAACGGTTTCCGGCAATACGATGTTAAATCGATTATCATGAGACTGTCTCGAACGATTTCACTCAGAAATTCGGGAATCGAGGACCGGCGTGATCTTCTTCCACTCGCATGCACAATTTTTGCAATTTGATATACGACAAATTAATTCGATGTACCATCACGAATTCACTTTATATGGTGATAAGGCACAGGAAATATTTTAATCACGGAGCCTTCTGCGATGACTCAGTCTGCACTTTATAACAAAGTTACAATGTTCCAAAAATTCAGAAATTCAATTATCCAAATGTCCCAATTTCCAATTGTCCCAATTTCCAAATGTTCCATTATGAAAGTATCCAAATATCCCACAACACAAATATGCAAATAGTCCATCATGCAAATTCTCACTTCTGCAATACCTTCTCAGACTTCTAAATTTCCAAATATCCTAATTTCGTACCGACCACAGAATGCTAAATTCCGAAATGACTGTTAAGGTGAACGACCTAACACGGCCGAGGTATCCGATAAATATCTATAGATTTCGGAAACACCTTGTATACAGGGGTCTAGTGACACGGTACGTTTGCATCGGAGTCAAAAAGCTAGGCATGAAAGAGTAACAAGAGGGGTTCATCGACGATTCCTCGAAACGTGGACGTTACAAGTGTACAAAAATGCCTGGTAGCATACGTATGCGCGTCGTGCGTTTTGTCCTCTGCTTGTTATTCCCGAGACGAGGCCCAGAAATTCGTGAGAACAATTCCGGGCCAGGAAAGCACTTGCAAAAGTAGGCGTTTACCTTGCTTTTACAATCTCCGTCTGTCTATCTCTCGAGTCGACGAAATCGTTTGCAAGTTAGCGGGAACCTTCTCCAATGAAAATTTCAACAATTGATAATGGAAGAATTGAAGAATATAGTTTTCTAAACCTGTATACCCAAAAATTCCTTTAACATAATTATTCCCCAAAAGTCATTCGAAATTTACCCAATTAATCCGAAAACCCCATTCAGAAACGCGGATATCACGTGTTTCACCGTGGCTCACGTGCCACGTTAGACGAACTTTCGAAATCACCCTTTTTGAAAAGAAAGAAAAGAACCAAGAAGCATGATGTATAAATACCGTTCGCGGTCCGAAAAACTCGTTGCTTAGGTTACAGGCGATCGCATTAATATTTATACGCGGGACACGAAACGAAAAAGCAAGAAGAAAAAAGGAGGAAAAAACCGCTTGTCACGGTTCGTGCACGGAGATCAAGAGGATCCGTTCGGTAGTTGTAAAAAAATTTGCTGAAAAAGAAAGATGGTGCTGTCGATCTCTCGAGGAACATCGTGACTTTTTGCACCATCGATTCATCGAAAGTCAAACATCTCAGGGACGAGCCTGTGGGAACGGTCGGCATAAACACGTTTTCCGCGTTGGTTTCTCTCTTTATATTGGAAATTTGTTATAACTCTAGTCAATTAGAAACGAAAATTAAAATTGCTATAAAAGGTGCCTTTTATAGGACAAGTTAGGAATTTGGGACATTTAGAGAATTTAGGGTTTTGGGAATTTGGGACATTTAGAGAATTTGGGACAATTAGAGAATTTAGGGTTTTGGGACACAAATTTCTCAAATACTAAAATTTTTAATTTCGCAAATCCCTAACTTCTTCAAATCTCTAAATACTGAAAATGCCCCAAATTCCCTAAATCCCCAAAACCTCTCCAACTTCTCGAGCATTAAAATCTCGCCAATTGGCAAACATAGCGAAAAATATAAAAATTTCAAAATGACCTTGCATCGAATAATAAGCTACGTATACATGGTAGTTGAAAGACGTCAGTTCGAATATTCTACCTTTCGTTTTTTCGCATAATTAATACACAAGGTTGACCTACGCATACGAAAACAAGTTACGCACGAAACGGTGCCAATTTGGAATTCCCAAACACATCTCTTTAACTGAGAATCCACCAGATGATTCATTTTCCCAGAACCTTACCAGGAAACAATTTTGTAATTATAACACGGTCATGGTCGAAGAAGTTTTGCGAAGAACAAATAATACGTTTTCTGTGTTTTTATGTGTAATTCCGAAGAAAATACTGGGAAATATTATATATATGGAAGACGTTTGACGTCAATGGTGTGGACAGTAAGAAGTATGTTTTGCATTCCTGAAGCGTCAAACAGAAATATGGATGTGCTGTATTCGATATGCATATGAGGATACTTTCTATAGACATATGGACCGTTTATTCTGAAAGTGATATTGAGATGTTCAATCTTCAAATTGAGATATTTATGAGTTTGTAGTTAAGTTAGTAATTTTATGAGTTTATATCTCGAAGCTAAGAGTCTTAACAAATTTGATAATTTTGCAATCTTTTATATTAAGAAATAGAGCAATTCAGAAATTTGCTAAGTTTTGAATAAAAATTTGAACAGAAAATCTAGAAACTGCAATTTTTCAAAATCTTCCAAATGTTCAAAATCAGTTAATCCTTTCATATTTACTCTTACAACTGAAGACAATTATCAAAAATCTAATTATATTTATTTTTTACTATATTTAGAACTAGAAACAAGTGGTAGATTTTTGCAGATAAACTTGAATTTATTAAGACAAAAAGTGAACTAGCTTGTAAACTCCTTACCGGATCAAGGAAGCATCAAATCAAATCGGCTATTTCTAACAAAACCAAGCTGCTCTCGGAAAAGAGAAAGAGAGAGAAAAGAGGAAGACAGTACGAGCGGAAGGGAAAAGGCAAGGCGAGAGTCAAGGCACGAGCTGCCGCATGGACAATGCCACCATGGGGCTATGGGAACCCGTGGTGTGAAGGCATGTGTTGTTTTCTCGAGGCCGTTGGAGGACGTGTCGCGGCTCGCATCGTCGATTTGCCTGGCAAAAGGAAACCACCATGGTGGACAGGATGCGTGACCAACCGGATTCCCGACGATGCGTGCACGCACGCTTGGAATTTCAGCCTCTAGACTAGCGACCGACTATGAATCCACTTTAAGAACCTCGGCGATATACGAGAAAGCGCGGCGATCCCGTCCCTCTTACGACGCTCCGCGGGGAGACGAGGACGGCGAGAATTTCGTCGACGCGACATTTTCGAGCGACGCGGCGATATTTTCTCGCGCTTTCTTTCTCCGAGTAACTCTTCGCGCGATTACGCGGCCCGATACCGGGGCCGATTTCGCGATTCGACTCGAAAAATTTGATCGAGAACGAAAATATATTTTGATCGCGTTTCGAGGGCCGAATCGCGAAATCGGCCGCTGTGCCGCGACGCGTGATCGCGCGAGGAACACTTCGGAGAGGAAACCGCGAGAAAATATCGTTTCTTCGCTTCGAAAGGCCGCGTCGACGAAATCGGTACCGTCTTTTCTCGAGGGAGCAGCTTTTTGGTTTTGACGGACGGCGAAAAGTTGTAACAAATCTTTTAATCGTTCGAGCTGACGTGTACTTTGATTCGTACAATCTCGGTTCTAATCCTTTGAGACCCTCGTGACGAGATTATCAGCTTTCTAGACCGCGGTCGCCTTTGATATTGAAGCGCGATAAGGTCTTTTCAACTTGCTCTTTTTATTGGCTCGCTTAACGAGCTAGATTTCGGTGCTGCTCGAGGTTCATTTGAATTGATGGGATCTCTGGCACTGGATTATGAACACCGCTGGAATTTCTGGGGATTTTTCGATCTTATGCTTCTGGTGCATTTTAGAAAATTTTTACCAGTTTACATCAGTCTTTGTCTTTATCAACGCGTAACAGTATATGGCCAAAAAATGGCACACATAGCTGTTTCACGGCAATCATATTTAATCTTACTTCGTAACGTCTTTTCAAATTTATCCCGTAACTCTGTAATAATAAGAAAAAAGAAAGAAGTTTCGTGTTTTAAACACACGTTACATATATGTAATGTTATTATTATTTTAATAAGATAATCAGATCGAAATTTTAAAGGCGCATCGGTCTTCCCGAACCAATTCGAAACGGCTCTTGAAAACCGATTAAAAACCGGGTCGAGGAAAATTGACAATTTTGCCGAGCGTATTTCGGGGTAAAATGAAATCGTTGTTGAAGTTTATGCTTATGAGAGAGAGCAATAATGGTTAATAAATCATTCGGTGCTCGTATAGGCTATAAGGTTTCACATTGTAATACCGTTGGATTTCTGCAAGGTATACATATTAATTTACCGAAGATTTTATCGATTCCTTTAATCGATCGCGGTGCATTTAAAGCGTCATGCAGCTCCATCATTACGCACACGAAATGATTGTCAATTAACGGACGGAGCGGAGCGAATAATTTTATAGCTGTTCGTCAGCAAAAATACAAAAGATGAATCGTGTGTCTGCGTACAACATTGTAACTGCACATTTTCACTTCCTGCACGAAATTCATCGTCAAAATCGTTTATTAATTTTAGGACCTCCTGGTTCTTGACAATTTTCAAAATTTTCAAATTAATATGTATTTTTTATATACACATGTGTATATTTTGTACAGTTTCTTTCACACATGCAGGATATATATCATATGCGTATATTTTATATAATGTGTCATATGTTTTTCATATGTACCATATCTGTATACATATAATGTTCTGCACGTGTAAGACATATGTAACACGTGTGTATTTTATACAATATATTTTATATACGTTTGTATGCTTCACGAAAACAGTCCACCATCAATTTAAAAGTACGTGATGCACATTTAAATGGACAAAAAATGATTTAATCTCGTTACATTTCATTTCGCATAACACACATGTAGTCAGGAAGCCTGTATGTAATCGATGCAACATCGTGCAAAATTCGCAGCCGTGTATGGGGAACGAATTTTTGCACGACGCGACGAACATAATTAAATGGACGGTGTCCGAGTAATTGCGAAAAGTTATTTACTAAAATGACTATTCAATAAGTTGCATTCGTTAAATTGGTTATTCATTGGTGCGTTTAATCTTTTGATGTGCACGTCGTGTCGCGTTAAAGGAGTGTGTACCTTAAACGCAAGCAAAGTATCTTTATTTAAATTTTTAAGAAAGTTAATAACGACATAATGCGGTGTTATTACTACGTAATACGCTCGGAAAGTTGCATATTATCTTCTGGTGTGATCTACCTTGTTCCTGGATCATCGAACACAGCTGGATGCTCTTCCGCTTGAATTTATGTAACCTAAATAATTTCGGTCTGACGCTCATATTCCTTAAATGTCCGTATTTATTTCTTCATTCCATTGCTTTTTATCGTTTTATGTTAGTAGAATTTTATTCTGTTGACTCGATGATGATGAGATTTAATTATACTATTTTAACATAAGAGGTCCCTCGAAACAGTTTAAAAGTTTACAGAATCAACTAGAAAATATAACTACTCAACCATATTTTTATTTATTTGAAATTATCGACTTTGTGCGCATGCGTGCAGTAGTAGCTTCGCGCGCATGCGCGCAACAGAGATGTATATTATATTATATTACAAAAGCGTTAAAAATGTAATATAGAGTTACACAGCAGCAATATAGAGTTTACAAGGTACCTAAAATTGACTTCCTAAAGCAAAATAAGTAAATTTAACTAAACCCTTGGAATTTTCGATCGTACATCACAAGATTCCATATTTGTAAGTTGACGCAGTTGGAAGCGGCCCTGTACAGTTGTGTTTTGCCTTATTCAGTCTCTCGTGATCACAGCGCAATTGCAACGTATGATTTACGATGCTCCGGCGAACCGTCGTAAGAGAACGGACAATTGCTCGATCTCGCCCAATTTGCCAGAGAAAATGCAAGGTCTCCACCGGCATTTGCATACATTGTATATGCTTATGGCGGCCCGCATCGTATAATAATCCTTCCTTTTTAAATTCTGTACGATGTTTGAAGAAGAATCTTAAACGTGCTAATTTCGAGTTGCACGGATAAGTCGGTCATCAAATTACTCTTCCGTTGGATTTTTCGTTATGGGACTTTGAGACTGTTTTGTTGCATAAATTAATGGGGTAATATAGCTGATGCTTATTACTGATCGTCTGTGTGAAGTATTATGTGGATTAAATGGATATGATCTTTGGGTACATAGATTACTTAGTCATATTTAATAGGAGGTTTTAACCGCAGGTTTGATATTTTTATACCTTGCAATTCATAAATTTGCAGACACCTATATTTACAGATTACAGAACATCTGAAATATTTATGGATTTTGAAATCCATAATTTCAAGATTCGATACATCTGTTTGCAAATTTGCAAATTTTAAATTCTCTAAATCCTCACATCTCCAAAATTCCTAATTTCCATATCGAATTCCCAATATTCCCGATATATCGAGAATTCCAGAAGTCCACGCTCGAGGAACAAGTATTCCCCTCGCTAGCAACCCACTCGTTCAACACCGTATATTCTTTTCTTGCCACAACCGCGACCACTATTTCCTTTTTTCTCTGCTTCTCCTTTAAGCTTCGTTATCGACGATGATTGCGGCCAACTGCAAACAAGCAACGCTCGATCGAGGCGACAAATTTAGCAAGAATGTTGCTTGAAACTCAGGATGTCGGTAAAATGGATACACGTTGAAACATTCATGGAACGTTGTTACGGTTGGTGGAAATTGCGGGGATCGTTAACTTGACGTCGCATAATGGTTGTTTGATGTTCCCTTCATTTGCTGGACGAGTATTGCTTGTTATAATCATTCCCGCTTTTATTGTTCCATAATTTAAATCTTTCTCTAGTTCTCGATCTTTAATCTGCTTTATGTCTTGTACGAGACTTCTACAGGACGGGTAGCTTCGTATGTGTAGCTTTATGTGTACTCCGTATGTGTAACTTTATACAGATGTGGAGATACATTTGCTTCTTAATTTTGGATGATTTTTGCTAAAGTTCATTAACCTACACACTTGCTAATAAATAATAAATTTTCACGAAAAATTCGTACGTGTGGTGAATTGTATAAATTAACGTTTCATCCCCTTGATATTTGAAATCCGTAACACCGAGGGGCTGTGAAGCAGTTAACCTCTGCAATCGTCGAGGGATTCGCACCTTTCGTGCCGGCTGCTGTTAAACGATCGTTGTGCCGGGCACAAGGGCAGCACACGAGCAGCACACGAGCAGCACACTTCCCTAAGCACGCACCTTTCGATTCTCGGTCCCGCATCCATCTCGATATCGTCGAGAAAAGAGGCCGACGGAGGCAAACGAGCTCGAGAAGAATGGTTCGATTCAGGGTGGCTACACGAGGGCTTTTCTGCCCTCGCCACGGGGTGGATCGACGAGGGGGAAGGGCAGACCCTTCGAGTGCAGCCTCTTCGAAAAGACGGGAAGACTCGGATCGAGCTGTTCCCACGAGCAGAGACACCACCTGTGCGTTCGGACGAGGCACAACAGAGCAGAGGGGACGTGTCATGATTTTCGAGCCTAATTTCCGAGATTGGCCAGCCATGAAACCAACGACGCGTCCGTGGTGTTAACGCCCGGCTTACTGTGTGACGGATTTCTTATTTCTGCCGGACGTTCTGACGATTTGTTCCTTCGTTTCTCTAGCTTTATGTAACATAATATTAAGTCTATCATACAATTATATTCTACTAAAAAGAAATATTAAGATATCCAAGCGGTACTATGATAAGTACCAAAATCCGGTTTGATGTATGCAAAATATCAAAAATCTTGAGAAAATCATGCTCATCCGAAACCTGCCTCGAAAAAAAAGTACGTGACCGATAAAGTAACGATGTTAATTAAATTCCCACACGTTTCCCGATCGTTGCTCGAGCATCGATCTCGCAACACGCTCTAACCGTCAATCGATCGATTAATTAATTGCAAATTGGCCGAGGCTGCGATAAAGTTTCATGCGAAGCTCGGACCGTTCGCACACGAAACAAGTTGTCCTTCGCCCCTCTCGAGTGCCGTTTCTCCGACTCTCATAGAGCGGTTGCCATTCAGGTTTTTCCTCTTTCCCGATCAGCGAGCTTTAAGGATTCGATACACCTTTCCGTCGTTCGTCAAAACCAAAAAGCTGCTCCCTCGAGAAAAGACGGCACCTATTTCGTCGACGTGGCCTTTCGAAGCGAAGAAACGATATTTTCTCGCGGTTTCCTCTCCGCAGTGTTCCTCGCGCGATCACGCGCCGCGGCGCAGCGGGCGATTTCGCGATTCGGCCCTCGAAACGCGATCAAAATATATTTTCGTTCTCGATCAAATTTTTCGAGTCGAATCGCGAAATCGGCCCCGGTATCGGGCCGCGTAATCGTGCGAAGAATTACTCGGAGAAAGAAAGCGCGAGAAAATATCGCCTCGTCGCTCGAAAATGTCGCGTCGACGAAATTCTCGCCGTCCTCGTCTCCCCGCTGCGGAGCGTTGCAAGAGGGACAGGGATCGCCGCACTTTCTCGTATATCGCCGCGCGAGGCTTTCAAAGCCGATTCAAGAGTTGGTTGATCGCCTCTCTGGAGTCTTAAACGAGCGGCGGCTAATTAACAACCGCTACCGGTTAACGTTCCTCGAGGACCATTTCAGCCGCAGGCGTCTCTACACCGAACGATATTTCTCTATTCTCGAACTGCGGACGGCGCCGCCATATTTTCTTTCGTCTTTTTTTACTGCTCGAACACGTCGGCTTCCCTTTCTGGGATCCCCTTATCCGTTAGCGTTTAATTATACCCCGTTTCTTCGTTTTTTTTTTTCTTCTTTCGTTTCCACATTAAAGCAGCATCCACGAGATGCGAGACTTAGTTTTCTTCGGGTTTAAAATCTTGTTGAAGGACTTTTTTTAATTGGGAGGGGTTTTTAGTGCTCTTGAAGCTGCGGTTAATTTAAGTACACGGAATTTTATTTTATTTTAATGGTTCCTGGTGGCAGTCGGACTTTGGGGAATATAAGTATTTTGTCGTTCATTTTAGGAAATTTTGAATTGCAGTTTTTTCATTTATGATTTTGAACATTTTTCGATTTGCAGTTTTAGAGGATTTTCAGTTAACCTTTGATGCATTTGTACATTTTCATATAACTACAACTAGTATAAACAGTATACAGTATAACATAACTAAACTATAAATATACTACAAATACTGCAAATACCACAAATATACTATACTATAAAATATGCTACGCTATAACTATACCCTATTCTCTAAACTAAAATAAAAATAGCATATAAGAAAAGCAAACTCGTCACACAAGGAAGTAACAGAATGTTTTGAAGCGTGAAAGGTCAGGGCACGTAGAGGCGCATGTCCGGCACTGGTGAAGGTGATCGTTGAAGAAACAGTTACAAATAAAATTCGAACACTGCCCAGCAGGGGACCGTTGTACGAGTAACCTTTCAGTCAGCATCGACGTTAATTCGAATTGGTGTACGCGAAGCAGGTGGCTCCTGGAACCGGGTCCAAGCAAAGGGATGAGACACGATTACCAAGAAATAACGGTACGCGTCTCTGATCAACGAAAAATGCGAACCGTCAAAATTGCAGCCCTCCCTGACCTCTTGGATATCCTCTTTCACGTATTACTGACGTGTGAAATTTTATAATTATACCACTTCGTAAATTCTCTACTTTTAAAGCCGTTATACTTTCCGGTTCGTTATATGAAAAATTTGCAAATATACGGATACTCTCATTACTGTATTTTTTTTTATTCTTCAATTATAGAATATTTTAACTTGTCTATTTAACTTGAAGATATTTTTCAATTTTGAGTTTCGAAATTTTTGATATATTTCAAATTTTGAAATTCTCAATTCCCCATATTCCTAATGAAGAAATGTTCAATTCCCTATATTCCAAATGTTGAAATTCTCAATTCCCCATATCCCAAATTTTGACATTTTCAATTCTCTATGTTCCAAATTTTGAAACTTTCAGCTCCTCATATTTTAAATTAAAAAAATTTTCCTTCACTAATTTTGAAATTTGAAAATTTTCAATTCTCTATATTCCAAATTTTGAAACTTTCAACCCCTCATATTTTAAATTAAAAAAATTTTCAATCTCCTAAATTTTTAATTCCCCAAATTCCAAGTTGCAAATTTTGGAAGTATCAATTCCCAAATCTGAAATTCTCAATTTCCCAAATCGTCAGATCCACAAATGCGGTATACGAGAATCGGGAGCAGACAATTATCTGTCCCCTTTCCTCTCCTTAACAGCAGCTGTAATTCTTCGGCTAAACAGGTCACGCGGACGTTTTGATGTTTATCGAACGAAGGGCCTCGCGTGATGCAGCTTCCGATTGAATGAGACCTCCGCAGATATACACGGTGTTGAATTCTTTTACCTTATTTTTTAACAAAACTTTATCAACATTCTATTCATAAAAATTAGATAATGATATCTACATAGGAAATGATAGAAACGATAATACCGTGAAATAATAAGAATCGCAAAGTAGTAATTTAGTAAAAAAAACAGGACCGTGCAACAAAACATTCATTGTCTGACCCGCCATCAGAAGGTTAATGCACCGAGCAATCACTGTTATCAGATCGATATTTCAGATCCATTTGCGTTAGGAATAATATAATCGGCCATTAAATCTGCCTCACCTTCTGTACGAGTCATGAAGAGTTTTAATCGGCATTGCATTAACGTCATCATCGCGTAGCGACACCTGTGAGCGCGAAGTTAATAATAAAAAATAAAAATGGGCCTTCACGCGTCTTTAATGGATGTTTATCTCCCGATCGAACCATCTCAAAATTCTTTTTATGTACATCCTATCGAGTCGGTCGTGTGAATAAATATTAATCCGACCGTGAAAGAATTAAATCGTGAAATCTCACGGAGATGGATCTCCGACGGTGAAGGTTGAACATGTCACAGCCGGGCTATTTTAATTTGTAACAGATATCCACCGATCTGTCACGGCTATTCTATTTTTGTTGAGAATGCAACTTGACTGGTTGTTTAATAATGTAATAAATATTTTCGCCGTTATTGTGGACTTTCGAAAATTTGCGAATACGACGATTTGGGAATTTGGAAATTAGGGAAACTTGAAATTTGGAAATTTGGAAATAAGATTTTGAAATCTAAGGATTCTTCGACCTGGGGATTTCTGAATTTGGGAATTTTTGGATTAGGGGCTTTTTTGGGGAATTTATGATTCTGATGTTTTGTGTAGTGATTTAGAAAATTCAGATCTGTCAAGGTTATAACAGAATTTTAGCAAATTTTCTGAATTCCCGAAATTTCTAACATTCCCCATTTACACCAAGTAACTATGGTTACCATATTTACCACATTCACCCCAAGGATGCCAGATTTGCCGTTGAATGTACGGTTACGTAAGGCTTAATCGGCCTCACCTCTCAATCTGGCCACCGGGTGAAAGTCAACGGGGCTCGAACAAGTGAATTCGTCGTCGTCGAAATCGAATGGACGGCCTTTGATAATTAATTCGAGATACGCACGTCATCCCACGGAAGTGGACCGGTTCGATGGATGAAAAATTCTCTGTTCGATCAACATCCGACCGCTTTGAACAACTTTGAAGAATGCTTCGTTTCGATTCTCGGCATAAAATCTGCTACGAACTTGCTACTTCTATCCAATTATGTTAATGATCAGAATTCTACTTTGTTACAAATTAGCATTTCAGGTCCTCATTCGTTGCACACATTTACCGGACAAATGCGTCCGGATTATCCAGCTGCCATGATAGCAAGTTCTACGAGAAATCTGGTAATTTTCGAAGGCCTTTAAAGATAAAGTTTATGAGCGTTAATGTCTATTTAAAAAAAAGAACAATTGACATTTGCTTACAAACAGTGATCAGGAAAACATGTTTTACCATTTTAATGGGTAAAATCCAATATGGCGTCGCAGTCAAATAAAAAGGTGTTCAAGTTAACCTAACTTCTTAAATAAAAAAATATTAAATAGTAGAAAAGAGTCGATAGTTTTGTTTTATTCTCTGTAAAGTCGTCGAAGAGTTAATCAGTAGTTATATTTTTCCATGCTCACCTATCCTTATTTTGTCTCCTTCAGATAATAATTTCTGACGGGAAAACGAAGATTTTCAAGGATCCGTGTAACAACGAGCGTTGGACTAATCAGAGGCCCATGAAAAGGTGAACGACGGGATATCATTAAAACCGGGACAATTGATTGTAGTGATTTAACATGTAAAATGCGGGTAACGAAAATAATCACCAGGGAATAATCAATTTCCACGTCGCTGGCCAGGGATTCCGTTTATAACCGTTTTCATTTCGAAACGTGTTATTACCGACATTTTGCCCGTGCACGTATACTCCGTTCAGCTCCGATGATAATAAACACCGTGGCGATCATCTTTTTTATCCCGGGGAATTTTATTTCGTGTTTTATTGCCGGAATTCTTTTAACACCATGAGATACGCGTGACGAGAAGATTATGCTTCGCGCGCAAAAGAAATTAAGGGGAACAAGTGTTTTAATATTAGAACTGCAGATACCACTGGTGCTTGATATTCGTTTTAAAAGTCCACGGAATTTACGGTGGTGTATTTTTTTTTTTCGTAATTAAATTAATTCGATTCTGGTTCTGGAGATGCGGGTTTGATGAAAATTACGCAAATTCGAGAGGTCGAATTATATTTGTAATGAATTTAAGTAAACCTGAAAAATTTATTAGTACGACATTTTTGGGTTTATTAATTATTCCACTATGTATTATAAATAGTCTTGTATTTATGTGCAATTTGTGTTATTTTTTTTATATACACTATCACTGATGAACAAGGTCAAAGATGTCATACCATGTTAAAAAAGAAACTTAAAATATAGAAATTTCAGAACGTTGCAAAAATTCAAGAAATTGATTAAAATTTCTCTTGATTGAATGAGTAAAACACGAAAGTGTTTAGTAGAATCGATTCCTCCGGATAAGAAGGAAGCAGGTATTAATTTAGGGCAACACGAAACTTAATTTCCTGACTGACGACCTCACGTTAGCCATCTGCATCAAACTTCTACCGGTAGCTCAAATCTGTGATGTTATCGATTACCATTTTGCACTCAGGTGCCAACTGGCTTGGCTTTTAAGGGTTCGTGTTACCAACTTTTCCCGTTTCGCACGAAATTTCTTCACTCGTGTACTAACATCATTTTACACTCGCGTAAACTGCGGTGTAAACACGGATACGAAACGAGAGAATATTTGCGATCTTATAGGATTCTTGTTGTACGTGTTAACTTCACAAATTTCACATCTACGTTTTTGAAATGTTAAAACTTCAAAATTTCCGAATTTCAATAATGCCAAATTTCGAAAATTCTCAAACTTACCAAATATCGAAAATTTGGAAAATTCTCAAATTTCCAAATCACCAATATCATGGAAAGAGTGATAAGTGAAAAAACTCCGCCACCCAATTAAAAGCAAATTAAATGAGAAAATTAATTCCCCCGATCCCCTATTATCGTGGAGCGTTGCTCAGCACGTCGTCCGAAGAAATTGGCAGTGATTCATCCAGCGTGAATACGAAGGGTGAGGAAGTTCGGGCAAGACACGGTGTCCCGTAAAAGAAAGGGGATCCACGAAGGGAAAAAGGAGGAAGCAAGGGATATTTGGTGGCGTAGTCGTCTGCAGGGTGCCGATCGAGATGCGGCGAACAATATGGCCCGTGCTCGGTACAATAGCGTCGTATTATGTGCACAACAAGCGGCAATGGGGCCACCGGTAAGGTTACATTGCCGGCCAGGTTGGCTATTCTGCCATACACAAAGAGGACTCACGGCTCGATGCACAATGCGATCGGGACCAGAGTAAACCACGACGCCTCTATGTTCCCACATCAAGACACTCTCCTGTACACGTGTGGATATGTGTACACGGATACGGCGACACGAAAGTTTTATTATTTTCTTAGGATCTCGATTGATCATTGGTCCAACTTTTAGGACACTTACTGAATTTTGAACAGAAATACATTTGAACAGGGTGGTTGACGTCTTGGTCCGCGTGATTTTGTATTGCGACTTGTGACTTGGTAATTTTGTTATTAAATTAGGGAGAATGGTTCTGATGTGTGAATACGTCTGGATGCAGTGATTCTTCATTGAGTTTTGACTTCCCAAAATGTAAAGTTTTGAAACTTTCTGATTCCCACATATTATAATTCATTAACAGCGACCCTGGTAGTTTTTAGTATCTATTCGTACATCTGACATTAACTGAAAGATACTGTTAATTAAGAAATGTAATCGCGATGAAATTCCAGCATGCACGACTCCCGAATCACAAAGAGGTCTGATCACCGAAGCATGAACGTGTGCCCACGATGCATATACGATGATGCAGAGTGCACACGCAGAGAAGTTGCAACGCGTGTTCGTTGCATATGGTGGGGACACGAACGGCTTCCAGGCCTGAGAATCTTCCCACGTTTCTCGTAGCACGAGCCACAACACTGTCGGCTGCAATCTTCGCTTCCTGTGGTTAAACATTAATTTAACATCTTCACCATTTTTTAAGTTTTTCAACTTTTCAAATCTCTCGATCTTGAATTTTCCCAATACGTATGCTAGCATAGTAGCTAATATTAATATGAATATTACTACTCCTATATTTTTGTTTAATATAAGTACATTTAATTATGTCTGGAACATAACTATTAATGGTAACAATAATAGAAAAGTTGATAATATAAACCTGAGTGTGAATTTACAAAGTGCGAGATTTCTGCAACCGCGTGGCTCTAACCGAGGTTAGGTCCCGATTGATCAGGTCGATACTCGAAACAGACACCAGACGTGCGGACACCGCGCCATAAATTATAATAGTGTTCTTTATATCGTGGTATTGGTGTCTTTTCTATTTGAAGGTGTTATTCTACCAAGGCTAATAAAGTGACAATCATATGTTTGTGTGCTTCTCAAAGAAGATGCTTGGAATGATCCCGCGGTTATGCCCCCATACGTACATATACAAAGCAGGAATTCGGTGTTCTGCGCCGAAGAGAATCCGGCGTTGAACCTTTCCGGGGGTTCGCGTGACGAGGACAACCTTTGCAAAGCAGCCAACAGAAAGAGACCTGGCGAGGCTACAACTGTTCGTGAAATCGACGATGAACAGGGATTCGAGGAACAGTGCGGAAGCGTTTCGTACACCGGCACGTTCCGAATTAGCTCAACTGCCTTCTTCCACATTCTCTGCCGTGATTCTGTGTCCCGGTTTCATTGTCTCGGTCCAACGAACACAACCGACACAGACGTTTTCTTTTCTCTTTTCTTTCGTAAACATGCTTCGGTGCCGTCGTCTGCCCACTGGCTGCGTTCGACGATATTGATTGCCCTTCTTCAGGTAACTTTCTTCGATTCTCTCTGCGCAATCTCGCGTGCATGCGACGTGCTATCTTCCTCCTGCACTTTTATCGCACCGTTTTTTCGATGCCTTCGTACGTGTTCGTATGTGGATGTTCAATTGTGCACGTACTTGACTATGATTTAGAATATGTATTTCATTCATATGTATGCATTCGTTTATACGTAGTATACATTGATTCATATACATATTGATTTTTATACATATGTAGGTATTGATTTATACATACATATGCATTAGATATGCACTGATTTATATACATATATAACTACACATTGATTTATAAACGTATATATATTATTATAGAAATAAACACATATGATACAGGAACTTTAAAATGAGAATTATAATACTGAAACCGCCAACAATGTTTAAAACCAGCATCCATAATTTTTCACATAATTTTATAAAAATTATTTTTTGCAAAAAAATGACCCAAGCACTTTTGACGATTTTTTTCATCTGTCATCGTTTATACAACTACAGCGCGATTACGATCGTCCGCTGGATGAAAGGGTTAAACGTTCCCGACGCGATAAAGCGTGATTTTTTAGCAGGACGACCGGTACGTTCGCAGCGCTGAAAACGAGGCATTAGCATCGGCGGAGACCGGTAGGATAATTATACTGATTGGTCGTCCGAGCCGGATGCGTTCGCTCGCTTGCACTCGCGAGCGTGTGCTCGCTAACTTGAGCGAAACGAGCGTTATCCGTGCGATGCCACGCTGCTATCGCACCAACACACCCTGCGTTATTATTAATCGCGTTAACGACCCTGCGCTGTTCTCTGATTCTTTTATGTCACTTTTCAACATCCAAATTTCTACGTCTTTAATTTGAGAGATTTAAACTTGTCCGATTGTCGATACGAATCTACAGTAGTTTTATTCTATTCTACATACAGCCTATTCTACTTTACCGTGCGGGAAAGAGATACGCGAAGCGCGTGCGCATTAGACAAGCGCCAGATTCTTCTATTTTTTCCGAATGTCACAATTAATGGAATAAAATTTTTGTAAACATGAAATATTATGAGTTATAGTAAATATTATTTTTATTAGTCTTGCAGAAAATTTAGTAAATGGAATTTTTATTCTGACATTTAATTTTTATATTTTAATTTATAATTATGTAGAAAATTGCTAAAAAATGATATTGTTTCTATCTCTTCTTAAAAATAGTTTTTAGAAAATTTGTAGAATTGATTAATGAACGTAGGTGTTTTCTATTAGTTATATCGTGCACATGTATCGAATGAAACTGTCGCAACTTATTCATTTGCTATTTTAAGATATAAATTCGTGTAAAGTCTTACTCATTTGATATCTAAAGATTGAGGTCATTCTCATTCCATTGTGTATCAATCATATGCAACGCAATCATTAATTCACAAATCTACTCGCTATAGTTTAACCTGAAGGTTAAGGTAGTTTTTATTTTGAGTAATTGCAGGACTGTAATTTAAGTTCACTATTTAAAATAATTTAATTATGTACCTCGTTAGCTATTTTTAATTCTTCAGTTTAATAATTGATTGACAATTTTTAATTTTTAATCATTTGATTGATTAATATTCAGACTATTTTTATTAGTTTTTATCAGTTAATTGGAGTGCTATAATTTAATGGGCTATTTTAGATAGTTTATCCTCTTCAAATTTCGGATACTTTAATAAAGCAATTAATCTCAAAATCATCGACATGACAACATAGTAACTAGATGATATAATCTCGATCTCGCGTTATAATGTTTTAACAGAGAAACCAATTATCCCGTAATTGGTTCAATAATATCGTAACGACGTATTCACGTGATAAAGAAATCGAAGAAGGTTACATTATAATGTCGCTGTCTTTAAAATTGATGACACAAAAATACCACGATATGCCCCACTTGTGGCGTATTAATTTCGATTTTTCATTTGAACGTAAATTACTACATGAACTTTTTATTGAAGCTTTCGATATAAAATGGTTAACTCTCATACATGGAAAGTCTGATAAAATTCAATGATACGAAACTACCGCAAAATAGCACTTGCATATTAATTCGACGCTTCAGGGCTGATTAAAATTGCTATGTACACTTGATACTCTCCATACAAAGTGACCGGATCTTAATTAAAGCAATCACTCAATTTATAAGATGAAATTAGTTCATTAAGCGTTTTGTTGTTTCATCCTCTTGTCATATTGCCGTTCACATTCCCTTTTGCCATTAATTCCATTTATTAAATTCCCCGCTTGATTTTCCCAGATTCACAAAAGTTTAAATCTAACTTTTAATTTGAAATAATTTTTAAATTACTTCTATAAAAATTTCCTGTGAAAGTCCACGTTTTGTTAGATTGCACAGATAGTACGAAGGTGCACGATGTTTGTCGTACGAGATCGCCGAAAAAAGCTCGTGATCGCGCGGATCTCGCTTTATGGCCGAATAACGCGAATTCGTGCCGGTAATATTAATCGGTCAATCGGTGGCGATCATCGATGCGCCGGCATTAATAATAAATGGATGACACATCAGTATGCACGCTGACGAAATTATTTCAACGTAACCGAGGAGGCCGGCACAATGCCAAAACGAACGCGAAAATATATTGTGGCGGCTCCGGCACAATTGTATCGAAGTAGCTAAGCGTCTCATAGATAATAGAGTGCGAGATAGAGAGCCGATGCGAGACGTACATGTTCGATTATCGTTCCACGAGAACGCGATCGCGTTTCGCCAACTGTGCTCTACACGTTCGTCTGTGTTTGTGACTATAAACGTTACTGTTCATCAGAGATTATAGAACATTTCGGTGACATCTTTTTCTACCTGTTGTTTGTTGTTCGCGGTCGGAGCTGCTGCTCGGAGAACACGGAGACCAGGTAAAAATATCGTTTCGAATATGTTACACTTTCGTAACGGTGCGTTTAATTGAAATAAAAAATGGAAAGAATTGGTTTCGATTGGTGATGTTTGTGGAGATGTGGTTAATTGCACTGGTTATTTATTCTTTATCGTGATTTTGTGATAGTCGTTTTTTATTTTATACTTTTGTAGTTTGTTATATGTGCATTGATTAATTTATTTATTTAGGAGAAAACTGTTATTTTTTTGTTATGAATATTCTTGATTCAGTTGATTATGAGAATATAATTGTTTTCTTAAGTTTTCTTAAACTTAAACAATTAACCAGCAAAACCTAGACAAGCTACCAACAATAAATAACCTAAAGAAACAATCAATAATAAATAACCTAAACAAGCAACCAGCAATAAATAACTTAAAACCCAAACACGTGTAAAAGTATAATTACATAAAAAAATATTCTGAAAGACAGTGCATGCAAAATACCCGAAAGACTATTTCGGTAAAAATTCGAATGAAGCCCATAACGAGAGATCCCGAAATTTCGCTGGCAAAAGTTGAATATCGATGTCGGAAAGAGAGACATAAAATGGAGAGTGAGCCGCCTGGGAGGACAATTATAACGCCATCTAAATAAATTCCACACGGTAGTCTCATCGATGGTATCGGTTGCTATCGGAAGGCCATAATCAACGTCGGCGAAAAAGGTTCGCGGTTCGATGGTATCGTGATGGCTGTTCCTTTAAAGAGACATCAGATGGTGGTTTGTAGTCGAACAATCCGGAGATTTCTCGGCAACACGTTTGCCCCTAGGCGCGCCACTACGATCGCCGATCGTAAAGGAGAAGCCGATCGGTAGTTAAGGGCGTTCATATACCGAAACGATCGAATTCTTTAATGAAAGGGACACATCGTTGGCCAGGTCCGGCCAGTTTAGCCCCGGAGCATCGTAAATACTCGGCCCGGCCCACTGCGGACCCTTGTTTGCCCTATCTGCTTCCAAAAGGGCTAAACACCTCGTTAAGTCCCGCAAAGCGAAACCTGTCTGACGCGGGGATGCCTGGACCCCATTACGCTTAAGGGTTTAGTGGGCCGAATTTTCGGACTAACCAGAAAACCGGGACTCGAGCGCGGGAAAAGAGAACGACTACGGTTTCGTTCACATTTCGACAATTTCGAATCTGGACAATTTCGAATTCGGGGAGTTTCGAATATGGGAAATTTTGTATTTCGAATTTGGGGAATTTGGAATTTAACGAATTTGGGATCTGGGCAATTTGGGGGATTCGACACTTCAGTAATTTGGACTTTGGGGAATTTCGAATTTAACGAATTTAGGATCTGGGGAATTTGGGGGATTCGACATTTCAGTCATTTGGGCTTTGGGGAATTTCGAATTTAACGAATTTAGGGGATTCGAAATTTCAGTAATTTGGACTTTGGGGAATTTCGAATTTAACGAATTTGTGATCTGGGGAATTTGGGGGATTCGACATTCGAGTAATTTGAACTTTGAGGAATTTGGAATTTAACAAATCCGGAATCTGTGAGGAATTTGATATGTGGAGGATTTTGTATTTACAGAATTTGCCATTTGAAGGAACACAGGTGCTCAGAATTGCGTCGGTGAATTAACAAGTGTCCGATGGGATTCGATGCACAAGTCCCGGATTCCAATAAACCGGTCAAAGCGGACCCGGGGGTTCACTGGCGAAAGGTTGAGTGAAGAACTTGTTCCTTATCGCAAATTCGATGACGAGACTTTAAGACTGGGTTACACGTGCCCTTTAACTTCTTGTTTGGGGGCAAATTTCATTTTGGGACCAACTGCGAATAAATTATACACCTCTTACATTATATGTAAATTTCTGAATTCTCGAGTTACTAGATTTTCAAATTCGAGATTCAATATCTGAATTCGCAAGTTCTCCATTTATATAGATTCTGAATATTCTACAAATTTTCAAATTCTAATTAATTAAATTAGGGATAATTTAGTTAACGAAGTTCACAAGTTCTCAAACTGCTCAAATTTCCACTTCATCGAATTCTCAAACTTGCAAATATTTTATTAACTCAAATTTGTATGTATACACTCAAGTATACAAATTGTCAAGTTTTCATATTTTTGCTTCGGTTGAAATTAAAGTTGTAATTAAATATGGAAATAATCTAGGGATCTAAGAATACAGAAATCTCGATACATAGAAGCCTAATAACCCAGTGATCTAAAGATGGCGAGTGCCAAGACACTATAAAAACGTTCCATTGACCGACGTAATTATCTCGCAGCGAACACCCGCTCCGGGCAAGATATAAATTATAAAGTCTCGTATTTATCAACGGCCGTATCTGTTCGCGTCGATCGATAAGCTATTCGACGAGTTAATTATTGTCGACGCGGTCGAAGGAAAGTGTCCCATGCTACGACACGTAACGATGATATGAAAATTTTTTAATTAACTTCATCGGCGAAAGCGTTTTCGTGAAAGTCACGAAAAATTGCCCATTATTTTTCTCCGGTCGAATCAGTTTGCGTACAAGGATTCGACTTGTTTATTCGTTACACGGTTACAATTTTATTGCGACTTGTTTCTGACCGAACAATTATTTTCCGCGATAGTCCGTAAAAATCGTTTGCGAACGAGGGTGACGTTCGCGTGTGACACGCGCTCGTGTCACTACGGCCGTTCAATTATCAGATTCAGCACGCGGAAAAAATGCGTTTCACGAGTTTCTCTCGGGAGAATATGGAGACGACATGTTTTATTCATGCGATCTCAAAAATAACGATAGGCAATTTCGAACTTTTCACTCGAGCACACTAATAGTTGCAATAGTCAGTATTTAGTCACAATTGTGATTATTTAGTCACAATTACACTAATTAATTACACTTTAGTAGTGTAATTACACTACAAGTTTTGCACTTTTCAGTCAATGTTCAAGTATTACACTTTTGAGAATATGGAAACGGACATTTTTAATCTCCTCCACTATTTTGATGAGTCGTGACGCACGAGTGCGTCAGCTGTGTCCAATTTTGCTGAAATTTTTGATACGCTTCTATTTGGAGTTCAAATCCACTTTGCATAGTCAATGATTGCATAATACCAAATTGACATGATATCTTAACTTTGTCTGTTTTAATACTGTAGCTGTGATTAGTTCATTTGGACGCACCTGACAAATATAGTGCAAGGGATGCCAAATGTAGTCACAGTAGATTGTTATATTTATTTTTCATAATTGCAAGATGTTGGTTCGATTTGCAATTGGATAAGAGAATAAATTGTCAGTATATCTGTGTGAAAAAATGGTGTCTCCTAAAACCCCAGAAAACTATAATAATTTGATAAGAAAATTGATCCCCCAAATAGATGAAACGGTAATTAAAACGACGAGGAAAAAAAATAATTGTCATAAGATCAGCGAAGATCCGAAAACGCAGAAGAATCTCCCAAGCGAAGTGGTTAAAAGAGACGAAGCGGAAGAGAGTGTAACGCGCGCGTCTCGTCGCGTATTGCGCGGGTCGTCCTCGTGCTGGTCGCGCGTCATGGCGTGTGCTGGCCGCTTCTTTTTTCCCGTGTGTTCCCTTCGCCCCGCTCTATCTGTCCGCTACATCCGAAGGGAGTAGGCAGGGATAGTAGCCGCTTCGGCAGCGGGAGCAGCATCGCGATCCCCATTCTGGTTTCGTGCAGGTGTGCACGAAAAGGTCCTCTCCCGCGCGCCGACACCAGCGAAGGGGGCCCCCTGCGCCACTCGTTCGAGCACACGCACACACACACACGTACGGAACCTGTGCCGGGCCCGAACAGGCCCCCGATCTGTGGGAACTGTTCGGCCCGCGAGCTTCCCACGATACGCTCCGGCTGCTGGCTGGCTAAGCGGGGTTCACTCGTGCGTCTCCGTCCCCCTTCGTCCCCCGTCGTTCGCCGACACCCTTCTCGGTCGTCCCGGGCGGGGTAAGGGGTCCCCCTGGAAGGTATAAGTAGCCGGTCGGTCCCCACCAGGGACCAGAACCGTCGCATACACGGTGGCGAACGCAGTCTCGGCACTCCGAGTACCAAACGCTTCTAAATATCTTCGCGTCGTGTCCACTCGATTCCCTTGTGACTAGTGGCTAGTGTGGACCGTAAATCGTCCTCGTAATGGCACCGCAGACCAGTTACGCGCCTGTGGCCGGTATGGAATACGAAGAGCCGGTGTCCAGGACGTACCAGTACAGGAAGGTGATGAAGCCGATGCTGGAGCGGAAGAGGCGAGCGAGGATCAATCGCTGCCTCGACGAGCTCAAAGACCTAATGGTGACGGCTCTTCAGGCCGAGGGCGAGAACGTGGCCAAATTGGAGAAGGCCGATATCCTCGAATTGACTGTACGTCATCTGCACACCCTCAGAGCCGCGAGAAGACTCACCTTGACACCGGAGAACAGCTACGCGGACAGATTCAGAGAAGGATTCACGCAATGCGCGCAGGAAGTGTCCTCGTTTCTATCCACTCCTGTGGCCGCTGCCGTTCATCCCGCCGCCGGTGCACAGTTGATGAGACATCTTGGGGGATGCTTGAGAAGGCTCGAAGGACCGGCGGCAAATAATTCGTCCGGGAATCAGACGAAGGCTCCTGTTAGTCCTGCGACAAACGTGATGGTCAACGTACCGCAAAATGTTTACACGCCGCCGCAGAGTCCTGTCAGTGTCGCCAGCTCCTCGGGAGAGTCCACCGAGTCGAACGCTGTATGGAGACCTTGGTGATGAAGAGGACGTGTTTGTTCGAATATTTGGACGTACCATTCCTTCCTGGTGAAACGCTGATGATTTTCGGAGGGAAAACGACGAATCATTGTCTTCCATACGTTGAATAATTGTTGAGTCTCGAGAGAGGGACGACAGTTTGTAAACTCGCGTTGTTCTACTTTTCCTTTTTTCTCATTATTCTATGTAAATAATAGGTGATGAAGCTTTAAGTGACCGTCTGTGATAGGGTTCAATTCCGTACCTGAGATAACTATGTTCTCGTAATGTAAGATGATTATTATTATATAGATTATAACTTGTTATGTTTAAGAGACAGTTTTCCATTTTTTTTTTTTTAGACGTAAAGATACATTCGGTGTTTTTTGTTAAAACCGAGAGCGCGTCGTATTCAATAAACGAATTGTTTTAATACTAGTTGAATTTTTGTCATTTTGTTTTCCTGGTTTGTTTCCTTTCCATTTCCTGATCATTTGGTAAGAATTTATGTTATTGTTGGTTTTTCATATTTGGAATTAGTGACATGTTGATATTTGTGGAGGGAGGTTCAAGAAATTAGATGAATAGATTTTGCATTCTAGCTTATTCGGTAAATTTTTTATGGATTTTTTTAACAGTATATTTTTAAGTATATATAATTCTTTAAATAGAACATTTCACGAGTTGTGGATATTTTTAAAAGTCGACTGAAACAAAGTGAAAAATGTAATTATAAAGAATGAATGTTTTATATACATATCATAGTATAATAAAGATGTTGAAATTTTAATAATATTGGGGATTTAAAAATAGGAAGATGAATGAATTCTAGATTATAGTAATGTGGGAATATAGAAATTTAAGTATACAATGATCTAGGGAAATCGAAATCTAATAACTTAGGGATCTGGGGATATAGAAATCTGAAGATATAAAAATCTAAAAGTCTAGGGATTTGTAGATACAGAAATCTAATAATCTATTAATCTCTAGATATAGAAATCTAAAATTTAAAAATCTTGAGTTACAGATATCTAAAAATACAAAAATGAGGGAGTATACAAATCTAAAAATCTAACATTCTAAAGATAAAAATATCTAATAATCCATAAATCTAAAAACCTAAAAATCTAAAAATCTAAAAATCCATAAATCTGAAACGGGCCAAATCCACCAATGGAGACCTCCCCACCATAAAACCACGAGGCCAGCAATCTCGAAACGTTCAAACATTTCTCCCAGACAATCACGTCAGACCACGTTCGACGAAGTTTGCGCAAAATTTCTCGTACTCGATTGATAATTTGAAAGCATGCGCTTGCATTACGCGGCGTTAAATCGTTGTTCGTTCGCGCCCTAAATTGCCGGTCACCCGTTGCATCGTGATCGTTCGATCAAAAACCGTAATAACGCGCGCAGCTGTTTTTTCTGGCGAAGTAAAAGATCGGCGTCGTATGATTGCGCCACCTCGAATTTGCAAGCAATCATCAGAGGTTTATTCGTTAACGGCGATCGATCAAAAGCCTCTCCACAGACACTTTCGTACTTCCTTCTTCGTTTCTTTTTATTTCTTCATCGAGCTTTCCCGCAACAACGACGACGTTTTTTACGTAACTGGAACGTACCGGTACGTGCCACGGAAGTCGACATGACTACGCTTCTTTTTCTACACCGCTGTCGCTTTTTATCGCCGTCTCTCTCCGTGATCGATCATTTAACGCGACTCCGATCACGATCCTATCGGCGGAACATTAACCCCTCCGATTCGGTTCCCAGAAATTCTTTTACGCTTCGAGGTATATTTATTTTTTTTATGCTTGCAGGAAAATTTATTTCTTTTAAAAATTTACAAATCTGTCGCTACAAAAATCTACAAATCTAAAATTATAAAAATTAAAAAAAAAATAAACATATTTAAAAATTCAGAAATTTCTCACACTCGAAGAAGAGAAAAAAAAAAATCCCGCTCTCAATTATCAATCACCCGTGCTCGTAATAATTAATCATCTTAATTACTACAACGGTCTCCTACATTAAACCGGACATGCAAATCACCGTAACACTTGACGTGTAAAAATATCCGCTTGCACAATCGTAATTTTCATCTTGTAACATAATCCTCGACATTGATCTCGTTTAATTCTTGAAATTACGCATAAAATGATTGATTTCTGTTGCAGGTAGCGTGACTTCGATCACAGGATGCTGACAGCTGCCGTTCGCATAATTTAAATAGGTATGTGCCGAAAGAAAATTTGTCCGACGCGATAACGAGTCGCATTTAGGTTGTTTGGACTTTTATAAATAATTACGCTACGTGCTCCTTATACCATGTACACTTTATTAAATGCCTCTATTTAACCGCGATCGGCGATTAATGGCGTTACAAGCTGCGATTTCAACGACGTCGTTTCGCGAAAACGGTGTCCGCTAAAGGATGTCGTTTAAAAGTAGGATACCGAAAAGAACGACAAAAATATTGTACACACTTTCCATGTACATCAAACACATGTATGGAACTTTCAGTGTTCCAACCGATAACTCGAAAGTTATCCAACTTTCGATAACAATTGTTGAAAAGCAAAGAAACAGGTAGCTATCTTGAGTAACCTAAGAATCCGCATGAAAGTCGTCGATTTTCAAAAGTTTCGATATCTCGAGAAGCCCCCTAACCCAAAGATGCACGCCAAAAGTAATGAAATGATCGTAAAACTATCGGTGAAACCGTGCGCGAATAGTAATCCATCACGTCTAAACGCGGTAATATTTGCTCGCAGATGTTACAGACTGTCCGGGATGGACTTAATCGCGTACAATCATCGCGAGATCGCGAGCATGTCGAGCAGCGTCGACGACGAGGACGACGAGGTTGAGAAGATCCTGCCGTACATCAACATCGAGCAACGTATGTTGACGATCGAGCAGCTGGTGTCCGGTGGCGACAAGAGATGCAAAATGCCGTTCAGGAGTAGCCTATTCTCGAACGTGCCGCCTTACATCATGTTCCAGTCGTTCGACAGCAAAGGGCCGATACTGCCGTACGAAGTAACCAGACACCTGAAATGGCGTTTGAGCACGATCACACCGTTAATCGTACGTCGTACATTGATCAACTCAGGTTATCGGCTGATGAAGAAGTGTCAGGAGTGGGGAGGCACCTGGGGCAAGTACATGAAGTCGGTGTGCTTCAAGGAGCTGAAGGAGACGCAGAAGATCAATCACTTCCCGGGCGCGTTCCAGATCGGCCGCAAGGACAAGCTATGGCGCAACCTCAGCAGGATGATGCTGAAGCACGAGGTCAGGGAGTTCGACTTCGTCCCGATGACCTACGTGCTGCCGCAGGACCTCTTCTACTTCCGCCAAGTGTGGAAGAAGTCCGGCCACAAGGAGAAGTGGATACTGAAGCCGCCCGCGTCGGCCAGGGGCAGCGGCATCAAGGTGGTGCACCGCTGGTCCCAGATACCAAAGAAACGCGCCGTGATCGTGCAACGGTACCTGTCCAGGCCCAGACTGATCAGCGGAGCCAAGTTCGACCTGCGACTCTACGTCCTGGTCACCAGCTTCAACCCCCTTAAGGTGTACATCTACCCGGACGGGCTGGTCCGGTTCGCCTCCGTTAAATACAGCGACGACATCAACTACCTCAGCGACCGTTTCATGCACCTGACCAACTACAGCATCAACAAGACTAACTCCACGTACACCAACAACGACTGCGTGGACGCGTGCTCGGGACACAAGTGGTCCCTGAAGACCCTGTGGTCTTATCTCGAGAGGGAGCACGTGAACGTTTCGCACCTGTGGGCGTCCATGAAGGACATCGTCGTCAAGACGATTATAGCTGGAGAATCGTCCATCAACAGCCTGACCACTGCCAACGTGATGTCCCGTTACTGTTGCTACGAGCTATTCGGCTTCGACATACTCCTGGACGAGGACCTGAAGCCTTGGCTGCTGGAGGTGAACATCTCGCCGTCGCTGCAGACGTCCTCGCCTCTGGACACCGCGATCAAGGGACCACTCATCAGGAACGTATTCAACATAGCGGGCTTTCAGCTGCCGAATAGCTTATCCAGCGAGGATACCGAGAAGGTGGCGAAGAGCTATCAGCTGAACAGGGTGTGTCACGATTGCAGACTGTACAGGACCGCGCTCAGCCTTCAGGAATGGGACAAGCAGTCCTTGTACGCTAACATTAGGGATAGGGACGAGTATCTGGAGGACATCATCGAGGATCTGACACCCGATGATGTTAGACAACTGATTCTCTACGAGGATGAGCTGACGCAGATGGATAGGTTCGAGAAAATATTTCCTACGTCCACTAGCCACAAGTACCTGCAGTACTTTGAGATTCCAAGGTACTACAATATGCTGTTCGACGCGTGGGAGATGCAGTATGGGGATAATAGGGAAAACGGGATATCCAGGTTACAGGAACTGTGCGAGAGTAAGTTTCATTTAGAGCCGTAGCTTCGTTTCATCCTGGATTTCGGGACCTAAGCGATCGATCAAGGTGTGAAGCCTTTCTTCATTTTTTTTTTTTTTCTTTTGTATACAATTGTACACCGTATATGAGATGTCGGGTTTCTCCTGCCGCGCCGAGGTTGTGAGTTGCGTCATTATTGTATCGAATATTTTGGACTAATAAATCAGTTTACAACGAGCGTTTTATATTTTTTGTTGGTTAAGCTGTAATTATGTTTGATTATTTGACACGGTATTTTGTTTCTTAACACTGTTGTGGTCACATATTTTTTCTGTGCAACATTTTGGATTTTGCTACTTTTGTGCTTGGTAACATACTAATTTTTTTATTTTCTGGTTAACTTGATTGGATTAAGAGAAATAGTACTGAAAGTTATAGAAATTATGAATATGTGACACCTTGTGTTCAAATTTGTGCTAGTACTTTTGTCTAGTTTGGAATTTCATTTATTGATGTATCGATTTTATTGGAAATTGATAGATTCGTTTTGTTTACAATTGGTGAGTCGATTTAGTTTATTATTGGTACATTGATTTTTTAAATTGGTACATTGACTTAATTTAACATTGGTATATTGATTTAGTTTAAAATTGGTAGATTGATATAATTTGAAATTGATACATTGATATAATAAAAATTTAAAAATTGATACATTGATTTAATTAAAATTTTGACCATTGATTTTTTTTTAGATTAAAATTTTTTCATTTTTTCCATGAAGTGCATATTTGTCCACAACCAAATGCCTTTGTATCGTTCACCTATATTTTGTACAAACATTAATTCCTTGCTTTTGAAAATAATTTGTAAGCATTTGTGCGGCAGTGCTGACGTCGAGGAATAAGAATTTAATTAAAAGACAGATTAGAATGATACAGTGTTTATTAAAATTTGTTGTTGCTAAAATTTGATAAACACTCGAAGGAGTATAATTTAAGGAAATAGGTATATATGAAGTTATAGTTAATAACCATTGTTCCTGTATGAAATTAATAATAACTGTTATCAAACAACGATGCCTTATGTACAATATAAATTGATGAATATGTATAATGACTGGAGCCAAGGATACTTTAAACTGGAAATGTTCCATTATTTGTCAAAAGTGTAATCGAAAATGCAACCTTTTTTTGTTGCTAGTGTGTTTATTATAAAATGTTTGCTATATAAAGCGATTTTCTAACTGTTTTTTAACAGTGTATTTCTTTATATTTTTTCAAACCCTGGAAAATGTAATAAAAGCGAAGAATTTATGAAAAAATGTATGTTTTTTTTTTCTTTTTAATATTTTCAGTAACTTTTCTTTGTTACGAATCGGAACAATGAAGCTTTCTTTTTAATACATTTTTTTACTGCTGGAGAAGACTGTTACGTGTAATAATAAAAAATTGTTATTTCTAATGTCACTAATAAAGAAGAAAAATTGTGAAAGATATGGAATAGAAAGAAATAATGAACAAACTTTTTATTTTAACCTAAAAGAAACTAGAAGACTATAATCCTACAAATTTTTAAATATTTAAGATCATACCTACACTTCTTCGAACCTCTTCAAATTCATCTAACAAATTAATCAAGTTTTACAAAAACTGAACACGATTCCAACATTTCAATATTTTACGCTGAAAATAAATCTCGTACGAGATCAGCGTCAGAGCAGCCTTCAAACATAATCCAACAAGAGCCAACTTCTCGAATCAACCAAAAGCCTCTTCTTTAACCTCTCCCACAATTTCATCAACCTATCAAATTCCAAGTACATGAAGCATCTTACAACGACAAATCTTTGAACGAACAAGAACAATGCAAGAATCAACACGAAGTCAGCACTCTTCAGACTTGATCCACAACAGCCAACTTCTCGAATCAATCAAAACTAACTTCACCTCTTTATCCTTAACCTCTCTCACACTTTCGGCTCAACCCTTCAAATTCCAAGTCTGTCCACACTTAGTAATGACAAATCTCAAAATCGACAAGTACAATGCAAGCATCAAGACAAAATTGATCCACATTCAATTTCTCGAATCGAGCAAAAGGCAGCTCTTCTTTAACCTCTCCCACAATTTCGGCCCAACCTATCAAAGTCCACAAGTCTCCCGAAACATCCTACAATGACGAATCTGCGATTCAAGAAGAAGAAGAGCGTAAAAATGAGCGCGCCTCTAAAGAGGAGGCACGACGCGAGTACATGTACGAGTTGCAGCACGCTGTCATCGGGCGATTGGCGGAAGAGCGACGAAATGTACGACTACACCGAGATGACCGAACATTTATTGTCCATAAAGGCGCGTGTACGTTTGAGGAAAGGGACGAAAGTGTCGGAGATCGTGGAGAAAAAGTGGGAGCCGCCGGTGCGTAAGAGCCTGTTCGCCCACGTACCGCCGTTCATTATTTTCCAGAACCAGGACGGCTCGAAATTGCCGGCAGAAATCAGCAAACACTTGTTATGGTTGCGTACCGGTAATTACACGCCGCGTATCATCGCGTCCACGGTGCTGAAGTCGGGATTCAGAACGATCGGTAGTTCGTCGGGTAATTGGTGCGGCACCTGGTGCAGCAATCGGACGTACACGAAGCTGAAGAGCACCAAGGCGTTCTCGAAGGTGAGCTGTTTCCCTAGCTGCGTGCAGTTGGGCGACAAGATAGCGCTGTGGACGAACTTTCGGAGGATGAAGACGAAACACGGCGTCAAGAGTTTCGATTACATGCCGGTGACTTTTGTGCTGCCCGAGGAGAAGAACAGCTTGAGGAAGTGTATGAGGAGGAACGATGGGATTTGGATCGTTAAACCGCCGGCTGGATGCGCCGGTAGCGGCATCAAGCTGGTCACTCGATGGCAGGACATTCCCGAACGGAAACCGCTTGTTGCGCAGCGTTACATTTCCAGGTGCGATAATTAGTTAAACAATGAACTACTAAAATATTCCTCCAGAAATTACCTAACTGTAAAAATCTCCCTTTCCAGACCGCACCTCCTCGACGGGATAAAATTCGACATCCGCCTATACGTGCTCCTGACCAGCATCGACCCTCTCCGCATCTACCTCTACAAAGAGGGCCTGGTCCGTCTGGCCACCGTGAAGTACGCGAACGACGTCGCAACCCTCTCCAACCGATTCATGCACCTGACAAACACCAGCGTGAACAAATTAAGCCCGAATTTCCAGCCGAACGACGACCCTGACTCGTGCAAGGGCAACATGTGGACCCTGCGATCTCTGTGGAAATACTTATCCAGCATGGAGAACGTGAACACCCTGGAACTATGGAGCAGAATCCGTGACATCGCGATAAAGACGGTGATATCCGCCGAGGCGTCTCTGTTTAACGCCTGGAAGAAGACTTCGATGTCGCCGTACAACTTTTATCAGCTGTTCGGCTTCGATGTCCTTCTGGACAAGCAATATCGACCCTGGCTGCTGGAGGTGAACGATTTCCCGTCGATGGAGCCCGACACTCCGCTGTGCGAGCTGGTGAAAGGTCAGCTGGCCAAGGACTACTTGAACCTGGTCGGATTTCACGTGCCCGATCTGCTGAGCGACAAGGAGCTCAGGCTACTCAGACTTATCTGCAAGCAACACGGTGTTTGCTACAATCGACAACTGTATCCCGGCGTGCTCACGTGGAAGGACAGACAGAAACAGTATGTTCACTCGAAGATGAAGACGAGGAGGGAGTATATGAAGACGATTCTGAAGAAGCTCACGCCGGACGATGTCAGGGTGTTGATCAGACACGAAGACGAAGTCGCGCAGACGGGTAATTTTGAGAGGATCTTTCCGACACCTAATACTTTTAGGTATTTGGGATTCTTTGACAAGGTTAGGTATTATAATTTGCTGATGGACGCGTGGGAAACGGAGTATGGGTACAATAGGAGTGCGGGGATTGAGAAGCTGAGGAAACTTTGCAAGAGGAAGTATCATTTGTCTTGATGGGATTTTTAGAGTGGGTTGGAGATGAGATAGTCACTTGGTTTGCTGGAGCTGGGTTCTAGTATATTTGTAGATTGGTAGGGCTGGGTTGCAGTCCCTTGGTGGATTGGTAGAGCTGGGTTTTGGTATCCCTTGGTAGATTGGTAGAGCTGGGTTGCAGTCTCTTGGTGGTTTAGTGGAGCTGGGTTGCAATATCTTGGTAGATTGGTAGAGCTGGGTTGCAGTACATCTTGGTAGATTGATAGAGCTGGGTTGCACTACTTCTTGGTAGATTGATGGAGCTGCATTGCAGTATCTTTTAGCGAGGTAATTGTGAATGAGTAGTTGCCTCTTTTTTACCTTGATTATTCTTGATCAGAACATTTTGATATGCTTCTTCATATTTTGGATTATATTTGGCTGAGAAATTTATAACGTGTTAACACCTTCACATGTTGATTCTTATTTTGATTACAGCTTTTTGACGTCTTGAATTATATTTTGATGAAAATTTTATGGTATGTTAACATCTTGACATATTGATTTATATTTTAATCAGAGTTTTTTCATACTTTGACATCTTGAATTATACCTTCATGAAAATTCTGTACTAACACCTTGACGTATTGATTTATATTTTAATCAGAGTTTCTTTTTTAATATCTTTACATCTTGACATCTTGAGTTATATTTTAATTACAGTATTCGAACATCTTAGTATATTGTATTATATTTTGATGAAATTTTTTTGACATCTTGAGTTATACTTCAATTAAAGTGTTCGATCGTCTTAATATACTGAATGATATTTCGATCAAATATTTTGGATATCTTGTCATCATGATTTATATTTTAAAGTTGGTTCCATCTTGGCATCTTGAGTAATGTTTTAATTAAAGTATTTTATCATCTTGATATCCTGAATTGTATATTAAAGTATTTTATCAAAAAATGTGCAATTTCGAAATGGCAGAACTTAAAAATTAAAAAATTTGAAAATGCAAAAATTTTCATCACCCAAATCTACTTTCCTAAATTCACTATAATCATCACCAGGCATTTTCTGTGCAGGCATCGAAGTCTCCGTAAACTCGCACAATACACTCTTTTTCAAGAAACTTTACAAAGTTTCATAATTGCAAGAAGGGCATTTAAAGTTTCTTTAGGGTCAAATCTAGCAAACTCCTTATTTATCTTGTTTATAATAAATATTCAATTTCCAAAACGTGAAAATTTTGACAGGATCTGAAGCCAAAGAGCAATATTTCGTGATTTCTTTCTAGAATCGTAGATTCTAATTAAGATGTTGATACTGTTATGGAGGTCGCAAAAATCGGACTTGACCCTTAAAGAAATGTTAGAATCGAAAGGTTTCACGGTTATAAAAGCGGTGGGTTTAATAAATCCGTACTGACGATTTAATGTCTCTATTGTGACCGCGACGGTAGCGGCAACTGAACTTGATTAGGTTAATACGAAAGGGGACCAGATTTCTTCGCTTCCGCCCTTTAAATTCAATTACCAGACCGCCGGTTTAAACATCGTGTATCAGTTTTGTCCGGAGGAAGTGCGATCTGTGATGAGTCGACGGAATCAATTATGAGAAACGGGTGACTCCTTCGTCAGCTTTTTCTTATCGGCTGGGAAATTTATCTACGTGTCATTTCTCCGGTTTTCGAGTTTATACCGTGGGGAATGGTTTTAGGTTTAACAGTAATAATGTTTGGGAAATTAATATGATTAATATTGATGAGATTTGTAACATTTATGACAGTTTTAATAGTGGTAACGTTTGTAAAATTAATGACACTTGTAACATTGACAGTATTTATAAAGTTAACAACATTTGTAACGTTTATAATATTTATAAAGTTGATCACACTTGTAACGTTGATGAGGTTTACAAAATTAATATTTGTAACATTTATAATATTTACAAAATCGATCACATTTGTAACGTTCATAATTTTTATAAAAATTGTGAGATTTGAACGTTGACAACGTTTATAAAATTGATAACGTTTGTAACGTTGATAATTTTTATAAAATTGATAACATTTGTAATATTGACAATTTTTATAAAATTGATAACATTTGTAATATTGATAATTTTTATAAAATTGATAACATTCATAACGTTGACAACGTTTATAAAATTTATAACATTTGTAACGTTATGCACTAATCCTCCAAAAAATAAATACCAATCCAGAAAAAATAAATATACAAAATATGAGTACATTGAAGCGTCCACAGTAGAACGAGTCGAATGTATAAAGACAGAAAAAAAAGGCACGAAGAAAAGAAAAAACAAAGAAGAAAGAAATAAGAGAAAAAAAGAAAAGAGAAGAGTAGCGTGCCATGTCAAACACGAGCAGGCAACAGTCGTTTGAAGACAATGGGCTCGCACAGTGCCACGACAGTCAATGAATTGATATCGTTATTGTAACAACATAATAGACATATTTTCTTATTGAGATTGCAGCCCACTGTACATATGTACGTGTAACATGCGCGCCGCCTTTATGAATGCATTCATTCATGCGAGCCGCGCGTATGTGTTAGGGAGCGTCCACATTATGCCGGTAACTGACGCCAGTAACCCTGCCAGTAGTCCAATTTTTGCGTTTCATTTTCCTCTACCAGGTGTATCGTTGGATACAGAAGGCAAGAAGGGAACCATTTTCTCTTTTAGGATTTTTTCAGAATTTTAGAATTTCGAGGTTTCGGAATTTATTTTGAGGACTCAGTGATTCAACTTAGGGGTTTTGGGGGTTCAGGGATTTGAGGATTTAGGAATTTTAGAACCTGGCAATTTAGATATTTGGGGGTCTAGGGATTTGGGGATGTGGTGAATTGGGGATGTAGAGATTTTGGGATGTGGTGATTTGGGGGTCTAGGGATTTGGGGATGTAGAGATTTGGGGATGTGGTGATTTGGGGATGTAGAGATTTGGACATGTGGGGATTTGGGGATGTAGAGATTTGGACATGTGATGATTTGGGGATGTAAGGATTTGGGGATGTAAGGATTTGGGGATGTAGAGATTTGGACATGTGGGGATTTGGGGATGTAGAGATTTGGACATGTGAGGATTTGGGGATGTGGTGATTTGGGGATGTAGAGATTTGGAGATGTAGAGATTTGGAGATAGGAATCTCTAGATCCTGAAATTTCTAGGTCTCCGAATCCCTAAATCCCCAAATCTCCACGCTCCCAAAATTATATTCCCAAATTTCTGTCTCTGAATCTCTAATCTCTAATCTTCTTCAACATTGGTCGAGTAAAAAACCTTTCATTGCCACTGTTATAAAAATGCTTTTAACATTATTTTCGTCGGATCCCTCGAAATATAATAATTTCGTCGATCCATTAGTTGGGACGCCTTCTAATGCGTCTACGATCGCGCTTTGTCACTTGCTCAAATTGACCCAATGAGCGGTCATTAAATGAAAGTTGATTTCGTGGAAGACGAGACAAAAGAACACTGACCGGTCTAATTCGCTGTCGGAATTACACGTCGTTGATTGTTAATAATAGACGAGATATACTAGCGGCTCTGCCTTCGAATTCGAATGTGTCAAATTTCGAGCACCAAATTTTTCAATCTGAAAATTTGCAAATGTCCAAATTTCCAAATTCCAAACTTCTAAATTTCTAACCCTTAAAATTCCAAATTTCTAAATGTCCGAAAATCTAATTTCAATTATAAAATACTAAAGTGTATAATTAAAGTATCAGATTACATTAAGGAACACATTACACTCATGTTTCACACGTGCTTTCTACATTCCGGTACAACATACCAGCCTTAACATTCGCTAATGAATATGAATATCTCTCATTAGTCCGTAAAAAATGGTTTCCTGTAGTAGCAGATTTTTCAATTGAAACGAGTTCTTAAATAAATAGCTCTCAGAACCGATAAATCAGTCTGTTTCAAGAAACTCTTTCACAGTTCGTAAATAATATTCGCAGTGCGTGGTTGTACACCGACAAATAATATAAATTTTATGCACGCACCTTATGATATCTGATCGAAATTTTATTTTATGACACAATTCGTAAAAAATTATCGGATATAACTTTCTACGTGCATTTCCACGAATATGTGTCATCGCCATTATTAACCTCTCGTTATATTACATTGTAAATATCGTTCATTAAATGTGCCATTAATACCTTGTCAAACATTTGTTCATTTTACTTCTTCATATAATTATTAATTTTTTTTAAATATTGATCTTAAATTTAATTAAAATAATTATATACCATTTTTATTTTTAGTGAACAAATTTTAAACATTGTTGATAGATACAAAAGTATTTCAGTTTATTAATGATTATATATGTTAATAATTTCTTTTAAATTAATATATTGATCTGTATATATAATTATATATTTGTTTATATTTAAATGTATTACTAATATCTAATAATATATTTTGTCAATTAGTTATACATATTAATGTATATGAATTTATATGAATATTCTCTGAATCATTGGATTATATCGAATCGAGAGTGCCGCGTACTTAATTAAATAAAACGCATAAAAATCTAATAAAACGAAATGACATACATTAAATGCTATATATGTTTTAACGAGAAGTTTAATATCGGCTTTGAAAAAAAATGTATTAAAAGAAGAGTAACGGGAAGCAGTCGTTTCTCGAGGCATTTTGATCGCAGAGTCATCGATTTCTACGATTCGTTTAAAGTCACAAGTTAACGTCAGTTTATGGCCACACGGCGGCCATTTGTTGAGTTTCTTTACGCACGGAATGAAATTCCGCGGTAGCGTTTAATTCTGCGCTCCTGTAATCTACGTCCCTCATCTGGTTTCATTAAAAATCGTTTTACGCACCGAGGAAAGGGATTAATGTTGTATTCTCGTTCGCGCGAACCATAAATTTCGTTTCAAAGTGTGCCGTTTGCCGGCAAAAAAACACGCTTTCCCCGGCGACGAGGACCAGCCACGTAATTGATCGCAAACGCGTTAATTCGACCGGTGACAATAATCGTGTGTGTATTACGGGCAACATGTTACTGCACGAAAATCCTCTTCGGAGTTTTACGATTTTGAGAGTGTTAAAGTATAAGCTTTACACAATAAAGTCTAGAGACTAGTCTCCGACATGGACCGAAGTTTGCCGAACGTAGAGAACAGTGAGCAGAAACGTAACAATGCAAGGATAAATCTTTTATTTATGATTAGTTATGAAAATCTTACCGATATATTTCTGGCAATTTCCTGATTAAAATGAGACCAAATTTCGTTGTTCTTCGGTGCTATTCGGTAGACTTCTATGGCTTTATGACTTCGAAGACTTTACTCCTATAAGTTACTTTAAGTAACTTTACTCCTATAACTTTTTTATTTAATATTTAAAATTCCCTTAATTCCTTTAAATTTCTTTAATCGAGTCAAGTCTCGAAAATGTTTGCAGCCAGATTTGCTCGTGACTGTACGTATTCGTTCGCCTTAAAGTGTACGCTCTTTATGCACGCGTCGATGTCAGCTGTAGATCCAAGCATCGTGATGCATTTCTCAATGGATTTTACGACCGTCATCGTCGTAATATTTCTGCGCCAGATATATCGGATAACGAGAATATTGATCTCCGGTGGATTTCTGTGAAATCCGATACGAATCTAACAGACGCTTTTGAACCACGGTAATGTTCACTCTCGACCAAAAAGTGGTATTAATGTAAATTGAGATGTGAAAACAAATTAAATTCCGAACGAGCGCTTCTGGTGATATAAAAGCAGCTGCGTGGTTATACTGTTAACTCGTTATATATGGCAGATGTAAACAGCGTTTTCCGTTTTTGGAATACGTTCGAGATAAGAGACAATTTATAATATCTGTACGCTCTGAAAATTCCTAGATGATATAGTGGAAAATAAAATTCTGTAGATAAACGGAATTTTACTATTCGATTCTTACCTAGATCTAGATATGGAGATTAATTCATTAGAAAATTATTTAACCTTCAGAAGACCTTAATCCCCTAAGGTCAGATATATTGATAGATGTAGAACCCACTGATCCAAACATAACCTTGGTCGTGACCTTCATGACCTTCTTACCTTCTCACAAATTAAACCTCTCAAAACTATTAATTTTCAAGGATAAAATGTCTGCCTAAAGGTCAAAACTCTACATAAAAAAATGTTCATAATCTGTTCATACACTTAGCATTTAAATGATGTGAGCGAGAATTTCCTCCGAAAAAGATTAATAAAGACAGGAGGGGGTAAGTGTACACGCAATGTAGAAGCTCGAGAGAGCAATCGTCGAAGAAGAAGAAGAAAGTCGACGCGGAATTCGGCGGCGTGCGGGGGCGTGCTGTGGGCTGGATAACGACTTAATAAACCGTTCGGTCGGTTAGGTGTGGGCGCTCGGTTCCGGTGCGGTTGTTAGGTGGAGGGAGGCGGTTAGGCACGTGTACAGCGCGCGGTTGCGGGCAGGGCACGGGGGGCACCTCGGGTAGTCAGGTGCGTCGCGTGCCCCCTACTCTTGGCACGCAGTTAGCTCGTGTTTTGTTTTGAGAAGGCTTAACGGCGTCCGTTCCCACGCTTCCGCGCAGCCCCACGTCCGACCATTTCGAATTCGTTGCGCGCCACGGATTTCGCGCTCGAACGTGCCCCGTGATGTATTCCTCGTGCACGCGGACGCGATCAACGTCACCGACGAGTCGCGTTTCCATCGTGCCTCTGGAAATTGCACTCGGCGACTTGACAGTCTGATGGCTTTCGCGATCGCGTGCTGGTGAACGTAATACCGCTGCCGAATCTGCTGATATTCCACTGGCAATATCACTTCGGTAACTTTAAACATATATAGATTCACATATCTATATGTATATCTACATCCACATATCTCTTATATATATCCACCTAGATACATCTCTACCTATATCTCTATCTATTGAATCTGAAAAAGCGAATATCTCAGAAGTTCTAATAATCGTAACTAGATACGATTTGATCAGTGTAGGTTCTTGAAATGTAGGGACATTGCCTTACTCGAATAGTAGACATTGAAACGTTGGTGAAGTACGATGGTAAACGGTAACGCGATAACTTTTGCGAGCGTGTGTACACGAGATTCGCGCGTGCACGCGGCGCTCGTGCGACACGGCACGCTCTCCCCCATAACAGCGCAGCGTTCTTCTACATACAGAGTGGGCCATTGTTTCAGCATTACAATAATCCCGCTCCCGACTTCTTGCCTCCTATTTCCCTTTCTCGTTTTTCTCTTTTGTTCTCCGGTTCCTTGCTCGTGCACCTTACTTCCCGCCTCTTCTGAGTACGTATACCTCCGCGTACGCTATGCACCCTTGCCTCCGTCCTTTTTATCGCTTCATATTCTTCTGCTTCTTGTTTCTCGCGAGCACTCTCCTTTCTTCTTTTCTTTTTGTTACTCGGTGTTTCTTCCTGTTATGTTATTTATTCGGATTTCGGTTTTTATTATTGTGTAATTTTGTTTGTTGGTTATTTTTAGCTGTGGGTTATTATTTATTTACTAGTTAACAGCTACTAGTTATTAGTTACTATAAATATAGGATCATATCATAACGTACAAATGTAAGTTCAAGTTTATACATGTTTGTGTAAATTTCAACGAATCGACACATGGTACAAATTTACAACAGAAATGCACCTAATTGCAAATGTATCGAGATACAATTTAATCGACATATAGATTTTTCTTCCGAAAACAATTTTCGAATTTCGATATTCAAATGAGTTTGAAGTAGCAACGACTTTATACACAGAAATAAAACGACTTTCGTCACGTTTCGTGTCAAATCGAGATTTCGGAGAGGAAGCGATTCGCTGAAGACATTCGCAGGCAGCTGCTCGACGCGAATGGTCTTCCCTTGAAACGCAAATGTCCCTAATCTTCGATAAAAGTGATAGCGAACTGGTTCCGCTAGCGTACAAAATTTACACGTACACCTCGGATCACGGGCAATAACTCGATCCAGGAAAGTATATGCAAAATAGATCTGATAACGAAGAGCTGGGTGCTGATCTCGTTTATCCTTCTCTCGCGTGTTACTGCATTTGAATATAAATGGCGAAACACGGTTGCACCGTTTACGTTCGCTACAAAATGTACGTTCTCGCGTCGTTATGCGATCGTCAACTTCTGCCGATGATCGTATGCCACAAATTTAATCAAGTGCTCGTCAACGGTGTATTATTATCATCACTTTTCATCATTTCATTCATACTTTTTCTATTCTGATATTATTATACATTTCTGTGTTATAATAGTATCATACATTGGAATGTTAGGATACTATCACACATTTCTGTACTATGACACTACTCATATGTCATCAACTCATACACTATCATAAGCTCATATATTATGATACTATCATGCACTTCCTATAACATGATACTGTCATGCACTTGTATATTCTGATACTATCATACATTTGAATTTTGTAATAATATTATACATTTGTATATTGTAATACCATTGCACATTTAAATGTTATGATACTGTCATACATTTTACATTATGCTACTATCATACATTCGTATATTATGATATTATCATAAATTTTTATATTGTGGTAATATAATATCATGACATTATGATATGTTTTAGTATAATGATATTGCAGAGTAGATCTCTGTCAAATATTATTTATAACTCCGTCCGTTATTATTTGCGTGATGGTCATAAGAGTGTTCCAAAGAAGTTGGACACTACTTCGAATCGTAATGGACTTGCTACATACTTTCACGCGGCATACTCGCTCATAAACCATCTCTCGTTTTCTCGGCTGGGCCGTTGAATATTGTCACGCACGATATTCCCATGTGTGTACACTCGGGTGCAGTCTTCGTATGCCTTCGATTTTAGAGAATCACATTTTTCGGATTTTTTGCATCTGAATTACTTTCTAAATATTCCTGTATGAATATTTTCAATTGTTCAAATATTAATAATTTCGTTCTGTCCAATTTTTTAACATCAGTTACCGACCCCTGTCCTATATGATTTACTATTTTTAACAAAATTCTTATATATTTTTTATAATGTTTTAATTTTTTAACAATGTATAAAGAAAAATAACTTTCTAACCATTTCAGCACGTAACCGTAGTTATTGATTCCATAAAAAAGGGTGAAAACTGAAATTGAGGAGCGATTAAAGATAGCCTTACAAGCGCACCCTGGACGCGTGTGCATCGAGAAAGTTAGAAGATTCCTACAGTTTTGTCGGTTCCCACGAGCCAGGGTGCGTCAGGTGGCTAGCGTGGGGTGCGTGCATCCCCCTCGCTTCTTCACCCCTCGGAATAGACGTAAACCTCATCGTGAACCCCCTGGCGCCGTCCCTGATACTATTTTCAACACGCAGCTTTCGTGTGTGTCTATACGCATATCTGTACACATACAACAGCTAATCTCGTTTTCTCCGAGCAAACTTTCGATGTGTAGATATTTCGAGATTACCAAATCTGGGAAGCTGAGATTAGTGTTAGATTAGATTCTTGGATTAGAGCTTGGGAATGGTATTTGGGGTTATTTGAATTGGGAAGTGTAGGAGTGTGTGGATGTTAGAATATGGGAATGTAGGAATTTCAGAATGTTGATATGTGGGACTGTAGACATTTAGGAATTTTTGGGGATATAGGGAGTTGGAGATGTAGAAATTTTTGAATTTGAGAATTTGCAAATGCAGGAATTTGGGAGTGTAGAATTTTTTGGGGATTTAAATATCTATCACTTGGAAAATTGGGAAAGTAAGAATTAGGGAATGTAGGGACTTAGGATTGTGAGAATTAAGAATAAATCAATTGATATACCAAGTGCTTATAAAATTATTCGCACAAAATAATGGTTTTATTTTGTCTGAACATTTCGGTCGTCGCAGACATGTTTTTGCCAAAGAATCGCGCGGCTACACTGTGGGGGAGCGTTCCCATGAAACAACAATTAGCATTCAAAGAAATTCGACTGTGAGCTTACGTCGTTTCATTCTTTTCTACCTTTTTCTCTCCTTGGTGACGTCATTGACCTGCTTTTTTAGCCTTTCAAACAATTCCCGCATTTTATGTGGAGAAGATAAGTTTCAAGGTTCAGAGGACTTGGTGACTTGAGAATTTCGGGATTTTGGGATTTATAGGAATTTAGGGATATTAATACAGGAATTTAATTTTTGTTAATTTGTGAATTTATGAATTTTGTATGATTTCGTTAGTTTGTTAGTTTGAGAATTTATGAATTTTGATGATTTTATTAGTTTGTTAGTTTCTTATTGTTATTTCAAGAATCTGAATAAGTGAATTTGTAAACATATAAATTTACAAATGTAAAAATATGTAAATTTATAAAACCCCATAGAAATCGTAATAGATCGAATTTCCAAAGAGTTCTCCCGTTCATTTTCCGTTTGAAATTTAGGCCATCCACTGTTAATTCGGTCCGTTGGCAGGTTTATAGAGGCGTATTTGTAGTAGGTAAAAAGTAAGGGAAGAAAAGCAGAAAAAAAGAAGTAGGGTCGGATAGCAGAGGCACGAGATCCTTCCCACGTCGACGAAACGTGCTGAAAGCGTGCTACTCGCGTGGCCGTTAGAGCAGCACGCTGAAGAGGAGGGGCTTTGGTGCATCGAGCCGGAATCTTTCTCACGGACAAGAAGGACGTCAGGTGCAGGACCTCCTTCAGGAAGTACAACGGTTCCTTACAAGGATTCGCGACTTCTGCCTTCCCACGCTCCTCCAGTTGTAACGGCCAGATTCGACTCTCTTCCCCTACTCCCGTCACCTTCTCTTCCTTTTTTATTCCAGCCTCGATGATTTACGCTCGACATTGCTACCTTACGATTCACGGACTTCGATCATTATTTTTTCGTCGTCTTTAATAGTTGCTATTACCAATTTCTTCTTTTTTAACATCCAAGTAAATCTACGAGTAATCATTTTTAACCTTCATTATTTATTATCAATATTAATTTTATTTCACGTGTAATGAGTCCGTTTTTCGAATTCGTTATGACGAGTTAATATATTAGAAAGTCTCTAAACTCTTTCACCATCGGCTCTATTTTATTATCTGTTACCTGGTGCTGATTTACGAGCGGTTCGAAGCGTGGCCGACACGTGGAAGACATTTCTGATCGCTCGTTTCTAGCCCGGAGACGTTTGACCGCAACGTGGTAATGGACCGATGATGGTCGGGTTCGAGAAAGGGAGTCGATCTGACTGCTAGTTCCAACCTTTATGAAGGCAACTTATGCTTGTTCCGAAACCTAATGGGATCCTTTCACTGCTTAACACTGTATCGTTTGTCAGAATATTTTACATTCATCTTGCAATTCCTTTGCTGTTTTATACCAATTTTTGTACTTTGCAAATTATTTTCGTGTCATATTTAGCCTCCTGTATTTTCACCGTACCGTTCATTCTTTTACACAAACAGAGTTCATTATTTTATAGTTACATGCATGGGTCCCCACATCGTACAAAAATAAATCAAAGATATAATCAAACTCCAAAATTATCTTCATTGCTATAACACTTTGACTGTATAGAACGTACGTAGCAATGAGAATAATATAGTTCTAGAATTTGATTATATAATTTGTATCATGTGTGGGGACATGTTACATGTGTGCTGTGTTATGTGTGGCATGTATTGATACATGCATATAAAATTATTTTATATAAAACATATAAAATACAAAATATATGAAAGAGTGAAGATAACGATAAAAGGAAACAAAGTACTATATGGCACACCTTTATACGATGCATTATAGTGAAGTAAACGGTTAACGGGCAAAAATTTGTTTACCCGTCGAAGGTAGCCTAACGGGTGCATGCTGTAATGGCGAGCGTGTCGGTCGCGTGGACAACAAGTGGGACGAATCCCGAAATCCGCCTGTTGGCTCGTGAGTCGAATTTCTGATCCAGCTTTCGAAAGATTCCCACGATCCGGTAACGAGCCACTTGACTTTGAGGCGTGATCTGAGTGCTGGCCAGTCGCGTGGTCCTTTCGTTTCGTTTCTGGAAAATCCAGGTGTTCGGATTCGACCCCGTACTCCAGATTTTTCCCATGCCGAGAAATCGCAGGCGCTCTCGTTTCCATTGTTAAAACTTCCTTTCTTCTATTCGGTTTACTTCTTGGACAGAAATTTCTTCATTTGTACTTTTGATAAACCATGTAGGACTCTTTGCTGTAAGCACTTGCAAATAAATCTATAGGTATGCTGTAGTCTAGTCACCTATAGGGTCCACTTAGTTGCTCAATTATAGTTACTATAGATATAAACACGGAGCGCGCCAGGGATGCGGAGCATTGGCGCGCCCGAGAAGAACAACAACGGATTATACGCGATAAGCGACGGGAGAACGAGACGACACTCAGTCGATGTTTACCCCTCGAAGGCACCGGTTGTAGTCGGATAGAAATTTTGTAAAATTCTTGACACGTAACAAAGACTCGAAACCAATCCTCCTCTTTCGACATATAGTTATATAGTGTATAATATATACACATAGTGACTATAATCTATAGTGACAATATATAGTGACTATAATAATCTATACACTATAATTCAGTTACTATATACCATACTATAGGTACCATAGTCAACTAACAGATCAGACCATAGTCATCAGATCTATATTATTTAAAATTTTTTTACCATGCAAGTATCGTGTCATAAGTGCAGTTCGAACTAGATACTTCACTGCAATATTGGATTCAGTATAATCTACAGGATTAAGAATAAACATATCAACTTCCTGCAAGAATTACCTAACTGTAAATGACGCAACTGTCCAGAAAGGTGCTTAGCTGGCTTTATTACCATAAAGTGTCGAATTAGAAATAAAATGTATCGATATCGATCGAGGAGCATTCCCATCGCTATCCGCTCGGATCAGCTCGCGTCTACCGACGCGTGTAGCGGGAGGGCAGGGATCATGAGCCCGTGGGAACGAAGCGGCCGTCCGCGCTGAAGCGTTTCAGGAAGCTGACGATGTTCCGCTCCCGCGGTCACCAGGGCGTCCTTAACAGCTCCGTGCCTCCGTCCCGACGCCCCGACGCTTCTTCGTCGCTTCGGGTCGAGTGCCTCGACGACGCCCACGCTCCAATCGGCTTCCTGATCGGCCACAGGGAAAATGGGAGCCGTCTTGCTCGACAACCTCTCGCTACGTGCTTCTAATGTCGCTCGGTTAGTCTCGCCACGTTAATTAGATACCCTGATTCTATCGCGAGCTTTTAAAAATTTACGGATACCGGCTCTTGTTTGGCTACTGGTCGTACCAGAATTGGTGCATTATACAAGCTTTAACGTACTCCGTTCTTACGTTCATGTATCCAGATTTTTTGATTTGTGGGATTTTTTGTCTTGAAATTTAGATAGCTTCATATTTTTTAGCTTAGTGGCTTTCAAGTTTAGAAATTCTCAAAAATTGAAGTTAAAAAATTTGTATATTTTCAAGTGCACAAATGAAAAATTTTCATATGTTCAAGTTTGGAAATTGAACAATTTTCATATGTTCAAAAAATTGTGCTTATGGTTACAAATTTAAAAATTGTTCAAGTACACAAATTAAAAAATGTGCGTATATGTAAGTACAGAAATTAAATAATTTTCATATGTTCAAGTTTAGAAATTTTCAATTCATCAAATTTAAAAATTATTTCATCCAAGTTAAAAATGAAGAAATACGCAAATTTAAAAATTAGAAAATTTTCACCTTCGCATGTCTATAAGCTGTCTCGCGTGCCAACCCGTGTAACAGCGCTATACGAAAAATGAGAATAAACGAAGCGTGTATGCCACGCGAGGACAGTGATCTTCTTATAATTACGCGCACGCCGATGAAGCACGCAAAATCATGCAATTATGCATAATTACTTGCCGTATAACGTTCTCATTACGTGGTACGTTGGAAAATTTGCAATTCAAAATGCAGCTCGCGTAATCCCATCTGATAATCCTTTCGTTACAGTTCAGTACAATTGAAAGAAAACATGAAGAGTATGTGGAAAATTTACCACGATAAATCTCAGACTTTCATAATACGTCAGTTAATATGAGTGTTATTAATGATCCGTACTATAAATTTAATTGAGTCGAATCGTTAGAAGAAAGAAGGTTCTAAATATACTTCTCTATAATATTGGTTTTGTTATATCACTGTATTAAACTTTAAACAGTTTTCAAACTGTAAACCTTAATACTTTACTGCTACGTAGGTAACTACTTAAAAGATTAATGTATAAAGTAGTAAATATAACAGTTCAATCTACGATACTTAAAAATGTTGACTAACAGATTAATTAATTTGTTATTTTTAACAAAATAATCGATCAGAACGATTCGATACGCAAATCGTTGCGCAGTAATCGTGCGCAGTAGTCATGCGCAGTAACCATGCGCACGTACTTCGTCACTTCAGATGATATGAAAATGTAAATGGCATTAATTACCGAATGAAAATTAGTTTGAAAATAAATCATACGTTATTCTTCTACCGTATACTTCAGTCGAAGCACAAACAGCGTTTCTCGAAAACGAGCTTCTTGAAACGACCGTTCGCGAATAAGTTACGATCTCGAACGTGTACCGGATGCGCAAAGGGGTATCGCAGAAGTTGATGTATGATCCTTTAGCGACGTGCACCTGCCGGTTCGTGGTCGGCACTTTGACGGAAATCATGGAGGGTCGACGATGGCCAAAGATCCCGGGAACATTACGAACCAGCACGAAAGATGACCGGGGCCGAAATTTATTTTCCGCCGGACGAGTAACGTACGCGATCGCCATAGATCTTTGTTAAGAAGCGTAACGATCAACGGTGAAAGTCGCGAAATTAACCGTGAACGGTAATCATTGAAATTATCCCGCTTTCTTATCTTCCTATGGTTCGGTTAATAAATTAACGGTTTCAGATTCGGATAATTGCTTTCCAGGACCGAGATCATTGATGCCTGTCGCAACTCTTCCATTGTTTTGACTGATCGATGCAATTTTAATTTCGTACTTTTCGGGTTATCTCGAAATTTGTACCGTATATTATCAAGTTTTTCGAAGTCTGAGTTCAGGAACTGATCGAACTCTAAATTGTTAAATTTCTTGAACTGCAAGTTATCAAACTTCTGAATCTAAAAATGTACAAATTTATACATTAAAAAATTTGACTTGTCTAAGCATGCAACTACATGTATTTGCAATTTGCATGATCAAAATAAAGGACAGGAACGGTGAAATAAAGCGTAAGAGAAAAGATTTACACACGTAGCTGTCCGTAATTACACCTGCCAGGTCCCCATGAAAAGAGGACCACCCTAACCGAGCGACGCGTCGTTATCGCAAACATGCGAACGGTGATTTAATATTTCTTCCCTTCCGCGTTGACTTTTTCCTGTTTACTCGTCCATTCACGAGGATGAAATTATGGCGAATCAAGGGGTGGCTGCCGATGAATCGCCACGGGGAGGGTCGGCCACTTTGTGTAGTCGATTCATGAATGAAACGTGTACGCACGGACCAGGAAGAGAGGGAAGCTACCAGGATATAAGCCATGTGCTCCTGGGCCAAATCCAATTTCATTGTTGTTTCATAAATATGCATGAACGTCTGTTGAATGAGTCCACGTGTTCTCTGATCGTGGGAATTCCGAAACGGAAAGTCGGCTTACAGGTGGCCGTTCCTTTCGAAAAATCTCACTCTTTACGGATTTATTATCACTTGCGATTGATTTATGCTACTCGTTCATTTACTAACATCTCTTTCGATATATTCCCATTTCCTTTTTAACGTACTTTTGGTCATCCAGAATAAATTGCCAGTGTCCAGTTTTAGCAATAATATTGTTAACCTCACTTTCGTTTCAAATGTATTTTAATGTCCTCGTAAATTGCATAAGATAAATGTTTATCGTGTTAATAACGTACTTTTGGTTATTAAAAATTGCCAGTGTCCAATTATCTTGGCAATAATAAAAACGGTGTTAACCACTACTTTCATTTCGTTCAAATGTTTTTTAATATTCCATAAGATAAATGTTTATTGTATTAATAATGTAGTTGCGGTTATTAAAAATTGCCAGTGTCCAATTATTTTAATTATGTTGAAATAATAACAGAATCGATGACAAACGAGTAAGAGCACGAACGGAATTCTTTTCATTCATTGACACTCGAATGAAAAGGAACACGGCACTCAATTGCCTCGGTCCGTGACCAGGTCGTCCTTTTCGCGACTTGCCAGACCGGAAATTGAAATTTCGCGTGAGAATATGCACTCCTTTCAGACCTGGCTCGCAATTTCGGACGCTTCACGGAAGTGTTTTCAATACATTTCAAAACACGATGCGTGGAATGACCTCTCCAAATCGATAAAATTTCAAACTCTCAAATTACAAAATCGATAAAATTTCAGAACATCACATACGCGCAGATACACATAAAAGATACACATACGCAAATAAAAGATGCCACGTGAGATGAAGATACGCGAGGGAAAGCTGGCATAACATTTTCTTAACGGACCGTCACAACGCGTATATTTTCGAGTATACGCCAATACTTTATGGCTTAATTGGTCAGACTCGTAGATAAGCGACTGCATCGAAAATTGGCAGTCATGTCGACCGGATTTACATGGTGAAAAGGTTTTTGTGTAATGTGGCTCGTTCTTAAACGATCCTGCTTCATGGTTCGCCATCGATCACCGGGCAACCGTAACGGGAACTGCATCGCATCTGCCTGCATCTTTCGACAAATTCGTTTCACGATGTAACGTTTCTCGTTCAATTATAATTAATAATTACTCGGATATTTCAGAACATATTAATAAATATTAATATTCTAGCAATATGTTAACACTCGGTATTAATTAAATTTTATTGTTTCCTCTTAACTAATTTTGTTTACTACAAAAGAGATTTTCCAGAATTTACAAAAAGTGACTTAACAATTTCACAAAGTGTAGCTAATTACTGTTAGAGCTCGCTATTGAATAAAATACTCTATTTTCTATGCAATTCGTTAAATCTGAAAGGAATAGAAATTGCGAATAACCGTTTCTATCCCGAAGATGAAGCATAAAAACAGAAGAGTAACCTGTAAATCGTGTCGCAGTAGGACGCGTGCTTGGCACGGTACGCACGCGCTTGGTTGCACGCGAGCGTATCGCGCGTCCCCAAAGAAAAGAGGAAGAATCGGTTCACAGTCGGCTGAAGAAGCAACGAGTGCTATGGGCCTGGTAGCCCGAGGGGGGGCAGGTGGGGCGGGGGCCTATCGGAGGCTACCGTGAGAACGAGGCAAGGCCTTATGTCCCAGACGGACCCCTCGACCGGCACGGGGTCCAGGATCGCCGCGTTTCACGACGGAGAGGGGGCAAAACGACAGGTCGGGCCCCGGCCACAGGGCAGCCATTCGGGGCCCGTGCTCGCGACAGAGACAAACATAGGCGCGAGCCTCACACGCGACTAGCACACGTCCCGAGCCGAGCGAGCGCAAACCGCGCTTCTTTTTTTTTCTCCTCTGAACTAGCTTGCTCCTTCCTTTACCGCCATCTTCACGATACTTCGCGAATGATTGATGCGACTTCTTCTGGGGACCGTGTTAATTGATGCCCGGTGTCGCAGACCACGCGAAGTCCCACTTTCTGATTCTGATGCTTTTGCGGACTAGGATCTAGCTTTGTGCACTTGTCCACAGAACTAACATAACTAGACCCGTTCATTTTGAAAATAGGATGAATACATTTCTGAAAAAAAAGATATAACTTAATATGATATTTTGTCTGTGAGCAATTTATAGTGAAAATAACTTAAGAATGTACAAATATTACATTCTTAATTTCAATAATAAATTAACCACAAAATATATACTTTATTTTTTAGCATCTATCATTTACTCTCATAAATATTTTTCTTGCTATAATTTCCAGGAATATACAAATTTAAAAATAACAGTAATTAAAATTTACACTAAATGCATTAGTGAATTACCAAAAAAGAATTGTTAACGAGCAATTTCCTTGCCTTCACATAACCTACCGCATGCAATCACGGTAAAAGCGTGAAATTCTCTGTAAACAAATGTCAGCGTGGAATCGAGCTTATTTAATTTGAAATAAACCGAATGCACAAATAAACAGCGGAATAAAGTACCCTTAAAATACCTCAGATATCTTCTCACTTTTTCGTACGCTTCGACACACCTCTCGCATTTTTAACGCATACCATCGGCTCGGAGAGCAGAAAATTATTGTCAACCAATTTCTTGCGGCATACTTTCTCCAACACGAACAATGCTATACGGTGATGCAATTTACCGGAATGTCCTCTTCGGTGGATGCTATTTTGCATGTTCCAGAGGGTATTTACCGAAAGGTACCACACGTGTTTTCCCCCCGCAGAGGTGGAAAGGGCATCCGGATTCGCGTATTATAAAATCTTGCACGGGGTCCTGGCCCCGCAATCAACTGCAATAAAACATGAAAAAAGAAACGAAGGAAACCCGGCTGCCTCTTTTTACGTGCACGCGAGCGAGACTTCGCTCGTAAAATCGTTCGAGTGGCCGGGGAGAAAGGAAACGAGCACCGATTTTTGCACCCATTCGTACGCGGGGAGTGAACTTTCAAAAGGCCCGAAAAGAACACGATCGTGAAATCTTGTTTGTCAAATTACAGACCCGATTTCGATCCGAGCTTCGTTATACGGGGTGCTCGAAAAAAAAACATTCGGCATTTACAACATTATAACCGTGAGTGCACATTATAGGTTACATTCAGATATTAAGAAAAATAAAAATACGAAGAATAACAGTAGATGACAGTAATTATGATAAAATATGATGATAATATAGTGATATAAATATAGAAATAAACCCGTGACAGTGAAGTGAAACACGTTTAGAAATCATGTCGTTTTCTATGAATGAGAAAGTTTACAGAAAACTAAATGCAATCTACTATCATAATCAGTTTCCCTGTATTCCATAGATTAAATGCAACGATCGCAGGTGGCAGTAAATTGCATTTGAACTTCGCCATTAAAATCACTGCGTCGATTGTTATGCAGTCTCACAGTTCTCGCGTGTCTTTTCGAGGTACCAAGCGTATTACCAGGAAGGAAAACAATAATCAATGATGTCACCGACGGGTAGAAAACCGGCGTGGTATCGCGATAGTTTATCGTATGTGCCAGCACGCAAGACTGTTATCAACGAAACGAAACGTAGCGGCCCGAAGCGTGCGAATGTTTACGACTCGTGTCCGATCTTTGATATCGTCAATGAAGCCGAGAGACACGTTCGTCAGCCAACTCTCGTTATATGACATTGCGCACTCGTATTCTATTGATAAGCTTACGTTCTGACTCCCTTTGTATGATTACCTGATTTTCATTCTTTTCCGTTGGAAAATATTTAGATATTCAGATATTCAAAAGTGAACTTATAAATTAACAATTTCAGATATTTGTAAATTTAGAAATTTGAAGATTTAAATGACACTTTCCTAGATTCCTGAATTCACTTGGGTGTTTTAGATAAAAAAATTTAAGAATTTTGAATTATTTTATTAAAAGTATGAACACCCTTCAAACAGTATTCAAACTGCAGATCTATTCCAATCGTTTAGATTTCTCTTTATCCCGTAAATCGTTGGAATCAGCGTTAACTTTTTACAATTTACGTAACGGCTAAGAACAATTTTAATTCGAAATAAATGATCCCGTTAATTTCGCTCGCGCCAGTGACCGGAGTTATGCGCAAACCTTTGCATTTCGTAATCACCGAAGGTGTCAACGTCATCGGCGAAGTATGAACGCTGGCACGTGTGCGAATAAGTTCATCCAATTAATTATGGCGGTGCAAGAATCGAGGACCCCTGTCGTAAAACATTACACTTACAATTTAATCAATTTTTGCTTCCAATAACTCCAAAATTGTACTGTTTAAAAATTTGAAAATTTGACTATCTAAAAATTTAGAAATATCTAAATTACCTTTGGTTAAATTTTTAGCGCGGTAGGTTACAACAAACACGATAAAAAAATTTTACATGATCTTTACATAATTTCTCTGGTTATCTTGATTCAGAGACTGCAACAGTATCAAGTTTAACCACACGTATTTAATGTTAATTGCGCAATGCTGAACGAAAAGGACCTTTATCGGCAGATACGATGATATGATAACACCCTAAATTGTTGATTATGCAACACATAAGAAGCAATACAAACGTACAGATTTCGGCTAATGAGCGACAAAAGTTGCTCTCAACTGGAAATTTAAGTGGAAAGAAGAGTTTTCAAAGGGCACTTCGAGCTTGCTGATTACAACCTGTCGAGTTTTGTGCCATGATTGTCCCGAAAGAAGTCCTTTAACGTGTCTCGTTTCGTCCTTAATGGCGTCGAGTACCAAACCAACAGGTTAAGATCTCCCGACAGGTTAACTGATTTTAACGGGATTTTAAAAATGTCTTGTTAACAGAATATTTGTGCGTCGATGCTTCTGTACGTCAAACATTGAAGCTCACGTAAGATTTTGTGTTTCTGTATGTTGTATTTTTAATTAATTAACTGGTGCAATTTTAAAATTTTCTTTATGAACAAAACTTGACTTTCTTTTGATAGTTACTTTTATAGTATGAATTAAATCAATTTTAGTTTATTATTATTATTAAGTTAATTAATTTTAGAAGATAAATTGTTATTTTATAACTAAAATTTTAAGAAAGTTGATCTCAAAAACTTGAAAGTTTAATTTTACAAGTGTCTAAGAATTTTACAATTTACTATGAATGAACAATAACTACTATAAAATAATAATAAATAAATTTACTATAAAACAGTAATGAACAATTACAAAATTCTAAATTCAATAAATAATTATAATAATAAAATCATAGTACTAAACATTTACAAAATGGAAATATCAAAAATAACATATTTAAAAAATTTGTAAATTGTATATTAAAAGTTGAAGATCTGCATCTTTATTTCTTCGGGCAGCATTTGCGTAAACATCTGCATTTAATGTGTGAGACAACATTGTCGAGAACTCTAAATGGTTCGACGATGAACGTAACAAGCTCGAAGAGCAAACATCGAATTCCTTTTTTTTGAAGGACTTTCGTGGACAAGTGGTCCTAGGAGACGAAACGAGAGTCGATTCGATTAGCAGACGCGTCGGGACTCGATGAGATTGAACGGGGCCCTTTGTGAAGTCTCTCGAGAATCTGGTTCCTTTATCGTTGGATTTTCGAGCGGTCCTCTTCGGGCCGCGATAAAACGGCAGACGAATCCCTCCATTAACATTATCTCTTGTCAACCGACCAGATACAGCCACGTGAGCTACGCAGATGTAACTCTCTGCTTGGAATTGGTAGAAAGATCCGCTCCGAGAGAGTGCTAAGTAGAAGATATAAGCGTGTTCGCGACTTGACGGCTTCTTTGATACTCGAAATGTGGGAAGCGTATTCTCCAAATATTTTCTTCCTTTGAATTTGTGAAAATATATGTTTCCGAATTATTACAAATTCTTTTTATTATACTCGTTATTGAAATTTATTATCAGTTTTGTATTTTGATAGGTTAGGGATTAAAGTCACACTGCTTTATTTTACTGTATTTCAGTATTTTACATTAGTAGTATAGTACTAGTACTTTATTTTAATATATCCATAATAAAGTAGGTATGGGGCACTCACGGGGCCCTATTAGAAAACAGAATTCGAATGGCCACCACTGTGAAGCGTAGAAAAGGATGTAGGTGTAGGCGCAACAAACACAATGAAAGCATTTTCGAGCGACCTTCTGCTGGAGAAGTAGCTTCTGCAGAGGGTTCGATGTTGGTGAGGGTAGCTGCCGGTTGAATGGCAGCGGAGAGTCAGTTTGTTCAGGGACTGCACGCGGTGCGTTCGCTTGTTTAATGTCAGTGAATTTCATGCCTTGCTGTCACCATTTAACTCACGTTTCTCACGTCAACGTGCACGGAAAGTGTTCAAGTTTCCCCTTGCTTTCTTTGTTTCATGTGACTACGTTTCGCTTCCGCGTATGGTTTACGAGTTTCGAGACGTATCGACAATAACAAGGTAGGAATTTACCTATCACGATTTATGATAAATATCTGTGTACAGGAAATTTTATTGTTCATTTCGTTCACTCTTGAAAAGTTCTTTCGTAATTGACGTGGAATGATTTTACTTCGATTAAATCGTTAAATTCAGTGATCATGAGAGATATAAATCTTTCCTTTTACTTTTAAATTATTGTGGTGAAATTATTAAATGATCATTTTTAATAGGACAATATTAAATTGTTTGTTGGTTAATATCGAGTGTTTCTTGTAATTTTTCTGAAAATGTTTAATAAATCTTGAAAACGAAAATTTGACACTAAATAATTTATTAGATTTCAAACTTTGTGACTTATTTTTGATCTTGTATGTAATTGAGAAATGTTTATGCAATGTGAATGAAATAAACAAAGATAAGTAAATTAATATCTATTGTGTTAATGTTATTGCCGTTGTTTTATACTTTTTTGTTACATACATTCTTTCTTATACATTAGGTGTAAAGTGCTATAGCTTGTCAAAAGTTGAAAAGACATTGCAACACGTGCAATGATGTCATACGAATACCCTCATCCGGTTTCCAGGACGTATCAGTACAAAAAAGTGAGTAAAATAAAATAGACAAACAAATAGCAATTTTTTATAACAATTGGTGTATATTAAAATTTCAGTACATTTATTTACTAACTTTTATTAAAATTATAATTAAAATACATGACTAATATAATCTTTATTCAAAAATATCAGTTTTTTATTTTCCTATTAATTAATCATTTCTTCTCTGTTTATATTAGATAACGAAACCATTGTTGGAAAGAAAACGACGTGCTCGAATAAACAAATGCCTTGACGAGTTGAAAAATCTTATGATAGACGCTTTAGAGGTATGTATTCTATTAATTAATGTTGTCACAAAAGTTTTAGCAATTGTAGAAATTATTAAAAAATTTCAGGATATAATCATAAATATCTATATTTGAAAATGTATTTCTATGTTACTTTTATACATCTCTAATCTTAAAAATTTATGTAGTTTGAAAATTTCATATCGCTATATTTTGAAACTTTCAATTTTCCAAACTATATTTTCATTTCTGTCATATTTCCAAACTACGTCTCTGATGTAAATATAATTAGTTCTTAATTATCCTAACTTGCTTTTCAAACTTCCATCCGAGAAAGGCTGACAAAATGGCAAAAGAGGGTCATCGTGCTCGTTAAAAAAGTAAAATGCTTAGGTGAATTATAAGATTCGAGGATGGCGCGAGTAACAAGAACACGTAGAATTTATCTGTATCCCCGATCGAGCTCATCTCTGTACTTTCCATCGGCATTATCGGTCAGAAGACATCGCAATTATGCCACGCACCGGTGGTAATGAGCACGTTAAGGCTACAGCTTTCATAATTGCACGGTATCCGCGTTTGACACTCACCGGAGAGCCGGTTCCCACGGTCTAGGAATATTTTAACCACCAAATCGATTGCACGGCTAGTTGCGGCCCGAGAATGCGTTTCCTGCTGCTCGTGAAATTACATTGCAGGGGAAACGTGTTGGTATCGCAAAACGCGGCTCGCCTTGTAAGCCGAGCAAGAAACCGTGGCTTCCTTTTGCTAAGGTTTCAACCGAGAGAAAAAAAAGCATAGCACGTGCTCGTTCGAGCAGTGTAAACTTGATTTACCCACCGACGGATCGAGCTAGTAACCTTTACTCTCTATGGCGCGCGGAGTGTCTTTATTTTCGTCCTTCGATCTCTTAACGACCGTGTTCGGTGTTATTCTTCCGTGGAAGATTCTGTTTGTGGTTCTTTGTCGTTACGAGGTGTTTTGCTGTGACAAAGTTTGTTTAGCGACGCTGGTTTGCGGATGCGGGGGAAGCACGGTTGTTTCAAATAATTATGGCGGGTGTTTGCGTAGGCGAGCAGGGAATTTTTAAATATATCAATTACTCCAATAATCATTTTCAAGTAAATTTTTCACTATCGAACCACGAATAAAAATATTAGTGAAATAACGTTGAAACACTATCAGTTACATTTGAATATCGATAGGCATAGTCCCACTCGATCGCAATTTACATATCTAAGTTCTACTCTATAACGATAATTTTATTATAACAGCAAATTCATGTAAATATACGGTACAGTGATTAGACTCGTGAAAATCCTTCGAGCATGAAAACTCATGCAACTGTTTTTCTTTCCATTTTGTAATTATATCGAGCTGTTATCTTAAATGCTCAAACCTGTACTTAGATTTTTCAGTCGTATATCTGGCATTTTACTACATTTTATCGTAAATGGAATTTTTCGAATTTAACTCACGGTGTAGTAAAATGTAAGATATAAGTTTACAGTTAGTAATTAATACATGAACCTTGAAATTATTAAATTTCTATAAACGTTACAATTTATTTTAACAGTTAGTACATAAACTTTAATAGTCAATACATAAATCTTAATTTTAATAATCAATATATCTTAATTAGATTCTAGAAATTAATTAATTAAATGATACTTAAAACATAAAATACATTATTTCCAATACGTAAAATAAAATGTGTAACGACAATATAAATTATGGTGTGAGTCCTCTGTAGCCAATGTATGGAAACTTCATACTAACGTACATACGTTCTACTTTACCTTCAAACGATACACATCACCATAGAAAAATCTGCAAATATTATCAATATAATTTTACTCACACAATATTTTGGATACTAAATCTGACAAATCTCTCAATTATTAAATCCGGATATCCCTAGATTTCGTTATTCATAACTTTCAATATTCCTAGATACTAGAAATACCCTAATGTACTCTAAAGAAAAATTAAATCGTAAATTGAGTAGATGTCATCTAGTCACATAAATGACGACCGCAATATCGTTTGTTTTTCCGATCAGGAAAAAAGTGTAGTAATACCAAAGAACGGTGTTATTAATGAACTAACAATACGAAAGAAAACATGGTTTAGTGGCCATGGTGCCGGGTCAATCAGATTCCTCGTTGATCGTTCCATGGAATCACGAAGCGTGAAATGTACACGCTCAGACGCCTACGTGCTCCCCTTTGAAATTCAAATTCGTCTCGGTTCTTCTGTCGGTACGATCGCGTTAAACAAATACATTTTCTCCTTTTTGCCTCGATCGTGAGATAGCTCCTGGCTTTGATAATACATCGTGCCCTCAGTTGTCCATCAACGGGCCTTCTCGGCTGGAAGAAGTCTGGGAAAATCGGTGTGAAGCTATACTAATTTACTTCTTACTCGTTTGAAGAATGTTTGATCAACTATCTCCGATTCGATGGGCCGGTGAAACGTACAATCTGATGAAGCGAAAAACCAACAGTTTTAAATGGATCAGGTAGCTCGTTTAGGCTGAAAATAATAGTGGTATTATTCAGTTGGTAATTCAAGTTATTTTAGACATTGCTGAAACTAAATTTAAATAAATTTACTAAATTTTAATAACTATTAAAATTACCATATTCTACTAATTTCTTTAAAATTACTCAATTGCAAACATTTATAAAAATGACTAAATTTAAATAATTACTGAACTGCTTTTGAGCTATTCATTATAGTGCAAATAATTTAGAAATGTTACTAGATTTAAGTAACTTACAAAATAGCAGTAACGCAAAATTGACAGCATCGTCGACGTTAATAACAATTCTTTCCGGGAGATGTTGATAGCAGGAACGTTGAATGGAAGATTTGTCACGAAACGAACAGGTGTGTCCAATCGTGATAAATGAGAAAGCAAAAATTGCAGCTTCGATTTCATTCACGATGCTCGGCCATGCCATTTTTCCTGTCACGTTCATGCGGTGTGTTTATCGATAATAAATTTGAACGAAGTAGGTAATTACACATCGCGTTTACCCTCAAATTTTGTATCAGTCATGAGTCGTCAACCACCAGGAATTTTGCTCGAAATATTGAACCCAAATTTCATTCTTGAGTAAACACGGCTCGGCAAATTTTTCTTCAGCCAATTTCCATATAAAATGCTCGAGAAATTATTTAAATATAGAGCAGGAATTGGCTGAGTACGTGAAAACAGGGTCATTCGGATGCGGTGTGTTGATATCTATGAGAGATCTATGGAAATTTTTAATATTAGTTCATTCTGAAATTTGATTATTGGAGAATTTTAAGGAAAAGTTATCTCGTACTTAAATTTACAGAAATAAAAAATTTCTAGTAACAAAATATAAAAATTTACTAATTTACTCATTTTTCCATCCCAAGCCCAATATCCCACTTAATTACATCTATAACACCTATCTGAATACAAGGTTAATCCAATTTGCAAGGTGCTACATTAATTTTCTCCATCAATATTCGATGTTGAACATATTTTTTATGTCTCTCAAGAAATATCAAGCTTCTAAGTAAGCTGAAAATGGGAGAAATATATTAACGTCTCGAGAGATGAGGTTTCCTTCGTAAATTCGTTGGCGCATGCGCACAACTCGAAACGATGTTGCGCGCGTAACACAAAATGACGTTGTGCGCATGACCCAAAAATCATGATCGAACGGTGTGAAGAGAATCAAAGAAGATTTATTGTCCGCAGACGGAGGGGGAGGACATCAGTAAACTGGAGAAAGCGGACATTCTGGAGCTGACTGTGCGCCATTTACAAAGGCTACAAGGATCGCAGCCTTCCGTATTACCGGCCACGACGGCGAATAACGAAGAGGTGTCGGCCGAAAGTCGATGGTTGTCCGGTTTCGGCCACTGTGCAGCTGAGGCGTACAGATTTCTCTCGGCTCTCCCAGGTGAAGGTGCGGAAAGGTTAGCCAGACACCTCGCAGCTGGTCTTCAGAAGAGCCGACAAACGAATTCATCGGTAATTATCTCTTCATCGATGATCCAAAGACAATGAGGCGAAAGTTCTTGTTACCGAGATTCGATCGCGCCTTCTTTGCATTCACGCGCTCATTCCGGTTTCTTTAACCCCCTTTAATCGTTTACGTTCGTACACAACGTGGGTTTAGTTTAAATACGGAAACGTGTGTGAAAAATACCCTAAATTCCAAAATCCATAGATCCCAAAGTCCCTACATGAAAAATCCCTAGAACGAAGAGTACCAAAATACAAAAATCCTTAATCCCAAAACCCCTACATCATAGATTCAATAATAGTTTAATTGTTGAAACAAATTTTTCCACGGTAAAACATAGGTATTTTTTTTTCAGCTGAAGACGAACCTGCTGACTCAAATTTTAGCGAACTTGAATCTCAAAGTTGACTTGGCGTCGCCTGCTCTCGTGAATCCAGTGATCGAAGACAACAGGGTGACATCCACCAGCCAGAACGTAATTAATTATGCAAATACAACTATCGAAACAACGACCTTGAACCTCTCCACTCGTCGTAATTCAACGACCATCGAGGATATTGAAACAGTAGACAAGGATGGTTGTCGAATAAAGGATTCGAGAGATCAACGAGCAGCGAAGAGGGTGAAAACGGAAATGAAAGTTGAAGATGACGAAGAAATCGACGTGGAACGAGTTGACGAAGCTGATCCCATGTGGAGACCGTGGTAGCTGCGGGCACAAATTTTAACCCTTTGTAATTTTTTTGTTATGTAAAACTGAGGATGTGACTTTCGGTCACAACTTGATTCGAGAATCAACTTAGGAAATTCAGAAACAGTGGATCATTATAAAATTGAAGGATCTGAAAATTTAGATGAAAGTTTTGAAAATTATAAATTGGGAAATCTGCAGCTACAAAAATTATAAATTTAGAATCTCTACAACTTAAAAATCCAAGTGTAAAATTTCAAATTTTCCAACCCCTAAATTTTGAAATTAAGAACAGTAATACATCTTCATGCTCAGGGGCATATCTAAAGGGATACACAGTTATAAAATTTATTATAAAAATGAAGCTTTACATGGAGTGTGATATGTGCGATAAATATCGAGTTAACAAATGGATAATATATTTATATTTTTGATAATTTAGTATTACTAATATGTATGCCTATAACATACATAGCATAAGTATCTATTAAATACCACTGTCTTTCAAGTGCATCTAACGATTTGTTAATAGTTGTTAATAAATAATTGTATCTTGCAGCAAGGTATTCAAAACTGTTTAGTATTATTGAAAGTATTTGGTATTATTCATGTATTCCTTAATATTATTGCAAGAAACAATATACGTAAAACAACAACAATATACGTATTGTTTCTAACAATTATATTATAAGTAATAATAACAGTATTGTTTGTAACATTTTGGCAAGATGTAACATAATTTACAATTTACAAAATTTCACTTAATTTTGATGTACACTTACAATTCACAAGGTTAGAGATTATTATCTAATATGTAGTATTTTATGAATTATTTGCTCATATCAATTATTATTGCGTTATTAATTATGATTATCTTGATGGTTTCTTAATTGATACAGAACTGTTTTGTAATATGTAAAATTATTTTTACATACTTTTTAAAATTTGTTAAAAGTAAATTGAATGATATGCAATTATGGGTAATCAAAATATGAATTAAATACAAATTTTTGTGTGGATCAATTATTTTTGCATTGTTGCGATTTGGTAAACTGACTTATTGTTATCCATAGATGTATTACAGTTATCCTAAATAATTTTAATATTTAAAAATCGGTATTTTTAATACGTAAGAATTTATGAATAAATATAATTTATATACAAGTATGAAAAATACGATATAGTTGTAAGAAATAATGATATGTTACTGTATTACTATTAACTATATTTGTACGTTATTTCTTTGTATATTTCTATGTTTTTATATCTTAAATATGAATCATTCATGAAACTGAAATAAATAAACTTTTAGTTTACAACTTCAATTTGCAAAAAGAAATAAATAATATTTCATTATGAAATTCAAATTGTAGTCAATTACAATTTTTGAACTTATCTACTCGGCCCGCATAGTAATGCATAAACATAGTAATAATTTATAATACTCTATGATCAAAATAGGAGGAGGAAGGTTCAAACTATATTGTTCAATGGTTATTAATAACATTTGGACTGTCATTATTTATCAATTATCAGTTTCTCATAGTAGCTGTTCCGGACTATACATTGATGATAGTTACCGACTAAACAGTGATGGTAACTACTTACCGACTGCATGATGATGGTAACCACTTACCGACTACACAGTGATGGTAACTACTTACCGACTGCATTATGATGGTAACTACTTACCGACTACACAGTGATGGTAACTACTTACCGACTGCATGATGATGGTAACCACTTACCGACTACACAGTGATGGTAACTACTTACCGACTGCATTATGATGGTAACTACTTACCGACTGCACAGTGATGGTAACTACTACCGACTGCAAGATGATGGTAATGATTTACCGACTACACACCGATGATAACTACTTACCAACTGCAAGATATATTGGTTAAACTTCCGAAAACCTACATGCTCAAATTGCCTGAAATATTGGGAATGGATTTCTTCTTAATAAAAATGACGATTCCGAGAAGGATTTTTGACGACTCGAGAAAAAATTCTGTATCATTTGGATGTCACTCCCTACTTTACCGACGCAATTATTACCGGCAGGAATACTCGAGGCAGATTTGAAAATTACAACAACGACCACATCACTACATATTAGTTATTACATAAGTATGTCTATTATCTTTCTTATATTGTAATATTAGTACAATTAATGCAACTTATATTTGTGCAACTAATGCAATTAATTGTACTAGTACAATTCATAACAACTGCATATGTAAATTACAAATTATTGTAAAATATATATATTTAAGTAGCGTAAGTCGTAATATTATACAATTAGTAAATTTTTAATGTATTATACGATCGCAAACATGTATCAAAATTGATTGAAAAATAAACAGAAAAAAATGAATTTGCAATATCTTTTTATTTCAAATCCTTACCAAACCTATCCCTTATGGTCCAACGAAGGCAGTGACCATTCCTCGTAATTCTTGTTTCAAAATTCTGAGAATTTGTGCGAAATCGGAATGCTGCATTTCAAGATTTTGTATCCAGAGAACATGAGCTGCGAAGAGGTATTCGTGCGACCTCCTCGCAACTTATGTTCTCCTGATACCAAATTTCAAAAATCCAGATTTTCAATTCATAAATCCGGATTTTGGAGTTTGGTATCAGGAGAGCATAACATACGAGGAGGTGGCATGGTGGTATTTCGAATCGAAAATCCGGATTTTGAATTTTGGTATCAGGAGAACATAACATGAGAGGAGGTGGCACAAATGCCACTTCTTGGAATTTTGATGACGTCATTTCTTAGAATTGTCGAAGTCGATTTTTGAAATCCGTGTGGCCGATTTTGAGTTTTGGTATCAGGAGAACATAATATGCGAGGAGGTGGCACGAATGCCACTTCTTGGAATTCTGATGACGTCACTTCTGAGAATTGTCGAGAGCGATTTTTGAAATCTAGAGTACCGATTTTGAGTTTTGGTATCAGGAGAACATAACGGGCGAGGAGGTATTCGTGCCACCTCCTCGGAACTCATGTTCTCCTGATACAAAATTTCAAAAATAGAGATTTTCAATTCAAAAATCCGGATTTTGAGTTTTGGTATCAGGAGAACATAATATGCGAGGAGGTGGCACGAATGCCACTTCTTGGAATTCTGATGACGTCACTTCTGAGAATTGTCGAGAGCGATTTTTGAAATCTAGAGTACCGATTTTGAGTTTTGGTATCAGGAGAACATAACGGGCGAGGAGGTATTCGTGCCACCTCCTCGGAACTCATGTTCTCCTGATACAAAATTTCAAAAATAGAGATTTTCAATTCAAAAATCCGGATTTTGAGTTTTGGTATCAGGAGAACATAATATGCGAGGAGGTGGCACGAATGCCACTTCTTGGAATTCTGATGACGTCATTTCTTAGAATTGTCGGGCGGGATTTTTGAAATCAGTGTGGCCGATTTTGAGTTTTGGTATCAGGAGAACATAACTGGCGAGGAGGTATTCGTGCCACCTCCTCGCAACTCATGTTCTCCTGATACAAAATTTCAAAAATAGAGATTTTCAATTCAAAAATCCGGATTTTGGAGTTTGGTATCAGGAGAACATAACGTGCGAGGAGGTATTCGTGCCACCTCCTCGTAACTCATGTTCTCCTGATACAAAATTTCAAAAATAGAGATTTTCAATTCAAAAATCCGGATTTTGGAGTTTGGTATCAGGAGAACATAACGTGCGAGGAGGTATTCGTGCCACCTCCTCACAACTTATGTTCTCCTGATACAAAATTTCAAAAATCGAGATTTTCGATTCAAAAATCCGGATTTTGGATTTTGGTATCAGGAGCACATGACATGTGAGGAGGTGGCACGAAGATTTTTCGAACCGAAAATCCGGATTTTGAGTTTTGGTATCAGGAGAATATAACATGCGAGGAGGTGGCACAGAAGTTTCATTGGTTCCCAGGATGACTTGCAATTTTTTTACATTCCCTCGATGTAATTTTGTGGTGTCTTGGATTTTTTTTCTTTTTTTTTTTCACTATTTAATCTATTTTTTTGTATCTTTTTCATTGTTTTTTGGTTTTGAATTTTTCATTTTTCAGAATTTTACAGTTTTACGTTATTTAATTTTTTTTTTTCGTCTTTTTCACTTTTTTTTTGTTTTGAAACAAACGTGCAATGTTTCTGTAAACTATTTGTCGCTTTTTTAATGGAATTTTTTGGGATTGTGGTGTGTGGGAGGATTTTGAATAAATAGAAGTGTCATATATCTTTTTTGTAATTTTTATTGAAGTCTTTCAATAGGTACAAGTCACAATAATGTTACAAGGTCATCTCGTAAGTTATAAATAATATATGTTTATAATAAAAAACTTCTCAGGTCTCCTCTTCTGTTAGCTGAAGACTCCTCTTCTTGTTACAGCAGTTGAAAGCTGTGAAAATCTGTTCTGGATATCGCTGAATCCCTTATGTTACCTAAACACACAAAAATTTTGATTATTTTACTAGGAAATTTAAATAGAAATTAATTTTAATGTAGGTATATGCTACAATTACTACATACAAAATATAATTATATATTACTGTATATTCATACAAAGTTAAAAAATAAAAGTAATAACTGATTCTATTAGCATTCGGAATGGGAATGAAATTAAAAGTCAATGATAAAAAAAATTTTTTAAATAATACAATCGGAAGAAAGTGACACTCAAATGATACAAAATTTGTTCGCAAGTCGCCAAAAATCTTTCTCGGAATCATTATTTTTAGTTGAAAGAAACCCGGTAAGTAGTTATCATCTGTGTGTAGTCGGTAAATCATTACCATCATCATGCAGTCGGTAGTAGTTACCATCACTGTGCAGTCGGTAAGTAGTTACCATCATAATGCAGTCGGTAAGTAGTTACCATCCCTGTGTAGTCGGTAAGTAGTTACCATCATAATGCAGTCGGTAAGTAGTTACCATCACTGTGTAGTCGGTAAGTAGTTACCATCATAATGCAGTCGGTAAGTAGTTACCATCACTGTGTAGTCGGTAAGTAGTTACCATCATAATGCAGTCGGTAAATAGTTACCATCACTGTGCAGTCTGTTACTGCGCAACATACTTGCGCATAGTTCTGCGCCGACTACATGCGTGCCACCTCTTCGCACATTCTGTGATCCTGATACCAGGAGTAGGTTTTGGACCTGTCGTTCCCCCCACCATGCTACCCTATCTTTCGACTGTGCCTTGTTCGATGAGAGTACGTGAGTGCCATCTCTTTGCACGTTCTGATATCCTAATACTTTTGAAGCCATGATATTAGAGACATAACTAAAATTAGTGGCACAAATTCATTACTTTTGCATAATCTCCTTCACTATTCTATTATCTTGCTACCATGGAAGCAATTTGAGCAAATGTTATCATATTTGACGACGTAAAAATAGACGTTTTATGATGTGTTCCTTTCACGGGAAATGTCAATTTCAGCAATAATAGGTAACAAGACCCGTCTATCATGTATTATATATCAGTGTATTTAATATAGAAATTTAAATATCAACTTATAACCTTTTTTGTTATCATGCTTCTCTACTAGAACATCTAAACTTTCTGCTCGCATCTTATTGATATCCGATTTGTTATTGTTTTCTTAAAGGATAATTAGCAGGAAAGGTTAAGTAAACTGTAGATATCCTTCCTCTTGTTTTATACATTTATTACAATTTTTTATGTGTACAATTAGTGTGTATTACCACTGTACTTCATTATTTCATTATACTATAATTCTACTACCTTTTTGTTCTATTTTATCCTTTATTATTCGTACTCTGGTATTCGTGACATTGAGGCGTAGATTCACAGTACCTCTCCTTGTCGTGAAATATATCGCTCTCTTTATTTATAATGAAACTCTTACCACTTCATGTCCTTTGTTCAGCTGTTATGTTTACATGTGCCTAACCGTTAATGCGATTAGTTTCACCTCTAACTGTTTTACTGTTTTAAATTTTGTAGATGTTCATTATATTACTCCAAATACATTCAAGAGGACTTCCTTATTGTTTAAATATATGAGAAAATTATGGCTTACAGCAATCATCCGAAGGTAAATTTAATTACATATTCTTTATTTTGCTGTTAATTTTCTTTATTATTTACTATATTTGCATACTTTTTATTAGGACAAAGCAATAAAGCTTGCTATAGAGTATCAACAAAATTATTATGAACTTCTTCCTGACTGGTTAGAATACAATTCTAGTGATCGTGAATATATAAGACATCAAATTGGATATGCTCTTTTTGGATATTCTCAAATTGAAGAAAGTGAAAACTCAACTACTTGTAAAGTTTCAACTGTAAATAATTATCAGAGCAATGATTTACTTGGTAGAATAACATATGATACGAAGTCGTGTAAAGTTATTGATAAAATATACCAACAAATAATTCAGCATGGAAGAAATGTAAATAACAATTATTATCTTGGAATTATATATAATGTAATAGTATTATGTCAAAAACCACAAAAGAAAGCAAAAGAAGCAGGTGATGAGGTGAAAGAAGAAACGAATCAAATATGCGCACTACCAGTGTTTAAAATTAAGAAAGATTGGCAAAATGCATGGTATATTGATAACGAAGGCAGAATATATAAAAACTGGCAAGATTATCTGAAAAACAATATGTTACCCAAGTGTACTATGGTTTTACCCAAGGATGGGGTTTATCAATGTAATCCACACTACGAAGTAAGTCAGTACTCTTCGTTTGTATGGACCGAAACATTAGACTCACCTGCTTGTGCAGTTAAAAAATCAATCCTCTCAGCTCTTGATGTTGCTGCCAACACATTATCATTAGGTGCTGGCATTGGATTGGGTGTTGCTACTTTTATGACACCAGTTGGACCAGCATTAATGACTGCAGGTACAAGTTGTTTTTTATTTTTTCTAAATCAGTTAAAGTGTATAAGATTTTTTAACAGCTGCTATTTTGTAGGTCTTGTTGCTACTGGCATAAGTGGGACATGGAGCATTGCTAGAGGCTCACAGAAATTAGTCGATTATTCGGCGCATAAACAATCTATCAGTCCTATGAATAAAAATGCATTTTCTGCATGGCTCGATGTGAGCAGTTCAGTATTAGGATTAGGAGCTAGCGGAGGTTCAGTACTTCTATCAAGAGCCGCAAAAGGTGTTGCACAAGGCAAGAATATAAGCACTGTTGCTAAAATAGCACATGATTCAGTGGTAGTAAGCAATTTAACTGTTCGCGGAGTCGGTGTAGTATTCGATGGTTGTTGTTTAATCCACAAGTACAAAGAGGAGAAGAAAATCGATTTTGCTGATGTAACCATCTTTGTTTCTCATGTGTTATTTTTCAGTAACACTGTGATCAATACTAAACTGGCTAACGAGCTCATAGGAACATGGAGGGGTACTATTTTTGAAAAGTTTAAAAATGCTTTACGTTTCAATCGTTTAAAAGAGGAATTTAAAAAGTTCACAAACTTTAGTAAGTCAAACCAAAACAATTCGAAGGGTATCACGTATAGACTTAGAAATGCTATGAGCTCGGAAGACTTTTTGAAAGGTTTGAGCGGGACGAACTGGAACCCGAAGTTACATATAACGTATGAGGGTGGTAAAGTTATTGTAAATAACATGAAATTGATAGATCCTATGGTATTTATGGGACATATGTTAACAATTGGTTCAATAGGAGTTAATTTAATACAATCAGGTATATTGGAGGACATAAAAGATGCAGGCGACAGTGTATTCCTTAAACTAAAAACTGTACTTAACCGTCTACTACAAAAATTCTTCTTGGACAAGTTAAAAACAGAAAAATCTCTTGACGTTGATAATTTTAATGATTTGTTGACCGAAATGAAACATGTAACCAATGCGAAAGATGTTCTAATCAAGGTCTTTAAAGTCTCCACGATTTTATTAAGTCGTTGTAACAGTCCAGAACAATTTTTGCACGAAATGCTTTGTTTCTTATGGACATATTGTAAAGTAACTTTAAAAGAGCACGTTAGAAACAATAGTTGCAATAACAGCAGTTTGATAAACGATATATTAATTAAGATAGTAACATGTTTGCATGACTATATTGATGCGATAGGTGATGATCTGTTCACGGCGTTTTATACTTACATATCGAATCGTGAAAGACCGCAAGTATCGAGTAACTATTATTAAACGATGTACGTATTAACTTTGTGATGTATACTAAATTAAATTAAATTTGTGATATATAATAATTAATTAAAATAATTTAAGCGTATTGTAAGGAAACTAAAAGACTGTCCAAGATGTATTTTTACATTTGCTAATTGTAGATATTGTTTTGATCACTAATAACAAAATAAAGAGTTTATGTTGCACAGAAATGAAGGCATTCATTTATTTTTCGTTTCTCCCAAATATTTTGGATACATCTCACACAAATATATACAGACGATACTGAGCACATTTACAATTTCTTTCTTTCTGAATCATTGGTCACGTTTATCGTTTATAAAGACACATCCACAAAGCTAGCGTTACACAATAGTCGTCGATTAAAAGAGTGTGAACGACGACCCGTGAGTATCGTGGTGCGTTTTCTCGAAAATAAATTAGACCTAAACTAATTTACCCGAATAAATAAGGATAATAGAATCGCTTGGAGAGTATTGATTCATCGTTTGTCCTTTGGCAAACGACGATAATACTGACCTACCAATTAAAAACGTACGGTTTCGACCGAAATAATTTATCAACGAGTTATTTATAAATACGAAGTGAAATCCATAGCTATAAATACATAATATAGTTTCAATTTTTATCTACAAAAATGTCGTCCATGATTAGGTACACGAGCGTTCAAATTGTAGTAATTCATTTAATATTTCGTCGCACGACAGGCATGACCAAGCTATAATTTTATAGGGGAGGATGCAATTTTATGGCTCGCGAAGGGGTTACAATCCCTATTTTTAGACAGGGTAATTAGCCTGACACAGAAAATACTAAACCCCCAAATTATCAAATTTTCAAATTCCTCTAAATCTTCAAATTTCTAAATTTGAAAATCTGAAAATACAATTGGTCGGTAATACAAACGATGGCAATACGACAGCCAATTAGTAGGGTACTTGGTGACGCCTGTCTGTGAACCATAACACTCGATATCTTATCGTCAATAATTTATAATAATTAATAATCAATATCACGTACACGGCTGTATAAACGCGTTAATCCGCTCTTTCTCTCCCCCTTAAATACGTACGTAGTTCGCTAGCTTTCTTAACAATGATTAATAATTAATTTCAGCTTTAATGAAATTCATTGAAAACTGTCTCTGGTCTAACGTGACGATTACAATCGCATAAACAGGAAAATCGTTTCTCCGTGTGCGTTCGAAGAAAGAAAAATACAATATTTCGTTCTGGCGTTACTGTTGCACTCTCCACGTGGTTTATCGATTATGTACAAATATATCACGAACGTAGAAAAACACGATAACGAAAGGTGCAGAGAAAAAATAGAGAAGCTTCATCGAAATCGGAGCTTGATTATTACGCGTGTGCGATTAGAAAAAAGGGTAAACGCAGAATGTATACGTATATTTTAATTTCATCATCGTTTCTTATGTTTAAAACTAATCTCGTAACTTGGTCGTCGACTTAATCGTTCTCTTCTTCACAGAGATATCGTCGATCGTTAAATATTCCGCTTTACCGCGATTATTCTCGAGATACAATGACTGGAATGTACGAGTATGGTTCGAGAAGTTAGAACGCGGATTAGGAAGCCCATCAAGCTTCTCTCGGTTGGCAATATTTCAATAAACGGATGCGAATACGGTATCACGTTTATAATCGTCAGTCTGTTGTCTTTTGTTATGCGGATTATCTTAAAGTGTATTACACTTCGGCAACATTCAGAAATAGTCTCTTGTCGATGAACACTGAATCCGTTTTGTATAGGTACAGCAGCTTTTTGCGGTTTATCATATTACAGCAAATTTCATGAATCTTTAACCCTTTCAATAACTCTAACGTTAGTCAAATATTGTGTGCAATTTAGGTTTCTAGATTAGGTTAGGATAGTTTCTTTAGGGAAAAGTAGTTTAAAGTCTAGGATTAACCTGGAGAGATCTCTGAAAGTACTTAGAGGAAAGTCTAAGTAGAACACGAGTGTCAAGGATAGTCCTAAAGCTTGAGAGAGCTCAAGGAGAACTTAACATAGAATCTCACAGATAAAGAATATAATATGTAGATAAGGGGTTTTACATATAAAGAACATAACTATGAAGAAAGTTTCCCTTAGACAATCCTAAATTGCACAAGCCTTCTCCAAGATATCTAACATAATATTAGATTACATAACATACCAATACTATATTTATAAACTTGTCTATCGAGTCCGTATCGTTAGTACAGACACGATGAAAAAATACAATTTTAGATACACCTCGGTGAAAGGGTTAACGCTCACATTCTCCGTGACAAATTCGTTAAAAAATTATAGTGCCTCGCTGCACCGATCCGAGCAATCTATCAACGTTCAACCATATCACGGTCGATTAACGCGTGATCACCGGTCCATCTCTGTCGAGCGTAGGACCAGCTAAGCTAGATAAGTCCTAGGATTCGACTTGGGATTGCCAGAGTCGTCCTTGGTGGTGCAGGTCCACGCCTCCTCGGCCAGGCTGCCGTATCTCTGCACCCCTGGGAAGGGTGGTCCTGTACTTTGCGGCGAGTAATAACCACCCTTAAGCTGATAATAGTTGCCGGTCTGTTGATACTGGTACTGATCGCTGGTCAGAACGTTGCTGTAGCCGGAGTACGAGCTGTACTGCGAAGGAGAGTACGAGGAGGGATATCCTCGTTCGCTCAAGCTTCGATAAGGCCCCGGATGTTGGGGCCTACCCTCCTGTCAGACGGGCGTGCTAACTGCGGCGCTGGTTATGTAGTCGATGTCGCCTATGCTCTTCACTCTGCGATGCCTCTTGTTGCCGGTGATGGGTCGCGGTGGCAATTGCGGCGGCGGCGGCGAATTGCTTCGGGCGCTGCTCATGTACTGGCTGGCCAAACTTCCGGTGTCCGACGAGGACGACGGCGACGCCTTCTCGCTCCTGGGTCGTAGACCGAACGCCCGACTCAACGATCCCTGGGGAAACACGGTTAACAGTGTTACAACTTGTCGATCTACGTAGACATTTCAAGCTTCCTCGAGGGGATAATAGCTACCGGTGATTCTAGTGGAGTTTGCGAAATCTGGTTTCGATACCAAGTTTCCGAGTGTTAGAGCCTCGCGGTTGGAAACTGCAAGTGTTAACAGGAATTTAAGCTACATTGTGTTCTTAACGCAAAATGGCTGATGTTCAAGTAAATAATATAAAAGTCACGGTACAATTTCAAGCTAATCAAAAGTCTACCTGAAGGTTTCATATTAATACAAAATGTCATTGAATCAGTATTTGAACTACAAAAGTATTCCAACACTCGGAAGCTTCAAGATTTGATGAGAACTAAAAAGTGGTGAGCTAATTTCTCTGTTGGACGAAGCTAAGGATGCACGTGCAGCCATACAATCAAAAGACTTCTACACTTGATACATTTTATAAAATGAAAAAACTACGTCGGAAAGAAAAATAAGTGCAAATGATTAAAAGTGAAATTGGCTAATTTTAGAATTCTCTGACGTGTAATTTGTGATCGGCCAATGATCGTGAAATTAGAAAAGAATTCAACGAAAAATAACCGTAGCAACGTGTAATAAAATAGCGAAAAGTAAAATAATCGTGGCACGCAAATAGATTATGGGCGCATACCTGTGAGCTCTTCCACGACAACTATTAAAGGACGAAACAAGGAAGATTAAGAACCCACGCCGTGAATTCCACATTGAAATCATCAGTTTATATTTACAATAATGGCTCGTTATAATTGTGTTAAGGTTGCTAAAAAAATCGAGCGATTGCACTCTGATTTTTTCTTTCTCATTCTTTCATTTCTTTTTATGCAATGTGCTCACTACGATAATGTACCCTTAAAAACAGGACACTCTGATTAACATACATGAAAAGGAGAGACGTGGTAACTGATCTGTTGCTTTATCTATGTACAGTGTTTACAGTGTGGCGGCGATACAATCAGCCTTCGAACGAGAATTTTATTATTTAGTAGTCGAGGGTAACTAGGATTCGCGACGTTTCACTCGTAATTCATCAAACTTTATTTTACTCTATAAACAAAATTTATATTTCAGTGATTCGTATTAAAAAATACACAATTATTCCGACACGAATTATATAAAATATACTAGTCTTTAATAACTTATCACAATTTAAAAAAATTAATGAAATTATACAGAAAATTAAAAATCGATGGCAACAATGATTCGAATTCACCACCACTCAGCGCTCTCCGCGCATGCGCACGAGGCAGCGCGCGAAGTTTAAAAGAGACTCTCTTCACGTACTAATTTCAAGAATTTCTAACAATTTCCTCCAACCAGAATTCTACAAAAGTGAAATTTGCAAATGTTCGATGAATTACGGATCGAAAAACTTGAATTTTCCGTTTAAATTCGACTAAGTTAAGCTCATGTTTTGCGAATATCGCGAGATAGAATGTCTCTTAAAGTTTCTACGAGATACACGCTGCGAATCGTTTACAAGTTTTACAAGTACAGGGAGAGGATTTTTTCAGTGTTTCTACGATAACAGGCGAACGTCATTTTTTCCAAGAAAATACCATTCAAGATTCGACGAATGCGGAGAGTGAAATTTCTCGCGCTCGTCGTACCAACGACGAAAATTCTTTGTTCGAGAAGAGAGAAGTTATTTTCGAGGTCCGTACGATCGAGATCGAGATGAATCGTCGAAATTTCAGCGGAGTGTAGAGATCAATCTTCCAATTGCACTGACAAACGTCGTCGAAAAATGCACTTCGCTAAAATCCAGACAATCGTCACGAGGAGACATACGAGATTCATTTCATACGCGAAACGATGTCTCTTCGATCTTGAAGAATCTAAGATAGCCATGAATATCTACGATGTTTCTATCGAAATTTAAACACGTAAGGTTCACATAGGTTGCTCGGAAACTTTGAAAAAATATCGAACTATGTTAAGATCTTTTAGACTCGTAAAAAATGTAACCCTAGAGATTCGAAAGTATTAGGAGTACTTATCTAAGGAAGATATTTAATTATTTTTATTAGCACTTATAGAAGAAATAAGGTAGGAAGAAATAAAAACTTGAATAGTTTTCGAAGAAACTTTTTTTCACCTCTCTTAGAATTCCAGGGTTAACGAAGCATAACACGAAAGAAAATGCAACGAAAGCAATCAATCGTTTTCCTTACGCATTTCAACCCAAAGTTTCCCCGAGAATGCTTCGAAGTTGCAACCTTAATTTCTTGTAAATAAAAAGTTCGATTCATAGAGGAAACTTTGAGGCGCGTCTGAACGGCAAACTGAATTGTTAAAAAAAGAAGACTGTTTATTGGACTCATACACGCAGAGCGAAAGAAAGGATAAATAAATACAGATATATAGATACATATACGTATATATAAATATATACATATATACCGAACCTTTTTCAAGTAAAGAAGGCTGCAGGTCTGCGACGATCCACAGGATGCAGGGACAATGATTAACGTTAGGTCGAGCTCATAGCTCACAGCTTTTAATCCTCATCGGCGTCCAATTCTATCTTGCGGATACAAAATATTCTAAAATATTTCATTTTTAATACTTGAACTGGGTCACAAATTTCAAATATTTAGGTATCCAAGCACTTAGGTAAATAGCAGAATACATTTCCATATTCAAATTTCAGTATTTTAATATTTCAATATTTCACATTTCATTAAAATTTTTTTCGATTTCAGTTAAATTCTGCATCTCTGCAAGATCCGAATCGTCCTCGATAAGGATTAAACTTGATCAGGACATAATAAACGGGGAATTTATTTTTGACGGAATGCTGCTCGAGCGTCCTTACCTAAGCGATGCCATGCAATCGTGCCAATAAAAAATTAACCAAAAGAATATGTACAACTAAAATAACGAGAAATTAACATGACGGCACTTATGAAATGTGATCGAAAAATATAGTCAATGATTGCTCGAATTATTCTTTACACCGATTTAACATTCACCGTTTACACTCGAGCAATTATTGTAAGGCGTGATGCAACGATGGCTGTCAACGATGACTTTCCATATTTTTATAAATATACAATTTACTGATATAAACGTCTCATAAAGATATCAAGAAAGTCACCTGTGACGTGAATAATAGTGACAATCACGATTTTCAAGGCAGACTTCAATTTATTGCTGGTTCAGAATCTTGCACAATTTCTTACTCTTGCAGATCTGACCTGCCTCGAGTTCATTGAGCAACGCTGAGTCAGCATCTTCTTTCACTATGAACGTACGCATTTCTTGGAGAACATGTGGGTCAAGGAGGTTCGTTCACTTCGATTTCTCCAGATTCGCTTCGGACAAGTTTCAAAATTTTAACTCGACTCATTTTATTTGATAAATTTTTTGTATAAGTACCCAGTCCGAATTTTCGAATGCTAAAAGACTTCCCAGAATGTGCACAGATCTCAAATATGCTCTAAAAGAGCATATGTGACTGAGGTAAAATTGATAAAAGTAGAAGTCTGCCAAGATGGTGCGTCGCTCGAGGAAGAGTAAGGTGAAAAATCGATAATAAAAATACCACCGAGTTTCCGGTGCAGTGGTGAATGGACCAGAGGGTGTCTTTGAATCTATACGATACGTTACCCTGAGGCTGGATCTCCGTCTATCGACAGTTCCCGAGTGATTGGCGGTCATATGAAGGGCCGACAGGGAGCTCTGATGATGCTGAAGATGAAGGGCCCTGCTTCCACGACCGAGGCTACCGCCTGCGCTCACGGTGCTCATCGGACGACCCCCGGCTGTGCTGTTCCTCGGGACCACCTCCAGCTGACTTCTACACACACGCACACCACTCTACATGCACGCCTTTCTGCGTACACTCATCCTGACCGTTTATATCCACACACCTTGGTGACACCGCGGACACACACACGTTCGGCACGTTTTGCAGCGAACCTCTCTCCCATTTCGAGGTACAATTCCTCTCTTTTATTTTGTAATTATGCGAGTAACATTTTGAGTGTCGTGTTTGCAATTTGATATATCTGATATGGTAGAAGTGGTACTTGTGAGCAATGTTAGAATGATACACTATTTCTGTGGTAACATCTAAATTGTGTGTAAAGGAAGATTGCTTCCATATGAGATTATTCTTGTGATAACCCATGCGTTGTATGGCACTCAAAATGTTTGGGGGATGTGAAAGTCTGTGCCTTGTGAAAGGAAGGGTGTGTTAGTACATGGAACTTGGGATTGTGTTCTGATGGTGAAATTGAGGAAATTTTGTTAACTTTATAAGAGGAACAGATTAAGAAAATTGTCGAGTTTTTAATGAAATATACAAGGTGAGTCAATGTTGAGACCACAATTTATATCTTAAGTAATGGTCTTGTAACCCAATAGTATAACTAGGATTTTGATTTAAAGTAGTACATTTTTTAAAGCAGTACTTAGTAACAGTTCCATATTTTCAGAAGACCAGACCCCCTTGTTTCTCATCTAATATCAATGCTAATACTTTGGGTTTAGTTAAGTCTCACCTTATATGTCAGGGTCAAATTGTTTAAAATGAAAATTTACAACGCAAGAAAAGTATGAAAGGAATGTCCTGTGCAGGTGAAGGAATCTGAACTTCATTTTGGCACACAAAATTGATCGTGATTCAGTTAACGTCTTATTGAGCAGTGGCTCGCTGCAAGTGCTCAACGATAGAACGAGATGTATCATAATGAATATCTAGTTACAACATAAATATACATACACAAGCATTTTGTGCACCATCGATATAGAAGAATGTATAATAATATGATTTACTGAACGCCACAGATGCTCAGGGTTGATCCGTTGGATCAACCCGGCATCGTTGGCTAGTCAATCAGTTGGATTAAACACCGAACAATCAAAAAATGTAAATATCAAAGTTGGCAAATCAGAAAAAGATGAAAGGAATCATAATGCACGCTGGTGTGATCCGTGGTTCAATTATTTTTTAAAAGGAACATAAATGTCTTATTGTATAAAATTATATAAAAAGATTTGAACTCTCTTCTCGTGCAAATAATAGAATGTACGAAGATAAAGGTTGTTGGTTTATGAATTTTTCACAGCGAGAGTACGAATAAGAATGATCTGTCGATGTTTGGTTAAATATAGGACACGGATTACACCAGAATTACTAATATTAACGTGTGCTGTACATAGCGCAGTGCAGTGCAGGCGGCAGCTGTGGGCTACGGCTCAGCTATGAGAGACATTACCGATGGATCCGCGATCGAGTGGACTGCAGACCCAGCGAATCGCTGCGGTGCCGAGTACAATGTTTCAATAATGATAGTAATAATGATAATAAATTCCATCGAGTATACTGCATGTTTGTATATGTACATTATGTCGAGACTGCACTCAGGGCCGGCTTAACAGTAAATACGACAACGGGCGAAACCATTTTTTGGCGAACCTTCATCTTTTCAGCGAAACTTCGTAAGCAAGTTCTGGAGAAAATATTCCTAAATTTCCAAATTTTTCAACTTCTACATTTCTACAATCTTAGATTCTCAAATTCCTAAATTTCCAAATTCTTAGATTCACAAATTTTATGCATAGGTATTTTGCTAAGATTCCCCTGTATTAGTTTACAGAAATTTCGCTTTTAATTTCAATTTTTCTCATTCGAATAATAGAAATATCAAGGTCTGTATAGTGCCCTCACGAGCTATCGCCCGTTTCGCCCGTATATTCCGCCGGCTCTGACTGTACTGTACTGTATATACGTGTGTGTATTCCCGATATATCCAAGTATGGCGTGTGTATTACGGATGAGTACTTATATACTAAACCAACCACGAGCAAACTCGACTGCTGCGGAAACTTGTTCCTGTCCGTTTTGCAATCGAGATTACTCAGGCCAGCATGCACAGTTACCTCTTTGCAGTTATTATCTATCTCATCATGCGTTTCTGCATTGTTAATCGTTTCGGTGCTCGTCTCCTATGTTGGATTAGCTAAGGTCTCTTATGATATGTACGATGTCCGATGTCAGTTTAAAATGAACCGATTCTATCTTCTGTTACTTGTTTGCGTTTGAATAAAGGTGACAGAGAAAATGATAGAGGAAGTCTGTCAGACGAGTTTGTAGATTTAATATCAATGAACATAGTGGCTTTCATAACTAAAAAGGAAGCAAAAGCATAGCTTGTAAAGTTTAAGAAGTCTTCCTCTATTTAGAAAACATGTGAACGGTTCATCGTTTGATTTGTCTTTCAAAAGCAGAATCGATGTCTTAATTCTAATCATGATTAAATTCTAAATTACCCTTTCTTTAATTCTTGATTATATACAATTTCCCGATAATATACTGTTTCTATTAAAAATGCTTCAACGGAAGCGGAAATTTTGATCTTAATCAACGCTAATGCAAGTTACCTCTTTCTTTTAAGCTCGCCCGATTGCTATTTACAGTCAATTAGATATTCTCCCGAATTTGAGTGTCAACGAACATTTTGACGATTTTCAATGATGGATCAAAAGTGGAAACCCTGAAAAATTGAGGCCTATCGAGTAATTTCGTACGATAACAATACCCTATAAAGCTAAATACCGTTCACTGCAAACTCTTCGTGGACTTACGTGTATATCTATTAGTAACCATTGTAAAATTTCTGAAGACTAGAAGTAACGTTGTAAATAGTTATCGCGTCGTTTTTATGCGTACAAACACGGATGATATACACTTTTGTTTTCTTCGTGTAGATAATTGACAAGTATCTCAGCGATATATTCTCTAAAATAGCTTTTTCTATGGAACACCGTAGAAAACGATCCATGAATTTCTCTATCGGTATGAAACGATTACTTTATCGCTCGTTTGCAAATTATACTCATCATTAAGCGATTTCCCTTTAAAGTATACCGATAAGCCATAATATTAATTGTCAAATGTGTCTGTTTTGAGTCATCGAATCTACCTTAATATATATTTGTTCGAGCCTGAAAGAGAGTATCATTCACAAATAATATCCCTATAAGATCAAGTCATCAGCACGTTGCAAAAACAAAGTTAAGATACTCTCTTTCGAGCGAGAACCGTTTAAATGAGAGCTCGAAGACGATGAATTGTGTTTTGCGACGTCGATCTCGTTTATTGCTAACGAGGTACGACGTTTATGTCGATTAGTGAGCGTTGTCCAATGTGGCCTCTGGATGATAGTAGACTGAGTACCTTGCTGGAACGACGAGGGCTTCCAATTCGGCGGTCAGGTGTCGTCTGATCATGTGCTTAGCTGGTGGAATACCCAGGGCAGTGGCCATCGTGTCACCGGTGAATGATGGTTCTAGCACGACGAGAGCACCATGCACGCCTGAATCTGTTTTGCAAATTAAATATTTCTTTTACCACTGCAACATTTAATTACATAAAAGTATTTTAAGATACCACTCATGGTAGATCAATTTAAAGTTTCAAGTCTGATGATAGCTATGTGAATTTATTAACATTGATGATATAAAATAGCTGCCACTATTAAGTGAACAATGGCCAGGTTTGAAATCTATAAAGTCTCATACAATTTCATGACAGAAAAGTATTATGAAAGTATACTTGTGGTATGTCAATTCAAAGCTGAAAGTCTAAGGAAAATGACTACATCAAGGATTCATCGATCATCGATATACCTTTCAAATTCTCTGCGTATTCAGTTAGATCAATGTTCCTAGCCCACCGAATGAACCTCTGATTCGTCCAAACCAACGGATCCGTGTCAACCTGTTCACACTGATGTCTTCTCACAGCGAGTGCCTGTAGAAAATAAGATGTGTCACATGCAATACTTGTAGCAAAGTTAAAACAAGTAACAGACAAGTGTCTACCTGACGATCATAGTTGAGCATTCGCAACAGATGAATGCCGTGCACGATGCTGGCCTGATGAAACTTTCTGGTCACACCGAGCAACTTCTCCAGTTCTTTTTTGCTCAGATGATCGAGCATCCGTGCGTCCACCATATTGGTGGCGAAACTTTCAGAATACTGAGCGAGACCAAGGTCGGGTAACCATTCGGAGCTGACCCAGGTGTGACCCAGTTGTGCAATGCACGGATAACGAACGAGACTCGGGTGTCGATGTTCCTCGATGGCTAAACGCAACTTTTTCCTGTGAAGAGGGTGCGTCACGCCTAGACCCGCTTCTAATTCTGCGTCGCTCAGCTCCAGCAAGACCTACGGATTATCAGAAAAATTAATAAACGTTGAACGACAAATTTGATCAAAGTTCAATTACCAGAATGACTTACTTTTCCAGACTTAACATTTTCAGCGCATCGTGGTCCATACTGTGGCATACCAAGGGCAACTTCTAACCAAGCAAGGACAGTGGGTGCCCTCCACCGTTCCATAGGCACGGATGCAGCTTCTCTGAGTAAACGAAGCTTCTCGGCATAGCCTTCCTCGGTAAGGGGTGACCATGATCGATAAGGATCAAAACCGTCCGAGCCCTCGTTACTTCCGCTTCCTCCGCTCGAATTATTGGTTGCTTTTCGATGTCGCGAACGAGCGAACACTCTGAAAATCGACACGACAAGACTGTCTTTGAGCTAGGAAGATGCTGTACATTACTGTGAAACCATTTAGGTTGCAAATGATCATGATCGACAAAATAAACTTCAACTTTATTTTCTAGGAAAACAGTCGAGTTTGCACCTGTTTCTTTTCTGATCAAGTACTACACGATACGATAAGACATTTGACCTTGAGTGTAGGGGTCAACTTTGATGTTCATTTCATTTATAAATTTTTGACAAGTTTTTTTTAGAGAAACGGAAGTATAGAATGAAGTATGCTGTTAACTTGATTAAATTATCTAAGAATTGCAACTCTTACCTAGAAATGGAGCCCCACGTGCCTCCACGAGTCGCGGACGATCTCGAATGCGCAGTAGGCGCAGCGATAGGTGTGCTCTGTTTGTTCCTTCTCGGTTCGGACTCCAAAGGACTCGATAACTGTTCCACAGATCGCGACAACGACGAGTTGTCCATGGACCTGGAGAACGCGTTCAGAGGCGACAGCGTGGGACTGCAGTCCTTCGGTGTAGTCGCTGCTGAAAACAGAACGTGATTTATGAAGTCAGTGAATTCTTACTTTATTAAATATAGTGGAAGCTGGATTATGCTTGGTAAGCAGATTCTGTTTTCCCTCGAGACCAGAAAACACCTTCCTGGTTATTAATTATTACGACATTTATGCAACATGAAGAACATACAGCGTATTCTGTTTATTACTGTGAGATTTGTGGGCGCTTTTAACTTTTTTTAAATTGCAAGTACTGATTTTGGGGGGTTGGGATTTTGGGGATTTGGGATTTTGGGGATTTGGGATTTTGGGGATTTGGGATTTTGGGGAGTTTAGACTATGGGGACATAGGAAGTTGGGGACGTAACAATTTGGGGACGTAGAGGTCTGGGGACATAGGAAGTTGGGGACATAGAAATTTGGGGACGTAGCAATTTGAGGATGTAGCAATTTGGGGACGTAGAAACTTAGGGACTTAGGGCATTGGTGACTTCAAATTTTGGAGACTTGACGATTTGGGGATTTAGGATCTTGAGAACTTGTAACTTTGGGTATTTACAAATTTGGAGACTGAACATAAGAAACTTGGTATTTTGGGAATTTGGTGATTCGAAAATTTGAGGACATGACTACACAGAGACTAGAAAATGAAATTGAGAAATGTAAAAGTAATGAAACAGTGAAATCTGTAAATTTGAAAAAAATCTCAGTACCGCAGTGAACAGCACATGTGCCATTCGAGTGCACACACTGTCCGGATATTGCCAAATGATTGACCGCAACACGTGCATGCGCATGCATCACCTTCAATATTAACTTTCAATATTAATTACCGTCTGCACAATTTCCACAGACTCGCAAATTAATAACAAACGACGACGTAATCAATTACCGCTGTTTATCCTCTCGAAACAGTTCCCACACACAAATATGCATACACAACACGAGTTAACAAATTTACAAAGATCAGCCTGTCGGAAAAATTCGAACACATTTCCGCGCGAAATATTTGTTCAATTTTTCTCGAAGCAAAAGATCCAAGCAACTTGAACCGATCAAAAGCAGAGATATTTCGTTCGTAAATAGGCAGGTAGAAAATAGAAAGAAACATAGAGATAGAGAAAAGACAAGAGAGAAAAGAGAGAGAAACACACAGAGATGCAGAGGAATCCTCTGGACGAAAGGATGATGAAGAAACGGTGAAGGAGACGACGATCAGCGATTTTATGTTTGGACACTTACACTGGTACATGTGGGATGGTGCAATGGAGGATACCACGGAGATGCTGTCCATGTCGAGACCGCTTCCCTCGACCGTTATTGTCGGTGTGCCTGCGCGGAAATATATCAAGTAAAAAAAAAAGTGTTTTTCACGAGGATCCAATGTCAACCCTCGCCTGTATTTGTTTCGCGAATCAAATTGAGAACGTTACACGCTTTGTTGCATTTTTCATCGAACTGATAGATGAGATTTTTGGGATTTATTATCCTTAGGGTACTGCTTTCAGACGTTTTATCGTAGGATTTTAGGCTCATATGGCACGTCTGCTTGTTCTTTATGTTGCACGTTATTGACATTGAAATGTTTTTAAATGTTATTGATATATTTTTTAAACATTTAAGTAGTGTGTCATGAGTGCGTCGCGAGTGCGTCACCAGTGTACTATCAGTGCGTCATCAGTGCGTCACAAGACTCATCACAATAGTGCACCGGTTTAATTACCAAAGATACTTCGACTAATCGAAAGCAATCGAGTTAACAATTAACAGTCGATTATAACGGTTCATCGATAAAACATGCACATATTTAACCGACTCATCGACCCACAGACGAATTATTATCATTAACGAGCCGGGATTTAATTAGCGTTCGACTAATCGCGTTTAATAATAATCGGGCCGGTATGTTTCATGAAAGTATAATTAAAATCAGCGACGGTACGAACAGCTGTTTGTCCAGAAAATAATGTTACGGTTTAAAATTCATGGCTGCGCCATGAAATATGCAGCCCGCGTATTTCATGTCTGACCACGCTCGATTGTCCTAAGGCAAATCGATCAATCCGTTTTAATGCACCGACACGGCAACCGGCTGAATAATATACGAAGGAAATGCGCTCGATTAGCGCACCACCTACGTTCGACTAACACTCGTGGTTGATGGAACCTATCAAATCCTTTTTTCCCTTTCTTTATTCCGCCGACTCTCCAACGACGGATGCACCGTAATGCGCTTTAACCGGACGATTAATCTTACCACTTCTTGTACAGTCAACGGCAAATCTGAATTTCCTACGGAATTTTCGACTTCGAAAGTTTGCGGGCATATTAGATGGGGGACATTTCGAGAGCTGTGGGTTTGGGAATATAGGAATTTTGTGGTATAGGGACGTGGGAAATGGGAATCTATGCATGTGGGTGTTGGGGTATTTGGAGGTCTAGGGAGGCAGAAGATTTGTAGATCATTGGGGGGTGTTGGGGGTGGCTTTGGGACTTAGCGCTGTTGGGACCTGGGGACGATGGTGTTTGGGGTGGGCAGAATTTGGGGACAGTGGGATATAGGCATGGTGGGATCTGGGCGAGGTGGAATCTGGGAAAGGTGGAATTTGGGGAAAGTAGAATTTGGGGAAGGTGGAATCTAGAGACGGTGGGACCTACGTTGGGACTTGGGGACGTCGGGATCCAGGTGTCCTTAAGATCTAAGAACATTGAGCTTCAGGAATTGTGGAATCTACACATTTAGGTATTCATCAATATTGAAATCTAAAGAGAATTTGATTTTAGAGACCTATCAATCTAAAGATTTAGAGATTCGAAAAGTTTAATATTTTTGAGGTCACTCTCAAGAAAGCGTTGCACTCGAGTGTACCTAAATGCAACCGTAGTTACATATGTCGGCGTCGGTGCTCTGATGAATAATAACGACTATATCATTCTTTAAAGAAATGATTCAGGATCCTTACGCATACCAGACATTCTTTGCACAATGAAACTATAAACTAATAGGACTAATTCAGAGTACATTTCGTTACTATGTTTTCCCTAACACTACAAATTATTGATCACCAAATCGATCAACTCCGAACTATACATACAACTGCATACATGTATGCTCGTTTATATACTCTTCAGAAAAACTGTGTTTGCATAATATTATTAATAATAATAGTTAATGCATATGATCATTATAGTCATTATTATTAGCTGCACATTATTAGTATTTGATCGAGGTCTATGTAACTAAATCATTTTATAAAAATCCATGAATTACACAATTGACGTCTATTTTGCACAAATGCATCATACTCTCCATTTGGCACATCAAATTGAAATACTCCACTCATTCATATCTCATCTTTCTACATATCTTACAAATATCACATGGTGTACATATCATACAAATTTCACCGTTTATGAACCGGAACTCCAGCACCTACTCCACAAGAGTTAAATTATAAGCTCTTGAAGACGCGTATACCCCACCTAATCATCAGTTCGAGTTGATCGATTTGACGATAGAAATATTTGAAGGTAGATAAGAATTTGAAACACGAACTTTTCTTACCGTCCGTGGTCGAATCGGAAAGATTTCCACCGACGCTGGTCGCCCCGCCGCTCTCTCGGTCGCTGGACCCGCGGACGCCGCTGTCTGCGCTGCAACTTCCTCGATCACCGGCCTGTCCGCCGGAGGAACCGGCGCCGGCCGCGTTCCCCACGTTCCCGACACTCACACCCAGCTCGGTGCTTCCCAACGGCGGCTGAGAATTCATATGAGGGATGATACCGCAGCCACCGCCGCTGCTGCTTCCGGCTCCCGGCGTTGCTGCCCCATTCACGCTACCCCTCGGGAACGAGACCAAGGATTCCTGGTCGCTCAAGCAGATACCGCCTCCTCCTCTTTCCGCCAATTGACGCTGCAACTGCACCAACACTTTTACTTTTCTCTGCTGTAAAATTCCACCGTCTTTCCTTTACCTCTTATTTCAACCACCATGTTACAGGGTTAATATTATTGCTATGATATGTGTCATGATATACTGGGTAGTGAGATACGAGAGCAACATATGTGAATTATGCACTTTCTGTATTGTATCACTCACTAATAAAATATTGAAGCCGGTCTCATTCGACTTTAACTCTATTATGTTGCAGTACTGTATATATTTTACTGTTTCTCTGTTGTTACAACTGTTTCAAAGTATATACTGAGTAGTCACATATGTGAAAGCAACATATGTGAAATATGCACTTTCCTCATATGTATGAATTCTTATTATTTTTTTCCGTACTTAAAAATGCATATAAATGCAACCTAAATAAATCTAGAGTAATAACACTTAAAACTGAGAAGAAAATATTTGATAACGAGCAGAATACGAACAGCAAAGGTTGTTATAGGGTGAGTCGGGTGTTCAAAATATTGAACTGCGGATCGATATAATGTGATTACGAGCAGTTAGGTAAGAAGCATCTCTTGGCTCGTACATGCAATTACTCGGAGGGTGAGTCTGCTTTGAGCCCTCAAATTGTCCTCGACGGTGTGCATAAACGAGCCTCCTACGGTTAACGAGTTTAAAACTGATGGCTCGAGGGCTACTTTGGAACGCGTTCGAATCACGCACCGCACGAAATTTACATACCTTTCTACTTTTACCTAATCCATTTGCAAATGCAAGCCGGGACTCTTTATTGCATCAATGGAATTTGCTAAGTGGAAATTTGTGGATTTTGGGATTTGCAAATTTTCGAATTTTGGATTTGGGGATGGAGTTTTGGAAATTTAGGGTTTTGGGGAATTGAGAATGGCAGGTGGAAATTTGGAAATTTAGGGATTTGGGAAATTGATAATATAGACAGGTGGAAATTCAGAGATTTGAGAAATTTGAAGATGAAGTGAAAATTTAGAGATTTAGGGAATTGTGAATACAAGCAGTGAATATAGGCAAGTATAAATTTGTAGATTTGAGGAATTTGAATGAACTGACTTGAAAAATTCGTAAAAATATAAGATGGTAATCCTTCACACAGCGTAAAGAATAATTTGATTAAAAACCGAAGGTGTTTGATCAGTTAGAGTGCATAACAAGGTAGAAATAGAAGGTTACAAAGAGCTTACCTCTTTTATGGTCGCGTGTGCGTGCGAAAGGGCGGCTTCTTTGTCAGCCAAACTAGCCGCTAGGCTGAGACTTCGATCGGCTTCGTCCCTTGCCGCCCTTAAAAGACTCCAACGTTCCCTTTCCCTCTCCCGTTCCCGTTCCTCCGAAGGTATGCCGACTCCTTGCTGCTGAAGGCGTCCTAAGGTCGCCTCGTTCTCCCGCATCCGCTGTAATCAACGGTCAAAGAGACCCATATCCGGGCAGTAACTCCGCCCAAGACCACCACCGTTTAACAATGCATGCGTACTAACTGTAAAACAGCTACCCTTTCGGACGTTCAAATACTCCGTTCATTAGATATCACATACTAAGTCGTAGTTTCACATATTTATTCATATTTCTTAATTTCTAAGTTCTTAAATTTTAAGTTCCAAATTTCCAAACTCTCAAATCCCTAAATCCCCAAATTTCCAAATTCCCAAATCTCCAAATCCCCAAATTCCCCAAATTCCCCAAATTTCCAAATTCTCAAATCTCCAAATCCCTAAATCCCCAAATTCCTAAATTTTTAAATTCTCATATCTCCAAATCCCCAAATCTCCCAATCCCTAAATCCCCAAATTTCCAAATTCCCAAATCCCTAAATTTCCAAATCCCCAAATCCCCAAATCCCAAAATTCCCCAAATCCCCAAATTCCTAAATTCCCCAAATTTTCAAATCTCCAAATCCCCAAATCCCCAAATCTCCCAATCCCTAAATCCCCAAATTTCCAAATTCCCAAATCCCTAAATCCCCAAATTCCTCAAATCTCCAAATCCCCAAATTCCCAAATCTCCAAATCCCGAAATCTAAAAAATTGTAAAAAGCAAAATAAACGTTTGAAGGTCGAAATTCGGGTTTAAAAAGTCTCTGTCCATTGCTTGACCAAGGCATGTAACTCGATACCGGTGCAACTGTTCGGTTATTTACAGGTGTCATGTACCTTAACCTATTAGGCAACAGGATATCAGCTACGGAGAACTTAATCCACTTATCTCTCCCTCGGGCGCAAGGAAGTTCACGCTACGTATAACAGGTGTTGCAGCCGGTTTATCGGCTAAACTTTGGGACAACGCGATTACTGCCACTCCAAAGGATCGGTCAGGTGTTACCCGTCGGCCGGTCAATATTTTCCAGTTAAAAACTATCGGTGCACCCCCGTTCGCACGGGATTTTTCACGGCGGTCACCTGGAAAATCCTCTGCGTGCGCGCATCAACGCGAGAGAAATTTCGTTTCTCGCTAAAACTTCGGCTAATTATTCTACGTTCACAAGTTTTCTATAGTTAGCCTACCTCCTCTAGGTAATTTAATACCACCCTCGTATGTAGCTATACAATTTTCTGGATGAATCTGTATTTATCGAATTGACGAATATTTCGCTGGTAGGTAAGAGACGGTATTTCATCGTTAAAGTTTACAGTAACCGGTTGTGTACTTCCGTTGGTACAAGATAGACCGGAGCAGATGTTAACTCGGTCTGACGAACAGAGGGAGAAAAAAACACAAAGACGAGCGTACTTCTTGTAGAACGGTGACACGTCGAGGCTCGTTGATGATGAAGTGGATTACGCACGATGCGACAAGACGCGAAAGAGGATAAAGCAAGGAGAAAATTGAAGAACCTCTTCAAGCCTGGAGAACCTTCCGTAAGACTAGAGACAACGCGTATTTTCTTTCATGTTTCGTTACGAGGAGCCGGGGACTTTCTCATTAGTAATTATCTACTGCGCTCTGACGTGTATTTCGAACACCGGAGTACACTAATCAACAAATTGCGACACACTCCGCGAATAAATTGTAAGGAAAGAGGTTAATTGTCTCCGGAATATTTTCTCGAACGAATGTACAATTGAATCCGAACAAATTCTCCTTTTCTCGAGAGGAGTAAAGTTTTGAAGAATGGATTTATGTGGCATAAACGCGAGAGCAGTATTTTAAATCGAAGTTTATTCACCGTCGCAGGAAAAACATGATAACAATGAGGAAGAAACAAAAGATTAGAGGAAAGCCACTTAAGGTATTTACCATGGAAATTGCGGGGGTAGTCGCTCGGTTTGTCTTCCTTTTACTCCCGCGACACAGCTTTTAAATAGAAAAAAAAAGTAAGAAAGAAGATTAATAACGGCTCGTTCTGGCAACGTAGCTCTTTAATGTTTCTTGCAGAAGCCCGAAGACGAAGCGCATCAATAGATCCGAGCGAAAAATGCTGCATTTGCTTCGCAGAGAGGAAGGATATTTTCATAAGGACGCGACGATGCATCATGCAGGATCCGGAGCAAAGAGAAAGGCAAACTTTAATATCCACTAACAGCACGTTCTATATTAACGATCGTAAATATCTTTTAAGCCGGAAGAACAGGACGGTATTTCCGAAACAAACTCTGAAAGCTAGTAAAACTCGTCTACGGAGCTGATAAATGTCACTGAACGTACGTATGCTTTTGTCGCACAGGAAATTAAGGGGAATCTAACTTTCCCGATATATTCTGATAAATTAACGTTCATTATTTACGGTATTTAGTACTGTCCCCATTGGTCATAAATTCAGATGTTTTCCATGCTTGGTTGTTTATACTAGTCATTTCTATATAGCTGCTTTATTCGATAAGTCATGATTCAAATTTTTCAAGTTGAAATTATTTTTAAAATTTTTAGAATGTCATTTCTTTAGTTACCAAGGTCCTAAACATTAAGTAGTCAAATTCCCAAATTCCCCAAATCATCATCACAATAATACAACCTAGTAATAATACACCCCTAGAATTTCGAAAATTTTCAGCATAGATCTCCCTATTATATTCCCCGTTGAAAGAGTTCAAATTTCGCCCAATTATCAAAACGTCTCAAATTCACGATATGAAAATACCAATTAAAAATGTGTAACAAAATACGTTGGGTTTTTTACATTACCCAGGTTCGTGGGAAAGAAAAAATTGGCCCGCGTTGTTCATTTGACGGAATTGAAATGGCCGACAATGCGTCGGGTCGTCGCACCGGTGGTGGTCGGTGAAACGATAACGGTGTCCGGAAAATGAGAAATTCCAGCAAGTTTAATGAAAGTATTTAACAGGCAAAATTGCTGTCCTGTGTACCGGACCCGTGTTCTAACTCGAGAACCAACGTTGACGCTCGCCCACGAGAAAATTGAAATGCGTTTCAACGGGATATTCGTTAAATAAATTTCTTTTTTTTCCCGCCACCTTCATTCCGCGATGTTTTCCCTTCGACGTGTTCAAGTCTACGCGAAACTAACCGAACGAACGAAACATTTTTCCGTAATTACACCCGCGGTGTCGTTCAAAGTGTAACGGAGCGCGAGAATTAAATAAGGGCTCTAATTGAAGGGGATAAATTGAAATATTCCAAAGCGACTCGACCTCTGATTCCGCGGATTATCAACAATTAAATTAACTTTAGATTGTGCTCGGCTACTCTCGCGTTAACACTCGATCGAACTTCCCAGTGAAAAGAACAATTAAACGTTTCAATTGTTTCTTCTTACCGCGACATACAATCGTTCAAAAGAATGGCTATTTTGTTTAACACAATTTCGTTTCATTTTATAATTGCTCCAATTTTTCTTGACACGTGCTATTATTGAATATTTTTATATTTCAAATTTGTATACAAAATTTAACTTTTGATGTTAACGAAAGTGTGTTAAATTTAATTTACTTTACAAAGCGGAAACGAAGAGTGAAGACGAAGACTGTACAATTTTTCCAAAACTATTTTTTACAGTGGAAGTATTTACACAAAGGTTACCATTGCAGTAATACAATTATGAACAGACATTATTACAAGTATCAATAGAGTTACTCTAGATTTGTTTATCAAGTATAGTTATCAAATATTTTTATAAACAGAAAGTTCTCCAGATCACAGTCTTCATTTCCACCTTAGCCGAGCTAATAAGAAATAGTGAAGCTCTAATTTGTAGATCTACCTGTTCGTAGTTTCTGATAAAGTCTCGCAGTTCTCGTTCTTTGTCCTCGAGGGTGCCGTAAAGTGCCTTCATCTGATTAAGAAGATCGAACTTTTCAGCCTTCAGCCTCTTGCGATCGGCCTTTAGTGCTTGAAGAGCTTCTTTGGCGTGTTGCAGTTCCATTTCGAGAGCAACAAATCGTGCTTCCTCTTCGAGGGCGGCATCCTCCGAGCCAACCTCTCCTCGTGCCGCTCCGGTGAATAACAATCTTCTCAATCTCGCTACTTCGGCTACTAGACGTTCGTTCTCGAGTCGTAGCCTTCTTGTGCTGGCCAACTCCACGGATCCTGTGCTGCCGCCTCCGCCATGAATGTTTGATAACCTTGATGCTACCAGCGGATCACCGATTCCTGCAGGAAATAGACCGAAACGTTACTGAGATACTTCGGTTCACGATAAAAGTAAATAACGACATGTTTCAAATTTACTGGGATTCGGTGTGAATTTGGTAATTGATTCTTGGGAAAACTAGGAGAACATTCAGGGAGAGACTAAGGATTGAGGAGTCAGAGATCAAAATCATAGGAAATGTTCAAGTCTTTGTATACAATCACCTCCTTTCTATCATCTCACTCTGTTTTATCAGAAGTGTAATGTAATTTTTAAAGAAGGTTCAGATTGCACTCATAGTTCTTGTGCTTTTTCTGTGGACAAGTACTATGTGATACAATATTAAGAGGTTGATCTCGAAATCCAAAGTTAAGGTCACTTTTACAGAGTCAGAGATGTACAATGATATTACAACTAGGTATGATCTAGAAACATAAGATGGACATATTGAAACCGAAAGTCAAGATCAAGTTTACAGTAACTTTTACAAAGTCAGAGGTGTACAATGATATTACAATTAGCTGTGATCTACTAGAAATATAAGATCTACATGTTGAATTTACAACTTTTGCAGAGAAGTACAATATTACTTATGACCTAGTAGAATGAAGAACAATTTTCAAACAATAAACTCTGTCGTTCTCAATAATACATCACACCTTCGTAGCCTTCCCTTGAAAAGATTTCTCGTTACCAGCGAAGAAAACTCAGCTGCATTTATCTCGACTTCGGGTTCGTTTAATTCCGAGGAATCGCAGGAACGTCGTCGGTGGAACAATCAGGAACAGTGAATGTACCGTAGGAAAGTTGAAAGGGAAGGGTTTCCATAATTAAATGCTGGGTTACCCACCCAGAGAATTAGCCGGCGAGGAGGGTCTGCTGCCCGGGGCTGGTCCAGGTGGTTCATTGTCCTCTTCGGGTCGTACCTCGCCGTCCACGAGATCCTTGTCGCTGTCCTTCTCGTGATCGTTCATTTCTTTGCTGGATCGAAGGGAATCGCGGTTTGTCGATATCCGTAATCGCTCGACGCTGGATCGATCGGTGCCGCCGCGATGGAACAAGCCTCGGTTGCTGGATCCTCGATCCGGACTCGCGCTTCCGGATCGAGAATCCACGCTTCCGCCGGAACCACCCAGCCGTGTCTTCTCCAACGCTGGAGCGTAAGGTCGACGGGCTTTCTCGCTTGGACTGCGACTCGGGGAACCATTCCGCTTTTCTGCAACGAAACAATCTTTTATTAAAAAATCTCCAACTACCTCTGTTAATGTAAAAGTGATATTGAAGAATAATTTCTTTCTTAATTCCTAAACCAGTAAATTCGAGTTACATTTCCTCCGGGAAATGACTACATCCCAAAAATGCGAGGGGGAAACAGCGGAAAGACAGTCGCAGAGACTGCGGGGTGTTACAAGCTGCAGGGTAAAATGGTGAATCATGGCAAGTCGTAAAAGAGCCAGCAAGCAGCTGCAAGATACAGGGTACAACGTATCCTGGAAATCGGGATAAAGTTTTAAGCATGAACTATGCAGGAACGCGAGCTCTGAATTATATTGTGGAACTTTCAAAAAAAGAATTACGTTTCTTCCAAAAGGTGATAAAAAGCGAAGATTTATGGACGAACTTCGAACATGTGAACAACGTAGAACTGAACTCTTTCTTCTTATTATACTACTGAGGCATGTTTCTTCTGTTGCTGCTACGAAAATGGATAGCGAGAAGCTTTCAAAGTTCTACCAGGAAATGGTGTTTTCGAACAATCGACATTTTTTATACGAGTCTGGTTTATCATAGAACTGTATATTGAGGTTAATATCCAAGAATTCAATACAAAAAATCCAGCGAATACTTTAGTTAAAGAAATAAGCGTATGGTAATTTCCCCGATATTCTATTCATCCCACATTTCGCGACAAGATCGATAAACCCCATGACGCACAAGTGAAAACAAATAGCAGTGTACCTATGGGGCTGGCACGTCGATCGATAGGGCTGGTTCTGTCCTTCCTGTCGACGGGGCTAGTTCTTTTCTCGATAGGACTAGCCGATTTATCGCTAGCGGAGCTCCTCTTGTCGACGGGGCTGCTCGCTGCGCTGAGTCTCTTTCCATCTTCCTGCTGTTGCTCGTTGCTTTCCTGTCCAGGACTGGCTGCGTTGGCGTTGTTGTTGCTGTTCCCGGCAGCCGCTATGTTACTGGCGTTATTGTTGTTCAACACCACCGGCAAGGCACCGCGAACATCCCTTAGCTCTCCGCGTAGCACCGCACACTCGCCCCTAGCTCGTTCCAGCTCCCCGTCAAGCCGGGCGCCAGTCGCTGCGTTCTCCTCCACCATCACGCGAAATTTTGCCTGAAAACCGAACAATGGACGTTAGACGACGTGACGGGTTAGGGTGCGCCTGTTCTTTCGAACCGACCAGAAAAAAAGGGTGTTAATCCTCCGCTAACGAACGGGGATGAACGACCCTTTACTCGCGATTATTTAACCCTTTCCTCGAGCGTGCTGGTCATTTTGCAGCGGTTTTTAATTCTGAGGCAAATGTACAGGGTGGCTCAAAATTCTATCATTCAAGATTGCTTGATGGTGAACTTCAGGGTCCAAGGTTTTTGTTGCTAGTACTTGAGAGGGTGGGAACTCTTGAAGGAACAATGTGTGGAACATCAGTTCTCTCAGAAAATTATAGTTCTCTTAGAAGTATAATGATGTCCTGAGATTTAGAGCCTCCTTGATTCCTACACTCTCCCTGACGATCTCTGGGGTCTCCCTAATCTCAAGAACCTCCCTGATATGACTGATATCTCACTATTTAGCTTAGCTAAAATTTTCCAAATATCCTAAACTAGAGTTCTGTCTTCCAAGCTCCAGGATTACGAAGGTATGAAGTTGCATCAGAAGGTCCGATAAACAGGTCATAAATAAAGCGATCTACCGGAACGTTAATCGAAACTTTCTCGAATAATGCAACCCGTTGTTTGTCCGAACTCCCTCGAAGACGAGACGAAAGTATTGAAAGTTCCATGAAGTTTCCGGTTGGTTCATAATGCCGGACGGCAGGAACTACGTTATAACACCGGCGTTTTTTCGCGAAACTTACGAGCGCTAATACGGGACGAGGTAAAACGAACAAACAGCGCCGTTAACGGAGATAAAAAGTTTGCTTCGACGTGAACCGTGCAATATTAATAAGCCTACACCCGTGGCCCAGGGAACACGAATCTCATTGTATACGGCGTCCATTGTGCAGGTCGTTTCGAAAGCTCTTTGCACCACGATATTGACTCTGTGCCTGGTTACCCTCGACACGAAATCCTGGTCATGGCTCGGGAACACGATATGAAGGATTGGATGTTTAACATGTATGTTCCCGCAGACACGAAATGTTAACATGTTCAAGTTTTGTTTCTGTACATGATCATTCTGTACATGACTGTTGCTGATTTTGAAACATGGATAGATATGTATGATTTCATGAATTAAAAGTATTGCGAAATGCCACTTGTGATACATCAAATTAAAGGTTATAGACTAAGGAAAATAACTGTGTAAATGCACCATTCATATTTTTACAACAAAATGACTAGACAATTATACCAATGTCCAATTTGGAAAAATAAGATTTGACGTAGATGTACCTTGTGTCAAGAAATCATGACATAAAAGTACGACAAAATGGCGGTTACGGTACACCAATACAAAGGTTAAAGTTGAACGAAAACGGGTATGTAATACGTTGGATATTTTAAAAACGATTTTGTAACGGGTCGAACGATACTAAACTCGCGGAACAACGAAGAAGCAACGAGGTCGAGTTTCTAGACCAAACCAATTCTCTGGAATTATCGTGGAAACTCTCGAACGTAATAATGGATGGGTCTCTCCTGTTCCGGCCAACACAGCAGCCTGTTCATTGAGATAGGTCAATGATTACGGAATGTAGCTACTGCGGTTAGGTACGAATATCGAACTACTCGTAACACTACCTGAAAGGCATGTACCAAACCGAAATCAATAAGGTCATGCATGACACTTGACCTTCGTTCGAGTATCGAGGGTGAGAGATGATCGATTCGTTCTTTGTTCCACAACCATGGTTAAACTTATTAACTCTCGACCGGGTCACCGATATCGACTAATTTAATTTTACCTGCTCTCAATTTCGTTACTCCTGTTTTCATAAAAGCATTTTTACAACAGACCGGTTTGATTTAATTAAATTCTAATTTAATTAATAGAGAGAAACGAACTTTTGCATTTCGGTTCGTTGGATTCTTGTATTTTTAACGCAACAAAGTTTCATGTGGACTGTGAAGTATTTAGAATGCAAGTATCTTTGTCAATGAAATCCGTGGAAAGAGCAACATTCGAGCAAAGAGCATCGAACGTTCAAATATCTTTGATGTAGCAACGGTTCGAGTGTTCCCATCGATTCAATCTCACTTCGTAAACTTTTCAAGGGAGACAGAATCTAATAAAGGGTCGAACAACCAGCCGATAAAGTGAAAAGCAACGAACCTCGTTACATGGTCAACGACGTTTGAACTTTGATCATAGTAATCTGCGAAATGATCGATTGCACTTTCGATGAGATAAGAAAAAAAAAAAAACAAATGAGAGAAAGAGGGAGAGGATTGACGGACAACAGTGAGTCACTGTTGGCCAAGTTCCAGGGACACAAAAGGATAGTCTGCGAGGATAAAGGCGTCGCGAACTTGTTGCATTCCCAGAGGCGCCTTCCGTTTTCCCTTCATCGTATTCACGCCCTTTTCACACTCGTAAGATCGCCGATAAATTTCTATTCGACTCTTGGCAGCTGAAATACTTTCGTACACTCGAGTTTCAAATCCAATGATCAAGTTTCTACATTCTCTTATTTTAATTTATATTATGTTTGGATGTACCGTTCGAAATGTAAACGAATAACTTCTGGGTACACTTCAGGATTATCAATATTCCCTTAGCTTTGTTTGGAAGCGTAGACAGGATGCAATATAATATTGTACACATCGGGGGAAAAATAAAGATGCGATAAAGGAGATGTTGTAGGAGACGAGCTATGTAGAATTTTATTGAGAGCAAGGTTATTTGAGTAATACAGCACGTAGAAATTTGATGTGGGGGTGGTACAACGCGTAATGATGCAACGCGCAGTATTCTAACGCGGAGTTATCCAACGCGCAGTATTCCAACGTGGAGTAAGCCAACGCGTGGTAATTCGACGCTTGGGAATCCAACGCGTGGTAGTCCAACACGTGGTAATTCTACGCGTGGTAGTCGGATGCGTGGTAATTCTACTCGTGGTAATTCTACGCGTGGTAGTCGGACGCGTGGTAATTCCACTCGTGGTAATTCTACTCGTGGTAATTCTACGCGTGCTAATTCCACTCGTGGTAGCTCAACGCGTTGTAATTCGACGCATGGTAATTCTACATATGGTAATCGAACCCCTGGTAATTCCACGCGTGGTAATTCTACGCATGACAATTCCACACGTGACAATTGCACGCATGGTACCGTAACGTGATAGTCCAACGCTCTAATAATTGCAATACATCTCACGAGCCATCATCAACTTCACACCCAAATTTACATTTAATGGAATTCCACTTATGTAAAAGACCTTGCGAACGTGGTAATATAACCCGAATACTATACTAACCTAATCCCTCCAAGTAACATTAAAACCGTCCTACTGTACCACGTACTTCTTGAGTTCTCCCGAACATATTTAATCAAATTAAATTCGTAACCACTAGTGACCCCCCATGGAAGTAAACGCGTTAACTAAATAAACGGGTTGAAACAATGTCCCGTTGGTAGGCCAAGAATAGCAGAGCAAACGTAGCTTAGTTTGCCTCAACTTCATCACAATGCTTCTGGATGCTTTATGTATTTAAGGAACGTCTCTGCTTGCGTGTGTATGTGTTTCTACGTATGTGTCCCCATACGTGATATCCGTACGTGTTTCTACATGTTTGTACGTTTCTATATGTGTGTGTATGCGTGTTTCTGAATACGATGTCTGTACGCACTTCTATATCTGATATCCGTGCGTCTACATATGGTGTCTACGCATGACCCGTAGCATGTGCACACAGAGTGTAGAAGTTCGATGCAGCATATAGGTCAACGTTTCGAAGATTACATCTTCAACGCGGAATAAAAGCATCGTGGTGAACCGACGTGGTATCGACGTTATCGAGACGCACAATCCAATAGTTATCGAACTGGATGTTCTTTCCATGCTGATCATCGATAAACTTTTCGACGATGCAATTAAGGCTCCCGGTGAAACCAACGTCGTGATTCGAACGGGGCTGAGCGTGAGATGCTAGAAGAAATTGTGGCTTTCATCGATCGATGTTGTACACAGGACTACCGCCATTTTTAGACACGGGAAATTGCTACGGTAGATGTCCTAATTAGCAGTAACCACGTCGTTGTATTTTTTAATAGTTTTCGTAAACTTTCGTAGTTACCGATAAATGGATGGAACGAATATACCAATAGATCGATATACGTAATAAGGTATCAATGTTCTAACATACCGAAGTACTATGTGCGACATGATCTAACGTGAGCGAAAAAGAGTTAGAGAAGAATGGTTTTCCTTTGCGATCCCTCGTGACCGCATCTCCCGCAGCACTTGACATTCGGCCAGTAAAAATTTCGCTGGAAAAATTTGAGAAGAGAGGAAAAGGAAACGAGCATCGCGGAAAGAGAAACGGGATAAAAAGGTACAAACGAGACTCGTGGAAAACGTTCCACATATTAATGCGGACGATGCAGTAATTATCATGTTCGTCGTTGCGTACGAGGCTCGGAAAAGTCAGCCTCGAACGAGCAACAACGAGATGAAATATATAGCATAAAGACAAGAGGACGAAGAAAAGGGGAACGGACACGTAGAATGAGCATTACCGGAGCCACTCGAATTTATGAAATTGCAATTTCAGTCTCGAGTTTCATCGCACCAGAGCAATTTATCTCCGGGCAAGAAAACCTAATCCTTTTCCTTATTCCCGTGGATTTTCCTTCTGTCGACCATTCTACCAGCGTACACCAATTTAATTAGCAAATGTTTCTTAAATCACGGACGTTCTTGGCGACTGGATTTCAAGGTTTTATCATGAAAAATGTTGGTAGACTAATGGACAAGTAGTTTTCAGTGTTTTTGTTCAAGATATAAATTTTAAACAACGGGGCGTTATATTGCCACGCGTTATATCGCCACGCGCTGATTTTCCACGAATTGGATTTCCTCGCGTTATATCGCCACGCGCTGATTTTCTACAAGTTGAACTTCCTCGCGTTATATCGCCACGCGCAGATTTTCCACGTCTTGAATTTCCTCGCGTTATATCGCCATGCGCAGATTTTCCACGAGTTGGATTTCCACGCGTCATATCGCCACGCGTTGATTTTTCACGAGTTGAATTTCCTCGCATTATATCGCCACGCGTTGATTTTCCACGTGTTATATCGCCACGCGTTGCATTACCGAGCGTTGAATATCTATACATCGCATGTCCACACGTTATATTATTGAACGAGAGATTTCCTCGCGTTATATTTCCGGCCGAATTTTCACACGTTCAATTACCGAATTATTAATACAATTTTCCGCGATACATGGAAGTTCGTAGTTTGAATGATCATCTAATTATTTTTTATTAAATTAAATTGTGGACAGCGGTTAGCAGTCCCCATGGCGTACCGAACAGAGTAGATGTACTGGTTTTTGGCAGTTATTAAATTGACACCGTAGTAGCGGATACGTAATAACCATCGGTCCCAGCGGTCGCGGACTGAAACACGTTTAATTTAGAGTATAATCCATCAGGAACAGAGGCGCACATACAAAGTATGGAAGAATTACGGTCATTCATAACCGCAAGAGCTTATGGAATTAACAGCGACGAGACTGTATGCCACGAAACAACAGGAAACGCGGACCACTGCTATTTAAATCATACGTCCCTTGTCGAGTTTTCTAATGTAGGTCAAACTCGAATTACACACGGAAAAGTATCCCGGAGTGTGTTGGCCACCGTCTACACCGGTAATATTAAAATTTCTCCCTTTCAGAAGGCACAAAAACCTTCGCTAAAAGTTTTACCAACATAATTTTACGCGACGTTTTCAAGAGTGTGTATTACAAATTAAAAGTTGAGAGACGTGGTAATTTTCAAGCGGTCAATTTGTTAATTGCTCAAATCCCCGAACGAGGTCTACGATGAAACAAACACCTCAAGTATTCTCAAATGTTCTCGTGGAAATATATGAATTTCCAGGTTAAAAGTAAATGTAATCGATTTGATATTTCCTTATGGAGATCGCGAAAGAAGCTTTCCGGGGCTCGGCCGTTTCTTCTAATCTCCAGAAATGACTTTCTGGCTGGATTTCCGTTTTGTAACCCGCCTCGAATCACTGCAATTAAGCCGGAATCCGAATGAACTTCGTGCAACTCCGGGCAAACGGAAACGCGTAAATTAAGAAAACTCGTCCAACAGTTTTACGATGAAGTTTGTGACTCGTGAACACAATTAAATCATTAACTTTTGTTAATTTCGCTTTAAGCGTTTCCTTTTCTTACTGTCACTTGCACTTCCGCCGACTCTTCGTCGTTACGAAATCTCTCAACTTCTTCTTCTCCTTGTTTATGCCACTTCTAACTTTATTCGCTTCCATACCCTCTGCTTACTTTTCCTATCATCGCGCAAAATAATAAGCTTTGTGTAATGGTGCCAGAACTCGTTATAATCAATTTTCAGAAATATTTAGTGCACTTTGAAAATTTCTTTGGATTTAGGTTATGTTATCAGATTAGACTTCAGTAGGGTTATACATCACACATAGGAATTCAACACGTGGCGATATAACGCGTGGAAATTCAACACGTAGTGATTCATTATATGTTAATTATAATTAGATTACATCATCGTAAGTAAGCGATGACTACGATATATCGATGTTAGGTTAATTTGAAATGAAGTATGCAAGAGTTAAGTTGGAGCAAAGTTATATCAGTGGCGAATAAGGATGACGCGAAAGACAAGCGATCCGGTGTTCCAGCGGGAAAGCATGATCGTCGTCGTTGGCAGTCGGGTTAATTATAGACACCGGCGCATAATTTTGAGCCGCGTTAAGTTTATATTCATCTGTCACGCTCAGAAAAGGTTCGGTGCACGCAGTATGCTGTGGCACCGAGTGATACGGCGTGCCTCGCGAATTCGCAATTAAACGTTTTGCCTCGTAACTCGTTGCGAGGGAATCCTGTTACGCCTTTGCCCGAGACCGTACGCTTTGATCTTCCGTTCTCCGATTAACCCTTTGACTAACAAGTTATTACCACAATAACGCGTTCACTACCTTCGCTTCAATTTCACCGTGTGAGCGGGAAACATCCACCGGAAGCGGTACGATTCCCGAATTTCTACGTTCTTATCGAGTTATGAAACTGCTGCACTTTTAAATCCCCGAATTCTTAATATTTGCAAAACTATTCTCGGATCTGTGAATTCCTCAAACTTCCTAGTTTTCCAACGTTCATCCCCAAATTCCTAAAATTTTCGTAGCTACGTCAAATCTCCAAGCGACGAGCGTGCAAATTTCCAAATTCCCAACCGGTGAAATTCTAAATAGGCACTCTGCTAGCTGGTCGCAAAGCACACGGAGGTGCTGGTTCAAGTTCCCCGTTCGATTTTCCTCTTTGTGCGGGATTGGAAAATTTCTCAGGAGTCGATGAAAGATGTACGTATACACGTATCCCGGGCATATGAAACGCATTATAACGGCCGATCGATTCCGCTGCATATTCAACGGCACTCGAGAGGGAACCGGAGAAAGCCAAAGGCGCATTGTTAATGCGCACACAAAGTGCTGTGCCTCGGTAAACATATTGGAAAGAGTACTGGGTCACGATGTCTGCTGCTTTTAATCAGGCCACCGGTGCATTCCCGTCGTAATTTCGACGTCACGTTAATGCCTTCTAATGCATTACGATTTCCCGTGCACCTGAATCCCTCGGGAGAACCACCCGCGAAAACACGCTGAAAAATTTACGCCGCGTTAAATTTCTATCGATCCTTTCGAACAAATTGCTGCTACTCGAACAAGGCGTTAACCCCTTCCTTTATAGGGAAGAAGGAAAATTTAAGTGACGCACCGCTAGTTCAATCGTGACGCACCCTTAGTTCAATCGTGACGCACCCTTAGTTCAGTCGTGACGCACCCTTAGTTCAATCGTGACGCACCTTTACTTCAATCGCGACGCACCCTTAGTTCAGTCGTGACGCACCTTTACTTCAATCGTGACGCACCCTTAGTTCAATCGTGACGCACCCTTAGTTCAATCAATTAAGTATACAAATTGCACCAGGTATTGAACTAAAAAATCATAGAGGAAATACAATTTATTTTTATTACATTTCAACCTTGGTGTCACGACGTCACAAGTACGAAATAAGTAAAAAGTTCAAAGTCAACGATAAAGAATGCAGAGGTGCATCAAGTACGATCCAACGAGGCTGTCGCGCAATTAAACTAGTCGGAAAACATTAAAAGTAAAAAAAAAAAAAAAAGGCAAAGAGAAATGGAACGAAGAGCAAGTGAGCCAGAAAGTTTAATTTTCTCGCGGATCATGCACACCATTAAACGAGCAGTTTCTCCTTCGGACCGGCAAAGTAGCGAGGTCCACGTTTCAAATGCAAATAGAAACACGCGTTTCGCGATGGGAGTGTTTCCAGAAGAGGTCGCGAACTTTCGGCTTCGATAAAGAGTAGAAAAGCAATTTGCCGCCGCTACTCGGCTTACAGCAACGTTCAAATAATCTCGAGAGAGACAAATTATACGAAAGCGAATCTTGCACGAACTGCGAATACTTCGGATAAAATTCAAGGTGTTAAAATTACTTTTTATCGCAGCCTGTTTCGCAAAATGGCGCGTGTCGATTTCCTGTGGGTTCGACCGAAATTCGTAACATATTTAAACAGAGCTGTATTTTTCACGCGGTCGAACTGCAACTGGTGTTTATTAAATAAAACGTACACGAATATCAGCCGTAAAAATGCTAACAGTTAGGAGAAATATGTGACCTGACGTTCATTTTGAACATTCACAATTTTCAAACAGATCAATAGAATTTTATTATGTACAACCCTTGAGTTCATTTGGTACAACAGGGGATATACATCATTATAACACTATATATTTATTTAAAAAATAGTTACTTCAAATAGTTGAATTAAAGTGAATAGCTTTCCAGCGCAAAATAACAGGTAAAAAAATTGCATTCGAGGAAAGTTCCGCGATCGAAAGTGTTACAAGTGCAATTGGAGTTTGAACCCCCGTAAGGCCGTTACTGCGCTAATTAGTGTAATTGATTATCAGAACACAATTAGAAAAACGTAATCTCGGTTCGCTCCAGCATCCGTGTAGCAATTCGCGAGAACTCGGTGCGTGTTTTTTTTCCCCATCTTTTTACCTCCGTGGCCTGATTCAGTTCGCTTCACCGTTGGAAAAATAAAGGAATGTAAATTTAATTACCAGAGCACTCGGCACGTCGACGAGCACCGAGTAGATTTCACGAGTACGACCCCATGACGTTTCACGAATTTTAATTTAAATTAATCTTGTCACCGTATTTTGTGCCTTCCAGTTCGCTTTTTGCAAGATACGTACCGGCGTTATAGCGTGTAACGTTATTATAACCGGCCTCGAACGAAAAAAAATCTATGATAAAGCGATTCGGGTTAATTAACGCGACAGCGTCGACCTAACTGAATAAATTAACGCTTTTCAACGCGTTTTAGTTTAGTAACCTTCTATTCAATCTTTTATCACCGTCGATTATTTGCCGACTTATTAGGCTTTAATTCGTTACACCTATCCCTCATCATTGCTACACGTATTCTCAACACGTTGTCTCCTCACAACCTCCTTCTCCCACATCCGTTATTTACTATACATTCCTTGTCCTCGAATAAACATTATCCTCCAATAAATCAGACTCAGTCTGATCATTCACGGTCTCCTCTACTTAACCGCTGCAACGAGTTATGAAAAGTTCTTTTTCTCCATCAGCTTACGTTGAACATACAAGTCGTTTGTCGGTTCTGAAACACAGGTCGAATAGAAGCAGCCAGTGATGGATGACATTTCGTGCGACAGAGAATCGGATACACGTTTTGTATACCGGGATTAGCTGGAGGGAGTTAATCCATTACCGGTGGTGTTAGGGCACGCATAATACTCGTTCATCGCGTGAATTCACGTGCGTGAAAAACAGTAACGTTATAAATATGGCTCGTTCGATTTTCTGTAGCTTTTCGATGTAATATCAGACCTGGTACAATGTACATTTATTTTGAAATTAAAAAGGAAACAAATTATAGTAAATTATATGAAGCAAATTCAAATTCAATATGAAGAAATATTGTGTAATAGTTATTACACTGCTATAATAATTACCTAAATAATTCAATAGTAATAAAAATATTAACAATTACAGCCATAAAAAACCACGTCTTTCATAACACAGAAAAATAAAATCCATACTGAACCCAGGCACAAAATACGGCGATAACGGCACAGAAAATAGCCCCTTAAAGAAGAAATTTGTATAAAACAAATTCCCGTGGCCGACAGGGTTCACGTGTATGTAGAAGGAAGCATGAATGAAGAATGCGGAGTCTGCGGCGAATGAAAAAGGGATTCGAAGGGAAGAAAAGGGAAGAGGATCCAGCGGGAGACGTAGCAGGGTACCACTTAGCAGCTCGACAAACACACCATACGCCATGGTATCGTTGAAAAAAAAAAAGAGTGCCTGAAAAGAGGGTAAAACGAGCGGAAGAGACGTACGAGCGTCTCCTGATTTTGCATTTTTCATTTGCCCCCTTTCTAGCGAATTGGCGAGTATGAATCACCGTGCAGAAATGCTGCCTCTAAACAACAATGTAAACAGCATTTTTCATGCTCGTCGGGAGTGCAGGGACGGTGCTGTTATTTGTGCAGTCGTTGAATATTTCAATTTTCTTGGGTTGCAATTTTGGGAGACGAGTTTAAGCGAATTTTGACGAGAGGTAGAGAGGTTTAAATTGGGGGGTTGAAGGGAATTTATTGGGGAGAGAATGATATTTGGCTGGGGAAAGAAATTTTAGAGTTTTAGATTCAGTTTGGTGAGTTGGAGATTTGGAAAATTTGGGAATTTGGGAGAGTGGTTATTTAAAAATTTAGATCTTTAGGGATTCGGTAATTTAGGAATTTGGAATTTTTGAAACTCGGTAATTTGCAAATTAAAAAATAAAGGAATGTAGTATCCTATCTTCACTCTTCCCATTTAAATGTCTTGAAAATATCGACATTTTGCAGACAAACGCAAAGACAGAGAATGCGTATCGTTGCAGAATTTTCGTTGTCCTCATTCTTCGTTTGAACACATCGTTGTTAATTTTAAGGAAACGGCACGGTTTTTGTGCAAGCGTGATCGGAGAACAAAGGAATCGTTGCTTTACGAACAGGGAAAATAAAGGATTTCAGGAAACAGGGCCAGTAGTAAAGAGTACGTTTGCGGAAACGCCGATGTCTGACCAGTTATTGACTCATACTACTTCGCGATCAGAAACTCGGAAAGAAATGAAAAATTCTTCGAACTTTCTTCTGTTTTATTAAACAACCATCTAATTGTACATTAAACAGTTCTCTTAATTTTGAAAATTTCTATCAATTTGTTAATATTTTTTAATCTGAAAATTTGTACTAAATCTTTGATGTTCATTCAATTTCGACTTTTTATTTGAAAGTCAAGGATTATTATTAATACGATGTTTAATAAAATTCAGTCTATATAAATCTTCCATCAACATTCCTCGACGGAAAAATTTGTACAAACACGTACCGTCCCGAATTTTCATTTGGAAAATGAAATTTTATCATCGATATTATATTTAATAACATCCTGCGATTAATATCCGATTTAAATAAAAACGAAAGAAACTCGCGGAACAATGCTACGTGCTTCTAATTAAACGAATCAATAAATGATATTTGCGCGTCGCGTGCAATTATGAATTCGTAATTAAAACGTTTTAAAACGAAATCGCGAAAATTGTGAATAAATGATCTGCCGCAGAGCCGTTCGCGATCATCGGTGTTTAACAAAGAAAATTTCAATGCGCTTCGAACTGATTGCATGCATCAACACGAAACATTAAACTTTAATTATAAAACGCTTCGTCGAAGCTTTTAATTCGTTCTTTAATCGATCGCGATAATGGCTTTTCGTTATTTAATTATTCTTTTATTTTTCATCTCTCGAGTTATCGACGTTCGTTATATAAAATGACCAAGAAAATTTTTCTATTATTCTGCTAATATATTGAAATTATTAATCATCTTATTAAGATGGTACAATTCTGGGGAATTTTAGGTTCTTATTTTTGGTAAAATTATTTTAGGTTCTGAATTATTTTTATTATTCGTTTCAAATTTTTCAGTGTCAACTCACTAAATTTTAAAAATTACGTAAGTTATATTACAAGTGAGATTATTTAATATTTGATGAAATGTTAAATAAATTGACTCACCTGTGCATCTGCGAGGATGCGTCGCATCAAAGCCAAGGTGGGGTGCGTTGTGAGGTCATCCTGAAGGGCAAGTGCTTCACCTTCTTTGTTCAAACGATTTAAGGTAGTTAGGGCTGTAACAGATCAAGGTACACAAAATTTTATATACAAAAATCGCTGCAATTTCTTGCAAGTAAGCCCCATATTCCAAACACAATTCTTAAGTTTTTCCACCACCACAAATTCACTACATTTTACAGTATATTAGTAAAATATAATAGTATAATACAATAGTACAGCGTGGTCAAGGTAAAAGATGCGCAGAGTCATACTGCGCATATTTGAATTTAGCGCCCGAGGTCACGTGACGTCCATCCTTTAGCCACCCAGCATAATACTAGTATAACACAATAATACAATAATATACTAGCATAATACAGTGAAAGAACACTGTGAAACCCCCTAGAGTACCCAAAAAGAGTACCGTGAAGAAAAATCCGAAATAAAATTGTAAATTTCAGATTTCCATTTAAGACGAAGACGGTAAGACATTGTCTCCGCTGGATGCAACATGGCTGTCTCTTGACTCGTTCATCTGCGACGGGATAATTGAATTCTCAAAGTATGGTGCTCGTGACACGGAGGTGGAAAGAGCCAAAGGGTGGCAAACTGTTATCGACAAGTTCGTGAGGGAAGCTCGTTTCTGTCGTGGATCAGACTCGAGCACGCCATCCCTTAGCATCCTCATCACGACATATCGCGTTGGGCTTTCGAGTATGCTTTCATCTATGACATACCGACGCAGACTTACTGAGGACACAGAATTACTCTTCAGTGCTGTTTACTAAATGTACATAAGTACTAGATCAATTAGTATACACAAAATACTCTGTGCACTTGTATTTTGAAAAAAAAACTTGCAAAATTCGATTCAATAAATACTGACATTCTGTGTCTGAAATATTTCAAGTTGAGCCCCTATGTACACTCCGCTTTTGCTCAATTAATAGACATTGTATAGTTACGCTTCAGACTTGTATTTAAGAGATACTCTTCACGAAGAAAAGTCGAAGTTGGCGAAGAAATTTCAGGAGATAATTATTCCCGTACTAATTTGTTTGTTAAAGCAGTTACCTTTATTTTTTTTATAATTTAGCCCCGGCGAGAAAATCCAGTCTCGTTGAACGTTCTCGCTAATTTCATTTCATTTCCCCGCGCCACGAAACAAATAATTCACAAAGTAATTGCATTAAGATGATCCTGCTCGCACTTTCGGCTCGAGTGTAACATCCTTTCATCAAGAAGTTCGTTGCGCCAGTAATTAAGCGACGAGATAAGAAATTCGTTCAGCGTCCCGTGCCTCTAACATTCTGACTTAATTAATTTTCAAATTCGCGCAATTATAACGTGGTAGTAAGCAAACCCTGGCGATTGCTTGGTTAACGAACTTTGCAATTTTCTTTGGTACGAAGAAATTCTACGTTAACAACGGAAAATTATTCGAAAGCTATCGGAACTTTCCGATACAATTTTCTATCTAAGCTATCACGGTGTTTACTGTGAACTTCAGAAATGAAACTTTCTTGCATTTTTTTTTTTTTAATTTCGTTACTCAATTTTACGATGGGTGTTTCAGATATCGTAGGGCTGTTTTTCCAAGGAAGATCGTAAAGAATGGCAGCTGCGCAAGCGCGTAATATCAGAGTATGGCATATATCAAGCTAACCCTTTCGCGGTTCCCTGCTGGTCTCGCAGCGACCTCGTGCTGGAAGCGCACTTAACGTGCTCGCGTGTTTGCACGTAGACCTATATACCACCTGGAAGGGTCGTTCAGATCTACGTGAATCCCTTATGTACCTTAATGCACATACCTGTCCGTAACCCGATGCGTGTGTTCCCGCGACGCTTGCTTCGAGCATATGGCTATCGAGCATTAAACGACACCCCGAAACATATCCTCCTGCGAACCACTTGCTTCCAATATTTCTACCCCGATCATCGTTGCGATTAATTTTTGCGGTAAATCGACTGGGTAATTATAAATATTTTTCCAAATTTTTTGCCGAATACCTTTATCATCGCGATATCCGTTTGTTTGCTGTATGTTTTATATTAAATCATGTGTATCTTTTGTATTAAAACATATGTATTAAGTCTGTGTATTGTTTGTATTTAAACATGTGTATTGACTATGTGTATTGTATGTATTAAAACATGTGTATTAATTATGTATATTGTTTGTATTAAAACTTGTATATTTTGTATAAAGACATAAAGCATGGGTCGACCTCTTCACTTGCCATCTCATGGGTTGACATCAGCGTACTATAAAGTCTCTGCAAAACAGTCTACACACGAACAGTCTACATATACGTACAACGAGTAAAAAAGTGTGGTCATCTACGATACACCGTAAAGAAGAAATATTTAACGTTTGGCGGTGATTCGCCGTTAAACGAAGCAGAAAATTGTTTCACCAATCCAGCGTGTCCCAGTGGTTGGCAAAAGTAGCAACGACCAATCACCAAAAAAGCCCCATGTGCACCGTGGTAATCCCCGAAACCATTTGTTTCTCGCAACACTCACCTTCCTCGAAGGGCTGCGCCCGTTTAGCGAATGCCCTCGAGAAAACGCCCCGTGGCTTCGAGGCCTCCATGCCGTTTTCAACGGCTGCGCTCATTTCTCTGAGTGGTCCTTCACGGAGCTTGTATTGCCAGCTTGGATAAAGGGACCATCTGAAATTTCACGTTACACTCTACATCTTTGTTTTAACGAGTCGCGACAATCCGCGATTTAACGCTCCTTCTTCGACGCTCGATCCTGCAATTTATTCAGAGCTACCGATAGGTGGATTCGATGAGCACTTCTATTTCGTTTTGGACTTGTAATAGGACACATATTTTTAGGTAGGTTTCGGAATTCTATCGTTATGTTTCTAAATCTTCTCCTGAAATTGAAATTTGGTACATCTGTTAAATTGACAAATGTTCATTCCCATCAACAAATTTCACCAATTCCCTAACACCGGCGAATCATACGTATACAGAAATTTGTAGAACCACATTCACCTACGTCACTCTATATCCTCCAATTTCCGAAGTAGCTCAAATATTCATATACCCAAATCAGCCAAATCAGAAATTTGTAGAACCATATTCTCTATATCCTCCAATTGCCCAAATTCCACAAATATTCATATACCCAAATCAGGCAAATCAGAAAGTAGAACTACGTTCCCCATATCACTCTGTATCCTCCAGTTGCCCAAATCCCTCAATACATATATACAAATCTGTTAAATTCAGGAGTGTGTAATACATTCTATATCCTCCAATTCCACACATCCAAATTCCTCATATCACCTTATATCCTCCAAAATTCCCCAAAGTCTCCATCACCTAATTCACAAATCCCCCAATTTCTCTCGGTAACAGACAACAGCTCGATACACAAAGCGCATAGCAACAGCACGCATTTTTCGTCGCACAGAAGACGTATCCACAGCGACACATGATTCGATACGAGCCACGGATGAAACTGGGTCACCATGGTTCGATGTGGACAACTTTCAGCAGCATGTGGGTGAATGTAGGTTGGTTAGACATTGGATCGGTAGAAACCGATACGGATGTATCTTTGGATGCTTAGCAATTGATAGAGACGATATTGGATCCTTGGAAGTCGATACTACACTAGGTCATACAAACAATCACGGATCTGGCTTCATAAGCGACTACCCGTGGATATCCTGCTGTCTATAGTTGCCACGGTAAGTATGTCAGTATTGGAAATTATTGATCTGGCTACTTTGTTCGAAGAATACGATTATCCTACATTTGTCTGTGGTGTCAGTTATTGGCACGGTGTAGAGCTAATCATGAAGGTCGTTATGTTAACATTTGGTGAAATACATGGTGGTCGAAGATGGTTCATCTGTATAGGACTCTAACATAGAATCAACCTAATGTAGCTATCTACTTGGTTCTTGATCTGTAGGTGACCAGACCCCTCATATACCTTCCTGATCATTTACACGAGACTACCGTTTATATTAACCTAAACTCTAATGAAATCCACACTGGCCCAAGATGGTCATATCCCTCTCTCAATGACTCCACGAGTCCCCATCTAAAATCTCTAGAAATAGCTATCTTCATTACCATCTACCTAATGCAGTACTTGCTTGTCAATTAAAAAAATGGAAAAATGTATAGAAAGAAGAGTTGAGATAATTTCATTGTACAATGCCTTTCTCCCATTTTCCATTGTATCGGTTTCAAGGTATTAGCTCAGGGACACACGGTGTCTCCCTCATGGCTGGACTCGCTAAAGCGCATAAATCAAGTTGCAAACTTCGTGCAACTCGGCGAGGATTTATCGAGCGAGTCCTTTTCCCCGTGTAATGATAAATTATGACTTGATCGAATATCGAGTTCCTCCAGGGGGAACAATGCGTGTGTACACAATACCCTCGCGATATGGGGGGACAGTAAGCCTGGTAGAATTTTTAGGGGATGTTACCCTGATATTGCCTGTAGCTTGGTAATGATATTACGACCTGCCAATAAACAAGGGTTAGGTGTTGGCTTTTTGGTGTCTGCGAAATTGTAATAGGTTCGGTTGAATATGATGGGTCGAGGATAGTGTTGAAATAATTCAAGATTAATGGCTCTTTTCTAATTAACAATTTATTAAACGATAGTGATTAAAGAAGCTAAACTACTCTACTGGTGACAGAATACAACTCTGACTTTACACTGAGGATTCCACAATAGAGTGGAAGAGGGACTTGTAGTAGATACTCTGTAGTAGGACAGGAAATTAACTGAATGGTATGATAGAGTAGCATAGTAGCATTATAATAGAGTAGCACATGTGAGACCACATATGCAAACTTGAAAATATCTACATTCCCAAATCTGTAAATTTGTACCCATATTGTAAGATGATCTTAGGGAATAATAGGATTTGTAGAATAGGGAATTAGCTGGGTGGTATACTAGAACAGCATAGAATAGCACATGTGAGACCACATATGCAAACTTGAAAATATTTGAATTCCCAAATTTCCATATTTGTACAGTAATTATCAGAATGTGAAGTGAATAGCTCACAGAACATCTCACATAAATTTTGCAAATACAAATGTTCATATCCATAATCCGAATACGTTCACATTTCGTAAATTTTCCAATTCCACACCCGAAAAGAGTTCAATACAGTATTCCACCCTTGCTATTAATCTTCGATCACTCTTCCCGTTAATCTCCACAGTCCCGTAATCTACATTTAATTAAAGGGAATCCCCGGATCGAAGAACAGCAATTAACAGCGGCATGACCGCTGTGACGCAAGGTACATCGTTGAAACGAGCAACGATATATTTGTTCCGATAACGAGATTGCGAAACTTCATTGTCGAAATTATGATTCCCGTGAGAAAACGTATCATATTTTCCGACTCTTTTCTCATAACGAAAGCGTAGAAAAGGTATCGTGTGTCGTTATGCAATTCGCAGCATGCGTGTCAAAATTGCATAACAGAGCTATCATTTTTACATCTCAGAGTTTTAAATAGGTACCGACATTTTTTTCTATGGGGATTGTCTATGGGGATTATTGAGGTATATGATGAGGTTATGGCTTGGTTGCAGAACAGGATGAGAGGACATTAGGAGAGGTATTACAGACTTGTAGAGAGGATTAACTAGCACCTATGTGGGATTTCACCAAATGGATACTGGCTATCGAAGTACTGATTTTCCATGTATGATGGCCAGGGACATTCACATCATCAATGTGGATGTTAACCGAAATAGTAAAAGTTGGTTAATCTAACTGTAACTTAACATAACAGAAATAGTTATGTCCCCAAATTGCTACGTCCCCAAATTGGTACGTTCACAAGTTCCTACGTCCCCAAATTCCTATGGCCCCAAATTCCTACACCCCCAAATTCCTACACCCCCAAATTTCCACACCCCCAAATTTCTATGTCCCCAAATTTCTATGTCCCCAAATTCCTACACCCCCAAATTCCTACACCCCCAAATTCCTACACCCCCAAATTCCTACACCCCCAAATTTCTACACTCCCAAATTCCTACACCCCCAAATTCCTACACCCCCAAATTTCTACGTTCCCAAATTCCTACACCCCCAAATTTCTACGTTCCCAAATTCCTACACCCCCAAATTCCTACACCCCCAAATTTCTACGTTCCCAAATTCCTACACCCCCAAATTCCTATGTCCCCAAATTCCTACACCCCCAAATTCCGAAACTTCCAAATCCCTAGAACCCCCGAATTCCTATACCCCCAAATTCCTAAACTTCCAAATCCCTACAACCCCCAATTCCTAAATCCCCAAGTCCCTACAACCCCAAATTTCTAAATTTCCAAAACAACCCCAAATCCGCACATTGAAAACTCCCCAACTTCCAAAATCCGTAAATTACCAAACCCCACCTCTTCATATACTCTAAACCCTATCTCCAACTACCACAGTTCATAATCCCCATTTCCCTATGCACCCACACAAATCCGCGCCGCTGAAAAGGACTATACCATCAAACCAACTCGTACAGCAGCATCGCGTAAATCTCCTTCCATTATATTTCTGACGGCTAAAAAAAAAAAGTAGCGTGACGAACCTTTCAATGGCTTTTCTCCGGCGTCATACAAGCTTTTCATCTTTGTGCTTCCGTTTCCGGCTCGGCTAACCCAAAGGCTGCGCTCCAAAGAGGAAATTAACAATGAAGCGGAAAGGAACAGTAGAGATTCAGGTGAAACAGAGAATAGGACAGCCTACCGCGAACGTAACGCAATAATTAGCCAGGCGAACGGCTAATTAAGAAGAAAGTAAAAGAAAGAGGCCATGGTTTGTTCATTTATTTTTCGCTGTTGGTGCCATTCAAATCGACCCGGTTTTGATTAACTCGACACCTGTTCTTACCTTCGTGTAATTCTACCGACTTCGATGATCAAAGGCGTTTCTAAATTAGAACGGTACAAATAAGTAAACTTTGAACGTACAAATCTTTGTATAAACTTCGAAGATTATTGAACTGTGCTAATTGAGATTGATTAAGGATTTTATAGAAGTAATCTGAGATTAATTCATTGTGGGTACATTCGTTTGTGAGGACCCTCAATTTATGTTGACAAATTAATTCTTCGTTTACAAATTATTTTCTTTGAGGATTTTATTCTTTGGGAGACAAGAATCTTCGATGCACTGTGTACAAGTTCAAAGTAATATAATTTGAAACTCAAATTAAATTTGAAGATAATATTTAGAAATCAGTCGCTTAATAAAATAACGTTAATCAGTTGAGACAATAAATATGAAATAAAATTAGTTGCCGAGGTAATGCAATTTAGTTTGAAATAAAATTCATCGAGGTAATACAATTTGATTTGAAATAAAATTAGTTCATCAAGGTAATACAATTGAATAAAATCAGATCCTGAAACAATGTAGTTAAAATAGTCAGCCAAGATAATTGGAAATAAAATGATTTTGAAATAAAATGAAGAGAATATAATATGAAATGAAGTTGGCAAGAGAATAATATAATCAGAAAGGAGTTGCAATCACGTGAAAACGACATGGTCGATCGAAAGCGATAAAGATGTCTCGACGAGTCGTATCTCGAAAATGGAATTCACGATCACGATACTGTTCTCGATCAACCTGCTTGATTTATGTCGCGCGAGAACAATAAGCGTTGGAACAATCTGTCTCGCTCGAAAGAGCATTCAGGATGAGCCTTAACGGTGAAAGCCGGACCGGAAGGATCGACGATCCGTGACCACCGACACCACGACAATGCGAACGGTATCTCGATCTTTTCCTACTTCGATACGTTGCTATCGCTACAAATATACTACTCGCAAACCTTCGTATAATACTACTTAACTACTTTAATTAATTTAACTAATTTTCATTCTTGACCTTTGGTTCTTCTCTCAGAAAATTATTTCAGGAATATTTGCAATCAAATAAAAATTTCTACATCTAGTTTGCAAGTTTGTAATAAGTAATAATGGTTGTAGGATCTCTAGGTTGCAACTCTGAAATTTTCTAATTGAAATTTCATCAATTTTTCTGAAGTTATTATTTCTTTATTATTGACTGTTATTGTCCCTTTCAGTACACATGTAGAATCAGTTAAAAAGTACCTCGTTGAAATTGTATGAAATGGTTAACCTTCAAGAGTTAATATCGGCCAAATAAATATTTGGGACAAATAAACTGGAAAATATTGGCCTGGCATGTGAACTCTTCACGTATTAATTGCTCCACGATATTTGTTAAAATGTGTACTCACATGTACACATATGACAAATAGACTTACATAGAAATAAATGAAAACTGTGCACTTCAACACATTTCCTGGAGAAACCCTTTGATTTTATAAACTAAAGAGTCGATAAAAGAAACATGGATGGAAGAAAGAGAGTCAAAGTATAATTCTGAAAGCGTTCCGTCAGCAACCAGTTACCGTAGCCGAAAGCACGAAACGTGTTGTTCACGCTCGGATAAGGATAACTTTAATACATAGTTTAGGTTGCAAGCCAACGTACGGAGCTTTATCGGGTTGATAGTGTGTTGCGAAAGCTCGTTCGCGAGGAGTTGCACTAAATTGCTTCTTAATTGCACGCCACGAAACTTGCTTGGCCGTGTAGAAGCGTGTGTAGAGACGCGCAGTGTTGGCGCATACGTATGAGCGAATAAATGACCGGGAGCCAAGGAAAAACACGTGACGGAGAGAGACGGAGTGAGCGTGTATGCAAATCCGTCGCATCTTTCAGTGTATGACATGATAGCTCGTGTGCACCGAGTTTGATTGTACTCGTGCGATGGTGATTGGTCGCTTCAAAGGCGTGAGAAACAAAGCAATTACGTCGTCAGGTTAGATCCAATCTGATACCGTGTTCTGATTACATTGTTCATTTCCTCTGATGAAACTGACATTATACCTCGGAATCTATGTGTATTTTTAATTCAAGAATTTTCGCCGATTTTTATTCTATTTGGTGACGATTTTCAGCTTGTTTTAATTTATGGATTGTTTAATTTGAGAAGTTGGATCTGGAGAAATTTGATAACTAGGGGACATTTGTACAGCTGTGGGTGTTTATCTTACCAATTTCAATTTTTCTACCTAGGTGAATTAATTGATGGATACATTCGCATGATATAACATTGTCCCTGTTTCGTTCGAAGTGCATGCAATTAAGTTGGAATGTTTATTAATGAACTCACAGAACCGTGATTCCTGAGTGCCAATACCTCTCTGACTTACAAACGAAGACTGTTTTATATTCACCGCGTCATGCCATTTTTTTTTGTTACTTTCTTTTTCACATAACGTACGTAAGAACAAAATAGGCATTTGTACAATAGATTTCGAGAGAATCAGGCTCGAACGGCCTCATAAGGTGATTTATCAGTTTAGAAACTATTCCTACTTCTGTCCGTTTTGTAAGTAGTGAAAGTAGGAAGCCTACTTTAACAATGGTATCGATTGGAAAGTCGAAGAAAGCTAAAATTTCGAGGTTCAGAAATCTTGTTAATAAAGGTGCTATTACTTAATTATTTTGTCAAAAATAAATACTATTATGTAGAATAAAATTCGTTGAGATAACAAGTGCTAAATGGCATTGTGTATTAAATAAAAGTCCATCCAGCTAACAAGATATACGATAAGAAATTGGGGTGTTGTAAAATTATCGGAAAATCAAGGCAGTATCTCCTCGGAAGGTTATCTTTTATTCAGTGGTTCAGGTGATAGCCGGGTTTTGCTTCGGTACCTCTCTTTTTTCCAGTGCATGCCTCTACGACATAACCACGATATAAATATTCATGAATTCACGGTTGTGTCATCTCCGTTGCACGTTGGGTTACTTTCCTCTCACCTGTTAAACCCGCCTGTTCCTTCACCATTTCTCTTGGCGGATTTTATGTTCCCGATAATTGCTCGGGGATGTTGCGGTTATTGTTTACACGAATTGTCGATAGATAACAATTTAACGTAATCGACGAATATTACTGCGCTGAGAATCATCCGTTACCTCTGTCGTATATAGTGTCGAATGTAGCATCAACAAATATCAATCTCGTGAATTGCAGTTTCGGTTTAATTGATATTACAAGTTGTTGACGGACGGAGTGCAGTAACTATGTTAAAGCCGAAATACCTGTTTGAGCGATTATTGGCTAATTCGAGATCGGAAACTGAGTTGTCGATTAAATGCGATGTCAGCTTATATGTTTACGAATATTTCGATCAGGTTGTCACGTATGTACGTGTATTTCACTCGATTTGTCATATGTGGTACATGTAGGAATATTTAGATCTGTTTGTTATATGTGTACATGTAGGGATATGTGGATCTGTTTGTCATATGTGTACGTATATCTAGGAAATTTGATTCGGTTTGTCGTATATGGTACGTGTAGTATTTGAATCTGTTTGTCATACGTGTACATGTAGGAATATTTAGCGTCTTATGTCCCCGGACCCCTACGTCCCTAAATTGCTACGTTCCCAAATTCCCCAATTCTGAAATCCCCAAATCTCCAAATACACACCTCCACTCTAAAATGACAACATTCGAAACATCGAATCGAATCGTTGAATCCTCGAAAGAAACATTCTCAAGAAAGTTGATAGAAAAAAGAGAAAGGTATAAAAGCATTTGTCGGTGTTAGAAATTCCGTGAAAATTGAACGATGCCTCAGGAACGGATAACACGAGAGTTGCGTCACATTCTTGTCGCGGCATTGAAAACGAGCAAAAGTACCGCGGGCCATTTAAGGTACTTGTCTCGCGTTCCCGTTTCACCCTCGAGCTTCTCTCTCTCTCTCTCTTCTAAACGAATCGCTCGACTTTATTCGACTCGCGAAAGGAAAGTTATTTCAGCGCAGTTTTATCGCGACCGTAACGAACAATTATTCCGAGTGCAGATTAGCCACGGAGAAGCGAAAATTTGCATGGAAACCGTTTTTCCCATTGAAAGGTGACACGCGACGTTCTGGCGGATCGCGATGCATATCGAGGGGATTACCCTAATATTCGTCAGCGGCGCAGAAAATGTGGTCGGTATCGATTTTTTGGCGGGTGAGACGCGAATGTAAATTCTAATAAATATTTATTGGCCGATACACCGCGCATGCAAATACACCCTGGAATCTCGATTATCGGAACGCGTGTTAACCGAACTTCCGGCTATCTGAACATTCGACAAGCACGTGAGCAATTCGCGACGTGTCTCTTCCACTGACGTGCACTCTGCCACGGACTTTTTCTAAGCGTCGATGTCGATCGATATGCAAATATTCTGCGCAGATATTTTTAGAATAATTGCACGGAGATATTTGGAAGTATACGGAGAAATTAAAAAAAAAAATTATACGTCCCGAAATTCGTATGTTTGTAGATGACAATGATCAATTTAAAGTTCATGAAGACTAATATAATTTCATGACAGAAAAGTATCACCAAAGGACACTTATGATACACCAATTTAAAGCTTGAGGACTACACAAAAAGACTGCATAAATGCTTCGTTAATGTTCCTCGCATAAAATGGTTGACTCCCCACACGGATAAATATTTGGTAATAGACACCCAGAAGAATCCATTACATGAAAAGTAGATTAGCGTAAAATATGAAACGTTGGAGAGAGCCATCGGTATCGATCATCGCAGTATCTCCAAGTGTAAATAAGCGAAAAGAGGAAGAAGCAGCAAGGAAAGTATTCCAATAACAAGAGGCGCAAGATAAACTCGAACACAACGAGAAGACGTTTTCGCGACGTTTATCAGTTCGTACCTGGAGACAAGATAAAACGGGCTGGCGAGGAGGAAGAGGAGAGAAAAAGGCGGGAGAGGAGGACAGAGTCGAAGGAAGAAACTCGCCGGTGAGCATTCCAGGCGCCTTCTTTCTAGTACGCCGAGCTCATCCAGAACACGAGCGTTCCCACGCTGTTCGAGTCTCGTTCCGTTTCGTTCCTTCCAATCCAGTATTCCACTTCCGCTCGTTCCTCAGTAATTATTCATTGAAACACGACTGCCGATGCGGAAACGCAATTTAAAAGCGCGACACTTTCCTCCTCGGAGCCGCTCGAAAGGGGGAGCGGATTAGCTTGTAAATCGTTTAGCCGACGAATCGAGATATCGCGACAGAATGCTGCTTTATTCATCTGTTGTCCGAATATTGCAATCTATTTCGCTTCCAGGAAAAATTTGTTGATTGGAAGCTGCTGAGAATTGGTTTGCTTTTTTTCGAGGGACATTAAGGTGGAATATGGGAATTGTAGAGGCAGTGTTCTCCACAATTCCTCAATTCTCTCAGTTTGCAATTTTATACGAGTCAAATGTTTTGTCGATTTCTTCACATAAAATGGCTGTGTAGTCTTTTTGAGCAGACCTTAAGCTTTACATTGATGTGTCGTGAGGGTTATTTGGTGATACTTTTCTGTCATGAAATTATATCAGACTTCATGATCTTCAAAATCGATCATTGTCATCTATAACCGTAGTCAGCCATTTTATGTTAAGAAGATTGACAAAATGTTTACGTGGCTATTTTCTATAACTTTGTGAATCGATACATTATAACTAGAATTTCGAGATACTTGACGAAACGGTGTCACTCGTGATTCGAAATAATTTCTCCAGTTGAAGCGCAACTAAAAAGCAGCGAGCATAGTTATTAAAAAATTTGAAAGAGCATTCTGCGTATAGACCGGTGTTGAACGCGGAAGTGCTTCGTCCTCAAAGGGTTAACGAAAGCGTGGAACGTATGAAAAGGTCGAGGGAAGAATTGAAAGAAACGGAATCACGAGAGGACAGGGAGAAAGAGAACGGTGAAAACGCGAGGAAACACGTGTAGGTGAAGGAAGATGGTTCGTTTTATTTCTCGTTGACCGAGTTTCGAGCCGCAGACTCTTAAGAATTATAAATGTATTACGATCGATTTTTCTCCATTTATATCCTCCCTATTCCATTCGCAATTTTCACTCGGAATAATTATTGTTTACACGGAGAAAGTCTCATCAACCTATAATTCAGATGCGGTAATCGGACGAACGTGATTCGAGTTAACCCAATTGAGACATTGGACGAAACAAAGCTCGTCGATATCTTGCTCGTTTTGTCTGGGAAAAAAAAGAAATCGATTTTTTTGCGGATACACGTCTGTTCGATCGCAATCTCGGGCGATTTTATAGACGAGCTAAGTGTCTCTATCATTATGCGAGACTCGTTTTATAGGTTTACAGAAGAACACTTTTACTACTGCCGTTTATTGCCCGTTTTATGGAAACCGTCCTGCTGTAACGCACGAAATATTAGGTGTATATTGAGGTAATGGCTGTGTTCGCTATCTCTTGGCTTCGTTAATTTCATTTCAAAATTACGTTACTATCGTGACGGGGTTTTTTAAGATAAGGATCTAGGGGGAAAGGATAGTCTCGGCTTCTGGTTGTAGTTTCAGATTTATGAATTTTAACTCATGGCATAAATGTATCGTACTTGTTGAGATTCCTGAAGGGGCACTTACATACGTTTTTTCATTAAGGTTTAACCTTTAAATTGATGTATTACAAGTGCCATTTTGAAATACTTTTCTGTCATGAAATTTTGATAACGTACATCAAACTTAAGTAAAACTTTATTTGTTCTATAGTTGGACACTGACTGACATAATTAATGATCAGTCATGTAGTTTTGAGAATCCCGAAGGGGCACTTATATACGTCTTTTTATTAAAGTTCAAGCTTTAAATTGAGCTATCACAAGTGCCATTTTGAAATACTTTTATGTCATGAAATTTCGATGACATACATCAAACTTGAGTCAAACTTTGTTCTATAGTTGGACACTGACTGACATAATTAATGATCAGTCATTTTGTATCGAGAATCCCGAAGGGGCACTTACATAGTCTTTTTACTACAGTTCAGTCTTTAAATTGACGTATCACAAGCACCATTCCACGATACTTTTCTGTCATGAATTTGCCTTGAAAGAACCTCGTCACGTCCACTCTTCATCGAGCTTCAAATCATGCTTCATTCTACCCGACATAATCAGTCCCCGCCGCAGTTATTGACAGTACAAACGAAGTTTCGAGCCCCTGGTATCTCTATTCTCCAGCGGATCGAAAAAAAACTGCAAAGCGAAGAAAGAAAATAGAGGCTCGCGTGGGAAGTTTGACAGAGCGTGTCACCGTCGTGCACATTCGATGCAATTTATTCTTTCCTCCTCTCTTTTCATCGGTATCCTCGATGTATCCGAGTGGCACGATTCGCGTTCTCCCTCGGTTTGTTCAGCGAGAAATTCGCTGCGAAGCGATAGCACCGTAACCTACTCGATTCGCCGGCTGCGATGTAGCCGTTTGAATGGGGCCACAAGTGGATGCACGAACGGAAGCGAGTTAACGCTGCGCGGAGGACATTTTTCATTTAATATTCCCTCTCTGCAGCGATATCCGCTCCGAAATCCCCTGATTTTTCATGCTGGCTACTCGGTAATTTCAGCTGCTTGCAAATTACTCCGCCGTCACTACGGGATTACTATCTGCATCGTGTGACACGAAAACGAATTTCATGCAGACGACCGGTCAGAAAAATTGCACTTCTAGCGGGAATGCTCTATTCTGATTTCACGTTTTTATTACACTCTTTTCAAGACCGATGTCACTCGTGTTATTTGGAATTTTATTGCGATGTGGCGGATATTTTCGACTCTTTTGAGGGAGAAGACTTTCAGGTGGGAGATGGTGAGGTCTGGATTTGGGCATTTAGAAATTTGGTAACGCTGAGATGTGGGGATTTTGTTATGTAGAGAGTTGATAATGTAGAGATTTTGTCATGTGGAGATTTGGTAATACATATATGAATTTGGTAATGCTGAAATTTAATCATGTAAGTATCTACTCATGTAAGTATCTCATCATGTAAGTATCTGATCATGTAAGTATCTGATCATATAAGTACATGTTCATTAAGGTATCTGGTATTTTATGAACTCACAAGGTAATTTATCTAAATCAGAAAGCTGTTATTAGGTAATTTAGAAATCTGCTACCACAAAAACTTAGTCATTTACAAATTTCTTCCTGTATAGTTACAATTACGTATACATCACATTGATCATAAACCTAATAACACATGAATTTTATCAATTATCAAACATTCTTCATAAATTTAACAAGTCATAAGTAAAAAAACTCTGAGCTAACAAGTGGTCACGTATGCCCACGCGAGTGCCTCCCACTTGCCCATCCAGCCTTTACACCTCAAAGCTAACAAAAATGTCCTAATGGACGCAGGTTCTAAAACCGTCCAGCTCAGAAATCCGGTTTTCCATCGTCAAGCACCATTTTCACAGTAAAATATTCGAACGTACATTCCTCGGATATTGAAAATCAGATATTGCCGGACAATATATTACAGGATGAACCAGTTAGAGATATACGTTCATTAAAATATTACGTTTAGTGGCTACGTAAATTAGCGTAATTCGACGAGGGAAGTACGAATCCACTCGTTGCGATTGAAAATTAATTCGCGCACGTTTCGAGCTCGAAGTCCGAGAAATTATTGCTCATTATACAAACAGACTCATTAAAACTTTCATCTTGTTGATCTATGAAATTTGATCGCGATGCTGGCAACATACGAAGCGATACTTCTAAACGAAAGTTACAATTTAACTTGTTCGGCTATAAACTTTGATGTGTCGTACGTATTCTAATTAATGAGTTGTCTAATACAGTTTCAATTATAATATTATAAAATGTGCTGGTGATATATCTAGGTAAATGTATACGAATGTAATTATGTCCCAAAATTTCTATATTCTGAAATGTGTATGTTTCAAAATTTTGACTCACCCAACTTCCCACATCCCAAAATTCTCCAAATGAAATCCCTAAAGGACCCAAATAATGTTACGTCCATTCGTAGATTAAACATCGAAAGAAAGCGTCTGACCAACACTCGTGTCTAATCGAAGAAACTGATACGGTCGAGCAAATCGTAATTGATATATAATAGAAACTTTAATTGGGCAAAGTAGTGTTTGATGAAAATTAGTTCTGTATCGATGCGCAATCTTCCGGAGCGAATCGACTCATTCAATCTTTCCCTTTTTCTTCTTCCTTCTTGTACGCTGCGGTTGCAGCTGTTCCGAGAAGAAGATTTCTACCTTGAAGTGGACCGTGAATAATAGAGTTTCACCGGCGAGCCTGTTTTATGCTACAACGTTCAAATATACCAGCTCGTAACCGAATACTCGAGCCACCTTCGACGAGATATTCGATCGATATCCTGCACTTTTGCTTTAAAAAAATTACACCGGAGAGAGTGCAAATTAACGAAAACACCATTTCGAAATAAATCTGCAAGAGGTAATGAGATGTTTTCCTATGTTTTATCGAGCTTTCTCGTATAGATGCGCAAGATTTCTTGAAAAGATTCGATTGACCTATTTTATCTATTCAATTAGAATGTTAGCTTCAGAGAAATACAAAACAGCAGACGATTTATTTGTCAAGTGTATCAGTCAGAACTGATCACAGCTACAGTAAAACGGAGAAAGAAAGTTGAAATGTCATGTTTCGTATTCAGCGATTGACCACGCATAATTGGACAAACTCCAAATCGAAGCGAGTTCAAAATTCGAGTAAGATTTCTCACGGTTGACGCACGAGTGCGTCACGTGTGGGATATCGCAAGGCAAGAGGTGAACGATGAACAAGCTCGATATCGAACGAAATACAAGTTAAAGCGAGGTAACTACCGATGTCGACCCACGAGTTGGCGCTAGAAGAGGCTGACCCAGGTGTTTGGAAGAGCCACGGCTCCAACCGGTCAGAATAGAAAAATGGACGCCTGGACTCGCGCGTATTTTCGCCGGTAGAACAATTGGCTCTCGCGGTCGCGCACACCGATTAGACCAAAAACAATGAGAGTCGGCAAACGTCTCGAGAGTGAGAGTGCTACTTGCGTTCGGCAGTTATTGTCGTTATTATTATTTGCCTGTATGTAACGCTGGAAGTGTTTCGCGGTGGTAGGCTTCTTTTACTTTGGGTCAAGCGCCAACTCGTGGGTTGACTGTACGCGTTTTCCTATATTTTATTAACACTAAACTACCAGAGCAAATAACCGTTTTACAAGTTTTATTTTCGAGTAGAATTTAAATTCGAGGGAGATGCGTCACGGTTGAAGTAAAGGTGCGTCACGGTTAAAGTAAAAGTGCGTCACGTAAATTGTCATACGAATTGCCCACTTCGTTATACTGTTATTAATCCACTATCGTTTTCACTATATGTCTCATGCTAGACACCTTTGTGTATCTTGTAATGTCTTCGCAATATCTTTTCGCAAAATATATTATTGTTGAACAAATCGTTTCAGCTAAAGAACGAGATTGCAAACAAGTTTGCACTCCGCCAATATTTGCATCCGGCAAATACGAGATTCTGTTTTTCCGATAGCCTGACAAGATAAGACAGCGATACATCTGCCATGTAAATTTCATACAATATCGTGAAAACGTTCAATTTCTTTCGAGACATTATTTGTTTTATGACGCGGAAATCGATAATTGTACTCCATCGATTCACAAAAGTTTATACAGTAGATCAAAAGAAGTTTCTTATGAAGGCAAGAAAATTTCACGGTATTTATTCGCGTATGAAATCCGAGAGTTAAATTGCATTTGCCATTGCAATTACACTTTCTTCTTCCAATATACTTGATAGAAACAATTACACTTTGAGATTTTCACGAAATCGCTTTCTCGGACAAAAACTCGTTTTCTAATTTTTTATTTTCTACACTTTCCTTCGAGCCTAATGAAAATTCACTTTGAAGTTTCTGTAAATCACTGAATAATACAGTGAAAATTTTTATTTATTCTTGCAATGAGATTTGGAAAACTTTCACATCATGAAAATTCTTGATCCATTTTCTCGAGAAATCTATTTCTATCCATCTCGGAGACATTTTATACCTAACCGAAAACTCATAATTTATTATTTTTATCTACCGAAAAAAATGTTCTATTTTTGCCTAATACCCCGGAGACACTCTATATAACTGAATCATCATAATTCAATTGAAAGAACTGCTCAGCAGATTCTATTTCCACCTAACATCTCAGACACATTTTATAAAAGCAGAAATTCGCAAATTAATTGAAAGAACCTCTCAATAAATTCTATTTCTGTATAACGTCTTGGAGACACTGTAAACCACAGAAAATTCAAAAATTCGTTGAAAGAAATTCTCAGTAGACTCAATTTCAATCAGACATCTCGAAGACACTTTACACAACCAAAAATTCATAAATTAATTGAAAGAACCTCTCAGTAAACTAAATTTCAGACATCTCAGACACTCTAAAAGACCTCATAACTTCACAAAAATGAGGTTAGTAACTGAATTAAAAGAACTGCTCATCAAATCCACAATTTATTCGTAATGAAAAGGTTACCAAACGTTGATCAACCAGAATGAACTATAGCACCGTTTCCATAGGAAGAATATCCGAAAAGATTTGTAAAGACATCGTAGATCGCGTTTTAAAGGCACGACGGAAGTTGTATACACTACCCGAGGTTAGAACACTGCCGTTATCCACAAGTACACCGTGGAACGTAGAACGAACAGCCATCCGCGATGAAACGAGTTTAAAAGGAGCGGTCGAGCAACTCGAACACCGGTTCGCAGAGAACTGAGGATGGAAAGGACGCTGCCGAGCCGAACGGGCCCCACTTTTCTGGTGGGGATGGTCCCCTCGTTCCAGAAGCCCTCGAGGTATACGGCTGGGTCGTTTCTGGTCTCACCGGTGACTTGTCCGATGCTAACGAACGACTTCGACCCGAGTCGGCCGTTATTTTAATAATAATCGAGCAACAAATTTATTCGGTTAACAATTGGACTTCAACAATAACCTTGCTGGATAATTTCATTTGTCAAGTGCGTCTATACAATAAAGTCCCACATTCTCTAACTATATCGCCGGATCCCTAAAATCGCCACAAGTAGTACACCCAAATTCCCTCAGTTGTATCGTAATATTTGATTAACGAGGTCCGGCGTGCAATTTGTCCGCGTCAAAAGCGTCTTTAATATAAAAGTCGCAATGAATCCTCGTGGGTTTTAATTAAACCGAGAGTGGTGGTTCTCTTCGAGGCGCAGATGTTTAAAACGCCGTAGCCAAGGCGAATATCTGCTGAAAGAGAAGTTGGAAAAAGAAAAAAAAAAGGGGGGTAACATCTCCAAACACCTGAGCCGAGACCGGTTCATGCACGATATCCAACTACCTGACGCCAAACAATACATTATTGTGGGTGAACACACCCGTGTCAACTTGCATTCAAGCAGTGTACACAACGCGGAACATTTCATTCGTACTCGGTATATGCAACTTTTTGCACTGTTAACGTAACGACGATACGTCGGATCGAATGACACCATTGTCTCGATCGTTCCTCGCGTCGTCCATTATGCTTTCGTGCATCCTAACTCTTATTGCGACGGCAACTCTTTTATTTAACGCGACCTCTTTATTCTAGATCGTTCTTCGCGCTTACTGGGGGATTCGGAGCGATTTTAACGCCGAAATGAATTAAGTGAACCTACGTATCTGTTCTTGCAAATACACGGTTCTTCGATAGAAATATCGCCGGGCCAGTTCCCTTAGGTTTCAGTTAGATCGCTCTTGCGGATAATAATATTGCTCTTTTCTTTCGCTATCGCGTGAGAGTGCCGGTACAATGCTGTGAGAACTCCGCGATTTTTATGTGGACAATGAATTATTATTCTTTTTACGGTAAATCTGTTCGCTCGTTAATTATAATAGACTAGATGGGTATCTGTTAACAAATTGAGTTGCATTGTTGTTTCGTTTCTAATTTATGCTACTTCGTATTGTAGCACGTATTCCGAGTATAGGGATATGCACTTACCGCGTGTGGAAACATAGATGCATCTTATTGAGTTGGAGGAAATGGTACATACCTGAAAGCAGACAAAAATATTTGTTAATTATTTGATCTGATATTATATTTCTTTGCATTGAATTATTTGTGTAATTACAATTCTATAGTACTGTCAATGAATGTAGAGACTAAAATCCCTATATTACTAGATTTCTAGATCCCTAGATCTCAATATCCCTAAATCTCTATACCTCTAGATCTCAATATTATTAGATCTCAATATTATTAGATCTCAATATCCCTAGATCTCAAAATCCCTAAATCTCGAAATCCCTAGATCTCAATAGCATTAGGTCTCAATATCACTAGACCTCAATATCATTAGATCTCAATATCCCTAGATCTCAATATCATTAGATCTCAATATCCCTAGATCTCAAAATTCCTAAATCTCAATATCCCTAGATCCCAACATCCTTAGATTCCAATGTCCCCAGATTCCAATATTCCTAGATCCTAATATCCCTAGTTCCCAATATCCCTAGATCTCAACATTTCTAAATCCCAAATATCCCTAGATCCTAATATCTCTAGATCCCTAGATACGTAAATCTTCGCATTCTTAGATTTCTAAATCCCTAGATTTCTACATTCTTCAATTCCTAGATCCCAAAATTCCTATATTTCTGAATCCCTATATTTCTAGATCCCTAGATCCCTATCTCTATATTATCGATGTCCTCCACATCCACTGTAGGTCTCATGATCCCTATATCGTGTAAGTCCCTATATTCCTTAAACCTATCTCCTACAACCCTACGCTCCCTACATCTCTATGTAAGCCCCTATATTCCGTGAACCTATATCTCCCAAATCCCTATATTCCGTAAACCCTGCAGGATCCCTACACTCCGTACATTTCGTAAACGCGCCGATAGCAATACCCAGGTGCCCCGAGAAACTCGGACACGAAGATGTAACCAGAAACTAGAGTCGGCAAAGAGATCGCGTATCGCTCGGACGGTGTCCGTGCTCGATTCGTGGCACAGCTAATTCCCAGGCGAGTACGATTCAGGTTATCGGCCGTGCAAGACACTCTCGGCTAATTCCGAGGCCGGTCGAGTTCCCCGGAGCCTTATATCGAGCAGGAAGGCGCGGTGCCAACCGACACGACGATGCTTTTCCAATAGGTCCAAAATTCTCTGTACGCCCGAGAAAAAGTCGAAGGAAAGTCGGTAAAAGGCGAAGCCGGGAGAAGAAGGGACGAAAACGATTTCGGCTTGAATAATGCACGACGCGTGTATCCTTTAGCCGAAACTCTACTTCGTGGACCTTCGACAACCGACGGAATCGGCTTTCGCGAATTCCTTATACCCTTTTGTCTATTCCGACTGTCGTTCAGCTGTCGGAAGTAGGTCTTAATGAAATTTTTCATGAGATACGCGCTCACCATTTGTAGAACGTTATTCTCTTTTCGGAAGGTTACTGGTTGAAGATCTTGGGGAAGATTGGGGTAATTGTAGAATTGAAGTTAGCTGAGGGGATACTCTAGGGAAATCGTAGATGTTCCTTGTATTTTCTGGGTTATTGTATTGTAGAAGGATATTTGGGGAAAATTCATAGAGTCATGTGTATTATGTATACAAAGTCAAAATGTTAAATATACTCTGTATTTAGCGATCTTTAGTTACTGTGAAAATATAGGTCTGGTTTGTTCATACTGAAGTGTAGAGTGTGTCACGATAAACGAGGCAAGGGGTTAGCTTTATGTACAGACTGATAATGAACGTCCAGACATTTTCATAATAAACGTACATTCATTTTCATAATAAACGTCGAGAGATTTCAACAATAAACATACAGAAATTCTTACGGTAACTGAAATTTGCAATAAGCTCTCTGAAACAGAAAGTAACAGGTTCTAAACACAGCTGGATAAAGTAAAAGATAAGCGTATATTGTTTAAATAAAAATAGTCTCGCGATCGAAATAACGCGGTCTGATTCGCGATTCACGTCGTGGATCCGTGGGATGTCTGGTGCATATACGAAGTATCGTGTTATCTCGGAAACCGCGTGGGTGTGGATCGCGTCAAACGTGTCAGGTCTCGTTAAACAGCGCCGCGTATTCATAGGTGGTGAAGTTCTCCCGGTTATATTGCCTCGCGAATACGATATCGTTCTCCTCGAAACACTCCGTTACCGTCGAACGCGAGCATCGCCGCGCTCGTCTTCTGGTTTTTACTACGGAACGACAGCTGCTCCTCGGAACTTTGTAGCATTCGCTGCGAACACGAGGGGTCCAGCTTGTTCTCTCGGCACTCGGTTAACAAGCCCATCTGGAGATCGCGTTCCTTCGACGATAAAGATCCTTCTGGTCCTTGCGAACACCAGATATTCTTTTACCAACTGGAATGTCTACGTTTTCTACGAAAAATACTAACTGCACTCTTGGTTCACTGAAACTACGAAACTGATCGAGTGACTATTTTACAAGTTACTTATTTTAATCTACAAAATTTGCTACTGCTTTTCAGTGCGTCAAAACTGCTGTCAAGAGTGCGTCAAGAGTGCGTCAAGAGTGCGTCAAGAGTGCGTCAAGAGTGCGTCAAGAGTGCGTCAAGAGTGCGTCAAGCGTGCGTCAAGAGTGCGTCAAGAGTGCGTCAAGAGTGCGTCAAGAGTGCGTCAAGAGTGCGTCAAGAGTGCGTCAAGAGTGCGTCAAGAGTGCGTCAAGAGTGCGTCAAGAGTGCGTCACGACATAGTAGAGCAAGATTAATTACATATGTAACTTCATTTGTTAATTTCGAAAGTGTGCATACTACGTTTCCAAGAACTTGAAAATTCGAGAACGAAGAATTTGTGGATCGAGAGATTTAAATACCCGTAGCTCGATCGAATTCTCGTGGAGTTCCCGTGAAATTAATTCGCTATTATCGTAACAACGACCCGAACGATGGATCGATACCAGCATATACATACGCGTACCGAATTTACAACGTTCCCTCGAAAGAACCAGTTACATTGTCCCGAATAATTTGTAGGCACATAAATACGAGTGCACTTAAATTTACAAAGCCATCGGGTACGCTGGCCGGTGTGTTCCTCTTTTATATCGATATTTACTGTCCTACTAAATGTTTCTCGTAAACTTGACTGCCCCTTGTCTCCCGTGCCGGGTGGACATTAAGGATGAAGCTCGAATTAACCTGAATTTCTCATAAGAATTATAAGATATTTATTTACTAGTTGTAATAAAAGAAAAATGTGTTTGGCACATACTTTGCCCTGTTGTGATTCATTTTATTGAGAACCCCTGATCTGTTTTGTAAATTAAGGAGTCGGTAGGTAAAATGCAGTGCAGAGGGTTAACTGTTGTAACTTGAAATAAGAAAACGAAGGTCCGTCATTTTAACGGGTTCCGTGAATCTAGTAGCATCGGTGGTTCGTAAATCGGGAAAGAAGGCAGCAGGGAAATTTGTTATTTGTGCACTCGGAAACGCCTCGCGTCGAAAAGGTCCAGGTGAACCTACGGACACACCACCTGCTGCCCTCAGGGCCAACTGTGAGCCCGATACGTGGGTCCCTTGTTCAAGATTCGTGAAAAACTGCCCCGAAACCCTCCTCGCTTCGACGGAACACCTGCGCGCCGAAAATGACTTAACAAATATCACGAGAACGTGTTCGGCAAAAACACGCGGATATTTTTATCGAGCAAACTTTTGTTTCGTCGAACGGAGGTATAGCACGATATAAAAATCGTTGAAATGGAATAAACAACTTGGTGTTGTTTTGTTTGATTGAGAGGGAATTCAGGGTAGTTGGCGAGAGAGATATTGGATATGTGAGAATTTTGAGATTTTAGAAGTTAGATATGTGAGAGTTTGAGTATATGAGAGTTTGAGTATGTGAGGGTTTCACAATGTGAGAGTTTGAGTATGTGAGGGTTTCACAATGTGAGAGTTTGAGGATGTGAGGGTTTGAGTATGTGAGGATTTGACAATGTGAGTTTGGGAGATGTGAGAATGTAGAGACATGAGTGTTCAGGGTCTTAGAAATTAAGAATAAGAGAATTTGGGGATCCTAGAAGTTGGGATATAAGAATATGAAGGACTAGTCCTTGTAGATGTATTAATTTAAAGATATAAGACCTCACCTTCACATATGAAGTTACATATGTAATTCAGAAATCTTTCAACTTGAATATTACAAAGCTTAAAAACCCAAGAATTTGAAAATTTGAGAAAAATCTGACGAAAGCATTGTGAATATTTTTCGCTAAGAGAACTTTTGTTCGGTCGATTCCCGAACGGAATTATATCCCGGTAAGAAATCGGAGAAGCGTAGAGAGAAACGGGAATAACGAAGTGCTTGTGTCGTTTTGTTCGATTCCCGGGAGAATTCAAAATAATTGTCGAAAGAAAAATCGGATCCGAGACGAAGGTTTCTAATTGAAAGCTTTTCTGCGGAAACGAACGTTTCTCGGATTTAACGACGAATTTAATTGTTCACTTGTCAATCAATTTACCCCAGAGAACGGAGACAAAATAGAATCTTCGTAATGGAGATAACGATCGTCTTTTCGCAGATATCGGACTCGAAATAACTTTCTGTTTAGATCGTTCAATTGTACGGGAACGATTTATTTTCTTCCTATTATGCCATTCGATTTTAACAAATCGTTCGTTTTTAAAATATAAGTGTTGAAATTACTGTGAACAATTATTTTTTATACATTCTGTAATATAATTTTATATTATACTTATAACTTTATATTCGGTTTTTATATTGTATCCTCATCCCACAAACACCCTTCACATCACTCAGTAATTTCCAACTGACGAAATTCGCCATAACTCCCCAAGTAGGTTCAATAAGAAAGGAAAACGGAGAAATCCAGGATATCGTATTTTCTCTGGATGCATTACACCAGCGTCTGTATTCGGTTAAGGGACACCCTTTGCAACGTGCTGTACCTCCGACGAATGGAAACGAGGTTAGGGGAGAATGACTAAGTGCGACGAGGGTGGGTCATGTGAACAGGGGATTCAGGGGGTGAAATCGTGCTTTCCTGAAATTTCCCTAAGACTCGTTTAACCTCCTTCCAGGGCTGCCTTCCAACAGCCATTATCTGGCGAGAAAAACAGGAATATAGAACGCGGATACTGTGTCAAATATTTAACAGTCCGGAACGTTGTAACGGAATATTTTATTAGCGGAATCCTACTGGAGAGTTTGGAAGTTAGATATTTTGGGATTTGGAAACTTGGAGGAGTTTAGAAGTTGGGAATGTGAATATTTAGGGATGGAATTTGGGGGATTTTAGGAGGTGATGTGGGAATTTGGGGATGTGACTATTTGAGGATGTGACAATTTTGTGATGTGACTATATGAGAAAGTGACAATTCTGGAATGTGAGAATTTAGGAACTTACCAACTCAGTAATATGAGAATTAAAAAATGTTAGAAATTGAATACATAAGAATTTGAAAATGTAAAAGTTCAAAAGCTTGTTTCTCCCAATCAAAGCAGCTAATTTCTCCCAATTCCCTAGAAAAGAGAACGAAATCAGAGGAAGAGTAATTTTTTGAGCGTCGTTCGCTATCGTGCCGCAATCACGGTCGAATTTCCGGGCGCGACTACTTTTCTGAGCTGACATTCGTTGAAGCATGTTTTCGAGCCACCCTATATTCGATGGTGAGGGTGGTCGGAAAATCGAGGGTTGAACAGGGTGACTAACTGCACGAGCATGAGGAGGGTGGCTAAGAGTACTTGCTGCGAATACCAAGTGTCTCCAATACAGGGTGTCCCTGTGAAATATTCCGAGCACAAAGTACCACCATTGTCGGGGCTCTTTGTCCGTTCGTACTTTAAACAGATTCGACTTTTATCCTGAAATTATTCTTAAAAACTTATGCTTTCTTACGTTTTGGGGTATTTCTGGTAAAAGAGTCGAATGATGAAAAAGTACTAAGTTTTAGTGCATATGTGGTAGATCAATTTATAGGACTCTATTAATAATACATAGAAGAGTATGTAATATTTAGGAGAGTATACTGTTAGAAGTTATTGTTAAATAGTAGGGAATGATGTAAAAAAATTAATAATTATTTCCATTTTATTTAAGCTATTTGATGTCCACATATGAGTAACGTGATCCACACATGAGTAACGTGGTTCACATACTAGTAACGTGGTCCACATATGAGTAACGTTGACATTCACATATGAGTAACATGATCATCCACATATGAGTAAAGTGCTCCACACATGAGTAACGTGGTCATCCACATATCAGTAACGTGGTCATTCGCATACAAGTAACGTGGTCCACATATGAGTAACATAATCATCCACATATGAATAACATGATCATCCACATACGAGTAACGTGGTAGTCTATTAACCAAATATGTTTTCAATTGTATGTGTATATGTATTGAAATATTAATTAATTTACGAATATTTATTAATCAGTTTTTCAGTCTGAATTTCCTTAATAACAGTGTCATCGATTGAATAGAAAGTCGACATTTATTTCTCGGTTGCTGGTCTACGTCCAACAATATGCTCCTCCAGCATGATCCATCAGGGACGTATGTATCAACGGTGTTGAATGGAGCCACGTAACACTCAACACGTGACGAACACACGACCCTTTACACCCTTCGTGCTCTTCCCTTCTGTTCCTCGATTCCCTCGTTTCTCTCTTTGCCTACGAACTTAGCTTCCTTTAGAGTTCCGGATACCTTTCTGCTATTCTATTACCGTTGTTAAGCCGCTGTTTGCTTAGCCACTGCCATGTGAGACTTTAATAACTTTCTGGAGTACCGAATAGTGGATACAACTGGCAATTTATTTAATAATTATAGGATGTTTTCTTTGAGACTTTTAGACAATGTCACAGTTAGAATAAATTACTACCAAACCAGTAAATGAAATAACAAAGTAATGAAATAATAAAATATGAAAGCAATGCATAAACCAAAAGTGCACAAAAATGAACGTTTAAAAAAAGAAAAAAAAAACGTGAGAGCACGATAATAAAATAAGCATAATATGCAGGTATTAATTAACGTTCACGATCCATCATTCGTTACGCGTCGTTTGCATTCTTTCCGAATGTGGACGCGGGAAATTGATTTATTAGACAGAAACCGATGATCGACTGCTTTCATTCCCTGCATTACCTTGCATAAACTCATCTACCATTAGCAAACCCAACACAAGGGACGATCCTATGAGTCACTCGATCACGTTTTCTCTCTCCCGTTCCCACTAAAATACGACTCACCCGAAAGTTCAACTTACGAATCATCGGAACGTCGAAATTCATTAATTACCGTCGGTCTAATGAACGATCACAACAAAGCGATTAATATCGTAAATTCCAATTCGCGCGGTAAGGAGGTCAATGGCCAGCAGTTCATAGTTTACACAATCAGTCAATCACAGATAAACAGCGGAATAATGCGATATGCCGGTACAATGATATGAAACGAATATACAGGGTGAAGTAATAACTTGGCCACCTGAACAACTAGGCTGCTATTGGTGACTTAAAGGATCAGCAACATAGGATGATCAGCACGATGATACAATATTAAAACGAAGAAAATTAAAATGTTATGTCAATGTAATACTAACTGTGCAATCGTTGATTATGCAAACTATTGGACATGAACTTCAAATCGAAGCGTATCAAAAATTTCAGTACAATTGATCGCAGATGAAGTATGAGTGCGTCACTAGTGCGTTAGCAATGCGTCACAAGACTTGTCACCAATGCATCAAGAGTGCATCAAGAGTGCGTCAAGAATGCTTCAATCAAAAGTGCGTCAATCAAGAGTGCGTCACAAGTGCGTCAATTATCAGTGCGTCACGAGTGCGTCGAGGGTGCGTCAATCAAGAGTGCGTCACGAGTGCGTCAATCAAGAGTGCATCACGAGTGCGTCAATCAAGAGTGCGTCACAAGTGCGTCAATCGAGTGCGTCAATAAAAAGTGCGTCGCGAGTGTGTCAATCAAGAGTGCGTCACGAGTGCGTCAATCAAGAGTGCGTCACGAGTGCGTCAATCAAAAGTGCGTCAATCGAGTGTATCAATAAAAAGAGCGTCACGAGTGTGTCAATCAAGAGTGCGTCACGAGTGCGTCAATTATCAGTGCGTCACGAGTGCGTCACAAGACTGCTAATGTAAAGATGACCATAAACAAAGAAATGCAACTCTACAACGTTAAAATGAGATTTTCATCGAAGGAGAATTGATGAGAGTTCGATATGAAAGAGAGTCGGTTGTTATCGAAACACCCAGTATAGAGGAAGTTACCCCACCGGTAGATATTGATTTAGCATTAGCAAAGAGGAAGAGAGCGCGTGAAAGAGACAGATACAGGGTGCTCCAGTTCACAACAGAGCCATTCTAGTCGGTCTCGTTTTCAGCTGGCTGACGGTGGGTTTGCTGCTTTTTCGAAAACGAATTCGACAAAGCGTGCGGACGATCACAATGGCACGTGTTTGCAGGGTTACTCCCGGCCAAGCGCTCTCCGACCCCACCTTTTCTTCGTTTCACCTTAGATTCGTCTGCATTTACTTTGTCCGAACCGACGTGCGATCGTTCTTCGAGTTCGCCTCAGAGTAACCGGGATAATTGAAAACGAAATTCCGTTCGATTCGAAAATGAACGCCTTAAGGAAAGGAGACGCTGGAGAGAAACGGTGTTTCCGCAAAGGGGTTGGATATTCTTAATTTTCGTATATAAAATTTATAATAAAATTTAACCCGGCTATCAGGATATTTTAAATTGATGAACATTATCGCAAAAATTTGGCTGTTCATCGGCCCATCTCTACTCCAATATTTCGCTAATTCCTTTACCCCGAATTTTATCACACTTTCAACGCGTCCCGTTTCATTTCCCAAAAATCAATAACCGTATCGTTCCAAAACTCGTCTCCTTCATACAAGTTGCAGAATAAACGGCAGAAACTCATAAGATTAAAAAAGTCTCTCCGGAGAACCGTTGTATGTGCAGGGAGATTAAATTGAAAACGTTCCTACCCGCAGAAAGGGTAAAAAAAAAAAAAACGCGGCAAAAGAATTATTTTTCTTATAATACCCAGAGGCGTGCAAATGCAAGACCGTCGTCGGTTCCAGGACAACGTGTTTCATCCTCCGGAATCATTGTGAAATACCACGGTAATCCTTAGAGTAGAAAGGCACGTGAAATTGAAAAGATTCTCTTCAATTTTTCCTTGTCGCGTTCCTCTGCTGGAACGCGGGAATTTGAGGATTCCCAATCCTCTTCGGGATGCACACCTGACGAACCGGAACGATCATTCTTACTCCGGAAAATACGCATACGCGGTAAAAAAAAACGACCGGGTCGAAACAATTTAATCCGATATGCACTAGAAATTTTTACGAAATTGCACATTCTTTAATAGTGGATAATACAGTTATTTGCATTATTATTATATCATGCAATTCTGCATAATTCAGAACACAGTTATTTATGATCTCATATTTTATGATGATTTATGTGGGTTTATCAAGATATGATTACTGACCCCATCGTGGACTAGCAATACAGATAATAGAACTTGAACATTATTTTTCTGGAGAACGGTCGATTTTGCACCTATGGTTTATACAAGATTTTGTTCTTCTCTGAGCGAGATCTGTACGATACCATGATAAAATCCTTTGACCTTGACTGTAACTTCAAGGTGACACTCGTGATATAAGTCAAAGGAATGTTAAAAAAAGTACAATATTGTTAAAACATAACATGAAGAGTGGACGATTTACGATCCCAGATGTGCTGATCCGTCGATTAGGATTATCCACGGATTATCTTCCTTTTCCCATCTGTTCCCTTTCTTTCCGGCGAATAAACGCGATTGCCATTCGGATCGTCTCGTCTTCTTCCGTTCACGGGGAATCTCGTCATCTCGCCGAGCTTGTAAATTCACCAGGATTTACATACCTGTTACGTGCTCTTCTTTTTCGTATCTCTCGCAGGGAAATTGACTTGTCCACCACCTTTGCTTTTAACCTTGCACAGAGTCAATTACTGTCCCACGTGTACTTCTGACCTTGCTTATCTTTTTGGGATTTTATAACACGAAGAGGAATTTGGTGGATACAAAAATTTATTTCGTTTTGTATCACTTTATGTAAGGTACTCCACATGTGATTTGTAAGTTCAGAAATAAAGTAGTCGAATCAAGTTCTTCAAGGTCACAAGTTTGTAAATTTCCTAAATCGTGAGCTATCAAGTTTGAAAATACTCTACATCATCAGCTATTAAGTTTGCAAGTACCCTAACTAACCAAAGGATATCAAATGACTTATTTCTGAAATGAAGAAACTGGATGAAAAGAAAGTTTAATTGCAGCATCAAGTGCAAAGTAGAATAGAGAAAGGTACGAGAATTCACTGGCGATGATCCGCAAGGGTTAATTCTTCCCTCGTTCGTCAACAGAGGCAACCCTAAAACAGTAGCGCCTCACAAAGGGAGAAGAAAGCCCTTGACAAATCCTCTGACATTTTTCAGCGAAACAGGGTGGAAAATTAGCTGGAACCGAAGACGAATCGCTTTGACACCCGTTGAAACGTTTCAAAAGCGAGTACAAGAATTCCGTGTTCTCCCGACAGGGTTCATTTGCTACGCGACAAGTCGTGGGACAAGGGAAGACGATTTATTAGCGACAGGACACCCGTTAACTCTCTGTCTCGCACGGAAACCAGGCCGAATGTCCGTTATCCATCGGCGCGATTCCACTCGCGGCGAGTGTCGATAGAAATTCAACTACAATTCGATCACCTAGACAAATTCGTTTTATCTACGTTCGATCCTCTCTTCTTTCCTTTCCAATTTACCGACCAAATAGAAAAACTTCGAGTGCCCTCGCGAACGGCTACGAGACGAGAACTCGCCGGATTTTATGTGGAGGGTCGAAATATGAAATTGCTGGACCTGGCAACAGATTTTTCACGATATTGGACTACGGATTAACCGAACCTGACCCAGATCTAATCAACGCTGCAAATATTTTACTTCCACGATGAAATGGCCACGTTGAGAAATTTTCGTTTCGTGACTTTGACACGAATTTCTGATTTTGCGATTTGGGGTATTTGTAAACTTATTTTGGAGATTGCAATTCGATAAGATTGTTCAGAACGTGATGTTGCGTTTGGTGGTATTGATATTTTATCTCGTGTACTGATATTTCGGTAAGAAAACGTGGGTGACAGTTTATCGGTGTCGTTGGATGTGTTATTGGATTTCCAGTTGGCTGAAGCTTTCGCCTGTTTTCTTCTCGTCGGGAACGATTAAGAGAGGGTCCCTTAAACGCGTGCTGACGAGTATCTGATACAGAAAATACTTTGGACACCTCCTGAAAATGGGATTATGCAGTTCGAGGGTGCAAGTAATCCCACTTGACGAGCTGACGGCCTACTAACGTTTCACGACCCACCTAAATATCCAAATATCTAAGTATTCAAATACCTAAATGTCCAAATAGCTAAATAACTAAATATCTAAATACCTATCTGAGTACTCAAATACCCAAATGCCAAAATATCAAAATACCTAAGTATACCTAAGTAATGTAACTACCTAAGTGCCTAAATATATGAATGCCTAAGTACCTAAATACCAAAGTACCCAACTGAATAAATATCCATCACCTTAATAATCCAGCTGAACCATTCACTCCACCTGTCCCTAAAGAACAGCGAATCGAGCAGCAAACGTTTAATTTTACACGAATAATTCCGCAGCCACAAAGTCGATTAAAAGCCCGATCATACCCATCAGTCGTTACTATATCAAAGCGTAATCCGATCAAAATGCCAGAACAACGTTTCACGTATCAAACGCAATTTCCAGCCGATGGTCCATCGTAAAAATATTTCACCGTTCCTTCTTTCGGCCCGTAGTTTCCACGATATGGATTTCCGTGCACGGACGCACTCTCATTTCACCCGGTAATAGTGTCCACGAATTTCGTCATACCTTTGTTGACTCGACGCCGTTATTTCCCTGGGCGATATTTGCCCCGAGTCCCATCGGTTTCAGAAAGAACCATCTTGTGTTCCCCGATCTAGAACACCGCTGTTCTCCTCCTCCTTTTTTTCCCCTAGCGAAGTAATCAACGGTGTTTCTCTTCGGATAGGAGAAAGACAATATCTCCCATTTATTTGCGCCATGTCCCATTTTATCGTCGCTCGGAGATATTATTGTTTCGCGGATGCAACCACGATTCTGCAGTATCGTTCTCCGGAGATGCTCGCAAACGTTAATGGCGCGGAACTTATTTAACGGATCTCGCGAGTTCCGAATTTTCCACGGGGCGAGAGTTTTTATTATCGTATCGTACAATTCCGCGAATACAAATAAAACCAAAGCGTTTTAAAAATTATCACAGCTGAAGTACGAGTGCGTCACCAGTGCGTCGGGGTGTGCGTCAGGAGTGCGTCAATCATCAGTGCGTCAATCATGAGTGCGTCAGGAGTGCGTCAATGAAGAGTGCGTCAATCAAAAGTGCGTCACCAGTGCGTCAATCAAGAGTGCGTCATCAGTGCGTCGCCAGTGCGTCACAAAACTCGTCAAAATAGTGCAAACGTCCAAAAATCGAAAGTAGTGAAATATTTTTAAAGCGTACCCAAGATATAATTTCTCCAAATATGTCTAAAAGGTAAAAATCTTGCAAGGTGTCCGAAAATATTCTGTGTAAACTGTAAGTAGCCGGACACGCGTAGGTAATTGGTTCCTTCGCAAGCGGACAGATGAGCATAATTCCGACACGTAGGAGTACCATTGTGGTTACAAGGGGGAAAAAAAAGAGGTGGTCGCTGACATATCCTACGGGAGAACGTTTGACGTCGACATGGTAACGAACGCGGGGGAAAAACGTCGGTAAAAACCGCGGTACCGCGAACGAACAGACAGAGAGAAGCTCGAGTATCCTTTGGTATGCGTTTAACCCTCCGCCCCCGTCCGAAAAAAAATTCATCGCGAATCCACTTTCAGGGAAACTCTCGCGGCACTCCCGTTGGAAGGGAGAGAGTACAAAAGACCTGGAGTATTGTTTACCCTGACGTGGGGACGGCCCGAGAAAAGGAACGGAAAAATAGAGTCGCGGAGAATTGAACCACGCGATAAAGGGATGGACAAGGAAACCACGTTCGAGTGCCAACCGCCCGACTTCTTCCCTCTTTCTTCCATTTTTTTCCCCCTTTTTTTGTGCCGCGAATGAATGGCGTGTAAACGAATGAAAATGAGAAGGGCAGACGGTCCAATTGGTATCAGACAGTTTCTCGCTTACCTTGTCCCCTTTTCGTAGGCTACTAAGGCGAATTGCATCTGATGGAACCTCATTTGCATTTTCTACTTTATATCATAAATTACCTGTCATAGGCTAACCCATACACGGCGTTAATAAATTATTTGTAATAATATTTACAAGCGATCTACTGACTCGAATATATACCACATCTTGATGATGCAAGGTGTTTAATTATGCCAGGTTTGCTTAAGGTTAGACTCTGATTCTGGAGCCCCGGGTGTATTGTTCGCTTTGTGGCGCCTGTAGATGCTTGATTTAGTCGAGACCCCGAAGGAGTTCGACGTCGTTTTATGTGAGAATTTCGCGAATCACCGCCATCAGAAGCTACAGGTCTCCCCTACGAAACCAATATTCAAGTTTAACGCGTCGGAAACTAACGATCTAAGCTAGAAGCAAACTAGAAGACTAGCGTCGAGTTGTCCCTCGAAACTGAAGGCAAACGGAAGAACAGACGGCATTTACGTTCGTCTGCGCGGAAAGCAAATATTATCGGTCCTCTGTCGATTTATGAATGAAATAGTTTCTTACGGATGAAACTTTGTGGGATTTGCGCGTTTGGCAATTTACGGACTTAAGTGGATTTTGCGGATCTGGGATTTTATTTTGCAACTCTGCAGATTGGGGATGGGTGAATTTATAATCGTGAAAAAGTGAATGTTGAACTTTGGGGAGTTGTGACTTTACGAATTTAAGATAGAGTGCAAATTTGTGATTTCAGAACGCAATTCGTCGAAAGCCTCACCTGCGGATACCTGGATCCCACGACCATGCGAACATGTGCCTTTCGAAAGCATCACAGATGTGGACAGGTGGAACAAGTCCCCCTATCCCTATGCCACTAGCCTTTTTCCAGCTCTGCATAGTAAGTACACTCGAGTAGTCACCCTTTAACTAAGGGTAAGAAAAGAGAAAGAAACTTGGGAAAATCTCCAGGAAAATACATGAAGTACACGAAAATGACCACATACGTATTTATGTCCACATGTCCTTATGTCCCTACTGTCCATACGTCCTTATGTCCCCAATGTCCACATCAAATTTAATATCCAAATGTAATAAACTTCGACTAAAGAAGAAATAACACCAAGAAAGACGGCAAAAAATGAAAGACAAAATAAATAAAGAAGCAAGTGAATTGAAAAATTGCAAGTTCACAAAGGTAGATAATCGAAACGAGTCGATTCGTGTTCGCCTAATAGAAACGTGTAGGCGAGAGAAGAGGCATTGAAGAAGGAGTCGGATGGTGTTTTAGCCGGACCGTGCATTCACGCAGCCAGCATATTACGCACACGCTTATGGGTCCACGTGCACACGTAGGCTCCGTCATAAAGCGGCTGCCACGTAAACGTTTTTATACGTTTGCACGCGTGGCTGTGCACGGTCGGAATGGAACGAAACGGTTGGGACGGATGGCTCTGGTTGAAAGTAGGGAAGGGTAGTTCAGTTTAGTTTGGGGTCTTGGTACGGTTCAAGTCCCTCCAGCTGCACTACCACACCATATCCACCACCACCATCGCCATCACCACAATCCTACTCCCGCAGGGGCGGAACTCGATAGACTACGAAGGATGGGGGTGCTCTGCTGGCTGCTCGTGGATCAATACCATGGCGGGTTGCAGGGTGTACAGGGGATGGTTAGGTGGTGTGGCACGCGCATACGCTGCTGGCCGCAAGAGCGAAGAGGACAGTGATCAACCGGTTGCACGATGGATAAAGGAGAACCAACGAAGAAGAAAGATCGAATGGAACTGTTGATTCGATGGAAATACTGTTGGCTTTTAAAGCGATTTCGCTGCTTTATTAAGGATCCAGTCAATGGGGGATATCCTTGCGTGCCCAACTCGCTACGTGCCTGGCACTACCATACCTCGATATCGACGACTGATTATGCCACGCGTTTAACCGTCTTCTAACCTGCCTTCTTCGCTCGACCTCTGCTCACCGCAATTTTGCATATCGACACCTCTCGTATAATACACTTACGCCTCTCTTATCTACGTTACACACCTTTTGAAACCTTCCCCTACTTTCCTAACTAACTTTATTTTATCGTTACCTTTATTTGCACGGTAAATCAACCGCGCAAAGTTTCTGAAGCTCGACTAAATTATAAAGAGACTGATGAGATAAATAATCGGACGAATTTGACGAGAAATTGAAAGGATATAAGATACCGATGATTTAAAGCGAATGACTCTCGCGTGCGAGTTTATTAAGTCTTCAGTTTTGATGAGTATGTACCGCAAGCTTTTGAAGTTCGCAACTTTTTCTCCGTACACCGTATGATTATACGTATGAAGTATGGGGAAAAAAAGGGCACAGAATTTCCATCATCATCAACTGTTACAGCTACGCACGAGATGATTCAAAAGAACGTTCATGTGTACTTAGAAACATGCCCTTTAGCCGTGCAATGCACCCTTGGCTACATCAATGGACACATTTTCCCTACTACACCGACGTTGTCTTCTTTGTTTAAGATCAAGTTGCTTTTACCGCTGCATACCACGTATTCCCTTCACAATTTATACAGACGTATACCACGCGGTTTCAAATATGTAGAGAATGGCCCAGAACTTTCAGAATGTATTTGCTGGGTCATTGAAAATTTTCGTTATATTGACGTTCGTTAGCAAAATTTTTCAAAGAATTTTGATGCTGCGATTGGCTGATGATATATGGTAATATATCGTTGGTAAACGATGGCGATGTGTGGGATAATGCACGGTTATGCAATACGTGGCAATTTAATGGGTAACGACGATAATGTATAGCAAACACAATATGAGTGATAGTAGGACAATCGAGAAATACTGCGCGTGGCAATATAACGCGAGGATACTAAAACGCGTGGTGATACTAAGCTTGATTATGAAATTCTTTAAATCTAATTAAAACATATCATTAATGCGCACGATATCAATACCATCATTAGCCGTAGGTAGATGCCCGAGGACCATACAACCCCTGTTCTAGCACCCCCTTCCGTACAGGTCGTTCCAGACTTACCCTCCCTTTCCCATTCCCTTTTTCGCTTCCTACCATTACCGTCGAATCCACGTTTCTCCTCTCTGTCCCACCATCGGTTGTCCGGCTCTGTTCGTCCCTGTCGCACGCGTGTAAAGCGGCTTTAGGGCTAATACTCCTGGATCAGCAAGAGCGTTGGAAAGAAGGTACAGTCGTAATCGTATGGCTACGATTTTATGCTCACCTGAACCGTGCTCGTTGCGTGTCAAAGCGTATACACGCTTTAATACTTTCCGTTTGACACGCTCGTTTGCCTTTCTTTAATGGAAGCCATCTTTTTTCGGTCGTTTCGTCGCGAGGGATCTCGCTCAAATTAATTGCTTTCTAACCAAATTATTCCTTTTTTAATCGTGGTTACTGCTTGCATAAATATCATTATAGACTTTCACAATTATTTATGATATTTTTAAGGTCAGATTAAGTTCAGGTGTTATATGTTTGATTAAAGATATGGTTTCGATTACGTTCGATCAAGTCCCTCGAGTATTCATACAATTTCGATTACCACCACTCGAAGCTACTCTTCAAGGCCTATTCGATGTACTTCAAAGCCGAAATGAAGTTAACTGCAGACAATAGCAAGCTCTCTGTTGCAGATGCAACGTCGTGCGCATTGTTCGCGAGACATTATGGCGTTCAGAGTTGGTACGAACTTGCAACGCGTTTATTCACGCAACAGTTATATCTAACCGTGACGTTACGCGTCTGACGTTTCGAACGTAATAATGCAAAGTAGCAAATTGTAAGCTCAACTTAGCGAATTAATCAATCGTGTACGCGATAACTAACGTTTAATTATCTCGCCGTGTCCATTTTCGCTATGCAAATGAACAGGTTAACCCTGCGAAATAGGACACAATTTATATGCAAATTATGCAAATGTCCATAATTTTCGTCTTGTAAATTTCGTAAATATTTCTGCGAGTGCATTTCGACGGGTAATTTTAATCGACGACGAAATCGATATCAATCGAAACCTGTAGCGCACCGTCTATCGCGAGCTTTTTTTTCTCTTCACCCTTTGTGTCTGTCCCTTTCACCCCGCTGATACAACCCTTATCCCTCCGCCGCGTCTCTTTTTACCTTTTCACCGCGTCACGCCATTCGACGCGAGTATTATCGTCAACATCGAGATTCGGCCACTGATAACGAGTTTTCCTCGAGATACACAGCCGCCATTCAACTACGCCATTTCCTCTAACTCTCCCGATAGAATGGCAGTGTTCGCGTTAACGGTAACCACCGCGAAATTCAACCGACTGCGATGCGCGGAAAACAGCGGTAGAAGTGATATTTTTCGTACGAATGGTATTGGGAAAATTGCGATATTGGGCCAGTAAGAATTCGATCACGAATTTGAGAGGTTGAGAATTTACGAATTTTGTATTTGGGAAGATGGGGATTTGGGGATATAGGGATTTGGGGGTATAGAGATTTGGGAATTATGGAATTGGGGAATTATGGAATTGGGGAATTATGGAATTGGGGAATTATAGAATTGGGGAATTATGGAATTGGGGAATTATAGAATTGGGGAATTATAGAATTGGGGAATTATAGAATTGGGGAATTATAGAATTGGGGAATTATAGAATTGGGGAATTATAGAATTGGGGAATTATGGAATTGGGGAGTTATAGAATTGGGGAATTATAGAATCGGGGAATTATGAAATTGGGGAATTATGGAATTGGGGAATATCGATATTTGGAAATTTACAGATTTGGGAATATAGGAATTTTTAACTTGAAACTTTAGAAATCTAGGAATATAGGAACTTAAGAACTCGAAGAATCTAAAAATTGTGTAATACACAATTCTTTCAGAGTGACAGAGTAATTGTGAATGCAACATATCCCGTCGTTCAATGAGACTTCATTAACATATGAATTGCTAAATAAATTAATAAATATCGCGTATCACTGGTACGATGAAGTTTCATTGAAACGAGTAAATATCGATAACTACCGAATTTCGCGTGATTTCTTTCCGCATCATTATATGACTGATTTACGAAATTCATCAGCGAGCTTTTCACATTAGTTACCAATTAATCGCGAATTTATTTCAACATTAAATATGTAATCACACTTTACCAAATTTCACCCGCGAAAATGTCACTCAAAGTAAATTCAGATTATGTTACATGCGATTAAACATATTTCAACTTTTCAATCTGTTTTACTTTGAACCTTAAACTTTCTATTTAATTAATATTTCCGTATTTAATACTCTTTTAATCACTTTCTGAAAACTGTATCCGAAAGCTCGACGTTTCGGAACAAGTTTATTGTACAAATGAAACGGTTTCCGATAAATTCGAGCTTTTTAATCAAGGTAGATCGATCCGTGAATCGAGAAACAGCGCTCCAATGATACACAAAAATTATGCAAACTTCAGTGATAAACTTCTCTAAAAACATTCCTCTAAAAGCTCTCTGTACACTGCATTTTAATTTACAGAATTCCCTTTCGCATGGCGCAACTTTTTCTATAAAAAAAATAATCATTCGTGTAAAAGCGTTGCAGGCTCTACATATTATTTTATAAAATTTATTTTCGCGAAACTTTTTTATAATAGTTATACGTGTAACAGCTTTCCGCGTGATACGTGTTATTTTATCAAATTTAGTTTCACAGAGGTAAACTCTTTTTTCCGAATAATTATACGCGTAACAATTTTTTTGTTGTTTTATGAAATTTCGGCAGTAATCCCTTTTGGCACGAATTCGTCGGGTTCGTGTTTTCTATTAAACCTTATTTGTTTCTATCAAGTTTTATTTGTTTGTCTCAAGTTGCAAATTTAACTGAACCGTGTATTTTGAAATGAAAACGTTGAAAAATTAACAGACGATAAAGACGTAATTATACACATTTTTTTATATTTATGAAAGTCAACATAGGTTTCGAGAAAACTAACAGATTTTGTGACTTTACAAATAAACTTGTAATGTCATTTGACTCTAATAGTTTGTTTGGTGAATAATCTAAAGTTCGCGCAGATGCTTGTCGAGCTAATATATTTCTCTTAACGACCCTAAAGAAATACTTTTCTTTTTACCGAGGTTGAATTATTAATACGAATTCGCGAGAACGGAAAAGTTTCCTCGTGAGACGCGTTCGTTATTCTCCTTCCCCTTCTTAGACTTATGAAATTTTAACGATGTCACAGTTGCATACCTTATGCAAATCCTCCTGCAACTTCGATCCTCACTATACATTGCTAACAATAACCGAAAACTGGGTTATTTTCGAAATTATTCGAGATATCGCGTTACTTAGTTTAACATTGTTACAGCTTATTTTACAAAAATATATCACAAGTTGTTGTACAAACAAAATATATATATTCAATCTATTTATACGATCCAATAGAAATGTGATGTCCAGCCACACTCGACATAGAAGTACAAAAGGTTAACCTTACAGTCAGTCAGAACTGATCACAGCTACAGTAAAACAGAGAAAGAAAGTTGAAATGTCATGTTTCGTATTCAGCGATTGACTATGCATAATTGGACAAACTCCAAATCGAAGCGTGTTCAAAATTTGAGTAAGATTTCCCACGGTTGACGCACGAGTGCGTCACGTGTGGGATATCGCAAGGCAAGAGGTGAACGATGAACAAGCTCGATATCGAACGAAATACAAGTTAAAGCGAGATAACTACCGATGTCGACCCACGAGTTGGCGCTAGAAGAGGCTGACCCAGGTGTTTGGAAGAGCCACGACTCCAACTGGTCAGAATAGAAAAATGGACGCCTGGACTCGCGCGTATTTTCGCCGGTAGAACAATTGGCTCTCGCGGTCGCGCACACCGATTAGGCCAAAAACAATGAGAGTCGGCAAACGTCTCGAGAGTGAGAGTGCTACTTTCGTTCGGCAGTTATTGTCGTTATTATTATTTGCCTGTATGTAACGCTGGAAGTGTTTCGCGGTGGTAGGCTTCTTTTACTTTGGGTCAAGCGCCAATTCGTGGGTTGACTGTACACGTTTTCCTATATTTTATTAACACTACACTACCAGAGCAAATAACCGTTTTACAAGTTTTATTTTCGAGTAGGATTTAAATTCGAGGGAGATGCGTCACGGTTGAAGTAAAGGTGCGTCACGGTTGAAGTAGAGGTGCGTCAAGGTTGAAGTAAAAGTGCGTCACGATTGAACTGAAAGTGCGTCACGATTGAACTGAAAGTGCGTCACGATTGAACTGAAAGTGCGTCACGATTGAACTGAAAGTGCGTCACGATTGAACTGAAAGTGCGTCACGATTGAACTGAAAGTGCGTCACGATTGAACTGAAAGTGCGTCACGATTGAAGTGAAAGTGCGTCACGGTAGAAGTAAAAGTGCGTCACGGTAGAAGTAAAAGTGCGTCACAGTCGAAGTGAAAGTGCGTTGCGGTATAAGTAAAAGTGCATCTCGATTGAAGTAAAGGTGCGTCACGATTGAACTAAAGGTTAAAGTAAAAGTGCGTCATGATTGAAGTAACAGTGCGTCACAACTCAGACTCTTCAAAGTAGTGCAAGGCGTTAAAATACTCAACCAAATTTATGTCAAAGATTGGAGAACATACAAAGAATATTTTAATAATTTTCTTGGATAATACACGTCTACCCTACATTTTTAGTTCACGAGAACGATTAACGATAATGAAAAATTGCTTTGTAAGAAACGTTTTAAAAGTTGCGTCGAAGGAAAGTGGGTGGGGAAGGCCGTGCGTCTCACAAAAGACACAGCCTTCGATAAATTAATAATCGAATAATTAGTTTGAAACTTGCAATTAATAAGTTAACCCCGACGGATAGGAATTGGGTCGCCGTTGATCCAATTACATATAATTTCGTTAAAACTTCACGGGAATATTAACGCTTCAGCTACTACGTACCACTCGAGACAACTCTGTAAACCTGGTGACTGCAATTGCTAAGATGAAGTGGTATTTCCGTGGAAAAAACTCGTTAGGAGTGTTGGAAATCTAAGACTCCTTACGTGAGCTGAATTTGATTACGGTAACAAATCAATATTGAATATTTAAAAAAATGTAGGTTGCTTACTGTTATTGCAGTATGAGCACTCTAAAAATATATACAAAATTGTGGCTGGTCCATGTTATTATAATTTCATGACATAAAAGTATCACTAAATGGCACTTATGATACATCAAATTAAAGCTTGAACTTTAATAGAAATAACTGTTGAAGTGCCCCATGAAAATCTTCAATAGAAAATGAACGATTATCAAGTATGTTAACCAATGACCAATTTCGAAATGTACAGAATATGAGTCTGGTCTAGTTCATACAGTTGTGATTTCATGACATAAAAGAATCACAAAATAGTACTTATGATATATCAAATTAAAGCTTGAACTTTAACAAAATTGACTGTGTAAGTGCTCCGATATTATTCTAAATAAAAGACAACTGTACATCAACCGAATCACCCAATGGTAAATTTGAAAGTATAAAAACTTCAAGTCCAATACACTCTGTGACAGAAACTCATAACAAACTATCACTTGCAAGGCATCAATTTAAAGTTTAACTCTTGATAAAACCGCACAAAGGTTCCACCGATATTTCCAATAAAAAATGTCTGCTCCTTAATTGAAACAACCATCCGTCCATTATCGTATATCCAATTTTCAATCGTTCGTATCACAAAATGGTAATGGACTAATCGATTCCTCTGCAAATCACGATAACGATGCAAAGCCAAACTTTTGAAATGAATCTCCAGCCTTTCACCGTTTTACATTCGGATATCTGTTTTCCAATCAGAAGAGAAATGAAAAAAAAAAAACAGAAAAAAATGCAGCATCGGAACCCGAACGAATAAATAAATGAAACTTCGAAATTCCGTTGCGTTTCGACGGGAAATTACGCGTACACCGCGCAGATGGACGTCGTTCACCCACACATCGTGCATCGCGCGAAACGGCCGAGCGAGCAAGAAATTAATTACTTTTTTTTTCCCCCGGCGACCACGGTACACGGTCTCTCGTTGGTATCCGCGTCATTTTACAGTCGCCGATCAAAAACCACCGAAACCATCGGCCTGTGTCCATCGATTCTTTGCTCCTCGATCGAAATTACACGCGGCAGAACGCAGCTGTATCCGTTTGAAAATTGACCGCTCTCATCTTTCCCGCGATTAAGTTCACCCCGAGCTATTTTGCCGAGCATCGATAAACTTTACCCCTTTGACGTGGTTTTCGGTTCACGATACCATTTTACCGTTTCAACCAGTTCATTACACTCTTCGATTATTTGTTCCAAGAAATTTCACATATCTACAAGGCTTCGTTATTCAACTTTGCAAGTTGACAAAATTATTTACTGCTTTTATGGAAATCTACTCTCTTCAGAATAAGTGTATCTCTATACAACTTATAATGAAAAATTTGTCACATCGTTGCAATTTACTTGATTGACAACCCACTCTTGATCTATTCTATAAATTAAAGAGTTGGTAGGTTTTAGGAGTGCTGTATGTTTTGTATTAAACAGCACCTCTCGACTCGTGGGTTGATATCGGTACACAGGAGTGAAAGCGTTAAACGGTGCGAAGATTAGCCTAAAATCAATGGATGAAAGGTTCGTGCGCTCCTTAAGCCGTGAATCGCGTTCGCTTCACCCCAGTCGGGTCGAAAACAACCCTTCGTTTTAGCTCGATCAGACATCGCCGGTGAATTCGATGCTTTCGAGCAAACGGGTTTTCGCGGTTTTCTGTCGCTCCACCTATCTCGATTCGCTCGAGCAGTTCACGAATCGTGCCCGATTGTTTTCCCATCGCTGTTAACGTAACCTCTTGCTGTTTCGTGCGGTCGTTAATCGCGCGTTAAGCGTCCCTGTAAATCAGATGCGCATCGGACCGTGCCTCCCGTTGTTCGGCTAACATTACGACCACTCGTCCCGCTAAATTTCGACGATCGGTTAATTACATTGTCGAGTGCCGACCCGCAAATTAGAACGCGGTGTTGTTCTGTTCGTTCGCGTCACCTATTATTTAACTACGCACGTTATAATGGGGCCAGTGCTACTTTCTTCTTAATCGAACCATACTATACTCCACAATTTTTATTTCTGAGTTTATGAATTTTTTTATATTCGAATCTTTAAGAAGAATTTTCATACGTACATTCTACGTATGTTATTACGAAAACGAAGAGTGTATTGTGTTGATACGTACATTTCTGAATGTATATATTTCTGTCACTAGGTACCATAATTCCTAGTACCGAATACACTTCTATGATACACAAAACATCCCTAGATCTTAGATACCTCGAACGTCTATATATTACAAATATCCCTAGATTGAAAATATCCCTGGATTCGTAGATCACTGCATTCCTAGATGTCAGATATCCCAAACCACCCCAGATCAAGATACTTCGAATATCCCTAGATTGTAAATATATCTAGATTCAAAAATCCCTAGATTCGTAGATCACTGCATTCCTAGATCTCAGATATCCCAAGCAACCCCAGATTCAGATACTTCGAATATTCCTAGATTACAAATATCCCTGGATTCAAAAAATCCCTAGATTCGTAGATCATCGTATTTCTAGATCTCAGATATGCCAAACATCTCCAAATACCTAGAATATCCCTAGATTTCAAATATCCCTAGATTCGGAATATAGAGCTCAAATATTCCTAGACCTAGGCTATGCCAAATATCACTAGATTGTACTTGAATCCAAGATAGCTCGAATATCCCTAGATTCCGAGATCTCAAAGTTCCTCAAACCCGTATGCAGGTAATCAAGACCATGTAGAATTTCAATAGAAATAATCGCTAAGACGATAATCCCTTCAGCACCCTTATCATCCCCAATTACCGACCCCCTTTTCCGCGCTCTATAATTCAGATACAAAATGGCATTGTCTAGCGAATGACGTAACTGTTATCTTTAAAGAATGGTAGGGTTAAGGGTCGTGATTACGGCTGACAGGAAGAACGCTGATAGATCGTGTGTCCCAAGGGTGTAAAACACTCCCTCTCGAGAGGTAGTACAAGTACCTTGAACGGGTGAACAAGCATGATGCTGCCGCGAGTCTAAAGCGCTATCTAGATTCACCGTCCCTTTAATTACACCCTCGAAAGCTGGTTGAAGGCCTTTTCATTCTTGCCGCCGAAAAAGGACGGGACAACAAGCTTCTATAATACAATGTATAATGCCGGATTAATACACAAATTGCAGCGGAGGCAGAAATGCCGGGTGTCAGTCACAGAAGAGGATGCAATCGAGAAAATTGCTGGGATATCGGTTTCACCCCTTCTGCTCGATGCGAAATGCAGGCTAACGTGCAGGAATCTTCCGGTCTAACGCCGGCTGACGCAGCTGCATGCTCTCAAAATAAATTTTCGCGATATCTGCCCGAGAGAGGTGACATTATTGGAAATTTTACGAGATATAGCCTTATTGAAATTTTATCCCAGACAAATTTTTCTATTTGGATATCGATCTTGCGAGTAACATTTAAAAGTGTGTCACGGTTGAGGTACTAGTGCGTCACGAGTATTCATTTTCCCACTTACCTAGTTGGAATTATTCAGGTTTGCTGGAATCGAATCATTCGATAGGAAAGAGGTCGAAACACCTTGGGGGCCATTTAGAGCGAACGATTACGGTAATAAATTTGAAAGTCTACTGGAAGTAGGGATTCCGATGATAAATCCAGAGAATCGCGCAACTTTTCCGATAGAGTGATCCTGATAAAACGGAAGAAAGTTCGGGGTGAATCTGAATGAACCTCGAAACTGAAAAACCTTCGAATATGTGCTCTTTCGAAAGTATTCTTTATTGGAACAATTTTTTAACATTTTGCTGCTCTAGTGACTAAGTTCTTAAATTCGAATGGGTGATTTGAATCTATCTGTATTATTAAGAATTTATCCACCAATTGAAAATATTTGTATTAACTTAACAACCGATAAAAATACCTAATACAATTTTTACTACGTGCTTCAGTGTTATAGTAAACGTGTTAAAAACAGAAATTTAATAAAAATGGCCACGTAAACGCTTGCAAAACGCAGCTGTTCCCGATTCGTTCGGAATTAAGGAAGAAAATATACGAGGAAATTGTATAATCGCGTTAAAACCGACTGTTCCCACCATTCGATATCAATTTCGTGGAAGCTCGTTGGTAGTCAGTTTAAAAGTCATTCCGCGCGAATGGCGGCGACCAGGTTCAAGTAGAAAAGCTGCGTTTCACTGGAACAATCGTTAATTGGATAAGCCGGAATTGCTCGAGAGTACTCTCGATTTGCCGGCTTAGGAACTTTTCCAAGGGTAGTTCGACCATGAAACGACTGGATTTTTACGTCGACAACGGAAGAAAATCCTGCGTTTTCTTTCGGTATATACAAGTATAAATCGGACGATTTGTATATTCCCAAATATTGCTTTGGGATTTGAAAATTTGATTTGTAAATTTCTATTTTTTGAATTTGGTAGTTCGCAAATTGTTACTTCTCAAATTTAGTAGTTTGCAATTTCCTGCTTCTCAAATCTCTGCTGCTTAATTTCCTACTTCTCAAATCCCTGTTCCCCAAATCCCCGCTCCTCAAATTCCTGCTTCTCAAATCCCTACATCCACAAATTCCTAGATCACCAAAAGCCCAAATACCTCTCAAAATCCAAATCTATAAATCCTGAAATCTCCAGCCCCACACCCCTAAATCCCCACCCCCTAAAATCCCCAAATATCCAACTCGCAAAAGATCCGTAAAAATGACCCGACATCAAAGGTCTCCACCCATATTTTCCATGTTTCTCGTGCGAAAGATCGAGCAGTGACCCCGCGGAGAACGCGATTAAATCGTCGAGGGTTCGACGAGGAAATATTTTTTTCCCCGTCCGGTTTGCAAACACGTAGTTTGGTGCTGACCAAGATTACCCCCCTGATCCGCCATAGGGTGGCTCTCGAAGGATTGTTGGCACGAGAGACGAAAGTGAATCAATAGAGGTTGATTGGCCCTGGCTTCGAGCGGGGTTGCTCGATTACATGGTCCAGTCCTGCTAACTACAGGCCACAATGACACCCGTGATTTTCGACTCCAACGAAAACGACGGGGTACATGTGACCCCACCTACGGTTAGATAACGCAGTTGATAACACAACGGCCTAGAGCGTCGTTAAGGGAAACGCTAATTCGTTTTACGAGAGGAATTCGGTTCAGGTGTATGGAGACTTCATTCGATTAGAGTTCGTTTGGTATCATTGAATTTGTGGGGATTCAATCTTGGACGATTTCTTCCGTCGTACGGATTCGCTACGCGTTTATATTCTATTCCCTTGCTCGATCTTTTTATAGGAAATTTGTAGCGATTTTCTAAATTCTCTAAGTGTTAAAATACTTAGCACGTGTTGGTTAATATTTCGGTGTTGAACGATCGAACAGGTTCGAAAACGTTGACTGGCGAATGCAGCTGATAGTTTAATTATTTTGGTTCGCGTGAATTTAGTGGGTTCGCTCTTGTCTATCCATTTTGCCCGACATAGAACAAAGCGGCGAGAAGTGATTTCATTATCGTGCGGACTTTAACGGGTTACCACAAAACGAGCGGTCATCTATTACCGCGGAGCACATAGCGATGAGCAGCGTTTAAGGTCGAGTTTCAACGGACACACCGTACACACAATGAACGTATACAATTAGTCCCATAAGTACGATGATCGTGTTTAAATTATATTTAACTATACCCTATACAGTTTACAAAATATATTGCTGAAAATTGAATGTGGGGATTTAGGGACTTATGCAACTGAAAATTAGAGAGTTTGGAAATTTACAAACTTAATGTGGACTTTTAGAAATTTAGGGACTTGGAAATCTAGAAACATATAAATTTAGAAATCCATAAATTTGAAAATCTATCTATCTATCTAAAAATCCAAAAGTCCATAAACCTAACATTTTCAAATCACATCCACTTAAAAAATGTATCCTGGCTAGGAGAATTTCCCAGGAGGGTTCAAAAGGAGGTCACTGCAGAGGAGCAACATAAAACCGTGAAAAATTGTTGCAGAGACAAGCAGCTCCGTGCCGGAAATCTTTCATTGCCGACAATTCAGACAATTCGTCGGTGGCAGGTCGGATTTGCGACGAGCACCGCTAATTCCTGGTGTTAACGTACACATTGGTGACGTAATTGAATTTTCGTATTATCATGCGACGCGTAACGTTCGCCTTCCGATCTAGATGACCCAAAAGTTTCTATCACACGTTATTTCACCTCGCGTTAAAGCCGACGCGAAACTTCGTGACCCACATTCCACGATAATTTCACGCGTAAGCTTAAAACTCGAGGAAAAATTTCGAAACTTTATTCGACGACAATATCGCCAATTACCGAGTCGTTGCTCGACAAATTTAACATACGCGGTCGTTAAGGCAGTTACGGAGTATTTAATGCACGTCGGAATATGTTTATGGACGGGGAAAGTATTTATTCTGTTCTCGTTGTTACACGATTATACTGAGCAGTGTTACTGGTATGTATAACTTTCGACACCAAATTCTGCCAATTAGCTTCCTTGTCACTATACGTTAAACTTGTATTAAAAACTACGGTGAACGAAAAGAAGTGTATTTATATTCAAGAAAATTGAACTTATGTAGATATCGATTTATGTACCGATTTAAATAAGTTAACCAAAAGAATGAAACGGTTCTCACTCACCCAGACTCAGCACGTTGGAGTAAAGATAATACAAGAACCATCGACACCAAAGGAAAAGCTTAAGCTTGGCTCGTTTAAAAGCGATCGCGTTCAACATCGCGCTGAAGAATCGTTTCGCCTTAAAGATCGACCGAACCACGCATAGAGGAACCACCGACTGAAATGGCCCACATATTAAACAGCGACATATCGCCACCCAGTCACCCGGTGCATAATGTGACCCAGTGGGAGAGAGTACAAGAGAAAAAGAGGAAGAGTTACTGGAACGTGGAACAGGGATGGAAGACGAAAGAACGAGCCCGTATAATACGATTCCCCTACTTGCGAACGAATGAATGACGCCATTCGTTAAATTGCGACCAAGATCCGGATGTGTCGAATCCAAAGTGTTTTATTCGCGTTCGGAAAGGAATACTGATATCTCGATTTTTAATAACAAAATCTTTCGTGCGGCGACGAACGACGAAGACGTATAGTTGTTCAGCGAAGAACAAACATTGTAGAGACAGAATCTAGTTAACAAATTCATTGTACATTCTACGTATGTTATTACGAAAACGAAACGTGTGTTATGTTGATACGTACATTTCTAAATGTTTAGATCCCTAGATCTCTATATTTTTGTCACTAGGTACCATAATTCCGGGTACCAAATACACTTCTATGATATACAAAACATCCCTAGATCTTAGATACCTCGAACATCCATATATTACAAATATCCCTAGATTCGTAGATCACTGCATTCCTAGATGTCAGATATCCCAAACCACCCCAGATGCAAATTCTTCGAATATCCCTAGATTACAAATATCCCTAGATTCGAAAAATCCCTAGATTCGTAGATCATCGTATCTCTAGATCTCTGATGTGCCAAATACTCCCAAAATACCTCGAATATCCCTGGATTTCAAATATCCCTAGATTCCGAATATCCCCAAATCCCAAATATACTTAGGTTCATAGACCACTGTATTCCTAGAGGTCAAATATCCCTAGACCTCGGCTATCCCAAATATTACTAGATTCAAAATGTATTTGCATCCAAGATATCTCGAATATCCCTAGATTCCGAGATCGTTTTGCTAGATTTGGAATATCTAGATCAAAAATATTCTGAACGTATATAATTAGATCCCTATATTCCTAGAACCCTAGCTCTCTACATCTTTAGATCCCAAATATCCCTATATACTTATGTTTCTATACAAAGCGAGATACAAAAAGAAACAGCTGACCTTAGGTGATATACTTTTTATTGTTATTAATAAACAAGTAAAACGCAATATTTGCAGAAAACAAGAAATGACTCATAAACAATGTGGCAAGAAACTGCAACCTGATCAATTCTAGGACACCGTCTTCATTGAAGCTTGAACGAACGCGAGTACATTGCCAACAGATTTCACGGGAATACAAATAAAACGTAGTGTAGCGGGGTCGGGAAGAACGCTAATTACTGGATAAATGAATGTACAATAAACGCAAGAAACAATCGCGTGAACGAGAAGTTTAACGCTATCGAAAGGAGTATACGAAGCGCAAGAATGTAGCAAGACCGGGGAACAAACATCGCGTGACTTGTCATTGTATATTCACGTGTTTACATTCCCCTCCGTGAACACGCACGTTATAGAGAATATTATCCTTTTAATATCCCGTGGAGCCTCGTAAAGGTCTCTCGGAATCCTTCAGGATTACAAATTTCTCGAGGACACACAGAAATCTGCTACGCACGATCCTTTTTATCCTTGGAAAATACGCGAACTCGAGGGGAATCTTTGTTTACGGCTTGTATTCACTGCGCTGTAGAATCAACACGGTTCCACAAAAAGTGTTATAATAACAGGGATGAACATTTTTATCTCCTGGCAAGGCTACTTCATTACGATAATTGAAAATGTAATTCTCTGACTTCGCGGGATTCGATGAAAAAAATTCTACATTTAAAAATTCTTCAAATCAAGAGAATCAATTTTGAAAATATTTATGCAACTCTTGTAATTAACTGGAGTGAAAATGATTAATATGATATCATGGAAAATATTGTCTAATGAGATCCTGAGGATTCGAAGGTCGCGATAAAAATTATGGATCGCAAACAACAATTTGAATTATAGATTCAATGCTAGCGGGGATATTGGTACGCAATTACGAGGAAAATGCAAATTTGCAACGCGATATCGCAGCAAGGAATTTTATGCCATATCGAACAGGTAATACTAGCCTTGCGGTCTCACCGCGGATGCGGAGAAAAATCCTAGACCAAAGATTGATTAGTCCTTGTTCAATTTTCTTTTCTTTCAATTATTTCGAACTACCCTTCGAGAAATACATACTTAAATTAACACCTACTAAATATTGAAAGAAAAAATTTCCAAGAAAAGAAAACACGTGAAAAATAAATATTCGTGTGCAAAAAAATTGAAATAAAAAAATAAATGACTAGTTTAATAAAGAGTCATATATGATATTTTTGCATGAAATAATTTGAATACTCTGCGCGGTTCACGCTGATAAAAATACCGGGCATCATAAGCACATATTTCCGGTTCGAGAACGTGACTGATACGCTGTTCCGCGAATCAACCATAGTACGATTAAAACATTATTGAACACAATATCAAAGTACTCACCTAATCACGGCTCTGTCGAACAGGACTGCAGAATGATTACTGTGGACGATCGCTGCAAACGATGATTGATTCACGATCGCGAAACAAGACACTGCGATACACACACTGTTCATCGACCCCGAATCTGCTTCCTTACTTTCTCGTCTGAAACGAAACCATTCAGATTCTATTAACGGAGAAAAAGTCTTAGTAATACCAATTGCTTCATTAATGGACCAACAAGAGCATTCAGATCTTCTTGTTATTGATAGTTACATTGTTAATTAAATTGTCAAGTTAACTATTGATAGTTACATAATTAAATAGTTAAACAATTAAGTGGTCAAATAGTTACATAATTAAGTAGCTAAATAGTTGCATAATTAAATAGTTAAATAGTAAAATAATTTTTACTACCAATTATTACACTAATTAACCTGTACCAATTAATTTTCGTGGAATTAATTCAACGCTTAAGTAGGATCGTACCGAACTCCGTACAGGTTAGTTTTGTCTAGGTACTTGGCTCTTTGACCCCACTTTGCATCACGTGCTAGGCTGAATAGGATCAGGTATCATTTATCCACTCAAACCAGTTGCGATGCTGTAATTCAAGCCTTTTCGAGGGCTACCATTGTTAACGAGTAGAGATATCGGTGTTGCTTTAAAGTTAGTATAAATAGTAAACGGGGACTAGTGAAAACACCCTACAGGGTGGAAACACCTTTCAGACTAAAAACCTGATTGTTCAACCCGTTCACTTATTGCGCACTTCCCAGTCAATTGTACAGGCTGTTCAACCTAACCTCTCAATGAACTACGCCATTTTGAAATCCTCAAACGCATTGCAATCTTTAACTACTCTTTCTTGAGAAAATATAAAACAGGTACATTCTATACTAATTATTTACATTAACTTATATTTTGTTATAACAGTAAAATATTGGGATAACTGTATGATACAGTGAAATAATAAAATAGTATAGTACTAGTATAGTGGAATAATAAAATAGTAATATAAGTGCACAGTACAGTGAAGTAACCAAACAGTGAAATATTTGAATAGTGTATAGTAAACTGTGGTTTTGCATAATGGCCGCGCATGACAAAAATACACTTTTGTAGGAAGGAATGTTCAGCGAAAGAAGAACGAAACATAGTGAACAAAGGTACAAGTTTCAGTGAGAATTTAAGCCGTTCAAAGGATATTTCGTGTTCGTCTTTCCTTTCCTGTTCCTGCGATTCTAAACAAAGAAGAGCCCGGAATGCGTCGTACTTTTCTTCTCGCGACGCAAATGATCCATTCGGGGTTCAATTGGAGCACAAAAGGCACGTTTACGAACAATACGCATCGTCGAGGAACGGAATGGCTTCGCCCTTTTGATACGCGACTCGCGACTAAGTACCTAAACTCACTGTCACTGATATCTTTCTCCACCGACAATGGACACCCTCTTTGCGCAGCTTGAATTACGTCGTTGCGAATGGACCGAATAAATGATATCCGATCCCCTTACCTTATCTGCTAAAAACATTGCTAATCAAACCTTCGACTTTCGTCCATTATTGTATACGTTATCTTTATAAGTAACAGGTAGATAATTGAACGCCATCTACTTCGAGATTAAGTTTCGAATAGATTGTACAGGTTAGGTTAGTCAGGTTAGATGACCGGTAGAGAAATGAGGTTATTATTTTAAAGGAAATTTAATATTCTTGGTAGACACGAGTCTACAGTAGAACGTATAAAAATACACATGATACAAAATCGTGCGTTTTCAGGCCGCGCGTTCTGACCTCTCTAAATATAATCTTCATCGATAAAACGGTATTTCGGTCCGGCTAAATTAATTTCGACATTTGTAGTTTAAGTAAAATGAGATACGAGGTAAAGGTCTCGAAATTTTGGTCAATTTTTGTATCTGATAGTAAATTTCTTATGCGATAAAATATTTGCTACAAAAAAATATGACTAAGCTTGATACGATGACTATTAATGAAGGATAATTCTCGTCTTATGGCGATTATGCTACCGTCGGGTCACTAGTGGCCCACGAGAAGGCGCGTTATTACCCGAACGATAACAAGCAATTTGACAGACAATAACAAAGGTAATTTTCTGACACGAATGTTCGAGAGGAAAGCTGTCGAATCGTGACTCTGAAACGTGGAACGTTTATCGCATGCATGAACGACGATGCACGAACGGTCAAGATGAGAACACGGATTCCTGAGAAAGTTCATAGTGATCACGGCTGAAGATATTAAGGTCGAGCGTAAAGCAACGATGTAACTTTCCCTCGAAACCTTATATTCTCATATGGCATGAAAGCCGATCAATAGCCTCAAAATAGAACGAATGAGCACACGCTTCGTGTTGCACCAAGGAAAAAAGCAACATTTTCCGAACTTAACGTGCAACCTGATGCTGACAGACCCACCCTGTTCGTATCGACGGCGAATTATCGAGGTATGAATGGAAACGCGACGTTGCGGAACAAATTTTACAAAATTTTGCCTAAATAACCTAATGTTGTATAGTGGACAAGAAAATGTCGCTCATTTGCAGATACACGCATTACGGCTTGTTATGATATAGCAAGGTCGTAAAGAGCTCTAAACTTTATCTACTGTCACTAGTCCCCCCCCCTCTTATACGACAGAAATTTATGAAGTTTGAAACTTTGGGATTAATCTGTATCATGATAAAAATACACTACATAAATATTTTTAGTTTACGTACATAATTGCATGGAAAAGCATGCATAACGAGTATTGACAAACTTTACTCTTTATGACTAAAGGCAGACATTTTGTTTGCAGAAAGCGTATTGTTTAGAGAGGTTCAAAGTTTTGACTCAAAGCAAATAATAACATTGGTCATCCGATATCAAATAAAAGTTGCAGTTCATTTTATACAACGAAAATGACTTATTAATTTTGTAGATTTAATTAATATTTAGTAATATTTGCACGATGATTGTTAAAAGTTAATCGAGGAAAAAGTAATATCGGTAGAAAATTAAAAAAGGCACTGTATATTTATAATTTAAAGAAAGAAACTGACCTTTCAACTTAAAATCAATAAAACTCTTTAAATACTAATAATCAATTACTAGCGGGAAGAAATTTAAAAAATTGAAGCGTCAGGTTATGATTTATACCTGATACTTTAATCGACAAACTAAATTGATATTTCTTCAATAAAACATGACAGATAACATGAAAGCTCTTACCGATCACTGTCGTAGCAATTTGTACACATAAAATCAACACGATACACAATAAATTTACAATATGAAATTAAAAAAATTCTCCATCACTTTGGCAAGTTTCGATGTATTGTACTCAACTAGTCAAAACAATTACCATTTATTTGAAATTAATACGAACTTCTCAATAATACAATTCCATGGAATATATTACTCAAGCAGTTTCATAAAACATTTCTTGTTAAAATCAGACAAATCTGTATGATTGTTATTCTGTTCTTTATTGTAAGTAAAAATTGACATGTAAAATATTACAGAAATACTACTTGTCTTATTGCACTACCAACCACACGCGCACATTCAAATAAGTACAGTGTTCGAAACTTTCCAAGAATCCGTACAAAAACAATTTTACAATTAATAAACTAAACAGTTACCTTGAAATCGTCTGCGTTCGGTATCAGGAGTTGTTTCAGCGCACACCTGTTTAAATTTCCGTAACGGTCAATCATCCGAGTTTCTGCGCAACAGAAACGCGTCTAAACGTGTCGCGATTCAACGATCTCAATCTTCGACACTAACGTCACAGTGATCCTGTTTTACTACGAACTACGACACTACCGATCGCGGCGCGAATACGACCGCGATTCAAAAAGCGCCACTTCGACATCGCGTTATACACGTTCACCGACAGATAACGTGCGAGAGGGAAGAAAAAAAATAAAGGGAACAAACAAGTTCAAGCGATCCGCGGAAAAACACGACTCACGACACTTACGGTCCGGGGTCCTCACAACGACTGACGAAATCGTCGGCAGAGCGCGACACGACAGCCCCCGGCCGGGTTAACGCATGCGCCCTTCGCACCCCGTGCCCAACCCTGTTCTCCCGTTGACCACCCTTCTGTTGCGAGCGCGATTTCGACTACCTGTTTCTTTATTTTTTAATATTTTTCCACCAAAATATTGTTAATAAATATTGACAATAACAGAGATTTTCGTGCCAGCAGTCTCCCGTCTTTTATTGTGACCGAACGATTTGAATTCGACTCGATACTTGTTTTGCACAAATTTATTCGTAGCAGTATGATCGATTCAATTCGTATAACGCAATATCGATAGTGAAACAAGACATCCACTAATCATAAATTGTTCAAACACTGTATTGTTCTATTATTTAATCGACATTTCGTTTGTACTACAACTTTCTTCAATTTTCGGTGAATTTTGTTGCAATAGAGCTTCTTACTCTGTTATGAATAAAAATCGACTACAACGTCATAAGGGTGTAACTACTTGAAGAAACTGCGATATGTCCTTGTACTTCAATACATACTAGCCTAACTCCTTCATCTAATCCTGATCTAACATTACATCAATTTACCAAACCCCTACCTATCCTTACACCAACCTAACTTGACTTTAAGTCAATGTAACACACACATGTTTTATGATACTGTACAAATGAATGATAGTTTAGATCAAATGTTAAACAGGTTTTCATAGTGTGACATAATATGACATCATACGATCTGAAATACCGACATTTTCTAAACCCTAATGCCAGTCAGCTGTTCTGTTGCGCACTCTGGTGCAATGTTCAAATATGAATAACTTTTATTTCCAACCTTACCGACAATATTCAAATAAGGAAGTATTCAACTATACCGATAAAATTCCAATGGATAAGCATTGTAAAATTTTAAATTGCAATTATAAAACAATACTTTTTTATAATTCTATATTCAAATTCTATGAAATGAAACCTTAATACAGTAATATCAATAAGAGTTATTGATTAGATAAATACAAATAAATACAGCAATGAATTATAATTTAGTATATTTTAAACGCACAAAATAATACAACAATAGTGTAACAACACTTTATTTAAACAAAGATGCATCTTTCAATTCAAGCACTGGGAATTGTACTCTTTGTTCTATCCATTTTGCTAATGTAAGAAGGCCCTTCTCATGGAAAGAAGGAGCCATAAGTTGTAAAGATAAAGGTAAACCTTTCTTAGAAAGTTTAATTGGTACATTAATAGCTGGTATGCCTGCCATATTAGCAGGTTGAGTACAGTAATCTTGAATTAAACACTGTGTTTGATTGTCCAGTGACATAAATTCAGTAAACTTTGGAGCTTCTGTGAGTGTAGTAGGAGTAAGTATAAAATCAATATTGTTGTTCCATACTGCTTCAAAATCATCTGAGATTAATCTTCGTATCTTCATTGCTTTGATGTAATATTGATCATAATTTTCTTCTAATAAAAAGTAATTTCCAACTAAAATGCGTTCTTTGACTACTTTACCAAAGCCTTCTGTTCTTGTTTTTCTATATAATTCTTGTAAAGAATCTGATTCTTCTGCTCTATAGCCATACTCTATTCCATCATAACGAGCCAGATTACTGGTAACATCACAACGATTCAATACTGTGTAACACATTATAGAATAACTTGTATGGGGCAATGAGACTGGGATAACTGATGCTCCAGCATCTTTCAAAGACTGTGACACTTCATCCCAACATTCTTGTACTTCAGGACTTATACTTGTTTGCTTATATTCATTAGGTATTCCAATTCTAAAATTACTTATATTTATAGTATCTGGTAAATCAAATGGTACATATTCCCTTCTTACACAAGTAGAGTCTGCTTCATCTGGACCAGCTATAGTATTTAAAACTAACAAAGCATCATCAACATTTCTTGTAAGAATACCAGGTACATCCATTGAATTTACAAGAGGAATAAGTCCATAACGTGAAACTAAACCATAAGTAGGTTTTAAACCAATAAGACCACAATAAGAAGCTGGATTTCGAGTTGAACCCCCAGTATCTGAACCTAATGCAGCATAACAACTTCTAGTAGCAACCGCTACAGCAGAACCACCACTGCTACCACCTAAAATACACATAGTGCTTACTAAACATTTAAGATAACAACCTAATGAATCATACCTGCAATATACCATGAATTTTCACTTGAAGATGGTTTACAATGCTTCTCTGAATCATTATTGCAAGAATAATAATGTTCTAATATATCTGAGTTCCATAAATTCTGAGTTGGTCCATAATACGAGTCAATAGTGCCAGAACCCATACCAAATTCATCAAGATTAGTTTTACCAATTAAAACTGCCCCAGCATCTTTCAAGCGTTTATACACAGTTGCATCATATGTAGGTGTAAAATTTGAAAGCATCTTTGACCCACAAGTTGTTAAGTGATTCCTGATGCAATAGTTATCTTTAACTGCGATTGGAATTCCATCAATTTTACCCAACAAACTTTGATTTTTCTGTCGTGAATCTGAATTTTCAGCATGTTTCTTTGCTGTATCATCAGTCACAGTGATATAAGCATTAAGTGATTTGATAACTGATGTTAATTTCACAGCTGCTTTTGTGATATCCGAAGGACACACATCACCTGCATGTATTTTTTTACTTACTTCCTTTATCGGAATAGATAGTAATTTATTCATTTTCAATAATACAGTTTATACAAATTATATGCTTGTAACTTCTATACAAAACATAACCTTTATTCATTTACCGGCAGAAACAATCGTGAATTAAATTGTTATTGTTAATTTCATAACAAGTTAATTAGTGCGTTGTAAGAAAAAAAAACTACACTAATAATATATTATAATTACTCGTAATGTCCATTGTTACGAATCATTGTGTATCTTTTTCAAAACAGGTTGCATTTACTCGTGTGCAATTCAAACCTAACTATTTCATAAATATTTTCAATGAAACAAACTGCAATTCATACATTGATGCATGTACTGGGAATATAAATACAACAATTATCCGATTAACAATTATCATTTATTTGATTCCTTTCAAAAAATTGTAGTTTCAACTACAGCAAGTAGAAGATGCAAGTCCATATTAATTTTGGTGTAGTAGGCGCTCATGTTATTAGGAATGTAGAAGAATGAAAGAGTTAAACTGTCATCGACAAAGTGTGAGAAGGATAACCATAACGAATCGCTAATATCATCCAAGAATTGGTGACGACATTAGCTCCTGGTACTAGGATAATAAAACATGGCAGGAGGTATTAGATAAAGATAGATACATGTTAAACAATGTATAGGTTAGGTTTCCGATAGATGACGCCACCGTATTGACAGCCGGCAAAGCACGTCGCCACATTTGGAAACATAAACTTGAGAATGCGTACAGAAATTATTAACGATGAATTTCAACATAAGAAATAGATGGAAAATAGAGATAAGGTCTTCGACTTCTATAAATAATTCATGAATCTTTCAACATACATGTCCTGAATTGCCTTAATAAAACTTCCTACATATTTTATGTCTGATGCAATAAATTTATTTTATTAATTATCAAATGTATTACAATCTTTTTAATATTGCAGATTAGTTTAATTGCAATTATGGAATAACAAAACCATTGTCGATCTGAATATAGCATATTGGAGTTCGTGCTTACTTTGCGCAACTCGGCTGGCTTCAGTACATCTCCCACCATTTCGTCTCGATTCACTATAATGTCTTCACTTCGTCATATACAGGATGAACAATACGGCATACAGGAAACGGAAAATGATGTAAAATATAGGAAATAACAAAATAAAGGATCACTGGGTATATGCGTTTGTCGCCACGAGAAACGTAATGCGCATGTACTTGTTCTTGGTAACAGAATGTATTTCAACCAATCAGGGCTGACATGCGCAGAACAAAGCAAAATTCACCAGTATTACCAACATGACTTGCTAAAATTTGAAATTTCGCTAATCGCAGTAGCGCTAGCTCCGGTAGCGGTTATGTAATTCTAATTTTATGAACTTGTCATCCTGTTTAAAACTATGTTCAGGGTATACTTGTTGCTCACACGCGGCGAAGTTGCTTTCAGCGGTTGGTCGAGGAGGGAAGAAAGGAGATAGACGAGTGTTGAAGGGTTCCTGTTACGTTAACGTGGGACTTCGCGAGCTTTCCGCAAGCTGGTGAGCGCGTTTCGATCAATTAGCATATGCCACTTCCTAGCGGGAATTTTGTTTCACTAATCATATAAAGGTAATTATGTGACAGTATATACTATTGCTTAACCCAGTGAACTTCTGTTGGATTTCGTATGTTGACAGGAAACGATCAAGTCTCGAGCCAAAACTTGACACGTCTTTTTTTTTATATTAAAGCAAGAGGCCGCCTTTCTAACCTAAATTCTAAATTCTGTCAGGGATCGTTACGGTGGGGTAGGGTAAAGAGGACGACAAGCGCGGATCTCCTTCTCTTTTTGACAGCTAAAAATACGGTTTTTGACGGAGCATTCGCAAGATCGAACACCTTGACTATTTCGGATACGACATAGCGCGCACCCGTATCCAATCGTTTACGTAGTTTCTCTCATAAAATGCGCGATTTTTCATTTCTCACTGAATCATAATATATTTTTACGAGTCACAGTTATGATAATATTCATTTAAATTTCCATATCGAGTGGAAACTACTTAGCTATTCGTTCTTGTACACACACAATTCATTTATCGTGTATTTAAATAATCCTAATTATTTTTTGATAAATTCATACATACATGTATTAGCTTAGTTGATAGGATGAATTAACAAAATACGAACACATGCTTGTATGCATCAATAGTTTCTTCTTTTCCATCTGTAAATAAAATGATATTATGTGCCACAAATATTAATATATACTACATGGTTTGCAGTTCTTATCTAAAATAAACATTTATTATATTAAATAAATTTTACTTAAGACAATTCATTCTAAGCATGCAAATCATATTATGAAGATGACTAAAGTTTAATTTTAGTATTTGTTATTTTTACTGTTATAAAAATATACTCATTCTTGAAATTATAATTAATCACCACTTAAGTTTAGATCAGTCACAATTGTTATAGATAATTTTATCTTTTATGTCTAATCCATGTAATTGATACCTATATTAGATTGAATTTGTTGATAAACATTTACTTGGCTATTTTTTATAAGTAAAAATAGAATGATATTTTTAGAATGCTTGATAAGTGGAAAACAAAATGATTATCATTTTTTCCATGTACTGTTTCAATTATTATTGTAGATTATGTATATTTTACTCTTATCTCTGGTAAATATATGATCTTATTTTAACAATAATTTTGTAACATAATACGTCCGTTTATTTTTTTATCCTAAATACCAGTCCTAAAATATGAGATTCATAAAATAAGCTTGAAAAAGTCATCTGATTTTTGTAGTTTCTATTAATAATTTTAATGCAGAATTTTTTGGAATGGTCTTAACATCATTTGTGGTGACATTACTCTTACAAAATTTAAAGTTTATGAATATAAGAGGTAATTTAGTACTCTAATTATAGAAGTATATAGTAATTCAAGGACACTGTTATACTTGGATGGGCTATCATTATCATTATCATTGTTGCATAGATACCAGCTTCCTATTTGATGTAATATTCTATTTTCAATTCTATAATGTAATAATCATCAAATTGATCATAATGTACTAAGTGTAGTTTAAATTTAATTTCACTTGACATGTTATTATGTTAGAAATTAATACATATTACATTAAAACTTTTTATTTATTTTACAGAGGCTCAACATGTCACATCATTTTGTCACAGTTTGTGTAGTATGTGTTTTATGTGCTGCACATACTCCTTGTTCAGCACACGTTGAATTGTCAACTGCTGGGAATACAGATCATAACTCTATTAAGTCTGAAGAGCTACCAGATTCTAATGAGCAATTACAACCATCTTGGTTACTAATGAAGTATAAAGAAACACAGCAGAAAGATGTGAGAAAAACGAATTCAAATAGTTTAGGAGCTTCTAATGATGGTGCTGTTAAATCTTCTAATATATTAGATAGTACCAACAATACTTCCTCCTTGTTGGTACCAGTTGCCATAAATGAAGCTCATGCTAAAGCAAAAAGTCAAGAAAATGTAAAACCTAATGATAATATCCATGATACTCATATTCCAATAATAAAGGAAGATTCCTCACCCACAAAAAATATAGAAATATTAGAAAGGCTAGGTCAAATTGATATAATTTATAATGAAGACTTGAATTCAATTGTTAAAGATCAAGATTCTCTTAACAGGATCAGGACAAAAAGAAATGTAGATGTTATAGATGAAAAGTATTTCATGAAAAGGATTTTTGAAACTTATGGAGATGGTACAAGCATAACAATGGAAGGTTTTGAAAAGTTATTAAAAAAATTAGGATTATTAAGGTTGTTAACAGATGTATCTAAATTGGAAGAACATAATGTCGTTACTAGTCAACATGAAAAGCCATTAGGTAAGTTTAATTTATGTTAAATGTTTAAAAAGAAGTACAATATTATTAGAAACCCAAATTTTCAGAATTTTGCAAAGCACAATTAAACTGAGAGCAAAAAATTCATTAATGCTAATTATATCTTTAAAACATGAAACATATTTTAAGAGCACTTCAGTAAAGTGATTGTCTTAAACAGTTGATAGCAACCTACCGCTTTTAATTACCAATTACCAGCCTATCAATCATAATAAGTAATGTAGCTACATCTGCTCTACTACAGACACAGCCTAATAATATTTTTAGTGGATTTAATATGGAAATCTTAATAATAATAATTTAGCTTAACTTGTTCAATTGACTCATCAAGTTACTTATTGATTTTTATTGAACTCTTATTAAGATCTTTATTAAAATATATTTGTTCTTTGAATTTAAGTTACATTCAATATATTCAATAAAATTAGAAAAAAGTAAACATAAAATTAATTAGACACATTGCTTTATTGTTATGAATGAATAAAATATGATACTACTCTTGCATGTTATTGCATGAGATATCAGTAATCAAATAGTTATATCTTGAGTAACTATATCCTTGGTGCAGATAACTAACATTTTTCTGTTATCAGTAGCTTTATAGTGTAATGTTTTTGCTACTGATGAAAGTATGTCAGAATGCATCTCCTGTGAAGCAGTGCTTCTTATTTGTTAACAAAAAGAATCATTTTTCAAATTCACGAATTTGAATTTGTTTTTGGAATAACTAGTTGTATTTAATATTGTATAAATAAAATTTTTTGTTATAGATAAATTAAAAAGTTCACAAAACAGTGGCCTAGCAGAACATGAGAATGAAGATAGAAAAGAAAGGGTAAGACAAATTATAATTAGAATCACATTTCATCATACAAAAACAAATAGATGTATTCTTTTCTGAAGATATTAATTATTCCTTATAAGTGATTATCCCGCCATTTCAGTGCTTAAGTAGCAAAGAATTATTAAGTACTGTTGCAAGAGATATACCCTATAATTTCATCTCTAATAATAATTCAACATTACCAAGTTGGCTTTTTGAACGCGTGTGTCCAGCTCTTGTTTATCAACTAGCAGGTGAATCAAGTTCAGACAGAAATGGATGTATTCGTGTACCAGAAAATTATAAGCCAATAGTTAATAAATACCTTGGGGAAGACATGACACGTAATATGGTTCAAGGTATACAGGCCCAATATGATAAGAGAAAACGTGATTTGTCTACCTATTACACAATTCTAAATATATTATTTTTATTGTTTAGTGTGGGCCTATTCTACATTCAGTATTTTAATAATCAGTCTATGTGGTTTACTTGGTGTAGCTGTTATACCTTTTATGGGTAAAGTTTATTACCATCAGTTGTTGCAATTTTTAGTTGCTCTTGCTGTAGGAACACTATGTGGTGATGCTCTTATTCACCTTTTACCACATGTAAGATAAAATTTAAAAAATGCATTTATTCTTCATGTCAGAAATTATTTATTTACTGTTATTGTATCTTATTGTCAGGCAATGATGTCTCATGATCACAGTCATGAACATAGTCATTATGATGATAATGATGGTGAAGCAGATCACAAAGAACAGCACAATATGAATATGTGGAAAGGGCTAGTTGCAATGATGGGTCTTGCTCTGTTCTTTTTTACGGAAAAAGCTTTAATGATGTTAGCGGAATGGAGAAAACTTCGACAACGGCGTAATAAAGTAAATATTATCTTCTACATGAAAGAAAAAAAATGAACGCACACATAAGTAAGTAAATAACTGTCAATTTTAGTTACCTACACGTGTTAGAGTAATGAGAGAGACTGATGGACCAAACAGCAATGTTGTTGGAGAGAAATTATGCAAACACAAATATTCGTCGTATCCATACTGTTATGGCGAAATTAGCACTGATACTCAAGGTACAGTTTTCTTTATTTACTTGTAGTTATAACATATTGGTTTTTTCTTTACCTTTACTTTTTAAACCTCGTTAAAGAGATAATTAATCTATCATAAAAAGGATATTTATTATTCAGATAATCATCACAATCGTCAACATAATAATCATGAAAGACCTCCTGTAATCGAGGAAGAAAAACCTTTGACATCAAATTGCAATTCAGTTTCGAAAATTATGGCCAGTGACGTAGAAAAGAAATTAAACGAAGATTGGAGGCTAGAGGATTCGATCGCAAATACAAAGAAAACTGATGGCGCAGACGTACCATTAAACGAGTCAGAAAGTTACACCGTTATTATACGTGAACATGAAACTAAACACCATGGTCATACCCATTCGCATGGTACTGTTTGTTCGTTTAACATAATTTATTAGTTTATTTTGTATTTATTAAATAGTGTAATATTTGATTTTTATAGGTCATGTCCATTCTGCACCAGAATCGATGTCAAGCGTTGCTTGGATGGTAGTAATGGGTGACGGTTTACACAATTTTACAGATGGCATGGCTATAGGTGCCGCTTTTTCAGCAAATATAGCAGGTGGTTTTTCTACGGCGATAGCTGTGTTCTGCCACGAATTACCCCATGAGATAGGTATATTATGCATTATATTTATACTCTAATATAATATAGGATTCGTTCAAAATTCTGAGATAATTATTTATACTAAATAGGAGACTTCGCAGTTTTATTAAAAGCCGGAATGAGTGCTAAACAGGCTGTTTTTTATAATTTGTTATCTTCCGTACTTTGTTTGTTCGGTATGATATTTGGTGTATTGTTAGGAAGTACACCTGCTGTAAGTAGTTGGATGTTTGCTGCTGCTGCAGGAATGTTTATATATATAGCACTAGTAGACATGGTAAGTGGCTATTAGTTACATCTTGTTGTTTCGTATCTTCATAATCACATTTAATTAGTGTACATATCTGATTTAGATTCCAGAATTATCTTCAAGTCACTCTGTGGAACGTAGCTTTCAATGGCAGTGTATTTTACAAGCATTAGGGCTATCGTGTGGTCTGGGAATAATGTTAATTATAGCACTATACGAAAATGATCTTAAGAATATATTCAGTGATTAAGATTAACTTCATAAAGACTGAGAACTTTTTCGAACGATGGTAAGCTCTGCAGTACTTCCTACAGATCTGTTTATGGTCAACATTTGAGTCAATAAAATTTTGACTGTGCATTCTTACCGAAACAATATTGACTTTTACTGTAACATAAGCAACTTTATTTTCCTTCACGTATGTAGCGTAAGATTTCCTGTAGACAACAGCTTAGTCGATTGTTAAAAACTTAAAAAGGTACTACAAACAGATAAATGCTAAATAATTTATGATGTTAAGAGTACTCAGTGCACAATTGAACAGCTAAAATGAATAGTTTGATGAAAGTTAGATAATGCAAATATGACGACAATATTTGAAGTATACTTATTGAAAATCATGTTTGAGACGTTGCATTCTAATATATAAAGAAAGCCAAAAGTTGGGCTAATATTTGAGTATTTTGCAACTTATTGGACAAAATCTCATAAAAATAGGTAATTGTAGTCAATTTTTAATCGATAGATTTTGATACTTTACTAAAAATACCACATAAGTTTATGAAAATGCCATGCAGTTCTTCGTCTAATTTGTATTATACATGATTGAAAGTTAAATTACAGAAGAATACACAGGAAGGTAGAATGAAGTCAATATTAATAAGAACATCCAAAAATGTTTTTTTAATATTTTGTTTGGTTTAATACTCGTGTATGATTTTAAATGTAATATATACATTAAAATTTGGGTTATGCTATTGTAGTTATTAGATGCCTGGCATTTACATAATATGTGTTTTCAGAGCTGTATCAGTGCCCAAATTTAATTGTGATATATTTAACAACTGCATTCTTTATTTTGATAGAATTCTTTGAATAAATACTGCTTGAAATAAATATTTTTTAATTGAATCAACATTACATGTAATTCTGCTATGAATGTATGATCGAAGTTAATCAAATATTGTACATGATTTAAGGTAAAATTAGATGTACATTGATCGAGTGAAGATAAAAAACGCAAATTATAGGAAACTGTATATTTATTATTCATAAATGCATTTCGATAAGTGTGCGAAGATGCTTATTTTTGAAACTTTGGTGCTTGTTTTTTTAACTTGTTTTGTTATAAGTAACCTGCATTTGCACAAAGTTTTAAATATTATACTCAATATATAAGTTGCTGTTTCGATAATTAATACAGAAATTCAGTTACCAAATAAGATTACTCATAATGAAACCAGATGTTTTACTTTCGTGGAATTATAAATACATCTGCTGTGCACAAAGTAATTTCATTCGATATTAACATACGAAAACAACTATGGTATATTACCATTTATAATAATTGGATATATGCATATATACATATATAGATAATTTTTAAATATCTTCATACTGCCACTATAATTACCAATAATTTGACTGGTAATTACTTGCAACTGTATGTACATATCTGCACGTCGAAAGATAATATGTACATGATTGAAACTTAAACATTTTAGCTGTACTTATACAAAACTCTTGAAAAAGATACTATGACTGTGAAAGCATTAAAACGTCTCTAATGTATTACAAAATTATGTTTTAAATGAAACTTTATCAGCATTACATTATTCTTTTATGCTATTGCATTTATTACAAACATGGCTCTAACGAATAAAAAGATGTGTCGTAAAGAAGATATATTATGCACATTTTTTTATTACTTAAAGAATATACAATCTAAATAACCAAATTACACTGAAACCTCATTTACTTATTGTAAGTTACTTATATTTAAAATGTATTTTGTTTATGTACTAGTAAACAGTCACGCCTTCCGTCGGCAAGAGCAAGACTAGCGAAGAGCGACGTCTAACCATTTGTCTGTCCCACTTGCGCTCTTCAAATACGAAATATGTCACACATCGCTAGTGTTTATATAGATTGAAGCACAAGTGTGATAGGCATTTAGTGACGGAAATTGCTATTCCCTCCAGTTCCCCTTACCGAAAGAAGCCATTATTGTTTGCTAGTATATGTTAACAATTAATGCTATAATTAATAATAATGTATTTTTTTACAGAAAATGTAAAAATTGAAAAAAAGCATTATATTCTTGTAAATTTAAATTTTCTTAAATTACATTTTACATCGATACAGATGTATTTAACCAAATAATTTGTGTATTATGTATATATATCATAAAGAATTCCGCTTTTTTTCATTTATAGCAGGAACAAAAATAGTATATGTGTTTTGATTAAAAAAAAATTGTTATTTTTAATGACAAATTTGTTTTGAATTGCTTCAATAAAATCACAATGATCGTTTTATGAATACCTATTGTAAAATATATAATATATTTAATTCTTTATCTGTAACAAATATCACATCTTCCCTAGGGCAAAAGTATATGTTATTTTAAATTGAACGAGACAATTTAAGTTTGGTAGATTTGTTTTATTTCGTAAATTAGATCATGAAATAAGGTGAAAGTGTCATATTTACAAATGGAAATTATGCGCTATAACTATACATACCTAAAGCAAGTTCCATCAATATTTTTTGTTATCGAATGCACATTTTTAAATATAGATAATTTTCTTCACATTTTTGAGCACTTAATATAAATATAATGATATTGTACATGTATTATAGTGTACAATCATATAAATAAAGTTAGCGTAATTATACAACGTTAAAATAAGCATTTTGTTATTAAAAATCACAGACAGATATTTTGTCACATAGATACAAGGTCATCTCTATCACTCATTTGTGCTGATAAACTAAATGCTGTATCTGTGCTAGCTTCACTGTTCAAACTTTCATTAAATACTGGTTTCATGTGTGCAGCGTCACTCATCTCTCTCATTAACCCCGCCATGTCGTCATCTGGATCGATATCTTGAATCTCACCCACTACATCAATCTCCATAGATTGATTATCTGGTGCAGTTATTTTCTGCATTTCAGGTTTTGATTCTTTAAACTAATAAATATGATAATGAAATCATTATTTTCACATTTTTATCATTACACATATATAACATAGAAAGATTCATAAATTACCTTCATAGATTCTAATTTACATTCAGACGGTAAATTCATATGAAACACGCAATTCGTATCAAAAATTACAGGTACTGGTTCGTGACATTCAATGTCAGCCCTTACCGCTCCACATGCTTTAAATAATACTTGATGTTGATCCTGTTGACACAAGATGATCATGTAAATTTACATTCACTATGATACTGTAACTTTATTTAAAATAATATTTTACTTTTAGTATGTGTTTACGACAATGTTTCGCAGCAGGTAGAGTTCTTTCTCCGCATTTTACTCCACCTTCTGTAAAGATACATTTTGATATACTCGGTACCTTTTGTGCGGATCCATCGGTTGCCTATAATAAATGTATAATTTTTCAATCATCACACATCTTTATATTAAATGTTTTGTATAAAACATGTGCTTCAATTACTTGTGCTCGACGCTCTAACGATTTTCTATACAATATTGCTTCAACGCCACTTCGTCTGTGGTAGCGATTTAAAGCTTTTAATTTTTCATAAACCTTTTTCTCTTTTACAGTTTCTTTGGGTTGATCATGTATACTACATAACGTTTCTTTTTCCTTCTTAAGAGCATGTAAATATTTTCGTCTTTTTTCTTTTAAGATATATTGCAGTCTTCTAAATTGATCTATATAAAGGGATTGTAACCTAATTAGTTTTTCCCGTGCAATGTAGATCACTTCTTCAGCGGTAAAGACTCCAGCATGCCTTAAAAAATTAATACTAATGATTCAATAGAAATTAATGTCTTATTTTTTGCACAAAGCAACTACTAAAGATAAGTGAATAGACATAAAAATAATTATGAAAATGTTATGTTTTAAATTTGCACAAGCCAAAGCAAACTAGCTTTACATTATATAGAAAAAAATATATTAAAGTATTGTAAATATATGTATAAGCTTATTCTTACTTTAAAGGATCTTCCTGTGCACTGTATAAACTTTCATTGTCACTGTCATCAAGATAACTTCCTCTTAAAGTATCACTTACTACTGTAGGTTCAACATCACTATCAGAAGAACTTGCATAATCTAAAATATCACATCCGCTTGCATTTACCCTGTATGCATCAACTTCAGCTGAAATTTCAATTTAAACTTAATTTCTATGGTTCAAAAGATCCTTTTTTAGTTATTTAAATGTTACTTAATAAAACCTTACTAAAAGGATCTAATGCTTTAACTTTCCCTTCTTCATCTTCAGTATCTTCAGTGCTTGAATCTGTTCTTTTAACATAGTGGCTTAAGTTAAGCAAGAGCATTTCAGGTGTCTGTGGTAAAGAATGACGTGCTGTTGACTTTATACGTGCTATTTGAGCTTTTCTAGTATGTTCAGAACAATACCTATAAAAAAACAAATATTTAGACATTATATAAGGAGTCATACCTTGAAAAGGGAGTTCAATAAATTTGTTTGACACATACGAAATATCCCTCCTATCAAATTTTGGTGCAGGATTTTGACATTTCCTGCCATTGGTATTATATACAAAGCCACATTGTTTATAAGGTGCATTTGTATCTTCAAGAATATGTTTAGAACAATAATTATATCCTTCTAGACAAGGCTGTGTACATTCATATGATGAATACAAACATGTTTGTGTTTGTTTTGGTCTTTTTGTGACAACAGTATTCACAGGCATTGTTTTTGGGATCCGAAACATTACTTATCTATAAAAAATATACATATAACTAAAGTAAAAGTTTCTGTAATTGTTGCAAGAAAACTTAATAGCAAAATTTCATCTGATAGATTGTTATTAACTTTAGAAATCCTTGACAAAGTTTAGAAAAAAATATACACTTAATTGCAAATTTAAATTTCGCGCGGTAATTTACTTCGGAAGTCAACGTCACTGTAACAGTTTTATTACTTCAAAATAATTGATATATTAAGCAAAATATAGTGTTATAAAAATCGTATTAAATAAAAGATGTATATACATGTCAGTCTTTATTCTATTTATTAGAGTAAAACTATTGCATCATGCATATTTGTAACAAGTGGTAGTTGGCCGCCATTTTGTACGTGAGATGTTGAATGAAGTTTTATTGATGTATGTACGGATTTCGAAAGAATGAGGCGGACATGTGGTCAGTTTTTGTGAAAATTTGAATGAAACGAAACAAGCGGGACTTTAGAAAGCCGCGACGCTTAATTTCTTGAAAACTTACTGTGATCTCTTACATTAAATCTTCCGAGAAGGAAAGACAGTGCCAACCGATTTACACTTGTCACCGTCAACGTACTTCTGGAAACTTCAAGAGAAAAAAAAAGATTATATCGTGAAACGTAAAATATCGGTGATTGTAACAGTAAGTCTGAAGTTGTATGCGAATAAATAATACTTGAAAGGCAGCACTGGGTCCTTCTGTAGGACCAAGATAACGGGACGCTACTACAGAGATAACATTTGCTGCGTGCACATACTACTAGCTCAACGACAGTTTGCGTCACTTCCGGGAGTTTAAAGCCTAAAACTTCTAATTGATAAACTACGTGATTCATACCTATCGTATATAGACTGAAAAAGTTCAGGTAGGTTATGACGTTGGTCGTAAAATATTAATAAAATTGGGTTTTACGTTACACACGCGTGTTTACTGTTAACCGATGCAACGTGCTCGCAATATAGAATTGTTTCGATCGAACAGTATAAATTTATTATATTTATTGTACTGGTACAGTTACATCTTTTTGTGCAACAAACAAGCAAGTACCTAATATTTTAAAGCTTTCGATTGAAACATCATCGAATCATCGATTAAATAAATTTTGCGGATATATAAAATTGTTACACGTTAAGTAACTTGTCTCTTGTTATATAAGACGCTACGAATTTTATTTTATCGCCGTAATCAAAGTTACTTGAACATTTACGTTTACTATTCGTAACCAACCTCATGGCCTGCCAGAAATTTACAAATCAAGTTTTTTAATGTGGTGTATGATAATACAAGAATGAAAAATACGTACGGAAAATATTTTCGGACGAAAATTGACCAAACTTATATAAAATCTACTGAGTGCATAAAAATACAATAGTAAATAAATCTTGATATTGTGATGCATTATTGAACAGTTGACTTTATTAATTTATTATAATACAAAAAAAGTTTATTTTGTAAAACGTTAAAACAAATAAAACGTCCATAATATAATATTAACGGTATTACGAAGTTTCGTATAAACCTGCAAAGTATGACAATCTTATACATATAATGAATACAATGAAAGTATTAAAGCTTTCTTAAAGGTGCATTTGGACCGAGCGATCGAATATTCATCTTTTCCCCATTTTGGCAAAATTCAATAAACGAGCATTCTTTCACTGAACGGATGCTCTAACAGTAAAAACATTGCTCATTGAATCAGTTCGGCGCAATATAATTTGACACGACTCAATTTATTAGAATTCGAGTCGACCTGATTCAGTTCGATGCAATTTGACTCGATTTGATTCAACTTGTTTTAATTCTATGCGATTCAATTCGATATGATTCGATTTAACGCGATTTACTTTGCCCTGTTTCAATTCAAATTCGAATGCTCGGTTTAAACTACACAAACATTTGCTCGTATTCAAATACTTGGTGTGAACGAATGCTCTTGCTCTCGCTCGTTCAGTCTAAACGCACCCTAAGAATTTTTAATTTTAAAGCAGTGTCTTGACGTTGGACGCGTATCGAACGATTATAAAAATACATATTACTTCCGGTATTTCAAATACCGCGTGTGCGTAACATAAATTATAAAATGTGCAAAAGATAACTGTTCGAAAAAAAGATTGAGCATCGATGAAGGAATAGTAAGATCAGAAGGGGGACCTATCTTCAACAAAATTAATGAATGATTCGTTTCGTTGTGTAAAATTCTGCAAGTATGAACTTGCAGTTTCCGATCAGCGTAGTGACGTGAAGTTTTCAACGTGTCGCTATTGTGCATTGTGTGCCCGCCGCCACCGTCGCGACTGCCGTGAAGTGCGCATCGTTAGTACCGAGTTGTGTGTACATATAAATGGCGGCTGACGAAAAATGGTACTTTACGAAAGAACAGCTTACAAACACGCCGAGCAGAAGATGCGGCATCGACGCGGATAAGGAACTGAGCTACCGGCAGCAGGCAGCAAATTTCATTCAGGATATGGGACAGCGGCTCGTGGTGTATCCTTTTAACGGAATGCGTGTTCAGTTGCGTGTTTCCTAACTTCCCTTTCCCCCTATCCTCGCAATCACTTCATGTTTTTCCTCTTTCAAATCATTTAGAACAATCGCGTACGTTTACGCGGTCGTGTACTTTTTTTTAATGATTCTCAAGTTATTCAAATGCCGATGTTAACGCGAGATACGTAACATGTTGTAAACATGAATGACGTGCGAAAGAGGAGGTCACGCGTCATGATTACGGTTCTCCATATTGAACTTCATTGTGTTACGTTTAGTACACGATGAATTTCGGCACCTTTATGCTATTCAATGAGTCCATGCTGATCGTAGATTATTGTGGGTAGTCGAAAATGCTCGGCAGAATTTTGTTGTCCAAAAGGAGGACAGAAAATAGGGTCACGGAAAGACAGCGTTATTTGCTAAGCTAAGTTTGACAGTAGTGCCAACCAAAATCGTGGTTATTGCTGATATTTCTTATGCAAGTATATCATTTTTTATTTTCAATTTGTTTTCATTGCATATCTTGAGATTGCATCTATAGTGAATCAAATTTGCTGCTAATCGCTTATCATTGCGTGTTTATGCAAACTGTGTTTCTTAGTTTGTAAACTGATGCATTGTTTTTATTGTCGCAGAGGATTCTTCCTACTGAGAAATGATTTCAATTTAAACTTGTTTATAATCAGATTTTATTTGAGTTTTTGATCGTTATAATTTATGCATTTTTGTTAAATAACTTCTTTTAGACTACAACATACATTTGTATTTTCTATAACATTTTTATGTTTCAGATACATGTTTGAAAGTCATAAATATCTTAATTATCTTTCCAATCAACAGAACTTCGGCATGTTCTTTGTAGTATTTTGAGTTTGAAAGTTACGAGTATAATTTGTAATATAATACATAGATTGCAGTTTGAGTAATGTTGAATTGAATTTCCTTATATTGTACAAAGTACACTAACATTACTCTATATATGTATAACAGTCTCTTTATATCATTTTATATTTTCCTTTTATGTAATTTACTCTAAAGTTCCAGTTTATATATTTTCCTTTTACTTAGGTAATGAATAATCTAAAGTATAAAATATTCATGTGATAAAATATATAAAGCAAGAAGATCTTAAAATACATAAGGAACAAGTGAAAGTCAAGATTAAAGCAAATCAATATTATGTGATTTATTTGATCAAGTTTTTTATATTAATGTAATATACAGATTGAATAAAATTTTTTCAATATAATATATTGTTCCCTCCATTTTCTAATCTTACCATTTAATGTAATTATTAAGTGTTTTAGTTATATTTATTGTTTTTAATATTGTTTCTTTTGTTGTTAATATTCTGGTAGAATTAACAATGTATATTTGTTATACAAAATATGCATGTTTGAAATATTTGTTACATATTAATTATGTAAAATACAAAAATAGTTCAAAAATAAGTATAGAAATACTAATCAATATTGCAAACTAAATATAGATGATTATTATTATTATGTTATCAATATGAAGAACATTCTGTATAGCAAGTTATTTTGATTCATTATATTATACAATTATTTTACATTTATTTATGTAACATTTGTTACATTGAAGAAGTAAATGTCTTTAATTGAGATACATTTAAATCAGCAAAAACTATGACCACATTTGACTCTGAGTAGCATAAAGGATCATTTACTTTATGATTTATTAAAGGCACTATAATAATTAATAATTCAATACTATTTATTCAGTATTTTCCTTAATTAGTTTATTGTAGGTCACAATTATGTATCAACACAGCAATAGTGTATATGCACAGATTCTATGTATTCCACTCGCTGTCACATTTCCACAGGAATGCAATTGCGGCAGCAGCATTATTTTTAGCAGCAAAAGTGGAAGAGCAACCACGCAAGTTAGAACATGTTATCAAAATGGCACATATGTGTCTTCACAGAGATCAGCCCCCACCTGACATCCGGTCTGAGGTATAATTAAAAGGAGCAATAGTATTTGTGAAATAACTAATGGCAAGTGTCAGTACTTAAATGAGCTTTTATTTACAGCAATACCTTGAGCAAGCTCAGGATCTGGTATTCAATGAAAACGTCCTACTGCAAACATTGGGGTTTGATGTCGCCATTGATCATCCCCACACACATGTTGTTAGATGTTGTCAACTGGTTAAAGGTATATAAATTATGTTTAAAGACGTTCATAGAATTCTAACTATTAATTTTGCTATAACAGTCTTATAACCAAATTACCGCGTTGAAAAATTGCATACAGTAATAAAAATTTAGATGATGTTGTCTTAGCATTACATTCTACTGAGGTATTATCACTTTTTTTACAGCGAGCAAGGACTTAGCCCAGACTTCATACTTCATGGCATCTAACAGGTGGCTACACATTATTTCCTAGTATCTCTTACTCTTAGCAGTCTTCTGGTCAAATAGATGCCAGCTGGAGCATATTTCCAAGCTAAGACTGTCAGGCAATAGCCACTGGCGCAACATTCTGACCTGTTCTCCTTTTAGAAAACAAAGTAAACGTGAAATGAAACATTATAGATATCTTTCATATAAAATACAAATGTCTTTTGTTCTATGACATTGTAAAAGTACAAGCTTTACGTAAATTGCATAAATAAGATATAACAATTTGACACAATACATGAAAGTTTACTTTGATTTCGTACGTTTTCTGAATTCTAATGCGAATGTTTAAATGTCAACAGTAACTTTTGGGGAGGAATGTTGCGTTGCAGTCGCGGTAATGTCTGATTCTAAAGAGAACGTATGCCAAAGCGAAACGAAGTTTATTTCGTAAACTAAGTTCACGATGAGGATTGCTTAATTGAAGGTAAATGAAATATTCTTAAGGACTGATCGTTTTCTCTTACATTACGGTATATTGTCCAATTTTTATTTTTATATTTACATACACTTATTTTAAGCTGTAGATGCACAAAACAAATATAAGAGTGAATGAAATGAATGTGAAAGCAGTGTAACGGTGTATGAATGTTCAAAATCATTTAATGATAAAGAAAAATGCCATACCATTAGACTGTATTTATAACTAGTATGGTATGGCCATAATAAGATTATAATCCATTCAAGTATTATTTAATAATTTTGAATGTGGGTGGACCAGAAGTAATGGCAGATATCGTTCCATTTGATAATAATTGAATAATATTTGAACAGATCATGATCGTAACAGCAATTAGCGTAGATTGAGCCTTAATTTCTCTGTTGTTAAGAGGAAATTTATATTGCATATATCTACATGCTTATTGAGAAGTATGAAAAGTTTACAAAATTGATAAGTAAAATGATTCGATTTTCTCGAAACGATACGTTCTCTGAATACATGAAATTTCAATATTTCGTACCTCAAATAATTTTGTTTTGCAATTCCATACTGATGTATATCAGTGTATAGAGACATATACACAGTATTAACCCAAAATTCACTCCGTCATGGGATTATGTTGGGGCAAACTTCGGTAAATTTGTTACGATACAACAGAGTATTGTAGGGCTTGTATTCATGATTTTTTACGTAGAAAATCATCGTTCATCCATTTATTTGAGAATATTTATATAGAAATTTTTGTCTAGCTCATCGCGAAAGAGAGAATTGCATTAACATGTGACATTTTTTTCAACTGTTTTGGAAACGTACTCTTTGGAATTAAATTCCACCTATGTAAGCTATAATTGGGATTAATGTAGTTAATTTTCAACGAATCGTAAGAAATTCGTCCTGGTTTTATCCCGATATTACCCATGTTTAATGGAACTAGTACTTTCACTTCTGTAGTACAGTTCTTTTTATGCCCTGGGTTATATTTCTACAAGGCATCGTTAATTGAAAGGTGTTACTAACTTTGCATCAACTTATAGATCAATTTTTTCTTTTCAGTTTACATTTGACAACCATGTGTCTGCAGTATAAACCAACGGTGGTTGCCTGTTTCTGTATACATCTTGCTTGCAAATGGTCCAATTGGGAGGTAAATACGACTAATGTTTTTCCGTACAAAGGTTTCAAATTCTTCTTAATTCGAATGCATTATGGATATTCATAGATTCCACAAAGTACGGAAGGGAAGCACTGGTTTTGGTATGTCGACAAGAGCGTAACTTCCGAACTTTTACAAGAGCTTACAGCAGAATTCCTTCATATATTTGATAAGTGTCCATCGAGATTGAAAAGAAAAATAATGAGCATATCTGCCAATCAAAGTCCAAGCATTAATCACCCTAGTTTACCGAACTCACCTTTCGTAAGTACTACCATTTATATATTACTTAAACTAGAGATATAGGAATATAAGAATATAATACATATACATGTTCTGTTTTTTGTAGTGTAGATGTCATCACCTATTTTATATCGGTTGAAAAATCTGTACTAGAATACGATGAACTATCCCGTTTTATTTTTTTGTAGGATGCAGAACCTCGTAAAGTACAGTCTCCTGCGACGACGGCCGATGGTGGACCCACATTCCATACAAGTCGACCTCATCATACGGAGAAACAAGAAGACAAGAAACAAATAGCTCCTGCGCCGTCAAGGCCACCTGTCGACTATAGGGAATATAGAGAGAAAAAGGAACGCGAACGTATAGAAAGGGAAAAGACGACGGTTCCGACTACTGTTCCGCAGAGTCATGCATCGGATATCAATAAGCATCATTCGCATCATCATAAACCTGTATCTAGTACAAACGTGCTGAACAAACATCCATTGCCTCTAGGACAGAAGGCACTTCATCACAATCATCACCACAGACCAGAAGTTAAAGTCGGACAGCCGGTACCTCAGAGACATTCTAGTAGTACTCAAGCTAGGGAACCAAATCGTGATCCTAATAGGCAGAGGTTACAAAGAGAGTACAATTCGAGCACTGGTACAAGTAACAGTAGTAATAGTAGTAGTACTCTTCATTCGCATAGTCATACGATGTCGAAAGATCCAAATTTGGATAATTCGCTGACGGATTCCACGACACACAGACCGGACGTCGCAACCCTTCAGGATCCAGTGGCCCATGGAAACATGCAGGAAAAACTTAGTAATAATAATCATAGCGTGCACAGAATAAGCAGCATAGAAAATAAGCATCAGGGTCATGATAAACGAATGTACGACCCGAGGCATAAACCTGTAGAACATAGGAAAGATAACGAACAAAAGCCATACAAATATCCGGACCCAACGAGAGTCGAACGACAGAGGAAGTCCGATACGTTGGAACAGAGATGCGAAGAAGTAAGGAAACTCATAGAAAAACCATTACCTCCACCCAAACCTACACTCGATGTACCATACGCTTCAAATACGCAAAAACCACCTCATCATACTAAATACAATCAATCGGAGAAATTGCAGACAAGTAGCGGTTCGATTTCTACCGATGCAAAGCTCACAACCGCGCAAAGTTCGTTTACGCAAGAGAAGTCACCGACCAGTTCCGGTTCGGCCTCCTTGCTCGCTCAGAAATCGTTGACGTCGAAGACGGTGGCCAGTCAGCACACCGCCCACGGTGTGTCTCAAATTTTAAAGGACACGATTAAGAACGGTAGTTCCCAGTCGTCGAGTTTGTCTTCTTTGAATAATCTTGACGACCCGAAAACTGAAAAGCGACCACGGTACGACGATCCAGACAAATCCGACATGCAACAAAGCGCACTACAAACTCCTCCTAGCAAGCCGAAATCGCTGTTCAGTCCGGAGAAAGTACCAACGCCTCGAGAATCCCACTCGCAAAGGCCTAAATCTAAACAAAAGACGCCACCCTCGGCTGCAAAAGTTCCTAAACAAGAACGCGTACCAGATACGTCGATAGGTTTTAATTTAGTATCACCTTTCGCGAGCCCGCCGGGCTTGCCACAACCAGAAACGCCATCGGTCAAACGATCGGCAAGCGATGTCTCTACAACGTCGCACAAGAGACATCGCGCCGGTAGTACTAGCGATAGTGGACAACAAGCGAAAGCAAAAATGGAGGACACGTCCAGTTTCGAGGCTGTTAAGATGCTTGGTAGGGTACCAGAACTGATACAACCAATTAGAGACAATCCGTCAGCAAACGGTAGGGCGACTCAAATCGCCAACGACATGAAACCTCCCGAACTCATCAAACCGTTCGACGCTGAACCGACGATATCACGTTTTGGTCCAGTGTCCACGCAGCAACAGACCATGTCGAATCAAGGTTTGACCAATGGTATGGACGCAATGTTAGCGGTGAAGCAAGAATCGCAGGAGTTCCAAATTAAAAAGGAATCTTACAAGCCAGACATGCAAATAAAAATGGAACATTCGCAGATGAAAAGCGAATATTTATCGCCAATGAAATCTGCTCAAAGTATAAGTGCTCTGCTTCAGGAACCTTTAGCGCCGTTGCCATCGTTGCTGCAGAACGTGCACCAGTTTAGTCAAATAACGCAGCAACAGATGCACCAGGAACAATACCAGCAGCTGCAACAAGCAACGCAACAACATCAACAACAATCTATATCTCATTCGATGTTACTAACAGATAATCACGGTTTGGTCCAAAATCCGAGCATGTCTTTACCGATAGTCAACGAGCCCGTTATAGCATCTACCGTTGACATCAGCGCGTTTTCCGAACCCGTGCAGACCAGCACCGAGTCAGTGCTTCCCATACCAACGTCGACGACGGTAACACCCGTTCCACCCGCGGAAGAGAAACGATCGGAGCATCGCAAGAGCGAAAAGAAGAAGAAGAAGGAGAAACACAAACACAAAGACAAAGATAAGAGCAAGGAAAAGCACAAGCACAAGCATAAAGACAAAGACAAAGAGAAACACCGCGAGAAGGACAAAGAGAAGGGTGAAGAAACTGTAGCGGCGGTACCCATCAAAATCACCATCCCCAAAGACAAATTAAATCTGAGCACGGAATCGACGGCCAGCACGGGCGGAGCAGCAGCGTCGGCAGAGAAGAACAAATCCCCTCAAAATACCAGCATCAAAATCATCATCCCCAAGGAACGGTTGAAAGGTACCGACAACGTGTCCAGTTCACCGGCTCAGCCTGTGGTTCAGGCACCGTTGAAGATCAAGATCCGCACGGACGGGATCTCGAGGAGTTCAGCGGCCGCTCCGTCGACGACGAGTAGTTCCAGCGTCGTCCCGGAATTCTCGAACGAGAGTCGCAAACGCGAGCGTTCCGATCCGAAGGAGAACCCACTGGCCAATACACCAGCAACGAAGAAGCAATCGCAGGTGTCGTCGGCGGGCTACGGACAGCATCGACCTGGCGAACGGCAGAACGGCAGACACTATAGCTCGGGCAGCAATAACAAGGTACGTGGAGGCGGTAGAGGCGGCCGCCAGTATATCGGGCGTGGTCCACCACCAGCAGGATCGGCGGGCCATTACAATGTTTCCGGCCAGCGGGACGGCTACTATCAACAAGACACCTACAATAGTAACGGTACCCGTAATCCGCATCATCCTCATCCGCCTCCTCCGGCTCGTGGCGATCCAGGCTATTCGAGGGCTGCCCACGTGAACCAGTCTCAAACCGACTCTTATTTCTTCGCGAATTATCCGCCACCCTCGATGTTTCCCGCCGGATACATGTACGACCCGGTCATGTACTACTCGCAGTACCAGCAACAGTACCAAATGTATCCGACGGGCAACGTCATCATGACGTCCGACGGCGCCATCGACACGTCTGTGCCGCCACCGTCCTTACCACCGAACTTGCGACAGAATCAGAACATGATTCCTGTCGCGTCTGCTCGGCAGGAACCCAAGACACCGCCACCGTTGCCGAGCGGACCACCCCCTAGTTCCTCGCCACCGCCACCTCCTCCGCCACCGGAATAACGTTCGTATGGAAATCCTGTCTTGTAGTGGACTTCAAAGGTAGTTTTTCCAAGAAAAGTAGCGATTAGCACAGCTGCAGCCACTTTCTCTGTTATGTTTCTTGTTTGGTAGTTTATTATATCTATTCGTTATCGTTAACGCGTGAAATTTATCTGCAGATTTACTAAGTTTCTGATTGGCGGCTCGAGGAACCGCCGGAGAGTTAACGGGCAACGACGAGCATGGTGTGCGCAGCGGTGAGGCGTGGAACGGAGAGAGCGGAATTGAATGCAGTGTGAGAATTTGGGAAACTCGGAAACTTGGAAATTTCATTGGCAAATTTTCTTGGTTCTCGAGTTGCCAGATTTTTAAGCTTTTCAAATTCGTAAGTGCAGAAATTTGGTAATTCGAAATCTAGAAATCTGGACATTTCGGATTTGCGAATTGTCAAATTTCTAGATTGACTGCCCATCACTGCGCGTCCTTCAACGGTTTTCAAATATTAACGATGACATATAAATTTGCGTGCAATATATTTGTTTTGATGGTTGTCTGAATACTGTGAATTTTTATAGGGTATTGTGGAAGATATTTGGACGGTTGTTTTGTGTCGGAAGAGAGGAAGTGGCTGAAGATTCCCGTAGAAACCGATTTGCGATCTTAAAGGAATATACTTTTCACCCTGTCTGTATCCTTCTCTTCTTCTTCCCTTCCAGTTTGTGAATGGTAGAAGTAGCAGCATGACACCGTACGATCTCTATTATTCCTAGTGTTACAATTATTTACCACTTCGGTCTTTTCACCTTTGTACCTGTAGCGCATCTCTCCTTAGAGTAGTTAATGAGTGTGAGCCTTCGGTTCGAGAACAAATTGCAAGGTCCGTCGCGACCATGTTTGAGGATGAAGTAACTGCATCACGAAGACGACCGTGTCGCGAGATGACGTGCGATTTGTAGGAAGGATAAATGGTGTTTAGATCTTTTCGTTTAATCGAATACCGAAGATTGAACGCACTGCCAGATCGAGGATGAAAAGGATAACGATGTTTTGCGCTTACGGTCAAACGTTGATAGATTTCGATTAACGGAACGCTCAATCTTTCGAAAACGACATACGCGTTAATCGAGATAGAAATTAACTGAAAGATATTCCTTTGCTGGCAAAGGGTTTCGACGAAAAGGTGGTGTGCAGAATGTTGCGTTTATAACGAAATCAATTCCGCGATTTCGAAACGGGTAAATGGCTATAGAAACTTACGAGGTTACTTAAACGAAAAAAAAAAAAAAAACAGACAAAAAAAAATGACAAAACAAAAAAGAACATAAAATGTATCCGTATACGATGAAGCGGCGAGAATGCTCAGAGCATAAATGTAATTATTAATGTGAATTTCAAAAAGTGTACGTATTTGTAAAGGTATATATACAGACACACGATCTTGTTGAAACACATTGTATCATTTTGTCATTGTTTTATACGCGGATATGATTAACGAGATTATTTTCGACTAATCTTTTGCGATTCGGTTAAATGTATCGTTATCTAAAATTGACTTCATTTCGACTGTGCTTAGCATTTAGAATTTCTTGTTCTAGCATCGAAATCTACGAACTTTGTGCTTGAACGTAAATTGGTCTTAGAGCACGTAAATTGTACAGTGAACTGTTACATTGCCACGTAAGAAAACTTACATTTGGAAATTTGTAATAGAAAGGTCATTCTGTATTTACGAATTCGATGCTGCTCTTATGTGGCGATATAACAAATGTATCACAAATAATCTGAGGAAACGCAAAGGGTTATTTCCGCAATAATCTCAAATCAAAAATTGCATTATAGTAATTAAACATTTTCGCAATAACGAGAAGGTATTGCCACGATCGCAACGTCGAGTTGCTCTTTCCTAATCGTTAGTATCGTGAAATATTAAATAGTATAACTTACTATGAAATCTCGTTGTTAGAATACTGACTCATTCATTCATTTCAGTTACAGTCATTCATAGTCATTGAAAAAAAGATCCACGTAGAATCAACTAGTATACCTGTTTTCTCATTTTTACAATTTCGAGTACCTGTATGTGAACGTGTGAACAATTCTTTATTTCGCAAACTATAAGATTACGACTGATCGAGTGTTACCCGATAAGAAAAGAACGGAATAATCAATTTCGATTTCTGAACGATTCGATGAGTACATCGATCCATCTTTTCGGTGCAATTAAGTCAGGAACGAATTATTCGACGATTTTTCTTACATTGTACGAATGCTTCGAGTTTACATTATCGAGCCTCTTTAAGTGTACGTAGTTCGTTTTTTTTATATTTATTTGAATTATATCGTGACGCGTATAGTTTCCTTTCTTTTCTCCTGTAATTTTTATCGCTTTATTCACGTCATTGACAATATATATATACATATATATATGTATGTACAACAAAGTAAAAATAATCATTGCATATAGAATGGATATTATCTCAGGAACGTGTTGAAACAAAAAAAAAAGTAAGCGAGAGAAATAGCGTGATTAATATATTAAAAAAAATATATGAACTATTAAGATTGCGTTTATATTTTACACATAGACACGCCGTTCTGTAAAAAAGCGTGTGTTAAATGTGATTTGCCATTGTGACGGACAAGAATTATATTCGATCGTGCCGCTATTAGCGCATCGATGTCATTGTTTGTTATTGTTATAGTTATATTGTCACAATTAGTACTATAGTATTTTCAACTTATAGACATTTACATGTGTACTGTGTGATTGCTATGATCGTTGTCTAATTTTTACGATTTCTCTTCGGTGCAAAATTCTCTTAAGAGTTTCCATTTTTTTTCAACGATGATTTATTTACAAAAGAAAAGGACACTCGACTGAGCACAGAAATTTGCACGGAAGAGATCACTTTTCGAAGGCATGTTATACTTTTGGATTTGGTGCAGATGAGCCATTTTTGTTACTGCAATTTTTCATCGATGGTGATCTATATTTTGAAATATTTCTTTGATAAGCAGTTTAATTTGCAAATTAAATTGTACTAAATAGTTGACATTTGTCCACATGTCAGTAGATGTACATTACTGAAAAGTTTGGCTACATATTAGTACATATAGTCAATCTTTGTTTTGAAATGAATTTCATTGTATTATAATGGATTTTAGATTTGTCTTTACATAACAAATATTAGGTAATAACTAATTTGGTTTTCTTTCTCTGAGGTTTTGATGGGTTAAATGTATCCCTTATCTAATTGTGATATTGTATAAAATTGCAACGATAAAAGTCACTCGTCTGCACTGAATCTTATTGTTAGAAACAATCGTGGGCCATTCGTAGAATTTTTGTACGGACAAAGTGTGACGTGGCACGTGTCGAATTGGTCCACAGCACCAGTGGCGGATTTTTTCAATGGTAGAATTAAAAGAAATATTAAAATTTTATTTAATATCTTACCTATGAACCGGCAATACTAATTTTAATTTTAGTAATTTGAAGAGAAATTTTCGTATAACATAGAGTTAAAATTATGTTCGAGTTTAATCTATAAACGTATGTAGTCCCAAATTGTTTATTTCGAGATAACAATTTTTATTAAAATTGTAAAAGTGCCCGAAGGTAAAATCCGTCACTGTACACCGAATTATTTGCTCTACCTGTAAAGCAGTACGATACATTCGAAAATTGATTCAAGCAAACATTCAGGAAGAATGTTCTCTTACATTAAGAACCATGCAATTTAGCCTTTGTACGCAGGACACGTATTTTCGTTTATTCTTCCTGGATAAGTTTCGAGCACCGAATGGAGAACCGAAGAACCTCCGTTTTTGGCCTTAACCGAACCACCATTCCGAAACGCGTGCTGCAAATGTGTAGAAGTCGTAGGATCTGTGTGCGTTGTGATTTCGAAAAAAAGAACAAAAAACCGAAAGAAAAGAACCTACAAGAAATGCAAAAAAAAAGGGATCGGCCTAGTTAAGAACTGTGCAATTGTGCAAGTCGTACGAAGACAAAATAATTGCTAAGGTAAATTAATGTAGGTTTTGTACTCTCCGACAGTGAGAAATTAAAAGAGAGTTTTATATATATACATAAAAAATATTATATATATATACACATACATGATAGTGATAAAAATAACGAGGCCACGCATGTGAACAGCGATTGAGTGATATGGACAAATTAACCGTATTGTTCGATTATAAAGGAGGAACACCAGATGTGTAAAAACAATTGCGAACACTGCATCAATACTGTACACAATGTATATCAACCACTTGTCGCGTACGTTATCTGCCTTCTTTATGATAAACACCTGCGTTTAACCGATGTAAACATATTTGCTCCAAGTTCCGATAACTATGTGGACCAACTCTTGGTATCGTCATTGTAATTAGCGTCGTTCATTCATTTCAGGTTTCATTTACTTTCATTGAATAACACTGGAGTTTCTGGTGATACAGAAATCACGTGCGGAATTGTACATTTGCGTGATCAGAAATTTGTATTAATATGTTTGCTGCCGTGGTGGAAATAGGTTTATCTTGTAAGACACAGAATATGGTAGACTCTTGTTATATCGTGCGTTATACTACTACTTTTTATGTTACTACGCCTTGTATTATCACACGTTGTGGTAATTACGCTTTGTATTACTATGTATTGTTCTACCAAGTGTTGTAGTACCACGTTGTATCAATTACGCTTTGTATTACCACGTATTGTACTACCAAGCGTTGTACTACCACGTGTTTTACTACTACACTTTGTATTACCACGTATTGTACTACCAAGCGTACTACCACGCGTTTCACCTACGTTTTGTCAAAACCAGGTGTTGATAAAATTCGCATTCTATCGCCAGTATAACAAGAGTCTACTATATAAATTCCAATCTTGAGCAATTCCAAGGCAGTGACGTGTTAATGAAAATATTCTTAAAGATTAATTTACCGAATAAACGAAGGTGTTTAATATTAAAATGATCGTATGCGTTATCGTACGCGTCAGGTGTTCGATGAAGAAAAGAAATAAGCATCAGCAAATAAACGTTCTGTGGAAACGAAAAGTACCTTAGTGATTATTTTGTCTCTTTTCTTAACACACACCATAAATGCGTGCGTACATACGTGTATATAGAAATATACGCGTGTGTGCGTGCGCTTATATATTTAGATATATATATATAATATCGCACACCATACTCGCCGCATCTTTTTTGTGTACTAACATTATATTATCACAGCTATCAGTATGTAATACGATTATTATCTCATTGTGTAAAAGTCATCATTTGGTATGCATCATATACACATGTGGATGATTAGTTTCAAAGTCTACGGGCAAATTAAGGCACGTGTTATAATTTACTCGCTTGGTGGAGGGTATTGTGAATCGACGTTTATTGTTGTTATCGTTTGTTGATTGTCACGAATGTATTGTGTGAAATTTGCATGGGCATGCGCGCGTTAGCAGAGCTTCTCTTTTCTTGTAATATGCATGGCGTTTATTTGCGTTTCATTCAATTTTTCTTTCATATGCAACAGCCTCTTGTTCAACCCTTTCAACCCGACATTCATTAACTTATTAAATTCCTTCGAGGCTCATTGTACGAGTAACATTCTACTAGCAAATTTATATTTATGACAATTTTTTTGGAACAAAATTTGTATCGATCAAATCTTCGGGTTTGAAGGGTTGTTAATTGCCATCGGAGTCATTGATACGATACGTTGACATCTAATTTGCAAACGAAACGTATTTCAAATCACAAAAAACGACAAAATTTTTGTCTACTCGGGGGTAATTACAGATAACGAAGCAGTTAAGGCATTCTTCAAACACGATTTTCTTTTTTTATTGCATTCATTCATGCCTCGTTTTGTTAATACTTTGATTGCCATAGACACAGGAAATTTATTTTTAATACAACTGTATTTTCATTCGTAATATTACTTGTTTGAGAAGTCGAGGTGTTAATGCAGTTCACGTTCATTGATAACGATAAGTACTGATAGCATTTACTCATTCATTACGTAAGAAACTCGTATTACGATCATTTAAATAAATTTTCTCTTACAACGCAAGAAACAGAGGCAATTGCAGCATTTAATAATAAAGAAATTCTGACAGGACGATCAGACATCAAATCTTTTTTTTTTTAGTAAGATTTTAAGAAATCGAGTATCACAGCTATGCTTATATTTTCAGGAGAAACACTCGTCTAGCCACCACAAAAGTTCCAGCAAATTGTCACAGAGTCAGCAGTCTCACACCTCGTAGTATCCGGACGTTGGTAGAAGAGGATATTGGTAAAAAAAAAAAAACACACAGGAAAACAAAAAGAAGAAGCCCTCCGAAGTGACCTGATGCCCACCTCGAAGAAGAGGAATTTTCATCCCGTTTCGTTTCTTCGCTTATCGATGCACACAGGACGCGTTGGAATTGTGCGGCTTTCATCGTCGTCCTCGTTTCTCATCCTAGATGATCAAGAGGAAATCTTCTCTATATATATATATCACGACGAGGGAAAGTTCTAGCGATTTTTTGTCGTTCACCGTGCACACACACGTACACACACGGCTGTATCGAAGATCGATTCAGGAAGACGCGAAGCTTGCTGACCGCCTTTTACGTTGGCCAAAGTTTTAACGTAATTCAACAAGAGCGATTAGAATGCTTTCGAGTAGAACGCGAGTACAGAAAAACAGACGGAAATAATGTTCTTACTCAGGTCAAATTAGGTACACGGTTAGTTAAGAAAGAAAATTTCACTTCGTCCCGGGTCATTGGATTACGTGACTGATTTTCGTTAGATCTACAATGTACGTTAGGCTGCAACCTGTGTAGGCTTCTTAGAGTTATCTATCAATATTTTTAACGGGGAAGAAAATGGGTTGAGGGATCTACAACAAATTCTCAAGTTTCTAAATTCTCAGATTTCTCCCAAATATTTCTAATTCTCGAGTTCATCAAGGGAGCAAGTACCTAAGAAAATGAAAAATAATCTACAGTTGACTCCTCGCACCCCCTTAACTGAAAGAAGCCTACGTTGCACATAACAGTACATTATTCATACATTTGTAAGATACGAGACGAATTCTTTTCTCTCACAGAGATGCGAATACTTGAAAGAATACGTTTCATATCAACGTAGTCCTCAGGATCTTCCAAAGTTCTGGTTTTACGAGACGCCATGTTATGTTCTCGAAATTGTCTCCGATTTTATAAACGTTGAAAGTATACTTCGCGGTTGTAACGCGAGGTGAACTTGATTTTATCTAGAGGGCTACAGATATTTTCTTCTTTCTATTGTTCCGTTCAACTGCCACGTTCTATTTTTTACGGAAGCCGCGAATTTTGCGGCTACATTAAGTTGATCATCGACTGATTCGTTAGATAGGGACGATCCCAAGCAAATCGGGGAGCCGAATATCATAATGTAGCGTTTAGGCGAGTTTTTCTTTACACGTTCAGTGAATTAGAAGTACTTTGTACAATGTTCTTTACCGATAGAACGAGATCGTCTCTTTTTTGTCGTTCTCCATTTTTAACAAGCCGTTTGCTGTTTACATTCATCATGCATTTAAAGAAATTTTGATTTAGCGTAGTGTATTTGCAAGAATGTTCGTGAAAGCCCGGTTCTTTAAATGAGTTTAGGTTTAAATTGTAAAGAATAAGTGTAAACATAGTGGAGAATATTAACCGTGGTCAGTCATTTTTTATGATAAATAAGAAAGAATGTAAATTAGATAGTTCTATTTTATGTTACTTCTTATTATTACATGGGACGTAATGAAATATGAGTCGTAAAACGTTGCATTTTATGTAATATGTCTACAGATCTTGAAATTTTACTTAAAGTTGCCGGGCAGTAATATTCTTCACTTTGTTTATAACAATTATTCGTCTCATTGAAGAAACCAGGGGAAACTTCTTGTTAGATGCAAAAATTTCTGATCCGTTACAATCGATGTACATAAATATCTTCGTAATTGTTGACCACGAAAGTAGCGTTACCTAGCTAGTTTGATTCAAGACTCGATTTCCTCCAGAATTGTCACTAACCAACGAATCGTTCGAAAACAATGCACACCGAAAGAAAAACTTGGTCCATTGTCCAATGATATATTTATTCGTGCCGTTTTTGTTATGTAAATAGCCGAAGACCGCATAATATAGTACGTAACCGAAACTATATTATCCGCCACTTTAGCATTAAAGGACTATAGGTAAATAATTAATAATATTATCGTCAGACTGTAAATAAAATTATTTTGTATGCCAAAATAAACCAAATGAAATGACTCGACATTGCACACGTACACACACACGTACACACACACTCGGACACAAACGTTCACGCCACACGTAATGATTTATCTATTATAGAGAACAAAATGGAAAATACAAAAAACACGATGGTACAAGTTGTCGCGATACTCGGCGGCAATGAAATGACGAGACTACTACGTTATTGTATTTTAAAAATATTGTCTTCTCCGAAGTACCACGAGACTTGCGCATATATTTAGCGAACGCAAGTTTAAATACTCGATTCTATCCTCCACATAGTAGGTATTATTTTTTAAGAGGAAAAATACCGCAATCGCGAACGGCCGTGCGTACTGTATCGACGAAATAAACAAAAAATGTTATCACCGGTTTTCACGCATGTTTCGTACCGAGCAGTTCGTTGTATTGTTCAAAAAAGTAAAGAAAGAAAGAACGCCAACGACGTAAACGTGCTCTCGTTACATAATTATTAACATTAACATTTAATATCGATAACATTGAATAACGATAATTCTAAATAACATCAATGATACTGGTATTAAGAACGCAGAGGAGAAATCTTTGGTGAACTTTCGAAAAATTCACGCAATTAGCTCCGTCGTTCTTTCTGTCTGTGCATATCGTGGTTGCGCACCAAGTTCGAAGTGCACGAGGAAATTGTATTTATTGATTAACGATAAGCCGATCGAATTGTAACTTTAGAGAATCGTGAATTGTCAAATGCCTTTTGCGACGCGTTCAACGAAGGAAAAGACAAACGGTGTGTTAGCAATAAATGTTCCGAAGCTTTCTCGGCGCGATAAAATACCCGTCACGCTCGTCGTTCGTCGAACGATATTGCAAGGAATATTTTTTATTCTTATTACGATAGCTGGATAGATCGACGAGCCTATTTTATCACGCTGACTACATGTATTTTCGTATTGTCCCGTAGCCGAGAGCCATCGAAACAAATATGCGTATTCGGGGATTGTAACTTGTGGAATTGTAAATCAGATCTTTTGTAATACTTTCACTCTCGCGTCAGCAAATTTCTAAATCACTTCCTCGAATTCACGAATCTTCGTGTTTACAAATTTGCAAAATCAGAAGAAAATTTTACGATCCCACAACCCCTTAAATCTCGTAAACGAGGTTTCGAGCATTTCTTATTCAAATAAGTTTCCCTCCGAGCTTTCAGGTTCTCTAGTTTTCTTTCCATTGTTCTCTTGGCTGTGTGGTACAAACGACGTTTATTGCTAATTGTTTTCGAATAATGTGTGTATCTGTAACACGACTGTTACATTGTTCACCAATCCAGCGACACGGAGAGAAAGTGTAAGAGTGAATTATTAAAAAAGAATAATAGAATCGAAACGGCGACATGTTCAGTCGCCGAACGTTGTTTCGAAGATCGGAACGGATTGGCTTGGAAAAAAGTTGTTATAGTAATATTTAGAAAAAGAGAAACGAAAACGAGAGAGAGAGCCGTTTCCGTTTCCTTCTTCGCGAAACGACGAGAAATTAAATAAAAAAATGCACACGAATTCGATCGAGATAGTCGGGGATTTTTTCTTTTTTTTTTTTCTTTCTCTCTTAAGAATGAGAGCTAAGGAATCGTGTCCGCGATGTAAATAAATTTATTCTTAAGGACTTAAACAGAAACGACGATTCGTGGAGAGTGTATACTTATTATTATTATCGTTTGCAAGTCGTGCATTTGTATTTCACGCGCATGCCATCGAGTCTGCGTATCGTGGATACACGCTCTATCCCGGAAGTCTTCAATCCTGCGAAAGGGCTCCTGAAAATCTATCGTTTTATCGAATTTTTCATAACATGTACGCTCGAAGTTCTGGCAATTAATTCAGTTTGAAACTGACCACTTCTCGACGCCGTTTCAAATTTGATACGATTCTTTTATCTACCGGAAGTAGATCTCATTTTACGATGCGTCGATGTTTCTTCCAATTACCGAGTGCAATTGTTAATTTTACGAGGGACGTACTTTCAATTGTAGGCGTTTCATTTTTTAGATGAACAAAATCGAATTTTTTTTTCAACTTTCACGATTGATGATTTTTGGGACTCGAGCTGAGCTTGCCTAGTTTCAGGCGGCGTTTAAAAAAAAAGTTATCCTCAATAAAGAGAGAAGCAAAAGAATGACTAAAAGAAACATTCACGAGTTTACTTCATCACGAGAAACTTCCTAAATCCTCGCGTGTTAATTCCTGTTTTATCAATCTTTAACATTCGTGCTTTTGCAAAAGAAATTGTTTATTCAAAATTTAGAAATAAAAATATACTGCGCGTATCGCAGATAATGTCTATATTTATTGACAGAATATTTAAAAAAAGAAATTGCTCTTCTTCGAAATTCAAATGTGCGCATGCGCAGTTCCGAAAGTTTATAAACGTACGTCGACGTTTCGGAGTAACACTTCTGAGAAGATACGCATGACACGAGAAAGCCGACTTGTAGAGTGTTACAGCTACGTAATAGTCATCCTCGATTAGATAAACGAAGAATTAAATCATACTTGCAAGACGTTGCAAGAAATTTTTGCCAAATCATTTCAGAACTGATACTTACAAATTTAATCACTTTACTGTTAAGGTCTAATTGAAAATCACTTGCACAATCGGGTGAGGCTTTATCACAACTTGTCGATAATTATTATTATAACTCAAATATAGAAGCATACCTTTCAGTGTATATTTGTCTCTCCGTACCATTTACTTAAATAATATAACAAGAACTGATCTTGGTCAGTAGAGTACTTGTAGTTCAAATGAATTATAGCATAACTTAGAAATACTTATTTTATTTCAGTTGATTTTAGACATGAATTACTCTAAAAGTTTTCGTCCCATTTTGTCTTGCTTAAGTGAATGCAATTTTGAACCTTTTAAGAGGGCCTCATTGATTAAAAATGTATACAGAGATCATCATTACTCGTAAGTAGTATTTCTACATTATTTTGTGGATGTAATAATTATATTGTTTATGTTAATGAGTCAACATTGCAGGTGTAAAGTATTAGTAGTTGGAGGTGGAACTGGAGGTTGCAGTATGGCTGCAAAATTTGCGAATACGTTCAAAGATCCAAACAAAGTTATCATAGTGGAACCAAGCCAGGTAAGAAGTTGTTTATTATTATAATTAAAATTTCTATTTTAATAGCACTAGTATTGTAGGTACACTATTATCAACCTATGTTCACATTGATTGGTGGTGGTATAAGGACTTTTGACGCTTCAAAAAAACCAATGAAAGATGTTTTACCGAAAGATGCTACATGGTTGCAAGAAAATGTAATGAGCTTTGAACCTGAACAGAATCAAGTGACAATGAGTAATGGAGATACTGTCCAATATGAAATCATGATTGTTGCAGTGGGTTTGCAATTACATTGGGAAAAAGTGAGGTTGGACAAAATTTTTATATCTGTTACTAATGTATAGGTATCAATAGTCTTTTATGTTTATTTTAGATACCAGGTTTAGTAAAGAGTCTTCAAGATGGTTTGTCACAAGTTTGTTCTATTTATGGTGCTGACACTGTTCCAAATGTGTACTCAAAGATTTCAAGAGTTACAGAAGGTAATGCAATATTTACCTTCCCAAACAGTCCAGTTAAATGTCCTGGAGCACCACAAAAAATTTTGTATATTGCAGAAGAGTATTTCCGTAAGGTATATCTCTTTTGTACTCATATTTTTATCATGAATTTTATTCAATGTACTAACTGTAACTTTTTATACAGAAAAAAGTACGTGGTAATGTAAAGGTCGTGTATAATACAGCTTTACCAGTAATATTTGGTGTCAAGAAATATGCTGATAGACTTTGGGGTGTTTGTAAAGGAAGGGACATTAATGTAAATCTTCAGTCGAATCTAATTGAAATAGATCCAGCTAAACAGGAAGCTGTATTTCAAAAATTAGATGGTTCAAATGAAACTTTCGTCGAAAAGGTTTTAACGTGTAACATACATGTCGGGTGCAATGTAGACTTTCCTTTGGTCGAGGGAAAGGAACCTTCTATCATTTGTTTTCGGAAAATGTCTTGAATTTATAAATTTGACCTAGAGTTACGTCGGCGTTGTACCCAAGAATACACATGCATACATATATTACATATAAGATTTTAATTTGTAATAATTTTTCTCTAGTTCTCGTTACTTCACGTATGTCCCCCCATGGGTGCACCTGATATTCTGAAAAAACATCCGTCATTAACAAATGAAGCAGGATTCTTGTCCGTCGATTCTAAAACCCTGAGACATACGAAATACGCAAATATATATGGAATTGGAGATTGCACTAGCACTCCAAATTCCAAAACTATGGCAGCTATAGGTATGATACAAATGCATTGTTATTATGAGAACAAATTTTTATTGAATTATATTTTCAGCGGCTCAAGGGAAAGTATTGTACAAAAATATTATGGATGATTTGGCTGGTAAACCAATGACTATGGCTTATAATGGTTACTCTTCTTGTCCTTTGGTTACTGGATACAATAAATGTATTTTAGCTGAATTTGATTACAATTTACAACCACTAGAGACGTTCCCTGTTGATCAAGGTCGAGAATATTATTTCACGTTTGTACTCAAAACATATGCGTTTCCCATATTATATTGGAATTTAATGTTGAAGTAAGATTACCATAATTATAATCAAGTTACGACTTTATAAAAGAAGTGTGATATATGATATATGTATTTTCAATTTACAGGGGTCATTGGGATGGACCTGAATTTTTCCGTAAATATTCAGAACTAATAAAAGGCAAACAAAATTCCAAATCAGCGAAAAATTAAATTTATTTGTAGTTACATAGTATTAAGTATTGTATTTAATACATTTATGCTGAATGCATATAATTTTAATATATTCATATGAAATATTATTAAATTTTAGTATATTTTTTCAAGTATATATACATTATTTATAATATAATTTAATTTAATAAATGTTATAAATAATGAATTGATACGTTTCTATATCCCCGAGACTGCTGTATAAGATATTTCTGAAAGGTATTTAGAAGTATTGCATTATGATACAATTAGTAAATTTGAATTTACAAATTCTACGATTGTAGTATCGATTTATCGAATTAATTGATTCTCGTAAAGATCTTAACTCGAATCGCGTAGTCCTTTGATCTTGACGCGTCAAGTTTGACGTAAACATGGATGGTCAGCTATTGGTAGGTTTTTTAAATAGTCGTCATACGTTTTTTTATTCAGATTTCTCAGTAAAGTACACCTCTTAATAATATATTCTTGATGTAAGTATTGTTTCGTGCAATCGTAATCATGAATCGTGGTGGATCATCGAAACTCGCGCAACATAACCTTTCTCCGATGCATCAAAGCGACCAGGAACGCGATTTTCAACAACGCGTATGATTTCAATTGATTTTAAGTTTGTTTTCCATATTTGTTTCCATTTACTATCAGTTTGTCAAACAATAATTGGTTGAGTGCTTCCTAACCTATCGAAATTCAATGTGGCATGCGTATTATTAAAAACTTCGTTTGATTATTACATGGGTGCATATATGGAAAAGAAATTTTAACGAGCTTCGTGTTGATATGAATGATATGTAATTGTAGGAACCAACGTTGTACACGGTTAAAGGAATGGCCATTCTGGATAATGATGGCAACAGGATACTAGCCAAATATTATGACAAAAACATATTTCCAACGTCAAAGGAGCAGAAAGCGTTTGAGAAAAATCTCTTCAATAAAACGCACAGAGCAAATGCAGAAATTGTTATGTTGGATGGTTTAACATGCGTTTACAGGAGTAACGTAGATTTATTCTTTTATGTGATGGGAAGCTCCAATGAAAATGAAGTATTTATAGTTTATGGATTTTCAATTACATTGGTGTCAAGTAATATTTTTCTACTTAAAAGAATCATGTTTTTGTTTTAGCTTATCCTACTGAGTGTTTTAAATTGTTTATACGATTCAGTAAGTCAAATTTTGAGGAAGAATGTTGAAAAAAGAGCTGTTCTGGATAGCTTGGATATAGTCATGCTGGCAATGGATGAGATCTGTGATGGAGGGTAAATATAAAAAACTAAATAAATTGATTCAATAGTAATACAGAAATTTATAATGGTATAATGTTCCTTAGAATTATTCTTGATGCTGATGCTTCAAGTGTTGTCCAGAGAGTAGCATTGAGGACAGATGATATTCCACTTGGAGAGCAGACAGTTGCACAGGTAATGTTCAATATTAGACATAACATGTTTAATTAATTGAATGGCATAACAAAGTTATGTCCATTTATCACATAGAAACCTTTTCGATTTTTTTATTTTGTGTTCATGCATCATTCTACATTCTTCGCACAGTCTCTGATTGTAAGTTTTTATGATTTAGAAGGCTGAATTAACGAATTCATTAAACCAAATCAATTGTGTTACGAAATTTTATTTTTGTTCTAGGTACTGCAATCTGCAAAGGAACAACTCAAATGGTCCTTGCTAAAATAAATTTATACAGTAAAATTGTATTAAGTATATGTGTATGTATGAAATCAAATATTTAAAAATATAAAAATAACAAATTTCATACTCCACTGTGTAAATTTTATGCATTTACAAATACATGATTTTAATTGTTTAGTGGTATAGTTAGTCTTTGTACATATCTATGCTATTACAATATTAAATCATTTTATATTTATTTTGCAGAATAAATAAACCTTTGTTAATAATTTCTAACATTTGTTTGTAAAATTTATAATAGCTATATATTGTTAAAGTTCAGTATTATGTACCACAATCACTGCATTTCTACTTAGTATTTTAAATATCTGCAAATGTACTGCAATTGTTTAAAAAAACTGTATAATACATAAACAGAAATATATTGTACAATTGTTATTTTAAAATTGAATAAAAATTAATTTTTCATTGAACTGCTTTCTTAATATTCATTCTAAGTATACTTCATCCCTGTAATAATAGTACAAGTAAAAAGGACTGTCGTATACGATCGCACACATGTAAGTATAGTAGTGTGAGTGTATAGGTGTGTGCCACCTACTAGACTACCTCCTCGCACATCATGTGCTCCTGATACTTGATTTTAGTTTTGGTCCAATTCAGACAAATGAAAATGGCGGCGACACCTATGATCGAGACATCGAAGCCCATTAACTTCGAAATATTATTTATCATTAAAATTATGTTTCTTAGCACGGAATCAGCTTTAATATCATTAAATATACCTGAGAATTGAATAAAAGTTCAAATATTAAATATAATATAGGAAATATTGTTCGGAAATATGGTCAGTACATGGTTACCTAAAATTACTTAAAATAATATATAGCAGGTATTTTTTATTAACTTTTGCAATTTATTTTGATAATTTAAGCTTCATATTATGTAATAAAATTATTTTCGTTCATGAAATTTGCTTCTGTCAGTGAATAAATATATATTTATTTTTGGCGGGAACAGGGGTATCCATGAGGAGGTGGCATACCTCCTCGCATATCATGTGCTCCTGATACCCGATTTTAGTTTTGGCCCAACTCAGCCAAATGCAAATGGCGGCGACATCTATGATCGAGACAGGGAACCAGCATCAATTTTTAAATATTTAATTACCAATTAATTATGTATGTTTTCAGTACGGAATTAGCTTTGATATTAATAAATACTAGTGTAAAAATAATAAAATTTAAATATTAAGTGTTATTTAAGATATTTTGTGCAGAGATACCTACACATTCCATAGTCGATATAGGGGTAATTAAAATTGTTTAAAATAATATATAAAGGAACTTTTCATGAACTTTTGCGATTTAATTTGATAGTCTGGACTTCGTACTATATAACAAAATTATTTTCGTTCATGAAATTCGCTTTTATTAATGAATATATACACATTAAATTTTGGCGGGAACAGGGGTATCTCTGAGGAGGTGGCATACCTCCTCGCATATCATGTGCTCCTGATACCAGATTTTAGTTTTGGCCCAACTCAGCCAAATGCATATGGCGGCGACATCTATGATCGAGACAGCGAACCAGCATCAATTTCGAAATATTAATTATCAATTAATTATGTATGTTTTCAGCATGGAATTAGCTTTAATGTTAATAAATATGAATGGAAATTATACTAAAATTTAATTATTAAAATCCAGGTTAAGAAATATTGTGCAAAAGTATTTGCGTGTAGGGTAGTCGCTAATTAATTAAAATAATAATTACCAGAAGTTATCTTATTTATTTTTTTATTGAATTTAATAGTTTAAACATAAAAGTACACAATAACATTATTTTCGTTTATAAAATTTGTTTGTATCGATAAATTTTTGTAAAAGAAAAGTGCAAGCTCTGTTGGTATATAGATTTGGGTAGTCGACCTCCTCGCTTATCCTGTGCTCCTGTTACAAACTGGTGATTTTGGTCAAGAAAAGTGAGTAAGTGACGACCGAGCCGAAAACGACATCTGTTACATTTCTCACGCAGAAAATTGAAATAAATTCAGAACTGCAAACACTTCTTCCTTACCTCTTGACAAATATAAAGGAAACACAGAGTTGATTAAAAAAAAAATGATAATTCTCTAATTCGCAGCACAATTGTTGTTAAAGCATGAAATTTTCGTCTAAAACTTACAGGAACGAGTCTAGTGTTAACTCTTTCAATGAAAAAGGATTGCGATAGTACTTTTTTTAATCTCAAGGGAAATCTGAGGTCGCACCAAAGGAAGGGGAGGTTAAGGGTGGATAGATAACGCTAGGTAGGAAACGGAGGACAGTGGTCGCTTATTTGAAGTCAGGTGACAAGCACGTAGACCGATTCGATTGTGTCCGTTGGTTACTCTTTCATTGGGTTCCTCCGCGCTGGGAATTTTAGATTTGATTACAAAACGTGTCGTAGCACCCTCCTACCACCGGCATCGTCTCCTCCACCTCCTCTACAATCGTGCTTTTGCCCTTGCAGCTAGTGATGGGACTAACATTCCCACCTATCACTATTCCTATACAAATAAAGATATACAAATATTAAAAAAGAACTCCTTAATTATGCTTCCTTATTCTAAATTTATTATCTAATTCCTAAATTACAATTCATACGCATTCAGCTGTGGTACTATTCATCTATGTGTAAAGTAACAGAATTTAGAAAGCATCAGATTATTAGTTGATACTTTATAATGAATGCCTTTGGAGAGTTGTAAATTTTGAAAGTCTCAAATATAGAACAAAAACTAGGTTTCACAAGAACGCTTTAAGTTTTAAATACAAACTATAAGAACGAAATAAAAACGCTTTGAATTTAGTACGTATGAAGTTTAGAATGTAGAATGAAATTTGATGAAAAATATATATGGGATTGAAATTGGAAATGAAATGGAACCATCGAATCGGTTCCATCACTACTTTTCAGTCCAGTCCACCACCCCTTTCTGGCTGCACCGATGAAAAACTCTTGTTGCTCGATCGCGACGGAATTATTGGCCGACCGTGCTTATTTATGGCGTTCATTTTCCTGGAGATTGCAAGAGAGGACGGTCCTGGTCTCTCTCGTTCTGGTTCGATTTTTTTGCGGGTGCACGTCAATGCGCGATTTATGGTATGTCAGCTGAGAGGTGAACAGGACGTTGATAACGACGACATTTTGACGTGGAGTATCGTCGTGTGCCGGTCTCACGATTAAATTAATTCCTCGACCTTTGAATTTGTTGATAACATTCGCAGAAAGTTTCTTCAATTTCCAGAAACTAAATTATGACATTTGCCGTGTCTATTCCTTCTGAAACAATATAATATATTAAAAACTGCACCTTTACTTATTTATTATTAATTGCATTGTACTTACTTGTGTCTGTGAAAATCAATGCTGATATAAAAGCAATCCTTGCATTATATAATATTTACTGTTCCAGATTCGATGTTTGAAATTTGATATTCACAGTTTAATATTTCCATGGTTAATATTGATATTCGATGCTTTTAGTCGTATTCATCTGAAACAGATTAAAATTAATTGTGTTAATAAATCATGTGCTACAAAATCAAGTACAAGTAAAAAATAATATATGTGTGCAGATGGGTCCAAAAAACAAATTTTGAGAATTGTGATAATACATTGAAGATCATGGGGCAACATGAAAACGATTAATCATGTCTGTGTCGCATCAGATGAACACTGCATTATACATGATCATTGCTTTAAACGGGATTAGTATGACATTTGGGAGATTTACTGACATATGCTACCATCTAATATTCTGCTGCACAACAGTACAACTGTACAAAATTGTAACATATTGTTAGGCAACGATTCATATGCAATTAATTAATATCATGTAACATACATAAAACTTAAAATCAAAATAATAATTGAAAAGTATACAGTTTTAATTAATATTAGATGTTACTGCATTGACAAATTGATAGATATAAACTGTTCACAAGGGATCAGGTCATTGTAACATCACACCCTTTACATATGGCAATGATCCTGTTTATTATTTTGTGGGGATCCGTCGCACTCGTCAAAAGAGTAATCCATACCTGCTGTCACGCACCGAACAAGGGGACAAAAGGGTTGAGCCTTGTTAATGAAATTAATCGACCATAAAATCGTTCGGCTTATAAACTTTGCGTGGCGAGTGGAGACCTGCAAGAATCACAAGTGTTATTATTTTCAAGAATAAAAGAAGCATAAAAGAATTACAGTTCATTACTAATATATCTAAAAGATCTGTAAACCCATAATTATTTTTTAAACTAATTATTCTCTGCAGTTTATACTTATTGGCTTAGCCTAATTCGTTGTTAGTTAAATACTTACTATAAAATAATTAGATCAGACGATTATTCGTTGTCAAAGCTTGTGTTACAAGAGCGGATAAAGCATCGCTGAGGATCCCTGCAATAAAACGATAGGGTGTATAAGTCAGAACAAAAGGGATTACGTTGTCGAGGAGGCAAGTGGATCCATGAAGGGATTACCAGGCAAATATTTATGTAGCCAGTCCCCATGGGACGGTGGATCATCAAATTCCAATGACAAAACGGACACAGCCACCGCTGGTGACAACAGCCCTCCGAAACAGGGGGTTAAATCCACATATGCTGCGCCATTCGTTTCAGCAATTCTATACCGGGCTGGAATTTCGAATTACCCAGTATGAACCATAGGTGACGAGAACGGCATTGCACTGTAAGTGAAACGCAATTAAAATCGATCGAAATCATCGTCTATCTGCGGAATTAATCATTCTACCAGAGCTCCCAACATTTTCTCGTTTCGAAACTACGAGTGGGAAGCTTTGAAATACATGGTGATTTAAACAACGGCAGAGAGAACGATTTTCAAATAGCGCTTTTATTTTTTGAAGAATGGTTTGGTTACTGAATTGATTACTGTATCGCTACGCGTTGTATTATCGTGCATTATAGCACTTTGCGTTGTGTTATCGCGCAATAAATCACCATGCATTGAATTATTACACGTTAGATCGTTATACATTTAAACGCTATAAGAATTCTTAATCGTCATTAGCAATAAGTTAATTTGTAAACCTCGTTAACACTGAAGGCATTCTTATTTTAAATTATATAATTTAAGATCTAATCTGATCAATTTAAAAATAAACGTGCCTACATTGATACGTTTAGTGTTAACTACATTTGTGAACGCAATTTTCTGCCCAATCCAACGGGGATTATTTTCGCCGTATTAGGAAAAATCGAAGGGTGTCAGGATATAGATTTGATTGTGATGGATGATGATAATTCCTCCGTGTTCATGCGATGCTATAGGATGAAGGCACCGTTCAGCCCACATCATTAGTTGTTGAAAGAGAGGATAAAAGAGTCATCTCGCAGGACCATCAATTTTCCAGACATGTACAGCTGAATCGCACTTTTTCACCCTGAAAGAAATATAATTTAGAATATTCAAAATAACATTCGCATCACTAAACATGTTTATGGAACCTTGAGTACAAATGTCCTCTAACATCATTAAGTTACATACATATTTAATGACGTGATACATAAATCTATGTTTAGATTTTAAAAGGCAAGTTGGTTGTTTGCGATTCTATGAAAGATTTTTCTTCGAAAATTTCCAGCACGTACAGAGAGTTCGTAGCAGCCAGTTATTCCCAGGGAATCTACTGCAAAGTATTCCTCTGATAAACAGGCTGCTACACCTTATGAATGCTTGATGATGGCGTTTCACGAGGCGTCTCATCCTCCACCGATCTCAAGGGCGAATCTGCTGTCCTCGTTTCACCTAACGCCGCTTTCTTTTTCCATCCTCAGTATCCCTTGAAGACACCCCACAACGTTTCCTCACGCTTTCATCTCCCTGTTACCTTTTCTATCCCCATCCTTCGGGATCTGCCAGGACCAATCGTCGTCGAGCTTTGAAACGAGGTGTGGTGAGTTGTTCCCCAGCTACAGTCCAGAGCTAAACCGAGAAAAGATAAATCATAATCATTGGAATTAAATTTAATATTGTATTCCCTGCTTTCTGAGTCATTTAACTTTCTTTGACAACGATTTTACAATTCAATATAGATACAATTAAGCAAGGTTTCAATCTTAAGCAATTATTAGGTCAACTCTTATGTTCAATTGTATTTATAGAAATATTCTTTGTCAACTTTTAGAACATTATTAAGAAGTTTTTAACTAAATGATATTACTACCGTTCTAAGGATGTTACAGTTTATATCAATTTTTATAAAACATTTTTCCTGTTTGACATTATTAATATCTTAATTTGTAGAGTTCAATCACCTAACTATCTTGATAAAATAATTAAGAAAATGGTGCATGTAGTTTCACAAATGAGGTGCAAAGGTGTTCCACATTTCTACCATTAAAAAATTGTATCTGATGGAAAATCTAAAAATATGAACAAATTTAACATGGAAATTTAATAATGTTTTATGTACCAGATGAAAAATATTCAAATGTGGACATGAAAGTTTTCTTGTGTTTCAGTATTTTAGTGAATTAAGGGTCGTGTAATATCATTTAGCGGCTTATTGGATACAAAAGCAAGAACGGTTGAAAGTTGTTTCGTACAATCAAATATCTATCTGTTGTTTGCAGCCTCGCAGGACCACCACCCAGCCTCCTGCCACCGCCAATCGTCGGCGAGCAGAGAAACGAGGGGTGGATCCCCTCTTTCCTCGTGGAAACCCTCCCGAGAAGTATTGACCCGGTATCTCTCTCTCACCCCGCAGATAAGCGAGAAAGGTCAGAGCCATCATGGCCCCCGGCGGCTGTTCTTTTCACCTGACTCTTCTTTCCAGATTTCACGCCTTGGAAACGAGGCTGGTGAAAATTCCTACCCCTTATGGTACCTGAAATACAGGATAACCTCGTTAATTGTTATAATTGATAAAATATAACAAGATTGTCGTGCAAAGAAATGCATGAGAAAATATAACATTTTTTACCTTCAATAATCTGATGAAAAAAATTCCTACCCCTACAGTCACCTAAAATACAAAATAATCTCGTTAACATTTAATTGCCATAAATGATGAAGTATAACAATCATTTCTTACCTTCAATATACATCTGGTGAACAAAATTCCTACCCCTGCAGTCACCTAAAATACAAAATAATCTCGTTAACATTTAATTGTCATAAATGATAAAATATAACAGTCAGTTCTTACCTTCAATATATGATATCTTGTTTTAAGGGTAGATGTTATGTGTGCACATCTGAAAAGATGGAATATTATAGAAGATCACGAAACTTGATTACGTATTCCAAATTAGTGGAGAAGTACAAATTTGGCATTTCTGTTTTATTCCCCATTGGAGGTTCGAATTCTGATAATGTTGGAAGTTGGGAGCTCGAATTCTAACAGCACCGAAGTTCGGACGTTTAAATTTGGGAAATAATTGGAAGCTTAAATTCTGATAATACCGAGGTTTAGAAGCTCGAATTTTAATGACAGTGAAGTTTGGAAGCTTGAGTTTTGATAATAAAATTAGGAAGCTGAAGTTTTAACGATAATTTATAGAAGTTACACAACCCCAATTTGAAGGCTTATCTTTGACTAATTACCAACCCTAATTTTAAGATCTCAAAACCTACCCCAAGTTAAGACCTACGTTTGATAAACAAAAGTGTACTAACAAAATTGAAGGAAACATAATGCAACGTTTCTGTATAATTTTCTGCATGGAAGCTCCCTCATACATGACATCACTAGATCAGGGGTCGTAACAGCGCGGTGCCCAGCACCTTATTGCTACCTACCACCTAGCCACCCCTTCAACCCCCGTGAATCTCTCACCACGACGCCATCGACCCTTAACCAACGATACCCTTGTGTACATACTGTGTGTAGCACCTGTCTATTTACTTCTTCATGTATCCTCACTAACACACCGGCCATGTTGTTGTAACGAGACTCAACCCCATCTCACCCTCTGCTGCCAGTCGAGACAGGAGAGAAAAAATGAAGATTGAGGAGTAAATAGAAAACAAGGGGATGTTGCTCTGCAAAAAAAGAAGAGATACAGTGGCTATTCATATTCGATTAAAGACGATAACATGATAATACGTACCTATGGAATAACAGGCAGTCGATAATTTCCTGTCTTGATAATTCCTTCGGTTGTAATGTCCTTTTGGTAATTTCCCAGGGTATGATTTCTCGTTCTGTGATTTCTTGGAGAGTTTCTGGAACAAATTAGTTGGTTAGTTTAAGAGAAGATTGTATGTGTTGAATTTCTACGCGTGGAATTACCAAGCGTTCGACTACCACGCATTCGATTATCAAGCGTTCGACTACCACGCGTGAACTTATCACGCGTGGAATTACCACGTATTTAACACTATGTAACACGTAGTATTTCAGTAAGTAATATTCGATGATTATATCGGAATGAAGTATCAACCGAAAAATTGTCGATGAATAAAATAGAGAAACAGAAAGTGCGGATTAAGTTGCTCTCAGCTTTGGGAATATAGGTAACAGATCGTTAAAGCGGAAGATCAAGGAGGTCTGGCGGTGGAATTACATTTTTTAATTATGGCCGGAGCAAGTTCATAATTGGTGCTCACTACGCGGGGGATGAAACTTATTAGTCGGCAAGGCTTTACCGTCCTGGGGGATATAACATGGCCGGCTTGTGGAAGGATATCGCCTTGCCACTTCCAGGGACGCATTCGTACTCTAAGGGTGCAAATCTCCACGAAATTCTGTCCTTCCTTTTATTAACTTTTTTTACGTTCACACTTTGGCAAACATGAAATTTCATCTCTCATATCTTCCCCATTGAATGGTTATTCATTTTAAATACAACGAATGTTATACAGAAATATCAGATACGATACAAGAGTAACAAATTATACACGTATAATACAGTTTTAAAAATAATATGTTAAAGATTAGATCAACCCCGTGCTCGTTCTAAAATACTCTTTAAGAGCGTTCATAACCAAAAGCGTTGATGGCACGCAACCATAAACATTCTCCTAGCTGTTTAAATTACCACGGCTGTCTGCTTAGCGTTAATAAAGGTTCCAAGATACGTTGAAAAATGATCGTAAGTTGGTGGCGAGACAGATCGAGGAAGAAGGAAAAGGGTAGCACGTCCCTGACACTAATCTCGAGTTAGGTGGCTACATTTTCTCGTAGAAGCTGAATATACAGACCTGCACCTATATGAACACACAACAAACGTATTTCTAAAACATTCAGCTCACCCAACCGTATTCTATTTTGCGCTTACGTTCATTAATAACGTTATAACAATTGATCTCGGAGGCAACACGGATGACACGTGTTTGTCTAGCATACCAAGGGAAACTGGTTTTCAAATTAAACCCGCGTTTCTTTCTGATATATCAAACTTGCTGTATAGGTGTTAATTTTACTGATTAACGCTAGACAACTTGCAGGGGAACCTAAGTGTTCCTCTTCGATTTCGATGAAACTACAAAGCAGGAAAATGGTTTTTTATATTCTATTATGTACAAGAATTTCTATATGATGGAACAGTTGATGGCTGTGGTATTAAGTCTAAAATCTACTACCGCTTGATAATTCAACGTGTGGTAATTCAGCGGGTAGTAATTCTGCGAGTGGTGATTACACACTACTACGCGTTATATCGCCACGCGTTGAATCTATTACGGGTTGTATTGCCACGCGCTATATTGCCATTTGTTGAACTATTATGCGTTGTATCGCCACGCGTTATATTGCCACGCGTTATATTGCAACGCGTTGAATTTATTACGGGTTGTATTACCACGCGCTATATCACCACATGTTGACTTACTTCGCGTTATATTGCCATGCATTGAATCTATTACGGGTTGTATTACCACGTGCTATATGGCAATTTCCCAAATTCTCAAATACCTAATCTCCCAAAAATCCAAAAAATTCCCAAATCCCCAAACGCAAAAATCAATTTCCCCATTAAAAAGTTGAAATACTCGGAATTGGTTGGCGAAGAAGCGAAGAGGTAAAAGTTCGTCGGAACAACGGCGGTGCTAGGCGAGCGGTATAGAATTTAATGTCTCTAATTTCGTGCGATCATCCCCTAATTTAATCAAGGCACCGTTCACCCTGCTCTCTCTCTCCACCCTGGCCCCGGTACCGTCGTTATTTCCGGCTGCGGAATAAGCGGAGCGCGAAGCCGATTTCGCTAACTCGGTTATAAACTCGGTATTATGTCCGGGAATAAATTCCCCCTTTTGCTGTACCTTCGTTCACCCGCTCTTACGCCTCTCCATGGCCGGTTATGATGGCCACCATGAGGAGATACGGTGTTATCTCCGAGTTATTGTCGCGAGAACGCTCTCTCGGAATCGACAAATTCTTCGTATTAAAATTACTCCCGTATTTATTGAAAATTTCTTCGATTTTATAATGTATTATATTTATACTGTTTGTTAATACCTATTTGAACAGCTTTAACAGAGACAACACAATTTACAGTGTTGGTACTTCATAGAATTTATTTTATGCATTGCATGCATCAATATCTTTCAAACTTAATAACAGACATTAAGGACTATATATAACAACTATAACAACTAGTACAAAGTTGTTAATTGATTCATCTGTTGACGTGACATAGTTCATACAGATCTCATAAGTAAAATTCCGTGTAAGTTTAGGAAGTCGTTTCTTTCATGATGCGCCTCATGGACGCACTCTGATGCATCTGTCTCCGGCGATAAACGGGACAGAGATTTCTCGCGCGACAACGGTAACTTGAATAACCCATAGGTTAGTCGGGAAGAAATTTTTTTTTTCTTTCGAAACGGCGCACTCGACAAAAAAAGAACAGGAAGTAGGGAAGCAGGATATTCGCTCCTTGAAAGGGAAGTATCTCGATTTGAAAGCGGTTCCCAATTGAGTCTAAGTGGCTCGCCTAATTTCGTTCTAATTTCGTCTCGTCGCTCTTCCTGCGTTATTTAACCAAATTGGTATTCGATGTATTGGCTTGTACCTTTAAAAAAGTGGCTATCTAACGCGTGGTCGTGGAAGGTCTGGTAACTCAACGCGTGGCGATATAACACGTAGTAGTTATGATATAGCGCATGGCGATATAACGCGAAGTAGTTCAACATGTGTAATTGGGTATTTGGGGATATAGGAATTTGGGAATTATGGAATTGGGGAATAATGGAATTGGGGAATTATGGAATTGGGGAATTATGGAATTGGGGAATATAGGAATTTGTGAGTAGGAATTTGACAATCTAGAAATTTTGAGATTTCGAACTTTGGAGAACTTGGAGATAGCAGTTTTACAGATTAAGAAATTGCAGAATGTGTGTATTAAAATATTACAGTCTCCACAAATATTGAACTTCAAGAATTTTATGCATCTTCCAATCTTCCAATCTACACACCTAAAAATTTCATAATTTTCTCCAAGAACCTCCTAAAAAAATTGTAAAAATGAAACGCAATAGAAGAAGGCGAAATAAACAAATAAAACGTGTATGTTTGATCGAAACAAGTTCCCAGGATGATCGGATAGCATTATGACGGTAGCAAGCCATCGGGTACGAAAGGCAAACACGCAATAAGCGTCCAAGTACCATTAACGAGTCTATAGAGTGATGTCGTAGGTCTGTTTCGCAGTGAACAGTCGGTATGTCGTAAAGCTTTCGCAATTTCATCAACCAATCGCAACCTCTCTATCGACCTCCTCTTTTATTCGATGCCGAGTCGACGAGTATCTCGAGGCTCGAGTATCGCTTATCCCTTTCGACCAGACGCGATTTAACCTGCTGCTGGTTTTTACTTCGATACGATTTATTTTCATAATCGTCCTTGTCTTCTGTGCGAAACTTTTGAGTGTCTTTATTACATAGTCTTACTCTTAAGTCTACTTTCGGTAATTCTACGCGTGGTGATTCTACGTGTGGTGATCCTACGCGTGAACATATTCTGATATGTTGAACATTGTATGTTGTTTACTGTATCGTACATTGTTTTATAATATGAATTGAAAATTAATTTGGGCGAATGTGTACTTGATATGTTGGACATTGTATACTGTTTACTGTATCGTACATTTACACCATGAATTAGAAATTAATTTGAGTAGACACGAAGTGCCTGATCACATACTGTTGAATATAACACATTGTTTGCCATCTTATCGTGCATTATTCACGTGATAATTTTGAAGGTTTCGACGTTGCACCAAAAGAACACACATGAAGATGAACGTACAATTTCCACTTGTAACGAGTATGATATTAATTTCATGCGATACGGTAAATAAGAGCCTGAGAATATTAACGCCTGCACGAATGCACGCATTTCGTTCCATTTCACCGTTTTTTCTCGAAGATCGACTCGAGAGTTTCGAGTAGCCGTGAGAGACAGGCACAAAAGGCGACGATAGACTCTACCGAAAGAGAATACGAAGAAGTCGCTATACTCTTTTCAAGTATATCCATATGCCAGTATTTCCGTCAATTTTTTTCCTTATCGACGCGATAAGCCGCGCACCAATGCCGGTCCAAATGTTAGAACGATCTCGTTTTTACCCCCTTTCGATACGAGCTTGATGGGAGGGCTTGGGAACAAATCCTTTTCGTTTATTTTATATTTACACTGATTTTAGTTTAAATTCCCGAGACATTGTTTAGATAACACAGTGAGAAAAGGGTAGAAAATTTAATACTTTGACCATGTCATATGTAGATGACATATGTTAAGTCTTCATACAGAACATTTGTATCGATAAGAATTTAATTGAACTTAACCTATAATTTTCTGGACAATTGCGTTACCAGCTAATTATTTCTAGAACCCAGGTGTGTCACGATAAAGCAAGTACTTAACTTCTTCAAATTCAGGAAATCTCCAAATTAAGATTGCACCATGTTCCCTTCGAATCGATAAAGAGCAGTTAAAATAGTATCAAGTTCCCGCGAAGGTACCAAGTGACTTGTCTTCGAAGAAACACCATAGAAGGTGGCATTCTGTCGGCGAAGATGAAAGGAAACGCTCGTTGCCCGTTTCTCAGCCGCACGCTTACGAGAGCTCATCTGTGACGTACATACTCGTCGCACGAACGTGCTCGTGTACGTGCGTGTGTCACGTCCACGCGAAGGTTGTACGTATTTAGTGCATCGACGCTAATTGGAAAACGCCACAAGAGACTGAAACTGGAGAACACCCGGTAGCAGGCAATATACATTCGGTTTTTCACTTTATTAGACTCGAGGATCCGGATGTCCGCCTCCGACGAATATCTTTCTTTTATCGCTGCAATTCTTCATGCACCTCTAATTGATGTTCTTTAGATTATTTCGAATTTAACTACTGGTGACCTGTCGGAAGATTATGGTTGCACTGATGCAAGTGGTTTTTATGAGTAGATGTTGCACTTGTATAGGTCTTTGTTGAGGGATTACCCTGTGCTGAGTTACCACGTATTGCATCAATACGTATATACAAATACCAAGAGTAGAACTACCACGCTTAGAATCACCACGCGTAGAATTACCAAGAGTAGAATTACCACGCTTAGAATCACCACGCGCAGAATTACCAAGAGTAGAATTACCACGCGACGAACTACCACGCGTAGATTATCAACATATAATTTCACATATGTTATCAACATATTAAGTACAAATCTACCCAAATCAATTTCCAATTTATTCCAAAAAATAACGAAAAATCAGCAACACAGTAAAAGTTCCGAAAAGCAAGATGCCACACAAAGTAAAATAATGAATTTGATGTGGTTGACCGGAAGTAAAGGAAACGTTTCCGTAGTATCCTAGAGAAAGAGAGATTCAAGGACTGCTCTCGAAAGAGGACAGAGATTTTACAGTTATCGGAGGACATGCAATATACGCATAAAGCCATTAAAGCAGCCGTCGCATCGTTAAGTAGCCTGGCCAGCAGCACAAAGAGACACTTCCGAAATTTGGGCAATTCCTAATGTCCCTTCCTAGATCCTTAAGGATACCAGGATTGTTATTATGCTCCTTGACCAGCCTGGATCCCCGTAAAAGGTGCCATCTTCGAGTTACGAGTCAAACAGGACGTGTACCATAAAAATGCGATGATTATTGGAAAACGAGTTGGACGGTTGTAAATAATGGTCCGAGGGGCTGATTTTAAGATGTCTAATAATTATTATGTAGAACCTGTATAATGCACCGTCGATTACGGTCTTGATGTTCTCTCAAATTACTTTTTTATTATACCGTGAATGTATTTAATATTTTGTGCTTGCACGGATTTGGGCTTTCGGGAAATTAGCAATATGGGGATTTAGGAAATGGAAGTTTCAGAATTTTGGAGTTCTGGGAGTTGGACGTTTTTTAGTTGAGGGATGTTTGGGAGATTTAATTGGGGGATTTTAGAAATTTGCATTTGGTGAACTTCGGGTTGTGGGGAATTAGGGGGTTTAGGAAGTGGGGAATGTGGAGAATTTGGGGTTTGGAGAATTTGGGGATTTAGGAAGTGGGGAATGTGGGGATTTGGGGATTTAGGAAATGGGGAATGTGGGGATTTGGGGATTTAAGAAGTGGGGGACGTGGGGATTCGGGAAATTAGGAAGTGGGGAACATGGGAATTCGGGAAATTAGGAAGTGGGGAATGTGGGAATTTGGGGATTTAAGAAGTGGGGGGCGTGGGGCATTCGGGAAATTAGGAAGTGGGGAACGTGGGGATTTGGGGAAATTAGGAAGTGGGGGACGTGGGGAATTCGGGAAATTAGGAAGTGGGGGACGTGGGGAATTCGGGAAATTAGGAAGTGGGGAACGTGGGAATTTGGGGATTTAGGAAGTGGGGAACGTGGGGATTTGGGGATTTAGGAAATGGGGAACGTGGGGATTTGGGGATTTAAGAAGTGGGGGACGTGGGGAATTCGGGAAATTAAGAAGTGGGGGACGTGGGGAATTCGGGAAATTAGAAAGTGGGGAATGTGGGTATTTGGGGATTTAGGAAATGGGAAAGTGAGGAATTTGGAATTTAGGAAACTTGTGATTTGGGAAACTTGTAATTTTTAATGTTTCCACATTGCACAAAATCCAAAACCACATAATTAAATTGTAAAATCTGAAAATGAGATCCCGAAATAGTGAAACATAGTTTCGGTTAAAAAGACTCTGATAAACGATAGAAAGCGTTGAAACTTCAGGAGAATATAAAAAGAGTCCGCGTTCGACTGCACGGGCGAAGCTGTTAATCCGTACGTTTACCAGTGAAAAAGTTGACCCGCCATTTGGACAGTTACAAACCCATTAGCGTGCTCGTAAAGCTGCATTTTGTTGGCCCAATAAAGCCTTTCTGCCGTGTGATACACTAATTTCTGGATATTCGCCGATAATTGGCTTAATTCAAGCGCGCACCGCGTAGCCCGCCAATAATCTCGAACAACTAACTGTCCCGGCGATATTCGTATATCAGCCATCGTTTTGTGGCTAACTCGAAAACGATCTCTTGTATTATACTTTCAATTTTCCTTCTCGCATCAGCTATCTCGTTTCTTTTTTATCGACTTCATTTTAATAAATTATTCGTTTAGGACATTGATAATTAAATTCGAATGGTACATGTTTAAATTAATATAACATGTAAAATATTACAGTAATATTAAATAATAATTGCAGGAATTAATATATTACAATGTTAGAACATTTATACAATAATATACTGTTATAGTGTTAATAATGTTCAATTAACAAAATCACATAAATGTAAACAAATTAAATAAATATTGCAAACATACTAATCAGGTATATTTGATCAGTTTGGGGTTGGATTTAAGGTAACGATGAGACAATAGGGAGGTAAAAGTCGGCCATTTTATGCACGTTTGTTGAAAGGTTGCACGATGTTGACCGATCATCATTATGACGTTAATCCTATTAAATACTTAAAGGTCGTCCAAACAAGAGAATGCGCGTAATGCTTGTTTCCAAGTGAGCTTGACGGTGTTTGTAAACCCGAAACTGACTAATCCGATTTGTCGGACAAAGGAATCACAGGCCCGTTAAAAGTGCTTTGCCTAATTTTATTGCCACTATCGATTTATTATTAGCAATGTCCATGGCCCATTCGAGGGGACTGTAACCCGTAGTTATGGCAGGTGAAAGTATCGCGGATTAGTTTAGTTCTCATGAAATCATACCGTTAACTATTTTTATTTGTTTATAATTAAGTTATGTTTTTATATCACTTATATCACTGAAATCTTCCAAATCTTCAAGTCTCTCAAATGTCAAATCTCCCAAATCTCTAAATCTCCCAATTCCCAAATGTCCCAACTTCCAAATCTCCCAACTCCCATCTCCCAATTTCCAAATTTCCCAAATACCAAATCTCCCAACTTCCAAATCTCCCAACTCCCATCTCCCAATTTCCAAATTTCCCAAATACCAAATCTCCCAACTTCCAAATCTCCCAACTCCCATCTCCCAAATACCAAATCTCCCAATTCCCAAATCTCCCAATTTCCAAATTTCCCAATTTCCAAATCTCCCAAATACCAAATCTCCCAATTTCCAAATCCCCCAAATCTCTAAATCTCCCAAATCTCCCAAATCTCCAAATTTCCAAATCCCCCAAACTCCCAAATCTCCCAACTCCAAAATCCCCAAATCTCCCACCTCCCAAAATCCCTAAACCCCCCAATTCCCAAATTTCCAAGTCCTCAAATCCTCCCAATGAATTTTTCAACGCAAGTTCCTACAATATTATATCGTAGCAGTTAGTCCACGCTGTATAGCGATCAGAGTAGATCGTCGAACGAGATGGTCAACATTATCCGCTAGAGCATAAAATACGCGAACGAGGTCGTCACACCGTCCACGTTCCATGTGGCGGTAATTTTGCGCGTACGCGAGGGTGACCGGGGCTTTATAGATTTCGCATAAAGCACAGTTACACCGTACACGCAACTAAATTAGCTGGTTAATCAAACCGTTTAATCAGTGGCATGATTGCGACCGCATCTGCACCGGCTCTGTTCGCACCAATTATCTCACTTGGACTTGCGTTAACCTGCGATCACTTTCAACGATCCTCCATTATTCGATTTCAACAATTCTTCGTTATTCGATTATTTGCGATTCGCTCTACTATCGATCGTTATTCGATACACATCCCTGTATCGCGTGAACCTCTTTTTTTTTCAAGTTTTCATATTTTTTGTTGAGTTGAATTAATGAAGTATTTTGTGTTGATCTTAATTCATTTTTGTATTAAAATTATTTTTTCCTTTGAAATATTATCACATATGTTGTAATTACATATGATGTTCATATGATGTCATATGATATTTCAACACTCATTAATTTTTAGTAGAGAACATTTTGAGAGAACTGTTTATTTCTGCTCATATGAGAATATATGTTATGTATCATATACACTTCTTTTTAAATAAAATTATCACATATGATGTTCATATGATGTCTTACATGATATTTCAGTACTGTTTAATTTTTAGTAATGCACATTTTAAGTGAACTGTATATTTTTCTCCATAAGAAGACATGTGTTACTACACATGTGTACATGTATAATTATGTTACATATATTACATGTTACATATGTTACTTGTGTTACTACACATGTATACATGTACAATTATTATGTTAGATATATTACTATGACATTACATATGTTACATGTATTACTACACATGTATACATGTACAATTATTATGTTACATATACTACTATAAATACATGTATGTCATTTATGTATCATGTACATGTACATCCCACTTTCACAACAAAATATTTGAAATTTATTTCAAAAAAAGTTTGAAGAAATATTGTAAAGTTAAGATGAAAATATACGAGTACAATTACCTATGAAGAAAGTACATAAAGGGTACGCGCCATTTTTCTGTATACCCAAAGAAACGTTCGGGCTATCCTTACGGTTCTCTCGTAAGCGGATTAGAGATTAGAAAAAAAGAGTTTCGAGCAAAGGGTTGAGCTTTTACGGTATAATCAATGTTTATATCGGTGAAAAAGGTATTGACGTTATTTGTCGTTGAAATTCCTGAATTAACCCCTTGAGTACCTTCGACGAGAAAAAATCTACGTAATTTGAGTTACAGGTAAACAATTCACGGGATTAAGCATTTTACTGTCTTGTAAAAGTTCTGGGAACTTTTTTGAATGGGCATTTTTATATTTTTCCGCATTCTTCCGTCAATTGTGCCTAATTGCATCTGTTTAGATATTTTTATATTTTTAACTCAGCATTTTTCCAGCAATGTAATTGCATTATTATTGGAACAATGTAACGCAAGTTTAAAATATTAAATTACTTGAAATTTGTATCAGAGCAAATCAGCAATAAATATTGATCAGTTCAACAGAAGGTTAGACCCCAAAACAGGGCTCGTTCTCCCGAAAAAGTGACGTAAAAGTAGTTTAAAATATACGACGTCATAACTCGGAGTAATGTAAAATTTCTCTAAACACCTTTTTCCAGTTTTCCGTAACGGGGATGTGCATTTTAAATTCGACCGAGACCCAGCTATTCTTTTCCCGCACTCAGAGGACATGCGAACAAAAAGAGATGCTCCAGATTTAACAGCCAGTTGTATTTCAAGGAAAACTTTAGTTACCGTACCGTTGTAAAATAACGTAGAAAAATAATGTTCGTTTTGAGGGCGGAAGAAAAAGATCGATACCGTTTCGTAGGTAGGTCGTAATAAAAATCGATCAGTTTGCTGACCCTGGAATATGAATTACGATCCGAAATGGTACCGTTGCTCCAGTTTCGGTTTGAGGCCTAAACTGCACAACAGAACATTTTACACCTCGTTACACCATCAGGTATCTTGTCGACAATGGACTTACAGGACCCCATTTCAATTTTATTTTCTACCAGACTGTTATGTGAAATTAGTTCTGATTATGTACTTTATTAGAGTACTGTTCTATAGTCTCAAATTTTGAAGTCCCAAAGTACTTTTGCAATTTACTTTTCAGAGTTTATTTAATTTTCAAAATTATCAAATCTCATGATCATTTTTCACTTCATAAAAATAAAGATATGATTTAACTTAACGCGTTATATTGCAATGTGTGAAGTTGCCACGCGTTATATTGCAATGTGAAACAAGATAAAAATTAGAGACAGTATAATTTAAAATAAGAGAAATGTATCAACATCGTGGACGAAGGGCGATTTTGATGTTCGGATAAGAAATTGAAGGCAGAATTATGACGTTCACGGTATTGCCGTGTCGCGTGAATATTAATCGAGAAAATATTGAATTTCGCGCCATAACCCAGCGCTTTTTTTTATCGCGAGGGTGTCGGTTGAATCAAAGCCGAATCAAAATACGCTTGAAGGTTCAGTTCGGCGAAAGGAGCTCGTCAAAGATTAACCCGAAGTAGAAATTTCGGTGTCGTCGTAAACGGCGAATGGTCGGCGTTGTGCAAAAATTATTAGCAATCTCTGATCCAATTTCGAGCACGCCGTTGTTTCGTTGAGATTGCCATTGTATACCTGAATTCGCTCGGCTTTTCAGCGACGATTTATTTGTCCTATATATCGCCGGTAACGGGCTGCGGAAAATCATGGAAACATAAGGGGTCGGCTAAATAATAGAATTTAATCTGATGACCAGCAAACAATGTCCTGGTATACCTGTACGCAATATTTCGACCTTTCAATTACTGGAACTTACCCTGTAACCGTGAGCAATAAGGTATTTACGGAAATCAATGAAATAAATAGATAATTGGTCATTCTTGAATTGGGGATGGGGTTGAGGGTGTTATGACTATTTGGAAGGATTGAGAATTTTATGAGTGAAAGGGAACTTTTGGATGTGGGAATTTAGGAAGTGAGTTGGGAGAAGATTGAGGAGGGATTTAGAGACAGGGAAGTTAGGAAGCGGGGAATTAGAAGTTGGGAATATAAGAATTGGGGAATTATAGAATTGGGGAATTATGGAATTTGAGAATGAAGAATCTGAAATTTAGAAATCTAAAAGTTAATCGATAAAAAATCCCTCATCCTCCCTCATCCACCCCTAAACTAAACCTTGTCATTTGCAATCGTACAACATGATCATACCACAAGAAACATTAAAAATGATAATGACGCTTTGTTACAGCCATAAACGCTCGAAGATACTAAAAAGTATGAGTGTACAAATGGCAGAGCGTATTTGCATGCCGTTGGCAAAGGGGAGGTAGAGGAAAGCGGAAGAGGATCGGAACGATGCAATTTTTACAATTGTAGGGTCGTTTAAAATGGAGCAAAGTTTTTACGAGGACAGTCGCGCTTCAAGAAAACACCGTAATAGTGGTGGAAGCAGAGTTCCTTGCTTTTTATGGCGTTATTGCGTGCCTGGGTCTCTTACCGACAAATTTTCTGTCTTCGGAATGCCTGTTACTATATTTCTAGATACTTTCGTGCTTTTCCGAACTGTTTCTTTCTTTCGAAGCCTGTCTTTCTTGCAAACTAATTGTTTTATCATTTTTACATTATTTTAAACACTGGTACGACAAAGAAATTTAGTTTGAAAATTTATATATTCACAGATCGAAACATTTAATCAAATCAACCCCCAAATTCTTCGCAAATAAATTCCCAAAATCTCGGTAGATATTCAGCAAACGATTCGGTAGAACAGTTCCAGCTAATTCGCAATTCTCCTGCGTAAAATCGAAAGAGAACCAGATGAAAAAAGGTGTAATCTCGGGGGTTGCAAGTTTTCTCTCCGTAAAGTTACCGGGGGAAAAAAAACGACTCCGCTTGCAAAATTGAAGTTCATCAGCGCGTAGAAGTTCACGGAGGACCAATTCCGCCGAATTTCCGCGAGGAAATAACGACAGATAATTTCCGCCAGCTTGCATCCATAAGCTGACGCTGTTGGTGCATCTCGGAAAAATGCATCCCGCGCGGGCGAGGGTGGACGGGGTAAACGGGAGAAAATAGGCAGAGCCTGTGCCGCTCTCGGCCAATGGGAGGCCGATGCACAACGCGTCGGCCAATCGGCGAGCGTCACGGAACGATGGTCGCCCGCCGGATTGGTAAGGTCGTATAAATTGCTGGTAGCCCGGTTCGTCCTTTCAGTCGCGCGCTAACTTTCCTGGTAGAAATACCGCGCTAACAAACGCACATTTTTTTTTTTAAACAAAACCGAAGTGAATACGGGACTTGAACGTACCTTTATGGAACATTACAGTGTTAAGAGACTATTCGAACGGTGATATCGGTGGTGCGGAAAACTGTGCTATTTTTGAGGACGTCTAACAGAGCTAGTGAACGATATGCAGGGCTATCAGAGGAATTTCGAGGATCAACAGAGGGATCAGAGAGAAGAGGAGACGATTGTCGTCGATCTTGTACCTCCACAGTATCAACTCAGCCCTCCTCATAGTCCGCCGCCTGGGAACATGCCGAAAACACCGGAAAAAGGTAAATTTCATATCCTATTTTCAGTTTCGAGGATTATTTGCACGGTCTGATATTATTTCAATTTTGATGGAATTTATTTTGATCGAAACTTTGAAGTAGCACCTCCTTTGACTTGGCAATTTTTCAGAGACAATTTATACTGTTTGTAATAAAAAATTTTGCACCCCCATTCGCAGTATTTTACAATAAAATATTTCTTAATGTAAAGCCCTGAAATATAAGGGAAAATTTATTTTAGAAATTCTTTCCAAACTGCACCCTTGTGTCTTAAAAATAGTTGAAGAATTAAATTGCCTAGTTTACAGAATGAACAGAATCTTAATTGAATATCTCCTAATTAAATGAACGCCGAAATAAAAATTTTCTCGAGCAAAAAGGCAGTTCATAAAATGTTGAAGACGTTAACGATACGAATGGTTAATCCAATTGATTGTTGAATGTTAAGGTGATTCATATACTGAGGGTTAGGTTTGCTAGACCATTCGGTAGAGAATAGAATTGGCCCTGAAAATAAATAAGAGTGGAGAAAATCGTCCAATCCCTTCGTGCAAAAGCATCCTCGCGGTTTATTGCGGTAATTATTTTATGGCTGCTCCCTGATTCTTGAAGGCTCGTTTCGAAACTATTTTATTGCCTCGGGCCTTTGGAAATTGCTCATTTGTTGAAACTTCGATTGGTACCCCTTTTGTGTCTCTTTCAAAAAGACACTAACGGTTCTTTAAGTGTACCTTATAATACGTTTAATTTTTTCTCCCCTTTTCCTTTCGATCGCAAATTCCAAATTATTGTATTACCACGGTTTTAATTGGGCCTTTCAATCCTTTTACCCTTTTCGGAACGACAGATATGTAATTATATTTGGAAAGTTAACGAGTATAATAAATTCTATTATACCACTGCAATGTATTCTATTGTAACAAAACAGATTATATTTGTCTTTTGATTTACCCTTAGGTTTTCTTAATGGAGTTTGCGTAAAAATAAAGTGGGGTTTAAAATTACTGATATTTTCAAAGGAAGCTATTTGGAAATATACTCAACGTTTAACGCGACTTTGTTTTCGACGGCAGGTCGTGTTTGTAAACGTGCTCCCAGGTAAATGTTAGAAATCGTATCAAATTAAATATTACATATGACTTAGCGATGTTAGAAATGATTTAGTAAAGTCATATCGAGGAAGATGATTTATTAATATGTAATAGTAAATCAGGTTCTTTTTGGGTTTCAATCGAAGAATATTTAACAGGAAACACATTTACAAACATGACATGCCAAATTACGAACACGTATGTAACAAAGATCACACGAGCATATGTGATATGAGAACATATGTAATAATTGTTATATTGAACATTAAAAGTTACTGTATTTTATCTGTAACCGTTGCCAAAATCTGTTTATTACATAGAAAGAGTTTAATGAGATGGTAAATTAAATAATATTAATCGATCAGATAAGTCAGATGGGTGGTTGTCGGCAAACCAAAGGAAATAATCGTTAAAAGAGCTGGTTGGTCGCGTCCGAAAGAGTCCAGGTGAAGTCCACGGACCCTCGCAGATCCTTTCAGCTTCCCTTCGTCCTTTCTCGTCTCGTTGACACGATTCTAAATGCGATCACCCGCTGCTTCCGGGGGCGACAGTGTGTAACCGCATCGCGAAAACAACAAGCGACCATCTTTTCTCGAAAAACCATTTACCGAGACAAATTGGCAGTTCAAAAGTTGGACCGCGTTAAACGTTTCGAACACCTTTCTTCGAATTTGTCTTCTACCTACGAGGCTGCTATTTCAAAGTTTTCAATTCTTCTCGGGAATATAGAAATTTCGATATTTGAGAATTTTGGTCTTCAGCGAATTTCAGAGTTTAATAAATCTCTTAGAATTCTGAAATCCGTGAAGCTGCGAATATTTCCTTTAAAGAATCTGCACAAGTTTATTTAGCAAGTTATAACATATCCTGTAAATTGAAACGAAAACTAATTAGCAACGATACGTTTGATTACAGAAACATCTCCGACGCATCAACAACAGCAACAACAGCCACTGTCCTCGATGGACCCAAATATCAGAAGATACCGCACGGCGTTCACACGAGAGCAATTGTCTCGTTTGGAGAAAGAATTTCATCGCGAGAATTACGTGAGCAGACCAAGGAGATGCGAATTGGCTGCACAGCTACACCTCCCTGAATCGACGATCAAGGTTCGTTAAGCTATTAATTTATTGATCGATCAATTAGGCAATCGTACCCGCGCAATCACGACGGAATATTTATCGAGCATAAGTAAACGTACGGTAATAAAGTTCCGTAAACAATGAGCTCATCTCACGTCCTATGCGTAGAAAAGTGTTCTATTAACACCTCGGTCTGTTTAATTAATGTCGGTAATCGACAGTCACGAAGTATACTGACGAAACCTTGAATGTTTCGTTCCTCATTACGCAATTAATTCGCGTTAAAAATAGACAAACTTCATTTGCACGTTTAACGGTTGATTGGATAATCGCATCGTTTAATTATTTAGCTGTACCGTGTTGCGTTATATTGCCACGTTGCTATGAATTACCACGTCTTATATTACCACATTAGATCACTATGCGTTATATCAGTACGCGTTGAATTATTACGCGTTATATTGCAATGTGTAGAGTTACCACGCGTTATATTGCAACTCGTAGAGTTACCACGCGTTATATTGCAATGTGTAGAGTTACCACGCGTTATATTGCAATGTACAGAGTTATCACGCGTTATATTGCAATGTACAGAGTTATCACGCGTTATATTACAACACGTAGAGTTGCCACGCGTTATATTGCATTGCGTAGAGTTACCACGCGTTATATTGCAATGTGTAGAATTGCCACGCGTTATATTGCAACGCGTAGAGTTCCCTCGCGTTATATCGCCACTCATTGAATTATCACGCGATAGCCATTTCTCAACTTGACAATTTAAGAATTGAAAATTTGAAAGTTTAGAAATTTAGTGATTGGTAATGTGAACATTGAACAGAAATGTAAAAATTGAAAGTAGATCGAATCAATTACGATTTTATACATGAAGGTTGGTTCTCACACACCGCCATGTTTGATTGTCGATTATAGCTGAAAGAAGTCTCGGCAGAGTCGGTTGCCAACACTTTTCCTTCCTCGTCTTCTCCTCCTTTTTCCTCCCTATGTCTGTTTCAACGGTGCAAACAGTCAATCACGAAGGACAAACAAAAGTCTTCTCGGTCTTTAGTTCTCTGCGATCCCCTTGATCCTTTTTCCGTGACTTCTTAATTTCTTTCGACCACGACCGGTCGATCCGGTTGCGAGGTGTTAAGCACTTTAATTAGCGATTTTCCCGGTTTACCTTTTGACTTTAATGGATCCCTTAATTTCTCATCTCGCACCGCCTCGACCGCACACAATAGCTATAAAAACGTCTACCGATGGAAATGATCGAGGTGTTAAATGGTAGAAACGTTAGACTACCTTCGAAACTTTATACGTTTAATTCCAAGCCTTTTAACCCTTTTCAACGCCATCGATACACGTGTGCCTCTTAAAAAAACGCTCTTCATCGTAAACTATTATAACTGTGAGATACACATATACTCCTGCAATTCATTCGTAATTATTGATGTTCAGATAATCTCCAAATATTCAAACCTTCAAATTACCAATAATTTTCAAGTTTACTAATGTGGAAATATAAAGACTACACAATATTCAGATTATCGTGTTTTAAGGAAGATCCCTAACCAATAAATTTGTTAACTTGCAGGTATGGTTTCAAAATCGTCGCATGAAGGACAAACGACAGCGCATGGCGATGGCGTGGCCATACGCGATGTACACGGACCCAACGTTAGCAGCCACCCTGTTGGCCGCAGCGACAGCAACGCTCCCTCCACCCCCGTATCACGGGGGTCCAGGCTTGCCCCCGTCCCACCTGGCCCCGAGTTACCCTGCAGCGGCAGCAGCCGCTTATTACGCAGCCCGATACACCCCGTACCCTGCGGCAGTTCCAACGACCAGCGCGTCATCCCTTCATCGGCCTCATCCGCGCACGGCAGCAGCTTACCCGGCGCACCCTCACCTCCTTCAGCCTCACCCTTCGCTACCACCCCTGCACTTATCGGGCCTGGGCGTTCCCACCGTCGGCAACACCGCCTTCCAGGTGAACAACCCTCCCACGAGTGCCACCACCACCTACAGGCCAACCTTGTTGCCCGAACTGAGTCCCGTGCACTCGGACACGTCCAGCGACTGCGACTGCGTCGGGTCACAGCCACACCACCCGCACCACCTCGTCAACGGGCAACAGATGCACGACAAAACCACCCCGCCACCCCCGTCGCACAATCAAGCGCAGCTCAAGCTACCCACCGGGCTCAACCTCGCCGGTATTCCCACCAATATCCAGACCATCGGCGCTTTCGAGGCAAAAAATACCTACAACAGCATCGTTTCGACACCTGCCGTGCAGACCACGAAGATGGAACAACCCAAACTCTTCCAGCCGTACAAGAACGACATCTCCGAAAGAGCGTAGACCAGTGATTAGTCTCGTCGGTGATCTTTTTATGGTGTACATATCCTATGTATGTCGTGATATTGGGTCTATGACCCCGGGAATGTGCAAGCAGTTACGAATATGCTCGGAACATATACATGGGATTTTCACTCAGTGGAACTGAGACGATGAACGTCATCTAAAACAGGAGTCAAGTATATTGAGGTATACTGAAAGGTATTATACCAGTGGAATCGACGATGACGAAATGTATGATCTGCGTGGAATTCGAATTCGAATTCTAGAGCGGAGGAAGGTTGAAACAGACCCAGTGGAACGGAGTCAGACGGGTCTGCGAAGCATGCAACCGGATTCAAATTTGAGAGGTGACCTGTACAGGATTTGGAACCCAAAATTTGAAATAGACCTTCAGACCACAATCTGGAACTGATCAACCGAAATGTACAAAACGTCCCGACTCGAATTTGGGTCCCTGTGGGTCTGGGTGACCCGTAGCGAAGCGTATACCACCGTCGACAACCCTCGATTGATAAAACTTCGGAAACCACCAAAAATGTATTCTGCGATTCAAGAATTTGGAATATAATAATTTATCATGAAATTTCGAGGGTAGAAGTGTAAATACAATGTATTAAAGATGTCTATCGGTAACTGTAAGAGCCGTAGAAATTGTACAAAATAATTGTATAGAGTTCTCTCCGCAAAATCGATCGAGGTGTACGTTTCGTGGTGTACATAGAAATCGACTGATTGTAAAAAAACTTGTACCTGTTAATAACGTATCGCTGTGCGACCTTTGTATAGAATGTATAAAAGAGTTCTACACGTTTGAGTGTGATTAGAATGTTAGCTGATAGCAATGTACAGTACGAGTTTAAGTAATTTATTATGATCATTATCTTCCGAGTTTGTAGAGCGAGTGTAATGGCGAGTAGTCGCGAATGTCTCCGTTAGATCGTCGGTATTTATGCTTGGACACCTAGGTGTTTATTTAAAAAGATATACATAAAAGAGGAAAGAATAAATATAATACATGATCTACAGATTTGGTAAATAATCGTTAATATCATTAAATTCAATTTAATCGAAATCTCTGTTTTGTCATTTCATATCCCTGTCCCAATTTAGGTTCTTGTGACATCTTTCTGGACGTGTGGTGCTTTTGGGGAATTTTTGTTTTGAAGGTGAAGAGATTTTTGGGGGATTTGGGTGCTTGAGGAGATGGGGAATTAGAGATATTTGGAGTTTTGGGAATTTGGTAATTTCGAATTGGGGTATGTGGAATTTGGGATATGTGGGAATTGAGATATGTGGGAATTGACATATGTGGAAATTGGGATATGTGAGAATTGGGATATGTAGGAATTGGGGTATGTGGAATTTGGCATATGTAGAAATTAGCATATGTGGGAATTGACATATGTGGGAATTGGGATATGTGGGAATTGACATATGTGGAAATTGGAATATGTGGAAATTGGGATATGTGGGAATTGATATGCGTGGAAATTGGGATGTGTGGGAATTTGGAAATGTGAGAATTGGGAATATAGGAATTTGGAAATTTAAGAATTTTGGAATTTAGGAATTCGGGGATTTGAGAATTGGGGAACGTGGTAATTTGGAAATTCTCAAATTTGTAATCTTAAGAATTTGGAAATTTAGGAATTTGAAAATTTCCAAATTTGCTAACACAAAAATCTCCCCTTCACAAAAGTACATCAACCAAGTATCCCAATTTATATTCACCACCTTAACCCTAGCATACTGTTAATTAAAACACAAAAAAGATAGTAAGTGTCCAATAGGCTATAACCGCACTAAATAACGCGTAGCAGTAATCTCAACCAACAAAGAACAGTAAGCTTATTATTCTGACGCAAGGATGCTGTTGATGGTCTATCTCCAGAACAATACTGCAAATAGATTGTTAGGGAGGATTCGTCTAAACGACGTCTAATGGCTCGTCAGATAAGATAATACAATTCGGCGATCGGCTGTGATTCGTGGAAAAATGGCGAGCGTCTAAATAGGGGGATGACGATCTGTTCGATCCGAGTATCTCCGCGCAATTTTGAAGGGTCGAGGTTGTATCTGGGGGATGATTCCTCTATCGAACGTATAAATTGGATATTAATATTTGATGAACTAGCTCGTAGACTGGTGCGAGGAGAAAATGATCGAACCAGTGATAGGGGTTGATTTGTGTTCGACAACCCTTATTTTCCTTACGTTTCTTTAACGCACAATTTTAGTACTGCGGAGACAAATTATGGGGTGCATTTTGAAATTTGAGATTGGGGGGTTGGAGGGAGTTGTGGGAAGTTGGGGTTTTGGGGAATTTGGGGATTTTTCAGGAGGAAATTGGGGAATTTGGGATTTGAAATCTCAGAAATTTGAGAGCGTAGAACTTGAAAATATCGAACATTTCCAAACTTATGCTTCCTTCACAAACATACAAACTCACTACAAAAACAAATCTCTATCATCTCAATTAAAAACACCCGAAACAAAACCATCTACCAACATAACGTACAAGTTACAACATACACTTCAAAACACCGTCAAACTTGTAAAAATGTTTCGCACAAAGTGAAAATAATAATCAAAGACGGAACAGATTGCAATAAAAAAAATGGAATATTTCACTAGCAACGATGAACCAGACTGGATACCTGCCGCTCATAAAATCATAAAATCTCCAGACCAGGTGAAAAAAAATCGCCACGCTGATCTACCGTCATAAATATAAAACGAGTCGTTTTGTTGGTGGCCCGTAAAAAAATCATCGAAAAAATCTTTCGGGAAAACCAATCAGCAGAGTCGAGGTAGGACGAAGGTTCGTCAGGAAATTATAAAATATTTAAGCATTATATTATCTATCCCCGAAAAACTATCGTTGTAAACCGTTTAGCCTTTTTTTTTTTTTTCTTCGACGGTCAAGTAGTCACGGAGGTAACTATTAACGCAGTGAATTTTCTCGCTCGATTCTTTTTTTTTTTTTATCTTGGCTTGTACAATTTGGGTGGATCATTTTTATTGCATGTAATGAATACAATTTCTGAAGTTATTTGGTGGATATTTAATTTTCTTTAAGTACATTCATTTTTACGTTACTATGAACTTCAAAGTTTAGTAGTAAATTACATTACCCTGAATGTTTTGGTGGTTAAATTCAGGGAGATGCACTTTCAATTTTTATATTAGCACATTTTTAGGATTTCTGAATTTTCAAACTCCTCTGTACAATTTTTAAATTTCATGAATTTTTTAATTCTCAAATGACTAAATTAATAAATATCCAAATTCCGATATAGTTCAATTACTATATGTGCAAATTCTCACATATACAAATTTCCACATATGTCAATTCCCACATATTCCAATTCCTACATATTCCAATTCCCACATATGTCAATTCCCACATATTCCAATTCCTACATATCCTAATTTCCACATATGTCAATTCCCACATATCCCAATTTCCACATATGCTAACTTCTACATATGCCAATTTCCACATATCCCAAATTCCACATACCGCAATTCCTACATATCCCAATTCCCACATATCCCAATTCTCACATATCCCAATTTCCACATATGTCAATTCCCACATATCCCAAATTCCACATACCCAAATTACCCTAATTTCCAAATTCCTCAAATCCCAACTCGAAAAGAAAATGGCGGCAAAAGAGGAGCCGGTGATGCCGTAACAAATTTTTACGTTATCTAAAGTCGTAAGTGGGTTGGATGGGTCTCGTTGCGACCGCAGGAAACGCTCGACGACAGGATCTTTTTTGTTCCGGGCGAAGCAAAAGGAAACCGGTGTTTCGTAGACGAGGTTAAACCGTGATCGAGTTTGTCTCGTCGACGTAAAGAAATGTCGACAGCTTTTGGTCATGTCTCCATAGACCTCCCGTTGCCGACAACTAGCCGGTTACGTGTCTGCACGACGTCCACTTCGAACGCTGCAAATCGAATTGCAAATTTCATGCGTTCCGGGTAAAAAGTGTTCTGACAAACCCGAGAGAAACGTGATGGACCTGTTTGCTGAATAAGAAAGTTCTAAACAATTTGTCTGATTTTTGTTTAAATATAATGAATGTTACGTTGATTTCGAATTTTTATTTACTGCTTTGTCGTATGATTCGTCAAGTGCGTCAGGTTGCGTCACACATACAATATTACAAGGAATAAAGAAAGTTCAAATATTATGACAATTTTGATCATTCTTTAGTATACAAGGTACAATTGAACATAAACCTCAAATTGAATTAAATTGAAAGTTGAAAATTATGTTTCCACGAGTGCGTCATGAGTGCGTCGTGAGTGAAACTCATCAAAGTACCTTAAGCTCCTAGCCCTAAATAATAATCCTAAGTACCTTAATATTCGATTAAGAAAAATATGAAGAATTTTAGACAAATTTTATAAACAAAGATATTTATTCTAACAAAGAAGTACGTAATGTAGTAGAAAGAGGGTGAAGACTTCGAAGTTTCCGATATTTGCGCGGCAGGGTGAAATATTTGGAAAATACGTTTAGGGCTGCGTGACGATGAAGCATTAGGCACAATATTTGGGTGAAGGCGAACCTGTGGCTAATTGAAAAGTCAAAACTGTTGAAAAGAGCTCCCTGTTAGTCGTGAAAGCGTGGAGGCGTAGCACCCTACGGGACGTCCCGTGGTGTCCCTCACAAAGAGGGGGATGTTTGCACCCCGACTGCGATTCAACCATGACGAGACGCACAACTTTACCGACAGACTTCTGACAATTTTGGAATAGAAGAGATTTTGGAACTTGAGAAATTTTGGAATTTGAGGATATGGGGACTTGGGAAATTGAACTTTGGAAATTTTGGGATTTGTGAATGTAGGGATTTGAGAATGTAGAAATTTCAAAATTTAGGGATTGAGAATGTAGGGACATGTCAATGTAGGAATTCGAAAATGTAGGGATTTGAAAATTTAGAAACTTGAAAAAGTAGAACTTTGAAAATTTAGTAACTCAGAATAAATTTGCAAAAACCCATTTCGAAATATAGAAATTTAAGAATTCATGAATTCAGAAATGTAGGTACTTAAAAATCTTGTAACTCCGAAATTTAACCTAAAAATTCAAAAGTATCTAAATCCAATCAAAAGCTACGAAACTAAAGAAAATAAAAAAACCTTGAAAAGCTTCCATAAACCACCCATATCCATAAATATCTTTCGAAAGGCAAGAGAGGTGACATCACGGAATTACGGAAAACATGAAAATTATTGACTGGGATCGCAAGACCCCCATAGAAGTCTGTTAGGCAACAAGAGCCATCGGTACGTTATATAGCCGGTTACGGTCATAAATGGTACAAACCGAAAGATTTGGTCAGGACCGTCGGTTTTTTCTGCGGGAAAAAACGGGGCCCTTTTACGATGTCCACGAAGCGTCCAGTTAGCGTTCGTTCGTACGAAGTTAACCCTTTTTACCATCGACTGTTTTTTGCTAGCGTAGCCGCAACGTTCGGTAGCTTCTTTACTGCGCTTCTGCGGAGGGCACAGTTTTTGCCCCAGTTTTTCTACCGTTTTTTTCCTGCTCGCTAACAGACTTGCTAAGAGACACAGTTTTTTGACCCAGAAAAAAAAGTACCGCTGTGGGTCGCCGAATATTTCGTCACCCTTTCAACAGACACTTCTGCGCATATCTGTTCAATTTTTAAGGGTCGAACAAAAAATTTGCTTCGACTTTTTGCAGTTGTTGGAGTAAATATTATAACTAGCGATGATGGAGGGGTATGGTAAAAAGTTTCACACTTCCGAACGAAGCTACTCAAAATTAATAATTACTTCTTTATTTTTTAATTTCTCTTAGGAACAATCTGTATCTTACGAAAATAATTAATGAGTGAATATATTAGATATTATAATATTACATATTAGTTGTGGAGAGACATGTATTGCTAATCGAAGAGGTACATTTTGACATTCAAATCTGGCGCCAATAAAGACGAAAGTCCATATATCGACAAGTATCATTTGCATTTTAAACTTGTATTTCATATTTATATAAGAAATATAATTTATTTCATATTAGAATAAAGTAAAATCGTAATCGATGGAAAGCTGGCAGATTCGTCGAATCAATTTATTGCGAACGATCCCTAATCGGTAGTGCGATCTTTCATAGGATAATATTTCCCTCATAAACGGGGAGCATGTCGAATTCTGGTCGTGGCGGGTACCAATAAATAACTTTGCCCTATTAGTTTCGAACTGACTCTCGATACGAACCGTGACAGATCCTTTCGAGTTTCTCGCTCCCGATTCGACCACGATGTCTCGATGCGTCGTTGGCCTTTTGTCGATCGATTATCGATGCCGATACGCTGCGACTGTGGGAATTAATTCGAGAAACTGTAATCGATGTCCACGGCCTAATCTGTGGGAACCTATGTACAGTGTTTAACTCGAATCGAATTGCAATTTGAATACTGTCTTTCTGTATAAATTTACACATTCCTGTTATTACATTTTTGGGATTATTGAAAACTTCATTTTCGTATTCTAATATTTTGTGGTTTTAGAATTGTAATATTTTGAAATTTATTTGGGGAGTTCGATATTTCTAAATACATTCCTAAATTTTTATATTCCACATACTTATATTCCTAAGTTCACATATTTGGAAATTTCTACATTATTAAATCTTCTCATTCCGAATACCAGTATTCCCAAATTCTCACATTCCAAAAACGCTGTATGCTTTCCGTGAAAAGGAAACAGTGGACAGAGCCATAAAACGATGAAACTGTACCAAAACTCGAGAAACGACTTTTCGGAATCGAAGAAAAGAGCGCGCACAGTTTACACGCACGCATAAAAGGGGAAAAGCCGTGATCTCTGTTTTCGTTTACCTCTCGCACGGTCAATATTACGGTGTCACTGGTCTTCGGCAAATCGGCGAACCCGAGGTACAACGGAGCAGAAGACGGAAAAGGCTGGATAGATAATAAACCAAAATAAAACCATCCGAAGATTTACTGCTCGCCGAGTCTTTTCGTCACCCTATGCCCTGTCCGCACGGACCTTTCTTAGCTGGCTGCAAAACTCGCAGTAATTTCTACCAAAACTTACCCTCCGGTGGCCATTGTCGTATGGTTAGCAATTCTACGGGAACGCAGCGTTTTTCCGATATTTCACAAAAGTAACCTTACAGTAATTTACTGTCGTCGATAGTTAATGAACAAACCAGTTAAGTCTACCTTGTGGACTTGTTGACTGTGAAGTCGATTAAAGAGAGCTAATTTTATTTTACAAACTGTGTACATTTATGGAATACTTATGGAAGATTGATACATTAATGTGTATACATACACATTCATATAGAGAACTAATTTTGTTTTCCAAACTGTGTGGACTTTTATGGAATACTTATGGAAGATTGATACAATAATGTGTGTACACATACACATGATGCACATACACATTCATATTGAGAGCTAATTTTGTTTTCAAACTGTATGTACATTTGTAGAATACTCATAGAATTTTGAAACACTAATGTGTACATACACACATACAGCATAATGTACATACGCATTCATATTATACATGAATTACATAAATTAAGATATGTAGAATACATTTAGTACATCTCCAACAAAGTATCTGTATAATTAAATGTGGAATGTGGATATAAAAATTAAGTTCAAAAGTGAACTATTCAGAGAGTAGAAAAATTGTTACATATTTGAACACGTATTTGAACATATGAGAGAAATGTTATGACGTAAAATGTTAAGGTTAGCGAGTGACCCGAACAGAGATTAGAAAGGTACGGCTTGGTTGCAGTAAATGACGAGAACATAAATGCATAAACGCATAAACCCCTCGCGGAGGCAGAATTTCGGGAAAAAATTTACAACCCCGATTGTATTCGCAGGCCACAACTGCAGCTTCGCGTAGAGGAGCCACATTTTCTCTTAGCTTTCCGACTTTAAAATCCGCAAACACGCAAGGACGAATCGGGGTCTACCACTCTGGCCAGTGCGGTACACCTAATTACTCTATCCGCGACATTTGGCCGATTTTTAGGTGTTTTATTGCTGAACTGTGTTATGGTATTTTCTGTTTATGTGCTGGAGTTCATAGAATCTTTGTATAATCTAGTTATAGTAATTTCTGAATTTCTCAATTTTAGTTATTCAATTCTTGAATTCTTGAATTATGTTCTGAAATGATCCTAAATGTCCAAATTTCTAAATTCCTCAGTTCCAAAATATCCATACTCATCTCCAATAAATAACTAACTCTAACAAATAAAACAACCCTGTCACAAATCTAAACCCATACTTGTCTCTCCAGAACCACATTAAATACCTAAAATGACAAAAATCGAATTTTTCAATCTCCACTAATTCGAAATAGAGTATAAGAAAGAGAAAAGTGGAAGCAGAATTCGAAAGCGTATCCAGAGATATCTGGCGGAAATCCTGGAAAGTGAGGGAAGTCAACGGGACGGTTTCAGGGCGATAATTTATTTGGCCTAGCCAGGATTTACGAGGTCCGATATTGGATAATGAATCAGGTCTCCCTTGATGGAATTAACTCACCTATAGCCGGCTACGTCGCTGTCTCTTCTCTAACCTTTATTAGCTTCCACAGGGAACGTGTGGAAACCCTTTGCCTCGTTTTACGATCGACCTATGTCCTGATGAGATCTGCGGCTTTATGTAACTTTACCTCTTTATATCTTACTAGAACGATCTTTTATATTTCACCATACACGCTAATTGCTCTCTTTACTCTTACATATAAGATATTTAAACTATTTGAGTAATAGATAAACTATATTGCTCATTCTAATTAAATCATCTCTAAGTCACAGATATTCAGATATAAATGGTAGACTAATTGTTTTGTTTCAAAGTTGCTAAGGTTCAATATTGCAAATGTAACAAGGTTACAAAGATCCAACATTCCAAATGTATCAACGTTATAAGGATTCAACATTCTAAATGTATCAAGAATACAAAGATCCAACATTCTAAATGTATCAAGAATACAAAGGTCCAACATTCCAAATGTATCAACGTTATAAGGATTCAACATTTCAAATGTTTCAAAGTTACAAAGATCCAACATTCCAAATGTATCAACGTTATAAGGGTTCAACATTCCAAATGTTCCAAAATACCAAAGTCAGAAAATGGTCCTAGGGTTACAAAGTACAAAGATTCCTTAATTTCAAGATTGCATCAGTTCAAAATTCAAAAGATTCAAAGTGTCCAAACTCTTAATGTTCCACAGTCCCAAAGATACCATAATTTCAAAATTCTATCAATCCACAATTTCAAACGTTTCAAAGTCACAAGATTTCAACATTGCAAATGTTCCATAGTCTCAAAGTATCAAAGTGAAAAAATTCCACAATCTCAAAATTCTATCAGTCCAAAATTCCAATTGCTTCAAAATCACTAAGGTTCCAAAAGTCCAACATTCCAAATGTTCCATGATCTCAAAATTCCACAGTCCAAAGTTGAAGTTCCAAAACAGCAAGTCTCTAAAAAAATACGAAAATTGAAAGACTGCAAAATACCAAAATAGAACTACACAAAAATACCAAAATCAAAAGATAGAAATTTGAAGATACTTGCAGAGTCCGTAATGACGAACGTTTATTAGAGGAGGAAATAAGGTAGCAGGCGAGTTTCGGTAGATGGAGGAATTAGTTCCAGCCGTTATAAATAACTGGAAACCGTCAGGCTGTATTGGTCCAAGTAACTAAGTATAAGTGCCACGGTGCATATAACCGTAACAGTGCACCGCTTCACGAGGAAGTCGAAGAGGAAACGAGGCAGCCCTAATAGAAGGTTTATTATTTTATGAGGCTACCTTGTGCTTTGTGCCGGGCTTCTGTAAATCATCGAAAAGTTGGACGCACGGTAGCTCCCACGCAAACCAACCCTCCAGTCTTCCCTTCGCCTTTTCTTGCACTTTGGCTACTCTTTCCGATTTTGACCTTGAAGAAATTGCTGCCAGTTAACACCAACTCTAAAATTCCAGATACAATTTCATTTGAAACAATCATATAAATAGTCAAACTCAAGGTATCAATACTCACTTCAATAGCCGCTCACACATGTGATTGATGAACATAGGTTGCTTTAATGATTATCACACAGAGGAAAATATTTTTGTTGTTATAAATGTGTCTTTTCGTTTGTTCAGATTTTCCATGGCTCTCCATAAATGGAAAGCTAAATTTCTAGATGTCTAATCCTAAGTCTATTATCACCACGAAATTAAAGTATTAAACATGGAGGCCCAGATTTTCTGGTATTCAGTTGACAATGATGATTGACGACATAGTTGGAGTTTTAGGAGTTATATGGTTCACTACCCGTTGACCTACTATTGAACCGTCGAACCTCTGTCCTTTCAAGAATGTACTGAGGTGAATTCAAAGAGTTACCAATGGAGTATTCAAATCGGTGAACTATGGTTCCACAAATAATGTTCCTTACAATTGCTAACGGTGATGTATTAATGAACAGTTTATTACAAGTGCAGGCATGCTCTTGCAGTACTTTAGGACTTAAGAGGATTTTAGGACTTTGGGAGGTTTCGAGTTTAGGACTTGGACGTTTGGTGTTTTGGGACTTTGCAAATTTTTCAGTTTAGAACTTGGGAGATTGGAATTTCTGAGGGTTTGGAACCTTGGAAGTTTGGAAATTTGAAATCTTGGAAATTGGAATCTTGGAAATTGGAATCTTGGAATTGTTGGAGTTTTGGTACATTGAGATCTTGAGATCCAATTGGTCCCAAAGTCTCAAGGTTCTAAACTTCTAAATTTCCTCTAGTTCCCTACAATCCACAACAGCTTCAATTTTGAGTAGAATCCAAAGACAATTCGTTTTTCTCCAGAAGCTTGATACATCCAATAAAAATTCGGAAGCTCCGTGCAGTACAAAAGGGCGACGTGAAAGGGTCGTAAATGTTTCTTGAAGTCTCCAACGACGTATTTATGTCCCAATAAAACTTTCTTCTTCCGGCTTTCGGTCAAGGTCGAAGACTCGACGAGCTCGCCGATTTTCTCGGGGAAAAAGAGAAAGAAGGGTGGATGCTGGTGATTCAAAGTGGCGCGTGCCTGCTCCGCGGGAAGCCTGTTAAATATTTTGGAAATATTGACCGAGTCCCCTAGATCGGCGAAAACAAGATTTATGTTCACTCTCGACACACCAACCCAGTTTTCCTATTTCACTTTTCAAGGATCGAGCCATGATTCCAAGGACGAACCCTACGTGATCCATTCTTTCAGTAACTAGCTGAAAGAAACGTTTCTTCGATCTGAAAGACTTTCATGCCGTGAAATCGACCGGTTACGAACGAAATCGTTACACGTTCAACTTGATGTTCTTGCTCATCTTGCATGAACTTGGGGGCCATTTTCGAGATTTATGTATTTACATTGAATTTGCTGTGTTCTTGGTTTTGGACCTTCATTTTCCTTTGATTTTGTATTACATTGTTAGTCATTTTTGTTGTAAAATGTTCAAGTGCATTGAAGGTAGTGAATTGCACTCTGAATCACTGTACGCTGTAATTGGCTGTCTGCCATTTTTGAGAACAGTAATGCATGATTTATCTATACATATAGACAGTTTCCTTACACCTTAAGCTTTAAATTGATATAATATAAGTATTGTTTTGTTATACTTTTATGTCATGAAATTTTGTCAGACTTTGTACCTATCGAAATTGATTGAACGTAACTGTGTACTAACAGTGTTCATAGTAATCAGTCATTTTGTAGTAGGAAAAGTGAACAATTCTTTATACACTTATTTTCCTTAGACTTCAAGCTTTAAATTGGTATAGTACAAGTACTAGTTTGTGAAACTTTTATGTCATGAAATATTACTAACATCAATTATATCTAGACATCACACACGATAGGACATTGCTATAATTAAATACCACTCGTTTCGTATTGAGAATACTAATGAAACTATGCAGTTATTTTCTATAGAGTTCAAGCTTTAAATCGATGTAGCATACCTGCTATTTTACAATACTTTTATGTAATAATAGACAAAGAAGTAACATTAGTACCCGCATTGTTAGCAAACTCGGTCTTATTGAATCAACCAATTAGTAATGTCATTTTCACACATAATCCGAATACATTATTCCCCGGATAATCTCCGAAAAGTGGGAGGATATTCGTTGACAAAACAGTGTCCAAAAGAGGCACAACAATCACCGTAGGAGTCGTCGAGTAATCTGGGAGATCGGAAAGAGGCCGAAGACGATTCCCAGGAGGGCTTTCACCGGGACGAGTGTCACGCCATCAAAGATTTCCTCGTTTCGGGATTAGCTATGGCCACCTCCTGGGCGAGGATACTTGTTATACTGTGTAAGGACAGCACGTCAAAATATTGTGTCAAGGACACCTGAACCATTGTCCAACGGAAGTGCTGTCTTTCGCTTCCGACACGTGCTGAACGCCATTTTCTAAGTCGACAATTTCTTTGAAGAACTTCAGACCCAACAGTTGATCAACTACAAAAACATTATGGTTAATGTCAGTAAATAATTGAAGATCTACTAAAACATTCTAGCAAAACTCAATAAATAATTGAACTACAAAAACATTCTAATAAAAATGAATAAATAGTTGACAAACTATGAAGACATTATGTCAAAGAACAATATATAATTGACAAAGTACAACATTCTTCTAAAAATCAGTAAATAATTGAAGAACTACAAAAACATTCCAGCAAAACTCAATAAATAATTGAACTACAAAAACATTCTGATAAAAATGAATGAATAGACAAACTATGAAGACATTATAACAAAGGACAATTGATATACAACAAACTATGAACAGTTATAATAAAATTGTTGGACTATGACTCCACATGAAATTGATAAACTATAAAAGTACAATAGTAAAAGAAGAGCAAAAACGAAGATATAAATACAATGCAACAGGATCGAGGTTTGTAACAGTGGTACTTAAGCATCTGGGTTGCAAGATTATTTTTCGCGTTGGTGGAAACGGCAGGAGACGAAGCAGTTTCGAGTTATCATACCCTCCGGTCTACAGAAACGAGAAAGTACATAGAACACGATAAATCTGCTGTCTACTGTCCACCCGTCTGCTCGTGATTCACGATTTCCTGCAGGATCGGCTTTATCCGCTCGCAATCACCATATGTCTTTGTTTATTTCAAATTCTACGCTGCTCCCATCTTTAAAACTCTGCAAAATTGCGAAAAAAGTTAGTCACCCAGACAATCAAATTCGCTTGAAATTATTGTTCAATTATTCACTTACTTGCTCGTTTCTTCCAGTTTAAATTGATTAAAGTTCATTAACTCTTTGTTAGTCATAAAGATTAGGAATGCAATTTTAGAAGACTATAATCAGATTATAAATAATATTACTATACATGAATTATGATTGGTAATTGTAACTTTTGTTCTATTAGTAAAGATATAATAGTGTATCTAGGGGTTGCAATAATAATTTTAATTACAAATATTAGATACATATCTCAAGAGTTTGAAGGAAGAGTAAAATAATGTTAATAAAAGAGCGAGGTCCAGAGAGATTTAGCTACAGCACTGCTTCCTTATCTTACAGGGGATCCCCCAGTAGGGGATGAAACGAAAGTCCGTTCGTTCGCGGGCACATAATAGCCAAGATGGCGGCACGCACTGTTATCACTCGTTCAGAGGGAGTATGGCAACCCAATTGGATTGGGTGGCAGCCAATACGGCGGCTCTCGTCAGCGATATCATCGCCCTCCGGCCTTTCCATTTTCTGAAAGAGCAACCCCTGGAAGAACTTCTTGCAATCGATCTACCACGTCGATGCACGAATCCAACGCGTGAATTTCGCTCGCATTCTCCATTTTCAATTATTAATCTTTTGCAAGAATTACGGATAATGTGGCATTACATTAGGATAAACATTGCAATTTAATAGTCGACGTAGTAGTTTCAGAATTTCAAGTTGGAATTGAAACTTTTTAATTTTCATTTTGATACCTCGGAAATTTGAACTACAAAGTCCTAAGCTTCAATGTCCTAAAACCTTGAAATCCCGAAGCCTGAATGTTGTGAAATTTCCAAATACCGAAGTGCTAAAATTAAAAATTATTTCAGGACCCGAAAACCGCAAAATTCTAAGATCTCAAGATACTGAAATCCCAAAGTTGCAAAATCCTAAAGTCCCAAAATCTTGAAATCCCAAAATCTGTGAAAGGTCCCGAAATCCTAAAGTCCCAAACTCACAAAACACAAAAATTTCAAAATAGCAAAACCCTAATTTCTGAATAAACCTCATACAGAAAGATCTCTAACCAAATCCGAAAAACCCAAAAAATCAACTAAACCCCAAATAGCCAAAATCTTTGGCAGTCGTTCGATAAAATAATTCTACAAGAAGATTCATAGCGACTGAAAAGAAGTCGGACGTATTTCGAGCAACATGAAAAAGTGGCTGGTTGTTATTTATGGCAAAGCACGATAATAGTAGGGATGATGGGATCCCCGTTCCTGGACCGAGTACACCGAAGTAACCATGGCGACTGTACTGTGGCCATATTGGTCTTCTGCCAACTATCGATAATAGGAAAGATAAGACTCAACCCCTAGGATATTTTATCGTTCTCAAAATGGCGACCATGAGTCTCTCTCGAGAGCCCCAGTTTGCTCGAACATTCGAGTTTTTGCACCCCTACGACGATATCGGTCTTTTTTCATTCATGTACAATGTAATGTATCTTTCTGTCGCGAAGTTTAACGAAACCATTTATTGAACACCTAGGCCGGGGAGAGACACGCTAAAGAAAATGATGTTTAAGGTGAAAATTGTGTGTGTGAAGAATTTTACTATTTGTAGCTTTGAGAGTTTGAAAATGTAGTATTTTCAATATCTGAGGATGTAGGAACTTAAGAATTCTAAAATTTAGAGATATTGAAATTTATCCAAGTTTAGAAGTTTGGAAACTTAAAATATACCTTTGTATTCTTTTCCAAATGAGTATAAATCTTTACATTAATCTTGAATTTTCAAACTCTGTAAGATACTCAGAAAAATTTCAAACCCCCATGAACAGACATTACATAACAATAAGAAAGAGAAAGCTGAAGACGATCTCAGGTAAAGAAACAAAAGCTGGTTTCATCGAAGAAGTACTTCTTTCTTGAAGCAGTTCCGTTGAAAAGTTCGTGTACGGCTGGCAAGCGGTCGCCATTACGTGAAATAAATGCGAGTTAATTAAAGGGCGGAAGCAATTACTTGCGAATAAATCGTGGCCGTTAATCCGTTATAGCGTAGACAAGTTAAACTTCTCTCTCGCACTGTCTGGTTTCTCTGTGGTGGCACCCCTCTCGCAGCTTTAAATGCGAGGATAGGGATTTGCGAGAACGACGTCGACGTCGGGGCGCGTTCGCATAATTGGCTTTGAGCATCGCCACCTGCGCCCCGACGCCACAGCCTTAGCTGCTTCTATGTTCAAGATACGTATACACATCGAGGTACATGTACGCAAAGAAGCTATCTGTGTACGTGTGGAAACGTGTCTATCAAACGAAAGGAACAGCCGCAGGATGCAAAGGAACGAAATAAATCTTGAGAGCAAGATGACTTTCTTCGACTCGAACTTCACCTCTGCTTTTATTAAACATTTGATTCATTTTTTGTTCATTTGCATCCGCCTTTCGTTTTTAAACACTTTCTCTACAATTGTTACATTGCACATTTACCACAGAGTTTGATAACTTTACAATTTACTCTATTTGACTATGTACATTTTTCACTGGTTTTCATAGCAAATCAGACTTAGAAGAAGCTTTCTGTACAATTCTGTGCACTTTATAATGTTCGTTAATTTTATAATGTATAACCCTGCTACTTCAACCAGATATACAATCTTGTTGATAATTTTGACAATGAGCATATGTACAGCTTATACGTTTGAAGAATTGTATCGACGCAACGCGAAAGATGAAAGATACAAATGATAGTATGTGACACGTTTGATAGAGAAAATGTGTTTCCATTGGCCTAGTCAGCCATTTGAAAGAGCTGTTTCGGTTAACTCGAATTCAGGGTGCGTGTCTAACACGTTGGTGCCCCGTAGACAATAGGAAGCTAGGGTCCTGCCAACATTGAGACGTTCGTACCGTAATTTACGAGCCCCTGTTTGCCGACAAAGATTGCGGGTGGCTCTTGCAAAGCCGAGGAGGCTGCTGGAAATTGTACCGTGCTGGGAAATCGACTTTCGTCACGGTCACCGTTTCAACACGATCGTACTGTGCATTATTGCCGATCATACTTCCATGAGCAGTAGAAAGTTTCAACTCGCAGAAATATCGATGACACAGCTGCGAACGAACTGCATTTTTATCCAATACAATTACAAATAAAGCTCCTGAGTTTATGATAACAGAATAAGTATCTGCTATATTAGACTCATATTGCCACCGATTTTGTACTCTTCTAAAGACCCATGAAAATATTCAAGCTCTTCATCTGAAAACTGAGAATTATTAGAATATTGGTATAAGATTAGAAAGAGAAATGTTTGATTTAGCAAGAAGATGCTCCGAGGAGAAAGTTATGATAAATACTAATCGTCGATGAGACGAGCATGATTTATGCCCGACTTACCTGAAGGAAGAATAACGTCAGGTAATAGAACGTTCAGTAGCCGATTGGAAAGTCGATTTTTGGGAAAAGGAGGAACGACCTTGACGACAAAGATGCAGGTACAAGAAGATGATGCACACTGAGGCCCCTGCTCAACGTAGAAACGACTTTTCTCATTCACCGTCATAAAACCGCATCGCAACGCATTTGACAGTAGTTCCCTTTTTTATTTCCGCCTGCAGAAGCGTCGCGAATTTTCAGTTTCTAGCCATAAAAAGTTCCTTCGGTAGAGGACAGGAACAAAATGTTCTAACAAAATTAGTTGACATGGTACGAGTGTATATTATAGGGTGATAAATAACAATTCGTTCTTAGATGGTAATAGAAATGAATAGGCGACAATGTGAAATTCTATCGGATGAAATCGGTTTTCTGAGTCTGTGCAGCCCCTGTAGTCCAGGTGGCTTGAAAGGGCAATTAAACGTATAAACGGTGGAAATTAGCCGCAAGAATTGGTTTTGAGTCTTGGCAGAGGTATGCCTTGAATAGATCCGCGGGCATCAGGGCCATTTAACACGATGACACCCCATTTACCACCCCCGCAAAGAGACCACTGGATAGCAGTAAAGCCCTAAAGCCCATATGTCAGCACGTGCCGCTGACCATAGGTGCTCTGTACCGTTGAATGCCTGTCCTGCTAAACGGGTCGATGGTCAGATTTTCTCTTATTTCTAGCAAATACATATCATGCTATTAACACTCTCTTACATGGTTACATTACCTTATATAACATACAAGAACTTATCTTATACAACATACAACAACTTACCTTATACATAACATACAAGACGCGGTAACTTGCATTACAATAACCTTATAGTGATAATTGAAAATTTTTCCAAAATTACAAACGTTTACCACAAGCATGATAAACGTTATTAAAATCTACATGATAGCAAATATACTCAAAAATATAATAAAAGCTCCGCCTCGTTTTAACGCATGGTGTTTCCTGCATATGAACCTTTGCACGTTTTATGGGATGTACGCTTATGTGTTCCATCTGTGTGTTTGCGCGCGAACAAGATAAAAGCTGGATTGCTCGAAATCAGTGAATTGACGAATTCTTTCTTATTCCGTCCTAATTCAAGGAAACGACCATCGTAAAACGAATCAGAGGGGTATCATACCTCGGGATTCCTTCGCCCGATTACCCTCTGGACGCTCGTTTTTGCTCCACCCTCTTGGATACGGGGATGAAAGAAGGAAAATCTCCGGAAATCGTATCCTATGGAAAACTGCCCTCCTCCTGGGCAGATACACGATTACTTTTCAGTCTTTCGCTTTTTATTGAGTTATCGAAACTATACACACGGGACAGATTTTATTAGGAACGCTTTTGAAAATTTCTCGAACGTTCGCGAAATTCCGCGTTACGGTATTGAAAGATATTTAACTCGATTGAATGATAACAGACAATTGTTTCTGTTTATCTTTATTTTACGGTAAAAATGGATACTAATTATTAAATATTAATAGTCTGATAGTATATCATTAAATATTAATAGTATAAATACCTCAATTAATCACCACGCATCTTCAACTGTTTTCCCTCCTTTAATGGCTGCCTGCCACCTGTCACTCAATTTACGCAGTAGGCGGCGTTTTGAAAATCTAAATTTTAATAAATAGGTTTTTATTGATATAGCATAAACTTAATGATTATTGAACGAAATATCGTTAAATTACTCAAAGAGACAGTGTGTACAATACTTTCAACTGTATATTTTAACATATTATGAAAAAAATACCTTATTTTCCTAGTTTATTATGTTTCGCGCCATTATTGCGCAACTAACAATTCAAGATGTCGCAATATACTTGCAATTGTAGACTAATATTATTCAAATACGAACTTTTTCTATTTTACAAAATGACTAGCATTAAATATGTACATAAACAATAGCTGAGTTCTTAAATTTCCTAAGTTGAAATATATTTTTGTATTTCAGATATACTTACATATCTTTTTTCAAAATTTAAGTGTTTGACATTTGAGCACGTAACTTTCAAGCACCTCACTGCAAGAGCCATCTATCGATCGATTTAGCAGTTACAACAAACTGCGATAAATCGATCATACCATACACACGAAAATTTTAAATACTAATCTGTGACATATTTCGTACACTACATTTATTAATGAAAGCAAATAATTTTACACTGGACTTTTTATAATAAAACTTTAACTGTATTCTGACTTATACTTTCTGTTACCAATACATATTTTGTTTAAGATTTGTGAAGTTTATAATACAATTATACATTTAGTACATAAATGAAGAACGTTTATATTATGGTTGTTAAGTTTTTTATTCGAGTAGTTTAATTAAAAACATTTAAAAGTTCAAATATATGTATTTACCTTCATTTTCACACGAAGACAAAAATTCGAATGATGTCTATGTATTCAACAAATTATTGATGACGTTCGAGTTATATTCGAGTTTTCATTCGATAATCGACTATTCGCGCCCTCTCCAGCCAGGAAATTGTACTTCCGGTTCTGTCTCTTTCAGTGGTAAACGAATTGGCAAGATGGTGAGTTTCGTTTGTTACTTTTTAAAATCTATAATATTCACTTAAATCCTATACCAGATACATCAAATTTTTAATGAAAGTTATATAAAAGTTACTGACATAGCTAAGTATCAAAATATTTTCAGACTTTTTTCGGAAAATAGTACAATTCATCACGTGTCGTACTTCTTACGATACAGTGTTTCTGTTCAGAAGTTATAGTGTATTGGTTTTATTAGTATACATTTTATGGTTTAAAGTTTCTTTTTGCAAAAATAATTATTTGAGCAATTTGATAATATCTGTCTATTCTTTTGTAAATTAATTTGAATGTTAACCTCAATGTGTATGTGACTTTGATAAGTAATGACGTTTAACATTTGTGTTGCAGTCGCTCGTAATTCCAGAGAAGTTCCAGCACATTCTTCGTGTCATGGGCACGAATATTGATGGTAACAGAAAAGTAATGTTTGCTATGACAGCAATTAAGGGTGTTGGTCGCCGTTATGCCAACATTGTTTTAAAAAAAGCTGATATTGATCTAGACAAACGCGCTGGAGAATGTTCAGAAGAAGAAGTAAGGACTAACAACTTTATTAATTACATTTGTTTCGATTTTCTAGTATTCTATAATAATATAACTTTCTTTTGTTACAAGGTTGAAAAAATAGTTACTATAATGGCCAATCCTAGGCAGTACAAAATTCCAGATTGGTTTTTGAATAGACAGAAGGATATTGTTGATGGTAAATATTCACAGGTATGTACGATCACCAAATTGGTATACTAATTTTGATGACTATTTATGGCACGACTTCACGACTAATCATATAAAACTAAAGTATATGATTAGTTGGTAGTGCGTGCTAAAGGAACTGCACAGTAGTTTGCTGGTTAACATTAACAAGTTAAATAGCATACTAAAACTTCGAATGTTAATGTGCAACATGTTACAAATAATTACTTATATTATTTTACACTCGAGTTGGAGACTAGTGATTTAGAATTATATTTTATTTTGTAGCTCACTAGCTCCTACTTGGATTCTAAGCTTCGTGAAGATTTGGAACGTATGAAGAAAATTCGTGCTCACAGGGGTTTGCGTCATTACTGGGGTCTTCGTGTACGCGGTCAGCATACCAAGACTACCGGTCGTCGTGGACGTACAGTGGGTGTATCGAAAAAGAAGTAATTTTATATTCTTTTGATTATCAATAAAATTATAAAACAGCATTTTTTAATGATTTTTTGTTTACACGAAGTAATGTTTATTTCAAACAACAAATAATTTTATTTATATAATAGACAATATTAATATATAACATCATTTTAATATTTAAAGAACACGATTGCTTGGTTGCAACAATATATAATTACAGAAACATTCTCTAGTTGAATTTGACCTTTTGTATCTTCAAGAATTGACTGCTTGTTTATTGATATGCGATTTATGAGCTTATAGTTCTTTTTCCTATACAATATTTATTATACAAAGCAGAGAAATTGCTTGGAATATCTACATGAATAAAACAGTTTCAATTAAATTCAAAGGCAGAGTGAAACTTCAAAATACAATGGAATGTGCACGTAGGCTAGGTAATAATGAAAGTTTCATCCACAAACAATAAGCGTTTCTAAATATGCTTTGGGTACTTTTCCTTGTTGATTTCCTCTTGTACCCATAACGTAGTCTTCATCACCAGGTATTTGAATAACAGTAATTACCTAAAAGATAGTGGAATTTGATGAAATTTTAAGCCAAAGTTTTACAATGCGATTCGTTGCGACTTAAAAAGTTAATTTAAAATCAGCAAGCCAAAGAAGCTGAAAGTATTGATAAGGTTGGAAACAAATAAAATACATTTAACGAAATGAAATGACGATTTATTTGATACATGCAAGATTTGAATAAATATACATATATATATATTTGTTTATATGCATACTAAATGTATAGGCATAACAATTTCTGATATTTAAACAAATATACAAACGAACCAGAACAAATGCAAGTATTAAACATTAAAAATAAATTTAACAAAGATAAGAAAACTAATATACATATATAAAACTTAAAGAGACTAAGATACAGGTATCATGCACAATTCTTAAAATTATGTTGCCAAACCTATAAAAATGCAAATTTTAACATACAGGGTACTTAAACTATTTTACTTGAGTATCTTACATAGTTCTAACATACTTATTCCATTTACTTTACAATATCTTGCAATTCGAGCGATACACAATGGTGTAAGAATTTATTTACATTACTTTTTTTAACGTTCTACTTCTATTTTACATATTATGAAAAATTCTTTAGGCTACAGATATGTTTCAAAATTCACTTTTAAGTTATGTGAGAACAATAAACCCTTACTTAAGGTTGTATTCATAGTAATAGTGGATTACAAAATGTATTACATTGCACTGAACCTGGTAGCTATCAAACATACAAACTACGTATTAGATGTGCTTTCATAACATTTTCGAAAAAAAAATGCATCAATTGACAGCATTCACTAATTGTAGAAATTTCTTGCAGAACTAATTAAATAATTTGAACGTGAATTTTTAAGATAAAAGTATTAAATCTTTTTTTATCAAGAAAGCTATAAATCAACATCACTTTTAATAATGATACATGTCATTTATATGGCCATAATGTAAACATGCTTCCTCTTATCTAAATCACAAACTTCGTTACCTCGTCTTGCATGACACTTAATTCGCTAGAATCCCTCGCATCATAATCGTACAATACCCTTGCACGTTCTTGACCATTTGATGCCGTTGATGCGTTGGATGTTGGTGGGGTTGTCGGATGATAAGGACCCCCAGATAAGCTGGGTAGGATAAATTACAATCTGGTTGAGTATGATAAACATGCTCTTGAAAGTGAGTCAATTTTGGCTTATGCAAAAATTGCGTGAAAATATTTTTCTGTTGTTTCATAGTTCTTGTCAGATACCAAAAAGTTGGTAATATGAAATCTCATAACTGCAAACATTGAGATGTTTTAAAAATTCTGATTTAAGAAATTTTTGAAAAATACATGTGACCTTTTACTGTTTGTATTGCCAACATAATATATAGTTTGTACAGTAAACATGCTGAACATAAACAAATAATAATTGTAATTAATTGGGAATTATATTAATACACACATAGAGGCATAAGCGATTAGACAAGTAGGAAAACAATTGGTTACTTATAAAACAAAGTAAGGAAAGGTGTTAGAAGAATATATAATAGTTTTAGGAAATAACACTTCTTAAAAAGTTATTTACTTTGCTACTCCTTGATAATTTATCAACACTAAAAATTTAATGGCATGCATCAGAAATGAAGACTGATCAAGTATAATTAAAGTATAATTTTAATAACAAATTAAACTGTAGCTGTTTTAACAAATGTAATAATAATAATTAAGCATTTCAAAATTTAATTTATTATTTCATTTCTGACAATTACAAGTTCAACAATGACAGCATAAACTAAAAATATTTAACGTATCTATAGAATCGTTGTATCAGTTAACAAACACTATTTACTAAGAAGAAGAGATTCTGTGCCCTAAATTGTCATAGTTTTTACTTGTATCTTAAATACAAGAATTAGTAACTGCCTATAGTGAATATCAGTATTGATTTTTAAGGCTAAACTTTTGAAGTATCGGTATCAGTATTAGTCTCAAAGGTGGCAGTAACATAGGGAGCACCAGCAAGTGGTGCAAGTATAGGGGAATTTTGGGATTGGGAGGGAGAAGGTGTTAACTCGATCACATCTTCGCTGTTGACTCTCAGCAAAGGACTCGGTTGACGCGCCCTGCAATCCCAATCATGCGAGCAAAGATAGAGAATAGAAAGAGTACATTAAAGGAACAAATTAATATAATAAGCATAGAGTCATACTAAGAACCAAAGTAAAGAAAGATACCATTCCTACAATGAAGCATAATATTTACAACAAAACACAGTGGCCGTTGAAAAGAAAAATAATCACTAAGTCACATTTATAGAAATAAGCAAAATTTCAGGTAATAATATTTATAAATATCTACAGAACATGATGATCTCTGCGAATGAGTAATGGTTCTATAAGCTTTTTCTAAATACTTTTACATGTCATACATGACATAACATTGAATAACTGTTAAACATTACTCACTCGGATCACCAGAGAGTGGGATAGCTGTATAAGGATGGTGCAGGATAATTAAGAAATAGTTTGAAAAGAAGGAACTTGCAAGATAAATTTTTCGTCTTACCCGGCGAGTTCACGTTGTAAATCTTGCATTGTTGCGTGGCACTGAGCGTAGTGACGGGCTTGTGCTTCAACGAATTCATGCAAACAACGCAAATGTCCAGCCTGAGAACTTGAAACTCCTTCTAGCAACAATTTCACAATTTCTGCTTGACGATCGAACTCCGACTGTGCTACTCTCAGCTCCCTCTCTGCCTAAGTAGACCAATAAACAGTTTTATTTTATGTTTCTAATTAAATCGTATTATTTAAATTTCTTCTACAACTCATTAAACATAGTACGTGCTTAAAAGAAACATTTATGGCTTATTCACACATACAACAAAAGCGGAAAGAGTACATGTTTCAGATAAACTTAAGAATAAAATGCTGCAATAGAATTCAAATTCAAAGAATTTGAAGAGTTTAAAAAAATCATGATGTGATCTAGTACAATATCTTTAAGAAAACTAGTTAACTTTTGAATTATCAAAAGCATCAATTCCATTAATACCTGATCTAGTAACACTTCAGGAGATACACCAGACTCCTACGAAATGCAGCAATGTACAGGACAAAACACACAATAAACAAACAGACCACATAATTAAATTAAATGTAAAATAATAGAACTTACACTCTGCTGGCCAAGCATACTTCTTGCCTTCCTCACTCTATTCTTACAGGCATCTAAATCCAATCTACAAAATAATGAAGTTTTAAATTAAAACTGAATATTTGGATACAACTATATAAAGTACATACCGTTTATTTTCTAATATAGACATCTCTTTGGTAACAGTTTTCATTTCACCTTCTAAAAACTTCCTTAAAGGTTGTATATAACAATTAGCTGCAGCTTCAATAAAACTCCTTTCAATCTGTCCTAATTTTTGTTCACACTGACCAACTTTTATTAATGCACTACCTAAAGTATAAATATAAATTATAAGAATCAATTTAATATATTAACAAAAAATGACATGTGTACAAACCATAAGCAATTCCTGGACCAAAGTCATTTCCAGCTTCTATCATATCCATACCCACATATTCTAAATTGCTCAATCTATTAGGTTTCTTCTTATCAATCTTTTCAAAAAAGAAGTCTTCAATTCTATTGCCTGCAATAAGATATTTCATGTAAATTTCAAATTAATCATGTCAGATTAAAACACACATAATGAATTTTATATAACCTGGGTTTGGAGTAAGCACTGACTCCATATTCCTAAGAATTTTTTCAGTCCATGTTTTTGTCGCATTTGCTCTTTCTGAAAGATATTCTAAATGTGCATCTAATTCAGTTTTCTCTGATGTTCCCAATGTTTCTTCTGTCAACTGAAAAGAAGAAATATTGAACTAAAATATGTTATATTAACTCAGTTTTTTGACCAATACAAAAGATACTATGATAAAGTATGTTATTCATTTTTAATCTCATGTTTTTAAACATCTGTTCATTGTACAGAGGAACATTATAAGACATCGTGAAATTAAAGAGGACAACAGCCTTAGTCACTGTAACTTATTTGATATGTTCTGAGTCATCGAATGATTAATTATTTAGCTCACAGATATACTCTATCTGCATTCTCTTATTGTTTAAGAATAACAAACCAGAAAGATGGCTAATTCCATTCAAATAATATCATAAGAAACAAGAAAGTTAATGAATAGCACAGTGTAGAACACAAACAATTATTGAAATTTACTATATTTTACTAACCTCGATCGCCAATTAAACTCAGAATATAAGGGACAGTTACGAATAAAATTGTGACAATCGTGTAAATTAAACAAAATCGATTAGAAGACATGTCATTATATAAATGCTGGAAGAAAAATCAAATGTCAAGCTGAGATTATTTCATAATAAATTTGTCTTCGTTATAGAAGATATAAAATGTCAGAACTGACAGTGTTCGGAGTTGCAAGTAACTTAACAGAAATGTTTTCTTGACAGCAAAAATATGTTTAATCATCGTGGCGATATTACTTTACCTGCACAACCCTGCTAAGCGCAGCACCAGCATCTTTTACTAATTTTTTAACGTTGAAATCCATTTCAAGTCTGTTTCGTTACGAATCTTCTACGATCACCCCTGTTACTCTTTATTTTCTATCGACCACTAATTCTGAGTGCTTCCGTGAAGAGGCGCTTCGCGACATTTTGCGCATATAAGGTTTAAAAATTGATTTCAAATGAAATGCAGCGACTGAAGCAAGATATAACAGATTTTACAATGTACGAAATCAAATTGTGAACAATTCATACGAGTTAATAAAATAATATTTTATAAATGGTACATACATCAAATAAAAAGAAAGTATGAATTGATTTACGACTTGAATAAAATGCACAAAATTTAAATTTAGTCAATTTTAGAAATATTAATCGTCTTAGATCCTTATAACACCTTTGATGTAATGATTGGAGTAAATGAAAGGAAAAAAGACTAGAAACTTCTGCTTTCTGATTCTATAAAAATGCAAATATTTGTATATTTTTATGTAACATTGAAAGTCCAAACGATATGGATATGCGCGCGTTGCAACTTTATGGTCAGGTGGGAACAGTTGTATGCAATTTAAAATATTTATTAATGTTTCATTATAGTTGAAGATTCACTCATGCATAGTTTGATTGGTAAGAATTTAAAACGGTGAGTATAATATAATAAATTATAACATGCATGTCGTGTCATATTTCATTAGACTTAATTTTAATAAAGGTACGTTAACCTATCTGTACGTAAATTTAACGTAAGAAATGTAATACACGTGACAATGACTGTTAGATCGAATGAAATATAAAAAAATTCAATGAAATTTCATAAAATATTGATTATAATAATACTACTGTTTGTTAACACGTATAATGTCGTTTGTGCACATGTCATTAATTTTTATTATATTTCTTTTCAAGATAGTGATTTGATGTTTTTTCAATAAAATTATGAAATTTTAATAACAGCATTGTAAATATTTAATTATTATTACTTTTGTATATATTTTGAAAAAGCATGAAATCCTTTTTAAATTGAACTGTAGGTTTCATACAAAGAAGCTGTTAAGAAATGATGCAGGAGAATCAAGATTATCTTGTTCACCTGTAATAACAAATATAGCACAAATTAGTATGTTAGCGGAAGAGAGAGATTTAGAACTGGAAACAGTACAGCCAGAATTTCATATATTATCTTGGTTGTACAAAAGTGCACCTTGTTTTCCTGTCAATGGATCAAAGGTAAACAATTTAAAGTTTAATTTGAAGAAACTGAATGTATTACTTATGTTGATTTTTCTATTTTCAGATTAAAATAATTCATGAACCAAGCATATTTTATTCTACTCTTGTAGAGAAATGTAAAAATGCAAAAAAGAGAATAACATTTGCATCATTGTATTTAGGCACAGGAAAATTAGAATCTAATTTAGTAAGAACTTTTAGTAACTATCTAAGTAATTAAGAACTTGATAATAGCAACAGTGTAATCAATAACACTTTTGTTTTAGGTGGAAGCTATCGATCAGGCTTTAAACATAAATAATGGTGACATTGAAGTTAAGATTTTGTTAGATTTTATGAGAGGATCTAGAGGTATATTAAACTCGCGGAAAATGTTGGAGCCATTACTTAAAGGAAAACATGGTCATTCTTGTCAAATTTTTCTTTATCATACTCCTAAACTTCGTGGATTTTTAAAAATGGTTATACCAGATCGTTTCAATGAATTAGTAGGATTACAGCACATGAAACTGTATATGATAGATAATGATATAATAATTAGCGGGTAATCTTTAATGCTACACGAAGTTATTTCAATGTACAATTGGTTATACGCTGAACTTTAAAATTCAGTTTAATATTTTAGTGCTAATCTTAGTAATGATTACTTTACAAACCGGCAAGACCGTTATTTTCTAATCGAAGATTGTAAAGAGCTTTGTGATTTCTATAATGAACTAGTTGAAAGAGTAGGAAACTTCAGTTTTGTACTTCAACCAGATGGAACTACAGTATTAAATTCTGCCATGAAAATCCATCCTTTCAAAACTCCCGCAAAGTTCATTCAATATGCCGCGAATAGCATGAAAACTCTATTTCAAAGGGAAATAGAAGATCGTTCTGATTTTGAAAATCTAGGTAATGTATAAATATACATAAAGTGAACAATATCGAAACCACTCCCTAATCTAAATTATTTTGATAGGAAAAGATTTCGATACTGATACTTGGATCTTTCCTCTGATACAAATGGGTCAATTAAATATTTATCATGACAGTCAGATAACACTGAAAATGCTGCAGAGTACGCCTGCAGGGGCAACGTTGAAACTGGCAACTGGTTACTTTAATTTAACTTCCGAATACACTAACGCGTTACTTAAACACTGTCAAGGAACATGTCACCTCTTGACTGCGCATCCAACTACCAATGGTTTTTTTTGTACGTTATTTTTATGAGAATATATATTTAAATAAAATTATTTTTATAATTAATGCAATGTAACGTAAAAATGGTATCCAGCGGCAAAAGGCGTGGCGAGCGGTATTCCAGCAGCATATACTAAAATTGAAAAATCATTTATGGAGTACTGTAACAAACTAGGACAACAAAATAGAGTAACTTTATGGGAATTTGTTAAGCCAGGCTGGACATATCATGCAAAAGGATTATGGTATTCGTTACCATATCAAGAAAAGCCTTGTCTTACTCTTATTGGATCCCCTAATTTTGGTAATATATAAACACTAAAGGATAAACAATTATAAGATAATTATACAAGAAAAATTAATTTCAGGTTACAGATCGGTTAGGAGGGATTTAGAAACTCAAATTGCAGTTGTGACAAAAAATGAACAGTTACAAGATAAATTACAAAAGGAACATGAACGTTTATTTTCATGCGCGAAGCGAGTGACGAATCGGACATTTCTCGAACGTGACAGAATACCGCCTGCGTGGGTATCTGCTGCCGTTGTTTTATTTAGGTATTACTTTTAAACACGAGTCATTTGTATAAAATATCTACCATATGCGATTTTATTTATAATCTATACCTCAATGTAATTAATTTATATTGTTTCTAGAAAACAATTATTGAACGAAATAAAAAGAAAGATAATCGATCAAATTAATCGATTTGTACTTTCCTTATTTATCGTTTACAATGCGCTTAAAATTAGTAAAAAAATATAAATAAGATATCTTAGTGTCCCTGATCATTTAATAAATATTTTAAATTTAATAACTCAAAATTATGGGTTTGTTAAATAAAATAATACATTGCATATATTTATACTGATAATAATTATTTGTTGATTGACATACTATCCTGTATGGAACGTGATAAAACTTTATGGTACTATGGTTACGACGTTTTATACGTAACGTCGAAAAAATGGAAGAAATTCCAATTAAAGTGCTGAAATGGTATAAGAGAAACTGTTCATAACCACTTAGAATAATCATTTCAGTTCACTATTAAGAGTCACGATTAACGTGACTGTTACGAGATAATTACTTTGACAACACTTTTCACAAATGACTGGATCGGTTTTGCACTAGAGATTTCCAAAAATGGCAGACAGGAAAACTTCTCCCACAAAATTTTATTTGTCGTCAATAACAAATGTTTCTTCCTTGACGAAAAATTCTATTACTTCTTCTTCTACATTCTTCGCATCAGAGTCTAATTCATCGGTATCGATTGCTGAAAAGATGATATGAATATTGTGAATTATAGATATTTATCTTTTAAAGTGTAAAGAATATTACTATTTTGTTTTACGTACCATTGCGTAATTCTAAACGGCGTTTCTTTTGATTATTCCATTCTTGAACACGTTTTGAACGGTATTCCTCAAATGCTTTCATTGCAGTACAACGTTTCTCAATTAGTTCCTGTAAAATAAATTGTTTTTAATAGAGATGATTTTACATTAAATATATATTAATTCAATATCATTCAAATACCTTTGATGCGCGTGTTAGTCGCATACGATCTTTGCTTTCGAATTGCGCAGAATATTTCTTCAAATTCTTCTTAATTTCTTTAATCTGTTCTGCTGTTAGCAATGTTGGTGGTCGTGGTCGCCACAGCAATTGATTAAATTGATTAAGGTTAACTCTTTTTAAGATACGACCTTGAAACGTCCATATCCAATATCCATTATCAACACTAGTCTTCCAACTAGAGACGGCAGTTACGACATACCTGCAATAAAATTCATACATGTATTACAATCTAATGTTTATATAATTTTCACAGATCTTTTAAACAAGTGCAAACGAATATACACACCGTCCGGTAGGATCCCATTCTACGTCCGAAGTTTGATAATGATCCGTTGAGTTCATGATGATAAAATCATTTGTATCAATAAACTCCAAAGCACCTGCCATAGTTGTTAATCCAGCAAGGACAATAAATTGTCCAGAAGGTGACCAGAATAGGTGATTGCAGGCCTTCTTCTCTAGTTTTTCTATCAAATAAAATGGGCATTGAAATATATGATGCTGGTATAAAGTTATTCAGGTTTACTTACTTAAAAGTGCAGGTTGATGACCATATCGTACTTCATAAAAACTAACGTTAACACTTGGAATGTCTCCGTGAATAATAGCAAATTTGCTGCCAACTGGTTCCCAGGCAAATGCGTGAATCGGCTCTTTTATTTCTACGCTATCAACTGGAATTTGTTTTTCTCGCATGTGAAAGATTTCAAAGTTATAGGACATTCCCTATTAATAAAAATAAATATTATTTCTGCAAGTTATGTATAGACATTTTTGTTATATTAAGGATCAGTGTAACAAATACCGTGTATTTTTGTTCTGTCTTTTCCTTACGTTTGGCGAAACGATCAACCTTCACGCAAAGATAATCTCCTGACTTCTGCCAATAAATTTTACAGTCAGCTACATTGAACAAATTTTTGTTACGTGTTTCATTTCGGCTGAAATCATGAATTATTATAAAAATTAATAACTGATAATTAAAATGTTAATGATATATAAAATAGATGGACTGATTACTTTGGAATCTCAAGAAGGGTAACTCTGGCTGGAACATCCTTATCTTCTGGTACCCAATATGCAAGAATGTTATCAGTGGGAGACCAACTAAAATCTCTGATCCCAGGAATTTTTATACTCTTTTTGTCCAATAAACCAAACGACTGCAACATTTATAAAAGGTGTAATTTTTCAAAGTTTCACTAATACTGCATGGTTTTATACTACATTCAAGGAAAAGAACGTACAGGTGTTTCATAAACACTCAGAATATCTTCTCCCATACGAGCAAGATATTTATCGTCGTGTGACCAACGGAAAATGGGCCACACCGAAGAACCGTCTGCATAGAATGAACGCTTTTCTTGACCAGTAAGAATATCCCAAATGACCAAACGTTTTTGATCAGAACCAAGATCAGTTCGCGGAGTGTATGTTACTAAATACCGCTCACAAGGTGAAAAGTCAATACACTCAACACCTTTCTGACTGAATCTAGCTTGCTGTACAAACTGAGGACCACCCCATAATGCAACACCCAATTTATGAAAAGTTGACAAATATGTACCTAATGGAGACCACTTGACATACGTCTCTGTCCAGCGCTGAAAAAAGGTAAGTAAATAGCATTAGTTACAAATGAACATTACAATATCACATATGAGAACCTAATAACTTACAGCACGTTCTTCGAGCAATGATGGTTCAGGCGCAGAATTTTGCCAAACTTGTACAGTAACAGAAGGACCATTACCACAGAGTACACAATATTGATCATAAGCATCTGGTTCTAGAAGATAGTAATGTAAATCTGCAGCAGCTTTAAATTCTTGTGGTTTTGGAGGCTCCCATTCATCTGGGATTTCTTCAAACTTTTTGAAGTCGGTAAACAAATTTACTTTAAATGTGTGTTGTTTGTCAATTTTGTAATTATTTACAGACTGAGCAGCTGCTAAAGCATTAACTGGATTATTGTATTCTAAAAATATGTACCTAAAAGAAAATAAATTGGATATAGTTTTAGTACAGTATACAATAAAATTATACTCACCCCTTGGTATATCCATTTTCATTTTTAGGATAATATTGGTTTACAATTGTGCCAAATTTTCCTAAAACTTTGCTAATCACGGATTGAAGTTTCTCTAATCTTTCAGGTTCAACCTGGGGCACTCCATCGATAACAATTACCGATTCTACACCATCTGTTTCTGATGGTTTTTGTTTGAGGATGTCACCAAGAAGTTCTACAAGTAACAATGTTGCAATTATCAATAACGTATTTCAATACGAAAAAGTATTTTAAGGTTAAGTTCGCATGCCACATTTGCGACTATAACCAGCCATGCTTTCAATCACCATTCCTCGGCTTCTGTCGACTTGTCATTTACGAAAAATCGAGTTTACCTTCATCGGTGATATCATCCACAAATCCCTCAGGATCACTAAAATTCGGTTCTTCATCGTCGGTTAGTACTTCGTCGTTATTTTTAACATTATCGTCGTTTTGAGGGGTTTTATCCGCTAACGTTTTCTTCGCCATCTTGGAAACCTCTAAATGCACGAGGTATGGAATGAAAATGGCTGAGAGTTGCCTTTCTGCATTTGCTGCAATCTTTAAAAGACGGAAGTGATAAAATTTATATAAATACATGCATTTTATATAATATGTAAAAATAATCAATTGTATTATATATCAATTAAAAATTTATATAACCACTTTTTCTTAAAAATGCATCTAGAAATTTGTATTCACTTTAATTATAAAATGTCCAATATGCAACACTGACCGCGTGGTACTCGGTAATGAATAATCAAATATGTATTATAACGCCAAAAATACTATTTTCATTTACAATTATATGTTAAAACTTAGAAATGTAGTAATAAACTCTTTCAAAAGTATTAATTACTCTTTGGAAACGAATCACGATTAAGATCTCTTCGTTGTAAGTTCAAATGTACATGTAAGGTGCCCCTCCTGCTATGCGTATACTCCTGTACAAATTAAAATAAATTAGTATGAAATAATCATTATACTCGTTCTGTAACTGTATTATATATAATGCCATTTATAAATAAATTATTTATTAGTTTGCGTGTAAAATATGTGTATGATTTTCTTCCTTTCATCAAGTACTTTTAATATTATGTTATAATCAAAGAATAAAATATGTATACAATCTGTATAGAAAATTCTTGGACGAACCGTAGATAATAGGGCAAAAATTCATAAAATATTTGCAAAAAACAAAATATCAAATTATAAGGTAGTAGCAAAGCAATAGCAAAATTCAAATTTCCCCGCTAAATAACTTTCTACCGGTATACCTCCTCGCATATTCTATACTTCTGATACCTCTACTCCAAATCTAGCGATTTGTATTCGTCAGCTGCCAAAGTGAATCGTGGCGCCATTTAGCGGCAATTGTCCGAACAACAACCTGCACTTTGGAGTATCCTACTCCATTACCGACAAGTATAATGAGCGAACTGTTTCGAATCGTTTACAAAATTTTCACAAATATCAACAGTAAATATGAATGAATAATTGCTTTCCATATTGCGCTACTATAAAGTTGAAATTGGTTATTAATAATTGCACGTAAATTTAATATATATGGATCCTACGTTATAGGTGCCGCCATTTTGAAGTAGGCGTGCCTGTACCCAATGAATTCACTTTGTCCAGTCGCCATTTTGATATGGGCGTACCTACAGCTCCCCATTCCGCGCCAATTTTGTTTCTGCCGCATACCTCCTGCTACTTTCTGTGATCCTGCTACCAGGAGCTGGTTTGGGACCAATTCATGGCGGCTTACTTTCTCTATCTTCTCCCCTCCATATGTCAATGGTTATGCTCCTCTACTTTTCTGCGCTCCTAATAACAGTAGCGCCTGTTAAACCAGGCTAACATGTGTCATTTGCTGTGTTCTAACCTAACATTTTTAATCGATCAAATTTAATTTATATTATTGATGTATTATATATTAGTAGTAGTATATTTATTTTATTACGAATACAAGAAAAATTAAAAGAAATATTTAGAAATAGATGAAGAGGTTAGGAACTGTAAATAAGTATGTACTATGTAACGAATATTTTGGATACTTTATTGATTATTGCTTCTAAATACAACGTATTTACAGTCTTATTATCGAATAAACCACATTCATTTTCTTGTTAATATTAATCGGTTGTTTCTTTCTTTCACCTACTTCTATTAAAAAAATATTGTACTAAATAAACTTGAAGACTTAAAAATTGAATACGCAGGGTAAAGTTCAAAAAGGAATTTAACATTTATTGGATAGTGAGAGTTGTTAAGTAATATTATAACACAGTTTTTGAACAGTCAATCCATACTTTTATTAAAGTATAATATGAAAAAAGCTGTTTAATCTTCTTCTTCTTCTGGAGCAGCTCCACCACTTCCCTTGCGCAAGTTCTTCCTCTTTACACGACCAGGTCTGCCACCGCCGAATGGAGACTTCAGTGAGAAGTCAATGTGCTTTTGCGAGTCCAATCGTACGATGAAAGATGGAATGTTCACAACTTGCTTGCGAACTCTGGAACAGTATTACACTTTTCATGTTTTATGCTTACATTTGTAAATAATACTCAGTCTGCACTATAGTGCATTGAAGTATGAAGCTACTTAATATGCAAAACATGTACCAATTGGTTCTTATACATTCGGTATCCACTATCTGCTAACGTAAGGACAGACGTTAAGTGCCATTGTTATGACACTTAAGTGGCCTGCCTGAAATAAAACAGGTTTCAAATTAAGTTCTACATTACTGTAGATTCTTAAGCACCATAGTTCTCCATCCAATATTTTAAGTCACATTGCTTTTTTCATTTTGAGTAGATAATCTGAAAAATTGGTTGGATACCTTCAGTAACTAAACACTGTTAATACATTTACAATATAATACAAGTACAAATTTGTTTCCTGTTTTGAAACCAAATAAGTATTATTCCTTACTTGGTGATTAACCAGGACTTTAATATAGCCTTAAAGATTGGAAACTATCTGTGAATGATCAGACATTTCTTGCCCATTTTTCAAGGCATATGGAATACCATATCCTATTAAAACATACCGTATGTGCCGTTGACGAATAAGTACTCGAGCATGATGAATAGATTTGGCAAGTCCCAATTTGAATACTTGAGTTTGAAGTCGTCTTTCCAAGAAATCTTCAATTTTCAAACCAAGGACATAATCAAGTTTCATGCGGCCCTCATCTAATACGCCGATTCTTACCAAACGACGTAAAAGTGCATTTCCTGCAAAATGGATTTTTTGAATTAAAACAAGGAAGATAAAAACGTGGGAAAAAATTTAATTTACTTTTGACTTTATCAGAATTAATAAATGTATCCTCAAAGTGATCAGACAAGAAGTGTCAGAATACAGTACAACATCATTTTAATAGGCAAAAGTACACAATTTAGTAATAAGAACTTCAATTTTACCTTCAAACAGACGTTTGGGATCTTTTTCCTCCAAAGTAAGAAGTTCTCGAGCGGCTTTACGGATATTTGCCAAAGTGTATTTTACTCTCCATACTTCACGCTTGTTACGAAGACCATATTCACCGATAATTCGTAACTCTTGATCTAAACGAGCCTTTTCATAAGGTCGCCTAGGAGTAACGTAAGTTTTCGAGAAAACTGATGGTATTCTTCCGTTCACCATTTTGCACGGTCGTTACCTAATTTTAGAAAAGTTACCTTTTTAATGAAATGTATGCAAATTTCTCAATATCTAACGATAGCACTATTTAAATTAATCTTTATAATTTATTATTCTTATGGTCAACAATCTCTCGTAACAAGAATAATTACAAAAACTATGATTTTGCGTATAATTTCGAACACGTGGCGAGTGAAACGCACCACACGTTTAAGGAAATGTTAACAATTATAATTCGAATAAAAATATTGCTCCAATTAAAATAACAATAATTGTTTTAATATTCTACCATATTATAAAAACAATAAATTAAATATTAAATAATATTGGAATAAGTAAAGCTTACCTACTACTCGGAAGGTACCGACCACGCCGAGATACAATAGAGAAATGGCCGAGTTCGCTGCACGAACGTTAAATGTAGGCAGCAAGTACAGCGCCACAACCGGAAATCCGGCGTTAAATGAAATTACCGCATTTTTTGAACAGGAAATATGCAAACCTATATTTCTCAAAACGAACTAAGATCTACTTTTAAAAGCGCTATTTTCTCACTGAAGTTTTGTCCAAAGTTTCGAAATTTTAAAATACCCAAGTCCCAATATTCCAAAATTCCAATATGCACAAGATCCGAAGTTCTAAAATTTCAAAATTCTTAATAAGTCCCAAAAAATCTCATCACGCAATATCTCGTTTTAAGAAGTAATTATTTTGCAATAAAGGTTATATATAAAAATGTATTTTGCAAATTTTGTAAATAAATGTCACAACTTATTTATCGTCAATATGCCATTATTTTTTGTTATGAAATGCCACGATTGATTTGGAGCAAACAGAACAATACTTACGTCACTGACAGCACGCAATTATACATTTATACATTATCGATGCAACATTAAAGACACATTGGTTTGGAACAATGGATTTGAAATACACAATTTCTTATCTAGTGAGATAAGTAGAATTGTTTCAGTCGCGTGACATTTTCTACATTTTGATATTATTCCTTATGTTCGATAAACTGAATGTGTTTTTAACGTGCAATAATTATGTGTATAATTCTGTTTACGACAAAATTATACTTATATTATTAAGTAATTATAAATAAGTAATATAGTAAAAAAAAAAATAAAAGTATGTTTGATATGATAAAGTATCAATTTTTTGTTCCCAATTTTTTAATTCTAACCTAATAAAAGACTTCAAACTTCAAAATTTTAAATTATCAAATTTGTATCATATGTATACACACATATGTAATAATACAAAAATACTCCAACTTTTTGTTAGTTACAAATATTTTTCTATTTATAAAACATATAAATAAAATTCATGTAAGTGAATTTATGGAAAAGTTTTTGTAATTTTTATGAGAGGAAAGGTTTTAATGTAACAATAATTCATTTTATGCAATAAATAATATTTTAATGAGCACTTAAATTTTATAATACATTCTATTTTATAGAGTATTGTTAATAGTTTTAATAGAACCGATATTACAATAAAAGTATTGTATGTAATAAGAGCATTGTTTGTATTTTTTATGTTCTGAGATTAAACACATAATCGTGTAAGTCACGTTTTACTTTAAGTCACGTTTAAATCACGTTTCAGTTTGATATTTATGGTCTTTTTGCTGTAGTATGTTTTGATATGCAGGGTTATTCAATTGACCCCGAAAGTGGTAACACGAAGATAAAAGAAGATGTAAGTAACTGTCACGATTTAAATGTTCTCAGTACCTCAGTAACACTGAAGTAAGCATTAATTAAAGTTTTTCTTGAGTTTTGTATTTGAATAGAAAACAATATAATTTCTTGCAACTTGAAGTAAATTAGTTTTGCAAACTTGCAATAAATTTTATGTTATCATGGAAGCCTTGGGAACTGTAAGTATCCCAATTTTCTTATTTTGATACATGTATTTAACTGTCCTAATTCTGTAATGTAATTTTTTAGTAACATTAAGTATAATGGTATTAAAAATTAATGGAGGGTAGATATGTCCATATTCTTAACTATTGCTATACTCAACAAATTTTATTTAATATATTCACTTATACCATTATTTCAATAAAACTGTTGAATAAAATTACTTATAATATGTTTTTATGATTATATGCTGAAACGGTTAATTGATATTTTAAATGTAAATACATAAAACTTGATAAATCTTATCAAATAAAACAAACATAATATTAATATATTTGAATAAAAAATACCTCTAAATATAAAAGAGGTGTACTGGATGATTTATGTGGAGCAGTATCCACCATTTAGTATCTCATGTGTTCATTTGCATTATGAGTTTGCGAGTTTGATGTCCCAAATTTACAAGTATTAGCTGAAAAAGAAAATAAAAAATTATCTATTCTACGACTATTACAATAATTGGACTATTATAAAATTAAATATCTTCATAATTCCAAATAAAATTTAAGGTGATCAGAAGTAAAGTATACAATTTTAATACCATATACTTCAGAATGAAAGTTTTATATTTTGATGCTACATTCAAAATATACTTTTAGTTTGACACTCAATGTAACTGAATTTTGCTTACAAAATATAATCATAAGCTGGTATGTACATATTTCGTACAATTAGGATATAGAAAAAGAAAATAAATGTAATATCACTTTTGAAACGAACGGTAACTAATAAAATTACATTATGCAGATAACAATGATATTGACTTCTTAAGAAAGACTTATAACTCACGTGACTAAACTCGTGCAAGATAATATGCAATGACATATATATCTATATATTGCAACAGCAATTATTGATATATTGCTATCTGTATGTTTCATTTAATGGTAACTTCCATATATTTTATCACTTTCAATTAAATGAATGTAGATACATTCATATAATGTTTCAAATATTTAATAACTGTAGGTGGTTTATATATATTAATGTATTTTGAAAATTAAAACATTTTGTTTTTGTTTTTAGTATCCTATTTTGAAGTCGTTTCTCGCGGGATCACTGTCTGGCACTTTTTCAACTATTTTATTTCAACCATTGGACCTTATAAAAACAAGACTTCAAAGTAGAGTAAATCTTCACCTAGAGTAAGTTGAGAATAACATTTTGCTTGAATTATTTGAAATAAAATTATGTTTCCATTAATATTTTTATTATCTATTTTTCAAAATTAGTTCTTCAAAAAGTGGTACTTTGGGAACAATAATTCAAATAGTTCAAAAAGAAAATGTGTTTGGACTCTGGAGGGGTATGACACCGGTAAGATTATGATAATTATCAAATTTAAATAAATTAAGAAGGAATATAGATTGAAAGTTCTTTTTTCCAGTCTATCACTAGGGTTGTTCCTAGTGTTGGATTATATTTTTCATCGTTACATTGGTTAAAACACACATTGCATCTAGAAGATCCACTCACACCTACAGAAGCTATGTTACTAGGCATTACGGCAAGATCTATGTCTGGAGCTCTGTTAATTCCAATAACAGTAGTGAAAACGCGCTTCGAAGTATGTATAATAATTGTAAATATGTTTACATCTTTTTTATCGCGTGAAATGTTAATACTATAAAAAAGAAGATGCACAGCAAACGAAATAAGATGTAAAAATATTGGTATTGATAAATCTATGATATTCTACTTAATATAAATTCTATGAAAATACATGATTCAGTTTAATTTTCATTTTACAGAGTGAAGTTTATAAATATAACAGTATAGGGCAAGCACTGAAATTAATTTATAAGCAGGAAGGAGTAAGAGGTCTTTCGCGTGGATTGGTACCAACATTATTAAGGGACGCTCCTTTTAGCGGTCTTTATCTTATGTTTTACACTGAATTAAAAAGTTTAGTCATAGAAACAGGTAATTTTGATAAAACAAAAGTTAAAATCGTTTGTCCGACATTCAATATTTTTAATGTACAATATCACTTTCAGATTCTCCTTGCAATAAATCCTTAGCGGCAACTCATTTTAGTTGTGGAATACTAGCAGGAATATTTGCTTCTATCGTAACACAACCTGCAGATGTGATTAAAACGAAAATGCAACTGTATCCGAGCGAATTTAAAGGTGTTTGCAATTCAGTTTTTAGGATATATGAGAAATATGGTGTATTAGGGTACTTTAAAGGCATTGTTCCAAGAATGTTGAGAAGGACATTAGTGACTGCAATGGCTTGGACTGTATACGAAGAGGTAGCAAATATTTCAAACCTTTTAATTTTTTATTATTTAGACAATTTTAAAATAAATCACACTAATTGATTAAATAATATATTATTTTTAGGTTACAAAAACTATTGGACTTAAATAAAATGGTTGCTATTTAATTGTTTTAACTTTTTCGTGTCTGTCGACATGACGTAAGGGAATTAAATACGCACGATAGAATCAAAATCATTCAACCAATACAAATATTTACACTTGATGTACAGTATTTTAGTTTGTACAAAGATAATTTGATTATTAGCAGATAATTGTATTATAGCAAATATTACTACTATGTACAGTATCCAGATAGAATATTCTATCGCTCAATAATGTATTATTAATACATATACATATATATACACATGTATACTTATTTAATAAATTTTATAATCTGTTAAAGATTGTACAGTGTTTGATGGTCTTGTTAATTTGTTTATAATCCTGACTATTTTAGAAATGTTTGTGTTTTTTTTTAAATAACCTGATACCTTCATTGCAGTACTGTTTTATTAATTTCAATTAACAATCTTATGAGTATTACAATGCAAATTGTAGATTATTTACCTTGTCCTTTTTTTTATATGTAAAAAATCCAAAGTAACATTTGCATCAAATACGAATGAATTGCTAATAAACTGTTTGAACTGTTTTATGATTTTGTGACATAACATTGATAACAATAATTTATATTAAATTTTAAAGATTTTTTCTTTGTAAATAAATTCAAGATGGCGCAAGGCAGTAAAAATGAATTCAAACGCAAGTGAATAAAATTCATGATTTGTTGGACTTTTTAGATTATGCAAAATCTTTACCTTAATATTATATTAAGCAGTGTGCAAGTGAGTCCGTGTAGCGGTTACATCCCCATGGCATATCTTCTGTCTGAAAATAGACAATGTAACTTTCAGAAATTACGATTTCAGTACAATTTTGCTCATATTAATTTCTGTCATTATCAAACAGCAGGATAACATATTTGTACATTATTTGTTAACTTGACCTAATATATATGTATATATGTAATATTAAAAAAAAATATATCATACTTCTGTCGGCTACATGTGTGAAAAAGCAGATTATATCATTAGAATTGATCATCTTTGTTTGTAACATTGGAAATAAAAAGAATTAATTCGTAAATTCTAAGTAAAAATAAAATTAATTAGCATAATAAAATATATTTAATTCTACATCTGTATTGTTATACAATAATACAATACAATACGATTTAACTTTTTTTAAACATACAAGTATTTATAAGCAATTTAACTTATAATTAAATACAATATAAGAATGTTAAATGAAAGTAACGCGTTAAATGTAAGCACATTTACAAACCTTTAAAGGATAAAATTTCTTTTATCCCAATGTAACAATTCAAGACGATACTATTTATTTAATGCTACCATTTTTGTACCATTTTTTTGAAATCTATTTGGTTTCAAAAGCATATTACTCAAGGTGTGAACAATTTCGCGGCAAACATGAGTCACACAAATGTAGTACGCGCATAAAGTATGAGTCTTCTATCAAGCCGAAATGAAGGACGTGACAAAAAGAATAAGATATGATTAAAGGGAATATCCTGGGATCACCATAATACACAGTCCACGTGACCTGTCGGCAACCTTCAAATGATTGATCATGATACTTATAATGATTGATAATACGACTTTTCGATAAGAAAACACGATTGAGCTTCGCCAAGTCCTGTCTTTCAGAACTAAAAATAACGGAGAAAAAATCCATGCAAAGGGAAGAAGAATATGCAGCATTGTATGTTTTTTTTTTTTGAACTTTTGTAAATAAAGTTCTAAAGATAACAATTATAATGACACGACCGTATATCTGTATATAATTCCGAGCAGTTTACACATGGCTTGTAAATTATAGCCAGATGGCTGTTAAATAAAAATATTTTACATTTCTGGGTCACGCACATGAATGCATTATCACAAATTAAACTATTAAGATTATTCCTTTGGTCCTATGGTAGAAATCTTCCCTGACTAACTGGTAAAAACCATTACTCAACTTTTAAACTGAACACGTTCCAATAAATTACAATCAAGGAATAAGGAAAGTAAGAGCGGGAGTTTGTTATCGTAACTTTAAAGCACTCGAATATCGCTCCAAAATAAAGATCACCGTATTGAAAATGTCTAACTTTTCCTAATAAAAGGACATGTTTGGTATTATCATTCCGATATAAATACCTCAGAAATGCGTAGTAGAAGCTAGGATTGTATAGTCACAGTCACACAGGGCACTGTTGTAGCAGGTCTACGGAAGTAGGCACTGTTTCCTCCACTAAACCACTAATTTCTTTTCGACAAAAAAAAGCTATGCAGTCGTTGAAATCATATATGTAATTGATTTACCCTATGAAGACATTATACCGATCAAAGCAAGCATAGGTATACCTTCTCCTATCTTGCTCTGTAGACAATATCTATAATACTACATGATAAAAATACCTTTCGTATGGGAACAATTTTACTAATCCTTGCTCGACATTACCTCGATGCACCTTTTTTTCGGTAATATGTTACATAGAGCAAGCTCGTCACTTTGAAAATTAAACGCTGTACAATCAGGTCCGTATGAAATTTAGTAAGAGTGTTTCTCCGATTAATAGGCAGGACCAGAGACTGGCTCGCTGTGACTATGCCATTCTTCAAAATTACAGATAATTATCATGTATACATTATGTGCATCTAATGAAACTCACCTGGTAAAGAACCTGTATAGTAATTGAGACGGATATGGTATATTGTTTAGTGCATACCTGGCTTAGTTCTCACTCACTAACCAATCAAGAGTAGTTACTTGTGACTTCGACTTCTGGATCGATGGCGGCGACGATTGTGGTGACTCGAGCTTCGATGATCACGACTTCCTAAAACGTATAATGATCGTTATTAAATGGAAACTTAATGGAAATATAAATGTATCTACCTTTATCGCGAGCATGACGTCGATGATCATCATCTCGATGCCTGTCGTGCTTATCTCTTGACCTGCTTCTGCTTCTATGTCCAGAATTTCTACACATAATAAATACTATAAAATCATCGTATTAAATTAGCTGATTTATCAGAAATGTTTAAGTAATTACCTATGGCTGCTTGAATCGTGTCTACCTTTATCGTCATCGCGTCTACGACGTTTATCCCTTTCTCGATCCCGATCTCTGTCTCTATCGTCTCTTCTTCGCCTATCAATATCTTCATTAGCACGTGCTCTTTGCTTTCTATCTTCTTCTCTTCTTTGTTCCTTTTCGTCTCTAGCTTTTTCACGTTTACTCTGTAATAATACTTTCATGTTAATTGTGATCTAAAATTATATAAACATTTCATACACAAAGGATATAAATTACCATAATTTCCTGAAGAGCACTCTTTAATCTGGCATATCCAACATGTTGCTTCCCCATTAGATGGTCATCAATTCGTTGTTGAGCATCACCAACAATGAGAAATGCTCCACATACGTCGCATACTTCCATTTGTTTTTCTTGTGCAGCAGCCAATTCAGCAGTCTAAATACAAATATTTTAGTTATTTCTATAGTTTTTGTTAACAAAAGGTTACATAACATGTGTCCTTATACATACCTGATTATAGTGACTATTATCATTAGATTTTCGTAATGTTTCTCTTTCTTCTTTCAATTGATCACACAATCTCATTAAACCCTGAGCCTGTTCTACGTTGCCTTGTATACCACTTTGTTCTGCTTCTTCTACTAACTTGTTAATTTTCTCGGTTAAAAGTGCAATTTGTTCTTCATTCCTCTGAGTTTGTGCTGGCGTTAAGGTAGGCTATATAAATTACATTAAACATTATATAACCTGTATCAATAATAACCAAATAGAAGTCAAAACATTCAATACCCTTACCGCTTCTGTTCTTCCAATAAGAGCTAACCGCTGTTTTCCCTTGATTATCTTTCTTTCTACTTCGTTCAACATGCTTTGACAAAACCTAATAAATTCATCTTCATACTGTTGTTTACGATATGAATATGGCGCTTTTTCAAACAGCTCTCTGGCCTCGTCATCGTGTACCCGAGAACACGCGCCCAAATCGGCTCTCGTATTAACGAACAAGTCATGAGGGCAAAATTTTACTAAATACAATTTGCAAAACTGAAACATAAAAATACAAATATAATATAAACGATGACAAAATACGTGCTGATAAAAAATCGAATTTGTAATCAAAATATTACCTCAGGATCCTCCCAATTAAGTTCTTTGGGTTTCTCGTTGGGAAGAACGTTTCTGTTTCTTCCCATAAGCTCATCGAGAAGAGCAGCAGCAGCAGCAGCAGCCATATTCCGAAATTCTTGATTGAACGTCGTTTATTGAAGATACACGAAAGCGCATCAACGACTTTTGTATGAACACTATGGAAGCTAAATTTGTTCGTGATTTAAATAAAAAGTACAATGGACGACACTACGACGTAAATGTAACCCGAGAAAAAGACGAATTCACATGGACATTAACAAGAAAACGGAGAGACGATACTTGGTTATAACCCTGAAGTTTTTTACTTCAGAAGGCGGTAGTGTAGCAAACAATATGGCGGTACGTTGCATCACAAAGCGTACGATTGAACAAGAGAAAATCTATACTCCGTTCAACAAGAGAACATACTCAATTGGCGCAAAGCGGCTAACTTCAGGCAATGCCTACCACTTTATGTTTCACCATTGTCCATATACATGGTAGACACAATTTACAGAACGTAGAAAAGGACATAGACAAGATATGATAAAATTTGGAAATTTAGGAATGTGGAAGCTTAGAACTTTAAGAATTTGAAAATTTGCAAATTTAGAAGTTTTGGAATTTGAAGCTTTGAAAGTTTGAGAAGTTAGGAATATGGGATAAGAATTTTGGCAAATTATATCACTGAGTACTTACACTTTTGATCTCAGGACACATGCGCACTACTCGGTGGTTATGCGCAGTGATTGAAAAATCGTCTAACAATAACTACGATCTTTCGTTGAACGCAGTATATATTTGTATTTGTTCACTTTAATAAACTATTGTATGAAATAATTTTAAACTTCTTTTAAAAATTATATGCCATGGAGCATAAAACACTATAGCTACTCAGCAGTAGAAAAATCCTAAGAAACCTGCACCAAATTACCGACTGATACCAGGGCTAGCTTCTGATGCCGCCCGCTAGATAGTACTGGGGGTATATTTTTAGTAGAAACATTGTTTTCAAACTAATTTATTCAATACTAATTTTTTCAAACTTTAAAGACCATAATATGCTGCAGGATACAAAAATTGTATTCCAAGTGTAGTTTCATTACACATACATTTTATTTATAGCATATATTTTATCCCTATGATTATTACATTTGTATGAATAAAGCACAGGTTTCATGAAAACATTTTATAACATTATCTTAGTATGAATCCTAATAATGAAGACTATTAAAGGTAACACGATAATAATTTATTGGTCATCACTGTGAAACTACTACCGATTACATGCTATAATATTCGCATTTTTTGTAATGCTCATATACGTGTTACATTATTCAATACTATTGATTATTTTTCGATACATATTAAGAAAAATACACGTGTTGCTAAATTACAATATGTAATTAAGAATTTCAATAAAATGAGAAATGAGAACGTGGAATAATAATTTACATTATATAATTAATCTACAGAATTATATATTTATAATTCGTTCGAATAAACATAGCTATTATGTTTATCATTTACTTGCAATTTCAACACGGAATGTATACGATGACATAATTAACGATTGAAGCGCGACGATGACGGTGACGATGAATGATAATAATAATTGTTGAACGACGATGCATCAAATTCACTCGTATTCCTCATCATCAGGTCGTACTTGAGGGAATCTTCTCACAGCCTGATGCTGTTGAGGTTGCGGGCGTCTGTGTTGAAGAGGTATGTTCACCTCTTCGGGGCTACGGAAAACTTGATTGATCGGTAAACGGAATTGCGGAAGACCCGTTGGTTGTGGACGAGCTGAAGGAGGAATGCTGTTCAGTGCTGGTTGAGGACTAGAGTACACCTGCGGATAAATTATTTCTTTTTTACATTTATATCCAATCGCATAGTGATGGGCAGATTATAAAATTTGAAGACTTGGACTTAGAACTTATGTAGGTTACCTCAGGAGAACTTTAAAGTCTAGGAAGATTTTAAAGAGAACTCATCTAAGTTTAGAAAGCTTTAGAGACATCTATAACTGGATGAACACAGTGTCTATAAGTTAGCACCTTCTCCTTGCAACCTCAGTTGCCTACATAGAACTTCTTCTATTAGAATTTACAATATTAGACCTTATACTTGTACAATGTATTTCTAGTGTAGGTTTTATGATTGCCCATCAGTGTTCTAAAAGGGCAAAATTTGAGAAGTCCTTACTACTGGCGCAGGACGACGAATTGGCGCAGAAGAGAATTCATCGCGTTCGTCGGGATGAATGTCTGAAGGGAAGTATCGTTCGCTGTATCTCAAGGTCACATTGGGCTTATTCTCGGCTTCAGCCAAGTTCAATGGTTTGTAGAGGTACTCGTTGACGAAGTGATACTGCGAACTCTTCTTGCAGTTGATGTCGCCGCTGGGTGGCATGCAGATTAGGTGAACCTGTAACGCAAACGTGCAATGAGTGGAAGTAAATGGCCTCGAAGTTGTTGAAGAGAAAGGTGTTTCGCGGAATAGACAGATACCGTGCGTTAGGTTTATTTGCATCTTTGGCGAGGTAAGGAGCACAGGTTGATCACCCCGGAAACGCATAACTGTTATCGGGAAACCGATCGCACGATTTATGATTGGCCTTACTTACCTGTTTCGCTGTATATATGTAACAGCGGAAACAGCAAGGTGAAAACATGTATCAAAGTATGGGTGAGGTGAAATTTACATGTCGATAGCATTACGATCAATTAACTGCACGATCGTCGGTTATATTTTATGGGAACTAATGCTTTCACCGATATTTCTTCTAAATCGAGGACGAGGAAAATTAGTTAAATTACCTGGTGGAAGGTGAACCCTTCAGGACAGATCCATGAATGTTTGGCGTTATCCTGACAGTAATGGAAGACTTCACAGTTGAGATCCTCGTCGGCGTAATATCCGGTCTGCTTGTTCACGCAATCGAATTTGCTTTGCGGCAGAAGAAGGGTCAAACGATCGGGCTCCTCCTTTTCCTCCAGTTCCTCAACCTCGGCCTTCAAGCACGTAACACGGTTAAGAACGTTAAAGGAAAGTGTACCCCGTACAAAATGAATCGTTTATATAAGATGTTCCCTTTCTCAATTGCATTCTTTGCGAGATAAAAGAAACAATGCAACAAGATCAACGATTTACCGCAGACGATTGCTCAATTTCGACGTACCGTTCAGGGATGGCGACGGACCGCACAATTATTAGAAATCTAGCGATAAGAAGTATAGAAAAAAAGGTGAGCCGATTTACTTCTTTACAAAGAAACATTTCTTTCTTCTCATCGTAACAAGTGCTATTGCGTAACAATCTTATTGTGTGGAACTGCGAACAATGGATGCAAGGATTTCTTACATTGCTTTCACTTATTGTGAGACATACGGAATGACAATTTCACCTGCATCCATCATGACTTGTACAATTTCGCGAATGCGCTAGGGATTGTCTATTAACGGGTCTTCCATCTGCGATTATCTTGATCTGATATTTATCATTGTGTGCGGAGACGGATGGTTATGGAGTGAGGTAATTTGGTACATTAGGACTTTAGAAATGTGGGAATTGGGAAATTAGGAAATTAGGGGATTTGGGAATTTGGAAATTGGTAAATTTGGAAATTGGGAAATTTAAAAATAAAAATGTGGGATATTGGAATATCGCCTTAGGACCTAGAAACCATAGAACTCTGCGTCTTCGTCACTCCATAACATTCTGAATAAGACCTTCGTACCCGAGGATTTTGTCCAGCTCGAACAATGGTGCCCCGTGGAGGTCCATTCACTCTGATAGCCGTCTGATCAATCGCACCAGATGGTTTTCGATACAACTGCAAAAAACGACAACAATTAAGAAAAAAAGTAAAACTTCAAACATACCATATCATTCACAAAAATATACCACACACACAGTTACAAAGATAACCATACATAACCGGTACATTAAGGTAACAGATTTTTACGTAAGTCATTGCATAAGACGTAACTGGTACACGCAATGTAACATGATGCAACTGCCTTCACTGCAATTAATAATTCGAGCATTCAGGAGTGCAAGATCGAAATACCGGTGCTTGATTGTTGGGAGTCCTGTAAGGCGACGGAGACGGTGTAGGTGTTACGATATTATCCTCGTAGCTGTTGTCGCGGAAACCTTGACCACCCAGTCCCGACGAGTAGAGTGGTCCCAAACTCGATGATTTTCCGGCGAATGACACTCTTGGGTCCAAATCATATGACCCTTGAGCTGCCACGGTTGCAGCTAACGCTGCCAGACACAACCAATGCATCCTGCAAAGAATAAATTAAATGACTAACTGTTGAATAATTAATGGTAATTGTGTTCAAGACATGACGCATATTTTATGGTATTAAAAAGAGAAATAATCGGTTCGGACACGTGCGAGGGAAAGTGACCTTCGGTGTATCTTCCATGCTGATCTTAAACGCGAAGAAATATTTCATCGGATTAATGTGCTTGAGTTATTCTGAGATTTATTAGCTTTTAAATTCATATTTCTTTGTATGTGGAGCTTAACGATGAGGAAATTGAAGATTAAGATATCACCAGCACCAACGATATAAATATTAATAAGAATTGTCAGTAAAGCAATAAGATTCACTGAATGCATCTGCAAGTAATTTATGTCTGAACAGGTTCTCGAAGTCGATTGAGAGTCATCTTCCAGGAAAGTGATATTTAACGATTTTCCACGAACAGAAAGTACATGACCTAGAAGCACGTGAAAGAGGGCTAGAGAAATGTATCATCATGCACTGTTTGTTGCACCATCGAGAATCGGAATCTTTTGACATGGCGAAGGACGTTCGCACTTTTACGGATAATAGTGGAAAGCATCGAACTTTCTACGAGTAAAACATGGACAGCGGTTTCACGATCCGTTGAAGATCCGGAGGATCATCTCTGCTTTCGATAAATTCGAAAGGTTCGTCATTTCGAGAAACCGTGTCGAATGGACACCCCGAAGAAACTATCCCGGGTATCAATGAACTGAAACTTTCACCGTGTTTGCCAGAATTCTGCATTTCTACGGACCAAACAGCATGAAGAAATTATGCAAAATACGCAGTCAGGCTCGAAAATCATTTCCTGGACATAAAGGTCGAACGAAACCTGCTTTTTCCACGGTTTACGCAACCGGGCTCGGGTCATCTCGTAATTCCAGCAGGCTTAACCGGTCCATTTAAAGAACAAAGTGGCCAATAATTGGCAGCGAGGATAAAAAAAAAGTCGCTTGTCGCTCTTAATGAGAATCCTGTCTTTACTTAGGCACGGCCGGTTAGATCGCTAAAAGCGGTCGCAGTAGCCCCGAGTGAAAGTGAGAGGGCCTTGCGTGTAAAAAATGCTGACCGGCCGAGAAAAATCGGAACGTATCTGTCTCGGGTGTTGCGAATTAAGTTATGGTGTAAGAGCATGCAGATCGAGAAACAATATCGTCCAAGGTTCGCGCCTAGAAAGGACACCTCCTTGAGGAGGGCTTTAACGTCGAAGAACCGTGAAGAATTCGATCGCCTGGTCGAGGCAACTTTTCTTTTTTCACCAAGCTTCACGTTTCTGTTTCAGTTTCACCGATATCGTACGACCAGAAAAATCTGCGAAACTTTCTCTGCGATCGAGATTGCACGTGCCACCTCGATGATCTTTAGTAATTGCACGCGGATTTCTTCCATCATTTTTCACCGGACTTATGGACTTGGTGAAATGGAGGTATTGCAATCTAATCGACTTTTTATGCACGCATTACTTCTATTTATTTATAACAGAATTGTTATGGGAATGTATAGGCTGTATTTTAATTCTTCACACTCCTTCATTTACCTATCAACTTTGTGATTTAATAAATAGATGAAGAAAGGGGTTTGCAGAGCAAACAGGAATAGTGTGCAGTATGTGATAAATACATTTTTCATTTATTATTAGTAGTGAATTAATGAAAATATATATATTCAGTATTTATCTGAATTATTTATAAGATCAAAGAGAAATGTAATGTAGACACACTGGACATAGGAGTGCAAAGGGTTAATAGGGGATGATAATAGATTATGGGGGTGATTGTACAGAATGTACTCTTTATTATTTTGGGAATCAAAGAAATTTCTTAATTTAAGAAATTCATAAGTTTTTAAGTTACTAAGTTACTAGATTGCTGAGTTACTAGAATACTAAGTCACTAGATTACTAAGGTACTAGTTACTAAGTTACTAAGTTGCTAAGTACCTAAGTTCCTAAATTTCTGAATTACTAAATTACTAAATTACTAATTTCCTAAACACCAAAATTCCAAAATTCTTAAGTTCTTAAAATCCTGAAATCCCCAAATCTCCAAATCTCAAAATCCCTAAATCCCTAGATTCCTATATCCCCAAATCCCTAAATCTCTAAAACCCAAAATTCCAAAATCCCAAAACTCCAAAATTCCAAAATCTCCAAATAAAAGAATTTGCACCCGACATAAGTGCACCCGTGACTAAAAAACGAACGCAAGCCCACATAACACCGACGTTCCATTCACAAAGAATACATTTAATCAGAAGCGTGACGAAGCGAAAGGGTTAAATAGAGTAAATCCAAGGAAAGAACAAGCCTATTGCGGAAAGAACCGCGGAGTCGGGTTACTCAAGGAGGAATTTTAGCGTGAAGAACGACAAAATCGGGACCGTAAGCCGATACGTAGGGATTTCACGAAGGGTACTCTAAAGAAAGCAATTGCATAAGGAGGAGAAAAAAAAGAGATAGTTGTCGGGCAACTACAAACGACAGGAACGCGGTTGGGATAATATAATCAGTGGAGGGCACACGTAACTGGTCGGCCAGACACGCTCTTAAGGAAATCTGGAGCAAGTTTTATACTTGCGGCGACATTTTTCAATCTGACGGAGCTACCGATCGTGGTATTCGTACGTGGAACCGTATTCGATGTCATGCTCTAGAATTTTAGACATTCGAAATATTTACAATTACCGATCCTGTGTAATTTTCTTTCTACTCTTATGGCTTCGATTCTTAATTCTCCCTCTTATGCAATCGAGAAACCTACTATGGGGTTTCTGGTCTTTATTGACTCCTTTTATGTCTTTAAAACGTTTTGCTGTTAACAGAAATATATTATAAAATTATTATTGATATTCTACTTTGGTTTGGGCTCTAATGCATTCGTATCAAAATTATGTAACACTATAAGAATATTATGTATAATATATAAAATTGTATGTACAGTTGAACTGAAGACTATAGCAGGGTGAGGACATTTTTGCAAAATATATATGAATTTATACGTTGGTCATGAACAAAAATAAATTGCATTATAATAAAAATAAATAAAATGCATAACTAAATGTTAATACATAGATCATTCTAAAATCTGAATTGAAGTTCAAAAGACTGTCCCAGAACATAAATTGGATTGCACGAATTGCAGCGGCTGAATAAGCCGTAAAGTATGTGTAGTATCATACAGTAACATCAATCTACTAGAACCACTAACATTTTTCACGAATTCCTAACCACAGTTCCCGATCGCCCTCGCACGACCGGTTTCCTTTTCCCGTTTCTAGCCACGTGCCGTAATTTCTGCTCCACCATGCGTGACAACGTTAATTTCGCGAATTTTTCATAAATTTCTCCTGCAGATTTATCCAATGCGTGGTATCTGCAGGGCCGTATCAACATTTTTCTGCACTGAACCTCAAGGAGTCTAATTAGGAATTAATTAATTCTAGTTTCAATTACTCCACGTTTTGGAAGTGGATCTTCAATTGTCCAATATTCTGAAATAGCAAAGTTACAAAATTTGAAATTTTTATGTTCTGACATTTTATTGTTGGGAAATCTCTATGTACTGAAATTTAAAAATTCTGAAGTTTCTACATCCCAATCCCAAAGTTCTAAAATTCCAAAATCCAAAGTTCCTACATCCCAAAATCCCAAAACTCCAAAATTCAAAGTTTCTACATACCAAAATCCCCACATCCCCAAGTTCCAAACTAGCAAAGTGCCAAAATTCTAAAACCTGTGATTCCTGGACCCCAAAATACTAAAATTCCACTTCTGTTATTCCAATTCAACCAAAAGTTAATTTTGCAACTTATATTTTGACCTAAATACAAATCTAACAGCACCAAAATGAAATGCAATTCTGGTCAGAAACAGCCTTACTCCGTCCCTGTTTACGCTCTATTACAACCGGAGTTTCACCTAGAAATTGTTCAAATAGATTTCCAATTACGGCTCACATGAATAAAGAAGAAAGATCCATGGTGCACAGATATCACCTAATAAATTACGAATCCCCAAAAGAAGACACTTGCACTGATCCTCGTCACTTGTCCCACGATTTTTCTCATTTCCTATTTCTTTTTTTAATTAACGTACTTTTCACCCCACTTACCTGTCAACGACGAAGGTAGAGGAGTAACAGCACGACGAACGAATTGACAACACTCAAGCTTTATCTTGGCCGGCCGGTTCTCCATTCTCTTATATAGCATGTCTCGCTGAAAGTTACCTCCACCATGTAATATCTCGTTTCGTTTTGGGGTAGTGGGAGACAATCTCTCGTATGAATAGTTAACGTTCTCCAAAAACTTTGGTCCATCATCATCTAAAACTATAAACATAAATATGTTAGTACCAGTTAGGTTTATTTATTTGAACAGAAAATAAAAAACGAAGTACAAGTTGTTACATCAAATGTGGGATACCTGTAATGATGTAATTAAATCCAAGGTGTGGTAGCATGTTCGACAGGCTGAACGCAATTTCCTTGGAGGATAAAGTATAATAAAAACTTTCTAAGGAATGTTTAAAATACGGTGTCTTAAAATAGTGCAGATCACTTCCGACAAAAATATTAAAAAGGGAAAGTGAGGTTGACTCAAGTTAGATTCCACCTGCTTTCTTCGTCTTATGTTTCCTCTACTTTTATAACAATTCATTGTACTTCGGTTTTCTGATTGTAACGAAACCGGTCTTTGAAATGTTCGATCTTATCCGTGAACTATCGCAAAATTCTTTTACGGCTATGCGTTTCGCAAATTCTGCATACATTCTGTTCAAAAGGCTGTGTGGAAAGCTCTATTACAAACAGTGGATATTTGAAATTTCTACATTTCTGAATGTGTACATTTGAAGAATTTACAGATTGGACTTAGGAATTTGCACATTCAGATATTTACAAATTTCAGAACTTAACATTTGGAAATCTAAAGTTTCTAGACTTCTAATTTATCAATCCTTGAGATTTCTAACTCTGTACTACAATACTGCAAGGTACCACTAATGTGCATGAAAGTCTATACTCGCTAAACGGGTCCTATAAATAGTAGCCGTACAAGACTACACGGTACTTGCAACAAAAGAGTGCAAAATTATAGTACCATGACTTGATGCATAAAGAATTGCATTACTACTAGTTAAAGTTATTTAGAGCCAGAAAAGCGAGGCTTAAAGAAATGAAATTGTCAATGTTTGTTAACGGTTCTTTAAGTATTCAAATAAAAAGTATCGAATTCGCTACACGGTCGAACGCAATTCTTACATCACACCGTGGTCTTTCGATACTTTTTACATTTCTGTACACACATATAAACGGTAGCTCACAACCGATCGTTTCCGCAAAGTGCTTTCAATACCAATGGGAACCGAACGAAATCGAGTGAAATGGCTTTCTACCACGCGTCACACGAAAATTTCCTTTCGATAGTAGGTCGACAACAAATTTTACATCACAGCTTTATTCGCGTTCGTTGAACGTGACTTCAATTCCGACGTGCAACGACCAATTTTTATTCCGGATTCCTTCGTGTTTTCAGCACCTCGCAAACTGCAGGTTCCTTATTCTTCGCGTGGCTCGTCCTTTCTATTCTTCTAGTTCAGGTTCACGTTTCTGTTGATCGAAGAAAGAGTACCATTAACGAAATTGAGAGAAATTTGTCGCGCCTTAAAACGCTTTATTACGAATAGACATTACCTTTTTATAGCCGCTCGTACGCACTGCACATAAACGCACGGTTTAATTGCTTTTCACCTAAATCGCGAGTTTCAAAGTGTGCCATCGAATCGTCGAAAGTAAGCTGTACTCTCGTAAAATTCGTATCTTAACTGCAAGAAGTAACAAAATTTCATTATCAAGTCGACTTGCAAATTAAATTTGTTATCGACTTTTTCATTCACCAAATCATGAATGAAACAAACCAGTTTTTACGGTGAAACCTGCATCGACGAATCAAAACATAGGGACAATGGAGTCATAAGTCATGATTATAATTAAAAACTTTCCATCTTTTTGTTTTTCGATTCTTTGACTCGCCGACGGTGTGAATCCTCGAATTCAACGCGCTGTTTAGCGTGTAATTTATGAAAATCGTATGGAAACGGATCGTCCGGACTTTCTTTCTTGCAGAGACTCATATTGAAGGTCATTGTTTTAACCGAACGGAAATCGGGGAACGATCGACAAGACCGTTTCAACATTCGTCATTCACTTTCTTTTCATTTCTTCTTTCTTCAAATTACAGGTTTATCGACCTCTCCTTTTCTCATTGTTAAACGAAGCGTGCAGTCCATTTACACTTTGCATCCTTTATTTATAATTGCATCTTAACGATATTTTCTGAAACAAGTATAATACAGTAATAAATAATTATTAAATCTTTCTAATTTTGTTCAAATTAATTACCATGTGTTATATCGCTGTCTGATCAAAAGGAGCATTCATCAATTTAACGCCAAAGTTAAATGAGGTAAAACCGAAACGAAAGCATAACAAATCTCGTGTAATCGCAATTTTCTTAACAATTAATTGTTACGATACGATTTTGTAATCCGTCTTTAGGCTACCGTTACATATCTTCTTAAATTTATGTGACACAAGATGCGTTGAATAAACGCGTTATAATTTACATCGAATCACAATTTGCAATCTTTCGTCATGATTCTTTGAAAAGGTCAATCTTATCATCCTGTAGGTGTGGTTCTGATAGAGTAACAGATATTTCGGTACTCCGAATGTGTAAATGCGTAAGAAATACTTTCACCGAGTCTGTCAGACTACAAGAGAAAGTGCGTTCGCCCTCTGTTCCGCCCCTATAATGCGCAAATATATCATTGAAGAGGGAAACGAGAAAGAGGAGACGCTTGTTAATCCGTCAATTACATTATGCATTATATTCTAGTCGTTAAAATTGATTACTTCGTCTCATTGAACTCCTTAATTCCTAATTAAGCACGCAATATCGCGTCAGTGGACATTGAACGCTAACAAAAATTCTTTCCAGCAATTTCATAATCGACTCGCAGATACTAAATCTTTAAATTACTTTTCCGCAAAAAAAAAAGCTAACTCATTCTTGTTTTGTAAAACGTATGCAGTTGCTATTAGTACATTCTCTTTTCATGATATATGCGTGAGCAGTTTTGCAGATCGATTGCAATAATATGCTTCGAGAGGTGTACTGGTATGGTGTACTTTTGTAAAGACTTCAAGGACAACGGTATTATTAGTTTCTTACTAATGTCTAATACACAAAGTAGTTGAAGTTAATTTCTACGAAGGTATTTAAGTAATGAAATTTTCAGCGTTCAATTACGCTAAACGTGATTTTAATATCGCGTCAAGAAAAACATGTCTTATTACAAACACGTTCTGTCTATAAAGAACGATAAATAATTGCATAATATGTACTCGCCAGAGAGATTAAACAAGTAATTCGCAAAATCATTATATGTTGATATGTGTATGTACATATACATTGCTTAGCATTAAATTCACATAGTTATACTGATTTTTTACTATTATTTCCTGTTCTTATACAAGTGCTACTTTCTATGTGGATTTAAAGCGACTCCTAGGATGTAAACATGTTCATGAGACTACTAATTAACATTTTGCACTAACTACATTGCATCTGAGAAATTGTTAAATACTAAATGGTTGTAATTTAAATAAAGGATCAAAGGTATTTATGGAAATACATTTTGAATTATACATATGTACATTTTAAATACCAGAGTAATAAATACAGTATACAAATCATTTCATATTCTGTTACTTTATACACATATATTTCTACCTAAATTTATCTCACATCATACTATTTCTCGTTCGTAAAAATATTTTTAATAAAATAAAAAACATCAGTCATTTTTCAGTCAATGTTTCTTTTGGTGCAACATCGATCAACAATGTGCAGGAAGTAACTCTTGGAAATAATAAATGAACCATTTTTACAGTATCTAACCACTTATTCACCAGTGACATCATAATACGTACCAACAAACTTTATGTTTTATGCTTTTGTCATGTTTCAAATAATCATTGAATATCGATACTATTATTTTCTTCATCTGTCACTTGAGACTAGAAAATATTTGACTTAAGTCATTTAAATATACAAATATATTGTGAAATTTTGGCAGTGTATCAAAGCAGACACAATGTAATAACATAATCTAGGTACGTAGTTTCGGAACTTGGAATATGTTAACAACACGTAGAAGTAAACATTTTAATCGCGCATCAACTTTGGTCACGTGGTTTCCGATACTTTACGAGATCGTATAGTCTTTTTATGTTTCACTGGTTCTGTTGCACTATCATTATCCGACATAGAAGAATCCCTTAACGTTTTTCTTCCGCGTCCAACATTTCTTTCTTCGTTTTCAGATCCAACCGATTCTCTGTTCGACTTCCGCCTCTGACGCTGCGGAATTTGACTTTGTACTTCCATAGCTTCACGAAGATATTTTCGTTTAGCTTCCCAAAACATTTCTTGCCTCTGAGCTATTTCAGGATACCTATCAAAGAAATTATGTTCTTTTGTAAATCGAACTGAAAAAACAAATGGCAAAACAAAAGTTATACCTTTCACTAAATTCTTTACTGGGTGGAATTATTAGACGCCATCCCTTTTTTGGTTCGTGTATAGCTAAATTTTCAAATATTTCCCGAATTTCATCAGTATGCAATTTAATAACTGATGAAACTGTTTTCCTATGTAGATATTCATGCTCCGTGAAGGATAATAACTAAAATCGAATATTTTTATTATATTTGAAAAATCTTATATAGAGTATACTACACTTACAACATAATCTCTAGCTCTACACATAAGTTCTGCGGGAATGCCGTTATGCGATGAAACAGTATCCTTTGGATATAGAAGTTCACTATTTACAACCCAATTTCCCTGCACTAAAACTGCTACCTGTTGCAAATACTTTAATACAGCTGATGTTTCTTGATCTGGTGATATAATTAATCTTAACTGTGCATAAGATAGAACTTTGGCTGCAAACGAAATTTTTAGAATTAGTTCACAATAATAAAAAATTAATGCATGTAATCTTACCATCTTTCATAATAGTTCTAATTTGATCAAGAAGAGATAAAGTCCTAATATAATTAAGAGATGTTGTACAACTAGAAATATCTGTTCTTGTCTCTTCTTTCATTGGTGGTGCAAGTAATTCTAAATATTGTTGGGTTGATAAATTCAATGTATTTACAGTTTCGTCTGTAGTGGAACAGAACATTTCCAAACGAGTAAGCTACAATAACATATGCATTTATTATAAGTACTAAAAATAATTACATTCACTTATAGAAATCAAAACAATTACAAATACTTACTTCTGCTTGTGTAGTATTTGTTGGAACATAATTAGTATGAATCCATCTTTCTCCTAAACTTTTTTGGGTATGATGCTGAAAAGATTGTTCTTGCATCTTTTTCATAAACTCTGGTTTTTGTCTAGCAAAAGTTACATTAACTTGTTTTGGACCTTCCTCTTCTTCATCAAATTCTGTATAAAAAAAAAATAAACATTTAATTAAAAGAACAGTGTGGTTAAACTAAATTAAACTATCATAGATACACATAAACATTATACCTTCACCCATATTTTTAGCTTCATCTCTAACACGTTTATCACTTTTATCAAGGTAACTGAATTGTGGACGCATTTGAATCACCCCTTTCAGAGGTGTAATGTGCAATTCACCATCTTGAAAGACACCAACTGCATAATTTGAACAATTGGGTAATGCTCGAGAAGACTGCAATACTGTTTTATCCATGAGATTGCTGTAACATAAAATTCATAATATCTAGTTTAATATAAACATGGTACCACCTTATTAATAGACGCATTTTTTGTTTCTAATGCAGTCATGAAATAAGTTGATGGATGCAATATGATCCTATAAATAATTTATATTTAAAATTCTTTTATATACCTATCAAACGCCTTTTCTTCTTCATCTTGATCACTCTTTGCATCTCCATCTGCATTTATTGCAATTTGCTCTCCTTTACTATGGTCATAAGTGACACTTTGTGTATCAATTGCTACTTCTATGAGAACTTCCTGATTTTCTGGTTTTATTGAAGTTTTCAGGAAAGTTACATTATCGTAACCCTCACCAGCAGGACGGACCGGATATTGAAAAATAAATAATTTGTCAGCAAGCGTTTTTGAGAGAAACACTGGAACCTGAAAAAAGGACGTATATCTTCCTTTTCTTTACCCTTAAAGACATGATACTTATTTGAAATAATAATTTAACACTATTGGCAATGTACGTAATAAAGAATGTTCAAACATACTGCAGATCTATTCGAATATCATAAAACTAAATAGTCATAACTTGTTTATTACAGTTATAAAAATTCACATTATACGTGATAAAATGTATACACTCTGTACACATAACCTAAAATTAAAGAATTAAATAAAAAAGGAAAATTGATTTACATACCTCTTTAACCACTGGATCAGTTTCATTTTCCATTTCTTTAACGCTAGATATTTAAAGATTATTTCTAGCGTATTATTTGATGCTTATTAAGTATCTTTTGATACAGTGATCTTCAAACCACGTTTTCCAAACAGATATTTCAGATAAAATGTCAGTTGATATCTGAACATCTGTACCAATGATGGGGCAATTGTGCCCATGAGGGCACGATCCATGAATTTGCAAAAATTCCCAAAATACAGTTTGCAAACTAAAAATTTCTATATTTTTACATTTCTAAAATTTTAAAGTTCCCAAATTTTCAAAAACTCAAATTGCCAAATATCCAAATATTCAAATTTCCAAGTTTTCAAGTTCCTAAAATTCAAAATTTTCAAAATCTCAAAAGCATTTGAAACTTGTACACCTGAAGTATCTCATTATTGCACACACCGTATCGTGCTATTCACTTCTGAGCCCTTCTGTGGGCACCAGGGCACTTGATTGCCCATCACTAATTTATTACATAGTATTATATATCTAGTTACTCCTGGGGAAAATGATATCACCAACTAAGCATCACTGTTACCAATATTAATAGTAATTGAAGTTATCAGTATCAGAGTATCTACAAAACATTACAAATTTATTGATAATTGATAATAGTTGTAGGCTATTCAGGGCAGTTTATTCCAATGTAATATGTAATTACATTTATAATAAATTATTCAACTATTCGGGTTAATTTCTGTCTGTAAAATTTTACTGGAAGATCCTGTTGTGTGGAATTATGAAAGCACAATAGTGCACAATAACAATGTAATTATAATAATGTTATTTTGACAGTTAATATCATGTTCTAATATTATGTACAAGCATAATATAGCAGTGTACTTAAATTACATTTGAATTTTAAAACAAAATCTAGTGATTGGATTAAATTAATCAGCAAAATGACATCAATGTTTGATCAGTACGAGCAAGCTTCTCAAAGATCTAAACAGATTTATGTACCTCCAATACGTCCTGATATTGTAAGTATCTTGATATATAAACAAGGTGACTTTTTACTTTTGGCCATATCACAAAAATACATTAATTAATATTAATCAATCACATTCAGAGTACAACAGGATTTATCCAAATGAAGTTACAAGATGATGGGCCAATTTTTATAAAACAAAAGGTTAATTTTCTACCACCTGATAAAATTTTACATCTGGTTGTTAATAATAATATTGTTGTTATTGCTATGGCTAATAATATTCTCCTCCGAATTGATTTGAAAAATCCAGACACACGAGAAGGTATTTTTTTAATGATAGAAATAACATAAAATATAAACTGATTTGGAATAATTATTTCAGAAATTGATATATCTAAATATGTAGTGAATATGAGAATGGTAGGAATGTTTCTTGATCCTTTGGGTAATCATTTATTGATAGCTTTAGTTCCAAAATCACAGGATAACTCCTTGCCTGAGTTATTTTATTTGCACAGAAAAGCAACAAAACTAAAACAGGTAAATGAGATGAATATTTTGAAAGAGCTATAATCTTGAAGTTTTATTCATTTAGGCAAGCAAATTCAAAGGACATGAAATTACTGCTATTGGATGGAACTTTCAAAATTCTTTGGAGACTACTACAGGTCCAATTCTTTTAGGAACTTCTAAAGGTCTCATTTTTGAAACAGAAATTGGATTAGATGGTGACAAAATATTTAATACCAGTTTGGAACAATATTGGAGACAGGTATAATTGAAATTCAGAAATTAATCTTGAATTATATCATTATCAGTATACATTACCATTTCATAATAGTAGAAGCATTTCCCTCATATTATTAATTGTGTCCAAAGCTTCCTAACTATTTACCTCTTTATGGTACTAAAGAGGTAGAAGGATTGGTGAGTTAGAATTGATACTTTATAATTTAAATATTTGCTTCAAGTATGTACATGTGTCTGAAATTAAAAAAAAGAAAGAATAACATAAAAGAGTGAAAATTTATTATAAATTTTAAATTTTGTATTCTAAATTATTTTCATATCATGCATAGGTTTTATCATATAAATAGCATTCAATACTATTATGCTATATATTATTTGTTAAATATTTCAGGTATTTGATATAGGAAAAGATAGTAGTCCACCAATTACTGGTTTGGAGTTTCATAAAATACCAAATACTGATAAATATATGATTATTGTTACTACTCTTATGCGAATTTATCAGTATATTGGGTCAGTACAAAACCCAGAAGAAAAACCTTTGTTGCAACAAGTATTTAATAAATATTTAAATGTAGAGGGTAAATTTATTGTTCATCTCAATTATATTTAATTATGTTATATTTTCATATAGCTATAAATACATTATTTTTGCAGAAAGTTTTAATGAAGTAATGAGTTCCTTATCTTATTCTAAGATGCAATTTTATTATTCTTCACTTGGTGCTTTACCAAAGTCATTTGGTTGGTTAACTGAAACTGGTATATTATATGCTCAGGTGATATTTTATTACTATTTTTACATACAATTCGCTTTTATACCATTAAAATTATTTGAACTTGTTTAGGTTGATGCAAAAGTAGATCCTAAAAACGTCTTAATTAACCAACAAATGTTAACTTGCCCTGAAACAAGTCTTATGGGAATTAATAAATCACAAACATCTACTGTACCATTATCATTTGTTTTAACGGAATTTCATGCACTATTACTATATACAGATCGTGTAAAAGGCATATCTCTTTTAAACCAGGAATTGATATTCGAGGATATCTATAATGATGTATGTACAGGGAATGAAATCTGTAAAGTGTCTGTAAAGTGCAGATATTGTTTAATATTTAAGTAATGCAATTGAAAAGAGAGCTTCAATGTTTACAGGCTGTTGGAAAATTAATTAATATCACTAAAGATTATGTAACTCGTTCTATATGGACTTACAGTGAAAGAGCAGTATTTAAATACAAAGTTAATAAAGAAGATAGAAATGTTTGGCAGGTAAATTGATTCAGTTAATAACATGTTTCTTTTTTTTTCATTTAATGAATCATAAACTACTTTTTATAGGTTTATGTTGAGAAAGGTGAATTTGAGCTTGCAAAACAGTATTGTAAAAATAATCCAGCACATATAGATCAAGTACTTGTAAAACATGCAGAAATGCTGTTTAAAAATAAAGAGTAAGTTTAATTTTTAATTCTAATACTCCTGACATGATGATAAGTTTATTTAATTATCATTTTGTAGGTACGAAAAAAGTGCTCTTATCTATGCAGATACTCATTCATCATTTGAGGAAATTTCTTTAAAATTTCTTCAAGAATGGCAAATAGAGGCCCTAAAAACATTCCTTAAAAAGGTATTGTGTTTGTTATTTTATATTGATTGAATGTAAATATTTGAAATAATGCGAATAAATGTTATGTTTAGAAACTTGAAGGACTGAAAATACAAGATAAAACACAAATAACTATGATTGTTGTATGGGTAACTGAATTATTTATGAATCAAATGGGTGTATTACGAAGTACTAATAAATCATATTTACATGATCCTCAATATTTAGAACTGCAAAAGCGATTTGATAGTTTTCTCGCCATACCAAAAGTTGAGGTATTAATCAAAAATTTATAACAGAAATCTAAAAAAAAGTTTTTGTACATAGTCCATTTTTACTTCAGGAATGCATAAAACGGAACCGCAGTACTATATACGATTTAATGGCAAGTCATGGAGATAAAGATAATCTGATTCGTTTAACCATAATGCATTGCAATTATGAAGAAGTAATACGTCAACATTTGTATAAAAACAATTATCTAGAAGCCCTTGAAGTCTTGAAAAGCCAAAATAATAAAGATCTTTTTTATCAATTTTCTGGTATTCTTTTGCAAGAATTGCCACGTCCTGCAGTGACCGCATTGATATCACAGGGTTCTATGTTAAAACCATCCAAACTTCTTCCAGTTTTAGTATCTTGCAATAGCGATGAAAAGCATGTAAGATATTACAAGTTCTGTTCTCTTCGTACATCAAGTATTTAGAATTCATAATGGTTATTAAATTTGTTAACATCACAGGCAAAAGAAGTAATCAGATATCTAGAATTTTGTGTATATAAGCAAAGCTGTATGGAACAGGCAATTCATAATTTTCTATTATCATTGTATGCTCGTTATAATAAAGATGAACTAATGAGTTACATCAGATCTCAAGGTAATTTTCAGACTATATTTTTTAATTCCAAATATAAAAAAAAAATGTTCTAAATGAAAACACTTCAATCTTTCTTTAGGACAAGATATAAATATGGTGCATTATGATGTGCATTATGCGTTAAGATTATGTCAGGAAGTTGGTTTAACCGAAGCTTGTGTAGAATTGTCTGCTTTACTTGGCCTCTGGACAACTGCAGTCGATTTGGCTTTGACGATCAGCGTTGATCTTGCAAAACAAATAGCTACTATGCCTCCTGATCACGACTATGAATTGAGAAAAAAATTATGGCTAAAAATTGGTAATTATTGCACATACAAGTATTAAGTTTTCACTTTAATCTAATTCTCACTCACTCTAATTCAATTTTAGCTGAACATGTCGTTCGAGAAAAGGATGACATAAAACAAGCGATGGAATTTTTAAAAAGTTGTGATATAGTTAGAATAGAAGATATATTACCATTCTTTTCAGATTTTGTCACCATTGATCATTTCAAAGATGCTATTTGCAATTCATTACAGGTGAACATTACATAAGTAATACGTAAACATTTTGTTAAAAATGCATATAATTACGTATTTTTTTAAAATTATGGTTGATAGGAATACAATCAACATATTCAAGACCTCAAGGAAGAAATGCAAGAAGCTACGAAAGCAGCTGAACTTATTAGAAAAGATATACAAGAGTTTAGAACAAGGTATATAGATAAATATTAATGGATAATTCAAGATTACAATATAATTAAACTTTTTTCAGATGCACATTTATATATGCAAAAGATACATGTAATACTTGTGATGTTCGGCTGTTACTGCGACCGTTTTACGTATTTCCCTGTGGACATAGATTTCATAGTGATTGTCTTGTAGCTGCATTAACGCCCATGCTATCAATGAGTCAGAGAACAAAGCTAGCTGATCTTCAAAGACAACTTACTGCTCTTTCTAATAGACCTGAAGATACAACATCAGTTGCATCTGTTTCTTTGTCTACAAAAGATCAAATTAAGGCTGATATTGACGAATTAATAGCTTCTGAATGTTTATATTGTGGAGAACTTATGATAGAGTAAGTTTTATCGTGAGTTTGTAAATCATTTCATCATTAACTAAATTAAAATGTTACAGATCTATAGACAAACCGTTTATCGAGGAAGAAGATTATGAAAGAGTAATGAAGGAATGGGCATGAGTACTATAGAGCATTATCTGTTTGTAAAATATTTCCAAACATGTATTATTACATGTTACATTTATTTATCATGATTATTATTTGTAACAAACAAAACATGTATTATATCTAAATGAATGTGAAAAGTATTTATTTTATACATGTATTGTAATTATTTGTAAATTTAGAAATAAAAAACTGAAATAATCTTAAGACACTATAAGATATATATTTCGTAATGTTACAAATTCGTGGAATATATTAAGTCAAATAAAAAAAAATAAATAAACTTGGATCACATGCATTCATTATAATTTAATTCAGTCCAAGAAGCGATTCTGCTTCTTTATTTCGCTTACTAACAGCTTTGTTACCATAAATATAATACCTTAATGGTTTATTGGTCCATTCTTCTCCATAATTTTCTATTCCTATTCTACGACATTTAACAATTTTGATGTCTTCCATGTCATCATTTTCAATCCACAAACCTTTCCAAGTACACAAAGAATATTTACTGTGACTTTTATTGAGTTGAAAAGCAATGCAGAGCTTTGATGGACCATTACACAACTCATGAGTTTTTAACTCTTTTAAAGTCTTTTTAGATGTACTCGATGTTTTTTTCGAAGTTCGTTGATTGTTCATGTATTCCATACCTTGTAAAGGTTCAACAGCCCTTATCAAAACAGCACACCCCTCACCTAAAATCTTACTATGAGATTTGTATATGGCATAATGTTGAGTATATAAAAGGAGCAAATTCTTAAATATCATAAGCATATTCTTCAGCTGTAATATCTCTATGAGTAACACTAGAACTTCCTAATACATAATATCTGCACATTTTTGGTTTTACATCATTATGGGAACCTGCTGCTACAATAGTAGTTGACTTTATGTAAGGATCATATTCTATCCATAAATTATCAGACTCATAAATCTTTTTTTGATTAAAATTATCTTCATCAATAACAAATGCTATACAAATCTTTGATGGATTATTACAAAGTTCATATCTTTTGAAAAATCTAACATTATCCTCGAGTTTATTTTCCTTTCTATTTTTCCCATATTTCATATTTCTTAACAGTTCCATGTAATCAAGACCAAGTAAGGGTTCCACTGCTTTAATTAGCACATATCTTCCTGACTCTAAATATTTTTTTCTTTTAAAGTTTATTGTAACTATTTGAAACTATAGATGCTATACCTAGGTGATAATTAAAATAAATTTGAGTGTTTTCAAACTCACCTTGGCTGGATATATTGAAACAGTGGTACATTCCATATGTCATATACACATATATAGTACCAGGTGGCATGTACATTGGTATATTACGGGGAGTAACTTTATTTTTATATGTATGAGATGCTTTATCAATTGTTCCTAAATAACTTTCTGTTTCGACAATCCTACCTTTTAAAACAGTGCCATTTTCTAAGCAGCGAACCAATACTTTTCCTAAATATAATGTATATATTAGCAATAACAAAGGTTTATTTAAAAGGATTAAGATAATAAATATCTATTGATGCTACCTAATAAATTTTGAGCTAATTCTTCGCAAGGAGAATCAAAGAAAGAATATGGCAATCTACTGGAAGATAGTTTTTTCTCCCATGCACTTACAGGTGGATCTTCTAGCTGTTTTAATTCTGCTTTCATCATTTCAAGATCCACCACTGCTCTAGCTTTGTTTTTTGGTGGAGGTGTATTTGGTCCCAGTTCCTCATTGACTCTCTTATGTTCTGTATTAATAGTAATAAGGCATTTTAGAATTGTAATTGTGAATGATGCTATCGATTAATTTTCAAACAAAATTTTGAATCATTATTACACAGTTATATAAAATTCTAGTCATTGATCATTGATGACCACTATGGCATTAAATACATTAATATTATTTAAATTGACTTACTATTTTGTAGATTTTTAAAGTTAAGTTTACTCTCTTGTTTCTGATCAGAAGTTTTAATATTTTCTGATGATGGTTCTAACAAATCAATCTGTTTTTCATTTTGTAAGTTTTGAACCACCGTGTGCTGATCAGAATCCTGGAAAAAATTTATTTAATTTAAAATAAACTACTAGTTAGAGTGTTTGAAAACATACAAGTTAAAAATTACAAAATTATTGTGTTACAAAAAAAAGTTTTAAAGCTTTTTCATTATAGAATTATATAGAAAATTAGCAAAACCTCTGATTTTATTTCCGTTTTATCATTAGTTTTATTTTCTCTTTCCGACAAATTTGTTTTCGCAATAGCCCATGTTCTCTTCATTGATAAATTATGAACAGCGAAATGGAATGCTGCACAATTTTTAAATGTTTGTCGACTAATTCTTTTAATGAAAGACATAAAAATGGCAATACATTTATTAATATTATTAGATTATATTAGAGGTTAAATCCGCCAAACATTTAATTCAAATTTCAAATGCAGTGGAGTTCCCTGTTCCCTAGAGAAATACTACAAATGTCAAACACATATCCAAACAAATTATGCTCTGTATATTTGTTTCAAGCACCGTGTCACCTTCGATTTCCTAGCAACACATTTTGTTATTTTTATTGTTTTTATAATTTATCATTGTTTATATACTTTCTCTAGTCGTATATTTAATATATATTTATTTTTTTACGTGATTAGAATATTTTATGACGCAGATAAGTAGAAGCATAAAATTTATTGAACATTTCTTTGGTATTAAAGAGAGAAGAAATACATAGCAAATTATGTAACAGTAATAGTATTTATTATTGTTTTATGTGTTGTATATTTACTGTAGTAATTAAATAAAATTGTACAGCATATAAATGCATTAGGTTTATAATCTAAAATATCTATATAATTGTTCAATATATTTACAACTTGTATGTACATGCATATATACAGATTTAAATAAGTATAACATAAGACTATCATCTTCTCCTGATCCAAATTTCCAATTACTTTTCCTTGAATAAAATTTCTGCATTTTACTTTTTCAATATATTAAATGCATTTCATTTAAAAGAGATTCATACCATTACAATACATGAATATACCTTTCAGGAATTTTCATAAAAGAATTACTGACAGACCTAATTAAAAGTAAAACTTAAAATTCAAAGAATAAAAAACTATCATTTCATGAGATTTTTTATTATTTATTGCATATAACTTATAATATGCAAAACAAAGTTTACAGAGCAGGATCAGCTGCAGGTGCTGAGGCTGCGGCATGTGCTTGTTCCCCACGAATGCGATCCTTCTTAAGCTGACCCATAAATGATACTTTATCAGCTGCTGTCTGGAAGCGACCATGTCCAAATTTGGAGCTGGTATCGATGAATTTGAGATTAATCTTCTCCAGCGCAGCTCGTTTAGTATGTACCAACAAGGACTGAAAAAATATCGAAGTATTATTATAATCATATTCATTGTAAACTATTTTCTCAATTGCTTTTTAATCATCAGTCCTATCATTAAATATCATTTCAATTTCATAATATATATGTTTCGGCTCTTTATTAATTCATCATAGAAAATTAACAATACAACTGTAAAAAAGAAAAGTTGTTAATAGTTACCTTACGTAACGTGATCACACGTTTCTTTGGTCCCATACAACATCCTTTAATCATAACGAAATCATTATTTACTTCACCATAATGAGGAAAACCACCCATTGGAGTTATCGTTTTTTCTGTAAGATCGTACTCCGTCGATGCGTTGTTCTTTACAATCTAGAATGAAATTAGCAATTTAAGTAGTAGATATACCTTTTATGATTTTCTTTTTTAATTAATATATATTTGTAGCTTGCTTGGGAGATCCAAAGTATGATAATAAGCATATCATTCGGTACTATGAACCAAGCTATTTATCTTTGCCTCCTATGATGTTACTAATCTTCATTAATTAGGAAGACAAACATAGGGGAGGAGGCAATCACCTCTCTACAAAAAATGAAAACAGTATGTACCTTGCCATCCTTCGTGTGAATTCCTTGTCCAATTCTATAAATCTTCTTGTTCATTTCTGTACGATGATGGTAACCTTTTTGACCTGCACGTGCTACTGTGAAGGATACACGACTTGGATGCCAAGCTCCAATACAAGCAACTTTCCTCAAACCCTTGTGAGTTTTGCGTGGCAACTTCTTCGTGTGCCAACGTGATGTAACGCCTGTAACAAATTATACGTCAGTCATTTTTATACGTGACATTCACTTCGGTTGTGAAAACGAATCATATATAATTTTTATAGATAAGGACTTCAGTAGGAAGGCAGCATGATTTTATCCTCAAAATAATCAGACACTTAAATCATGTTTTTTCATCATTTAGTCCACTTCTTAAAAGAAAATTTGATTATATAAAAAAAATATTAATTGCACCTTTATATCCTTTTCCTTTTGTCACACCTATGACATCTATCATTTCATCCGGAGCAAAGACATTATTAATAGGTACTGGTTTCTCAAGATGTTCGCGTGCCCACTGTACCTTCTGTTCAATGGTTCCACCATTTAACTGGATTTCCATGATGTGAGCTTTCTTCTGTCGTTGCCTCAAGAGTTTCATCTATTTTAAAACCATCTATTAGAGACTGATATTGATCTACATGTACATGATAAATAATTTGATGAATTACCTGGGTATGAGCAATAATTCGCACGACCTTGCAATACTTAATGATCTTTTTAAAATCGCTTTCAATGGATTTACGACCAAGATCATCTTGCCATTTTTTGGAAGCCTTTGTAAATGCCTTCTTCTTGCTCTTGTACCTGTAGAAAAGTAACCGTAATGGCTGTTTTCCCGTTTACATTTATACTCTAGTATCCATCTGTAACGTGCCAGCCTCTTCATAATGAGCGGAGACTGTACACACTTTTTGGGCTAGCCTTTCAAAGAACATTTTATTTCTGGCTATATCCAAATTTGTGCTCTCATCAAAATGAGCGGAGAGCTAATTTAGAACTGATTTTAATAGGTGTTGCATAATAATTTTATGTACTAAATATCTAGAGCTCTTTCAAGTAGAGGAAATTTAATCTTAGAACATATATTACACCTTTCCTTTCATGCTCACAGGGAACAACCAATGTAAAACAAAGAGCTCCATATGTTTTGAGATTAAATTTTTTCTATTTGGGAAAGCTTGATCCAAAATATTAAAGAACTAAATAAAAAGGAATATGTTTCTCTTACCAGTTTTTATAGAATCTCCTACGACAGTCCTCTGAAAGATGTTCAGCCCAAACTGTTGTAAGAGCACGTAGACCATGTGGAGTTTCAATGTATCCAACTACACCAACCACAATCATAGGTGGTGTTTCAAGAATAGTCACTGCTTCCACAATTTCTTTCTTGTTTACCTCTATGAACACATAAAATGCACAATTATAATTACAGCAATTATAGATTACATTAAAAAAGACTATTTAATTAATAGTATAGAACTGTGCCAGACATGGTTTAGCTCGATGCTCATCACCCAATGGGTTCCAACGAGAATATGGAATATGCCTTGCCTCCATGCTACCTGCATAAGCAGTGCATAGACTTATTTTTCGACACTGCGGTTTAGACCATACTGCACAATATCAAGCAGCTCCTATACCGCAACCAAAGTTGACCAACACATTTCTGTGTTTATCAGACAATGGTCATCGTGTCGATTAATATAAAATATGCAAATAAGTGCATATTATTTTATTAGAAACTATGTTGAAATCGAAAAAATATATTAAATGTTAGAAACCCTGTATCTACTCACTTGAGCCTGGACGATCGGCTTCTCTCACCACGTGAGTCATACCAGCCTTATAACCAACAAAAGCCGTTAGATGAACTGGTTTGCTCGGGTCATCTTTAGGAAAGGCCTTAACTTTACCACGATGTCTTTGAGATCTTTTCTTGGGATAGAATCCCATAGATCCATGGCGGGGTGCACTGAATTTTCTATGTGACTATGCAATAAGTTTTATGGTAAGTATAGAATATATAATAAACATTAAAAAATATTAATAATTATTTTATGAGTCAGACCGCCCTAGAGTTTTCTTCAAAGTTATTCAGTTAGAAACCATAAACTTTTCAATCTAAATCATCATTTAATGTAATGGATATTAATCAAGCACATGTTCGCCATGCAGTATGCGAAGGAAGCTTTTATGATATTCCAAGATATTTTAATTATTTTACTAATTAAAGATAAATTCACAATCATTGTGATATTGACAAAAATGATTACAATAACTACATTTTTTTATATTTAAAATGAAACGCGATTATAATCGAATTTCTTCAATTATTTTAAAGCCACTCAACACTGGTACTTACCATCTTGCTAACGACGATGAAAATGGAGGAAGCACTTCCTGTAACTTCCTTTTATACTGTGACGATGAACCAGGTCTACCAATATAAATACAAAAATTTCTAGAAATACAAAATGTTTCATTTATTTATTTGTTTATGTAAATCTAATAATATATATGTATAAAATACAATATTCTTTAAATACAAAATGTTATTATTCATTTGACAATAGATTATATTCAGTTTACGCATTTCATTCAATTTCAATACTTCACCATAATTTATATCACCGTATTGCTTTCTGTTTTATCGATCATATATACAGTAGACAAATTATAAGAACGGAAAAAAGGAAATCAGGTATTTCAAATTTGGAAATTTAAGGTTTTAAAAACATAAGGATTCAGAAATTTATATACTGAGGAATTTGAGAATTTGGAATATTAAATCTTGGGAAATTTGGATCACTGAGCATGGATACTGAGGGCCATAAATACGTAGAATTAAAAAAAAGTATATATATTTGTTAAATAAATTCATTAAATTTTAAAGAAGATGATAACAGAATAAATAAATATTAATATTAAATAAAGAAATAAATACTACACTTATAATGACTGAAAATTATTATTGATGCGACGTAGCTAGATGGTGAAGTTTTTTAAAAGCACTTATTCTATGGTCCTTGGACCACGGAAGAAACCTGTAATTTCAAATAATCTATTAATGTATTAAATAACTTGGTTTTTCATTTGTGTTCAGTGAATTAACTTCGCATCGACATGGATTCAGAACCAAATCCAGTCGGTCGGTTTTTAAAAAGAGTAATTTATGTTCTGGATACACCAGTCGAATATTTCCGAGGTATTATCTAATCGACCATTTGGTTATGTTATTATTATATTAAATATAGAATGAAATAATCGATGACACCTTATATTTTTAATTGTTGACAGAAAATATTGTTCTACCGAATCAAAAAAAGTATCCCTGGTATCATCAAAAATTTCGTCGAGTTCCAACAATTGATGAATGTCATGAACTCGACGTAGTTTGTATCCAGGAAGCAAATTCACAATTTCAACGTGATAAGTAAGTTTATTATTTTATAATAAATTTCTATGTAAAGTATCTTTCTAATGACATATATTTAACTGGCTTTTACGATTTTTTTTCCTGTACTATCATATTTCTTCTGTTCCATTTTTGTCAGAATGGTGGAGGATGAAATACTTAGTATATTAAGAAATCGCTATGAACATTGTTGTTGGGTACATGGTGAAGATACAAGAACCGTTTGTGGTGATTTATATAAAACTTATGAAGATGCAGCCAATGCCTGGTTCATAAAATGTGAGTTTATTAAATTCAATAAACTACTGTCTAATATATTAAATATTATATAATTTATTTACTGTTAAATAAGAATATGTTCATAACAAGAACTGTACAAGTTGTTTAACTGTGATATTTTATTGAAACATAGATGGTGATCTGGGTATAAAACTTGATGCACGTAGTGCATTTATGAAACAAAAGCACCGTATGATTTGGGAACGAAGACATGGTCCTGTTGGTAGCGGTATGAATGATAAATATACATAGATTGTTAATTGATGTAACACATATATATCTCAGTTTCTGATAAAACTGTGTTTGCATCATTGTATAGATACTCTGTAATACATAAAATAAATTAATTTATAAAATTTGAAACTGTGTGTTCAGTTTTTTTTTTGTGACAATTATTATATGATTAATGTTAAAATATTTATGACAAAATGTGTAATTTCCATGTTTCTTAACTAATTTGTTTTTATTAATTTCTTATTTTAACAATATATCAAAACAATCTATTGTACATGTGTAACAAATTATTTTATTAAATACTTGTTTAGAATATTCCAATTATTATTTATACTTTACAATTTTGTTTATATTTGTTATTACAATAAAATCTTTTTATAAAATTATTACATCTTATTTTGATATTTCTTGCATAAGGACCAATTTAATTTTCTATTAGTCAGAATGATATTACACGCTATACATGTATAGATAAAAAATGTGCCATAAATTATAAGTATCCATAGAATTGAATTTGTATAATAAAAATGTTTCGAAATATAACAAAAATACTGTGACTAATAGAAAATATAAACTGGAATATTTATGGAAGTTAAAAAGCAAAGGTAAAAATTATCATTCTTTTCATATAAATATAAAATACAATAGAATTCATTCCTACGTAATAAATATAGTAATACATAACAAAATTACTTCATTCGATTTAAATAAATAGAAACTGAATTTAGGAAGCCTAAAATACTAAAATACTAATATATGATTGTCGTTTAATGAATTATATAAATTTAATACCAATGGATCGATTTATCGTTATACTTTTAAATTTTTGGCAATGTACCGAATTTAGAATAGAATTTGACGTGGCAACTATTGTGCATAATTCTAGCAATGCATAACTAATATTTCTGATTCAGGCTCCCTCGCGCTTTCGAAATTGTACACATAATAATATTCCCGATAAAACGCATTTTAAAAATAAAGTAAAATATGAGATCATTTACATACAATTCAAAAAGATTCACTTGCATCATGCATTAGATCTACTAATCACGTACTTTTCTAAATAATGAACATCATTATATCTCTTTTTTTCTAATCTTTCTCACTTGATACTGAAAATAGAAAACATTTTCACAAAATAGTATCATTACTAAAAGTAACATTGGATGCTACAACATCTGATCGATGAATTGTTGCATTTTTTCGGTTGTCTGATATTTGATAAAACATTTATTACTTGTCATGTTTTTAGCAGATTAGTTTCAATAAAAATTTCACTTTATAAACAATATACGGTTGTTCCATTTTTATGATTTTCAGTTAATAGTGACTATTATATTAAGTTCAATAAATATTTTCTTAAAAATATTTCCATGTATACAACAAAATAGCATAACATTTCAAAATATCATACACAATCATTCATGATATAATTAAATCATGTATGCTATAAAAATGAACAGATAATAGTGAAAGAAAATTTCTGACACGAATGAGAAAAATAATTGTACAATTAAAAATACAAAGTAGAATGTATATACGATAAAAAATGAATTGCATTCAATGTTGTAATTGTTAATAACATTATCATGTAGATAATTTTAACGATCTTCAATATTTGAATACAATTCGCTTTTCCCGATAATTTATGGATAGGGTTGAGCCAATAAAATTTGAATTGATACGTATTTTGTTATATAATATTATAAAATATAAATGAGTATCTAATATTCGTGTATATGATAAACGAAATTTTATTTTCAAAATATCATCCGGTTTACGTTCAAATGATGTATTTAGCATAATGAAATAAGTAAAATTTACTATAGAATTTTGACCCAATCCTATGAAAGGTGTACAATTATTACCCATTTATAAATTTTTGTTCTTGTGTATCATTACATATCATTTGCACTTTCTATTCTATATCACAGTATGAAAAATGCTACATGAATTTGATACATAATACAATCAGTGTATATCACTCGGTATAAACGCCGCACACTTATATTTTCATAATCAGAAATTATAATCACTTAGTATATAGATATTTATATATATATATATATGTATATTTTCATACTTCTTGAAAATAAATTCTGTTCTTTTATTCTGTATGTATCAAATCGATATATTACTACCGTATGTTTTTAAATATAAATGAGGGGTACCTACCATCATTCGGAGGAATGGTGTGTAGGTATTGACCCGCTGTGTGACAGCCTACCGAGATGCTATAAATTCCTCCTTTATTAATTATATCAACACACTACATGATGTTTTCGATGCCAGTAATCTTCACTTCTTTAGCGTACTTGATGCGTTTGTACACTTTTTCCTACTTCACTTTATTCTTCACGACTCAATAGGTCGATTAAACTGAGCAGCTAAACGACGTTTACTCGTAAACGCTGTAAAAATCATGTTTTGTTCTCGTAGACGTGCCATGTACGATTACAAATATAAATGACAATTATTGAAAATCACGTACTACTTACACTGCTTTACAGGAGTATTGTATTTTTCCTTATCGTTATCATCTTCCACGCTATTGCTATCATTTCCATTGTTTTTAAGAGTCATTTCTTCTGCTGAATTATTAACAATATTTTCTGATTTCTTTATGGAAGTTTCATTGGATATAACATTTTTCTTAGGAGTTAAGGATAACGAAGGTAGTGGCAACTCAGAAGGATGAGGAGCGACAACTAAATTAAGTTTAGAGGAATAGTAGGGTGAAGTACGTGGGTTTAAAGGATTTGCTGCAGCTGGTAATAAATTTTTTGTTGGTGATAGTAAACTGCATGCACTATCACTGGACACAAGTTGATTCCAAGAAGGAGGTAATGTGATAGGGGGAACCTGTTAATGAAGAAGATAATAAAATTATAAATCATTATTCTTTGAACAATAATGATGAAATAAAATTCTTTATTTACCTGCACATTAGTAGGATGTTCATCCTGTGAATACATAAACTTTGTTGGAGTCATCCAAACTGATGAATCCCATTGGTTTTTGTTCAAATTTTCCTGCAATTTATATATTATATATAAATAAAAAGTATATACAGACAACATATTTTATTAAAGCTTAAAAACAAATACCTCAGGTGGAGAATCTGGTTTAGGAGGTGGAGGTGGAAAACCACGCGATATAATCGATGTATGCATTAAATTTTTAATAAAACTTTCGCTTCCATTTTCTTGTAACGACCAACTAGCTAACTGATTTTCTGAAGCTGATGATTTCCATGATCTTTCGGATTCTTTCGACCATAAATTATTCTCATCCGTCTGTTTCCAAGAACTTTGATTCTCGATAGCTTGTCCTGCCCATTTCGCACGCTCCTCTGTTGTAATTGAATTACTAGAAACGTTAATACGAAAAGACGAATCGCTTTCAAACGATTCGTTGCTAGAATCCGTATCACGATACGATGATGCTGATGTATAAGTTGGTGGTAATGGCATACCAGCAACTGTTCATGAAATAAATTTAAATTTCTGTAACTAAATGAATTTGTAATATAATTATATATGTATCGTTTACTTACCAGCTATGTTCTTGTTCAGATATATAATATACTTTTTTCGCCGTGATAATTTTATCGTTACTGTACAAGGTAAAGCCTGCAGGAGTGAAAAAATTGTTGGAAAACCATACTCTGCAGGTTTGCAGACAGAACCTATAGTAGATAAATATGCAGTCTCAAACTGTGAGAATTTCAATGTTCCACCATGATTCATCATGACTCGATATAAATTACAAGCGAAAGAATGTAACGAAGTAAGTTGTATAAAATCTTCATCGTTCACCGTTGTAAACTGAAATTGTATCCGTGTAACTTTGTAAATTCTTTACAAAAATAGTTACCTGATCAAATAAAATTGTAACTTACTTGAACAACATTAGACAAGTTTTGTTTCAGTTCATCTACATTACACGATTTTAAGTAATACTGAATATATAATTGTTGAAACTCCATAAGTGGCATTTTATTTTGTGCTTTATCCATTAACAACCGACGACATTGTAAAGTCAGTTGTTGCAAATGAGACTTGTTTATCATTACAATTGCAGGTCCAGTTGTTAGATGCATAATCTACATAATTAACAGATTATAAATACATTATTTCAATATAGGAATAAACTTATAATTTGTTTCACCTTTATACCTTTACGGTGTTTCCAAGTTTTTGCATAAGTTGCAATATGGACGTGCATCCGAATAATTCTGGTTTTAAGGCATAACCAAATTGTCTTAAGAAATGTTGAGCGATGCTTGTAATGCTAAGACAACCTTTTGATCGCGTAACTAACTTCGATATTTGTTCAGAAAGTACGCGAAGGCCTTCTTTTTCAGTTAAAGAAATTTGTCTTTCGCCAGAATTGTCATCTTCTATTTTAACTACTTCTGGTATAGCTTCAAATAATTCGATTAATTTAGTGAAGCCATAATCTGATACGCGACACTGATGGCCGAAATGGTGATGATACGATGGTACAAATTTATTGAATTGCATTCTACATTGAGGAGCGTGCCGCAGTAGTTCTATTACCTGAGCGAAAGCGAATGCATTGCTATAATAATCAAATTGACTTTATTACAATATTTTTAATGTATTTATATTTTACCTCGACAGCGAATTGCTTTGTTCGTTCAATTTCTTCCGCTGTTTGTTCCCGTTTAGGAATAGCTATCATTTTATCTCCACCACTAATCGTAGTAACCACGACAGTATTTTCTGATACCTCGCTAAGAATATCTTCAATTTCGCATACACCATAATCCACAATATCCCACGGTTTAGCTGTATAAAATATTTTTATGTTTTACCTTCACAACATTTGAGAAAGTCTAAAAAAGAAATCTTTACCTATTACTCTGGAATAAACACTTGGAAATTCTGAGAGTGCTACTTGTTTACTAGCTTTGGACTTTAAAACTCTTAATAGATCTGACGTAAAACGACGTACTTGTGCACGATGCGATAATGTTACTACACGATTATTTCCTTCGCCCATTACCTAAAATAAACAGTTCAGATGTAAATGGTTCGCAACAACCTTGGAACCTGTTTTAATTTACCTGCACTGTATGAGTAAGAGCTTCTAATAAATCGATAAGTTTAGTGAACCCATAATCAGCAACCCTGCATTGCCTTCCAAAATGATGATGGTATGCAGGTATAAATCTATTAAATGGCAATTGGCAATGTGGAGCAGTTTTTAATAGATCAACTAATTCACGACTAAAAAGTGCTAACTGATTTGCAAGAGGAGGACTCACACACTTGTTTTCTGAAACGATCAATAATTAAAATTCTATCATTAATGTATTATTAACTAGTTACTTACCTTCATGATTATTATCGTGAGTATTATTCCCGGTCCAAATAAGGTATTTCACACTACCAATACCCTGTTTTAATTCAACACATGATAAGCATGATACTAAGTGTTCTAAAGGTACTCCATTTTCACAGACTTGTAATTTTTCTTTAAATTCAGCTTCGTAACAATTTGGCAAACTGAAGAAATTTATCATAAATATATAATTCATCAATAAATAAAGATACTGAAATTTAATATGAAAATACTTGTAACAGATACCTAGGCAATGGTAAACTTCCATTATGCATCGTCAACAATTGATGTATACGTGGATCAAGAACTTTCAGCGAAATTTTCACGTTTGGAAGCGACGCTACTTTCTGTTCAGCCCATCCTTTATCAGACCACGGTTTTAACGTATGAATAGTACAATAGGGTAGCTCTACTTGTTCCTCCTGATAATTACATATGTATTGTATAGTTTGTACAAATATATTTATGAATTACTATAGTATATATTTCCATTTCAGAAGATTTTCAACGCTTCGGATTATCGTCACTGATTCTCAACAGTAAAAGGAATGACTCTACTTTTACTGGAAAAACTCGAACTCGGCTTGATATACATCATTGTAAATTTAAAATTTCTATAGTATTTACACGGTAAAATATCGAATTTAAAATACCTGAGTTGTAGTATTGAAACATGGCGATGGAGTGTTCCTGTGATCTGGATTGAGGGATACCATTCTACCGCCAGGATCTTCCGTCACAATACAAACATCTTTCATTTTATACAATTCGGAGACGCTGATGGAAATCATAAAACGACACTCGTACATTTCTCGAAATTTAAAAAGTGGGAGTTTATGGCCTGGTACTTCTTGCAACAACATTACGATTTGTGCTCGCACAACTTGAGGACTTGCTCTACCGCTGTGAGCATACGCTATTAAAATACGTTTATATCCTACTTTACGACGATGTAATTGAGAAATTGCGTACTGCGCATCTGACAAAGACGGTACTTTAACGCTTGCTGCAAAGTTACCATCAGATTGCGTAAACATAGAAACATTTAACACCTAAAAATTACAGAATAAAATTATTGAGTTGAAAATTATTTACATTAGTAACAATGTGACTGAATAATTATTTACCATCACGTGTTCTAAGAAAATAGAGGCAAGCATGTGTCGCATTTTTTTTGGATTAATACTTTGGTCTAAATTAGTTACTTGCAACTCGATAGGTGTACACGTTTCGTTGCTCACCGAAGTTCCATTATGATTATTTATTGGATTGAAAAATTTCTGAAACACAGAAAAAAAAGACTGGTAATTATAGGTTTTTTGACAGTAATGAAAAATTAAAGAAGCATAAGTTATACCTCAACTTCTTCGCTTTCTGTATCACCTAAATGATAAGGTGAAGTGTGACTGTTTTGTTGGTTTGCTGTTTGTACTGTATTCTCATAAGGTGAAGGCGTTCTAGAACTTCGTGTAGGTACAGAGTGTTGATTCTTAAACAAAAATTATATTATGCAATACACATGTATTAACATTAAAACAGATTTGAATAACTATACCTGTCCATTCCATTGTTGTCGTTCTCTTGGTTGCAAGTCACACAATGGAGATGGACTACGACGATTAAAATTTGGCTGAGCATGACCTATAAAATGATAAAAACAGATGGTTATTGTGGTCTTGAATTTAAAAAAGCTGCAATAGGAAAATAAGATATTTACCAGTTCCATTGAAACTTGATGAAGTATTTAATGAAGGATGTTGTTGTCTTGATCCAGTCCATTCAGCAGGCTGAACAAAAGACGTGTGCGTTCCTCTAATACGTCTTAAATTGTCAGGAGTACGAGAAGATGTATTACTCGTTACTCCATTATCCCGAGCCTGCGGGATATGAATCCTTCTACTAAGTACTTTTGTCTTTTCCACCTTAAAATTATTAATTCATGCAAAAATAATAATAATAATCATACACGTTACTCTATAAAATCGATTTTCATAAAATTACATACTTTATACTGTTCTTCCCACATATGACTAAATTGTTGGGAACCAGAAATTTGCCAAAGCAGTGGAGATTGGACCCTTGTTAATTCATTGTAATTTCTATTAAAACTTACATTATTATTATTCGAATATGGTCTCCCAACAAAAATAGATGGCGGTTGTATCATTCTGTGAAAAAAGAATATGAAAAAATATTTAATTATCAAACATTAATAACAAATGTTACTATTTTTTTTATAAATATTAAATCAGATAAGATCAAAGCTTCTTTAACGTCATTGTCCGAATCGAGCAAGGACAGAGTCTACTTGCGACTCGAAGACTCTCTCTCGGATTTTCATCATTTGTACTACTGTCTGTATACACTAACAACTATGGTGATAATTAAGGAAATTCTAGAAATCTACCGTTACACCCAAGTGTAACTCGAAAATTTGAAATTACCCTGGTGGCGCTGGAACAGGAGCACAGTGAGCACTCCATCCAGAATATGCTCCAATAACTGGTGACGAAGATTGATAATGTGGAATATGAAGGGCTCTCCCAGCCGCTAACGAAGCGCTTGCACTATACATTTGTTTAGGAGAACTAGTAACAATTTCTGAATCACTTATAGAAGTATTTTTTCCTGTAGAATTTCCTAGAATTATAAAGATACATTATTAAGTTTTTTTCAATAACATAATGGAACTTCCAAAGAAAAAAGAAAACAATAAACAAAACATATAACAGAAATACCTTGAATTTTATGAAAATTATTCCTTTTCTCTTTTTGAAATTTTACACAAATTTTCGAACCAAGGACAATCTCGCCATCCATACGTTTCTGAGCCCTACAAAAAAAGTCACATTGTTATTAAGCATAGTTGACTATTGTAATTACAATGGCCCAATCATTTGGTCTATAAATGACCTTGAAGATTTCACTTAATATATTTATGATACAAATTGAAATCGGTTAATTTTTCAAAGAAACTTTATACATTCTTATTTAATAGTTTGTTAAATTCTAAATTTCGCAGACTGGATTAATTGATGTTAAATATATCTTTGTATTTTCAACTTACCTTACAAATAAATAAAATCATTACATTATGTCAACATTATAATATAATATAAATAAATAAAACGATAAATAATAATAATATACCAGAGAATATTAATATTTTAACACTAAACTCTATTGCACACATACATGAAATACGTTATACGAATCAAAATTATAAGTTTCCTACAGTGCCACTATGTTCGTTACATTGCTGTCCTTTGTTTGAATTCTACCTTATTTATGTACTTATCCCTACTATTATCAGGACCGTTTTTTCCATTAATACTAAACAGACCAATAGAATATCTGTATTTAGAAGTGTCTCATTGGTCACAAAAGGCGGTTTATTCAAATAATGGATTTATGATTATCACTTATTTGAATGCCATGATCGTATTTAAAATAAAAATATTGTGATCAAATATTTCTCTTTAAGCATAAGCATATTTTTAAATATTATTAATTAGCTCGTTGCATAGATATAATTGATAAAAAATGAGACATCAATATGAGCAAGTACCTGATAGCAAAAATTTTTGAAGTAAAGCGCACAATTGCAGTACTTGATTGGATTTCTACTACTCGGCCACCACAATTTTCAGATAATCGCTTTAGACGACGTTTAATGGATACAACATTCTGATCTTCAGGAAGGTTGCTAACTAGAAGGTCATAATGTACAGCAACCTGAAAGCCGTTTATCATACAATTAAAGATAAATGAGATATATAATAGTCCATAGCATGCTATTACAAACACAAGTATTTTAATAATAAATTAAAAACATAAATAGTAATTCTGAAAAATGTTACACTACAGAAAAATAAAGTTACAGCTACCCATATATATATATTTTTTTTAATAAAAACATAAAAAGAACATAGAAGAAGAAGAGACTGAATTTTTAATTAATTTACCTCTATAATCCTGGACGGCAGTGATTCCATAAGTTCTAAAAAATCATAATGCTCGTTAGCACATACTATTAATGCTTCAGATGTATTCTTCATATGTAAAAGTATCACATGAATTTTCTTTCTGTAACGTAAATCGCTAAGATCCGCAGCAAAATTAACATCACAAGATATTAAAATTACAGCTGCTGGACTTCCATGAATGTCAGCAAATCTCCTAATAGATTGCTTAAGTTTCTCATCAGCAGCATTTTTACATATTTTCGCGACATGTATTAGATTGACCTAAGATAATGAAATGTAACATATATATATATATATATATATAATACATAGTAGAAGAATCTAAAATCAGTTACTAAATATATTCTTAACAAATTTACCTGAGCATCATTCAATTCTTTTACAACTAGACTATTTTCTTTACAAACATCACATACCACAATAAATTCTGCTTCCCTATAACCACTAAAAAATTTTTCCCTAATTACTTGTGTTGCAGCTATGGCAGACCTTCCTTTCGGAACCTGTAATGATCATATATTTAATATAATTCCTAGAATGATTACTTTTTTAACATAAAATATTAAGAATTTTATTCACAGTTTTAAAGTTTAATTTGAATACTAACATGACAATTTTCTATGTCCCAAAATACACCAATGGGTGGTAGATAATTTGGTACAGTAGACAAATTAACTGGCGCATCATGATGTAAAAAGGAACAATCATATTTATAATGACTAAACATCTGTGAATTAGATGCTTTAGTTTCATCTCTAAGGCTGTCACTACTATCATTATTAATATTACACAATGGCTGGGACGTGCTACTTTTAATATCAGCTTTTGATGGAGTTTTCGTCACAGACAATAACTGTGACAACCTCTTGTTTAGACTTTCAATTTCAACTTCATCATTTGCACAAAGTGCATCACAATTTGTACTGTTCTGGTCTGCCATGTGTTTTATAAGCTGTCATATAACATTCCAATATAAAAGCTACAAACAGAATAATATATACACAACTAACAATAATGACACATAAGTAGAACATTTATTGTAAAATTCATGAAGTTACTATTACATTTTTTATAAGATGCAACAATTATGCTGAATTCATAATATGCAGTGAAATACACAAAGAGTTGTACATTACCTAAAATATTAACCCATTATATAGTCTAAAAAATGTTTGTCGGGTGCACAAGCACGTAAGACCTCGTCAAACGTAAGATAAACGCAGTTTTTTATGAAATTCTGGAAAATATAAAAAACAGTAAAGAAATTAAACATAAACTCAAAGGAAAAGTAAATTATATCACATCGTAACTAAAATTCATACCACAAACAGGAAGCAAACACCGAATAAAACAGCACGCAACTCTCCGATTTGCTACCTCTCCCGCTTCTTGCGCAGTACGAAACGTATAAACGTATTATGCACTATTCTCAAATAGTGACTTCTCTTTTTAAGTCACTAGCTTGGGTATTTCGAACATGTATCTTATATCCTAAAATTCAGAAACATTGCCAAACAATAACATAACCGATTGCAAAACTTTTATATATTATACTCGCAACGTAAAATATAGGATATAATAATACAACAAATATAATACATTATAAACATTTATTAATGCGATTATAACATATATTTATAAGTATATTATATGTTTTTATTCACGTTATTCAGCGAGAGAAATTTAGTACCGAACGATGAATTTTCGTTCATGCTGTGCAGACCTGCTTTAATTGGTCCTACACGTTCATAATCAAAAGCAACACGCAAGCGTCAAAGTAACTCAAAGTACATATACCTAGTCGGCAGATAGTTTCGAGAATTATTATTTTTTGATAAACATTTTAAAAATATGTTTCTCTCTTCTGAACTTAAAATATCTCATAAACTATTGATTTTTAACAAATTTTAAATTTGAATACTTGTTTCCAAGCAATTTCTCAGGAGAGCGAACAAGTTCACACGATTTTTTAAAATCTACTATGAGTTACTGCTGCAATTTTATATTCAAAAGAATACAGTTTGGAGAATAGCTTTCTTTTTATTTCGTATACTTACTTATATTTTTTTCGTTATATATAGTTATGTTTGATGTATTTTATTATATTCATTTTCAAAATGATCGTTTTTATCATTCATACATGTATTATTATTCGCCATATATATGACCACGAAGTAAAAAGCAACCAGAAAGGCATCAGATGGATGCATCCAACTACATAAAGTATACATCATATGCAACGCGAAGAAAAACACGCGTAATAAAATATCAATATATGAATTTGTCTTATTTATACAAATAAAGATTTTTTCTTATAATACACTTCCTCTTACAAGAGATTGCACCCCCTAAATAATGATTTGAGCACCTAGACACTTCAGGGAAATCCTCGGTTTCCATTACAGTACAAGATGTACCAGATGTAACCATAGTTTCCATGATTGTTGCTGCGCGGTGAGTTGTCCGAGTTATGGTCACTTCAAAAATTTCGATAACATGGCATCGTTTGACGACAAATTGTTTCATGAAGTTAAATCACGTATCATAGATACTGTCGAAAATCCAGAATGGATTCCTTTATCTCTTACTTTAGTCGAATATCCCCAAGGCAAGTATTTTTTACAATTCCAGTATAATTTCTACTAGGTTTGCTGTTTTTATTTTTGCTCTTTATTTTTTAATAAAATTATATATATACCATACACAAATACTTTGTCTTATGTTATCATACATATTTTAATAGTTTTCATCTATTTGACATTTGTGCATGTATTTTGAAAGTTAAAAATATAATACACTACAATATTCATATTATAATATGCATGTAATTTGCTGAATAATATGAGAAATTAAAAATTTTGTTATCCTTAGATGTTTATATATATTTTAAAACAATATTTGTATAATGTTTCTGTTTGAATTTTGTTTTAAATAGTCTTTTATTTTCAGGTGATGTATTTGGAAAACTATTAGCTCTAATAAGTTTGATACCATTTGCTATTATAACTGGTTTCATAACTTTGATTCTCTTTAGAAGAGACTTACACACGGTGAGTAAAAAACATTTTGAAGACATTAAAAATATGCATTTAAAACTGTCCTTTTATTTCCAACACATGCTTTTGATTTTTTTAGATTGCATTTTTTAGTGGAGTTATAATTAATGAATTTATAAATTTTATATTGAAACATACAATTTGTGAAGCAAGACCAATGAGACGAGATAGTATTTATGTTGAATATGGTATGCCATCAATGCATGCACAATTTATGTGGTTTTTTGCTGCATATATCACACTTTTTATATGCATCAGGTAATTTACTTCTGTTTTCTTAATATATATGATAATTACACCTATTACAATTATTATATTTCTTAAATTTTTATTTTAGGTTACATTACAACAATAACAGCAGTATTTTAGAAAGATTTTGGAGAATTACCATTATAGCTGCTTCTATAATTACTGCTATTTTAGTGACTTACAGTAGGGTTTACTTATTGTATCATTCTATTTCTCAAGTACTGTGTGGTGCATTTGTAGGCATTATATTGGGAATAGTATGGTTCATTGTTACGCATGTAGTCCTTACACCAATGTTTCCTATGATTGTTTCATGGTACATTGTTCATTTTATATTATCTCTATTACAAAATGAAAATATCATATTTACTGTATATAATTCTGTATTTTCAGGCGGATATCGGAGTATTTACTATTACGTGATACAACGTTAATTCCTAATATTCTTTGGTTCGAATATACGAATATTCGTACAGAAGCACGAGCGCGTTCACGAAAGCTCGTGTCAATGAAATCGCAATGACGGTTAATGTCTGGCCAATGGGCTGATAGTAAATAGAATACAAACATTAAGAAAAAACTGATATCATTCCTTCAGCTAAATGAAACTTAAAGAATCAACCTTCGTTTGGCTCAAAGAAATGACTATAAATAGTCAGTGACAAAAAATTATGTCATTGATAATACTTACATGCATAAGATATTAGTACAAATTTTGCATACGAATTTTCGCATTATTAAAACGTACGCGTTTTAACGACTAACTTTTATAACTTTACATAAACTATTTATAGTCCATATTTAATGAATCACTTTGCTATCTCGTTGATTTCATGATATTGTTATCTTATAGATATTGTCTATAAAGACCAGTCAATGAGCTATGGTTAATTTAAAAAAATCAAACCTAGTGCAATAACATAATAAAATAAGATATTGACTACTGTCAATAGACATTCATAATTTATACATTTAATTTTAATGTTGGAAGTTTTAGTAAAACAAAATTAATTACTGTGGACTTAAAATTATTGTATTTTATTTATATTCAAGGTTGTTGAATTTTTAATATATTTTTCTTATCCTTTTTATACATAATATGTACCATATTTGTAAACATATTTATCAAATATTGCGTTATTATACGCGTAAGTGCTGTACAATTTTTGCTTCATTTTCTTAAATTTAAATTTTTGTATATAATTCTCATCTTATTACATTAGAACTTGCGTATTTGTTCTTATATTTAAAAGTTAGAAGTGAAATAACGTAAATAATGATAAGCAAACAGCTTAATTAAATTTACCAATGTTGTTATTTAAGTTACATAGAAGAAATTCAATTAAAAATTATATACAAATTTTATGCATACTTTTAGTATTCAATATATATTGTGAATACTTCAACATTTTCCAAATTTATTGACAATACTGAAATATTGACAATATATAATAATCTTTTGATTTCACAGTAGAAAGTAATTTTGATTTAGTTGTTGATTTTTTAATAAAGAAGAATGTAGTTGATATGTTAATATTTTTTCACAAATAATCTAACGACACATATGTATAATGTACGACTATTATTTTGCTCAATTGAATTTTATTGTTCAAGTATACAAAATTCACCGTGCAAAATAAGTAAAGAATGAACCCCAAATTGAAATGAAATTATTACAATGTAAATATGCAATAACGTTTTATAAATGATATTGAAATAAAGTTAATGCACAATATAAGAGATGTTTGTAACTTATTTATATCAGTTCGGAATTCTTAGTAGAATTACATGTGTTAGTAGTTTATCATTCCATATTATTTAAACACCCGTGTTATATTTCATTCAAACCGGATGCGTAGTATTTCAACGATACGAGAGATCGAGATTCAAGTTTGACAAGATGTCTGAACTTGAAGAGCACTGATAAAAATTTTAAAATCGATCAGGCGTTAAACATTGTTTATTCATTTGTTATTGTTATTCTTTGTGTCAATTTAAACCTTAGATCGGTGAGTTTAATGAAGGAGTTTGGCGTAATCATGATATAGAAGTCAAATTATATATTTGAATCTATAATATACGAAGTTAAAATGTAATTCGAGTATCTTTAATTTTCTTTTACAGCTTCAAATGATTAAATTCTATTTCTATTATGGATTAAATTCAAATTTCTATAAACAATGCAGAATCAATTGTCGAGGTTACCTTTTTCAGTTACATTTTTATCAACGTATCTAACGAGCATACGTAAATTTAACAAATTAAAACAAGTTAACATGATTAATTTATAATCATGTTAAATAACATTTATAATAGTTTATTGAACAAATCTTTATATGAGTTGTTAGGTATAACTAACGTATTGAAAGCAAATGTAATACTTATTATTTATAAGTTGAAAGTAGAAAATCAATATGTTTAATTCTTACAGGATTTAGTAGGTTTTCTAAATCAAAGTTGAACAAGTTTTTTTCCTCAATGAACCCCGTTCTGACATGTCTTACACTGAATTGGAACATGGTTATCAGGTAAATAGAAATTATTGCTTAGTTTTAAGGAATAATTTAAAAATATATTTATAATATAAAATCACTAATTAATATTTAAAAATCTATTTTACAATGGTATATTTTATGATAATTTTATGATAATAGCTTTTATTTTTGTCTAAAATGAAATATTCAATGTAAAAGTTAGTATTAAAGAGACCCTTAGAGAGACAGTAATTAACGATCAATAAATTGTGATTTAGTTTAGGTAATATTACAATAATTATAACAAAAGCATGATCAGTAATCTTTGTGATCAATCTTAAGTGATAAATATTATATCCGACATTATATGATCCTGTTTAACTAGAAATAAAACGTACTTGACAGGGTCTACGGAGTGCCAGTCGCCCAATTTTCTATGTAGGGGATATAAATACTGTACAACCAACCCTTGTGGGTCCTGTTGCTTCTTCTATATATCGTTCATCAAAAAGAGTAAGTCTAATTTATTGCACGTGAAAAGTTTTTTATTTTTCAAAATTAATTCAACGTTATACAATAAGAAAAATTACAATTGTATGTTCTATATTTCATCAAATAACAATATTGATGATTATGCAGAAATTGTTGTCCATGTTGCGACACAGGTTAGAAAATTAGTTTATTTACAATATGCATTTGAATGTTATTTGAAGTGCAAGCTTTGGATGAAATCATATCTGATAATGATCTCATAAAAAGATGTATATTTTATTATTAATAAGCATAATAATATTTTTAGCAATGTTTAATTCATAAGAGCTAATTAATTATCTTAATTGATGTGATGACTCATGAAAAAATACTACCTTGATATTTAGTGGTCTAAAAATAAATTGGTATGAAGCTTTTATTAGATGCATTTTATATCTTCCTGTATATGTGCACAAATTTTATATAAATTTCAAAGTGTAACCATATTTATTAACGATAAATTTTAAATCTAAATTTATAATGGAAATTACAAATTCTTCATCATCTACAACTATTCCTGATGTTTACATCTTTGATTGTGATAATGAAGCAGAACCATACTGGCAAATTATGGTAGTTTTATCCAAGTAATTTTTAATTATTTTATATTTATTGTTTAAAGTCTATATTAAATACTGAAATTTATGTTAGGAATATGTTTTGCTGCATTATTTTCTTTCAATATAATTATGTAATCAATAATATTTAAATATTTTAAATCATTTTAACAATTAATTTTTTAGTTATCTTCATCTGGTCTGATTACATACTTTTAAATAATTTTTTATATAATTATATATGGGTACAGAAATAATAACATTTTACTAATTATCTTTTTCATTTAGGCCGAACTGTCGGACGGGTGCAGTAATGATGATGGATGCATGGTTGGGAGTGATTTGGAGGGGGAAGGGAAGCAAGTTCTGGTTGGAGTCTGTGCGATGGCAAAAAAGTCTCAAAGTAAACCCATGAAGGAAATTTTAACAAGATTAGAAGAATTTGAGTACATTAAAATAATAGTATTTCCTGAAGAAGTAATTTTAAAGGTACAAATAATAAAAGCCAAAAGACCATTGATTTACTATCTAATGAAAATTTATTTATAGGAATCAGTAGAAGATTGGCCAATTGTTGATTGTTTAATAAGCTTCCATAGTAAAGGTTTTCCTCTTGATAAAGCTATAAGTTATGCTAATCTTAGAAATCCTTTCATTATCAATAATTTACCAATGCAGTATGATATTCAGGTAAGCTGTATAAGGTAAATATTATGAAACACTATGCATACTAGATTATATAAATTATATATTTTATAGGATCGTAGAAGAGTCTATGCTATCTTAGAGAGTGAAGGCATTGAAATTCCAAGATATGCTGTCTTAGATAGGGATTCATCTGATCCGAAACGTATGTTATTAAATAAATCTGTTCCTTCCTATTTTTTTACCGTTATTTTATAAAAGTTACACAAAAAATTGTTTTCAGATCATGAATTGGTGGAATCAGAAGATCATGTTGAAGTTAATGGTGTTACATTTAACAAACCATTTGTGGAAAAGCCAGTATCTGCTGAAGATCACAATATTTACATTTATTATCCTACATCTGCTGGAGGAGGTAGCCAGAGATTATTTAGAAAGGTCAGCAATCAATTGAATGAGGATAAATTATTTTGATTATGATAACAGAATACGTATAAATGATTATTTTCGTCTGTAGATTGGAAGTCGTAGCAGTGTATATTCACCCGAATCTCGAGTCCGTAAAACAGGTTCTTATATTTATGAGGATTTTATGCCAACTGATGGCACAGATGTCAAGGTATACACGGTTGGTCCAGATTATGCTCATGCTGAAGCTCGAAAAAGTCCAGCATTGGATGGAAAAGTAGAAAGAGATTCAGAGGGAAAAGAAATTCGTTATCCGGTTATATTAAGTAACGCTGAAAAACTGATCAGTAGGAAAGTGTGTTTGGCTTTTAAACAAACAGTTTGCGGTTTCGATTTACTCAGGTATATAGAGTTATATTATTATTGGTAAAGTAGATAAATAATACTATTGATGCGTATATTTTTTTAGGGCAAATGGTCAGTCATTCGTATGCGATGTTAATGGATTTAGTTTTGTAAAGAATTCAAATAAATATTATGATGATTGTGCAAAAATTTTGGGGAATATGATTTTGAGAGAATTGGCACCTACTTTACACATACCGTGGAGCGTTCCATTTCAATTAGATGACCCACCTATCGTACCTACCACGTTTGGAAAAATGTATCCTATTATGATCCTATTGTACTTTTCATTTACAGTTAAATACTATAGTTTTTATATTATTTCTTGAACGCATTACAGGATGGAACTACGTTGTGTCGTTGCTGTTATAAGGCACGGTGATAGAACACCAAAACAAAAAATGAAAGTAGAAGTTCGTCATCCCAAGTAAGTATGTTTTTTAAGATTAAATAGAAATTGCTAATAGCGCTTAGTTATTACTTTTCATTTTAAATAGGTTTTTTGAAATATTTGCAAAGTATGATGGCTATAAACATGGTCATATTAAATTGAAGCGACCTAAACAATTACAAGAAATATTGGACACTGCGCGCAGTCTGTTAGCAGAAATACAACATCGAGCTGCAGGACCTGAATTAGAAGAAAAACAAGGAAAATTGGAACAATTAAAAAGTGTGTTAGAAATGTAAGCATTGCGTTTTTAGCACGTAATTTCCTTCGCAGAATTAGGTTTAGATAAATTTCTTAATAGGTATGGCCACTTTTCTGGAATAAATCGTAAAGTACAAATGAAATATCAACCAAGGGGACGACCAAGAGGAAGTTCATCGGACGATGGTATGAAAAACATTTAAGTACTGTTAACAGTATTAAAATAATATTTAATTTTTGTTTTATTTTTGATAGATCGACTTGGAGAACCATCGCTTGTTTTAATTTTGAAATGGGGCGGAGAATTAACACCAGCTGGTCGTATTCAAGCCGAAGAATTAGGAAGAATATTTCGCTGCATGTATCCTGGAGGTCAAGGTAGACACCTTAGTGGTTCGTATCTTACATTCATACGCTTCTCACGCTCATTCTTAAGTTTATACTTTTTAATACCTTTCATATGTTGGCTGAACGTCGGCTGGATTTCTAATTTATCTGAATTACCCGATCAGTTGAACGTACGTGTAATAAATTATTGCTAATATTTTACAGAGTATATATATTTATATCTATGCATATCTACACATAATAATTTATCAGTTAAAATTTATGTGTAAGTATTAGGCCTTTAAATTAATAAATTTGTTATTTTGCTGAATACTAACATCTGAACAAACATGGATAAATATCTTACTTTTTCATGAAAATGTTTGATTCATAGATAATTTCAAATATTATTTCAGAGGAAGACTCAGAGATGTTACCAAACCACGGTAACTTTTTATTCTGAATCAATGCTTATTTGTAGTTGTCTGTAGATTGTGTTATGATGCATAGAAATAGTAACTTCAAAGCAATAAAGCGAGTAATGAATTCTTTTGTTATAAAGGTATTACTGTTTGCAGATTGGATAGATAAAACCTATGGCTTGAAAATATCAAGCATAAAACATTTATAGTAAAATGCTGTTTCTATGCTAGTTCAATGTTTACTCGACTTTATGAAATGCTTCAGTTGAAAGCTAGTTGCTTTTACACATTTCGTAGTCTTCAATGTTTATCTTTCTTTTAATAGGATTATTAGTTACATTCAATCATTCAATATCACCTGCGTTACACATATACATATACACACGCAGTGCAAATTTACAATATGTATTTCAGTTTCCTATACACAGCCTCAGGTATTTTCTTATTTTATCGAATCCAGCAATAAATGATTTTTGTGGTGTCAATAAAAAACATAATATTCGTAATTAAAATTCAACATCAATATATTCTAACACATTACCAAAAAGACCACATATACAACTAATTAGATCTATCTATACATACATAAATTAATACCGATATTTTTACCAAAACATAGGTCATCGAATGAATCATATTTATACTATCTGTTTGTTTTTATAAAAATATATTGCGTTTCTATTACAATGATCTAGTTTTTTGATATGCTTTTACTCTTTATATCTAGGTGACTATGCTGGCGCTCAAGGTTTAGGATTACTCCGTCTTCACTCAACATTTCGTCACGACCTGAAAATTTATGCAAGCGATGAAGGAAGAGTTCAAATGACAGCAGCAGCATTTGCAAAAGGATTACTTGCATTGGAGGGTGAATTAACCCCGATTTTAGTACAGATGGTGAAGAGTGCGAATACCAATGGTCTATTGGATAATGACTGTGATAGTAGCAAATATCAGAACATGTTCGTACAAAATTTGATGCAGGTATTATTATTGAATTTACAATAAATGACAGTATTCTATTTTAGGGTAAAAACACGACTACACGAGTTATTACAACAGGACAGAGAATTTACACGTGAAGATAGAGAACAAATAAATCCCGGAAATGCTCTTAGTATTAATGCTGCAATGGATTTTGTTAAGAACCCTGTACGATGTTGTCAACATGTTCATGCTTTAATTCAAAAATTGATGGATATTGTGCGTATTAAAAAGGATGATCCCAAAACTAAAGGTATATATTTATGTTTAAGTGTATTATATATCAAGATTATATTTATTAACAAAAATAAATTTAGATGCAATTCTTTATCATGGTGAAACGTGGGAATTAATGGGTCGTCGATGGGGAAAAATTGAAAAGGATTTTTGTACTAAAAACAAAAGATTCGATATATCAAAGATCCCAGATATTTATGATTGTATAAAATATGATTTGCAACATAACAATCATACCTTGCAATTTGAACATGCAGAAGAACTCTACATTTATTCTAAATACCTAGCAGATATCGTTATACCACAGGTTAACATTTTCATTATTCATGTTTATATTAATATTTTATATATTTTTATTTACATTAAATTTAATATTGTAGGAATATGGATTAACGGTGCAAGAGAAGCTAACAATAGGCCAAGGTATTTGTACACCTCTCCTAAAAAAAATAAGAGCTGATTTGCAAAGAAATATTGAAGAGTCTGGGGAAGAAACCGTTAACAGATTGAATCCGAGGTGAAATAAATCTTGTATTATATTTAACATATATGTTTAGGTAAAATATTTAAACATATGTTATTAAATCGGACTTTAGGTACTCTCATGGTGTTTCGAGCCCTGGTCGACATGTTCGTACAAGGCTTTATTTCACAAGTGAAAGTCATGTACATTCTTTATTAACCGTTTTACGTTATGGTGGATTACTCGATGTATGTAAAGAATTAATTATTTATTTTTGTTTCTTTATCTACATGTAACATTGAAAAAATATGTTCATCATAGGTAGTGAAAGATGAACAATGGCGTCGAGCTATGGAGTACGTTAGCATGGTTTCTGAATTAAATTATATGTCCCAAATTGTAGTTATGTTATATGAAGATCCAACTAAGGATCCCAGTAGCGAAGAACGTTTTCACGTCGAACTACATTTTAGTCCTGGTGTAAATTGTTGTGTACAAAAGAATCTACCACCAGGGCCAGGTTTCAGACCTCATTCCCGTAACGAAAGTAGTCATAATGTCGTAAGTAAAAATTTGTGTACAATTAGTAAAAGTATTGAAAGACATGAAAGTATGCACAAGTTACACTTTTAGGGTGAAAGTGGTGGATCTGCTCAAGACACTATTTCACAATGCAGTGCTCGAATAGAAGAAGAAGATATAGAATTAGGAATTTTGGAAGATGATTTTATACATCCAACATTACAATCTGTATATAACATTCACAATACTTATTACCATTTCATATATGCACATATACACGCTTATCTTTATCCTTTTAGGATGCAACACCACCATTAATGGAAACTGATGCTGTAGATTCAATGATGGATAGTCCAACAACTAGCAGAGCTGTTGATATGATGGATCTAGATCCTAACATGATGGATGAACCATTTGACAGCGGTTTCTTGCAAAGTTCTGCCCCAATTCCAATATGGTATTTTATCAGTATTATAAAGTATATGATTATATTAATTAGTAGGAACTTTAACTACTATTACATTGCAGTGCTAGAACTGTAGCTGGCCATGAAGCCGCAAGACTTGGCAGTCAGTTAGCTGCTAGTCAACGTCAACGACGCGATGCAGAAAGAAGTTCGATCGTTGAACCACGTGCCCGTAGTTATGATCATCAAAGACAAGACAAGTCAGAGAAGGGTAATTTGATCTACTTTCCTATCGTTTTTTTTATCCAAAGGGTAATGTATATTTTGTATTTTCAATAACGAATAGAAGCTAATGTATTTGATTATGCATGATATTGATATTTTTAAGCATTTAATTTCTTAATAAGACCACTTAAGTACTCTTGTTGAGTACGGCAATACTAACTTAAGTACTAAAAGGAAAAACAATCAAATAGTTTCATTCATCATTTTGATTTTTTGGGAATCTATGATTAAGGATAACAGAATACATCAGAAAGCCTGGTGTTTTTCGTGTCTTTTTATAGCTGCGGACAAGCTGCAGTATCAGAGCTTGGACGCGGTCAACAAAGAAGGTATGTCATTCCGAGTTCCTGTTACAGTTTAACAGGTCATAATGCATTGTCTTATTTTAGTCGATGATCGTCGCAGGATTTTCATAAAGTTTCAGCGTTTTTATATCAGTCTTATGATAAAAAAAGGATTTCACACAAATTATTTAGATTCTCAAACATTATTCTTCGCTTTTGCGATAATGATTTCTAGTTGTAGATTGCTATCATTTGCAGTTTTTACTTCTTTCACAAAGAATGTAGCATCCTCCTGTCTTTATTAGTAACGCAACATTTTTTTAAGAAAGCATTTTCTCATAGTACTCTTGTTCCTAGTAAATGTATACACAAAATCTTCGTAGATGTTCTTAAGCATCACACCTTACCCTCGTTGTTGTACTATTTTATTGATATTACAAATATCATCTTCCTTTGTATTATGTTGAGTTTTATATGTAACATAGTGTATAAGAAAATAATTCTTTTTGTTTCAAATGTTACAATGTTACTGTTGAAATTAGATTATGAATTTTGATAGTTCAACGAATAGAGATCATCTAATTAAAATGTATCATGCAAATGAAAACTTAGTAACAGAAGTAATTAAAGAATAGATGCAAATTATATTGCATCGAGATAGGAGAACTCAGTTGAAATAACTCTTTGCTCAGCGATAGTTGTGCGCGTGGAAGCCAACTAATATGTACTGGCGACTGTTTGGATTACACTGTGGCATTCAAAATATAGTGTAATTCACTCAGCCGTGTATCCTTGTTCCTTTATTCCTAAATTCACTGTTCCATTGAGATCACAGTAAACGCTTAGTTATATTTTATGATCACATCAGCTTTTTCTTCATATGTACTTGTTGTTAGTATGTGAAGTATATCGCATATAATATTTCATGGGTTCATAGTTTTTTTTGTTTATTTGTCAAACTCATCATCTTTATTTGTGTAGTTACTGTATCAATTTTTTAGGAACGAAGTTAAGTTTCTACTTTTTAAGATACTTAAAATACTCTCCTTTTTTTAACATGATAATCTTTGTTTTATCATCTCATAAAGATGTCACTTTATTGGTTTATTGTTATTGAAATTAAGTGCAAACAAATCTCTATATTTTAATCTAATACATCATTCTACAATGGTAGTCACAAATATACAAACACATCTAGTTTGCAAATTTAATGAGGAAACAAATGGAACAAATGTTTTAGATTTTCGATTGACATTATTGTTCAAGATCATAAGCATTAATAAGTGTTTATAGAGTGTTTACGAATTCACAATAATGTTTGTCTGGTTGGCTTACTGGTTGCATGGCTATCGTGTGCCATGGTTGTGTAACATTAACTAAATTTGTGTCTTCTAAATGTAATCAGTTTTCTATATATTTCAGTTAATTTATTCCTCCATTGGTAATGAATCTTTACTCTGAAACGTCGTCTTTGATTCATTCCAGTATTAATATATCTCATTCTTTTAGGAACAATCCATTTTCTAAAATACCATTCTAAATTTCAAGGTCCTCTGTATAAGGTGGATGATGACTTGCTGCTTTCTAACGAATAATACCTGAATTTCTCAAAATTTGACGACGTGACCAAAGCTTCTTACCAATGATTATTTTGATTTCTTCGGTGACGGGTTTATTTAATCGTCTATTTCTTTTCTTTTCTTTCCCTCCTCTGTACCCCCGTCCCCTGTTGATTACATTTGTCATATTCGTTCATTTTAACCACATCGTTTTCTCGTTAATGTACATGAAATGTGCATGTAACCACCATGTATCACAGACAAGCATGTGGCCGAGTACCAGACAAAGAAGTATAGTCAGGCTTTGCTGCACGTGCCTACGGGAAAGTCAATGGCTTTGCCGCACTCCTTCAGTTCACCCGAGCTGCCCGTTCCTTCAATCGAAACCTCCACTTCAAGTTCGACACCGTTGGTGACTTTGCATAACACCCCGCTAGCTTCGCCCACCAACAGAACATCGGATGTTACGGATATCGTACTTCCGGTCCCTGTGATTCGACCCTCTATATTTTTCCATACCGATTTTGAGGAGTCCGCTGACGATTCTCAGCTACGTTTACAGAGTAAGAAATATGGACGTTCCCATTCAGAGATGATACTTCCTGGCATCGAGTCCTGCGGTGAGTTGAGCGACCCTATGAGATTATTACGAAATAATCTACGGTTAAAATCTTCTTCCTTGATGTTATCCTTGCACGAAAGAACCTCACAGACAGGGTCTAGGAGACAGCTGGAATCAGAGAAACGGTCCCGCTCATTATCTCCTTACTTAACTAAATGTCTTTGTTATAACTGTAATGTTTCGGAGCTGATATTGAGAAGCAAAGATCTACCACCCATGGAACGTTCCAACTTCGACACTTATTTTGTTCGCTCGCTTTCTCATAAGTTCTTCAATTGTTCCTGTTATTATAGTTTACAGGAGAATGAATCCAGCGATTCCTCTTACAGTGTTTCTTTGAATGATAGCAATGGAAACTTTAAGGAGATTCCTGATTTAGATCTTGATCCTTCTCCTGCATATCGTAAAGGGAGATCTTCTGTGCATTTTGAGAAACAGAGTCTTAATAGCTGTTGTTCCAAACCAGTGTTCGATCAGTGTTCCATATGCAAGAGTCAGTTGGCAAATTGTGCTTGTAATGGATCTACGGTGTCTAAAGGAAAAGAGAAGTGGAGGTTCGACAGGAGCATCATGAAATCTACATTCAGTAGTGACAATGTGTATAGGCCAAACAGAACATTGTCTTGTCCCAATTTGAGTACAATGGTTGATATCTTTCCTGCTGTTAATTCACGGGTAAACAAACGTTGGTTGTCTTGTCCCAGTGTGAATATACAGTGGTACAATAGCCTGATAGATACATCAAATCATCCTAGTACATTTTGTCATACGACCTCTGTGCACGATAATGATGTTCACGACGATCACGATATTCCTCGCAAATATAACCATCGTCCCAAGTGTCCACGTGCACCGTTCTCCCGTCTCCAGCCTCAACGATCCTTCTCATCTCCAGACACACGACCTTCGATCATTCAACCTGACCCTACCTGCACAGCAAGGCGCCACCGTCACAGTATCTCCGGACAGATGAGTTATTTCAAGCTGTTGGGCTACAACGTCAACAAGAAGCTGACAGGATCAGCAAACAGTCTGTTCAGCACTGCAGTGATCAGTGGCTCTTCGAGTGCTCCAAATCTGAAGGACATGGTGCCTCCTCATGCATCAGCTGTGGCTGGTGAGTCCTGTAATTTAAATACGTTTTACAATTTCAGTGTTATTTATTGATTTAATTTGTTCTTATGTTCTATAGCAATAGAAGGTTTTGGCGGTGTACCACCAATAAGGCCTTTGGAAACGCTTCACAATGCATTATCACTGCGTCAGTTGGATTCCTTTTTGGAGATGATGACTAGTGCTCCCCTGTTTCGAACACCAGCTTCTTCGCCTCCAAAATATCCTTCTCCTGGAGGATCAACGCACGAGTCTGTTAATCAAAATCTCGGTATCGGAGGAATCAGTCGCGAGTACCACTCTTCCGACCTGGAAGCTGTCAGGTACCGTAAGAAATTAAATAAGCCGACGTTGTGAGTATTAAGTTCTTTTTTATTTTCATTTTTTTATTGACCAAATATTACAATTAATCAATACCTGTGGACATCCTCCGAAGCTTCAAGTGGTTCTTAGATACCTTATTTCTTGTTAGTTTCAATTCTCATCGTGTATCCTTAAATAAAGATGAAGTGATTGCCTCTTAGGTATATAACACCAACACCCATACAGTATAAACAGTCAAATGAAGGAGAATCTTGTGATATAAGAAATCAGTTGTCGCCAACCAGTCCCAATAGTAAGTAATATTATTTTAAAATTAAGTAACAAAATCTTTAACCCTCGTTTATTTAATGTAAATGTATACATATTTTAGGTACCGGATGGAGTAGCGAACCACAGTCGTTTCTATCATCTGAACCTTCATCCCCTGCGCCAACTTCAACCGGAGAATGTAGTATGTCCATAAGTTTAATTAGTAACGAAGGGTAAGTAATAATGCAATTAAAATGAAAGAAAACAGAAGTCACACAGAGACTTAATTTGTTTTCTGTTCCATGTTATAGAGTTCAGTCATTTAACACTGGTCCCAAATTTTCTACAACGCCGTGTTTGGATGTTGATTTCAACGAATTTTGTATAAATATCGATCAAGATCACAGAGAGGGCCGTGGTAGTGTATCGTATACAGATTATTATAGTAATGAAGATGGTCAAATTCGAAAATGTGGCTTTAGTGCCAGTTTTAATAGCAATTTACAAAAAATTATGCATACTGATGACCTTCCTATTGACAATATCGACGATGACGAAGATCATACAATAACCTTGAAACAAACTGAAGAGCAGAAGAAACAAGATGTGAAACAAATATTTGAACAGAAAGATAATTCCACTGTAAAATCCAGTGGTGGCTACAAGAAAATTGGAAGGTAAGTATCAAAGTCTCAAACTTTCAAGATCAAAACTGTGAAATTAAATGAAATTGTTTCTTCTAGATTTCTTGTTGAAAGTATGGAAATAGCTGATGAAGACGTTAGAATCAAGCAAACTGACAATACAGATAAAACAAAATCATTTGCATCTGCAAAAACTGAATCTACGCATGCAGAAAAGGGGCATAAGAGTAAAGATAATGCAACAGAGACAGAGCATAAAAAACTTCATTCATCAAGTTATAAAAGGAAGAACTTCTGTCGATCGCAAAGCGTTTCTATGCCAAAAATGACTGCATCGAAACCTGAAATGAATTACAGCTACAAATGCACAACAAAATTAAGCTCGCTATCAAACATGTCGGATCAAGATTTGGAAAATTGGAAGCATAACATGATGGAATCGAAAACTTTTTCTGCAGAAAAGAAATTAGAACAGCCAATTTTAACAGTGGCAAGTAACATAGCAGATAGTTCCAACGTAACAATAGGTTTCAATGTACAGGAAGAGCAAAAAGAAGAATCGTAATCGTTGAGAATGTTACACCTTCAATGTTGAAGGATTCATGGAATTTGTTTAGGAAATTAGTTTGTTTAATCTGCGGATTTTATTTTATTAGATTGATTAACATAGGCAAAACTTGGTACATAACTTTGCTGAAAATGTGGAACGTTTCTTAATTTATATGACGTGACTTCTTTGATTGATGTATTACAAAGGAATAATATGTATTACGTGTGTACAATTTCTTTTAGTTACTGTAAATAGTTGAAATACTTAAAAATATGTTGAAAGCACAAATATTATATCTCTACATTTAGTCGTTTAACTTTGATTTAGTGTTGAATAATATGATCTGTCCTGTTGTAGAAGATAGATAAAAAATATTAAGAGAAATTTTCGAATGGCATTAAAAATAAGATGAATTAATATCATTCCTTCTTTGAATTGTTCAATATTGTACTTATCGTATCCGTGTATTGTTTTTAATGTGATGCTTGTATGTATTAATAGTATTTTTGTAGATGATGCACATTCAGTGTTAATATTGTGGTAAGGTGTAATTTAGAATGAGTTTGAGTCAGGGGAAAGAATTGTTATTTGTAAGATTTGTGACAAACCAAAAGATTTAAAGTAGAACTGTATTATGAGTAGTTTGATGTTGAAATATGTTGAAGAAATTATAAATGTTTCTCATGACTCAACAAATTTGAAACATACCTCATTTACACAACCAAAATAAAAAGGAAAGTTCTAAAGTTCCTTTCACATTAACAAATAGTGCTTTTTGCCTTGTCTCCTTTGTTGAAGAAATCAACTATAGCAAAGTACAAGTTTAGAATCATTGGTATTATATTTTGATATTTATTTCGTTCATAGGAAAGTGTCTGCTGGTTACAGAAACTGAATAGTTTAATTACAATAATTATGAATTAAATGTTCACTTACCAGTGTAAATATCATGCAAATTGATCTGATAAAATAGAACATATATGCTATTTTTTTTATAAATATTTTTAGAATGCTTCTTCAGAAAGACATAATAGTTGAGAATTTCATAGATACAATTGTCGTTTTATATCAATCTCAACTGTTCAAGGTGCTATGCGAATAAACATCATTATGTTCCTAACTAATTTTATAATTATAGCATTAGCAATAGAACCTTGTATAAATTACAGGATATGTTCATTTAGCTTTATCATTTGAAATATTTCTTTTATTCACAAACTATCAAACATACATCTTTAAATTTTATATATTTTTATACTGGAATGTATTTTTATGTAACATGTTTATTTTAAAAGATTTACTAATGACTATTGATATTTTTTTGAGAATGAAAATAAGAGTAACTTTGATATCTCTTTAATAGTTGATAAAATTCTTAAATTAAAAGAAATATTTTCAATGATAAAACTAAACAGAACATTCTATTAGTACTTTTCTCTATCAATATCTTGTTAACAATTTATTTTTAACTATTGAAGTGTTTTTAGTTAGTGAACATTTCTATGTTAACTTCAAATGCACAAGTACAATTACATCATGTTTTGCAGAATATAGTTTTACAATAAATATTGTAAAGTATTTTTAAAAGTGTACCAGTTTGTATTTAGGAAGAGAGAGCATTTATTATTGTACATTCAAGGTACAAGAAATACTAGTGATAAATGCATATTGCGAACAAATTATAATGTAGTAATTGTGATTTATAGATTAACATTAATATCAATGTAATAATGCAGTTGCAAGTACTCATGAGAAGTTTAATGATTATAAATAAACGTTTAAAAAAAAATATATACATACATATACATGTATGTATCTATAAAATATCAGATTATAATAAAAAGAGTTAATTATTTAACTTTATTTCTTTTTATTACCCATAAACTCCCTGATTAATTTGTTATACTAATTTGTTAAATAGATAATTGGTTCGTAGTAATAAATTATGTCAATACGAAAAAGAGAAACAATAAATTTTTATTTAAAAAGGAAATCATTACACTAAAACTATTATAGCAAATTTTATCAAATTGAACGTGATTGGCAAAGAATGGCGTATAAGTGTAATAATGGAAAAGTACATTATTACACTTCCTGTAAAATAGTAATAGCTTACTAACTTACATTTTCGTTGACGAAGTTGGAAAATCCTAGTTGAAGATACTCCGAAAAATCGATCTCCTGCCTTTCTTTATCCTTCCCCTTTGATATTTATTGCACTTGATTCACTTGACACAACGGAAACACGGTAAACACGAATTTACGCACCCGTTACTGTTACTTCGACCAACGCGGGAACACTAATGAGGAAAGATTTGAAAGCGATCGACCGTCCGAATAGATCGATGATTGTGATTGGCTGAAGGATAAATCACGTGCCCCTTTAGAATTATAGGAAATCGCGGCATAATTCAAATAATCACTACAATAAAACATATCAGAATTTTTATTCTAATAATATTATTCTATATTAACTTGTAGATAATAAAATAAATTAGTTTGGATAATAAATTAAATAATTGACTTTAATAATAAATTTTAGATATAATATTGTAGAAACATATACTATAATATCCTATAACAAAAATTATTTCTGTACATTATACTAGCAAAATTTATTAAAAAATAAATGTTTGTTAGAAATTTCTTGCAACAAGAAACAGTGAAAAGCGGGATTCGTCCCATACTAAAGAACCCTGTAACAAATCCTATTCTATAAGCGACAAACCATTGAAAAAGCTGGAAATCCCTGTGACGAAATTGCGTAATTTCTGTCAGTGGCGTGACACTGTTGCGGAAGATTCGTCCATTGTTAGAAACACATCAGAATTAGATCAAACGAACACGTGCACCATGAAGGGATGTACCAGAGCCCGACTTTTGACACCCTGTATGTCATTGTACGGATTTTCCTTCTGAAATTAGAACATAGCGTAATGTTAGAATTACTTAGAAATACATCAACAACTATTACTACCTTAAACATCAGTAAAATAACATGTCTTTTATTTTCTATAATAATTGTAATTATATTTTTTATAATATGTGTTTAAATGATAATAATTTAATTATCACTTGTTTTGTAATTATATGTATGAACTATATCTGTGCATATACTGAATAAAGTAAAGAACAGTTATTAATTTCTATTTTCTATTGTACATTTATTAAAATTCATTTAAAATAAAATTATGAAACAAATTTCTTGATATTAAGATTGACGAACATTGCCTTTTAACTGACTTGATTATATTACAATCAATTTCATTCTATTGCGCATTTTACAGTACGAAACATTCCCTCTGATTTTTTGGTACATCAAATATCTTTCATCCCAGAAAACCTTCGAAATTCAGCCATGAAACATTTCAGCGCCGACGCTCAGAGCATCGATCCAAAGCGTCAGCTTGCAGTTATGGATATAGTGCATATTACCAAGCTCAAATTAAAGATCCACCAACACAGTTAACAGATACAAATCTGCGAAATAGGTATCAGCGCTATCAGACTGTTCTCTGAACTCGACAAATAAATTTTATACATTCTACAGCTGGGTTAAAATGACCGTATATCTATCCTAACAGGATTAATGATATAATATTCTCTTTTAACAGAGATACGTATTAGATAAAATAACAACACACACGCTAAATATGAAAGGGCAACAATAACATTGTGAAAGAATGACAAGGAAAAGGGATGATCCTATTAGGATGACTGCTCGTGGCTGAATATTAATAAGTTTATGCACCCTCAGCTCTCGAAGCAAACACAATACGATTTGACACGGAGGCAGTGTGCCCGATGTTTATACGCGTTAGCAGAGGGAAGTTCGCGTCAAGTGAATCGACTAATATCTATTTAATTAATTTTAGGGGAACACACCCCCTCGGTTCAACAATATGTTACCCTTCTGAGGAGATTTCGTCACAGTCTTTCGAGTGTGATCCTGTTACGAGCTCGATTTATGAAGCAATTTGTCTCGAGATGGATACTTCACGAACGTAATATCTGAAATCATAGAAATTTGTATCTATCATGCTCGAAGATTATGTTAGATTGACAGCTACATTTACGATTATCACAGTTCCGACAGAATTATTTATCTAACTTTTTACCGTACTTGAAATATCTGTTCTATTTTTCTACAATAGAATTCTAGTAGCTTTAAAAGAAAATAAACGAAAGTCATTTAAAAATTAGTTCAAATGAAATTAGTTGTCAACCTAATGGAACGATGATAGGAATCAATATATGTTAATGTATACCTTTTCAACAGATTACTTATGACTTTAGCAAAATGTTTCTAATTGAACTGTATTTAATATGTTGATAGGATGATTACACTCCATTAAATACACGTGTCAGAATATGTGTTCACAAGTGGATGATAGAGGAAGTATCCCTGCTGAAATCATTTCAGCGTTTCTTTATTAAAACCTGTAAAATAAAAGCACAGTAAATGTTAACATAACTACGAATAAAAAATAAAAATATTTAGTAAACAATTCAGAGTCTATTTAAAAACTAATTAAATCAATAAACATTATCACGAATATTGCTCCAATAAAAATAAAAACGAAAACTAAATAAAATATAATACATTTTCCAAAATTTCGAATAATTTGTTCATCTTTAAAATATCACGGTCGATATCGTTCTTCAACTTTTACGGAAACAGAGCCATGAGGGTTGTTCCGAAGCTCCGCCCATTCGCAACCCCTTATCCAATGATGGTGGTTCGTCGAAGTACATTCGGGGTGAGTTACTCCAATAGTAACCACGATTGCACGCAGGCGTTTACGGAATGGTGAATCAAAGGGTAGCTTTGAAAAGGGGCGGGTTAGAAGCTTCCTCTTCCTAGACGGGAATCTCTTCGACACCCTCAGATCGAAGGTGACATCGTGTCGGTGACGAAGTGCTATTTCTGCAAACCGTGTTCGCTATTTTTTTTTTTTATTAATAAACAACGGAGTGTCCCTCTGAAGTCGTTCACCGCTGGACAGAATCCGGGATATGAGCTACACCGAACCGCTGTGGGAGATCAATGGAAATCAAGCACCAGTGGGTATAAATGATTCAAAAATTTCCACAAATCATTCATTTAAAATTCATTCTCAAGGCAGATTCTTGCATTGAACGGACCTTCGTTTTGGTATCTGAAAATATAAATTTGTCTTTTAGTGGAAAAAATATTTGCATATTTTATAATAACATTATAGATATTAATTAATATTATAAAAGTAATTTGGGTCTAAGAAGTTGATTCTAGAGGATCAATTTGCATGAAGAAACTTTTATAAGAACAAACAAACAATACATCTTAATTCATTAACATAAATAAAGAAATTCAGTACATTCTGTATATGATCTCTTTTCTTTTTCCTCCTTAGTATGTTACGTTTGATTGTTATTTATTATTGTTTATTATCATACGTTGTCAAAAAATGGCTGCTACATAATGTTTCAAAATGACTACGGTCGCATATTCGTGATACAAATTGAAAATAAAATTGAGAATAGTTCAAATTTTAAGTAATAAACAAAACACGAGTAAAAGTTATAGAAATGTGGAGAAATATTACAAGTCCTTTTGCAAAAAAATTAAATCTACGCCACAACGTTAGCAGTAAAAATGTCATATGTACGCTAAATTTTAAGATGATATTATAAATGTAATTTCTTTTCCGCCATTAATAAAACAAGATGAATACGTTTATTTTCCTAACGCATTTATTGCGACAGTAAAAATAGACGTGTATAGTCAGACATACTATAATACCTTTCAAATTTATCTTACATTGTTATGTAATAGTCCTTCAAACAATCAACGTGTTAATTTAAAAAAATAGTAATTAACAATGAATGAATGTAACAGGTGATTACAGCGGATATGTCGCAATATGTTAACGGTGAACTAGGAAGCTATCCTATGTGGGACAGTTCCGTTTTGTATCAGGCACCACCTCCTTCACATACGCATGTAAACGAACATGGACTGTACAGGCAACCTTGTGCACTACTACACCAAAGGTAATTAGAATCGATGGTCAACGGTGATCGGGGCTATAAATTATAAGGATCAATTAATAAAAATTTAAAATGCGATTAACTTATAATAGAAATTATTTAAACTAATTTCAGTCGGTACACACCTAATGGTAGATCTCCCAATCTTCCATCATCCACCACAAAGAAACCAAGACGTCGTGTAGCGACTGTTTCACAAAGAAGAGCCGCGAATATTCGTGAGAGGCGTAGAATGTTCAATCTTAATGAAGCTTTTGACAAGCTACGTAGAAAAGTGAGTTATTGACAGAAATGACTCTTACAATGTCACGCTTTATAATGCGACGCAGTAGATTGCTACGCGTTTTATCGCCACGCGTTAAAATCATCACATGTTGAATCTCCACGGGTGCCTTTAGGTTCCAACTTTCGCATACGAAAAACGGCTCTCGAGGATCGAGACATTGCGTCTAGCAATTACTTACATCGCATTTATGGGAGAATTGCTTGGAATCGAGCCGAGTAGCCCGAAGCCGGAATACATCCCGAGGGAATATTATTTGCCCAATTAAATCTTCGATACATGAGAATATCATGGAAAGAATCTAAAGAAGAATTTGATCAACAGTCAGTTTCTCTTTTTTACAGATGTTCGTCTAAAAAAAGGTATAAATATTTTCAAACACTTACATCGTTATGTTAAAGTTCTACCGATGTTAATTTCCGAAATTTTAAATAATTAATTTCTGTTACCGAGATCTTTTAAATATGATGCTCGCGAAACATCATGAATGGTTATATTTTAAAAAGTTTCTTTTTACGTTGATTGTGGCTTGTTGGATAAAAATAATAAGTGACCTTGAAAATGTTCTTGACACTGACCTCTATTTATTGATCTTATTTAGTGTTTTAAATGTCACCTGCTTTCTAAAATATATCCATTTCAAGAATCTTAAACTTCATTATTGTAATCCTTGTTTAACTTCCTCTTGTTTTGGAAAACCATGTTTGGAAGACTATGCATTTATTTTGACTACCGGCTAGATTCTTACTTGTTTAAGTTTTCACAAGTTCTGAAACTTTATGTAAATAATTGAAATTATATTATGCAGATTATGATATGCTCCTAAAGATACTGCAACTATTAATATAAATATGTTAAGTTTACCATAAGTAAGTGAATTATCGAAATTATCGTTTACATATCGTAATTTGATATGTTCGACGCATACCCACACGTAGATATTATGAACGTATGTTAAATAAAGTATAGTAAGTATAGTTAAGAACTTTTCTGACAAAAGAACATTAACTAACACTTAATGTTTATGTGATTTTACGAAATAAGGCGAAAATCCGTGTCTTCCATAATTTATGTAAATCTGCATATTGTATATGATCATTATATTTAAATACAAGATGTACAAATAATTTCGCTTATATTCTTTCCTCCCACGAAGCTACAATTGTTAAGTATTTGCAACTATCGTAATAAGAGGTAATGAAATCATCACGAAACACTGAAATACGATTTAATTACAAATTAGTAACAATAACGTTGTAAAATATTAATTTGTTTACGACAAGTCTTCACAACGTTTTAGTAACCTATTCCTAATCAAATCATTTTAAATATCGATTCGAGAATCGAGATATGATTATACCGAATTATATATATCTTCTGGAGCAATGTTCAAGGTAGTAAAGAAAGTGCCGATTCCGGGTAATACATACAAGCAAATGTTGTTTACACCGTGTAAACCAATTTTTGGGGTTATTACACTCTTTTGTTTAGCCAGAAGTGTTAGCGCTAATACTTATAGAAATATGAGTAGTCTAGCAGGAGTTCATTCCGTTGTATATGTCACAGTTCCAACACATGAAGTTGCTAAAAAATTGGCTCAGTAAGAAACGATATAATAATAATAATAATAATCCTTTTTGTTGTTAAGTGTGCTATTCAATATTTTGTAGTGGCTTAGTCAAAGGTAAACTGGCAGCATGCGTTAACATTATACCAGGTCTTACATCTGTGTAAGTATTGTACTTCCCTTAATTATACAGTAAAGAGTATTACAAGAATCATAACATTTGTTACAGATATGAATGGAAAAATGAAATTAACGAAGATAATGAACTACTACTGGTAAAATTATAAATTTGTTTTTCAAATTTCATACTGTAATAATTAATGTGAATTTATAATGTCTTATTTCTGCTGTTAGATGATAAAAACCAGGACTGAGACTGTTAATGCTCTCACAAAATATGTAAAGTAAGTATAGATTTCAATGGATAATTTAAATGACTCAATCATCGAATTAAAAGTTCTTTAAAATTACTAATATTTAAAAACAGGGAAAATCATCCATATGAAGTGTGTGAAGTAATTTCTTTACCAGTAAGTACTAATAATTTCAATAAGCTACTTAGTTTCTATATAATATAACATGTAAAATAAATCTATATTTTAGATTCAAAATGGAAGTGAAAAATATCTTCAATGGATAAGTGAAGTAGTTCCACCTATTGATCAGTCATAAGGAGTTTCTTCTTTGTATGTATCCAGATGAAATTGTGTACAATATATTGTGATTACAATATTTATTGTAGTCTAAAAATAATATGATTTATTTTATAAACTTTTAATGATTGTAAAATTATATATTTTTTTCTCTAAAAGAATACAGTCATAAAAATATAAATTAGAAGTATTATAATTCGATTAAATTTGAACACATTATGTATAGCTGCTTATATATGTATAATTAACGATACTTAAATCCATAATGTATGAACCATATACTACAAATACCAAATTAAAAGTTATACAAATCAAAAATTGATATAAATATAAGTACAATAATTAATAATTGTGTATATGTAAAAGAACCTGATTTTCAGTATTGTATTGTTCTTTCAATTCATATATTGATATAAAATTAATAATTATTACCATAATTCCTAAACAAAATTTACTACAACATATTATCTATCCTATATTTTTGTTATATATGTATCTATACATTATAACAAATCTATAGTATTCCAGTACATTTTATTACTGAAATAGAAATTGTACCTAAAAATATTATGTAATACAGTCTAAATGTGTATTAATTAATTCCTGGAAGGTAATTGTCACATTATAAAAAGTCAATGTTATCTTCCACCCTCATATCCAGGATAAAGTAATAACAGAGCAGACGATAACGCCTCATTAATATCCATCTTATAATTTTTGTCCAACAGAAACCGACATGATGGACAATAATGTACCCCTGATGAAAAACTACGTTTTAAACAGGTCAAACAAATATTATGTGTACATGGAGTTGTAACAGGATTATAAACGACTTCCAAACAACAAGGACATGTATATCTGCAATTTAAAAGACATTAGAAATTGAAATTCGATATGAACATTCAATCAGCAAAAAGAAAAAAAGTAATACAATACCTCTCTGAAACTTGTTGTAGGAATGCAGCTTTACCATCGGCCAAAGTTATACGGCATTCATCCCACAATTTTGCATTTATTTGATCTTCTTCGATAAATTTTACTATTTCACTTTCTAATTCATAACCTTCGCGTTTTTGTTTTTTCTTTGGCGGTTCGTCGATTTTTGAACTAGAAGACTTTTCTTCTTTCGTCGGCACATTTCTTTTCTTGTTCGTTTTATTTTTCGCCATTGCTTCTAAATATCCATCAGGATACATTGGTTTTAAACCAAGAGCGACTATTCGTGCTTTACCCTCTTCAGTCCAAGGTGCAGGAGCAGGGTCGTCTCTTCTTAATAAATACCTCCATACACGAAAACCACTTTTACCTGTATCTGGATAATATTTCACTACCTTGTATATACCGTCGTACCTAAAATTAAATATTATAGTGAAAGATCTACTATACTAAATATAGTTGTCCATTATAATACAAATATTACCTATTGCCTTCTTTTGGCGCATATTTACTATGTTTAGCAAGCTTAAAGTTTCTTACAACTCTTACAGGTATACCACCTCTCCAATCTTCAGCTGTAGCACCATCTGTTGCATTAAGTTTTGCATTGCAATTTACAGCCAATGCCTTATTCATTCTAGTCAATGTTTGATCACAGCTTTGTTCAGCCGTCCTTTTATTCCCTTTATGAATAAAATATATGAATTAGCCACAAAAGATAGTTTATAAATAAATATTGTACCTGACAAATCTCTTCCTCCAGAACCAGTGTACATAAATTCATCGCCGTTATCAATATCATCCTCATAACCTCCAGATAAGACAATAGAATATGCACAATCTGTTTCTCTTCCATGAATTCCAGCTATATGTGGTCTATGTACTCCAACTTCAGATACCTACCATTTGTCTCTGATTTATAAAAATATATAAAAAATCTTAAACTCAATAATTGCTTATAAGCTTTATTACCTGAACTCTATACATCCAACACATTCCAACTTCTACTCCTGGAATAGGTCCACGATGATTGGGTGGAACAATACTGCACTCTTTTGTTCTTCCTACACATGCCATTCCTTTACCCCAATCTCGTTTACTATTACTATTTTCATTAGTTTTCTTTTTTGTTTGTTTTAATTTATCACCTGCCTTTAAAAAATAACCGTTTATACAATCATGAAAATATTAAGAAAGAAAACTTTATTATGTAATAATTAACCTTCACAATCTCATTTTCATCATTTTTACACTCTGGACAATACCAATAATCTTCTTCTGGTATAGATGTTAAAGGAGGATTCAAACATCGCAAATGGTATGCAAAATTACATTCATCGCATAACAAAAGATTGTGTTCATCTTCTTTCCCAGCACAGACTCTACAACCACATTCCCTGCATTTTTTATGAGGATTGTCTAAACATGCATCGCAATTAGCTTGTACACGTCTTCGTTTACCATTACTAGTCATATGTCGTTCATCATCCTCAGTTCTATCTTTAAGAAGTTTTGGCTGTTCTATTGCAAAAATTTCACCTTTGGGATTTACTTTACGATTTTCAAGCTGTTGATCTCTGTAAACAAAAAAGGATGGCATTCAAATTATTTTTCTTAATTGATTTGAATTAAATATTAGTAATAACATTTACCTCCCAATATGCAATGTTCCAACAAGTTCTTGTACTCTTCTTTTCTTATCTGTTTTTAATACTGTAAAGTCATACCACAATCCAGTTACTTTAGGATCATCAACATTATGATTAATCATTACTTTTTCACCCATTTTTAATGTATCAAATTGTAGAAGCCTTCTTGCACGTGGTCTTATAAATGACTCAGATATGTTAAAAGGTGGAGCCTTGTCATCAAATTCCCAACGAACATTATAAAGAAGTTTATCTTCCTTTTTAAATATCTTTAATATTATAGCCTCAAACCAAGCACCATAAGTTTGATCAAGACAATCTATAGCATCTCCAGGCTTATAATACAAACTTTCAGCTTCATCCAACTTTTCATCTTCAATAGAATTATTTGTAATTTCTTTTTCAGAATCAGAATTACTGCTAACACTACTACTAGATGTAGCTGTATTTTCAGTATTATCCACCTGTATTCTGACCATTAACTGAATTACATCATTTAGATTGATATTGTAATCATATAGTTTATAACCATCTTCTAGTTGTTTTCCTCGAAAAAATAGTCTCTGTAAATCTCTTTTTACATGTAATTCTTTCTCAATTTCACCCTGTAAAATTATATAAATTTGTACATGTACTTTTATCAGTGAATATTTATTTTCTAAAGTAAGTAGGTAATTAAAGTAATTAAAACTTTTACACATTGTTGAACAAGCATAAGCATACAATTTCAAATGTAATTATTAAGGAACATATAACCTAACTTTTTGTTCTAATTCCTAAATAAAAAGATAGTGCTACACGAACTAATAAAAAGATCTTTTTGAAACTATAACTCGGCTTAAATACCTTAAAATCTTCCACCTCTGTTAATTTGGAAATAGTTAATATCGCCTCCTGTTTACCATCCATTGTTCTTACTTTAACATACATTCTGAGATGTTTGTTTTATCAAAAATAGCTACAAAATCGAGAATTTCCGTTATTTCTTGAACACTCTAATTCACGAGCTTAAATTCAATCTTATTAATATATCAACTGGAGCACAAACAAACGGCTGAGAACCATCTCCAACTGCCGATTGTCACGACCGGTCTGTTTCGCCACTTGTTGGCACCTAGTACAGTAATTTGGCGGGAACAAATCATACACGTACAATCTATATGTGTGTACTTATTCAGCGGGAACCAAGGCACATATTACACATCACCGTACGAGTTTCAGTTCATTCTGCGCAGGTTGGCCCCGATTTGTCTGAATGCATTTATAACCAAGTTCAGAGCGCATGAGCGTGACGTTTATGAGGTCAAACATATATACCTAGAGTCTTTTTTATTTCATATGCTGCTGACGCTTCTTACATCAAATATGATCTCAACTATATAAATCTAAAATAAAAAAATTGAAGGTTTTAAAAATTGATGAAATTGATAATAACCAAATGTACGTTATGGTCAATTATTTGATTCTGCTTGTTCAATTTGTGATCCCTATACTTATATTTCTGTTCACCTTATGTATAGCAGATGTAGTTGAACGCATTCAGCAGTAGGCAGCACATAATTGGTAGAGGGAGAATACTGAAGTTAGCCGCAATGCGCAAGTTGGTTACATTTCCCATTGAATGAATATTGTGGCAAACACCTAACTAAGCAAATAAAGAATCATGCGCATATTCCATTAAATTCATTGGTGATTTCCTTTAGTATCTGTCAGAGGACCAATCACAACACTCATTTTGATAAAAATTTAACTCATAACTTTAGAACATACATATCTGTTTATAAAGCAATTTTAAATTAAAATGAGATTTAATATAATATCAAATAGTATATTCTTATTAACAATAATAATATCAAATTACTAATTCTTTCAACAGTACAAACTGAGCATGTATGTACCTTCCCTATAGAATCGCATTTATTGATTTAAATTTCTTTCAAATTTCAATTTTACAAAAGGATCATAACATGAAAGATAATAAAATTATAGGATAATAAATGATTTAATAATTAAATTGCTTTATGCCTTTATAATACTTACAAAACAATTGATTTCGCTTTTCGATTTATTATATATTGGTTTTACTATAAATTTAATACGCATATCATATAAAATTGTTACAAACCCATGTGCAAAAATTTGTATGGTGTTTATACTTACTTTTGTAATTTATAATGTATATATAATTACACAGACAAGTCTGCCTTAATGTTTCTTTCAATCTGATTTGAATTTATTTAAAATACATATTATCCTCTTGCAAAGATTTGTTAACAATTTAAAATAGTATCCTTACATTAATTTTAATGCAATTTACAAATATTAACAAAAAAGAAGTTCATCATGATTAATACCTCATACTTATGTAGGAACTGATAAATTAGTTATATTCTTAATCCAAAAATTGATTTTGCAGACATACCTTAAAAATTGTTTGTACAATTTATGTGAAATTGTAATCAATTCGATAATGAAATTTGTTCAGATATTTCACCCATGTATCTATATGAAATATCTTTACAAATTATAATGAAAAGAATCTAAGTAAATTACTTTTCTATGAATACTTTTTAAAACTATATTATAAATGAAATTATATAAATATATATTGTCATAATTATAAATTTCTGAATTCAAGGTAGAAATAATTTTACAAAATTACAAATAAAATAATTCGATTTGTAAATACTTGTAGAAATGCAAAAAATTACAATGATTTCAAACGACTATACATAACATACATACAGCTTACATATAATTATACTCAAATGCAATTAATATATATTACTACGAGTAGAACTCGGAAGTTGCCTGTTTATATTCATATAAAAATATTGAAAACAATCGATTAAAACGTACGATAAAATTACAATTTTTACAAATATATAATAATATGTAAATATATATTAGAATGTATTTATACATACATAACTGGATTTATACGAATCACTACGTTAAACAGAACTTTAAAGTAATTTTTGAAGTTATTGTTCTTACAAAAATCACGATATACAGTTCACTTATATAGTTATATATTAATATATAATTTACAGTGATTCACGTATGACTGCCATTACAATAAAACTAATGTATACATAGTATAAAGCGGAACTTCAAAGTTGCTACCACTTTTTACATAACTAAATGCTCTTATGATCTGTATAATTACATATTAACAAGTAATCCGCGCAACTTACAATCATGACGATATAATACGATGCACTTAGAAACATAAATTCACAGTTTCTGTTTCCTTAAAAAAGTTACTCAGCAATTGCAACTTATGTAATTACCTAATAATATATAGTTAATGTAATTCATGTATAATTACAATCATAATATGGTTAACAGCTTCATCATTAAATAGAATATTCTAGTAGAAAATGTTGCTCCATTTGTGGCACAACCTATGGCTAGACAGCATGATATGTACCGGTACAAAATTGTATGTTTTGTAAACCATAAAAATATACGATTATTTAATATGATCATGTATTCGAAGTTAACATGAATTTAATATATTTAAAATCGTATTCAAATAAATACAAATCATTAAAATCAACTATAGATTACTGTTGTACACAAATAATTTTATACAGAAATTTTAAATAAGCTGCTTCTATGTACCAGTACATAGGATAACTGCTAATATAAACTTAAATTGCCAAGTCAACTCCATTACTCATCGCACTTGGAAGACCTCCGTTAAATCTCCTGATTGTCTTCTTCAATTTCATTATCCACAAATTCAACATGCGTAAATGGAAAATGACCAACCTTCCCATGTAGTTCACCTTCCCACTGGCCATTTATATTAGTTTTCGTTACTTTTATCACATCTCCAACTTCTAGTTTTAGAGCAGTTTTATCATATGCATTTGGTACTCTTGCTTGTTTCACTTTTGCAAAAGCAGGTAATGTTCGTTGAATATTTGACCTGCGGGTAGTTCCTTGTCCACTTTCTGGATATGATGGTTGAGAAGCAGAAACTTGAACAGAATTTGAATTCAGAGTCGAACTTCCTCCACTATCTGGACGTGAATTATTTTCCATCACAGAATGATTGTCTTCTTCATATTTTTGAACATATGGAACTGGAACTGAACCAGTTTGTCCAAGACTGTTTCTGGCAGTCCACCATTGTTCTTCATCCTTTGTTACAATTGTGAGAATTTCCCCTATAAATGTTTAATTACTTTGTTAAAATGTAAAAATATAAAAATATGATATATAAATTTAACCAATTGCTTAAATATCAATAAAAAATATTTATCAAAACATATTCATTATCATATGAAACTACACAAACCTTTTCTAAATGGTAAGTCGTCTGGATCATTGCCTTCAAAATCATATTTTGCTATCACCTTTTGTGTTCTTTTAGGTGCAGGCCTGATTAATGGTGTTGTATCCAAATAATGTAATTTGTAAAAAGCCAAAAGGTTGGGAATATCGGGAAATATTTGATCTCCAATCCGATAACGTTCTTGATCACCCTGCTGAATTTTATTTATAATATAATGGCTAACTTTGCTGTCTTCTCGTACACATAGAACATAATCCCCATGTATCGATGTGCTGTCACGTACTAAAAATACACCACCTTCTTTTTCACCCATCAGTAAATCCGAGGCTTCTTGACGGGACATTGGACCAAAGTACCAACTAAAATGCATGATAATAAAAAAAACAAATAATTTCATAACATTCAACATCAACTTCAATATTATTGAATCTCATAAAAACATAGTATTCTTGTTTCTGTTTGTTAGAACAACTTTCATTTTAATACTTTCATAGCTTCTTTATAGTATAATTTGTTTGTAACTATTTGAGTATAACTACATCAAATAATAAACTATTTTTTCATCAGTACTTCACTGAATTGATTATTAAATTATTTGAATCCCACTACTGAGTATACTCGTAAACAAAATGTGAAGAGTCAATAAAAGTTAAGTCCAAAAGGTATTCGATTTTCCTTGTAAAAATTTGTTAAACATCAGCAGAATTTGTAAACAAATATTAAATGAAAAAATACATATCAAATCACATCGAAACTTTAATGGTTATGTCCATGTCTTTGATGTTTATTATTTTACGACACAACGGAAATAAAATACGAACAACAAAATGATGAATAAAATTAGATTTTTATTTACCTAGATCTGTCATATTGATTGAAAGTAGCAGCCATTGTTTTATAAGTAATAAGCTGTGACGTCTCCAGACGTTGGGCCTCTGGCGGACATACGCCTTTCCTTTACTACTTCTTCAGTGAGTTCGAGCCCCACACATTCTAAGTCCCGACGATTAGAAACTAGCGCGACCGATAGACGGCGCAAGGTATAACAGTTCGTTCAAAAGTTGTCCAAATTTGTATTTTTGTAAAAATAATAACCATGCATATTCTACAATAAAAATAGAAACTAATAATTTAATTCGAGTTTTTTAATCTCACGGATGTAGAGTGTAGAATGGAAACTCGAAGATCTCGACAAATTTATGTTTAGCGCTATCTAACATCTCAATCGAGGAACTAAGACCTTCCATTTTGAAAACATATTCTTTTCCAAGATACAAGTATATCACTAAATACTAAATTTATATTTATAAACATACATGCATGGATACACTATATATACATCTTTTTAACATTTCCATAGAATATTAAGCGACAGGGTTTTAAAAAATATTAATTTACTTTCTACAAGTTTATTATTTTCTTTTGTTTTCGTATTTCTTTGTGAAACTGATATTAATTCGTCTTTTCAAAACGAGCCCTTTATCATATAAATTGCATGGTACACGCTGCGCAGAGCGCAACAGGAACTAAAACGCGATATTAACATAATTCTGAAAAACGATGACTCATATTATGCAGCAAATCTATCGTGCTAATTGCGTAATTAATGCTGCACACATTTCAAAAAATTCCATCGTATGATGACCTGTTGCTTGAGGTGGTGGAAGTGTAGGATCTGAAATAAAAATTACATTTTTGATCATTAACTAATAATTTAAATAATCTTAATAATAAATTCAATATCTAATCTGTACCACGTCCAATATCTTCTTCTTCATTTGATAAAGATTTAAAATCAAGTAAATAGCTTTTATAATCGACTTGATAAAGTTGCAACGACATCTTGCTGTATCTATCAGTTATCTTATTTTTCTGACGTACTCTGACACTGTAGGCATTTATGATCTTCCATTCCTAGTGTTCACGATAACAAAAATGTGTTAATGATTTTAAACAATAGATTCGTTTAAATTTCTATGAAAATTAACAGGAGAAAAGTCTTACAAAGTTAAGAGCTTTCATAGCGCGATAAACTTCATTCATGATGTCATTAGGTTTGGACTGTGAGCGGATTCCTAAATGCCACTTGGCTCGTTTTACTGGAGTACCGCGAGAACCTTGTGTCTGAGATGACGTACTCCCCAGAGAGCTTTGTCTTTCCCGAAATGCTAAATTTTAACAACTACATTAAACTCTATTTTACATTTTATAAATAATCAATAAAAAACATACGTGCTATTCTTTCTGGATGCGGTCTCAAAGGGCTGCTATTTGCCTCATTGGGACTAAAGGCAACAGGAGGTGGGCTAGAAGCTACATAAAAATCTTTTAATTCGGCTTTAGCGGCTTCGTCTGCGATTCGTTTATTATCTATTATTAAATGATAGGCAATTGCCAATTGATCATGTGGATCTCCACCCAATAAAGCAGAATGAACTTCTGCTTCTTTAACATTGAATTTTTCACAAACTTCATTCACCGCGTCAATATCAATTACAGAAGAATCTTGTTCAACGGGTGACGGGAATAAATATGAAGGCAAATCCTTTTGAAACCATTCATGTTTCCTAAAATAATGTCATAATTTTTTATTTTGTTGTTAATTAAAGTAAGAAGAATTCAAAAGTTGGAGCAATTTTTAGGCAGTGCGTAGAATAGAAAACATAAGGAAAAACACTTATTAATTTGCTTACACATTATGTAGGTTCAAAGAATACATATGAATTTAGGTTTCTTCTCTCACGCACTGTCTACATCAAAGAACTATGAGATAATTGTATAAAATTTGATGTACTTGATATCCTCAATGGTTGCTCTTTTCATAGGATCCACTTGTAACATGTGACACAGTAGGCTTACAACACTTTTATTCAAATACTCCGGGATAGGAAAAACTCCAGCTAAATACAATATTTTGATTAAATTTTATATATGTATATCAAAAATGAAAGATCATAAGCATTCTACTTACATTTAATTTTACGAAAGAGTGTTGGTACATGTTCATCATCAAAGGGTAATGTACCACATAATAGAGCATAAAGTATTATTCCACAAGACCATATATCAACTTCAGGTCCAGCATACAGTTTGCCTGAAATAACTTCAGGTGCTGCATAGTTAGGAGAACCACAAGATGTACGTAAGAATTCTCCATCCATCATCATGTTTGATAATCCTATAATTTTGTTAACAAATCTTAACAAATAGCCATGCATAGTATTGAATATCTTGAGTGTCTTTAATTAAGTTGTTCAATAAAACATTAATTATATCCAAATACCAAAATCTGCTATTTTTACATGTAGATTGTGATCTAACAAAAGATTTTCTGGTTTTAAATCACGATGGACTATCATATGCCTATGACAATAATCAACCCCTGAAATGATTTGCTGGAAAAATCTTCGTGCCTCATATTCTTTAAGTTTTCCATGTTTCACGATATAATCAAATAATTCTCCACCTGATACATATTCCATTATCATAAATATATCTGTAGGTGTACTTATAACTTGATATCTGAACCAAAAAGAATAATTGTAAAGTCATATTCAAAGTAATGTTACTTTGAATTCAGAAATTACAATATTAACTTACAGTTTAATAATATGAGGATGCCTAAAAAGCTTGAGATTTTGTATTTCTCTTCGAATTTTTCCGACTACATCTAAACTTTTAATTTTTTGTCGATTCAAAATTTTGACAGCAACCTTGTGTTTTGTTAAAACATGTTCTCCAACTATAAAAAACATGATGTCATTTCAACACAAGCAATACAAATAATTTCATTATTCATAATCTATGTAGAAACCAATTTTGTATAATTCCTTAAGAAGATAATAAGTTACATACTTTTTACTTTACCAAATGTTCCAACACCTAACGTTTGACCAAGTGTATAATGACCTATCTTAACGATAGGCTGAGGCTGATTAGATGGGATTTTTTCTGACATTGTTAATATATCTGTAATATATAAAGAACAAAATAAAATAATTTATAAATAACGTTAAGAATTGGTTAAACAATTAAAATAAACTTCACTCATACATCTGTTAATATTTAAAGCAAGGTCAACTAGAATAATTAAAAGTGATTCACTAACATTACTTCGATAATTTTTGCAAGTATGAACTAGTAAAATAAAACAAAAATTATGAAATGCAAACACGAAAATGAAAAGAATATTTTGCAAACTGCGAAACCACACAATTAATGACTTCAATCACCTGATACTATTTACATGTTCTATTTACAACTACACAGCTACTTAACACTGTGTGTTTAATCATTTATCACATAATTTAAAGAACAGAAAACTGCTGATAAATTTCTTAAAAACTTCAAACTTTATCTACATATAGCCCATTCAACAAGAGAACAGATAAGTCGATCGACTAGCTTTCATTCGTTCTACGCATGTTCGCTCTGATTGGTTTGTACATGATTGCATTCAGTGTACATATCCAGTGTCTTTTATTTCGTATACTTCCGATAACATCAGTTTTCCACTTTTCACATATTTTTATCCACCATATATATGACTGACCCAGTCGAAAATACATCATAGTGGAATAACCATGGATGGAAACGAACATACTGAAGTTAGTCAAGCTGCGCGGAACAATTATGTTCTCTTGTTGAACGGACCATACTATGGGATATTGTACATACTCAATATGCATAACATGTCTAATTTCAGCAGTTTCCCCACCACTAATTGTTATACTACTATCATGTACTTTGAAGATCATGCATACGGTGTATAAAATATACGAAATGTGAGAGGAAGTATAAATTAGACATAATTAAATTTAGAAATCGGGAATTTGAAAGTTTTCAAGTTTGAGGTATAAAATCCGAAAATGGCTTTTGAAAATTTGGACCACTGAGTATATAGTACGCGCAACATCATAAATGTCATAATAACGCATGCGTGTTACTCATGGTTAGGTTGGTTAGGTGGAATATGCCCGACCAATCAATTCAAATTGCACAGGTCAAAAACTTGTCATTTGATGATTATACTTTATTGATGAGTGCACAATGCATTGTTGAAAAATATTTTACGTTAACAAACGCATAAAGATAAAATTATATTTTAAATTATATTATAGAATTAAAGTTTTAAAACAAAAGTACCTGTCAATTGCAATTTATTATCTATATTTATATAATATATATATATATATACATACACACACGTACTTTACTTTCAGTTTTTGATTATTAGGTTGGAGACGAACCTGCTATAATTGGGCTAAACATTTTATGTAGATAAGATTGATTTTCATATGTATGTTGTGTTGTAAATAATAATACAATTTGTAAAACAAATCATCTTAAAATGTCAGAAAAAGAAAGTCCAGTTAAATATTTTATAAGTGGAGGTTTTGGTGGAATATGTACTGTTTTATCAGGACACCCTCTCGACACGATAAAAGTAAGGTTATATTAGTATTCATTTATCTAACAATAATTAGATTGTTAATAAATAATTTTAACCAAAAATCATTTTACTCTTAATAAAATGTTGGATAGAATGAAAATTACTATAGGATTAAATGTAAAAGATCTCTCATTTTTCAGCTATTTCTAATCCAGGTAGAATTAGTATATCCTATTTGTGATGGAAACCCTTTTAAAGAAATTTTTATTATATTTTGTATTTGTTAGTCTTCTAAAGTTTTAGGCATAATCATAGATACTTTTTTTTAACATTTGTTTTTAAGTAAAAGATATTTTGTTTAATAGGTACGTCTCCAAACTATGCCACTGCCTGGCCCAAAGGAAGTGCCCTTATATAATGGAACAATAGATTGTACTAGGAAAACAATAGCACAAGAAGGAATACGTGGTTTATATAAGGGTTTGTACAAATAGCATATTCTGATATTATAAGTTTAATATTATAGTAGTTAAATAATTTATATTTTATAAAATATAATTCAAATCATTCATATTTGCTTTATCTGGCATACATGAAATGTTTCAGACAGTTACACTTTCAAGAAAAATGATTTCAAAAAATACAAGATTAAAAAATAACAGAGTTATTTTTAAAGACAATTTTGAAGTTAATATTATTGTTACTTATTTGTATTATAAAAAATATTTCTAAAAATTAATATACAATACTTTTGTTTTTTTTTAAAAGATTATCACACAATTGGAGATATAAGGTACAAAATAGACCTGTTGCATATAGCAATGAACATTAAGAAATTGAAAATTACAGTTGACAATTAAAAAATATATAGCATTTGATTTATTAAATTCTTTGTTTCTTCTTTTAGGTATGGGTGCACCTTTATGTGGTGTAGCTCCAATATTTGCTATAAGTTTTTATGGATATGGACTTGGTAAACGGTTAATAAAAAAATCAGATAATGAACAACTAACACCTTTAAAGTTGTTTTATGCTGGAGCATTTAGTGGTATTTTTACAACCATTATAATGGCACCAGGTGAAAGAATAAAGTGCCTTTTACAGATACAACAAAATGACATAAACCCAAAGTATAAAGGACCAGTTGATTGTGCCAAGCAGCTTTATAAAGAAGGAGGAATAAAAAGTATTTATAAAGGTACTTGTGCTACTCTTTTGAGAGGTATGTAAAATAACTTATTCTGCCTATTTATTTTGCTATAAATTTTGTAAGATCTAAAATCATTTCTACTTCTTTCATTTTAATATTCACTTTAAATCTTATGTTTTTATAGCGTTTTATATTATTGTTTAATTTTGTCTTTTTTATACACTTACATTAATTAGTTGTAAATTAAGAAAAATATTTACTAACTGATGATATTATCTTCATAATTAGCTTTCTCTACTGAAGATTTTCTAAAATGTCTTCTATTTAATTTTCTGCATTGCAAACCACCCTTACGTAGAGCATGAAAAACTCCCCAATTCTTCAACCTTTTTGGTGTTAAACATCTTGGTGCTGTTTCTCGTAATCTGTTTACCTAATTTCAATGAAATTATTATATTTTTACAATATTCAATCAGTATTTAATGAAATAAATATTTTAAAGAGCTTTACTGAACTTACCAATTGAGGATTCCATGTAGTCATGGAACAAGTACAATCCCATGGGTTACCATCTAGTCTTACAGTTGCTAATTGTGATTGCTCATATGGTATACGTAACATTTTAAAAAATTCCAAGGGTAACGAAGTCAGTTTATTTTTTGAAAGGATAATTTCTTTAAGCTGCTTCTGTTGTTGTATCCCAAACAAACCAGGTGGAATGGATTCTAGTTCGTTGTTAGATAAATCTATACGTTTAACGTTTTCTAATCCATAAAAAGCATCCATGGATATTTTACGAATATAACAATGACTCAGATCAAGATATATCAGTTTGATTAAATCTACAAACGCGTCAAATTCAATGCTTGTGATATTTCCACGTGCCTTTAATTCTAACAACTCTGGCATTCCTTGAAATACAAAACGTTCCAACACTGGTATCTCTAGATTATATAGATGTAAAATTTGCAGCTGATATAATCCAAGAAAGGAATTCTTTTGCAAATATAGTTTTGAATCTTCACCTCCCAAATAGAGTTTTAGTGTTGTATTCATAATTTCAAAAGTACTAGAAACAAAAGGTAATTGCATATCTTATTTTTTCAATTACACAAAGCAATTTATTTTTCAATCAACTATTTAAATACCTTGGGAATATAGAATCCAAAGGATTTTCCCGAAAATCTGCAACTTTTAACATCGGAAATGGTGGAAAAGATAATTCCGATAAAAAAGTTAGATTATTCCCTTTTAAATCAAGATCTTCAAGCATCAACAAGCCGGCTAAGTCAATACTTTTAAGAGTTAACAATTGATTTCTTGCAAGTGAAAGTACTTTTAAATTAGGTGTACCATAGAAACAAAATTCTGGAATAAATTTTAAGCTATTTCTTTCTAATGAAAGCTGTATAAGACTATCCAAACCATCAAACATATGCCATGATATATCTTTCAAGTCACAATCATATACTCTTAAATGGGTTAAAGCTCCTAAACCAGTGAAAAGTCCTACAGTTTCTCTGTAACCTTCCATTTCTTGTTTATAAACATCATAAGGAAGTATTTCTTTATCATCGCTTTCTCCGCTATTCTGTTGACTTAATAATATTAATCTGTGTCCCGTACTTTGACTAGTATTATTTAGTAATTCCTTGTTTCCACTATCATCATTGGTAACTGTATTCATTGGCTTAATTACAAGATTAGCTTTATTTCTCCTTGTTGGACTTAAACTAGTCAATTTTACTCGTTCCAAATTTAAGTAAAGAAGATTTAAGCCTAATGGATGCAAAGAATCTACAGACAAAATAATTCCTCCTTGTTTCTTCTGTTCAATACTTAAATTCTTTCCCATAGCTTCATTGTAATCTATGCCTTGTATATCCAAAGATATTAAATCTGTGAAACGTTGAAATGTTGTAGACTGTAAAAGAATCTCAAAGTCTCCTGAACCAGATTGAAGTATTGTAAACACCTAAAAAAAGTATATATTATATTATCATTTCTTCTTAAAGTTCACAAAAAGTACAGTGTTTAAGTGTATAATAGTAGTGACCTGTATATCTGATGGAAGTTTGTCTAAAAGTTCTTCATAATCTTCAGCAACGACGCAGATCGCTACTTTCAGAAATTCAGAAATCATAGAATGATCCATATTTAAACCAAATTCAAAATTGGCATCACTGGTTAAGTTCTATTAGAAAAAAGGTTGTTAAGTGCTAAAGAAAAGAGATATAATTAGTAATCATACCTGATCTTGAGTTGTTCTAATCCATCGATGTAAAGATAAATCAGCAAACTTTTGAACCTCACAGGAACATCCTGGTGGACATTTTACTTCCCACACACCGCCGATATCGATTATTTGCCCAAAGCACTCATTCTAAACACATATTTATTCAATAAAATTTAAACATAATATTACTTTTAATAAATTCTGTTTTAACAATATATTATACCCAATTTAAGCATACTATAATATAAATGTTTTATCAGTTTGCATCTATATTTTAAATAAAGAAAAGAATTATGTACCAACAGAGTAAGAATAATAATTAGAGTAACCGCCATAATTTCCCTAAAATTTAAAGATTGAAGAAAAGTTGAACTTAAATACCACTGATGGTACGCTGGTTTGAAGGAAACTGAATTTTGTTAAGGGTTATCTATCTGCCTTGATGCTTCCTCTATCAAACAGGATGCTTCCTATCTAGCAACCTACACACATTATTCTTGTTTTATAATTATAAATAACGTTTCTACACCATGTTTTGATTACACAAATTCAGGTGAACCTTTTTCTTTAATGATAATTCATTGATTAAACTTTCCAGATATTCCTGCCAGTGGAATGTATTTTATGACATATGAATGTTTAAAAAATTGGTTGACTCCTGAAGGAGGTAATCTAGGAATAGGGGCTACAATTTTAGCTGGTGGTTTTGCTGGTATTGCAAATTGGATTGTTGGGATGCCACCTGATGTATTAAAAAGTCGTTTACAAAGTGGTATGTTAAGATTTATACGAAATATAATATTTATTGTAAATATTATTTTAAGTTTTATCTATTTTATTTAGCCCCAGAAGGGACTTACAAACGCGGAATTCGAGATGCTTTTATAGTTTTAATGAAAGAAGAAGGACCCAAAGCACTCTACAGAGGAGTTACACCTGTAATGCTTCGTGCATTCCCGGCAAATGCAGCATGTTTTCTCGGATTTGAATTTGCTATGAAATTGTTGAATTTATTAGTGCCTGGCTTATAATGTGAACTTTTGTTAAGTTTTTAAAATAAGCAATTTATGACACCTTTGTGTCTCAACTGTGTTCCTACAGTATTGGTTTAATGATGGATAGACTATGTAACAGTATATTTTTATATGATATGTAATTGAAAATATTGAACAACGATATTTGTTTTCGATTATTGATATTATATGCACTGTTTTTTTGTTATTTATACAAATAGTAATAATTGTTGAAGTATTTTCTTGTACTGTGGAATCTCTGTTTTGTAATTTTTAATTTTATTCTTTTTTTTATTACAAACAAAAATGAATCAAATAAAACTTTATATGTCATTGCATACATTTTATTGTATTTATTTATATCTCCAAAAAGGTTCAATAACATTTTATCTAATAACTCCATTATTTAGTTTTCATATTGTAAATAAGAGTAAAATAATTATGTAAAATCATTTGCTAATCATAGAATTTCTTATCCGCGCCTGTTTAAGTTTGCCGTACTGCTCTTTGTCAGGAAATTCTAGTCGTTATCTTATCCTGTTTAATGAACTGGAATTTATGAACATTTATGAACTGAAAAATTTAAAGGTGTTCCTAAACCTATTAGTAATTGCCTTTCATCACGACAATAACGAAATTCTCTAATATTGCAGTAAAATTTGTATAATTTATAAAAATGATATTAAAATCTGTTATACTGATCGGGGGTCCCTCAAAAGGTTTGTTTTTTCATAATATAATTGTTTTCTATGTCGTTATTATGATCTATAAAATAATATAACCTTAAACATAGGTGCAAGCATTTCTGATATTCACTTTAATGGTAAATAAGTAATAAATAAAAACAATCAACTTTAAAATATTCCATATTTAAACATTTTTTTTAGGAACCAGGTTTAGACCCCTTTCTTTGGATATACCAAAACCATTATTTCCAATTGCTGGATTACCAATGATCCAGCACCATATAGAAGCATGTTCAAAGGTGAAAAATCTTAGTGAAATATTAATAATTGGATCATACCTTGCAAGTGATTTATCTCAATTCATTGAAGAAATGGGAAGCACTTATAATATAATCATTAGGTACCTTCAAGAATTTACACCTTTGGGAACTGCAGGAGGCTTGTATCATTTTCGTGACCAAATACGCTCTGGTGGTCCTACATATTTCTTTGTAATGAATGGTGATGTCTGTGCTGATTTTGCTTTGCAAGAAATAGTTGAATTTCATACAGAGAAACAAGCGTTGCTAACTATCATGGCTACAGAAGCAACAAGACAGCAGTCTTTAAATTATGGTTGTATGGTCCTTGATAAAGAAGGAGCAGTTGCTCACTATGTAGAGAAACCATCAACATTTGTTTCACCTTTAATAAACTGTGGAATTTATATTGCATCATTAGATATTTTTCAAACAATGGCTGATGTCTTTTATGCAGGACAGCAGCAAGAAAATCTTACGTAAGACTTTTTTAAAATTATTTGTCAAGTTGTGATGCTGAAATATAAAATTATTTTATAGACAGTTCAATGGTAATGGTAAAGATCCAGCTCATATATCTCTGGAACATGATATATTAACGCGTTTAGCTGGAACAGGTCGTTTATTTGCTTTACCTGTTATGAGATGGTGGTCACAAGTTAAAACAGCAGGATCAGCCATATATGCCAATCGACATTATTTGGCTCTTTATAAAGCAAAGCATCCAAACCGCCTTGCTTCTGTGGTTAATGGCTCCTATCAGATTATTGGTGATGTTTATATTCATCCTTCAGCAACTGTACATTCAACAGCAGTGGTAAAGAAATATTTGTTACTTTTTATAAAAGAAAAAAATGCATGTGACTTTCTTTTCATTCATTACTAACATACAAATTGGCAAATTGTATTTATAGTTGGGTCCAAATGTGAGCATAGGTCCGAATGCTATCATTGCTCCTGGTGTTAGAATAAGAGAGTCAATTATATTAGCTAATGCGCACATACAAGCACATTCTATTGTTTTACATAGTATAATTGGGAAGAGCAGCTATGTAGGAGAATGGGCACGCATAGAAGGAACACCATGTGATCCAAATCCTGATAAGCCATTTACAAAAATGGAAAACTTACCTCTATTTAATATTAATGGAAAGCTCAACCCTTCTATAACAATTCTCGGTGAGTCATGTAATAACTAATAGTTTGAAAAATGAAATAACGATACATTTTCATTATCTATATTTCAGGTACTAGTGTACGTTTAGCAGCTGAAAAAATTATACTAAATTCTATTGTCCTACCGCATAAAGAACTAACAAGAAATTTTAAAAATGAAATTATTCTTTAAGGTTGTATTTGTATTCAATTAAGGTATTTACAGTATGATACTTTAATTAAAAGTTATACATGTTGTTTCTTGTTAATTTTTATTGTATATATTAAGAAATATCACTTGGTGAAATATTTATAATAGCACAAAAATCAGTATTTTTTATTAAGAAACTGATATTGCACAACAGATACATTTATAAAGTATTTATACAGATGTAAATGTTTTATAACGACTTTGTTGTACATAATTGCTGATTTGTATATTTTTCATATGTATGAAAATATATCATATAAAAATACATACAATATTTTATTGTTTGTACAATATTATATATTTATTTTACTTTCATTTAATTGTACTTATTAATAAATTAAAAAGTTCATAATAAATATTTTTGCTATAAGTACAAAAAAGTAATTTTGTTTAAAAAATTGCTAATTAATTACAAATAAGAAAATTTGAAAATAAATATATAAAAAAGATTTTCCCCACATTACTTTGTTATAGACGCAATAAAATGAAATATTTTAAATATAAAAAGGTAATGTTATTTTCGGTTTGTAAGCTATGTATTTGTTTATGTGATACAATTATGAAACAAAATAATTTATTGGAAAAATTAGTATAATGTATAACGTACTAAAATTATTTCGAATTCTACATTCTTAAATTGTAAAAACTGAATATTTAAATAAACGTACCTGGTTATTTGACACATATTAAATTTGTACATATCTTTCCCATCATTTACAAGGAACAAATGAAATGGTACTACTTGAAAAATGTATCTCCATGGCTACTTTATGTATGTACAAACATGCTCTGCATCGTAGGAATGTTGATTAAAAAAGTATTAATTTTATAAAAGATAAGTCACATACAGTCTTTTTTGTTCCCAATTTTCAATTAGCTATTATACACTCTCTTCATAAAAGTAGAAAACTTCAAAGCTTTGTTTCGTGTTTAACCCTGTTTCTGAATAACTGACTTGGTCGCAACAATCCTTGAGAATTATGTAAATATGAATTCCCGGAAATTATAACAGCCGATACAGAGTCAGAATTAGAATGCAAGAATTCATTTTTATTACTATCTTCGAACGTGTATCGTTGCTGTTGCTGCTGTTGTGTTTCCCCGTTACTATTATGCCTGTGATTGTTTTTCATACGGAAATGTACTTCAGAATCTGTCTCATCTTCGTTATCCGCACTATCCACGTCTCCTGAGAAACAAATTTGTATAATGCATTTTATGAAATGTAATTATAACGTGTATTTTAATCAATAAATTTAGAAACAATACCTACCATCAGAGCTATTGGTAGAAGGTAAATAAAAACGCGAAGATGTCACCTTATTATTCCCTACTCGTCGTTCTCGATCCCTGGCAATATTATTTGGGTGATTATATTTAAATTCTCGAGGAAGAGTATAGCTTCGAGGCAATGAAACTTGACTACCCTCCATATCGCTAATTTCTCCTTCGATTTCTCCTTCACCCTTGGAACTTTCTTCTCCACCGTTTTGGCTTAAACGTAATTTTCGATTGATTCATTGTTTATTTAACAATAAGGATATTCTATTTTATGTTATACATTTGTCTTGTTAATTACCGATGATTAATGTGAGCGGAAGGTACCCAATGAGAATAATGATGAGGAAGACATCGTGGTGCGAGCAAAATTTCCGGTGTATCTGCTCTTTCTCTCTGTGTCGTTCTCCATGAATTTGAGGGATGAACATTCGGATAATAGGAGGAAGATGGTGGTGGAGGTAGAAGGCAATGCATTTTTACCGGTGGCCACGAAGATAACGTTACTCCTCCATTTTGGTCAATCGCAGATGGTGAAGATGTAAATAATGGAGAACTTGGAGAAGTGTGCAACTTTGTATTGGGCGGTGGTTGTTGATTTGATGCGGGTGATGATGAGAACGAGGACGTCGAAGCTGAGGGTGGAGGAAATAATTTTCCTTCTTTGATCTCTTCTTGGATAGCTCTTAATTCTCGCAGCTGCTGTTGCTTTTTCTCTTGGAGTTTTTCCCTGATCAAACTAACACTCAGGGATCCAGTTGCTCCAATATCTACTCCAATTTTTTGCTCGTTTGAGTGATCGCTCTACCTCAAAATAATGAATATCTGAATATAAGTTAAAGGAAAAACAATAATTCATAACATTCCTTTTATTTTTGTTAATAAAATAATTTTGTATTACCAAGATTATACTAGAATTTACGGATTTCTTCCAGAATGGTATTAATTGACGTGAATTATTATTTACACCAAGCCGCTGTTTCGCATCTCCTAGTGTATTTATAGAAGCTGTAACAGCTTCAGTTTGTGATTGTGGTGGAGGTGGAGGTACAAAAGTAGTTGGCTTTTTCTTTTTACGGTTTGGATTTACTACCGTTGGATTGGCAAAACGGCAGTTAAATACCCCTGGTATTCCACCATTACTTAATTTAACTCTTCTTACTCCTACATTCACGTTGACTTTTTTATCTTCTGAATATTCTATTTGTTTATCTTCCAAATTATCCTGCAAACATTATTTCATTGTTATGTTAGTGATAACGGTATACTTTAGATATTCGGTGTTCCGATTATGAAATTATCATATTAATGAAATTAACGAAATTAATGTGATATTATTAATATTCTTTTTATACCTGATTTGTCAAAGCTGTTAGATTCGAAGCCGTCATTCTACCACCAGCTTCGTACCTCAATCTTCTTACATGGAAAAACCTGGAGTAAGATGAAAAATTAATAGTAATTATCATGACTGAGAAGTGTGTTTCATATGACTGAATGAATAAAATAATTGGTTCTATAGTTACCTATAATAAAGACCCATGAAAAACATACCACCGAAAAATAAAGCTAAAAACGTAAGTACTAGTGTTATAGGGTTTGGATGATGTTGGTGTGGAAGAAGATCACTTCTATTAATACCAACTATCCACACACCTATGAGCAGACTATTTTCCAAGAACATGACGGTATAAAAAATTACCTGTCCAAATATATTAAATGTCTTTATAGATAGTCTTGTCACTTGATATACAAAAAATTAGTTTAATATGTACTGAAAACTTACCATTTTTTGACGATGATTCGTTTCGTGTAAATTTACATATGCAAATATGTAAACAAATGCAAGAAGTGATGCTAAAGATGTTTTTCTTAAAATAGGTAAATGTTCACCACCGTGAAAGAGGCCATCCGGAGTAAGCAGTAGCCACATCAACATTGATAGCCAATGAAGTGCCATAACAATTAACAGCCACTGCCCACCATAAAGTGAAGCATAAGCTACTAATACTCCTACTCTAGCACTTACAGTTCCTAAACGCCATGCTAGTTGTGCCAGCACACCTAGCCATGTCAGCACCAAACGTTCTAAATTACGAAGACGTGCTGCACCTTTACTAAAACTGGCAACTGCCCAACACACACTCCACAAAGAGAGACCAGCAGATACTGCTGTCAATTTTGCCAGTTTGTCACTGTCCCTACTTTCAGTTTCTTTTCCTTTAACAATGTCTGTGCTTGATTCATTATTAATTCCAATTGATAATAGATACAATTGCAAAAGTAACATTGGTGCAGCTTCACAAAATGCATGAATAAGGCGTAATACACACAGTTCTCTCACCTAATACAAAGGTAAAAATTTGGTAAGAATTAAATACTTGAATTTTTTCCTTGTTATTATATTATGTATGAAATGTTGGATTTTGAAATATCAAGTTCAATGTAATTTAATAATATAAAAGTGCTATATCTTCTAACATTATATGATATTTCATATACACCTATCTAATATTTCTTTACCTCATGTTTGACATAAGTTAAATTAACTGGAATAAATAATTTGAAGTATCTCCAGAGTACGCCTACTTGAGTCGAATGAAGTAATAAAACACACCATATTGTCCAATTATTGCTTTCTTTTTTCTCATTAATATTGCAAGCTGGTATAGTATTACCAGTTAATTTGCCTCTGGCACCCCACAGATACCATCGTATACTAATAATCTGGAATTAACAATAAAAAATATATTAATCAAATGCAAATGTTAATAAATTAAATGAAATAATTAAAAATCTAACCTGAGAAATAATTAATGATGTTGCTATAAGAATAATGCTCAAGGGAAATAGAATGGGAGGAGCAACAGAATGATGTGCAAGAGCATATACCATTGCAAAATCAAAAACAACGTCGCAAAAATAGGATGCAAGTGAAATTATGTTGAATAATACATCGCAAAGTGGTAAGAATTCGTGTTGATGTTGTGGTTGCAGATGCTGGGCCATAATGGGCTTGTGTTATCCATTTGGATTATCCAGCACCTTTTCTTTCCATCAACCTATGCCACACATGCCACAGTATATAAATTCTTCTGTACAACAGAAAAAAAAATAGTTATTCTAGCTAAAATTTAAAATATTATATTAGATTATTATTATTAAAACCATTAAAATACATTTTTTAAACAAATTAATCGTTAATTTTTCGTTAAAAAATGTTTTGCATAAATCATATTTGAATTTGTAGCAACAGGTAGTCGACAGTCGATAGATCTAAATTTAAATAAATCGATTTTTATCCGCGTTTCTACAAATCGTTAATAAAATTCATATTTTCAATTTTTCATATGTGGCGATGTAAAAAAATAAATAAATAGTGTTAATATATAATTAAAAATACCGTATTATTATATAAAATTGGAAATAATATATTTTAATGTAAAAACTCATTCTCCACGCATTGTTCATAATGTGTCAATATATACAGGGGGAATAGCAGCATGAAAATAATCGCAATAAATAAATTTAAAGAAAGTATTTTCATAAAAATACGGTAAAAATAAAAAGAAAGTCTATAAAGTGTAGGAGGAAACAAATTTGCTTACCACATTCCTCAGATGTCACCGAATGAGTAATCACAAAAGTAACATTCTCATCTGGATGCTGGCCTCGCTAGACCCTGGACCAACGTTGGAATGCGAGGAATTTCTCTGTATACTTGGCAGACGCTTTCAAAAATAAAATCCTTTCTCACCGGCTGACCGTAGTTTGAATTCTCTTCTGACTATATCGATACATTTTTCACTAATTCATGTTTAAAAAAAACTGATTTCATAAATTTTAACAAATCTTTACTTAAATCTACCTGTTGATTCAATATTCAAGAGGCAACTGTAGCCTAACACATATTACTACCACATAGATTTATCATTACCCCACTAACTCTAAAATATAAGACTGTCGATCAAGTACTTAGGAATTCCAAACAGTGATTCTCATTTATTCTTTCTACTCTTTTCAGTGATGCTCAAACTTTTATTGCTTTATTATTCGTTATAACCTGACTAACTTCAGGACCTAGGAATACAATAGGGGCAGCGTATTTGATCATCTACAATTATCTAGGTATGTATGTGTCGATTCTTACAATTTCAAATTTGATATTTCTAAATTTCGAACTTTCTCAATCGAACATTTCTAAAGATTTCAATTTTTTATTTAAATTATATGTGTGCATAAAAAAATAACCATTTGTTTGGTATGAATAATGTATGAATATTTAAAGATGCAATTTAAATTATAATCTTATTAAAAGATGGTAATTATTTTATACAAATTTTTATAAAATATTATATGAACACATCGAACAAAATAAATATTAATATTGGCATTAATTTATTTTCATGATTATTAGCATTTTTTATAAAACATCTATAACCATACTATATTGTTATATGAGTGTTTCTTGTTAATATGATTTTATATACTAAAAAATCCTTATTATACAACTAAAAATTTATATCTTTTTCTTATTTACCATATAACACTTTTTTAATAATCTTTAACTGGTACTTTTTTAAATATAATGTTAATAAATTTTATAAAATTGTCCTAAGGCCTCTTTTGCTAAAGTATTAATGTTTTTACTTCAATTACATTTGTTATTGCATAAACCAATGAAAATCTATTTTTCTTCATTTTTTAATTATGTTATACAATCATATTATGTTATAAAATAATTATTTTTTAAGTTTTGTAACATAACACTAACTTCTTATGTATGAATTAAAATGTGACAAGATAGTCTAACAATGTTAAAAACTATATCAACATTTCAATTTATAATTATATATTAACAAGATGTAATAAAAGGACATAATTAAATTATTAAGAAGTGTACTTATATAGTAATGATATTAATAAATAATATTTACTATATACTTTATCATAATAAATGATCATTTCTGACCCATTTAATTTAAAATAGGAATGACATTAATTTATTTCATTTCAAATACAACACAAACATTCAAATGCACAGTAACTTAAAAATGATTTTATTTCTTAAAACTTTAATAGATTTAGGAATATTTAAAATTTGTATACATTTGTTAAAAAATGAACCTTTATTTTCATTTAAATTGTGATTGAAGTTTATAGAGGGTAGAAATAATATTTCTAAATCTGTAAGAGTTTCAAGATATAATTAATAAATATGTGCAACAGTGCAACTTGACAATATGAAAACATGACAGTGACCATGTACTTTATAAATGCACATCAATAGTGAGACAATGAGATTAAAGAAATATTTTTTACACATTCTTTAACTTACAGTACAATAAACACTGTCCACGAGACAGGTATTTTTATATTATAAAGCTATTTCCAGTTAAAACTAATATAAAAGACATTCATATGCAAACAGAATGCAGATTTATAAAATCAGTCTTACAAGTTAAAAGTCAGATCTGATACATATATATTTTTCCCTGCTTATAATATTATTTAAGCAGAAATATTTTTAAGTACATTGGAATAAAAGAAAACGGAGCAACAGTGATATATGTACAAAGACAAAAAACCAATTAGTATCATCTACGTAGATATATGTTTCCTATATAGATATCTGGCAGCGTATTAAAAATTGCAATTGTTATTTTCGGTTGTATGCGCGAAAGACTAGTGAAACAATTCAAATTGTTCATATTTTTCAATACCTAAAACGTTTGTATAACTTATTCAGTTTATACTTTATTGAAGCAGCACTTTTGAAAAAAGATATATATTGCGTTATATTGTTTAAATGGTAACATCTCAGAATTGTATCAATAAATATTTTTATCAAAATATTTGTTTCCCGCTGGCATACTTCATATTTTAGGTAAAATGTAAAAATTCGTAATTTCAAAGTGTTCAAAATCAATTTCTAGTAATCCAATTTATATTATTGGATCATATTAATTTTCTATAGAATAATACAATATGTGAATTATAAAATTGGCAAATAGAATACTTTCGAATATGCTTTCGGTCTAAACCTTCAAATAATTACTACTCCTTTTACTTATATATAACTCTCAACAAAAAGAACAACGTTCGAGTATTTTAAGTATCCTTATAGTTTAAACGAAAAAAAAAGGAAAAGAAACATTTGTTTCGAGTCGCATTGCTTTTGTCTTGAAAATGTGCAATAGATACTTATGTATTGTATTATTCTTGTAAAAAAATTGATTTATTTTATATCAATTTCGTCAGTCAGTATGTTTTAAAGCATCTTCTATCCGTTTTTGTCATTTGTAATGTATAAAAGGACTAAAAATTCCAAAAATTTGAAGGAAAATTGTAGTTACACAGAACATCTTGAATTTGGTAAAAATTCTAAAATCGTCATTAAACAAACAATCAGGAAACTATTTCAATCGACTCGACCATAAGTTGGAACGATATCTTTCTCTATCCAAAAATCGCAGTTTGGATAGTCATTGTCAGGAAGAGTATCTTGCCCAACAATGAGAACTCGTTTCACACCATTTTGATCCATCTGAGCTACTTCACCATGCCAAACGTAGTGATTGAAAAGTTGTTGCATCGCTGATACATGCCTTTTCTCAGAAGGTGTGCGTGCAGCATACGATCCAAGTATCGCTGTAGCATCACTGTCAGGATCAGCCAATTGGCCTCGTGCTTGAGTTGCTACATAGTACGGAATGTTACTTTTCATTCTGGCAACCGTAAGAAGTGGGCATACTACACGAATATCCGAAATCATGCTCACTAAACCTTTGAATGTTGCATTGTAACGCCTAAAAAAACAAGAAGAATATTAATTAAACATCAAACCAATTGTTATCATACTTTCAACACAATAAGTTTAAAACTTATTTTAACCTGAGAGCTTCATCGGCAAAGCCTGACGTTCCTAGTAAAGATTCCCTTACGATTTTTTCTACTTGTGTGGAGTTAAGTGTAGTATTCGAATTAAGGTATTTAAGAGGAGCTCCAGCATGAGCTGTGGTTCCCATTACAATCTTAACCGAGAATTCATCTCTTGCCCAAATTTGACCTACGGGTTCTTGAAGAATGGCACCATCCAGGACAAGCCACTCATGTCTTCGGTCTCTCGACGTTGCTTCTCTAGTTTCAGGTAGTCCAACGTTTCCCAGATGCCAAGTTTCAGGGACCGAATCCATTAACTCCTCAGCGCTTTTACTTCGTAGACAAGCGGCGTCGCTACATCTTATAGAATCCAAAAACTGACTGCTAAGTTGCTCTGAAATATGTAATTCCCTTCCAGGGAATATTGCGCTACCGCTGGATATCCAAACTTTATGGAAAAGATCCTTTGCTCGACGAATACCAATTAAGGTTGTTACTAGAGTTCCCCCTGCTCGGTGGCCCCATAAAGTAACAGATTTTTTGTCACCGCCGAAATTTTCGATATTTAACCGTATCCACTCAAGTGCTGCTATGATATCCGAGAGACCATAATTTCCAGATGTAGGAGGATGTGCGGCTCTTGAAAGCGGCTCAGCGGCTAAGAAACCAAAGACTCCCAATCTAAAATATGAAAAAAAAAAGCATACCAAAAATATATACAATCTATGTTATAAATTTCCGTATTTTTTCATTCTCAAATCTTAAAATTATTCAAACATAAGAAACTGTTATCTACCGAAAATTGGGTCGAACGAAGACCATATCACGAACACGAGCTAACTTCGCAGAAGGCTGCATTACACCTGGAGAGCCGCCACTAAGAGTGTCTGCACCGATCATAACGACCACCGGTAAAGGTGAATCGTATCTTACTTCGGGTGTGAAAACATCCAAGTACAAGCAATCTTCGCTTCCAACGACAGCACCGGAAGCTTCACGTTGCCAACATACTTCAGAAGAATTGTGTGCTAGGTAAGTCTCTGTCCAGCATTGTTCAATTCTTCGTAAGGTTTCCGCAGGCTGCCAACGACGGTTTTCCAGCGGCGGAACTGCATAAGGAATTCCGCGGAATGCGACTGCACCATCTTCTGATACGCCTTGTACAGGGCCGCAAGAAGTAACAGCTTTGATGAAGTTTCCGTTTTTCATTAGCTGTGACGAATCTTTTTTTGGTCCAATACAAGCAACGCAGATAATGATTACGACTGACATCAGGATACAAAACGAGGCCACTGTATTATGAACATAGAAGAGTTATTTTAAATGGATTTACGATCTTCCAAACATAGATATATACATGTCAGATATGCATACCTAATACAAATAAATTCCTTCTTGCAGCGGATATGCAAGCAACGAGGAAATGTTGCTTTGGAGACTCAATGTCATCTGGAGCATCTCCATCGAGTCGGACAGTTTCCATCCCATCGTCGTTGGCAATAGGATTTTTCTCTGTCGTGGTGTCGTCCAGTGTTTCTACACTCGCTAATCCAGCAGCTCCTGTGGTTCCCAATTCTAGTTCTCCTTCCTACAAACAGTACCGTCATCTCGATTAAAACAAACCCTTAATATAGAATAAAATACAAAACGTTTTAGTCGAAATTAGTTAAGTATCTATACATAGTGAACCTCGTGTACATTTTTAAGTAAAATGCGGTTAAAACGTTGAAGAATATAAGTACCTATGAATAGGATAAGGGGAGTACCTGAAGAAAAGACTACGTGCTCGAGGGTTTTAACTACTATCTTAAGGGTTTTGTAGGGTTTCGTTTATCGAGTTATTTTTACCACCAAACTAATCAATCGTGTATTTTTTTTTAACGTGAACAAAATGACAGGAGAATTTAAATGTAATGTAATCAGATGAATCATTGAATATGTTATAAAATAAATCACCTTCTTTTTTCTAGGAAAAACGGAGACTAAAGGTAATCTTATAGCATCAAGTATTCCTTTGCGAGCTTCTTTCTCTTTAGCATCCTTACTCGGCGTATTTGTCTTTTCAGAAGATTCATTTTGCTCATTTTCTTTAGCATTTTTCTCGATTATTTCACCATCGCCCGATTCATTCGGTTTACTCTCATCATCCTAAAAATAAAAATCATAAAAATCGTAATCGTTTGATAAAAAGAAAAACAAATTACATTATCGTAAAATTATTTAAAATAAGGACCAATTTTTGGGGGACTACAAACTAATAATCATCATCATTTATTATAACGATACTTATTATTTTAAGGGCGCGTAATCAATAATGCCAGGTGTACTGTCTGTCTGACGTCATCCATTGGTTTAATGTTGGATAAAAATCGTTACGGGGTTATGAGCACCCTTTTATGAACACGCTATGGTGCCCCAGGAACTTGAGCTCTTTGAGTGCTGTTGTTTCGACGTAAACAAACGTTAATCAACCAAAGGAAATTGTATATATGAATTGCTCTTTCGTCCGTTTATACACGTACTCGGATTAAATTAGTTACAATAGAATGCAAAAACAGGTGCATATACATACATATTTGAATTCAATTGATGATTATCTTTCTACAATACATGGCCGTAGAATGAATGGAAAGAACAGTCTGTACAGGCTGATGCAAAAGGATGCATTACTTCTTAAGGAAAATATTTTAGACATTATTTTCGATTTTTAAATTCGTGACGTTCATACAGTCTCCCTTAAAATAATTCATCAAAATTCGAATCAATCATTTTCCGTTGTAATTACAATAATTTTTCATTTCTCAAAGAAATTAAATAACATATGTCAAGGTCATTGATATCAGGTGGTGGTCTGTTATTCTAAATAATTACCGAAATTTTTTGATAAGATTAAAAAATAAATGCAAATAACTTGTGATTACTTTGCAAGGTTCCTTGCTTTTTGTGCGACAAAAGCCGGGCATCTTAATACCGCCAATAGGAATTTTTCTCTTAGGCTTCTGTTCTTCGGTTTCCGCGTCTGGAGTGGTCGATTCTACCGTGTGCTTCGTATTTTCAGCGTTCAGCATTTTCTGTCTCTCCTCCTCTGCGATTTCTTTCTTGTCCATACTCTTCTCTTGATCTGCTTGGCTCATTCTTTATTTCTAAAAATTCAGAAATCTTGCACCAAACTAAATTCACTTTCGCAATACCCATATTGTAAAAATAAAATTTTTGCATAAAATATTGAAAAAGATTATATAATATTAAAATACGATATACTATTGAATAATACAAATATATCTTATTCAGTATTTATTAAACAATAAAGGAGAAAATGTTGAAGGATACCGCAATGTGGATCACCCTGTACATAAGCTTAAACATTGCAGCTGGCGTCGGGACGCCCAGACATAAACCGATCGATTGAATGGCATTGCTCTCTGAGCCTATTGCTTCTAGTTGTACATAGTTACCTGACTTTTATTTCCTGACAGTAGGAACTGCCTCATTGATTCAATTAACACGGTATCGATATATGAATATTAAGATCGACAAGATTTAATCGAGGCACGGTAATAACTGAGGAGGCGAATTAAAATAAGCAGAACGAGGTTTCGTTGTTCTAAAAAACAATTAAATAATTAAGGAATTTAAAAATTTAGAAATTCGGAAAGAATATAGAAATTTGAACATTTAATATGAAGTACCTTGAGTCCCAAGTTTAAATGCTATCCGAAAATCGACGTAACGAAAATTGGAGTTAAAACATATACATATTGTTATAATATTTAATATAGCAAAGCAAAGATTTCATTTATTTGAAATATAATATGCAATTAATATTTTTTGCTATACTACAATTTATTATCGAATGAATAACCAGCATACTTTAATGTTTGCTTTTTATATAAACACGCAGCTGGCAATAGTATACTGTAGCTTAAGGTAAAAATTCGATCGAGCAAATTTTACCGGTCGAACTATAGTGACTTCTTTTGTTTGTTTTCTCTCCTACCTTTTCGTCCCTTTATATTATTCCACTCGTCGGTACTACCACGCAGTACCGAAACAAATACGTAAAACTTTCTCTTTCGTAACATGATTTATATATACATATATATAATTACCTTCATTCTCTCAAGTCATATTTTATTTTCACATTCAAGGAAAATACTCTTACTCACACCGGCTTTAAAAGACTACATTTTTTATTTTGCTTGACATACGACTCAAACAAATAATTATATATTTCATTAATATCTTTAACGTTTTACAAACATATATTATTTACAAGACTCGCTTGTTTACGCTAAGTCGCTATTTCCTTATAACGTTACAAATAATCGATTATTTTATCTCGCAAGCCGGTAGTACGCCCACGATTCTGTTCATTTAGTTTCCCATCGTACGAATCGAGTAAATGGTACTGTTGACTAAATACAACAAAAAAGGATTTGTAAACACTCACGCTTTTCGAAGAGTACTGAGAAAGGACGCCACTGAATACTGCAGGATTTCTTATGTACTGAGGATTTTCTGGAAAATTGATGAGTATCAAGGCGTGCAAGTTAATTTGTTTAGTGACGATCACTTTGCAAATCGTAGAATAATACACAAATTCGACTTCAGATTCTATCACTAAACAATTTCAAACGGGGGAATTGCGATCAAAAACGACGCCAAGCGCGTCCTTACCTGGACTGCCGTCCTACATCTGTATACGAAGCTTCTCCCCTCACAATTTGAATGGGATACGAAATTCCTTATTGGCTGGATCTACGCATGCGCAGTCATCTCGTTTTAAAACACTCCCCACCTTCAGCCTCACTCATATGAAACAAAAACGAAAAGAACAACGTTGTTTATTGATAATAAACACAAATTATATAAATTATTAAATTTGCAAGGTTTATTTTTATCGCAGGCCTTTTCTATGCCTTTATTAAATCATTATGGTTACATTGATATCAGTGGCGGATTTACAATTAAGCGGTTGGACGATTCCCTGAAGATCCATAAGACATGGGTCTTATTACTTCTTAAATTTCCTGTCCATTTTAAACACTGAACGTTAAAGTCTTATTAGAAGTAGAAGCTTTATACTATCAAAATGACTTAAATTTAATACAAGTTGCACGATTTACAGATAGCGAATTAGGTAGTTCGCGATTATTCCAACGTGAGGCATGCGTACTCGACTTTAAATCGAATCCGCGTCGTCGCCGTCACCAGTATTGTACTGTATCGTACTTGCGTCGTACTCGTTTCACGATACGTAGCGTGCATTACTATACAATAGTATACACGTCTATCGTTTGACAGTCAATATTAACGCGCGCGCACAGTAATCGTTGTTTCTTTCGTCGAATATTTTACTTTGGCGTCGGCGGTTTTCCGGGAACAGAAACTCATCTACCATTGATATGTCTATCTCCAAGTTTCGAAGATTGATCTGTGAAAAGGCGCGTTTGTATCTGGAAATACTGGACACATAAGTGCAATAATGTGCTTGAAGAAGAATGGATCTACATCTATGTGCCTAGAGATGAAATTCCTGCATTTTTTCTGGACATCGCAGGGTTAAACTCTTGGCTTGGCAGGCAATTAGATAGATAGATAGGTAGATCGGATAGGTAGCAAAAGAACAGAAGAGGATACTGGAGCGAACAGAGAAGGTGTTTTCGACAGGATTTCTAAATTAAAAATCGAGAAGAAAAGACGGCCGATCAATGTCTTATTTGTGATGGGAGTGCCTGCGCGGGGAGCACTCGCGGCGATCGTCGCCATAAGCGCTTTCGCCGTATACCTAAACAGCCTTAATTGCGGTTTCGTTTTTGATGATATTTCGGCGATAAAGGATAATCGAGACTTAAGGCCTCATACACCCCTGAAAAATGTTTTTTACAATGATTTCTGGGGTACTCCTATGCACAAGGTAGGTAATATAACAGAGGCGCTTTCATTTCCCCCTTCCCTTTCACTCTTGTCTTCCTTCTTGTGTATTGATCCGTTCAACTCTTCTCGTTTTCCTTCCTTTTTGATTTAGTTCGATCTAATTCGATCTTATCAAATTAATATGGATTTGTTACATTTCAGTTTTTTTATCTTTATGGAATATAAATCCAATCAGAATAGTCTTTTTGTTTATAGTCTATTGTATTGACAATTTTGGTCTAACATATCAATTATATGTTCTGGATTATAAAAGTAATTAAATTTCATTAACATCTTTTAGGATTTTTACTTGTTTTAAAACTATAAAATTTATAATCAACATAAACTGAATTTTTCCCTGTCCTTAAAAATGCTATAAGAATAATGCAAATTGTTCTTTGAGATAGTGTAAAAATCCCAATTCAAATTGACTAATTGTTTATGTATTTTAAATATTATATTATATGATATTAACCTCTTTTTATGATACAAGACAAAATGTTTTCTTTTTAATTAGGAGCAATCACACAAATCATATAGGCCTTTATGTGTTCTTACATTTCGATGGAATTACCTGATTCATCAGTTGGATCCTATGGGATATCATTTGCTTAATGTCATCTTACATGTTGGAGTGTGTTTATTATACTTCAGGTAGAAATTGCTTGTTATATGTTCTTGTTAAATATTTTGTGTAATATTAATTAAATGTTTAAAGAACGATATTGTTCTAAAAGAATATTTTCTTAGTAGATTAAAATAAATTTAGATGAGTAGGTCAGGTTAAGCATGTTTTGCTATTGCAGGACTTGCTTGATGTTTCTATCTGATTCTGCAACTTTTGTGTCTTCTCTCCTGTTCGCGGTTCATCCTATACATACAGAAGCAGTAAGTTGTTTGAACTGCTTTCCAAATCGATCGAATCGATCGACGTTACCTTGAAATTATATGAGGATATTATTTCGTAATTATTTCTAGTCCTTGTTCTTCCCTTCGGCGACAATGTCTCAATACTGTATCCAGATTCGAAGGGTCGACGTCGAGCGATCGATCGCAACGTAGTTCCTAGTTCACGTTTAGATGCATTGTCAGTGGATAATCGTGTCTTAAGGTTACAGGAGTGGTGGGAAGAGCAGAAACATTGTCTTCTTTATTTTATCTAGCGGCTTTAATCACGTATACTAAATGTTGCAGAAGTAGAAGATCAACAGGTAAGTTGTTATTTATTTTTAATCAAATTTAATTTGATAAATCATAATAATTTTATTAAAATTTCTTTTAGGATGGAGGTCATTGATATTATCCATGTCTTTTGTTTTTACTGCTATGTTATGTAAAGAACAAGGAATAACAGCTACTGCTGTTTGTGTATTATATGAGATCTTTGTTGTACAAAAGGTAAATGTACTGAAACACATTTCACAATATCAAATATGTATACTTACTAATTGTATTATCTGTTTAGGTAAGAGCAATGGATATTTTCCTGACATTAAAGGCAGCTTTTGGTGGGAAAAAAATATCGCTTGCTTGGTCCAGTGAAGGTACAAAACGACTGACAGTCCTTACACTCGTCACGTTTAGTTTACTTATTCTTCGGCTACACGTAATGGGCTCAAAGTTACCTGTATTCACCAGGTACATGCAAAAAATTACATACTTTTATGTATATATTGTATTAAAAAATATGTCGGAAAGTCTAAAAAAAGTTCATAATTGTATTTCAGATTTGACAATCCCGCATCAGTGGCCCCAACGCCCATAAGACAGCTTACATATAATTACCTCGCAGCGGTTAATTTAAGACTGCTATTTCTTCCAAACGACTTGTGCTGTGATTGGACTATGGGAACGATACCGTTAATAGAATCTTTTATTGATCCTCGTAATCTGGCTACTGTAGCAACTCATGTGACCATATTAGGATTATTGATAACGGCAATTTTAACATCTAACAGACAAACTTCCATCGTTCTTATAATGGTTAGTACTATATACTTAATTCGATTGAAGTTGTTATTTCATAAAAGATATTGTTATACCTATATTTTTCATGCAGAGTTTAGCGATGATGATACTGCCATTCTTGCCTGCCTCAAATCTCTTCTTTCCGGTTGGATTCGTCATTGCCGAAAGGGTACTCTATGCTCCATCTATGGGATTTTGTATGCTCATTGGATATGGATGGAGCATTTTATGCGACAAAAAGTAAATCTCCATACCTTTAGAAGATAAAAATATTATTTAACCGTGTTCATAACTTTATTCATTCTGTTTTTAAGGTTTAAGAAACTAACACTATTTTTATTAATAACGCTTTTGGCTGCTCATTCGACAAAGACTTTTATCAGGAATTATGATTGGCTGGATGAATATTCTATATTTATGTCAGGATTAAAAGTAAATGATCGCAACGCCAAATTATTTAATAACGTGGGTCATGCTTTGGAAAATCAAGGTCGATTTAAAGAAGCATTGAACTTCTTTAATATGGCTGTGCGTGTTCAGGGTGATGACATTGGTGCGCACATTAACGTAGGCAGAACTTACAATCATCTTAAAATGTTCAAAGAAGCAGAAGATGCATACCTAAAGGTAAATATACAGATATTTCAATCGACAATACCATTGAACCTGTTTCTTCTTTAAGATGTATTTTTTATTTAGGCAAAATCTTTACTACCGAAACCGAAGCCCGGAGAATCTTATCAAGCACGAATAGCACCGAATCACTTGAATGTGTTTGTAAATTTAGCAAATTTAATAGCGAAGAATGCAACTAGGTTAGAGGAAGCCGACTTGCTTTATAGGCAGGCTATAAGTATGCGCGCTGATTACACACAAGCGTATATCAATCGAGGTGATGTTTTAATTAAACTTAACCGCACGAAAGAGGCCCAAGAGGTTTACGAACGAGCTCTTTTCTATGACAGTAACAATCCAGATATCTATTATAATGTAAGTATGAGATACTGGAAGTAATAACTGAATATATAACACGTTTTATAATCGTTTTGTTTTTAAAGCTGGGCGTTGTATTTCTGGAACAAGGGAAAGCATCTCAAGCTCTAGCATATCTGGATAAAGCCTTAGAATTTGACCCTGAACACGAACAAGCATTATTGAATTCAGCTATTTTGCTTCAAGAATTGGGACGCGCGGAGTTACGAAAAGTAGCCAGAGAAAGACTTCTAAAACTTTTGCGAAAAGTACTTTCCTTCCTTTTAACTGTAGCATACTTTACACTATTCAAATATTAAATTCAAAATTACTTTCAGGATTCCAATAATGAACGAGTTCATTTCAATCTTGGAATGCTGGCCATGGATGACCACGATAGTGGAAGCGCTGAACGATGGTTCCGTAATGCAGTTGCTCTCAAGGAAGATTTCCGATCTGCACTGTTCAATCTTGCTCTATTACTGGCAGACGAGCAACGTCCTCTGGAAGCCGCACCTTTCCTAAACCAACTAGTTCGTTTTCATCCGGACCATGTTAAAGGATTAATCCTTTTAGGCGATATTTATATTAATAATATAAAAGACTTGGATGCTGCTGAAAATGTAAGTAAACATTAATCATTACAATTATTTTATACTAAAGTAAAACTATTATTTGGCACCGTGTTGGTAATATTTTAAGTGATATTGTTTTAACAAGTGTGGCGTTAACATTTTTCTTTCAATTCCTTATAGTGTTACCGTAGAATACTGCAGCTGGATCCAACAAATATTCAAGGTCTTCATAATTTGTGCGTTGTAATGGTCGAACGTGGTAAGTTAGGCCTGGCTGCACAGTGTTTGGAGCATGCGGCAGCATTGGCACCTCATCAGGATTACGTGCATAGACACCTGGCCATCGTGAAAGCCCGTATAAATAGGCTGCCTCCGGAACAACGTGACACCGACGTGTTCGACGATTCTTTCTGGCAAGTCGGTCCAAAAGAAAGGAGTTTCAATATGGGGGACATCTCGAGTGGCAGTGGTACAGGGAATACAGCTGCTGCAAATGGTCCTGGAAATATGGGAAACAGTGCTAACCAATTTCTAGGACAAACAGACTCCGTTTTCTCGAATCATCATAGTCATATGGGACATAAAAAAAGCAGTACGGATCCGTTGAACGATCACATAGTGCATTTGAAAGGTCCATCGAAAACTGCGAGAATTTCTCCATTGAACGAAGCTAAGGTAGACGTGCAAGAAGTATACAATGACAAAGACAGGCTCCTAAAGTCGGGCACAAGTTCGAGAAATGTGCAAGAGCAGTCCTCCGGGAAAGTTTTTGGTAAGGGCGTGAGCGCGGACGCAACGGAATTGACAATCGATCGAGAACGTGCAACTAAAACGATGAACTCTGAAAAATTCGACGAAAGCACGGCAATCTTTTCAAGAGGCACAAAGCGTGCTGGAACCACGCATCAAACAAAGGATACGGCACTTTCATAGTATTGACGTTAACTCCCGCCGAATACTGTATAAAGTTATATTCTACGTATAACGAGGGAATATCGTGGTACAGTCGTATAGAGCTAATGTGTGAATATAAAATAAATACAGAGTATTGTTTTATATGCTGTACGAATAGAACATTTTGTAAAATATATTTGAAAAATGTGCATTCTATTTGTTTCATTTGCACGACGTTTCCTTCGTTTCAGTATAATTCTTGTTATAGATAACAAATATCAGAGCTAAATTTTATTTAAAATATGCGAAATTAATTCCTACGTAATTAATGGTTTATGATCGTGACCTGCGTCCATTGAGATTAAGTTACACTGCAAATTTTACAGTTGATTGGACATGTTGAAATCGACAAACTTCTATGCAGTTAGATGTCGTCACATCAGTCTGGTATTTAATGTTCAATTAATAAAAGCTGACACAAAGTCGCTTGCGTATAACGTGTTTAATGAGCACGTCTTTGTCGTTCAATATTACTAGAGACGTTTTCACGGCTTTATAAGGAACGTAACAGGTTTTTGCAGTGACATAATTTTCTTATTCATCCTTAGCGTACAATCGTCTCTTGAAGAAGCGGTAAGTTCCTTCAATGCGCAACTCTTCTTTTTTACAATGACCGATAGTTACGGCCCTTATACCTTCAACTTTTGATGAAATTTTTATTTTTATATTTGCGACTACCTTTGGATCATATGTCTTGATACATGTTTCGCTTGTATAGTGCAGATAAGGTCCCAAAAATTTGTAAGAATCCGGGCCCCTGAAAGTTAAATCCGTCAGTGCTCAGAGTTAAGACTAAACTTAGGTTTCTCTATCGCTTTAAGTAGAATCATTGTTAATAATTGTGGATAACGATAATAATAATATAAGCAGTAATAATAGATAATATAGTAACGCGATAAAATGAGGAATACAGTACGGTTTGATAAAAGAAGAAAATGAAGAAACAAGAATAACACAGAAATGAGAAGACCGTTCGCGCCTTTACGGTACTGCGGTTGATTCGCCTTAACGGGGATCGAACGAATGCACACGTTCCGTGATTAGTCAATTTTAAACAGACAATTTTTTAACACAGTGTTTCATCCCTCTTATTTCCCTTCTTGCTCGAATAATATAACGGACAAATAGTGATGAAAGTGCATTAAAAATATTCAAACGGTGTGACGAATATCGAAAAAAAGATATGTTAAATGCAATGTGTTACGTATTTAAAAATATATTTACGTTAAAGAAGAAAAAGTGCTGTTGAACGAAGAATGTGTTCGATTGAATTGAGGACTGAATGAAATGAAGACAAGTAAAAGAAAAAAAGATACCTTTCTCTATTCTTTGAGTTTTCTTATTTTAAATACTATGTTCTTAATTTGAGAATCACGGAAGCATGAATATTCCCGTTGGAGGAACACCAGACGGACGCGAATGCAAGGATTCAAGACCAATATCAACACAGAAAAATCCTTTTTTCACGTTGAACGAAAAAGATCGATCTCTACCAGTTTCACCGTAGAGAACTGACCAAAGTAAAAGCGATTCTACTAATCGATTATAAATATACAGCTATCGATCAAATAGGAACAATCTTCATTCTGATACATCAAAGATCGCAGAATACACTCCGACAAGTGAAAACAAAATATGAAGAAAATACTAGCATACTTGAAAGAATGCAAATATTTGATCTCGGTGAAGAATTCTTCAATTGCTATTAATATTAATCGAGGGGTAATTTTTCGAAAGTATTTTGTTAATAAAATATTAAAACTATCGGGACAAATTCAATTCTGTGATTTTTTTATCGATATTGAAACTAAATTAGATACACTTTACGTACATAATTATTACGTATATAATTTTTCATGTTCTATTATTTCTTGAATTATTTATCCGGATTATATATAATCGACTATACGTGGGACATTTTCATTTATTTAGTTCTTAACTTTTTACGCATATTTTAATAATACGTAAAATTCAACGTCAAAAATTATTTTGGCTACGTTATCGTAAACGTTAAATGTAATCCCTATGTAAGAAAAAAAGAAGAAAAATACCGACCTGTGATAATATATAGTGATATAAAGTGATACGCATCTTTATTTTTTATTGATCTCTGTTTTATCAACGAATAATAAGTAAGTGATTGATTTTGGTACTTTTTCCATTTTTATTATTTAATTTTTTATAATATTAAAAATATCTTATATAGGACTAGTAAACTAACACGGTTAATTACAAATGGAATAACTAGTGCTTAAGAAAGGCAAAATATTGGAACTATTAGTAACACCGAATAAACTATTGCACCTTTTAAAAATAATAATTAAATAATATCTGTACCGATAAAGAAAGTTATACTGAGAAGGTATGTTATCGTTAGCTATAAATCATTTGACAGTATGATAATACCGGTATCAGTATCGCCGTTAGTGTCCGCTGAACAGTGGCACATTTTAATTTTCATATTTTTAAAAGATAAGAAATTTCTTGACGATACAATTTTGTTCGATTCTGTATGCAGGTTTTCTTTCCGAATTATTTGTTGAAAAGAAACACGCGTGGAGCGACGCAGACAACATTACGATTTATGGGATACTTGTGAACCTTTCAAACCAGGGCTTTAACACGAGAAGATTTACAGCACGAGATTTATATTTGCACAAATGATATCTAAAAATAGGTCGTTACTCGTTGACTGGTACGCAACAGCATGGGGCATCGTTATTGATAAATTCTGATAAAGGTTAATAAAAGCGATTTAAATAGACACACTTGAGGATTCGCTTATGATATTTAAATTTCGAATTTGCTCGTACAAGATTGTTTCTTAATTTGAACAATTAAACTGTCAAACGTATTATAATAATAATAATACGTATACTAGGATTGTTATTAATAACAGTCAACATTTGTTAAAATGCGTAACGAACTCATCTCCTTTCATATATTAATTTCTATCTATGATAATTTCAGTATTTATCAGATAATGATTACAATGATATTTGGAAAATATTATTCTGCTTCTAGATGTTTATATACCGACTCCACGCATTAATGTATTTAATGATCGTGATAACGATCTTAATGCAAGAAATGGAATATGCACGATCAGATATGTTTCAGCAAAAACCTAAAAGACAAACCGTAAGTGAGGTACGACAATACTGCGGCGAAAGCTTATCGAATACTTTGGGAATGATATGCGATAACGTTTATAATTCGCGGTTTAAGAAAAGCAATCAAGGTAAGAGTGCGCATGCGGCAAAATTAGTTGAAAATTATTTACGAAGCAAACAAAAGCAAAATTATCGTCATCGATTGATGTAGACCAGTGATGGGTAAATCAAGTGCCACTCGAAGAACTCATGTGCACCGGCGTGAAAACTAAAACATAAAAATTTGTAATTTTCAAAGTGAGAAATTAACTGCCCATCAATGCCAGATCCCTTATGGTTTCAATTGCCCCATCACTGGTACATGTAGATGTTACTGATGTTAACATAAAATATTTTCCTAAAATAGTTTTTAATGTTATCTCGGTTTTAATATTTAAAAAAATGGATTTTTCTAGATATGGAGATGAACGACTACGCATTTAATTACGATGTACATCCCTATAAATCCATTAAAAATGCAAGAAAAATGTTAAGATTCCGGAGAAATTCGCGGGGAATTTACGAAGAATGTTGTGTGAAGTCTTGCTCAACAGAGGAGCTGCAGTCCTACTGTGGCTCTCGTTAAGAATATCGCTTGAGTAATTTAAAATATGGCGAACAAATTAAAATGTTTATTTTCTTGATATTAATATCATACTTCTAGTTTGTTGTATAATCTCGAGTCTGCTGTGATTTTGATTAATAGCACAGGATTTCGAAATGTTTAAAACAAAGGACTATTTTATTCAAATACATTACGCTTCGTCAGCCGGTGCAATCGATTGAATTTGCTGAAAGTTTATTATAAAATTTGATCTCATTTGTACTTAACCAATATGATATATGTATATATTATGTAAAAGCTCATTAAATGTTTGTAATTAAACTATGTATTCATCTAAAAAAGTTTCTTTCTTTAAAGATATGTTAACATTTAAAAGCAGATTAGTGAAAATGAAGAGGTTAGTTCTTTTTAAATTTAGTTTCCGCGTATCGTATATATACATACATGAATAAAATAATGCACGAGAAGGAAATATTTGTTAGTTTGTTATTTTTTTTTGTACATTTTGCATTGTATAGTTATTATTTATCTATTTTTATAAATATATAATAATATTTACATGTATGTATTTACAAAAAATTTGTGTAGGTAAAAGGAAAAGAAATTAAAAATTTTGTTTTATATGTGAAAAAAACTATTTTACTTATAATGGAGACTGAAGAAATATACAGTTTTGCAATCTCTCCACCAATTTTATCAATATTTGCAATTCAATGGTCTCAAGATAATCATATATCAATTCTCACTGAAAAAGGAATTCATATATTTGTAAGTTCATATAATATATTACATGATAATCTCAGTATAACCAGAATAATATATCTGATAATATTTTTGCTTTTCACAGGAACTAATACCCTCTCCAATGTCTCCTTATTCAACCATAAAATTTTCTAGGTCTTTTGTTTATCCACCTTCAATATTTCCAGCACAAGTTATAGCAGGTAAAATGGAATCAAAGATTTGGAATATGCAGCGTGAAGATGTTTATTTATATCTAATGGAAGAAAGTTTAACTCCAAAGATATCAAATGTTAAAGAAATGGTTCCAAAAATCATTAATTTAGCATGGTCACCACAGAATTTAATACACCCAAGCAAGTGCCTTCTTGCAATTTTAACTTCAGCAGGTACTGCTATGATAATCTACAAAATTTCAATGGAATGGTATCCTGCACATGATTTATCTTCTATACGCTACAATGCTATAGAAAAGGAAATTAATACCGAATCTATAAGTAGCAAACATAACTCAAATCAGTCTATAACATTAAAAAATAATATAAAAGCACTACTGGCTTCTTGTTTTACTTGGAGTGAGCTTTTCATCAATTTTGCATACTTGGCTGTTGCTTACCGTAATGGAGATATAATTATTTACAAAATTCCAAGGATATTAAATTATAATAAAATACCAAATCCTAAAATTGTAGGAACAATAAAATTAAGAGAATCTGTTAAAATAAATGTTATGCATTGGATTAGTATCAATGCAGAAGAACATTTGATTATCATTGCTTATTTAGATGGACGTATTTATGGTCTTAAAGTTAAAAATCATAATCATATTCTTGAAATGAAATTCATTGATAAGTATTATGATTATAAGGATCGTATTGTTATTACTGCTATAAAAATATTTCCTCAAAATGATTTAAATATGAAAGTTCTTGTGTCAAAAGGGATGTTCTTACTTTTGCTGTGTTTATCCACAGAGGGTAAATTAGAAAACTTGAAACATTTACAATTGAAAGGATTCACGATCTCAGGTAAATAAAATATGAAATTTGGTTATGTAAACTGTAAAAAACAAGAACACTAACAGATTTAATCTTTTTTAGGAGCTGTTTGTATAAATTCACATTATGCATTGGTTACAACAGAAAATGGCTCTATGTTTACAATCGACACGCGAGAAAATAATTTGTCAAAAGTGGAAGTAAATAATAGGATATCACAAACTCATGCACGATATTTGGGCCTTGCCCATTCTTTAAATCGTGTAATATTTGTAAATTTAACTATGCCAGATACCATATATGACCATTTAGTAATTAAGGAACCAAGCAAAATTTGTATGTTTGGATTGAAAGGTGAACAGTGGAATCCATTGCTAGTTTTAAAAAACAGTGAACATGAAAGATTTGAACAATTATGGGACTGTTTAGAAGTGCTTAGAATTAAAGCAATAAAGGCATTAGAACCTACAAGTATATTTCCAGAACTTCCATCAGATCTGAAATCTTTATCTTTAAAAGAGTTACAAATATCAATGTGGATATCAGTAATGATGGAAATTTGTGAAAAGAAAAAAGTAATTGAAGGAGTAGGCAGTATTGCAGGAGAGATATCAGAAGCACAGCCATTGATTTTTGTTCACACTGCCTATAATTACCTTATGTATTTTGTAAATAAATCTACATTGCTTCAAGAACAACAAATTTCTATAAACTTGTTAAGAAAATATTTAGAAATGTATCTTGCAGAAGAAGAAAATGAAAAAGCATCTCCATTTTATGAACGTATTAGAAGTATTTTAAAGAAAACATCACAGTTCAAGTTAAATAACATTGAATCCTGTAGTTTGTGTGGTGAAACAATAAATGATCTACCTTGGAAAGTTAATAAATGTCCTCAAGGACATATATTACCTAGATGTGCTATTACACTTTTACAAATAACAAGTGCACACTACAGTACATGTCCAATATGTGGATTGATTTTTCATTCAGCTGTAGATGAAGTGTTTAAAGAAACAAGATGTCTCTTTTGTGATGTAGCTGCTCTTCAGGAAAATCGAATACTCAATTCAAAATATTGTGTTCCAGTTAAAAAAAGCTTATCTACATGGAATAATAAGATAGAAGTATCAGACGAACAAGAAGTGGAAACAGTTGCTGAAGAAGCAGTATGAACCTTTATGTAAATGTAACGAATACCCAGTTTTTGTATAGTAATGTTTACATATTTTCTCGTACAATATTACTGAAACTCAATTATTCTAGGTCAATTACAATTTAAAAATGTAGAAATTTTTTAATTTTTGACGGCAGTTCTTTTGCGAATATTCTATTATTACAGTTCTGTCATATAGTAAAATTCCGCTTTATTGCATTGCATTACCAAAGTTGTGCGAATTGGATATAGTCTCTTAGAATAGAGTATGTGCAACACTTTCCGGCGTTTGTTACCCTAAACCATGAAAAGTCATATTTGTCATATTTGATATATTTGTACAAACATATATGTGTATATATATTTATAAAATAAATAGTTATATTTAAACAGTTATTGAAATATTTAATTTGACTGGTACGTTCAATAGCAGTTCAGTTTTAATATTACACATTTAACCATCAGAGGGCACTAGTAACAACAGCCAGCTTTCACCACCTTTGTGTAAAGACTCGAACAGAGTACCGATACGAATGAGTATTTTGATCAATTACAACTGTCTTACGTGTATGTTTCGTTGCTAAAATATATATTATTAATTTATTTAATAGTGTCTAATAATAAACGTAATTTTTTGGAAATAAATTATTGATACTTAGTTTACGTACCGTGTACGGTGCTTAAAATGTGATATGATTATGTTTTAAATAATTTTATTACGCAGGTAATATTCTTAAAGACTAATATATTAATATTTAAAAGCTTTATTCATTTACTTTGCATGTAACTTAAGTAGTTAATGTTTGACAAAAAAATTGTGTATTGGTTAATGAACCTAATTACAGTAGATCATTTATAAATCATAAAACATATAACTTTGTTTATTAAACATTCTTATAAGATACTATTTCTTCATATAAATCATTTACATGAGAAATATCTTTATAATGTCTTTGGAAATATGTGGAGAAATGTAACTTAATTGAGTCTAGGTACTCTCATAAAAAAAAAACAAGTAGTTTAAATTTTATTTAAAATATTTTGAAAACTTAGTACCTATGAAAATATGTTTTCATTTTCCAGGTATTTGTCACTGTCATAAATTGCACACATTAAATCTAAAATACATCATGAAATTCATTAATATTTTAAATATTTGTTAATGTTTTCATCAGTTATTAAAATAATTATATGGCAAAATCTTTTTATAATTTATGTTACTGATATTTATCGTTAGTAATATGAAAATGTGTGATTTATGCATATTTTTTTAAACTTCTGGGTTGTCATACCTTGCCTATACACGTAATGTATACATTAAGTATTGAAAATGTTCAATAAATTAAAAGTCATACAATAAATATCTTATATTATATAGTATATACTGTAATATTAGTGCTGTTTTATCTTATTGTTTGTTTCCCTGAACTATGAAGGTAGTTGTATGCACTAAATCCTACAGAATGAAAGTGTAACAGAATCAAACGTTGCTTGAATCCAAATGATATTTTAATTCCTATAATATGAACATTTATATGTTACAGGTAAAGGAAAAAAAAATGCTTTTATATACATGCAGTATAAAGTAAGAGAAGTAAAAGAAAATGAAGAAAATAATGGGATCATTACATGATGATGATTCTACTTCTGCAGAAGATGTTCGGATTTCTTTCAATACCAGTGCTATGCATTCACATAAGACAGGTTTGTTATAAAGTGAGAGAATTATAATTTCATAATAGCAAAAATATAATTTCACAGTAGTAATTTTCACATCATTTTCAGGAAGCACTGATACCATTTCTGTTAAGAATTCAACTAAAAGACCACAAAGAAAATGTTCTTCGTCATCTGAAACTAATTATTCTAGTGCAAATGATGAAACTAAAGAGAAGTGGATGTCGAATAAACAGCAGTCACAGCTGGACAAACATGAAAGCAATACAAAAAACAAAAAAGCTTTGTGCACTAATGTAAGAAGAAAAAATTATAAAAATAAGGAATCAAAATGTAGTGACTCAGAAGAAGGAAAACATCCTGAAAAAGGTCAAAAGAAGCATTCAATTTCAAAATCGAATCGAAAAAGTTTTATCACTTTAAATAAAGAAGAAGCTGATTCTAGTTCTGGAAAAGAATTCCAAAAGTCAAAATTTTCTCGTCAAAACAATCTTGCAAAGAAAGTATCTGAAGCTAAAAAGAACGACGAGTCAGATTCATCATTTGCAAAACATACAGAAGAGAAAACCATGATCAGCAAAAAGCAAAGTTTATGTTTCAAATCTCGTGTTATGAAAATTTTAAATAAATTTAAAGAAGTTTGTTCCGATTATGAATTACAGATGGAACGTGTAAAATGGAAACATTTAAAAAAAGAATTAGTATATCAAGAATCTGCAAATAATATTGTAAACAAATCAAAAAGTTTGATTAATGAACTTAAATTGGAGCTTGATATGCAAGAAAAGGAATTAGTAAATTTTTATGAAGAATGGAGTCAGAATTGTAGTATACAGAATACAGATCATGAAGATAGTTCTTCAAGTGAAAACGAAGTATTAGAAAATACAAATAAGAAGAAAATACCAGAAAAAACAAAGAGTAATTCAAAAGAAGGAAGTATAGTTTCAGAATATGATAATGAGGAAATATTTTCTGACACTGAAGTAATAGCTACCAAAATAAATGAAGAAAACAACAAGGAAAATGAAAATTCATCAATTGTTGAAACAGAAAAACTCATAGATGATGATAATGATGAAAATATGCCAAGAGTCACATCACCAATTTTAGGTAGTAAGACTGAGAAAGAAATATGTAATAAAATACATGCAAAAGATACTTCAAAAACTGTTTTGAATGAAAAAGTTTCAAAAGTATCTCATAGCAATGAAAACAAACAAGTCGAAAATGTATCTCTAGATGACATATTTGAAGAAAGTACACCTAATGATAAAAATAAAAGTTCGCTTTCAAATGATTGCTTAACACAGACCGCTAATTCAGAATCTCAAGATAGTGACAAAACAATAGCTTTAGAAGACAGTACAGGTGGTAATGTAAACTCACTTATGGATAAAATAAAAACTACAGCTTCTGTACCAATTGATGCTGAGGAAACATTAGAATCAACTAAAAATGATGAAGATAATTCCCTTCCTGAAGTAGAGAATAAAGGACAAACCGAAAAAGTACTCTTAGAATCAGATCAGGAAGCACCTTCAAATGAAGATTGTCCTATTAAAAAATCATCTACAAAATCTTCAACCAATAATTCAAATGAAAAAGACAAATCGAAATTGAAAGAAATAAAGTCTAATAGCAAACAAGATAATAAAGTACAAAATAATTCCACTTCTAATGATATTCCATCAGATGAACAAGTTGAAATTATTGACATAGAAAATTCTGTTAAACGTACACTTTTAGATTCAAATTCAGATGATTCTATGGATCACTTTTCTGACAAAAAAATGTCGGACGAGAAAGACGACGAACTTGATGATAATAGTGATGATATGCATGCAAAAGCAAAGTTACTAATTTCATCAAACAGTGAAAGCTCAAGTTTAAGTTCTGATAGTGATGATAAAGTAGAATCTACAAAAGTGAATATTCCATTAAAAAAATTTAATAAAAAAATTAAAGATTTAGTTACAGATACTTCAGATTTTGATGAAACTGTAGGTGGAAGGGTGAAAAGACGACGATATTTACTCAAAGATGAATATAAAGCCGATAAAAAATTAAATATGGCTTGTCGAGTTGTTTTGGAAAGATTGCCAAAGAGTATTCTTAGGAAACATGCGAAGGCATTACAAAAATCACAACAATATTTGGAGTCTAAACAGATCAAAAGGTATGAAATTAAAATGATATAAAAATTAATAAATTTTCACTCTCTGTTGTTATATAAAAATTTGCAACTGATAGTTAATTCCATTTACAATAATATTTTATTTCAATTATTTCTAGTCTTATTAATGTGGATAGACTGCAAAAGAATCTAGGAAAAAGCAGCGGATCAGGACAAAGTTTATCCAAGAAAAAGTCAGCAACAAAAGAAACAAAAGATTCTCTCTTAGATCATTTAGAGAAAATAAAAAATGGCGAGTTTATTGAAGATGCGGACAAAAATACTAACTCAGATAGTAGTGCTAGTACAGTTCTGTTACCACGAGCTACTATTCAAACTAACGATCAATTAATGTTAGAAGCGGATAAAGCTACAAAGAACATGCTTTTAAATTCTTCTGATTCAGACACTGGTATTTAACTGAATTATTCTTGAAAATTTTTTTCCTTTTATTTGTATATATTACATGTAATACATTTTATTAATTCGTTATTAATTTAGAGCATCAAAAAGCCCCCTCAGAAAATCATGTTAGTGATCAAGAAAAGGACAACGTTAAGGCGAAAGATAAATCAAGAAGACTGTCTGCAACAAAGACAGAAAAGAAGGATGATACCGAGGTAAAAAATAAAATATTTTATTTAATAGATTTAATTATATTTAGCTAGTATTACAAATATTTGTTTATTTGAATATAATTAGGAAGATGAAGAAAAAAAGAAGAAGAACAAATGGAGACGAAACAAGATATTGACAATGAAGCTTTCTTCGGAAACTGATTCAGATGCTGAAAGAGCAAAGTGGAATAAGACCCAAGAGAAACTGCGAGAAAAAAAGGAAGAAAATGATGAGTAGGTTATTGAACATAATTCTTCGATAAATTAAGTAACATATACAATAAAATATAATGTCTCTTTAAATAGTCAAGGTTCAAACATCGAAAATAAGATAGTTACACGCAAAAGGAAAAACCGTAGAAAAATTGTGGATTCTGATTCAGAAACATTGGTAATGAATTCCGATTCGAATTCTGATTCTTCTGTTGTATTGGAAGAAAATTCATCTTCAGACAGTGACGGTTCAACGAAGAAAAAAACACGTAAACGTAAAACGCGTAAATCTTCTGATACAGATTCCTCATTTGCGGAAAAAAGGTATATGAAACAAAAGTATAGGATCAATATACGATTGAAGAGTAAATGTAAAGTAAAAGTACGTCTTTTCAAGCAGTTGGAAGACACTTGTTAATATTACATATATACATTCTAGAGCAAAACCAAAAAGAAAACGAATAAAAAATGTAAGTAGCGACAGTGATGAAAATGCTGATGACACAGTTTCAAATTCGCAAGGAACTCCTGGAAAGAAGAGTCGTAAAAATATTCGAAAAGTCATGAAGGACAAACAAGTTGCGGATGACACAAAGCAAGCTGCCAAAGAAGAAGAAGAAAGACTTAGACGCATTGCTGAGCGACAAAAATTGGTATAATATTAATTGCTTTAATGAGCACAGAATTATGTATTGTTATAACTTTTTAATTTTTTCTGTCTTATATAGTACAATGAAATGTATGAAACCAGATTGGCTAACGAAGAAAAGGTAGACAAACTGGTATTAGATTTTGATCCTGAAACAAAAGAAGAACTTTTAAGCGTTCACGAGGATTTAGTGAAACGTTTGAAACCCCACCAAGCTAAGGGAGTAAAATTCATGTGGGACGCATGTTTTGAATCTATTGAAAGAATGAAGTCTTCCCCAGGATCTGGATGTATAATCGCACATTGTATGGGACTTGGCAAAACTCTTCAAGTAATTGCATTGACGCATACACTTTTAACATACGAAGAACTTGGTATTAAAACAGTTATGATTGTTTGTCCTTTAAGTACGGTACTTAATTGGCGGAATGAATTCAATTTATGGTTGAAAGATATCGAAAATGATATTGAAGTTTACGAACTGACCAAGTAGGTTTAGTAAATTTTGTTATCATAAAATTACACATATACAAAAATGATAGTAATGTTTAATAATAAATTTGTTAAAGATTGAAGCAAAATTCAGACCGAAGGTATATGTTAGAAAGTTGGCAAAGGACTGGTGGTGTACTTATCATTGGATATGAAATGTTCAGAAATCTCAGCGGTACCAATAACAGAATGCGGAAGAATATGAAGGAATCAGTCTTAAAATGTTTAATAGATCCTGGTCCAGACATAATAGTTTGCGATGAGGGTCATTTATTAAAAAACGAAGATACTGCTCTAAGTAAATCAATGAATCGTATAAAAACATTAAGGAGAATTATACTAACAGGAACACCTCTGCAAAACAACTTAATAGAATGTGAATATTTATAAATATTAAACAACAACTTTTCGTATTGATAATTTGATATTCATTTCCATTTAAACATTTGCAGATCATTGCATGGTGCAGTTTATAAAACCAAATCTTTTAGGAACAAAAAAAGAATTTTTAAATAGATTTGCAAATCCAATAACTAATGGTCAGTTTGATGATTCTACTGAATACGATGTTAAATTAATGAAAAAACGTGCTTACGTTTTGCACAAAATGTTGAAAGGTTGTGTTCAGAGATTCGATTACACAGTATTAATGCCATTTTTACCACCAAAACAGGAATATGTCATTTTTGTAAGTTTGACAGAAGTGCAAATTAACTTATATCGGCACTATTTGGAAAATTTCGCACGGTACGTGATAACATCTGATAGCAATTTATAGATATATATTACCCTAAAAATTAATTTACAATTCTTTTCTTAGACAAAAACGCGCTGGTGGTGGATTTCTATTCACTGATTTTCAAGCGTTACAAAGAATATGGACACATCCTTTAGTTTTACAGTTGAACGCAGAAAAAATAGAAAAAATAAATGGAAGAAGATTTAGTAGTGATTCTGAAGGCTCGTTAAGAAGTTTTATCGACGACGATTCCGAGACAACGTCAAGTCCAAGTAGTTCCAGTGATGACAATGACGATGACGTTCAGGCTATTGAGTCTGATGTTCCAAAGAAAAGTACAAGACAAAATAAGATAGGTAAGGTTTTATATATATTACTCTAAATTAATGATAGTGACGTACAAGTGTCATGTACTTACAAATTATTTTTTTAAATGTCCATGTTCTGTAATTATTAAATTTCACAGAGCCCGAGATCACTCCAAAAGCAGAAGAGTGTGATGTAAAAGAAGAGACGTGGTGGTCACAGTTTGTTCAACCAGAACATTTTGAAGACATGAGAGTTTCCTCCAAGTTGTTACTTCTATTTGGTATTTTAAAAGAGTGTGAACAAATTGGAGATAAAATGTAAGTCTGTGAAGATTTAATAGTGCACTATTTTCTTTTTTTTTTTTTAGTTATTTTCATATCTGCAAATTATATAATAATATTACATTTAAATTGTCCTACTTTTAGATTAGTATTTTCCCAGTCATTGTATTCATTGACATTAATTGAAAGATTTCTTGAGAAGATCGATAATGAAACACAAAATGGTACGAGTTCGGAATGCATCGATGGTCATAGTGGTAGTTGGTCATTAGGGTTAGATTATTTTCGATTGGATGGTCAAACGTCAGCTGAAAACAGAAATACTTGGTGTAAAATCTTCAATCAACCATCGAATACGAGAGCAAGATTATTCTTGATATCGACTCGAGCAGGTGGATTAGGAATTAATTTAACTGCTGCAAATCGAGTGATTATTTTTGATGCAAGTTGGAATCCGTCTCACGATGTACAAAGTATATTTCGCGTATACAGGTATTTGTTTTAGAAATGATGTAGAAGAAGAATTTTATAATGATTGTATAAAATATGTATAATTTACAGATTTGGTCAAAAGAAGCCATGTTACGTGTATCGGTTTCTAGCGGCTGGCACAATGGAAGAGAAGATCTATAATCGACAAGTAACAAAACTGTCACTTTCCTGCAGAGTTGTTGATGTACAACAAATAGAACGTCACTATAGTAACAATGATTTAAGTGAACTGTACAAATTCGAACCGAATCCGAATAACGGAGAGAAAACTTTGAATTTACCAAAAGATAGATTATTAGCGGAGATATTTTTGAAATATAAAAATTATGTGGAGAACTATCACGAACACGATTCTCTTTTAGAGAATAAAGTAAGTAAAATATCAAGAGTTAAGTATAAATCTATTGTGTTTGTATAAACATAAAATTTGGTTGTAATCTTCATTTATTACGATAAATTAATTGTGTTCTACATAGGCTGAAGAAGAATTGAACGAAGAAGAAAGAAAGCAAGCGTGGTTAGAGTATGAAGAAGAGAAGAAAGGAAGACAAGTGCCACCACCTCAAGCAATGACACTTTATCCAAATAGTGTAATGTTGAATCAATATAATTTAACATCTCCACTCGATATTACTACAGACTATGAAAAACTTCAAGAACTTATTCGAAAAGATGTTAGTATATAATTTTCTTTTATTATTTTGAATTATATAGTGATTCTCTAATTATTATGATTAATATTTTGCAGTATCCAAATGCAACGCCAGAGTATCAGCAAATGGTAACTGCTCGTGTTTTAACAGATATGTACAATTATTGGGAACAACAAACTTATAATTCCAATAAAAGATTAATGGAACAGGTATGTAAAAATTTAAATAAACAATTATTCTTCCTATTCAAATTTAATTGTGATTTTATAAACAGCAGAATCTAAGTACAAAAGCACCAATCCTGAGAGCACAGATGATGAATGTAGCTCAAACGTCCTATGGATTACACAACGCCAATGTGAAACCTGCAAATCCTGTAATCCCTACAAACCCTGCAAATACTGATAACGATGTTATAGAGGTAATGTTCAATATTCAGTACCACTTAGAACCATTTTGTATAGAAAAATCAAATAAAACATTATATTGCACTTTGCAGATTATATCTACTACAACAAATAAAACAAACAAAAGTAAAGAAGAGTGAGTAAGCAAAAATAAATATTGTTAATGTAGGTTAGGAGAACCTAACATCAACATAATTTGAACAAACAAGTTTTGTATTGTTTTGCATAATATAAAAACTGTTTGATAATCTACTATCCTAGCTACTTATATTTTAATTCAAAGAACGTTTGATATTTTATATTTATATATTACACACATTATGTCTTATACTACATGTATGTTATTACCAGTATTGATGTAATTCAATATTATTATTGTTATAAATATTGCTAGTATTAAACTATTATTTAGCTAATGATAGTAATATTTGTTTAATAAATTTACATTCGTAGTAAGACTATATACTAAATATGCCTGCAAATTATTTGATAAATGTACCTGGTAAAGCATTTCTCCAACCATGCTGCAATAAATTTTTCAGCTCCTCTTTTATCTTAACATATGTTTCAAAAATCGCCAAGTTCTGAGTTTCATTATTGTCGATATCGTGATCATACAATTCTTCTGCAATACTATGGTTCCAATCTGGTACTCTTGTTTCAGGTTTAAATCGTAACCAAGATGTATAACGATATCTATTTGTTCTTAGAGTATATCCCATCACTTTAATTTCTTTAAAACGCGGTTCATCACTATTTGGATGCATGGAAGGTTTAATACTTGGTCTCGGATATTGTCCAAATACTGCTTTCTTCCATAATATCGGCTACGAATTATTAAATATAGTTACTATTTTCATTCTGACCTTATCTTGAAACTAATTTTACCTTCTGTTTTAAAGCAGCTTTTATAAGTGGCACAAGAGTGATACCTTCACTACAGACAATTTCTAAATGGGGATTATTTGTACAAATAGGTATTGAAGAGTTTGCTAAGTCTGCGATGGTTGGAAATATGTCAACTAGTTCTACTAATGAATTTATAATTATCTGATTCTTTGACGAATTAAATGTATTATACTTTTTTAATGAATTTGTTGCATTTGCAACGTTAAAAATCTGTTTTTTATAAAATTGCGTAATCTCTCTTGAATATGTAAAATAATATGTTTTCAAAATATAGATTCTTTTTCGACTCTCGATATATTTTTTCATGTTGTATATTATATTTTTTGAATATCCTGAAAAAATAGACAATTTGTATTGTAATGTCTTCCTAAAATGTTTTATGTTATTTTGTAATAAAATTGTATGTACCATTTATTAGTTTATCATTGTTAATTTGCCTACGGTCTAATAAATATTTTATTGCATTTTTTTTATTTGTAATTTTAATTGCATTATTTTCTCTACTTTCTTTGAATGTAAGTCCTGGTATTGACATTATTAAAGGTACCCTGAGGGCGACGTCATAATTGCTATACTTTGCCCAAATTGCATGTTCTCCTAGAGACCACCCTATACATTTATTTACTTAATAAATAAATTATAACTGTAAAAGATTTTGTTACTATTATTGTCAATCCCATTGAAACGTATTAACTTACCATGATCTGACATTAATATTATGGTAGTATTATGTACAATGGATGAAAATTTCAATTGATTCATTAGTTGCCCAATTAAATTATCAATATATGTAACAGAAGCGTAGTAGGATTGAATAATCAACTGGGCAAAACTTTCTAAAAATTCGACATAAATAAAAAAATAAATAATTGATTACATAAAAGTAAATTGTATCTTATAAATTACTTTAATTTTACTTGGTATTTTTTCCCATGGAAATTTAAGATTTAAAGTTTCAACATCTCTTCTCCTTCTCAAATCATTCCATGGATTGTAAGCCACACTACTAACATTTTCTGACCATCTATATGGATTAGGTACCTCAAACTTATGCAATGGATGATACTCTGCAAAATATCCTTTATAAATATTATTTATAAAGCTATTATTTAATTTTCAAATAATGAACTGTACTTAGATATTTTTTAGGATATTTAAATGGGATATGTGGTTTTTGAAAACCAACTGCCAAGAAAAATGGTTTAGTACTACCAGCTTGATGTACTATGAAATTTTTAGCTTCATTCAATATTTCTATATCTGGTAATGTTTTATTTGGCATTGATGAAACTTTAACTGGACACACCTACAACCATTATTCAATTTTCTTTAGCTGAATATTAAAATATTTTATACCAATTCAAAATGAATTTTAAAAAAGAGCTTATTAGATATAAATTTGAGACATTACAAGATTTTGGGCAGGTGGTATCTGTATATTTGGTTGACATACTGGAGCATCTTTATATTTTTCTGTGAATGGATGAAAGGGAGTTTCTGTCCAAGAATAAGGGCTGTCATCAGAATTATTTGAACTAATACCTATAAAATGAGTATGTTATATCGACAAAAATACTTTATACATTGTGCTTTATAGGAAAAAGACCTGGATGAAAAACTTTTCCTATTGATTTGGTAATATATCCATTATTCTTGAGATGCTGTGGCAATGTTGTAAAATTACCAATATCTGTTCGCCAGTAACTGTAAAAGTCATACAGTTGAAGTGTGTCTGGTCTTCTACTTGTTAAAAATGAATTTCTGCTTGGTGCACATAAAGCTTGCTAGAACGTAAATAAGTATAACTTATTTAAAAATTGTCATTTGATTCAGTACTAACCTGAGCAAATGCTTGTGAAAAAATGACACTCTTTTTTGCTAGCTGATCAATGTTTGGTGTATGAGCTTTTGAATCACCATAGCATCCTAAAGTAGTTCTTAAATCGTCAACGATTATTAAAAGGAAATTTTGTCTTTGTGCTATACACCAAGTTAATAAATTTATGAAATATAACATAAGAAACATTTTCGATAGGTTAGTCAACTGAGATGAAACAAAACTTTTTGTCTTTTGAAATTACAACATAATCATATGCTTCCTTTATAAGAACATAAGTATTTTTATGATAATTTCGTTTAAAATTTATCTTCTACACCTAATACCTCTTTTATCTTATATTAAATACTTAGTTTGAACATTACTGTAAGTTCTTATTGGTAAAGTAAATGAATGGACATTTTGTTTTTGATAGATTTTCTATTTTAACTCACTATTGCACTTTATTTTTCAATGTACAGACATACAAATGAAAATGCTATGTAATGCTTATAGTTCTACGATATCTAATACAATAACTACATTAATATACCTAACATAAATTATGTCAAAGTGATATAATATAAAATAGTAAAAATTAGTATGGAAAGTTAGAAGTTTTTATATAACATGCATACAGATTACTGCAACCTTTTTTCTCTTTTGTAAACTTTGTTTTTAAATCAACTCAGCTTATTAATCTACAAAACTGTATTTTTATCATGAATTCATTGCTGTATTTATGAAACATTGAAAATTCTTTGGACTTGCCTATATTGCTCGTCATACTTTCCAGATAATTATGACTATTAACTTTTTAAGCGTAAATATAAATGAATTGATTCAATATTTATTTCAAATAGTATTTGTAATAATTTTGTAAAAATAAATTATGTTGAATGTACAATATGCTTTGATAATAAAGATATACCTAAAAACATTGTAATATACATATGTTTCTGTCATAAGACATAATACCATTTTTATTTCATTTATTACATATTTTAAAGTAATCATTATTCAAGTAGCTAGTAGGAATGAAATTACAAATTTTTTTAATAAAATTGGAAAATGATATTTGAAAATTATTCAATTAATGCTTTATACGATGCCTTATATAATGCTTCAGTTTTCGTTTAAAAAATCATAAAAGAATAATTCTAGTGATTTAAGAGAGTTGTATTTCAATTTTGGATTCCTATAATTAAAAGTCAGAGACACAAAGATTTGAGTAATTAACAAGGGCCATTACACTTAAATTCAATAATAAAAGCGTAATAAAATTGTGACTAGTCAAAAAGATGGAGAACAAGAAGTAGAATCGCTCTTGAAGAGAGAGGAACAATAATTCGTTTGATAGTTCGAATACTTGCGGCCCTAGTAAAATACTCTGATTCGTATCGCTACAATTATTTATCATCACGTTTATAGATACTAGTTCGTCTCAAGTCAATCTCGAGTTTCTTTCTTAACAACTGATGATAATCTTTGTTCATCGGTACTTTTCGTACAGTCATTTGCATTAATATTATTCTTTGCCTTAAAGTCAGTCTTAAAGTTTCCTTGCAGGGTGGTAGCATCATCTTTGAATATTTCAGTATAATGAAAACTACTCCCATTCCCAGTCTTTATGTTTGTGCTAGCATTGTTGCCAGAACCATTTGAGTGCACTTCATTGAAATGCTTGTACAACATTACTGTTGTACTAAATTCTGTTTCACACCCAGGAATTTTGCAACTGAAATTTTTTGTTTGTTTTTAATATTACTTTCAATAATGAGGTCATGAATGTTTGTAAATAACACAATAGGCCAGTATAATCCCACTGTTGATATTAAATATAATATTGGATTGGTAGCTGAATATATAATTATACAACTTACCGAAATACTTCAGTACTCTTAGCTTCTTGTACTACTGGCAGTTTTGAGTTAGCATGATTGTCCTGGTAATGTTTCCATAGACTCGTTACATTGCTCACCTGTGCCTTACAGCCAGGTATCTTGCATCTAATTAATACATGGTAAATAGAAAATATATGAAAAGGATAATTGTACTGTAAGATGCAAATTAATAAGAAAACTTACAAGAAAAAACTGACTGCCGATGCTTTCCCTTGTTTCAATTTTACTATTGATTTACTAGAATTTGAACTAATAGCATTAGTTATTAACTTATGACTGTCTTGATGATGACGATAATGGGATATGTATTTATATTTTCTCCCACAACCATTAACTGCACATTTGTAAATTTCTTGTTTATATCTAGACATACGTTGTTTTTTTGGTGTATATTCTTCATCATCTGAACAATTACTATTTGTTTCTATGATGTTTTCCTCAGTTTTCGAAACATCATGATCTAAGTCACTTCTAAAGATTCTTTCCAGATTATCCAGTTCTATTCTATGTTCTTGATTTCTTGAATTCATATTACATACTTCATTTTTTGAATTCTTAGTTATGGTAATATCACCATTCACATAAACCACATTAACTTTTTCTTGGCAATGATCTGACTGCAATTCTGAATTTTTCGTATTGCCATCATATTTGGATAGAAAATTCTCTGTATTTATCATTACATTTTCATTCATAGGAAATGTAACTGTATCAGTTACAGTTTCTGAATTGGAAGAATAATCTTCCTTATTAGAATTGTCATTTGCAGTACTCTGATCATGAGAGCTTTCTTTCTTTTGTTGCTGTATATTGTCAGTCCTAAGAATATTTTGTTCATTATTGTCATCATACTGATGTGCTTTTATTGCAAAAGCATCACTTGTTCTGTTCTCATAACATTCCTCAGTACTTTGTATAATTTCCTCATCTATTGCATTTTCAGAATCTTCAAAGCATATTACTTCTGGTTCAGTTGGCAGTGTTGGTGGTTGTCTATGGTAGTTTTCGATATGTTCTTCCAAACTGTTGCTGGTTGTATGTAGAGACTCGCAATTTGTGTATGGACATATAAATACATTTGTTTCATTATTATGCCATTCTTGATAATGCCGCCACATACTTCCAGGATCAGATAATTCTTCTCCACATCCTGGTTCCCGACAACTGAGTAAACCATTCAAACTTTATTTCTTGTTAAGATAATATTTTTAAATGTAATTGTATTATCAATACAATTATATATTGTCATTATATATTTTCATTTACAACATAAACAAAGTTAACTTACATGAATCTAATTTTTAAAGCTTCAAGAGTTTCATGTGTCTTATATTCATCTTGATTAGTGAATGTCTTTCCACAACCTCGTTGTTTACAAGTATATATTTCCTAAAAATGTGATGTTAATATGTATGGGATATTATTGTACATTTTAACTGTTTAATATTATTCACAAAGAAAATATTGATTTTTTGAAGAACCTAAATTTTTATTGATTATATTTATAAAATCCACTTATTTACAAACAAAGCTTTATAATACAAGCACATTAAGTTAAGTGATTATTTTATTGTGCCAAACTAATTCTAAACGCACAACGCAGTAACTTGATAAACGCTGAACAATTTGTTTTGAGTTAGGGGTCATTGAACCCGTTAAATAACTCCGGTGATTTACCTTTTTTGGGACGATTTCTTCAATGGTACGATTCCTGGATACAAATCTGATGACACTAACTTCAGTAGGCCTGTCCGAGCAGGTATCTGTACCCTGGCCCATCCTGGCCGGTGTTTGGGAGAAACGGCGAACGTCGAGGCGTTTCGAAGTTCACATAACCTGTATTCACTAACGGGAATTCGGAAGAGAATTTTTCTTACACCTTGAATGAAAGTCCCAAATATGCGATCAATTCCACGAACGGGATGCTTTGTCGGGCTACTTACCAACAAAGTGCACTCCCGTTCGCGCCGAAATATATTTTCTTTTTCACCTCACATTATACCGTCGTCAATAATATCAATCACTTGTTGTCATTTCAATGTACACTCCAGAGCAAATCTGGCTTCCCTGGGGAAATGGCGGCCAAGGGGAAGAGGTCCCCACTACTCGCAATAAAATCGCACATTAGCACGCATTTTGCCTACTTTACAATAGGCATTTCTGAAATCGATAAATAATAAAATTTTCATAAGTGCACGCTTACTTTTAAAAGCAAGCTATATTAAAGCGCAGTTTCAGAAAGATGAATTGGTTTATATAATAAAAAAAACGCAAATTTTTGTTTTGATAGTTCAGCGTTTAACCGCTAGACGACGACAACGATACTGTTTTCAGACAGAGCGCGCAAAAATACAAATTTTCAACATACATGTAACAATAAAGCTTTAAAAATATTTGCAACTTTTTAAATCAATTACTGTACAATAAGTTATTCTTCATATTTTATTATAAAATAAAACAGCTTACTTTTAAAAGTATTATTTGAGAAAATTGGATTACTTATCGATTCTTATATGTCAATGCACGTGTGCTATGACAGGTGGTGGGGACCGCTTCCCCTTAACCACCATTTTCCCCAAAGAAGACATTTGCTTTCGAATGTACTTGAACTAACTTCATGGAGATTTTGTATTTACAAGAATTGTTGCATCTACAATCAATCTACAAAAACAGAAACTAATAAACCGTTAAACTAGGAATTCCTACATTCATGAAATAAACAGATATTCATTTTCGTACGAAAACTCGATCAAGAACTCGATATCGAAATATTTGATTTAATTCGATAATGATCTCGTAGGCGCATAAACGAGATTTGAATCTGACACATACGTTATACGTTGTAAATGGTAAAGATAAAAATTGTAGTTATTATATGGCAATACTATCAACTTTTTAATTTTCAACTTTCTTTCGTATATTAGAACAGAACAACGCCGAAAAATAAATTCTCGTATCTTATACGAAACGATGAAACGGTAATTGAATCTTGTGGTTTTTCTGCATTTTATATCAAATATGAACAATTACATTAACATTTCATTTGTTTTCACTAAGGTGATAAAAAGTAAGCAAGCAATTGAGGAGATGATTTCTTCAAGTTGGATCGATTTAGCCGTGCTCGCGTGAAGTGAACGAGGTGTCGATGTGATAAATTGTCATATACACAGGTGTCAGCCGGGTCACCATTAGTTAGGCTGTGACTAGTCACGTTAATATTGATCACCTGGGTATCAAGTTTGTTGTGACAGTAATCGTGTAACGTAGTTGATAATTTACGGACTCTATTAAATTGCAATTGATCGAAGTCAACATAATTTTGGTTTTAATTAAAGAATGCAATTTTCTTATCTACTACTTTATGCAACGATCTTACTTTCTTCACAATGCGTATGTTACGTTAATGATAAAAGTACGACAATCTTTTTTATTACTTTAATCTTTTTTTCTTGTACAATACTTTTAATTATAAAACAAACGTTTTTTTTTTTTTTTCTTTCACTTCTACTCTAATGAAATAGGCATAATTTTAATTCCCCTTTTATAACATAACAGATGACACTGGAAATAAGCATCTCATACCATCAGAAATAACAGTCACATCATGGAACGTAAGTATCGTTCATGACGATATAAAAATAGTTTCTTATCTTAATATATATATTTTAAAATTCTCAAGGTTAAAACATTACAATATTCTAAAATAATAAGGTTTAAGGATTTCAAAATTCCAAAGTCTTAAAGTTCCGAATTCCGGAAGTTTTACTTTCGATTTAAGGAACTGCAAAATATTTTGAAAACGTATTATTCTTACAGGATATGCCATATTCAGGAATCGAGCAGCACGATGGAAAATGGATCGGTAAAGGATACGCATTTGACATCTTCGATGTAATCAGTTCGCAATTGAATTTTACGTACACCATTATTCCACCGAATAAGCATATATTGGGCGACGAGAAAAATGGTATTTTGGGTGCCCTATATCAAAAAGTAATAAAAATAAATCAGTTATAAAATAACAGACGAATGAGGATGGTATTAATTTTTATTATTTCTATAGAAAGCAGATGTAGCTGTTGCATTTCTTCCGGTATTATCGGATATGCGACGTTACTGTGAGTTCAGTACCTCATTGGATGAAACAAGATTAACTGCCATAATGAAAAGGCCTCAGATATCAGCTACTGGTTCAGGTCTTCTTGCACCATTTGAAAGAACCGTTTGGTTACTAGTTCTAGCATCTTTAATTTGTATAGGACCTGTTATTTATATTTTTGCTAGAATCAGGTGCTTAAAGTCTTCTATAATAAAATAGTCATTTTAATTTAAATGATTGATGATTTCAATTTCATTCTTAATGCAGCTCTAAGTTGTGGAATGACTCGACTTCAAAAAACTTTACTTTATCCTCCTGCTTCTGGTTCGCTTATAGTTCTTTCTTGAAGCAAGGATCAAACATTATTGCTACAACAAGTAAGATGTGGTTTTAAATAATCATGCCTGTATTGATCTTTAGTTATTACAGTTTTTTGAAACCGTAGATTCAATACGAATATTGTTTGCAACTTGGTGGATCTTCATATTGATTTTAACATCGTTCTACACAGCAAATCTCACCGCATTTCTTACAAAACCTCAATTTACATTGTCTATTAGTTCTCTTCACGATATTGTTTACATGGGGTACAACTGGATTGCGCTCAGAGGGAGAGCAGTTGAATTTCTTCTTTCTCAAGTAAGATTTAAAGGAAGTTTGTATCCGTAACATTATTAATTTAATTATATCGTATTTGTATCTTCTAGAAATATGAAAATGACTTGAGTTTATTAAATAAGAGCAAATTGCAAAGGAAGGGTACGTTTAAACACTATGACCGATCGGAGGATATTTTAAATGACGTAGGCGCGAGTATGTATTAAATATTTCATTTGGACTATAATTAAACATTCTTGTAAATAACATTTTTTTTTAGGAAAACTTTTTTTAGCTGAAGCACATTATTTGCAAACTTTATTATTCGAAAATTATAAAAATGCTACTCGTAATCGCTTGGACCATAATCACCGTTGCAGCTATGTGATCATGCCAGAAAGCATTTTGATAACGAATCGTGCCTTTGGTTTTCCGCATGGTTCACATCTGAGGAAACGCGTCAATGCAGTGTAACACATTAAGCTGGCAATCTAAAGGTATTAAACATCATTCAGAACCTTGGTCTATTAAAATGTATTATTTCTACAGGTTGTTAAGATTCGTGGAAACCGGTATTATTCAACATAGAAAGCTAAGAGATCTACCATTAGCGGAAATCTGTCCAGTCGATTTACGTTCAAGTGAAAGACAATTGCAAAATAGTGATCTTAGTTTAACGTATAAAGTGGTCGTAGCTGGTTACACAATCGCTGTCATCGTCTTTCTGTTTGAAATAATTTATGCGTTCATACTGCATCAAGTGAAAAATAGTAAAGTGAAACACAATTCTCATGTCTCAAGAGAAAAATTTAAAACCTCTCGAATCCAAAAACCTATGAATGACATAAGTATGTTAAAAAAGTCCCCGATGATGTATCAAGGTACTGAAAATCTTATGCTACAGGCAAAGCAACAATTTATTAATGGAAGACATTATTATGTGATCACCGATAAGGATGGTGATCGAAGATTAATTCCTATGAGAACTCCATCCGCTTTTCTATTTCAATCTATAGCTTAAATGCATCAATGTCTATATTGATATATTTTCTAATTACGAATACAAATTTTTTATTTTTGCGTGTATAGTCCCTTCAACGGGAAATCATTCTCGACTAACTTCAGTAGGTTCACTTCCTATACCATATCGTATTGTAACCATACGTTTTTCACATCGTTTATCATATATATGGTCAGGGATATGTGAATAAGAAGAAGAACTGTTGGTATAATAAAAATGTACAAAACGAATGAAAATTCTCTTGTTTTTTTCTCAAGATTGTCTCTCTTTGAACGAAGGATAAACATAATTTCGTGTGTTTCTTGAAGAAATAAATTTGTTTATGTATACGAAATATTAATAATTATTTTAGTATATACTCTTTTTACTTTATTTATTGATAAATATCTAAATAATAAAAATTTCGTGAAGGGAATTTCAATTTTTATGGAAAGCAACACTGGCTAGGGTGTCGTTGGTAGCACTGAGTTTGAGATCAAGGAGTGAACAGATTAGTAAACAGTAAACAATAATAGAAAGAGTGAGCCGTTCGTTAAATGTCCGGGCGTTTTTACAAATATACCTGATGCTCTGTATTTATAAAATTTTGCCGTTATTATTTCAAATCCAATGTAGGCGGTTGCTCCACACGTTTCCTTCATGGAGGTTTGAAGACAGTCTTTATTACATTACATTGTATTTTATAAAAAAATATCCCTCAACTGTATCTATTGTTAAACCTAAGGTAATCAATTCATAAAATGAATTTATATATATTGTATTTCATTAGTAAAATAAACCATTTTCAATTTATACAAACTTTATTCTTCAAACAAAACTTTTCTAATTATTATTATTATGCAATATATTTTTTAGAAATCAAGAGTTCAATGGCTGAAGAAAATACAGAAATTTGTGGATTCTTAGATGTTAAATTTTTTGGTGGCAAATCTAAGGTTCATAAAGTAAAAAAGAGGACATTAGGTCCTTGGAAAGTATGGAAAAGACATTGGTGCTCCATTAAAAGATTAGGCCCTGGTCTGGGTGTTAAAGTACAACTTGATTATACCATTAGTAATGGTAGTACTATATCACCAAGTGATAAGGGTAACTCTATAGTAATACCATTAGATGCCATCATTTGTCGTACCCAATCTAGATCCAAACAATTTGCCTTTGGTATATTTCCTACCAAAGAAAGAAAACCATTGCTCTATTTAGCTGGTAATTCAGAAACAGAATCACAGCGATGGATGACAAATATTAGGCAGCTCTTAAAACCCAGAAGATATAAATTTGCTTCAGAGTTTTATAGTATATCTATGGTTGATAACACGCATTCCAAATCATCGGGGCTCACAGGTACATGAGTAGTTGATTGTCTGCACAGTTTGTAAGTTATAGAAATCTAATTTGAAACCATATTTTAGGACTATATGGTGACCTAGTAACTAATGCATTAGGAGTGATTATAAAAGACATTTATTCAGGTGAAACAATACAAAGTTTTGAATGGAAAGAATTTGGCCAAGTTCATTTAAGCACAGCTGGTCGACCAGAAGATGTTAAATGCATTTGTGTAATTCATACGACTAAAGAATTTCGTGGCGGAATTGGAGAGCTTCATGTATTTTGTATAGAAGCTACTAAATTGTTGCAAGATTTGGTAACTCAAGGTCGTGGGCCGCGAAATAGACATATGAATCGACGACCTTTTAGTTTAAGCGAGGGTGATCTCAGGTCATTAACACGCTACGAATCGTTACAAAATTATCTCGTATTTTGTGAAAAAGCAGACTTGAAAATACTTAACAGAAGAAGGGAAAATAACGACAGATACGAAGAAATAAGCTGTAAAATACCTAATATAGCAACAGAAGATGTCTATCAACCTGAACCACCTAGTATTTCAAATATTGGAACAAGTTTAGGTGATCCAGGTAGCTGCTCTCAGAATAAAAGGGTTTCTGATATTTCTATGGCCTCGGGGATTTATGAGGAAATTGCAGATGAACGAAGCAGTATTGCAGCAGCTTCTCCAAGTTCCCATATGGATCATTTGTTCTCCACTCATCATCCACAAGAACCACCACCCTTACCTCCAAGACAAAGAGCTGCTTCAGAGTCTATAAGTATCAATAGGTTAGTATCTATTCAATTTTCATTATCATTATGTTTAGCAAACAAAAATATTGCTATTTCATCAACATATTATTTTTTAAGGTTGCAAGATGCCCGAATGTTTCCATCAAATTTTAGAACTATGCTACCAGCTCGAAATTTTATACAAAATGAAAGAAGTGTTTCTGCATTCCAAAAGATGCTGGATAACTCCAATTATGTTCCTATGTCTCCTCGATTAAAAGATATCTCTCTACACGATTTACAAACACAAGCAGCTCAACAGGAAAACGATTACGTTGCGCCAAATCAAAGAAATCCTTTAACGCCGCAAAGAATGATAGATAACTCCAATTATGTTCCCATGTCACCTCGATTAAAAGATATCACTTTGCACAATCTACAAACACAAGTAGTTCTACCGGAAAACGAGTATGTTATTATGCGCTAAGCGATTTGCTAAAAACAGTGACAATATTTTTATAAAAAGTCATGTTTGAATCATATCTCTTATGCAATATTTGACCCCTTTTCTGAACTGCTTTTAAATGTATTATCAATTTATATATGAAAGACGAAGCTTATAAAGACGAATTTAAATAACTGCATATCGAAACGGTAGAAAACGGGTCAAAAGCTCAAAATTGAAATATGCTTAAATACCTATTCGTACAAAATTTCGTATGCTTTATTCAAATTTATAAATTTGTACATTTGTGAGGCTTCCGTTTCCAGAACTGCATCGGAGCACGTTAATCGCAATAGATTTATATCGCTTGATTGCTATGTATGGTAGTATTACTTTCTTACGTTTTATATGCTTTTGTGAATTAATCCATGACCGACAATCTATACTTGGAACCTAATCCTTCATTCGTAAAAATATCGAATTCTTCACGATTTAAGAGAGCTCCACGTACATCATCCAAAACGATTACCTTCGGATGTCTATAAACAAAATAAAAAGATGACTATCACGATTTCGTGGTAATAATGTATCCAATGACGTTTACATCATGAACAAATAATTATGAATTTTATATAGAATACACATAATCTATTCAAATTAAATATTTACCCGTCATCGCTACATCTTTCCCAAGCTTTTGCCAATGACATTCTGACTAGATCTTCCACGAGACATTCAACAGCCTAAAGCAAATTAAAACAGAAAAGAATTTGGTGTATAATAAAATCTAATACATCACATAGTATTATCAACAAATAAATGAGTATTTTACTCACTCGCATTATCATTCGACCAGTTGCACAGTATACCACATTTGGCACAATCTCTTCAGAAACTAGTTCAATGCCAATTTCTCTAGCAGTTTCATGTATGAAATTATAAAGTGGTACAAATTTTGTTTCAAGATTCAATGCTGTAATTTGTTTATCAGGAAGTTCTTTGCTTTCTTCGTCTTGGCTTTTCGTACTTTCTAGTGCATTGTCAATATTTACAACATCTACCTCGGCACTAATCCCATTAGCTTGCTGTAAACTGGAGTCGTACGAAGAATCATTCAATCGACTTGGATAAGTTTGGAGCCACTTACAAAAGGTGTCAGGTTCAGTACATGTAGACATATTTTTGGCAATTGTAGAATCAGGTAGATTTTTTTGTTGTTTTATGAATTGCATTGTAAAATCTGAACAAAGAGGTGTGTAACCATGTAATCGTGACCAAATCATTATTTCTTTTATACTCCATAACTTTTCTTCGGGAAACGATTTTTTTTTAATGAAACTTTTTATTATTTTTGCCCGACTCCATTCACAAGCGTTTTGTTTTGCGAGGTTGTATCCAAAAAATTCCTCCTCGCTAATGCAAGCATAAGGATGAAGCCGCCTATAATCAGAGTCCATAGCATCTTGAGTTATCATTGGCATTCTTCTAATAATGAACCGTAACAATCCTTGAATATCAGCAATTTTTGCAGTCTCTATTGATTGAAGAACATCGTCATAAAATTCCTTTCTACTCTGAAGTTTGTGCTTATCTTTGCCCAAGGTAATCTTCCGACGAGATAATTTATATTCCTTTAACTCTTGTTGGTTTATTTTCGTTGTCTGTTCAGAAGTTGATTCCTTTTCTACATTAAACGAATTTCTTCGTTCAGCTATTTTTAATACTGGTACATTAGAATTTACATTCAGAAACATACTTTTAGATAATTGAAGTTTTAATCCTTGTTGTACGTTTGTTCCATTAGAATTTCGTACTTGGATTGTTGTTTCTGAACCTAAAGGCTTTTTCAATAAACTTATACCGCGAGAAGTGGGGAAACTCATCTTTGATCTAGTTTGATCGTTATTCTGATCACTTGTGCGTGGAACTGCAATATCTACAGGAATTGTTTGATTATTTTCTAAAACTAAGACATGTTTACTTCCAGATGGTTCGAATAATGGTGGAATGGAAATTTGTAAAGGACGAAGATTCGATTGAAGTTTAGAACAACCTAATGGAAGCGCTTTTTGTCTGTTTCGATTAGATTCACTTACTATTGAAGAATTTCCTACATTAATTGTTTCTTCTTTCATTTTCAACTTAGAAAAGTCTGCATTTATACAAGAATCAATTATCCGTAAGTTAGTGTTTACGGTCGTTTTTTCTTTATTTTCTTCCTGTTGAGAATTTTCTGTTGAAACATGATTTAATGATGTCGTTAATGAATGATTAATAGTTAAATTTCCTTCAGAATCATTTAGATATTTTGATCCACAGTAATCATGATCAAGATCTATGTACAACTGTAATTGTTTTGTATCTATTGAATTTTCGTTAATGTTGAAGTCATTTGAAATTTCTTGTTTTATGACAACACCAGGGTCTTTACTTATTGACTCGTTTATAGTACTATTCATAAAATCACATTCTTGTTGGCTATCAAATTGCAATCTTTCATCATTTTCTACTTTCACTTTACAATTATTTTCATTTTCAAGAAAATCTTGTTCCGTTTTACCGATGTTTCGTTTGGAATTTCGAGGATCTACGTAGATCCAAATGTCAACTAAAGTTTCAGCACCTAAAGTTTGGAGACCGGTATAAGTACGATCCAATTTCAAATAATGAATTATATCCATTGGTTTATTGAGTACACTTTTAAAATGTAACTGTACCCTTAATGGAAATTCACCCCATCCTCGCCTCGAAAGACAAAATGGCACTGATGTAACTTCTACAACATCATTAGGTCTGTAGCTAGGATGCAAAAAGAATCTGACTTTGCTAACAAAATCATCAATATCAGGATTTTCTTTATTTCCGCGAACATACATTGTCCATTTGTGACTAGCTGCATCTTCTCTCCATTCCGGAGGAATCCATTTTGAAATATTTCCAATAATTATGCGTTTTCTGACTTTGTGTCTAATGCCTCTTGAAGGATACTCAGATTCTGGAATTCCACTCTTAGGTGGAATATATCGAGGGATTTTTTTTGGTCGTGATTCTTCATTTGTTTCATTATTTCTCTTCTCTACACGGCAATGCTCGTTTGTTTCTTCTGTTGGTTTTTCTTTCTTTATTATACAGTCAGTTATAGTAGGAGATGTTGAAAATGATTGTAATGTTCCATAACAACTGGTATTATTTGATGTTGTAGTTGATGTAGGTACAACTGAACCATATGATGATTTTGGTGATTTACCAATTAATTGTTTTATTGCAGGATGAATTTGAGTTTGTTTTGCTTCTCCATTTTGTGAATTTTGACACTGTTTGCGATTATAAAAATCAGTAACAATGACATAACGTAATAGATGAAGAACTTTTGATGCTCTCTGTAATCTCTCTTGAATTTCTAAAACTTCTTTCTCTTTTATGTCAATTTCTTGTGAAAATTCCCTCTCGATTATAGTTGTTATCTTTCTTGCAGTGCTACTACGTGCTAAAAATAAAAAAACAGGATATAAACCAGTTGTCTTTCATATATTCTATCTCTTATACTACTGTGATTCTATAGAAATTTTAGTGTAAAATGAAATATTTGATTACCATTTTCTTCATAAATTCGTTGATGCTTTTCATTATTTGCAACAGATGGCCCGTAATCGGGATCTTGATCTTTTAAGGCACTCATTTACCATGCTTAGTTTCAAACAAATGATAGTTCAATGAACTATTTCAATATAAACAAACAATGTTTGGCACCTGAAAAATAGTATATTTATCATTATATATGCCAATTTTTTGCAATATTTCTTACAATTTAAATGACAAATATATATTTCATACTTGTAGATATAAACTGGACAAAGATTTATGATTTTATATAAATACTGACGTACCACTCTGTAAACAAAAAGTAGAGGTTATATTTTTCTTTAAAGTATATCTCAGTCATTAAGAAATGTTACACTGAAAATGCAACCATTCATTAAAGATCTGATAATGATTATCATAAATAACCGACTACATGAATGATATCATAGTTACAAATACATACATACATACATATCTTATCATTTATTGTCTAATTTATCCATATGTTACTTCATGTGTTCTATAACCCTATGACACATATATAATGTATGTTGTAATTATTATGTTCTTAAAATTAATGACTTAGTAGCAACAAGTGTGTTTCATAATAAAAAGATTTTAAAAGATTTGTATTCTTCTAAAAGTATTGCAAGAGTTTTCTTTTCATACCGTTCTTATAAAATTTTCATACATATTAAAAATTGTATAATACGTTCAGCAATGGAACATACTCGTTTCGCGCAACTTGACTAACTTCAGTAGGCTCGTTTCCACCTATAGTTGTCCTGCTATGATACACTTTTGACTCAGTCAGTCATATACATGGTGAACAAAAGTATGTAAATAAGAAAAACCGATACATGATATAGAAAGTATATAAAATAAAAGATTGCTAGGTATGTACGCTCTGTATCATGAACATCTTAAATGCGCTAGTGCGTTGCTCATGGTTACCAAGTATGCTCGAACTAATCAAAATGTACATGCGCAAAACGAATGAAAACTGGCCGATCGAAAAGTATGTTCTCTCGTTGAACGGACTATAAATGGAAGAAAATTCACTAAATTTATGTATCTCTGAGCATGGTTCTTTACAAATGTTTCTTTCAGCTACAGTAAGTAACATTTATCAAACTTTATAAAAAATTGTAAAATATCTCGAGTAGTATAGATGATGCTTTTTTCTAAACTGATAAATATTCGATGCAGGGACTTTAACAATCTATTATTTGTTCAACGAGATCATATTCATTGTGCGCATCGTGGCAAACTTCAGTAAGCACCCCACTACTAAGTACTGCCCCTACTACCATACGTTTTCCACCCTTTCAGTAATATACCTAATGGACAAAAATATGTGAATAAAGAGAAAAGGTGATGTAGAATATAAGATGTATACAAAATAAGAGATCACTGGGTATGTACATCCTGTGCAAAAGCGCATCAAAGCGCATGTGCATTGTTCTTAGTTACAAATTATACTGGAACCAATTGAAGCCAACATGCGCAGAATGAACAAAAACTCGTTGAATGATGGGTATGATCTCTTGCTAAACGAATAAATACACTGGGGAAAATATTAAAAGACAGATTGGTAACAAGTCGCCTAGCAGTGTGTGCAAGTGTAGTCATGGCTGTCTGACAAAACATTCGAAATAACAAGAATTAATGCGGTAGTTGGTTATTAATGGTATCATGTCGTGCTTCTTAGGAGGTGTAATGTTACCCTGATTCAAATTTTGGAGAGTTTATCGCCGATACAGTGCCCACGATTTTATTCGGATCCACGTACTTTGGAGTGTACTTTGTAGATATCGTTGAGAATAATAATAAATAAGTGGATAGCAGTTGGTGGAAGAAGAAAGTTACGGAAGGCGCAGTGAGCGTGAGCCTGCAAAATTTTTCTTTGAATTCTTGTTAAACGAGAGTCGCGTCTGACGACCACCGACGATCGATTACGCAAGATGACCATTCTGTCGAAGAAGAAGACGAACGCCTCAAAAGATAGGCGAGAAGGAGGCAGCACTTCCGAAGTCGATGTTCATGGAGTGCAAAATGAGCATAGCTCTGGATCCATCACACTACCTAATAGCCCGTATCAGGTGAATGAATATCTCCTCATTGCAGCCATACTACTCGTGTAGTAGTTGCAAGAGCAAACCTTAAAACGACCTTTTGCGAACCGTGACAGGTACGTGCAGCGAACGGTTTCGCGGTCGATCTTCATGGGGTTCAAACCGATCACGGATCTGGTTCTATTGTTCTTACTGGAAACTCATATGAGGTAACAAATTCTTTCTTTTTCCTTATCTTCTTTTGCTTTCATTTTTTTTCTTTTTTGATTGACAAAAATTGATCAAAAAAAGAACAAGTAAATTACGATTTGATATGTACAATTTACTAGGTGTTTAAATAAATTCTTTCCAACTGACTTTGTAAGATCAGAATAGCCGTACAAATACAAAATATTTTCATGTTCTTTTGAGGTTTTGTAATGTTGATATACAGTACACTCTTGATAACTTTTTGTGCTCGGGGCAATAGGAGAGGGAATTTTTGGAAAACCAGAAGCTAACAAGTGCCTCCACTACAAAGGCTAATATATAATGCGGAACTGGAAAAATAATTAGCAGAATGACACAGGGACAAGAGACTTACTTCAATTGCTCAGTCCAATTGTCTCGTGCTACACGAGGTATGTTAAAACATCTGGATGTTTGAATAGATCATACATATGACAAGCAATGTGGTGGAAACATGTAAATAGTATTGATGAATCCTCTGCAGAAAATTAGCAAACAGAATGTTATCAGGAGTATACTGCATAAGTTTACAATATATCAATTCATTGATTTAAGACTTTTAAGTTTATAGTCTAGTAGTGTCTACAAACTACCAGAAGCTTGGTAAAAGGTCATCTATCATAATGGAGGATATTTTGATAATGAAATTTTTAATTCTCTTCAAGAAAACTTTGAATTTATAACAAATTTGGAAGGAACTTATTTTTGTACCTAATACTATAGTTAATAAGTATATATTGTTATGCATTAGTACATTTCAAATGTTCTTGTATTGAAGACGAGCGTTGATCGTCGTGAAGATAAACATTTTGAAGAAGCAAGTGGTCCAAGTCATGGCAAACGTCATAGACAGCGAGCAAGCCCCCATAGGTATGAGGTTTCCACTAAATAAACGTGATTAATGATAAATTGACATAAGACTGTACATATAATTTTATGATTTGTACAAGCACACATGAGATTCCAAGTATCCAAATATATTTTGCCAATTTACATGTTATTTTATATCATCATATGTATGTTTAATATACTGTAAATAAAAATTTTCATTTTTAAGTAGTTGTATTGGAAGGAATTCACGTTCTAAACGTGAAAGGGAAAGAGATAGAGGTCGGGAAAGAGACAGAGAGAGGGAAAGAGAACGAGAAAGACAAGCTACACCTCCAGCCGCATCTTGCAGTGGCTTACAAGGTTTTATATCCATAAAATTTTTTCTATTAAATTAAATAAATGTTTGAATAAAAAAGTTGATTATAGTTCTGGTAGGATGTTTTATAAATATTTAAAAATGGAGTAAGTGGTAAATTTATTTAGCTACAGATGCTGGTATAATAGCTAATAATCGAATGGCTATTGTTGGAGCTGCTGCAAATTTAGAACATGAATTAGCTAATGGTTATAATAGTGGGGATGAATATACTGGCAGAACTGGAAATAATCTTACCTTGGCTGAATGGCAAGAGGTTGGTGATATTTTACATTCAAATACTTCATTATTTAAATGTTTAATAATGAAACATGCGATATTTTTCGCTTTAGCGGGACAGGTGGTTTGAAAAACGAATGCGAAAAATGGGATTTATTGTCAAAAAAATGGGCGAAGATGGAGCATGTCTGTTCAGAGCTGTTGCAGATCAAGTTTATGGTGACCAAGAAATGCATGGTGTAGTAAGAAAGCATTGCATGGATTATATTGTGAGTTGTTGACATAAGGATAATACTATAACTTGTTAAGAATAAGATTGTTAATTGTACAATATATTTTTCTAGGCTTCCAATCAAGAATTTTTTTCTCATTTCGTAGCAGAAGATTTTAGCACATATGTAGATAGAAAACGACAAGAATATGTACATGGAAACCACATAGAAATGCAAGCAATGTCTGAAATGTATAATCGTAACATTCAATTATATTGCTACAGCACTGGTGTGTACCAATATATTCTTACTTAATTTTATCGTTTATAACAAATTTTCAACGACCAAAATGATTATAATTGTTATTTATAATTATGTGTAGAACCAATCAATATCTTCCATACAATGGTTGAAAGTGATAATGAACCGATTCGATTGTCTTATCAACGGGGTAGTCATTATAATAGCATAGTAGATCCATATAAAGCTACAATTGGTGTTGGACTTGGCCTACCATCCTATAATCCTGGTGCTGCGGATCGACAACTGATATCAGATGCAGTTCGTCAAAGCGAGGAACTACATATCGAACAGGTGCAGAAATTAAAGTTACATTGTCTTGCTTTGCTTGATTAGTTTTAATTAACGAGACAATTTTTTTTCTGTACACAGACGATGTTGGAAGATAAAATAAAAGCAACTGATTGGGAAGCAACGAACGAAGCCATAGAGGAACAAGTTGCCCGGGAAAGTTATTTGCAATGGTTAAGAGATAACGAGATGCGAAAAGCGGTAAGTGCTGTATGATTTTTAGTTGCATCGTATTAGTAATGCTAAAATACTGCCCTATCATTTTCGAATAAAGCGATCAGCTAGTAGTAGCAGTACAAGTACGGTGACCAGCGCACAACACAGTCACGCTCATTTTCATCCTCATGGTGGTCGTGGACAGCAACGTACTCATACTTCTTCTCCGACCACGACCCAAACTAGCCAAGATAATTTACGAAATTCTCCGAAGGTCCGTTTTACGCTGCTTACACGTTGATCGAGCAATACGAAAAGTTTATTTGTATGTTTTAATTTCAGGTGAACGATTCGGTAAGATACAGTAAAAGATCGCCACAACATCAGTCAACCCAAGGAGCTACCATATCTCACCTTACCTCCGATTTGGAATCTAAATTTTCTCAAGAGCCTATGCCCGGAAGTAGTAAACAAGAAGCCCACGCATCACCAGATATTTCGTTGTTTAATCGTCTTCCTCCCGAAGTATTTGGTAAGATAATAGTAATACATGCATTCGTGATATTTGTAAAATATAATTATTTCCAAAAAGATACATTTATAAAATGAATATTGACAGGTCTGACAGATTGGGAGGACAGTGACATACTTTCACAAGTTTTGGCGACGTCGCAGCAGGAATACTTGGATAGCCTGAAACAATCGCGGAATTCTGCCTCTTCCGGGAATGATGCTAACAATATACTAGATTCCAGTAACAGTTAATTTTTAAGATCTTTATCGATAAAGTTCAGAGGAATAATGAAGTAAAAGTATATGCATTTGTATGCAGTGTTTTTCATAGGATGTGATATATCCGAAAAATAAGATAGTTCTAAATCAAAAATGAAGCAATTCTTAGTGTTATCACATGATCATTAATCATCGCTGAAAGCCATTGATAATTTTGTTGAATGCATGCCTAATAAACTTAATTACTAGTAGCAAATCGTATCACGTCGACTTTTATTAGTATTCCATATATAAAATTAGACTTAAATTTTAGTATAAATGTCCAGAGGAAATGTCATTTTATGAATGCGTCATCATAAAATCATTCACAGAGTCATGTTTTATAATAACGTGAAACCGTAGAAATGAGTAATGTTTTTTGTTCGGGAAAGTAGATAACGCATGGAGCCGTTTAAGTTTATTAAGGATGCATCTGACGTCCGCCAATAGTAATAAGAAATGATCAGGTAAAAGCATCGAGAATTGTTTTATTTTTAGTTAAAAGTTTTTGGTTTGATAGATACAGTGCATCTTATGGGATACTCTGTACATAGTGCAGTATCATCTAATTCTGCATTATAATAGGGTATAAGGTGGTTTGCTTTTTTCCATGGAAGTAAATGTTCAGTGAACATTAAATCATCGTTCGATTCTTTTTTGGAATTCTCGATGTATACACGAATACTTTATAATAGTGTAGTTTCCGCTACGAAATAGCGAGCCTGTAAAACTTGTCGGAGGTTAAGGAGCACGAAATACGAGTGCCGAAATTTAGGAACATAGAAATTCGGTAATTTGAAAATGAAAATCTTTAAAAATAAAGAAATTTTATACTCCCCTTGCGAGCGCAGTTATCCGCCACTCTTTTGTGCAATATATAGAAACAAAACCCTAAAGCAGAATGCAGCATGCGATCCTGGGATTTTGGTCTTTTACTGCGCTCAATTGATAGGGGTTTCATTTATTTCGCTATATCGTAGCGAAAACTATGAATACATCGCTGTTACGTGCACTTTTTCGAACACTAGAGTAGCCATATTATTTTTGTCTGCAGTGTTTCACCTTGTCAGTGTCGAAATGTTTTGTAAGATCAATTTCAAAGTTACAAGAGAACATTCTTCTTTCAGTCATTATTCTATACTAAATTTCTTGCGTGTTTTTGGATGCCATGTTTACTGCCGATGTTTACGCAAACCATGTAAACAAATCGGCTCAACTACGTAATTATACCTTTTTCGTGGTACGATATGATACATCTTAAACGCTTTAGAAAAATCTTTATTGCGTTATTTGTAAGAAAAGACAAATAAAACTACTACAATGTAATTTAAACTTTGGACTTTTCCTTCCTTTGTGTACGTATTTTTATTAAACTGTTAGTTTACGCGTTGGAATGTAAAGTTAAGTGAATGTACGTATAGATTATTGGATAAGATAGTAATTTTAGAAATATTAGTTAGTATTAAAATAATTCTTTATAAATTGTGAACGAAAATGTTTTTGTAAACACTTTTTATGAATAATAAATCCCCAAATTCATGCACATCATATCCCTAAAAATGCTCATAGTCATAATTATCGTAATATTATAATATTTATTTATTTGTAATAAATAATTATTATATTATTTTCCATTTATTTATACACAATAACTTAGTACAGTGAAATATTGTTATTATACACAGGAAGGATGTAACGTTCAAAATCGAACTGTGTTGACGTACCATAATAAATCGATTATTTGTCGGTAGTCGATAATTGCACTTGTTGGTGAGAACTTGCAACGTACTTTGAGTTCAATATTTTATACGGAAATGTCAATGCATATAGATGATTATTCATTCGAAACATTATTAGGTCAAGGTACTTTTGGGTATGTATTGAAATTGATCATTATTTCTTCATTTTCTTATTATCTATTGTTCGTAGATCCGTTTATTTAGTGCGACGAAAGAAAGACTTGAAACCGTTCGTAATAAAAGAACAAATTTTAGACGCAGTAAATGCTTTACCTTTCAAGGTGAGAAAATCCAATAGAACTAAATAACGTCATTACACAGTCGGATATTATATTAATATTCATTATGTATATACGTAAGCATGCCAAATATGCGATTTCATGAAACTGTTTTACCTACCTGGAATTTAACGGTTACGATAATGTGATCTTGCGGTGCCCTTTACCGTACTATTCAAATAAAAAATTATCAATAAATTATAGTGAACAATTATCATATGTAGTTATTGAAAATAATGTTCTTTTATGTATAGAATATATTGGAAGAGGTACAATGCTTATATAGATTAAGACATCCAAATATAGTAGCTTATTATGGTGCTTGGGTAGAAAACAATCACAGTTACATTTTGATGGAGTACGCGACACGATGCACCTTAAAGGATTTATTAGAAAAACATCATTCACCTCTTAAAGAACAAGTGAGTTCAAACACCTATCTTTTCAACTCAGTATAAAAATTATGTCAGTTGTTCAACAATTAACCCATTAATACGTTTCCCGCCAAAATATAGCGTAGTTGTAAATGTTGTCGATCGGTAAATTCCAAATATTTAGCATTGATAACGTTACACATTTCTACAGGATGCGTTGTACCTATTTTCTCAAATCGTTCTTGGAGTTCATCATATTCATTTTAAAAAAATTCTTCACCGTGACTTAAAGCCAGAGAACATAATGTTGACCGGAAGTCGCGGCGATGTCGTTAAGATTGGAGACTTTGGAGTGTCAAAGAATTTTAAGGAGTATGATAATTAAATAAATTTAATATAAAATTACGTACTGAAGTAACATGCGTTACAGATTACGCAATCCATTGACCGTGTGCCGCGCTGGATCATTTAATTACATGGCCCCAGAGATGTTAAATGGAGAATCCTATGATTTCAAATGTGACATATGGAGTATGGGTATCATTCTTTACGAAATGGTCACCAAAAGACACCCCTTCCCTGCCACGGTAAATTTTCAATATTGGATTCAAGCATGTAGACCCTATTCTATGCAATTACTAATTTTTAAAAATATTTTTAGACTCTGGAAGAGATCACAAAAATGATATGCACCGCAGATCCGCAACCACTTCATAGAGGAGCATCAGAATCTATCGTGAATATAGTATCGAAAATGTTGAGGAAACAGCCGCTTCATCGCCCAAAAACGGACCAATTGGTCCTCTGTCCTTATCTGGTACCTTTCATCGTCCGAATATATTTGAATCTCGGTCGAATACCGAACACTGCGAAGCAGAATATTATGAATTTTGGTCCAGAAATGTTTCTGAAATTTTTAAGACCGCAAACAATTCGGCTCGATATTTGAATGGGAAATGCTACGGTTCGATTATTGTCATTCTGTTTAAAACAAAACTGAACTGTTGATATAATTACTATATTGTATGTAGCTGTTTATTGTTACTTGTATGGAATTGTCCAATGAACGGTTATCGAACTCAACAACTATGCGCATACTAGGATCAAAAGCGTAACGACAGGAAGCGAAGACCGGAACTGCGGAATGTTCGTTTTATTTCATCACGTGCATACCTCTTGAAAACCGTTTGATTCGCATTTAGTTAGAAGGATATCAACCTTCCGTCTGTATTAAACTTCCAATAATCGCGTAACGAACGTCTGAGAATGGAGAAGTTCTTTCTTTAAAGTTGTATCTATGTGATTCTAAATTTTACTTAAATATCCTATTGAATTACTATGATAAATAGTTGTGATAATCAAATAGTTGTGCTGTATTATATAAAGTTTCTGCTTTAACTATGTGGTTAATCTCGTTTATCTGTTGCTGTTTATATTCGTCATCGTACAGTACCTCGTGGTACCCTGTGTATCCGATACTTGGAGAGCAAATAGACCTAGTGGGTACACATAATGAAAGTTTCAATCACAACTGGTCTAAGAGTAACGAAAATGACGAAGTTAAGGATGTACTAGACAACAGTGATGCATTCAATGCAACGCAAATACCGTTTAACTCCATTGATCGTGATCGTGAACCCTTGGACGAAGTTGAACGCATCGACCCCAGAAACTGGCCTATCAGACCGGATATCTTCTACACCCGAACTGCTGTTCCCCCTACCACAGAAGTGTCATTACCAAGAAATCCATTTCCATCCTTGTCAGCACAAAGAAACTCATCGACACAAAGGTATTTTTTAACTAATAAGTTTGTTCACGTGTTAAATTAGATTTGAAATAAAATTGTTATACTTTATATATTACTATTAGGTATCCACCTATTACTGCACCACCTCCTACAGCCTCAGTAGATGAAGTCTTTTGCGACTTTGGATCATTCCCGGCACAAACGTTTTGCGAATGGCAGAATGGAGATGGTCTGTTAGACTGGATAGCTGGTACTGGTATGGGTACCAATTGGATGGGAGGTCCTTCAAGTGATTATACAACTGGAACAATGGAAGGAGGGTATGTCCATCTGATTTGATCAAGTAAAATGTATAAGTTCGAAATTCATTGGTAATAATTTCTGAATTACTTATCGAATTAGATATGCCTTTCTGGAAACATCACAATTGCCATTGAGAGAAAGTAAAACGAAAACACTAGGAAGTTTATTACACAGTCCTCAATTAGGGAGCACAGGTGTGGTTGGAACTTGTATCATGTTCAAGTATTCCATGGATGGTCTCAGCAGTGCCGGTCTTCGAGTTTTACTACACATTGGCGTGGACCAATATTCTATTAAGAAGGAACAAACTGAGGAAATGACACCTGAGAATGTAACGATACCATCTTGCAAACCAATCGACGTATTCGATGAGCGTGTCATATGGAATGCTCAGTATTACAATCTCGGTGTTTGGCAACAGACACAAATACTGTACACCTTCCCTGAAATACATTCGGTAATTGAGTCATTTTAACTTCTAGTCAATGTTCGAATGAACAATATAAGAAACGTATTGAAATAAGATATTTGTCGCTAGTTAATCATCGAGGGAATTCCCGTAGATCCTACTGATCCAGCGCGATTATACAGGGGGTATATAGCTGTGGATGATATAGATTTACAACCTGGCACTTCGTGCGTAGGTTTTTGCAATTTCGCTGGCGGCTTTTGTGATTGGGCCAACGATGCAGACGATGACTTCGACTGGACAATTGTAACTGAAGCATTGAACCTTCTATTGTTATATAAACACGTACCAATTCTTATATAAATGAATCTTGCAGAGTCGAGGAAGTGGGAATCCTACAACAGGTCCAGCAATGGATAGTTCGACAGATCGATTATTGGCTGGAGGATACGCGTACATAGATTCTTCGTTCCCTCGTAGGCCCGGTGATAGAGCTAGACTTATTAGCACGAGTTTTCCAGCACCAAGTGCCGACACACCTATGTGTATGCATTTCTGGTTCCACATGTTCGGCTCTGGCATCGGTACTCTCAAACTTTTTCTACGTCATTTTCGTAGTTCTGATACGCCACTACGAGAAATTTGGAGTCTGAATGGAAATTCTGGGAACACGTGGTTCGTTGCTCAAATTACGATCGGCTCTCTCGACGATTTTCAGCTTGTGTTTGAAGCAACTGTAGGAAATACTGGAATGGGAGACATTGCCATTGATGATATCTCCTTCACACAAGGCTCTTGTCCCGGTAAAAATTTGAGAAACAAAGATAATAGGTTTAACTTGGCAGTGCTTGCTTGATTATACATCTTTACAGTTGCACCCCAGGTTGCTGCACCTACTCCACGAGACTGCACTTTCGAGGTGGACGAGTGTGACTGGATCAATTCTCGAGATCCTGATCGAGTTGAATGGGAGAGGGTGTCCACCCAAGCACTGAGTCTGAGAAATCAACGAAAACCGTACAGCAATGGATACACGATTAACCGAAGAAATGAATATTTTCTTAATCTTGGTCGACCAAGAGGAGGATCACGTTCCTCCGGAGGTGGAACAGCTCAGCTGGTCAGTCGAGAAATGAAAGGCACTGACGAACCTCTTTGTATTACTTTCTGGTACTATATGTTCGAATCTTTCATCGACTCTACTGGGCCAAGTTTAGGTTCGTATTTTACACATCCTTTTGTCTATTTTAATTTACCTATAATAGTTTTATAAATTCAAAGGTGTACTTCGTTTATCTATACAAACAACTGGAGAATCTTCTATGGAAACTAGACCAATCTGGCAGCTGTACAATAATCAGGGCCCTACTTGGAATTATGGACAAATCAGTTTAAATGAGAGGAAAGACTTTAACGTAGTTTTTGAAGGTACTTGGGGTCCTAATCGTGCTAGCGGCAGTATTGGCATAGATGATATTTCTTTCTATACCGGCAACTGTTCTGGTAACCTTCGATATATTTTTTCAAAATACGACTGTTGATAAACCTTATATAAACTGATGGTGATCTTAATAATAATGTTTAGTGAAACCACTTAGTGCATCTGTGAGAGCGGAAGATTGCAGTTTCGAGAAAGGATTATGTGGTTGGGAAAACATGACATCTTCTGAAAATGAGCGCACTGTTACTTGGCAACGAGCATTTCTTGCTCACCGTCCAGCTCAGTTACTAGACAAAACTTTTGGAGCAACTGGAGACTTTGTTTTTTTCGATATTTTTACCACGAACAAGCAATCGACAGATGTACAATTACGTTCACCTGTAATACAAACGTCACCCGATGAAGAATCCATTTGCTTCACTTTTTGGTTCGCTGCCTTTGGAGTCGAGGAGTCCACGACTTTGCAAATTATTAAAATGAATGCAGATGAAGATTTGAACGCAGAAAGTGATGAAAATAATAATGGACAACAACCTGTAAGATTAGGGAGAAATAATTACATATAGACCAATGAATTTGATATTTTACATACAATTAAAAATTCGGTGTTTTAGTTATGGTCATTAACAGCAAAAGGATTTAATAATCCACGACCTGTATGGACTGCTGCACAAGTTACCATAGACGCTCGTGTACCTTACCGATTAATTTTAAGAGGAATTGCTAGTAATGGAGGTTTTGCTATAGATGATATCAAATTTCAACCTCAAAGTTGTGCAAGTAAGAGATCTTTCGTAAAAAAATAAAACAAAAACATTAATCATATATGTTCTTTTCTTTAACTTTGTAGTCCGACCAGCTAGTGCTCTACCTGTCAATGTTAACAATGGAAACTAAGGCAATGAAATTTGTACTTATTTGAATTAAATTTCGAGATGAATTTATTTTCTACTTAAAATTTAAATAAGGTAAGCTTCTATTCCTAATAAATGAAAATATTATTAAGAAACATAAAGAAAAAGGAATTGTTTATTAAAAAATGTTTGTATATTAAAAAGTATTTATTAAATTTCACTTTGTTTTTTTAGAAATTGTCTCTTAATTTCAAAAGTAACAATACCAAGTGCAACTCCTGCATTTAAACTATCAACTCCTTTCATAAGAGGTATATTGATTCGAATACCCTTTCTTTCATGTAAAAATTTGCACGAATCAATATGCAAACCTTCAGTTTCTCCACTTAAAATGATGACAGTTTCTTTTTTTGTATAATCTAAAGAGTAGTATGGTACAATAGGTATGTTTAACATGAACTGTTTCATCGTTTTTTTATTCGTTGGTATTATTAATTTTGATTCTTCATTTGTTTCTTCATCGTCAGCTAATTTCTTTTTCAAAATATCTGGGTCAATGTCAAACACACATGCAGTTGATTCAAGCATATTAGGTGTGTAGTGAGATAAATATTCATCGCCAAAGTTGCTATCTGCCACAATTATATTGCAATCTTCACTAATTAATGATGGAACCTCATCCCATATTGGAAATGCATGAATAGGTATACGGAAATGAGATCCAGCTGCGCTTCTAAGAACTTTTGGATCCCACAAATCTACACAACCTATATATAAAGGAATTCATTTTTATATTAAAATATAGTCCATCTATTTGAAGGATATGGATCATTTACTGAACATATTCATACAATTCATTGTTTAAAAGATTTACATACCTTTCATTAGTATTAACTTTTCGCAACCTACACCTGCAGCAGCTCTCAGGATGGATCCCAAATTTCCTGGTTCCCTTATATTGTCACAAATTATAGTAAGTGGTATTGCATGGTCATCAGAAGGATTATTACTTACATCAGGAGTGTTAAAAATTGCTGTATAATAAAAGTTTCAATAATGAGATATCAATATTTAAAATATTAAAATTATGTTTACTACCTAATAATCCAGGGCAAGTAGTTAAGGCAGACCATAGTTGAAGTGTATTATATGGAACTTTATATAATGTGACTTCATCAGGAAGTTTTAATGATTTTACTTCAGAGAAATCATTAAAAAATACTACTTTTGGGATCAAACCAGCTTTGAGAGCATCTTTAATTAATCTATGTCCTTCTAAGACCACTTCACTGTTTTTCTCTCTCCTTTTTCGAGATTTTATTTGGCTCAATAAAGTCCTAAAATAAAAAAGAAAATTAGAAAGTGGTTCTTTTCAACTTGCTGTATAACATGTCAATCTTATTTAATAATTTAATGTACAAGTGAAGAACCTACGTTGCGATTTTGTCATTTTCTCTCAACTTTGTAAATATTGTTTTTTGTTTGGTTTCTGAAGACTCTTCAGAAGACTTTTCAGTTTTCACTGAAGATTTCTTTCTCATTTGTCTCCTTCTTGGCTCACGTATAGGTTTTTCTTTAGTTGTGTTCTCAGTTTCATAAAGTTCATCTTCGTTAACAATTGCAACTGGTCTTCGACTAGTCCATCTACAGTACGGTCGTGTTATATTTACACTAATTAACTGACAAGTATTTACATGATACAATGGTCGAATAGCGTTCCGCACGATGTTAAGAAACACCATTCTAACCAAGTTTTAACAACAATGTAATTTGATTAATCGTGGTTACCAGTGCGTGCCACTGATAGTGGCGATACGTATATGTAGTCGCAGCTGATAATAAACGCAGGCGCCACCTGATGTGTACAAATTATAGTTCCTGATGATGCCGCAGGAGGTCTTCTTCTAATAAATTTGTGAATTTAAATTGTGTGTTGCATAGCAAGTGTATTGAACTCTAAACTTTTATAAACTCATGTATTTCACCGAATTGATTTCATTTCTTAGGTTCGTTATATTGCTATACTGTATCTTCCACGCATTATATCTCTATACGTTATATCGTCGCGGAAAATTTTGGAATTTCTAAATTTGAAAATTTGAAAGTTTAAACTTAAAGTCGTTAGTGTTTTGTTCGGCACTAAAAGCGGTATAGTATAGTTTGGTACTACGTAGTTGACTGAAAGGAATGTAAGTCTCTTTTCTTCTTTATTCAATAATTTCATAATTTAATGATACACTAGGGTATGTTTGGTATAATAAATTAATGATTCAAGTTGCAATAGCTAATATCGTCATAGTTATATTTCAAACATAAAAAAGAAGTATGGAGCAAAATGAACAATTATGGAATAGGAAATTTTAAGCATATAATTTTCCCTAATCATTAATTGAGATTTCGAAGACACCTGGGTCGAAGTATCAAATAGATAATTCTGATTAAACGTAATACACGGTTCTTGTTTATTTGTAATAGAATGAAAAAGGAAGGCTTGATACCTTGATCCGTGTGTCTTTTAACGCTTTAAATTAATTTACCTCAGTTTACATAAATCCTCTATTTCTAACATCATTCAGAATATACAGAGTAGTTGGTAATTGGTGCTGCAGCCAGAAAGGGGATAATCCTACATGAAAAAACAAACCGAAAATGTAGAATAAAATATCATCTACATTTTTTATTTATTTTTTTATGCAGAATTCCGGATGTATCGCCATTTACCGACCACTCTGTGGTTACTCGTGTAACAGTTCCACATGTATACATCTTATATGTGTGTGTATACGTTTGAATAACAGAGATTTCAAAGAGATTTTAACCAGTCTCTAGTATTGGATATCAGGCACTGATTCCATGTTTAAAGAATCCTGGCTAAAAATATCCATTTTTTTCTTTTCTTTTTGAAACTTAATACGATGAAAATAGCAATAGTTGCAGGTGCATAACAAATGTATATTGTATGTATATATATATATTTGTGTACTTCGATATGCATGTATATACATACATGTATGTACATATGTATGTGTGTGTGTCAGTGATTGTATGTTACGTGCGCGTGTATACTTGTTTCTCTGTGTTAATGTATGTATGTAGTATACGCGCATGTCATATTAAAATGGATGTATACAAGTATAAAGTATTTATAATCAGACGTTAGAATTGCAATCCATATCAAACTGCACTATATAATTGTTCAGAAGTTTTCGTTTTTGTACGCATCATAAGAGCTGAAAGTGATTAATTCTCAGCATATGAGATATGGATTAAGCCACGTAAATATCTGTCTTTAACCTATTTAGTTTTTTATACGATTACAAGAAACGTTTATATTTATTGTCTTTACATGATTTTGATCTTCGTGCACTTATCGTTGGCACACATAACTTTATAATATAAGTAAACAATCGAGAAAGAATTCGCGAATAATTTTCGATTAAGCTTTGGCGGTATTATAACGTAATTAATCATAAAATATCACAATATATCATAAAATATCGTAAAATGTCATAAAATATCACAATTCAGAATTTTAAAGTAACTACTTTTCAAATTTGTCTGTCACAGAAAAAGAATGCTTGACAGAAGAAGAATAGAATATTCAAATTTGGCGGGTAAATCGATCGAGTGCTCAAAAATCAAAGATTATGTCGTTTGTACGCATAATCAATACACATGAAGATCGAGTGTGTCGGAACGAGTTATACCTCAAAAATTTAGGAGCTTTACGCGTAAGTTCACTTTATTTTGATACTAATACACTCGCCTTATCTTGAAATTACTTATACATGCTACGAAACTTGAAACTGTAATTCGCATTGATTATACGTCCAGACTACAAGAATATCTCTTAAGAATAATTATTGTCTTCGGTACAATTCCGTTGTTATGTATTATAGTTTCTTAATTTAATTATGTATACATATACATATATATACTGTCAAAATCTTCAAAATATTAGTCTTTCTATTTTATTGTCCAAGTTCAAACAGAGCGGAGAAAACCAGAGCAACGTGACGCGTCAATCTCATTCTTCAATATCGACCCCGATAGTCGAAATCAAATCGTTCCATTTTCAAAAGGAAAGGCGCGCGATGGAATAGGAACATTACCAGTAGTGTAAGTATTGAAACATTTGCGTTTTAACGGACATTGATATAAGATTGTTATGATTGCGATTTGAAGCATAAAGTAAATTTCTGTATTTGCTATAGATGGACATTTGGGGTTTTGGAAATCTGGAGGCATCAGACATTTGGAAATTCAGGAATTTGGCAACAAGGAAATTTGAAGATTGAAGAATATGGATATTTGAAAATTTCACTATTCATAAAGCTCGAATCTGACGGTCTGTTGTAATTCTTTTGCACAAAATGGCACCCATAATTCCGTTTTAAAAAATCGTTAAGTATCGTTGAATAATTACTGTAATAATTATTTACCTACTTTCATAAACCAGACCGTTCCTTTGCCCCCTTTTCAAATTGTAATTATTTCACGAAATGAAACATGTCGTAACTTCTTTTCTTTTTTAGGAACACCGTATATGAAGATTGCACAGAATATTCAATAGAAATTCAACGTTTGATCTGGTTGACTCGTGTTTTTTCCGCCCAGTGATGGTTGCGATTATATCACCGCCGTGGATATTTCCGGAAATAGTATTAAATTTATACATCTGAGAGATTCTAGATAGGCGGTCAACGTCGCTCACGCAATTAAATCTGTGCGATTATTAAACGAATTAAGAAAATATACATTTATAGTATTCCTTCGTTTTAAGCCGTTTTATGCCACGACTTATCACGATCCGTTCCGTTATTGACTTCTCATTGTTTTTTGGGCACAGGTAACGTTAGACTCTAACTGTTAGAGGAATCGAGATAACAAAAGGATCGAGGCCTCCATGATACGAGTCGAAGATAACCGAAAGGCTCGGAGCAACCGCAGAGGACAACGAAGTGGCAACGAAATCATTGAAATCCATCCGGGGATGGTAGGTTTACGATACTCATCGCTACAAACGCAAGAAGCTTGATTCATGCGAGTTTCAAGATGTTAAAGATTTCGAAAGAGAAGCAAATATGAATCTTTTTGCGTCCAGTTGCGAGCCAATGTACCAGGGAAGAACCGATACATCGACCTTTTCTTAGCCTTTTCCTAATCAACCAGATATCGGCCAGTTCGTTGAGATATTAATGCAACATGAACTCTTGGGACTGAGGTTCGTTTCCCTGAAAAAAAAGTTACAGTAATTGTTTACAAAGATGCACACTGTATGATAGTAAAACATGCCATACTGAAATTAAGTATACTTTGGTGTTTTATAGTAGTCATATTCAGGAATAACATTAGGTGTGTCTTTTTGAGGATAATGGGCACATTATTATGTCGAATGTGAAGGTTCGGTTATTGTCCGTTACTTACCAACCAAGCTGGTCCAATGTTGGGCACATTCGACGTGTATCGTGCCTGACCCATGTCGTAATTAATTTCCGTTGGATTTCGTCCTGTCGGTTTCACGAATTGCTTTCGAGAATGTTGCATATGTAATAATTGATCGTTGCCCCTAACGTCCTTAAAGATGGATGGTTTATCCGTCAATTTATTCGCCTGATATTGCTCCTAAAATTATTCATTCTCGTGTCCAATATATAGCGTAACCAATTATAGGATTCAATGAAAAACGATTATTTGTTACAATATTATAAATTTTAAAGTTTGTTGATAAAAAAGTAAAAGTCAATGTAGATGTGGTAGGTGCCCTCTCTTTATCAAGTACTTCGATATTAGATGTTATTTAAAAAATATAATGTACAATAACATGAAAATATTTTTTTACCTGTAGTTCGCGGGCCCGTTCAGCTCGAAGCAGATCCTTGAGACGTTGAAAACTGCCAGCCTGAGGAACCTGAGACAAAGAAGGAGAACCACCACCCACTGCACGGAAGCTGGTGACGCGTCGCCTCGACGATGGTGGATAGGAATTAACCGTGCCGTATAAATGAGGAATTTTATCGTATGGCCGCAAAGTGTGTCGCATCCCGTTTCTTAATCTACTTCCTGGTGGTGCTTTGTGCACCATTCTTCCGTAAATAGGAGCGCTACCCCCAGCACGATTTCGAGGCCTCCCAGTGAATCTTCCTATATAATTGCCAGGTAATATAAATAGTATTTTTTTTGTTTAAATTATTCAAATATTGGATGGATATTCACAGCTTTAATTCTTAAATATTCTATAATTCATGTAAAAAAAAAGCTATATCTGTGAATATTTAAACAGAATTTTATATTTTATCCAATAATTCACCATCCTATACAAAGTTTGACTCAAAGAGCCGTCTCTAATAGCTTTAATGTATACATAGAAACCAATAATCAGATTATTCTGCTGGTACCTCTTTGTTAGTTTGGCGTGCAATCTAAAGGCGAAACTAAATCTTGATCAAACAACAAGGTGAGGTATATGACGCTATGTACAAATTCTATATCAAGCAGTGAGGTCGTATAATAACAAGAAATTAACATGTTAAATCAAAGACGCTTTTCTCAACGAATAATAATATCTTTCTTACTCTATGTTACGGTGATAGATATTGTATAATGTGAAACATGTTTGTTTTCATTACTTTGGTATCAATTAAAAAAGACTTGATTTTCAAACGATTTGTTAAACTCCCATTAATAACTGTTTATATTTATTCAACAGAGAATCAAATAGGTGATGAAGTATTTTACCTCGATAACTAAGAGTAGGATTGGTACGATCGGAGTAAGACTTCCACATGTTGTAAGCAAACGGATCAGGATAAAGAGAGTAACCAGGGGTGGTCTCAGCAGCCCTGCTCTGTCGTTTGGTGTACCTCCACATCGCCCTCAGTTCCTCGCATGTTGGTTCGGTCAGGTCAACGCGCTTCTCGGTAATGTCGCCGGAGTTCCCTGATTGCGCTGAGATCGGATCGATGTATCGTATACCGAACACGAATGGGCTGTTCGAATACGCTAACACGAAAACGGTCCATATAGTTACAGTACGCATTTTCTGGAAAAAGGAAACGAATACACAGATATTAGTTATCCTAGCATTTATTATAGTCTTATATTGTTAGTCTCAATTCTGTCTCCGTAGCTATTGAAAGCTTTCTTAAACCTAATACATTTTAGTGTTAAAGTGCGATTATTATTATTAGTACTATCAGTTGCAATTGAAATTATTTACAATATCTTATTATTTAAAAAAGTAAACAATCGAACGATATTGTTTTAGTCATTTGCACAACTGTTGATTGAAATCAAATCTCAAATATTACGAAGCAATCAATGATGTGAGTCTTCCTCGCATATTCAATTAACGAGTTAATGCAGAGGGTATACCATAGCTAATTGAAATTCCACGGCACGAATATCGAAGATGATTAAATTTTATGTTCTGTAAATCATAAAAAGGAAATGAGAATTGGCCATTTATTATCTGCTAAGTAAAGAAAGCCCGGTAATGAAGTTATTAACATTTCCGAGATCAATTTACTGAATGGTATGAAAGGCTATTGCTGTTTTCAAATATTAATGACATAAATTGCTGAAAGCAGCTTTTGTATTGAAAGAATTTTTGCGGTCAATGCATGAAAAGACAGACAGTTTATTTCGCTTTTGCGATTTTGGCGGTAGAGTGTCCATGCTATCGCTAAAGCCTGGAATACAGGAGTTGATCGACTCCCCGAAGGCACGTCCAACAGCCTTTGGGGAATTGAAGAATTTTCTCGTCAACAAGTTATCCAAATTTCTTGAACAGTAGTAGTTCGTGTGCGTCAGTAAATATGCTGGACAATGTAGAGTTTCCAACTTCAATTCCTGCAGCTTTGTCATTGTAATTTGTGCGGTATGTGACAAAGCGTTGTTTCGTAACAGTATTGAACCAATTTTTGGTTCTTTTTTAATCAATTACTTATTGTAATTTTGGTAGCTGGTCATTCACCAAACAATGTCGACTTTACCGGCCATCTCCGACACTGTTACCGCAGAATTCACGTTCAGAAACCACACGAATGTTCGGTTTTTCATAGACCCATAAAATGGGTCAACCGATAAAACCAATAAAGAAAAACCAATAATATTGTGACAAACAAGTATGGAAGATAAAGGGCGAAGGTGTATCCCTCAAACTAACTTGATCCAATACTGAAATTTAATGCCAAATGAAAAGTAATAGATGTAGGATATCCTTTTGTTGAAATCTGTTTCTATATTTGTCAAGTTTCGCACTTAACAACCTAATAATGTAACTTGTTATAGAAAATAACAACAGGTGGTAATCACTCCTTAAATAAGTTGCAATTTAAACGTAGTAATCGATAGTTAGTGAAAGACAATTTGTCTTAACAAGATAAAACGTTCCAACTACACCATTGATACATCCCATATGTATAAACACAGTATTGGTCATATGAAGATAATGTTTGAATTGCAATTTTGAAAAATTGATAGTTCTCAATTTAGAAATCTTGTATCCTACATCCTTGCTTTATAGTTTGAATCATTTTATACGTTGGGAGAAGCGAGAAGACCCATTCTGGTTATTACGTAGTTACATCAATGACTTACACATAATGTTGTTTTGCAAATTGTTTTGTTAATAATCAATTAAATTTTTTTTTTTATTCCAAAAGAAGTGACCCATTATTAGTCACGTTTTTATAATGTATTTATACGCTAAATTATCGTCGAACACAATGAGCATCTGAAGCCCGTTCTTAGAAGAAAATTGTATACAAAGTGATCGGTAACTGGCGGAACAACCTAAAAAGGAGTACTTCTACATAAAGAAATAAGTCGAAAATGTAGAATATTATTATTACAGAAATTACTGAAAGTGTTATCCGTTCCATTACACATTTTGTATTGCACAATTCATTCATAATACATTCTGTATCATAGAGCACAATTCTGTACTTATGAGTAGGCAACATTTTCAACAATTTCTGTAATAATAAAATTTATCCTAAGTTAGTATGCTGTTTTATAATGTAATGTAAATACTAGATAATTTCTCCAAAACAAAACCTCGTACGAAAAAATTTGATTCTATATTTTAGATTTATGTTTTTATTATAATTATCCGCTTTCTAATTGTACCATTTGTTACTGACCACTCCGTATATCACACACGTTATAAAGGAGGCATTGTTCCTTAATTCTCAACCAGTCAATCGTATACGAAAAAGTTATTTGGCATAACTTCGAAGTTTGAAGATGAAATTATCGATCATTGTTTAAATATTTCTGCGAAAATTTCTCGAAAGGAAATTTTCACCAAAACTTTCTCAGCGTTTAGTTCGCTAAGTATTTAAACTGTATTAAAGTCCGAATTTAATATCATCTAGTGGTAGGGTGTTAATTGCGATCTATTAAGCGCATGGTTTAATATAGGTAGTACTTTACAATTGAACTGTAATATATTTTGCACTTAATGCATGAATGGCCGACCACCGCGGCAACTACAATTTAAATTTAATTTTACTGCAATGGCGTAAATAGGATTTTCGGCTGGAGTAGGGTGGGTTCTTTAACTTTATTAATTTCTAAAAGCGTCACACCATTGTATAAAATTAGGTTTAGTAAGTTCGAAATTTGTGAAGTTAGAAATTTAGAATTTGGAAATTTGTTGAATTGAGGATTTGGAGATTTGAAAATTTAGGAATTGTGAATTGTAAAAATCTCTGAATTTTTAACATGAGGTATATTAAATATTCGATTCCTTACACAACTTGAGAAGGGTCAGTCCATATTTTTGTGATGTCAGGCCCATACTTTACATTTTCAATTTCCAAATTTGACAGTATCAGTTTCCGAACAAAATTATTTTGTGCTTACATTTAAAAAAATGTAGAAAATACAAATAATGAGTATAAAATTGAATTTAGATCTCCGTTCACTATTGAAAGACTGAGTAATTTGACAGGACCGGGTTACGATTGACAGTCCGTCAATTTTAAGATTAACACAGTTCACGTAACATATCAATTTCTCCGCTATTTCGAGAAGATACGTATTATAATTTTAAAGAATTATTTTCGGGATCGATTATTATGTTCGAACTAAATCAATGTCCTAAAGGTCATGCACTTGCAAGGATACTTGAACCACTAAACAATTTCAATCAACTGGCCATGCAATTAACACTTTGACTGTTGTGTCAGACGTATATTTGTGACGCTTAAGTTTCCATACGAATGACCTATATTATAATTTGCTCACTTACCTAATTGTGAATACTCGTCTAAACTACTCGAAACTAATAAATATAAGTAAATATTCGATATTTCTTAAAAATAAGAAATGCTACTGAATCAAATTTTGAACTGCTTCGATATGGCAATCAACATGTTAATGGAAAAACAATTTTCAGGTGACCGAGGAGAAACTGGGACGAGTATACCTGTAACAGGTGAACCTGTTAAAGTGCGGTGGCAAGTATTTGGAGGTCGACCAGCGATCGGAAGAAAATCCTTTCCACGACGAACTTCAATAAATCAAGGGAAACAGCGATCGAGCAAGGAACGAGACTCGCATGAATGGAGTTAGCGGACACACGAGGGTGGAAAGGAGGTAGAGACCGAGGGAATGAGTGAAACAGAGAGGGTAGCAAAGAAGAGGAAGGAGGTCAAGAGTGGAACGAAGAGAAACTGGTGAATGAACGAGGAGTCGGATTCACTAACCTGCTAGTCCACGCAGTCCGGAAACCGAGGAGCAACTGAGAGAGGTGGTATCATCGGGCCGTCTATTCGCCTTCCTTTCTGCCCCCGCTTCAAGCACAACCCCTGTTCACTCCAACCCCTCTCTACACCCTGTCGAGCTCCCACCTCTTTTCCCTTTCCTTCTTTTCTCTCCACTCTATAGGGAGCTTTTCCTCAGGACGATGGACATTGGCGTACCTAGGATTTTTGTGTGGGCTGGGCCAGGTACCCTAACTTCGCCGATCATGTTAACGCCCCACGTTAAGGATGATCTAATGATTTTTCAAAATTTCGAAATCTCAACATTATGAAATTAGAGAATTTGGATATTTTGCAGTTTAGGAATTTGAAAATTTATGTGCTGTGGAAATTTGGAACTTGAATATTTGAAAACTTAGGGATATAGGAACATAGATATTTGGAAATGTGGGTATTGGGAATTTGGAAACTTGGTACTGTGGTTATCTGGAAATTTAGGAATTTGGGGCACCAGAAATTTGGGATTTGAAGATTTAAACATTTGGAGATGTGAGAACTTAGAAATTTGAAAACATAGGCATTCAGAATTTGTAACTTTGGCGTGGAGAAGTTTAGAAATTTTAAAATTTAATAATGCGGGTAACCAGAAATTTGAAATTTTTTAGATTAGGAATTCAGCTCAAGCTTATGGAAGTTATGGACTTTATAGATTTAGAGATTTGGAAGTTTGAAAATGAGGAAATTAAAAGTTTACAAATCTAAGACTTGGAAATTTAGAATCTGGAAATTTGAAAATTTGTAACATTGAAGATTTCTAAATTTCTAATATAAAATATATGACTTACGTTACGCATTTTGTACCTCGGCTTACGCAGTAGGGACCAATGCGTATACAGTAGTCTAATATCACTCTGATATCTACGTCCTTATTACGTCAATGTCTATAAGCTTTTCTCAGAAGTTCGATTTTAAACTTATGTAAAATCTATGTCCTAATCTGCATACTATTGTTATATCTTCGGATCTATTGTTGCATATTCCGGTATCTTTCGTTGTGTAACTCTGGTATATTTAAAGTTATCAAATATAGAATAAGGAATTTCTGTAATTTATTCCAAATTTGTTATCGAACATTGACATCATTCGTTGTTATAAGTCGATAACATTTTTCGCAATACTCTTTGAATTTTATAGGAGAATCGAATATACGTTTGAATAAAAAATGAACGTACAATTACATTTAAGTAAGATGTAAATTCACTGAACGAAGCGTGAGTGATGAGAAAATGAAATTTTACAGAAATTACGTTGCTCGCAATTTTTGCTCTTGCGAAGTCGGGTATGGTAGATCGTGAACAAGCTTGCGGCCAAGTTCCGGTCCGCCTGCGCAACAAGTTTCTCCCTGGGACTTAAAATCGTTGTAGCCCTCATCCTCGATCTAATGTCAAAAACAGTTGCGCCATTGAAGAACCTGCATCGTCACAAATCAATGTCATAAATATTGCTGTCTTATAGAATCAAACTAAATGCAAAGATGTACGCACAAAATATTATGCATCCTTTGTTACAATATCATTTAATGAAAAAACGAACATAGGCTAAAAAAGATATTATACATTTTATCAGGACGATGTATGTACTTTTTAAATTCAATCATATCAATTAAAAAATTGTAATCTAAAGTTTAGGCTTCTATTTATACCAGGGTTGTACATTGTAATGGTTGCAAATGTCATGAAAAGTGGAGGGAGTGATGTTTCTTTAAAATTAAAATGTAATATGAATAAATATTAAAATGTAAATTTATTTTGATATAAATTTACATTTTAATTAGTATAAGTTAAGATAATGTAAATGTAAAATAATTGATAATCTGTTAATTTCGGATATGCGTTGGAAACTTCGATGGCCTGACCACGTTCAGGACCAATCTACTTGTCTCCCCTTTTCACTTGGATTGTAGTTCAGCGGACGGTATAAAATTTCTATTGAATACTTTCGTCACACTCCGTGTAACGTACATAATACGTTTTCATTAGTTTCGTGATATTGTGCCTGGGGTAGATGCGAAATTCCACGAAACGAAGCAAAAGCTGAAATAATCGATGTATATAATGCGTCTTCTATCACACTGCGATATTATCAATGTCAGCCCGATAAAGCATTAGATGTGTAAAAATCGAACAATTGAATAATCTAAATTACCGCACAGTGCGGCTGCTGAATGACCGAAAGTGGGGGTAACTCATCTCTTCTAACCACCCACGCAATCAATAGCAGCCTTGCTGCTTCTACTGAATGGACTCTGCCCTCCACGGCCTCCTCTGCTCTTCGTCTGCTCCGAGCCGGCTTCTATTCGTTCTCACCCTCACTCTATCGATTACTACGCCCTTGCCGTGTGATCATGCGGGGGGCCGCTCTATCGACCCATCCACCTGTATTACAGTTCATTCATAAATCTTAGCTGCTTTTCACTTCAGGATCGCGGCTGCTTTTTTCTCTCGATTAGACTCCTGAAATACTCTGATTGTATTTACTGTAATTGTTATCGGTAAATTCGTGTTTGTTGTACGTTTAACGAGAGTAAATGTTTCAATTAATAATTGAATGAAACACGTGCACGAGTCGACGAGCATGGCGGGTTGCTTCATGCTTCAGAGTTTATGGTGCTAATGTTATGTATTTAAATATGCGTAAATTTAATCGAGGATTAGGTTTCTCAGGATAAAAATCAGCTATTAGCAGTGAAAATCGTGATGTATATTCTTTGTATTAGAAGTTCCAAAATTGTCAATGTTACATATTTCTAATTTTCTCAAATGTTCAATTCCCAAAATTCTTATATTTCCAAATTTTTAATAACATTTTCAAATACTCAATTGTATAATATTTTGATTTTGAAGTACCCAAATTTGAAAACCTCCAAAAGCCACTTAGTCACTCCTGGTGTGGAGTGCATTGACTCTATTAGTAAAGTTAGAGAACCTGAGCAAGCCCGAATAAAAAACCTAGTTATACCGCGTAAATAATGTTATCTATATTTGTGAAATTCGAAATGTAAGTCTCTAGTCTAGTTGTTACATCATAATCAGTTGTAAAGTTAATAAGCTAAATTCATTCAGAATTAGAGATTTTTATTATTTTGTTACAAGCTTATCTTGTAATGTAAGTAAATAAAGGTGGAGCCATTCATTATGAAAGTGGGGCAAATCCATTTTCTCCACGATGATAAATTAATTGTTGATTAAAACATCACGTTTGGTAAACAACAAAATAATATGAAATTAAATTTCTTTTCTACTTTTTCATAATAAGCGGCTTCGCAATGAATAAGATGAAAAGCAATAGTAGTTGTTTTCTATTGTTGAAGATACATTCCATGAAATTTTCCCCTCGAATCCTCTGATTCCTTTGTTTGGCAAATAGAAACAACTGACAGCGTTATCCAATATTAGTTGTCTTCTAGACAATAATTTCACGATGGACCAGATAAAGAGGACGCGATGTTATTGAGCGAACACGAAGTATTTGGGCTGGAAATTCGTGGTACTCAGAAATTGATTGGCATTTAATCAATTCGTCCTTTGTAGGGTTTGACACACTTTTCGTAAATAAATTCGGTTTCTTACAAAATAATAAGAAAAAGAAACGCAAGAAAAACACGAACTATTTCCTAAATAGTTAATAAATTTATTTATTACATTTTTGTTAAATACTGTACATTATTCTATCAGTTTTAAATGCTCATGTACGAATTGCTAGTAAGCACTAGATGTCTACAATTTATTACAAACTACAAATTGCGAGACGTTTCTGTTATGGATTTTTAATTGATTTATCTGCTAATTAAACTCACACGGTCACTTACACGTAGACTTATTTCGTAGTATCGAATGTTGCAATGTCGTTACAAAATATTTATGTGATGCGATACGTGAATATAATAACTTGACCACGCTTATGCTATACATAATTGTTATATTGAAGCTTAATGATGATTAAAACAATATTCCATAAATATATAGAAATATTCCAGAACATCGATACAAAAACATATTTCGTATCACAATTGAGATGAGAATCATATTTACGCGATGATATTTTTGATTTCTGAGTATCGACCATGTGATCGTGGATCGTGTAAAATCAACATTGCATTCAATTAACCCTAGTACTTTGTTTTCTTTTTTAATTCTTAGGATTATGTTCACGAAAATCGGAAACATTTATTCTTCAGGTTTCTATAAATTAGCTACAGTGCACAAAACTGACACGCGTTATGTTCGACGTTCATGTTAGATCGGAATACCGAATGTTACAATCTGTACGACATGTATCCCGTATACTTTAAAAGAGATGTAAAAAAAGAACATGAATTGTACGCAACTTGTTGGTCCTTAGTCACTCGTGGAAGATCATCTTTCGCTGCTCCAGTAACTCTTACCGATAACTTCTGTAAACACATTGATTTTCTTAAAGCATACGCAATTATAATTCATTGTGTACGGAAAAATAGTAAATGCGTCAGTATTGAGCGAACGTACCATTACTTACCTGTACGATTGCTCACTGGACTACGACTTCGAGAATAACTCCGACTGTAACTCCGACGATTACCACGTCCGTTGTGTTCCCTACTATGACTTCTGCTTCTACTTCTTGAATAACTGCGATCTTTACCGTTACGACCGCCTCGAGACCGCCATCTATTTCTTCCGCCTGAAAAAAACGTTAATATTTCAATAAATGTAATACAATGTATGATCAGATCTAAGCTCTTCCTAGGCTATCATTAGGTCCTAGGTTTCTAGACCCTTCATTTCCCTTAAGCTCTAGAGACTTTCCCTAACACCTTCATTAGGTTCTTCTCAAGCTCTTCCTAGACGTAAAAGCAGCCATGCATAGAATGAACGAAAACTCGTAATTCGAGAGATCTAATCTTAGATGAAATAGAATCTATCAATGAGTAAATATGCAAATACCTCTATGCCTGCCGTATCCACCACTCTTATTATCGGCAAGTTCCAGTAATTTTGGATTTATAACTTGATTCGCTTCTTTTAATACCTGGATCAGGTCGTTAGCCTTATTGGAATTATTAGGTGTAAAAAAGGTATATGCTGTACCAGTTTTTTGCCGACGACCTGTCCGACCGATTCGATGAACATAATCTTCCGAACAGGAGGGATAATCAAAATTGATGACAAACTTGACGTCTTCAACGTCTGAAATAAAGCATATGTATTAGCTATTAATTAATGGAAGCATCCGCCTTCAAGACAGACATTTGTTAAAATAGTAGTAATGACAGGGCGTATATAAAGTATCGATCGCTTATTTGGAATAAATATCTTAATTAATACGCTCTCCAAATCATGTACGATTAAAATCTCTGAGAATATTGACTTATTACACTTGACTTTATCTTTCATCTAACATCAAATTAAAATGATAATATCGAAATACAATGGAAAAGCTTATGTTTTTTAGAGAGCGTTTCGACTACATTATAAAATTCTGAAATAAAGATAAATCTTTGCGCGTAAACAATTCTGGTTTCCTTTTCTAATAAAAATGATTATTAATTTCAATACATTTATCTTATTCAAAAATAGTACAAACTCGTTTTGATAAACTTATCGTGATTTGATATTAAAAAGCATTTTATCATAAACAAATATCTAATTACTTGATAAATTTTTCTTAATGTACAAATTGTGATTTAAACATGGTAATAATTAATAGAAAAATAAAAATATATACAAAGAATGAAACCAGAGTTGATATATATATAAGATCTTATCTGATACGATAGTTAGTATATTGTGAAGATGTAGTGATATAATTATCATAAAGGACTTAGAAGGATGAAGGAAATGTGAATTCAAATGGAGATAAAATGTGATAAATGTGTATGTATACAGAAATATACATACACATATACATATAGATACAAAATGTTTTACAAAATGTAGCTTACCAACACATTAGAAATTCTTGAATGAAAGCAAAGAACCTCTTGACAATGTTGCGTGATCATTAATCAACAACTTTTTAAATTAATATCAAATATTAGGCCCAAAATAATTCAAATTTTAAGACACTATTTCAAAGTTATACTACATAGTGTAAAGTTGGTAAATGATGACCACATAGAAATATCAATAATAAACTTCTGTTTAACTCATGAATATCTTACATGTCCTAGTATAACACATTTTATAAAACATTTTGTTATATATGTACATACAAAAAGTGTACATATAGAATCTGCTAGAAAAATACATTTGAACTATATTACATCAATGTTCAAGTCTAAGATGCTTTTGATCAGACAAAATGTTGTGCATTTCTTAATAAAGAAGCTTCATCGGTAAAGTTACAATAAGAGTATCAACAAAATATGTTTGTAAAGTAACCATTTAATTGGAACAATCCAATATCTCTGTATGGTATCTTCCAAACTAACAAGTACGCAACATTCAATGTTGACTAAAATATCTGATCAATCTGAAAATCATCTTAGATCCATGTGAATACAGTCAAATTGCCGTTTTTGTAGCTGATTCTGTATCTGTATATAGCTATATATATATAGCGATTAATTTTAATATTACTGTTATACTAAAATTAGGCAGTGGGTGAGTGTCGCTAGCAACGTACGGGCAGGGCCTGGCTGTTTGCGCTCGCTCCAGCTACAGCCTCCGCCATTCTGTTGCTACAGGGCACACTAGAGGCTCTGGCATCAGCTACCATGCCACCGCCTCATTGGACCGTTGTTGGGTCTGATTAGCTTGAGCGGCCAGCGCAGGGGATTCTATTCTGGCAACAACGACTTGGCCAGCCCAGATGGCGTACAGCGTAGCGTAGAACTGATATCCAGTATGTAGGAGGTAAAGTAGATCCCGATTTGGCCCGGACTGGCCCTTCACGGAATTGACGTATAGAGGCACGCGTCGCAGCCAGCGCAGACAATGCAAACCAGTGCACCACCGAACAAACAGGCGGCGGGCACCCCCAATTTGCTTTGCATTACCCGGCGTGGGCCTGCGCGCAATGTGCCTCTGCAATACAAACAAAGATCCAACCGCGTTAGGTACATGTTTACCTCATTATCTTCCTATGTTCAATATGAATTTTGTATTACTCTTGTTTTTCTCATCTAATCTTTAACTGAATTCTGATTATCTTAGAAAGTCGAATTTATGTATGAGAAAAAGAATACTTTTATATTGTCTTTATCTAAATTTCGGCAAGCACGTTTCACTTTAGCTACAATATTAACATGAAAATTTTAGTAATCATAGTTGCAAACATAGTTGGCATACAATGCTGTATTCAATTGCTTACTTGGAAAAAAAGACAAGTGATACCTCAATTTACAACTAGTATAGTGATTTCTCTTTCAATATAGATAAAATTATGATTCTGAAATTGATTTGAATTCTTTTGAAATGTATAAATTGTTTTTACATATTCATAAATGAACAGCTTGCCGACCATATCTAATATGAGTTTAAGTTCATTTTCACTATCTTTATTCTCATATATTATTTAACAATTATTACCTTCAGCAAAAAGTGAGGAAGCAAATAAACACAAATATTAGAAATGTTGCATGAACCACATTATGTAACTTTGAACAATGTGCATTACTAGCTATAACATTTAATACTTAAAAACTATGAAACTTCTGTTTACGAGACAAACTTTTTATGATGATAACGATTCGTATTTAGTTATGATTTTCAACAAATATGATTTAATGTTAAAGAGAAAACTACATACATCCTTTTTATAAATTGAAAAAATGTAGATAACGTCCAGTATTTTTTCAATTAACATTTTATATGTACATAAAGTGGCTCAAGCATAGATCAATGAAACCTTGTTCTGATTTATGAAATATAAGACTTTTAAAATTAGAAAAATTTTGATTGAAACATATTTTAATTGCACTTAATAAATAGCAGCCTACACATGATTATACGTGCTACTAAACGCAAACAGTTATTTAGTTACTGTTTTCATTGTATGTTGTGTCAGAACAAGGTATCCCATATTGTAGTACTTATTAAGCTCAAATAAGATTGGTAGAAATATGATTTAGAGCAACTCATTTTCCATACCAAAGGAAAATGTATAATGATGTTTGATCTCATTATTTTATCGAATTATAATAACAGTCTTACGTACCAAGACCACGAGCAGCAACATCTGTTGCAACAAGAATTGGTGCTTTCCCTGATCTGAAATCTGAAAATTAAATACAACATTTATTAAAAAACGAATAATATTTCTTCAAATCAGTTGTGTAATCACAATTCTACCTTGTAAAACCCAATCTCTTTCTTGCTGTGTCTTGTCACCGTGTATACAAACAGCTGGCCAACCATCTCTCTTCATTTTTCTGGTTATTTCATCCACTCTACGTTTTGTTTCAATAAATACTATAGTTTTATTTTCGCTTTCAGCCATTATTTCTTTTAAAAGTGTGCTTAATCTGCATGGAATAGATATAAATTTAAAATGATATTTTCTGAAGAAAGATATGACATTTCTATTCTTTCCCATTAAAGAATTTCATTATACTTACTTATTCTCTTTTTCGTAATCTTGACATACATCAATGATTTGTAATATATTATGATTTGCTGCTAACTGTAGAGATCCAACATTTATTTGAGCATAATCTTTCAGAAAATCTTCAGCTAAATTCTTTACTTCTTTAGGCCATGTAGCAGACCACATTAATGTTTGTCTATCTGGCCTAATTTGCTCTATGATTTTTCTAATTTGAGGTTCAAATCCCATATCTAACATTCTATCTGCTTCATCTAGTACCAAATAGGTACACCTTTTTAAATTCGTACGTCCCGATTCAAGAAAATCTAATAATCTACCTGGCGTAGCTATCACAATTTCTACGCCTCCGTCCAAATCTCTAGCTTGGGCACCTTTAGGTGCTCCACCATATAGGCAAGTATTTCTAATGCCTGAAGTATGACCAAAATCATCAGCAACTTGCTGAATTTGTTGTGCAAGTTCTCGAGTTGGAGCTAATACCAATGCAATAGGTCCATCTTTTCTACCTAATTTAGGTTGACTATTAATATGAACAATTGCAGGCAATATATAGGACAATGTCTTTCCAGAACCAGTTGATGCAATTCCAACCATGTCCCTACCACTTAAAGCAATTGGCCAACCTTGTGCTTGTATCGATGTAGGCTCTGTAAAACCTTGGCGCCTGAAAACAATAAAAATTACAATTGATTTTAATATTCAATAACATTCATTAACTTTATTTTCTTCCTATTTGAAAATATAAATAAAAAACATAAAATTATTTTAATCACTTTTCTGTTTAAAATGTATATTATTATATATATATTTTGGTTTCTTTCCCAGTATTTCTAGTATAAAAAACATTCACTTGAACAGAATCAATGATTGTTATGAAAAAGCTGATACTATAATTCATTTTACTGGTGTTCAAAGGAAATACAATTTTAGTTCCATTCTTACTTGATCTGATGAAAGTTAACTTCTCACAATAAGCAAGTTTTAAGTTGTGACAATATTCTTGATGATGTACATTATTATCGCATACTGGATACTTGCTCTAGACTTAAGAAACAAATTCTAACATCATCATAATAAAATAACTACTATGTTCAGTCTGCTTCTATCATGAAGGAATTACTTCTGCCAGAATACTTACTTTATTTCTTTTAAAACATAGTCTGGAAAACCTGTTTCTTCAAATGTAAAGACAGGATTAGGTATGTTTTTTCCTTTCAACGTAATTTCTTTTTCACTTCTGTATTGTTCAACTACACGTGGATCACGATTCTGAACTGCGTCATGTGGTACATAAAAGTCTTTTTTAAAGGGTTCTAATCTACTCAAATCCCATCTGGGTTTCCTTAAGTTTGCTCCAGGTTGACCACGGTTGTTTCTGCCACCTCCTCGATCTCTGCCTCCACTACTACCCCAGTTTCTTCTATCTCTTGGTGATCTACTACGAGATCTACTGCGAGATCTGCGTCTCCTATCTCTATCACGGCTACGACTAAAATAAAATAAATCAGATTGGCTTAACTTAATTCTGCTTTACAAATTAAATTAATTCAAAAACATTTCATATTCTAAGCTACATTTTAATTCCTTTTGCATTAACATCTTATGAAGTTTATCTCAAAAAAGTGTACAAGGTTATGATCATCATAAGTTCATTATAGTTATCTTAGCATTCTCTTTGACTTGAATTTGTCTTTTGCATTCTTTCCCTTGCACGATTTATTATATTATACAAACAGTAACAATGTGATCGCGTGTTTTTCAAATATGTTATAATAACGCTGAACACTGGACATATTGATAACATGCATTCGTATATCTATATACATGTGTACGGCTTACCTTCTGTAGCGACCCATATTCAGTTTCTTTTCAATTTTTATCTGCTCTACTATAATGTTATTTTATTAACACTAATTATTCAAGTACAAGAAAATTCAAGATACTATGAAACTTGTGATACTTGAATGCACTCAAAAGACGCAAATGAAAGCGGCTTCCACACCACTAACGACACAATCACAAGGAAGAAGAAAGATATCTTAAACTCAAAGCGCATGCGCAACAATCGATAAAACTTTTCAACATCTATTTAGTTTTTATATTTTTATATGAAATATAAATGTTACTAATTAAGGTATAAATATATAATGTGAATATTATAAATATTGACGTAAAGCTAATCTTGTGTGCATACTATAGTATAAATAAATTATGAGCCTCAAAAGTTTGCAACGCCTTGGGCTCTCTGGAAGCTACATCCGTCAGTGACTGTATGTAAATCTTATATTTATTTTCTTCAATTTTACTACATTAAAAGTTAAAGATCCAGTTTTTACATTATTTAACTTTTTGTTAAAACTTAATATATCGAAATAAAAAATAATATCGTTTATTAACATTTTGATTATTTTTCACACGATACAAAACGATCAGTCATATTTCTACTCATCAATGTACTAATCATAATGGTTCCACAGCGAAGCGAATGTTTTGTCGTTAGTAGCTCCTGAGCCACGGTAACGAGAGGAGAGGTTAGGTCTTTCCTTCTCTATCCTCATTTTGTATAAACTATTGAAAAAGAACAAAAACGTTTCTCATTTTTAAATGTTTTAATCTCTCTTTTCAAAGTGTTAATTCTTCCGGAAAGTTATCGATCGTATTTGAAATATATATTACACATGAATATATAATCCTAGGAAAAAGAAGTCTTCCACATTATTACATACGCTTTGACATTTGAAGCAACGTACTGTGAGAAGATGAAATTTAAATAAGATGGATAGTTGTTTAAAACTGCTGTGATGATTGAAAATCATGAGATCAAAAGGTGATAATGAATACACGCGGAAACCTTGAACGGCGAACGTGTAATGCGAAACAATATGCATGATCTAATAAGACGGAGCAAAGAGGTGACTACGCGAGAAATGCAATGAGAAATCGAGTAGACGTCAACGGCGACACAAATTTCAGGATCTTCGCTTCGCCCTTTTTTTGTCATGCAACAACTACAGTACAATGAGAAACGGGACGATTACAACGCGTGCTGATGTTTACGCAGAAGAAATTCCATGCACATCTGATAGGTAAATAACAAACTCAAATATTATATTAAAAAAACAAAATTTAAATCTTCTTTCCTTCAGTTTGTACATAATATCTATTATACAAAAACTGTCATCCTGATACATCGAAATTTATCGTAGGATAAGTTTGTGTTCTTCACTTGTATCCTTCAGTTATATTCTATCTCAAAATATTTGATAGTTGTTAAATTATAGTTAACGTCGAATATGAAAATTTCTTATACCTTTATCGAATTTAAAACTTCTCGTCCTAAGCCACTTTGTGGTATCATATAACTTCTAAGAAGGTAACGATGTAATTTAATCTGTCATCTCCGAAGGTAAACGATATAAATACGAGCAATACCAAACAAGTACGATGCATCTCAAGATGATAATCGTAAGTTTTACTACCTTACGAATTGTCCATCCCACGATTTTTTTCGAATTCATGCATCACGGATGTATATACAGTTTGTACATATATGTATAGTTAAACATTTCGGAAGGTATTGGCACAAGAGGTTTCCCTTTGCTCCGTGACCATTCTGCTTTAAAACCGGTTTCATGTTGGGTGGGTGTACATACATATACTAAAGGATGAAGTAAGTCAAACCAAGAAGAGCGTCTGCCTCGGTGAAGTCTTTGATAAAACGATCAAAAAAACGTTGTTATTATATGCAATCGCGCCGTCTCTATAAACAGACAGTATATTAATACATTATTATTTTTATAATTATTACATTTCACGTATAATGTTGTTATGAATATTGAATGAGTTAAACGGTAAAATATTTCCAATAACCACGCACTGGGAAAAAGAAGAGAGTACATCGACGTTGGTAAAAATACATCCGGTCCTCGATATATTAAGCAATGGGTACATCATATAATAATAAGAAGGGTGCATTGATTAAAGCCAATGCGCATCGAGTCCTTTGCATTTTAAATTGTGTACAGCACAGTCTCGTTACATGGCTATCTTTTATATGGCTCGCTCAGCGAAAGCCCTTTCAAATCGACTTTCACGCCTTTAGGATAGTGAACCGTCGTCGTAACGTGAAATTTTCTAAATATTTTTAAATTTCCAGTTCTCAGTTTTTTAATTTATAAATCCTGAAATTTCAGATCTACAAACTTTTAAAATTTTTAACTATTTTTCATTCTTCCTTTACAACAAAATTCAAAATATCGGAAATCCTGAATCTCCAGATAAATATTACGCGCATATTTTAAAATGATCGATAATCGAACATTATCGAACGATAAGACGGTGGCGCAATCGTTAACATTCGACGTGTCAAAGTTTTGTTGATTATATTAATTATATTACTTTGTTTTCTTCTTACGTTGACTTTTAATTGATCGCACAATATTATTTATTGACAGAATTTTTATAAAACGAATCAGAGGTTTAACCAACTCAAGTTTCGTCTCTACCTCACCTGCCTCCCCATCTTGAGCCGTATGCTTCGCTTGTCTCCTCTTTGCCAGTCCTCTGTGTGTCTGCGTGCTCGTCGCTCGTTCAAATCGAGATGGTGTATAATTTCGATTCTTTGTTCGACGATTGGTGAACGTAAACAAGCGTAATCAAGAGTTGCTGTCTGTAAATTAAGTGATCACGAAGTTATGCGTTTTAAAATTCCGTTGCCACAACGTGGCTCTTACAAGTAAGTTTAATACATAGATCGTTTTCCTAGATTTCGAGGTTAAGCATTCTTTTCCCGTCACCCCTAATCTGTTCCTTTTGACTCTTAAACGTTTGATCGTTTAACTTGCGTTTATCACTCCTAATGTTCATTTATATATTTTATTGCTTAATTTCATACAAAATTGTTGTATTATGCCATTGTATTTTTGTATTGTGCACGTGTACGGTCTTTGAAAAAATTGAATAATGTGTACAATTTTATCGTTGTATTCTGAACGACTTTAGTTGAAAATATTCGATATTGAATTAATCTTTCAATGACAAAACTAATTCGGTAAGTGAATCGTCCTTCGTGGTAGCAATGAGATAAGTGGCTTCCAGTTAAAGTTACGAAAATTCAAGGGGTAACGATGAAGTGTTTAATTGCATTGTTTCTTCTATGTTGTCTGAAATCAATCAGTTTCATATGAAATGTACTTCGGCTTTCAAATATAAACGGACCGATGGTTCTTTAATATAAACATTTGTCGCAAAAAAACTGTGACTTTAACGGGACAGTACTCGAGACCCCCATACACGCGATTCCACAACATTTTTTACTTTGTTGATAATATCTAATAATAGATTTTTCGCTTATGTAATTTCTGGAAAGTAATACTAATCCAACCTGCGGTTTTATGAAACTTTCATTCGCTGGACATTCTTTTTGAGTTGTCCCCAATAAGATCCTTTTACTTAAAGGATGTTGTCGTATCGTATCGTATATCGAGTTTTAGTTTAAAAAAGACGTAGATATTTAAACAAAAAGTTATCGTATTTATCTTACATAACTTTTTATTTTTAAATTTCATGATCTATAATCGAGATTCTCTACGCGTCGATTTTGAGTCGATAGAAAATTGAGATCGTAAATTGTATTTCATACAAAATTTCTTTAAATCCCGAAATTTCTAATATTTCAAATCTTCAAAATCTCAAGTTCTCACTTTCTTAGAATTTTTAACCCGTAAGCTCTCAAGAATTTACATCCTCGAATTCCTAGATCTCGAAATTTCGAATTAAACCGTTTATATAATGTACTGATAATTTCGAGATTCGTTCGATAAATCGTTTGAGCGACTCCGTCTCGATAGAGGGGGTGGTTTTCGATATATGCACGTAGAATAGGCGCGTAGATTATAAGTTACTTCGAGCAGTTGAACGTGTGTTGTCGTTCGTGGCGTGAGCTGTTCGTTTCTTACTGTGACAAGTATTTCACTCCTTTTTAAATAAAAACAAGAGATATGTTTATTAATTTTAACCAATTGTTTCCATAAAAGTGAGTTTAATAATTGCACAAATCTACGATCAAGCTGTCATTATCGTGTAATTTACGTTAGAATTCAGTACATAGTTCTCTTTTTAACGTTTCACACTTTGACCTCTTCATTACGTAACTTTAGTGTTAATTAATTCTAATTCTCCGATTTACTTTTTTTTCTTTTGCTAATATACATCATGTAAGATTGAATTTACAGAAAGATTATCTCTAATTCGTTCTCGTTCTAATTATCGAACAATCGCGATTCAAATTTCGAGATGACTGTCGCTGTTGTCGAGTTATCGTGAGTAGAAGTAAAATGTCACATTACGTTTTTGATCGTTTTCAACGTATGCCAAGATCGATAATTCTTTAAATATCGACTAAATACATCTATTACTTACGATAAGCATTTATCGAAACTGTTGTGCAACTGTGATTTCAGTGAAGAAATTTCAATTTCGTTTGTTGCATGGAAATATGAATTTGACAGTGTTTAATCTTGAGCTCGATTATTTTATTTTATACCATCAAGTATTTCAATGAACAATGCATGTACTTAATCGATAGAAGCTGTTGACTTATTATTGATCTTGATTAGCTCAAAGAATGCAAGTATGATTAATTTAACTATTTTTAGTTGTGAGTTTTATAGAAATGTTATTTTTGCAATTTATATATAGACAAGATATTAAAACTTTCAATTAATTTTTAAAGAGGTCTCAAACAATTTGTATATATTGTCAGTATTTCTGGATTCCCAGTGTTCATTTGAAAAGTGGGGGAAAAATTTTGAAATTTTTGAATGAAGAAATTTGAAAATTAGATTTTAGAATTTGCTAACTTAGAAATTTGAGAATTCTGAAATACTGACAGTTATGTTGACAATCTGATGTTTCTCAGCGTTTAATCTTTAACTATTGAATAATTCAAAATTTATTTCCCTGTCAGGGGCGGATGCAAAAGAGGCAACGGATCCCTTTAGAAGATATAAAATTTAAACAAAATTTTGAATATAATTATGCTGTCAGTAATAAACGCAAAGGTGTGTATCCACTATTAGTTTTTACAAATATTGCATTTGAATCAGTGAGTTGCCCCTAAATCAAGACTTTTGTATCCGTTCCTAATTCGGCTGATTTTGCGTTTGTAATAGTAAAATGTTGCACGTTTGGATTGAACTATAATAAAATTACGTCTCTACTGTATCGATGCAAAGAAAAATAAATTTAACAAACGCAAAGTATCAATTAGTCATGTGATTGTGAACTTGGAATAAAACAGGAGGACAGATGAGGTGCGCGAATCGCTGCGTTGAAGGGAAAGGATAAACGATTTGAAATATTCGAATCGCACCACGTTTTACGTGTGACCACAATGATTCTAATTGGTTGAAAGCGATAAAACTCCAAATTTCCAAGAAAATGGCCAGGCAAATATCGTTTTACACCACTCTGACGTCGGAAGAAAAGAGTAGAATGCAACCTTGCATGAAAGCTAGGTGGTACGTCTCCTTATACTTTCTACGAAGTACTTAAAAAAGAAAAGGACAAAGAGAAAAGAGAAGTAAAGAACACGTGTAACGTTCGACGAACGAAATTCCACGAATGGATTCGGTTACAATTCTAGCCGTGAATCCAAGAATCGTTTTGTCAGACACACCGGCAATATTATTTTTAAACTGCGCTTATACGTTGCTAGAGTAGATTTAAAATCGAATAATACTGCAGATATACTAATATCTCTTGCATAATATTTATTAAGTTGTTAGGGAAAGTTAAGAACCGCAAACTGTTCAGTAATTGATACGATACCTGTGTGAAAAGGGATACAAGTTATTAACCCATTAATACACAAAGTTGCTTTTTCTTTTTGTATCGTAAGCAAATATTTATACATTCGCGATGGACATGCACCAAGAATTCACAAGCATAATTTACAAATTTACACATTTTCAGATTCGCAAACCGGCGCTGTATGAAAGGATCTCTTTCTATATTGCCGTTTAGAAGTCAGCACTGTGTTCCAACAAGTTGTCCACTGTTGATGGACATGTGAGCTGCATCAAATGTGTTACCTGTTTGCATAGATGTATTATCTTTGTTTATTAATGGGTTAGCTATACTTCGAGTTAATCTGCAACTGGTGTATGGGTCATTCGGTCGCGTAATACGTATATTGAAGTTCATAGAAAAGCTCTTGGTAATGAAAAGAAAGTCTATGTTGTTAAAAATAGAAAGATCCCACTTTACCAGTTACGGGTTAAGTAATAACATATTTTTATTTCGGCGTATCGCGATGAAGCACGGGTAAGACTAGCTTGAGTTGAATAGCAAAGACACCAGGGTCAACTGCGTGACGAGCCTGAATAACAGTGTAGCAGTTGACCAGATCAACAGACCGTTGTATAACTGGAATTTAACTGACAAAAAGTTGTTATTAGGTCATTAAATATGAAACTTGAGATATAGAATGTAAGCATTTTTCATTTTCAGTCATTCACCAAACACGATGTCGAACCATCTTAGACACTGTCTGCACGATAGAATCAATGTTCATAAGCCACAAGAATTTTCCACTTTCACGTAGTTCAACAGAAATGGGGATAAATCGATAAAAATATTGTACGAAGAAAGAGGGAAGATGCATTTTCCAAGCTAACCGAACTTAATACTAAAATTTGTCATTAAATGAAAGATAATGAATATCAAAGTTTGCGTTTCGTCATTTGTCAAGTTTCATACTCATACGACCTAATATCACTATCTTAAAACTTCTATAGTTCTTATTTCGTATTTACAGAGCATAATTATAGCACCAGTGTAATTCCAAGAATTCTGATATTTTTAATAATAATTTGTAAGCGTTAACAGTGTTATTCAAAGTGTGTTCAAAGTATTTAAGAAATGTATTAAAAGAATTTTGTTTCTTTCAGTGTTATCATGTCCAGCGATTCACCTCCGCCGCTTCACACTTCTGTATCTTTGGTAGACTACGACGTACCAGATGAAGCACGTCCTGGTAAAATCACACCGACCACACCTACTACTCCGGTGACGAATGAACTATTGAATACCGACCTTGATACCGAGATGATTGAGAATGCAGTACCAATCGCGCAGACAGTTTTACCGGTTCCTCAGCCACAGCCGAAAATCGAAAGGAATGGAATTGATGCGGAGAAAAAGAAACCGGTCACTCAACCTGAAAATGATTCCTGTGTTGTAGATTGTATATACTTCACACAACAATGTTGTGAATGTGTGATACTTTAACGGTCCGAGCTCGTCACTTGTAGAGAATAACCATTTAAATAGTTATTTGTATGATTTCTTGACTGCGATCGACGATTTAAGTCCTGGAATGCTGGACCTGAGTCAGTCGTGACCATTGGCGTAAAGTAGAAGGGGACCAGCTTGGGCTTATACTATGGACTGGTCTTCCACATAAAACTTCAAGGACATGGAGAGTGTAGAAAAGTTAAAAATTTCTACATTTTCAAATTCTCAAATTGCGAAACTCCTGATTATTTAAATTTACAACATTCCAAATGTCCACATTCCCAAATCTTTATATTTCTAAATTTCGAAATGCTATATAGTCATTAATGGTATAAAGCCGCTGGCTATGATTAGTAATAAAGATAGAGGACCTAGCCCAGCACAGAAAAAAATTCGTTATGCCGATGGTCAATGGTATTTCGACTGATGTTAGAAATATTAGCCTTTATTTGAAAGAGTTTCAAACACTAAACAGTAATATTTGAAATTACATTTAAATGGTCATCTCAGAGAGATACTGTCTAAGTTAAATTGTCTTTGAATCTCAGTTATTAGAATCGACAGAAATCAGGAGATCGAGTTTTGGCTGTTAACTGAGCAAAAAATTGATATGGCACTCGTCCATCTTAGTTTTTATACTCTTTTCAAAATAAGAGAGATCTGAAATGTATACGATAGGAATATATTTTGGTAATTTAAATTTCCGAGATATTTGAGAAAATCAATATACTTTTTATAGTAAGAGATTTATTTATTATAGAAAATCTAATACAATGTATGAAGTTAAGAATCTCACTCATTATAATAGCAGACATTACCGAATGTCTTTGACTGTTGAACTTCATTCCAATGTTTCTATTTATACATAAAAATCGTATTTTTATTTAATTTTAGATAAGCTAGAATTATGTTGCGGAAAGAGTAAATTTAAAATTTTGCATGTTAGCCTTCTCATGCATACCTACTTTTAAATAGCGGTATCACTATGTACGTGACAAATATTTGTACTGAGAGGTATGTACTAATATACATACAGTTTTCCAAGAGTATAAAAAATATTAAGCGGTATTTTTGAAAAAATATTAAAAATTGTTTGTAACGTAAATACAATAAATACTTTATTCGAATATCATTTTTACGTATATAAATGATACAAAATTTGTATTTAAAATTAATACATAATGAGCAAACTGTACATAACAATGATAGTCTAGATGAACAGGTTAAGAAAATTTGAAGTTACATATACATCAATTACGATTGTTACATTTTAACAATTGTATAAATGCAAAAGAAAATAATCGAATTATTTTGAATATACAACAATAAAAGTGATATATTGTAAATATTTTTCGAAATAATATATAATTAGAGGCGCTGCCATGACTTCTCGAAATCCATGTCAATTAATAAGTAAGAAGCTTAGTCACGCTTATGCAAAGTTTATTTTTATAAGTAGCTAACAAAATCAACAGATAAATCTTGATATTTCACAGAAACTGAAAATTAATGATTAGAATTCATAAAAATTGATTTTTAAATTATTAAAGTGCAATTTAATAATTTACTAATAGTATATAATCTATTTAACTATATAGTTTAATTGAATAAGCTACTTGCACTATTTATATTTCTTCAATAACCTACGCTTGTAATATGAAACAAAATTCGACGGTTATTTTTTTTTACATAGGACTATTTCAACAATTATATTCACTTACTAAAATCTACATTACAATATTTATTATACACAAACATCGTGTGAATATTTTTTATTAATATTTTGTACAAAAATGTGCAATAAATAAGAACAAAACTGTAGTAGAAAATGAAAGTTAAGATTACTTCAAATTTCTAGTAATGGTTATAATTAATTTGTGAAATATATATCATACGTATTTGTGATATATATTTTTGTATTGTGAATATTTCCATAATAAATGCAAAAGTGATTCTAAAAATCTGAAATATTGACACTCCCACGTTATATTACATTTCTTAAAAAATTTATTCCTTATATGTTAATGAACAGAAATTTGACTAGGATCTTTGAAAACGATATAAGTAACTCCTGGTTTTGAGAAATAATTGATTTCAGTATAATTAAGTAAAGAATCTAGAAAAGGATTTGGTATGTTAGGCTACAAATAATTTAACAATTATTTTATACTTTACAATATTGTACTCAACAATTTTGATACACTGTTCACAAGTGTAATTTTTCATGTTTCATATATGCACTGAATCAAGTGATTAATTACAGAATGGATTATAATGATCAACTGGAAAATACACTCTTGAATTGGAAAACGAGTAAAAAAGTCGAGTATAAATAGTTAATTACTAGTAAATATGTCACTTTTGTGCTTATTTTATCGTAGTATAACGCACAAAAAAGTTTGCAAAATAGTTTTAACGTAGAATATTGTTAGCCTAAAGTGATGTTTCTATTCTGAATTTTAAAGTACATTAATTTGACTAATTTCTTATTTGTCTGTGTTATTACGGTATCTATTGACTGGCCTTAAAACACATTTAAGAATTCTTTAATATTGTAAATGTACACACGATAGTTCACGTTTTAATTTAGTTACGATTCGTATATCGGCAGAGGATGTCCTTCAGAATTGAATACCCATCTATCCAAATCAATTAATTGCCTCGTATCGTCGAACAGCAAATATAAATATTTCAAAGTTTCAGCGAACCAGAAACTCTCGGTCATGTCTTGTTGCCTGGTATTCTGAACGTTACGCACGTTACCGATACTAGTATAACCTTTTTCAACTTTTGTATAGTTTTCAAAAGCCTATTAAATTACAAATGTTATAATGTATATCGTTAAATATAAAATCAATGCATGCATACACAAAAGAGTATGTACTTAATAACGCACTTGAAATATTTGCCATCCCCAATCTTGGAACGTTTTATTCCCAGTAAAATACCACATGTAAAAAAGACTTTCAATGAATTCTGGTCTGAGCAAATTGTGGGCATCATTTATCTTCACATGCATATCCATTGACTTTTCTCCATCAACGTTCTAAAATGATGTAACAATTCCATAGTATTTTAATTTATATGTATATCACTAATTATTATAGTTACCTGAATGTTGAAATAAGTAATTTCTGGAGCAAGAAACGTAGGTTGAATCGCGTACGTTTGATAACAAGTTTTAACAAGTTCATTTGCAAGATCCATATGATCAGATGGTAAACCGTGATGCACTCCTAAAGCTAAAGTGCCTCCTAAGTAACACGTAAGATGATCCTGTAAGATAAATATTATATATAATTAATAGTAATATATAATACAATTAATTTCATTTCCAATAATTTACCATTTTTGGTCTTATTTCTTTATTGCCTCCAATCAGCTCCGCGATAAAGAGATATTTATTAACAACTGTATGTTTTACTAAATGTTTCTGTGTTCCAGAAATACCTAGCAAATAATCATCTCGTAGACTGAAAGCATTTTAAATCGATCAGAATAATTTTCATATAAACAGAAGCAAATTTATGCACTATAACACAAAATACTAACTAATTAATAGTTTTCCCAGTTTGAAGCCATTGTTTCAATAGATATTCGTAATAACTATCGCCACGTGCACCAAGCGTAATTGTCGCAGATTCTCTAAACATTCCAGTGTTAGCATTAATGAAAATCGGTACTAAACCATCGTACTTATCTAATTTATGAACGTGTTCTGAAACTTTCGCAACTGCTTCCTGAAAAATAACAGTCACATGTTTTCTTGTATATAATATGATTACCAAAGTACATGCAAAATTACCTCGTACTTCGGATCCCCTGTACTACGACTCAGATCACGAAATTCTAACTGAATAGATGTAACTTCACTGGTACTACTATCAGGACCCCATTTGGGACTATGAGCAGTTTTAGTACCAAGATTTACATCCGAAAAAGGAACTCCAGATGATGTTAAAAAAGCTGGCATCATACGTTCTCCTAATGCTGTCTATAAATTAAATAAATCATAAATTTGTAACTTCATCTAAACAGCCAAACATTAATTCTCAAACACCAGAAATAACTTACAGCTTTATTTAAAAAAATCTTGTCACCTGAGAGATGATATGCTGATAACAGACCTCCTAATACTCTAATTGTAACTTCAAATAAATTAACATCCCTATTTGAAGTAAACACTAAATTCTTATCGACCCATGTTCTGGCTTCTAAAAATTCTGAAAGCAGCAAGAAAGTGCTGTTAATTTTGAGATTTTTTAAGTGCATTAAAAATATATGAAATAATACCATTATTTAAGCCCATTATGTACATAGTATCCAGGGAGTCAACTATAGTAAGACCTAAACCAAACCATTCATGATATTTTCTTGATATGGGTTTTACATTATCATGACCCCAAGCATATTCTTTGTATCCATTCCATGAATGTTTAAATGCTGCAACAACAGCTCTTTGTCTACTATTTTGTGGACCTATAAATAATTATAAAATTACTAAAGTTAATTTACAATTTAAAAGCTATGTACAATAATACCATTGAATCTAAGCGTGTTTGGCTTAGGTTGAGGTGGTTCTCCAATTTGATCATCGTCTACTTGGTTTATTTCTGGTTGGAATTCAGGTTCCTCAATGACTTCCCCACCACCTTTATGTTCTTGATTTACATTATCTACTACAATATCTTCTATTGCCTATAAATTATAATTAATGTAAAGAAACCATACATAAATGTTTCGTTCATATAATATTCTTAATACCTTTTCATATTTAAGTGTATCTTGTACTACTTCTATGTTATTATAGTCATTTTCATCTAAAACTCCATTCTTATTATCACCAGGTAACAAATAAAATATAACTAATACGATTGTGATGACTATGAAGTAGAGGATATTTCTTTGAAACCTTGATAACTGATTCCATTGCTGGAAAATAAATTTTCAAGATATGTAAATGGTTTTTATACAAAATCTGAAAGAAAAATATACACAAAGTATGGAAGGAATATTTTAAACTTACTCTCCAGAGACTACGCGATGTTCCACGCGCGAAGGTTGCACTCTCTTGGATATTTAAACTAATGTAATCCGTTTTCCCTAAATCTTTCGGCGGAAACATATTTCCTTAGAGGTTAAGTTGTTCTGGCGAGTACAATAATAATAGCCAGAACACTTCACAAAACAATAATGCCACCGTTGTACATTAATTGCAAAGGTCTTCATTTATGTAATCCAAGTTAAACATACTAATAATTAATTATATTCTTTCCGGCATTCGTGAAAACCACAAAACGTAAACTTTGTCCACAAAAGATGCCATGAACCAGGTGTAATGCTGATATCAAAACCTGATTCTAAAAACTGTTCATAATTTTGTTTTATCTGTAACTAAAATATTACTTATTTTATTCATACATATTTCCAAATGAACCAATTTTTTAATGTAGATTTATAAAATATTACTTACTCATAATATTATTAAATTAGCCATAGAAGTGCGTTTTAAACTTGAACCATAAAAATCGTGCTCGATTCTTTACAATTTCAAGACAGTGCGGTTGTTTTCCTAATAAGAAAACATTAGTCATTATTTCAATAATATTGTAAAATGCATTTTCATCGTGTGTGTCGAATAACACACAATATATATATTTAAGTAGTGTAAGTCGTAATATTATACAATTAGTAAATTTTTAATGTATTATACGATCGCAAACATGTATCAAAATTGATTGAAAATAAAGAGAAAAAAATGAATTTGCAATATCTTTTTATTTCAAATCCTTACCAAAACCTATCCCTCATGGTCCAACGAAAGCAGTGACCATTCCTCGTAATTCTAGTTTCAAAATTCTGAGAATTTGTGCGAAATCGGAATGCTGCATTTCAAAATTTTGTATCAGGAGAACATGAGCTGCGAAGAGGTATTCGTGCCACCTCCTCACAACTTATGTTCTCCTGATACAAAATTTCAAAAATCCAGGTTTTCGATTCAAAAATCCGGATTTTGAATTTTGGTATCAGGAGAACATAACATGAGAGGAGGTGGCACAAATGCCACTTCTTGGAATTCTGATGACGTCATTTCTTGGAATTGTCGAAGTCGATTTTTGAAATCCGTGTGGCCGATTTTGAGTTTTGGTATCAGGAGAACATAACGTGCGAGGAGGTATTCGTGCCACCTCCTCAAAACTTATGTTCTCCTGATACAAAATTTCAAAAATCCAGATTTTCGATTCAAAAATCCGGATTTTGGAGTTTGGTATCAGGAGAACATAACGGGCGAGGAGGTATTCGTGCCACCTCCTCGCAACTCATGTTCTCCTGATACAAAATTTCAAAAATCGAGATTTTCGATTCAAAAATCCGGATTTTGGAGTTTGGTATCAGGAGAACATAACGGGCGAGGAGGTATTCGTGCCACCTCCTCGCAACTCATGTTCTCCTGATACAAAATTTCAAAAATCGAGATTTTCGATCCAAAAATCCGGATTTTGGAGTTTGGTATCAGGAGAACATAACATGCGAGGAGGTGGCACGAATGCCACTTCTTGGAATTCTGATGACGTCATTTCTTAGAATTGTCGGGCGCGATTTTTGAAATCCGAGTGGCCGATTTTGAGTTTTGGTATCAGGAGAACATAACATGCGAGGAGGTGGCACGAATGCCACTTCTTGGAATTCTGATGACGTCATTTCCAAGAATTGTCAACATCGATTTATGAATCCCAGACTGCCGATTTTGAGTTTTGGTATCAGGAGAACATAATATGCGAGGAGGTGGCACAAATGCCACTTCTTGGAATTCTGATGACGTCATTTCTAGGAATTATCGAGAACGATTTTTGATATCCAGACTGCCGATTTTGAGATTTTGGTATCAGGAGAACATAATATGTGAGGAGGTGGCACAAATGCCACTTCTTGGAATTCTGATGACGTCATTTCTAGGAATTATCAAAGAATATTTGTAAAATCGAGTTGCCGATTTTGAGTTTTGGTATCAGGAGCACATAATATGCGAGGAGGTGGCACGAAAATTTTTCGAATCGAAAGGCTGGATTTTGAAATTTTTGTATCAGGAGCACATGACATGTGAAGAGGTGGCACAGAAGTTTCATTGGTTCTCAGGATGACTTGCAATTTTTTTACATTCCCTCGATGTAATTTTGTGGTGTCTTGGATTTTTTTAATTTTTTTTTTTGTTCACTATTTAATCTATTTTTTTGTATCTTTTTCATTGTTTTTTTGTTTTGAATTTTTCTTTTTTCGGAATTTTACAGTTTTACGCTATTTTATCTATTTTTTTTTTTCATCTTTTTCACTTTTTTTTTATTTTGAAACAAACGTGCAATGTTTCTGTATTTGTCGCTTTTTTAATGGAATTTTTTGGGATTGTGGTATGTGGGAGGATTGTGAATAAATAGAAGTATCATATATCTTTTTTGTAATTTTTATTGAAGTCTTTCAATAGGTACAAGTCACAATAATGGTACAAGTTCATCTCGCAAGTTATAAATAATACATGTTTATAATAAAAAACTCCTCAGGACTCCTCTTCTGTTAGCTGAAGACACCTCTTCTTCTTATAGCAGGTGGAAGCTGTGAAAATCTGTCCTGGATATCGCCGAATCCCTTATGTTACCTAAACACACAAAAATTTCGATTATTTTACTAGGAAATTTAAATAGAAATTAATTTTACGTAAATATAAATTTAAAATAAAATTTTAATTTAATTATAGTTTTATGGAATAAGACGAAAAATAGTAGCGAAATAATGATTAATGATAAAATATTTACGGCACAAATGTTTACAAAATCGATGATAAAAATTCAAGTGAACCTTGAAGATTGTATTTCAATCATAAAAGTTTAAATAATTATTCTTATAATTGAGAAATTAATAAAAATGTGCGCGTACGCAAGTCACGCGTCCGGCGTCCGACATCAACAACATTAACCCTATATAAATTGATAATTAAATGTTAATAACAAATTAAATGTAACTCAAAACCATACATGAAAGTAGTTTATACCTTTCTTTTAGTGTTTCAATCATAAAACTTTATAAAATGTTGCAATGTATGATAAAATAATTAAAATTCGGCGGCTATTTTATTACCAATATGTATTAACTGTCACAGGCAACAATTACAATAATTGTTAGTATCTAAGTAATTATAACTAGAATATATACAAATATAGTATTATAAAGTTCTGTAGGTATTGCTCTTAAATAATGAATCATAAAAGTATGAATTTTAATCGTGCTAAGTTTATAATTAATGATTCTTTAATGCAACCTATACATTTGGCGGCATAATGGTTATAATGGTATTCCTCCTCCCATACTCTACTAGCCAATCACATTTCAGCATCATGATTGCATCAGCACGCCTATCAGGTGACACGCCCACTGAGTATCAATCTACTGCGCATCCGCTTTGCGCAGCAAATCGTGCCACCTCTTTGCATATTCTATTATCCTGCTACCAGGAGATGATTTCGGAGCCACAATTACGTAAAAATTACCCCTACCACATATCGATTTAGCGCGCATCTTTTTTGCGCAACCTACTGCGCATCTTTTTCGCGCAATCTTCTGCGCATCTTTTTCGCGCATTCTACTGCGCATCTTTTTCGCGCAACCTACTGCGCATCTTTTTCGCGCATCCTACTGCGCATCTTTTTCGCGCAACCTACTGCGCATCTTTTTCGCGCATCCTATTGCGCATCTTTTTCGCGCAGCCTACCGCGCATCTTTTTTGCGCATCCTACTGCGCATCTTTTTCGCGCAACCTACTGCGCATCTTTTTCGCGCAGCCTACTGCGCATCTTTTTCGCGCATCCTACTGCGCATCTTTTTCGCGCAGCAATTCGTGCCACCTCCTTGCATATTCTACTATCCTGCTACCAGGAGCAGATTTCGAAATCATGATGACGTAAATATTACCCCTACCACAAATCGATTTCGCGCGCACCTTTTTCGCGCAGCAAATCGTGCCACCTCCTTGCACATTCTACTATCCTGCTACCAGGAGTAGATTTCAAAACGTAATTCTCTACCCCCTTCCCTATCTCTGACTGTTGATACATAATGATAAAGAACGTGCCACCTCTTTGCATATCGTGTTAACCTGCTACCATGAATCTTTTTCAAAGCCGAAACATTGATATTCCAATGATTTAGTCTTCACAGAAAGGACTGAAAAATGATCGAATTTTGAAAATACAAAAATTATTTTAAATTGTCTTTAAATTACTCTTTCCGCCTTATATTCTTACGATAAAAAATTTTGAAATCTAACAGTTTCGAAGATCTTAAGAGAATTTTGAAAATTTTATTGATGTCAAATTGGAATAATTAATACACCTCTGTTACTACTAGATTTTAAATTAATAATCGATTTTTTCGTTTCACTTTATATTTATTTAATCGTTTTTCATATCTTCAAGTATTACAACAATGATATAATAATGCAATAGAACAGTGTAAAATAACATAGTTTTCTTACAATCTAAATAGTATTTTACAATTTCGAATTACAAAAGCACGCATAATGTACAATAATTATATAACATACAACAATTGTTAATGATGATAAACGTTTCTCATAATCTACAACGGTACAACTATCTGTAACTGTATAATATGCGTTATAATACGATACAGTGCAAGTTTAAAGTCTATATACACATGTAACATTTTACAATTACAACGAACAAATAAATCAAATTTACATTATTGAATGTATTATAGTTATTTCTGTCATCGCCTTGACCATTTCAAAATTGCATATTCCAGTAAGGTCTTGCAAAATGTATTGGACTGTCTCAACAGCGCGCTTTCCAAACTTTGTTAAATAAGTGGGGAATAGTAGATTGTTGATTAGATTCTCTTCAATCTGATTTACAACAAAGAATATTTGCAAATAAATTCTATGAGTACGCATTCGAAATTATCAATCAATATGAAACAAAGAATAAGTCGTACATTCCACATATTCCAGTTCCGTGTCCACCATATCGAATGCACGCGTAACCGGTTAGCTCTCGTGACGCCACCTGAACTGCGCCGTAGCATAGTGATCGAACGGGTATACTATCTGCCATTTTGCGATCGGTAAACGAGAGTGTGTTTCATTCAAGGATCATTCCGCGAACGAGACTGAGTCGGATGTTATACGATCACTCAAGGAACGTTTCGTTTAATGATCGATCGATGACCTGCCAAACAGTTTTCGCACGGTCCATTCGTAACCTTCCAGAGAAACAGAGAATCCACGTTCAACACTGTGTTTCGTGGAACAGCTTTTTTTCTACTTTACCATCACAACCAGAGTGACTCACAATTGCACGGTAATGACATTTATGTCACACGCGGCATTCGCTACGTTTCACCTGCTAGCGCTTCTTCAAGGTCCTCCGTATTTATATGCATCTTAAGGCGAACTTCATCTTAATGCGCCCACACGTCGTCATCGTTAGTCGTTTTATTCAACATTTTTAGACGATAATAGACCACAGGATTTTGCTCGGTCCAAAACGGAGAAGCTGTGTTTACGCTGTCCCGTTTCTCGCTTGCTTCGTCGCGTGTTTCTCTCCCAACGATACATGTAAGTCTAAGTCTTCTGAATTATGCAGTTATTACGCTTCAAATTCAATTTCATTTCGACTACGATTGACGATCAACGGTCTGATGTTTTATCGTTTATTTTGCTAATCAAGAATTACGCTATCAGTCTGTGTCTACGAGTAATTATTATCAACTTGTTATGAGTAGGTTAGATTGATGCATCGATCGCATTACAGTTACACGCATATACACGGTAATTGCAATTTTTTTTAAACGAAGTTGAACTTTCACCGTGATTGTCAACACAGATTGTACATATTACCAGGCAAATAATAATATTAACATTTTTTACAATTTTCACAATTTAACAATTCTTCATTGATTGCATGATATTTCATGTGTAATTATGACTATTTTATTTGTAGGATGCCATTGTATCATTAGAGATATAGAATAATTTATAGTTATAATTAATTTTCAAAAACAATTGCTAAGGAATTGAATAGACTCGGAAGCATTAGTCAATATGATGGACATTGATCCCCCAGAGTTTGTGTCCAAAGATGATGAAATTCAATATTGGATGGATCTTGCACATCAAATACATAGAAGGTAAATTATTTTCTTTCTTAGTTAGAATCTTAACAGTAGTACGTTATACTAGAGATTTAAAGTAGAAAATTAGAAAGGTATTGTGCACATGAAAGTTTTTGTTTTGTTATTGTAGGAAAGAAGATATAGAAAGAGAGCTAGAGGAATTTCAAGAAAATTCACAATTATTAGAAAAGGAATTAGAAGCTTCATTAGAACAGGCAGAAAAAACTAATAGAGAATTAAGGCAACGAAATACAAGACTAGCCACCGAAGTGGAACAATTAAGAACAAGATTAGACCAACAATCTGCGGATTGTATAATGTTTCAAGGAAAGGCTCAAGATTTACAGAGTCAACATGACCATTTACTGAAGTATATTAGAGAATTAGAACAGAAAAATGATGATTTGGAAAGAGCTCACAGGTATTTCAGAATTATATACATTAGTTAGAATATCTGACATAAGTTGCTGAATTTAGAATAATGTATTGTGTCTTATTCAATTTACAGGATAAATAGGGTAACAGAAGAAGAAATAGAAGCAAAACTTAATTCTGCCATTGAAAAAAATGCTCTGTTGGAATCAGAACTTGATGAAAAAGAGGCTCTAAAAGTTATAGTACAGAGATTAATGGATGAAATTAGAGGTCATACATTAAACCACAAAATTTGGATGATGAAGTACCCAAATTAACAGTGATATTTAATTTTATTACAGACCTAAAGCAAGAAATTCAAGTTCAAGAAAGACATCAACCAGACAATGACAAATCAGCTGACAGAGTTCGTAATCACGTCGATAGCAATAAACTACAGGTTGAATTGGAAACGCATATACCACCTAGTGGTCCAATAGTACCACAATCCATACCTCCGAGTAATACAGCAACTTCACCATTAAAAAGTAAGATACATAATACTCTACGTAAAACTAAGCGCATGTTTTGCTTTGGGCCTAAAAGATGATTCTTAATATCATTAAAATCAATGGTCAACAAGAAAAATACTTGTACCTAACAAAACAGAACAGTTGCAGATAAATGGATGCAAAATTTGAATTCAATAGTCTAATATGTCTTCAGAAATTTTCCTCAGTAACAAATACATTAATTTATTGATATTTTAAGATTACAAAACGTCCGGTCTAACTTATATGCTTTATTAACATACTTTTATGCGCTTCAATTAATTTTATCAGTTTGTACGTACATATATAATATTGTTATCGATGAAATAAAAATTATTTTAACAAACTTGTTCTTTATTTTAGTTTCTAAAAATTATAATTTCAACTGACTTGCATGCAAACTTTCTTTTTATTTGTTTTATTAAAATGTTGTCTTATAGTTCTCAATATCTTTTCTGTTTTCTATAAATATAATGCTGTTATGTATCTGTAGTAATTTGTTCTTTTCCTGTTTGCAATTAGTTGGAAACAGAGTTGTAGGGGGTGTAACTGGGAACAACAATAACAATAATAATGTGAATCCACCATTGGCACCATGTACAAGAATATTAGCAATGAATATGATTGGCGACCTTATGAGAAAAGTTGGTGTAAGTATCATCAGTTTTCTTTACACTTATTGTGTTTGGTTTTTTTATATTTCAAATGCTCATTTAGCACGTGTGAAAGTAATTCAAAGCATGGCTTGTGTATTTTTAAAAATTAAGCTGTTTTAAGTTGCCGTAAATTTTAATTTTGGTACTAGGCAATTGTTTTATTTATCATGGTTTTTTTGAACAGCTTTTATTTTGATTTCCTCTTAAATTTTAAATGTGTTTTCTATGAAACAAAAAATTTACTGAGTAATATGTAAAATTAAAATATAGGTGTACAAATACTTTGTAAAAATTTACTCAGTTTATATAAAATGCTTTAGTATAATGTTAGTCATTGATACTGGTAGTGTGATGTAGCTGGTGTTTTGGTAGCTTGACAGGTGGGTCTGCATGGACTGTAAGAAGGTAAAATGCACTTGTGTGGGTGGAAAAAAAACTGTTTCCACTACACCCACTGATTTACCAACCGTCCAGGTTCACACACCCACTCAATGTATACGGCAACAACCTAGATCAACCAAGTGCTGACCAAGCCTTTGTGTACAGGTCTCTATTTGGTTTCTTTTGTTTTGTATTGCATACTTCTGTTCTGTACACACCATGCTTCACGTTATCCCCTACTGAATAATCCCATGCTTTTTCCACCTAATTTTACCAGTCACAGAAATCTGTAACTTTTAATTAAAACATGGTATCGACACTGGAAATAACAATAACAATAATAATTCATCAAAATTATGATGTCTCATTTAACAATACTTATTTAATTGCATAGGCATTGGAGAATAAGTTAAATACATGCCAAAACCCTTCACGAGAGGATCAAACCGTCCGCGACCTCTACAGGTAACGTTACAACAATGTGTTAATAATTTCGAAAAATCACATTATTGTCTCTACATCTTTGTGCACTGCGTGTACTTTTAGCAAAAGAGATATCATGTATCAAAAAATTTTAATTGGCTCTGTTACAAACAGAATTATTCTTTTAAGAAACTGAATCTGATTTATACACAATAACCCTTTAGCAAAAATGTTTTTTATCTATGTTTAAAACGATACATGATAACTGTTAAATGAATTGTACTTATTACTAGTTTCATGTTGATTCTTAATTACATAGTGCTTTATGTGAACGTTAAACTTACGAATTTGTGTATAATCAAACGCTTCTCACAATCCCAGTTCTCTAGCTTTTTAGTATTTGAAAGTTCAAAATATTTAATAAGACTGCATTATTTGTCAAATAGCTCATGTATCGCTTGTGTTATAATTTAAGACAAAGCATCTTATTTTTTATGTCTCTAAATCTAATTTGTTTAGTTTATTAGTTGTATACTATTCTGAAGCGAAGCGATCAAAATGAATTAATACTGTAAAGTAAATTTTCGAGCTTCTATGTTAATTTTTATTTAATGTTTCTTTTGAATTCCATAACTGTACTTTATTCTTTAGTATACTTTAGTTTACGTGTATGACTTGTACAGTGGAATTACACCTAATTGTCTGTACATTTTCTTCGTGGTTCAAAGAGTACAATACTATATTTTGACTATAGTCTACCAAGGTCTTAATAATCTAAATCATAAGAAATAGTTGTAGATTAGAATTTTGTATTACTTAATTCTAAAAAGTTCTATGATTGTTAAGACCTTCAATAAATCAGATTAATATTATATGTATTTTGGAATAGAAATTTCGACAAATTTATTATTATTGCGCGTATATGATACGGTCATACCAAAAATATTTTTTTATAAAGAAGTAAAAATTAAAAATTTAATTGAGCAACTACATTCAAAAACTATAACTATCCCAGTTAACAGACTATAATCAATGTAACTAAAAGAAATTCCTGATTTATATTTTTTAATATTTTATAGAATAAATATAACTTAAGTACGTTTCATATTATTATAAAGCTTTTTCGTGTATTAGATTGAGCTAACAATTTTCAATATTTGATAATGTAAGTACACACTTGTATATAATATGTATATATACATTTTAATGATCGATGCAATGTTATAAATTATATATAAGATAAATAGATGCATAATAATTAGTTTGTTATTATAAAAGTTTCATTACATTATAAATTATAATAAATATGTGATAATGTACGCGTAAAATTATATAGTTTTTGTACAAATTTGTAGCTCAATCTATAATTGCAATATTTAAATGTTGACCTTTAGTGCTCAAAAGTTATTTGTTAAAAATAAATTTTCAGTTACAAATGTACTCTTTATAAAAGAACGTTTATTTGAATCCTATGCACAGCACCAAAGGATTCAACATTGTTTATGTAATACAATGTTAATTGTATTTATACAAATCTTTCTTGCATGAAGTTTACATGTAATTTTTGTACTTTCTGTCAGTAATGTTGATATAGTGTTCGCAATAAAATTGTCCGTACTATTTGTTGTATCAAAGTGCTTGAAAGCATTTTACATTGCACAATATAGAACTTCTGTTTTGTCACTGTTTTGTTCAAACCATGCATCAACATTTTTATAATTGAGACTTACCTTGAAAAACAATCATGAATTGTAAATCATCAAGCTAATTTTTATGTGCATGTTGTACAGTTTATGCACGATTCATAAATATGTACAGCATTTCTCAATCTTACATAAAATTATATTTCTTTTAACATTGTAACTGTCTATTATACAATTTAATTAATTAAATCAAATAAAAACAAAAATTTTAAACTGATTGAGAAACGCTGATTTAATTGAAATTTCATAAACCACATCCCCTTTTCGTATAAAATAGTAACAAAACAGTACTAAATTTTTTTATTAGGGCTAGGCGGCAAGTTCGAGGCTATGCCTCTGGCAACAGCAACCACATTCGATTATAAACAGCGGATAATATTCCAACAGTAAACTTCTACGTTGTCCATTCTGTTTCTATATTTATAAATTCTTACTATACTTCGATTCAAATGTCATTCATTAATTTATTACTACTTAACAGTGAAACAAACATGACTTCTATTCACTTACTTATTATTTATTTTTATAAATTATTTAATTTTTCTGTCGTATAGAATACATCATTTACGGAAGTTAACTTATTATTTCTTTTCTTGAAATTTAAAAGCATATTTGGTAAAAATATGAATGAAATTTGTAAATAAGTATTCAAAATTGTAAGTGTAAAGTTGATTATGTGATAATTATAGATACGTATTAGAATTATGTTATTGTTGTGTAGATATTCACAAATGATATTAAATAAATAATTTGTGAATTTTTAGTTTAGAAAATTGGTATAGTTTTAGGACAATTAAAAAATTCAGCCACAGTTAGAAACAATATTATAACCACTAGTGCAAATCTAGCTTTTACAGTAAATTAGGAATCTGTATGTCTATTTTTAATAAGAAAAAGATATTCTTTTGCATCTCGCAATTCAATTTTATACTTTAAATTATATAAAAGTTATTGAACTGTGTATCATATCTCCAACATAAACTGTGTGCTTTTGTGCCACTAAATAATTATACAACTTCATATTTTAAAACATTTATATGAAATTAAATGCGAACTAACATTACTAATTAGAATTCAAACATATTCACAGCTACATATTGGATAAAAAAAAAACCATTGTAAGTTTGTATTAAATTCCGCTTGACGTATAGTGTAAAAATTATTGTTTCCATTTTGTGTCCATAGTGAACTGATTATGAACTGGAATTTCCGATAAAACTGAAATACAAGTAGTAGCAGAATTTACATAATATTTGTAACATAAATTTGTAAAATTAAACTAAAATATTTGTAAAATAAAGTTACTGTAAACAGCTTTTCAATTAATAAAATTGAAGTTCTTGAAACCTATCATACTTATCGAATAACTGTTACCGTCTATTGAACAGAAACAGGTAAGTTAATGTTTTCAAATTTTATTTATGAAACGTTTATCTTTACACGAACAGTGAGTACTTATCTGATTGAATTACCTTATGTGATTTTAGTACAACCAGAGTTCTAGTACAATAAACACTACATTGGATTCCTATAAAGAAATTGTCTTATGTTCTAATGTATATTTCTTTTTCTATGTACTGTATCAATAATGACGATGATGTATGTATTGTAATAATGATATCGTATATCGTAGAATTATAATGAGAAATTGCGGTTGCTTTTTAATCCTAAAAGTACTTTTAGAAGAATTAACAATTTGTTTTGTCTTTTGTTAAGACCCATTCGCTTCTAAACGTATTTTAGATATCGATGTTCTTACTCTATAGATAAGAAGTAAACTGATAAAAAAAGAAAAATATAAACTAAACTAAAGAACAAGAAGATTAATATTTATAACTGACAATTTGTATGCAGTAACATAATTTAGTTTACAGATTTATGCAATAACATCAAACATTAATAGGTTACTATTCTCAAAATAGTCACCAATTTTATATTAATTTATCAAAGTTCTGAATTTTCTATCCTTATCATAAGTAATGACAATTTTATAACTTGTACACTTTCATGGAGTACAAAATAATATGTAGTTTGGAATGAAAATGTTTTATCCATGATTGTTACGAATGACGATAATAATAATAATAGTGATGAGAATAATAATAGCTGTAAATGGTATGTATGGGAGTTACATATTATTTAAGCACGCTCGCCACGAATTCGTCGAGCTAGCTGAATATCCTTGGGCATGATAGTCACACGTTTGGCATGAATAGCGCACAAGTTGGTATCTTCAAACAATCCGACCAAGTATGCTTCAGATGCTTCCTGTAAAGCTCCAATTGCAGCACTTTGAAAACGTAGATCAGTTTTGAAATCCTGTGCAATTTCACGAACCAATCGTTGGAAGGGTAACTTTCTGATCAACAATTCAGTAGATTTCTGATATCTTCTGATTTCTCGAAGAGCTACTGTACCAGGCCTAAAAATCACATTTTATATGTCATATATATAATGTCACAAATACTTCTATTAAATGTTCATATATATTGTCATAAATATTTTCAATGAATGTGTACACATTCTGTAAAATTTACCTATAACGATGAGGTTTCTTCACTCCACCAGTGGAAGGCGCACTCTTACGAGCTGCTTTTGTAGCAAGCTGTTTACGAGGTGCCTTACCTCCAGTAGATTTACGTGCCGTCTGCTTGGTACGTGCCATTATTCAACCTGGAATAACAAAAACGTTATTAGTAATAGCAAATAACTACATGACTATCTTATTTTAAATCACACTAATATAGAATATACGAAGTCTGTTGAAAATTTGTTACAGTACTCGTTCGAATATTTTAATGTTCATATGTTTATTTTATAATAATTCATACATGATTTGAAAAATAACACTGATAATCTAAATTTCAAAATTAATGATACCATGTAATGTAAGGTTCAAGGTACCTTGGTTACCCGATACGCCACTGTATACAAACAAGGAACGCGGGAAAAACGATTTCGAAGAGAATATTGGAATATCTAGAATAAACGAAACTTAGGAGTGGGGTAAGAGAAAGGTAGTGGGGCAACAAGGGTGGGGGTACGATCCGTTGCTGTTCGTACGGAGGAGCCGCGCACCGAGGAACGCTGCGCATTGCGCAATGCACAAACTTTCGTTCTTCCTGCATCGACTCGAATAAAAGCTATGTTACCGAGAAAAATGTATCATGGAAATTGATAAAAATTCTTGGAACTCTGGATAGTTCTTTCCACGGGAAATATCATTCAACAAATGAAACATAACGAATGACACTCTCCGCGAGAAGATACCGAAAGCATCACACGCAAGAGAAGCTCGTGAATGATTCCCTCCACGAACGTCAATTGCAAAATGGAGGCAATACGACGGTACGTTGCGTTCGGACGCGAAAACCCGAGTTTTCCGGCACTTTTCACTCTTTACGATACACGTTGCACTTCCCGCTTATTTGCCGATACCCAGAATCACACGTGACATAAGATGAAATACGATTTTAAGGAATTTACGTACCTTTGAAAGGAAAAATTGTACGAGAAGCAAGAGCTAGCACTATCCGATTCCTTGTACTTCGATGGCAGTGGACGCTCTCCCAAGTCACGACTCCCTTGTCCCTACCCCCTAGAAATTAAATCGCGAGAGGCACGTAAGCCCGCGGTACACTGCATCCAATCAGATGTCGGATAGCAGTTGAGCCTCGTAGTGTACCATACGCGATTGGTTTAGACTCCTACGCCTAGAGTGCGAACTGAGAAGAACCCTGTCAATTGTAATATACATGATACTTCTCTCAGCAACCTCGTTTTACTTGCAACAATTATTGTCTCGTTATCGCCGAAAGTACTTAAACTGATAAATGTTTCATTTACAACATATTTCCCATGACAATTACCGACATATGGCTCAGAATTGCTTCCGCGACAAACATTCGAATGTACATTTAAATTTGTATCTCCGCAAACGAGCTTCCACGAACTCGTTCCTGTAATTCTTTCTGCAATGAAATCGGTTATTTCGTAGAAATTTCTAGAAAAACATGCAAATTTTATCAAACGAGATAGGAGAGCACGTCATCTTGACGTTCTGTAGTTATCAAGATAATTTTTAAATCGTTCCTTCGAGAGAATATGCTCTCGATTAATGTTAAAACTGTCATTTCTAGAATTAAAGCTTCTTTAAACGTTTTCGCTTGGAAAAAGTAGACGCCATTGTGCGTCTAAACGTAAACAATATTGTATCAATATTTGATAGACAAATTTATGACCTTTATGTATTTAACTCTGCGGTTCAAATAGTACAGTATGAAATTTGATCTGATTAATGATTCTTTTCAAATTTTAAATAATACTTTGAATCTTATTATGATATTATGCTGCAAAAATGTTTTTAAACACGTATATGTACGGTTACAAACCGTTATCAACGGTGTAATCTGTGCATTCATAATGACAAATGTTTCATATTTATTCATGCAACGCATATTATGCTGATGTCTATTCTCGAAAAATATAATCTTCGCACAGTTGTAAGTCTCGCGTCATACATAAAAAAAAACAATTCAACAAATCACAGATCCATGAAATATGTTATTTATGTAGCTGACGTAATCGTTACAATCAGTAATCATATTAAATGTGTATAATCCTATAAAACAATTAATTACAATGATGATACTTCATTAAAACGTTTTTGATACGTAATTTATAATTATTTGTAACAATTTTCCAAAGATATCAATCCCTAGGGGATATGCAATATAAGCGAGTGAATTGCAAGGAAACGATTTCGGATCTGAGACTGGAAATTTTTGAACTTCGAATTAAAAATTTTAGAACTTTGCAAAAATAATGAGTTAAAAACGAAAATAAATCTCGTTGCATAAAATTTTGGGAAGTCGTGTATTAAATTATAATATTTGTTGGTTTTGGCGAATTTTGTTTTGCCTCCCTAATTATTTAAATCCATTAAAAAATTAAATATTAGGGTAGGTAAAAGTAAATTCCAAACTTTAATTTTGTAATTGTATTTTATACACAGACGTAGCCGTATTAATGACTGACGTAAATTACATTACATATTTTTTTAAAATTTCATTTTTCAAGGCATACAAAAATGAACGTATATTTTATTCTTAAGACAATTTAAGTTAGTTACCGAAAATCTGAATTTTTGTAGATTATCTACAAAAGTACTAAAATAATCATTAATAAAATGTAATTACATGGTCATAAATTTGCTAACTTCAATGAAATTACAAACATAAAATATAAACGCAAGTCAACATTGATAATACAAATAGTAACATAAATTTATGGCTTTCCTAGTAGATAATTCAGTAATACTTCAATTTTCTACAGATTTTCTTCATACAGTACTACATTATTACCTATATGTAATTGCATGTAAAGGTCATTTTACAGTATATTCTAAAATTAATCTATCCTAAGTTTGATGCGTAGAAAATTGTATTTAAAAGTTGAATTATGAAGTAGAGTCAATGGTATGTAACTGGCTTTTTTGCAAAATATTAAATCTACATTGTAGTATTGCTTATGCATTGTTAAGTTTACTTAGTGCAGTATATAATATTAAAATAATTATGCACAGTGACATTTACTATTTGTTATGATCTACACACTCTGCTTGGTGCTTTCTGTATATTTTCCTACCATCAAGTGATAACTGTAATTTAACTAAGCTACTAGATATGATTAATAGATATACTTTATCTCCTGCATCTTATAGCTCTAAAGCCTGGCAGTGTCAACTATAGTAATGACTCATGGAAAAAACTCAAACACGACGAATTTAATTATTCGTGAAGATATTTAAGAATGTGATGACAATATGAACTTGAATAGAAAAACAATTTAAAAAAATATAAACTGTTTAAGCACGTTCACCACGAATTCTTCTCGCTAATTGAATATCTTTAGGCATTATTGTAACGCGTTTAGCATGAATTGCACACAAGTTTGTATCTTCGAACAGTCCAACCAAATAAGCTTCAGAGGCTTCCTGCAATGCTCCAATCGCAGCACTTTGGAAACGTAAGTCTGTCTTGAAATCCTGTGCAATTTCACGAACCAAACGTTGGAAGGGTAATTTTCTGATAAGTAACTCAGTTGATTTTTGGTATCTTCTGATTTCTCTGAGCGCTACTGTACCAGGCCTAAAATACATGGAAAATTTTGTCAGAATCACAGCAATAATTTATAATATTACTAAACCCTTAATATTATCATTTTTACCTGTAACGATGCGGTTTTTTTACACCACCAGTAGAAGGTGCACTTTTACGTGCAGCCTTGGTTGCAAGTTGTTTCCTGGGAGCTTTACCTCCAGTTGACTTACGAGCAGTCTGCTTAGTACGTGCCATGTCTAAAAAGAATTATCATAAATTTATAACGGACAAATTGTAATTAACAATCAACAATTTTTGTATCTACATAGAGATATTTATATATATATATAATACCTATCGGAAATATAATTAAACATAATTTAACGATCAAACGTCTTTAGTTATTGATTATGCAAATCAAAAATTAAATTATAATGAACATAAAATAACTTCTCATTTCCCTCCAAAAGTGGACACAATAAACAAAATGGCGAATAGCGTGCATGTACATAAGAATTTTGTACACCATGAAAATCATAAGCGCTTTTAACGTAAAGATAATTATTTATGATCAAACTAAAGAAACGTAAAAAATGATATGTTTTTTATCATATTCATTTAACTATAAAGGAAAATATAAACATACCTGATATTCAAACGTTCACAACAAGACCGACACACAAGCTGTTTCGTTCGATGGCGTTCAACTGTTGTTTTTTTCAGAAACGCAGTTTGATCATGTCGAGGTAGGCGACAACATTGTTCAGATACACCACGGGATTGGTCGTTGTTTCATAACGTAGTCTGCGATTGGTCGAGTTTCATCGAATGAACGTATTTGTTATGAAACTTACAACTTTACAATTATTCTAATAATCTATTACGCTGCTTGCCTATCTTCTCCGTAAAACCAATACCGAGATATATGAATCATTTCTCTTCTCAGAAATATTTATGGAATTTTTTGTACATGACAGACTAATATATCGTTGCAAATCATGAAGCACTAGACAAAGAGCGAAACCGAGATAAATAGGGGAAGGGGACAATTGGCTGACGATCAAATTGGATTGGTTGCTTTTCTACGCATGTTCCGCATCGCGAAATATGAAATTAGAAACCAATTCTTTTTGAAACTTTTAGATTTTCGAATTTAAAAATGAAAAATTTGTAGATTTATGGATTTAAAAGTTTCAAATTTTCAATTTGGAGTTGTATAAAACCTTAGTCAACTAAAACTGATCAAATTCTATCAAATATTATACGTACATGTGAATATAATTTTATTTCTTCATTTTGGGATGTATAACAAACTATAGTAAGATTTAATAATCACTGAAACTTGAATAAATTTTAGAACGACAAAAAAAAGATGTGAATAATTTATGCGAATTTAAATATTCATCAACGATAACAGTAAACATTTAACTAATATCATGGTATCAGAAGATATCAATATAATTTATTTTTCAAATGATCAATTTTATTGATTTACAATATTCATTTTTATAATCACTACCTAATAATAGCATAAGAAGCAATAATAAACATTCGTTCTACAAATTACGCCATGAGATAATTATTATCCTTGTATTTTCATTATCAATATTATTCATATACATATATGCATATCTATAAACTTTCAGTCATCGAGAAAATATTAGAACAAAATTTATTTACTAACGTTCTAACTACAGCTACACTAATTTAAATACGTTATTTAAAATTGTATTGCCAAAAATACGAGTCGTCAATATTAGCTTTTTTTCTTCATTTGCACACAAATGATGCTTTTTTTAAATCTTTATTATTCAATTTGTACTGACATTCATTAGAATTCGCTACAATCGTTAATGACAACGAAAACTTCTTACTGCATTTTTTTGTTATGTTCCATTACTTTTTCTTTCGGTATGCGACCAGATATGAAATCTCGTTTGAACATCATGTAAATACTAGTATATTCATTGGTTTATGAGTAATCGCGTTATTTTGGCAGGACATGAACATTAAAATGCAAGCCCATATTACTTTTATACTGTATAAAAAAATGAGTATATATTTTTGTTTTTACAAAAATCAATTTACTTGTTTTTGCAGAACCTCCGTTCCGTTTTGACGAATTTTCTTATATAAATCAAACGTGCACTTACTTAACAAGTTAAAAAAACATTAAAGTTTACAATTAATTTTGCAATATAAAAAATGCTTCTAAAATTGTCAGCATATATTAAATTAAATACAGATACTAGAACAAAATAAATTAGTTATAAATATTTTAAGCATCACACAAATACATTTTATTTAAAAAAAAAAAGAAGAAAAATGTTATTATAAGATATTAAAATGAGAACATGGACTTTATGATGAAGAAAATTAGCAAAATAATTGAAAAGTTTTCATTTTGTGTTCACTATGCGAAATATAAATGCAGTTTTAATCTACATGTAATAAAATTATCATTAAATGTACAAAATATTTTGTTCTTTAGTATCTAAAAGGTACTGCCTGACATTTAAACAATATATAAGATCTATAACGCTAAACATTTTTTAATAATTGAATACCAAACATTGTTAACTATATAATATAAAGTTTACCATTCGACTTGTTTATGAAAATAAAAGAAAGAGAATTATTTACTTGTATATATTTACAAATTATAAATATAAGACATGTTTAACTAAAGTGACTACATATACAATTAATAATATTAGTCGAATGGAAAAGTAGCTATAATTTTTTAAAGATTACATTACAACATGAAACATTATAATAAAATTCCACACTACACAAGTTTTGCTTGGTATGAACAATAATAATACTAAACAGTCATTATCTTAAACTTAAGCTTTCCTGGTTGCTTTTTATACTTCTGTTAATAATTTCTTTTCCTTCTTTAACTGGCAGCACCTTTGATTTAATATTTATTTATGTTGAAATATTGCAATATTTTGTGTTCCTTCTTGATATTCTATAGAAACGAGCATGACTATTTTTTAGTACAACATTAATTGCATCATTATATTTTTATTCCAAGTATTTATTATATTAAAAACCTTTCTTGTTACTAGATATATCTTTATACTTTTTTGTATCAAAATATTAAAAATTATATGAACATACCTTAGTATAAATCATGCAAACATAGAGTACACATATTAGACGAATATTCAAATTGACAAAATTGTATGCTATATTTGTCTTTGCCTACTTTTCAAATGAAATATTTGTAAAAAATAGATCATTATTTTTAAGATTTAATAATCGATAAAAATAATGATTTTTTTTTTTAAATAAAATGCCTTAATGTAACTATGAACGAACTTATCAATTATTGTACATTTTCTTTTTTTTCATTAAGATTTCAAAATTTTATATATAAGACATATTTATTTATTTAAAAATGGGTAATTTTCAATTATTTCTTATTTAATATAGAATTTTGCCCGCCTCTAGTAAACATTGTAACTCTTTATGTATTAAGATCATTTTTAAATACATATAAACTTTGAATCCATAGAAAAATTAGTAATGATATGAGTTCAGCGTGTACAGAATCACAATCATTCTATAAAATGCATGTACAGAAGTAACCACAACCAGAACAATCTTAGATATCCACGATTTTTTTTCTTTTTATAGTCTATCATTATTATCTTGCAAATATTGTTTCAATTATTATTGTTTTTTCTTTTTTATCAGGGTGACCACCAATGGTTTCTTTTTCAAGATCTTTTGTAATTGTTTACTCTTTAATTTTTGATTCGTTAGAGCGCTTTCTTTCTATAAATTCATGTATAATTTTCATAAAGTTAACAATAATTTCCTTTTTACAGTAATTAGTACAATATTTATAATGATTATTACATGGTAGTTATAATACTGTGAATTTTATAAATACAGTGTCAATTGTATTCCTATTATGCAGTTGCAACTTTACATTAACCACCTGTATCGATATTATTTCCGTCAATCTCATAGAATAGATACTTTGCAAAGTATACTGTTAAATTGTATTTCAATTTATAACATCATGTAACAAAATGTGGTCACCCTGAAAAAGTATGTTGTACGAACGGTCTGTGCTTATTCTTTGATGTTTAAAAAGTTATATATCATACATTGTTTATCAGCTTTGTATTTTAAGAAAATGGAACATCTTGTTTCAGAAAATATCTTCTCGGTCGTACAACAGGTTAAGTAAAATATTTCTTATCGTAGTACACATGCTTTATAATAATACTAATATACTTTTTGTTTTCTTTTTTTTTTATTATATCTATATTAATTGTTTGTAGTTTTGTTTCTTTGCACTGTAAGAGAATGACAAGCTTAATAATAAATATTTCTTTCTTTCGCAATATATCAAATTGCTCACTACTGCGCTTTAGGCTATATGCAAACATTATTTATACCGGAAGACGGTGTTGTTATATTGCAAAAATACTAAAATATTTTAACGGGCGTACTTCCACATAATCCTGCATACCTAAGGCGCGGAAATCGAGTTAGTATAAATAATCTTTCAAATCAAATTTCGTCAAGCTTTGTTAAATATAAAAGTACCATATTAACTTTAACTTATCATATAAAGGTACATCTGAATGACATGATTGCAAATTGAAAATACAGCTTGTACTGTATGCTTCATTCTTTCCAACATTAAACCACTTATTAAGCTATGTTTTCAATTTGCGTTCAACATTATCAATTACATATTAAAAAGTTAAATTAGGATAGCTTTAAAACTACACAAATGTTAAACGTAGTTATTAATTGCCATTAATATTGTTCTTCTCCCTCTATTATTAATCAGGTAAGATTTTATGCGTTTAAATTTTGATGAGATCAATCAACTGGTACAAACAATTTAGTGTGTCAACCTCCGTCACATCAGAAATGCAGAATTATTTATAGAAATTAGAAACATTAACAGATCACATTCATTTCTCGCAGAACGTAACTTTATTACTTTCATAAATCTGTTAAAAATGGCACTGTTTTTACAGATTGTACCTTGTGCACGTTACTACTTGTTTTCATTTATTTGATTTCTGTATTTCCTTTTCTTTAATACTTGAAATTAGTTCAATGACTTTAAATGAATCATTAATTGTTGATCAATAAATAACCAATAACTCTCATCTTTTGAAAGAATAGTGTAAGAACTCGTGTTACAATTTACAACATTATTTTGACAGTAATTATTGATATTTAACAATATGAGGACGCAAATGACTGACAATTTTCTAAGAATACGTACAAGCTAATAATTTAATGAAACTGTTTCAATCTTTTTACTTGTATCAAAATACCAATGAACCTTTACCATACCAAATGCAATTGAAAACTGAGATATAATATCCGTGCACGGCAAAGTATTAAAATGCATCAAGTGAAATGCAAGTTCATAAAAAAACATGTCAAAATAATGCATAAGTAACAAGTTATTAAAACATTTTCTCACGATTCTTACAAATTTCATTGTGCAATTTCTGATTAATGATTCAAAAGTTGTATGGGCTTGCTCTTATTTTATGCTCGAATGTGCAAGTATTATTTTTTTGTTTTTTTTTTTCTTTCTATTAGTTGTCAATCTTAATAATTCGTAAAAGATGCACCTCGAAGATTTACGTCAACGAGCGATCGCACAATTAAAAGTTTACAGCCTTTCCTCGTATGTAAAATATTTATATCTTCATAAATACCGACATACCGAACGATAAGATCTAAGTAGAGAAATTGTTATTACATAATCACAGTTGTACAGCCATTTGCTACCTCGTATTTAAATACAAAAATGCTTAGATATCAGTACCGTAGAACTCGATCATTTTTTTTTTTTTTTTAATATACTTTGTTATGTGTTTCTGTAATTTCAGTCTGATCAATTCATTATTATCAAAGAAAAAGGAACAGGGCGCAAACAGGACGTGTTTTGGGAGGTCACTATTAATTCGAAGGAAATCGCCAATTATAAAAGCTTGTGCAATTAAAATCATATACGAGTTTACAATCTAAGCAGTTTTGCAATACTATAACGGATAATAATACGAATATTTCAAAGAGCATACGTTCACATAATAATTGCAGTAACACCAGATACTATAAAATTGGATCATTATCAACAATGTGTCCACGTTTGCATAATGAATGAAACAATGTGTTAGAAGAAGACTGAAAATAGAAGATGATGAAGTAGAAACAGCGATAATGATAATCGTAGTAAGAAAAAATCAGAGCATCCACTATTTTTTCTTTGTTTCCCACAATATTGAGCAGTCACTGTAGCAAACAAGAACACATTCTACAATGAATCAAATCAATTTGTTTTTTTTTTTCTTTTTAGTCAGAGTACTGTTTATCGGAATTCATATACTGCTACTATATCTAAATAACAAATGCATTAGTCATATATCAAAACTACAAGTGATTAAAGGTGATACAGATTTATAGCAAGTATTCTTTAGTTATAAATCGTAATATAAATGTTCAGCAAATTTGTTATTTTTTTTGTAAGATATTACATATTACTATTTTACGTAATTCATTATTGTACAGTAATCTAATGATTATGTGTATGTTTTGCCACCCAGAATGTGCAGATAATTCTCCCTCGATGTTAAGGAACCATCATCTGCCCTTTTATATCTGATCACAAATCCTTTCGACAAATGAAACAACAGGCAATCTCTTCAACGTTCAACTAGTGCATAAATAAACGTTCGCAATATGGCTCTTATGACTTTAATAATGTTTAACACAGGAGAAGAATCATTCGCACAAAACAGAGCATGTAACGTTTTGTATTTATATTATTGTAACTTGTCAAAAATATATTGTTCAATTTGATCCTGCCCTATTGTTGGTTTTCTTTGTGCAGTGTTCAACGAAAATCCAATTGATCATAAATTGTTCTTAAATATATAAACGTACTTTGACAATTAAACCATTGGTTGAAATATTTAGTTTACAAACATATATAGTTTTTACAGTTATGAGATTCAATTATATTCAAGATTGCATAGTACCTTGAAGTACTATTCTTCTGCATGATACTTAACGTGTTAACTGTCATGTTGTACTATTTTCATTTTTATCCAACACACAATGTATCAGTTAACGCGTTAAATTGAATGAAAGTATAGATAATGAAAAAGAACAAAAATGATAGCACCTAAAGTTATATTAAAATTATACACATTATGAATGCATGTTGCATTAGAAAGAGAAAGCAATCACCGAAACCAACAACTTGGGCAGTACTATATAAATATTCAACTGTATGTTTTCTTTAATACACAGTATTAGCTAATTAATTTATTTTGTTATTCTCCTATTACCCTATTTTGTAGCTAAATTTGTTGCTTTCACAATAATTTATGTTCTTATTAATAATATTTTAATTGTGTTATTGTTATAAGTAAAATAGTACATATATTGTATTGTTTATAATATTCAATATTATATATCATTCAGGAATATCTTTCCTAGATTTTCACGCAACTCACCGTAATCAAGATACACTCTAACTTTATACAAAATAACATTGTTTCATCTATATAGTATCTGTATTGATACTATATATCATATACTACACAAACAAGTACACATTTGATGTTAAAGCGTAACACAAACCATCTTTCACTTCCATAATTAGTATTTATATAAATATAATCTACTAGAGAGAACATCATGATTACGAGAAGTCGGTGAAATGGGCATTCTTTACAAGTACGTTTAGCAACAAATTGCTACCATATTAAAATTGTTATATCTTCTACTATTTCTATCGGAAGGTAATGAAAGTTCTTTTTCATCTTTTAGAGGTATGTAATAATAACAATGTAACAATCGACGATTTTAAAAAGGAAACAGAAAACGAAGAATAGTATATTTGAGATAAAATATATTCAAAGTATTTGACAGTAAATATTTTTGTTTTTTAAAGACTTGCTCTGTGGTTGTTGTACTTATAAAGAATGCATTTAAAAAACATAATTGAAAAATGCATTATTATAGTGCTAAATTGATTAAATTCTAAATAGTACTTTGAAAATTGTATCATGGTGCATACGATCCACAGCGAAATCAAGATATTTATATTTTTTCACCACACTACATGTAATATAATATATAATCTATTTGTAACAGCGTTATTACTTTTGTTTAAATTCTTAAATTTTTGTCAGTATCAATGGATGTCTCATTTCCATCCCCACCTCGATAACATATTTCTTCAACCTTCTTTCAAACACCATCTTCATGTTCGTCGAGATCGTTCATACCATGATACACAAAATTGTATTTTTCTTTTAGTAACATCTATTATATTTTAATATTAATAACCTGTAATAAAAACGGACCTAATAAAAACATTTATTTCTTTTTTGGCCTCACTTTTTGATATTAAACTATGAAAGTAATCGAAGAAAAAAGAAACACAACAATCAGTATTATTGTTGGATGTTAAATAATTAAATAATTAAGTAATGCTTGCTATAATACCCCCTTTTCTTGTTGCAATTAAACCTCTAGTATTTTTTGTTTTCCTTTAACTCTTGTTTGAACTACTATTATCTCGATTGGGTTAACAAGGTTCAAAAGTATTCTATAGCCATAAAAAATATACTTGTTTGTTCGCATATAATTTGTGCAGGGTATTATGCATTTTAAAATAATTTTTTAATTATATTGTAAATATTAAATAATAGTCTTTAAAATTGGTTATTGTAACATTTTATGTCTATGAGGAAAAAATTTGATAATGTTGTCCTATCTATTCTAGTCAATTATACTTTTAGGCAATATTTTACCTTTATTTTCTGTCATTATGAATGTATAATCATTTCATAATAGTGATCTTTCACCAGCTACATATTCAAAATGAAAATATTCCATAGAGCCGGTATATAAAACGCGTTTTTGATGCGTTCCATTGAAAAAAGCTAATTGGCATGCTCTATTTTAGTTTGCATGTCATAAATATCGAGCTGTAACACGTATGTCACATCATATTCTTGGTATCATAAATATAAGTTATTTCTTTATCTTTTGATTAAATTGAAAAATCCTAAATATCCGTAATATTCTTATACCTAAAATGTAAAAACTTATAACAGAAAGATTGAATTCAATCAATTCAATTAATTTAGTAATGTACTTTCGTCGTAAATTACATTTCTTCATTGCTATCACACATTATTTAATTTAATGTTTAATTTCAGTAAGGATACAGTGTATAATATGTATGTGTGTGTATTTGTATATAATGTATATATTATATATTAAGCATACTTAAAGTTTAAAATTGTAATATACTACATGTATAGAAAAGGCATGAAACAGATACAAGGACTAATATTATGATTTATAATTACTAGCTATAAAAAAAGAGAAAAAGAGAAAAAAAAAGAAAGAAGAAAAGAAAGAAAGCGTACTTATATAAAAATTTTTACTACTGACTATTATATTCTTCGATGTATCCAAAGTATAAAAATTTTTTATGAATAATAATTTGAGTATGTCCTATAGAAATTACAAAAGGTGAAAAAAATTATATATTCATTTATATATTTATATATAACAAAAAGAAAAAGAATAGTAAGAGTGAATATCATAAGAATCAAAACAATACACGTACCATTTCATTTTCTTTTAAACGATGAAACAGTTAAATGTATTATTTGTATCTTACACATCTTTGACGAATTCCAATTCGTTTCATGTTATAAATATGAGCAATTTTATTATTTTGTATAAAAGTCTAGAAATCATATGCTCCTTATATATATGTAATAGATATTATCAATACTACCTTTTCAACCAAAGATATAAAATTTGTTAATACTTGTATTATTACCATCAGTACGGGTAAATTGAAAAATCCTATTTAAATATAGCTTTAAATATAATAGAAATATCATTATTTCGCGTGACATACGTTTAACAGCTCAGCAATTGAGGAAAATTATCCCATAACTATTATACCTGGGACATTATTAATTGTTTGTTGTTGTTGCGTTTAATTATGGTATTACAATTTTTAAACAAATATATACTTTTAGAGGTCCCAAAACTTTGTCCATCATTTACGATTATATGGTTTTTCTTCTTTTTTCCTTTCACGCTACATGTGTTTGTGTAACTGGCACACATACGTGTTATTAATGCTAACTATTCAGCTAGCACCCTGCTAATAAATGTATTTTGAATTATATATTAAATATTTCTTTTTCATTTGAAGATCAATAATACGTGTTCTTAATTATATAGGATGTGATATTTCAATCTTTATAAACGGCTATATTAGCAGCATGACTGTTGACACAAGTATGACAAATAGAGACTTCGTAAAGTCTTATCACATCCACATTCACTTTGGCGATAGTCAAAATTACATATTCGATAAAATTTTTTGTTTCTTCTATTGCGATCGTACGTGTACCATGCAGTACAAAATTTGTTTGTTAACTATTCATTTATATACCATCGCATTCTTAAAAACACTGAATTCGCATGAAATTGTATTACTACTCACATTAAAATTCTGAGAATATTCGTCCTTGTTACTGAAAAAGAGCGTAGATATAACAATGGGCGTTTCAACGAAATATTCGGACCTAACTTGTGGAGACAACCGGAGTCTGGCAGTACGGGCACTCACGTTGGTTTGGAGCGCACGTTGAGCAGACCACGTAGTGGTTGCATGGTGAGAGAGTAACAGTACGATTTTGTTCTTCGCAAACCATGCACTTTGTTGCCGTTTCTCTGTACAGCACCTGTAACGGCAACGACTGAGCTACCTATAGTGTTTTCATTAATTAAACTGGTCGCAAAAATTAATATTTACGACTAACAAGAAACATTCTTGATTTGCTAATGTTACGTGTAGATAGAGATGATAGAAGAAAACTGATGAAGATGAGGTAGTTACAGAATTTAATTCTTTCGCATCCTCTTCCAATTCAACTAATAATTACTCGAAAATCGCTTGATATACCAGCTGTTCAAACCTGCATGACAACTTTGTTTTACCTTTTCTACTTCTTCGAGATCCGAACGAAGCTGCGATTGAATTGATTTTAATGCAGCTATAGATAACGATCTGAGTTCACTTGTTCTTCTCAAAGTGTGAAGATACGGGCCGCCGCTAGAAGCTTCATTCTCCACCCTCAGTGCTTTCACTTGCAGCATGGCCTGTTAAATAGTATTATATTCAAAATTATAAGGTATATAAAAATAATGAATAACACGTGGTAATAGAAAATACTCATGTAGAAAATTGCACTTGTTATTAAGAGTACGAATGAGATATTCTAAATACCTCGTCTCTTTGTTGTTCAGCAATACTTGCTTTTCTTTTAGCTTCTTCGCTCTCCAATTGCCATGCAGCACAAGCAGCTCTAGCTTGATTAATACGTTCGTCCCATGTGGCCAATTGTGCACGACTCGATGTTAATTCCTCCCGGAGCCTTTGCACCTGTTGAATATTATTACCAGACAAATTTCAAAATTTCATTTTGAAAGGAATAATACTGAATTAAAAATTTGGAAACAACCTTACCTCTGATAAAGATCCTGTATTACTTGGACTAATAGAAAATGCATTGACTAACGGTGATGCTGGGAGTGGCTGCGTACGAGATGGAGACATTCCTTGATTCGTGAAATCAAATAAACTACTATTAAATCCGCTAAGTTTAGAAGCTGAACTGCTAAGTTGTGAAATGTGATTGCTAAATGGATCTGACACTTGATTCATAAATGGCATTGTCTGAAATCATTCGAATAAAATAAAATGTTAGAACAACTTTGAAGCATCCCATACCAGTATATATAAATAATAAAAAAGAACAAAACGTTTCATTTACCGATTCTATTGAATCTTGATGAGAAAATCTGGATCCGGTGAGAAAACCAGTTGAGTGTAAGTGTTGAAGTGGACTGGATGTTGATGGCGAAAAATTAGTAAGAACAGAACGTTCAGCCATTCCAGGAATATTAACTGGAGCTGAGCTTCCCAATAATCCAGAACTTGCTAGGCCTGCTGATATTGAATTGCTAATTGGTGAATTAGTATCCCTATGAATTGATTCTACTAAATTTAGGGGATCATCTAGATGTAACTCATCTAATGCATTTCCTAAAAGTATAACAGAAAATAACAGATAATACGTATAACAAAAACGAACAAAACAAAAGAAGTAAAAACGTGTTTTCTATTGTGCTTCCGAATGTAACTCACCTACTACGGATTCAACAGTATCATTTGGATAAAATGAACTTGAAAGTGGTGAGATGGTAGTTGCTAACGAATGACTGCCTAGGGTTCCATTCAAGCTGTAAGCAATGTATAGACTCTGTTTCTGTTGAGCTTTTTCAGCTTTTGTTAATAAAGGATCACTATCTATAGCAACCACTTGTTTTCGTATTTCACCCTGTTAAATATTTTTTGGAGTTCAAGTTATTGCTCTGCTATCATTGATTGCATCAATATGATCAAAAATACAATGGCTAAACTTACAACTTGTAAAAGAGAATTGGGATTGTAAAGTATGCTCGTTAACTTCTGCTGATTGGAAGTATTTACAGTGTTATTGGAATTAGAATTATGCAGTTGAGCACCAGGAGCTTTACTGTGTGAACTGTTACTACCAACGCTACTAGTACTTGCCGACTCAGATACTTCACCACTTCCATTCTGTAATTTGAAAATTTACCTAGCATTAGTAAAGACAAACTTTCTTCGTAACCAAATACTTTTCAAAACTTACACTGCTATCACTAAGCGGTTTATCTTTGTCATGAGCACGCTTATCGGGTGGAAGCGCGTTGCTGAGAATATCTGCCAGATTGGTTCCACAATCTATAGGTACCGCCATGTCCCTCGCCAGGCTCATTTCTTCTGTTGGCAACACTGCTCCATCAGCACACCATACCAACGTCCCAATATATCAATTTTGAGAAGCAATTTTGAACGCTAAGTATATCACTTACAAAACGCCTACGTTTACCAAATTGTATTTTCAAAGGCAAAAAAAAATGCCGATATACTTTTACACGAAAGCGATACAAGCGTTCTGATTAAGTTAGTAATTCAAAGTTGGCGTTATTTGAATTTAATTACGTTAAATTGCATACGAAGCGATTAGAGATTTTACTTGCATCAGCAAACAATTTGTAACACGAATCTTTTGAACTTACTAAAGTAGTAGTAACTGTTTTACGTACGATTTATGAGGGTAAACTCACGGTCAACATGTGCAAAAGCACAGAAGACTCCGCGCGGGCAATAACCAGCTTGTTGAACATCGTTGCATTTCGTAGATTTATATATTTCAGGATGGAATTGTTGTTCTGTACGTGTATGACAATATGTACAAGCATCTCCTTGTTCACAGTTTCCTGGTTCACCCCATTCTTCTCCATGTTTTACATTAGGGCACGGTGTTGACCTAAATTAAAATAAAATTATAAGTTGCAAGAAAAGTTTGATTTGTTTCACTTATAGAAGAGACATATTATCCCAATTGGGGTTCATGAAACTTTAGAATAATAAGAATATCACAAAATAGATTTAAGAAGATGATGAGATTTAAAATTTTGAATTTATTCTGCATTCAGTTGATTTCAGTCATAATATCCTTTCCTGTTTCTAATTTTGATCTGTTAAAAACTGACTTTATAAGGTTTCATGAACTCATTGAGACAATCTATAGATATGCTTACCTGTACTTGTACTTGCGTGGACTACGTCTCTTATCCTTACTATTATGATATTGTGGGCAAGCATAACCTTGTCGACATAGTCTTGGTGGACGTTTGCAAGGTTCTGTTTTGTAATTACTTAGCACATAATTTGTATCCTGCCACTTTGGATCTTCATTCATTAAGTTTCGTTCCTTGTCAAGTATGTTTGGTCCATTTGACGATGAATTAGGGTCAGAATCAGGGTTTTCCAGCGCTTGTATCTCTTTGATATCATAAACAGGAGGACGCAGATCATGATTGCCATGTGCAAATGCACAGTGAGGACCATTCTTAACACAAAATCCACGTGTGTCAGTGTCATGAACACACATGCAAGTTTTGTAATAGCGCAGGTGATAGCGTCGCTCTGTGTCGCCAGCGGTGCGATGAAGGAATGGACACCTAAATAACAACAAATAAAATATTAATTAGTTTCAATTCATTATTACAATTTCCATACAACTACTGGTCAAAAGTTTGGAATCATTACATGAATTAAGATATCTTCAAGAGAAAGTTTTCTTTGTTAAAAGCTGTACTATTTGCATTAAGTTGCATTTTTGCCAAACAAACCACTCCTGCTTTTAGAAGAGTAAATCTTATGATTCTTACTGAAAAGTTTATTAGGTAAGTGATTCCAAATTTTTGACTTATAATATAAATGTAAATAAAACAAATAGAAATGTGACTAGAAAGTAAATTATTACTAAATAATTAATAGCAACAATTATTTATTAAATTCACTAATTTTTGCATGTTAAAAAAAGAGAACGAATTTTGCTCTAAGTTACTACTTCAATAAATATAATCAATTTAAATAAAATTGTCTATCAATGTACATTAAGGAAAATAAAAATAAAGTTTTAAATTATACTACTAGATTTAATACAAATTGCGATATAGTTTCCCGCACGATAATTTTGCCATAATAGTTTCAATGTTTTGTACGGTGCAGCAACAAGGATATTACCACGTATAATTCTTTGTTGCCACCATGCCACGTAAGAGAAAATCAATATCAGTAGGCTCTTTGTTTGGAAACTCGAGGCACTGGATATTTTGGAGGGAAAACCGATCGCGGATATTTCCATCCATACACTGTGTCCAAAATAAATATTTTAATATCGCTTATCGACTGCTATTGATATCGGCATATAATCATTCTTGAGATTCGGCCGAATAACGCATGACCTTGTATAACGAGTTGTCAAAAATAAAAGAAATCAATACGAAGTATCAACTTGAATAAAAATGTCAGTAAAATATATATATATACAATTTTCATGTAACTAATGCTAATATTTATAATCGAACTATTTATAATTTATAATCAAAATATTAATTTTCTTCAATTTTCAATCTGTGCAATTAGACATAAACACGTTTAACTAAAAAATATTAAAGTTTATCAACGTAGTAATAATTAATAACTCTAGTATCAAACGTTTGGAAAGATTACGATAAGCGCAGTCACGCACAAGCTAATTATCAATTAAAATAGCGCTGGCAAGCTTATGTTTTCAAAGGAAAAAGTTTTGATAACATTTTTAAAGCCTACGCGAGTACGTATGGACGTAATTTCTATATTAAATGATTATTAAGTAAAAATGTATGTATATAGCGCAATGCACTGTTACGTTTCGAAAGTTGATAAAAAGTGCAGTGAAAACTTTTTCATTCATTTCATCTAACTAGCGGTATTGTAGAAAGTTTAAGATAAAAATTATTTATAAATATTCCCGGTGTTATTTAAGAACATTATTTAGCGTTGAATATCGTCTTATTAATATCTTCTTAAAAGAAAATGGTTGCTGTTGTTTTCATTAGTAGATAACAAGGTTGCAATGCTCTTGCTGATAATTCAAGTAATTTTATCCAATTGTTCGTTTTAAACGATTTTTATACAAAGTTGTTTAATCTGAGCATTATTTGAAGATTTTCGATAAAAGGAATCATTCGTCTTATTAAAAATTTACATTCGAATAATGTTAAACATGTAAATATTTCTACGTACGTAAAAAATTGCGTACAACAATACATATATACATATTCTTGACCTCTTAAATGCATATATAAACAAATCTTCACTCTTAGCAATTTAAATGACTCACAATCCTCGTTGACCTAAATTTTGTGATATTCTATACAAAGCCTATCACCAAAAAGGAAAGAAGTCAATAACCTCACTGTTACATAAATATCTTTGCCTTTCATTTTCCCAGTTATATTTTTATATAAACAACCTGTATATATTTCAGAAATTTTTGTACATAACCGTTTGACCATTAAACGATTATTATCCGTTAAAATATCGACGATTAAAATTTAATGAAAATTGTTTGGAAACGTGTATTAAACATGGCTACGAAAGATATAGCTATATTGGAATCCATAGAGAAATGTCTAGCTACGTTAGTAGGGTTATCTACAATGGATGACAACAGGTTAGCAGCCGACGACGGTAGCTATATTCTGTCACGAGCAATGGCGGTTACGAATAACCATATACATACATTCACAAGAAGACAAACAAGCGACTTATGACGAATCGTTTTAGTCTTCGAGTTAATGCGATTGCACGAATATATACGTATTATGTTGTTACGTTTGAAAAATAACGGTTAAATACAAAAGATGACTAACTCCATCGTCTACGTAACCTTTTTATTTCCTTTCCTTGCATTTGTAGAATTTAGGTCAAATTCTTACCCGCGAAGATTCACGTAACTCTATGCAACAATCAAATCTGAAAAACCTTAAAATAGCTTACTACATTTTTTTAATACAAGCCAACGTCAAAAAGGAGGGTATACCATTGGCGTAACTAGTATTTTTTTTAGGTGGCCCAGGTTTCCTAGATTTATTAACAGCGCTGACACATAGCCAAATTTCTGGAAATTTAGGAATTTGAGGATTTGAAAATCTGGAGACCTAAACACTTGGGAGTTTGGAAATTGAAAAATGGAGAATTCTGCAATTTGTAAATTTCGACATTTTTAGTAAGAAGTATCCTACATCTTACATACTTCGCAGTATTTCTTGTTTTTGGAAAACAGGTTCTCACTAAATTTTGCTTAGTTACGCCAATGGGATATACCACGAATAAAAATATAAATGAAAACACCGATCGATAATAATAGAACACGTAAAAAAGGGATAATAAAAAGCGAAGATAACATGTACAACAAAGGAACTAAAAAATGTGCGGACAGTTTTAGTTCAAAACAGTGGCTATGAGTAAGCAAGAGATTACGATGAATTATGCAATTCAAAATCACTTGTTAAAAAGATTGTGCAGAGGGTTTCCCAAATTTTTGTAGGACAAGACCCACTTTCGCAGATGCCAATTTTTATAAATATTAAATAAAAAATATTTACAATTTTCTAATTTTTATATTTAACGCAATCTAGTGGGTCGGAACCCACGCTTTGGGAATCCCCCATATGGTGAAACCGGAAATAGACATTATTTACAAATAACTATATTTATCAATTAAGAAATAAGTGGTTTTGTTTCCTTAATTATATAAATGAGATAATCGGGTGCGTCAATATATGTACATCTATGAGTCATAATGTAACTTATACGTGTGTTAATTTTTTCAACGATATATTATAATGTACAAAGAGGGTTCTGTAAATAAAAGGTGATGCAAAATGAATAGACGAGAAGATCGTTTCGAGATGCACGTAAATAGGTGAAACTATTATGGCTACGTTTACTACTTCCATGCTGCTTTCTCGCTGTATACAAAATTCAACATGCGAAAGTTACAGTTACTGACAAAATTGGGAGTATATCCATTATTAAAATCTTATTCATTCGATTAACAAACAATTCTTTCATAAATCACATTTCTTTTGTGTATTATGTACAATGTTAATAAATAATTATAACATACAGAAAAGAAATGTACATAATACATTTTATTGCTGAGCGTACATACATATAACACAGTCACATATATTAATTAATAATTATGACTTTAATACATCGTTGCATATGCATTTGAGTGTATAACAGCTTGTAAACGTTGTGGCATAGATTCGGATTTAATTTCGATGACTGTGGTGGAGTGTACAGTAATTTTCAACCATTATGTAGCAGTTATCTTTTGACAACATATGTACGTCGAATGTTAATGGTCGTTACTAGAAATAGAAATAGTATACAGCAGGCATTTGTAAATTTTCAACAAAATGTTAATTTTCAACTTCATACTTATTAAATGCTGTATTTGCTTTCTTGCCTCCTACCACCTAAATTAAAATTGTATAATGCATACAAAAGACTTGATTTGTGAAAAAATTGTTTGTTTTCTGTTAATCGAACAAGACACAGTTTTATAACATGTGTGCGCTCAATTTTGTAGGTAACTGTAGGTTATTCTCGACGAGACGAGAGTTACGTCGTTATGCATTACCACGCAGATGCGCGTTACAACACACGCGTGTCAACGACACAAAGAAACACGACGGAATCGTATATTTCTTTTTTCTTTCTCTCTTAACATACATTTATTCCGAACGATATTGAGGCGTGATTTCATTCATGCTAGAAACTGATTTGCATGTAGTTTCTAGGCATGGAAACGAGAAGTTTACGTTTTAATAGCGGGGCAATTTCTAATACGTTTATTGCACGTATATGTATACGAGCGGAATAGCAAGCAACAAAATGGTACACTCAGGTGCAACGTAAGGTTCCTTTGGATATAAAATGGTACAGGGGAGGAACCTCCCACCAATTGCCTTCGATTTTGGGTTACCGATTATGTAAATTTCTACAGTTCTACATTACACAATTTCTTATCTTTAGTTTAAACATTTGAAGATTTATCAATCAAAAACAAAAGAGTGGAGGAGCTTCTTCCTACGTCGACATTTTGACTAGAAAAAATCTCGGTGTTTGTCATTGTACAGTGCAAAGCATGGTAGGCTTCCCTAGTAAAAATGACGTACAAGAAATCCCCCAGCACTTGTTTGTAAACATCGACACAAAAAAATTATACTGAATTTTCAAATATCCAAATCTCCAAAATGTCAAATTTAAAAATTTCCGAAATTCCCAAATGCCCAAATATTTCAATTTTAAAATTATAAATAAAGAAGACCCCACCACTTGTGCAAACTAAACGTGATACGTGACAATTCTCGGGTGTTACGTCAAATGGTAGAGTTCTCTTCCCCTGTATCGCCATTTTCCCTAGGGAAGCCTATTATGCCCGACACTGTACGTTTCACGGTCGAATCGGTGCAGACGAGAAACGACAAAATCGAAGAACGTAAAACAGGGCTAATGAGTCGAAACTGAAAAAAGAGATCATGGTCGAGCAGTGCGACGCGACAGATCGATGCATCTGACATGAACAGTAAATATACCACCATTCGTCTGAATGGCTTCTACCGACGGGACAATCCCCGTCGTCAAAAGAGAAATTCATTTCCTCATCTTCAAACAGATAAACTTACTCGTCTCCATCTGGGCATATGCCGGTGGTCTCGTCGTATTTGGTGCAATAATTATCGGCGCTATAGTTGAAGGTGCGGTCCCTCTTTCTCACCGGTCTGCGCCTCCGCTGGTTCATAAAGTGCCAGTTGAAGCACGTGAACGGTCGGTGTTGTGTGCATTTGCGCTGTATAAAGAGGGGACATTGTTCGACGCGAAATTCCTTCAAGTATCTGGAATGCGAATCCACAGAGCTACACATTATTTCGTGGCGTATTTTGACGCGCGCGTCGATGCCGCGCTGCTCGCGGCCCTCCCTTCTTTCTCCGTTCTCTTTTCTTTTCTTTTCTTTTCTTTTCTTTTATTTATTTATTTACGTATACGCGTTATATATATTACTTTCTTTTTATGTAATCTCGTGTTTATTCACTCCACTATTTATCCTCGATCCACGCACTTTATTCTCGGCCTCTGATTCCGATCTCACTTTTTTCTCTTTCTCTCACGTAGCACGCGACCGGCCCGGCGGCCGCTTACTTACGTGTAATGATTCGCCTTTTCCGCCTGAGCTGTCAACAAAGGTTTAGAGTCGGACTTCATCTTGGACAACACAACCGAGATATACACGCGCGCGCGCGCGCGCGTACACACGCACGGACGTACAGGCGGACACGGCACTCTCTCTCTCGTCTTTCACGTCGTCCTCGTCGTCGCCGTAGCCGTCGTCGACGCCGTCGTCGCCGTCGTGTAGTCTCTTTATCGTCCCTTTTCCCCGCTGTAACCTCAGCCGTCTATCGAAAACGGAATGCGGGACACACGGCGCGCACGACGCAATACGCGTTATATGCGCCTCGATCGTCCAATCACCGTGCTCCTTTCACGTCACGTGATCCCGCCTCTTTCAAGGTCATTGGTGTTTTGGTTCGCTCGCACATAAACACGCACTCTTGCAAATGCCGGTGTTATGGGTGAAAAATCTTCTCACACTTCTTCGTTCGATTCTGCTTGCTTTTCAATACCTAATAATGCTATGTGACATTTTGTTTGCTCAGGGAAAATAGGACGCTGATAATGTAACGATCGATTCTCGACCTCGATCAAGTTCCGATTCTCTGCTACGTTCTCGCCGATGTCAATTCCGCAACGTGTGGACGTGCCTTTCGTAAAAACCGACTACCTCCTTGTTCTCGATATTTCTCCATTAATATGTTCTATTACGTCGTCGTTCTTTAATCACTTCCTGCAAGCTTCAAAAATGAAATCGTACACATTCACAGACATCTTTCATGCGCAGTTCAATAAATTTTTGTAGTTCAAACATACTTCATTTTCGTATTTCTTTTCCTTCCTATTTAATATAAACAGCTGCGTAATTCAATAACAATCTGTTACATTTTAGAAGATTATACTTTTCTATCGAGTATCTTACTCTATTCAGTTTGTATTGCGATTTAGGAATGTCAGATTATAGACAGGCTTGGGAATGTCTAATGTATTCGTTTCTTTCATCGTAAGAATATTATGGGATTTTAATGACTGATCTTGTCCACTTTCGCTTTCACTTTTACACCGTACTTGTTTCAAACTACATTATTTTCTTTGGTCGCCGATCTTCCAAGTTTCACAACTTGATATTTTCTACACATCACAGACACGTTTGTTTGCCGTAAGTCGTTATCGTAAGAGTTACACGTATGAATCATCTCTTATCGCTTCTTTGCAACGATCTTGATACATATTTAGATACCTCTGTTGAGTACGGTCAGCTACAATAGTTTTTCCTTGGTGACGATTGTCGGAACTTACTCGACCACGTTTCGCGATTTGTAAACTGCGACGTGCAACGTTTAACACGACCTTGTCGCACTCCAACGATTTCGCTTACTTTCCCCCTCTCACTTGAACAAAAAATAATCTAAATTTCTGTACCTCTTCGGTTACCAAAATTTATCGCATATTGAATAAAGGTTTTATGAAATGAATATCGCTTGATGTATAATCTGTTCTCTTAGACATCTTATTCCGCGTAAACTGTTAGAATATTTGCAATTTCCGCCCAAACGATATGTGTATCAGAAAATGGCATCTCTTAGCGCATGCGCAGTTGCGACTTCTTGAAGTATCAAATTTTGCGACCAATCAAAATAAAAATACGCAGCAAATTTTATCTACCTAGTGCTCGTTCAACAAGAAATTATGCTCGATTTGCGCAATGTAGCTCACTTCAGACTTCCTACTTTGTATTTTATCAAATATATACACAGTGAATAAAATATATGGATAACAATTAACATGCACCAGGACTGGTTAGATTTAGAAATTTAAGAATTTGAAAATTTGGAAATTAAGACATTTAGGAAAGTGGGACTTCTGGAATTTAAGAATGTTGCAATTTTAGAATCTTGTAATATATACATTTAGAAATTTGGGGACTTGGAAATTTGGATCACTAAGTATACACGCTGGGCGTTAGAACGTCGTAAGAACGCATGCGCATTATTTTGGTCGCGATGCGTAGAATAAACCGAAATTCGACGCATTATGAGAAAGATTTCACTTTGAATGAACAATATTGTATACGCCAATTGATTTAAAATAATTTTCTGTATATATTGAAATAAAAGTAGAACCTTTCATAAAACCCTTTCGTCGACATTAAAAAATAATATGACAGCAGCGATATATTTATCTATTTTTTAATAAACTTTTGTTCATATTATTAGACTCAAAATATATTAACTCATTATTAAATTTTTTATTTATGATTTCCATATTTCGCTATCAATTATATAAATTTGACATTTCTACATATAAAGGAAGATTGCTTACTTTTTAACTATTTTGTAAAAAATAATTAAAAGGATAAACATGAAAATATAAGTTCTTCTTTCATCATATTTAAGTTTAATGTGTACAAAAACGTAAAGAAATGCGATAATATTAAGGAAAATGTCTACATACAATGATTTCAAATGTTTTTGCTGAGAAGGACATTTCAATTATATTATTATAATATAAATAATAGTTTGTGATAAAAAATAATCACTAAACTAAAACTTTGTAATTGTAAATAAATGTTTCTGCTATGATACATTATGCGAGTACTCTTATATTACGCAATCATACTTTTGTACAGCTTACAATTTAATAAAATTCGCTAAAACCAAAGTCAAGTATTAGCAATAGCATGACAATTATAAATAATGTATTGAAGCTAGAATCAACCTATACGTAATTTCAGTTTCTATGTAAATTTGTAACTAGTTATGACTTCCAAGTTTTGTTGTTAGTTTCAATAATATTGCAAATGTATACGTTACTACTCTTGTTTACAACTTATTTGACTTTGTACAATTATATTCTTGTCTACCGTGTATTTAAAGAAAGTCTTGTAGTACGCTAACATACCTAGACACAAACTAAATGTGAACCATTCATCAGACTGATAAAAATATAATGCCTTTACAGTATATGAAAATAATACACATTTGGTTTGTACGTATGCATGTTTGATTAATGCTACATTCATAATACAATACTTCCTACAATTGTTAGATTTATAATAATACATACTACTGATTCCTTGTCATCATGCATCATTCTCTTTTCATAAGAAATAATATTTTGAGTATTTTATTCTGATTTTCTTTCCTTAAACTTCGCTTATCTCTGTAATTACGGATAATCCTTTGAAACATTTAGATTATAATTTCTAAGATTAATGTGTTTATATTGCCATTGAAAAAATTGTATATACTTATACGTTTAGTTTATTTACGGAGTAGACAGTTATTAACAGCACGTTTTTTTTTTAAATTATGTTTCAAAGAATTAACGATCATAATCATTGCCTTTAATGCTAAAAAATCAAATTTACATAACATGTGAATTACATAAAATTTTGTCAGTGTTATTCAATTAATTCTGAATTGCAATGCAAGTAATTATATATCCAATGTACCTTTCCATTAGCTAAGTTTTTTACTTTGACATATTGCATCGTTCTGTTTGCCATCTGAAATACTTAGGTTTGCACTAATTTTGAGCACTCCTTGGATGGATATTATGCAATTATTAATTAACTGTATAGTTATTAAAAACTATAACAGTATCTTCATTGGATGTTTTCTTTTGGATGGACTTATATGTTATAGTAGTAAATTCAAAGGCAATTTTAAAAATGTGCCTTTCTTTAAAAATGGAGCGCTTAGTTTCTTAACTATTATTTAATTTGACAGCAAACAAAGACTGGTCAAAAAATTGTATAACCGTTTTATCGCTTAATGTTCCTACGCTTTACGACATCTAGATTTAAATACCTATTATTAAGATTTTCATTGAATTTTAGTGAATATTTTTTAAAGTTCTGATTAATGATATTCTGTAAAATGTATTTTTCATACACAGATCCATATACTGTGTATTATTTCATTCAATTGTATCGAGACATATAGTTTTCAAATATTATAATTTAAACAAACAATTTTTTTTTAACAAAACAAAATATTACAATTGTCATTAATATATATTGTGCGATTTTATTTAATTGTTATAAATTTCAAGATTGTATAACGTTCTTTTTATATTACTGAAAATTTTCACTTTCATAGTATGTCTCAACACTCAATATATAGAAGACAAAACTTATATTTCATCAGTTGCACTGCTTTTATCATAGAAATATACGATGCAATTAATTAATTAACTTATACATATATATCAACAATATTATGATTAAAAACAACGAAGAACACAGTTAAATAATATCAGGGAAATGTTTAGGCGTTTAAAATATTTCTATCCAGAGGTCATTCTTACATTTGTAATTTAATTTTGAAGTGGAAATTTATTAATTTTAATGGTTAATAGTTCTAATTGTCATAAGAATAATTCATTGGTGTTTTCATGTATATTACAAAAGAATGCAAATTAACTGTAACTTAAGTTAACGAATTACTGTCAGATTATGTGATATACTGGCAGCTTGAAATTTGATAAATGCTTTAAAGTGAAATAATCTTACGACTTCATTTCGCATTACTTATGTAGATATTAAAAGGGAGCAAACTTTTACATATTCATTTAAATGGCCTTTAGCGTAAACAACAAGAAAATGTCTTTGAAATATTATTACATTAACAAGTTTATTTATACAATTAACTACCTATGTACAATATATCAATAAGAATGTTGTATAATTTTAACATAGATTTAAAGAGGCTTTTTTTTAGAATGGCGTCTGCCATTTATATGCTAAAATTCTAATTATTTGCTCTGTTTATAATCTGTATACATAAAAGTTATGAATCGATAATGACATCCCAGACTTCGCAGATGAGCATTCTATACTTATCATTATTATCAACCATGAGTTTTCATGTAATTTTCATAGAAATTAATACTTATGGTAGTGATCACTGATTAACTATAAATTAATCAAAGATCAACGTAAAGATGGATTTATAACACATTTGAATATTCTACTGTGTTGAAATTGATACCAGTGTACTGATCAAGTATATATAATAATATATAAATCAATATAAAGCTTCCATAAATATTTGTTTCGAATATTTAGTAAATGTTCTCCTTATACTTGATTTTATCTTGTAAAATTTTGATATATTTTTATGCATTTTGTGCCACGTTCCAATGTAATGCTTAGTAAAATTGTAAGATATTATTTAATTAAAAAATGAAAAAAATTTGTTCGCAACTGCTGAATATGTTCTCATTTAAAACATATTCAAATTACATTCTCAAGTACAATTAAATTGTATCTAAAACGATATTGTTTCTAACTTACGTTTCTTAATAAAGTAAGTTTCGCAAGTTCAAATTATAAATTTCATAAGAAAGAAGTTTGACTTAATCTATCTCATAAGAATAGAAGTCAAATGAATAAATGCAAATTTGAAAAGAAAAAAAATGTATGGACGAAAGATCATAATTAAACCTACATTGTTCGTTTTCTTCAAATAGTTATTTGTTTCTACTCGCACCTATTATGTATAGTATATTTACCTGGTGTAATAGTAAATTTAATTCAAACAGTTGTTCCATACGTACTGAACATCACTCTGGTGGTATCTGTATCCAGAGTAACGTCTTCTGGAGATGCTAAATCGACTTTTATAGATCCAGAATTGTTTCTTCTTCTTGTCATGCCGCCACCCCAATTTGATAATGTCCAATGATACGTTTCGCCTTCCTTTTCTGTATTCGTCGTTTCTTGCGTTTCGTTATCTTTGTCTAAGCCAGTCTCTACAGACACTGAAGAATGTGAAGCTACAGAATCGAAACTGGAATCAGCTGCTCCTCTGTAACGACTAACGTATTCAGTGGACATTTCACCAGGAGATTCTTCTATCGCTCTCAATATATTTTGACAGAGTTCTGAATCGAGTGGAATCGGATTTTCGGAGTCGCGATTGTGAATGGTAACAGCTATGTGAGCTGGATGTGGGATAGGAAGCGGAATAAGTAACTTTTCCGCACTGTAAGGACGAATCTGTCGTTTCCACGGCTGCCAGCGTGCTTCTGTCGTACCATTTGTCGATGTTGTGCGTCTTCTAATTTTGGTAGATGTCAGAAGTCCTCCGGTATCACTGTAAAACGAATAACTACCGTATTTCCACGTCTTACCATTAACTGAATTTCTTTAAAAGGTAGGCATATAAAAACACAGCAACTCTGAACATTATTTACCATCGTTTGTCAGATTTCCTGCTACTACTATTTTGTTTAGATCGTGGATTGAAAGCTGAGACTTCTAAGTAAGGGCTGTAAACTTGTATGTTCCCGCGTGGCGCGTAAACAGCCCCCAGTAAATCTGGGCCATTGGTTCCACCAAGTTCAGTACTGTGGACCATATCAGTGTAACGTGACAGATCCACACCAGGATGAGGTTCTAATCTGAACTTGGTATCTGCGTCATCAAGGGGTTGGAGGAAATTTAAACTAAAAATGTCCGCGTACATAAGTCCAGCTAAGCCGGCCCAGTCACCAACACTTAAACCTTTGTTTTCCCAAAAGTCTTCCTCATTTCCTGTCAATCTGGCGAAGACGTGGGTAGGATAAAGTCGTTCCAACATGAGAGCCCCCTGTTGTATTACCACCTATATACATCATTAACATATTAGTAAATTTAACATTATAAGTAAATTTGAAATAACCAACGCGTAGTTCAATGAATAATTACTTTCAAATCGAAGGTAGTAAGTTTTATTTTACTTCTTACAACCATTCCGAGACCAGTTTGCAAATTTTTCCTACGTCTATCTAATTTCTCGTGTAATACAGCAATCAGATCTTTGGCTTCCTTTTCAAGCGATTTGTACGGATCCTTTGTTTTGGCAAGGCTAGCAGCGAACGGACCAAAACAGGCCTCCACAAACTGAGTAAAATCTCTTTGTGGTTGGGTAATTAACCGTTCTGTTTCTTGCTGGAAAGCTAGTAATTCATCTAGCTCTAATTTAGCTTCAAATGCGGCCAATGCTTGTTCAGGTCTAATCTATCAATAACAATGAATTATTTAGTTTCCGAACTATTTCAGTACTTGCAATTAATGATACCTACTTGATAATAATAATCAGATGTTAATCCTGGTCCAGCTATTCTTTTAACCACGAAACTATCACTGGCAGGTATACGACCCCTGTTCTTTATTACTAAATGGAACATGGTCGTGTCCCAGACCACTCTAATCCAATAACGTATCACAGCAACTACATAATATTATCGTTGGAATAATTCTGCTGAATGTATATTACGTACTACGTCAATGTCATTGCGAAAAAAAATTATACCTGTAAGTATCACAAAAGAAATGATGGGGCACAAAGTAAGAGCTACAATTAATGCTGCGATTGGCTGCAGACACCCTTGTATACCAATATTCCAAACTAACGCCTCCATAATAACAAAGTATCGATTTCTACTTGGTTCTGGACTATCCAAATCCATTATAAGTGCCATAAACGCGTGTAGAGCTAAAGTAATCAAAGGCATCCTAAAATAATGCAGTAAAATATTAGTATTACATAGAAAACAATTTTTATATTGTGAAATTTGATATTATAATTGAAAAGATAATACGATCAACATACCATAAAACCGCAGTAAGCGCAATGAGAAGCGATCCTAAACTCGTGACCACACACACGATAGGAAAAACAAATAATATGATGAGTGTTCCTAAAAGACCCTTGACGCCGTAATTCCATAGCCTATTTAAATGCCTCGTCATTCCTTTCCCAATAAATCCTATAATAAAATGAATATTAAATTAAGAATCAATCAAACAATTATATACATTATATATTATACTCTTATATAAATGTACCAGTGTCCGGTTCGGTTTCAAAATGTGTTCGACTTTTGCTAATATGTCTCCAAAGTGCAATTAACCGAGAACAAAGAGTGGGCATTTGGGACGATTTTCTGGGAAATAAAGTTCCATTTAGTTGACTCAATTCTAGGTCAGGGGTAAAGGGTTGCACGAGTAACAGAGCACGTATGGAGACTGGACTACACCATGGTACAGCTACACCTAACAGGAACATTGCATTCCAAGTCCAACACCATGTTCTAGCAACGTAATTGATCCAACGCCACATAGGCCACCTATGCAAACGTTTTCAAATAAAGTAACTTCTCAAGAGTTTAAAGTATGATTATGTTATTGCAATATACCTTGTTGTGGTTGTATGCACGATTTCTCGTTCAACTAAGAAGACAGGTTGACTTGGATCAGCTCTGGGCGTGGTAATAGATGTAGGAGTATTGCTCAGCACTGTCGGTATGATTTCAGACTGGCCTTGAAAATTACGCCTGATGATCCAATTTTTTGGAAGCCATATTTGTGTTGGCCATTGGAAGCTCCTAGTGGGCGTTTTTACTTTTCGCAGTTCTTTTAATAAAACTGGTTCTCTCTAAAAGGAACAAGAACATAATGCAATCATAGGAAATAACAAAGAAAACAAAGGTGTTTCAAACTTGATATACCTCCTTCATAAACGTTAAATCACGATTAAGAAAATAAACAGTTTGTTGCAAATTTTGATGAGTACACAGCGTGAGAGCTTCTTCGTGAGCACTCCATTCACACTCTTCTATAAACTTCTCTTCCACCTCTCTCATTCTATCACGCATCCATGGTTCTATTCGAGAAAGAACCGGATGCTCATTTTCGATATGACGTCTCAGTGCTTCTTTAGTTTGCAACAGTTTACGCTGAACTGTTTCTATAGCTCGATGCATCAATACGACGGATTGTGCTTGTTGGACAAGAAGTTGAGCGATTCCATTCCCTAGATCGAGTATGTCTGGATGTGACAAAATGTTAGAGAAAACTCTTTGCAGGTATTCTCTCATAACAGCTTCGTTGACTTCCTGAAATTCATCGTAAGTGAAAAAATGTATATCGAATGAAATCAATGAATTTTATTATGATCAAAAGTTGTACTCTTTCAATTTCTTCATCCGGTTTTTTTCGTGCTCTCAATTCTGATATCAGTCTTTCTCTAAAATGAAGAAACCAGCCTCGTGTCTCTCTCTCCAAAATAGCAACTAGAATCGGTAGAGCTTTTCTGATAATGTCTCTGCTAAATAATCTAAGATCAACCACTGCTCCGCCAGGTGTTCCAAACACGAAAGGAACAGGGATAGGCAATAACTGCGACAGTTCTCTTTCTACTTCAAATTTCTCCATGGTCGCTCGTCGAAGCTGTTTCCGGACGAAGCCACACAGGAGTTCCAACGAATCTTCATACTCCGGCTGAAAAGTGCATAGCATATATATGTATCTTTATAAGCGATACCTGAAGAACTAGAACTACTCGACTTGAGTCCTTTCCTTACAGATTCATAACGCGTTATTAAGCAAAAAAAATGTTTACCCTGCAAACTAACTCTGCAACCAAGTATCGACACCTCTCTTCCTTGATTTTGGCATCTAGATTATGTGCTTGAAGTGATGGCACGCCAATTGTTATATCTAACAAGGAAAATATCACGTATTAAGTTTGCGAATGAACGTGAGAAATATTTTTTAATGATATTTGATGAGTTTTACCAAGCAGCCGTAACAGTCCCGTTAGCAATGCTTTCAAAGACTGTGAAACGCTGAAGCAATGAGAGACAAGTCTGGCTTTAGCCGTAACCACAAGGAACCTGGTTGCCAAAGCAAGATCTCGAAGCAATGCGTCTCTCCTCCTGTCTCGTCCGCGTTGAAGAAGTCCACTTAATCTCCATCGATGCGTTTGCCCAGAAAAATTGATTGAATCCACTTCGAATTCCCTGAAATATGAAGCACATGTTAAAGTTGTCGATTCTTGGACAAAAGGGTGAGAGAGGTCCAGAAACAGAACGTGAACGTCTACATCGTGTAAACGAAATATTAACATGTACACGAGTATTAACATGTTCCATGGAAAAATAAGAAAAAAGCAAAAGTATAATTTTTTTTACAATTCACACATCATACTTCAGGTGGAATATGTTAATAAGAAAAATACCCTGAAAAATATATGAAAATCTGTTTCCACAACAAGAAATCTGTGCATTATTACAATCCTTCAATTCATCACCTTCTCTACCCTTGTTTCATGGTGCTAAAGCTACTAAAAGGAATTGATGGCTATAATACAAGCATGTTCTAACATTGTGGATATAAAAAAAAAGACAACCTACACCATTAAAATATTGTATTCTATAGCAACTAGGTTGTGTTATTTTCATGCGGTTCAACAATTATTATGTTTGTTAAAAGCTGCATTGAGTTCATAAAACCTTTGTGTAAATCATACAACAATAATAACAATTTTCGGTCAACGATGTGTTTGACAATGTTTTGTACATTTAATGTATATAATGGAAGGAAATTTTAAACGAAGACGAGTATCATCATGCTGTTTTAAATCCTGTTTACAGTTTTAAAGGGAGAATAATCGTTCTTTTTGATCGCTGAGAAGTCGTGAAAAATGATCCTAAGTTATTGTACAAGGCGTGGCATCAATAATCAATCGTTTTGGGTGAACTGGTTGCTCTGTGTGCATGTGTGTGTATGTATGTGTTAATGTGTGTACGTGTATGACATACCCGCATCTTCGAATGCTCTCCAATTGAGTGGCATTCAGCTTCTTCGGTTTTCCGTACTTCTCCTTCTGAAAGCTTTACAATAAATTGTTAGAAAATATCAGACACATCTTTAATTGTGCGTTCGTAAACCAGACAACAAGGTTGTTCTTTTTTTAAATTGAGAATTAAGATACTCTTTTTTAAATACCACCGACGCCAAATAAGGATTCAATTCCAATTGTAATACTCTTATCAATGATTTACAACCACTTTTTTCTATCTAGTGGTACAAGAAATACAGCATGGACCATATATAATAAGGTAAAAACAAAACTCCAAGAGAATTTTGAAGGACGATGGATTATTCTAATGCAAATAAGTTCCTTGTACCCTAAGAAATGGCATTTGCATCATATGAGTCTTAAATAAAGCCTTGTACATCGTTAGTGGATACTTCGTATGCTGTGCTTAGAATTGTGTAATATCTAACTCTAAGGGATACAATTACTATTTCTCGTGTTTTACTATATTTTGAAGCGCTTGTAATTTGAACATCAATGTCATTAATCTATGAGTTGCAATGATATGAATGATTGATACAGATTCAACACAATTACCATCAAGCTTCAAATGGATATGACATAAGTGCTATTATGTGATACTTGTATGTCATCAAATCATGTCAGACTTCCTACGCATCATAGTTCATTAAGTTCAGCTTAAAATGTGCCCTCAAATAATCTGAAAAAATATACAGTTCCATTTTAAAAAACCATACTTAACATAATAATATAAAAAAAACATAAATAATTCTCTATATCCTCAATAATTAAAAACTTAGGAAGACCTTAATTTCATTTCTATTGAACAAGTTTAATAATTTGTAGACTTAATCATTCATACATTGCAACTGCAAGATCACACTGACGTGATAGCTTAAAAGTTCTGATACTACTTCTATCTACAGAGATAGAGAGAAAAATACTCGAGTGAAGTTTATTTAAAATACCTACCCCCGTTTGCTGATGCTCTCTAATTGCTTCTTGGTCAACCTCCTAGGTTCACCCTTGCTATCCACAGCGACTGAATCAAGTTCATCGAAGCTAGGTGCTACAAACAGGTCCCTAAGGTGGTGCTTCTTCCTGGCAAGAGTATCTTCACCTTCCGTGCACGTGGATAAAGGAGGAGGAAGAACAATGGGAAATGTTCTCCAATGGTAAAGGAACTGTTGTGCAACCTCTTTGATGTTATGCACCAATGCCTCAACTTCAGCTGGTGCACCCCGCAAATGCGACGTATCAAATTCCACTGGCTCTTTCTATAAGTGCAATTTTCTTTCTTTAATTTTATGTTATGATTTATGTCAGGTAAACTTTCATAATATTGTTGTATTAATAATTAAGTCATGTGACTGGTACATTTATTGTAATATATTTGTATAAATATTTGAAAATTTATAGACAATAATTTTAAAACACAGTGTATATATGAATACTTATTAATTTGAAAAAAAGGAACACAATTTCAGGCCTTTAATTTCCTTAACTAAAACTACTTTTTATGCTCTAGAAACGCTGCTAATTAAAAATTAACGATGAATCGCCGTACTAAGAATTGTTTCGCTGTTACAAAGCAAAAATGGAAACTTTCGACGATAAATACTGTAGATATGGTGTGGGCAAATATTTCGAAATTTAGAAATTGTCAATTGATTAGTAAACGCCATTCGCACTCTTAACCCCTCAATTGATAACCCCTGTAAATTAAAATTACATAGGTCTATTAATAAAACTCGATTTCTCCATTAAGAAAAGAAAAGAAGAATCGTTCACCCTCTTTTAAATTCTCCGTCTCGAGGACGACGATTAGAGGATCTCTTTCATAAGATAGATCTCGATTCACGAACAACGAGTTCATTCTTCGAGTCTGTTGAAAGGCAGGCACGCGTGTTAGGATCTCGCGTCTCTCCTCTCGCGAGTCAGTTGTTGAGAAATGTTCATGGAATTTTCATTAGAATTTCATCGAAACGCGTGGACAATACCTCTGGCTGGAGTCCATCTCCATTGGGTCGATGATAAGGCTGGTGATTGTAGGACTGGTGATTCGGTCCCGTGTTGGCGGAGTTGACGGAAGCTGAGTTCAAATTGTGGGGCATCTCGCGCGTGAAAAGCGTGCGCGGCGGCTGGGGTCAGCTGCCCCGTATCCCGACTATCTCTTCATACACCATGCTGCTGGTCGCCACCATTTATCATTCCACGCTCTGCACAATTCAATTTGTTCTTATTCCCATTTGCTCTCCCTTTTACGCTTCAGTAGATTAATAATCATTCTTTATACATTTGTATAGTACAATACGGCAGGGCCTGAGTAGAGCTGTCGTTATCGATAATATCGACGAAACATCGTTAAGACGAATAGGTGATTAAAATAGTCACGTGTAATTTTATTTCAAAATATGTATATATAAGAATAGAACACATTAAGGGATTGAACAACGTAGTCTTCAATAAAATAAAAACAAGATATGAGACTGATTTTTAAAGGACACGTTTTATTAAGAAGAAAGCAAGTACTGCGTAATAAATGCGTATCCAAATTGACATGTTTATCGTACTAATGCGCATGCGCGATCAAGAACAGGTAGATTTAAATATCAAAATACGAACCTAACCTAAATAGACATAATTGAAAAGTGATATTTTATACAATTAAAAAAATCTCACATTGTTTACGATATCAAATTATCCTTGGATTTTGAAACTTTTATGCATTGATCCTGTACAGAATCGCAAGTCATGCAAGGATATATCAATTTGTATAGATCCTTTTCAGTGACAAGAAGTACAGAGCATTTAGATTATTTGCAGGTTTATAGTGGTATAGTTCCAACGGGAAACGTGAGACGTTCTGCCAGTGTAGAACAATATGAAGTCCCTCGTAAGGAATAGAAGTCGAACGATCTTTTCTTGGCACAAAAGAATGATACTTCTAGATAATTACAACGCGTAATTACGACCTGAGCTCTCTCACCTGAGATTCTCCGATTTTTTCTTTCAGGCCTTCGTAAAATACGGGAACGCGGATTTCTTTAAGAGCTTAAGACTGGCTACAATTTCATTGTACTCTGTGCTATACAATAAGCCATGTATTCCAAAAGTCCACCAAAAGAGTTCTTGTTTTTTTAGTAGTAATAAGGACTTTTGATATATTATTTAAAAGAATAGTATATACAAAAAGGAAGGTATATAACCCATTGGGAATTATTTAGAGATAAAATTCCAATTTTCCTGAAACGAACGAATTCTTGCGTAAAAGTAGATTTTATTCGATACACATGTCGGCTAGTTAGACGGGACAAGAAATGGAATGCTCAGAATGTTAATCGTATAATGGGGTATAATCGGTTAATGGGAGTCTGCATTCAGTCGAAGCCTCGTATGATCATGTCTTTGGTCCCCTTTTATAAAATACTGCTTCTTTTGTCACAGAAGATATTTAAAGAAACTGCACGTCTCCAATTACAGCATCTAAAAATATTGTTACATTTTATTATATGTCTATGGTCGGAACGCGTTAGTTAAAAAAAAAAAATACAAAATGATATGTTCTCCACATTGCATTTAACTCGAATAAAAAGTACGATCAAATCAATTTCTGTGGCACTCGACTTTAAGCGAGTTGCAGTCACGAACTGCAATGAAGTGCAAAATGATATACGACCACTTCGGCATTGATTTATTCAAACTGATAGACAGATAAAAGTGAAATCTTACTTCCTGCTATTTTCTGAGAATTCTATTGCGGGACGAGATCAATTAATTCGATCTCATAATATTCTACAAATTTTTTCATTATTTATAAATTCATAAATTCTTAGATATCCAAAATTCGAAATTTTTGAATCACCATTTTTTCAACTAAAATTTTCAGCTCTTATTTCCAAATTTTCAATGGTTACAAAAATCCGAAACTTTCGAATTCGTAATACGTCGATTATATAAAGAATAACGGGGCTATCGAATAGAATCTGCCACATACTGCCAGCAATCAAGATCTCTCCCCGGTTGTTTCGCACGAATCGCATGTTGAAAGCAACGATCGAGCAATGTGCTACGTGTATTACAGGCATAGACTGGAATAGCAGCAGTGTTTTAAGGTTACCAGAGCTTGCAAGCTTTTGAAGTGGGTCAAAAGCCAGCGCTCGCCAACCTACTTGGAACGCATTCGAGCGAAGTCGTAAATATTCTTTCCTGACGAAGCTCCGTGGTGAATCTTCGCCACGAGTAACATCAACACGTTTCATTTTAAAGCAATTCGTTCCTATAGTCGTTAATCGATCGCTCGACACAGCCTTTCATTCAGTTTCACTTTGTGTTACAAAGACAGTAGATCCATCACGTACGATTATTTATCACATAAATTAGGTGAATTCGTGATATATTAATTTGGAGCAGTTTAATGGAAATGACTGGGTACATGTGCTATCGTAAATTACTCTATGGTTAACTAATTATATTATAATACTGTTTAAATTCAATTTCTTAAATTTTCAAACTCTAGAAGTTTCAATTTTCATGGTCCCAAATTTTTGAATTCCTAAACTTGCAAACCCCAAATTTCTATCAACAGTATGATGACCACAAAGTTTTCTTTAACACGATAAACAAGAATCGCTTCTTCCGTCAAATCGGAGAACAACGTCACGCCGCATAAAATTACAAGAAACACGGTGTAACACTGCAGAGAACAGCTTACGCGTGCATCAGCAGCTAGGAGTGCATAGAAAAAACACGTGACAGAGTATACATAAACGAAACGTGTACATACGTGCACCAGGTACATAAGAGAAGTACACTTCATTGTCGAGCTCTCTGGCCGTCTCATTTCAACGTGCTAGTTGAATTGCATCTTTCAGTATTTTACGCAACGTTCGGATTCGAAGGGGTACAATAACCTCGTAGGGACACCTGATCAAATTTAGGGATATATTTACATCCTGAAAAAAGTTGCAATTTAATTTTCCATAAAATGATGTTCAAAAAGTGTTCAGTATGTATTTCATGTATAATCATTTATTGTACTAAAGCACGATCCACGAACAGAGTTAATCGAGCAAGATTTGTGTGCACGGTTAATTTTACGAGTGACTACGTGGCCACTGTAAATAATGGTTTCTTCGGAAGACGTCCAGAAGGAGCGTAGAACAGAGGGACTGCTGGTGCTGCAAATACGGGTCACACTCGATAGGAAATGCAAAGGGGGAGCCGGGATATTTCCAATAACGATTCCTCTCAATCTGGAGCACTGGTGCTCGTTATCCGGCCAACGATTACTTTGCCAAAGGAACAAGACCCACCACCGAATACTCTTTTTCTCAGATATCACCGATACGAATACAATTTTTACGATTGAATACGTGTTCCACTAGTGAACTCGTTATCAATTCCGTTAAAGCATTAAGAACGCGACTTATTCTGTCTCGAGTATCGAGATGAAAAATTGAAATCCACGGAAGAATGAAGAGATCGTAGTCGCAGGAAATAATTTGCAATATTTAGAACGCAAACTTTCTGAATCCACAGTGGAAAATTTGCACCGTCAATTTTTATATTACTAATAAATTGTGGACTTTTCTGTAGGAAATAGTTTCGAATACAATTGTTAAAGCTGAAGCTCCAGACAGAAGGATATCATCGATTTCACGTTGATATATGCATCGGAAAAACCGGAAATAGAGAAATTATCAAGGGAATTGCAGGGAAGACTCTCGTGTCTTTTCATACGTCCGCAGGGTGAAAACCACTTCAAACGCCGGTTCTTTCAAAAAGACGTCATCGTACGCATGATTTCAATGACGAGTATCCAGACAAACGAGAAAACGAGTTTCTTCGCCGTCGGAAGCACCATCACATTATACAGGGTGTTCTAGATCTTCGTTCTTTCGATACAATCAACGCGATAGAACTTTCAAATGGTTTCCACGAATAATTGAATACTTCCTAATTATTGAAAGAAGATAAAATTAAAGGATTAATGATATATTACTTGTGGGGGCAGACATATTTTAGATTAAGTGAAAAGGAGTTCTGAAAGTTGAAATTATCAATGGACATTTTGGCGCAATCGGTAGCGCCGAGGACTATAAATGTGAGGGTCCCGGATTCAAATCCGGGGAGGGGAGCCCAACATTTTTTCTTAAGAATTTAAAATATACAACATTGTGGAGTTACAACAAGTAGAAATATACAACACAGTGGAATAATAGCATGTAAAAATACAAGGTGTGCAATAGCGAGTACAAATACAACGCAGTGCAATTGCAGCGCAATACAAATGCAACACGGTGGAAATACAACATGAAGGAATTACAGTACGCGGATACAACACGGATTTTACAGCGAACAGAAACAAACAACACTGTAAATTTCACAGCACGAAAACACAGTAGAATTACAACGCATGGAAATGCAACTGTAAAATTACAACGCGTGATCCATTATTCAGTACATAGCAACGTCTAACTAAACTTGAGGAAGTAAGATAAAGTTCCTTGAAAAATGTTCTGCAGTCCTGTTCTCACTCCTTTTCTGGAATAAGTACTGAAACGTGTTTGAGTGTGCGTGCCCAAACTCGATTCCGTCGTATCGACCCTCGAATGCAACACCCTCGGGGGTGTAAGCAGCCGCATATCAAACGAAAGCAAAAGGGGATGTCCTACAGGAAAATCGAACCTTGACTTCCTCCTTTCACTCGATTTCAACCTTCGTTAAAAAATTTAGTTTAAACCCCGTAACATAATTACCTCGAACATTTATCCTAGCTAAGATTTATGAGAACTTCTAAATTTCAATTCAGGGACCTGAGAATGAAACCAAAAAAGAAAGAAAAAGGTTGTATCTCAAAAAGAAAATGGTAACATTTTGACGACAAATTCACTGTATTCGGCGAATGATCACCTTACCAGAATTACGATTCTGTCAGCCATCAGCCGCCGGATGCTTCTGAACACCAGAGTGTGTAACGTAAACGTCAGAGTGTTAACGACACTATGGGAGTAGTGCAGGTGTACACATATCCAAGTAGATTGGATAATGGGCCCTTAACGACGTAACGGAATGCAGTGTGTGCACATGAACAGTAAAGATGTGGTGAAAAAGAGAGAGAGCCACGGAACAAGTATGAGAAACGTACATCGGGTACATTGAAAGAGCAGACTGGATTTAAGTGTCGTTTCCGCCATGCTGATCCTGTTTGTCCGAACATAGAGAAACACCGACGCTCTTTCTACGATGCTGGAATCACTGCTTCGCGTCGCAGAAGCCATTTAACTCCTACGCGATGCACGCCGGCGTTTTTAATTAAGCAGCCAGACATTTTATGTTAAGAATATTAACAGAAGAGTATAGTCAGTTCCGTCAAACTTTGATACACCAAAGACACTACTTGACCAAATTTCAGTATTAAGTCGAGTTAGAACTTTAACGTTGAATACTGTAACTGGTAATGTTTAAAGAATTCCACGCAGAGTTTTTTCAGAAACCTGCACCCATTTGTTACACCCAATGCTATCGCAAGGTTACAACAGAAAAAAAAGGCTCGTGAAATATATACGAATTTAAAGGAACCCGATCCTTCCGCGTTGCGGTGGATCGTTTCGAATTAAACGACCGCTTCCGGCGAGCCTCGGTTATCGCATTACGAACACGAAAAATCCAGCTACCAAGGAAATACAAGTAGAGCTCCAGTCGTGCATCATCGAATTCGAACAAACTCGATCCTTCCGTGTGTTGCCGCATCGTTCTCGTCATTTGCATACGACCGGCATCGATTCAACCACCCATACACAAACGCAACCTTTAACACGCTTGCGCGATATACAAATACACGCATTTTGGCGTACGTGTGCACGGGGTGGTATCGCACAATCAGACTACGTCAAATATCAGGGTGCATTCTGCATTCTTCAGACGTGCGTATATATAGGGTGATTCGCCGAAATACGACACCGTATTTTTATCAAAATTACGAATCATTACTTCCCTTGTCTTATTCTTGCAATAGATTATTAGATTCATCGTGAACGGGAATAAAAAGCGAGATAAGTGGACCGAGCATGTTTAAGCATTTATCTGTATCGAAGAATATAAAATCAGATAACCTTGAGTGTGCAGCTCAGAGATTACATCATTTATGTATACTTTACAGATTTGGATATATTAAATAAATGCAAGGACATCCACTGTCTCCTAGTATAATTTAAAGCGATATTTTTCAGATACATAGGATTAATTTATACATGTAGTAATATTTTTTTGGAGAATGGACCGTTTAAGTAGATCTTGTGTAACGTTGATGTCAGTGAAATTAGTAGCTTCGCGATCAGTAAAATGACACCTAGTCTAACATGGTTCCGGGTAACAATGTCAGCCTAGGGTGAGAAAGTGCACCCTCGACTGGAGCAAGGGTCGCCATGCACTTTTGAATCGCGCTAGATTGTACGGGCTCGTGAAATCAGCTGGGGCGACGACCAGTCTCTTCTGCAGCTATAGGGTGTCTGAAACTCTTTGTCTCTGTCTCCTGTTTCTGTATCGAGTTTCTTACTACCATGCGTTTGACGTATAAGTATTACTATCTTGCAGGTATATTACTCAATACCTAAATAGAGTCAACTCTTATTTATGCAATAAACGCGTGGCTGTACAACAAAAGACGCTCTGCTTTTGAATGATGTGCGGCGATATAATGCGAGATTGTACAACGCGTGGCGATAAAGTGCACGGCAATACGACGCGTAGCAATCTGATACGTGGCAATATAACGCGTGGAAATACAACTCTTGGCAATATAGCGCGTGGAAATACAACTCTTGGCGATATAACGCGTGGTGATATAACCCATGGCGATATAACGCGTGGTAATGCAACTCGTGGCGATATAACGCGTGGTAACACAACTCATGGCGATATAACGCGTAGTAATACAACTCATGGCGATATAACGCGTGGTAATGCAACTCGTGGCGATATAACGCGTAGTAGTACAACTCATGGCGATATAACGCGTGGTAATGCAACTCGTGGCGATATAACGCGTGGTAATGCAACCTGTGACAATATAACGCGTGATAATGCAACCCGTGGCAATATAACGCGTGGAAGTATAACTCTTCGTAATATAATTCGTAGGAATATAACTCATGGCAATATAACATGTGCTAATGTAGCCCGTAGTAATATAACGCGAGGGGATACAACACGTGAAATCGGAACCCTATCCGGAACATCACTTCACTAAACTAATTAATGACGAATTATGAGTCCTTAAAGATAACAGATTCTAAAAGTTTGTAGCAGCACCATGGATATTTACATTTGCATCTAAACACATCGTCTGTATCCATATTGATGATGGAAGTAAAGTTTGTCAGAAAGAGCGGCGCGAACGAGCTCGTTCATTTTGAATATTAAAACTGACATTCCGTGGTCGTCGTCGAAGCGACGATGCGTGAAATGATGAAGAGGCTGAATGTCAGTACGATGTGAACGTACTCTGTTACTCGTTTGTTACTAATTACGATAATTATCGTATATAGATTTCCGAAATCGTTCTCGAGCAATAAACATTCGAGTATAAACAAGGAGAACCAATTCGATGATCATACACTTCAATTATCACGACTTAAAATCGCGGCGTTCAGAAATGTTCTCACTCGAACGGAAAGAGAAAGTCGAAAGAAACTGCGCTCGATACGATTTTACGAATTGCAAAATCGACCGATTTTATTCCATGTGCACCGACGGCGCAGATTTCGGATTGAAAGAAATCGAAAGGCAGAGCCGGAGTCGGAAGAAAATCGATGGAAACAGAAACGAATGGATGAATCATGAAGTGGAAGCATTCAGAGAGTTGCAAAGCTCCCGCTGCGCGAGTTCTCCATCTTCCTCTTGGCTCATTTTTTTTTTTTTTTTTGGAGGGATACCACGTGGTCGCTTTTGCTCCCGGGAAAATCGACGACCCCGTTGTAACCGGGAGAGAGAAAAAGCAGAAGAAAATATCGGTTTTCCCAGCGGTACGAACGAGAACCGTGGAACAGTTGAAGCTTCGTTTTTAGAGAAAAAATTTGCCCGAGGCTCGACTCCGAAACCTAGTCAGAATTTCTTGAATAATAGGAAATTAAAGTACGACGAAAAAATCAAAAGATCCGAACATTCATAATATTACTAAAATTCATTCGTTCGTTTTACCTTAAAATACGATATTTGATATACGACATGTTTATGGACATTCAAGTTTTAAATTCGCGTGCTATAAGTAGCGACATTTGTCATGAAATTGTGTCATACGTTTTGAAATTGAGCATTGTTGGCAATTATTGGAGGGCAGCCATTTTATATTAAAAATACTCACGGGGCATTTAGATAGTTATTTTCGCCAAGCTTTAACCTACAAATTGATATGCCATAAGCGGTGTTTTGAAATACTTTTATGTCATGAAATCGTGTTGGCATTCGAATCGAAGTTGGAAAACATTGTACGCCTTGTCGAACTTTTAAGCTCCTTTGTTGTTGGGTTTGTAAGAAATTGTACAACTCGTTAGATCGTACTTCGCGTGACCCAAAATTTACCGCGATACGAGAGTTAGAAACTTTAAGTTTCTTTATACACCGTATTATGTGCCACTCTTCAGTTTCAATTTAATCGGAAATAAAATTGTATTATACACAAGAGAAATTTTCATTTTAATTAATTATTGATCTCGCATTGAAACTTTTACTAGAAACTAAGTTTAATAAGATCAGTAAAAGAGAAACTTTAATTATAAATACCGTTAAATTTAGTATGGAATTATGGTTTAATATCCACAACTTAAAAGCTCGAGGGCGCAGCTTGAACATAACAGTATCTCCAGGAGACGTGATCAGGAAAGTATTGTATAGAATGAAACACGTGTTCCGGCCGACGGACACGTGGTGAACGACATCGTCTACGAAAATGCAACGATGCACGAAACGAAAAAACAAATCGCATGAAGGATGTGAAACAGGATGTATAAATGAGTACATGTTTTGTGGACAAATTTCTCATCAATTACATTTTACATCTTTTAAATGGCATAACTTGTTATATCACACATTTAGTTACACTAGAAATATAATAGTATTAGAGTACAATAATAAAAAAATAAACAATTCGTAAGATATTTCAGATTTAGTTATTCAGGTCGCTCCTTGTGCGTTAGAGGTAAATTATAAGTTTCTGATTCGATATTACTCGATTCGAGAATCGTAATAAACCTAGCGAGCCATCTAATTCGATATAAATGCTTCGTTGATGATAAATTTTCTACTTTATAATTCGATTTGATAGTACTAATTGCGAAATTCTTTTTGCTCTCATTTGCCTAAAAATTCATTACAGATTTATATAATTAGTTAACTTGTCAGTGTTAAACTTATTCTCTTCAAAATTAATAGCAATTTGTGTTATTAATTAACTTCATTTGACAGTATCGATTTACCCCTTAGAGATGCTGCTATCGATAAGATCAAAATGTTCTCAATAATTCAATATATCGATAACAACATCGAGTCAAATTGAAGTAACGTACATTTTTTAACCTATAAATATATAGAAAATTATACCGTATTTTATCAGTCACTAAATCAATTGTTTATAATAAAAGTTCGAGACATATCTATGTAAGATCGCCATAGATGAATCGAACTATAGATAAGATAAATCACGCAAGCAATCTATCGCGTATGATTAATGGTTTACAGTTTACAATATACGATAAATAATGTTTGTCTAGGAAATGCTGTATAAAAATCAGTCAAGGAACAATTCGTTCAAAGAATAATATATCAAATGTTTTTATTTCTATGTTATTTTATGTACGGCATCATTCCGTTCTCATGTGTGATAACGTTGGCACAGCACGAGATCGATTGAAACATGCATGCACGCATATCTATGTACCTATATGGTGAATAGAAACGTCAGCACGAAATCAGCAATAAAATCTATTTTTTTCTATTTGCCTATTTCGATAAAGGAAGAAGTATTAAATACGATTGTCCTGCGTAGTTTGAAAAGACAACGCCCTTCTCTCGTACAGAAGAAAAACAGACAAACTCTAGACCACCCTAAACAACGTTGTCTACAGTTCGTTCTATATCCCACTCGTCCTTGATCTCATAACCTGTATAAACATACCAACACCCAACCAAAAGAAAATATGTTTTAATAATCCTGGCACGCCATGTTTTCGCGGTCAATTCGAAACTGCTTTAATTCGAAGCTACGTAGGGGCCCGGGGCACGTACCCCGTTTGCCCGGAACTAACAGTACTGCGTTTTAATATATGTGTAGTTATTTGAAAATTTATGCGTAATGCCTTATTATCTCATCAGGTTTTCAAATGTTGAAAAGTGGAGTAATCTTAGAAAACCACAAATTTATAAACCAGAAGAAAAATGAATCGAAACATTTAACAAAATATTGTTGAACAAATGGTCCCTTTACATATATACGGAAAAGGGTAACTTTTACCACATCAACTTCAATTCACCTTTTGAAATGAAAATAATTAGATAGTTGTCATTAGAAAATCCGTGTACTTGAAACAATGAAACAATCATGGAAAAAAGAAGATAGCTACGAAAATTGAATGTTAACGTGAGAACGATTTAACGTAATTAAGCTGCTGGTAGGAAGTAAAATAATTATAACAGAGAGTAAATAATGGCGAAGAAACGGATAACATTAGCACCGTTATAAATTGTATCTGAATCGACAATCAAAAGCTGCGAAGAATAATTAATATGTCGTTGAGCTAACCTTCGGCGGATTTAGTGAGAAGCGTAGCTATTAGATGAGCTTCGCGCTCGAACGCTCGCGCCTTCGAAAAGAGAAATGACACTCGTCCAATTTTCTCTTTTCACGAAAGAAATTTTAATTCTGCAGAAATCAGGCACGGATTTGAGAACAACGCGTAACAAAAATTAAAATTAGTAATTAATTCACCGGCATGACATGTATTCGTATTTCACCCCACCCTGACGCGAGTGGTTAAATGACATCGCAAATAGCATCGTGAATGCCATTTTCGATCAAAAAATGACCAAAAAGAAGTAACACAAAAGTGGTCATTGAAATGGACCACGTTAATAAAATTTATTACATCGTAAAGTTTAGTCAAACACACTGTATCCTTTACGTATAAAGAATTTTGGTCATTGAATATTATTTGAAAATACTGAAAGGTGGTTGTTACGCGGCCACCGTTTACAAATGAATCTGCTAATGAATCGATGGACCAGCGACAGTCTCGAAACTCGATTAAATTCTCTCACGACGGTCTCCCTAACGGCCTGGAGAATTAACCGCTGCTTTTCTCCCAATAAGGACATCGAATAAAACAACGTACTCTAACCTTAATTTAATCGGGCATTTCCGATAGTTACGCTAAGAGATTCGTAAAACTACTTGCGAAAATTTTGCAAGGATACGCGCCAAATCTTTTCTAGGTCATTCTACAGGGGCAGGACATGCACGGTCCCACAGCTGATTTTCTTGTTCAAGAAAAGAAGAATTCGCGATACTAAGTAGCGCAGTAACAAATGAACACGGTAAATGAAATATTGAATGAATTGAAAAATTACTCACCGCAATTAATCACTGATAATTTACCGCGGCACTGCACACGAACTCGTCACAGAAATCACAGCACTGCTACCACGCCAAAACAGCCCCTCCGAACGACTGATTTTTATCGAACTGGTCACGACGAATTGCAGTTCGCGTCGACACATTGCCATCTGCCAGCGGGTCGTGTAACTACTGCGCGTCCATCGACACCGACGCCAAGGACCACCCCCACTCTTTGGCTCGCGCATGCGCATTGCGAATCCTTTGAATTTAACCAATTATCTTGAACAAAAAATATAACGAAAGAATTTTGTAATTATATCGATTGTAATAATAAGATGAATAATGTATATTTTAATAAAATTACCCGATTTTAATTATGTTTCCATTTATTACATGTTTCTTTAGTTCTTCAAATTAAAGGAACATAATTTTAAAACATGGTCATAGAAGGAACAAGTACCAATCAAACAAATATTTTGCGATTCTGTTTCAATTATTTGTTCTGCAATTTCTTTGTGATTTAAGAAACACCAATCGCATCCGTATGCTATGCTTTTATGTTCATTGTATTCTCCCATAATGAATAGAGTTTCTGGTTTTTCACAATCGATTATTTTAAATCCACCATACATGCAAGCTGCGAGCAAATATTTTTGTACGAATGGATCCCATTTTAAACGCCATATACCCCCGCCAAGATTAATTTCTGAAATAGGTCGCTTCAGGTTTCTTGTGTCCCACAATCGTAGAATTTCATCGTAACTGAAACATTACGAGAATGTCAATAGGAATGCAAATTTTATTTTTAGATTATTTCGTTCTTTTAATACTACACCTTCCGCTTGATAATAAAAATTCTTGGGTTGCATTACTATGAAGACTCGTAACTCCAGCACCATGAACTCTGTTCAAAGCAGTGGAATGAAATCCTATTCTTGTATCGAAACGTTGAAATTTACAGTCATCGCCGCCTTAAATATAATTAATATTATGAAATATTCGGTCAATTGAATACAAAATTTGATAATATTTTCATACCAGTATATATCACATTTGTATCCCAGTAATCAAAACATGCAATCCAAGCTTCAAATTCGTGCGCAGGCCATGAATTAATTTTATTAAGTTTACTTTCATTTATTTGAAACAATGATACACAACCCTTTGAATCACTAACTACTATCTTTGAAATCGATTCATTACTATCTGTATATTTTTCTGTACACCAATCTAAAGATAATGCAAGGACCTCATTCTCATTTGCAACTTTTTCTTCTATTAATAACTGCAAACTCTTTTTGTCATTATTGTTAAATTCATAAATTTGTAGATATCCTAAAGAATTTACAACACCAAGTAAAATTTTGGCCTGACATTTAACATGTGACCATTTCATGTCTAACACAGCAGGTACTTCTAACTGTTGCAATAATGTTAAACATCCACTGGTTTTAACTTGAAACATATAAATTCTTCCTAAACGTTTTGATGATACTGATTCATTGGACTTTAATTCAGCATCTTTCATTAATTGATAAGTTCCACAAACAAATATATCTTTGAAAGGATCTATTGGACACCATTCAACAGAATCAGCAGAGAACTCTGTATCAAAATTATCCAATGTGTGGAACATGGTTGAATTATTAATCTGTAACAAGAAATTAAATCCTATAATCCTAATACATACATATAGTTCTACAAAATGCAGACTGTTATCATTATAAAAAGGATATTACAGGGTTTATGCACAAAAATCTTTATTTTGCATTATAAATGTTACAATCACTGGAAATTATATGACATACAATTTTCAAATCACTACAGATTTATGGTTACATAAATGTAGATAATTATTTCAAAATGTATTCATTATTATTAACATTAGTAGTGAAAAGAATTCATTTACATATGCATATTACGAAATTGATATTTTTCAAGATTCAAAAGCAGTAAAAGTCTGAACAGTATTATTAAATATTTATACTTTATACTGAATTGTATAGTCATATATAAATTGTACTTCTTGGTCAGAGTATATCATTATCATTGAGATCATACTATAATCTTTAGGAACAAGATACGACATTGGTTAATTTTTGCTTAAAAATAGTAACTTGTACATGTATACATTTCTGAGCAATAGGTCATTTAAACATTATAGGAACTTTTTAATCATCTCACTTTAAATATTTCCATAATATGTAATTACTTAAATATATATTTATGTATGTCTTACAATAACTATATACTATGACATATTAATACTTATACTGGTTATAAATGACTTTCATTTTGCCATTTCATGTACATTTCTATTATACTTGGGAAGCAAATTTGTACTATTAGTTTTCTTAAATGAGTATTTTTCAATTCTGACAAAGGTTAAATTGTCAGGTTTAGTGGAATGTATCATCTGATACATTATATGAAATTATCATTAAAGCAATAATCTTGATAAAAACATATTAAGCTTGCTCATATAATACTAACTACACTTCAATAAATTATGGCACCTAATGGTTATTTTCATTATATTCTTTGGTAGTATAAAAATTAATAAATAATTTATTAAATTATAGAATAAATAGGTAATGACAAGTGATATGATGATGAATTTACAAAGGAATATTAAATGAATGTATCTTTTCCTAAATATACCTTTCAATGAATTTTCATAAATAATTTTGTTAAATTCTATATGTAACTTTAATGTATTATGATAGAAACTTGAGGTAGATTAGTTGTTACTGTAATTTTTTCATCTAATATCCATGTCCATTGAAAGAAAATATATATATATATACGTTTGAGCTTCTTATTTATGGTTAAGTACTCTTCGAATTCACAAAAACATCTATCTCACTGACGAGCGCTTTTTTCAGTTTCAACTAAACATTCCCTGACTAGAATACGGGCGTGTACAATACCACGCTTTATCTTTTCTGCAGAAGTACGACTGCCAGCATATGTAGGACGAACCTCATGACCAAGTTCTTCTATGACATTAAGCAGCTGTATATATTTTGATTGTCCAGGTACAGAAGAAACAGTTTGTTGGAGGGCTCTCGGATTTGGTACATTTAGCAATGGCTCTGTAACCTTTGTTGGAACTTCTACATTTCCTCGTTCTTCTTCCATCTTCTAATTCTTTTCGTTTTAAATAAATACCCTAATAAATAATATATGAAGAAAATCTGAATTATAAAGAACTAAATAGCATAAAATAATATAATTATACAATAATTACGCGTAATGAAAATACTGTCGAATATCTTACTTTTCAATCAAAACATTGATAAAATACATAAACATTACCTTAACAACACATAACCTTAGATCAAACTTGCGTTACTTGATAAAACTTACCTTTAACGATACGTTAATAAATCTTGAATGTATATTCTATGTAATTAATAAATAAATGCAAATAAAAGTTAAATATAATAAACTACAAATTAAAACTAGCCTCGTAAATGTATCGGCTTCCACCTTCCACCCTCCCCCACTATTATTTGAATATTGTTTGCAAGCTGTTCAAAATGACTACAACGCTTTAACGGAAAACGTAGGAACTAAAATCTATAAAAGCGCCAATTATGAATTGGTTAAATAGAACTAAAGGGTATAAAATCAATACACAATGTTATAGAAAATTGCTTCTTTTTATTTAGATATACCTCGTAGTCAGTTATATTCAAGGATTATACTTTCCGTAGGTACATTCTGTTTGATCAACCTTTTCCTGCATGTATATTGTAAGTAATTACTAGGTACCCATAGTTTTAACCAAAACTGCAAATACATTTTTCTTAGAAAATATAAATGAAAGCTCTTGTACAAATTGTCCCTGCCTAACGTTAATTTTTCTATTTGCTAACTGATAATTTAATGAGAAGGAATGATTCCTTCATGACTTGTATTCTATATATAAAAAACGCTCTAACGTCCTCTTTAATTAAAATAAAAAAAAAAAAAAAAAAAAAAATGATGGAAATAATCTTCTCGCCTTTTTCATTTATTTATATCCAATATTATGCACTATCGAATGATTAATTTCTTTTAGGCGTCCACAAAAATGCACATTTCGTGTTAGTTCAGTTGTTACTAAAAGTGATATGAAGTTACAAAACTACTGTTATCATGATCTCTTCATTGTTCAAAAATACTCGCTGCTTAGATTTATTTTAACAAACTTACAATTGGTCGTATAAAATATCAAACAATAAATGCTACGTGTACAAGCACATTTTTGTGGATGCTAAGACACTCCCTTTAAAATATACTGCTGTACTTCATACAATGTACATAGCATTATCCTGTAAAATAATCGACTAAAAATCTAGTCACTAAGTATTTCGGCAGATCATTGCCGTGCATTATGTTCCGTTTCCAATAGACATTCTCTTACAAGAATTCTAGCATGCTGGATACCCATTTTAAGACGCTCGGCCGCACTACGACTTCCAGCATATGAAAGACGAATATCTCTTCCAAGTTCCTCAATAATAACCAATAACTGAGCATATTTACCCTGTCCAGGCACAGTAGGGAAGTTTATTGTACTGGATGGGCTAGCTTGCGCTACTTGAACAGTTTGAACATTTTGTAAATTTCTTGGGTTTGGCACTGTGATCACAGGTTCAGGAATTCGTGGAATTTCTGGTACCTTTGGTGGTGGTGGTGGAGGGTCATTTAACTTTGTTATTGTTATCTCATTTAACTTGGCCAGTTCAGTTAATTTTGCCATCTCTGCCATTTTCGAATATTCAGGCATTTTTGTGATATCATTTTGTATATTTGCCATCTTAATCATTTCATTCATCTTCGTTTTTTCATTCATCTTGGCAATTTCTTTAGCCATTTCATTAATTTGCGCAATTTCATTCAACTTTGTTATGTCATTATTGTATTTGGCCATTTCTGTCATTTTCACCATTTCATTTAATTTAGCTATTTCATTCATTCGTTGAACTTCATTAATCTTTGCCATTTGCGACATCTTCATCATCTCATTCATTTTTGCAATTTCATTGATCTTTGTTATGTCATTATATTTTGCCATTTCTGAAAGTTTAACCATTTCATTCATTTTGGCAATTTCAGACATCTTTGCAATTTCTTGCATCTTCATATATTCTGTTGTTTTGGCATACTCTGCCATCTTTTCCATTTCGTATCTTTTGGCCATGTCCTGAGACATTTTATTCAATTCAGTCATCTTACTGAATTCGGCTAGTTGAGCCATTTGAACTATATGCTCTGGTACCTTTCCTCTTTCCATCATTTGTTTCAGCTCAGCAGAAATTTTATTCATATTCATCTCTGACATTTGAGCTATTGTTGCAGCATCAGGCATTTTTGAAAGTTCAGCAATTTTTGATATTTCTCTTGCTAAATTTTCATCCAAACATCGCTTCTTCTTAGCACGATGCCTAGCCATACGTTGAGCTTCCTGCATTCTTCTTATCGCTGCTTGCTCCTCTGTCTCTTTGGCTCTGGCGTTCTTCATTCTCTCCGCAGCGCTGTTTAGTCTAATGGCGCGTTCTTCTTCTGTTTCTGATCTTAATTTTTGGCGTCTATATTCTCGCATCTCCCTTACCTTTTTAAGGTAAGGTTTCTTCTTAGCCTTAGGCATAACATATAATTATGCATCATAGCATAGATATAATCATCTGTGTACAATGTCATTTTTGTAACTTTCAAATACCAAACTTTTCACAAAATATATTTTATGCATACGTTTCTAATTAAACGTGGTTAATTTTATTGTTTCTTACTAGTATTCATCAATATTTTTTACATATTTTTTTTATATGTAAATGTTCACATCATTTCTGTATCTCACACATTATCTGTAACACACAATCATAACAACAAATCATAAAAATATTCATTTACATATTCTGAGAAATAATAATTATTGTCATTGTTTAATACATGATTTAATTATAGAAAATTGCAGCTATCGGCAAATCAGTGGTTTCATATTATGTACCCACTTTTGATGTCTTCCAAAAAAACAGGCATAAACATTCTATGGTATTTTATATTTTATTAAATAATTACTTTTTCCATTGTATTTATCTTGTACATGCAATATAAATAACTTAAAGTATTTATAATTAGCAATAAGTTAAAATCTGCAAAATTATAAACATCTGTGCAATCAAGATAGATGAAGACAGAAAATATTGTTTTTAACAAATTTATTAAGTACATATAAATGTAATTTTTATATAATATAACGAGACAATTAAGAACTATTTGTTGCACATTGTACAAGTATAAGAATTAAAATTGCACAAAACAGCGAATTAAGCTATCGAAATATAAAATTATTAAGAACAATGACCGAAAATTATTAGTACTTGTGACAAAAGGACACGACCTCGGGATCTCCTTGCCTAAAAAACACCGTAACCGCTTCCTTCGCCGTCGAAAAGAAAAAAACAAGCATGCAAATTAATTTGATTTTCAATGTGTAAAAAGACGCGGGTAGCAAACTCAAAAAATTCCATGGCACGTGCGCAAAAATCAAGTGGCGAATACTGTTTTCGAAATCATATACGTGTACGTACGTGTGTGTGTCGGCTACCTGTATATCGCGATCGCTTCGTGTGTATGTATGTACGTGTCTTCCAAAATTCGAAAGAAGAGCGTCGTCGAGTAACACAAACTGCGCATGCGCTTCGATATAAGAACGCCGTCTTCTCTGGAACGTTCACCAATCACAACAATGGCGGACGCAATTCGGTCAGTTCACCGAAACGTACGATTAACCCTCCGTGAAGCTAAATCGTGTCACGAATTGGTCTCAATTTTATATACGTATCTTCATCACGACGAAACGTGTACATCGATGGCATTCGCGTAAAAATTACTTCGATTTTTCTTAAGATATCTCGTAGACAAACGCACAAAAGCAATATCGGCCGACACGTAAGATTTTCGTTCGGAGCCACTTTAAGGGGCCAAGCGGGGTCGCCGATAGGCTGCGTGTGACGTGGTTGCGTTTATTGACCATAACCCCTTCCTACTCCCGTCTGCAACTTCACGACGGACAGGTGTACGACCCGAGTAACTGCGAAATAATTGACCGAACCGACTGCATCTTAAAATACCTCGATATTTTCAAGAAATCGCGATAATGCTTGGGATGTTCGATTATCTTACCATTCTTATTAACGACGATTTTTCTTATTCCTTTTCTTCGCTAAAATGATCGTTTCTTGGAAATGTCTGACTCACAGCGAATCTTCTCAGTGTTTTGAAAGAACAGTGCCTAAGGAATGAGAAAGTTTTGACAAATTTTCTTCGATTTCTTTCAGACAAGGTGAGAATGAGCTCGTCGAGAAGAACCGTATGTTCAACGAATGCTTGAGTCTCGAAAACATTCCAATATAATATGATACAAAATTATTAATAATCAGTTTATGAATAGATCTGAATACATGTTTTGTAATGTTTTCGAACTCAAATATTCGTGATTTAATAACACTCTGACGACGTACTATTTGAGATAATTTCAATTTAATTTTATACTCTATATTAGTTTGAATTTCTAAATTTTATAATATTTCTTTGAGTATTGTTTTCAAGTCTATTAAATTCTATCTAGAGAAGTTTATAAACATTAACATTTGAAATTAACAATACTGAAGATGTTTATTCATACTCTCATGGAATTATAAAAACAAAGTCAATCCTCTATTAAGAATCTTCTAATAAATAAAATATAATTCATATATACATTGTTTACTATCACTGTGAGGTCATTTCTGTTTCCAACAAACATTCTTTTATCAGTAGTCTAGCTTTTACAATTCCTATCTTTATTCTTTCTGCTGAAACTTTACTACCAGCATATGTCAGTTTGATATCTTTTCCTAGTTCTTGGATGACTGTCAGTAGTTGAGAATATTTATTTTGCTGACAAGATGAATGTGCAAAAACTGATGGTTCGTCTGTACAAAAATTGCTTTGAAATTGTGCATTACTAGGTGCATTAACAATAGAATTAATATTTTTAAAAATAATAGTCTTCTTTAATTCAGAAAATTCATCAAAATTTCCTGTCTTAAGTGTCTTTACTTCTTCTAAAGCTTTCCTCTTTCTGGCTCTAAATCTTGCCATTCTTTGTGCATCATGGAATCTTCTAATTGTAGCTTCCTCTTCAGTTTCAAAAGACTTTGCAGTAGATCTCTGTATGTTCTTTTTTCTTCCCTTAGTTGAATGTAATTGTTTGTTCTTTTTATATCTATTCCACTTGTAATTATTCATTTTGCATGAGGATGTTCCTGTTTGGTTGTCTTTTGAATTCATAAATAATATACAATGTATGTCTGATGAAATATCTTTTAACAAATTGTTCTTTAAAGTTATCTACTACATGTATGTGTCAATTGCATTTAATTTAACCCATTCGTAACAGACTGGTTATTTGCATGGATAATAATACTGCTATTTCAAAGATGTAATTGATATCAATAGGTACAAATAGACCAAATGAATTAATGAGTTGCAAATGAGTTAAAGAATGGATATAAAAATTTTTCATCTGTGTACAAAACTTGTTAATTTGTTCTATACCTACATTAAACCTCGATAAATTTTTTGCACTATTTGATCAGTCTTGATTACTCATAATTATTAGACACACTGACAAATAAGACAAAAATGTCGTACTTGCACGTGAGACTCGAATATTGTATTCTTTTTATTAGTACGGTTTCGCGAAAAAATCTCAAAATCACGGCTTATTAGAGATTAGAAGGAGTTAACTGTCTTGTGCTTTGTATGTATTATTATCTCAAGGTGATTCATTCCTAAAATAGAAACCTACAATTAATTGGCGACATTTGTTATATCTTCGATACTCGTGGGTATTGATACGTTTAATGCAAAGTGTTGCATTTTCCAACAGTTCAGTAACAAAATGTCTTTTTTATTTTTTACTTTTTAAATAAGGTATAAATTAACATTACAATTTCTTCCTTAGTTAACATTTTCTTCGTTAATTCGAACCTATATTAGAATCAAATGAAATAATATCAAAATGTGTATATAAATTTATTTTATAAACCAGACTGTACTTATAAAATTTTCAATGCTTAAAAAGCACAATGTCTAACTTACTTTTAAATATATTTACGTGATCTAAATTTTATTAATATTTTAACTTACTTAATAGAAGTAAACGTTTGAAATCATATTTTTTTTTGTAATAATAAAATACTTTTTTATGTTCCAGATTGCATGTCAAAGTTCTGAATTACGTGATTACATGAGTTACAATTGTTTCAAGACAGTTATATCAGTTGATTCCATTTCTAACTGTTCAGAATATTAATATGTACATTTCATCCTATGAATATTACTTTCTTTTATCATTGGTAATTCTTCCAGTGTATCTTTTCTTTAAATTATGGTCATGGTTAGGCTGGCAATTGTTTGTAAATAATTAATACTAAGTATATTTCACTTCTTTGGTTAATTTCAATTTGTTTTTTGTAATACTTTAATCTCTCAAGTTTTGTAGTAGATTTTTTGTACGTTTATATAAAAAATACAATATATGTATTATTATAATATCTCGTCAAATCTTTTTAAATAAATGGTCATTGTATATTTATACAAAAAAGTAAAAATTAAATTTTATTAGTGATTAAAAGTTCATCTAATCCCATTCTTCCTCTATGTTTCCATATTCTAAATCTAGCTACATCTTTTCGCGTAATAATTCCAATTACCTAAAAAAAATGTATATGCAAATCTTTTTATATCACAATGTGTTTTATAATATTTTAAATAGTCAAATACCTCGTTCGTATCATTTACTACCGGCAAATGGCGGAGACCTAAAGCTCTAAAAAGTCTAAACGTTCGAGGCAGTGTTGCAGACTGAAAACAGAAATAATTGCTAATAATTGATTTAAATTGTTGACTACCAAATAAAGTAATAAATAAATTACGAACATGTTTTACTGTGTACGGAGAAGGATTCATAAACGGCCTTAGATCAATCATGTAAGTTTTTTCTTCTTCAGAGATGGTCACTTGTTCAATTGTCGGATACCTAGGATATTCCTTTCTGAACATTTTAATACTTAAAGATTTTTCCCAATATTCGGCATGCTCGTTGAAAATTTTATTTTGCAATAACACTATTAATTGAGAACGTAAGATCAGACCACGAAACCGTCCATAAGAGTTTATTTCAGTCTACAATAAAGAACACAGAAATTGATATTATAGAAGAATAAGAATGTATAATTTTCTACAATAACTATAATAGTTGTTACCTCATCACTACTAGGGGGATCTACTACAGGAAAACCATTAAAAGTTACACATTTAAGAAGTTCTAATATATGCCCCACATTTTCTACTGTTTTTAATGTCACAACTGGATGACTCATTATCTCACTGGCATATATGTTATTTGATAACGGTGGGGCTTCCCATGGTAATATGGGAATCCCAGCCATTTGTGTATGAATCTCATAAATGCCCTATAAAAATAAAGGGCTTTTTATATAACAAGTAAATATCCTAAAATGTTAAAGATTGATATATTTGCATACCTCATTAAAAAAGTCTCCAACCCATTTAGCCATAATAAGAACTATTATAACTGGTAAACCAAAAGATATGCCTTGAGTGGCTTCTATGAGTATAGCTGTTAAACTTATTGTCATTCTAACTACTCCTCCCAACTGTGCAGCTGCGCCTAATAAAGCATATTTTCCCGGAACTAAAACAATCTGTAATAATGAATAACAGTTCATATTTTATTTTTTATATTTTATTTCTTAATGATGTTCTTACGCAATTTGGGAAAAGTCTTGTAAGTCCCGATCCAATTAATCTTCCCCATGCTGAACCAATAAGGAGAGATGGAATAAAAAGTCCACTGGACATAGATAGACCAAAGGTAGCAACAGCCAAAAAGAAGTATAGAATCACAAAAATTGCTAAAGTTAGATCATTGTGAGAACCTTAAAAGAAAAAATTGATGAAATACTGGTTGCTTTCTTTTATATGCATAAATAACATACCTTTTGGATCATGAAACAAAGACCGTACGCTACTTTCTGGTGTTTGGAACCATAAAGCGGCGACTGCACTGTATTCACCTTCATTACAATACATCTGAATGGGAAATTTAGTGGGGTCTTTTCCTAAAGGTTTACAATCATTTATGAAATAACTCATTGTGAATCCCATTGTTGCACTTAATGCAGCAACAACAAGAGCTTCTATTACTTTCAACCATTTCTTCTTCATATATTTTAAACGAAAACAGGAAATTTTATAATTCAGATAATTCCAAAGAGCACCTAGAACTCCACCTATTGCTCCCATCAACATAAATAGGGGAATTTCATAAATTTGATAGGGTATTGTTTCGAACTTTCCAAGATTTAGCAAGCCTGGATAGGAAAGGTCACCAGGTCGTCCATGATACGTGCTGAGGATAATATTTAATGTAAATGTTGTAATCATGCTAGCAAAAAATGTTCTCCATGTAAGGCTTTGATTAAAGAAACTAGTTCCCTCTTCAATACTGAATAATACGCCCCCTAAACAAATTTTAATCCATTTGTTAGTACTCATATTATGTTTATTGTCCTCTTTCTTTCCTTACCAATTGGTGCTCCAAATGCAGCAGATACACCAGAAGCTGCACCTCCTGACACAAAATCTCGTTTTTCATGATCCTCTCTAAAATACTTAAATATTTGAAAGTCCTTTTTAAACGTGGTACTTTTTCCCTGTGATATTCCTGCTGCCACCACAGCTCCAGCATGTATCATAGGCCCTTCCTATAAACACATTTTACTTTATATTAAAATATTTTCTGCTATTAGCAACACATAATGACATTTATTTCTGATAATAATAATATTTACTTTCCCACCAGCTAGACCTCCCACTACTGTACAAATTACTCCAATTGTTTTTACTGCTAGTGTTTTAATACGTACAACTCGAGGTACTTTAATTCCATTTAAATAGCATTTTACTTGTGGAATACCACTGCCAGCAGCGACAGGTTCCACATAAGCTACTAAAATTGCACCTATTAAAACAGGTACTAAATTTAGGACTAACCATATGAGATATGGTAACCATAGACATTTGTCTTCCACACATTTATCTACATCTATTAGTGATCATAAGGAACAATAGCTATATGTACATACAACCTCCTATATATATATGTATATATTGTTCTTAAAGGATACAAGTTTTGAGAAAACCATATTTTATGTTTGTTAATTCCTCTATAGAAATGTTTACAAATGATGCTATAAGCGCTGTGCAAATACCTATCAATAAGAAAATAAACCATCTAGCAAAATTTTTTTTTACTACAAATTTATATCCTTTTTTTCTTTCTTCATCTTGAAGAAGGTGATTCTCACATGGATCATAATCTAAACTCTTAAAAAGAAAACAAAAACAAAGATAAATTTTATATGCTATATGTATTCAAAAACTTAATTACTTTTAAGATAAGATAAAATATTGGCGATGACTAATGTAACAAATTCCTTGGATAAAACAGCAAAGTCATACATTTATATACAAAAAGAACAAGTTACCTCGTAATTTGTTGATAAAAAATTGGTTGCTCCAGGAGTTATCTCTTCCGTATTGAGTCTCCTTGAATTATTAGAAACTGCCTCTATAATTCTTTCACATGATAAGCTACCAGGATTGTGGATACTCTGTTAAAAATACAAAGATGAAATATTAAATGCAAACGGAATGCTTTCATTTCTAATAAATTTTATGAATGGAATTACAAAGAGGGAAGTATATATGAATGATGACAGGTGTCAAATAGGTTGTCATTTAACCAAAACAAAGGTAACAAAACGATTTATCGTCAGACAGTATTTACCACAGAATAGTAACATCTTTCCTACCCGAAATCTAACTACAACACCTTCGTTCGAATATGACGCAAAATTGTTTCTTGGTTTTAATAGCCTCTCTGTGTCTCCCTCGTTATCAGCGCAACTATCAACACTGTCATCGATGCTACTGTTGATTAACACGTTTACATGCGTTGGTGAAGTTGCCATTTTTTTTCAGCCACTTAAATCGCATTTCAAGAAATAGAAATGTGAAACGATCAACTAATGTTTCATTTGGCTTCGTCACATACCACTGTTACTACGTACTGAATGTACACGAGGAAATGAAACACCATCCGCAATCACGTGACTAATACTATGATAAGAGAGGCGATACACAATAGACCATACACACAATCTCTGTGTTGATCGATTAGCAAATTTTCAAGCTTCCACATTATTTCTGTGTTAAATATAACAAAATAAAATATCATATTAGAGACTAGAATGAATGTAGTAAGCCGAAACTATTACACGACTGTTTTTTTTATGTTACTTTTATAATAATGCGCGCGTTGAAAATGGTACCATGAATGCCATCTAGCGGTGAACAGTGTAGGTGTACGTAAAAATGTAGCGCTCTCTTTTAAAAAAACTTGACACTTTCCAAAATACAACATTTCTAATAAACATAAAGTCACTTATTTTATGAAAACAATCTTCTGCTTTTTAGTTCTTTTGTCTGCTGTAAGATGACGATACGTTACTATTCTCAAAGCGCATTACAATTACAAAACAATTTAATTTAATTAAATCAACTTTGTTACATTACAAACGATGACGAAAATATTTAAAAATACCTTTTCTTAATCTCTACGTATTATAAAAACTATATTGTTCCATATATAACATAATGTTTATATATGTACAAATGATATAATGTTTCATTTAATATAATGTTGCAACTGAAGTATTTTATACCTATCCTTCGAATATCAGAGCATTTATTACATTATCTACAAACATTAGGAATGCATCTACATTTCCCAGCGCATAGTTATCAGTGCTTTTTTATGACACTTAGGTCGTTACGTAAACAGTCTTACGTATTCATTGCATTGTTCGTAAAATTATATAGAGATGATGTCCCTGCTTAATGTCTTATAATCTTACAGGAAACTAAGGGAACCGTTACATCCTTATCTCGTACAAAAATACATCATCTCGGCAATTACTGTCTCACTGGAATGTGTACTATCACACAGCTGTGTCTGCCAATGTTAAGTTACGACCTCACTGTTTTGTAAGGACCATCTTCAAAAGTCGTTCTTATAAAATCCTCAATATTTTTGAGCTTTAACGTTTCGAACTTCCAAATAGAGTGTAAATAGCGTGTGAAGCGCTTCGAGTCTCGATTCTTGGTCCGAGGGAATGTCGAATAGATTACAAATAACATCAACCAACTCGTGTAATTCACAGTCGAGCTCAGTAAAATCCAGTTCAGCCTCGTTCAGTTTTTCCTCGACTTCTGCTGGCCATTGTTGAAGCAACGAGTCGATATCGGGCATTGGTTTCATAAGATTCACAGCTGGTGGATGCTTGCTCCTATGTAGCTGATTCATATCCTCGATCCACTTGTCGATTGATTTGCCATTTTTTTCCGCGTCCTCGATCCTCTTGATCACAGTCTGCCTCGCTGCACCGGCGCTTCTCATGTAGCTGCGTAGCTGCAGGTGCAACACTGCTGGGTCCGACTGATTCGTGCAGGGTTCGTCCAGGACGGATAAACCGATCTTATCCTCCACTCCATCTGGTCGTGGGATCTTTAAGAAGGCGTCGATGTCGCCCACGGCTGGGATGTAGTCAGGAATGAACGGGATGAGCTTATAGTTCAGTTCTATTTTCTGTGGCGTGTATCTGCAGAGAATGAAGAGAGTCAGTAAAATTATGAAATATTTTATTAGATTATAACCATTAGAATTTTTAGCTGGACTAGACCTTCAAGCTTTATTCTGCCAATGGTTATTACCTCATTATGTTTTGGAACAGTTCCTTCACCTCTGTGGATACATCCAAATCCTCAAACTCTTTGGGATTATAAATTTCAACAGGTTGAGCGTTGTTGGTCTCTTCTATATCATCGTCATCGCTTTCTTCACTGTCTGAAGGATCACTGTTGATTCCCATAGACTTTCCAAAGCTGTTTTCATTGTCGGAGTACCTGTAATGTGCTTTATTGAAACTTGTTCATGTACATTGCCTACTTCTTTCTACCTATTCGCATTATAGTAGAGATAATTTAGTACCTTTTAAAATTTAATTTTTCACGCGGTGAATTGATCCCCATAGCATCACGATTTCCGTTTCTACGGTTCGATCTGGGTCTTCTAGAACTTGATGGCCTGTGGCTTACAGGACTTTGTATTTCTTCGGCATTACGCACTTCAATGCTCTCGTCAAATTTCGTGAACGCTGAAATGTGTGTTTCTTCTTCGTCGCTACTATCTTTGATATCCATGATTCATATCCTATATTCAGGGAATTTTCATCAATTCTTGAAGCACTAAACTATAATGGACGATTGTTTTGGTTTTCGTTTCGTCGTTGTTTCTATGGTTGCTCGGAAGATCGATGAGCGCAGACTCGAGCTTCGTTATGGTGTATGAACATTGCTATTCGAAGTACGTCACTGAAATCGAATGTATTTATAATGTATATCTTGTTACAATATATTAAGATTTACTTAAATTAATATTTTCAATAATTTGCTCAAGCTTGTAGTTGTTTTAAATCACTCTTATATATATAAATGTAAAAATTTGTTCTTATCAATGACACAAATGATTGTACAAGAGCAATAAATGCCGGTTTTCACAACTGTAGATAGGACAGTAGTAATAAATTTTCTTTCCGATAGATAAAGTTAAGTAAACCTGGAGTTCCTGTTATTTATTTATCAATAACTTACGTATCTTTAAAACGCATCAATTTCTGGTTGTAAATTAGCAATTTTATTAGTAGCAGTCAACGTTGGACTTACATTCTAAACGTCACACTATTAAATAAAAATAGAAACGAAATTTCATAAAAACAAAATGATTCATAAAAGTCGTGTAAATAGACATCACCAATCTTTCTACAATAAAAATAAACAACTCTAACAAACTTATACTTTTACACATTAACTTTCGTTTAAAATAAAGACTTTCTAAAATATGTGTATAATTACAATAGTGAGATATACCACCGATTAACAACGTTGTTCGCTGACAAGATGATCAAAATACGATACGAGTATAATACGTTCATACATGATTCGATAATTAAAACGATTACAGTCGCTTAAATGATTGAAAATATATACGACTCGATTAGTTAATTATCTAAGACAAAACAACCAAGACGTGTAACAGCAATACTTCTTGGAATGTTTCTCATTTTTTTACCAACAGATATTCCGAACTAAAATTGTATAAATACGAATGCTGTTTCTTATATAGGATATTTCCCATAAATATGGCCGCTTCTGGTTCTCCTGATCAACCATTTCTGACTACTTTTCTGATATACTTTGTCTGTGGTTTGCGTGCTCTGAGAATTTTGTAGTTGAATGCTGTTCAAACCGAAGATCGATTTCTTCGGTATGGTTGTGCTTCTCTTTTTGGTAGATCGAACTCTCGTCACATCTTCGTCGGAGAAGTTTCTTTTCGGAATTCGTCCACGTCCGTAAATCGAATCACCGCAAGCATGAAAACAGTTTGTTGAACCTATGTTTGAAACGCAGTAAGATTCCTCTGGCAGACCGACAGTCACCCTGTTAACGTACAAGTATTTAGAATGGTAATATAATATTGCACTAAAATAGTAAAATAATAATACGCTAGTCTAGCAAAGTAGTAGAACAGTATCATAATAAGACTAAAATACTTGCTGACAAAAATATTAAAATTAAATATTTAATACTAAATATGAACTATTAAGAATGAAACCGACGTTTCAATGCCAGTAGAAGTATAAAGTTGTTGACAGTCTTTCTCGCAATTGGACGCAAACATCACTAAGATGAAGAGGACGCTGCAGAGTACCGAAAATGCCAAAATATCGGATGTAAGGTTCCTGAACGTCATACCACGGAACTTCGTGTCGGTCGCATCGAAGTCTTCGTTGAACGCGGCGACCCAGAAGAATTTGTAGAGAATCAAGTCCTGAGAAGAGAACAGTAGATGTACATATCATGTTAGATAATGAGAAGGTTAATTATGCAATTGTACCCGTAAGTAGATGAAAACTTGACGGACAATCAACTGCACGAGATAGTAAATGTCGCTCAGGTTCTCCATTATCGATCGTAACTGATTGATCATCACGGTCTTCAATCCTTCATCCAACTCACGAACATTTGTGGTGGAAATTTGTTAAGTCATTCTTTGCCAAAAAATCTCACATTGCTCTTTCGATTGCCCAGAATTTGACAAACGCTTCGCGGTCAACGATTCGTCTTCATTTGTTATATGTAAATCGTTAATGTTATATTCGAATCGATACCTTGGGATGCACATTGATGCAAATGTATTATATTTCATATACATATCTAGAAGTAAAAATAGTCATGTATCATTTTGTTTTTTATTTTACTGTTTTGCTATTGTATTATTCTGCTATTTTACTATTCTACTATTGAACTATTCGTTTCACTATTCTATTATATACTAGTAATTTAATAAATTGTCACGAAGTCAGAGAAACTCGTAAATTGTGAGAGAAGTCTGGAGAATTTTAAATAAAGCAAAGCAGCTGAAGGTAGTTCCATACTAATCAGACGGTATCTCATCGTTTCACGCTAATCCTTAGTGTCAATTCACATTTATTGCACATCAGAAAGCAGACAGCTGCATATCACGCATCACATTCCCGCGTATCGTGAACCATATAACTATGACGCATCCATCATTTTATATTAAAATTTGATATTTCCTCGATGTAGCAAAAATTCAAAGCAGATCTTTACAACTGTTCTTCGATGTTTTGTAAATTTTCAATCCCTGGATACTTTAAGATTCTTCCTTAATTGTCTGTAATAGAACACAATATTTTTAATGAAATTAACAATAATTCACATCGAAGCGTGTAGGTACTTTTTATCGTTTTACAATCTTGACCTATTTTTTTGATTCTTGCTGATAAAGATTAATTATGATTGCTTTATCAAAGAAACAGGCGTTCATTACCATCAAAGAATGATCGTCGAATTACCGGTGTTTATTGTTCTAAATTTATTGTCAATAAAATTCATCGATAAAAATAATATTGTTTAACTTGCATTTGTTTCATGTTTCCTTTGTAATGAGACATTAAACAAAATTGTGAAAATATATTTTGTAAAATGTCACAGAAATTTATATCTTAGTTAATTATATTATGTACATTTGTCTCTGCAAATTTGCAAGCATATTGAACTTCCGTTATATTGCCATCTTTATACGGATTTCATTGCATACTAGTTGCTTCACCATCGTAGGATTGAAAAATCCATGAAAACTTATAATGTGCGGTAATATAACGCATGGTGTTATATAGTGATACAATGTATACAATTACGAGTGGCGATACAACGCGTGCAAATAGAATACATCAAAGTATAACTTGTGGAGTTATAACGTGTATAACGCGTGGCAATATAATGCATGGTTCTTATAAAATACACATTTGCTGGAAAATTGTTAGAAAGAGACTTCCATGAACGAAAAAGATTTGCGGATAAAATGTAGAAATGTAGTTTGAGTGACAAGAAAATTGTTAAGGTGATTTTTAACTATCGCAATGCGTGTACCTTTTGCAATTAGCGACACGTGTATCGCACGATGTATCAGAGCTTAGTAGAACCGGGAAGATTTTCAGAGAACGAAGGGGACAACGTCTAGGTCAGACGTATCTAATCGGAGTACGCGTTCAAAGAGAGCTTTATTTTGTGGAAGTACGTCTTCGCAACAGGTAGTCCGTCTTCTTCCATCTTCTTCAACAAAACTTAACAGAAAAACTATCATGGAAATTGTATAACAGCAGCATCGAAGAGTTCATCAGTTTCTCCAGTTCAGTGTTCCTTTTTGAGTTTGAATTGTAATTTCCTTCACTTCATGTGTGCTCCAAAACAATACATTTCCTGTAAAACGTGAAAGTATGTTGTGCTGATCTTTGAAATGAAATGTAAAATTAAATGTGGAAGATATTGGATACCAGAATGAAGTACCGATTTTTCAATAGTTTGATTAGAACTTTTTGGTTGATTATTTTAAAAGAAGTGACTTTTTGATAAATTTCCTGGATGTAGTCTTCTGAAATTACTATCAGTAGGTAGTTGGAATTAGCAATTAGTTTTGCAGTGGCTTTTTCTATTATTTCAAAAGTGTAATTTGGATAATATTCGGAAAAGGAATTTTGAATGCAGTGTGGTCTTCTACAGCAACATCCTGAAATTGTTCAACAGAAATGGAGAAATTAGAGAATGGAATTTATGTGAGATATTTAGTATTGTAATTAATGACCATGTTAAGCATGATCTTTAATTTGTTAGTTGAAGATCAATTAAAACATCAGCAAATCATTTATTAATATTTACAGAAGCAAAATGCTTATACGAATGAGGCCTTCCACATGGAAAATGTTCATCTGGAACAAAAAGAGCATAATTTTTCTGATGTAAAGAAGTCATTCAAGAAACCCGACGAACAACAGAAAGATCCTCCAGAAAACGACTCATCGGTATGTTGACTCTGTGAAATATTTACAAATTACCTACAGTCATAGTTGACTGCTAACTCCATACTGCAATATAATGCAAAACAATTTTCCTCGCTTGTCGCGTTTGTTTATTTTTTCATTCGTGAATCACAGTATTTATGTTTGACATTTGTTTTACACTTATCAACACGTACTCATCTGATCTCTATCTCAAGGCATAGTATTCGTCTCGCTATTTCTTCCTCTTCTTTTTATCGTTGCGAATTGTGAAACTGTTAAATTGTTCGTGACTTAGGCTTTCCATGGTATGTGTGAAGAAATATTTTACTGCTTGTCCATATTCTACATTTGCAAAAATAGATTCATTAATTACTTTTTTTTATATTTACTCTGTAGAGGGAAGAATGGAGTGGTGGATTACAATTCTTGATGGCGTGCATCGCCACATCTGTAGGACTTGGAAATGTATGGAGATTTCCATTCACTGCCTATGAAAATGGAGGTGGTGCTTTTTTAATACCTTACATCATCGTTTTATTATTCGTGGGCAAGCCATTCTATTTTTTGGAGGGTCTTCTCGGTCAGTTTACCAACAGATCGTGCGCGAAGACATGGGCCATGGTACCTGCAATGAAAGGTAAAATTAACAGGTTAAGTTTTTAGATAGTTCGAATAATGTATTAAATATGATCCAATTATTATTCCAGGTCTAGGATACGGACAGGCATTCGCAGCAATGTGCGTAGTCTCCTACTACTGCTCTCTAATGGGTCTAACGCTATACTACCTGGTAGCAAGTTTCCAAGCTGAACTACCTTGGTCCTATTGTCGAGAAGACTGGCAGGGTCAATGCGTTGACGCCGTTTCGAAGGACAACAACATAAGCAGGAACACAGAGTTGATTGATAACGATAACGGTACCCTTCGCAGTTCTGCAGAGTTATATTTCAGGTTTGCCTTTCACTTCATTTCCCTTAGCTTCACTTTCTTATATTTCCCTTTTGTATGGGATAACTCAATGCTACTTTGCAATAATATTCATATATATTTCTTCAGAAAGATTGTCCTAAACGAATATGATTCCATCGAGGATGGAATTGGTGCTCCTTCCTGGCAGCTGACCATCTGCTTATTTATCAGCTGGTTAACGATATTCATCGTGCTTTCCCGAGGAATAAGAAGCACGGGAAAAGCCGTATACTTCTTAGCAATATTTCCTTACATCGTTATGATAGCTCTGTTAATTAGAGCAGTGACCTTGGAAGGTGCGGTCGATGGGATTCTATTTCTGGTCACTCCCAAATGGGACAAATTGTGGCAACCTAATGTGTGGTATGCAGCGATCACTCAATGCTTCTTCTCTCTGTCGGTCTGTTTTGGTCCCATCCTCACTTACTCCTCCTACAATAATTTTGGACACAACATTAGCAGGTGAGTCTGTAATACTCATTAAATTAATACTCTCAAAATCGTACTTGCATACTTATTCCTATTACATAGATGTTGATTTGTTTTACTTATGTTTCCAGAGACGTTTTAATAGTGACCACCCTGGACACGTTCACGAGTCTAATGGCTGGTTGTACGATTTTCGGTATTCTAGGAAACCTGGCACACGAGATAGGCACTAAAGACATATCGACAGTGGTTCGTGGCGGTACCGGGCTAGCATTTATTTCCTATCCGGAAGCATTAGCTCGTTTCAAAGTAGTTCCTCAACTGTTTGCTGTTCTCTTCTTCGTGATGATGTTCGTTCTGGGCGTTGGAAGCGCGGTAGCCCTCTGCGGCGCCGTCTTCTGCATTCTTTGTGATCATTTTCCAAAAACGAATCACTGGAAATTAGTGCTAATAGTATCGGTTTTTGGATTTTTCGTTAGCCTTGTTTATGTCACTCCAGTAAGTTCTATGAAACGAACATTTTTATGAAATGTAACTTCTCTTTGGACATAAATGAACTTCGATTGTTTCAGGGTGGTCAGTGGTTTGTGACACTAGTGGATTATTTTGGTGGTACGTTCGTGGCGATAATCGTAGGCGTGCTAGAGATGATCACTGTTTTCTGGATCTATGGCTTGTCGAATTTCATCAATGACCTGGAGTTCATGCTGCGATCGAGACCCTCCTTTTATTGGAGGCTCTGTTGGGCTATTATTACACCTGTACTAATGATTGTTATCCTAATTTACACCATCGTTACTTATGAATCACCCACCTACGATGGATTGCAATACCCCACATATGCTTATGGTCAGTGATACAAGTACAGTCACATGTTAACATAACAATTATCTTAATTAATATAGTGATTTCTCTGTGTAACCGAATTATAATTTCATAGGTATTGGTTGGTTCTTGCTGGCCCTGGGTGTTTCAACAATTCTCGGCTGCATTTTACAGAAAATGTTAGAAAAACGATCGTCTTCATTGCTGGAGGTAAGTATTTTCTTCTAAATTCAAAACTTATGATGTAACGTTGTTAAGTATTGATTAATCTTCCATTCTAAAGACTATTAAAGCAGCATTTCGACCTGATGAAGAGAAATGGGGACCCAAAGATCCTAAAATTCGCTTGGAATGGAAAGAATTTATAGCACAGAAGAATTTCAAAGACCAAGGTGGCTTTGTTCAGACTTTTTTTAAATGAAATTATACCAATTCTGCCTGTACTGTTGTATGATTCAATAAAATCCTTTCAAATTTCCTCATCCTGATCAAAAACATATTATCCATGATATTCCTGAAACAGAATTTTTAATTTAATATCAAACGAAGCGAAGAAAATAGAATTAAAGTACAAAGAATATTGTAACATATTGTTTAATAAAAAAATTTGGAAGAAATTTTATTAATATAAACATATTAATTCCCTTCGAATACAATTACTTTCGAATGTACTTGAAATTGACATGAAAAGTGCAACTTTTAGAAAGAAACGACCTTCGATCGACAAAGGTAAACCTGTTACTCCCTTGCATTGGTCACGCTTGAAAGCGCGTTTCTAATTAAAATTAACAAGTCAGACTGCAATGAGAACGATTAAAGAAATTCTTTCCGAGGCAATGTCGTAAATAGAAAGTGAATACGAAACTGGAGTAGAATTTTGCATCGATTATACAACGGTATTGCACGCGAGGGATAAAGTCCCTTTTGAAATTCTAGCACAATTTTTAGACAAAAAGCAGTCTCCAATATTTTGAAATACTTTTTAATTACACTTATTATTAAAGGACGTTTCTATAAAAAAATTTGTGATTTCACTTCAGATATAAAAAATTTTGATTCTTTGAACAGTGATGTACTACAATCAAGTGGATAGTAAAATAGTTAATTTAATCCTGCATGATTCATGCACCTAAATCAGCAGTGATATGAAAATAAAAGTAGTAGTAGTTGATAAAATATCTTTGCTAAAGACGTAGGTTCCATTTTTCTATTAAGAAATAAAAATTCAGTTCTCAGATAGAGAAAAGGTATTAAGTGATAGCATAATAAAAGAAGGTAGATATTGATAAGTACACACCATTACTAAGAAGATGGTAATACTGCAGTGTTTTGTCAACATTTCTCACTGCATTCACTACTGATCTAACAAGTTGCGAATCAAAGTCGTCGATCAGTCTTCCAAAAGCTGTTGCCTCACAAAGACCTCGTATTAAATTGCCGTGGATAGAGTTTCAAGCTCATAATCCCGAGCTGCAGTGATTATGGGCCAAACGAAGGTTCGTGTTTATCTATAATTTAAACGCATTATTTATTATTATTAAATAAATAACCACAGGAATTATTCTATTCAACATTCTTTAACAATGAACAAGGATATTCGCTAATAGTTCATAAGCTTGTAAACGTGAAACGTCTAATCTAAATTGCAGTTGTAAAGGTGCATTAAATTCTTGTTTCTTTATCTTTATACTTGTCCTATTTTGAGATATCTTAACAAGGATTTATTATTTTTTTCATTACTGCTTCACTTTCATAAGTTGTTAATTTTAATCAACATGCTTATGCACTTACTTCTTGCCACTAATGGAAAGAAATATTATTTCAGTTTCATATAAATATCTCTCAATTATTGTAATTTTGTAGTGGATTAAAACCTAAAAATACACATATTAGATTTTTAGTAATGATGAAAAATAAATGAAGAAGAGAAGAAAATATATTAATAATAAAAGGAACTCCTCCTAGATTTAATCTTTGTTTGCGTTGAAAGACTGATGGAATCGTGGATTCTTCGCTCGTCACAACTTCAATACAATCTTACAGCAATTATGCATAATTGTAGCTCACATGAAGCCGAACTTAATGGAGGGAACACTCGTTGATATATCATAATTTCCCTTTACGTAAACAAAGCAGTAATTATACTCACTTAACAGTCCACTTGTGATCTGCAAATATTAGGTCGTTATAAAACAAGAACAAGTAAAATATAATCTAAATATGTACTCATATTATTTATACACTTTTTCCATTTCAGTTCATGTTATAAAAACTTATAGTGTATTATAAAATATTGTTTATATGTTTTTGTTTATAGAATCATTTTATGCACAATGAAGGAATGCAAGGCACCTACAAACTTTCTGTTCCATCTGGAAATGAAAAGCAAGTTAACAATGAGGTAAGTTCTGTTATATTCATTGGTGTAACTAGTATACTTGCCTGAGGTGAACTTACTTTGAAAAAGAAATTTAGAAAAGTACTAGTAATTAATGTCATTTTTCAGTCTACAGATCCCAAAACTGATAATCCAAATGGCAGAGCTCAATGGGGTAACGACATTGAGTTTCTGATGTCGTGTGTAGCATTCTCTGTTGGACTTGGTAATGTTTGGAGGTTCCCATACACTGCGTACCAAAATGGAGGCGGAGCCTTTCTCATACCCTACATAATTGTGCTCTTCATCATCGGCAAACCGATTTACTATATGGAGATGATTTTGGGACAATTTAGCAGCAGGTCTTGCATCGAAGTTTGGTCTGTGTCTCCTGCCTTCAAAGGTACACAATAATTCTTTACAATACGAATTTAATCCTGATAAATCTTTCATTGGATCTTCATCATTCCAGGGATTGGATATGGCGTAGCCGTAAGCGTGTTTTCAGTGGTAACTTATTATTGCTCTCTGATGGCGTTGACGATGTACTATTTACTAGCAAGCTTTCAATCAGTCCTTCCATGGGCTGTTTGTTGGGAAGAATGGGATGACACTTGCTTCGACAGCAGTTCTGCTCACAAGGAAGTAACAAATGTTAGCAAAAGCAGCTCAGCTGACTTGTATTTTCGGTGTGTATTCCTCATTCCCAAAAATGAAAGTTCCTATCAAGTTTGATCTATGAAAAATGTTTAAGAAAAGGTTTCTTCCATTTCAGTAAAGTGGTTCTGAACGAAGCTGGAATTGAAGAAGGATTAGGAGATCCATCTTGGAAACTGGTCCTATCTCTCCTCGCTAGTTGGTCATTCGTGTTCATAGTGCTGAGAAACGGAGTGAAAAGCAGCGGTAAAGCTGCTTATTTTCTGGCTTTATTTCCGTACGTGATTATGATAAGCCTGTTGATAAGGGCAGTAACGTTAGAGGGAGCAGTGGATGGTATAATATTCCTGTTCAAACCAACCTGGGGGAAGATACTTGATCCTTCAGTCTGGTACGCCGCTGTGACGCAGTCCTTCTTCTCTCTTGGTGTCTGTTTTGGAGCTGTTATCATGTATTCATCTTATAATCAGTTCAACCATAACGTGTTAAGGTACTCCAATGTCACTTATGTATCTCTAAATCAGCTGCAAAAATGTAAAATATAAAATCTTGTATGATACAGAATCTTGTATGTAAGAAATTAGATATGAGATCTCAAAGAGATGAGGTCTCTACAGATCCAACAGTAGAAAGTCTTATGGTCAAAAATGATTATAATCTTTGGCATAGGACCTAGTATAAATATGTAATCTGAGTGCTATAAAAGATTCTAACTTTCCAGAGATTGCACCTTGGTAACAGCTTTGGACCTCTGTACCAGTCTCATAGCTGGAACTACCATCTTTGGTATCCTGGGTAATCTTGCTCACGAGTCAGGAAAAGAAGACATCAGTACCGTGGTGCGTGCAGGAACAGGACTCGCTTTCATTTCTTATCCGGAAGCACTTGCAAAATTTACAGTGGTACCACAATTGTTTTCCGTCCTCTTCTTCTTGATGCTGTTTATATTAGGAATTGGTACCACCGTTGCATTCGCTGGAGTTATCAGTAGCATCATCACGGACCAATTTCCTGGACTTCCGAATTGGAAGGCCGCCGGTGGGGTTTCTTGTGCTGGTTTCCTCGTTGGAATCGTTTATTGCACTAGAGTGAGTAAAATAGTGCACTTTTGATTTATACCCATGATAATGATATATCTCTGCAATATGAGAGTTTATATCCACATGAATATCAACATTAAGTTCCGAGTACCATTATAGGTAATAAATATATAAAATTTATGTTCAGGGAGGACAATACATATTAAACCTGGTGGATTATTTTGGTGGAACATTTATCGTCGTGTTTTTAGCTTCGTTCGAAGTGATCGCTGTTTCTTGGGTGTACGGTAAATCAACCTTTATATATTTTCAATTTTTCGAAAACATTTTTATCGATTGTTACTATTTTTGCAGGTGTTGATAACTTTTTGGATGACACTGAATTTATGGTCGGTTCCAGACCGTCGTTTTATTGGAGATTTTGTTGGGGTTTCTTAACTCCTCTCTCACTTTTCTCTATCTTAATCTATTTCCTATCTGAGATCAGACCTATTATGTACAACGACGAATATTATCCAACTTCCGCTTACGGTAAAATACTCTGCATATTAACAATAGTTCAGAAAATTATTATTTTCAAAATATACAATTACTAATGTTTTCATTAATATGATGCCATACTCTTTTAGTTGCTGGTTGGTTACTTTTGATTCTGGGAGTGATACAACTTCCCATCTGGATCATTGTTGGCAGAATAAAGCAGGGAAAAAATGAATCTTGTTTAGATGTAAATGACTGAATAAGTATATATGTGTATTAATTTATTTCATAAAACTTTATTCATTCTTTTGTGTGTTTTAGATCCTGAAACCAGATTCTAACTGGGGCCCAAAGGACCCAGAAAAGCACAAAGAATGGAAGGATTTCAAGGATTCCAAAAGGATAGCAAGGATGAATCCCGTCAAGAAACGATCGAGAATCGTTACTATGTTAATTGGAGATCATGGAGAATAATCAATAAAATAATCCATCGACTTTTGTACACATCTTTTCACTGTTAAAAATAATTGTTGAATAAATATTCAGTTGTTACTTCATTTTAGTAATAGGAATCACAAATGGAAATATAGTTATTAAAACATAGTTCGAAGTATCGAGAATACTTCTCTAAAAAGAGATTCGTTATGGATTTCAGTCTCAAATTATTTTTCTTTTCCCTCGTTTTTGCCGATTAACATGTGTAGTAATTGACGCCATTTTGGTCCAGGTCTAAGACTCCTTGCCTTTGCCTTTTCTTCTTTGAACCGAAGCCAATCTTTCTTGTACTTAATTTCTCGGGGACCCCATTCTGGAGACGGTAGAAAAGACTTCTTCACATTCTAAAATGAGAACACAAGAAATCATTACCAATATGTAAAAGAAGTTAAAATAAAAAGTATAAATAAATAGCAAAATTATATATAACACCTGTATAAAAGGTAGATCTCTATTTTTCACCATCTGTACAATTATCCAGAAAGGTATTTGCAATATACTGTAGCAAAGTATAGCTATTCCAGCTGCATGAGCCGAAACTGGTAACGTTTTGTCGCCGTAAGTCAACGGAGACAAGGTAGCTACGGTATAAAAGAAGATAACTATCAGAATTAACGGTGTCACGAGAAACCAACAAATTCTCCAGTAACTGCTCATTCTCCTATCCAGCATAAATTCTATGTCATCGATCAAATTTTCGATACCTGTCCAGAAGATATATATAGAATTAAGAGAAAGAATTGTAGTTATATTTAGAACTAAATGAAAGAAGTACAAACCATATACCCAAGTGACAGCAGTGATTTCAAAGGATGCCAGGACAAATACAACAAAGGATGTGTCATAGTAATCGACCAGTGTTAACAAGAATTGTCCACCCTGTGCATAAAACATTGATAAATAAAACTGTTATATAAAATAATTCAGTATTTCACGTACATACCGGTGTCACATATACAGTACTGACGACAAATCCTATCGAACAAATTGCAGTAACAACTTTCCACAATGGTATATTAGGAAATTTTTCTTTCAGAGCATCCACTATTGCGGAAACCATTCCCACTATGCTTCCTACTCCCAAAACGAACATCATCACAAAAAACAGCACTGAAAATAACTGTCAAATACATTTCTTTAAAATAAATTTTTTACATATGTTATAGATAAGGAATAAAAAATATATGGACGAATAATGTTGTAATGCTGTATGAAATGTTACAGACGACTTATCTGTTCGTATAACTGATTCGTATCAGTTCGAAGATTACATTTTTACCTGTGGTAACACTTCAAATTTAGCTATCGCGTCCGGATATGAGATAAATGCTAAGCCAGCTCCTGATTTCACCACTGCGCCAATATCATCGACATTCATTTCATGAGCCAGGTTCCCAAGAATTCCGAAAATTGTACATCCTGCCAATAAACTGGTGACGGTGTCCAGACTGGTCACGATCATAGCATCTCTGAAACAAAAACCTTTCTCAGAAACAGTCTTAACTTACGTCAGTAAACAAAATCACAAGTGAAGTGATTGTTTCAATATCTCTGATTGCTTCGGTCAAAACAATTGAAGAGACGAATGTGATATTACGTTACAAATTAATTAGTAATGATTTAAAGGTTCTCCATTCGAACTTTTATCAGCATTATATTTTAAAAATTAAACAACATATAACTATACAATAACTATATACATGTTATCAATGATAACAGAAGTTTTCGTTATAAAATCAAAACACAAGTAAATGCTCCCGTGATTTTTCACAAGATCAAGATATTATCTCTTAGACATTCAAAGATATCGTAACAATAAAAGAAATCAAAGATACGCAAAAAATGTAGTACTCGTCTAGGAGTGTTAATACAACATCGACTTCTGAAAAAATGTTAGATCTCGTAATCCAATAATATCTCTAAGTGGTATATCTTCTCACCTATACACATTATGTTTGAAGTCGTTGTGGCACGAGTACGTGATAATAGCGCCAAAACAGACAGAAAGAGAAAAGAAACACTGCGTCACAGCTGCGTACCACACAGTTGGTTCCAAAAGCATGGACCATTTAGGAGTAATGAAGAACAAAATTCCGTCCACTGCTCCTTCAAGAGTAACTGCTCTGACCAGAAGGCTGATCAAAACGATGTAAGGAAAAATTGCAAGAAAGTAAGAAGCTTTCCCTGAACTTTTCACACCCTGGAACGTGATGAGTACGACGGATAACCAGCTGATGAAGAGACACAGTGTTAATTTCCAATCCGGCAATCCGATCCCGTCGTCGATACTGTCTTTTTCTTGAAGAATCGTCTTTCTGAAATTATAAAGATTATTGAGACTGATTTTATTAAAAGCTTGTGTTATAATTATTGTATTTACGCTATATGATACACAAAAGATTACAAGAAATACAGTTCCGCCGAACTTCTGTGTTGATTGTCTGCCAATTCCGTAGCGATGCTAACATTGTTGCTCATTTTCCTGCCAGAATCAATACAAACCGGTCCCCATTCTTCCTTGCACTTAGCCCAAGGTAGTTCAGCAGAAAAGGAAGAAACCAGGTACATCAATGACAAAGCTAACAACGAGCTGTAGTATGTCATCACGGCAATGTTCGAATAAAATTGTGACCAGCCAACACCTGAAACGATAAAGTTGCATGAGTTTACGGTAAAAAGAAGCGAGAATAAAAAGTGTGTGAAAATTACCAACGAAAGCAGGGGACAGGTTCCAAACTCCGATCGAAGAGGAGGACGAGAATTGTCCAAGTACCATCTCTAGGTAATAAAACGGTTTCCCGACGAGGAACAGGACGATGATGTAAGGAATCAGGAATACACCTCCACCATTTTCATAGGCGGTGAAAGGAAATCTCCAAATGTTTCCGAAACCGATCGACATGGCGATGCAGGACATCAAAAACTCGATGCTGTTGTTCCATCTGCCTTTGTCTTCGGGTTCCTTCGTTGCCTCCGAACATCGTGAAATCTGGGATTCTCTAGGTTGCTCGGAGGACGTCTTTTTCCCTGATTCCTCCAGGATGAACGCCTTGTTCCAGTATCCGTGTTGTGGGTCGTCGTTCTACGATACATACCGTAAATTACGAAATCTTGTTATAAACTTGTTCACTTCTGAGATAGCGAGGAATTAGTTTTAAGTCCTTTATTGTACCTTTACCGATACGAGTAACATGTTGCTATCGTTGCGGAGGAAAACAGAAAAAAATACAGTTTAAGACTTTTCTTGCTTACGCTTGAGAGAATGTTGAAAATCATTATCTTTTAAGATGCACGGTAATTGACATTTTAGTGAATATTGTTATACTTGTGATGAAAGTTACAAATGGTTGGTGTAATGTATAGAAACTGATGAAAACACTTTACTAAAATAATAAGTGAAATTTTAGAAGCTATTATTAATGTATAATATTGCTTGAAATTTTGTATGATAGATCTAATCTAATTGATGTGTTATTTATTAAAAGCTTGTTGAAGTACCTACTGGAATTAGAACGATGTTGTAATAGTCGTGATAACATTTTCATTTTTGTAATTTCATGTCTCAAACTTAAGTGTTGTTGTCGATAATTTTAGTCAAGTACTCTATACAGTAATCGCATTACGGTTAAAAGAGGCAAACAATGAAGATGTTAAACCTTCTTTTATATATGAGAAAAAGAATGCAGTAGTCACTCACCATTTTCTGTTTCATTGTACACTAAAATGATAACAAAATAAGTACTACGCAAAGAGTGTTAAAACAACCCGCCACACGTGGGCGCTCATCGACAACCTGCTCTTATACCACAGACTTGATGCACTGACTTTAGACTACGACGAACAGTCGGAAAACCTTGGCGATAAAGCGATTGTAATCCCAACATTTAGATTACATTGCAGTTCCCTACCATTGATCTGATAGCGGCTGATCTGACACAAACGTACAGGTTACTTGTACCCGATACACTTGTACTTTCAATAAAAACAAAGACTTAACAGACTTAATTAAGAGCACTTTTAAACTAAATACCAGAGTAATAATCCTTATCAATATACTTATATTATATCAAGAAGGATAAGGATATGGAAGAAAAAGATAGTATAAAAAACTTGTCTTTATGTCTGGTTGATCAATATCTTGATGACTAATTTATTGCATTCAAAGAAATTATAATTAAACTTCTTTGATGTCTAAAACAGAGCGGTGAAAAAGATGTTTAATAAATAAAAAAAGTGTTGTGTATATTAAAATACTTTCAACGGCAGTTTGCTACTTCTGCATATTAATACTTACACAGGTACAAACGATTTAAAAAAAGGAAGGAAAGTGAGATTTTGTACATTGGCTTTAGAAATTAAACTACATCTACAGAAAAAAAATTAAAGCAAAGAATACTGAAATTTGCTACCAAGAAACTGACTAAAAGAACTTATTTTTGAAATGCAGTTGCGATACTGAAGCGAGATAAATATAAATTACCGTACAATTAACTAGAACAAATAATACATATTACTTTTTAGCCGACTTATTATTAGACGAGTTTGTCCTCCCAACACAGCAGTACGTAAACGAACTGTTTAATTCTTGAGCATTCGCGTTTTTCTCTTATCTTTCTCCTAGTCTCTTTGAACTCGCTCCAGGAGGCCAGCTCTCTGGTATTTTTGGGTCCCCAGTTAGCCGAGGGTCTGAAGGCTGACTTGATCATCTGTAAAGTTTTCGATTAATCTACATACTTGTCTATTATTGTACTACTTCTATTATCAAACGATATCATCATTCTTACTTCAGACACCTGTAAGTTCTTTTTTGAGATGATAGTGTACATCATCCAGAATGGAATTTGCAGGATGCCAAACGCACAAATGGTCCATCCGGCAGCTGTAATTTTACCATAACAAATAATAACGTTGTTATAATCTTGTACCGATTAAAAAATGTATGTAAAACAAACCATGTGCACTGTCTGGGTAGGAAATACCGCTGTAGGTAAGGGGTTTCAGGGTAGCTATCGTGTAAATTAAAATCACAGCTAATAAAAGAGGAGTAATAACGCTCCAACAGATTCTCCAATAAATGGACGGCCTTCTTTTCAACATGTACTCCACGTCGTCCAAAAAGTTCTCTAAACCGTACACCCAAAATATACCGGTTATTTCTAGAGTAGCTAAAATGAAGACGACGAAGGAACCAGCATAATAATCGACCAACTCTAACATGAATTGACCACCCTGCAAGTGAAGATGAAAGTAGAGAACTCAATAAATCTTGTCTTTATTTCAAGAACAGTGAAGATATTACGTACAGGTGTACAATAAATGATGCCAACAGAAAAACCAAACGTGACTGTACCAAGCACTACGTAGATGTACTTGAAATTTGGAAACTGATCGCTGACAATGGTGATAATTGCACCTGCCAGTGCGATGGCACTTCCAATGCCGAGTACATAGAGCATCAGAAAGAATAAGACTGAAAATAACTGTAAAATGCGATAGATCATTAATATGAATGATAAGGTACTAAAAAGTGCATACTCGTTATATTCCTTACCTGTGGAAGGACAGTGAACTTTGCTATAGCATCAGGATAAGAGACAAATGCAAGACCGGTTCCACCTCGAACCACCTTGCGGATGTCTTCGATACCCAGTTCATGAGCCAAGTTCCCCAGGATCCCAAAAATAGTAAATCCTGCCATTAAACTTGTAAACGTATCCAGAGTAGTCACCACAATAACATCTCTAAAATAGAAACAAAATGCATAGTTAGAAAAAGGCTTTCTCTGTAAAGTAATTCAACATTCAAACAAATATTGATAACAAATAAAACACCAATACATTTAACCATCAACTTCTTTTTCTTTAGGAAATTACATTAATAAAATGAACCATCAATGCCCATGACAAGTTATGAAAATCAATGCTTTAAGTGATGCAAGTGGTTCAGTATGATCTAACTATATTACAAAGTACTAAAGAAATAAAATGAATCATCTTGATATGAGAAGTTGAGCATACAAGATCACTCTCTCAAATAACCATTATTTTATGTTCAAAGAGTAACCTGTATATATTGTGTCTAAAGTCGTTGTAGGACGAGTACATGACGACACCACCGAAGCACACTGACAGCGAAAAGAAGCACTGTGTTACAGCAGCGTACCAAACGTTCGCATCGAACAGCTTCTCCCAGTTCGGCTTGATGAAGAAAATAATCCCGTTCACAGCACCCTCCAGCGTTACCGCTCTGATCAGCAAGCTAATCATGATGATGTAAGGGAAAATAGCGAGGAAATAGGCTGCCTTCCCAGAACTCTTCACTCCGCGTGCTAGGACGGCAAATATACAACTCCAAGCGAACAGAAGACAAATCGTCAGCTTCCAATCTGGAGCTCCAATACCATCGTCGATGCTCGGTTTTTCTTTTAGCACCACTTTTCTAATAACAAAAATCATTGCACTTTTTAATCTCAGACAGAAATATTCAGTATCATAATTAGCTTGAAAAATAACATAATGTTTACAATGAATTCGACACCATAGAACCCGATACGCAGTTACATAGGTAAATAATTATTATCAAATACGAAAAGTAAACAAACATTAGGCAATTCGTATAGATATAGATAGTATCGCCTTGCAGTGTATGATTCATAGATGATAATAGATTTGTAGAGCATCAAACACTCCTTGAAACGATACAGTATACACTGCTGAAAATACATGTATGCATATCTCTGAGATTGAAGTCTGACATTTTACTTAGGATTATAATTCTCATAACATGTAATGTCTATTTTAAGACGACTCATTAGAATATCCCAGACGGAAGTGAATGTATTGTCGTGAAATTCACCTAAAATAAAGTTCAGCTGAAGTTTTCATGCCTGTTCTATTTCTGTCAGTGACATTGTAAGATCCTCCGGAATCGACACAGGAATCCCCCCATTCCTCGAGACAGGTGGACCATGGAAGCTGAGATTGAAAGCTTCCAATTAAATAATAAAGCGTTACGGACATCAGAGAACAATAGTAGGTTCCCACGGCAAGCATGGAGAACATTTGTGCCCAGCCGACACCTCGAAATCCTGGCGCTGTAAAAATATTGAAGTTATAAGATTCATATTCTATCAATGTCGGATGTTTATAAATATATTTATCCACACCTGCTGCCCACATTTTCACCGATGATCTGCTACAGAATTGTCCCATTATCATCTCCAGATAGTAGAATGGTTTACCAACCAGAAACAGAACAATTATGTAAGGAATCAGGAACACTCCACCGCCATTTTCATAAGCAGTGAATGGAAATCTCCAAACATTACCAAGGCCAATGGACATAGCAATACAAGACATCAGAAATTCCAATCCATTGCCCCAGGTTGCTCTTCCAGGTTCATCCTCTACCATGGACTGTGTTGAATAAGAATATTTTCTTTCAGTTATGTTAGCAATTTATGATAATCATTATGAAGTGATGTAGTATCATTGAAAACGACGGGGAATGAGTTTCTGCAATGTTTATTAGCATACCATTTCTTCTGGAAGCGATAAGGAAAGTGGTAATTTACGATCATCTTGAACTCCATAGTTGAAGTTGAAAGAGTCGTTGACTTGAAACTGAAATCATTGATAATACTCATTTATAATTTTAATATTTCTAAATTGCTAATATGAGGTGCTTGTCTATTCATTTACCTTTTTATCATTGTCTATGTTTGGTCCCTGAAAGTTCGTTGTTCTGTGATCCTCATCTCCCACAAATGCAGCATTCTGTCTTCCTTGCTGCAACGAAATTGTTTAATAAACTCCAAGGAAAAGAAACAGTTCAATATTAACGATAAACTGTATAATTCCATTCTTTTGGAAAATCATCGCTGCATTCCCGTTGATGTAACGTTACTTTGTTTCTGTTATGTAGCCCGAAAGAACCGTGACACGAAACAACTAATATAATTCTTGTTTAACATCCAAGGACACTTTCCAAAGTCTACAAACGCTACACGCGATACGACAGGTAAATTATGTACATCTGCGAATGCTCGGAGTACGTGAATTGTCCGGTGATTTCGATGCTCGTACACGAACGTATTTGCACATCTATACCATTGCACAAGAACATTGACTACTTTGCTGCACGAGACAATCGTTCATAAAGTAAGGTGAAGAATAATGGCGTAAAAATATTAAAATTATGGATACATAACAGAGAGGCATGGATTATCGTTGGTGTACAAAAACCAGATAACAATAGTGATACGCTGCAACGCTATATCTTCTACATAAATGTGCATAATGATCTCGACGATGACTGTGCAGACGTTAATAAACGCAACTGAATCACGTGTCGTTGTTTCAGAACCGCATTCTTCGAATGTTGTTGTTACAAACATTTCAGCTCGTCGCTGAGTCTTGATACAGTATTTCAAAACGCTCATTGACACTGCAAACAACATCCACTTCTACTGAAGTACTTGACGTAACCAGACGGTAACATACTACTTATTGGAAAAATCTCGATTGACAATCAGTCGGAAGTACATAATTCTAGATATCCAATTTCTGTGTGTGTGAGAAGTATGTCACAAGAAATTAATTATAAGTAAACTGTAAAAGTTATGTAAAAGAAATTGTATAGTTTGTAAATTTGGGATTTCTAAATTTAAGAATTTTTTAATTTATGGTGCAGTAGAAGGACCTTCCAGGAAGTAAACTGTCAGTCTTCGAAAAATGCCTTTGCTGCTTGCAACAAAAACCAGTCTCTATTTATCGAGTGACCCTTGTAGAAGATGTAATTACTTTCGCTTCTCTTGTTTCATTTCTTTTTTTCGCCAGATATGGACAGTAACTTCTACCGTAGAATAATTATGTGCTGTTGCGTAAAAGAAGCCGGTTCAACAACTTTGCAATGATTTTGTAATGTCAAACGTGATACGACGTGTTATTAGAGTCACCAGACAAGTGGACACCTCCTAGGATCCCATTATGCTCTAGAAAAAAAGGGGGATATTCTATTTAATAGCATTCGCTCGTGGAGGGAAAAGTGTAGAAAAATTTAGGTCGTAAAATTGAAAGGAAGGAAGAAAGCAACAAAGAGACTTTCACGATCCGTTTAGCAGATTTTTCGTGAACAACGTTACATCACGTCGAAAGCGATTGTCTCTTTACTTTCATACAGACAGCTAGTCCACCGTCCTCGTTATCTCTACGATGAATTATCACAGGATATAAAGAAAACATTTTAACCGTCTGTCGTAAAAAGAATTATACACGTAACATTTTTTTCGTGGAAAGTTCAAGTGAATTTAAATTAGAAATGAAAGGCACGAGCAATAAAGTGCAGAAAATGTCAATGTGTCGTTATCATATTGTTTGGTAATTTTTGGGACTAAACAGCGAAAGCGATGATTGTCGTTGAGTCACGTACATACATTGCGTATGCACCTTGCATTCAATCCTAAATGCCAGCAGCACTCTCACGCGACTTTGCGAAACGTATTCACATGACTCTTCGTTCCTTTTGTTTTGATTATGACAACACGTGTCGATTCTCACCACGTGGTTGTCACAAATACAATTTCAAATAAGGAGCAACAATTCATTTCCAGAAAACTCTGTACACATTACCTGTATTATGGTAACCGAAATTCTTTCGTGGAAGAAACAATTTAAGTCCAACAGTTAAGTCTAAGTAACATTACAAGTTCTTCAAGTTTGAAATAGTGAATTTTTTCAAGATCAATCTATAAAATAATGTACATAGATCTTTTATAATCAAATATCGAGGTAATGTTATAAAAATGTTCAACAATCTTCGCTTCTTAAATTCCCTGATACTAAAGTTATAAAATTTCCAGAAATGACTTATGTCATTGTCTGAGTTGATCCTTGATACGAGATGCTGACACTATTAGTAAAAAGTACCTAGAATGAAGATAGATATCTAGGAAGCCGGCTTTTAACGCAAGGAGAGTTTAGTGACAAATACCATACCTTTTGCATTTTTCCAATTTAGCGGCTACTTCGAGCAAGAGTGGAGTCTGGATATCCGATCAGGAGGTTGAGTGTTGACAACGTGAAACGCGCGAAAAGTTTCGAACTTATAGCTTTGTGACATCTATAGCACCGGTCTCGACAGGTGTATCTATCACCTTCACGAGGACCAAACAACAACTGACCTGCGACGAGCTACGGTGCGACTGTCATGAAAGTAATCGAAGTAGGGATCGCAAAAGCTTGACTGAATCAAGAAGGGGGAAATGCGATTCCCGTTTTCTACCTGCTCTCTGTTGTCATTTCTGCCCCCATCATTTAGATTGTGTTCTTGTCCTGTTCCCTTTGATCGTTCCTTTTTCTACATTCCTTTTCGGTATAATTATGGTCACAAAAAGATCAGCACCCTGTCTTCTGGTTTCGACGTCTTGTGTAGTCGTTGATCCTGTTTTGATCCTGACTGAAAGTCATGTTAAGAGTTGTAAAGAATATCTGCAAAAGCAATATATAAAATTTATTAGTAACAGCATATCTGCAGAAAAATCTTAAGGTTTATCTGAATTAATTTGTTGAGGTCAAAGTAACAAATATCTTCCAAGGCGTCTCCGGTAAAAGGATAAAGAGGAAAATTCTTTTACGTCCACTGCAGAAGCTTAACGAACCTTGCTAATTGTTCGACCTCCTTGCATCAAGGATTAATGTAAATCGCAACGACGCCGGGATGCTGAGAGAACGAGCGAAGGAGGAAATCGAGATAAATGCGTCTCGAACTCAAGAACTTCTGGTCGTGGTTTCTTACATTTCCTTCCTTCATTTTTTCTTCGGTATTGATCACTATGACAAAGTGTCTGCTATTTTCGTCATCGACCATTTCTGCACATTTCCTACAATTTTAATTTACAATTATAATTATGTAAATGTACATAAAATTTGGAAATTTAAAGTTTAAACATTTAGTAACTTAAGATTTTGAAATATTAAATTAACATTGAAATTAGTTATGTAAATGTAAATTATTGCTTGGAAGTGTTCAACACACGCGAATAAATATACCTGTAGTATTACTAACACACCAAAGATGATTTCGACGCTCGCTTATTTAAGTACGGGAATTCCATTTACGCAATCTTCGTGGATCTTGAAACGGGAGATCCTAATTTTTTCTATGTCTCAGCGAACGTATTCGCGAACCACGAGAATATGTATTGCCTTAGCGGGTGACCTTCGACAGTAGTTAAGGGACAAGCGGGCCTGTACAAGTGAAAGTAAAAAGCAATCCAGTTAAATCTGACGTTAACTGGTTAATCATGATCGAAACTGACTTACGATAACAATGTTGTAGCATCAACAATAGAAAAAAAAAAATAAAACCTTATTTGATTCAATTGACCATTTACAAGCTCAATATTGACATAATTCAGTTAATCGTCTGTTAAAAAGTACAAACGAATTTCTATAAATCATCTGGGTATACATTTCTCGCTATAAAATTAACAAACATATAAATCATGTTGAAAAATCTTATCTCCAAAATGTGGTTTGATCAAACCACATTCCTGTAGTTCAACGGATAATATATCCGACGTACAAAAACACAGTGCCATAATTGAACAGCTACTATATCAATGTCTTATTTGCAATCACGTACCGCGAAACATGCATCACCGGTGACCCACGAATGCCACTATTATAAGAATTATCCTTCAACTGAAAATACAATTGAATCGCTAATAATAGAATGAATAGAATCTAATTAATTATTATATGTATAACATAGCACATATATTACAGTAATCACGTTTCGAGGCAATAAAGTCAGCCGACAGGTCATTTTCTTATTCGTTGTTTTTGTTCACGATGACGTTCATCCGCCGTTTCCAGCATCCGTGCATCCGCCTATAAAATTCCCGCTGAAACAAGACAGGACAAAGATATTCCTGATTGATGCCTTCACGCAGTAGGACTCGTAAATTCCATATGCGTTACGTAGTGCGAATTGAAGCGTTTTCTAACCGGATGACAGGTAGAGTGAACGGTCAAGGCTTCCCCGACGAACTGGTCGAGGCAGTTTTCTTGCTCTTGATCCCTAACAATAAAGACACATTTTATTCGTCGTCAAATTAGAAAACACGTGCTGCGTTCGGTATACCAAGGATAAGAAAACAAGTTTTCAAACCGGTAAAAATTATTCAACTTGTTTGAACAATGTTTCAAACAATTGTGCTTCAATTAGTTATTACAATGAACGTAAGATATTTTTTATAACTTGTTACTATGTATAACGCACGAAATTTCAACGCATAGAAGTGCAACGTACACATAAAAAATCACCTATTTGTCCCTTCACTGCCATTATGTAAAAGTGTCGAAAGATACTCTTCATTATGTTTCTGATAACAATAGTAGGTTATCGATGATTCAATCTGTACAGGAAATATCATTGTTTAAATATTGACGGAATTTATATTTCGACGTTTTATATATGATAAATACTAGTCGGCATTATGTAAGTTGCGCAACAGCTAGTTAGCAATTCATGATTCGTGTGAATATCAATTGTACTATTTAATTCTTGAAACTTTATTACCTTGGCAAAGTCCACAGTTGTTAACAATGTATGTATTCATAAGTGTAGCACTCGCTTTGTACTATTACACCTAAATTAAGTAATTATTAATCAAAGAAACACCACTGAATTTTATGTGCTTAGATTTTAAGTCGTCTTAGATTAGTCGTCAAGTACGTTACGTCGGTAATTGTTTCGACCGTCTTTGAATTTGAAAGGAGAATATAATGGATAAAAAAATACACTTCACTAACTTTGATTGTCTATTTGCATTATACCTTTCAATTAATATCATGTTTATCTGCCAAATTCTTCTGTACTATCATAAATTATTTAACGATCTAACATTATCTGACTCTGTGCTCAAGCACTTCTGCACAGAATTAGATACGTACGAAACCTATGATACTTAAATATGACAACGAAATTCAAATTGAAATCCATTATATGGAAACGCATGCGCATTCGGTTTATGATTAAAAAGCGGCTTAAAAATGTGAGGTTATGTGTATTAGAAGAAACACATTTTGTTTATAAGAGTAACGGGTATCAGAAACAACAAAATAAGAAGAAGTGTAAGAGAAATTTGGTTAATTATTGCATACAATTAATTTTCACACACTCCACAAATGGATGACGAAGCTGAAACATACAAATTATGGAGGATAAGGAAAACAGTGATGCAACTGTGCCATGATAGAGGTTATCTTGTTACACAGGATGAATTGGATCAAACTTTAGAACAGTTTAAAGAACAATTTGGTGATAAACCAAGCGAAAAAAGGCCAGCACGTAGCGATCTCATTGTGTTGGTTGCGCACAATGACGATCCGACAGATCAACTTTTTGTATTTTTCCCAGATGAACCAAAAATTGGTATCAAAACCATTAAAACTTATTGTCAACGTATGCAGGAAGAAAAAATTCATAGGTACATTAGAAACTTTACATATTATCTGAATCATAATTCAATAGTTTGTTTAATCAGAAAAATCTTTTTATTGAAAATTTGTTGACATGGGATTGGTATTTTGTTTTATGATAGGGCTATTATTGTTGTACAACAAGGAATGACACCATCAGCTAAACAATCATTGGTTGACATGGCACCAAAATATATATTAGAACAATTTTTAGAATCTGAATTACTTATCAATATCACAGAACATGAATTGGTACCTGAACACATAGTACTTACACCAGATGAAAAAGAAGAATTGCTTGGAAGGTATAAGTTAAAAGAAAATCAGTTAATGCGTATACAAGTAGGTGATCCAGTGGCACGCTATTTTGGTTTAAAACGTGGACAAGTTGTAAAAATTATCAGACCTTCTGAAACTGCAGGAAGATATATTTCTTATAGGCTTGTATGTTAAATACAAATTTCTATAATGGACTATATGTAATTACAAATGTACTGTTTATTATTTCAAGTATAAATTAGGACCTACATACATAATTATTCTCTTTATCACTTAAGAACAAAAGATATAAAATTAATAAATATTTTTTACCAGTTATTAAACAGAATTAACATATTTTTGCATAGCCTTTTATTATACTATCAGAATTATGTTTAATAATTACATAATAAGTGATTCAACATTAACTATATATGAGGCAGTTAATGATTATTAGCATTATGTGTTTTGCAACAATACACTTTGATTTATAAAGATATTTTTAACTGGCTTGTCATTATTTAAAAAAACAGTAGTACAATTTTATACAGCTTACAATCAGTATACAAAATCAAAGTCAGCAAAACGAAACTTGTTCAAATATATATTTTATTACACTTTTATTATTATACACTTCTTGGTCCAGATATATCATGGTGTGTTGTCATAAAGACAACTCAATTCCAAATTCACTCAAGCAATTGTACACATATAATTCCACGATATTCTTTGCAATAATTGTATGCATATATTGCTTCATTAATTTTACTATAACATTTAATATTAAGTATTTCAAAAACAAAAGAATAATAAACTTGTAAACACTCGCTAATAATAAATCATAAAATATATAACTAATATTAAAAACTAAAGCATTTAAAAAAATATAAAACGAGTAAATTTCTTTGTTACATACTTCTAAAAATCTAAGCTATTAATTTTTAGTAGTTTGGGATGAAAAGTTTCACTATAACACATTTGTATTTATAATAACGTCAACCATAAAACTAGAATAAAAGTTATAAATTTGTGTTCTAACAGTTTCAAATACTATTAAGATATAGTACACCTTTCGAGTTTATCAGCATAATACTTACATTATCAGGAACTACTATACAGTAAATTATCTCAAAAATACTGGCACTAAAGGGAGAAACAGTTACACATTCCGCATTTTAATCTCAAATGTTCATAACCACAGTTTTGATATGATATTGAAATGAAAGATTTTATTTTTGGCAAAAGTCATTGCTTAATTATTGCAGTCTTTGTATTTCAGAAACTATCATTCGTATTATTCGCTTTCATTTGTTTTTCTTTTCTATTTTAAGTACGATGCATGCATAATTTACTTATCTATAATAGATTGACAAAGCCGCTAAAATATTTAATTTTCAATACAGACAACGTTTAATTCTAACAAAATAGCTGTGGATATGGGCATAAGTAAATAAAGCATATAAATATAATTAATATAATATATTGTTATCAATAAATGTAACATAACGAATAATAATTAGTATAATAATAATAATAATAATAATAATTATAATAATAATAATAATTACACAATAAAACTACGTATTTTAAATGTTTACACGGAAATAAGAAAGTGAGATTTACCGAAATAATCAGATAAAAAGAAGTATTTAAAAATATACATGAATTTTAAATTCTTTTCCTCGAATAATTCGTTTTAAGGCAGAAACGTTATACATACCATTCGTTCAAAAGTCAAGTCTATTTCGCATGGCCGATTTCGTGCACCGTATTTATCGCTTTTTGGCATGTCAGAAAAATGCATTAAACGGAATAAATCGATATTATAAAAATTGTAAATTTTTTAAGTGAATATGTATGTACCACGTTCGTATAAAAAATTTGTATAACATTTAACTCTTTTTCCATCATGAAATCTCTGGAAAAAACACAATGTTTCAAACAAACAAAAAATATATATTTCATAACATACTTAATAGTAAAAAAAATAAAATTCTTCGACAATATTGGCGAAAATAAAAACGTGAAACACCTTATTTAAGATGTTGTTATATTTTTGTTGGTAATACTTAAAAAAGGATTTACCTCAAAAGATGTCAGAATTATTATTCAACGTACAGTCTGAAAAGTACAAGTCTATATATATAATACACAGCAAGTATATCTGACATATTGATATCAGATGTATCTTAACCATTGGAAGAATCCTTTCTTCCACAAATATTTGTAAAAATATTCACAACATAGAGGCAGAATGGTGTGCATTTTATGCCAAAAGGCGACGCGTTTTAATACTACATCTATATAAAGTTCTTGTATCTTGCATATGGGTAGTTTACTAGGCTCTTTATCACCAAGGTCCCGGTTCTTCGAACAAATTTGTATTGAAAAATACAATGTTTATGTCAGCCCGCTTATAAACCTGTCTTTCGAAACAATACGCATTATCGTTTCAATACAACCAATACTTCTCATTATTGATGTATACAGTTGACGTCATTTTTGAACAAATACTCCATTAATGGACTACCAAGGTATAGGAAACACCAAGTTTCGTTTATCCCGTGTAAATACTATAAATGTATTTTTAGGTTCATGTTCTACTCAAATATTCACGAAAATGAAATGAGATAGTTGAAGATGTGTCTACCATACACGTACAATGTCTATTAATAACTTTTAATAGTAGTAGCTATCAGTCCCAGTGAAAAATTTTTTTTGAAGTTTCAATGACAATCAAACAAACATGCTACCCTGTTGTGTGCTATGTCAAGGAACTCTACGCTTGCTTATGTAAATTACTGAATATAGAAAAGTTCTTTCAACGAGACCAATAAACAGCCATCAATGATATATTGAGCCCAGTTAAACAACTCTACGTCTAGACCACCAATACATCCTGGTAGCCCATTCGATAGGTGGAGTTTGTAAAATATTGTTGATTAATTCTGCGGTAAGTCTGATCCTGTACGTGATAGTGGTGGGATAAAGCGGCCGATGCCTCTGGCCTCTGTGTGCACAACATGAGGCCTGAAATAAATCCTTATTTGATTTGAAGAAATTCAAGATAGAAAAAGTAATAATGCATAACAGATGAATAATATTACCAACCTAGGAGTGATATGGAGTAACATATGTAGATGGAAACAAACCTCGCCTATTACCAATTTCTCCATGCCACCAATGTTGATCTGTGCGATCAGTAACAGTGATTACATCACCACGTTTGAACTCGAGTTCACCAGGTTCCTGGGGTTGGAAATCGTATAATGCTTGTACTAAACACTGAAACAAAATAGTATATAATTATTTTGAGTTGAAATTCCTTTAGTTAGAGTGATCATCATATAAGACATAATTACTTCTTCTGGAACCATATCCCTTAACTTAACATCTTGCGAGCGAGAGACAGATGCCGTACGATGATATTCTACTAATTCATTAAGGCTGTTAAATTTAACCACCCACAGAAAGAATTTACCCTGAGCATCTCTCAATACTTTAAAGTGCTGGACACCATCTGAACATCTGGAAAAATTATTGAATACTGATTGAAGCAATTCATTTACATATGCAGGGATCCTCTATAGATTCATTTACTAACTTAACAGACAAAGAGAAATCACCAGGAGAACTTTCACTAATTCTAATAAGAAAGGCGCCTTCGTGTTTATTCATTAGTAGTCTTTCGGCATCTGCTCTGGTTATCCTTCCATAATACCAACTGTATAAAAGACAACAATATTATGTTCATGTATTGAATTCAATCAATTCAAGAAAAAAACTTGTTTAGACACTTACTCGTGATTTTTCATTTCTATATAGTTACTTGGAATGAGTCCTTCTCTAGAATCTAATTCAGCCCTATACCAATTCATGTCATCTTCCATATTTAAAATCTGTAAGAATAAGGCTATGTTTCATTCAATATGTTCATTATGGATACAATGTCTACATTAAACATGTTAAGATAATCATCATACATATTGATGGCTTAATATTCAAATATTGTATAACCACTTTATTGTTCTGAAAGAAAAAAACTGGTTTAAAAATACAATGGTACTTTATAATATATTAAACAAAGTGCAATTTTTATATAATATAAAGAATTTAAATTTTACAAAAATCAAACAGACAATATTGGAGAGTAAGCCATCTACATGAAACATTAAAATACATTTTTTGAAAGGAACTCTATAAATAATGACAAATGCATTATGGATTACCTAGAGCAAAACTATAGAAAGAAGTAAAACATTGCATATCTATAAAAAAAAACAGTGAAATAGCGGTAATCATCAGTTTGTAGAACGCTGTGTACAGTCGTAAATATCCTTAAGAGACACGCGATATCCGCTTGTACGAAAGCAACTCAGAAACTTCGGGATCGGTAAGCTTCACAATGAAAATCATCGGTACGCAACAGACTATTAGTTTTCTCGATAGTTTAAGAACGACCATCGCATCATGACTAGTGACGTACGAACCTTTAAGATCTGACTTCTACGGAAACTAAGCTCATCTTCGGCTGTCGCCGTAAAATCGTGCTTTGCTATCGCCTCCATTCTTCTTCCTCGTCCCTCGAGAGCAAGAACGAAAGAGAGGGAAAAAGAGAGGCAGTACTGTATCTAGTCTTCAAAGGCAGCAGTAAAACCAGCCACCTTTGTTTGCCAGTGGAAAAGAATTTAGGCAAATTTTAGCCCTTTCTTTGTTTCGTACGGGCAATAGACTTTTTCGTTATGATCTCTATCTTTTTCGATGTGAGACACGTAATGGTTACGATACAACGCGCGCACACACACCAACCACTTGTGCTTTTTTTTCCTGTTTGTGTGATCTTCTGAATTAGTCCTTCATCGAGTTTATTCGATAATACGTTCAAGCATACATGTTAGACGCGATTGTAACACTTTTCACGAATATCCGTCTCCCTTCCAGTCAGTTTTCCGTTGAACTGTCAAAACTGAAAATACGATCACGCACGCTCACGGCTGTCCATCGCTCGTCTTATCAGACATTACACTCGCGACTCTCCTACTGATCCTCTCACTGTGTTTCGGTCCAACAATGCGCACTAGTAACTGCGCAGTCTGATGTCTGAATTTCTTTCTCGACAATGTACATAAAAATATGTTCACCGTATCGAACACCTTTCGAATAGTTATAACATTCGGGTTAAACGACCTGTCCACGTTTGTCGCAGAGTTTCGTATGCCATGGAAAAAGAAACGCGATTCAATGAGACGAAAAGCAAACGCGTACTACTTTTCCGTGGCGCAGGCGCGCGCATGCGTGCTTCAAGATATGCTGCGTCGACTGCTTCGCCACCATTTTATACTTTACGAGATCGCCAGAATGCATGCTCATGTTGTGATTTAAAGGTATTTTCATCCATGTAGCATTTTAATTGTCACAAAATATATATTTCTTAGGTGTTCCATTATTCGTGAGTTAAGAATGACCTGTGTACTTTATTATTTTTGTTTTACCATTCATGCAAAACTAGGAATCCAATATTCAGGGAAAGAGGATACATACTTCGATAAATCGATTTGACATGTATTCAATTGATCGTTTAAACTTAGGAATATGCGTTCGATGTTTAGCATCGTTTGGCGCTTCCAAGAGAGATGTAGGACAAATTACCACGAATGCTATCAAAAGAGATAATGAGGTACCATGTATTTTCCATTTTCCATCGTTTCTTACTATGTATATGGGATAATTATGATTGAGTAATCGGAATCGAACATGCAATAAGTGCTGACTGCAATCCATTTTCTTTGCGCAATTACTGCCCATACAGTACTACGTTCTGCTGACATTCGAGGAATCGAGGATACAAATGCACATCGAATAATTAATATTAAAATAATAATAAGGTTTTTATCGTGTATCGGAAATCATATCTCAATTGATAATGAGTAATCTACCACGTCGTTGTATCTACAAGAGATCAATGCATTTGACTATTATCGCCTGTATGTACGACATAAACATTTCCGTTTATTTTGAAAACATAGAAGAAATATCTTCATAATATTATTGGAGAGTACGTTATTGATATCATAAAAAAAAACGATTTACAAAGGTACATGATACAAAGGATTCTTTTTCTTAATTCATTTAGTTCCTAAATCGTGTATAGGAATAAATTATTAAAAATTATGATTTTGCCATTGTTCTTTTTAAAAAAAATAATAGAGAAACTGCTGGTCTATTTTATACATTCAACGACTGAGTTTGCAAACAAAATGCGGCCAAGTACAGTAGATGGCTTTTCATTTTCGGTTGAAACCGGGTAACCAGGTAAAAAGTTCTCATAAATCCTCATCGTCGGTCTAAGAGCAGTTCGTCACGCAAACAACATCGACTCGTGACTGTACCAACCTCTTATGTAAGGCTCTTCATGCGAATACATTGTTTATTTGGGTTATTGCTTGGTTGGTGTTTAAGGAGCAATGTTTTCAGGAAAGCAACGATAAGATGCGCAGCGCCGATGCGCAACTGTGCGTGTTAGCGCGGAAATTGAATTACCTTTGTGCGAGTGCTGCGATAAAAGCGAGGCCAAATTGTACCATCTTGCAAACGCTTCCAATTAAATGTAGCTATGAACTGCAGTCTAACGGAACAAAGGACCTCAATAGCGAAACTTCTGTTGGTTTTGTTCTAAATGTCATAGGTTATCGATGAAGTAGTTTTGTTGGAAATTTGCTGGTTATAAATCTGTACTTACACTACCCGAAGCAATAACATTGTTGAGATGTCGATAATTTAGGAAATACATGGTATATAACATTATTCCAGGTAAATGTTTTTGAAGTAAAATTTAGATGGATGGTATTCGAGTATCAGAAACAATCTAAGTAAATGATTAAATTTCCAAAAACTTCAATTTCTATACCCCAAAATTTTGATTCCCAATAAATGCTTAGATGTTGAAATAAAATATCGGAAGTATCTATCATAGCACTTTAAAAATTTGAATTACCTTTCAAATTCAAAGTTAATAGTTCAATTGAAAGCTGACAAGTTTCATTCAAGGCATTTACTTTTGCAGGCTAATGAAACGACGCCAGAGATTTAAAGTGGCGTATTCTCTGAAGCTTTTTGCAATTTAAAACGAGCCCACATTAGAAACGTCCATGCAAAGGAAGAGGATCGGTATTCGGAAGTGAAAAAACCGCTATAGCATTTTGATATTTATTCAGTCGAATCTTGAACGAAACGAGTCGTAGCACTGTGCTCAGAATTTTTATGGAAAGGCAGTGGCGAATTCATGAATACGTGCTTCCTGTTCAAGATTTAGTGGTATCAAAGATGCACGCTTCCGCCTACGTTCAATAAAAGTCTTCAAAACATTCGCACGCCGTTTAATCAAGCTAACCCTGCCGTTCATTCTCAATAACAAACGCGATATTAAGCTGTTTGTCTCTTTGATGATACCGTTCCCTTCGAAAGCTTGTGAGATGAAACTTGAGAAGTACATTAGCACGAAGTTGTTAGGACAAAATGTAAAACTTTCTAAAGGTAAAATTGTGTGCGTGGTCTCCACATGCGTTGGAAGTGAAACTTCCTTGTTTTTATGGATAGGAATTTGAAATCTTTAAATTTGAGGATTTGGAAACTTGAAAGTAAATAGAAGATGGCTTCTTCAAGTACTTTTGTTCTTATCTAAAGAAAGTCTACCTTGCATACGAGTGCACGAGGCGTGATGATACAACACGTGATGGTATAAATTTTATTCTAATTAGTAACTCAAAGCGAGTGAAGTTTCGTTTCATCTCCACTCAGTATTATTTTTAAGAAAGATTACGCTGTGTAAGAAGAAAAGAATATTGTAGTTCTAAAACGATGCGTGAAAGAACAAACGCATGAAAGAAAGAAAAGAAAGTGAAGACGCATGAAGGGGAAGGTAAAAACAAATGAAAAGCAGTCGGAAGAGATGAACAGTAAGTCTACTTGGTGTCTGAGTGAGGACGACCCTCGGTGAAAATGCAATTTCGGTTCTTGTCTGGAGACGACGTCGCTACTGTGGCTTCGTACTCCCTTCAAGATTGTTGAGGACACAGCCTCTCGTGCACACAGAAGTTCTCTCCGACGTGTTCCAGGAGATGAAAGGCTCCCGTGGCTATCAAAGGGAAAGGGAAGTAGAGGTAAAGACCCCACCCTACAATGGCCCTGAGCTCCAAGGTTTTCAGCCTGGACGTTCAGGCCTCCAGAGATTCACAGGACGGCCAGACGTCGATATTATTCTTTCGATTTTTACGTTCCTTAATGAAATTTGAGAATTTGAAAATTTTGACAATTTGCTAAAAAACAATTACATAAAAAATTAGATACCGTTCAAATTACTACAATAATTTGTTCTAACAATTTTATCAATTGTACTAACAATTGTTTCCACTGCTGTAGTGTACTGTTCGAAGATGTCGAATGCCAGGAATAAATGATGAACCAGGAAAAAACAACATATTACTTGCGGAGAATCGCATCGTCTTATTTAAATGATTACGAAACGAAGAAAGAAGGCGGTTCTAAATTTGTATCGGTTCAGTTTGCATCCTCGTTCGCGAGGTGAACGCTCTGGCCAGCGACATCTCATTGAAGAGCCTTCTTCGGCAACGAGAACCGGAACAAGGTGCCCGATGAATTTTCTACGAGCTCCTCGTGCATGTTGCCAATGATTCAGCGTTCTTGATCAGTTTTCACGAGAGTGAGAGAGAAAGACTTCGGCAGTGCACGTGCTATGTTTTACATTCTGCTTTTTTTTTTATCCCGAGACAGAACTTTCGAAGTTGCGACTTGGACTTCTAACTAAGGCCATAGTTACAGTGCAAATGTTTCCTGAATAAACTGACATTGTGACGAATACAGTATAATGACCAAGAAAATAAAACCCTATGAGATTGGTTAGGTATTGTATAATGGATAAATAAAAATTTGCTTGCTCTGCACAGGTATACAATTGTGAAAGGTTAAAAATATATTTTGTTAAATAGAACAATTTAGATGAGTTCGATTGCTTGTATATTTCTTGGAAAGCAATTAATAGCTTTACAAAATCCAGTCGCGTATTCGATGGTTCATGTATAGGCGCGAACCAGACATAATAAGGCATTTGTATGTTCATCGTGATTTTGATAGCAAAGGTCTCGTCCTCTCTAGGTACATTTTTAAATCAAGGATCCAGAATGTCGAGAAGGTCGACTAACTCTTAACGTGTACTTTTTTTTATGTAGATTGCCTAATTAATTTTACATATATTTCAATATATCTTTACTGTTTAACATAAGATGTATATTTTATTACATTATTTATGTATTTATGTGCTTATAATGTTGCTGTAAACTTGTTTTTAATGATATTATATATTCACAGGTACTGGAAAGGTATTCAAGTATATACATTTAAATTAAACGATCACTTTTCGCTGGAAATACGATTGAAAACCTGTATATTGGCTCTTGTATATCGTAAAAAGAGAAAGAGGAAAAAAAATAGTCGAATCTAGCCGATAGACGTGCTACCGTAAATCCGCGTCAAGATCATGGCTGACGTCATCCTCTGACGCACCATCATCTGACCTCATAGTCTGCATTGTCTGACGAACAGTTAGTATTATGTTTTCCATCAGCTGCGATCATTCGATTATCGTCTACATTTCGTGTTCTAAAAGTCTTACGTTACTCATCATAATATTTCAATTACTACGACCACTATTGTACACAAACAACAAAGGGTACTGAAAGTTAGATTTTTTTTTGCTTGTGTTTTACATTTCACGATGCTTCAATATCTCGAATTGATTCATTGTTGAATTAAACATTGTTGACAATGAATTTACATGTATGCTTTATGATTTGCTACATAGAACATTATATTTCTGTATTAAAATAATATTTCAATTCTTTATTACAACTGCCTCAAACTTCATATACTAATAGCTATTTGCTATATGTACATTATACATTTATTTATTTTTCTATGTATAGAGAAGCAAAAATTCGATATATTTATCACACAAACAAATTTGAAGAATTGGAAAAATAAATACATTACAAAAATATATTGAAGATAATACTTTACTAAATGTATTTAATGTAGCTACATTTAAAACAGTACAAAATTGTTGTAATCGGTCATTTGAATATTTGATAGTAACACTTCGAGACGTGCTGCCATCTACAATGCTTGACATTTCCGGTAAGGTAGAGTTCTGCATGTTACATTGAATGATGGACCGGCGCAACATGAAAATAAACAGAACATCTCGTGTTTACGAACTCTGTAACAGGTGTTTTTGTCCTTCTGAGGGGGAGTACATTTTAATTACACATCATTGACTTCTATCTTATATTTCAAACGTTTTCCGTCCGTTGCTAATATTACATTATACTAGACTTGTCAGATGTCAAGGACAAAATAGAGAACATTTGAAAAAAGCTTTTGATTCATATTTAATTGTCTTAATGACTTGTTTGATGTATGAAACATTCTCAATAAAAATTAACGAGGTATACTTTTCAAATAAAACTTCCAGCCATTGTATTCGAAAATAGGTTATATTTTACGAACCAGACAAATTTTATTGATATAAGTAGAGTCAATTGATTCGTGGAAGCATATTAAGAAAGTAGATTTTGTATAGATAACAAATTTGCGAGGGTGTAAAATTACAGGTATTCAGGAACATCGAAGAAAAAGGGGGCAGGTGTACTTCGAACAGACGTAGACGTAACACGAAGATAATATTCAACCGTAAGAAGGAGCAGCCTTTGCGAGTATAAAAGTGTGAGTGATCACGTCCTGCACTTTCCTAAGCACCTGCAGACCCAAAACGGATCCGGCAGGTGCAAGGACACGAGGAACATCGAACAATTTTATGTTAACTTCAATGAAGTACAGGTAAAACAGTACAAATAATCAAACTATCGAAACAATTTTTTTTTTGCATAAATTATTACAATCATTGACGGATTTAGCCTTCATGTGACTCGAGATAAAAATTTAAATTCACAGATTTCTAGATTCCTAGATTCTAGCTATCTATAGTAATGAAAGTTTATTGATTTGAGGAAAATTAGTGTATTAGGTTGTTGTTAATTAAATAAATGAATAATAAACATATCGTGATTAAATATTTATGATTTTATTTTTCAAGAAAAAAGAATGATAAAGTTTGATGTGTAAGCACGGTGTCCGCGTTATTTAAAGTTAGTCTCTGCGGTATATGGTGCAATACGATTTTTCTGTTGTTTCTGAGGTAACTTTTGCGTTAACCTTTATCGCCGGAGGAAAAAGAACTCGTTAGCTTGGCGCGGCCTAGCTGGCCTGTTTCCAGAACAAACCGCCAGAGGTCTGGCGTTACGTGCGAACCGAGGCCGTGCCGATGAATTTGGTGACGTAAGAGAATAAAACCATCATAAAGGCTTGCTGGTTCATTAGCGCAAACCGCGGAGCATGGCATCCTTATAGAGAGAGCGAGGTTATAATCCATAGTCTGATCCCAGTGTATCCACAGTACGTACCTTTAAAACGTGCGCTCCGTTGGCACGGAACTGCAATAACGCGAACACGCGAAACGATGAACGTTTACGATCAAGGAAAGTTGTCAGACGTATTTCGCAAACACTTTTTTCTATCATTTTAACTCAAGTCATTGAATTAAAGATGTTAAAAACAAATATACACATATATCTACATAAATATAATTGCGATTTAGTATGGTTCATAATATGATTTTGTACGTAATATGATTCGTTCCGATTTGTTGCGCATGCGCAGTACGATTTTTCTTTGTTACAACTTTGGTACATGGAATTTCGATAAATCAATAATATTAAACAATCATCGATACAATTACTTGATCAAAGAAGTTTAACTCAAACGTTCTACAACAAATAATTTTCCTGAACGATCGGTATTTTTGTTTCTCTTCAGCGAGTAACGTATATTTTTCTGAGTCACGCTTACTCGCGGTTTTTCCTTTCCTTTTTTTCAAATATTTGATGTACACGTGTCTGAGTTTATTAGAGACGTAACTTATTTTACAGTCGTATATCTTGTTGAATTATCGACGAGAAACGTAGATTCTGGTTGGTTTCTATGCTGCAGCGAAACGCAGCAATAAGGAGAGATAATATAGTTGACTTCTGCTTGGAGAGGTCGGGTAGATAAGAGAAGAGCGAACCCGCAAAATTGACTTTCGTAATTACCGACCGAGACTACAGCAGTAGTATTCAAGGTAGTATTCGCTCGATGTACGAGATTCGTAGATCAGTCGGATACGATAAAGTTTGTAATTTGTATGCAGGGAGAAATGACCGGATTCATTTGATCGAGGATTTACCGATAATCGTATGAATCTTATACGTAAAGATATGATTAATAAGCAGAATTACAATTATTCATGGTATGACATTTTTTGTCCGAAATATAACCTATTTTTAACTTTTTATCGATCGGTATATTGACATTAGATCTTAGCGAATTTTTTATTTTAGTGTGTGCAAAAGTAGCAGCTGTATTGTCACAGAGTGTGTGGATTGCGAGTGTGAATCGGTAGTGGTTGGCATCCAGCGTTGCGTAAAATGACGTCAATTGGTGCGTAACAATTATCTGAAAAGACCGGAAGACCGTAACCGACATCAGTCTTCAAGATTCGCATATTTGACACTGTCTTCTTAGGGTGAGTTAACCGTTTAACAAACTTCTAATTTCACTTTCTTTCGATGGAACAGGTGTTCTTATTTTGAACAGACATTTTTACATTTCCTGCGGGGTTAACTTTTATTTTGAACGATAGTCGTATCGCGAAAAAATGCAAAAAAACGTTGGGGCCAACGACTGTGCCATCGAAAGAGGTTCAGTGTCAAACGTCAGCGATTTGTTTTCACGATACAACGAACGTCGTTACGTTGCACAACGCCGATTTATCGCTGACGAACGTGTTATTGGCGGTTCGTGATTAGAGTGAACGCAATATCTTCGGAACGGTCGGGATGTTGAGCGAAAACCGATTTTAAAAATCAATTCATCTCCACGCGCCTGCGAGAAACGCTATTTTTCTGCTGTTAGAACCTGTTCGACTATCCAACTCTTTTTTAACTTTGTATTGAAACTAACAAAAATATAATAGTGAATATATATAGTAAATATAATCATGTTACATGTAGCAGTATATTCTGCCAAGATAACGACGCTAATATGTATAAGGTTTGAATTATCGATAATTTGATATATATTCATGTATCGTTAAGATATTGATAATTTATCGATTATCAATAGCAGCAGCGCTACGGTGTACTCTATACTATAATCTATTATACTCTGATGGCCAATATGATTCTATTCGAGATCTCGTTTGCAGAGAAATCAGAATCCGGAATTCGAGACACGCAACTCGATCTTCAGCACGTATCGATTTCAGTGGCCCGATCGAACGTTGGTTCTTGCGATCTTGTTAGACAAGTCCTTCAATTGGTGACCTAGACATTTTCCACATTCCACCTGGATTATCATTTTTGCAGTTTTGCACGGCGGCAATTGATTATGCATATATTGAAAATTAAGTTTCATCAATTGTCAGGAACTGTATCCTTGAATTAAATAGAACGTATTCTTCATTTAACGCAGAATATACGTAGCGCCACAGTGGGAGTGTTTTCTTGTTGAAAGACAGAAAATGTCGAGGTCTTGATACCGCTATCGTGGCGCACACTGTTTACCATGAATTACGCTCGTATTTCTCGAGTGTTCGTAACCTTTATTTTGAAAAACTTTCATGGAACAAGTAGCCGCGATGCACACCAGAAACGACGTTCTGTATTCAATTAATTTAAATGAAATTGAATAACGATATAATAAGGGATATACGTCACGATCATTAACATAACTAAGTAGAGGCTGTGCTCCACGCACAGGTTTGAGGTTATTAATTAACTTTAATTAGATGCATCACCTTCTATAATTAAATAATTATTGCAACAATTATTATCACATTCAATTATTATCATTAACTACTCTTTCACCGTATCTCCTCTTCAACAGGTTTTCACTTTTATGCTGTACAAAACCAGAGGGTTAAGGTTTTAATCAGTGTCTTCATCAAAACTCCTACGACTTTGCATACAATTCATCAACGGTCCAAAGCTCAAACTGTACTGGAAATCTGATAAAAGAGCGAATCAAGTACCTGCATATCTCATAAATCAAGCGCTCCAGTAAATCCTTCCGCACCGACTGCAGCAATCAAAACAATAAACACGGTTGCAAGTCCGTATGACGCGTGTCGTTCATTTGTTTACAAGCCCGATAAGGCTTTGTCCTGGGTCAAGGTTGTTCCGTTTGATAATCCAGTTCAGATAACGGTAACGTAATTCCTGGACCTTGAGTAAGTCGACGAGAGAGAACGTCATGCAACGAGGATGACTCATTTTGGAGGAGTAATTTGTCAAATCATCTGTATCCCCTCTTTCTTTCTCCGTTCGCGATCGGTCGTCCCGTAATTCCCTCTCCTCGCGAAAAAGGCACACACGTGTTTATCGTGAATAGTGGTACGTTTAACGTGAGCACGTGACATTTCAAGAGTATCTCGAATTAAACTGTAAACATCGTAGTAGGAAAAACGGCGTTGAAGAGAGCCACGCGGACGGTACGGTGTCAATGATCCTACTATTTATTGGATCGTTGCTTACACGAGACACTCTGTCCCGCGCTTGTCTGTGCACCTCTCTCTCTCTCTTTGTCCGTCTTCCTATCCTCTTCTAGCTTTTTGTCAGACCACGATCACCACGTGGGTTTATGTATTTCGTTTCTGTCCGTCTTTATCTGTTGCGAACATCCTTCTCTACTCGATTTTCGCTATCTTTCATTCAGGCGGACGTCACTGGCGAATGACACAGAACCACGAGGGATCTTCTTCAGTATATATAGAATTGTTTCGAACCGTGCGATCAGCTGATTTAACGCCTCGAACGACGGAACTGGGTCACTCGTAATTTATACTTGCGAAACTGTATACCGCAGTGTTTGAGGGTTAGTCGTAAAGGAAAGTGATGCGGTTTTTTGTATTTTCTTTCTTTCGAACATACTTTCTTTCGACTTGCGATGTTTTATACAGGTGGTTTCTTTGTTATCAAACCATATCTTTATATCTTACAAAATCGGTTATCGCTCGCTTTGATAACCAGTCACTTTTTATTGATAATCTCGATGAAACGTTTATGTAGTCATTTTTGTAATACTTCAAGCTTCAAATTAATATGCTATAAACGCCATTTTGTAATACTTTTATGTCATCAAATGATACTAGAGTTTCCACGTTTCATAGTAATGAAGTTACTCTGAAAAAATCTTCACGTTCTCAGAGTTTCGATAGTACATTCGTTAGAGGTGATGCTTGCATTGGTTATTTCCTTTATTTGATCCTGGTCCAGCATGGCGTTCTAGCATAGGTCGATTCGTAGGGATATAGGTAAACGACGTTCGCGTCCAAGCGAACCACGTGCGTGTGCCTTTTGCGTTCGCGTGTTCGCAGTTTGTGTCGTCGCGGCGAGGGTGTTGGTGGTGGCGAAAAGGGGGATAAAGGGTGACGGGTAGGGAGCAAGCACGTGTGAGGACGATTTACTCGCAGATCGGTGGAACGTCTTCCTCGTTCCCTCCCTCGCCCTCTTTCTGCACGGAATATCCGTCTTTCTTTCTCTTTCCACCCCTTCTACCTATCTTGCATACTTCTCTTTCTCGTTCTCCTTCTCCTCCTCCTCCCCCTCCTCCTCCTCCTGTTTCTCCTACCATCGACATTATACTACTACTACGGGGTACTCCACTTTCATTCAGTCGCTTCTAAAAATAAAGTCCCTGATTCACAATGCATGAATGACAATCACACGGAAAGGAATACCACACAGACTTGTTCCCTTTCTCTCTCTTCCGTGTCTTCTGTCTTTCTCTCGTTCGCTATCTCCCTTTGATGCTCACGAATGTCCGAGAGTCTCGTTCTCTTTTCTCTACTATCACTCTCGTCTCTCTCCTGTTTCTTTTTTTAACCTCGCACGATCTCTCTCTCTAATGTCATCCCCCTTTCCCTTCCACCCTGGTCCCGTACTCTCTTGTAAGAGAGTGAAATCTCAGTTCGCCTGTTGCATCGAACTATTGGTCCCGTGTAAATAGATCCCGCGGAAATTCCAAGTGCCATTGCCAGCCTGGCCCGTGATCGATTCGTACGCGCGACCGATCGATCAGCGGATACTTGTTGCTTCGCGTATCGGATTTTACGAATATCACAGTGCAATGTTTCAAGTGGAAACGGAAAACGCGTGCGATGAAACGGTTATCCTTTGTGTACCGTGCTTTTGTGTTAATATTTGATATCAAATTTGCATAGGATCTGCGTCGGTGGAACTCAAGGATCAAATATGAGTCGTAGAAACAAAGATAGTGAGTTCCCGATGGACACTGTCCGTTACGTGATACTTTAGAATTGACGCTTAACAATTACTATAACATTGCAAGAATTTCGTGGCAGTCTCGTTATATCGCCAGCGATAAGCAGAGACATAACTTGCGGCTATCTAACATGTGATCGTATAACGCTGAGTCATTCGATGACTATATGTACTGCTGCTTTGAATCGATCCTCTGATTCTATTATACAATTACCATTTTGTTATTCTATTTCACTCTTCTACCATTGTAATATCATTACTATCTTATACATCTTCATGGTGGTATAACAACGTATAACACTTGTTAAAATTTGTCACGACTTAGCGAATCGATGGCTGTTCTCAAAATCTGCTTTCGCCTGCAAACGTATCACGTGGTGATAACGTGAGATATCACTGTTATCGTATTACGTCAAATTTTAAACCGAGTTTATTTTAAAACGTGTCTTTCATTGCAGAACGGCGTTCCACAAATTCAGGTATAATACTTAGGACATAGTGTACCTGTAGAGCATTCGACATAACGGAAGGATTTTATAGATTAACCTGCGAGGGGATAGTTGTCGGAAGTAGCAACTGTAATTTGGGAATACCCTATAGTCCCGTAACGCTCGGGAGATTCACGGAAATTGGGGCGAGTAACCCTGAATACCCTGTGATGCCCGAGTCTTGTGAAGCACCCAAGGAGAACTGGTTTCAGAACTCATCATCGTCGCCTTCTATTCACCAAACAACATTCCAAAATAGAAAGCCGATTATCGAGAGCCGAATTGTGACTAAACGTTATTGCATGTCGTTCGAAACTACTTAAAAATCTGCAACTTCGACAATTCAACTAATCTAATCACTGTCGCGTGTTCATCGACGTTTAGCTGCTCCAAGAATTCCTTATATAATCCTGTTGAATTGAATAGCTTCTTTTAGAAATTATAACTTTTGGTTATTTCTTTGTTTTATTAAAAAAATTTCAAGTAATATCGTGTAAGAAATATGTTAAATTATTTTTGTAAACGCAGAAAAATGTGCGTTAAAGGACTTCTTTGTGCAGGGTGTAGAAGAGACATCCCTCGTTATTATATCTCTGCGAGCCTCAACTCTAAAGAGAGACTTTAGAGCGCGAGGGAGAGCTAGGTAGCAAGCAGTACCAGCAGCTCGAACTGCTCACAGCTAAATATATCTCTCTCTAGAGTTACTCAAGGTCACAGCGCTCGGATTGGCCCACGATAAAACGGAGAGCTCTGTGCCCGTCCCTCCGGCTACTGCTTGGCCTTATGCTTCGTCCGCACACGCGTTCTATCGCACCGTGGCCCACATGTCGTATCGCGACGATGTCGTATACCATGCTGCATCGAGAACACGTGTTCCTATAGAACGCGGCAATAGTTCGCGTGCAAGGCATATTTGAAATCTGCGATATCGTCAGTCATCCGCGCCCTTTCAATCTCTCTTGTTCCCGTCGCTTGTCACAGTCGAATCGATAGCTATCGATACGTTGAAATTTCAATTTCGTTCTTATCAATTCTTCGAAAAGTTACTGGTAAACTGGTAATGTTAGGAAGAATCTATTTCAAATTTAGTTTCATTGTCTGAAATACTATAAAAGTTTCAATACATAGTATAACTTCGATGCAATTTTGAGAGTGGTAATAAAACGAGTACGACACAGCATTTTGTGATAAGGCAGCTATACAACGGTTAAACGATGCATGACGATATAACGCGTGGGTATGCAATGCGTAATGATATAAAGATTCGATTAAAACTACGATATAGTTATAGGAACTATTAAAAAATTGTTAAACTGAAAATTCGTAGAATATATGCCACCTCGTATATGGCAATTCCATGGTAACGTAAAATGTGAAAAAGGAAACAACGAACCGGGATACCACGGTACGTGACGTTATTATTATTCCACGAACTACGCACCGACTTCCGGGTAAAGAGTAGACACGAAAGAGAGTGTGACCTGTTGCTGACGACAAATAATTAGCGGGTTGTACAGACGGCTCTTTGGAAACAAGCAACCCAGAAATGCATAGAATCCGAAGGGCGTATATACCGTGATGCATGCAGTACCGTGTATCCGGGATCTTGCAGACAATAGCGCGTCAACCTCGTCATAAAACGAGACTACGTTTCCATTCCCTTCAATTCCATTTATTAATTTCGAAAAGCTTATCAAAGAACGACGAGTTCACGATCGTTGGAAGCTCGTTTGAATGGAAAAAAAATGTGCTGAAAGATAGTTTTGAAGCTTTTGAAAAGCACTCGTTCAATTTAAAGAGGGCCGCTATATGGGTTCAACGCTGCTGATAACAGCCGCGCTCGTTCCACCGCTGAATTTGAGGTTAGGTGATTGTCCGGGTGTGCGGTAAGCATCGATAACGGCACGTTGCAACCTCGCGTTCTGGCAACACACGATCTGGCAACCCTGCAGCGGTCGACAGTGCCGGGGTTGAATTTCAAGCGCCCGAGGGACAGAGGGGGTCGGGCCTCTCTCTTTTGTATAAGGGGCACGAGGGCTTCACCGATGCTCGGCACATAACGGTGAGTCGACGGCCATGATGCGGGGCTTATGGCTGGCTGCCTGGTTTTGCTTGCCTGCTAAAATGCTTTCAGAAGAAAACCGGCCTTTCTCTTCGGTCCGTTCCCCACCGTAACATTACCCACCACTTACTACAGACCTACGGGGTTGCGTCTCGGTAATCGCTCGTTTCTCACCACCGAATATTCCCCCGCGTATTAATTACACGATCCTACACTCCCCGTGGACATCAATTCTGCGATCGAGATATAGAGCTAATATCTTTAAATTGCCTTTGAAATTGTAAAACGTTCCGAAAAATATTTCAACGGACCCCGATACAAGCCCCCGGCACTCGATATCCGTTTACCTGCGCGCCATTGTAAAACTTTATATTACTACTCGACCCTTCGAAAAATGTACGCGTAAATTTTAGTTGCTATAATCCCTATACAATAAACTATAAATTATAGAAAGTTGAAAGGTCTTTTGAAAGCCGGTATATAATTCCTGTTTTGTTTCGTGGAATAAGGGATGCGTAAGCGCACGGACATCGTATTCGAAAACACAATGACGGAATTATCAACCGCGAGTACCGTTCTAATCTTTCGTCAAGCAATCCGATAAAATATTTCGATTTCGCGATAGTCCGTGTTCTCCAAAATATTTTCAACCTCAAGATCGAACCGTGTACCGAAAGTTTCGTAAAGATTCCCGGTAAGTTTCTTCATTTTCGCTCAGCAGAAGCAACGACAATGGAAAGTTACCGAAGCGCAAGCGCTCGCTCGGCACTTTCCACGAGTACAGCCGACAGGCTAGTAGCTATATAAAGTGCATCGGTGGTAGTGTCGCTGACATTGGTAGTGAGGCGTTCGCTCGCTATGGTACTCATGGGTTGGTCGGCGAAGCGAGATCTCACGACGATATACTACAGCGTGCACGAACACCAGTATCGTTAACCAACACCAGCTCGCGAATGATTGTACGCCAGCACTGCCATGCCGGTGTGTTAGCATGCGGTTCGACGTATAGACTTATGCTAGTCCTCACACATGCGTACGCAACGGCTCCTCGTGCGAGCGTATGTGGCAAAAGTTTCAAAGAAAACGCTCATAAGTTTCCCCGTGCTTGCAATTTTGCACGAGTGTCACGGCCAGTAGCGAGAAACCAAAGGAATGCAAAACTAACGGATTGCGAGACAAAGACGCGATTCGCGCAAACGGAAATTTTGCAAATTTTATTAATTACTCCATTTCTGTAACTTGCTGCTCGAAATCAAATAGTCACGTGTTGCGGTTATATTACTATCCTACTATTTTACTATGCCTCTATACTACTGTTTTTGTGACCCAACCGTACAGCTATTCTACTATTTTACTGTTCATATGCATATTAGTATTTTACTACTATACTTATATTTCATTGTTTATTATACAGCTATACTACTGGTACTATCAGTTTACTACTTTTAAAAATTGTTTTTTCTATATTCGCTTGTAACGTATTATTTAAACGGGCAAGCGTTTGAACTTGTAAAAATAATAACGCTCGCTCGCGAACGTCGTTAAAGCTCGCAAGCGCGGAAGTACAGCGCACGACGTCGCGGTGACAAAATTGTGAAATCGCTCGTTTCGCAACGGCATCCGTCTCGTGATCTTCCACCACTCATAGCAAGATAAAAAAAAGGAAAAAAGCGAACACGTTTCTGCCCCTCCGCTTTACCAACCGCCCAATCGTCATCCTTTTCGAGCCACGCAAACTTTTTCAAAATGTTCGCGTCACAAGGGTTGCGAGCTCCGCATATGCTCTTTTGTGCGTATTCGAACCACTTCTGGCGCACACACCGCTAGAGCGTGACGCGTCGCGCACACAAGCAAGCGACTCGGTGTCTACCCACACGATCCAACCTCGCTGTTGCACACGTACGGGCACCTACACGAGGATCGTAAGTTATGTGTGTGTGTATGTGTGTGCACAGACCACGCGGTGTGTGTCAGCCGTGGTACGGCACCACTGGCGCGCCTCTACCCCGGCTTCAGCATCGATTTCCAGTCGGACGACCCAGCGCGATCGAGCGAACGGTACGCGCCTTCACGAGGAGGTATCGAGCGTGTCCGCTGCTCGTGGGAGTCGCGCGAAGAGGGGTCGAAATAATACGGTTCGTCGTCGTTGAAAACGAGCAACGTTCCAGACATCGAGTATACGCCGATAAACCTAATCTACCGCCTTCGTTGCTTCGTTTTACGTATTAGGAAAGATAGATCAGGGGCAAAGAAGATAGAGAGAGAGAGAGAGAAAGAAAGAGAGAGAGCGAGCAAATATCCCCGCCAAGAGAGGGGAGATAGTAGGGGTCGACGGATCGGTGGTAGTGCGGGGTCCCGAGTGGGGCACAGGGAGGGAAAGGGGACAGGCAGAAGGCAGCGAACGCGCTGCCCTCAGTCGGTCGCCCGTTTTACTACAGTCAGCATTACGGAGAGAGCGAGCGATTGGCTATACATATACACGGTGTCTTCGCCTAAGCGCGCACTAACTCTCCGTGTTCCCGTTTTCTCGAGCGAAGGCTCGGCTGCGAAGCCTTCGTTCTACCCGCTCTTTCGCTCGCTCGGTCGCGAGTGCGCGCGCGCACCCGACAGAGACACCAGCGAGGAGTCGTGCAGAGAGACAGGCGCGCGTACACAGCCATCGAACGTGGTGATTCGTACGGAGACGGACGTGTAAACCGGGAGAAAAAGCATCGCCTCGACGTTCCCGTTTCTTTCGTCGTCGATGAGATCGTCAACGGGCATTCGTCAACGCTCGAGCGTAACGTTTTCCTGGCTCGACACGAAGCCACAGTCCCACGGGAGCAGTTACATGGAAACACGAGGCACGACGAGTCCTGGCGAACAGCAGGATCGACCACGATCGTGAGTAAATAGAGCGACGAAGAAGAAGGGGTACGTACCCTGTCCGCGACGGACGATCCAAGTATACCAGTACGCGAGCACCGTGTGTATTCGTCCGTAGATCGGTGCATACGTGCGTGTACGAGGACTGAAAAGAGGTGGGGGGGGAGACAGAGTCTATACTTGGCGGACATCCGGCGGGGAAACCGCACGCACTCGGTACCGAGAGAGCGAGGGAAAAAGGAGGAAGGATCTCGGCCGACGAGGAAAACGCGGTGCTCTCGAGTTCTCGAACGACTTGGCGGATTCGAGAGGAGAAAGGAGGTTCTCACGTTCTCCTTCGAAAAATCGAATCGAATCGAATCGCGATCGCTTCGATCCTCGCGCGTGTGGTAGCCGCACACGCAACCGTCGAAATTTTCGGTACAAATAATAATAAGGGTGGTGGAAAGCGACGGAAGGACGTGACGATAGAGGGAGAGCGCGAGAGAGAGAGAAGGAGAAGGCAGAAACACGCCGAGCAGTGCTGCTCCCTATTGGCGACGTCGAGTCGCGCTCCCCACCCGGGACAGTCGAACGAGGTCCGAAGGCGAGTTCTCGGCGTGTAACTACGGTGATTTTCCCTTACAAGAGTGTACGCACGAGACCTCGTAGCTCCGCGAGTCGCTCCGCGTAAACGCATCACCTTCGAATCCGTCGCTCGAGTACACGCGGTCGTACAATCTAGTACAACATCTTGGAAGAATATCGAAAAACAGCCAGAGAAGGAGAACAGACAGAGAGAGAAAGAGGAGGCCGCTTTACCACGCGTGCTATCGTCGATATTCTGGTGCCGTGGTCCCGCGAGCAGCCGTGTGTGCGCCGATCGTGGAACACATCCCACGCGTGTGTCGCGTATCACCGCCGCCGGTGAAACCAAGAGAATTCGAACGAGTCAGAGGGTAAAATAGGATTTCTCGCGTGGTCGGTCCTCTCCCGAAGCACGCGCGGAGAGGGGTGCACGGAGGCACGAGAGAGGGAGAAGGAAAGAAAGCGAGAGAGACACTGTCGGAGAAGAGGAGAAGAGGGAGAGAGAGATAGAGACTCTTGAGGGGGAGAGACGAGGACGTGTATTAGTGCACAGAGGCGCGCGTGCTGCGCCCCAACGGCCGTTTCACGAAACTCAGTTATCACAATGGCTTCCGTGAAAGACACAGCGACTTTCTTCGCGGAGGGCACAGCGAGTCAGTTCGAACACGTACTGAAGCTTTATCCGCAGGCTCTTCGACTGAAGGCCGATCGCAAGACGAAGAAACCCGAGGAGCTGATCAAGTTGGACAACTGGTAAGTCGCGGAAAATTTGTTCGTCCTTGTTATTTCGTTCGAGGTATTAACGCCCGACACAGGCACACGGGGCCCTCATTTTCAACGAGGGGCTTCCACCACGGGCACACACGGGACAATGAACCCGTGGCGCGCCAGTTGCCATCGCATACCGCGTGTTGTGTGTGTATATACACCCGTATTGGCCCCCTCCTCCCTCTCGCGATACCAGTTACCCATTCTAGATAGTATATTTACTCTCTCCTATTGCCGTGATCGACGACGATCTGTCGAGAGCGGTCACTTCGAATCATCCGTTCGTCGTACACTGCTTTTTCGATCAGGATAAAAGTCAAAAACGCGAGTTCTATCGTAGTAATTCACACTTTTTACCATTTGGAAATTCGTAAGTTTGTGAATCTCAAAATTTTGTAAAGATTTGGAAATCGTGTGTCGTTCTCGATATTTCCCCTGACAAACGATTTAACCCTCAGTGCTCCGATTTTAACAGTTTTCGAACAAAGAATATTAATCGTTTTTCAGTCGGTGCTCAAACTTTAATCTGCCGGTCTTTTCACAACGTCCTATTCAGAACTTGTAATTTTTCTTGTCCTTTTGATCAATTGAGATGAACGAGTTTAATTCACAAAGCGAATCTTCGCAATTTAAAACCAACATAAATACGCTTTAGTACTTTGTACCTTTTCTGTTTCTTTTTCAACAAGAACTTTCTAGGTTATCCAATATTTTTACAAATTATTTGAAAACGTTTTTGGTAGTTTACAATGCTTGAAAATATTCATGTTTTATTTGAATTCCTGAGGCATGGACAGTGAGTTAATCTCGTATCGTTTTTGGTCAAAATCGTTTCTCCAAAATTAAATTCAGGAGATAGGCTAGAGATAGGAATTTTGTGCCAGCTCATCGAGGAAGTCCCGACGTTGCCATTACGTTCGCGCAACCACCGTTGCTACCATTCCGTCGTATCGACAAGTTCGAATATTATTGCAAAAAGGATTCGACAATATTTTAACGAGAAGATAGGTTGATGGTCTGAGAAGGTTCGCAGAATTTTTCGTCGATATTAAGCGGATTTTCGAGCGACCGTCGCGCTGGCAACGACGCCAGTGAAAGAGGCGACTCGCCGGCGTCGCTTTCACGGCGTCATACAAACCTTTCCTCGTTCGGACACGATTTAACGAACCTTTCTCCACTTTTGTTTTCGCAATTTCTTTTTCTACGTTAGACGATCATATTTTCCTCGGAACAAACCTGCCGAAAGGGCACAAAAAAATAATTTTGTCCTTGGAAGGAATGCTTTTTGAAATGAAACTGATGACGCAATTTAGCGCGGGAACTGGGCTTGCGTTACAAAAATTCCAACTTTACAAATTCCCAAATTTTAAAGCTGATGTTACTCGTGCAACATTCTTTGATTATTAGCAGTTACATAGATATGCGTTACATTCATTTCATGTTGGCTGGCATTGAAAGCGAAAGCATTCTCCGTCTTTTATAATTATGCGCTGCGTTTAGATAATGTTCACAATATTTTCTATATCCTTGTTTCAGTATTTTTTAACTTGGGCCCTAGTGATCTAGAGATATAGGAATTAGTAATACCATTTAAAATAATTATTTTGTGACTGGTTCAACGGACATAAAATAAGACTTGTTCCCAAATGTAAAGGGTCAACAGCACCTTTTGTCTCGTAAGATATACTATGACCTTTAGAAAACAGTTCTTTTTTTGTCATCTTAAGTTATTCAGCGAACGAGGAATAAAACCAGTTCATCGAACCACGTGAAGGTGTTAGAGTAGATCATGTAAATTAGTTCCAAACTTATTTGAAAAAATTAATGAACGTTAGGTTGATCCAAAGGTTAAATTATAATTAACAGTCAAAAATATTTACAGTCTATGTTTTTATAATAAAAGTGATTTCCAAATCGTAGAATGTGAAGAAAGGATCGGGGTCTTTTTTCCAAAAACAAATTCGACAGAGGGATTGGAATACTTGCTGTTGACGAGAATTCGCGACAACGATGTTTCCACGAGACGAGAGCTTCAATTCCACTGGCGTCACGTCTGGCTTAATTAATTAAAGGCAGGTTCGAGCCTCGTTAAACACCGCGTTAAGGCTTTTTCAGTACTTCCAAAATTCGATCGAAATCGATCAATAACTCGAGCTTTTTCCATCTGTGGTTTGTCGTTCACTTATGTTCTCCAGGGAATTATAGTGAGGACCTGTGCAGCTCCATTTTTACCAACTTCAAGTGTTTATAAAATTTTATCAAGTTGACAATTATTTCTATCTCAATAGAGTTGTCTGACTTGTATCGAGTGTACAAAAAGCAGTTAACTGTGCAACAAAGAATTTCTAGAGGACGTGAGGAGCAGTTATGGCTCCATTTTGGCTAATTTCGAGTTTTTTATGGAATAAAAAATGTAAAGAAAATTCTAGAGGATAGAACCCAAAAAGAATTCCATAAAATCACTTTCGCTATTGAATCGAGCACAATTGAAAAAGTTGCTTTAGGGAATCGATAGTCCGGTTCCCATAGCTTTTTTGTCCCGCTAGAATCGCTGTCTTCCGGTTTGTGGTCGAAAGAGACCGGAGCAAAAGGAAGCAGGAAAGATCTTTCGTAAGTCAACGATTAGCGTATAAATTATCTTTGTCGAATGACTGCTGGATTTTCCTAGCTAAATGGTACACAGCTTCGATTCGTGGAAACATTTTCGCTGAATCATGAGTTCGTTAAAGCGATGAACATTTGGGTCAAACGGCTAACAATCGAATATCGGTTATCGTCGTTTGCGGTCATCATTCGTTTATTCTTCACTCATTACGATTACGTTCTCTTGCGGTCGTGGGATTGAATTTTCAACAAAAAATTAATTGCTCTTCTCTATTAGGTCATTTCAGGAGTTTTTGGTTACGATTTGTCAAATTTGAGTATATTATAAAACTTGCAGATGGGGTGTTTTACCGGGTGGAGGACATCACGTGACCACTTTAGAGCGCGCAATTCAAATATCCCGTACAGTATGACTTATTATAAATTGAATATTATATAACATTGTATATACTATATATTATATATTAAAATTAAACTTTCTTCATACTTGGAGAAGAATTTAAAAAAACTAAATTGCTAAACTGTATTCGACCAAGTTTCAAGGAAATTTGCAGATGAATTTGAAAGTCGAAAATGAAAAAAAATAAGAGGGGATTAGTAGCGAAAGCAGAGAAGAAAAAATAAGGCACGTAGAGTTCTAGCGAGGCACAATTCCCGGCGTTAAAGTACGGCGATTGTGTCAAGGTTGTTTTTGCGAGGAGTTCGCGTTGCGTGGTGCGAGAGAGCCTCTCAAAATGGTTGCACGAACCTCTGTCCTGAAAAGGTTTCGAGACTGTTCAAAAGAAATACACCGTTCTAAAGAAACTACTCCGTTACGACACTCGACCAATTGTTTTTTCGACTTTTCGTTGGACAATCCCTACAGAATTAAAACAGACGTTCCTAAAACAGCGAACGAAATTCGAATCTGTTGACGTTCTTTTTGGAAAATTTCATTCAATTTGTTTAAAAGATTATTTTTATAGATGATTAAAATAAAGTTGCAAATCTTTTGATGTAGAAATTAACAACTTCGGTATATTTTTTGAAAATGTGTTCCTGGTTATTCTTACAATTTTTAGGGTTAGTGTCACGTGGTTACCGAAGGAAATCGATCAACACGTATTTTTGGTCGAAAAAGGTGCATTTTTCCATAAGTTCGCGGAATAATTCTAGTACACTAACACAATTAGTGGAGATTACACTTATACAACCGTGCAACTTGTAGGGTATATCGAGGAATCTTAAATACAGCGTCATAGAGTCTGCAGTATATAGTTCTTACGTCGTTTTACCGCGAACCGGTGATTCAACGAAACACACGCGTCCAAGTGTCGCATTATATGAATGAAATACAAACTGTCCGTAACTAAGTTTAGCTGTTCAGCCAAACAGCTGATCTCTCGGTCGACCTTCGAAAGTACCTGCAATAAAAGCACGCGAGAGTGCATCTCGTTCTGTCTCTCTCGCACTCGCGTGATACCAGCCTTTGCTCCGTAGAACAGAGAACTTGTCCCGATGTCGATGACCCGAATAATAGGAACAAAGAGAGCACCGAGAAGAAAAAAGATGGAAACACTACCTGAACCGAGATGTTCGTTTCTGGTATACGTATAAAACGATACCACTGAATTCTTCGCTTTTTTTTCACGATGGAAAATCCACCGCTGAAGGTCACTTCTGGATTTACACTTTTTTTTTTTTATTCGAAAAAGGTCCAGTTTTATTAATGAAACTTTGGGACACACTTACAAAATTTATTTGGGGATTTAATCGTTGAGTGGTAAGCTAGGGTTTTTAATGTGTGCATACTAGGAATCTAGGGATATGCAGATGTATTCGGATCTAGGAATATTCGAGTTCAAGGATAGTCGTAGAACTAGATCTATGGATATTTTGGTCGTTAGTCGGATCTAGGGATATTGGGATCTAGAGATGGGAACTTGGATATAATCTAATTTTGGGGTGTTCAGATCTAGGGACATTCAAATCTAGGGACGTCCCCACTCCAGAAATATTGGGATCTAGGGATATTGGCATTCAGGAATATTGGGATCTAGGGATATTTCAAACTGGACACGTTGGAACCCAGAAGTATTGAAATCTAGGGATATTCAAATCTAGGGACGTTGGCAGTCCAGAAATATTGGGATCTAGGGATATTTAAAACTAGACACGTTGGAACCCAGAAATATTGAAATCTAGGGATATTCAAATCTATGGACGTTGGCATACAGGAATATTGGGATCTAGGGACATTGAAATCTAGGTTCTTTCGCATCTAGCAATATAGGGATCTAGAAGTGTTGAGATCTAGAGAAATTGTAATATGGGGTATTGCATTCTAGTGATAGTATCCCATGTTGTTGAAATCTAGGGATAGTCTGTTAATAGAATCTAGAAATACCTATAGTCTAAACGTATTTTTAGATACTGTGATTTAAACATATTCTAGATATATAAGATCTAGAATTTTAGTAACTTATCTCAGTAATACACTGTCTAGTTTGTTTTTACAGTATTAGGTGGAATTTTGAAAATATTCTCCGAAGTTTTTACACCTTCGTGCAACTTCGTTCAAGGCGATTTCTTGCACGACGTTATTATTTAAATGCATTCAAATTTATGGAAGCTAGCTAGCACGTGGTTATGCGGTTTTTCACAACGCGTATCGAGTCTCCGAGCCTATTGCCGAATTAATAAAATAAAATACTGTAAAAAATTGAGAGGATTCGAGGAAAAAATTAGCAAACAGTAATACAAAGGTTGTCTTTGCAAAATGAACAAATGCAGTATTCGAACAAGCTTATCGCGATTATGTGCAGCTCAACATAAAAGATCTGACGTAAGAGCTTTTGCGGGAAAATGAGTTAGGTTTTAAGAAAATTCAGGGGAAATTATCGAAGATCGATAGCAAGAAGTTTTATCAGTGTCTGAGAAATCTGATGCATTACAGGCGCGTATCCAATTTGGCTCGTGTTCCATCCTCGTGTTATGGCATCCCACGTGCTTGTCAGTAGATGGAAACCCGCTTTTCGCAGCCGCATTTTTAATCATCGTTTATTCTCCTTTGCTTATATAATTACAGCCGGCGCGAGTAATTACAATCTTGCGCGTAACAGTTCCTGGACGTCGATGATCGTGTTCACTTAGCATTCGCTTTTTCTGCTTACAGGTATCAAAATGAGCTTCCAAAGAAGATTAAATCACGCGGCAAGGATGCGCATCTCAACCACGAGGAACTGGTCCAAACGATGAAATGGAAGCAAATAGTGAGTCTCTATACTTGCTCATTATCTCGATATTAAATAATTTCCTCTTACTTTTATTACAACGTTCAGCTATAATCTCAGATTTTTTCCTCCTTCTTTATTATACTAAACAGTTGTAACTTAAAAACTTACCGTATCAGTTTTAGATTAATTGCTTAAACTTGAATCATTCTTAAAGTAAACGATATAGTAATGGTTTTCTAACGACCACAGTGGTCTCCACCATGACCATAATTACGAATTCCTTTTACTTAACGTGGCATACCCTTCTGATTTACAGCGTGGGAAATTTTACCCCCAACTGTCGTATTTAGTCAAAGTGAACACACCACGTGCCGTGATGGCGGAAACGAAAAAGGCGTTCAAAAAACTTCCAAACCTTGAACAAGCGATCACAGCCCTGTCGAATTTGAAAGGAGTAGGAACCACGATGGCATCGGCTCTATTGGCAGCGGCATCGCCGGAAAATGCACCATTTATGGCCGACGAATGCCTAATGGCAATACCAGAAATCGAGGGCATCGATTACACGACCAAGGAGTACCTTAACTTTGTTCAACACATTCAAAACACCGTCGAGAGGTTGAACAAACAAAGTGAGTGTTCACTCTCGTTCATTCAACGTCAGTATTTGTTTAATTCGAAATCGATTAATTCGTAATGAAACACCGTTACCACAACGCTTTGTGATCCACGTGTTTAGACGTTTCGCTTCTGTTATAAATTGCTCACTTTTATTGCTGCGAATATACTTATGGCTTAGATACGAAGAACGTATATGTACGTCTTTCATTATTATTCGAATGCGCAGATTTGAAATTTAAATTACTCAGCTGATGGACGGTCGAGTATGAATGGAGTATGTATACGTCCTTGATGAAAATGTCCTTACGTCACATGTATATATTCTTTCACAAAATCGGATCACAAAGAGTTACCAATCAAAGGTATTCCCTAGAATCGTGGATTCTAAACGTTACCCTCCTTGATTCTGCTTCAGCGTCAAATGGCAAATCATGGAGTCCGCACAGGGTGGAGTTAGCCTTGTGGACCCACTACGTGGCGTCCGAGTTAAAACCAGAACTCCTAGACGGCATTCCAGGTTCAACAGAGAACGGTAATTCTCATCCGGCAGCCAGCAACGGCGAAGCGACGGAACCGTCGGACGACAGTAATCCGGAAGTGGCGGTGAACGGTAAGGAACTAGGCAGTATTGATCCAGCGGCCATCGACGAGAACAGCATGACCACGTCCTTCACCGAAGACTCGATGGATAAACCCGCTACACCGATTACAGTGGGCGTAGCCAGCGAAGACACGAACGATTCCCTCGCAACGAACGAGAACGACGACAGCAACAACACGCCACGACCAACGGACAGCGAGGACACCGAAGACTCGCAAGACGTCGTACAGGAGCCGCCTACGAAGAAGAGTAAGAAGTGACCCACCTCGAGCCAAGGAGCCACGAATACGAGCAACAACGTCACCAACCTAATGTCGGCCGCCAATTTAACGCTGATCGCGGCGAGGCGTTTCTAAAAAACCGCCAGGGTCACCGATCAGGGTCGCGGATAGTAGACTTTCTTCTTGTACCTCACCATCATCAGGCCCCGCCATCACGATCGCGTTTCCCTTTTTTCCGATCATTCTTCGCTCCCTCTCCTTTCTATTCTCGATTCATTATTTATCCCAAATACTCGGTTACTTTCATACACTCACTCCTTTCGTCATGGTCACGGCACCTCGCCTTTCTACGTCCTTGTCTCTGTGTGGAATAACGTAATTCGTAGTCGATGACGATGTGGAAGTCATTGTGTAAACACCTCGCTGGTTTTTCTATCGATTCGAAACAGAAACAAGAGGCGAAGCTCGACCGATGAACATTACTGTACAAAGCGTTTCTTCTTCTTCTTCTTCTTCCTTTTCCCTTTCTTTGCTTTGGTTACAAGGTTTCTTGCGTTCTTGTTACTCACGTTTTGCGATCGTAACTATTCTAGTTATGTTGAGTTTCATGTTTCGATGCTTGTCTGAAGCTTTCTCTCTTGTTCTGCCGTAGTTTCTCTTTTTATTCTAGGGGACACCGTAACCGCAGCTTTTCGTTCGTTGATCGAGACGATCTTGGTACTGCCTTATCAGTGACCCATTTCCGTTGGTTACGCGTTAGCGAAAAACAAACGTAGCCTTTATTTACCAGAGAAAGATCATTCCTTTTTATCCGCGATTTGTATACCGTGTTCAAGGGCCACTGAAACAAACACACACATACACACATATACGCGCGATGTTAACGTGTAAAGCGATTTGTGTGTAAAATGAGAATGAGAGGGAGGGAGAGATAAAAGAGAGAATGTATTATAAAAATTCGGGTATGAGAGAGAGATCGAGTAACTGATCCTGTGACCAGCAAGAAAACAAAAAAATATCGGCGGTACACCGAAACACAATGATAATATTAATATTAATAATAATAATAATTATTATTATAATTATAATACCGAATCATTACCATAATTTATATACCTAAAAGAAAAAAACTGCATGTCAGAGTGATGCATGGAGCAAAACCAAATACCTTGTAAGTAAAAAAAAAAGAAAAAAAATGAAAAAAAATCTTTAGAAACAAATAAAAGTAACGCTTTTTTGAGTCCATCATGAAAAACGTGAAAATGAGTGGCGGCAGACACCCGAAACACATGCATTACACACACTCTCTCACACATATAGACACACACACATGTATACACATCACGTCGAGGTTCTCATGTACAGGGATTTAACTAGTATTTTTGCATTATTGATGATTAATTAATCATTATCGAGGATGAGGCGCGACCGAAGAAGATGAACCACGATTAATGATCGCAAATGAACGATGAACAATTAAAAAATGAAGAAATGGAAAATATATAAAAAGAAGAAAGACAAGACTACACGAGATAGAAGTATAACGATGACGTTGAAACATGATAGAGAGAGAGAGAGAGTGAGAGAGAGGAAGAGAATGAGTGTGTAAGGAGAGCGTGAAAGAGAGAAAGAGAGCATGTAAGGTTGCCAGAGAGTTACAGAAGAAGAATAAACCACTATAGCTTGATCAACAACGTTCATTCAAATTTTATAAATATACATATTATATATATATTTGTAATTTAGAACACTGTGGCCAGGCTGCGCTATAGTATTGACCTTATTATTAATTCACACATAACCATACACGATATATGGTATGACAGTCGTACTTGTTTTGCTGCACGAAAGAGAAACCAGAAAAGAAAAATGAAAGAAAGACTAGATCGTTTTCAATTTCTGGTACATCGATTTTTAGTGTCTCTTTGCCAGGGGAGCAAACACCACCCTCACCACATCCCGACCGACCCGTGAAAGTGAACAAGGAAAAAGAAAATACGAATAATAGGGTGTTTGTATGGTATCGATGAGCCACTGTGAACAGAGTTCACGAACTCGATAATTAATTCGTGTACTCTATCAAGAACGAATGCAACGACACTCGCAAGGAGTGTCTCTCGTGTGGTTCTCCCAAGATTTTAATGAAATTTGCCTCGATCAGATATTTTATTATCGGAACTTCAAACTTGATCAGAGTATTCAAACTTCGAATTCGAATTATTCGAATACCTAAGTTTCAAACTTCGATTAGTACCTAAATTCGAATGATTCGAATACTCAAATTTGAAATTCAAAGTATTCAAATTTTATTATTGAAGTTTCAGATTCGAGTTATCGGAATACTTCAAGTGCGAATTGTTTCGATATTCAAATATCTTCACATTCGATTTCAGCTATATACTTCTGCTAAACTTCATTAAAGTCGTGAGAGACCACAATGGAGGTCCTCCTGTTCGGAAGAAAGAACATAGAAGTTTCGCAGCGAGTATGGATGAATCTACCTTAATAAAATCGTAGTGAATCCCGTTCTATTTATTTAGCGCCTAATTTATTCCGTATCGATCGTTTCGTTGGCAAGGAACAATATATATAAATAATTGAAGTAATAGATATATATTACCAACGCGTGAAGAGAGTCGTGAAGTTCCACGTTTCGAAGATCGAATCGAACAGTTTTAAAGAGAGGAATGTTCGACGAAACGTATAATTTTTTTTTTTTTTTAAACGACGTCGCGTTTATTCAGCGGATAATGTTAAGTAATCGATGAAATTAACAATTTGATATACATATGCGTGAATTTACAACGCGACGATTATAGTGATTACGGTTGATAACAATGACGACAATGAGATTGATAGCGAACGAGGGTGATTACGATTATTATAATTATGATTACGTTATTGCTGCTATTAATTAATATTACGAATCGACGGCGAGCATAGTTTTTATTGTCTTTATAAACGTATAACGGATTAATGTAGCGTTGTTTTTTTTTCTGTTTCTTTTCTTTTCTATTCTCTTTTCTTTCTAATCACCTGATAAATTATTATTCTCGCACGTAATTACAACACATTCCACCAATGATTACTTGTTCTGTTCAATGCCATTTTCTTTTGCGTTTTTCATTCTTCGGGAGAGAAAGCAAAATTTGTCGAAATTTACAGGGGAAGAATTCTTTCTCTCCCCCTAATAAAGTTCCAAATTTTTCCGAAAAATCGTAGACAATTCGTTTGAGTGGTAGTTATCGAAGTACAAACGGGGTGGATCGACGTTTACTTCATTTTTCTTACGAGTCTGCATATTTATCCTTAATATTTCTAATAATTCCAAAAAGCAACGGGGAAAAACGTGGTACACCAACGCTGTCCCAAAAAGCAAAATGGCGGGGTAGATACCAAACGTACGATAAGTATTATAACGCTCACTCAAACGATTATGAAGTAGACTTCAATTGAAATATTTTCATTTGTCAGCGATAATCGTGGCCTTTTTTCCTCTGTATATTCCTTCCCGGAAGATCTGATATTTTCGGACAGGGATAAAATTCGACGTGAACAATTTTAGAGATCTGCCCTAGGATAAGAGCTTGGAGATTCTCGACCGAGAATCGATCGAAGGGGTGAACCGTTTAAAACTGCCATTTAAAGTAACTATAAATAAATAAGCAATCGTGTTAAAAAAGTATCGATGCTCTTGTTTTCGCAAGAAATCAGTGAAGAAGAGTCACACGTTTGCCTTGCCTTCGACGAACACCGGGCGTCGATCTAGCCTGATGTTCGTTAACGTTCGTGATCTTCGTTTTCTTTTTTACTTCCAAGGGATATATTATTTAACCCAATCCTCGACGGCCAATTCTCTCCACTTTGTATAGAAGAACGCTTTCTGCGATCGATAAAGATGATTTTCGTTTTCTTTCGATAGTAACGTGTAATTCTTGGATTAATTGTAAAGTAAGGCGATGTCATTACGAAGTACGAGGTTAAATAAATTATTTGAAAACGTTACGATCCCTCGGTGTGTTCTGTCCAGACACTCTTCTCATCGAAAAAAATAATCACATTCTCAAGCACCCATTTTGCATCGAATTCTGGAACTTTAAGCTCGTAATTTTTATAATTTTAATATTTGACATTCACCTGCACGCAAGTGAACGAGAGAAAACAGGGACGAGGGATTTTTATAGAGAGGAAAGGGGGATAAAATGTTTTTTCCTTCTCCTCAATCCAGCTGGAAAGTGGAAATGATTGATCCTCCTTTGTATCCGGCTTTTGTTCACTTTTTACCTTCATTAAGGTTCGCTGGGCTCATTAATCGCCACTTCATATATTCCATGCAAAAAAGTACTTTTAGATCAGTTTACTGCATACTATTTTTATTTTGTATAAAAAACAACGTTTATCTATTCTGAAACACGTTGAGATGGAAATTACGAGATGCGATATTATGGGATATTTTTGCAAAAATTCGAAACTGGTTAACTTGATATTAATAGTATTTAATCGATTAAGTTTCGTACCTGTATAATTGATGGGAAGTCAATGATCGAATTCGGACAATCATAAATGTTGGATGCGCTATTGAATCATGAATAGCTTCCTGGTGACAATATTTGCAATATCGATTTCGAGGATGATTGGATGACACGAATGATGCTTATGGCTGACGTTGACGCGACGCCAATATCAAACATGGGACTTCAAAATTGATCATTGAAATATCTTCATTCGATCGCGACTTATAATTTCTTTCAGAAGTTTCATTTTGCCCGAGTATTATTTTTATAACGAACGAAATTCTACTTGAGATACGAATTGCATATTCGAGCGTTAAACGCTGAGAGCCGAGCGAATTCTGCCTCGTCGAACAAAGTGAAAGTACTCTCCAATCTTCAACTTTCTCCTCGTACTTGTTCTTCAGCTGCTTCCATACGAAAGAGACTACTACACACCTTGCACCGTTTAATTGGAAACGACTACTTCAAGATATTGCCAATATAAACGCAACTACGATGGTGAGAAAAAATTGCAATGATAATCAATGCGATTACATTGTTATATAATTTACGACCCGATCGTTTCGCCGGGCACTTGAATCGATTCTTATTCTCGTCTCGTATCTATATACGTTATTATTTTCGTCGTGACGACCATCTTCGAGCGTTCCTTTCCGATGCTGCTAAAATTAAGGATTGAAGCAACCTTGTGTGATTCGTTGCCAGGAAAAACGCATTTGGAACTTCGAGAAGTTCGTCAGCGGAACATGAAACCATTGGGAGCACGCGATATCGCGTGTATACTTGAGGAGCACGTAATTTTATTTTATTTTTAATTATTTGCATCTTGGTACTCGAAGACTTTTTTTACTATTCTTTTCGCTAATCCTTCTTCTATGATTCTGCGTCTTCTTATACTATTATATTATACTAGTCTTATACCATTTTACTATTCTACAGTTCTTGCTCTTGTATATCAATTATGATTACGTCATATTCAATGTACTGACAAGCATGCGATATCGAGTGCATGTCAACAACCGGTCAAGCTCTCCAGATAAAAAAGTGGAATATGACAAGTAGACGTCTTCAAGTTCCAGAGAACTTGTAGGCAGTAACATAGAATTTTTGCGGCAGATTCGAAGAAAAGAGAAAATGTACAAGCATGCAACAGTTGTAGAAGTGCGAATCTCTGTTGACCACCGATCGATCCGAAATCCATTTAGAGCGGCGTTAACCCAAAGGAAAGTAGCTTGGGGTCATCAGGGTCGTTCCAGTGACCCAGTAAGCTCTGGCACGACCTTCGAGTCGATGTGTTCACCCATTTAAACCATCCTCCCTCACTTTCACTCTCTTGGATCACGAGAAAACAGCAGCGCGCGTATCCACTTACACACGGGATCTCGGCGATGTACGCGCGAAGGGCACCCCGGAGTAGCGGGGACGGGGGAACGTGAATTCCGAACGGCGTGTGAGGTCACCGGGACAGAGACGTGTTCGCGGAAGACGAAGAGAGACAGGGAGAAATGGTACACGGTGAAACGTGGCTAGGCAAGAAGGAGAGGTGACGAGCGACGAAGAGAGCGAGACAGAGCGAAAGAAGGTTGTCTATGCCGAAGAGAGAAGGCGGAGAGTAGAACAGGATGCAACAAAGCACCGACAGGTCGTGTGATACCCTGTTACGTCACAGACGGAACAACTGGTTGCCTCATGGGGAGTTCGAGGAGCACTCTCTGGGTGCAAGAGGCACGGTAGCGTTGGCTGAAAGGGAGAGGAGAGACGATACCGGATAGGGGTATTCCCGGGTCCGCGGGGCCACGGGAGGGACATCCCACGGGCATCAGGAGGGAGGATGATATATACAAAACACAAGGTCACGAGTACCGGCTATAGGTATCTCTCTGTAAACACGCGGTGACGTAGCAAGCACGTGCTACCACGACGTTTACCAATGGCGGGGGCGATTTGAGGGACACCCTCCACCCTATGACACCCGCTCCAACTTTCTTCCATCCTACTTTCAATTTCCCCTACCCCTTGCAACGCATTCTCTCCTCTCTGGCCCTTCTCTCTCACTCTCTTATTCCTCCTCTTGCCTCACCCTTCTATCTTACGTTGGTACTTTTGATAGACTTGGGAACTGGGTCCCGGAAGGAGAAAGTATGTACTTTCAGACAGAGAGGATCTGGCTTACCCAAACAGTGCTTCTGTGACTGGTTCAATGAACTGGTTCCTCAAGAGCATCTTTTTTTCTATCACGTTTGTCCAATTTTATACACGGTCGTTCATTGATAGTGTTACAAAGAGTTAACACCCGGGAATGACCTTCAAGCTTTCTGCTAGACGTACAGCAACTTTTTGGAATGAATTAATACTAGTCTAATTTGCATCGAGAGTGAATGAATCTTGTTCATTCATCTGCAATAGAAGATTCATTTATCGTCAGTAGTTTCATTCTAGTTCTGTTTGTCCAATAGTAGTTCATATCTTTTGATCAAATGAAGTGTTTTTCTATGATGATCTAACTGATCACATCATTTTAGTTTACTTGTAACTGACAATCATTTTATACCGAGATGAAGGTGTCACCAAATTATGCTAGCTGTGCATCTTATACTCGGTTTGTTGTAACTTTGTATTAACAAGATGAAGCTTTAATATTCCAGAAATGTCATTTTTAACGCCATGTAAGAACCTAACAATAACATTCGTTATCCTTGAAATCTTCACGCAAACTGAAAGAGATTTCGCTCGGTGAATTTTTCAGTCCCATGTCCTAACGTATTCCATTGAGGCAAGAGGAAAGCGTTGCAGGACTCGCTTTCCCGCTGTGCTCCCCGAGGGTTAGGGCTCCCCCTTTTCAATGCTCTCTCTGGTTGCCCGCTCGCCTGGCACGCCAGCTGCCTTTCCGTCTCTGTCTCTCTGCGAGACACGTTTTTCAAAGTTCCCTCTGCGCTAACGATCACCGGGTCTCTTCCTCTCCCTAATGCGAAACGCGGCGAGGGTCGAAAATCCCGCTGGGAGATTATTTTTCCCTCGTAGCATCCCTCCCTGCCTCCGACCACCTCCCTGGCCCGTCTTCTCTGACCTGGCCTTACCAACCACCAGAACTCCAAGGAATATTACGGGCCAGAATATACGTTTCCTGGAAAATACTTCTTCTATTCTCGTGGTTCGAAGAGGATTATTGTCCATGCACGAGCATATTTTCCCCCTTTTTTTTTTGCCTCTGTCTCGGTATACCGGTTAACCCTTTGTCTGACGTTGTATTAAATGGAATCTGCAAATGAAAGGAGAATGAATTAGCCAGATCCTAGGTTGCATAAAGTAATCTTCGTTTCAGACTTTTGATTATACCGTTACTTGATGGATTAATTGTGGTGATTATCTTGGCAATCCTCTTTTTTTAGCGAGTACCGGTTATTACGTTTTTTCTTTGATGTCAGTTTATGGGAGCTTTTAGAGGCGACGTAATTTAGAGAAACGAAGGAAATTCAACGGGAGTCCAAACTTCTGAAACTCGGAAACATAGTTGGAACCGGTCCATGAGGATTATGAGTTTATCGATAAAATCACGTGGAGGCTGCAGTGTTTACCTCGATATCGATTAGCTCTCCGCTGACAATTGCAGGCGGCTGCAGGGTTTACGAGGCTTAGGGGAACTCACTGACGAGTCCTCCCCGAGCTAATATCCAACTGTCTGTGTCTCGTGAACTATGTTCTCGATGCGTTCGGATGTACTTCAATTAATTCCTTCGTGAGACGTTACCAAGTAAAAAGTTATAATACATTATATTATGCTTAGTAATACAACGCGTTCGTGCTATTTGAAAAATCCTATTCTTTCATGAAAGAATCCATAAGTAATATTGTGAAAGCCAAAGCTGTAAACTTGTGAACTGCGAACAGCAAAAAACTTGATATGCGACAAGGCGTCGAGTCTGTCCGAGAAGTACAAAGACCAGGAAGTGGAATGGCGATGAATTATAAAGGGCTAGCAAACGGAGCACGTCGCTTCTCTAGCACAGATCGATATCCACTTTACAGACTTGACGATGTGTAGCGAGAATCGATAACGCCATGAATTATCAACGTCTGTCTTCCATTACATCCTGAGCCCCATTCTGTTTGTCAAAACACGGGAACTGCGTTCGTTTTAAGAAAAATTTCAAAATTAAGCACACTGATTCAATAGTGTAAAGTATTGAAATTTGCTTAAAAAAGTAATATCGAATTTAGAGAATTAAACTCTGAAGCCATTTCGATCACTCGATTCATAGTTTATTCGAATTAAAAATTGAAGTTAATCGCTCGTTTCATCGGAATTCATTATACTATTGTTTGATGTACAGGGGTGATTGGCGCGGTGACATCGGTGATTGTTAGCCAGGTTGACTTGTCTGTGTTTCTCTTTTCATCGGTTCGTTCGGTGACCCTTTGTCAGGATCGATATTTGGGGTAGATAGGCGAGGTAAATTATAAACGGAGGAGTCTTCTTCGTGCCACCACCTGCACACAGCTGTAGCCAACGATCAATAATTCTATCTAATTTACTTTCCAGCTACGTTCGCGGCATGAATTTTTCAACAAAAACATTTAACGCATCGTGATAGTACCATCTGGCTAATAACCTGGCTAACACAGTAATTTTCCCTACGACTCTGCTAATCATACATTCCGGCAAATATATACTCATAGAGAAACACTTGTTACGAGTGTTTAAAAATAAGCCTACCAATCTTCAGATATAACCTTTAAAAATACTCAAAACAAAATACCCATAATTTCAAAGATTCCTGATAAATGATATCAAAGATCAAAGTATCAACAGCCTATAATTATTTGCAGTTAAAGCTCGTTGAACCGATAAGTCCAATTATTTCCATTCCATTATGCAACGCGTCCATTCTATATCCGTATGCATCGTTCGCAGTTCAAACGCCTCTTTTCTAAAATAGTATACCTGTTATCGGCGATAAGAAAACATACGAATTACGCAAGGCGAACGTTAATCACAACAACGTGTGCGATAACGAAAATTCATCGTGATCGTTGGAGGGGGAGATTCGCGGAATGGCGAGGACAGATTTATCCGTGGACCAAAGGGAACATCGATACGTAGTAAACTGGCCGAGACGAGGAACGAGCAAACCAAAGCAAGAGACGAACATCACGTGCACGTGTGCACTTCACGCGACACACATACGTCTGTACGTAGGTGTACACACACGCGTGTGTGTATCGAATAAATGCGTGCCCGTGTATGTATATGTACTCCATTGACCGGGATATCGTCTGTCTCGGGATGAATGAACCATTACGTCACGCACTTGTACTCTCTGATCCCCTTCCGCCTCCCCTCCTCCTTCCCTCTGTGTATGCTTCTCCTCACCCGTCGATTCTGTCTCCTTCTCTCTCTCTTTCTCTCTTTTCCCCGAGCTCTCCTCGTGCTCGCATTATATTATGTGCAGCATACCTTCCTCCTTCCTTTCATCGATTAGCGGCGGAATTCCAGCCCGTGGAGGGAGACGATAGAGCTACAGTTTCGATGGAGGTCAACGTATCGCGGTGGCTCAGACACCCGGCAGACGTGTCTGTCTGTCTGTGCTGTTGTAAAATACCGTGGGACGAAGGACGCGGGGATAGAGAGACGGTGAATCGCTTTCGTTTCGTACCACTGATACACTTTTGCGCCGCCTCTTGTATACGTATCTTGGAGCGCAGGTGCCATTCTTCTGCTCCTTTTCTCCTCGCATCCCTTCGCATTGTTCTTCCTCATAGATGACCTTACGAGTTTACAGAGACAATAGCGCGTACACGTATCGTTTTGATCTAAAGGAATTGGAAAATTTGGTTCTGACGTAATTCCTACTGTTTACGAAATTATTATTATTGTACGTCACGAGAGTATCGTGATACATTGTTCATCGATAATGAAAAATGGGATGGTTCAACAAATTGTTCCTGCTCTAATTGACTGTACCTTCGGTTCACGCGTTAACACGTTGACTGACACATTATCTGTATGTGGATGATGCTTGAACTTCCATAGGAATCCATCACCCACATATTAGGAATTCTTTTATTTACCTAATTAAAAATATCTGTGTTAGGTACTTGAAGTTATGAGTAATAGATTCGTTAAAAGTAGAAATACCTAATGATAGTTTCAATAGCTTCAGTCTGACAGTCAACGTGTTAAACGGAAATGTTTCAAGCTATTAGCCTTCTATGATAGTTTCACGGGGTTCACGACCAGTTTCTTTCAAGTTGGGATATAACTTTGCTTTAAGACCGTCGCTGTTCATTCTTCCATGAAAATCTGGTTTCTTCTCCTTAGGCGTACTGCGTTGTAACCAGATATCCAATAAACTTTTGGGAGCATAAAGTCCTCCTTTATGGAGTTGTTTCCCAAGAGACATTGATGTACTCGGTGGTGGAGACATCGGTGAATCGGTCGTTGCCCTTATTACACTGGCTCTGGCAGTTCCATCTTCTTTGCCAAATCTATCTCGTTAAAACAAGCAGAAGGTTAATACTTTATCTTGATGGAAGTTGTTTGTGAAGAGATGTGATTTACCCGTCCAACTCGCGCAGTGCTTGGTCCAATTCGACTTTATCCTTGTCGTCTTTACTTCGTACTTCGAGAAGACAAGTTAGAACTTCAGAATGCGCTGCAGAATTATTAGCATGATGCTTGAGGAATGTTTCTAGTTCCCCCCATAAAAGTCTGTAATGTTCTTCTCTGCGTACACCACTTTTGCCACCGCGTCCACCACCTATACTTGGAAGAGGCAATGCTTCGTGTTTTGCTTCTAACTGCAGCAAACTGAAGATCACTTGCTTGCACTGAACAACCTCCTCTGCGGTGAGTTCCTCCTTTACCATCAAATCTGGCAGTGGATCTATCAACTTCGGTGCAACATTCGTTAATTAGTTACTTGTCTGACTGAATATAATTGCATGTTATAAAATATACCTGTTTTAAATTGAACATAAGGGTACTAGAAATGGTAATTGGCCAATATTTTGTATGCCTCTCTAATCTGGACCTCATCTTTTCTGCTGGGCCGTCACTGTTGCAGTTTGTACTTCGTTTTAAAGGCACCAATACGTTATTGCGCATAAGTCTTCCAAAATCCTGTACACACGATATTGACAATCGTTAACAATTTTTTTAGACAATTAACAATTGAGTATTATATATTTACAGTTATTCTGTAATCGGTTACGCGTCCACCACATCCTTCGCTGATGGAAGGTGGATCCTCCAATACGCTTCTAGCAGTGGATAACGTGTGTATAAAAATTTCTCCACCGTGTGCGGCTAACAAATGAGATATAGTTTTCCCCCCACTCTTTCTGGCCATTTCCAACATTACTGATCTTCCATTCAACAAAAAGTTGATCAGACAAGACGAGGGTCTGCTGTTTACGTCTACTGGTGTGATTCTGTGCATAGCAGTACAGTTCTGCATTTCAGCTGCGCTGCATCCTCGTGGCGTACACCATTTTAAAGTTATTGTCTCATATTCCGAACCCTCTTCAAACCTTCGAAACGTTTTAATTAATGCTGAATCTTGTGGGTTTCCTAAAAAAATAATCATATAGTGATATCAGATATGTACATTTATAAACTAGTAATTTGTAATTCGTAAAACACCTTTTAAAATTGCGGAATGTGCAGCTGATGAATGAAATATCTCGACGTCATAATTCGCAGAAGAACTAGCATTTTGTTCTTCCTTCATTGGTATACCAGTTACTGTTGTACTTGCCAAATCATAATGAGATAGAATTAAATGGGATAACTTAGAGTGTAAAGCAGGTGCCTTAATAGAATGCACTTCTACCATTAATAATGGTGATACCTAAAACAAAATTTTATACAGTACAATATTTTTTCTTTCAAAATAATAATTTAGAGGTATTATTAAGAAATAAACAAACCTCTCTTGGTCCTTGACTAGTAACTTGTGACTCAATGTTGTTAGGAAAAATATTCAATATAACTAAGTGACAATAATCTACAGGTATTAAACTGAAACATAAAACATAAATATATTAAAAAGATAGCAGGTATAGTATTGTATAATATTAATACTATACTGACTGATCTGAAGCTAATGCTGTCTTATTTTCTTGAGCTAATTCATTCAAAAATATATTTTCCAAATTCTTCATATTGCTATTATCGCGTGCACTAGTAATACATATTACTCTTCCTCTATTAACAAGTTTACTAGCATTATCATTTAACGATGTCCTTTTCTCATGCTGAATTTCTGAACACTCATTGAGTGTTTCAATAGCTACCCTTAAGCCATGTATCACCGAATAATCTTCTCCAGGTTGTGGAGTTTTTGTAGGTACTCCTAAAATAGCTGTACCATTCATTATCTGCAACAGATTAAATTAAATATACCAGTTCTTAACATAAAAGTATTAAAAAGTAAAACTTACATGATTTAAGTTTTGCTGTGATGGACTCCATGAGTTTAATACGTATGCAGCACGATCGGTTACAACAAACCTTATCTATAATTCATTAATACAAAAATTAGATGTGTAATTTAAATAGTGGATTAAATTCATTGATTAATGTAGTATACCAATTTTCCAGTTGGAAAGAGATCCCACACAATACGGCAGTATTCCAAGGAAGCCTCTACACTAGTTGTCCACAAAGATTTACAAACAGGCGCTAAAGGTATCAAGTTCTGACCGCGGCTTTTCAGAAAATCAAATTCTAGAGGAGCCTCAGTAGATATACCAAAATATGGCGTATGGTCCAAAACGAAAATAGTCTTATGGTTTGCAGGATACATTATTTTAAACCATTGTTTTTTAAAAGGCCACTTTTTCACGTATAATGCGTTATAACTTGTCAATTGTATATACGCGAAAAAGGCATACGATACTTCGTTGGATCAGATGTTATAGGTTAGGTTGCAATACTTTTGAGACATAAATATTACGTTTTCACCATTGAGAAAATATCGTGTAACACGGTGAAATGATCATGAAACTGTAGTGTAATATTTACATTTCTTCTATATTTTACTTTATTTTGACAAGCGTTTTGTAAATATACATGTTCAAACAGTAAATTACACGGAACAGAAAAATATTTCATGTTTTTTAAGAAAAAATGTAGATTTGTAAAATTAAATAATTTATTTGTAAAAGTTATGATTAATAGTTTGCTAAATTTGATTTATAAAACTATTCATCCCATGTCTAAATAACATTTTAAGTTCCCCGGTAAAATTCAGTACACTTCCGTTCCTGGGATGTTCCTTCAATCGAAGTGTAAAATATATATATTTTCATAAATTAAATTGTACGCCTTTCAGGTCATGTATTCTCAAATTTACAATTTTATTTATATGTTTTACGAAGTACTAAAACTTTGTGTTATAAAATAAATTTTATCTCCTTCCCCTTCTTTTCACAGCACAGATGTGAAACGTGGTACTTCCTTTCCGACTGGAAATCTCCTAGTGGCGTTGATAACGTAAGTTCGTCTAATATTTTTCGTAATTTATAATGTTTATTGAAACATATGCTAAATATTATTCTAACCCAAAGAACGAAATGTTCTCAAGTATTAAATTTCATATAAAATTTTGTCAAAATAATTTGTAAATGAAACAAATTTTGTATAATATATGGATGGCCACTACACGTGGTATTATTTTAACTAGTGTTTGATTTCAGTAAAGTTAACTGGATATTCTGATTCTTTAGTACATAGAAACATTCTTATACTTTGTATTTCATTATAGTTTGTTGATTTCTTTAATATATAAAAGATTTGATAGTAATTTTAGGTTATAAAGTGAGGTTATGTAGCATGCTTCTTGCATACCAAAAAGGCCGAAAACGATGCAAAGTAGAACTAACTGTTATTTCTTAATATTTGTCTTCAGGTTAATCGTAATTCAACCATAACGTTAAAATGTCAGGAGGTTTAGATGTATTAGCCCTCAAAGAGGATGATGTTACCAAAATGTTGGCTGCATTTACCCACTTGGGTGCAGAGAACGTGAATTTCCAAATGGAGCAATATGTGTATAAAAAGAAAAATGATGGTAAGTATTCTTATTTGCCACAAATATTTTAATTTGTTCTGTAAGATTTAGAAACTATTAGTAATAATTCATCAATTACAGGTGTCAGCATTATAAATTTACGTCACACATGGGAAAAGCTACTATTAGCAGCGCGTGCTATTGTAGCTATTGAACATCCAAGCGAAGTTTTTGTCATCAGTTGTCGTCAAACTGGTCAGAGAGCTGTTTTAAAATTCGCACAGCACACTGGAGCTACACCTATTGCTGGACGTTTCACGCCTGGTGCTTTCACCAATCAGATTCAGGTTGATTTTGTCACTATAAACATGGATTTTGTAACATTATTATTCATATGAATGATGAGAACCTTTTGTGTCATAATCTACATATGTTGATTCATTTTGGCTTAATCTTTTCTGATTTAATTTTTAAAATTAAATAATCGTTTATGAATTGTGTAATTGCCATGTACTAATCATGCTAATTGTTTTTCAGTCCGCCTTCCGTGAACCCCGTCTTCTGATCGTAACTGACCCATCCACCGACCATCAGCCAATCACTGAGGCCAGTTATGTGAACATTCCAGTAATTGCATTCTGTAATACTGATTCTCCTCTCCGTTTCGTCGACATCGCCATTCCCTGCAATACGAAAAGTCTTCATTGCGTGGGTCTTATGTGGTGGTTGTTGGCAAGAGAAGTACTCAGATTGAGGGGTTCTATCGCTCGTGAAAGCAAATGGGACGTTGTCGTTGATTTGTTCTTCTACAGAGATCCAGAAGAGGTCAGTTTTGGTTATAATATAAAGAATTTACATTTTTATATATTTTTTATAAATGATGAGAAACTAGTAGCAGAGATATACGTGTTGATTTATTTATATATGGCTTAATCTTTTCTGAACGTATTTACACTGTTTATTTTATATCCATCCAAGTTGTGCAAATATAATAACATGCTATAATTTGTTTATAGGCTGAAAAGGAAGAACAAGCTGCTAAAGAGATTGCACCAGCTAAAGATTTCACAGGACCAGTTGAAGTTCCAGCTGCTGCAGAACCCGGTTGGGTCAACGAAGTTGACGCAGGTGCAGTTACTACTGAAAACTGGGCTGACGATGTTGCAACACCAACCGCAGCAGCTACTGCTATACCTGCTGCAACTGCTGCACCAGCATTCCAAACTGGTGGAGACTGGGCTGCACAGGTATGAATACGATATTTAGTCAAAAAGCAGTTTCTAATATCCAAGCTGACTTTATATTTATTTGAGTATTTCATTTTTTTGCCAGACTTCAGAGGAATGGTCTACCACTACACCAGCTACTACTGCTCAAAGTTGGGGAGGTGCTACTACAGAAAAGTGGTAATTTTATCCTCTTTGACTGTTTCATACACTGACATATTTTGTACAGTGAACAAAATAAAACGACTGAAAATCGGAATTGTTATTTTCTTGTTAAACCTCGCATTTGAAAATCATTGAAATTGAATTAATACAAGACCTTAAAAGACACAGGAATTTGCAGTAGTTTCCTGTGAATGTGCAGTCCTGTTTTAAAATAGAAGCGTTGCTACAATCCTACATCCGAAGATAATTCTGGTGCCCTGTTTTTCCATCTACTGTGTAGGCGTGCCACCTCCTTGCACAGTCTACTATCCTGATACCAGCAGTAGATTTTGGTCCCGGTCATTTCCACCACCATGCTCTTTCATCAATGTACTGCGCAGATAGTTCACGCAAAGCGCACTTGTGCCACCTCTTTGCACATTCTACTAACCGAGTACCTGGTTCAGATTTTGGACCCCATCGGTACTCCCACGATGCTACATAATGAACTACGCTGTTCTACGCAAACTAGTATGGGTGTGTGCCACCTCTTTGCAAATTCTGTTATCCTGATACTTCTGAAGTCCTGATATTAGGAATGCATAATAAAAGGTGGCACAGATCGCATTTTAAGTACCTCCTCAGTTCCTTGGTATCCTAGGCGAAACTTCGGAATACCGTCATGTTCCGATTCTGACAAGGTTTTGCAGATAAATTCCTTTTTGCAAAAGGAAATATCTGTAAAATTAAATTAAATTAATCTAAATTAAGAAAATTAAATCAATTTTAATTAGATTTTTAGGAAACTTGAACCAGTGGCGCCATCTCTCCGGTGAACGGGGTGAACTACACACTTTTGAAACTGTAATTTAATTAGTTCTCGTTTTCTACCGCTAGATGGCAGTACATAAAACACGAACCCTTAGGGTAATTAGGATTAGTCTAAGAATTAAAAATTAATAGCAGTCTGGTGAAGTCAAAACATTCCTAAGTTAATTAGAATTTCAATATGATGTAATTCGAGTAATATTATAGTCAATTAAGCCAATAAAACCAGTTATATCAATTGAATTGAACCGAAACGATACACGTCGCGCCATCTAGCGGCAGCGGGTGGGAACTAATTAAACTACAGTTTCAAAAGTATGTAGTTCACCCCGTTCGCCGGAGAGATGGCGCCACATTTTGTAAAATATCCGCAAGTGGAAGTTAAAAAACTGATAAATTCGAATATTTACAATAATAATTTTATAAATAAATAATTGAAAAATTAATAATTACATAAAAACATATGGTGATACATTAATTAATAATCATTTTGCAAAATATCTACAATAGGAAGTTAAAAAAAATAATAAATTTTAATAGTTATAAACAATAAATTAGCTAGTAAACAATTACAAAGTAAAAATTTATTGAAAAATTATTAAATTATTACGCCAATCAACTTCGAGTCGAGGTAGCACGGTATTGGTGCATCAGATGGTACCTGATTGGTTATCACCTGATTGGATCCTGGAATCGCCTATCATTGTTACCGAGTTGCTAATCCCAGAGGTCACATCTAATCAGTTCTATCGTGACTGCCAAGGAGTTCGGATCGTCCTCATTATCACTTACCGGTACGAGTCGAGTTTTCATTTACGGGTTACCTGTTCATTCCTATGTTACCTACTGTACTAGTGCAAGTGTTTAGTGTGCTTTATCAAGTGTTTTTTAATAAATACGGGAGTGTATTAATACGATTTATGGTGCGGTTCTTCATGTGTCAAAGTGCTTACTGAGGTGTTTTAATTTATAACTGTGCTTGTGTATACGGATACAGTAGTGTGTTTTATAGTGGTGTACAAGTGTTTTACCGTGTTTTTACGAATATTTTACCGGGTTTATTGGTGTTATTATTTACGAATTTTTACAAATTTTTGTGAATACTTAGTGAGTTATATGGTGTTACCTACGTGCTTGGACATACTTGTGCTAGTGCTTTAGTGTAATTTATAGTGTAGTACAAGTGTTTTAGTGTAATTTGAGTGTGGTTGTAGAAGTGTTTTACCGTTATTTAATAAATATTTTACCGGGTTTATTGGTGTTATTACCTACGTGTTTTAATAAATTTTTGTGAACATTTACTGAGTTATATGGTGTTACCTACGTGCTTTGACATACTTGTGCAAGTGATTTAGTGTAATGTACAGTGTAGTTGTAGAAGTGTTTTACTGTTATTTAACAAATAATTTACCGGGTTTTGTGGTGTTATTACCTACGTGTTTTTACAAATTTTTGTGAACATTTACTGAATTATATGGTGATACCTAAGTGTTTTGATATACTTGTGCAAGTGCTTTAGTGTAATGTACTGTGTAGTTGTAGAAGTGTTTTACCGTTATTTAACAAATATTTTACCGGGTTTTGTGGTGTTATTACCTACGTGTTTTTACAAATTTTTGTGAACATTTACTAAGTTTTACGGAGTGGTTACCTACGTTCCTTTATATTTTTGCAAACGTTCTAACAAGTTCTAAATTACCTAATTGTTTTAACCTACATTTTCAAATATTTCACTGTGTATTGCTAAACGTTTGCAAATTTATAACCGAATTCAGTAACGTAGTTATTGTACCTAATTCATGCATGCACACCTCAAAATCCTAAAAACTCATTAAATATCGAAACGTGTATGTCAATCAAAATGCAAATCAATAACACAGTTAATTAACCGTTGTGTTCCTTTTATGATTACAGAAGGACAAGTGACAAACCGCCAAATCTGACGAAAGCAGCCAATCAATCAGTCAATCAGATGTGCTATTGCCGGTAAAGCGATCGCAGTGATGCAAGTCAGCGATCGGTGAGTCGCATGCTTTATGGTTCCTCCGGTTCCCATCATGTCGTAGGACGAATGGTCCGAAACGACACGGGAACTGGTTGTATTTTATATTTTTGAGCGAGCATAGTGACCACGACTGTACGATCGTGCAAAATTCGTACAAACTGTATTTCATTTATTAGATCAGGTCAGGGTTTTCTTGTACATCGCGTTTAATTCTCTTACGAACCGATATAACGAATTTAAAATTACATAGAAGTCGGATACCCTCCGATTTCATAGTAGTTTAATCTTTTCGCGTACCGTGAACTCTTTTAAATATACACATATGTACAAGAAAGTTTCGCGAGAAACAGATTTCGATATCAAAGTTAATTATCATGAATACTTTTGGCTATTTAGTGAATTTACTTTGATATTAAAAATCTGTTAAGAATGTAACAATCGATATACTTAGATTTTTGCAAAGTGTTCTTCCATTTTCTTTTTTCAAACTTTAGAGTAAATTTTTTTCGGAAGACACTTTATTAGCATGTTCTTAATCACGTATTTTAGCTCAGGATTTTCAGCACACATGAAGAAAACTGGTAGGTGAAAATATTGTTGGCCGTGTTCATTTTTATGCTCTAAATTCATGCGCGTGCTTAGATGCTACTCGCCTGAGTTAGGGCAGGTGGACACGGTTTAGTTTTAAGATTTTTGGCGATCGACAAATTGACAGTGAATTATCGACACAAGTTACACGTGTGTGTGTGGTTAGGTCGTGGACCTTGTGTCGATTTCAAACTATTTATTATAAAAATATTAAAATTTTGCAAAATTCTAAAGACGCATACAAAATGCAAGTCGAGTAAATTATATAAAATGAATTAGAAAATTGTATGAGTAGTTAGAAAATTATTACATGCACATATTACATTGAATATTCGAAAGAATTAGAAAATGAAATATGTAAATGTTCACTGTCGATTGTCGATCGATTTCAGCAAAAAGGTATGAACTTAGAGTGTGAATGTTGTATTGAACTCGGGTGTCGGAGACGTCCCGGGACGTACTCCCTAGGAGTAGGCTTTTTTGCACCCGGGTGGAGTGTGTGAGAATCGTGGAGTGTGTTTTTGTGAGAATGGACTTTGCAATTTTTTAAATATAGCGATAGGCAGGCAGGTAGCTTACTTCTGGTGTGATTGAGTTAGTTTTAAGTAGGTAGGGCCAGAGCAAGCTTTCATGTTTCTCTGTCCTCCGTAAAACACACGTGAGATGCTTGCATCTGGGGGGTTAACGAAAAATCGAGAAGAGAAAATCTAAATTTGAATTTATTCTATTTAATATTCTCTTGAACTCGATTGTTCGTAAGGCCAGGCCTTTTAGTTTGTAAGTCGCAGTCGTGGTTCTAGACCCGATTGCAAAAATGAAGTATACAGTGAAGTGAAGTGAAGTGCTTTAAATATTCTGCTCGGATATTCTTTTACGGACAGCGCATTCTGAGAATCGCTGGTCGTATATTTTTTAATTTAGAGAATTTTATTCTTTCGTAAAGAATTTTCCGAGTCAATATTTGTTATATAAAATTTTGATTTCGTTGTTGGTCGAAGCAAATGGATAGTTCAGTTTTATTTCTATAAAATTGTCTATCTGTTTGCGGAGATCGATACCGAAATTGAAAGTTTATGTAATGTGAAAGCAAAGAATATCCGAGTTACCGTAAAATTTCGCGAGTGATTTTTGTGAGGCTGTGCCGAAGAAAGAAGAGGCTATATGCCGAAGAGCCCCGGCAAAATTAGCCAAAGAAGAGGGGAACTATTAATGGCTGTCCATCTAAGGATGGAGAGTCATTTTGTCACTATGCTCGCTATTATTTTTTTGTATTTTATGTGTTTTTTTTACGGTACGAAAAGTATCGTTGAACGCGTTTTGCTCGAACTTTGTCGAGCTCACGATTCGCGATTTTCAGATTTTATTGTGTTTTTTATTTTTGATATTTCATGTAATGTTTCATTTACATTTGCACAATTTTGTATGTTAATAAAATTTTGTATGTTTCAGTACTTGATTTTTGGTAAGTTCTCTCTTCTCAAATCCGCAATTTTCATTGCGTTTTCTATGTTTCGAAATTTTTGTGCGGAATAAAATAAAATTTTGCTCCTCCAACAAATTTCTATGTTAATAAATTTTTGTATGTTTCAGTATTTAATTTTTGGTAAGTTATGTTCTCTCTTCTCAAATCCGCAATTTTCATTGCGTTTTCTATCTTTCGAAATTTTTGTACGAAATAAAATAAAACTTTCCTCCTCCTTCCACAAATTTCTGTGTTAATAAATTTTTGTATGTTTCAGTATTTGATTTTTGGTAAGTTACATTGTCTTTTTTTCTCAAATCCGCAATTTTTATTGCGATTTCTATTTTTCGACATTTTTGTGTGGAATAAAATATAACACCCCTTCCTACAATTTTCTATGTTAATAAAATTTTGTATGTTTCAGTATTTAATTTTTGGTAAGTTATGTTCTCTCTTCTCAAATCCGCAATTTTCATTGCGTTTTCTATCTTTCGAAATTTTTGTACGAAATAAAATAAAACTTTCCTCCTCCTTCCACAAATTTCTGTGTTAATAAATTTTTGTATGTTTCAGTATTTGATTTTTGGTAAGTTACATTGTCTTTTTTTCTCAAATCCGCAATTTTTATTGCGATTTCTATTTTTCGACATTTTTGTGTGGAATAAAATATAACACCCCTTCCTACAATTTTCTATGTTAATAAAATTTTGTATGTTTCAGTATTTAATTTTTGGTAAGTTATGTTCTCTCTTCTCAAATCCGCAATTTTCATTGCGATTTTTATTTTTCGAAAATTTTGTACGAAATAAAATAAAAATTCATTCCCCTTCCTACAAATTTCTGTGTTAATAAAATTTTGTATATTTCAGTATTTTATTCTTGGTAAGTTACATTGTCTTCTTTTCTCAAATCCGCAATTTTCATTGCGTCTTGTATTTTTCAAAATTTTTGTACGAAATAAAATAAAATTTTCTTCCTTCCACAAATTTCTGTGTTATTAAATTATTTAGTACATTAGTACCCTATTAATTCCGAGCTGTGGGTGGAAGGGTGGGCTCGGGCGCAGGTTTTTCGTCACAACACGTGGCGAAAAGCTTGCGCAAATTGTGCCTTTTGTTCTAACTTGCACTCATCTTTGCGACAATTTTTTAACTTCTTACACATTAGTCTGTAGTAGTAGCCTGTTATTTTAATTATCAATTGAGACTTAAAAGAAAGTTCTTCCAACTTTCTACTCTGTCCCCTTGTTTTGTTTTTTACAAAGTTGTAGATTATACGAGTGCAAGTTTAGAACAAAAGGCACACCTTTTTAGTATAAGTGTTGTAATATGTGTGTGTGCAAATGTATCCTGTGACCTGTACTCACATTTTCATCGTAGAGTCATCGCTGGATCATAGAATTTCTGAAACTCTAATTTTATTTCTATCTTCGAAGTTTTCAGGTCTCCTATTTTATTTCTTTCTGTATTTTATTATTTCATTGGTTTCTTAATACGTGTTGTACCTTCGGGTTCAGGTTTTCAGAACTCATTGTATTTTTATTACGAGTTTTGAGGTTTCTGAATTTCTTCGTAATTTCATTTCGGATTTTGTGTTATTTGAACTCGATTTCGAATTTTTAAGAGTTCTGTTTCGAATGAAGAAGGATTTCATTCTTTGTTCTTCAATTTTCTCTTTTAATTATATTTGTATGTTTCAGATTTTTATTTCAAGTAAGTAATTCAATATTTCACGTGTGTCTTAATTAAATTTGTATGTTTCAGCTTTTTATTTCAAGTAAGTAATTAAATATTTCATATGTCTTAATTGCATTTGTATGTTTCAGGTTTTTATTTCAAGTAAGTAATTAAAGATCCATATTTGTCTTAATTACATTTGTATGTTTCAGCTTTTTATTTCAAGTAAGTAATTCAATGTTTCATGTGTGTCTTAATCACATTTGTATGTTTCAGCTTTTTATTTCAAGTAAGTAACTAAATATTTCATTTGTCTTAATTGCATTTGTATGTTTCAGCTTTTTATTTCAAGTAAGTAATTAAGTGGTTCATATTTGTCTTAATTACATTTGTATGTTTCAGATTTAAATTTTAAGTAAGTACTTGAATATTTCACAAATATATTGTTATTTCATTTGCATGTTATCCTCGAGTCGACTCGAATTTTATTTCATTTTATTCCGAATGTGTTAAATCTTCGACTTTTACATGAACATTTATTAATTTTGCATCTGATTTCTCCTTTCGCATATTGTTTCTGATTGTTACAGCATAGATAATCATCGAGGACAATCTTTCACCGATGGATTCGCTAATTTTAACTTAATTTTAAGTTGCGTTCAAAATATTGTAATACACTGTAGTATGCATGCGTGTATGTGTGGAATGCGTATATACGAAATTTGACATCATCGAGGGATCATCGTGGGAGCATCAAGAAATCATCGAGGGATGCGTGCGTTAGTTTTAAGTTAATTGTAATCTCGTGGGCGGGCGGGTGGGTCCCTGTAAGTGCCTCTAATCCTAACTTGCACTCATTTTCACAATTCGTGAACTTTTTACGCGTTAGTTTGTAGTATACCCAGCTATTTTTCGTCAATCGGTCCAGACCCAAGTGGATCATTGGGGGTTGGTAGCGCTGTGAACACGCGGCAGGGCTGAGCTGCAAAGGTTGGTGTAGCGCCTGGGACACATCTTGCGAGGCATCTTGATTGAAGCACCTTCTCGACTTGCCGCCTCACGGCGTGGGTTTCCTCTCTGCGGTCAGCCTCCCTTCAAACGGGAGCGGGGAGAAATGGGAGACCCTTCGCGGATGTGTCACTCGTTCTTATCAGTTTTTTCGGTTCAATTCGGTCTCGGGGTTCACGTAAGTCACTATTGACTACCCTTTGACCCATGAGGGCGAGGATCACTTGGCGAGAAATGCTAACCCATTTTTTAGCAGAAAGTTCTTCTAACTTTCTTTCCTTCTAGCAGAAAGTTCTTCTAACTTTCTTTCCTTCTAGTAGAAAGTTCTTCTAACTTTCTTTCCTTCCCCCTTGCTTTTTTACCTCGTTATAGATCTCTCGAGTGCAAGCTTAGAATAAGAGGCACGCGTGCGGCGTTTAGAATAAGTTAAGCGTGCGCGTATGCGAGTACTGTTTAAAATTGCACTTATTTTAATTAGCGAACTTTTTCCGCGTTAGATCATAGTTTTACCTCTCTTCCCTTCTTTCTCTCCCGTTTAGCGTCTTATTTTACGTATTGCGAGTGCAATTTTATAACAGAGTGTGTGTGTGTGTGGGATCCCACGAAATTAGTATTAAGTTTATAAGTGAGTCGAGCGCTTACAATTCTAACTTGCACCCATTTTCACGATACTTAGAATTTTTTGCGCGTTAGAGTGTAGTTTTAATCGGTAATTCTCTGTCGATTGGTCCGAACCCAAGTGGATCATTTGGGGTTGGTAGCGCTGTGAACACGCGGCAGTACTGAGCTGCAAAGGCTGGTGTAGCGCCAGGGACACATCTTGCGAGGCATCTTGATTGAAGCACCTTCTCGATTTGCCGCCTCACGGCGTGGGTTTCCTCTCTGCGGTCAGCCTCCCTTCAAACGGGAGCGGGGAGAAATGGGAGACCCTTCGCGGATGTGTCACTCGTTCTTATCAGTTTTTTCGGTTCAATGCGGTCTCGTGGTTCACGTAAGTCACTATCGACTACCATTTGACCCACGAAGGCGAGGTTCACTCGATAGAGAATGCTGGTCCACCTTTTTGCGAAAGTTCTTCTAACTTTCTTATCTTCTAGCAGAAAGTTCTTCTAACTTTCTTTCCTTCTAGTAGAAAGTTCTTCTAACTTTCTTTCTTTCCCTTTGCTTTGTTTATCGTCTTAGATAACACGGGTGCAATCTTAGAATGCGAGCGTTTGTATGGTGTGCTTGTGTGTTATATTGCGTGCGATACAAGTTCTTTGCCGTACTGTGGTAAAGAACTTGTATATTTTTGCGAGCGGGCGAAGTAGAGTTAGAACTCATTTATCCTTCCGATAAATGAGGGATTTGCTAATGGAGGGTGGAAGGGACTTGGAGATAGGGTGGGTCACGACGTAGCCACCTCCACGCGGTGTGACCTGGTAATCGATATCGTTTTCTAAATATTTTTCACGAAACTTTAGAAAACGATATCGAGCTGAGAGCTACGATTTACGGCTAAATTTTTGCGAACATTTTTGCAAACGTTCTAACAAGTTCTAAATTTCCTAAGTGTTTTAACCTACATTTTCAAATATTTCACTGTGTAACGTATTGCTAAACGTTTCCAAATTTATAATCGAATTCATTAACGTAGTTATTGTACCTAATTCATGCATGCACACCTCAAAATCCTAAAAACTCATTAAATATCGAAACGTGTATGTCAATCAAAATGCAAATCAATAACACATTTAATTAACCGTTGTGTTCCTTTTATGATTACAGAAGGACAAGTGACAAACCGCCAAATCTGACGAAAGCAGCCAATCAATCAGTCAATCAGATGTGCTATTGCCGGTAAAGCGATCGCAGTGATGCAAGTCAGCGATCGGTGAGTCGCATGCTTTATGGTTCCTCCGGTTCCCATCATGTCGTAGGACGAATGGTCCGAAACGACACGGGAACTGGTTGTAATTTATATTTTTGAGCGAGCATAGTGACCACGACTATACGATCGTGCAATATTCGTTCAAACTATATTTCATTTATTAGATCAGGTCAGGGTTTTCTTGTACATCGCGTTTTTATAAATATGAATTTATTCTGTTTAATATTCTTTTGAACTCGATTGTTCGTAAGGCCAGGTCTTTTAGTTTGTAAGTCGCAGTCGTGGTTCTAGACCCGATTGCAAAAATGAAGTATACAGTGAAGTGAAGTGCAGTGCTTTAAATATTCTGCTCGGATATTCTTTTACGGACAGCGCATTCTGAGAATCGCTGGTCGTATATTTTTTAATTTAGAGAATTTTATTCTTTCGTAAAGAATTTTCCGAGTCAATTTTTGTTATGTAAAATTTTGATTTCGTTGTTGGTCGAAGCAAATGGATAGTTCAGTTTTATTTATATAAAATTGTCTATCTGTTCGCGGAGATCGATAACGAAATTGAAAGTTTATGTAATGTGAAAGCAAAGAATATCCGAGTTACCGTAAAATTTCGGGAGTGATTTTTGTGAGGCTGTGCCGAAGAGAGAAGAGGCTATATTCCGAAGAGCCCCGGCAAAATTAGCCAAAGAAGAGGGGAACTATTAATGGCTGTCCATCTAAGGATGGAGAGTCATTTTGTCACTATGCTCGCTATTATTTTTTTGTATTTTATGTGTTTTTTTTACGGTACGAAAAGTATCGTTGAACGCGTTTTGCTCGAATTTTGTCGAGCTCGCGATTCGCGATTTTCAGATTTTATTGTGTTTTTTATTTTATATTAATTCCGAGCTGTGGGTGGAAGGGTGGGCTCGGGCGCAGGTTTTTCGTCACAACACGTGGCGAAAAGCTTGCGCAAATTGTGCCTTTTGTTCTAACTTGCACTCATCTTTGCGACAATTTTTTAACTTCTTACACATTAGTCTGTAGTAGTAGCCTGTTATTTTTATTGTCAATTGAGACTTAAAAGAAAGTTCTTCCAACTTTCTACTCTGTCCTCTTGTTTTGTTTTTTACAAAGTTGTAGATTATACGAGTGCAAGTTTAGAACAAAAGGCACACCTTTTTAGAATAAGTGTTGTATTATGTGTGTGTGCGAATGTATCCTGTGACCTGTACTCACATTTTATCGTAGAGTCATCGAATTTCTGAAACTCTAATTTTATTTCTATCTTCGAAGTTTTCAGGTATCCTATTTTATTTCTTTTCTGTATTTTATTATTTGATTGGTTTTTTAATACGTGTTGTACCTTCGGGTTTGAGGTTTTCAGAACTCATTGTGAGGTTTCTGAATTTCTTCGTAATTTCATTTCGGATTTTGTGTTATTTGGACTCGATTTCGATTTTTTAAGAGTTATATTTCGAATGAAGAAAGATTTCATTCTTTGTTCTTCAATTTCCTCTTTTAATTACATTTGTATGTTTCAGCTTTTTATTTCAAGTAAGTAATTCAATATTTCATATGAGTCTTAATTACATTTGTATGTTTCAGCTATTTATTTCAAGTAAGTAATTAAATATTTCATATGTCTTAATTGCATTTGTATGTGTCAGCTTTTTATATCAAGTAAGTAATTCAATGTTTCATGTGTGTCTTAATTACATTTGTATGTTTCAGCTTTTTATTTCAAGTAAGTAATTCAATATTTCATATGAGTCTTAATTATATTTGTATGTTTCTGCTTTTTATTTAAGTAAGTAAATCAATGTTTCATATGTGTCTTAATTACATTTGTATGTTTCAGTTATTTATATCAAGTAAGTAATTCAATGTTTCATGTGTGTCTTAATTGCATTTGTATGTTTCAGCTATTTATTTCAAGTAAGTAATTAAATATTTCATATGTCTTAATTGCATTTGTATGTGTCAGCTTTTTATATCAAGTAAGTAATTCAATGTTTCATGTGTGTCTTAATTACATTTGTATGTTTCAGCTTTTTATTTCAAGTAAGTAATTCAATATTTCATATGAGTCTTAATTATATTTGTATGTTTCTGCTTTTTATTTTAAGTAAGTAAATCAATGTTTCATATGTGTCTTAATTACATTTGTATGTTTCAGTTATTTATATCAAGTAAGTAATTCAATGTTTCATGTGTGTCTTAATTGCATTTGTATGTTTCAGTTATTTATTTCAAGTAAGTAATTCAATGTTTCATATGTGTCTTAATTACATTTGTATGTTTCAGGTATTTATTTTAAATAAGTAATTAAATTGTGCATTTTTGATTTAATTATATTTGTATGTTTCAGCTTTTTATTTCAAGTAAGTAATTAAGTGGTTCATATTTGTCTTAATTATATTTATATGTTTCAGATTTAAATTTCAAGTAAGTACTTGAATATTTCACAAATATATTGTTATTTCATTTGCATGTTTTCTTCGAGTCGACTCGAATTTTATTTCATTTTATTCCGAATGTGTTAAATCTTCGACTTTTACATGAACATTTATTAATTTTGCATCTGATTTCTCCTTTCGCATATTGTTTCTGATTGTTACAGCATAGATAATCATCGAGGACAATCTTTCACCGATGGATTCGCTAATTTTAACTTAATTTTAAGTTGCGTTCAAAATATTGTAATACACTGTAGTATGCATGCGTGCATGTGTGGAATGCGTATATACGAAATTTGACATCATCGAGGGATCATCGTGGGAGCATCAAGAAATCATCGAGGGATGCGTGCGTTAGTTTTAAGTTAATTGTAATATCGTGGGCGGGCGGGTGGGTCCCTGTAAGTGCCTCTAATTCTAACTTGCACTCATTTTCACAATTCGTGAACTTTTTACGCGTTAGTTTGTAGTATACCCAGCTATTTTTCGTCAATCGGTCCAGACCCAAGTGGATCATTGGGGGTTGGTAGCGCTGTGAACACGCGGCAGGGCTGAGCTGCAAAGGTTGGTGTAGCGCCTGGGACACATCTTGCGAGGCATCTTGATTGAAGCACCTTCTCGATTTGCCGCCTCACGGCGTGGGTTTCCTCTCTGCGGTCAGCCTCCCTTCAAACGGGAGCGGGGAGAAATGGGAGACCCTTCGCGGATGTGTCACTCGTTCTTATCAGTTTTTTCGGTTCAATTCGGTCTCGGGGTTCACGTAAGTCACTATTGACTACCCTTTGACCCATGAGGGCGAGGATCACTTGGCGAGAAATGCTAACCCACTTTTTAGCAGAAAGTTCTTCTAACTTTCTTTCCTTCTAGTAGAAAGTTCTTCTAACTTTCTTTCCTTCCCCCTTGCTTTTTTACCTCGTTATAGATCTCTCGAGTGCAAGCTTAGAATAAGAGGCACGCGTGCGGCGTTTAGAATAAGTTAAGCGTGCGCGTATGCGAGTACTGTTTAAAATTGCACTTATTTTAATTAGCGAACTTTTTCCGCGTTAGATCATAGTTTTACCTCTCTTCCCTTCTTTCTCTCCCGTTTAGCGTCTCATTTTGCGTATTGCGAGTGCAATTTTATAACAGAGTGTGTGTGTGTGGGATCCCACGAAATTAGTATTAAGTTTATAAGTGAGTCGAGCGCTTACAATTCTAACTTGCACCCATTTTCACGATAAGTGATTTTTTGCGCGTTAGAGTGTAGTTTTAATCGGTAATTCTCTGTCGATTGGTCCGAACCCAAGTGGATCATTTGGGGTTGGTAGCGCTGTGAACACGCGGCAGTACTGAGCTGCAAAGGCTGGTGTAGCGCCAGGGACACATCTTGCGAGGCATCTTGATTGAAGCACCTTCTCGATTTGCCGCCTCACGGCGTGGGTCTCCTCTCTGCGGTCAGCCTCCCTTCAAACGGGAGCGGGGAGAAATGGGAGACCCTTCGCGGATGTGTCACTCGTTCTTATCAGTTTTTTCGGTTCAATGCGGTCTCGTGGTTCACGTAAGTCACTATCGACTACCATTTGACCCACGAAGGCGAGGTTCACTCGATAGAGAATGCTGGTCCACCTTTTTGCGAAAGTTCTTCTAACTTTCTTATCTTCTAGCAGAAAGTTCTTCTAACTTTCTTATCTTCTAGCAGAAAGTTCTTCTAACTTTCTTTCTTTCCCTTTGCTTTGTTTACCGTCTTAGATAACACGGGTGTAATCTTAGAATGCGAGCGTTTGTATGGTGTGCTTGTGTGTTATATTGCGTGCGATACAAGTTCTTTGCCGTACTGTGGTAAAGAACTTGTATATTTTTGCGAGCGGGCGAAGTAGAGTTAGAACTCATTTATCCTTCCGATAAATGAGGGATTTGCTAATGGAGGGTGGAAGGGACTTGGAGATAGGGTGGGTCACGACGTAGCCACCTCCACGCGGTGTGACCTGGTAATCGATATCGTTTTCTAAATATTTTTCACGAAACTGTAGAAAACGATATCGAGCTAAGAGCTACAATTTACGGCTAAATTTTTGTGAACATTTTTGCAAACGTTCTAACACGTTCTAAATTTCCTAAGTGTTATAACCTACATTTTCAAATATTTCACTGTGTAACGTATTGCTAAACGTTTCCAAATTTATAATCGAATTCATTAACGTAGTTATTGTACCTAATTCATGCATGCACACCTCAAAATCCTAAAAACTCATTAAATATCGAAACGTGTATGTCAATCAAAATGCAAATCAATAACACATTTAATTAACCGTTGTGTTCCTTTTATGATTACAGAAGGACAAGTGACAAACCGCCAAATCTGACGAAAGCAGCCAATCAATCAGTCAATCAGATGTGCTATTGCCGGTAAAGCGATCGCAGTGATGCAAGTCAGCGATCGGTGAGTCGCATGCTTTATGGTTCCTCCGGTTCCCATCATGTCGTAGGACGAATGGTCCGAAACGACACGGGAACTGGTTGTATTTTATATTTTTGAGCGAGCATAGTGACCACGACTGTACCATCGTGCAATATTCGTACAAACTATATTTCATTTATTAGATCAAGTCAGGGTTTTCTTGTACATCGCGTTTTTATAAATATGAATTTATTCTGTTTAATATTCTTTTGAACTCGATTGTTCGTAAGGCCAGGTCTTTTAGTTTGTAAGTCGCAGTCGTGGTTCTAGACCCGATTGCAAAAATGAAGTATACAGTGAAGTGAAGTGCAGTGCTTTAAATATTCTGCTCGGATATTCTTTTACGGATAGCGCATTCTGAAAATCGCTGGTCGTATATTTTTTAATTTAGAGAATTTTATTCTTACGTAAAGAATTTATCGAGTCAATTTTTGTTATGTAAAATTTTGATTTCGTTGTTGGTCGAAGCAAATGGATAGTTCAGTTTTCTTTCTATAAAATTGTCTATCTGTTCGCGGAAATCGATAACGAAATTGAAAGTTTATGTAATGTGAAAGCAAAGAATATCCGAGTTACCGTAAAATTTCGGGAGTGATTTTTGTGAGGCTGTGCCGAAGAGAGAAGAGGCTATATGCCGAAGAGCCCCGGCTAAATTAGCCAAAGAAGAGGGGAACTATTAATGGCTGTCCATCTTACGATGGAGAGTCATTTTGTCACTATGCTCGCTATTATTTTATTGTATTTTATGTGTTTTTTTTACGGTACGAAAAGTATCGTTGAACGCGTTTTGCTCGAATTTTGTCGAGCTCACGATTCGCGATTTTCAGATTTTATTGTGTTTTTTATTTTATATTAATTCCGAGCTGTGGGTGGAAGGGTGGGCTCGGGCGCAGGTTTTTCGTCACAACACGTGGCGAAAAGCTTGCGCAAATTGTGCCTTTTGTTCTAACTTGCACTCATCTTTGCGACAATTTTTTAACTTCTTACACATTAGTCTGTAGTAGTAGCCTGTTATTTTTATTGTCAATTGAAACTTAAAAGAAAGTTCTTCCAACTTTCTACTCTGTCCCCTTGTTTTGTTTTTTACAAAGTTGTAGATTATACGAGTGCAAGTTTAGAACAAAAGGCACACCTTTTTAGAATAAGTGTTGTATTATGTGTGTGTGCGAATGTATCCTGTGACCTGTACTCACATTTTATCGTAGAGTCATCGAATTTCTGAAACTCTAATTTTATTTCTATCTTCGAAGTTTTCAGGTATCCTATTTTATTTCTTTTCTGTATTTTATTATTTGATTGGTTTTTTAATACGTGTTGTACCTTCGGGTTTGAGGTTTTCAGAACTCATTGTGAGGTTTCTGAATTTCTTCGTAATTTCATTTAGGATTTTGTGTTATTTGGACTCGATTTCGATTTTTTAAGAGTTATATTTCGAATGAAGAAAGATTTCATTCTTTGTTCTTCAATTTCCTCTTTTAATTACATTTGTATGTTTCAGCTTTTTATTTCAAGTAAGTAATTCAATGTTTCATGTGTGTCTTAATTACATTTGTATGTTTCAGCTTTTTATCTCAAGTAAGTAATTCAATATTTCATATGAGTCTTAATTATATTTGTATGTTTCAGTTATTTATTTCAAGTAAGTAATTCAATGTTTCATGTGTGTCTTAATTACATTTGTATGTTTCAGCTTTTTATTTCAAGTAAGTAAATCAATGTTTCATATGTGTCTTAATTACATTTGTATGTTTCAGTTATTTATATCAAGTAAGTAATTCAATGTTTCATGTGTGTCTTAATTACATTTGTATGTTTCAGCTTTTTATTTCAAGTAAGTAAATCAATGTTTCATATGAGTCTTAATTGCATTTGTATGTTTCAGGTATTTATTTCAAGTAAGTAATTAAAGATTCATATGTGTCTTAATTGCATATGTATGTTTCAGCTTTTTATTTTAAGTAAGTAATTCAATGTTTTATATGTCTTAATAACATTTGTATGTTTCAGCTTTTTATTTCAAGTAAGTAATTCAATGTTTCATATGTGTCTTAATTACATTTGTATGTTTCAGGTATTGATTTTAAATAAGTAATTAAATTGTGCATTTTTGATTTAATTATATTTGTATGTTTCAGCTTTTTATTTCAAGTAAGTAATTAAGTGGTTCATATTTGTCTTAATTATATTTATATGTTTCAGATTTAAATTTCAAGTAAGTACTTGAATATTTCACAAATATATTGTTATTTCATTTGCATGTTTTCCTCGAGTCGACTCGAATTTTATTTTATTTTATTCCGAATGTGTTAAATCTTCGACTTTTACATGAACATTTATTAATTTTGCATCTGATTTCTCCTTTCGCATATTGTTTCTGATTGTTACAGCATAGATAATCATCCAGGACAATCTTTCACCCATGGATCCGCTAATTTTAACTTAATTTTAAGTTGCGTTCAAAATATTGTAATACACTGTAGTATGCATGTGTGCATGTGTGGAATGCGTATATACGAAACTTGACATCACCGAGGGATCATCGTGGGAGCATCAAGATATCATCGAGGGATGCGTGCGTTAGTTTTAAGTTAATTGTAATCTCGTGGGCGGGCGGGTGGGTCCCTGTAAGTGCCTCTAATCCTAACTTGCACTCATTTTCACAATTCGTGAACTTTTTACGCGTTAGTTTGTAGTATACCCAGCTATTTTTCGTCAATCGGTCCAGACCCAAGTGGATCATTGGGGGTTGGTAGCGCTGTGAACACGCGGCAGGGCTGAGCTGCAAAGGTTGGTGTAGCGCCTGGGACACATCTTGCGAGGCATCTTGATTGAAGCACCTTCTCGACTTGCCGCCTCACGGCGTGGGTTTCCTCTCTGCGGTCAGCCTCCCTTCAAACGGGAGCGGGGAGAAATGGGAGACCCTTCGCGGATGTGTCACTCGTTCTTATCAGTTTTTTCGGTTCAATTCGGTCTCGGGGTTCACGTAAGTCACTATTGACTACCCTTTGACCCATGAGGGCGAGGATCACTTGGCGAGAAATGCTAACCCATTTTTTAGCAGAAAGTTCTTCTAACTTTCTTTCCTTCTAGCAGAAAGTTCTTCTAACTTTCTTTCCTTCTAGTAGAAAGTTCTTCTAACTTTCTTTCCTTCCCCCTTGCTTTTTTACCTCGTTATAGATCTCTCGAGTGCAAGCTTAGAATAAGAGGCACGCGTGCGGCGTTTAGAATAAGTTAAGCGTGCGCGTATGCGAGTACTGTTTAAAATTGCACTTATTTTAATTAGCGAACTTTTTCCGCGTTAGATCATAGTTTTACCTCTCTTCCCTTCTTTCTCTCCCGTTTAGCGTCTTATTTTACGTATTGCGAGTGCAATTTTATAACAGAGTGTGTGTGTGTGTGGGATCCCACGAAATTAGTATTAAGTTTATAAGTGAGTCGAGCGCTTACAATTCTAACTTGCACCCATTTTCACGATACTTAGAATTTTTTGCGCGTTAGAGTGTAGTTTTAATCGGTAATTCTCTGTCGATTGGTCCGAACCCAAGTGGATCATTTGGGGTTGGTAGCGCTGTGAACACGCGGCAGTACTGAGCTGCAAAGGCTGGTGTAGCGCCAGGGACACATCTTGCGAGGCATCTTGATTGAAGCACCTTCTCGACTTGCCGCCTCACGGCGTGGGTCTCCTCTCTGCGGTCAGCCTCCCTTCAAACGGGAGCGGGGAGAAATGGGAGACCCTTCGCGGATGTGTCACTCGTTCTTATCAGTTTTTTCGGTTCAATGCGGTCTCGTGGTTCACGTAAGTCACTATCGACTACCATTTGACCCACGAAGGCGAGGTTCACTCGATAGAGAATACTGCTCCACCTTTTTGCGAAAGTTCTTCTAACTTTCTTATCTTCTAGTAGAAAGTTCTTCTAACTTTCTTTCCTTCTAGTAGAAAGTTCTTCTAACTTTCTTTCCTTCCCCTTGTTTTGTTTACCGTCTTAGATAACACGGGTGCAATCTTAGAATGCGAGCGTTTGTATGGTGTGCTTGTGTGTTATATTGCGTGCGATACAAGTTCTTTGCCGTACTGTGGTAAAGAACTTGTATATTTTTGCGAGCGGGCGAAGTAGAGTTAGAACTCATTTATCCTTCCGATAAATGAGGGATTTGCTAATGGAGGGTGGTAGGGACTTGGAGATAGGGTGGGTCACGACGTAGCCACCTCCACGTGGTGTGACCTGGTAATCGATATCGTTTTCTAAATATTTTTCATGAAACTTTAGAAAACGATATCGAGCTAAGAGCTACGATTTACGGCTAAACTGCCGAGAACCTCCGTGCTCCAAATTTGGTTGAAATTTGGGGAATGGGTTACTTTTTAATCAAAATAATGATTCTGAGAGGAATTCAATTAAATTTCCTAGTAAAATAAACGGATTTTTTGTGTGTTTAGGTAACATAAGGGATTCGGCGATATCCAGGACAGATTTTCACAGCACCCACCTGCAATAAGAAGAAGAGGAGTCTTCAGCTAACAGAAGAGGAGTCCTGCGAAGTTTTTTATTATAAACATGTATTATTTATAACTTGCGAGATGAACTTGTACCATTATTGTGACTTGTACCTATTGAAAGACTTCAATAAAAATTACAAAAAAGATATATGATACTTCTACTTATTCACAATCCTCCCACATACCATATTATTTATACCTTACGAGATGAACTTGTACCATTATTGTGACTTGTACCTATTGAAAGACTTCAATAAAAATGACAAAAAAGATACATGACACTTCTATTTATTCACAATCCTCCTACATACCACAATCCCAAAAAATTCCATTAAAAAAGCGACAAATAGTTTACAGAAACATTGCACGTTTGTTTCAAAACAAAGAAAAAAAATGCAAAAGATGAAAAAAAAAAAATAGATCAAATAGCGTAAAACTGTAAAATTCCGAAAAAAGAAAAATTCAAAACAAAAAAAAAGTGAAAAGATGGAAAAGAAAAATAGATTTAATAACGTAATACTGTAAAATTCTGAAAAATGAAAAATTCAAAACGAAAAAACAATGAAAAAGATACAAAAAAATAGATTAAATAATGAAAAAAAAAAAAATAAAAGAAATCCAAAACACCACAAAATTAGATCGAGGGAATGTAAAAAAATTGCAAGTCATCCTGAGAATCAATGAAACTTCTGTGCCACCTCTTCACATGTCATGTGCTCCTGATACAAATATTTCAAAATCCAACTTTTCGATTCGAAAAATTTTCGTGCCACCTCCTCGCATATTATGTGCTCCTGATACCAAAACTAAAAATCGGCAACTCGATTGTACAAATTTTCTCTGATAATTCCTAGAAATGACGTCATCAAAATTCCAAGAAATGGCATTTGTGCCACCTCCTTGCATGTTATGTTCTCCTGATACCAAATCTCAAAATCGGCAACTCAGATTTCAAAAATCGCTCTCGACAATTCTTGGAAATGACGTCATCAGAATTCGTGCCACCTCCTCACATATTATATTCTCCTGATACCAAAACTCAAAATCGGCAACTCGATTGTACAAATTTTCTCTGATAATTCCTAGAAATGACGTCATCAGAATTCCAAGAAATGGCATCTGTGCCACCTCCTCGCATGTTATGTTCTCCTGATACCAAACTCCAAAATCCGGATTTTTAAATCGAAAATCTCGATTTTTGAAATTTTGTATCAGGAGAACATGAGTTGCGAGGAGGTGGCACGAATACCTCCTCGGACGTTATGTTCTCCTGATACCAAACTCCAAAATCCGGATTTTTGAATCGAAAATCTCGATTTTTGAAATTTTGTATCAGGAGAACATGAGTTGCGAGGAGGTGGCACGAATACCTCCTCGCCAGTTATGTTCTCCTGATACCAAAACTCAAAATCGGCCACACTGATTTCAAAAATCCCGCCCGACAATTCTAAGAAATGACGTCATCAGAATTCCAAGAAGTGGCATTTGTGCCACCTCCTCGCATGTTATGTTCTCCTGATACCGAACTCCAAAATCCGAATTTTTGAATCGAAAATCTGGATTTTTGAAATTTTGTATCAGGAGAACATAAGTTTTGAGGAGGTGGCACGAATACCTCCTCGGACGTTATGTTCTCCTGATACCAAACTCCAAAATCCGGATTTTTGAATCGAAAATCTGGATTTTTGAAATTTTGTATCAGGAGAACATAAGTTATAAGGAGGTGGCACGAATACCTCCTCGCACGTTATGTTCTCCTGATACCAAACTCCAAAATCCGAATTTTTGAATTGAAAATCTCGATTTTTGAAATTTTGTATCAGGAGAACATAAGTTATAAGGAGGTGGCACGAATACCTCCTCGCACGTTATGTTCTCCTGATACCAAACTCCAAAATCCGGATTTTTGAATCGAAATTCTGGACTTTTGAAATTTTGTATCAGGAGAACAGAAGTTTTAAGGAGGTGGCACGAATACCTCCTCGCACGTTATGTTCTCCTGATACAAAATCTTGAAATGCAGCATTCCAATTTCGCACAAATTCTCGGAATTTTGATTCAATAATTTCGAGAAATGGTCACTGCCTTAGTTGGACCATGAAGGATAGGTTTTGGTAAGGATTTGAAATAAAAAGATATTGCAAATTCATTTTTTTCTATTTATTTTTCAATGAATTTTTATACATGTTTGCCATCGTATAACACATTAAAAATTTACTAATTGTATAATATTACGACTTACGCTACTTAAATATATATATTTTACAATAATTTGTAATTTACGTATTCAGTTGTTATGTATTGTACTAGTACAATTAATTGCATTAGTTGCACAAATATAAGTTGTATTAATTGTACTAATATTACAATATAAGAAAGATAGACATACTTATGTAATAACTAATATGTAGTGATAATTAATTCTAATAGGAGAAACAACGCATGTATGTTCATATAGTTCAATTTTATTAAGTTTTATATTATAAAATTATACACATTGGTGATTTGATGTTAAATTTACTATAGGATACTGCAGACAGAAGAAAGACAGATACACCTCTTAAATTCTATCTTTATCATTCCAAATTCGTTCCTTCTTCTTCCTGTGGATCACGTGAAAATGTACCTTGAAGATACCAGTTTACTGAGAGCTGCTGTCAGAGACAGTGATTTAACTCTCGGAGAGTGATCGTGTAGCAACTTCCATAAAAATCTGTACTTCGTAATAACGCTATCGGAGAGCTGCTCTCGAAATAGTAACCAGTTTCAAATCCTGAGAGTACTATCGCGAGAACTACTGGAGAGGTATCAACGCATTTGGTAAGCTTCACAGCAGACTTGAGCGCATACATGACGTGGATCGAGATGGCATATCATTAAGTCTCTCTATTACTATATAGTAAACCGTTCGCTGCATCATTTTTTATATGTAATAATATTCTGATGACGATTTTCTAGAAAATATAAAGATATATTAAACAATGGATAGTCGTATCTTAAAGTTTATCCAAATGTCTTCATTTGGATTTGTTGACACAACAGGATTTGAATTTTTAGATGTAACAAATTCAAAAATGACTGTACGAAAAGAATGGTCGAGGGAGGAGACCTTCAATTTGATCAGTATTTATGAAAAGAGTTCGGTATTATGGGACGTAAAAAATAGCGAGTACAGAAATCGAGACAGGAAAAATAAAATAATACAAGAAATGGCGGAAAATTTTCAATGTTCGTCAGAAGAGATACAACGAAAGTTGCATAATTTAAGGAACCAGGTGATTAAGTAAATAAAAATTAATCGAACATACATACTTAATTATTGAAATTATAGATGTCACAAGAATTAAGAAAGATGGTGAAGAAGAAAAACAGAAATGGAACAGATGAGGTGGATATTTCAAACTGGCCATACTTTTCTGCCCTAAAATTTTTGATTCCTGTACTTTGTACGAATATGAATCAGTCTTCACACACGAACGCATCAGCGCCTATTGTAAATAAAAATGATCCATTATTCAACAGAGTTTAAAAAAAGATTTCGTTATAAATAAAATATATTGTCAAAGATAATAAATTTTCAGGTTGAACGAAAAGCGGAGATAGAAGAATATACGACCGATAAGAATGCAGAAAGTGAAGAGGAAGAAAGAATTCAGTTCGTGCAACCACAGAAAAAACACAAGCGCGAAGATGATAATATTAGGGATCAATTATTTAAATTGGCATTTGAAACGCTCGTAAAACAGCCCAATGATTACGACACGTTTGGCCAATATGTAGCGTTAGAATTAAAATCTTTAAAATCGGATTTTAATAGGGCTAGATTGAAAAGTGAAATTCGCAAAATAATTGTCCAAATCGCAGACGAAGATCTTTACGGAACTACTTCAAATACATCATCTTCTATTTCCGACATGCAAACAATAGCAAGGATAAAGAACGACACGGACCAACTTACTCTAATGCAAACTTGACCAAATTAAACTCGTATTTTTAATTCTTTCTGTTTTGAAATTGCTAGTTTTAATAAAAATATGTACAAAAGTGTTACATAGATACCTTTGTGTTTGTAAAATACATGCAACAATATCATTTCCTCTCGACCACTAAATTTTTATTCATCTTGAAACAATATATCCATCTATGATGCTATCCTCAGTTCTGCTTTGATGATAATTTCGGAAATGCCATCACACGTTCAAAAATTTATTATACTTACAAACTGAAAAATAGTTCCAAAAATACACCATGTTATCTATGTATATCACTTTCTATAATATTTCTATTAAAAAATATGTAATATTAAAATGTGGATATGTCATTATATGACATTAAGTACTCTTTTATATATTTTATTTATGTTCTCCATTTCAACTGCTTAGATTATTGATGAAACTCCTGTAAAATATTTCTGCTATAACTATTGCAACTTACAGCCACTGTAAAGGAAAATTAAAGAAGAAAAAATACAGGAAAAAGTAATGAGCAAATGCTCAAATATATTTTATTAAGGACAATAAATTTATAGAGAATGTTTAAGCGATACTGCTAGCATTGGATGCAATCCTGGGCCACAAATCCGCACATTCTTTAGCAACAGGTCCTGTGATAGCTGATCCTTTCATTTCACCTTTATTATTCACGATAACCCCTGCATTGTCTTCGAAGTATATAAAAACTCCATCCTTCCTTCTAAATGGTTTCCGTTGCCGTATTACGACTGCAGGCATAACTAGATAGGAAAAATGAAAACCATTATTATTTATACATGTTAATATATTATTGATGCTATTAAAGATCACAATATTCTGAAACAAACTTATAAAATCTATGCAGTCTAAGAACACATATGTAGCTTCTCAAAATTGTTATATTAGTGATATGAGTTAGAAGTATATGTGATTGCAATATTTACCCTTTTTCCTAAGTTCTGGCTTTCCCTTTTTAACAGTAGCAACAATCATGTCACCTGATCCAGCTGCTGGCAAACGATTTAGTCTGCCTTTAATTCCCTGAACTGCGATGACATATAAATTTTTGGCACCTAAGAAATAAAATAGTTATTATCCAACACAGAATCTATGCTATCATATATTTTGATTTGGGTGTCAAATAAGCTGAGCTATTTTTAAAAGTATATGAAATCATCTAAGTTACAACTAAAACAGTATAAATGCATAGCTTGAAAGATATAGTTAATATAAGCTTTATTACATTAAATTATATCGAATATCTCTAAATCTATAGGTAATTTGTATTTAAGATTATTAGCAAACTATGATTTACTTCTAAATGAGTTATTGAAATGACAACCATCAACCATGTGATAATCTCAACCATAACATGATTCACATTTTAGGTTATGCATCATTTTGTTTTTCAAGTACTTACCAGTATTATCGGCACAATTTATAACTGCACCAACTGGTAAACCCAGTGATATCCTAAATTTTGCTCCTGCTGAACCACCACGTCCTTAAAGAATAATAATCTCATGTTAATTTTTACTATCAATGGACATGTCTAACACGGTATTTGTTTCTGATAGAATCATCGATTTTCCCAGTTTTGATCGTTATTAACAATAAAACTTTTTCTGTTGCTGTTCACCGCAAACATTTGTTTAACGTTCGCACATATCATTTCGAACTCGTAACTTAGTTTTAGACGGATTTCTTTCGATTCTTCCTCCCCTTGAAAAACAACTTACCTCTCTTCGACATCTTGCTGTGTTTAAAAGAGCAAGGGAATGCTGTTTACCGCGCACTACCTCTCGCGCAGAATCGTGCTCATCGTTTCCGACGCGGAAACTCATCTATATTTTGTTCAACGGAAGACCATACTTATCATATGACAAGTTTTCATTCGTTCTGCGCATATTTATTCTGATTGACTAGAACCGTTCCGTATCCAACAGCAATGCGCTTGTGCATTTATAAAATTTCTGATGGCAAGCATATATACTCAGTGAGTCAGATTTGTAAATTTCCAAGTTTTCAATTTTCAACTTCTTACATTCTCAAATCCCGTAATTCTGAATTTCGAAATTTACAAATTCTCAAATTTAAAAGTTGTAAAATCTTTAAATTTTCATATTTTCAATTTTGAACATGCCTGATTTATTTCTCTTTCAGTTATTTGTATATTTTGTCCATCGTGTCTATAACCCGCCAAGATGAGAACGGAGCATCACCGAGTGGTGGGGAATCTACTGAAATTAGCCACGTTGCGCACATCAGGTCCGATCTCTTGTGAAACAGGATACAACGTTTAAAACAAATTTTTTTAAAATTTCATTATGCATTATTTGAAGTTCTATAAAATAAAATATATAATTTAATAAGAATATTGTTTAATAAATTCGATTTTTATTAAATAGACTAATAAAATTTTCATTTCATGCATATACCATACATTTGTTCTTCAAATATTTTTAAATTACATCATTTTAACAATTACTATTAAACATTTTACATGTTTATTTTCACGCATGTATTCTGATAACTCTCCTACTAATTTTTGCTGTAAAAGAAAAGAATGAAACTAAAAATTGATTACATGATCTAACACTCGTTTGTTCTGTCATTTAACGAAGTTCGAAAGAGAACGAAAGAATTAAATTTTCACCGTTGTTTGTATTGCAGTTAATTAAATAAAATGCCATCGGCTCTGTTAGCAGATACCATTACTTTAGGATTAGAAGGTAGGTAATAATTTACTTAGAAAATGATTTTAAATTCCATTTACAGCATGTACCGAACTTAACCTTCGCTTCTTGTATATTATTTCTCTCTTTCTTAATATATTGATATGTAATGTTAGATTTTTTTAAAGAGAGAACTCATACATGTAAAAATAATGTGTCTTTCTTTTACTATTAGTTATTCTCCCAGACACCTACATAGTGATACATAAATCGTATTTATTAAACATATTAAAATATATTGTATTTTTCTTGTTTAGCCCAAGATCCATGGCCACAACAAATTACTGTATATCAGCCATATGATGTTGAACAGATATTACTGCCTGACAGTGCAAATTGTTTAGCTGTTCAAGCTTTTCTTAGAATGTGCAAAATTGACTTCCAATTAGAGACAAGAAGCAATGCTGAATATATGTCTCCTTCTGGACGTGTACCATTTATAAAATGTGGAGCATTTATAATATCTGAATTTGACAATATTGTGTCATTTGTAGGAAATAAAGGCATAAGTTTATCAGAACATTTGTCCCCAACTTGTAAGGCAGATATGAGAGCTTACATGTCGCTGGTAGACAATGTATTTTTTAATGCTGAATTATATATCTGTTGGGTCGACGAAGCAACTCTAAATGAAGTGACTAAACCAAGACATGGTAGTGTGTACCCTTGGCCTTTAAATCATTTTCTAAATTGGCAAAAAAGAAAAGAGGTTATTAAAAAATTAAATGTACTTGGTTGGTACAATAAAAGCATAGAAGAAGTATGTAGTGATGTCAATAATTGTTGTACAATATTGTCCGAAAGACTAGAGGGTAACGACTATTTTTCTGGAGAAGAGTAAGTATAAATTATTATTTATTGAAATTTAATATTATCATTCAAATGAAATCTAATGTTTCCTTTAAATTTTGAAGACCAACCGAATTAGATGCTCTTGTGTATGGTCATATACAAGTCCTTACCAATTCCCATCTTCCCAGTACCGTAAAAAAGATTGCTACAACTGTGCAACAGTTTCCTAAACTTCTTGAACATGCATCAAGAATTAGTCAGACCTACTTGAATCTTGGTAGAACTGAATCTTTTAATGACTTTGAAGTTGTTGAATGTCCCTCCAAGGATACCTTATGGAATTCCACTGAATCCTTCGAAGCACTGCCACCACTTTCAGAAGATTCTTTTGAATTTTAGTTTTTTTAATATACATTGTATTTCTTATTGTGATTTTGATACATGAAATATATTCATTTTTTCAACTTCATAGTTGATTACTTTATCATGTAATTATATTTAGGACACCTAATGAATTGGATGCCTTAGTGTTTGGACATATTTTTACAATAATCACAACACCTCTACCTGGTAATACACTGGCAAGGATTGTCAAAAGTTATCCGCTGCTTATACATCTCTGCGAACGTATTGAGACTAGGTATTTCAAACGTTCGGAAGATTAGGACAAATTACACTCGGATTTCGGATATGTTGAAATCAGATATTCTGAATGCACTGATGTTAAGTTCCTGTGTTATGCGTGTAAACTGGACGTAGATCAAAGTAAACACATAAAGACAAAAATGTGTACTATTGTCTGAATATAGTTTATTTTTTTTAACAGACAACTTTAATGAAAATCTATTTTTAATGATTTATTAATGATACAAAACATGTATACCAATTGTACTGCACATTATAAATGTGCAAGATGCAATGCGCATTCAACAAATCCGAAGTCCGAGTTCGAGAGGGTAGTAAATATCATAGAAGTTAAGTAGGTATTAATATAGTTAACTTGTTGTAGCTGTTGAATATGCAAATTATATTAATGTTGAACATGAAGTATAGTTGAATGTATTATTCATAATACATAATACTGCACGTGACATTTTTCAGCATTTTTTCTCCTCAAACGATAGGGGTCAAATAAAGTAACAAAATGTTGGAGGCGAGAATTAAGTAATACGACTTTGGAGATTTCCAAATGTATATTCTCCAAAAACGGCAGGAATGCGTAACCGATGAAAGGTATTCCTAAATTAGATATCTTATAGAAAGATTTCGAAAAATATTATGTGATTTTTGTTCATTTCTTCAAGGATAATTACTCTCAGCGTACCTGTTTATCAGCATTTTCTTTCTGACTAAATCCTTCAGAAGCATTATGTACAATAATTAGCTATTCTGATGTCAAATGGCGTTAATAGCTATGTGGCGTAAATCTACAAGTATTTGTTTCTGTTTTTATGTGTTGTACATAGTTATAAATCATTAATTTATCTTTCTAATTTTATTTTAGTTGAAATCTTTACTAACTACATAAACGCTCTAATTTATATTTTTCTGTATAAAATATGTATATCATTTTTAAAGTGCATTAATTTTTAATGCACGTCAATATTATATAAGGTTTTATATAATATGAGCATGTTTTACTATTTTCCTAGTCAGTTTTACATAAAACTTTTGACAATATGAAATTGTAATGTATTTTTAAAAACTGTATGTAAAATAATGTAATAGTATGTTGTATGATCACTCTTAAATTAAATTAAATATAACTTATTGGAAAAATGTTCAAACAATTTTATTTTCTAAGAAACTGAATATGAAATGAATATTTAATGCTGATACATGTTATATTATCGTAAATTGCACTTTAGCAATTGCAGTACTATGTCTGTTACATATTTCTTGTCTCCAGCGTTTAGTTACAGTAAACATTATGTTAAATGTTAAATTTTGATTTAAATTTGTATGTTTTATTAGAATGTAAACTTATTCTGGTTTATCTATAAATTAAAGTGATTTTTACGGTTTATATTTTTAAGTACAGGAATGTCATTAAATAATGTAATCATCCTATCGTAACAACTTAAATCTGAACATATTTATCGTTAAATGATAAATAAAAAATTAATAATATAAACACTTGTTTCATATATAACAAGCATGTATTTTTCTCATGTAGTCTCCCTATTGTTACTTTTATTTTCAATAGTAATCTTTCAATAACAAACACTATGTCTATGAAAGTTACTATTACAATACATACAGGGAATACAATTTTATAATTCTAAACAAAAGTAACGTTTAATTCATTATTCATTAAAACTAAGAAATTATTGCGTGAAAAAAGAAAAATACACGTAGTTCTTTTTAATAGCGAAATTAAATCACTGAATTCATTACAATTTTCACGCAGTACATTCGTACAAAGTTAAAATAATTAACTTCGGGTAGTCTCGTTTCACAAATTAATGTCACAGATTTTGTTAACATTTTACAAGGAACACAATTTAATACAAAAAATGGAATATTTTTACATTTTCTTTCTGACAATGAAATTGATTTTTACACATCTGTAAATTCGTGACGTGAACCATGCATAGGTACAATCCTGAAATACAGCAAAAACATTAGATTCTTACGCTTTTACTACGTTACTTTGCATGAATGTCTCATTTTAATATAAATCTCCGGTTATGATGAATTACACGCAATTTTATAAATTTCAATGGGTGTAGCAGGGTATAATGATACAGTTGTCACACGCACGTTTATACAGATACGTACATATCAATACATATTCGTAATTAAGAAACTGTAAATACATGTATATGCACTGAACAATTTGGAATCTACATTGATTTATACTTATAGTGCTCAACCAAAAATGTTAACACCTATAATTTTACTGCACTGATTGAAAGTAATTAGACTGAGATCGTATTTATCTATAATAAGAAATCTCGAAGACTGTATCTATTTGGGAGATTCTTTAGGTATCCATACCTATATAGTAAAAAACATTTAACAATTATTAGCAAAACGGCATGATAACTATATAACTGATAACAATGTTTTCCGAGCTCGAAGTTTGCAAAATATATCAAAAAAATTGATTTACTTGTGCGGAATTGTTTATCAGACAATAAGTAGTGAAATCAGAATAATTGATTACAACTGATACAAAAAATATTTTTGTACTGAAGGTACGAGTTTAATAATTCTACTCTTTTTCTTTTTTCATTTCTATTGATAGATATGATTTTTGCTATGACGATACTATAAATAGAAGTAAAAACTGGCGAGAAGGAAATTTAACTATAACTGGAAGTTTTCGTTTTGTTCACTTTTCATCTATGTTTATTCTATGAGTATATTTTGTTTGTTTTTAATAAACTTTAATATTTTGGGGGACAAATAGTTGTATTAGCTATTGCAATAATTTCATTTCGTGTTCCTTAGCTTATATTATAATTAGATAAATGTATTATGTATTTTGCATATTTTTGTATATAACAGATATTACGATCAGTTGTACAATCAAACAATAATCAGTTGTTGATTTTATGTAATGGTTTTAGCATCAACAAAAAGAACAGTTTAATCAATCAATTCCGACTTTTTAAACAATAAGATAAAATTGGGTATTGCGTACATGTTTGATTCTTTATGTGGTTTGTATTTTCATATACAAACTAAAAAACGTTACATGAAACTAAACAAATATTGAATATTGTTGTCGATGTAGTATTTATGAAGAAATAAAGATCTTAATAAAAACGTGATTCAGGAACCTCTCAATTTAATATTATGCATAAATATATATGTACTCTATATTATGTTATATTTATATTTTGCAACTAATATTAATTCTATGCAAATTGAGAGATACCTGAAGCATATAATTTCTTCTTGTTTGAGAAATTTAACAATAAACATATGAGCTAGTTTTTGAACAATTTGGATTAAAGTATTCTTAATAATTACTTGCGCAACACATAGCCCTCGTAATTATTAATATTATATCTTGATTGGTCTGTATATAATTCATAAAGTCGTATATTTTCATTACTTATTATTTTAATTAATTGGTACCTGCCCAAAATTTGATACGAATTATAGTATCTACTATCTTGCGATATTTTCTTTCTTAACAATGTTAAAACATTGATTCTAAAATAATACTTTTGTCATTAATCTTGTGATCAAATCATTTTAAAAAGAATACAGAAAAACTGTGATAGAATAGATGTTGTACACTTCATAATTAAATTAATTTTGTGTTTAGTTTTGTAAAAATTATTCTATGATAATAATTTAATACTTTCTACAAATAATTATGTTTTGATTTTTAATCATTTTCAAATTTTTTTACTGAATGTACTTAATAATAAAATATTGCAATTTGTATAAATTTTTGGCGTGCATTTTGCACGCTTCGTGTTAATATCTTACATTTATGTATTTAATATCTGTAAGATATACATACACGTACATACCTACACAGGTTAGTACTTCGATTATGTTAATTTTGTGCTCACTAAATTAATCTGGTGGTAGAAAACTGAAAAGCCGGAACTGTTCTCTAATACGTGGTCTAACATCCCCTCCCTGTAACATAATAGTAATTCCATATTAGTTATTCGTATGAAATTATTAAATATAAGCCGAGTCGAATATAAGTACTCACCCAATTTACTAAGTTTTCTAAGAAAGGTAACAATTTCATTAATTCGTTATCTGAACGATCAGCGAACCAGCTTTCTATAGGAATACCATTCTCTAACTGTAATATAAATATTTGGTAAAAATAAGGATAGTTTACTTTTCTATTTTTAATTAGAATTTTCTAGATCAAACCTGCACAACCAAACTGCTTGCAAGCTTCCACTACCCAACACGCATCAGTTGTGCAGATCTGCTCGAAATATTTACTTACCTGGTATCCAAATGCTTGTGGACTATTATCAATAATAACAGTTTTAGATAAATCTCTACCCAATATAGATAGATCCTTGATATAATTTCCATTAACACAAACGCAGTGTTCTCGGAACAGACGGTATTTAATCAGTTTTCGTGTCGGATCTAACAGATTCATTAATTTGTTCGCGTACACCCGTTTACTCGCCGTAAAAAGGATTACCTCATACAATGATGACACGTGTTCTAAAAATTCACGAAAATACGGTCGTGTTCTAACAAACACTGTGTATGTTACATCTTGAAAGACAACTGGAAAACGAAATGCTGCATCCGAAAGTTCTTGTAGACTACAGTGCACTAATGTTTCATCCTGCATAATAATATATTTTTTTAGAAAGAAGCTTTCTTCGCTTATTTTATACAGATAATTGGAATAGTACATACCAAATCTAACACGAGACTAAATTCTGGACTGCTGCGTGTTTTAAGTGGAAGAGCAGGACATCTGGCTCTCATTGCTGGAGTCAAAGGCGGTAAATGCTTGATGAAAACATAAGGATCAAATGGTTCCCAATCTTCTTGAACATGTGTAACCATATTTTCCATATCACAACTTTCTACTATTTCTTCGCTTCCAACTTCCATGTATTCGACGTCATGATAATCGCTCTCAATATCATCAGAATCATATTTTTCCGTAACATTCCCATTTGTGTCAGATGAATGATTATGGCTTAAACTGTACATAGTTGTTGTACTGTATTTTGTATTAACAAAGCCCGACTCATACTTTGATGATGGACTGTCAATAGAATATGGAATTTTTGATAAATTACTGTTATTGCCAAATGCATATTTTCCGTTTGGAAAATACTTTTCTGATGGATAAGGTCGAGTTCCATACATGGATGTAGAATGCATTATATTATAACATTCTTCAGTTATTTCTGTTTGTGTACAAGTAGCAGAATAGTATAGCGATCCAGTGTCTGGAAGAAATGAAATTTACATATTGAATGTGAACTGAAAACAGAAATGAATATAAACTGAACATTTTTATAATTTACCAATATTTTTATCTTCATCATCCTCCAATACATATGAAAGGTCTGAATTTGATCCTACAGGTGCTGGAGACATTAGATTTAATAATGGTGATACGTTTGAGCTTGAAGATTTGAAATCGTTTATAGTAGATATAGAGGAGTAACATGAATCTGTATTTAGCACAGAGGAATATAGAGTTAAGGTAGTTGTATTCCAATTTTCTTTTGATTCTTCAGAAACCTTAGATACTGTTGTACATTTTGGTGGCTAAAAAATGTAAAATCATATAGATTTAATTGTTTATAATAAAATGACTTATAATTAGTAGTAACTTACAATAACTGCATCTTTTGTGGAAGTTCGATGTAATGGAGTTGAAGTAACCATTGATCTTTTTATGCATTTTCTTCTACGAGGTCCTCTCTCTCGTCTACTAGGTGTAGACTTCGCAAAACGTAAAACATTTTCTTTACAAGCCTACGAAGATAATAATTCTTTTAACAAAACTGAATTGGAGTCCTTATATTAACCAAATGGCTTCAATTGTAGTTCTAAGAAATCTAATTGTATAACATCCTTGTGAGTTAGTCAGTCACTTGTTAATCGCTGATTAGTTAGAAAGTATCTCTTTTTTAGAAATAGTGAAGTTTGCTTTAATAAATGACCTGCAAAGATCATTTATAATAAGCTAACGATAAATAATATATTTTGAAATATCATAAATGAACAGCAATGTCTTGAATGTCAACAAGGGAAAATCTAATATGTATAAGAATCATAAGGTCAGAGTATAAATAAAAATTAATGCCTACCTCTTTTAAAAAATGAGTACATCTACGCCTCCATCGTGTTAGCCTGCCACATTTATTTGGTATATCAATACGATGATTATTATTGCTAACAGATGGAAGTTTCCGGAAACTACTAATTTGAAGTCGATGATTGGATATTTTGGTTCTAGATGCGGTGTTTATATTTAAACGACCACGCAATCTTCTACCAACATGTTCGCTTCGTAACCACATTTCAAAGAAATATCTAAATAGCCTGAAACAATGTTTAATCATAAGCTATATTATACACTGTGGGACTTGTTAAATATCTATCAAATGTTATATCAATGCTATGATTGATTTGCTCATTACACATACTTTATGTGTTATAAATTCACAAAACTACTTTTAATAATAATCTATCTTTACCAAACCAGTTTATAACTAATTACAATTCCACAATATTTTTTTCTATTAGACAATTATATAAGATACATATTGTCTAACATCTACTAAAAACATAAATTTTATTTTAATCATCACATAAGTATATTCATATTTATTAACTCTTTTATCAATAAAACGGCAAGTAATGCCGACGTTATATACTTTTCTATTTTTTCTACATAAATACTTTATTTCTTTCATTTATTAACATCATTAGAAAATATTAGATTACAATAAAGGTAATAAATATTTAAATAAATAAAAGTGCTGTTAAGAAGTGATACTTGTAAAGTGGGAGGAATAAGTTCATACATCAATTCAAAGTTTAAGCAATTAAAAATGTTCGATTATTGACATTTTATCACATCTTAGAAATTGCGCGGGAAAGAAATTCGATCGTATCGTAAAAAGGGGCGTTCCTGATCCACGGTTCCTTCTGTATATATTACTAACATTCGACCGTCACAGTCACAGTAAGCGAACACACACACGTAAGCACGTATACGTATACACGCTCAGAGTATATATCGATTTATATGCGGTACAATATTCTGTTACGTTTTCTAATATTTTCACACAAACAACGTGTTGTATGTATACCACGCGAAAGGATTTGGCGTGAAATCAAATAAAAGGCGGTTTAAAAGGTGAACCACAGTCAATGCCCATCTTGTCTCACGGTTGTATATATCGAGTACAAATCGATCGAAAGTTTGAAAGTGCAATGTTGCGCCGCGGTAGCGGCGGCACCCAACAATTGTAACGCCTGAAAATTCGCGCGAAAACTATCCTCTACAAATAAGCACATTATCTGTGTTTTAAATGATGCTATCGCTTACCATATCTCTTAATTAACAGGCACACTCATTAAACACAGAAATACATTGGTATGCTGTGATCACACGCGTTTCATTCAAATCCGTCGTTCGCGTTCACTTTTCATCCCCCCGAAACTAAACAATCATGGCTACGGCGTCACTCGAAAATACAGCACGAATCAAATCCAACACTTTGTTGTCCATAAATTGCAAGTTAATCGAACGACAAAAAAATCGGTAAATTTAATTGTTAATCGATGCAAAATAACAACATAAAACAATATCTATAATATATTTCTTATTCGCACTTCATCAATTTCTAGAAGTTTTCCGGTTACGCACGCGACATCTAGGTTTCAAAGAGACTACGGATCTAGGAATATAGGAAAAGAAGTGGGGACCCTAATAGCAGATGCCCAAATTTGATTGGTTACTTCTTTGCGCATGTTCTGAACCGCCAATTATGAGAAACTAGAAATCACAGATTTACGTAGATTTTTAAGTTAATACCTAATAAGCGATGATTATTTTTCACACAAACAATTTAAAACTTTTACAGATCCTTAAATTTTTAAATATCCAAATATTCAAATTCATGTTTTTACATTTAGAAATTTCAAATTTGAAATTGAATCAAGTAACAGTCAATCCAAACTGGACATTGGTTTACCTCGTCACCTTGTCCCGTAATTGTTTTCTCCTCAAAGATATGATTTGTCATATTCCTAGGTCCACAAAAAACTTTTTCTAACACTATTTATAGCGCTCGTCTATTACAAGAAATCGAATCAAGTAGTAGTATTCATATGTTTCAATCGATTTAGTCTTATAATTATGCAATCCATAAATTTACATTATAAAATTATACGTATAAATGGAAGTATTAAATATTGATAATCGATGAAATCAATACATTTTGTTTGAACATTATTATTATAAAAACATGTGTCTCAATAATAAAACATATGCATAAAAAATTCATATTTTAGAAGATTAAGATCAAAACTGTAATCAAATTATGTAAATAATATACTGCAAATACAACATTTAAGACTGTTGCAGAACTTATGTAACTCGTAGAAAATAATAATAAATAAATTGTATAAAGCAGATTTGATGTTTTCAGTTATGTTAAATTACAACATCTAGAAACCTATAAAGACCTATAAAGGCACGATTTCTATACAAAAATAGCAATAAATATTTCAGACTTTTATTGAATTACCGTTTAGCTATTTACATCATTATATCATAATTTTTCGGTATTATATCATTGTAAGAATAGCGAATAATAATTTTATGTTATTTATAAAATCGTACTGTATATTCTAATCACGGTTATTTCATTATTTACAGTATTAGAAAAGCCAACTTGTACATTGACCTATGTACAATAGCATGGCGTGTATATAATTTGTAGCTATTAATTAGTTTGCGCTTATGAAATATGTTTAGTACAATTTTTATATATACTTGCTTCGACTTCCTAAAACTACATCCTTTATGTGCTGTTTCACTTAAACATGAAAGACCACATTACTTTTGCATTTGCTCGTTATACATAATAATGCTAACTCAACAAAAAAATTGTATGCAGATTTTATTATTTATAAATATTATATACTATATATATAACAGTTTTCTATTATTTCAAATTGTTCTAAACTAAAAAAATTCTTTACCATTTTTATACAAACACAAACATCTGAATGAATAGAAAGTACTTGAAATTTCCAATAAATAATTTTAAATCAATGTACATATTTCTCACGCGATCGTTCGTTTACCAATTCAAATGATCAATCTATTAAAGACTATTGCATTCAAATGAATCAAGATGTTTATGTCATGAAAATAAAGACAATCGATGTGTTTACCTTCGTTATATACCTGAATAATAAACTTTTTGGTTTTGATGTAAGTTAAAGATTTTCAAAAGTACTTCACCTCAGAATTCTCGCCTTACACGTGTACAGAGAAGTAAAAATTTTGCAATATTTATTGTACACGTCGCTGTAGTTACAAGAAGTCTACTACTTGGCAATGTAGCAAACGTCATTATTTCGAGTTAGAAGTAAAGAGTGCAATGGTCAAACACCATTTGACGTCGTGGAACTATGAAGCGGCGGCTTTAATAGATCATGGTATTGCAGCAAAGCTTCTCGTAAAGATCTTGACACTTGACCCGATGCCGTAGCAATTGTACATTCTACTAAACAGGGATACAGTCCGATCAGTTGTTCCCATACCGATCTTTCAACTAAAAAATACAATTCAAATTCTATTATTTTCTATACAAATATCAGTTAAAAATAATAACATGTATCAATTACACACAACAAAAACATACATACACCATTGAAACAATAATTACCTTTATTAGGAGGTGCTTTTTTTAGTGAAACCACAAGTGTAGCAACAGCTTTCAGAACAAATGAAATTTCAGATAATCTGTACCTAGAAAATGTTTCTATAATAAGTACTTAAAAATGAATGCCTTCATTACATCTTACGTAAATTTCGGCATTATTAAATCATTTTACATATAATAAAAAAAGTTCAATTAAAAACAAAACTATTACCTAGGTAACGGACATTTTCCACTTCTCCTTTCGTTTTCGATATATCGACGAAGAACTTCTTGAAATCTATGAAGTAAAGCGGTGACCGCCAAACGTCCGGCAACGCCTCCTTCATCATTTTCAGAATTTTTTGATGTATCATGTTCGGAATCATTATTCAACCCATCTAAGAGTGAAAACTGAAGCAGCGTTTCAAAACATGTTTTCGCAAACTCTTCTCTCAACTTAGTTTCGCCGCTACTTTCTGTAATACAACACAAAAGGTAAAAAATAATATTACGAGTAAATCCATTTCTATGTGGAGTTCGAAAAGTAAAGAAAAGTAGTTTACCAATATTTGTTGTAGTTGCTGAATGTATAGAGCCTTTATTTAAAAGCATAACTACTCGTAAAATAAACTGATGAGGTATATGTTGAGAATGTGGTAATACTTCATCGCGTAAAAGTTCCATCACTTGACAATCTACAGCTTCATCTGCTTGAATTTCTTCAACTCCTCGTTCAACGTTTAATACACTGTAATTAACAAAATATCAATACATTATTTTTAACGAGTACATCACTGATTACAAACTGAAACAATTTTAAGAATTACCTCTTTGGAAATAAGAAGTCATCCAAGGTACTAGCTAGTTCCGACCACATATTTTGAAACTGTTCCGGATATTTTCTTGCTAAAGGCAAACCAGTATGTAATACAGCAAGCAGACTGGTAACAGCTAATTTCCAAGTTGTCGGTGATGGACAAGCATATTTCATTGATAAAGGTACGTGCAAAGCTTCTATAATGTGCTTTAAAACTTGCCCATCTATGACTGCCATTTCATGCGCAGTTTTTTGATACAATGATACGACCATTGATAAAGCTTTCTCTCCGAAAGGAACGTAATTCATAGTTACCCAGTCAGTCTACATGGATAATAAATTGTAAGTAAAATACGATACAATTTGATGATCAAATAGTTAAAGTGAATAAATACGCACTGATATACCCCGAACTTGGGAAATATGTTTTGTTGGTATTTTACCATAAGTGGGTGCTTCACAAGCCAATTTTGAAAAACTCAGAAGCTGAAGAAATATTAGTACGATCATAGTTCGCAGATTATCAGGTCCATTTAATGCTTCCTGTCCAAAGTATAATAAACTTAATACTGAACAAAGAGAGGTAATGTAGATTATAAACTAAATAGCATACTTTTTGCAAAAGTTCCATGGAGTGAAGTACACCATCCTGTAAATGAGTAAGGACGACGTCTGGCATTGTAGGTAAGATGTATGGTGTCGACTCACCATGTACCGGAACTGCAACTGCATTTTTTAGCACAGTGCAAAGTTTCTGTAAATCCGGACCAGTGAATCTGTAACAAAAAAAGGAAGAATATTTTAATTGTTAATATACATGGTGTATATTGGTATTAAATTTCTGTTCCCAAAATGAGAATTGGAATAGCTGTAAAAAATAATAAACGTACTTGTTCCTGATGTGTTGAAAAACAGCTGGAAATATATGAACTAACGCCGTTAAAAATGCTTGCGATGGTACATAAGGTTCCGTTTCACCTTCCTGAGGTGGCGTTGTACTTTCCATTCCTATATTAAGCCATACACGCCATGCGACAATCCATAATGCTTCAGAATCGTTCGACTGAACTACTTCATTATTGTCACTTCCTTTTTGAAGATATAAAATTTCTTGAAATGATTTTAAAGCTGCCAATGATACCTATCAAGTTTATATATGTTATGAAAATATGTTTCACATTTAAAAAAAAAAGAATATATATTATCTGTACATATACCTCATTGTTCTTACTAAGCGCTGAATTTTCTATGAATTCTAACAAGAGAGACCATGCTCTAGGAAAATCACCTAACATTTGCAATAGTTGCCGTTTCGTATTAAATACTCTTCCAACTCCACTTAATGTCAATACCTGGAATTTAATCAATTCACAACATCTATTTTGCTATTTTTATTAATGTGATTGCATGCTTTATTACCTGTGTTTCTGCCCACTGTTTTTGGGCAGTGTTTCTGCTATGATGAATAAGTATATTTCCACTAGTATCGACTTTTTCACTGCTAGCAGAGTTAGATAAACTTCTTACTTTGTCCAATAATGGAAAAAGAACCTGCCACAGTACGGCTTGCCAAGTTGGTTGGTGCAATAAACTACCATGAGCAGATATTGTAGAAAATAAGGTTTGACTAGCTGATTTACGCACTGCAGGTCGGGAATCCACACATAAATCACCTTTAAAATATAAATAGAACTTCATTAGTCTGCTAATAATTTGAAAATCATTCCTGTGATTTTAAACACGTAATCTAATAACATATATTACCTAATCTTGCATATAGGCACATCCAAAGTTTATCAAACGGTGGCATATTTGTTGTTCCAGGGAAATCCGGAAACACAGACGATGAATCTCCTTTGAGAGAAACACAGAGCTTTTCTTGATTTTGATAAAAATAATCACTTATGTTCCACTGCAAAAATAATACGACGATATAAGTATATTGAATTTACTATTAGTCCCGGAAATAGACTTTGCTGATGTATGATAATATTATGATCTAAGATAATGAAGGTATACGATAGAAATATATTATTCATTAACGCGTAATAAACTGTATTTGCCTGATTTTCTTGATTTTAATTTTGTTCATTCTAGATATTTTGGCTTCAACTTTAATAACTTTAGGAGCTTCTACGTTCTTCTATAACATATTCACGTCTTTTAATCACGACTTTCTGCTCTGCTATGTATATTCCAAAGGTAAATCCGAAGCCTGTAATCGAAAGTTTTAACCAAAGTCACCGAATTCGCGCAATACATAAATTTCCAATCTCTTCTAACTTTGTTTTAAGAAGAAAAAATATTGAAAGTAAGAGTGAAAAGAACTTCAAACTGAGTAAACTTTGTCGTATCGAGTACTTTCTTACCATTAATCCTACAGCTGTTAAAGAAATATTTAATTCTTGCGTTTGTGAACCAAATTTAGCAGCTGTGTCGACGCAAAGTGGAAGACACCGCCAAGGCATCACTGGCAGAAAATCAGTCACTACCAATTGCAAACATTGAAAAGCTATTCTAACTAAAGCCTCTCTGTAAAATATATAAATACATACATAAAAATAAAGGAAATATTATTTAATCTAAATTACATTATTAATAATAATACATACCCGTGATGATCAGATACTGCTCCAATGATACCAAGTACCAAAGGCCAACCATGATACAATGTCTCTCCCGCCCCATGTAAAACTTGTAAAACACATTCAAGTTGTCGCTGTCTTACGTCTCCGTGACGTACTGACGACAATTCTGACAATGGTCCTAAAAGTAAAGTCTGCAACTTCTATAAAAGAAAAGGAAATTACACTTTTAACACTTAATTCATTAAAGTGCATTTTTAATTACAAAATTATAGCGATGTTTAGTAAATATACTTGATTATCACGCAAAGGCTGTGGATATTTATGCTGCAGTGCCATTTTGACAAGGTATGTAATAGCTTCGACCCCCCATTCTCTCATACGAATGTGTGGATGCTGACAAACTTCTAATAAATGATTTGTTAGCGGCCTCCAAAGAACTTCTACCCGTGGTAAATTTACCAAACCAGTTTCCAAGAGCTTAGCCACGGCAAACAAAGATGGTTCCTAATACAACAGTAGATTAAATTTGTATACAATAACTCTAATTTCTGTAAGGCAAAATATAAAAACGTCCACTTACTCTATTAGAGTAAGCTAACTCCATAGCTTCATGGCTTAGTTTGCAAAGTGCATCTATCAGGTGATGTAATGCTACATCATCTAGATGTTGACTACTTTCAAATAGTCTACTAAGCATGGTGCTGAGTACAGGTAAATCTGCCATAACCGCATTTGTAAGTACTGCATTTGGATCAGCAGCAGTTCTTCCAGCTTTTAGAGATCCTCCTGTTGAAGGTTTCAAACCAAGTATCCAGACGAGATGTTGTAACGTCGTAAGTACCAAGTGCCACGCACTACCCAATATACTTCCATGGCAATGAGCGAGCGATAGTAATGCCCGCATGCATTGTAAATTCTTTGCTGTTAACATGACTGGACCTTGATGTGCACCTAATAACACAACATGTAGTTAAGCAGAATATAATCAATTTACCGTGAAAATACTTTAAATTCCACATACATACCAACTGGTAAAGATGCAGTCGGTAATGGAGTTCCAACTGCTACTACCTGTTGCCTGTAATCTGGTTCACCGATCGTTACATTATATTGAGTGGATTCTTGTTGTCTTGCGGTCGGTATTCCTTGGGGAGCATTGTACAATACAGTCAATGCATAATGAGGAGGTAATGATGCTTTACATATCGCAGTAATGAATGCATCCCGTGGCGCTTGCAACTCCAATTGCCCACACAAAGATGCGAAAGTTTGAATTGCTTTCAGTACATTTTCTGTTGCAGATTCATCAGTGCTACAATAAAAAAAAATGTTCTACTATATTCCGCAAAAAATTCAAACCACAAAAATAATAAAATGATCGATATATTCCTTACCTTGCATCTATAAGGGGACTTAGTGCTGCTAACAAACCACACCAACTGGAATTAATAAGTTGAGTATGAAGCTTTCGTTCAGATTCACTCGGTTTATACGATTGATTTCCAGTTGTAGTTTCATTAGATCCATTTATAGCAAGAGCTATAGAACGTATTATATCTAACAAACAAGCATAAGCTATACTTATTCCATAACCAATGGGTATTTGAGGTGGTTCAACTTTATCGAGCATGTCCAAACTAAAAATAAAACAAATTATTTGTGACTTTACGTCGCAAAATTATGTTGTGAGAAATAATTATGAACATACTAGGTAGATTTAGCTTGACCACTTGTAAATGTTGCAACTACCGGTAACCATATACCACGCGAATAAAAACCAGGTTGAGGTGAAACGCCAGGTCCTATAGGCATTCCAGTGAATAATGGAGAGGTTGTACTTGGTGGTACCGTTGTGCCTGTCGCTATATCAGAAACACGCTAATATTGTTACAAGTAATATTTTATGGTTGTTAATAGAACAAACCTTACCCATATTAGTTTGATTCATCATCTGAGGATTAACAAAAAGACTATGTACATAGGCGCCTAAACTATTGACAATATCTTGAAAGATATTAGTTGCATGAGGTTTTAAATCATAACATTCACAAAAGTTTGTAAGGAGATCTGCTTGTACTGTCATTTTATGTAAAACCTCTAATGCTAAAGCTCTTTGCCAAGTTGGTTTATCAGGATCCAAGAATTTGACAATTAAAGACAAAAATATTTCACATTCAGTTACCTAAAAACATAGAAGTATTTCGACTTAATTTTATTATATACATTAATACTGGCTTATAATTTATATTTATCTGTGTTAAACCAACATGGTTGTAAAAATTTCTTGTAAATCTTTTTAAAAAATATTCTTACCAAAAGAGAATGATACTTCTGGATTAAAACTGAAACAACCCGAAGAAGCCTCATACTAATAGGAAAATAGGGTTTATCTAAAGGTGTAGCTTGTTGTAGAGATGCTGGGACAGAATTGCGGTATTTGATATTAGGTGAAAATAACTTAATCACAAGAGCACAAACTCGTTCTTTTAGCAAAAAACTAAACTCTGGGTGCTGAAAGAAATATAACAATGAAAACTCATAACTTATATTACAACTTACAAATACAACTATTACCAAATACCTTAAAAAATACAGACGAAAAATTTGTTAGGACAGATTCTAACAATTCTAATCCAAATGTACGTGTCATCTCAGTAATACCAATTAACCAATATGGTTGATCTGCATTCACCAATTGTACTAAATCCTAAAAAATTCACACTTAACAATTCAATGTTATTTAACAATTTAATGATTCATTTAAATAAATTTACTTGAAACATTAAGTATGCATCAGCAGCACATGGTCCTAAACCTTTAGGTGCCTGATTAGTAGGAATTTTCAATTCCTCTAAATTTATTTCATCAGAATCTTCAGTATCAGGACTTTGTTCATCTTCTGCAACAACACGTTCAAATACTAATGACACCAACTGTCGTACTGTAGCTCCTGCTGTATTAATGGTTGTGGAATCCTTTGTGAAATGTAAACGAAAACAGAGTACTAAATTCTGAAATTTAAACATTATTTTTCATTAATTTCAAAGTGCACTTGAAGATATTTCTAATAAAATAAAAAAAAATTTGTACCCTTGCAAGTGTTTCACCATGAACAACAGTATTGCTAGTGAGTAAGAGTGTTACAGTTTGTAAAACTTTAACTTCTTCTGTTCCTGACTCCATCAGCATCCATAATGTGTCCGTAATATAACGTGCACCTTTCTGATCAACTGCTTGTTGTGTAATTAATCTTTGCATCATATTTAAACAAAACTAAAATAAACAATACAAACATTTAAGATAAATAATACAAAACACATTTTATCATACAACAATAATTATTATTTCATATGTACCTTAATAATTTTTATATCCTTACTCTCACAGCCTTGTACTAATGGATATAAGATTTGATTAACGATATAATAAATAGGAGCACCCGAAGTATTCGAAGCTGTTCTTATTTTTGCAATTCCTTCTTCACATGACTATAACAGTAAAATTTTATGCATATTTATTATTTTAACATACATAACAACTTCATTTTTTATTGTTGGAGTTTGTTTTTAATTACCAAGCATTATTATAAAGAAGAAATTATTCAGAAAAAGTACATTTAAGGTTTCTAAACTAACCTAACTTCTTTGAAAATTATATAATAGTAAACAGTTCAGCTACAAAAAAGAATAATAATAGGAACGTACTTCTTTAATTTGTGGGTATTTCTTCTTCGTTTCGGAAGCAAGAACTTTCAAGTCAGCTTGCAATGATTCCAAAAATTTGGAACTATTTTCCAAGTTGATTCCGACAGCTACATTCGCCATCATATCCAAATTTTCTTTTATGCAGTATTATCATAAAAACTTATCTCATCGTCAATTATAACTTGTTTTTTAAAAAACGCATACTGCCATAAGAAAGTTCGTATCTAACTGATAGTAGGTGAGTTGGCACATCCCATGCCGATTATCAGAAATGACAACGGACAGGTGACAATCTATCAGGTTTTGTTCTCAAACATTTTAACTTACGTCATTTTTATAATTATTCTTGCAATAAACATTTACAGATATCAAAGATACTTTGGTTTAAGTTTGTTAAAAATCGCGTTCTTCCACGATTATCAGTTACTTGCATCTTAATTATAACACATTCATGTAAATAATAAACCGTGGCATGCAATAGCGCTACCTTGTATATCGAAATCGTGTGTTAAATATCAAACTTGAAACACTTTTTAGACTAGAGTGGTACAATGTAGTGGAACTACAGACAATAGTCCAATTGTATATTCGAGTAGATACAATCTGTTCTCCGGGAGATAGTACTAATAGATATGGATTTTGTGTCAGAATTTTTTTCGATGAACTATATATTTGTAATATAACAAATGTTCCCGTTTATATAATTATATATAAATAAATTTTTAGCATGGGAAGGTTTCTAATAGAAGTCGCTACGTGGCGTTGAACTACGGTGTCTTTATTTTCTATTGATATTACTTTCATTGCCTTCTATATCCTTAGAGTTTCGAGTCGTTTCTTGAACGCATGTTACTTCGTTGAAAAAAATTAAATTTCATTCCAAGATATTTATTGAACTGTAAGAAAAAGTGCTACGAGAATCAATTTCAAAATCTCAGAGGAACGAAGTTCCTTAGAAACTCGCGTAAAAACTACGTAATAAACCTGATCTGACAAACGTAACTAAATTACCCAGAATGACGGCTCTTACGGCAAGCGGTGATGGACGAGGTGCACATACACAGGCTTATAAAGATAAAAGCAAACCAACCGATATTCGAAGTAGTAACATTAATGCTGCGAAAGGTAAATAAGTCCTCAACGTTCGAATGATTCATTTTCACTGATTTAACTTTTTCTATTGATGATGGAAATCTTACCTTATATAGTCATGTCCGGCACATCATAACTCACTAATTTCATGCTAATTTAGGTGTATTTCGAATTTATATCGAAATGCTTATACAGCGTAATTTTTAATTAAAGAATATTTATTAACATTTCAGCTGTTAGCGATGCAGTTCGTACCAGTTTGGGTCCTAGAGGAATGGATAAAATGGTACAGTTATATTACTTATATCTATTTGCATTAGATTATTGTGCATAATAACATTTTTTGTCATATATTTAGATTCAAGCTGCTAATGGTGAAGTTACAATTACAAATGATGGTGCTACAATATTAAAAGAAATGAATGTTGTACACCCTGCAGCAAAAATGGTAATCTTCTATTATAATGTTCCAATAAATTTTATTTGCAAAATTTATCTAAGTGCATTTCAAATTTTATATTATTAATTAACATTTTGATATTTTCAGTTAGTTGAATTGTCAAAAGCTCAAGACATTGAAGCTGGAGATGGTACCACCAGCGTTGTTATAATAGCCGGCTCTCTGTTAGAAGCAGCAGAACGTTTGTTACAAAAGGGAATACATCCTACTTTAATCAGTGATGCATTTCAGAAGGCTGCAGCTGAAGCTGTGAATATATTAACGAGTATGTCTATTCCTGTTGACTTAAGAGATGAACAATCATTGGTTAGAGCTGCAGCAACTGCACTTAACTCGAAGGTATATGCTTTACATATTGCACCTATATATTTTATATACTATTTTTAAATAGTAAACTTTTTGATATACATGGTAATGAAAGGAAATAAATGATGAATTACATAAAATGTACAATTTGTCTTATTTCAGGTCGTTTTTCAACAATCAAGTCTTTTGGCTCCATTAGCTGTAAATGCAGTATTAAAAATCACTGAAGAAGGAAAGGAGAATGCTGTTGATTTGAATGTAAGAAACTATATATTACGAATTTTTATAAACTATAGTTCTTTATTGTAATTATATAATTATATTTTGCAGAATATAAAAGTAATAAAAAAATTGGGTGGCACTGTTGAAGATACTGAACTTATAGAAGGATTAATATTTACACAGAAATCTTGTAATGTTAATGGACCAAGACGTATTGAAAAAGCAAAGATAGGTTTAATTCAGTTTTGTATTTCTCCACCTAAAACGGATGTAAGTAATTTGAAACAGCATATCAGTTTTTAATATAAAATGTTTACTATGAAAATGTTTACTATTCCAGATGGATCATAATGTAGTTGTTTCTGATTATGCTGCAATGGATCGTATTTTGAAAGAAGAAAGAACATATATATTAAACATTGTGAAACAAATTAAAAAAGCTGGTTGTAATGTACTTCTAGTACAGAAATCGATTCTTCGTGATGCCGTCAGTGATCTAGCTATACACTTTTTGGATAAAATTAAAGTTATGGTGGTCAAAGACATCGAACGCGAAGATATTCCATTTGTTTGTAAAACATTAGGTTGCAGACCCATTGCATCATTGGATCATTTTGTTGCTGAAAATCTCGTTAACGCAGAACTGTGTGAAGAAGTGCAAACGGGAAATTCTAAGTTTGTCAAAGTTGGTATATTATTATTATTATATACAAATTTTGGTTTACATTTTTTTTTTAATTCATTCTTGCATTGCAGATTACTAAAATTCAAAATCCTGGACCGACAGTAACAGTTCTTGTGCGTGGCAGCAACAAATTGGTTTTGGAAGAAGCAGAACGATCGTTGCACGATGCATTGTGTGTAATTCGTTGTTTAGTAAAACAGAAAGCTATGATTGCTGGAGGAGGAGCGCCTGAGATTGAACTCGCATTAAAACTCGTACCGTATGCTCAAACATTGGGTGGTATTGATGCTTATTGTATTAAAGGATTTGCAAATGCATTTGAGGTTTGTTATTCTTTTCATGTAACATATTTTTATATTTGCAATTTCTGAAGTTTCTCAAATTGTATTTGTAAATGTTTTAGATAATTCCATCGACATTGGCAGAAAATGCAGGATTGAATCCTATTTCGACTGTAACGGAACTGCGGAACCGACACTCCAGAGGAGAACATACTACAGGAATTAATGTACGAAAAGGAACCATTACCAACATTTTGGAGGAAAATGTAATTCAACCATTATTAGTTTCTACAAGTGCAATTACACTTGCCTCAGAAACTGTTCGCAGTATATTAAAGATCGATGATATTATAAACACCAACCAGTAATTATAATGAATAGAAGTTTTGCGCTTAAATCTCAGTCAAATTTTTGCTGATCACGCGATATTAAATACAGTTCTGAGTTCAATTAGCTTTCCATATTTTTACAATTTACTAAACTAATAAAATCGAGTTATTTAACGGTTAAAACTCTTTTTATTATATTCCTAATAAAATTAACTTGCTTTTATAAAAGGCAATCTGTTTTCATTACCTTTAACAATCGTCTCCATATTATATTAAACCAATAAATTTTATTAAAAAAAAATAAGGCTCGTATGACTATAAAAAATTATTTATTTCTTTTAAAAACCATTTTTCGTGTTAAAATTCAAATAGTTTCAACGTTTTATAGTTACAGATTTACGTAAAATAATATAAAAGTTACAACGCTGGAAAATTTAAAACACGTTAAATATAAAAATTAATTTAGGTTTTATTGTACACTCTTACAGAGTACATAAAACTATATTTTTATGTGTTTTATAAAAAACGGGTACGCATTTTAGTTTTTAAATTATGTTTATAATTTTTAATAACTGAAATATAATTTTATAATCATTCTACATATAAAAGACTATATTATTTTCGTGTATGTACATTAAATATCATTGTGTCTTGTTTTTAAAAAAGTTTGATCATCATCCGGCCTTCGAAATGAATTAAAAGTCTCTAAAATATTTAATCATTTGCACTTGAGATTTACTAGTATATTAAAAACAATTAAATAGATTAAAATATTTATTTAATTTCACTATTTAAATGCAAATTCCGATTTTTTGTATATTACCTAAAATTATTTCATTTAAAGGGTGGACAAAGATCTAGTAAGATATACAAAGTCTTAAAACAATATTAATCTATATCCCTACTAATCAGTGAAAAAGATGTTTTCACAATTGGTGCTTCAAATTAAAAAAGAAAGCTATTGGTCACTAAATAAAAATTGTGATAATAGTAACGAGATGCAGTTAAGTAAGAGTGAGCCCAAACCTTTGTGCTATCTCTGGTGAATGGGAAGTTGCAACTGCGAGTAGAAGTGGTATATCTGCTGCATCAAGGTCGAGAACATTTGTTAAATTTGCAATACTAGCATCGCATACTTCTGTTGCTAGAAGTACTTCAGCCAATGCTTCACTTTTTAACCACATTTCTCTCAGTTTTGCTTCAAGTATGCCTATGCACTACAGTAAAATGAACAAAAATGCAGTGCATTTAAATCTGTTCATATGTTACAGGTATTACTAAATAATGAAAGTTAAACAATTTTTTACTTGTGAAGCTGAATGATATTTTCGCCATAAGTAGACGAAGCCTTCCAGCATGTTGGACACAAGCCTCGACATACCAACTGGTAAAGGTGCAGTGTGTGAAGGCATATTATTAGATATAATCCCAACGTGCCAAGTGTCTAAATCCGCTAAGATACAAAGTGATTCAGCAACTGGTTGATCAATGGTCGGAAAACGTGCACTTGCAACGCATTCTTCGCGTATACAATACCACCATTCTTTTTCTACTTCAATTTCGTCTTTATTCCTTTCTTGTTTAGCAACTTTCTTTTTTCTTCTCTTCTTCTTTTTTGGTAAACCTTGTAAAACTAAACCCCACGTGTAAGAAGTTTCGATATTATTTCCTCCATGCGTGCTTTCGCTTTTTATTTTATTCTGTAAAAGCGTCTTCGTAAACCCAGTATCTTGACGCGAATCAGTCTTCTTTATTTTTTTCGTCCTATAACACAAATCGTACGTTCTTAACTAATCTCACGATATCGAAAGAAATAAGTTGAATGAATTTTTAATCAATATTACATTGCATTTATGAAACTAACCGTGGCATAGGTAATTCAACAACGCTGCTAGCTTCCATTAAAGCCTCTAAACTGTTTGACCTAGACATTCCAACATTTCCATCACCGACAGTGTTACCGCAGGTACGCAACACTTCAGTTGCATTGGTTGGCGTTTCCAGAACTTGTTTGTAACTATCGTAATTTTGAGAAGGCATGAAACTTTGGCCATTGCACTTTTGACAAAATCCAAAAGATCCTGGCGGCACTCCTGGCGGTGACTGAATGCTTTTGGAAGACTCAGGGAAGTTTCTTTGAATGATTTTTCTCAACACGCCTTCTGGCAATTGTGCAGACGTGCTTGGTACCCTCGTAAACATGTAAGAACATTGACAATTATACCCAAGCCGTGGTCGTGGTAACGTTTTCAACGATTTCTCTTCATCGCCGAGCATGAAGAGAACATGCGAATTTTTCATTTCATTCATTGTGCCTGGACCAGTCTCAAACTCTGGCCTAGCAGAATATAATTTTAACGTATTGACGTACGGGTTATCGAACTCTTGCAAAGCATCTATCTTAGAATTCGTGAATATCTCACCAGTACCATCGTCCCCTACCTTTTTCTCGAAGTTCCGCAACGGAAAATCAAAACAGTATTGTGTGTCAGTCTTAGTTACGTCAGCATCCTGCGATGCAATCTCACTCACAACTATTTTAACTTTGCTCGACGTACAAGTTTTCTCGTCGATAGGGACCTTTTCGTTTCCGTTATCGTCCCAAAAAAATTCTTTCGTCATGAGCTTCGTATCTCTTTCAGATTTCAATGGTTTTAGCATGAACGAATCAAGATTCGTTTCCATCGTGGTGCTGCGTTTAAGAGAGCTAACAGAACCTTCTGCTCCTAATCTTTCAATATTGTATTGAGAGTAACAGCCCTGCATGGTGGCACTATCATTTTCCACATCATACGAACGATCTACAGGAGCTTTTTTCCTCGTAGACGAACGTGGTATACGTCGAGATGTTGAAGTTTCTCGATCATTACACGTTACTTTCGGACTAAATAAATGCGGACGTTTTATTCTTGCTTGTTCTAAAATGTTTGCAGCTTCTTGGATATCTTCTTCAATAACGCAGCAGTATTCTTTTCGTTTTTGCACGAGCCCACTACGAATGAAATACGATAAAAAAGATAGAACTGAATTAATTAGATCGACCTTTTGTGGATCTCCGGCAACAACAGTGTGCGCTATTCTAATGGGGTTACTTAATGCCCCGTACAGGTCACCTAATTGAGCCCACAATGGATTACAGGGATACCAAGTACCTAACTTTTCCATCTAAAAATAATCATATGGGTTTTTAGAACATAAACAATTTAGAGAAATTGTAAAAACAAGAAAAGCATATGACCAATTACCAATTGTCGATCTTGAACAGGCAGTGTAGTATATATCCAACCAAGATGATATGTTAAAACAGCAGTCACAACTGTACTTAAAAAACTAAGACATACAGATGTTGAATTATAATTTTCTACAATGTTATGTTATATTTATATACTTACAAGTTAGTCGATTTTGTGTCAATATCTTCGAGCAACTGACACATTTGTTGTAAACTATAATGCAATGTACTCATTTTGTGCTCTATTCTCACTGAATTAAGTAATACATCATGCCACAGTAAAGGTGTGCACGAGCTTCGGTTCGTATTAACATTTGTAAGTAAACGCAGTAATGAGATAATCAATTGAAAAGAAGATCTGTAAAGCCGTTCGGGAAGTTGCATTCCTTTATTCTGAATGTTAACGTTATTCGGCTCGATACAAAAATACCGCAAACGATCTAACATTCCTTCTAACAAAGCCATATGCTCTAAAAGGCAAGCTTCAATCTTTCTGTAACATAAAGTAAGTAACATGACGTACACCGTCGATATAAACGAGGAAAGTTATTGATAATCTGAAATTAAATCCAAACCTTTCATGACCTTCAACCAATCGGATTAACATCGTTAATCCCAGTCTGGTCTTATGACGCTTAGCAGGAGTTTCTTTATTCTCATTTCCATTTTCATTCCAATACTGCATTCCAAAAGCATCATCGGAGTCCGTTCGTGCTAAAGACGTGGAGACTGCTCGCAACCATCTGCGGCGTAAACTGGAAAGGCTACCAATTCCCGAAGATCCATTGCTCTCCAGTGATTGCGAACCTGAATTAGCATCGTCTAATAGTGACAGGGTAACTACCTAATTACATCAATAACTCTAATTTGACATAAACTTACTGCCCGTCGGTGGCGGTATGTCTATGTCCCATCCGCTACCAGTACTGGAACAAGTAGAATTTTTCCTAGGTTCAGCGTTTGATTCAGACCCTGATAAGTTGCCGGAACTTGGTCTAGACACTAGAAGTAACATTAAGAATGATTAAGAGAGTTGTTATGTGCAATCAGGGCTGACGCGATGTATGTTCGAAGTGTTCTACAGAATTTATCATAAACTTTACTAGACTCTATGCATAATGTGGACCCTAGGAGCTACTAAGTCCGCCTTTTTTAAAACATGCCAAGTTTGCATATATTCACGCCGGCCCTGTTTATACATCTTTTACCAGTCCATTATACTGAACGGTATTTTCTTGCATGTGTCTTATTTTTATCATAAAATTGTCGTTATTAAGCCGTTTCAACGCTTCTGCTTACAGAGGGTTCGCAGACTGGAATTGGAATCCAAATTCACGGAATGACCTAATCCTTCATCCGATACTCTCTCACTGGAACACAGTAATCACGCAATAATTCAGATATCGCAACGACAAATCAATCGCAACAGGGTATCAATAATGAACGAGCCAATTTACCTTTGCTTGCACGTGTTGTGTTCCGTGGCAGGGAAAACTTTCGTGCACATGATACACGGCGGTGAATTCATCGAGTGAATCTTGAAGTCAAACAAAAGAATTTTAATTTAGCTCTAACAGTTCAAAAGTTAATTCTATTTTAGACTATAGGGTGTAATTGTATTTCACCTTAAACGAAGATCCTCTGTACGTCATCGCCACGGTACCGAATACCATTTCGCTTAATAAACTTACGTCATCCTCGGCCGTCTTTTGTCGCTAAAAATTGATTACCAGCATAACTTAGTTTTTTATTGACTAAAGATTATATTGCAAATTTGTTTCCTTAGTGATGACCTGTTACCTCAAAATTGCGGGTGTTTGAATAGTTAACCGAATCGCTATTAGTCTTGAGATCAAACGAAGTGGCTTTATTTTTGCACCATCGTTTTTCCAGAGGAAGGGAATCAAATAGTAACTTCCTTCCACGCCATTCGCATTCTCGGAATAACAGGATCCGAACTTGACCCGTTCCAAGACATAAGGCGGAATTTCTGCAAATTATTGTATACACATATTTATTGTATTTAGTGACTAATAATTATTAATAATATATCATATTTTTACAATATAATTCGTCTTACAATTAATTAAGCAATGTTTTAATTTAACAAATTTCTAATATTACACTGTAATAATATATTTCTCTTATCTTACATAACTTTCTCGTCTATAGCAGGTATTAATTATAAATGTCACAATAATCTTGTGACTCTTACTAGAAACTATGATTAGATCCTGCACGAGATTGTATGTAATGCGGATAAATTTTACATTTCAAATTTTAAGTCGTTCAATAAATAATTTCTTTTGGATGCATGTTTTGACCCTGATATATCACCGCGTGACATATCTACATATGTATAAGAAAGTAAATTTGTATGCATTTGAAATAATTAACATACAAGATGTGGTAAATAAATTTATTCGCATAAAAATATCCAGAAAACTGAAAAGATTTAGAACAGATGTTGGCGTAGTCTTAACATAGAGGTCAATTTTACGGTTCGATGCATAAAGCCAAGTCACGAGTGTGTTAGTAACGACCCAAGATTATGACTCCCGCCAACGAGATATATACACTATTTTACGTATGATCGAGATTTTTGAACGACGAGTTTTCGTTCGATCTGCGCATGTTGGCTCTGGTTGGTTCTACAAAATTTGTAACCAAGAGTAATGCGCATGCACCTTTACGACGATTGCAATTTCAAACGCATATACCTAGTGATCTTTTATTTCTTTCTTTCGCTAAGAAGGAGTGTGGAGAAGAGAACTCCCGCTACTTGTCTTCAACTTTAGAGAATCAAATATATAAACTTGACATTCGCAGATTTCTAAATAGCCAAATTTTTCAATTTCGTCTACACCTCCATTTTTTTCTACAGAAGTCTACGATGCTAGTCTTTTTATATTATTTTCTATTTTCGCTATTCGCATATTATTGTCCACTATGTATATGAAGCGATAGTGTGGCAACACTGGTGGGAGATCTTTGAGCCGATTTAAAACTGCGCGAGAAAGGTTCGTTCTACCGTGACATAAAGTAGTAAAAGGAGTATAATGCAAAATAGGTTAAGATACGGTAAATGCATAAAAATCGGATATTTACAACATATTTTCTTCGTGCAATGTTTCTTAAAAAACAAATCTATCTTCTTCTAACAATAAAAAGTCTGCTTGCAAGATAATCGTTAGAAGAGCGCCGAAACATCGATAATCGATAGGTCCTATCAGCAATACATACCGATGCAATAAATAAGATTAACAAATATAGAACGATGATACTATTAAAAAACTTGAGTGAGCAAGATGAATGGAAATAAATAAGAGGGTATGCCTGAAAATAAAAGGGTAGTCTCACCTATCATCCTCTTCCGTTCCAATATTTGACGCTACGACGGTTTGAACGTTATTTTTGAAACTCTTCCTCGAAGGGAACAGCTTATCAAGCAAAGGCATCATAAACTAATGACAGTTCGTAACTACCGCATTGCTCGCTAACTTTGTTTCGTTTTCGGTCTATCATGTCACAAGGAACTGCACCATACATGTTCGCGAGTATCAGTCAACTGTAAATAAAGTCACGTGTGGAGGAGTCATATGATTGCCCGAGATTATCGTGTCTCTCGTTCGGCCAACATCGAATGGAATATTTTCTCTCTTCTTTCCTTTCTTTGTCCGCGCGATTCGTTGTTTTACTGTTCGACGAATAGAGAACCGGTTAGATGGAATGTCGATGAATTTTTTAAAAATGACAGGAAATAAAGGGAAATATATACGAGATTCGTTAGACGGAGACAGTTTATTGACCGTGCACGATGACTACTGTCCAAGTTACTAAATGCATCGCGAGAGTACGCCACGGTCAGTTTGCAACTATCGCGTAATCGTTCTTGATGCGATTTCAAATGTTGAAAACGTGCTTTTCAAAATTCAAAATGAAATATATTCAGTAATTATTAATTAAGACAATGAGCATGTAAAGTGCATATCAAAATAGTTCATTTGAGTAATATTCAAAATTTTACTAGATTTACTTTTATAATATCAATAATTCGAATAAACATCGATCTATCGATGTGGTATAACGGACAAAATGGGGAATAGCTAATAATTGCACATAAAGTCTAATTCTTTTGCTTCTTCGTCATTAGGATCCCGACGTACAGGAACATCGGTATCCACATTTCTACGCATTTTACTAGCTAATATAAGACGATGAACATATTCTGTGTGTTTAATATCTTCTGAAGTATCAAATGCCTTCTTAATGTATGTTTTATTTGATACCGGCAGGTACACTGGAAATTCAATGTTGAACGTTATGATTAACTCTCCTTTTTCTTTTGGATTTTCCGGTAGCGGTAGTCCTTCCCTGGGTACGTATTTTCGATAATTTGGCCTATTCCGTACATGATAAAGATTAAATTAATAAATCAAATACAACGACTACAATCCATGTTAAAATTTGTAGTGTATCATCGTTAAAAATTGAAAATATCTCAGCCATTTTGTCAAGAGATGTATAAAGATGAACGTCGGTTATATGTATACTGGAGAGAGGCGAAAAGAAATATGAAAAGGACCATATAAGTGGAACTGCTTCCATAGAGACATTGTAATACCCAAATTTACTGTACATATAAAACTACTCAGAATATTGACCTTGATGAAATATGTTAAAATTGCCGTAAACTGTAAGGAGTATTTCATTCAGTATATTTACAATTAATACAAGAGAGTAGAAACAAAATGATCAAAGTATGTATCAGTAGAAAGTCTGATCAATAAAATTTATTTTTAGCTACGATTGCGAATGAGGTAACGCGTTGTTTTGTCAAGTGGACGAGGAAGAAAGGAAAGGATGGACAAGGTGACTAATGTGATAGGGAGACATACGTGATGACAGACGTTATCGGTATTCGAAGGGTTCTGTCGTCGAGGGTGTTGACGGTGACCACTGTTCCGGTCAGTGCCTCTCGCAGAAAGATATCGACCGTCATGTGCAAGTCAGAGCCCTCTCTTCGGAAGGTCTCGTGAGGCCGGTCCTCCGTGATGAAGATTACATCCGCTACGCTGACGTGCTTTCGACTGAGTAAAGACATTATGCGAACAACTACTACGATTAACCCATTTCTGTCCGGTACGAGACGTACGATGCATTTTAAACGCATCTTTCGCGAAATTTGAATCGATACGGAAAGCCTGTTATGACCTTCTGCGAAAAAGGAAATAGGCTGCAATCGCATGAAATCTCTATCGAATTTCTTTCATTTCGATGCAACGTAGTGCAATTCTTATACATTTATATATATCTTCTATGCACAAATATTGTACGAACCGGACAGAAATGCTTTAAAATTAACCCTTCTTTGGATTATGGGGGCTGCAGCCGTTCTGCAACTCTAAATGACCTCGGTCCCTACATATCTTTAGATCCATAGATACTTCTATATCTCTAGACCACTACAAAGGTATATCTTCGTAATGCTTCCGATAGACTATCCGAATAAGGGTTAATGATACTTCAATATCTTTCTCTTTTAAATGTTAATTAAAAATGATGTAACAATTTACCAGGAATCTTCGTAGGTCCTTGATCACCTTCTTCCGGGAATATTATCCTTGTTCCTGTCGGTATACCTGGTTTAATAGGTATTGTTAGAATCTTCTCTTTTGTCACCGTCGTTGATTTATCATCCCCTACCAAAACTAATCGTTGTATTTTCATCTTTTTAATGCCTCCAAGAAGAACCTGCTCGTATCGACGAAACAGGCGGTTTAATCGTCGTGCAAGAATGAAGGTAGTCACGATCGGAAAATAGGGATCGATCAAATTAATTTAACTGGGTGATACCAAGTAAAAATAAGTAAGTACAAGGTTTGCTGTAACGATCCCCGATGTTATCTACGGTGATTAACACCGAGAAAGAGAAACTATAAATAAAGTAAAACGTCGATATGGTACCTCCAGTAGGGTTAGATACAAGGTTTTTATCAGAGGCTCTTCCTTGCGTTTTAAACCCCGCCCCTCGGGAAATTCGAGCACGGTCGGAGGTTGTGTTAGTACATGGAACAGATCAGCATAAGGACTCTCCGTTCCGAAGAATTCCCTAAAGGAATAGCGAAAATGGTACAGGTGTAGATAAATCGGGACTTAAATATTCTAACGGCAAGCGTTTAAGTGACTGTTAAGTTCAATCAGGTAAGAAGGTTTTAAGCTGATGTTTTAAATCGATTATTTATATCGTAAAAGCTGAAGGAAAAATATGAACTGATGCTCATAATTGTTTAAGGGAGTACCTGTACGTTCTCATTGGTTCACCATGATAAATGTACGGTTGGATAAATCCTTCGACACCAGGCACGCCATTTTTAAGGCCTTCCTCGCCGAATTGATCGTATATGGCTCGTTTAAGAGGATCCGAAAGCACATCGTATGCTTCAGCCACCAACGAGAATATGGGCCACAAACTTTCATCCTTTGCCCGTATGGGATTGTATCGTATCGCCAAACGCCGAAATCTGAAAAAACCAGTAGATTGAAAGAATCGACAATTCGCTTCAACGTTAATAGCGATCGAATGTTAACAATTGTCGAAGAAAGTTCCGAGATATCTACAATCTGGAAATTTGAAATTTGCAAGTCGCTGTAATTTAAAAGAAACTACTACTCACGCTGCTTTTATCTCCAAATCGTCGCTATTTTTTTTCAACGATAATACCCCATAATAATCTATACCGCGTATACACGAACAGTCCTCTGCACACGCCATGACTTTTGCCTTTAGAACGAAAAATCTTGCGCAATTCGGATAATTACAAAATGTACGATTTACAGGAGAAAAATTGGAAGATGCTGGTAGAATTTCATAATCATCGATCGTCTTTTATCCTTGTGATATGCGGCTAATATCATGGTTGTACGAAAGAAGCTGTCGAAAAGAAATAAAAGAAAGAACGTCGATGCATCGTTTCACGACGATTCTTCAAGTGTTTTCAACAACCAACGCTCCCCTTTCGACAACCAACTACTATTTACGATCGTGTGTTAGCATTTGCAATTATTAAACGTCTCTCGTGCCCGACATTTATTGTTGAGAACAGAAGGAACATTTAATTGATGCTTATTGGTCGATCGTTCGAAACGACAGTTTGTTATGGACGCTTCCGAAATGATTTTAAATCTCGTGCACAAAGGTAAATCATTTTCTTTGCTATTGTTGTTGCAATTTTTGCTCATTCGTAAAAATACGTATTGTTACGTAATTCATAGTATTACGATATTTGGACCTATTAAACGATGTAATCCTTAAAGAAAGTTCGATTTTTGAAATATTTTGACCATTCTCTACAATAAATATTATTTTTGTAGCCGTGATCAAGACAGAAGTTAACGAGAAAGATTCGAGCAACTGCGAGCTTCTGTCTCATCACGAAAATGACACGTCTCCGCTGGAAAACATAAAAAATTCCCATGAAAAATCCATCGAGGATTACAAAAAAGAAGAACCTAAAGAAGCAATGTTCAAGGTTTCCTTGGTGACGACCGATCAGGATTTGGTAAGTGATAAGGAGAACGTGTCAAGGAAGAAGATTCGAGTGGAGGCAAGGCAGATTTGCAGTAATCGAGAAAAAGGCGAGGACGAGAAAATCTTCGTGCTGCAGCAACTCGGTCGATCGCAGACACGTCCAGAAGGATTCCCGGCATTTCTGTGCATTGATGGCAGGATTGCTGATTCAAACGGAGTTAAACGGAAAATCCCGAGACCAGCGAACGCCTTTATGCTCTTCGCCAACGAGTGGCGCAAGAAGTTGGCTGCTGAGAATCCTCGGGAGTCCAATAAGGATATCAGCGTTAGGTTAATTTCTTTTTCCTTTTAAACTGGAATTAGCATTGCCATTAATCTTACTACATTTATCTAAAACTTTTAACTTTGAAATATATTTTCATATTCTTAAATTCGTTCATGCAGGTGTATTGCCACACATTATATCATCCTCTTATCATGTAATCATAATATGCTCGTACTAATTTTGTACGCTTTATGTACAGATTGGGTATACTTTGGAAGAACATGGCAAAGGAGGTGAAGGAAAAATACTTTGCACTGGCCCGGGAAGTGGACGCGGAGCACAAGAGGAAGTATCCCGGTATGCTCTATGCCTATAGGCTCTCTTCAAACCGATATGACCTCGTTTTCGCGTTTGTAGCGGCTCGTCGAAGTTTACCGATGCGACTGAACGTTCGTGGCGAGCGTTCGGTAGGTACACGATAGCCTGTTGTATCCTCGTAAACAGAAAAGGGGATAGCCTGATAGATATAGCCACGACACGAATTATTTCAATCGTTCTACTACTTACTATCTTTCTATCACTTATCGAATACAAATGGAAACTTTCAATGGCATTATGCACCATTCAACTTTATCATCAGCTTCTACATTCTCCTAATTGTCGTATTCATAGATACATTCTTACATTAACTCAACTATAGCATTTATTATTCAGTACCAATTGTAATGTTTGGATCTTATGAATAGTTATCAGATGTTTATGCGAATACTTTTTTAGGAAAAATAGGATGTGTTAGAGATTACAATTTATGTTCAGCTAACTTTTAAAGAAGTTACAGCGTGATACGAGGATCTGAAAGGGGTAGACAGTTAAAGGAAGTCGATGACGATGATCGATACCAAGGAGTCAAAAGATTTTGCAATGGGTCCGCGGTGGTTGTAACCCGTGAAGGACATTTAGTCGCGTGAATGCTCAGCTACGCGGGATATGTGAGGAATAATCGCACTTGTCGGTGGGTGTAGGTAGTAGGTAGTAGGTAGTAGGTAGGTAGGTAGGAGCGCGGTCGTGTATCGGGCAGGTTCCTAGAGTCGCGTCGCAATCAATACCTCCGGTCTCTACTGTTCCCTCCCGCGCGTTCCCCGTCACTCACCCGAGAATATTTCTCCGCTTGCCACCCTGTACCCTGTACCTCGACCCGCAAAACTCGTATCGCTCTGCCCGTTCCACCCGCAAATCGACGAGCTATAATCGCATTTTAACTTCCCCTTCTCCGCGATCGCTCGTCGATCCCTTCCATTGGCTAATCACAGAATTCAGGACGAACAGATAAAAAAAATGCGACAAGCATAGGGATTAATTGACGAAGCAAAGGATTAAGGGGTTACACCACTCAGTAGACCTCCAAATAATACGTAACTTTATCGGCTGTTTTTTTCTATTTTTTATGTCACAATTTTATATGTTTTATATCACAATTGTCGAACTTACCACATATTGTCTTAAACTGATCGAACTTCTGTCCGTTGATGTTCTGTTCAATTGCTAATGTTTCGAACTGGAAACGTGTAAACGTAATTGGTTCTCCATTTAATCAGGTTGCTCCGATGTATCTTGTTTTGATTAAACAAATTGAGGGACGTTAGATCGCTGTCGTACGTTGGGAATATTGCGCGTGTTCAAGTATTATAATTGTTGTAATTAATGGCAAATAATCCATGAATACCGTAGATGAACCGATACACCGAGCGCAAATAGTAATTGCATATTAGACGGATCGATCGTTCGAGCCAATATCTATTCCGCTCTTAACATAATCGCATTCGCTTTCCTATTACCATGTTTCCAGGGACGAAATTAAGGGATAACTTTATTAAGATGATTGTATCACAACAGTTAAACTCAGAAATGATGACAATATTGGTAAATTATCAGTTTTTAGTATGGAGTTCATTTTTAATATAATACCGATGCAAAGTAAAGTGCTCCAATAGTCTAAAATAAGCAAAAGACTTATATTTCTCTTTCAGTCAAATCAGTTTGTAACATTTTGTACGAGAAATAATTTGCAGGGAATGGATCAAGTTTATACAATCTGTTTGACAAAATTTTTAAGCTTCCAGAAGTGCGTATTAACAAAACGAACATAATCCTGGAACATTAACCGACAAAGTTAGGATCTGAAGTTTGAAATGGAAAGTGAGAGCAGAGATGAATAACGCTACGGAACACAGATGCTAGAGGGGAAGTGCAATTAGGAGTATCAAAGGAACAACGGTGCAATTGAAAATAATTACATCATTCAAACGTTGACCTTGTCAACCAACGATATAACAATATTCAGTAACTGAATTCACCTTTGGCGTTTGTTTCGAGTGTATCAAGGCTCCCAGCATAGACTACATGCGCAAAGTGTTCCTGAATGAAAGCGTTCCAACGTGGAATCGAATATAAAATACAACTTTGAACGAGGAACTGTTAGCAGTTATATTGAAAAAATTGGAACAAGAAATTTCCTATGAACACAAGCTGTGTCTACGATTCGTCAAGGAAGTTTGCTCAGCTGTGATATTTTTATTATCAGATAAAAAACAGATTAGAAACACCGCATACGCTTGAAAATATAGGGATAGAAGGACCAGTACTTCAAGTTTTCAAGTTGATTGAAAATAATTTTATAAATTAGATGATTTTATAAATTATATGAGAATTTGGAAATGTAAGGATTTAAAAATTTTCAGGTTTGCATATATGATCAGCGAGGATCGAAGGGTGTGTTACAGCGAGGTGAACAACAGTGCAGGAGGATTGGGAAAGAGTAAATGATGAGGCGTTCCGGGTAAACGTTTCAGCGACGGCGATATCCAGCTGGAAGCTAAAAGTTCGGAAGGGGTGCAAAGATCCGGGCTAAATTCCCCACTAAACGGTAGCCGCGCAATCGACGGCGGGTTTGGTCGGCTGGAGCAAGCCGAGTGGTCAATTAAGATCTCCGGAAAGTGTCGATATGCCCTGCGCGAGCGTTCTCGAACGCGCGGAACGGATTCGCGTGCATCTGCGCGACTGCATCGCACGCGTGACGAGGAAAAGAGGGGTGACGCACGGTCGCGCCAAGGGAAGCCGTCAAAATGTCGAGGCTGGTGCATCCAGCAGGCACGTCGAGCCGAAGATACGCGGGGGAGGAGCCTCTCCCTCTATTTCTCTGCTCTCTGTAACGATCGCCGGTCATCGATCCGCTATCGCATCAACGCGATGCTCGAGGAAACCAGCCACATCGACGCGCTTCGCGTCTGCGAACGTCACGCGGTTTCTACTCCCCGGAGTAGCCTGTTTTATACGTTGCATCACAGTTACAACCCTTTTAATTTTATACACGATTATATACTCGTCCAAGCACGTATACTCGACCAATTCTTTTAATTTATTAGGTCGTTAAGTATGAAATCTGACATGAAATCAATTCTTCTTTTTGGAGAAATATTTTTAATGGAAGTCTTTTGTCACTTCAAGACCTCTTAGGAACTGAAAAATTTTCCGGTTCAAATTTTGAGGGTGGTCAGTGGGTACTAGCATGATATGGTGAGTGATGGAAAGTTTTCAGATCCTACCCCCGTAGCTTTGCCATGGTGATTCGCACGATATGAGGTCAAGGATTGATTCGTAATAGAACCAAATCAATTTTTTGTTCTGTTGCAACAACTTGTTCATTGTAGTAGGTTATTCACTAAACACGGTGTCGACATTATTTTTGACACTATTTCATTTTCATGTGTCAACTCATAAAATTGATGTGGTACTGAAATTTGGCGCCAAATACGAGAAGATAAATGTTAGAGTTTGCCTTTCTATATTTGTCAAGTTTCATACATAACGACCTATTATAACCTTGACATGTTACACTACAGTACACGTGTACGCTTCTATGGAAACTTAACCCTTTGTAGGCTGACAGGGTGTAATATTACTTATATTAATCGTTATCTGGTTAAGTTAGCCCGATTCAATTATTCAAGTAAAGACATAACACAAATATTTTTCAAACTACGCTTAGTTGTTAGATCCTCAAGTTTCCAAATACTCAAATCTCCAAATTGTTAAATATGAAAATTGAAAAATTGTAAATCTCCGTAGATCTTTGCGACGCTAGTCAGCTGTGGCTAGCTTCTTCGTGGGCCGTCGATCATCCCATCATCGGTGTAATCAACGAGCACGCGGTTTATCAAATATAACAGCGCGTCAGGATCAGCGTCGTTTGAACAGAACCACCGTTCAATTTGAAGAGAGATCCTCCGAAGAGGATCAAGAAAAGGAAGCAACGACGAATCGATAGGCGACAAAGGGGTTCTTTTATATACTTGGCGCAGCCGAGACGGAGAGCCAGAGAACTTTCGCTTCCTCGTGGCTCGCTTCAGGGTGGGGAATCCCACCCTCTTTGCTTGAAACCCTCCCTTCGTACTCCGTCGGATTCGTCGATGACGAAACGCACGTAAATTCGCGGAGGTTCGTGCACGGTGCTGCCGCTTGGCGAAATCAGTGCGACCCAAGTGCACCGCGAGGCAGGAACGCGGGTCTCCCGTGCGCGGCCTGTCGTTCCCGCTTGCGGCACGCGCCTCTCATCCAGACGAGCATCGCTTGTCAGATAGCGAGAGACGCTCGGCGTAAATAGGTCGCTGGATGCGCGCACCAGGTGCTCGAGTAAATAGCCGACTCGCCGGAGCGGAGAGTGTTTGCCCTGTCGAGCGGATGTGACAATACCTTCGACGATTCTGGCACGATGATACTGCGAGTGAACGATTCGTGACGCGAACGAGGAATTAAATATCCCTTAAACGCATCGTACAGCAGTGTGAATTAGCACAGAAAGCAAACGATCCGAACGTATACACAGAGACTGTCGATCTCGATCGACACAGGTTACTCTGCGAAATCATGTGAACCAAGAGTCGAAAGAGATAATCGTGCATGGAAGAGGGAAAAGTTTGTCGGAGGACAGAGGCAAACAGTCGGTATCGATTGCCGAGCGTTTTCGCGATGCGTGGCGGCCGAACGGATTAGAAGAGAAAAAAAACGAGAGCGGCAGGTGTTGAAAGAGGAGAAAAAGCTTCGAGCATCGATCTTGCGCCCGGTGCAGTTACCATGACGCGGCGGCTCGTCCGACACGTCGAACCGTATCCACTTGGGGATCGTCGGCTCTCGGGAGGAGATCGACGGGCCTACAGTTAGTAGGCTGTTCCGGGTCTCGGATTAACGGAGCGGTTCACGATGACGAACACGAGGACAACGTCTGCGGGGATGACGCGGACGATGGGTCTTCCCGACGGAATGCAGGAGGCCGATCGAACGCCTCCCGATACACCCTCCTGTTACGTGGTGCTCCCGCGTAAACTTGCCTCTGTGACGTGTTCGACGATACAGTAGCGAGAGGGAACGAGGATAACCGCGAATCGAAGGGGCCAATTTGATTAATCGGGATAAAGACATAAAGTTTGTATTTGCGCGCGAACGTGACCCCGATAAATGCAACGTCGTTACTCGCGATAACGGAGCCAACTCTTAGCGAGCAAAGATGGACTGCTGTAACTACGTCGAGGCTTACACGGGAGGGGGACACTTTTATCAACAGCAACACTATTTCTGTTACGATAACGCGAATACCGAGTACGCCGGATACGAAACGCCTCCGATTTCGAACGCGATCGAAACTACCGCGCGTTACAACGGGACGATACCACCTGCCTACCCCACAGGTACATATACGAGGTACCCTCGCGTTATCCTGTCGCATATCTTCGATTCACAATGTTACTTTTTTGCGTATGCTTGCATTTGATGTCTTGGTGCAAAAATTTTTATTTTATTTTAATCCTCATGTGAACTAGGAGATTGAAGTTTTGTTATTTTAAATATTTTGCTGTCTTGTGCAGAGCAAAATGTAAAATTCACGTGAAAGTTAAACTTGCTAGTTAATTTTTGGATAAACTTGGATCATGTAATGTGTATAGTTGATACACATATGAGATGTTAACTAACAAATGTTTGTCTAGATATATCACTATATTTTTGTTGAAAGGAAAAGATATCTAGATACTCTTCTCTTAATAGATACACGTTTGGGATTTTGTGTCAATTAACGAGAGAGGTAGATGAATCGGAAATTGGTGGCTGTTATCTCTCTTTGCTCCGCTTGCTTCTTAAATGCATCGAAGATAAGAGTATGAGATCGTGAAATGGGTTGTGAAAATTTCGATTAAGAAATACGGGCAATTATCGAGAATTGGTGAGGATAATTTCAAAGTGTGTCGATTATACGGGGATCGCTATTGATATGTTTCTTATAAGGTGCTTCTATTATATACTATTTTATTTTTAATGTACCAATTAGTTCTATAAATAATTAAAATTCACAGTTATTTTTGCAACAACGTCTCGATCGAACTTGTCACAACTACGATGTTATCCTATCACAGTTGAACCACTTACCTCGTAGTGTGCGATAAGTGGTACAAATCAAATTTGTCACTTATTTTTCATGCGATACGAGCATCATAATTCTGTTGCGTGTTGTTCCATATTTCATGTAATATGTCACCATTTTTAAACATGATTTGTTATCGGTATTTAGAAGCTACACTTTTGCAATTTCTTTGCACTGTTATATATCAGTTAGAAAATCGTGATAGCTACGGTGGTCATTTTGATCCGCGTGATAATCAATAACGACACTTAAACATTTTGAAAGTGTCATAGTTAAAGGAACATTTAGTCGATAATATCTCGGTATATATCAGTTCTACGACAAAAATAGTTATTTCGTGATTTATAGCTTAGAAAATTCTCTACAAAAAGGATTCTATGAGTTATTTTCGTGGGAGTAATCATTTTCATGTATGATGGCCTTTTGCGACCTTGTCAGAGGGATCAAGGTTGAAAACTTGTGAGCCATCATGCACGAAAACAGTCACTTCCACGAAAAAATTTATAAATCATTTTTTATAAAGAATTTCCTAAGCTACAAATTCGATAATAATAATTTTTCTCGTAGAACCGATAAATAACAAGATATTCACGAAGAGATCTCTGTAAGATCGTCAAAAGTTGCACGTCGCTTAAGACTTTGAAATATGTTTTAAAACTAATCCACATAAAAGTTTGCTAGGTATACCGCAAATTTGTCGGTCGAATAAAACGTTTACCTGTTCCGCAGATTACGTGTACAACCCGAAAGAGGCGAGGCTGCGGAAGGCGATGCGCGAACAGAGTCGCGAGCTGTCCAGACGATCGATCTTGCAGAGTGCGATCGCCAGAGCCGGTGTAATCTCTGGTCCAGTCACCTCTGCTGGTTTCCTGGATCACCAGCACCGTTTCGGATGCGTGTCCACGGCCGGTTTGCCGATTAATTCGACGGTGGAGTCCGATCGAGTACCGGAGCCGTGGTTCCAGTCGAACTCACGACCGAAACCCATCCACTCGCCGCGAATGAACGATTGGTATGGCAATGTTGGCGATCCGATCGAAAGACTGCAAGTTATGGGCACCATGCACCACCGTGGACCCGACAAATGCAAAGACGTGATGAGAAATCAAGCTGTGGCTAGCGCCTCGGCCGCGGAATGCGGTGCCGCGTTCTCCAACAACGCGTATGCCGTTGATTTCAGCGACGTTAACCGGGAACGAGGGATACGTCGCCAGGAAAATATTCCGGACTACGCTGAATTCACCGACGGACAGAAATGGCACCCTTATCAGGTGGGTGCTCTGAAGAAGAGTCTAATTGTGATGAGCAATTGGAGGGGGCAAGAAATTAAAAAAAATTTAGCACTTGTAAATCCTCAAACTTTCAAATATTCAAATCTTCCTTTATAAATCTCCAGATCTTCTCAAATTAGAAATTTCCACGAGTCCTCAACAATTGAACTACATTATCTAATACCATTACAGAACGGTGGAGGTGGCCATCAGCATCACAGAACACCTCACCCCTCCCAAATGGGTGGTATCATTCATCCGAACGTGCAGAACTTAAGTTCCCACGAACACGGACCGTGGAATCAGTTCTGTCACGGTGTTATACCGCGTAAGTATTTTAATCGAATATCATAGTTTAAATAAAGATACCACGAATTAATAGCGACGATTATAATTTTACAGATGGCCCGCCTATGCCTAGAAACATTGGAGTCCGTGGACCACGGCACACCGTGTTGCTACGAGACCGCCTACCTGCTAGACACTGCGAATTTCCTGAGGAAACGTCACGGTTAACTTATAATACCAATAAACTTAACGTAGAGAGCATACGAGCATCTTACTCTCCTCCTGAGCACCAGGTCTCTTATTATTTCATCTTACTATGTTCGGTATAATTTGTTAACCGTGTTTCTTAATAAATTCTGATGTATTCTTGTCTGTCAGATGCCAAGATTGCTCGAATCGTCGGTTGATTCTGTTATGGACTCCTCGTCCACATCGAGAATCCGTCGCGAGGATGAAGGACCTAGGTGGGAGCAAAACCCCATCAACAATGGAATGTCCATGGACAACCTTGCACCCGCTGCGGTAAGACATTTTGCTATGTTAATCCAAAGGAAATAAGAATCCCTAAATTTCCAAATTCTCATATTTTATGGACATCTAAACTCTGTTACGCCATCAGGAATCCAGCACATCCCGTGAAAAGGAGCGCGAGTCCCGAAGATCCGCCGAGCGTTTCGAGCCGAAGAAGAAGACTGTAAGCAAGCAACCGTTACCTGGTTTCCATCAGGCGTTCGGCTCGACGGAAATCGGAAGGTTTTCCCGTTCAGAGTTCTTCGTGAACATGGTGGGCGAGAGTGGCGGCAACGTGGAGGTAGCTGACACGGAAAATAGCAACGTAAGTACAGATCGTATGTCAGAGGTAAACGGAGCTGCAGCCACCGTCGCGTCGCGTGATACGGCTGCGATTACCACGACCGCAACGACGACAGTGAGAACTTTCGACGCCGAAGACAGCGAAGACACCAGCTTGGACGGCTCTAGCAACGAGCTCGTCGCGACGACTTCGATCGGCATGTACTGCGGACAACCGAGCACCCCTCGTTGGCACAGTCCTCACGTAGGCGCCATAGGTAGCGAAATTTAAACGGATCGTTAATCCTTCCGTGGACTAAAGCGTTTCAGACTTTGGAGCATTTACTTCTGCCGTAAGTCATAAATGGCGTCTCGTCGGTTTAATCTTCTTATCCAACTGCCAACTTCTCAGCTCCCAGCAGTGCATTCTTGTGCGGGCCTGACCTACCGTATGAGGTCCTTGTCACTTCTGTCTTTCCTAATTTCATATACTTTTGCGTTTATGAAATGTTCCGAGTGTGAACGAGTGTGAGGAATGTGTTTTAAAGAACTGTTGCGTTTGAAGGCGTTAAGTGGCACTGTGTGTAACGTCGGGCAGAAAGAAAATGAATCGTTTTCAGCCTTCTTCTCTTTTACGCATCGTACACAGAGAGGAAGACTGACAGTGAAACATATTCCCTCTCTTTCCAACGACTGCTTCAAATTCTCAACATTGTATGCTTACTTTAGAAGTATGTGCTCGAAGTTACAGACTGTTAAGATATTAATTTGGGAAGGTTGTTAAGCGGTGTCCGGTGCATCTCAAGGCTGTAATACAGGTAACTTCGCCAAGGGTCAAAAGACATACTGATAGTAGTATCTTGTGTCAACTTGTATTTCAGCCTTGAGACACAGTTTTAAACCGTGAGACTGTTTACAACCTTCGCTACCAGTTATTGTAATTTGAAGACACTTATGTAGCATCAATTTTTATTATCGAAGACTGTTATAGGGTTTTGATTTTGTAGAAATGAATAGCCGGCGAAAGGGATTAATGATGCGATATGGACGCAGATTTCGTCCACTTGTCTTTAGGATTAAATTATTCCCTCCGATTTGGAATGGTCCGATAAGGTTTTGTACTTGACGAGAGCGTCGTTGCCAACGTTGAATCTCTGAGTAGTCATAGTTAATGAATTTCCGTTTAAATTTATTTGCTGGCCGAGGTGACTCTCTCCAATCTTTGTACAAAAATTATTTCACGGACTTTGAACGATCGGAGGTTGCGAATGGCGTACGAAACGTCGAGATTGTGCCTTCAACACGACCGTGGAGATATCAAAGGTCTTCGAAATGTCTGGTCGAATCAAAAAAAAAAATAAAAAGAAATCAAAACAGCACGATATTCGCGGGTCTCGTACGTCAAACGTCAGGTCGAGCAATCCACATGAGTTATATGCGAACATTCTTGACAAAATGTTTAAAGTAATTTAAAAAAGAATAATTGTGTAAATATTTACAAATGAACAAACGGTAAAAATTTATCGTTAGGGGAGATAGAGTTAAGATGGCCACACTAACAAAATAATGGAAAATAAATGTAAGTTATTCTTACATAAAAAACTACTTTATCATGTCAAATTGTATGCATAAATGACGTACAGAAGCAAATCGGTCTGCGTTACCAACAGAAACAAAAATAATGCTAACCATCTTAGCTCTCCCAATGCTCATCCGTCGGTATATTTTCTGTCGTGCAGAATATATTCAATAGTCTGTGGGTTGCTCGTACTTGGTCGAAAATATAATCAAAATGTGTCGATAATCGTATTTAATCGGCACCTTCCAACAAGTTGTTAAATATCGTCGATGATACACGAAGCTGGTGTACCGACGATGAATTATATGAATATATTAAATATATATTTAAAGAAGTATATATATACATACATATATATATATATATATTGTACTTATATGTATAATGGAGGAACGAAAACGCGCGACGAAGAGGTACATAAGTTATTTAGTAGATTATTTAGGCGACACGTATTGCCGCGCGGAGAAACGTATAAATAAAAGTGGACATAACAAATTGCGAACGTAGAAAGTCGAGAAACCTGAGAACACTTTTGCTCTTACGATATGTTTGTTGAAGGGTTGATGCATGGACTTTTTATTTTGCATTCAGAACTCGTTTACCTTTGAAACGTGCAAAATCTTTCGAAAATATCATATACATTCGGATCTATAAATTTAAGACGGTAGACAAGTAAGCTTCGTAGCACGAGTGGATTTTCGAAGGAGATATAACGAATTGTGACACGTGGCGGTTCATCAAAGTAGTATTTCGATCTTTTATATATCCATTTTAACGTACGTTTAATAATCTATTTACAGAAACTTTGGGACCTTTTAAAATAGTGACAAATGTTTTTTAGAATTGCCGGATTAATGTGCTGACGGTAGCATATTAATAATTTAAGGGATTCGATAAATTCTGTTTCGAAATTCGTAGCGTTAGTCAATTTCATTCGAGTTACTCGTGATAAAGGTTCTTCGAGTTTATATAAACACCAAATTTTAATCAGTGAGAGTGTTACGAATATTAAGAGTTTTCACTCTTTTTTCTATCACATTCCGTTTGATCGAGTTCTGAATCCCGTGCAGGCACCAGTGACTTTTATCGAGCGGTACATCGACTTGACATAATTCGTGCCAGCTACCCTGTACCTATTATGGGACCAAATTATAAAAGAAAAGCTTTTATTTCGCGTTCACCGTCGCGCTTACGTCCCACGTATTATCGGGTTTGAAAAGAACTTACAGTAACTGTTTGCTAAATACTCGCGGCAGGGGCTGTAATACCGTTGTATCGCATTACGATTCTACGCGATGTAATTCCACGTGTTGTATATTGTCTGCGCATTCCAATGTTACATGTAATTCTGTGCAATGTAATTTCACGCGTCGTCGTTGCAATTCCACGCTCCGAAATTCTACGAGTCATAACTTCACGCATTACCGACTCAAATATTCTGCGTTCGTGGCAATATAACGGGAGTCTAGCGTCCAGACATTTAGCGACAGCGTTGATTTAGCGAACGGTTATTGTATCCTCGCACTGTCCGCTCGTTTGTTCGAAACAAGAATTTATGTTAGAAATCTTTCGTCTAACATAACGAATTCATAATTTAAACGATGACTTTACAAGGTCTACGATTCTTTTGTATAGTTTTCGCTCCTAATTGTCATTCTTCTAATTGACAGTATTCACGGGGAATATTTCCTGTTTCAATATGAAAAAGAACGAGTACCGTTTGATCGAGCGGACGGTCAACTTGATCGTTGAAGATCGTTCAAGTAGATAGTCCAGGAAGAGTAGAATTTCCCTGCGGAATAATTGTCAGCAAACTGTATCTTTGTACAGATCTTTTCACAAGAGTCATAAGAACGTTCACAGTATTTGTGAAATATTATTTAAAGCAACTAAAGATACATAGAAAGGTACTTGTTGAGAATTATTACGCAGATTGGCCATATTTTTGACTAACTTCTCTGGACTAAGAGGAAACTGAAGTTTACAACGGATATATTAGGAACAGTTCGAGCTTTTTTTTCTCTTGGATGAACGAACGTCCGGGAAGTATGAAATGATGTAAATGCTGTGATTTGTTTTAACATTAAACGATGTAGTTATAGTATTTAACAGGCGTGAAAACGTCGAATATCGTCGCGACGTCACGAAAGACGAGTTGTGATAGGAACTGCATTAGAACGATTCGTTGCTTTAACTTTTGGATTATTGATAAGAGCACAAATACACCTTGTCGTGGTCCATCTTTTATATCAGAGTTGAGTGTCAGAACGATTCGAAAGCAGAAAGAAATTCTATTAGTATTGAAATTAATTTCGTAACACAAGAGGTTTGTTGTAATTAAAACTAAGTTGTATTTGTACGCGTTTTGTGAAATGGACCAAAACGGAAGTAAATGTTTCCTCGATGATCCAAAACTGAAAGCAACAAAAATTCCGTTGAATTGTAACCAAGCCAGTTTCGTCTCGTAAAACTCGAATCCTATAAGGAGATTTTTAGCGATGCGTTAATTACTTGAAATTTTAATAATTTTGTTACTTTATCGATCTGTCTCGTTGGCGATGCGGATTGTAACATAGAAATTAACCATGTCTCTAACGATTAAGCGTAAAGAAAATGCCGTAATCTACGTTTTATTATCGGCGACGTGTAGAGCTATAGTTGTAAAAGTGTGAATCAGAAACAAGAACAGAGGTAAAAGGTACAGTGTCGTACAACGGCGAAACTTATAACGTATTGATAACACGTAATCGTCTTTCTGTCTAATTATTAGCAATCTATTCACTCTAATCGTTAGTAAACGCGTTAAGGAAGCGAATGTGTATAGTAAACGAGAAACGATTACGAACCATTGTACATCTTTTAATCCTGCAAGTGCCAACGTTGGTGAGAAAAAAGTCCTTAACAAAGGCTCGTGTTATTGTATCGAATTCCATCAAATCTCTATTTCGCGACAGCTTTAACTCTATTAATTTTCGGCGGATTCTCAATGTATTTACATCCTGTAAAATGTACAGTAGCGTAGTAGAGTAGCTGTAAGTAAAATGGCGGCGTTGAAGGACCCTTGTTTGACGTTGGAGAGATTTGGGGATTTAAAAGAGTCGGAAATTTGAAACATTTGGAAATTGAAAATTTAAAGATGTCAAAGTATTATAATTAGAGAATTTGTAAACAAGTGTACATTTACATCCAAATTGTTTAATTGTTAAATTAGGCAAGAAAAGAACACTGTTCTTTCAGTAGAAAATTGATAGAGTTAACGCAGGCAGAATTTAAAGATCATGTTTTCATTCTTACGTCGTGTACATTAAATATTGATACAGTAGAACTTCTACGGTAGAGTGACGACCAAAATTAATTATAATACAATAGCGAATATTATTTTGATTTCGTTCATCCTAGAAATGAAGTTAAAAATTCTTATCGTTTAACACACGGGGGTTCTACTGTATTGTTGAGCTTAAATTCACGTTTAAAATCCTCAGACGATCAATATACATTGAGTATTTATTATCTTAAGTATTTATTAACAATGAGAAGAAAGCTTCCTATCGTCAATCATTTGTCAATAATTATCGTAGATTAATCATTCAATGATGTCACTATATGTTGATCGTTCGAGGCCAATTCGAATTATCAGTTTGATGGAGCGAAAGCATTCACACTCGACGAGAAGAAAAAGAAAAGCCCAAAAAAAATAAAAAAAATGAAAATGTTTAAACGAAAATAAACCGATGTCTATACAAAGACAGAGAGAAAACGAAGGAGATAAAATCGAAGTTTCGTCTTATTTTCTTCAGTTACACCCGAAGACCTACCTCTCCACACCAGTTATTTTTCCCTTCTCACCGAGATCCTGCGGAATCCTTGGAGCCTCGACTGCCATTCACAGGATCGCGGAAAACGGTGAGATTCTCTCAAGAATCATCCCTGATGATTGCTGCTGGTTCGCTGCTCGATCCAGGTGCGGAGTATCCAGGATTTCGGATAATGTTGTGGTAAGGAATTCTTCTGCCTCTTCGACATCTTACCGACCCTGAAATTTCAATTATTTTCATGAAAATTGTGATAATAAAAGTTTAACTTTGAATTTCGAGAATAATTTTTACGCGTTAAACTGTCTAGCGTCGCATAATTATACGTTGATTAACCACGTGTTGTAATTTCACGCACTGAAATTCCACATATTTCATTGTCAAACGTTAAATCGCCACGTGCTATATCATGCATTGCAACCTAACCGCAACTTATACCGCCATTATTACATCAATTCCTAGAATTTCAGTTGATGGCAATATAATTGTATCAAGCTTATTACCTAACACATTCCATAAACTGTACTAAAAATTTGTAGAATTGCACGACATATTTGGACTACTCCCGTCACTCAGGAGAAAAAGAATGGTTCTACCAGAAGAACGTGCTGAACCATCCGTCGGAAGTGCTGCGTCCAAGAGATAATTACGAGTCCTCAAGCGAACAAAACGATGGAAAGTACATAGTGATCGGTACATCAAGCAATAGTAATCGAAATATTACTGGCAGTTTGTATAACGATGAGCTTGATGGAGAGCCTTGCAAACAACCAGCTGTAAAAGTTGAACAAGACGATTCGTCGAAATCACCGAAGCAGGACGGAGATATCTGATTAATATTACGAAAAAATTGCCTTTAAACATATTCTAAGCAACCTTATCAAATGTAGAAATTAGTAGAGATGAAAGTATTGCTCAAGATACGTTTAAACGATCATAAGATAGTAGATAAGTTATTCGAATAATTAATTTCTTAATACATTTATGTAGTCCTTCGATGGATATTGTAACATTATTTTCTATATGTTTTGCTGTATTTTGCAAGATATATGTTAACTATAACATGTACATGCTTTCAGTTCAGTTAAAAAATACACAATTTGTACGTTCTAATGGTCTATGCAGATTCATGATCTTTTAAAAATTAACTCCTATAGAAGCGACTAAAAATTGTTTCTCAAAAAATGTAAGGTCGAAGAAAAGAATGTTCCGTAGTTGATGAGCTAACATTTGAAGATACAAGGTGAACGATGTCGAAGCTGACCGACCGTCAATAAATGGAATTAATCGCTTCCGTTTCTGTGTAAGGATCCAACCGGTAGAATGCAATTTGTAAATAAAGGAACAAAGGTAGGTACGGCGATGGTAGTTTATCGCAGCGATTGTAATTGTGGATGTTTATTGTAGACGAACGAGTAGAAGGCGGCATTCTTCAAACGCGATAAAGGAACATCATCGTGGACCTCCCAATCCGTCAGGTGAGCTACCTAACCGGCAGGTAGTGACGAGAATCCGTATCGTAAACGAGTCGTGCAACCGGTGAGTGAGTCGTTGCATCGGTTTTTCGAGGTAAAGGTCCTCTTTTTATTGCCCTCGCCACCGTTGATGCATCCGGGTCGTAGAATCGCAACAGCACCATGCAACTTATCGGTGACTACTTTTTCTTTTAATTAGCCGGCACCCATAAATCCATAAAAGTAGTATAAATAGAAATTGGTAATATCTAACCGCGTCATGTATGATATTTCAGGAAACGTTGAAACCTTGTGCTTAAGAAGAAACATGGATATTTGTGGAACAGCAAGACCAGGAAGTTTTCAAGTTAACAAACATAGTACAATAGGATTCAAACTATTTAGATTAGTTACAAATTTGATATGGAGAACCATAGCGAACGTCGTCAGTTATTTGAACGAGACTACTTCCACGCGTAATATATGTAGATAATTTGCTTGCTGTGAAACGGTCCCTAGGTTCCGCTAATAATCGAACTGCACAGAGAGCTGTTGAACAAATTACGAATCGCCGTCGACGTTTTACGGGTTCGTTTAACAACGATCACAGTCCGTTACACGTTCGTAGCTGCGCATCGGCGATATCGCGACTTTTCCCTTCACAAAATTACTAGCACAAATATCTGTCAGGGCTGAATGGTTACTTTACCGGCCAAAAGCGCGCGCGATGGCAAACAAGAAACGGTCCTGGTCAAATATCTACTCACGATACATCGGCCAGTCGGACGTAACTTGCTGTTGATTTTTGTCATTTGACTCGAAATGGTCAGTCTGTCTGTCTGGTTGTCTGTTCGTCGAACGGTTAACTGTTTCATCTGCAACGATAGTTCTCTGACGTTCAACTTTGAGTTAGAGTAACCTTGGGAATGCTGAGTGTAGGGGGTAGGCTGCAAAAATTATATCAGCGACAAACAAGCGTTAAATGATAAACAGAATTAGAGTTATAAGCAAAAATAATTTGAGGATCCACAACTTTGCTAGCGATTGAACTTGTATTTCAAAAGAATCGATGGAAAAATATTTTCAAGCATCGAGATGTAGTCATGATAGCACAGGATCCTCCCATTATTTGAGCAGTACGAAAAACAGAATCATTGTAAATTTACCAGTTCGTACAGCTGGTACCTCCGTGTGTGTCTCCGGAAGACTCCAAATTTTCCAAATCACACAACATCAGACACTCGCGATCGGTAAACAAATCCGAGTCTGGTGCATCGTGCACGAGGAACATCCGTCACCCAACGCAAACTCCCGTCCGTCGACGATCTTTATTTTTGATCGAATCGGCGTGCAACCGGTAGTTCCTACTGGTCGCGCTTCCGTCGAAAAAACCGCGAACTGCCGTTCGAACGACGACAATCCATGGCCCGGCGAGCAAACAAACGTCAAAGGCCGCGACGAAGAAAGAGAAGAAATAGAAAAAAGTGTGAACGTGGAGCCGTAAGCTCGAGGAGATACCAAGCGAAGACGATCGACGACTGTCGCGTGGGCGGACTGACGGACCTCGTGCTTTCCAGAGGATCGACCAACCGACGTGGAATCGTAAAATGGTAGCGTGCATGGATTGGCCAGTGAAGCAGCGAAAAGGCGGCGACCGATGTCCTCTGTCGAGGAAAAAACCGTCCGACCGCCAGTGGAGTCGGTTTGGACGAGTGCAGAGGCTCGTGGCCAATCGTATAGGTCCGTTTCGAGGCCTCCTGGCCGCCATCTTGCCCCCGGAGTTTCCTAATTTACAGTTTAATTAGCGTCCAAGGAACAGGAGAACCGTGCACGGGCATCGATTGGACGGTTCACCGAAGGTACCATCGTCGAACAGAGGAGAAGAAACGTCGTCGAACAGAGACGACGATATGTCAGCAGTCAGTCTTCGGTCTCGTCTTCGCCGACTAGTGTGAAATATCGCGCCCAAGTGTTACGAGCACGACCACGCGGCTACGGAATCGGATAGTCCTCGCGAACGGATAATACTCCCCGTCCCTTTTCACTTTTCTCGACATCCTTGAGAATCGGTAATTCTTCATCGAACTGTATCAAGCGGAAGTTCTTTTTTCTCGGGTAAGTGCAAAAGTTCCGACGGTTTCACCCGATAAACACCCAAGGCGCAACAACCGCTTTTAGTATCTCTTATTTATTCCTTATGCATAGGTACACTAGTGGACAGAATTGTAAGACACCTTGAAAATTACCGGGATAAGGTGGTTGTATCGCGATAGTCGGATTCGAAAGTTAGGACATTGGTCAGTTTGACAAATGAGGTAATCGTGGTGAACAATTTTTTAACTTTAATATAAATGTTAAATGCTATTTTAAATGCAATCCTTTTCAAATAATACTAATAATTAGTTATTAATATCCAAAGTTTGAAGAAGTTTCATAAAGGGTGTTTGTGATACAACTACCTTAATATCATACTTATTAAGACCGTCACATAGAAGTACAAATTATTTATAAAATATATAAATTCAGACATAAACCTTCCTTGGACAAAATTATAATGTACTATCATTTAAAATAGCGGAATATTGCAACATGACAAAATAATTAAGTAGTGAAACAGTAAAGTGTTAGAAATGTAAATCTAAAACAACAACCCTAATGTGTTCCTCTCCTAGGATTCTGAATCGTCGAGACAGAAGATCTAGTGCAACATCTTCCGAGTCACGAAACTCGGAAGGAAGAACCGAGAAGGTTGAAGAGGAAGGAAAATGCAGCCGGCACCAGCCACTCCTGGTTCTCCAGCACGATCGTCCTGTTGCGAACGAGAACGCGAGAGGGAAGCGCACGAAGAACGCGAAAGGGATCGAAATAACAGAATCGGTAGACCAAATCGTGGAACACCCGAAGAAGATCGCGAAGAACAGAACGAAGACAGGATGGTGGTTTCTGGACAGAATCTGGCTGGCATGACGGTCAGCGGAAATCAAGGATTACCTCTTTCGTTGTCGCTCGAGGATAGGGATCTTTGGACCAAGTTCCAGTGCCTCACCAATGAAATGATTGTTACTAAAAACGGAAGGTGAGAGTGTTGAAAATTTCGACTTTTCGACATTTGGAAATGTGGGGACTTAGAAATTTGCACGTTTGGACACTTGGAAATTTGAGTGTTTGGAGTACAAACATTGTACTGTAATTAGCGATCACGTTTTAAGATTAGGTAAATTTTTTCGTGAAATGGCTACGGAAAGATTTCTATTTATGTGGAATATTCATCGGGATGAATCATCTAAATTCTCGTAACGTTTTGTAACAATTCTTTTTTTCCATTCTGCACGTTCAATTTTTCTACTCCTCTGTGCGGTGTATATGAACTATTATTTTTACCTTCTACCTTGTTCGCACCCACGCTCTAATTAATACATTTTTACGCGCGACGGAGAGCCATCTTTACTTGGGATCTTTCTACGAGATGATTCTTCGACGCTTCTTGAACGCTAAACCCGTGTTGCTATTTTAAACGTGCAAATAACACGCGTTCATCATTGATACTTAGTGGATTAATTACTTCAGTTGATAATTGCTCAATGACTGTTTAACCATTGCATCATTCTTTGACATTCATAGCAAGACAGAACAACAATAATTATGTCTCATAAGCAACTGGTACTTGATCTATGAATTTAGTAACAAATTATTGATTGGTAATTTCACCAAATAAATTATAAAAGTTTTTAAATATATTACATATAAAAAATGCCGACAACGTTAAATTATTACTGTTCAAGATTGTAATAAATAATTTCGTTGTATTATTTAACAGCAACGCTACTGTTATCAGTCGTAAAATAACCACGAATGTGATATACGCAACTTGTCATATAAGCAATCAAAATCGAATGGTTGAGTTATTAGTGACAACATAACGTTTGTCGTAAACTGACAGAATATGAAAGGAAAAAGAGTGAAAAAGTAAAAAAACGGACAAGGTTGTCGCGAGCCGGCGCGGCGGATCAAAAGATATTCGTTAGATTGTATCCTGACCGACTACTTTTTACGATTGGTATATTATTAAAAAGGATTACAGTTTGTCGACCGCGTTCTTCATGAGCAGGCAAACTGTCCGCAGGTTACAGCTCAACCGGAGAATGTTTTACGCAGGATTTCGTGAGCATCGTAAAATTTTATTACCGCCGGCTCGATTCTTTCTGCTGTTCGCCGCCTTCGGTGTTACTTTCATTAGTGTTTATACAATTTCCGTTCCTTCTGGGCCGCGAGTTTCGTTATCATTCTACAGAATTATCATCTGGTAGCTGGTTCCATCAAATGTTCAATTTAGATCGAGATAACGCGACACGTTCTCGCGGAAACAAAGTTATTCATTCTCCTTTTGTCTTACTTTTTATTTCCAGACGAATGTTCCCGGTTGTTAAAGTTGTTGCACGAGGACTGGAACCGAAAGCCATGTACACTCTTCTGCTGGAATTCGTTCAGGTGGATCCGCACAGGTAATCCACAGTTATGTCTTACTTGTGCCAATGTGATGGACGGTGGATGTCGTAAAATGTTATCTCATCTTTTTCCTGGAGCAACGGTACTGATTAAGCGATTCTAAACAGATTAGAACATTATTTTGCATACAATGTCGAACGGAATTTATGTAACAGTCATGACCTCGGACGATCAATATATGATCCATTTATTTATCAAAGTGATCAAGTGCACAAAACAAATGATCTTTGAATGACTTACATATTGAATTTTTTTTTAAAAATGCATACAGTTACCATTGAAAGATTTCTGATGATTGACAGATGGAAATATGTGAACGGAGAATGGGTGCCAGGCGGAAAAGCAGAAGTGGCTCCTCCGAACCCGATTTACATTCACCCCGAGAGTCCGAATTTTGGATCTCATTGGATGAAGGAGGCTGTGTCGTTCGCGAAAGTGAAGCTGACGAACAAATCGAACGGGAACGGGCAGATAATGTTGAATTCGTTGCACAAATACGAGCCCCGTGTTCATCTAGTTCGAGTAGACGCTGTGGAACAAAGAACGGTATAAATATCCTGTTACCATTGTGCGAAAAGAAAGATGGAGATATTTTGATTTATAAATCTGTGCTCCAGGTGCTCACTTACCGTTACCCCGAAACACAATTCATAGCAGTAACGGCCTACCAGAACGAAGAAGTGACGAACCTGAAGATAAAATACAATCCCTTCGCAAAAGCGTTCCTCGATGCTAAAGAGAGACCTGCTGATCCACAAACTTATCCACAATGTTAGTCAATTTTTCTTTCGTTTGGTACATTATTTTAAGAGAGATGTTTAATGAAATGATGAATTTACAGACACCGGGGCTTGGTTTTTGCCACAACCTACCATGGGATACGAATACAACACCGCCATCGCGGCTGCCCAAAACCAGGCATCAGTGACGGTCAATAATCATCTCTCTAATCCCTGCACCGTTTCCACGGCTGGCCACAGGAATACCTGTAGGTCGACGCCGTATACCCTCAGACACAAGTACATCCAAGATGGTGAGTTCTTAAATCTGTTATTCATTTTGTATTATAGTGTTGTTCTACAACTTTTAATCTGTCAATAGAAGAAAATTACCTTTTATAAAACAGACGTTTTGCCTGACACTGTTTCACAGCATACGTAGCAACGCCAGGTTGGTCGCCACGAAGTCCAGAGTCCTTGCAAAACTTGAATCCAGCCTGTTTACCAGCTTCGCAAGAATGGCCCACTTCTCCATCGCCATCGCCAACCTCATCGTCGCACTCGGTGTTCAGCAGGGGCGTCGTTGGTACCGCGTCACCCACCACCGCTACAGGGTGCACCTTATACGTACCCTCCAATCTGTCTTCGGTTCCTCAAGAGCACAGCCATTGCACTGATACCTCCGCTTGGATCCATCCGACCGCTCTCTCGGAACAGCAACAGCAGCAGCAACAATCCTATTTGAATCTGAATCTACACCTGCATCATCAGATGTCGTCGTACGCGTCGATTCCACATACGGGATTGCACCATTCGTTGCATCCTAATGGTACGGATGCAGTCCCTCCGGTCGACGAATACGTCGTCCACGAGTATCACGCCTCGCCTGTTCAATCGACGACACCTGACCGTCATCCTCAACATCATCACTCTCAGATGTTGCACCTGCAACCGATACAACAGACCGGGACAGTGTCTCCCGTTAGTGTCGAATACGACGCTCCCCCAAAGGACCATCACATATCTGTTAATTATTCGGATCAAAATGCGGACACGTTGAACGATGTGCAGTCCGATGAGAATAGGAGATATCTGACGACGGTCATTGACAGACATCATCGACAAGACTCGGATATCGCGGCTAACGATCATCAAACCACCGCTTGGACACCTCTGACACCACCTCCTGCTCCACAAACTACAGCGATTTGATCGAAGTACGTTATACAATTGGTTTCGTTAAATAGAAATACTGTTTGATTTTTATACATATTATCCCGATAGTCAAGTGAATACTAGGGATCTGCGGGTAGCCCAATTTATAGGGTATCAGAGATTTAGATTGGCTGCGGATAAATTGGGGAAACTTGAGGAGGTGTAACTTTGAAAATGTTGATGTTTCTGATGTGAAATATATGTATGAGGTGACTTAGAGTGGGATAAGTAGTTCGTATTCGCACATCCCTAGAGATTACATATTAATTTGTCGCGGTACCCACTTGAGTGCAATACAAACAATAATACATAATTGATAACTTGAAATATTTTGGTAACATGAAAAGTGGATGTGAAGGGTACAGGCACAAAAAAGAAGGAAGTTTAGTGCTTGATTCATAAAAAATTTAATATCGATTTCTCAGAAATAAATCCGTCCCAAGATCGTGTCTTAATATTTTTAGATGATATGTATTAAGGATAATCATTGAAATAAAATATGCTAAACGTGCACATATCGTTTCACCTTCCTCAAAGATAAAAAAAATATGTACAAAGAAATGTTGCAACGATTTGCTCATACATGATGTACAATAATTTATTCATAGACAGATGCTCATACCTATTCAGCTCTTCTTTTTTACACTAAAAGCAGTAAAGGCACTTTCACATTTTGTTCGTAAGCACTTTCTAAAAGTTTATATACATGTCGGAGGACGAGAGAACTTTACAAAATTTCTGTTCGAATATAACCTGCGCGTTTGAAAGGTAAACATCGACTGACTGCCGTCCCGTTCGGTCTCCCGTCGCTTATCGCGTATAATCCGGCATGAATGGATTTACCCCGTGTTGTTGTTATTCTTCGGCGCGATAACGCTCCGCATCCCTGGCGCGCTCCGTCTCCGACATACAAATATAAACTTGTAACTGTACGTGTACAGGAAATAATTTAATTTGATCGTAGCGACAATTTACAATAACAAAAAATTTTAATAAACTAATGATTTATATAATTACAAAATAGTACACTGAAAATGTATATATTAAAATATTATTTTTCATTTCAGGAAGTATCCGGATCCCATCCAATTCCTTTGTATATAATATCGTCAAATTAAATAATATCTACTTCTTAATGAAATTTTTTTTAAACTTCTATACATTCATACAAACTGAAGATATGATACATTAACCGAACCAATGATTGCCCATGCAATCTCTTGTCCATTCGGTCTGACACACCCAACACCAATGATAGCCACATCCTGCTCTAGTGCAAACCATGTGCATACATCCACCTTAAACACAATATTTTCATATATATTAAAATATAATATTACGCATTATGGAACAAATTGTTTAATATAATAGAATACCATCTCTTTCTGTCGGTGTTCTACATTTCGGGCACGGTTTCGTTGAAATTTGTATAGTTTTCTTACTGTCTTCATCCCATTTTGCCTGAATAAGATATAATTGAGTAAATTTTTAAATTAATACAAACGAAAAATTTGATCTACTTACATCTTTAGCTCTTTCAGGGTCAACGGAATACCCAGATTTCTGTGGTCCATAGAGAGACTCAGATGGTTGTAATTCGCATTCTCCTAGATGAAAACCTTGTAAACATCTTCTACAAAAAACATACTGAAACATGCAACGATATATTAATTAATATTTAGATTGTTCTTCTTTACTTTGCAAAATGTTTTATGTATATAATTACCCCACAGCCACCAATACATTGAATTCTTCTGCATTCGTCGCTACTGCCATCGTCCGGAGATGATGGTATAATACCCATACCACAATCTGGTCTTGGACACAAAAGTCCACCAGCACGTAAAACATATTCTTCTGTACTAAACCTTTGGTATTGTTCATACTATATAAAACACGTATGTTGTTAATATTTAAAGACACTTAAAAATTTATATATTTATCATCAAATACCTGTTCTGGAGTCAGGAGGTGAAAATGATGGACTTCTGGTATAAAAGAATCTGGGCATCCTGCTGGACATGGTAGAGTATAATATCCTCTAGTTTCATCAAACTGAAATTGACGTTCTCTTAATCGAACTGAGCAATAATCTCTGAAGCAGTCAAGGCAAGTTACATGGCCTGCCTCGCACGGAAAAACTAACACCATGTCTCTATTAAAATAATCCTGTATAAGAATCTTTCTATTTCTTACTGTCTGTAATATTATTAGCATATTAATTACCCAACATCTGTACATGCGAGACAGGGTATCTTCCTTAAATTTGGTTTAACAAGATAAAGGGGAACTGCCTCATCTTCTTCACCTAAACTAGCATGTTTTGCACATTTAAAATAGAAACGAGCATACAGAACTTGAGATTCTGTGTCATCAGAAATCAATGAAGGTGCAGTACAAAAATCATTTTCACAGTGAACAGTTATTCTTTGTGGTTGTAATACATCTAGCCAGCTTTGAGGATCTCTATCTACAGTAACTGCTCCACTGTTGCAGGTTGCACATTTTACCCGCAATTTTCCAACCGTAACAGCTCTGCATGGTGTTGAACAATATACAAAAAAATGAGCTCTATTCTCTTGTTTCTCTACAAACCATAAAATTTTTATGAGATTACAAGTGTCTTTGGTACTTGAAAAACTACAGTCAGCAAATATTCACTTTAACCATTTGTTTTTTATCCTTTAAATGGCTATGATGATTCTACCTTCCAAGGATGAATTTTCTTGCGTATCTGATTCATCAAAAGGTAAATCGGTAAGAGTTTCATTCATTGGCTTTCCACCGCTGTCATTTAATTCAGATAATTCTGATAATTCTTCTATGGTACTTGCTGTGTCTCTACTTTTATTAAGTCTGTGGGATTGAGTTCGAATCGCATGTAAGATACTTTGTTGGCCCAAATCACACTCCTAAAACAAGTGAGGTTATTATGTGTCAATAGTTTTATGCTTTAAAAATATAGATTGTCAACAGGATTAACTTATGGTACAAATTAACTTACCTCTATTATTGTTGAATTATGGAGTTCTTTACCTGCAAATATTATTTTTATATCCTCAGGTGATATTCCCATTCGTGATGCTACTATTTCTTTTACATTTTTTATATCCCATTTTGGATCTAAATCGACGGCAATTGTGCGTCCCGTATTTGTTTTCACATATATACTCAGTAAATTTGATACTTTTCGTTTACTGAACCAAATTAATTGTAACATTGTCAGAAACACGTTCCGTATGAAGTCAAAAAGGAAACTCATACCAATTACTGCGAACGTCGTTTATTTCGATCTTTAAAGCAAGAAGTAGACAGAAAGTTGATTTAACGTATAAACTAAAAATAAAACAATATTTAAATGCTAAAATAACCACAATGAAAATTGTTACGCAGTAAACAATTATGAATATTAAATTTAATAACCATTTATTTTTATTAAAACATACAACAGCTTCAAGCGTACTATTTACATGTAATACATCACATTTTAATTAATTATAACCTCTCTCGTAGTAATGTTTGAAATTATGTACATATAGCGCGTGACAAGTAAAATGGCGCTGTAGGAGAAGGAAAACGCGCAATTCGTTCGTTCTTACCATGTAAATTTTCAAATTTAGAAATTTAGAAAAACTTGGGAGTCAGTATATTTGTAAATTTGTAGATTTAGAGATCTGATCTTTTAGAAACTGAAAATTGGATGTTTGGGATTTGAAAATGATCAACTTCACATATGCGAAAGCAAATAGTGGTAAGGTTCCTTACTTGAAATATTATACAAACGTAATTAGAAGTTCCATATCTTTTGTTATAAACACGATTATATTTCATTCGATACATAGCAATACATTCCAAAATATGTAATAAAAAAACTTGTATACAATAATATATAACAAAAACGTTGCTACAGAACATTCAATATTTAACGATATTGAATATTTCGTATTAAATGTAAACGTAAATTTCATAAATAGATAAATAAATTAAGGCTATCAGTATATTTTATTTAAATACTATTTAAATATTCTCCCATGCTTGTGTATCTTTATTATATCGTACGGTAGATAACATTTCTACCGTCCTAATCGTAGGTTTATTTTTCGCGGTTATTCTTTGCCTTTTCATGACGTTTTCGTGTCTCTTTACTATGTTCAACGACGACAACCTAGATGTCGTGGTAGTTTCATCTAACGACGTTTCGTTAGAAAAACTTTTTTCTTTCGTATTCAATCGCGATGCGAATTTACGAAGCTCATTGATTCTTTGCAATTCTGAATCTGATACATCTTCCGCCATAGTCCTCGAACGTTTAGACTTGAATTCAAAACATTCAAGAGTTCTTTTGTTTCTCGTTCCATTTGAATCCCTTTCGACATTACTTTGTGGGCTTCTTAAAGGACTCAAATTCTCTTGTACCTTTTCTTTTTCAGTTTTACATTTATGAAGAAACTGATTCAACGTTATCCGTCGTGCCGTTTCACTGTTCCCTTCAAATTCCACGTCCTCGTGCGCAGGAAAATTATACTCCTCGTATGTTCGAGACCATTTTCCTAAGGATTTATCCCAGTGTCCACGCACGACATTTATGTTCTTGTGTAAGCGTAATTGAAAATCTCCTTTCCAATATTTCTCTTCTTCGTTCGTAATTGCATTCAGATCGTTGTCTTTATCTTTTAAATTATAATTAGTAAGTTAATCATGAATATTTATTAAATGTTTTATTCATCAATTTTTATTATCTCAGACATCACTTACCTTTTCTAGTCTCACCACTCTTCCCTTGATGCGAGGATATATGCGATATTCGTTTGTAATTTGAAGGGCTAGCAAGGTACTTGGTAATTTTTTTATAATTATTCTCTACGAAATTATCCCAGAGTATATCACTCGACGTCGTTGGAACCTTCACATCTATCAACCATTGTTTGCATTTTTCAATGCTTACGTGTTTTTTGGAATGCCTTGGGTTCGTTATTCCTAGGTACGTCTTGACTGCATTATCTCTTCCTAAAATTCAGATGTTATTCAAACATAATTTTGCACACGTATCAAGGGATGCACTTCTCTTGTTAATTTCTACTAAAAATATCAACTATTACATCTAATATTTATCAAGTAAAATTAAGTACTTAGAAATAATGGTTGTTCTTCTTCATCAGAGTCATCGAATGGTGAAATAAGAGACGGCAATTCCTTTAAGGGCAATGTGTCCTTCTTTTCCGCAAAGCTGATCTTTCTAGGACTTTCTATCTGCCATTGATTAGATCGGAGAATCGGCGATTCCAAGCGATTGTCGACAAGGCGCGGAGCATCTCGAACGTGTTCCGGAGATCTTACATCCATAAACAAAACGTTATTCTCGGAATCGGAAATTGGTTGCTTGTTAGGACTGTGTAATAAGGTCTCATCATAAACAGACTGTTCCGACTTTGTTTCCCAATCACTGTCAGAATCCTTTTTAGACTTCCGTTTCGTTTGTCTCCTTTGTTTCTTTCTCCTCGTCTTTTTCTTCGTTTCTATAGTTCTTCTTATTACATCTTTATTTACTGTCTTCGTACTCGACGAGGAGTTTGTGTCAACAGCGGATATACTTATACTGCTCAGTCTAATAGCCCCAGTTACTGTTACTACTGGTGTACTACAAAAATTCGAAGTTCTTTTCCGTTTCTGAGATTTATCGAACGAAGAAGACATCTTGATATCCTCGTGATTTGATCTAATGATTCATGCGTATGTAGTATCAAGAGCGATAATTCCAATATCATCGGGAAATACCGGATATTGCAAGGGCCCGTATACCACGTACACGTGAATCACGTGCAAACCTATTTCAGGTTCGATATCAATAGGACCGAGTTTCCAATTTCCGCTTCCGTTTTATGGTCCAACCATTCCATGTTCTTTAAAAATGTTCTATTCTTGAGATCTACTCTTATGTGTTTATCCGTTCCATGTTGTTCGACGATCGGAGCTGGTACTAATAAGAATTGTATACAGAAAGTCTTTGAAACTTGAACGTAAATATACGTACAATGCAGAAGTTGTTATTGATTCAAAATTTAACCGTTTTCTGAAATTTGATCGTGTTTGTAAACGTCAGTAATTAGAATTGTATGTACAGGGATAACGATTAGAAAAATTAATATTTATCTTCCTTTTAAGGTACACTGTTGGTAGGAACCAAACAAGAATGCGTAGGTTGAGCATACATTCTAAAATGACGCATTTTGAAGAAAACTAGTCACTATACTTTCGCATTAATTCTTCAAAGGTTAATCAATACATCGAATTACGTCGATCATCTTTTGAGAAAAAAAAGATTGAAAGTAAAAATACTACTTTCACACAAACGGTGTTCTTTTTTGTTACATTCTCATTTTGGGTTAAATTTATTTTGTTATCGTTGTTACAAATTTACGATTATTATTTTTACATAAGTAGTTTTTTGTTTATTCATTGTTATTAGATGTTTCTGTTAATTACAATGTTTGTTACTTATCGTGTCATAAATTTATTTTATTATTTTCAAGTTTTGAGATGTTGAGGGGTTGTTGGGCGCAGCGCCCCGTTGATACGGCACTGGTTTCTAAAGGTAGCCACTACCCGAGATGCTCAGCACTCAGTCCACGCTGGATTCCCGCGCCGTTTGGTTCGCGTCGTAGCGTTCCTGTAAATTTTGAATTTGACAAGTCGTAGTGTAATTTTCAAATCGTGTTCCTTTTTCCATTATTACAATTATAAAGCATTCCGTTTGATTTCGATCAAATAATTATTCGTAAATTGTGCGTCGAGACCGAAATCACGAAGGTTAGGGACAACAAATCAGAAGGGCGAACGCGATTAAGGAAACACGATGCCAGCGGATGCAGAACTCAGTAATCTGCTTAGCAGGAGGCAAAGGATCAACGAAGAGCTCGAAGAGGGGAAAGAAGTGAAAAAGCAGTACAAATTTGTGAACGTTTACACCGAATTTCACGAGATGTCCCGTCGCGAGATCAAGCAGTATGAGCAGACCTTCAACAGGTGAGTACTTTATCCTTTTTTTTCCTTTACGACTCGTATACCTGTGTATCGCACCGATAAAAGAGGAAAAATGATGCCGTTCATTGTCGTCTTAGCTGAATGTCTTTGAATCGATCTTTTGAATCAGTTTTCATACATTCAAGATACGATTTCATACACGTAGAAAAATTCGTACGTGATTGATTCGTGCGACCGTAGTTCTTAAGCCGGGTCTGCACACGATGCAAATTTTTATTTACGCAAACAAACATAATTAACGTGAACGTATGCATAAATTTTCGTTGCGTTCAGCGCTTGTGAATTGTTACATGGCAACGAGTGTGAATTTATCGTGGAAATCTTTACGTCGAATTTCGTATTCAGCGCACGACGTAGATTTTTTCCAGTGTCGACACGGCTTTAGGTTGTGGAACCGGTGTGAACACAATTCATTTTCATTTTAAAATATATTTACGAATAAAATGTATTAGGTGTTTTTTATTATTTCAAACACATACACACGGCATATCTGACCGTAGTTAAAATTATCAAATGACTTTGATCAACCATCTTTGATTTCACGTTATGAGTATCATTGATAGCCGGCTACTCGATAAAAATTTATTGACTTAGAAGTTGAATGTATCGATTGTTTGTAGTTATTATCCGAGGGAATTGTTATTTGTCTTTAATACCAACTAGAAATTGCGAGATAAAGCGTACAAGGAAATCGAAAGTGAATCACAGCTCCTGTCGCACTCTGCGGTTTTGCTTTTTGTTTACGTTTACTCGCTCGAGTTTACATTACTACCTACAGACAGATCGTGTTGCTCTGGTCAGATCGTTTCTATATATACAAGTATAGAACGAAATGAAATAACGTTATGGGTCAGTTGAAATCTATCGGGTTGAAACAACCTATCCTGCATTTGCTGCTGTCGATAATGTTATCAATAAATATCGAAATGTCATCGATGATTCGATACGTCAAACTATCGCTGTAGTAGGTTATAACGAGTAATTTTATTTAATTATTTTCATTCGAAATTAGATTACAAAGATTACACATACTTGAAGTTTAAACAAAAATTTATCATTTTTCTTAAGATCGAAATATTGAATCGAAATTGTTCGGTTTCGATCACTCGATTAATCAATTCTTCATTCTTCGGATCTTCTTTCTACGTTGTTCTAGATTGATCCAGAATTAATCGTAAGATTCTTTACAAGAAATCAAGATTTCTCTCAAGAGGTGTTTGATTCGTATTGTTAGTAGAGCGCAGGCGTATTTGTCAAATTGTCAAAATTGATTTTTCTCGATAACCTTGAAAATCCTGTGACAGTTTCGTTTAATTAAGTCTAATAATCGAAAGTGGTACCGTATCGATATCTGTGCCACTGCAGTTATTTTTATATGGTATATCGAGTTCGAACGTTAAGCGTACGCTCGCATTTTACCTTGTTCGAACGAAACAAGGGAAAAACGAAGGAAAATGGAAAAGTCACGCGCCAGTCGTTACGAAACCGCAGATGGCAGAATTCGTGACGTAGTTATTTCGTAGCACGAAGAAAAGACTCGAGGGAAGAGAGCAAGTCGTGTTGCGGAGCCAGCACACACGACCTCGAGGTTTGTCCTCCGTCTCTCTTGTTCTTCTTGCAGGTATTTCGGAGCGAACCGGACAGCAGGTTTGACAAGGCAGAACCAGGGTGGACGGCCGAGCGAGAGCAGTTCGTGTATATACCGTGAAAAAGTTACGTCGCGTAATATACGATCTAAATTTATAATTTAAAGTTTACAATTCTAATTCGCCTCGGTCATTACCCATGAGTAACCTACGGTACATTTTATATGAAACTATGATTTCTTTTTTCCCAATTCGAACTATAAAAATTTCGAATACTTTTTTATCTGTCAATGGTCTAATAACCGATTAAAAACTGATCGCGTTACACCGACTATAAATACGTATCGTTTTTCTGCCCTGTTATAGATACAGGTTCGCTGACATTTGATAGTTTAGTCAGTGGATGCGACCACGTAGGTTGCAGCTATCTGTTGACCACTTCCGGTTTCACTAACCGCTTTCAAATTTTTTGGTATTAATAATGTAATATATAACACCTCTCACATTTTTAACTATATCGATCCTTTGTAGTATAACTTCATCTTCCAGTTTCTTGATAACCAGACTAAATAAGAGAGACCAGTATATACATATAACGTTTCGTGTAATGTACACTGTCTAAAATTATAAGCTCAGAATTCTTGTCGTGAAATTCGCGCTAGTAAAACGACCTTTTACTTTTACTTAGTTGTACAAAGAAATCACCTCGATTCAGTTTGAACGTGATTAGGTTTAGACTTTTCTCTGGCGTAAGAGAACGATTTTTAAACTTTTTCTATCCCTTTTATCTTTTTCTCCTTTCACGGCAGTTACAGGGGAGAAAATCGTGACCTATTCCGGCATGAACCGCGTGTTGCAATAAATTCTTCCCACGTGTAAAATATTATTCGTTCTGTGGTCACGCGTGGCTCACGCTATCATTGCGTATTAGCTCGATGAAACTACAATGCAACGAGATGCAGGGATAGATCACTTCCGCCTCGAGATCACTCAAACTTCCTGTACATGGTTGACTCGTGTAGGTTGATGAACATCATTAATACGTCGTTGTTAAAATAATAATTAGTAGTATAAAAATAATCATTATTCGGTAGGGTTAAATTCTGGCTTGAGAATTTTTTTATACTGCAATTTTCACGGGGCGTGCACCGTGAGTTTCCGAATTTCTCGTGCGACATTATTATTCGCACGTTACCGGAAGTGATCAGCACCGTGTCCCGGTGTGTTCGTTTCATGACTAACCACCTCAAAGTATACGTAACACTTTGATTCACACGCGTGTGTACTTGATGCATGATTCACGAGACAAATTGTCAGGTTGCCCTCCTCGTCACTGTTCACGTTCAGTTCCCTCGATAAAACGTTGAAACGGAACTCACGATTGAATTTAGCTCGTTGAACAAAGTGGACGTTCAGACTCGTTTCGGAAACGTCAATGAAAATTGTCCACCGGACTTGATTTCACGTTCATTTCAATCATAACATTACTTTTTCAATTATCTCGGACGCTGCTTTTAAATCCCTCGTGATTGTGCTAGGTCATGCATCGAATCGCTGTTCCAGAGATCGTGTAATATCGTTCGTTAATGGAGAAAGGGTTAAACGCTTATGATCGCGGAGATTTTCGCAGAATTGAACGCGAGTGAATGACGAAAGAGAGGTGTAGATTGTGATGGGAAAAAGGTGCAAACCGAGCGTGACTGCTGAATAAAAGTGAAAAAAAGTCGACGATACGCTTTTATTGTGCACGATCCTTATATGCCGGCTAACTTCCTGTATTCGAGCTGTACTTGATTTTCGCTGATTCGCGAGACACCTCGAAATTGCGACCGAAGTAATTATCGACGTTATTTCGTGAACTCTGCTTGAACTTTTCAATCATCGATACTTTCATTTGTAGTAATATTGAGTATTTTTTAATTGTGTCAGGATTTTTAAATGAAGTATCTGTGCATAAGGATAGTTCCAATTTTTCAGATTCAATTTCCAAATCACTCAGTCTCAAATTTTTGAATCCTTAGTCATAATTTCCCTAGATTTCAAATTTCCTAGATTCCAAAATTCCCGAATTACCTAGATCTGGAATTCCCTAGATCCCAGATTCCCCAAATTTAAAATTCCCAAATTCCCCAGATTTAAAATTCCCCAGATTCCCCAAATTAAAAATTCCCCAAGTTCCCTAGATTCCAGATTCCCCAGATTAAAAATTCCCCAGACCCCAAATTTAAAATTCCCCGAATTCCCTAGATTTAAAATTCCCCAAATCCCCTAGTTTTCAAATTCCCCAGATCCCCCAAATTTCAAATTCCCCAAATCCCCTAGTTTTCAAATTCCCTAGATTCCAGATTCCCCAAATACCAAATTCCCCAGATTCCGAATTCCCCAAATTCCAAATTTTCAAATCCCCAAATTTACAAAATACCAGGAAAGGACAAAGTTTACATTTGCAACGCATGCAATTTTTGAACGATCGCCTCTCGGAACTCGATCAGCAAGTATTCAAATGACCGATACTTAATTAGATGGCGTATTTATAGGATTCACTTTCGCGCGGAATGTATAATCGATTTGTATCCTGCAAACAGAATTCGATGTTCTCGAGAAAAAAAAATAGGTTTGCTACTTTGGCGTTGTTGTCGCAATAAGCATCACGCGAACCGTTACCTCAAAACTATTCACAAAGATCACGCGTTCCGAATACATAAACGATGTTAGAATTTATTCGAGAACGTTGCTCGCAGACATCGTGAAGATATTTCATATCGATCAGTCCGATGGCTTTTATGGGCGACTTGCTGTCGGCACATTTAACTATGCTCTCGTTTTTTTTAATTAATAATTTTAGTCCTTTATTCATCGATACGTTGGAGAAATTAATAACGCAATTATATATTCCGTATTAATTAATCAACGGAATTAAACATTCCGTATTAATTGATCAGCTAAATTCAATATTACGTATAAAGAGTGAAAAATGAACATGGCTGCTAGATTACATTTCTGAGGAAAAGAATTTTCTATTTATGGAAATGTTCGTAATCGAGAATGCGTTTAAATCGATGTAATCTCCCCGATCATTAGAAGCAGAGTTTTTCTTAACGAATTTCAACATTCATTAAAAGGATCAACTTGCGTAATAAAAGTTTGAACGCTACGCTCCGTAAACTTCGTTGAAACTAAATTGCACAGGATCTCAGCTAAGTTCTACAAATGTGAAAATCGCACAGTACGATGTGGCACAGATAGCGCAGTATCGTAACGAACATCCTTGATAAACGTATACGATTATCATTTCATTTGTAGATAGCACCGGAGAGAAAATTTTATATGACCATATATGGCGTTGTTGCGACGAAATCCAACAAAGATCAAACAATTCCACTTCATCGAAGACGTTCAAATAAATTCGAAGCTTCGATCGAAGTATCGTTTGAAGGTCGAGGTTACGTTTATAAAGCGTGGTCAACGCTGATCAATAAGAGCGGGAGGGAACTATATCATATCACCCCACGCATATAGTATGTTGAATATGATAACAGACATTCATTTCACAGCTAATTTAAACATTCAATTGATAAGCTTATCTTTTACTTGAAAGTCTGACTCAGTGGTTCACATCTTTTTTATTTCAATGCGTTTGGGGACTTTGGATTTTGGAATTTGGGGATGTATTTGGAATTATAAACTTATTGCCATTGAACTTAAATTCGTATAGTTACAGAATCAACAATAATAGCATAATTATTCGAATAACAATGAGTCGCAAGTTCGAACGTAAGGTTTCGAAGAACAGCCTTTGAATCAATTATTTAATAAAGCATTACATGATCATAACCAAGAATCATATCACAATCTCTAAGTCTTCAATCGATCAGATTTATCCAACCAGAAATAACTTCGCTCTAAATGTTCGAATAATTAATAATCACATTCGAGAGATATTTAATTGTTAATGTTCGAGTATCAAAATTAATGAACAAGTGAAAGGAAAATTTTTCTCTGCACGAGATTACAACATCGGGATAAAATAGTCTCGATAACGCTTCTGACCTTTACTCTGCACTTGACCTTTCAATCTTTCACGTCTCTGCTGCTGACACACCATTCACCTTCGTTCCATCGAGAACAACGAAAATGCTTCATCGATTCGGTGCACATTTTATGCGATGGAATATGAATGAAAAATTGTTATTGTCTTGGTGTGCGTTTGGGGTACATATTTCAAAGAATGTGGAGAATGTGGAAATTGGGGGATATTAACATTTGGAAGTAGGAACTTGGATATATGGGTTTGAAGGTGTGGAACATTGGTAACATAGGGATTTGGTAAATGTAGAAAATTGGGGATGTAAAAATTTGAAGATACTAAAACTTGAAAACAGAACTTAGGAAATGACTGAACATTTTAATGAAGATAAATCTCCGTCCATATAATTCCAGTAATATTTGGTAGCAAAAGTAGATGACGTCTTTCCGAATACAAAAGAAGAATCTTGAACTGCATCGATCTCTGGTAGAAGGGTAAGAGGAACATATCAGCAAAGTACCAGCAGCTACCTTGACCCAGTTCTCTCTGGATAGTCTTGGAAAATGCTGGCGAACGAATCACGCGGCGACTCGGCTAATAACGCAAGAATTGATTTTGCGATAACAATACCTGGTTCGTCGAACAACCTGGCCTGATTCGATTCACGATCGAATTGCGCCAACTTTTAGCGTAATGATAAGGAGGCGCGATCACGTCCAGGGTACTAATTTGCGATTCTAATTAACTCTTAATAGGACTACGAAAATAACACAGGGTTAACAAATGGGTCGGAGATTTTTGCTTATAGCAACTCTTAGTAGTTGAAAAGTTTAATGAATTCTTTTGATTATTTCTTTTATTAATTTGCAGTATTGTTTCACTGGGATTGTACACATGTGTAAGACATCACATGTGTTAGATTTAGTTAACGAATATTTATTTCGTGTTACTACTGTATTTATATTTATTTATTGTATATATTTCAAGGTACTGTATTTATTCGAATGAGTCAGCTTTCGAAAGGGTTAACTTTGACCCGTTGCACTGCAGAAATGCAATATTCATTTTTACCGTAATTTTTCTGTGAAATTCATGTTACCTAGTAACAGTAGTAAAAGTTACAGAACGAGGATTATCACGCGATTTCGATTGATCGACCATTAAGCGGCAGAGCGTAAACGAGATATCGGGTTAACGAAACGCTTGGAAAGTAATGTTATCCCCTAACGAATGTAAACGAATGCAATTTGGTTGATCCTAATCGCTCGTTACTTTTTTAATTAGCGTGTAACGCAAATGATGTGTGTATCAATAGCGAGGGAACGTGAGAACGATTCGACAACGGTGTATACCGATTTCGAAAGTGGCGGTGAATGTCAACGGTGTTAGCTGCGGCGTGTCCGCGAACCGGAAGCTCGTGAAATCGACTTTCCGTGTAAACGATCCCGATAGCCGGATAGCTTTCCAGAGAGTTACGATGCGTTCTGTTGATTCAACGGAGCGCATCGTTCGATAACATCGAATCTTCCGATTCTACTCGATCGAATTGCCTTCGGAAATCTTTTCTTCGAACGGTTGTAATTGGGTGTATTTACGATTTCCTTGATCCTTACGTTTCTCTGTAAGTCGGCCAACTTCTAATACCGAGATTCCTCGGGCGAGCGACCCACTTTGGAACGTTGCGATTTTTGGAAACACCATAATCACTGACGCTCAACGTTATAATTCAAATACGCAAAACAAGATATTACAAAAGTTACAATATAAAATTCGAGTAAAATTGACATAGACGATCTTTTACAGATTCGACGACGGTCACGATGGATTTCTGGACTTATCGGAGCTAAAACGTATGATGGAGGTGCTGGGAGCACCGCAAACGCATCTTGGTTTGAAGGCAATGATACAGGAAGTGGACGAGGATGGCGATGGACGGATTTCCTTCCGCGAGGTTAGCGATTTCATGCGTTGATTGTCGTTCATTTTCGATAGAAACTATTTTCATAATTATACCCCGTTTCTCCTTTCTCTATACAAAATATGTAATGGCCTGTATGAATAACAGGAAACAATGCGTTTTACGTAACAGCTTCGGAAATCGATGCTTCGACTAATTGTGAACGCTTTCGATAGACGTTAGTTATTCTTTCCTGTATTTTTGGTTCAATCTTTTTGTGCTACCGAATGTGTTCGAGATGAAACTCCAGGCTCGTTTCGCTTTCTACGTAGAAATTGTTTTATTTTCGCCCGCTGAGCATCGAGTTTAATGCATGCCTACACGTGCTATATACCCTTCATAAAAATAGTCCGCCCCATGGGGTGTTTGACGCGTGCAACTTTTCCATGATGGTTGCTGTTACATCTATATGTGTGGCCGTGAATTTTCTGGGTATCGGCGGTGTTCTGTTTTAGTCAAGTACGCAGTTAAACATCTATTTCGACATTTTTAGTATAACCGACGTAACTAGCTGGTTCAACAGTGGCGATATAGTGCGTGGTGATCTGATGAGCTGGGAAATCTAATACAGTGATAGTAATTCTTCAAATGTAGAAATTCGAAATTTGGAAATTGGAAAAGTTGAACATTCAAAATTCAAAATTGAAGAATTACAAAATTTCAAAATTTGAGACTTGAGAATTTGAAATTTGAGAATTCGGAATTTCAAAATCCAAAATTTCAAAACCCAAAATTTCAAAATTTCAAAATCCAAAACCCAAAATTTCATAATTTCAAAATCCAAAATTCCAAAACCCAAAATTTCGAAATCCAAAATTCCAAAACCCAAAATTTCATAATTTCAAAATCCAAAACCCAAAATTTCATAATTTCAAAATTCAAAATATCAAAATCCAAAATTTCAAAACCCAAAATTTTTAAATCCAAAATTCAAAATATCAAAATCCAAAATTTCAAAACCCAAAATTTTTAAATCCAAAATTCAAAATCCAAAATTCAAAATATCAAAATCAAAAATTTCAAAATCAAAAATTTCAAAACCCAAAATTTCCAAATCCAAAATTTCCAAATTTCAATTTAAAAATTCGAATGATAAAACCTAAGATAAGAGACGAATTCTCCGTAAAAATATGATTACTTTTGCGATTAGATGAAATTTGACCGTAACGAATGTTAAGTTCGTGATTAACGAAGAAGTCGTAAAGATTGCATTGTGCATTCGTTACATCGAGACCAGATAAATTGCAAATGCAAGGGCACGAGTGCGTACGAAGGAAAGTCCTCGGACTGGATGTAAATGCACGAGTGGACATTCCTACGTGACTTTTCGTGGTTCGCGAACAAAGCGTTCGACCTGCATATACGCGCGATCGGTTGTCTGTTTCATAGATCACCGTGATTCATCGCATCACTGAAAACTCCACACGCTGCTCACCTTCCTTATTACTCATCCCCCACGTACATCATCACTGGACAGTACATATTTACATACGCACATGTATGTTGTAACGTTCTTTTTCTTTGCCTTGTACAACATGTATCATATGTTTATTAATCATTGTAAAATTAAATAAAAATTGTATATACTGTGCGGTATCTAGATTGTCTATGAAGACTTAGAAATTGCTCGAAGGTCCGAAAGGTCGGCGACGTACGGTATTTAGACTTTCGACTCCTTGTTCCTTGTGTGTTCCTTATCTCTATTTATTATTTGCTGTCATATGACCTCGTTTGACGCTTTGTTCTACGGGAACCTATCTTAAGTGGTGCATCAGTGTACATAACTTTCCAAAAATTGTATTATTATTTCGGGAATTCTCAAAAATTATACAACATATCATGTAACAGAAATGTTTGTACAGTTTAATTTCTTATCGCGGTATACATCTGATATTCCGACTTATCAACTTTCCAACTTTACTCAAGCGCGAATAGAAAAATGCTGAACGATTACGAAGCTGGATAAAATTGTTTCGTAAGAACAAATCGAATCGTTCGATCTTATCTCTGTACACGTACGGTTTATGACCTGTTACAGTTTCTGTTGATCTATCGCAAAGCACGTGCCGGTGAATTGGAACAGGATTCCGGATTGGGCCAGCTGGCTCGTCTTACAGAAGTCGACGTGGACGAAGTGGGAGTCACTGGAGCCAAACACTTTTTCGAAGCCAAGGTATTACTCTTCTTTATTAGAAATGACATTCAACTATATAGCAGATATCAGAACTTTTCATATTGATATAAGTGCTGTTGTATTGTACTTTTCTGTCATGAAATCGTGTCCGACTTTTCACGTTTCAAATGAATGACCGTTTTCGCAGATCGAGCAGCTACGAAAAACGAGCAAGTTCGAGGACGAAATTCGCATGGAACAGGAAGAACGAAAGCGAGAAGAGGAGGAAAGAGCGGCAAGACGAGCGCAATTCAGACAAAAAGCTGCTCTGTTTGGCAATTGATAGGAAAATTCGCGATCCGAGAAAGTGTCCGGCCACTACTGCGCCTCACTGGAATTACAAACGATTGCCTCAATCCGATTCACTTGTTTCATAATGCGATTTGTCGATCGGGAATGTCTTAGCAGATCGGCTTAGCCTAGTATTACATCATTAGGGAGCGCTGATTTGTGACAAGAAAGAAGAACTATTGTTTATAAGCTTTTATCGAATGTAATCTTTTAGATGAGTTGTTTTTTATATGCATTTTGAGTACTGTGAACGATAGCGATGTTAGTTTTAGGATCGATATTCTTTTATAAGTCTCTGTTTTGGTATATGTGTTAAGAAACTTAAGGAAAAAAGTAATGATAATTAATTGTGTAAAAGCGTAATCCTTTCAATTTTATGAGCAGAGTCAGTTACGCTTTTGGAACTTTCGAAAACATAATTGATTATTTAGAAAGAGGTTTTATGTGAAACATTTTTTTTTAGTTTTATAGGATTAGATTATTTTGCATTCGTATAACGAATAGATAGAATAGATATTAATGAACGCACGACTGATATTCTAAATATAATATGTAAATGTGTGTATATTAATTTATATACTAATTTCAATTTTAAATGTAAAGATTGACGCACTTTTAAGATAAATGAAACATTTTGCAACTTGTTCTTGATCAAAAGATTTTGACAGAAATTTTTTACAACCTGTTTTCTAAAGGATAAAGATCACTCTAAACATTTTCATCAGTGTCTTTTGAATAATGTTTTGTTTTATATTAACTTAAAATAGATAGACATTAATCTGCATCGAAACGTAATGCAAGTTAAGATTATTTTTATAAAATTTTAATGAATATGTTGCGGATTGTGTATATAAAATGTAAGGGACAATAGATGTGCCTTAGGTAAACCTGTAAAATTAGATTGTAAATAAATTTTTTTGTTTCAACAATTTTGTACACGTTTAATTGAGTAATGAAACAATTATTACAGTAGTGTACTTCATATTGTGATAAAACTTGCACTATATTGATGTTATACTTGCATATTGCAAATTGATGTAAAATAAAAGAAGTTGATTAATGAAATTAAGTTTATCGATCCATATTTGAATATTGCAAACTGTTGTTTGCTTAATGAAAGTAGAATTCGAAAGTAGCGCTCAATCCTATATCTTGCATTCTTCCTTCATTCCTACCAACACATGAAAAGGAAAAGAATGTTTCACATATTATACCAACCTTATTTTTCCTACCGGTGTTTTAATATTTGAGAAAACGAATCATTTGAATGATCTATTTTTGTTACATCGCATGTGTTTAAAATTTTCAACGTGAGAGTTAAGAAAACGAACAATTTTCTTAAAATAACCTTATTCAGTTTTGAAACAATATTTTCAAGCAAACATTGTGATTGATAAAGTACAATTATATTTTGGCTACAAGTTTGAAACAGTAAGATACTAATATGGTTTTATCATGTATTTAAACATTGTTAATCTTTACATTTCTTATCAATGTTTCATTCTCATCATGACGTAAAACTATGTAATATATCACCTGTTCATTTCAGTTTGGTAGCAGTCTGAAGACAACTTTGAAGTAATAATATATATCCAGAATGGCTTCAAATCAGGTAAAACAAATTACATAAAATTACTTTTTATGTACTAACAATTTGAATATTCTATTTTTTATAGGTAGAAAAAATTGTCAATTTATACAAGACTTTAGCCAAAAATCCATCTTTAAGTGGCGCAAAAATTATTGAAGCCACTAATAGTAGAATATCAATTTTAAGTGCATGGTCACAAAGGAATTTAGAAAGAAGAGCAAATCAGAAGTTTTTCCAAACTCATATTTTGAATCCAGAATTACAAGTGCAATCTGAAAATTTTCCTATTGATGTTACAACAGAGTATATATTTTGAATATATTTTAATACATATTTTTATGTATGCAGAATATATATTTTAAGAAAATATTTTTCTTTGTAGACTTTTATCTGCTTCTACTGTAGATGAAAAGCGCAGAGCTGTTTTAAGACAAGTTACAATTGAGAATTCTACAAAACAATTCATTGAAATCTGGGATAAACAGAAACTTGTTAAGAATTATGATCTTGCTGCTTTAGATGTGCATGGAGATGTATATACCGATTGTAATTATAGATTTAGAGCTACATGCATAGAAAATTTAAATAATCATTTATAAAAAATGTATTTTCATTTATAGCTGAGTTTGCTTCCTTTGAGTGGTCTTCAGACAAAACAAAGCTATTGTATATTGCTGAAAAGAAACTTCCAAAATCAGAACCATTTTACAAACAAAAGCCTCTTAACAAAAAAGATAAGGATAAAAAAGAAGAAGATGAAGTAACTCTGGTAAAATTTCTTACCTGTTTTAATAGAAATATAATTCAGAAACTTTGATATGAAATTAATAAACGTAAAAAGTACTTAAAACAGGGTAATGAATACATTTACAAACCTCATTGGGGAGAACAATTGGTAGGTAAACATCGTTCCATTGTCGCTGTTCTTGACACAATAACGGACACAATCTCAGCCCTCTCAGGTGTACCAGATGAACTTTCACCTGCTCAGGTAATATGGACAGAAGATAATCAAGGAATAGTTGGTGTAGCATGGAAACATGAACCAAGATATTTAGGCCTCATTGCTTGTACCAATAGGCTTTCTTGGATATTTTTACTAAAAGATGGAGTGTACAGTAAGAAAAATTCTTTGTAATACTGATTTTATGTAAGAGTTATACACGTATTTGTTATTGTTGTAATAGGAAATATGTAAAATTATTCATATTTTCTAGAAAATCTTTCTAGTGATGGATGTGCTGTACGCTGTCCAAGATTTAGTCCTGATGGAAAAAATTTAATTTGGTTAGAAAGAGCAGCTGGAGGTGTTCACCATAATGCCCATAGACTTATGTGTCTTGAATTTAATTCTAATAAGACTAAGGTATTGTCTTATTTCATTATTTTATACAATGTTGATTTTAAATAAATTAATGTTACTTTTTAATATTTAGGCTGATATACTTGTTGATATTGTACAAACAAGCGTGTCAATTAAAAATGCTAAAGATTTCTATGGTTTGTATGGTCGTTTACCACGCCGATGCTGGAGTAGTGATTCACGATATATATTTTTGAGTACACCTCAACAGAATAATATACATTCTTATATCGTCGATACAAGTAAATATTTAAATAGACACACTCATTTTTATTATTATTCTTATCATTCGTAACTAAAACATTATTTTTAGAAACAAAAGTTGTCACTGAAATTCAGAATGATAAAAGTAGTCTTAGCATTTTAGATGTTAAAGATGATATTATTGCATTTTGGGAAACATCTATTATGGAACCTGCTATTCTAACAGTAGGAAAGTTTAATCCGGAAGCAGTTGATAATGGCATTATTAAAAGAAATAAAGTTTCAACTGTTACACCTATTTCTGGTTCTGAAACCTTAATGTATGAATCATCTGAATACGATTATGATAATGACGATGAAATTAGTAAGTAATATTTTAATGGTTTGAAAAATACAATATATTTTTAATGAAATGTACTTCTAACTTTCTAAAATTTGTAGGACATTTTAATTTCATTTATTTTGGACCGAAAAGTGGGGAGGAAAAATCTGTACCATTTATAATTGTTCCACATGGTGGACCTCATTCCAATTATACGAATTTATTTATACTCGATTATGCTTTATTTGTACTATCAGGTAAATATTTAGTTAATTTATGTGAATTCATCACAGTACATGATATTTATGAAGATTCTTAATTTAAGGTTTAGCAGTGGTACAAGTTAATTATCGTGGTTCTTCGGGAATGGGTTCGAAGAACATTGAATATCTTCAAGGAAAAGTTGGAGATGTTGATGTAAAAGATTGTGTAACTGCTACAAACGAGGCTTTAAAGAAATATCCGTGGTTAAATCCAAATAAAATAGGAATTAGTGGGGGTTCGCATGGTGGATTTTTAGTAACTCATTTAAGTGCTCAGTATCCAGTAAGTTTGAAAAATAGCATCGAGTTTTTATTACTATATTATTTATTTAACTTTTTAATTTATCGATAAATGTACTTTATAGGATTTATACAAAGCTGTTGTTGCGAGAAATCCAGTAATCGATATTGCCGCTATGTTCACTATATCAGATATTCCAGACTGGTAAAACATTATTGTATTTTTAAAAAATTCATATTTCTGTTAAGTTATTTTAATTATATTGCAGTCGCAATGCTCTGAGTAAGGAAGAAAAAATTAAGTACCACCATGATGTGTAAGCTTAATTATAGATTAGAAATGAAATAAAAAGCAAAAGATAACTAACGCAGAATATAACACATGAATACAATATATATAAGATTTATTTCAAGATATTATTGTTGAGACTACTCCAATTTCAGGTGTGCTTCTGCAATTAGTCATCCTTTCGACGAAAGTGTGCCAATTTCGGAATCGGAACAAGTTGAGATGCTTGTAAAAATGTTTAAGCGTTCTCCTATTATTCATGTTGATAAAGTTAAAGCTCCAACTTTATTATGTCTTGGATCAAATGATTTACGTGTACCTGCGTCTCAAGGAAAGCTATGGTATCAACGCCTTAAAGCAAAGAACGTGAAGACAAAGTAAGTAGAAATTTTTAAAATAATAGTTACATTTCTTAAAGTTGTTCACAAATTGTTATCAATATTGTTATTATTATAGGATGCTACTTTACGAAGATAATCATCCTTTAGCATCACCAGCAGTTGAAATTGATAATATTATCAATACTTGTTTATGGTTACTTGAAAATGTTTCAGGGGACACAACCGAAGATTCAGGTTCACAGTAACAAAATCAAATACGGTAAATACTATAATAATTTTTAATAATTTTATTACAAGAAAAGTATTGTTTATAGTATTAGCATGTATACATTTGTAACAAATAAATTTTCGAAATATTCACATATCCGCAGTATTATATATTGTATCTTATGCGCTTATAAAATTCGGTATAAATATGCTATATGTACATATATCATTGTGACTTGTCAATATAGAGCATCAGTACTATACGATACTCTAATTGCAATACTTTTTCTAACGCGTCGCGATCAATTAACAAAAAATAAAAACAATCTCATATAAACGTTAAACTCATTAAATACTGTATTTTTTGAATATTAAAAAAAAGGCTTATAAACTATAAACAAAACATTGTCCTATGATAAAGTTTTGACATTGAATCGTTAATTAATTTCATTTTTAACCGTTGCTTTATACTTATTACATATAAGAGACTTTATCCTCACTTGTATTTTAATATAATTTTATCAAATCGTACGTATCTTTAAAAATGATTAAGCAGTATATAAAAAGGTTTAGTATTACAAATAGTATTGTATACAATATCCAAAAGATCGATATAAAATACGAAAAAAAGAATGTAAAAAACAATTAGTTATTTTTTTCGAGTTCTTGACTGTCTAACTATATCTCGTTCATTCAGAAAGGCACTCACTCATACCATATATCTGAAAACTGCATAGCGTACAGCAATATCTAATTAAAACATTAGATAAAGTGCTGTCAATATCTGTAAGTTACATACAGTAACTTATCTTGATAATTACGATCTAACGGGATTACTTTGTTCTGGAAATAATGAATCATAACTAGGTGGCAGATCTTTGTTAGTAACTGTGGAGGGTACAGCAACTTCTAATATAGGTGCTGTGGGAACTGTGGGATTTGCAGTTCTCTCGGCTTCGTGTGGTACCGTTGCTCCATTTTGATCAGGTACCCTTGCATTTGGATCGGCATAATCCACAGACCAGTATAATTTCTGTGACCTCTTACAAATCCAGAGACACATAACAAATATGATGAAACATAAAATTACTGTAGTCACAGCACCTATCGTGACTTTTGTACCAATGCCGGTGCTAATAATTTCGTTGGGATTATTTGGGCAATTATCTTCATCCGAGCGTAGATAACAAACACCCGGCACACAATTGTAAATTCCATCACAAAAATATTCATTTAACAAACAGCCACCACGAAATATTGGTGTATATTCTTTTAAATCCACCTTGCTGCAATCTGTACATAATATAATGTTATAATTACAATTTACCATACAAGTCAGAAAGAAATAGTTAAAATTAAGCAAAATTACTTTTAAAAGGAGTATATGCAATACTAAGAGTCAGACTCTCTCCCTCTTGTAACTTTTCATTCGAAACAAATATTTCTGTTTCTAATTCAGCTCCAGACTTATAACCACTCGGATCAAATTCTGCATAAGTTCTCACTGGTGGGGGTGATTCCGATGAATACATACTGTCTTCAGGCTCAGGAACTACATAATATTTTACTTTATTGCGATCGAGTGAACCACAAAATTTTTCTGTCTTGTGATGATCTTTTCTCATAAACTGAAATGTTGTTTTTAAAATATTTTATAACGTAATGTTAGTAGTAAATTGTTCAGTGATTCATCATTATATACTCGGCAGCTAGTATTAATTATGTATCACTATATGATGAAAATATATTTGACAAGAGCCACTGAATAGAATGACAAATAATTACAAACCTGTACATAATCTAAACACTGTGTTCCATTTCGTCTGAAAGACATTTTCTGAATGACTCCAAACAAGCCATCTCCTTTAGCTGTTTTAATGATGAATTTACAATGAATATTTTTGCGACCTTCAGTCCACGGATTAAACATGTGTTTCGATGTTACTATTATCGTGGAGTCTTTAATTTCTGTAGTCGTTGTTTTACGAAGCAAATGACAGAACTTCTCGGAATCCAAAGAATCTAAAAGAAGAGGTTATAAAATTAAATATCCTTCAAATGTAAGAGATCACAAAATTAAACATGATGATCGAACACTTTTTAAAGAAACTCACATTCGTCGTAATGTTTATAATAAGCGCATGAACTATAATTCACACAATTGTTCGCAAGAAACATTAAACATAAGAAATATAAAATATCCTGTCGAGACATCTTTAAAGTAACTGTCAAAAAGCCATAAAGAACAGTATTAATGTCCCTTTCAATTCCGGCACGACTAAGCTGTATCAGTGTTTCACAATGATTTTACGTGAAAGATGCAAGATCGGAAAAATTATTACAATTTTTCAAGGAATCGTTTAGGATCGATTCACCATCTTCGCGGATACGTCATCCTTTCGTGTACCAAAACAAAACGAACGTGTTCAAGAGAGATCGAATCTCGCAACATCGAGAATTCGAGACTTCCGACACGATCCTCGTTTCAAATGCACATACGTCCGCGCCGATAGAAATATTTTATTTTTTTTTTGTAAATGTTTATTAAAAAATCGTGACAAAATTTCAGTATAAAATGAAAGTGATCGAACTTAATTATGAGAATGTGGAAGTTGGTAAAACAGCGGTAAAAACGATTGAAATATTTAATGAATCCTGCGTAAGTAATGTCACTGCTTGAGTTTAATCGCTTCACTTCGCACGATTTCAATCTTAATTACTTTTGGTGCATCGGATGATTTGAAAAAATGTTTAAAATCTGCGTTGTCAGTATTTTAACGATATTAAATAGCTCGTTTACAGAAGGAGCAAGTATATCAAGTGCAAAGAGATCCAACTACCAATCCCTTAGATCATGTTTTTCATTTACGCTCTTACACTTGGGTTTTGGCCGCCGAGGAGAAATTTTTATGTGAAATACGTTATCGCCCATTTTTTGTATGTTCTAAAAATATTGATTATTTCATGATAAGTGATACCGGTGGATCGTGTATGAAGATTATTACCCGTGGAACTTGTATCGGTATTTATGATAAGTATTTCAGTAGTACATTCAATTATAAATAATATTTCGTTTAATATTTCTATAGGTCCCGAAGTGGTATGTTCAATGACAAAAATGTTTATGGGCTGCACACAAGAGTGTGCCGAGGTGAAGAGACGAATCAAATTGATTAACAAATCCAAAGTAGCGGCAACATATATGATCGACACAGACGAAAAGTATCGGGTGTTTAAATTAACCCCAAGATACGGTGTCATTCCTCCTACTGGTCACAAACATATTACGGTTACGTTTGCACCGCCGAAAAACGGAAGATACAGTTATTATTTAATAATTCTAGTTCTGCATCAAGTAAATCAACGATTTTAGAAATATACTGCTGAAAGCAATTAATTTTATTAGCGATTACACGTATTTAAATACACATGTTGAATGCCGTGCGTGCCATCGGTAATTGATGATTTACTACAATGTTAACGTTATCGATTAACCGAAATTTTACTTTTCCTTCGGTGGCAATGTAACGAGCATCCACTGTATATTGATTTAAAACATGTATGCCTGCATTGTATACTAATATTTTGTTTCAACAATTAGGAACCAATTATTATAGAATTACATGGACACAGTACCACATCCCCTTCTGGAAAGGATGATTCAACTTGTCTCAGTTATTCCTGGAAGGATAACAATGGATTTAAAGGATATATGAGAGACTCTATTACCTCAGCAGGAGATTTGCCACTTGTATCTTTATCCAGGCATTATTTTGATTTTGGTCAGACAGATGTAGACACTGAAAATAATATTCATAGCGTTCCTCAGGCGATTTGTTTTACTAATCATAGCCACGCAACTGTGTTGGTTACTTGGGAACAAGGTAATTCTATCAAACTGTAAGCTATATATTTATTTTATAACGAAATTTCATATTAATCTATTTTTATCGTAGATACCGATGGAATTTTTAACGTAGCACCGCTCGAGATGCGTGTTCCCGCGAACCAGTCAGCTCTGTTTGAAGTTACATTTAATCCAAAGGAAAAAAATAATCTTTACGGAAGAGAACTCATTTCTGCTACCTATTTCCAACAACAACAACAATTGACTTTTCCGATTGTTATGGCGATCACTGCGATAGGTACAACATTTAATTAACAAATGGACGAAACAAATTTTTATAATAAAAAATTCGTCAGCTGATTTTAAATATATGAATTTGTAGGTCACACTTTTCCAATTTCGTCAAACGGATGGATCCCGCAATACGACATACCTCAAACGGTAATAATGCCACCTTGTGTGCCATCATTTCCGGTTTATACGACCTTCTTAATCAAAAAGTTTGGTCATTTACCAATGATGTTTGAATTCATCGCACCACCAGATAGTCACTACATCCTAAAGCCGATGCTTGGTGTAATTCATGCGTAAAATATTATTTTATTACGTTTATCAATAATGTATCACTATTTGTATTGACAATATGTACTAATATTCGCTGATTTGCAGAGACTATCAGATAATCGTTGTCGAAATGCTACCAGAGCACAAAAACGAACAAATTTATATAGAACGGTGGACGATATATTTTAACGGGAATAAGAAAAACGAAAGTTACATAGACCTTAAGGGATACGCGGAATATGCAAATGTTATATTTTGCAATAACAACACATTAACTTTCCCAGCGGTGATGCCACATTGTCAGCAATTTGCACAGCTTGGAATGCGAAATATAACTCGTCATAAAATTAGGTGATTCGTCACAACATAGAATAATATTTTGCAATCAACTGGAATAATCTTTTACGTTGATAATGTTGAATTAACAAAAGACGTTTATTTATAGGTACCGTTATTATCAGTTGCCACCTGAATTCAAAATAGAAGATGAATCCGGAGAAATTGATTCCAACGATACTTTATTTCAAGAATGTTCTTTTTCTCCAGTCGAACCGAACATCGACTACGACTTTGAAATACAATGTGTTTTACTTGTTATAGAAGACAATGTTATCGTAGGATCGAAAAGTTGCGTATCTTTGCGTGTTCGTGGAAGATGCGAAATGGGTTTTTTGACGGTGAAACCTTTTTAATGCTAATTTTAATTCGATTATTGTAATATAAATTTGAGACAATTTTCAGAAATGTTTGTAATATTCCAGGCATTTCCGGAGGAGTTGAATTTCAATGAAATGGAATATAATACCAAAAGAACTATGTCTTTCGAACTTATTAATTCTAGTTCAGTAAATATCTACTACAAATTAATGTGTACTCATAGCGGTTGGCCAGTTGGCGATATCGCGAAAGATGTTGAGTTGCATCCAGCATCGGAAACGGCTTTTGCAGGAACTCGTCAAAAGATCATGATTTCTATTACACCTCGTACAACAAGCTTCTATGAATTAAATATTGTATACCTGTTAAGAGTAAATTTTCAGTCGGACAAAACAGTATCCGCGTTAAGTCCAGTCAAAATCTGCTATGTGAACTGTATGTGCATATTACCAACAACAAGGGTACAGTTCAAATCTTTTAAGTCATGAACAAATGTTTTTGAATTACAAAGAATCTAACAATGACAGTCTTATGTAGGTGAAGAATGTATGTGCTTTTGGATACAATCAGATATATTCACTGAACATCAGCAAGCCATTTTTGTGGAAAGCATTACAAATAAATAAGTACAATTATGTTCAAATTATGTTGTAATTGTTAATTACATTTCTTATACAATTATTGATATTTTTTAGAATGAACAAACTAATGCAAACTATGGCACCAGGAGACAGGAAGCATTTACAAATAGAACTTTTTCCAATGATCATAAACAAAGGAGCCGTCTTACTAAAATTCATTGTTGAAAATCCTTCGAGTTTTACAACGTCGTGGTCTGCGACGAGACTGAAGCGGTGTTCTTGTAAACCTTACGTAAAAAAAGTTGGACTTTCGTTACAACGCACTGAAATGGACTGTGTACATGAAGGTCTTTGCGTGTTTCAACCAACAGAACAAGTATTGGAAGTACGAGTTTTGTTTCTTCAGCCAATGTTCAGCCAATGTGGAAAGTATATCATTAAATTAAGAAATTAATCTAGAAATGGATATTGTGTAGCCGCATCAAGAATTGGTATTCAACGTGATACTACGTTATACGTTAGTTGGAAAATCAATCGCATGTTGGGACATAGATTACGGACATAATCGTCATCTGACTTTCGATATAGTGATTAATTGCTTGGCTGAATCAGACACACCAGACTGTTTCTTGAGCGATCGATACATTACATTTGGAAAAATCTATTTTGGCAATAGGCAGCCAATTTATAAAGTATAATTTTAATTAATTCTATTAATTATATTTGATATTAATGCGAAGAAATTTCCAGACATTTTGGATACATAACGTTACAAACAATAGGTTGCCGTTTTCTGTAAATATGGATGATATTTGCAAAATAAATGAAACTTACCACTGTGAAGTATTTTCTTGCTTAACTCCTAATGGTGTCGTAGAAGCTTTAACTGCTGTACCTATTTTCTTAAAATTTCAGCCAAGGATGTTTGGAAAATATCGGGTAAAACATAATTCTGCTCTTTTTTTAAATTAAGGTTTCTATTTATATTTGCTATATTTTACAGGTGACAATTCCGATAACTATGGGTGACAAAACGTTGAAGTTAATAGCAAAAGGATCAGCATCTCATGAGTTCAGATTAACCGACGTTGGGAGAATAATACCAGCAGCGTGTGCTTGTAAAACTGAACTGTTCCCTGCATATTTCAGCGTTGATTGTATTGACATGTGGTGCATGCCTACGCACAGTTACGTCTTTAAAATGCTATTAATTTATAACAATTTAAACTATGATGCACTCGCATATGAATGGCAATGGTATCCTTATATTATTTACCTGATAGCAAAGCTTTAATTTGTTACAGTATATTTTTTCAATTTCGTTAATTGGCAAATGTTTACAGTCAAAGTGTAGCAGACATAATTTCTGTGGATATGTGGCCGCGGAAGGGTTTAATGAAACCAAACGCAGTGCAAACTTTTCGACTGAGAATCGATACTAAGGGACATCATGGTAGAATTGATCTTAATCTACCTTGTGAATTTCTGAACGCTAGTGAGAGAGGAGAATATTACAGAAGCGTCATTAAACACAATACCTTGAGCAAGGAATTGGAAGGACATTTTACCATTACAGAAAAAGGCACTTCTGTACCAGTGTGTAACTAATTATCTTTTTGTCTTGTAGTAAAAAAAGAAAACATTTCCTAAATCATGGTTCTGACTTTTGTAGAAATCATGGTTAAAAATATTAGAGAAGCCAGAACCATACCGCAAAACATTATCTATACGATGTTCAATAATTCCTGTAGAAGATGAACACTTAAGAATTAATTTAACGAACGAATTAAAAGCATCTCCATCAAATACGATTCGCTTCGACGACCGTGAATATTACAATATTCCAAAGAATGAAAAAGAACTTTTTATCGTTACGTTTCTTTTGGAGGGCTTATTGTGGTAAAAACTTATAATATTTCGATAAATTAAATTATACGTATATTACAGAAGTTTTCATTGTAAGAAGGTATTTATATATTATTTTAAAGGGATATTGTTAACAGTAAAAGATTTACAAAAATGTTCGAAGAAAGTATAATTCCAAGACGGAATTTATATTATTCGCAATTTATAATGGATTTGGCAGAGCGCAAAAGATTAATACGAAGATCTTATATATCACCACCGTTATCAGTTATTGGTGTAATAATGGAAAAAGTAAAAAAGCGACAGAACAGTAACTGTAATTTCTTGTATTAGTTATGAAGCGATGTTAAGTGACTGGTGACTGTGTTTTAGATGTTATTCGCGTCGGTACATGATGAATTCTCGTTAAAGCCTTTACATTTAATCCCCAATCAAGATGCAAGACATAAAAATTATTTTAAAATGTTGCCTAAAGAGAAACGAGTAGATCTTGAACACGAGAAAGGTATTCTTTGTTGATTGTATTTTGAAGAATTCATTGATTTTTATGTTGTAACGATTGATTCTTGTTTAAATAAAATTTTTTCAGATCTTATTACTATTGATAATAATGGTGAAAATGTCGAGGAGTCTGATTATATAAGATCGCGATTTAGAGTGTCCTTTATAGAATAAAATATAAATAAATTTTATATACAAATATAATACAGTATCTAATATTAATTCATTTCTTTATTATATGGATCGGGAATACGTTTGAATACAGCTAGAAATTTATCTCCTTTGTTTCTGGTAACCTTTTGGCCTTCTTCTGTACTTTCATACAATTTTTCCACAATAGGGTCCTTATCCTTCAATAACAAATGATTTGAAATAAAAAATTAGTATATTTTAATCAAATAAATTATATAAAATAATTAATTTCAATGCACACCTGTGATTACAGGGCATTTTTATAGTCAATAATTTTCAAAACTTACCACTTCTTCTTTGGACAGTTCATCAAACAATGGATGTTCTTGAAAATGCCTTACTATCCATTCATATAAATCTTTAACATCTGTCACCGTATATACAATTGCCTTTAAATGATATTTACCATTAAGTATCCATATCGATAAAGAAAAGAAATATCAAAATCTAGTTTTACAAAAAATATTACCCCTTCTGCTAACACATAAGCATATTCTGCCAAGAGTGTTTTGTTTATTATTCTCCATTTATGTTTTGATTTCTTAAAATGTGGATCTGGGTATAAGAAGAACATTTTTTTTAACTGCAAAGATATAAAACAATAATTAATTAAAATGAATCATAATTATTATCATAAAAGTAAAGCTATACCTTGTTGTACCTGGCCTTTATGAAAATAATTTGGTAAATATTTCATTGCGTTAGTTCTCAAACATGCAATATTTTGATATTGTTCAGGATTCTGTGATCTCAACGCAGCAATACGATCCATAACATAGTCAGAAACTTTTACTCTAATCTCCATACCAACGATCAAATTATCAGGAAACATGGGTGACAATGTAACTTGAGTAAAACATTTCATTAGTAATGTAATTAGTTATATATGTAAAGACAGAACCTGAATCCATACCGAGTAATCCTCCATAACCACAACCAACATCAGCAAATTCAACACATTTTTTTGGAATGTTGTTTTGTTTAGACTCTTCTTTGTCAGTTGCAAAATAATGTGGAAATAATGCACTCCAATCCATTAGGTCAGGTTTTATGGGGCTAAAATTTCATTTCAGCAAAATATAAGAGAATTTCCATGCAAAATTTTTAATCAATATCACAATGAATTCATGGATAAATTTTGAATGTATCACAAAAATTAATTACATACTATTCTATGCAATGGTCCGCTATGGGATTCGAATGAGCACGTTGACGATAATATTTTTTTTGTGGTAAAGCTAGTGCTTTTGACATGATGAGCCTTGATTAAAAACAAATCCACATGGCAAGAAAACTTAACCTAATCTGACTGAAACCTAGTTGAACTGACTACCAATAAATATATATGTTGAATTTTAAAACATTTTTTTATTTATAGTCAAAGAAGTCTGTTCTTAAATTTCCACTTGCTCGTAATCCTTTGCTAACAAAATGTTATAATACAAAAAGAAAATAAATATTGTAAAAGACAGTCATATGCATTTACATAAAAATATTGCTGAACACGTTTATCGATTTATTTAAATCATTAATTTACATGTATTCAGATTTAAGAAAGAAAAGAAAAAAGTTAGGAAGAACATTTCGAAATAAAGTTTTTTTATCTCTGACTACATATTAATACAGATGTTTTTGCTTCTCTGTCAATCTGATCTTAGAATAATTTCAGCAAAGATTATCTTCTTGTAACAGGATTTCAGGATTACAACGAGATATTCTTTAAAAATGAAACGAAAATATTTTGTAATTTAGTAATTTAAGAACTGCATTCGAATAATGAAGCTTAAAAATTTGAAATGTCCATATTTCCAAGTTTCTAAACTTCAAAATTTGCAAATTTCATTGCATGCTATTTACTGTAAAAAAGTGATAAAAATTGATCATAGAAAATTTCATAAATAAAATATCAATCAGCACCATCTAGCGATGTGACTGTCGAACTAAAAGTAATGTATTAGCATAACATGAAAGTAGAAGAGGTATACTCAGGATCGTATTATAATTTTTAGGGTCCTAAGCATATAAATAAAATAAATGTCTTTCTAATAGAGACCCGCACGAGAATGATATTTGCTAAAAAAGGACACCATTTTTGAAGTTATGTTAATTCATATCTGTTTAATTTGAAATTGTGGAAAGATTCAGACTCCTCTTTTAAATGGGCCCCAAAAAACGTGTATATTTTACTTATTGATAGAGACAGCCCTATACGTAATCGAAATTATGATATGTTATTAGGAATAAAGCTACAAGTAACAGGAGCCCAGAATAGCAGAAGAGGTACCGAAACATTGTTTCGATACTAGTCTCGAATAGGTGCCAGAATTGGTCTCCTGGTAGCAGGATCGCAGAAAGTAAGAGGAGGTATTAGACAAGGAAAGAGCACTATGCGACAAGGACAGCTATATGCCCGCCCATTTCAACATGGCGGCTACTATCAAAAACAAACGTGGTAAGAAATAATTAAATATTACACTTTCGACGAATAATTTGTAGTCTTCTATAATTTAATCTTAAAATATGCGATCGTAGAAACTTTCACGTACACAAATTATTGTTTATTGTTTATTTAGAGAACGATAGTTTTATAATGTGTATCGCGTTGGCCTGTATTATTTATTTGTTACATTCTCAGTATCATTTTGTGTACTTTTCGACCTGCATTAGATTGTTTGGATATTTGTTAATAATTTTTTGTGACTTTTGCTCATAGTTTTTGAGTATTTTATTTATTGTAAATAATTTTATGAACGTGGCACGGAGTACGCAAATAGTTCGAGTAACATCCGGTAGATGGCGCCAGTGTCGATTTTTTTTAACAATTGAACATAATTCGCTAGATTTGGAGTAAAGGTATCGGGAGTGCACAATGTGCGAGGAGGTGTATCGTCAACAACCAAATTGGGCGGGAAAAATTGGATTGTCTGTCTCGTCAATATCACCGTAAAAAAATTATTAATTTTATTCAAATTTATTACGAATATATTGCATTTTACATTTATTCTATTACTCTTCTTTATTGTCTGAACTTTCCTTTGTAATTCATTCTTTTATACTATCGTGAGATTCATGCTGCTATGACAGTATAGTATATCTAGTAGAAGTGCATTGTGTATCATAAATAGTACAAGAAAGTTCAATACAAATTTTATATGTCTTTTTATAATGGTGACAGAAACAGAACGAGATTCGACATTAATTTTGTGCGTTCGTTGTGCGTGATAACGTTTAAACGAGATATCGAGTAAGTGGCAGTGGGTGCGTAGAAACGCACCTAATTCATCATTTTTGACATATAATTTTTATTTTATTTCAATTTTCGTGACGTTTCTGTAGAATTTTCTCTGATAATGTGTTTTCAAAGTTAAATTGGAAAAGTTGAAGAACGATAACAAGTGATAGTATCGAACATTGCGTGCAGGGCACTGGCCATGGCGCACGTGCATGAGAAATCAGCTGTGCAAAATGGCGGAGCGCCACCTAGTTGGTGACGCTCAGTGAATCGAACGAAAGACGGCGAGATTACTTTTTTATGTCACAATTTCACGGTGTATTCTGTTGAATTTTTCATGTGTAATTAACACGATGCGATTCGTACTCAAACGAAAAATGGTGCTTTTAATTCGTTATCGCGCGGTTCTTGTATTCGAGTAACGTGGTTGGTGATCTTGAAAGGATTTTCTCTCTCAGGTGAGGTTAGAATCTGTTCGACAAAAAGCCTTCTACTACTGTACAATTGAAATTTGCTTCGTAGAAATTGTATCTTGTTAGAAAGTAACACGATATGCATTGTAATAGTTTTTTTTAACTAGGCTTCTCTTCATTTAACACTAAGTAATCAGAATGCATGTACATTTTTAAAATCGTTTTTTATAGAAACAACAAGTTCTGTATTTCTTTTGTTGTGAGTCCTTTGTGTTTCGATAATGTGATATTCTATATTACTTTTTTTGTACATTATTTTGACAATTGACAGTAGACGAGAATTTAGTTTAGTATAAACAAATAGCAGACTTCCTTTTATTTAAATTGTTATAATATGTTCATGTTTTACATGTAATTGTCTTTTGATTTCAGGTGGAGGAACTGTGATTTTATCATACATGACGACAACGGATATCCGGAATAATCGATCTTCTGTTTGATTGGTGAGTTGTTTAAATGGATCATATGTGTTGTATGATAAATAATTTATTTAACATTACATACATCTAGTATTACACGATATTATTACATTCTTCTATCTATAGTGAGTCCGCGTACTTCGTACATAATAAATTAACCTCTAAAATCTTAGTCGAATAATTTGCCACCATTAGATGAGTTAATCTTTTTCGATAAATTAATAATCTATAGCTAATTACATAAGCTTCGTAGGAATTTGATAAAATAATCGTTTCATAGATACTATACGTACGATTATCTTTTTTCTAATGTTAATTTAAATTTCCAAAAAGAATGCTACCGAAAATGATTTCATTTTTCTATGGTTAATTGATATCGTAAGATGTCGAAACTTGTACTTTCGCAATTTCTAAAAGTGCTACAAGCATGATAACTTATTTATGCAATAAGTTGTTTAATTTATCAGAAATGCAGATTAATTATACACATGCCATTAAGACACATTGTACAGGAAAAAGTACATAATCGCGGTACGTAAGTATCAAAACTGAAAGTTGTTCGAGTTCCTTTCTGAAAACATCAACCCCCCATAATTAATCATCGAAAACGTAGGATCAAGAGCAGGCACGCCAAAGAATATTCGTTATTTGGTTAAAGTTTGAACGTGTTCGATGTGTAACGCGTCCGAATTGTGTAGCTAAACTTCGTGTTGATAGTTAGAAGTACACTGCAGGATCGGTTTGTAAACATAAGCGAACGTAGTCCTTTCGTTTAGTGACGGGTAAAACTGTCTATTGATGGAAACGGTAGACGTTGCTGTTGTCACCGTGAATACGTGCAACGAGTTGGTGCCAAATAACTCGTTAAGTGTTTCTAACTTTACGTGTCATTAAACAATATGAACTCATGGCTGCCAGATCCACGGATGTGGTTAACATTCGATTCGGATTCAAACTGGGTAAATAAATTTTCCAAGATGCTTTTAACGCGCGAAATAAAGCGTTAAGTGTCCCGTACACCATTGCGTGCCGCGTCGCGGCAGTTACGTGACGGACTAACCAACATGGCCAATATTTAACCATCGTAACACAGAAATTAGTATTAGCGTTACTTTTCTAGGTTGTGCACGTTAATCACGAGACATGAAGTATTGTATTTATACTATTATCGTATTATTCCATTGTACTACTACTCCTATTGTTCCACTATACTGCTATACTATTAGTATACTGTTGTTTCAATATACTACTGCGGTACTGTACTACCGTACTACCCTTTCACTATTCCACTCATTCTACAATCGTTTCTTTGAACGATGTACTTTACGAGTTAAAATTATTGTTTTAACATTGAAACATTGGACCAGAGGGTGTGTGTCTGTTTAGAGAACCGTGTCTTTAATTTAGGAAACGGTTGATTCACAAAACCGCCAAGAATGCGAAATACGAGTTGGCACCAGTTCCCGTAGTACGTAAGTACTCGATTCATCTGCTGTTATCTGAAAAGACCTGTCCTACTTATTTATATTTGTGTGTTTGCGACCGAGAACGATACGAATCGTCGACGTGACCGAGTTTCACTTTGAATTCAGCGAGAACCCGTAATCTCGTTTCTTTTACCGTCGTTTACCTTCCTCGAATTCCCTGAGAAATTGCTCGGCTCGGATCTTAAATCTAATCGACGGATATCGAGCAGAAGTTCAATGCTTGTAGATCGATTTTTAAAGAGGATGAGCCGAGAACTCGAGTGTAAATTGAAAATGGAAACCAACTATTGTAGTTTATTGATTTGTCACGATACGATGGATACTGAATAAGGAAATACTAGATATTGCAGTATTTGTTATTCGGAATATTAACGAAGTACGAATACTAAGTGTTGAATCATAACATTAGATAATAGATGCTCGAATTATATTTTAAATATGAAATATTAAACATTCGACACTAAGTATACTGGGAATTTTGGGATCTTGGGAAATTTCAGATGTGGGGATGTTACTGCTATTAGAAGTTTAGAAATATCTGGTAGCTTACGGTACCTATTGAGGTTCTAGTGATATTAGAGAGCTAGTGATATAGGGTTCTAGGAATATTGAGATTCAGGCGTTATGGATCTAGAGATGTGAATTATAATATGAATTGAGATTTTGGTATTACATTATTGATTACGTTACCAAGAGTAGAACATTCACTTTGTCCACGAATAAATCAATGTGACGAACACGCGTAGTTCAGCGAAGAGCAAAAAGCGGGATTCCCCTTGAATTCAGCCCCGGTAAAAAAGCGTCGACGATGACGCGTTACTCTCACCAGAACATCCCACTTACCTAGAGCCGAGTTACCGTTAACGAACGGTCGAGTTATCGGGTCGATTGTGTACCGTGTACAAGAAAGAGGAGCCCCTTCCAATTTTAGACGACCGTATAAAATCGCGATCTCGTCCCACTCGTCGTTTTCACCAGCAGCCAGAGCACGATAGGAGGAGGATGATCCGTCCACGTGGATCGCCCACATGCGTCAGGTATCGTGGTCGCAGTTAATTGTTCTCGTCAGTCCGCGAAGGATGTTGGCGAGGTCGAGTTCGCTCCTCGAAAAACTCACTTTTTCTTTATGTTTCGCGTAACACGTTTCGAGTAGCCGCGTTCCTCGAGTCGAGTCACTCGAAATAAACTCCGACGCGAAACGTGCTCGTTGCGATCAGGATATCGCTCGCGCCCCGTGCCACTTTGGATAAATGTGAAGTTAATTGTCACCGATTGATTTTTCATCTGTCTCGTCGTTGATAAATAATTCAGTGCGTGTTCGACTGTCGTCATGCGTTCAGGGCGAAGATGTAACTTCTCGATGGTATTTCGAAAAGTTCTCTTAGGATAGTGAAGTGGAACATTCCTGAACGAAGTCGAACGATAATGATACTGAGGATGATACATTCGTCGCGAACACACCGGAAGCGTGTCATGGAAAAGTTGTGCGGAGCCAATAAAGAAATTGGTGACATTTCGTTTTTGGAATCAACGTGCCAAACATTCGTGTATTTATAGAGATTCATCGTTTCTGCAAGTAGGTAAACGCTTCTCGTATGGTGATCGAATTGATCCTAATCGAAAATTATTGGAGCGAAGTTGCGACCATCGAAGTCACGAAACACTGTAAGTGTGGATAATTATCCTTGGGACTTGATTTGACTTGTTAGAAGACCATCGAGATATTCGTTGCTAACGCGTTTCCTTTATTTTATTTAAACAATGTGATAAGTCACCTTGACTCGTAGCGCAATTTGTTACGGGAAATCGTGAATCACAGATATCGCGAGATAATGAAATTGATGGCCGTTTCGAAGGTTCTATTTGCAAACTATGAAAGTACTTTGCTAGGAGAATACAAAACAGAATCAATCCTCTGGTACAAAAGATTGCAATGCTGATTTGTGTCAAAATTATCTAATTTAAAAAACTGAAGTATCAAATACTAGGAAGTTTGTGATGTAGAAAATTGCAGGTAAGATTAGTTAATTAAAAAACTTTCCATTTTTTTATATTGTTCGGACAACCTTTGCCAAGTTAATCACAAGATAAGATTTTATCGTTAGATAATATTCTCTATCCGCAATTCTATAGTTTTCAAGGAACATTTACGAATTATATTAAAAATATGAGGACAAATTTGCCAGGTCGATTCACTGTTACATAATTTGTCAATTACCACTCGAGAAAGGAGCGGCATAATTGTTCGATAATTGCAAAATTCTTCGATAGAATGACTCGATCGTCGAGAAAAATCGACATTGCATCGTTTATGGTTCACTTTCATTCGCAGTGAAAGTTCACAGGTACTGTGCTTATTCGATCAGCTGATTTATTGATTTTCTCTCGAGCGTGTTCCCTTTGATATCTTAATTCGTTCGGGCGATAAACGCTTGCGATAAAAATCGCGGCGATTTTTATCATTCCATTAAATCGATTGACAAAAGAAATCTCAAGGAGATGCTGTTAGTTAACGATATCTCGATATCTTTACGCTTTTTATTAACTAACTTTACTGAAATAGCGGTGACCGTATCGGGTGCCCAAAGGGGGGCTCACGGGCACTGGCGGGCATGGCGCGAATTTCAAATTTTTTTCAGAGATTAATTTTTTGGTAATTTAGGGATTTGGGGACGTGGGGATTTTGAGATTTTGGGAATTTGAAAATTTTGAAATTTTGAAATTTGGGAATTTGAAAATTTGAAAATTTTGAAATTTGAAAACTTGAAAATTTGGGAATTTGAAAATTTGAAATTTTGAAAATTCTGAAATTTGAAAACTTGAAAATTTGGGAATTTGGGAATTTGGGAATTTGAAATTTGAAAATTTGGAATTTTGAAAATTTTGAAATTTGAAAATTTGAAAATTTGAAAATTTGGGAATTTGAAATTTTGAAATTTTGGGAATTTGAAAATTTTGAAATTTGAATAATGGAAATTTGAAAATTTGAGAATAAAAAAAATTTTCAAATTGAGAAGGTCATCATTTTGGGATTTGATTAGAAATTTTCTAATTGGTAATTAAAATATTTGGCAATTTTAATGAAAATTGAATATCCAAGAGTGCCCGTGCGTTGCCGATTGCATTCGCTACGTGTTTCTTCACGAACGGATGAGTAATGAAAAAATGGAAAACTAAGTCGCACGTTTTAATAATTATACAGTTGCGAAGCGTTATTTAAAAACGGAATAACAACAGCGACGTAAACCTCATTATCAGGGATATCAGTTTGAAGCAAGTGTTTAAAGGTGGTTCTGGAAATTTCGCTAACTACCACAAGAGACCCATTCGGTGAAAGTACCACCGATAGAAAGCATCGATATTTAACGTTCGAACTGGAATCGACAGATATGTCGCATCTTCGAGTGAAAACTAAATCATCGAGCGGCAAATGTCCCAAGAAAATTTCTTCCCATGGAGAATATCGCAAGATACAGTTCGCTGCGTTGAAGGGTCACTTAGAGCATCGTTTTCTCGAGGTAAATGAAACCCACTGTAATCGACTACAAAACATTTCGATATTTTATTGAAGAGGAAACTTGTTACGAAAGTCGATATTATTCTTCAAGAATATTTTTAAGTTTTCACAAATTACATTCTTTTCTAAAAATTACTCTGATATGTTTTAACATGTATTCAAGTAAATATCGACTAGGTACTTGCGTTTGATATTGGAATATTGGCGGGAAATTTCAAGTTATATCAGTATATTAATAGTTGTTAGAAAATCATGCAAACAAGATTTAATAAATTAGCTGCAATATATACATAGCTAAAGTAGACTGATAGTTACGTATATTTATATGTTATGTTCCGTGCGTCGCCGACTCTCCGGACAAATTTTGGTGTCTGTTAAATCGAATTAGATTGACCTAGAAAAATTAAACAGTTAGATTGTATCGCTGTATTTATTTCGTGTCGAATTGGTACCGAATTGAGGTGTATCAAATTCAAGCACCGTGCGTCGCCGACTCTCCGGAAAAATTCTTAGTACCCATATTCCATCAGATCAGATGACCTACTATAAAAATTGAGTCAATTTGTATCGCTGGATCTATTTCGAGTCGAATCATTACCGAATTGAAGTGTATAAAATTTGAACACCGTGCGTCGCCGACTCTCCGGAAAACTTGATACCTCCAGGAAATAACCCAGCGATGCAAATGAGTAATACACAAGTTCTATAAACAAACGATAAAGTTGAATCACTTTTGTCGATCGCACGAAATAACGGTTTACATTAGCGAAAAGCTATTTAGGGTCAGAAAATAGAATCTAAATCAAACCGAGCTATTTCCTGTTACCGTAACTCGCCTCAATTGCCTCAATTAATCGAGCCTGTCTCCTTTGGACCGGAATCAAAGGTGGCTTCCAAGAATTGACGAGAATTATAGTTTTTGATCACAGAGTGGTCACGTACGTTACGAATCGTTGTCGTCGATCCTCTAACGTGATTTAACTAACCGCGATGACTATTTTCGTTTACCTTCGACGATGTGCCAATGCACTGGGTGCAACAGTGATTTATTCGTCTTCGCTCTCGGGGAGACAACGAAATTCGTGCATCATTGCCAAAACACGCGTCATCGATGCTAACATCCTCTCCTAATGGGGGATCGTGCCAAAAATGAATTCACGGTCGGGGATCGAATTCGATTCGATGACATTCTTCCGAAATCGTTGTCTGCGCAAATGCAATCTCCGCGAAAACATGTTTTCACGGAAAAGCTGATCTGAACGGAAAGTTTCGTCGTTACCAAATATAGAATTGTGAACGTGGGAATTTTTAACGATTAAATTCACAAATTTTTTATTTAGAAACTCGAGGAGTCAGAAATAAATTTGAGAATTTGGAAATCTACAAAATTTGAAATGTAGAAATTTTCCGAAAATTATTAACGGGTACTAAATTAATAGCGTTATATTGGCGCCCATGTGAATCATTAATGACGATTAAGTAGACTCGTCATCGCATAGCGGTACGATGCCAAAAATGCTTTTACAAGATAATTGCAGTTCTTTTCTTCAACGTAAGTAATCGATTCCTTAGATAAGTCACATAGATATTTATTTTTACAATATTCCATTTTCGTATGGGCGATATCGATACATTCTACGCGTTCCAAATTGATTACTGTTCGCTATAACTGGCGCTCAGTCATTCTACACTCGGAATGTCAATGATGCGATCATGCTGACATCTTCGATGAACTTTGACCTTTAGCTTGATATGCCATAAGTGCCATTTTGCGATACTTTTATGTCATCAAATGCTATCGGACTTCCTATCATTCGAAATTCGATATGATTTACTACAGCTGGCAGTTACTCATGTTCTGTTGAGAACTGCAATAAAACGTGTATGTACTCTTTTTCATTAAGCTTTGAGCTTTAAATTGGTATACCATAAGTGCCATTTTGTGATACTTTTCTGTCATCAAATAGTATCAGACCTACCTCTGAAAATTTGATACAATTGGCAGTCGGCCATTTTGTTGTTGAGAACGTTAATGAAACGTGTAGTCATTTTTATTAAGCTTTGAATCGATATAAACGCTATTTTACGATACTTTTATGTCATGAAATTTTGTACGTTGCAAAAGTGGTATGCAAAAATTGATTTGTTAAAATATAATCTTAACATCACGAGTTATATTGTTTTACTTTTTCTTGATATCGTATCGTACGGTCAGTTTCTTATCAGTCTCCTGATTATCAGAAACCGTGTACACAAAGCAACGATACTTGACAATACATTCCCTTAGCGGAAATTTGTTAAGCATCACAGTTCGCGATCGAGCGCCATTCACGATGCAACGAATTAATAATCGCATTATGTTACAATGTTTCTGAACGTTTTGACACTGAAACTTTTACCACCGAACTGGATTACTTGACAGTGCGTTACGTTTACTATTGATCAATAAATTTTTCATTCAAGGTATTTGATGAGAATCATAATCTGAAAGATAACTCCCAAAAATGAAATGTACAGTGAACAAAAACGTTTCAAGTATATTGTAATTTTTTTGTTCGAAGGTAAAAAGAAACGTCGTTGTAACAAATTGTTACGAAATATCTGCGATTGTACAACTTGTCGATAAGATAAAAATCAGTCATTTTTTGTTTATACGTGCACACGTGTACGCGAGTCTAAGAAGTGAACATTGAGCGATTATTTTATTACAACGTTCGTTGCATCGAAGTGAACGAAAAATCGTCAGCTAGTATCGGTATTAAAATTATGAGGATTCTCTCGGATAAATTACGTTGGAAGTGACCATGTACCGAGGCGAGTGTTAGGTTATTAATTATGATTATCATCGAGAAACAGTGATAATTTCATTAAATTTTGTGTCGTGCACAACGAAAAGGGGCAACGATCCAATTGTTTGTGTAGAACGATCGTTCATACTAGACTTAACGAAGGTATTTACATTTGTGACGATTCGACGACACGAATAACGTAAAAGTATATTTGCATGTGTCAAAAATTTGTCTTTGCACTATGTCAGTCTACGCTTTACCGTCTTACTGTTTGGATTCTAAATATCAAGCTTCCGATACCGTGAGTGCTTTATGCTGATTATGTAAGTTAATTAGATAATTTTCATTCAATTCAATTTAACTTGTTTCGTCAGTCTCTGGAAATTTCGATTACATCTTGTTGAGAAGAAGTAGGTGCGTTTATAAGTATTTGGACGTGGTTACATTATCGTAAGATTACGTAATATAGACTCTTGTTATATTGCCACAGACGGAGTTATATCTGCGCAATATTTCTAGAGTTAATGATATAACATGTGACAGTAGAACGGTAGATAATACTAACGGTTGTAGTGACGAGTGATAAAATACTTCTTGGCGATATAACGCGAGGCAATAACGCGTGGCAATATAACGCGTGGCGATACAACGTGTGACAGTAGTAACACGTGGTAATAGTAACGTGTGATAAAATATTTCGTGGGAATATACGGCGCGGCGATATAACGCGAGGCAATAACGCGTGGCGATATAACGTGTGGCAATATTAATACGCAGTCATAGTAACGTGTGATCTTACTTCCAGTTGATATAACATGTGGCGATATTACAGGTGGCAATATAACGCGAGGATATAATAACGCGTGGTAATTTACCGTCTGGCGATATAACGCGTGGCAATGTGATGGTTACCGTTTAGTACGTTATGACATTAGTACCTTACGTCTATAAAATGTATTTGCAAAAGATGGCAATATAACGAGAGTTCGGTATATATGAATGGTGATAGATTGGTGAAGTTCGTTACGCAGTTGAAAGAAAATAGAAACGGTCCGATATCTGTGCTTTCTTTCTGTTTGTTTCTCGAACGTTTTCCTCAGATTAAAACGAGGGCAATCGTCGTTCGCTCGCACAGTTTCCACGGTGTCGTTGGTTCAGGACACATATTTACATACACATCCGCTAGAATTTCGTAACAAGATCATCTAGAATCGGGTGAAATTACCGAGACCCAGATAAAACTTGGTAAATACGGAAAATTATCGTGTATGTGATTGCCCTTGCCTTTAATTAGCTCCAAGATTTCATTTGGAATGCTAATAAACAAACGATTCTTGCAACGGAGAGGAGTGCCTTGTTAATTCGCGTTCGGTGTTGGCGTGGAAAAGTATTTCGTTTCAATTCTGTTCATATTGTGTTCATCGTGGTTATAAGCTTGTGAACGTGCCAGTTATTCTTCGCACGGTGCTTTTGTGTACTTGTGAATACAGTTTTTGGCATACGAATACGTCGCGCGAAATAAATAGTTCACAATCGACAGAAAGCCTGCAAATGTTTAGGACATTAACCTTTAAGTGCCATGGCACCGTCAGATTTAGCTCTTTTCACGTTGAATAATTTCTGCGTACAAAAGTGGATGTACACGTTATTCGATAATGTGTTTAATATTTAATTGGGGGACCACTTCGATAATGCAGCTAAAAATAAAAATAATAAAGCAGCTTTACTTAGCTGTTCTGATTAGATTAAAATAAAGTACAGTATACATATTATACGTACATTAATAATAGAAAGTGCCATGGTAGTTCAGGGTTAAATATGAAACTTGACAGACAGAACTCAGAAATCACTTTCATCGTTTTGGGAAATGGAAGTCATTCACTTTTCTGTCCATTCAGAAGATGCGTCTTTCGAACTTGACGCATTACCGAAATCTGGCGCGAAACAATATCTTTCATTTGTCAAGTCTCATTTTGTCGTACCGTGTCGTGCTGGTTATTAATATAATTTAAAGAGTCATTAAACGAACGTTCCCTCTCGAAAGGGATCTTCTTGGACTAAAAGAAAGACGGTGGTTAAAAGTATGACATGAAACGAATACAGTGTTGTTAATAGTGATTTTTGTCGGCTTAGCGCCATATAGTGTTGCCAGATAATGAGAGTATTTACGCATGTAGACACGGTTTCCATGGAATACTCGAATGAGAAGAGTAGCTTACTGAATTCTGAACGAGATGTAGGATCGTTGTCTTCGATCCCGCAGGGATTGAGTCGGGCTCACTACGGATCCTTTTCTTCGTGTCAACAGGCGTTACAGTCGTTCTGGAACAAAAGTAAACAGGTACAGACAAAAAGAAACGGTAAAATTATTCATCGATTAAAAAACGAATCAAATATGCATCAATTATGGAATGTTCACTTGCACAATCCTGTGCAATGCCGCAAAATATAACTCTATATTCCGTACAAAACATCTAGTCCCTCGAATTTCAAACATGTCACGAATTGTTGTGTTCTTTTTCAGCATTGTATACAAGCTTAAAAATATGTTAACATATGTAAGTTTCGTAATTCTGATAGGACCTACAGGTGGATCTCGAAAAGAGATAAAGCACTTTACTACTTGATCGTTTGCCTGAGAAGTGGTGCCAAAATTTTTCCACGTGTTTCGAAAGACAAATGAGGGGCGCAACAGTGTTTTCGTACATCGAACGGATTACAGTGGGCAGCTTCAGCCGTTCGTTTTACTACCTGACAGATTTAACGCTTCTAATTACACGACAGGTTTACAAGCCCTTTAATTCTTTATAAGTCGAAAGAAAATTAAATCAAAGCAATGTTAACTAGGTTTTAAAACAAATTAAAACGTATCAGGATCTTTTACCATACATTATTCTTTTTCAACTGTTGGTATAAGTGTGTTGAAATTTAGGGATATAGGGAACTAGGGAACTAGGGATATCGGGATATATGAATTTAGGGTTATGGGGAACTAGGGATATAGAGATCTAGGGACATTGGGATCTAGGGATATTGAGATCTAGAGATATTGGAATTTAGGGATATTGGAATTTAGGGATATTGGGATCTAGGGATATTGGAATTTAGGGATATTTGAATCTAGGGATATTTGAGTATAGATATTTGGATCTAGGGATTTTGGGGACTAGGGATATTTGGGTCTAGGGATATTGGGGTCTAGGGATATTGGGGTCTAGAGGTATAGGGACCTAGGGGTATAGGGATTATTCGAATATTCCAATAATCGGAATATTGGAATCTAGGGATATTCGGACCTGATGTGGTACCCAGGGAAGTGAAAATCTAGGGATCGGATCTAGGAATTTATAAACATCCAGATGTAGACTCACATACACATGTTTCCCTTAATCTAACCATGTTATTATCCCATGTACAATTTGATCGTTATTAATCTCTAATTAGCAATTACGGAGTACTGGTTTCATCTTTAATCAATGTAAAGCCTCCAGTCCCGTATGGGAGTAATCCGCGTGATCAATACTGATTAAAATAGATAAAGAATTATCATGTGTCCTATTGAACGTCATTGTTTCAAAAAGCACCGATCCGAGTATCAATTATATTTATACCGGGAGTTGATTTAAGACTGCGTATTAAACTTCCGGTTAGGTTTGCACATTTTGTAATTTGTTTTGCATCCGTACAGTGTATTTATCGCATCTTGATTACACAAAACGTTTCCGTGCAATTTATTACGATACGGTCGTGCCATCCATTAAGAAGATTTATGATCGACTGATATATTTCTTGACAACGTTTTCTTTGTTGCTCGGAAATGCGCATCGTTAGAGCTGTAAAATTGTCTATGCATCTCTATAAATTGTTCGGTGATATTGTACATGATTTACTTTTCTGGTTGATTGTTTTTTATTTTTTTTTTTGTTGCGTTGGTACTGTACGGAGGAAGGGTTAGAATTATCGGAGCTTGTTGTCTCAGCAGTGTTATTCGTTTTTATGATCCCCAGTAAACGACATACGGTTCGTACACAATTGATTAGTCGGTTGTGGGCTTTAATTGGCCCAAGTGCCGCGAGTAGCGCAAGGACGCGCGATGCTTCTCGTCTAACTCTAGGAAAATATTTTTCTAACCGAGCACACCTACCGTTCTATGTCTAAATATTGTTCTGTAGAATTTTTTAAACGGTTCCTGTTACGCCGGCGTCGTGTTACAACACGACACGTTAATTGTTCGATTTTAAACGGCGTTCACAAGACATCGAAACGAAAGAAATGCGTTGCGATTTAATGCAGCGGATATCAAACTGATACAATTCTGTGTGTAAATAAACTTGTTAATTATTTAGCAATATTTTTATTAATTATCCAAGATAAACCTTGACTTCGTTCTTGAAAATTGATTATCTTCCAAACGGTTAATTGCTCAGCGTTCACTAAAACTGAGAAATTAGTGGTTGCGTACATTAGTCAGAAATCGTTATCACCGAATTATCTTTTGTTTGCTCGGTACGAACGTAATGGAATAAATTTTACGACATAAGCTCGGTCAGTTTTTACGGGTACATCAATTCGCTGCTTCTTACATCACGAGTCATCATCTTCGTGACACGTTTCTGGCTCGAAATTGATGATGTTTATATCGTTTCCTCTCAAGGGAATACGATCGATCCTTGCATAATCAGGGCAATCACGACCCAGACCTATGGAACGTTTACTACAGTGCTTAAATTGAAATTAGATCCCCACATGTTTTATATAAATCTTCAGTATTAAAAAATAATATCTGAATATCTAAAATTTATGAATTGAAAACATATGGTTTGAGATTTGAATTTTCGCGGGTTCGGAATTTGCGACTATTTGAAAATTTAATATTAGTACGAAAGAAGCGCGAAATTTAAAACGAGATGAGATAGAAACCAGAATTAAATTTAATTTGTTGAAAAATTACCTATTAGATAGTGTATAAAGTTTAAAAATTCCAAGCGTGAAAGAATCAGAATTAAATTTGAAAATTGCGTATGCATGCGAGAAGAGCGCGAAATTTGAAAAATGGAAACGAAATCACATACCGTTGAAGAATCCGCGATCGCGAGTCTGTTCAGCCGGATGAAAGCGTACGATTGTTACCCGCGATTCCACTGAACTGTGTACACGACTTTAAAGATCCCAGGTCGGATATATAAATGTCGCACGATGTTCTACGCGATGTTCTTAAGCGATCTGCTGACGACGCGGATCGCACGCGTTTCGAGTGAACCGCGTACGCGTGATCGTATCGGCTTCCGAGGAAATCCGGAACGGAGCTTCCGGAAACGGTGTTGAAGCAGAGAAGAAACGATGACCACGAGAAATTTGGAAAAAATGCTCAGACTCACCGCTTTGTCCAGGGTCCGTCTCTTTTTACGGTATATTGATCGTTAATCGCGATTTCATCTCCGATTGTGTATCTCCTTTTCGTTCTACAGTTTTCGACGACTTCGTTAATTTTATTTTCCATTTTCAGCATCGAAGTGCTAGTAGCTTCTCTTATCGGACAGTAAACAGTTTTCTGTGCATTCCGTTTATCTTTTATTAACACGTCGGAGATTAGATTTTTCTTTAACTCTAGCTTGAAATTAACGAGTGCACTTTGTGAAATAGTTTTTTAAAATTATTTTTAGGGAATAATAAACTTTAATGATTATCGAATGTCGAAAGTTGGACTAAGAAGTGTAACAAGAGTTAGAAAATTGTCATAGTTTTTAAGTAGTATCGTTAATCGATCATTCTTTAGTAGCTTAGTTTAACAAGTTTCCCGCTTCACGTTCCGTCATTTACGATCACTCCGCAGCAAGATTCGAACGAATGTTTAAACAATGATAAAAAACCAAAGAGATCCACGAGGAAGCTTATTTGATTGGTGGTTGCAGTCGACTCGAACTTCTCGTAAATTGGTCTTCATAACGTTCCACGTATTTATCTAGCAAAGATTCCTTTTCGAATCGTGAGCTCACGTTGAGGAAAGAATGCCATGCGGAAGGCCAGAGACGATCGTATCAAGATCACGACCCACCATTTTCGCATCAGCATCGAGGAAGAGGAAAACGACGAGAAGGAAGAAGCCGAAAATTCATCCAGAGACACCGACAGGAGGATCTCCATCACTATCGAAGCCGATTCTGGATTAGTGTTAAGCGGCCAAGAAAATGCGAACGGGGATGAAAGATCCGATCGTAAAAGCTCCGAAGACCCGCAAGTCCCGTTGGACATCGAATTCGATCAAAAATGCTGCAGCGAACGCGTGCAGAGAACGCAGAGTCACGAATCTAAGGCCTCGAGCGATTCCAGAGAGTCGAAAGTCTCCGATCCCGAAAATGTGGTTCAACTTTCCAACCAGAGCGACTTTGATGCACAAGTTTCCGTGCCGATTGAAAGCGGACAAACTTCAAGAATGGATACAGGATTCGAGATTCTTTATTCCAGAAGATACTCGATGGGCCACGAAAACAAGCTGGACCAGAGCTCTATTTCAAGGTCCCTTTCTTCTGCAAGCCATTCGGACTTCACTCTGGAGGCAACGGGTGTTTACGAACCTGACACCACAGAATTTTCCGGAGAGGCAAGAAACCCGACTGCCGTGATAAGTACCACGGAGATACAAGAGAACATTTTATTGACTCAACCAGTAAATCCTCCAACTGTCTCGCCACTGCTGCTCCGAAGACGCTACAAAATCATGTCCACATTTTCGAAGTCCTCCAGCCTCGGAAGTTCCTCGTGTCTGAAGGAAGGTGTCGATCGTTCGGGTGAAGCTGAAGCGAAGTCACCCAGAAGACAGACCCTGCCTTTGGTCGGAAAGGACCCTCCAAAATCTCCGACCTACGAGACAATAATATCGGGGACGGGTGTGAATCCCATCAGGAGATCGAGCATAGCGAAAGCGGCCATCTGCTCGAGTCTAGCACCGAGTCTGGTCAGCGCGTACCCAGGTATACCGAACTGTTTGCTACCCGGCGAATCACCAAAGAGCGAGGAAAACGAAGCTGGAACGAGCGGCACAAATGGAAGACGCATAAAGTTACCCTTCCTTCGGCTTCACATACCAACGCAACCACCTAACGGCTGGGAGGAGGACAGATTTAACAATCATCATTCCTATTATCATCACCATCATCATCATCATCATCATCACGTGTTCCCGCATTTTCACGTACCCACGATCACGTTCACCGCGCCAGCCACCGACGGTGAAACTGGCCGCAAGTTCAACTTCGGAATTCGCAGGCAATCGCAGCCGGTTAGTCGTCTCAGGACGTTTCTTGAGTTCGATTTTGTTTGCTGTGTGCTCTGAGCTCTTATTTATTCTTCTTTTTTTCCAAGCGAATTTGTATTTGTGGCTCGGTATTAACATCTTGCTGGAGAGTCGGGTGCAATTTTTCAAGAACCTGGATCTGTAGATTTTACTCCTTTACGTTTTTTTTAAATCTTATGGATTCTCTTCTAGTTTCTACGTTTTCTTCCACATTCTCTTTAAATTCCCTTTAGATTCTTCAGAGTTTATGCTCTCACCAGATACTCGTCAAGATTACTCTAGGATCTTCCTGGATTTACAGTGAGATCTTTCTAAGCACTTCCCAGATTCTCCTTGAGATTTAATTCTTCTCAAGGTTTCTTTAGGTTCTTCCCAGATATTCGAGATTTATCTAGGCTCTCCCCAGATCCTCCTCAAGATTTATCTAGGCTCTCCCCAGATCCTCCTCAAGATTGATCTAGGCTCTCCCCAGATTCTCCTCAAGATTGATCTAGGCTCTCCCCAGATTCTCCTCAAGATTGATCTAGGCTCTTCCCCGATACTCCTCAAGGTTTATCTAGGCTCTCCCCAGATTTTGAGATCTCCCTAAGCTCTCCTCAAATCCTCCTCAAGATTTACCTAGGTTCTCCCCCAATACTCCTCAAGATTTCTCTAGGTTCTCCCCAGATTCTGAGATCTCCCTAAGCTCTCCCCAAATTCTCAAATTTTCTCTACGTCCCTTAATTCTCCTCAAGAAGGGTTCCCCCTAAATTTACGATATTCTCAGCCAAAAAAAAACCCTATTGCACTCGAATGTACATGCATTGAAACCACATACATTGCTTTCAATTAACCATGACTACCACACTGGTAATCACCTTTTACAGGGTGAAACATCAAGAAATATTAACAGCATTTTACAACAACTGAATCTTTACATTACAAAAAATATAAATACTGTATTTCATACGTGAGATCTCGTAGTGTGTTAATTCCATTTTATTCATTTTTATGTTCCCGCAAATTAAAGAAACTTTGTAATGACGAAGGTAGAAAAGTATATTTTCTGGTTAATTAAAATTACGTGGATTCACATGGAACTTGTTGAAAATGAAGTTTCTATCATTCGAAGGTCTCGGTGTTCCATTAATATTGCAATTAGCTTTATCAAAGAGTGACGCACCGATATTGTTGTCAGAATATAGGGCACGGCTTAAACGCGAAAGCCTCTGCAACAGTTTCAAGCTGGTTTGTTCCTTAATAGCCTTGAGAGGTCTATTGATTTTAGACGAGCCTATAGCTTCGTCAGAAATCAAACGTTGCAATTTATTTATTATTTATTTGTCGATATAAATAACGTTTGTTCAAAGAAAACACCATAACATTCGAGTTTTCTCTTATCAAAATCCCAGAAACGTTATCGGATGACGTCTCGCGTGGTACAAATAAATTTTAATGCTCGATCTTTAGCTGTTTAGCAAGAATTTTAGATATTCGACGAGATAGCAGCTGACTCACACTTTTTATCTTCATAAATTATTCTTCTTTTTGTTGTAAGATATTTTTATACGAGGATTCCTTTAACGTGCTTCTTATTCTATACCACTTATTTTGTATCGAAGATCGCAAGGATGCACCATTCAGACGAGGTGTTTCACGTGGACGCTTCAATGTCACTTTCATTATTAAACATTAAAATTCTATGCAAGAACGCTCTAACAATGTCACGGTCAACGATTATTAATCATCGTACCGAGAAATAATTCCGCTATTTATTAACGGAAAAGAGCCACTATCGCCTTGAAAATAAACTGCTAATTCCTTAACCCGCCAACTGATTCGCACATCGGTTTAGTTTATTTCTTCCGAAGATTAACGTGTGATTGTTTGAACGCGTGTTAAACGCTATAATTGTTTTAACGTTCTCGAGCTGCTCGTAACAATTTCGATTAAAAACAATTTCGTGAGGTGAAATTTTCGCTCCTGTTTTGGACGATACGAGAGCAATAAAGTTTGAACGTTTCGCATGGGATTAAGATTACACTTAACCGAATGATACGCCAGTTGTGTACTTACGCAGCAAATTAATTCGGCAGTCCGACGATCGACCATCAGCGTGACATGATTCAGTTGACAGTCGACGCTCGCCGGCTTAACCAGCAGAAAAAGAACATTTTTCCGTTTTCTTTTTCGCAGACCTTGCATCGGACTGACTCGATGGTATCGCTCTGCTACCGATCTCTCGCCAGCTATATCACGGATGATAATCTTGCTGGTCTGCAAAACTTCCTCGAGAACAAAAGGGTACTGATCGATGATCGAGATGAGGTAACGTATCATACCCTTTATATAGTTACAATATAACTACTACTTTTTCAAACGATACTACAAGAATTTTTATTTGAAAAATTTACAAAACGTGATTCATTGACTTATGGTACCGTCATTTTTCCCACCCTTTAAATTGATACATAAGTGCTATTTTGTAAAACTTTTATGTCATGAAATGACGCTAGACGTTCTTTGTCTCTAAGTCGGTCATTGTTTGCTTCAATATTGATCAGCCACGTCGTATTGAAATTATTGATAAGGCACTTACACAGTCATATTCCTGAGACTTCAAGCTTTATATCAATGTATCACAAATGCTACTTTGTAACACTTTTATGTCATGAAATAGTATCGGACTTCTCATTGTAATATCGTTTGAACAAAAAAATCCTTTTATTATATTTAGATAGTTGATTTAATTATTTTTGACAGAATGGTAGCACAGCCCTCATCCTTGCAGCGACTAAGGGGAAGATACACTTTGTGCGGGAACTTATCAATCATGGAGCAGACGTTAACGCTGAAGATGGGGTTAGTATCATTTTATGCTAACCATTGGCCTTTTCATACCATCATTCTTACCTTTCCATACTAAATGCAAATTCAAACTTGGCAATTGACCATTACATCCCATTCAATTTTCAGGATAATTGGACAGCATTGCTCTGCGCCGCCAAGGAAGGTCACACCGACGTTTGCCTCGAGTTGCTCGAGCATGGGGCCGATTTGGAACACAGAGACATGGTAATAGTCGTTTTTAGTTCTGGAGAATCTTTGCCAATCCTTGGACAAGCTTGCACTATTTCTACTTCAGTAGCTAGGTCAGAAGATCAGCAATCAAAAGTTTTAATCTTGTGTCAGTCAAGGTAACAATATCCACTTTGATGTCACAGAATTTATTGCACCTCTGTTGGAGTTTCAAAATTGCTTTATGCATTCATTCCCTGAATATTTTTACCCTTGTGTCATGTTCATTTTAAGCAGAACGCTTGGCACAGTGCAAGCCTTTTTGACCTTTATTAACACAAGGATTAAAAAGTCAGACAGGCTGGTAGATAAAAGGTTAACACGTTGGGTACTGTATTATTCATAGGATCAAGTGGGCGATGCTTAAATTTCTAGTAGCCTTATTAGAAATTCTTTTACCTAACTAGAAATGCTGATGTTGGGTGTTTGTACCAGTAAAATGTTGTAAAGAATAAAATGTTATGACTTTAATGGAAACTTGCAACAGGTTAAATATGGCAGTCAATGAAGTTGTTGATTATAGTAAGGCAAATATGCTTGATAAAATGTATAAAAAAGTGATCTATTATTAGGGTGGATGGACGGCACTTATGTGGGCGACGTACAAAGGGAGGTCGCCGACGGTGACGATGTTGCTAGCAAGAGGAGCTGACGTCAATGCACATGGAAATTTTCATATATCTTCGTTATTGTGGGCTGCAGGCAGGGGTTACCCTGACATTGTTAAAGATCTTATTGCTCACGGTGCTAAGGTCAATGTTGGTGACAAGGTAATTCAACCTTTGTACCGTAGACAATGCAGTTTTAAGAGGCAAAGGTAAACAAGATTTTTTTATTTTTTAGTATGGCACTACAGCTCTGGTGTGGGCATCACGTAAAGGACATGTGGAGATTGTAGACGCTCTACTGAAAGCTGGTGCTAACGTTGATACTGCTGGCATGGTAAGTGAAATCAGCTAAGGGTTTGAAGTTCATGTGTTATCGAATGATAAATAAATAAAACTTTATAGTATTCATGGACGGCGCTGTTGGTGGCGACTCTTGGGAATCACGCGGACGTAGTTCTACTACTTTTAGAGCACAAACCAAACGTGAATGCACTGGATAAAGATGGTTGCACGGCCCTGGCGATAGCTTGTCGAGAAGGACATCACGAAATAGCGAATGCTCTCTTAAATGCTGGTGCTTACGTGAACATTCAAGATAGAGCTGGCGATACAAATTTGATTCATGCCGTGAAAGGAGGTCACAGAGGAGTTGTTGAATCTCTTCTGAAGAAATACGCCGACGTAGACATTGCTGGCAAGGTAAAACAAATAAAGTTGGTTACGCTTGAGGTAATCATCTGATCGTTGTAGTTAAAGTTCTATGGCTGTAGAAAGTTTTGCCAACACAAACGTAGTCTTTGGTGTTTAATTCATCATTCTGAAAATTGTTTTGTAATAATGATAAATATACAGTGTAGTTTTGTATAGCAAAAACGATTGCTTTAAAGGATCTAAGATCCAGTTAATCGTCGTAATTTTATTGAAATATTCTAGGATAAGAAAACAGCAACTTATATTGCAGTTGAAAAAGGCAATATACCGATATTAAAACTGTTATTGAACGCCAACCCAGATTTGGAGATCGCGACTAAAGACGGTGATACACCGTTACTGCGGGCAGTTAGGTCGCGAAATGCAGAAATAGTACAATTACTGCTAGACAAAAAAGCTAAAGTCTCAGCTACCGACAAAAAGGGTGACACTGTACTCCATATAGCTATGCGGGCACGATCGAAGGCTATCGTCGAGATATTGCTGAGAAACCCAAAAAACAGTCAACTTCTTTACCGTCCAAACAGGCAAGGTGAAACTCCGTATAATATCGACATCAATCATCCAAAGACCATTCTTGGACAAATATTTGGTGCACGTAAGTGTATTTTAATTTGTGAGAGTATCTGATACGATTTCATTTACTAGATATTCGTTGAAGTTAGACGAAATTGGCTATATTAATTTTCATAAACATTTCAGGGCGCCTAAATACCAACGAAGATAACGAAAATATGCTTGGTTATGACTTATACAGTAGCGCATTAGCAGACATTCTTAGCGAACCATCACTCTCAACGCCTATAACTGTTGGCCTTTATGCAAAGTGGGGTTCTGGGAAATCCTTCCTGTTAAATAAATTAAGAGGTAATGATTGGAAAGCTTTCATTTGTTGTAGTTAACTAAATTTCTTATGTGTATATTCATTTATTCTTTCAGAGGAAATGAAGAATTTTGCTCGGCAATGGATAGATCCCGTATTTCAGTTTTCATTCTTGTTGTTCGTAGTAGTAACTCACGTATCCTTGTTAGTGGGTACTACGATAGGTCTTGCCTTGCAATCGTGGGTCATTGGTCTTGCCTGTGGCATAAGTCTTATCCTCATTACATACATCTTTTTAATGCTTGTATGGTATGCCAACAATAGGTGAGAATATCAATCAAGGAAATCTATGAAATATCACATTGCAGAATGTAATAAAGTAACGTTTAAATTGTAGGTACGATTGGTATTGGCCGTACAACTTTACAGTAGCTTTAACTACAAAGTTGAATTCATTGAAGCTGTTGTTGCAAGTGATTTTCTGTCATCCTCCTGGTAGCAGAGTTCACGAAAGTGTTACTGTCCAACCAATAAAGTTTTATTTCACCGATCAAACTCGAGTCGGTACAACCGCTGCCGGAGAGAATGCAGTAGTACAAATGGTCGGATCTCTTTATGATTCTATCGAAAATGACTTTGGTTCTTTGTCCACTAGATTGTACAGAGCGTTCAGGCCAAAACCTGATAAATCAACCACAACGTGGAAATGGAGACACCTCTGTTGTTTACCGTACATAGTGATATTCGAATTTTGCTTTTGCAGCTTGCTCGTTGGTATCTCTGTACTTACAGTCTACCTCATCGATATTTCTAGTAGCGAGCCAACAATAGAGAAAGTTACTGCGCACATCATTATGATAACCGTTGCCTTAATACTAGCTGTTAGTATAATAGCAAACTTGTACACCTGGAGCCGAACGTTGCAAGCGCTTGTTTTCTCGCAAAGGCGTCATCTTCAACGTAGCATTTCCAAGTTGGAGACTCTTAAAAGTGAAGGCTTTATTCAAACGTTAAAAAGCGAAGTTAATTTGATGACCGAAATGGTCAAGTGTTTAGATAGCTTCATGGCTCAACAAAGCAGATTAGTAATAATTGTGGACGGTTTGGACAGCTGTGAACAGGACAAAGTGTTATTAGTTTTAGACGCAATACAAGCATTGTTCAGTGATAATGGTTATCCATTTGTTGTCATATTAGCAATTGATCCACATATTATTGCCAAGGCAGTGGAAGTCAATAGTAGAAGATTATTTACGGAATCCAATATTGGTGGTCACGATTATTTACGCAATATGGTACATCTTCCATTTTATTTACAAAACAGTGGTTTAAGGAAGGTAAAAGTTGCTCAACAGACCGCTCAGCATAGTAGAAAAACCACGTGGACGGAAGCCGAAGAGAGCGTTAATTATACCGCCTCGAGTACGATGCATCATTCTGTTTCAAACAGAAGGCTCAGCACGGAATCTGGTATAATGAACAGTAATGAAAAATTGAAACCACAAAGTAGAAAAGGAAGTCGAAAATTACGATTGAGCGAATCAATCGCAAGTAGTATTGGTAGTAATTTGAATCGACTGGGTGGAGCACAAGATCTTAATAAAATGCTCCTTACCGACGATTACTTCAGCGACGTGAATCCTCGCAGTATGAGAAGATTAATGAATGTTGTATACGTTACTGGGAGATTGTTAAAAGCATTCCAAATTGATTTCAACTGGTATCATTTAGCTATTTGGATTAACATCACCGAGCAATGGCCGTTTAGAACATCCTGGCTGATACTACATTACGACATGTACGAAGATACCTTGGACGATAATATGTCCTTAAAAAGTCTTTACGATAAGATACGACCTCAAATTCCAGTACTTAAAGAAGTCCAGCCTCTTTTGGAGATGGACAGGGACGAACGCAAGTTGGATATTTTCCTAACGTTTCATCGATCCAGCTTACTCGTCAGCGATATGAAAATATTCTTACCGTTCACTATCAATCTTGATCCATATATTAAGAAAAAGATTAAAGAGGAACAACAGAGTATGGAAGAGGAAGTAGGGTTTGGACAATATAAGCAGTATAGTCCTTGGACAGTACATAGTAATGGCCACCAACAATTGAATCAGAGTGGATTAACAAATCGAAATATGAAGTTTGTTAGAACTCCAAGTTTACAAGGACCTGTGCCACCGGTACCGTCGACACCATCCTGGTTTGTTCAACCATCATTGGATTGGCCAAATTCTCCTTGGGTGCAAATACCTCCCATGGAACCTAAAATCAAACCACTTTCTGCAACTACAACTTTACCGGTGCGTATAATATTGCGATGCCTGTGTTTTCTTCTCCTGCCTCACCATTGTTTGCTACATATTTTCTTTATCTTTTAGTCCGAAATTTTGGAGACAAGGCTGTCGTCTTTGACAGTGAACGGTGTTTGTGATCTTATCGATAGGATTGAAAGCTTGAGTACGAATCATGCACCACAGTACAAACAAGTTATTCAAGAGAATAACATTAATGGAAGAGTTCTATTACATTGTGACTTACAGGAGTTGAAGAAAGTGAGTTTTGTTTTTTCCTTTTTAAACAATAAATCTTACAATGTATATTAAAGAATCATTCATCATATAGGTATTAAGAATGGCATTTGGAGATTGGGAACTGTTTCGTATGGTACTTGTATCGCTTAGAGAATTAGAACTTTCTTCCTTCAGTACACATGAAGAAGGTCCTCGAAGTGTACGATTTACTGTAGGTTCAGAACAAATTCAGCGAAAAGGTACATGCTATAAATTCATTACATCTACTAGATTATTATACTTGCTAGTACATTGTAATCACACTATACGTTATTATAGATCACGCTTTGCAAGCAACTTCGATACGTGTACCTGTTATTGCAGAAAAAGAAAAAGGAACTTCAAGAACTGATGGCACTTCGAGACGAGATCAAACGAAACAATCCATCATGGAAAAGCAGGTAAGTGTCTTTCATGTCTGCGTTATCCAAATAACGTTTAAGTGCTTATAATGTAACGATTAACTGATTAATAAAATATTGTTTTCATTACGCTTGCCTGTGATTTTAGTTTCAGGTAAGCTGAACCAATTTTTATTTTTGTCTATTAAGATTTTAACAGTAAAATATTTGAAAGCAATATAAGGTATTTCATGCGACCAGAAACGAAGGTAAATTTATTTTTTAGGTAACATTGGAGGAACAGATGATATGTGGAGCATTGCAAACGTTAAATGAAGAAGCTTGTGAAGATGTGTTAGATGTACCATCTTCTACCGTAGTACCATCAGACTCACTCTCAGGTGAGCCCTCTCCCCTACCACTTTCACTGCCTCTGGTAATAGTTCAAGAACCACCGCAGCCAGACCAAAAACGTGACATCGTAATTGAGTACAATACAAGTCTTTAATGAACATGTTAAAATCGAAGGCAAATGTATGATTTAATTATGTCATGTGTACTACTACAAATCATCGTATTTGAAGATGATTTTATAATCTCATCATTAGCAGATTCGATTTTTCAGGGAAATCTGGTCAATGTGTCTGATGTTTTAATGTCTCTTAATATATATACATACGTCAATACGTAGGTACATTTGTAACAGTATTATCGATCATAGGTGTAACCATATTAAAAGAAAACAGTCAATAAAAATTTGTTATATACGTATATTTTAAGTACAATACACATCAAAGAGGTTGAAGGAATTTCCTTCTGAATTTTGCCTCTATTTTCTGAAAATGTGCCAATGCGTTATGATAGACTGGATTATTGTATAGATAAAAGGATATAAAATGAATGACATATGTTAAATAAAAAGAAATGTGTCATCCGTATAACGAACAACGTTATGGCGACAGCGACTTGAATGTGTGCGTTGTTATAATAAAGAAATATCATTTTCATGTAGTAGTTTAATATATTAATGGTATTACTTGCGAATATTGTATGTCATGTTGTATTTTTAAAACTATACAAAACATTCGTACCCTTCTTGTACGTCTTTGAAATCATTTGAATGTTGTTATTTAATTGGTTATTGTATGATTAGTTACAATTACCTAATACTTAAGAGTATTTTTTCATAATTAATATTTGTAAAACAGACTGTGATAACTACGTGTTACTATCATTGAATGTTAAATGAATATATTTCTTTCTGGGATGTTTATGCTGATAGATCTTGTACATTTAGAAAGATAAGCTTTTACATTAAAGAGGAAAAGTTTTATATACCAAAGTAAAAAGCTACGATTATATTTTCATCTTCACTCATGTATTTTTCTTTTTGTACTATATGTACAATTATTCTAATTAGGTTATTAGAAAATTATATTATAAAAGCAAATGGCAATAAAACTTTATTGGAAATATGAAATGATATTATCTTTCTTAGACTAGATCTATAAGCTTCTCAACTGTATGCTTTCATTTTATATCTTTATAAAAAAAAAAATAGAATTTAATAACATCAATGATGAATCAGCCAAATTAATTGAAAAATAAAATTATTCTAATTATCTACCACAATTCAGTTAAGAATCCTTTTTTACATTATTGAACGTATTTTAATCAACTTACTTTTTAACAATTAGAAAATGAAAAACCAAACTGAAAAGCGCGTAACATAGAACTTTGTTTTAGGATCAGCCTCAACGGCTCCTCAAGACACAGATTACGTGATTCTTCAATCTAATCCACTTCTACACTGGGTGCCAGTTACTGATGAGATCGAAACCTCAGACGATAGTTCATTTGAGTCCACAGTTCATCTTCAGCGTACAAATTCACAACGTAGCATTACATCTCAACACAGTACTAGATCAGCCTGTTCGTTTGGACGTAAGGACATAAGAAAAGGCGGAGGCAATTTGAACAGTAGTAGACCAGCATCTCTCTTTGTATCTCCACCGCCTTCTCCTAGACCTGCCTTTAGATCTAAGTCAACAGACGAGAATTATGTAGCTAATAATATACCCATGAAGTCTACTATTTCAACACCGATGAAGAAACGACGTTCCGCGTCGACGTTAAACGATGATGCGGCCCTGCCAGTTCCTGTTCCAAATTCTAGCCTGGAGAAATTAACGAAATTAAAAGACCGTTTAATGGGCACATTACCTGTGTCACCTGCACCGGGAGAGAGCGAGGATGAATCTACACCATTAGTTTCTGAATTATCTACCCCAACTCATTCGCAGTCTGATAGCGTGTTCAAACACGATTGTAGCGAAGAAAACAGTAGCTCTATATCTTCGAATAAAAGCTTGCCGCGAGACGGAGAAAGATCCGTTGACGTCGTTGATTATTCCGATACTGTTAGTCTGATGGTGAGAGAGTCCTCGCACGTACGATTCTTATCACGACAAGATGCTGAAGAATGGGACAATCCTGAGACACCTGTATGATATCTTCTATTACACAATCGTCAGCTCGGCTGATTCACCTAAGCATGCCACTTAAATTATTTGTTAATTGTTTGTTGCATGAAAGAACGTTGGAAACCAAAGTAATATTTAAATATTTATAAACTTTGCAATTTAAGAATTTGATAAGACAGCAAAAGCTACAACAAACAGTTCATAAATAATTGTCACACTTAGATAAATCACCTTGTATAATACTATATGGCTAATATACAATTGTGCTGCGTCAATGATAAAACGTTAAGTCAGATGTACTTAAAACAAGATTTGTGATATATTTTCGAAGGTAGATACTATTATACTGCAGTTGAGGATTCTACTTTGTAAATAATACCTAGATTATGTCGAACTTTTTAGATAAAATGTTTACAAGTGTTCACACATCACAAAGAATAAACTCTACTTTTAAATAATATCGAGGAAGAGCACACATTACATGCAACGTGTGTGCAGATATGGTAGAGTTTAAATTTTAGAATATGTGTACGATCTTAGTGATTTATTGACAAATAACATTCCTTTATAATTTTAGTGTATTTAACGATGCGAATGTCAGTTCTTTACGAAAAAGACTGGTACAGAGACAGAAGATATCTGTATTTTTTAAATTTTATTGTAAACGTTTTCATGATGCTTGATTGATTTGTGTCTGTTGATGGATGTAGTTCGTAATGCAATGCTTTAAACAGATAAATTTTTAACAAACAAATGTTCACCGTTTGTTTGATATAGACTACTGTTGATTTTAAACGATAGGTATGACTTGTCAGATAGATAAAATAAATAAACAAATACTACTGATTTATAAGATGACTGGTACGAGAGATAACGTATTTTGTCTACAAGCACTCGTATCACAAAGATAAAATTCTTTGTACTGTCTTTAATATTATACGTTACTTTAAACAAGAAAGTTAATAATTAGTTACCAATATATAAGATCGTTTGAAACAACATTATTGAAAATATTTCTAATATTTTTATTTTAATTATGTGAATACTTAATTTTACTGCCAACTTTTTTATTAATTTAAAATGAATATTAGTAACTTATACTGGTACTTTAATCTTTCTTAACAAATAAACTTTGAAAACGTTTGTAATGTTAACGAGTTATTATTAGATATGATAAAAAGAAAAGGACCTATCATTTTAATTTTACTGTGAACGATTCAATGCCTATTTTATAAAATATGTAGAAGGATGGAAAAGTCAAAAAGATCTACAGAATTTTAAAGTACTTTTTTATTATAAAGCAAAAATTATATATATCTATATATATAACAGTGTGTATATATAATACTTTAGGACGGAATACATTAGGGTATTAGTTAATATTAGATTGTAAACACAGGTAATACATATATTAGGTTTTCAAATAATAGTGTTATATGTACTTTGCTTATTACTATTAAATATAATATATTTAAATACATAAAATGTCAAACTACTTTCATAAATGCTCATATATGGAATACAATAAGTACTTCAACAGCCTTTTTGTATATAATTCATCCAGGCAGGTCTTACTTTTACTTTTCATGATTTGTTAAACATATTTTGTTCAGCTGTCTTTTAAATAAATTACAAATAACAAACTTAGTAATACAATAAACTACATATCAGATCTACAAAGATGTTTCAAATTTACACAATGAACATACGAAACAAATATATTTTTTCTAAGACAACTCCTTAAGCTTATTCTTACAATCATGTCTTCTTTAGTTTATTGTATTACTTATGTCAAAAAAAATAATTTTTATAAAATACTGATATGTCAATTACAAAACATCACAATTACAGAAACAATAAAAATTACAAGGAAGAAAACGTTTCAGTGATACAAAGCTGCACGATACAGTAAAGCATACAATATCATATAAATACAGATAAGTTTACAAAAATTTCAATCTTTTCCACATGAAAATGTATCACTGCTTCTTTCTAACTTTTCATTAAAATAAATGAGAATAATAGATCATTTTTATGAACTAATTGTACTATATCAATCATAATGTACATACTTCTGTGGCTAAAGATATTTTCAACAATAAAACGATTTCATAGTACTTAAAAACTTAATCAATAGGAATGAATATAAACTTGAATAGCCTTTTTTAATGTATTATTAAAGGCACTATGGCAAGTAGGAAACACTATCTTAGAGATTTTACATACTTTCAATTGCGAATTCTAAATAACATGTAAAGTTTGTTCAATTATGCATAAATATACAATCAAGCGCGTATTGTAAACAATTCCATGTTTTAATTTTTGCAAGCACCACAAATCTTTTTACTTCGTATGTTCTGATCCATACTGTCAAGGTGCAAAGACATTTCTCTCTTTATAAAAATTAACTATCCTACTTAACAATAAATGCAGAACACAATTGAATGACATGGCAGAATAAGATTAAAAATGCATAAACATGAAATAATATTTCTGCATAATTACCGAGTTCGAAGGAATGTTGTAACAAAATAAATGAAAAAAATAGCACTTCGAAGTACGTATTACTTTTACAACGTTTAAGAGTACTTACGTCGTTACTATATAATATTAAGTATACGATTTTATAAAAGTTGTTCCGAGCATATAATCTCGTCATAAAACTCACAGAATGAAATTATTTCATATTAAAAGTCTTTAAAATTTAAGAAGTATATAAATGCTTAATTGGCCCCGTGAAAATGTAAAATTATTTTAAACTGTATTGTATTGTCCGGTCTTATGAGGCAATGCAATTTTGTAGGCACTTTAAGTAGCTTACGGAAGACGAGATTTACCACATTCCTCGATACTTTTCAGAAGCATTATTCACCTTTTCCACATGTATCGTTGTTTCATAAATAATCATTTTAAAGCTGAGTCGTGATTACTGTCTTCCTCGTAATTACAGTATGTTTGATTGGAGTTTGATCTATCGTTGTGGTTTGTGATGGATCAGCAACTAACCAAGGACTGATATCAGAAACTGCTATATTGTCATCCTAAAACATAAAAAATGTATAGTATATAAAGCAGTTATACAGTTCATATTGTAAAGTTGGTATGAAATTTCAGCTAACTTTAAGATTAGAAAAATACATTACATGCGTTAAAGATTAAGAATGTGTATATACAATTTACACAAACTCAACAAAAGCATTGTTTACAAGTTACATGAACGCAACACAATTTATATTGCAATAGCTAACTAATAAGCATGAAGAATAAACCACACCTTATGAGTAAGAGTTGTAGTAGTTGTCTGTATTTCTTCAGTTTTCACAACTCTTGCTCCATTCTTTTCTGTTTCTCCTTCAGTTTTCTTTTCAGTAGTAGGCTGTACTTCTTTGAAGGGGTTAAGCAACCCCAAAAACGGATTCGAATCTATAAACGGATTCGTATTTGCTTTCTTTTCTTCTTCCGTTTTTGTATCTTCTTCGACATTTTCAGTAGTATTGGTAATAATTTCGTTGCTGTTATCGTTAGTAAACGGATTAAATGGATTCTGAGACTGATTTGAAACTTTAGGGTTTAACTGTGTGGTTTTTTGTTCAATTTGTCCCCAACTGTCTAAAGAGAAATGCGTTACTGTCACATTATCCTCTGCAGATGGATTCATCACCGTAGCTCCGCTTACAGAAAGTGTCAGTTTATCTCCTCCCTAAATAGTGAACAATGCAAAAAAGCAAACAAATTACAACTCAAGCCTAGAAGCTCAAACGATAGAACAAATATTGATCATAGGGATACTTAAACATTACGAAACCCTACTTAAAACGCAACATAATATTTTTAATATGTACATATACAATGATAAGGCAAAACAGTTTCATTAAATGATGTGTATATGACATAATAACAAAAATGACAAAACAACTTTCTACTTCGATGGATTTGAACTGAAAATGATTGAAATCGATTATTTAAATATTATTTTCTTACCACAGATACAATTGTTGCTGCTTCAGTATGCTGATTATTTTTAGTAACGACTGTTGACGGATCCGTAGAAGTAATTGAAACCAAGTTAGAGTTCTTGCCTTGCTCAAGAGACTTTGCTTTCAAAATATTGCATTTGAGTGATTCTGGAGGAATAGGTGTACGAGGTGGCAGTGAAGAGGTACCGCCAACTTGATTATTTGGCACTAATGATGTTTGATTAGTCATATTTTCAATGATTAAACTAGTCTTTACTGGTTCCGATTCTTTTTCAGTAGCAGCGACTGTCGTTTGATTTCTAGGTTCCAAAGGTTGTTGATCTTTGGCAAGTGATTTTAACAGAGAATCCACCAAAGGTGAAGATGTAGCATGTACACTGGAATCTGATGACTTTGTACTGCATTGACTCGATTGACGTTGCAAAGATTCTTCTTCGGCTAAAAGTGATAATATTTTTATTATAACTAGTGTATGAACTTGTGAATGAAATGATATATTTACCAGCAGGCGGTGCAGGCTGCTGCGGTGGTGGTGGTTGTTCAGTTTGTTGTCGTTGACGTTCCCTCAAGACATGACTCTGTCGACGAGCATATCTCTGACTTGGACGTCTCTCAAATTGCACAGTTCTACGAGCTCGGTTCAATTGAGTAGTTTGAAATTCAGTTTTTCCGCTGTAACGAAAACGTGAACCCATCCTGAAGAAATTTTGACGTCCACTAGCACCTTTGACGGGAGCACGCAATCGAAAGAATGCATGATGTTCTACAGCACACTTCCATAAATGTTTACAAGCTTTTTCATTTACCAATCTGAATACAAACGTATGTTCTTGTTCTCCTCTACCTTCATCATCTTCTTCTACTACAACCAATGTTAATTTTTTCTTTTTAAAATCTAAACGACCTATCTTAGGCCAGAAAAATAAACCTATCTTTTGTGTTCCTTCAAACACTAAGATTCCAGTTGGAGTTAATCCTAGAGAATATTCGCAAGCATCTTTTCCAAGAACAGTGTGCATATCAACACCGTACATGTCCAGCCATTTAGCTTTACTAAGATAAGTTGATTCAGCTTGTGCTGGACTAAGACCTGAACATTTGGCATATTCTTCAAGTATTTCAAGCTCCATTTGCTCTGTTTGACCTGGTACAAATCTAAATTCAGATACTGTAGCTGCACTGTGAATGGCAGGATCATAATCTCCAAGCTCAGCTGAAAATATGTAATAACATAATTACATATTTATTACAAGTTATACATGTTTCATAATATTTATTGTAGGTACAAACTGCTTACATTGCAAAGCCAAAGCAGCTAACTGAACAGCAACCTGATGAGGGCAGTGAAGTTTTCCATCCAAAACATCTTGTTTCAGTTGCAAAAAGAACTGATACCTTGTTAATTCTTCACGTAATGTATTAGGCTCTGACGAATAAAACTTTACCTTAAGACGTAAGGTATATGGTGGACCAACTATACAGAATTTCATTCATTAATTAATAAATAGTAAGTTATACTTTATAGAAACATATATACAAAAATTTAATAAGCATACTTTTTACTTGTTTCTTTATAGGCTTTGTTGGATCCAACCAATGTTGAACATTATTGCTGTCTGTATATTGCAGACCAAAATAATCTTTCTCTATTAAATCTAAGCTATAAAATACTTGTTCATACAAATCGCTGGCTAATGCCTTTTTCTGTAATGTAAAAGCATTCAAAAGATAAGTAAATCTGTTTGCTATGTCTAACTATGAATGGTAACACTTAAGAACTGATATTTTATAAACTGTTGTACTTACTGACAGCTCTATGGGCAAATCTGTGCCATCGAGCAAAACAACTCTGCACTGAACAACATTTTTATTGCTGAGCAATCGCTGATTTTTAATTTGGGATGACGTAGTTTGTCCACTGACACTACGACCCCGACGTCGTGATAGAAACCTTAACATTTTATTTGACATACGTTAAAAAACTTGCTGCTTTGCAGGTTACTCCGAGTTAAAACGCTACATTCCTCGTCACACGCAGATATCCTCTTCATAAGGTACGTGGATAAATACGCCCACTTTTACGTGTACGCATCAGCTGGTCAAAACAACGAAAAATATGATCACTAGATAATTGTAATTGTTAAAATTATATTATATAAGAATTCTGTTACATTTGTTCGTTGACTAGCCATAACAAATATCGAAATCCAAATCCATCAAAAGGTATACATTTCCCCATTACAGCACCGCTACGAATATTTTTTAATGTCGTTACTTAGATGGCGTTACCTACACTTTTTAATATCGGTATTATAGCTACTGTATTCTGTAATTTAAAATAATAATAAATATTCCTACATTGTTTCCTTTACTATTAAGATACATTCATCGAGTTTCAATGTAATTACTATAATATTAATTCTATTGTTAATTACTTGCGGAAACAAACATTAACATAGGTTTAAGGTAAATGTAACACTATCAAAACAATTACTTTTTGTAACAATGAAAAAGTTAATAAATAAATGTTTATCAAAATTAACCAGTGTATTTATTCTCAACCCTGACCTACTTTCCTATCCTTTAGTTTCCTACCCTAGAGGGTATTTGCACCCAGTCTGTACATTTTGAATACTTGGCGGGAGAGCAGGATTTTGGCAATTAACCTCCTTTCACATTCTGTTATCCTGTTACCAGGAGGTACCATCGGACCTGTCGATTTTCCCACCATGTTATCATTTATCTATTGCGCATAAGTGCTTCGCACATATTATACTACGCACAGTTCTTAGCATGCTGCACATTGCTGCACAAAGAGGCTTAACCCAGAAAGGTCAAATGAGGCACTTTTAATGATGACGTAATCAGTTTTTGAATTGGAGCAATTTTGATCAGAATTTGGAATTTGGTATCAGAACATAATATATGAAGAGGTGGAACGAATGCAACTTCTTGGAATTTTTATGACGTCATTTCTTGGAATTATCAGGAGCGATTTTTGAAATCCGCGTGGCCGATTTTGAGTTACATAAGTATGTCTATCTTTCTTATATTGTAATATTAGTACAATTAATACAACTTATATTTGTGCAACTAATGAAATTAATTGTACTAGTACAATACATAACAACTGTATACGTAAATTACAAATTATTGTAAAATATATATATTTAAGTAGCGTAAGTCGTAATATTATACAATTAGTAAATTTTTAATGTGTTATACGATCGCAAACATGTATAAAAATGAATTGAAAAATAAAGAGAAAAAAATGAATTTGCAATATCTTTTTATTTCAAATCCTTACCAAAACCTATCCTTCATGGTCCAACTAAGGGAGTGACCATTTCTCGAAATTCTTGAATCAAAATTCCGAGAATTTGTGCGAAATTGGAATGCTGCATTTCAAGATTTTGTATCAGGAGAACATAACGTGCGAGGAGGTATTCGTGCCACCTCCTTAAAACTTATGTTCTCCTGATACAAAATTTCAAAAATCGAAATTTTCGATTCAAAAATCCGGATTTTGGAGTTTGGTATCAGGAGAACATAACGTGCGAGGAGGTATTCGTGCCACCTCCTCACAACTTATGTTCTCCTGATACAAAATTTCAAAAATCGAGATTTTCGATTCAAAAATCCGGATTTTGGAGTTTGGTATCAGGAGAACATAACGGGCGAGGAGGTATTCGTGCCACCTCCTCGCAACTCATGTTCTCCTGATACAAAATTTCAAAAATCGAGATTTTCAATTCAAAAATCCGGATTTTGGAGTTTGGTATCAGGAGAACATAACATGCGAGGAGGTGGCACAAATGCCACTTCTTGGAATTCTGATGACGTCATTTCCAAGAATTGTCAACATCGATTTATGAATCCCAGACTGCCGATTTTGAGTTTTGGTATCAGGAGAACATAATATGCGAGGAGGTGGCACAAATGCCACTTCTTGGAATTCTGATGACGTCATTTCTAGGAATTATCGAGAACGATTTTTGATATCCAGACTGCCGATTTTGAGATTTTGGTATCAGGAGAACATAATATGTGAGGAGGTGGCACAAATGCCATTTCTTGGAATTTTGATGACGTCATTTCTAGGAATTATCAAAGAAAATTTGTAAAATCGAGTTGCCGATTTTGAGTTTTGGTATCAGGAGCACATAATATGCGAGGAGGTGGCACGAAAATTTTTCGAATCGAAAGGCTGGATTTTGAAATTTTTGTATCAGGAGCACATGACATGTGAAGAGGTGGCACAGAAGTTTCATTGGTTCTCAGGATGACTTGCAATTTTTTTACATTCCCTCGATGCAATTTTGTGGTGTCTTGGATTTTTTTTATTTTTGCTGTTTTACACTATTTAATCTATTTTTTTTATCTTTTTCATTGTTTTTTTGTTTTGAATTTTTCATTTTTTGGAATATTACAGTTTTACGCTATTTAATCTATTTTTTTTTTCATCTTTTTCATTTTTTTTCTTTTTTTTTGAAACAAACGTGCAATGTTTCTGTAAACTATTTGTCGCTTATTTAATGGTATTTTTGGGATTGTGGTATGTGGGAGGATTTTGAATAAATAGAAGTGTCATATATCTTTTTTGTAATTTTTATTGAAGTCTTTCAATAGGTACAAGTCACAATAATGTTACAAGTTCATCTCGTAAGTTATAAATAATATATGTTTATAATAAAAAACTTCTCAGGACTCCTCTTCTGTTAGCTGAAGACTCCTCTTCTTGTTGCAGCAGTTGAAAGCTGTGAAAATCTGTCCTGGATATCGCTGCATCCCTTATGTTACCTGAACACACAAAAATTTCGATTATTTTACTAGGAAATTTAAATAGAAATTAATTTTAATGTAGGTATATGCTATATTGCTAAATTCCTAAAATTTCAATTTTCCAGTATCCTAAATTACGTTTCAATATCTAAGACAGTCAAGGGGATCGAGGTACAACAATATAATTCAGTGAAAACAATAACAAATACATATATTTCTCGAAATGTGATACATTTTGACGTTTTGGTGGTCGTATTTAATTCTCACGTGTACTGTTTTCGTTTCAAATGGATCGGATGGCGTGTCTCATCGTTTAAACTCTTTCCACAGTTATCCAGTTATCTATCATTTTTTTACATTCTTTTCAAACTTTTCCTCGTTTCGTCATTCGTGGTTAAATTCTAATTTCGGAGCAAAGCTGTCGGTTGCGTCTACCTTGTGTGTTTTCTCTATATTTCTTTCTTTTCTTCTTTTTTCTACGATTTTCTTTACAATTGTTTACTATATCCACGAACTGCGTGTATGCACGCGCGCACGCTCGTGTACTTGCGTGTTCTTTTTTTTTTCAAAACGTACTATTCCGCTTCTCGTTTGACATTACAACGTTTCGTTTTTTAACTGTGCCGTGTTCCGAAGACCGGCCGCTTAGTACGCTACATGTTTAATTGATCAGCAACTTGTACTAGAGATACTTACAAATATTCAAGAAACGTGAATCGGTGTTTTCGGTTTTCACGCACGACTGTCAGCGTAGCGATCGAATATAATTACAGAAAAAGAAAAAGAAATATCAGCTTTCGCAATTTCTCTATGGTACACTATTGTTACAGCAGAGATATAAAAGATTCATAGGATAAACCTCATCGAATTCAATCACGCAATACATAGTGTGTGATTTATTTGGTAACATGTTAATACTTTGAAAAATATACAGAGAAAAATATTCCACTGTCACCCATATTTTTCAACGCATTAATTTATTTCCACATATTGCATGTATATGTACAAACAAATTAGAATACCACTGACAATTTTGCACGCCTTGCATAAAAATTGAAATATTGTAATTATAGTTACTTATAAATTAATAAATTAGAGTTAATGGTGTTCTAATTTGCCTAATTCGACGCTAGGCAAAATTACTTAGGACTGACCTTTACAATATATATCACAATCATGAAAATCGGTGAGATTTATCTTATTCTATTTATTTACCAAAAAATCTTTATACGCCCATGAGGGTGTATATGTTTGCGTATGGAGAAACATTTGTTCGTCTGATTTCGGACACGACGCATTTGAAGGAGATCTCAAATTATCATTATAATATTATCCATATTTGATTATCAATATATATTGTCAATATGTATTGCCAATAAATATTGAGAATTCTGAAATATTGGCAATATACGTTTTGATAGTCTGAGATCTCTATAAGATGTCTTTGATACAGTAGTTTCTTATGTTTAACCTTCGGATGGCGGATCTCGCTGAGATAGCAATAATTTGCAATTTACAAATTTGGAGATTTCTCACATTCCAGCCAATTAAATTCACATCGTTCAAAGTCTTTACTACCCCAGCATCCGTCATTCGACAATTAATAACATTAATCTCACTACATACCAAAACATACCGTCATGTCGCATATAAATTAATTAACACATTGACTGCCACAAGGGTATTTAGTACTATTTAAATTACAGTAAAACATTACATTACCATTGCACTAGAGAAAGAAAATTAAATGGCCGGGTGTGCTAACACTTTTAGTAATCTATATTATAAACGGACCAAATTAGACGTCGAGAATTTCTACTTGTGGCAATCACCGCGTTGTACAATGATTACGGATCGTCGATGTTGCATGATGTTTGTTGCACTGTGTTCTCTTCGTCAATCGCCTTGCTTTGTCATGTTTCTCACGCGTGTCCCTCGCCATAAGCTGTATTTAACCCTTGCTACAGTCTTCACTCAACTATAATTAAGTACCTTTATAAAGATCTTATTTATAACATTTGATACTGATACGTTATACGAATCCACATACTAAACTTATAATACAATGTTTAAAGAAAGAAAACGGAGCATATTGAGAATAATTTCTTTATATTTTTTCGAAAGTAGCAAAAATTTTTAAAGGTACAAAATTACAGTGGATCGAAAAAGATCCAAGCAGCCGTAGCAAGGGTAACGACAGTTCCAAAATGGAGCTAACAACGAGGTTACTTCGTCAGACATGTTTGATTTTTGATTACGTACATTACAATAACAATGACTTTCTTTGTCTTTCATTTGTGATCAATAAAAGGGGGTGTACGGTAGTTCGAACGAATTCTCAAGTCGCTTCGTTGAAAATTAAATCACAAAAGTGAAACAGAAGAAAATCAATTTCTATCATTTTACTGGCGACACGAGATCCGTTCGCTTAATACTATCTAACTAATAAAAAATGAAAACTTCAAATTATACAACATACGTAAAATCTTGAAGAAAAAAAAAGAAAATATATGTATACGATAACAATGCGTAAAACGATTTCCATAATGTCGACATGAGATTAATTACATGGATTAAAATTTACAATCATAAAGTACATATACATATTTGTTCTTAACACGTTGACCACCACGCCGAGGCTGTTGAAAATTTCATCAGAATGTTTCTATTCTTCAACGAGTGTTTGTAATTGTTGTTTGTAATGTTAACAATACGAACATTTTTAATTACATAAGTAAATATAGAAATTCAAGTAGGATCAATATACGGGCAACGTGGCAGTCAATGCGTTAACACTTTGAGTACCACTCTAATATTACGGAAGATCCTTTTCAATTGGCGATTTCATTTTCAACAAACTCAGTTATGTAGTGTTCATAATATTTAGCCACATATTTTTGGACAACCTTTATATAGTTAACAAAATCATAATTAGTAATGCATTTCATTCATAACCAATCATGCGCTTAACAAAATCAATCTATAAATTTATAATTTATAATATAAGAGAATATAAAAATAAGTAATAGATCTAATGTAAAAGTTTATGTTTAACGTGATATGGATAACATGGTACTCAAAGTGTTCACAGAGTTCCGACGCATGATCACAAAAAATAAGAGAAAAAATCTACAGCCACGTTTGATAAGAATAAAACGCGAAGTTTCAATTATCTTTAACGAGACGATACTTCAACTAAAACGACGTTCATATAAAAATTGTTAAAAGCGAATCTGTCATTGACAAGGCCTTCTATAAAAATTAATTTCTTTGCGTACACTTACAAATATACATGTACGTGTATATATGTGTATGACATAACGTATCATATATCTATATATGACATATAATATAATATTTAATAAGCTCTTCGAGAATTCGTAATGTCAGGGGAGGGGGATCAGGGAACTGATCGAAATGATAAAACAATAATCAATTGTGTAAACAATCGATAACAAGCGTATCGTAAAAGACTTCATTTTCTACCGGGAACATACTCTTAATGTCGTTTTTACGCCGCAAAAAGTGCTAAAAAACATATATGTATATATAATTATACTCGATTATTGTCATTGAGCGTTGCAACGAGCAGAATCGCTTATTAAACGCATCAACAGTATGTAAAATATTAATCGCGCGTATTATCCATGAAAGGCGCACGAGTGAGTTTCGCTCGTTATTATTCTTTACTTCTCTTTCTCGTTTGAATTCGTGTGACAAGAGGAAACAGCTACAAATAGAGAATACGTGTTATATTCGTTTTAATTTAAGGGTGCGTTTGCACCAAGTGACGAGCGTATGAAGATTTTAAATTACAAATTTAACAACTGGAGAATTTGAAAATTTAGAAATTTAGTCTTAGGGAATTAATAATTTAAAAATTAAAATATTCAAACATCAAAGAACATGGATACTTTTAAATTTAATAATTTCCAAATTGAGAAACTGACTACTCATCATTGTTCATAAGTGCATGTCACTTCTATATTTATGCAGAAACTTGTTCTTCCCCAATTTTGGGAAAGTTCAGTATTTCTTTTTCATTTACATTCGAATTTCAAGGAAGTGGTGAAAGAACGAGCATTCGTTCACTTGGTCAAAACGCACCCTAAGTACGAGCCCCCTCTTGGTGCACAATTCTTGCAATTTGATCGTGTGATCACCTCTTGCCGTGGCGTCGATTAACAACAGAGCTGACAGTATCGTTTGCTTCTCTTTCTGATAAAATGTATTTTTTTCATGAACTGAACCTCTATATCACGATCTTTCTAAAATCGCTCTACGAATTACAATGATCAATGCGATGATACGTTGAGTCGGCGAAGGCAACTAATTATTAGTACGGGTCTTCCTTAAAGTATTTACAAAAAAAGTTGATAAAAATTCATTGTCGGACGTGCCATCGACCATTGAAGCGCGACGAATCGATAATAAAGGGACGCGTCGCGACGCTTTCCCCGCACTCCGCTTGCTTCAAGCGAAAATTGAACGAACGATAAAAGAAAGATAAAACATTATGTATGAAAAAAGAAGCACATGATCTACCTTACGATAAAAACAACTAGAATCACTTGTGTACCATCACCACTTGTGGGATACGCTACGGTAATTAACATTTCTTAGAGAACTAGGGACCTAGTCGGTGCGCAGAAAAGCGTCGTTCTCCCAAGTATCTTTCGCTTGTAATTTCGTTCTTCGATAATTCGTCGATTTCAATCCTCTCACCTCCCTCGACTTCCGCCAGTTTCTCACAACATTGTCCAGGAATCTCTTAGAGATTCCTAGTGAACATGATTAGACTGGCGGAAGAGAGAGAGGCAGAGGATGCAACAAGAGAAAAAAACGTTAGACCAAAAGTTCATCCATGATCAGATATGGAGTTCGCGTTGTACAATAACCAAATTAGAAGCTCGAGAAACTAGCGCGTGGCTAGGCGGCCGCTTCAGGAGCGCTCGCGGCCATTTTTTTCAACCTGTCTGTGCTTACATGTTCGTACATTATTCGCTTATTATTCTAATCAGCTCCAGCCCGGTTCACGAGACGACTGTGCGAGTGCCAGACACGTTTGGTACGCTCGAGACAGAGTTCGCTACGGTTTTCTAATTGACTACTTGATATATTCCTTCTTGGAAACGGGAAAAGCACGAAAGAGTTGTTTACCGTGCGTTTAGAATAAACGAATGAACAATTATTCTTCACATTGTAATTCGATATATCGTAATTTGATGCGCAGTAATTCGTCGCACTGTACTTGTAATTCGAAGCGATCAATTTCTCTTGTTTTTGTTCCACATTCTTGCTCGTTTATCCTAAACGCACTATGTAACGATAGACAGACTCTCGTATCAATTTTTCCCTCGTTTCTGCGAACGCGACCATAATTGCACCATCAGTATGAAGAAAGATAATTTATCCAAAAAGATGATTCTTCGGGAATCAAACTGAACTTACTTACTCTTTCATTTAATCGTTACATATAAAATCCTAGGAAAATTTCTGTAGTATATTTATGTTTATTTATAAAATAAACAAAAATATCATTTAAAAGCATCATTTGTTCTTGTAGCTGTCAGTTGCACATTGACATTTGAACATAACACTTTTGAGTAAATATCAATGTCAGACATTTTGGCGTTCACGCACTTATTCAAACTGATAGTTCAATAAACGGTTTCGTTACAAGAGGCTGAGAAAAGGGATTGTCTCGCGGGAAACAATCAGTACCACGTTCGTTCCTGGCAACGCACACGAACGTCTACGTTCGCGGTTCCGCGTGTATACGTGTATGCCTGACTGACTATGTATATAGATATATACGTATTACGTGTGTGTATATACGTGTATACATATATTCTGAAATAATGCGTAGCAGCGAACGATATACCCGACCGGTTACACCTCTTTATTACGCGTACTTCTGTACATACACGTGTGCATGCGGTCGCGCAGGTGCGCGCGCCCTTACAAACTCACACTTACAGACAGAGATACACGCGCTCGTGTATGTATGCATGTATACATATATAATCTAACTATACATATAACTATGTACACTTTTTCTTTTCCGGAGAGAAGATGGGCGAGACGGGAAAAGGATGCAGGCAGGAGGGTCGAATTGTTGGATCAACGTTACGTCGGTGGCGCGACGAAGAAGAAAGAAGAAGAACGACGGACGGAGGATATATCTCTTCAGGATCCTCCAAGAAGAAAAAAAACTGGGCTGTTCAATTAGTGGAGGATGATCCTCACGATTCGGCGCCGCGCTTTCCTTCTTTTCCTCTTCCGTTACTCTCTTTTTTTTCGTTTTTCTCTTTTTTTCATCTGTTTCCTTTCTTTTCTTCCGGACTGGCGAAAACCTAAGTGCTCTGCGACTATGAAGTGTGGGAGGAGCTGGCACAACAAACGCTCGTGTCTGCATCTTTTTTAATACCACGACGAGTTGTTGCTTGCTCGGCGCACTGTTAGACGTCCGTGTATTTGCTCAGCTTGTCGCGTAACAGCATGTTCTCGTTCTTTAACCGGTCCAGTTCCTGTCGAAGGCCCATGTTCTGCAGAAAAAATAGTACAATTAGTGTGACGAACATTTCTGAAATTTTATATACATATCAAGAACACGTTTTAACAATCTGGGTTGTGTTATAAATGTGAGATATGTCTGATAAAATTTAGAACATTAATAAACTTAGAAAGAATATTTTTCTTTTGCACTAACTCTTACTTTACATGTGTGTACATGTCATCAGACCACCGTATGAGAAGGTATAAAATTGTTTCTTAAAATCATACTGTGAGTTACAGAATTTCATCCAAATGTCCACGAGTTTGACAAGACGAGAATGGCTTATGAGAACGCTGTAACAGGATTGATAGGATTGAAAAGGGTTTAGGATTTCGTTAAAACGCAAGTTCATTAATTTTAGAGGCGTGGGAAGATTTACTTCTTTCTCGAGGAAGCCGGCCCTGAGAGCGATCTGGTTCTCCTTCATGCGACGTGCGTCTCGCGATCGTTTCGCTGCCATGTTGTTCTTCCTACGACGCGCCCAGTATTTGTCATCCTTCAGGTCATCCGGAACGAACTGTAGCCAGCAATGGACCACAGAGCAAAAAACACAAAGAGAAATTAGCTCGGAGAGGAAACAGAACCGCAGCATACCGTTTCCTATCGGCATCGAACTTTTTTCAAATCTCATATCATCTCGCGAAGAATAAATTTCTGCAAATACCGAGGAAGTTAATAACAAAAGGAACAAGCAGGAAAATCAACTGACCTGCTTTCGTGATTTCTTGATCATCGGTTGGGGTTTCAGCTCCTCGTCGGAGAATGCCCGGGTGCGCGGATCGAAATCTCGCCCCGATGAGGCCATCGACAGCGCTGCAACACACAAATCATGCTGTAAAAATATGTCGCTTCGATTACAGTGTCTTCCTGTTGTCCGGTCATATTTTTCAAACTTTAAATACGTCTTCGGTTTGACGTTATTCTTTATTTTTAACCGGTCACGAATAGATATTGGTCCTTAAGAATTTTCAACGCGTCCAAGTTGCTCTTACTGCACTGCTACGAAAAGTAAATACACGTGTATCTGCAAAGTAAGCTTTTAATGTGTGTCGAATACGGAAAAACTTATTTATTTAACGTAGAGAAGAGTGATATGGGATAGAATGAGGGATAATTTTGACTTACTGGAGTCCGCAGGTGAGGGTGGGTTCATGGTGTCAGGCGAGCAACACTCGCTCGGCGAGGGTGATCTCTCGCGTTTGGTGACCGGTTCTAAATGAAGACCAGCTGGACCTTGGTGCCCTGGTGTTTCGGTATTGTTCATCTTGTGCAGTTGTCCACTCTGCATCGTACCCTGTCCACCGCCAGCCACACCGTCCACAGGAATGCCGTTCTCGGACAGAAACTCGTCCAGATCCACGTACTGCAATCAGACACCACAGTTAGGATATTTGGCAATTTGCAAGTTTTTACATTTCATCATTTGGGAAGTTCGGATTTGGGGTTTGGAAGCTGGAGATCTTAGACATTTAGAGATTTAGGGAGTTAGGGATTTGAAGATTTGAGGTTTTGAGGATTTGAGGATTTGAAGATTTGGGAATTTGAAGATTTAGAGATTCAAGGATTTAGGAATTTAGAAATTTAGCTACTTTGAAATTTAAGAATTTGGCAGTTAGGTTAGTTAGGAACTTAATATTTAGAAAGTTAAGACTTATGAACTTAGACTTCAGGATTTATAAATTTGGCATTCAGGAGCATTTGGTTATTCAGGAGTTTGGAATGTATGAATACAATTACCAGGAAATTCGAAAATGAAGGAAACTAGACAAACTACCATAAAAATAGCAGAAGTATTATATTAAAAAATAAATAGTAATAAATTGTCGTAAAAATAAAGAGTATAAAATTCTATACTAGATGAACAAAAGTGAAAGGAAAAGAAGTCGCAACGAAATATTACACTTTCAAGTATCATCCTGGGATCCACGTATTTTTCGGGATCCGCGTTCAGCCACGTTCAGGTTGTGAGCTTACCGTATCGCGTTTTTATACATACATGGTTCAATACCTTCAGGTCGGCATCATAGGGCAGAGTTTTGTCCCAGAGATTTGGGCCGAGGAAGGCGGCCTGCGCTTCCACGTTGCCCCATAACTCTCCATCGGCGTCCTTCTTCTCTTCCGGTCCATCTTTACCTTGTTTTCCTGTAACAAACACATATTTGTCACATATTTGTCAATGTATTATTTACTCCGCATTGTTGCGGTACATATGATCTATTTTGTAAATGAAGGTAACAGAAATTAAGGAGTGCACAGATAGGCTATAAGGCCGATATTGATCAATTATGACTGAATATGATTAAGAGTATGATATACTGATAGTTGACGCTTTTATTCTCTGTGCCAAAAGAGTAAAATATACTTGATAAACGAAAGCATCGAGTAAAAAAGTTATAACTAATTATGATTAAGATGATATTAATACCAATAGTTGATGTTTTAAATAAAATTGTTAAAGAATAAAGTGAATTTCGAGGGGAATCACGAGGTCCTATCGCAAACGATACACGCGATTGTCGAGGTGAAAAAACGCGGAAGGAACGTGGCAAAACGAGTAGAAGAAGAAGGAGAAGAAGAAGAAGAAGATGGTCGGCTCACTATTTTTGGAGGAGCATCTCTCCTCCAAGGCCATCGAGCGATCTTTTTCTTTTCTTCCACGAAGTAATTTTTTGATGGCCAAGGAAAGACCGCCGGCTTCCGACATCGCGTGGAATAAAGAAAAAGAGGTGCAAAGGAAGTATGTCATCGCGTATTCCAAGGCTCCACGGATTCTACGATAGTCGAAACTGAAAGAGGTTCTTCACTGAAAAGAAACGACGATTTCGGTCGAATAATGAGCGTTATTAACGGTGTATGAAAGTTACGCTCCTCGGGAATAATATTCTTGTTGTATTTTATGAGTGTCGCTTTTCAATGTGGCCCTCTGTTAGAACCAGATATTTTCGGACTACTACAAAGTAGCCATTTTAGAAAATTCTTTCTGGAATTTTAGACTCAAATTATTCCGAAAGTTATCGATTGTATCATCCTCATTTTATTTTATTTTTAAATAAACCCCCAAATTTCTGTCTATAAAAATGAATGCACGTGGCCGCCACGTGCTTAATTGCACGATCGTATTAAGTACAAAGAGATGACCTATCACGAAACTGTTGATCTCGTAATTGCCGGTGAAGCGGCAAAAATGAACTGTGTGTCTATTCTCCTTTCTTTTGTTCTAACGTGCGGGTGAAATGCGAAGAAACCGCATTGGTACACCGCGTACCGGTGTCGCTGCCAGTCTGATAGATTTCAACGAACGTAATTTTAATATTCATATGCTTAGCTGCTATTCTTCGTTGAATTATTGCTTGTGATTACCGCACACGGTCTCATCATTATCATTATCCGTCGTTCGTGAAATGACCGTCGAGTTTCCTGAATTTCACGTTACGGATAAAGTGTCTTCAATTGAATCCACGATGCATAATAGTTATTTAAAGACATTTTAATAGGATTTCAAAATGATATAGATAAAGAAGTAAGAAAATGGAGGATGAAGTAGAGAAATTTTGTTGTAGTATCAATTGAATCGTTTCTGTAATCAACTTCTGTTGTTTTATAACATAATTTATGTCGATATGAATATAATTTTACATTAAAGAAAGACAGTGACAACAGTTTGAGAACCTTTGCAGATTCTCTACCAGTTATCGAACTGGTAATTACATGACTGGTACTTATCGCAGAGGTAATTGTAGGATAGCAAATTATCGGACTGGCAGTTATCTGTGAGATGATTAATTGTAATAAAATTCTGACACGGATATACGTCTTTATACCGGAGTGGCAATACGTAATTGATAAGATATTTAAAAGATCGATACCGATTTTTGCACAGAATCCTCGCAATATTCGGTCCCATCGCTACTAATAACCACACTAGGCTACGTGCACGCCAGCTAAACAACTAAACAACGACAGCTCGTAATTTGGTTCAAGGCTACTCGTCGTCGCCAGCTCTGCGGAACTAATCTCGCGTTGCGTGGCGTGACTTGGCGTGGCGACTAGAACACCACAGACAGGGACCTGGTGAATGGGATGAAAAGAGGGAACTAAGAGGAAGAACAGCAACGATGAACGCGATGAAATCTGAAAGGAAACGAAGCGGAAAAACGGTACGGTATAATGGTAACTGGGATAAAACCTATGGTTGGTATTTTCAATGAGAAAAGGCGGTAAAAAATTCTGAATATTTTATACTCGATCACTTGTATCCTCGACTGTTCTTCAAATGTACAATTTTACTTTGCTGAATGAGAGTTAGATTGTTTATATGGTTTTGCCTCGCGTTAGATCGATGCGCAGTACTATCATGTGTTGCATTACCACGCGTTATATTGCCACATATTACATTACCACTGTATTACTACCAGTTACATTACCTCGCGTTATATCGCCATAATATTACAACGAGTTACATCGCGCCACATTAGACTACCCGTTGTATTACCACATACGAAATGACTACGTGCTGTATTACCGTAAGTTACATTATCTCGCGTTATATCGCCATGGTATAAGAACGCGTCGTATCGCGACACAATAGATCAACACGAGTTGTATCTCCATATGTAGCTACGTGTTATATTACCACACGTTGTATAGCCGCGTGCTGCATCGTGACACGTTGCATGGTCACGCGGCTAGTCAAAGAGATCAGAAGAAAAACGGAATGCAGGAATCGGATTGACCGAGTTTCTTAGTTGTCGCGTAACGAAAGCGGAAGTACCGTAAAGGGCCGTGCGTTAACAGAAGAGGCTTGAAATCGGACTTGGGACGATTTCCGTTAACGGTAGAACCAGTTCTTAGCTCCGTTCCTTCGTTATACCGACAGCGTGCCTCTAATTACTATGTTCCCTGTTTTCTCCTCTCCTCCCCACGTCGTCATCCCGATTCCCTCGTCCCCCTCCGCCGCCTCTCCGCTCCTCCTCTCCTGTGCAAGACACTCGTTTACGTAATCGACAACACGCGAACACGTTTTACCTGACTCAAGTACGCAGTGAGTCATAAAGTTACTCCTGGGAGGAGGTGCAGAAAAATTGAAACGATTCGTCGTTGTTGTCTCGACGTTGGAAAATCTGACGAGAAAATTCTCTTTGACTGCCGTGCCTTTTCGCGACGATGACGCCGCTGAATTAATGATACCGAGTCTCTTTGCTGACCGAGACGATGAAATAATTTCTCTACAAGGTGTCAATGCATCGAACACAACAGATAAATCATGTTCGCATTATACGAAACTACCGATTTGCCAACGATCTCTGCGGTGACCAAATTGTACCACAAATTTCAATAACGCTGTTCGATCTGACCACAAGAATCGTCGACGATCGTAAAGTCGCGAGGACACGATGCAATTATCGAGTGGCGATGTTAATAGATTTTTGAGGCAACACGGTTTACGAATCGTTTATCAAAACAGACGACAGCGGCTTACCGCACGTGTAAATTATAGAAATACCGACAGTGTGGACAGATTTATGATTCATAAGTCAGGGATTCTTTTTCTAGTGTCATGCGTTCATTTTATTTTTACGTTGTTCAACGAAAAGAAGTAACATCGTGTGCGGCACGAGGAGACGGAATTTCTGTAATTAATATTGATTGCAATTGAATATTTTCGTGGTTTGGAGATTCGAGATTCGAATTTGGGGACGTAGGAAATTCGGGACATAAGAATTTGGGGGTGTAGAGATCTTGGGACGTAGCGATTTGGAGGCGTAGAGATTTGGGGACGTACGAAATTGGGGACATAAGAATTTGGGGGTGTAGAGATCTTGGGACGTAGCGATTTGGGGACGTACGAAATTGGGGACATAAGAATTTGGGGGTGTAGAGATTTTGGGGACATAAGAATTTGGGGGCGTAGAGATTTTGAGGACATAAGAATTTGGGGGCGTAGAGATTTTGGGGACATAAGAATTTGGGGGCGTAGAGATCTTGGGACGTAGAGATTTGGGGGCGTAGAGATCTGGGGACGTACGAAATTGGGGACATATGAATTTGGGGACGTAGCGATTTGGGGAGATAAGAATTTGGGGGCGTAGTGATCTTCAGACGTAGGAATTTGGGGACGTAGAGACTTTAACATATACTCATATATGGATGTAGAGATTTCTTGATATAGGAGTTTAGGGACATTTGGAGATACAAAGATTCACATGCAGAAGTTTGGAGATATGACCTACAAATAGAATTTTTAAAATACTGAGATTTGTTTTTGGGGTTTGACATATTTAAATCTGGTGACAAGGTTTTAAAATTTCAGAATCGAAATATTTATAACTTAGGAATTTGTGAATTTGAAATGTAATATAAATCCACAAAATAATAACAATTGTATCGATGGTTTTGCTCACTGATCGGGGTTGAATTTATAAAACTCGATCACGAGCTAGGCCTTGATCACGGATTTCAGTTTCACTTCTATCGTCCGAAATAGCCGAGTATCGGTGTACCAAGGCCACGGGAAACCATCTCGAAACAAATGCGATTACTTTGCTGCCGACAATGTTACTTTCCTTATACATTTTTTTAATATTTCTAAATATTCTCTGTTTGTCTACACGATTGTAAAGTAGAAAATGACTAGCTGCATAATGTAGCTCCATCTGACTTCATGCTTTGTTGCCTTATTTACAATGTTATGTACGTACGATGTAGGTAATGTAATAATATTATGTGTTTATAGTATAATTATACAACGTTATTATATCATTCCCATTTGAAATAATATAACGTAATGTTTACTCCAAGCGCTTCCTTAACTACTTCCCTTATTTAAGAACGTGTCTGACAACATACTGCCTGTATCTCCTTAAACGCATCTACTGTCACTTCAATTATTTCGACGACTTCAAATCAATTATTACACACACAGCACAGAGTACTCTTGGTGCATAATGTACATCATAAATATAAAATATGTAAGTATAGTGATTGAATATATACAAGAGAAATTTTTCATGATTTTAATTGCGCTCCTGAAAGTGTAACAGGAACATTGTTATGCAGATGTTAACGAAACGATGATCCGATTAAACGATGAAAGCGAATATAAAGAGTTGAATAATTAGCACGAAATTAATTTTGCAGGAAGGAATCGTACGAAATAATTGATATGTAACGAAGATAACCGCCGAGAGAGCGGAAATCATCGTAGCCTGTTAATAAAAGTATTTTCAATTCCCTTTCACCAGGTTTATCCGTGGAATCTGGCCGGGGTTTTCCGCGACCGCACAATACACCTTACACGTAAACGCAACTGCGTGCGACCGTAATGGATATTTTATTCCGTTTCCTGAATTATTACCTGTCAAATGAAAATTTCACCGAGAATTAGAAACAGTGTTCGCCATTTCATGCTAATTTTCTCGCCTTCGACTGTTGGCAAACATTCGTTAGCTTATAAATTACTTCATTTACAAGTATTCGTATTTTTAGATTTGTGAATTATGAAAACTTGAAATTATAGAATTTATACATTTTTTTATTTATTTGGAAATTTAGACGTTTTTAAACTTGCACATTCTTAAATTCACTCGAAAGTTTTTAAATGGATACATTTTTGAAGTTGCAAATCTTTACATTCACCGATCTCTACGTTTTTGATATTATGGAATTTTTATATAAATACATAGTTGAATCTTTAAATTCCTAATGTTCAAACATTTCTATATCTCCAAATCTCTAAATCACTAAAATTCTGAGTCCTAATTCTTATAAACTATAAATCTCCAAATAATATAATACTCGAAATAGTCTATAAGTCTCTAAATCTCTAAATCTGCAAATCTCTAAATCCCCAAAATCCTAATTGTCCAAATCTTTAAATCTCCAATACCATAATTGTCCAAATCTCTAAATCTCCAAATTCTTAAATCTCCAAATCCCTAAATCCCCAAAATCCCAATTGTTCAAATTCCTAAATCTCCAAATCCCTAAATGTCCAAAATCCTAATTGTCCAAATCCCTAAATCTCCAATACCCTAATTGCCCAAATCTCTAAATTTCCAAATTCCTAAATCTCCAAATCCCTAATTTCACAAATCCCTAATTTCACAAATCCCTAATTCCCCAACTTCCTAATTCCCCAACTCCCTAATTCCCCAACTCCCTAATTCCCCAACTCCCTAATTCCCCAACTCCCAAAATCTCCAACATCCCATAATCGATCACGAAAAATATTAATAACGCTAAAACACGAGTGATCGCATTTCCCGATTGTTTTTGTCCTTTCCATTCGTAGAAATTGCTACGAGTAACGTGTCAATTCAATATGTAGATACATATTACCTTAATTGCCGGTCTCCTACGTCCTTGTGGCGCACCTGTACATACACCTTTAAGTTACTTCAACGAACAAATGGCACGTTTTGTGGTCGAACTCCTATAAAAACGTCAATTTAACGCGCGTCTCGTTGAATTAGAATGCACGTGCATGCTAACACAGAAACACAATCACAATGTTCACTTTTTTTTTACCTTCGATTCACCTTCATTTTTATTATCTACGATAATAGACACCTGTTACCACACGTATCCTTTAATTATTAAATATATATACATACTTCGCTATCAAATTTCACTTCTTATCTATACAACTTTCTAGATCCCTAGATACCCTACATTCTTCAACTTTTTACATTTCTATCTCTATTCATTTTTTTATGTTCTGGATTCCCTATATTTCTGGATTTTCTAGATTGCTAGATTCTTTAGATCTAGATCTCTGTATTTCTAGTTTTCTACACTTGTGTTTATCTTGTTAAAAAAATTTCAGTTGCATTTTTATTAATACCTAGATTCCCTAGATCCCTGAATTTTCTACAATTCTACATCTAGTCTCCTACATTCACATCCAGTTAAAAAAGTGTCATTTGCATTTCCATCAATTAATCATAGGTATTGCTAATTGTTAGCCTAGATACCTATTAATACTCGTCCAAGGCCGAAACATTTTCCTCGTATTTTATAATTTTTAAAGAACGACGAACTCGACTAATTATAAATGAGTAAGTTTCTCGGAACCAGTATTTTTATAAAAGTGAAAAAATTCAGTTTACAAAATAGAAGCTCCTATAATTTTGAAAAGAAACGACTAACAGACATTTTAAATATGTAAGTTGCACTAGTAAAACTAGTAAACGATACCGACAATAAGGTCGCTAAAAGGTAGAGATAGCTCTATCTATACATAAAAATATGAAATTCTTGTGTTTTTACGCGGTTCTTGCGGTAATAGTCCGAGCGATAACGCGTGCAGACCTGAAGAAATTGTGCTCGTTTCTTTTCGTTTGCATTTCAAATATCCCGTAAATAAGTACGCTAACTGTCCTATTATTTCTAATAATATTTCTCCGAGTTTCGCTAAGTCTGTCATTAAAAGAATAATCAATTACTTGGTTATTTGGTCATATGTTGGAGAGTAAAGATTACTTATATTCATTACTTATATCATTCATATATCATTTTCAATCTTTTAAAAATTGTCCCAATTTGAAGAACACCTCCATTACCGAAGAATTATTAAAGATTGTAGAAGAATATAGTTAGAGGAAAACTGGAACAATGTTCCACGATTCGTACGAATCTCGTTTTCTTTTCTTTCACGTATTTCCGGTTGGAAGACACGTAACATCGACATGTAAAAATAGCAATCGTTTCCCTGTTCTCGTGTGTAATCATTAAAGGCGGTAAGCTGTGCCAGTAATTAGAGAAGAGCGCACTAATTGGAGCGTGCTTGAAAAGAGAAAGCATTTTAAGGAACACACGCGGTCGCAGTTTACTTCCGGCAGTTCGAGAATTCTCGAGATCCTTGTTTCCTTCGTTCACGGGACTTTTGCGTCGCGATTACGTAATTTCAAGCGCCGGCTTTTCCCGCCGATTTCTGCGTTTCAGTCTTTTCCTTTCAAAGAATTTCTGCTCATTTCTACATCCTCAAATTTTCTTTCAGATATTTGAGCTGAGTGCAATTTCTTGTATCTTTAAATTTTTACAATTTTTAATTCTTTAACTGGTTGAATTATCACAATTTTCTTTAAATTAATTAAAAGAAAATTGATAGAATTAATAGAGTGGGAAATTCTGATACTCAACTTTTTGTGAAATTCCAAACTCTCAAATTTTCGAGTTAATAAATTCCTAGATTCACAGTTTCCAAGTAGTCAAATCTAGATCTTGAAATTCTCTGATCTCTTGATTTTATAATTTCCGAATTCATATGCTTCAAAATTTCCAAATCCCCAGATCTCTAAAGTCTTCAATTTCTAAATTTCCAATTTCCCCAACTTCTAAATCCCCAAATCCCTAAATGCCCAAATGCTCAAATTCCCAAATTCTCCAATGTCCAAATCACCAATCTTCCCAACTTCCAAATCCCGAAATCCCTAGATTCCCCAATCCTCCAACGTCCAGATCTCCAATCTCCCCATCTTCCAAATCCCCAAATCCTCAATCTTCCCAACTTCCAAATCCCCAAATCCCTAAATTTCCAAATTCTCCAATCTCCAAACCTTCAATCTCCCCAACTTGCAAATCCCGAAATCCCTAGATTCCTCAATCCTCCAACGTCCAGATCTCCAATCTCCCCATCCTCCAACTCCTAAATATCAAAGCCCCCAATCACACAAAATGCACAACCTTGAAGTTACCAAACATCCAGTCCTCGAGTCCATAAACTGGTACCCATAACTAGTACCCAAAATTCCACTAGAATTAGCACATAAGAGAGTTGAAAAATTCAAATGTCCAAGGACATATGGATGTCATACACGTACACCAGCGGTTGTATATCAGAAGGACCAGCAATCCGATCGAGCGAATATTTCGATGTGTCTAGGTGTGGGTGTGTAAGAGTATATAACAAGGTTCCTGAGGGAGAGTAGTGGACGTCGTTGGTTGCACGCTCGTGTGCATCGAAGCGACAGGAAACGATTCCCAGGAGGTCTGGAGGCTATCAGAGGAGCGGCCAAGGACGTGTTCGTGGCTGGTTGCGTTTCAGCCCGTTAGTCGCGAGCTCTCGTCACTTATAATCGCGATATCCGCCACTGGACAGATACTGCTGTATCTCTCCTGTCCTAACTGTCATTCTTTCTGCAAACGAATCTTTCCTATTTAACAACCGAACGGCAAATTATCAGACTATTGCATATTTTGCAATTTTTACATTTATCGGATTTTTACGTCTTCAGATTTACTGTAATTTGTTTACAGCTTTCAATTTTTTTATGTGGAATATTATATATTTTTCATGGATCTATGGATGAATTTGCGAGTCTTACACGTTTTATGGAATTCTCAAGGTTTCCATTTTTTGGAGGATTCTAGTTCTCAAATTTTTTATTTTCAAACGCTTTATCTTCAACTTCAGTTTCCAATTATCTGTAGCTACAGTTGTTAAATTTACAAAGACTTCAATCTTCAAATTCTTAAATTTTCAAGTATAGATAGCTGCAATTATCAATTTGTCTATTCTCCAAAAGTTTCCCTAACCAAATCGTGCAATATAAAACTCCATAAATTCCAAGGTAGAAAAATAATATTTGTGTAGATACGAAAACAAGATGGCCGACGTGTTCGTACCGCTATTTGTTCCCGTTTCGGTGTATCAGGAAATGCGTGTCCCCTTCTATACGCGTTTCTGTGTGTGCGCAAGGGAAAGTTTTCGTTCTTACCAAATTCTTTCTCCTTCCCTTCCCCGTTTCTCCCTTCCATATTTTCCACGGGACATCGAGAGAAACTCGAATCACCCGGTTTTACAACACGTTTGTTATTTCGATCGGATTATCGTCTCGCCTTTTTCGAGACAAACGATTACCATCGGTTAGAGATCTCGTGTGGTGTTTCGATCGTGATTCTCGATAGAACACACGTGTGTACCTCTGGAGAAAATATGGAAACGATATTGTCCGTTATGACGGGAATAATCTCGTTGTGACCTTTTCGTACGGTGCCCACTGGAAGCGTGAACGTTTATTGGTTGTCGGAGAAAGCTCGAAAGATTACTAAACGACTATTTTGCATACACAAAGACAACCATTGTGAGTTTATCTAGGGAAAGTGGCGATGCTGCTCTAATGCACTGACAATTGGTTTAGGACTTTCAGGATTTAATAACGTACATGTACAGATTTTAGGATAAGAATGCAAATTTTTGTGTGTCTAGAAATTCGAGAACGTAGGAATCAGAAATGTTATGACTGAAAATTTCTAAAGTACGAGTTTAAAAAATAAATAGAATAAAAAATATTCTACTCACGCCTCTACCAAGAATGAAATAAATATGAAAGGAAAGAAGATAAAAGAAGAAAAGACTATAGACACGGCGAACAGTAGGTTTGCAAAGCATGTTAGCGAAGAAATCAGATTGTGGATGAAAGAGAAATCCACGGGTTGGTGGGGAAGCACATGGTTGATTAAAATCGTTGGTTAGTATGGTGAGAGTAGGAGAAGCAGTGCGAGTAGGAGGAGAAAGAAAGAAAGAAGGAAGCCGGTGAGGCAGGAAGAGAGAAGTATACGACCTTTCTTCTTTCCTCTTTCCATTTCTGTTTTCTCTATCGGCGCGTCTCTTTTCCACCTTCTCACGGAAACGATTTCGTTGTTGCGTGCCTGAAACCTATCCGCGTAACGCGTAAAACGCTCGCGCGTTTCAGCTTTATCAGGAAGCGAAGAAAGCGACCGCGCCAGGATCTTGCCAGACACCAAATAAAAAGCTCCGAGGAATTAAATTTCTCTGGCTGTATCTGTACCTGGCAGGACCATAAACAGTATCATGTTTTAATATTTTATTAGTTCGGCATTTGACTTTCTATATAAAGAATGCAGATAAGGTTATTAAATATGACAATCAGCACTATTAGATGATTACTATGTTCAATACCGAGGAGAAATGGCGGGAAATTTCTGTATTTTAAATTCTTGCATTTCTAAATTTTCGAATTGTCAAATTTTATAGTAGTAGCATTAACCTTGCTATATTAGGAGTAATTATATAGTGGTACAATACAAGCGATAAATCCCGAGTATAGTAATTTTATTTTTAGTACAGCTTAACCTCAATACTCCTAACATAGGCACAGTTAATATACCCATATTTACTGTAAAAATTTAGTAGAATATTTTAATTTCTAACAGTGTATAGATAAATGAAGAAATCTTGAATAAAATAAAAAAGATATATTAGTGAGGTAAGATTAAGAATCAGGTAGGATTTGTAACGAAGAATTTTCATGGATCGATCGATCCAGGGCGATGGATCTCTGGCATTTTGCGGCGGGATCGCCAGCCCGGAAGTCGGCAACTCGCTTGCTCGCTCACTCGGTTTGCCCGAGGGGAAAGTGGTTTGAGCAACTTTCACTTGCTGCCAGGCCAAGCCACGTCTCCCCGAGTTCTACCACGTACTGTCTCGGTATTGTGTCGTTCTTTCTTCGAAGAAAAACCGTTATTGCTCGTAATATTCTCTTTAATTCCTCTCCCGACGAAGAAACTGCGACCGAAGTGTCAGAAGAACTCTGAGATTCCCTTCTTTTTCTTGCGAGCAATTACAACCGCCATTTTGCACCCGATCCTCTCATTTGCGGAATGGGACTTGCTGGATTAATCTTTTTCGTATGTGGTGCTCGGTCATTTTAGAATTTTATGGATTTGTAAATTTACAGATTTAGTAATTTGGAAATTTAAAGATACGGAGATGTAAAGATTTGGAAAATTCACAATTTGGAACTTGGACAATTTTCAAACAATTTCAAATTTTGCATCTTACATCTTAAGAAATATAACTCAAACATTTAGTTTTCTTAAAACTCATAGTTTTTCACGAACCGAGCACTTCACAGTTCAATCAACCCACAGTTAACACATTGGTGCAGTGAAAGCGGACGCATGTAGTCAGACACGCGATAATTGCAATTACTCGGTGCGAGTTTAATTAAAAGATTTATGATTTAATACCAATGTAGGTGTAGTGAAATGGGTAAAAAGGCTATTCGGTATAATTATAACGCGATGAATAGACAGTTAAAAAGAGTATAAAAGAGGTGTAAAAATGTTGGAAGTTATTTGGAAATTGAAGTTGCGTTCGAAGAAAGAGCCCGGGGTCATCCGAAAAGAAACTCGATTAAGAGGACCTGTTGAACCGGAAGTGATTTCAACGAGCGCACAAGCGACACACTCGGCTGGAAACGTTTGACGCGACAGCTTCATAATCGCTAAGGAAATTACGTATTCGCCTGTGAAACGATCTGTTAAATCGTGAACACGGTCTTCCACGTGCGTCCATTTAACTGGCGCTCACGAAACGACGCTCCTTTACGACGGTCACTGCTAACTATACTAAATTTATCACTTCCTAAATTTTGTAGCTGAATCATCTTGGAAATGACAGGTTCTTGTGGAATTACAGGTGTTCACTTTTAATATATTCAAATTTTTGAATTATTAAGTTTGTGGAAATTCTTATTCTAAATTTTTATATTTTACAGTTACTGTATTTTTAGATTTCTAATGTGTTGCTAATTTTCGAGCTTGTATACTGGCGAGAACGATACACGATTAGATTTTTTTCCTTACCGATTTCTTGTTCCCCTCTGTACTTTCTCTTCCTACTATCGATCCGTGTAATTGCTTCGACAAACGCGATAAAACGTCTCCAGAAGCGAGTTATCGTTAACGGAACACTCTGTCCCGGACTTCCGTCGTTATTGGCTATATCCTAGTATATCATTAGGAAGCACGTGGGCGGTGTAATTTTCACGAGACTGCCTCGAGAATCGTGGAAACAATTCCTACCGCATTGCATCGATATTAAATCGTTTCTTTCACGAACTATAATTATAGATAATATTCCTGTACTTTAATTCGATTTACACAGCTACAATATTAAGATAAAGAAAGTCGCAATTTTATGACAATTTAGTATCAATAGATTGTGCAAATAGTTGGAATTGAACTTTAAATTAATATGTTAATTTGAGTAAAATTGATTACGAAGTGCGTCATCAGTGCGTCACGAGACTTATCAAAATAGTGAGCTTAAGAATATAATTTTTCCAACGTTACCCAGGAGTTATAAAAGCGTCAACGATCGTCTTAGTCCTTTGATGGAATAAATTGATGACTTACCTGGAACAAAAAGGACATTTACTCATTAAACCTCTATATTGACTCAGAAAAACAGTAAATCGATCTTTCAAATTTTTAGAAAATTTCTAAATTATCCTCAAATCTGCAAGTCCCAAGTTTTCAGATTTTCAAATCTTGCGAATCCCCAATTTCGAAAATTCCCTATCTCCCCATATAAACTGCAGGGTGTAGGAAGTATATGGTCTAACAGTAAATTTGTCCAATTTGATCGGCACGTCCCTCAAGGACACCGTGGCGCATCCTTGCGAACGATCATGCAAATGTTTTTTCCACAGGTGTTACGTAAGGGTTGAAAGTCGCGGAATAATTGTGCGGATGATCGAAGTTGCATAGAATGTAACGATTAAGGATTAACTAAAAGGACTGCCGCTATTACGTGGATCCGAGCGTGGCTACGTTCCATTGCCAAGGACGAGACTATCGAAGGACACACGTGCCTTTCGAAACCTGTTGTCAACCAATCGGAATATCGCCGCCACTCGATTCGCTTCGAACATAACTTTGCCTTTGTTCCGTGGATCGATCTCGAATCAATTGTTCGCTCGTTAATCGATTTATTTCTCCGACCCTATCGTTGCGTATCTCAACGATCTTCGAACGTAAAATCATGACATAAAAGTTCCGGCGAGTAACACGTGCTGTATACCGATCTGCAGCTTCGAGTTTCGTGAAAACGGGGATACGAAGTTTTCGTAACTGAGCGGAATACAAAATGGCCGACGATCAGTTACAGCGAACAATGGTTGGTGGCAGAGGGCAAACAGTCTGATGCAATTTCATGACAGAAAGTTGTTGCAAAATAACAGTTGTGATACATCAAATTAAAGCTTGTGACTGCAGGAAAGTATCCGTGTACAGCTTTAGTCGATGTTTTTAATATAAAGTGACCGGCGATCAATTGCAACGAACTGATAGATCATGTCTGCGTGATTGAATGACGAAATATTTGTATTCCGTAAAAAGATGTTTGTCGGCGATGTCAAAGGAAACGGTGCGAAAACAGTCGGAGAACTTTCTCGACGAAATTGATCGGCTCGGTGCAAAAGTGAACCAGTGACGTAACAGACTCAATACGGAAAGAACGAGTTGTCTGGCCACACGAGGGGAAAAGATCGGTCACGCGACTGGAAACGCCTAAGATCGCCTTAGATTGCGGAAGTGCCGACGGTTCTTTTCTCCTACCTTTCCCTCTCTGTTTTACTTTCGTTCTTCCTATTTCCCTCTCTCTCATCGCGAACCCTCGACACCTCGACCACCACAACAACCTGTGGCTTCTTGCTACATGCTAATACGAAATATCCACCTCTTGTCGATCAATTTATCATCGCCGACCATTGATGCCGATCGTTTATAACCGTTGACACTCGATCGTTCACCATTGCTATCTCTGATCGTGTGGATCTCGACAATCGTTGAAAATCGTTAACAATCGACGATCGTTTTCAGTCGGCGAGTCGATCAGTTGCCAATCGAAAATCCTTGCGGAATTGCACGATCGTTAACAATCGGATACAATCGCTGTCAATCACTGACGATCGTCAATAATCGGTAATTGTCAGGACTCAAGAATTGTTCGAATTGTCGAAAATCTTTCAAAGTAGAAAATCGTGCAAAATCACATAAGATTGATAATTTCCAATAAATCTATCAGACTATATTTTTATCGAACAAACTTTCTGACAAAAAAGTTTGAAACTACTCGTAATTGCTTTTGGTTTAATTTCGACCGTGTCAAAAGTTGTCTACATGAATGGAATTGTAAACGATATGTGAACGAAATACTTAAAAATATGATTCTTATAACTTTGACGGCAGCAACATTAAACAGTTCATCCGTATTTAACGTGCAACGCTCTAAAGCGTCTGTAAACACTTAAACACTCGGTTTGCTACTGGTACACGTAGAAGAGGATTACAACCGCGGCCACGTTGAACGGCATACTAATCTGTTCGGAGCAAAAATACGCATCATTGCGTTGTTACGTTATTACTAGTGTAACCGTAAATAACTGCAAAGCAGCAACAGAATTATTACAAACTGCAAAATGCACTTATAGATAAATATAAACATGAATGAAATTTGTTCTATCGAAATAATATATCAAGAGTATTATTTCTTGTTTCATATCTTTAAATTGTATTTAACTTTGTGTTCAATCATGAAATAAATTTTGAATGAAAATTCGCTGTTAATGAAAGAGCGTCACATAAAATTTTGTCTGATGTAAAAATTGCGTGCCACCTGTTTCCCATTTAAGAGACACTTGTTCGCAGCAATTTTCGAGGCGTATCTCGCGGAAAGTTCGAACGAAACTGGAATGCGGCCTTGACACGACATAAGAATAATAAAAGACGACATAAGAATAAGAAGAAGCATCGGACGAGCGTGTGGCCGGTCAGCAGCTGTCAGGAATTAATTTTAGATTAAACAACCTAGTGGGTGCCTCACTAGGTCAACTTGATTCGAGTCAATGAGCGTCGCAATAGACGTCGTCTTTTCTGCAAGTGTTGGCCGCCGATTACCACCGAACTCTTTTCCTTCTACGATCCTTCCACGGATGCCTGACATTCCGTTTTCCGTCGAGATTTTTACCTCCTGCGGAGATACATTTCGAATACCTCGAGAACGGGAATTCCAGCGGGACCAGGAATCTCTCGTTAAGAATCCGTAACACGTGCAGCGTAATGGATCGAACATTATCGGACATCTTTCGAAATTTTCATCTTATTGTTCCTTGATATCTCTATATTCTATTACTTGAATGGGTGTGCAAATTTTCGAATCAGAAATTCATCACTCCAAAACTCTCTAAATTTCTCAAAATTTGCAACTTTTTAAGTTCGACCAATTATGAGAGCTTAATTAAGGTAGTAATTAACGCTCCGAAGCGTTAACGTGCATTATGAGCGAAACGAGCGTTGATATAACTATGTAGTAATTTTTCGAGGGAACCGAGCGCGTTTCGTGAGCAAGTTCGGTTTATTCGGGTCGCGGTCGAATTTCTCCTTTCGAAAGAGGCGAAGAAAAACGTGGGAGGGTGGGAGGAGAAGAAAGAAAAAGGGCACCGAAAAGAGAAAGGGGTACCACAGGCTCGTGTGCATGTGTGTGCGGCCAAGGAACACGAAACACGCGCGTGTGAGAGCATTTCGATATATTTATGTTGGTATAAAAATGATATGACCAAACACGCGGAGAATCATCGTGTGTGCGTCCTCGTTATTTCGGTGAAAGTGAAAGTTGCGTGACGCGACAACTTCCTAGTTTGATGGTGTATGCTCGATGGGAAACTCATGCAATCGAATATTGTTTTTGCACGAAATTGCGAATGTTCGAAGAAAAATTCGGATTTGGAAATGTGCACGTTTGCAAATGATAAAACTTGAAAATTGATCGGTAGTTACGCCTCCTAGTGTAGTGTCACTAGTTAATGGAGAAATAAAGTGTCTTGATTTATGATCCTACTCGTGGAAACTAGTTTTTGATTAGACGGTTCGAATACCTGTATTTTTATCCGATAGCAATCAAGATGCGACTTGTCCCAGGAGATTAAGCGTTACAAATGTTGCGCTTCAATATTTTCCTACACTTACAAATTAAAATGGCTTTCATTCAAAATTTTCATTCATAAAAACACGTCTGAACGTTTCCCTATAATAAAGAGAATAAAAGACGACGTTCGTCCGGTGTTTTAAATAAATCTGCAATAATTTTCCAACCTGGAAACAAGTTCCCATAGAAATAAGTAATCCTCGAAGATAAGTAACCTATAAGAAAATATTTCAAGAAATGTGTGTTTCTTGTTTCGTGGAATAAAACTAAACTTGATTTATTAGTCAAGTGAACCGAGCAAAATGAGGATATCCTTAACGCGCTCAGTAGGCAGTAACACTTCCTGCATGTCAGGATCAAGTTTCAATTTCATTCTTTTTCGTTTATTGTTGCAACTCTATTTACAAGAACATTATACAGCACTTCAGCTTTCTAAATCCGCGAGTCAAACAACACCGTCTCTCGAGGAAGTTCGTTTCCATGAAACGTACGTACGATCGGATTAAAACACCCAATGCTGCCGAGTTGCAATCTTACGGGATGCACTTTTACGCGTTGCAATTTTACGCACCGTAATTCCATGAGTTGCAATTCTACGCGTCGTAAGATTACACCACGCAATTTTACGCGGTGTAATTCCACGCGTTGCAAGTTTACTTGTTCTATCGCCACGCGTTATATGGCCGCGCTTTGCAATTCTACTAGTTATTTCAATATCTCAATATTCGAAGTTGCAAATGTCTCGAAATCCAAATATCTTTATATTGGAATGTTTATTTCTGAATCCAAATATTACTAGATCTCGATGTCCCTAGACTCCGACGTACCTAGATTCTGATATCCCTACACCCCAAAATCCCCAGATCTGAATATCCCTAGACCTAGAAATCCCTATATCCAAATATCACTAGACCTAGAAATCCCCAGATCCAAATATCCCTAGAGCCCGAAATTCCTATATTCCGATATCTCTACATCCGAATATCCCTACACCCCGATATCTCTATGTTCAAATATCCCTATATGTCCTTAAATTCGTCATAGTTTTGAAATAGAAAGAAGGAACTCAGTTAAGCGCGTTATTTTGGGGAATTACCGAGAATTATCCTAGACAGAAGGCAACTATCGATAATTATCGCACATTCCCATGGCGATATTCGCCTGTTATCTGGCCTCGCGTTCAATCGGACATATAATTTACTACGGCGATAATTGACAATTACTGCCACTTTCTTTTACTTGCCGAAGCTGACTGTCGAACGGCTGATTTTAATTGATACGCTTCACTCTTCACTGGACAGTTTTAATTGGACGCGGCCGGCGGAGATAATGAAGACGCGGCTATTATTTCTTCACGGAGTCTCGTTGTTCGATTTCTTTCCTTTATTCTTTCGTCCATTTTTTTCCCTACGATTTCTTGCTTCCTCGATGTTTAAGGTCGCACAGCGAAGGAACATAAACTCCGCCTAATTATACGCCTAATCATCAGTTCGAGCGAATACAAGAAAAATAATGTAACTTCATTTCTGTAAGATGAACTTAATCTTGACATCATTAAACGGGATGGTTTAATAAAGCCGCGACTCGGATAATTGCGAGGCTTAACGCTGATTAAAAGGTTGATTCCTTTCGAACAGGAAATAATTCTCTGGTAAGACGGACGTTAGTTAAAAAATTTGACCACCCGTTTTAGAAGCACTCGGTATATCTAACAACTTTCTCGCTGCACGCCGAAAAGTACGAACCCACGTGCCAGCCGGAGAAAGGAGGCCATCCAAATGTCAGTCCTGCATGGCGATGTCTTGGCACATCTCATCTGTCTGTATGTACACTCGAGTGCAACAAATCTATGGGGAACGTACCACCTTCAACCTTGTACACCATCAAATACGAGAAATACCCAAATACTGCCTCGTCATCCAAAAGCTCCATCACAATCAAGATACACTTATTACAAGATGGTGTGAATTTTAACCATTACCTTAATAATAGTGTTCCTCACATGTGATACAATTTGGGACACGTGAGAATCAATTTTTTAAACATTTTTGTTAGTGGCTGGAATAGGAAGATCGAAATTTTTATGTACGTTGACAAATGATTATGACCTAATTCATAATAATTTTAGTTGCACGATCGTTGCAGACTATGGAACCTATTAGCTATCAATAGACCAATGGTAGTTCGTTAACGCTTTTTTTAATTAAGCAATCGAGATGTCCATTTTCTTTTTTCCGTCATAATAATCACCTATGTGCATACGCCTTTTAACATCCGCCAGTATACAGAACCGGTTGTCGATTCTTACGTTACAGGAAGTTTTACTATGTACGATTTTTCTAGCGCTTCGTACATATTTTTTCTTTCGTAATTTTTTTATTTTTCTCCTTCGCGCGTTTCTTGTTATCTTTTTGTTTTCGCTTCCGCTGGATCGGGAGCCTGGAAAGTGAACCACGATGGCAAAAATCCTTGCTCACTTTCTCGCGACACTCGATTATATAAGATCGAGCAATGAACGACGGTATCGTGATTCAACTCGATCATCGAATAATAGTTCTCGTCTGGGTCGTTTCGACCCTTCGTCAGTGTCTACAGAATTTACCGTACTGTGTTACTGGGTCAGAGGTTTCGGATTGGGGTAGTTGCAAATTTGGAATTTTAGAATTTTGGAGATTTGGGATTTAAGGTTTCGAGAATTTAGGATTTCAGGACTTTAGAAATTCTAAATTTTTGAAATTTTGATGTATGAAAATTTGAAGATTTCAAAGCTGGGAAACGTGAGAATTTGGATATTTGGGACTCTAAAGATTTGAAAATTGCAAATTTTTAAATTCGAAGATTTAGACATTGGGGAGTGTGAAAATTTGAACATTAAAATTGAGAATTAGAAAATGCGAAGATATAGAAAGAGTAACTGAAAGTGGAAATTTGGAGTTGGAAAATATAAGAACGAAGTAGTCGGTAGCGGTTTCCCAAGGATACCGTAACGAAGAGTTACGTGTAAAAGTAAATTCCGAGTGCAACGTCCGCAGGCAATTTCACTTTCCTCGCGACGAAAGGAAAGAAACTGTGTATCTCCAGTCCCAGTTGGCTGCTCGTAAAAACACGAGCAAGACTAATGTGCACCGAGTTCTGCATTCGCGATCGACGCACGTCTTTTACCTACTAAATTCCTTATTACACGCCATATTTTCTTCAAATCTAGTTATTACCCACGTTCCGTCTTTCGACTATTTTTATTACTACTTTTATGCATATTGTACGTCTATTACATGCCTATATTACATTTTTAATATGTCACTACCGTTATTTGATTATTGATACAAATTTAATAATTATTTTTAGTCTGACTCTTTCATGTACTTCAGTAATTTTTGTTGCTTCTATTCGAGTATTTGTAATATAGTAAAGGGATTCAGGCAATTGTAACGAGTAATATTGTTTTCTCAGTCGAAGTTAGAGAAAAAATGAGAGAAGAAAAAAGAGGAATGATTCAAAGTTCAAACCTCACAATCATACGCTTCTTTTTGCAAATGCAATTATTCATGCGCATCTTGCAATTGCGGCATTTTTTAGACAGACCTTCCTGCTTCTTGCATAAATGAATTATTCTCGTCGCTTTGCACAAGAAAAGGATTCGAGTGTGTCTACCAAGGAAATGAAATTATATTGAAAATATCTAATGTCGAGTCTTTGCATTATTAAATATCGAGTTTGTACGTTTGAAAATTATTCATAAATTTTAGAATTTATACGTTTCTGAATTCCCAAATCACCAGATCATCACTGTCACAGACGAATACAATCCTAATCCCCAAAATCGAAAATCGAATATCTCGAATCCATCTCCAAAATAACAAAGACATCAGTAGAAAAATTCGCGACAATAAAAGAACATCATCCAGTTCATCCAACGATCGATATAATTATAATTACTTCACGAACGTAAGCGTGATTAGCTAGAACCGATAATCGCACGAGAGGAGAAGATGAAGAGAGAAAAAAATGAGCTTATCGTCGACGTTGCAACGCTGAAGGGGTTACGATGATTACGTAATCACCGCAACCTTGACATTAATTCATTGTAACCTTTTCCCAAGGTCACGACACGGGTCACGCCACAAAATCACCATAAAACGAATCTCTTTCACGATTGTCACCGCAGAAATTTCGAGAATCGTTAGGGCAGGAAGTGAAAGCACTAATTATGAAACGTCTTTCGAATTGTTTTTATCGACACTTCCCGATATGTATAGAATTATCTATGAAGCTTTTTATAATCTTTAATTAGACGATTGAATTAAAAATCGAACTCTTACCCTCGCAAGACGATTTGATTAGCTTTTTGATTCGAGAAGTTCGCGTTGAAAGTCGAACTTTATTTTCAATTAGGAAATCGCGTAGTTAATCGATAGAAGTGGAATGAGGAATCTGGGGAATTTCGAATTTGGAGAATTTCGAATTTGGGGAATTTCGAATTTGGGGAATTTCGAATTTGGGGAATTTCGAATTTGGGGAATTTCGAATCTGGGGAATTTCGAACCCGAAGAATTTAGAATCTGGGGAATTTGCATTCTGTGCCATCTTAAATCTGGGGAATTTGGAAATTTCCAATTAGGAAATCAGTGTGTTAATTGTTAATGAAAGTAAATTAGGGATTTATAAATTGTTATGGGCTTCGTGTTGAACAGTAGTCCGAGTGTTAAGTGAAAAGGGTCAACGGAAAAGTTGACACAGGATCTCCAAATTTCCGCGGTGAAATTTTTTCATTGGCAGAAGTAAAAATCTTTGTTCCGATAGCACCGAGAACGAGTGAAAAGTTTATCGTCATGGTTCACGAGGTGGCCGACGTTATCGTGCAGTCGAGTCGTTCGATAACACTAACTGCCTATTTGTGTCGCTGGATTTCTATCAACCTTAGCCGGCCCTCTAACACACGGCAGCCTAACTGCACATTTTCCTTACGATCATTTTTACCGATCTTTCATTTTTCCAAATTGCTACCGTCTCGGTATTCATCGTAGAAATTTGGGGAATTCGAAAATTTGAATTTGGAAAACTTGAGGATTTAGAAAACTGAAGATCGAGTTAAGAAAACTTGAAACTGAAGACTGGAATTTGGAAAGAGATGCAGGAAAAGTTTTCAACATTTGCAAAAATGAAAGAATGAAATGATCTGTGAATTTTCTGGACCAAAGAGATAATCGTAAACGGTGATAGAAAATACTTTGTGGAGTCGGAAGAAAGGATACAAAGTTCTACTTACATACAAACACACCAGAAGTATTCTACATGTAAACTAGACTGGGTTATTTCATTATGTGTGCTGCTTACCTGAAAAGAAAGAGAAAGATGCGTTTAATTTCTGTTCAACTCGAAATTACCGAAGAAATAATCAAAACTGATCTCCGATCGTTGGATGTCGATTTATCGAGTCTAAAAATGGTCAACGCGTCAGATCGTTAAGTACGAACCTTGAAAAACATCGAAACGCAAAGTTCACCGTATGTTATCTCGTGTGGCGCTAAATTTCACTATCTGGTTAGATTACTTCGAAAGATGCATCTTTATTTACCATCTTTGCTTGCTATAGTCTTTACTAGTTTCATTGGTTCACCCACTTTTTGTGAAACGATGAATATCTCGAAAATTTGTGTGGATTACATTTTAAAGACGTTTCCAATGTTTTAATAGTTTCACTATAATGACACTGTTTTTAGTGATTGCTATCAAAGGTACAGTATTGGATTCAGAAAGAATAAAAAATTAGATTGATACGATACAATCGATCCATACCTCACAAACACTCATCCACACCAAATTCACCAACTATCACAGCTCCCAAAATTTGAATATCTCGTTGAAAATTGTACAGAAAACATGGAATACAAGGATAATATTCAACTCATCGAATATGAAACTCGATGACCAGGATGTCCACTTTATTTTCTATTTCGTTTGTTGTTAAATCCAGCAAACAAACTGTTGATTTGGAAGTTTGTCGGAATAACATTCGCGCAGAAAAATAGAGAAAGAGCGAAGAGCTGCGTAAAATCTCCTGAGTAATCATTTCCCAACGATCGATGCGCTCGAACAAAATCCAATTTCGCGGATCTGCTTCCCTCGACGCCCGAGCACGTGGATGCACGCGTGCTGCACCGCTCTTTATATATGCAAGCGCCCCCCATCTCTCTTTCCATCATCCTATTTCTGTTCGAGACACTGCGGGAATACTATACCAATCAAAAATAGACCACTACAAGCCTCTTTCTCTATACAACTTTGTGTCTTTTAAATATTTTATTTTTAGGTTTAATAGGTACTCTTTCATGTACATGTGAAAGGTTGTATATCGTATGTGGGTTGTAGATGGGTGCATTTATAATTTCAGGTATGTGATAAACTTTGGGGTACCCTAACTTCTAAATTCACCTTGCAAATCTGGACATTCTCCTATTACTAAATTGTCAAATATCCGAATTCAATAATTTAAAAATTCTCAAATCTGCAAATGATCAAATCCCAAATTCTCAGATCCCCAAATGGTCACATCCCCAAATTCTCACATCTCGAATTTCTAAAATTCCTAAATTCTCAAATCCCCAAGTTCTCAAGTCCCAAATTTGTCAAATCTCCAATTTCTCAAATCCCCAACTCCCAACTTCCCAACTTCCCAAATCCCCAAATTTCTAGCCTTCTAAATTTTAAAATACCAAAATACCCATATACCATCCCCAAATTCCAAAATCCCACATCCGAAAGTGTCGAAATAGCCAAGACTAATTTTGCAGAATAATGGAAGTTCGATCGCAAGTACAGAACGTTTCTATAAAACTAGAAATAATGCACGTAGTGCGGTTGTCGCTCATTTCCTTCTTTTTCCCCTCTTCTTTCTGCAATAATTACTGGTCTGTGATGTTGCATGGCCATGCACGTGCACCAACACATGTGCAACGCGATTGTCAATAACATTGCACACAGTCGCGTACACGGACACGCAAATACGCGCACGGTAGTTATACAGCGAAGCTTGATAATCCGGCGTAATTGAACGTAAAAAACAAAACGCGAATAATTAAAAGACGTGCATCACTGTTCACGTACTGCCAAAGCGCTTTAATCGTTATCATTAAACGGTTGTAAAATAGCGGAGTGTACCGTCTGGAAGTTGGTTAATGTAAAAATAATCAGTAACGAAATGATAAATAAAATAATTAAATTTGTAACCTCCGTATCGTTTCAGTGCCAACTAATTTAAACCTTAACAACTCGATAATCTTTTACTCCGTATTTTTACTTAATTCTTGTATTTCTTGGTAACGCAGCCAGAACGATTTTAAAGCGAAAATACAGGAAAAGATGGCGACCGTAGTTACCGATCTAATATTAGCTCGATGATCGCGAATCTAGCAGGTCTTGCCTTTCTTTCGCAGACCGAAACCACTTAAAATTCCGTCGGTAGAGCGGCTAGCAAAAGTGTGACCCTGAAACGTGAAACTTTAACGCCGGTAATGGAAGTAACGTGGGTGCAACATCGTTGGTTAACTAACCCTCGGCGAGTGACACGTGCACCCAAACGAACAAACACGCGTGTGTAACGCGAGTATATACGCCCTGTGCATAGCATCGAAAGATACGCTGATTTCTTAAGGCTTCGTTTAGGCCTGGGATTAAAGCACGGCCTTCGAGAAGGTCAGGTGACGGCCAATGTGCCACGGTCTTCTGCAAACGTTAACTCGCTATGACACACGATCAACATCTATTCCCCTATACAGACCGCTCCATTTTAATCTATTCCTATAATCAGTTTAAAAATGAAAATTACGCGCGTGCGCTTCGAAAGTAAATTAATGCGCTTTTGAGTATAGAGATTTCGAAAACTTAGAGATTCAAAATATCGGAAATTTATGGATTTGGGATTTTAAATTTCAGAATTTAGAAAATTTGGAATCTGGGAATTTGGGACCTGGGGAATTTTAGAATTTAGGGAATATGGAATCTGGGGAATTTTGAAATTTGGGGAATTTTGAATTTGGGGAATGTGGGATCTAGAAAATTTTGGAATTTGGGGAATTTCTAAATTTGGGAATTTGGAGTTTAGGGAATTGTGAGATTTGGAAATTTTTGCACGTGAGAACATTGAATTTTAGGAATTTTTAGATTTCAGAATTTTTTATTTTTGGAAAAATGATAAATTGTTAAATTTAAAAATTGAACTAGGTACTTAAACAATTTAGAAATGTTAGAGTTTTGGAAATTATAGGAAATTTGAGAAGTTGGTGATTTAGAAAGTAGACAATGCAGGAAATAGAAAATTGGTGAACACGTTTAAAGACACGAAACAAAGACTAACGATCAGGTGAGAAGTTAAGCAATACAATAGTTGCACGTCGACAGAAATTAATATCAAGAATGCTAACAGTTTCGTGACGTAAAGTGGAGGACGACCTGTGACCTCGATTCATGAAGAGATATCGTTCGAGTTCAAATCATGAATGGTTCAATAGATATTCTCTGAATCAGACAAATCGATGCTAGATCGAGGAAATATTCTTCGCGATGGGTTTATTTTTGCTCCGTTCTCGAATTAGATGTTTAAACATTTGTTTTTTTTTGCTTTCCACCACTACCGTGACCTAAATTCGAAATTCCACTTTCTGATTTGTCGTTCATGGTCTATAATATTTTATACCTTTTATACATTTCGATGACGTGTATATACGCTCTTCAAAACAGAAGTGATAACATATTAGTATGTTCTGTATGTTACTGTTAGATTTTTATATTTTAAAGGGTGATGGTGCATTTTATAGATTCTTGTAGTTTTATTCTTTTCAAGATTTCTGAATTTTTACAAGTTTTATATTGTAAGATAAAATTTTACATTATTGGAAGAATTTCCAAATATGCATTCCCTAAAGTATTAAACTCCCAAAGTTCTACATCTCCAAATTTTAAAACTCTCAAAGTTTCAAACCTCCAAATACTAGAACTCGTAAATTTCTAAATACCCAAATTATACAACTCCCACATATCCAAATCTCCAAATCCTCAAATCTCTAAACCTCCAAATCCGTAACTCCCCAAATACCAAAATCTCCAAATTCGTGATACACCTAAATAATAAATCATCGGCGAAAACATACAGGTGCGGTATTTTGAAGGAACTTGCACGTTTTCATTGGTGCAACATGGCCGACACGGGTCTGTTCTAAACGCTAAACGACCTCGTAAGCTGATTGCAACTGCGCTCGGTTGTGCGCGTCGAATTGTCGTCGAACACAATGGGATGAAAACGCTTTGAAGGGCACAATGCCCAGGGATGGGCAGAGACTAGCCCGTCCTGCACTTTGACGGTCTCACCGAACAATGACGATTCCGGACACGGGATCGTGTCATTCCCCGAAATACACTCTTTTTTTTTCATCGATATACCCTCGTTAATTACGTAACACCATTTTCTGGATAATTACTCGAGACATCTTTAAACAACCGACATTATCCAGGGATAAATATAGTTATTTTCTAGTAAAATTTTTGTATGGGTATTGACTTCATCGCTTCAAGTTTAAATAATACAAGTCATTCGAATGTTCAAAAAGGAATATCTCGTTATCTATCAGTTGTACGGCAAAAATGGTTATTACAAAATATGTAGCTCAAGAAATGATTTACAAAAAAGATTCTATCAGTTTTTTTCCTAAGACCTAAAATTTCCACGTTTAACAGCCTTCTATTCGACTTTCGTTCTTCCAAAAAATGAACGTTGAAAGTTCGTAAGCCACCATGCGTGCGAATGATCGCTCTCGCAAAAAAACTCGTGAAATCTTTTTTGTAGAGGACTTCCCAAGCTATAAATTTCGTGATAACTATTTTTGTCGTAGAACTGACGGATAACGAGATATCGACGTCTCTCTCACGTTCCGAAACGCTAATTGGGAGTTTATGACTCTCCGTTTCGATCGAGCAATTTGTAAATTCGATAAGAATCCAGGAAACGAAAGGCATCGTCCCCATGAAACCATCTTGCAATTGGCATCAACAGGCTAGAAGAACTTTCAGACCTCTGTTATTTTTAACGCGTTAACAGCTTCGAGAAGCCAGCATCTCGCTCGCTCGTTCGCGTTTAATAGAGCTCGAAATTAATCGTAGCATCGCGAGTCTACGACACTATTGCGAGGAAGAAGGAAAAAACCGAGTCCCAATTTTCTACTCGAGTTTCCCCTAAATGGAAGAAAACGAAAAGTTTACACGACCGTTCGAACGTGTAATATAAACATGTTCTCGGAGAACTTCTGGTATTTTTGTGAAGTTCCATCAGACGGAAAAAGAAGACAGACCAGCAAGTGTAAAACGTGGGAGGATGCAAATGTTAACAGCCTTGAGTCGATTCCGTCGCAAGTAGGATATGTGCATATGTGCATAGGTGCATAGGTGAATTCACACGTTCGCACACGAACGCGTATGATTCATTCACGCTCCGTGTTCGAACCCGTTAACTCGGACTGACGTAGCCAATAAATAACTTTCTCGACGCAATATAAATAAAAGCGTAAATAACGTGAAAGCTATACCGAAACAACCACGCCGATAACCTATATCGCCGGATTAAATCGACGATCATTTAAATACTCGCTTTCGAAGTTAAACGAAGTCGATTAAATATAAATTATTGCATTATCGTTTCATACATAATAACCGTTCTTATCATCGACGGTTAATCTATAATTCGCAGGGAAAGATTACAGGTGTGCATAAAAAATTTTAGGTAAAGTTGCAGGTCTGTGACAATGTATGCGAGTATTAAATAATTCAGTGAAATAATAACCAACTAAAAACAAGTACACGGAATAATGTAACGGAGAAAGTCCCGTTCAGTTATGATCTAAGTCGATAGATGATGCCGCGATAATTACGGATAAAATGTAGGCAACCTGATGCAAGCAACAGGTGGGTTGGCGTTTCTACTCTCCTCTCTCGTTTTACTCTACGATTCTTCTCTCCTCCCGCTTTCTAATAAACTCTTTCGAATTTCCCTCCATATATTGCATCGCCCCGATCTTTTGATAAGCGACGATTTAATGAACCCGGAACCGTCAAATATTTTCACAAATGTCGTAAACTAGACTATGTTACAAAAGTGTGTAACTCACATTCTGAAATTCCTAGGTGATCTCCAGATCATGTTACAGGTCCCTAGACCTTCAAACCATTAATCTGTCGTAACATCTTTGTATATAAATTATTCTTAAATCACTAATACCAGGTCCAAAATTATCATAGCACCTGTAGATTCCTATCTCTAAATCAATCATTAATCAGTAACACTCCCAACTAATATCATTAGACTACTTATATCAAAACAATTTCCAGATGAGTAATATTTGTAAATAGCTAATAACAATATCTGTAAAGGTAATATTCTTAGATCTTTTTGAAAAGTGAGTTATTATGCAGTATAAATAGGGATCCCCTCTTTTGTTAATCGTACGATCAGGTTAAGCTCGGTTCCTCGATAACCGGTAAACCGCCATGACAGTTAGCGTATCAATATTCATGCGTTTTAATATTATGTGTGTCAGTGACGTAAACATCGTGAAATGTGGTCATTTTAAAATCGTACAAACAAATCTCGTTTCTTCCCGTGACAAAAACGTAGTCGAAGCTTGTCACGTGTACGAGGCAACGCTTCACGAGCGTCAACGCCAGCGCGGTTTTGCTGTCCTTTCAAACCGGTCTTTTATAAACGCAATCGTAATTTCGATCGTGCGTGCTAACGACGAGCAGACGAGCAATTAGAAAACAAAAGAATAAACCAGGCATTTTTAACGCGGGACCAAGGTCGGCATTGTCGTCAACGTGGATCGATTCGGATCATAGATCTTTCCGTGCACGGAACCGTTTATCCCTTTCTCTACCTTCAACATTTTTTCAAACTCCGGGGAGATCTGCACTTGGGACAAGGATTGACTTGGGAGAAATTTGGTCACTAAGGAAATTTAGACGTATTCCATTTAAGACTCTGAAACTGGAGAGGCACTTGGGACAAGTCCTGATTTGGGAGAAATCTGGTCACAAGGTAGAACCCAAAGAAAATGTAGGTCTAGAGCAAATACGTGGGGACTCTAACTAGGGTAAATACAGCAGACCCAAGAATTTGGGAGAAATATAGAGTCAGAAGTTTGGATCCAGAGAAGATAAGAAAAACATAGTTCCAAGAGGAACTTCTGTGCTAAAAGATCCATAATAAATGAGAAAATCGAGAGCAAAGAGTGTACGACCTCCTAGGCCCTATTCTGCAAGTTTGATCAGGTAAATTCGAGGTTTATCCGAATTCGTACCATTTACGTAGACATGATGCTGTCTCCAGAGATGCTGGTACTGTGTCCAGCGCGAGCTGGTGCTGTCGTCGTGGATAGGCGGAAGCGGCGCGTGTACCTGGTGTCCGTGCGAGGTGGGCGGTAACTGTGGGGGCGGTGGTTGTTGGGGTTGTTGCTGGTGCGCCGGCGCGACCACGATATGGGGATGGGGCGGTTGCACCGGTTGCTGGTGTTGCGGTTGCTGCTGATGGTGGTGCGCTTGGTGCAACACGCTCGGTACCGGCGGTGGCGCCAATTGCTGATACTCCATAGCGCAGCTCATCGGTTTCTCTCACACCAGCATTTAAGTCTCGCCTGGTTAGCGTTGCTCTCCTCGAGATCGTTCTTTCAACCGACTTTTATCCGAACAACTTTCACTTTCCTCTCTCTTTCTCTCTCTCTGTTTGTTCTCAAACGAAACCGATCATCACCACCGAGGCTAAATTCCTGCCACTGTTTCTGTGTCCCTGCATCTGGCACACCGCGTAACACTCCGTCGGAGCCCGGAAGAGAGGGAGAGAGCCGCGAGAGAACCGACGACACCTTCGCGAAATCCAAACAGGCTCCTCACTCTCTCTCTCTCTTCGCCGGCTAAATAACTCGAGCAGGTACCACACAGGACGAGGGAGGCACAACGAACGACGTTAGACGAGCAGCGAGCCCTCCGAGGAGCTGGTGCGGAAAGACACGCGCGTTAGAGAGGAGCAGCACGATGCCGCCGTGGTCGTGTGTCGACTGTCAAAATCAGCCAGATCGTCGGCGTCGATCCGCGGTCGGTGTTCGCCCATTGGGCCGTCGCCGTAGCCGGAAGCGGTGCCGCTATTGGCTCCTCTGGCCGCCTTCCTGACGGTGGGGGATCAAACGATCGCGCGCCCCGACGACCGAGTCCTGGAACCGAGTTTCCGAACAGGAGAGACAACGCGATCGAGCGCTGTCCGAGCGACGCCGAGGCGAGCCGAGACGGAGAAGAGGATCGAAAAAGGGGGTTGAGAATCGTGGAGGGAGAAACGGACAGGTAGACAGAGAGAAAAAAAGAGGGGAAAATAGGGAAAAATGGTGCGTGCCTCGAACCCGTGGCGTCCGGAAAGACACTGAAGTCGCGGCTCAAACGTTCGCGGTACGCTTGCCTCTCTCTTTCTCTCTCTCTCTCTTCCCTCTCCTACTTCTGGTCCCCCCCTCTTCGAACCCCCTACTCGTTTTCAATCGTTTCTCTCGCGCGTGCACGTATCTGCCCTCTCCTCCGCCGCGATCCTCCGGAGCGGTCTCTTTCGCGCTCGCCAAACATCCGCTTTTACCCGCCTCCACACCCCACCACGACAACCCCTACCATGATCAACGACTTTGAAGAGTTACGCGCGAGATTCCGCTTATTCGCTTCCTATATTTTATATATACGTGTCCTTACTGTTCCAGCTTGTTCCGAGGCCTTCGGACGTTTTCGGATCTAGGGAAAATGCTGGGTAAATCTCAAGTTGGGTGAATCTACAATAAACCTGGAATACAATCTCTACTCTCAGAAGTCGCTTTCTGGTCGACATCCTCTTAGGGTTAATCTTCTCGAATTTGGGCCAGGAAATAATCTGAGTCTTAGGGAAATTTGAAGCTACTAGAACTTAGGAGTTTGAACTCACATAAAATATAAACCTAGTTAAAATCAGAACCTAGGAAGTCTAGAGTTAGGGTTAACTTAAGGGATATTTAGAATTAGGGACTTGGTGAGAGTAATTTAAGAAGAATATGAAATTGATAAGATTTGAATGGTGGATGAAGGGGTTGTAGCTACATCTTTTCGCAATTTTTCGCAAGTTCTCGTGGTCGAGTGATCGGGCAACTGGAGGTAACCAACGAGCAATTGGCTTCGATTTTTAGAGGTGCGAAAAGGCTTCCACGTTGGAGACGGTGAAACCCCTGATAGCTTCTTACGCTATCACTACGTCCCATTCGGTCCGCTGCTTTTTCTGGATTGGTCAATTTTTAGGTCTTCGGATTAATTTTGCTGAAGTAAGGTCAATTTTTCAACGATGATTCTTCTCGACTCTTCGTTGCACGACTTCCTCGATTTTATAAACAAATATACATCTTTTGTTTTATTCTAAACTATTGTGATAATAAAGAGCAAATGGGCGAATTGTACAAAATTTACTGAATAATTTCCATCATTCATTCGTGTTCAATAAAATACAAGAACAATATTAATAGCCTTTTATTTCATATATTTTGCAAATAGGATTAAATATATAACCTTGACTAAACATTAAGCACATAACTTTCTACCCGACGTTAAAAGCGTATAAAAGAAACTCGATAAAACGACTTTCCGTTTCGATGACTCGATTCGCACATCAAAGGAGACGACGGCGATTAGAAGGAAAGAAAAAAAAAAAGGGAAATTGGAACGACTAGAGGACCGAGACACACGACTCGTCCCCGTTTTCTACGTCGGATCGACCCACTTCCTGGTGCGTGATTCGATCGTGACCGATCCATGAAATTAACGGTAACGGAACGACCGTACTCGCTGTGTAAAATCGAAAGTGGCGAAATACCGCGACGCAAAACGCTCGGGAGGGGACAAGAGTGGTTTGTACCGCTTCGAGTGGGGCAGAGAGAGTTCCTCGCTGTTCCTCAAGAAAGATTCTAATGTGCCTCGGAACTTTTAACACCTTCTATTCCGTTATTTCTGGATCCATGTATCCCTGGACCTCAGGACTCTTAGATATTAAATCACTAGGTTATTCATTCTGAATTTTTAAGATCAACATACTTAAGATTAAAAAATTCTTTAGTTCTAAATTGTTAGTTTCTAGATTGTTAAAACTTCACATCTTCGAGTACATAGGTCCTCGAGTCCCTAGATTTATGTATCCCTAGATCCCCGAGTCCCTAGATTTCCGAGTTTCTACAAACCCGAGTCCCTAGATCCCCGAATCCCTAGATCCCCGAATCTCTATACCCCCAAGTCCCTAGATCCCCGAGTCCCTAGATTTATGTATCCCTAGATCCCCGAGTCCCTAGATTTCCGAGTTTCTACAAACCCGAGTCCCTAGATCCCCGAATCCCTAGATCCCCGAATCTCTATACCCCCAAGTCCCTAGATCCCCGAGTCCCTAGATCCCCAAATTTCTAAAAATCCCAAGTCCCTAGATCCCCAAATCTCTAGACCCCCAAGTCCCTAGATCCCCAAATTTCTAAAAATCCCAAGTCCCTAGATCCCCAAATCTCTAGACCCCCAAGTCCCTAGATCCCCAAATTTCTAAAAATCCCAAGTCCCTAGATCCCCAAATTTCTAAAAATCCCAAGTCCCTAGATCCCCTAATTTCTAAAAATTCCAAGTTTAGTATGGCAAAATCTCTAGATCATCAATTTCGTAGACCCCCCACGAGATAAATCACCAGATGGAATTCCTAAACCACACCTGTAAAGTTTCCAAAGTCGAAAAATCTGTGTCCGACTAGAGTAATTAAAACTTTCATTGAATAAATAAAAGCGACGGATTAAAGTGGCGTGTAGAAGATTTATTCAGTGTAGGCAGTCGGACGATTTCTTGGAAGAGTTCCCGTTTCATTTTCATTCGCATCGACGACCTTTCTCTTGGTTTGCTCCCTGACTGCTCCGAGGAGAAAGGGAAAAAAAGCAACGGAGGAGGGAAGACACCGACGTTAATTCTGGTGGAACAAGCATAAAGCTCTGAATCACCGTGAACCGGTCCCGTACCGTAAAACGCGATGCCTGTTGTGTGAACGCGGAAACCACAAGGAGGCAACAACTCCGTACGGGTCACGGAAGGATTCCTTTCTCCTCCTTCGTCATCCTTCTTTCTCTCCTTTTTCTTCCTTTTCGAGTACGCTTCTTCCTACTCTTCGCCCACGTACCTTACCGCGCACCATTTTTTATTATACTTCGTTTAATCATCTCAAAATGTACCGGCAAATCCTTAACTGCTGTCTTGTGTGTAGACGACTGCAACATTTAATTGCGCTAATTAACACCGTACGTGTCGCATGAATCATCGGTACCGAGACCGTTGAAAATTTTCCACCACAATTTTCCTATCGATTATATCTTTACAATTGTCGTTCTAGGAAATTTTATTTAGGGATAATTTTTGGTTGATTGCATTTATTCCATAAATCGACCACGAAACGATTACAAGAGAACGAACAGTTTTCGCAAAGGTCGATTAAACGTTCCCCTTATTTAATAACCAACGTAACAAGTTTACGGGAGTAAAAAGCGAAGTAACGTAATAATAATATAGGAGATGTTAACAAGGTGTCTCCATTTATATCGAACGAGGCCGGAGATCTCGATGCGAGGCAAAGACGCTTTCGTTTCCCGGCTAAAGGTTAAACTGTTGCTACAATCTAACGATGCTACGCGAAATGGGAATCGAGACAACCTGTTGATCCTGTAGCTTCCTTTCACTCCCTGTATCATGAGCGAAGAGAAAGAAGGGGCGATGTTGTTCCACTGATTTACCAACCACGCGATCACGATATTTCGTAATCAACTTCGGATCTATCGTAAATTGGACCAATTTTTACCTCTGTCCTGTCTCTAACTACTTGTCTGATCCGAAGATCGAAGGTTAATTTTGCGGCAACCGGGACATCTGGTACATGCATGTTCCCTTACACTTTTCAGAGACGGTAGGTGTACATATGTAGAATTTTGTTCGATTGAATTTGACGTCATCGATGTGAATTGAGGAAAGGTTCAAAGGAAAGTTTGGAGGTCGGGTACAGGATCTTAGATGAATTTTTCTTTCTGTTCTAACTACTTGTCTGATCAGCAGATCGAAGGATAATTTTGTAACATACTGGGACATATGTATGTTCTACACTCATAGGTACACCTCTTGCCCTAATCAGAAGTAATCACAGCTACAAAGGAAGTTGAAAAGTTATTTAGTATCAATCGACTATGCAAATAGACTTGGAATTAATTCGAGTAAAATTGCGGAGTCAAAATGGTGTACACGTGTGGAACAGAAATTGGCATAATTTGAGAACGAGAGATAAAAGGAAGGAAAATTTGGAGGTCACCGGTACAGGTATTCACCAGGAAGTGTCTAACGCGCGCAAAAAAGAGAACGTAGAACTCGTCTAACGGGTGTCCGGAAGAAAGCGGTCCCATTTCGGGCGTTCTGCTTTTGCTGGCCAACTTAACGAAAATTTGGCCCTTTCAAACGAGAAAAACGAAGAAAAAAGACGGTCGACCGATTCCGGGGGCACGGTGGGGGAACGGAGGGACACATTTCACTAGGAGGAGAAAGTGACTTGCCGAAAGTTGTCGTTTTTACGTCACGTGGCCCACTGATTCAATCTTGGCGAATATCGTTAGCTACGAACGATTCTGACGCGATTTTATCACAGAAAAGTATCGCGAAATGATACTTGTACTACTCAGTCTCTAGAAAATTACCATGAGTTTCGTAAATAAAAGAATTCTAATACAAAGTGGTTCATGAAGAAATGAACTATGAAATGAATTTTTTTGTTCATGAAATGAACCAAATAAGTAAAAAATTTAATGTAACTTCATGACACAAACGTATTTGTAAATATTTTATATTAATTTAGAGCTTCGGAAGATGACGTAAATGTTCCTACGAAAAAATGCTTATTTACCGATCAGAGTGAGTCTGAGTTCATTAAACAATTTTTATTCGCACTGTCCTTAAAAATGTGAACAAGAACCTCTTTATCATAGAATAAGCTTAGTTTCCGTAAGATAACGATGTAAGAAACACAGAGTTCCATTCATAGAGCCCGAAAATATCTGTGAAGACAAAGGAGAAAGTAATTTATGCCTGCCTGAAAGTGGAACAACCGTATATTCTCTAAAAATAGAATTTTGCTCTTGATAACATTCGGTCAATTTTGATACACGTAATTTTTAAATGAACCGTCAAAAGATTCAAGACGAATTACCAAAATTTGCGAATTTCGAGATAAACTAAAAAAATCTAAAGAGTAGATTTTTATCTGGGCATAATGTTACTTTCATTAGACAGAGTCGTCTCGATAATTTCACAGCTGACGAACAGATGTTGTCGCGAAACTATAAACGAATCGCGAAAGAGAACGTCTGTGTGCTTCACCGCCACCTGATAATTAAAGAACAACGAAACGAGCACGTGCTATCGTTAGTTAGGCTAATAAAACGTTGACGAAACGGGTACGATCAAACGTCGAGTAGGATAGATTTTCTTGAATACTCCGTGTGAAAAAGAAACGATGAAGGTGCAACTACAAGTTACAGAATATAAAATTCATGACTTTCCAAATTTCTGATGTATCGGATAACATTAGAAATTTCCAATGATCCAGATCCCTAAATCCCCAAATACTCAAATTTCCAAATTTCTCAACTCCTCGAACCAGATTGCAAATTTCTTCGTTTTCGAATCTCGAAAATTAGAAATTTCCAATGATCCAAGTCTCTAAATCCCCACATCCTCAAATTTCAAACTCTTAAGATTTCAAAACTATGAACTTAGAAATTTCGAAAATTGCAAATTCCTAAATCCCCAAATACTCATATTTCCAAATTCTCAAACCCACTTAGAAATTTCGAAAATTGCAAATTCCTAAATCCCCAAATACTCATATTTCCAAATTCTCAAACCCACTTAGAAATTTCGAAAATTCCGAATTCCTAAATCCCCAAATACTCACATTTCCAAATTCTGAAACCCACAAATCTAAAAATCCCCAGAGCTCGAAATCTCGAAAATTAAATTTCCCCCACAACTTTTCAACTTCGAAACTTTACTCCAAACTATCTAAGATTCCCGAATTCCCCTAAAATTCCTAAAATCTCAAGTACCTGACCTCACATAAATTCTCAGGTTTCTAAAACCCGTAAAACTTGCATTAACTGAAATGCAAAGGGAAATAAATGGTGTCGGCGATACAAGAAGAGATACCGTGTCTCACGCGTAGCTCGCAATTACCATTTCTCGGTATCGAACGGTATCGCAGTTGCGTAATCGGGCAACAAAAATATTTTCAACCCGATTACATAATAAATTTATTCATCCCCCGGCTGTCGGAGTGATTTTTATTTGAACCGGTGCAACGGTGATTGATTATAATTATAAGCCTCTCCAAGTCGAACGCTAACGAGTTTACCTCGAGTGTGCGTAACGAGGCTGGCCATTACTGGTGTGACCGCGATTACGTGGAAAAATTAATTGATTGTTTCGCCTCTCTCGCGACGCGATCTTCGTTAACGAAGCCTCGTCTCTTGACCTTTCTAACGCGACTAACAAAAATAAGAAATCGGTCAATTCTCGCGTTATTCTTCGTTCGTTACTCTTTCATCGATTAACGGGTTCGATTTTACTTTCAGACACAAAATTATTTTACCGTTTAATCATTTCTGAGGACGTTAAAAGGGTTATGTAATATACATGGGGATTATTGGAAATGAAGACTCTTTTATTTTTTAAACTTTAACTTTTAAAGGTTACTTTCAATATTCTAGATTTTAAGAAATAAGGAGACTGATTCTGAGAGCCGGGTTACCAGAACGTCCGTTAACGAACGTTTTGGCAAACGGTGCAACGCGAAAGATGAACAGATACGAATGATGGATTCGCAAATCGTTTCTACACGGAAGATGCTGACTCATCTGGAAGAGAATTTCCGATTTCACGCTCAGCTGGAACACTGGATCGGAAGAACGTGTAAGTGGTGTGGATTTTGAATTTGTCGGACAAACAGTGGAGAATAAAGGTTTGGAGAAAGTGCAACGAATAGATGTTTTTTGCGGGAGAATAAAATTGGTATCATTCTTACCGTCATTATTGTGGTAATATCAGTTAATTTAATATATTAGATGTAACTAATCTATGTCACAATCATTGAAATCCTAGTACCTTTCATTTTAAGACTTCACTCTTAAAGACATAGCCAAGATCTATAGTAATATACATGTAACTGATGTTCTTTTGTAATTTATTATACTTCCTCAGATTGCTACATGCCTAAAATCGTACATCTTCAAATACCTATGTTCCTAAATCCTTACGACCCCAAATTTCAGCGTCCCCAACTTCCTACGTAACCAAATTCCTATATCCCCAAATTTCTACATTTCCAAACTCCTATATTCCCAAATTCCTATGTCCCCAAATTCTCTATGTCCCCAAATTCCTACGTCCCCAACTTCTCTATGTCCCCAAATTCCTATGTTCCCAATTTCCTACGTCCCTAACTTCTCTATGTCCCCAAATTCCTACGTCCCCAACTTCTCTACGTCCCAAAATTCCTACGTCCCCAACTTCTCTATGTCCCCAAATTCCTACGTCCCTAATTCCTCACATCCCTATATCCCCAAATTGCCCAACTCCCAAAATCCATATCACCTATCTCCCAAACCCAAAATCCCTGAATTCAAAAAACATCCAAAGTCCTAAAACAGCCAAAGAAACCTCGATAAACCGAATAAAACTGCGTTCCAACGTTTAAAATCGCTACGGCACGTGCGAACAAGGAGAAAAAGGACTAAAGAGTAATAAGGCAAAGTAACGCGAAGAATGGAGGATACAATACATCATAGAAATTTAACGAGCGGTTTTCACTGTTCACGCATCTTTTCATGCCCCTCGCACCCTATCATTTAAACGGTTTTCCTATCGTCGTTACGACAGGGCGGCTCGTTAACGTGAACGTATAATTACGCTCGATAATAATAACAGCGTATCGATAGCGGCAAGTATTCTCGTTTCTCCGTTAAACTTGATCGTTTCATCAGGACTGTTTAGCGTTGCGCGTATACGGCAAGTATGCGGGTCGAGGCAGCTGATTTCTTGGGACACCATCGCCTCGGGATTTTCTCCATTATTTTGATTAAGAACGTCTGATAATCCAATGCGAGACGTCGCAATTATCCATGCTCAACATTTCTAATCGAAATTATTATTCTCGAGCGCGTGTTGTTTGTTTCGTGCTTGGAATATCAAGTCTATCGTTTTATTGAGAGATACGCGATTGAAAGTTTTTTGGATTTTGCGATGGAAATGGGAGTATTAGGAGAAAATTTGTGGGGAGATTTAAGGAGAAAGTCTAGGGAAATTTAATGATAAATGAGAGAGTCTAGGGACAGTTTAGAGCTTTATCACCCTTTTCAAGGATTAAAATTACAAAGCTTTGAATATTAAAGTCAGTAAATTACAAAAGTTCAAAGTCCCAAAAATTCTAAAATTTCAAAGATGAACAATTTTTCAGATGTCCAAGTTTTAAGGACCTGAGGAACCATAACTCCAATGTGACAAAACGTAAAGTCCCAAAGTCCTAAAGTTCTAACATTCTACAGTCCCAATGTCTCAAAATTCAAAAATTCTAATGTCCCCGATCTGAAAATTTCAAAATCCCAAGATGCAAAAGTTCTGAACTCCCAAAATCCCTAATTTGAAAATTCCAAAACCCCAAAATTCCAAAATCCTGAAATCCTAAAACCCCTAATTCGAAAATCCCAAAATCCCATAATCCCCAATCTCAAAATTAAAAAATCCCAAGTTCTGAAATCCTAAAACACCCAATCCCAAAATCCTAAAGATCTGAAACCCCAAAGTCCCCAATCAAAAAATTCCAAAATCCTAAAATCCTAAAATCCCCAATCTAAAAATTGCAAAACCCCAATAAAAACGACAAAAATCGTAGAATAAACATTATAGAAGACCCGAATAATCGTGCAAAGGCGACAAATAGAATATAAAGGCCGTAAGATGAATTTTCCCCGGACATAATCCACAAAGACATAAACGAAGGCAATCGATGCCAGTTCGTTGTACACATATCGAATGGCATGGATTACGCGTTAAAACGTCCTCCTCGCATCGTACGATCGCTTTACTTATTTCTACGGCGTCGATCTCTTCTCGTTTCACCGACAACATCACCGTTCTTACATTTTATCTGGCAAGATGTGGCAATGCCGTGTTATGGCCTAGCCTGGCTGACGTTATGGAAGGATAATCCCATGCGGTCGACGTTTGGTCTCAGATTTCGCAGCCAGACCATAATCTGGTCTCGAGGGGAAACGAGACGAAACCTGGACACCAACTATCCTCCTTCCTCCTCCGTCAACTTGCTTACTTCCACAAAAATTCTCTAATACTTCAGAAATTAACGATACGCGAACGGATAGGATTACCTTCTATGATGGTTACATTGATTCTTCCTTCGTTTAGGATCTTCCTAGATTATGCAAGGACGATATCTACCTTTATACACATTTTCACACTTTCGTACAATCTTTGCAGATTATAAGCTCGGAGTTTTCGGACTTTTCTCAGCTTTGGCAAATTTGCAAATACTGTTGCTCAAGTTTCAGAACTGTATGTGTACCAGTTTTCGAATTTTGCAATTTGTACGTGGATGTTTAAATCTTCGGATGTGTATAAGAGATTCGTCTTGAAGTTACAAGGTCAGTCCATAAATGAAAGTGCTATCGTTTAAAATTTAATCCCAAAAGAGTCACAGAGATCACAAGACAATAAATGGGAGGTTCAGTAGACCTATCTGACTATAATATAATACGTGAGCAATCGCAACTCGGCATACTTGCGATCACAAGATGCGTAATTAATAGCTTCGGGACTTATAAATTATTGACGATGAAACGCAGTGAATTAATGTACATATTAAACAGCTTTTGTCCAGTCAATCCCGTTTACATCCGCCACCACGAGAACCTCGATTGAATCGATATCGTTAAACGTAACGTTAGAAAATATGAATAAATATTGTCGAATTTTTTTACAATTGCATTTTGAAATTTTAAAACTTGATTAAAAATTATCCATCATACCAAAAACACACTGGCACACGTGTTAATTCAGAGAGGAGTTAATGTGTTCCCTATTCGGTGCAAGTAATCGAATGAAATATTGATAGTTGTGAAATTCTTGAAACTTCTGATTCTTTGTTCTATTATTTACTAGACTACAACCCGAACTACGAGCTAAAAATCACGTTTCTACGAGTGTCTATACCTAATTGGACGTTCTATGATCAACTAAACGAGTGCGCAAGCTTATTGTACTACTCTTTCGTTTCTAATCGATCAAGAATGTAATCGACATCGTTCTGACGCGAAGACTCGGTCGAATTATTTCCTCGGAAAAGGAAGAAATGAAAAATATCGTTTTTTATTCGCGTTAGAACGTCTCGATGTCTTCTTCTAAATTGTAGCCGCGCGTGCGTGAAAGAGAGTAAAGCGGGTGAATGGGAAACCAAAGAAAACGCATGCAAATGAGAGACCACGTCCCACAGTCGTCCTCGTACTAGAAAGGTAGATGAAGATTCAGGAAAAACGATGATCCTCGCGTTGGATCATTCGTTTATGCAATGTTTGGTAGAGGGTAGAGATGCAAAACAAAGAAAAAGAAAATAGAAAAGTAAAGAAACAGAAAAAAAAAGTATGAGCTGTCGTTTGTCACTTACCCTTCAGTGAGGATGTTATCATAGGATCACCTGAAAACGATACAAGTACAGTATTGCGTGAACGTCATGTATGAAAATGAAAGAGAAAGAGAGATAGAGAGATAGAGAGATAGAGAGATAGAGAGAGACAGATGCAAAAATCATTAGTGATCGTAGTAAAGTAATCTAGTTGAAAATTATCGAGGTTGCAGAAAATGAAAGAGAGGATGAAAACGTGCTCGTCCTATCGAGTAAACTATCGTTTTAATAGCTACACGATACATTTTAAGTTCTATTTCGTCGCGATACTTAATAGACTATTCTATAATAGTTTGATTAAAGTCGCAGTTTAATAATAAATATTGATCATGAATTTTGTCAGCAGTTCGTTTAAAGCGGATATACTTCTAAATTGTAAAATAGCACGCGGTAATATAACGCGCGGTGATATAGCGCGAGGTACTATACTGTGTGGTAGTACAACACGTGACTAATGCAGTATACAAGTAATACAACGCGTCGGTGATATAACGCGAGGGTGATATAACGCGAGGGTGATATAACACGAGGGTAATAGAACGCGTAACTAATACAACGCGTGAGTACTACAACGTGTAGCCAGTACAACTCGACGGTGATATAACGCGAGGGTGATATAACGCGAGGGTGATATAACGCGAGAGTGATATAACGCGAGGATAATACAACGCGTGAGAAATACAACTTGTGAGTAGTACAACCCGTAGGTAATATAACGCATCGGTCACATAACGCGTGAATAGTATAACATAGGCAATATAACGCGAGAGTAATTCAATGCGTAATACAACTAATATTACAACTCGCCATAACCACAAAAGAAAATAAAAATCGACCCACCTGCACCTTCCCATGCTAACCAGAATAAAAAAAGAGAGAATAAAAGAAAGAAAGCGTATCGATGATAATAGGCAACAATTAAAAAATATCGAATAGAATGTAGCAGAAAAGAGAGCAAAAGCGTACAGGGCCGTGTTCGTAGGGTGCGTGGGCCCCGGCATGGCAAAGTAGGGAGGGCCACAAGCTAAGGTCAGAGATCAGCTTGTGCCTTTGAATAAAGACAAAAAGAAACGGGAAAATGTTCCTCCCGCAAGAGATAGGGTATCTTCTCGCATAATACGCAAGTGGGAGGCTGCAGCCACGCTTCACGTTCGAGCAAACTGTCTTCTCTCTTCGACTGCTTTGCTCTCAGCTTTTGTTACCATCTCCTCCACTTTTATTGGGCTTTGTTTCATCGCTGTGCACGATTCGTCCTGCTCTATCATTGATTTAACTCGTTCGACTGTTATTATTATCATTATTATCGTCATCAAGATTTCAAGCCACGATAGCAGCGTTCGCTGTTTACTGATTCGTATCGTACGAATGCTTTATTTCGACTCCTACTGAAATTGGTACGTTGCGATCTCGAGTGGGCACTTTCTATATTCACGTATTTATTTATTTTTTTATTCTCAATTTTTCAAATTTAGGAAAGAGGAGATTAAATCTGCTGACTACACTTGCAAGTCACTAAATTTTCCCAAATTTTTTCACGTTCTCATATTACCGAATTTCTAAATCTCCAAATTCTGAAGTGATAAAGTTCCTAAACTCTCAAGCTTCGCTTTTCCAAGAACTCCTCGTTACCAATGTTCCACGAATTTCCAACATTTCCGCAAATTCCCAACATGTGCAATTTAGCTATCAAAGTACCGAGAAGATATTTCGGAAATTTAGTTATTGTTCGAATAACGAACGATTTATGGAAAGGGAGTCGGTGAGTCATCGCGCGAAATCCGCCGGAAGATCTGCTCGGCCCACACGCTCCGACATGGCTCGCATGTGCAGATGCAAGCAGATGCACCGATGCAGCTTCTCTCTAGAGCCACGATTTTCCTCGAACGACGACCTTTAATCCGGAATACCTTGCTCGACGTTCATGGCTTTTACGTTGTTACATATTTATGAACATCACCCGCTCGAGTTTTATCCTGCGCGATTAGATCCGCTAATTCGTCTCGAACTATTCCGGGCAACCTGTTATTTTCGTACTGAACCCTTCTTCTTGGGCGTAAATAGTTTCTTCTCGGACTTAGGGTGGAATTTCAGAATTTTATAAGTTTTGAGGTTTAATAGATTTAGGTGGATATTGGGGATAATTGGAGTTTGAGGATTGCGTTGTCAGGTATATGGGCATTTGATGACTTGGAGATTTGGGAGTTGGGGTGTAAGTTTGGGGTTTGAGGATTGGGGAGGTGAGGATTTGCGGATTTGAGAATTTGGGGATAGGAGAATTTGAGTATGTGACAATTCTAGAATGTGACAACTTGGGGTTTGAGAATTTGGGGTCTGACAATTTGGGGATGTGACAATTAGTAGTTTGACAAATTGGGGGTTTGAGCATTTGGAACTTGAATGTTTGGAGGTTTAAGAATTTGGGGACTTACTTATTTATTTGAAAAATTAGAGATCTGAGAACTTGAGAGTTTGACAAATTGAGAATTTGGGAACTGAGGGATTCTGAGAATTTAATCATTTGTGGATCCAATAATTTGTACATCTGAGAACTGACAAGCTTGACCATCTGAAGAGTGAGAAATATACAAGTTTTGTATCGAGACCTAAAAACCGGTGCTATAATAATAATTGATAATCTACATACACAGAAATTACTCAAAACAAAATAAATTTGATAAATATCAAATATTCTCAAACATCAGAACCTGAGATTTCGTTAATTGATGAAAGACCGCGGTAAGAAGAACGCAATAACGATTTCGCTAAGAGGTGGGAGTAAAACAAGGAGGAAATCGATTATTCGTCGACATCGCGGCATCCTACACGATCGTGCGCTTAGAAATAAACACCGACAGGTCGCTTTTATCCTGAAACGCAGCATTATCCTCGGCAACGAGACGGAACGCGTCCTTGAGCGCAGCAAACAGCCAGGATCCTCTTCTCGATTATGAACGACAATAAGATCCAAGAGGATTTTTCCAGCACTCGCGAGCGTAAAATAACGCCACGATTAATTAACCATCGGGATTTCTGTTCATTTCTGCTGGAACTCCGCGGAACAGGTAAAAAGAACGTTCGCGTGTCCTGCGATACGGATACGAAGCTAAAAGAGACGAGCTTCCGGTGCTATGGGAATTTTCCATTTTTTCTTACTCGCTCAAGGCTCTAACCGACATCCTGTCTCCATTTTTCAGTCGCTTTGTTGCGCGTTTAACGATGGATAATGGTGTTGACGTCAATGATACCATTACATGTGTTAATCCTTCTTCTTCGGGTAAAAATTGTGAAAGCCGAGATTATGGAAATAATCGTATATCAGTTAGAAGGTCGATATGTGTGGACATTGGTGGAATGTTAACTTGGTAGATGGACACAATGGAATTCCTCTATACTTTTCAAATTTCTACATTTTCAAAAACCTATATTCCCAAATCTCTATATCCCCAAATTCCTAGTCCCAAATTTCTATTGTCCCAAATCCCTATATTTCCAAATTCCTAAAGTCCCAAATTTCTATATCCCCAAATCCCTATATTTCCAAATTCCTAAAGTCCCAAATTTCTATATCCCCAAATTCCTACATTCCCCAATTTCTATTGTCCCAAATCCCTAAATCCCCAAATCCCCAAATCTCCAAATCCCTAAATTCCCAAATCCCTAAATTCCCAAATCCCTAAATTCCTAAGTCCCCAAATCCCCAAATCCCTACATTCCCCAAATCCCTAAAATCCCTAAAATCCCCAAAATCCCCAAAATCCATGAAACGAACTTCACAAACGAATCTCCGTTTCTTAAAACAGTATAGCAGCATCATTCTCCTATCCAAGAAATCGTAAAAGATTGCCTCATAGACCAAATGCACGATTCGAATAAAGCACCTCTATAAAAGTATAAACGTATTCGTGAAAATGGCGAAACGATTAGATACAGTTTTCGTGTACCGTCATTCCGCATGATGGACGTCGCTATTTATACAGAACGACAGGATTATCGCGAATTTCCATGAGAGAAAAATAACAGGATGCAACGCGAGCCACCGAAAAAGGATTCGGTAACGGCATCTACGATCTACACACACTCTACTCGGTTTTCTGATTATTCGGAATTGCGAACAAGGCATTCTCTGTCCGCGAATAATCTGCGTAGATAGAATTTTAAAACGCGACAATTTCATAAAGCGAAACGTTCTCGTTTTCCGAGAATGCGGTGTATTTATCTGTACGCTGTCGCGACGAAATCGGTGATGGAAGATTGTAAAATTGTAACGAATAATTGGACACGGTTACAATCAACTAAAACTTCCTCTAACAAAATTTACAAGTCCATAAATAATTTTTGATAAGTATATAGAAAACAAACTACGTTATTCAAAGTGTAATGTTCTGAATCTCAAAAATATTTCCATACAATATCGAATTTACTGAATTATGTACTAGTTATCAACGGTGTAAGACAAATTACCGGATAATAATTAATACACGACAAAGTGAACAGTTCAAACAATGTTGGATCGATGGAGGATCAAAGAACAGCATCGACAGCCGTCGGCAAACGAGCTGACTACACGATAATCATTGTAATCAGATGCAATCTCGTAGAAAATGATGATCGTAACCGATAATGAGCCGCTTCCTCTCGCGTTGGTAGCAGTCAAGACTGCGAGTATCTTTCGAGAAACTTGCTCGTTTCCGATCGCCTAAAACTAACATTACACTACGTATACCAAGGCTGGATTCACAGATTGAGTTCTGACAAATAATTCGGAAGAGATTTCCAGAAAGCGGGTCGAATCACCACGCATCAAATACAATGCATCGAATCACTACGCATTGAACTATAACTTATTCAATCATAGTCAACGCATTGAATTATGGTGCGTAGAGTACTCGACGCGTCGAATTACAGCGCGTAGAGTACTCGACGCGTCGAATTACAGCGCATCGGATACTCGACGCATCGAATTACAGCGCGTGGGATACTCAACGCGTCGAATTACAGCGCGTGGAGTACACAACGCGTCGAATTACAGCGCGTAGAGTACTCGACGCGTCGAATTACAGCGCGTGGGATACTCAACGCGTCGAATTACAGCGCGTAGAGTACTCAACGCGTCGAATTACAGCGCGTGGGATACTCAACGCTTCGAATTACAGCGCGTAGAATACTCGACGCGTCGAATTACAGCGCGTGGGATACTCAACGCGTCGAATTACAGCGCGTCGAATTACAAAGCGCCGAATCACAACGCGTCGAATTACAGCGCGTCGAATTACAAAGCGCCGAATCACAACGCGTAGAATACTCAACGCGTCGAATTACAGCGCGTAGAATACTCAACGCGTAGAATACACAGCGCGTGGGATACTCAACGCGTCGAATTACAGCGCGTAAAATACTCAACGCGTCGAATCACATATAATCGCAACGCACCGTAAGATTTGAGCGGCGTCTAAAAGACGAGACACAGTGCAAAGGAAGCCGGGATTCTTCAGGAAGATTGTTTTGCGTAAGCACGCAATCTATGGAACGACAACGCTTACGTATCGCGAGTAAAAGAAAAATGTCGTGGACGAAAAGGACGATCAACCGAAGGCAAATTCACCCTCTCTGAAAGACTGTCCGAAAGACTGTGTGAAAGACTGACTGAACAAGTAGTCTCGACGCAACGCGTCGTTCAAACGAACGCTGAATTATTCATGGAGAATCTGTTGCTTTTATACGAACGGATCTGTTCCTGTGTTCTCCAAATTTATCGGGTCAGCTATTTTCTACTGTTCCATTTAAATGACCTAAGATTATCAGCTTGTTATTCAATTTTAATTGGAGGTACCAGTAAATATGTCCTTGCACTTCGTTATGTTGTATCATTGTAGTGATACATTTTTGAATCTCTATGTATAAATACTTTTATTAAATTATATTAACTAGCTCCGACTGTACGTTAGAACCAGGGGTACAATATTTATTCGAAAAAAAACGCGATCCTCCCGGGTATTTTAATCAAGATGATGTACCCCACGAAAACTAAATTGTCCAACGTTATTAATTCGCCAAGAAAGATCTAACCATTTGGTGATTGACGTCGCGTGCCGTCGCCGCTTATATAATTCGCCGTTGAATCCTCCAGGGTTGCGAACAGGATTTCGGATAATAGATACCCAAGAGCCAAGGACAAGATTGGTCGCAGTTTAATTAATTAGTGTAACAGCGGAAAAAACAGCTACTCCGCGGTTATCTTATCTTTTATCGTCGGAAGTATGAGACAACGGGTACTAACACAGAAATACAAGTTAAATTCTGACAAAATACGCGGCAAATTACATTGCATATATGCCATGTAGCAACATGTCGAATTACACTGAGGTAACGACGACGGAGTACTGTATGAGGAGTTTAATTGATTCGTTTTTAATTACAACGTGTTGAATCACGATATGGAATTATATCGTATATAGAATTTGTTAAATTAGAATGTATTTAGTTGGAAGTTGAATTAAGAGGTATTGAGTTGGACTTTCAAACTCGTATTGTAGTATTGTAACGCGTCGAATTACAGCGCATAGAGTACTCAACGCGTCGAATTACAGCGCGTGGGATACTCAACGTATCGAATTACAGCGCGTAGAGTACTCAACGCGTCGAATTACAGCGCATCGAATACTCAACGCGTCGAATTACAGCGCGTAGAGTACTCAACTCATCGAATTACAGCGCATAGAGTACTCAACGCGTCGAATTACAGCGCGTAGAGTACTCAACACGTCGAATTACAGCGCGTAGGATACTCAACGCGTCGAATTACAGCGCATCGAATACTCAACGCGTCGAATCACAGCGCATCGACCTATAAGACATCGGATTACAGCGCATCAAAGTACGAATTACAATCCGTCTCCCAACGCCAATAATTACAATACACCAAATTGAATCCTATAAAATTACAACGCGTCAAGTTGAATAAAACCTAATGACAACGCATCAAACGGAACCACACCGAATTGCAACACACCTACCTAAATTACACATTTCATCATACAACATCAAATCTTCAAATAGTGTCCAACAACACGACCTTGAAATTCCATAAAATTATGAATAATTTGTCCGAAATGATCGAACGTGTCCTAAAATTGCGAGAAAAGAAATTGTACGAAATGCAAGAAGGAGTTGTAGGGAATACCTGGTCGTTCGTAAGGGATGGCCGTTCTAGACGCGATCTGTCCCCTGACAGGGTGGAACTGTTGCTGCTGATGCAAAGATGGCGTCTGAGCGGGCTGCAAATGATACTGCTAAGACGTTGAATAGTGTGCGGACGTATTCGCGGTGGATGCCGCCAACGAGTGCTGCTGATACTGATTCAGATGATTCGGATGTTGGGAATGAACGTGCGGTTGAGGCTGCGGATGAGGTTGCGAATTCGAGTGTGGATGAGAGTACGGGCCACACCAGGTGTAATATTGCTGCCAGGAAGCAGCGACGTCCGCGTTCGCCATTCGATCTCCTTCTTCGCTCTCCATTCGATCAGTTTTCTCACACTTTCGTTGATTGTTTCTTTTCTTCGTGCACTTGCTTCACTCGGAAAGTCGTCAGAGTTCACGAATCACGCTCATTGTGAATTTGTTTTAGGAATTTGCAGATTTTAGGTCGAGATCACTAGGTACTGTGCACGAGTTACGAAGGTAGAGTACTTTCGAAGCACGAAAAATTGTCGAGACACTTCTAGTACCGTTTTTTGGTAAAACTGTTTTATTTTGAAGAGAAAGAAGGGATTTTTGTAATCTCTAAATTTCACACAGTTTTCTTAGAGGTCCCAATAGAGTCTCAAAGTGGATTGTTGCTAAAAGGAATTTGAAATTTATATACAGATGTGTTATGAAATCTGATAAGTTTAGAAGAAGTATAAGAGAGATTTTGAAAAAAATGTCGAATCAAATGGATTGAAGGATGGACGATTGTATGATATTATGTCCATTTTAATTGACGGAACGATGCACGAAACGCGTTCTCGAGAAACGAGCACGACACGCGAGTCACCAAGGACCTGTGCACGCGAACCAAACAATCGCGAAAGAACCGCTGAAACAATGCCTGCAGAATACACGTATCTACTGTTTCCTAATGTTTCACGGATATGAGCAACTGAAAATTTTTTACAATTTTGATGTTGCGAAAAATTTTAATACTAGAAAATTTACGAATCTCATAATTGGAAACTTGAAAATAAGAGAATTTGAGGATAGAAGAGTTTGAAAATAAGAAAATGTAACAATTTGAGAAGAAAAGTTGAAAATGAAAAAGTTGAAAATTAATAACTCGAAAATTTAATAATTTGCAGATCTAGAAATTTCAGAAAGATCTAATAATTTAAGGACCAAAGGACCTTCATTCACCTAACAAAATTATAAATCACAGAATTCGAATCTTTGGAATCTCAAAAATGTAATAATTTACATTTCTAAACTAAAGATCCAATAATCTGAGGACTCACAAAAAATCACAATATTAGGAATCTCGAACCGAGATAATTTTCAAATCCAAAATTTACAGAATTAAAATCGTAGAATGAAAAAGCTCGGAATCGAAGAACATAAAAAATGAACTCAGAAATTGAAATGAACAGGGAATTGAAGAAGGTAAAAACGGAGATCGATAGATTAAAAGTGTGCGTAATAAGTATGAAACCTCGTGTAAAAATTGTTAAGCCACGGAAACGGAAGTGATCTGTCGGATCGTGAAAGATGTCGCGCGACGCGTACAGCCCGAAGAGGCTCGAGGATGACTGAGAGGAACAAGTTCCGTTCCTCTCCTTCTCCGCCTCGAGCAACAGAGGGTTGAAAGCACGCGGCTCGGCGAGTGAGAAACGGATGCCGGGGGAGGATATGTTCGGGTCCACGTGCACCAGGAGGCACGTTCCTCGGTCACGTGTACCTTTAAACGACTCCCCACCCCGCACCGGCTAAGTCTGCGTTCCACTTTATTTCACCTATCGAGATCTATACAATGATGCTACAAAGGAAACGAACCTATTTACATTTTTTTTCCGATACAGATTCTCGGATAATGTAGGGTTCTAAGTGTTGAGGACGTATGTGACCCAGAGGGTGGTCCATTTGTCGTGCATAAAATTAGGACTACCTCTTAGACTCTAAAGTATAGTAAGGGAGTCAATCTAAAGTGATTCTACACAAAATCTACGATATCACAAAGAGATCCTAACCTTGCTAAACATCAGAATCTACAAAAATTCCAAAAAGAATTTGAAAGAGAAAAGTCGTGAAATTATTAAAGAATGAATAAAATTAGCAAATTCAGAAAGGTCAACATATGTGATGCAATTGGCGATTACGTACTCTGATAAGCTTCATGATATAACAATTAAAGGAGGTTGGAATCGTTACCAAACAGTCACGTTGACGTTAAAATGATGTTTTATTGATGGTTCATGCAAGATTAATCAGGGTAAACGAGACGCAAGTACCGTATCGAATGGGCAATGGGAAAGAAGAAAAAATAAGCGGCGATGACTGTGTAACGTGGCCGGCTACAATGTTCTTTGTAAAAGCATACATAAATCGGACCCAGTCTCAATGACCCGTTTGTCAGATCGTTTCGATATGCGACGGTCCGTCGTCGAACGAGTCGCGTTGCCCCAGGTCGGGTCAATTCGGGTCAACGTACTACTCTTCCTACCGTTTCAATGATTACTCGGGGAATTTGGGAATTTTGGAGTTCATTGTCAAATCTCCTGATATCCACAAATTCTCAATTCTCTTAAATCTTCACATTCTCAAACCCCAAATTGCTATATCTTCAAATTCTCATATCTCCAAATTGTCACGTCCCCAAATTCTCACATCCCCCAATTGTCACATCCCCAAATTGTCACATCCCCAAATACTCAAATCCCCAAATTCTCACATCTCCAATTTCTCAAACCCCAAATTCTCAAATCTCCAATTTCTCAAACCCCAAATTCTCAAATCTCCAATTCTTCAAACCCCAAATTCTCAAGTTCGCAATCCTCACCTCCCCAATTTCCCAGACCTCCAAATTCTCAAATTTCCAACTCCACAAATCCCTAAATTCTCAAATTTCCAGATCCGAACCATTCCATTTTAAAAACAGAAGTGAACCAATTTACCTTCAAATTCGCAATAGTTCCTAAAAGCCTACATTTAGAAATCAACGTAAACTCATTCAAGCAGTATTTCTATCTTGAATTAGAGTGACAAATAAGCGTCGTTCATCTCCCAGCAAACACCCCTCGTTATAAAATATATTACAATTAATAATAGATTGTTTGATCAATTTACTGAACGGCCCGAAAATATTCTATTATTCTCGAACAATACGACGTTGGTCCTAACCAAACCTTACAATCTGATCATTTATTATCATGTAAGAAGTCTTTGTTGACGAAACTGTTTTGAAATAGATTTCCTGCCCGTCCACGTTGAGGACAATCGAACATCCTATTAAAAGCAGTCGTCACCTCCTCGAATTGGAGTATCAATTAGTCAATGATTAATTTTCGAATACATTATTCAACGGTAACAGGTGCCCCGCTAATTAAATTTGTACTCGAACAGCTTACCGTTTATTCACTAACGAGCCAGGGAAATTGATTTCCAATGTACGCAGTGTCTTTCATTATTCGATTAGATCCAAGAATTACACAAACGTTGGAAATTTTCGAACGTACTGATTTGTAACCTATCAAGAAGCTTAATTTTTAAATTTACTGATATATGCACCATATATGTACCATATGTGAAGATGTGTATTAGACAACTATCCCCTAAAACTTCCTCACATCTCCACACTGCAAATACTCAATAAATAAACTGGTATACATATGTACCATATGTGAAGATGTGTATTAGACAACTACCCCCAAAAACTTCCTCACATCCACATACTACAAATACTCAATAAATGAACTGGTATACATATGTACCATATGTGAAGATGTGTATTAGACAACTATCCCCAAAAACTTCCTCACATCCCCATACTGTAAATACCGAGAGCCTAACCCATGGTCCGAGGTCCATCCAGAAAAAGTTGAGTCAGTGGAGGGTGAAAACGTTGTTCCTGTACCACGAGCGCAATTTATATTTTAATCGACGAATAGGAGAGAAGAGTTTTATCTGTCGAATGGCAGGCATCTGCTTCATCTGGTCGCATCGTCTCGACGAAAAGAAAAGGAACAGAAGAGAACGAAAACAAACCCCTATAGATCGAACGACGCTGCGAACGTGGCTCATAGAGAAAAAACGATTTCTCGTTTGAAGCGTGTGTATGTATAGAGGGTATTTTGCCTTCGGTTTAAATATGGAGATCGGTCGAGCAGAAAATACAGAGGGTGCACGGGACGTTCATCAATGTCTCGACTTGCCTGCGATTGACTGGCAAAATCGTATGATGAAGGATGTTCCGCGATATAATAACCCCCTTTAAACACGCCTAACCGATCCCGACAAATTTTCCCTGTCTTCAATTAATTACGTAAATCGGACGATTTGGATTCGATTAATTACACACTTTTATGTTTGCTAGCTATAGTGAAAAATGCGGAAATGAAGGGACATGTGTATTGCTGATGTATGTGGGATGTGGAGGACTCTGGATTTTGGAACTAATGTCTGGAATTAAATACACTCTTTTGCTAATTGTGCTAAAAGCACATGTGTTGTACTTTGAAATAAAATAACCATCTGTATCGATTACCACGCTGTTTCTATTCGCCCCTGTATAATATACATATGTGTGCACGTTCAGCCATAAGCACGAGTTCACCGTTAATTAATGATCGATTCGACCCTGTATGATCCTATTAGAGGAGCGTTAGATTAAACTCTCCACTTATCCTATACTCCTCAAACAGATAGAACCACCTTGAAATTTTATTCCCTCTTTATATTGCACAAGACTCTTCCAAAAGAGTAATAAAAGTTACAATTTCAAACATGTAGGGTTACAGACAGATTCCCTTTAGGATTTGTTATAGAAATTAGAAATTTGTTTAAATTTCCAAACTACTCTTAATAGCTAGAGAAGTAGTTTGTGACTGCTTGTTGTACTAAAAAATAATTATAAATGACCAAAGTAAAATAGTACTCAGTAAAGTTTAATTAGAAGTTTTTCCATATTTAAAGAGCTTTCGAATCTTTCTGTGATAGACTGCACGTACATCAGCGTTTATTCACGCTTTTCGCACTTAATAATTCCCTGGCTTCCAACCCCTATCAAACCACCACCCTTCGACACCATTTCCGCCCACTGCGAAGCTGGCTCACGTGGCAGGACACGCGAATCCGACACGTGGTCCCAGTTCGCTCGATACAGGGATACAGAGAGAAACGAGAGAGAAGGAGCTTGTATTTCGTTCATACTGGGTTTTTGATTTTACACGTAACAGTGGTTTTCTTGTTTTTTTAAACTGTTTAAATTAAAATTGTTAAAAACAATGATTTTTGAGATCTGAATGTTATATATGAAATACACGTAATTAAATCAGCAGTTAATAATCAATATTGTGTGCTGTACCTTTAATGGACTACTATTTGCAGTCGCAATTAAGGACCTTGTCATTTTAACTAGAAAATTACAAACTATGATAAAAACTGAAAGTATGTAATTAATTAGCAAAAACATCAAAGTCGGAGTAACTTCGTGAATTCTTGCGAGTAATTATAGGTAAAATGATATTAAAGGTAACTCCGTTCGCATAGTACTTTCCTGATTTGCCTGAATCTATGCAAAGCAACTAGGTAGCGGATGTACCGAACAACGAAGGTCGTTCTCCGGACGTGACATCACTGGCAATCAGTTTTTCAGACACGTGAGAAAACAATTGTTCCTTTACAATGCCATGATAAAATGCTACACTACCGAGATCAATTTAATTGAGCTTCGCTGTGCGTGTCTGACAAATAGATACCAAAGAAACGAGGCGAAATCATTTTTATCCCCTAACAAGTTATTCTCCGAAACTTTACGGATTAAAATTATTACCCAAGATAGAAATTTGGAAATTTATAAATCTTTTTGTAATTTTGACACAGTCTTCTTGGAATAAATTTTTCCCGCGCTCCAGGAGCTTTATGTAACAGTTTGAAACGGATTAAAAGCTATTTTGAAACCCTTTGCAGATTAAAATTCTCATTAAAAGTGAACGCATGAGTCTCGGAAAATTATATTCTTGCAAATAGCAAGATTCATTAGCTCGTTATCATGGAATTATACAAAATACGATCCATTCCATTTGATCCTTTTTATGTGCACCATAGGACCGTGACTAATCACGTGGGAAAGTATCACGTGTGTCAGGTAGCATTATAATGCGCATCCGACGTCCTTGCGGCATTCACAAGGCATTTTTCCATTACAGTTAAATACCACGAGATGAACGAGTAGAATTTATCGAATCTACTATAATAGAGTTATAAATTTCCAAATTCTCTACATTAATATTCCTACGTTTCAACTATACATGTTTGTAAAAAGAATTAATATTCCTAGTTACAAATGTCTGTGAGTCATCCATACAAGATTTTCAGATATACTATATTCAATGTAATTGACTAATCACACACTTATAGATAACTTCATCTTTAAACCTGGTATTTGATTTATAATCCTATTATGCCACATATAGCGAATAGATAACATTAGTGTCAATTATCGCGTATTTCATGGACTCGTATTACATTCTAATTTAACGACTACGTAATTCAAGATGGCGTCGCAATTGCAAAAATTTATTCCCGCCTTACACATTCTCGAAAGATTGATATTAGATAAAAATGCTGTCATGACAGCCAAATAAAATCATTCACATAATTATTCTACAAGAAAATATTACAAATAACTCGTAAGCTTAAATGTATACCCGGTTTAGAAGCTCAATTTATCGTTGCTATAGGTGGCATGTCGAATGTAACACGAGTCATGTCAAAATTATATGACGTCATTAAACAGAACTTGATATTTGACTTACAGACGATGACTGCGAACGAAATTGGTAGTCTGCGTCGTTCCCACTCACGAATTCGATCTCTGTGCCCATTTTCTTCAAAAATCACACACTATTTCTTACAAAAACTCACAATTACGATAGCACTAACTATTTCGAAAATTCCTCCTGGCGTAATGGCGGGCAAAGTGACGCCGGGTGCGCGCGCATGTAATATGGTGGCGCTGCGCATCGTTTATATCGATAATTCAGTTTCTACGATTTCGAGATTATCGATCAAGGTAACCAATAGAAATCGAGCAACGATATTCAAACGAATAAATAAAATACTTTCATGTTTCGAATATTCTTTAAAATACAGTGAATAAAAATGTGATACAACCCTTTTCTTTATAACATAAAATAAATTAATGAAATATTTTATTACGATAGCTAACCCATAACCAAGAATTATTTAATGAAACATGCTAATTTCTACGTTATAATTTCAAAGATCATCCTTATAAGGCTTGTGATTTTTAGCAAAGGGTAATGGAATATATCTTGCATTTCTACTCTGTCGATTATTTACGCGTATCGATGGTAAGCATTCGATGACGCGACGAAATTCCATGAACCCGTGCCAGATGCCAGTAGAGTCAGAAGTCTGTTCGTGCTGCTCTCTACAGGAGATCTCGGCAACGTTATAACGAGATTCTTCTTATCGAAATTTATTACATAGTTAAATAAAAATTTTTAAACGTTGCGCATTTTACAGATAAGCCTAATAACGTTCACCATCGCTGCGATTACACGAACGATATGTACTGCGAGATTCGTCGATTCCATTCGAGAGTTAATTCGATCATGAAGCCTCGATCATGAGTCGAATAGAAGAATAATTATTCTATCTTACTAATGATCATAAATAATTAATTTATATGTTAAAAATTGAATAATATTTAATGATCGAACTAGAGAAGACAGATAATTCCGCATCACGATTTTAAGTGATCAATTCAGAATTAAAAATCTGATTAAACTGCAGATAATTATACCTCCCGACACGCGTGTAGAATCGTGAATGTCGTACTCAAGAATGTTCGATTATCGACGATAATGATAGTTCGAGAAAATTGATTCGATTCACGGTTCGAATTAATAATGTCCGATTATATTCACATAAATAATAAACGAACATGTCCGATCTCTTCTAATAACCTGTAAAATCATTCTTTTCTTCTTCTTGATCGCTACCTGTTCTCAGAAGGAGGAAATATTTATTTACGATGTCGAATTTACATACATTGAATAACAAAGTATCCACTCTTCGATCTTGTACAGCTTTTTTTACTTTACCGACTTTTTCTTGCCTTTCGTAGTATGTGGTATGACCAAGGTGCAATTACTCCACGGTAATTTCATTAAAATTAATTAGTGATTAATACATAACCAAATACTAGTACTATAAAATTTTCATTTCTTTCCACACGATTTGAGCTGCAGCCTTGTGGCAAATAAGAAAACTCCTGAGAACCTTGAAGCTCTTGAAATATTTAATTTACCAGATTAGTGAAAGAGATTATAATTTACAAAGCAGAGATCTATTAAACATAGAATGATTTTTGTTCTGTACACTTTTATTCATAAAACGATATTAATCAAAAAAGTACAAAGAAGTCCATCCCTTAAGTTTCTCGATAAGAACTTAATCTCAATGTCTACATTACTGTAAGATAGAATCTTTTAATTTGTTACTATGATATTTCGGAAGGCATTCGAGTAGCGCGAAACAACCGTAGCCATCGGTTGGTTTTCACCGCGTCTCGTCGCGTCGATAATTCGAACAACAAACTTTTTTGTACTTTTTTACCGGTGCTTCTCTAATTGTACTCTTAATTTGCAAGTCAAACAGGCGGAAGAGTACTATATTTACGAAGGCATGAGAAAACAGCTTCGATGACGTCACTGTTTAAAGGTCTGCCGTGTTCTTCTGGCGCTATTCGGTGCCGTTTTATTTCTGCTTGGTAGACCAACACCGACCAGGACCAAACGCATCAGACACGCGAAACCGTCGAGAAATAGAACGAAATTGCCTTTTGCCGGGTTCTAAGTACACAAAAATTAAAACCCCATCCTTTATAGGGAAACGAAATTCGGAGAGACGATAAAACAGTAAGATAGAAATAAAACGGTGAAAGAGTAAAATAGTAAGCTAGTAAAAACCGTATAAATATAAATATAACACAATATATAAAATAAAGCAGATTAATGCTATCTTCACATATTTATGACGAGACGATCGTTCCCTAGAGACCTCGTTGTTTAACGTCACTTCAGAGATGAGATTTTGACACCGTCTTAACAAGGACCTAAATTTTGCGGAATTCAGCATCGCGTGCCATATTTTTTCTATTATCACCGATGCATCTAAACGTCGTCGAATGAGAGAAATTTTCGACCCGAGAAGAAGATTAATAAACACTGAATTAGCAGGTTCCAGTTTTCGAAAGATGATCATACACGTGAGTATACGATTTTATCTCGAAACGACACGGATCTAACAGGTGATTTACACCGGCAGAATGGTGAGCAAAAAGACTCAGAAAATCGAGGCCCAGATTGTGGACGCTATACGGAGTCTGCAGGCTGTTCAAGGATCGACGCAACGAGAAATCAGCAATTATATCGCTCAGGAATATAATCTTCCGTTACCCAGTGTTAACAGACAAGTTCAACTCGCTTTGAAACGCGGTGTTAATTATGGAATTCTTCAACGACTGAAAGGGTATTTCTAAATTATATTAAAGTAACTGTAGATGCATGTGATAATCAACGTGTAAGTACTGTAACGTAAGTAGTATCGTGTGAGTAGTACAATTCTTGAGTAATGCAATGTGTATTCGCGCTGTAATATGGATAGTGTTAATCTACTGACAGAACGCGTGTCAAGAGAAATTCCCAATTTCCAGCGGATGTTTCACGTACAACCAACAACTATTCAACGGACTTCCGTTCGATCTGAGCCCGGAGATGTCGTGCAAAGGACGCACGAAAAGACGCAGATCCCAAAGGCGCAAATCACGGAGGCGGTCGAAATCGAAGAGAAAACAGTACAACGTTCGCGATAGTAAACGAAGGAGCAAAAAAGCCGATGATATCGTGCAAGAAATCGATACGTCGGAGTTGAAAACGCTGACCAAACCAACGAACAACAGAAGTAGCAGTCTTTTAAGAAAAGACGCCCCTGAGAGCGAGGGTTCATCCACCACCGACAAGTCTGAGGAAGCACACGAATGATCTGCGCGCTGTATGCAGATTCTGTAGACAAAGATTGAACCGCGGAAAAGGAAACGGATGCAACTGGTAAACATCGATGTAGAACGTTTGCTCACGTCCATTTAAACGCATTTTCCAATTCAAACACCTTCTGCAAAGTCTTTCAGTGCTACATGCAGCAACACATCGGTCCCTTTCAGCAACAATGTAAACTTCTACAAGGCAAATATTGCAGAAGGTGTTCGAATAAGTTCGGAACTAGATAGATTCTAGCCAAAACTTCTAACTAATCTTAATTGCCGAGTAATGATTATTTTTTAACAAGATTCTCTTTCTCCTTTGCAGTTCAAGAAGATCACGACAAATTATAGTGGAATGTCATGTATACACGTTTCTTAATGTCTTTACTAAATTTGTTTTGACCGTTTACCTACACATGTGCACTGTAAATGTTTTAGAGAAATGTACCATTTTGTGAATACATCTTTTAATATCAAACTTTTGTACATTCTTTGACTGAGTTATTTGAAAGCATTACAATTTATTTATTTGCAAGTTCATGTTTTTATCTGCATACGTTCATTTATAAATTGTATTATTTATTCATGACTTATATTTATAAATTGTATATATTATGTATTCATAAATTGTACAGTAATTATGTAAGAGCACGTGTACAAAGTGAAGAGGAAAATAAAAGGATGTGTTATCAGTGAAAGGGTTAAAGGAAGAAGCGTTAAAATCGGGGTGCATGGGTCGACGATGACGGCCCTGTTCACGGCCTTGTTGGCTAATGATAGTCTCGCTAATGATGCCTCGGTATACGCACACGTGTAGTCGCAACGCGTGACTATTTCACCTAGGCTGCTCTATGGATAGACAGGCGTCGTTTAACCAACAGAATATTAGACAATAAAGTAACACAGTGTGACCAACCAGAAACGAAATATATTTACGTAAACTAACGACTAGGATTATGTGATATTGTATTTGGACCACACAGAGAGGCTGTCATTCATCGCCACATCAGCCAATCTGACAAATTACATGTACTCTTGGTAATTATTTTAGTATTTATTACCAGCGATCAGTTAAAGGGAGACAAATATTCGAGGTGTCACTTCGATGTATTTGCGGATTGAATTAAATGAAATTTTATTAAAATCTGGAGTTTAATGCGTAAATGGAACTTCCAAATTTCTAAAAATGGAAAAGCGGATTAAAAGGAAATCATCAAACAGAATAACTTGTAGCTAACTGATAGACCAGCGACTAGTCTGATCCATCTGTCGAAAACTTGGACAAACATGCACAGATTTGCAGAATACGCGAGTCTATCTCGCAGCTCAGATAACACGAAACGTGTATTGACTCAACAGACGTACATCTTGTTAAGGTAATACCATTTCCTCGGCATTTCTCAGTTGACCGGTAAATATACTTATCCTAACGTTTGCAGTTGATACGGGAGATTTCAGGATCCGGCAAATGGAAGAGGCAACAGGAAAGTCTACGGTTTATAAAATTGGCGAAAAGAATAAGACGCGAGCGAGAGTCGAGAACTGAATGGTTCAAAAACTTCTACATCTCGTGGTTTTATGCCGCATATGCAACAACCTTGACGTGGAAGCCGTATTTTCAGGCAACACGACGTGCAGGCTTCGTGTCACCGCACACTTGTACGATTCGTTCAATTACATTAACTTGACTGCCTATTTAAACAGCATGACACGGAACGAGGAAAAAACTGCAAGCAACAAGAAAAGCGAGAAAGTATGTTCTGAATGTTAACAAAGTCGAACCGGCTATACTAACCGCGGTATAAAGTACTAGTGATCTGAGTTGTGTGTGGCGATATAGCACGAGGAAATACGACGCGTCGGTATGATGCGTAGCGATATAACGCGTGGCGATATAACGAGTAAAATGTTAATGTAATGTAATGTAAAGATGTTGATGCGTGAAGATATTAACGCGTGGCGATCTAATAAATGACAATACCACGCATGGCAATATAACGCGAGGCGATGTAACGAGTGGTTATATAACACGTGAGAATATTTACAAATGATGGTATTAACATTTAGGGATCTAATATTTGATAATACCACACATGGCGATATAACGCGTGCCCATATAATGAATCGAAATATTCACGAGTTATGATATTAATGCGTAGGGATTTAATATGTGACAGTACCACGCGTGGCGATATAACGCATGGCTATTTATCACGTAGCGAGCAAATTCAAAGAGGAATAAGGTGGACTGATTTCTACATCCATAGTTCCTTGTTAGATTGATTTCTACTCGTCGACTTCTAACCATTCTCACCGTAAATCGCCGCAGCGCTATCTTATCGTACAGCTCCTTTTGCAGAACCGTAAACACGGTGAACATGGCTTGAGAAACGACCACGTGCCCTCACCTAACTCAGAGGCCGTAAATTATTTAAGGCGACACAATAACGAGTAAGCAACTTATGACCAGATAAGCTTTGCCATGACTCCGTTTTGCCTATTACCATACCACGGTGATGGTAATCAACGGCAGGAAGTAGAAACCGATTCTTTTTACCTCGCTATTAATTGAATGTTTCGATAGTGCTGAAAACGAATAGTCGGGACTTTAGTTTACAGCTTTCGATGATAGTGCACACCTGGTCATTACTGGTGTATAACAATTAATGGAGAATACATAGGACGCATGGTCACGTGTAAATAAATAATAGAACACACACCGGGTGCGTTGTCAATCGTACAAGACGTACAAGGTGCGTCATGCTGTTCAGTGTACGAACACGGTGCACCGTCCCGACGATGCATTAATGCAATTAGGCTAGCGTTCTATGCAACTTCCACCCTGTCGGAGGGTGTGTTCCCCCTTTTATCGCGATTGATGTTTCTGTTTTGTATTATTTCAGCGACACGATAAAACACTTGGAAACACACACAGAAGCTAGAGGCTGTCGTTTCGCCGCAAACCCGAAAATATCCATGTAGACCGGTATGTTGAAACCTGGCATAAGCTTTGGCGAGATGCCAGCGACAGCGGTATACTCGCTTGGAGGCCACGCCAGGCCAGAGGCGAGCGGCCTCGTCCGCTCGCGAAAAAGAAAAGAGAAGAAGAAAGACCATAGGTCGGTCACGTTGAACACCGTTTTCGAATTCGACGTTCCGCGAAAAAGGGGGGGACAAATCGTGTTCGTACGAGGACTATTACCGAGGACTCCTGAAACGAGTCCCTCCTGCCCGTCGTAACTGGCTTATCGCGAAATTATCCTCGCCGCCTTTTAATCATTCGTTGACCTTTTAACTAGACAGCCCAACTAGTCTTTTCTGAACGATATCAGAGGGTCGTGTTAGAGGTACGATATATGGCAACGCACGAGATACTCATTCGTCAAATTGCAGGTCGCGTGATAAATAGTGAATCGTTTGCAAAATTTGTCACATTTAATCAGAACGATAGTGAGAGGATATATGGCGAGTGACATAATGCGAGGATAATTGACGAATGGCAATATAACGCGAGATAGTACAGCGCGTGGTGATACAACGCGCCGGAATACAACACGTGGTGATCACGCCAGAATATAGTACAACGCGCGCTGACACAGTGATAATACAAAGTGCGGTGATAAAACGCGTGGAAATATAGCACACCGAAAAGCGCTGAAATACAACATGTGAAAATAGAACACGTCGAAATTGTACGCACGGAAATACAACGCAAGGCTATACAGCCTTGACTATCGTCTAAATTGATCATCTTTAAAGGACTCGCATAGTAAATACTAACACGCTATTTTGTCCTCCCAACTGAATTCCAGAAAAAATTGAATTCCATTGATAAAGAATGAAATTAATTATACCATTCAACTTTCGCGTGACCATCTGTATTTATAGGTTGATATATAGTACACCAATGTACGATAATATATTCGCTAAGTTTTATTATACAAATATCTTAGTACAATGTTAGATAGAGGAATTCGAACAGGCACATCCCAACGTCACTAAAAATATTTCTGACAGAAAGCAACAAGCTAAGCGCAGCGTGGCCTGATTAATGAATACTTTTCGAAATATTCAGCTACCGAAATACTTGACGTGCGCGAGTTTTAAACGAATTGATTAATTATAGAGATAGAAAAAAGATAGACGAAGAGAGGTGTGTTACACGCGGTAGAAAAACGCACGTGATTACGTTCAGTTAACGCCCACGCTGACCGCGACAGCTTCTCCACGTTTCCAGATACTCATACATTTTCAATTCACTTGTAATTCCCTCGCTGACAAACGTTTATACGGTTTGCTTGAACGGATTCGTGACACGTAATGTGTTATCTCAGTGTCAATGTTGAATCTCGTGTTATTCAATGACCCCAGCGTTCATACTAAATTTAATTGAAATGTAACAGTACTGTTATCGATTAAAATTCTTGATTTTCTAAATATTCTAATAGTAATGTACATTGTGTATGCTTAAACGGAATTTAAGAACAATCTTTTAATATTATCTACATCGATGATATCATCTGCAGCTATTTCTATATTTCTTTTTAATTCAACCATATCTTTCATACCAGTAGCATAATTAAGCAGTATCGTAAAATTGTCCGATAAATATAGTAACTAACGTTAAGAAATACGGGCGACAGAAGTATCCGATCGTTATCGAACTCGTACAAAACGCCTCGAAGATAAACTGAACACGCATGCACGATAACAGTTAACGTTAACATTAAAAACAGTTAACCCTTTTCACACACAAGCGTCAACTATGGTCATCGGGCAAGAAACTACGATTAATACAGATTACAGTCGTTCATGGTTATCGCTTTAACCTACTATTACTAAAAAATATTGTTCCGATCGTTTATTAGAAAGAATCTGCTGCATAAAAGGGGAACTGGAAATATGATCGCTGCGCGTATTCGAATACGGATGTAAAACGATTTCGTGAAGGAACGCGAAACACGAGTACAAGAAAACAACTGATAACGATAACAGATCTCAACTTTCGGCATAGTTACTTATTCAATAATCTGTCCATTCACTCGACTTGGTATCTACAACCAAAATAATACCGTTTCAAAATAAACAATAGATTATACATAAGTTAAATGCTTTAAGAATAGATTACAGTTTTATGCGGAGCACCTGCTGTATTTCGTTTCAAAAGTGCCGCCAATTTCAAAATGCCGCGTAAACTCTCTTCCGAGTTTATTACTCGAGCTAACCGTTCATTGAATTCAGAAACAAATACTTGAACGAATTTGTATCGATGACACAGTTATTCGTAGTCATTTAATGTCACCTTACAATGAAACCTATTTCGTAGTGAACGACGCATGAAACTGGTCGCAAAGTTGAATGGGAAGTAAGCCATTACGTTGAGTCAGGGAACTGTCCTTAATTTACCAGAGCTATGTTTCGAATTATTAATATAACGTATCATTAAAATAATAATTAGCACCAACGAGACGCTTACAGTTTCTCTTTCTTTTTCCTTTAATTAGCGATATCATTTATTTCCTACAACGGTCACAACATTGAACGTGATTTCCTTTTTTTTTTTATTACTGATAGTCAAACTCGAACGAGCGCCGCGATTGCGCAAAACGCAATTACCTGAAGTTGAACATCGAACCTTGTTCGATGAACTAATGCAACTCGCTACAGAAAGTCGAATTATCTTTCGATGTTAATAAATTAATTTCGAGAAAATAGTCCACGAATCAATTATTATCGAGAGTATAATAATCGAACAATTATCTAAGCACGATGTAATTCCACTTAAGAAGCTGACGCAAAACCATGAACGTCAGTCAAGATACCATGGTTGAACAGCAGACTAAATAAATATGTACTACGCAACTAACATTTTATTTCGCTCTCCCTCCTCTTCTATCTCTCCCTCGCTTTGCCCTCTCGTAAAACGATTAGCAAAAAGCCAACACGTGTTTCGGAAAGGAGTATCGACATCGATATCGAATATTTACAAAAGCTCGTAACAGTATGCTGCAGAAAAAATGATTAAAAAAATAATCTTTCTCAAACTGAAGATCTACATATTTTCGTTTAAATTTCGAACTTAAACTAATTTCATACACCAATTTATTATTCACATTTATTCATGCTTAAACTTCAAAGGTAATAAAATTTAAATGATAAAATTAACAATATCTTGATATGATCGATAAATCTCATTATCGATAACATTTCAATATTATCAATAACGGCAGCACTAATGAAATTTTGACGCTTTAGAATAACTAATCCTCACTGAAATCTTTATTAATGTCACGTGACACTAATAAAGTTCAATCCACGGTCAAATCGAAAAGGTTAGCATACTGGTTCGCGAGGCAGTCATATTGAGCTGAACCCGAACCGAGTATATACGTAGATGCAGGTTGAGCAAGTGAAAGTGAGGTTAGGTTGGTAACATCACGTGGTGTACCACGGGGTCCAAACGAGGTTAATCGAGAGACCGAGAACCGAGCGCCGGCGCAACCAATGAACATAAATGTATTCTTCTATTACATTCTTTTTTTTTCGTTCTACAGTTTATTTTGACCGCATTGTTTTGACGAGTTTCAATGTCTCTTATTCTGTTACGCGCGTCTCGAGTAATCAATCGACGAGAACGAAAGAAAAAGAAATCAATGTAAACAGTTCCCGGAAAAAATTTAAATGTCACAGCAAAAAGACTTCCATGTTCAAAGAAAATATCGAACAACACGTTCAACGTCAATGGAGAATGATAAAAGACCGCATTTCGTATTCGTTCGATCGCCGCTAGTCAGCGCTGAAGTAGTATTTGCGCGAATTTCGAAGAAAAGAACAAAATGTGCGTTCTAGCGAGGCGATCGAGCGAGGGGAGGGGAGATGTCGGGCCCGCATCGAGAACGATCTAACCGATATCCTTACAAGCTATTAATTAAAACAGAATTGGTTTTTGTCACTTACCAATCAGTGGAAATATATTCGGTTGATCCAGTAACGACTTGAGACTGTTTTCAACTAGGGTGGGAGAAGAACGATCCTTGTCACTCATTTCACGCACTGCGCCACGAAGCCGCACGTTCTAAGGTACACACGCACACACACTTGGTTCGTACACGGAGAACACCGTACGAAAGAACGAGCAAGCAGATATAGATAGACTTTCGTATGTGTGGCACGCGAACTACACACGAGCGTATACGCGGAGCAGAAACAGCACACACGGATAACAACGAGTCAAATAACAACGAGAACGATGTGCCTCCCGTGGGACACAAATTAAATGGTTCTTCCAGACCGGCAGAGAGAAAAGGCGCCCGCACCCGAACCTCTCACCTCGTCACGCTGTTTCTACTATCACCCGAGACGGTCGCGGCCCGTTCGAACACTCTGGCCACGTTAAAATAAACGCGGAGCGCTACCCCGTGCACGGTGCTCTTGAAAATCAATCTAAAAGTGGATCGGCTGGTGGCGCGATCTCCTGGCTACCGTCTGGACCGACTCGCGAACAAATGAACGACGCCTACCGTACTGATAACGAGTGCCGTCTACGCGAGCTTATCGCGATGCGCGCGCACGATTACCCCCACCCATCCTCTTCGTTCCATCATCACCGGTTCTCCGCAAATCTTTAACCATCAAATTTCTTTCGTATCTTTCTTCTATTTTTCATTACTTTTACAACAGTTTAGGTGCTTGTCCTTCTTCTTATATATTTTTACTGGGTTTATTCTTAAAGATTCACCGGTCAAACATGACCAGTTAGTTTCGCTTTAGAATTCAAGTGTTTGTTATTGTCGGATTGTTGTTATGGAAGTGTGTGTCAGGAATTGTGAGGGAGAGTTTGTAACCTAAAACAACAATACAGACGTCAACAATACCTTATGAAAAGATAAACATTGCCGGAATATGTTATGAATCATATTCATACAGTAACAATTCAGTTAATAATGGGTGTATAAATGGAAGGTGAATAAAGGTTTAAGCAAAAAATTATTGAAACAGTGTGAATATGATTCATAGTGTTTTAATTATCGCAAAAATAAATGTTCCTTCGTTTCTCGTTCTTTGAATGCTGAATATTTTTGTTATTTTTTATATACAAATTCAGGGAAGGTAAAATGGGTTACAATTTGCATAAATTAATTCTGGCATGTTAATACTTCTAAGTACAAGTTGAACACAGTTTCGAGTACCAATATAAGTATAACAATATGAATTTTATCTGCTTACTCATAAGCCTAACATAATTACAATACATTTCTTTGTAATACAGTTAAAATCCTATTGTAATTTTGGTACTAATTTGCGGTGTATCATGTTCATCGGTTACTTTAATTAATACAGATACTTAATACAATTTCTGCAAAATCTTCTGCATGTAGCTAATAAGAAATACATACTGTTCTTATCTAACGCATGTAAAGTACTAATTACGCTTGCATAAGTATTAACTTCCTAGTAAAGCTCTGAACAAATTCATGTCCTATATTATTATATCAAACTGTTTGCAAACTTAGTCAAAAAAAAATAAAAAGCAAACTGTATTTTTTAAATAAAGCATATATTATGCAAATTATCCCTTCTTGTATACTTTCTCGAAAATTAAATTGTTTTGACAAAACAAGCAAGTAGAATGCAAAACAAATAGGCATTATTTTGAAAAACATATTTACAACGAATTACCTCACACTAATACTCAATTGTATTCAACATTCAGTCAATTGGTTTCTTTTCTGAATTTCAATGTATCAAACACAACAGAGTTACCAATATTCAAAACTCAGCTTACACAATTAACAGAATTGCTCAGACCCAAACGCTTAAGGATTCTGTGGTGGTCTGAGAAGTGGTAAAACTATTTCGCTGCTTAAAAAGAGCCTGAATCTCAACTGGAGTAGAAGACCATCTACGATGCCTTGCTTTTTCCAATGGCACTTCAGGTAAACCTACTTCCGTGTGGCAACCTCTGATGGGAGAGATAGGCAGTGTACCGGGTAAGCCAATTTCTTGAAACGAACTCATAGAAGAGAATCCACTTTCATCCTCGACGCTGCTCACGCTCGCAGCCGGTTTTGATTTTGAACATTTCTCTTTTTCCTTCTTCTCTACTTTCCTAGAACGCCTGACTGGCGTCGAAGTTGGTGTACACATAAAAATACCATCGTGCTCTGGCAGTGAAACATTAAATGAAGTATTGTGCGGAAGTCCGTCTTCTTCCTCGGTGGTTTTGCTGCTTCCCGAGTTAAGAGAGGTAGCATCGATAGACCTCCTCACGCCAGGAAGAAGATTTTGTAGATTCCGATCGACTTCGACCCCGTTCGAAGATTTCAGAAAACAGGTCCTGCTATCGTTATCGGTACCGCTCGATTCGTTTCCACGGTCACAAATGGAGTGCCTCTTATAATCGGAATTTTCCTGTAAGCTCGTCGAGTTTGCAAAGCTATTGTTCTGCAGGGTCAGAGACACCTCGTTGTGGTGGTTGTTATGACGATGACGTTCTATGGGCGAAGGCGAAGATTCGTTATTTCCCATGGACGAAATCCTGACAAGGTCAGGTTCTTTCATTGCGAGTAAAGATTGTACGGTTCTCATTAGTCTGCAAAAATCAATTGAAATTATCATTCCGATACCTTGTATCTGATACACCAAACAATATGAACTTAATAACGCTTACCTAAATGCTTCCTGAGACAATTTCTCGGGTGGTATATCATTTGGGTCAAGCTCCGGCTGTTTCGGCCTTCGATAAACCACACCCTCGTGTGTGCTATTGAGATCCTGAGATTTATTACGGGGCGGCGTGCAATGAGCAGGGTCGTTTCTGCGAAGCATGGACCACGTGAATTCACGATAACCCGTGGTACACGGCGAAATTTGGGTTACAGATTTCGCCCTGGTGAAACGAGACGAGTCCGAGGAAGACGTGGAGGATGCTGAAGCACCACGATTCGGCGAGGCATCCGCGTGTACCGCGTGAACGCTACGGCTACGTGGTACACGTCCTGACGAATTCTTGTCCTTGTGATTACTCTTCTCGTGAAGAATATCCAAGCTCTTTCGGGCTCGATCCAGGAAACGAACCACTTGCTCCATCAGTGAACGATACATTTGTCTGTTTGCCTCTATCTGCAAAATTTACAAACAATTAGCTTTGGAGCAATTACTGGTCGCTGAAGCAGTAGGTTTCAGAAAATGGACGCTACAGAATTAGGTGCAATAAATTCTGGAGCAATCGGTACTATAGTGTCGAGTGGTAGAGCAATGGGTGTTAGAAGTGTAGGTGCTATAGCGTTGAGTGGTACAGCAATGGGTGCTAGGGCAATGAATGCTAAAACAATAGGCGCTAACGTAATGGATGTTAGAATGGTGGGTGCTAGAGCAATGGAGCATGCACAATTCAAATTGTTTCACAACCGCTAGAAATACTTTCTGTTAGAAATCATGGTAATGTTCTCGCAATAACTGATTGAAATTGGTATCTATATTTGTTCTTTGCTATAAAAAATGTTCCGATGAAAATTTTTCTTCGGTGGTTGTGTCATAAAACCAGTCGTAACATTAAGGACACGATTTAAATATTTTTCAGGGTCGCGCAAGAAAAAAGATCAAAGTGTTGGAATAAGGTAATCTGGTCGAGGACATTACCAGTTTCCCCTTGCAAGTCAAGTATGTTAAACGATCGTTGTTCACGGTTAAATACAAACCTGTTTCAGCTGCCACTGCAATGTTTCAACTTGGGTTTGAAGGAAAACACTGTCGATTACTTGTACGTGAGGTATGTGATTGGTCGTCAAGGCGTTCTGCAGTCTTCGGTTCTCCTCGATCAACGATTGACATTGCTGAAAGCATCAAAAAATGATCGTTTTAACCATCGATGAAAATTCATGTTGTTTTTCTACGTTATTGATCGAAGAAAACACGTTCACGAGCGACTTTCCTGAACGCAGTAATTATTTCAACAGAGGAAAAGAAGCGGCTCGTACACGCGTTTCACCTTGCGTAGGAGATTTTCACACGGTGGAGTGAACACGAATCCACGTTAGCAAACTGTACACCTGTTTATCGTACGAGAATTGCTTTTCTAATAGTAACATGTTTCACTTCGAACAGTACTCCCTTATTTATTGTTTCCGTTAAATCGGATTAATTGGCGATAGTTCACCGTTTCTCGCTGTTCCCTGTCTTTTTTCCGTAGATTGAAGGCGCCGAAGATCGCTATAGTTAAACGCACCGTTACGCATGCCGATTGAATTCTAATGGAAGGTTCAGAAAGGGGTAAAGCATCGAATTCCGATTATTCCAGTCACGAAACCGAGTCATTATCCGTCAAACAATTAGACATCGAGCTACTTCGAACTCGTCGAGAAGCATTCTGAATCGATAATGGACCATTCGGTAACAACAAGAGGACCCTTTCGATCAACATTTCCATTCGTCCAGTGTTTTCTTCAGAAGGAACAAGAGATTTCTGACATTTCCATACAATGGCGGGAAAAATACGGTACGGGTTGCGAGATATCCGGCGATGGGCCATGCCTGATAACGAAGCCGGGAGATGTTGAAAGAATCATGCGTTCATCGTTTGAATCACTTAAATGACCGGCTGAAAATCTGTCTCTGATAGCGTGTACTTCGAAAAACAAAACAGTTTAACCTTTGCTCTCTGTAGAAGTTACGTAAGATGGGAAAATATTATTTTAAATGTCAGGAAGCTGCAGAGCATCGCTCTAGCATGCTGACACCTGTTGTTCAAGGGAGGTTAAGGACCAGCTCTGATGCTCTGCAAATTCTGTTTCGTCTAATTGCAGTTGTCTGCTTCGTACAAAAATTGTATACTTGAATGCGTGTGAAACAATAAAAATGGCGGCGAATAACAATTTGACCTACCAAAATAAAATCACCGAACGATCATGATGTACGAAACGTTCTACGATTATGGCGAGGACTATTAGCACAAAGAGCCAACCAGCGTGTACGAGTAGAAACGAAGAAATACTGAATAATTCAGGCAGTGACCGTATCCAGTGACGTCATGATAGTATTCAGCCGGTGGACGGTTCAAGCTGAGCGACCATGCGGAACCCCATCCGCTTCGGTCCCCGCGGTAAAAAATTTCAGGCCGACTCAGAAATTCCCTTATGTGGGCCTCGATTCTGCAAGAAACCCTTCGAGGTCAGCGAAGAGAGCACCGCCAGGTAAAACGTCTGATCCTTGCATCACTGTACCGTTTCACCGTACCGCAAGGAAAAAAAAAAACGGGAATGATTTTCTTGCAATCGCCGTCGTCACACGACGTGCTCTCGCTAGTTGTACGTACATATATGCTTCTTCGCGTACACGCACGCATTTTTTATAGCAGTAAGCTGTTTTCAGTGCGAATCGTGGTTTTCGATGCTCTGTTAAGATTCAAGGAAGACGCACCGGGTGCGTCATAGTTCATTATACGGACCAGGTGTGTCAAATTATGTACCAAATGTAAGTACCGTATGTACTGTTTTATACAGTGTTGACGTAACAGGTGACGCACCCGGTGCGTACTCTACGAGAAGACGCAACATGTGCGTCTTACGCTGCCTAACTAATTGGAACAATGCGAAAGTGTTACTTTCTTCGTTGAAACCCATAAGAATCGTGGCCGACACTTCGGGTCAAAGGCACGTTCAGGATAATTAAACAACCGGCGGTCGTACACTTTCTAATGAGTCGTAATTCAAAACTCACGACGATAAAAGCGATCTTCCTTCTTTTTCTTTCTCTCTCTTTTCGCGAAAAATAGCATTCGCTATCGTCGAATTAATCGCCAGCCATACCACACCATCGATTCGTGTCTTAAAAGATAATTTATCGTGCTTTGTAATCAGCCTTGAAACCCGTTCATTAGCGTTCGCGTATGAATTCTTCGTTCCGTCCACATACGAGCCACGGACGATGACTCGAGGAACAAAGAACCATGCTCCTTTTTTTTCCACGATCATTTAACCCCGCTAATGACCTCAATCTCGCCGTGCGTTTATAAAATAATCAATACCTACACGGAATCTATTCAACGGAACGTGACATTTTGTCGTGGCGAGGTGCAATTATTTTTAGCGAACCGAGGAGAAAATGGCCGTGTTAGAAAATCAGCAATTCAAGGATACCGGGGGTCTCGGAGGTTACGGTGATAATCACAGATTTGGGATTTATGGGTGTATCAAGAGGGCGTATCTAGGATCTAGGCAGTTTGCTAGAATATACTGATGTTATGATACTGAGATCTACAAATGATCTAGTGGGTATAAAAATATGCAAGAATATAAGAGATTCAGAAATCTAGAAAACTAGAGATCCAGAGATATGAGTCTAAGAATCTGAGGCTCTCCTTAGGACCTCCCTCTTCCTGAATTCCCCCCAAATTTTCCCTAATACAAAACAAATGGTTCCTCCACCTTACCCAAAAAAGTCCATGAGACTAGCAAGAAGACCCCAGTCGAATAAATCCCCGAAACGACTTACCAGCCGAAAACGTAAATGGCCCGCATAAAAAGCCGGATAATTCAGTCGTCAGGTTGGTTTCATTGAGAACCGAAGAAATTCGGCGCCAAGTACAAACTCGTACATGCTAAACGTGCCAGAAGAATGAGAAACACGATACGATATAGAAGATGCGTGACAGAATGAAGAGAAGAGAGGGGGGGTAGACAAATGCATTAAGGGGTGATTCCAAAATGGCACTCCGCCGCCGAATTTATTTTTGGTGCATTCCAGTCAAACAGAGAGAGAAAGGTCTACCATCAGCGAAGCCTGGCTAACGTGCAGACGATGTTTCGCTAGAAAGATCACGCTGCCTCTTCTTGTTGGAATACTGAAATTATTTCTTTTTTCTCCTCTCTTTTCCTCTTGCTCTCGCTATGCTCTCTTTCCATTTCCGCCGTTGCTCGACGCCACCGTATTCCGAGCAGACCGTATAACACCGATATTTTTTTCACGATAAGTGCCATAAACTTTAATTGTACGATTATTAAAACAAATAACGCAAATAATCGTGATAATGATAAAAGACGTAGATTCTGGATGAGAACATTTGTATTTGAATGTATGTTGGGAAATGTGTGTTACTGTGCTCAATTATAGTTGAAGCTTCTTTGAGAGAACATTTTGAACTGTTCTGAATAATTTGAAACGCTTCAACCGGATTCTTGCTATTTATGTTAAGCGGTGAAAATGGAGATCTGCATTTATGCAGTTTACTGATAACTCGATTTCAACATCTGTAGATCTTACATATGTACACTTATATCCTTAAGTTCATCTACTACACCTGCATATCCCTATACTTAATTTCTGTATCCTTCATTCTTATAACCTATGTCTCTAAATTCATTCATTCACTACTCCCTACAGCTCCAACTCCCCATACCATATAACACTTAACTAAATCCCCATATTTGAAATCCCCGTACTCCAAAACGTACAATTCTAATAACCCCTATTTCGACAAAAATAGTGGTATTGTAATTTCGCGTAAAAAAAGAGTTGTGCAAGAGACAGTTACGCAGGCGAGAAAAAAAAAAGAAACGAAAGTGGAAAGCGTATTAGCTAAAATGTTGAACGCATCGAGGGAACAGTAGGGTTCGTGATTCATTCATTAGTATTCGATGTCCGTGGTGTCGCTACATCTTATTGTGCGCGGAAATTACATTTTACGCGAGTATTATATTGATGGGCTATTTCGATGGTTCGACGAATGCAACTTCCACATGCATCGCACGAACAGCTGAGCCTTAATTCGAACATCGTTCGATTGTTTGGTTAAAAAAGTTATTCATCCATTATTCAGTGTTACGGTGAAATTAATTTTGTTCAATTTACCGCGGTTGAAATGGATTCGTCTGTGAACTCTTCCGGGTTTTAATCAACGTGAAAATTTAATGAATTTTGTAATCGATCGAAACGCGTGCACGAAGATAATTACGGGCATTGGCTGTGTGAAGTTGTCACAAATGTACGGAGAGAAAAAAAAGCGCAACGGTATCGTATTTAATAGTGCGAAAATCGGGGGATCAATTGGACAATGGCGAATAAAAATTGCGGATGTAAACCGTGGGAATGATCTTCGGTGACACCGTGCTATCGAGCCCTCTTATCTGTTTCGCGCTCGAATACGATCCACGGGTGCTGGTAATTAAGGAGCGACTCGTTTGTTCCCGCTAATCAGTTAATTAACGGCGAGGAACTCCGATCGGCCGGGAGTTATTAAAAGAAAGTAGATAAATGATTTGATGCCAAGGAAAACAATATCGACATTCAATTTCACCCGGCGCCGATACTATTCTAATTATTCTTATTTTCTATTACTAAACACTTTTCCTCCAATAACCAAATGACAATCTGATTGTATTTGCATAAAATTATCGGTTTGTTAAAAATGTAGCTGTGAGAAGACTCGTATCACTGTTTGCAATAAAACACATGACGCACTTGGTGTGTCACCCGTATCAATAACATAGAACGCACCAGGTGCGTCATTATATTCTATACGAGTTTTAATGATACGCTTTCTCGTCAATTTCCTCCAAATTCGAAAGAAGAAAAAGGAATTCTAAACAGCACATTTATAGAGAATGCAAAGTGGAATGTTGGGTATTCGAAGAAGTAAGAAAGGCTTGAAAATGTTGAACGAACGTCCGAATAATATCGTTGGCAAATGGCAGAAAATCAGAGCGATCGGGCAAAGACTTAGAATTCGACGGGGCTTTTTAGCGTCCGTTTCTTTCGCGAACGGAAAGGATCGCGAAACGTGGAAGAAACGCGAACGGAAGACGGGGAGGAGGGAATCAGTGGTGCAGAAAATATGTTCGTCTGGTCGGGTCGAAGGAAATTGCAGCCGGCAAACTTTCCTCGATGCATCGCCGATGGTTTCTAGCGATGCTCGCGTACAGAAAAAGAAAAATGAATAGCCGTCTTTCGAGCGAGGCTTACGCGTTCCACGCTTCGATAGAACGCGATACCACCGAGGCCTTAAAAGTTTCCGCCGCGGCTATCCTTTACGAGGGTGAAACCGATTCGAGAGCCAACATCGATTCGTCTGGTTCCTTTCAATTTCTCCAATTGCTATTTAACACTGTTCTTAAGGTCCCAAGAGCCAGAGATGCAAGATGTGGATTTATCATTTTTGTGCCATCACAACTTGTTCGTCAATGAATGTATTAATTGAACAGTTCAGAATGAATTCAAGATGTGGACTCATCTTTATGACATTCTATAAAAATCTGAACAACAACAAATTCTGCAGAAGAATTCATCTGGTTCGTTCAGAACTTCAAAATGGCTATGTAACACTATTAAAGATTTGGAGCAAATATCCACAGAGTAAGTTTGAAGAGAAGCAAGATGTGGACACACCTTCATAACATTGTACCAAAAACCGAGCTCAGAACAAATTCAGAGGAATGCTAAAAATTTGGACGAAAAAGAGTGACCGAAGAAAAGAGATGCAAGATGTAGACTTATTTTTATGCCAGCTCAGAAATAACCTTCAGCACTCTAGTCGATAGCACCACTGATTGATTATACGATAATAGAGAATGAAATGTGGACGTGTTTGCGAATCAGGTTAAAATTTGATACTTAATATTTTCGTGAATGTTGTAATTTTCGTAAGAAAAAGTTGTGATAATATTAGTAAGATATTGAGCCATAACGTTATGGTGTCGAAGCAGCTGTTCCAGCTCGATCTCGTTCGAGCAACGTGATCCAAATTTAATCTAAATTGCGCAAGCCCTTTGAAAGATTTCTGTCACTATTTTTCGTGGGTCATCGGCACATGACCCACGTGGCGCTCGATGGTCCGACGAAAGAAATTCATGGAACACGAGGTGTACGCGAAATGAGTTCCGAAGAAAAGGAGCGTGGAATGTCAGGGATTTAGAAGACTCAAGGCCGAGCTAGAGACAGAATTAGATGCCTCTCTTTCTCATTTTTCCGAATTCCGTACCCTAATGAAATCGTGGAATGAATCCGATACATCGCCGTGTTTATTTTATTCCGACAACTTGATAATTTTAACTTGGATATTTTCGATGCTAGGGTTGCGATGCAAGATTGTACTACATTGAACTCATCGAACGTGGCCTTAATATCGTTTAACACTTGATCTGCTCAATGCGTATCATTCTTCTTACACCAGCCATTTTGTAAGAAACATTTCGTTCTACTAGGTGACCTAGTGGACATTAAGTTAGACACCTTTAACTAGGTGACGAGTGGTCACTCCATTAAATAAATGACCAAAGTTCTCAATGACCCAACACGATAATTAAATTGACCAAAAGTTTCATTGAATCAAAACAATCGGTGAATTTCAATAACTCTTCGATTAAAAAATAATTATATAGCTGGTAAGAAAAAGTGGAGAGGAATAACTGTACCATTTCGATAAAAAGTAAGATGATTCGATGAAGCCGAACGAAGGCTGCAAGTAAACTCATCCCACGTGCAAAAAAATGAATCGATAGAAGCCGTCGTTGAATAACTAGGAAACGGTGCGAACACGTGTCGAAGGTATAACTGTAAAATTCGAGGTTCTTTCGTTGTCCGATCTCACGAGGATGAGATCGCCATTAACTCGATTCGAACTGGTACCGGGATCTACGACTGTATGTAATATCATACTTGGATACGAACCTCCACGGTCCGGCGATCTTAATATTGAATATCAGATCGTGAACAATTCGATCGGCGAGAATATCGTGTGGAATCGAGCACGCGTAAAGGGAGTCGATCAGTTTTAGCGAGGCTCGAATCTAACTGATTACCGAGTTACGTAAACGGGACAGCGGAGGAAACGTTTTATCGAACGTGATGGTTTATGCAGAAGATTCTCATGGAAATAGGTTCAACGTTCGGCGATTATTGCCACGATAAACTCTACTTATGGACGATTAAGTGATTATGTAACTGTGCTTTCAGAATTTGGGATTTTGGGATTTCGAGAGTTTGGGGATGGGAATTTAGGGATTTGGGAATTTGGGAATTTGAGAATTTGGGGACTTGAGAATTTGGGGACTTGAGAATTTGGGTTTCAGAAGTTGGGGATTTGAGAGTTTGGAGACTTGAGAATTTGGGGACTTGAGAATTTAGGGATGTGAGAATTGGGGGATGTGACAATTTGGGGATGTGACAATTGAGGGATGTGACAATTTGGGGATGTGACAATTGGGGGATGTGACAATTTGGGGATATGAGAATTGGGGGATGTGACAATTTGGGGATATGAGAATTTGGGGATATGAGAAATTAGGGATGTAACAATTTGGGGATATGAGAATTGGGAGATGTGACAATGTGGGGATATGAGAATTCGGGGATGTGACAATGTGGGTATATGAGAATTTCGGGATGTAACAATTTGGGGATGTGACAACATGGTGTTTGAGAATTTGGAGTCTGCCATTTGGGGTTTGAGAACTCAAGAATTGGACAAATTGAAGATCTGAGAACTTGAGTGTTTAACAAACAGATTAGAGAATTTTGGAGTTTGAAGATTGAATATGTAAAAATTGAAGAATGCAAGCACTCAACATTTCATAAATATTAAATCTCCATTCAACCTAAGGCTTGAACCCTATAATTACAACTTCCGAACGAATTAATGAAGGTAGCTCTAATAGCTGTATAAGAGTCTTAATGAAGATATACGATAGCTAGCATTCAATTTTCAAAGATATATACATATGTATGTGTTGTGAATAAAGCATTACCTTTCTCGACAAAAGTATCGGTCCATGCACCTGTATATTTACAATGAACCTAAGTCTACCTGAGGATTAACCCTTTGGTTAACAACAGCGATTACAAGGGTGTATGTACAAGTGAAACTACGTCTAAAACTATTAAAAGTAAATATGCGAGTAGTCCGGAGAAATAGAATTGCATTACTATTACTTGCTTCAGTGCACAGGTGTAATTCACTTTTACTATTACGTTCTTTCTTTTTTTTAAATGGAATTGGCATTCATTGAAAGCCGTTAGTTTTGTTGTATTTCGAGCGATATTTAAAGAGCGATTATAGAAACACCCTGTATAAAAATTTGTATACAATTCTAGAGTTAACCCATACCGATTTCTAAAAAGAAGTAAAGAAACAAGAGTACTCATGCTGCAAATTAAACAAGAGCAAAAAAAACTTGGGTAAGTTCACCTCTGAAAATTATAGACGTAAGGAAAATTCGAGATATTTCATCGAATCCTCGCTTGAATAATCACCGAAACGAAAAAATGAAAAAAAAAAGGTGTCTGGAATTTCGCAGTAGTGATTCTAATTCCTTACCCGTCTACCTTTCGCCATCGCGGCATTATGATACAAGCTTGAAACACGGCCTACGTACCTTTCACAATTTATACAGGGTGGCCTGTTCCGAAGCAAATGACCAATTAACGCTTTATCGACCGACCAGTTATTCCCTACCCTAACCACGTTGCATTGGAAACAATGCTTTGTTACCAATTGCGGTACACCTTCAGCGAAAGGTAAATGTCAACCGTTTTCTTAATTCCCCGGTGACAATAAAATTCGTTTGAGAAATCGTTTACATTGTTTCACCTAACGGGATGTTAGTATACCTGTACGCACGTTATTGCGGGTAATACCTGTGATTTACTCGGGCATGGTCACACAATTTGTATACCTCTCAGGCGCTCTATTTTCTGGTTAGTTCCTCGTTTTCTACCGGGAGGCTGATTTCGAATTACGCAGTCGTTGAGTAAGTGGATGATATTGAATACTGATGGTCCATTTTGGAAGTTTTGTGGTTTGGGAAATATTTGGGGAGTTTAGGGTGGTTGGAGAATTTGGGGTTTTTGGTGATTTGGATATTGGAGAGTTTGGGGTTGAATATTAGGGGAGTTGAGGATTTGAGAACTAGGGAGCTGGTAGATGGGGATTTAAGAATTTGGGGAGTTGAGAATTTGATAACTAGGGAACTGGGATTTGAGAATTTGGGGGTTGTAAATTAGGGGAGTTGAGAATTTGAAACTAGAGAGTTGGGATTTGGAAGATAGGGAATTTTAGTATTTGAAAATTGGGAAGTTGGTAATTTGAGAAATAGGGAGTTGGCCAATTTAGGGATTTGAGAAATAAGGATTTAGCCAATATGGGGATTTGAAAATTAGGAAATTTGGGAATTTAAAAATTAGACATTTGAAAGTTAGAGATGTGAGCAATTTGGGAATTTGAAAACTAGAAACCTTGAAGATTTGAAAACTAAGGAAATAATTGTACAAGTCTCCATATCTGAAGATTTGAACCTCCAAAAATAATTTGTTTTCAACTCCTCACAATTTAGAAACAAAAATATATTTCCACAGTGAAACCGAAAATCACTACGACATCTAAAAACCGTAAAAGCTAGAAATCCATGAATAATAACCCAAACAAACAACCGCACAACTAACGTCATCGTTAAGGTAACATATTCAAGGTCATCTTCCAAATGAATCATAAAAGCTCCAGGAAAATAAACAGAAAATGTGCTCAACATTGATAAGGATTATCGTGAGGTTTTTACTGGCGTATAAACAGAAAGGAAGAGAAGATTAGATATTCAAACGCGTGCGTTTTAGATTCGAGAGCGCAAGAACGAGGTGAATTCAGAGGTCATATTCCCACGCTCTTCATGCTAGTCTCTCCGTTGGTTGGAAAGGATACCCGGTTGTAAAATGAAAATTTTACCTCTTGTTCGCGAATATGGCATTGTTTCTAGATGGGTACAGGATTTGGGAGTTCCTTTTTTGACAATCGTTTCACCGAATGTTCAGTTATGTAGACTTTATGAGGGTCGATTTCGGAGAAAACTTGTCAGGTATAATTTTAAAATACGGTGGGTTCATAGAATCAAGTGCTGGAAGAACTTATTCGATATTAGCTTGATATGTAGGTTGCAAACAAATATATTCTGTAATCAGGAATTTTGATGAACGGGAAGACATTTTAAAAAATGTACAGATTGTTGCTCTACTATGCTACAATCTACTAATTGTTGCTATACGAGTGTTACAGATGTACATTCAATATAAATAGTAATATAGTTGTGTAACAATATGGAACAATAGAATATGACAGCATAAAAATTCTATATAAAAGTAAATAGCAAGTAAATGAATGCAAAAATAAAGAATTATAAAATGAATTAAAAAATATAATAGTAGACCGAAATAGTGCAAAAGTAAAATAACAAGTACAGCACGGAACAAGCTACCATAACCCAGGATAATCTGGACGAAGATCTGCGGGAAGAAGAGCGAGAAAGTCGAACAAGAAAGAATCACGATCGACCGTAGGCAACGTAAAAACGACGCAATTTCTAACGAAACAGCCGACACACACACACACGCAGAAACGGCAGAAAACGACGCGGAGGGTACATAATTCGTTGTCGCGTACACAATAATTTGTCGCGACTCGTCCTTTCAGGATGATCATTATTCCAGAGCCGTGGACAACTAGGTAGCCTTTCCCGCCGCCATCATCTATCCACACTGCTCGTTAATGAACAAACCATCAATCAAAGCATTTCCGGTGCATGCACTCCCTGATGCGCCGCAACCACCGCTTCCCTTCGACTCTATCGACAATTTAGAACGGTTACTAAATCCTTTAATTCCTCAACGATTAACACCTTAAGCTACTTTAACGAGTAACTGTGAGCAATTTCAATTAATGCGCTTTAATTTGAAGTTCAATATAGTCGATTTGTAGCTGTGATCAGTTCTGACTGACGCTCCTGACAAATAGGGAAAGAGGTTAATTGTCTATCACTATTGTAAAGAAAAATTTGTCCCAGTTTACCGTTGTAAAAATTCTATACTGCGAGAACTGGTACTATAAAAGTATCACTAGTTCCAGAGATAAATAAAAACGAGCGTATTTAATTTTTCCAGACTACAGTTCTCCGAGAGTCCGTTATCATCCGCGAGTGAAATCAGAAAGTTTTAAAGGCGAATCGCGCTTTCGAAAACAGACTTCCGCCGAAAAACAAGCAGAGGCGTGCACCTGCTAAAGGGGGATCTCACGGGAAAGGAAATGGAAGAGTGATTTTTGGCCAGGATATGCACGCGTATGTGTGCACCTACATCCTGGCCGACACGGTGATGTCACGTGAAGGAAGAAAACACGCGAAGCCACGCGTTGTCCAAACGCACAAAAGCCACGAGTGTGGTAGGTACGACTGATAATTACGGAAGGGGCCCGAGCGAACTTCCGCTCAATAAAACCTACCCGACGAACACAACAGTTGCTACCAAAACGACGTGGTTGTCTGCCAACGGAGTTACAGTTTGAAATTTTCTGGTAACTTCGACGCGCTCGCGAATATGCCACGCATTGAAATCACCGGCATTATAGTCGCTTTTTCTCGTACTCGGTACTGCTCTACAATTTCGGTCGAATCCGATTTGAATTTTGCTGCACGTTGGAACTTTCTTGTAATTCAATTTTAATTTGGGCTGTTTCAATTTTGTTATAAGTCTTTTGTTAAGTTTTCAAAAATATGTATGTACATATTAATATCCGAGTATATGTATGTATGTACACATTAATATATGAGTATATGTATGTTCTATCCAGATTAAAAAACAACGTTAATAATCAACCATGTTGTCCATCTATCGATTATTCACATTGTGTTCAAATATTTCTAAGGAGTTCCCCATAGATTTTTGAAGTACTAGATAAACTGTGGTAAGTGTAATGTTTATTCCCTGTTTGGACAAAATGCTTTGTTTCCGGTTGTATAGCAATCTCACATGTCATAACGTGTTCGGAATACAAGAGTTAACGAGCTGTATTTCGATGGACGCATTGAATGGCGCGTGAGTCACCGGAAGCACGCGATATTCACTTTCGTCGAATGAAAATAAAAAAATACAAATTTCTATTACATTATATTTTATAAACAAATATAAAACGCTATTTAAAAAAATAAGAGTACAAGTTTCTTAAGCGACAGTGAAATCTCCGATTTCAAAAGTTATAAAACTAGAGGATCTGTCAAACATGGAGAACATAATAAATATACGCAACTGGTTTGAAATAGTTGCGGTATTCGATGAATCGATGTAACACAGCTTTTAATATCGTAGAATTACGTAAGTCCACCCGGAACGACGATAATAACCGTACATTTGGGGCAACGATTCTTGGAAGATTCGGACAACGGTACAAACAGAAGTGTCAAAATAACTGAACTGACCTGACTGTTACTTGGTCACGAAAGATTCAGGCAGCCAAAGAGCCAGTTATTTTCAGTAATATCGTAGTATCGTTTCCAGTTCCGCCTCTGTTAGACCGACAAACGAACCACTATTTTCGAATTGTTTCGCGAAAACATCTGCGCGGCGGCGAAGAAAAAAGAAATCGCTCTACAGGTTACAAAAACGTGATCGCACAGTACTACCAATTTGCGGCGGCAATATGATAGAAATATTCCGCGCATGCGCGAATCTGCATCGTCACTATTGTTCGAAAGAAGAATACACAAACTGTTATACGCTATAAATCTCTGTTTTGCTACTTCAATTTTAAATGTAATTTAACCCAATTCCAGCTAACAATAATGAGATTCGAATAATAATATTTTTCTTCTAAGTTAGGTTAGATTCAGTTGTTTTGTTAAAATTTATTTTTTAAATCTAAGATTAGGTTAGGTTTTGTTACTCAAATATTCTTGTTTAAACTTCAAATATGATTTAATCCAATTTGAAACAAGAATAATTAGATTTGAATGATAAAATTATGCGTCACAACCTACGTCATTTACATATTCGCTTTAACGGTTTCTTAATGATATTACCGGTATGCCGAATCAACGATAAGATTATCGATAGCAGTAGCTCTATTACGCACGAAGATTAAATAATATTTTCTGAAGGAACGTAGAACATTACGAAATATATTAGCACAAATGCACAAGAAAAGAAACGTGTATGAAAAAAACTGTCGCGAAATGTTTTTTATTTTTAAACACGTGGTTAAATTGTTAGCAATGCAATGGCACCTCTGTGTAACGTACAACGTCACAAGAGTTAGAATCGGCGGAGTTGTATAATGGAAAGATTATTCAGTAAACAAACTTACCTTTCGTAGTTTCCCTAATTCGTTGATGTCTGTAGTCGGTTGAATCACCTAGGAAACCGAAAATATGAAGACGAGTATTATTATTTCGGAAATAAAATGTGTATTTTCGAGTAAAAGTAATACAACGAAAAATTTTAATTGACTGATACAATTTTCAAAATAGCATTTACCTCGTTCATTTTCCAAAACTTTGCTGAGTCCTTATCGAAAAGATTACTATCCGTGATCCTTACTCTATCCTCGAAATTGACGAGTGAAAAAAAATGATTGTTGCCATTCGGTTCCGCTTCCTCGGCGATGGTTGTGTCAAGAAGCTCGAAGTCGAACGATTTTGAATCGCGACAGTTGGTTACGAAAGAACGCGCGAAGCTGCTTTTAAAAAAGTGTCCCAACGACACTTCGCTGCCGAGAGCAAACTCCACTTTCGGTGTATCGCTCATGATTTTAACGTCGAAGACTCCGTTTGTGAAAAAAGATGCTGCTTCTCGAGCCTGGATCCAAAATCACTCTACTTCAAAGTTTATGCCAAAGACAAAATAACAGCAGCAACAACAAAATACGAATCTATTCATTCCGAGAACGTCAAAGAGTAACGTTAATATTTACTGATCACTACAAAATGGTTTTGAAGTCTCTATTTTCACTTGTTTTTTATTTACATACACACGATGCCGTCTATAGTAACGTCGATGACTATGTATAAATAAAATAGTAGGTTCTATTATTTAAAATTCTTTGTATAATAGTGAAATTAAGTTCATTGTGCGAAGAAATTTTAGTCATATCAAAGAGAACCGATCACAGCACATACCGCCGATGTATACAGGACGGGCCTGCGTGTCAAACTGACAACGAACGTTGTGCGAACACGAGCACAACGATTTGAACTCAAGCGACACACGGCGAAGACTGAAAGCAATCATCAAAATGCATATATTGCGCATGCGCCCATCTACGTATTCAGTTATATAAGGTGTTCTTAATATTAAGAATAAGCTTATCTTTATATTCTATTTCACGGTATATATTTACAATCGTGTCCACGAAACCATTAAACTTGGAACTCTTTGAAATAAAAGGAAACTGAAATGTCTATGTAGACAACTTCGAAAAATAGTAAATTCACGGCAAAGAGGACGGCAAGGAAAATTTGAATAAGAATTAACTTTACGTATAAATAAAAGAATGAATACACAATGTAAATATTACAAGAAAAACTTTGATTATACCTGTCTAATAAATATAACATTCGTGTCATTACTTTCATGGTAATGAGAAGAAATGAAACGAAGCACAGATTGTCAGTAGATGGCGCAAGTGCTAATGCACGCTATGAGTCTCCAACCTATAGAAATTAAATAATTTATGTCGTAATTTATAATAGTGGAAGAAAAAAATAATGAAATAGATGCGATGTTTTTACTTTAGTTGCTTATACAAAGGTAATTAACCGTAGTGTAATTGATATGATTTTCTATATGTCAATCGTTTCAGCATTTTCAGTTTAACGTAATATAACTGGAATTTACGAAAAGAAAATCGTTATTTATATTAATTTCAAGACAGTTAAAGAAATGCGGTTACCGTTGCATCCAGCATCTGGGACTGGTATTAATGCCCACTATCGTAAATGTATACGATTTGTTCGTTACGGTTGTAGCAACAGACCATTTCTCCACATTGTTGTTATGAATGTAAGTCTTTGTAAACTCTTTTTACAAAATCAGTAGACACTTTCACTATTCACTGGGATATCCTATACAAACTATTTGTTCCAGTACCTTGTTCATTATAGAATATATGTGTATATACATATATTTTTTTTAAAGCAGTACATTCATTCTTAATGCGAAAAATATGTAATAAGAACATACATATTTCATTATAGGATATTACAGTGTGTTAAGTTAAATATATTGATTTCAAATAACATTGCACTACATGTAAAAATAATTAAACTCATTTTTAGGCAAAACATGGGCAACATAAGCCTCCAATAGAACAGTTGGGTAGTTATGATATTCTTCCGAACAAATATAATGAAAGAGTAGCTGCTTTGAATTTTGAGCGTCTACAATATTGGTTGGGACAGGGGGTAGACGTATCAAGACCAATAGCTCGATTATTAGGAATTTGCGGATTCTTTCCAATACATCCAACTACTTATCTTACAGCATGGAGAAATCGAAGGAAAGCAGCCGCAGTATCTGATGCGAATAACAATGCAATAGCAGAATCTGAAGGCTAACCTTTATAGATTATTTTATTTATATTTAACTACTAGTTTGTAGATAATGTATGCATTTAAATAAAATTTGTACAAAGAGTGAAAACAAAATAATAAACTGATTTTGTGTTATATTAATACATGATCATAAAGCATATATATCTATATTCTGCTGATAGAAAAGAAATTTGTTTTAAAATGTATTGTAAAGTAGATATATAGTATAATTTCTAATATATGTATATGTTCACGAATTTTCGTTAATTTCGCAAATTTTTTAAAATATATGCTTCAATTTGTATAAGTATCGAAATGTTTAAATATTTTTGAAACGTAAAGGCGAAAAAAAAAATATTCCCCAGGTGAGGCTCGAACTCACAACCCCGGCATTGCTCACTCGATTACTGTCTTATAAGTACCGTGCGCTAACCAATTGCGCCACTGGGGAGTTGTAGTTTGCAGTTTCTTAACTGCGTACATATATTTGTTGGTAAAATAATGGTTTATAAAATTTGTAAAAATTATGAAATATCATTTAATAGTAATGTTTTAGAGGAATAATATCATGTAGGAGTATAACTAGACTGATTCTATTATTCTAAACATAACCTATGATATTACAAAATTTTATAACATTTCATAGTGTAAACATGAATGTTTTATATTAATAGATTAATAAATATTAATATACGTACATACATTTATATTTTGTGTAACAATGTTAGTCTAATCGATAAAACTCTATGTATTTCTACAGGTACATATACATATAGTAGTAAAAATGAAATACTATAAATATATCCAAAACATATTTATTATAATTTTTTATAATAATAAATATACATTTATACATATTATTTAGAAATAATATTCGTTTGATTTTCGTTTCTACCTTCATATAAATTAACAGCAGAGCATAATTTGTCCCACAAATTAATGAGATTCTGTTTTGTATGCTTTGGTTTACAAAATGCTTTTAGTAACTCCACATTTTCTTTTGCAAAGCTGTGACCTAAAAGCAGTTGATATAATAACTTTATACCATTTAACAATTCATCTTCTGTGGTTATATTTATTACCTGCTTCTAGAGCATTTATAACAAAATAATGTTCTATTTTCCAGATTTCTTCTACAAATAATATTGACCACTGAATCTTTAAATACTTTAGTTCAACATTTTCAGGTGACTGTACATATATCAAAATTCCACCATTATTACGTATACATGGTTCATCACTTATATATTTTGCATCTTTCAAATTATTTATTACTGTCTTTCTGAATGTACTTTGTTCACTATAGTGTACCATTACTAAAATTAAATTATGTAATATTACATTTTAATTTTATTATGCACAACAAATTTAGATTTATAAGATACCAGATGTTAGAAGCGAAAAATTCTTCATCTCAGATATGCTTTGAATCCATGGATCAATTTCTAATGAATAACATTTACTAATATCAGTATAATTACATGTTATACCACAAATTTCAAATTTATTTTCTCCCTGAAATAAAATTAAAAAATGGCAAATACTTCAGTATTTTACATATATTTATTGTGTGTCTAACTGTATATATGCAAACCTCTAGTGTTACTAATAATCCAACATGAAATTTTAAACAGTTTGTTGCTACTAAAGCTGTATATTTATAAAAGTTATCCTTTAACCATTTTCTATCGATATTTTCAAATGTTAAATTGGAAACTTTTCGAGAAATTTCACAAGCTCTATGTTTATTCTGCTCTACTTTTGTTTTTATATTATTTTTCTTCGTAGTATCTAGTTCCCTATAATAAAAATAAAGATTATAAAAATATTACGTTATTTATAGTTTGATATTAGAGTACAATACAGATTGAGACACAACTCTATTACAACAAAATCCTTGTAGCCAGTCTCTTGCTTCTTTAACTCTTCAAGTAAGTCACAAGCCTTCATAAGAAGTTTCTCTTTTAAATTCTTCAATGCTATCAACTCTGAATCTTCCATTATTAATGTAGAATAAAATCTCTTCCAAATTGCTAACAAAATCAAATTTAAAATAAATAATTTTATTTTAAAGAGTTATATATAACTTAATTATAAATAATACCGCTATAATATTTACACTTCTGTAAGTAATCAAAATATAAGTATTTCAATTTTTTATTTTTGTAAGTGTTTAAATACATACGTGTATACCTTAAAAACTGTATTTACAATTAATGTAAATTATGTAGCTTTTGATATGAAGTAAATATAAGAAATTAAAATCATAAAGTTCACGCGCTAAAGTACGCAAGAGCAGACGCTTGAGCTTATGACGTCAAGTTAACCTCAATTTGATACATATTTATTGTTTCTATTAGAATGAATGTATGTATATAAAATCTAAGTTATTGCTAATTATTTTTCTTTTATTTCGTAAGTAACATTAACATTAGTGGATAATATACAATACATATATAGCTGTATTTATTATTTGTTTCTAATTTCCTTTATCAAAGATATAATTGTTACAAAAGTGTAGATAATATAATTACGAATATAATGGATGATGAAACTTTAAATAGGTGAGTTCATTATATTCTTTTACAAATTCTTATAAGTAGTAAACAACTTATAATATACAGCAATGTAGAATGTTAAAATGGACCTATAGTATTGCCTTATTTTTAATCAATATTAAAATGTTTAGACTTGCAGTCGAAGCATTATTGGAAGAAGCAAAGCTTGGAGCAAAAAGAGCTGAAATAATGGGCCCTAGTGGATGGATAAAACCAAAAGAATGTATTAATAAGAGATTTCTTCATTCAACTTTACGTAATGTGGTCCTTTCGAATAAGTATCAAGTGAAAAAGAAAAATGAGAAACGATTGCATAAATCAGAAAACACGTTAAAATAATTAGTAATGTTTGATTTAGTTCTTAATTTATGATTAGAAATTACTACTATTACATATAATTTTGTTAAATAGCTCATAGAATTAATGGAAACTGTAATTAATGTAAAATATAAAAAGTAAATGAAAGTAAATTCTAAGTACAAAAACAATGTATAACATAGTAAATAAGTGTAATATATGAATAATGTATCATGTAAATTAAAATAATGTTTCATAAAATTAACTCCTAACGAAGATTTGTTGTAAATACAGGAAAAGTATTTGTAAAATTATGTAAAATTCAATTAATCCTTTTAACTATAATAAAGTATACAAGTAAGTAGGAATACATGTACATTTCTATTATCTAACGAATTTTATGAGTATGATGTAGAATATGTTGTCAAATAAAAATCTATTTTCAAACTTTAAGATGCTAAAGTCCTAGTTTCAAAATTCCGAAATTTAAATATTTTAAATTGTCAAAGCTTGAAAATTAAAAAGAGTTCCGAATTTTCAGTTTTAAAATTAATTTTTCGAAATCCCGAAGCTGCGGAACACCTTTCTTGAAACTATTTTAGTAGCTGATAGATTTAAGCATTATTTCTTAAATAAATGTGATAAGATAGATTCATTTTTTAAGAAAATTTGGAAGTTGTATAAACGTAATAGGAAAATATTGATCAAATTTTATATAGTAATTATATTTATCAACGTTGTATAGTAATTCGGAAATCACGTGACAAAATTTCTGTTCGCTTCCACTATAGGTTGCATCGTTCTTTCACGTTCGAGCCGGAAGAAGTACAGGGTTTGTGCTGCATCGTTAGAAGCGAAAACAGATAATTTATATTAACAATAACGTTTATTTCATTATAAAATCATGGCAGTCGGTTTGAGAGGACTTTTCAAGTTAAACCTTGGTTTGACAAAAGCTATATTCTCTAAATCTAATTTTTTAACTGGTACGTAATTCTTTTAACCTGAAATTATACCGAATATATTCAATGTAAAACACATGTACATAACGAAATTTACATATAATTTTATAACAGTCATTTATATTAATAAAATGTTTAATGATTTAATGATATTTGAATAATACATGATTATGTTAGTCAATGTATACTTTTTGATTTGTAGCTGGTGTTCGGTTTATGTACACGGATCGAGATTTAGGTATATTATCATACGAGAACACAAGATTTCTCTATCGTAATCAGTTCATATCGATAGAAGATACTTTTCGTGCTAAAATGAAAGAAATTTGTCAAAATGAAGAGGGGGTAGTTTTTACAGAAGATCTGAAAGCAATGATACATTTAGCTCAGGCAAATGAATCAGACATGAAATTAGTATATGATATGTTAATGAAATTTCTTAAGTTCAAGGTAGAAAAGCAAATTTCATCATATGTCTTTGGTTCAGTGGTAATGAGAATGTGTTATTATTTAAATGAACCAAAGTTTGCATTAGATATGTTCAATGATCCTAATGTAGGCGATGCTTTTAATTATCAATCAGCAATTAGAGTTTTATTGTGTTTACTATACAAACATCAGATGTATGAAGAAATGAAACAAGTAATAACGGACATAGGTAATAAAAGGGGCATGGAGTTTGTTTTAAGCAATTCTATTTTACTGTATGCTGCATGTATGAAGCAGGTAATGATTATTTTTATATTATTGGAGTAATAATGTGTTAATCAATGTATTAATTATATTTGTAATTATTTTAATAGAACACCCCAGAATCAGCGCAATACGCAATGGAAAAGTGGAGGGAGCATTGCAGAATCAGGATACCGTCAACAAGAGCAACTGGGATAGTAGCATATATGGCAGTTAGACATAATGCATCTGAGGAGGCACTAGAAATGTTATCTGTTGTGAACAGGAATAATGCTATGTCCGTTAGATGTCTAAAAGTTCTGGCATATGCAAATTTGGGGAAATTTTTATCAGTAATTCCTTTACTGAAGTATTCAACAGAACAAGAAGTATTGGTCCCTCATAAACATGGTTTCTATGGAGATGTGGTATGAAAAGAATACTTTTTTATTGCAAACAAAATTTTCGTATGATTATTTGTAAATTAATCCTTTTATCTGCTTTTTTATTTTCGTCATAAAATTATTAGCTTTAAGTAATTTACCTTGTTTTTGTTATAGATAAACGAACTTCAAGAAAAATTACAGGAAGCTAACTCACCTGAACAAGATCAGATATTGGCTTTGATAGACAAACTTAAACGACAACAACGAATTGAGGCAGACGTAAGTTACGTTAAGATTATACAAAAAATGTATGTTTTATGTTTTTTAAAACATATGATGTATTTTATCTTCAGAGAACGTTGGAAGAATTTTTGTTGAGGCCTTTAGTGACTGTGAAACGAGTAAATGAAGGTGAATCCGGAAGACAACAACCAACTGAATCTAGGGGAGCAATGAAGAATTACGTGTAATATATTCGATTCTTTTTTTAATCGTTCTCTTATTTGATAATTGCATTTATTAATGTGAACGTGCAAAGAGATCTCATACGTTTCTTTGGTTCAATAAATTAATATTGTCAGACTAGTTGTTAATAGTATCGATTAACATCTTATACATAATACGTGTAACATATAAGATCTAATCATGTATTAATAATAATGGAAAAAATGGAAAGTATAAAATATTTGTTGTTTCTTTTACACGTCGTAGTTATATTATATAGGGAAACCGTTATTGTGAATTTATTAGCAATGAAAGTGAATAAACTGAAAATCAAACTTCAATTACAATAAAAAAACTGATTGCTCAGATGATTTAATGCAGTCAAAAATCGAAAGAGTCCATAAAATACAATTGTAGTTAGAAAATTGCTTGTAAAAGCATAAATATCTATGTATTTAAAAAAAAAAAAAAACAGAAGGAATATTTTTTGGGACACGGTACCTCTGTCTCAACTATACAAAGTACCACAACAAAGTTGTAATGTATATAAATATATTTGTAAGCAAAGTATACGGGGTACGGGATGATTGTAAATACGCTGAACACGCTAGACCCCTCTAGAGAAAATTGCAACGTAAAGAAGAGGATCCTAGTATTGTTTGATTTTTGGTTGATAAATTTTCAAATTTGATTTTTCGAAATTGTGAATTTAGGAATTTGGTACTTTAGGCATTTAAAAATGAAAAAATCGACAATTCGTAAATTTGTAGATTTATAGATTTAGAAATTTGAAAATTCAAAGTATACATGTATGATCTCGCAAAGTAAAAGACAAGTGGTGGGGGGCTACTCTTATTATGGCGCTTATCCGAAGGAAGTCTACATTGCACCTGAATGTACAATTCGCTTTTAAGCAAATGTTGGTGGCGCCAGTAGTGGTAGCCTGTACGAAAAGAAGGAAGAAAAGGACGACGATGCACGGAGTGGTTCGTCGTCGTGTGGTATAGGGTTCGGGAAGTGGAATGACGTCATGTTGCTAAAGCGACGCGGCAACGCTAAGCGTCTGCGTGGGTCGGCGGGTGTCTGGGCCAGGATCAATAGCGTGCCAGCAACCAGGTAGTAGGTGTGAGTGTATGTGACTTTCTGAACGGTGGCAGTCCAGGAGACGAATCTTCCGAGGTAGGACACTTCACGAGTCGAGTACAGTTCCAGTGTCGTACCGGAGAGCGCCATGCCAGTATTACTACATCACGGAACCCTCATCGCCTAGGATTATTAGCTTCTCCAGGTAACGAAACATATTATTTTTATTTTCCAATCGCTTCCCTTAGTCTACGTTCAACAACTGTTTCAAATGGCATCGAGTAGTTAACGTACGTCGATGGTTGAGCCACCACCCACGTATCAAATCCTTGAAACATTGTACACGTTCGAAATCGAATTGCATTTTAATCGTGATTTAAATATCCGATACTTTAACGCGTGAATTTGATGCGGTTAGAGTAGGTTTACATCGGTGAAGTAGCTATTCGGCGACGAAAGTTTAATTTCCTTTCTTTAGGAGAGTCATCTCGCTATCCTTTTCGCTTAACCACCTTACCAATGTAAATCTGGTTTCTCTTAGATCAGCGAGAAAAGTGAAAATTTCGAGTAGCTTCTGTTCGAGATAAGAGCAGGGTCTAGGCTAGAATCGAACGATAATCGATAGTAAAATCGTCGAGATCGGAGTCTGTACGTGGAACGAGCAAAATGTTCGGATGGAAATCAACAGATCGAACGTTAAAGAAAAACGGGGATGCAGAGGATAGAGTAGCGAAATGAGATGGAGCTTGGTGGTGGGGATCGTGCGTAACACAGCTATGGATCCCGTGAGTTCGACACGAATGTTGCTTACCTAGTTGTTGCAAACCGTCAGCTTACTTTTCCTCTACCGTCGTAAATTGCGATTAATTTACTTACTCTCTTTTCGTTCAAGCATAATGTACGCTCATCGAAGAGTTTTATGATGGGCGCGAAATAATTTGCAAACACGATGTCAGGATTTTCACGCGAACGAAACAGATGGCTGTTTGTAGTTCTCTTTTCCCATCGCGTCTTTTCGACAGCTTCACGGGGAAACGGTCTGTTTTACCATCGAACTGCATGATCGAACTCTCATCGTACTCTGCTTGATTAAAATTAACACCAGATGGACGCGTTTACATGCGGGAGGGAAAAAGCAATTACTTAAAAACGCTTTCGTATATCCAGGATTTGTTTGATAAAGGAATTTAAGCGTTCACGAGAAACAACGAAGACAAACACGTTTCTCGTCGCGTATACACGCGTCCGTATATGTATACATAGAGACGTATGTATAGAAAACGATGCTGACCTAATTCGTACGATTATCCGTTCGCGACAATCATTTGCCTTTCGCATCCTGTTGTCTCTTTTAACATTTCCAGTAATTAAATGGAACGCACGGTATCGTGTCGTTCGATCGAACGTTCTACTTATCCGTTCGTTGACTGACAGATAACTTTGGCAAATGTACATTTATCGTTTAACGTATGCATTTCGATACATATCAATATCAGTTTTTTTTTTTAATAATACGCGTAATAATGTTAACTGATAATGGCGATTGGTGGTTTTTATGGTAATGCAGTGCTTGGTGATTCGCGTAGTATAATGCGTAACGATACAAAATATCGACCGTAGATATTTACAATATCGATTATTGTCGAGGATCCACAAACTGTCTGCTTACAGTTTCAAAGCGTTGAACTTATAGGTTATGCGTTTAAATCGACGCTTTTACCGCGACACACGGTATGTTCTGTTTAATCGTGTATCCGTTATAATTCTTCTAATTGTCGAAGAATCGTTTCACGCGACAGTTTCACTGTATCTTAATTGGATATATTTGGTTGTTTTGTTTGGTGTTGTATCGACAACGAGGGGGACACTTTAACACGGCCGTTCGAAAGGTTTATCCTCTCTTGGATGCCTCTTGCATCGGTTAATTATCAATCGAGGTAATTGTGTTGGACGAATCGCGGCGTCGATCGATCACTGGTAATCGAACGCGCGTTCTAATTTACACGGAATCAAAGAAATCGAATCCGGCTATCCAATTAGCAATCGTTCGCGCGTTCATTAGAAGCGCAATTTTCATTTAACCCTTTGAACGATAAAGAACCATATTATCGTTCCTCGCTCCGATATCATTTTATTCTTTCTGTTTTTTTTTTTCTCGAATCTTCGAGATAATCTTCGATGGTTAGAGAATTAATTTTCGTTTTTCGCGTTCAAAATTATTTCCAACGTTATCCTCTCGGGATTTTTCATTCGATGTTTGCACGATACAGAAATAATTAATCGATAAAAGCAGATTTAATTTTGTGGTCGGTTATGTTCCACAGTAGAGTAGGTCAGCCTGTGGTCAGACGATTGGCAAGTAGTACACGTCCGCGCGTTGTCGGACAACCCCGAGATCTCAGAACACCGAATACATTACGTACTCGAAATTTCTTTTTTGCTTAACTATTTTTATCCGCTGTTTTATAACGATTCGTTTAATTTTGCGTTACAGGCTGCCGCAATGTGGCCTGGAGTATTGAAGTTATTGGTGTTACTAACAGTCTTGCCACATCCATCAAGGTACGTTTTCATAGTTTTTATATTGAATTTACAAATTTTCCAACGCTTGGATGCTTCAATTAATCTTGAAATTTTAAAGTTTAACTTTTTATATTTTGGAAATTATATTTGGTCTCGTGTTTGATTGCAGATGCGTATCGGGGATGAAACCGGGGACCAACTTCCGGGAAAAGGAGAAGCAAGTGTTGGACAACATTTTAGGACCAGGACGATACGACGCCCGTATCCGGCCCAGCGGAGAGAATGCAACAGGTGAATATACCAATATTCTTCTTACGTCCATTATTCCTTCCAGCCTTCCTTACCAAATCGACCAATTATTACCAACGCGTCGTAACGACTCCGGTTACTATCTCGAAATTCGTCGAATCTTTTTTTATCCGAAATTATACATTTACACTCGGGACAATCATTTAACTATTGGTCGATTGATTTGGAGATTTATTTAAATACACGATCGAGATACGTTTGTACGGATAATTATTTCAAACAAGTAGATCTCCAGACTGAACATCACACCACGAGGCGTTTATTGCAAGCTGAACCGATTAATCGATGTTCGAATCGTGGTGTTGTTCATCGATTTTATCGATAGAAAATCGGGGGAAGACCCTTCTTTGGATTGGGGGCTTCTATCAAATTTTATAGCGATTCTTGTCAAACAGATCAAAATTAATTTATAAATTTGGAACATAGAAAATTGGAAATTAAGATTGTGCGATTTGTAGAGTTGGGCATTTTAAGAATTTGAAGTTAAGATATTTGAAGAATGTTGGCACTTGTGAGAGTTAAATTTGAGAATTTAAGGGTTGGCAGTTTTCCGATCTTAGAATCGAATTTGTAAACTGTATTCGAAATTGAAAGCAACTATTGTACAGAATCCAGGTAGATCTAAATTTAGAAATCCGAAGAAGGGTTAAATCTCGGGAACGCGTGTTGACGTAGCGAAAGAAGGTATTCGGTCGATTGGCAAAGTGCCGCTAAATTTCAGGCATTTGCAGCGGATCCGAGACAAGAATGCGTGCTGATTCAAGACAATTCTTGTCGATACAACTATCTGGCACGTTTCGATGTCGTCTCGTGACGATCGAACGTTGGCAAAAACAACGGAGACACTTTGTTCCGTGAAGCGGACGCACAGGTGTTTCGCGATCGAATTAATTTATCGGCGAAATTTGCCGAATATTTTCGCGACAGATTCCGCGCTGACAATGTCTCTTCACGAGACAAGGATGTCTCGGTTCCTCTTCTTTTGCGATATTGCTTCGATTTTTCTTCGCTGCCGCTGGTTGAAATTTCCGAACAATATTTCAAGAGACGATGACTTGTATCTAGGTCGTTTCAAGATCTCTTGAACGCTTCTGTAGACACGATGGAAATTATCTTTCGAGATGGATCAGAGGATGAAATTCTTTAATCATTCAGTTTCTTTCAATTTTTTTTTTTTACCACGAAATTAGAATCATTCGCAATCCTCTCAAGATCAAACTTCGAACTGGTCAAAACAATTTTAAGTACCCCCTCAAGATACACTTTTCTTTTTACCCCGGTTCACTTTCGTTCGAAAACGTGCAGCAAATTTTCTCGAAAATGACAAAAGAGAACTATTATTACCCGGGCCAATTTTCACGAGTTTGAAGTCTGATTTCGACACGATTAAAAATGATTTAACGAACGCGTGAAATTTGCAGCATGAGCTTCCGCTTGAGAAGGGAGAAGAGCGTAGATAGTTGATATCGCGCGATTATTGCAAAAAGAGCGTTGCGTATGGTATCCATAAAGTGTTTTCTGGAAGATGCAAGGGTGGTTGGAAAGAGGGGATATCGAGGTAAGAGGGGGACGATGCTACCTTGCCGAGGAAAAAGAGGGACGATGCCAGTTCGATCGGAAAATGTTCTTTTATTTTCTTTATTTGTTGCTTCGTAATAGTCGTGTAGATAAAGCTATATCGAAACGAACTAGTTGGTAGAACGATTATCGGAAGATAGTTCGGAATCGTTGACCGAAACATGGAACAATTTTATATCGAGTTTATTTGTGTGTCTATGAACATGTCGCGTGCGATATTAGATTGTGCATCGTTTGTTTTATTAGGTAGATTTCGTACCATTTTTTTTTTCTATTTGTGAGCGAAGAAAGTCTGACTTATGTGATACCTTTACTACTTAACGGTGGTATCAGCGTCGGATTCTCTTATATTTTGCTTATTTTTAGTATACATACAATTTACAGTGTTCATTGCTGCTTAAACAGATTTAGTTTTTTATATTTAGTAAGGTGTCTGACTTATACCATACTTCTACCACTTAAGTATATCGATATTCACATTTTTGCAAAATTGTCTTTTGCTCATTCTTTTTATTACAACAATTTAAACTACATATTAAGATTATGTTCTTTCGTGTTTATTAAATTGCGGCTGACTTATACATGACCTATACTACTTACAGTTAAGATTTTCAAAGAACGTCTGACATGATCTATACTACTTACAGTTAATTTCAATATTAAACTGTCCTATTATATTTTTTACAGTTTCATAATGCAAACCTTTATTTAAGAACTGACTATTTCAGTAGCAATTTTCTAATCGAAATTAAAGTCCAGTGTCCTTTGTCGAAACGTTAATTAAGCCTATCGCGGACGATTTGAAATTCCGTAGAAAATGAACAAACGAGATCACATCGAATGAAAGCGAACGTTCAATCACTTTGAGATCATTTGTGATTCACCTGTCTGTTCTGCGCGATGCAGAAAGAAGATTGGTACGACGGCATTGAACGGGCCGGTAAAAAAAAAAAAAAAATTGGACCACGAATTCTTTTTTCTATTGTTTGATAGGTCAGAGAGGGAGGTAAAAAAAAAAGTATACGTATATCATCGATAATTACAGTCGACTTTGTACCGCCTGCAGCTCTATGTTGTTCGTGACACCAAGCATTCTCAGCAGTTGCTCTTTCTCTTAGCTAACAGGGAACGTGTTTGTACATTAATTTTTTTTGGGTCACACTAATTTACCACTGCAGAGGCATTCCTGATTAGAAACGTAAACCAGACGCCTCGTTTCCGCTATGAGAATCGAAACTTTTTTCCTTTCTTTCTTTTTTCTTCTTTTTGCCAATTAACTCTTACTCCAGTCGAATTTATACGAGATGCGAATTAATATTTCTTTAGGAAAGGGGCATTTACAGCGGACTTTTCTTATATTGCCATTTTCACATTTCAATACTTTCGAAATTTTTACTGTGTTTTCAAACCTTGAATGATTCTGTTGGCAATATAAGGAGAGCCTTCATTGTGAAATCACCGGAATAATTTTCTGAATAAAATTTTTGTAGTAGAAGAGTCGGAAGAACAAACGAGAAGAAAAGGGAAACTGTGTGACGTAAACTACTTGTACACGTAATTAAGAAGAAAATATTATGTGTTTATCGACGTTGAAACCCGATTGCCACGTCTCTTCTGGTCTCTTGAACCCTTTGGTCACAGCACTTTGCCTGTAGCTTTCGAGTTTGCTTTTAGACCATTTTTCTTTTCCCGTTGTGCCAGACCTACACACACCGCGTAACGTTACTTTGAAATACCGTCTTCCGAGAGCACATCCAAAGAATCAAATCCAGTTTGTGGCAAACCAGGTCGGATCCATGTGTGTTCACTTGTGTGTTGTCTGTCCAAATATAACCCGTAAAGAGACACCGATAATGTAGCACAGAGCTCGTCGATTATTCACCCCTCCAAGTAATTTATAACTCACTTTAGTCCAGGTTCACGCTTTCCATTATTTAATATCGATTTAGAAGTGGAATTATTATCGGACACGAACATTTCTTATTCAAAGCTTCATCTTTGCAATAATTCGAACAGATTTTTTGGCCAGAGATTGTAAATAAAATAACGAAACGTTTTTCCTTCTACGTGTTACAGAAAACGTTATCTCGGCGATTTTATTTTTAATCTCAGCCCAATCTGTTATTTTGCCATTAAAAAGAAACGTTACCCTGTCCCGAACAATTCCCAACTGAAATCGGCCACTGGTCTAGCTTTAGGTAATGAAATAGCTCGAGAGAAGCGATAAAAGAGAAAAAAAAAACATTACTATTCCAGTAGAGTATTGTAAGACAAAGTTTGACTGACTAAAAAGGGCCTCTATTGTTTTTGCCCTTAGATGGGCCGGCCATTGTCCGGGTAAACCTGTTTGTGCGAAGCATCGCGACAATTAGTGACATCAAGATGGTAAGTATACAATTAAAACCAATCAAAACCAATCTTTAACGCGGTGCAATGCCATTTCTCTCTTGGCCGGTACTGTTTCCTTGTTTTTTCTGTTGCTTGCAAGATTTAAAGTAGGCGCCATAGTAGGTTTTTTAGAGCCTCGGTAAGAAAATGGCCTGAGCACCCGATACGAGAACGGCAACAGCAATGGCAGCAGGCTAGCATCTTGTCCCTTTTTCTCCGTCACGTTCGTTGTATTGTATCAGGTCGTTGAGTATCGAATGGTCCATTTTGATTTTACTGTCGACGCGATTCGATGACACGAATTTTACAAATTTACAAGCTAAATTTATCTCTGCTGGAGATCTGTGGAAGAAATTATCACCTTCCTGCACTGTGATTAGTACGTTTATATTGTACCTATTAATCAACGATATTTTTTAAGAAAACGATTACCACATTTTACTCTTCAATTTAATACACCATATGTCATCGACTCGCGTCAAATGTTACTTCTCGAAATTGGCTGTTTGTTATTCAACAACCTGATAATTGTACCAACACAACTCGTCAGTGATACCAGACTCAATTGGGATTTCCGTGAACAGAATGTCGTAACAGTAGTATACATTTTTAGTAGTACTTTGAAATTTCAACGAACTGCTTAAGTCTCCATCTTCCACGACTCATATTCCTCGCTTATGGTAAAATCGAGTGAGAGGATTGTCGACGAATAATCTTTTGCTAAATTCCGAAATATTTGTATCGCTTATGGGTGCCATTTCTTAGAGACAAACTGACCATTGTTTTTATTGTTTCTTTTTACAAGTAGTTGTAGTGGTAGTAGTTCAAACTAGTGCTGTCCACAAAATCCTTTTTAGAGCTTTCATGTAATCAGATGAATTCCTTGTACATTTTCCTGTCATGTGTCTATGTGTTCACATGCACTTACCAGCGAGTACAAGAGTACTGGTATAAAGGGCGCAAGGTGATAAGGATATGTGGATTTGGGACATGTGGATTTGGGATATGTGAATTTGGGGTGTAGGGATTTGTGGTATAGGGATTTGGGATATGTGGATTTGGGACGTGTGGATTTGGGATATGTGGATTTGGGATATGTGGATATGGGATATGTGGATTTGGGATATGTGAATTTGGGGTATAGGGATTTGGGATATGTGGAGTTGGGATATGTGGATATGGGATATGTGGATATGGGATATGTGGATATGGGATATGTGAATTTGGGGTATAGGGATTTGGGATATGTGGATTTGGTGTATAGGGACTTGGGATATGTGGATTCGAGACATGTGGATTTGGGGTATAGAAATTTGGGATATGTGGATTTGGGATATGTGAATTTGGGGTATGTGAATTTGGAATTTAGGGATTTGGGGTGCAATGATATGGGGCATATGGATTTAGGACATGTAAATTTGGAACATATGCACTTGAGATATAGGGATTTGGGGTATGACGATATGGCACATATGGATTTGGGATATAGGAATGTGGGGTGTAACGATATGGCACATATGGATGTGAAACATATGTACTCTTAGTACATATGAACTTAGGGATTTAGTACATAAAAGCATGGGACATAGAATTACAGTGCATAAAGATTTGAGACATAGGGATTCGAAAAGAGAACACATGAACTTGTGATACAATCATATACGAATTCAATAACGTTTATAGGAATCTACAATAGAGTGATATTAAAATCTCGAAGAGATGTATAGAATTTCAGAAATCTAATAATATACAAATTTTGTAAATATCGTTTCGTAAAATCCAGCACTGGTCCAAAATATATGATAGAATAGAAAGGCAATCTTCTCACGTTCCTATAATTTTTCACATAACTCTAATCTTGTACGAATTTTGTCACGAAATCCTATGATCTGGAACACTGTGACGCGATTCACCCTGCCGTAGATTCTTATCGAAGAAAGTACGGAAGAAGAGAAAAATTGATTGGTCTACTAATATCCCTCATCTACCAGACCATTTTTCTTTCATCCATGTATTACATTGACTCTCTCCCCCCTTAATTTAGATTGTCCAATTAATCTCACACACGACAACACGATAACTAGCATTCTAGCAAATAGATTACAGGCATGTGGCATTTCTAGCTTCTATGTTCTTCACCTATGTACATACACAGTTTCTATACGCCTACATAGGAAGCACAGACGTTGCAGAGGGACGAAGAGAACGAATTGGGAAGGGGAGAAATGAAGGAGGACTAAAGACAATTCAGGTTGGAAAAGGTGATAATGAGGGACGGGGGGAGATATACGAACGAAAGAAACAAAAGAGGATTATTGACGGTCGATTCTCATAGGCTTCGATTTCATCCCCGATTTGGTAGTTTCTCTAGTGCTTGATGATTTAGTAACGTTTGCAGGAGGACCTTACTGGGGGTTTTTTGTTATCGTGCTGGACATTCGATCACATTTTACAAATAGAATAAATAGCTCATGTGATTTGCAATGAAAACAAATTTCTACTTGTACATGTATCTTGTACTTTATAGCAAGGAGTGTATAGTCAAAATTCTCATCAAGGTTTTCTCTTTCAGTTTAAGGCTAGAGTGTATCAAACGTCCAGCACTATAAAGGTCTTTTAAGAAAACGGTTTTGCTTGTTTTATCAAGTTGAGATGACTGCAACAGAGGAGTCATTTGTGATCGTTCTACTTGATCAGGGTATCTAGGAAATATGGTTGTTTTCTCTGCATGCATTTCACGAATCGTGCAGCTGACAAGAAGAGGAACTCTCGTTGAAGTATCTCTCCACACCAAGTCTTTCGAGTCTTCGAAATAATTGTATCGAAAAATGTTTTTAAAGTTGCACGTAACAGATACAATTTAGATCAAATTTTCTTAATGGTGTAACAAGTGTACCTCAGGAAATTAACGTATCAAGAATTTATCTGAAGAGATCGTGTCTCAACTTTCAGATTTTTCGATACAATTTATATTTTCAAAGATATTTCAGAGTACTTTGTAAAGAAGCGCAAAATATTGACATCGTTTAACGAACAGTTTCTGTTAACATTTTGTCCAGAAGTTTTCCAAACTATTGTCCTTGAAAATCGTTCACCTTGATCCCACGTAAAAAGCTTATGATATTAATTCAAACGATTTCACGAGTAAGCTACTTACAACGTTTAAGTAGATTAGCCCCTGTGTGGCCTTCTTCCCGCGAATTTCACGAATGAAAAGAATTAAAGTTCCTTAATTAATCCCGGTTTCGATCTGGGGTTTGCTTCATAAGTTATCGCGACAACAACGTTAACGTGTCTGACGTCTTGTCCTGGTTCATGTAGGGCGGAATGTTACGCAGACACTCTGTATGGCTCAGGACGATACGCCTGGCTCGTTTAAACAACGATTTAAATTATAGGATAAACTTTTACAATTAAATTTGTGTCCGATGCACAAATACCTGAATTCTTTCTCTAATCGTGGTTATCTCGTTTCATAAATTTTCTTTGGAAAAATCAATACTTATAGAAAAGTTTACACAGTATAATATTGTGTTAACTTAACAATTGTATGAAATTAACAATTAGACATCTTGCATATGTAGCGTTGATCGCTATACAAATTATAGAAATTAATGGTGAAATGATACTGTTTCTCTAGGTCCACAAATTTTTATGAAGTGTCTTAACGTGTTAGACTTTTAGGTACATGTTTTCTTTCTTTTTTCATTTTAAAACATCTCGATTTGTGTGTAATATGAATACAAGTATACGTGAATATTATATGTTCACAAATATCCTCCAAAGATCCTGCGAATAGACTATAAAAAGTTAACAATATTATTTTACTTCCTCTGAATAAGCCAATGAATATAATAAGAATCGCAAAGAGCAAGTTAAAGAAGTATCTCCAATTGATGGCTGCGTTATGGCACATTTGCATTGATTATACGAGTGAACAAGTTAGAAAGGATTCTTTCTTTCGTGGAAAAGTTTCAACGCACCGTTCCTTCCGCGTTATTTCAAATGGACCTGAATGGAGTCAAACTTCGCGAAAGTAGCATGGATAACTCATTTAATGAACGATTCTAACTTGTCGAACGATGCATTCATCTTCGAAACGTTGTTAAATAGAACGGTGATGGGCAGTTCAACTTTCGACATTTTGTTGAGTTCGAAGGATTTGAACTATTGGGATAGGATTTTGGAAATTTGGAAATCTTGGAGATCACCAAGATTATTTAGGTATGAAATCACCAAATCGCCAAATTACCTAATTACCAAATTACCAAAATTAAAAATTGGAAATTTCTACCTTGAGAAATTTGGAATTTGTGAATTTGTACATTGAGAAATTTAGAATTTGGAAAATTCTACCTTGAGAGATTTGGAAATTTGTGAATTTCTGCCTTGAGAAATTTGGAATTTGTGAATTTCTACATTGAGAAATTTGGAAATTCGTCAAAGTGGAAATTTGTAAATTTCTACCTTGAGAAATTTAGAATTTGGAAATTTCTACCTTGAGAGATTTGGAAATTCACGAAGCTAAATTCCCAGTGAAAGAAATTCTCGAATTTTTGCATTAAATTTGAAAATTCGTGGAACTTGAAAAATGTATAAATCTGCCCATCAATATCATACGATAGTCTGAACCGTACACGTTTATAAATTTTCATTTCCAACCATTTTTACCGTATTTTCGTTATCAGCTAAAAGAAGAGAACGAAACGTAAAGGACGAAAAGCGTGAAGGGTTTAACAAGTCCAAGGAAGGAAATATAAAAAAGAACAAAATTTTGTTACACGTCGAGTGTCTATTTATTTAAATTTTTTTGTATTCTTTTTTTTTCTCATTACACCCACGATACGTTTCATGTTACTCAACGATTGATTAATTTTATTTATTCTGTTTGCTATGTTAGATGGGCCCGCGGTTGTCCGCGTCAACATATTTGTTCGAAGTATCTCAAAAATAGATGACGTTACTATGGTAAGTTAAAAAAAAAACTCCAAATGCCCCGAAATCACAAACACACGCCTAACAACACGTACCCACCACACTTTGTATAAGTGTTTCATTGTAAAATCTGTATGTATTATTCGAATACAGATCGAGTATCTTTTTTTTAGCCATAGTAAAACGTCCACAGGGGAGATAAATAAAAATCAACCGTAATTGTCCTACGTCTCGTTTCTCCAATACTCGCACGATTTTCGATGCCTTTTAGTATTTTGTTTTTTAACTGAGAACACTTTGCACTTTCAATGGAAAATGGACGAAAAATTTGTCTAAAGTTCAACGCGCCTTCAAATATTTTCACCTCTTTGTTTTCAATTTGTCTCGGAAACTTTAATTTGGAACTTTCGGAGGCAACATTTTTCATTTGGAAGCTCGGAATTTAATTTTCTTTAACCGGGGATTTTTAATTTGAAGTTTCGGAAGATTCTTTAGATCGCTTTTTATTTGAAGTATTCCATTTAGTCTAATTTTTCTGATATTTTTCAATCACGCGTTGACACGTTAGACAAATTTTTGACTAGTCTACACAGACTAATTAGGGTTCGCGATGAAAACTTCCAAGATTCGAAGTGTCGGATAGTTTCACTGAAACTAGTCATAGCGAGTATTAGCGAAGAAAATCAGTAGCTAGTAAAATGTACACGGTTAGTGTGATATTTAATAAATGTATAACACGTTAACTGTTCTATAGTTAATGTTCTTTGTCACGATAAATTTGCGCTGTACAGAAAGGAAAAAGAACGACGACACACTCGGACACACACCGTTACACACAAATTTTCTCTTTACCTCTTTGTGTTGTTCTTTCCCCTTTTGTAACAGGCTCTCGTGCGTATTTAAGGCCCACTATCATAACTTTTTTTCAATTCCACTACTCGTATGTTCTATTTAAGCATATGTTTGGTATGCCTCAGAGATACTTTCGAAATTTACGAACAGCACGAAAATTTATTCTCCACTTTTCCTAACAGTATTCATTTTTCAAATAAATATAAATTGAATTTAAGTTTACTTATAAATTTTGAAAGTCCCCTCAGCAAAGTTTTAAAATTGTCTACAGGGTGTCTCACAATTAGTGTAGCTTCCTGAAATGGGGGGTAGCTGACGCGTTTCTGGATAAATCATTTCAGGGACCTACTAGTTGTGATAAATTCAGATGCAATAATCGTGCTGCTCGTAATGATAAAATTACACCATATACTGTCGCTCACACGCTATTGTGTCGTAGATGATATTTAATGGAATTTGACGTATATTTTTTAATCGTACATTTTCTCACGTCCAGGCTGTTCGCCTCGTGGCTGAACCACACACGAACACACACGTATCTACACGCAAAGTACAAGTGTTCAGATATTGTTCGTTTTATCCTCTGTTATTTATCGCACACGTCATTCTATTTACAGTACTCGTCCGCTAATTTACTATTTTAATCCCTTATCGCATAGAAATTGACTCTTTCGATACTTATGCGTTTCTTCCATGCTGCTGCGTTACTATCATAGTATTCTTTACCGTTTTCTTTTATTTTTATAATGAATGCGGGAGGGTAAGTCGGAGGCTGTATATTCGGATATAGGCTTTCACAGATAAAATCATTTAATAATTATAGAAACTTGAGAAATTAAGTTTACTGGTTCTCCGAAGCCTACATTTCCGAGTATACATTCTTCCTTTCGAAATTAGTAGAATACAAACCCTGGACCGATGGAGTCAAACTTGCCTGAGATCAAAGTTTTCAAACACCGTCACAAATCAAATACCGGTTTAAAATCGTTTCGAATGTCCCTCAGACCCGTCGTCCAAGGTTGCTCACCTATTTTTGAGAAACTTTAATAAAATTATTCGACAAACATAAAGCGAATGTTTACATCTTTCTTTCTGAATCTTGCATAAATTGCGTAGATTTACACGTAACTTTCTACAGAATATCCGCAAGATTATGGTTCTCTTCAGGGTATACCAGGCTGCTACCATAGGAAATTGTACATATTAGATTTAAAGTTTGTTAGCAATCTTTTATTTTACAAAACCGATCTTACACTACGTGGCGTACTGTTTACAAGACTATATGGCTTACATCGCTTTTTAATTTCGATTTACAGTTGATTAGATCGAACACCTGTTTTTTTTTCCCAATAATCGTGATTGTAATGTCGACAGATATACTTGTAGTTTTTGCTCGAATTTCGTCTTCTACGTGCTTAAGCCGAATACTTTGTACCAGAGAATATTCTCGTGTTCGAACTGCGAGATCCATTCAGCTCGGTGAGTGATTCTTTTTTCATTTCTCGCATGTCTTTCTCAATTTCTCTCTGTGTAGCTCCGTTAGTTCGTTTCTATTTCCTTCTTTTTTTTTCTAGTTTCTTTTACTTTATTGACGAACTTTTACGAATCTGTCAAACTTCGATCTCTCGTTCCAGAAATTTAGGATCGAACTGCACTTTATCATGGGTTTGATCCATGAATTTTGCATAAATTATGTTTCACTCTTAAATGACGGTCAATTCTAACCAGATCTAGGATTCGACCAAAATAAGTACTCTAATAAAAAAATTAAAAATTAAAGACAAACTGATATAGATTTGATTAGAGTAATTTTTAAAATCGTAAGCTTAATAAAATATTTAACTATCGCATTTAATGTGTTCATTTCTCTTAGCAAATTGAAACCATTAAACAAGTGAAAAGAAGATGTAGGATTTTAATTTCTGCTGTAGTAACTCAGCAGCAACCTAAATTTGAAATATGATTAAAAAATGCTGTAAGGGATTAAAAGGAATACAGGGCATGAATAGCATGTTGTACAAATGTGTGTACAATTTGAAAAGGGTTAATTTTGCAATCGTACTGAAATAAAAGCAGAAGGAAATTAAAACTCATAATTAAAAAATGACCCACTAAACTTTTATGCCATTATCAACATGATGTTGATATTCGAAGTGTGTATTTTATCACTTCGTGAAACAATTCTGGCTTGAATAATTTTTATACTGAAATTAGATAAGTTTCTTTACATTTTGAATGTTGTCTTTTAAGAACGTTTTTTAACCCTAGAAAGACCATATCTTGACTTTTGGAAGATTTTCTGTAGGAAACTTTGGAAAAGGTGATTGAAAGGTTTTAGGGTAAAATGTAGTTCCAGGGTCTTTCTAAGGGTTGAAGCAATTATCCGCTATCAATGTCTGGAAGCTGCTTAAAAAATGAAGTGAATCATTTTCATCTCATTCCTTAACATTCTGTTAATCCTCCAACGGATCTACAAACATACCAGAAATCTAACGTCCTAATCTTGACAGCGATCACAGCTATTCGGGGGTTGATCTAACATGAATCACTCATCGTTGACATATTACATTTTTCTTGACTTCCGAGTCTTCTTGAAACCAATCAGGGAATCAGTGGTTAATTCAGTGTTTCATGAAATTCATCATAATTATCCGGCATCGCACTTATCTTAATTAAATATCTCTGTTGTATCGAGCTCCGAGTATCTTTTTTCTTTCCCTGCAAATTACTAAATCATCCTCTCTGACTCGAGTAATTGCACAACGTTCCTGCTTTATCGATTACCCGACCGAGCACAGGAGAAAAGCGCTCCATTAAGATCAAGATCTGCTGTTTCTCGGTAAACCGTCTCGAGATTTCGTGCAATGCTTGCCATTTCTGCTCTCGCGATTCTTGATTTCTTGTCTCGATTGCGGCGAATGCAAGTTTTTTTTTTTATCGTGATCTAGGGCAATAACCAGGGCGAAATGTGTTCAACGCGAGGGTCACCACTGACACCTCGTGTTTAATTTTATCGATCGAAACATTTCGCAATTATTTCGGAATAACTTTTATTTGAAAGTTTTCATTTTGCCATCTTACTTTTTTCTTTACGATGTTTATTAAATGACATTGGATTATGAGAAACAAGGCTGCGAGAAATTTGAGATTAATCGCTGGAAAATCGAACATAGGGTGGTACATGTAAAATCAATCCTACTAGCTTTACTAAACATAATAATTTGAAAAGAGGTTAAACATATAAACATTGCAGATGAATATGAAATTATAACAAAAGATGGTTTATCAATAACGTTAAGATAAATAAAACTGAACATTCTTTGGTTTAATTTTATGTGCATCACCCTTCAGTATGATAATCGACATTGATTGACGTCCACTTTGCGATTCGATTGCTTTTATATCGAGATTGATTGTGTCCAGAGAAATTCAGTTTGAATGTTAGAAATCACCTCGATACCGCATCAGTCCATCCTCATGAGTCTTTAACAACGACACTCCTTTCAAACGATGTTATCTTCTTAATGGAATTTATAATTAAAATGAATATTACTATCACTTTATTTATTACGAAACTTTAGGCACAGTAGACTCTCTTTATATTGCCACGGACAGAGGTGTAAGAGAGACGTTTTTGCAATCGGTGATATATTGCATTCGGCAACATCTCTTCATATTGGCAATATAACGCGTAGCGATACATGCGGTGATATAACGTGTGACAATTTAACGCGCCGCAATACAACGCGTGGCAATACAATTGGTGATATAACGAGAGAATTTAACTCGTCGTAATATAACAAGTGACTGTCCCACTCTCGGCGATATAATGCGTGGAACATGTAACTACTCAACACGAGGCGATATTGCGCATATCACGTGACCATTGCCACTAATATGCTTGAAAGTCCAAAATGGCAATATAACAAGTCTACTCTGCAATCTGAAAGATCATTATTAAAATTATCGTGAAAACGAAAGATTAAGAAATGCTATAAAATAAGCATTTAACATCGATACAAGCGAATGTCGTTGAAACGAACAACAGTTCGTAGAATCATACGTATAGGATCCCATATCGTCTATCCCACTTCCGAACCCCATAACAACAGGTAAAATTCACGGGAAACGAAATCGCGATTGAAAGGAGAAACCGACGAGAAAAAGATAGGAAAAGGAAAATTCGTTGATACTTTTGCGGAAAAAGATTTCCAAAAGGTTCCCAACTCACGATTCCCTTTCACAGTTTGAATCAGAAAATTGAAATATCAAACGAGCAAGCAGAAACGAAAAGTTATTTATTAAAAAAAAAAAATTAAAAAGAAAAAACCATGTAAATCTCGGCACACGGTGACTGGATTTAATTAATCGATTTGTTTTGTTCTGTTCCGGTCGACGTGTTAGATGGGCCGACAAATGTGAAGGTCAACATCTTTCTCCGCTCTATCAGCAAAATAGATGATTATTACATGGTGAGTGCAATAATAAGTAATCATGAACAAGGCCTATACAATCTGTATTATCCACACATTGTGTATATCTATTAACGTCACGTGTATATGATGCCGTAAGACTTGCACTTGTCTGTACTTGTATTTGTATTACGCGTGTGTGTGTGTATATATATATATCTATATACATATACATATACAGGGTGTTTTGAGAGAAAAGCGAAAGAAGAATTCGGAATACACCCATAGATAGTGCTGTGATGTGGGTCGAAAAATGAACATTGGTTTGAAATTTTCGATTTTTATAACTTACCTGATTAATCCTCAATTTCCATTGTCTATAATTACATTTCAATCGTCACTGTTCTAGCGTACTCCAAGGATCAAGGTGCTTTAAATTAATCATTTTTAAGCTGCTTGTTAATCCTCCTAAATATTCTTTCACTTTGTCGAGAACTTCTTGCAACAAATGATCGAGGTATAGAAAAGAAATACAAAACCGAGTCATTCACCGAAAATTCACTCCTGCGTGCAATGTTAAATTTTCGACCCGCGTTCAATAAGGATTATCCCATCAACGGATGCTATCTAACCCAGGGTCATCAGGGTAATAATTCCGGAGTAGATACACGGTACATTGTAACTCAAACAAATTAGGACGATGCAACGAAATATTCTACCAAACCAAAAATTACCCCATCAATGTTAATCACCCGACCGACGATGGATTCTAGGCCAATTTCCCACGAAATAATCTTTCCTATTTAAAGTGTGCATCTTCAGATACAGCATCCGAAGTATCACGTTCAATTTTACACTGTAAATCTTAATAAATTTTAACACCTCTTTCACGTAACCCTTGAATACACCACTCGATGCCGTTAAAAACAATGAATTTTTTTGTCGATAGTCCCACAACGCATTCAAAACACGTGTCGCCATTCTGATTTCTTTGGGTTGCAATGTATCATTATTACTCCAGAAGATTCCCGATCTTATTCCCGAATCTTTTTTCTTTTCGATTAATCGAACACACTGTATATAGGTATGTAAACGCTTCCCGATACATACATATATAAAATGATCATCGGTCGCGTGCTAAACAGTGGATGTGCTATCAGTCGCACCTCGTTGACTTTTTTTTCTCGATGTCGTTGACTGTCATGTTGTATCATTCTATTATACGTGATCGGCATATGTCTTTCTCTATTTCTCTATCTATCTCTATCTGTCACTCTCTAGCTCATTAAGTATGAAACTTGACAAACGGAACTTCACCTTCGAGTCACTCACTTTTACGCGATCACACTTTCGACATTTCAAGGAAAACTTCACATTTCAAGACATTTCAACTAATTTCTCGAAACCTGAAGTAAGCCTCGCAATTTTCCCAAGTTTTTCGAGAGGTGGTGCAAAGTGGTTTGTCGAATATGGAAGATGGAGATTTAACCCCCGTTTTGGTACATCGAGTTGTCTCGCAATAATTTCTTGTTCCTTCAGCGTCGTTCACTAAGGAAGCGCGAAAAGTTCGGTGCCAAAGTCGATGTTTCGATGTCAAGTTTCATACTTAATTAAATCCGACACACGCTTGGGTACAATGTATCAGAACACTTTTCAAACAGTTCCAACAGAGAGAAAATTGAAAGGAATTTCGGGGTTTGTAATCGTGGAAACACTTGAAATCTCGAGGATATTGGAGGTTGAATTTTAGAAATTTGCGTCATGAAATGACGTCGGTTGGTGGAATCGATCATCGTTCGTTATAATTGGCAACCCATTTTCTATCAATACGGGTTTCCGTAGCTATTTTCATCGTACTTCAAGTTGACGTATCAAAAGTAATTTCACGATACTTTGTATTCGAAATCATCCGATATGCGACAACTTAACGATTCGTCGCGCACAAAGACTCTGACTTAGAAATTAGGTCTGAATACGTAACTACGTGTAATGGCGGTCCATTCTAACCAGAAAGTTTTCGAACTGTTTGAAACTGTCTGGAAACGTTCAAGGCATTGTATCCGAATTTGTGCCGAACTCGATGTATACTCGAGTGCAACACTTTTTTGGTTAAGAACAGTCTCTAGGGATATTCTCGAAGCTTACGAAGTTTGGTCTACTTTGGAGAAATTTTCAGAAAATTCTAAAACTCAGAATTTTTCAATTCTAAATTTTACGATAATTTGGGAGATGGAGAGCATAGGGAAGAAGAATTTACAGATGTAGGGATATCAGGTTAGGTTCTAGGGAATTTTTATGACAATCAGGGAGAGTCTAGGAAATAGAGAGATTTTAAAGAAATTTTATCTAGGGAGATTTGTGAGAGAGGGTCTAGAGAAATTTCATGGTAAGTTTCTAGGGAAAATCTGAATGTAAGAATTTGTGCAGATCTCAGATAATTTTGATGAAATTTGAGGGTCTAATCTAGGAACTTAACTAACAAATGTTGCATCCGAGTGTACGTCAAGAGCGTTTTTCTTGTACGTTATGCAACCATCGTGCCTTGAAGTGATAATTTTTCATTTCTCTTTGCGGAAAGAACAAAGAAAGCGGATAAACAACGCCATTTACAGACTCGTGGCTTTCTTACTCGACGCTCTTCTGTTCCGTTTCCTTTCTTTTCTTTTTTCTTCTTCGATTCGATCGTGACGATAACTCACACGAAAAGACTGATATCGGAGATTGATAACACTGAATGTCTGTGTGCGATTGCGTGGTGTTTCTCGGTGTTTTTCTGCAGTGTTCTTTGTCCGTGCATAACCGAACGAGTTTGCTTCAGCAGAGTGTATTGTTTTCACCCGATCGATTGACGAAATTTCATTTTTTCCCCCTTGAAAAAGGAGTGTTGTACCTCGGGTCAGAGGGACCCAAGGTACAACTTTTGTCGTTTAAAAATATTGATAACAAGAACATCCACGAGGAATCGGACAAAATAATTCATCTTAAATTAAATAAAAATGTTACAGAATTAATATTTCTTTAAATGAACCGAGGTACAACACATTCCCCCAAATCCTTGCATATTTCCCGTTCGCTTTAAGCCGGTCTACGAAATGTCTTTTCAAAATCTAAGGAATATCAGACATAATCGAATCCTTCCAACTCCTCTCACCAGGATCCGTCGAAGTCGAAAGTCGAAATTCCAAAAAATCCTCCCTCATCGTTCAGGCTTTTTTGTTTGTTCGTTTTTAATTGCTCGTTTTCTGTGTGATTACTAGAGGCTGGACAGAGAGCAATCGTTGAGGAACACTTGGATTCATCTGTCGGTTTTTTCCATTCCAAGATTCAGCAAGTTGCAAGCAAGTTCAAACGATCTCTAGCTTCCAGCTCTAGTGATGCTCGTGATATTTCCCATTTTCTCGCGAATTGTTCGACGAAACATATTACTGGGTTTGTCGGAATGTAGCCAAATTGATAACCAATGGTCACGTGATGATTGAAGAGTGGACTTCAATTGTTTCTCAGAATGAACTTTCACTTGAAAATTTCTAAATTTCTCAGATTGGTATTATTTCCACTCTTCAATTGAGTATCTTACCATGACTCATTAGCCACAATTCATAGATTCATCATCTTCGAAATGTTAATTTATTTTTTCTTAAACTGTATACTGAAAAATATCTTATTCTCCCTCAGAGGGAGTCTGCGACTGTCTGTAATTTTTCTAGGGGGGACAAATTTCTGGTACAAGGCTTCAAGAATCACGAGAAGCTCAAAAGTTGCAAATTTAGAAATGAAATTCCCAAATCCACGTTTCAACCGAATTCGTTAGAATACTTTCCTAAATGTCTCCAAATGGACTTGAAACAAGTTCGAATGAATTTTAACAATACGATTTTGATTATGCGACTTTCGACTCCGAAAGGAAAAGCTCGATAAGATCGTTGGCGAAATGGCTTGCCATCAAGAACATCGCAAACACGCGGTTGAGTGTAAAGGCGATGATGATAAAATCAAGCTCATCGCGTGTCAAGACGTGGACGGTGCTCTTTTGTACACGCGATTCAATCTTTCGCCCTTGCTTCTCTGATACGTGTCTCAGCATGAGAAAACAGTGGTCTTTTCGTTCTCCGACAGAGGAATTATTTCGATATTGCTTTTCTTCTCTAAGCATGTTTATTATGTGTACCACCTGTTAGTGATGGGTGCTTTCAGTATCCAATATCAAGGAAAGTAAATTTATTCTTTTACACATTTGCAAATTTTTCAAAATTACTTTTTATGCTAATTTAAAATCTTGAAGACTATTTGGAACAATTTCGAACCCATCACTACCTTTACCTTTTGGAACAATTTCGAGCCCATCACTACCTTTTCTCAGTCTTTCAACGTCCGGATCTTTTCTATTTGCCTGTGTGTCTGCTGATCACATTTTAAAAACCGTGAGTCAAAGGAGCTTAAAAATATCATCGGTAATGGAGATCCTTCGAAGAATGCAAAATATGATAGTTGCCTTACGATTTTCGAATGTATCAAAGTTTCTTTGGAGATTTTCGATTGCAGCGAATTACAATAATACGTATAAATTTACAAACTGTGTATAAGTTATAATATCGTCTAAACTCGTAAGGCAAAATCGTGCCTCTGTAAAGAATAATTAAAGGAAGATATTAAGATTTCTAGATTCAAAGGAAAATCATGCATCCTTTAGCCAGTCTTGATAATGATATATAGAACAATCACTTTTTCCATGCAGGAACATTTCGTATGGTTTTCCCCGACGTTTGAATGGACGACACGGTATGTATCGTTCGTTTCAATGGGACGATCCTCCTTCGCTTCTAATCTTCTTTTCATCTTTTATACTTTCCGTTTTATTTTCTTTACGATCATTTACACGCATACACTCATTTACTTAAGCGGCTAAGACAGATCTTCCAGTCTATGATAGCGATAATCTGCTAAACATTGAAGCTTCTTTAGAATCTTCCTCGTCGAATGTTGTCCATGTTTCAATATGCAACACCTGTTGCGAAACGTCTTAATCTTAAGGATAACAGTCAATTATGACATTCGCGAATTATGAGAAAGTTTTAATGACTTAAATAAGTGTACGTATGACGTATTATAAAAGTAGGTGTGCGTGTTCCTAGATCTCTACATCCCTATAAATGCTAATAAGAAAATGAACATTGAAATATGAACCCTTTTGATCCCCTTGACAAGTGTCCTAAATCGAAAATTTGATATTAATTATATTAATAATAGTTTGCCCGATCCGTTTTCACAAAATGAAAATCGAAAGGGTTAAAGTCAGATTAATACCACCTTCACGACCGGGAGTCGGATTATTAGCTGACTCCTACTGTTTGCGTGTAATGTATTCATGAAAGCGAAAGTGAATGAATTGAATGAACGTACGATACCACTTTCATGACACGAAATCGATCAAGAATCTTGAATAATTAAGCGTCGTTTTATGAACGAGAACCTTCGTATCATCGCGCGTTTACATTTTTATAATAGAGAAGCTGTTGAACGATGAACTTTGAAGGAGCACAATCTACCAAGTCAAATATGATAAGAAATCCTTTTAACATCGAGGAGCAACGTCTATAATTAAATCGAAAATTCTTCAAATCAGATTTTTAACGCTACTGACTATTGGTTATCAATTTTTTTCATTTTATTTTCGAAATGGCAGGGATTAACCCTCGACAGGGAACCTCTGGGTCATTTTTGACCCATTCTGATCAGATACGTAAATTTAATGTTTGTGATTCACGAGAAATTGACACGGGTATAAAATGACCCAGTGAGGGGTTCCATGAGATTCTATATTTTACAATTTGTAAAATTCTCTGATGTCTTATGGAATGCCTTTTTTCGAATAATTCTCGCGGTGATAAAAGCAAGAAATATTTAATTACGATAAATAGAATTGAATAGAAACTGATAGGTGAATTTTAACTTGGACAAAATCATGCGCTGCCAGGATCTCTAAGGATCCGTCATCGAAGATGACGCTTCAAGTATCTTTAAATAATTAAAAAGTTTGGAAGCACTTGCCTTTAACTTCCCCTTCCAAGTAGAAAAGAAACAGGACGACGTCGATGTGTGGACAAATCCAGCTGGGAAAGATGAAACTGTGAGCCAAGATGCATGCGTTGTCCACTGCAATGTACATACATATATTTATTCTTGTATACAATAATTCACATATTTGTTCAGTCAGTAAATATTTATCACTGGAACAACCACATTCAATTAATTGTAAAATCTTGATTACAAGACACTTCTTCACAATTTATTTCTTCATGGCAGACATGTACATGTATCCAAATGTATACTAATAAAGGCACATATGAATTTACGAATTTTCTACTAAAAGTTCTACTAAAGAATTTCATTGAAAATATTTGTTCAAATTGTACACACTAATTTATTCTTTATCTCGAAGTTATGGTTGTTCCAGTGTTAATCTTTGCGATAGTGGCGACATCTTCTGGACATAGGATTTGCAATGGGAGTAAGTTACAAATCTATTTAGAGATATATTCAAAGATACAGTATGAATACTATTAACACGTGCGATTTGATATCATTAAGTGCTATCAGACTCCCGATATCTCGACTGTTTGTACATATTATCAGCACACGTATCAAACACCCAGAAAAATACCTGATAATACGAAGAGTACTGTCTCGAACTGCTATAAATGACCCCAAATTCAAAATAAGTTTAATGAAACTGTGATAAATTAATGAACGAATATGTGAATCACTGTATTAATCAGTAGAGTAGTTTTTGAAGTAGTGGAAACCCAATGGTAGAAAAGTTAGCATCGATGTTGCTTCGTCTGCATGTCTCTTATGTATTGCTTCACGCGATGTGATACAACTATACTTGAACATCATTGTCCGTTTGTTCGTTTGCCGTGTTTCTTACGATATTCTCAGCTCATTCTTTGCAACCGAGACGTTTTCATTCCAGCAAGATATCCGCACGGCCTTGATTCTTTAACGCTCTATGGTCAGAATAAGAAGAAAAATTATTCACCGCGACCTTTAGTCGTCGCAGAAGTGCTCTTTACTGCCTACGACCTCCAAAACGACTTCCAAGGCTGATCTTTTTCCTTTTTTTTTTCGCGAACTTTTTATCTCGCGGGAAAGAAAGAACTCGTCAGTGTTCAAGATTCTTGTTAGAGCATCACGAATTTGATCGGACCTTTCCTTCAGGAGCGTTAAAGGATTGAAAAACGTATACTCTTAGTACGTTCAAAAGGATCTAGGATAAGATTCGTTAAGAATTAAGTATAGATTATCCAGAAGTTAACCATTCATAGCGAACTTTTAGTTTCTTTTTTCTCCTTACGATTTTCACAGAAATTTACGATACCAAAAAATTGGCTAATACGTCGAGTATTATAACCGAAAGAAAAAATTGCTTGCAGACTTTAAAGTGACTGTGTTACGCAATTACTGACCTCGTTCACGTTTATTGATGCAGCTTACCGTTCTCATTCGGCCCTACGTTTTTCCTTTGAGATATTTTCACTTTGTGTCGAGCATTTTGTTTCGTTTGTTCTTTTACTTCGTTAAATATTCACTTTGGTAATATTTCATTTAACGAATGCATATGACTGGGGTCGAGTAATAAAATTCCTCCTTTATTTTTTTTTATTTATCAATGATACATTGCAAAAACATTCCTATCCCTAGGTCCACTGTCAATATGATTTATCACTGTTTATTTACAGCGTTAACCAGGTCAGTAAATCACAAAAAAGTGTGACATGATGTGCGAAAATTTTCTAGCATTATGTACAAAGTTCCTGAACCTTGGGTTTAGTTGACCCATTTTTAGTATATCTCAAAATATTAAGAATGCAAATTTCTTTTCTTCGCATTTCATTTACCCCGTCAATTTTGGTAGATTGATTTCATGATTAGTACAAATTTCGTATCTGACGTGAGAACGATCGAATTTGTTCAATTCTTGCCAACTAATCTGGTGATAAGCGTACTCAAACGTGCTAATAAAATCTAGCCTCGCTATCAAAATAGATAAGGTCCACGAGTGTACTAACATGTAATAGAATTTTAATTAAAATTTCAAAAGATGGTTCATGCAGATTATGCCAATATTTTCTGACGTCGGATCTGAAATTTTCGTGCACAGAGATCCATCGACGAACGAGTCCCCTTACGTTCACATGCCATATTAGAAATTTCGAAATAAAAATCATTTCGAGCGTTTTGCAACTTTTGCGGTTTACTTCTCTAAATTCACTGGGTTAAATTCTTCCCTTTCTTTATCCGCAGGAATACTCTGTACAGTTAACGTTCCGGGAACAATGGCTGGATGAACGGCTGCGTTTTGATGATTTTGGAGGTGTGTATCTATTTTTCCCTATACCTATTCAATGTATTCATTTTATGTAATATTTTGCAGGTCGTCTGAAATATTTAACGTTAACGGATGCGAGTCGCGTTTGGATGCCAGATTTGTTCTTTTCAAACGAGAAGGAGGGTCATTTTCACAATATTATTATGCCGAACGTGTACATTCGTATTTTCCCACAAGGTTCCGTTCTATACAGTATACGGTGAGTATCATTTTCCTTTGATCAATTAAATTTAATTACAAATATCTTTATATCCGTACCTTTGCAGGATATCATTGACGTTATCGTGCCCGATGAATTTAAAATTATACCCTTTGGATCGGCAAACTTGTTCTTTGCGTATGGCAAGTTGTGAGTATGTTTGTTAATAATTTGCAAATTGAATTACCGTTCGATAACGATAATTTCTCTTCCAGATGGTTGGACCACCGACGATTTAGTTTTCATATGGAAAGAGGGAGATCCTGTACAAGTTGTTAAAAATTTACACCTGCCTCGATTCACGTTGGAGAAGTTTCTTACCGACTATTGCAACAGCAAAACGAACACCGGTTCGTGTAACATGTTAGAAGCATCGTAGACGATACAAAGGGAATTAACGAGAAATTAATGTTTGCAGGAGAATACAGCTGTCTGAAAGTCGACTTGCTCTTCAAGAGAGAATTCAGTTACTACCTTATTCAAATTTACATCCCCTGCTGCATGCTTGTCATTGTTTCCTGGGTTTCGTTCTGGCTCGATCAGAGTGCCGTACCAGCTCGAGTCTCATTAGGTAACATTCAAATCATTAAGCTGGCTAGAAAGTCTTTTGCGAGGACAAGAGGTTAGACTCTAGGCTTCTAGAATTTTTTCTGGTTTTGGAATTCTCTTTAGAATTTACCCTAAGTCCACTTGTGTAGAAAATAGAGCGATGTGAAAGCACCATTGCATAAAACTGATAACTTGAAAACTCTAGTATAGAATACTTTCATAGCCACTTTAAAATGTGGCATGATTTGATTAATGATTGCTTGCTATAACTATGTATAATGTATAAAAGACTTGTAGTACTTCTAGTTTTGCGAGTAAAATTGTATGGTTAATCGTTTGTTCTGTTGACAAAATACAGGTGTGACAACTCTGTTGACGATGGCTACGCAGACGTCAGGAATAAATGCCTCACTGCCGCCAGTGTCTTATACAAAGGCTATCGACGTTTGGACAGGCGTGTGCTTGACTTTCGTGTTCGGCGCTCTCCTCGAATTCGCCCTAGTAAATTATGCGTCGCGTAGCGATATGCACAGCGATAACATGGAGAAAAAATATCCACCGTCTGAAACGGAGCAATCGTCGTCGATCGATCCATCGTCCGATCAAATCGAACCAGATAACTCGTCGAATTTCGCTATGGTCAGTATCCAACGATATTCGCAGACATCAGAATTTCGCTCTAACTATGTCCTAACGCTTAATTAATGTTCACACTTCTCTCCCATTCTCCTGTCTGTATCTCTGTTTCGTTTTTGATCGCGCTAGTGTCCGTCCATCTCCGTTATTTTTACCAATAGTCCAGTCGAATTAGCACCTTTCCGTACAGAAATTCATTTGGGAAACTTTATTGCACATATATTAATGGAATTAACAATTGTCAAACACCTCCATCCACTGCCTTCATTCGTTGTGAACAAATATATTACATATAATGTAAATAAATTCAGAACAGTTTATTGTAAGAAAAAAAATATGACCATGACGTATTTATGTGATAAAGTTCTCTGGATCAATTTTTGCACGAAACCCTGCTTTTTGCGGCTAATTTCACTGGACTGTAAGTGTGTTGCACCTCCGGTATTCAATGTTAAAAATGAAAAATGGATCTCCTACACCTTTGATGTTCAACAGTGTGTATTTTAATTTGAAATTTGATGGCAACACCAGTTTATCGGTCTACAGTTATCTTAACATGTCTTTCCTATACTTTTATTCGAATTTATGAACATTCCTTGGTCCACCATTATGTAATTTTGTTTTCATCGTGTATTTGTTTTGTATCCCTTGTTAGATGATGGAATCTCCACCTCACACAACCTCTTGCAAATGATTCTGATTTTTCTATGGTGTAATAAGGACAGAGAGTAAGAAAGAAATACAATTTCCTGACAACATTCATCTTTGGTCAGTGATAAAAGCTACGTTTGCAATTGTTTGTATCAACAGTCGGACGAGAAGCGTTAAAAGAAATGAAATTAATTTCCAAGCTACTTCATCAGCAGATAGTTTATCAGTAACACAAACGTGAAACGTATTTTCCTGTTTTTTTATTGAAAAGAAGAAAGAAATAGTTGATTGAAATATTTAAATCATTGAAACATTTTGAACCTAGAAACCATAACGTACATTCATTCTATTATTTTATTTTTATTATTGTAAACTGCTAGACCGGATATGATGGACCACTTCAACATTCTCTACAGGTAAATAATTCATTTCAAGTCCAGTATTTTATATCTAATTTACTTTTACATTCGGTAATACGACTTTCAGCGTTCGGTAAAGCAATCGTTCAACTCTGACTAGATTACCTGTAACTATGTATGCGATTTATCCGTTGGTAATGAAAGTTGCATAATATAATTATTTTATTCCTTATAATGCCGTGCTACGTTGCGTAGGTAACGTGAACTATTGTACACAACGATTATTTTATACCCAAAAAAAAGAAGGAACGAACGAATTTTCCAAGCGTTTTGTAATGTTCATTTAATTAGTGGCTCGTCGAATATTTATATTCGTTAGGCTTTCAAGTATTTGATACCACTACCTGACATCCTAACAAGAATCAGCTTTTTAAATTATCGTTGATCAAAGCTGGATGTGCGCGTACCTTAATATCGCCACTATCATCGTTGCATGATTTTTTTTTATATCACGTCGTTCTATAAGTAACGTATTTAAAACAACATAGACACGGGAGTAATTGTAACGTAGGATTTGCAATCACTTTAGGTATATTACTTATCGAATGACTTGATACGTGTAGTCCTAGTCAGGATCTAGCGAGGTCGAACCGTTGTTTTTGGACTTTGGAACTTCAGAACCTTAGAATTTTAGAACTTTGAGATTTCAAAAGTCTAAAGACCTTTAAAACCTCGCTGCATCGTGTCAGAGGCTGTAATCGTAAAAGAGCAGATCCTTCAAAGATACTTTCCCTCACGAATTTGCTCTTGCATCGATCTCCTCTTTTCTTGACGTTCTGTAAACTTTGCAAAGATATACTGTTCAAAGCATGCACGTGTAAGTTCAATCGAGATCGTCCAGAAAATATTCAACACTTTTATCAAAGAAATTGCACCGCAGTCAGCTTTACGTGTTAATTGTTTTTTTATTTTTCTTGTTGAGTCTGATCACGTATTCGATTCACAAATGATACGGTGGCTTGCAAAGGAAAGAAAATTTAATTCGTCACTGTACATGTACAGTAACCGTACCGAATTCATTGTACCATAAGTTTGTTTCTTTTTCATAATTTTTTGACAAACACGCGACTAAAATCATTCATAGGTATTCGGTACTGTTATTCTACCTGTCAGCAACTGAAAACGTTGGCAATAGAGAAGAAACGAGACTAAAGAAAGAAGGAATAAAGAAAGATACATCGAATGGTAACTAATGACCCGACGTCGTCGGCATTTTTTCAGAAACCTCTGGTCCGCCAACCGGAGGATACCATGTCGGTGGATAGGATGCAGCACTGCGAATTACATATGCCACCACGAAAAAAAAACTGCTGCAGGTCGTGGCTGTCCAAGTTCCCGACGAGGTCCAAGCGCATCGACGTCATCTCACGGATCTTCTTTCCCATCGTATTCGCTATATTCAACCTCGCGTACTGGTCCACGTACCTGTTTCGGAAGGAAGAGGAGGACGAATAAACGTCGACGAGGAAGCGCTCGGATCATCAAGGAACGTGGTTCGCGGCCATTCCGATCATATTCACAAGAAATCTCATCATACGCGTCCACGTTATCAACAATATCATTGTCACCAGCATCATCACTATTACCAGCATCATCAACATCACGGTAACACACAACAAACCATACAGAAACATCCGCCGCAGCAGCAACCGCCACCGCCGCCGCCGCAGCATCAATCGTTACCTTCGCAGCGGCATCAGCATCAACGTTACCACAGTCGAGTCTCGAAGCCGAGATCGTCCTCGTTCTCTTCGTTGCACAACGCCGAGAGTAGCGGCCGATACTCGACTAGAAGTTCGCGACACTCCTGCAGAAGCCCTGCGAGGTCATCACCGTCACCCTCGCCCTCACCCTCGCCATCTCCTACCACGTCTCGCAGAGCGACCCCATCGCCACCGGCGGTCACCGTACAAACCATACCACCGCAAGACTTCAACCGTTTTCGACGACTGTCGCTTCCACGTATCGAGAAATGCTGTTCGGGTCTTCTACCATGCAAATGGTTCAATTGTAGAGCTAAGGGTACAGCGCGAATTGATTACGTGTCGCGTATCGCTTTCCCTGCCACGTTCATCATATTCAATCTCGGATACTGGTCCACGTATTTGTTCCAGAGCGGGGAAAACGTGGAGTCGCAGAAGTAGAACAAAAATACGAATGATACGGTGCTTTCTTCAAAGTTGACTGTACTATTGTTAGCAATTGATCGTTGTTCCGACAAAGCCTTAGATCTGGCTTTGAGAAAGTTTTACAAGTATCAAACATCCATTTTATCGCTTGTATACAGCAGAAAAAAATGTACACTCCAGACCTGTTGGAATGGCTATCTATATTTGAAATAGACCATCTGCTATCAATGAGGTACGGTCAACTTTTGAGAAAATATTGTATTTGTTGTTTGCGCGCGACTCGTATCAATCCCGACCACGAAGCGTTTGTTCTCTGTACCGTAGATTATGTTTAGAAGCTTCAGACTTGAATTGTTAGAGTTTGTATCGTTACATTTGACAATGATGTGTTTAAACATTACTCGTGAATCGCTATTTGACAATTTGTTCTTTGAAAATTTGAAATTGTTAAATTTCTAGAGTTGTAGCTTTCGGTTTCTTTCGTAAACTTTTAATAACCAAAATAAGACTTGTACTGTTTTCTAATTTAGTTGAATACGTGTATATGAGAAAGAAACCAGGAAATTACGATACAGGGAACATCTTCGTTTTGTGCTTCGTACGCTTGTTTAATCCTTGTATAAGCAACCAGATATACAACCTCTAATGTGTCAAATGTTTTGTATAAATTCTGTACTTCGGAATTGAAAATGTCAGAAGAATGAAGATCTGATTCTGCGTCATATTCAGGAAACAAGATATTGTGAAAAGAAAGTCTGGTTGCCCATACAAGGTTTAACACATTGATTGCCACGAGGATCATTAATGATCTGTGCTACGAATCGAATACGATCGAATAATTGAACCAAAGATACGCTGAAAGCAATTTTTAATATTATAACTATAACATAGAGAAGGGATGGAAAAGCTCAAATCAAAATAAGAAAGTGAATAGTGATATTCTCAGTAATTCTTGTTACAGCGTGTGATATTATACACTCGGGTGCAATATAGGTTCTCTTTGGCCAAGAGCTACTGTAGGGGGATGAATCTCGCATCATTTGTTTCCGGTTTTGGCGAAAGGAATATGTAAACTTGAAAATTTCTAACTGAACATTTTCGAATAGCCAAATTTTTCAAATTCTTAAAAAGCAAGATTTTTGGATTCCCAGATTTCCAAATTTCTGAATTTCTAAACTTTCAAGTTTCCAAATTTCCAAATGTTGTGGGACCTTCTCCTACATTGTCATTTTCTCTAGGGAAGGCTACTCGATCATTTCGATTGTCATGGCAGTCAACGTGTTAACGATTAACAAAAGAACAGAGTGTATTTGAACGGAAGTACTCTTCGATAATCCATGTCTGAAGTTCGATGACCATATATATATAATTAAAAAGACCAAGGAAAGCGCAACGAAATAACAACGCTCGGTACGGTAGGAAGTAGTGTTGGCGAATTTATAAATACATATATACATGTACGTATGTAACATGCGAAAAAGCAAAAACGAAAACGGTATAAGGGTTTTAAGTCATAACTGCGAGCGTACACATACATTAAACACACATACACATACACATACACATGCGTACACACCTGTAACATATTCGGAAGACCGCGTGCCACAGGATAAAAAATCAATGTAGTGGGCCCTGTATAGCCACGGCCTGTTAACCAGAACTACGTGCGAATAAATTTATAAATAATATACTTAATATAATTGACAAGTAAATCGTTAAATGAAACAATGATTCCTGTGTATAAAAAAAGATCCTCAGTCTAACAGAGTTAAAAAAAAAGAAACAAAAAAGAGGACGAGTCAGCGTTAAGCGTTCATTTATCTTGGCGATTAACGTTGACTCGTGATAATATAGATAAAAAGAGAAACGGAGGTGACATTCTCGAGGGGACAATTAGTCGATATTAAGAGAAATCGCATTATCACGAGACGTACAGTTTAGATTATTAATTAATATCGAGCGAGCGGTAGTGATATAAACACGAGACGAGAATTTACGTTACCCTCCCTTTTATCGCGAGACCTCGTTTTAAAATCGGGATCTCCTAAAGTATTGCTCATTGACCAGTCGAGACTGAGGATATTGTTCAATGTGAAATATATAGGTGGAACGGAAAAAAAAAAGAAAAAAAGAAAAAAAATATTAAAAAATGGACTGAACAAGCGGATCGAGCGAGAGAACGATTTACCAAAACGAAGCATGGAAATTTTATTTCCGAACAAGTGTATTGCAAGCGTGTCGATACCCTTGATAAAAGAAAAAAAATATGTATTGCAAGTGAAAGCTGGATTTACGAGCTCGCACGATTTGCGTCAATTAATCTGCGCGTGCAGATTATCTCGAACGAATTGAATCCCGTTTACATATTCAATTTAAAGTGCTAAATAAGGTTCTAAATTTTAAAGGTGTCGCGCGAAAACGGTGAAGGGTCGAATGCGCATGCGCAAACTTAAAATTTTTATTGGCAGGTTAATTCGCGTAAATTTCGCGAGAGTGTAAACCCAGCTCAAATACGGAGATATATATGTATGAAGTTAGAAAAAAAGGGGAAGAAAGCGAAGGAAACAATTTAATTTCTCCGTGCGTGCTCGTTTAGTTGTCGGTTAGGTTGCGTGGACCCGCTTCATACGATGTATCGAAAAAAAAGAAAAATGAAATCTTCCATCGTGCGGGTGTATCTATATTTTATATTAGTAGATCCATTAAGGGTCAAATCGTTCGTTTCTTTCGTTTCTTGCATGCAAACAGTTTGTTTCTCGCGAGTATTTGTACAAGCACAAACTATAGATTTCCTTTCGATGAAGGATCATAGGATAAGTTATCGAACGAATCCTTTGGCGTTTCTGTTTTACCATTTGGTTGTTAATCGCCATCGATTCGTCGTTAGTTCGATGTCTCGATCGTAAGCTCTTAGTTAAAATGGGATAAGGCGTGCATGATATTAAAAATCGAAAGAATCGATTATCGTGTGTAACTATCGCGCGTGCGCAGAACAAAAATATGAAAAACCGTTATGCTTATTTTAAACGTCGTTTAATGCTAATATTGCGTTTGCTCGTTCTCGTTGATTTTGTTCGTTAATTATAGTACAATGTCGGATCAGTATAACGTCCTGCTCAATAACGACTGACAAACCAATTATGCTGATTAATTGTATATACGTATTCTTATCGTGAATAATGAGGTAAACAAGCGCTGAATGAATTCCCGAATTTTCAACCGAAATTCGATTTTATCGAACATACCGTGCGACACGTAACCGCAGATATAATAATAAAGAGAAACATCGTAAAGCTGATTGGAACAAGGTATCGTTGATCCTCGAAACTTCTCCAGACAGTGATTATCATAGAAGTGAGAATAGAATGCCGCTGATTCGTTTTAATCTTTATCATCGTTGATCACTGTCTAGAACTGTGATGGGCAACTCTTATTTATTGCCAACTGAAATTTGAAATTTTTATATTTCTAAATTTCTTGATTTTCAAATTTCCAAATTTTCAAATTACCAATTTTCTAAGTTTCTAAATTTGAATATTTGGAAGTTTGTAAATGCAAAAATTTCAACACTCGAAAGTTTGTAAGTTGAACATTTTAAAGAATTGAAAATTTTAGAATCTGAAAATATTGAAGTTTGAAAATTTGTAATCCCTTGCAGAATCGTGCCCGTGAGCTCTTCGGCGGGCACTTAATCTGCCCATTGCTGGTCTAGAAAATAATGGAGAGTGAACAATCTCACCGGGCCTGGGTCAACTATAAATATGGTAAATTATTATATAATCTGCGACAATGCGTATCACGTTCATTCTTCGTAATTCAAACCAGGCAATCACGTTCTCATGTTTTATATATTATTGGTACAGAATGTACCATTTTGGGATTGAATCATTCCAGGCGTATTTGAGCGTCCACGAGAAATAATGATGACGATGCAATATTATCAAAGGGTTTTCACGGTAATAAAACATCTTCTGTAACATTGCAACGAATTACATCAACGTGTGACGGTGATGATCATTGTTAAAAGACGCCTAGAATGATCCTAACCTTATCGTCATCATGTTTCAAAATTAAACCGAATAAGAAGAAAATCGATGAATCAAAGATGACGGTTTTTCGTTTAATTCGGGATTTTGGTAATGCGAGCAATCATCTTACAGAACGTACATATTATTTTTCACGATATTATAAAAAATAAATGAAGCGCGATTTTGAAGTATGAGACAGTAATTGGGGCAGAAATATAAAGATTTTTTTGAACATAGGATAATTATAAAAATCATGTAGTTTAGTTACTATGAGATCGTGAACAAAATTCAAAACAGTAAACCCTAATTTGATTGTTTTCAAATTTAGCAAATTGTAAGTTTATGTACAGAATCTGTTTCACTATGGCTATACTCAAATATTATTGTTTAAACATATTTAAATTTGTTACATTGTTGCAGGAATGAAATTATATTGTAAGCAAAGTATTAAAAAAAATGAAATTCAAGAAAGGAAAGGTTGGCAGTTTTTAAACGAGCCAAATTAAATCGTTGAATAATCTGAATTGAAAAGTTAAAATATATTAAATTTAATATACAAAGTATCCAGTGCTAATTGGCAATGAGCGTAAGTACAGTTTCAATACTTGCATACATGTACATTGGTAAATATTCATTGTATGTATAATACAAAATAGTAATACAATTGACCTGTTACAGTAGTAACTTCATTAAGATAAATTATCTAAAGCATGGAAAGAAGTATGCACTGGAAATGTTTGGTAGGATCATGAAGATTAATAGAACCATGTCATTGTTTAAAGCATGGCACTGTTATAGCACATATCTATGATTTATAGGTTCTTTTCAAAATGTATATGATACATGATATTAGAGGAGTCCCTAAAGCATATTAAATATTTCACTTGCATTTGCATAACTGCAAGTATGTTTATTGATATCACTTCTTTTGCTACAAAACTTTATTTTAAATGCTTATAATTTCTAGAATTCATATTTTACTTGAAATATCTTTTCAATTGAAGTTCCATCATAAAAGATATGTAATTATGGAAACATTATTGGGACACTTAGAGAAAGAAATTGAAAAATTGAAATGATTTAATTTTGCTCATAGAATGAAATAACGGAGTTAATTAGATAGAAAGATCTGCCCTGTAACTTCAAAATCGCAATGTTATGAAAAGAGGTAAGGTATTTTAAATTTCGAGGTACACACCTAAGATCTAATTTTTATTGTTTTAGTGTGTTTACTGTGTAACATTATTATAAGTACAAAACGTTTCTCTATGTAGTTTAAGATATGTAATAAGTTGAAACAAGAAAGGAATATATCTATCAGAGAATCATGAGTGTTGATTTTTTTAAAAGGAGTAAAGTAAAATCAAATAGTTCATTTATGTTGTTACTCAAGCGACTCCCTAATACATAATGCACCATTTGATGTATATTTGATGAATAAGAGATTCTTGAATCAAAAAATGTAAGTTTTAATGCTTTCATGTTACCACTTTGTGCAGCAAATTTATTTATCTGTAATTATTAAGCATCATATTCCTAATATCCTTTTATCCACTGTGTTTCTTCAATTTTTTCAGGTTTTTTCTTTGTTATCAATGCTTAACAAATACAAGATGCAGTATTAGGAGTGTAGCAGCAACTATAAATAAGCAGCATCTACATTTAATTTTGAAACAAGCAGCAAGAATATGTTTTATTTTAATTTTAAAAGCTATGGTAATCATTTCCTTGAAAAACGTATCCACAACATTAGTTTTAAAGTTCATTCATAAATTTGTATATTTGTAGAATTTGTGATGCTGGATTGTGTTTAAAGAATCATTTGCTTTGACTTTATTTTAAGAATTTATTTGTATGCTAATTTAATGTGTTATTTTTATAACAAATCCGTCTTTTTGCTTATACCAATTTTTTGAACTTGAAATTTTGTATTAAAATGTAATGATCACTGTGCAACAGTAAGAGAAACCATTATTTTGTAGTAATTAATTTAATAAACTGATAATATTATACAAGTCTTGTTCTTTCAATTCCCTATAATTCATAAAAGTTAAAATTTCCATAATATTACACGTATAGTTAATAGTTATTCTGTAGTATACTTCTTTTCATATTCTGTTATCCTGCTACCAGGAGCAGATTTTGAAACCGCGAAACGTTTAAGATTCCCTCTCAGTTTTATATTATCTACCATTCTTCTACTGCGCACGTAAACGTGCCACCTCCTTGCACATTCTGCTGTCCAACTACCAGGAATAGAATCCAAAGTCGCAAAATATAAACGTAAACAAACAAATACCTACGGAATCTAGGTTTCTAAAACTACTCCTGGTAGCAGGATAGTAGAATGTACGAGGTATACCATGAATACTGTTTTCCCGTTAAATGAATAGGGTACACAGATTAAGAAATCATTAATTACACATTTATTAAAATTAAAAATTGTACTGTTATGACTAATTATGAAAATATAATGTCCCTGGAAATTTCTATCCCTATATTTTTGCATGTGTAATTACTATTATTTTGTCGTACAACAATTGCGTTGTTCTTATTAAACATTCTAAGCGCAAGTATAGCAATTTCATTTCCTGAAACTACTCTGTCGGTAACAGGGTAATAAAACAGCTGTGGAGGAGTTCCAACAATACTGGATTAGTGGGAGAAATCATTCATAGATTTACGATTCTGAAAATTACTCCTGGTAGCAGGATAGTAGAATATGCAAAGAGGTGGCACGGATTTCTGCGCAGCAGGGATGCGCAGTAGACCTGCGTAAAAATGACCGCCAGTGATTACGAATTCAATATTCCAAAATCTACTCCTGGTAGCAGGATCACAGAATGTGCGAAGAGGTGGCACGAATATCTGCGCAGTAGAGATGCGCAATAGACTGCGCGGCAGCGCTGCGCAGTAGGTGGGGAGTACGTATACAATATATAGGTTATGCAGGTTAATGAATAATCGTTAATTACTCGATTATTACAATTAAAAAGCGTACTTTTACGTTTTATTACGTAAGAATAATGTCTGCCGAACTTTCCAAGACTATATTTATGCATATTCGACTTGTCATTCCAAAGATATTAATAATAGTTGTAGTGCGTATGTGATTAACAATCTTATTAAACAGCCATTGAATTTTTATTAATTTTATCAAACATTGCAATAATTTATGACACTTTATGATCGAAACATAAAGACGAAGGTCCAAACTACTTTCTTTAATGGTTTTGAACAACATTTGGTGTGTTAATAATTAATAAATATCGATTCATCTAATTGAAATATTGCTCCATATGACGTCGGGTGGCGAATGTGCGTGAATTGCGTACTTGCGCATTTTCACTAATTTCTCAATTTTTAGAAATATTTTATGAACTTTTATGATTGAAATACAAAGAAGAAGGTCCACCCGAATTTCTAATACCAATTTTATTAACATTTTTGCTGTAATTATGTTGTAATTAATAATTTCTTCAGCGCCAATTTTCGCATTGCCGTAGTGCGTAGTACAATAATTTATGCAATAATTTTAGTTAATTTCTTAAAAATAGAAGATATTTTGTTAACTTTTATAATTTTAGAAGATAGTACGCAGTTCAACCAATCTTCTCGTACCAATTTTGTACAAATTAACCATCGGATTGTTCGGTAATTCGTAAACGAAATTGTTACAATTTATATCGTAATCGTTTGTAATATCGGAATAGTGGGGATAGCATTTTAGTACAATTTACAGTTCCGAAATCAACTCCTGGTAGCAGGATAGTAGAATGTGCAAAGAGGTGGCACAAATATTTGCGCAGCAGAGATGCGCAGTAGACTTGCATCAAAATGGTGGCCACAACTACGAATTCAATATTTCAAAATCTACTCCTGGTAGCAGGATAACAGAATGTGCGAAGAAGTGGCACGAATATCTGCGCGAAAAAGATGCGCAGTAGTCTGCGCGGAGAAGATGCGCGGTAGACCTATTTCAAGATGGCCGCCGGCGACTAGTCCGAAATCGACTCCTGGTAGCAGGGTAGTAGTGTGAGTGAAGTGGTGGCACGAGTTCTGCGCAGCGGAGATGCGCAGTGGACCGACGCAGAAGAACTACGCAGAAGACCTGTACCAAGATGGCCGCCAGCAACTACGCATTCCAGATTCCGAAATCTTCTCGTCGTAGTGGGATTGCAGAAAGTGTGAGGAGGTTGCACGACGTTTCTGCGCAGAAGGATGCATAATGGACGTGTTCAGTGACAAGGCGCGAGACTACGAATGGTTCGAAAACTTCTCCTGGTAGCAGGGTAGCAGCATCTACGAACTGGTAAGTCGTCCATTTTATTTTCCCGTTGGTCACGTATACCTACGGAGTTACATCATCATCTTAATTTTGATACAATTTGTAACTGAGATATATTTTCCACGTCTTCTTTCTTCATTTGGTGTTGATATTTTATATTGTATATTTATATTACCAACATTTCGTACGTTTAAAGCACGATTGATAGACAATTGACAGCTTCGAATTGTGCAATAAGGAAGCGTATATTGTACGAAGGATTACTTTCGTACCGGCCGATAGTATTTTCGGTTCGTAAAGGGAGTTGCTTTCGTACCGACGCTTAATATAATTTTTCATACGTAGCTGTACTTTACATATACGTACTTACCTGGTTATTCATAAATATATTCTTATAACAAAAATGATGTACGAATTTTATCCGTAAAGGAAATCAGTGTTAGAGTAAAATACATGAGACAGGAATAATTATGATTAACCGGATCGAACGTGACCGAACGATCACGTGATCGGACAGTTGACATCTTTTATCGATAGACAGGAATAGCGAAGATGACGCGTTCGTTAGAATGTGTGATCGTTTCTCCGAAGGAATCAACATGATCTAGGACTCAGGAAAAAGAATGTGTCGATCGAGTGAATCGATTATTTGGCGCGAATCGTTCTGATCGTTTTATTTATTCGTCTCTCGTCTGGATACACAGTAGTTTCGGTATAGAATTTTAATTACAATGTTCGATATTATTTTATAAAAGTAAATACAATTGTATATCATTAACAATAATAATAATGCGCATAAATCGGTAACACACGCTCCGACATTGGCTAAAGCATTCACGTTCATCGTAGGAATAATTACAGATGTACGCTCGCTTACGCTTAACGCTTAATGTTTAACGCTTAGTCGTGTTTTCAGTTAATTACAAAGGAATTCGATTTTGAACGTTTCGCGGCTTATGTACAAGAGAAAGGTAGAACTCGTGTCTAAGGAATTAGCGAAACGATTCGCGATCGCGCGAGCTTCGCGAACAACAGATCTTGATCGACGCGTTTTCCGTTTCGTCATCGTTCTCCCTCGAGCGAACGTGTCTCGACCTGTCTCAAGCTCGCGTTCCGAGTGTCGCGCGTAACTAGAACGAGTACAAGTCCGCCAAGTCACCCGACACGATTCGATCTACACGTTTCTAAATTTCCGAATAAATTTCGTTCGAAACGCCGGCCTATTCACGAATTCCACTCGCTCGAGGGTCAACTTCGATATCAACGTTCTATCTATGCACGTGTGCACGTGCCTATGTAATCTCGTTAACGTATCGAATTTCGGTTAAACTGTCGAAATCGTTGCGATCGTAGTACGCGGAATCGTATATACAAGGAGCAACGGTTCCCAGCGAATATCGAGTGTTTCATCTGCATTCGAGGTGTTTGGAAAACGGGAAAGGAATTCGGCGAAGCCGAACTTGGGACAAACGGGCGTACTTACGTCTTTCACTGTTTTCGTACCGATTCGTGGAGGTCTTTTATTCTAAACGCGTTCGAACCTACGATTCCAATTCCATGCACTAAATCAGATCTCAATCCCTTTCGAATCATTTATTATCTTGCATTTACCTGCTAACCCTCTCCCCCGCTCTCTGCTTTCTCAGTCCGTTCCCTGTTTCTGCCTTTCCGTGCTTTCGGTTCTTTTGCAATCTTACCGTTTTTGGATATTGCTTTACAGTACGAATAAACTGTCATAAGGCACTTTAATCTGCGCTGCAAATATATATATACGCAGAGAGAGGGAGAGAGAGACCACTCGACACTGTGATCGAAAACGATCACTAGTCCTATCTGAACAGAGAATCCTTTCGAATGTCCGAATACATTAGAGATGTCCAAACGGTCTAACCTTTCGAACGCGTTGAGGCTCGGTGAATAAACGCGAAAGACCCGTTCTCTGGAAACGATACACACGTACTTAGATTCTAAAACGAAGTTTGGCGCACGTACATACATATATACAAGGTGTGCGAGTTGTACGCTACTACACAAGCTTTCTTGAGAAACACCTCTTTCCTTCCACTTTTCCCTCTCGCCTCTTCGTCTTCGATGGTCGACGAATCGGAAGGAATAAGAGTTGTCTTGTATGCTTAGGAGGCTTCTCCCCTAAAAACTTTGAATAGAAACGGACTGTTGCTGTGAAACGCGTCGATTCAATTCTTTCTTACGCGTTATAATTATCGTTATTGTTACTATTACTATTACCGTTACCCTTACCATTACTACTATTATCGTTATTGTCATTATCAGCGTTGTAACAGCGTTAGTAGTAGTGGTAGTAGTAGCACTAGTATTAGTAATAGCAGTAGCGGTACCATTTGCAATTTATCATCGTCGTCATCGTTGTCGTTGGTGAAGACTGTAAACTTTGTTTCATAAATTGAAGTTTGAACGAATGTGTTTAGAAAAATGAATCGTAATGAAGTATACGGAATAGAAAAGGGTAGTTTGAGATGGTAACGAGAACGGTAACGACGATGAGCGGTACGATGATGGTATTTATATTAATGATAGGGTTAATGATATTAATAGTAGCGATGATAATAGTACTGGTAATAGTAGTAGTACTAGTAGTAACGTTAATAATGTAGCAGCTATGAAAAACAGGCAGCACTTTAATACTTTAATATTAATTTTAACATTAACATTAGCGTTATTACTAGTATTGGTATCGATAATAATATAAAAATAGTCATAGTAATGGTAGTAGAAGTAGCAAGTGTAAGAATAAAAGTGGTTGTGTTAGTAGTAGCAGTCTTAGTAGTAAGAATACGATTATTAATATTATTATCTTGTTTTATTATTAATGACGGTGGTACTAGATAGCAGCGGTAGCAGCAGTAGCAATAATAGTAGTAGTAGTAGTAATAATAGTAATAATAACAATATTGGTGATAGTATTAATAATAACAACGTTATTCTTATTCTTTTTATCGTTATTATAATATTAGAAACAGCATCTTTAATAAAGATGGTAGTAGTAGTAAAAGTGGTAATAGCAATAGTATAAGTAGAAGTAGTAATAGCGGTAGTAGCAGCAGCAGTAATAGTAATAGTAATAGTATTAGAAATAGAAGTAGTAGTACTAGTAGTAGTGGTCATAGCAGCAATGGTAGTAACAGTAGTTAATATTAATATTAGTAATAGTAATGACTGTAACGATAGTCGTCGTAAAAAGGGACAATAGAGTAGGTTGCGGAAGAAGAGATAAAAAGGAACAAGGAGAAAATTTCCTTAACGATACTAGAATACGATTGTTTAAACTCGTTTTTAACATTACCTTGGACGCAATTCATTTTTTTGGCTAGATGAACGGCGAAACGTTGGACTAAACCTTTCATCCCCTTTGGGCCTTTCGCTACTTTGCCTTTCGAATTATTTTTCAAATAAACGAATTCTCTGTTTTTATTCTTGCTTTCTCGTCGAAGTCATCAAACAGAACAGAAACGATTTTCCCTCCTTTTATCCGTTTCTTTACCTGGTCCAATTTTCGCCGTCACTTTACTTGGTTTTTTTTCGTATATTCGTTCGAGTACCTTAAGCCTTACCGTTACTTTAATGGTTAAGTTTAATAGTGATGCGATAATACTTTAATAAGGCCTAATAAGGCTGCGTGGGTTTAGCGAACTGTCCCACGGTAATACGGAATTACGGAATTACGGAATTATCACGTGTTTTTTTTTCTTCAATTAGTCGCCTACCATTTTTCCTTTTCAATTAAACCGTACGGCGTTTCGCGTCGAGCTGATCGTTCGCGAAAAGCCGAGGACTTTGTCCATAAAACGAAAAGAAGAGTTTGTCGAACTCGCTCGAATTTTTCAAATAATCGATACATACGAATGAAAGATTGGGAGAGAAAACGCGTGAACGCGTGTATGCTAGCTTATACGTATATAAAAGAATCACCGTCTCGATTCTCGAGACATTTTTTAAGACCTTCGATTAATTATTGTCATTTTGTATTGTTCGTTATTCGCAACTTATATATTCCTCATGGAAATCGTCGCTTTCGCGCACTCGGAACGTCCGTTCTGCGCGCGCGTCTCGAATTATCCTCTTTCGTCGTTATCGTTTGAAAGAGTACCGCGAATGTATTTTGATTAGTTGTTTAACGCGTACTTGTCGACTAACACGTACGAACGTACGGTGTGTACGGTAAAAGGGTATACGCGAGAATGTGCTTAGTTTGCGTTCAAAGAAGTTACTTTCGAAACGTTCTTAAAATATACGTGGTAGCGACGGTGGGAAACACGCGTGATACTTGTATATTTTTTTTTCTTATTTTCTTTTTATAGATGGACGGTGGAATTAAAATGGTTATCTGAAAAATACATCGAAGAATTTTTATCGACGATAAGAATTTGAAAAGTGTATATATAAAAAAGCGGGAGAATATCCGTTGGACAGATCATCGACGAACCGCGTATTGTCTTTTGCGTATTTTAATTAATTATTGCCTATGTGTTTACGGATTTCGCGGATTCGTGGATCGCCTGCTGTGTCGCGAGTTTTTCGACGTTCGGTCGTTAAATGATTCCTGAATTAGCTCAAGTTGCACGAAACGCGGTGTTCCGATCCGAAAACTCGCTTTCATTTACGCACAAACGCCATTGATCATTTACTCCGTAAACGATAATAATCTTTCCCTTGGCTTTTTTGAACTCTTGAATACACCCCGTGTCCCACCCTGACCCACCCATACTTTGCCCCCTTTATTCCCACCCGCCCGTCCCTGCTGCGTTCAATGCACCCGCCCTTACGCGTATATTTATATTTATATATTTATATATTTATATTTGTATTTGTATTTGTATTTGTATTTGTATTTGCATTTGTATTTATATCCATATACTTATGCGTACGTACGGTATACATATACGTATGTATATTTTAATAGTACTCTTAGTTTCTTCTTCTTTAGCTCGCTAAATCATTAGTCGATACTTTCATACGTTTCGCATAAAAAACAAGGCAATCGGATTGAGTTATATCGTTTACGAGTTAACCTTACGACCATATTTAAAGTATTTCTACTCGGCTGAATCACCTCGTACGTCCGCTCATGCTCGCGCGTTTGTATACGCGTATGCATACGTATGTATATTTAAACGTACCATACATATACGTCGGTAATGTATACATAGTATGTATATATATATATTTCTATTTATATGTATATATATATATATATTTTTATATATATAGTCTCTTTTACTTTCATCAATTGTTACGTTCTACTTTCCTCTTTATCGTCGCGCGGCTAATAAGAAAAGGTTAAGCTCTTAGTAAGAATTTTGGTTAATTAATCTTAATTTACCGCGTTCGAACACGCGCGTGGAACGCGTCGCACAACTTGCGATTTTCATCCGTCGTTCTTCTCGATCGGTAACTAGCTTCACCCCTCTTAGAGTGCACCTACCTTCCGTATCGTCCCGTATTCGCGATTCGATGAAAAAACGGACGAAAATTGAGCTTCTGTTTGTGCTCTCGCTCGGGAACGTAATCGACTCGTCCGAAAGCAACGATCGATCAAACTGTTGTCTAATGATCGTAGTTACTTCGTCGATTGTCCCTATTGTCGGCTTGCGGTGGTGTCGCGTCCGGTCACGTCGTGTCGCGTCGTGTCGCGTCGTTTCGTTTCATCGTAATCGGATTGCCGGCGATCGAGAATCCGTTGTAACGTAGAAAATTGCTTTTGGACCTGATTCGAGAACACACGGATCGCTTTTCAAACGGACTCTGACCGTATATCTCCGTAATACCAGTAACGAACCCTAAAGGAAACCGGATCGTCTGGAACGTGCCGAAAATCGCGTAACTCGAGCCGTGGTGCGCGAAGGGTGATCGCGAAGGGTCGTTGGTTGAGGCGATTCGCGCTCGCTACGAAGCCGTTTCCGACACGCGTTTCTCCACGTTTGGAACGTGGGAGTCTGGGGACGTGTCGAGCCGCGTTCGATTTTCGCTGAACGTGGAGCAAAATGTACACAGGTATAATAACGCGACGGCGAATCGGTGGCCGATCGAGCGCACCGAATATCGAGCACCGAGGAACACTTAGGGACAACCGCACTCGTCCACCACCATCTTTGGTAGATCCCTTTTGATGATGTTGGAATCGGGCCCGTAATAGATGAGCGACATCGGCGAGAACTTGAGCGGAGCGCAACACGGTTGCATACCGGCCAGTCGATCCATCTTCCGGTATTCCTCGATCACGTGGGTGTAATAATTGAGGAACGTGTCCGGCGTTCTGTGGCCTGCGGCGCAATCTCCTCTGCAGTAGTTTGCGTAATACCTGCAAGTAAAGTGCGTTCGCGTTAATCGACTCGTTCGTGTACCGATCGACGCTCGAAACGAATCGAAACGGCAACTAGCTGTTGATTTAACTCGTAACACGACAACGGATTCAACTATTCGCGTATCGCGTTCTTTGTTCGACGGTAAGCCTTAGATGACTACGCGATAATTGCTTGCGAGTTAAGGGTTTAGGGCCGTTGCACTTGTAAGCGACACTCCGATTTCATGAGATACCTTACGAGTGACTGTACGCAGTCTACGGCCTACGGACCGTCGTCGCGTTCCATCGATGTTCTTTTTTATACTTTTTCTACCTCTCTCGTTTACATCGAAAGTCGATCTTACCCTTGAGGAGCTATTATCCAGTCGTCCCAACCGAGCTGAGAGAAGTTCACGTAGAATCTTTGTTTGCAACACTGGCCCTTGATCGCGCCGCTGCATTCGACCGCTCGTCTCCTGACTCGTTTCACGGCCGCTGGATCCGTGCGGACGACTAGAAACGGTCTGTCCGGGTCTTGAGTACCTGAAACATTGCCCGATATGATAAGATCATGATACGTAGCGAGAAACGACGAATCGGTGAACGGGATATTTACCTTTTGCGTCAAAGGACGATTCGATCACGTGCGGAGAGTGACCGTCGAATGTCGATACGTGGACTCGCGAACCGCATCCGGTGCAATCGACGAGCAACGTCAATTTGTCTTTGGTAGAGCCTTCGTTCGTTGCGTACCAACTGCTCGTCACCCCGGTCACGTCGAACTTTAACCAGCCCAATTGACCGACGTTCACTCCTAAGGACGTGACCATTTCCAGATGTTGGCCGAGCTCCTACGAAAGCGAGTACATATCGTAAATTCCCCCCTTCGTGTTTCTCTTTTTGCTCGACGGTATTGTTCGAAGCTTCCCGATCGGCTGAAACCCGACAACCGTAGCCGGTAATATTGGACAAATTATCGGTAAGGCGGCTTAAGATCGCGGTACGTTTTAATGCGATTAAATTTATATAAATCGGATAAAAGCGAGAAAATCCTTCCATTCCTTTCCTATGTTCGTGTACGATAACAACGGTGAAACACGGGGTGGAGGATTTACCTTTCCACGCAAGTGCGTCATGTTGCCACAGCGAACCCTGAACACCCACAGCGTCACGTTTCTTTGGTTCGTTTCGCCCTGACGGCGATGCTGGTAATGATGGGCGTGTTTAAATTCCACTCTCGCCCAAAGCGTTGCCCTCTTGATTTTCAAAGGTTCCAACGCGGGCTCGCCGCTGGACATCGGGAACTCCAGCAACGGTTGCCCGTTTAACGTTCTTCCTGCAAAGAGGATAAATTACAAAGATTCTCTACGTGTCGATCGTTTATACCGATACTTGATCCAATTGCCAAACAAACGCATAATCTTACAATAACTAATTAATCTTACAAGTAATCTCGTCGCGCGGCTTTACAAGTAGTACAAATATACAAACGGTGCGACCAAGTGGTTGGGAACGGAAAGGAAGGTTGACGCGTGTCGAAGGATACACGGTTGCGTTAACAGGGCTGTCGCGAGTTGCGTGGGGTACACATGTGGAGCTCTACAGTCAGGAATTTGCAAAATGTTCGTATTCGAAAATTTGTGAATCGATGTCGAATTGGAAATTCGGCGACGCTGGCGAAGAAGAGAGGGATAGTCGGGTGTAAAAGGGTGCTCGAGGAAATCCAGCGCGATAGAGGAAAGGCTGTTCGCGAGCGTAACAAGAGACGCGTCGCGGCTATCGAGCAGGGCGGCGTTGTGTGCGAGTAGGTTGACGCGCATGGATCTGCAAATATCTGCGATCGTGTGCGTACGTTGAGTGAAAGCAGGGCGGCTTCATCCCTTAACGGTTTGGTGAGTCACGAACCGGGAGTCATTGGAGGGGCGGGGATAAGCACGGGTTGTCTGCCGCCCGTCTGCCTTCCACCTTCTCTTCCCCGCAGCCCGTGTTCTCGCCGTCTCTTTCGTCGCTTTGCTCCTTTCGTTCCGTTCCGTTTCGTTCCGTTCCATTCCGTTCGTGTCCCTTTTCTTCTCTTTCCTCTGTCCCTCTCCTTTCTTTCCCTTGCTCGATCTCCCCTTTACGATCCGCTACCACCCTCGCTTACTCGTCTCTTTTCTACCCTTGCGCAACCAGTCTGCAAGCACTACCGACACAGACATCGACTCGATACGGCCACGGTCGAAGACTCTGTTACGAGAGCCAACGACATCCACACCCCCGCCGTAACTTCAGCCCTCTATGAAAGAACGCCACGAACTTAACCACCAAGAGATTCAACCTACCGGCCTGTTGGTTGCACGCGCTTAACCTCTTAAGTATGGACCAGCCGATACCTATATACACACGTACGCGTGTAAAGACAAATTCGCCCACGCGCGAACATGTCGCTTTTGTCCATACCCCTCATTTTTCTCGTTCTATCTGCCTCCCTTTCTTTCGTCTTTTATACCTACCAAAGATTTTCCGTATTCGCACCTATTCACTTTACCTTGTCATCTCGCTTCTCAAACAACCCCTGGTCCCTGTGCGTGTTTGCCTTTGCCTCTTTGTCCCCCCCGTCATTAATACAAAATCGCGTTGGCCGGAACAAATGGAACGGAAGTTTTTATCGCGTGATCAATATCGTCTGTCACGTATCGCGACGAACGAGGTTTTGGCTCGCGGATTAGGAGAGCTGCCACGAGACTCCGGGACGTCGTTTCTCAGTCTCCTTGTTTCAATAAGAGCGTCGCGCTGCTTCCATCCGAGATTTCAGCTTATATGAATTGCGACGACATAACGAGTCTAGTTGCTTCCTCGTTTTTTAGAGCTTTCCAATTAACACGTTCGTTATGATTTGCACCACCCTGCCGTGAAACTTGGCGCTCCCCGCATATGGCTCACCGCTATGCACTTTCCTACCGGCCGATCTACCCGCGAGTTTATATTTATTACTATAGTTTCTTAAAGATGTACCAATGCATTAGAGACATTTTACAGAATTGGATTGAACAGCAAACTCATGTACAAGTGTCACGAAAGAACGGATATTTTAAATATTCAGTAACTCTATAGAAAGTTCAATTACTCGAGACCACATGTTTCGTCAAATTCTCTGAATCTTGTAAATAATATATCAAGAATTGCACGAACATAATTATTGTGTCCAGATAATTTCAATGAAACTTGTTATTGTACCTGCTAGATAAATTCTAAATATCAGATTATAAAACTGCACGAAAATAAGTACATGATAACGTAAAAATTGCATCGTGTGTCCAGGTATGTTTCACACCCTGGTCGATAATAACCTAGCTACTAATGCAACCATTGTACATGAATAATAGAAGAAATGAAACGCCCTAACTTACTAGTTAAACACTATTGATTAATAACTTCATTAGGTTCATTGCTATAAAACTATAACACATCGAACTATTGATCAATAACTGAATTCAAATTTCGAGAGATAGCGAACAATTTTTGCTGGTCATTTTTTATTGGTTCCTCAGGAAACGAAAGAGCATTTTCCTTTATTGTCCCTTCAGATAATATCAGTTTGTAAACTGTAAAATTGTTAGGAAATATTCCGTCGTGGCGTCGTTTAGATATGCAGTTACGTGCTCTTTGACCCCGTATCGGTTCAAAGAACGATTTTCACGAAATTGGACGGCCATACTTAGCATACGTTGGATTAATCTGTTGCTCGTTCCACCGAGACGTCGGCCCATGCGGCACGTTATTTACTCGTGGACAATTCCCGGTGTTTCGACGTCGCGAAGTATCGTTCGGCGACGCAAAGAAATTTGTCGTACGAATAATGGTCGCTAGCTGGACAGCCGATGAATCTGGAGGGGCGTCGTTCGACTTTCGTTCGGCCTCGCTCGAGTTTCGAGTGAATCGTGTGTCGTACTTTTCGAGGTCGGTACATCGGGTACTTTTGCCCCTGCGCCGCAATGCGACACCACTCTGAATCTACATTCCCATTTTCTCGCGTCGCTATCGCATCTTTCCAACTTAATTTTACACTTCGACCGACTCATTTGCACGCGCAATTAACCGAAAATTCCCCATCGTTTTTTGTCCATCTACAATGTTATTCTAAACCTTTCGCGCGAGTCGGAACCCCGAAGAAAAACAGCTAGACCTTGGATCTTATAAATAATTCAGATTGCTCAAATATAGATTTTCATTTATTTATAATAAAATATTTGTCACACCCCGTTGATCTATTTTATAAAAATTAAGGAGTGTAAAATCTTTCTTAGTCACCGCAATTCGAATCTGTAATATATCCTAGCCATGCACTCGAGTGCCGTATCCTTTTAGGTGAAAAGCCAGTCGAAAGTTAAGTCTCGCATAAATTTCAGCAGGAGCCGAATAGAATTAAGAGTTGGACGTAATGTGACCTCTTTAGTTACGGTCCAAGCGAAATAACGATACACTTTATTTTAGTTTCGACTCGTAATTTCTCGGACGATATTCCGCGAACGTTTCTCGTTTCTGTTTCTATTTTTAATTGAGCATACTTTATTTATGTCTCGTTCGATTTTTAAAAATACGTTACGGTGAAGAAGTACAAGGGAATTAAAGGGTGAATTGTCGAGTTGGAGAAAAGGGATGCGAAGTCTCGCGAGATCGTGACCAGTCTCCCGAAGGATGATTGAGGATCACGGAGTATCGCTTTCCAGGATTTTCGTTCGCTTTTCGCTCCTGCCTCGGTTGACTCGCCCTTTACTCTCTCTATCTTTCTTTCGTAGCTGCACGACTGCTCGTAAACGAGGTTAGCGCGATCGCGGGAGAATGTGGCCGTAAATTTGGTGCGGGAGCGCGGCACCAAGGAAAAGAGGGGTCCCTTCGTCGCCAAGTCGTCCATTTAAGACGTCGCGCGGTATAGTAACGCTGAGGAAAACCGAATCGCTACGAGCAGAGGAAAAAGGAATAAATGTAGAAAAGATGGCGGAGATGGAAAGCATGAGAGGAAAAAGAAAAAAAGAGGGGACACGAAAAGAAGGCGGAAGCAAGAAAAAGAAACCGAGTAGAGAAAAGAGACAAAGATATTATTCTTGCAACGATGATTCACGATGGCCAAGTCTGCGAAAAGGCACCGATATTGCCAGTTCCGTCTGGCGATCGAACTGACCAGATCGTACGAACCAATTGCGAACCACGAGGTGTACAAGATCGAATCGTAACGATACAAGTGGAAATTTTGCTTACACGAATCTATTCTCGATAAAAAAGATCTGAGATGGATTCGTAAATTATTCGAGATAGAAACACAATATTCGTCGTGTCCGCACGATCGTTTTTGCTTCCATATCGAACAGAGAGGTTGAGGAAAAAATTGCTCGGTGTATGTAGATCGAAAGGAGAAATAAACCGAGTAGCTTAATCAACGTTATCGTGGACCAGTAGGGAAGGGATCAAGATAAGCGGACCTTTTCGCGAATTTGTATAGATATAGAACGAGAGAAATAAATCCACGGGAAATTGGTTTACTCGGATCAATTTGCCCCGGACGAAGCAATTAAAAACACTCGATGTTGCTATCGTCGGATTTGCTGGATCGATCCGCTCGTTGACCGCGATCGCTGACACAAAGAGGAGTTATTTAAAATCGAAAGCGTCGGTAAGGTTTATTCGTAATCGCGAACGCGATCGTTACCAAGCGTTATACGCAAAAGTATCGGACCAACTCGTCTTTGGCGCGAGCATAATTACGCGGATCTACACCGTACGCGATCATACTGACGTGTTACTCGGAACAGTAGAGCGTCCGCGCACGCTCCGGTGTTATAGGTACGTAGGATAGGTGTACGTGTATCGCCGCGTACCTTATAGAGCCGGGGCGAGTGACCGTAATACGGTCAGTCAAATAAGAGGGTCAGATATAACTCGCCGGTAACCCTGATCCAGATTTACCGCCACGTGGTCGCTCGCTACGTAGCCCGTGTATCGCGGGCTGCGATTCGAATCACGTGCAACGCTGTCTTGTCGGATCGGAGAAATCTCCCTGAAAGTCATTCACGAAATCTCCTTCGGCAAGAGGCTATCGTCGATAAGAGGGTACATCTCTTTTTTCCCCTCGGAGGATTTGACGAGCGCGGATGATCGAGGCGTCGCGACGGCTCCGTCAAGGCGAAAGGTATTCGAACGCGCCGCGACGCCACCGTCGAAAACGAGAAAACTGGGCGTTTCCGAGTCAAAGGGCCCAGCGAAACTCCTAATTATCGAGTAAACCGATCGGGTGAAAAATGATCCGTTCCCAAGGAGAAAATTCTGATTTTCTTTCGGTTCGCGGTAAAAAATTTGTCTAGTAAGCGGACCTGCGGTCGCGAAGATTAAACGGATCGGGTACACGGGGTTGGTGAACCGTAAAACTCGCACAGTTTGGATTACGGTGATTCGCGATCGAGCTTTCGCGAACGGATCGAATGTGAATGACAAAAAAAAATGTAACTCGAACGAAACAGGTAGGGAAGAAAAGTAGGAGCAAAAAGGGAAGAAGAAAGAGGGTGAGGATAGGGCGTAGATGCAGATGGGAGAGGAAGGCGAAGAAGTATATGTAGCGTAGAATTCTATCGTAAAGCGGAGCATGGCAGGACGAAGAAAGTCAAGAGAGAATAAGAGAGGGGGTGTAGCAGGAGATGTACGAAGAGCGGCGCCCCGCTGGAGCCACGTGCATCGATCTGACTAGAGGCGCCAGCCGTCCTATCCGTCGGCTCGTTCGTCCATGAGTTCGACCCTGTGTCCCACTCCAACGCATCTCGAACCGTTCTATCCCACTCTCCGAACATCCCGTCAGCCTCTCTGCTCATTGCTCCGATATTCCCACCCTATTCTCCCTCATCCCAATTTCCCGTCCCCCTCGTCCCTTGCCCCTTGCCTATCGCGCCATCGCGTCCCGTCACACCGTCTTCTCCTATTCCCTTGCTTCTTCTGTTTCTTCTTCTTCCTCCACCTCTTTAGTCTCCTCCCGATCCGTTCTTAGCATCGACCTTTTGTCGGATAGCGGGTCACGGAGAGAACAACGGAGTATTCTCCCCTTTATGTCTTCTATGCAATCGTCTTTGGGTGCTTTGGTCCACGAGTTTCCCCGTGCGGTTCCTCGTGTAACGGAACTGCTGCTAAATCTCTCTGCTCGCGAAATACGCGACTACGCTCGGACGTACGCGACATCGAATTTAACCACGCCTTCCAGTCGAATTAAATCTTCCTTCTCCACGATCTTAGTCCTAGATCGAAACTCTAGCTCTAATTTCTCTTTCCATCGAGAACGGCATTCGAAATTTTTAATTCCTTACAAGGGTAGTTCGACACCTTCGTGAATCTCGGTGCTATACTCTTATTTATCTAATACAATCAGTACAATGTATCAACGTTAATCTTAAATCCCAAGCTAACCTTAATCGAATCGTTCTCTTAATTACTAGTATAAATGCTCGTATAATCAACGTGTAGAAGTAGCCGTCGATTCGGTGGCATTAGGGTGTTAAGCTGATAAATGGTCGACAGCCATTAACGTTTGAAGCTTTCACCGGGTACGAAATGATACGTATATCACGTCGAAGGACGCGCGTTAAAAGTACGAAGAGAGGATAAGAAGGAGGAGAAGAAACGTGGAGGCTGTTGGTCGTTTGCGAAATTAGTCGAGGACACGCGTCGACGATCGATTCGACGAGATTGTTCGAGTGTCCACGGTGAAGGAGTTCGACCCTGTCCCGTTTCAAACTATCCGCAACTAGTCGTCGTCCTGGTTCGTCAGTCTCGATGTCGTGACCTTCCAAGACTTTGGAGTATCGTCTCGAGACTATTCGTCGTTCGCGCACGCGAATCCTCTCGATGGCGACATGGCATCCCTCCGGGGTGGAAACCCTTCGATCTTGTTCGCGTTCGATACGCGAGTTCTTACACGCCAAAAGTGGTTTACATAGTTCGTCCACTCAGAAATGTACAAGACTCGGAGAAACGGTCAGATCGAGAGGACCTGCGTTAATTACTCGTCTCGCCGTTAACGATAAATCCTGTCTACGGTATTCAAGGTCAAGGAAACGTCCCTGAACACGCTTCATCGTGGCCAAGCGTAATGGATTTGGAACGGATTACCGAGGGTGTCGCGTTTAACGCGCTTCGAATGCCCGCAATTACGTATCGACGTGTTACTTAATCGAAGGTTTACGCGCGCTTCGCTCGCGCGAAATAATGCATCGGTAAACAGAGGAATTGGACGGATCAGTTTCAACGAAACGTCGAAAGCACTAGCAAGTCTTGGCTACCTAAAAATCAAATTATCTTTACCACGAATAAAATTCGATTCGCCTTTCGTTTCTTTTCGAATAAGTCTTCGATAATTTCTGGACTAGCATACTAAACGAATGATTCTTTAAATAAACGTTTCGATTAGGACAAACGTGGCCTATAAAACGTTCGACGCAAGGACGAAGATCAAACGCGACGAGACGGTCGGTTGTCGCGACGTAATGTTCTTTTCTCTGGAAAGCTACAGCAGCGTGATAAGCGTTAAAAGGCATCTTACCGAATGAAAAATGTGCGTGCAGAAATATCGAAACGATCGAGTCTCGATACAGGGGTGACTTGCCTTATGTAATATCTTAAGACACCCTCAGTGTTTCGCCGTTCAACTCGAACGTTCGAAAAAACGCTTTGTACGTACGAAATGGCTGACATGCAGTATGCCTAATTCGTCGGTACAAGGATCGTTAGAAGGAAAAATTGCTGAAATGAAACGAACGACCAAATATACGTTCTCACGTATCAACTCGTTCGAAAGCAAATTAAACCCGATTACGTTTTAACACGAATCGTTTGCGCGCTTGCAAGCTTTCGTAGGTTCCGAGTAGTTCAAGTACCGATTTCGCGAGGAAAAATTAAACGATTCGTTGAAAATTTCGTAAAGAAGTTTTCCGGGAAGCCTACTCGCAAGGCTAAGTCAGGTGAGAAACGGAGGAAAAGCTTTCGATAGAGAAGGAAAAGAGAAGAAGAGAGGAGAGTAGGGTGGACGTACGGATACATCTAATTTGCCAGGGCAAATGATTGTTGGCAGAGCGCGTTGCGTGGGGCAGCCATCCATGCGGACGAGCAAGTTGGTCGTCCGTTTCCAGGCGCGACTGCTACTACGCCGTGCAATTCCCTGTCAGGAGTAATGGTTTCCTCTCGTATATGAAAAACTCGAAGCACAATAAACCGCCAAAATTATGGCTGCAGACTTACAGCATCGGTGATGCCGATAGAATGGACCGGGAGATATGGTAGCGAGTGGAAGGGTATGAAAGGGACGAACGGTTTGAAAAAGGAAGCCGGAAAACGAAGAAAACTGGCGGCAATGACAAAGCTGTTTTCTGACACTTGATTACCAGCCTCGAGTGCGACTAGGAAATGGACGGGAGAATGGCAAGGAACGCTGTTTTATCACCGATGCGATTTCAAATGGTCCTTTCTTTCGCTCGGTTTTCCTCGGTTCGTTATTACAATCACGATTTTGGCCTCGATCGGAATTTTGGCAAATTTCTGTGCACGTCAAATGTGGATTCGAACCCGTGCACGAGCTTTATTTCGACCGAGAGAAAAGAGTAGGAAAGGTTCAAACGCGTTCTATTCCTGCGGTTTAATCTCGCGCAATGCGACGTTTTCGTTGGAAACGAGTGCAACCGAAATGCGTCCAGTTAAATTATCGTTCGTTTAAGACTTTTCCGAGCGTAAAAATGCTTTCCACGATCGTTTCAACCAAACTTTGTCTATTGGGTAATTCAAGATTAGCTGAATTTTGACAAAGAATCTCCCCCGATTGGTCGTATCGACGGTGCTTTTTTTAATAACAGCGAGGGCAGTTAGAGTGCTTAGATTCGATCGCGACGCGTGCGAACAACGTGCTTCCTCGAAGCGTCACGTCCACGTCCGTCCGACCAACGGACTCGTATCCGTAGGCGATTAAAACTTCGTTGCGTCGTCGTATTAACGAAAAAGAGGGAAAAACATGGAACGAAATGGTAGTACTCCCTGCAACCGGGAGAATCGATATCGGAGAGACGATGGTAGTTCATAGTTTCTTTAGTTTCTTCAAAAAGAATGACGTGTTCGCCGACTATCTATAGTGAGGACGACATTAACGTCCAAGTATCACGCGTTCCGCGTTACGATGCGGTTTCTGGTACAACGCTATCAGAAAAGCCGACCAATACGAATCGGCGTGCGCGAAATATTCGCCGGTCCAGCGACGCGACGCAACCTCTCCGAGAGCGATATTTCTCCTGGAATGGTCTGCTTTCGCGCGCGCATCGATCCCCGCGGATTGGCTAACGAAAAGAAGGATACGCGAGATGACCAAAAATTGGAACGAACGCTAAGCGACGAAAAATCCGTCCAAGGCTCGAAATGTCGATCGATAAGAACGCGATCGCGAAGGCGAACGACGACGGCGAAGCCACGAGAATCGATGAAAGACCGAAAGAAACATGTGGAAGGAGACTAGAAGCGAAAACCGAATGACGGAATCTCGATAGCGTCACGTCGATTAAATCGTGGCGAACGAGTAGCGTGGCACGACCGTAAACGGTCGCCAACGTTGTTGCTCATTCTCCACCGCTGACTAGCTCTGTTACCCTCTTATCGTTAAACTCGGAGTTGCTGAACTACGGAACGAACTATAGACCGCTGTGGCGTGACACCCGTGTCCGCGAGCCACGTGGCTTCAGGCGTGTGGCCACGCATGCACGCGAACCAAGGTGTCATTCGTGACGTTACCCTACCTACACCTTACTCTTCCTCGTTCTCCTCTCTCTCTATCTCGTTCTCGCATATACATACGCACATGCAGACGCACACGAGCGCGCGCGCATAATTGCAAATTATCATTTCTTTTTTCGATGCAACAAAGTTTCCGTACGATACACCGCGAAATCGTTCCATTTAATCGGTATCGATCCACGACGTTACGTTACGATTACCGACGAGGCAGGGTAAAATTCGTCGAACATGAAGGATAGTTCCGTTAGGAGACGGAAGGATATCGTGTTCGAAGAAGAAACGGTGAAGAGGAGGCTTACCGGGTTCGGCGAAGGTGATGATCTCCGAGGTTCTCGCGTAGAAATCGTCGATCTCCTCCTGCGAGTCGTGGCCGTCGCGTTCCCCGTAGACCTGGTAAGAAGAGCCGAGCCTGGAATTGCCTTTCGGCGAGCCGTCCGGCCGCTGGTCGAGATTTCTGTAGGAATACTCGTCGCCGCCGTAGAGAAACTCCTGCGAGTAGACGGTGTCATGGTCGTCGGAGGATCCGTCGGACGGATAACGGGAAGAAGACTGCGCTTCGGCTCTGTAAAGCGTCTCGAGAGCCAAGTGCCTAGGCACCGTGGCCAACGTTCTGTTTACGTCCGGTCGCGTTCTCAGACCGAGTTTCGTGAGTATCTGATGCTTGATCGCCTCCAGTCTGAGATCGTCCGGGGTGGGCGCGGCGGCATCCTTGGAACCACCGCCCCGATGCGTCTCGTGAATATGCTGTTGCTGTTGCTGCTGGTGCGGACAACCGGGACATGTATGATGATGATGATGATTTTGTCGCGGTTGTACCGGCGACAGGGTTAAACAGCAGAGCGCCAATCCTATGAGAAACACGTTCGAAGGAACGATGGATCCTCTGTATCTGGAAAGGATACGAGGGGGGGAAGCCAGTCGAGAGGGTTGTACTCGACAGGATCGAGCCGCATCGATCGGATCATCGATCCGAGTCTCGATCCTGGCATCGATCCGTGCTTCGATCGGAGTCTCGATCGGGCTTTCGAAGGACGTAGCGACGATTCTACCGGCGGCGGCGGCGGTGGCGGTGGCGGCGGCGGCACGACGACACGCGCGACGCTCGTGCGTCTTCTTCCAGAAGAGCCTCTCGTTTTGACCCGCGTTCGAGCTAAGTCCAGCTCGGTACGGCACCTGGTGCATCTCGGCGGCGAGTCACCTCCTCCACCCCCACCACCACCTCCTCCTTCCTTTGCTCTCTTTTCCTCTTTCCCGATGCTCCTCTTCGACCGGTGTATCTTCCGTTTCTCTCGATCGGCCGATCCGATCAGGCTCGTTTCTAATTCTACCGATGGCCTCGTTCGACCGGAGAAACAGCCCGATCCCTGCGAGCTCGACGCTATTCCTACGATCGAAGAAAACGCGATGGTCGGCGTGTTTGACGGGGATCCTGGCCTCTGGCCGGCGACGGTGCTGGGACAAACGATTACGGCGACGGGAATCCGTTGACAGGCTAAAGATCGGACAGACGAGTAACGACGGCGATGACGACGACGACGACCACGACCACGACAGGGAAAAGGCATTCTCGCCTAAACCCCCCATTACCAACTACCCGGTGCCGCTGTATCAGGATCGATCTCACCCGCAAGATGGACCGCCGTAACCGGGTACACCCTATTCGCGTTCTCGGCCATTCGCGTTTTCGTTTTAACCGCTTGCACGTTCACGCGTACGGGACTCTCTTCCGTCCTCTTCTTCCTCTTCTTCTACCTCTTCGTTCTGTTCTCTATCTGCTACTTCTTCTTCGGGTCGCTCTTCTTCTGCTTCACCTTCTTCTTCCGCTCTTCCGCTTCTTTCGAGCCTCGCTTCCGTCTTTCTTTCCGCTCGTTTTACGCTCGATCCAAACTATCCCCCTTCGTTCGCAGCGCGTTTGACAAACTATCGATCTCCTTCAGTTCGATTTCTCCGGTAAGATTGCGATCGGTGAAGTTACTCGGTTCGTATAGATCGTCGACTCCGATCGGTCTCGAAACAAACAACTAGGGTCTCCTCGACTTTCTTGGACACTTTCTACGCGTACCTAATATTTCACTACGACTAAGATCCTCGGAGTGATGCACCATTTAAAAGCCTGGCACGGCTACACGAGCGACAAGGGGCATTCGAGCCGAAGCGATCCGTCCCTCGACGTAGGATGGATCTTCCAGTTCGGCGTGAAAACGGTGTGTTTGCAAAGGGTCGGCTTACCGCTTACCAACACCGTTCGACCGTTTAGCAATTTAGCGTAACCGTGATCCCCGTCACGAGTCGTCTACGTGCACCAGCCATTGCGGAACTATCGATCTACTCGCGTGCATCCTTTTCGATCTATCAGTCGCGACACGGTTCGTTAAAGGACGTATCTCGCGAAACGGGCAAATTCTCCGCGTAAATATCCGCGTGTCGCGCGTCCTCGCCGTTCTCGTCTTTTCCTCTTTTCTCTCGTTCGGCTCGTCGATATCATCCGCGACGACGACGAAACGCCAAAGGATCCCTATTACGACCGAAGCACGCTTGTCGGAGGCGCGCCGGACACTGAGGGGCATCCACCACCACTACCAATACCGATACCACCACCGCCGTACCATCACCGCCAGCAGCAGCAGCAGCAGCAGCAGCAGCACCAGCAGCACCAGCACCAGCACCACCAGCACCACCAGCACCACCAACAGCGGCAGTAGTACAACCACCACCACTATCGCCACCGTAACCACCGCCGTCACTCGCTACCATCGCCGCCAACACCACCACCGACCGACGAAACGCTATCCACCCACCCACCACGATATAGATACCGCAACAACCGGCTAAACTCCCCGATAACTTTATACAAGCGCCGGGCCCCTGTACGTCTCGGTTCCAACTTGCTCCGTGGCTTTTCTTCTCCTCCTCGATACGCCTCTACTCGCAACACGCGTGGCCGCGTTCGGCTCCTCTTTCTTGCCTCGTTCCCTTTCAGGACAAACTAATCGCGACCGAGGAGTGATCGAACCCTTCGGCCACGTGTTTCCACTACACGGGGATCTCATGCTACACGGGTTACTTTTTAACCCTCTACGAACCTCTTATAACTTCGTCTCCAAAGAAAATGATACGCAGGGTTACCTTATTTCAACAAACTTTGTCCGTGTCTGGAACGGTACTCGGGTCGAGGGGGTTAATTATTTTTTTTAGCTCGTTCGAGAAGTTTCGAAACATGTAGCGAACAGACGCAAGGGAGAAGAGCGTGGAAAACGGAGGGCGGACGAGCAAGAACTTGGAGCAGTTACCACGTGGTTCACGCGTGGTATCGCGTGCATCACGTGGTACACGGGTATATCCGTTCGCTTCGATTTCCTGCTGCCGTAACAACGTTCGTGACTCGGATTCGGGATTAGAATCTCGACAAGTAGGAATGTGGAGCTTAGAAGTTTGGCCGACGGTTCGAACGAAAACGAATTCCTGTTTTCTTTTCTTCTCGTCGATCTCGGGAAATAATCGTAATAATCGTCGCGTCGATAGCGCCTATAACTTTTGCGGTTCGCGGTGGACGGTGTAGAAAAGCAGCGGAAGAGATGAAAAGAAAGATAGAAAGAGAAGCGAGGTAGCTGTAAGCATATTGATCAGTAGACGGTAGTTGGCCTCATGCCACGTGGTGATGCTGCGAGAGGCGCCGGTCTTTTCTCCTATTACGAGCCAAGGTTTCTATCTCCTTTCCTTACTTTCTTCTAGAATCTTTCGTTTCCTTGTCGTAATCTTTCCTAAAATCTTTCCTCGGCTTCTTTCTCTTCTCTGCGTCTCGCGAGCGTGCACGCACACACGTACTCGCGCTCCACCCCTCTACGTTTCTTGCTTATCTGCTCGCTTTTCTCTGCTCCTTCGTACGCATCGACGAGGTTGGTCAAACGCTCGTAATCGCACGAAGGAAGCTCCTGACGCGCGTCCGGACCGAAATCTATTCTTCGGATCCGTCGATTCGAGACAGTCGATCCGAGATCACTTAAACTAAGACGTCTTAACGAGCTAACCCGGGTGTAAAAGGTTGCTGCTCCGTCTTCCTTGTCCTTTTCTGCTTCGTTCCCTGCATGGTACCGACATCGGTAACCTTGAATAAAGGAGGGATCGAAAAGAGAGAAACGAAAAAAGAGAAGCAATGTTCGCGTTATACGACCGAGACCAGATAGAAAGGGGGAACCGCCTTCTTGGGTGGTTACAGGTTCCGCGATCGAGCTCTGCCGCCTCGCGACGCGACGCCGCCGTGCCCCTGGATCGCTTCTTTTACGTCTCATTTATTCTTTTGCCAACGTCGGCACCGTCGTTGGGAACGTTGTTCCCTCGCCCGACTTACCATCGCGTCCACAAAAATCGTCGCAAAGAACGACGCCGCGGAAATTTCAAAGGTAACCGTGCTCCGAAAACGTGGAGCGCGCAGGCTAACCGCGTTTCTATTCTATCGACCGTCGCAAACGTTTGCGCCTCTAATTGCGTACGTACGAGCGACCATCGTTTCCGTTATTATCGCTTGCGCAAAACGGAACAACTTGCCGAGGGGTGCAGCGGATCGATGCAACCGTATCTCGGAAGGTGAAAATCCGGCAACGTGGTTGCGTATCTAGGCAGCCTGCTTTATCCACGACGGAGAAACCCCGGGGTTTCTGCCTTATCGAACGTCGAGGCGATTCGGAGGATCCTGACGCAAGGATCACGAGGGCAATAGCGGTCGATGGTCAAAACCGAGGCTGAAATTGGCACGAATTTCGTCGCTGGATCGCACGATTTCTCGATCGACCGATAACCGCTTTTGTTGATCCAGACGTTCGGACGTGGGCTCACGATTCGAAGGCGACGTTGTTTATCGTTGCGCACGAATCGAGAAAGATCACGGCCACAACGGTGACACGCAGCTTCTGGCATATAGACGAAATAAGAATGCTCGAGGGGGGATGGGAGATGCGTGGAAAGGCGAGACGAGACGAAGTTCGACGCGATCGAGACAAGTCGCGCGAGCTGGTTCGTGACGCGCGTCTGGGAGCATGCGAATTAGATTGATCTATCATTGTCTTGTCTGGCCGTCGTCTCGACCGTTGATCGCAACCGAGGCAAATATTATCTTCCTAGAACTGTCACGATGTTGCCGATCGTCTCCCACCGATCGTCTCCCCCGTCGAAAAGCAGACGGACGCAGAAAATCCACGTATCGTGCGAAGAGAATCCGTCGAACGGATGAATCGCGTTCGAGGGGCGCTTTCGTCGAAACGAGGGAAAATAGGGAGAGGTCTCGGAGGGTACGGACAGAAAAAGATGGAATAAAGTTCGGGACAGTTTGATCGAACGCGGATGTGCGTGCAGTCGTCGGCGTCGGCGGCGTCGTCGGCGGTCGACGATCACGAATCGGGGGAAAATTATAGGTACTCCTCTTTCGTAGGTCGTCGGTTCGATGCTATCCGTCTTCTGCTTCCGGGAATTTGGCGGCATAAATAGGCAAGTTGGTGAGCGGTCTGCGTCGAGCCGGACGGGGCTGGTTACGACTCGGGCTAGGGTACGAGAAAACGAGAAATAACGAGGAATATTCGGCACTCGCACGATTTATGCACCCCTCCGCGACGAAAAAACGGGATTCCGAGCTGCACGAAAGCCTTTCGTATCCTCCTGCCGTTTTTTACCGTGCACGCGCTGCATGATTGATCGATATCGGTCCGTCACGCGTCGACCGTCGACGTTTCCTTCTTGTCTGATTAAACTTTGATCCACCGTGGTTCCCTCGAATCTCCACGGCGCATTAAAACGGTTGCAACAATCTTGCCGAAGAATTACAATTGCTAAAGGAACACGATTTCGCGAAACGGCATAGCGACATTTTCATTCCTTTTTTACTTATTTATTATGCGGATTTTGTCCCTATGTTTGAACGTAAAAACTTTGTCAAGTGGTGCACAGTTCTGCAGTTTTATTAGATATTTAGTTACACATATGTAACTAGAATCTCAATACGAAGTGCATAAGAAAGTCACTGAATTATTCGTACAAATACTTTCAATACAAAATTTTGCAATTTAGTGCAACCTCACTGATTATTGCACGCGTCTTTTTCAAGCTTGAACAACCGCGATGATAATTTTATATTATAATATTGTCTGGAACATCCTCCATTTTCAACCACTTACAGAGAATGAAAAATGTCGATTAAACTGCCACAGTTTAGTTAAGATCATAATGAACTTGTCTACTTCCTCTTTGTTCAGTTGTTACTTAGATATTTGTTGTATTCCGTAATCATTGCATTTATTTTTTCTCTTCTATCAGTTATTATTTGCATACTGTATTGACGTAACTGCTTAAAAAACGCGATAAAATGGCAAATGCTATCGATAGTAAAGATATCGAAGATGAGGGGAATAAGCAAAGCAGCTTGCGGCTGCACGTCGGAGGGCGTCGTGTCCGCGGTATCGAAAACGGTCGACGAGGCAGTAATACGCGTAGAATCGAGGTTCCAATCGTGTCCGCGGAATAGAAGGTAAAAAAGTAAGAAAAAAAGAAAAAGGAGGGCCGTAGAATAACGGCATAGAGTATAGAGGAATAGCGGAACGATCCCGGGCGAGCATTCGGGTTTCGGTCGTTTGGGTGGCTGCCTGCCCGTGTTACCCGATGCCCCCTTCACCTTCACTGCACATATAAGGGCTGCGAGTCCCACGCACGAACCAGCGAAAAAACTGCATACGCATACGATAACGGGGGTGCGTGCCTGAGGGCTATCCTTATGGGGCTTGGGGAGGCCATACAACACTTTAGTAACCCCGTAATACCTCCCCTTTCAGGCAGCCAGGTAGCCTCCGAGTATAAAGTAGCCAGCCACTGCGCCTCCTCTCTCTTGGCCCGTGTATACCGAGATTAAAAGGCTGCTGAGGGACTCGCGTCGAAAGGGATGCCATGCCGGTATCTCGCACGGATATGTGACTATTTATCGAGTGCTACTCGGAGGACGCGTCCCTCTATTGTTCCATCGAAACGACGTTAGAATTTTCAGACGATCTCGATCGTAGTCGAGTGTCACTCGGCTTTCTCCATCGAGGACCGTAAGGATTGCGCTTACCCCGCTTCGCCCCGCTTCGCCTCGCCTCGCCCCGCTACGCCTCGCCTCGTCTCGCCGAGCCTTGCCTCGACCCGACTCGCTTCGACTCGTTTTACCTTCGCTTCGCCTCGTCTCGAGACTCGAATCGAGTCGACTCAACTCGTTCCGGTGCCGTCGAATGCGCGCTTCGTCGCTTTCGTACAAGCTCGCGAAACGCCAGCAAATCGAGAACGCGAACGAACGCTACTCCACTTTCTATCGATCTTTTCCAGCGAGATGGATCGCGAGTACCAGGACTCCGTTCTTCGACACACTCGAGCGAGGAGGTTCGATCGATTGACCGTCGAATCGATCGTCCGAGGTGTCGCGCGAAACAGAAATTTCGCGGTTTCCGAGGAGCGTGCACGAACGTTCCGGAGCTAAACGCAGAGCGCTAGAAATACACCGTGGCGTAAGTTAATTCAAGTGCATCGGCTTCGCTGTCGCTACGTAGACGTCGCTCTTCCACTTCATCGCGATCCGCTAAGATTCTAGAAAATCTCCGAGAAAATAGTTGGGAATCGGAAGGGAAACGGTTAAGCAACTTTTTCGGTATTTCGTTCGCATATAGTTGAGAAACAAGTGGCGCATCCCCTTTTATCGTTGGGACGCATCCCTCCGTCACGTCGCGCGATGCTGCGCTCCTTCGGTGCTTCAACCCTTAGCGAAAAGTCGCAAGGTTGACGTACCCTGACGCTGAAGAGAAGGCCCCACTTCATCCGAGACTCTAGAACAACGAACGAACCCCAAGCTTCTCCTGGCAGAACCTCGAGTATCCTTCTCCGAATACCGCGTATCGCGTTCCTTCGGAGTTTGCTTCGACTTTAAACTTTAAAGGTACCTTGTTCAATCCTCGAAAATTCCAACTCGATCGACTTTGGAATCACCTCTTCATCCTCTACTTTTCTCGTTTTCTATTATCTTTTATCTTTTCGATTCTTTCGCACCATCGCCTTTCAAACCGCTCTCGTAAAATGCAAATTCGCTTAATAGCTATGCTCGGTTTCGTCATTAAACGAATCGTAAAACGTAACTAGGCAACTGCTATTGGCACTCGTCGTGCCGTAATGATAATCGCCGAACCACTTCAAACGTTATCGTTTCGAGTCAAAAATAGATAGGGAATGCTCGCGAAATCGTGCGTTGATTATCGAGAAGGGTTAACCGCTTTCGTGGCCGAACGAAAATGAATCTTGCCGCGTAACGACGCTTCCTCGAAATTAACGATCTAAACGCGAACGCTACCCTCAAAGACAATCGCCGCTTGTTCCGAGCGCGAAATTATTAACACACGGTCTCGTCGTGTCCGGTACACTCGAGTGCAACGTAGGCTTCTTCAAACTTGACAATTTTTTAATTTACGAATTTATACATTTTCGAGTTTACGAATCCCCCATCTACAAATTACATTCAAAGATTCATTCCTAAATTTCTAAGTTTCCAATTCTTAGATCGTAGAATTCCTAGATACTGACATCTGTAGATTCCCAAATATCTAACGTGTTGAAATTTTTAATTTGATTGAATTTTCGAGCCGTGAAAGATCAGTAAAAATGAGGGAGCCTCGTCCCCCTTGATTGCCATATTTCCCCTAGGGAAGCCAGATTTGTTCACGACTGTACATGCTGTCTACTCGGATTGATGGCCAGGCAACTGGCATCAAAGCCTCTTTGCCATCGTCCGAATGCTTCGACTCCGATTAGCATGATCGCGTCGCGAAAGCAATCGTCGCTGCCGTCGCCACCTCGTCGATTATATCATCTTTTCGTCCGATCGAATTCTTTCTCGGTCAAAGCCAAAGCGTCATGCGATCTATAGATCGAATTTGTTGGTGGCGAGGTTGATCGAGGCTGGAATAGATACGCAATCGGTCGAAACGTTTAGATGGAATAGGTTTAAGTAGGTATTGGTTCGTCGACGACGTTGCCGTCGCGTCGACGGGTATTTTCTTGTTTCCGTTTCGGCGAAAGGGGAGCAGTAACCCGACCGTCGGCAAGGACGAGTGCTCGAAGCGGCGGCGGCGGCAGCGAAGAAAAACAATAAAACGAGAATTGGCACGTCTGGCGAAACAGTTGACTGCCGTAAAGTCAACTGGTTGACTTGTCCACTTGTGCATCCAAGATCGCGTTACGAGTAACATCTCGACGTGCATATCTCGCTTTGTTCTCGACGGGGCCAATGCAGTGCCGAACTGCGATTCTTCGATCTTGACGTTTCACGACAGAAATAAAATGACAATAAAATAAATCGGGAAAAGCCAGGATGTTTGCGCGTTCTTCGCGCTCGTTTTTCGGTAAACACGACCGATAACGTGGCCCGACGATTCGCGCAGCCCACGAAACAAAGCGGCCGCGATACGCTTTCGTCAAATACGTTGCGCACGAATGGATAAACCGGCGAAAGATAGAAGCGTGTAGGACGTCGAAAACTGTCAATATTTGGAGATACCCGACGAATCTGCGCCACCGTCTCGATGCAATGTCTCGACGGAAAATTACGATCGTTGTATTTCTCAACACCCATATTGTTTGTTACGTTTCGCGCCAATAACTCGTACGCGAGCGAAGAAAGCTCCTTCTATATTGGGTCAGCGAGCGTGGTAATAATAAAAAGGAGATAAAAAAGGCACACGAGCGCGGTTACTTTCTCAAGAGAGATCTCGTTCTCTTTGACCGCGGATCGTTAGAATTTGTCGCTAATTTATCGATTAGTTTTCTTCGAACGATACATTCTCGAACAAGTTCCGTCGAATTTCGTACTCGATCATATTCGAGGTTGAGGAAAAATTGGCTGCCGATAAAATGACGACGCGTCTCGTTAAGCGAAAGGTAAACGACGATCGTCGAACCATCGATACGTAAATTGCGTTGCAATTTCCCTCGGTTGTTATCAACTTTTACGAACAATTTACTTACATACCTACATAGTTACGTCGGCGTTTATTTTCTGTGGCAGCACGCGCGCGCTGAAGGCCATTCCCTGCTGGCCGTTCGCGCGAAACTTGTCTCGATCAGCTTTGGAATCGTCGCGACAAAATTTATCGCAATCGATTTCTCTCGATTATTCTACCGATGCATGTAGGCCTCACGATCGAAAATACGTGAGTTGCGTCCTTGTCTGGATGATTCGTCTCGGGCCATTAACAAGCAAAAAGGGAAGCGGTAATCGATTCCTGTGCTTCGTTCGATAACGTACCGTTAAAATCAGAAGAACTTACCGATCTGTGCAGCACGACAAACCGAAACCGCAAATCGGCAGATACTCATCACGATATGTTCGAAATGTACTACCACACGCGTCATCGAATGGTTGCGAACATATAATCATCCTCGCGATTTCAACTGTGAAGATCGCGGCACCTTTGCAATAACTGGCAAACGTTTCGAGGAAACGTTAAAAGTTTAAAACGAATAGTAATCGGTCGCGCTCAAGCTCTCTTAACTTTGACCTGAGATAAAGGTCAAAAACAGCGACACAAAAAACCGATTGTCTGTTGCGAAAATTTGTTGAGTATGAATCATGTACGAACCGTTTTCGTCATATTCGCGCATCTGCTGTCCTTTTCGCGAACGCGAAAACGAATCGTCTTCACCCGTGCTTGCGAAATTCTGCAAAGTTCAACTTACCGAAAATGAGTCGCGAAACAATAATCGTCTCGTGGGCCGAAAGTTTATCGCTGTGAATGGCCAACATGTCTCTTACCGTGATTAATCGTGAGCAACAGAGAAGAAAGGAGACATTCGATTAAACGTTAATCCAGACCGATTAAAATATCCGTGCGCTAATAAACGAAAACATAAACGACAATTCTACGAAGGAATAAATCGACACACCATTCATCGAAAAAACCATTTATTTCAGCGAATAAATATCCTATGAATACTCTCTACCTAGGAAGTACACGTTTGTGTATGCGCGCCCGTACGTGTGTACGTGTATTTGTGTGTGTGTGTGTGTGGATGGGTGTGTGGATGCATGCATGTACGGTGTGTAGTGTATGCGCACGTGCGCGCCACTCGCGCGCTAGCGTATACGTGTACGTATATGTACGTATAAGTATGCAATATTCGCCGCCCTTGTCTGGATACTGGAAGTACACAATTTCGTTATTTTTTTTTTTGTTTTTTAATTATAGGTACGTTGAAAAAACAAACGGAGAAAGGAAGAAGGAAAGGATACAAATTTTCACGAGATTTTCAAACGAATCTAGGTTCGAAGGGAACACGACGAAAACATCGCGTTTACGGTTTTCCGTTACCGATGCATTCGAAGCGGTGTCTAAACTTTATCGTGAAATTTTGCGAGGAAAAGGAATAAAAGTTGTCGGAAAGACATTTGCGTCTCCATAAAGATTACGATAGATTCTCAACACGTACGAAGAGAGAGAGAGAGAGAGAGAACAAGAGAGACTCGGAAAGCTTATAAACAATGGTATGCTCATCCGATCGGCGTACGTTACACAGAGCCAAGCAGCTAGATATCACAACGACACTACCATAATTTACCGAATCGCGAAAGACGCGGCTGAAGAACATCGTCTCAACTTTATTCTTTCTAAAGAGTACTTTTCGATCGCGTGAGAAATCGAAATGTTAGCCACGATACGCGTGAACGTATCGGATCGACGGTGGATGTACGGTACGCGTCACACCGCACTTCCGGGGGTAACGCGATCGTATTTCGACCGTGCACGATGCTACGTAATCGCCATACACCGATTCGCGCCAACGAATACACTTAAAGATACGCGTTTATTCGTACAAGTGAAATCCTCGCGATTCTCTCGGGGAAGATTCGCGAAGATCGGTTGGAAAGCTTGGACGCTTGGTATTTACACGGAGCCTCGTCCTACGCGTGCGATCGCACGAATCCTTAAAAGACAAACAGAGACGATGTACTCGCGTGAGGAGTACTATCGTCGAGAATGGAAAAAACGGAAATGGAGCGCAAAGACGGAGAAACTGGGATCGAAGGAGAGTGTCGAAGAAAAGAAAAAAAATAACGATTCACTGTACACCGAGATCTCGTAGCCAACGCGTTTCCACCGATCAGCAACGACTACCAAAATCGTTTCGTATACTCGCGTCAGATGCGCGAGGGAACATCGCGATAAAACGTTTGCTTCGGTTTCGCGCGACTCGTAAAAATTCTAACTCGGTAAAAGATCGATTGTCGAAAACGGTATCCGAGAAACTCGATGCGATAGGTTCCCATATAAAAAATAGGTTGTTTCGCGGTCGTTCTCATAGATCAGGTGCAAACGCATCGACGTCTTAATAATAATACCGTGACTCTAGGAACTATCCGCCTTATCATGGACCTATAGACTTTCAAAATGTCTTGCTAATATTACTAGGCGGAAGAATGGACGTTTATCTTCGTTCCAGACTTCCGATAATTGTCCTTTTCGCGTCGTTACCGTGTTCTTCGTGTCGGTGATTGCAAGTTCGCAGCACCGAGACACTCGAGACACCCGAAACACCCGAAACAAGGCACTGTTTAGTCCATCGAACGAGAAACCGTCGAGGATCGCGCAACGACGACGGAGACCGAACACCGATCGAATTCGAACAGCGTTTCTCCTCGCAGGATAATAGATGCGCGAAAAAATAATAAGGAAAACAACGATAGAAAGCACGACAGGATCGTCGAAGATAGGTCCTTCCTCGGCGTCTTCTTCGGCGTCTTCCTCGGCGTCTTCCTCGGCGTCGTTGCTGTTCTCGAACCGAAAGGTGGACTATGAACATCCGCATCTCTCGACGACCATGCCTGGTAACCGCGAGAACACGATTTGATACTCGTTGTCGAAGTACAGCATCGTGATCTCGGACAGTTTCCTCGGGGCGCAACACGGACCAGAGTTGTTGGGTGGCTCCGCCAGGCTGACGATGTGGGTGTTTGGATACGCTGGCAGAAAGGCCATCGGACAATCGCCCGAACAATAATTGGCGTCGTACCTGGTGTACAAAATCGCAACGCGTTTACCTTCAACGTAAAAGTGACGCGGACAAAAATTTGCACAAGATCAACCCTGGTTGCTAACAATGCTGCGATGGACTAAAGTAAAACAATTGGTCTGTGCAAATTCTTAGATCTGAGATCGCGCATTTTTATATCGAGAAGAAACAAAGATATCAGGATAGAAACACGTGTAAGAGAAAAACGAAAGAGCGGTGCTTACTTCTTGGGTGCGATGATCCAATCCCAGCCAAACTTCTCAAAGTCCACGGTGAGCTTGTAGCGACAGCACCTGGTCTCTTGGCTGGCTTCGTCGCAATTGAGTCCTACGTTCCTCTTGATCCTGGCGCCCCTTCTCGAGTCGAGTTCTTGTGTCTGTACTTCTAGGTACGGCGCGTACTCGGCCGCAGGGTTAGTCTCGACCAGTTTCGAGTTTCTACGATGATTGCCACCGGGTCCGGATATCTTGAGCGCCACCCCCAGATTGTCTCTCGGGTGTTTGAACCATTCGGCCACCATTCTCCTCAGCTCGATCGTTACCCAGTTTCCTTTGCGACCGACCGGTCGAGGATGTTTGGTGGTCAACGGTGGTCCCAGCGACGGTCCTCCGGTTTCGGTACCGCCACGAACGATCCTCTGCAACGTGATCGTCACGGGACCCTCGTCCTCGCGGCTGTCCGCGCTCTCCGCGTCTTCCACCGGTTCGTCCGCGTCCTCGGAGCCCTCCTGGTTCTCCGTGCCCCATATCCACAGAGACAACTCCGCCCTGGTCACGCGATGCTGCACCACTTTGTCGGAGAATTTAAAGTAAAGCACGTCCAGGCTGCCCTTCGAGTGCCTTAGCCTCTGATCTGGAAACGAGACGCGATTCGTTGAAAAATGATCGTGCGAGAAGAAACGATGACGAATGAAACACGGAACAGGGAGATCGATACCGAACAAGGTTTCGCCGTGATTCTCCGCGATTGTCAATAAATCAAGAACAACCGGAGAAGTAACCGCGAGTTTCTTGCCGCTGACCGACAAGTACGAAGACCTTTGCGAGCGAAGCTCGCGCGCACGTGCGTCCACCATTTGCCCCGGGAACACCGACGCCGCGGTGTTCCGCGAAAGACGTTAGTCGTCGGCGATCCAACGGAAACCGAGATACGCGGAAAAGAGAAAAAAAAAGGTGGGACGAGTTTATGCGCTCGTAGCGGGGAACGTTAGCCGCGACTCTATTCGGGTCATCGCTCGTCGAGACCGCTTCCATGAAGGGTAAAGTAACCTTAAATCGTACCGTTACGCCGGACTACGTTTTTCTCTGGACGATCAATCGGTGACCTTCTCCATCGCGCCGATACGTTGTCCCATCTTCTAACCCGGACTCGTCCTGGTATTCGTTAGCTTCCCCTTTTTCGGACACCGAACGTTACGCGGTAGTTTTTCCCGCGGCTCCGAAAATGGAAATTCTCGACCAATCGCAGATCACCGCCACGGAACCCTCAACGACGCGAAACGCGCGAGCAAAGATGACATCGTCGGTGCACCGTAACGGCAGCTAATTGCCGTGCGCGATGTTACGGGGAAGGCTCGTTTAATTATTACGGCCGACGCGGCGGGAGATCGTTCGTTCGAGTAGCAGCGTCGTTATCGTTATCGGTATCATTATCGCTGTCACTGTCATGCACCGCGTCGCGCGTACGTCTAATTTCCGGCGACATCCCGAGATAATTGCTTATCGGTAATTCCCCTTCCTCTGGCGGTCGCCTCTATTTTCGATCCGCATTTTCTATTCTCTTCGCGTCCCATCGGATTTCCACGTTTCACGCTCTGTCACGGAGTCGAGCAATTACCGTTGCCGGTAATCCGTCCACCCAGCCAAGCCCCTCTTTAAATCGATTTATCGCCGGTAATTGCGCTCCGTTCGACGGAATATCGCGTCCCGTTTGCCTTTCTCTCTGCCACGCAACCACCACCTCCTGACATCCGCGTCTTTCTCCGAGGACTTCGACGAGCTAACTCGATCTTAACGCTAATTTACCATATCTTCCCGCGATTCTCTCAAACAGGCTATTTTATGGGAATCGATTTTCTTCTCGATTCGCTGCAATTCTTCACCGTCGAAATAGTGGATCTGTTTCCGTCGGATCGGTTTACGTGGTGTTAATCGGTAAATTGTTAGGATGATCAGAGGGAGAGCGAGGAGAGAAAACGGCGTATTTTACTCTCGTTTTCACCGACGACCCACGGGAGAGTTGATCTTCTTTGTCGTTTACGGACGATGAGTCAGGCCGCGCGTCGAAAAGCAGTGGATGGAAAGAGTGGCCAGACAGAAGGATGGCAATTTTATTTTCGTCCAGACCCGACTACCGGCCGTCTGGCGCAAACGAGATTAAAACTACGTTTAACGCCGTGCCCAGGGAATCACCGTGTCATTCCCGGCAAAAAGAGAGGCAAAAATGGTGGAATTCGGAGGGAACCGTTAACGAGTCGCCGGTCGGGACAACGATACCCTTGTCCGGATTCGAGAGACTTTGATCAGCTCGAGAAACGTAGCGACGTAACGCGCGCGCGAATTTTACCGCTCCGATCTCTAACGGACGCGAATAAACGCGTAGAGCGAGCCACGACGGAGGAAGAAAGAGGCGAAAGGATGCGAGAAAGAAAAAAGAGAAAGAAAATACGCGGTGGTACGAAACAGAGAGAGGGAGAGAGAGAGACGAAGAGAGAGACACGGAGACGGGGAAAGAGGAGGAGAGACAACAAAGCTAAAGCACCAAGTACACACCGTGCTTCGAAGCTTGAGATAAATATAGTTTTAGCGAACGGAGGTCACTCGCATTGCTCGACTATACTACCAAAACGTTTTCTTACGCCTTAGAACGACGCTTTCGTTCCAGGGGTACCTGGTGCGCGCACGTACACGTGTTCGAGCGACAGAATTCGACGAGAAAAAGAAAACGATTCGAAACGGTCGAGAGAGATCGGCAGAAGCAAAGCACCGATGGCAAATCTGTCGACTCGACAGGAATTTGCTCGCGAGAGCACGCCCGACGAATGTCGAAGGGCCGATCGACGCGAAAAGACTTTTGTTCGCGCGCAGAGGAGCGGAGAATTCGGTGTCGCGATACAGACACGAACGCCGAGAAATACGAGAAAGGGAAAGCGAATACGAGACATGTTCGAACCAGTGGAAATGATGGAAAACAACGGTGATACCGCGGTGTCGTGGCCCTGCCTATAAATAAACGAAGAAATAATTGATACCGCACGACCTCCCGTCCCCTCGTCGCGCGCGCATATCCTCGATGCACTTTTCACCGCTATCGTTCGGTTCTTTCGCTCTTCGGCACGGTCAGACGTCGTTCTAAGGGCGACAACGTTTAAAAATATCGCGCGACGAATCGTCTAGCGACGGCTCGTTGCTCGACGCGATCAAACGAAACGTTGTCGGACTGCTCGAAAAAGGTGGTTGCGGCAGTCAAGTTCAAAAGTGCACGCGAAAGTAATCATCATGGACGTAACTTCTAATACCAATACGGAAATACAGAATGACTATAACCTTTTTTATCGACAAAGTTAACATATCTTAGGTTATGATTAAAAGTGTACCCCTGACCAGTCATTCTTACACAACGTTATGACACCCTTTCGGTGATGTTGAAATTATTCCTCGAGTTTAATGGAATTTTCAGGAATTTTTATAAATAAACTAGCTTTGCGAGATCATCGCGGTCAAGCTTTATAGATGGTTCGGTGTAACGAACAATGTCCACCACCCTCGGGACAGGGGGAGACTATTCGACAAAGTTCGAAATGAAATCCAAAGTATGAAAAAGAGACGAGTAAATCGCATCTAGGGGTATCGTTGACGGATCTCCGAACGAGGCGAATCTCGTTTTATTTTTGCGGTTTCTCTCGATCCGTGGAAAAGAAAATGAATAAAAAAAAAGCATTCGTAGAAAGCGAGAATCGCATGGGCTCGCGTGATTCCCGTGACGCATCGAACGATCGTCGGTGCGCGTTCGTTTCGTGCGGCTCGTTTCGCGTGAACGTTCGGATCCGAGTGGTTGCCAACAGCCAGTAAAATCAACGAAACCGCGGTTTCCGCGCGGCACACGAACGACACGATCGTTACGACACCGAATATGACGCGATCGAGGATCTACGATCGACGATAAGTGCGCCGCGAACCGGGAAAATTCGTCACGTATCTGCGAGCAGTTATCGCGTTTCCGGTAAGCGTTCAACGAAAGGGGTGCTTTTTTCCGCGCGGAGATCGGCCCGAAGGGACGACCGATCGCGAGGGCCGCGTTCACGGTAAAACCGGACGTAAAAACTGCCGCCCCCGAGTAATTTGCATCGCGTGACGAAGCCGCCTTGCAATTGCGACTGCACTTCGACAGCATAACGGCGTAACTCGATAAAATTCGCATTTGGGTCACGCGCCTTCTCTCCCTCTCTTCCATACTCTCAACCTCCCTCGTGCACCGCCTTACGAATCCCCGACTCTCTCGCCCCGTAATCTTAACTTCCCTTGCTTCCTTCCTTCCTTTCTTTCGCTCGTCGAAAAGGCCCTAGTGTACCTGGCTAAAGTATCGCGTGCGTTCGAACGCCGGGCACCCCTTTTCAAACACCGCTAGGACAGGGGATAGAAGGAACGCGCGGAAACGCCTCTTCTCTCGTTTCATCGATCGTTCTCTCTCTCTCTCTCTCTCTCTCTCTCTCCCCACCCTGTGCGAACGAAACAAGTATCGAGGTGTATAACGCGAATCGAAAAGGGGAGCGAAGAAACCGCGAAGCGACCGTTCGGACACTTCCGATATCGGAGCGAAGATTCGGTAACGCGACGAAACGAGGGTTCCCGTTGCGAGATGAAATGAGAATCCGCGTAAGGTAGCGGTAACGCGACACCGTTTGGCGCCGATCTAATATTGTAAGCACGCGTCTAACCAACGAGATAATACCCATCGAATTGTTATGTAACCCTAGTAGTCCTTAAACGCGAGCAGCAATAGCGTTGCAACGTAACACCGATATTCGCCGCGCGCGTTAATACCTGCGAGCCTGCGAGAGAGCCGGGAACACGACAAACTGGTTCTCCGGATCGACGTTACCGCCCGATCGATTCGATGATACACGCTTACGTACGGATCTATCCACTTGCCGAGTATCGAACTAGATCCTCGATGAAATATGAAATATCGTATCGTGCCTCGCAGTTTCACATCTTACCTCGTTGCAAATCTTTTACCTGACCATCTAACTGCTCCGATTCACCTGACGCGATAAACGAGATGGTAACCGATAAACCGAAGGGAAACGTGGACGATAGATGACAGAAGGGTCGACTCGCGCGAATTGAGAATCACTGATAGCATGGCGCCTGTCTCCGATGCTGACCGCAGTTCTACCGTCCCTGCTGTTATTATACGACGACTAATAGATCCGTGTTCGAGTATACCGATCGAAATTAATGTCACCGAGATAGACACGCGTTTAAAGATAGAAACACCTCGTGTGAGTTATTATCGCGCGAAATTACTCCGCATTCTTATTACGTGACGTTGCTAAATTACAAAATAAACATTATACCGGAATGCGCCGCACGTCGCGATACCATTGGCTCCGGTAACATCGGCAAACGCTAAAATGTGGACACCATTCGCGTCCAAATAGCAGAATATAACTTCGGTATTTCGGGAACGATACGATCGTGCGAGAACTTGACGATTATTTCCGCATTAACGGTTCGAGGAATCGCGCGCCATTCGTTGGTCGAACGATCGAGAAGAGCGCGATATCGAAGACCGAAAACACGACAGTTTCAACAGCGGGCCATCGACTACGAACACGAGTTTAACGCGATAACGAGCGATGGGCCTGACCTAGGCTATGCACCGACCGTGACCTTACCAACGGAGCAGGCTGGTTCACCGTTCCCAAGTACCGCTGGAAATTCGTACGACGAACGTGTCGCGAATCGCAACTCGGTCGCTGGATCCCGTCGAACGCGACGTAACCTCGCCAATTCGAAACTACTATCGCGCAAAAATACGAAACCGCACGGAACGTCAGCAAAACTCCGCCGCGCGATACGTTAATTTCTTGCGAGAACGGATCGATCGACGATTACGAATCTCCCGAGGATAAAGAATAGCTCCAAATTTCATTTACACAGTTTCTTAATATCGAGAAAGAAGTGTCGTTAATGAGAGATAAAAGAGTGGAATCGAAAGGAAAGCGCGGAAATACGAGGCAAAGAAAGAAAACTGGGTGAAGGAGAAGGAATGTGGTCCGCGTCGAAAAAGAAGCGAACGGAAAGGGGAATTCGAAGAGGAGCATACGAAGATGGTAAACGCGGCAGAGAAGGGGACTGGATGAGGTGGTAGGTGGCGAAGGAGAAGAGGAAAGAAAGACGAAAAAGATTGCACGAGCGAATACCAGAGATGATCCTGCAACGGCTTTCAGCCGTTCGAGAACGATATAGGTCGCCCTAGGCGAAACCCTCTACGAATTCGATATTCGTGGTCCTGTTCCCTTCGTCGAGAACGGATAGTTTCCTCCGGCCGAAATTGTAGCTTCGAAAAAACGTTACTTTATTGAACTTGTTCTGTCCGGTAATCTTCGCGATAACGAAACCGCGTAACTTTCGAAACTTAGACGCTTTTAGCAGTCGTTATCTTGGCCGCAATAAATCTCGAGCGTCTCGGTCGCGATTCGAATCGAGTCGGATCAACGTACGTATAGGTATGCTTTATCGAATTTCCGACGCGTCGTTTCATCGGCGTACATAGTACTTTAAACTCGAGCATTAAGGATACCGTAACGCGACGCGAAACGGCGACGAAAGGAGAAATTTCACGAGGTTGTATTCCGTACCTTCCGTAACGATTGACGAGGAAGATCGATCGCCGGCCGATAACGAAAAGTGGCTTCTTAAGCACCGATAACTAACGATTTCTATAGAGAAATCGCTTAACGACGATTGCCCCCTATAATTACGCGGATACCGCGAGAGATGCCGAGCATGGGGTAATAAAATGTCGATAAGTATCCTCGATCACGCGATCGGCCGCGCTGTTCGATGAAACAATCTGTCGCGTACCGCGCGAGGCTTGTCAAACGATGTTCGTAGATAAACGGAATATTAAATGTAAGGGGATTTGCGAAATTACCGGGTTCGATCGGTTCTATCGGATAGTTGATTTTCCTCGGTAACGAGTCCTTCATTTTGTTCGGATCCGAGATGACTTAAACACGGGTTACCGGCGCAACGTGACTATTACGGGCTCGTTTACGTTGAAAGCGTCGAAGATAAAATAGCCCCGAGATCGTAACTCCTTCTTAACAACATTTTAGCCTCTTTGGCTCATGTAGATTCCTGTATCGACCGAGTACAAAGTAGTTTCGCGTTTTTGCGCTTCTCGTTATCGATTCCGAAACGATTCGACGATCCAAGTTTTTCGAGAACGCAGCGCTGGAAGGACGTGCCCTGTTGCACGAAGCAATTACGCTCGAGACGCTAGGTATAGGTGATCCGATAATAAGGGCCATTATCGTTGCTTCGCGACTAACTAGTCCTCGAAGCCTGAAGGCAAGATCGAATTTCAAATCGATGCCGTCCGAGCCCGCACGAAGGAGCGAGGAAGCCTGGAATACCTTTCGGTCCGACGAAAAGGTACGAACGACCAACGAATTTGGAGCTAGCCACGATCGCGAAGCAACGAGATTCATCCTCATCGTTTTCCTTCGTACGTCGAGCGAAACCTTGTTATCGGTCTCGTCGGTTAACTGCCGTCGATGGAGACAAAGTCGCGAACGCGTTATGTAATTATCGTTTCAATTTAATCGTGCGTTCGTTTGCAACCGAGTGCGTATCAATTGAAACGACAATGTTGCAAACTGTGGTGTAACGAGCATGTCGAGCTTGCACGGGTGGTAAAGGTTAATTCGGTTGGCGTTGCCAAGGAAAAACACGGCAGCTGCAACGTAAGAGGTTTTATCGTCCGGACGATCGTTATTCGTAAACGCGCTCGCGACTCGGAAGAGGTATTTCGTTGCCGCGACGACGCGATACAAACGCGACATCGCGGGAAAATCGACGCGGTCGCGTCTCCTGCCAACTAATTTTCGATCCGCGCGAAAACGCTACGGGTTACTAGAAAGAGCGAGATGGAGAAGGGGAACATGAGAGAGAGAAAAGGGGTAAAGATGATTATAGGAAGAATCGAAAACTTACGAGGTTGCGCCAGAGCAAATACGCTCTCCGTCTTGGCAGCGTATTCGTCGATCTCCTCGTGGTGGGTGATGCCGGGCTCGAGGGGCTGCGGTTGATCGGCCTGCATCCCGTACATGTCCATCAGCTTGGAAATCGGTGGAATTCTCGGCAAAGCTCTGCCCGTCATATTCGGTGCTTGTTTCAAGCCAAGCTTGTTCAGTATCTGTTCTTTGATGGCTTCGAGGCTGAGTGCTCTGATCTCCTCGTGCATCCTGCAAGTGTTACAGGTGTTACCAGCCATCACCAGATATCTGACGCGGGCTCTCTCGATGCCGGGAGCATCGAAGGCACCGAGAAGGAACAGCGAGAATAGTAGTAGCGCCCTCCTGACCATCTTGCTCAAGGTCACCCTTTAGTCGGATCAGTTACGATGGGCCTTCCTCGCCGAACCAACTATCAGATACTCGACTTCATGGTTCTTACGCCTTGCCAATTTTTTCTCCGTTCGTTTCCTCGCTGCGAAGGTCGCGCCTATTTTGCCTCCGTCCTCTTCTTTCGCTTCCACCTTTGCCTCGCCTTCTTCTTCTACTTCCACTTGTACTCGTTCGATTTTTTTTTTATCTCGCACGGATTAGAAATTCGTACGCTTCGCTTGCTTTTACTTCCTCTTCTTTTTCCTCCACCTCCGCCACCGTTACCACCACCGCCACCGTCACCGCCACCGCCACCGCCACCACCACCGCCACCGCCACTACCACCACCTCCACCACCACCACCCCCACCACCCCCACCACCACCGCCCCCACCTGCACCTCCACCTCCACCTCCACCTTTACCTCCTCTTCCTTTTCCTCTTCCTCTTCCTCTTCCTCTTCCACTTCCACTTCCTTAACTCTTTCCTTATCCTTTTGCTTTACCTCTTCTCTTCGTTCTGCTTCTTGTTCCTGCACTTCGTCTTCTTCTTCTTCTTCTTTTTCTTCTTCTTCTTCCACTTCCACCTCCTCCACCACCTCCTCCTCCTCCTCCTCCTCCGCCTCCGCCACCTCGTCGTGATCGTCGTCGTCGTCGTCGTCGTCGTCGTCGTCGTTGTCGGCGTCGTCGTCGTCGTCGTTGTTGTTGTTTTCGTTTTCCTCCTTCCCCTCCGCCTCCTCCGCCTCCTCCCTTTCCGGCCTCGTCTCCACTTTCACCTCGTTCTCCTCCACCTTTTTCGTTTTCTTCGGCTCCAACTTCTCCTCCTTTTCCGCTATCCGCTTCCGCGACGAGTGTTTCTTCTTCCGTGATTTATCCGGCCACGTTATCCTTCTGATTTCGCGTAATTTTACGGACCCCGTTTCGAGAAAATTCTTTCGACGGACGACGCGCCGCTCCTCGTCGCTTCCGTCAACCGATACATCACGGACGCAAGGCAAACAGCCCCGACAACGATCGCGATCTACGCGATCCAGTTTCGTTTTCTTCTCTTAGCAGTTTCGTGCCTACGAACCCGCTACCTCGCACGGCCGTTTTCTTTCCTCGCCGAATTCGTACGTTTTCCCTTTTCCCGTTCCTCGAACGAACGCGATCTCTATTCGATAACCGACTCTACCGTTACCTTCGTTACGCTTGTCCTTTCCTTTTCTTCCGTTTTGTTACCCTTCGGTTCGTTTACTTTAGTTTACGTTCCGTTTTCACCGTCCGCGTACAACGATCACCGAACAAGGGTTCGTTATCGCCGCGCACTCGATGCACCAGGACGATACCTTTAAAAATCACATTGCACCGAAGGATCGATGGGTCGGCCGTCGGCCGCGATCGAGATCCTGTCGCGTACTTTTCGAGATCGAAAGGGGTGGTCCTCGACGGATCCTCGTGACTTCTGCTTCCAGCGCGAACTTTGATTCAAACGCGTACGCGCCAACGATACGTCACCGTTTTGCCGATGCTACGCGTACCTTCTTAAACCTATCATGGAAAAAATCCCGATGCCCCGAAGAGAGCGATCTCCTCGAAATCTTACCGATTCGATTTCCGGATAGATTCTATCACGGACGCCTCTCCTCTTTCTTCGTTCGTTTTTCTTCCCTTCTGGTATCCGGATAGACCGTGTCTACCCTAGCGAAGGTTCACGAAATCTAGCGATTCGATCGGTGCGATCGGTCATTGGACGATCGAGAGAAATTCGATTGAACGAGTCCGAGAAATAGAGATACGACTTGCACGAAGGAAGAGAACGACACAGAAAAGAAGAAGCGTTACGCGCGTGGCAGTGGCAGGCAGCTGGTGAAACAGGCTGTGCCGTTAAAACTCGATGGATCCTAAGAGCTTGCTGGCTTGTCAAGCACTGAGTCAGGAGGCGCGCGTTCTCGCCGCATATATGTCGACGCGGAGGCCTCCTTCTCTTCTTCTCTCCTTCTACTCGGTTCCTCTCTCACTCTCTCTCCCTCTCTCTCTCTCTCCCCTCCTTCTTTCTTTCTCTTTCTTTCCCGTTCAATCTCCGTTTCTCTCGTTCCCGCGCACGTTTAACGTCTCTCTTCGTCTTTTCTCTCCCGTAGGTATCTTACGGATTCGTGTGTAGGGGCCGATCGCGTACTTACGTATACATATGTATACTCTATGCTCGCTTGCACCCGTTGCCAACTAGATCCCAACTTCGCTGTCTCTGTCTCTTTCACCACCGCCACCTTTACCGATTCTTTCACCTTCTTCGTCGCCTCCAGCATCGCCGCCGCCACAGCTACCGCCACCGTCACCGACGTCGTAACCGCAACCGCAACCGCTACCTGTCGCCACCGCCTCCACCGACTCCGCTTCTTCCTCCTTCGTCGTCTCTTCCACCTTCTCTTTCTTCTTTATCGGCTCGTCGCCCTCTTCGCTGTCAGTTTTGCCTCTTCCGCCGCCCTGTTCTTGCAGCCGCCTTAATGCCCCGCTGCCACCGCAACCTAACATTCCCCTCTTCGACCACGCGGTCCATCCCTCCCCTCGCCTACCCTTCGTCGAGCCCTCGAACCATCGTCCATCACCGCCATACTCTCCGACGATCATCTCCCGTCCTTGCGCCCTCCTAATTTACCCTACTTCTCTTCGTTACCCTTTTCTCCCTCGTCTTTCTCTTTCTCCGCTCTGTTCCGCCCTTTCTTTTCGTATACCCCCTTCGCGCGTATTCTTTTAGCTTCGCGCACTGATCGAAACGTTCGAAAGATCGTCGAGAAACTCACACGATATCGTTTTTCGTCGACTTTTGCGTCGAAAAGCAACGTCGTCGATCGATTTGCCCCGGATGGATCGAGTTCGTGGACTCACGGTCGAATTCGTCGACATATCGGTCAGCAGTTTGTTAAAAAGCGAAATCGTCGAAACGGACTTTTACCTTCTTCGTTCGACGACGTACGGATCGACGATCGCGAAATCGAAAACGTACGCGTGGAACGTCAAGGTCTTCGAAGAGAGAATTCGAGAGGAGAGCAACGACGCGTTTTAAAATGAGGGACGATTTAAAATTCGACGCGAGAACTTTCGTGCATGCGAATCGATCGAATTTTTATGTCGATTCGAAGGCGCGCTCGAAGAGTAACGTTGCGATCAGCCGGTTACGATAGCGAACCAGAGGTTGCAAATAAAAATAAAACGACGAAAGAACGGAAAAGGCAAGGAGAGAGGAAGACGGCGCGACAAGGAGGACGCAAAGTTCGAAAGGAAACGGGAAGCGAGAGATTTGCAACGAGGGCCGAGAAAAGCAGATGCGATCGTCGAGATAGGATATCGATAGGTCACTCGTTTTTCGCAATACTTAAAATACAAATCGACTTTCAAAACGATTCAAATCCTTGACGGACCGGTACAAGATGCACGGCTACGCATTACGAAACGGTGAAATCGGTTATTTCCGTACCGCGGCGTATACATTTTAATCGACGAAGGAAGTCGCCGCGATTCCCGACCGAGATTCTCGATAGTTTGAATCGCCGCTAAATCCGACGCGTCCATTCCGAAAAACCTCCCAACAAATTTCCTACGCGAACGCGTTTGCGAAAGAACAATGCGAACCGCCGATAAAATTAAATCGCGTGCGCAATTGATAGCTCGCTTTCGGAAAGATTAACGCTTGGAAAACAATATTTTTAGCCAACTTTTCGAGCCGTGTGAATCGTTCGGTGACAAACAACAATCGGTACGAGCTGTTCGAAATTTCATTTTCGATGCGTGCAGACGCTCCGAAACGATTTGTTACGAAACCACCGCGATATTGCAAGAATAAATCACATTTTGACAGAAGACCTCGTTACAATTATCCAGAAGTTTATGCAGCGTAGATCGTCGACTAACGAGCGGCTTGCGTGGGGTTAAAAAAAATACGAGAAGACTCAAAATCGGTGAAACTGGACCGACCAACTGTGCGAGAGTGTTGAGCGATCGTTCACGTGTTGCCCCGTTGCCCCACGCGTTGCTGGGCATCAGTCATCGTCATCGGTGGTCGAGAACCATTTTTTCCGATTTTTTTTCCCCTCTGGTATCCTGTTTACGGGCCAATCGCTCGGCGTTTCATGGCCACCCTGAAAACCTTCTTCAACTTTGTCAAGCCCCCCCGGGTCGTTTCGTAGTCCCTTCTACATTGTACGCTTTTCTCAACGATTAACATTTATCTAATCGAATTACAAAATATGTCTTCACATCTTACCGGATTCCGGGGGGTGAAATCTCCATCGATTAGGTATCTACTTTCAAAACGAAGTTCTTTTCCCTCCAAAATTGATCCGTGTTCAACATGCATTCGTGTCGGGTCTAACCAATGGTATTTACTTACCCATCTAGTTGAACATCGTTCACACTTTGTCTGAGTTGTAGCCTAACGATGTACCGAGTTGGAAAAGAAGAAATATCGTCCGTTCCGTCGATTCGCGACAGACGTCGAAACAGGGAACGCTCGTTAACGTCTACGTCGTAGACCGTACGAAGAATCTGACCAATTTTCCGTGTACCACCCACGCACGGCCCGGTCAAAATACTCGTATGATTCATTCGTCTAGACAGGGATAAGTATAGTACCGTGGGGGAAAAGGGAATGGCGAAAGGGAAAAGAAAATAGTGGGCTCCGGTGCGTGCACCGTAATAAAGGCGTTTCTTCGCCGAAAATGCAGAACGATATAACGAAAAGCGGGACCATCGACCGGCCGAACAGTCAGCTAAACCCTGACGAATGGACAGGCTCACGCACTACTCGTAGCCACGGTCATTTATTCCGTCACCTCCGGTTATCGCGCTCTTGGTACGCCAATTACGACCATCTCCCAGTGCTCGCCCTCTTAATTAATATTATAACATGTTCCGTTTCTGCGCGAGGAACGATATCGACCGTTTTATGTTCGTTCCACGGTGATAATACGCGACATTCCGATTAAACGATCTATTCTTTACCAAATAATCTCTTCGAATCTATATTGTACGGTATAATAATACCGCTGAAAGAATCTTTGAACGGCGAAAAAGAAACAACGAGAAACAACGTAATCGTAAACGTGCTTGCAATGCTGATTTTACTCGTGGAGTCCCGAACGCAAATATCTTGCCGAGAAGAGGAGAATTTTATTATATAGATAATGTCTGAAAAACGAAGCGGACGTACCTACAACGTAAGGCACTGCACGTTCCAGTCGAACCGATTTGAAAATCGCAATAGCTGAAAATCGAGATAGGAAAGGAAGATGGAAAATGGGAGATGGAAGATGTTCTTTCAAGTAGCTGTCGTTTTTATCGTTTCTTTATTTGATTGAAACGCGCGTCCTCGATAAACAGCTCGATCAACGTATTAACATCGTCGAGTCGCTATCTGCTCGATAGAAATATGCGATTCTTGTCGCATTTGAAGGATCGCGCGTTCGACGCACCAAATTCTTGTTCGATTTCTCGCGTTTCGCGATCAAAGTCGCGATACGGGTCTCCAGCGAACACTTTATTCGCGATGGAAACGTACGAGGGTCGTAAGGAATCGTGCTCCTCTGATCGACCGATTGTTCGACGATCGTGCGAACAACCCGGAACAAAGATTCGTGGTACGTCGTTAACGAACACCGTATCGATTAAGTTGTACTTACATCGAAGAATGAGCTAAATTGCACCAACTAACTTTCATCTCGATAAGACTTGGATAAAATTTTGACCGTACGCCGTACGATCTCGCCTCCCCGACGGTACATAAGCGCGAAGAATCGCTACCGACATCCTATCTGTACAAAATAACTCCTTAAATTATACGACAATTTAGTTAATATCTAATACATGATGTAGGATCGTTGACATACTTTCTAGCCCATAAAAGAAGCTTTCCATACGCTCGGTTGACGAGCTTCGCGCGACACAAAATATACGCTTACCAGCACGTTGAAAAATATTTACCCGAACAATTCGTAACGTTAAACGTATCGGTACCGCCGAAACTAGCGCGCGGTTTCTTTACAAAACTAAACTTCTTACGATTTAACGCTACAGTTTTCCGGCCGCTTACAATCTCTTAGGCTCATCGAGATCGTCGACGATTCTTTTCCTTTCCCTTGTTTTTTTTTTTTCGCGTGTACAAACGAAGAAACGGGTAAAGAAAGCAAATGGAACATCTAAGCGGTACATCAACGCGTCAAATCCTCGTCTCTAACGGATTCTTCCTTTCTGTATCTCGTCTCGTTTGCTTCTCCTTCGTCTACCTTTTACAAAGGTAACTAGACGGCTAAACACGATCGATACGATACATTCTACTGCGAATACGCATACACGGATAGACCGAATAATACTGATTCCACGTATAAAAGTGAAAAATGGCTGTTCGCGCAATGAAGTCACGCTTTCGCTTGCGATATAGTCGGTCGGTCGATCGGTCGATCGGTCGGGTCGGTTCGGGTCGGTCGAGTTCGATGAACGGACGCGCGAACTGTCTTTGATAATCACTATAAATCAAGTGAAACGGAACGTTTCGAGTGTCGTGTCGTGTCATGTCGTGGGAAACGCTGGCGCTTCGTAATGCGAGTTAGAGAAACCGTATAAGACGAGTAACGACTCGCAGAATGGTCCTGACGCGTTTCTAAATCGCGCAACATAGCAATCGCTCGTCGCATCGTTCAAACGAAACGATCGAAAGCTCAAAGAAGCTCAACTCGTTGGAAAAAACGTTTCGTATCCGAGCCGGAGCACACTTGGGATCGGTACGAGACGACGGCCCTCTGACGTTTGTCCGGCAAACGTCCAGTCAGAGCGAATTCGATACGTCACGATTTCGCTATTCGTACACCTCCGCAAAAGTTGACGCCGTGTGCCGAATAAAATTGTCCGGTATAAACGGAATCGATGACGCGGTTAAATGTGACACGTAACGGTATATTCGACACTAAATATAAACGCCGAAGGGAAAGAGAAATACAGTGTGTGTGTGTGAGGTCCTGGCTCGGATGAATGGAAGCGCGTTGAAAAGTGTTCGCGACGACCGATTCGCGGTATCGACGATCGAATTAAACGGAACGCGTTACGCCGGAAACGGATGAAAGAAACGGCGCGTTACCATACCTCGCACTTATGAACCGGGTTCATTCGCGAGCCTTTCGGGCAGCGAAATTCTGGAGCAAATTCTGGTAGGTTCGAAAGTGGTCCTATTACCCTATACTTTGGTGGACAATGAGAATCTTTCTCGATCTGAAGAGCTATCGCTTCGGATGTTACTGCGGAACACCATACCTGGTTGGACAAATACAACAAATGTTTCAAACAGTTCTCTTTAGTAACGACGCTTCCTGTACACGTGTAATCGTCGGAAAGATTACCTGGGCGAAATTCAAAAAGAAAAGTTGACGATGGGTGAAACCGAGACCGGGTAACAATAGCTCATCCTTTTCGTTGTAGTTTTTCGTGGTTGCAAGATAAGCGTGGTACGCTGCTTTAAGACCTCCGTTATCCGCAATGTTTTCTCCTGCAAAATGACTCGATTAACGTACCGAGGCATAAATCATCGAATAAATAAATGTTCACCGTTGATTCAACTGACCCAAAGTCTGCCGTCCGTTTACGCGTCGGCCATGTATCTCGAAGTTATTATACTGTTCCACGAAACACTCGGTTCTATTTTTAAACCTCTCGATCGTGTCATTGTTCCACCACTGATTCAAGTTTCCGTGTAAGTCGTATTCTCTGCCTGCGAAGCGGAAATGATTATTTAATCGAGAATAATCGAGGCAAGAAAAAAAAACACGTAACTTATAAATACGTACCTTGATCGTCGAATGCGTGAGTCAACTCGTGGCCCATGACCACTCCTATACCGCCGAAATTCAAGCTGTTGGGATTAGCCATATCGTAGAAGGGACTCTGTAAAATACCGGCCGGAAAAACCATTTGATTCTTGGTAGGCCTGTAGTAAGCGTTCACCGTGGGCGGTGTCATGATCCACGTGGTCTTGTTTACGGGTTGATCGAGCTTTTCCAAATTTTTTCGCAAGTTGTACTTGTTTACTCGCACGTTGTTCTCGAAGTATTCGTTTTGTCTGATCAACAAGTCTCTGTAACGCTCGTCTAGCTCGGCCGGGTTCAGTATAAAGTCAGGGAAACCTATCATGTCGGTGATAGCGTTCGCTTTCTCTTCGGCGGCCTTCCTGGTTTCCGCGTCCATCCAATCGAGATTCTTGAGATTCTTGGTGAACGCCTCACGTACTTGATCGATCATCTCCTCTGCCTAGAATCGAGGGTTGATATCGTTACGTTTGCTATCTAATGCGTGTATGGTTGCTTATAGTTAGAGTTAGATACAAGACAATTATGAGTATCGATTAACCATGGGTTTGCTCTTGCCACGGAACACTTCTCTGACGAACATTGCACCGATCGCGAAACCCATCGCGTTATTCGTGTCGCTGACACAGTACCGCCATTGTTCTTCGCGACCTTCCGAACCTATCAAAGCCTTCCTGAGACCTTTGTAAGCGTCGCGGAACGGTTTGGACAGATAGGCCGTCAGAGATCTGACCGTCTGCCAAACTAGATAGTTGTTCAATGCTCTGGAATCAATATACGAGTTTTAACGGGACACAGTATTCAAATCTCATACAAGCGCATACTGACGAACTAACATTTTTCCTTCGTCCGTCTTGTTGTATTCCAAAACGAGCTTGGACAATTTAACGAAATACTCTGGAGCAAAATTCACGATCATCGCCTTTCCGTTGATCTTCTTATTGACGAGACGGGTCGCGTTTTGAAAATAGTCCACCCAGGACATCTAAAAGTAGGCGAAGCATTTATCATCGTGGTAAAGATCAAAGGTCGAACGCTGAACGTCGAATGTCGAACGTTGAACGCCAAACACCGAACGTCGAACGAAACGCCGTTACTCACGAAAGGCGCTTTACGTTGAAGATCGTTCAACGACATTAAATTGTAAAGCTTCTCCTCGTCTCTGCGGTCTTCCATGGGCGTCGTGATCTCGGCTAGCTTGGTCTCGAACTCGATTACTCGCTGCATCTGTTTTCTCGTCGAATTCTGCTCACCGCCTAGCAGCACGCCGATCTGTAAACGTGTACGAGTTACCTATACGCGATTCATCGGCAACCAGAGACATCGGGCGGATCGTATCGCGTTTCCGGCCTACCTTTGTCATGTATTCCAAATAGGCAACCAACACGTTACCGTGCTCCGTCACGTTCAAGTAATTGTCCGCGGTCGGCAACGTTAAACCCCCTTGATCGATCTTGAAAGTAAAACGATAATAAACAAAATGAGAAAGCAAGAAAACCAGACAATGATGTAGTGTCAGTCGTGTTAGAAATGTTTCGGAACAGACTGTTAAACGGTAACGCGGCTACTAACTTGTATAATGTGTCTGGTGCTATTTCGATCGTCTTCGTTCACCGCCCACGTAAACAAACCGTCCATGTTGTAGACGTTTTGCAGGATGTGCATACTGTTTTGCAACGACCAGGCGCTAAGATTGAATTTCCCGGAGATGTTCCAGCCGCCAACGGTATCTAACAGATCCAACATAGGCTTCGCACCGCGTGATTCGATCGTATCGTTCGCATCCATGCACGACAGAAAATAATACTTCGCTTTCTTCTCCGCCTTGGAAATCATCTCGCTGAACGGTTTCTCTGTAGAAAGAAAGGAAAACGATAAGCAAAAGAGAATCGTCGGATCGATCGAAAGATTCAGCGAACAAATTACCAAGAACGTTCTTCACCACCAGCTGATTTTCTTGCTCGAGCTTGCCGAACGTTCCCCACATGCTGTTTCCGTCAGGTATAGGATTTCTCTTGATCCAACCACCGCACGCGTACTCGTAAAAATCGTGGCAGGGATCGGCCGTACGATCTATGCCATTTATGATGGATGCAGCCACGGTTACGCAATGCTCGGTCAAACAGTGTGTACCATCTGACAACGGGAAAAGATCGACGTCCAGATAAAGGAAGAGAATTCTCGTTCGACGCGTTCTTGCACAGCAATCGCCGAAACGATCGCGAACTTTGCTAGATAGCAAACCTCACCTTCTTCGTGCGAAGTCACCCGAAGTATCTGCTTTTCGTTCCACCCGTTCTCGCTGCCGATCTCTATCGACAGCATCACTACCATGAACAGCAAGCCAGCGCACACGATGAAGAGACATTTCTCCAGCGCGCTCCTCGCTCTCCACAACGAAGTTCCCTGTTACAAAATTGAACATTGAGGTCGGACGGCTGAAAAAACGCGTCGAGACGCCGCGTGTTTCCGCTCCACATGGTCCATGTACGCCCACATACTCCCAGTAAACCGCGTTGCGTTATTTTCAACACGTGCGACACTTACCGAGCGGTATCTGATGTGCGTCGCAGAGGTGCTGATACCGTCACTGTTCAGAGCCACGGAACCGATGCTGCTGTCCTCGTCCTCGAACTCGGCCTGTTTGTACATCATCATCTACGGAAAGAAATAGCGGAAAAACGATGATTAGCGTTGCCGGACGACGACGCGTGCCGTCGAGAGAGCAGCACGCGGCAAACGCCGATCGCTGCAGTCTCTAACCACTAGCCACCGAACCGTTTCGGATAAACGGCGATCGTGACTCGTTGCGCAATGGCCAGCACGCGAGATAACGTAATTGGTGAACCGCAAATTTTTCCATTAACGGGACGTCATGTTGCGTCGTGTCGCATCGCGATTACACGGGTTAAGTAAGGAGTACCTAACAACTTCGCGGAAGCGACAGTTCAGAGGGTAGAAAACTTGGTCTCGAGACGATCGAGTCCGAGCAACGGCCCGGTCGGAACAAAGCATTGTCGCGACGTGGAAAATTGGTTAGCGAAATCGTTGTCGACGGGGTCACGTTTTTAGACGAAACTAAAAATACGTACTCCCGAGTGATCGTTCCGGCGCGCCGTATGGGAATTTCGAGCTCCTCCCTGGTTCGTGTCAGATCGAGCGACTCGCGCGCGAAACGCTCGGAATCTCGAACGCGATTCGCGACGACCAAGTCGCTGTTTAACGACGTTTATTTATGCCGGTATCACTGTACGTGTGATACGCGCCGACAAAAGAACCACGAGAAGCAGATTGTTTGACGTCGTTGCTTCGATAACACCGCCCCGACGAGATAAACGCAAAAGCGGAAACGGTTACGTGCGTCGCGCATTCGCGGGTCCGCAGTGGATTTTCGGTGGACCAAAGAAAGTCGATTTTGGAGCGATCGCGCGACGATGATAACGCGAGACGCGAACGAGGCTCGTGCGGGAACTGCAGCCGCCTGCACGCGACGCATGCACGCGTGCAACGCGAGGATCTGGCGCAAGCACGCGCAAGCGTACGCGTACGCGATGCGACTTGGCCGTTTCGACGGTGTACGTACTAACAGGAAACGGACACTTGTGGCGCCGTTCGTACAATTAAAATGCCTTTTGTCGGAGCGTACTTTCGTCTCCCGTTCCCGAAAGGATAAACGAGACACGAAGGGTAAAACGTATCTGTTCCCTGTGCTCCTGCCCGCTCGAATTCCCCGTACGAGTCGCGAGCGAGTCCACGTTCGACCGGAAAATATACGGACTCTACTGCCTGACACCGATCGAATGAACCTCCCGTTTTTCCTTACGGGGGAAATATTTTGCGTTCCGAATGCGACCACTTGCCACGATCGCTAATTCCGTACCGCGTCAAGGTTCATTACGTAACGCAAGTACGCGGTTCGCGGAAAGACGCATCTCGAAAGACACCATACTTCTCTATTTCCGTACGTTTCACGGAAATTGATCGAGTCGTGCGAACTCGAGCGGTGTTCTAAAGGCTAAGCTTGCTTTTCGTATACGCGTAACGCGCACTCACCTTCACCGACATCTTACCCGACGCGGACGGCTAATCACCGCACTCGTCACTCGAATCGTCGGTTCACTGTACCGAGAGCAGGTCGGGTGTCGATACGATTTCGGTGAATTTCGTGTCGGCGTTGATACGAGGGAGAACGCAAACGCGAACGAATGGACGGTCGAGAGAAACGGAGGAGTTTTCCCCGAAACCGTTCGCCGCTGAGGCTACGATGTTTTCCAGCCTTCCTATCCGCTCTCCCGCCTCTCCTATATCGGTATTCCTAGCTTTTCGTGACTGTGTCTCTCATGGGGATGCTTCGACGCGCCTCTCAACCCCTCTACTACCGGTCTTCTCCTGGTATTGATTTCCTCCAGCAGTGGGTGCACCTGCCGTCTCCTACGGTTTACGCTTGCTTCGCGTTGGCAACGCGTCCTCAACCTTCTGCCGTACCCGATTATCCTATCTATCTATTTATCTATCTATGTATCACCGATAATACCTACCGACGCATTGTTTTCCCTCTTATCTTCCGCCTAGTGCCGTCCCTCGTTTCTCCTTTCCCCCTTTCTTCGTTCGCCAGCTTCGTACGTCGCAGTTTCGCGCGATCGAACACGAGTTACCGCGCGACGGTAACGTTCTCTGCGATTTGGAAACGAGACGAAGAATTCGGCCGCGAAACGACTGAAAAAAAAGTCAACGAAAATTGTCAACGATCAAGATTATACGAGCAACCGTCGTTGACGTCACACGGCTCGCAAAGAGACAGCGAGACGTTATTTAAGCGTGGAGGAGATAAACGCAAGGTCGAGAGAAACAAGGTTTCGGGTCGAGTAAACGATCCGGCAAAGATGATCGTGTTTACGCTCGAAACCCGATTAATTACGAGTAAAAAACGATCGACCTTTCGCTCCTTTATTAGATCGTACACGGTTACCTGAATAAATACTTTTGTCTTTATTTCAGAAAGACGACTTTTCGCGTGAGGTACAATATAGGTATATCTTGTAATATATTAATACGAATATGATTGCACGTTACGGTGGGAGGATCGTTCGAACTAGTTATATCGTTAAAGCTATATAATACGCAGATTACGCACGCACATAAAATATAGTGTTTCCTGAATCTGTAGAAGACCCCGTGATTCGGAACGATACTTGTTACGACCTTACGCGTTAAACATTTTTTTATTCGGGTGGACAATTAAAACGGCCTCGTCGTCCACTTGGATCGGTTAGAAAAAATAATTTTACGTGTACGTGTTGCTTATTGTTAAGTACATACTTACATACGTACGTATGTATTTTCATGTATGTAGGTATGCACGCGCATACGTGTACACGTGCATAAGTATATAAATATAATTCTATCGTGTTTATGTTTATATTTATGCAACTGTACGCACGTGTATGTGTGTGTGTGTGTTTTGTGTGTATTGCACGTAATGTATAATTTCGTTTCCGTTTTTAAACTAATACCTTGGCTGTGAGATCGAGTTTCTCGCTTTCGCGAGATCGATTATCCCGTTCTACTCGATGTTATACTTCGCTTAACGGGCTCGTTTATTGGCACGTACGCTGTTTCTTTGGACCGCTGTTACAATCGAAAAAATTTTCTTGAAAACTTACGGACACGGCTGCGCGTCACTTCTCCTCAACGATTGCATTCGTGTTATTGAAACGTAATATTTCGTTCCATCCGCATGAAATTCGATCACGACCCTCCGTACGATTCTCCATCTTTTCCATTTCTCTTTCCGTTTCCATTATCGTTTCCATTTACTTTTCCCGTTATAGCTCCTTTTAACAACACGAATGAAATCGATCCGCGCGATCCTTCATATATGTACAACGTGAAAAGAACACTTCCTAAAAAAAGAAAAGAAAAAAGAAAAAAGAAATATCTACAAATAGAAGCTGTCATCATCCGTAAATCCATTAAAGTTACGTATAATCATCTTCGGACTCAATTTTTCTCGGCACTCTCTCTTCGCTGAGCTTTATTCCTCGTTTTCTCGAGTATTCTTACCATACAATTAAAATACTTCATTTCTCATTCTCATCCACATCTTATTCCTTCCTCTCTCTCTCTCTCTCTCTCGCTTCGAAATCGTAGGACACAACAGGCAAACCACACCAGACTAGACTAGGCTAGACTAGACTAGAGTAGACTAGAATAGACTAGACCAGACCAAACCACCTCTCGTCACTCGTACACCTTAAAGTTAATAACACGCATAGGGTAATCGCAGTTCGAAGGGATCGGTTTAACCCTTAGATATCGCAAGTTGCGTAAACGTGCACATTAAGAAATCGATAAAACGTTTAAGATGTTCGATCGAACTGAAAAGCAAAGTACGATTCTTGTTTGAAAGAGAAAACCGCGGTTCAGTGTCATCGAACACTTTGGTGTGGCGTTGTGACACTCTCGTTATAGAAAATACGACGCACGAGACAATCGGTAAAATTTCACCTATCGGTTAAACTTGTTAATTAGATTTATATTGAAAAGTTACGTGATTCGTAAAGTGTGATTCGACGAGGTGCAAAGATTAGAAAAAGGTGCGCTAACGAGTTATTATTGGCATACCAATATCAATATAGGACGATCAAGTACAGCGTCGGAGAACGCTTTTGTGCGTAACTGGAATCGCTTCGGGCCCGTTTCATAGCACGGAATTGAGCGGAACTAAACGAGACTGAACTATAATGGATAATACAACGCATTCGTCGAACGTGCTAAAAGAATTATAATAGAAGAAAATAATTTTCTCTAAACGGATGTTCAACGCTGACGCGTACAAAAATACGTATTTACGGCTCGTTTGGCTACGCGTATACCGTGCCAATACCTGTCGATAGATAATAAATTGCCCTGTAATCGATAAGTAATAGGGAAAAATTGAACGATGTTGACGTTAAGTGATCCCATGGGCCCCTTGTTCGAATGCGAACAAAAAGGTATCGCATCGACGTCGAATACCAGACGCGTAACGCGACTGATTTCGTATATCAATTACACGTTATCGTGACAAATAAGCATTTTTTGTACGATGGAATCGTAAAAATATAAGACCGTGTCTCTGGAAAGAAAGGCATGTCTCGAGGGCAGTAAATCGGAAAATAGTCAACGGGATCAACGAGCGTCCAACGTTAAACGTTTTCCTCTTTGTTTCTTAATTAAACGAACGATTTCTTTTATACCGTGAAATCGTCGCGTACAACGGCTTCGAAGAATCGTTAAAAAAATAATACCGCGTTCATTTCATAATCGTCGGTGCAAATCTGGCAGAACAAATCTTTACATGATTTTTCGTCTAACGTAGTACGACTTGAACGCGCGAATCGTACGCGAAATACGCATAAATCGGTTAAGGTTTACGAGAATAAGCGCTATGTATACGGATGATGATGACGATGATGACAAAGATAATAATAATAGATAATAATAATAATAATGATAAAGTGTTTTCAGTGTTCAGTCCAACGATTTCGATCTGTCTAATCTATGTTTACTTTCAAGATCAGAATTTGTACTTGTACCAGTGTTAACGAGACGCGAACGGCTAGTCTCGTTCTCGACGTTGTTGGTCGAGGAGGACGAGGCGTTCGCGTCGAAACGCGCTAATATCACATTATTGGATGGATTCGATTGGAAAGAATTTGGACTAACATTAACCGCGCATAAACCTTCCGAAGAGGTCGCGTTACGACGGCTCGCACCGACAACATTCGCCGCCGTCGGCTCCGTATTGATGAGCCCGTCGCAGGAACGGGGCAATATTTTCGACAAAGCGTTTTCACCGGAATATTCTTCACCAATATTTTTACCTATCGCTTTCAAAGAACCACCGTACACGCGATCGCTCTTGGTGAATTCCGATTCAAAGTCTTCCGGTGAATTCACGGTAGATTTCGAATCGTTCGTACGATTCGAATATTCGGTATTGAACGCCGATGAAAAACTTGCCTCCGTTTCGGACCTACTTTCGCGCGTTTGTCCCCGATTCTGTTCGACCTTTTCGCTCGGGCCTCTTTCCATTTTATTGCTAGTCGGCCGCGAGTATACTTTGAAAATAGAACGATCGCTTGTTTTCCAAACGCTTTTCCAAATGTCTTTGCTACTACCGGCCGGACAATCGACATTCGCGGCGGCGTATTTTTTCGCGTTCGACGGCTCGTAATTCTGATTCTCAGGATCGGAAGTGTCGGACGATTTATCCGTGGGATACGGAACGTAATTGGTGGAACTTCCTTGATAAATTCGATCGAAACTATCCTCGGGAGCGAATACTGGCGGCCGTTCCTGATAGGCGAAAGGAACGCATGCATTCTGCCTAAGCGGTCCGTCCGTTCCGAGGCAATATTGCGGAAATCGCGCGAAAGGAACGCCTTCGGGATTATCGAGCTGTCGAGAATTGTCGAGCACGACACTACCGTGACGATACTGCACGTCTGGCTCCAACGAGTTATTCAATCTTGCGGAAGAGTTACAAGCGTAAGAGAAACACCGTGGCAGGCTTGAGTTCGCCGCGACGCTCGGCGACTGCACGTTTGTCTGCGTGTTCGTCTGCGTGCTCGTAGAATCCGGCGAACAAGCTGGATTAGTAGATATCTTACCACGTGTTTGGGCTATCACAGTTTCGTAGCTTGGAGGTGGACCGTATAATTGGTAGTATGGACAGTTTGCATCGTTCAACATGACGTTCACATTCTGATAATTCGTCGACGACGTCGTCGCGTTACCGTTGTAAACAGGCACCGTTCCATTCCTTTGAGGACCTACGGTAAACAATCAGACACACAGTTACGCAGTTCCATAGAATCAACCTACATTAAAATATATAGTGTTTCGTTTACAAGGAATAAACTCGACCTACTTCGCCCGCTAAAAAGCTATTTATAAAATGTACGTATATAACATTTCGTCGTAATTAGAATTTTAATCGGACGATACACCACTCGCCTTTCCACATACGATGTAACAACACGGTGTTCCGCGCTGAATTGTAAGTGATGCGAGCTCTCTGTCCCTGACATGTAGGTCCTCGAAGAGAATTTTGCCCACGAGGAGTTGAAGTTCTGGCCGGAATGGCTGACGCGGCTGCTCGGTATCTACCTTGTAACCAATATCGATACCACCAACCACCACCGGAGCATACCAGGAACATTATTATAATTAATATCCTGCAATAAACGATGCTAGAATTGTTGCTTTTGCGAATAATCGAACGCTACGAACGAACGGTTACATACTACGTACCAATAATACCATAAATGATGAAAATGCAACCCGGGTGATACGCAGCAGCCAATACCGCAACAATATTCGGTTCTGGAACACCTAAAATCAACCCATCGTAGACTCGCGTGTGTATATGCGTGCATACATACGTGTGCATATGTACATAAAGTGAAATCGTGTTCGTTACGTGGATAATTTACTATTTTAACGGTGATACAGCTATACATATAACACGTATCTTCTCTTAACGAAATAAACATATTTAAGTGGATGAAACTCACTCATAGTATTTTACGTCTCCAGGGATTTCAGAGGCACAATATTTTGCTTCTGCCTAAAAGAAGTTACCGTTTTAAGTCATTAGCGAATCTATGGATACATTAACCCTTTAAGATGATCCGTTATAAGATTAACGCAATTATCGTTAAATATCGAAAACGGTTGTAAAATATTTTCAACTGATTTCGAATCGCGGACGGGGGATGCTTTAAACGCGCGTTAAACGCGCGCAAAAAACAAAATGGAAAATAGAATAAAAGAAAAGCGAAACTCGAACGATCGAGGCTAGTCCCTGCTCGTAACTGTACGAAATCAAGATTCGACTTTAAAATAAACAAAGGTTGACTCGTCGATTTATAGTTTGCAGCAAACGATGAGAGGAATAAACGTACAAAAAGTCACTCACGTACATATATTAAACACTTTGATGTTCCAGCGAATATCGCCAATTTTTTCTTCGCGTTCCGAGCCATCTTCTGCGATAAACATTCACGCTGTCGTTCCTGGCAAACAAAAACGATATACTCTATCAGGATGTTTTGACATAATCACCATTTTGTTCCAACTGTCATGTGCACACAACATTGCACACCACTTATTGATTTCAATTTCGGAACTTTACTGTGACGTCATTGGGAACAGAGTTACCAACATAAACGTACTGAATTCGAACCGACAGCGCTATATTGCAGCGCTGTAGCGCCGTGATACCACGCTGGCGAATCGTGAGTACAGACTATGCTGCGCAGTGTTTATTTATTTATCATAAATATGTATTCTTCGTGGATAAAAAAGTTGAAACGTATATACTTTCCAGTAATATATTAATTAATACATTATTAATTATACATTAATACATTAAATATATTTCTTTTTTCAAATATTCCGCCCCTTCCCATAGCTACATTTCCGATTTTTTAACCTTCGTCGCGTAAATGACACTTTAAAATGTTTTAATAGTAGAATGATTACATTGTTGACAGTGAGTCAGTACACTTACTTATAGATACTTATGCGTAAACAATGTCTAATACGGATAAGTCTTTGCTTTCTACATTTGCAGAACATAATTCTTTATTGCTAGTTCCTGGCTTATTGCAAACTTCTGTATTGTTTTCCTCTGGTGTAGACATTAAATTATAGCTAATTTTAAAATATCTTTTCAAAAAAACTCCATAAATTCGCCGAGAATTACAATAGATATAAACACAGCAGCACATAACGACTATGATCCAAAAAATGATAGCCCTGTTGATACGAGTTTTTGTCAGTATTTAGCATTACCATTTTCATTAGCGAAATATTGAACATACGTTAGAAATAAAGCGTTAGAAACGATATTTGATTCTTTGCAGCAAACATTGTCACCGCAACAATACTCCTGCGAGTTGCATATACCCCAATTGCAATAACCCGATGAAGTCTGTAACAAAATCAAAAATCTTTTACACGTAGTATACCTAACTCATATTGGTACAAAGAAAATAATAAATTACCATCGAAGAAAATAAAGATCAGTATATAAACGAAACAGCCCTACTATATGTGACAATCGATCTGTCATCAACTAATCACAAACTACGAAATGTTAGATAGACTGTAACACGGAATTATTGGTATAAAAATGAAAAGCTTCATTCTCAATAAGCGAAACGTGTTTTCAATTAGAGCCACGAGAGGGAGTTAGTGATCGTTAATTCATCGTGAAGTTCATCTAGCTCAAGAAGAAAACACCACTGGAAAAGGTTAGGAAAACGTTGTTTCCTTCAATTACGGTCGAAGTTCGATATTCGACGTTTCAGGCAACTGCATGTAAAACATCAATACAAGATATTCATTTTAACAATTTACGCTCAATAATTTTATAAAAATGGCATTAAGTCCAGCCACAAAACAAAAAATTGCCATTGTTCTAGAAGTGACCAAAGTAGTATTCCACTGGGGATTCATTCCCGCTGTGTTATTTTTAGGTTAGATTCAAGTCGATTTAATTATTTTTGGGAGTTGTATTTAAATAATTACCAATATACCAATATATAGTATAACTACAATTATTTTATCACTTAAAGATAAAATAATGTTCACAAAAATAATCAACTTATTTTGCAGGATTTCGAAAAGGTGCTGATCCCGGCATGCCTAAGTTATCAATTTTGAAGTAAGTTTCCTTATGATTATACTTCTAGATGAAATAGTAGGTTTAATATTATAATAGGAAAATATTACATGTACAATTTTGTATTTCAGCTTATTATGGCAATAAATAACCCATTCCAACATTATTCTACTTTACTTTTCATGAAGCATTTCCATTGTAACACCAAAATGTAGTCCTTTATTACTGTTAAGTTTTGTGTATGTTTACCTACCTTTTATGATAATAACAATTTTTATTTATGGCAACATGTTAGTGTTGCATTGAATTGGTTAAAATAAAAATTTCATGGTTACATTGTAATTTATAATAATTTCATTTTTCTATAAGCAATCGTTAAAAGTCTTTTGCGGGTAAATTAAAAAAATAATTAAAGAAACCATGTTTCTTTATAAAATTAAATTACCAGTATATCATTGTATTAAAGTTGCATGTATTATATCTCATGCTATGTTATATTATTTTTTTAAACTTAATAGAGTAGTAAATACATTTTCATCTTTTCTGTTAACGACAATAAGCTGTAATGTATGTATCTATTTACACATACGTACATGTATACGATTAAAATTGTTACAAGTATGTAATGAAAATTATCGTACAATTCATAATCAGTGAGTCCATGTATAAAGATAAAAACACTATACTTCTTCGTAATCATTGAGAAATGACGTTTTCGACATCAAAATAATAACACGATGATGACAGAATCGTGAAAGGAATTGGATAAAATTTAAAATCGATTAAAAATATTAATTGCGAAATGAGAAACTTGCAAAATTGTTGACGCGCTGTTTCGCGTTGGTACTACTGACACCTAACCTGTCAGAAGTAAAGTAGCAGATTGCAACTGTAGTCAGTTTTTGGCACAGAGGTATAACTTTTTAGGTTTTGCGGTTTGCTGTGCTTGTCATCGTGTAGAGCACACGAGTAACGAGCAAAGGCAGTTGAAATTTCTCGTTAGAACGCATGTAAAGGGAACTACTAGTAATTCTTAAAGGTGGCTACCACGTTTTCACGAGAATTACCTTGTCCAACCCTGCCTGTTATGCGGTGGTGAACGTCGACAGGTGAGTGCGCGCTTTCTGTATCACGATACTTTCCTCATTTTACCAACGAAAAAAACTTTTCTCTCGTGGCGAATGGTTACAATGGTGTTATTTCTATCAATTGCTCTTTGTGGATGTTCAGTAGTGACGGATGATAGTGTTATAGCACGAAGATTTCTGATGTTCTGAAGTTTCCCGACGAAAGATTCAAGCTACTACTGCTAACGATGTGCATCCTGATGTAACTACATCGGTATGGACCTTCCAATTACCGACTAACCTTTTTTAATCGAATGATTTTTTTTCACCAACATCTTTATTTGGTTAAATACACGATCGTTTTTCTTTACCGTTTTTTCTAGACCCATTCAGGTTTCGTATAACATTATTTATAATTTTACACAGATTTTCAGCAACCACAAATATGTTTCTTGATAAATAGTTGTAACGTTCATTTTTTTACATTATTAACAATTGATTAGAATCGTCAGGCGTGATAATTCACTGAATTTATTGCTTTTTTCTTTTAGTTGTCGTCCAAACCATAAATTATTCGAAATAAAATAATGTTGTATTTTTGTACAAGATTGTGAAACAATGCCACTTATCATTTCAATTTTGTTTTTATTTCCCAATCTCTTGTTCAATGTGTTTTAATTTTCTTCAAAACTTAATACAAATTTTCTTTATGTTTTCTGTGCAGAAATTACGGTAGAAAGTAGAAACAGTGACGCTCACTCGACAAGCACATAGAAATAGAATGTCAGGGCATAGAGGCAGCGGAGGGTCTGGGAGTCATCAAGGAGGCCCACCTGGCCTTAAACAAATAGATTTAGATCAGATCTGGGGAGATCTACGTGAGGGTATCGAACAAGTCTATAACAGGCAATGCATGTCTAAACCAAGATATATCGATTTGTACACGTATCCTTTGTAATGTTTATAAAAGAAAAGACTGATTATCTGTAAAATAATTGATGGTAATCTAGTAATTTCCTTACTACATTACATAATTTGTTAGACATGTATATAATTATTGCACGAGTGTTCATCAGCAGTTAACTAGAACATCGATCAAAAGTAAAAAAGGACAAATTTCTCAAGGAGGTGCACAGTTAGTTGGTTTGGAGTTATACAAACGTTTACGTGAATTTCTTAGAAATTATCTTATTAGTTTATTAAAGGTAATTACCATTTGAGAAAATAATCAGAGACATTAATAACCAATATAATGACTTAGTATTATAATTTGGTAATTCTTTTTTTTAGCATGGAACTGATTTGATGGACGAAGATGTATTGCAATTCTATACCAGACAATGGGAGGAATATCAATTTAGTAGTAAAGTATTAAATGGCGTATGCGCTTATTTAAATCGTCACTGGGTACGTAGAGAATGCGAAGAGGGTCGTAAAGGAATTTATGAAATTTATCAGTTAGCCTTAGTTACGTGGCGAGATAATTTGTTCAAGCATCTAAATAGACAAGTATGTAAATTAATTTGATACAGAATTATATAAGAAGTAAGAAGATGCATAGAAAATATGAATTCAATATTTTTGTATATTTTGTATATTTCAGGTTACAAATGCAGTGCTTAAGTTGATTGAACGAGAACGCAACGGGGAAACAATAAACACGCGTTTAGTCAGTGGTGTAATTAATTGTTATGTAGAATTGGGTTTAAACGAAGAGGACCCTGGTGCTAAAGGACAAAATCTTACTGTCTACGAAAATTCGTTCGAAAATGTCTTCCTTGAGGATACAGAAAGATTTTACACTCGAGAAAGTTCAGAGTTCCTCGGACAAAATCCAGTAACAGAGTATATGAAAAAGGTTTTAAATAACGTTTTAGCAATATACTGTATCTTTAAAGAAATTGTTTGCGAATACTACTGTATTACAGGCAGAGCAAAGGTTACTGGAAGAGCAGAAACGGGTACAACTGTATTTGCATCAAACAACGCACGAAAGATTGGCAAAAACGTGCGAGAGAGTGTTAATTGAGAAACATTTAGATATCTTTCATTCTGAATTTCAAAATCTGTTGGATGCTGACAAAAATACGGATTTGGGTCGAATGTATCAACTAGGTGCAAGAATATCAAATGGTCTTGGGGAATTACGAAATCTTTTAGAAGGCCATATAGCTAATCAAGGATTTGCAGCTATCGATAAGTGCGGCGATTCTGCAGCTAATGTACTTGTTCTATTAATTTACTGCTTTTATAATAAATCATTGTTGAATTAGTCATATTTTAAATGCACTTCCATGTAGGATCCAAAGGTCTATGTAAACACAATTTTGGAAGTTCATAAAAAATACAATGCTCTAGTACTTGTTGCATTTAATAACGACAGTGGCTTCGTGGCAGCTCTTGATAAGGCTTGTGGAAGATTTATTAATAGTAATTCTGTAACTAGAGCAGCAAATAGCAGCAGTAAATCACCAGAATTACTTGCGAAATATTGTGATCTATTACTGAAAAAAAGTAGTAAAAATCCAGAGGAAGCAGAACTTGAAGATACACTCAATCAAGTTGTGAGTAGAAATTATTTCAATCAAGAACGAAAGAACGAAGACACATTAATCGAATAATGATACTATATTTTCATTACAGATGGTAGTATTCAAATATATCGAAGACAAAGATGTATTCCAAAAGTTCTATAGCAAAATGTTAGCAAAACGATTGGTACAACACATGTCTGCCAGTGATGATGCAGAAGCTTCTATGATTTCTAAATTGAAACAAACTTGTGGTTTTGAATATACTTCGAAGCTACAACGAATGTTCCAGGTACTGTATTAGACTATAAAACTTTTCGTAATCAGTACGTATTAACTGCGCTCGATATATTTTATTAAATTTAGTATATTTTTTTCTAGAAGCAAATATTTGTACATTGTCTAACGATATCGGTAAAAATTATATAACATTATAATTGTAGCAGTCTGTTCACAGGATATTGGAGTGTCTAAGGATCTAAACGAACAATTCAGAAGACATTTGACAAACTCTGCTGAACCACTGGATATAGATTTCAGTATACAGGTGTTATCTTCTGGTTCGTGGCCGTTTCAACAATCGTTTACTTTTTCATTGCCAACCGAGGTAACTTGGGTTATTGATTTATTTATTTTATATTCATAAATACGGATTAGTACAATGCAATATTTTGTACATTACAGCTAGAAAGATCTGTACATAGATTCACCACTTTCTATAGTTCACAACATAGTGGAAGAAAGTTAAATTGGTTATACAATATGTCCAAAGGAGAATTACATACAAATTGTTTCAAAAACAGGTAATGACAGACAAATTTAATAAGTCGCAAATCAAGAATGTTTTTTATCGGTTGCCAGTAAAAGATCATCGTATATTTGCAGATACACGTTGCAAGCGTCCACTTTTCAAATGGCCGTTTTGTTACAATACAATGGTTCTACATTATGGACGATACAACAATTACACGATGCTACACAAATAAAAATGGATTTTCTGCTTCAGGTAGCATAAAAACATTAAGAATGAAATAATAAATCTAAACATTATTAAAAAATATTTTTAATACCGTAGGTTATTCAAATACTGTTGAAAGCTAAGCTATTAACAGCGGCTATGGACGACGATAGCGAATTGACACCGCTATCGACGGTGGAACTTTTTGCAGGATATAAAAAGTATGTATATTTATTTAATTGTACACGCGATACTTATTATATGAACTGTTATATATCGATATTCTTCTGATAGCAAAAAGTTGAGAGTAAATATTAACATACCGATGAAAACGGAACTGAAGGTCGAACAAGAAACGACACATAAACATATAGAAGAAGATAGAAAACTTCTGATTCAGGCAGCAATTGTTAGGATTATGAAAATGCGGAAGGTATTGAAACATCAGCAACTGGTCGCTGAAGTATTGAATCAATTAAGCTCTAGGTTTAAACCAAGAGTACATGTTATTAAGGTAAGTACTCATCTTGAATAACAATTTCTTTATAATACTCTATACTTCCAGGAAATTTTTTTGTACGTATTTAAAAAATTTATTAATCGATTACGTGTATTTTTTACTATATCAGTATATCATGACATGATATCGATGACCCAAAATGTTTGGAAATCAATGTTTGTAAGAAGGATTTCACCTTAACATAAGATGATTCTGCTCTTTCAGAAATGTATAGATATTTTAATTGAGAAAGAATATCTGGAGCGCACAGAGGGTCAAAAGGACACTTATAGCTACCTGGCATGATCAAGTTGATCTAGGACAACGATACAGCAGCAACCATATACACGAACGAAAGATGACTCTTCAATATCATTGCTACCATGCTGTCACAATATTTATTTAAGTCTCGTACTTTGAATCTCGTACATTTTCCTTGTACATGGATGCCCTTGTACCATGTTGTCCCTCTGGTCGCATTTAGAGTCTTGATTTTATAATATGTTAATAAAATCATTTCATAGTCAAGCTGCTAGGTGTGTTACTGTCTGTGACGCCTTCGACGGAAATTGAAATATCATTGAATTTTTATACGATATCGTGTTATGAAATGAAAAATGCACGAACTTAATTTTTTTAAATTCAAAACGTTATAGAGAACAATAAAAATTGCATTCTTGAAGTTATAAATTGTTTAATAAAATGGAGAAGATATAAAGCTAATTGTGATAAGAATAGAATGATAAAACAACCTACGAATATTGTTAAACTTATTAAAAGATGATTGAAGTATGTTTAAGTTACACATTGATTGATAAGATAAAAAGCTGAGCTCTTTTTTTTCTTCTAATAACATAAAGTCAAACCGTTCGTGTATGACTTTCTGAGACTGTAAAATAAAGAAACAAAATATAATTTGACCACCTATGTGTATTATAGCGTAATACAAAGTACATAAATTTATGTAAGCACGTAGATGGTAATGCATTTTAATGCGGGAGTCATGAATAAGAAATATTAAGCGTATTTAGAACAAAACAAAAATTTTATACCAGTGAATTGTAAAAGAAAAGATGCTGTCTTGGTAATGTAAAGATCAAGTTATTTTTAACTCTCAATTTAAAGTAAACTTTTGTAATAGCTAACAGAATTTGAAAAAGCATATTATTATTATTTTCATAAATAATTTATAGTAATAATAAGAATAATGAAAAAACAATTCATGACTTATTATATAAAGATTCAATAAGATTAATAAATTTAGAATACATGTATATACTATATCTAGAGCTTGAATGAAAAGTTGATTTTTCTTCTAGAGAAAAAGAGCAACGTTCAGAGTCTTGTCAATGACAAATGTATCAAAATTTCGACTAATTATTTAAATATTTTCTTCGAATTTATACTTTATAGAAATTAATATGAATTTGATATTCAAAGTGCAATATAAAGTGATTTGAAAATGTGTACTACAAAGTGACTTTAAGTGAAAGCACAAACAGAACTTTTAACATTAAAAATAAAGTAATTGTTGTTGAATAAATACCATCAGTGTTATCAGTGATGGTAAATCTTACTGTATACATACGTATAAGGATGAACCACAACATTCAATGTGTAAAACAACTGAAAATTTCAAATTGATAATTATTATATATAATCAAAAACAGAAGGATAATGGAAGATGTGGGGTAAATTATAATAAACTTTCAGGAGTGAGTAATGTATTCATATTTGATTATAAACAAAAAAAAAAAACTATTAACTTAATGTATGTTATTAAATAAAAATATAATAATTTTATAATTTAATTCGATAAAATCTTACAAACTCAAGCATTGAAAAGGTAAACTAATTGTTGAAAGGTTGTGCAAATAACGTTTGGTCGGGAGTACCGATACGCATATCGTTTTTACTTGCTTTTTATTATTTTTAATATCTGACATTATTTAATTAACTTAAAATTAATATTTTTTAAATTATTAATTTACTTATATAAATAGAAAGTACACAGAACACTTTGTTTAAAGAATAACATATAATTAAAATATAAATTAAAATTTCTAAATTCTATGCTGTATTTGATTTAGAATAACATCGTTATTCAATATATTTTCTAAAATCTTCAAAAGCTCCAAATTTCAGTGTGTTTTGTTAAGATGGCATTGTCTCTTAGATATGTGATTATATATTATACACAAAAAATTGAAACGAGTGTCTCGCAGAATATCGATTACAGAGCAACATGTTCTAAATTTTTGTACATAATAATCGAAGTTCGTCGTTATCAATTTTCTTTCTTGTGCACAAAATAGGACTTTCGTGTAAATAAAAATTTAGCTAATCGTTAAAAATATCCAATTCAAGCTAGTTACAATGGAAATCAGTTACGCGTTTTCTCAAAATTGTATGTCATGCCGTTTTTTAAACGTCATATGCAATCGTAATAATATTTCATAAAAAAATATGATTTCCATGGTAACACTATTTATACTTTTTTGTATTTCGCTTTAAGAGCTATTGCAGATCTTCATCATTTGAATGTTATCACAACTGTGCATAGAATAAATAAATAACTGCTATGATTATAATACAATACAAAATTTGTTTACTTCAAATTAAAGGTATTAAAGTACTTCTTAAATTAAATTATTTAGGCATACACCAAGTCTTGAGTTAGAAAATACAAACCTTAACATTTTTTTTTAATATTTGGCAGGTAATATATAGGATAAAAGGTTTTTGCGAAGAATATCATTAGAAAATGCAGTCTGTAATATAGAGTTGTACAAAATGTGTGGCTATGAAATGAAATTATTCCAGTTTTTGCAATGTATAAATTGTAGTAGTCATTCAATAAACGTTTTATATACAATTTATCATATGCATTGAAGTTTCTGATCCAGTAATCTTGAAAAATCTTCTTTTGTAAATTTTAATTGTCCAATTGTTATTAAGCATGCCTTGGTTGTATATAAAATAAGTAGATAAAATAATTTGTTTGATATTTTATGTGAACAGGTAAAATAACCACTTACATTTTGCTTTTTTAAATTGTCTATAATTAACATTTGTTTTTTTAATACTTGTACTAATTCTGAAAGTTGTTTTCCCAAATTGTTAATGGTCAATCTTTTATCTTCTTGCAATTTTCTAATTTGATTTCTAAGTTCCTAAACAGGTATTAAATTGCATGAAAATCTAATACCACAAATTATTTCAATCATGCTAAACACACTTGATAATGTATTACCTTTTCTTCTGCTTGAGAACACCTAAGAGCACTTTTAAGCTTATCATTTATTTCCAATGATCTATTTAATCTTGTATTGTAATTACTGCCACGTTGATTCGATACTTTTAATTCTTTCTCAAGTTTATCCAAGTCCTGTTGAAAACATACTTTATAAATACATACAAAGACTTAACAGTTTACCATCAATAATAATTTATACTTTTTTCATCATTAAATTTTCTGCATTTATTGTTTGACATTGGCATTGTAACTCTTTATTAGCACATTCTAACTTTGTAACTGTCTCTTTTAATGATTCCAGTTCATTCTGTAGTTTCACTTCAAGTTTGTTTTTTTCGGACTCCAAATTTTTACAAGTATCGCACTAAAATAATATTTTACACATTAGATAAATGACTACTTTCATGTCTATGTAAATTCTAGCTACCTTCTTTTTGTATTCAATTTGTATTGTCTGCAATTCATTTTGTAATATATCTATTTTACTTTTAAATAAATTAATAACAGTTTTATTTGCCAAGCTTCTTTTCGTCGAAGCTTCATTCACAATTTCCTTCTGTGTTTCTACTTTTCTGTTGTGTACCAATAATATTGAAAAATATATTTCAATTTACATTAAAGCAAATTAAAAAAAATCAAAAAACTAAAAATATTAGAGGAAAAAGTAAAATAAGTAAGATACTAATAACATTATATATAATTAATATTAATGAACAGTTACTTTCACTTAGTACTTACGATGTTGGAGGCGATAGTTGCCTAAAAATGTATGGTAAAGACGAATTGCGTTTAATACAGATTTGAGTATTATTTTCTGTTTGTGCTGTTATGTTTTCTTCTACGAAATTCGACTGTGTTTTTGGATCACAAACCGAATATTCATTATTATAACTATTTATAACATAATCTATTTTTTCCATTAAATTATGTGCTTTCTGTTCAAGTTCTTCATTGAGCTGTCGAAACCCTTTTTCTTTAATCAATAAATCTTCGGTCATTTTTCCGCACGAAAAATTACGAAACAGGGAATATTCTTTTTAATAACTTTTTATCCCTTGATATGTTTGTATATATGTGTAATTATACTTCTATATACATATTATATTTCCTAATTTTTTAAGGTTTTATATTTTATTTAGTTTTATACATTCGAGGTAAACACGACACCTGTTTACTTTTTTACTCATGAAGTCGTTGGACAAGTAAACAGCACGCAGCGGGAGGGCGGTAGTTTCTTTTTAAACATGAGGTACTTTTCTGAAGTTGTCGATACAAAAAGAAAAAAGAAAAGACAAAGAGAAAAGAAAAGAAGCCGTTATAGGTGTTAATACTATACTGTACAACATTTAAATTCTTATAATAAATAAAAATGTCAGCGCGTTTAATTATACAAGGTATGTTTTTTAACGATAATAGTAATACTTTATTATCATATTTAACGATCTTTTATTATAACAGATCGTGTAAAAATTTGTATCTTTTAATTCCAAATTCTTATTTCAAATATTTTAAAATCTAACTATTAATGTGTTAATTATCATTGTGTCTTTATAGTATTTGATCGGTATCAAAAAGCCCGTTTATCATTTGTTCAATCTGTTGCTGATTTTGCATCAAAACCAAACAACGTAGAATGTTTAGAAGCTGCTGGAGCTTTGGATTTGTTAAGTCCCTTGTTGACAGACCATATACCGTCTATTCAGCACATGGCAGCTGTTGCTTTAGGAAAACTTGCAAATAATAGTTACAGACTGGCGCAAGCTATTATAAGAAAAGATATTTTACCTCAGTTATTAAAGAACATCGATAAACAAAATGTATGGATGTAAGCATTTTAATTATAGAAAAATGTGTTTCCTTTTTTAGTATAATGCAATGTGCATTTTAATAGAAATTATATGGATGAAAACAAATAGCAACTGTGAAAATATTTAAGCTTATTTGTTTCAGAAATTTTATAAAAAAGCAGCTTTATTTGTTGTACGATCAGTTGCTAAACATTCTCCTGAATTAGCATCTATAGTAATTCAAAATAATGCATTGGAAGTTATTATACTTTGTTTAGAAGATTTTGATTCTGGAGTCAAGGAGGCTGCTGCATGGACAGTCGGATATATTGCAAGACATAATAAAAATTTAGCAGAAACTGTTGTTGATGCAGGTATTCCAAAAATTATCATTTGAGATCTCATTGTAATTGATTTTGTTCTAAATTTTGTTCTAAAACATTTATAATATTGTTGCAGGAGCTGTGCCGCTTTTGGTTTTATGTTTGCAAGAACCAGAATTATACCTCAAACAAATCAGTGCATCTGCTCTATTCGATATAAGCAAACATAGTGGTGATCTTGCAGAAACCGTAGTTGATGCAGGAGCAATTCCTTTTCTTGTGAAAGCATTGTCTAATCCTGATAATAAATTAAAGGTGAAATGAACTATCATGTCAGATGATTTCATAATATAATAACCCAGCTGTTAATAATATATCCAGCATCAAGTTCTTTCAGCCTTAAGCAGTATAGCAAAACACTCTGTACAACTGGCAGAATCAGTTATAGAAGCTGAAATTTTACCTGATATTTTAGTACACATGGCACATCCTGATGAATGTGTTGTTAATGCTGCAGTAATGCTAACTAGGGAAATTTGCAAACATACATTAGAAGTAAAATAAATTTGATCATTCTTTAACTTTTGCTTGAAATCATTTATTTTATTTTACAATTATATTCTTTTTTAGATGGCCCAACTTATCGTAAATAATGGTGGCATCGGTGCACTCGTTGAATTAATTGCTGGTTCAAAATCAATGGCCAGATTATCAGCAGTAATGGCGATTGGATACATTGCTGGACATTCAGATCAGTTAGCTGTTGCAGTTATAGGATCTCAAGTATATATCATTTTATTATCTTTTTTTAATTATGTTTTAATGAAATACATTCATTGCAGGCAATTATTCATCTATCTACCATATTATATAACGAGGGCGATAATCATTTACTTGCTGTTACTACATGGGCAATTGGACAAATTGGAAAACATACGTCGGAACACGCAAAAGCAGTTGCAGTTGCAAACATTTTTCCAAAATTATTACAGGTGCATATCAAATTTCATATTACATTATTTATACTTGTACGTTGTTATTAGTTTGCAGTTAATTTTCAGTTTTATAACGATCCAAATAGTCCAGAGGACCTTAAAGCAAAATGTAATACAACATTAAAACAAGTATTACAGCGATGTATGTACATAGAATCTTTGGAGCCTTTATTACAGGATGCGCCTCCAAATATTTTAAAATGTATTCTTGCACAATTCAGTAAGGTAAGAGTTGCAATGACGTTTTATTTGTATATGATTCTTTACTTTATACATATTCCTTACAAGTTGCTCTTAGAGCTTATAAATTATAACATAGGCATTACAATAAATGAAATAATATTTTTGTTTTATTGTTTATCGCATACATTATTAAAATAATTTATACAAAACCAATATTATAATAAAAATTTTTCTATGCAATACTAAGTATTGTTGCATGAAATTATTGTACATTTGTGATTTCATATTTAAACATAGTTGCATTACGAACTATATTCATGTATACAAGTATGTACGAACTTATTAAGCTATCTAATATCGCTCTACTGAAAAATTGGTCAAGCAATCTTATAAGGTGAATGTTTTTTTTTTATCACGTAAAAACTACTTTAACTGTTAAGATTCTATGATATTACTCTGGTACAGTGGTTTATTCAATACTTATATAATTTATTCTTAAAATGTTTGTTATTCAACTTTTTTGTATGCATTTTTTCAACATTTTTAAAACGGCACAAATTTTAATTTGACATTAGTTAACGTAGATATCAAACATTACATACTTTTATTTAAAAGTAACATTCTCGATATGCTGTACATCCTTGTATTTGTTTAACAATAAATCGATAGGAAGTGCAAAAATCCATAATAGCGTTAAAAGATCCGAATTACTTTTTCTATTTTTTTTATATGATTATCTAATAATTACTATGGCACATATGATGCCCTGGAAAAGCACATTTCTCAGTCTTACGACAATAAATGGTTCGGCTAAAATGTGAGGACGATCGAATTGTTATGTGATTATGGTTTTATCATGATGTATCTTGTATTGGCAGTATTTGATGTACAGAAACTAGCAAATATAAATTTTGCAGATATAAATAATTGAAAATTATTTATATACGAACGCACATTAAATACTAACAAATGAAAATTTCATTTATGAAACTATTTGTTAATAAGGCAGTAATTTGATATTTGCGCTAATGTTATAAATGTAAAAAAATCTTAGTATTATTTGCTATAAATTACAATTATAGATATTAAATTCATGAACTGTTGCCTTTTTAATAAAAAAATATTGTTCCACTTCGAAATAACGAATTAGCGTTTATTTTTCACTCGAACTAGATCATTAATTAACACACGTACAAACATGAGTAAAGAAATGTTAAATATGATTGGCAGTAATTACTCTTTTAGTTACAGAGTAATATTATAAATCTTGATTATTCAAACATTTGGATAAAAGGCTAGAAAGATAAAGAGAAATAGTTTGATATTTTAGAGAAATGTATTCTGCAAATATAAATGAACAGAGTGAGACAGATTGAACCAGACTAGAAACTGAAATCTCATGGTTTTACCAAAATTTTTGTTGCAGCACAATTTCGAATTGTAAAGCAATTAAGGCATATACTCGGTTCAGAGCATGCAATCTGTCCAAGCATCTCTGAAAAATGAGAAAAAAAAAGTTATGGTATGCTGCTGAAGTTAATGCAAAAATATAAATAGGCACAATTAAATAAAAAGTTTTACAAAAGAATTCAAATAATCATTCTTGTAACACTAATTAAAAATTTGAACAATATATTTCTCTATCTAGAATGATAAAACTATAACAACAAAACAATATATAATATAAATTTTTTGTTATTTTAACATTGTTTGAGTAGAAGGTCTTCCTTCATAAGGATTTGTGCTGTAATTTTTAAACATTCTATAATAATGTCATTTTTTTCATTGTACCACCATAAAAGAAATATGAACGTCTTTTATCGGTAAATAATATATCCGTATCATATTCTTAGTAATGGTCTACGTAGTCATTGTAGCAAACAAACTTGAACCTAATATATGACGGTTGCACGTAATTAAAAGATAACCATGTACCAAGATAGTGTCTCATATAAGATAAGCTTTTTCCAAGTATAATCATTATTAAGTGTGTACAAAATCGTTGCTTTCATTGAACAAAATCAACAACATATTGGAATTTCGTTTATCATACTTAAATTACATGTCATTTTCTGATAAAGCAATAAAATCAATGTTTTATTGAAGTAAAAGATTAAAGTTGGTCTGCTACTTTATCCATGCAACAAAATTATTATTTTACTCATCATTATCATCGTTAGGTTTAATACTAGCATAGTTGTTCATATTTCTATTCACCCTTAACATCTTGAGAAAACTGCCTAGAACAAGTATAGTTTTCCTGTGTCTTCTAAATATCCCAGCATAAAGCTCTTCACGCACATCCCTTCTGTCGCTCACATCAGAATCGATACTCGATACAGACACAACAGAGGGTTTCGCAGAGACCGGTTGATGACAATTGTTGGTCTCTTCCGAATTTATAACAACACATGGCTTGTCTATCATGTCTATTACTAGTTTTTCACTTTTCTTTCTGACGTGAAACGTTCTTTATCGCGCTTTACAATAATTTATAAATTATTTCACAATGTTCGATAAAAAACTTGTACGAAGTTTCTTGCTCGTATAGTCCATGAAACTTCTCTGGTTATACTGCACGTTTTTGCGATAAATTCACTGCTTATAAGTTACAGGTTTCTACCTTTCTGATATCAGACATATTTGCTAGAAGTCTTACAAACAACATCTAATATATGGTACAATTCGACTGTTGTGTACAATAATGTCATCTCCCTTTACTTACTTGTAACATTACTTGTTTGAATTTTAAGGCAGCTGTCTCGTTATCTTTTAATTGCAATGTTATAAGTTTCTCGGTAATCGGTAATCGGTAATCTTGATTTATAATTTTGTTATATTTTTTTGAATTATATTTCCGACTATTTTAATAAAATCTCGTTGTATTTAGAACTCTGCGCTTATTACTTATATTTTCTTTCTCAAATTTCTTTTACGTACGTCTACGAATAACGTATATTTTTACTATATCTTTAATAAATTATTCAAAAATTCTTTATACTTTTAATATATGCAAACTGTTTTAGACTAAATATAAGTAAAAACTTATGGTTTGTAGTAAAAGAGCAGGCAATTGCAATTAGAATTAAAGAACAATTCTGATAATGAGGAAAATGGTCTTGAGTCTTCTTCTATCCCTTTAGCGGCCAGTCTTTAGTGCCACATAGACCCGACTGAAAAAATGTTGTCTTTTATTATTATAATATTGTTATCAAATAATTCATGTTAGACAATGAAAGAGTCTTAACTAAATTAACATGTTTACGACGAACACATTCTCTCGTGACTTCGTTCTGGAATTTTGTTTTCGTAAACAAGATATTCTTAGCGACGAAAAAATAGGAAACCTGGACAGATTTGGCATCAGTCATAATGTGTTACGTGTTTACAATGTTTGTAGTATAACATTATAAACGGGAAAGTAGTAATAAAAAGGAAAATAATGGATGATTTATATAAATTTTACAAATTTAATAATTGTCAGTAATCAGTTCTTCTTATCGATCGTTGTTTAAACGTTATCGTTCGGACATAGTATTGTTGTGTAAAGGTTGCGTAATTCCCGCATTAATCATAAAATAAAATGTATTATAACAATTTTGGACTAATGATTAAAATATTTAAAGAAACAATACAGACTCTGTTTTTAAGTAAATATTTTGAAAGAATGTGTAGGTCATGTTTCAGAGATCTTATTTTTAGAAATGTTATACTACACAAACTGATTACTAGTGACACTAATCTTTCCACTTACTTATGTACATAAATAATATGAGCATTAAACTAAAGTATATTATAAACTCATTTATCTAATAACTTCTTTGTATTACATAGATTTTGCCTCACGATGCAAGAGCAAGAAGGCTATTTGTAACATCTGGTGGTTTAAAGAAAGTACAAGAAATTCAGGCCGAACCTGGATCAATGCTTGTGGAATATATACAAATTATCAACTGTTGTTTTCCAGACGAAATTGTCAGGTTGCTTTTAATTTCTATTTCATTTAAATATTTTTATAGTTAAATATAAATGATACTAAGTGTAATATCATTGTTACTACACTAATTACACTAACAATGGATAGTAGTTATAACTTTTGTTTCTGCATTCGGTCACTGAACTTTATACTTGTTAAATTTGTTTATTATTATTCTTTAAATTGTTTCTTTCTTTGCCTAGAAACTAAATGTTTTATTTGTTAAAGTCATTAAATTCCTGATAACTACTGGACAGTACATGTATGTAAATACATGTGCATAGGTAATGATGATTATGATGATAATAATAATAATAATAAATAATTATAAAAAACACTAGTTGCTTGTGATATAACCTTAGTAGAAATTACTTACTGAAGAAATCCGGAAATATGACGTTTTGTTAATGAAAAAGTCCAGTCTTCTCAGAGTCGTTTACACGAGCAGCGAATACAAATAACTGCAGTTCTGTTTCTAGATCGCGTATCTTAATTTAAATCGGGCAAGTAATCTACGGCGTGATCGCCATGTTGTCACAGCTGATTACATTGGAAATATATAAATTCAGACTTTAATAGATCAATAATTTTACGTTTTGATGCAATCAAAACACTGTCTTGTATTATCGTATCCATATCGATATGATATCAGTAAACAACAAACGACACGATTATCGTGATATTTTTTAGTTGCTCAACAATCACCATTCAATGTTTAAATTGTTATTAAAATATTTTTTTTCTAATATAAGTGTACTAACATGAAAGTTCAATTTAAATAATTAATATACACAAATTTTTGTATTAGATATTATTCTCCTGGATATCCGGATACTCTTCTGGAAGCGGTTGAACATTATCAACCGAGATGCGCTTCCCTGTTCGCGTTAGATGAACGTTTTTCTTCTGCGAGTGACTCCAAATCTACCTTATCATCTCAAGTCGAAGAGGGTTAAAACATTATTTACCTCGATATACGTAAATTTTAATTATGTGCATTATTTAACCATATATTAAAATATATCACTCAAAAAACGTTTGCGTGTGTGGTGCTTAAATTAATTTTCGTGTTTCTTGTATTTGAGAAAATGAATGTACATTTTAATGTACATACATATACACGCACATATATAAGTATATCTTTAAAATGCAATAAGATATAAATCGCTTCTTTATCAATTTTAATTCTGAATATTTTCAAATCAGTGATAACTACTGAGTTACAGACGCAATATAAGATAGGTATATATCTATACACATGTATATACATGTATATATACTATGGTACATATATACGGTACAGAATCGTCATGAATATAAATCTCCCAATTGCATGAATTTTCCTCTCAAAGTTTGAAGAAAGAACATCATGTTATTGTAAACTATTTAATTTAATAATTTTAAAATAAGTGCATATTCTGTGTATTTATTGAATTAATAATATAAACGCCATCTAGTAATTTTCATATGATTTAAACAGCGGTATTGATGTTATCATTACACGATAACAGTTAATCAATAATTTATAAAATTTTGTATTTTATATTTATTATTATCTTCTTACTTCTTTCTAAATTTGTAGTTTAATATTAATCTTTATTTTGAATTATCTGTACGTGTATTTTTTTGTTAAGTTATTACATTTACACAGGTAAAATGATGTTTTGTATTTTTAAGTCAGTCAAGTACAGCAAGGAAAGAAACGAAACCGCGTGTACGTAGAAATTGTTATAAAATTGCATATGAAAAATACGTTGCCGTTTAATATCTTAATGTGTTAATTATTGTATTAAATAAACGATGAATGTTAATAAAACAATCATGAGGAGAAGTAAACTAAAACGTGGACATCAAACTACAAATAAAATACACGAAGGAAAACCTAAGTTTTCGAAAACACTTTATACACAAAAGTTTAAAGCACCTTTAAAGAAGACTCGAAAAAATGAATACGATCCAAATGAAGAGGCCAGGTATAATGAAAGTGTAAAATATGTTTAGAATTTGTTCATAAATAACATGATGTTACTTTTGTACAGGTTAGAAAAAATTGTGTTTGGCGATACCAGTGACATTATAAATAATTTGGAAAGCGATGAAGAATCAAATGAAAATAAAACTAATGTTACCGAAATTGAGAACATTGATGATTACGAAGAACATTCCAAAAAAGAAGTAGCATGGGAAGATGAAGATGATACCAGTTGCTCGTATGTACATTTTTAACAAGCAAACATTAGTTGTTAGTAAGAAGATATATTGCTATCAAATGATATGTGTCAAATTATTTAAAATAATTATGTTCTTTGATAGAGTAAAAGATGCTGCAAAACTTAGAGGTCAAAAAGTTAATACTGATGTACCTGAAAAGTTATATAAAGATTTTTTACATCATAAATATACACAACTTGTTGGTACTCCAAAGTGGGCTGAACTTAAGAAAGTAGACAAAGAATCTGATGATTTGGCTGATGAAATATTAAAGGTACTAAATATTTTTTAACAATTTGTTTAAATAAGATACATAAATATGATTTTTTTTTAGCACAGTTGCTATTTAGACAAACCCAAAGTAAAAAACTTGCCAAAAGATATAATAGATATAAAAACATTAACTGCAATCAATAAGCAAACACATACAGAAGGACCCATTGTATCTACTGTTGAGTTTCATCCAACTTCTACTGTTTCCTTAGTTGCCGGTTCATCTGGGATTTTATCTCTTTTTCAAGTAAGTTTAAAAAGGCTGATTATATTCATATATTAGGACAGAAAATTTGGAGAATACAATTACTTGCAGATAGATGGTATTGAAAATAATAAACTGACCACAATGCAATATAAAAAGTTTCCAATTAGTACTGCAAAATTTTTGCAAGAGGGTACAGAGGTTTTAATTGGCTCCCAATATTATCCATATTCTCATTCTTATAATTTAATTAGTGGAAAAACATTCAAAATACTGCTTCCACATGGAATGACTAATATGCAGGTTTGTGTTATTGGTTCAATCATTTTCATAGTGATATTAGCAATCTTCATTCTTAGATAATAAAATTGTTAAATAAATAAACAATTCAGAAATGCGAAGTGTCTCCTGATGGGAAATTATTAGCAGTTTGCGGGCGATCGGGTGAAATTTTCTTATTAACAAGCTCGTCCAAAGAACTTGTAAGTACCTTGAAAATGAATACCAAATGTAGGGCGGTAACTTTCACTCCAGACAACAAAACTCTTATTACACACGGTGGTAAGCTGTACTTTATTAATACTTCTGTTTGCTTGATTTTACATACCATTTAAATTTAAATGATTTTATTTTATCTTTGTTTAATCAACTATAGACGGTAATGAAATGTACATTTGGGATCTGAACAGTCGCGAGTGTATCCATCGGGCAATAGATGACGGATGTTTATCTTGCGAATCCATTGCGGTGTCTCCGAGTGGTCAGTTCTTGGCAACAGGTAGTAGAGAGGGTGTGGTTAATTTATACGAAACTAAAACGGTTTTACAAAACCGAATTCCTGTTCCTTTAAAAGTTGTTTTAAATCTCGTAACGTCAATTACTAGTTTAAAATTTAATCCTTATTCTGAAATATTAGCAATAGCTTCAAATAAAAAGCATAATGCATTCAAAATGATGCATTTACCATCATTTACAATTTTTTCAAACTTTCCATCATTTCAAACAAACTTAACGATGCCAGAAACTATTGATTTCTCACCAAGTAGTGGTTATTTAACTATTTCAAATAGATCGTTTAGTGCCTTTTTATATAGATTAAAACATTATGGAAATTATTAGATGTAGATCACTTGTAGATTAATTATTTGGAAAAATTTGAAACACATTTCAGATACTTTATAGGTTTATTTATATACAAAGTGCATATAACAGTTATAAATGACGTTTATCGTTCTTTTGCCACTTTGAATGTAATATAAACATATTTTATTCAATATATATTCGCTGTATTGTGGCATAGTAATAATATTGTATAAAATTGAATAAAAAATCTTTAATATTTTTAATGAAAAAAATATACATATATATATATATATATTAAAAACACTAGATAAATAATACAACTTCGATTAAATATCACGGTTACCATTTATATTTTTTATCGATTCAACGTTTTTGTATACTATGTATACAAATTTATAAATAATTTTAACAATTTTACTAGTATTTGAAGTGAAAAAATGTTATGATAATGGGAACGTACAGGTCACTGTGATTATGTATCATGCAAAATAATGAGTTGCAAATGTATAATGTAATGCATTTATAGAATATAAATTAAAATAGCATTTTTTTATGTTCATCATGTTTTCACCAAAAAAGGAAGAAAAAAAAACGGTTGGACAAATATTGCAAAATGATAACTATAAATAAAAAAAGAAGGATGCAATAGTATTATATGCAAATAACTTCCATAGAAGCGTAATTACCTCCTTTGGTCAGTTGTTTGGAGCTTTACAAGTAAAAAAATGATTCATAGAAGTATATTTTATCATGTGGAATACAATAAATGTATGTATTCGCGCGTTATATATACACACACTCACACCCACACAGCGCGCGCGCATGCATAATACACACCTTTTATATATGCATGCGTGCGTGCATTATCTTTTTACTTCTATACTTATTTGGTTTATTAATTTTCTTTAATATTTTATACGATTTCGTGATTTAAAAAAATGTCAACTGTCGTGTAAACTTATACACTTGATCGTTATAATTAATGTATGTACATACAAAATATTTACTACCATATATACAGAACTTTTTGACCTTTTTGTCAACAAACAAATTTCTCTTAAGTTTTCGTCTTTTCTTTCAGCGTTGAACATCCTATGTTAGTTTGTTCAGTTTCTATATTCCTTTGGTGAATGGGTGTAAGAAACACTAGCTATTGGTCCCCGGCGGTGGTTGCAAGAGTACTAGTATCTCCACCACTACTTTCTACTATAAGCATTACAGTTTCAGCAGCACCTCTAACACACTCCACTTGATGACCTGCCCAATCCTTACGTTGACAAAACGTAGAACAATACGGTGTTCGTCTACATAAAGAACATTCTGCAAATGCTTCTCTGTTACAGTTGGCACACTAGAAATAAATGAACAGTAAAAAAGAATTAATTCGTAACGTCATCGTAAAATAATGTTACAGTTTAGTATAAATTGGCTTTTATGCATTACCTTTTTATTATGAGTATCCGAAGCTGGTTGTAATCCAACAGTTTCAATAACATCTCCTCTACCTCCTAATTGAGCAACTAGTGCTTGTTCTCTTCGTTGTTGCCTACTTACTTCCTTAGCTTCTTCTAAGGTACGCCTAAATTCATAAGCTAACTTTAACATTTTACTGGACATCTCGTCGAGCTTTTTAAATATATCATCGTTTTGTCCATTTTCAGTTTGATGTACATTTTGGACAACGGTATCTTGATCGTGTGGTTGTTGTACAACTAAACCGTCCGTTGAAACAAACTGAGGCCATACTTCTTTATCAGGTATCACGACTTCGCTATCACTTTCGTCGTTGTTACTACCATCGCGTGAATTATCACTTTTAAGTTTTCGTGACGGCGTTTCTCCGTCGGAGGTATCTCTGGCTCTTCTTCTACGTTTATAAGGTGTAAATAATCTAACTGGACCAGTCTAAAATACAGGAGTAAAAGAAATTGCAATACAATTCACACAAACAGAACCATTTATGGAGTAATATAATGTGTACTAACTGCACTATCGTCATCGCAACATGCGGCACACGTGCAGGAGGTAGCATGTGGCTTTAAAATTTGTTCATCGATTAATGTCTGTAAACTTCTCCCACCAAATCGAATACTACGTTTCCAATCTTTACTGGATGCTCTGCCACAAAGAGCTTCAAATTCACTTGGTGTGTACCAATCTTGTCCAAGTTTAATACATCTTCCTCTTCCACCAGATCCAAATCGACTTTTATGCAGCTCCGCATTTGTATTTTTACATCTAACTGGTAATACTGCTAAATTGGCAGATTCTGACCAACTGCATATTGGTTGTGTATTAGCGGTAGAAACATGTATTTGTTCAGATTCAGGTTCTTCTGTACTATTCTGAATTACTATGTGTGTTGCTTTTAGTTCTCCATTCCAACGCAAAGGATCTGAATCTTTATCATGACGTGGTTCACATATGAAACCATTATCAACACATAGCATTTGTTTAAACTGTCCTGATCCTGGTAACTGAAAAAGAAGAATTATACATTTAATTGAAATGGATCTTTGCATACAGTTTTGAATAATATTGAATAGGTGGTTGTCATTAGAACTATGTTTTTTATGATTACATTTAATCTACATTAGGTAATCATATAACATCTAATATGTGCAAATGACTGTACATGCATAAAATATTAATTCACAATAGAAACACGTGCTATTGTATTAGAATGCGCGGGCAGGCGCAGTTAATTGTATGTACATTATATGCTTATACATGTTTACTAGGACTTGTACATATACGCAAAAAGTAAAATTTCAACTGAACTTCGTAGCAATTCTTTAATGAGAATACCGGTTCTCGATAAAATTATTCCGTATAAAAAATATTAGAGAAACGAAAGTTGATGCATTGGAAATCTTTTAGTTTCAAAATACCTGTAGTTGATCCGAGGTGATGACGTTGAAGGTCGTGCCGTTGGTTGAGTTCGCTACACCGATGATAGAACCAACGGGTAAAGAAACCGGTACACCAACTCCTGGAACACCAGGAACACCCGGTACTGGAGTGACGCTCGCCGTCACAGCGACGGGATGCGCCTCGTGCTCGGTCGTTAGGGCAGACGCCTCCTCGGTCTCGCTCGTCAACGGTTCGGACATGTCCGGTAGCACGGCGACACTTTCCGATGTTTGACTTTCCTCCATTTCGGCTGTTCTCGCCTCTCGCATACACAATGGCGTCAGCGCAGGCTCAACGCAGCGCCACAATTTTTCCGTAGCTGCCGCTGCGATTACTCGCGATCACGGAACTTCGAGTTTACTCGACGCAGCTGCAAAGTAATTCACAATCGAATCGAAATTAACAGTGTTGTCGAACGAATTTTCCATTAACTAACTGTATTTTCATTATTTCTCTACAGTTTGTGACTGCCTGGAACCTTTACTGCTTCGTTCCCATAGATTCAGAGCACGAATCGTCAATGTCGAGAGCCATCTTTAAGTGCGTCGAGCAGCGCTAGGTTTAAATTATCCTCATGTTCAAAAAGTTTAATTGAAAAAGTGTATTACTGTAAAACTGTACGCAACATTGAATTGAACGCAGTTTATAATACAGAAACAAAATAAATTAGAATACTAGCGTAAATAAGTACAGTCTTATAAAATTACTCGTTCTTCCAAATATTTCAAACACAGTAATTTTTCTAACCTATTTTTATGTCGTATCGAAATATTATAGGAAATTGTAAAGCTTTTAATGATCAGTAAACAGATTGGAAATCATCGATCAGTTATGTATTCGAACGAAGATGTTGAAGGTCCTTCTAGCCAGGATGCGGAAGGCGTAGATAATTCGAAAGAGTTAGAAGAATCTAAACCGGTTGAATTAGGTATCTTTATTGTTTGTAAAATAAAAAAGGAAATATATTATTTTTCTACCTATATTTTTTCGTTGTATTAAATGCTTTTCAGATAGTTACACGAATCCATTTGTCGTGTCATCAGAAACTACTAATAGCGGTTTGAAAGAGGTTGCAGAATTTTCAACTACGATTGCTACGCAAACTTCTTTAACATTGATTACATTTACTTTGATACCAGCATCGCCAGATAAGCAGTTTATCGACTCCACAACGTCACCGATGCATACTAATCAAAATTCTGAAGATGAAATGAAAGAGAACCGTGAAAACACAAAATCTTTTTCGTGTATGTTTATTCAAAATCAGGTATTTTGTGAATAATTTCAATTTCGACGGAAAATCGATCGTATCGGTACGGAAAGTTTAACAAATTTTCAAACCGACATTGTTTAAGCCATCGATGACAATTAGCCGCGAGTTAACAACACGAGCGAACTCGTCATATCAATCGTTGATGCATTCGGGAAGCAGAGTATTCCAAGATGCTATTCTTCAAATATCTGCTCCGTTTTTACCGGGCAAGCCTGAGTTTAATAACGAAATTTTAACCGTAACCACTGATTACGGCAGTTCATCGGCCGATACATGTAGCACATTGATAACGACAGTTAATCAGAATGGTATGCGCTCGTTATTTTTTTCTTGATACATGTAATCTGTTTTAACGTCAACAATGCACATTTTTTATCTAAGGCAATGAGGCAGTGACATCGTTGCCATTTCTGAATGTGGATTCGACAAGAAACAATTCGTTTAGGCGCAGGACAAATCATCGATTTCGGAATGTCATGGAATCATTAAACAATTGCTTAAGATGCGCCGTTCATAATGAAGTATCGAGTTTTACGCGTTATCATAATTTTTCTTTGAATATGCAAATCGTAAGATGAAGATTTACGCGATAGCCAGATACCCATCCTCGCGTTAGCGATGCACCTCCTGCTTATTCTGCTACATATGCAAACCATAGAAGACCAACGCGCCATTGGAGACCTTTTCGAACCGGGAATCGATCTTCATTCATGGCTCCGATACCACCTCCTAGTTACGCACAGGCTCAAGAAATTTATCTCGCTTCATATTCCATGGACGATTTGTTTTCGCGTAATGGTATACATGTTTAAAAATAGTCATATGTATCTATGATTGCGTGTCAAGATATATTCATGAGACTCACGATGGTTTTCTTTTTAGCGAATCGGAATAGAGTATGGTCGCCAAGACCTATGACTACAATATGCTCACGGTGCACCTCAATTATCGTTACTAATATAGAAGCTCGGCAGTCGATAAGTACTCATATCACTGCTTTCGTACTTTTCTTATGCGGGTATAAAGATTTTCTTATGGCTGTTTTACGCTTTATTTGCCCGAATATCTTTAACTATTCTATTTACAGATGCTGGCCGTGTTGTATGATTCCGTATTGTATGAATTCTTGCAAAACTATCGACCATCACTGTCCCATTTGTCGCGCGTACCTTGGGACTTACAGACCGTGGTAACAAAGATTTTAGAAAATAACGTAGAAAGTTTGCTTTCTCGAAGCATTTCTACACCCGTATTTACCGAAATGCTTGTTGCGTAATAAGACAATTGAAAGCGAAAAAGACGAGTTTTTAAACGAATTGTCCCGTCGAAAGATCTCGGAAGGATAAGTAACTTTACTTTTCCAAGTGAATTTAGTTGTACAGAAAATTATCCACTATCCAGCTTTCTTTAATTACAGTCGCGAAAGTGAAATTATCTCGACTCGAAGGATAAACACAATGGACAGCTGTCACGAGATTATTATCGCCGCTTAAATTTCTCGGCTCTCCCTTTGTTGACACGCAAATCAACCCTCGGCTCGAAGCGATACGGCGATTCGTAGACCGTGTAAACAATTAGATCTTAGGTATATTATCCTCCGAGCCGTTCTCAAAGTCAACACGCGACTGTTGCCGTGAGAAGATCGCGTAGCTCTTTACGTTCTCGATCAAACTTGCTCCTCTTGTTCGCGTTATTTTTTAAAATTTTCAAATATTACCACGTCCTACAAAAGACAAGATTTCGTTCAATGATGTATAGACGTTTTATCGTTATATTTTTATTAAATTGCATCGTAATGTATAACAACATCGATGCGTGGAATTCTTTAAGAAGATATCGACATTTTTGGCAAGCGAATAATCATCGCTCGAATGAAACGTCATCGCATAAATCGGAGTTATCCAACTTTCAAAATGCTGCAACAAGTACCGCCACAAGAGAGAAACGACGTAAGCATTTAGAATCTATTCTTCTCAGCATTACACATAACTTAACGAAAACATTTTTCGTACATTTAGTTTTTCCGCTGTTCACTTTGGTAAAGTTCGACAATAACATTTGCATTGGGACGAATGGTGAAAATGGTACGTGTCTGGCAGCGTCGGAATGCTCGCAACGCGGAGGTACATCCACTGGAATTTGTGCGAACGGTTATGGAATTTGTTGCATTGGTAAATCATTTTTTTCTTTATTTCCTTTTTCTCGTAACGTTTAAATAATAGTCTATTTGTATTAGTAACTGTATCTTGTGGGGAGACGACGGGTAGCAATAATACTTATTTCGTTAATCCGAATTATCCGTCGTCTTTTGATGGCACTCAGTCTTGCCAGTTAACTTTAATCAAATCGCATCCAGCCGTGTGCCAGTTTAGGTAAGCTACTACTTTTAATAACTACAATAAATAAACTAAACGTAAACTACAAATCGGTATCTGTATGTTTCAGATTAGATTTTGTGCAGTTTAACATAAGAGGCCCGGAGATGACAAATCACCAATGCATCTACGATCAGTTTATCGTTTCTGGAGCCAATCCAATACCCACTATATGCGGAACCAATGCTGGAAATCATAGTAAGTAGTAACGACTTTGGAACAAAAGTTTTAGCGTTTGTTTTATCTAATCAAAACACTTCTTCTGTAAAACAGTATACGTCGACGCCGGTCTCGGACAGACGAATCCAGTCACGTTGACGTTCGTTACAAGCGGCAATTCTTTTGCTCGGTCTTGGAAGGTACGAGTGTCCCAAATTCGCTGCAACACTATATACAGAGCCGAGGAAGGATGCTTGCAATATTTCACCGGGATATCTGGTCAAATAAAATCGTTCAATTACGATTCCATGAGCGGGTTGCAGTTATCGAATCAGGATTACAGTATTTGCATCAGGATGGAACGGAACTTTTGCGGTATTCAATATATGGCCTGCACTGATGGTAATATGTAAATAAAGAAATTAAGACAAATCTATTCGTTCGTTTTAAACCATAAGCATGCATTGTACGATTGTGTATTTAACAAGGTCAAGTCATGATGGCAAGTGGATCCGTCCCAGCGGCACAAATGACCCGCAGTAGTGCATTTACGCTAACGGGGAACACGCAAGCCATGCAAATAGCATCTATGACAGGAGCAGCCTGCCAAACCGATTGGTTAACGATTCCATGTGCATTCAACACGGGCAGATTACCGACTTCCATGATGACGTGTGTTGATCGATTTTGCGGCGGAACATTCAACGCGGAGAATCAAAATTTGAACGCCTCTTCTGTTATCAGTGAGTTATTCTTCCTGTTTATTCTATCTTTTTTTAATACGATAGTAATAGAATAGGTATAATTATGTTTGGAGTTCAAAAATGCTATGTGTTTCGTGGCAGTATGCATAAGTAATTATGTATACGTACATCGCGTATAACTTATATTCGTTTCTTAGGCACGGTGAAACCATTTAGATTAATCTTTCACACGGATAGCATTGAGGCTCCAAACGATGTTGGAAACAGAGGATTCTGTTTGAACTACGTTCAACAACCATGTACCACAAAATTGAAATAACGGGATAAAGGGAAATACGTAGTGTTACACGTTTGAAAATACATCCATACTTTATTAATTCGCAAGCATTCGTGTATATCAGGAAAATACAATAAATACGTTAGAATTAGGTAACACGAAATTTCAAATACAAAGATAATCACGTTATCCAACAGAGGTAGGTTTACCTTTAATAAATTCTATTGCTCGATTTTCTTGCAAAGAATGCTTCGATCGATTTACGTTCTTGCATTCTTCGACATAATAATTTTAAGGTAAAAATAAAAACGAATACAACGCGTGCAAGTGGAAGTGAATATGTTGTGTCTTCGTCAATCAAACCAGTTTTATAATGAGATTCTATCTCGTAAATATTCGATTAACAGTTCCAAATCCTATCCTCTTTCGTTTAACAATCTCCTTCATTTTACGTCGCTTACAATTATTATAGTCTTGTGTCAATATTTGTTTCCAGCAATGAGAAATGTTTTACGGGACTCGATTTCTAGCAGGTTGTCGCGATGAAATTCCGATGTTAGACCGAATCTAGATATCAGGCCGTTGAAAATTCTTGAAATACAGGAGTAAAGCTCCATATGCATTTTTTCATTGGTCCTTTTAACAGTTACAGTTCCGTATATAATAAATACAGTAGGCTATGATTGAGCTCGCGTTGTACATATGTACAATCTATACAATGTCGATATTACAGATAGAAACACCAACGATAAATACAATCAGACATCCAATATGTTACTTTTTTCTTTTGCCTTTCATAGATTATTCTCGTCGTCATCGTCGTCGCTATTGTTCCTATTATTACTGTTATTAATAATATTGTTATTATCGTCACTATATTATTATTATGTATTAAAAATCTTCGCATGCTACAGTTATGTACCTGAATGAACGGTACAATTAAAATAAACAAGTAAATAAGTTATAAAAATACCAGTGAAAGTTTAAAAAGTATTATGTATAGTTACATATTGTTTCACAGTGTGTCGTATAAAATTGGCCAGTCAGTCAACCAGTGTGCGATAACGGTGCAATATTTTTCCTATACGTCGATGAAGTTACTCGAACAATCGCATTAATTATTCGTTCGCGATCAAGTAAAAGAAAAGATAATTGTTCATGTGTTTTCTTATTTGCTTCCGATTGACGTCTTTACGTTTTTTATGATTGCACGAGTTACACGAGAAAAAATTAATTAACAAATAATTGTATCGAGTTCAAGGTTCAGATATTTGATGAAATACTCATGACATCTTATTAAGATTTTTTGACGTTACGCGACTCATTTTTTTGTAGTGAAACCGATGGTTCAGTGTTATCGTTGAATACGGATCGTCGAATGATTCCAATGTTCTTTGTGCTGTAATTTAATCGTGTGACTTCAAACAATAGGATCGAGATTAAGACTCTTTCGCGTTACCCGCTTGGATAAAGTACGTTAATATGTCTATAGGCAGCGGGAACACGATCGTCGAATTTTTCTCCGCCGAAATAGTGTTGAGAGTCTGAAAACGATTTAGGTATACAGTTTCGAATAAAAAGGTTTTATTAAAAGGACGTACCTGTAAGTAACGAAGTTGTAACGCAGCAGGAGAATCTCCGATAACTTCTGAGGCTTCTCTCAGCGCGCGACTAGCTTTTTGTTCACCCTCGGCTGCTATTACCTATGTAACGAATAAAACGATCATTTGCATATTCTTTATTTTAACGGTGAATCAAACGAACCTTTGCGCGAGCTTCGCGAGCAGCTTCAGCTTCCGCAGCCATCGCTCTCTGTAATTGAACCGGTAATCGTACGTCCTTGCTGTAAAAGGAACAAATCGTAGAAAGGATATATAAATCGATCGAAAAGGGATTTCGCGCGCTTACTCACATTTCTACTCGTTCCACTTTTATTCCCCACGTGTCTGTAGCTTCGTCCAAAGCGACCTGACGTTCGATAAACAATTTCATTGAAACGTAGTTGTGAACTCTTAGAACAACGATCGAAACTAGCAGTAAGCATTTACCTGCATGTTTCCAGAGATCGTTTCACGCTCGCTGAGAATTTCGTGAAGCGGTCTGGTTCCCATGGTGTTTCGAAGCGTAGTTTGAGCCAGCAGTCTGGTACTATGATGAACATTTTCGACGTTCGCGATCGAAATCGTTGCGTTGTTTACTCGATAGTACACCACCGCGTCCACCGACACCGTTACACTATCTTTCGTCAGTACCTGATACAAGTAGAACATATTTTTCCCTCTTTTCTTCATTTTCGCTTTTATGCTTACCTCTTGTGGCGGAACGTCGTAAGTTCGCGTTCGTAGGTCGACGCGAGCGTAATTATCCACGCAGGGCAGTATGAAAAAGATTCCTAGAAATGCATCAATTACACTTTCCAATTAGTTGATTGGACGCAGTTGTAATTGCGATGTACGTTAATTTCAATTAATGTTTTACCGGGTCCTTTGGCGCCTCCGGTAAGAAGTCGCCCTAAACGGAATATTACAGCTCTTTCGTATTCCTGCACCACCTAAACAAAACAATTATCTTATGAAACGTCACGTAATTGTCTTTTAGAGATAGTATGAAAGGTGTTCTTTTTAAAAAAATAGTCTAGAGTACAGCTTCAAATCTCAAAAACCTTTTGGATGTAATAGTGTCTCACCTTGAAACAAATAAATAGGGAAAATGGCATCGTGAGAACCACGACGATCCAAGATAGCCCCACCAGAATATTTCCACAGGTGTTTTTCTCATCGTGCGCGTGATCATCCGCTGAAACATAACAGAAAGAGCGATTAACGAACATCAAAATACGAGAAAAACTGTCGCGTACAAGTTGAGATATACAACAAGATCAAGATAGATCGATGTAGAAAGAAAACATAGATATTTGGAGGGAAATTGTCTCTGTTTAACCATTAATTTTACAAATGGCTTATTCGCGCGGATCGATATATGTACGTGCATCGAGCGTGTACATTGTACAATTCAGATACGATAAATCAAAATGAAGCTTCGTAACATGTCCCTGGAACTTTACTAGATCGTTGCAAACATGTAGGTACACGGAATAAGAATTTTCGGCTAGTGTTATTCCAGGTATCGATACGAGTAGCTTCTCGACCGTAAATCTCTCTGTCGTAAATTTCGTCGGTCGATTAAGTGTAAAGTCCGCTTACCATCCGTCATCTCGAAGCAATTATTGGACTCGATACGGCAATCGGGCGTGATAACCGCACGATTCTCTCAAAGTGTCTCTGAACTCTGAATAAACGGGAAAGGGTGGCGGCAAACGATGATGGCAGCGGTTGTGATGGTGGTGGTCTGTTTTACACGGGAGAAAAACGAGATAGGGTGAAGTATAGGTACAGCGTTATTCGCGTCACACGGTTCGCTACGGGTAGTCTATCCTGGTCCCGTTTAACCACTCGCATGTCGGGACCCGTTTTCTTTCTCTCCTTTCCTCGCCTGTATTTTCCTTGGTGTTCCTCTTTCTGTGTATACGCGCATACATTGCCGTTCTCCCTTTAATCGGACCAGCATGCGCGATACGTGTACACCCACCAACATTTCTTGCTTTCAACGGCCAGTTTTCCTTTTCGTTCCATCTCGTTGTTCCTTGCGCGTTTCATCGATTATTTGTTTTCTCGGACCTACAGACTCGTTCGCGTACAGCTGATCTGTTCGAAAAAGAAACTGCGGAAGAGCTAGCGTTTTTATTTGCCAATCGCTGCGAGGACTAGCAGGACTCGATGCCGCGTTTTGCAATTTTGCGTTCGTTGTATCGCTCTTTCATTCGACACGATCTCGCATTCCAATTATACAAATGCACGTACGTATTTGATATTTCCTCGAGATATTTCTATCGATTCGATGATAAAAATAACTCGTCCAACGTGTTTATACTCAGCCATTGTATTCGCGCAAGTTTAATGCCAAACAACTAGAGTTTATCTATGTTAGACTGATATAGGTTGTCATTGTTGGAAGTAGTAAGTGATGTCCCTAATTTGTTGTTTCTACCCGAAGTAAGAATCGTTGGCTGGAAAATTCTGATTAAACCTACACGGTAATTCGCTTTAACGCGTGTGTACGCAGAAATCGATGCACGATTATTTCCCAAGGTCCAAGCGTAAATGTGCGAAATATCGTAGAATAATTGACGACCTTCAACGTTCTTGTAAAGCCGATACCTCACCTTGTGGCAACTAGTGTGTACAGACATATCTGACCTTCTTTACACTCGAGTAATATTTTATGCAGCGTAAGCGGCTCGTTGAATCGAGTTTGTTACACGTGGTGTTCGGTCTTGCCGAATTTCATATAATGACATACGTGTAAGCTCTACAAGTAAACTGTAAGCTATAAGTTACTTGAATTCTGAATGTCAGCGGTATTTAATATGGAAAACGATAAATTATTGGTCACTTACAGCCGATTATGCGATTCTGTATGTCATCAGGTCGCGTGTTGATCTGTACCGTTGATCCGTTTCCATTGCTTATGCTTGCCATAGGAATGGACATGTCAATGGGTTTGACACGGGATTCGAATCTCGCCACCTGAATGTAATAAACGAGAACTTAAAGGTTTATTCCACAGTAAAATCTAACACAAAAAGCACAAGGGGTGGAGGAATGTTCTATACCTACGTGAATCTACTTATGTATTTCTAACAAAATATCTTTTGGTGCTAGATTTATCAATTTTAACGATCATCGGGTTCTAAACGGGCGTGGATCAAATGTGTTCGCGATTGTGCCTACGCATTTGAATTTCGTTCGCAACGCGCTAATTCAAAATGTCGATGCAATCTTTCCCGCCTTTGGCACAAAAATTGTTGTCATGCTTAGTCGATCAAACGCGTCTTTATCAAGCACCCGATAAACGTTTGTACATAATAGGAAACTGGATATTCGATGAACGATATCAGAAAACAGATTTTTAAGGTAATCGAAATAAAAAGGGTAATCTTGCGGTAGAGCGTACGGATCTATGTAAGTGTGAAGAATGTGGAAAACGTGGAACAACAAAAGGGAAAAACACGTATTCACCTTGCGTCAATTGTTGAGTGCTGTTGAAAGAACTACTTAGACGAATGAAGGGAGCGTCGCGATGCCGTGACGCTTTATACGAGGACGGCCGCCGCCCTAACTAGTAGTATAGGAAAATACATAGTCAGCCAACCGATCAGACTACCTGGCGTAAACGTGATAGCTCATTTTTACGTTACGAATGAAAGAAGTCGACGAAAAATACACACCAGATTTAGGGCAAAGAATCGAAACAATTTTATACGTATGAGTTCGAAGATAATTGATTTTAATCTCGTAGAAACAGAACAATTTTCATAAAAGAATCGTAACGCGTTTTTACCGTCAATTCGCGTGCAAAATATGTTTCACGTTTATTAAGAAATTTTGACTTCACCCTACGTTGACATACGCGCAGGTATACTCGACCCGTTGCGTAACGATGACTAAAATATTCAGTCATTGTACGTTCTATCTATAAACGAGATATTAAACTCGCCATGCTCGTGACTCGTTGTTATATTTAGTAGATGCGCGTGATACAATTTTGGATAAATGTTTGCCTCGTGCTCATTTGTAATGAGACACTTAGTCATAACATAGCATTCTCATTACATGTGTCATGAGAAATATCGATTCGAAAGAAAATATGTATCTATGTGACTAAACGTAGGCGATAAATTTTAGTCGATCAAGAATTTAAGGAACGAGATAAAGTGAAGGGTCGGTAAAAAAAAATTTCATTGATTAATTAAGAGCATACGTTTATTAACATACTCTTGAAACTTATAACAATATCATCGTATGATACATCGCGTTTTTCGATCGCGTTTTTCAATCGTAAAAACAAATTCTTCTTATAAATAACTATAAATTGTTCTTCAGGCATATGGAATAACAGCGAAACATTATATCCGTGAAATTGAAACGTTATGATTAAGGTCATTAACGTTTAAACGACTCTTGAGTAAACTCTAATATCCAGATACATCAGATGTAAAAAGTGAAATACAAAAATGCACTAGCGTGCCGTTACCGTCCGAGCTTGAGTTTGTGTAATTGTTCTATTCACAGAGGAGCAAACGAATGTTTCGTTTTTCGAATGTTACATCCTCTTTGTACTTGGAATTCGGTTCGATTTCACCGTCATATGTATGTTATGTGCAGTGTATACGCTTATAGGGGCACATAGGTACACGCGTGTACCTACGCAAGGGAGTTGATTAGGCAAATTATTACGATGCGTTCGAAAAACCTAACACACGACGATCGATGCGCACGAAATATTTCCACCGCTAGTTTTGGTCTTTGTCGCTATGGGACTGGACAGTATTAGCTGAGGAAAATAAATCGTGGGCAATTTTCAAAATACTGTCTCACAACTTTTTACAGTTGTCTCATTACCGGTTCCGTTACTGATCTCAATCAATGTGACTTGCTTTGCATAATTAAATACTTCGCGTTTAGAACGCAAGACCTGCTTCGGAGTAAGTAGTGAATATCTTTTCAATCGAATTGACGTAGGCAGCTGTCCTCAGATCCAAACCAAGGTTGTATTTCATAGCGGTTTTCATGATTGCCTGCAAAAGTACAAAGAAAATTATGAAAGAAATGGAATATTCAACCAAGCGGAATAAAACAGAAGCAAGTAAAATGAAGTCAAAGAAGAAAACAACGGTACCCTGGCAGATCTTTCCATCGTGTAATCGAGACCGGAATGGACAATATCTTTCTCGGAAGCACCAGAGATACGCTTCTGGAACGCCTCAGAGGGTGTAACGGGAATTCGACCACCAACTCGGCCAAACCTACGTTCTAACGATTCCTGTACGGATTCTACAAAAAATTGAGATAGATTGCACGTGTTCGATGCATCGCGGAAGAATCTTAATAAAAATGTGCAGTTGATAGCTACCTAACAGATGATAATTGGATTCTCTCTCGTATTTAAAAGTAAGACGACCATAAGATACATGGTTCAGATTCTTCAACCACTCGAAGAAGGAAACTGTAACACCACCGGCGTTCATGTATAAATCTGGTATAACTAGGATATTTCTTTCGATTAAAATCTTATCGGCAGCAGGCGTGGTTGGTCCATTGGCAGCTTCAGCAATGATTTTAGCCTAAAAGAACAGAAACGTCTCGTTCAGCAAAAATTAGTATCGGAATAGAAATCGGCGGAAGAACGTTCTTCACCTTAATGCGACCAGCATTTTCTTTGGTAATAACTTTCTCAACTGCGGCGGGTATAAATATGTCACATTCCTCATACATAAGACCTTCACCTTGGTACGGTTCAGCACCAGGGAAACCAACGATGGTACCATTCTCTATGCGATAATCTTCCAGTTGCTACGGACGAGAACAATCTAATTAAATTCTTTACGATATCGAAAGGCATTTTCTCCTTTTCTTTTCATAACGGAGCTTGCCTTTGGGTCAATGCCTTCCGGATTGCAGATAGCACCGTCGTGTTCGACTACTCCTATACAAGTGGCACCAGCGCGGTGTAGATAACGCATTGAGTGAAGACCAACGTTACCGAAACCTTGCACGATAAACGTCTTTCCACCCCAACCAGGCGTCGTACCTATTTCCAATTAGCCAAAGTTGTAGCAAATTTACCATTTCTTAGTTCGCTACAAACATCGATTCAATTCCTCACCGATCATGCTCATATAGTTAGCTTCATTGATAAAGTTTTCCAGTCCGTGAAATACACCACGACCGGTTGCAGATATACGACCGTGAATTCCACCTTGATTGATAGGTTTTCCAGTGACACAGGCGTGAGCGTTGATGTCTGAGTGGCCTATAGTCTTTGCGTAAGTGTCCGCGATCCAAGACATTTCACGTTCTCCGGTTCCCATGTCGGGGGCAGGGACGTCAAGACCCGGTCCTTTGAAAATTCAAAGCACGATTTCAAATTTTGTATACTGATTTACAAAGAAATAGCTCAATTCTGTTCGACGCGGTTCAACGTCCTTACCGATAAATCCTTTCTTCGCGAGTTCCAAAGTGAACCTCCTAGTGATCTTTTCAAGTTCGTGTTCGGAGTAGAGTTTCGGATTAATCTTGATACCAGCTTTTGCCCCTCCGAAAGGAACGTCCACGCAGGCACACTTGAAAGTCATTAACGCAGACAAAGCCTTCACTTCGTCTCGTGAAACGTCCATCGAAAAACGAATACCTAAAAAAAAAGAGAACGATAAGTACAGTGCAATATCTCTGATTCCGTGAAATTTTGAGAAAAATTTGTATCCGTCTGGTGATAACGTGTCGAGTCGATGAAGTAACGGTAAGTAACCGATAAGATTTTGTTTACATTGGGTTATTTCGCAATCGATACGGTCTTGTTTGATATGGGATATGAAATACGGCATACAGGAAGCATGAATTAGCCAAGTATAATTAATTACAAATTAAGTTTATCGGACTAATATTGTCAAAAACCCGTGATCGATTTCGAACGATAAACGAGAGACAATGTTTCGCAAAATTGTATAGCCCAAAATAACCGCTGATTTCTTTAAACAAATTACATAACGAATTTTTGTTCGCGAAAACATCACGTGTAGACGCTTTTAACACGCGTTAACTCTCAAATATCCGTGTACGTGTAGATGTACGTAAGAAATTACTATTTCGATCTCGAATGAAAAAGCAACAGAGAATTTGCAAATTGAAGGACAATCAGAGCAACGAACGTTATGCAAATAGACATCGCGGTTCGGAAACAGTTACATGATGGCTTCTCTTTGTACGCTTCTTATTCTTAGTGTCCTTAGTGACCGAGTAACCTCGTTAATGACTTTTTTAAATAACATCTGGAAGCTATACCCGATCGATGTATTTGCTTAACGTTTACGCAACAGTAATATTTTTAGCACATAAGATGTGCTGTTGCAAGTAAATTACGGTTTGTCCTGAAATCTGTCTCCGATAAATGCATTTGAAAATCGAAAGTTTTACTTCCACGAGAGCATTGACCTTTCGAGTTGTCATTCATGACATTGGCACGATATACGTGATTGCCAAGCGCTTAAATTAAATTACGAATCAAGGTAGTTAGCTAATATTTGGCAGGGAAGAAGAAAACGACTAGACAGCTTGGCATCACTAGCAGTGAGCAATGTCGCTGGCTTCTTTTAACTACAAGAAAGACAATCTTCATATAATTACCACTTCTAATTTGGTAACACGTGCGGTCAACTAAACCCTAAATAATCGTACAGATAAGACAAGAACATTACATCGTTTAATCGATAAGCATCGATTATAAAAACACTTCACAACTATCGATATTATCATCGAGGAGCCGCACGTGACTGTCAAAGTCAAGTTCGATATAATTTGCATATACATATGTATATCTACTCTCTTAATTTAGTCATTTACCATGAATTTTGTGCATCGTGTTATATGATATCACAGTATCGTTTAAAAAATTTTAATTGATATCGTACGTCATAACATAAATATATGCCAGTGCTTAATCGACGTAATACGATACTCGTGAGTAATGAGTCGGGAACGTATTCAAACGTATCAGTTATAACAAAATGTAAATGTTAGCAACTTATCATAACTACCGGTCTTTCAACGAATCACATGCTGCAAATGAAACTTGTTTTTAAATGAGCTTTAAAACATTTTTACAATCGAATGTAATAGGAAGATAAAATAGAGTGTGGTGAATCGTTTTAAAATGATCGTTATGTATTCAGTAGTATTAGGCGCGTTTTTGAGCTGTCCTTCAGAATCGAGGTTAAAACCGCGTTACAACGTACGAAGCCGTAAAATTGTCTCGTGTTACGAGCCTGATGGTACGTGGTACAACGAATACATAAAAGTAACTAATCAGCTGTAACGAATTTGAAAAAATTAAATGGAAATATTATGTAGGTTCGAATTGAAACTTTCCTGAGTCGATCCAAAGGATTTGAAACTTTTTTTAACCCACTACGTGTCATCGTCGATGACGTAATTGATGTGCCTACTCGATATTAAATTTAAGCGGAAACAGGTAATCTACACGACATCGAAAATGTATTATTTTGTGGCAACACGCTGGCCGTATACGCTAATACATATTAAAATAATTCATTTAAATGCATGCAACGTTTACGTTATCATTGTGAGAGAAAAAAAAATGGTTTCCTAAGGCGCGATCATGAATGATTTGAAGGATAAGTGGAAAGATTTGAATACAAGTGATAGTGAAATTCATTTTACCTCCTTTGCAAGGCGTTCTATGGGTCGAATGCTGTGCGCGGTAGCCAGTGATCATCTCGTAATCGCCTGAATCGCGTCTCAAGGGAAAAGAGGTTTCGAGGATATGATCACATGGTTCCATGAGCATCAAGATACCCTTCACCTTTTTCTTCCTTTCTTCCAAGCTAATCCTCGAATGTTTGCCAATATCCTCGACCAATTTATCTTCTACGATCTGACAAGCACGATGAAAAAAATATTCGACCATGTCGAAAAATTTTGGGTTTGGATCATCAGGAATATTCTTCAGTCGTTCAGGTATTTGATGGTCGGCATAACCGCGTGCTTGAAACGCCGGTAAGATACGAATCAAAGTATTATGAACGATGTCATTGCTCGGCACTTGCTTCAAGGCGATCGACGATCTTGTTAGTTTTTTCACGTGAAACATTTTCGTTGCAGTCGCTCTATTCTGGCTCTAAAATCTTCAAACCTTTTAATACCGTGCACGATTTAAGAACTCGATTTCTTTTCTCTATGTTCCACCTTCGACCCTTCCGCTCCTCTCAGACTACACTCTTTCTTCGGACTGCGTGAACGATCCTGTTACTTTACCACCGATCGAAACAACCTCACTTTTCCACCGCTGCCCGTCGCGACACACTTCCACCTACGCCTCTCACCACCCTGCTTCCCAACTAGTCCAATCGTTTTACGTACATACTTGCCAACTAGAAATCTCCCCACGCACGTGATCGAATTCGAATTAAATTCTGCCAACGTATATGATCAAATATACCTATGTGACTCGGCTCGTTTCGGTTACATTACGATTTTACTGTGTTGCCATTGTCGCTGTTTATTTTACTTATAAACAACTTATCGAATATATATCTAAGTTTTCATCTGCTCCTTTTAAATTTCTTCATTTATCAGCTGGATATTAATAACAAACATGACAGTTCTAATGAGTTCAGAAGCTACTGAACTTCACAAGCATTTAAATATGGAAAATTAAGCTTCAAAATTGGTAGATGAAATTTAAGTTTGTGTCGTTTTAAAATCGCGAAACCTATATAAATGATTTAAATTTGTTTCAAATATCAACATGACGTCAAATGAAAGGTGACGTTATTACCTTTGTTAAGTCGGGATTATATTTTTATTAGGTTTATAGTCCGCTGGTGATTAAATACAACATATCTTAAAATATGTCACTTTTTAATAATTGGAATCTTATCAATTATAATAGTACATACTCTAACAAGATTACTATTAAACCGTTCCTTATATTTGCTCCTTCATGTATATAAATCAGCATCACCATATGTATTTTTATAGTATATTTAAATAATGTATGCATTATTATATTAATGGTTATGTGCATCATATTTTTCATGATTAATTTTCATGTATATTTGAACAAGTGGTTGTATGTAAAAGATTGAAATCATGTCAAAAGAGTCAACTTCTTCAAATTCTGGTGGTACGCACCAACCAGTACTTCCTATAAAAGTTGCTCGTAAAGTTAATTGCAACCAAAATGAAGCAATACCTCAGTGTTCTCGACTGCGACAAAAGGAAATAAATAATAAAGATAATTGTCGGAATATCACAAAACAAACTTCTGAAAAGGTATTGGAGTTATATCTTTCTAACCTTATATTAAGTATGAATGATTTAAATATATTCAATTTCTTTAGAAAATGCAGAATGTTTGCAAAAAACAAAATAAAAAGAAAAGTGCAAATATGGCTTCTTCTGACATAATTGAAGAGAATGAAATTGATGTTCAAAAATCTAAACACATAAAAGAAAAACAGACATTTCCAAAATATATTCCTACAGATAAAATTGATCAGTTTTTAAAACCTCAAAATTCTGTGGATGCTCAATATGTAGAAGGATACATACGTATTAACTCTAGATACAACAAACACGCTTATTTATCTTATAATAATGAACGCGATCTGATGATTATCGGTATAAGAGACAGGAATCGTGCTTTGGATGGTGATTTTGTTGTAGTTCGTATACATCCTACAGAAAAATGGCGAATGCATCAGGGAGAGATACAGAAAACAGGCATTGTTGTTTGTATACGAGAAAAAGTACATTCAAGGAAAGCAATTGGCTGTTTAAAACAACGAAATTCGTCGGTATTTTTTTATCCGCGAGACCAACGAGTTCCATTGCTTAAAATACATCAGGAATCATTGCAGCGGTTTACCACGCATGTAGACGGTTGTGACGATACATTGTACCTGGCTGTTTTAGTTAATTGGATAAAACCTCAATTTGCATATGGGTATGCCAACAATTTATCGATCTATGAAATCGGTAGATTATAGAGATCGTTAAGATGTTATATTATTTACAGAAAAATTGAAAAAGTAGTTGGAAGTGTAGGTGATATAGAAGCCGAATCGAATGCAATATTACTCGAACACGATTTAGATGTAACACCTTACAGCCACAATATGGTGAAAGGGCTCCCTAACAGTGATTATTCTTTAACAGAAAATGATATAAAAAATAGAGAAGACTGGAGAGATGAATGTGTGTTTACAATTGATCCTGATACGGCAGTTGACTTAGATGATGCAGTTTCTTGCAAAATTTTAGAAAATAAAAATTATGAGGCAATTTCTCAATATTAAAAGAAACTATTTTTTATGCATATTCAGTTTATGTTATGTCATGTATTTTTTAAATTACAGATCGGTGTACATATAGCGGACGTTACTCATTTCCTAGACTTCATGTCGCCGTTAGATATTCAAATTTCAAAACGGGCAACGACTATTTACATGACGGACAATGTATATCACATGTTACCTAAACAGTTATGCGAAGTATGTTCGCTGTTGCCAGGTCAAGATAAATTGGCCTTTTCTGTCATTTGGGAAATGACACAAAATGCCGAAATTGTCAGTCGTCGTTTCGCTAAAACAGTAATAAGGTCCTGTTGCCAAATGGCTTATCGGCACGCACAGGAATTCATTGAAAATCCAAAAAAGAGTTGGCCTCGCAAGTTTCTAAGGGTGAAGGGAAATTTTAATCTTAAAGATTTATCGACGAAAGTAAATATTTTGCATAGTTTAGCTATTCAGATGCGTGATAAAAGATTTGAAAATGGAGCGCTACGAATAGATCAACCAAAATTACATGTTACACTTGATCCAATTACGCGTTTACCAATATCGTACAGTATAGAAGAACTTAAAGATAGTAACAGGTATTTATATTTTGTCGTAATGAAGTCGATATTTCGAACATGTATAAATAATTTAGTTTTCACGTGTACGATATGTATCTATATCTTATTCTTATCTATTCGTATGTACATATGTTTTAGACTCATAGAAGAATTTATGTTGTTAGCTAATATGACGGTTGCTACTTATTTGTACGATACTATTCCTGAGACTGCTTTGTTACGTAATCATAGAGAACCCTCACAGGATATTCTCAATACGACCAAAGACATTCTGGAAAAATTTGGAATTCATTTGGATGTTGAATCATCTGCTTCTTTATACGCCAGTATCAAACGATACGAGGAAGAGTTAGAGTCGGAAAATAATGAGATCAAAACAACAATGAAGTATAGAATGATGGTCATCAACAAACTTTGTTCCAAAGCTATGGCAGTACGATTATTTCCTTCATTTTTATGATTGAACATAACATTTGATTTCTATCTTCCTTCCTCCTTTTTATTAGTTCTAATGATTTCTACTTTCTACAGCGTGCAACCTATAAATGTTCGTCGACCGTTAAGACAGAGGAGGACTTGAAGCATTATGCTTTGAACGTATCCCTTTATACACATTTCACTTCTCCAATTAGACGATATTCAGATTGCGTAGTTCATCGTTTACTTTATTGGACTATGCAGAACATAACGTTACCTGAAACATGGTCAGAAAAATTGTGTATAGAGTAAGTCGATTATTAAGGAGAAAATAAGATAAATAACCGATTGGTATGAAAATACATAATATTGTACCTTTAATGTTTGTGTTTTTATCGTAATAGAATAGCGGCAAATTGTAATTTGAAAAAGTACAATGCAAAAATGGCTCAAGAACGAAGTAATGAATTGTACTTTACGTATTTAGTTGACTTAAACGGCCCTATCGTTACTATTGGCATCGTGTTAAATGTAACGGAGAATTTTATAGACGTTATACTGTGTCATATTGGTATAAAATTAAGGATTTTTCTTTCAAAGTTAAAGGACTTGATGAATATAGAATATTCTTCGGAGTGTTCAGTTTCAACGATACATATTTCTTGGAAACAAACGTCTTTAACTCAGGTAATATAAAAATGTATTACCGATGTTGTAAATATAACATAGACAAAGCAATAAGAAAATATTAATTTGCCTACCATTTTCAGGTAATAAATATTTTTACTTTGTTATATTTACGGGTTGAAAAACATCCCGACTTATTTCAATTAATTGGTACCATTTTACCACCGAATCAAGAAATAGAACCATAATAATTTATGTTATGAAATACATTTTGAAATAATCATTGTAAACATATTGTTTATACGACATTTGCATGTGATTAATATTTTGAACTATATACATTCTTTTACTAATAATTGATAATATAATATTATGTTGAATTTTGTGGTGGTTTTAATGCAATTGGATAAAAAGATGACATTATTTTGTAAAAACATATTTTGGAAGAGATGCTTATTTTAAAATAGTAAAGAAATAAATTTGATTTCTTCTCAAGGATATTCTTTATTTCACATGTGTTTTAATGTACATCGCGGAAATGTCTTTACATGTTTATAGTCGGCTATTTTCGTTTGTTTCTAAACAATTAGTACGTATACAAATAAATAATGCTTACTTGTATCTAACTTTGTACATAAAATTATGTATACCACGCATAAAGTATATTCTAATTTCATAGGAAATAATTAGCCAAAACTGTTGAAATTTATCACATTAGAGGAGTTAGAAATACGACTTGATTTTATTATGATCAGAGTATAAATTTTTCTCTTTAATTTCATACAAGTCTATGTTAAACGTTAATGTTGTACAGTAAAATATGTCTATGTTATTTCGTAACTAACAAATTTTCAGTTAAAACGTAGTTTTACTTTCATAATGACTAAACGCGTGATGCAACTTCGATTAAATTTTGTACGCGTTATTTTAAAAGATCAAATATTTATTTACTCACAATCTACTCAAAAAATGATTTATTCAATCAGTAATAAAAGAAATAACAACTTTGATCTTAGACTTCTTGAAATCGTATCTATTCGTTACCGCACAAGATGTTGATTGTTCATGTATCTTCAAGCAATGTATCTTCGTTAGTTCGAATAAAAAAATATCAGCATTCAGCAATGTATCAAACGCAAAAGCGATACATCGAATAACAGTCTTTTTAATTTATTTAGTATCGCTTACATCAATAAATTATAATAGAAAGTATTAAAGTATAATTAACATAAGTTAACGCTTGTTATAATTAAGCGCGAGAATGTACATCAAAGAATTTTTCGTTAATTTCACATCACCGTTAAGAAATAATTATACCTAGAGCGTTAGCTTGATGCTTGTGGCTGTTGTTGCGACTGAGACTTATTTCGATGTTCGTAATTTACGAGTCTTTTCCCAACGAGATATTTATCGTTCTTTATGTGTTCATACAGTTTTTTGAATTGTCGGATTTGGAAATAGATAACGATACACACCAAACTTACTAGCAAAAGGAAAGGATATAAATGTCTAGCGATAAGAATTTGCGTTTGTAAATTTGTGATCAGATGCGGGATTATTCCGTAAGCTACGGCATAGGGAACAGCCAAAGCAAGACCAAAACAACATATTACCGGCGCTGCTAATTCCGTTACAATAAATTTTAAATCTATTTCCCTAATACCATCATTATATGCTCGTTCAATCGCAAGACGGATCCTCCAATCTGGCCCCATCATGGTAATAGCGGTTGCTATCTTCGTATATAAAACACCCAAGGCCCAATCTTGCCAGATAAACAAAATGGGATTTTGTTCTAATGGTACGCGTAAAGGTACTACAACGATTAATTCAAGAAGAAGACCAAACAAAAGCGGTATTAGGCCAACAAGTAGGAAAAATGCTACTGATGCTTTGACTCCTATGACTGCCCAATGTTTTACTCTGTCTAGAACAGCTCTTCGTCCACGAGGTAACCAGAAAAATGCTAAAGCTAATCCTCTTGCAGCGGCCCAACATACATATGTTCCACATGCCACAGTGTACACCTCGTGTACTCGTCCGGATAGAGCAACTGTAGCTTCGTTAGTTTCTGAAAAGTTATGGGAAAAAGAAAACAATATTATTCAAAGATGGACAAAAATATAAAGTAGACCATAATGAAGGTGACCAACTAACTTACCAGATCCACTTAAAGTAGGTGGTAAGACCGGTGGAGACGGAGCCGGAGCTCCGACCATCCATAAGGCCATTACTCTACGTCCAAGCCAAACAGGAAGAGTCATTGCGATTAAACTAGCAATGACAAGAGAAATGCAAACGCAAAATAAAAGACCAACTAGCCGAGCAGGGAACCACCGTGGCCTGGTATACGGTTGAAATCCTTTTGGTGTTTCTCGTTGCGATAATGCTTGATGCGCGGCACCTAAATCTGGATGTTGTGGTTCTTCGATTACTGCTGGGTCTGGATCTTCAGTCTGGTCTCGTAAAAGATACGACTGAATATCTAATATCCAGGCTACCACTCGGCACCAGCCTCTTATCAAAGCTTTCAACCATGTTCGCGTATGTGATTGTTCCAGAAGTGCAGGAAGAATGACTTGGAGCAGTAGTAGTTCTAATGATAATTCGCTGACCTGATTTGAAAGTAAAGTGATCGGTAAAATAAGAGTCAATACGTTGATAAAGAATAATTATTGTTATATTTTATTACCTGAGCTTCGCTTTGAACAGTCACTGTGTATGGTAGAAATCCTGGCCAAGCCCATCTTAAAAGTTTCACTGGTAACCATAGCATTAATAAAATAGCGGTTCCAAATATAACCGCGGATGTCACGAGTCTTCTTACGTGTCTTAAAATTGGAAGATGTATCATTTCTTGGATAGGAGAAAAATCTGGATCGTTCAGATTTCTTAAAAACCATAACACTCCTGGCCGCAACACTTCTCGTAACAGCAAAATAAACGAAGCAACATAGTATATATAAATCATTCCTACCAGCCAGTGTATGAACATTGAGGTACCAGGAGCTAGCCTAAATGAAGATTCCCTGTCTCTAAGCGTGGCATCGAACATTGCTAACGAACAAATGTCTAACCACCAGCCGCAAACCAAAGGAAGTACACCAATCTCGACGACGCTTAGCAGAGAAACTTTTACGATGACGTAACATAAACCCAATATACGCTGAGAGCGTTGGAACCCTAAAAGGGCAGCTAGTGTATGAAGAACTACCAAACAGACTCCAATAACACAATAACCACATAGCGTAGTAACTAATCCTTCGAAGTGTGACGCAGCCGCGTACTCTTGTAATCCCAGACCTGTTATGGCAAAACTACCGATGTGATACGGGCAGAAAGCAAACACCTGGAATAGAAAAAAGTGACGTTCTAAATTACAGCGATACGAATAAAATTAATTGTTTTGTATCTTGTCTGCACTAAAATATTACGATAAATACCATAATAAATAGGGTATTTAGCGAAACAACCCAAAATACATGTTCCAGAAAAAGGAGTGATCCATCTAAACCTAGAAGGCGTTCCCAAGTCAATTCTTCTGCTGGTCTGTCCCACTCCAATGGAATCCAGTTTGCTTCTTCAGCTTCTCCTTGTGCTTGACCTTGAACTTGATCTCTCCATCCTTCACCACCACCCACATTCGCTTGTTCAGCGTCTGCAGCCAATTCCTCTCTAGGTGGTACTGGTTGTTCCACGTTTCTAGCTTCCATATCTCTATTAGGTTGTTCTACTTGTTGTTCAGCACCGCTTCTATCGGCTATGTGCTGTTCAACGTCTCTACCACCAATTCCCTCCCCATCACCTATTCTTTGATTATTAGACAAATCAATTTCCTCTGCTCTCTGCCCTTCTATATTTCTCAAATTATCATTGTTTGAATGATTCGGCAGAATTGGTGGGTCATCAACAAAAGGTGGAACATTGTTATTGTCTTGAATATCTTGTTGTCGAAGAGCTCTTTGTTCTTCATGTTGTTGTGCAGGAACTTCTACATGAGGTGGTGGATTATCAACAGGGGGCAATTGTACATTATCCCTTTCAAGCCAATCAGGACCTCCAGCATGTAAAATTTGTTCTCGCAACCATATGATACCAATAAACGCAAATAGAGTGCAGGTGACTACAAAACATCCGTGAAACACATCTGAAGATATATTTTCTGTAGACAAAATGTCCATTGGTAATGACATTATCTGTAAACAGAAATACAAATGCATTATATATTTTGTTGTGATTTATTAAGCATTATGTTACTTGAATATTTAATATTCTTAAATGAGAATACTTGCCCTAACTAGATCAAAAGGTCCACTGAACAATGCTCTGTAAGTTCTGCATGCGGTCAATGGTACAATACCAAGCCAAGCAGTTGCAACCAAAGTATAATGCAACCAATATTTTACTGCTCTTACAATGCTAGAAATTAATCCACCAATAACATCTTTCAATGGTACACGGCGTGGCATGTCTGGACTATAAATTGGGGTAAACGAAAAACGATATCCACAAAGTTCACAATATTCTTTACGTGAATAACGCATCCATTGTATTAAACACTCCTGATGTATCCATTTAATACTGCCTGTGCAAATACAAGGATGAAACAGAGGTCTATCTGCAAGGCCTTCAGAGCGACAGACCCTACAGATATCTGCACCTAACATGTCCTCCGTCATGTTTGGCTTCCTTTGAAATAATTGTTTAGAACAACGTCACTGGAACAAAAATAATAAAATAACGTACTGTAAATTTAACATATTTGTTTATACAATGATGGAGCTTAATAAAGTTATAAAACTGGTCAATAATATGTTGCTACATGCAAAGTCGAACGATTCAACTAAGATCAAAGATGTTTTAATAAAATTTTAAACGATTCGACTCCGAATAAAATGTAAGAAACGTTGTAAACCACGTTGAACTGTAACGATTGTTACCAAGAGAGAGAACAAAATAAGAGATTATATACGGTGAAAATATTATCGAACATTTAATGTATTTAATGTATTCAGCACTTTCTTCGCAAAATGTAAACTCACTCCATGGATTACGTGTATTATTTAAAGCACTACGCTAATAACTTACGCATGCCTTGACAAAGACGTATGAAACCTAAAGTTATTGTGCAAAATTCTGAAAATGTCTACTGCTACTTCTAGCTCTTTCTTTCTTGTAACAACAAACATGCAACGTTTGCAACAAAAATGTTACTGGTACTCATTAAAAACATTGATTATAACAATATTAATCTATAAAAATAAATAAAATCTGTTAATAAACCAAATTTTAAATAAACAACATATTATAATCACTGATGATTATTGAATCATACATAATTTTTATTTCATAGAAATCATTATATCACTAGGTTTCATATGTTGCTCAACATGACTGAAAGTGCCAAATTATGTCAACGGCGGTAATTGAAAGCGGCTAAAAGTTAACCGTTGTTTTTTACAGATAATATGTAGAATATTATAAAGAAGTTTAAAACAATATGAATTGTTGTACTTGTTAAATATTATAATGATTTTAAAGTATATATATTAAACATACAACTAATTTTAGTTTAGTTTGTGACAACATTTAATTTACGTATAAATTGTTTGTAACCTTTTAGGAGCGGAAATCAATTATGTTGCATTTTCTTTATTACATTAATTGTTTTACAAAAAGAAGTGATATTACAAAGGTGAATTTGTGTAAATTACAACAATATTGTCTGTTTTTCGCAAGATTCAACAGTTCTGTTGAGGTAATGAAAGTTCTGAATGTTGCGGAAAAAAATGATGCTGCGAAAACTATCGCTGGCTATTTATCCCACGGTACTAGTAAACGGGTAACTTTGAAATTTTTACTAATAAAATATAGAAGATTTTACTCAGAGATATTGCCTAATCCTATTTTTTATTTTAGAGAGAAGGGCTGTCTCCGTATAATAAAATTTATGAATTCAAATCACAAGTGTGGAATCAAAATTGTGATATGATTATGACTTCTGTATCTGGTCATTTGTTGGATTATCAGTTTGTTGGTACATATCGAAAATGGCAAAGTTGTCATCCGTTAAGTTTATTTGATGCACCTCTATCAAAACAATGCACAGAGCAAAATTCTCTCAAGATCAAAGATACTTTAGAAAGAGAAGTAAAAAAGTGCAATGCATTAATTATTTGGACAGATTGCGATCGTGAAGGAGAAAATATAGGTTTTGAAATCATTCAAGTCTGTCAAGCAGTTAAACCTAATATTTCTGTATATAGGTGGTAAAATAAATTCTTAATGCATGATAGCACATTATTTTACTAAATTGTAAATATATAACTTTTTATAGAGCAAAATTTTCTGAAATTACACAAACATCTATAAATAGAGCTCTCCAGAATCTATGCGAGCCAAACAAAGCAGTTAATGATGCTGTTAATGTACGAATGCAATTAGACTTAAGGATAGGTAATTAATATTATTGCTTCAGCTAATCTGCAGTAAACAGATAATTTAAGATAACTAATGGATAACTAATATTTGTAGGTGCTGCATTTACAAGATTTCAAACACTGAGACTTCAAAAAGTATTTCCTAGAACTCTCTCCGATATGTTGATCAGTTATGGTAGTTGCCAGTTTCCTACACTAGGTTTTGTAGTTGAAAGATATTTAGCAGTAGAAAGATTTAAACCAGAACCATATTGGAAACTCAGTGTAAAAGATACCCGTGACAATATTAATGTGGACTTCAGGTGGGCAAGAGGAAGATTATTTGAAAAATTGCCTTGTGAAGTTTTCTTGGATATATGCCTTGAACAGCCTAATGCTACTGTACAAAAGGTAACAAGTAAGCCTACCAGTAAATGGAGACCTGTACCATTGGACACAGTTGTAAGTAACATAATGATGAGTTAAATAACGAAAGTATGATATAATTTATCTTTTGCAATTAAATAAATCTAGGAATTGGAGAAACAAGGTTCTCGAAAGCTTCGGTTAACCGCAAAACAGACTATGAAAATTGCAGAAAAATTATATACTCAAGGTTTTATCAGTTATCCGCGCACAGAAACAAATATATTTCCAAAAGAGTTAAATCTGGTTCCTTTTGTAAATCAACAAGTAAATAACTCACTTTGGGGCAACTTTGCACAACAGTTGTTAGAGAAAGGATTGAATCCTAGACAAGGCAAAAAAAGTGATCAGGCACATCCTCCTATACATCCAACAAAATGTGCAGATAATTTACATGGTATGAATGTAATTATTTTGATTTTTCAATTTATATTATTGATAGTTTTTGTAATCAGATATAATAAATTATTTAATCACAGGTGATGAAGCTAAAGTTTATGAATTTGTTGTTCGACACTTTTTGGCTTGTTTATCGGACAATGCCGTCGGCCAAGAAACAGTGGTAGAGATTGACATAGCCGGAGAAAAGTTCGTTGCTAACGGTCTACAAATTATCGAAAAAAATTACTTAAATGTATATATATATGAGAAATGGAGCGACAAGGAAATTTACGCGTACCAAGAAGGACAAGTTTTTAGACCAACTAGTATAGATATGATACAAGAAGAAACATCCCCGCCGCAGTTGTTGACCGAAGCTGATTTAATTAGTTTAATGGATAAATATGGCATCGGTACAGATGCCACTCATGCTGAACATATAGATACGATAAAATCGCGTCAATATGTAGGTTTGATGGATGGGAAACATTTGATACCTGGAAAACTTGGAATTGGACTAGTAATGGGTTATGATAGTATGGGATTTGAAATGTCGAAACCGAAATTGAGGGCTGATTTAGAAAAAGATCTTAAATTGTACGTTGATGGTTTATCGTCGACAATGTAAGAATTCTTCGAATGTTTAAATCAATTCTGTGTTTCTGTACGTAGGATATGCGAAGGCCAAAAGAGTCCAGCGGCTGTATTAGAAACTCAGATAAATAAATATCGTGATGTGTTTAAAGTAGCAATGGAACGGGCGAATTTAATCGATCGTGCTTTAGCTGATTATCTTGATGAACGACCGGTTGAAGCACAGGATATACAAATAAGTAATCCACCTCAAGATATTACTATCTTTAAGTGTCCTAAATGTGGTCTTGACATGATTCTTAAGGAAAAAAAACAAGACTCGACGAAGTTTATTGGCTGTATAAACTTTCCAACATGTAATAATACGGTTTGGTTCCCACAGAATGTTGAGTCTGTTGAAGTTCTAGATGAAGTTTGTTCACAAGTAAACATAATATATATTATATATTATTAGTTACTTTTATTCATATGTGCGCGTAATTTATAATTAAAAATTATATTATTTCAGTGCTCAGGAAATAGACACAAATTAAAGTTTAAATTATCCAGAAATGCTTTTCCACTTTATGGTACTACTTATACAACTTGCATAGGTGGTTGTGATCCTATGTTTAATGAAACGTTGAATATTAAGAATGAGAATATTAAAGGTATTTCCCAGAGAAACGAAAGTGGTTACTACACTATGACCCAGGAGTCAAGATCAACAGTCGTTTCGAATTCGACCGTCGTAAGATACAACGAAACTGGACATTCTCGAGGTGCTGGAAATAAAACAAATTTATCTGAAAATAATACGTCTATAGGGCTCGTTCGAAATCAAAGTAGTAACCGTAATACGACAAACAGATCGAAAGGTAATACAAGAGTTAAGAACCAACCTACTGCGAAGAGTAATGTGTACACTAGCACCAATAATTCCGTTACGTCGACCGTTGGTTCAGCAGTACTAAATAATGAATCGACCAGAACATGGGGTCATATCGATGATGATTCCGTTATTGTGTGTAAATGTAATGAAACTGCGATGCGATTAACCGTAAGAAAGGAAGGGCCTAACCAGGGTATAGATGTTTCTTCTTTTTCACTTTTCTTCCCCTTTCTTTGTTTTTAGTTATTTACTTTGAATCTTTCTCCTTTCTCCTTTCTTTTTATGTACGTGCACCATTCGATATTACTACTACTTCATAACATCTTTTAGGAAGAGTATTTTATAAATGCGCACGTCCTCGAGGTACTGAGTGTGATTTCTTTCTTTGGGGATCAGACGATGCTAATCAAATTCAAAACGTTGCAAGCAACGATTCTAGTGCGAGATTAAACCAAAGTGTTACGGCTGGACCAAGTAGAATATCCAGTGATGTTAAATGTCATTGTAATCAACTGGCAGTGCAGTAAGCAAATGTTTTTATGACGTTCCTAATACTTTGAACATACATATTATACATATGCAATATTATACATATTGCAGACGCACTGTACAGAAAGAAGGCCCTAATAAAGGACGTTTGTTTTATTCGTGTCCTAAAGGCATGAACGATTCTTGTAAATTCTTTCAATGGGTGGATGAAAATAATGAGAACTTTAACAATACATTTAGCGGCAACAGTAAGAAAACGACTAAATGGAAAGGCGAAAAACGAGAAAACACAAAAAAACAGAGTCGACCTGGGGGTGGTAAGAGAAAATGCGGAATTTGTGGAGTAGAAGGTTCGTAATTTATTTATACAATATTATATACTGAAAATTGATGTTACATATATTAGAGTATGAAAATTTATATTTAGGGCACACAAGAAAAACTTGTCCAGAAAATGTAATGGATTAACAAAAGAGAATTTGTAAATTTTTAAATATATTTTGTATTATCATTATAAATTGTACATGTATGAATTAATTTGCATACATATGCACATTAATACTGCTCCAAATAAGAGGAGGATTCAGATCTGTTAAACACACAAAATCTCATATTTTATGACTGACGTATGGAGAAATTAATAAAACGTTAATTAAGATAATAAATTATGTCAGGAATCACTGTTTCTGTTGTACGATAAATTTCTTTTTAATCTATCTAGTTCTTCCTTCTGTGAATTAAACTCAGCAGTTGATTGGGTTAACTAAAACAGGTAATATTAACGTGAGAAGTACATTCTAATATAAGTTTTCTAAACATATAGCAGTTTCAGCAATAATAAAAACTAATAACCATATCCAAAAGTACTTCAAATTTTAGTTTTAATAGGTTGTTTTCTTCTTCTAATCTTTTCACTTCTTTCTTTAGCTTTTCATTTTCCTTGTATGTCCCTCCAATCTTGCCAGATTCTGAAATAATACAAGCTTCATATGATATGTATATGATCCGAGCTGAATATGAATCGATACAGTAAAGTTATTTATTTTACCCGGAATCCATACACCTGATTCGAAAACAGTTTCCTGATCTCCTAATTTTAATCGTATGGGTCCAATGTTCGGTCCAAGTTCTTTTTCGACGCGTTTTGGGCTAAAATCTTTATTTGCTAAGAAAATTCCTGCCTTTCTAGTAGGCGTCTTTTTTGGGGAAAACTTGTTTGAAAATAAAGGCATTGCGCGTATTAGCGACTTGACAGTAATGATGTGTTTGCAATCCTATCCTAACACGAAATTAAATTTCTTTGTCATACTGTACCCAAAACTTACGAAAACTTTGTTACGCGATAGCTTGTCAGATTAAACTATTGTGTAATACAGATATATATATATGTAATTATATGCACAGACGAAAATAATGAAAACGTAAACAGAACGATTCAACGCGTGAATACTGACATGTTGCGATATGTTGGTAATACTGTTACAAAACGTTTGTTTACGCAAAAGTAGGAGTACTGGTAATACCACTCTTGCGTTTCGTTCCCTTTCTTCGAAGAATGCGGAAGGATGGCTGCGTTTATTTTTTGTGATGTCGATGATATGTCATAACAATAATTACCGGGATGTACGTAATTCATCGAGTCATCGGAACTAGTTTGTAATCCGTTGGAAAGTACGATCGCCGTTTTTGCCTATAACCTAAATTTTTAAAAATGACGTGGTTGGGAACAATCGCTAGTAACGTTCTTCGAAATATCGTTTTTTCGGATGTACCACCAAACATTGTTCAAGAAGTTAAACCTGAAAATTACAGTAGTCGACATATTTTGTGTCGAGAAGATGGTATTGTACTTTATGCTCCAGGAGATCGAAATAATGAGAAATATGAAATCGTTCTTCACAGACCTTGTACAGAAACGTTACATCAAGCGTATAGGTACGTGATTTTATACATATATGTCAATTCTATACTATATAGCGATTAATATAAAAACCTATTAATACCTATAGTTTATATCGGTCTGAGGACAAAGCACAGGTGGAAGGACACTTCATTGTGTATAAAGACAAGGTTCCAGTACTAGTTCAGATTTGTCGTGAGGTAATGAATATTTATTCTATCATCTAAGTGTTTTACGATTACTTTTTAATTTTAATTCATTTATTTGTACAGATGTGTAATGTGAATAAGATACAAAAATTGTGCGATTCTTTGGTTGAACATCCTACTTGGACATTGGCACACTTGGCTGCTCACTTTGCCCTTTATAGCGCATTTACCCACACTGCTGTGAACAGCCAATTGAACAGTGGGGATGTAGATACAGGAGAGTCTCCTTTGCAAGTAGCTGTGCAATCTAATAATTTGCGTACCGTACAGATGCTGATAGAAGCTAAAAGTTCCTTAGAACATTTGGATAACAATGCAAATACTGTCTACCATTTTGCAGCAACGTCTACCAAAGAAATAATTCTAGCACTCGGAGGAGATCTTCCAAATAGTCTAAACAGCAGAAACAGCAATGGTCATACACCATTGCATGTTGCATGCCTAAATAATAAGCCCGAATGCGTTAAAGCTCTTCTATTGATCGGAGCGGACGTGAATATTTCTGCGTCAGAAGGTCAACCTTCTAGTCCCAGTTATGTGGGTGACTTTCTACACAGTAAACCGAATGTGCTTCACGCCGAAGATATGAAGTTTGGTGGCACACCGTTACATTGGTCACTAAGCAGAGAGGTGATCAATGCTTTGATCGAGAGTAATTGCGACATAGATTCTTTGAACTTCGATGGCCGAACAGCGTTACATATTATGGCTATGAGAAAACGTTTATCGTGCGTGGTGGCCCTTTTGAGTCATATGGCTTCCGTGAATATCGTCGACAAGGATGGCAACACACCGTTGCATTTAGCGGTTTCGGAAGGCACGTTGGCCATCGTTCAGAGCTTGATATGTTTCGGAGCAGACGTCGACGCAAGAAATTGGAAGTCGGAAACGCCACGGCATCGAGTGAACATTGACATCAACGAAGGCCAAAAGATCCTATACATTTTGAACGCGGTCGGTGCTCAACGTTGTCCACCGGAAATGACCGACTGCAGTTTGGGATGCAAGTATAACGAGAGCTTTGATGGTATCGCTCCGCAACAAGTACCGAAGGTTGTTCCACGAACGGTGTTAGATCAAATGCTGCACGTTTCCGGTATGGATAAAATGGCTACGCAAGGAAACAAAAAGATCAAAGGTGGTCGACTGCTTTGTTTGGATGGAGGAGGTATCCGCGGCTTAGTTCTGGTACAAACTTTGTTGGAAATCGAATCAATACTCGGGAAACCTATCATCGAATGTTTCGACTGGATTGCGGGCACTTCAACCGGTGGAATTCTAGCCCTTGGTTTAGCATTAGGCAAGTCTCTGCGCGAATGTCAAGCTCTCTACTTTCGTATCAAGGAGGAAGCTTTCGTTGGAAATCGACCGTACAACAGCGAAGGTTTGGAGAAGGTGTTGAAGGATAGTTTAGGAGCGGATACGGTCATGTCAGATATTAAAAAACCAAAGATAATGATTACCGGAGTGTTGGCTGATAAAAAGCCAGTCGAGCTTTACTTATTCCGCAACTACGACGCTCCGAGTACACTCTTGCAAATTCCAGCGAGCTCGACCTCGGTCACACCTTTGCCACCTAACGAACAATTGGTTTGGCACGCTGCACGGGCAACTGGTGCAGCTCCCACGTACTTCCGATCCTTTGGAAAATTCCTCGACGGTGGATTGATAGCGAATAATCCAACGTTGGATGCCATTACCGAAATTCACGAATACAGTCTCGCGCTAAAGGCGTGTGGTCGCGAATCGGAAACGCTTCCTTTGTCTTTGGTAGTTTCTCTTGGCACTGGTATGCCACCGACTAGTCAACTGAAAGACATAGATATCTTTCTACCCGAGAGTTTATGGGGTACCGCCAAATTTGCCATGGGAATATCAGTTCTCGCGGAACTGCTGGTGGATCAGGCAACTGGGAGCGATGGAAGGATCGTCGATCGCGCTAGAAATTGGTGTTCCATGATCGGAGTGCCATATTATAGATTTAATCCGTATCTGTCTGATGATATTGCCATGGATGAGAAAAGCGACGAAGTATTGGCCGAAATGGTGTGGACCGCGAAAGCGTTTATGCATGCGAATAGAGATCAAATACAAGAATTAGCTGCTGTAATGAATCGCGATGTTTAAACAGAAATATGAAATGTTCCCTAACGCTGAATGTCTCTTCCTTTTCTATTCTTTTGTTAGTGAATCTATTAGCTGTTTGTATATTTCTGAGTAATTCGTAGGAAGGAGTCATTCGTCTGGTACGACAGTGGCAATCGTTTTCAACGTAGCGTAATTTTTTAGCGTCTTTTATTTATTATTTAGAATTTTTGAATTTTTATAGAGAATTGTATTACATAAGGGAAAGGATGATCTAGTGAATTCAATCGTAACGCGTTTATAACATGTAATTAACTGCAAGTAAATTACGATAAACGCTCGTAGCTTCAAGTGATATTTCTTTGTTGATCAAAGTACTTCTCATAGGTTATTTATTCGTTAATGTATTTATTCGATCATCAAATTGTTTATCGAAAAATAAATATAACCACAGAAAGAGAAAAGAAAATGTTACGAAACGGTCTCTACCAAACTATTCCAACTTCGACACGCTCGTTTCCAGAAAAGCTCCGATTATTCTTAGCATTCCTCGTTTCCTTCTCCTATCGAATTTCGATCGAACGAGCCATCGAACGAACGGGCGAAAAAATTTTACCTGGGTCCCATGTAGTAGGGCGGTTGCGTCATGGATGCGGAAATGTACGGATAGAAAGAGTGGCTCGAAACCGCTTGCGTTTGATAATCGTTCTCCTCGTGTACGGCGTATCCTTCCGTGCACGGCGCGGTATAATATTGGCTATGTAGACACGCGTACGATTTCGTCGGATTCGTAACGTCAGCGGCGTATTTCAAGCTGTCCGGGTACTTTGGCAAATCGTAAGGTTTAGCCGGCAATTCCGAGTATTTTGGAATCGCCTCGTGATACTTCGGTACAGCGGACACGTCGTGATACTTGACGCTCTCGTAACACTTCGCGTCCACGTAGCTTTTCGCCATGTTCGCCTCGTATCTCGCCCCGTCGTACGGTTTACCGTCCATCGCGTGATCCATCGGGTATTTGGTCGAGTCGTTAGACCAGGAGGACCTGGAGAGATCGTAGGTGGTTTTGCCGTCGTGGTAGCTCGATCTGTCGTACGTTTTTATACCGGCATCCGGCGGGTACAAACGCGGATACGTGCAATCCGAAGAGTTGGTAGATTCGAGGGATGCCGCCGACGAGGATAGAGTAGTCCGGTGCATCGCGATGCCCATTTGATCGTCGGTTTTCGGTTTCCGTCGGCGCGGTTGGTACTGCAATTGTTACTCATAATTTAAAGTCGGTCTCAACGGTGCACGAAACTCTATACCTGCATAGAGTACAGATGACAGTCACCTTGTAATGCGGATGTTGTTTCTTGTGCGCGTTTCTTAGTCTCTCGGCTTCTTCTATGAACGGTTGCTTCTCACCGTCGCTCAGAATTCTGTTACATCGGCGTCCGTTAGTTTCCAACGCGACGACTCGTCGCAATCGAACGATAAGAAATTTCATAAGTACCTCCACAATTTTCCGAGCGTCTTGGATAATTCGGCATTGTGAAGTTGAGGGTACTGATCGGCTAATCTGCGCCTTGCCGCCTGGGCCCAGACCATGAACGCGTTCATCGGACGTTTCACGTGAGCGCTCCTTCGGCCTCCTGCGCGAGAAGTAACCGGAAGCAACGTCCAGTCGTAACCTGACAATCGAACAAAGTTTCATCATTTATTTATTCGACTGCTCGCGGTCTCTCTATGCTAAACGAATGTAAACGTCTAATCGTACGCCGTTGATTTTAAACGTTAGTTTTAGCGTTAGCCAGAGATATCAAAGGGAGGAAACGGTAATAAGCGGTCGAGGTACATACAGCGTCACCGGATGCGTCGCGTATCTTACCGTGGAATTGGACTGTAAAGGAGCGCCGCGAGGTAGATAAGACGCGACACCTGTATCCCCGTAGAGTCGACCGCGTTTCAACAGAGTTTATACGTAAAACGCTCTTTTCTATTCCCCGATTCGATCAAAATTGTGCTATTCTAATAAACTGTATACAATTTTTAATACACTAAGAAGGAAGGAATTTGTTACCGATTACGTTAACGATCTATGAGGAACGAAAGGATCGTTGAGAGAAAGAAACAGAAAAGGAAGAAGAAAATATAATAGCGGGAAAAAGTAAAAAAAGAAAGAAGTTAAAGGGAAGAAGCACGTGGTAGAACGTCACCAGGAACGTAGGTTTCGTAGGTTCAGCTAATTACCATAGGGATACGGTTCACCGATGCGGTCTCTCTGTCGGCTCTTTTAACGTCCCTTGGAGATCCTCCGCGAACGTCTTCGATACCAAAGGCAGAGTATTTTCCATGGAAACGCGGAAGGGTTTGCACCCTAGCGACGGGAATAGAAAAAGTTTCGCGCGAAAAATGCGTGTGTATACGTATGGTATGGAAAGGTTCTTCACACATACAAAAGAATGAAGATCATCAAGTACTGACGAGTTTAATCGCACGGTAAAGGAACATAAAAGATGGGGAACAAGTTGATGGAAAAATATCATATGTTTCCGAAATGCAAACGATGCCAGAGGAAGATGCAACGGGAAGAGAGAGAGAGATAGTGAGATAGAGTGCAGTTCACAATAAGGGGTTGTAACCCGCTGAATGAACCGGTGTGTTTCGGCGCGTTGCGGTCGTCAATGCCGATCTGTCGTCGACTCTTGCTACATTAACTTCCGGACAAATCTGCTCGTTAGCATTGCGGATAGTCTCGTTAACGAAAGAACCTCGTTGAACGCATCGACAGCTTTTGTGGTCGATGAGCGACGGGAACGGTTGGTTCGTCGCGAGGCGAATTCATCGATTCCGTTTCACCGTGAAATTGCATTCGCGTCGCCTGTCGCGCGTTCAAGATCCACTTAGCGACTTTCGTTCGACAAAAGGAAGAAATTTCGGAACGACGATCGGAAGATCGAGGAATTCGACGAAAGTAACGAAGAAAATTTCGGACGACTACCTTTCGAAACGGTTCGAAGTACGCGAAAATTCAACGGGACGGCCTCGTAAATCATGCTAAGCTCCCGTTACTCTTCGGTCCCCACTTTTCGCTATATTCCGGTAGGTACGGTCGCGCGAGCCGATGTCTCGGATTTAATTTCGTACTAACATAATTAGCGTCGGTGGCAAACGTTCAGCGGTTTCGCTCTGTTCGCAGCACCTGCCACTCAAATCTTCCTCGAAATCGTCTTTCCGCGGTCCTAGATTCCTCTTTCCCCGCCTCTGTTGCCTCTCTACCGTTCATCTTCCTTTCCGTCGTGCCTGCTCGCGTTTCCCTCCACTCGGCCGGGGTATCGCGGGGATAAATCTACGAAAGCAGCCACCGAAACCGACTTTCGACGCCAATTAAACTGTCCTCTTCGAAAGCGGAACGCGAGCTTCGGACGAGGCAATAGAGATTCGTAAACGCGACACGACCAGACAGATAGCGGAACAATAGGATCTCTATCGAATTTCACGAGACAGAGAGAACGAAGCAAACCTTGAAGTAGTTTGCCCACTGCATCCTCCAACGAGTTGCTGGAACCAGTGCATTGCTCGCTGCTCGATGGTCCAGCTTCCGTTTCCGTTGGCGACGGTATACCGTTGCCACGATGAGCCTCCATCTCGGTGGATCCTTTGCTCGATGACAGATTCACCGCCCGAACGTCGTTTGCCAGATTGTAGTCTCTTATCAAGACTCTTAGCGGAGCGTTTAAAAGTATCGAACAGTCCTCGATGATAACGCGTACTCCGCAAAGAGTAGCACGTCCACACTCGACACTCCCAGCAATTCGAACGATTCGCGAGGAAGAAATCTCGATCTCGTTCGAGTCGCCAGGGAAGAATACGCGACAACGCGCGGATCGAGGAAACTCCGATGGCTGACTGACTAGAGAAGAAACACGGGGACGCGGACCGGTGGAGTCCGCGATGGTTCGTTCGGAGACCAAGCACGCAGGTTGGTCCACGAAAGAGGCAGAAACAGCGAGCACGCGTCTGGCACACGCACCGAATGTTGGATGGTAGATCGCGGAGGCGGTTCCGTGGACCACCTCTGCGTTTGGTGGGGGGTATCTAGGATCTTGTCCCTTTTCCGTTCTTATTCTCGTCTTGGCTCGTTCTACCGGGTATCCTTGGCACGTTTGTCCTTTTTCGCGCGAGGGACTCGCTGCGTTCTCGTTGCGTGGCTAACCATTTCGCGTACCGAGACCCGGACCCGTCGAAAAAGTCGATCAACTTTTTCTTTCCCACGTTCCGTTACTCGAACCGGTGAAAATGCGATTAGATCGGCTTATCGCGAAGCACTCGAAAGACTCGTTTTCAGCGAGGAGTAACCGAATTAAGGTTATCGTTGAATCAACTGCGATACATTCCCCTAATTACACGTATGTCCCAAACATCGGTATCGTTATCGATCCGATGCCAGATACCGTTCAGTCGATCGGAGCGTAACGAGATTTCGATTTTTCGTGCTTTTCATCGCGACCGATATGGAAAAGGGTAACGAGAGAAGCAATCCGTACCTACCGGAAAAATAGTCCAACAAGGATGAGTACGAGGAGGAGGAGAAAGAGAAGCAGAGAAGGAGGAGGCAGTGCTCCTTTTTATGTCTACGTCGCGCGACTGCACACGAATCATGGGTTGACAGTCTCCGTCTTTCTGTCGAGCCTAATTATACAACGAATTTAATGAATGAGTGAGCTAGCAAAGACAGTGGTCCATACATGAGCATATATAAACCACGGTCAATGCCGTGTGGCGGCTTTTGTGAGAGATCAAAGGAGGCATCTTGCTCGCACTTTACGGGATTAACGTGCTGGTGGCGCGTAAACGCGCACTCAGCCTCTCGGAAACGCTCGAGACACTTGGACGGATTACGGATCGCTACGTTTTTATCACGACGTAGACGCGAGTCTATCGCGAAGGGAAACGCGCCTCGCTGTCCAACGAACCCCTTTTTCGTCCCGGTACAGCCTCGAGAACGCGTTAATCCGTGAACTCGGATTCGCGCGACAAACACGATCCTCCTTTTTAACTCTCCGTTTCGATCGTTTCGATTTCGAACACGTTTCCGCTGCACCCTCCTCGAACATTGTTGCATCGATCGCTGGTACGTTCCCGATTCGTTGTTTGCCGTACACGCGCGCGGCATTACGCTCTGCAACCGAATCGCGATTCAAATTTAGCCGACCGCGAACAATAATATTGATTTCACCAAGCCGGAATTTTGCTCTTCCTGGGATAAACATCCCGGAGCGCACGTGGCGCCAATATGTGCGTTCGTTCTCGGTATACGCGGACGAGAATTGGTTTCAGGGCCGGTCGGGAAACACGCGCGCGCGTGCTTATGTTCCTCAACTTCCGCGAACAAGGACTCTCCCTCGAATCCTTTTCTGGGGAAACTGATCTGACCATCGGTCGTGGAATACTTCGGACACATGTTTAAGGCCATCTTTACGAGTACGGACGCGTTTAGGCAAGTAACGTCGCGGAGGATCGAGGAAAGGGGTCGCTTACGCGTGCACGCAGAGGTAAAAGAGACGGAGCAGCGTGACAGATACGAAATAATGATTTCACCAATTCCCGGGGGTCCTGCGTCGGAGCTCTGTCGGACACTTGAAAGGATACTCGCTGGTCAGAAGGGACCGAAGGAGTAAGGGTTAGGTGAAGGGAAGGGAAAGGAAGAGAGCTGTGGAGAGCCATCGAGTACCGGACACACGCAGCCCCCCGGGTGGCGAGCACCGCAATTCTCGGACCCCCAACGGTGATACCAGCTAGACTACGTTGTGCAACGTCATCGAGCCGGCACGATGTCATCGCGTACCGCGCGCGCTAGTCGTGAACGCGTATCGCGCGTCGCATTCGGAGCTCGAGGATACGAACGAACCGGCTGTCAAACAAACGAACTCGTTCCTCGAGCACTCGAGAGCGAACGGCGACCTCCGTCCACTTCGGGATCTCGTGGACGAGTGCAACCATCGACGCGAACGGACTTGGTGCGTCGCCAGGAAAATTGCACGCTCCTCCTTGTGACGTTGTTATTGCCAGCGACTGACCGACCAATCGGCGCTCCTGCGTGGGAGGAAGGAAGATAGGGCGAGCAGGACAGAGAGGGACAGAGGGATACGACGAGCGAGAGAGAACGAGGGAGAGCGAGAGAGAACGCGAGAAAGGGACGGAGAAGGGAAAGGAGAGATAGGTGGAGCGAGAAGAAACCCGATTGGTCTTGTTCCAGGAGGATACGTCGCGTAGCCATAGAGACTCCCGACGAGCTGAAACGACTTTGGATTACGTGGTACACGGGGAAGGGATTCCTGGAGGGGTTTTGATAACCGTAGCTAGAAAAGAAATCGAATTAGGCGGATCGAAAAATCAAGCTCGATCGCTGCCACGATTCCATCGTTCTCTTTCGGCGAAGTCTCCCCGGTACTTTGAACTTATTTGTCGCGTCGATCGTCAGCTGGATTCGATCTCGTTCGATTGGTCAAATTCGCGGTCGGATCTCCGGCGAATCTTGCGTTCGTACAAAACGAAGAGGCGAGTCGATTAAAATTTTCCTCGGTCTCGAGGGTCGAGGCGCGAACGGTTGTCCGCGAGTGGAGCGTGGAGTACGTCGGTAGTCCCTTTCCCCTCGTATCTCGTGGCATCGACGGTGGGCACGATCGCGAAGCAACAAGTGTTACCAGCTCTTCGGCGTCGCCCCGCCCCCAACTAGCAGCCGCTGCGACGGAACGATCGGTGGAAACTGCCCTGAGGCGATGCAACCACCTCACTCGAGCGCCGATCGCGCGAGCAACTAGAAATCCTCGTTCGGCACCGGCTTCTCTCGCGCGCGTCGAGCCTTTAGACTTTGCTGGAAAACGAGATGTTTTCGGTGGACTCGTGCGGCCTAGACACACCGAACGTCGCGTGCGCAAGCTTCGTACAGTGATTATTTACGTTTCCTCGTTTACCGATCTCGTTTCCGGAAGTCGAACGCGTTTTCAGTGAGTATTTCGGGAAAGAGTCGTCGCTCGGGAGCGTCGAGGAGATCGCGGAGGAATCGGCGGTGGTAAACGACGGTGGTGATGATCGGCGAAGGGGTTCGATACGTGAACGGCAAACTTTCGAGGTGATCGACGGAGAAAGAAATCCGCGTTTATTCGCCTGTTCTGGAACGTCGGTGGTGGCATCGAGAGCGTCCGATAGTGGAAACGAAGGAAAACAGAGCAAAACGGGTCGATGCACAAAGAGGAGCGCAGATTAGAATTGCCGTAGCGGTTGAGTCACGACGAAGAAAAAAGAAGAAGTCGCTCGAAGATAGAGACCGAGACCTCAACGCGTTGCCGACGGATCAACATGCTCCTCTCGTTCGTTGCATTTCCCGCTGCTCGTAATCGAGTGCAAAATTAATTAAACGTGACAAACGTGCGCGTCGATAACGGCGAATCGCGGGGAGGAACGCGAGAAAAGAAGGCGAGAGAAAGTAAGTCGCGCGAAGACGCGGCTCGCGGTTCGAGCAGATCCGCACGAAACGGAAATGACGTGCTATCACGATAAAATGGTAATTCCAATTAGTCGATGAACCGTTGCTCGGTAAAGCGTGCGTCCTCCGAACGACGAACGCCCGATAAATCTTTCGATTCGTCGATCCCCCTACTGTTCCCGGTATTTTCCTCGTGACCGGAGCAAAACGAAACGATGAACGACATCATGGGGGAAGCATCCGGTTCGATTTCGTCGAGCAACGACGGTACCTGTGGCGCCGGTGCAAGTAACGCTATCAACAATAACAACAATAATAACAACGGTAACAACGGCAAAGCGTCGACGATAGGCGTGAACGGTGGCGAGAGGATCAGCGCGGCGGTCACCAAAGCTCTTCGGGGATACGACTGGACCGTGGTACCTGTTGCTACCAAGTGAGTTTCCCGTTCAATACTTTCCGATTCGCGTTTCTTTCTGCGAACAGGGTTTCGCTCGAGTAGGTTGCGCGTTTTAGACGAGAATGCAGGGAAAAAATGCGAAGAAAAAGCTGAAGAGAGTCGAGAAGTATTAGTATTTTCCTGTCCCGTACAGATTCTGCCAATTTGCAAATGGCAAGATCGTCAAATTTCACAAAATCAATATTGTTACTATTTCGGTATCGGCAATAAGCATCGAGAACTCTCAAATACCAACAATATGTATCGATCTCCTCTGTAATAAGTTACCATCGTACGGCTTCGACGGCAAAGAAAGTATCTTCCTATGATTTATTTCAGAACCACTTCGTATACTTTCAAATTCGGTTTCCAAAAGCTTGTTCGGTGCAAATGCACATGCTGCACCGTGAGTACGGCCCTGAAGCGTAGGGTAGAGGGAAGGGGGGAAAAGAAGAAGGAGAACGGAGCTTTAAAAATACGTAACGCTAACTTAATTATGACGCACTCGTTTCCTCGGCTTGGGAAACGGCGACTCGTGGAAAAATGTCCTCGGTTGCCAATTAACGCAAATTAGCTAATTAATGTCCGATCTGGCGGACTCTCTTTCTGTCCGCGTGTCCCGTGAGAAACGGAGATCGCAAAGGACGAGCGATACGAGAGGAACGAGATTTTTTCGTTCGCGTATCGAAGAAGGGGACGAATTAATGGCCGTCCCGTTGCGCCATACCGACGATCGTTACGATTCGATAAAATCGAATCACGCGCTCCAAGAACGTGACGCAACGTTTCGATGGCGATTCGTTCGCGATTCCCGTAAACGGCGCGGTGGGACAAAAGGGGAGGAACAGGGTGTTCGATACGCGGAAACTACGGAGGAATTTCCTGGTCGTTGTCGAAAACGGTTGGAGCGTCGCGATGCGTTGCGTCGCGGCTTATCGCGCGCTAACCCTCAATTATACGGGGTTATCTCGGGGTAGCTAAAGGGTACGATGTTTATTTCCGACGGATACGGTCCGATAAAATCGACTGGTTTTAATTCCCATGAAATCCATGAGAATACACCCTGACCGTTGTCGCGTTCCCCGCGTGTTTGTCCAACGAAAGTTATCCCGTTGGATTTCTTTTATCGACGATCGAAGGGACGGTAGCGATCGAACGTTTTCCATCCGAGAGAAAGAGTCCCCTGCGGAGGAATGGTACGCGAAATAGATGCACAAAGAACGCATCCGATGCGTCGGTGGACGGTGCCACGCCTACGCCATGCCGTGTCCGTTGGACCGTCTAAACGAGGTGTAAAGACTCGAAGATTTTTTGCGTATCTAGGTAAACCGCATAGCGGAGTGACTCGCGACTGCCGTGAAAACCGTTGTTAGTGAGCCCGCGCTAATTACCAACGGCTTCTCACCGTTGGTTTACACACGGATTTAACGCCCCTCTTATTTCAAAGAGGCCGAAATACGCGGCGGGTATTTCTCGAATTCTTGGTCGCTTTTATTCCAAGTCCTCTCGGAAAGCGGAAGCCTCGGCTGCTAGTCGGCGATCGGTGCCACGAGGTCCTTCAGCGAGGATCGATTAATCCCAGAAAGAAAACATCACGAGGAGGAGCAGGAGAAGGCTCGTACGGCAATCGCGTCAGCCACGTCAGTCACGTCGATTCCCGGTCTGGACGTGGCAACGGTTTTATGAAGTCATCTTCTAAGAAAGAAAGGGATACGTCCATTCCTGCTCGTCACTCGTTGGCAGCGCCAGTGTTATTTTAAGGTCGGTTTTAAGCGTGCCGCGTTCGCCCGGATGACCCAGGGGTAGTTCTACGCGCGGATACAAAACTCGATACGAGAAGGATCATCCGCGGCGTATCTGGTTATTTTCTTCCGCGAGTCATTCGATCTCTCGAGACCGATTTTTTCTCCGATTCTCCGCTTTACCGTCGAACGTTCCCTTCGGTACCGTCGCTGGTTCGAAACGAACAATCGTTTCCAATGAAGATAATGTCCTCGAATTGCAGGGGTTCCGGCGACAAAAGAGCGGCGCACGTTAAAAGGCCGATGAACGCGTTTATGGTGTGGGCTCAGGCTGCCCGACGGATATTGGCCGAACAACATCCTCAACTTCACAACGCCGAGCTGTCCAAGACTTTGGGGAAAATATGGCGGTGAGTGATCGCGAATCAATATCTTGATCGTTCGCGCGACTCGTTTACCCCCGTCGATTTCTCGCGGACTTCGCCTCCAGCTGGGACCATCCACGCGACCACTTGTTTGCCCGTTCTATTTTTACAGGCGATTTCGCGAGCAGTCTTTTTTACGCGACGCTACGCGCGTATTTACACGCGCACGCACACTAGTGTTCGCTTCGTACATGTGCGCGTGTACGCACGGAAATCGAACACGTTTTAACCACGTGGCGCCGAGACTGCACGTGGTACGACCGACCTCGGTTGACAACCGCGCAGCCTTTACTTCTCGCCGTTACGTTGGCCTGTCACCGTGAAAATCGCGTTGTCTAAGTGTCGCGAGATAAAGAGAATTCGAGATGTACGTTTGGAGAACGATATTCCTCGATCGGGACTTTAACGAGGTGCCCCGGTGGGTGCCGCGAGCGAGGATCACAGAACGGAACGCCGCATCGAGCAGCACCCCGCGGTGAATCATTTTACGATACCGCTCGATCGCGATCCCGATCCTCGATAGCCTCGCGCGATTGCCGGTTAACGTCAAAATAGACTCGCGCCGTGTCTCGACGCGAACCGCAACTTTGTTTCCACACTGCGTCGGAGCAGTTCGTTGAGAACAGCGAGGAAAGCTTTCAACCCTTTGTTCTCGAGGGTATTCGTTAGGGTTGTAACTCCAAAACTAATTGAAACGTTTCATAAACTCTTTAGCATTAATTGATCCGTTGTCCGTTTCACCGTACTCATGCTCGACAGTATAGATTTAGTTAAAAAATATTTATCTCAATTCGCGTTGAACCGAAACATGAGTCACCTTGCAAGTACAAAGGGTTAAAGCGGTAATTATTTAGCACCTTTCGAATCTCTCGAGGATATTAGCGCGGGCTACCGAAAGCAAAGAACGTTTCCGTCGGCGCGCGACGTCTTCGAGACTATCTTCCTCGGAACAGAGTCGAAGGAAAATAATTCGACACGTCTCTCGGATCATTTGCGAGGAAAAAAGTAATCGCGAGCCGTAGATATCGGCGGCGATATCTGCCAGGAACCAGGTGTAAGATTGGAAATAAATCTTGTCCTCTTTCTTCCGGCTCGAAAGGTATCGGATATTAGACGCGATGTTTGTCGACGAAACGAAAACGAGAGATACGTAAGTAAGTATGTATATCCCCGGTTCATCGTTGGCGCGTGCTAACAGCTGCCGGCCGGTTCCCTCGGATAAAGGGCCTCCCCGAGGATCACAATAAACGCCTTGTCCTCGTCAGGTGAATTTTTCCGAACCTGCTTGCCCCTTCGTCTCTCGTCGCCTCTCGTCGTCTCCCGTCGCCCCGTTCGTGCAAATAACGCTCGTGACGAACAGGTAAATGCGCGTTATCCGACGGAAGCAGCGTCTCCGACTTCCACGTTTCGGGCTTCGTCCGGCGGGCAACTCCGATAAAACGACCGGTAGATTTCGCGTACCGACGGCCGAGTACTCGCGTGAATTAGCTGACCCTGCGTTGCATCTGGCGAGGAAAAAGGGAACGAAGCTGCGATGGTCCGCTATCGTCGACGTCGCCGATCCCTACCGTTCGAAAAAACGTTCAAAGTCCATTGACCAGATGGGCTCCCTATCCTCTCTTTCTTTCTCCGACTCGTTCTCGACGACCCTCGCGCTGCCTTCGACTACTCGGCTGCGGGAACGATTCGAGGCGTTCGAAATTCTTCGAGAGACGGCGATTTCGCTTTCGTTCGTGAGCGTTGGCCTGGCAAAAAGGAAAACGACGCGAAACGATAAGGACGGGAGACGGAGAATAGAATTATTACCGGAATCGTGGAGAGGAGATCTCGCGGCCAACACCGGAAAAGCTTATCGGTCTTGGGATTTTACGAGCCCAGTGGGAACATAAACACGAGGAATTAAAGGCTAACAGGGGACGAGAGACGCGTATGTATTTATATACCGAGTCGAAAAAGAGAACCGTACCGGTGCGGCGCGGAGCGACTCGCACGATCCTCGTGTGCGTGAACGGGCTGCGCCCTTAAGACTCTCCAACGCGGAGAGAAACACTAACCAGACCTCCCGACTTGGACTGGTCGAGTGTATCGCCGTTAAATACTCCGATGAAAACGCAGCGCCGGTTGTTTCACGCGCTCGCGTGTGAACCTCGATCGATTCCCCCTCTGATTCGTACGCGGGCATTCCGCATCCGCAGATTGTTGTCGGACAGCGACAAGAAACCGTTCATCGAAGAGGCTGATCGTCTTCGCGTGATCCACAAGCGCGAGCATCCGGACTACAAGTATCAGCCCCGACGGCGAAAGCAGAACGGCCCGGCGGGCAGAGATAGTTCGCCGTCGAGGAACCAGAGCAACGCGAGCTTCAACGTGTCCAGGTCGCTGAAGCAGGAGGACGCGAGCCCGAGGGGTGCGCAAGGGCCGAACTCGCCGCAAAGCGGGATCAGCTTGTCTCCTCCGACCACTCCGAATCACGGACTCTCTCCGCCGACTCCTCCCACGACTCCCCGTGGTCAGCGCTACGCGAATCAGGTAATTGTCGCTCGAATCCCGACGAATCTCACCGGCTTTCGTGCTCGTCTTTCGACGAAAACGTCTGACCGCCGGCGAGATTAAACCGCGAGATAGAAACGCGTTCGCGAAGCCTTTCACCATCGCGAGGCGATTTGTTTGCGCTCAGGCCAATCATCAACCGCAGCCGCAGAGCAACGGCGTGTACCAGCAACAACAACACCAACAGCAGGACCTCGCGATAGGATCCTCGTGCGGTTCTCCGCATCAGCATCAGCAGCAGCAACAGCAGCACCATCAACCCAACGTCGATTTTCGATACATCGAGGTTAGCGAGACGCTACCGATCGAGGAGGGTCAATTGAACGGTCTCGGATCATTAGGAGGGGTTGGGATGAACATCCCTCTGACCCTACAGGAGTGCGAGGTCGAGAGCAACGAGCTGGACCAGTACCTACGACCTCAGGTGGCATCCATGCACGTGCCTCCCTCGACTGGCGCTTCCCAATGGATATTCAACAGGTAAACGAAATTACCCCTTCGCAACTAGACTCGTATTTTCACTACAATTTCAATTCTAATTATAATCGAGGATCGTTGAAAGCAAAATCTTCACATTTTAATTTTCTCGTAAATATGTATATTCTCACTGTACATATTCAGATGGAATATCGAGAAAACACTGTTGGATCACGTGTGTTACAGATACGACGAGGAAATCGAGAGGCCGACCAAACGACATTGTTCGGAGCAGATCGCGGAGGCATCATGGGAAGACAGGCCTGCCCAGGAGATAGTTCGATACCACGAATTACAGCCACCGCTTCCCTCCATGCAGTACATATCCTCGTCCCACAATCCGCACTACTCGCACGCGACCACGCAGATGAGCCATCCTCACGTGTCCCCGTCGTACGCGCAGTACCAACGTTACGTACCTGGCATCGAAAGCTGGCCTCACTACATGTAGAAACGGGGTACGAACGGTTCTGCTCCGTAATCGCTGCTTCGAGACTGTTGGCCGCGCGGGCCGAGATCAAACGGTATCGAGTCTCGATCGCTCGATGCATCGAGAACGGAGCGATAGGTTCCGGGCCGCGAACGGCACAGCTCGAGCTCGCGATCTTACTCCATGACATCATTCCATGACAGCTGGCCATTCCGAGGCGCAGAATTTCAAGCTAAACAAACCGAGGCTGCTCGATACCACCGTGTCCCAACGTGTAATAACGCGCGTATAAATGCGGCAATTATAAACCGACCGCTGCGTCGGCGGTTCGTCGGACGCAACGCGTATCGAAACGGCACTCTCTTCAAATAAATCCGCTCTGCGAGACTCTTCCGAGTTTCGAACCTGCTGGGAGAAATGTTCTCTCGCGTGATCTTGGATATATTTTACTTCTTTATTCGTTAGATATTACTTTTATCGTTACTATATCATTATCATTACCATTATTATTACTACTAGTACTATTAACATTGAAACGACAGCAAGAGGGCGCGTGTTCGGCTCGTCGGAGCACGTCAAGCGTCGAACTTTCGACGCTCGTGCTTTTGTACTTATTGTTAGATATTTATTGCGCCTGTAAAAATTGCCGACACGTAGGCGTTCGCGAGACCGTTCGAATGCTAATTTAACGACTACGTATGTATACTAAGGTTTGTAGGAATAAACGAAGCGTTTCCAAACGAAAGTTCCTCGTTTTTCTTCGTCCTCCCTTTGCAAGCTCGCGGCCGTCGGACAGTCAACGGTAAGTACTCGTTTGCTCTTGCGTTTGTTTCACTTCTCGTCGACCGCGTTCGCGTTTTCGATCGAAATTTTCCGCAGTTTCTGAAATACTCGACGGTGGCGAACGACAACATTGGACCATCGAATAGGACGAATGGACCGTTCCAAGTTTCCGAGAGCAAACACTCTTATCGCTCGCCCAACAAGGAACGTGGGAATACGTCGCGACTTTTACGCCACTTATCCGCGTCTCTCGAGATTAAAGATCGGGGAGCTCTCGCGGTCGGCCACGCGCAACCGAACGTCTCATTTTTCGAAAACTAGACGCAAAATCCGTGGACAGTCTCCGACACGAAAGTACACGAACGCGTTCCAGATAGAAATAACCGATGCCGTCATCGTACTTTCGACGTCGTCCGACAGTGGATAACTTTTAAAAAAAAAGAAAGAAAAAGCGAACGAACGGAGAAAAAGTTGACGAGAGTCAGCGTTTGGTCGCGCGAACTGCCGCAGCTGTTTTCGTTTTTCAGCGACGCGACGTCGATCGAGAGTTCTCGATAGAGAGCTTTCGATTTCGAGTAGGAAGGTGGAATCTGTAGGAAAAATTCCTTGAAACGATCAGATCCTTGACCCCGGAAACGGTCTCTCGTCGAGACCGTTGCTCCACAATAGATTTCATTGAGAAAAGAAGGGCGCATCTTTATCTGACGGCCCATTTCGTGGCCGTACACCTATTATCGCGCTCGGCTTCTAACATCCTTCCGCGAACCATTCGGAGAAAAAAAAAAATGTCGACGGTCTCCTTGAGTGGTCCGAATTCACGGACAAAGCAGCATTCAGTTATAAATTATCGGGGCTCGCGATATAATTAATTTCCTCTCCGCTCCGCATCCTCGCGTTAATCACCGGCACGCTTTTAATCTTGGAATTCATAAATATATAGGTCTCGGAGCGAATTCTCGCAAAAGCAGGAAGCGATCTCGTGACCTTTTCTTCTTTTCCTCTCTCCGCGGCGTGTCTCCGTCGGGAAATACGTTCTCGAAAATCGGAGTACGCTGTCTCCTAGATTCTTGTGTACGGTGTAAATATTTGGCAGGGGAAGGGTTCGATAGGTTCGATAAATTTCGACAGTTCGAGCATTATTCGGGCGGCAGAGCACGACACGGGACACAAAGGGTCGTAAATCCTTACGCAGCTGTCCCGATTTCTACTATTATCGCTCGATTACATTTTTCTCGCTATCCATTCATCGGAATCTCGACGCGAGCCACGCGAGACTAATCTTCCGAAATATCACCGGCTTCGTCCGCGTTCTTAGAATCAAATTGTTCCTCGATCGAACGAATCTTTATCGGAATTCCGGGAAATCTCGCTCGGTCCCAATTAGCGGACCGATTAGGCCCCGCTCGTTCTGCCCTTCCGAGGGCTATCGATAACGGGATAACGATTCTCCGATTTGTCGAAGAACAGGGAGAGAAATCTAATCGATTGGTACACAATGCGGAGCGTGGAGCTCTGGCCACGTGTGAATTTTACCAAGGCTGCATACCCATACACGGAGGACTCGATCAGGAGTCAGGAGCAGTCTGAATAATAAATCAAACACGAGTAGCGTTTTATCGTCGCGTTACCATGGTAATTATGCGACGGATACCGATAAACGAATCGTGGTTGATAGTTTCGCGTCGAACACTTATCAGTACTGTAGTTTATCGTACGAGCTAGATCACGATCGAGTTTGATTCGAAAATCGAAACTATAAACTTTCTTTAATTTCCTTTTTTCTTTTTTCTATTTTTTGTTGGTCTTTCTTTCTGGAAGAACGTGGATGAGAATATTCATTGCTTCGCAGCTACGATATAAATTCATGGTAAGCATTGCACGCGTACTGCGCGTTCCGTGATCACTATCTGCGTTCTTTGATGCATAGTTACGTTAATAGCACCTCTTTTTGTGTTACAGACCTGTATATGCAACTTCTGCGATTCTACGGAGAAAACTACGATCTTCGAAGTTTTATAAAAAGCCCCTCCCCCTTCTGCGATCTTACTAACCCTCAAACTAAATATCTTGTAAATATACTTGTAAATATCGCGATTATTTTGTACTTTGCGTTCGAATTTATAATTTAGATGTACTCTATTCAATGTATTTAGAATTAAGCAATAGTATATTGTAATAGATTACTAATTGTTTGTAATAGTACTTATTTATTGCGATAGTATGTAAGTGGCGTTTTATAAATTATAAATTAAGAAATTTAACGATAAGTTCACGTTATTGTAGTCATAATAATTATTGTATCATTATTTTTATATAAATACATGTACGTACACATTGTAGACATATTATTTGTAACAAAAATGTATAAAGAAGGGTTTTAACAATAAAAAACAAAGTAAAAGAGAAATTCTGTATTTTTAATACAATACCCTCTCAATTCCAAATCCTAAAAAACTACATGCCACTTTTCGGAATGTCGTTCACCTCAAATTTCAAGCATTCATAAGAATTTATTCTAAAAAATGAAAAATATAGTAAATAAAATTTTTTATCGGGAGAACATAAAATGTGAGGAGGTCGCATGAAGGTTTTTCGAATCGAGATCCTGGAATTTAGAATTAAGTATCAGGAGAACATAACTTGAGAGGAGGTGGCACGAAGATTTTTCAAATAGAAACTTTCGATTTTGGAATTTGGTATCAGGAGAACATAACGTGCGAAGAGGTGGCACGAATGCCAGTTCTTGGAATCTTTATGACGTCATTTCTAAGAATTCTCGAAAGCGATTTTTCAAATCCGAGTTGCCGATTTTGAGTTTTGGTATCAGGAGAACATAACGGGCGAGGAGGTATTCGTGCCACCTCCTCACAACTTATGTTCTCCTGATACAAAATTTCAAAAATCGAGATTTTCGATTCAAAAATCCAGATTTTGGGGTTTGGTATCAGGAGAACATAACGGGCGAGGAGGTATTCGTGCCACCTCCTCACAACTTATGTTCTCCTGATACAAAATTTCAAAAATCGAGATTTTCGATTCAAAAATCCGGATTTTGGGGTTTGGTATCAGGAGAACATGACATGCGAGGAGGTGGCACGAATGCCACTTCTTGGAATTCTTGTGACGTCATTTCTAGGAATTGTTGAGAGCGATTTTTCAAATCCAGAGTACCGATTTTGACTTTTGGTATCAGGAGAACATAACGGGCGAGGAGGTATTCGTGCCACCTCCTCACAACTTATGTTCTCCTGATACAAAATTTCAAAAATCGAGATTTTCGATCCAAAAAATCGGATTTTGAGTTTTGGTATCAGGAGAACATAATATGCGAGGAGGTGGCACGAGTGCCACTTCTTGGAATACTTGTGACGTCATTTCTAGGAATTGTCGAGGGCGATTTTTCAAATCCGAGTTGCCGATTTTGAGTTTTGGTATCAGGAGAACATAACGGGCGAGGAGGTATTCGTGCCACCTCTTCACAACTTATGTTCTCCTGATACAAAATTTCAAAAATCGAGATTTTCGATTCAAAAATCCGGATTTTGGGGTTTGGTATCAGGAGAACATAACGGGCGAGGAGGTATTCGTGCCACCTCCTCACAACTTATGTTCTCCTGATACAAAATTTCAAAAATCGAGATTTTCGATCCAAAAATCCGGATTTTGGAGTTTGGTATCAGGAGAACATGAGATGCGAGGAGGTGGCACAAATGCCACTTCTTGGAATTCTGATGACGTCATTTCTTAGAATTGTCAGGCGCGATTTTTCAAATCCGTGTGGCCGATTTTGAGTTTTGGTATCAGGAGAACATAATATGCGAGGAGGTGGCACGAATGCCACTTCTTGGAATTCCGATGACGTCATTTCTAAGAATTGTCGAGAGCGATTTTTGAAATCCAGACTACCGATTTTGAGTTTTGGTATCAGGAGAACATAAGTTGCGAGGAGGTGGCACGAGAATTTTTCGATTCGAAAATCTGGATTCCGAAATTTGGTATCAGGAGAACATAATATGCGAGGAGGTGGCACAAATGCCAGTTCTTGGAATTTTGATGACGTCATTTCTCAGAATTGTCGAAGGAAAATTTTGAAATACCAGTTGCCGATTTCGAGATTTTGTATCTGGAGAACATAAGTTGCGAGGAGGTTACGCTTCATGCAATTGTTTTTTAGTAGGATCGTGGGTGGGGTTTTTAAGTGAACAAACTAGTATATCCCTTTAACTTACGTTTATTGAATCTCAATAATATATACAAGTTATAGATACATGGTCTTTTTTACAATGTTATTTCTTACATAATTATTAATTTAAATCTTATTTAGTGTACGCATCTTACAATACTTGTGTTGAATAAATAACTAACATACAATAAGTAGTAATTCTATATATACATAACGACTTATATATTATTATCGTGACGTCGATTTGCCAAAGTTGATGTGAAGTCCGCAGGACCGGTTGTCTTCGAATGAAGTAACTTCTTCAATTCTGTAATGCAACAAAGTAGAAAATTGTTAATGAAGTAACGTAATAACCCGTGCTGTTAGCGAGTATGATCGTAAAGTCTGTAAATGCTTACCATAATCTTGATTGCGTCGAAGAAAAGTACGTGCAACATGCCACAGTCATCTTGTTTCGAAGGCTTATGAAAGACTGATGGAAAGCTGCGTCGCTTTTAACTTATCCTATTTGGCTCGTGTCCTCTCAAATTTTGAATTCCGATTTTAACGTATTTGTATTCGGTTCTGCATTGTGGTCCATCAATTTTGTGTGGAGAAACCTTTGTTCCTTTATTCAAACCTGGAACATATAATACAAATTGCATCAATAATTTATTAGAAATAATCTCATGTTCATGTTTGTATGTTAAAAATAATATGTATGTGCATGTTAAAAATGATGTTCAATAGAGATTATATGTTTGGTAATAACGCTCTGAGCTATTCGGAATCGAAAGAAATAAAATTTGAAAGTGATCATTGTAAAAAATTCTATCTTGAGAAATATTACTGAATTTGAATATCAAGTATATTGTGGAAATGATGCAACTGCGAAGACTTACTTTAACGGACTCGGGAAATGTGATAGCAACAGGTAGAGATACGGTGGTGGAAGAATAAATGTGGGTAGAGCCACAGGCAGGAGCTCCTCTCTCCTCGAACGTCAAACAAAGACTGATGTATTAAAGGTCGAATGCTATCTACCGTACCTTTCCCCACCATGTTACTCAGATACCAAAATTTTGATTCGCGTGTAGTCCCATTAATATTTATGACACTGAAATTTTTTCCATTACATAATTACATTCTTACTTTAATATTATTCGAATTATAAATGTCAATAATACAGCCATGATTCTAATAATTGTAAGCAGTGAATGCATGGAAATATATTTTTATGAGTATTAATTAAAATCTTTGAAAAGATTCGAATGCCGGCGCCAGTTCTGTTAGCAGAGGAAACTAGTTATCGACTGAAGATTGCGGATCTATTTTTGATAGATGGCGTTGCATCTCAATAATTAATCATAGACAAATTTTAGGGAACATATTGCAAATTCATACTTCTTAATTTTAATTAACTACCGAATTAGAAAGTATATAGACTTTAAACAAAGCTCCGGTTAGTTCGAGCGACTACTCATAGATGGCTACAGTTTGGAGGTTCATCCCCGAAGATAAATTTAAAAATCAAGAGAAATTTTTCGATATAATTTTTATACGACTCCGTAAAAATTAAGAATAAATCCGGAAATGAAGTACCAATAATACCGAACTAAAAATTTATTTTCTCGAATGTGACTGCAAAATTGTTAAAGTGCCTAAAATTAGTAACGACATTGCTGATATCGGTGAGCTTCCCGTGTTACTCAGATGTCACAGTATTTCCGAACTTCCTGGTCATTGAACTCGGTTCAATCTTTTCGCTTTGATAAATTTAGCAAACTTATCACGAGTAAGATAATTTTGCTTTCCGATTTGTAGCGACAATCCAAGGTTTCGAAACTATTACACGCGAAATGAAAATACTTGGCTAGCGAAAAAGGAGAAAATTCTAAAGCCAATAAGGGAAATTTGCAAGGTAAGTAAGCACAATGCGCGGAAGAAGGAAAACGATACAAAGACGAGATGTTCTCGCTTCGAACACCGAACAAAGACTGAGACCGGAGACCCGGGACGATTGTTTTTACTCGATAAACACGACTTTCCTCTGCCCCGGAATATACAACTTCCTAACGATCGATAATTGAAACGATCCGCGGAACGCGAGAAATTTATCGCGAGTTAATGGCGTGACAATCGTAAAAACCTCGTTGATCGAGGGTGCGTTTCCTCGATCGTCGCGTCAGCGATTCCGAATCGATGGCAAAAACGCGATCGAGTTTTCCGAGCGCAAAGGCTGCGCTTTCGACGAAACCGGAGCGGAGAAACGTCTCGGCGATACGTTTCCCTGATGCCTGTTAATTGCCAGAGCGGCGAGCAAAGATAATTGGCATTTGGCAGAGAGTGATTCGCGATACGAGGCAACGGGTAACTTCTCGGAAAGAATCCTTCTGTTTGTACGTTTTTCGTCTTCAATTCGACGCTGGTCGTCTGCGTACCGTACAACGCCGATCGTAGATAGGTCGCGAGACGCCGCACGGTCTTCTTTCCCGTCTTCTTTTGCTCCACCTTTCAAGGTCTTCGTTCTTTTTTTGCCACGGGCGTCGATTCGTTTAAACGCAACAACCCTTCGCGATAATAGCCGAGCTTCGTCGCTATAATTAGTTTTCACTCGTCGATTCGACATCCTTGGAAAGCAGCGATTCGTAAGAAAAATTGAGATCACGGTCGGTGCAGCGATTAGCGTGGCACCGGGTGAGAACGGGGTTGGAGAGGTTCTTTAGATGTCGCGGGAGATGAGGACGTATCTCTGTTTCGATTACGTCGAGAGGAGTCCGTTAGTCGGTGACGAAGGATCGACGTGTATCGCGTAACTCGAGGAAGAGGGACAGCCGAAGAAGGGGTTCTGCGACGCGTCGAGCACTCTTCTCGTGAGACTCTCGAACAGCGTGGTTCACCAACTGGGAATAACCCCTCGTTATCGAACGACGATTAAGATACCGCGGAGTCTGGCGAACGAAACGCGAGAAAACGAATCGTACGGTTCAAGTTGAAACGTCTGTGTCTATTCTGACGTTGCGTCAAGGGCAAAGGGAGATAACGTTTCGTCGGTTGGCTACGTTTCGCGGGTTCGTTTCACGAAAACGTTGCTGAACGATTACGAACGGAAGGATTTCAGTCTATCGAAAGTTGTCGAATAAAAAAAGAATCGCGATAACCGTGCGGAGCGATAAACCGGTCCCCCTGCTCGCCTACTGCCGACTGAGACTAATTGCGAATCCGATTACGATGTCCTCGGTTATTATTGTAATTAGCAACTGCATCGATACCACCCCGATCGACCAACGCAGTTGGTGTGCACCGACCACCTTTAGACGGAGAAAGGCTGGCCGCGATCCCGAGGAAAACGAACAGACGAGCTTTTCGAGCGAACGCGAGTTGCGAAAGCGCCGCGCTGTCGGAAAAAGCACCGGTTATCGTCGGACGATTCGATCGAATCAATTCGTCGCGGCTGCGTTCGCTCGAAGGCTGACCACCCGCGCTCGTGTTGGTCGCGAGCCTACGGGAAGCTGCGGGAAGAGGAGAGCGAACGAGAAGCGAACGGAAAGAGGTAGAGAGGAGCGGAGTCGGGACTTTTTCCTCGCTTACACATGTGGTTAGCGGCGATTCGGGTCCAATCAGGGCCGCATTTATGTTTCGATAGAGCCCAGTCTATCTGCACAATTTTATTTTTTGTATGCCCCGCAATAACGAATAAATAATTATTGCTATTTTCGCATGCCGAATGCAATTCTACAAACTCTCCGTCAATTACAATTTTTTCTGCACTTGCACGCATGTGCAGAAATGCTGGGATGGTAAGATATTCCGATCGAGAAGATCGAATCAGCGCCATCTAGCGGAAGGCGCTCCGCGGCTACTACTGGTAGCAGGAGCGCAGAAAAGTAAAGGAGGTATTCGATAAAAGTAAGTATAACTGCGCATGCGCGTTGAGAAGAATACGCATGCACGGTAAGAGGTACACGCATGCGCAATTGGAATAGAGCACACCTTTTCCAAAATGGCGTCGCAGCCAATAAACAAATACCAGCTGTGAAAAATGCCTAATTACTAATTATCTGCAAATAATATACGCACTTTTATGATTGGAAAATGGAACCACTTGCCACTGCAATTTTCTCGTGCAAAAATTATAAAGATTTTGTACGAGAATGAATTATTAAATATTGTTAAAGTGAACTGAATAAATGGAATATCGAAGCGGTATACCGCTTGAAGAAAATTATTAATAATTAATTATAATTGCTAAAAATCTTCACAAATTTGATACGAGAAAATAGATAAAGAACCACTGATCATTCTTCGATCATAAAAGTGCACAAATTGTATTCCGGAAACGAGAAATTAATTAATCCGTATCGGTACACTCATTTATACTGGGTGACGCGACGCCATGTTGGAAGGGCGGCGTGACGTCACCTGACCGCGCATGCGCGTAAGTGCGCGGATACCTTCTACTCCGGATACCTCCTTTACCTTTCTGTTATCCTGCTACCAGGAGTAGATTTAGAAAATCAATTTCAATATACAACTGTCCGAAATATTTACTTTTACGCTCCATTTATTTTTTAGAAGCGATATATCATTAGAATATTATACCGATGTTGCACTTGTTATAAAATATTAATAATTAATTATTTTGAATAAAAATCTGAACAAATACGGTACGAGAAGGTAGCTAATAAATCACTGATCATTCTTCGATCATAAAAGTGCATAAATTATATTCCGAAAACGAGAAATTAATTATTCTATACCGGTATCATTTATACAGAGTGATGCGCCGCCATGTTGGAAAGGCGGTGTCAGCCTACCTCCGCGCATGCGCACGAGTGCGCGGGAGACCTACTACTCCGGATACCTCCTTTACTTTTATGTTATCCTGCTACCAGGAGTAGCTTCGAACACCAACCGCAAGATGGCGTTGGTCAAACTTTTTCCCTGACAAATTTAAATCTTTTATTCGTACGATGTTTTGGTCAAGGGAGAGTAATTTCTTTTCGGTACTGATAATAATCGAAAATTCATTAATACAAGTAAACTAATTTTGCTCGTAATAAATGCAAGAATATATAATTTCTTTTTAATAACCATACAAGTAAAGTAGACATAATGTAATAACACACAATTTTTCTTATAATATATTTTATTTTTACAAGCAGAAACGTATTAGTTCTGACCCGTTTTGTTTTTGATGGGCTCTCCGTGGAGCTTGAGCAATAGGTTTCAGCTTACTCGTAATCTTGAATCCAGCCCTGAGTTCGATAAAAGCTCGGCCCGTTGCTCGCGGGACGAAGAAAAGGATCAACGACGCGCTGACGGAAGAGCAGAGAAAAAGAGAGGGAGATAGCGGTCTCGGACAAGTTGAGCGAATCGCGTGTGCGATGGTGCGCACATCCGCGCTACGAAAGAACGAGACCGAGCCGAGGCTGGAGCGTGTGCCGAGCCGAGCCGAGCCGCGTACGCACGTGCATCGCGCACCCTACCAAACAAACCTTTTTTCGCCTTTCGCATCTTTGCTTTTTCTCGTGCGAACCAATCTTCGAGCACAAGATTCGGGAACGTTCAAACTTTTCCCGCGAGACAGAAGCGCGAAGGTCGAAAGATAATCTCGCGAGACGAAAACAAAACACGCGAGGAACCGTGAAAGATTTAGTCCGAGAGTAACCCTTGACACGACCGTGAAAAGCTGTTCACGCGCGAGTAGAAGGGTCGATCGGGAGCGAGAAAGCGAAAGAGAGGGTTACGAGTGCGTCAGGATTTACGAGTTTTCCAGAAAATCGCGGTCAGACGTTTTTACGAGCGAGAACTTAAGAGGTCTCGTAAAAACGTTCGAAGTCGATAACGGGAAAGAAACACGATTCGACCTAGAGCGCAGTTTTCTCGCTACGTTCCTAGCGCCTTTTAATTGTTTACGTACGGATTCGTTTAACGATCTTCGATAATTTTTCCCCTGGAAGGAGGAGCTCTCGAGAAGGGTGCGAAGAAAAACGATCGCGGTATACGATCGAACTCGGAGACGTACAAGGCGGAGAGTCGCGGACGTGGGTCGAACGCGGCACGCGCTGCGGGTCACCGGGATCGATCGTAAAACGCGAACGACTTGTTTCGTCTAATAGCTGAAAATATCGTCGCCAGCTGCCCTCCTCGATAAATTCCATCGCGGTCCTGTCAAAATAACGCGGAGCCCGGCCTGGCTGCGTCGAGATCGAAACTCGAGACTGGCGCGTCGAGCAATTTGCCAACGATTCCTCGTCAACCGGTGGATCTCGTTGAGTTTCGAACTCGAAGCAAAGTAAACGATCGAGGCTTCGTAGAACGTGGCTGGTTCCGAGAGAAAACTCGATTGGAGAGTAGAAAAGGAACTAGACTCGGTTGTCTGGTCGGCAGGTTCGCGGAGAGGGTCAGAAGTGGCGATGATCCTCGACGAGGGGTCGACCGTTGGAAGTAGACGGCTACGGATACCGTCTAAAGTCTAAAGTTTCTCCCTTTCGTCCGGCTGCGTTCCCTCAAAGATTCGTGGCTGCCGCTCTCGAACGTTTGGTTTTTCTTACGTTCGGTTCGTTTGACACTCGATAGCGCTCGAGCGTGCATAGTTGCGCGTTCTGGGTTCGCGCGAGATCGCCTCCTTCGATGCTAGTCATCTTTTCTTCCTCTTCTTCTTTTGCCTCTTCTGCTTCTTCGGTTTTTACTTCTGCCTCTGCTTTCGCTTCTCCTTCTCCTTTTTCTTCTTTCTCTTGTTTCTTCGCTTCGACTCCTCTACGAGAGGCCGTGCTGTTTCTTGCCGCTGCTCTCCTCCGTGGCCGATACCATCTTTCCCGTTTGATAAATCGTTACCGGAAATTCCAGCAAAAAGCGTATCGCTCGTTCGCGCTCTAGATGCTTAATTGGCGGGCGCAACGCGACCAGCGTCCATCCGTTTTCTGAAAGAAGGACCAGGGAGAGAGTCGATGCCCGGTGGCGCATTTTTCCTCCTCTACTCGACAATGCTCGGGATTGTGCTCGGCATTGTCGCTTAATGCGCCTCCGAAACACGCGTCGATGTTCGATCGATCAATTTTTCGCGAATCTATCTCCGTTTCTCGCTTCCTTCCTTCCTTTCTTTTTCTCGTCGTTGGATCTCTCGCCGAATCATAAATTTTGAGGCGCGCGCCGTGGAGCGCGCACCGTGCTCCAAACAGAGGCCTCTTTGTACGCTCCGTTTATTTATCCGTCAACAATTATACCGGGACGGTGAACGGAAAATCGCGTGCCAGTCGCTTTGATCGATAGTCGTTTCCATCGTTCCAGAATCCGGCATGCTTCGTCCTTCGCGACTTTTCCTTCCTCTTGTCCTTCGATATCTGCGGATCCCCGATGATTTCTAAACAAAATCAGCTTTCACAATGATCTCAGAATCAAATCTATCTGCCAAATCATTGTGAAAACCAGTTTCGTCTCGGTTACCTGTATCAATAGCGGATCTTCCTGGTCGAAACGCGTCTCGCGACCTGCTCGTCGACGATTTCGTCGCAGCGGAATCTAGAAACCGGCAACGAGAACGGACAAAGACGTCCGAACGGGGTCTTGGCTTCCTCGTGATCCTCTTTGTCGCGAATCTCGAGCAAGGGGCAAGCGGATCGAAGAATTGGATCGCGACGAGTTAAGGGGTCTCTGTTGCGAACGTCCAAAAATAAACGAGCACGAGTCTGCCAGGATTTCGGAGGCTGGTTTCATCGTCGGATAGCTCGAACGGTAACGCGGTTCGAATTCCGTGATCGTCCTATCGTCGCGAGCATTTCTCGTCTTCGATCGATCGGTCGAAGATTCGGAACGAGAATCTGACGGAGAATCGTCGAATTCCGTCGACGATGCTAATTAAAGAACGCTCGTTATTTTTCATTCCGATACCGTTTTCATTGTCGAGGAACGCGATAACGCGGTCCATTAATAACGAGGCCAAGATGACGGAGAAGTCACGAGTCCGTGGACAAGAATCACGGCGAGTACGGAATTTTCGCGGATCCGAACGCTATTAATCCGAACGTGAGGATCCGTTGACGTATATTATTTTGCACGTGCGCTATCGGACGGTCGATAAGGCGCTGACGGTTACGCGAAGCCCTGATAAAGATACCACGAGTCGACCCTGCGACCCCGTGCCGATTCCATGGAAGCGGGGAACACGAACCTACGAATGCTGCCGCGTAACTTCGACGATGTCGAACGTCGTCGTGACACGACGGAAAACCTTGATGAGAGCAAATTCGCGCATCCTCGTCTACCAGCCTCAACGGCTGCCACTGTTTCGATCCGCTACGCGAGTCTCGTGAGTCGAGAAGAAACGAAATTAAAAAGAGAAAAAATATACCCGAGTTCGATATCGTAACGACGGGAGCCATCAAGCGAATTGGCCAGCGATGATTACGATGCGCGTTCAATCCTTCCGAGAATCGAGTCACTAGCGTTATCTAATTAACGCTCGTCTCTTCTTGTTCGTGTCGTCGTAAAAATTAACGAGCGAGGATTAGCGGAACGTCGTAACGACTGTTTGGCGACAACGATGTCCGAAGGCCTTTGGTATCTAGGAGATAACGAAACGCGCGCGAGTAACATCCTTTTTGAATCGAAACGCGCCGAATTAGTCTTACCGACCGAATACGTAGCGTAACTTCTTATCTACCCCTGTAGAGTGCGTCTACCGTCGGTATTCGGAGACGTGCACGGTCGGTAACGTACCGCTTCGATATACCGACGCCTACGGTCGGTAACGTATCGCTTCGATATACCGACGCAAACGGTCGGTAACGTACCCACCCTTTTACCGCGACGGTAACGTCGAGACTTGCTTTATCGACTGTCCACAAATTTGGATATAGTTGCCGGTATTTCCCACGCGAGGCGCAGCGAGTCACTTTCCAACAGGCGCAAACTTTGATAAATTTTGATACTTTTATCGTAGATCAACTTTCTTGTTCCAATCCATCGTTTGTTGCCGCATGTTTCTTGGGAAAGTTTAATTTCTCGTAGCGAACGGTTACGTCGATCGATGTCGAAATTCGCACGCGTTTCCGTCCCTCGCAAAACGACGAGGAACGAAGCCGTGGAAGAAAGCGAGCGAAGGCTATCTCGCGGCAGAGCGTAGTAAGAGGAAGAGGCGTAAAAGTCATTCAGACCAGCGTCGAGCCATTGATAGAGGCGACGAAGCGAGGTCAGCTATTTGTACGCGTGACAGACCCCTCCAGAGAATTTCGTGCAAGGATGTGGATCGAGACACATGCACGCTCCAACACCTACGCGGCCGGCGAGTAACGCGCCTAATCCGTGTACGCTCGATCGCGCTGCCTGGAGAAATCGTTTTCGGAAGCTCGTTGCGAATTGCTGCTTGACAATATTATAATCCGGTATTATCGTCTTACGAATCGGTATTTCGGAGAACCTCGAGGACTTCCGTTTCGGCCAGTTACGGCTGAAAATGTAGAGAATCCGTTATATAATTTTCACGGAAGATTTGGCGCGGAACTCGGTACCGTTTCTCGGCGTCGGAAAAGACGCCGGTATGTTTCGCCGCGTTCGGAGACGATCTCGAACCCGATCACGCGCAAAAGCAACGACAGGAAAGACGGATTTCCATGCAAGACCGATCGCGAGAAACACCTTGACAAGGCTGCCACTCTTGGAATTCGCTTCTCCCTCGACATACCGGCCGAGTGAGTAATTGAGCGAGCGAGAGAGCGGACAGTGAACGCGCGCGATGCGAGCGAGACGGACAGAAAGAGTCGAGAGAAATACATATTACGAGAACGGCGCGGACGGAGAGGAAGAGAGAAGCGGTGCCGCGCCGTGAATAATACGCGTACGAAAGAACCGCAACTTTGAAAAGTGTCACGGGACCCAACCAACATTCTTTCTATTCTTTCTCGTGGCTCGTGACTGGTCGCGAGCTGAGCGAAAATAGGACGCTGGCCTTCTAGCCGGATCTACGGAGATCGTTTGCCCCGCGTTCGACCAAATTCGCAACGCGTCCTCGCTTTCGACGGACCTCGCGAACCGCAAAGAGTAAACTCCGCTCTGACGTGTTCCTCCACCGAATATCGTGCTTCCGCTTTCGAGTTCGACGCTCGCTTAAAAGTCTCGCCCCAAAACAGTTTTACGAGACGCGAAAACGGAAATGACAGAACGATGGAAATAACGTCGCGAAAAAGACGGAGGGACGACGTGGTACGCGCGACGCCCGCGCACGTTCTCTTCGTCATCTTTCTATTCTCGGATCGGCTAATTGCTCTAATTAAGAAGATCACGGCTCTAGAATAACGCGTCGGGTTTATATTTGTCCGAGTCGACACGGACGCGTGACGTTTCTAGCCTCTCGAGCACTCCGCTCGAAATTCTCCGTTCGCAGCTCCTCGCGTTTTCGCCTCGCGTGTTCCACGAGCTCGTAGCTAGCGGAGAAGCGTGGTTCGCGCTTAGATCGGCGATCTTCGACGCGAGTTCTCGCGGGACGGCGATCCGGTTGGCAACCGAACAGGAACGAGGAGAGAAGAACGCGAAGTCGAAGACGAAATCGAAGCTCGGCCTATCGAGAGCAACGGTCCAAGAGGAGGAGCCAGCCGTAGGAGTAGGGGCTCGCGAAAAAGTAGGACCATCGAGGCTGAGACGAGAGAGAAACGATGCGCCATCATTTTTCGAATCGAGTCGAAAAAGTGAAGTTCGCGATCTGAACGCGCTCCGCTTTTCCCCGTAGAAACGAGGACGAGTTCGAAAATCGACGGGATCGGTAGGTGGTCCAAGAATCGAAGACTACGGAGGAAAATCGCGAAACGTTTCAGAGGTCCGACACGATCGGAAGGTAGAACGAGCGACGAAGACTCTCCCGAAGAAGAAGAAGGAGTAGAAGTAGAAGCAAAGGAGGAGAAGGAGGAGGAAGAGGACGACCACCTATACAAGGACCTACGCGGCCAGTGGGAATGGAATGCAGATACGAGTCCAGTCTCCGACTTTACTCTTGCCTCCTCGCCTCCTGATCAGCCACCTCCACCTTCTCGTTCTTTTCTTCTTCCTCTTTTCTCTTCTCTTCTTTTTTCTGCTCTTTTCTTTGGTAGCTCTAAACAGCCGATCCCGCTGCTCACCGAATCACCGTCGCGTTCCACCGACTTCGCCACCTATTACCGCTTTATCGTTCCCGTCTTTTCTAATAATAGCGATCTTCGATAAGGTTCCTCGGTCTTCGAATCGATACCCGATCGAGGAACAATCGGATTTCGTTCGTTCGGAGAAAAGTTTCGCACGGGATAATTCGAGATCGAATTTGGCGATTAGGGTCGATCACCGTTGGGTGGCATCGGCATGGCAGCAGCGACGGTGGCAGCGGTGGAAAGGGTCTGCAAGTGGAATGCGGTCGACGCGCGGCCCTGCCGTGGGAGACGGCCGGACAACTACACCGACCTACTACTAGTATCCACGCGTTGTCAGCCTCGCGACTTCTTAACTCTCCGACCGACCACCTTTTTCTTCTCTTTGCCTTCGTAGCGGCACGAAATCGGAAGCTTCCTCCGGTCGGATATTTAAATACCGAAACGCGTCCCTTTTTCTCTTCCTCTCTTTCGCCACTTTCCTTCTCTTCGTACGAACAAATTCCTGCACGGTCGCTCGAAAAAGGACTCCGATCGATGTACTCGACCCGTAGAACGTGATCGGTGGAACTGTTCTCCTCCGTGTTTCGAGACGAATCGATCGGTCGTCGCTACACCGTTCAATCGCGAATCTAGGCGAGCGAGGAAACGTCGCGATCGAGTCCGATTCAAGGAATATCGACGTTTCCGCCGGTTCGGAGGGAACGTAACGAGGAGTCACCGTTTCAAGGTTACGAATACCGACGCTGTCGCCATTATAATATGATAATTCATCGATAATCCCGATGAATAATGGAGAACCGTTGGCGTGGTGTGCGTTATGTCATTGTCGATCTTCGCGCGTTACGATATACAGAGGAGCCGCTTCATAATGGATTAGCTTCGATTGCCGGCACGGTGGCCGATGTTTTCTCGTTTCGTTTTCGTTCCTAACTCGATTTATCCGGTGTCACCTTGAATCGCCTCGGATCGTTTATCGCGTTAACTAAGCTGGTCGCGTTCTCCAGCAGCTCTTCGCGCAGATCGTTCCACGTGGGAAAATTCGCGATAGCACCGTGATCGACCTCCACCGCCGGCAAATATTCCCGCAGCTGTTCGATAATAGAACGATACGAAACGAGACAAGACGAATTACCACATTGCTCGGCTTCGCGAAGATAGTTTCTGCAGCGTCCGCTTTGCGCGACGATCTTATCGTGGATGCAGTCGATTTCGCGCGCGTCGACGACGGATCTACGGTTTCGATCGAGACGCAGAAACGCGTACGAGCTCGCGGAAACACGGAAAAGTGGAAGAGAAGGCGACGGAGCCAGATCCGAGAATAAAACGGAAAGCGAGACCTTGGCACGGATTCGTCGGACGGTAATGGCGCAAACGCGGCGTTCCGTTTTTGCCAGACGACGTTGCCGATCGTTCGTCGACGATTCGATCCAGCCACGACGCCGAGTGCGAATCGTTCGGCGGCACAAAAGCGAGATCCGTCGCAGGTGCGCGAATTTCTACGTGCGCGAACGTTCGCGCGAGCGTACATAGGATGTAGACGCGCGTACGTAGCCTCAGCGTGGGACCAAAGCGACTGAAAAAGTCGCACGGCGCGCAGCGACTCTCTCACAGGCGAGGAACGCGCGCGTGACAGCGAACAGATCGAGAAGCGTGATTTTGGTAGGTATTTTAAAGCGCGACATCGAGCAGAGGTCTCGATCGTTCGACGAGACTTTCGCGTGGTCGAAACCGGCCTTGTAAATTCTCCGCACCGTCTCCGAACGAACAAAACATCCCTTACGGAAATTTCGAGCTCGTCGTTGCACCGTTTCTCGATAGGTCGGACGATCTCGTCGGACGAGTTTCGCGAGCACAATAGAACGGGGCTAGGAATCGTCGACGCGGTCGTCGTCGCTCCGGTGCGATCCGCTCTAACGAGAGCAGCAGCTGTTTCCCTTCCACCCTGCTCCGTCGCGCACCGTTTTCGAGAAAAGAAGCGAGACGAAGAAAGGAAGAACGAAAAAACGGAAGCTCGCACGGCAGACAGGGAAAGAAGAGGCGAAGGAGGACGAGAGAGAGGTAGAGAAGACGAAGGGAGCGAGAGCGCAGCCTGCAGGAGTCCCTTAAGGGCTTTTCCGTTCGCGGTCCTTCTCTTTGCTTTGATCGCGAGGAAGAAGGGGGGCCAAAGGGATCGGGAAGGGCTGACAAAGGGGGCCCGGGATAGGCACGTGTCTCGAGCAGGACATCTGCCTCTGAAAAGGACCCACTGTTATGTCCCCATTATATCGTTTACCTTAGCAGCGGACCAGCTATCCCTTCTTTCTACGCTCTCCTCGTCTTCTTTCTTTCCCCTTCCTTCGAGAACGTCTAAGACGAGCAGCTGCCCTTTTCCCTCGTAAACCGGACTACGCACCTGCCCCTCGATTTAGGCGGATAACCGTTAACCAACCCCGAGAATCGATCGTAGCGGAAACGTAGAAAAACGATCTCTCCCGGTTGAGAAAGAAACTTACGAGGGGATCGGTGCCTTCCCGTCTCGGCGATTTAAAACGGCACGCGTGACCGCTCGAAACGGGACGGTCATCGACGACGACGACGTCGCGTCGGGGATGGTCAGTAGCGATCGTAGGTGACGGAATGTAGCGAGCGTCGCGGCGCTTCTATTTCTGCGCGTCGGACGTCGACCCGCAGACAGCTCCCAGACTACGGGCGCGTTAATAACCGACGAGCAGGACCTCGCGGAAAAACGAGCCGCGAACACGTGCTGGCTCGGACCTTTCCGCGAGCGAGCTTCTGCGAGGGAACTAGGTCGCGTCCGCTTTGTCGTTCAACCACGCGCTTGCACACCGGTCAACTAGATGCGGAGAGATTCAAATATATACCGGCAGACGTGTCCGATACGGGTAGCACGGCTTCTCGGAAGACGTGCCTCTGTTTCTGGCACGCGCGCACTCGTATTTACGCGGACTACGATCGTTTTAAACGATTCGGCCACCTTTGGCCGCGTCAACGGTCTCGATCGACTCGCGACCGCGAGAAAACGGCGACTGTGGAGCGCGCGTACGCGCGATCAAAGCGCAGGTAAAAAGCGATCGGTTGTTCTGGAGGGGACTCCGGAGGGCAGATCGTCGAAGGGAAGCTTTAAAAGGGGCGGCCCTGTCGTCATCGGGATTCTAACCAAGCTCGTCCGCTTTTAAATGAACGATCCCTCGGCAACGAAATCGTTCGCGAACGCGCGCGCCTATGCATACGCGCGTATTGTGCGAACGTACATACGGACGAATACCTTCTAGGTACGAAAGGAAGCCAACTTCCTTCCTACGTCCGATGTCACGCGCACCACCGTTTATATAATCCATCCTGTGACGTCAGGCTGTTTAATCCATTCATTACTGAATCGGCTCGCTCGCTCTCTTTTTCTCTGTCGGTCGCGCTCGTACCGTTTTCTCTCTCTCTCTGACCGTTCCCTCTACGTAACACAGGGACGCATCGCGAAGGGAGAAACGGAGACGAAGACGTCGCAAAGAGGAAGCGCCGTTCTTCGACCTCGAGAACTTCCAACGGAGATTCGTTACGGAGGAAAGAGCAACTTTCAAAGGTTTATCGCCGTTGAAAACGCGCGTCGTAAATCGAACTCGATCGAGTTGCGCGATCGACGAGTGGGCGGATTCGCGTGGCGATCGATTTCGACGCCTCGAATATCGTTTGTCGAACATTCCTCGAGAAAAACCGACACGATTCGGAATCGAAGTACATCGGCATCGCGTGTCTCGTGTGTCGGGAGCGCGTGGTTCGAATACCGGTACCAGAAATGACGGTCACGAAATCGTGAACGTTACGCGTGAATCGAAACCGCGATTCTATTCGACCGGCTGCGTACGAATCCTGAAAGAACCTGTTGCGCGCGTGCCGCTTTTCATCGCTTCCTTTTACGACGATGCGTGTCGATTCGACAACGACCGATTTTCTCTGAATACGATCGTATAGGCAGCACGCGCCGCAGGTATTTACGCGATCGGCCATTTGGTCGTGTTTGACGCAGGTGGCGCCATGACGCAAATCTTTTATCAGCTAATTCCGCGCGATATCTGCGCGCGACTAGCGTTAACGATGGAAATAACGCGTAACGACGAGTGTTCCGCGAATCGTAGGATCACCGGTTACGAAACATCGTAATTCGTTTCGATTCGTCGTCCTACGATCGCGCGATTTCTCGAGCGCGAGTAATTACGGGATATCGTAACGATCAATAACGAATATCGCGTCGAACGTTCGCACGTTCAACTAACGGGTCTACGATCCTTGGTTGGCGATAAACGAGAGAGGATTGGGCGTCTCGTTAACGTTTCAGCGAACACTCGTCAAGCATTTACCCACGAATGTTACGCTATCGAGGAAACCGGAGTTCGTTAACCCTTTTTAAATCGCGAACGCGATTCCCTGTTACTACCAGGCTACGGACGTTGTCTTCTTTTCACAAAATTTTCGCGATTTCCGCGCGCTTTGTCTTTGTCTCGTTCGAGAGGGAATTTTATAACGACGAACAAAGAGGCAAGGGAAAAGAGAAGAAGAGGATGAAAAAGACGTAAAAAAAAAAAAGAAGAACAGACGAGTGGTCGATGTTTTTTACCCCCGAACCTTGAACGCCGTTGCCATTGTTGCGGCAAACGTGTGGGAAAAAGTATTTACTACGGAGCGAACGAAGAGCTTGCGGTTCATTCATGGCGGGTTTCTGAATGGCAAGAGAAAGAGGGAACGATCTATGCACAGGACGTGATACGCGGAGACACGCGCACCGTCCACGGAGATACGCGCGTATGCGCGTACGCGCCGCGCCGCTGCAACGGCATAAATAAACGCGATCGTTTGTTCGCTCTTGCAAAATGCCTCCCCGCGAACGAACAAATCGATCGAAAATTCCGTTCGCTGCGATTAAACCGGCAACCGACGCGCGTGCATAGCCACGTACTTTCGTGTAGCCGAGTTCGCGTTACGGTGCATGCGTCACGTCGAACAAGCAGAAGAAAAGGAGAGAAACAACGGAAGTGGACCAACGCGGAACGCGCAACGATGCATCGGATGTACGATTGAGAAGAGTCTGCGCGAACGTCCATTATATAACGACCCGTATGTAAAATACCCACACATCCGATACTACCGCTTAGATAAAGGATGTCTGTAAAAACGCGCAGCGATGGAGCATTGTGAAGCGAACGGGCTATAAAAAGCGCCGTTAAGGCGCTTGTAAAACGCGGCAAAAACTCGACAAATAAAGTACGAATCGGACGAGAAGACGTACCTACGTCCGGTCGACTACCGTCCTCGTCCTCGTCGTGGTCGTATCCTTTCGACTCGTTCCGCTGTCGCTGATTCGCGCTCTCTTCTAATAGATTTTCGGACGTCGAGCAGAATTTCAACGGGAGCAGACCCGGATTCGCGGTGCAAAGTCCACGATGGTGTCCCAAAATTGAGAACCACTGAGCACCGAAGGAGTTCCCACGCTGTGCCATGCGCGTCACACGCGGCTATATCGCGCCCGTCTAGATACGTCTGCGACCAGCTTGCTGCCGGTCCAATAGGACTTTGTCGATAGACTCGAGATTATCCGCGAGTTAACTCGTAAAATGTTCTATGCGAGAAATACCTACCACGACGAATCCGAATATCGTTAATATCAGTTCGCTTCGAAATCGATATCGAATCGTCGGATCGGCAAAAAGCTGGAAGCGACGCTCGTAAACGCTTCTGTCGCGACAAGCTGGATCGTACGAGCTCGACCACCTGTGGGAACCGTATTTTTCAGTGTCTCGGTATCTCAACGCGGCGATATCGCACCGTTACGACCACCGTGTCGCGACTACCTTACGGAAGGTAATTACGTTCTACCAGAAATTTTCCATCGCCTGTCGCGATTCCGATACTCCTCGAGAACAGCGTTTTCTTCGCCGGAAAACGGTCCGAAATCTCCGAGATCGTTAGTGTTCGATATCTAGCGGGTAATGAGCAGCGGAGAAATGATAAAAAAAATAAAAATAAAATTGAAAAAAGGGAGGTGGGAACGGTGAGTCACTTGGATGGCACATTCTCTCTACGTGCGGATAGAAGGAGAGGGAATAAGAAGAAGAGCTAGAAGAAAGAGAGAGGAACGTACAGCGAAGAAGAGGGAGAAATATTCTTGCCGCGTGCGCGCGCGAGACCGGTTCAGACAGCCAAAGTTGAACGAACCCACGCGCGCAGGCTGAAGCTTGCTAATTTTTTAAAGACCCATCGCCGATCGGTACTGCTACTATCGAGACGATCGACAAACGATCAACGACCTACTTGCTATTCGTCGTTTCGCGGATCTCCTTTTTTTCTTTCTTCCCTCCTCTCTCTCAGTCTCTCTCTTTGTCCGTTCCCCGTTCCACTTTGGAAGATTAACGCGTACGATCAACGAAATCCAGTTTTTCGCGGTGGACCGTTCCCACGGTTGACGTTCGCTCGCAAATCGATCCGTCCTAGATGGAACGAAAACGACGGAGGTTTCGATCGCTGGTAAACCCGAGGAAAGACGACAGGCGCCGCTGGATACCTGTGCTCTGTGTGACGATAAAATATTTGTACAGGGAACGATACGGATGTTTGAGCAACAATTAATGAACGTCTGTTCGAGTACTACGAACGGTACGACGTTCGAATTCGTTTCGATCGTTCGGTTCGACGCGTCTATCGAACACTTATCGCTGAAAATCGCCTCGAACGCGGACGATCGCCGAACGAGATCGACGCCGACGCGATAAAACAAGAATGCTAGTCGTCTGTTTACACCGAAACGAATTCACAGCCGGTATAATTCCGGCACGTGTAAAACTTTCAAGGACGAGGCGTGTCTCGGAACGCAAGCGTTACGCAAGCGGAAAACGGAAGCAACGCGAGAAACGTTACGCGTTTCTCTAATTAACCGACGAATCGAACGGAGGGAAAGAGAACGAAAGGCGCGGAAGAGGTAGAGAAAAATTGGCGCGGATCGAGGAGGGCAAAGTTTCGCAGGGTCACGTAGTCGCGACGCACGTGCGTAGGAGCCCGCAAGAATTCGCGCACGCGTTAACCGTATGACGTCAACGCGCGTCTCGGAACAGCTGACCGCATTCCACGATAATTGTTTTGCATAACCGTATGGCAGCGAGGCGTCGGCCCTCGCGAACGAGGACGGCTCGTTTTCGCGATTTTCGGCAGACGGAGGTCGACGATTTCCGCGGAGGTTCTCCGTTCGACGAGGAAAGAAGTTTCGCGATCCGCGCGACGAACGCGGCCGAGAAGTACGCGAGACGGAAAGAGCGTTTAACGGAGAGGAACGAGAGGGGATAAAATTTGAAAGCGACCCGATCGAGGTGGGGGTCTTCTAGATCGATGACAGCCCTGTCCGGTCGTCGATAGTTTCGCGGGCAGCGCGTTGGCTTTTAAAGTTTAAAGAGCCAATCGCGAGGACGGTGGTGTCGGTGCCGAGAGCAGCGTCTAGGCGCGTCAGCGGTTCTCAAGCGACGGCGCTGACTCGTTTCCGCGACGATACTCCGTTTCTTTCGAGCGTTCGCTGCTCGAAACGAGAACCGCTGACGGGTGCTTCGAGGACGGAAGGTGCACGAGCGAGAAGAAACTTAACCGTTCGCTGTAATTGTCGTTGAAAGAGCTCGTTTCGGAAGGAAGTCGAGGAATGCGACGGGCGACGAGCCAGGGGGACACTTGCGCCGTATAAGGTCTTGTTTAGCGGCGACCGATCGCGACTTTTCTACCCATCCGGTTGTCTTCGGGGAATCTTAATCTGTGCTAGAGCGGTTCAACGATCGGGAAAGATTAGGATCGTTTCTCGCGTCTCGTTAGGAGGTCTCGTTTTCCGCGATGGACTGATCGGAGAACGTCGAAGACGAAGTGTTCGTCGAGAGACGTACGATACGGAGCGTGCATAGCAAAAGTTTCGATGAGTTTCGCGCGGTTTCCCGGTAACGCGATCGGTACCGGAGCTCGTTGGAATTCGGGAAAAACGGGAATCGTCGAACGAAAGAAACGAGCGTAATTCGAGACAACGCTTTCAAAGATCGGTCACGCGCTGCTGGATTTCTCGTTCGCCACTGAAACGCTATCGCGCTGGACTCTGAACCGAAACTACTCGTTACTTAACGGTGAGCCGAAAAAATAAGCATAAATCACCGCCCCGTATCACTGTTAATATTCTTATTCTTATTCATTAAGCCGGAGTAAACCGTATAGCGCAGATAAGAAATAAATTTAACGTTACGGTTACTCGATAACGAACGGAATCGAATGAATGAAGACGATAGGTTGCCGTGCGTTTCAATAAAGTTGAAACATTATTGACGCTCGGCCGGTATCGTGCCGACGCCTTCCGTTCGATAAAACGCGTCGTCGTCGCTGTCGTTGCCGGTTTAAATCTTCCTGTTCGCCGTCGTTTCTTCGGCTGAAATTCGTCTTTTCTATCGAACGATAGGAAGCGCCGTTTCTACTCCAGGGTTTAGAGTGCATTCGCACGAGAGAAGCGTACATCGGCACGACAGAACACGCAGACACGAACAAAGCGCGTTTCGCGCGTACGAGGCACCGATACATACCTACTCGGAATAGAGAGTATGTACAGTAAGCGCAGCAGACCGTCTCGTCTCGTCGTGGCTCAGACCTTAATGACGTCATTATCTCTAATTAGAATTCCCATAGTGGCAGCGACCCTCCCTACCGGCACCCCGTTACACCTGGCAGATACTGTTCCCCATTTCGTTGTACGCGTCGTGAGGAGAATAGTAGAACCGATTATAAACGCGAGAAACGACCATACGAGCTAGCGGCTCTCGCGATCCTTTCCCTTGCTTTCGGTCGTTCTATCGGTCACGAACTTCGAGCGTCGACGAATTACGGGATATCCAAAATACGAGAACGCATCGGTTTTCCTTTTTCCGCTTTCCTTCGAAGCGAACGAAAAATTGCGTGGGAAACTGGACGATAAAGTCCCTTCGCGTTCCCTGCCTCGTTTTTACCGCGTATTTCCGCGAGCGTTGAATAATAGTCGCGTAATAGAGTGCCGCGGTGACACAACCGAGCTTCTCTGCTTCTCTTTGTCGACGAACGATGCGGCGCGAGAAACGGACGAACGAAAGGAGGACGGAAGAAAGAGAGAACCAACGAACGAAGATAAAACGAAGGAGAGGGAAGAGAGAGAGAGAGAGAGAGAGAGAGAGAGAGAGAGCGACAGGAGGTCGGAGAGGAAAGAGACGTGCATGGCCAAAGTCATGCGCGACCGCCTTGTACGTGTACGTATGCATGATTCCGCGACCCTTCCGCCGCCGCTGCTACCGCCGCCACCTCCGCCACTGCCGCCGTTACCGACGTCGCCGTCACCGACGCAGTCACCGTCGTCGTCGTCGTCGATCGACTGAAACTTCCACCACCACTACCGGAATCATCGTTGCTCCCACTCTCGTACGCTATCGTCTCTTTTCTCTCCAATTCGAGGCTTCTCGCAACGCGACGCGACGTTCTGTAACCGTGACGTCAAACTAGATACCTGTTGCATGCGACGCGTTACGGAGCCAGCTGCGTTTCTACGTTTGATAAAAAACGATCGAACCGAGGACGGAACGAGGGAAAGTCTGGGAGGTTTAACGGGGTGAAAACGCCGATAGCGAATGCAGTCCGTGTCATTCCGCAAAGAACGGAATCAACGAAAATAGACGAAGCTCGTAGCTTGTTTGGAGTTGCGCCAATGATAACGTCTAGGCGCCACGGAAAAATTTCTACGACGCGACGCGACGACCAAGGTGGATCGTCGACAGAGCCTCGTTCGATCCTTCGGTGCGATCGAACGATCGTGTCGGATCGTTTATCGATCACGAGATCGAATTCGTTGGTGTTTCGACTAGGCGGAAAAAAACCTAACGTATTTGGCCCGCGGTCTCGCAATTTACAAAAGAAATTATCGCTCCTAGAATTGATAAAAGGCAAATAGACATACGGGCAACGATAAACAAGGACAGCGTTCTCGATGACTTCCTCCCTAGCGCACTGGCGCTCGATCGACGCGTTTATCGCGCTTCGTTCGTCGCTGCTGTTCGCTACAACGATACTTTTTCTCGGCCGATCCGCTCGTGTTTTTTCTTCCAGAGCCAATTATCGGGCTGGTCGTCGCGATCGCGAAACGGATAACATTTTCAAGCGGCACTGATATATCCGGCGAGGATCAAAAGATGAGAGCGCGATCGCCGATGAAAATCGAGCAAACTTCTTTTTTATCGGGAGCAGGAGAAACGCGAGTGAGAACCACGGTTCTAGAACGCCGGTCGCCGACACATAAATAGAACGGTGGACCTTAACGCGCGCTTTTGCGCCTTTATGTAACTTGGCCAAATTTATGGTCGTTATCTATTTAATAATACGCGGATTTGCTTGCGCCATTTGCCAACATCAAACGATCGTACGCGCGTACTCACGTACGTACGAACACGCGTGCACGGTCCGGCACGTGCGTACGTACGCGTTTAGCGTAAATTTCGCGCGAGTACGTTCACCTCGTTATTCACGGACGCACGATCGAGGATTACCGTTCGATCGAAAATCGCTGCTCCGAAATGGACGTTCGCGACGCGTACGCTTCGAGAGAAATCGCCGATCCACGATTCGCGATCGAACAACGAAACGAGAATACGTGGGATTTTGGTGGCACGATACTGATCGGGCACGTGGCCACGGGGATGCGCGATCGAGACGTTCCTACTGCGCGAGCACGTAAAGGCGCGTCTTGTACTCGAACCACGATTACTCGTAACGACCGAGTACTTTTCGATAGCTCCACGTACCGTTCTCGGGGAACCGACGAGTTTAAACGTCGCGTACCAACGAGCCAGTTTTTACTTCGTTAGGAGTCGAACGTTTCCTGGACGATCGACGCGTCACCGGAACTGACGCACGAAACGATCGTTCTTCGAAAGAATCGTCGATCCGCTGGACGTACCTTTTGCCTCGTACAAGTCGGTGATTTCGTCGTGAAACGGCTTTTAATCGGCGACGAATGAACAGGAAACGACGGGCCGAGAACGAGGGAATACGCAAGGAAGCGATGCACGATCGAACGAAAGAGCAGACACACCAGAAACACTGCGGAGGCACGAGCCGTCCGAAACTCGAGTGACGTAAGGTCGCGAACTGTCAAAGTCGCACCGTAAACGACCGACTGGTAGACGGACGAGGACTGAGTAGGGCAGCCGATCGCTCGTGGATTCCCTGTTCTATCTCTCTCTTTCTCCCCTCTTCCCCCGGTGCCGATCCCGCCGTAACCGCTCCCACCCGTCTCTCGCACCGTTCCTACCACTCTTTCTCGCTCCGTTTATCCTTCCTTCTTCCCGTAACGCGACATCTCCCTCTCTGTTTCGCCCTTCGTCTCCTCCTATACCGACTTCTCTTTTTCTCCATCTACCACCTTCGCGACATAGTGAAGCGTGCGCGGCTACCGTGGGAAGGGGAAGCCACGAGGTCGGAAAACACGGAAATTACGGACTGAAAAGATGGAGCATTATCGAACGTAAGTGGATCGAATACGCGGCTCGAAACCCGTTCTAGGATAGTCGTCGACGACGATTCGCGTCCGAAACGGTCTTCTCCCGAAACGGTCGTTGTTCCGAGCAAAAACGGAAAAAGGAAGCGAAACGGAAACTACGGAAAACGAACAAACGAACGCGCGGATCAGAGAGAGAGAGAAGAGAGAGAAGAGGACGGAGGACGCACGAGGAGAGGGAATCGGGGAGAGAAGGAGAAAGACGAATCGCGGACGACGGAAAAATTGTCGCGCAAAAGCGACCGACGCGACGAGAGATACGCGCGATTCGACGCGCGGAATCTCCTTCGAATTTCCATCGAGTTTGTTCGACGCTCGAATTCTGGCTCCGTTTTTTAAACGATTCCAGTTGGAGCGACGTCGCGACGTCGACGGAGGAAAACGCGCGTGGAAAGACCAGCGCTGTGAACTCGTAGTCCGAGTTTTCGCCAAAAGCTCTGAACGTGGCGCGCTCTCATGGCAACGATACGAGGCAGCTGTGCCGTTTCATAAAATGGCTGACTCTTTCGTTCCTCGTCTTAGACTTTGTCTCTATTTCGTTGTTCTAGGCGGCGCGTGACGCGCGACCGATAAAAATCCCTTACCGGAATTGCCGTTCTTCGACCGTGTCTCTCGCGACGTTCCTACGAAGCATTCGTCGAGTCGCGTTCTCCTCGCGAAATCGAAATTTTCGCAAAGACCACAGGTCGAATCGATTCGACGAAAGAATCGGCGCGTTCGAAGAATCCAGCACGCGAACGCGGATCGGCGCGATTTGCGTAAAGTCAATGTCGAAGCAAAGAATTCGGCGCTGACCGTAAAGATCTCATGCATTATGGAGGCAGCTGGTAGTTTCGCGCTGCCGTTGGAACTCGATCCCGATAGGGTTCGCGCCGAGGTGCGAATCGATCCTACGAAAAAGAAGAAATCCGTGGCAAGTTAGCACGGATCGGACGCGCGGTTCGTATCGCGTTCGTAGGCATACGCGCGCGAGAGGTGGAAGCGATTACAATTAGAATGGTTACAAACACAGGCGTGCAGCGGCCGCGTGACGTTCACGTGAAGAATGCCAGTGCTTAATGGCCGCTCCATACTATGTACTAATTGCTCGATCGAGTACGATTACGGTTTCAGCCAGTGGCGGAAACTGACGAGCCGAGCGTCCATTACGTCCGTTCACTGGTCGGCTGCGAAACGCGTTGCGTCGATCTCGATCGGTCGTCCGTTGGCGGATCGAATCGGTACGCGAGCAGAGGCGAGGCGAGACGAGGTTGCGGCCGCTGCGCTGGCTGGCATCTTTTCTGGATACGCGCTAGCGAAGAACTCGCCGGCGGGGTAACCAGCCGACTCCTCGAAATATCGCAGACGTATAAAATTGTCGTGGGGACGGTGGCGCATGCAAATAGAAAATAGAAACGAGTTTAGAAATAGCGTCGCCAGTCGACGGCCTAGAATTCGATCGGACGCAGCCCCTCGCGACACTGTTTCGGCTTACTTGGAACGCGCTCCGTCTCGACCGAATCCCGATAAATAAGTATCTCGGCCCGTCGTCTGGGGAACAAGGGGAACGCTTTGGAAACCGAAATACGCGCGCGATAGCTATTACAAAAGGTTCGAGCGTTTTTGCGCGGCTACCGCGCTCGTTACAGAAGCCGGTGCCCGGCTCGAAAGTAGGTATCTCATTAAACGATGAATAATACATTAGACATCGACGCGATTAAAAGCACCCTATAGATGGCCCGCAGACGCGGTTACACTTCCTTGAATGCAGCATCCTGCCGTAAAAATATTGCCCCGGCTAATTGACTAGTCCCGGTTGGGGTTCAACGTTGATGCGAGGGACAATACTAGCTCGCCCGCGACTTCCTTCCTACGTGGAACGAGCGAGTAAACGCGAGTACTACTGGCGTCGCGTAGAAATTGCGCTCGGTAGTGGTTTCATTCATAAACTCGCACGAGTTTAGCGAGGAAACGTTTGCACGCGTTAACGAGGGAAACGCTCCGCGCGCTGCGCTGTAAACGCCTTAAAACTCGTACCGGAACGTCTATCTCGTTTCCGCTCGAGCTACCGCATCTAAACAGGAATTTTCGAATTTTCTCGTTCCTTCGACGCGATCGCGACAAAACCGCACGATCGAGTATATCTCTTTGCCCTTCTCGTCGAAACGCGCAATCGACGAATTAGACTCGAGCACAAGGGACGGAAATGACGCGGACGAAAATTGGACGAGCAAACGCGATACTCGCGATCTTGGATCTCGATTTTCAAAGTGCGGTGACCCTTCGAGCTTGGGCGGAACTCCTTCGCTTCCGGTGTTGTTCCGACACTGCTATTTCTATATATAAACCCACACGCTTTTGTTGGCGTACACCTACGGCACATACGCTCCTATATGCCACCGTAAAACGGTCCTGCGTGCCAACTGGGCTATCTCGTCGTTCCACGAGACGGCCGCGACCGCTCCTTCGTTTCGACGACGAAATCGTTTTTCGTTCGCGCTCCTTGCGATTCCGGTAAACCGTTTCACCCAGACTCGTGCCTCATTATCTGTGAAATACGAGTTTACGGAGTCGTGCGGAGTTTCGGAGCTATGCGCGTAACCGGAGAAGAAAGCCTAAAATTGATCCGCTCTTTCTTTGCTCCTGTACGGAAAACCTTTGAAAAATTAAGTCGGTGGCTCGAGTCGACCCGCGTTTAACGACGAGCGTTCGCAGGGAATAAAACGTCTATCGTAGATTGTACTCACGCGAAACGTTTCCTGCGAAGGTGGTAATAGGTTTCTCATAGGTACCCATGGATCTCGCATCGTGGATCACGTTAACTCGCCGAATTTCCAAAATTTTCTCGCCTACGGTATCGTGGACGATAACGTGTTCGTTTCGTACAGGATCGTTCTTAAAATAACCGAGCGATCGACTCGATCTTCCTAAGACTTCCACCCACTAGTCGAAGGTCGACGATTACTTTTGGTCGAAGGTTCGTTGGCACATGGAACTGGTGGGAGGGCCGTGGAGTCAAAAGGTCGATCGCGATGTCGCGACGATTAAAACGTTCACGGAAAACCGCCGGATCGAGGAAGAGAAGGGAAGAGAAAAGTTGCGGCGAACCACCTACGTAAAAAAGGTTTCGCGACGCGAGTCGAAGCGGGGTTAAAGACTCTGCGCGAAACGTCGGCGGAAGAACGCGAGACCGGAAAGAACACGCGTCGTCCCGGAGGATACAATGTGGTAACTGTTACGTAATAACGAGCACGCGTTGCACGCGACAGGGGTGGCGAGAGAACCGGAGACAACGGGACGGTAGGAAATATTGGCGAGACGGTCGTCGAGGAGCAAATTTCAATCGGCGACGTCGCATCGCGCGACGGGGACAATGCGCGAAAGGTCGACGAACCAAAACCAAAATGCGGAACAACTGCGAAACCCGTGGTCGCCGTCACGCGGCAGGTAAAGGAAGGAGCACGCATGCGTTACGAGTCGCGAACGATTTGGAATCGGTGCGCATCGCGAGAATCACGGCAACGGGAAGCGTAGGTTTCCGGTAGCGAGCGAGTATCGGCACCGTGGTCGCGAGCACAGGTTAATTTACGCTCGATTCGTGCGGCGCGTCATCGCGAGCGGTCGTCCAAGTGGCGTCGCGTCGCGTTGCACGTGCGCCACCGCATCGGAGACGCGCAGGGCAAAGTGCATCGTAAGACTGCTGACGGGTGCAGCACCGGTGCTCCGGCTTTCCGATGCAACGCACTGCCCCCTGTCCCCTCGTCCACGCCGTAGGCCCCTTCCTCTTTCACTCGACCGACCGTGCGCACAACCACCACGACTGACGCACCACGTGATCAGCCCTTTAACTTTAGCAGCCGATTACCGCACTACTCGCGACCACCGACGTTCCTCTGCTCCGCTCCGCTCTATCTATCTATCATCCTTTTCTCTTTTTTACCCTTCGTTTTTCTTCCACCTTCGTCCCCCTCGGTCCTCTCCTTTCTTCCCAGCACGCTTTTCCGTCGCTTCCATTCTCTTCCTCTGCCTACCCGTTTAACGTCGGATCGCGTCTGCATTTATCCTCCCCCTCTCCGTCTCTCTCCTTCGGGCCTTTCAACGATTTTCCTCTATACTCTGTGTTTTGCGCGATCGGAGCATTCGGTTATATTTTTCTCCGACAGAGAATCTCTAAGAGCGAGCAAGTCGATGTTCTCCCACCCACGTCCCTCTCTCTCTCTTTCTCGCGCGCGTTCGACTAGTCCGTCGATGACTGCGTCATTTCTGTACGAAGCACGGTTCTTTTTCTCGCTCCGGTTCGCTCTTTCCGTGATTCCCTTTCTTGAATACCGATGCGTCCCTCTCGGTCGGTATCCCCACCAGAGATTCGTGTCGATTCGTTGCACCGGGAAACCGAGCGACGGTCTACGGCCGTCTCTGTCGCTCGGCTCCATTCATGCCTCGACTCTCTTTGGGTTATGCAACTTTGGCGAGACGCGAGACGAGGGACTGCGTCGACCGCGCCGATACCGCACGCTCGTTTCACCGAATCTTGCGCCTCGCGGACAACGCTGCATTACCGAACTAACCTTCCGTCGATGCACCGAGCTACGTCACGCTATATTTTTGCTGTATCGGGAGTATGGTCAATTTTTCCCTCGGTCTCGATGCCATCGATGACCGCCTCCTACTTACCTACCTCTTTGCGCGTTTTCGTTTCGCGTCGAGACGATTGAGCCATCTTGTCCCTGCGCCGGTACATGGAATTCGGAATTTCAATGTTTCATCGCCGTATCGAGTTCGTACTGTGCTTTTATTACTTTCTGTATACACAATTAATTAGAAAAAAACGTAGGAAGGTTTCGCGCGTGTAAGTTCGTCGTAAGGCAATCGATCGAGTACCGATCGACTTGGAAAACCTTTCCCGATCGTAGATACGTTCGTCGTATCGGAGATCGTCGAAACGGTGGCACGAATTGGTAAGAGAATACTTATTTAGGGATCGAGATAATTACGTACGGTCGATTAAAAAATATGTATCGTAGAAAAAGCGCGTTCGAAACACCGAATCGCTTCGATCGCGAAGCGCCAACACGATCGATATACTCTATACCAGGTTGACAACCAGATCAGAACCAACCGACGAGTCGTATTGGTTCTCGATCGTTCGTAAAAAAACGACGCTTCTTCGCGATTCAAAGTAAGTACCTTTAGTCTTTTCGCGCGTAACGTTGACGCGTGAATCTCTTATATCTACGCGCACATTAGTTAGGAGGACAATATGTTCCGTTATCTCGCGATCCGTTCAGGATCGAGAACAGAACGAGATGCCGTGTCGACGCGCGTTTCGCTGGGGTTAAACTATGAGTTTAAATAAATAAGCTTGAGCAAAAGAAAATACGAGAAAAGAAATGCGGCAAGATGGCAGTTAAACTCGGGCGGTTAAACCGAAAAGAAATGCATCGATACACGCGTGAACGTGTTTTTGAAAAGAACGGGTGCGCGCGTGTCGTGCGAAACGCGCATCGAGATTGCGACGTTCCTGCTGTCCGTGAGAAAGCTCATTTAAAAGAAAATGGTATACGGAGAATGTTGCGCAACGCGACAGGGAACCGCACCGATTCTTCGCGTTGGCCTTCTCGAGCAACATTAACAAACGTGTCGCAAGCTTTTCGTCGATTTCACTACGGTTTCCGGTATAAATTTCTATCGCCTCCAATCGTTCGAAGACGTCGCGCGACTTAACGTCGATCGAGAAGGACATCTTCGAGAAACACCCTTTCGATCTGTGACACGTCGTCGGTCGATCGAAAGTGATTTTGGCATCGCGTCAACGGAGACTAGATTAACGGAAGCGGAAACGTTTGCGACGATTTCGACGCTGCAAACGTTCAAACTCGGACTCGAACGTCGCGATTTACTCTACGCGTGACGCTCTAACTAAACTCTAATAACAGCGAAACTACAGAATTACCTAATACAATTAACGAGAACGCGAGAAGGAACGATCTGGGAATTTGACGAGTGACGAGGAAATCAACGTTCTCGCGAAATACTCGAAGGAAATACGGTTCTAGAGAGGAATCGAGTCCCGTCTCTATCGCGAATGCTCTCTAATTTCGTGCGCGATCAATGCTTTTTACCCTAATCCAACGTCCAGGGACATCATTATCAGGAACCCAACGATGGCGGCCCAGCTGGCGAGTTTACTGTTTCCACTGTAATCAGAAAGGAAGAAAAACGCATTGTTTAAAGAGTCCAATCGTCGACGAAGCTATGCTTTCTCACGGTGAGGCGATGGATTCGGTCAGGACGAGAGAAGACAGGGTGTAGCGTCGGTTTATCGAGAACGACGATCGTCGATTCGATGGACGATCGAGAGGATCCAGGAGAGAAGCGACGATGACAACTCGTGGCGGGAAAAGTTCGAAACCGCGATCGAAAATCGAAGTTGGTCCAGGTACGGAGGTGGTAACCGACGCAGCGGAGAGGAAGAATAGCAGGATGGCAAGAAATAAAAGGGTTTTCGTGGTATAAGCAGGGATTAAGCACACACAAAGCACACACGCTCGTACCCGATATTGCACGTCACGGCTTGTTGATTTCGTAAATTATACACGGCCATCAATTTTAACGGCCGGTGAAATGCGCCGTTGTGTTTCGGTGGGCGTTCTACCACATCAATCATATCCGCGCGGTAAATACCTCCTTTCGGTGTGGCTCAGAAATTTGTATTTTTATTAGCCATTATCGTCCTCGCGTCCGTCTGGTCGCCACGAAATTTCAGAACGAACGGGATTCCCCGTGCTTGGCGCGAATCGCCGACAATCGTGCAGCGGGACGCGTTCGCGCGCGTGCATTAGCCATTCCCAGGAAACTTAATCGCGTCGCCAAAGCGGAAGGCGAAGCGGGAACCTCGTAGTCTCTATTCCCCCGTTCCTCTTTTGAAAAAGAAAGAATGAAAAAAAAAAAAGGCGCGACAGTTTCTCGACCGACGGAGCAACCGTATAGAGGGGTAATACGTTTTCACTTTTGTGTTTTCCAGGCATCGTGGGGTTCCCGAGGGAGCGGACCGAGCTCCGGTATCTCAGGAATAACGCGTGCACGTATGCACGGTACTCTCGGGTATCCGGGCAGGGCGGTTAGATCGCACGCGAAATACAAAAGGAGCCAATTATAATGACAATGCGCCTTCGGCTAGGTGGTCGGGCCTGGGAAAGAAATTCGTTGCGTCCGTTTTGCCGATGGCGCGTTAACCGCGCTACCGTCGATACGCGTCTACCGAAATCGTTTTCGAATTCCCTTCTTTTGTTTCCACGCGAATGTCCAACTAACCTTTGATGCGCTTCTGGGATGATGTCGTCGATCACCACGTAGATCATTGCACCGGCTGCGAAGGCGAGCGCGTAAGGCAGCATAGGTTCGGCGAGCGTCACTCCGGCCGCGCCAAGGACGCCGGCGAGAGGTTCCACCATCCCCGAGAGCTGACCGTACCAGAAACTCTTCAAGGTGCTGATGCCGGCCGATCGAAGAGGCAGAGACACCGCCAGTCCTTCGGGAAAATTTTGTATACCGATGCCGATCGCCAGATTCCTGAAACAGAATGCCGTACAGAGTTAGAAAAACGCTGGAACCTGGTCGCGTACCGGTCGATCGAGGAACAAAGTTTTAGCGAGAAACGAGAAAGGAAAAGGTGTATCGCGATCGAGCGATAAAAATAAAACCGAAGAGACAAGGTGGCTCTGCACGAGCCAACTCGCACACTCTCCCCTGGTCGCGGTGGGTTCTTGAAACTGGTCGACGGCTTCGACATTCTCTAGATTTTTCCAGCTGCTCGTGCCGCGAGCTACCTTGGTCGCTCGTTCTAAACGCGCGCTCGCTGCTAAGCTAATAATCTCGGTTCCTGGCCGTTCCACGAATCGCCTCGATCTCGTGGAACGGCGTGAAATTTGAACGTATCGTGGAAACCGAGCGACCGATCGATTCGTTCGTTTAACGAAACGCTTTTGAATTTCTAACGAACTACTTGTCTGCACGTTCCCCGTGCGTCTCCGGATCGATAACGGTGATGTACGAGCCAACGATCGATACCGTGGAGCATAACGAACAAAGTCAGACGGATCGAACGAAAGAAGATAAGGAGAGGAGTAAGAGGGAACGCGGCAGAGCGAGCTACGTAGCAGGTGAATGAACCAACACGATCCTGTGTACGCGTATACGCGTAACGTTCGCCCGCAGACGAGAAGGCGCAAACACCGGCATACCGTATTGCCGCTTCGTGGCCTTTCGAGGCTTTTAAATCGAACGATTCGCTCGAAACGAACAATATCTACCGGCAAAGAAATAATGCCTACGAACATCGTCGCCGACCGAGTTGCCCGTGGAATTTGCGCTCGAACGTCGATCGCGATACCACTAGGCGTTCGGACGCGACCCGTGGACGAAATCGGATCGAACGCGAAGAAACGGTGCCATCGATTCGCGTCTGGAAGACACGGGTTATTCGAGCGAACGGCACCGGATAGATGAGATTGGACAGCCGGTGAAATAAAGGAACGAGGCAAAACATACGGATCGATGGAATGCGGCGAACGAGGTCTCGGTCGAAGAGCCGACGTTCGTAGAACTCACGGGACTCGCATAGGTGGAATTTGATTGAGAAGTTAAGGATAATCGGACGCGAAAGAAACTCAACGGGAAAAGACGAGCGAAGGGAATCGCGCAGAGAACACGGGGGGTAAATGGAAAACAGGTAGAGAGAGGAGATATCTCGTGTTTCGGAATCCGATCGTTTAAAATTTCCGAGAAACGACAGATTAGTTTAGTAGTTAGGTCGGCTGGCATAGACCGGCGAGGTGGCCGAGCAGGTGAATGAATGACGCGATCCAAGCTCCTCCTTCCGATGCAGGATCACCGGTATAGACCGCGCTCTCTCGTACAGGCTGAGCACATGGTATGGTATGGTATGTCATGCCGCGGCGCGTAGCGCGTTATTTCATGGGACGGCATCGTCGTCGCGTTCCTACGGCATCGACGTACATAAGTGGTTGTACAGTTAACCCGCCGGATCCGGCTGTTCGCCGGTTGCACCAGGGGAGGTCACCCGACTTCCAAGAACGATCGTCTCCTTCTACCACCCTGGGCTTCGTCTTCTTTTCTCTCTTCCTCTCTCCGTCCTCTCGCCCCTTCTCTCTTCTCTTCTGATGCTCGTTCCAAGCGTTTCTACGGTTTCTTTTCCTCCTCGAGCACTTCCTTCTGATTTCCACGCTCGCGTCGCGTCTGTTCCTGGTTCCTATCGACACCTACGCTCGGACCGACGAACGTCTTTTCGACGTTTCCAATAACCGTCGACTAGTTTCTGATCTCGCTGAAAACGGGGAAACGGGGAAACGGGCTCGGGGTAACGCTCGGTATTTGGAAGAAAGAAAAATTGTTCCGCGAGCCTCGATCGAAGCTTCCTTTTCCACCAAACGGACATCTATCGTCCGACCATCGATTTAGAAAGCTTTTTCGACGCTCCGCTTCCGAACCTTGTATTAGCTCTTGTTAGTTCACGTTCGACGCGTTGATAATAAAATTAACAGTTTACGAACGATTAACCCGATTGACGCACGTGTGCCAAAGTAATGTTTGAAGAGGCCATTAGCCGTTATCTTCTCCTTTCTTCTCGAGTTGCCGCTCGTTTCTAGATTAGAAAGCGTTTATCGCGACTCGACCAGTTACCAGCACCGCTTCTACGTGATTCCTGAAAGAGAGAGGGAAACCTTGAACCAACGTCCATTCATAAGTTTTTTTATGTTTTCGCGATCGTTGTTTAATTTACGGGCGTATGGTCGTTCGTGAAACGAGGTGATCCTGTTGACGGTGTAGCAGACGGAAGAACGACGCGCGGACGCGTTCAAAAACGAAACGAGACGGCGATCCAAAGGTTTGCCTTTTAAATTAGAAATCGATCCATCGCCCGAGGAATTGCGCGCGAGGGCGTCGCGCTGTCTCGAGAGTCGAAAACAGTGGATCTCGCTTGGCGAAAGAAAAAGAGGAGATCTCACCAAACTGGTTGGTATCTATAAAAAAAAAGAGACGAAAAAAAAGTAGCACGAGTTTGGTTCTGGTGTTGGCGCGAGTCAAAGTCTCGGCAGAAGCGTACATCGTTATACGTATACGCGCATGGACGAGCCTAAGAATTTGATTCGTTGACGAATATAAGGAAATTAGGCTCGTGTACGCGAATAGCGTCCAACTTGGCCAGCCATCGAACGTAACAGCACGGTTTGCCGGTGTGTACCAATATGGCGGACGAATGGCTTCGTTGAACGCATCACAGTCGCCATTTTGCATTCCATAAGGCCGCGGTTGTCCTTACGTGGCAACACCTATCCTCTCCGCCGTGGTCGTGCAACGACCGAAAGGATCGTAAATTACTTTTCCCCGAGATCTTTGACCGTAGAAATATCCGACAGCTGTTATTCAACTTCTCTACGACGTCGATGTCCAACTTGCGACGACCTCGGGCGTCTCGCGATCGTCGTCGGTCTCGCGGAAGAAAACCGGAAAGGTCGTTTCCAGTCTTTCGTCCGTGGAATCGTCATCGATCGCGGACGTTTCCCGCGCGTTCGCCGGTATCGATTCCTGCCGCGATCCAACTACCGTGTCAACCGGCGGCAATACCCGATCGTCCGGGATAACGAGCAGTTTTGCGGCTGGAATCGCGACATCGAAAGGAAACGAGTGGTCCCGTCGAAGTCGGAAGAAAATCGAAGCGCGAGAAGAGAAAAACGATCCCGAAAGAATGACGAAGAAAGTTTCGGGGGGACCCTGCCACCGCGATTGGTGAACCTGAAAGATACGAAATAGAGATAGACGAAGGATAGAGATTTGCCGGAGAGGGAAGCGCGGCACGACGGAAAGAGAAAAGGAACACGCGTATGTTCGTGCATCGTATAACGCGCGTTAAACAGAGAAAGAAGCGTACGCGTACAAACGTGTCCGTGTGAGAAAAGCAAGGAGCGAGCAAGACAAAAAGGGGATAGAAAGGCTGGGGGAAAGGAAGCGAAGGAGCGCGCGCGAGACTCTGGAGAGTGGAAGTAGATGTGTGTGTGTGTATGCGTGAAAGAGAAAGATAAAGAGAAAGAGAAAGAGAGACATAAGGGGGGATGAAGAAGGGGGCGCAAAGATGAGAGAGCGAGGGGAAACGAGAGAGGGAGTAAGGAATGCATGGGAACGAGGCGCAAGCGGGCCGACCGCGATTTGCCCGTCCCGCATTCCACCAACGCCAAGGCGAGCTCTCCGGCTCTTCTCGACTCGGAGTCCCGAGGCCACCGGCCACGGTCTAACACCGTAAAATCATAAGTCCAAGATCAACCCCGTTCTTCCCTACTATCTACACCTCCGGTATCGCTGCGCGTTTCCTTTATTTCGGCCGAAAACCGTCGTTGCTCGTTTCCCCCATGAAACGCTCGTTCCCGCATACTTTTCGCGGAAGCTATTCCTCGATTCTTTTTCCGTTCGGTCGATTCTCCGACGGAGTTTCGTTTCAATTAGTTGGACGCGGAACGATGCTCCCGATCGTTCCAAGGCGAGGTAAGGTGGTTGGCCGAAGCGAACAAGATTCCGAAAGCAGGTGTCCGTGGCGTGTTACGGGCGGGGCGTAAAGAAACGGCTCGAGCGTACGTCGCGGGAGCATCGTGGACGGGCGAGTTTGATTCGCAAAAAGACGCTAGTTTGTCGAATAGTCTGCGCGAGCGATCCCGAGGTCGTCGTCAAGGGACATAACGGATCCGGCTGTTCGTCTGTTCCGAGTAAGGTACGCGGCGCGCATGCGTAATGCCGCTGCATTCCGAGCATTGCGAAGTCGCTGCACCGTGCACGCCGGTGCATCGGCCGATGCCAGAGAAAGAGAAACGAATTAACCGAGACCAAGGAAGACGGAGAAAACGATCGAGAGAGTAAAGTGCCGAAGCGAGCTACGATGACAAACGTGCTCGTCGGTCCTTCGTTCTGTTCGGGCCGCTTTTCCGGAAATTACGTCGATCGGTGATCGTTCGCGAAGCTTCACGAGCGGAACCAGTCGGAATAGATTCGAACGCGTCGGGCAAAGCCGCGAGCGCGAAACACGAGCCGAGAAAAGGTATCGGCGCGTCCGCTAGCTTAGAGAACGTCTCGCGAGTCAGGTTCTCGGAATCCTTCGTTCGCGAACAATGGCGCTTCAACGAACGTACGTGGTAATCGGCTAGACGAGAATCTTCGGCCGCTCGACGAGCAACCGTGCTTCGTAAAGATAATCTGAGCCGAGCGTGTAAGAGCGTGAGACGGGCCATGATCTAAATTCCAGGGGAATTTCGTCTACGGCAAAAGCCACTCTGTCCCGAAGAAGGTTCAGAGTCGCGTACCTATCGCGGCGCACGTGCACTTACAACGCTGTTCACCGAGGCTAAGCGGGAAGCGGTATATCGTAACCGACTTCCGTTGCTATTAACGCACGTCGGTACTGGCTTTCCGCGTGCGATAAGCACCGGGTACAAAGTGCAAAGATTACGAAAACCATAGAAGCGGTGTATCGCCGGGAGACCGTAACGTCTCTGCTCGTGGCCGAAAATCGAACGATCGGCGAGGCACGCGTCGCGATTTTGCCCGCTACGGGTCGATATCGCGGCCTCTCCGAATGCCTCATAGGTGGTAAACGACGCTAGAACGGCTGGAAGGTAAACGAACAGAGACGGAGGCAAAGGTAGCCAGAGTCGAAGTCGGAGTCCGAGTCGAAAAAGAACGTTCCGAGTTAGAAGCAGAGAGGAAGGGTAAAAGGCGGAGGAGAGAGCGGTCGAGCAAAAAGAAAAGAGTAGAAACGGGAGGACAGAGAGGGGCCGTGGTGCGGTGAATACTGGTCGGCCGGTCGGTTGGTATATAATAAGACAGACAGGAGGATAGTACTGAAATGAGGTGGTTTCGTCGGCAGCTTTGTCCGGCGCCATGTTTAACATAGCACCACCTCATCTACGTGCCACGCCGACCCGCCACTCCGTAGTTCCTCTGTTTTTACGCGACCTCTTTCTCGCTCTCCTTTCCATTCGCCTTCTTCATTCCCCGTTTCCTCTATCGCGACACTTCTCTCTCGCGACGGCATCAACGAATCGACTCCCCTCGCGTTTCCCGGCCGCTGCCCGTACAAGCTGATTATCAACGAACGTCGATCGCGAACAAACGACGGCGATCGATTTGCTTTTTTGCGAGAACCTCCAAGTATTTTCGTGGCTCGACGCCGAGTAACCGAGCATAGGTCGAGTAACGAAATTCAAACGAGGGGAAAAAAGAAAAAGACCAATCCAGATTCCGCGAAAAATCCGCGCAGCTCGAAAGGTGAGTCAGTACCAGATCTCCTTGAGCGTTTTACGAGCGCAAATATCGTCGTTCCTATCGGCTGCCCACCTTTCCATCGTCCTACCAACCAACCTGTGCATACTTTTCTCTTTTTCTCGCTCTATTTCTTGTCCCTTCTTCGTCGACTACGATCCGACACAGACTCGACGACGGTCTACCGTATAAACTACGAAACCTTTCATTCATGATCTTTTGACCGCCTCGACCGGAACTCGATTATCCTTCCTCGGAAAGGACGAGTTCTGTGGACGGTGTCGAACGGTACATCGCGTAAAAATTCATTTCGATCTATCGTCGAGATCTTTTCCATTCCGAAAAGCTGTGAAAATACGTAAGGGTTCAAAGCAGGCTCGATCGCGCGATCGTCGTGAGAACGGAATGTCGCTCGTTACGAACGAGTTGGACTACAAAAGGGCATGCTGGGTCGATAAATGCTGAAGGCTGAGTGATTTTCCGAACGAGGACGCGCGTTTGTTGCTCCTCGCTCCTCGAAACAGGTCGGTCGCGTTACTTCGGAGGAACGAGCTTCTTCGCCGTTTGCTTCTTTATCGCGAATCGATTCAACTTCTCTACGCGACCTCTTGGTCGCTTCTTCGCTCTCGATCTGTTCCCGTTCGAACGGAACGTTTTCTTTTCTATCTTTTCCCTCCTAGAAGCATCGCGAGGTGGCGGTGGTATTTCGTCGGTACTTCGCACCGTCGTTATCCGTGACGAGTTCCGTACGGTCGAATAACGAAGAAAAGTCGGAGCGTTAATCGCTTAGTTGAAGAATTATTTTACAGGCCAAGTTGTCTCTGGTCGACGATAAACGGCCTGAAGAAACACGCGCATCGATAACGATGTACGCATAGCACGAACTGCTGCGTGGCGATACGCACGGCTCCGATATATCGGCCGGGGTCATCTTTCGGACCGAGCCAACGTTTCATTCATAACCGGGAAACTTGCGCGAGATACCGCATTTACGTCGTTCCCTTATCGGACTCTCTCTGGAATATGAGAATGAACAAAATAACCTCCGACAGAGACGGTGTTTTACACAGATCCTTGCACCACCGTCAGATGCTCGATCGTTTCCTTGGATCTGCAATGATTTTTCCATCGCGAAACCTTCTTTTCGTTGGCCGTAGTTTTACGGACACTCGAGGCTATCGATTGGATCGGTGTATTTCTTAATTACATCACGCGATAGAAAGGAAAACGCCGACACGATCCACTCATTCTTCGGATTCTTAATGGGCTTCCAACGCTGGTAATCTTCGCTCTGGGACGTCTTAGCGGAGCGTCGCGTCGTTCGAATGCTTTGGAATTCGAGCTTGACGCGTTCTGTATCGAGAAATCTCGCTAACATCGTTTCGTTCTTTCGTTCGTTTTTATGCCGATCGATCGCGGAAAATACAAAGACGGGGTACGTTTGCGTACGTTCGTGAACGATCCACGATAAAACGAGCTATTCGCGGACACGACCGGTTACAACGATAACGATAATGACCTTTCCTCCACTGTTTATAAAGAAATTACATTTCGCTGTCGCGACAAGAGAACGGTATTCTTAATGAATTTCAGTGGAAAAGATTGCGACGAATACGAAGCGAGATTAAATAGCACGGACAGGGTATCTTGGAGTGAAAAAAAAGAGAAGAGAACAAGAGGAAGGTCCGAGATAGGGGAACGAGCGATTATCGTTGACATTTTCTATAAATAATGTTTACGTTATTCGCTCGACTTTAGTAAAAATGAAAACAACGTCACACGATGTAGTTGTACGCGTCATCGTAGGCATCTCCATGCTCCAAAGTTAAAGGCGTAAGGAGACCGAGTTCGGGGCAAGTTTCCAGAAGAAAAGAGAAGAGAAACGAAGTGAAGAGAAGAGAAGAGGAGAGATGAAAAGAAAAGAGAAGGAAAGAAAAGGAAAGGAAAGAGATGAGAAGAGCGGCGGACAACGGCAAGCTGGAATGGAATGCGCGGCGCCTAGGGCTCGTTGAATTCCAGGGCCACACGTGCCCTTCCCCTCGCCGCGGGCACACACCGCTGCCAATAAACTTCGCCTGCGGCTGGCACTCGCACCGACCACCATAGAACTCATTCATGGGGACCTCCTATCACGCGCTCATAAATTGCGCCTCTTGAAATCCAGCGGTGCTGCCATCTAGCGGCAGTTCGATTAACTTACCTGCGATATTTCAATCGGTATGTGACCGACGGTAATTCGTCGATAACATGTTTTCGTTTACGTATCTGCTTTTTTTAGGAGGGAAGAAAACAAAATAATGGAAATATATCCGACGACTTCAAGAAATATCGTTTCTTCGACTATCGATATACATAATGTTCTAGCAGTATTCGAAACGATCGGTTTAACCGTTTAACACAGGGGGATCTGTTATAATGAATTTGATAGGCACGATTGATCTAAGCGAACAACTTTAGATTGCACGTATTTAAGTTTGATCGAAATAACCTTACAGCATATTTCAGATAGCATACATAGTGCAACCATCTGCTATTCAAATTCTATTCTTAACGTATCTTTAATAGCAAAATATCGATACTTCCTCTTTCTTTTGTTTTATGTAAGATTAGCATTTCTTCGATAATCAACGTTTAATATTTATTCGTATCGTTATTTATGCAAAGATATTTTTACGTAATTACAATGTCAATGTTTCTCTTACCTGGCATTTTCAAAAGTTGCCGACGCGCTACTGCCTACCGCCGCGAATCCCACTCCAACCGCGAGCCCCTCTGGAATATTGTGCACCTAATTCGTTGTAAAAGTAAGATTTTCATGCAACGTCAAGTATATCTGAATGTCGACGAAATAACTGTACGAGTAGTTTAAAACTATCGATCAAAGAACATACCGTAATAGCAACGACCAACAACAATACTCTTCTCCATTGGTTGTTTTTACATTCGTTGTTAGGGTCTTCGTATACCGCTCCAACTTCTCCTGGTTCTGCCGGTGTGTTTATCCTTGCTATTTGACGTCGTCTGCTATTTTGTTCGTAAAAACCTAAAATACGATATTGATACTTTGATACTGTAACATGGAAAGATTTTCAGTTAATACGTAAATCAAGAAACAAGCTTGTTACAATCAAAAGCGATCTTTTTTCTCTTTTCATCATTCTTGCGATAAAGCAAGCGAAAAGCTTTTGTAAAGCTTTCGTAAATTGTTTGATCCAATGTATTTTTTTAACGGTTCGCACCTTAGATTCGCAGGCAGGATTAATAAGATCAGTTTTGTCAAGTCGTCGAATTTTTGTTCAGCATGTGTATCGTACGGCATACCGATTATATGTTTTGTGGCAATTGTATTACGCTGACAACGCAACTGATTCGTATTTCACTGATTGCGCATGTTACGTCTGTTGTTTTTGAAACGTTTACATGCGAACGTCGCTGTATCTTTCAGTACATTTTTTCAGATGCGAAGCAATTAATTTCAACAAACGTAGTAAACGATAACGATGACACGAAACTGGACAAAATTGATGAGAGGAGAAACGATATGCTTTCCAAAAATAAGCAACGACTTATGATACAAAGAGAAATGCGAAATGCGTCGAATTCTTCGAGTTGCTTATTTCCGATTAAGTTTATCGTTCGTTTCGTATGAAAAAAGCGAAGAGGGCGAGTGTACATTTACATATATCTACGAATAAAGACATAGTATACACGTGTAACGTGAACTGATCCCATTTTCCAAGCCTACAGAGAGAATCGGATGTTACAAGTAAAAAGTAAGATACCATCTATGGTGGTCGACTCAATTTGTGTATACATTTTTCCACCGGTTTTTTGTACGTCGTTATACGGATCATTATCGTCTAAGTCCTCATCACTCTTTAGTTTTGCAATGATCTTGCGTCTTTGTTTCGTACCGACTGATTGCATAGCTAAAAGCACATTGGGGGACTGAATGCCGAGGGAAGATATCAACGCGTCCGTCCCGTAAACGAAAGCCGCGCCTATGAGAAATCCAACTCCAACCGGTACGAACGCGTATTCGCCTTCTGCTCCATAAATGTTGCTCTTTGATGCCATTTCGATGGCAGGTGCCAATAGGGACCAGTAACTTGCCGCAACCATTACGCCTGCCGCGAATCCTAGGCTGACATCCAACAGTTTGCGCTGCAACAAAATCGATTTCATCTAGTCAGTGATCGTTTTTTTTTTTTTATCGTCCACCGTTTTACCTTTCACCTCCGTATTCAACGTATTTTGTTTTCTACCTGCTTTTAGAACGCGCGCCATCGATCGATTGAGGAAAACTCGATGCAATGAAAACAAAAGAAAATCAAAATGTTATTCGAATCGTAGAAATCAAGATTTCGCGACCTTTGATCGTGAATCTTTGCTGTTCAATTAACGAAGCCGAAAGATAAACTAGAGAGCGTAGATTGTCAGGTGACGTGGTTAGAGATTATAATGATATGCGAGATAAACCTTGAACCGGTTCGAATTACAATTGTACAATAATTTTTGGTGGTACAACCCGTAAGTAAACATCGAAGGAACAGAATTTACCCCACGTAACGTTGCTATTTTTAAATTTTAACCAAGTATAAAATGCGTATCTCGGTCCTTACGAGTTGGCATTAAGATTAATTAAGATTAAAATTAATTCGTAACAGACAGTAAAATGAAAGATGCATAGCGATGCACGAAATATTAACGTGACGAATAAAATTATATATAAATTTCATTGCGATGTATATCATTTTGTAAATAGAATTACTAAGATTTTTAAAAATTGGGCACTTCCCGCGCAAAGGGAGTACTTCGGATAAGGTTAGAATGTGCTCCGGAAAGATAGCTAAGTTAAAATTAAACATACTTTTGTTTGTTCACGGAGCGATAAATGTAAAATTTGGACGATTCAAGGACGTTATTCAGTCATGAAAAGAAGAAAAAGCTGAATAAACTTACTTGGTTTCCTTGAATTACGATGACAAGTGCGGCACCCGCTGCAGTGAGAGCCCACGTAAATAGCGTTCCGAAAAGCGCCTGCGTAATCGGCGAATAATCCTTTAACATCGTGTCAATCGTACAACCTTTGGCACCTCAAATTATATCACATATCCTCTGCAACGTGTACCATGAGAAACTGTTTCGTGAGACACAACATTCGCTGATGTGCATTCAGTCCCCCGCACTTATCTCAACCACTACCACCACCACCTTCATTGCCACAGTTATTAACACCAGCGAATGACAGTGCTGCTACTACTGCTTTGTTACTACCAGCACACGCGCACATTCGTTCTTCAACCAGTTTATCCCCACGTTTGCAAATCATGAATTCTGAGCAAGATACGCAAAATGTTTATGTGAGCACAAACGAACGTTTCGTATAACTTTACCGTACAGGGTTGCTTCACCAACTGTGGCGTGTCACATGGAATTTTCAACGTTCGACCAATAGAATTCATGACTCGAATTTACCAATCTGAAAGCGACTTTCGGTCGCGCGGCAAAATTTGAACGATCAATATGACATTTAAATTGTTCAATTGTTAAAAAATTTCTAAATTAGATCCTATCTTGTATTCTTGTTGTACTACTTCAATTTAAAATTTAGTGACGTATGTTTCGCGCTTTTTGAGCTATTACGTGGCGCTAATATCGACGTAATCTCGGCCAAACATGACAACATGGCGTCTGCGTCGGTAAGTGTAAAGAAGGTTTAACCCATTCGATTTGTATACATACATTGACGTCAAAATGTTTTTTTGTGATATCTATTAAATACTAGTTTCTCCTAAAGCGTTAGAAGGAAATAGTTTTTAGCATATGAAAAATTGATATTACATTGTTGTAATATCGCAATTTTCTGTGACAGTTGATCATAAATTCCAGTATGTATATTAGTTAAAGTTAACACATATTAACCGAATCGATCGTACGCATAAAAGTACATTAGATGAACAGAATACCGTGTTGTGCTAAATTTTAATGTACATGATCTTTTACTAAAACACAAAGAATTTTGTATTTTTGGTTAGCATCGTCGTTGTACACAAAGTTGTGATGTTAGTTGTTACTGTCTAATTTAGATCTGTCATTTCTAGGTTCCTTTACTAATGGATGACGATACAATTGCTTTTGGAGAAGAGGATGAGACGAACCAAAACAGCAATAAGCTCAAGTATGTACAACTTTATAAACCGTAATGTTTAATTACGGATCTTCAGTTTGGATAACGTTTTCTACTTTTGTAGGCATCCATATGTCACTCTATTTCATTTAGCCTTCCGAGTAGCAGCCGTAATAGTCTACATGTTCTGTGGATGGTTTTCAAACAGTTTTATAGCTAGTTTCGTAACTGTTGTGTTACTGTTGTCAATGGACTTTTGGACGGTAAAAAATATTACTGGAAGGTTGATGGTTGGCCTCAGATGGTGGAATTATGTAGATGACGATGGAAAGAGTCATTGGGTATTTGAATCCAGAAAGGTTTGTTCTTGAATATTATTGCGTAAGCTGTTTATTTTAAAAAGACAATTCATGACAATTAACTTGAAAACTTCTTTCTTACTTCGGTTGATTTCCAATAGCTAGTCATTTTTTATCATTCATGTTGTGTCATGTGCCTCTCACTGTTTCCACTCAATGTTATAATTATGCATGCAGGAATTTATATTGTCTTACCATTCTTGTAAAAGCAATGCGGTAAAAGTTGTGTCTCCTTACCATAAAATGCAAGATCTACTATGTACCCTGTGTTCCAGGGTGATCAACAGAATCGCATCAACTCCCAAGAAGCTCGTATCTTTTGGTTGGCGTTGATTCTGTGTCCAGTATTGTGGTCCATATTTTTTGTAATAGCCCTCTTTGGCTTAAAATTTAAATGGTTGCTGTTGGTGTGCATCGCGATTGTTCTGAATGGTGCAAATTTGTACGGATACATAAAATGTAAAATGGGAAAGGATCAAAATATTTCAGCAGCAACGAGCGATTTCTTAAGGAAACAAGTCATACAAAATGTAGGTTCATTGAACGAGTCCCATTATTTTAAGCGTTCGTGAACGTTGGCAGACTCATGAAAGTCATTTTATTGCAGGTTGCATCTATGATGACCAGGAGTCCACCAACAAATAATCCAAGTCAACCAGCCAATATGATATAAAGTTACAACTTTTCTGACGTGATATTATTTAATTACGATGTTGCCATAAGGAGATCCGCATTGGAACATTACGATTTGTACATACGTATTAACGAATATTATTATATGTATTATCGATGAAACGATATAATAAAGTTGCTACTAAAATCATTTGGTGTTTGTTTTAAATCGATTAGTATCTCCAAAATAGAAGTCAATGGAAAAATGGGAATTTACGTTAGTTATTAGTTTATTAATGCCATAAGGCAATACATAATGTACACATTATTTCTCCTCGTCAACAGACTTTCTATTACACAATATTTAATTTGTATAGGTGTTAATTAGTAACATTGCATTTATTATATTCACTTCAGCCTGTTGTATTCTTTCTGGCAAGAAAGTATCACAAAATAATTTCCCATTTTTTCAACGATTATTTAGTATTTGACTTATTCTTCGTGTCTTTAATTCATATTTTTCTGAGGATTAATGACTGCAATTGCTCGCAGTCTTAGTCGAGCGAATCAACTCGAAACGATCTTACGATAGGGTAACAAACTCGTCGTGGTATTGCACGGAGCATTCATGGCCGATTATGCATTGTTAATGTTATTAAATACTGCTCCGAAAACGCGAGTTGTATGCTTTTCAAGAAGAAGAATACAACAAACCACATATATTGCTATACATTTTGGGATGTAAAAAAATTGTAAACACTAACGATAGACACGCAGCTAAAGTACAACGTACACAAAACTTTTGGAATGATACAAAAGAAACGTAATAACATTACGATCGGTACCTTATAAATATATGAATATCGTGGACTTCCTTGTATCAGTAAATTCATCGAATACAATTTAACGCTACCAACTTATACAACTAGTAATATGTTTTATACAATCATTTAACTTTTCGTTTTCCATAATATTGTATTTTTAGTCTGGAACTTTGAACGCGAAGTTGTCGACCGTATTGGCAAAACTGCACTTTGTGCAGAATTTTATATGAACGTATGTGTTTGTGTATGTGTATGTGTGTATATATTTTTTTTCCTGTTTGTTTTGTCAAACCTTACAAAGTATACCGCTTAAAAATTGAACGATAGAGTAATTTTGAACATTTCAAAAATTATTGTGCCATGATATTTATAATTCATCCCGTTCCTTTGTTACGAATACTGTCCAAATTTTGCACACGGGTCGTCTTTGAATCGAAACTGTAGAAACTAGATGTAGATACGTTGAATCGAGAGCCTATTTAACAATTAAAAAAGAGTCTGTAGCAAACGTAACAGTCTGATATCTTGCAGAACGAGTCGACTTTCGTTAAACTTCTATATACCGATTGTACTTTTCAGTAGTAACAAAGTTTTATCAAAGAAATTTGTTTGCAACTGATTTTACAATCGCTGATTACAAAAGAGCATTTGTCTTTCACTGTCGAAGTAGCTGCGCTAGAATTTATGTTCCATGACGATATCGCGAAGGGTAACTTATACGCTAAGACGATGTAGAAACAAAATAATGTACACTTCAGTTGGACGAGTTAGCACGAAAAGTAAACACGAGAATAAACTAATCGTTTCGTGTTTGTACCAAAGGCCAATTTTACTACGAAGAATGGTTCGGTGAGGATTTCGGGAATGTATTTACAAGCGAAAATTATCGAGAAATGTCGTGAAAAAGATCGAAATGCACGCTGAGAATGAACGCTACGTTTCAATGGAAACAAATGTCGCGATGTTCGAACAGACAATGTAGAGATGCAAAGATTAAGTAGTCTATTTTTCGTAACAACGACGACCGAGCCATTTAAGTACTTTGACAAGTACCGAAGATACACGCACGGGAGTACATTAGACGCAATGGCCTTCAGTCTTACAACGTGAAATAAAGAGATACGAGATACGAATAAATGTATGTTCCTGAACTAATATAGTATTCACATAATATTCGATGTAAATCTCGTGTAAAAAAATAGGTACGCAAGAAAAATTTGCGTAAAAAAGTTAAAAGAATAATGTACAAAGATGTTAAAAAACAGTATCAAAAGATGCGTCGAAAATAAAATAAAAAATCATGAAAAGCATCGAAACAAAAACCTTACAAATACATAACACCCTGCTTTTTCGGGAAACAAACAAATATATCGATCTTGACAGTCTGGAAAATATCCACAGCTTTGTTTCTTTTTTTTATTTTTCTTTAAATGCGTACTCTCTTCATTTGTATTATTTATAATATTTATATATATATATATAATATATATATCATTTTGTTTATGTATATATATATATATATTCATATTTATATCTATGTTGTTTATGACAGACGGTGCATTTATGTACAGTTTTAGTCACAATTCCTGACCCTCGAACCACTTTCAACCGAAAGAAGCGTCGAATGCTTGGTTTGGAATAATTTCAAGATCGAATCTAGACGAAGAATAATACTGATTTCTTTTCGAATGCTAAAACGAACACGGACCACCGTGACTGACGATCCATGCCGAAACAATGTCAAAAAATCGAATGAGTTGTTTCCCTCGTAGGCGAACACGTTCGTTATCGTATATTATACTTACATAGTTTATCGGTAGAATTTTATGTTCTATCGTAATGAACAGTGGACATTTCGAAATAGAGAAGACGTATATACCTATATAAACGAGCATACGAGTTTATTGTCTTGAATAGACTACGAACTTTATAACTCTTTGAATCGCAAGTGATACGCGTCGAAAGTTATCAAAAAGGATATACGTTTGCGCACGATCGATCGCGATGTTATCGCCGCGATCCGTTCCTTTTTTTCTTTTTCTTTTTCTTCTTTGACATTGATTCGGCGTTTCGATGCTGGGGGAAACGGATATCGATTGCAAGTTTCGTGGATTCCAGAAACTCGGAACTCTCCGGTTTGTTTTTCGATAAATTGTACTACGAAGAAGCGTAACACGCCTCGAACACGAGGCAACTCAGTCTGACGACATTAACCGAGTCAGGAATGATCCAAGTTGGTGGCAAATTGTTAGCCGAGTCATCTGGGAAAATCGTAAAAGTAGTCGAGGTAGAAGCCTGCGATGGAACTTTGTACACGAGGGTATCAAGGGCTCGGGGGAACAGTACGCGAATCCAACATACAGTGCTTCTAGTTAAATTAATTCTCATAGAAACCTGCGCAACTCTTTCGTGCGTTTTAGTCGAGTATAGGCACCGTTTCCTTTCACTCTTCTTTCATTCGATCAGTTTCTTCTTCTTCTCTTTCTAATGGCATCGCTTAGACACTCTAATCCTTAGAACGATCGCTTAAGATCTACTTAAAATTACAGTAGGTAATGAGAAGATTCCTATCGTGCGTAATGGGTTCATCATGAATAATTGTCGATTTGGCAGTATGGTAATTTTCTTGTCACCGAGCGAAAGTGACAATGGCAGAAAGTGACCAGTTTGGAGACCGAACGGATCAAACACCGATAACTAGTCGAAAACTGTGACAGAAAAAGGGATAGATGGAAAAACATGTAGTTGACTTTTTCTATCAATTTTAAGACACCTGAACTGTTTGCGATTTCTCGCAATTTATGGATCAAGAGCTGCCATGGAATTTTTCTTTCTCGTTCGGTTCAGAAAACTGATCAGTTTTTACGACTGTCCTTTACGTCTTTCTGCTGCATTCTCGACGTTTATTACCGAGACTCTCGCAACTCTTCTGTCCTCGATATTCTTACTCGCAACGACGACGTACATAAGTACTTTTCGAACGCGTACTCGATCTCGATGGTGTTCCTGACGAAGCGTATTTCGCGCGCATATTTGCTCGTTCTCGGACGTTACAGCTTTCCCACAGACATGGAAGCACTTATCTTCGACGAATAGGAGAACACGTGTTTGAACTTTATTCACGCATTTTTGTGCCGCAAGAAAAAACGCGAGGCACGCGCGATCGAAACGATGATCCTTGTCAGTCGTTCCCTTACGTTTAAATTATCTAAGCAAGATCGATTTTCGCGAGTCTTCGAACGATCGAGTTGGATATGTTTCGACGATCGAACCTAATTACGATCTCCTCGAGGTATCTACTCGTCGAATGGTAGATCAGCCTCCGTTCGATCCTATTCGATCAAATTCATTGTCGGTTGTTGGAAAACGTCCAAGTTGCGGTTCCTCAATTTACTCTTTTTTTTTTTTTGTTCGTAGATTCTTCTGCGTTTTTCTTCTCTTGTTTTTTTCTATGTTTTTTTTTCGGTCGTTTTCCTTTTGCTTTAAACCGTAAAAGAAGTTTCGATAAAGAATATTCCTACAGAGATATGATTGTTTCTACGATTCTGAGCCGCAAATGGTTCTAAACGGCAGTCTTGTCCCGGTTCGTTCGTTCGGGGTACTTTTTGAATACAATTGAGTTGAACGCGCACATTGTACGCGATGCGCGGTTCTCGATACAGAAGTCTTCCGCGTATCTCGCGATTGTCGCGACACCGTTGACTAACGATACACTTGGTTTAACTACGCCGTAATCGGCTTTCTAACGTATCGCCTTCGTCCTCGAAAGGTATGGCTACGAGTGGTACGCGTTATGCCCCGAATCGTGGCGTAGACTACATACTTACAAACTTACACGATTTTTTCGCATCGTACTAGACGCGTCGTACTTTTGCTCGTTCCCCGACGTCTCTGTCGTTTCTCTGTCGATCTCTTCTGTCCCTGGTCGAGTCTCTGTCCTCGTGAGTGTCGGGTTGTCAGTTGGCGTAATGATCGAAAGACCCCAAGTATTCCAAACTGGCACGATAGCAAAACTGATACTGGTCCTGAAAAAGTAAACACGGTTACTATTCGTTCGACTTGCTAAGAAGCGACGAAAGAAAACAAATCGACGTTTACCTCGGTTTGAACCATGGCTGGGCGTTGTGTTCGCAATATTCTAACCGTTTGGAAGATGTCGACCACTCCTTCGTACTGCATACGTTCGAGCACTATGCTGAGCGTGATGAAGACACCCGTCCTACCAACGCCCGCGCTACAGTGTACGGTTATCGGGCCGTCCTGACCGAATTGTTCCTTCGTTTTGTGCACTTGTCCGATAAAATCGATGAACCCGTCGCCGGATTTCGGGACACCCTGTTCCGGCCAGTCGATGAACTGGAACTGTCTGACCGTGCGGCTCGCTCCGTCCCGAGCGTCCGTCACTTTAAACTCTCGCAGGATGTACTGGGGCATGTTGTACTCCGCGATCGGATCGACCACGAAACACTGATATCGAATCGACCTGTCGGACGGCCAATACTGATGACATTTCTCCCTGCCCATTTCCTTGAGTTTCGTCAGCATGACCACGATCGTGGAGTTGTGTTCCCAGAGCATACGCCAAAAATCGTCGGTGGTATCGCACAGGGGACCTTGAGTGGCGATGTAAGCGCCGCGATACCGATAACCGTCGATCAGACTAGCGTTTATGTAGTCGGATCCTTCGATGTTTCGCTGAGGTTGCAAGCATACTCTGGTACACTCGTACGGCAGAATGTGTACCAGTCGGTTTTTGTGCTTGTTGCAAGGCAGATTCGCCGATATGAATCGCGACGAGTCCACCTTGATGTTGGATAGTTTCTTAAACTCCAGTTCCATGCCAGTGATATTGTCGAGCTCTGGCTGCATCAGCTTCTGAATGTGGGAGTGTAAATTTCTGGCAGGCACTTCCGTGTTACCGCAAATCACCGCCTCGTAAAGGGCGTCGTGAATGAATATGTATTGATCCTCGGTTTGTACCATGTAGTTCCTTTGAGCGCGCAGACAAGTCACGTGGCCGTATATGTCGATCATTTTCTCGTGTTTGATCCTCTCGAGCATCGAATCGATGACGATGAAGCAGCCGGTTCTACCGACACCTGCGCTACAGTGCACGATCAACGGTCCGCTCTCGGGTGGATTCAACGATCTGACTCTACGTAGGAACTGCAAGAACGGGGCAGGATGCTCGGGTACACCGTGATCCGGCCAGGCCGTGAACTGTAGCTGCTTGATTTCGCGTCTTTCCGAATAACCGGCTCGAGATATTTGGAACGTTCGGATACAATAGGTTGCCAATTCTTGAACGTCGGTGATCGTCACCGTCATTAAACCGTACGTCTCGGCTCCTCTGCACGGCCAATACTGATCGCATTTGATCCTCGTTCTTTCCTCCAGTTTCGTCATCATCACGATCGTGCTGGATCTCAGTTCCCAACACATTCGCCAGAAGTCGCCGAACGTCTCTTGCAGCGGTCCTTGAGTGGCCACGTACGCGTTCTGTTTCCTATAACCGTCGCAGTAGTTCGCGTTTATGTAGTCTGTGCCCGATATGCCGTCGATCGTTTGCAAAATCACTCTGGAATGATCGTAGGCGATCACGTTCGCGTAACGATTCTTCGACGCGTTCACTTCCATGTTCGAGTGGTCCCAAGTGAACTGTTGGCCGGGTTCTATCGATTCGTACTCTTGACTGAATTTTAGATTGTCGTTCGCTTTCAGACGCTCGATGTGATTTCCTAGCTCGCTAATAGGAATCGGTGGATGAGATACCATGCCTGGTGTTTGGAAATTCAAACGACGCATCTCCACGGGATCGGACGGCGCGTGATTCGAGCTAATGTCGGCTGCCATCAACGGTCGGGTTACGGCTGCTTGATCCGGTGCTTTGCACGGTTGTCTTCGTCTGCGACAATTATCGTACGTAAGAAATATGCTTTCATGATTGGCCACTAAAATGCGGGACTTTGATCATTTTACTCGATCCGAATCAATTTGCATAGTTTCGAGAGCGTATAAAAATTTGGCGATTTTACGAGATAGACCGTTCGTCGCGATTAACGTCGTTAGAAGCACGAAAGCTTGTTTCTTAAAACGGGTTTTCGTTTCGCGTCGATACGACTTTCCATTAGCAAGATATGCTCGTTCGAAGCGAAACACGACTTAAAATACTTTAATATAGTTGTCTCCATTTGCACGATCGAACCTCGCAGTCGCACACGGTACTGACCTATCCCGAGCTAGGAAAAACGTGCGCGCTGGTCAGCTGCTGACTCAGCTTTCGTTTTTTTTATTACTTTTATCGCGCGTACGCGCTCTCAAGAAAAAAATGTGGGACACGTTATTTCTGAGAATTTCATCGCCATTCATCATCCCTCTCGTACCGTGGGTTTTAAAGCCACGTATTTCGGGAACTAATTCGCGTATCGCTTCGAAACGAAACGTACGATCACGATATATTATTTTCGTATCCGCTCGGACTGAATAATTTCGCTTCGATGAATGGCCGCTAAGTAAAGAAGCTTCGGTGTAGCGTAAATAATTTCGTCGGTTGCCGCGGTCGGATCGTTTTCATAATGAAACAGTATGTTATTCCGTATCGAGTTCGATCCAAGTCCCGCCACGGTAACACGGTAAAACGACGATACTTACTTTTTAATGACAAAGAGGAGTACGAGAAATACGCTGACCATCAGCGCCGCTATTATCGGACCAACCACCCAAACCATTCCCGGCTCTTGGCCGCTGGTTTTAACGGACACCTCTGGATTTCCATCGACCGGGGTATTGGGATTAGGACGTCTGGGTGGTTCGCCAGGTGGCACTTCCCTCATGTCGAGCGACAAGTACTCGGAGAACGGTGAAGAGGTGTACAGATGCTGCGATCGAACGAAAAACGTTTATTTATTCACTCGTTCCGGGACTTAATTCCATTACGAACGTAAATACAAACATGCACGAATACATGTAAAAATAAAATGTTTAAAAGAAAGGAAAAGCGACAACGTCAAAATAGACGAAATTATTTTTAGCGGATTACGGTAACATCGAATTACCGACATTTCGTTTACTAATACTGCCACTAATAATAACATTAAACAACAAGATCAGACAGGTAATGTCTCTTTTTACCGTCGATCGATAGTTGTTTTTCGTTCCGAACGTACAGCGCGTTTAATGAATTATTATCTTTACCTTTCTCGGCGTGTCGACCACTGCGCGAACAAATATTCTATACCGCTTGTTTTTCTCGAGTTTGCGATTCTCGTAACCCTCGTAGATGTCTCCGCTGCCCAGATGGAAGGTATACGGGATGTCCCTGTGCGGGAATTTGGCAGCGATGTAAGGCGCGTTGTCCCTCTCCTGCTTGGCTCCTTTGTCCGCGATCATGTCCTCCGTCAGCTCGTCCGGTTGCTTGTCGGCCGTGGACTTGTCCTCGGGCACGACGATCAGGTAATAGTGCGAGATCGGGCCGTATTCCTCGGAGGCTTGCGGCAGAATCACCTGAATCTCTTCGCCGTTGACCACCCCGTAAAAATCTGGCTTGACCATCGGCTTGGGCGCCGCCATCTGCGTGGTAACCGTGATTTTCGCGGGTGGTCTGTACTGACCGTCGCGAGGCACAGCGCTAACGTTCACGTTGTACGTCGTGAACGGTTGTAGCTCGTTCACGGTGACGGTCGTCACGGACGGTTCCAACAGCATCTGTCTACGAGGCACGATCTGAGTTTGCGTGATACCTTGCGAGTCGACGAACTCCTTGACAGCGTCGAAAGACACTTTGTAGTTCATCGGATTCAGCTTGATAGGCGGTGTCCAGGACAGCGTCATCGAATGGGTGGACGAGTCGGGTGCTCTGAGATTCAACGGCACGTCTTCCGGTTTCACTTTGACCGTCACCTTTTCGCTGAGTCTGCCCAGGGTGGTCTTGTATCTGGCGGCCACCGTGATCGCGTACTGAGTAAACTTTTCCAAATTGACCAGATCCGCCGACTCGGTGAGTCCGACGGACTTCTGTTTCCATTCGTCGAGATCCTCGACGGCCGTGGTCGTGTAAAAGATTTGATAGCCGAGGATCTTACCGCGATTAGGCACCGGTTCCCACCAGACCTCCACGCTCGTTTCCGAAGTGGCCACCGCTTTCACGGACAACGGTGCCCGACCGATATCCTTCTCCGTTATTATCGTAATTTTCTCCGAGTACGGGCCACTTCCCCTCGACGTGTGCGCTCTCACGTGGAACACATACTCCGTATTCTCTTCCAAATTCGTGAAAACCGCCCTGGTCTTGGTCGTATTCCTGTCGATGGTCGTCGAATGATCGTTCTTCTTATTGAACTGTACATCGTAACCGATTATTTGTCCGTTTCTGTGCTGCCGCAAAGGCTTGTCCCACGTGACGCACACGGTGTCGGGAGTTTGGAAGGTGTAGGATAGATTCGTCGGAGGACCGGTCGGTTCTCCTTCGGGACTGAACCAATATCGTACCGTCTCCTGGCCGAAACCGATCGCGTTCTGTCCAGCGACCCTAAACTCGTAATCCACGCCTCTCTCTTCTGCGATTGAAACGCGAGTCGACCAGCCGACCGATTAATTTCAACTTACAATTAGTTAACGCGATAAACGATGCAACTCTTACCCAGATCGGTGATTTTATAGGTATGCACGCGAGTCCCTTCGATGAATTCTTCTTTCAGCGTCTGATTCTTGATTCCGTACCTGATTCTGTAGCCCAACAGGTCGCCGTAGGTTTGCGTAGGTTGCTCCCAATCGAGCTCCAGCTCGACCGGCTCTCTGGACAAAACTCTGAAAAGGATAAGATTTTCTCGCGTGATCCAGTCGAGAGCGTTCGACGAAAGAGAAGATCCGCGACGAACGTACTTTACGTTAACCTGTGGTCTGTTCGGAACACCGCCGGGCGTACGAACGTGAACCGGTGTCGAACGATCGCCGTCTCCTTTTCTCGTGAGTGCCGCTACCTGCACCGAATAGCGAGTGTCCGGTTGCAAACCGGTGATGTTCATTTCTAGCACACCGTCGTCGTGCACGTCGCGTCGTATCGGCTCGTTCAGCAGATCCTTTCCCTAAACGTAGATTCGCGAGGGTCAGATACCTTGGAGCTCTTCCGTTTCGCGTAAAATCACTCACCTCTTCTCTAACTTCCTGGACGTGTATGTGATAACCTCTTATCACGCCGTTCTGTTCTTTCGATTTTGGCGGTTTCCATTCGACGTGTATCGCGGTCGAATTGATCGGTCTTGCTTTCACGTCCTGAGGATCTCCCGGAACTGGAACGCAACGCACGGTTAATCGATGCTCCTTACGCACGACGGTCCGTCACACATCCAATCGCGCATTCATCTACACGTAATCGCAATCACACGCGTGAAAGGGAAAAGGTGGGAATAACGATGAAATAATAGAGTAACGAGGCGGTAATCCCTGCAAAATAAACGCGAAAGTTAAAAACGAGTACTCAACGAAACGAAAAATGGGTATACGCGATAATTCGTCGAGCGTGTCCGTCGTAAGCATAGTCTGACGCGAAGCGACTCAACATTCGGTATGTACTTTTCGCTACGATACAAGCATCGCGATATCCGTATAAATCAACGGGACGTGGATTAAACGCGACAACGAAAAGAGAAACGAGCGTCGACGATTTCGTCGTTGACGTTTAATCGATGAGATTAGACGCGTTCGCGTGGTTTGGTCCGAGCTGGTTCGTCGTTAGCGCGAAAACGTCGTCCCGACGAGGACGAGTAGATCGTGGCGAAAAGTACGGAAAATCAAAGCGTCGTACTGCGATTAAAGACTTGCGAGCGTAAAACGATAAATGAAAAATGAAAAACGAGAAATGAAAAATGAGAAACGATAAAGAACGCAAACGTGGAAGAGGAACGAGAGAGTAAAGAAAAAGTAACGGAGAAAATATACATGCCACCAATCGCACACGGACAAAACAACGTACAAACAACGTTACGAGGTACGCGGTACCTCATGCTCTACGTCCTTACGGTACGATAATCCTCCATTTGAATACCAATAATGTATGTTTTTTTTTTCTTTTTTTTATTTTGCATTCGGTTCGAGGACGCGAATATACGAATCGCGCGAATAAACACGTGATCGCCGGCGCGGTTACGTTGGACGATAATGCTATATAGACGGCAATATTGGAGAGTCCATGACAAAACGAAGCCAGTTTTACACGCACGTATCATATGCGTACAACGTGTGCGGCGATCTACGATCATTGGTGCTGGGTGTGGATGAAAACTGTGCCAACAGAATCGTGCATTCGTGTTTTTCGTTAAAACGTGCAAGGGTAACAAAATGTATCTCGTGTATTTACAGTTACCCACATCGATAAGCCGCTTCGATATAATTTCTCGCGAACGTTGCTACATTGTCTCCCTTGTTTCTTTTTTTTTTTCGTGTACGTTTCGACGAGTTTTCAACGTATTTCTATTTTTCTCGATTTTTCTATTTTTCCGCTTGTTTTTTTTTTTAGTTCTTTTTATTTTTCACAAACCGTGTTTGCTTCTCGGCACAACGTTTCTGTCTCGCGCACATTTTCATCGGCGATAGGCGATATAGGATAGACGATGCTGTGTACTATCTCTCATGGACGGTCCAGTATCCGGCACCGGAAATGTCATCGGCATTACACAAAAAAACAAGAACGAAACAACGATCGTGATCGACAAAAAAAAAAAAAAACAAAAAAAGAAACAAAAACAAAAGAAAGAAAACTTTAGCGGTGTCTACGTACTTCTCTAATTTCGCACGCAATCGAAACAATCACTGTAGCCTCTACGTGGTCTGGCAGAAAATAAAAATTGCGTTGCAGGGGAAAAGGTACCGGCAAAGGAAAAGCCAAACAAACGCGCGACTGCTGTACCGCGAAGAAAAAGTTTCATCCCCACCCTGGATCGATCAAATTTTTGCTCCATCCTCGCAACGTACACGCAATTAACGCATCAATTACGGCCACGATAAGATCGGTATGCAGCGGAAAAAAAAACAAAAAGTTGGCGAGCGCGTAGTCGCAGCGTTTTGTTGCGCGTAAACGATTTTCATTTCGATTTACGTGTCTGCTCTTCCGTTTGCAGCAACAAAAAGATGGTAAAAAAATGACGTTTCCAAAATGGTCTCTCGCAGTTAGAAAAAACAAAACGATATGCGAAAAAAGAGACGGAAAATAGAAAAAAACTATATGTATATACATATATTTATCTGTTCGTTTGTATATATATATATGTATATACATATATAGAAAACGATCAAGTAGGAAGAAAATTCATGGCACAACTCGAAACGAGCTAAGGGATACTCACTTTTTTCAGCTGCGCCCCAAAAGTCGCCAAAAAAGTGGGAAAAAAAAACTCGTAAAAATTCGTGTCAACTTCTCACGTATATTGAATATTGAATCATTAAATATTTAATAATATTTAGGCATATCAGTGGGTAGCATACTACTGATTATCATCAACGTCAACATGGCCTCTTTTACAGCTATTCTTTATGCTTTGACTTAGACAAAAAAAGAACGATAGGGGGGTGTCGGGTTGGGGTGGCGTGTGATAATAATTTTCGTCCGTTTCGCTGGTGAAACACGCACACGCGCACTCGCTCGTTTCTTCGTTCCCTCCCTCCCACGCGCTCGATTCCAATCGTACCCTTTTCTGCTCTATCCGCAGATATTTTTTTTCTTTTCTCTTTATTCTTTTTTCTCTTTCTATTTTCTTTTTTTTTCTTTTGCTCTATTTTTTGCCGCTCTGACGAAAAATGTCGGTGGTGAAAATTCTCGATTCGAATCGATCGTTAAATCGAACAAAATATCGCTTGCTCCTCGGTTGCAGTTGGTCGCAGAGAGGCGGGAGATGTGAGAATATCTTTTTCTTTTCTTTTATCTGGCATGCGCAATCACTACTCCAAATATGAAATAACTAAAGGCTCGTGTCCACCTGCCCCCTGCCGCCGAGAGAAAGACCTTTCGTTTCTTTTCGCGCGACTCGTTTTGCGACTATTTCCTTGACCGAGAAAAACGGAACTCGCCACCGACGGGGACGCAACGCAAAGAAAGAGAGACAGACAGACAAAAAACAGGGTAGAGATTAAAAGAAGAATGAACGAACGGAAGAAAGAAACGAAACATTCCGTCGTTTCCCTCGTCGCGGCACGAGGCATCGAGAGGGAAGACCTATGATAAAGTGTCTACCGAAAAGAAAGCTATAGGAAGGAGAAACCATAACAAGTAACGAGAGAGGATCGGTGTATCGTGTGGTACGGGACGCGTGAAAACCGACAGGATCTCGTTGTAAAACTACGTGTGTATTCAAAGAGAATGGACCCGGTTGTGAGAGGAAGGACAGACGGGGAGGCGAGAGAGGAGAGATCGTGAAACCTGGTCTGTCCGCGTTGTTCGTACGGAAAAAATTCACGAATAAATTGATAAGGATATGCGAGCGAGGAAACGTATTCGTGGAAAAATTGTTCTGTTTTTGCAACTCCAAAAAGTCACCCGCAAAAAACGTTAGCTCGATGAAAAAAATAATCAGTATTTTTTTATATTTCGCGGTGGTGGTGGTGGTGGTGGTGGTTGTAACGGTGATGGTGGCGGGAGATTATCTCAGAGAGAGACAGAGAGAGAATGTGAGAGAGAGAAGGAGGAATCCCGAGCCCGGTCAAAAATATTTCCGTCCTTCTTTTGTTCCCTTTTGTTTTACCAGCAGCATCCATCCGCGCATTCATCCATGCAAAAAATCACAAAATTCTTCGCAAAATACGCACGTGGATACGACCGTGAACCGAAGCGCGTCGTTTTCGAATCGGTCGGGCTCGAAAGTATACAGCACGCGAACTAATCGGATTTCCCGTTCGGTTTCTCGACTGTTGATTTTATCCGTGGTGCTAACGGATCGGAGCAAAGGAGATCAAAAAGGGGAGAAGCATGCGTTCGTTAGGGTCACGGGGTTTCTCAGAGGGAGGAGGAACAAAACAAAGAAACGAAAAGGTACGTTGATCCTTTTTCGATACTCTATTATCACAGGTACGTTAAACGATACGAATGAAACCGCAAATTTTCTGACAGATTAAGATACGAACGTAAAAAGACATACACATACAGAGCGTGATAACTTTTTCTGGTTACCTAGGAGAAGACGTAAAAATATCAATACACGACATAAAAATGTAATATACGTACGCAATAATACATAATATATATATATATATATAAATATATATAGAGAGATAGAGATAGAGATGTAAAGAACGTATCGTACATATCGAATAAAATAGTTTAATATCAAAGATACGATGGTAAACTTACAGAGAGGCAGAAGATGGAAAAATAGGTCGGTGACTCGCATGCAGAGAGCAAAGGGTGCACGTATAGATAATATAGTAGAGAAGGACTGGTGTGGTGGTATCATTCCAACGAGCTTAGCTAGTGTAAAGAATTAACGAAATCCCGTACTCAGGATGTCTATCGGTACTCGTATCGACCGGAGAGAAGGAGACTCTTTTGATCGAGGGTTTCGCTCACACCGAATCGACGTCACGGAAGAAACGTTTGCGCGCAAAAAAAAAAAGAAGAACACCTCGCCCGAAACGTTTCCTTTGGGACGTCGTTCTCGACGGAGAGCGAAACTCCGTCGTCGATTCTCCGCATCGAACACGAACACGCTTGTTTGCTTATGACCACGGACTCGTCGTGGCTCTCGTACAAACGTAGCAAGGTAACGAAGAAGATTGCATGGATATTGGTATTCAAATGTTTCCAAGTAAAATCGGTTTCGCGAAGTATCCCTTGGTTCGCGGCACGGGTACTACGTCTCGCCGTTCCGCGCCGCGCGAGACGTGCGATAAAACGCGCGCGCACGGAGGAATACGTCGCTCGATCGACGCGTTCGCTCGCGAGATATGCTCGCGCTTCGATTCCTCCGGCATCGATCTCTCTTTGCTATCGCGATTTCTCTTCTGCTCCCACGCGACCGTTGACGCATCGACGTTTACTCTCGCATCCCTGTACTCTTTTACCCACTCGCTCACGCATTCACGCATGCATCGACTCGCGACGATCGCGAAACGGATTCTTCCCGACGCGCGGATCATCTCGAACGATGCCGTTCAAACGAACGACGACGAGGCGTCGGGATCGATTCGCGATCATTTCGAGAAGACGCGAGGTTCAAAGACTGCACGACAATCGATAGTGGGGGTGCGGGTGCTTTTGCTTCAGAAGGGTGCTCTCAGTGCTGGTGCTCGGCACGATATATCGCGTCGACTATGGCGATTGATATTTTAGACGGGTGAATGTACAAATTACGGTGCGTTGCGAAATATTACGGTGCTCTTAAATGCGAACGAATGAACGAACGAACGACTCGTTGAAACGGGTGCGCGTTCAGTCGGGTTAGGCGCGCACACGCGCGAGACGAAGCGGATCGCGAAGCGTATCGCGAGCGCGGTTACGTAAAAGTCTCCTTTTACGTTGTCGTCGCTCGGTTATCTTACTTCTCGTTGTCGGCCTCGCGCTCTCGATCGATCTTCGCCACCGTCTCGTGAGCGCGTGACGCGCGCCCCCGACACGACATGCGTGCGTGATGGGTGCGAGATCAAAACACGGTGACCGTATGAAAAATCTTACTTTTGAACCGGTGCCCGTGCACACATTTACAACGATGCGAACACTAGGTATCGATGATAGGTTCGAAGTCTAATTATAGTACATGATATAGTGGTGGCGGTACTCCAGCGGCGACAATGACAATAACGAACGTGGTGGACGTATAATACGTATATACGGCGGTGAACTTTTGTGCTTGACAATGTGCGAGCTTACACGGCAGGGTGCTTTCAGCAGTGCTTTTTATCGTTCCGCTTCGCTTTGCCGAGTCTGCTCTTAGGGGGTGGACGGACGGCTCTGGCTGGATCGGTCGGTTCGTAAACGGGACAATGCGTGGGAGGAACTAGGAGTTGGGGGCTTCGGTGAAACGAAAGAGGATCCTGGCCGTTCCGTGGATACCGAGTGCAAAAGGTTCGAGGGAACGTCGTTAGAGACGCGTTCGTACGACTTTTCCTGCGACAACGACGCTTCCACAATACTTCTCGCAACAAATGATTCCGATTTCGCGTCCAACCAAGGTCTTTGATTATTTTCCAAGACAAAAGAGACGTCGTAGTCGTCGTCTACGATTCAGTTACGTGTTTGTTCTCGTTTTTCTTTCTTCTCCTTTCGATTCGATTCGACGATTTTCTGTCGTACGACGTGTCCTAGATCGACGAGAGAGAGAGAGAGAGAGAGAGAGACAGATACCGATCGTAGAAGCGTACCTTCGAGATCGCGTCTTTTCTCTCCCTCGCGGGCAAAAGGGTTGATCGAGGTTGATAATTGGGGACGGTCGAGAGGGCCAAAAAACGTATTTACCATGCTGGGAAGGGTGAGGGTACCGAGGCGTGCGGTACCCAATCGGGAAACGGACGGGACAGATTCGAAACCAAAAGCAAAATCTCTTCATGCATCGGCATGCCATTCATAGGATAGTTGATTGCGATCGTGGGTAATGGTCGCGCAGACTCGACGTAGCTCGACGGTATCTTTTTCAGGGTTGCGGATAGAACGTTTCGACGTGGATGCGAAGGATGGATCGTTCGTGAGGTTGTCGGGATTGTATTCGGGTCGGAATAACTCGTGGGACGGAATTTCTGGTGAAATCGAGGAATCGTTAAACAAACGAAGGCATGCTCTAAACATGTGCAAACAATAGGTAGAACTAAATCTTAACTAAAGACAGAAGAGCCTTATATATCAGAGATATAGAAATATATATATATGTATATACACATATATATTGCATCTGAAATATATATGTATATAGCGAAAATGGTGCATTATATAAATATACATATATATATGTATAGAGAGAGATAGATAGATAGAGATAGAGATAGAGAGAGAGAGAGAGAGAGATTTTGTATGGTGTGTATTCGTGTACGTGTGTGTGATACATACGCTTGTTTCTTTTTTTTTTTTTTTTTTTATATATATACGTAAGCGTTTCATCGGCAAGCTGCCGTTCTCGTTCACGGACGTTATTTTTATCGAACGGATAAACTCGCTCGACGATCGACCCCGTGTGCGTAATTGTTCGTTAACGTTTCCCAATTTTCCGAAACGATGAAAATAATGTCGTGAACGCGTTCAAGACGGTCAGCTTGGCCTCTCTATTTTTCGTAACACGTGGCAATAATGAGTCAACGAACTAAAGAGAGAAACGAAACATCTTTACTGACGTGACCACGGTAATCATCAGAAAGAACATTGAGTGTAATGAGTACATATCATTAGACAGCCGATGTATTACGTTAGTGCGAGTAGATCTTAAAAACTAGCTGTTCAAAACCTGGATCATCCTCCTGCAAATGCTTTAAGGAAAGACAAAAACACGTGAATGAGTATAATTAAGTATTAGTTAACGTGTTATAATGAGTAGCCAAGTTTTTTCAAAAGTGGGGCTGGGAATAAAAAAACCAACGGCAACGAACAAAGGGTGAGTTGCGATTAGGCCCTGTAAAAACGGTAAGAAAATACGTTTCTCGTTTTATTGTATTTTTTTTTGCATTAATTCTACTTTATCGTCACGTGTAGCTGAGTTCAAAAATCGGTTATCAGCTTCTGAAAAATCCGTGGCTGCGTGCACCATCTGGAAAAAATGTTTGGGCCGCTCCGACGAAAGGGCTAGATCGGGGGAGAATTTTTCAGGGCCTTGAAGGGGTTCGGGGTTGGGGGGCGGGGGTGTGCCGAGTTACATCGTAGTAACTCGCGGAGAATCGTTGTCGCAAAAATTCCAAAAATATAAAATCTCGCCAGCCAAAAAAAGTACGGCCAACATTATTTTGCATTTCGTCGCGTAGCTGCCGCGTCCCGTCCGAAAAAATGGGATGATCGGGGGGTGTGCCAGAAAAGCGTTTCAAAGGAGAACGGTGGACCAGCTTGAAAAAAAACAAAAAACAGGAAAAACACGAAAAAGGTTGAGCGCGTTCAAAACTTATGTTCGCGCAAGAAAAATTTCAGATCGGCCATCGAAAATTGGCAATAATCAAAAAAATGTAAAAAATGTAAAAAAACGATCCCGCTCGAATCTCGTTGGTCGTGGACAACGATGACACTCGATAGTTCGTTTCTCGAAAGCGTCGTTGAGAAACGCGAAAGTGGTTCGGGAAAAGCTTTTTGCGCACGTTCTGTACAATATTTATACAATGTAATATAATACAATCGTAATGGATTCGAATGGAAATACGATAATGATGCAACGATAATGTAACGTAACGAGAACTGAGAAAGAAGATAAAAAGAACGGAAACAACGAAAGGAAAAGACTGTCGATGAAAAGGTAACGAAAATAACGGGGGCTTGGATGGAGAAGAGCGAAACGGAATATCGTCTAGAAAGATGGATGCCGAGTGTAAGTGTCACGGATGGAAAGAGACAGGTTCGTAGAGAGACGTTAGCGGAATCTGAAATCGAAAATACATTTAATGCACGTACGTGTGTAGATGATCGAAGAACAGACCGAACGTCACCGGCTCGAGACAACGAAGGGCGTGTCATCGCAACCCGCACTGGAATCGCGCGAACATCTTTGGACTGATTTTTGGCGGGCTTTTATATTTTTGGCTCTTGCGTGACCAACTCTGTCGCGATACATCGTCTTCGCAAGAGTATGTTTTGGACGCGAAGCGTGGCGCTCGAACATCCGAGCGAATCTTCCTCTCGACTCGATTTTGACTCGATTTTGCTTTAGACGCGACGCATGGAAAAGAAGAAGAAGAAGAAGGAAGGAAGAAGGGCCGAGATAGGGTCAGTCTCGCGCGAGAGTTCGCGCGCCACTCTTCGACAAATCGAAGTAAACGTAAGAGTACGGTTAAGCGAACGTTAGTGATACATACCGTCTTCGTGAGTTCTGACCGAGATAGGATAACTCGGAGGTCCATCACCTACGCTGGTCCCGGCCGATACCCAGATTCGATACTCGGTCCATTTTTTCAGTTCGTCCAATACGAAACGCGTGTCATTCAGTTTGATAATCTTCGCCTCCGAGTCGGAGCGTCCGCTCTCGACGACTTGCAGCTTGTAGTACGCGATCCTTCCGTTCGATCGATCGGCAGGCGGAGGTTCCCACGTTACCAATATGGAGGTCGGGCTGATCGCTTGTCCGCTTACATTGCGAGGCGGAGCCCCGGGTACTGTATAACACTCAGTTATAGGAGGGGGAAAAAGAAAAACGAAAACGTGGTTTTGGGAAATCTCGTCGGTCGTCGAACGATCGCGATAAAAACTTCGATTTCGTCGAAGCGCGCCGCGTGCCGTATCGTTAGCGGTCGAAATCGTCGACGATCTTCCGTCCGCTTCGTGTTCGACGGACTCGACGGATTTCGAAATCGGACCGCGTTCGATGCCGACCGACGAGAGGATCGAACTAAAAAAATTATCGGTGGTCGTTCGTTTGGATGTGGGGTTCAAATAGGCGAAAATTACTCAAGGAAAAACTGACAAGTCGATCCTTGAACAGTCGAAAAAGTACGTGATTAGAAACATTTTTGTACGCACGACCGGTTAACTCGCGCGCGTCTAGCGGCGAGTTAACGTCGTAGCTCTCAAGGAAATCAGAGACAACGAAAAAACTGAAGAACGGACGTAAACCATACGTTATCGAGAATGAAAAGAGGTGCCCAAAATGCACACATATATCGATGCAGTGCTTAGTGCAATTTATATGTATGATATGTACGTATATATATATATATGTATGTATATAGATATATATAAAGTGGCATCCAAAAACGGCTTTCTTATTTGCAACGCATGCAATCATTCTCACTCTCCCACACTTCACGGTTCAACGATACTCTCTATCTTCCGTCTTTCCTCCCCGTCCGCCCGCCCGTCCGCCCACCCTATTCTCGCATAGCTCGATTCAGTGAATCCACGATGCGAATATCTTGACCCTCTTTGAAATAGGTAAATGTTCGGTACGCGTGTCGCGTATCAGGATAGCTTACGCTACTTGCGGGAGCGTCTAGCGCTACACAACGTCTCCTACCTGCTGTGCCAGGACGATTCGCGGCCGTCGCGACGATTCCGCGGAATACGACGGACCCGTTCCTTCCAACGGAATCGGCTGCTATCGGCGTCGTACGATCGCGAATCGACCTTTCCACGGCACTGTCCTCGCTGCGTCAACTCACGCTCTCTTCTTTTCGACTTTTTCGTCTGGTTCTTTGGTCTTTTGCTTACCGTACTGTTTCGTGCGAACCGGATACGGTATGGTCGTTGCTCCTTCGCCCCGTTGACTCCTCGCGGCCAGCCACACGTAGTAGAGGGTGTTCGGGTAGAGGTTGGTCAGCGTGTAGTTCTCCGTGACGGGTATCTTTCGATGATGCTTCTCCTGAAATCGATCGACAAGGTCAAAAGCCTCGTCGACTCGGCGACGACAGAGTCGAAATACGCATCGTGTCTCACCTGTGCGTACGTATCGTTCCAGTATAGCTCATAGCTGAGGATATTCTCCGCGCTATGAGCGGGTTTACTCCACTGGAGCGTAACTTTGGTCTCACCGATATCAACGGCGGTCAACATTTCCGGTTGACTCGGTACCCCTTGTTGCGTCTTTATCTGCACCGGCAAGCTCAACGGACCAGGACCGACGCTCGTCAACGCCTGCACTCGAATCGTGTAAATCGTGTGCGGCGTCAGGTCCGATATAGTCGTCAGTTGACTATTGTCCACCATCTGGTACTGCCAAGACGCCATTTGTTGATTAGGGTCGGTCGTGTAGTACACTTTGTAGCCCTGTAACGCGACGGTAACGGACGCCGTTATATCGCGATTCGTCCGAACGAAACGAAAGGAAACGAAGCGAACGGAATTACGCGATTCGAGAAATTCGCCTTCTACTGACCGTCACTTGTCCGTTGGGAGTTTCCGGCTCGTCCCACTGTATAACCATCGTGCTGGAACTCAGTGGTCGGGCTTGGACCTTCCGTGGTGCAGTACCAGGTTCTACAACGGAGAAATTACTTTGGATATTCTTCGAAACGCGCTGCTGCACGGACGAACCGTTCTAGTTAGTCACTGGACAGAATAGTACGAGCGAACCCCGGGAAAACACCGCAACAACCAAACACGCGAGCTCCAGGTCGAGAAATAAAAAAAATAAAAGGAAACCGGAAGGTACGAATAATCGTATCGTTCTCTACCGTGGATGGTCCGTGGAATTGTGACTACGGTGTAACGGGCTAAAAAGACAAACACAAAGAAACGGAAAATGAAAGGTGTATCGGGTCGTGATCGATTAGCTACAAATTGTACTTGTCGCGAACGCGTCGATGCAGTGCGCGTGCGACAAACGATGAATGCGTGCGTGCGCTGCGTGACCACTCAACGCCGAAAGAATTAACAGACCGAGGAACAACGGAAATAAAGGAAAGAACGATAAGTAAAGAAACCAAAGACAGGAAAAGGAGAAGAAAACAACAGCACCAAGGTAACAAAACGAGAAAACGATCGAACAAACAACCAAACAGGGTACGAAAAAAAAGGAAGAGAAAGTACGAAAGACGAGTAACGCTGCTACGGCACTCTTTTGTAGTATAATGATTGAACTTACTGGCACCTCCATTTGTCGATTCCGCTATTAGAAAAAAAAAAAGGATGAACGATTATTTTCAATGATTATTATCGATTAAGCGATATAATGAACGTACAATGCACGGTGAAAATACGAGTGGCGCCGAGCGGTTTACGGCTACTTCGTATTTTCACGAGGTGCGAAGAGTGCGCTACTTTATCGAGGAAAGGTGCAATTTCGCGTGCTGTCTCTCCGCGTACCGATTTTCCTCTCGTCGACAGAGAGAGACGGAGAGACGTGTAGAGGGTCGACGGAAGAGAAAGGGGGCCGGATAGAGAAGGAACGGAAGAGGGTCAGGAGAAGGCACGGGTGGTAAAAATGCAGAGCGAAACGAGACGTCGAAGCGCGACGCGACGAACACGGTCCGACAAAAACGTCAACGCATGGTGCGACACACAGAAAGGGGGATTGGTGATGGGTGAAAAAAATGTCTTGTCACTTACATGAATCAAATCGTGCGTCCACGGCGGACAGCATGGAAAAAAAGTACAATTTCCCTCAAAAACCGTGTCAAAATTTGTTTCTCCTTCGTGGATGGTAAAAAAGATTATCTACGTGCAAAAAATTGGTAATCGCGCTCGCCAGACTAATGTAATCAGATATCTGTTGGTGTTCCATGCGCGTGAAAATTTCGGCAAAACGCATGATCGACATCGTTGATGAAAGACGCGCCGTCGTAAAAAAGACGTGACGGACGTCCGACTCGAATCGAATCGAATCGGAACGGATGATCGTGGCGATGAATTTCGCGCGCGTCTCGACGAGACAACCGAGCTCTCGAGATTGCCGGTCGTTGTTACGGTTACGTCGACGAGACGCGCGGGAATTTTAGCGAGGCATAAACGTTTGTACGGACAAGAAGATGACGGCTAGGAAAATGAATACTGACTCGTCTCGCCAGTGGTGACGGTCACCGGGGTACTCGGGGGACCACGCCCAATGGCGTTCACGGCTATCACGTAGAACTCGTACTCCGTGTACGGGCTGAGACTCCGGACGTGGTAGTACATCGTGGTGATGCCCGATATTTCGGCGTACGCTTGTTCCACGTGTTTCGGTTTGTGTTGAATCACGTAATACTGCAGCTCGTCGGCACCCTTGTAAGACCACGTGAGCTTCACCGAAGTGGCGGTGATATCGGACACCTGAACGTTTTCCGGAGCACTCGGCAGAGCTGAAATTTATCGTTTCTTCGTCTTAGCCAGAATACGCGCGAAAAAATCGTTCTCAGATCGCGAGAATAATCGAAACGAAAGACGAGAGACGTCGAATGCGATCCGTACACGAAAGCGCTGTGTTCCGGTTTACACGTGGAAACTAAGTATGTCGTTACATGGAAACAGTCGTGTTTCGCGTACCATCGCGTCCTCGGAACACGAGCTGACGAGGTGATCGATCGTTTCGCGTTACGCGGTACGCGATAACCTGCTAATGCGATCTCGTATCTCCTATCTCGATACGAACATTGAACTTTCACCACCGACGTGAACTCTATCACTCCTAGGTTGCTGGCGGCCGTGCACGTGTAGTTGGCCGATTCCTGAATGTCGTTCAGCACCAGCACGTTTTTACCGACGGGCAGTTTGTCGTCCGGCGTCAAGTCGGTGGCCGGATCTTTTCTCCACTTGACGAACGGCATCGGTGAACCCACGGCCACGCAGTTCAAGCTCAAAGATGCTCCCAGCGTCACTTCGTTCAACGGAGGCGGGCGTATCGAGAAGCTCGGCGGGACACGGCGAACTGTGGGAAAGGAACGTCTCGTCAGCCACGCGTCGTACTTCGAAAACGAAAATGTTTGTTCGCGATTGTAGGTCGCTCCGTGACGCTCGAATTTCGTCGGCGAAGAGAACACCGCGAGGAACGGCACTGTCTCGGCATAATATTCGCGACGCGATTCCAAGCGCGCGAATCCTTTGTGCCGTCAGCTCGGTTTAATTACGCTTTAATTACGTGGCATTACTTTTAATTAGAAAACAGGAAAACGACCGAGTTTACGGGGCCACGGTCCCGAGTCGCGCAAAGTTTTTCCAGCGGATAGGTTCAAACGGATTTTCCGGACTTCAACGTCGCGACGGTGGTCTACCGCCGATCGACTCGCGTTTACCTTTCACGTATAGCATGGCCGATTTCGAGTACTCCGTTCCCACGGAATTGTTCGCCACGCACTCGTACTTTCCTTGATCGTTCACGTCGGATCCGGTAATCTGCAACGCTCCTGCAACAAGAAAGAAACGCGTTATTTCGGGGGTGGCACAGGGCTCCGTGGCACGATACGCAACGATTTTTCCGAGGCGCTAATTGAGTCGGTAGCAAACCGAGGAAGCCTCGGAGCGGAGAAGATTCAATGGAAAGAGGAGGAGAATCCGTTTGAAAGTCTCCTTTACAAAGGAGCTCCCGTCGTCTGTTCCGCTTTCAGTTCGGTCTGGCCGGTTCGTGCACGATTTCCACGATGCATCAAGCCCCTTGCCGCGATACCACGATGATGAACTGGCTGTTACGAGGCGTGTGATTATCTTCGTAGACGTCGCTCCTTCGGTATAATTCAGCCCCTTTGGACGTCCGTTCGTTCCGCCTCCTCTCGTTACCCCGCTACGCTTTCTCGTCCCTTTCGACTCGGCTTTCTATCGTTACCGAGTTCCGTTCGCAAAGTAAACAGAACGGATCAACGGGTTTGTTTTCTATCCTTTCGGCGATGACGTTTTATCGAACGACGATGATAATTAACCGAGGTAATTAATGGCCACTCGTTCGTCTAGCGGAGACGAACAACGTCTGAAGCGACGCAAGAGAAGGAGAAGCGCGTAATTTCTTAGGGTGCTCTCTCTCTCTCTCTCTCTCCGTACCGGCGAGAGCGTACAAAACCGTTCGAATCGCCGACAACTTTTTCTTCCCGGCTCCGGCTTAAACGTTTTCCTACGAGTCCAGAGCACTCTCGTATGGATTTATAGGGTTTCGTTGCGAACGTGACTTTCGCGACGAGAGCAACGAGGACCGACGAAGAAAGAGAGTAAACGGGGTTGGCGACGTCGGCCGGCTGGGGAGGATCGGGGGCAGAAAACACTCCATCACCAGCGAGAAGCCAGGCAGTTTGATATCGCGAACGATCGGAATACATAATCGAGCCTCATCTACAATTTCCAGTAAGCTGACCAGGAAGGAACGCGTGCTCGTATTGTTATCCCATCCAGTCACGTGCAGGTTGTTAGCGCCGTCGCGAAAAACTTTGATCGCCGGCAAGGAGGGTAGCCCGGAAATCGTTGCTCATCCTATGCTTCTCGCTTCGGAACGACGCGCTATTCACCCACGAGCGATTTCTTGGATCGTTCGCCACGCGCGATTCGTAAATTCGAACCGGCTTCGCGGCACGCCAGCGACCTGACGCGACGAGGGAAAAGAAACGCTCGTATGCACGAATAAGCGGGCCACCATCCGTTTGCCCGGTGACGCCGAGCTCGATGACGTTCGAGTGGCGTACGCGATCTATCCGGGTTTACGTCGCGATAACGTCGCCGCGCACGAAAGGGCTTTCATCGTGTAAAGAACGGGGAAATTGAATAAAGATGAGAATCTATCGCGTATTCGTTCCGCGAATATTTCGTTGTAGGTACCGTTCCACGGGATTTGCCCGCTCTCCTTTGAATTTTGCTGCGTCGCAAACGCTTCGGCGAAAGCTTTCCCACGACCCAGCCTCCCTCTAACCAACGATTACGCGTTCGTTGGATCTGCTTCGATACCTTCGAGCCGACACGCTATCGAGCTGTACACGGGGGTCGTGGGTAAACTTTTCCTCGAAAAATCACGCTCGACGAATATTTGCGGACGAATTTCCGGTTTGTACGAACATTTGTCGTGTTTCGACGAACAAAAACAGTTTCGAAACGAGACAATGGCTTCCATTTCCAACGTTGCTGGACGAGCAAGAAACGGTTATCCGCGAATCTGTTTCGCAGAGCGTTTCGACGCGAACACGAAAACGCGAATATCTTGCGCTCCCTCGATTCGCTAGGCATCGAGTAGCGACGCGAGGTGGGAGCAACGCGTCGGAAACGTCGGAACTATTTACCTCTGTTTACCCTCCAATATTGAAATATCTATTCTTGTATTTAATATCGGCGGGGAGAAACGTTCGCAAACACGGTACGCGCAGGGGCTGTTACTTTATTCGTAGCCGCCATGCCGCGACGAGTCGCGTCGGTCGTTTCCCCCAAGGCTCCGTACGGATCTTCCTTCTTCGGCTTCTCCTGCAGCGAACGTATCAAAACGGATAGCGGCCGACGGCTTCGAAAGACGATCGAGCATCGTTCGCTCGATTCGATTCGAATGTAAACCGAAAATATGTTTATCCAGAGATTCGTCGTCCCTCCTTTTCAGCCACCGAGAAGAAAGGCAGAAGAGTTTCGACACGATATTTGCCAACCTTTTAATTGCTCTCATAATTATACTTTGCCGCGGGAGCGCGTATCGACCACGTAAAAAGGTTAATTATAATTATCGGAAAATATTTGCAAGAGAGCGCGCCGCGGGTTGATCGAGGCGGAACGGAAAACGGAAGGGGCGAGCGAGGTAATGGTCTGGGTTACGATGCTTTTCCAACGTTTAGCGCGCTCCATTCGGTCAGAATACAAACATAAAGGGAATACGTTTACGAACGAACGATCGCCGCGTCGATCGATCTCGCGACACGTTTCGATAGCACGGATTCGATCTACCCGGCGCTGCGATTTCTCGAAACTTTCTTCGACGTCCCGGGCAAAGGTTTCTCTGGTTCGGTTCGTTTAGGGTTCGCTGCAGCGACGCGTTAACGTAGAAACTTCGATTCTCAAAGGGAACGGAGAATAGACGAAAAGATTATGCGGGCACGAAAAGCGTTTTTCGTCGATTCCGTTCCGAGAGACTTTTTATTTTCTCGATGCGCGATAACGAGCACGTCGTTTCCCGCGCGAGTCAGAATTAAAGCGTCTGGACGGAATCCACGCGAACCTCGAGACGGGGATCTGGAATTTATCGGCGGATCGAACGGGTACGCGTCCCCTCTTTCTTCCACGCAATTTCCACTCTTTCTTGGCGCTCGTGTCTGGTCGGGAGAGCACGAGGGAAGGTGAGTACATAACCGGGTATAAGGTAAGTTACTCGATCCCCGTCCGTATAACCGGTGCGGTGCGACGGCGTCGTAAGTCAACTATCACGGGGAAAGGGTGGTCTAATGGCCCTGGTGGCGGCCCGGCCGAGGCGGAGCTGCCGGGTTTGTTGGTCTCGAAAAGGTCCGTCGACCGAGAAACGCGTTGGAAAAGGAGACGTTGGTTGGTCGCCGCCGGAACCGACTACAGTTTAGAATCTAGCGAGAGGACGGTCGAGAATTTCATCGCGGTCGTTCCAACATTTTTTGTTCCGGCCCGCGTACACCCGTCGCGTTCGTTTCGACGAATCGGACGACGAGAGAAATCGTAAGTAACGCGACGACGATCTCTCGGCTACTTCTACCCGCGATCGTTACGGACAATTACACGAGTTGCGAAACGATCGGAATATTATGCCGCAATTAAGGGAAACGGGCAAAACGCAAGGAAGAAACGACGGCAAGAGGCCGGTCGAAAGTACGAAGGCGAGAATCCCAAGGCAGGTGTTACGAGCATCGAGCGTGGCACAAGCTCGGGGCTTGTTTCAAAGTTCCAACCTTGCTCATCAAGCCTCGCAGCTTTAATGCTGGAAATTTTACGAGCGTTGACGAAGCGTTAACTGCCCTACCTCGCTTTTACTTCGCCTTGCCTGCTGCCCCCTCGCGCTTTTACGGCCGTGCGCTGGAAAATATAATTTAACGATTCTCGATGCGTTAAGCTTTGGCCAGGTTCTCCTTCCACTCGACGTTTTTACCCTCGTCGCACGCGCCTTCGCCTCGAAACGGCGACGTAACTTCCATGTTCGATACGTGTTTTGGTCGGGCCGCGATCTTTCCGCGAACATCGACAAAGCTTAAATGAAACGTTAAATTGGTTTATCTCGGGTGGCAGAGAATGCGCGCGAGTTTAATTCTCTTCAATTATCGTAAAGTGCTCGCCGTTCACCAAAGCGGTCGTTATTTTAATACGCGAGCGACGCTGCTACCTGTCCGGGCTAACTTTAATTAATTTGTCTCGTTTGCGCGATAAACGGAAATGGAGATCCGCGACCGTATTGTCCGAGCGTAACGCGTTCTACGCTGTCCGCTTTCGCCGCAAAGAATTTCGGAATTACATTCTGTTCGCGTGTCCCTGTCTTTCCCTCTCTTTCCCGCTGGAAAAGCCAACCCCGGCTCTCGACGCGTTCGCGAACCGCGTTTGTTCGTCCGTACAGAGCGTCGAGAGTCCGTAACACGAGCAATCTTCGAACGTTTCCTCTGGCGAACCTCTTCTTCGATTCTGAATGAGCTTTCGCGTAATTTAACAAGAGCGCCGGCCCTGTCGCAACGCTCGCGAGTTTTCAACGGTGCTCCACAACGGCCAACTGTGCTTTGATATCGCTCGCGTAAACTGGCGAGCGTAGCTACTCTCGTAAATGAATTCAAACAGTGGCTCCGACCGACAGACATCTAACGGCGCACGAGGAAGGTTGCGTGCGCGCCGTTAAAATTTCAACGTTAACCCAATAGACGCGGACAAGGGCGCGGAAGCGAGCGACGAATTTCATTTGGGCCCCGGGAGCAGGTTCCTTTAGAATTTTTTCGAAAAAGCTTCTACGAACAGGATTATCGTACGACGAACGCGCGTGACCGTTTTTCCGGAGTCTTTCCGCGATCTCTTGGCTCCATCCATCCATCCGAGCATTTTCTCTCGGCGAAATTCACGCGGTAACGGTATCGCCCTTTTCCTGCGCTTTTCGCGATGCATTAAGCCACGTACGCCCGTAACGCTCCATAACGCGATATCGACGGTGTCCCGCTGGAACTGGCTGAGCGACGACACGCGAACAGCGTTGCGGGAACGAGCGTACGAGTGACTGATGCGACCGGGAGGCGGAATTCCGTTTCGAGCTTGTCATTCCTCCCTTCGACCTCTGTATTTTCGCTGTCGCGTCGTGTCGCGAATCGCGTTTCTACGTTCGCGCGTCTTACAAAGTCGGCGCCGAGTCCGGCATTCGATCGGAGCGCCGGGAAATTCCTCGATAAGCACGCGAGCTTACGCGGCGATCGCTCGCTCGTCCTATACGATGTTCGAAACAAACTGGCTGGTACGAGGCGAAGATCGCGCGCGGAATCGAAACGAGAGGAACGCGTGCTGCAGAACGACGCTAGCGTGTACGCGGCAGCCTTTCCTCCATCTAACGTATACTTTTCACGTCGCGGCAAACTGCGCCGCTCGTCGTAAAGATAGTCGGTCGAGTGCACGCCGGTATTACGTGACGTGTCGCTCGATAATGATACCGCTATTGCGATAAAAACAAAGCGAACGGGTTACGCTCGTGGGTGTAGGTGTACACGGGTTAATACGTAGCATAGGGTCGCGAAGCTAGGCGGTACGGAAAAATAATGATAATAGGTTACGTCGTGCGTTAGCTCGACATCCTCGCTATATAGAAATTGCTCGTTGACTCGTCCGCTCGTTCGCGCCAGTTATCGCGAATTATATTCGTGAATCGTGGTTTCTCGTTAACGTCCCACCTCGTTGTCGACGCTTTCGTTTCGAAGGTGCGCGATTACGTTTATCTCCGCTTACGTTGATCTCCGCGCGTTCGATCCTCGATCCAGCCCGCACTCTCCCGTACCGGTAAATGGTCCGTTCGTTCGATTTCGCCGCCAAGTCTGGGACTTTTGACAGTTTGATCGAAAACGTCGACGATACGGACTTTGCAGAGGCGGGCGCGGTTCGCGAGCGGCACATCGCAGGTGCGCTCTCGGCAAACTAGATGGATGCGCTGGATGCTCCCATATCGCGTGACCACTCGATCAACGCTACCGCCAGTTGACAGTGACTTACGCACTCTGGCACTCGACGAGATATGACACGCGCCACCGAGTTTCGCGCTGCTCGTGCACACCATCGCGCGCGTTTCCAAACGTCTTCGATCCATCCAACGCAACGTCCGCATTTCTCTTCCGCTCGATCTCCACGAGAGGGCTGGAATCTTCGACGAATAAAATTCCACTTTGGGCTACTTACCGGTGTCCAGAACGGTGTATCGAGGATTGGTCGTGTCGATGGGCAGCATGTCCCTGACCCAGGATATGATGGGAGGCGGCGAGCCAACGGCCGTGCAGAGCAGCACCGCGTTGTGACCCATTTCGACCACCTTCGTCGTCGGTGCTTGAGATATCAGCGGGAAACCGCTCGGTAATTTCTCGGCTGAAACAATTCGAAAACGATCGGTTATCGGTTACGTTCTACGTGAAACGTTCGCCAAGATCAAAGCGTCGACGCAACGCTGTAAGATCCCGGTGTTTCGCGGTCAGTCCCATGGGACCGAAAGTTAGGAAAAGCCATTGTACGCGCGCGAATATTCCACTCCCGTTTCCATCTCGAGAAGGGCTCGTCTAGGAAAAGACGACGATACCGCGACCGCCGCTGGATGCGAGACCGGATACTCGGAGTGTTCGAGTGTCCGTGGCTGGAATCGGAATTCGATACAGCGGAAAAAGTTCGTAAAGCGGTTTTCGGAACGGGAGAAAGAGATTTCTGAGACGAACGGAGAGGCAGGAACAAAACGGTCGATGCCTTGGAAATTACTATTCCCGGACGTGTTCGGATTCGTTTAACCCGTTTCGCCGGAAATTCCCTTTCTCCGGAACCATTATCGCGCTTTTTCGGCAGCTTGTTTTCCGAGGAAATCGAGAATATCGGGTCGCGCGAGCGAGGCGACATCGTTGGTCGATGACGAGATTAATTCGACTCGTTTCGCGGCGCACGCGAAGCAAAGCAAGCAACCCACATTGGCCCTGTGCTTCGCGTAATTACGACGATACCGCGTTAATCCTGAGGGTGAGCTGCTAGTTAAATTTAAGTTCGAGGATGTTGCACTCCAAGTTTCGAACAACTACGCGTAGTCCTGGTTCCATTTCAATGGGGCTTACACGCTTCGAACTAACTACGCGATCATTTTTTTTCCTTCTATTTTTAGTTTAATTAAAAATCTACCGATAATCGGGTCACACGAAATTAATTAAAAATCCGTTCTACCCTTCGTCTGAATCGGACGCAGTCATCGTTAAGTTGAATGATCTTCGACGTCGACGATAATTAAAAAGCATATTCCTCTCCTCGATCTATCGTCGGTCTTACGATGTTTCCGTGCATTTCGAGCTTCGACGTTCTCGACTACGAGGGTGTCGACCGCTACAATCTCCACGAATTCAAGGGCCGCGAGAACTGGGTGAAAGTTATCGAAGATCGGCGATCAAACTGCGATCACCGTCGGCTCGTAAATCGTTCTTTCGTAATTCTCGCCGATTAAGAGAGCGCTCGTACCGCGTAAATCGAAGAAACCTGTTGGGTCGCGCGGTATCGAGCGAAGGAACGTCTTCGAGAGGTCGACGTCCGCTCGAGCGGATAGACGGTTCGATTTTCCCCTCCGTTAACGAGCCGGATTAACGCGACAATCGCGTTGGTAGTTTGCTCGGCCAAGGTGTTCCGATCGTGGACGCGTACAAGCCGGAAACCCCGTTGAATTCTGTCAGACTCAGCCGACGTCGCGACGTTAGGCGACGCGAGGCGACGCGAGGCGACGCGACGATCGCCGTGTCATCGCGGACCGAAGAGATTGCTCCTTCTCGTTCTTCCTCGGTACTTTCAGCGGATCTTCCTTCGTCCATTGTTTTCTTCTCCGGCGTCGGTTCTTTTGTCCTCGTTATCGTTCGAGTTATCCGGCAGGGCGGCACCAATTATATCGGCGACCGTGAGCGTTCACGGCCAACGACAATAGAAATCGCCCGCAGTCTTTCCCGCCCCTCGAATCGTCCTTGGACCGGTTCGCTTACCCCATTCTCTTTTACCCTCGCTTTCGCTCCTGTTCCCGCTGAATGACGGAATCCACGCGGCAACCAGAATCTCTTTTCGATAACGCCATTGTCCCTGTCGATTCGTTCAACTACCTCCTCTCGCTTCGTCGCAATTTCCTGTCCCCGACCTGTACTACTTTGGACTTTGCCGGAATAAAAAGTCTCGTTTGTTTGCTTTGCCACGATCCATCAAAGACAACAGAGATCATCACGATGAACAACGAACGAACGAGCCGGCAAACGAACGAACGAACGAGAGAGCGAGAGAGCGAGAGAGCGAACGAACGAACGCGTTATCGTTTCAAAGTCTCTCCGTGGACTTTTTAAACTTTACCTACGCCGGAGTCGAAGGCAACACTCTTTGTTTCCGTTTCTTCTCTCGCTCCGCTCGTCTAATACATTTTCCTGTCAGCTTTTTGCTCCTTTGGAACTCGGTGTTTTAAAATTGCAGCCTTCGCAAATTGTACGGGATGCGAGAAGACGGTCTCGCGACGATCTCTATCCCTTCTACGAAAAGACGATTTGTAGCGACCAGGCGGAAGAAGAGAACAATGGATTTCCTCGAAAGAATAAACTACCGAAAGCTCGAAGGTAGAAGAGTAGTAGCTGAAACGTTTGTTCAGCTCGGCGTTATTTTGCTCGACGACGCGCTACGAACGGACAGCCGCGAATAAATCGTAATCTTAGCGAGACGGTGTCGCGCTATTAAGCAACAGGTGATCGTTGCTTTAGCGGCTAGATGAAAGACGTCTTTCGACGTTTCGAATTCCCGCCGGAACGGATAGAATAACGGGGCTAAAAAAACTCTCCTGTCGTCTCGAGCGAACGTAAAACGTTCCCGTGGCCTCGTCGATCTTCCGAATCCGAGGATTCCCGAAATCGGACGCGAATCCAGGCTAGATTCGCTGAAATATCGTCGCGTCTAGATAGAATCGCGCGTCTCGAAACGAGGAACGAACACGGACCCACACGGCTCGCACGAGTTACGGAAGGTTACGATAAGCAGACGTTCCCACGAGAATTTCAGAATCATCGAATCGAATGAGATCGCGCGAACGTCGATCGGCGAGGAAATAACGGCCGCTTCGTTGGCCGTATTCCTGCATCTATTACGCTTTCATGAAAAACCATGACTGGCAGGATCGATTAAGAATCGCTTCACGCGGCCAAAAATCGGACGTTAAGTAAAATTTGTGGCCGATCGACGACGAAATAATTCGTTGCCGTCGGTGCCGAGCGCTCGAGAAACGGAAGCTCGATAAGAAGCGAGCCAATAAACTATACCGGTTAAAATTCCCCGTAAAAGTCCCGTGCAAACGCGGTTTCATAATTCAAGCGCATGCGGCGATGCGACGATGCGGCAGCGAGCTGGTGCTTTCGAGGCGTCCTCGAATATACCGGCTGTGCGCGTGTATCGCTCGCGTACAGGAGCATGTAAATGGGCCCCCAAGTATACGATACGTAGACGGCGCGTGCACGTACGTGTGTCTCGCGTCGTTTCGGGGGAAATCGATCTGCGGAAAATTGGCTGGGCTCGCGAAAAAAGAGCTCGTTCGAGCGAAGGACACGCCGAGAGCGCGGTAAATCGGTAGAAAACGAAAAGGGAAATACGGGCCGGCGAAATCGGAAAATTAAATTCGGAGAGAAACGAAGGAAGGCGCGACGCGACGGGTAAAAAGAGCCCGGTCCGCAAACGGCTCGCACCGCGACGCTCCCTGTGCAAAAAAGTATTTGCCTTTGCACCGCGGCGAACTTGGCCAGACGAGTCTCGGGGGATGAGTTTTTCTTAAATTCCGACGTTCAAAGGGGTGGAAACCGCTGCAAACGAAACGGAATCGAGAAATCGAGAAATTAAAGTTATAGAAGAAGGGAATAAAAATTGCTTCCGCGCGTTCGCGCTACAAATTTCTGCTCCTTCTTTGAAAGTTTGCTCTCGGTGCGGGAAAGGTCCAATTTTCGTTGCATCCACGGAAAATGATTAAACTCGCGCGATCTTTGCCTTTTCCTCTGTCTGGCTCGAACTTTGCCGGAGTTTTAATTGACGCATACATTCGAAACTGAGGGGAAAAATCGTAGGGACATTCGGTTGTTTCGTCGCGAAAGAAAAAGAGGGAACGAAAAGGAACGGGCAAAGAAGCAGACACGTTTCGATCGCGACGAGCTTGAATAACGTACGATGCTAGGCAGCAGCAGCAGCAGCAGGTGGTGTAATACCGTATATCGCACGGAGAGGGCTGGTCCCGTAATATTCGAGCTACCGTTCTTCCTCTCAGCCCCGGCAGCACTCTGTGTGCCCCTCCTTGAGAACGAATCGAGGCAACTCGTCTTAACGAAGCCCCGCATCGAGTGGCTTGGCTCGGTTTCGAGTGTCGGCTCTACAGGATTAGGCTCTAAAGACCAAACTCGTCTCTCTCTCGCTCGAAGGAAAGAAGACGCGTTACAGGGAGAGTAGGACGCCGGAAAGGGGTCATCCCTAAATTGTCTTTTGATCTGGTAATTAATTACGAGCGCGCTACGCTCGAGTCGGGGAGGAAAACCGAGCCTCTTCTCGCATTCATCGAGGCAACATGGCGAGTCGAATGGACTAAAGATAATCAAAGAAAAGAGGAAAACATCGAGATATCTTGACGAAAGAGGAAACAAGAAGACGGAAAGAGGATGCCGATAACAACGGAAAAAGAAAGAGCACCGAAGCATTCAACCTTCGTTTCGAGCGTCGATGGCTTCTTATCAATTAATCGAGAAGCCCGTGCCTTTATGAACGGCCGATGGAAACGATTTACGGCAGAATTTATTGAATTTATTCAACCGATTACGACGATATCGCGAATATAAAGCGCTCGCGGAAACTTATCGATGCAACATCTATACAGCGTAACCGGGGAAAAAAGAAGAGTATCGACGGACGAGGAAGCAGCGAGGAGGAACGCGGAGGAACGAAAGAGAACAGAGGCGGCTGATCGATCGGAAACTCAAAGTTTACCAATGTTTTTTCCAATTGAATCGCGTTCGTTTTTCAGAGACGCGGTGTTCTCGTACGAAGCATTTCCATCGATCAATTATTTAACCGACGCTTCGAGGAGGAGTTCGGCATCGCCAGCCTCAGCCTCCTGTTTCTCCTCGAGTTACGAGAGAGTAGAACGGACTGGGTATTATTATACCGGAGAGCAATCGATTCGAACGAAACGGCTATTACTTGCGTCACGTCGCAATCCGATCGGCATACTTTCGAGCTACAAAAATAAAACGAGCCAGGATAAGACGCCGCTTCGGAAGCTTTTCCGTTCTTCCACCGGTATACGCGGTCACCCACCGCCGATACGCTGCCTATTCAAAACTTTCCATCCGAGTTTCAAAGGAATTGAAACGCGTCACGGAAGGATCGGTCAACGGCGAACGCGTTATCCTGAATAAAGAAAAACGTACCAAGACGTTTCTCTTTTTCTCTGCGTCCACCCGGCTAATCGTCGTTACGTTTAGTCTTCGGAGAATTCCAAGAAAATCGACTTTCGCGAACCTCGTTCCGTTTTCGCGTCAGTCGCGCGCAAACTCGTCGAATCTCCTGAGAGCAGGAAAATTCGTGGAGTACGGGTCGGAAGTTGGTCAGTATAACGATCTGCAAACAAACTCGAAATCGGATAACGCCGGTGTTTGCGTTCCTACGTTTTCTTCGCGATACTTTCGAGCTTTTTAGCCGATTGCGCGAATCGCGAAAAGCGAAAGCGACGAGAAGTCCGCGTTGTCGACGGCAAGAGTAAATGGAGGGGCAGGCAAACGGCAACGACGGCGATTAAAGTGCAAAATCTCGTACGTGGATGTTCGATAATTCGATGAAAGGGTGGAACGATAAAAAGTTTCATTAGGGGAGCCGCGGTATAGCAACGGTGTTTGCCTATCGCTCGCTCGATCGACCGGCAATTATACGCGAATTTGTCGACGGCTCTACCGCATTTTCCATAGAATCGGTTGTTTTCCTACGATCGATTCGACTGTTTGCAACGACGCGGTCGGAACGTAAATTTTCATCGTGGCTCGAGGTATTCGTGGTGTTCGTAGTGCTCGAACCGAGGGGAGAGCGGACGAGAAGAGAAGGCGCGTTCGGTCGCAATAATTTCCCTGATCGAGAGGCGAAACGGCTGGAGCAGCAGTCAGATAACGCGACAAACCCGAGAAGCAGGCAAATCATCGATGTGGGCTCGACGCGTCGTCAGGATCGGTTATTAGAGGCGGATAATCGAGAAAGCGATCGCTCGCCGTGCTTATTCGCCGAGGTCTCGGTGAAACGTCCCACCTTGGCCGGGAAATCGATCGGGCCCGCTGATCCGTGCTAAATCCAGTCCGTTTCGTCGAATCGGTATTAACGATCGGCTCACGGTTACAGGTCGACGAAGTGGGTTCGCGACTTATGGAAAAAATTCGATCGATATTACCCGTCGAAACGGTAACGCGTGCTCCTGTTATCGGGAATTTGCCGGCGTATGCGAGATGTTTGCAAAATAAATGTAAATATTCGTTGGTCCATTAGCTAATTAATCCGGTGCATTAGAGAAAATGCCAAACGGGATAGTCGCATCGAGGTTTACGGCGAAATTGTCGGAATAGTAGCGCAACGCGGTGTGCGAGCGTGCGTGTTACCGTCTATCAGTGTGTGTGCGTGTATGTGTGTGTGTGTGTGTGTGTGTGTGCGGCCGTGCGGGGAACGCGTAGACGAACGAGAGAGAGTTCAGTTTTGGCGATCGTGACCTGAAACGGACTCGCCCGGCTAATGGACATCCGGTATTTCTCGGTGAATTTACCTCGGAATGGAACGAAGCTGCAGCGCGTTCGTTGCGAGTCGATTCGCTCGTCTTGGACGGATTTTCCTCTCGTTGCTCGTTCGGGAACGAATCTCTTCTTTCGCGATACGGGACGAAAGAAATTGCTACGACGTCGATTACGGCCGGTATTTCGCTCGACGAATTCGCCTCGTTATCGAATGTCTCGATTCGAAATCGATCCGGGCTGAAACGCAACGTCGTTCCGAGTCGTGGAACAACGAACTTTTAAAAAACGAAACGAGTATACGCGGCGGTTGTCGGGCGAACAACGACGGACGAGATAGAGGCGCTAATGAAATTTACGGGTGATAGGTTTCTCGTCCGGGCCGACGGACTCTCGAGGTTTCCTCTCGTTGACCGAGCTCGTTGGTTCGTCGTAATAACGCGCGGTTTAAAGGGCCGAGTCATTCTTCCTCTCGGGATCGACCTTCGATCGCGCGGAGGGCATTGTTCGTTACTCCTTTAATCCTGCCCACCTTATCGCGAGATTCGATAAATTCTCGGAAGAGAAAGCTTCTCTAGCGTTCTCGCGTTGAAAGTTTTCGCGTAGCGTGGCGGAAGAAAGAACGCGGGCACTTTGGGGAAAGCCAGGCGAAAGCATTTTCCCCCACGGCTTTCAGAAAAACTTGCCGGAAGGGAAGGAGGTAGCGCGGCCGTAAATACGTCGATTCAGCGGCGCGCTCGTATTCTTAAGTAATTCATAAGCAGCCAGCTCCCAGAAAACGGTTTTATTTTCCCGTCCCTTCTTTTCGCCGGCGACCCCGCTCGCCACATTCGACCGTTCCAAGCGTTTCGTTTAACGGAAACAAAAATTGTCCCGCGAGCGAATGAATGGCTCGGTTGCATGGGACGGTCTCTAAAATTGCTGCCGAATACGGCCGGGCCGAACCAGGTCTCGAACATCGTGCAACGACGTTCCTCGCGACGGCGATCGATCGCGCGTTCCATTATTACACGCGCTTTTTTTCCCCCAGACACCGTTTCGCGGCAAAAGGATCGCGTATCGCGCCGCTCTTTCCGTACAGAGACGATACGGAGCCGTTGGCGAACGCGTTCCTTTCCTTTCCTTTTAATACGGAAAACTCGCCCGCGAATAGCCCGCAGCTGCCGAGGGGTTTTCGATCGTGAGAAATTGGGGCCAGAACGTCGCCGGTGGTGCCGCGAAGAGGAAGGAGAGAGCTCCAGACAAGCGTGGCAAAGCGCGGAATCTCTCCATCAAAAGCTCAACAAAAGCTTGCTCAGAGCTTCGGCTTGCCGGTAGGAAGGAAAAGGGTATGAGAAGGCGAAAGAAGGGGATGTGCCAGAGAATGCCAGCTAATGTCTAAGACGCGTCATGGAACGGGAAGAGGTGGGAGTTGCGGGAGAAAAACCTGCCACCGCGCACCGATGCTGGGAAAAAGTATGCGGGAAAAGAAGGGGACGAACGCTCGGATAAAATGGACCCATCTCGTCTTGACTCGAGACGACGGCGAACGGGCGAATTACGCATCGCGGCCAATCGCTTCTCTCTTGACCGATCGAGGTACGACTTCGAATTAACGGTCGGCGAGGTCGAGCGAGAAAGGAAAAGAGCGAGAAAAAGCGGCTTCCAATCTTGAAAAATCGACGAGGTCTCGAGAAACGAGGAAGGATTCTCGCGGATACGGAGCAACGCCGGCAGCCTGAGGCTAGCATATTTTGAGCAGAATGAAAAAACATTGTTCCCTCTCGGGCAAACGATAGACAGATCGCGAGGCGGCTGAGAGGGCAGAGGATAGGAACGAGAGGCGTCTCTCGTCGAGCACTTGGTCCTTTTTATTATTCATGAAAATCGTGCTGTCGTTGCTTTCTCGTGGCCGTACACCGACCGAAGCTTAGAGACGACTCGGCGCGAATTAAAGCGCGCGGTCGTGTATCGAGGAGAGGATATTTTCCCGAGTAGGGTACGATGGCCCGTGTTTGTCGATGCTCGCGTCACCGGACATTTTCGATTTGTTTTCACGCGTTCTATCGATTCCGCTTGCGGACGCGACGCGTTTTCGTAGAAAAATATTTTGCCGGAGGAGGGAGACGAGCGCGCGGCATCCGCCGGATCTTCGTGTTCGAGTATATTTTTCGGTGGACGCGGTGAAACGGTAATAAAAAGAGGAAGGTATCCCGACTGCCGCAATTTCATTCTCGATTCGATGTCGACGCGACGCTCCGGACGTTCTCGGAGGTCCGCCTACCCTTAACGAGCCGGTAAGAAGGAAAACGACTTCGGGGAGGAGGCGGCTGGTCGTCCGGTACGAGTAAAACGAGGATGCGGAAGCCGGGCGAGAAGACGGAAAGAAAACGGTCGAAGGAGATCTCCGGGAAAGAAAAGGGACAACCGTACGAGGGGAAAACGGCTGGTCGAAGTGGTTGAACGTAAGCCCGTAGGTTGCCGGCAAGTAGTCGCGAACATTGGGAAGAAACCGGGTAACGCCGTTACGTGGTTGTTGCGAAGGGAAAAGGGATGTTTATTTGTACTTCCTACACCCGGATGTCCGTCCTCGCGGATCGTAGAAAATGGCCGGTCGAGGATTCCATCTTTCTTTTTACCCTCCCGTGACCTCCGCAGGCCAACCAACCAGCCAGCCACTCCTTCTTCGACCCTTTTCGCCTAGCCGCTCGCGTTGCCGCCACGGAGTCTGGTTCCTCTCGTCGCTATTGCCTCGTTTTGTTCGACCTGACATATTTTTCGAAGGCTTTTGTGTCGCTTCTAAGGACGGAGGCGGAGGAACGAGAAAAAAGCCAGGAGAAAAAGTGGAGCGAATCGAAAGACCGTGAAAAGGGTATCGCGCCGACGACAATGGGAAAATTCGAGCTCGTCCGATGATTTCTCGCCCTTCCTCCTTACGTTTCGAGCTTGGTCCTTCGAAAACATGCTTCGAAATCCAAGGACAGAAGGGAGATAAACCGTTCTGTCGTCCAGCGAAGGCGAAAGATCGAGACGTTCCGTTGCGACGTATCGAATAACAGGGATAAAAGCGAATCACCGTCGATCGCGTTTTAACGATCGTTACGTGGCCGCGCGAAACGGCGATCCTTTCAAAGCGATTGGCGGAACTAGTGGCCACGGCAACTCCTCTTCTCTTTTAATTCGCTTCTCGCCTCCGCTCGTGCCTGGGAATTACTACTTAATGCCTCTGCTTGCCCGACACTCCGCTAAAATTGCCCGTGCCGTTGTCCAGACACGAACATTGAAAATCATTACCCTGCCTCTCTCCGCGTACCCCATCCCATCGAGATTTGTCAAATTCACGTTTCCAATCGACGAACCGAATTCCCGTTCGGAAGATGGACCGTACGAGCTGGAAATTTAGTCCGAGGTAAAAAGGTAACGAGTAAAAGTAGCGCGAAACAGCCCCCGTCGCGTTTGTCTACCTTTCGATCGTTTTTTCTAGTCGGTTTTATCGAACGGTAGAACGTAGCCCGATCATGCCTGGAGATTACTACTTAATACCACCGCTTGAGCGGGGCCGTCGAGTGGAACAACCCGCGTATGGGTCAGACACGGCGACTGAAACCCGTTAGAGCGCGGGTTACCGGTTTAATGGACTTTAATATCGATCGCGGTCCGATGTTGAAATTGTGCCACGAACGAATTTTAGATTATATCCCCCAACGGGAGAGCTACGACGCGTTATATTGGCTGCGTGTCCATAAACGGTGTTTACTACTTTGCCGTTCGATCGGCCGGATAAATCCGAAAATCCGGCAACAATTTATTCCGCGCATACGACAATTTCTTTGTTCGTTGTCGCGTTCGCGGCCTCGACGAGATCGACGGGTAGTCGCGCATCGTTATAAAATAACGCGGGTACCATTTTACGCGGGCGGTTCTTCGGTTTTCGGCGACGAACAGTGTTCCATAGAGAATCGTCGAGCGACCGCGATCCAACAACAACGTCGCGATAAATATGCCCATCGGACGGGGAACAAGATGCGTATCGGTTTTTACGTGTACCGGCGAAGCCGAGTTTACAAAGGGGTTATCGCACAGAACGGCGCGCGTAGAATCAGCGACGCGCGTCGTTGCACGCTCGAAGGCCGAAACCGACGGAAGATATCGATCCGACGTAGGCGGCTGATTCGTGGAAACGAGTGGATGTAATTTTGCAAAATCACCGAACAGCAACCGTCTCGACGTTCCAGACTGAAATCCTGAGTACATTTGCAATTTTCCGATTTTCGGGATTTCCGCGGGTTCTCGGTGTCGAGAAGAGCGGGGTAATTGGATGTATCGCCACGAAACGGGGACGCGGATAATCGTCGAACGCTAGAACGAAGAAGGTCGCGTCACGTCGAATCGGTTACGTCGACACGATCGTCCAACGTACGTGCAGCGTACGGTGTTACGCGTTCGCGTGATTAGTCCGATTAAAGGTTGACCGGCAAAATTCGTCCGCGACGCGTCAACGCGAGAAGACTCGGCGCGAACCGTCAGCCAGTATAATTTCCATCCGTTTTGTCAGCGTTCCGTATTCTGCGCGGTGCTTCGCTTCCTCCGTGCTCCACGTCTCTGTTCGAGACGACATCGCTGTGTCTCCGTTCCTGCCCCGGCACCACCGATTTCCTTCTCTTTCGCCCTCTTTCGCCCTGTCTATGGCGGGACTGGCGGCTTCTCCGCGCCTCGATAATTAATTTTACGTATCCAGTTTACGAGCGGGCGAAGCGGCGCGTAATCTGATTTCGCACCGAAATTGCTAGAGATTGTTCGCGAAAATTCACCTCTTCTCCCGTTTCCGCTCTTCCTAGCCGATTTTTCCTATCGTTCGCTCTCCGGCGTTGATCGACGCGCGACAACGGGGGACAAGATCCTCGCCGCATCGAGTGCCTTCGAACGTTCCGGGGCTCGGAAAACCGATTTTCTCCCTGACGGCGTAAATTCTAAACTCTCGGATCTCGTGGTCGTAGCGATTAAGAATGACTGCTTCTACGGACGAACGTAATTAATGTGCCGGTAACCGTCGCGGATCTTGATAGCGGGCAAACTTCCTAAGTGACAAAGTTTTCGCTAGTCAGGGTAGAAATACGCGCGTACTTTTCGCGTCTTCGCCCTATTCCGCCAGACGCTTAATTACCAGATTTTCTAATCTCGTCCGTTCGTCGTGGAATTTTTAACGCGCTCGCACTCGCGAAAAATAATAGTCATTTAGCGGAACGGAAGACGAGCAGATCGATAGGGTTTCTCGATAGCGCGCAAGAACGTTTTAAGGAGGACGAATCGGAAAGTTAAATTAAGAAGCCATCTAGCTCATGAATCTTTCGTCGAGACTCTGTACGCTCCATTTTCTCGATTTGGATTTCGCTTTCGCTCTCGACGCGATCGAATCGAGCGCGATGGAATGGTCCATCGGTGGACGGCGACGAAACGGTTTGTAAATATTTTCCGTGACACTGTGGCAAAGAAAGAAACGGAGGATGGGATGGGTCCATTGTCGAGCGGGCGGTCGATCAATCCTCGGTATCCGCGAGACCTATCGAATTCGAGAGAGAGACAGAAGGAAGGAGAGAGAAGCGTGGTCGTTACGGGTCAGGTTCCGAAAGACGGAACAAGAGGGTCGATAGAGAGAGCGTGGGACAAGAGGCAGAGCGGTTTGCGAAGGATAACTGCGTTACCGTGCACTTTGCCGCGATAACTTTGTTCCAGCCTCGGTGTTGCTTCCCGCAGTATTCGCTTCCAATGATCGCGTTTCAAGACTGCCGTTCGCCTATTTTGCAACGTTCGAGATACCGCTTCGTCAAACCGGCCAATGCGCTCGCGGCGCAATCGCTTCCGATACCGTCTTGCGGCTTCCGACGCAAGCTACGCGCTTCGCCCGAAACTTCTGCTCGTAAACGCGTCCCGCCTGTTACGCGAGGAATCGATATACTTCCGCGTGGATGGCTCCTAAGGTTTCGATTCGATTCGATATACATATAGTCGGATCGAAATGAACTGGACGGGCTACCATAGATCATATCGTTCGGTTTCCTGACTCCGTCATCGGTAATCCACTCGTTGGCGATCGACGAACCGTGGATATCGTTCGAGCGAGATCCCTCTGTCGCTATCTCGATTCCGCGTACGTACTTCTCTCCTCTCGTCTCCTCCGTGGCGTTACAATCCTCCCGTAGCCCCGCACCGCGCACACCGGACAACGAGCACAGAGTTCCCGGATTGCCTCCCTTTCCTCTTCGACATCGTACCGTCGCTGGTTAACGGACAGGGTCTTCGACTCTGGCAAGCAGCTCGGTCCGGTAGTTGCTTACATTACCATACGAATGGCCGATCGATCCAAGACCTCGACTACCTACCCACCCGTGGCCAGGTACTCGCGCACACACGCTCGCGACCATCGTTCCAGGGAACGCGCAAACACTCGCGTCATCCTATCGAAGCGTACGCGAGCGCGCAAGTTTGCGCGAGAGTACGCTCCGGGCCAACAACCGAATCGTCGCGAATCGACCGATTCCGTTACTCGTTATTATCGCCGATCGTCGTATATTCCTATCGAAACGTTCTGCCCCGAGGTAACATCGAGGGACGGCGAATGCAGAGGATGGCACGTGGCGTGCGTCGAAGAAACCGCGTAAATGGATCGTCTTTATTCGTCGCTGTCGCTCTTTCGAACGTGACAAATGCGATCGTTTCTTCGGGACGTCATCGGCGTCCCTCGAAATTACGTTTCGCAAACTTTTTCCGCCGGCCTGGCCGAAGAAAGATCGAATCGTTTGCTCGTTAAGCGACGAGGGCTCGATCGAATTTCTACGACCTCGTGTCGGGACAAACGCACGGTCGCGTTTCGTCGAGAGTGTATCGTTTCTAGGCACGCGCGTGGAATAGTAGACCGTTGGCGTTCGATGTGGGCGTAACTCGCGAAAGAGTATAGCGAGATGCAGGAAGCGCATTAGACCGTGTTCTAGCACGGATATATTGCTCGTCTGGCGAGCACGTCCTGCGCGAATACGCGGCAAAGCCTCGATAATTCTTCGTTAACGAATCGAAGAACGTCGGAGCGGTAGCGTTTTCTCCTCTTTCTCGTTGTCGCACGCTAGACGAACGTTCCGTCGAAAGCAGTTTCAAAATTTCTAATTAGTTTACGGCCACGCGCGCGAATATATGTAGATAGCGGCGCAAATAGAGGCTCGGATAACAAGGTAATAATCGTCGAAGCACAGTGGCAGCTCGAAACACTTTATCGATTTTTCGTTATCTCGGCCGTGCCGGGCTTCGAAATTACGGTTTCGAATACGCGCGACCGCTTTTATTTAGAAGCGCGTTTTCGAATTACTCCGACGCAGACGATGCCTCGGTTGTTTCCGGAAATAGGAATCTTGCGAGCAGTTATGTCCCAGAGGATTTCAGCGAGGAGTTACTGGATAGAGGTACAATCTCCATTAGCGATTTCTCAGAACGCTCGCGTACTCGTTTCCGGTACGTGTCCTCCCCGTGACTATCTCTGTCTCTCTCTCTCTCTTCGCTTCTCCGTCTCGCTCGTTCTCATTCTGGTTCGTTGGTACGCGCATTCCGTGGTGCTGCCGGTTTAGAGACGGTTTCCTCGTTGTCACCGTTATCCCAAGGATCTCCGATTGCTGTTTTGCAAACGCTGCCCCCTTCGAATACGGCCAACTTTGCCGTTTCTCGCGGTCGCTAACGTAATTCGACCGCAACGCGATCTCCGAACGACACCCGTCCGACAAAAGAGAATCGGACGAGGATTAGGCGAGCTCGTCGACGCTCCGCAACGTCGATCGTTTACACCCGCAACGTCAATCAGCTAATGCGTTACCGGCAAAAAATTTTCGCTACCCGAACCTTTTCAAACCGCGTTCCCTAACTATTCAATGGCGCTCTCGCTTTAATTACTTTGGTTTAGGTTCTAATTCAACGTCCCCCTTTTGTCCTCCATTGTTGCCGCGAAAAATTGGGGTAGAATTCCTTTTCCGTGTCCGATCTCCAGTTCGACACTCCTACGATCCGTGAGCGACTAAAAGAAAACCCGAGAGATAGTCTTACCGATATCGATGGCAAATGTAGCGATTCGTTCGCGTGGTCTATGAAAGAAAATCCTTGGAATCTTTCCGTCGAGTTTCACCGAGCAAAAAGACCAAGGAAAAGGAGAAACTTCTTCGCGGTCGAATTTGTTTTCTATTTTGCCGTTTTCCGTTCGCGGTTTCGTCTCTCCGAGCGAACTGCTATTTGTTCGACGAACGTTTCGCGAACGATTTAATTAATCCGCGAAAAGCGCAGTCCTCGAACACCGTTACCTCGCGGGTTGAGCGGTTACGGCCAGGAAAGGAAAATAATTACCGGTACCATCGTTTCCTGCCTCCTTCCTCCGTTCACATTCTCCGCCGCGTTCTAGAGACCCTTTCCCACTCTCTTCCTCCCACGCTGACGCTTTGTTTCTTCGCGGTCTGCTCCTCTTGTCGGAAAATTCCAACCAACGTCGGCACTTTCGCAGATTACGCGACCAAATAGCTGTCTCGAAATCGCGAGTCCGTAATTTCTTAAACGTTACGCGCGACGCGACAAAGAACTACCTGCTGAAAATCGCGATCGTTTCGCTGCCGATATTGCTCGTCGAGCGAATGGCTTTGTTGCGTTACCAGTTCATTCGATTACGTTCGTAATCACATCGGTTGAATCGGATTAAAACGCGTCCAATTTGTTTTCGTTACTGTTTGATACGTTAATTCGCCATATAGGTTGCACGCGTTAATCAGATGCGCGTTATTATCGAGCTTTATTTATCGAATTTAGGATCGAATTTGGAGTCGATTTGCCCGGGATGAACTCTTGTCGAAGTAGAATCGAGTAACGACCGGTTAACTAGCGAGATTATGGAGGATGGGATCGATCGTACGGGCACGGAGAAGATTCGACGAGCGTGTGTAAATCCGCACGATAGAATGCCGATTTGTATTCGGGAACGCGAACCTCTCCTCGGAGGGTACGGTCTCGTTGGCGTGCGATACCTCTGTAATGGATTACTTTTAATTAAGTAAACGCTGGGATTCCGTTTTACCGGTACGTTTCCGCCGACCTGCACATTTTCCGCGCTGCTTTATTCGCGTTCGACGAAAAAGAGACCGGAACGGCGAGAAGCGACGGAAGAGCATCGGTTATAGACATTCCCAGCAAGTTCGGAAACTCGTTCGTACGCACGCGTTCTCTCTACTTTGACCGAAAAGCCGTAATACTTGGTCGAATAGCCGACGGCGACGCGATGCGATGCGATGCGAAAAAGCGTTCCGACGATTTATGCGTTACGTCGAAGGTTCGTCGAGCAGAAGCATTAAAAGCGGCGGTTTCGAGACGTTTCGAAATCGTTTGCCGGTACGATACACGATTTCGGTGAATCTCGAGAGCATCGCGACGGCTTTGTCGTCCTCCCTGGACTCTGATATTGCGCTCGGGAACGAGTCTCTGCCTCGAGAACGTAATATCGTAAGATCAAAGTTTTCCTCCCTTTCGTATCCACGTCCGGTTGGTTTTTCTCTTTTCCTTGCGCGAACGCGAAGGCAATTCTTCCCTCGTTAGCCTCGCGGATCACGAGCTGCCAGCGATGCAAACTTTTCCAACGAGAAAAACTCGTCGGAATCTGTACTCGATTCTCGAAACGGTTGATTATTTCACGGCAATAAGCGCCTCGAAAAAGCACAGCGCCACTCCCCGGCCCGCTGCAGACCCCTTCCGTTTCTTCTCTTTTATTACGACGCTAAATGCATCTATCCTCGTCGGCCACGAATCCGCCAAACGGATTACTTTTTTATTTCCTGTTCCGTTATCGTTTTCCGGTTGCGAGATCAAAAGTACGCGCGACGAGAATGAAATTTCCTTGATACGTCGTCGACTTTGGCCGGCAAAAGGTCTGCGGAAACGCGCGATTAAAGCGTCAGACCGTTGCCGAGGTATCGGATCGTTTAACAATTCAATGTTTTAAGCTAGTTCTGCTTAATTACCGGTCCAATTATTACCGCCTTTCTGTAGCGCGGCTACAGAAAGTAAGTTCGAATCCGGGCTAGTTACCGGGACTTTACGCTCCAGTTGCGACTCATAATCGTATCGGTTTTTAATGAAAATGCCGCGTTATAATCGGCTCGTCCTTTCGCCGAAAGAAGTCCGACGACGAAGAAAGGGGAAGCGTACGGGAGCGGGTAAAAGCGGCGCGGCTAGCTGGTAATCATAAATAATGAGAACAGGAGGCTCGGGTAAGAGAGCCGCCTCGTAAAACCAGCCAGAATATAACCCGCGCCAAATCACGGAGGCAGAGTCGCGCGTTAGTCGAGATAAGTCTGACCGTAGTTAATTAGACTCGCGAACAAACGTTTTCCCGTCTCCTTTTTTTTCCCCCCCCCCAACCCCGTAAAAACGCTCGACGCATATTTCGTTCGCCGGCTGTCTCTCGTTAGTCGCGTTCGCTCGACGCGACCAGACGATTTTCCGCGGCCATCCGGACGCGACTCTCTGCCGAGAGTTGTATCGATATCGAACCACTTAACGGCCGGACGTCTGCTCGAGGAGCACGGCGAGCTACCGGCAAAGTAATCCCGCGGGTTCCTATTCGATTCCGCTCGGAGCTCTCTCCTCGTTCGATTCGTGGTCGGAACACGCGCGGAAGTCGTTGTTCTAGTACGGCGCGGAGAAATTTCCGATTACGAAAGCTATTACCGCGATCGGTAATAGCGAGCGAAACGAAACGGAAGTCGAGTCGTGGTGGTAACGGCGCGGCATGGAACACCACCACCAGAAAGAATTACGACGTCCGACGACGATTGCTTCTCCCTCGCCGTTTTTCCCTTCCGTCGCGACGACGTTTCGTTCTTTCTTGAAATTTCGTCGACCGTGTTCGTTGATAATTCGAGCGAGCCCGTTAATTGCAGGCTCGCGACTTCGAAAGGTTACGTTATCTCCGGATTCCCGTTCGCGAACAAAAGAACGGCAAGAATTTCGTCTACGGTGCACCTGTGCTGCGCCACGAATGATTTTTCCATTAGAATAATGGAGTTGGCTGGGCTGGGATTACACACCGGAGAGAAATGCAATTTTTAATCGCGACCGAGTGCGTACAAAATAATTTGCGCGGATTCGCCCGGCACCCGTGGCGTGTTTGCTTTAGATTAAATACAGAATGCACGTATCGACGCTGTACCGCGAGATCGACGTTCGCTCTCTCCCCGACACGTAACAATGTTTGTCGGTGCAACGCAAATATCTTTTCCCATCTTCCGGCTAGTGATTCGAAAAATTTGTAACGCGGACAACAACGTTCGAACGAGAAATTGCGATTGGATCGTGCGCGAATTTCGAAACGTTTGAATAATTTTCCGTTTTACCATCGTCCTGTTGGTCATCACCGTTACCGGACGGGGGCCAACGCGGGAAAAAGGCCGGCCGGATATCGGCCGGAAATAAAGTTTCGTTACACCTTGGGAATTATATATTAATAATGTAGCGTAATATCACGGTGCCATGGTTGAAAGATTTACGAGGTTGAAACCGTTAATGCCGAAACTCTTCATCCTTTGATTGCATTATAATGCATCGTTGCTCGCCGGATAATTAAATTACATTACTATTTTGTATAATTCGGATCAATGAAATTCGAGGCCAGGGGAAACTCCGATAAATCCCATTTCCCATTCTCCCCACCGTTCGGGCAAACGAGATCCTAATGATTTACCTTTTGTTCGATGTGTGCGGCCACGCGCGCGTACAACGATACGATACCAACTACGTTCGTACGTACGCGATGCCGTGATTTTAATCTCCGATCTATTCTTCCCTTCTCTCCACGGGTTTAAGCCAAGATCGTCCGATCTCGGCCTACGATAAATCATGCTCTCGTTCCGCTCTCCCGTGTTTTTCCCCTTGCCAGCGGTTTTCCTTGCCCGCCGACATCTTCTCCACGGCGAAACCAATCGAAAGGGAAGCCGACCAGAGGGATGAAACTTTCCGAGCTACTTCTGGTCCGGTGGCGGACGTTAAGAGTTCTCCAAGAAGGCCGCGAAGAAGCAGAGAAAGAAGAAGAAGAAGAAGAAGAGGACGGAGCAGGAGGAGGAGGAGGAGACGATGGAAAATCGGGATAGCTAGGGTGGTAAAAAAAGGCGAGTAGGTAGTTGGTTGGTTCGGTTGGTCGGTCGGAAGGCTGGAACGAACAAGGTTGGAATCGCTCCAGAAGTAAGACTCGGACGAAAGCTCGTCGACGTCCATCGTCCTTTCCATTTATACCGTCGTACCATCTTCTCTCTTTATTTCTCGCTCGCACATCCGAGCCGAGATATCGAAAATAATATCGGAGCTCCTGGGCGGGAAACTGAATTACGATATAAGCTCGATATCGACTCGAGATACGATTCAGTGGGAACGACCACGAGGACCGTCCGTTCCCTCCTTCGTCTCCTTTTCCGCGTGTGCGCCCTTCTATAGAAGTTTCAAGGGAAACGGATAAACCAATAATACCACCGCTTCTACGCCAGTTATTCGAAAATAAAGAGAACGAAACCGAAGAAAGAGAGCGAAAAAGTGGCGGCGACCAGGGAGTAGAAAGCCGTGGGGGACAAAGGAGGTGGAAAAAAATCGGTTTGTCGTGATTTTCTCTCGATCGGTGGATCTTCGTATTACCGTTCGCTCTCCGTGGTGATCGCGATCGTGACCAGCAATTGAATTTTCATCGTCGTTTTCCATCGTCTTTGCCCTCGGGGAAATTTTTCCGGTGGCGTCGGAAAGCAAGAGTCCGCACGATCCCGCTCGCGATACGCGATCCTCGCCTCGTTTTCCTTTTTGCCCCTGCAATTAAATCTCTCGTCGGATTCGAGTCCAACGCGTTGGAAAACGGACTGTTCGAAGCGGAACGTTTCCGATATCGATAATCGAATAATCAGATACGAACGCGTAAACGTACGTTCTATTCTGTTCGGTAATTGGTCCGGCCCCGTACACCGCCGATAACGGAACGCGACTGCGCTTTGTAATTGCGTTTCCTCGAAGGGATACCGGCGAAATCTCTTCTACGGCTAATCATTTTTACCGCAGAATACGGTTTTAGTTCGCGACTACCGTTCGTCCGTGAAACGCGAAAGAGTCGAGAATCGCTTTGACAAGGAGAGCCTCTGAACGAGTACGCGAAAACGAAACAACCAGCGATTATCATTACCGAATCCCTCTCGCGTTCGCGGAAGTAGCGCACATCGGGAACAGCTACAACGTACAGAGTCTCTGTACACGGTTCAACGGTCCGTGTGCACGAAGAAGGATTACGTTTGATTAAGCGGAAACAGCTTTGGCTTTGCTTTAACGCCGACGGTAAGAGCCGTTCACGCGCCTCGTAAAAGTTTCGTCGAGTTTCGGTCAGACTACGCGCGAATCAATTCCCTCGTAACTCGTTCAATTTGTTGGAAAGCGATTCCGTTATCGCGTTAATTCGACGATCTAAAACAGCCAGGCGGATTACAAGGGCCCGTATCGAGGAGCGATCGATCGATCGACGGATTCGACGAAACGTCCAAGTTTTCAATCGGTGGCGTGTAGGCGTGCAGTGTGCCGCAAGACGGAGGGGAAGAACCGATGATCGCGTGTAAGCAAGGAAAATATTCGATGGAGTTTCTCAGACGACAAAGTTTCTTTCGCGAGAAAGAAGGTAGGCGGCGAACGACGGGAGGATACGCTCGACTGATGCTTCTTCGTTGCGAGAATAGAGGCACCGCGTCGGGCCAGGCTATATACGACGGAGAACCGAAGTCCATTGGACCGAGGGGAAAGTTTACAGGAAGATGAAACTATTTCTTCGCGGAAGGGACCGACGGAGTTGGCATACTTTGACGGCGAAACGCCATACATAAAATTCCAAAGTTTCAGCACGTAGTTTGTCGTCGCGCGAGAGAGAGAGCACGCCCTTCCGCAATCGCGCAACTTGTTGGGTCGCTTCTTTTCTCGCTTTCCTGCTCGTTTCGCAAACGGAAACGACGTTTCCGTTCCCACCGCCGCCGCGTCGTCGCTCGCTCGCTCGCTGCGAACAATCGTTCGACCACGGAGAAACGTTTCGAGAAACGTTCCGTCGATCGCGGATTCGCGATGTTGTTGGATCTCGACCGCGAAACTCGAGCGAAAACGCCGGTAAAACGATACGACGCGACGTCGAGCCGGATCCGAAAAAAGGACACGACACGAGCTGGTATTGTCCAGAGATAGGGGGAAACGAGCTGGTACATCGGACCAGGAAAAATAACACCGAGGGAGGACAAATGGGGAAACGAGAAACGGGAGGAAAGCGGAAAATGTCCAGGGGAAAAAGAGGAGTCACGGAAGGGTCGGGGAGGGTGGTTTGATGGCCGACCGCTGCGCGACGACGCTCCGGAGGCTACTCTCTTACAAAGTCGACGAGCGTGGACGAGCACGCGCGGCGTCGGCGTCGTCGTCGTCGTCGTCGCGATGCTGCAAGAGACGTTCTCGAAAACGACGGATACGCGCGTTTCGTGAAATTTCGAGAGAGTCGCGCGTTCCCTACGGGGACAGGTAGCGAGGACTTTATCAAAATTGAAACGCGACACCTTTGTTGGAAACTCGCTACCCGTCGGAAGCTAGCAGAGAGAACACGAGAAGCGATACACGCTCGAGTTTCTCTCTCGCTATCCGACAGTTCTTCTTTCGAGTTGGCAGCGGTAACTTGCACGACCCACGCGTTCTTATTTCGTGCCGAAGACTTTCGGGTGCTTCGACGCGACCAGATCTCTTCCGATTCTCCTTAGGCGAAAGAATCTCTTGATACGGTTTATCGCGCTGAATTTACGGATCGGATCGCTTTATTACGGCAAATTTAAACGATCCGTTCGAGCGAGCAACTCGGCGAGCGAAGCACCACGCTCCTAGGGTAATTAGATGAACCGACGCGAAACTCTGCAGCTATCTGTAATTTTCATCCGATGCTACTAATCAGATTAGCAAATTATTCAAGACTAAATCGGTGAACTCGGCACGAAGGCACAGGCCGGAGGTAAATCTGACGATGGAACCGCGCTTACGACCCCGTCGCCTGCTGGACCCTCTATCTGCGTCGTTTATCTCGGCCAATAACGAGTCCGTTAATTGCACCGGCACGGTAACTTGGCCAATCGCCTGAAAAATTTCGCGCTCTCGTTTCGCCGTTCACGCGATCCACGAGGTTCTTCCCGTTCTCGAGCGGAACGAGGCCATCTTCCGCAAAACGGTGGGATTCCTTGCGCGGTGTTCGACGTCGCGATCGATGGTCGAAACGGCGCGACGTGCCGCGTCGGCCAGCATGCCGGTTCGATAAATCGAATCACCGGTACGCGTACAGATTTCAGTTGACGCCCAATTGCGCGCCTAATTATTAATCGTGACAGTGCAATTATGTCGGGTGTACGCGCGTGATCCGCACAGACGGACGGACGTGGGCTGGTGTACGCGAGAACTCTGTTTGGTTCCACGGCACGTTGTTTCGCCAAGTTAGCCCCGTGTCACCGCGTGCTCTGTCTTCCTCCCTCCGATTCCCGGCCGCGTCGCGTACAACCTTCCCTTTCCATCCGGTGTACCCTAGAGTAAATATACGCGTGTTTGTCGACCATACGGATATATTTAAGTGCGCGTGCACGAACACACGGATTCGGCCCGAACGCACGCGGATGCGATCGCATCGCGAATAATGCTCCTCTGTGCCCTCGCGAGACTCTGTTTACTGTTTACGTTCGATGGCACGACACGCGGGTATAGGGCGAAAGCTCTCTCCCTCGAACAACGAAATCACCGTTCGTAACCGAGTTTCCTCGCGATAAAAGAAAAATCACGACTCGTTCCGTTACTGGAGGATTACGGAAGAGCGTCTATTCGAAATCCTAACAGTGCTCGATCTAGATTTCACTCCGTTCGGCAACCCCGAAGAGCTGCTCGGTATTCGTGCGCGTCGCGATGGCGGCCAGGAACACGTTCAAAGAATCGAACGATCGCCGGGCGGACGGATTTGATTCGACGCTTAAACCGCGATCGCGTGGTTTCGCTCGTTCGAAGAGCGATCGTAAAAGACGGGGAAAAAACCGCGGTTGGGTAAGGTTTTCGTTTGATTCGGTATCGGCTTTGCGGAACAATCGAACGGATCGAGACGGGAGAAGCGAATTCGCGAGAGAGCTACGAGAGACAAGCACGAGCAAGCATCTTTGGAGGATACGTAAAGTGGATGCAGAAAAATACGAAGAGGAAGGGGAACGAACATATCCCGAGTGGCAGAACGCGGAAGCCTGCAATTGGAAATGCAATTTTGATGGAGTATACGAGCAAGAGAGCTGCTCGTAAGCCGAAGTAGCGAGCGAAGATGGTGTTTGTATCGGTGTCGGTGTCGATGTCGACGTCGACGTCGGAAGGGCAGCTTCTCGCCGGAATGCGAACTTCCACGAACAGCCTTTACTTTAGTGGTCGTAGACGGGCGGACAGGTGGAAGAAGGAAGGGAGGTCACTAGGAGGCCATTAGGTAAAGTAGGTTTTGACTTATGCCGTCGCACTAGACGGCCGATAGATCTCTATAAACTGCTGCATAAAATATAAGAGCGAGCCTGATCGTATCTATACGGCGACGCGCTACCTGTAACCGCCGGCTCCTCGACCAAAACTCCATTCGAAGAAGGTGCGTTCTCCCTTCGACAGTCTCGTAACCTCGTCGCGACTAACCGATTACCCTCCAGGCTCTTTCTTCCGCGTAGTCGCTTTCTCTTCGCCACCACCTTTTCCCGGTCAAAAGATAGCACAACGCGGATTTCTTCCTTCGACCTCTTTATTATTTACGACATGGCCACCCTCCGACCGCGATCGCCCTCTTCTTTCCGTTGAATACCAATGCGGTATCTTACAAAGTTTTTTTCCTCTCGATAAACGTTCGGCCCTCTCGAAACGATGTATCGGCAAAACGTTTCTGCGCGATATCTCTGGATTTCAACGAGCATCGACTACGAATTATTGTTAGTTGCTGTCGTAGGACCGTAGTCACGGTGGAGCGTTATTAATGAATCGTGCCCTCCGAATATCACGGACTTTGTACCGATGCGTAATCCTTCTGGTAGCGGCACAAAGAGTAAGAGAGTCGGGCGTGCGAGGGGTGGAGGACGAGTTCGCTTTATCACCGATTCCACGGTGTCTGTACTATATCGCGCGAGCGAATTTAATTGCGACCGGTGCTATTACTTGCACAAAGGAGGACAGACCGTGCCGAGATTCGCGGAAATCTTACGTTATAAATCATTGCAGCGAACGCTAGCGCGGAGGAGCCTCCCGCCTGGTCGCTCGCGCGACCGTGCGCGCGCGCGCTATTGATTTCGGTCGCGGCCTCCCATTAAAATTCTCCGCTAATTTTAATCACGTTCCGCGTAGTTCGTGCGCTTGGCAAACAGTGGCACCGCGACCAACGAAAACATCGGGAAATCCGATTTCGCGAGGCGAGACGCGAGGCATCCGCGTTACGATATCCGTCCGGATACCGCGCGTCGAATCGACGGGAAATCGAGCGGAGTTGCTCGAGGATGCTCGTCGCTTCTGCTCGAACCGTTTTACCGATTATCCGGTCCAATTTACGACCGACGCGAATCGGCCAAATCGAGAAACGATCGATTTCCTCGACTCGCCGATCTCGCCACGTTTTTCGTTCTTCTAGCTTCCTACGACAAATCAATTTCGAGAAAGTTTTCGGGTCGAAACGATGCACGGTGGTGCATCCTGCGAGACGGGTAGATTCGATTGACGCGAGCGCGGAGATTGTTTCGGCTCGTTAACGCGTACGCGTTCGGTGGCACGAAACGCGTCCGAAACGCCGGTAACAGCGCGAAAACGCGACGCAACGACGTCTCCATTATGATTTACCGTAATCGAGTGTAACCGTTTAGCAGCTGGCATAGGTTATACGCGATTACGGATAGTTCGATTAGCGCTCAAATATTTACTCGAATCGTGGTCGGTAGCCGCGACGTTACATCGCATCGAGCGCTCGACTTCGAGCAGGGTATAAAACGAGCCGCGATCGTTCGCTTCGATTACAGAAATTTGGCTCGGATACGAGCGATCAAATTCGCAGACGTCTCGTAACGGCGGTGGTCGCGATCGATGGTAACCTCGGTTAATAGTCGAACGCACCGTGGCCGTGTTGGCCGTCGAAAACCCGAGCTGCTCCTCCTGCTCGTTGTTTCGTCGAACCGACACCGGTAACGGTGATAAATTAATTCGTTCGCTGCGCCCCACGTGCCCCGCCCTGTCCCGCTCCGAATGACGTTGCGAGCCTCCGATTTGGAAATCGAACGTGTTCGAGCGTCGCCGACGCTTTTAAACGCTCTCGACGTTCCGTCTCGACTCGATATTATCCGGTGGACAACGATATCGCTGGTCCCCGGTCAGAATAGGAGGAGCGCGAAAGCGAGATCAAAGCGAAGACGAAGCCGTGCAGCGTCGGTACCGGGGCAACGTATATACTTTTTCGTTTGAATGCAGTTCGCGTATAAAGCACTTTTCGGCAGCTTCCATTGGTCCGGCCGGTGTTCCGTACGACTCTTAGAACTCTGTTCCGCTTTTCTTATGTACTCGAGAGCCGCTCTTCTCCCTCCTGCCGTTCCATCCTTCTGCTCCCTCGTCGTCGTTGGTTCTACAGCCAGGCCTCATTCATTACTACTTTTCTTATTTTCGACAGGGGAACCCGCTACCATCTGCGTCCGTTCATCCAGCCGTCGCGTCGGTCCGTCCGCCCGGCTCGTCTGGCTACGCTATTCCTTTCTCTCCGGATAACCAGAAGGTTTCCTCTTCAAATGCTGCTCACTTTTCACTCGACATACAAACTTCTTCCCTCTTTCTTCCTTCAACTGTTTCGTACGTTTTCACGGTTACCGTCCACGCTCTTCCTTCCTCCTCCTCCTCCTTGCCATCTATACCTTCGCAACGTCTAGCTTCTTCCAGATACCGACCTTTCTTCTTCCTATCGCCGTTCTCTTTCGCTTCTTTCTCGCGTCTCGTCTTCGGCCCACACGGGTCGCTTACGGCTCCCTACGATTCTCCTCCGACAGCCACCCAATCTCCATTAGTATAATTGCCGGAGAACTACCCGCATCCGAAGGATGCGGGCTACGAACGGTTTTCGAGAACGTTTCCACGTCGGTTGCTTCCGACTCGAGCTACTTATTTAAATGCCTCGATCTCCAGCGATCTCGTATTTGTCGGTCGTCGTATTCTTTCGTTTTCCCGAAACTCTCTTCTCTCTCCGACCACCCCTCTCTATCCTTGCTCGACTGCCAACGAGCTCCCCTTATCGGTAGTCAGGAACCCCCTCCGCGCGTTACGTTATTCCGAGTTCGCGGACGAGATTTAACGCGACGACGTGTTCCGATTTCACGGTGGAACCGCTGAAAAAAGGTTTACGTCGTCGGCGTGAGCGGTGCTGCTAATTCGAAGCACGGCGACTGGGGCGAGGAAATAAATTTGTCTCGGTCGAGCATTTTTCGTTGCGGCGACTTTCGCCGATCGGTCGGGTCGAATTCGATGTACGCGCGAATAAGCATCGACGGAAGAAAGTCGGCTGGCGGAAAGTAGCGCAGAGAGGGAAGCGGAGGCTGAACAAAGCGGACGAGCAACCGGGGCGGGAGAGTTTTCGACGCGGCAGAGAAGCACGAGTTCCAGACGGTAGTCGTCCGCAACGAGTACAGACAGAACTTTCACAATATTCCCTCGGCCTGTTAGCCCTCTTATTCGATAAAAGTTGCAGGAATTTATCGCGTGGCCATTTCCAACGGTATCGTAGAAAGCCACGGCTTCGGGCATTGTGCAACCACCGTGTAGCATTCAGCAGCGCGGACTGCGACCCACCTACCGCTCTCCTGAATACCCATTCAACTCGTCCGTCCGTGTTTTCCTATGTCCTACGTCCTACGAACCCCCGTATCCGTTGCTCGCGCGACCGTTCGCGTTTCCTCCGTGCCGGATAGCGCGACTGCCGTTTCACCCTTTGCCACTGCGAGCCGAGAATCCTCCTTTTCACCTCGTTTCCGCGCGACTCGATCGACTCGTTTCCCTTCTCGCGCCGGAGCACCGTAATCTTCCGGTTTTTTTCACCTTTCTCGCGCTTCGCGAGGAAAAAGAAACAAAGAGAGGAAAGACGGGGAAGAAGAAGAGCCAATTAGAAGTCGCAGAGTTCTCCAATTAACGTCGCGAGCCGCGATCGTTCAAACTCCCCGCTGTTTCCGCTCCCGTTGCCGTTTACCCTGTTCCAGACTTCTTCCCGGATTATAATTAACCGATTTATAGCCGGCGTGATTCGGAGCGAGCCTCGTAGCCGAGTACGACGAAAAAGGGGGCGGACGTGAGTTAGATTGAGAGCCGTGTTAGGAACAGCCTCGAAGGGAGAAGAGAGAATCGTCCGTGTACGATCAGGAGGAACGAAGAGCGGGAGAGACAGATATCGAATACGATCTCACCTGGGATTTTCGTTGGTCGGACGAAATTCTCTCCGTTTACCTCCGGTCGGTTTATTTTCAGTTTTCGGCTGATCGGATCGCGCGGTCGGAAACGGAGTCTGCGAGATCGACATCGGAGAGGACGAAATCCTATTCGATCTTACGACGCGGAAACCATCGACGAGAGGTCGCGAGAAACAGCGGACGTCACGGGTCACCGGTTAACGAGACCGAGCATAAGTTATTTTTTGTTCCCCAAATCCGTGCTTTCATCACAAAGAAGAGAAGCGGTTGGTTCGAGGTTTTCGAGAGAAGCAAGAAGCACTTTAGCTCGCTTCCTCGGTTAATCGAAACTAATCTCTCCTTCCCCATCTTAACCCTACTTTCCATCTTTTCGATTTTGTCGAGGCTCTTCAAGCTTCCGACGCGTTCCCGAGTTTTTCCGGGTCAAGCGCATTTGCTCGGGCCGCATTACATTTCCAAGTGGCAATATCTTTGTATCGATCTTTCTCTCTTTCTCTTCCTCTCCCGTGCCGCTGCACGCCCCCGGTTTTCTTCGCATACGTAAAACCGTATATCCGCGGGTTCGTCGGCAACCGTCTCGGCCGTGCGAGAGAAATCCCGACACGGTCGAACGGTCCGAGAAACAGCCGTAGGACCAGGAAAAGGATCAAAGCGCAGGCAAACGGCTGCGGGTGGAAATGGAACGAGAAACGTATTCAACGACGATTTTCTCCTGGATCCCGAGACCAACGACTATTTATTACTCCCCGCTGGTCGACACTCCGGTCCGCTCTTCTCGTCGCATATAAACGCGCAGAACGGCGAGACGCTACGCGACGCGACGCGACGAGCAGTCTCCGAATTTCCGTAGCAATTCGAGAACTTTGGTCGACGACGTTGGCCTCGAGCGTCGAATAAAACTGTCGACGTCGAGTCGAATCGCGTCAGGCGTAGCACGACGCGATGCATTCCGAGTAATTCCCTTCGACGACGATATATTTCCGGGTTTCGGATGCGTTTCAATCTCGGCGAAAGATTCCAGCAGTCCTGGATCGCTGTCGTACGACGACGCCCGAGATATCCGACGGCGAGAACGAGCTCGTAAAAATTCAATGGACCTTTCGAGCTAACCTTGATTTCGACCATTCTACTTTGATTTTTCCTGATAACCGACAGACGATACGAGTCCCGGCCAATAGCCGTTGGTGAACCCGCGCCGCTTCGAAACGATAACTAATATGGCTGAGCCAGCATTCGAGACCAGCCTCGGGCCGCACGGTATACTTTGATAGCTTGCCGAGGCTTCTATCGGTCATATTAAGTAGCCTGACCCGCCATCGGAGCTCCCTTGCTCGACCCTGCCAAGATCGAGCTCATCCTTTAACCGGACGACTTATATTCGCGAGCAGCCGGTGCCACGGACCCAGCCTTAAATCTTCCCGCATCCGTTTCTCGCCGATAGCACCGCGAGGGAAACTCGAGAGGTGTTTCGTTTCGTTTCCGAGTCGCGATTTTGGCAGACGTCGAGAGGAACGGAGATAATCTTGTTCCCGGCGACGACGCGACGAGCACGAGGAAAGTGCGCGAAACGAAGCCGAGACGGACTCGGGGAATCAGCGCGTCGTAACGAGCCACTTTGGTCGAACGCCGCGTTTCCGTCGAAAGCTTATCGGAACTCGAACAAACAGAAACGCTTGGTATTCTCCGGACGTAACACCGGACGTGCTCGGGCCGGATACCAAACGATTATTTTCCAGGTTTTTCGAGCTCGTCGGACGTGTACGTAGTCGTCTCACCTTGAACCTTCCGTTTTCGTTTCGCGTTCTCTGTTCCGCCGCGCGTTCGTTTCCTCTCTTTTCTCCGGTCTCGTTTTCCGCGCCACCGTTCTGCCTCTTTCATCGTTCGACCATTATTCTAATGAAAATATGATGAGCGTCATTTCACTGACTGATAGCCGTTATTACCGTGTAACGTCCGCCGGCTGTGCAGCCGTTTCCGACGCTGCGCTTTACCTTTGATTTAAATTGCGAACGTTTTCCGTGGCCGACATACCTACGAGACTTTTCCTCTGTCCCTCGTCCCATTCCCCGACCACCGACTTTCCCGTGCCGCTTTCATTTCCTGCGATTTTCAGTCGTCGGGGCGTAATCACGTTTGCGCAGCTACGTGTACCTGCCAGTACTTAGGATTTACCTCGGTGTTCCGAGAAACGGCCGCCGCATCGTGGCGAATAAAGGCACCGAGAACAACGAAAACACCGAAAATCACCGGTCCCGCTTTTTATTCCGCTAACAAGCCGAGAAATTTCGTTGGATCCCTCGAGTTTGGCCGTCTCCAGTTTCCGGCACGTTTGTCTCTCGAAGCTGCCCGCTGAACGTCCCACCCGTCCCGTCCCATTCTATCCTATCCTATACCATATCCGATACTATTCTATCCTTTTTCTTTACCACGGACACACCCTTTTATTCCATCGTCTCCTGCCTCTTCCTCGGCTCGCGTTATTCGCGTTTGTTCAAGACCACGCGACTCGAGCGCACTCGAGGCGGCGAGCATCGCGCGACTCGCGCAATTTACCGGGGCTTTTAAACGCGCGAAACTAGAAAAATTCCGAAATAAGAAGAACAAACCGCGGCTCCTCGAAACTTTTTCTTTTCCTTCTTCGCGTCGTCGTAACTCGGAAAGCTCGGGCGAACAATTCTATATTCTTCGAGGAGTCCCTCGAGAGAGGAAAGGTTTCTGTCCGCTTTCTCGTAGCGGAATAAGACCGACGCGACGCGAAAAAGAGAACGACCGTTTCCATTTGTACGAACTTTCCCTCTACTTAACGCGATATATCTCTTTGTCCGAGCGGATATTGCCTCGATTCGGTGTCGAACAAACGCGTTTATTCTTCATTTGTGCGCGGCCATGTTTTCTCGTTCGCGTCTCCGTCGCGTTTAGCGGCCCATTAATCGGTTAAAGAACCGATTCTCGACCGAGTCGTTGCGCGTTCGCTCGGAAAAGCAGAGGCGGAGAGGTGGGAATAAGTACCTCCGCGGTTCCGCATCGAAATAATTTTTCTCTAATATTTGCGTAATAATCCAGGACACACGGTGGGTTACCTTTATTCGACTTTTTTCCGCTACTCGAGCAGGCTATCTTTGAAGGACGTTTGTTGATTCGACGGTAACGAGAAAGCCGTGCATTTACGACGAATAAATAGTAATTAGAATTCGAGATCGTTATTTGGGCGCGAGCATCGAGAATTATTTGTTCGAAGAGAGGGAAAAGTTCCTTAACGACTATCTACGATACTCGTTATGCAGTAAGTATACGAGTGGCATCTCTTTACGTTTCGCATCGTCTCCCGTCTTTTTTCCTGCCCGAAGAGGAAGAATATGAAAAATAAGAAGAAGAAGGAACGATTCGAGTGCCGTTACTCGTAATTGTAGGAGAGAAGAAACAATTTCGACCCTCGGCTTCTAGCCTCGATGGCAAAAGGGGCGCGAGTAGCGGAGAAAGAAATTGCTCGATAGGTACTTCCGCAGGGTCGAAGGGAACGCGAGCGAAGAAGACAAGAGCGAGAACGAGAGTTTGAGAAAGAGAGGGTTACGAAACGTCGCGTCGGTTCTTTTCCGGGGGTAGATGCGAGGTTCAGGGTGGAGAGAAGGAAGCGAAAGATTTCTCTTGACGAATCTCTCGAATCGTCTCTAAAGAAATTAGTATTCGTTCTTTTTAGGTCCGCGCGATTCAATCTACGAGGTAAATCGAGTTGGCGAGCATGACGAAACGCGCGCCCAACGAATTAGTCCCGCTCGAATTTCCTTCCTCTTTTTTCGTCGTCTGCCGCAATCTCGCGGCACTCGTACCCTTTCCCGTCCCTCCATCTAGCACCACGGTTACCCTCTTCCTTCCGATCGTCGTTTTTAATGGAATTGTCTCGAGCTCGTTCGGTTAGCGCGAGCCTCGATGTTTTTAAATCGCTTATTATCGCTCGGACAAAATCGGGATATTATCCGAAAGTTTCGACGAGACCGCGGTAGTCGACGTCGTCGCGTCGGCTCGCTACGAATTCGATTAAGTTTACGCGCGATCGTGATTCTGTCCGGCGAACACGCTCTGTGGATGCGCTGTCTGGATGGAAGCTTTCGCCCGAAACGTTTCGAATATCGAATCGTGCGCGGTCCCGTTACTCTCGTCGAACGTTAACTGGTAGGCAAACGTATCGCGAAAAAGTTCATCTGTACACGGAGGACGGTTCGATTTAATTAATTTCGAAATTAACGCTCGTCGCTCGGCATCGCGACGATACCGACCGGTCTAGACCTCTTCGATTCCGGTCGATGGATTCGGATTTGTTTGCGTTGCGTCGACTCTGTATGCGCGCAGGTATTCCGCGACTTACACGCGCGTACACCCACGCACGGATACCTATATGTATATACATATATATATATCGTGCATATTTTCCTATATATAACATATATAAATTAGAAATGGCATTCGACACGTACAATTTCAACGGCTCAACGCGCGATACCTCGTCGTTGTCATTAATTTACATGGATACCGCGAATTATAATCACGGACGAACGCCGTGACAGAGAAACGAGCGCAAAAACGGCACGCGCGGATTAAATTCGGTTGCACCTCCAATCAAAATATCGATTATTAATCGATTCACGATTCCGGAGGTACGTTAAAGGTTTTCGCGCTTCGCGGGAATTTATTCGTCCGTTCGCCGTTTCGCACGGTTTTTCGAGCTAGATTCTCCGGAAAAAAAATTGATGTTTCGTCCGGATCGTAGTAGCTCACCGCGTACGAGAACGTCGTGATAACGGCTGGTTCCTTTGTCCTCGGGTAGAACGGAGGAATCGTGCGCATCCGTCCGCCACTATTCAGAGCCCTGACCTTTTGTCGAGAGAATTTCATATTACTCGTACACTCGGACCTGTTGATGGTACGCGTGTGTTCGGACTCGAAGCAAATGCGACGTCTTTGCAGAGAAACAGCCACGAGAGCGAAAGAGAAAAAGAGACGAAGAAAACGGAAAGACGTTTGCCTTTGTCTCGGGATTTCCTTTCGAGAGACGCGAAAACTCGTCACTTTTCGCCGAGGGAGAGAGAGAGAGATTAGAACGGCAAAAGCGGGATATACGCTTCCGTCTGGTGGGCGATGCCGGCGAGACGAATCGCCTCTTCCGGAAACAAAGTTTCTCTTTGTCGGTTTTCCTTTTCCTTGCTCGCCTCGGATCGTCGCGACGCTGCCGCGTCTTCGATCGCACGCTTTTATCACCCTAATTCCCCTAAGCTTTTCGTTTATTTCGATTCTTCGCGCGATTCCACGCAGCTTTGTTCGTTCGGGAAACTTGAAAAAAGTTTGTCGTCCGTGAAAAAAGCCGACGTCGATCGATCCGCAGCCGAGCGAGGCTGCTCACGTGCTTTTCATAACCTGGAAATACAAACGATTCACCGGGAAGAAAGAAGAAACGCTGCGAGAAAGGAACAAGCTCGTTAGAATTCCGCGAGGCGAACCTCTTTAGTCGAGTCACGGTTCAAAGACACTTTAATCTTCGATTCCGCAGACAAGTTAACCGCGCGTTCGAGGATTTTCATCGCGAGAACGTCGAGAGAGAACGCGAAAGCAAAATTCCGATGCAGAAACTCGACGAGATCTCTAGGTGGATGCGCGCGGTTCGGAAGCGCACGATCGTAAAACCGCTCGTCGGCGGTTGCGGAAAACGATTCTTCGTCCAGAGAAGGGCGTGGAGGGTCGGATGGTACTTTGAATAGAGAAAATGACGGCACCACGGCTTGAATATCATCGGCGTGAAAACGTGGGACTCGCGCGTGCCGCGGCAGGCCAGTTTCTGAAAGGGTGGAAGGCTTTGCACGAGAGCGACCCCCTTCGACCAGGTTTCCAGCTTCCTTTTCATTTTTCCGACTACCCGGTTTTACCCCATTTTCATCCTGTATATCCGCGCGATCCAGGCGTTCACCCGAGGGGACCAAGCGTCCATTGTTAAATGCCGTATTATTCCGCGATAACTCTGAAAAGGTTCGATTTGTCCGACCCGAGACGTCTACCTATCTCTTCCCCGGTTTCCTCGGTCAGCTTCGCTTTTCTCTCCTTTATCGTTTTCTATTATCGAATAGCTCGGATCACCGTCGAACGATTTCTCCGCTTCGATCGGTCGGCGACCACACGAAATCGCGATACCGTGACCCCTTCCAGTACCGTAAACACCGTTTATGGTAGCTGTTCTCGGTGATCGGACGAATCGTTTCGTCGAAGACGCGCGTTCTTTCCGTCGAATCGAGAAGCCACAGGTTGCTCGGAATCGAAATACCGGACAAAATCGTTCCCTCCACGAACGAGCGAAACGATACCGCGGTTAGTCTCGTACCGTGATCGTCGAAAAGACAGAGAGTTGGAAAGGGGATCACGGTTGCCCCGGGCTGGCAAACTTTTAACGGGTCAGCGCGAAAGTTTGATTGCTGAAATAGTTTGGCGACGGTCTTATCTTCGCGTCGTGTCGGGACGACGGTTTTACCTGGAAAAATGAAGGAAAAAACTGCGGCCGACGGAAGCGTCACGATCCAGACGAAACCGGAGAGTCGTGCGAGGCGCGGCGAAGCTGCGGGCGAAAATTCGCAGCTAATTTATGTGCCAATTAATTGCCAATTAAGACGACGGTTTTTCGGCCGAATTAAATTCCCCGCACTCGAGAGCCTCGATACAGCCTGCGGCGGCGATAGACGCGCAAACAAAGGGAACGCGGTCCCCTTTCAGTTGTTAGTCCCGCTCGGTAGGAAGTTGATTTAGAGTCTTTCTCTCCCCCGTCTCGAAAACGTCGACGAGGATAGGGTTCACGCGCCACCAAACTTTCGACTCCGTTTTCTCATCCTGGATCAACGTTTGATCGCGCCTTCTCGAGAAAGAAGAGATTACACGCATTGCTACGCGTAATACGTAACACGTAACTACAGAGATACGAATATACATAGATTCGTGGTACGTCGATGTTTTTCCCTTTTGCGCGTTTCGTTAATCCTCTCGGTCTCGATGTTCTCGTTTTTTATCCATTATCTTCTCCTTCGGGATTTTCAACGTCTATTCCGAACGAGCTGCTCGCTTCGTCTCGTTATTTCGGTCTTGCCAGCCACGAGCTCCGACGAAATTAAGCTCGAGGTCGATCACCGGCAGAAATTTCGAAAGATGGTCGGATTCGGTAGGGTGCGCACCGACGGCAAGGCCATCGAGGAGTTCATCGAGGGTGGAACGATCGGAAGAATTAATATCGATCGAGGGTTATCTCGGGAACCCGCACGAATACGAGAGGCCGAAGACCGTTTGCCGTTCGTCGTGCGGGACAGAGTCGAAAGCGCGAAACGAATCGTAGCCTAGCAAACACTTTCCTTATCCGTTTAAGAAGACGGGAACAAAGAAATCCACGAGGACAAGCGAAGCAACCGGTGTGGAAAAGAGAACAGGCCCGGCAAACGACAAAAGAGTCTCTTGCTGGAAGCGCGAATCCCGTTGATTCTCTTCCTTTTTCCCCTCGAAGGGAGTAAATATTGACCGTTCCGCGCCTCCGGGCTTCTCCGTTGCTTCTCCTCGGCCTTCAAAGAATTTCCTTCTTCCGGCGTGGCCACCGCGGCCGCCGTCGCAATGCTTCGAAACGTTAAACGCTAATTAGAATCGCGAAGCGGAACGTTCGATCGTCCTTCTCGAGACCACTCGAGCAGCTCCGAACGAGATCGAGTTCGAAGACGCGGTCCGCCCCCTCGTCGGACTTTCAAAGATTCGTTTTTCCGCGCAGCTTCGGTCGAGCTTCGCGTTAAAACCTTTGACTCGAGCAAAGTTTCGCGTTCGATCTCCCTCGGGGATAGACGGGAAAAGGGGGAGTAGTCGGCCCCGCTTTCTTTTCATCGCGAGTTCGAGAAGAAAGTCGCGGACAATTCGAGGAGAGAAGTCCGTAGAAAAGGAGAAGGAAAAAGCACGTTCGGACTCGTTAATCGAGCACTCGATACGACGAGCTTACGCGCGCGGAACGAGTCGTCCTCGAAATAGCTTCTCGAATTTTCCGTTTGGCCGTACCCTAGAAAAACGGCCGGGGTCGAAAGAATTATTTCGTGGGAATTTCACGAACGGCAGACTCGGCAACAAAGTTTTGCCGTTTCGATGTTGGGCGTAACTCGAAGTAGGTAGTTCGCCGTGCGAGGCAACGGGAACCGAAGATGCCACTTAGCTCTGCTGCAAATTTAATTTCCGCCTGCTGCGGGACTCGAAATTAGGCTAATGCTACGGTAAGGACTATATGCCCTTTATGCAGGAGAGGAGAGACCGACGCGACGTCGTGCTACGGCATCCGACGAAACGATGCGCTCCGTCGCGCCGCGAAAGGGACAACTTCCGATTCAAAATTTATTCGATACGGCGGTCGGAAACTCTTTCCAACGTCGCGTTCTGACGATCCTCGTCTCTGCGAACCGGGAAACTAACGAGATTTCCGATAATGGCGTTCGTCTCGTTGGACGGTAAAGAACGTCGATTATCAAACTCGAACGAGACAGAAACACTCGGAATTCTCCAACGGACTAGAAACCGTTCGCGTTTTCGCGGACGCGCCCGATAACGGATCGGAAGATTTTTCTCCCGGTGGACAACTCCCACGCCGAATATCCTCGCGAACAAGGAAATTAGTATTCCAACGAGGTACCGATATTGTTATCTGATCTCGTCCGTGCTCTACGCGGCAAACCGGCGCAACGCGCCGGAGCACCGATGCTATCTTCGTTCGAGGAAATCTTTACCGTCCACGGTATCCTGTACTTTCTGGCGTAAAGTTTTACGATACTACCCGCGAAAATACTTGGATTCCCCTGGATATTTGCAGCCGCGAAAACGATTTCTCGGACGCAGCGAGAACTTACGAAGCACGTACGAGGCAGCCGTCTCGAGAAGCGTGGCCACGCTTCACTTTATCGGTGGTTCGCAAGGTTCGTCGTCCGAAACTTCGTGCCGATCGTACAAGATTTCGGATCGTGTGTCGCGTTCGCGAATTCGTTCGAGTTCACTCTTGACCGCCATAGTTATCGATTGTTTCACCACTCCGCCGTGTAATTTTAACCGCATTTACCGATGTTACGTTGTTACGTTATTGCATCATTACATGCTTCAAGTAATCGCATTAGCCGAATGCAGGCTCGTTACGAGCTCGCAGGTATTTATCGCGGCGATGCGTTCGATAACGAGACGCGTATGGCTAACGTTCGGCCGAACGGCGAAATATTCGAGCGGGCCCATTAAGCGGCCGACTCCATTTCCTAAAGCAACTATACTCGTGGCTGCCGTCGCAACCACCACCGTGTTCCGAGTCCGAGACTCTCCAGACGCGTATTTTTCAACCGCTCGAATTAAATGCTCCGCTTATCCGACCGGCGGAGAAAAATTCGTTCAACTTTTAAACTCTTCGCTCGGCGCGAGTAGGTTTCGCGAACAAAAACAAAAACACGGCCGTGGATCTGGCGCGGGCGAGGCAACTGAAAAAGCCCGTGAAAAAACGCGAGTTCTTCGCGCGGTACTGCACGGCTCGGTGATTAATCGCGCGCGACTTCTCGAGGAGGAGGAGGAGAAAAAAAAAATGCTTCGTTTGCGAGGGCCGAGCTTCTCGATTTAGTTTGTCGCTTATCCCTTTCGGGATAACCGTACCGCTTTTGTGGATACCCTTCGTTAGCGAAACTTGGATTTATATCGGAGCGAGCCGACCCATACGTCGAAAAGTTGGACCCGCGTTTAATTAAGGAACTTTTGTCCACTCGACAAGATCGTCCCCGCTCCAAGTAGAATTTTCCTCGAAACGACGCGCAAGCGAAAAATCCTACCGTTCCGAGGATTATTGCTCGGTCGATGAAAAATCGATACGCGAATCACGAGTCTCGAGGCGTTAATTATTTTCAGTAGATCGCGCGATTCTGGGAGACGAGAAAGAAACGAAATCGTCCGCCTACGAGGAGGAAACGAGAAGGAAACGAGGCGGAGAGAAAGTGGCGAGCGAACGAGGGTAGGAGAAGAGGACGAAGAAATTTGCCCGACGGCTGGGAAACGCGTATTATTGCACCTGTGGGAAACCGATCACCTGACTGAATCAACATTATAACAAATAAATTGAAATCACGGGCGAATTTCAGAGATTCGAGAACGAATATCCGTGATTTACGAGGAACTGGATGGCGCCGGATGGCAACGCCACTGACACGAGATAGTCGGCAATCGAGGCTAAAAAAGAACGAACAACCGGGAGGAAAAAGAAGAAAATCCCGATGAATTTCGTGCGTCGAACTGCAGCGATGCAAACAGGAACGGGAGCGGTTGCGATGCCGAGCGAACGAGGAACACGAAGAGGAAAAGCTGGAGGAGAAGTGGAGAGAGAAGAAGCGAACGAGAAGCTTCAAAATGGAAGGTTCTTTCTCTTTTTGTGGAGGAAGAATACGAGAAATTGCGAGCAAAAATATCCGTGAGGCAAAGTTGGAATCGAATTAAAAAGCTGGCCAAGCCAATTAAGGCGTTTCGCGGAAGTTTAAGAGATTCTTCCCGGAAAAGGGTAAGCTTTCCGAGTGCACGGGCGGTCGTTTCTTCTTCATTTTTTTTTCTTTCCTTTCTTCTATTACGTCGCCTTCCGCCTGGTCGCCGAACTGGGCGCCATTAAGCTGTTCGCTCTTCCGTATAAATAGAAAGAGAAAAAGAGATCGCTCTGCCGGATCGGAGCGCGAAAGAAGAAAGGCTTCGTTTAATTTCAACAAAATTTAGCTCGTTATCCTGCCGCGTCGTTCGCGGATTTTTCGATCGTTTCTTTTTTCTTTTGACTTCGAGGCGACGACAGGAGCAGTTTTTCCCTGTCGTCTCTCTCGAATCGGTTATTCGCGGCGCACCGAGAACGAACTCGGTCGCATCGAACGCAACGTTCGGCCGTTTCTGGCCGATCTACGATGTTGGATGCGCGAGGTAGCAGCTGTCGTAGCAGCTACTTACTATCGTTAAATATTAAATTTCGTCTATGCCATTTCACTCGACAACGCTGATAGCTATCGGACGATAACGTCGAGATCGAGATATATTCTCGAAGCGGAGAAACGTTTGGTACATACCTTCGTAGACTTTCAGCTGCGCCTCGGCCGACACGGCGTCGCCGACTCCATTCTCGGCCACACACTCGTACAGGGTGTTGTCGCGAATCGACTTGACAGGTTCGATCCGTAGTAAAGCTCCGTTTTCATAGTTATGCACCAGGTACCGTGACTGCGTCTCTGCGGCATAACACGAAAGATTGAAGAGAAGGAGAAGAAATAAAACGGCAAGACGAGAATGAGGGGGGTAGAAGATAGACGTTTGATAGGCGGAAAGAACGATCGACGGGTGTTCCCGTATTCCACGACTCGAGAGAACTACGAGCGAATGCTTCGGGGGTCGAGGGAATCCGATAAAAAGGAATCTATATACGCCGACTGGCCAAACTTCGATATCGCGGTTCGACCCGGCTCGTTTCTCGCGATCCCGGCGAACTTTGTCGCGCGTCGTTATCGCCGTTTCGCTGGATTAACGATTTTCGGCGTTGCGAACCGGCTCGAAATCGGAGACAATCGGTGAGCAGCCGCGCAACGAGGATAACGCGCGACCGCTCGCCGTTAACCGTCGCGATTTTTCGCCGCGCTGAAACCTTCGAACGGTTAATCGGGCCACCGCGCCGTACGCTCTCCCTCCGAATAGATTTCGATTCCGAGTGGACGAACTCGCGGCCGGCCGTGATTCGAGCTCGTCCACCGACTCGATTAACGCCGAATCTGAAATTCACGCGACGGGACTTCGCGAAAATCGGATATCGTTCCGACGAAACGAACCAACGCGGGAACTCTACGAGTTACGCTCGAGAAACGACAATGATCACAGAATCTTCTCGAAAAACAAGACGAGGAGAGCGAGAGAAACAGAGAGAGAGAGCCAAAGAGAATTGCTACGACTACTTTGGCAAGTATCGCGAACAAACCGGGAGTGTTGGCAATCTAGCTAGTTTCGGTAACTCTCGAAACCGGACCGAGTCCCCGGTGTTGGCGGCAACAGCCGGCACTTCCGGCTCGGAGCAACGAGAAATTTAGTTGCAAAGAAAGAAGCGGGTTCGTCGTGGCGCGGCGAAAAAGTGACCGGGACGAATGGAAACCGAACGAAACGAGAGGAAACGAAAACGCGGCGTAATCGAGTAAGTAGAACCGGAAGCGAAGACTAAAACGAGACGAAAGTCGAAAAGTAGCGGTAATTTCGGAACGATTTCCATCTCCGTCGTTCGCGTTGCACGAAAGAGGGATGCGCGCAGCCAAAGATGGCCGGTGAAAAGTTTCGAAACCGAGGGTACGGTAAAATGAAAAGGCGAGGAGGAAAAACTTACGAGAAACTCTCTTTCCGTTCTTCCTCCAGTGAATCTGAGGCGGTGGTGCTCCCTCTGCCGTGCAGTAGAAACTCGCTATTCCGCCTGCCTTCACCTGCTGCGATTGTGGCCTCACCAGGATCGTCGGTGGACCTGCGAACACAAAATCGAGGGAAACCTTAGATTAGACTCGCGTTCAACCTTTTCGATAGCCACCGTCGCTCTTCGATACTGGAAATATGCTCTAAATGTATTACCGACGAAAGAGACACGGTGGCCGATCGAACATATGGACAATGGCATCGTTTCAGATCGCGCAATTAGTACAGTTCGTACCAGCTCGGATTTCGTTGGAAAGCGACATCGAAAAAAATTGACACGACGGGACTAGTTAACGCGAACGAAGATTCCGAGCTGGCTGGACGCTCTTTTACCCGCTGGCAAAGAGAGGGTGGCGGTGGTTCCAAGATGGATAGAGGCGGTGCGATCCTTTGTCGAGCTGACGGTAGTTTCTTCTGGTCCATCCCAGCTATAGCAACACCGTTCTACCGGAAACAAAAGGACCGGACCAAGAGTCGTGCTATTTGGAGCGAGACTACCGGCCAAGTATTAAATTGGTCTCGAAAGTTTGAGATCGCACGGATCGTTTATGGCCACTCTTCCATGGATCGGCGATCCCGCCGGAAACCATTCTGCTCTTTCGCTTCTTAAAGCGGTGCCGAATTTCCAGTCGAAAACAAATTCCATCGTCGTCGGATGGTCGCAGAAGGAATCGGGAAAACAAGAAGAACCTTTCCCTTTGCTCGCTTTCGACTTTCGGCGCGAATCAATTTATCTTCACGGTCCTCCGCCGCGGGATAGAAAAAAAAAAATAATCGTCGCTCGATGGCAAAACGGAAGATTAACCCGCAAAGCGAATACCGGAACCAGCGGAGGGAGAGATGGACGAAGAGGGAAAGAGCGAACGGTCGAAAATTCGAACGGGGACGAACACGAGCCCGCTAATCTATCGGCCGTGCACGAAAACTGCGAAGCACGGGAACGTGGAACGCAATTTAAGGTAAATATTATTCCATCGGCGAACCGTCGATAATTTTTGATCGAATCGCTCGTTCGAGATTATTGCTATCCGGTGGGGTCGCATTGTGGCTGGACGCGCGACGATTATCATACCGAAATAGTTCGTAACTGGTGCATTAATCGGAGCTGCTCGCGGCATACGCGACGATGGATGGATTTTTAAATATTTCAAACGGAACGGATGCTGATTGAAACGGGATAACGACCCGTCATCGAGAGTGAAACGAATTTCATGAAATTCTTTCGCGTCGCTTCAAAACACTTTTCGCGTGTACGTTTATTTAGAGTGAACTACATCGAAAGCACCTGCTGCGTCACGCTCATCCGATTGAAATACCCGATTTCAGCGTTGAAAGGGTGTCTCCGATCAACGGCCACCCGGCTTCTGCTTTTTTGTTTTTCCTTTTGACCAAGACCGATATCGACGGATCAATTCGAAGTTTGTAATTCGCGAATCGCGCGTTTCCGGTCACGATACGCAGTGTTATTCGCACGCTTTTCGTTCGATCTCGCGCAATCGAACAGAGACAGCGCACGGTTTGAAACGCGATCGGAAAAAAAAAAGAGAAAAATGGCTAGGAGGTGAAATTCGAGGGACTTTGCAAGATTAGGTCGACTTAATTCGAGGAAGGTAACGCGTTTCGGTAATTCTCGCGGAGCTACGTGGAAGAAATTGCGCGAGGGTTTTACCGCGACCTCGTTAATGGCATTAATATCTCGCGGCGAACGTTTAGAAAAGAAAAAATTTCGGGCGCGTGCCAGCGCGTTCTCCGCTTACCGGCGAGAACGAGAAACGAAAGAGCAACCGCGTCAACGAACGTACGCAAAGAATAAACGCTGGAGAAAATTAGATCGCGATACTCGAGGCACGTCGGGACTCGGCGTCGCTGCTGCCGAGAAACGAATGGCGGATCGTTTTCGAAGAACGCGGAGATGCTTCTCGGATGCGAGCGGGTTCGAATCGAGCGTTTGCCGCGCATGCAAAATCAGGATAAAGATCGGACGGTTATTTTCCCCGAAAGTTCGTAATAACGAAGGATCGCGGCCGAGCCGATCGTGGTCCGTATAAAAACGGACCAGGTCGTATCTCATACTTAAACTTTATACCGGTTTGGCGTAGACTCGGTGAGCGGAGGCGAAGCGAAGTCGAGCGGGCAAAACCGGAGAAAAAGTTTCGCCCGCGGCGAGCTCGCCTCTATTACGCTTTATAGCCTGCCGCGACGTAATTGAAAAAGTAGCCGATAACGGAGCAATCTGCATGAGATTTGAATAAAATTACGCGTTACCTACTGCCGAACGTATTACGGAATCGATCGCGCTGCATCGGTCTTCGCGACGTTCTACTTGCCCTGCGAGAACGCTCGCGGTGCCGTACAGATTTTTCCCTCGAATCGATCGGGTCTGCTATTTAATTCCAAACTTTTGTTCGGATCGTAAAGCGCGCGGCAAAAACTGTCCGCAAACTGCCGATACGCCGCGAACTTTTCGACGGGGAAATGCCGGTCGAAGGTTGAAATCGAGAAGGGTCGAATCGCACGGTCAACATTTTCGAGATTGCGAGACTCGTCGAACTTTCGAGCTATCAAAGCGTATGCAGGTTGCAAATCGCGAGCGAGCGGATGCCATTTTGTTCGGACATCGATCGCGAAGAACGCCAACGCTTCGGCCTACGCGCGATAAATTTCAATCGACGAACGACGATATTCGTTCGCGGGGAAAAGTAGAGGCGAGACGGAGAAATCGAGAGGATTATGGTAAATAATTGCGCGGATCGTATTCGCGTTTTAGCGTGTATCGTGTCGAGATCGGAGGTCGATCGGTCGGAGATGATCGCGGTTCGCGCGTGATCCAGACTCCACTCGATCGAGAACAGGGCAAATATTAATTTAAATGGGTTTTCGCTCTCCCACCGTGGCATTCGCGTATCGACGAGGAAGCAGCAGCCGGCTCGCGTTCCGAAAGATTCGCCGCGTTTTCTACTCGTTTGTACGGGCACAATGCGCCAACAATGGGAAATAGAATCCCCCGTTCGCGCGGATTAAATAATGAAAATTTTCCGCCGTCCTCCGGTGAACCGTGAAATTGAATTTATATGCCGAAGAACCGTCATTGGCGTTTGAGTGTTATTGCTCGCCACCCGGTTGCGATCGTTCGCCTCCCTCCGTTCTCGATCCGTGATTTTCCGAGACGAAAAGTTGTCGCGTAACGCGACGTTGATCCAGGGTGTCGCGAAATAAGAATATGCCGTATAATTGGTGGATATAAATATCGGAACGACGGGGATCACGATTTTTAGCATGACCGGATTCGGCTGAAAATAGATGACCTGCTCCTTTTCGCGCGCGAAGCACGGGTCAACGAATTTTCGATCGATGTCTCGCAGCTCCAGAAAAAAACGAAACAGTGGTTGAACGTGCGGGAAAAATTCGGAAAGACGGTTTCCCGCGATGGTAAAAACACCGGACGGGTCGTTCTCGCGAAATTCCCGGAAACGAATCGTCGGCAGAGATCAGCCTCGATGGCCGGTGCCGGATACGGTCGAATATGAGATTTCAAGATTTCAATTCGGATCTGTTGTTCGTGACCGCGTTTAATTGAATTCCGGGATTTTTAACGCGAACGCGAGATAGGCGGGCTCGCGCGACCACGACGATTTCGCGCAGCTGGAAAAATTGCAATTTATTTCTTTGGAATTAAAGCGTTCGTTGCTCGGTAACTTTGTCCTCGTCGCTCGACGCGTCTGACCCCGATGGCTTTATTCTACTATTTCTACGGGAGCTCTACCGGCGCAAACACCTACCCCCTTCGCTCGCTCGCTCGCTCGCTCGCTCTCTCTCGCGCTCTCTTTCAAAGTAGTTGCTACTTTTTCTCTTCCGAGACGCGATGCGGCGGTTCCTTTTTCCGCGATAAAGTTACGGTTCTAAAAAGAACGACCGGCGTCTCCCGGGACAGTCGCGATTTGTTGGACGCGGATTATCCGCACCTCGCGTTTCTTTGACGAGATAAGTAACGCAAAACCGACGATCTTCGCTGACAAAGGAAGGAAAAAAATGATTCCCTCGACGACAAGAGACGAAGAGGCAGCGAGCAAAAAGGCGGCCAATCGTTCCTTTTCTATTCGACATCGAGCCGTTTCGCGTTTCCTTCTACTTTGCTTCTTGGATCGCGAAAATTGTCAAGCGACGGCGATTCGCCGCGACAACGTTTCAGCCGTAATCGTGTTTGGCCAATCGATTCGCCGTACCTCTAATCGACGACGAGTTCGTTTCGCGGCACGGCCAGAGAGATGGCCGGAATACCGATTCGCAACTTTGGAATTCCTGTTCGCGACGAGGCAACGGTCCCCGCGTTCAAAGTATATCACGAGGGGATGCGTGTTCGCGACTGCATCGACGCTCGCGTCGCAGCTGCATCGAAACCGGGCTGTGGCTGTGGTCGCGAACGAACACGCGGTACACGAGCAAACACGAGCCTATACGAGCATTTGTATGCGCTTACGCGAGCGGGCAAAAGGAAGAGAGCGAGGACGAGGGCGTGGACGTGTACACGGATGCATCCCACGGAATAGCACGGTTCGGCTTCGATACGTATGCAAAGCGATCGCGTTTAACCAACTTCTCGCCGAGAATTTCCATTAGTCGAGAAAGTCTGCGCCGGCTTCGGGGACAATGGGCGAGAACGCGCGCCAGCTTCGACGAACACCGACGCGTGTATAGTGGCTGGCTGCCGACTGTTTCGGCGAAATCGAGCCGTCGAACGATTTCGAATCAACGCGTCTGGTAGCGCGGATAATTCAATTTGAATATGGATGCATAGCCCGGGCTCTGGCTCGCAAATCCGCAAACGCGACCCGATCTCCGTCGATTTCGCGATAAGTCGGGCCGCGCGACACGAAAGGCAGCGAGCGTTCGTACGCGAGCGATCCGATAGCCCGACGGGGTCACGGGCGGTGCCGGAGTCACGGGGTCGGCGTCTATCTCCCGCTCTTAACAGGGTCTCCACGGGTGTATATAACGCCGGGCGTCGAGACGGTGCGCGACGCGACCGAGAACGCCCGCAGGACCTGCACTAAATTTATGCAAATGCATGCCGGCAATATTCTAAATAAGTAGCTTCACCCCTGACTCCGTGCACGTTGCGCCCTCCCTGGCTCCGGCTCGGTATCGCCAACTTCTCTACCCCGGCTGTGTAAATTCGACCGACTAACCAACCGACTAACCGACGACCGTTCGTGCGAGCGTTTCGCTTCGACGACTACGAAACGACGCGCTGCGGTATCCGTTACGGAAAGAAACCGCGAAACGACGCCGACCGCACCACCGATCCGGCGAATTCTCCGCGAACCGAGAGACTCCGCACCCCGTTGATTCGCGCGGTTTTGAAATTTTAATTTCGAGATACGGACCGCCGACGAGGCCACGGTAACGCGTATCCGCGGCGAGCGGCATATATCCGGAGAACGGTTTCGTATCTCGTTTTTCGCCGGCTCGGCCAAGTCTGCTCGAATGCGAGTCAGCCGGCGCAGCTGCTCGTAACTGGCTTTTAACGCTAATAGTGCTTTCAGACCCATTTAAAGAGCATTTACGAAACGGAGAAGAACGCGAAACTTTAGTACGTTCGGTGCTTTGCGATCTTTTTACTCCGTACGCGATTCTCGGAAAATTAAATTCGTCGGAGACCGAATTTACTTATACGCGTCCTCTTGTCCCGGAGGTCGTGCTCGATTTGTCGCGATCGCGGTACCAAACGGACGGAAGACGGTAACATAGATTAGAGAGGCGACGGCAGGTGACGCGCCGCTATCAGGCTAATCAGCTCTCGGCGTTTTAACGCGGTTAATTGTCCTTCAATTAGAGCCGCTCGCGGCGGCGCGACTTTCTTGCTCTCGTTCCGAGGAACTTTCGCAATCGTCGGTCGTACAGTCGCGCGCGCAATTAGCCGACGCCCGAGTCCTCTCGCGCGTTAAGAAGTCCCGTAAAAACCGCGCCAAGATGTACCGAGGAAAATTACGCAAAGATAAAGTCCAAGTTATACCGTCGTTAGAGAGTGACGGACTCGAGGGTCGCGGTGGACCCTTGTTCGCTCCCCATCCAGCCGGCCGAGTATCTTCTCGTCGTACAAATTACGCGAGGAGACAGTTTTCGTGACCTTAATGCGTTACCTTCGTCCCCGTTACGTCTCGCCATGCCCTGCCTCTCCCCAAGAATAACTCGGCAGCCAAGTCGATATAGGCCGCGGCCGAAATTTATCGCCTATTTCTCGTTAAAAGGGCACATGCTCCGCGGGGGAGGGCTGTACGTAGCTGGAAACGCGATCCGAAAGAAAAAAAGCTGGCCAGCTCGAAATTCGATTTCGCGATGCAACCTCGGTTCGGCGACGATATCGACTGGTCGCTCGAAGGACGGTTCGCGAATAAATCATGGAATCAATTCCGATACGTAGTCGGTGCCGCCATAAATAAAATGCGCTAGATATCGTAGATCGGTGGCCGCCACGCGAAAGAGGGAGAAACAAATGACAGCGTATAAGCGAGCAGAAACATTCGAAAGTTGGTCCGTGCTACGCTCGACACGGGTTGCGCGCGCGGAATTTGAAATTCAAAGCGTGCGGAGAACTCCCGATAAGAGCCCCGGGCTCGCTGCAAAAATACACATTAGTGGATTTGAAATTTAGATCGGTTACGGTCATCCAAGCGAAATTGAGTACCTACCCTCGAAAACAGACCGATTTACGGCGGTTTTCCGCGACCCTAACGAGGCCCTCGAAACTAGGCACGCGAAAGAAACTCTCCTCGAGTCACGTTCCAGACGTCTTTTCCTTTCCACTCTATTTTTTTTTTTTTTTTACTTGTTCCTTTCCTTTCCCTTTCTTTCCTTTTTTCTCTTTTCCATCTTGGAATCCACTCTGCCCTCTTTTTTTTTTCCTCTTCGAACCTTCGACGGATCTACACTCGGACAGCGTACGCGCTCCGCGCGACGCTCGTACTTACTTGTCATGTATGTGATGTACTGGGAGTCGCTGATGTTTCCTGAAAGAAGCTCGTTGAGTCGAGTCTCGTACGGTCACGGGAAACGCTCCGTGGGCCCAAAAACGTTCGCGACGAAACGCGTTTCGAGTACCGCGATCAAAATTCGATGATAATTCGTGTTATCGATGTAGTCGCAAAAGCGAGAAACGCTCGCGCGCGCTTAAAGCTAGGAGGTAAACGCGCGGAAGGATGGGTGAAGAGTAAGAGGAGGGTCGTTCCCGAGGCGATGACCCAGTCAAGGATCGCGAAAGCTTTCGAAAGAGCGCGAAACAGCGAGGAAATTGCGTACGCGTTTACCTCTAGCACGCGCTCCCCCTGTCCAAACGCTGGAAAGACTAGCACTGGCGCGGCGGTCGCCTCGAGCTCGCGATGTTTTCGCATTAAATATGTATTATTCGTCTCTTTGTGCGCGACTCTTTGTTATTCTTTAAGCTTCTCTCCTTCGTTTTCTGACTTTTACCGCGTTGAAACGTACGAATCGCTAATTGCGCGATCTCGAATGCGGAAACGCGGCTCGACACGATCCGGTAAGTCGTAAAGTGACCGCGGGAAAGAATCGTCTGCGTCGATAACTCGCCGCATAATGGACGCGAAGGCGGGGTTCATGCTCTATCTCCGAGCAGCTACCAGTGTTTTCGTGGCGTACGCGGAACACCCTTAACCGTTCCGATCTTTCTCTTCTGACGTCGACCTATTAGTTAACCGTTTCACCGATTTTTTTTTCTTCGCTCGAGATACGGCAGCTCCTCGATAACTCTCGGATCGGAGCCGTGCACCGTCGACATTATTCTTCGCGAGCAACCAGCCATCTCCGCGGGTTTGAAAAATTTCTAGAGTTCGACGGACCGCGGGGGTTATTTGCCGTGGCCGATTTCGAGGCGTGTCACGGTATTTCGGTCGATCGGTGTCCGTCGATCGTTCGAGAGTACGTCAAAGTCGCCGGTTGTCGTCGTCGTCGAGAAACGTCGAAATAAACGCCGAAGCGATCGCTCGCGGATATTTAAATAGGACCGTCGTGTATCAACGTCATTACCTAGCGAGCACGCTGGTATCGTAACTGGCCATCCGCGTATAACTGACCCATATACCGTCGGCTATAATACGAGGAGCACGCCGTACAAGCGGAGAGAGGGCGAGCGAGAGGGAGAGATTTGTATCGCGATCGTGGACGAGGGCTACTTTCACGAGAGCAAATGACCCCGTGCGACGACTATACCCCGCGAACGCCGATTCGTTTCGTTTCGTTTCGTTCCGTTCCGTTTCGTTTGTCGACGCTCGTACGCTCACCCCTATTTATATTTCATCGCGAGCCACCGATGCACGCTCCTATCGATATCGTATTTGACACCGACGAACCGACGGTCATCGGCCACTTTTCCCTTTTCCCGTCATTTTTTCTTCGATACGCTGGCACTCGATCGACCACCGGTCGGCTAAAGACCACGCGCGATCAAGTCGAGTCGAGCATCGAGGCTGAAATCGATGCGGATCTACTCGAAATAAACGCGAACGAACGAGATGCGTGTTTACGATCAGGGCGGTGAAAAAGGATTCGCTTGGACGCGCCTCGACGCGGGTCGAGAGCATGGTCGTTTTCAACGATACGGAATAATTCACGAGAAAATGGCTACGCGAACGCGGATACGTTATGATCCGTCGGGGTATTCGAGCCAATAATTAACGACGCTCCAGAGTAAAGCGTAAATAAAAGTACGGAAAACGCGAGGGATCGATCGGCGCGAACTCGGTAGAAAAAAGAAGAGCGCAGCGGGTAGCTTTTATTACTGGTCGTTTGGCGGCGGTGCCCTCCCTTTTCTTCGTCGAAACGTCAACGCGTTAAACCGTGCCGCCTCGTTCCTTCCTTCTAGATACGCGGGGTAAATTAATCGGGTAGCTGAGCGTAAACGTTCGACGAAAAACGAGAAAAATCTTCCGCGTGTCGGGACTCTGGTTGTTTCGAGGAAAAATCGCGGGGAGTCGCGAAACAAACGCGATTAAAATTGAACGGAGTTCGATGGAAAACAAAGGACGCGACGGGACAGCGTGAAAGGAGACGAATCGACGGTTGGCTTCGAACCGAATTAATTTCGTGGAATCACGGGTGCGAGTACGAAATCACGTTTAACGTTCGAGCGTTTGGACGTTCGGTTGTTCGCTCGTGGGTGGACGCGGTCGGGAGGATGGCTTTCTCATTGGGTTCGTGATCTACGATATTGGCGTAGTGGCCGACCGAGACACCGAGCGACCACCACGAATTCCTAACTCCCCCGCCGCTCACGCTTCCGTCCCGACATTTTTATACGTTTCGTACGCGGCCGACTTCTTTGCCGTCGACTAAATAAAAATCACGGCATGCTCGAGAAGCGATCGGGTCCCCGCGTAATGGCACACGGAACGATCGGAATCGAGTCGTCGCGGAAACAAAGTCCATCGGACGAGAAGAGGAAGAAGCGAGGTTTCAATTGTCGACGCCGGCACTGTCGTCGTCGGCAGTTCCGTAGACCGAATAGCCTATGTGGTCTATTACCGGACCGCTAAGAGGGTGGAATTGATTAAATAATTGGCCCCTTAGATCGGGGGCTAGTTTCTGGAATGAATGCGCTGGCTCTTGGCCAAAGCTCGTTCGAGCTGTCGAGGGCCAGGAGAAGGAAGAAGGGCGGATGGGGTCGGTGGAAACCACTCCTTCGCACCGAGTCCCCCGCGCGACCACTCGCATAGAACACGACTGCTACGTGGCGCGATAAAGAGAAAATCGGTGGCTAACTGCTAGGGGGTTGATCGACTCGTCTTCTCGCGTGGTTAGAACATCTTTGGCAAATGGCACGAAAGCGACGTTCGTTAAGCCTTTTAATACCCTCTCGGATGGTAGTCGAACTGCCAATGCCACGTCATCGATCGTGTTTCACGACCCGACGAGCCCGCGTTAATTAACGTACCTTTATGCGAGTCGGTTCGATCGCAGCTTCCGTCATGGCGAAAAGTGCCCGCAGGCTCGAACGGACTGACGCGATAAAACGACCGGTGTACGAATTATTTCGACCGACCGTTTATCGTAACGAGATAAGATACGCGAGCATCGTATGGTACCACGAAAGACGTACCCTTTCGTTGCCGCAACAAAAAAAGACAGTAACGATTTTGCCTAGAGGCGACAGGTACGATCAACGACGCGGATAGTAGAAATACGAGGTAGTAATTTTAGTCTGGCTGGCAAACTGGCTCGGAGATTCGGTCAGTCAGACGTTAACGCTTGCGACGCGTTAAAGACCTCGAGACTTTGCGTGATAGCTCCGAGAAACTCGTTTCGGATGATAGGAAGCATGCGATTAAAACGACTACGCCGCAACGGCTATACCGCAATAATTAGAGCTCCGTTTCCATGACGCGCTGCGTGGCTCGAATTCGATGTTGACGTACGAGTAACTTTGTTCGGATCCGTCGACGGAACAATCGCTTTCTTCGCGAAAGAGAATCGTTTCCTAATACGAGTCACAAGGGAGTGGTCCGATTTTCTTCTTGGACCGTTACCGATACTTCGAACGATTGCCGAAACGTACGATAAGAATGGGTTCGAAACGTTAGCTATTCCTGATACAACGTACGTTTCGGATCTCGATGTCGATCGCGAGGAACGAAGACAAACGGGAACGAGACGAGATAGATAAAAGGATTTTACAGGGTCTTCGGGTTATGGACATAAATATTCGCCGGGGTTTTCGAATTTATATTTTGTGCGTATCCAGCCATCTAATTTACATGGGAAATTTAGTGCGCGCGACGCACCCTTCCCGACGTTTTGGACCGTTTTCGTGTACACGCGGTCACACGCGAGCGCGACTGATGGCGTGTGCGAGCGAGCGCGTTCTACCCGGTCAAACTCGGCAACAAAAGGAACAGGGGGAAAAAAGAAAGGGAAAAGAGCAGACGGAATGAGAAATGGAGGAAAAACGAAGGGCAACGTTCAGAAGATATAGCCCCGCTCGATATAACTCTTGACTAAGCTGCGCTATTGAAAAATGATATTCTAGTCCCGCGAATGAAATATTATCGCTCCCAGTTCCGTCGCGCGATCTCGCCGTGAATAACCTTCCGTTCTCGTCTACGAGAATACTCGAACCGCTCCAGACCGATCGACTCGAATTCGTCTCGCTTCGAAACGGCTGAAAATTAATGGGAAATTTCAGCGAGAATTCGTCCGACGGCTATTCGCGGCCGGAAACATCGAGCGGACGATGATTCCGCGATTAAAACGAATCAAAGCGAGCCACCCGGTTTACCCACCGACTGCCAAGATAAGGAAAGAAAATAATTGATAAACGAGCCCCAGCTTCGCGAGATACCTACGGAGAGATTCTCGTTGGAGGAAAAATCGGGAGAACCGGTCTCGGATAGGAAGACTCGGTAAAAAGTTTGCCGGTGGTAGAGATTATCGGAAAATCGCGAGGACGAGTCGACGTAAAACGGTTCGAAGGAAATATCGCGCGTACGGCCGAGTATACGGATACGAGAAGCGGAGCGGCACGAGCTGGAATAGGTTGAATCGTTCGAGTAATTCCCTTTTACGATTTTCTCGGCCCATTCTACGGCCGGGTAATGTTCCGAGTGCACGGTGAAAGAGAAACATAAGCGGTACGGAAAGAGGACCAAACGAGCTGAATCGGGGAAAAAGAAATCCGCGAGAAAGGTAGGGGTAAGCGAGACGCAGGCAGGAGTCGGTAGTCGCTGTTAGGCATCCCCTCGCGACTCCCGTTGCAACTTCGACTGCAGCTGCAAAAACTCTTTGGGATTTTTACTCGAATTTTATGATTTAAATCGCCCACTCGGCAATATTCTCTCCTTCTTACTTTCGCGATAGAGTCAGCGGTTGATCTTACGCTTTATTTTTACGAGCGTACGCGCGCCGCGTAGCTCCTCCCGATTTTTCGCAAAAACTCCCTCGAATCCGTGATTTTCGACGCCGAAAAGAACACGATACCGCGAAACGAACAACATCGTCGAGAGTCAGAGAGAGAGAGAGAGAGAGAGAGAAAAACCGCGCAAACGCGGTCCCGCGCGTTTCTCCGTGCATCTCGGAAAACGCGTTTGACGAGGACGCGTGTGCGTTTCGATCGGTTTCGCGGTGAGCCGCGCGCTATGATCAGGACAGCGTAATAACGAGAAAGCATAAATTGACAATTTGTCCCGGAGTATTGGTCCGGCTGACCACCTAGGTCAAACGAAATAATTGGTACTCCCTGTCAAGTACGACGCCTCTTCTACCCGCTTTCGTCCCTCTTTCCCTCCGACCGCCTCTCTCGCCGTAGCCTGCCCCGGAAATCATCGTCCAAAGAGTTCTGCACGAAAAGCTTCGGAGACGAAGCGCGAAATCGATGGAAGGCCGAATAAATCGGCGTCGCGAGTCGAAAAAATGCTTCTCGCAGCGGAACGCGTACGTTGTACGGGATCGTTCGAAAATTACCGGTAATAAACAACACGATTTCCTAGTCGATACCAACGAGATTCAGGGTAAACGTTCGAATAACCGTCGACAGGATGTATTTTTTCAGAACGCAAATACGCAGTTTCGCAGTTTTGCAGCTGGCACCGACCAACCAATTCACCCCCACGTCCTCCGCGTTCTTCGACCTCCTATTTTTATATATCTATACATACACATACATATATACACATATATATATTACGCTTCAAGAACGGTCGCCGTCAGTTATACGCTCAATTCGGTACGAATGAGCCCCAACGGAGAAATAGTCGTAAAGCTTTCGTTGGAAATTCAAACGCGACTCAGCTTTCCGAACAATTTACTTCGAACTCGCGAGGCCACGCGATGCGATCTCCGTGATTCACGAGCCGTCAACGAAGTCCAACCAGCCTCCGTTCTCGATCGCGCCGCTAACCGATACGACACGCTTTTCGCCCCGACCAGATCGCAAAGATTCCGCTCTGGCAAAGAAGAACGCGAAAACCGAAATATTAGAGCGCACGCCGGAAGAGAATGGTTTCGGAGCCACCGCTATCTCCCGGTCGAGATAAAGCGACACTGGAACTCGTGCAAACAACCCGACCGACCAGATACGAATCTTCTCGACGAGTCGAAAAATACCTTTTACGGTAAATATTTTCGCGCAGATTTTTCGAGAGGATACGAGCAAAGGATACCGATCGGGTTCGCTGCACCGTCGAAACGATCACGTGGCTCTTTCGATATTCCAACGGTCTCGTCGAGAACTCCGCGGTAATTTCGAGGCCGACGGTAATTTCGAGAGGGGTTGAAATTATTAAGGGAAATGGGCGTGTTTCGCGAACACGCACGAGCCACGCGACGCTCGCATTTTTCAAACGGGCCGTTACCTTCGAAAAAAACCACCCTCGACGGATACGCCGGACACGTTCTCGATAAAAACGGAAAGTACTCGGTTAAGTCGAAAGAGAATTCGTTCGTTAACGGGGTACGAGGAAACGAAACGCCTCCGAGTAGATTGGTACGTGGCGGATCGGACGCGGCAAAGATCTCGGAATGGAAGGGGTTGGAACGAAGAAGAGAGCGGTCGAGCGTGCAGCTTTATTCTCGCGCGAAGGTAAACGGTAAACGATTAGGTGCTTCCCTCGCGTTCTCGATACCCAGAGAAACGAATCGTTGGTCCCTCGGAACCGAGTGGCCCTCGAGTGTCATCGTAGCTTTTAATTAAGCTTCACTTGGCCGTGCAAACTTTGTTGTTGGATGCCAGGGCGTAGACTCCTCCGGGACAGGGACAGGTAATTCAGTCTGAACGGACGGACAGGAACGAGAAGTTTATATTGGTAGACTAGCGGGAGATGCGCTGACTCTATTATTATGTTTCGCATTTCCGTTTCGTGCCCGGTGCTCGACGCTGGTTGCCCGCGTTTCGCGTCAACACCTCTTATCGACCAACGTCGGCGGGAAAAAGAATTTTCGACCGCGAATCCCTTTACCGCGAGGAATTTCATTCGGACGACGCGATAATCGGAAGGAGAGGAGGCAGCATTAATTGCCGTCGAGCAGCGGTTTCCTCCGAAAACGGTAGAAAAGTTATTTCGCCGTTCGAGTGGAGTCCGAAGGGCCGCGATCCTTGGCATTCCGACGGGACGACGATAGCGACGTTGTTTTTGTGGAAAGTAAGCCACCGTGCGACAGGATCAGCCTTTATTTTCTTTGGGAACTCGACGAAGCTTATCTCGGCCCAAGTGTTTCGCCGCATTAGCGACTAATCCTTTGAAAATAATTACTTTGAGAAAATCTCGGCAAACGGTCGCCGAGAGAATCGATGGTTCCCCGAGCGAATCGTTCGAGCGATTCGCCGCGTAATTGTTATTAACGGGTTGGCGGAGGCCAAGTATCGGCCGGTCTTGGAAGTCGATGCGGTTCGCGTGCCTGACCGGTTACCGCTCGCGTCCGCCTTGACAAACGACGGTCGCGGCGTATTTCGCGCGTATCGATTTGCCTCGAGAGTACTTTGCCCCCGCTTCGAGTCAAGAATCTTTTCAAGATCGAACCGCCTGTTCTCGACCGGCTCGTGTCAGCACACGAGTAAACGCGTCACGAAATAAAAACGCGAGCGTGCTCGAGACGTGCAAACAACGACGACGCGGCACGGCACGGGCCGTCGTATCGAGGATCGTTCACCGGAAAAATTTATGAACTTAATATTCCGACAACGCGGTCGAATTTCCGTTTGTTGCAAGAGCTCGAACGTACGTACGAACGTACGGACAAATGCACGAACGAATCGGAAAACAGGCGGATTTGAAGTTATTGTTCCGGGCTCGGTAGAAAGTAGATAAAGCGGGTAAGGTCGTAGATTTGGATGCGACAACGGTAGTAACATCGTGGACACGGCAGCGCGGAGGGAGAGAAAGGGACAGAGAGAGAGAGAGAGAGTCTGGCAAGTTTTTCCCATAAATACCGATTATTAAATGTGGTGACTGGTCGCGGTGGTGGCCAGGGAACGCGGCGCATGCAGGGCTGGCTGCGGTCTCGAGAAATGGTCGACCGGTCGACGATACATAGCCGGCTGGCAGCAAGGGTGGACGAGCGAGCAGACCGAGCGGAACACGAGAAACACCAGGAACACCGGGAACACCAGGAAAACCAGGAACAGGAGAAACAGGAGGAAGAGGAGCGAAGAGGAGGAACGCGGGGAGGCGACGGCACGAGGAACGCGAGATCGGTGCGACAGGTCGGGAGGGGCGAGTCGCAGGGTCGTGTTCGAGGCTGGCTTTAATACAAGTACAATGCCGGTGGTGTAGGCTTTATGATGACGAAGAGCACCTGGGGGACCGGGAAGCCTGCAATTTCCTCACCGCCCCGACCCGTCGCACCTGTACCGTCCTCGCTATACGTAGCGGCGCTGTATGCATGCGCGTTCCTCCAGCTTCCATTCGAGCCGCGCCACGCCATGCCACGCCACACCACGCCACACACCGCCGCCTCGGTTACAGGGGACCAATTTGTATCCGGACGCGGAATCGCGGTGATGCGTCTTCGATAATCTCGTTGGGAATTAGCCAGACACTACTCGAGGAATATCGTGCGTCCACGCTCGAATAAACGAGCGCAAGATACGTCTCGAACCAGAGATTCTCTGCGAAACTCTCCGTTTTACGAATCCGCCAGCTCGACTTCCTACACATTTTCCTCTTCTTCCCTCCGACTCCGACGAGCATAGACGATGTTATCGCTTTCTCCACGCGTTCCTAGATTTCCGATAAGGCCAGTTACTTGGCGCAGAAAACGCGTCGTCTGGGGCTCTCACGTACCACCCGTTACCACCGTTTGCCCGAGAGGAGGAGACGCGTTCGGAAGCGACCATGGGAACCGTCCGAAGCCGGAAATAACGAGAGCAACGACGCAGAAACGACGGATAAAGGGTTAGACGGAAGTGGAGAAAGAAACGAGGCGAGCGAGCGAAAAAAAGAAGATCGGTACCGAGCGGTTTCCAGATTCCAGCGAGCGGATCGTTAAACCGGGGAAAACTTTTAATCGTCTCAACGACGAGTCGACCGTTTTCTCTTCAACGTATTTGCGTCGTACCGAAGGTAAATGCTGGAATTCCTTGGAGATGCGCTGGAAAGACTCGAGAGAACCGTATTATTTCGGCTATCCCGCCGCCAAAAAGTTATCTCGAATCGAACGTGAACGTTCGAGATCCTGAACGGACTCCTCCGAAAGACGACAAAGCGTCGCGCGTTCGTTTCGAACGGAAGAGCGATTTCTTGACTGTGGGTCGCGCGATCGCGCGAAATTTGTTCGCGAGCGTAAACAGAGAGAAAGCGCTACGGGGTACCGTAAGAAAGAAAGCGGCATCGTTGCGAAGGAGGCGAGGAAGCGAGCGCGAATTCCTAGGAAACACGGAAAAGTTGGTAATTAAAGCGCGAGAAAGGACGAGAGAAAGGGATTGCCGAGCCACGCCGAGAGAAGCGACGGGGGTCGAAACCGAGACAAGGGCGAGCGGAAGACCAGGAGAAGCCACCCAGGAAAATGCATGGAAATGTATTCCCGGGAGCAAAGGCGCTCCGAGGGTGAAACCGAGAGACGAGGAGACGGATAGAGAAGCCGGCGAAAGAGGGAGGAGACCAACCTCGAGAAGGGGAGCAACCTCGAAGGACAGGGTAAGAGAGGCAGGCGACGACGGAAGGAGGAACGGCAGAAACTGCGACCAGGGCGTTGAAGATATTATAAAGGTTGAAAAGCCGACGCCAACCTGTCACCGAGAAATTATGCCCGATTCTTCCGACTAGCCGTGCCCAACGGCGCCGTTGTCGTTTCCATTCCTGTCAGGTCGCGTTGGCGTCCTCTCGACGTCGAGAGATGCACCGATTCTCTTCCCGTTGCGTTACTTCCCTCTCTCTCTCCCTCTCTCTCATCTCTGTCTTCCGGGCCGTTTAGTCGGATCTCTTATCGTCGAGCTGTTTTTTATCGAGGAGCCGGAGGCCTCGAGCTGCGCGATCGTCCCTCTTACCTCCGGCTTTTCTCTGGCTTTCCTCGCGCCAGCTAACCCACCTACTGACCCGCGTTTCGCTCGCGGAACAAACCGGCTCCGTTCGCAAAAAGAGAATTCTCTTCTTTGTTTCGTTATCCCGTGCCGTCGCTCGCGTCTCCTACCACGGAGATCGTCCTTTTTCTCGGAATAATTTGAATAAACACATCGGGTACTCGGATAGACATCTGTCGCGAGGAGGCAGGAGGTTGAAATGGAATTTTGCCGGTGTCACGCGGGATAATTTGCCCGGCTTCGGGTTCTTTCGCATCTCGAACAGGCAGGGTCCCCGCAAAAAATTCGACGAGGGTTTTTCGGGAAGCACCGCCACACGTAGACGACGCAAAATTTAACGCGACTAGCCGCGAGGAATTTGGAATGACGGGATCCTGGACCACCACGGAAGGGTGCTTCGAACACCCCTCTCGGTCGACGCGAATTCGCATGAAAATCGAGATGGTCGAACGTTTGCGCCAAGAATAGAACGAAATTAAACGATTCATAACGCGTTGCCACGAGCGCGCGTGCCGTTAACGATTTGCTAGTTAGAATACCATTCATTGGTCGATTGGAACCGGTTCAGGGGACGTTAGCTTTCTTCCGGAACCAAGTCACGATCGTGCTCCGCAAACTGGATAGCGTCCAGACCGGAGAAGCGTCGAAAAAGCAAGAAGAAAAAAGAAACAAATAATATCGCCGGTAACGACGACGTTGCTTCGTTCTAATATCTACGGTGTCGGTTTCGCCCGCGCGTCCGCGAGATAAAAAAGCGCCTGCGAAAAATTGGCAAGGTACCAGCCAGCGAACGATCGCGTTTCGAGGCTATCCATTGTTCCTCGTCCAATTCGCCGCGCGTATTCTCGTATCGGGTGATCGAAGCACCGACGCGACGCGTTCTCGCGACGCGTTACTCGCGAAGAAAATGCTGCGGTACACAGGACCGTTTTCCGGCGAACGCGAACACGGCCGATGCGTTCGAATCCCACGATCGCCGCCGCCGCCGTTGCTTTCTCGACGCTCTGACCCGAGTGTATCGACATCGAGGTTACACCGAACCACATGCCAGTGCGGTCTCTCTTTGTGTGCATCGGTGGCGGCAGTATAGCCTGGCTCGCTCTATACTCGGTGAACTTAATTTCCCCAATTTCGACCGCGCTTCGTCGACCACACGATGCAATTTATACCGAGCAACCTCTTCCAGCGTGTACCACGGTAATATCTCGGTAGGTCGTGCAGACGATTTAGGGGATTCCGACCTATCGCGCCGTCTAGCCGGACTTTGCACTCGCTCCGGAGAGAGTATACTTTACACTTTCCGCACCTCCGACGATTCTTTCTCGTTTCCGACGTCGCGAACCTTGGAAATCTCTCGGGGCAACTTCCTGTCACGTTTCGCGAAACCGGCAATTTCTGACCCTTTGTTCGACGCGTCACGAGAACGCGCGACCGACGCGACGAGACGCGAGTTTGCACGCTTTCCACGAAGGACAGTTTGAAATTTCTCGGAGTTCCTAAACGACGAGATCGTCGGCCCGACAAAGCTTATCGGGGGAATCCAAAGGTAGGGATCTGGTCGGTAAACAACTACGACGTTCGTTTGGATCTGATTAAGGGTTTAGTACGGTCGGAGTAATACACCTAACGAGGCGAAGCACGTAATTACGCAATTGCGTGTTAGGAAAATATACCCTTGAACACGGTCGTTCGGTCGCGTTCGTTCCTTACGTGACAGCTTCTCCGGTCGACGTTGATTCCGGTGGCCGACGAACGCGATCGTGACTCGACGAGCGAGCGAAACGAAGGGCCGAGTTTCGAGTTTAGCCGCGAAAGCGCGATAGAACAGAAACGAAATTGTACGCGTCGAAAGACGAGAAGGAGAGAAACGGGACAACGGTTCGCTAAGCTTCTTACCATATTTCGTCCAAGTTCGCTCTATTGTTATAGCAACGTCTATTTTTATTGTATTAATTATCCACTGATCCTCTTATGGAGTTCGAATTAATCGAGTATTTTATAACGAGAGAAGAAGAGACAGTGTGCGGAACGCGAACAGAAGGAACGCGATGATCGGGAGAACAAAGAAAGCGCGGAAAACGGGAGACGGGGAGAACAGAGGGACGAAAGAACGAGAAACTGTTTGGCTTACCACCAACTTTCGAGACGATTGTTGGCTGAGGGGTCTCTCGATTCGATTCTCGACTCGGGGTAATCTCTTCTCGGTTTAATCGAACCAGGCTTCGAGTGAGTCTCGAGCGTTCTTAAATTTTTACCGCGGCCTCGAAAGAAGCACGATAACGCGGTCAGACGGTTCTACCCGGTAACGAGCGCCGCTGTTCGACGAAGGCGAACAGTAACGAGATCGAGCCGCGCTTCGTCGGATCGTACGCGACACGCTAATTACGTTATGGACGCGTGATGGCTCGCGTGCGTGCGTCGCTGGTCGAACAAAAAAAGTCACCTCCGTTCCTCGAGAAAGTTACGATCCCATCGTAGATAACGCGTACCTTTTTCTACGCGAGTAAGCGCGCTTCTTTCGTCGCCGTGTCGCTCTCGGGCGACGTTCGCTTTTCACGCGATACACCGCGTTTCACCGGCTAATAATCTTTACGAGAAAATTAACGGACGTTTCGTTAACCGGAAAGCTTTTACTTTACTCGCTTACACGCGTAATTGAAAGTTACGCGACTCGTCACGAAACCGGCCGCTCGCTCGATCGATCGATCGTTCGACGAACGATCGTCTCGTGTCGCCGATAACTGGATGCCGAATTTCGGAGCACAGAGGCGAAAGGGGCAAACGCGAGAAACAGGGATGCTCTCCTCGAACGAGGAATTTCTCTCGACCTCTTGGCTGGGTCCGCGAGAGCTTGAGCCGTTATAGTTTCTATCTGATGGTAAGATAATGTAAACTTATGCGAGGCACGCCCGACACCTCGCCACCGACCCCCTCGCACGGCCAAGCACCAAACTTTGCCGGGTTTAAATATATCACCTCCACCATTACGGTTTAACCATATGCTCCTGCATCCCACTCACCGCCCACTGTACCTGCAGCTCTACCCATTCGAACCTACCTACTCGTACGTCGCCCCTATACAAGCGCGTATCACGCGTCTCGACCCCTTTCGTCCAACCTGCATCCCTTGCGGCCTTGCCCGGATTTAGATACGACCTCCTATCCTCTTCCGTTCTGCTCCCCTCGGCCCCCTTCCTTCTCTACGTTCTTACGCGAAAAAGCCCCGGATTAATTGAACCCTTGTCGGAGGGGCGAGTCTCTCGATCCGGGAATCGAGTCGTTCCGGCGTTTATCCACGCGTTACGATCAATTACGGGCAAACGATAATCGTCGCGGGGAATACTTCGGAGGGCGTATGCGTGTCGCGGGACCGCAACCGAGTCACGTAAACGTAACCGAGTGTAATTCCACGCTATCATCGAGTTACACCCAGCTACCTAACGTCCGCCATTCGCCGAGTTATCGAGCGCGCGCGCGAACTCTCGTCGTGCCGATATCTCTCGTGCAAAGCTGACTTTCGATCCCGTTTCAACCTGCACCGTCGTCAAAGGGTAAAATTCCAGCGATGCGACTAGAAGGATCGGAAGCGAAGAAGGAAAGGACGTTGAAAAAAGCTCGACGCACAGTTAATGTTTGGAAAAAAACAGAAGAGAGAAAATATCCTAATCCCGTGGCAGGTCTCAGTCGAATCGACGAAGCGAAAGGAACGTTTACCCTCCAGTCTAGGAAGAGTAACCAATGAAGTCGTAGAGTTTAGCAAAGCCCTCCGCGCGTTCGTTTGTCCAACTCCTAAATTTTATGGCTGCGTTTACTGCTCCCGTCCCGCTGCTCACGCTCTCGTTGGTAAATTAATCTCAAGTTTCGCGTTCCGCATCGAAATTCGGAGGAAAGAGATTTACGCGACCATCCGTGTAAGCTTCTCTCTTCCTCCCCGACTCTCTCGACACCGTGGATGGAACGAACGAGGAGACGATCCTTTGGAACGGCCTCTCCGATACCTTCAAGACGAATTATCGTTTTTCCGGATCATTAATCGAGCGTACCGGCGCCCGGCGCCGCGCCTCCTCGTCTGCCTCCCCGGCCAGCTCCCGGAATCGTGATCGAATTTAATAGCAAATACGTCTCTGTGTACCCTACCCTATCGCCGTGTTTACACCGCGAGATCGACTCTAATCGAATCGAACCACCAGGACGAGCCACGAACGAGACGATTCGAAGACCTCTGGAATTCCAGATACGGGTCACGAATCCGTCGAGTCGCAACCCGGTCCGATGCAATTTGTCGGATAAATTGTCGCGGTAAATAACCACCCTGCCGAGAAACCAAAATGTTTCCCGTCTCGTCCTCGTTCTCGTGTTCGTCTTCCCGGGACGCCTGTTCCAGTCTGTTCGTCGTTCACGCCGAAACGGTTGTGTGTACCGAGATACGAATCGGAAGAAAGGAAGCGATAACGTTGGCCCCGGCCAGTTAGCCGACGTCTCGTGCGAGACACGAAGAAGAACCGTGTCCTCGACCGTGGGGCTCGTTCGGCCGGAACGATGCTCGATCGATTATTTGTTCGGTCGATGCCGACGAAAACCAAAACTCGTTGGTATCGAAAATTTGCTTTTCGCGCCTCACCGTCGTCGTTTAATCCCCAATTTGTACGAGCTGCCAGCACCACGAACGATCGCTTTCGCCTCCATCCACCCTCCCTGACGAACTTTGTGAGCGCAGATTGACGTAATCCCGCTTCAATGACGCGCCAACGGAGCACCGTATAACGTCGAAACCGCCGATCGCTCTGTTGCGGGCTGCGGTCGCTCGTTAAAATAAAACCACGGTTTGTCGAGCCGCTGCACGATTGATCCGGTTTTCGTCGTTACCGTCGTTCGCCGTTTCCTCTCGCAACGAACATTGAAAACGTTATTGCGAAGCGAACATCGCGAACGGACCGTTTCCCGTCTCTGTCGCCGGTAATTACCGCCGCCGTCCAACGGCCGAAGAAAACGAGCGACCAAGATCGAGCACGGCGACGCCGACCACGAGATCCGAGCTCGGTCGGGACCGTGGAAAACGCAGCGAAAAACGGGACAATCTGAAAAGGGAACTCGTTTAAGGGGCTTCCGCGTGGAACGCGCGAAAGCCGAGCAACGATCTTACTCGAGGCTGGTGATTACGGTCGCCGTTAAATCCGGTCTCCATTAAAAGATCATAAAACCCCGCGGCCGAGACAGAAGCGGGTGCAAAGAACTAGCGCGATACAACGCTCGAATAAAAAGCCAGCGAAAGATCGTGCTCGTTCTTTCGACGCTTCCATCGGATACCCGCTAGTCACCCTACCCTGACAAACCGGCACAGCCTGGCATACGAATCCACGGATTAGACGTACTCGAAATTCGATTATGCGATCCCACGCATCGGCTAAACTTGCCACGATTAAAATACACCGAGCGACGCAGCTGGGTCCAGACGTTTTGTTAGCATCCGAGAGAATGGGTAGTGTTTCTTGCGGCGAAATGCAAAGCGCGCAAGTTCGATACACGACAGAGAAACGAACGAGCCGTGGGTGTGTTAGGTCCGTTACCCCTTCCGAGCACACGATGCCCTGGAAATCCCTTAATTTAACGCCCGAAATTAGACATTCCGGGCCGGCCGGTTTTGCACCAAATTTCGACCCGAGTCAATTTCAGCGTCCGCTTTGAAACTTGATTTTCCAACCTCGTTGTATCGCTCTCTCTCTCTTCTCCAGACTCCCTGCCTCTCAATCTCTCTCTCTCGTTCAGATGTTTTTCGGTGCGCGAAAAGTGACATTATTGAAAGACGCTGTTTCGAGAGAAGGTTCGATGGAAATGAGGGTCGAACGAGCAACCGATGCTCGTAACGCGTCGATTTACGATTCCATCGCGTAACGAGCGACGTTCGGCGGCAGCAAGAACGTAACCGGAGCGGAAAAGCCGGAGGTCGATATTAATGACATCGAGCACGCTTCGCCGTAGCAAACACAGGACACGGAACCGTATAGCGCGATTAAATTACGCGTCGACTCTTCCGCGACGACGTCCTGTCTCGCTCGAGAAACGCTTGCCTGGGTTTCTGCGCAGCATCGAACGTCGTCGCTAATTACCCGATAAATTTACGGTCCGACTTATTTCTCCCTCGTGGAATCCGCGGACCAACCGAATCCAACCAACGATACCGTAAATCGACGATGCCCGCTGACCAGGTGGGCACCGTACCCTCGTAACTCGCTGATAGAACTCGAACACGGACAACGTTGCTCGTATTTTCAGACAACGTTCGATATCCCGTGAAAATCAGTTCGTTTCGACGTCCAGAAAGAAGGAGTTTACCTCCTTAGAGGGAGTTCGAACGGTCGCGAATCGCAGTCGGTTGGGCAAAATGGTCACGAACCGGACGTTCGTGGGAGGACGATGGACAACGGAGAAGCCGAAGGGAGACGGACGGAATCGAGACAGACCGTGCTCGAGTTGCGCATATGGCGGTCGAAGCGTCCGCCCTCGTGCGCTCGGTGAATGGAAATTGCGGGAAATCAGGAGCAGCCGGTTGTTAAAATCAACGCGTGCGTGCAAGTACCGTTGGTAAAGTTAAACGAGAACTCGCGGGAAGTATCGTATCGTTCCGTTCCTTCCGGGTCATTCGTCGAGAGTGTCAGCTGCACGGTTGTTTCAGGCAAATCCTCTATCCTCGGACGAATTTTCTCTTACGACGAAGCCACGCTCTCGAAGCTTGGCCACGTAAACGCAAGGGCGCGGTCCATCGATACAGGGCGGCGGCATCCTCGCGAGTACTCCAGAATCCGAAATATTCGCGGACGCGTTCGGGTCGGGGTCGGGATTCGATCGTTGCCGAACCGGCATAATTTCTTGGCGTCTCACGCATCCGTAGAATGTCCGATGGCAACCGTCGCGTTATCCGCGCGATCGTGGCGTGCCCGCTGCAAAATTCGCGAAAAGACTCGAAACGAGGCTTCCGTCAGGCGGTCAGAGATTTCGCCTTTTTACGATTCGCGCGCCGAACCTCGCAGGAATTTTGTACGCGCCCATAATCTCGGGCAATTATTCATATTTTACGACGGTGTATAATTGACGTCGTAAAACGTCCATTAGTTATCCTTCCAATTGCACGCCGGGCTCTCGCTGTTCCCGGCATCGTCCCTTCTTCTCTCTTAGCCGTCCCAGACGATTTTCTATCCTCCCAGGTTTCTCCCGTTCCGCTCGCTCTATCGATTCGGCTCGATTTCGGTTTTCCTCCTTTGCCTAACGAAACGGCAACGCGGATGCGAATCCACGGGTCCAGAATTACCGGCGGAAATCAGCCAATGTCCCCAGGGTATACGGAGAGAATCGGTTTCGCGAGCGGCCGTCCCACCGGAGCTCGTCCGCTCCGCGCGTTCCATTCTCGAATCGGAGAACGTTACCGGTCCTCCGCTGCTAGAACCGCCGCGTCGATAGAAGACGCGAACGGCACACGGTTCCGTTTAACGACCACGAATTCTCGATTAATATCTCGCGAACGTCGACCAACTTTGTGCCGTGTACGTACTAATTTTCCGGCAGGGGACTTCTCCTCTCAGGGCAGCTTCGACGAGCAGCTTTTCCATCCCCTTTCGCCCGCTGGCCTCCCGCGATACCGCCTCTTCTTCGTACGATTCGCGATCGAGGAAAGCTATTAATCACCGTCCAGCCAACGGCAAGTTGCGCCGCCGAGAGATAAGGTTTTTACCGTTCCGGTATCGTGGCCCTCTGCACCCTCGGAACGTTGCCGATATACCGCGGCATGAAGCGGCGCGAAGCGGCCGTTCGCTTCGGCTTCTCGTTAAGATCGCGGGCGCGAGAAAAGCAATTAATCCACACGTTGGCGTATACCGATCGGCACCGATTCGTCGGCTGGCAAAGCACGGGGAAGCCCCGAACGACGGTGTTTCCGACGCAGGTCCGAGAACGCCAGAAGCCAGAGAGTATCGACCGGTTCTTTGGCCGAGCGTCGGTCGACGTCGAGGTCGAAAGAAAAGCGAATCTCGCCGAGGCGACTTCTGCGGACGACGCCGAAATCGTTGACTCTCGTTAATCACGCGAACCGGGTGGAGGATGCGGCCGAAAACTGGGATCGGTAATCGAGCAACCATTAATTAACTCGTAAATCGCCGGATCCGGCGACGTCGATCCAAATGCCCCGGCCAGATGACTGGAAGGCGTTACGAAGGACAGTCGGAAATTTTCCTTTCCTTCCTTCCGCCTTCCGCGTCCGAGCGGACACGGTACTGGGATCGTGGGTATCCGTGCTCGATATTAGCCGGCGGCTGTCAACCGAATAGATTCCCTTCCGGCTATCGTAACACGGTAGCGTGACTCGCGAAGGCGCGAGCCCTCTCTTCATATTTAATCTCTTCGTGTTCGTACGCGCTTTGACCGGTGATTACCAGCGGCGCTTCTCGTTATCGTGTACGTAGGCGCCGCTGTGTTTCTCCATTACGCCAAGTATCGCGAAATACGAGGCGACGAAACGAGACGAAACGAGACGAGTCGCGCCAGGACGCGACGTCGACTTTAAATTACGCCTGTCAGAAATACGGGACACGACAAGTATCATTGGCTAATCCTTTGAAATAGAGTAGACGGTGCATCGATACAGCGTGTCCGGTTGAACGTCCTCGAACGTAGATTACGTTAATCCGTGTTCCAGTTCGATTTCCGAGCTCTCGATCTGTCCGGGTTCCGGAGAAAACGGTAAAGAAGGATCGCGCTCCGAAAGAAAGACCGCGTCGTAACTTTCGATTACCGGACGACGCTGGAAAATCGATAGCCGCTAATCAAACGATAACGATAACTCGGCTGCGGAACCGGGCAAAAGTTTGCTCGAGAATTCATCGAACCGGCGCCATCGTGTCCACGGATCTTAAACTCCCGAAGCGTAAATCGTAACGAGGCTAACGCGGATAATTACGTGGAAAAAATCTTGACAAGAATTAGCCGGTTGCGGTGCCGGTGAAATTTCGACGAGGGTAAAATGGAAATTGGTGGAGTAAGAAGAATCTAAAAAATCGACTTCGTTATCGTAGCCCGTGAATATCGGAATTATTAAAATCTCTTTCCCCTCGTCCGGACGATCCTCCTTTTTCTTTTTCCACGATCCACTTTAATTTACGAGCGGAAGCGAAACGGTACGGCATTAACGTTACTCATTCTGTATTCTCAACATCGACGTCATAATTCACGATGATAAATTCGCGTTAGCATCGAACGCGCTTTAACACCCGCGCGCGTCCTCGTTTTTCCAGACAATGAGGAGGAACCGGAGAAGAACGACGACGCTGCTCGTCTCCGCTGGGAATTCCGGAAGAGTACTTTCTTACAAATGGAAAACTGCTCGCGCGTCTTTAATCCCGGCCGGGATGCGGGACGAACGATTCTTTTCCCTTTCCTGCCCCTCCTCTCCACTTGGCCGACCCCCCTGGTCGACCGAGAGTTTCCTTCGACAGGAAAAGAGCTTTCTCTCCGACGATCGTCTCGCGATCCGTCGAGATCCCCGCGCGTCTCTCGGAGAAACCGACTGCGTCTTTTGCCGGAAAAATCCTCGACCCGAGCGAATTACGAGAAATTACGGGGGGGTGTCGCGTTCGCCCTCGCTGCCATCGTCGTCGGATTTCGCGGAACAAAGGGAAAGAGCTTAATCGGCGGTTAAGAACACGAACGAAGAAGAGGGATTCGTCGTCGTCGTCGTCGTCGAGTAAACAGGATTTCGAAAGAATACGAATTTCCATTTCCAGTTGTAAGATCTTCAGCGTCGCGAGATACACGCGTAGACACCGTAACAGGATCAGCGTCGACGTCGCGATATAAATGTAAATGGTAGACGGAAGCTGGCTGGCGAGAAGGATCGCCAGTGTGTAGGTTCTCGGTAGAGAGGGAAAAGGACAACGAAAGGGACGCGGAGAAGAAGACGCAGGACGAGGGATCCAGTTTCTCCTTGCTGTTCCCTCTTATTAAAATATCCAACATGATTACTGCAGACTTGGCAACTATAATAGAGCGACTCGAAGTCGAGTTTGCGAAGCTCCGGTTCGTCTCGGCATCTGCCGTTGCCGCTACAAAACCTACGCCCCATCCATCCATCCTTCCTTCCTTCCTTCCTTCCTTCCTCCTCTTCCTTTCCTCCATCCTTCCTTTCTTCCTTCCTTTCTTGCTTATTTGTTTACTTACTTACTTACTTCTAGTTCGTGTCTTCGCCGCCCTCGCGCTCGCAGTTTATCGTTTTCCAGCGGTGCGGTTAAACCGGTGAACGGTGAAAAGCAACTCGCTGGATAACCTTTTCGAGACGCGAGTTACCACGCGTCGTTTGCGACTCGTCGCGAGGAAGATATAGCGACGAGGCCAGCCTTAGCCGGCTTCGACGGGCGCGAAATCCTCGATACGAGGGAAATCGGGCGAAAGTTTAGCAGTTGTAGGGGACTGTGTCGAACATCGAATATTTATGAAAGCGGTTCGATAGGAGCAAAAGGAACGCGACGGACGAAAGAGAAGCAACGGCAAGTGGACTGGGTTGGTTCGGGCGACCAGGGAGGGACGTACACGGCGGAATATAATTGTCGGGCGGTTTTTCGAAGCGCAGATTAACGGAAAAGGTAAAAGAAAGAGATTCGTTTGTACGGACGAGAACGAAAAGGTGCGGGAGGGAAGAAGAGAAACGGTAGAAAAAAGAGAGAATCGGTGGCTGTATCGCGAACAAAATTAGCTCGTATTCAATTTCTCCCGAGGGTACGCGTACCAGCTAGCTAGCCAGCCAGCCAACCGTCCCTTTCCACGGCACCCCAGACTTTAGTCGACACGGTGTTCCGAGTACGAGTCGGCCGGTGCCACCCCAAGGCGTCTCATAATTAAATTCGGCCGAATTTACCCCACTTCGACCATTGTCCCGTAACAAGCTATTGTGTCGGGCGTCGCCAGCCACTGTCACACCGCGACAAACTTTCCACTCGAATTTTCGCTAGCGGATTCGCAGCCACCTTTCTCCGAAGTCCCATCTCCGAACCTTCCCTCCCACCCATTGCTCGTCCACCTCTAACTCCCTCCTGTTCGACCTGCTCGGATTTCGAGCTTAAAAATCTTGCCGATTTTGTGCCCTCGCGTCGATCCTCGGACGAGCAGAGGAACGAGCGGGACGAGAATTTCGTGAAACGAATCAAGAATCGATAAACGACCGGGCCAAGGAAAATAAAAAGTACGAGACGTCGGATTGGCACGTGATCAACGAAATAAAGAGTTCCTCGCTGGTATCGCGATCCAAGGATTTAAGAGTTTCTTCGTGCAGGGGCTGGCTCTCGTGTGCTTCGATGTACGAGCGAGCACGGACGAGAGGGCGCGAAGACGAAGAGTCGGTACAGATTTATACCCGATAGGCAATTGTTTTCTCGGAACGCGCGGTAGATTGGACGAAAAGGACGAAACGACTCGTTTGGCCACCTTCGAGACGACAGATCGTGCGAGCGCACAACACACGACTCGGGACGCACGCTTTAGTCGACCGCGCGTAAATTATGTCCGTCTAATCGAATCGACGTCCAAGATTTATACCCTACCGTATTGGCTCGATTCGCTTTCGGCCTACCTCCTCCTACCCCGACGAACGGAGTTTCTTCGGAGTCGGGACGCGCTGCGCCCGTCGACCTTCGTTTCCATCGACTGCAACTTCCAACTCGAAACACGGCGTCGTTCGGCGAAAACTTTTTGAAAAATCGTTTCGCCGCGCATCGTTCCGATATTGGATATCGACTCGATCGCGTCCTAACCCACCGACGCTCTTTCGTTGCCTCTTTCCACCCCCTCTCTGACCATTCTCTCGCGCTATTTTCTCATCCGGCAGCGATTTCAACTCCGTTGTCGGAAAAAAGTTTGATCCCCGGTGTTTCGTCGAGGTATCGAGCAACAGAGATCGTTCCACGCTTTGCACCGACCTCGACGGTTTAACCGTCTCTCCTCGCTCTCTTTTTGGTCGGTCCATTTTTTTCCCCGGCGTTTAAACACCTTGCCGTCAAAGAGCAAACGAGATCGATCGAGAAGCTCGTCGACGCGTTTGACTTTCGGAATGGAGAAACGCGGAAAAACTTGGCGGGGACACGAGGGAAGTCGTTTACAAAGTCCAACTCGCGCGAGACACGGTATGCGAGCGAGTGCGCGCGCTCTTCTCATTGTTCATTCGAGCAGGAAGCTAGACGAGGAATGGGGTAGTCGAGCAACACTAGATACGTGTTAGGGTACGCCATTGTCCCGAGAAACTCTGGATTGCGACGCTTACAATACGACGATTGTTTCTACCTTTGGCGTACCGAACGGGCGGCCACCTTTCACCTCCGTTACCCTCCTTTCTCCCCGCGAACCAGCTAGTCGCTGCGTTCCAGCCTCCAGACGAAAATTATTAAATTCCATATTAACGTTACCTACTCTCTTCTCGGTTCTATTCACCGGAAAGTTTACACACGGCCGAACGAAAGTCGGGAGACGCCGCGTACATCGAACCGGTTGGACGTCGAATCGAAACCGGAGTCGCAATCGCGTCGAATAGCCGGAGCTCTCGAACGTTTTCTTCGAGAGTTTCCCACGTATTTTCCTCGCGACGACTTCACCGGACCAATTACGCGCCCCACGGTACGATTCTCCGACACCTGCTCCTCGTTTCGTGCCCTTATCTCGTAAAAGGAACGTTTATCGACGTTGTTCCGCGTCGGCGCTACTTAACGAACAGTTCGTTTTGATAGTTTCGTTTGCGAGGGATTACACCACACGCGAGTGTTGCCCGGAAACGCGTCGAATGACAGCCTTCTGTGTTCCTTGCTCACCACACCCTTACGGTTACGTATCGCGTTTACGTGCACGCGTACGCGCGCGTGTTTGCGTTCACCTGCGCGCGGGACCAGCAGCCATTAGTAAGATTGCTACCCCTTCCGATGGGGCTACATTATATAATAGAGCTAGCCGTTCGATCGCGCTTAATGAAATTGCTTAGAAAACAGGACCACCCCGGGACGAATTGGTGCGGCAAAAAGTCCGGCTTAACGATAACATCGAACGACTAAGCGTTTTGCGAGCAAGGTCCGGCCGACGTTCTCGAGCGAACCGCAGTATACGGATCGCTTTGTTTCGTTCGCTGCCACGAAGCCACGTAATTCGCAACTCGGGCGCGAACGGAAAGAGAAAGACGGAGAAAGAATCCCCGGCGGTAGGCTAAGTTCGACGTTAAGAACGAGGAGAATTTTTCTTTGGAACGGCGGTTGGACGCGATCGAAGGAGGGCGACGCGCAGCCGGGTCGCGGACCGAAAGTCGACCCGACTCGGCTCGACGCGTACGATACGCTTATCGCGAAGAAAGAAACGAGGCCAGTTTCTCGCGGAGCGGTGCGAATGTTTCCATGAATTCCAGTTGCATGCCAACGCGAGCATGGAGGTGGAAACAGCCGATGGTAGGAGGTAGTCTCTATTGACCTCCTCGGTCGGTGCATTCACGGGGGTAAAAGGCACGGTCGGACTCTGTAGGTGTTTCGTGGCTGCGAAATAGCTCAAGATTCCGTACGACCAGCGAAAAGAATTTCGACGTCGACTAACCTACGGTTCGATCCGGTCTCCGCCATAAAGCCAGCAAGTATGCCAAACTCGCGTCGCAATTTCGCGCCAAGACGGAATCTGTCGGAGACAACCGAATCCGCGGCAATCATAATCAGCGACCCGAAGCGCTCGTAAAAATGACCGTAAATATCGCGGTCGATGTTACGATTTTACTCCCGGTCGCGGAACGAAGATCGAGCCGCGAAGAGAAGAAGAGGAAGGTATCTGGAACAGTCCTCGAGGGTGCGGCGACTTTGGCCACGAGCCAAACTCGCCCAGGGAATGGTAGCGAGCAACGGCAAAAGGAGAGACGAGGAGAGGATGGCTACTCTCGCAGCGATGGCAGACCTTCGGCGTTCCGTAACGCGAGATCGCGAATCGGGTTCCTTGGCCGCGAATTTCCATCGAGTCGTTTTTACGAAAAGCAGCCGAAAAGAAAGGGCCGAACGGCACGGCATAGCATGGCACGCCACTGTACGTTACGGTACGGTGATCTTCGACCCGTGTCGTAAAGATCCGCGCGAGAACGTACGAGCCGGGGTTCGAATTAAACTCGGGCTATACGTTTCCCCGGTCTCCAGGCGTCTCGCGACGAAAACGCAAGAGCTAATGGACGAGGGATTCACCGTAGGATTTAAGAGGTACCGAGAAAATATCGCCTTCCCTCCCCAATAATATCCCCGGGTCAGTCCAACGGATATAAATGTGAATTAACCCTTTAGCTGAGCGGGGCCGGCGCAGAGGGAACGACCGAGATTTGCTCCACGAGATGCCGAGCGAGCGACGCACGTTTCCTTTCCAGTCATTCGAAAATACCGAGACTTCCGACTACCTCTAAACGATACAAATGCTTTCGGGGACTGTACGCTCTCTTCTCGACCATACCCCGCTACACCGGGGTGTAGCTCGATTGCCCGACAGCACAAAGACGACGGTGGCAAGAACATTCGTCGTTGGAAGATGGATGCTGACGCCGGCGACGCTTAGCAACGTTGTCGAGTATCGAGAAGAGGATAGGACGCGCGTCGCGGTGCAGAACACGCAAAGCAAACTATCAGATTCGCATCCTGGTCGGTAATGTACTGTGATGCGGTCTGTTGGGACCGGCAAGGTCCCGATCTATTCTAACGGTGTACCTTATCTACGGATGCACGTTGCCACGTACGTGGCTTTGCTCTACGCGAAATGGATCCACGCGCATCCTCCTCTGCTCCGCCTCATATAATGGATGCAAAGATTTCATGCAGTCTATCGCGCGTCTCTCTGACGAGTTTGTACGCGCGTCTCAATATGTAAATACGTACGCGGCTCGACCTACGAGCTCGTGGAGGAGGATGAGGGAAATCCGTGCAAGCGAGAACAGAAGGAGACGAAGGGAGACGGGAGGAGCGCGTGATCGTTGATCATCGGAGAAGAAAATACGCGCGAAAATGGGAAATTTACTCGGATCCTACGTGAATCTCGATCGCATTCCTTCGCGGAACGATCCAGTCACGAAGGAATTCTTCGTCATAAACTCCGGCCGCTTCTTCGCTCTCGTCGCGTCGACGCGACGTTTTGAAAACTGGCACTGACGTAAGACGAGCGAGTGGCGTTCGCATGACGAGCCGTCTCGCGTTACGTCTACCTCCTACGCTTACTACCTACGTTTTCTTTCGTCGGTCGTAGCTGTCGTCGAAGCGGAACCAGCGACGAGAAAGGACGTTACACGAAAATTGCCGTACAGTTAATTCGAATACCGCTTTCTCGACGAAAAGCCGCGTGCCGAAAGATTTCACCGTTTCCGCGGTGGTGTAACTCGAACCGAGGCAACGATTTAAAACGCGATACCACGCTTCTCCAATTTATACGACCTCTTTACGTTTTCCGATTTATCGCCGCTGATATTACGCTACTGGCTATCTATTTGAAACACGAAATGCTCGATGTCGCTGCACGAGGTACACGAGTCGAACAGAAACTTAAGAACGCGATAGAAAGCGAAAGACGCTGTCGTCCGTGTTATCGGAAGAAATCCGGTCGCGAGTAAGCGACGCACGTACGCGGAACCGTTGCGTCGATTAGGAGGGATCGATTCGAACCGCACAGGTTCCCGAAGAAACAAAAATCGAATGCTTTCGGCATAATTCATCGCGAACGCGTGGGGACCGTGCAGGTGGCTGCTGGTACGAGCAACCCTTTCGCTGGTACAGGGGGTGGGCGAAGCACGGGCGCGGTCGAGGGTTTCCACGTTAAATTATAAAGTCAAAACCGTGGCGGGCGGAGATGATATAAATGCGACTATTATACCGAGCGAGAGCGGAGAGGGGACACGGTCGATTCCCCGTTAGCATCTGCGAGTTTGCCGCGGAACCTTCGCCGACAACCTCTTCCGTTTCCCCGCCGAAACGCTCGTACGAACGGCATGGACCGGTTCGCGATAAGTGTTTGAAATATTGAAAGCTGAAGCGCAACTACCGACTCGTCCCCTTTGCGGTCACCAATAGCTGCGAGGAACGCGTCGGATAGGGGCATAATGCTGTCATTTATACGGTAGCTACCTCGCAAGCTACGCTTCGTGAATAAAGCTGCGAGAACCACCGATCGCGACCCGAAAGGAAACGCGTCCTCCCCTTCCGTGATATTCCTATCAACCTCCACGAATGCCTCCGAACGTCCTTTGACGTTTCTCCCTTCGTCCTGCTCGCCGGCCGTCTCGACCCGCATCGAAAAGTGGATCCAGAGAGACGTGCGCACGGTCCAAAACGAATACAACGAAGATGCGTTGCTTCCGGAAGAAATTTGCTTTCCCCTGTTCGGGGATACTCGCTCGAGCGACAAACGACATTCCGTTCGTATATCTGTCGCGGATCTCGAACGATTAATCATCGAGCGAAGTCGATCTCCGTCGCGCAACGAAATTCGTGCAACGAAGCAGTCCAATTAATCACTCGGAGGCAGAAACTCTCCCGGCAGGTATATCGATGAATCAATTAATTAGCCGTACCGTTCGATCGACGAACGCGAAACACGTTCAGCGGTCGAGTAGGTAGCGTCGCTTCCAGACCGCGAATAATTCTCCTACCATCGTTGCTGTCTCGACCGGAAAGGATCTATCGCGGCGTGTTTCGTCCTGGCTCGACTCGATGCGACTCGATGCGACGCGACGGAGGCAGTTTGAAAAATCGAATCTACCAGACGAACGGAACTACGAGATGCTCGTGTCCCCTGGGCGAGGCTGCGACGTCCGGGGTACGGAAAACCGAGAAAATGGAAGAAAAGCCGGAGAGGAGAAAAGAAGTAGCGCGGAAGCTGCGAGTCGGTCGTCCTCGACGGACGTACCGTATCGGAAACGTAACGAAAGATATTAAAAGTTCTTCGACAATGTGCCAGTCACATCTCACGGATCCGTTTCATTCGCTCCGCCTCGTACGCTGTCTTCATTCTTCGCGTCAACGTCGAAGCGTCGCGCGGACTCTGACTGGTTTCTTCTCGATCGTCCGATGCATAGACAAACGGCCCGTATTAGTTTTCGATTCGAACGGGAGGTATAAAAAGCTCGCCGCTGTCCCGCGCGTGAAACGTTATTAATTGAAACGCGACCATCTAACCAACAGCATCGGTTTCCTTTTGTGGGTCGTTCATTTTTACGCGATATAATTGATCGCGCGGCTGTGCTCGACCACGCAATTATCGACGATCATCTTGCTTTGAATAGCTCGGGGGCGCGCGTCTGGCTTCGCGTTTATCGTTTACCGGTCGGCCGTCACAGATCAACGGATACTTGCTCGATTATCCCGTGTATCGGACGATGCGGAGTACAGTGGTCGCATCGCAGCCTCGCGACAGCTACGCAACGATCGAGTTTCGACTGAAAATCAACGATGCGCGTTAATTAAATTGTCCAACCCATGGCCGGGGGAGGAATCGGGTCCGAGCGAGAGAGGAACGCGACACGATCGCCGCGCAACTTCTCTTTTAATCATTTTCATACGAGACTATCGAGTTTACGCGGGTCGCCCTTTAAATTTCGACCCATCGACGATAAATCGTCCGCGAGCGACGTGGATACGAGTTTTAAAATCGTTTCGCGAGCGTAAACCGCGCATTCGTCTTTCGCCGCGCGTTCTCGCGTATAGAACGACGCGACGTACCGCGCCACAGGACTTATAATTCTTCTATGACAACGTCGAGCGTAACGGCCGTGTTTGGAAGCTGTCCCTCGACGACCACAAAACACGCGCGGTTGATTGCCAGTGAATTGCCGCTGCGACGCGTTTCGCTCGAGACTCGAATTCCACGAGAGCCTAGAGATCCAAGAGAGCCGAGAGATCCTTTCGCGTCCCCTCGGCTTGCCACGAATTCGCCGCTCGTTCCTTTTCCCGCTTTCCCGCTTTCCCGCGGAACTTCGCCTCTGGAACAACATCGGAGCCGAGCGCAGATTCGCGCAGGGACGCATCTATTAACCTTGAAGCGGATAAAAAGGTGGCTGACGGTAGGACGCATCTTCGTCGAGCGACGCCGGGTCGTTACAGACGCGTTTTAGCCCGCTTTTTTCGAGCGAGCGTAGCTCGGGTCGTCGAGCAGCCCCGGCTCGACCTCATCGAGATATTAATTTCTTAGTCACTTAACTGCACGCGACGTACGAACGTGTCTATTGATTTTCTCAGACACCCCTTCTTGAACAGCCCTCTGTTTCAAACCTTCTGCTGCACCCTTTCCTCCCCCTTTCGCCTCTTTTAACCACCCGCAGCCGACCGAACCGCGTGACGGAGACCCGCCCCTTTTCCGGAAGCCATCTCCTCCGCTTCCCCGCAACCTGACTCTCCTCGTTCGCTTCCTTCTCTACCTATTTTCTAACGTTCTTTGAAGCCGAGAAGACCCGCGCGCGCCTCCTATGCAATTCAATTATTGTAATGCGACTCTGTTAGGTGACACCGACTACCTCGCGGCTATGAAAACTTCCTCCTTCTGTTCTTCCGCTCTCTCTCTCACCCTCGACCGTTTTCCCGTGCCTCTCCTTTGACCCTGTGTCGCTGGTGGTTTCCGAACGCGAGCGGAACGTCCGAGAGTCTCGATAGACGAGCGGAAACCGATCGAACGTATAGCCGTGGTTTTATCTGCGAAAACAGAGGAACTCGACGCCGTGTCGTGTATCTCGGCTCACAGAGAAAAGATACGCGCGTTGATACGCGTGTGCTGACCCGACGTAAAACGTCGCTACTAAAGCGCAAACAACACGGTACGAGGGGACGAGTGTACAGTCGTCCGTGGAGTATAAGTCGTTTTACGGCTCGTTTCGCTGTTTTTACGCGCTCGCTTACTTTTATTTCTCTCAAGCGGCTCAAAGATTTCCACCGGCTTTTATTCGCGAAACGAAAAGTTTGTCTCCGTATCCTGAAAAACTTGCTTGCTTCTATACGTCGCTCTCCACGCTCGATCTTTCTCAGTTCGACGTCGAACACGAGCGGCTCAGCTTTATCCAGGGAAAACGAGTCCGACGGAAATCGAAGCGGGTAACGTCCGCGAAACGAAGCGTGCGCGAAAAAACGCGCTACACTCTGTTTGAATAGCGAACGTCACGGTAAGAAATAGCGTGCGGCTAAAGCACACCGTTCCCGAGAATCGCGGGATCGTGATTGCGGAGAACAACTCGTCAATTTGATCGCGCAATACGAGTAAAATACGCGAGTCGGTTTGCCGTCGTTAGGGGGCCGAGATCACGACATTGAACGGCAACGAACAAAGGAGTGCGAAGAAGATCGTCGCGAACGAGATCGAAACTTTGCGACTATTTCTTCGAACTTTTTAAATAGTTTTTTCGTCCCATTCATGATCGGGGTTTTGTCCAACGATATCTCGTTGGAACAGTAACCATGGTAAGTAGGTAAATCGCGACACACCGAGCGCACTCGACGCGCAACGTGCGTTGTTCGATCGACGGGGAACCAGTTAATTATGGCGATATCACGGGTCTGTCGTGAAAACAATAGCTCTGCGCTACCATCAGGCGTTTCGCGACAATGGCCTCGAATATCCGCGAAACGCCGGACACGAAATAATTGAGGCGCAGTCCCGGAGGAACGAGGCGAGGGTTTGGTCAGTCGGGTCCGGCGTCAAGTTCATCGAACACCTTGACTTCGCAGACTGCACGATCGATCGTTTAACTCGTCACGGTTCGTAGCCTGTTATCGTCGCTGGAATCACGGATGAAAACGCTCCTCTAGCGTTGACCGGAGCGAACGCGCGAAAAACCACGCCATTTTCCGCTATAATAACTATACCTAATAACTCTCTGTCGGTGATAGACGATACGCGTCCATCGGTACCTATTAGCTTCGGTCAGTGTTTCTGATTTGCCGTTGCTCGTAATCGATCGGTTAAAGAGAAAGAGAGAACGGAAAGGAAAGTCGAAGGATAAACGAGCAGAGTAACGACGAAGCCGAAAGAAAGAGATGGAGGCGAAGCAACGAAACTACCGAGCTGTATCGGATATAGGATCTCTATTAAACAGACCGAAATTCCCTGGGAAAAATCACACTCTGCGCCATTGGACTGATACGAGCTGACGGCCCATGAAATGAACATCGGTCCCCGTACATTCGTACCCCTATTCGTGTGTAACATCCCTTGAGCAACGAACGACTCTGTACCTATCTCCGCGAGAAAACGTGGAGCGCGCCATTCATTCGAGACGGACACCTAAACGCGATATCTGGACCGGGAAGATGGGTGTCGCGAACCGATCAAACGCAACCATTTCGCCAACGAATTATCCCCTTCGTGTCTGCTCGTCGGACAACGACGAATACCGAACAAAGTCGCGCGTTAAAATCACGTCGAACACTAACCCGCGTTCGATTTTTCGTTCCAGTTCCACCACCGTTAAATTAATCAGCCGTTTAAAGTTTCCGTCGCAGACGGTGTTTACGGTTCCGCGGTTACAGAGACCGATCGATGGATGAGCGAAAAAAAATAACAAAAATGAAACGCAAACGGTTCAAGTTTCGTCCCCTTTGCCGGATGGAACGCGTTTAACGTTCGAATAATTTTCGTTAAATAACGCGAGGACGTATCTTATTTGCCGTTGCCCATCTTCTCTCGCCCAGTTCTCGAACAACGCGACGGACTCGAGCTGCGAGTCGACGATAAAGGTAAATTTATCCGGTTCGGTAGGAAGAAATACTGACTGCAACTACTGATTCTCGAGATATCGAGAGCACGTTCCGCGAAGAAGAGGAGGAACGAGAAGCGCACCGCAAGTACGCGTTTACACCGACGCGACGCGATGGTCGGCGGTTTCGTCGGAAACCGGTAATGCGACCAACTTTGGAAAGGTGGAACGACAAGAACCGTCGCGAAACGTCGTCGTCTGTTTCGCGTTTTGTCGAACCCAACCACGGGAATAGCGTTTTTCGTTCGAACCGACCGAGGCACATGCATGTACGCGAATCGCGAAGACGTCTCGTGGCTGCTAGTCGCGGCAGTCATTCTCTTTTCGACCCGTTTTTGTTCGAATTCCAGATTACATGGAAATCACGAACGATTCGGCTCGATATCGTGTCTCGACGAAGCGGTGAAATTCACTCGAGGGTTCTTAGCTTTCAAAATATTTTCTCGATCGACAGATTCCGTATCGTTTTTTCCGTCGCGCACTTCGGTCTGAACAGGAGTTCGGAATCGCGTAAATCTAAAAGTTTAGCAAAGTAACCGTGCGAGTGGTCCGTAATCGAGGTTTGCGCGTTTATTTTTTTTTTTTTTTTTTCGTCGACGACAGTTGGCTAAACCGACATCGTCGATGAGTCGTCGTTAAAAAACCATCTCGAGGCTGGTAAAAGTCGTTGAAAAAGTAGTAAACAATCGACAAAGTCGAGAAACTTCGGTAGCCGAGTCGCAACGTACGTCGAGGCGAAACAAACGGAACAGGACGGAACGGAACGAGAAAAGCCCGAGGGCTGAAACACCTCGAAAGCAGGCAACATTTTCTATATAATCATCCGGTTCGTTGTGCTCGGGTTTCGTGTCTCGCGCGTACCTCGTTCGTTTTCATTCCGCTCGTTCTCCATTCGTGACCCTGGCTCTTTTTACCTTTGCCACGCTCCTGCCTTCTTTTGTCCGTTTTCCGTTTCTACCCAGTTTCTCGCATCATCGGATGCGCAACGTATCGCGACGACGGATTTGCTCGCGTTCGTCTCGTGAAATTTCCTTCCAATATACGCGATAGGTTTTGGCCGGTGTATCCAATAACCAAGCTCCTTTACCGTGCTCGAACGCAAACGTTGCGCTAGCGAAAACGTCTCCACGGAACATCTGGACGAGGTCGTAGCGCGAACGCGAGTAAAAATTTATAGAATATCGAACAGTTTCGAGAGTCATTTTTGGACGGACGCTCGACCGCGTTCCGACGAGATTTCTCCGTTGCCGTTCCAGGGAGTCGAGGAGAGAAGAGCAGGTCTGGCTCGAAAAGTGGAAAATCTCATTTGGACGCGGTGACCAGACAGAAGTGGGGCGAGCAAAGTTGAATCTCGAAACGGACGAGGCGATCGCGTGGTTGAAAAGACTCCGCCGCGTTAAACAAAGAAGGAATAACACGCGTCGCGATCAAATATAAGTATCTAATTTAAAAGGTTCCCTATTCTCCGTTCCGTTTCTTATTTACGATTGCCGAACAGCCGCAACCGTCGATGCACGAGAACCTTACCTCGAGGAATTTCATCGTAAAACGTAATCCCGAATGTACGTTCGAGTACCGTGAAGGATCGGCTCAACGTCGGCGTAGCCCAAGCAACGGTAACGTTTTCTCCGATATCCCTTCAAAGGCGATTTTTATCCGCGGTCCGTTTCCTACGAGAGAACCAAGGAATCGAATCAGGATGACGAGCACAAAGGCGACAGCATGAAAGCGAACCCCCTGGAAGGGATCGAGGCTTCCTCGGTCGTCCTCTGTTCTTACGTTATTTATAAGTGCAACCTCGATTTTCTCCCGTAGACTTAACTTTGACGAAAGCCAGCCTCCGATTTGCCGGCTGGATACGTCGGGAATTTTCCTCTGTTCCAGCCGCTGCCAAACGTCGGAGAGTAGCGTCGTTCCTCGAGAAAAGGAGAAAAGAAGAAAAACAGAAAAGGAGACGCCGAGATGAAATAAAGGAAGAAATCCGAGCGGAACTAACCGAGAGCCAAGTATCGACGAGAAGGTGAAACGCAAATATCTCGGAAAGAGCCGGAGGAAAGAGACAGGGCGCGGGGACCACGCAAACTCGATACTCGAGCCGCTTAATCGAACAGACCTCGGAAAATACTGTCAAGAGCGAGATACCTTGTTCCTTATCCAACGATCAGCCGTTCGACGCTGGCTGCTTGGAAATCTTGCGTCTTGACGGACGATCGAATCGAATCGAAAGACGAAAAGTTTCTAGCCAGCGGTACTTAGCACACCCTCAAGGTTTCGGGCGTCTCGCCTTTGCTTCTCCTATCAGATACCGTGGTTCGCACGTATATTTCGGAGTCCGTTATTATCGAGGGGTAGATTTCATCGTGAATATTTATGAGGGTGGTTCTCTCGGTTGCTCGCACCCTCGTCTTCGCCCATCGTCGTCGCCACCATCGCCGCTGCCAACCGTCTCTCGCCTATCGACTCCCACCTTCGCCGCCATTACCTACCCGGTCTATCTTCGCCTTCGTAGCCCGCGTCTTCGCGGGATCGCACGGAAAAACTAGATAAGACCAAAGGAACTCGCGGGGAATTAATTCGAGAGCGAAATATTAAGCGGATTAGAGGGATCCGATAGCGCGCCGGGCCGTACGATACCGGATGAGGATAGAAATCGAAACTCTCGAGTCGGTGACGCGCGAATATCTTTGCCGGGAACGGAAGGAAAATTCCTGAGAAACCGCGAGGATCGGGGAAAACTAGCAAACGACGAACAAACGTTGCTATTCGCGGCTTCTATCGGTCGTTCTTGGTAAGCGGTGCGTGCGCGCGTACCTTCGCTCATGCTGCAGAGCCGAGAGTGCTCGCAAAGACGGAGAGTAGGAGGAAGCTCGATTATTGCCGTATTGTAGCGGAGTCAAAGCGTTGACGTATTGTCGGCCGCAACTCGGTCGGCGAACATAATGCCCGGCATTAATGGACTAATATTCTATGCCACAAAAGCAGTTGGCTTCCCTCTTCGGTGGCGGGTAAGCGCGTGCACGCGTTCACCGTTTAGCAGGGTCGTTCGATTGTACGCCTGCCGTCTTGTTCCGACCCTTCTCTTCTCCTGGCTAATCGCTTCCTACTGGATACAGGTCGGGAAACGTTTCCGTTACCGATAGCCTGTTCCGAATTTTCGATTCCGTTCAATTTTCACCCCGCTTGCGCTAATTACGGCGCGAAATGCTTCGCTGATTTTCGACGGTACGTTTACGCGCCTGTAACAGCGGGCTCTGGTTGCGAGATCGGTACGCATATAATTGTTACGGTGAAACGGGATGCATTATTTCGATGCGGTTTGGCCAGAGTTCGCATCGTCGAACCAATCTACGGTTTCACCACTGCTGGCCGAAGCGTTCGTTGTCCCACGAGTCGAGGTCGGTCGAGCGAACTCTGTTTGGACAGGTGCCGTGCAATTTAGCTCGACTTTCGGGCTCGATGCGATCGCGGTCGCGAATCTTAGAACACGGCCAATCAAGACTGAAGCGCAAACGCTTCCCAAGAAATCGATAACGCGGATACGCGAACACATGCCCCGGATCTATCTCGAATCTCTCGCTAGGATGGAGTTTCGCGTTTACGCGAGCGAGTCGAAAGAAAGCTCGTAAGGAAATCCGGAAGGAATCGCGGCAATTATCGAAGCGGTGTCGGTTTTCTTCCGCGGTTAACAACCGCGTCGGCGAGATTGGAGCGCAACGGTGAACGCGACGCGGCTGGATGGACGAACGAGGGTCAAAGCACCGCGTAGACGGAAGATGGAAGGGTCGAAAAGGGACGGGCGAACGTAACGAGCTGCACGGTAGATGGAAGGCGAACTTGGTTCGTAGAAGCCGGATATGTGACGCCACTTCCGCTCGCAAGTTGAACTCGGCCACGAACCGGTCGTGCACGTAGATGTACGGCTACGGCCTCGGAGCTACCGGATTAATTCGGGTTTTCGTTTTTATCCGATTATACGAGTTTCCAAGACCGCGTCGCGGTTTCGAGATTATCCCGGAGTTACTTCGGCAAGAATAGTTGGAACTGCCGGCAAGTTTCGAGAGGAAAAAGCAATCTGTTGGCTCTCGGAGGCGGAGCGATACCGACTTAACCGAACGTTTCTCTCGTTGGCTGTCTAGCGACGAATACGTATACCCTCGGTGGCGCGACGTCGACGTCGAGACCGTACGAGTTATCCGCCTCGTCCTATTTCGCGAGGATCGCCGTAACGCGCGTGTTTACGAGCGATTTTATAGTCAACGTTCGATCGAGGAACGCGTCGATGAAGAAGACCGAGTTAAGGAAAAACGACGCGAACTCGTCTCCTTCCTCGCCTCTTCATTCCCCGTTCGCGTCGTCGTTCTTGCGATTTATAGAACACGTCTCGCTTTTTTCCTTCGTTCGATGCACGCGTCTCTGTTCCGATACAAGCAGTCCGCGAATACGCGGCCGTTGAAAGGATGCGTTCGAACTCCATTACATCGTTCGACTCGATCTCGTGTCTCTCACCCCATCCGCCCGGCGTATCTGCTAACAGCGAAGGCTAGTCGGTGAATAAAGCTACCGGATATTAGCGTACTTGCCGGCGTACCATTTTCCTGTTACTCTTTTATATACCCGGCTCGGAACTTTCTTCGGTTCCGAAATAGCCTCTTAATACGGTCCGCTGCCGTCTCGAGATTTAGGTTGGCGGAATCGATCGCGGTAAAATTGGAAACCGTTTCGTCCCGATTTCGATCGTTTCGACCGACTAAAATTGCTCGCCGATCAAATTCTTTGCGCAGGTCGTAGGTGAGCTCGGTCCGCCGGTAAAATTGGACACGTTCGTTTAAAATTGATACGTCTGTGGGAACCGTAGGAAAGCATGGAAACGTGGAAATCCCTTGAAACCGAAGGGGACGACAGGAGGAACAGAAGGGAGCGGAGAAAGATGCTACGAAGAGAGTGACAAGGAACTGGAAGACTAGTATTTCAAGGCATTCTCGAGTGTCAGCCGTGGTTACGAAGCGGCAACATCCGCTCGCTCTGGAACCTCCAGTAAATTCCAACCACTCCCGTGCATCAACCTTTGCCTTTGCAAACAGAGCGCAAGACCCTCTTGCGACTTCGACGTCGCTGCGAATCTCGCGTATCCGGATTTCGGCAAACAACTTCTACCATGGAGCTAAGCGCTTTTCCAGAGAAGCTAACGGCGAGCCAACGGCGACTCGGCGGCAACCCAACCGAGTAACCGAATCGCGAGCAAACGCGCGCGGCACCTACGCTTCGCGTCGACGATTTATCTCGCGTTACGTTACCGTGTGCAACTTTAAATAACCCGGTCGAGTAGCGAGACCGTACGAGCACCGATCGACTCGCATAATTGAGCCGTCTCGAAAGACCAAAGCAAATACCGAGAATACCGTCACGACTGGTGCACGCCACGATTTTCGGTATCGTCAGTCTCGTGACGCTAATAAGCGTTTCACGCCCGTGGACGCGACACACGTATGGCCGTTCAACTCGCACACGGTTACCGGGGTTTTATCCGATTGGACAATCGCCAAATAGCGTGCGCGTGGTCGCCGCTTGCTCGTTTCGTTGGATAAAGAGAAACCGGGTGAACAGGGCGCACGTACCTCTCGTCCGACGAGGGACAGAGACGCCGGAACAACGAGCAGCGGGAGGCGAACGTAAAGGTTAAAAGAGGAAAAGGGTAGCTCGAAATCTAGAGACAGCTATGGATTTACATATGGGAAGAGCTTGCCAGATTCCAGAACATTTTCCAGCTATCCGTTTGCGCGTGACACGCGAGCTTTAATGCCAACTGTTGGCTCGACCCGCATACCTCGTTCTCCGAGAAGAAAGTCTCGCGATCGTTAGTGAAAGAATCAAAGTACCGGTTCGGGCTAGAAACGTCGCGAACGGATGAAAATCTTCCGATACGCGACGCGTCCCAACTTCCGTTCACCCAAGAGTTTCGCCGCGATTACGGTGATTTCGAGCCGCTCGCGCAGCCACGAAAGTGGTCCGTCTGTAAACGCGAACGAGCAAACTTTTATCGTTCGACTATAACGGAAATAAAGAAACGGTAGTGTTGCTTTTAACGAAAAAACGAGAAAAATGAAAAGAACCGGAGGAAAAGAAAGGAAGGGAGGAAAAAAAGGAAAGGTGCAATCGTGGCGAGAAAAGAGCGAGCAAAAGAACGGGCTAGAGGTAGCCAAAGGAGGCAAGAACGACGGCGTTGGATATTTCGCAACAGACTTACGAAGCGTCAGTTATTTTCTCGTTGGTCAGACTCGAGGGCGAATTTCCTTGAATTCGTGCGCGAAGGTAAAGCCGACTTGGAACAAAAAACGAGCGAGACGAGAGTAAAAGTAAAAGAACTAGGAAGCGGAGAAGAGGCAAGAAACGAAAAAGCAAGAGGAGCAGGAAGAAGGCTACGGCGAACTTTCAACCGCTCCGCCACGCCGTTTCGTAACGCTATCAAAAGCTAGTTTACAAATGCTACTAGCAACAACGGCGATTCACCCTCGTCTCTGCCAATCCCTGCTGCAGCCTTCCCTTCCGAAATATTCTCTGGCCATTTACATCCACGAAACCGCTACTCGTACACGGTCAGACTTTCCGAACCGTTCCGAGCACGAGAACAGCATTGTCTCTAAATAGCTCGCAATTAGTGTTTCGTTCAACGAGCAAAAATTACCGATTCGCACCCGTTATCGTTACGGCGTGTCGGAAGAAATTCGAAGTTTTACCGTGCTGGCGTTTCGTGGCGCGAGAGCGACTCGATCGTTGTCGAGAACGCTTACCCGATTCGACGGAACAAATCCGTAAAAACGTCGTTTAGTCGATTCGCATTCAAGAATCTTTCGGCAGGAACGCTCGACGACTGTCGGCCTTTTGTCGGAAAGCGTTCTTTCACGAAGACTGGTTCAAGTCGTTTATTGGTTGGCAACGGCGCGCAGCTAACACTCTTTGAGCGAGAAACCGGGAAGCCGTATCCGTCTGTTCCGACATTTATCAGACGCCGCGGGGAAACCAAGGCAACCTCCAATCCCCTAAAGTAGACAATAATTAATAACAGTTCTCTCGGTGGTTAAGAGAGTTGTTAGGTTTTCGAGGTCGTTGCGAGTTCACCGGCTGGATTTAGAATCTACACCGCTTTTCGTCGCAGACAATATCCGGTACGTTTCGAAATTTTGACGTCGAAGTTAATAATTCGAGCTCGATAAAGAAGACGAAGACGATAAAATCCACAAAGAAGTAACAAGTTTATTAACGACGAGCGATCGAAGGTTCGCCGACTATGGAAAGAAGACGTATCGTGGACAAACGAAAAACGGAGCCGGCGAAACGAAGGAAAATCCGCTTAAAAAGCGACTCGGAGTTGGAAACGACGAGATGGCAATGCCACCTCGTCGTACTTTCTCCGTGTTCCGAAATTACGGTTGCGTGCACGAAACGCGCCTACGCTCGTACGTACGTAGACCTCTGTAGCGGTAATAGACGCGTAATCCTCTTAGGGTAATTGCCAGGAAGACCGATCCGTCGTAGTTTCTCGATCCTCGTTACGGTGCACGGTCGAAGCTTTCGCCGTGGCGAGCGGTCAAAAAGTTTTTCCAACCTCGCCGGAGGAAATCGCGCGACGCGATCGTTTCGACTTCTTCGTGCTACGCGACTAATCCACTTTGCTGTTCGAACGGAAGACCGAACAGTATCCTGATCGTTTGCTTTCCCGTCGTTGTGCCTGCGACGAGGAACGCGATATCCCGGCAGAACTTGAAACGAGATTAGAAAGCGGTATCGTCGCGAACCGACACGAACAAGGACGAAAGTAAAATGTATAAAAGACGTCTTTGGAAGATTGCCGAAGCGAGTAATAGCTGGCAAGCGGACGAGCGAGCATCGGTGGATACGGTCGAATCTGTCGGTGCTCGACTTTTCTTCGAGAAAAGTAGAGAAGAGCACGAGAGAAGGGATACCGGCGCATAAATTGGCGTAATTTCTCATGCCGCTTCCGAGCGGCTTACCATCCTTTCTAATCGCGACGGAGGCTATGGCTGCTGCGGTTTCCGTTGTAATAACAGCCAGGAGGCACGTCCGCCAGCGAAGGAGCTCTTCAACGTTTTCTCATAAAGCGTCGGTTGGATTGCCTGCACCGGGAGCTAGTCGACGAAGCAAGCAAGAAACAACGGCTAAACGGGTAAAGAGACGACGGAACCTGGTAACGCGCAACGATGGCTAAACGAAAGAAAACTAGAGAATCAACCGACGAGAATAGAGGCATCGCTAAGCGAAATAACCCGTCGCATGCCACACCGTATCGGTTAAAAACAGACACTCTGAGAAAGAACTTTTCGTCGTGAACGATAAACCGCGTTTCGAATAAGCACTCGTTACGATTCGAATAAACCTGGATGGACAAATATCTATCGGACAAATCCTCGTTTTTAGAAACGCGTTATCCCCAGAATTTACGGTACTTCTGTCATTACTGCTGTACGAATCTAACGCTGCAGGCTCGACGCCGCACAGACGAGTCGAATCGGATAGAATCGAATTGCATCGGATCGGATCGAACTGGATCGGATCGACCATCCGCCAGCAATTTGCTATCGACGTCGAGCCGTCGCATCTAATAGAAAATCTCATAAAACGCGCATCGAGGATGAATTATTATACATATGTGATTCGGGGGAACGGCTCGCGTGAGTAACGGCCGTATAAATCGTAGGTGACCGCGTGCGACACACCCGGAAAACAATAAAATCTATATTTTAATCTGCGCCTCGCGAGCATCCCTCGTCAAGAGAATCCCTTCGCGAGATTGGTCCGCGAGGGAAGAGAAGCGAGAGACTGGCCGGATTCCGGTTGATCGTTTATCATGAGCGGAGGGTTTCGCAACGCACGCCACGAGGGATAAAACGCGTAAAAGCTACCCTTTCCTCCCTTCGCTCGGTTCCTTCCACATCCCCCCATCCTTTTCCCCGGTTCTCTCCTCCTTTCGTTTCGTAACCTGTTCCAACATCGTTCCCGATGAAATCTACGGGATCTTCTTTTCTTTCGGCGAAAAGTCGCTTTCCAATCTTCGTTGACTAATCGACCGGTATTATGGCGTAAACGGCAGTCGTTCCGGTACAATCGGATATTCCGGGCCACGAGAAATCTCGGCGACGATCATTTACGGGAACTTTCGTTCGAGCGCAATCGTCGAACGAGAGTCGAAGAAGGTACGATGGATTTTTTCTTCTCGTGGACGGTCGATCGGTCGGTCGTTATCCGCCGTCACGTTCCTCCAATTAAACGACGGAGTTTTACGTCTTTTGTTCGTCGCGACGCAACTCTCCGATGGCTACCCAACGTTTCGTTCTTTGACAAATTAAGGAACTCGATCGCTAAGATGTTCGACGACGATTCGCTCAATGACCGATTCACCTTTGCGAGCAACTCTGTCTCGCTGAAACGCGCGTTAACCGCTCCTTGGAAGACCAATTATGTGCTCCGCGCGTGTACTTGTACTTGCGGTAAAGTCGGTCGACGGAGTTGTAAAGGGTAAGGAAACAGAAACCGCAATTTACCAACTTAAGCCAAAGGCAGTGGCTCGGTTTGCATGCCATTACAATTATCGCTTGACCAGAGTATCACGGATAATGGCCACGAATCTCGTTGTTGGCGGACTGATCTTTCCAATTACCCACTTCGCGATCAAATCAGATTACCTACGAAACTCGAGCGGTTCGACGGGTCTTTTCGCGTAATTTCTGAATCTGGTCGTAAAATTGGATATCGTTTCCGTTAAACGAAGTAATTAAAGTCGCAAAGATTCTCCTCGGGACGAGGACAAGATTGCCCACCAAAGGGAGGTATACACGCGCTTAAACGTCGATCATCTCTTCCCCGATTAACACGTTGACGACCGGGTAGTTGATCTCCTTTCACGTAGAACCGGACATATAATAGACTTTTAACCCAAATGACATTACTGCGCTAAAATTGGTTTATCACGGTTCTATCTTAATAGTTTTTAATAAAGTAGAAAATGTGTTCTCCTCTCCCAATGTATCTTGCACGATATTGCGTAAATCTTCTAAAAACACGGAGATTGCCATGATCGGTCGACGACGTGTAAATTTCGACTCGGCTCGATCGATGGATTCGACGAGTTTCGATTTTTAAAAACGAGTTTACAAGATCGAACAAGTTTGAATTCGTTTGCTCGACGCAAACGAACCGTAACCTCCGAGACTTCCGAACGAAGAACGTCAACCGGCGCGACGTTCGATCGATTCGCGTGCAATTTTTCATTCTATAGATTCGCTCGACGAAGCAAAAGTTTGCTCGCAATCTTGGAAACGGGCAATTCGATTTTGGTCGTAAGCGAGCGGTACGGATTACGAGGAAATTTCGCTCTCCTTTACAAAACTGCAATTAGTTTGGGTACGTGACTCGTCGGCGACGTTTCCGTTGACGTACCGGATCCCCGGCGTACGCGAAAACGTTGGACCGAGTGTCGCGCCAGGGAGCCAACTTGGCATTTAATTCGTCGAGTTTCCACTTGACGAAATTCTCGACGACTGCGTTGCCGAAAACGCGACTTTCGAAAAGCGGGAAAGATCGAGCCGACGCGAATCGAAACGCCAAAGAAAAACGCGGTCGAACGAAATTCTACGTAAAGGAATGTTCTACTACAGAAAAGTCTTCTGTACGCGGAGAAGAACTCGTTAGGGTTGCGATGGGTGTTCGACGAAAGGGCAGTCGAGCAAGGGAACAAAAAAACTGGACGAAATTGATCGGCGATCAAAATTTCCTTTCCAATTATCGGGACGAAGCTCCGATGACCCCTCCGGAATACGATAACGATCGCGTCCAAGCAAACGGCTCGGGGCTAACGGCTTCGATGGCCGATTAAGTGGTTCGAATCAATGACAGAGGTAGACACGGAGAAAATAGCGGGATAAACACAGAAGGGGAAGTTCTTTTATCGTCGACCAAGTAGAAATAGCACCCTACGATTTGCAGTTCTCCCAGTCGGGAGGGAAGCTCGCGGTTAAAGTCCACGATAAAGTTGCCCCGGTGGCCGAGGGAAAGAGCGAGCGAAATCCAAGCCGGAAACAAGAAAGGAGAAAAGCGCAAAACGTACCCGAGACAACGTAGATGGGCTGTTAAGATAAGAACGCGAAGATTCCTCGAACGAAAGTGGTGTTAAGGGTGGAGGGAAACGGAAAGGGGGAACTAACCGTAGGGGTCAACCGCGTGCAAGCAGGGACGTAATTTTCCTTTGGTAAGTTTCTTCGCGAACAACTCGCGGATAAGACGATTTTACGAGTAACTTCGGCAAGAATTCGAAAATACAAAAAGTACGGATTCCGAGTTGGTTTCCGAAACGATGAGCCGCGCACGGTTCCTCTTCGTTCTCGAACGAAGACGAAGGAAACTCGAAATGTAGGTTGCAAATGAAATCGTAACGTCGATGCGTCGGGAATAAGGGGTTGGGGCCCTCGGGGCGTACGGTAGAAGCATTTAAAAACGGATTCTAGCAATATTTGTACGGTTAGGTAAAGAGATACTTAAAGAAACAAAAAGAGAAAAAGAAAAAAAGCAGATTCGGTCTCGTTACCTCGTCAGGCAAGGGTTCGCTAAGGGTATTCAGCGCGCTTCCCTCCGTCGATTCTTTATGGCTTGCAATTTTTTCTCTAGCCCGTTTTGGTCTTCCATTTTTCACGTTATTTTTTTCATAAAGCACACGAGGAAAATCTTTTAAAAACGGCAGCGTGGTTGCGACTGAAACGAATAGATTTGAAGGCGAAACACGATTCTGCTCTCTTTTTCGTATATCGCGCTTAAATTTCATTCGTCGGCGAGTTTCGAGCACGCGAACCACGCTGCGGCGTGTAATTTAAATGAAACTTTATTGTCTTTTGTGGAATTAATCCGTGGTAAAGGAACAACGGTTCTTTCGGCCGAAACTTGAACTTCGCGGAAAGTTGAAAAACTCGAACCTGGCTCCTGAATGTTTCGAGCGATTTCTAAGTTACGATAACCCGCCATTAACCGCGTTCCGGGAACTACATTGTTCCGCCAAGTAGCGGAAAGGGCCGGAGTATAAATTTTGCAAAGGACATTTGCCGCCACGTACGCGAATGGAAGCGGCGAACTACCTCGAACGATCGATCGTAAAAATATAGGCGAGCGAGTAACGCGCGAGCTTCGCCGGGTGGCTCGGTCAAGGTGCATCAGGTGTAAATCGCAAGCTACCCTACGGTTTAATGTACCCTCGTCGTTGGTCCTTCGGCTTCGATTCCTCTCCAAAGATTGCCCTCGATCGATTCGCCGTACATTTTCGCTTCGAAGAAGCCAGAGAGAAGAAACGCCGTGTGCCTCTGGCATCGTGAATCGGCCCGTTGTAAACTTTCCATCGGAATTCGAGTTTCGCTGGCAGAAAAGCGGATGCCTTTTTGCGCGGACGATACGAAAGAGTACCGGAAATGGATTTATTAATCTTGCGAACGGGGGAAAAGAACGCAAAGGCGTTATTGATCCGTCCGGTCGCGAGACGGTTTCTCTCGGTGAAAAAGCGAGCGAACCGAGCGAGAAAAAAAACGTTCGCCCGAAGAAACCTCGCCGATAAAATTCCGAGACAGCGCCCTCGCAGACGTCGTCGATTCTATTTCCCGGCTGTTCCACGCTAGCTACCCGAAGCTCCAGAAAGGTAAAGTTTACCGCGACGCGACCGACTATCGGCCTAGCGAGTAAACTTTTCGAAGCAATCGCTACGCGTTAGCAACCACGACGTACAACGTTCAAGAAGCTATACGAACAAGTTGCCAGTCCCGGAGCGAACAAGAGTAGAGAGGAAAGATGCGTCGAGCGAAGAAAAAGAAGACGCGGTGCGAAAAATAGACGCGACGTAAAATTGAAAATGTAGGTGGAACACGCACGAGCACGCCCCGGGCCTTCGGAAATCCATTGCCGAGGAAAGCATCGACGCTGTAGCTGCACCGACATCTTCTCGAGTGGAGAAACCGAGGGAAAGTAGTAGAAGGTAAGAAAAGGAAGCGACTGGCTGCCGGTAAGACGATCGAGACTCTCATTTTATGCAAACGCGAACGACATCCTCCAAGTTCGAAGTCGTGGTCTTTTCAAAAGCTATCTCGAGCCGTTCGTTACAATCGCATAGACGTTTCGCAAGCACGCGAGCGACTCGCTTCGCGCACTCGCGATCGCGAGTTCATCGCAGTAACGATTCCCTTATCGCGAAACTCGCTTCGCGTTTTAAGTCGCTCCCCGGACTATCGTCGTCGTTCGCCGTATCGACGAACGAAACGCAAAGACGGAAAATCTTGAACGAATTTCTAATCTCTCGTCACCATCGCTCTCTCCCTCGGAAAGGTTGAAAATTCTCGGACAACGAAGACGTTCGCTCTCCACGAGTTACCGGTGCGTCGACGGGCTAAGCTCTTTCGGCAAACGGAAGCAAAGCGATCGCATTTTTCTAGAGAAATACCGCGATATTATTCGAGTAAGAAGCTACGGTTATTATGGCAGTTATCGCGAATTACGGTATTACTTGGTGGAAGGGGGACGCGCGTTCTCTCGTCGTCCATACCAATGCGAGAGTCGTAGCGAAAGGACCGTAGTACGTGCGTTTCCGTCTTCGACCGTTCGTTCGCGAACGCCATTATAACGGTAATCGATAAGTAACCGAGCGTAATCGTACGAGCAGTTAATGGACCGATTTAAAGTACAAGACGCGATACGAAGTCGAGAACCGGGACGAAGCTGCCCTGATCGCGCGGACGGTCGTTAACACGAAATCGAAGCAAACCTCCGAGACGAACGTGACACACCGTGAACGTTCGTCGGTGAAATTCTAATCGGTAGCAAGTACGAAACAGTAGTTGGCTAACCGATCGCTCGAAAGAGTTTAGAAAGAGAAACGATGCAACGACGAAACGTTAATCTTACTCGGCGACAACGTTACCTCGGTCTCTTTATTTTCCGACTTCCGTCTCCTCCGCGCGTCTCTCGCGGGATCAGCTTCTTTTCCCCCGGTTCTACCCTCGGAAAATGGCAGACCCTCGCGAAAGGCAGCGATCCATCATAAATTTAATATTCGAAATTTCAAGAATGTTCCGCACGCTTTGGAGGCCATCCGTTCCAAGCGGCGATATAAATTCGTCCGATAATATACTGGGAAGCGCAGTTAGCTTAGAAACGAAAGTCGCGTTTTATCTTCGCCGGTGTATAAAAGCGAAACTTTGCCGCGGCCACGCGAAACCGTACCACGCGCCGCACCGGTGTCCGCTTGCAGACCGTATATTCCGTAACATCCGCAAAATTTAATTATTTAAGATAAATTTATTCCCCTGGGAGAAATTGCGTGGCCGAAATGTTTTCCCCAACCGTTTGCGTCGCTTTTCCGCCCTTCTTTTTCTCGCTCGTTAAATCGTCCTACTTGCGCCTAAGTAGACGCGTAATAAAATAATTCTGCCAGAACTAACAACGAAACGAACAATCACGCCGTACCTTTAATAAATCAAAATGTCGCGAGGGACGTACAACGACGCGAGTTTCCGTCTACGGATTAGTTGTAATTTCCAACGGCAGAATTTTGCGCTTTCCGACCGAGAAAACGGCATAAGTGGACTGTAAATTTGTTCCGTCAATACTATTATCCTTTGATTAGCGCGCCTCCTCGACGACGCGTCGCACGCTAATTTTGCAACTCGAACAGAGAAAGACGTCGGGAAATATTTGCTCTCGAGTAGGATCGCGTTATCGTACATTTTCGCTTTCGTTTCGCCGAGGGAGAAGAGCGAGTTTAGCGATCGAAGTAAAAAGGTATCGAAAATAATGTTTTTCGCTGGCGAGCGACGTCGTTTTCGACAAGACGAAGCGAGAAAAGTGCGTCCAACGATATTGTAGTTTCGTGCTGGTGAAACAAGGGGAAGGATCATGCATATGCAATGTAATGCATTTACGTTTTAATATTCATTCAATAGCCGCTCATTTGATAGCCGCTACGCTACGACAACCCGTGATAACAACTCCTTTGTAAAATACAGCGACACGTCGCGTTTTTATTTACCAAGATACGGAGCAAACGATGAACGAGTAACGGTTAAATTCAGCCGATTTATAAATTCGTTCGGGGATCTTGGAACAGCGACGAGAGATCGACGATCGAGCAAAACCACGAACCATTTCCTCCGTCCGTTCGGAACGACCTCTTTTTCCCCGCTCGAATATATATATATATGTCAATTACATCGGTTTCGCGGTGCGCGAGCGCCATGTCTGATGACACTTTGAACCCGGACGGGAACAGCGAACTGCACTTCGACACCCCATAAATTGCGTTTCGAACAAAGTGGTAGAACGGCAGGGAAAAAAGGGAAACAAAAAATGGAAGCGAGAGAAAGATCGGATACATTCAGGAGGATATCAACGTCTTGATAGGTGGGAACGTTATCGGTGTCGCGTAACGATTCTCTCTCGTGTCCGTCGAGTAAGATTTGTCGAAAAAGGAAGGAAAACGATTGCAAATACGCTCGGCGAAAGGTCGCCGATGGACGGAACGAGAATCGCGAGGTTCGACGAAGCCGCAAAAATCCTGCGTGCACGCGTCTCACGTTCGTTGCTGCGAGAAAATCAGTTTAACTCCTGAACGAACCTTTGCCGCCTACCACGGCTAATCCTAGATCCGCAGGGAAGTTCACGACGGGGGTGTAAACCCGAGAATGTTGCGGCTAAGCCAGCTTCCCCCCCCGGTCCCCTTTCCGGGGGCTGGCTGGCTGGCTAGATGGCTGGCTCTCCATCGCATCGGTTGGCAGCGTTCAGCGCGATACCTGCTGCGAGTCTAGGCCAAGCTCGAGCTTATCCCGACGACACTCGTTCGATACCGTAAAAGCCTGCGCGAGGGGGTGGACAGGAAGCAAGCAAGAACGAAACGGTGGAGGATGCGCTGAAAGACGAGGGATGTTGCCGGTTGCAAGCTACCCAGCCCGCCTTACCGCCCTACCGAGGATCGCGAGAGACCACCCGTCGAGGGATCCCATAAAATAGCTCGACTAACTTTTTTACTATATCTCCCCCGACCCTGCGAACGGGAACCGCGTCGATGTACCGGTGCACCTATACACTTATACGTACCACCCCACCCCCGACGTACACGGCGTCGCGTCGTCGATCCGAGCTTTTTCCGCGAGAAGCACCGCGGTCGCGAGAATACGCGCGCGATCCTGATCGCGATTCCCTCGTTCCGTCGCTTTTTACCGCCTCGTTTAACCCCTACACCCCGTCGACTGCGAGGTTACGCCGACCTACGCGTTTACCTCTTTTAACCTCGATAAATTTAGCCTTATCGTTAATACCGGTTGTGTGCGCCTTCGCGATTCATGAACCCGCCAACTAAAAGCTGCCAAAACTCCGGAGAATCGAAAGCTGAAACGCTTCTAACGAACCGCTTCCTTCCTCCCTCCCCCTACCTCCCCCTTATCATCCCCCCTCATCTCGACCACGCTCCAATTATCAAGGTATTAGAGGCGGTTGGAAATTCGCTAACGATTCAATTAAATTTACTACGAACGAAACGAAACTCGAAACGAAATTGAAAAATTACGTGGCAAAGAATGGCAACAATTGGTACTGCCTATGGCTGTCGCGTATCGTTAGTTACGGTGTGTTTTTTGTTCAACAGTGACGCGTCACTTTCTAACCGTGTCGCGCGCGTTCAGCTTTGACCGTTTCTCTCTCTTTCAGAAACGTCTGTTCTGTCAATTACGGATAAAAACAACACGGGATCGTACGGCTGACGGTTCAGGAACGTAACGCGACTGGACGGAATGTAAATTATCGCGTTTGCCGTGACGATAAATAACGCGCGACCTCGCTGAATCCAAAAAACGAAAAGACCGTTGCTACGTCGACTGTCACGTTGAAAAAAAGGTCAATGATTCTAAAGCGGATTGGCATCGCCGAAACGCACGCTCGGCCGAAGGAATTTCGTGCGTGGACGTTTTAAAAGCATTCCTCCCACCGAAAAACCGAGATTTTTAACGAATCCCGTGAAATAATACGATTCCCGAACGATCGCACTCGTAGCGGAAAATGGCCAAGATTTCTCGCGATCGGCAGAGTTTTCCTTCTCGCTACCCGTCTCGTCGGAATGATTTTTCGAGAACACGCGACAGCGTACGAACCTCCGAGGAAATCTTCGTGTTCGGTTATTTTTCTTTTCCGAAACGCGGTCGGGACAGACGGCGTTAACTATGGATTTCGAGCTCGTTCCTCCTTCGAGATTTCCTCGACGGTCGTCGCGTTTCCGTCCTTTCAGTTTTTCCCGTTCGATCGTTTTCCTCTTAAACGACGACTTCTTTGACCGCGAACGACGATGTTCGAAAGTGGCGATCTCGAGTGGCCGATTCGATGGATGGGAGCGCGTTATCGATCGAACCAACGCGGATAAATTAAAAAGCTAGCGAAAAGCAAGACCGGTAACGCGAATTTCCCTCTCGCTGCAAACCGATACTCCGGCTCGAATGGTCGAAATCGTGGCAAACGGTGCCATTGAATTCAAACGGTGAATTCCGTTGGGAAAAATGATTGGTTTCGAAGTTCGCATCGTATAACGTACCTAAAGTCGTTCTATTCCCGTCGGGACTGTCCGTTCGAGCGCGCTCGCGATCGTGCTGGTGCGACATTTGGCAAAAATTAGCAGACGATTTTCTATTCCCTGTTCCTAGTCGGAATATTAGCGTTAATTGGCCGGGTAGGCGTTATCGATGATCGGGGCTTTCGGAAAACGAGATCCATGGGTCGTCCAACGTCCACCAAGTCGAGTCCCCGGATCAGAGATCGTGACAATAATTAATTGGCCGAAATACGGGGGACGCGTCATCGTCGTTTTCGAGTCAGCGTAAAGCTCGGCTGAATTAGCGAGTATCGAAGCGACGCGACGCGACGGATTACCGTGTAATGATCGCGATTACCATGCAACTCGAGTCAATGGTCGCGCGCGATTCGTCATCGATTCGTGGTCGATGGGAAGGGTACGATCGCGGTACTCGAGCGAAATGCGCGTTCATCGACGCGACCGGACAGATAAGGCCCACGAGGCGTTTCCCTCGTCCGTCGGTCGACGCGATCCGCAGTCTTAAGAGTCCATAGATCGGTCCAGCCTCCACTTTCGAGAGACGATCCTTTCGAATCGTCGCAAGTCCACGCGGTTTCCCGACAACGGACTAAACGATTCGACACGTTGCTTGAAACGTAAACTAGGCCAGCAAACTCGACTAATGGCGCGCCGATAAAACTAAAACTAAACGCATCGAAAACATTCGCGAGAGTTCCCGTTCGTCGACCGTAGTCGAGCTCAAAGCGCGCGTTATTATTCGCTGCTTCGCGGGACACCGGACCTTTTTAAACGCAACCAGCTCCGGGGAGTTTTAGTCGCGCAACTATCCTCTCGTTGCTTTGCCTACGTCTACCCTCGTTATACGTGCCGTGTTCATTTACAAATTTGCCCGTTTCACGCTAAACAGTCGTTGACGTTCGAGCTTTCGAACTTGGAACAAAAGCACGTTGCACCAGCGTTTCACTTTGTCCAGCGTTGTTTCACGACATAATTCGGCGCTTTCTTCGCGCGTTGTCGAACGTAAACCGTGTCGAGACAGTTCGCGTAACGGAGCGCATCGACCAGTCGAGTCGTCATCGTCGAATAGAATTACGTCTCGTTTACCGAATACCGATCGAAAGAAGAGAACGACTCGATTCGTCGAAGCGCGTTTCGCCGACGAAACTTTCCAAGTATAATGTCCGATTATTGTTCAGTGTTTACCACCAATGTCTTATCGCCGCGTAAGAGTAAGCACCAGATTGTCCGAATCACAACACCAATGTCCGCGAAAGTCTCTGAAAAGAGTGGATTTCTCTGGTCGACTACTCACCGCTATTCTGCGCGATAATCGGGTCGATAGCCACCAACAGAACGAGGAAGATAGGAGTCATATTGACCACCCTCTTTCCCGCCTTTCCTCGGTCACCCGTGATCACTGCACACTCAATACCACCGTTGCAGCGTTCCACCTATGAAAAAACAAATCACCTTCGTCATAACATACCACCTTCACTGGGCAGGGCGGACAGCGGTCTTCTTCGTCCAAACGAAGACGATGCGTCGAATCCACAGCTTGCGTCGATACGAAGACCGACAAGCACGACTACGAGTCGCGCGTCGGTCAACGGAACACGAATAAAAATATATACGCGATTGGTTCTCGAACAGTACGATTAACGAGAATCGTGGCAACGACCAAACGGATCGTTAACGCTTGCCAATTAGCAGAAAATCCTCGGTCGACTCGCGTAGCGTACAAGAAAATATCCTCTAACGACGTGTCCTCGGAAGGTAATGGACAAGCACAAACAACTAAAACGGAAATGCTTATTTAGCGGAAACCGAACGTAAATATCGACACACGCCATTTACCACCGACCCGCTATTCCCTAACCTAGGTCGAAACGCGAATCTCGCGAGTAAGCTCGCGAACGGTAAACGAAAAAGGCGTCAAGTTTTTCACGAACATCGTTAACTACTACACAGAATCGTTCGTTCGTTCGTTCCTTCGCCCGCTCGCTCGTTCGTTCGTTCGGCTATTCACATCCTCCCTTTGGTACGATGCATTCTTCTTGTTTCCTTTACGATCGTGAAAAGATCGATCTCAAAGAGGACGTCGTCGAGCTCGTTTCCAAAAAGTGGCCTCTCGACGTATTTCCCCGGGGACCGACGCACTTCTTTTCCGCCCACCGTCACCTTTCCTCGACCTCTTTGATGTACGGCGAATTCTATTCTCGTCGCTTTTACGACGATTCTTAACGACCACCGCTAATAAGGCATCTCTTAGTACGTAAACGAGTAAACGGGAAACGATCGACTCTCTTCTCTTTGCTCTCCCGATGTTTACCGAAATCCTTCAACATTCTCTGCTCGGTAATTTCCGAACGATTACGATGATTCTTTCTTTCGATGATTCCACGACCATTCCATATTTTTCCCTCTTCTCCGTAGCACGACCGTTACCTTCCAGAAGCTCTTCCGTCAAGGCTTATCGCGCGAGATGTTCGCCCCGTATCCGGAAACGTCTACACGACTTCCGTGGACTTTGGTTACATTTCCAGACCGATCGACTTCGATCTCCGTTCTTCCTTTTCCCTCGGCTCACCGCTTCTTACGCTCCTTTCCATCTTATATCGTTATAATTCGCCTGTTTCCTCGTGCTCTCGCGTTCTCTCCTCCTCCTCCTTGTATTCGCGTGTTTTTGCTAAAGGAGCAATTCGCGTCGACGTGCACTGGATGATTTTCTAAAGAGATTTCAAACGATACCGCTGACTTTTAAAAGTCGGCTCGCGAGGTACGGAATGCTTCCAACTTTCAACGTTTAAAGCGTCAAACTTTGATAGGTTTTAAACAATTATGAAGTTTCTCGTTTCGCGCGTTCTTCTTGCTTTCGTTCTTATCGTACACCCAGACGATTGCACCTGTTTCACCGAGCGTTCGTTCCGCTCGTATTCTTGATCCCTCTCTCTCTCTTTCTCTATCCCTCTACGACGTGTACGTGTTTCGAGAATCCTACGCAAGAGCTGGACTTAAGGGGACCGCGCGCAGTACGTTGTCCGTTGTTTACTCGTTACTTAATCAGCTCCGACGACGTTTGCCGAGTAAAAGCCAAGTCGCGCGTTTCGCGAACGAATCACCCTCTTCGACGTATTCCTCTTGGACGCGGGTGACACTCGAAGAATTCGGGCCGGTCGAACGGAAACGGATAACGAGAACCGAGGAGGAGGGACACGTGCGAATCTTACGGCAAACCCAAGGTTAAATTGCAAAATAACCGAGAGTAGTATGAGGTCGCGTTAAGGGTAGTATTCTGAACGCGCGCTGCGGCTTGACTGACTCATCCCCATACCCCTCGACGATACCCCCCGCGACCTACCTTGATACTACGCGCAAGCGCGTTATCCCCTCTGGTATCGCGATACGAGCACGGAACGCCTACGAATTCGCGCCAGCCAACATTTTACACCGTTTTGAATATTCTGACGATTAACGAAAAAAGAAAAGGGCCGAACGAAAAGGGGAAACGACGTTTAAGAGAATTCGTCGAGTCGAGTTGAGCGTCGAAAGTTCCGTTTTGCCGGCGCGTACGCTTAAAAAACGGGCGCGAAAGCACGGTTAATTTTTGTCGACTCGATGGCGGAAAAGTCGCTCGAAAAGATTGTTAAAAACGAAAGGGAAACACGGGAAAGATGGGAAACAACGGATAGGAAAAAAAGAAGAGGGAAACGGAGAGGAGCTGTACAGAGAGGGTGGTTTCAGCGGTGGTTTAAACGCGACGCATGCGTTCGCCGCGCGCGAGGATGTCCGGGGTGAGTCGCCGCCGTGCTCTGGCCGACGCGACGCATCGCAGTTTCTAGCTCGATGTTTGTCCGCGTGGTACTCCCAGGGATACCGGTGCTCGTGCCGATCACGAGGATGCCGTTGCACGAGACGATCCTAAGGGTACGCGATTCGAAACGCGTCCTAATCGTCGAGGAGGAATACGCGCGGCGCGGCGTGCGGGCAACTCGCGACCACAAAAAAACTACACGTCCGTCTCGCGACGCGATCTTCGACGCTTGCGCTCCTGGCCCATCCGACCTAAAGCTCGCTACCAGTTTTTTTCTTTTTCCTACTTCGACGTGAAACTCGGACCCTTCGTCGTTCAACTACGGAACGTGGAAGACCCCTGGGAGTACGGCGAGCTTCCACCGGACGAAGAAAGTATCGCCGTCAACATGGTACTCTTCTCGAGCGGGTAAGTGGCCCACCGTGTATACTTTCGAATACTTTCTTTTTCTTTCCGCTACATCTTCTCCTTTATTATTAAAGCCTCCCGCGAAAAAACTACCGACAAAGTTTTTACTTCCGCGAAACGTTGCGCGCGATCCGAGCGGCCGATACAAATTCGTTTCTTGTAAACCGTCGCGATCCCATTATAGAGAGCGCGGTATCGATCGTTCGAGCTAATTCATCGATATTTACGACGTTACCGTCAAAGTAATCTGCTTTGTTTGCGAGGGAATAACCTCGTCCCCGTTCAGACATCTATACCATTTCACCCCTTTAAAACCAACCGTCGACACCCTCGTTGCGCTCGCTTTCTTCGTCTAACGAAGTACACACCGATTCCCTGCTGCAATATCGAACGCGCATTTGCGAACGTGCCAAACGAACCGCGTAACTCGTTTCCGAGCAAAGACGAATATAACGCGCGGCGAAATTACTTTCGTCCTCGATTATCGGAATCGCTAATTTTTTAGTACGCTCGGGCCCGCCACTCGTTCGGCTGTCGGTTACGACGCGACGTCGCCGTGGCGAGGTGGGGAAAGAAATTATCGTAACGACGGGAGCAGACAATCGAACTAATTAAATTAACGAGCCCCGCGGCGATTGGTAGTCTACGTACTCGGTCGAACGATTCGACGTTACGACTTTTAGCGATAACCGGTACATTAGCGATCTGGTTAGCCGTTAGAAGCGAGAAAACGCGTTAACGCGATAACTCGATTCTCCGGCCATGTTCGGAAATGAAACGAGTCGAGGAAAACGCGTCGATTCGTTATCGCGAACGCGGACAAAGCTGCCTTCCTTTTCGAATGCAGAGTTGAAACGAAAGAGGTCTCGTATAAAAAAAAATAGAAACAGTCCAAGTTCGTGTAAGGGGACAACGAAGTCGTCGCGAAGAAACGGGAAAAGATGGGCTGGGAAGATGAAACGAGACGAGGCAGGCACCCTATCTACGGAGTTCCTTTGCACTCGGTGATAATAAAATATTCCAAGGTGTGCGTAACTTAATTTAATATCGTAGCTAGTACACCGTGACCGATAATAAATCCTTCGGTATCTCGGCCGACGTTTCGTTTTATTCTTTCGCTTTAAAATCTGCTAGTCCTTTTTTTCTTCGGGAACAAAAGACGACAGTCGGAATAAAAATAACCGGGAAGAATGGCCGTGCTTTGGGACGCGGTCGAAGACTTATTAAATTAAAGCGAGAAAATAGGCCAGCGAGCTTAAGAAACGCTCAACGAACGGTGAACGACGAACGATCGTAACAAAGTGTCCGGGGGTCTAACGTCGAACCGAGCGACCGCGTAACGTCACACCGTGCTTCCACCCTGTGTAATGAAACTCGACCGCTGACCACGGTTCCGTTTTACGAGCGACCGTTATAGAAATACGCGTTTATAGAGGCGAAGCTTTGTTCCCCGTACAGAACGCTGTGCGTTGGCGAAAAGCGCAACCGAAAGGCGTTACTGATATTTACGCGCGTCATCCGATAACGTTTACCATAGATTTTCCGTGTTTATTTTTTCCACCGCGGGACGCAACGCTCTGATCCGCTTAACTGGAATTACGAATTTATAATCCGGATTAACGTAGTTCTCGGTCCTGCCTTGGCTCGGCACCGGGAGACTGTTCGAAACGCATTATTACGTCGCGACTGCCACCGGAAATACAAACAGTCCGGCGCATTGCGTCGAGCGAGCGTTCTCGCGATATCGAGGAAATTTTCGTCGCTGGTAGTCGTTGAAATTCTTGAAACTTTTGTACGAGCGACGACGCGATCGTGCAATTGTAAGCACGCGAAAACGAAGGAAAAAAACGTTAAAAAGAGCAAACGGCCGGACATGAGAGGGGCGCGGCGCTGGTTCCGGCAGAGACGGTCATGTAAAACGTCGCGGGACAATCGTACATCGCGCACGTTCTACTAACTTATGAATAAACATTTCTTGGCGCCACCCAGCGGAAAATAACTCACGGAAATGTTTCTATCCTTCTGTCGCTTTGTTTTCCGTTTTCGTTCTCTCCGGTCGTTTTCCCTTTTACTTTTGACGACCGAAACGTCGGCACGCTCGCGTCGAGAAAGGAGAAACAGTTGTCCGACCGTTCGACGAAACGCGAATCGCGTAAATTAAAAAAAAAAAATAGCGCGCTCGCGATTTCCGATAAAGTTATTCAACTGAACCAACGGTACTATTGCGTTTATAAATAGTGCATCGAATTCGTTCCGCGAAGTCCATCGGCTCGACAACGTTTCCACGATTAACGTTGACACGATTTGGCTCTCGTTTGATAATTAGTTGATCGTCACGTTGATGTATAATGCACAGGGCACGTGGTGTATTCTAGGCTCGTGGTAAAAGTGAATCGGTATCGCGTACTATTCGCGTATGTAACTACCGTGCTGATTTATTAAACGAATTTGGCTAATTATTTCGGTCGAAAATCGATACAACGACGCACCGTTTGCCCCGAAATCTCCGACGCGCGACGTTCCTCGAATGCCTCAGCCGCGAAACAACGACGCGACGAACCATGCTCCGGGTAAAAATGGAAAAAAGGAAGAAAACGGTGAAAAAAAGATACGTAGCACGCTCCATCGAGTCGGTAGGTAGGTACGCGTCAGTCTTTTACAATGAATCACGTTCGCGTTTCAATTAGCGCGATTCCACGCAAAGTTAAATATATTTTTTACCTTTCAACGATTCGTTAAACCTCGACTCTCGATTAAAACGCAGCCACGAATCATTTTTTTATACAGTTCAAAGGTTTCATTCGGCAACGAATTACTCCCCATCGAGTGGGCGCAACTCGACGGCGATATAACTCGAATACGTAACAAGGAATAAGCAACGGGATCAATTGCTCGATCCGCGTTTGAATTTCGAGTGGAAGCTTTCGGGACTCGTCGACTGGCGATTGTTGCGCGATCAAATCGCCGACTGACAACGATTAAAGAGAATTTATTTGCGCGGCGAAATCGCACTGCTCTTGATAACGTTTCGAGCGTTCGCGTTTTATAACGCAGTAAATTTACAGTAATCAAGCACGTAGACGCGAGAAACGAGTATGAAAGCGGGAAAAATTCGACTCCCTCGTACAGCGTTCTTTACCTCCTTCTGACCCTAGCGCGCTTTCGTCTTTAATGGCCTTGATCACGGAACCAGTTAAAAATCAAGAGTCGCTCGAGCACGGAATCGTTTCTTCCTCCAAAGTCTTCGAAAGGAAAGACTTCTTTATATAAGTCAGCGTGTCGTTATATCATCCGATGAAGTAGATTTAATTGGCGGAATACCCTCTAATTGAATCGGCAACTAGTAACCGGAGAGGCGCGTATCGCCTTTCCGATCCAAGCCAATTACGTTCGAGGATCTTAATTGCGATTCATCGAGCATCGGTTATCGGCCGTCACCTATGACGGCAAAGGGAAAGGGACCAGGGAAATGTTAAATAAAGAAGGAGAACGTCGCGAGAGATCTGGCGTTAGGTACGGTCACGATGCTTCTTCGTCGACGGTGATTCAAAGAAAAGCTGATTTCGCGGAGCGGTGAAAAGCAAGAAAACGGGGATGGCCGGTAACGAACCTTCTTCCAGCGTCGGTACTTAGAAACGCCGCACACCTCGACACCGAACCCGTAGGGTGAGAAAACGAACCGAGAGAAACCAAAGACAGAGATGGAACGAGACACGGAAGGAGGGGATATCTCTTGTCAAAGGCGACTCCGTAAGGAAATTTTCGCGGAAAGGAAAAATCTGTAACTCGACGAGAGTAGCGCGGAGAATCCAATTGTCAGTGGCAAAGGGACCGAGCCATGCCATCGTCGCGAGCCAGACCGAGGCGAATCGAAACGAACCGAAGTAGTCCGAACTTTTCATGCTTTTCAAACGAAGGAAACACGCTACCTTTCCCTCCCCGTAGCTTTCGCTCTCTGTGGATTTGTTTGCACGAGCCGGGGAAAAACATAGCGGAAGAGAGTTGTTACGAACGAATCAAGCGTTCAGAGATCGTTGCTGGAAAACGCGATAAACGAATAACAACGCGTACACCGGTCGATGATAAAGTTCGATCGTCTTGACCGTATCTGTCTCGCCTCTTCCTACGCTCCAGTCTGACGGATTTCGAAACAAATCGGAAACGACGATATCGGAGCATCGTGATCGAAACGCGATTGAAGCTTCTCGGGATAAGAAAGAACGGTGTGCATTCGTACGAGAAAATTCCTGACTTCCGCGTATGTAAATTTTTATTACTACATCGCATACCGCTGACAGAAAGGAAATGGATACTTTGCAGCAGGAACGACGAAGCGGGGAGGTATTAAATCCGCCTCTGGCTCGAGATTTTCTTTCGATGCTACGAGATCTTGTCGTACACCGACAATCTCCAGCGTAGCGAACGTCGTCGTTTCGTTTAAAAATTAACGGCGTATCCTTCGGCCACGTTCGTCCCGATTCGGTCGGTCTCGATAGACGATAGACGATAAAAGTAGGTATTTTTATTTCCAACTCCGGCAACGTTCCCCTTCTTATTTCGCCGGAGAGCGAAACGTAACGCATCAACGAAAGCTTTTAATTCATTTCGGAGTTGAAGCTTTTAATTCATTTCCGTGTTCGTGTATCCCCTGTTCATACTCGGATCTACGTGAGATTTCAAACACCGCACCAACTGCAACGCGCGTTACATTAAACGCACCAACGTACACACGTAAACGATTTCATCTACGAGTACAAACAAACGAACTGGAATCCCTCGGCTCTCCCAACCCTTCCGTCGTTTCCTCGTTCATTTGGCTTTCCGTTTACCGTCAGACGGAGATCGATGCGTACGCAAACGATCGTACGATGCAACATTAATCGGATCGGTCGCGGTGTACCGAACCTCTGCCAACCTTTTGCTCCCGATCTCGACACCGCGTTGCCTCGCTCTTCGTCGGAAACGAACACTTTCCGACCATCCGGCCTCGATTAAATACCTTTTTTTCGAACATGGCCGGTTCGCGGAACGATTACACGGACGATAATAGCGATGATCTTACAGCCATGCCGGGAGAAATAACGATAAGATAACGGACGGGTAGTCGTTTCCTTCGATTTTCTGTCCGTTCAATTAAGCATAATTATGTCGATCGTTATAGTTTCGAGTCGAGAGCAAAGGAATGAAAATTTCAGCGCGGTCGGACGGTTCCCCGTAACCATGGCGAAGACTAATTAAAAGCCAAAGCGTCAGTCTCAAAGATAGTCGATTTAAAAGTTTCGCCGGTTTGGCAAAAGTTCAAACAAACACGATATACGGGCCGAAACGCGATTTGCTCGCACGCTTATTCTACGCTGTAAACTTCCACGCTATTTCCGCCCGTTCCCCGTTATTTCTAATCCATATTTTTTCTTTCGCCTGTTCTTCCGTTATCTCGTTCCCGTGCTAAATAAAAATATCGAATCACCGATTCGATACGATTTTTAACGAGCGAAAAAATGTCACAATTGATAGTAGCGACGATTTTTTGAATATTACTTTTCCATATCCATTAATGGTTTCTATGGTTTTCGTCCGTGCTATCGCGTCAATCGATTGAAACGATATTTTAAACATCCAAACGCGAAACAGGAAAATGTTTACCAACGGTCGAGTTGAATATGTATTTAATTTCTGTGTTTTCGTAAAATCAACGATTACTTGATGGATAAAGCTACAATGTCGGGCTCGAGTTAGTTGATTTAACGAACGGCCGTTCGATGAATGGCAACGATCGCGTTTCGTTGGCGAAAAACTCGACGAAAGAGCACGGAAACGCGGCGTATGAAAGCCGACTAAAATGGCAAGCGCGCGTAGAAGATTTCTCTTGTTTACGCGTTTCCTTCCGTTGTGAAAAGGACGAAACACACAAGTGGAAGTAAAGGGAAGTGGATGATGCTGAAATGGAAGCTCTTTCCCCGTTTTTACGCGTTACTCCTCGTTTCCTTTCTGCTTACGCTTTTTATCTTTGCTCCCCTCTCCCGGTCGCCTCTTTTCTCGCACCTCTCTTCCTATCTCGCGCGCACCGCTCCGCTCCGTTCCGACCCGCTTCGCCTCGCCCAGCCTCCGCTCGTTCTCTCGTCTCGACGTGTCACTCGTAACAAGACTCGACAACAATACTCTTCTCTATCCTTTGTTTTGAAATTCTTTGCTCGGTCGAGGCTTTGTGTACTCGTCATCCGTATTAATTAAAAGTTTTTGAAGGCCCCTCGTATCCACCAGTAGGGTCTCGAAAATCCAGACAACGACGACTAGAACGACTCTGCCGGCTGTTTCCTCTTCGCTACAACGCACGCTCGTTCGCCGCAGACATCCTTCTTCGTCCTTTCCTCTTTTACCGACTTACTCGATCTTTCCTTCCTTCCTTCCCTTACCTTCCCTTACCTTCCCTTACCTTCCCTTCTTTTTCTATCCTTTCTTCCTACCGACTCGTCTCGAGACGTCGACCCAACGTCTGAATCCGTTTCCGCTCGTAACTATTCTTCTATCCGAGAACTCGATGGAACGCGACGGAACTCGAGGAAATTTTAAAAATGTCCTAGCTACCAAGGAAAATCGGGTATTAAGGAAAAATCTGCGTCGAGGAAGATCAACCGCGTATATCCCCTGACAAGGATAACGTTTCCGTTTGAAACCATTCTTTTAAATTACACCGGTTTACTCGACTCTGCCTCTTCGGCTACGGAAAACAATGTTCCCCGTTATCGATGCATCAATTTTTCGTGAATCATAGAACGTAACCGTTTAGCCGAGATTATCGGTAAAACGTTTCTATCCTCTTCACAGAGTTCCCGAGAAACATTTTTATTTTTTCATGTATTTCCATTACTTGGAGTAAAAAAATTTCAATCCAACCTCGTGCTTTCAGGTCGCTTTATTTATGTATTTCTCCGGCGTGCACTTTTCGCGCATGCCGCAAGATCGATCAAAGCTTTTTCGAACGATGATCCTCCGTTACGCGTTTCGTTTAACGGAAATCAAACAATTTTCGTTCCATCGAATAACGTATGCTTTTTCTCTTTTTCCGACGACCAAACGAAATCATCTTATAAGCATGCATTTTTATAGATCGTTAAACGACGTTTATTCCGGCGCTTTGACGCGACGCTTCACCGAAAGATAGGTTGCCAATGGAAGTTGCCGGGCAGCAACCAACAACGATAACGAATCAACTATTCATAGCATAAACAATAAGCTTTCCCGTGTACGCGCCAAGCGGTCGTTAACCCATTATGCCACAACGTTGCCACGGTGTATCATGTTTAACGGATAAACAAATTTCATCGCTTAAGGATGCTTCGGAAAAGTGCATACAGCCTTTAAAACGACGTTTCTGCGCGATCCTATGAAATGTCATTACGCACGATTTAACTGGTCATCGAAGCTTTTTAATCTGCTCGGAGAAAAAGGAGGTGAACAAAAAAAAAATGGTTAACCCGTTCCATCCATTCGTCCTCTTTCTCGTGCTCTTCAAACTTGTCCATCTATTCTCTATCCTTTCTTTCTCGTTTACTCTTTCGTCCTTGTTTTATTTCTCTCGTTCGATCTCCGTCCCAGCCCGCATCCCGTGTCAGCCGATCCCAGGCGAAAACTCTAATGGAATTGTTCCATCGAACGATATCCTACGTACGTCGATTCTGCATTTTTCATCGAACACTGACCGACCGAACAACCGTCGAGCTATTCCTCGATCAAAATTTGCCAGAAACCGACGCGAAACGAGTCTTCGAGTTCGCTTACGATCCAGCCCGTTCGATGGAAACGATTCCGATCTTGTAACGACGATCTTTCGAGAAAGGGAACAATTCGTTGAGGAGATCGTACCTTTCTCTCGATAGATAAGAGCGTAAAAAAGAAGCGCGGGATAAAACGGAGGAGAAACTAGCGGGATAATGTTGGACGTAAAGCGGGATAGGTTCGCCGTTGCGCGAAAGAATAACGGAGGATCTCATTATGCGGTATCGACGTGGTCGTTAACCAAGAATAACAACGAACGAAAGATGTTGCAATTAAATTCTTATACACGCGAACGGCGAAACACGCGTCGGCGTACCTATTGTTATTGGTAGGAGCGAATCGCGAAATCTGCCATTCTCCGTCAGAAGTTGTCGGTTCGCTCGACGAAACTGTTCTTTCTCGTTTTCCGTCCGTGAAACGTGGCTGGTTTTACGCGAACCGAACGGTCCACCGATTAATTCTCCGTGCGAAACGACGGAACCGAACAAAATAATCGTCGGTGGGTACGATCGATTCGGATAATATTTCACGCGTCCTTCTTGCGTCGAATCAAAGGCTTTTATTAAGTTTTTTTTTTTTTTTTAGTTTCGACCATCCAAGCGTACGGTCGCCTGTGTAGATTCGCTTAACCCACATGGTCGGTGATCCGGGATTTAAGTGCCGTTTCGTGTACATCACCGAGATATCGTACGAGGTGTCACGCTCTTCTACTCTCTGCTACGGTTCCGCGTACCTCCCTTGTTTTATTTTCACGCTCCACGGTTCCCGTGGAAAACGAATTAAAGTCGAGTGGAAATTTTCCGCGGATAGGAATAGGATAAAAAGCACGCGTATTGCTCGCGATTTCAATCGACGCAACAAATATCAACCGGTCTTTCGACGAAGATACAGCGTTTTCAAAACCTTTTCATCCGACGTCTGTTCGAGACTCGGTTATACCCGCGTCGCAACGATAAACGCATTCATGAAAATTTCACTTACAGTGAAAAGCTTCCAACTACCAGGCCACTTTTCTTTTTCTGGCCACCTATACCCGCGTGAAACGAAAGAGCTCGCTATTTCGACCATTGACTCCGTTTCAATGAATTCAACGAAATCGTGAAGTACCGACGCAAGAAAGAAGCATTGAACGATCGCATCGAGGGAAAACAGTTCCCTTCCGTGCATTTATCGAACTCGTTCGTAACTTTTCTTTTTTTTTCCGCGAAACACTGAAAACCAGACCGGTACACGCGACAAATAAGATCCGAGTAATCGAGGCAGCATTTATCGAAGCAACGACGCGAGCTTCTCTGAACGGCCCTTCACCCTTCGACCCGTTTCATTTTTTTTCAATCGCGTGCCCCTATACGCGAACCTATCGATTTATGTACGCGTATCGCGATAACCTCGAAACGACAATTTTGCTTTTTTTTTTTTTTTCGAACGACCTAATTAACCATCGGACGGGTCGTCGAACTATTCATTTCGCGCATCTTCGCTGTTGTCGACTCGCGAATCACCGCGTAAAGAAAGTTACGATAAATTCCACGAGCTTTATTAATTACTCGATGAAAGCAGAAGAAAAACGTACCCGCCGAGGGTAGAAATGATCGCGTGAATTTAAGAGACCATCGCTGTAAGCCTCTGTCGAGGAAATGATAAAGGTCGAGGCAAAAAAGGGAAAAAGGAAAAATGAGAAGAAAAGAGAGGAGGGTCCGGAATACGAGTGACTGTAACTTGGAGACTTTCTGCTCGTACCGGTAGCCTTAAAGAATTCATGAAAGCTAAATCATTTTCTTCGGTCGCCTGCTCGCGGTGGAAGCGTCGAGGTTTTCTTAATGTTGCGATATTTTACGAGAAAACTCTTTAAATCTAATATATTACCGACAGTAATTAAATATAAGTTACATCGAACCGGAAGCTACGGGCCAAGTATAGTCCATCGAGGAGCAAAGAGGCCACGAGAGAAACGAGAGCAGATCGGTCAACACTTTGCCAACGCGCAAGATGGAAAGTTTTGACGATTTCGTGACGAAGACTACCCGCGATCGTCGGCCAATACTTTCGGAACACGAAAAATCTACAAAAATGTTCTCCGACCACGTTATCCCTCTTCCCTCTTATCATCCTACTTTTCCCACCGCCTGATTGCCTCTACACAGCATTAGATAACAAAGGACAATATTTTGCCGGAGTAATCGGGGCTTGATCCTTACCGACGACGTATGATTTATCAAGAGAATATCTCGAGTTACGCGTTCCTCCGCGCTGCACGACATCCCTAAAAGTCACCCCGTCCCGCTTCCGGCCAACTTCTTTCACCGGAGCCTGTAGCCTCTATCGAGAAGCCGACGTGTCGGTCCGGAAGTCAGGTGTGTGCCACTTTGCCGCCTAGTTGGGATTTATGTGTGTCACGACTGCCTGTTGCACGGTAGCTAACTTATACGCGTTAGAGACTAGACTCGGCCACGGGTAATTGCTAAAAATCATTTTCAACCGGCTCCGATTCGCCTCGCTTCTCCTTCTTCCTCTGTCGAACGCGATACTTTCCCCGAGCAGCTATCGCTTCGATTTAAAAAATTGAAAATCGTGGAGCACTTTGGAAAAGTGGAAGCGCGGCGAGAGGGAAGGAACGGATAAAGAGAAACAGCGAGAAAGATAAATCACGTGCTCATAGCTACGATCAATCCTGGTGTCTAGCACCGACCACCTTTCCTATCTAAGCCGTAAGTTAAAGTCTGCGAAAGGGACCGTGATTCTCCGGAATCTCGAACGTCGAAGGTTATACGATCCTTTTTTGATTGCCTACGGTAGGACCCAGCCCGCTTATATCGCACGATTTCGAGATTCCTCCTGAAATTTCCATCCAGGATTATTTCCGATAACTTTCGGTACTTGTCAATCGTGCTTGTCTCTCTTTCCTTCTTTATTATTCTCCCGACGTACGTCCGTTTATATTCCGTCGCTGGTGGTATATCCTGATAATACTGTTACCTATACACCGACGTTTCACGCGCATGAAAACTGAAATGCAAGCTTGGCGGCCTCATCTATTCTCGTTTGCGTTTACTACCACATAAATTTCCCTACAAACTGATCGATCGAACGAGAAAATCAAAATGAAACGTAAACGATGAAACGAGCCTTCCTTTCGATTCCACGGAATTTCCGAAATGTTCGATCATTCGTTCTCACCGAAAGCGAACAACCGATTGTTTTCGTATCGACGCGACGGTGATTTTTACAAGCTCGTTGCTTTTACGCAAAGTGCTATCTCCTCGAATACGCCGCTTAGATGTTCGAGCGCGTTAATCTCCGCGAGAGGGTCTATTCGGAAGTTCGATTCCAACATCGGCGTATCGTGATCGCCAAGTCCGTCAAAGAGCCAGCATGGGACGTACAAATGACCGCCTTGGGATGTAACGTCGAGTACTACAGGAGGAGGGTAGATAACGTCGATCTATTTGCATGGAAATTTTTACGCGTGTTCGATAGAGAATTTCCAGCGAAATGGAAAGGCCAGTAAATTCAACGTACCTGCTACGGTTTATTAGCGTAAGTAGTTTCGATCAAATTACGATGGAGTTTCGTATTTCGTATTTCCATTCGGAATCGACGGACCACGTACTCCGTAAACCAGGTAAAACGTATAAATTACGTAGTTGCTGATTTTATACTCGTTCAACGACAAATCATGATTATACGAAATGCGATGTTAATTAGCGGACTGGCTTAACCGCTCAAGCACCAACGGATGCAAACTCTCGCGCGGACGTTATCGAAAAACGTGCCAAGCGTCTGTTTACGAATCGCAGATGCGATCTGCTACTATCGAACCTTAGAAACGGCGAAAGCTTTTCGTTAATCCAAGACGTTATCGATGCACACTTCGCTAATATTTAATATTTGCACGACTTTTCTTAAGTTACGCGACACCGCTGTTGACTCTGTTCGCATCCATTCTTTATCGCACACATCTCAGAAGACGCAATTTGTCTGAATTTTGCAATGAATATTTTATACCTTTCTTAAAGAACAACGTTAAATTACAATTTGAAGAGAAGGAAGGGGGAATGAATGCCACTTGGAAAGAAATCTCAAATATTTGGTAGATGAAATCGACTATTAAAACAGTGTGGGGAACGTAAAAAGATTGTCTCATAGATTATAAGGGGAATCGCATGAATAAATGGTTGTTATCGAATACCCGGGAATTTATAATTAAAAAATGTTGAAGATAGTGCAGAAGATAGATAGTGAGAATGCAAAAACGAAAGTACATATAAGAGACGCGTAACACGCATGAACTCCGAGTAAGTCGAAAAACCGTCAGCTCGTATAATTTTGTTTGTTTATGACCGAGCTGCTACTCGATTTTTCACCCCTAATGGAGGTGCACCAACTGACAAACGGCCCCACCCGGTTCTTTTTTTCGTGGCTGTTTTTTTTTTTTCAAACACCACCTCCTCCTCTTCTGTCTACGAGAACCAATGCAGTCGGCCCGTTCTAGCCGTTTAGTTAACGTCCAACCTAACAAATTTTCAACGAACGCACGTTGCTAGCAATTTACGAAGACTCGGATACATCCGGAACGAAACGCGGAGAAATTATCGTAGCAAACGAAACCCGGGGAAAGAGGTTGCGAGAAGTAGGTAAAAGCGAGCAAAAATACGATCTAAAAACGAGTCGAAGAACCACCGAGGAAAATTTAATTTCGCAACGTATCGGCTTGTAACGTCTTATAACGCAGTCGTTTAAGTTTCGTCGTTGCATCCAACGGTAAATCATAAGATATTAGAGGGTGGTAGCCAACCCTTCGTATCCCAGACACAGCATCCTTTTGCTCGAATCCTTCGCATCTTCCTGACCCAACCGAGGCTAGAACCAATTTTTCTCTCGACTGTCGCGCCGAGTTACGAAGAAATGAAGCTAGCCTGCTCTCTGCTACCTTCTGTCTGCCAACTGTTTCTTCTTTTTTCCTTCGTCCTCGCACGCTCGCTTTTTCCCTCCTTTTTGTTTCCCGTTTCTCCTCTCCTTTTTGCCCCCCTCGCTCTTTTCTCGACGTGTCTTCGAACAAATGCCACCTTGGTTACGTACGTCGACAGCTTTTCGCTCTCCTCGCAATCGTACGCGCGGAACAACGTTTCCTCCTTTCGACGACCGACTAACCCCCATCTTACGAGTGTCCGTCCGCTCTCGAGTGTCTGACTTTCGTCAGACCGAGAAAAGTTGCGGTCAAATCGGGGAACTAACCTCTATAAATTGGCAAGTATCCGAACGGTTGCTCGACGAACCATAATCTCGGTCCGATCGATTCGAATTTGCCGCTCGACCCTACTTCGAACGACGCGACGCGGAAAAGCTCGATAGGTAAGGAAAGAAAAAGATTGGTTCGGGAAGGGTGAACAGATGAACGTACCGATTACGCGTACAAACGTTAGAAAGGTAACTGAAACGAAGATAAAAATAATAGAGCTCTTTCGATCGCGAGGGACCGAGCGATAAGAAGAAATCACGGCGAAGGAATAACAAGAAGAAACTCGAGCGTCGATTCCTCTTCGTCCCGTTTCGTCGAAGGCTTTCGCGTGCTTTCTATTAGCCGGCCCGAAGAAATTTTCGATCGATAAAACTCACGGTCGGATCGACGACGTTCGACGCGAGCAACCGAACGAAATCGGCGATAAACCGTAAGCGGCGGTGATTTCGGCGTCGCACCGTATTAACTTGGAAATCAACGTTGTCCCGGTATAACCAGAATCTCGGCTGCTATCGGGGAAGTATCGCGCATCGTAATAGTCCGTGGCACTGCCACGAGGATCGTTCGGCGAACGCGAATAGATGCTGAAACTGCAAGACGCATAAAGCTCCGTTCATACAAGCGAGGCGTCGAGCGTTTCGTCGTCTCACAGTCTCGTCTATTGTGGCCACGGTATTAAATTAAACGCCGAAGAAACTACTTAATGCGCGTTCCATATGCAGATTCACGTCTCCGTGCTGGCTTCCCGGGTCTCATACCCGAGGCAATATACCCTCTTTGTATCCATTTTATGACGCCTGTTGCCATAAAGTCTTACCACCTAGAAAATTTAAGTGTACGAAAGCCACTCGAAGCTCCTTCGCAATCCCCGAGTTCTTCTATATTCTATATGTTCCACCGGGTGAAATTAAACGATAACTCGTTCAGGGAATCACCTACGTACGTCGTCGATATCTTTGCCTCGATGGGAACGAAAGACATCGTACCGTTTCACCGAATACACGATTGATCGGTACTATTCTAACGCTGTGTACGAAAGTACGACGTACGTTATAGTGGACGATCGTAAGCACGGCAAACGACGATTCTTCGCGTCGCGACGGTGTTCTTAACGGTATTTCGACGCAACACCGGTTTACGATTGGCAAAACCCACAGTCAACGATTGTCACGGGAACAGAAGGGAACGGAACAAATGCTCGAATCGTTATTGTTCGAACTATTCTGCGCTTTCAGAAAGAAAGCAGCAGCTCTCTTCGATTTTCCGTTTGCGGCCGAGCAAAACGAACACGGCAGAAGGAAAGCGAAAAATAGTGGAAAGGGGAGAAATAAGAGAAGGGAGAATGGACTAGTGCTTATCGTACGATTGCCGGAGGCGGCTATTTTGCCGCTGTACTCGGCTGCACTGTCACCGCGCCGTAACGGAAATAAAAGAAAAACATACTTCCGCAGCTTCCATTGCTTTCCTCCAAACTACTACGGAACCATTAGCCGAGCCATGCTTCTGCAAGATTTTATTCCGCGCTTAACTTGTTCTTCGCCGAAGGAAAACACGTCCACGAAACGCGCCAACGTTTACACAGTTATACGAAAAATCTATATTGGTAGCAAAGATATTAAATATTGGATCGACTTCGTATTAATCGACGTCAAGACGATGTCCGGTAATTCGGTCCTGTGACCCGCTCTGACCCGATTCCAAAGATAGAGCATTCTTTTTGCGCGCTTGTCTCATCCCGTGAGAAACGGGTATAAATACATCGATCAAAAATGTGTCTGTGACATGGCACGTACCGCTATGGAACATGATACAGACAGAAGGAGAACGTAGGGAAAGAGCGGCGAAGAAAATGCTGCCTCGAAGGAGTACGAGTGTGACAACCTCGATCTACGCTTCCTCTCGATTCCTGCTCGCCCGCGAGACAACGGAAGTTGCTCCGAAAACGCGCCGAGGAACGACCTAACGCGACGAAAGCGTCATGACTTAGCGATGAACTCGCCTTTACGAATTCCCTACGGTCTACGTCGTCTCGCAGTCTCTCACCAAAATTATAGAGCCGATGTTCCTAATTTTCCCTCGTACCGAGCGTAATTTCCAGCATCGCGTTATCGCTTAACCTTTCGTCGCCCTATCGACTACACCTCAAATTCGTAACGAATTACGGAGAATTCTGGTCAGAAGCGTTTGCACGTAACACGACCTATACCTAGATATGGATTAGGTCAGGAGTTCGTGCATCGATATACACGCGCACACCTTCGTTAATGAGCTAGATAGAGAAGACTAATAGAGGCCGCAGCAGGACGCCTAATAAACTGCCCTAGTTTATACGCGTGCGTTCCCAGACTCTCGGTAAATGCACCGCCACGTGCTTCCATCACCGAAAAACATTAGGAAGAAGTAACGAGACAATATCGGAGAAGTAAGTGGAATCGATAATGTCTCGGCTGTCACTACTGCTTCGTTATTTATATCGAGTAAATTTCTGTAAGAAATGAATTTTGATACTCGACAAAGTAGGCCAAGAGTTCGAGCGAGCACACGAAATAGACAGATTAAATATATATCATTGTCCGATATTCGTATTAAATTTAATGAAAAGAAGACGTTCAATTAATCGACTAAACGTCGTTTTGACGCGACAACAAACTGCATTGTTCATCTTGACATAATCGTCTTTAATGGTCCTTTGTTGCATCAATATCGTGCAAACGTATATCTATTATCTAAGGTACTAACAACAAGAACGAGTAGATGAATTAATAAACAGCGTGACGCTGAAGGAAGAGAAGGAGGAAAAGACGCGTTAGAGATTCGGCGCGATGCGACGATACACGACGATACAAAGACAAGGGGAAAGGCGAAACCGTAGATGATGTACTGGTAGAAATGGCGAACGACGGAAGTTACTAACCGTGTATGCGCGCACTAAATTCGTACACACGTAAGTCGGTGTACGTTGCGAAACATTTGGTGGCATTGCCTTCGACGTCCTTCCGCCAGTCCTTCCAGCAGTACCTCTCGTTCGCGTGTTATCTGACTGTGTATCGCGCGGGTTAGCAAATGTCTCCAGACGTCACGTAGGTAATAGAGATTCTCGAACAAGGCATCAAATCCAATGCTAGGATGCTTCGTATTCGCCTGTTAGGAATGGTTAACGAGACTTGGTTCTTAGTGTTGATAACGACCTTGTGTTTACCAAGCGTACGTAACAATTCAACGTCAAGTGGCGCTGTTTCTGTACAAGCGAAACGCGCAGTTCGGTATTTCGGCCGAAACTAGACCGGAGGACGACTCCTTCGAGCGTCGACAAAATATCGACGACGATAACGAAAAGATTCGTCGGTTCGTTACGCCGTTGTTTCGACCGTTTACGAATTCGTTCGCCTCCTGTCCTGGTCCTAGACTTCATAGAGTAACTCGATCAGGTGTGTTGCGAGCATGCATATTTACTCAGACTCGGCTAATGTTACACACCTATGTAAACTGCGGGTTCTGTTGATCGTACCCGCCTGTAGGTCAAATACCTACCTGGCTTTGAGCAAGTATCTGCTCTCTGTTTCCAAATTCCCAGGATCCTAATTTGACTTTGTTAAAACGGCAGTGTACGTTGGTATTCAGCCACCGTTTGCGAGATAACAGGAAAAATCGATAAAACGCTGCGCGAACTCGGACCTTTGTCGTCTCGTAGTCGTTTCCAAAGAACGATTATACCGTTCATTTTCTATTTATTAACCAAAATGTACCTGAAACGATTTAATTTCTTGCTCGTAGATGGAACATTGTCTCGCTTTTAATTTAATTTGTAGCGCACGTTAATTTTGTTAAATCCCCTGCTCGGTCACGTTAAATCCGAAGCAGTTTCCAACCGAGATGGAAAATTTACCGCGAGACGAACAAGCGGAGATAATACCGCTATTCGAAGTAATAAATCAAGACATCGTTGAAGAGTTAGTCGGCGCGGCGTGTTCCCAGAAAAATGTTCAAAACGCGAGCAAGAAATGGTTGGCTAGTAAGTGTGATAAAAGAGAAACTGTTTTTATTTTCCTCGCGACTTTCGCGACGAAATATAGAAGATGAATTCGTTTGCGGAGACGCGAGAGCTCCGGCGTCGAGAAAATCACGGAAAAGAGACAAACCGCGAATAAGCTACTTTAGAACCATAAAACAGATGGAACTTTAAGAAACTTGGCGAGCGGAAACGAAGAGAATGGAGATCGCGGATCGAATAAGGAATCGCGATAAATCCATGGAATACAGAAAACTAACGTCATTCGCGGCTTCCCAGAAAGCGTACGCTATCGCCTTTTCGCTGCCTCCTCCTGTTCTCGTTATTCTCTTGTCAAACGTGTCATGCCGAATATTAAGCTCGTTTGCAGAACGCACGGCTTTTACTACTCGACGCGACGCTCGATTCTCCTTCTTTCTTTTCTGCCGATGAGATAGAATTCTCGTAGCCGGATTCGCAGCGAATCGTTATCATAATCGGTTAAGCAACGTGATCGAGTATTTCGGAATCGATATGACATGGTCCCATACTAGAAACAATTTGCGTATACGCAATAGAAAGAACGAGAGGGAAGTCGAGCTTCCTTCGATCTTGCTCCGTTTCTCGGTTACGCGCGGCAGGTGGATGGTGGCGATGGTAGTAGAGTTTATTGAAGTATCGCTAATCCCTCGGGATGATCCGACCGAGTAACGTGGCAGCTGCGTCCTAGTATGGTTCAAAGTACGAACTGGCGGACACGGGATGCAATGATTTACTCGGCCGAGTCTCGAACCCACAATCTGTAAGGCTTAGCGAGTCTGCGATTTCCCGTCCAACTATGACTTTCTAGTTTCGCCAAGCTCGCGATATTAAAACTCATCCATTTTCTTGGCTTATTCCACCCCCCGATTCTCCTGCTCGTCAACCAACGTACAATCTAGTCACGGCTCTAAGCACGTTCGTTCGATTGATCTCGCGCCACGGCCCAGGGAACAGACGCGATCTATCTTGCCTATCGACGAGCTCTTCTGCAACTTCGATCATCCCCTTATCTGCCATCGCGAACATTATACTCCGTGGAACAATTTCTTTCGTCAACTCGCCGACAGCGCGCTGATTCTTTCAGCGAATAATGCAAAGGGTAAACGTACATTTCCTTCGAGTGGAAAAATTTATTCGTAACAGGGTAAATCTCTCCCCTCGGATGCTTCCTTTCGAAATGAAATCCCTTCGTTGCGCGGCTTAGTAGGGTAGTTTTCCTTACGCTCGTTGAAGCTACGGTTTCCATGGTTTTACATGTTGTCGTATCATTTGTAAAGCGGTTCACGTATTTCGGTGATGACGTCACGCCTGAACGGAGGAAAATATAAAGCCGCAACAGAACCCTACCAAACTTCAGCCAGGTGTACTTGTTCGAACAAAGAGAGGAGACGAGACGAGAAGGGAAAAGAAAACATACGACACTAGAGAAATTTTACTCGAGTTTACAGGCGATACAGTGAAACGGTTGTTGCGTAGGTTATGCTCGTCTAAAACGAGTACAACTGAAACGGGGAATCGAATCGATTTAATAAAGTCGCTGATTAATGATCGTTGCATCGAAATAGGAACATGTATTTCGTAGAATACCGGCCGATTTCGAGGATCACTTTAATCTCCTCGATTGTGTATTATCGACCAAAGGAGACACTGATTAATCGAATGGACGCTTACTAAAGGACTATCGCTAAGCTCGCCAATGTCGACGGAGTATTCACAGGTCCTACTGTTCGTTGATCGAGGCAAATTGATTAATCCTAAAACGCATTTAAAGAGAACACGAACGTTATCGAACTGAACAATGCCTTTCGACGCAATCGAGGCTAAACATTATTTGCGTTAAAGAAACGAGTGTAGCGATTACGAGGCAGGTGATATCGGTATAATTACAATTTTTCATTAGGCAACCCGAAGAGTTACGCGTCGAAAAAAGATGTTACGTGTCCCGCAGTTTCGTGCAGGTCAGCTGGCGCGTATGATTATTAGCGTGCCTAAAATGCGGCGGCAGGTTATTATTAGTAAGCCATAACGTTAGCATAAAATGTCCCTCGGGATCGGTGACCGGTAGCAACCGGACACCCTCCGTACTACCGACTCGGTTGCATAGAAGAGAGGTCGAACGCTATAGTATTATCGCGACTAAATCTGGGCAGGGCAACGACGCGTGGTTAAATTATTAGAGGTTCGGTATAATTGGTCGTACCGACGGCTCGCAGTTTGATCATACACGAAACACCTGGTACTTTGGTTTGTTGTCAAATATCTTCCTGGAAAGATTACACGCTTAATAAATTTAACAAGGAATGGTTCCCTAGCGTATCGAAGCTTCTCAAAATAAGCGGTAATTACATCGTCCTGGAAGCAAATTGTACGCTTTCACGCTATAGCGTGCGAGAAGAGCCAATTAATCGATAAACCGTTCGTTGCAGCAACCATCTGATAACGGAAGCAACCGCATAAAGTACCATATCTGAGGATAGACTTAAAATAACAGAAAAAGGAAAAGCAAAGGGAAAGAAAACATAGGTCAGAAAATATAGAACGAGTCGGTGATTTGGTGCTTCGAAGTGTTTCCGTTAGCGAATCGTTCTCGAAAAATTGATAGAATCGATGGTAAAACCGTAGATAAGTGGCAAAACGTAATGTCTTTGCATTAAAGAATTATCTTTGTTTGGTATCGTTCGAGCATCTACAGTTCCTTTTCACGACGTTAATTAATCGTTAATTAATCGTCGAGTAAAGTCTGTCGGAGCAAATGGCGGCTGCTACTTCTCGAACGGAACTAAAAGAGGAACTTCCATCGTTCGAGAAGTTTGGAAGTCGAAAGTTACAGGAGGTAGTTACGGGTGAATCGATTTCGTTACATTTCTACTCTCGCAGTATGATCATAATTAATTAAAGTAATTAACGTAATGTGGTTTACGCGAAAGGGAAAATCAATTCCCTCGCGATATTTGCTGTATAAAATGTTTGTTGCTTTTACCAGGGATTTATGTCTCCGAATTACATATACCTACGGTAGACTTAATTGTTCGATGCCGGAAATCCGATATCGATCGCGAAGGAACTTGTAAATAAAACACCGAACTTTCTCGTGCTTTTCTTCTTTTCCTCGTTCGATGTCTACTTTATCACGGACACAGGCGTAAAGAGCTTAATCCGTTTCATTGGCCGTATAAAAGTAGAGGAGCAAGAAGTAAGGGTGAACGAAACGGAAAAGGGGAAAACGCACGACTGACATCGGTTGCCGTTTATTAAGCGTTATTAAGCGGGAAACGAGAAAGGAGCTCGACAGCGACGGATCTTTATTTTATACGCGCGACGCGAATACACACCGCTCCGGATTATCTTGGCGTACGGTTGACTGGCGTGAAATTTGAAAGAAGAGCCTTTAATCCTCCCGCCCCAGCAGTATCTAATGGCCACGGTACCTCCTACGAGTTTACCGCGAGCTTCGAAGCTTCTCCGACCCGTTTCACGATTAGACGCCAATCAACGCCCTCCGGACAATGTTTCGCTTTTCGTTCGCTTCTTTCTTCCCGTTCGATCGGACGAGCTCGGGACAATCGATACGAGAAACAAACCGGAACTTTCCTAGATCGAGTTACCGCGTACTTTCCTAATAAGCGCGTAAAATCGCGCGAGTCGGCTGGCGCAGCAAGAAAGAAAACCGTGCACGGTCACATTGGGAAAAATATTTTTCGAGAGCGACGATATACAAGGAAAAATGCGCCCGAGGAAAAGAAGAAAAGAAGAAAAAGGGAACGTGAGAGCCAAAAGTGGAGCAAATAACTCGACACCATCTTTAATGCAGGACATCTCATGAACCAAGTCCGTAGTAAGGTTTCCGCGATACTCTCTCTCTAAGAACGGTAGAAGGAAGAAACCTCTCCGAAGAATTCCGTTCTTTCGTGCTGAAGTAAAGAGCGTAAAGTATGTACTTCCTCTCGAGAAAAAAGTATCCCTAACGGGCGGTTTTATTATCGAACGAGTACAACACGAACGATACCTGGTGCTACGGACCATCGGAAAGTCCGCTCCAGCCGTATAATTACGTGAAAATAAAAGCCCGAAGCGTGAGGCTCGAATTAAACATCGAAAATGATGAAACGTTACTAATATCTAACTTGTTTGTTAACGAATCCGAGCCACGGTATAATTAATTAAAAATAAAATCAGATTTTATCCCAAAAGGTATTCTCTGTTCCCGCACTGCCATTTCGAGAGAAAAAGCAGTAGGTGCAGGAGGAGAAATCTGAATGGCAAAATTCAAAGTCCACAAGGGGAAAAAGAAATAAAGACTGATTTCGCTAAAAAGTTCAATGAAGTTTAAAAATAGTACAAAGCCAGTGTAAATAACGGCAAGATTTCTTCTCGGTAGAAGCCGGTGTTTAAAGTTTAATGAAAAGCGTTACGTATGGCTGGTCCGTCTCGTACGTCGAAGAGAATGGCTCTTTAAATCTTATCCGGATTCGAATGTACGATTATCGGAACGAGAAGGGTACACGGAATGGGTGGAATTGGATAAAATGTCGTTAATCGTCGAACAAAGCTGGCATCGTCGCGCTAATCAGCGACGGCCACCTTGATCGAAAATAAATTGTCAAGGAGTATACGCGGCGGAGTGGCGGTTCGGCGGCGTGTTTCAGCCAAGCACGAACGCCACTTTTCTTTATTGCACTTTCATACGTGTACTGGGTACGTTTCAGAGGTGAGCCTTGAAATTTACCAGCGCGCCTTTATACCCGCCTGGAATACGTACGTCCTCGTAGCCATAAATAACTATATATGTGGGTTCGCGTACAGGTCTCGACGATACTTGGTACGACAGGATCCGTCGATAATCGCCGGTTGTCGATCGATCGATCGTGCAACGTCGAACATCGTCAGACAACGTCGAAAAATTGCCAGAGCAACGTTACGGAACATTCCCTGATTCGTAGCCCGTTTCACGGAACACAAATTGCTTCGGCCACGACCAAACTAAGGCCATCGTTTTTCGAGAGAAACGGAGCGCGGACGTAGGAAATAAAACTACTAGACTTTCGAAAATCGTATCAACTTCGATTCTACGTGTTTCAGCGCCATCGCCTTACGTCCCGTTACGTTCGAACGCTGTCAATTTGGCACGATACGAAAATTCCGATCGGTTCGACTGAATTCGTTTCCGTGGCAGCTACGATGGTTTCTTCGAAGGATGCTCTCTTCTCGCCCTCGCCGGTGGTCGCAATCGTCGTCGATCGCTAGTTAACCGATTTAAGAGTGGAAAGCATCCAGTCAGTGGTCGGTCGGTGGTTCGATTGTAGTCCTTATCACCGGCAGTAACAGGGCGCACTCTCGCGTGCCAATGATTGCATGGTCCCTGGGCGTTCTACCGTGAGCACTGCCGTTGTACTAATACTATTATGGAAGCAGGTCCTTGGATCACCATGAACGTACTACCTTCTGTGCCCTCCAGGAATACAGAGTAGGTTACGTACACGGTGTCAGTTGCATGTCCTAATCAGAGCTAATGTCCATTGTTCACTCGCTGGACAGCGGAGGCAATGTTCGGAGTAATCGATCGGTCCATGATTCAAAATCTTTCAGGACCTATCGGTGCTCGAATTCCGACAATATTTTAGACTTTCTCTCGGAATCGAGCGGACGGAATATAAATAGCCGTTGGACAAGAAGCGACAACGGTGTCGCGTCGGAAAATCGATAACTTTAAATATTCCGAGTAATTATATTGCCAAAAGGATTCCGAGCCGTATTTAAGGGCGAGGCAAAAGCACGCGCAACGGGTTGGTAACGTACGCGTATAATTTACCTTGTATCGTGAATATTAGCGCGCAACAGCATTCAACGTAAATCAGGCGAAATTTTCGCGCGTTGAAGCACGATAGAGCACGCGTGTCGTGTACGAACGCGCGAACCGAGTCCAACTTTTCATACTAACTTTTTTATTCGTCATAATTCATGCGCAATCGCAGCATTTTCCCAATGAATATGTTATAGCCTAACGCGAAGAATTTTGATGTAAACATTTATCAAATAAACTTTGTTGGAAAAAATTCTCCTATACCGTTCGCGGGTTCACCAGTAATTTGTGAAATTTAACTGTACGATGTATTGTAACGATGAAAAATGGAAAAAAAGTGGCTTTCCTGGCCGAAATAAAAATAAAAATACAAATGCAAATAAATATGGAATTTGCTAGAATTTCGTCCGATTTTAAAATATATTTAACCAGTTATACACGCGGTCCTGCTGTTCATACCCTTTGGTTTGCCAGGTTTTCGCTGGCTTAACTTTAATACGGAAAAGCGCAGGATCGCGCGGAGCAGGGTTTAAGCTTGGCTTACGCTTTAAGTGACAGTAATGAAATCAGGTGTCAGTTGGTTTTGTCGGTAGCGGATTCTACTTTCTTTCATGCGCGCTCCTTTGTTGACACGTCGTGTGGAACTACCACTTGGAAATGGCAAAAAACAGATAAAAGCAAGAGGGGTGTGGACGATATCAAGAACGGTACTTGAAAATCCTCCAGCGAACTCGATTCGAAACTCGGCAAAACTTTGTCGAATATTTTATCTCGTCATCCCGAAATCACTTTAACCCGCGGGCGTTCTTAATTAATTAACACGTAAGCCCGTAAGAAAGAGCCGCGTTGAATCCACGGAAGGAAACGAAATGAACGCGGAACAAGAAAGATCAGAGCCTGAAAAGCCCGTTAAAAGAATGAAAGAATGAAAGAGCGAGAGAGAGAGAGAGAGAGAGAGAGGGTGGCAGGCAGGAAGGAAGGAAGGAAGGAAGGAAAGTAGACAAGAAGGAATACTAGATGAAAGAAAGAAAGGAAGAAAGAAAGCAAGGTGAGGGGCAAAAGGGGATGAAAACGATGGAGCCGAGGTAGGTAAGTGAGTGGGATTACTTGGCAAACCGAGACCCGAAGCCGGCACTGAAGCATCAGCCTCGGGCAGTAGTTACACCATAGCTCGGTTCACCCTCTACCGCAATTCGCGAGCGTACGTACTTCGGATCTCCTGGCGTTTCCCTAAAAGATCTACGAGCACAAACCCCCCTCTCTTTATTCCTTGCCTCGTCTTCCTGCTACTCTCGACTTCCACCTCCTCCCACGCACGTTTATTTAGCTACTACGTGTACTTGACATTACGTAATTAAATGCATACAACTAGCAGTGAGAACTGCCGCCTTGGGGCATATATTAGACTACGAGAGATACAACGCTTCGCGAGCTCTATAAGATGGGCTTTCCCTCATAATCGTTCGAACGCGAAAGCAATTTTTCCCAGCGCGGTGCTTTCGTTTTTCCACTCGATACCAGCTCTGCCGCGTGCACGAAGGAAAATATGAGAAATATAAAGGTATAACGAGAAGAAAAATTAGGGTTTATACACGATCCTTTGAGGAGAACACGGCGTCGCATGTAACCGCCATAGTCGTATCTAGGTTTTGTTTATCGCCTGTTAACCCGCCGTGACTGTGGTCGACGTAATCGCAGGGTCATTAAAGTCATTAAACCACTACATTCAACGCGTCGCTATTTCCACACCCTCTCCAAACACTGATTTATTTTCAGAAACTTTTCTTTTACCACCGCTTCGTTCGCTAGCCCTCTTCGTTACGACTCGTGACGGTAAATCTTAGCATCGGTAACGACGTTTTTAACGAACTCGGTGTTACCTGTAGCCTGTAACCGTATCGTTCGAGTTCCATAACGCGGATCTTTATAACTTGACCTTAATATGGAAGCTTCTTCGCGATTTGATTACGCGCCAAGTATTTTCCCCGGCGAAATCAAATTACTGCGTCGTTTCATAAAACAAAATACAGCTCGGTACTTTATAGAATATCAGACGTCGTGGCAACGTAGAGAAGAAAAGATAGACGAAGAAAGAGTAGAGGGTTTGTGGAAACTAAGGGAAGGCTAGTGAACGCGTTGGACAGCTCCGAGACTAATGAACGAATGGGTCCCCACGAAAAAGGAGAGGGCAATAAAAAAGCTTACCGTCGCTTTTGCGGTCAGTTAACTTTACTGTCCCGTTTTTCCTTCTATGCCATTGCTTCATCTTTATCGCATTACAGACCAATTCCAACAACGATAAGAACGTTCGATGGATTCACGGTAAATAATTGTCGATTAAAAACGTTCGGAATAACGGTACGCGATAAGGATATAATTATCGCGGTACGAAGATTAAAGATCGAGAGAACTAAGGGGATTACTAAGGGAATACTGGCCAAACCGTCGTCGGTGCATTTGCTCGAAACTCACACGGTCGTTTAGGTAAGATATCGAGTGATTAAAAATAATACACGAGTGCGCGTGATCGGAAGTTTGCTCGCGTGTAGGCTAACACGAACCAAGCACGAGTCACAAAGCTTGGCTTTGATTCCCGCTTTTCTACCTTGCTCTTATTCTACCCCTACACGTAAAGTAAGCGTAACCTTCTGCTCGATACGTTAGAAACCGTTCGTGCGTTAACTTTACACAAACTCTGAACGTACTACGTAGAAAGTGCAACTAATCGATAGGAGTAATGGTCTCGCTTCTGTTTTCAGGTACCTCGTTCACTCCCCTTCGTTTGATTACGCTCAAACACGTTACGCAAATTACATACCTACTTTCAAACGTTCCACCCTGCTTTACTGGACGAGTACGCAAAACAACCTTTGCACGGTACACCCGTTACCATTTGGTTCGAGCAACGAAATAACAGGTATGTCGTTATCGTTATTCTCCGATGATGTTTACTACCCGTTTTTCTCGACCAATACACAATTATCTTTCTCGCAGTTCTACGCCCTGGCAGCGTTTCTTTTTCTACTGATAATGCCGCTGCAGATAACAACGATGTTCAAGGAGAAGAGAGCAACGGACGGTATAACACGCGAACCCGTTCTCGCAACATTCTGTTAGGACCAGCTCCAGATACGAATTTACCGTTGATAAGGAGGCGATTTTATCCACAGCGAGCTACGCCACGGTCGGTAATGCGACTCGGAGAAGTCGGTAACGCACCTGCGCAGGTGTTTCTATCAAACTTACCTTCGTCTCTTGCGTGTCTCGCGATAATCGTACAAAAGGGTTTAACGGTCGTTAAAGATGGTATCAGATGTATTTTTTCACGTTCCACATTTCTCCAAATACCAACGCTTCGCGTTACATTCAAGATCGATTCGGAATATCAAATGCGTCTTGCGACACTTTATAACGACAACATTATGAAATTGCGAATAAACTTATGCGAGAATCGCTTTGTTCGAGAACCACCAGCCTATGGATAACATAAATTCGTTCACGTTATTAATATCGGGGAAATATATGTGCACTATATACTCGGTGATGATAAATCACGGACGAAAAAAAGCTGTGACGTGTGCAAAGAGCAAACGAAAATTCAATGGGTACCGAAAGATCAAAAGTATCGAAAAGAATATCAATAGAAGTGCTCTTCGACGAACAAATACACAAACAACATAGTTGCGCTTAAAAACTGTGGATATTTTCAAAATATCGACATACAATAGATATCAATATTGTGCATTCACTGATTGCTAATATCTATTCGGAATTTGATACGCATGCACGATCAAAGTCGATTCGCGAAACAACGACTAAGCTGTGGATTTTACACATAAAGTGCTTATCTCATAAAAACATGTGAAACGAGTAAAATTAAGTGAAATAAAATAATCCTATAAACGGTCAATGATAACGATACGATATCGAAAAATAATTTTAGTAAAATCTCGACAGCATAATCGAATTAAATCAAGTGCATCTAAGCAGAAGATTTGGAAAAGGATTAATTATTTTCCTTCCTTTTTAGACATTTAGTTAGATATCATGAAGAACTTTTCTCGGTTAATTCTAATAAAATGAAATAAAAATATTTAAGTTTATATGTACTGCATCATAATTTTGACTGTCGACATTTTACGATGTCCTGTTCGTTGACTGTTTATGAGACGGAAAAACCCGTAAACGTAATTCAGTAACCACGTACGAAAAGCAAGACTTAAAAGAGCTTATTGTTGGTAATGATTTTAACGAGTGGCACAGATAATTGATACTTTATCATAGAGTTAATATAGAATTTATGCAATGCAATAAATTTCATTTTATCTGTACCGATGACGTTACTTGTCGTTAACGCTACTATACGTTGCACCAATCGATATTACAAAATATCGATCATTTTAATTTAATTCTACTAACAAAACAATGTTTTCGGATATATAATTCGTAACATCTGCATCGTGACGAAATCGTGTGTACTTCAAATGTTTGCATTTCGTAAAAATATGTTACTGAACACGAAAGTAAATGAAGAAAAATGAAAATAAACATACGTTCGTCTGCGGTAAATGTTTGAATGTTTTGGCGCATTCCCTCTTGGGATGGCTCTGTCGGTACACACCTGCCTTCTCCCGATTCGATCCTTTCTGAATTCAACCTGAAAGCAGACAAAAGTAAGATTAGTTTTCTCAAAATAATCAATCTGTCCCGTTAGTTTAAGTAACATAAAAAAGAAACGAAAAATAAATCGCGATTATATAAAAAGTAAATAAAAATAAAGAAAGAGCTGGACGAGGTTTACATTGTTTATACTATTGGAAAAGGCTGCTAAATAGAAATATTAATTAAAATAGAAATATAATTTAATTCAGCATTAGTGATTTGACCATGATTGTTTAAAAGTAAACAACGTAAACGTAGAAAAGAGAAAATTATTGCTACTAAAATAGATACGCCGATCTAACCTAAAATAATCATCAAATATATAAACGCAATAGGATTCTCAATGGTTCGATGGAAAATAATACGACTGTTTAGGAGCATTACAAAATCGATACTTTTCTTTTAGTTGACTCGGGAAGCAAAAAAGCGTGCAAAAACGAAACGTAAATATTAAAAACCGAATGAAAACGACGGCAAATGGTTCAAAAGAAATGTGAATGAAAACGAGTGAGAGAATGTAAACTACAAAATTTTACGGAAATGTAAGCGACAGTGTTATGAGACGCGAGAGGTTATATTCACTGACGCGTTTAATTGACATGCGACGCATGCTTATCTTCGCACGTTTTATATAATCTATATCATTACTGTACGATTACAGTCACCTATTACAAAGTTCAACGTCCTAACCTCGGTTTAAAGCCAATTCGACGCACGATGTAAACAAATTGATTGGCCCCTTGTTTGGAAGACGACCATGACAAGGTAGGAGAAACGATTATATACGGAGCAGCAAAACACTTACCACAATTATCCTTGCTACGTCGAACAATTGAATATTAACGCCTCATCTCTACAGTTACATCTTAAATAAGCGTACACTGTAACTACTTTTCACCCACTGGTCTTAAAAGAACTTGTGTAAAATGTATAAAAAAGGCAACAATTAGGAAACTGTCGAGAACGTCGCCATAGCGGTGTTGGTACTGCGCGGCCATATTGGTTTAACGTCCTCACTTGGAATCTGGCGCGAATTTACAAACCTGACCAGCTATACACGTGAGATGAAATTTCCTTTTTTTTCAAATCTTATTCACTGCTTGGCATAATTACAACAGCAGATATTATTGAATTAATGTTATTCAACCTAACTAGTTAAGGAATTGTTGAAATTTCTGGTCAAAGTTGTAAATTATCACAAGTATGCTACGAATTACCGATTGGAGTCGGATATTTAATATATAACAAAAAATATTGTATATATTAATAATAAAATACACAAAATACACATTACTAAACATTAAAATAGAAAATTATATATTTTAAAAATAAATTTTTCACGCACGAATGCTGCATAGTATGACTACCGTACAAACATCAATACTGTTTATGTATTTAAAAACGTTTTACGCAATATTTTAACATTTATAGCATAAAAACCTCGTTTGTATACATTGTCAACAAATTTCATGTAAAATATATTGAATAAACCGCAATTATTAGGAAATTAACAAGAACCTTACCATAGCGATGTTGGTACAGCACGGCCATATTGCTTTAATGTTCGTTTTGTGAATTGGCGCCAATTTACAAACATAGTTGAGTATTAACTTGAAGCAAAATGCAATATATAACTCCTCTCGTTTACAAATTACACCTCAAAGTACTTTAATATTTATATTTTTTAAGTTATTAAGTATGTGTATCTATGTAAATCAAAAAACAAATACAAAAACTGAATAATTGGTTCAACAAAATTTGAAAATCAAAAGCTTTTGCCAAGTGCAATTGAAACGTGTCGTTTGATTCATGATGACGTCACACGTAAATCGAATGTTCGCGCCATCTGTTACACAAAATGAGACTTGAGCAAGACACGTACATTGGTTACTTTGACGTTTTATTGAACAGAATTCTTTCATTAAAAGTCATTAATAAATTACTGAGAAGTAATACATAGTGATCACAGTGTCTTCTGGAATAAATTGTTCATTATATTATAATAAATCTGCATGAAATGAAAGTACATGTAACGTAAGTTGGTACAATCAATGTTGTAGCTAGTAGTACAATCTTTTACAGCAAATGAAAGTAGTATGTTAAATAAACCAAGTTTGTATAAGTCATTATAGTATTTTTTTTTAAATATGTGACTCAGTATATTGCATGTAGCTATTCATAAAATGAACAGAAAGTATCAATAAGTTGATAAGATCGTAGAAGATTTATTATCTTTATATATATACAAGCGAATCATTAATCACAAAATATTAACAAGTTATATTTTTGTATAGGTTGAAAGAGAATGTTGTCAGGAATATCTGATTATAAAAAAGCCATGTAAATTGATTTCGAAGGAAGAATAAATGAATAAAACCTGAATTCAGATTCTTGAATTATACGTAACTGTCAATAAGCATCAGCGACAAGAGCAATCTGGGTAAAAGTTGATTCATATGATTCTTAGAGCGTTGTAGTATAATCTTATTAAATAATTAAATTGAAATTAATAAAGGAGAGTGTTGAAATCAATAAATTTTAATGAGTTGGTAATTCATTACCACATGAAACTTCAAATTTTCATTCCCAGATGACACCACTATACATTTGGAAAACCGCTTCCATATATAGTACAGCATGACACCGAGTGTTCTGAAGTAAATATACCATGCTGCATTAGTTTTGAGTTTAGCCTGCAGGTAGCGACAGCATTTGGTTCCACGATTGCATTAAAATTGATAATAGTTAATGTATAAAACACAAATTATTCAGTAGTAACACTATTACAATTAATTTCAATAACATTGGACTCTAAAGTGTTATCAATTTAAATTAAAAACGTCTGGAAAGTATCGATTATTGTGATTTTGCTGTTCATTCGTTTGGATGTTTTAGGTGTCTCACAAGATGATGGCGCCACTTGTATGATTTGAACGATTCATAGTGGAAAGTTCAAGAAGGACAAGTAATGGTAATTATATAAAAATAATTCTAAATTTACATTCGTTTTTAGTGAATATACAGTTTAACTCATCTTTCTACAGGAAAAATATTATTTACCTCAAGCATACCCGATTGTAGTGAACGCTGAAGCTTTCTTATCATTTATATATCGTGTCCTGTTGTACCAACTGATACCGGCATTGCATCACAGCGCTCTTGATGGTAAGAATCAAACTTACAACATTCATTATTTTAAATAACATATAGGGAAATAAAAATGTTCAATTAAGTAAGTCTGCTAATTACGGAAAGAAATGTTTAACTAAGGATATTGCTTTTTTGCAATTCGATTTTGGTCAAATATAATCAATCTTTTCTCTACTACAATCGGCGAATTCGTTTCTATCCACGTCAATCACGTATCAGTACCAATTACTAATTTGAATGTTTGTATGTGTATTTAGTGTGTTAATGCGCATCCACGTGGAGGTGTATTATTGCATTTTCTAGTACGATTCTCCATGTGACCAGACTAGATACATGGTGCACATATATGTCAGTGTGTTTGCCCATGTGATTGGACACGCGTTCCTGGAGGTATTATACGTATAGCCTGTTTTATGGTGTGGTTCCACATGTGTCTATACGTATATTAGTATGTTTTCTTGTGTAGTTGTGTATGTAGGAACGAATATAATAGAAATGAAATCATTAAATTTTAAACGTTATTAAATATGATTAGGTAACGTATGGTTCCTTTCCTAATAATTATTTCATATTATATTTTTATTTTACCAACTCAGAGTATTACTAATTATGTAATATTGCTAGTAGAACGAAGCTAGTGCAATCGCAACAGATACACTTATTGGATATTCTTCCGGCTGGATAGCCATTGTAATTTTACTTAAAGATGAGCCATCAAACGTTCTTTTCTTCGGATGAAACGCTAGAATTTTCAATTTTCTCATAAACATTTAACCGTTTCGTTGAAACATTCCACGGAAAAGTATATTACATTTCGTGTCGTGGAGAAAACTCAAAGTAGGACGGGAAATTTTAATGAAAGCCGCGTGTCTAAGTTTATGACGCATGTCGGATGTTTCGTGCAACAAATTGTGAGCATCGTGGAATATGTATTTCTCAAGTCTGGAACTTTACATCCCGTATACGAAGACCATCGCGTTAAGAGTCGTTACGTAAGTTTGGTTATCCGCTGCCATACGAAAGCGCATAACTTCCTTAACGAACTCTCGAACGAACTTTGGCGACTTACTGCTTCGATTTCAGTCTCGCATACCTTGTTTAATTAGCGTCAATAATTTCTAGACGCTACCTTGCTACCTTCTTCGCTCCTTTGGTTCTTTTCTTGTTCGAATATATTCTTCGAAAATGTTTCTTTGCAGTCGGTACGTCGATTTTCAACCGTTCTGTGCGCTAGAAATAGATCATTAAACGATTAAGTATAGTATAGCATAAAATGGAAACGTATCTTGGTCTCGAAAATAAGTTAGATCAATAATTTGTAGAAACCGTGAGAATAATTTCAAAAACTTTAAAGCTCGTAGATGCGTTTTCGTTCTCAGTCGACGACTACGATATAACAGAAGGGTAGCGAAGTTACAGAGGCGGAGTTTCAAACTTGTATAAATGTGTGTGTAGCGTAGCAGTCTCTTTTCATGTTTCTGATTACTTTACAAACTTTTTTACCGCACCCGGCAGTGCAGCGAAAGCTTTCAGACGTTTGTTTCTGGTGCGTTCTACCTGAATTATATTTAAAAAGAATCGCATTCGTGCGACACTCGTTATATCAATCTTCTGTTTCAAAATTGGCGGGAATGTGGATCGCTAAATTCGGAAGAAGCAGGAGCAAAATCTTGCAGATAAACTGTTAGAAAACATAAGAATTAGTACTTTAATTACATGCCTATTAATTGGGTTAATCAGTTACCCACGGTAAATATTAATATTCTCATGTAAAATTTCGTCAAGATATCGCGTTGAATTTTTCGCTTCTGCGCATCGTTCTGCGCATACGTCGTGCGCGTCGATTCGCGATCGGCTAGATCCGTAATGGCTGCCGGACAGTGCGTACCGGTCGCGACGTGAATTCCGTAATTTGTGAGAAATATATTAAGAAAGTGCATTAAAAGTATTATTTCGTGCAAGATAAGTGTGTGTGAGTTCAGAAGGACACGATAATGGATTACTATCGGCGGAATACCAGTCTGATCGTGGAAATCGTGCCTGTCAACTTTTACGTCGACCGAGGTCTGGTATGCAGCGTCCCAATACATGAGCTTCGACAAACTTCGTTTACAAGGTAAGATGTTAAATAATTCTATCGTTCAATTATGATGATGGGACAAAACGTATGTCAAACTTAAATTGGCTAAAAGTCATCTAAATATCGATCGTGAAAGCTAGATCATTAATTGCGTCGTACGGTTGGCGTCTACCAAGATGGCGGCGGTCGAACAAATTCAACCGCCGCCATCTTGGTAGACGCCAACCGTACTACGCAATTAATGATCGAGCTTTCACGATCAAAATTTATACAATGTTTAGTCAGTTTTGACACGCGTTTTGTTCGTCATTAATTAGGCGCTCGTTGCTCCATATGGATTCGGAGAAAGTGTACGCATAAATTCGGTAGACTATAGGCTATCAACCTTAACGGTTCGGTAACCGATTATTCGTGCCGTTCGGAAGGGCCGTCTTGCCTTCCTCGATCGCCACGAATTTCGTTCGAACCAAGGAAACTAACTGATTTCCCACGGGATAAATCTTTGGCTAAGGCACGGAACGTTAGTGTGAGTTTGACGTAAATCGATCGTAGGAGCTCGGATGCGATTACGAACGAGTTACCGTCGCGATTCTTAATCTGAAACGGTTCTTGAAACTCTTCTAGAGCCGTTTTACTTGATTCGTTTCCACCTTTGGTTTTTCCCTCTCGTTTGCTCGATTCGTACCGTTTACGAACGATTTTGCTGCATTTTCTCGAGCTATCAAACGCACGCGTATCAGCCGTATCAGACATATCATAAGTAGGTGCGTGTGTTTCGAACGCGCGCTACCATGTGTTACACGTTCCGTAACGTATGCTATATACTGCATGTTGTGTGCTGTGCACTGTATGCACAGTGTGCGGCGAGTCCTATTGCCTGTCGGAAGATTTGTATCTGAGCACTGCTCGAGGCAACTCCATCTTGAAATGGCCGTTATTCCGTTCTAGTAATCATATCGGAAGGGATTTACGCGTGTACGCGAAGTAATTGCTTCTGAACTAATTTCCTGCATTGTTGCTCTTTCAATCGTTGCAAAGTATTCCCCAATTTGTTTTCGACGCGTAGACACGTTCCTACTTACGTCGTTTTCCGTGTTCTTCCTTCGTCGAAATCGAGTTAGTTTAGGTTCTAGATTTAGGATCGAACAGATTGGGAGCGCCATGAGATTTCGTAACGTAGTACACGGGGTCGATATAACGATCGAATGAAAGAACCGTGCCACTCGCGCGCAAATCAGATTCGTTCAAGTTTGCTGCTGAAATCGGAGATGGATATTGACATAACATAACGCACGCAAAAATGTTGTATCCAAATCGTAATTGAAATCGAAGAAGCATCTAATGTCGGGTCATCATTTTTTGCGTATGCTCGAAAGAAATAGTCGATAACGCGTGCGTTGCCGACGAACTTACCAGCAGATTCAAAGTAAACGCGTCCGTGTGTGTTTATCCGCAGCCACGCGCGATCGAGAGGTCAAACTTTTTCCGAGCAGTTTGTGTAACGTTGTTCCACGAGTTCGGCCAAGTTTCGAGACAGAAACGAAAGAAGAAAGTTTCGCGCGAAACTGCGAGTAGTCTTTTCAACGAAGTACCCGAGGGAATCGAGATGTTGTCCGAGATCGTCGGTGAAAAACGTTTCTCTCTTTTTTCTTCCGTTAACCAATTCATTGTTTCGAACGAAACGCATCGGTGTCTGGTTATCGGTAACACACAGCAGTAGGCTACCCGCGAAAATACGTAATAACGTAGCGTGCGTTTAGTGCGTGAAAGGGTGACGATCCTTCGGATTATCGCGCGTAATCGGAACGAAATCCGAACGACACCGGTCGCGACCGGACAAAGCGGAAGGAAAGCCGAGAAGCGGACAGAAAGAGGAAAGAGCGTGCAGCGTATCCATTCCGGTGCTCGGTCGGAATAAATGCTCGGTGGCTCGTGTTACGCCTTCATCGTCCGAGGGTGTAAGGGGTGGTGGTGGCAGATCGATGACCACGCGAGGGTGTTGAACGCAGGTGACGTCACGGCACGTACAGTGCTACGAAATCGGGGTTAAACAAGCCTAAGCTCGGGGTATATACTGCTTAGAGACACCGCGTATCTCCTTCATCCGGAGCCGTGCACGTTCTAGCTCCGCTGGTATGGCGCGGGCAGCTTCCGTCGCGCGTTCACCGGAACCGTGTGCAGAAGCGACACAACAACGTTGTTCCATTACAAGGTATTATTGCGTTCGAGTCAGCCAGGCAAAGGACAGCGCTTCGTGTACCGAAAGCAAAACGAAACGCGGTTAGAGAAGCGCGCATTTATTTGGTTAAACGTTTTGACGAGATTTGGCGAACACAAACGATTTCGTAAGGGGTATAGCATACGAAGGGGTGCGGTGCGAACGACTCGACTACCGCGACAACAACCCTCGTCAGGCTCGTATCAGCTTCGGTTCGAATCGCAGAGAGCAACAGAGGCGGGTGACGCGGCCTTTTCGGCGCTCCCCTCCTCTCGTGGTCTCTCTACGCTCCACCGAACGCTCGTTCTCCGACCTACTAATTTAGCGGATTAATTAGCCGCGACAGTAAGACCGAGACTTGCCGGAAAGGCGGAAATCCAGACCTCTCGTCGGAAAATTTCTGTCGTATTACCGAATCTCGAGCTTTTCTTCGCGACGATCCTACGCGAGTTTGAGTAAACTTTGGAAATCGGATTAAAACGTTAATCGGACTGCCAGCGAGCGGAATTACTTCGAAACGAGATTCTCGCTTATACGTAAAGTGGATCGTTCAATTTTCTCGAGAATCTCGATTCTTCTCCGTATATATGTATACGGGTAGCTGGCTAGGATACGCGGGACGCACGTCGGTACGCGATTTCCCGATAATTAACGCAACTTTATGCACTCTTGCGTCCTGTTTTAGCAATCGATATTACGTTTACCAACGATTTCGGTGCTTCGTGACAGCAGATAATTATATCGCCACTGACAGTCGATAATTGATTAGCGGCCTGTACGAGAGTTGTAAAGTAACGATTCCGTTCGTTACCCGCGTTAACAAACGATATCGTATACCTTGCAATTTAATTAGCCATTTCGATAGCTTTCCTCGATATCGATCAAATTCTATTAAACGTTCGTAGCGGCAGAAATTGAGAAGGCGCAAGGAAAATCGGACAAAGGGAAGAAACGTTGTTATCGATCAACCCCCTTTCGGAAGGAAGTCCGCGATTGCTTTTTCAATTCGGAGCCTCTCTCAGCGTTTTCGACATCGACTCGTCCGCCGTGATCGGATAAAAAAAATCTCGTTACCGTTTATTCCGTCCATCTTGTTCCCCGTTTTGGTGTTTCTCTGTTCGCTCGGGAGCGTGCGCTAAATTTTACACGCGTTCGTGCTACAACGCGTAATCGCGTTAATGATTTGCGGACCATCCGCGCTAACGATCGGCAACGCGCTCTCTCGCGGCCGGCCCAAAACGATAGAAAGAGACGCCACGCGGAGGGCGCATTTCCACTTTGCGATTACTACCGGATATCCATCCGTACGTAATTCGAAGCGCGCGCGATTCGACACGTTTTGGAAGCTCGTGGAAAATCGGTCGGACAGAAACGAAGAATCGAGACTCGTTCTCGTTGTTCGAATCGTTCGATCGCGATCGTTGGTTCATGATCGTTGGATCGATTCGCTCCTTTCCATTGTATCTTTCCATTACTTTTCTCGCGATATTCCATTCGTGTCTGGCGTTGCGCGCGGCGCGGCAGCGATTCGCACCAATTTCGAAAGCGAACATCAAGAGCAAGGCTTTAATCAGCCTTCCATTGTACCGCTGACAATAATAACGGAAACGCTGAATCGAAGATTAGATTAGAACTAATGCAGCTCTGTATAAGGGGGCCGATAGGTGAGGCAGCAGGCACGGAACCGGGATATAGAGAATAGCGAAATCCGGTCGATGGCGAGCGCAAACATTGAAACGTTCGAACGCGGCCGATCTATCTCGCGTTCGACTTTGATCGTTTGTTTTTTAGCTTACGAACATCCGATCATCGATCGTTGAAGTTTCGCGAGAAAAATTCGGTTCTTTGTTCGTTCGCGATCGGGAGAACGCTGGCTTTTAAGTCGAAAGATTTGATCGAGTTCGGTTTTCCGGAGATACACGACTCGTAATTCCGTGATACATAACATAAATATAGGAGTGTTTGCGCAAGCCGTGTAATAACATACGTTGGTGAAAAGTAAACGTTTACGTAGAAAAGAAAGCCTGGTCGATACTGTAAATACTAAGGTATAACGTGTTGCCGTTTTCGCTAACACTCGAGAAATTTCGTTAACAGGATGCCGAAATTGATATTAAACTTCCGAAAGGGTTTCTCTGCGGAATTATCCACGCGTGATTATATCGTAATAGCGGCCGATGTTTAACGAAGGCAAACTGCACGAACCCTGCAGGAGCTTGCAACGATCGTCGCATACTTATGTACGCGATCAGACAATTCGTCGTTCGTAAAAGTATTTTCATCGCGACTCCGTAGCTCGTCGAGTCGCGAACCTCTTGACCTCTCGGTTCAACCATCGATTCCTTACTCGGGAAATCGCTTTTCGACTCGTTGTTTGCTTAACTATGCAGAGACAAAAGCCATGGCTCACGGGGGAAAGAGCGAAACGTAAAGCAAGAAGAGGAAACTATAAGGAATACGAGTGACGCTGAAAAGTGTGGTAGCGTGCACCGTGCACCGAAGAAGCGGTAGACCGGATTAGCATAGATATTGAACACTCGACGGTCCAGCGGAGGAAAAACATTTTGGACTTTGTTACCGTGTTAACCCACCCATCGCTTCCGTTCACCGTTTCTCTTTCTTTCTTTCTCCCGAAGTATCCGCAAATTGATCTCTGTTCGTTTCGCGTCTCCCTTCGACCCTCGAACGCGTTGCCGAATTCGAATTCGCTCACAATTTGTCCGCCACGTCAGGGATATCTTTCGTTTGCCTTTCACGAAAATCTCTAACAATTTTTCGAAAGCTTTCGATTCGTCGAAAGCTTTGGTCGATCGAACGAACCGCTACAACGTGTACTATTAAAATCCGGACGAAAGTTCGAGTTTACTCGCGCGGAGGCGATCACGAAAGTTGGACGAAACAACGTCGTCGTGTTTGGTACTCGTTTCTTGGTTGACACTGTTGATCACCGTTGACGTTAAATTGCCAAGTCTAGTTCCGTGCCGAATTTTCCGTATTCGTAAGTTTCCGTTGTCATAGTACACGTAGACCCAGTTCCGAAGAATCGAATCGTCGCAAAAACGCAAGTAAGATCGTGGATGAACGTCCTCTGGTCCCGATAGCCGAGAAAAATAAGCGGTACTGTCTCGTTTCGGGAGTCATGGCTGGACCATCGCCAAGAAATCGCGAAACTGATAAAATTTGCCAAGTAAAGCCAACGTTCCTTTTTCTAGTCCGTTTCGGTAAGACGGTAGTTCTGCTGGGTCAACAAACTCACTCGGAGGAATTGGCAAATTGTCAGGGCCATCGTAACGTACCCTCGAATACGAACCGTCGTTTAAACGCTCTCGACTAGAGCCGACTACGCGTTCGCAGTTTAATTGAAAGTATTCGAAAGAGGCAGGAAAAGGGCGCGCGTCCCCGATTCGTCGTGACCGCGGAAAAGAAGAGATCAACCGTTGTCTATCCGCGCTTTATCGGTGCACTATGCGTATTTTGCGGTACGCGCAAAACGCTCGCCACACCCACTCTCGCGTTTCTCGATGACGTTCGCACCGGTACTCGCCCTTTTGCTACGACTTTTTCTCTTTTGCTATTTCGCCACCGGTATTGGCCGTTTCGCCATCACGCGAACTACCTAATGGCGAATGCAGCGTTAAAAAAAGGATGAGAGGCGGTGGCGGAACGGGGAGGACAGCCTGGCGTAATAAGCCGGCTCGAAGAAATTATATTTTACGATTGCCGCAGCATTTAAGCCGCCTACGGTGCAATGCACGCGCGCAATTATTCCATGCATTCTAAGCTGCGATTATGACTGTTGGCCTTCTCGACCGCGCCTCGCCACGCCGCGTTTCACCGCACCTCCTACACTTTACGCCCTTTTCTCGCATTTCATTATTCATAAACTTCAACTATGTATAAAACGTTCCCATTCTGCTATTAGGTCGATCCGACGCGTTCGTCTAATCTCGGAACCATGGCTTTTTTCTTACCTATTATATCTATTTAATCCGGCAAAGATTGGCGACCGTTTAACGTTCCCTTTCCGACGCGACAAACGCGTATGCATCCAAGAGGCGAGACGATTACGGTATCGAACGGTTATCGGGCGTGTTCTGCGAGAAAGTTTCTCCTTCTTTCGCGAACACCTTTCCTTCTTCGACTAGGATCTCTGATCTCGCGCAAGAGGAAGATTCGATCCTTTGTGGCCGATGAACCGGACGACGAGGTTCTCGTCAACGCGAAGCAGCTTTCGAGATTGCCTGCCTACGGTGCCGCGTCACCGTACAAAATCGGGATCCTCCTAGACGATATTGCCATCTTCCCTCCCTTGCCTCTTCGCATTTTCCCCTTTTTCCTCTTTCGTTCGCCGACCGAGCATCGCTCGCTTGTCTTTCGGTAAACCGAGATAAAATTCTTTCGTTTTCCTCTTACCAATTTTCTATTTTATGCTCGCTCGTTCGATGATCCGTTCCGAGGAGACGATCGGTCCACGATCAAGAAATCACCGGTCAAACACGGTCACTTGCTCTCGCATCTACGCGCGTTCGAAAAACGACCGAGTGCTAACTTTCGCGTAAATCCTTGCAATTAGTCGGATAAACGTTATCGTTCGTTCGACCGCGCGTTCAAGAGGACAGCCAAACCGTGCTTGCGCTAGTAAAAGCTCGCACACTCCGAGCGTCATCGGAGAGTGGCTTGGAAAATTGCGCTTCGAAATACCGAATTAAAGTTCGACGATGCGTGAATCGAACAGTGCAAACGATTTCGGACGTCGATTTAGGAAGCACGCCAACCATGCTTCCATTAACGAAGATAAAGTCTTTGCTGTAATTTTGTTACAACGGTTGCAAATACTCGAATTTGTCGAATATCATTTTGTTCGTGGTTTGTCACGGTGTTCTAATTATACAGCAAGGTAGAAAATATCGATGAAATCGCGATAAGCTACAACCTTTGCTTCAGTCGACTGTTTCGAATCGCTTTGATCGACGAGGCAGAATAAAACATAATTCGTTAATTGTGTATTTATAGAATCTAATTCGGATTTAATTCGATTAAAGGAGATCGCGACGTACGTTTATTAATTCGGCGAGTCAGATGACGAACTTTGGTCTCTGCAAATATCATACCGCGTTCGCAATCGCGTATAGCTTTACGATTCGCCCAAAAGCTCGTTTGACTATCCCAGTGACGTTTCCAGATTCGCCTCGTTGCACGATATTTCGTGCTTTTGGATTATGGGCCACGTATTGCGACAAAGGGAGCAATAAAATAGTATCGGGAGCGATCCATATGCTACGGTCATCTCTGCAGCGTATCCTTTTCTTCTTTTTTTTTTTTTTTTTTGTTGGTTCGCTTTGGTCGTTACAATCGTGGCAATTCGCTTAACGGATAGAGATATAAAAGTAGGAAAGAAGCGATAATTTGGCGAGTTTCGCGAACGAATCGCGACATCGGTAGAGGAGCCGGCGTATTTAGGCCAGGTTATACGAATACTTGCTTTACGGTGTCTCGAAAGAATAGTACAGTGGGAAACGAGTAGCCTACAGCGACGAGAGAATAAAAGGGGAAGACACTGATACGACGGCTATTCTAAGGGTGTCGGGTACGATGACAAAATTTTCCACGACGTTATCTATTTTTTGTCTTTCTCTCTGGGTCGGGCCAAGGTGAATCGAGATAAATTAAACGGGGGTAATATCAAAAGATTATCCGAATTATTTGTCAGCGCTAACGCGCGTCAATGCTGTTTTTGTTGAACGATTCATCTTCGTACGGACGGTAATGAAAGACGCCGAGTATAATTCGGTATAAGCGAGGATTTATGGATAGTCGTAAATTCATTCGCGTTACATTTTTGGTAATATGAATTTTTCGCTTCGAACGTCGAATACCTCGCGTCCGTGTGTTTTGATTCTCCTGATAAATAGCGATCCGCGTACGATGTTCGTTGTAACGAACGCGTGAAAAGGTTCACGGATCCGTATGCGGACGTAAACGATGCGCGACGAGTCGGTTAGATCGTGGAAAAACAGATTTCAACGAAATAGTATGGCCATTGTTTCCCGTCCTTTGTTGAATTTTTGATTTCGAAAACCGAAATAGTTTGTCGGCAGAAATTTGCCGTTTCGAAACGTTAGGTCGCGGTCGCGTCGCCGCAAACCGACACAGCTTATTCGTAGGTCGGTATAAATTCTCTGACGCGGAAACCTCCTAATGTTAATTCGAAACAAAAGCACGAGCGTCGCGAGGGTCCTAGGAAGTCTAGGCAAGAGCGAACGCACAGAGGCAATGCGTTAGAGGCAGAGACAGAGTCGGAGGCGAGGCGGTGGTAGAAGCAGAAACGGAGGTATACCGGAAACGCGACGAGGATGCAGGGAATTGCGGGGTGTTGTGCCGAGCTAGCGCATTCGGTACGGTACGAGAACGGAACTGGGGTTTTGTTCGAGGGATGCGAGGGGAGCTTGCCAGAATATCCACCGCAACAAGGTGCAGTTGGGAAAAGGGAATGACAAAATGAAGAAAAAAAATAGAAGCCGCAGAATCGGCGCATAAAAGCGGACACGAACAGCCTGCAAGAGTAAATAGTAAAAAAACGTAACTGGACCGCGAATTAGAAATTTTCAGGTTTTTCCCTCGCTAACAATTCCGCAACCGCATTATTCCGACTACGGGCATTGATTCGTTGTCGTCGTTGTTGTCGTCGCTGAAATTTTTAAATTCGAACGCAGAAATCGTTGCACGTTTAATTAGGAGGCGAGCGAAATATCGCGAGAGTTTCGACGCGGTGTACCGGCCGTAAAAAGGCGCGTATCTCGAAAAACTGTGTAAGGGTAAATCCGTGCGTATCGATTATTCGACGACGGTCGGTCAGCTCGGCGGTGTTCGTACGTTGCACGTTAAACGCGAGTATCCGTCGTCACGTGTCCCGTCGAAAATAAGTATCGTCTACTGATAAATGTGCTCGGAGTATTGACGGTAAAACATGGTTGGCTGGCTACGAGGGAAATTCCATTGGCCTCGCGTAGATATTTTCCTCGATTCCCGTGAAACACGCGACCAACCGCGTTACAGCGCGCGCGTACCCTACACATCACGCTTGTGCGCCTGTACGCTTGTACGCGCACGGAACGAAGAGATCGCTTTATACCGGTTCGTTCTACGTGTAGCGTAAAAATGCAAAGCAGGCTTGCACGTCGGCGCATACATCAGCGTACACGTGTACGCGAGACAGTCGTGCCGCCGCTAGCACGGGACTCGAACGTAGACGCGGAGGGGTTCGTTTACCCCGCACTACCACTCCGTTATCAACTCGCCCCGATATTATCGACGAAACGCAATTTTCTCAGCTGCGCCGCAATTTGACGTTACGTTTTCTCTGCGCCCTCCTCTTACGTCTTTCTTCTCGGAGTTCTCGGAGGATCTATGGCCCTTCCCACCCTTGGCTCTTTTCACTTTGTCTTAACGAAAACACCCTCGATCGATATCGCGTACACTCGGTTTATATCGTCGTTCCGATCAATTATTTTTCGAACGTGACTCTCGGTGCCGCGGCACACAATAGATTTCTATGAAGAACTTCTTTTAACGGGCTTAGCGATGCGCGCGGTTATTGAAAATAGTCTTTTTCTTTCGCGTACTTTCCCGATTTTGTAGCAAGACGCACAAAGTCGGTAGGTCGGAGAAGCAGAAGCAACGCTTTGAATCCGCGAGTATGGCCTTTGACCGTCGGCAAGTATTGTATAGGTAAGGTCGGTTCTTCAGCGACCAGAAAGTCTGACAAAGTACCCCGTATCGACGTTGCTCTCGCTTCGACTCGCGTTCGGCCGGGCAAACGACCGGTCAAACCGCGTTTCGATCCCTTTCTCGGAATCTCGTTGTTACTTGGAAAAACTTGATGTTCCATTGGGATCGGTTTCACGCGATGCTTCACGCTATACGTTCGCGAGTGGCAACCTCGAAAGATAAATTAGTAGAATTTACTTAATAGAACGATATTTTTTGATGTCCGTTCTACACGGAGCACACGGACTCTTGGTTACAACCACGAAGAAAGAAAACGCGGAGAGTAGCAGTTATTTGTCTAGGCAAAGGCCGAGCTAGCTTCGCTCGGATATAGGAAGAGGCAGACGCGGAAAATGAAGGGGTATCGAAGATCCCATAGGAAATCGCCGGGAATACCAGCCTCTGTTCGAGTCTGACGGAACAAAGCCGGCATAATGGGTGAGCCCCGGTGCACGCGCAGCAACCGCTTTAGAATTTAGCTCGCGATGCTACTTGAACCTCCTCCTGGGTTATTCTTGCTACGGTGTATCGCTTATATACCCTATCTCTTCTCTGCGCTCTCCGCTGTAGATACCCCGCACTCGACGAACTAAGAAGAGCGTTGCTCGCGGTAAATTAACAGCCATCGAATCAAACGAGGCGACCATACTTTGAGCTCGTGTTCTTTTTCGCTCGCGTACGAATCGATCGGAAATCCCACGAATCGAGAACAATGTTAACGACTGGATCGAAAAGCGCGTACAAAGCGCGTTTACTTTCGATGCTCGAGTATGCAGAACGCTTTTCATCTTGAAACGCTATCGAGAATTACGAAAAGAAACGGTAAAAAGGAGGAAAGAATGCCGTTTCGCGGTTTCACGCGGAGAATTGTCGGTAAAAGAAAGCCGATAAAATGTAGGTAGGTCGATACGGAAACGGAAGGGTACGTATACCGATGGACGTACGTACTACGAAAGCTCGGAATACCATATGGTTTGAATCCCACCAAGATTTTATATTGCAATCGCTCCTACGGTCTCGATCACTTTTATCTAGAGCAATTCGTAGCCGTGCTACTTTTACTCGAATCCCCATTGGTCGCTCGGCTCTCGTTTCTTCTTTTCATCGTTTTCTCTTTTTCTCTTTGCTCGACCTGAATCATCTTTTCGTGTGTGCCGAACTCGTAAACAGTTACGTATCGTTCGTTCGCTCGTTCGTCTCTTTTGTTCGCGTCGATTTTTAAAACGTTTCCCTATATTTTCTATCACGGATTGATACGCCCGGATCAAAACTATTCGTCAAACGAAAGCGATACGCGTCCGTCGTGTTACTCGATTTTGCTTTCGCGTCGTTTTAGCGTAACGCCTCGTGCTGCATGCCTCGCGATATCGTTCGTTCTCGGCGTAAACCGAAATTCTCATCCCGTCGTTTACGATTCTCAAGACCGTTTCACTGTACCTTTCCGTCGAGTGTACTCGATCTCGTTAAATTAGAAGGGGGGTTACGGTAAATCGTGTTTAACTTATCACGGTTTAACCGAACTTTCGTTTGCCGGTAATAATGGCTTGGTTACCGTACTTTGATATCCGAACAACGTTGGCTGAAATATAGAATATCCGATGAAAGTTTTGGTCGAACCCGATATAACTTTCTACGGCTCTGTTGCACGCCGTTGAACTCCGTTTGATATTCTCTGACGCGGAGTAATCGAAATTACGCGTTCTCCTCTCCGCCGTTTTCCAGTCAGCCACGTAGTCTCTCGAACGTTCAGACGGTCTTTTCGTTACGCGCGAGCTCAACTATCGAAATTGATAATTGTTCGCTTAGCGTCGGCCGTCGGCGAGGAGAAACGAATTTCCTTTCAGTAATTTCCAAAAAGAGCGACAGCGAACCGTGAAGAATAAATAGGCTCGAAACGGGTAGGGTAAAAGGCGGCGGTAAGAGATGCCGGGACTAGAGGAGAAGGAAAGATGACCTGGCCCGAGGAGATGGCTTTTATTTTTCCTCCGGTGTCGTCGCTTCTTCGAGTGCTGGCCATGCACCGAAACAAGACGGGAACTCTGTGTGTTCCTAGCACGATTTCTTCAAGTATCTCGCCTCTTTTCTTCCTTGCTCTACCGGCTCTTCCGACTCTGTTTTTTTGCCCGTCTCTCATAGATGCTTGCTTTATTTTCTTCACCCTTTCTTGCCGCCGTCTTCCGACGTTCGCTCATGGAAATAAATCAGCTACCGATGGTTCCGTGCTCGCTCATCTTTTTCCGCAACGACCAGAGCCAGTTTCCGAGATTACGTTAAATTGGATGGTATTTCGGTAGAGCCCGGCACTTTTGCCGTCTACGCTGCTACAGGGAAAATCGAAATAATTCCATTTTCCACGAAATCGAATCGGCCCGCGTGCAATTTCGATATTTTAACTCGAGGAGATATCAAAAATTTGTTCGCCGGTATATAAGGCCGAGACCGAGACCTTGCCAGTCGAACGTTACGTACGCTACGCCGGCGCTATAAGTCAAAAGCAGTTACGACTCTATCGGACTCGTTCCTATTATTTTTCACCCTTGGTTCGTTCTTTACGAGGGAAACGGTTCGAAGGGTCTCTTTACGAGAAGATTGGTTGCGGAAAATGTTCCGGCAGATCGGACGGTAGCAAAGATATGAAATCCGTACCAATTCCCGAGAGATTTTCGATTCCTGGTCTCAATAAATGCATTTTGTCTTCGCGCTCGAACAAGCTCCGCCAGTAGGTCGCAAGCTAGTCGATTTTCAAACGCGGAAAAGTGGGTTAATGTTCTCGACGTTTCACCGAAGGAAATTATTCGAACGAATCGAATATTCGTCGGCGACGTATCTAATTGACAAAAACCGAGGATCCTGCCACGAGTAGGACAAGAGTAATCATCGAGGCGATGTCGGGGCAAAGAAACGAGCAGAAGCTTAGGAATGAGAGGGAAAAACCGGAAGCAGAAAGAGGCGGATAAGAACGAGAGGGTGAATTTTATCTTTTCCGCAACCTTGGCACGAACAAGTCTCCGGTATGTCCGGAGGCGTGCCATAGAGTGTTCCTCTCGCGTTAAGAGTCGTTGGAGAGACGGCGAACGGTAGACAACATCGGAAGTAACCGATCTCGAGACTTTCAGCGAATCGTGCACCAACAAATTCTTACGTAATTGTTAACCGAACAAAATCGTTATCGTATCGCGATAAATATCCGCGTTCCCGTTGCTCTCTAGTTTCGAGTCACATCCTCCGGGGACTCGCAGAAACTTTTGGTATATTCGACAAATTAGTTTCTCCGGCGTAATTTGCTCGATCAAACTTTTCTATTCCAAGTTTCGTCGTGTCGGGACGATCGATTTTTCTTTCCTCCGTTCCATCCGGAGGAGAAAAGTTTAATCGTAGTTTAGAGCATCGGCTGAAACGAAGACCGCTACGCATCGAAATCGTGAAACGATACGCGACGATGTCGCGTTGCCGTTTATATCGCGTGTACGGGTTACGCACGGTTGTTCTTCCGATGATTTATTATAAAACGAAAGCGCAAAATATTTCTCTACCATACATCGCGATAAATCAAACGTTCCTTTTTATTATTTTGGTCACGAATCTCTCCACGTGCAATTGGAACGCGTCGACTTTTACGAATATCGATGATTTCGCGTGTACGCAGTTTCGTAGAACGCAACTCTTAAATCGCTTAGCGTTTTTCACAGATTACTTTACTCGACATACATCGGTCTTCTTTCACGTTACGTTAGTTACCGTAATCATTCCAATTAACTGCACCGATCGGAGGATTCGTCGCGGTTCACATTAGCAGTTGACTCCTTTCTGAACATATCCACGCGAATGCAACGTCGAGCGATAATCACATACCTATCCTCGTTGCGTGTAATTATCGTCGTCGTTACAGCGAGGCTGGTGTAACGGTATTATCGGGCGCGTGTACCCGAGATATTGCATTTCTCGACAATAGAGAAACATTCGGTCGGTTATTGCGCGTAAACCGTTTGGAATTTGTCAAGAAATTACTATAAGTTTTCCCCTTTTTCGTTTAATCGTGCATTCTTAACGAAACCTATCACGTCTCGTGTCTCGTCGCAGGTTGTTTCGCGCAACCAACCGAGTAGTACGTGAAATCAGACTGTTCGGTACTCTTCGAGAAACCTAATCCTTTTCCATTCCTTGTTCGAACCGCCGTACAGTGTCTGGAAGCACTTCGGAGTGGAAGAGGCAGGTAATGTCTCCGATACCGTTGGCGTTTTTGGTGCACCGTTGCGCATCCACCTGTCTCGGCACCGCTCCTCTGTATCTCGAGCCAGCTTTGTTGCGTGGAATTCTCACAGGTATCGCTTCGAGAGTTTGCCGTAGAAGGATCGAGATTCCTCCGCGTTCCTTTGACTGTCTCGTTCCTTCGGGGAAAACCTCGACGTCCTTTGCGCTTAGCTCCGCGTCCCAAAACTGTACTTTTACACCTTCGCGACGCGAGAAACAAATTCGGCCGCATCGAGAAACGATTCGTGATCGCGACCGTTATCGTTCTCGTAAACGGAAGCACGAGCGTCGAGGGAATACGATTCGTAGTTGAATTTCGGCGTCAAGCGTAACCCGTGACAACGGCAGAGAATTTTATGCGATGCTTTTGTGCGTGGCGGCAGCTCGTGTTTTTAGCCGCGACGCGACGCGAAACGCTCTCAGGAGTTTTCAAGTATTCTTAAAATTTCGACGTTTCGGTGCGATCGGGAATCTACTTGTGCGCGATGCGGGGAAACAAGAACGGATCGGAAGAACCGATAGTATGCGAGCGGGACACGTCAGGAAGGGAAGAAAGCGAAAAAAGAGGGTGAAAACATTTTCGCTTAAAAGTTTCAACGAAAAAGTTACTTCGATACAAATATAATGGAAATTGCGAACAACGAGTTCAACTTTGAGAAACTCCAAGCGAGCGATTCGAAATGGAGTTTACGGCTTGAAAATTTGAACGCTCGAAATTGCGGAGAAGATTGAAAACGTATAAATCTAGGGAGAACGCGTATACCAGTTGACTCGATTAACGAAGACGATAAAAGGACGAAGGGAAGCGTTTACTTGGCAGCATTTTAATTCGGTGGTTTTGCTGTACGGGTTGCTGACGGTGCAATAATTTTTCAAGTCCGGTTAATGACCACGGTTTGGGCCAAGAAAATTTATCGCTCGTCCTATATTTTTTCGCACCGTGGATCCAGAAGAAAAAGAGGGTTTCAAGGTAATCGCAGTTGCCTTGTTCGGCCTACTCGACGACCGGTTTGGAAAACTTCCAGCGAAAACTATCGCGATCCATCGCGAAGCGTTTCTACGATATATCGTTTGCCGCGAGCCTTCGAAATCGGGAAAGACACCAATCGACGGTGTAATCAGCGTAACCGGTTTTTTCTTGGCAATCGATTCGAGCGGGGGCCGCGTCGAATGATCGATTGCAGCGTCGATCGGGGTGTTGCTCGTACGAGTTGCGATCGCACGAGTCCAGCATAGGGGGAAGAACAGGTATTTAGAAAGACTAGTCGAACGTAGTATAATTAATGACAAGAAGAGCCAACATCCGACGTCTACCGATATTAATAGCTCCAAGGAATAAGGGTATAAGTTCGTTAGTCGCGCGACAACTCGGAAGACTAATGACCAAACTTTTGTCTCGGTCTCGTTGATGCGCCAGACCGGTGTGTTGTCTCGGCAAATAACGCTCGATTAACCGCAAGAGACGTTTGAATCGGTGTACAACGTACACGGTTTGCTTTCGATATCGTTGCTCGAAAAAAGCCGTTGCACCGGAACGCTGGCAACACACCGCGAAACTCTTTTTTCCGTTAACGCGAGTATTCGTTGCAGCGAACTGTATCCTATCGGATTTATCCGGTCGATAAATTATTACCGGTAGCGGCGGAGTAATAGCGGCAAGTAAAAAGAGGCGAGCGAAACGGTCGAGTACTCGGTCGTAATATACTCGCAAACCTCTCACGACAATTATTGGGCTAAAGTCGTCGAATTGCTTTCCTTCGCTCGACCGGTCTCGCTTCGTTTCGACTCCTCTAAGGAGAAAAATCATTTAGCCCGCTTCCTGAACACGACGGACAGAGATAGAAAAAGATGGCGGGCCATTGGCAGAACGTAATTGGTGGCATCTGTGACCTACTGTTCCACGAAATTGATTCAAGTCTCGAGCCGGGGAATCGGGGCTAATGGGAACGGGTAACGAATCTCCGAGAGGAAAATCGCTAGGATTTTTCTCCTGCGCGGCAAAAGCGACGCTCGCATGCTCTTTACGCTCGATTAACGATTTTTCGATTACGTAGAATTCGTTTCGATCGGATATCGGTGCCATGGAAACGAACCGTCTTCTCCTCTCCGAGTAATTTTACCAATTTGTAATGTTAATATCTGCTCTCCGCTTCGCTCTCCTCGTTGTCGAGATTATTCAACGGATCGAAAAGAGAAGAGACGCGAGAGTTGTTCGATATTACGATTCGATATTGCGACGAGTTATTAGATGCGTCACGATCGTATAATAAGACGCGATAAATCTCGCGCAAATCCTTCCATTCGTTCTTTTTCGGTGTAATTTGAACGCATTCTTCGATTATTCGTTTTCTCGGTGGCGACGACGAAGCGATGAAATAGGGGGGTTGGAACAGAGCTTGAGCCGAGGATCGTGAAAGAAGCAGTCGTGTCGGGCGACGCTGGCGGAAAAGGTGGAAGGATGCCTAGCGCCCTATTAAATATGCCTCGGAAAATTAGATTTGAAATTCTTATTTTTCCCTGCGCCGTTTCTTCCAGTTCTTCCGCTTCAGCATCCTCGAGTGCCGCGACTCTCCGTCTTCTTCGTGCCGCGCCGCGCCGCGCCGCGCCGTCTTCTTTGTTCCTTTTTCTCGACGAGCTTCGCGTACCAGAGAAAAGATACGTTCGAGCCCGAGGCTAAATACCTGTGTCAGCATTGTTAAGGTAGCAGATATGGCTAACCTAATAGTCTTAAATTTTTACGTTATGTACCTACCGCTCGCGGAACTTTGCCCTCTTCTCTATCCCGTGTCTTGCGAGACTTTTTCCGTGTTTCGTCTTTTCGTATTTTCTTCCCCGAGCTTTCTAACGTTTGGAATTCGGTCGAAACGTCTAATGGAATTCCTGGCAGCAACGCGTTAACCCACCGATGCCAGTCGCGTTTCCCTTTCCTCCTCTTTTCTTTCCATCCCCTTTCCCAGCCCTTTGCCGCGAGAGATCGAAAATCGACTAAACGGTAACGAATTTAGACTCTTTGGCCGTTTCCGCGAAGAGTCGGCAACGTTTTCGAAAGTTTAACTTACAAAGTTGTCTCGTTACCATGTCGTAATTAGCGAACGTTAGTCGCCGTGCTCATATCCGGTTTAACGGCTCAAAGGGCTCGTTAACGAGCGTCGTTTTATATCTCGATAGAATGTTTTGCTTGGCGGTGGGTGCCGACGCTGTTTCGAGCCGAGTTTTCCTTCGCGGAGAAGCGTTGCTCGACTCAACAGTAATTCATTAGTTGAAACGTTCGAACCTGTACCGACCGCATCGATGACCAAACTCGGTTAGCTCGCGTTCGGAACAATAGGACGCTACCTTTTCAGCGGTGATCCGCCATTCGGTTAGCGTACTTTCGTCGAATTTCCCTCGCGATCCGAGACGAACGGTCCAATTAGAAGAATAAATTATCTTGATAACTATCGCCTAGTCGTTCGACGTTTGAACGCGATTAAACTTTTGGCTGGGACAAAGTTTCCGGTAATTTGCAGCTACGGAAATTCCGTGTCCCCAATTATTGGAAGATCCTCCTTTCCGTTCCCTGTCGGTTTTCTCCTCCTTGTCGTTTTTATCCGCGATCGAATGGAGAACGGAGCTGGTCCGGGAACGGAACGAGCTGCGAAAAAGAGAAGAAAGTCGGCTCGGCGCGACACCTTTAACGCGGAATGTCGCCTGAATTACGGCCCTCCTTATGGCTGGTCCGCGTGCACGCTTTCGAGACAAACGAGCGAGCAGAAGCCGCGAGCGCGAATTTCTTTGCGAATTCCGCCGGAATTCCGGTGCCAAGCAGCGCCACGGCTGCTTTTTCCCTCTCCTCCCAGTCTTCCCTCGCGCCGTTACTCTAGCTGAAAAGTAGCTACGAGCGGAATTCTCGTGTTTTTTTATGGAATTTCGGTAGGTGAAGCGAATACGGGCCAAGTCCCGGCTCGTTAATGCCGTTTATTCGGCCGACTCTTTTTCTTCGGTTCTCCTTAATGAACTCGTCTTTTACTTCTCCTTCGATCTTTACACGGCAGCGTGATATCGATTAATTTCGCGCGAGGTTCTCGAACGCGAGCTTAACGAACAACTAATCGTCGCTCTCTCGATTAGATATCGCTTGTCCTCCTTCCTCCCTCTCTCTCTCTCTTTTTCGCTTGTTGCGCCGTTGAAGCGAAAAGTCTGAAAAACGATTGGTCGTGTTCGCGTGGAAAGACCGATAGCGTGAATCCGCGGCGCGGTGCGACGCGACGGAAAGGAGGAGACTAGTAGAACGTCGAGGTTGGGCGCGGCCCGAAATCCATGGAAAACGGGGCAACGACCAGATATCGGATGCCGAAATGAAAACGGAATGCGAATGCATCGACGAGAAAGAAACGCTGAAAAAAGGGTAGCACGATCCGCCAGCGAACGTATCGACAATACGTAAACTCGGCACGAAAATGATTTTGTGGGCCAACGTTGAAACGTCCGCGTTCTGCTCGTTAAACGATTACCGCTGACAGACTTTTTCTGTCTGGAAGAATAAAACGATGCAACCGTGCGCGTAACGGATACGAAACGATCGACTCGACGTTACGAGGAATTTATACGTTGGCTCGTATCGAGAAAAAACTTGTTACGTTTCCCAATGTTCCTTTTCGCTCGCTGAATCTTAACTTAATAACGAGCACGTAGCTTTTATCAGCGAGCGCATTACACCGATGTTATTCCCGGCGTTTATCCACCAATTTTTCTTCTTCGAGCACGGAAGATTACAGTCGCAACGAGCCAATTTTGATCGAGTTCGGCAAATATCGAACTAAGAATATCGAGCTTCGGCGCAAAGTCGCCGATTCTACGATCGGCCTTCGATGCGTTTTACCTCTTACGGCTAGGAATTCGTTGTTTTTCCTGGATACCTTCGCTGTCTTTTTTCGCCGCGAAAGAACGAAGGCTCGCGGAAAATTGGTTTCTCGGACCGAAAGCAAATCGAGAGAGGACGCGGAGCCGAGTTTTTTCTCGAGTGGGCGAAGAAGAACTTTAGCAACCCGTCTTTTCCGGGCGAACGTTCATCAACCTGAAGAGACGAACAATGCTAGAAACGTAGCGGTCTCGTATTAGCTTTTACCTACTTTTCGCGTTTCATTTTTCTCGGCGGCGAGGAGGGGAGGATTCTATTTAACTTAACCGTCGCGGCACCTCTCTGCTGGTTATTTTCATGAAAAACCAATCAAAGTTTTGCGTTTGATAAAATTTTATCCGCGAACGATTTCGCGTTCGTTCGACGAGTTCTCAATTTTCTCATTTTAACAGACCTTCGAACTCGTTTCAGCGATTCGGGTTTAACCACCGCTTCGAGTTCCAGCCGGACGTTATCGCGGCCACTCGAATCCACTTCGCCACCTTCCTTCGGAGTATCCATCGTTTAAAAGTTCAGGTCAGCGTGGAACTTTGTAAATTTTAAGCGATTTCGAGCGTCGGAACCCTTTGAATTTTAATCTCCGTACTTTCAACGGTGCTCCGGTCACTGAACAAAAAAAAGAAAACCGCTTATCGCCTCGTGACGGGGCTACGTTAAAAATCCAATCCACGATTCTATTCAGTTTTATCTTTCGTTCCATAATTTTCTCCCCGGTTGGCTCGCTGTTGATTCGCGTAAGTTATTAAAATTAATCGTTCGTCCAGAATTTCTCCGCGAAACAACGCACAATTTTCTATCGTGCGATCGTCGAATCGTAAATGGATCGGCAAAGTCGTTCGCCAGACATCCCGGGCTTTTCGCTTATCGTAGAAACACGAAAACAAATGCAATTTTTTCAATGACGGCTTTTCCTTTGTAACTATCTCTTTCCAAGTTGCTGGTCCGGAAAGAGGTTTTCGAGCGGCGGGATTAACGAGAAGCACAAACTGAAATACGTGCACATGCATTCGCGACACCGCGTACATGCATGCAGCTAGTAACTAAACGAGCATCAACCTCGGTTATTGGTTCATTGATTTTTGCAGCAAGCCGCAGCCTAGGTTCGTGAAATTGCAAATATCGATACTCGATGACGGCCTTCCGGGCAAACAAACCCGATAATCCCTTCTCTCGGTCTCGTCTTCGTCCCCTCCGTTTTTCTTCGTTTCGAGACACATCTCATCGTTCTACCCGGTTGTTTCTCGACGCGAATTCGGATACCGCAAAGATGTCATTGTTCGCGTTCTTATCGTTACTCGACGAAGAAGAATGCAAATCTCTGCGCTGCGTTTCCCCGTGTCTGGACAAGCATAGAATGCTCGCTAAAAAGACTCGCGTCAGCGAATACGTTGGATTCCGTTGGAAGCTCTCGATGCCAAGTTTCTCTCGAGACTTAATCGAATCGCGGTCTTCCTCTTTTCCGGCGCGATCGATTTCGTTCGCGTAACCGCGTTGCTTCCTACGTTAAAAGCCAAGCGAGAAACGTTATACCTACCCTTCGCGTCGTCAGACCGCTACCGGCGAACGTTAACGGCGCGGTGGCTGAACCGCTACGAGATCGCTTGACCGCAGAAGCGCGGATGATTCGGTCTGACGGAATCTACGATTGGTTTCCGGGGCTCAGCGCCTCCGCCGGAAGTCACGCTAACTGCTACCAGCACGCCACACCGGCGTAATCCTCGGAACTCGCTTTCGCGAATTAAAGCTCATCTCGTTTCGTGGATAACGTAAATTATGATGGCCTGCTTTGTTCTTTGATTAGTGGAACGTTGTAACGCGACCGCTCGACGAAAACGAGATATTATTTTTTCCTTTTCGATTCGCGTTGTTCTGCAGGAGAGGAAATTTTCTTTGGAGAAGTCGACGGTTTGCGACCTCGTTACCGATCTCGCGCGCTTCCTCGTGTCGCCGTCGGAAAAGCTTTAAGCTTTCGTTAAAGATGCGAAAGATTGAACGTGTCATCGTCGAAACGAGGGTCGACCTCCGAGTTGACGGGATTTTCGGTGGCCAACCACGACAAACAGGTTCGATCCTTCCGTGACCGCTAATCCATACCGGCGCGACGTTCCGACTTCCTTGGACGTGGTCCGCGTCTTCCATACACGAGGCCATTCACCTTCCAACGAGCATGTCTACGTGATCTATCCTTCTATAGATTGTCGCGATGTCCCATAAATCAGCTGCCATTACACGAACGCGATTCATTTCGAACGAAACGTTCGGTCGGAAAATCAATTACTAGCCGCGCTTTTACCTTCGTCGAATAGAACGTTGCTTCGGGGTAAAAAAAAGGGGAGAGAAAGGAAAGAAATATGGAAAAAAGTGGACGAAACGGTGGATAGCAATGGCGCGAAAGATTCATCCGAAAATGGGAAAAGTAGCCAGCAAAGTTTTTACCGATGTATACGTTTTCCGATGTTACCGCTCCCTCTATTCGTCTTGTCGTCGGGCGAGAACGTGGGAGGAGAAACTTTTGCAGGTTCCGTGGCGCCAAGGCGAAAACGTTTTTTCTCCTCTCCTGTCTTTGCTCCTCTTTCGACCGTACGCTTCCAGCTTAGTTAGCGAAACGCAATCTCCTTCGTTGTTCTGGTAATGAGACGAAACGATAAAGTAGCGCGCTTTGAAAGTTTATCGGTGTTCTCGAGGTAACCGCTCGGCATCCGTATATTTTTGAGTATCCGAGATACGCTAGAAAAAGGTGGTGGCTGAGAAAGCATTAAAAGCGAGTATCGCGAAAACTGGGATTTTCTTAAGCGTCACCATTTTCCTAGGAAAGTAAACAGCGTCGAATGGAAAGGATATCCTTCGCAGCCGCGCTTGGATCCACTCGTTCCGTCGCCTCCTTTCGTTTACCCCGGCATGAATCGGCAAACCGACGCGTTCGCTCCCCGTTCCGTCGTTCGCGATAAACTATAGATTTTGATTAAACTCGCCTTTGAAACTTTTCTTATTGCGCCGTACGTCACTCTTTGTTCGTTAGATTTATTGGCGGTCGATCGCGATAGTATTTCCTCGAAAAAAGCCAGCTTCCAACTCGGTCGTCGTTTCACCCTTACCTACACGATTTCGTTGCTCGTAAAACAATTTGCTCTACGACCCGATAACGCCAATTATCGCTTTTCCGGATACTTTCTTCGGCCGATTACGACGGCGTAACCGTATCGCGACCGAATTTCCGTGGAATTACGCCGAAGCACACGAGAAGGACCGCGATAGCGAACAGGAGATACCGTTGTTGTTTCGTCAAGACGCGACAGAGAGAGAAGCGAGCACGTCGAGTCGCCGACGATGGGGTTATAGCTCGCGCAACGTCTCTAACAGCCTCTTGTTTCGTGTACAGGATTATCGTCGCGAACACACGAGCCTTTCTTGCTTGCCAGTTGCAGCGAACGTCACCGTTTCCCCGGATGTCTTAACAGGTGGCTTACCGTGGCGTACATCGATCAAACGGAATATACGACCAGTCGGGAAAACGTCGTGCGCGTCGGTCGCTTTAATCGTCGCGCGTGAATAAAGGAATCGACGAGCCCACCGTTAATTACGATACGAACGATACCAGTTATTTTGTAACTGGCGAGCAACGGAAGATCGTAGAAAAGTCTCGTAGAGAAGAGAATGCTTACCGGAATGGACGGAGCAGACGAGAAAGACTAGGACGTTTGTTCGGTGGAAGGGCTACGTAATAAATAATAAAGGTGGAATCCCACGAGCCCCGGAATCTACCTACGATGCGGCGTAGACCGACTCGAAGTAAAGTTTCTGGCTTGTTCCGTTGTATCGTCGGAGAGACTTTACTCGAGTCGTACGTGGATATTTCGTGACGCTTTCCCTTTTTCTTCGCCTTTCACGAGAACAAACTTTTCGAGACTTTTTAATGAAATTACTGCGTTGCGCCTCGTGCCCCATAAATATTTCCCGCCGACACTGCATTAAGAGCTTCGCTGTTCTTAGCGAGCGAGAATCGTTTTCGGTTCTGGCCAGTATTTAATTTTCCTCGGGAGCTACTAACGGCGCAGACGACGGGATCGGGTCTAAGGAATCGAGCGATAATCCCGGCTGGACGAGCGTTCTACTCGGGACGCACGATAAAGCCGGTCCCGTCTTTAAGTGGAAACGTTCGTTCAACGTCAGACGAGGCACGTACCGGAGCACCGGTGTCAAGACGGAGCGTAAGAGGGTGAATAATCATTTTGCGCCGTAACGAGGGAGATCTAGTCGTAACCGAGCCTCGATTCGCGTTTCTACACCTTACCTTTTACCCTCGTCCCTTTACCTTTTGGCCAACAAACGTCTCCACGAATTTGTCTAGCTCGGAACGACAGTTGTTTCTTCGCGTTAATCAGTTACGCGGTGCCTCGTTTCGCGTCGCTAACAATTCCCCTTTTGTTTTTACGTTTTACGACATTCGTCAGTGTCCGAGAGACGGAGGTATGCCGCGAACGTTTCTCTTCTTTCCTTTCAACGTGTCCGATAATCGCTAGCTGAAATCCCGGTAAATCGCAGTCATTAGCCTCGTTACTCGTGATTTTATTCCACACGGAGGACATAATTACTCTCGTGGTCGTAAATAATCCAGCTCGTTCGGTTAACGTTATTTCGTTACGAACAATTAGACGGTGACTAACGTTGTTCCCCGTAGTCGACTAATCCTTCTCGTCGGAATCCGATGTCGTTTAGTTTAATCGTTTGCCAAAAACGGAAATCGGACCGCGGAAACGCGCGTGCTTTTCGAATCAAAGTATCCGCTTCGTCTCCCGCATTCTCCGCATTCACGAGATCTCCCCGACGTTGCTCGACGTTCGATTTCGCATTAATGGATTACAACGTTCCGATGCCGGGGAAAAATTCACAAAGCGACCGATCGATTTACCGATCCCGGTTCAAAAATTGTCCATCTCGGCGAACGAGTCGCGTCCATCCGGCGTTTACGTGATTTCCCAGTTCCGCGCTGATAGAACGTCGATTCGAGAAAGCATTTGCACGGTAACGAACGATAGGTAACGTTACTCGATCAGCGACGCGAGGAATCTTCAAACGCGGAAAGATTCGTCGATCGTCCGTCTAATCCGTGGAACCGACATTTAGCGAGATTACCGTGGTTAGAAATCGATCGATGCTCGCGCGAGACGAAATGTTCGTCTCGGAGAGAGAAGCAACAGCGACGGAATCGACGCGTTGTATACGGGATTAACGATCGTGGAATAGATTTCGCGATCCAACCAGGTCCAACAGTTTACGGCATCTAGGAACGGCGTCGAACGATCAGGGATCGAAGGAGAATAGCTGGTGATCGAGGGAATACAGGGAAGCTATCGTCGATTATAACTCACGTCGCAGTTCAACTGTCTCGCTGGGTGGCTAGCTGACCGTCGGACTGGTCGGTTCGTTCGAAACGATCACCGGGCATATTAACGAACGCGCTAGGGCACATAAATCATATGGACGCGGAGGAGCAGCCAATCGGATGGCCCTGTTAGGTAGGTACAGCCAATCGGAGCGTCGGTCGAACGGACGCGCACGTCGAACGAATCCCCACGTCCCGGAAATTACGTGTCCGACTCTAAACTCTGATGATTGATGAGTGGGTTGTAGCTACGTGGAAATAGTGTGCACCCGCTTTCTCCGTATCTCTTTCTCTGCCTTTCCGCTCGTTTCGTCTCTCTCCCTTTATCTTACCGTGCCTCTCTTTACCGCCGCGCGATTTGCTAGCCGCCGCTCGAAACCTTCTCCAGAAAACTATTCGCACGTTTGCCTCGTACTTTTCTCTCTATTCGGCGTCGCGTCGCTTTTCCCGTGTCTCTTCGTCACTGTCAGCCGCGCAACGTGGCTCGATGGCGATAGCGATGCCGAGGATAACCATTTCCGCTCCTCGGCGTATAACTTCGATCGTATACCGAGAGAGAGAACGAGTCGTCCGGTTGGACCGCGTAAATCGCCGACTTATCGATCCGACGAACCGTAGCAATAACCGTCGGAGTAATTTGATTATAATACTTGTGTATTTGCCGTGGCTTAAAACAACCGCGAAGGAAAAAAATATGAACGAGTAGCCGGGGAAAAGGAGGAGGAGAAAACGCTTTGAAATTTCATCATCGGTGGTTAGTATCTTGACGGTTTCTCTTTGATTCCTTCGGTCGAAAATGTTCTTACGGTTAGATGGGATGTGCGCGAGCGTACGCTGTACCGTCATCGAGATCAAAGCAGTTTCGAAACGAGAGGATTTTAATGCGTTTGCCAAAGCGTCTCGGCCAAAGCGGGCGTAAAGAAGTGCCGTCGAGAGAGGAGAGCATCGTTCGCGAGAGCGAAACGAGAATTTCTTCTTCTTCTTCGTCTTCTTCTTTTTCTGATACGTTTCACGGATAGAAAAATGAAATTGCACCGCGGGGAAAGGTAAAATTTAATGCTCGTTCGCGGGCTGGCGATCAGTGATTCGAGCGGAAGGCGCGATCGACGAGGAAAAAGATTCCGTGGGAAAAAGCTCGCGACGCGCCTACCTAATTCCTGTCCGTTAAGGGTAACGCGCTCGGAAAAATGTAAAAATCCCGCGCGAGCGTACCGCAAGGATTTAGAAAATCCTTGAATTCGCGGTGAATCGAGAATGGAAACCGAGCTAGCCGGCGCGAAGGGAAGAGAAAGAGAGAGATTATTTTTTAAATTTATTTTTCCGCGTATTAAGCTGCTCCGAGTCCCGAGTAAGCTGTGCCGAAGAACAAGCAAACGCGAGAAGATAACGAAGCGAGTGATAAGCTAGGATCGAGAAGGGAATACGGAACGAGGTAAAAACGAACGGAAGAAAGAGAGGCGGCGCGAGAGCGAGAAAGAGAGCCGGTGCTCTCGAAATGATTGAAAGACCGAAGAAATTGAATTCTCGCATTCGATCGTGCCAGCTCGAGTCCTCTAATTGAACGACTCCTCTACCCCTTGTTCCTCCGTCCCCTTTCGCTTGTCAATCGCGCTCTTTTGCTCGCTTCCGTTCCTACCGCTTCCCCTTTACTATTTCGTTCCGTTCCACGCGGCGCTGGTCGTCTTCTCGTTTCATTTTCTTCTCGATCGTTTAAGCGACGCTCTTCTCTCTCTCTATCTCTCGGTCTGCTCGTCTTCCGTGGGACGCGACGCCACGCCAGCCAGTAATTCGTTTATCGTCAGCGTTTAACCGTGGACGAAATTAGCGCCGCGAACGGGCCAATCCCGCGGACGAGGCAACGAAAGAAACGAATCGTCGGGAACGTAATCAGGCCGGTGGAACTGGCTTCCGTCGAAACACCGCAAGAACCGCGACGAAAAGGCTTGGGCCGGAATTTCGTAGCTTAATCGCGTCAGTTTTTTCGCGCGCGACGTTTTACGGTTTAGCATCCGGCTGTACGCGTTCGCTGCCCCTCTACGACAGGATCGATACCTGGACGTTCATCGACGCTGCACTCATATTCGTCGGAAAGAAAGGATAGTTTAGCGCGTTGTTCGTTCGTCTATTCAGCGGAGAATCGTAAAGCAACGTTCGACTAGCAATAAAACGAAGCGAGCTAAGCTATCCGTCTCGGGCCTTGGTCGGATTTCTCGCGGACGTAGGCTTTATCGAATTTGCACGGAAACGAGCGTGTACCAATTTCGTTGATCAAAAAATTGGCGCAGCGACTGCCGTTGGAATCGTGCCAAGCCAGGGTTATAAATAATAAACGAGAGACCATTGTTTTTGCATTTATAAAGCTTCGAAAATACATTCTTCTGGGGTATCGGAGTCGAACAAAAAACCGTGTCCCTTCGTGAAATGATGTTGCTACCGGTGAAAAATTAAGCTTCCTCGGTATTAAATTTTCATAATGCGAGCCCGTAACGCTGCGCTCGTGGAAATCCACGGAACCGTGCAAAAACGGAACGATATCTGCTAGAGGGAAAATCGTAAAGGTTGACCGGGACCGCGCCTCGGTTAATAAATAGCAGCCGTATGCAAATAAAGTCGATCGGTCGATCGTTTGAATTTTAATTCTTCGAAATACGAAATGAAATTTTCCGCGGTAACTACGAAACGAACGCGTACGGTCGCCGTTGCGCGCACCTATGGACGATAAATCGTGTCGCACCCGTGCGATATTGCCGTGCCGTGCCCTGCCGTTACGTTACGTTACGCGTCGACGCGCACAGAATCGAGGCGCGGCGACGAACGTCGAAAATATCAAGGAGAAAATTAAGAGAGAACGAAAAGAAACGACGAAAATGGTCGGAGCACGCCACCGGAGACCGCACGGATCGTTAATCGACAAATTTTCACCGAGTTGTTCCGTCCTGAATAATCACGCGAGCGGTCCGGTGGCGGCGCGGCGAAGGCGTAGTATATAAGAGCATCGTTCGCTTCCTGTTTTGAATATCGAATTTACGAGCAAAGTTATGGGCCGCGCCCACCAAATCTTTCCCTCTGAACCGCGCGTTTCCTGCTCCTTGTCCTCTCGGCTCTTCTCTTCTTCGTCAAGATTCTAACTTGGCCCGTAAAACTTTGGTCGGGAACTCGTCTACGAAAGGCGGGCTTTCCCCTTAAGGGTTGCCGAGCGAGAAATACGGCCGAGGTGTCGTAAGAACGATCGTAAGATCCGCGATTCGTTTTGCATTCCGCGATATCCGTTCTTCGGCCAACGAGAAAATCGATCGCTCGAGCGATTCGAGGGGCAGACAGAGAGCAGCGGTCGAAAGGAGACGGAAAAGATGCGCCTGGAATCGTGGCTGCAGAGCGAGAAAAAACGGGGAAGGGCCAAAGATACGGTTGGAAAAATCGAGAGGAGAAACATCGTTCGAGAGCGGTCTCTTTTTGTCGAAAACCGGAAACGATGTCTCTCCTCGAGATAGGTGGCGAAGATTCGACGACGTCGTTTTCCGCGGCGGATCGAAGCTACTCGCGTCGCTTTCATCCTCGCGAACGGTTCGAGCGTTCCTCCGACGCTGCTGCGCCGACACTACCGATTCCACGCGACGTCGTTCACCCCGAGCTAGGCTTCATTTTCAGATCACGTACGCGCCATTGCGCTAAGCTTTGCTCCTCTTACCCTCTATTTCGAAAGCACCGGATGCCGAAATCACTCTCTTTCCACTCTTTGCCTTCGTTTTCTTCTTCTCTTTCCAATTTTTCCCGCATATTCCTTCCGTAGTCGACTTCTCCGCGCGAACGAATGTAATCGTAAACGCGTTTTAACGGAGCAACCGGAGGGAAGGAACTCCTTCGCGGGAACATGTTTTAATCATTCCGCGAATTTCGCCGGTGTTTCGTCGGAACTGGTTCCCAGGAGGAGAACGTCTCCGCGAACGCTGTTTCTTCCTGGCGGTGCTCGTGGAAGAAAGAAAAATGGAAAAAGTATCGCGGACGATCACGGTGGAGTAGAAAGCGAGACTGGACGACGCGGAAAGAAATCAATAAGAGGAGCAAAAGCAAAAACTGAAGGACGAAGCGGCGGTCAACGACGCGAGAAACGAATCGGGAGCGAGGTTCTTCGGTTTCTCGCTCTTTAACCAGCGTCAATTACGCGGGATCGTGTTCGTCGAAAGGAGGTATTAAAAATGAACGACCCTCGGATAACGAAATGTCGTCGAGTAAACGCGCTCGCGTATTCATTGGGAGCGAATCTATCACCGGCGGATATCGCGCGTTCCAATCGACGCGATTCGTCAGGATACGACGTAGAATCGACGAGGTTCGGCTCTTGAATTTAATCCTATCGACGTTCGACCAGAGTCGAGTATTCTTCCGGCGATAAAAGAAGAAACGAGGGGCGGAAGGAGGCGAGAGGGAAAGAGCAAAGAACAGAGGAAAAATTGATCGAGGGACGAGCGAGGATTGGCCAGTCACGAGTCACGATTTACGAAAAGGGTAAACGAGGCGACGGTATAAGAGTGGGGTAGGTAAATAGGCGGTGAAGGAGGCGACGGGCGCGGGGGCGGTTGCGAGGGTGGGAACGTGGAAACGCGTGTACACACAACAGAGGCCGTTCTCGAGCTTCCGTGCGCGTATTTTGACTCACGTACGATCACGGACGAGAATATACGGGAACGCGAACAAACGACAACGACGAGAACGAACGAGGCAAACGTACGTCCTCGATCGTGATTTTCGCATGCGCTTCCCCTCTACAAACGAATCGTCCGAATAACGCGCGTTGCTACGCTGCGAGCATCCGTAGACACGAAACGACGAAACAAAACGACGCCTCGCTCTCGAAGACGTCCTCGACGACGGCCAATAATAACGAAGGACGAGCGAACGGACGAGAGCCAACGACCCGAATTCCGTGGCAGAAAATCTGCTGGGAAAATACACGGTTCGTCATCGCGGCGGGTGCGCGACAATTTGATAAATTGTATATGTCTACAAAATCCACTTCTCGCGGCCGTTGTTCTCCTTCAGCCGTTTCCTCGCGGGTCTATTACTCGTTCGAGACAACCTCTCGACCGCGGAGCGTCGTCAGCAGAAAAGAAAAAGAAGTATACGACGCGTACGCGACGCTACGTTCCTCCGACGCGACAAGAGCGCGTCTTCTTCCGCGAAACCGGGGAACGTCGAACCGATGCGATCGATCGACGACGTACCGTTCCAGTAAATCTCGCGTTAAAAACTGGACTGCCCGCGGCAATACTGAGAACTCGCACGCTCGAATTCTGCGATTAGAAAGGCAATCTCGCGGCGAAATCGCGTGTTTTCGAGTCCGCGACACGAAACTCCGCGTCTAGCGCAGATCGCATCGAGCATTTTAAACAGCGCGATAGCGCGAGCTATGGCTAGGGACAGATATCCAAAGCTATTCGTCGCGTCGCCCGTAAATCGTGCTCACCGTTTGCTCGATCGAACGTATAATTGCGCGATCACGTTTGCCGCGTTTCCTCGTCGCGAACGTCAACGTGAAGAAGCGACGCGCGGAGAGCATTCGTCGATATTAACGGCAGTGTTTTTCTTTTTTTTTTTTTCTCTCTTTTGTTCGTTTTTTCTTTGTTTTAATCGACAAACACCCGGTTGCGTAGAACCGGGTATCGACGATACGTTGAAATTGATAAATCGCCGCTTCGCGTTGAATAGCGGCATGCCAAAGTATAGGTATCGCGGCTACAAAGAGGGAACGCAGGATTCGAAACAGGCAACGTGTTCGGTGAATTGATCGAATCAAAAAGCTTCGGAGCCAATTGATTCGGCGCACTAGCGATTGTTTGTTCCGTCTCCTCTTTGCAATTTGACGTTCGCCGTTTCGTACCGACAAATATTTAATTCGCTGTTTCGAAATTCAGCGCGATCTGTCCCTTTTAATGGACAGGTGTTGCCGACTTCGTTGGAATGAAAATCAACGTTTGTCCGATTCCTTCGTTAATTTCTGGCATTAGGGGTGCGCGTTTTAATCGAAAAAAGAAAAATAGAAGGGGAAAGAAAACAGAGGACGGAAAGTGGGCGATAGCGCGACTCGATGCGATAAAGCGCGGTACGAGGGGACTTTACGCTGTGCGATACAGCGAGACGGGGGTAGTTTCATGGACAACGGAAACGAGACGGTCGTTCCTTCCGCGAAATCGTCGAAGGAAAGAAGGGAGATAGGGTATCGTCGTCGAAGAACGGACACGAGGCGACGCGACGGAAGGAAAGATAGAAAAGCATAGTACGGATGTACGGAGTTTCCTGATCGTCGCGATGGTCGTTTTCGTCCCGTTCGATCGATAGCTATAATTCCGACGAGTCGCGAACGGTGCCGATCGATCCGGCAGATTTTCAAGCTCCGCTCGGTCCGTTCGCTCCGTTTACTTCGTTTGGTCCGTTCGCTCGGTTTGCTCGGGGCGGTCGCGCGAAAAGAGAGACAGGGAGAGGGCTTAGGAGCTCGGCCCGAACTGGACGAACGACAGAGACGGAAAAGTAGTCGTCTAGATAGGTCCGTTCGCTCGAAATTTCACGTCAATCCGTGGAATTAAAAGCTCGACGAGCGAATTTAAGTCGAGAGAAATAACGGAAGTGGGGGTTAACGCTCGTCCTCGGGGAAAATTGACAGGGGTAAAAAGGTTCTCGTCTTGGTCACGAGCGATCGAGGCACGAAGGGAAAGGAAAAGGGTGGCCCCGCGTGGACGCGGAGAATCGAGGAACGACGCGGCGCTGAGCGTCGGTAGAAGGAGCGAGGGAACCGAGAGAAAAGCGTCGGCTGGCAGATAAGATAAGGGTGAGAAATCGCGGCGCTGCTGGATGCGGTAACATTAGACCGTCCCCCGACACCGTCGCCTACCCGTTCCTTCTCTTACGGCGTGTCGAGTCTTCCTTTGCCAACGCGTTTCTCTTTGGCTTAACGTTTGAATTTCAAACCGTACCTCTTACCGCGATACGGTACGCGGACTACGCGTACACGACCGCGCTCTATCGTCGCTTCGAATTCGATCGATCGAGGTTACACGCTTCAGGGCGACGATGTTCCGTCGGATTAACGACGACTGGTCGATACTAAACCGTGCACCGAAGATGAATCGCCCGGATCATCCGGCCGCCTTCGTTGCTCGACAGTCGACCGTGTCATCGATCCGACATAGTCCGACCTACGAAGATATCCTTCTTCGGTAGTTAGGCGCGTTTTCGAGCTCGTTCGTCGTAATCGTTTAGATCGCGATTTTCTCCTTTACGACTTTCGCCCTTTTCTCCTTCCGATCGATCGGTCGACGTCGCCTTACGAGTCTCTTCGTCGTCGTCTCCGACGTTGGATCTCGATCGATTTCCGCGGTGGAAGTAACGTTCTCGAAATTTATTCGTCGTTTCTGTTTTGTTTCGTCGGACTTAATCGGATCGCAATTTTTCTCAACGAGCCTTTCTCTCTCGTCGAAACGATCGTTATCATTCGTTCAACGAGATCCGCGAAGAGCGCTTTTCCCACGAAGCCAATAACATCTTTCGCACTCTTTTCTCGATAGAGTACGAAGGTTGGCGAAGCTAAAAAGTAAAGTCTCTCCCTCGAGTAGCACTCGTTGCCGTTAAAGAGAAAATACTCTCACCGATTATCGATTCTCGACGCTCGGAAACGAGCTTCACGGTTCGTCGAGATTATCGAGGAAAATTTTCTAGTGCCATCGCGCTTCTTACAACGCGACGGGGGTCTCGTTCCTCGTCTTTTTGAACTTTACCGCTCGGACAGCGGCTCGGAAAAGAAACTGTACAACTGTGTCGCGGCCCGAGACCAATCGAATCGTACCGGAGAAACTTGTTGGACATCTTTGACCGAAAAACCTAATCGTCGTTCCACGCCGTCCAATTAACGAGGCATCGAGGGGTCCTATGAATATGAAACAGGCGCAGTCTAGCGATTCGCGAGCGGTTCCACGATGCGATTTCCCCGAAACGTCTTATTTCGTGCCGCCTTGAACGAGCTACTAAGCACGTAATTAGAATCGCGAAGAATCCCTGTTCTGTTCCGATGACCTTTTTTAACGTTTCGTCGGAGCGAGAGTAGTCGGTGCAACGTCGACGAGGTTATTAAAATTTCAAGGTACATGCAGTGAATTCGCGACGGAAGGTGGTCGGTGAAACGATCCAAAGACGTGCACGCGAGTATGCGGGCGTAAATACATCCCGTGAATTTAGGTTGGCATGCGAGCAAAACCGCGGTACTTCAACGACCGACCTGGACTCGCTTAATTATTGTCCAGCCATAGGGATGATAATCGGCCCGAATTAACGTACTTACCTTGCCGACGAGCCAGGCCGGTAAACGCGATCTTTCCTGTCGATTAAAGCGTTTCGCTCGCGACCACTTCTGACAAAAACCAAGATTAAATTTCACCGGTATCCTACCGCGTTCTTGCTCCTGTTGTCCTTAGTCGTTAACGTTTCGTCGAGATTCGATTCAGAGCGAAACAGAGTTGCTTTAATTTCGAAGCGGACTATCGTAGTCTACCGGGAAACGGCGAGAGCGTTGAACTCGTCGGGAAAAACGGTTAATTTCGTTATCCGATCTCGATAATCGCGCGAATAGGCGGGACCGACGCGACGGTCCGCTCGCGACGAACCAGGATAAACGATTCGCGCTTATCGATTTGCAAGTTTCGGAAAACAACGTTTCACAGACTTTGCGTGGATCGTGCGACGGCATTACGTGGTCGTTCAGCTACGACGAGGAGAAGCGCCGACCCGTATACGCTATAATAATTTAATATAATGCCAAGTATCGGGAAACTCGCAGGAGCGTAACAATAGAAGGAGACGGGTATGGTAGTCGATGGAGTCGCCGTGAAATATTCTCGATATAATACCATAGCTTCTTTCCTCTTGGCGTTTCCCGGCTTAGACCGCGCAATGACCTACCCTCGCCTCGTTTCGATACTCGATTCGTTTCTTGCTAGCCTCTTCTATTCTTCCTTTTTTCTATAGCTTGCCCTTACGGTTTTCTCCCCGATCCCCCGGGTCGTAAGCTTGTCCCGTTACATCGACTATGTGTAGTAGGTACGTACACGGGACCGAGTCCGAGCTAAAAGTTATATTCGTTCGACGATAAATGGAGAAAACGAGTAAATCGATTAAAGGGACGAACGAACCGCAGCTTCGCGATCGTGACGGTGAAACACGTGCGAATTTTTATCTCTGTCGACGATATTCTTGGAAAATACAATGCGCGGAACGACCGTTCGCTCGAGAGTCCATCTTGGTTGAAAGCCTTTCGGCGCACTCGAGATTTCGCAGCTTCCGATTCGTTGCAACCGAATGAACTGTTGGAAGGAATTCGATTTGCATCGAAGTAGCTCGGAACTCGATGCGTCGACACATCGACGCGACCAACCGAGCTGCGACGAACGAGAAGAAACGCTAACGGTAGCGAAGTAATTTTAATATTTTAAAACGGGCATTACGAATCGGTAGCACCGTTGTCGGCCATCGACGAGCACCGACTAGACCGTCCCTTTTTCCAAAGAATCGCTAAAACACGACTGGAATATTTTCAATAACGAAACCTCGTTCTGGTTCTACCCGATGCCGAAAGCCCGCTGAACGAATGCATTGCGGCGTGCATAAATTTTAATGCGGCTTCCTCTTTCGCCCCGTTCCTATGACAGAACGCGACAAACGAATACGTATTCGCTTTAATACACGGCCCGTTCCGAAGAGCTACCAATTTACAAGCCGTTTTTTCTTCGAGTCGATGGTAAATACAGGAGTGGACGGTGTGATGCTTACTAATACCTTGTTTTAACATTCCGCGCCGGTGCTCGTAGCTCTCTTCCTTTTTACGCGATACCGCCGACAGTGTGCGACTAGTATCGACCTAGTCGTTAATAATCGTTAAAGATCGTCGACGAGGTAGCAATTGACGATACGATTTAACATGCCGGAAACGAATACGATTGTCGAGCGATACTTAGCTTCCACGGTGACGCGTGTTCTTCGGATGCGCAGCGGTTTAATCCCCGAGACGACGATTTCGATCGCGAAATCGCCGTCAGAATTGGCATTGGATGAAAATAAAACGGCGAGCTAAGCTTCGAGAGGGTCTCGATGCAGCGACGATTCACTCGCGCGCTGGGTATACGTGTATCTAACTGCCGGTAAACTGCAGCTTCAACTACCGCCGACTGTTTATCACAACGACGTATCGTCGCTCGTCTGTTCACTCGGCAGGAAAGTACAGGAATAACAGATAAAGTTTCGCCCGTAATAACTCTTCCTCGTTTTTCTTTCTTCCTTCCGGCAGTACATTCCTCGCTATCTGACTGAACGCGCGTAGATTTTGCTGAATCCTTGGAACCGCCGGTACGAAACGTGCGCGATAAATCGTCGTTGCAAAACTGTGGCAATTATTGGCCGTGCGGTCGTTCGAACGCTTTTGTTTTCCGGAAAAATCTTTTTAACGAGAAATCGGTACTGGCTATCGCGAACGGAAATACAGACGAATTCGTCGAGCAAACGATCGTCCTCGTCGTGATCAACTCCGCGATAAAATTGTCGCTCCAATTCGGCCAGCCACTCGTCCGAAATCTCATCGTGCATTATTTACGCGAACGGTGCAGCGACACGACGCGCGACGCATCGTAAATGTAGCGAGATACGAAGAGCGTCGTGGGTGCGATAGCGCAACGCCTAGGTTCGTTTCGTCGGTAACAAATTCGCGAACGCGGTTCAGAACGAACATTCGAGGAAACGAAGGATAGAGTAAAACGAAAGAGGAAGAAGAAGAAAACTCGGAACAGGTGGTCGGAGAATATTTTATCGAATACGATGGTATCTCGTCCGTGATGTTCCAAAACACAATTATCTTCATAAAATCGAACACGTTCGCTACGTGTTGCAAGTATCACGGACGAAATCGAATCGAATCGTAGAAGTTGGCGGAGGAGGTCGAGACAGGTAGGGTCGGTGATCCCTGGCAGTCGCGTACGCGCGAACTGTCTCCGGAGAAGCGGTATCGGACAAAGCTGCTCGTACGACTCGTAACTACGCCAAACAGGTTTCGGTTCGAACACGACTCGTACATTAAAGGTTAGCTCCTTGCTGGAAAGACAGCCGGACGGGGTTAGGAAGGAACGGCCAGTTGGGAGAAGTCGAGGAATTTAACAGCGACGCGACAGGAAACTCGTAGCCGCGACGAAACGGAAGTTGGCCGTGCCAAAAGCGGAAAGCCTCCGCGATGAAATCGATACGACCGCACGCGCGATCCTCGAAGAGAGCACTTTGCACGACGAGAACGATCGAAAAGCTAAACGGACGTTTGCCGATTTCGTACGTTCGCATTTTCGCCCGCATAAAACAATCTTTCGTTCGCGTTCTCTTTAGGCACCACAATTTTCGCCGCTTTAAAGAACCGAGTCGTAGGAAAATTGCTTCGCGTACGCGGAGTGCGGGGATTTCTTCTTACCGAGTTCCTTTGTTTCGTCGAAACGAGCGTGTTAAAAATTTTGTTCGCGTAATTTCCCTTTTGACCGGAGTTCCGTCGACGCGAATTAAAGCGGTCTCGCGCAGAAACGACAGTTCCGTAAGAAAGTTATCTTTTCGGTTCATCGACTTATCGCGAAACGATTACGAACGTAGCCACTCGAACGGTTACTTTACGACGACGAAAGTTCCCTGCGGACTCGAAATCGTTTCTTCGTGACTGCGGGAACAAAGGTAAAAGCGCGAGAAAGGATCGTCGAAAGCACGGTTCCTACCAGGCTTAATCGAGCACGGCATAACCGTAGAATACGACAAATGTAACGATTCGATCAACGAGGAACAACGTGTACGAGGAATAGTTGCACACCAAGTATACGGATACAAAACAGTCCCCGTTCATGCATACTTTAGCAGCAGCTGTCCTAGCAGTTCCAATTCCCAAGCGTGTCGATAACGCGCCAGGTTAAGCGCCGTTCACAATCGTGCCGTTTCAATGCCTTCAGCGATTTCCCGCGCGTCGATTATTTTGGAAAACTGCTTTGAAAGTGACGCGCGTATCGACTGGTTATCCTTCCCAGCGACGGGACGCGAACCACCTTTCTCGGTACACACTCGTCGTGTTTCCCTGTCGTCGCTCGATTCCCGTTTAACGCGCCACGATTGTTCCTACATATTTTACGCGTACACCGTGTCCAATCAACAATAATTACGTATCGGATTGGCGGCGGACGATTAAGTCGAAAAGTTGCTCGCTATTCGCGTCGTACAATCGACTTTAATTGCTCGTAACCGCCGTAATCGCTCGTGCGTCGAAGCATTTCGCTCCGAAATAGCGTCGTACACCTTGTTACGCCAAATTGTTAATTCGTACCTTAAGACGCTATTTTGAAATTAGATTACCGAGTTGCCGCATTAAGTCGTTAACTATGGCCGACGTGCGCGGGTCGGACTAGCGTGCAACGATTACGTCGAGCACGCGCCTCGAAAACGATCTCGACCGCGATACAAGATTCATTTTTGTCCCCTTTGATTTCGCGCAACGTATCATCGAGATTCGGTCACAGAATGGCCGACCAAACGTTCCGCGTCTCTGACGCGTATCGAACCATCCCGGATAAGCGTATCGCGCGTATTCGCGATAGCGTACGGCGTTACCAATAGCTGCACTCGCGTATTCACGGTAATTAGCTATCGGAAAATGGAAACACGAGCCAGCCTGCTCGAATCTAGGGAATAGGCGTTCACTAACAATTCTCTCTAGGCTAGCTTAGTTTAGCTGCCGCACTCTGTTCTCTCTCTCTCTCTCTCTTCCTCTCTCTGCTGCTCCCAAATTCTCTGCAATCTTGTCCGCTTTTACGTTGGCAAACATCAAATCCGATCAAGGTACATCATTTTTTCCTTCGTTTTATGGAATTTAACGTTTCAGACGTCATCCGCTCGCTTTCTCTCTGTCTCTCCCTCGCTCTCTCTCCCTTTTATCTCGCTAGTCGCATTCCCAACCAGTTTGCTTCTTTGACGAGCGTAGCACCGTAAAGTCTACCGACGTCCCCGGTTACGTCTCTTCGTTCTCGGTCGACTCGTCGTCCTCTTTAGCGTCGCGACCTACCGCTTTTCCCGGCGCACGCTCGAGAAAATTTGAACCAAAAGCTCTTCCCGGAAGGAGGACACGTTGCGCGACGAAGACGTTTCGTCGGACTCGTCGGTCGAAACGACTGGACGGTTCGGAGATTCGGGTGGTGCGGTTTTTTAGCGCGGTTAACCGTGGAACACGCGACGTTTGGATAACGCGCGTCCCCGAGGGACCTATCGATCGGAATGGGTATAACGCGACAACGGGAACAGGCGTACGTAGGTTTAAAGTGGCAAGGGACGCATCGTTGGTCGTTTCTCTTTGTTCAAAGTCGGGAGCAAGAGACGCTATCGAGTGTAATGCGGATCTGGAAAAGGCCAGCCAGCAGTGACTCGGAAGCTGGGGGATTGCGGCTGCGACTCAAAGTGCAAACGTACGGGCACGGGAGAGAAGGTTGCCGCAGGACGAAGATACGACGGAACTCCTGCTAGAACCGGGGAATATTAATCGCAGCCACTGTCGGTATCCTCTGCTACAGCCAAGCCTCGTGTTCTCTCCTTTGCTCCGACGGCGACGCTTTGCCACCGCGTCTACTGGTCTACTCGTCTACTTTGCTCTCCCGCGCCAACGACTTCTCTCTTCTCGGCCTCTTCTCCTTCTGCCCTTGCTCTCTCGTCTGCCCGTTGGCCCCGTCGGTTCCTCTCTTACGCTCTCAGGACCCTTTTCCGTGTACCACATCAAGCCGGGAGACGGCTACTAATGAAGCCAAAAACATCGGAGCCTCGAGTTACGACCGTCCCAAAAACGTTACCGGCGTGATTTAGAGGATGGTAATGGAGCGGACCTTATCCTAGACGAACAGCCGTGAATCCCTCGCCTGCTGGGCCTGCACGCGTTATTCCGCGTTTATTTTGCCGCGCGTCCGTCAAAGCTCGACAAAGTTTCCACGATGCCGCTGCCATTGTCGATCCCGTTCCCGCTCCCGTTGCCGTTGCCGTTGCCGTGAAAACTCGCAGCAATTTTTTACCGACTTTTCGTCGTATTTCCCTGTATCAGCCTTCTTTCTAAAGCGTACGGAGACCCCCCTCTCGCTTATCGCGGCCCATTCTAATTACGATCGCGTTATCGCACGGTTGAACGCGCGAGTCTAATTTTTCTTGGTTCCGCGCCAGAATTTCGCTCGTCGCTAAAGTTTTTGCGGTACAGCAACGCGATGCGGGCAGGCACGAAAATATAATTCGTGAAATAGCGATTCCGTTTTTCCGCTTGGCGGCTATCAACGGTGCCGGTCGACTGTCTAGTTTCTCGTGCGGCCGATAAGAAAACCGCGCGTCACCCTTCGCGCTGGAAGACGCGATAGCGAGCGGTTGCCGCCAAGAAAATTTGCGCGACCATCGCTTACGTCGCACCCTAGTCACCCGCAGATGCAAAACATTTTTCTTCGCTACTTGCCAGTGACTGTGATGCAGTATAATAATATTCCGAGAGTTTTTTTTTTCGGCCAAGATACGCCTCTCCTTTCCCTACGAGTCGAGTCCCCCAGAAGCTCTCGGAACTCGGCCCAAAATCGTGAACGCGCCGCTATCAATTTATCGCTTTCGGTCTCGTGTTTGCTCGTCTCTTGGTCGAAAACGATTTTTCGCGTCGCGACGCGTTCGAAACGCTATCTCGTATCGTGGCCGACGAAGCTAGCCAACAGGAAAAGAGTCGGGAAATGGCGTTAACCGTGCACGCGGCACTCTGGCCGACTGTTCGTGCCGGGAACGATGGGGGGTCGGAGAGAGGGAGAGAGAATAATGACGGGAGAAGGAAGAAGCATCGGCGAGGGGAGGGACGCGAGAGAGGCGAAAACGAGAATCGTTGGTACAATGTTACGCGATTCCAACAGTGGCGTTCCCGGTGACATTTGGTGTACGAGTGGGAAACGTGTTCGTTCGCACCGTCGAACTCGTTGACCAGACTTAACGTATTATACGGTCGACGAGAACGGCCGGCATTATACACCGCATTGCAATTTAACGCCGTATAATCGCTCGAATTAATCGGGACTAGCGCGAAACTTTCGCGATATCTCTGCGTCATCGAGGCCACGGTCCGCGCGCGACGTTTAATATCTGGCGCGGTGCGAGTTTTTGTTTCGATCAAAGGAAACGATGTGGGCGGGGGTGAACGGGGGCTAAATTTCTGGCGCGACGGATCGCGTAATTCGGTACAATCACCGAGAAGTTGAATCCGTTCACCGATGATTTACGAAGCCGCTTTGGCCGACCGGATACAGCGTCGCAAATCGAAATAACCGCGATCGTTATCCGAACGAGTCTACCTCTCGCGCGAAAATGCCGAATGATTTGTCTAACGAACGTACGTCGTAGCCGTGATACGATATCGCGTTTGAAATTTTTCAGAACGGACGCAAATTGTGTTTCTTGTTTTGTCCGAGAAACGTTTCCAGCTGAATTTCGAATATCACGGGCACGTACGCGAATGCTCCGAGAATCGACGTTGATTAATTTAATCAACGTTCAGCCGCGAAGCTTGCCTAGACGGTGAGTCGAACCGCGTTTGAGCGTTCGTTACGGTTGGATAAGCGTTTCTCTTTGGTGCCAATGAAAGCGGTAACCGTGAAAAAATATTCTTTCTCCACGGCGGACGCTCGAGAGATTTATGAGGAGATTCGAACGCGGGACCGTCGACGCGTTTTCGACCAAACCTAACCGACGACTCTATTTTATCGGCATCACCCGCTCTTCTACCGTCTTTCTACCTCTTTTGTTCGACGGTTCTTCGCGATCCCCTGCTTTCGTATCCTCTGGTCTATGTACCGCGAGAACACGAACCATCGATTCCCACGTTATCAGCCAGATTTTGCGTATACCAACCAGCAGTAACGCTTTTTCCGCGTTGTCTGCAAACGATGCGGTCATTCACCTTGTTTTCGAGCCGCGGTGTTTTTGCACTCGAAACCGTACGGGTTGAAAACAGAAAGGCATTATGCGCCAGCTGCGATATAAATGGCGTACAGTTCGGTTTAAATCCTTCTCCGAACGATAACTTTGTTCCAAGATTCGACGGTATTAACCGACGGCTGAGAGTTTCGCTGCAGAACGAATGGAAGGAGCTTTCCGCCTATTGTCGATTCGAAACAAGGCCCTAAAACCGCGAGAACTCGGTTCGCTATCAGTCAAGTCCAAGTGGCTTTCGAAGTATACAGGAACGTAATCTCGGAATCGCATCGATTTCAGGATTCGACGAGGAGATACCGCAAAGCCGTGGTTCTCCGACAATCGTTCGACGTTCGGTTTCGCGAACTTTGATTATTCTAATTCAGTTTCGAACTCGTACACTTCGAACGTACACCGACTACTGCGTACTCTGCGAAACGGACCGTTCGTTTATTTTCTTACCCAACGATATCGCGTCGTTGTCGCGACAATTTATCGGTTAATAACGAATTCGTGTAAAGCGTTACTCTCGGAATCGGGGCGAGCATAAGCGTACGAAGAACTGTAAGACGCGCGAAGCGACACAAAGAGGAACGAAGCGGTACACGCCGCGTTCGAGGGGTAGTTTCGTTGTTCGCGGACCGTGCGAAGACGGAGTTTGGCGTAGCGGCGGTGGCTCACCGAGGGGAAAAGAGCTTCGCGACGGCAGGGAGTCGTCGGGCTTTGGCGAAGTTCGATCCTCCGGTTGAGGTTTTGTTCCGCCATTGTGATAACTCAAACAATGCTGCCCTGACTGGCGCATCGTACGCGAAGGGCCGCAAAGGAGACTCGAGGGTTTCTGTCGGTCTTTCGTCTCTACCGTCGTCTCCTTTCTCGCGAGATCGTTCTTGTCGAGATACACCCTTAGCTACCCATTTATCTAACCGCCTACATATTTATTCGTCCATCCGATTCTCTGTTACGTCGGCCGTTTCCCGCTCGATTCTCGGTTACTCGTGCTCGATCTAGCGCACGAGCTCTTTACACCGGTGACTGGTTCTTTATGCGGCTCTTGGTCGTACACGAGTAACCTGCAACGTCGCGTATTTTTTTCAAAAATATTCGATGCAAAGGCGAGAAGAGTGGCACGAAACGTTCGTTGCGATCGACGTAGGTATCCGCAGGACGATTTCGGGCGACAACAAGGCGCGAAAGCGGCCACTCGACTGCTGCACGTACTGTTTCTGGCTATTACATATTCATTCGTGGACAGTAACGATAGTCGTAGGAGTTCCTAACGGCGAACCAGTTTGTAGATTTCCCGTGTTTACAAACGCCTACATTTATCGAGCCACGATGTTCGCGTCGCTCCGAATCGACTCGAACGAGACGAGAGTTAAGTCGAAGTTTCGTTTCAAAAGATTCATCGAGACTCGGAATAATCGATAGCGCGAGCAATCGACGGGGAGAAGCACGAGAAATTCGATGGAGCTCAAAGAGGCTGTTTAAACGTTTGCTGCTAACGATGTAAATATCGTCTTCTGCAAATTTCTCCTTACGTCCGACTAAATTCGACGCGAATTTCCACCGGTTAAAGCGGCGGAATTAAACGTCAGTTGCAGCTTGATCAAAACCATATATACCGCGTCTACGATCTTTAACCCCATTATCCGCGATGCTTTAGGGCTTGTAGCGCCGTTCGCCCGCCGCGTCCTTACGATTCGCGATGCGTTACCTATCAATTGTTGGGAAGTTTAAGCGAAACGTTAATCCACGTCGCGTAAACGAATCGGAGTGCTCCAGATACGCGTCTTCCGGACAGAAGCCGGAAGATTCGGTCGTTTCGACGTCGTCACCGGGAGGTGTTAGAGTCGCTGTTCCGGGATACTCGGTTCGATTCCAAGTCGATTCACGGCGCACCGACGAAACATCGAATCCTATCTCGAAGAAGGTCGACTCCGGAGTCGAACGTGACGGAAATAATATCGCGGACCGATGGTAGATTGTCGCGCGTTCGCGGGAAAGCAAGTTTCCTCGTTAAATAACCACGAAAGATTATCGTCGAACAACGATTCGCACATCTGGCAAAATGACAGCGCCGCGACGCACCATCGGGAGAAAACAGCGATCGAAACTGTTGGCGGCAAAGGAGACGTTTCCGCAAACCGTACGAACCATACACGGAAGCGTGTGGAGCGTACAGCGTAGAAGCAGCGAGGTTGTTCGTGCATCCCCGGAGAGAGAATCCAACCGACTCGTACTCGACCAGCCAACTGCACGTTGAAAAATTCACCGAGCGTTAAAGCGAGGAAGGTCGAAGAGCAAAGAGTAAAGAGTAAAGAAGAAATGGAAGAGGGAACCGAGTTACGCTCCGATCCAGGAGAAAAGGGTGAAAGGAAGGCGATGGTAACGCGAAATGCACGGGCAAAGAAGATTTCACGGTGTCGGAGCACTTGCCAGAAGAAAAGCGAAAGCAAACGACGACACTCGTCCGCAGTCGGCAGCAAAGCGCGCGCTCGCGGACCTCAAAGGAACAAGTTACTCGTTGTACACGGACAAACGCTCGGTTGATTTTTATCTCGTCGATTGTTTTAGAACGAGCGGAAAATGTTGTCGTTAGCGAACCGACGCGCCGTTACTCGACCGTCGGTTTCGAAGTTTCGAAGAAGAGACATCGTCCACTTGGCAGATACGAGCCACGTAGACCGGCTAACCACGAGGGCGACGATCAGCGGCGAGGAACGCGTTAATAAAATCGTTAACGACCGTCGGAGAAAGTTTTAAAACAAACGAAAAACGCGACGGCGAATCATCTGGATCCCGGGTCCGTGCATGCAATTATACGAGCACAGTCGAGTTTGTACGTTGCGTAATTAGCATGGACCAATTACGAAAGACGGCTCGACTTCGTACCTTTGCATATTTATAATTTAAACATGCCCGCGGCGACGGAATCGTTGGAAAGTAATATTCGACGGGAAAGATTCGAACGAACCTCTTACAAATTGCCACGAACCGACTCGGAATCGTTCGGTATGGCGTCGAATAGCGGTACTCGACTGATCGATACAGGGTGGAAAGATCGATCGATGGACCTTGCGAGAAACGGGTGGGTGGAACGATGGAGCGTGATGCGGTGAGACGTGAATGGTGTGCGTGTACGCGCGTACGTGTGTCTGTCGTCGATCAGAGAACGATGAATAGAGGTCGACGGCATTCCTGCGTAAGCATTCAGCCAGCCTATGATGAATCGGCCTAATTTCGCGGCCGAAAGGTCACGCGAGCTCGGTAAATCTTGGACGGTGGCAGCGAAGCAGCGTTTCGGAGGAGCGAGAAACATTTAGCGGCGTTGCACGCAAATCCCACAACGGCAGTAGTATGGCGTAGCGTTGGTCAGCCCGGTTGAATTCGAGCGGCGCGGAGCGGTTGTCGTACGGAGAGGATAGCGTAGGAAGCGATTCCTAAATCATATCAGCGCGCTCGAAACACACGCCACGCATTCCTGAAACTGTTTGTCGTCGCCTGCTCCGGCATCGAGCAAGCCGGTTTCGCGCGGCGAACATACGCGCTTGTAGCCGTACGCGAGAATGCTATAGCAGCGAGCAGCGTGTCGACCGTGGTCCTTGTTTCTCTCTATCCGTTCCGTTCGCTCGGTCTCGCTCGTTCTCTCCCTCCGGCAACGCGAAACGTTTCCACCAGTTACCCTCTATGGCTCATCGTGGTAGAGCGCGCGAACCAACGTGGTCCACCGCGCCCGAGGGACACCGAGCACCGAGTCGATCCACCGGCCATAACCACCCTCGGCATCTCGTCGATGAGATTAATGTCGGCCTCTTGCTACCGACGTTGTCGCGCCAACGCGACCGATGAAATTTCCTTTCTCTAGCCCTCTTCCTATCGGCTCTGTCTCCTGCGCTACGTGTCCTGCTCGTTACCCCGTACTTTTCGATACCGAACGACCCCTCGCACGCGATCGAAAAGAACGCTCGCGAATCCCCTCGTAATTCCACTCGGCGAAACGAGCGTAATTCCCGTACTACCGATCCGCGTGTTTGTCGCTTTCGCGATCATCGCGTAGGTTATCGTCGATGCACGAGATTAATGGCCTCGAAGGTCGTAGATATCAGGCGCGCGAATGCGTTATGCCGCGGATGAAACTTTGGCTGGGCCGCTCGCAGAGAATTTCGCTCGGATAATCGTTTCGAAACAGCCGAACCCCTAATGAAATATCGGCCCGATTATTACCGTGCCTGCGACAGAGATCCTTTCCATCGGTGGCCACGGCTTGACCGGTAAAAAGCTTTTGCGGTTCGGGAAAAAACCTTGGATAATCTCTATGTCCTGGGAATTGTCTTGTAATCCCACGGATAAATAAGACGAAGGCGGCAGAGAGAATTATCGTGTCGTATCTCTTCCGGCTGCGACTACGATTGCGACTGCGACTGCGATTACGACTACGAAACTATATCGGTACATCACAGGAGAACGGAACCCTAATTAACATCGGTCCTTTACTTATCTCGCGTAACGACCGAACATCGAACGGCTGAACGTTCTCGGTATCGTCGATGATCGAACGAGAGGCGAATTCGACTGGCATAGATATTCTATAAATGTTCGACGGTGAATATAATCTCGAAAATCACGTACGCGCTAAAAATAACGAAGAGCCGTAATTTGTTAAGTCGGTCTCATAAATGTTACGGCAAAATACGAAGTCATTAAGCCGTTCCTCGAGCGGGGAATACTGACAGCATCGTACAAATAACCAATATCCATCGTTGCATCCCGGTTAATTGCCAGCCTGAAATCTCTGCGGCAGACGCTTGTTTTTCCGGCGCGCGGTGAAAAATAGGATTCATTTGCAAATTTTAATGTACGAATACGTCTTGTCCTTCCAATATTAATCGTCGCTAATTACCGGCATCGTTTCCTCGTTTCTTGCTCGTCTTAAGCAGATTAAATGGATTTAACAAACAGTCGCTTATGCTAGTCTTAATAGCGATCGATATTGGCGTTGTACGAAAATTTACCTCTCGCATTTTCCACTTTCTATAGACAACAAAAGGTTGTTAAGAGTTTTCGAACTCTAACGAGCCGAAACGATCGTACGCGCTCGATCGTATCGCTGGATTACGTTTCTCTGCTAATACTTCTGTGATCGACCGCAACTATTTTCGGGCGAGCGCACGAGAAAAATTATTTCTTCGGGAAAACGATTAGGAGTTGAATCGAAAATAATATAGGATTACCGTGGTAGGGGTTAATAGTTTTTTTGGCTCACCTGGTCTCGAATGGTCGACGGAAAAGTTGTGCGGTACGTTCGAAGGGATAGCGGACGATTTATCGCATCGTCGTAACGCGTTAACCAAGCGTTCACGTGCCGCCACTACCGTTGCCAATGCCACTAACACACTGTATCACTACCACCCGCACCACCACTAACACCACTAACGACACTACCACTGTTACCAGCTGACGATACCGTTGCTGGCACCGATGTCACGATTATCGAATAGGATATCGATTTTCGAGCGACTTCGCGAACAAACGAGAAAACCGTGTCTGTTTTTCCTTTTCGCCGTGTACTTGACGCTTCGAGCCGAGACTATCGAATAAAAAGGACGCTGTCGCGGGTAGTCGCGAGTTGTCCGCGACGCAAACTACCGCGAATAAAGAACATCGCGTTCGGATCGAAAAGTCATGTCGAGATCGTTGTTCGGTCGCGAAACACCCTTTGTCCTGTGGCGAGCACGTTGTCGGATGGTCGATCGAGCGCGTTCTACCCCTGCCGTAACCGGGGTTCGACTAAAGCGAGAACCGAAGTCTCGTACATTTGCGATAGCCGAGCGCATGCTCTGGCTTTCCTCGTTTCCTCGCTTATCTTCGTCTGTGTGGGTGTTCGGCTACATAGTTGCACGTTGCACCGTGTGTCGCGACTATAAAGGGTGGTCAAGAAAATTCTCGAGAAATCAAAGTCACATCCGAGTCGGTCTCGTTCGACGTCGAACCGCTCTTTCGGGATTTTGCGTTTCTTTAACTCGATCTCGAGCATGGAAAATCATGAAGATTCGAGGAAAACGTTCCACGCTACTCTCGCCATGCCTTTCTTCGTCGTACGAACGTCGATGCCGTTCTCGCTCACCGAATTCGCGTTTCACGCGTTGGTCAGTCGCATTGCCGCGCCGTGTCGTTTCGTCCTATCTCGTTCGGTGTAACGACGAGTTTATACGAAAAACGTTGTCGCGTTCGTAGCGCGTCTGGGCGTCGTTTCGAGTCTCGTTGCGCCAAACGAGCAACGAGCGAGGCTCTCGACTAAAGCGGCAGTAGCGCGAGATACGAGCTGGCGATGATTTCATCGCTGGATAGAATCAGCTTTTCTAATTCGAGATCCTTGAAAAACGCGACGTCTCTTGAAAATGTTCCGGAAAATATGACACACGATGCCGATTCTCCGTGTGGTCTCGTCTCGCGGATGCTCCGCTTTCAATACGAGTGTGCTTTAGGTAGGTTTATCGGGCGGAACGTGCACGTAGACGAGTATCTCTCGACGCGTATGCCGCGTGACGAATGAAAGGAGAGGAAAGGAAAGAAAGTTGCCCGTACTCGAGCCGTTGCGTCTTTTTACGCGCTAACCTAACGACGCCCCAGAAAATCGGATCAAATCGCGTAACCTAATTACAACGGTTAACGGGACAGCGCGCATTCGATTTTACGAATTTTCAACGAAAACTTTGACCGATACCTCGCCAGCGACTCGTTACCGTTTACGACCTCCCTCGAGCAACTACCGAGCTCAGCTCCTGGAAAAAAACCGTATCTAATTTTCGCGTGTTCGCGCGGATTTTATCGCTTCATCGAACGAGCGTACGCGATACCTGCTGTGTCCGTTTGCCGTAAGTTTTCTCTTCTTCTTCTTCTTCTTTCTCTGCGATTCGACGATCGAGCGCGTGTAAAATTTTCATCGAACGAATCGGCTAATGTTGAAACGAAACCCGTAAAACGCGCGCGATACCTTTCCAGAGAGAAAAGAGGCAGCGCGTTCGCGAACCAATACCTCTTGTAAGCGGTCATTATTTTGCCGTAGCTTGCTGCCACGCCGCGTGCACAACGCCCGCGACATTCGTATTTCCGTATTACTTTTTTCTCCCTTTCTCGTTCTTTTCTGTATTAGCAAACGCGCGGCTTACAACGCTCGTTTATTCGCTATTACGAGTAATGGAATCGATTCGCTGGACGATTCGCGTTCAGCTTATATTTCACGGCTTTTTCTCGTCTCGACGAATTTTCCATTTAATCAGAACCGACTGGAATATCAATCGGTTCTTGTTTATTTACCGATTCACTCGATCGGTTGTCGCTCTGTCCCGACAGCGTTTTTCCTCTTTGACGTAGATTTCTATCCGACGAACGAACCCGCGTCCCTCCCGTCAAACGTCACGGCGCGTATTTACTCGATGAAGTTCGTGCAACCTTGAACTTGACACGAGAGAAGGGAAGAAAATGGAAAAAGATTAATAGGGCGAGGGCGAGAGACGGAAAAGGAGACAAAAAGTTTCGTGTCGCAATACGGCAAAACAGAAACGAACTATCGACGCAGCGCGAACGGTAAAGAGACGGAGGGGAATATTACGGTGTTCCCGGTGTTCGGAGAGGAAATTTAATCGGAGGAGAAAAGGTCGGTAAAAATTTCAACGGTCTTTCCTCTGCGAATACGTTGATCCCGAAGAGGCGAGTGGGCGAATGCAATGTCCGCGTCGTGGTCCGGCAAGATTATGGCGTTAAAAAGTATACGTTCTTTCCATGAGAATGGCCAGGTTTACGCGACGCGAACTTTCGGAGGACGCGTATAATATCGTAACGCTTCCTGTCTGAATAATTAACGTCGGCGCGACGTTTATAATTAATATACCTATTATCGCGACCGAGCTCAAATTTTGTCGCACCGAATCGTCAGATGGTCGACCTAATTAACTGCTGCCATTTACACGTAGAATCAGAATAGCGCGGGAAACGGAGTCGAGAATTTTGTCGCGCCAATTACGAATAGGCACGATTCGCGACCGTTTGAATAGCGCCGGAGTGATCCGATCGACGATACGTTCGCGTTCGAGCATAAAACGTTCGCTGGACCGTTCGTTTTCCCGTGTTACCGATCTCTCGTCGCCCTCACGGCACTTCGCTTTGTATCTCTCGTCGCGGCGCGGCCCGTCCTGGTTTTTCGATCTCGCGCCAGCATTCTCCGAGCTAATCCGCTATGCGGATATTCTCCATCTTGAAATTCCGGGAGCCTCGCGGAAGTTTCGCGAGTTTCACCAATAAGTTTGTGTATCGCGGTATTGCAGCTGGCCGAGCTTGCCTAGTTTCCGTCCGACAATCTTCTAGCCTGGTATTTCTCTGTTCTCCGTGTACTCTGAACTTCCGCTCTTTAGAGGGCCGAACGAGACACGGCCTGCGGAAAAAGGGACCAGCGTAAAAGCGTACGTCTGAATCGCAAGTGGGGGGGCTGCATACGGTGAAAACGATCGTCGGACAAAGAAAGAAGAGAAAAATAAAAATGAACGCGGGATCACACTTGAATAAAACCATCGACTCGGGAGGGAGAGAGAAAGCGAGAAAAAAGGTAACCCTCACCCCTTTTCAAGCTCCCGCGGAGCTCCCCTAAAAGAACTCACGAAACTGGCCGGGAAATAGCGAGGCTAAAAATATCGTCGTTCGTTCGAGCGACTCGCCGATCTTTGTTCGAAAGCCGTTCTCGAGCTGAAAGCGTATAAATACGGTTCAAGAGCGAAATTCTAAAAAGAGTGGCGCATGCAAGCGCGATAATGCGTCGTCGACGCGTTCCGTACGCGCTCTCGAGCGAACGGCAAAGATCGCGTTCTCCGAACTCGCGAGTTCGATACGCCGTATCTCGCCGAACGCTTCTCTCATCCGTTTCGAGCTCAACGAAACGTCCCTTGCAATTATGATCGAGTAAATCGTGCAAGGAATAATCAAATTTTTATTTTTCTCGCGCGACTGCAGCGTCAACTACCGAGAGGAATTCTCGGAACGTTCGCGGAACGGAAAAAGGAATGCTGTAGCAGCGTTCTCGAGCTACGAAGAGAGAAAAGGAGAGACGAGGAAAGAGGAAACTCGTTTAACGACCGTGCCGGTACGGCGCGGCGTGGCGCGGTGCGGCGAGCTGATACACGAACGACACGAAATACGTCTGCAACGAGATGCAAATTACGGACTTACGAAGTATTGTTACGGACGCGCGACGGGCTGCGCTGCAAATAATAAGTCGAGCAACAGTCGCGTTGTCTACCGGCAAAAGTATACGAGCAGCGAACTAACGTTTCTTCGAATTCGCGTTGTATTTCGGTTAAACGAAAGGAGAAGGTGAGCCAACGCGGCCAGAGCAGAAGCCTTGAAATATTAGACGGAATGCGAGTATCGCGGAACGGATTTAATCTCGCGCGTTTCGTCTTCTCTCGCGTCGGCTTGTCGGCGGTGCAGGTCCAAAGCGGTCCAGCCAAATGCTCGGCCACTTTTCGAAATTGCGCCGAGCCGAGATGATGCGTCTCGACGTTGACTACTCGCGAGCGGGGCTTTAGCGCGTTTCGGAAACGGCGCTGCGTACACGGAATCTTCTGACGCGGTCTTCTTTCGCGCACACCGCAACTCCCATCCGCCGCGTTCTCTCGCCCCTCGACTTCAGCTGGTCCCTATGGCAACGCACTTAAGCTCGCTTTAGTATTTCAGCCTCTGGGAGAGGGTTCGCAGGTTCCCCTATGCTGATCTCCCTCTCGGAAAACTCTCGTCTCTCTTTCTCTCGGCTCTCCCTGTTCTCTCTGTCTTGCTCGAGTTTCCCCTGACCAAGCCCTCCACGACGGCCAACTATTGTCCGAGCTGCATCGCACTGGGCCAACTTGCTCTTACCGCTTTGGTCGCTGCTCGTTCTCTTCCTCTCCGTCCCTTTCGATTTAACTCGCTCACCTGTTTTCTTTCTTCTCCTCCTCTCCACTCCTGTCCGCTGCCGCTGTAAAGCTCCATCTCGAGGTCCCTTGGCTCTCGCTCCGAAAGGATTTAACCCGAGTATCTCTAAACGTCGCGACACGAAACGCTCTCTATCTCTCTTTCCTCTGGTTCTCTGTTTTTCTCCTAGACTCCGTAGCTAGCCGCCTTCGTTTTGTTCCGTGGTACGCCGTGCGCTGCTCGTTTTCGCGTTTCGCTCTAAACGCAATAATAAGCGTTCCTGGATACCCTTTTATGCTTGTCTACGCCCGTCGAGGACACACCTTCGTAATGTTCTTAACAGCTTTGAACTTAGTTTCGCTAGTTTCTTTCCTTCTCTAGCTGCTCCGAGACGCTATAGGTACACTTGTACTTTGGTATCGTTCGACACGCGTTTCTTGCTTCTCTCGGGATTCGACTAATGCTCCGCTTTGCGCGATTTCCGTATCCTTTGTTCGCCGACGAAATACGGAGAACGAAGAATTGAACGGTAAGAAATCCTCGAATCGGTTGCGCGATCTTGCACGGTCGGAGGGAATGGCTGTCGGTTGCTCGTTCGCTAGGAAAATTCGCCGATGGCGATAAAGCATGCGAGAAATTCGCAACGCGGTAGATAAATTACGTCGGTGTGCCGATGAGACCGTCGAAGATGAAGTTTGCGAGGAAAACGAATAGCGCTCGAACGAAAGTTTTACGGCTGAATTCCCGACCGTGACGTTTCGCGATACACGAGATACGCGATCGAACCGGAACGCGAGAACGCGATTCGCCGCGTTACACCTAAATAACAAGTCGAACGTATCTACGACGAATAACGATCGCGTCAACGCGTTGTCCGCTCGACGAAGCTTTTGCTCGCGATCCTCTTTTTTCTCTTCGCCGAATCGTACGTTGTCCATCGACGGTCGACGTCCCCGTCGTGCAGTTTGGTCTTCTCGCCTCGGCGTGGAAAATCGATACGCGATAACAAGGTGGCGAAACGCAACCGATAAGGATGATATTTATTGCTCTCCTTAATATACATCTCTCGTGCTAGAACGAACAAAAAGACCCGTGGAGTCTGCCTTAATGAGCACCCTGGAGTTTATTACCTGCCGCTTAACGGGGATTAAGACAGCTTTAAAAAGGATAGCGCCCCACGGCGAACCACCCGAACGCTGTAAAACACTCGGTCGTCTCTGGATAACGGTAAACGCTGCTAGCAGAGATAAATCACCCTCGAACGTGTTGCCGTTCATCTGATCGCTCGATACATCCCCTTCGAAGGCTCGAAGCTTCCAAGTTATCACGGCCCAATGTTACAAGCAGAAATTATGATTGCCCGTAAACGTCTTGGTCGATGCTCGGAATCGAAGAAAAGCCGAGCCGCGTAATCTTGCGAGGCGATCGAACTCGTATGGCGTACGCCGTATCCCCGTATGCAGTATCTGATATCGAATAGTCTCGTGACGCGAAAACAGAGGACACGACGTTGCTACTTTAGCAGGAGATGCTACGATAATAAATATGCCGTGCGCCGGCGGCCATAAATCCCGTGTAATTGAATTTTCAACATCCATAACTGGTCGTCGCCGGTGCGACCTCAGGAAATAGGATGGGATGTATCTTAAACCGAGTGGGATCGTTCCTTTCCATTCTCGAAACGACGCAATCCCTTCCGAGCCCTCTTCGATTAAAACGCTCTGCCTGCTTCCTTCGTCGTTCTCTTTGTTCCTCTTTTTTCCTCCTGCTCCGATTCTTCGATGTTCGCGGACTGGAACAAGTTTTAATTCGCCACCCAAATCGATTCTTTTGCCTTCCACGCTCGCGCCCGCTTTCGTTCGCTCTTTCTCCGCTTCCGCCTTATCTGTCCCCGTAACTCCGCCCTTTCCATTCCTCGCGCTCGCTCGCTAACCAACGTTTTCTTTCTTCGATTCTGGAAAAGCGAAGAGTTCCTTTGACGGGAACATCTAATCAAGAATTTCTTCGAACCCTGAACCCTCGTCCTGCCAAACTGTACTCGCTTTCTTCTCAACTTTCTCGCTCTTCTCCGCCTCCGCCTCCTTTCTTCGCTTTTCCGTGGTATAGCCGGAGGAATCGTGGAAAACTTTGATTGTGCGATGGCCATGCACTCCGAGCGGACGAAAAAAGGAACGAAAGAAAGCGGCGCGGAGCAGTAAGTAAGCGGAGTTTTGATCGATCGAAAGTTCGATTTTCGATGTGTCGCGCGTGTATCGCGTCGTGGATCGACCTCGATTCCCGCCGAACGGACAGTCACCCCGCGATAATAACGAGGAAACGGTTGCTTCGATTATCGTCGAGAGGTAAAACGTGTGGAATATTCAACGCTGGACGCGTCGCATCCGCGAAATCCGGAAAATCCGCGAGTGGATCACGAGAAAGGAGCGTGGCTTCGAACGAGACTCGCTAACGCAAGAGATCGTGGAGAGCCGTGATGTCAGAGATTACGATAAGCCCTCCCAACGGCGAGAAACAAATGACGTACTAACTGCATATTAACTGAACTGCCGGGCTATCCGTTGACTCCGCCTACTATCCTGGGAGCCACGCGAGAGTATACACTCTCTGCATGTACGTACACGATCCGCCAACATCGTAAGCATTCGGACTAAACTTTCGCCGGTACATTTTACACCCACGTAATCGTTCCTTGCCTTTCTCTCGATTAATCGAGGTCCACGCGCGCGACGAAAACTGCCAATCTGTTAAAAACTGCTCGAATCGTTTTCGAGAATGCTCGTGTTCTTTAACCAATTTCGAATTTCTCGTTCCGGGTTTCATCAAACGAGATCTTTGATGTAAAATTTTTACACGCTTGCTTTCTAAAATCGCGAGATAATCGTGGGAAGAAGCTCGTAGCAACGAAACGCATCTCCACGGATTTCTAAAATCATGCATGTAAAGAGGAAGCGCATGTACGATGTAAATCTGCGCGGAGCAACGACTTTTCATGGCGCGTTTCACCGGTGCAAGATATCACCTTTCAGAGAACCTTTAGGATGAAGATTCCTGGGGAGTTAAGGAGATCGGGATAACGAGAATGTAACGAGATCCTCTCAATTTCACGTAACAAGCACTCGCACGAACTACGTCTCTTTCTTTTCTTCTCCGTACGTTGCACCGGGCAGAAAATTCGCGCATCGTACAAAAACATCCGTTTTAACTTTCATACGCGACTCGATCTCCTTCTTTTTCGTTAAGAAGGAGAAAAATGAAAAACAAACTATTCGGAATAATCTTTTCCGGAAGCTTTGCGAGATACGTTTTGATTTAAAGAAAGTAATAAACAGGGAAGCTCACGTGCAATACAAATCGTATGGAATATCGCGCGTTAACTTCTGCGCATGCGCCACGTATCTACGCATCTTGTTCCGCGCATCTTGTTCCGCGCAGACAGTTCCAAGATGGCAGCCGGACGCGCAGTCGCGTTTTGGAGGGAAATCGGTATTCGCGATCGTGTTCCGAATAAAAATTAATATTCGCGGGTGTACTCGTTGCATAAGGAGAATCGAAACGCAGATACGCGAGAACAAAGAGTGAAAGGAAGAAAATATGTGCAGTTGACGTAGCGGAAAGCACGGAAATGTGGAATGGAAGCATGATAACCAGCAGGAACGCTTTGAAATAAAGGTAGGAATTTTGCTTCGTAATTTGCTTTATTAGTGATTTAATAAGAGTACAATCGGTAGTATCGATACACAAATCGCTGTGATGGTTATCTCGCAGTCTTTCATTGGTCACGTAGAATTATTTTCGGTCGTACGCGTTCGTACGTCGAACGAAAGTAGAACTCAGGGACGAAAGATCGAGATCACGCTCGTGGTGGCTTGTTTTGTCTAGCGGATCTCGATCGAATAAAGGCTCGTCCTCGCAGTCGATCGAGGCTCGAGGAACGCTCGATTTACGCGGAATCGTCCGTTTTGACCTTTTCGGTTTGGGAGGACGCGGTGTCGTGCGGTACTTCTGGTTCTCGAATACCCATCCACTGGCACCGTTTTTGCAATTCTTGTCGGTACCTGAGCAAAGAGAACGACAATCGTTTCGTTCCGAGTTATTCCGGCGTGTCGTTTAGGTCGCTGAATCGTTTTAGAGAATCGCTAGAGAATAGTTGACGTTACCTAGGATGATTGATCGCGTAAATCCACGGGTCGATACAAGACACCGTTTTCGAGAATAGAGCAGGTATCATCGTGGATATCGGTGTTAAAAGTTCCCTGTAACAACGCTCGTGAATAGACGATAAATATGCAGGCCAAACGTACTTAAACGCGTGTCAATTACCGATTGCCGAATGCGCCTATGAGAGCGACCGTTGCATACGGCGTCCAAGCTAAGAGAAACAAGAAGAAGATGGTGAATGCCACTTTGGCGATTCTCACTTCGACGCTTCTCTCCTTGTCTTGATTCGACACCAGAGACTTTACGTTCATTTTCTTAGCCTGTGGAACGAAAGCACACGCGGTTTCGTAAACGGAAACAATTAGGATATCGTCGTCGAACGCGTTGACTATCATCGATCACTGCTCGTGTCGTAGGTTGGACGTAACTTCGTAGTAGCACCAATCACCGATTATTGGTAACTGGTAGTTGGCCGATAACCGATAACAATCCGAGCAGTGAACGCGTCGAGGACGCAAACATTTTTGACCGACCTGTTCGCGCAACATCCTCTCGTGACTGCGAATAGACTTGAGCAGTTGAGAGTAAAAGTACACGATGAAAGATAGAGGAATGCAGTAGGACCAAACGAAAATAGACATGACGAAGACTTTCGTGTCTTGATCTTCCGTAAGAAAGTCGAACGAGCAGGTAGTTAGAAAACCCTCTAAAAGTAATTAAAAGTTTGAGAAAAGGTTAGAAAAGTATGTTGGAAAGAAAAGCGTCGCGCGTCGGTTTACGGGTTGATCGATTACCGGTGGTGAAACGACCCCAGACTTTCAGTAGCGGTAAAACAGTGAACGGTGTCACCCAGAACCACGTGAAAGCAATAATTATCGCGGCTTGCTTCGAGTTGAGCCGTCCATCGATCGGGCAGGATATGGTTCTGCGAAAACAGACAAAATAAAAAACACGTTCGAAATGTTCGGATCCGATCGAAAGGACAGTGTCGTAACCTGTATCGATCAAAAGCGATCGCAGCGTTCGTGATCGCTTGGCCCATCCCAGAAATAGAACCAAACACCGCGTAGATATCGCAACCGAGTTCCCAACCGATCATTCGTTCCGTGAAACTGCTTATCACTAACATTGGCATTTCGAACGACATTATGATATCGAATATCGCCAAACTGACTATGAACATGTTGGACGCCGTCCTCAACGATTTTGACCTGAAAATACATCGGAAAATTTGTAACTTTGCCCTTCCGTCGATACGTTGTTCGGTGAACGCGCGCCGATGCTTGACGACGGTCGGTACACTTTCCTTAATAAAAAGCGTAAAATCGATTTTGAGCTTACGAACGACGTCGGTCGGACGCGCGACAGATGGCACCACCAACTTCCTCGTCGAAACGACGGCGACGCGCGCATCGTCGCTTCGCGAATCAAATGATCAACTTACGTGCTGAATATCCATATCACGCAACAATTTCCTACGATAGACATCACTAGCAGCATAATATAGATGAGCGCTAATCCAATGTGCCAATATTTTCCAGGTGCAAGGAACGCTCTCCAATGAGGATGCACGAGGTCCGAATGTTCCGGTGGTACGTTCCATCCCAGGAATCGTTCTCGCATCGATGGAACATGCCTGCTTGGTGAGCAAACAAACAACGTGTCATTTTCTTTTCTTTTTAAACGAATGTCGCTCGACGACTCGCGCCATTGACGAAAGTACTGAACGTTTCGCGCCGAAAGAGATCGAGCAGTCTTATTGCGTGTAACGAGTGCACGGAAGCGAGGATCTCTTGTCTCGCGATTTTGCGTCCACTCTTGAATCGAAAGCGATCGTGTAAACTTTGTCAAACGCGCGATTCGAGCGTTTGAGGTAAAGAGGTAGCCGAAGGCCGCGAGATCATCGAGTCGTATCGCGCACACACCCGGTTTCTTCGCCGACGAAAGCCAATGGTCCGTTGATGAGTGTTCCGTTGCGCGATAGCATCCCGTACCGACTCGTATATTTACGCTCGATACACGGGAATTCGCTTTGCAAATTAAGCGTCGGAATATGACGAACAAAGCTCGCGATGGACGAACCGAACGAATAGTCGGTCGGTGGTAGATCGCGGTCTAGCGAGCACAGGTATCCTCCTACGTTTCTTTGCTAACCGGTGAAGCGACAAACGCGAAGGGGATACAAGGCGCAAGAAAAGAAAAGAAGGAAAGAAAGAAAAATTCGGAGGATAACTCGCGTCGAAAAAATGATCGAGGCGTGATGCGCGTTGCTTGAAGTGAGACACGGTGCAGAGGTTGTGAAGACGTTCCGCAACTCACTTGACTCTCTCGATGGCGATTCTTTCCTTTTATACGCACGACGAATCGCGAAATCGAGACTGGCGTGCCGCTTGAGAGTTTAATTCGATTTACGATTTACGAATAAGAGAAACCTTTTGTTCGGCTGAGGCTAGATGGTCACGCGAACCGATCTCGCGCCTTCTGTTCTTCGTGACACGATGCCCTTTTGCGACGATTCTTAATCCCTGATCAAGGTTACGTTTCCGAGCGATTTCGAGAGATTTCGCGGGAGGTGGGGCGGTGTTGCGATCGAAAGAGAGATGTCGGGAACGCGAGCAGGGACAGATGACGCGCGAGTTACCGGCTGTTCTCGTCTCCGAAAAGTCCGATCGGTCGAGAGGCTCGTCAGCGGGAAATTACGAGGGTGCAGCTTCGTTTGGGATCGATTGGATGCGCGCTGTCAATCTCGTAATCGAGGGTTCGTTTTGTTATCGGTTTAACCGAATAACGCCTCTCGAACCGATCGAAAATTCAGAGAAATTGCGACGCACGTCGGTCAGCGTCCTGAAATTTCACGCTGGTCGAGCGTCGAGTCGCTCCTCGTAGCGACGCGGCATCGGTAGCGCCTCCACCCGCTATTCGATGCCCGCTGTTCGTCGGCCGCCGCAAACCATTTTTACACGCGGTCACCATTTGGCGCCGCGCGAAATTCATCTCGGCAAGTGCAACCGGTATAGACGGTATATCGCGCGAGCTCGGCTTTCGAAACTACCGCGACACCACAGCCTTCGCGCATCCACCGGATTAAATCATAAAATTGTCCCGGAACGGTCCCGGAATTCCACTGATTTACGAGGACGTTCGCTCTGGTCCGTTCGCGCGTAGATTCGCCCCGGTCTCGGGTGTCCGCTGCGTTTCCACTGCGCTGACCAGTTAGTCGGCTGGTTGGTACGTTGGCTCCGGTGCATGCCGCGCACGGGGACGGTATAAACGCGTCCGCGCGAGAAGATACAATCTCTGGATTTTACGCGCAACCTAGAACGAAAAGAACGCGAAGAACGACGCGATAGAGAGCAGGACGCTAGAGAGTCGGCGAGAGAAGCGAAGCTTGTGCCGGACAAGAGCGCACACAGAAGAGAGTTTCATTCTGCGCGTGGCAAGAGAGAGAGTGTAGTAGCGAGGCGTTTTTCACGATTCAACAGATATATTTACGAGCTTTGTTCGCTCGTGTAATTCCCGCGACTTATAAAGCGTTCCTGCCATTGTCCGCGGTGGAAATCCAGCGGGAAAATTGAATGACAAACAATGGGCCCAACCACGGCCGATTATGGTAACAATGTGAGTCGGGCCGACCAATGACGCCGGTTCTCGCGTTCCTCTTTTCCTCGCCTCGACTCGCTCCACGTCGCGACGCGACGCGTCGTTCGAAAATGTTCCCCTTTTTCGTCAGTCATCTTTCATCGATCTCCCTCTCGTTCCCTGCTCTCTTTGTCTGCCCGTGTATCTCTCTGTGCCCGACCAGCCGACTATACGACTATTCGTCGACCATCCATCGTACTTTCGATTTTTCGGCCACATCCAGAGTTTTGTCTCATCGTTCGGCTATAGTCGTTCGTATAGACGGAATCCATCGACGAAAGAACAATGGGTTTGCCGCTTCGAAGAGACAAACATTTCTAAGCGCTCCGTGCTTCTCTTTGTCTCGTATTTGTCGTTGTATCGGTTGGCGCCGAGCTGCGATTCCAACGATCCGATTTCTCGGATCTCGCGGCGGATCGTCCCGTACCGACGCGTCGTTCGAACTTTTCGTTTCGCGCGTTCTCGAATCGACGTCGAGATTTTTCTGATCGTGACTTGTCAACGAGGATCACAGTTGCCGCGATCGTTCCTCGAGTTTGGGGTATGTCATTATTTTCACGGTACGCGTCGTCGTTTTTTCCTTCGATTTCGACAATTGCGATATAACGTTGCGTGGTTGCGTCGCATCCCTAACGGTGACTCGTTTCGAATCACCCTCTCGTTATCAGCCGATATTTTCTCCGGTTCCACCGGCGTCATGGTAACCCGTTGCGGAGTCGTTTTTTCCCTCGCTATCCTAGCTCGTTCCGTTTCGAGTTTCTCGAGCTGTTTTCGTACTCCCTTTCGTCCTCTCTTTCGTCGAAATATTCTCCCGACACTGCGTCGTAAACCGCTGTGGCGGTAGTCAGTCCGCCATGCGGCCCGTACGAAGAACAAAGGAATGCAGATTGGAGAGACTCGGATTAACAAGGATTAACGCTAATTGGGCAGCTGCCGCCCGATCCTCGTTCTTCTGTTCGTCGCGACGGCACGATGTAGTCGTTAACGGTGACCCGGTCTTCCTCGACTCGTGTTTACACCGACTCATCGTGATCGCGCGTTCCTTCGCGAATCGAGCGTGTATCGAGCGCGCAGATTGACACTTTTTTCCGATTCAAGAGCCATCGCGATTATTCAAATCGCGAGCCACGAATCGAGTCGAATCGAGCCGGGTCGCGAAACGAGGATGCCATCGCCGACCCGAGAATTCTCTTCTCGTTACGGCGAAATCAATTCGACGTCTCCGTTAATCGCGGATCTCTCCCCGAGGAGCAGCGTCTCGCGATTCGTGGCTGAATCGAAATTCGTTCCGACTCTTGGGAAAATTTTGCGGCTTTCCGTGCGAACGATTCCGCGAGGAACGACCTACTAGTTGCGGCAACTACTACGCTGTAACGGAAGGCGAACAGAGAGAACGTTAACGAACGGTCTTCTCGTTCGATAACGTTCTCGTTCGCTTCTGTCTCTTCTGCCTTCCTTCTTTCACCGCGTTTCGTCGCGATCGGATTATTCGTCTCGTTATCCTCGTACGCAAGTAGCTAAGTACCCGAACGTTTCCGCGTTATCTTTCCACGCGACCGCGTTACCGATTCTGCTTCGTCCGCTCTTTATTCGCGATGCAGCGACAAAGCGAATCAACTGGTACCTTATACGATGGAATATTAGAAGCGGACGCGATAACGCCTCACGCGCGTGGAAAAGGCGTCGCGTTCTCGAGATACGATATACTCTCCCTCGTAAAAGCTCGAAACGTATTTTACGATCGTCGCTTAAAATTATGCAGATAAGTCGTTCCGACGATCCTCTCGGCGATAACTATGAACGACGAACGAAGAAACGGTCGTGATCGGACTGTCGCGCGCAAGAGCTGATGTAATCGTCCGACGAAGGTTTCGCAGTCGCGATGAAAAGTCCAAAGTTCTCGCAGATTCGACTCGCGATTCGTCGAAAGCGTCGGCGTTTTATCCGCAGGAGACTGTTTGGAATCCTCGTTAACGAAAAACGTACGCCGTATCCCCGACGTCGCGAGGATCGTACAATTTGCTAGAATGTCCGTGGTCTATTTCCACGACGATACATCCTTATCGTTTTATTTGAGCGCGCGACGCGGCGTACCGCTTTCCAACTAGAGGCGAACAGGCAAGAGAGGTTTAAGAGGAAACCACGAGTTTCCTGGTAAAAATGTAAAGTCGAAAACTCGGGTCGATAGGTTGGGATGAGGGCAGCACCAAATATACATACGTCTGGTGCCTGAAATAACCTCTCATTTGTTCCAAACCCGATATCACCGTCTCTCTTTTTCTCTCGTCTGGTCCCGGTCCGCCTTCTCTTTCGTCGGCCTCGTTTCCGTCTCCGTCTTCGTTCCCTCTGCCCTTCTTTAACCCCGGACCCGTTTATCCCGACAAAGAATACGAGGGCGCGGTCGTAGGTAGACGAGAGAATACCGTCGATTTCGCGAAATTCTTTGGAAAAATCTCCATAATTTCGGGAATTGCCTTTTGATGTTCGAGATGAAAGGGCTCGCGATCGAGAGGTCCTCCGAACCGTCCCGCCTATTCCTTCTATAACTTTGGCTCGTTTTCCTTTCTCCCGGCGTTCTCGGACTCGAGAAGCAAGCGAGACCACGAACACGCCACGTTCCGACCGGCTCTCGAAACACCGTTTCGAAAACGTCGCGAAGGGCCATGATCACGGTCGTAAGAGAAGCTCGTTCGTTTCGGCCAACTTTCTCAAAGACTCGGCGAGCGGGACTGAAAAATAATCGTGGCAAGGTAACTACTTACTAACGTCTCGGTGGCTCGGAGCGTAACGAATTCGTCTTGGCCGCGGGGGAAGATAGGGAAGCGGAAAAAAGAAAAGGTGCGGTACTGTGCGGCGTGGCGTGGCGTGGCGGAGAGAGACGCGATGCATTGTCGAGGACGAAAGCAACGAGCTCGGTCGGCGTGCCGCGTAAACTCGCAACAGAAGGAAATAACAAAGGGGAAAATGGTACAATGCGTATCGGAGCTTTCAGCGGCAAGCAGAATCCCGGACCCGGACACGGGCATGGGCACGGGCACGATGACTCGAACGCGAAGGCGGGGTTGGTTGCTCGTATTTGCAACTGGTAGCTACGTCGACGTGGACAAACGTGCAAACGTATCGTGACCGTAACAAACGAGAAGAGCTAAGAGAAGCGAGTGTTTGTGAACGCTCGCGAATTGCCACGCCATCCCGCTCGGCTTAATTTTGCTCGGAGCTTCTCGTAGTTATTCGAGCGCCGCGCCGCCGACTGGCTCGTGCGGGACAGTTGAATCGCTCCCGGGGATTCGCCATCTTTTGTCTTAGCACAATGCCGACCGAAGCACAAAAGTGACTAAGTGCCCGTAATACTCGCCATTATATGCCTCCTACCGGCACTCTTCTCCGCGTTACTCGCGTCTACGTTTCCCACTTACCCCTCCTCTCTTCCTTCCTCCCGTCCTTAAAAATCGCCTACTCTACCGTTAACGCGTTTCTCGACCGCTCGTACGCTCCTTTCCATCAATGTCCTGAGCCGAACGGCTCGCCTTGGTCACCTTAGTTAGTTGATATCGTAACGTTCGAAGCCTAATTGCCGTCGTTTCGAGGCAACGTTACGCGACGTTATTTATGGTTGCTCGTTTTTCGCCCGACACACTACCACCGGTTAGTTAGCGCACTCGTTGGCGATTTGTAAGGTCGGAGGTGATTTGCGAACGGACGGTGAAAATCGTTGGCTGAAAATTGATATAACCGCTTCCTGGAACGTTATTCTACTCGAGCTACGGGGAACGACTATGACGGATAGCCGACATCTGAAAGTACCGGCCGATAGACCGTTGTATCATAGGCGCGGACGTCGAAACTCGAGGATCGATCGGTTGGAAACGCACCGGCGACGCTTAGAACACGAACGGTAATTGGCATCGATTCTCCGTTAGCTTCGTTTTTAACCTTCTTAAGAGTTTTAAGCGTTCTCAACGCGTCCGCCGAACGGCTACGACTAAATTGCCGGCTATTTCGGCCGAGTCAGCCGGTCTCGATACGGTATAGAGTAACGCGGTTAAATCTCCGTGGAAACACCGATAACGTCTAAATAAAGTTTCTCGTTAGCGAGCGTACTTTACGTTTTCGAAGAAACAGCGACGCGAAGAACTGGTTGCTCGACGATTATTTCTTCGGGTCGCGGAGTGAGTTTCGCGTCGAGCAAAGATAAATTGAAATCGTTAAGTTGGTCGCGCGTACAAAGTCATAAGAAAATCGTACGGGCGTTAATGGAGGAAGCTCGTGCCTCGATTCGCGAGTAGACGGATAAGTCTTTGAGACGCAGGCCTTTGGAAAAACGTAGAAGTTGTCGCCGATAGCGAGTTTCGAAACGCCGAAATCGACGCGGCGCGGCGTCAAAGTTTTTCCACCGCGACGTCGGAATGTATTCTTGATTCGTCTCGTTCGAGTTCGGTTAACTCTAGTCGAACACGGGATATTTCGTCCTCTCTTGTCCCGCAATTCCTTTTAAACTCTATCTCGGGCTATCTTTTTTTCCTCTCGGGCCGGAACACGTTTAGCTTTTGCGTCACGTCATTTAATTTCCGGACTCGAACTCAAAAGTTATTGGCTTGTACGTGCTCGTCTCAATTAGGTCTCGGCACAGAAAGAGAGAGGGTGCCGACCAAAATTGTTTCTTCGTGTATTATGCGAGGGACAAACTTTTATTGGCTCAGCTCCTAGTTAGCCGGGTAAAAGTTGTCCCTCTATCAAGAAATCTGAAAAAAATTCAACGATGATAGTCGTACTAATATCTTTCCACCGTGAAAGTAACATCGCTCTTAAATTCCGCTATAAAACCTGCATTTTTTCACATTTTCTCTCCTTTTCTTTTGGTACTTGTATTTCGCAGTGGAAGAATCTCTAAAACTTTGGAATTTTTTCGGCATTTTTGCATCGTTACTAAATAGGAGAAACTCGGTAATCTGAAATTGGACGTTGTTCTTACTATACTCTTTTATATTAAACGAAACGCGAAAACTACAGAATAAACATATTTCTTTATTTTTCTAAAAGTACGACAGGAGAAAGTCCTTTCGTTTTACTACCTATATAATATTCTATTAATCTATTTATGCAACCATACATTCGCGTATATGGAATTTAACGATAAAACGTATAATCGCAGGTATCCGTCAACTATACTACGGTATTATTCTTTCGCCGCAAAATACCCGAAAAGGATTTTTAGCTCGTTTGGCTCAGCGAGAGATACACAGAGGATCTATCTATCCTTGTCTAGAATTTCTTAGTTTCGCCGCACGAGGTCCCGAAAATCTATTCGGCGTTGGCTCCCAGCTAAATTAGACCCTTCGAGATAAGCGGACACCGGAACTTTAACGCGCATTGTCGTTTGAAAACGGTTTTCCTCGTTAACGATCGGCAATTAATCGGTTAATCTGTGTCGATCGAGAAAACGACAAGACGGTTCGCTCGACGTCCGCTCCTCTTCTTAGGAAGCATGCAACGATCATCGGGAAACTTTTCCAGCGCGAGAAAAAGCTCGGAACTTTTAATCCGTTGTCGGTTTTCGCGTTACGTTCGCGTTCCCCTTCGGTGAATTTTATTCGCGAGACGAGCATCGCGAACGTTATCCGGTAAACGTGAGTCGCGTAGGATACATCGAACGAGCTAGAGCTCGATGACTGATTTATATTTTATTCCCCGTAAAGACGGGTGGAAACGAATATCGCAAACTTCATGAATGAATGAGATTGAATCTTCCTATATCTCTCCTCTCTCTCTGCCCGTCTTTCGGCTTCCTTTCCACTCTCGTTTATACCAATGGCTGGTTAGAAAAAAGAACGGCTTCTCCGGTGAAAAATAGAGAATCCTCGATCTCGCGGTTCTCGAAATGATTCCAGTTCGTCCTCTCTCGAGGCTACCTATCGATTTCACCGTGCAAAACGGGGCAAGGATGCGAGACAGCTTCCGAACGAGATAGACGGAAGTGGATGGGAAAGAGGAACGAGGAAGGAAAGCAAAGGGGAAAGAGCAAGAAAGTAGGCGGTAAGCGCTCGATTAGAGAGCGTCTGATCAAGCCTATTAATCTTCGATCTGTCCGATACTATACCATGAATTATGCATCGCCCGAGCAGACGCATTGATTTCTCAGCCAGACAGGGAAATATTATTCGTATAATTCAAAGTAATGAGTCGAGAGCGAGTCCGACTCGAAGTGGTTTCGCTGTTCCTCGTTTCTTCGTCGCTGTACCGTCGGACAGGGTCGACGCGGTATCAATTCCGGTTACGTACGCGACGTCGAGCAAAAATTTTTCTCCAAATCGATCTTAACGACTCTGTTACGTTTATCCGACGAAAGTATTCGGAACGTCCGATCGTCGCGAGCCGGGAAGAAGGAGAATATCGACAGAAAGGACGTGTAGCGAGCAAGAAGCATTGCGCGAAAAAAGGGTCGTCGCAGGAGGAAGGGAAGGGGATGGAATAAATCGAGGGAAGAAGCTTCGCGTATCGGATATCGACGATAAATCGAGACCCGTAGGGGTTTCCGGGAGATTAACGGAGAACTTTGTCGTAGACGGAGTAAAGCCGCGCGAGAACACTTTTCTCTAATTCGATAGGAAGTTACTTCGAACTGACTCGCTGGCCGATTTCCGGCGTAGTTCGGATCTTGGTCAACCGATTCTGGATTCATTCCGAAATCGACGCGAAACTTTGATAACGATTAGCTAGCCTCGTTTTCGTTCAATGCCTCCCACCTTCTGACTGACTCGAAGCAATTCGCGCGCGTCGCGACGGTGAGGGAACGGTTAACACAGCGATTCGAAGGTTACGAACAGAACGGAAGTATCATGACGTATTTAAACTCGAATCTCTAAACTTTCCTCTTGGGTCACACGGTTCACCTTTGTCCTTACGGAAACTTATTTTCGCCCTTCTCGCTTCGCGTTATCCGCGTGCTAAAAATACGAGACAGTCGTGATTGTGTAACGATTTCTATGAAAGAGGCATGCAGAAATGCCGAACGACGCGAACTCTTAACCCTGCGCACTTTGTTCGATCGGTCGAGTTCGATCTCCCGGCACTCGGCATTCGCGTGCATAACGTTCGAGGATCATTTATTATGCACGAGAATAGTTTTGAAAAATTACGCCAGTCAAAGCGGAGTTTCCGTGTCGCGATCTTAATTCGGCTACTCGAATGCCAAAGTTTAAACGGATACGACACGTAACCTTTTTCTTCCGTCTGCGACGTGTATGCACGAAGGTCGCCATCCGTTTATATTTCCTTGAAATTCTTTTCTCCATTGACGAGTAGAATCGTTTCGATTAAGCGGTATCCGGTGGAAAGGTTCGAAATTCGACGAAAAATGTCTTTACGAATATTCCCTGGAAGCTTCCTCTCCTTTCTCGTCGTTTCTCGTTCGCGAGTCGGTACGAGACGAGTACGGCAAAAGTCTGTTATCGATGCGCTCCGCTTCGCCTAGATATTTCAGTGCGTTGCCGCATCTTTCTTCCGAAAGTACGTCGACGTTGTTACGACAAACGATACGAGCTCCTTGGCGTCGCGTTGTTTCGGTGCGATAAATAAGCGCATCTTCTTTCCCGTTGGAAGTCGAATATTTTTCGGTAGTCTGTAACGATAATAGGCCGTTAGAAGGAACATTTAAATCCCGTTCTTTGCGAGATATCATTGTTCGGGAGGATGGGACGCGCACTCGAGCCTGGTTTTCCAGTCTCGTTTCTACTTCGTTTTACCGGCGTCGAACTCTCGCGACTTTGCCTCTCGCGTTTTCCATAATATCGGGTACGATGCTCGAGAGTCGACCGGCACACGGTAATCTCGTATCCGAACTTTCGCGACGAGGGCGCGAAACATAACTCGTTAGACGTGGAGCCGCGACGGGAGAGCGAGCTGGCGAACGAACGGACGCGGAACGAGGAAGGGAAACGGGATGCGGTATACGGGAAACGAGAACGGACGCGAAACGGAAGAGGGACCGGAGATACGAAAAGGTTTATACGCGTGTAAAGCGAAACTGCGTTGCCAGAGACGGCGAATGATGACGGGTGGTCGAGTCGGGGTACGCGCGTCATAGATGGTCACCGACGAGGCACCAGCACCGAGAAAACGAGCCCGTATTTTAGATTGGAATTTCACGGGCTAAAAGATAGAGAGACGTTAAACGAACGGTTCGTCTCGTGTCCGAACACGGGAGAACGAATAGAGTATTTACCGGGACAGTGGTACGCGATCGAAGCAAAACGCGATATCGTAAATCACGGAATAGGTTCGACGTTGCGCGGGGCGTCTCGTGCAGCGTTGAGACGACTGCCGGTCAGAAGGGTATGATTCGCGCGTGGAATGTCGGTACAAAGAGAAAGGAAACTCGGGATTGCGCGTTCCCGTAACTGAAGGGAAACGAGAGAGATACGGCGGTAGTCTGCAAATGATTTGCATAATTGATTAAAGACTCTCCTCGTACTGGTCGAGTATACGTTCTACGAAGCGTCGTGTCGGTGAAACTTGCCACGCGTATAAGCCACCAAGAGTGGAGAGGAATACCTTGCGAAACCCTCTCGAGCGAAGAGGTGAACCGTGTCTTGGTCCGCTTAATCGCGTCCAAAACGTTCCCTATAAATCTTTGCTCGTGAACGAAAGTGGCCGCTAACGAATTAACCTGGCTGCAGCTTCGATATACCGCACCGTACCACAAATTTCGCTTAATAATCGCCAGGTAATTTACTCGCTTCGTTCCTTCTCCGTCCAGCCTGAAATTAACCGAGACCCCAGAGTAGCGATACGCGGTCCCGGCTTTCTCTTCGTTCGCCGTGGCTCGTAAATCGATAGGAACGCAAACGAGTCGGCGACGTTTACACCCGTTTACCCTTCGAGTTACGCGATTCTTCGAATACGTGCCGCAGTTATCCGCCGATCGAGCCCATCGGCTTCGAAACGAGTACCTGACCTCGGTTTTCTCGTCGGTCGAGCGTGATTCCCGCGTTCTTTTCGCGGAGACTAAATGCCGGAAGGGACAACCGTCCGGGGAGCTTAATCTTTTTGTCGCTGCGCAACCAGGATTCCCCAGCGTCACCGACAGAGTCGACGGTGTCTTCCGTTCTGTTTCTTTTGCTCGAATAAACGGCACAAAAATATCCTGCTTCTCGTACTTTGCTGGCCGTCGGCTAGATTAATATACTTACTTTGTTACGCGTTCCTCGACAAAAAACTTTGGCCCGATGATGAACGTCGTCGTCGGGCAAACGCTGCTCAGGAACGGAATCCGGGGAGAATTTTGGGGAATCGTCGGGACGAATTGGCCGTGCTCTCCTCGGGAACTGCGTCTCGGTCTTCTCGTGGAACGGTTCGTTGATTTTTCGATAGCTACACGGTAAAGGTAGGAGCTCGGTCGGCCTTGCACGTTTACCGAGCCGTCGGAGACGATCGAGAACGAGGGACGTGGCCGTATAGCGGGCTACGTGCGGGAAACGTGCTGGGAAATATGTATGCGCGGGCTTGATACCGCGGCGCATACAAGATGTACCGCGATAAAAAGTGCATTTTCGGCCTCCCAGAGGATCACCGACCCGACATCGCTCCATTGCCGGGAACCTTCGTTTCACCGTTAATTTTTATTCCCTCTTTTCTCTTTGTCCCCCTTTCTTTCCCTTTTCCCGTTGCTCGTCGGCTCCCTTTGACCCCGTGCCGTGGAACGATCGATGCGCGCCCCGTGACCGGGTAAGCTCGAGATCCAGAATTTCGACGTGGTCGAGGTGCACCGAAAGAAAAAGGATAGTTCGGGGCTCGCGCGATTCGTCGCTCGTCTTTCGCCCCGTAACGATCCCGGATAATCGGCCACTTGTTGACGATTCGCGCCACTCGATTGGCACGCCTATAAATTAATTCACCGACAGAGCGGACCAATTAATCGAGAGAGACAGGTGGGAATCGTGCTCGATAACGGGCGTGTTTGCTACGTCGTAAATCAAGCAGCAAGTAGCAAGCAACAACGGCTATTACCGTGCACTCCGTTCCGTCATCGTCCCCTCGTATACCTCGTGCCTAGCGCCTTCCTTCGATCTGTTATTACTCTACCGACCGAGCCACCGACTAACTTGTTGATACGTTCTTCCATTCTGTTCGTGCCGCTTTATTTCCTCGAGTCGCTAAAGTCCGACTCGTACGTCAAACTCGTCGAGCTATACGAGGTCTAGGATATTCTACGGAGGAACGTAAAACGTCGGATCGAAGTACCGCGCAAAGAGACGTCTAGTTCGCTCGTGTATCATATTCGCATACGTTTTACGAGCATAGGATAGATCCTTTCTCACGGGGTAGTATCTTCGGTTCGTGCTCGAGCTAACGCCGTAGGAGGATCAAGAGTCGCGTCATAGCTATCCCGCGGCTAAAAGTACGTCGTTGAACGGACAAAAAGAAAACAAACGTAGTCGATAGCTGTGCAAACACGAATCGATTCCGAGGAGGAGAGACGTGCCACCATCTCCTACCGTATAGAATCGTAAAATTCGCGAGCAAGATTCTTCGTTACCCGTTTCGCACGGAACAAAACGGTTCGAAGCAGAGTCAATAACCGAAAACGATGCATCGGGCCTATCGTTCGCGTCGACGCTACCTACGGTGTCCCGACAGCGACCCGACGGCGGGAAGAAGAAGAAAAAAGAGGAGTATCGTATCGCGAAATACGCTGATACTGGTCGGAGTTAGCTTAATTATTTTCTCTCTCCTCTGGTTTCGTACCGCCACCCCCCTGGTTACGAGTCCGCAGCCGGCTCTCAAGAAAATTACAGACAGCCTCGATAAATATTAACTCCGTAGTCCGGAAAGGTCGTGAAAGCTACACCCTCGAGTTCGGTCTCTGCTTGTCCCTTTGCTCCCCTTCCTCCGCTCGGCGGTAGCTTACGTTTCAGACGGTCAGGTTGCCAGAGGTGTAGTGCAACGGGGCTCGAAACGGAGAAGCGCGAGCAATGGCGATGTCTCGGGCGCGAGGGGGCGAGAACGGGCAAAAGGGTGAACGAGAGGGACGAAACTCGGCGTAGAAGGAGAAGGAAGGTTGTACCGGTGCGACGAGCTGGAAAGGATGGTCGATACTATCTTCCAGCAGACGCGGAACGCTTCTATTTATTCGGGTTAAGTAGCGCGAGCTTCTACGTACGATGCTACCGACCGATTCGCGTCATCTCTCGCTCCATATGCTCTTTACTCCTTACGCCTTACTCGTCGCGTTATCGCGCGACAACGAATTCCTTCCTTGATCGAAGGTCGAACAGGGGCTAATGGATACATCGAAAACGGGTCAACCAACTGTGTATCTCGGAAATTATTCTTGGACATCTTTATCGACGCGACCCGGTTGGAAATTAAACGAACGTGTCGCGAGTTTGAATCGAAGCTGCATCCTATTCCGAGAGCGTTGCACGAGATACGTTCGTAGTAAACGGAGACGCTCGCCGTCTTCTCGAAAAAAGAAACTAATTTCGCCGGACGATCATTTGATTAACGACACGTTCCGCGCGGAATTTCTTGCGCGAACAAATTTTTTACGCGTTCGCGTCCCTAAATCACGTTCGTAGCTTCGGTTTATGTTAATTTTATTTTTACCGTTGTCCGTTTCGCGAAGCTCCGCCGCTAGGAAAAGATAAACGAGACGATGAATTATTCATTAGTAGATAAGCACGATTTTAACAAAGAACGATCGCGGTCTGGCTGGCGTGTTCGCCGGCGCGGTGGGCAAACTTATTTCGGTGGATGCAGATGGAAGAGGAATGCCGGTGAGGAGGAAAGACGAGAGAGGCATCGATATTCCGACTCGAACCGCCAATAATAAGAAGGACACGTACGATTCTGCTTCGCGTGTCCCTCTCGAACCGGTATTTCGAACGAACGTAATTTCCGATCGTTCACTCCCACTGTTCCCGTGTACGGGAACTCGATCGTTTATCGCGCGCGTGGGTCGATTAATGAACAGGATAATCGATTTACGCCAATCTCGTAAAAGTTGCCGAACAAAGTACAACGTCTTTGATGGCGTAACCGCAAATCGTTGGATCGGCCGTATGCGCGGTTTCCAGCGAAAACAATTTCGTTGTCTTCTCAATCTACTACAAACCACACTGGAATTTATCGTCTATATCTACGAACTGGGATTTGTACCGCAATTGTTTTCAAAGGAGCACCGCAGCGAGCATAAAGGGAACGGAATTTCGACGCGGTCCCCCCTGCGTTTCTCCCGCGTTCGCTTTATCTATCCATCTATCATCGCGCGGATACCAAGAGGCAACAGCGATTTTATCGAGACGTGGATCGCGCGATGAACGTTGATACGCGTTATGGACAGATTCCAATTCGCCGAGTTAAAGTGTGACGTACGTCCTTGCCGCGGGAGACGGATAATAGTATCATAAAATGCTCGTAGCCGTATAAAGCTCGTCGCGACGTTCTCGTTGTCTCTCTCTCTCTCTCTCTCTCTCCCCCCCTTGTTCTTTCGTCGTTATACCGTTCGCGTTCGAGTTTCGATCCCTGTACGGGAATCCGAAGCGAAAGGGGCGAGTGGTCTACGAGAGCGAAAGAGCTCGCGAAACGTTGAACGAGAAGTAACTTTGACCCGGCTACGAGTTCCTTTACGTTGTCGGTTACCGTTTTCGCGTTCTCCGGCGCGGACCGTTAACGATCACGGTTATCGTTAGCGTAACGAAGGAAATTAGCCGTTGCGTTAGTTTCAGTTTACCGAGAAAAGCGCGGAGAAGTGGCGGGAAACGAGGCCTAGAGAGGCAGGAAAAACGATTATCCCGTTACGAAGAAATTTCTATGCTCGGTGAATTCGCTGCATCCGCGTGGCGGTAACGGCCTCGAGACCCCGCAAAGGCACGAACAAACTCGTTCCTTTTCCCGGCGAGAGAACCGAGAGATCTCCGCCGACGAATCGTCGAGGGAAGAAAACGGTGGAAAGTTAATTTCCCCTCTTTTTTCCATTCGCGAAGATTTCCCCGCGGCACGCGTTTACAAACGACCGAGCTTATTATCGCCTTTAAAGTACTCCTCTCGTTCTTTCTCTCTCTCTCTCTGTCTCGAAATCGCAACCGCGTATCGATCTCTTTCCAAGAGATAACGGAACAAGGGAATAATTGTTTCATCCATCGGCCTCGTCGCTTCTCCTCTTCTGTCTCTCTGCCTTTCGAACGGTCGTCGTTAAGCCTTCGATCTCGCGGACAATTAGTCGAACGTACGAGTCGCGACGCCATTTCCCCCGAGGTCGCCAGCTGAATTTATAGCGAGGGATTCCGTGTTCCGTACGCGAGCGCGTCCTCGTCGAACCGACGATAAAATTGCTCGTAACGAGAGTATTTCCGCAACTTTGACTCGTCAAAGCTTACGCGAAACGCTTATCAGGAACGTTTTGCCCCGACATCCCGAATAAGTCGAATCGATCCGTAATCCCGTTTCGTTTTCACTATTTTTATTCAGTTTACCCTCGGTGGGAACACCGTGACCCGTTCGATCGGAAATAGAACACGGTCCTGGGGCTGCGAACGGTAATAACGGTCACAGTGAAATTAACAATTGTTTCGTATCGATCCGCGTTCGAGCGTGGCTCGATTCACGAGACCCGGCTGCATATCGATAATCGGTAATCGTAAGCGCGTACTGCACCTATTGCATCCAGTACCGTTCGGAGAGAGGAATCGTTAATCGAGGAGAGGAGAGAAAGATAAGGGGCGGCACGTTATCGGTGCAGGACGCGAAGGAACGGTGTGCGGCAACGAATACCGAGAGACGACGCTCTCGACGCGCTGCTCGTGGCGTCGATGTCTCTGAATTCCGTCCGATACGATGGAAATATCTAAAGAGGAAAGGTGAGCCCGACCTCGACACGGCCGAGGAGGAGGTATCCGATCGATGCAGCGTGTCGAAAGCCGAAGATCGGATCGTGGCCGTGGTCGGACGTTGTTTCGGTGGCGTAGCACGCGCGCCTCCGTCCTTTCGATGCGGAGAGTGGAGAGTCGCGTGCATTTCGCACCTGCTCGACTCGGAACGCGCACGCGCCCAGGTATACGACCTACCAGCGCACCGACCCAAAGTGGCGCGACGTCGAGCTTTCGTAGTCGGCATCGGCCATCCGCGACGCGAACTTTCCTCTCGGTCACGCTGCTCGTGTCCTTCGGTGATCGACGAAGCGGCTCGCAGCGCGTCGCGTGTCCTCGCGATACGCCGCGAAAACGAGTAATTTATCTATTTCGTTGCCCGTTTCGAACATTTCAATTTCGCGGCTTTCCACATGTCCGGTCGACGCGAGTCCTCGCTCGAGACGCGCGGTTTCGCTTTCGATCTCTCTTAGCGTTCGTTCTCGGTGCTTTCGATGCTCCTCGGTAACCCGTGACCGAACCGGAATCGTGTGCGGCCGATGAGTCGGAAGTAGCTTCTCCACGAGTAGCCGCTAGCGGCGGCGTTGCGGTAAGCCGCTCTTAATCCCGATCGAAGATCGACGCTAACCTCTGTGCTAACTCCGAAATTCGATTAAACCGGCGGCGAAAGAGACGGAGGAATCACCGAACAATCGAAGGATCACGAGCGTATCGAATATCGGTCGCGTATCCGCGACGATGGATTCAATTTTACACCGACGTACGTTGACTGGATCGCGATATCGATCGCGTCGTTAGTCGCGCTGAAAGGTATCGGGTGTGAAGAGTTTGTTGAGTCGATGCAATTATGTCAACGAATGAACGAACACCCACCATGCTCCGCCCCTTCTTTGAATGGATCCGAAAGGGAATAGTCTCGGTCAAATCAATACGCATTCGCGTTATACGGTCGGACAACGTGGGGATTGAAGGGTACGGGGGACAAGCAAAGGGTGTGTGTGTGTGTGTGTGTGTTTGTGTGCGTGAGTATGGGTGAGTGAACGAGAGAGCGAGAGTCGAATCGTGTGCGTGAGTGTATCCACCTGGTCATTCTTGTGCACGTGTCACGAGAAAAAAACAAAGGGTCGGTCGAGCGGTCGCAATGGTCGGTATCGCCGAGTAAACAAGCAGACGTAGCTCGGTTAATAATTCGGGTCTCGTTTGTCCACTCGGTTCCAGTTGATCTCCAGATACCGGACCGTTCGGTCATTCGCGACGAACGGTTTCGCGACGTGAATCGTCCACGCGAGAATCGACCGCCTCACGAAACTTGTTCACTGGATTCGCAGACGACTTCGTCACGGGTTTACACGTCGTGCTCGTACGCGATCGACGGAGCGAGCGTTTCGTGTCGAGATCGAAAATCCATTTCGGTAGCAAAATATCGGGTAGCGAAGTTGAAAGCCTGAATCGATTCACGTGTACGTACACGCGTGCATGCTTTCCAGACGAAGGACACACGTGCGCGTTTCTAGTCGAAGGAACCTCTCGGAGCTTTGGGCGAGATTGCAACAAGTTGCATTTAAAAGCCGTACCTTCCGTACGACGGCATACTTTCCTTTTTCTCTTTTCTTCGCTCGCGCCTTTCCTTCTCGTGCCCGTCTCTCGTCCACCCTCGCGCTTTTCCTTTATCTGCTCCTCCTTTTCTTCCCTTTTCTCTCTACCCGTCGCTCTCTCTCTCTCTCTCTCTCTCTCTTTCTCGCTGTCTCGCCATGTCTATCTCCCGTTTTACGTTCTTATTACGAAAATCGAAGTGAAATGGTCGCTCTTTTCGAATCGATTCCCGATATTTGAACGAGTTATTTCGAACGTTCGCTTGTCAAAAATTCATCGCTAGTGAAAGGATATTCGTTAACGTTAATCGTCGAACGTAAACGGGATAGTTGATCGAAGATGCAGTAAAAGACAAGTCGGCAAATTCGAGTCGGACGGATATCGTCGCATCCTTTTCTTCGGCAACGAGATTTCCTCGACTCGTCGGAAGTATCCTGGGCTCTTATTTTCCGTCGACGTTGCGATCGTGGTTCGAGATTCCGCTGCAAATTACCCACCCTCTTAACGGGTCTGTCTCGGTGCCAAACTATCGCAGCCAACGGTATCGCGGCAAAGATCGGATGACGCGGCGCTGCTCGAAAGTCGCAAAATTCTTCGAAATCTTGACGAGAAATATTTTTGATGGTCGAAACGAGTTTTAAACGAAGCAGGGAATCCCGGTTGACGAGGGTACAGGACGCGATACCGTGACGGGGTCGTGTCGCGACTCGTCCGTCTTCCTTGGCATTTACCTACGGTGCCGTTTGTCGAATTACGAGACAGGAAAACCCGCCGGTGTCCTCTCCGCTCGTCGACGCGGTTCGTTAGAAAGGAATTCGGGACAAGGGTCGAAAATATCTCGGTGCTCGTCGAGAAACGTCGAAAGAAGGATTAGTGTCGCGAAAAGACACGGTGGCCGCAAGCTGCCTAGAATAGGACTCGGATTTATGGCTAGATCCGAGAGTAGTAGCCCGCGTTAGATTGCGAGAAAAAAATAGAGACACAGGAAACTAACTCCTTCTCTTTCGCCCGCTTTCGTACCGAGCTGTCGTCGACGAACGCGGTTAATTTCGGTTTCGTGGTCAATGTGTGTACACGCGTGTGTGTCGCGTCAGGTTGTTCCTGACCGTTCTGGTGCCTGATAAGTAGAGGAGATCGACACGGGAGCGGCGGAAAGCGATAGGCGGAAGCAAATTGAACGACGCTGGACGAATCAAGGCAGAGGTTGTCGACGGTTTCGAGGCTCGATCGCCGAGGAAGCCAGCCCGACGATGGATCTCGCGCTAGTTCTGATAGCCGTGCTTCTCGGACAAGAAGGTAAGTGAAAAATAAGTGAAAAACGAAAGAAATTTATCGATCACGGTGTTGGTGCGTAGATAGAAATAAATTGTGGTCTACGCGGTCGCTCGATCTTTTTTCGCGAAGAATAAAAAGGATGAAAATGCAGGGATCTAAAAAGAACCGCGGTGGCAATGCTGACTCTCGAAATACGCGAGACGGGGGCGGCAGTAGAACGGTTTAAAAATGGCACTCTTTCTAATTACGTTCCGCCGTTTCTTCCGCGTTATCGCAGTTTTTTCGAGAGAAACGTACGCGAACGAGGCGGATGGAGTGGGTACGACTCGAAAAGTGGTACGCGGCAAAGGGAAAAAAGAAAGGGAGATAGGAGAAGAGGGTGGCAAAAGAGAGCGCAGAGTAGGATGGCTAGAATTTATGACGTTCCGGTGCACGAGCCTGACAAAGGTAAGAAAGAGACGGAGGAGCGAATAGGAGAAAAGCAAGGAGCAGTTAAGTAAAAAGAAAAATCTCGTGGCGGAAAAGTGAAAAGTTAGGTAAACGAACGAACGCGAGATCAGCGGTCAAGCGTTAAACAAAGTTGCGAATGCAACGGGGAACCAGTTGTTGGAATACGAAGAAAGGGCCGGTTCTTTTTTCTCCTGTTCGGTTTGGATCGAATAAAAGTATAGAGAGGAACGCGGAACACGAAAGAATCGAGGTATCCCCGTAAAGTGCACGTATGTACACAGATGGAGGTTGTATATGAAATTTTCATGTAGTAAACTCGAAGATAAGATGATCTGCCCGAGGGTAAAGATTAGCATAAATAAATAAAACATGCATCGAAGCAGAGTATCGGAAGACCCCGTAGGTTCGCTACAAAGACGTCCGCGGGGAATAGAAATCGACGAGTTAATTGCGGAGGAGAGGAGAGACTCGATCGTGTGCTCGCGTTCGCGTTCATAAATTATCGGTATTACACGAACAGAGACGCGTTGTTGGTTCTCGTCGTTGATCAATAGCGTGCTTTATAACGTAGCCTGTCGAGCACAACAGGATGGTCATCGCTTTTATAATAGGATAATATTAACTGTAAATATTTCTCCGTCACTCCATTTGCGGTTACGTTCGGCAATCGCGCATAAATCAGCGTTCTACGCGAAGCATCCGGTGCGCAAAGACCGGAAACCTGTAATTTCGATTTTCCACCGTCCTACTTGAAACGAGTAGAACGCTCGATTCGCGATAAACGTGTTCGCGCAAAATGTTTCTTTTCTCCGAGCATCCGGAACGAAAAAAGAGTCGACAGCGCGACGAACGATCGTTTTAAACGGATTGTCGGTTCCGCTTTCATCGGTGTCGATCGTTCGTTTCGTCGTTACGAAGCAGTAGGTCGTCGTTCGGAACCGTTGTCGCGTATGTAACGTATCGATCGTTATGCAGGGCAAAAACATGAAAAACGACGTCGAAAGTCAACGGAACGGGACGAAATGGGACGGGATGGGTCGGAACGCGGCGAGACGAGACCGAGCCAGACGCGGCGAAACGAGACGAGGCGAAACGGGAAAAAATGATTGACGCGTTTAACGAAGACGAATTAAAAAGGACAGATTCGATGGTCGTCGAGACTTCGTGTAGATAAGGCGCGTCGCGTCGGTAGACTCGCGAACGGACACGGTGGTGGACGCGTGGCGCGTACACGAGGAAGAGGGTGGCCGAGCAAACGAGAAGAAGAAGTATCCGAGTCGCGTAGCGGTCCTCGAGAATGAAAAACGCAGTCGGAGTAAGCGTTCGGACGAAGGTTATATCGCCTTCTCGGTCGCGAGTCGTTCCCCTAGAGCCACCCTAGCTGATGAAGATAAAACGGGATAATTATAGAGCCTATCGGGGATCGTGGCGCGGCTAAATTTCGTCGAGACACGCGAGATCGTCGAAAGAGGGTTGGCAATAAAGGGAAACCGGGCTTAAGTAAAAAAGAAGAAAAAAAAAGAACCGAAGAGGGAATAAACTCGACGCGGTAGGGAAGTAAAATGGGTTGAGGGCGGAAAAGGGGATTGCCGAGAACGGGATGTCATTAATTTTTCATACGGACTTGGCACATCTGCGTTCGGTCTGCCACGCTCTGCAACCCCGCTAATTATTTCTGGCTCATCATTTTTCCTGCTCGCTTTCTCCGCGCTCTCTCGCTAACTCGATCTATCGCGGTTTCTTTTCCGCCTCTTTGCCCTCTGCTCGATAGAAAGAGTATTCTTCTTTGATAAATACTCCATGCTATCGTTCTCGAGTCGTCTCGTTTTCAATTGGAATTCAGGACGCGCGCTTATCGGCGGATCGTTATTTCCCAAGAGCATCCGTAATTGACCGTCTCGTCTACCGTTAGCGGTTGACGATTCTTCGAAAGCTCGTCGAAGCACCGAGGAAAGGGCACCGAGTTCCGAAAGAAAAAACGGAAAGCGCGAGTTAATTACGTTCCTCTAATTGATCCCGCGCCGATTACCGTTTCGCGGCTTCGCGACTTTATTCGCGACCGTTCGCTCTTATCGGCAACACGTACGGTAATAAGCTCTAATAACTTCCTCTTTTCTACCTTTCTTCTTTCTACCCTCGCTTCGTTTCGTTCGTTTCTCTCGCTCTCTCTCTCTCTCTCTCTCTCTCTCTCTCTCTCTCTCACTTTCTCCCTTTCGTGGTCTGGCCGAGTCGCGTTCCTGGAAAGGTACTCGAGAAAGTGCGATTTCAGCGCTTTTCAACTTCGATTCTTCGAGACTACTTGGACCCGTGCTCTAACCGGAAACGAAATGTCCGCAGTGGCTCGGAGCGCACCGGCTGAAAGATTTCCTTTTTCTCTCGACGGTTACGACTGACCGTGGCGTCGAGACGCACACCGACTTCGCGTATCTACTCGTTTTTTATTGGCACGTAATAGCTTCCCGTCTTCGTCGTGTTGCCTTCGCGATTTTCGTTCGACGATACGTCTTTGGAAACGAATACCCCGGGCTCCTTCGTATCTCGACGGCGTTGCGAACCGTGCCAAAGGTGCTGCACCGTCGTCTCGTTCGATACCTACGGGATTTCGTTCACGGTTCGCCGTGCTTGCTTCACCGACGTCGTACATCACCGTTTCGCCCGTTAATTGCGATGGAAAAGAAGCCGAGTTTTCGTTACAGGAATTCGCCGCATTACCATACTTTATACCCTCGATTACTTAGTCGGCTATCCGACCACCGTTAGCTTTTTATCGCTTTCGTAATTCAGCTCGTTTCTTTCCGTTCCAACGCTTCGCTCGGCCAATAAACTGTTTCCGGGTGAAAGGACAAATCGGAAAACGGAAAAATTGTTCGCCCTTTCTATTCGCTTCGAAAATCATCGGCGTTCTTCGTTCGCAGAGACGGTCGTCGCGCATTTGTCCGTTCTTTCTCTCCGTGATTTTTACGCTCGTTGTCTCGGAAATGCCGATAATTAGCTGTATATATACTACGCTCGTTGGATTGTGCCTTTGCGTGCAAGCGAAATCGATATGGTGCCAATTTACCAACCGAATTCGAATAATTAACGTTGCATTAAATATTCGTGTGGCAATCGCCCCGCCGTTTTGGGACGCGTTCGCGCGGCACTAATTTTCAATTCCAGACTAAACGAAATATTGTATCGTAGCGTTGTCACGCGAAACGACGTTAACGCGAATTAAAGTGACGAATTAAAAAGGATGCGATGGAATGTGAAATCGTTAGGAAAACTGGTCAAATTCGTCGGAATGTCGGTACTCGCGGTACCCATGTTTTTCATTTGTTTATTCATTTTTTGCTCCGTGTGTGTGTGTTGTTCCTTTTTTTTTTTTTTTTTTTTTTTCCGGTATCCGAATACCGTTATCGATAGATAACTGTCGCTACTTTTGCCAAGCTGGCGAGATTCGGCTCGAAAATCGTTGGCGAAAATGATGGCTCGAACAACGCGAACAATCGGTGCAATACAAAGACGAGATAACGCAATTTCCTATCGGACAGTTCCCATCTCGGCCAAAGATAAAAACCGTTTTCATTCGTGGCTGTCTCTTTCAGTGGGCACCGGATTATTATCGTAGGCAAGACGCGCGCGACAGTTTAAGCGAACACATCCCCCTACCTCCGGCTCGAATCTCGTGTAACGAAGATTTTTCTCATTAACATCGGGTTAACGAGGGAGCAGCGGTAAAAGATCCGTTGACAAGAGGTTATCTCTTTCTAGAGTGGCTTAGTCTCGCGTGGACGCGTTTCTAAACGGTAGCGTCGAGTTCCTGCGACGCGTAGAAGCGGTTGCGACGCGTGCGAGGTGAGGTCGGGTCGAGTCGAGTCGGGTCGACTTTAAGCTTCGACGAGGATGTAATTAAAGAGGAGGTTGGATGAAGCCGAGGCTCGCCTCGACTCGACTCCGCTCCATTCCAGCTTCGACTCGAACCCCGTGAACTGCCCCGTGAACGCGACGCGGCGCGACGCGACGCAGTCGCACAATTACGGCGAATAAAATTTAACGAAGTGTATGGCACGTGTACGACGCGAACCACTATTCGCGCACGCGCTTAATTAAGTTCACTCGTCGCCCCTGCTAACTTGATCCGACGCGATCCAGGCCCGTCGAGGTATGTAAATCGAGTTCCCCGGCCAGTTTCTCTCGTTGCTCGGATCCTCTAATTTTCCACGCGCGTACTGCTGCCGCTGGAAAAAGAAACGAAAACGATGTCGGAGACAGAGTCGGCGAGAAAAAAAGTTCTACTTCCACGTAACGATTCGCCGATGAAATGTCTCGGTCTTCCGACTAGACACGACCAGCGTTCATCGATGATTACAAGACGCAGAGGGGTTTCGTTTCGAGCCGTTGAATCGAACGAAAGAATCCGCGATCGTTGACACGCGACGCGTTCCTTTTGATTTTTCCTTGTTCGCCGTTACCGCCGACCGTTCCGAGGGATCGTTGTAATTTCGTCCCGCAATTTAGAACGTAACGCAAACTCATTAAATCGTAACCGCTTCGCATTTTCCTCGCTATACACGGTACGCTGTACGTTTCTAATTAATTCGTCGGGTTTTATTTTCTCCGTGCCGCCCCTGTATTTCGCTTTTTCCCATCCCGTTTGGTTTTAGGAGGTCTACGAGAGAAAAAAAAAAAGCGGTAAGAGGGCAAAGAAATTAGTCCGACAAATTATTTTCGTTGTATTCTCGAGAGCGTTCGCGTTAGCCGCGAAAGCGGAAAAACGATCTCTCGCGAACGATCGTCGCGTCGATTCGCGGAGAAAAGCGTCCCCTTTCCGGACAAACGTAGTCGCGAACACGCTTACTGGCGAAAAATACGCGTCGAAATACCGTTAACTGGAGCGGAGGCAAAGAAATATCGAATTTTCCCGACCGGGTTGTTCCCGTTAAACTACTTTAAAGCGATAGATATCGCGGGAAGGAGGGAACGACGATGATAAAACAATTTTTGAAAATTCAATGGAAAAACGTGCGCGTGTAAAATCGCGCGTGCTCGTCCCGCAGGGCCAGCCTTAATTCGGCTTAATTCGTCGATAAAACGATTGGTTTTGGCGCCGCGTTGAACCGTTAACGCGCGCCCCAGTTGAATTCGAATCGATTCCTCTCCGAAACCCTTTTCCCCGATCGTGTGTCCTCCTCGGCATCGTTGCACGTGGTTCGTTAAACGATACCAGGCCATTCGAGACGCGTTCTTCCGTCCCGAACGTTGCAAATTAAAATGGATTTTCGGTTAATTACGATCTTTCCGCGTCCGGTTTTTGCTTACCCCTCGGCGACGAGACGCGAGGCAACGCGGAGAAACGAGTTAACATTTTCCTGTAGCTCGTGTACGCCTGCTCTCCTATTCGTACCGCGAAACAGAAGCTTTCGTCGAGACGAAACGAATACCCGTTAAAAAACGGCATTAATATTTTTATATTCCGGAATAATTAGGAGTAATACTTGCATCGCTCGTGATACGATGACGTATGCGCGAAACAACCGCATTGCGAGTGGATGCACGAGGAACAAGGGAGAATACAGAACCGCACCTCGTACAACCTCTTCTCGGTCGTGTTTCTCCCCGACGAGCGAAACGGCGATCTTCCTTTTTCCTCCTCGCTCGTTCTGCTCTATATTAGGATGCGCGCAAATTTAGATGCACGAGCAACGAGAATGCCACGGTGTGTGTACGCAACGCGGGTAGCTTCGTTGCAAAGTTTCAGCGAAAAACGCAAACACCGACCAGCCAGTGGCGGTTTAATTGCTTGCCCGAAATCGTCGCGTTGCACCGCGCCTCGCTCGCGAAACAGACTGGGAAAAGCTGACTCTCGATTCGATCGAAAATCCTCGCCGACGACGTTACGGGATCGTTGTCAGAAGGTTCGGTCGGCGTTTGCCACCGTTATAGCCGCGTAATTTTCCACGAAACGCCGAGTGCTCGCTAACGAGGTCCAAACACCCGACTCTCGACGTTTTAGCGGTAATCGTACTCGCCGAGAACTTCTTGCGGCGCGTAAAAGCCGCCGCATGAATTCTTTATCAATCGCGACTCCGAACCCTGCTCACGTTACACCCTCAAATTCTCGTTCGCAGTTACTATCCGCCGTAGTACCCACGTTTCCCTCTCGCACCGACGTTTCGACTTTGCTTTCCCCGCCGCTCGATAATTCTTAATCGCCTTTCTTTCGTCGCATCGACGAGTTCACGAATCTCTTTACCCGGTAAAACTCCCTCGGCGATCGGAGAATTGTTCGCTCCTCCTGTCCCATTCCGTCACGTCGCGTCGCGTCGTCGGACGTCTTTAAAGTTTGAAAAGACGCATCGTCGACGAACAATGGAACGTCGTGGACGAACGGGCGCGAGCGCTTCCACCAAAGTTTCTATCGAACGAAAGACGCGAGCTAACCCACCGCTGGCGCTCGTCCAAAGCGATTTCGAATTCCGCTACGAACGCTTTCGAGTCCCCGAATCGTAGATCGAACCACACGTCGAACACGCTTTCCCTGCAATTCGTTTGATACGATTTCCTTCTCGTTTGGTCCAGCCTACTTTCCGTGCTCGTCGTTGTCCTCGTCGCAGTCGCCGCCGCGTACGAACCCGTGTCTTTCGCACAAAGCGGTCTGTCGGTTCGAGCGGTCCGAAATACCCGATGGAAAACTGTGTCGGACGATATCGAAACTGATATCGCTCGTTGAATCGGGGCTTTTGCACGGCTCGACAAGAGTTAAACCTCGAGCGTACTCGATGTTCCATCCGTTCGTTCGGGCCCGGACGATACGATTTTCAGACGCGACACCGGAATATCGACGAAAGTGGTTCCGTGTACGGAAACGCGGTCTCCGAACCGAGCACGCGATACTGAATGGAAATTTCTGCACGGTGAACGTAATCGGCAACTAGCAGCGTGGCTACCCATCGTCGACGGTCTCATTAAACATTCAAATGCGTCGACTGATCGAGCGTCGCTTGCCATACTGCTCGTATCGTGCGCGACGACCGATTAAAGACGGTGTTCTCGTTCGAAAAACCAACGTAAACGCGATGCACCGTGTTCGAGCGAAATCGCGGAGATCGTTAGTACGATAGGAATTTTGCCGAAACTCGTTCGCCATTCGTCTTCGTTCTCGGTCGTCGAGTTTACTATGTAGCGGTATCTCCATCGCGTCGCGCGGAGATTACGCTATTATTGTGTCATGGCAGAGGCTGCAGGGTTACGCGAACCGAACTGTGATCCCCTCGGCTCTCCCTCGGGGAACATCGAAACTCGTCCCATCGTCGCGTCGGCTCGGCTCTGTCCATAAATATCGAATGATTGATTTTAATTGCGTCCCTCGTTCGCCAGCTGTCCTCGCGTTCGTTCATCGATATTGCGGCAACGCGTTGTTTTCAAGTTCATGGGAAGAACGAGTTCGCGGCAAACTTTTCGATACCTTTCTCGCTCGACGCAACGAGAAAACTTTTTCCCTTCGTTCGTATCGAACTTGTTCGCTTTTTCATCCCCATCTCGCCCGGTTATTCCATTGTGGGAGATTTTTATCGGAATGTTCGTCGAATACGTCCAACGGCCTAGATCGAACGTCCATTCGGCTTCGTTCTCGACTTTCTCGAGAAGCACCGCCGGGGAAAGGATATCGTCTCACCCTTTGGCAATTCCAGCCGAATACTCGTTGACCCTCCGTGAAAACCTCTGTCATCCTTCACCGCCCTTTTCGTTCGAGATACTTGCGATAGCCGTATCGGAAAGTACCGTGTTCGCGGCAAAATTTCTTCCGCGAAACGACGCCGGATAGAAACGGGATGATAATAATTCGCAAAGCTGGCTACTTGGTACCCCTTCGTCGCGACGCGAGTATTTCGAAAGCCCGCGATCGAACGGGGACGAGAGGAGACGGTACTATCGTCCTCGATCGCGCTCTTGTCCTCGTTCGAGTGGCCCGTCGAGTCGAACGTTTGCGGCCGAAAAAGGTACCGGATAACGCTACGCGAACCCCGTTTACGCGATAATTAATATTAATATCGCGTTTTAGCGTGCGTTTCAGCTGAGTCAGCCGGCACGAACCGCGCGCGACGCTCGTTGCGTTTTCTCCTCTATTCGCTCCTCTTCCTCTTGTTCCTCTCTCTGTTAGCACGGTTTGCCGGGAGATCGAAAGAATCGATGCTAGCGAAACACGCGATTATCCTCCCTTTGCCCTCGAGCCGCGTTCCGGTTGCTCGCGAAAGCGAAGACGTGGGTTGTTAGCCGATTTGTACGCTCAGTTTTTACGCGTCTGACCAAAGCGTCGACGAATAAGGTGGCCGCGCGTCGCCCTCTGTCACCCAGCAGGCGTTCGAGGGGAAAATCTGCCTCGATAGCATTACACTCGAGGGTCGTAAACGTACGATCAGCGCGACTCGACGCGACACGCTTTCCTCGCGACCGTCCCTTTCGTACGTTTCTTCCGTTCGCCTTTTGCTCCCTCTCGCTCTCGCCTTCGATTCGTTGGTCTTTTTCTTTTCGCGCCACGCTATGAGGGCCACGCGCAGGGTGACGCGGTCACGCTATAACCCGGAAGCGACCCTTCCTCTTTCGTTCTCTCTCCTTTTCCCTGTTTCTCTTGTTTTCGTTCCAACTGCCAACCAGAAGGGCCCGTCGAGGCTCGTAAAGACAAAAATCGGGACTCTTATCGCTGGATAAATTTATCGCCACGACTAGCGGGCTACGTACACGTAGCAAAGGTTACACGCGCCCACCGAACGAAGGATACGATAGGAGGGAACGCGCTTTTATATCGTCGAATGAATTGTCCGGCCCCGGGCTACGAAACTCGTTCCGTGTGTACACCACTTATTTCTCGACAAAATTCGAGCGCGTAGACACGCACGGTGACGCGTTCTTCGTTCGATCGGAAACGTGTTCGTCCGTTCGACGGAACACGCGTACGACATTTATCAGTTTCCCCAAAGACGCTCGCGGCGCAGGTAATTTAGCGTTTCTCGGATCTGGTAGGCCCGTGCCTTAGACAGGAACTACACGTTTGAACCGAAGTGTTCGTCGAGTACCAGCGAGAAAGTCGTTCTCGATGTTAATGCGTCGTCTAGTAGCGACGAGCGTAGGAGTGAAACGTTCTCTCGAACGCGAGCTGCGAAGTTGAAAAATTTTACGAGGCACGATTTCCCGCGAGGTGAAAGATGGTCGGTGCAATAATGAAAACGTTACTGTCGAATGATGGTTGCGCGGTCGCGTGAAAACCATCCGAACGCGATAATACGAGGACGGCCTTTACCTTTCCGTGTCTCCGGCCTCCTTTCGAGGAGCGCTTTAATTCGCGATAAGTACGTAAGGGGGAATTTAACTCGTGGCGTGACCAGATACGAGCTAACTGCCTACCTGCTCGGACAGCTACTATCCAGGATAAGATAACGACTTCTTGGACGTCCGTCCGGCGGACGTTCTCTCTATCGGGCAACAATTTCGTTTCGTCGATCGTGGGAGGTCCGTAGCGAGTATGTAACGCGAAACACGGAACGCGGCGGAACCGATCCCTCGCGTTCATCAAAGTCCAGCTTTCCGAGTTTCAAACGAATCCGAACGGAAGTTCCTCGTGATCGAGAAAGCGCGATGTACGCGTGCCCGAGGCGTCTCGCAACGTCTTTCGTCGCATCGTTCGTCTCTTTGAGACGGTACGCTCGACTCGCGTAATTACACGCTCCGCGCGCAAAAGAGTCTCGAGAGCAAAGCATCACTCGTTACAAGCTGACCGAGACCAAGGTAGGCGAGTTTACGCGCGAATGAAACGCTTTTAACGATAAGGACGTTAGACGTCGGGCGTATTCGAAAGCCGGATAAAGAGACTCTAAAGGAGAACTACTGATCTACGCGTTCGTTTGACGCCAACTTTTCTGCTGAAACTCGCGACGTCGTCGCGCGATAACGATCGAAATCGAAGTCGACGACTATCGGTCTCTCCCGTTACGATGTCAATTAATTTAGTTCGGCTGAAAATCGCGAGTAAATCGGCTTTCTCGGCGTGTCGACGAAGCGACGGGAAACTCGGCGACGCGACTCGAACGAATCGGTAGACTGAAGAGACGCACAAAACGTTTGCCTCGCTCGTAGATGCACGCCACCAGCGTCGATGCATCGCGCGATGATCCGATGCCGTTCGACAAAGGGAAAAGAGGCGGCGTATATTCAATGGAAACTCGTAATACGCGTTTACGAAGCGACGCGTCTCGTTTCGATGCAATCGACGCTTTATAACGACGAGCAGTTACATTGTCATTTGCGCGAACTTTGAAAATGGATTTCGAGCGAGTGTACAAGCGAGATATAATACGAAGGCCGACTCGGTGCACCGTTGACGCGTTCCGTTCGAGAAGTTTGCTAAAATCGTTTTCCGATTTTGCTAACGGGGAAAAATAATTCGTCGCGCGCGATAAACGTTGTCGTCCAGAGCGAAACGAGGAGAGAGACGACGTCCCGAGGAGAAAAGAGACGATAAACGGTGGACTTCCCGTTTCGCGGCGAGAATGCAGCAAGTTTGGCTCGGAGAAACGAGCGTGGAGTGACTATTCAAAGTCGAAGCGGCGCGACGTGGCGCGGCGTGCAATTAATTCCCGAGCGAAGAGAAAGCGAGTCGAGACGACCGATAGGGTGCCGCACTCGTAACTCGCGTCACGATCGTTCGGCCAAAAGCTGAGTAGTCGAGATTCGAACTCGCTTGTCTCGAACCGCCGCGGGCACTCTAATTTAACGGACGATATTCCGTTACGTACACTGGCAGCGGCGTTTATTGTCGTAGCTACGGAACGTTTGCCGGTCTAGTCGCGGCCAAGTCAAAACGAGAGACACGCCGAATCGTTGATTCCGTGCGCGTCGAGTCGGATATCGATTCGCCTCGATGACTCCGTGATACGTTCAATAACTAATTTGACGCTCGTTAATGCGCGGATATGGAATTTGCGAGCAATCGTGTCGTGTACCCACTTGCCCGAAACGTCCACGCTTTCCTTTCGGATCGTCAGCCAGCTCCTTTCAGGACAATTTTCATAGAAACTCGTTGGTTGCGTTTCACCGAAAACCCACCTGTCGGGAATTTCCGATAGACGGTATTGGTTTTCCCTCGATATGCTTGAACAGGGTGCTTACCGCTTAACAGATCGCAGAACGAACACAATCGGCTTTGAATCGGTCTTTCTTCGACGAATCCGTTGGAAATGCAGAGCCTCTACGACCAGGAAACCGACGAGATGTAAATCGATACGGCCCTGGTCGCGTCCCAAAACGAACAGGATCGATGGTACCGTTGGTACATGGCCGAGGAACGTGCATCGAGTCCCGGTGCAACGATAAACCGTGCAACGACCATATTCTGTAGCTCGCATTAAAAACACCGGGGCGACAGAGGAGAGCGATAGAGAGAGTGAGGGAATGCGAGAACGCGCGTACTTCCGATTAAAAAGTCCTTCCACGTTTGCGTAATTTGCACGCGAAACTGACGCGCTCGGCATTTCCAAGTCCATTAAGATCGTGGCTCGCGTAATTAGAAGGACAATGTATCTTGGTTCGTGAGTAGCGGATTAAGCGAAGCACGGTCGTAGAAGAGATTAACCGCGGGGAACGGTTCTTTCTGCGAGAGTAACTTACAAGCTGACCACGTACGCGAAACGTCCGAAACCCAGGAGGAAAAGTCGCCCCGTAGACGCGTAGTAGTTCTGTTCGCGAAGAAAAAAAAACCGCGATACGCCGCGCTGGGAGAATCGCCGCGTCGAGGGCCACCTCGAAATCACGTTAAAACGTAGGAAAAATTGCGTCCCTCTCAGGGAATAATTCAACCGAACTCGCGCTCCTTCTCCCTCTCTGCCTCTCCCTTTCTCTCGCTGTTTCTCCGTTTGCACGGCTTCGCATAACGGTGCATTACGGACAGTATATTTTACGATCCGGAGAAAGGTTGGCCCTCGGTGGAATAGCCGCAGCGTACCGTCACCCTCGTAAAATATCGCGCGTGCTTAATTAAACGCGAGCTTGTTTGAATCGTGCGTTGCTTCCGACTCTGATCAACGCGGACGAACCTTCGACTCGCTCGTCGTTGTTCGCCAGACCGATTTCACACAGACCGATCGCCGATCGAATTCATCGATGGCGAAATATATCGAACGAAGAAGCGACACGGTCGTATCGGTTAATCGCGTTTCTCGTGACAAGCGCGACTTACGAAGTAGGGTCACGAGAAACAAGAAGGAGTAAGAAAAGAGAACGGTCACAAAGGAAAACACAATAGAGTTTGCCGAGCATTGTTTGAGCATCTAGTACAATCCACTCGCGCCCTTCGTGTCCCGCTCTCTTGGTCATTTTATCGAGCCACAAGTTTTCCGAGCTTTTTCTTCGACGCTCTCGGTCGTTGGAGGCTCGAGTCGACGCGAAGGTCGTCGGGAAATTTTATTCTCAAAATATCGCTACGATCCGAATATACCTTGCTCTCGGGGTGGGTTTCGAGTACCGTTCCTCGAACGCTCTTACGTATTGTCCTCGACGCGACGGGTCAAGGCATTCGATGGACGCGAACCGTGACAGGGTAATCGCTGCCCACGAAAGATACGTCGTCCTTTCGCTTTTCTCTCACGCGATTCGGCTAATCGTATCCGAGTGTACGTAGCGCAAGTTTAATGAAAGTGGTCGGTAAGTTCGCGTTTAAAAAAAATGTTTCTCTCTTCTGTTACAGTCACCGGTCTACAGCTGCTTCGCATAAACGTTCCAGCGTACTCCCTGAGGGGCAAGAGCGCACTCCTCGAGTGCAGGTAAGAGTACTTGGACGCGTCGTAGCATCGTCGACCAGTCGTGCCGTCAAAGGGACGCTGCTCGCTTCCTCGTGGTTCGTACGAGTTACCTTTTCTCGATCGATCCGTACGAACGGATCGATACTCGCGACGACGACCAGCATGACTACGCGTTTCGAAGTCGCCGTCAACGATGGCCGATGATATCGCGACTTTAGTTTCGTCAACCGTTCGACGATGATGCACGCGAGATAAATCGATCCGCGGTCGTCCAGCGAATAAATCTCCTCGGAATGACAAAACGAGAAGCCGGTACGAGGGAAAACCACGACGAAACGGACCGATCGAACGATTTTTCTCTCTTATTTACGGGAAAAGAAACCGAGCGAGGAGAACTCGTGAGGACATCGATAAGATGCCAGCCAATAACGTATCGAGTTTACGCTTAGCGTCCGAACGGGACGATAAATAAGATTAAAAATAAGACGAGCAGAGGAGGATGGATCGACGACTATCCCTCGAAGCTAGGAACCTCGATACCTTTCCGTTCTCCTCGCGCTTTATTTATTTATACTCGCAATATCGTTGACCGCAATCCGAGCGAGAAAATTTCTTCTTATCTCTGCCGGATTTCTCGGCCAAAAAACACGCTCTTCGCAGCTTTCGAATTTCGCGAGCTTCGTCACGAGTTCTCGTCGCGTCTTTCGCTTCTCGCGATACGACGCTCCAAGATGCAGAGTGATGCATCTAGACACCGAGCATCACTCTGGATCGTTTCCGACCCTCGGACGATCTTGCCTACAGCCAATTCGAATCTCGAACGCCGAAATTAGCCTCCGAATGGTTTGCCATCGTCCGAAACGCAAACGCGTCTCAAAACACCGGCTCCTACGTCGATTCTCCGTGCAGTCCGTCCTTCCTGTTCGGGCCGTCGTCTAGCCGGTAATTGCGCGAAGTCAGTTAATGTCGAATCAAAGTTTCTTCCGGTAGGAAACGACGGGTTTCATCACCGAATTTTGCTGCTAACGAATCTCGATCGTCCCGTACGAAGAGGCGATCGAAGATTTTAGAAAATTACGCGGTCGAATCGCGACGCTTTTCATTTTCGATTCGCGTGGAAAACAACCGGGTAATTCCGGAACAATAACCGCATAAAGCGTTTGCCGTTTCAACGTTGCTCGTACTTCTGAAAATTGCGAAATTCCATTATCTTTGGTGTAATGTTATTTATAATTATCCTATCGATTATTTTTAACGTCACGAACAATTACGCGTAATGCGCGCGTACCGATGATACAGAGTTTTCGAAAATAATTGTAGGTGAAGTAAAATCGATACGAATTTGCATCGGGTGCAACGATAATTCATCGGGAAGCTCTTTCTAACGAACCGTATCGCGATATCGGCGATGAACCGTTCGAAAAGAACGTAACCAGCGGCCTACAACGATGGCAGCCGCAGTACGTGTCCCCGATGGTATTTCGCTAATTCTTAAGTCGTGCGCGCATACCATCATGTTAATTAAGACGTAATGAAATTATGGCGTAACATAGCGCGTCCTACAATTACGGTTAGTCGGAATATGCATTCTAATTAGTGGCGCTGGCTCAACGACTTTTCACGATGAAAATAAGGTCGACCGTTGGGTACGCGGTACTCGTTCGTTCTGAAGAGTACTCGGTACCGCAAGAAACGTACAAAGAAGTTTGCGATCCACGTACGATCGATCTCGATTTCCAGCGAAATCGTTTTCGCGATCGCGTTATCGGAGATTCCTTTGGCCTCGAACCGAGGAGGAGGATGCCGGTGTCTGTCCGGTAGACGTGTAGCTTTTCTCGTTCGACACGTATTAAGAAGCAAAGTTGTCCGTTTTCGCGTACGAACTGCAACGTAGCGTGGAATCGATCGTCGCGCTTCGAAACTCGATAACTCGAGCCGAAGCGAAGACTTGGCACGACGATATTGAATTCCAAGTTTTTTCGTTATTCTTGCGTTGCAAAACGTTTGCTCGACATCGCGAGGGCTAATAATATTTCCACGTTATCGAACGGCGAGTTTGAAAGTTGGCGAAAGGACGTCTCCGTTCAGCCAGGTCCGTGGAACCAGAAGAGTAAACGAGGGAATCGTCGCTCGCGAGCGCCGGTATGCTTTCCACGTAACGTCGTAAACGGGATGTTGAAAAGTGCGCGAAACGGCAGTAAATTGAAGCGTGCGCTTCTTCGCGATTCCGTCGAGGAATCGTACGGGAAAAGAAGCGAGTCGCCACGTTCCGTAGAGATACCGGTTGTTCGATCAGGGATCCGTTACTCCCTTAACGTCTTTCGCCTTTCATCGTCTTTCCTCCCGTGGCTGTCTATCAAACAGAAAACGCCATCCATCCACTTTCTCTCGTTCCCGTGTTCCTTCGATTTGGTCATCGTGCTTCGCTTCTGTCGCTTCGCGTTTTCCACGCTTTTCTTATCGCTGCGAAGCTATTCAATGCGCAGGTACAAAGATGCCTTTGCAGCCGAGCACAGAGCCGTGTAGCGAGTTCCGTTTGTTCTCTTTTCTTTCTCGAGGTATCTTTTTCCTCGTGTAAAGTTGCCAGTATATGCGCCATAATCCCACGCTCGAGCGCGTATCGCGCTCGGTGACACGAGAGAAGAAAAAGTACTCGACTCGAATATAGGGTATACGCGCGTGTCTGTACGGTTTGTCTCGTGCCCTCGGTTTTTATCGTATCGCGATTCGAATCGGATTTTCTACTCTTTACATACCGTGACGTTTCGACGGTATGTAATAAACGCGTTCGACGCGTCTCTTTTATCTCGCGTTCGTTCGGTGTCGCGAACGGCCATTCGGAGGGCGACGAAACCGATCGAATAATTAACGAGGATTCGTCGGTAAACGGAAAGTCGCTGGATCGAGAAAACGTTGATGGTACGCGTTCGTCTAGCTGCAAAATCCACGATTATCTCGCTCGACGAACCGTTTTACTTGGCGCAGGAAGAGACAGACGTTCGCGGAGGAAGGAAAGAGTTGGCCGAGCGTGTACACGGTCGGGTTCTTTGATATTAGGTGCCAGCCGAGAGTCGGGACGGCAGCGCGCGACGTACCAAAGAGACGAGATCGTTCCCCGACGTAGGTATAAATTGCAAATTAGTTTACCGTCCTCGGCGAGCTCTTGCTCGTTGGTTTATCCGGCGCGTCGACCCGCTTCCTCTTTCCTCTCTCGATCCCTCCTATTCTGTCTCGTTTCTTCTCGTTCCAGTCGGAGTTCAACTGGCTCTAACATGGCCAACGATAAAGTTCCTTCCTGATTCGGGCCTGCGACCAGCCACCCTCCTCGTTTTCTCGTCGCTTCTCTAATTTCACCGTGAAAATTCGCCGAAATTTCACGGCGACGCGGAGACATCGTTGGCGAATTCTTTCGATACCAAAAGTCGAAACGAGCTACTTCGAAACAACGTTCTGCTTCCGTCGCGACGCTGTCACGCGATACTCGTCTATTCTGTCGGTAACTTTTCGAGTCTTCTTCGTTGCAAATCTGTCGAAGATTCCCATTATTTCCGTGCTCGTCGACGAGACTCGTGAAACGCGGTGAAACGCTTTCTTCGATCTTCGCCGAAGAGGAATTTTCAACGTCGCCTTTGTGCGCGAACCGAGCGTACAATTAATTGCGACGTTGTTCGAGAAAGAGGATGCGCCTAAAAAGCAGCCCTTAGCGCGCGCATTAACCGACGACTCGCAAATCCTGCACGCGATAATTACATCGTGTTGCGGTACGCCGCATTCGACCTCGGTCAGATCTAAACAAAAGATTTTCGGTCTGCCGCGGCAAAGTATTGTCGAAGGAGCGAGGGGACGGAGCGCGACGGACGAGAAAATTGGAAGAGGAGGCTGGAGAAGTCGCCACAACGAGGAAGAAAATGAAAAAGCGAAACGAAGGTAGAGAAGGAAGTGGAAGCACGTGCGTGCCAGACGGAGAGAGAGAAGGAAACTCCCGTAGGATACGACCCGGCAAATGAGCCGGAGGATGCAAATCAATCCCACGACGCAAGCCCTCGAAATTGTGCACCTACGCTCGAATGCGGCAATCCCTTTTCCGGTAGCTGCAGCCGGTAACCAGGGAACTACGGCGACGACGACGTCAACGGCAGCGGTAGCGCCAGTATCCCACCGATGCTTCTCTCCTCTGGGTACGTCGATGCAACGATGCGACGATTCACCGATACACGCTATCGAGTGTTCCCGGAACTGGGGTAGTTCGACAACTGACCGACGACGGACCACCTCTCGTCGCCGTTCCTCCACGTATCGTTCGCGCTCGTACGACGTTATTTCGTTGCTCCCGCGTCTTCGGCGAACCGTATCCCAGTCGTCGAAATTGCTCGTTAAATTATTCATCGATCAGAGTTTATTGGCTCGCGCAGCGTTTCCGTGATCGTTTCGACGATCAAAGTTGTTTGTCGCGAGAAAGGAGAGAACGAGATAAATTTTCGAAGGACGACGAGTCCGACGAGCGTTGACCGACGCGAAACGTAATCGTGCGAATTTAATTACTTTGCGAATATTAATTATCGCGTAGATTATTCGAGCCGTGAAATCCGATGTACGCGTAGTTCTGCTCGACGGAACGAAGTAGCCTGTTGCGCGCGCTCGCCGCGTTTTTGTCGACGATTCGATCGAAGAATCTAATGGTCGAATTAGTAAAGGACGATTAACGGGACCGAAATCCGATCCGATTTCGTCGGAAGTTCCAGGAGAAAATCGAATGCACGGTTCGGTGTTGGAGAAATCCTTCTACCCGGACGTTTTATTCCGTGGAACAGCGGAATTATCGGGAGTGAAAGATTTCCGGCTTACGGCGATGAAACGCGAACGAGCATCCTCCGGGGATTTTTCCGTTTCCCTGTTCGAGGATCGTTGAACCGGGGAAAAAAACTCGATTAGCAAATTGATGCGACTCTACGGAGCTACGCTTCGATCACGGATGTTGATCAATTATCCTAATTGTTGTTCGCCCGATTGGAATCGCGTCACGCGACAAAAGCTCTCCTTCATGCTGGCCATCGCTGCAATCGCGTTAAAGCGCGTACCGGTAAGCTACCAGCGAGAGCCGATGCTCCTCGCGCGGTCCTCTATATCTCGCCACCTTTGCTCTCGTTTATCCTGGCCCGGAGACTTTGATCGTTTTTTATACCCGTTCCGGTAGCTCGTATCGATAGGTTACGATAGGACGGGGCTCGCCTTTTCTAAACGACGTTGGATTATAACCGAATCGCTCGTATTCCCGTCGCGTCCCCCGAGCCGAAGGATCAAACGGGCAAAACGAAACAAAACGAGACGGGTCCAGACGAAACCGATTCCGCGAAATATCGGGTAAACGGAAAAATCTCCGATATGCAAAGCAAAGAATCCGTCGAGCATTCGATATTTCAAATACATTGTCGGAAGCGGGTAGGCAACGGTTTCCATTACTCGCGCGCAATCCAACCATCGAAACGGTCGACCTCCGACTAATCGAGAAACGATTCGCGGTTCGCGCGGCCTCCCTTCGTGTTCCGTCTTCTTTTGTCCCGGCTCTCGTTCGATTCGTCCAATCGACGAATCACCGGCATCGTTATCGCCGTGTTTTCCGCGTCGAGCTTTCGTCGAGCGTTTCTCAGCGATAAACCCTGCAACGTTTGTTCTCTCGTTTCAGATACGACCTACAAGGGGACAAGCTTTACTCCATCACGTGGTACAAGGATCACGAGGAATTCTACAGATACGTGCCTAGAGGGGACCCCACGAAGCACAGCTATCGCGTCGAGGGCGTTAAAGTTGACGTGAGTTGAAAACCCTCTCGTGTCCCGCAACCTCGCGCGACTCTCCGGAGCGAGACTCTTTGCTATCTGATCTGCGGATTGCCGGGTTTCGCGCGTTGCCCCGTCGCATTTTGCCCCGTGGATAACATTCGCTCGTCGAATTTGGGAATCGATCGTCTCCGCTATCGTGTTCCCGACGAGTCGTTAGAAAATCGACGGACGTTGTTCTCGCTGCCTCCGAGTTCCTCTCTGTCGCGGCGGCATCCAGTGGAAAATCGTAATCGGCGTTTACGCGAAGGAAAATGGAAAATGGAACACGGTCGCGAAAGTCGTAACGAATGGTTGCGAGCAAACCGAAAGCCGGAAACGAGAACGGTAATTGGCTGGATGGTCGTAAAGATGTCCGTTTAGTCGAGCAGCGAGAGAGACCGGCAAAGCAAAGGAAACGGTGTCTCGCGAATCTGCTCGCGAACGAGAAAAACGCGAGGCTTTTACGCGTTCGTAGGGGACCGTACGACCGCAAAGGGGCGACGATAAACCGCGAGAACATCGGAATATCGGATCGTTTGCAGTCGCGATAAACGTAAAGTCCAACCTAATCGTACCGGTTGTGCTCGTTCCGAGCGAGTCGTACGCGTTTACGCTCGGTAATATGCGCTCGGCCGCGAGAACGAAATCGGAATCGCGCGTACGTTTCCACGAACGATCTTCGACGTTCCCCGCGAGCGATCTCGCGGGCTACGCGACGTTCCTTTAGACGTAAGAGCCCCTTCTATTCAATTTCGCGTTCGAATTTTATTCGACGTCGCTATAAAAGTATTTCATCGAGCCGGTTGAAAGGAAGAGGCGCGCGGCAGGGAGGAGGCAGAAGGAAGAGAGCGTGGGTGAGAAAGCATAAAGTTGCCGATACGTTTCGGTGTACGCGGAGACGCGTTGTCCCTGTACTGCCTCGTACGGAACGAGGTCGCCTTTATCGCAGCGAATAAATGTTTGACGAATCGAGATGGGGGATGCGAAAGGAGATCGTTGCCGTCTGTCGGCACGAAACCGAAGAAGACGCGACGCGACGCGTCGAGACGAACGAAACGGCGTAAAGTCGTATATAAAGAAGATGAAAACGAGAGGAGAAAACGGGGATAAAGAGAGGCGCGTTTCGCGTTGGTCGAACGCGATCGATCGGCCGGATCGCGGGAGTGTCTCGAAGACCGAGAAAAGCGAGACGGATCGCGAGCCTCGTCTATTCTCGGTACGGTACGTCCGTTTCCGATTCACGTTTTGGAAAGGCACGAAAGTTCCGTTTTCCTCGACGCTCGTTAATATCGGCCGACGCGTAACGAGCATTACGTGAGTCGAATCGGCTCATCCCTTTGCCCGGTCCTCGAGATCGAGCAGAGAGCGAGAGAGAGCGAGAGAGAGAGAGAATGAACGCGGCTATTAATCTGGCTCGGCCCAATGGCTCTCCGATATCGACAAAGAAATTTCTCCGTGGACAAAAGCGAGCGTGTCTTTTCATCCCCTTCCACCGGCTCTCTCGGATACGCTCTCGTCGTGACACTTATTGGAGTAGCAGGGAATTAAGTGGATTTAGCGGCCAGAGTCGTATATTTCTACTTCGGGCTCTCTCGACTTTTAATTTTCCCTCTCGTTCGCCCCTTTTGCTGCCTTACGTAACGCCGCGCCGCTTAATTTCGCTATCTGAAAATTTTCAACCGCCTCGTCGTTCCCCGATATACATTTTCTTTTTTCCTTTTGCTTTCTTTTCTTTCGACGGACCACCGACGAGAGAAACCAAGAGTCCCAATTACCGTCTGACCCTCGAGTTTCGCGGCAAACTAATCGACCACGAACGAGAGGCGATTAAACGCTTCGTCGAGCCAACATCTTCCCGTTAACGATGCGTACACCGCCGAGCAAGATCTTTTCAGCCGGTTCAACTTTCCGAATGCTCGGAGATAATCCGTCGTTGATTAATTTCCTCGTTGAAAACGGAAGCGACTTCGAGATTAATTTTCGGATCGAGGAAAGCGTTTAGCCCGCTACTCGGACAATCGATCGGTTCCTTAGCGAGCGAATTTTTCCACGCGAAAGTTTATCGACGCGATTCCGCCGGCCAACGTATCCGAGAGAAACGTCCCGAGACGGAGAGAGAACGATCGTGGTTCTCTCTCTCGAAGCGAGTCACGTTTTATCGGACCGCGTTCTCGTCGACGTAACGCTCTCTCCCTCTCTCCGTTGGCTTTCGATTCTCGCACGACCGTTACGCGATCGACCCAAATCGTCCCGTCGCGTCGCGTCCGCAGGACGAAATAACCTGCTAGGTAATGCGATTCCCGCGAACGTTTCCACTTGCCCACGCGTTCTTCTCTTATTCCGTGTTTGCCCCTAACTTTTCTCGCCGAACGTAAACCGATTTGTCGATCGAGAAAGTTTGCGTCCGACCGACCAACGGACGTGAGCGTTTCTGCGCGCGCGTTCGCTAAAAATTTCTTGCAACTTCTCGCGAAGGTCCGAAGGAGTTTCTGTTTTATATCCATAGAAATGGAAGATGCCCGCGCGGAGTTAAACGGATTGTCGTCGTCTCGGTTCCATTAATCGCGGATCTTTTCTCTTCCACCGCCTCCGTTACTCCGAGAGGAAAATCCGCGAACGAACAGCGCCTACGAGGTGACGTCGAGTCGCGTTCGTTCCGGCAGCGTTGCTCGCGAGAGAACCGCTTCCACGAACAATGTCGGATCAACTTTACCCGGCTCGCGACCAGGAACCATCCGCTTCGCTATCATCTATCTCGCGGAAATAACTTCCGGTACGTTAGCGTCGGTACGGCGGCAACTATGGCAATAAATCGATATAAGCGCGTAAGCCTCTTACCGACCTAATAGCGTAATATTCTGTCTATGAAGAATAATTCGGAACGGTACGGCGCGACGCGCCGCGGTATCTAGAAAACAGAGTCCGAAACTGTGGCGATCGACGCTCGAAAAAAAATAATCGTCGCGGCCTCGTCCTCGAGCGGGGAAATTTCGAAGCAATCGCGCACGGCAAATGGAACGCGACTGTTTGCTCGTCCGCTCAAACGAGTTTTCGTTCCGTTCGGTTCCGCTCCGTTCCATTTATGTATCGGTAAACTTTTACGGACGGACAGCGAGAAAAAACGTCCCGCCAGCGAAGCATCGCGTCAAAGCCCAAAGGGTTTTTTCCCCGGCTCGTAGACGAGTAGCGGTCGCATCGATCCGTCGAGCGTCGCGATCGCGAGATCGTCTTTGTGAAAGACGACGCGAAGATTTTGCGGCTGGCGACGGTCAAGCGGCGTCGAAATTATCGTCGTAACCGATCGATCGACTGTTTCAGCATCGTCGGTCCGATCATCAGCAGGTTTTGCTGCAGAACGTGAGCTTGCATAGCAGCGGCCAGTACAAGTGCGAGGTGAGCGCCGAGGCTCCGAGCTTCAACTCGGTCAGCGCCGAAGCCCACATGGAAGTCGTAGGTAAGCCAGTCTCGCCGATGCGCGCTGTCCTATTCCGTTCCGTTTCATTCCATGCCATTCCATTCCGTCTCGTCCCATTCCAATTCTGGCCCGCTACGCTAATTAATAATCCTTTGATCGCGGCTATCGCGAATCACCGTAATTCGAGCAAAGCTTTCGTCGTTTGCGTATTTCGACGGTCTCGATCCGGCCGAAGGAACGAGTTGGCCAAATATTTCCCGGAATTACCGCTCGACGTAGCGGGCCAAATTGCCGTTTTCGCCGAGCCGAAGCTGCCGGCTACGAAACACGAATTACGATATCGATCGAGTCGTAAACTCGATTATTCTTTCGCGCGGAGAAATCGTTCGCCGTGAATCGTGGCGTGCTCGCGATTCCCGTGGCGGGATCGTTTCGACGCGAAACTGGAACGGCCTAACGGTCATTCTTGTTTTGTTGGTCTTCGTGCGGCTTCGGTTTTAACTCGCCTGTTCGATGCGCTTCCGGCAGACCTACGACAATGAAAAAGGTTCGACGCTGCGGGAGCGAACGTTAAATTTTAGGATCGCGTAAAGACGAGTCGAAGCTCGATAAATATTACGGCGTCGTAAGTTTCGAGCCGTCGCGTCGAGTCGTTGCGAGGACGAACGAGAAGAAGAGGAACGGCCAGGAGAGCAGGCGAAACGGAGAAAGAACGGAAAGAAAAGAGCTTGATCCGATCGTAAGAGCATCGGCTCGGTTCGCGAAAAGAAGTACATAGGAGCCTTTTAGGAAGGTCGCGTCGAAGATGGTCGCGTCTTCGAAACGGCCAACTTTCCTTTCTCCGGCGCGTCGTTCCTTCTCTGCCAGTCCGGCCGCTCTTCCCGAGCCATGTGCACGATCGATAACCCACCACGTACCCGCCATTACCGTACCTTTACCGACCTCGTGGAAAATTTGGTGCCCGGCAAATAACCCACGGGCATCGGCCGTGCCTCTACCGAATCGCTCTTTTCCGTCCTTACTCTCTTTCCGCGTTTCATTTTTCAAGCAGCGCCGCTTCCTCCCTACTTCGCCGCTTTCCTTTCGGGAACCAATCTGTTCGTAATCTCGACTCTCGTCGACTCTCCTCTCTCCTCTCCTCTCCTCTTTGACGTTTCTCGAGCGTTCCGCTCGTCCTCGCCTCGCTCGCTCGCGACGCTGTTCGTTCGGTTGTTCCTTAGACTCTCGGCCCGCGCGTACCTCGATAACGAGCAAGAAAAACGAACGAGAAGAAGCGAGCAGAGAGAGAGAGAGAGAAAAGGGACTCGACGTCCCTTTGTAATCCGAGCCGCGTATCTCGGGGCGGAAGGTCGATCTCGAAAGGATCCAGTCCGATCGGCGAAGTCGCGAATGGCTTCGTTGAATATTCCGAGCGACAGCTTCTCGCGGACTTATCGAAGGGGATGAACTTTTATCGCGTGTCTGCTCTCGAAAACGATCCGACGCGGGCGAGCGTTTTCTCCAACCGGGATAGATTAAATCTCGAACCGGGAACCTGGAAAATCTCGCGAAGATGCGCCGGATAAGGAGGAGTCGCGATTCGATCGACGACGGTTGTTACGCGTTCGTCGCGATATAGAAACGCGTTCCTTCTGTTCGCGATACGTTCTCGAAGCGAATGACATAGAACGAAAGTGGAAAGGGGGAGTTTATCGTTAACGTAGAGAGTCGCGCTCCCTTGTTAACATTATCGTGGTGATTGCAGTTTTGCCGCAAGAAGGGCCAACGATAACCGGCGAGGAAAAGGTTTACGCCACCGGCGACGTCCTCGGGTTGAATTGCACCAGCGGCAAGTCTCGACCGGCCGCTATTCTCAAGTGGTTCATCAATGGCGCTGAGGTGAGTGCTAAAGTTTCTCGCCCGTCTACCTTGTCTGTTCGTTCCGTTTCGGTCAGCGTTCGTCGACGCGCGATTCAGTTTTTGTCGTCGATAAACACGGGACGAGTAGTCGGTCGAAAGACGCGGATGGAATTTGTAGTCGACGTGTAGGAGCCCGAAGCGGGCGAGACGAGAGGTTCGTTAAACGACAGGGAAAGAGCGAGAGGGAAGAGGGAGAGCTTACGCTGGTAGGACTAGCGATACCGATAACGACGACGTAGAAGACGACGACGACGACGACGCTTGATGAGCCAAAGCTTCAATTAACGAGCTCTACCGAAAGCGGTGGTAGAATGCAACGTTCGTTACTCACACCGACGCGGCGCGAACCACCGCAGCAAGTAACGCGAGATCTCGCTCTTCTCGTTAACTTTGGACACCGAACATTGAACCGAATCGAGAAACCGAAACGTCGCGTCGCAAACAAAAGTGTACAGGGAATCGATAATTAATAAGATAGAGTCGAGTCGAAGCGGTAGTCGATCGGTCAGCGAGTGGTAGTATTATTAGATCGCTTTCTCGAAGCGTTTAAACGTAATCCGCAAAGTGGAGGCAGTTGAGACGGAAGCGCGTAGACAGGAGAAGGCGCGTGTTCCGAGCTCGAAGATTAAGTCGATGAACGTCGATGTTCCTTTAGGGCTTCGGCCGCGAATCGAGCGCCGGTGGCTCGAAAAGTTTTCTCTTAGCCGTTCTCCTTGTTTCTTCGCGCTCGCGCCCCCTCGTTTCCGTTCCTCCTCTCGACGAGGAAAACTTGGCAGCGTTCTTCGACGATGTCCATTAGGAGTTGAGCGAGTTTAGCGCGGCACTTAACGCGAGTAATATTGTTTCGAAAACGTTCTCGTCGACAGTTTCGAAAGATTCGACAAAGCCGATAGCTGCGTTCTACTCGCGTCGTCGAACGTTGCCCCGACTTTTCTCCGTCGTGCTCGGAAATCTGTTCCGCGGGTCGCGTGTGCGCGCGCGTTCGATCACCGATCAGCTCGCATCCCACCTCTCCGTCCGCGCTTAATCTTCGACTCTCTTTCAATTACGCGCCGTCGCGTTATCGAGCGCAGCCCCTCAATGTCCGGAGTCGGGCTTTCCTCTCGCAGCTCGTCGGAATCGACGCGATGCGCTCGACGAAAACCGAAACGGAACGTCGGCCACGAAACGGAACGTACTCTGCCCGAGAGGAGGAGGAGGAGGAGCAGGAGGAGGGGTTGAAAGGGACGGGAAGCGGGCGACGAAGCAGAAAAATGCGACGGAACCGCGCGTCAAAGGAATCGCGAGAGACGAGAGGATAGCTCGGCTTAAAAATGATTTAATTTTCGAGACTCGTTTATCTCTTCGGCTGTAGCCCGTGCACCGAAGCATCCGACCAGCAAATTTTCTCGGCAAGAGTAATACCGGTCGCGCCGTTTCGCGAAAAGGAAGACCCTCCGCGTTCGGTTAGCCCGCGGCGAACCATTCAGCTTCCGTTAGTTTATCCGTCGCGTTAAATCGTCCTGGCGGCTATCGCGACTTCTTTTGCCCGTAACGCGCGCCCGGGAAATATTCCCGGTCGTTTGCGCGCGTATCGGTACGAACGGTCTGACCGAGAATAACCAGGATCTCTGGTAGTTACGATCTCGATAGAACTCGCGGAGAACACGTTCCGTCGCTTGTTCGTTTCAGGTGAAGCCCGACACGGAAATGGAGTTCGAGCTGCACGGACTCTACTCGGTGATATCCAGTTTACGACTCGAGTTGGAACCGAATCACATCGCCGGCGACAAAATAAACGTAAGGTAATTTCGCTCTGGACAATCTCCTCCCCGACACCACCGTCACTCTACCATCACCATCTCACCACCATCGCCTCATCTCCAGCCCGACGATTAATGCGTCTCTGTAAATTTTGTCGAAGATGCGAGGCGACCGTGGAATTGGATTCGAACTCGGACGCGCCGCTCGTCGAGACGCGCACCACGGAAGTCTTCGGTAAGCTTTGCCGCGTTCCGCTTCGTCTCGCGATTTTCTTCTTTTGCCTTTTTCGCTCGCGCGCGCGGTGCTCTGGGGGGGGGGGGGGGGGTGCCCTTTTCTTACCGTCTCGCTCTCGCTCGCGTCTCGTGGTCGCTTCGCCCCGAGAAAGACGACCGAGAACGAGCCAGGGGTGAGAAGCGTTAAAACGACGGACGCGTTAATTAACGCGAGTCTGACGGCGCGAGAAACGATTACCTCGTTATTTCCGAGCGAAAGTGGCGGCCGACGAGCGAGCGAGAGAAAGAGCGCGGGAACGCGTTGGAGTCGCTTTCCCAGAAAGGAAATTAAGCATCGTTCGCGCGCTCCGACGAATTAAGGATGCTTTACGATCGGCGTTGTCCGTGGAAGAACGAAGAAGATCGGGTAGTAGAAGCCGCGTCGGCCGCAAAGTCGATTCGTCGACGAAACGAAAACGATAATTTACGCTCGTTTGCTCGTTAAACGTTCGATTCGTTTCGCGACTCGCGCGAGAAGGAAAGAGGACGGGAGAGACGATCGAAAAGTTGGCGGCGGGACGGCAAAGGTTGGTCGAAATCGTCGGAAAGCGCGGTGGGGTATAGCGACAACTTGTCGAACACCGGCGAGGGTGGGAGCAGCGAGGAAAAGAAAGAGGGAGAGAGAGAGGCAGCGAACGTCGGGACAAAATTGCTCTTAACGATGTTCGATTTTGTCGTTAGTCGTTGTCGAAAGCGACGTATAGGTAGCGTTGCGCATTTACCGTTCCCGTTTCGTCGTTCTCTAGATCGCATCCGGAAGAGAGCGAATTCCCGTAGGCCGAAACTTTTCCATCGTGGCCGACTCCGGCGAAAGGGATCGAGGACAGACGTCGCCGAAGCGAAGAGCAAAGTTTCGGCCGCGTCGGCTTAAAAGTTAAAATTGTCGCGAAATTTCCAGCGGCTTCTCTCGCGGATCGAGACGCGGAAACCGTATAGACGTTCTCTCTCTCTCTCTCTCTCTCTCTCTCTCTCTCTCTCTCGTTTCCTCCGTCGTCCCGACCGATTCGAAAAGCCACTTCGGTAATCGATCGACGAACCACGATTTTGTTCGACGCGTGTTTCAGTGGAAGGACTGGCGAGCGTCGCGACATCTTCGGTGTACTTGACGTTGGCGAGCGCGTTGATCCTGCGATTAGCGTCGCTGGCTTAGAAACGCCGCGTCTCGATCGGCTTACGCTCGCGTTGGACAGAGGAGAGAGGAACGAACGAAGCGGACGGAGAAGAGTAAGAAGAAGAAGAAGAGGAGGAAGAAAAGGGAAGTCGACGCCGTCGAGTCGCAGCCGTGTTCGATCGTTCTCGGCAGGGACGAGAGACGGTCGATGGAAAGGGCACAGCCAGCGGACTCGAATCGCCAACAGCGAGAGGATTTTGGGAGCCGTTGACCGGCACACCGAAACTAAACGACGTCGGTTTCCGGAGAGCGAGCGCGCGTTTCGTTGATCATCGAGGGTAGAAAAATAACGCGGATAATCGCGCTTCAGCCGCGATCGATGAGCACCGCTTCGCTCCTGTCCAACTCGACCCGCGAATTCGCCGGACGCGAGGACGGTAGGGGGCGTTCCAGGATTATCGTCCCGTTTTACGGCACGCGACTCGAAAATACGATTTACGAGCCTGTAAGCCGATTAATTTGTACGATTCGACGTGCACCCGCGCTGTACAGTGCAAATGTTTGCCGAGAGCGTAGAAAATCGGGCGATTCTTTCGCGACACGACTCGGAACGATATATCCGGATCGGTCGCCGCGCGCGCTCTCGACGACGATCCACCAGCACCTCGTGTTTCTCTCGCATTACGCGCACCCGCGCAAAGCACGACCGCGTCTCGTTGTCCACGACTAAAGCTTCGAAGCTTCCGTTTCTAGTTCGTCGTACCGTTCCGGCACGTTCGTTCGCGCCAATTGGAATTCGCCAAATTCCACGTCCCTTCGTCGTTCGATTTCCCTCCTCGCGGTCGACTCTCTGTGTTATACTTTGTATATAGCCTGCGATCTACGTCACCCGCCCACTCCCCTGTATCTACGTACCTTGTCGATTTTAGAGACGACTCGATCGCGTCCGAGCGAACAATGATAAACGTGCTTTCCGTAGAACTTAGGCTACGGTCGCGGCCAAAGACGGACGTTTTGCCCTCTTTCACCACCACCACCACCACCCGGTCGTCGACGTGTTCCGAAACCTAACCGGACAAAACACTGCGTACTCGTGTGTATGGCCTAATGTATATAATGTATACGCGTATACATATATTTCGCATATTTAGTTAAATAAATCGTATTTCATTATAGAACGGACTCGCATCGACCTCGCTGGTTTCCCAGGTTTCTCGTTAGAGCCACGCGCGTCCATTATCCGGTTACGAGACGGACGAGCGCGATCGGAAGATCCCGGTTCCGATCGAGTTTCGCTGGTCCGATCTCGGCGTTACAGCGTGCCGCTCGAGAAAGAATTAATGGTCGTTCGTGCTACAGGACAATACGGGCTGGGCTTCGTCGAAGGAGCGCCCCTTAACTCGATACCGAGGGAAATTCTCGAGAGGATAAACGGTCGGTCGACGCGGACCGACTCTCCCGGAAGACGATCGATGCTAATGGCCCGTGCCAGACCAGACGCCGCGCCGCATCGACTCGTCGCTCGTCCTTTGAATATGTATCGACGCGTGCTTTGCTTTTGCCTTTACCTTTGGCTTTGCCCGTGTGTCTCTCTACCTCGCTCTCTGCCTCTCTTTGCCCTTTTACCTTCGGTTCCGTTTCGAACCGCGTCCCCGCTTGGCCAGGAGCGTGTCGCAAACACCGACAACGAGCGGACGGAAGACGGAGAATATCGGTCAAAGCCGAGACGAGAGAAGACTCGAAATCGTCGGCGGATGTTTTCGCGATTCTGCCCGCTTTCCGAAGGTAGACGACTCGCGTCAAAAATACCTCGCCTAGTCGATAATCTTCCGAGCCACTTGGGCCAGTGACCGAGAAACGAAATCTTTTAAATTTATCCCGGTGACCCGAGCGTAACTCGAACCGAGAAATCACGGCATTCCCGGCTCGTTCGAGGATGATCGATGTCCCTTTCTTCTCGGATGACCGAGGAACTTTATTAAAATTATTATAATCCCGCACGGCTCCGATCCGAGAAACCGACTCCGCGTTCATAAATTTTCCACGTTTCGATCGAAACTGAATTGAAAATTTCAGATTGAATTTCGAGTTGATCGATATTCCACCGTTGCTACTTTAATTAACTTGTTCGAATAACAGATTTCTCGGTCTCTTTCGTCGCATCCGTCCTCCGACCTCCTCCTTCGAAACTCGATTAATGTCTCTTCCGTGTCGCGTCTACCGTTTTATTATTAATAATAGTAAAAACAAGAAAACCAATCGTAAGCGATATTCTCCGTTTCGCTCATTTCGGCCACGCGACGCGTTGGCCAAGCGCGACCGATCTCATCGAACGCGCGTTAACCGGCGCAATTATCGCGAGCCGTTTCGAAATACGTTTACGAGAACGACACTCTCTAATTACGCCGGAGAAAACTTTCTTTCGCAGCTTCCTACGACGCGACGTGTTCGCAAACTCCTTCGAATCGTGTTGCAGTCGGAGGCGTTTAAAATTCGAAGACCAACGGTAAGTATCTGCATCGTCGCATACCTGTTTCCCTTCTTTTTTTTTCTCTCTATTCCGTTGCTACTAATTTTCCTTCTAATCGCGTAATGTCGGGTTGTAGCGAATTGGCTTTTTAATCGATGTCTCTGGTTCGCGTCGAGCCGCTAGCCGATACAAAGTAAAATCTCTGTCAGAACTTTTTTCAACCGTTCGTTTCTTTTATTTGTCGCATGGGCATGGCACGCGAACGAATCACGCTCTTTCGCGAAGCGCGCACGCGACACGGAAACGCAATACGACAAAACGCGTTCCGTCGAAACGCCGAGTTGCGCGAGATTAAATTATCTCGTAAACGTAAGACGGAAATTACGATAGAGGTTTCGAATATTTAAACGAAGCTATCAACGGTTTTAAATGTTCGGTAGTTCGAGTAGATAAGTCGACTCGATGCACGTAAAGAACGCGATAAATATAATGTTACCGCTCCGGTTGTACAGCGGAGTAAAACGAAGAAGACCAGCTGCAATTATGTCCGTGGCGAGCCTAAATGCCTTCTCGTAAATCAGTCCGGTTAAAACACCTCGAGTCCTTATCCTTGTTCTTTGCAGCTTTATTCGCATAAGTAGTTTTACAAGAATTCGTCGCTGCTATCTCTGGCCGCGACCTTTTAACGAGGAGACACGGTAAAGGAATAAAATGTTTCGAGTAATAATCTGTTCGCGATACGAGTTCGTAAACGTTGCAATTCCCTCTTGACCGCGTCGAGTAGCAACGGTAAATAACGATTACAACAGATTTATCGACGAACACGAGTATGGCCAATCGTTTCGATGAATCCTCGAACGAGTATACGCGTGTCGTCCAATTACTCGATCGCTCGTCTCGCGATTATGCGATCGCGTACACGTACGAAAGATAAGTACGATATTTCGGTTTAATTCGTCCGATCGTATCGCTCGCTTCGGTCGCGCGTTATCCTCGATTTACCGAACATAAAAAGAAAAAGGAAAAAAAAAAAAAAAACTGTTACTCGGTTGGCTATACGAGGAAAGCACCGATCACGGATAGAAGCAACCCAATTTCGAGCCTGCAATTGTTCGAAAACCATTAACTTTGCCCGACGGATCGAATAAATTGCGAATACGTGCGAGTGCAAGGGTAAGACTTTCGCCCGGTAAAAGCGATAGACACACGAAAGCACCGTAGTAACGCAACGGAGCAGGTTCTATTCTTGGGATACCTCGAACAAACTCGGCCAAGGAATAAAAGTACCGATTCTGTTCCAGCTTCGTCTTCCTCCGTCGCTCCGACGCGCTCGTTTCGGTACCGTTCAAGCGGTATTTTAACATCGTGACGCGATCGCTTTCCGAAGAACAGACTGGCATCGATCGACGTACTTTCGATATTTTATCGTGTCACTCCGATCTCGTCCCCTTTTGGAATTCCGAAACGCGAAGGATGCCCAAAAGGGCTATTACGACCGGCAGACGATCGAGAAGCGAAGAAATTGAAGCGAGAGCAAATCCGCGGAGATCGTGCCGATCGTCCGAGTATTCAGCGGCTCGACTTTCTCGCTCGTCGACCCTATTCACGCAGTCGCTTTTCCCGCCTCGAGACGCGTATCCCCTGCGACCCGGCCAAGCAAATAAACCGAGAACGCGAGCTTAATTGCACCCTTTCTCTCGCCTCGTCTACACAACCTCTCGTCTCGCTGAGACTCGGCAAACTACCTACCTACTACGGTTTTCGGTACGGCTGTACGAGCGGCAGCGTTTTTCAAACGCGAGCGCGCTACAAATCCAACCGGCAAACACGCTAAGCAAAATACCAGCCTCGCAATTTCCCCGCTGAACGAAACTTCATGACTCTCGAAGGATTACGTCTTCGCTTCTCGACGAAACGGTCGCGTTTAGCAAAGAGAAACGCGTTATCGTCCTCGCGAGCTTTCTATCCACCCTCCTAACACGGTCTGGCAGCAACTCACGATTCGCATTGTGCAACGTCTATCGAAAGGGACGAGAAGGAAGGGAAATTAGATCGCCGGAATCGAACGTAATATTTTATCCGTTTTCCAGCGACTCGGTGGTCGCTTCTGCTCTCCGTAATATTAGTTCGGCGAGGCGAACGATAAGCGCGACGCGAACAGGATAACCAGGCTCGGTAGAAGCGCGCGGCACGCTCGAAAGATTTCGATCGGACGAAACAAGTATTCGCGAGCAACGTTCCGTGCACGGTGCAAACCTAGCGCAAATATTGATTTTCAATTACGGCATTCGTGACTTCGCGCAATGTCCCAGCGGGAGCGTGCTGGGCAGCCTTGGCATAAAATAAACCGCAATCTCAAGGTCCATCTGGTTGCAACGTGCTTCGGGATCGATTTAGTCGACCCTACTCGCCGACGAGAACTCGACGAAGCGTGCGGTTCTCGAAAAATCGAACGGTCGCGGAAACCTTGGAAATTTTACGGGACCAAAAAAGTGTCGCTCGAAAGTACAATCGTGCGGGAGAAGGCGATGGCGAAAACGAGTCGACGAAATCGAGTGGACCGAGTGGTCCGAGCAGATAGCACACACCGAGTCGTACAAAGCGATCGTCCAACGCTTCCCTTTGAGTTTTGCTCGAAGATTCCCTCTTCGCGTTTGCCCGTTTGTTTGACCCGAGCGTTCGGCAGTTGGAAAGGAACCGAGGAGACAGACCGCTGCTGCGCTTTCTACGTCGTCGGTTTTTCGAGAGCCACGAAGGGACGCGTTTCCAGCTCGAAACGAGTAAACGCGCACGAAAGGTCCGTGACGAGGACGTTCGTAACTCGTCGTCCGATCGATCGAAATTACGTTAAAAGCTGTCGCGAACGAACCCGATTGGACGACGGACGAAGCAATAAGATCGCGAGACCGCTGAAAGAGTAGCCAGGTGGCGAACGGCAAAGAAGGCAGACACGAACGGAGCTAAAAAACATTAATTAATTCGTGCCGCCTTAATTGCTGTCCGCGGAAGTTTTAAAGGGGCCGCAATTACGCTTGATTTCGTTCGAATTCGCGTTCCAAGGAACAGTAGCTACACGGTCGCGAATCGAAAGCTTCTTAAATAGAAGAAAAATACTCGGACGATTCTGTTCGTCCGTGTTCGGATTCTAATTTCGCTTCCTTCTCGGAGAATCGTCGATCGATCTACGGCCCGCCAACTATCGGTCCTCTTAACGTCCATCCAATTTTTTCCCTCGAAATTTGCTGGTAAACCGTGTTCGAAAAGAACTCTTGCTACTCTCGCCGATTTCACGAGGAATCCAGAGACTCGGCAAATTTACGAGCGAACTCGCGCGATCTATCGGAATCTTCGAGTCGAGGAGAGCGTTAGGCGATCGCTCGCGGGACGACGAGACAAACAAGGCCGCGGAGCAAATAATAGTACCGTTTCGCGTTGAATGTCGGAGGTTGTCGAAAAGTTTGGAAATCTGGTTGCACGCGATGCGATACGATACGCGTACGGGAAGCGAGTGACGCAAACGTCGACCTCGAATTAACCGAAAACGCGAGACGCGCGAATCCAGGCACCTTGAATTACGGCTTTCGACACGAATGTCCGTGTAGCCACCGGCAGTTACGAAAGCTCGAAAATTAGTCGTCCTTGCGAGACGAGCCGAAAACATCGATTATCCGATGACCCACTTGCCGAACCGATGGCGTAACCTTAATTACGTTCTGTTTCTTTTTTTCTCCGATCGGTTAATCGACTCTGGCCGGGACAAATTGCCGTCGTCGTCGGGTCGATCGAATTAGAAACAGCGACGGAATATCGATGGCCGTTTCCGCGAAACGTCGATTACTCGCGCTCGGACCGGTCGGCCCTCGAAGCGGAGCGATCGAAAAAATGATCGTCCGAGCGGAAACCGTACGCGTATCGTTCGTTTCTCTTTCGTCAGGAGAGTTTATAAAAGAAGTCGAAAAGGGTAAAGCAGTCGCCGAAGATCGTTAGACGAAGCAGAAACGAAGAGGCAAGCGAGGGAAACGCAATAAAGGGAAAAGGCAGTTTCGAAAGCGGAAGGAACACGGTTCGACCGCCATGAAAATGCTTATCCCTGCGAGAAAATGGTTCGGTCGCGTACTAGACGTTAACGAGATATCGTTAACGTCGCGTCGGCAACGAAAGCACGTACACGTTTTTGCTCCACGCGCTCCCGTAATCGACCAGTCAGTTTACGGGCTCGATTTACCCGTTCGCGCTGCGCGCCTCCGCAACGCCAACGCGTTACAACGGATGGCCCTCTTGTCTCGCGTGCACGCTCCTATTTACGGCCTCTTCTCGCACCGATCTAACGCCAACGGTTCGCCGAATCTTTACCGAGGTTCGTATTCGTCGCCGCGACGCAACTCGGCTATTCCGACGGCAGATTTTTAACTCGTTCCATTCGAGTTTCAGATTACTCGGACCGACCCACGAGACGTCTTGCCACGAAGATCAACGACGTCGTCGAACGATCCATCGACGAGCTCCGGAAGAAAATTGCTGGCGGATATTCGGTCGTGACGAAATTTCGTTAACGCGATTAAGCAGGGAGTCGACCGAGCGTAGTCCGCAAAGAATCAAAGACCGAGAAAGACGAACGCGGATAGAGAACGGAGAGGAAGAGAAAGAGAGTGGATGGTTGAACGCGGCGGGTAACCGCGAAGCGAAACGTCTCGAATTCTCGGCACGTTCTCGTCGCGCGCAACTCGCGCCAACTGCGAAATACGAGGAGTTTCAACCCTCTTCTCCTTCCGTTCGTTTTTCCGCTCGATTCTCGCCGCTCTTTCCCCTCTTCTAAATCTCTCTTTTCTTTTTTTTCCAACCTTTGTGTCTTTCCCGCGAAAAAGCGCTCGCGCAGCGTAACCGTCCTCTCCGGATTTGCGAGTCCTCTTTCGTTCTTTCTCGCTCTTTCGCGCAGTTTCTCTCTTTCCCTTTCTCTCACGGTCGAAATAAGCCAGAACGGTGGCAGTCGAGCGCAAGACTCCCGGCCGGATACTAATTAAGAGCGCGTCTTTCAATTATTCTGCTATTGACAGTCGCGCAATCTACTCGTCGACTGGATGCACCGGACCGAGCGCACAAAGGACACAGCCCCGTCCTCGGTGTCACGGACTCGCTCTTTCGATTCGCGAACCTCTCTTCTCTCTCTCTCTCTCTCTCGCTCGCTCTCTGCTCTCTATTTCCCTCGTTCCCAAATGCCAAGATACCTAACGCTCTCCAAAAAGTTCTGGGACTCTTTTGCGCCTTGTTCTTCGACTGCCACCGTTCTCTCTCCGTTTCTCTTCCGTGGGAATTACGTCGATTGTCTTCGTCGCGCTCGTTGCACAGTGCAGGACGCGTTCGACTATCGATCGGTTCGTTCGCGAGACCGAATTAGGATGTTTCGCGAAGACGAGTCGTCGACGGGACCGATACTCGACGAGCTCGCGCACGGGAACGCGTGCTCGACGTGCTTCGACAGTTTTCATATTTTACGATTTAAAGAGCAATCGACGGTCCCATTGAAAGTAATCGACAGGAACGTCGACGAGTCGAGGGTATTAAAAACAGGATTTGGATAGCAATTTCGCGCGTAATCCGTGGAAGCTTGCGAGTCGAGTGCATGCTCGTGCTCGTATCGACAGAAAAGTCACGACCGAATAATCCTGTAGTTGGAATATTCCAATTCGATCCTCTCGACGGATCAACCAGGCTGCGCGGCGGCCCTCTGTCTCGGCGATACTCGAATCGAGTTTCCTGCCGAGGATGTTTTTCTTCTTCGCGTTCGAGATTAATTGAACAAAGTCGGAACCGGAGCACCGCCACCTTCGAACCACGAGCCAGAGGACAAAGGGACGATCGTCGATTTCGAAACTTTGCGAAAGTGGCGAGAACGAGAAGGTCCTCCGCACAGGCGAATTCGCGGAGAATATCCAACCGGCCTGCGGCGACACAGCGATGAAAGACGAGATTTGCATTGGCTGGCATCATCCTTCTTCCAATCTTCTACCCCATCGGGTTCGCCGCGAGGCCTGCTGCGAACGTCTTGTCAGAAGCGTGCGAACCATCTTCTCTCCTTCGTTGCGAGAAAACGAGATCCAAAATGCAAGAATCGCGCTCCGATATTGTACGATAACCGCGAGAAATGTCAATTTTCGCGATGCGATAGCGTACAAGTTATGTATTACGTTCAGGAAATAATTATTATAAATTGCAAAGCGCAAAGTGAACCACAAATTACAACGTACAACGCGTACATTATAATTACTAATAATTTTATCTAACAGCTCGATTTATTATACTAATAATTTTGTCTAAGAACTCGATTTATTATACACCGCACGCAAGTTTGTAATTATAGTTATTACTGTAATGAATTATTTCGTGTACAGCAAGAAGTGACCAATAAAGAAAAAGAAAAGAGAATGACAAGTGTTATCATTTAACGTCCCAACCGAACCCACTTCCCAAAAATGTCCTTAGTTTGTAAAAATAAAAAAAAAAAGAATAAAACGTAACAGGAGAACAGAAGTTGCGAAGAGGTGGCAGAAAAGTATCTCGGATTCAAAATTGCGATTTAAAAGTTCGGTCTTATGAGAGCATAAATTAAGAGAAGGTGGCACGAGATTTCTCGAATCCTGATCTGATTTGGTATCAGGAGCACATAATACGCGAGGAGGTGGCACGAGTGACTTCTTAGAATTTTGATGACGTCATTTCCAGAAATTGCCGAAAAAGAATTTTTCGATCCAAGTTACCGATTGTGAAATTTGGTATCAGGAGAACATAACATGCGAGGAGGTGGCACGGAGGTATTTCGAATCGAAAATCTGAATTTTAAGTTTTGGTATCAGGAGAACATAAGTTGCGAAGAGGTGGCACGAGAATTTTACAATTCGAGAATCTGGATTTTAAAATTTGGTATCAGGAGAACATGAGCTGCGAAGAGGTATTCGTGCCACCTCCTCGCAACTCATGTTCTCCTGATACCAAAACTCAAAATCGGCACTCTTCGATTCAAAAATCCGGATTTTGGAGTTTGGTATCAGGAGAACATAAGTTGCGAAGAGGTGGCACAAGAATTTTTCCATTCGAGAATCTGGATTCTAAAATTTGGTATCAGGAGAACATGAGCGGCGAAGAGGTATTCGTGCCACCTCCTCGCAACTTATGTTCTCCTGATACAAAATTTCAAAAATCGTGATTTTCGATTCAAAAATCCGGATTTTGGGTTTTGGTATCAGGAGAACATAACGTGCGAGGAGGTATTCGTGCCACCTCCTCGGAACTCATGTTCTCCTGATACAAAATTTCAAAAATCGAGATTTTCGATTCAAAAATCCGGATTTTGGAGTTTGGTATCAGGAGAACATAATATGCGAGGAGGTGGCACGAATGCCACTTCTTGGAACTTTGATGACGTCATTTCTAGGAATTATCGAGAGCGATTTTTGAAATCCAGAGTACCGATTTTGAGTTTTGGTATCAGGAGAACATAATATGCGAGGAGGTGGCACAAATGCCACTTCTTGGAATTCTGATGACGTCATTTCTAGGAATTATCGAGAGCGATTTTTGATATCCAGACTGCCGATTTTGATATTTTGGTATCAGGAGAACATGACATGTGAGGAGGTGGCACGAACACCACTTCTTGGAATTCTGGTGACGTCATTTCTTAGAATTGTCAGGCGCGATTTTTGAAATCCGCGTGGCCGATTTTGAGTTTTGGTATCAGGAGAACATAATATGCGAGGAGGTGGCACGAATGCCACTTCTTGGAATTCTGGTGACGTCATTTCCAAGAATTGTTGACATCGATTTCTGAATCCCAGAGTGCCGATTTAGAGTTTTGGTATCAGGAGAACATAAGTTGTGAGGAGGTGGCACAAATGCCACTTCTTGGAATTCAGATGACGTCATTTCTAGGAATTATCGAGAGCGATTTTTGGTATCCAGACTGCCGATTTTGAGATTTTGGTATCAGGAGAGCATAAGTTGCGAGGAGGTGGCACGAAAATTTTTCGATTAAAAAATCTGGATTCTGAAATTTGGTATCAGGAGAACATAATATGCGAGGAGGTGGCACGAGTGCCACTTCTTGGAATTTTGATGACGTCATTTCCAGGAATCGTCGCAAATTATTTGTGTATATCGAGCTGCCGATTCCGAGATTTGGTATCAGGAGAACATAAGTTGCGAGAAGGTAGCGCAAAATACTGTTTTTTGACATTTTTACGAGGTCGAATTCTAACACTATTCGCAAGCTACTTTTAAAGTGAAATTTACTGGAATTTTGTGTTTTTTATCAGAGAGGTACGGATGCATACTGAAGTAGCGGAAAGTCACGCGACTCGAGTGATTTTTTTAAGGTTGTAGGATTCGGGAGCAGGTTGTTAAGTGAATAAACAGTATATCCCTTTAATTAGCGTTTATTGAAACTTTGTATTACATACAGGTGTAGTGAAAATACATGTGTTTGTTAATTACATTTGTTTGTGTTATTAATTTACGCTGTCGTACAAAACTGTCGTTCGCATGTTTAATTACTATGTTCAACGCGTTAATAGCACTCGTAATAGTATAATAAAGCAATTTTAACGAGTAACAAACGAGTGTACGTGTCTTCCTCTTCGTTAATTCATGGAGATGACGCAGAGATTGTGCTGGAGAATTTGTCGGAACGCCGGGTGAAATACCGCTCGAATTCTGTAACGTAACAAAGTAAAGATAGTTATTAATTAAGCGGATTAATCATATTGTTCGATAAACGAGCACGGTGACGGTAAAGGCTGGAAATATTTACCGTAAGCACGGCGCGTTGAAAAAAGGAATAGCGGCTAAGCGGCAGCATGTAGTCCTCGGAGATCCTCTCTTTTCGAGCGCCCAGGAGAGACTAATGAAACGTCGTTCTCTTTCTACGCCAGCTCGATCCATTTCCCCCTTCCTGTCGTCTCGGTCTCGTGTTTTTCCGAATTTCAAATTCCGCATCCGTTATAGAATGGAGACCATCGTTGAAAGATTTATCGAATCGATTAGTCGCCTCGTTGATCCGGTATGTGCTGAAATATTTTAATAAACGGATATGTTTAATATGATTAATAACGGCGGTATCGGATTTGGATCTCATCTTGAATCTATTCATTTATTTTTAACGCGTATCAAATTTGTTCTCTGTTGGAAATTGCAGAAAGAGTTCTTTAAATATTTCATTTTCCGTCTGCGAATGCGCTACTAATATTGGCACGAATCCAAAGGAAATCATTTGCTTGCCCGATGAAACAAAATTCCGGGAAACGTTCCTACGAAAGGGGCACAAAAAATACCGATAGTTAAAAATGGTAGCGAATAACGCAACGATTTCAGCGACGATGAATTTTTATTTCGACGGTGCTTAGAGGCAGGAGGAACGAGAGGGGAGGTAAAAGCCAGGGTCGAGTGGCGAGGGACGTACGCGACCGCGATCCAGCCAGTGAAGTAGCGATGCATGTCCAAACGTAGTATATTCTCATAGACGTATTCCCGGGCGGTGGTTGGATCACGACCGTTCAGGGAATATTTATTTACATTCCGACAATTAGTCGAGCATTAGCCGAGCCTCCAGAGATACGAGTAACCCTGGCAGCGTATGGTTTACCGATCCTTCGAGCCGGCGGCCCTCGCAACAACTTTCAAGCTCGATTTCCATCTTCTCCGGTCTCGCTGCGCCTCCGAAGAGGCCTTATAAATCGTGGATCGCGAGAGTCTCCCGCGAGGGCTACGCCCGCGGTCGAATGCGAGACCGCGCGACGGATTTTCCGCTCGTTTAGCGAAGGACTCGCGAGGGCCGCGCTCGAAGGAGGACACGCGACAAATGGAAAACGTCGCGAAACTTCCGTGCAGCGAGGCGTCGCGTAAAAGGGCAGCGGAGGCGGCGGCGCCGGAACGAGAAGACGGAACGGTTCAACAACCAACGCGAACCGGTCGATACAGCGGGAAGAAGAGAAAGAGAAACGACGGAGAACACTTAATTAGCGGTAAAATCTGGAGAGTACTCGGGAATACTAGCGTGGCATAAAGCGCGACGAAAAAAATGCATGGAAATAGAAGAAACTGGAACGGGACGAACGGCTTTGTTTCAGAGTGCGCCGAGTTAAACGCGCACGAGAGAAGGACAATCGCGATCCTTCGACTTTGAACGCTCGAAATGGGAAGCGACTTTTACGTTTCGACGACTGATTCGAGGGAGAGAGAGAGTTGGCCGTGTTCCGGGCTAATTTCAAAGCGTCCGAGTTGCACCTCGTCAGCTTGGGCTTTTATCTTTCCGACTGTCGAGAAGAATGGCATTTCCGAGACTCGGCCGGAAGATTATTCGACGACGATTCGAAAGGAAGCGGTCGGTGCGCGAAAGTTAATTGAATCGCGGCGAAAACGTGACCGAGACGTCGTTATCGTTACAAACGACCGAGAGCGCATAAATCGTTCCGAGTCGCGGCAATTTCTCGGTAAAAGGGGACGATTCGAGGGCGGCGACGAAAAATCCGAAATTTCGCGGTTGAAATAATCGTGGGCAAGGACTCGTTCGACCGGCGGGAACAAGAAAGAGGAAAAAATCGATGAGTTTAATCTGATTAAGAGTTCGTTCGCTCGACAGCCGCGCACGAAGGCGCGAAACTTGCCGCGGACCGAACCCTCGCGTGCGAACCGACACCCGAATCGCGAACAGCTCGAGGAAACTCGTTGCTCGCGACCACGACGAATAACCGGAAGCGCGCCAACGACGCGTTTCGTGTCGTTGCCTAAGATTTATGTGCCTTCGCGAGGGCGAGGCGAGCGCGCCACCGTCGTCCGCCGAATATTCTTCGATCGAGATCGAACGTAATATCTATCGCTTTCCTCGTCGATTCCTTCGCGGAAGATCGGCGAATGGACCTCGGAATAACGAGTTTCCGCTGGCTAACGGCTTCGACGGGCCTCGCAGGCTACGAGAAACCGCGACTCGAGCGGGAACGAGACGGATAGGAGAAAAGACGCGTGACCGGATAGAGAGAAAAGCGAAGACGGTCCGAGAAACGGAAAGAGAGCGAACGAGGTAGGGAGAAATGGGTGCATCACGTACAAGATAGGAGACATATTTCGCGTCGTCGTAAACCCCGGCAACGTCGACGTCCACCGACCGAGCCATCCATCACGTGCCGTGTCTAACGAGACGTACGGTAAAGGGACGTCGCTTCGAGGGCTCGAAATCCTCTGCGGTAAGAACGAGCGAAGCGAGGAATAGGATGCGAAGAAAAGATTATATTCGCTTCTCGAACTTTAACCGTGACGCGACGAGAAAGGAAAGAAGACGAACGGGAAAACGATGGCGCCTTCGATCGCGATACGCTCGGAAACCGATCGTTCCAATTGTACGCCCTACCTCCAATTACCTGCAATTTAATCCGGTCGGATAATTCGGAAACGCGTTTATCCCGGGAACAAATATCCGCGTCACTGGCACCAAATCCACGCATGAAATCGGCTTCGCCGCTATGTATAGGGCTCTCTCGTCCGCGACCGCCTAATCCTTCATAAATATTTCCCCCGCGGGGAAATTTCGCGATCTTCCTACTAGACCGCGTTCGCTCGAAATTTCCCGTTACGACGTAAAAATACCCCCCCCCGTGCAACCGTAAGTTCGATCGACAACGATTGATAAAACGCGCGAACGAGCGAGCGACCGACCGACCAAACGGACGGACGGACAGGGTTGTAAATGGGGTCGGCCAACCTGAACGCGTATAAAATATGCCCAGCCGCGCTATCTCGCGGCCGATTGCCTGGAAAACTCACGCGAAAATATCGATCCCCACCCGGTCCGCTCGTAATCAGATTAAGCAAGACCAACGGCTCAACCTGGCCATACCTATAACCCCGTACGGCTCCCTCGACACCTGTGCGAGTGCACTTGTTCCCTCTCTTGCTTCGGTCGAGCCGACGAACGAGAAGGATGGCGCGCACGAGAACCCCTTCTCGTCGTGCACCCTTCTCTCTATCTGTATCGCTCTATCTACGCGCGAGACGGGCCAGCCCGTATACTCGGCCCGTTATGGGAACGACTACGATTCGAGTATGTTTGCACGCTAACCTGTGCGCTCGACTCGTCGTCGTCTACGCTTTGTCGAAGCGAAGAGGTCGGCCGTGTTCGATCGACCGTGTTTTCGATCTAACCGGCCGCCTACGAAACGTCGTCGAAGATCGAACTCCAGCGAACACACGACCGAACCAAATGGAAAATCGACCGGTTCGAGCCCTTTGTATCGAGCAAACGAGCACACGCTCGTCCCGACGAAAGGTTAAAGGCTGCTCTGCCTCGACGGGGAAACCCGACTTAATTTCCATTCGATTTCGCTCGACCGTTCTTTACGATTTGTTTTTAAGGTATTTCGAACGTTTTTCGCTTTCGTTTACCGACCCGCTATCGCGATACAAATGTTTCTCCACGGGAGAGAGTAGTTTTTTAGCGCGTTGGTCGATCGGCAATTTCGAACGGTGGTTTATCGGTTCGCTGTGCGATCGATTCGTCCACGATCCACGTAGCGTGCACGTGTGTCGCGCCGCGTCGCCGTACATTTCGGTACTAATCAGAATAATCGGTTAGCTCCGTTATCGAATCTGGCTCCATTGGCTCATGAAGATTTCAGTGTCCGCTCGGTTTGCCACACCGCGTCCGCGCGGTTCACGGAAAACGAACGCGCATTTCCGCGCTCGTTTTATAATAAAGCGCGGCACGCGTCGTTGAATTCCTAATGCGAATCCGTACAGTTTGTCCCGGCGAAAGGGATCGTAGGGGAATTCGCGGAGATCGACGATTCTGGTATTAATGCACGGTAATAGAGCCGGCGCTGATCGAGCGACGAAAATCTTTTGATCCGACGCGACGCGACGGCTCCCGATCGATACGGATGGTTAGCGAACGGTTAAATTCGCGGCCAACGACGAACGAGGATCCCTCGACCGAGCAAACGTAGGATAAAGTTGGCTCGAGGATAAGCGAGGATAGTTTTGACAGGCACGTTGTTTGCCGGCGACATAAAGTCGCGAATATTCGCGCTTCGGGTTGTCATCCCGCTAACGAACGGATTGAAAGCTGGCACTCGATACAGATAATTGGTTCGCGCATTGAATTTCGTCCGTCGAGTAGATTAATGTGTCCAAACCAAATTGATCCTGATTAATGGTGCGGAATTTGAAACATCGCGTTCTTTCGGCCGGATTTTCTATTTGGTCGGGGATCGAGCAAGTAACTCGAATCGATGGAGTCTATTTTCGCGGCAACCGATCGACGGCTTAAAAACCGACGGGTGTTCGAGATCGCGGCGATCGGTATCGACGCTCTACCGGTAGCGGCAGCAGGCTCGCTCGTTTTACGCGCGGCACCAACGCCGCGCTGGTCGATACCAGATGCCACGAAACGTTTGGCTCGTTATTATCCGCTTCGCCAGCTGAGATTAGCGAATGCGCTTGGCTTTTAATGACCCGGATCGACTGCGCTGCCATCGGCCCGATGTAACGGAGTAATTACGACTTATTTCCTGTTGCTAGCCCGCTCGCTCGTCGAACGCGATCGAACCCGAGATCGAGGAAAAATAGGGTGATTAGAAGGTAGACCGCCCGATGCTCTTCACGCTCCGAATTCGCAAGTCTCGAGGAAAACAATTTCGAACGAACGCGAAGGATGCCCGGCGAATCGAGGAATTCAATTTGGATTATCGAAAATTCATGAGAACGCTTCGTATTCCATGGTCCGGCGCAAGACGCGTAGCAGCTGCAACTGCCAGCTACAAGTATACCGTGGATAATATAAAACGTTCTTTCTATCGTGCGACTTTTCGCGTCTTCTCTCTTTCTCTACCTTTTTGTCGGCGCCTGCACTCTGCCGACTTACGAACGGGATCGCGAACGTTATTTTTCCCTCGTACGACGAAACCCAGATCACCGAGACAATGGCGTCGAATAACCAAAAAACGAATTCCGTCGAAAATTTACCATCGTCCGAAGTTGTTCTCTTTTCTTAGCAGCGATCGCGGACTGTTTACCGTGTACGGATCGACCGATACGCGAGTGCATATGTGGACTACAGCAAAGTTACATCGGACGAACGACCGAGTTGGCGAACGGACAACGAACGAGCAGATGCACGCACGCGTACGTATCGTGGGGATTTTCAGCCGCGAAATTTATAGCGCCTAGCTACTCCAGAGGATACGAGCAGCCTGCACGATGGGTCGAAGGATATAGATTACGTACGGTTCAACTATGGAACAGTATTTTCCTCTGGCTCATGCTCGAACGAACGCAGTGTACGTTGCGTCGCAACGACCAGAGACTGCTGGCAAGGAAACAGCAAAAAAAAGTCAAAGGAGAGACTTTGTATTCCCTGTTGCGACACTTATCTCCTTACGTACTCGCGCTTTCCGCTACTTGACCCGCTCCTTCCTTCGTTTTTTTTTTTTTTTCTTTTCTCGATTCCCTCCATCCTTCGTCTATAGAAACTATAACGACGCAGGATCGCTTCCGTGACGTCGGTATTCGGTATACCGTCGATTCAACTTTGAATCACTTTCGTAACGACGTTCCGTGCCTTCGGCGTGGAACGAGACTCGGAGCAGAGCCATCGAAACCAACCGCGACTTTAATTAGCGATCAAGAAGCAAAATTCCTTCCTGTCGTTTCCCGGCGAACGATTATTCGTTTATAAAATTGCTTCTTCCGGGTAATATTTTTCATCGCGGATCCTTTTCTGGGAACTCCTATCTACCTACTCGTAACTTTCTTTTCTATTCGTCTCGAATATTCGACGCTGAGCCGTTGTATCTTTCCTGTCGGTCCGGCACACTTGGTCGTCGTCGACTACGACGACGACGATGACAAAGCTGAAGACGCGAGCGAGAAAGAAGAAGCAAAACTCGCAGAGAAAGTTTTTCCGCACCCATGACATTCGCTACGCAAAAGCCGGAGAAAAATATTTTTCCGTGCGCCTCGTTGACACTTGCTACGACGAACTGGCTCGACCAAGCGACGACGACGACGACGACGAAGAAGAAGAAAAAGAAAAAGGGGAGGCGAAGGAGGAGGAGGAGTCGGAGAAGAAGAATCGGAGGAGGAGAAGAAAGAGGAAAAAGAAGAAAGAAGAAAAACGAGGTGTTTCGACTTTTACTCGGTCTCGTGAAACTCGCTACGTTTCTCCGTAGCTATCTCGCGATACGCGCTGCATCCGAGGCCGCGATCGTTGCATACAAAGTACTATCGGGAACGAATTTCCGCTTAAAAAGTTTGCGATAACCGGGTCCGTCCTCGTCTTTTTTTCCTCGTTCTTTCTATTCTTCGATTCGATCGATTTCCGTGTCTCTGGTACGGAAGAACGCGCGGCAGAAAATAGATAAATTACTCGGTAGCTGGAAGGAAGAAGCGATCGTTTCGTCGAGCGTGAGATTAAACGAATCCCGGTCCCGTTCCGACGCTTCGTCGAGCGTCGAGTCCGACCAGATTATCAGAATCGATTCGCCATTAGCGGAACGTTTCGCGTTTTAATTTCTCTGTATCCCGCAATACCGGCCTCCTCGATTATATCGGTAAACATTTCGCGAGTGTTTACAAGCACCGCACTGATTTCCTCTCGAAACGGTGTTCGCGAAAGCCGTGCGCGACCACTGTCCGAATAGTTGCATATTTCGAGCTCATAATCTAGCGGGAAGACCGCAGCGGTAATAAAACGCGACCCGTTTGGCTGCTGTGGAAATTTACCGGTGGCCAACTCGAGCGCCAAGTGTACGCGGAAATTTCCCTTCTACCCAGAAAGGGTACTTAGACGCGACGCCGTTTAACTTCGCCACAGGATTCGAAACTTTCGCGCCCCCTTTCGCGTCTGTTCCTCCTTCCATCGTCGCGTGCAGCGACCGAATTTTCCGCGATCGATTCGACGATCGTTCGATCCCTCTTCCCTCGGTCTCTCTCTGTCGAAAAACAGCCCCACGCAGAAACGCCACGTTTTTCATTTTCGATCGAATCGCGACCAGGCTGCGGTTAACGGACGACCCGACGGTTAAAACGATTCTATCAAAATTTCGTTTCGTTAAAATAAATCAAAGTTTTTCGCGATCGGGACAGTTGCGCGCGTGTCACGTATGACGATCTATATAAGCGGTGAAATATACGGCGCACGCTCGATCGATTCAAAATATTCGAATGATTTTATTTCCCGAATGAATGATTAACGGCAGTGACGGACGAGCGCCGGTAGTGGCAGTAATAATAACGGCGGTAGTAGCAGCTAGTATTTTCGATACGAACCAACGAAAGAGAAGCTTTTATTTGGTCGATCGAGCAGTCGATAAAGCGAGCGAGCGTACTCGCGAGCGTGCCGTGGCCGTTACCGCGAAAGAATCGACGCTCTCTATTCGTCTCCGACTCGGAACAAATGGCGAACTTTCGCCGTGACCTATCCTTCTCGAAGCTTTTATTACCGTACGACTTTGTCGCGGGACCGGGCACGTAAGCGTCGCCACGACACGAATCTTTTTCCCTGCCTGTCGTTTCTTCTCGCGACAACTCGTCGAACTTACCGCACCGTTGTTCCCACAAGACGAGACCATTTCGCAAAAAGAATGGAGAGACTTTCCGTCTGTCATCTATTTCGCAAACGAGCCAGTTCGCAAGGGAATTTCTTGCTCCGAAAGTAGCGCCGTTCCCCGTGAAAGTCCAAGGAAACTACGTCCTCGTACACTCGTCTCTGACACGATTTTCGTTTCGTTTCGTTTCGTCTCGATTCGTCCCGCTTCCTCTCTTCGGCTAAAAGAAACGAGACCGTGGCAACCTCGTCAAATACGCAAACGCGTACGTAGCAATCTTGGTAAATGCGTTTCCCGTTTGGCCGTAATTCAAAACTCTCGTCCGGTGAAAGGGTCTCGAAAGGTAAACCGAGATCGCGACTGCTCCGGGCAAACTGCGAAGGATCGCGAACGGTACCGACGAGGACGCTCGCTCGAAAAAAGGATAAATCGTCTTTTCCAACGACGCGACGTTTCGAACCTTCTTTTTCCTTTGCCGATTCCTCCAATATTTCGGACAAAAAGATCGCCTAATCTTACGTACCATATGCCTCGACGATCAACGAATTTCCTTTTTACGAGCGTGTGTGGTCATCGCGAAAACCTATTCGTATTTTCGCCCACAGCGAAAGGCGCAAAATGGTTGGCGGTAAACGTTATTGCCGAACAGAGATACGAACGAATAAAAAAGATGAGCAAGTTGAGCTCGCGGTCGTTTTCAACCGCGAAAGAAAGAAATGCATCCGATTTACGGAACCGAGGCAAATTACGGCAAATTACTCGAGCGCGAACCAAGGGGCCATAATTTCGTTCTGCCCAGTTTTTCTTCGTCTTATGTTCGTTCCCGTTTCTTCCGTCGACTCCTCCTTTCCTTCCCTCCTTCTTTTTCTCTTGCTCTCTGTCCCGTCGCATTCAACCACCCTGAACGTACAAACGGTCCGCGTGCGAAAACTAAATACGTACGTTCTTTAAGACGACGACTGTCCTGCTTACGGTCGGTGGTCGATGGCGAGCGTAGTTTGCCGAGCCCTCGAGAAATACCGGGTCGCAATTTCGCGTAACGAAAAACAAATAGCGGCTATCCATCGAGCCCGCCGGCACTGGAAGACGCATGGAAGAAGAAAACGAGAGGTAAAAAGGTAAGAAGAACGAACGTACGAACGAACGAACGAACGGAAAGATAAAAGATATCGGGCGAAGAGGTAGGGTGGGAAGTAATAGTCGAGCGTAGTTATCGGAAAAGAATTTTTCCGTGTACGAGAATGACGAGTCGCGATTATCTTTCCTTTTTGCCATTATCCTCGATTACCTTTCGCGAAATCGTCAAAGCGCGTGGACCGACGTCGTTCTAAAACTCCTGCGATTCGAAAACAAAAGCGATCTCGAAAAATTCGGAGAACACCACGATATCCAACGTACCGTTACGATCCGAAAACAATCGCGTCCCTTTCTTTGACACGGTCGATCTACCAACAAACGAAGATTCGACAACCGACAAAGTTTCGCGTCTTCGTTGCGATAGCTTTCCTCTACTAGGGAAGAAAACTTTTTGAAAGAGAGCGTAGGATTGTTGGGTTCGGTTTCGTTTGGTTTACGGAACGTTCGCGTAAATATTTGAAAATCGTCTTTCTTTGCGAAGCAACTGCTAGGTAGTTGGCTCACGCTCGACCGGGAAACAATCGGTTTTTCTCTCGAATTTTAAAATCGTAATGTTTTCGCGTACCACTTTTTTCTCTCGTGCTTCTCCGTAGACGCCACCGATTCGACCGACAACCACACCGTTAGATCCCGTTCAAATATTAACCGTCGAAGCGGTACGAGCCGACCTCCGATCCCGTCAAAATTTAAAACGACGCTTTTCTATTCTCTCGGTTCGCGCGCCAAAGGTAATGCGTTTGCTTCCAAATTAAACAACCGTTCGAACCTTTCGAGCGTTCACCGATTTCTTCTCGACGAACTTGCCCGAACTTGCGCGTTTCAACAGCCCTTAACGACTAGGGAAATTGCACTCGAAAACGCGGCGTTCCTTTCTTCGAGTCGCGTCGTCGCGTCGTTCGTTTCGGCGAACGATCACGGATTATTACGCAAAGAACGAGGCGACAAAACGTTTAAGAGATCCGTAAGTGGAATAGACGTACGATCGGTCATAGGGTTCGCGTAGTTCTTATCGCGAAAGAATTCCAAGCGACGAAATCGTTGAAAATCTTTCTAGGAGAAACCGTCGAGTGCCCTGGCAGATTGCCATTGTCGCCGGTACAATTCAATCGCAAAGTTAGCTAGCTCCCTGTAGAAATCACATAATGTGCGGTTACCCAACCACTGCTTCGTTCGTCCCTCTGCGCCCTCGTACGCCCATGGTTTTCACCTTGTCCCTACTCTTCCTTTCCCCGTCTCGCTGCTTCCTCTCTTTCCCTCATAAGCACGCGGCCGCGCGAAATTCTCTCCCTTTCCTCCTTTCACCCGCAGCACGTCACTCCGTCCGTCTCCGTTTCTCGCGATATCTCGCACCCTCTCTTCTGCTCCAACAGCCGTCCCGCGAGAGCCAACAAATCAAAAACACCCCCAAAGAGCCACCCCTGAAACTTCTCGAGGCGCGACACCGACTCACGAATCAGCGACGCCGACGACGACGACGACGACGACGGCAAACTCCGTGAAAGGAGCTAAATTAAAATGCATCGTGAGACGAGTGCCGAGAAATTACGTCAGTGTCTGTTGAAAATACCGCGAATCAAGGCCACGAAAGATCTCTGAACGGCGACATTGGGACGTGCTCTCGCGCCACTCGAATCCTCTTCGTGATAAATTGAAACGAACGACGAGGGAAACAAAAGGATCGATGAATGCGCTTCGATAGCGACGCGCGTTAACGCGACGATCGACGTTAAACGCGCTTCGACTTTCCACGCGCTCGTCTCGGTTCTTTTTCGTGTACGCGCGAATGTACACATAGGTAATCGCGTGTCGCGAATGCCGGCGAAAAAAGGAGAGAAAGAGAAAAAAAGAGACGTAGCATCGTCCAATTAGAAGCGGCAAACGTTGGCTGGATGAGGGGCGAGTTAGCGAGGGGTACGGGAGGAGCTTTGAGCCGCGCAGTTTGTAGGTCGTAGCGGTGAGTAGAGGTACGTACCGTTTGACTGAAGCAGGTGTTTAATTTAGCGGTACTTGGTAACACGCGTTGTACGCTGTAAGCCTAAGGCAGATAGAAAAGGAGGATCAGAGGCGGATAGTGCTCGCGAAAGGTGAAGGCCGGACGAAGAGAGATACGTCGAAAACTGTACACAAGAAGGAGCGGAAGGAGAGAGAGCGAGCGTACGTGTACGTACGCCGTGTGTGTTCGCGCGTGGAAAAGAGAGAATCAAGGAGAGAGAAAGAGGGGGAGAAAAGGAGGAAGAGAAAGAGCAAAGAGAAAGGAGGGGAAAGTGAGAGAGTACTCTTGGCTTTAGCGTGCAGGGCCTGCCTACTCATGGTAATTAAATGCCAGGCAATTTACAGGGCATGCATTTGCCGAAGGCTAGGCTACGGTGCCGTGCGAGCGAATTGCTCCTTATACCCAGCGAACTAACTCGTCCGCTCGCTAGACGGCTCGTTCGCTCGCGCACGGCCCGTGACCTGACGGAAATGCCAGCAGAAGGACCGAACCTTCGTCGCTTCGATCGTTTCGATCGCTTTACGACTCGTGTGCGCTTCGATTCTATTCGTTCGTTCTACAACGAGTCCGCGAGCATTTCCTCGTTGCGATGTATCTCGAATCCCACGTCGCGCGATCGACGCACGAGGGAAGAAACGAAAAGGGGAAGCGTTAAACCGTTTTAATCGGGAAGAGGCGGCTTTCGGCGAACGTTCTATAACTTCTCTCGCTCCGACGAGCTTTTATCGCGAACGGAACGAGCTACTATGAGAAGTTTTTGCCACTCTCCTTGTCACTTGTTGATGTCGCCGAGTCGAGAGGTTCCGGTAGAGAGCGAAACATCCAGCCGGTGACTACCACCCCCCCACGGTCAAGAATCGAGAAGCGTGCTCGAAGAACGGTTCGTCGTTCCTGCGGGATAAGGAGAAAATTCTACTTCGACGGGCGACTTCTTGTTCGACGGAAAAGCCAACTTTCGATCTGTGCGAAGCGTTCTCGACAAAGTTTACCCTTTCAGAGTTTTCATAGCGAGTCTCTCTCTATCGGATAACTTCTCGAATCGTCTCTCGTTCGAGTCCGCCTTAACCCCGAAACGCTACTCGCCAGAATTTGCGTTATACATAAATATCCGTTCCAGTCGCTGGTCGCCGCGAATAATCGAAATCCTCGAGAAGTTTCTCCGAACGTTTCGCGAGATAGATAAGATCGTTGAAATAACCATCGAACAGAAAGTTTTTCGGGACAACGAGCGTCGACTGCCGTCGTTCCGTTAGGGTGAACAAAAAATCATATCGAAAAAGTAACGGCGAGTGAAAAAAACGGGCGGCGAAGGAAAGCGTCTACTTGCGTGGTCACGTCGTTGTCATCGTTCAACGTCATTACCGTGGTTCGACGAAGCGGATATTCCGTATCACCAAAGTAACGCGTAACAACGTCGCTGTTTACCGTCTTTCGGTTGTACATGCCGTTATCCGTTATCCGAGTATCTCGTTTCGCGGAGATCCCCCGGGTTATCGATCGTGTTCGGTTGGTCGTACTCGCGAGCTTGAATTTTAATCGGCTACGCGTTATAGTTTACCACCGTAGGAAACCATCGAATCAGAACATTCCCAGACTTTTTTTAATCCGTTCGAAATAAAGCTGAAAGCAACGGCGACGAAACGTCGACGAAAATCACCGGCGTGTTTCGACCGTCGAATAATTTATGCCGTTACATTTCGTCCGATATGACAGCGATGTCCGACAGTCGACGAACGAAATGGACAGTATACCGCGCGACGTATCGAGTTTTGTCCGTTCTTCCGAATAGCAGGGCTTTCGGCGGCCGATCACGACGGTGAGAAGAAAAGCGACTTTTAAATAATGGCTGGTCGTTTCCGTCTCGTCGCAGCCTGGTCCCCGGCGATTCGCCTTTCGAGAAAAATAACAGGCTTCGCTGATTACGCGGTACACCGCGTTAAACATTGAACGAGTATCGCGAACGGCGGGTGGTTCCCCGTTCTGTTTCGTTTCGTTGAAACCACGCGATACCGTGGAGCGTTCGACGAACAACACCTTCTAACTTCCGGTGCGACCGATTCAACGCGTACGGCGCATTCTCGTCTTGTCGGTCTCACCCTTCCGAATGCACCGTTCCAAACTGCCACAGGAAACGTTCGATCGGTAAACTCCGATCCTGCCTGCTACTCTCCGAATAAAAAGAGAAAACAAATTCCTGTTACCGGTCAAAAGTTTGCGACAATACCGTTTTTTCGTACACGCGTTCCCCCGCCGCCAGTATCGACTACCTGTAGAGGCTCGTTCGACATCGAAACGTCGACGCTTCGATTACGCGGTTACGCGTATCCAGAAGGACCGACAAGTTTCCGAGAGTCGGTCGCAACTTCGAAATAGCGGATATACCGAGAGCAGAGGGTTGAAAGAAAGAAACAAAACGCTCAAGAGGAGATACCGGCGCAACGTAACAAATTTCAGATCACGTTCGACCAACGATTCAATTCGCGCGCGACACGCTCCGACTACTCGAGCTTCCGACTTTTCACAGTCGAAGCGTTTAAAGAAAGCTGCGCGGATCATCGGAAACGACGTACTCACGATACTACTTTCGTCCTCGTTATCCCCGACATCTGTCCGTTTATCGTATCGTTTCCGCGCGGCCTATCGCGCGAGTAATCGACCGACGATTCGTGTTTATTCCACGCGTTATTTCGCGCAACGAGCACCTAGTACCAGATGGTAGAAAACGTTAACGTGCAAGTTTGAGCTTTCGCTGCGGTGCCTTATCGATTCTCGAGCCGCTGCGACCGAGTTGCACGTTGCGCGAATTCGTACGTGGCACGATACGCATTCGCTTTCGCTGTATCGAGTATCGGAGGACCGCACGGTTCGTTGCGAGGAAAATTTTCGGTGGTCGGAAAAGCGTGAGAGAGTCGAGAAATCGGAATGGGCCGAAGGGCGACGTAGAACGGGTCAAGTGGGATGTTCGGGGTCGTTGTTCGGTAAGCGGGACTCGACGAGCGAGAGCGAAGAAACGAAGGTTGTTACCGTAGCGGAAGAAACCTCGATCCATCATGGGGTAGAAAGGACGGAAATCGATCGATCTCGAGCCGCTGGTAAGAACGCGACACGAAAGCCACGGTGGATCCGATTGTCGAGAGGCGAGAAACGGAGCTGTCGGTCTGGTGGTGGTGGCGGCGGCGACGGGGACGCGACGCACGCGACAACCCGAGAACGAAGGCGAGATCGAGACTTCTCAAAGTTCCATAAACGACGCGTACGTCGTAATTTTCAGCGGACAAGAACGGACAGAAACGAGCGCGAGTGCGCGCACACGCGATCGATGCGATCTCGTCCTCGCGTGTCTAACCGCAACTTTGCCCCCCGCGCTCGCAAGGACGATCCCGCGTTTCCCCGCGGTCGATTCGACTATGCGCGTTCGCGACCGATTCTACGATACTTGTTCTCTTCCGAAACTTTTTCCGCATTCCGTCGGAAGCATCGGGAATTCCGGCGAATTCCAGAGAAGAAAAGTTCCGGAAAAGTGGTTAACCGCGCGATTTCGTTCCGAAGCTCGCTTGTTATTGCTCCCAACCTATCGCGAACGCGCGGGATCCTTTCGCGAGCGGTTGCTAATTTCCCGCGCGGCGAGTCGGCAATGATTAAGCTTTCGCTCTACGGTAATTACGCGAAGCACGGAAACACGGCGAGATGTATACAACAACGCGCATTCACCCGCGGCCACAACTCCCTCGCTTTTGCTCTCGCGCTCTCCTTCCTGGTTCACCCTCGCACGCGCCCTTTTCCGTTTTCCACGCTCGTCCGACCAAACTTAATAATAATAATAATTGCGTACACAAAAACGCTCACAAACGAAACAACGAGAAACCGAAATGAACGTTGCAACGAGAAACACGGAACAAATAGAAAGAGTAGGAAACGGAATGGGAGACGTTACGAAGAAGAGCAGCGTATAAATACTAAATTCGGCCAGGAACGAGCTCGGGTCCCGGCGTCAAACGAGCGTGCGGGATACCGCAAATTCTACGATTCGTTTTTTAATTTCTTTCAAAGCGGATCGGACCAACGACGAAATCGAAACGGCCGAAGGAACGAATGCGGCGGACGATCCAGAAAACGGGATAACGAGAAACGAACTTTCGCGGCAACGTACTTGTTCTCGACTTGGCTCGTCGCGTAACATTGCCTCGAATACTGCAAGGAAAACATTGTGGCCATTTTCCTTCCGTGCCCTCGCGTAGATTGCGGTCTTATGAAATTACGCGAAACTGCTTCTCGAGATGCGACGCGCTAGCAAACTCCGCGGAAACGGCGAAACGTTTTGTTCGTCGTTGGAAAAGAGGATCGGCCTCCGACGACCCTTTGAACGCGTTACCTTCGATCGATCCGTCTCGAATCTCTCGATCACAGCGGTCGGTGATGCACGCTTGATTTCGAGGCCTTTAAAGTCCGATCGTGTACCGCTATCCATTAACCGAAACGCGCGAATCGCAGGGAACGCGAAAACCGGACGTTACGGTGAATCGTGGCACGTACGCTCTCACCCCCGGTTATCTTCCGCCCTCTGACAACCTGATCTATTACCATTTACATAATAGACAAACGCGGAGGAAACGAACGAACGAGAGAACGTAAAAGCGCAAACGTCTAGAAGGCGTCGTTGGCTAACCGAACGGTACGACGCGACACTACGCTACGAAGAAGCACCGAGTTATAAAACGTTGGTCCCGAGCCGCGATCTCCCGGGAGCATCTAAACTGGAATAAAGTCTCGAAACGAGAAGAGATAAACGACGTCGGTTCCATTACCGAGGCAAACTCTTCGCGAGCATCGTTCGCGTCGCGGAACAACGCGCGTTTAACGGTCTCCGATCGAAACGACGATTCAAATTGTACGTAGGTACACGACCGGTCGAGAGAGGCGAGGATAGAGGAACCGAAAGCGCGACTCGCGAAGAGGACACGTCCTCCTCGGGATAACGGCCACTCCGATGATTCGATGGCGCTTTCTCGATCGAATCGTACGCTCGGCAAACCAGGTGGTTTAGACGAGGGTGCGCGGCGCCACGTTGCCCGTTAGGATAGCACCTAATGTAATCACGATAATGGCCACGCCGGGTCAACCAAGAGCTCTACGCCATCGCTCTCGGCATCCCAGACATTCCTGTATCATCGCGTGATCTGGACATGAAAGGGGAAGAGGAATGGGAATGTAGTGGCGGCAGGAAGAAGAGGAGGAGGTACAGGTGGACGAGGAGGAGGAGAATGATAGGAGGAAGGGAGGGAGGAGGCGGTACTCCCGTGGAATCCCGATTACTAACGGGCGCTAACAGGCTTCCGAACAATCGTCGTCCGTCGATGCATCATCGTTCATCGTTCATCGACGGCATCGCAACTCTTCTCTTTTGATCGCTAAAAAATCATTCCCGCGTATCGCTCGCCCGTTATTCCTTCAAACATTCGCTCGCGCGAAACGCGAAACAATGAAACGCCTGGCAATTTTTACCGAGACACGAAAACCTTTCCCCGAGGATTACCGATTATCGAAACGTGCCTTGGATTCATCGATCGAGGACCAATCTCGCCGCACCGAGCCGCGCTGTTTCGAACGATACTCGTTAGTCGACGACCGACGAATTTCACGTGTCACCGTATACTACTACCGTCCGAACACTCGAATCATCGGTATCGATCGTTCGCTTCCTCGAAATTTCGACGAGCGAGCCAATTGCGAACCCTTAACCCGCCGCCGCGATGAAACGAAAATTTCGCCCGACGATTTCGCGTCGGGGCATCGCTCGACCTTTCACCTATATTTCGAACGCGTAATCGAATAAAAACGTTCCGAGAAAATACGCGAAAACTTGCCGTTGATCGGATATCGATCGAATCGTCGTCACCGACAATTTGGCATAACGGTGAAATATTTGCGTGACGCGGCAAAGAAAAATCGAACGAAACGCGCGATCCGAGTTAGTCGCAAAGTACACGAAAGAGGCAACGACGCGATGCCAGGAGCGGTAGCAGGTGTAAGGGAAACGAGAAACGAGAAACGAGAAACGAGCCCGTTAAGCGAATTAACGTTCTCCGTGGTTCTCGAACAACTTCTTCCCGAGTATAACCCGACTTGGTGGATGCGAGAGACCCATACGTTTCACCTACGAAAACTTTTCCTTCTCCCGTCACTCTCTGTCCTTGTCCGACTATCGCGTTGCACAGATTTCGACGATTCGTTCCTTTCTACCAGACGTCGCGAGAAAACGAACGTCGCTAACTCGATCAACGATGCTTCGTACATTTTTACCGTTCGTTAACCGTAGCTTTCATCCCGAACAACCTCTCGTATCGGCCAATTTTCCTCGACGATTAGCCATCCCGCAAGCTACGAACCGAACTTTGAACAGCCTGCAAAACAATTCTGCCGATAGTAAATCGGAGACCATACGCTCGCCTAATCAACGTGCGACGAAGGATAGACAGCGGAAATCGGAGTAAAACAAACGGAAAGAAAAGATATACTTATAGACGAGGAAAGCGAAGAATAATTCCGTTGGAGGCGATCGAAAAATCGGGGGACAGGAAAGCAGCGTATATAAATCGGTGTATATGCATATTTTACCTTTGATGGTTGCGTTCATTTGCATGCCCACCAAACTATCGGCCCCTTCTAAATCGATATATTCAAACGCATTCAACACGCGTGGAACAAGCCGAGGAAAATAACGTGATCGCTTCACAGAGTCGCTCGTCGACGCGACGAAACAAACGGGCCTCTGCTCTCTCGTTACGCCATACGAATCGGTCGCGATTACGAATACCGAAGCGAAGGTTATCCGCTGGTGTTTCGCAGCCTTAATTGCGTGCACCGTCAGCGGATAATTGATGAAGTAACGCGATTATTCGTATGGTCGGATAATTCTGTGGATTGTTAGAAGACCGGCCATCCTGGAACGCTGATAATCGATCGTCCATACAATTGCTTCGTTCTATTTCGCGTTGCAATAACGCAACAACGAAGCTATTTGTTAAACTGTCAAAATTACTCTCTCCAATCTCTCGCCCACCGACGCGCTCGTGCTCGTGCGTCGCGTCACACGACGAATTTTCTTTCGTAAAAAGAAAAAGATAATACAAAAGTTGCAGCAAATGCGCCTTTTTCTCTCTTTGGATTCCTTTACCGTTTCCTTTTCCCTTTCCTTTTCCTCTTCCTTTTCCTATTCCTTTATCTTCCTACCCTCTCGAGTTTTCCGCCAGCAGTGAAATCCGCGACAAAGCTAAGGAACGATGGAAGACACAAAGGAATTCCATCCAAGATGAATTAACACATATTTCACGCGGTAAACGGAAAACTTTGTTATCAAGACGTGGCTGTCTGATGAGCCGTCTTTGAGAACGAGTTTTAAACGGAGAAAAATCTTTTACTTCCCACGTACTTGTATACATACCGAAACTGTTTCGTACCGCACGATACTCCGCGAACGCAGCCGGCGGAGTCATCTCTCGACGAGGGAACAAAATTGCTCGTTTCGATTGCTGAATTCGCAGCGACCTTCGATCCGTACAGCGGTAAGTTCGAGTTCTCGTCCTCGCGAGGAAACAGCCTCGAAAAGCCATCTTTCGGAAGCAACGAAACTCACCGCCGCTACCCCGTCATCGAAAGGTAAATGGTCGACTTCCGATCTTCCACCTTCGATCGAATCAATATTTTGTTTTATACGCGAGTCGATTGAAAAGATGCGTACAACGTGTGTACGGAAAACGATAAAAGGTTCCCGAGACGATGAAGCTCGAACCTTTCGGGCAAAGCAGTTCCCGCCATTATCCTCCCGAGATAACAGAAACCACTGACCGCAACTAAACTGTACTACGTATAGGGAGATGGTTGGAAAAAATTTAAAGAAATACTGCTTTAACAAATTAGCACCGTATATTTTCCCTGTCGTTATTTGCTCGTAAAACGATCAAGTTTAAAATTGGTCCCGTTACCTCTATAAATTCTCAGCAGTACGGGCACAAATTATATATGCACAGGACTCGCGACGTCTAAGAATCTTCTTGACCGATCTTGAAGGGTGGTTGCGATAACTTTTGCAATAGCAATTCGGGTATACGCTTCTCGTCCAAATTTCTCGTCCCAGGAAGCTTGGCAGGCACTTGAGACTTTTCCATCAAATTCGATCTTCCAGGCAACAAGAATTGATTATCGATGATCAACTTCGACAAAGGCATGGCTTTCTCGTCCAGATTTTCCGTGTTTGGCAACGGAGACCAAACCAGTTCCGTGGTTTTCGGAGCCGCTAGAGCTCCGATCGATCCGATGAGCAGCACAAGGACAATCATCTGTAACGATTCGAAAAGTCCGATACGTTGCATTGATCGATCACGATTGAACGCGTCCCGTGACGACGATTACGATTCGAACGACCCGGCGACGTATAGAGAACCTGTTGCGACTATAACGACCCGTTCCGACCTCTTACCTCGATCATGTTCGTTCGGATCTTGATGACCAACTGTTTTCTCTGATCGGACTCGCGGATGACGATACTTTTATACAGGTAGATAGGATACGGGACGTACGTGGCGACACTGGTCCCACTACACGTATCGGCGTTTTATTTCGATGAGTCGAACGACCATGCCAGCTACCCGGAGCAATGTCTCTTCGTCGAATTATTTTCTTTTTCGATCGTTCCATTCTCGATCTCGCTACGGATCATCTACCTGTTTCCTCGCAAGACTCTGCGATTCGCGGCGTAGAGTCGTAAAAATGACGGTCCGAAATAAAAGAACGAAGCGTCGAACCGTAATCTCGAATCAGAGATACTTGGCATAAACTGCCAGATGCGATGCATCTTCGCTTATTACTTTTACGATTCTTCTGTTTGTCGATTCGCGAAGATATTACAATTTACTGATTTCGAATGAAATACGCGGTATCCTCGAGTGTCGAAATAATCAAGGCGAACGCGCAATGTTTGAGCGAAAATTGCAATTTCGATTTAAAGAACAAGAATAGTTTTCGGACAAGCAAATGTTATTCCAATGGAAGAAAACAAATGTTCCGAACACGCTAGGTGGTCTAAGCCTGCGTCTATTCAGATAAAATCGAGGAACCAGTGAACTCATGGATTCGTCGAATTTCCGATGTCGACTTTTTTTTTTCTTTCTTTCGTCCAGGTAACTACGCAGCGAACAAGCAACGATCCGGTCTGCTCGTAAGCTATTTTTTCCATCGGGCTATCCTTTTGCCTTTTAAAGGTGCAACGACACCGACCCACGGTTAGTCGATAATAGGATACACGCGACGAAGACGACGTCGATTCGAGCGATAACGTGTACGCGTGGTATGCTGTCATCGGAGAAGCGACGTCACTTTAGCACTTTTCCAGTCGATTACCCGATTACTACGAGCAAAGCCTGTCGCGCGTTAGTCCCCCTCGCCGTAAACTCTGACTTACGGGGAAAAAGTGACGTCACGTCGTCCATGTACCTTGACATTTCTCGCCTCACAGCCAACTTTTCTCTTTGTCGCGTTTCCGAGCGATCAACGACGCGCCTCCACGATTGGCCACGTGTCGTTACAACTAATGGAATAGGCAGGTAACTTTGATCGGCGATATTCGTAATTTCGAGATTCGTTCGAAATAAACTCTACCCTGCCTACACTCGACGCCTACGATCGACCGTTTTCCTCGACACAGTCATGATCGATAGATTCGAATCGTTCTACGGCGGTCGTTAACGAAACGTAAACAATCCGGAACACGACAAACCGTCGCGTTAAACGGTCGCGCGGCATCCAAACGCGCATCGAACGAACGCGATAATAGCTCCGATCGAATTAGTAAGAATCGAATTTGCGTTGAAAGCGTTTCGTTTTCCACGATTCTTAAATTAGTCGTTGCTCACTGACGATTCGAGTGCCGACGCGTGCCTACGCGTGTATTGGTAAAACGTTCGTTTTCATCTCGAAACAGAGAAAACCGAAAATACACGGGGTCTGACGTAGAAACCGGAGTTTCAAAGTAAGCAAGCAACCAAGCAAAATCGATCTTGTATTTGTTTCTTTTGTTTTTACACCCGAAAGCCGCAGTTTGAACTTGGAACACTCCAAGAACAGCTCCGATTTCTCTAAATCACCTAGACTATTCTGCGAGACTTTCTTAGTTATCGAACCACTCATTTTTCCCCTTTCGTTGTTCCTCTTTCGCTTCCGATTAAAATGAGCCGTAAAGAAATCCCAGGAAGAGCCGGGCTCTCGTTTCCCGCTCTCGACGGACTCTTGGACATGGATCAAATTTTAGAAACCGATCCGTGGAATCAAATCAACGACTTTGTACAACAGAATTTCATGCAAAACATTTTGGAAGAATTCAGCGATCGAATAAAGCTCAATCCGAAACTAACGCCCGAGAAAGGTAAGATGGACAACATTTTTCGTTCGTAGTTGCGCGAATTCGGTCCTTTTATCCTTGAATTGATCTAACGACAGGTGACGAGGCTACGGGAAAAAATCGATCTACGTCATCGTCGAAAAAACCTCGTAAAAGTCAAACGAGTCGAACCGACGAAGAAAAGTCGACCGAACAGAAAGGCGATGATTTGTCGGCCGATGGAGGTCAAGGGTCCAAGAAAATAAGGAAAAAGAGAGGAACAAAAGGCGCGAATCGTAAACAGGAACAGATCGTGGATGAAGAAGCAAAAAGTCAGGATAAACCAAAAAGCGAATCGAAGTCGAAGCGAAAATCGAGTAAAACCTCAAACACATCAAAGTATCAGCAGGAGTCAGAAAATGGTTTGGAAACGAACGCCAAGGTAAACTCGACCGCTAAACGGACGAGGAGAGGCGAGAAGAAAACGGAAAATATCGTTGAAGAAACGCAAACCGCAGGTACCGAAACTGGAAATGTAACAATAAATAAAAGCGAAACGATGATAAGTACGTCGCAAAGCATAAATTTACAGTTGCCGATCAATACCAGTACACCGAAGTGCGAACGCACGCAAGTTAACGATTTCGTGGAGAAAGAAACAGAAAATAACGTTTCAGAGTTGAAAAAGAGTCTGCTCTCGAACGAGGCTTCTTCCAAGAAATGCCATGTGAAAGAGATTCGCGCGAAGAAGGACTTGAATGATAACTGGGACGAAATTACGATCAAAGAGAAAACGAACAAAAAACCGGCGATAAAATGTAAACGCGAAACTGAAAAAAACACGCAAGCTAAAAAAATAGAAAGCATTGAAAGCGATAAATCCACGCGATCAAACGCTATAAAAAAACCGTTGAAATGCAACAATCGAGACGGAAAAACCGCTACAAGTAATATGTTACGTCTTCCTACTGAATTTCCGTTAATTTCGTTATGTAATTCTGATAATTGTTGTTTGAACAGGCAAGAAGAAGATCGGAAAATACGAGCAACGACTGCTCGAAAAACGGAAGAAACGAGAGGAGAGAAAAATACGACGGCACGAGAGAAAGGCGGAACGAGCGATGGAAGAATTCGGACGTCACGTAACGAAGATTGCTCAAAAGATGGGATACCTGCCAGGTAGACTTTCTTATTCGTTTTTCCAACTGTCATTTAGATAACGTCAAACTCTAGCAGCAGGCATTATGAGCGGAAATCAATTTTCGGAACGTACAGTTTATACCGCGTATTGATTTTCAGAAAACAGTGCATCCTCGAGCAGCGATTACGATTTTTCCGACGAATCGTCATCCTCGTGTCACTGTCGTTCCTACAGCACGTGTTCCTGCTGCAGCACATGTTCCAGCTGCAGTTGTTCCTCCGAGTATTCGGAGTACACTCCATGCTCTTCTTCGAGCGAATCTTAATTTATCGAACAATTGGTAGAATCGAGGAATTTTTATAAACTTGACTACTAATACAAGAACTTGGGTATTCTTGTACGCGTGGCGCAGTGCGCTGACGTTTAAATGCCACTTGTTAATTAAATGAACACTGTAAACGTATATGCATGTACGAATTGTAAAACACGCAAATGAATTACAATAGCAATACGAAGTAATGAATTATCCCTCAATCCTTTGTACTCCTAAAGTTGGTCTGCCAGATATAAATCTGATATAATATTTTGGATTGAATACAATGGGTACTATTTCCATAAGACGAAAATAAATTAAGGCTGATAATTGAATACTGTTCGGTACAGTTATATGATCAAACATCCGTAATAATTGGTAACGTTGTGTATGAAACCGAACAGGGCTATTTTTGACTATACCGGCTCACGTGTTTAGGAAGCGTTACGAGAACGATCGACGGGACAATTGTTCTCGATTCAATTCGGATCCATACGCGAAGCCAAAATATTCGCGTTGACGTTAGGATCCTAACGAATTGAACCGAACGAAATCGAATTGAAATGAAACGAAACGAAACGAAACAGTTACACGATACATCGTATTACCTACTTCCATCGTAACGGTTTTCTCTATTTATATCTTCGATATTGCCGTCGTTGCACTGGTATGTACGATCCATCCCTATGGACATTGTATACTTGACATACATTTTAAAAATACTTTCTGGTTTAAATTAAATTCCACCTCGGGAGTATGCGCGTTATTTGGCGATCGGTAACACGTATTATTTGGCCATCTCGGGCGTTCGAGCCTCTTATAAATTCGTACTCGAGCAGCGTTTTCTCTCAAGTACCGTTTTACCGATACGACTGACAATTACGAGCCTGCGGTACGCGACACCTTTGCACGTGCTACCGAGAAAACGCGGGAGTACTTGAAATATCTAGCCGAAGAGTTGACAACGTGACCGCCACGGTAGAAATAGCTGCAACTACGACACACGGTAACATGGATTATCGAGGGTATCAAGGAATAGAATAGGATCGAATCTGATGCCTACAATTTGCTATTTTGGATTGTGTACTAAGCGTGATTCAGAATTTGCCAGCGAGATCCGAAATTTTCTTTCTATTTTCGTTTTTCAATTATTTGATTCCTGGCAAGCCCGAAGGTTCCCGTAAAATCTTTTTACTTTGATATCTCACATGTCCGAGTATACAAAACAAAGTGCTACGAAATGTCAAAAAATTTTTAAAATGAGTAATGTGTATTACTAAACATTTTTAGCGGGATGTTTCACGGATACGAAGAATCGTTAACGATCAGTTTTTACAGTGAATAGAATGTACGAGTAATATTCGATCGTATAAAAAAAATAAAAGTAAGAAAAGAAAGAAAGGACGAAGAATTAGTACGTTTGATCCTCGCATCGATGTTCCATACTCTTTTCCGATCTACGTCTGCGCGTCTCGGCCGGGTCTATAAAAGCGACGTAGGGCGTCGCGACGACTCCAGACGCGACATACGCGCATTGCTGAAAATGTGACATCGAACCGATGCTCTCGCTGTAATCATCTGACAGTTTTTTCAATTTTCTGTGAGACAACCGAGAAATCCAAATAATCGCAAAAAGTTTTGTTAAGCAGTTCATGTCAATTATTTTGTTGGTGTGCAAATTCGTGTTTCGTATTATCGCGACCTAACCGGGTCGCAGTGAATATGTAAAAACCACGGATCGGAAGGAACTATCGAACGTGAAAGTTGAAAGTACAGACTTATCAGTGAATCATACGTTCAGTGACACCTTTACACATCGTTCAAAGGATTACTGCCATCGTGGTAAGTTGCTGAATTCGATACCCGTGACACTACGCGTACGAAACTTGTGATTCGTGAATGAAATTAGCTATGTCGAAAGTTACAGTGCATAGTAAACGATAACGCGATTAATTTCGATAATATACGAATAGAATTAACGAATTTATCCCGGAAAAATTCTACTTCCCTTCTTGCTCAGTCAACCACCCACAACCCCACCTACTTTCAACCCGCCCCTTTTACTCTACGGACTTCTTTTCCGCTCCCGTTCTTGCTGAAAATGCACGTTACGCGTAAAGGCACAAGCCAAAATATTACTTCACTAATCTATCGTGCGTGTTAAAATAGCCTCGGTAAACAGAAACGCTAAATATAACTGTGTCCAAGCTTGTCAGAAGTAGCCAGTAAGAACCGGTAGAGAAATAAAAAAAAGAAATTCAGTTCCACGAATTCGAAATTACGATTCGCGCGATATAAAAGTTACGAGACATCCACGCAAAACGAAACCGAGTGAAACGTAAGGATCCTTATAACGACTGACGATAACATCGTATCCTGAAATTAAGAATTTGTACGGACGATCGTTTCGAAGTTATCGCGAATCGGGAGATAATACACGTTTTCAACCTGGCTAAGCTCGAGTGCTTTTACGAACCGATTCTTTTCCTTTCTCTCGTCCTTTTTGTGACGTTAATTCGAATCGAGAGAGTAGAAACGATAACGAAATGGTTTGACGCGCGTTGCCGCAGCGAAATCCTTGCTATTGATCTAGGCAGCTCAAAAGGTCCTGGGTTCACCCGGCCAACCTCCGGTATTCCCCTCTTGTCTCCCCCACTCTGTGTCTCGTCCTTCGCCCACACAACTCATCGACTCGAATTTTTCTCGATTTCGCGAAAATCTTCCATCCACCATAAAGAAAAACAGTGTTATCCTTACCAGCAAAAGTTGATGTCTCCCTACTTTTTGTTCGCAAATCCCTTTATTCCAGGTATTATCCGTTTCTTTTCCAAGCGAGGATATCAAATAAAGATCACGTTACCCAAAATTGTTGAAATAAAAGTATATAAAATTTGTATAATATTCCGATCTCGATACCTTTTCTCGAATCGTCGACAAAGGAAAAGTACGATGCTCTCTTCGATAAAAAAACCAGTCCAGGCAGTAAGCGTGTTTCACGCACGATCGGTTGCGCAAATGATGCGACGTGATAATTTAAAATAGTAGTCGCGTATAGATGACGTAAACGTATGGAAAGATACGCGAAAAAAAGACGAAGGGAAATGAAACCTTTTGCGCGATTAACTCATAAGTTAAAACAAAAGCGTAGATGAGAGACAGATATTAAAATGCATCGTATACGGTCTTGTTACAGATGAAACTGCACGAGAAAAAGGAGTCCGGTATACACAGGGTCCAGGAGATACCGCTGGAAGAATTGGATCTGTCGAAGGAGTACGATGTGGAGAAAACTCTTGGCGAAGGGAGTTTCGCTAAGGTTTTATTGGCGACGCATAGGGCGACACGGACGAGAGTCGTGTTGAAAGCCGTCCACCAAGAATTGACCACGGAGAAAGACTTTTTCCGCGAGTTTCACTACTCGTACCATTTGAGCCCTCACCCGAACATTCTGTGCTCGTACGCGGTCGCGTTCAAAGCGGACAAGTGTTTCGTTTTCGCGCAGGAATACGCCCCGTACGGAGATCTTGCCGCCAACGTGAAAGCCGGAGGTCTGAGCGAGGAAGCGTGCAAGAGGATCGCCGGTCAACTTTGCTCCGCTCTCGATTTCATTCACTCGAAGCAACTGGCACATCGCGACATCAAATTAGAGAACGTGTTGGTGTTCGCTCTAGACATGTCAAAGATCAAGCTGTGCGATTTCGGTTGCACGAGACGCGAGGGGACGCTTGTCAACAAAATTCGATGCACCTGGCTACCGTTTCAGCCGCCCGAGATCTACGACATCGTGAAGAATGAGAGGTACGCGTGCAAGAGGAGCGCCGATTGCTGGCAATTCGGCATCGTGCTGTTCGTCTGTCTAACGGGAAATCCACCCTGGCAGAGCGCCGATCTGATCCAGGACCCCGAGTATTCGGCCTTTCAAAGGTGGCTGAAGAGAAGAACCACCAAGATTCCGCCCACTTTTAGACGCTTCACGCCACGGTTACTGCGTTACTTTAGGCGAACTTTCGAACACAAACCCGAGAAAAGGCCGCACGTAACAGAGATCAACAAGTATCTGAAAGACTCTTGGTGCGTGAACAAAATCAGTCATAGCGCTACGTCGACGTCGGTGGACGCCAGCGAGACGATCGCGAGGAAAGGCGATAGTTTGTTGTACCTCGACACGATCATGGACGATCAACGAAACGTCGACGAGAACAAGAACAAATTAAGGAAGCTTCTGAACAGTTACGGCCTCGAGACCACGATCGATCAAAAAGTGGTTACCAAAAGGATCTGGGAATGGGTGATGCAGTGCGATTCGAATATCGCCGAGCCAGCTTTCGTCGGCAGCCTCGGCACGGAGAGTATGTGAGAGATGGCGAAAGCTTCCAGCGAACCTTGCCTCAGAAGCGATCGCCGGGAACGGAAATACAGTTTCGGTGGTTTCGACGGATCCCACGATGGACACTCACCCACTATGGTGCAACGTGCCAAACCAACCTACGAAAGAACTCGTCTGTTTCGAGACTAAAACACCCTAGTGTCTTTCTTTGCCGAGTTTTGAAAGATTACTGAACATGGACGCGAAAACGTGTGATAACCCTTCATTCGGTATCCTATCCTGTTCCCCCCTCCTTCGCATCGTTACTCGTTCGCCTGTATCCTTACACTCCCACCTACTCCTCCTTCTCTTCCTTTTCCACTACATTCTCCTGCATCAGTTTTCTCTACAAGCGGACCAATTATCGATGAATCTATCGTGATGTACATATGTGCGTATACGTGTACATGCGCGACATACGCGCGCCCACGTGCTCCCCTACACATGTATGTATATAATATTTACGTACGATATCTTTCGTACACTTCCTGTCGCGTGAAACGACTTCGAAACGAGAATTGCCGAAAGGTTGCGCGCCATAGCCAAATTTGCAGGCTATTCTACTTCATTTTTTCCAGTATAAAAAATACGAAACGAATGTGATAAAAACTCGTTAAGACTGCGGCGAATGCAAGCGTAACTGCGATCGGTGTTTTCGGTGTCGACTATAGAGACAATAATGACTGCGGATTTCCTAGTAATTTATTACGTTACGATAATTAACATAGTCTAACGAACGATAATCGGTAGAAGTCACTGTACGAGGCCTTGCGTAAGATCGCTTTACGGGGAAAAAAATTGAAAAGGAAATGAGAAAACGAACTCTAAACGGTTCGTTTAAGCTGTAATTCACGATGGTCAAGAATTTCTGGAAATCTTCGAAGACAGGTCGAGCGACACGTATAGCGTTACTAAATAATAGAGTGCATTCGTACACATAGCGCGCATATATTCTTCTAGCAATTTATCGGTAGAAGGAGTGAATATAGAAAAAAAAACACAAAAGGATCAGTGACAGTTTGGTAGAGCTCTCTTCCTACGAAACGCGCGTAGCACACGATTCTTTCCTCGCATCTGCGACAAGTGTCGAAAGATAAAAGGAAAGAAATGCGTGACAAAATTGACGCGTTAGGCCTCCGTTAACGCGAAGCAATGTTTTCTATATAAAAACATTATCGAAATAAACGCATTAAAAATTAACATGTGTAACGTATACACCTGTGATATGAAATAATTTCTTTTTAGCTGGATCCCTCTTGTCTTTTCCTACCATTTTTAGTTCGTTTTATATTATCCAAAGTTTCAAAGCGAAAAGTACAGAACAAAATATTTGCTACCTCCTGGTTAACAGAATTTGGAAGAAAAAAGGTAACTCGTCTCGAGCTTTGTTCTGCAAACTTCCAGCAAACTAGCACGCGAGACATTTACTTTCTATCCTTGGACTGTTAAACGTAAAAGAGAGCAACTAAGAGGGTCATCAGTGAACACTCGACCTCTGACCTTTCCCTTTTTTCCGAATCCGCGACTCGTATCGCGAACGTGCCACTTGTTCAATTTGATACACCCTTGACCTACGAAACATCGTACCTTTCATTTCTTCTGCTTTTCAATTCGTCGTATTAACTGACTATTTGTTTAAAACTCAAATTAAACTGTGCTAAATTTTCTCGAATCTTTTCCCAAAAAGAGGAAATATAAAAAGAAATAATAAACGACGAGTTGGAAAAACATCTGCATTACGCGTTCGAATTTCTTTGAACCTATTTGCAGCTGGTGGTAAAAATCAAGCTGAGATAGCATAATTTATTACGTGAAACAGAAACGTATGATTCGTGGAAACGCTACTGGACGTATGTCGAACAAGACGAACTACAATTTCCGTGGAAAACAATGAATTTCCTATATAGCAGTACGCTCGCACTATTGACGTGCACAGGATACAGAGAAAAGCGGATTAAGAAACGTCAAACAGTGGCAACGTGTATCCGGCTTTCATCGTGTCTGGATACAATGTATATTTTCGGCTTGCGTGTTTCTATTTTCATACGTCCCACGGTTATTCTTGATCTTCGACTTCGACGAGCTTTTTCTTTCAACATGCGAATATACCTGTTTCGCGTCACGTATACAGAAAGACCGGTTTCTTCGATAGCACGTTCGCGTTCGGCGACACTGTTAAAAATGAAAACAAACACTAATACAAGGGCTAGAACGACAATAGTTACGAGACCGTGAATTTTCGAACAGACAGGAAGGGAAAGAAAGTCCAAGGGAACGACTACTGGGGGGATCTCGTCATCGATCCTCCGGTCCAACAGCCCGACGTCTATTTTCATACAAGCTAAACTATTTATATATACGGACAATGTTCCACTTCTATCACGCGACGAGAGAACCTAGCAGCGTCACAACCAGACGTATCGTACCGTATCACCTTCTATCGGATCAATCGGGGTCCTAAACAGGCAACTAGATTGCTTCGAATCGTTTTCATTCGAACATTCTATCCGGAGTGTATTTCTGTACCCGATTATTATGCCTTCTACCGCTAACGCGCTTTCGAATTTTACGACCCCTCTTTCGACTTCTTTGACGTCAAAGCAACGCTCTTAAGACGATATCGTCTTTCATCGGGTACCACCCGAGAAGGAACCTGACAGGATTCGAGAACCGCTTCGAAACTGATTCGAATAAAACCGGCAATACAACTGTAAACATTAATACGTTACTCAGACATCTGCTTAGAAACTTTAACTTTGATCTAAAATAGCACCTTTACCGACTTGCTTCAAGTTTTCTTTTACTCAGAAAAAAAAGAAACACAATTGACTTTTAAACTCTGGTAAAACTAATTAATCCCGATGTTTACAGACAATCTAGTCATTATTTTACCCTTTTACTTTGTACACATACAGCATGAAATCAAGTGGATAAATCTAAAATTAAAAGAAAAACGCAAATACTTGCCATACTGTAAATTGTCGTCGATCGAACAGCGGGTTAATTATTCCGAAGTTTCTGGCAATTCCGGACATATCGGCGATTGAAATATGTTCCACAACGTGTTGAATTCGGTAATGAACGGTTTGACCAGTGAGCGCTGGTTAGTCACTAAAATATGATCAAAATTTCCAAAAAACCCAGACATTGTCCAATTCGTACTACCGGTGATTACTATGTCACTGTCAACGATCACGAACTTGTGATGCATTAAAACGTCCAAATGTTGCAATCGTAGCGCGATACCTAAAACATGTATACTGTTATTGTTTGTTCGGAACAATCAAATAACACGTACGGTTATTATGAAATAATGCGGTCCGCGAAGCATCATTGCAAGCCATGTTCTGATCCAATATAATTCTCACAAGTACGCCCCGTTTATGAGCATTTACGATCGCCATCGACAATAATTGACAAGTCAACATGTACATACAGACGTCCAAACTTTGTTCGGCCTGATTTATGTAATGTTCCAATTTTCTATAATATCGTTGACCATTAATTAAACTTGAAACGATTAAAATACCGATGTTCGATATTGTAGTTAAACGATCGTGCGGTTACCTCAAATACCGAACTGGACAGTTATTTTTGAGACAAACTTCTTCGCAAGCGACATGCGCTCGACATAGACTGGAATCCCTCGTAAAGAACATAACTTCTGAGATGTTTTGTTTTGGTTCATTGACGTCTACTTTCGAAATTGCGCAGGTGTTAGTGGGTTTTGTCCAGAGGTCGTGAAACCTTTTGTACAATTGCCAAACAAGCTCGGAGGCTAGTACTATTCCTCCCAGTAATAGAAGTTTACTGCTTCTCATGTCTAAAATGGAATGATTACAAATGTAATTACGGAAACCAAAATATACAATATGAAGATACACTGAAATGAAATTTCATTTGAACACCATTTTGTTTTACGCGCGTTCGAATATCTCGCGCTGTCGCAAAGTAGTACTGCGCTCTAGTAACAAATATCGCAAACAAATATCATTTGTAATGGTGTTAGTAATGTGACTAGAAATCAAAAGAAAACTTGAAAAATTCACTCATGTATTAACTGCCAATTAGTGACAAAAGATAAGATGAAATAAAAATGATGCATGGAAGTATTATAACCTACAGATCTACACATACTTTAAACAGGGACAATATTACTAGTCGCATACTAAGTCTATTGTGTAAATGCAGACAGAATATAACGTACCTATACGTATGCTTTCTATTATTCCTACAATGTTATAAATGTCATTCGAGAAAAAAAATAAAAAATTGGTGCAACGCTTTGCCGTCACTGAATATTGTACATAGATTTGAAGTTAGCTTCGAGTATCGATAACAATGGTGAATGCACGCCTGAAGTCAAGAAGGCGTCCAGTTGCATTTGCGTTATTGCCCTAATGAATCAATGATCTCTAACCTCTAACTTATCCCCACTTGAATAAGGTGAAAGACGATGCAAACGAATAATTAAACGTATGTTTTTATTAAAAACGGTATAAAAATCTGTCATGTTTACCATAAAAATTGTATATTCCATAATTTAACTTTGTCCCATTTGCTTAGATATAAACTCTTTATCTCTATTCCAAAGGATATTACATATGGCATTCAATTGATAAGAACAATCAAACATTTCCGATCTCGCAGACAATTTATTTGTGTCGATCCTGATAACTTTAACCTTCCATTTATCTTCAAATTCTTTTATCTGTGCATCTTCTATTGCAGAACTGGACCATGGTTTAAATCTACAAAATACCCAGACACATCAAGAAATGAGCAAATGTAGTTATAGTTGTTTTCAAAAATGCAGATAACAGAAAAAGTATTATAAATTACTTCGTTCCTATTACTATATTTGCTGGTTTCTCTTTTATAGCTGCCATTGTATTCATCAAATATGGAATATCGTTGAAACCTGTTGCATCATCAAAAGAAAATACTGAACATATGGCATCAACTTTGTCTTTACATGCCTAAAAATGTAAAGGATATTCATAGGGTTTTGCTCATATTTTCTTTCAAACAGATTATAATACATTCTATGCTTTCACGCACAGGTAATATATGATTGTATTTTTTGATACTTGTTTCTGAAGTATCCCAAAATTGTAATTTAAACAATACGACTTTATCCCATATTTTAACAGGCCAAAATACATTTGTTTTCTTTATTCCATTAGTTTCAGTGTAATTATTAGAATCCAATGTTCCAGCAAGACAGGCTACAACGGAAGTTTTTCCTACTCCAGATCTACCGACCATAAAAATTTTATATGTAACTTCTTCTATCGACGATGGTAAAGGTGGCCTTTCAAGGATGCCTAAAAGTTTCATATTGTTAAAATGAAAGTCAAAGAAATTATGGTATCATCAAACAAATTCTTTACCATAAAATATTCTCTTTTTTGATGTGTTCACATAAAAGTGATGCATCAATGATTCTCCCTCTACGGAATGTAACCAATTTGCATTGATTACATTCATGTTCGTATTCCGATAAAAAGTAAGAAGACGATAAAAAAATATAATACGCTAAATCATCGATATACACTGATAACTACAAAACAAACACTGACGTTTGCCATGACATTAACATAACATGACAAATCTATTTGGAAGTTGTAATCATTTACCGGTTAAAAAATTGTATATATTAAGACGTTGATAAATAAATAACGGGAAAATCATATGATGGGAGTTTGTTTTTACTGTAAATTAATTGTTGACTAATGAGTAATTCGAGGAACAATCGCACAACTTCCGTTCCATCTATCAACATCGTCAACTGGACAATTCCAGCAAGGCCAACAGACCAACTACAAAATCAACGCGTATTCGTGTTCAGCTGATGGGATCTACCAGATTGGCACCATACATAATTTTTCAACGAATCAGCAACTATCCCGCCTTAAGAGAACCAATAAGAATTGGTTCGGTATACCAATGCAACGACAACAAATAATTCCATTAATAGTGAAGTTAGCGTTAGTTCGAATAAATGCCACATTTGACCAATAAAATCCATTTACAACACGTAACGCGTTGTTTGCAGTTGGATCGCCATATTGTATATTTTAACGCGGGTCACTGGCGCGTGTATGGGCTTTTCGTGAGATTTTCTATTGAATAAAAGTGCGTGGATCGAAAGAAATCGTAAAATATCACGCGCAATGGATCCGGAAAAGTTGAAAGTAGTCGATTTACGGATAGAACTCTCTAAGCGTGGACTGGATACAAAAGGCGTCAAGTCAGTACTTGTTGAGAGACTTCGTAAGGCAATAGACGAAGAAAATGCAAACCGTAGGTTCCAGCCTTCTTATTCAATCATTTTTACGTTGTTTTACGTTTTAGTAATTTTGGTATTCTTCATCTCATAGCTAATATCTCCAGTTACTTCATTGTTGACAAACATTCAAATCAGGTGATATTCGTACAACGCGTTTTACTTTTTCCATTATATTATGTTAGAATCAAACGCGATAACCTATTTCTGTTGTTATTCAAAATAATTGATAGTTGTAAGATATTTATTTGTAATATTTTGGCTACTATAGAGATATGAAATATACGCGCCTTTTTTCTGTTTACATACGAATTATACTCGCGACCCTATTAAATTTCCTTGTTCATTGTGGGTTAACTGCACTTTTATGTTAACTCTAATCATTTCATTTATTGTGTTGAATGTCTTAATTTTACAATTTTAATTTTGCTAATTAAATAAAAATACATTATTTTATAATTTTAGAAGATCAAAGCAATACAAATACAGAAGTAGAAAATGATGTCAGTCAAGAAGAGGAGGAAAGATCTACAAAATCTACCAAAATACCACAGACACCAAAAAAATCTAGTAGATTATCTAAAGGAGCTGCAATGGTAACACCACAACGCGAGGATCCTACCACAAAGAAACGAAGAACTACGAGAGCTCCGTATTCTAGAAAACAAACTTCTCCAAAAAAATCAGATCAAAATGACATGTCAAGAGAATCATCTCCTGCAGTATCAGAGTCTACGTTACAAGAGGAAGGTAGTGCTCACGAGGAAACTATAATGCAAGAAGCTACTGTACTAGTAGAAAAACTGGTACAAGAAGAAAAAGCAATACATGAAGAAAAAACAGTTCCAAAAGAAAAAACAATGCAAGAAGATAAAGTTGAAACAGAAGAAGAAACGATAAAAGAAGAAAAGGTGATAAAAGAAAAAGAAGATATAAAAGAAGAAAAAGCAGTAAAAGAAGAAAGTACGGAAAAAGAAGAAAGAACAGAAAAGGAAGAAGAAGCGGAAAAAGGAGATAAAACACCTGAAGAGGAAATTGCTATTGAAGAAGAAAAATCTGTATTGCCTGAAAAGAATAATCAAAACGAAACTAAAGAACCCTTATCAAATATAGAACATGAAGGTACAAATATTATGGAAGTTCAAAAAGAAGAAATAAAAGATGTTGATATTGAAGATAATAATGAAAATGAAAGTAAAATTAATATATCACAAATATCTGTTGTACAGTCTCCTGTAAAGAGTAGCAATATTGTTGACCCTACAGAAGAATCTAAAGAATCTGAAGAATCAAAAAATGATACAGATGATGTAGATCAAAATCAAAACCAGGCAGAAACTATTAAAATGGAGGAAGAATTGTTAGAAAGTTCTGGTGCAGAAGAAGATAAAAATGTTACTACACATGAGAATGAAAATGATACTTTGAAAGTAATTAAGAATAAATGTGATGAGATGGATAACTCAAAAGTTGAACCTATTGCAAATGAGAAAAAGGATGACACAAACCTCACAGATGTTAAAGTTACAGAATCTATTTGTGATACTCAATCTGACATTCCTAAATTAGAACAACCACAAAATGATGCAACTGAAGAAGTGAAAGATACAGTTATGATTGAAAGTGATAAAATGGAAACTGAAGATCAGTCTATGGAGAAAGATATTTTACCTAGTAATGAAAAGGAAATGGACACAAATATTGATGACAAACACGATAAAGAGGTATATTTTCACAATTGGTTTTCTGTTTTAGTGCGTATACCACTCTTATATTGATTGTTAATTTAGAACTTAATTTAGAACAATATTGACTTCTGATGAACAGCTATAATTTTATTTGCTTTTTATTCGCATAGTATTCAGTAGCTTTGTCTGCTAACACTTTATCCATTATTATCCGCGATCTCATTAAAATGTAGAGGACTACAGTTGAAACACGCTTAAAAAAATAGAGCCACTGTATGTTTCTACCTTCGTAAAAATTATATATAAATTTAATTAAATGTATAAGAAATGATACACATTTGAGATCGCGGATGCTTTTCGCGTAAAGTTACGTCCTCTACATTTCGTTACATGAAAATGTTACTGTACCTACAGGAAATATTATTTTTAATCATTGACCTATTTTCGTTTACGTGGAAAGGATGTAGAAATGACAGAAATTAAACACAAAGAAGATACAGATGTAGTTACAAAAGCACGTCGTACGAAGGCTACTGTCGTCCATAGAGATAGAAAGCGGAAAAGGTCTCCGAGCCCTTTAGAAGATCGTCATGATTCACCACCGCCTGTACTTGTCGAAAACGAACCTGATATCGACGATGCTGCTTTAATTCTATCTTGGTGTATGTTGGTATACAAATGAAGATAACTATATTATGCACTTTTCAGATGTCTTCGTTTGAACCGTCAATTTTTTTTTCAGATGATTCTGATTTGAATTTGGTCATTGATAAAGAGGGATTTTTTACTGCCACGCCTATGCACAATGATGGATTTTCACACATGTGGGCTGGTGCAAGAGCATCGTACGGTTTTCTTTGTGGGAAAGTATATTACGAAGCAAAAATTGTAGACCATTGCCCTGTCAATACAGAGAATGAAGAATATCCACATGTATTGAGGATTGGTTGGTCCACCCCATACACATCGATGCAACTTGGAGAAGAAAAGTTCAGTTTTGGATATTGCAGTACCGGTAAAAAGTTAACAGATAACAATTACGAAGATTATGGAGTTCAGTTTGGCAAAGATGACATAATCGGCTGTTACTTCGATGCAACATCGGAGAATGATGTTGTATTGACCTATACCGTGAACGGAAAAGATCAAGGCATTGCGTTCAGCATTTCAAAGGAAGAACTTGGCGACAAACCATTGTTCCCACACATTTTAAGTAAAAATTGTAGCTTCGCTTGTAACTTTGGTCAAGAAACTCCATGGACGGAGGAAATTTTGCAAGACTACGTTTCAATCGGAAACGTAGAACCTCAGTATAAAATTCCCGGACCACGAAGACCCGAAAGAAAGGAAGAATGCGAAGTGATAATGATGTGTGGATTACCTGCTTGCGGGAAAACTACCTGGGCAACAAAGTACGCAGCCGAGCATCCTCACAAAATGTACAACGTATTAGGGCTTGGTAATCTAATTGATAAAATGAAAGTACGTATTAAGGACGAATATAAAATATACCTATAACATGATTATCATTCATTTTATAGAATCTATATTTAATAAATGTTATCATTTAAGGATCCAGAATTGTCTAACAAAGAAGAATACGATGCACAGTGGAAGATTCTTATTCAAAAATGCACCTATGCCTTGGACAAATTGTTAGAAATGGCCTCAAGTAGGAGACGTAATTATATACTTGATCAGGTATGTACGCGATTTCTTCGATATTGATGTTCGTATTTAAGAATAATTGTCACGCTTTTTACTGCACAGACAAACGTGTACCCCTCCGCACAAAGGCGTAAAATGAAGAATTTCTGTGGGTATCAGAGAAAGGCAATAGTTTTAGTTCCATCAGAAGAGGAATTTAAGTTACGTACTGCCAATCACAAGCCGATCGAAGGCAAGGAGATTACAGAGTCTATGTTATTAGAAATGAAAGGTTCGTCATATCATTTTTATAACCAGAAAGCGATGACTTTATAATTACATGTTTTCTGTAAAGAAGTTCCTGTAATGATTAATTATTCGATACGTACTTACATTTTCAGCAAATTTTAGAGCTCCAGTTGTTGGTGATTGTTTCGATATTGTTAACTGGATAGAATTAGACCAGGAAGAGGGTACAAAAGTTATAGATCAATACAACAAAGAAGGAAAAGAAGCTGGATATGGTCAACAACAACCAACCAAAATACCACGAATTGATTCAAGATCAGAGAGTGCACGTGACCATCGAAGCGATTCACGAAATAGTCGTGACAGCAGGGACAGTCGAGATTATCGTGACAGGCGAAATAATTGTAAGCACTGTAAAAACAGTCAATGAAAGATAAACAAAAACAACAAAGAATCTAAATAAGAGCAAGTACTTGTAAACATAAATGTTCTCAGATACCGAAAGAAATCGTAATCCTCTTTGGCGTGGTGGTGGAAATACATCCAGAAGAGACAGACCGCAAAGAGGGCATGTAAGACATGGCGGTGGTTACGGACCTCCGGTACCACGAAGAGGGAGAGGTACAGCTATTCCGCCAGTTCATCGTGGAATGGACCGCAGAGGTGGTGGTAATTTGGATAGAAGAGCAGGAAATGAAAGAGGTCGTTCACTAAGTTCTCGTCACTGTGGCTGGGTTCCGATGTGGTGTGTATTTTTCTCATTACTTAATATTTCCCCTTTATAATCAAGTACGTAAGCGCCTTTATTTATATATCCGCATATTCTATTTTTTTTTAAGGAATTATCAAGGCTCACAACAATCTGCTTGGAATCAAGGTAACTGGTCAAGTGGTCAATCCCAAGGAGATTGGGGTCAACAAAATAACTGGGGATCACAACAGTGGGCTAATTGGAGAGGTTACGGCCAAGGTTCATACGCTCAAAGCAATTACAACAATCAAGGTTATGGTAATGCAAACTGCAACAGTTGGAATCAGCAGTATTATAATCAGTATTGGGGTCAGCAGCAACCGAGCGGGCAAACAACAACAACAACAGCCACAACAAGTAGTAGACAGACTGCGAACAAACAATAATTCATCAAGATATATTACCAGAATGGAATAGTAAGGTATTCAAGCATTTTCTTTATTAAACGTATGAAGCATGAGGAAATTATTTTTAAAAGTTAGGCTTGGGATAAAATAATAATGTACCAAACAAATCAAGTGATTGATAAATTTTTTTTATTATTATTTTTTTCAGCGATACTGTAATTTGCAACGTTAATGAAAATGTTTCTTGTATAAGAGCGTGTGTGTGTTTATTTTTTTAGGCAGGTAAAATGGAAAGTGTAACAACTGCTTTATTTGACAATTCCATCATGGGATATAGTCGACCACGAGACCGACGAGGATACATGGGACATCCTGATTAGTGTTGTCAATACAAGGACATCGGTTTTGATGACACACAAATAGATGGACAAGTTTTTCCACGACAATATATTCACATTTTTTGTTCGTATATTTTGCAGTGTACGAATTCCAAAGTTATCGTGATTTTATAACTCGATCAACAATTTAGATTTTATCGAGTGAAGGCACCGTTACACATGCACCACATACAATTGTTTTGCGTTGCAAAATGCAGTACTAAATAAATTTTAATGTTATTGATCTCTAACAGAGATCAATAATCGTGATTGAAAGCATGTAACGACTAAAACGTATTCTTATTATAATACGTAGTTTTTAAACGAGTAAAAGGGGGTAACGTATAATAACGTCTTGTAACATTTTTTTAATCGAATGAGAAATCAATCAAGAGGAAGATTTCACGTATGGGTACATTATGCAAATAGGTATTAAGACTACGGTACTTTGCAATGATTTATCGCTCTCGGGAAAGACTCGTGTAAATATGTACAGATTTTCAAACGTATTGCGCGGAACGTTTACTGGAAGTCTGTTTATATATTAATAGTAAAATATGATACAACAAAAAAAAAAAAAAAAAAACTGTTCTCGAGATAACACGAGAGTGATATTGTGTATGATTTTGTCTGATCTTTCTAATGCTAATGATGATGTACAAAAAGAAGATTATCGTACCACGAATAAATTATTATTAGATTTGATTTATATGCACGCGCGTTTTATTGTACTGATGAGACTACCAGATCATGTTTTTGAAAATCGAATTGTATATTTTATAACATCGATCTATAAACAACACTTACGCTCTTGTTACCCAACGTACTTCCTCCTGTTTCTACTTCCTTTTCTTTAATAACGTTTTTTCCTTGCTCTTTCATAGTTCCCTTTTTCTATTTCGCTTCGTCTATATATAGCTTGATTCATATTGATTCGTTAAAACAATCTTACAAATAAAGTATAGTACCCGTTTTATTTCATACCTTGTTATTTCAGTAATGAAAAAAAAGCATTCTCTCGTAGTTACAGGATGATTGTCTTTGTACCTCCTTTTCTACAATACTTTGTACAGTTTGCGAGACTTCGAACTAAGATAGATTTTTGAATATTGGATGTCGCGTGAAATAAAGTTTAATAAATTAAGTAAATGAAAATTTTATACACAATGATGCTCTTTGTGCATATTTTTCGAAAATGATAACCGTGATTCGAAGTCGACCAAGTTTAAATTACATCCTTATTACACGTTAATCGCGAATAGATGAATAAGAACAATATGTTTCTATCTTTCATGTACGATCAAATAAGATTAATTTCGCAAAATTAGTCTGTAATCGGAGAATTTACTTGTTGACAAAAGTGTACAAACTTATTCGTAAAAATAAAAAATATCTTCTATTTATTTCGAATTTCAATTATTTACAACCCAGATTTGATCAGCACAATTACCTGCTAGAAATATCCTGTATCAGTAATTCAGTCTTCGCACACGCTTAACGTAATCGTCAACGTAATCGACCATGTTGACCTTCTTTAATCTACGAACAAGAGTTTAAATTAATTCAGAGTGATTTACATGTGAAACATTATGGTTTATCTAATGACATTTATAATGCATTCCGTGTAATTGCGCAAAAATTCTCATTTGTAGCCCGCATAGGTATTCGTATTGGTAAATCATAAGCTCTTCTAACTTATTCTTTTCTGCCATTCCATACAGAGAAAGTTCCGCGCTCCGTTGTCGTGACCTCCTTGTATTTTAAAGGATTATTTAAAAAAAAAAAGAACGGTACCCTTTTGTTCCGAAGCAGGTATTGAAAGTCAGTGAGAATCCAAAATCATACGATCAGCCGTAAACAAAGAATAGGCATTGATTCCAGGAATATTGTATGAAATACAATTTGCGTTAAAACATTTTCAAAATATTTGTTAAAAAATCAATTAAATCTTTAAATTCCAAATTCATTAGTTTCAATAATATTAAATAACACAGGCATTTTTCATGCCATAAAAATACATGATACGTGGATTCTTACGATGACGCTAAAACAACATGCTTGCTTTATGTGGTTAACATTGGAAACCAGAAATGGGGTAATCGTAGTGTGTGTTCATTCGATAAAAACAAATTCGGACATCGTGCAAAGCGTAAAAACATATATAATGTAAATAAGACTTATACGTATTAAATAGCTTTCAATAATATGTATTTACTAACTGTATAATGTAATAATAAATACGAAATCCTGCGTATATTTGTCGTTATAGCAACAATTCGCTATACTCGATCGCGATAATGAATAAATTAAATATGTTAGTAGAGTTTTAGCTATTAATTTAAAAACCTATATATTACACTTAATTCAAAATAACACTGGGATTATGAAAAATATAATGGTACTTTTGTGCAATGAAGCCTCGCATGTATTCGATATTTTTTCTCTTATTCCATTGTTCTTCGACGCGCGCGGTTTAATTATATTACTCCGACGCGTGCGCGTCACAATCCTCAATCCCAAGTAATTATGTATATAATTTGTACACTTAAATGTATGCACTATGAGGGAAATTTACAAATTACTTTTATACAATTCGACGAGTCTAATTATATTAGAACTGTATTAGACATAATAATAACTCTCGTTATATGCAATTCGATTGATACGTTGTTTCAGGTACCGGAACCTCATCGTCGATTCCGGTTGATCTGTTTCACAAACTCAAATAAACTCTACACGATCAAAATATTAAAAAAGATTTGAATAGCATTAAATTACTTTAAATTTCCCACTCAGAATCAAAAGATCGATTCTGTTCCCATTTGTCCGCTCAATACTTAACTTCTGACGCAGGAGAAGAGAAAGTAGACTAAAATACCACAATGATGCCAAAAAACTACAGAAAATCTCAATCGAAGTATCATTCTATAAATTTTCTATAGTTTTATATACGTAAAAACAATATATAAAAAAGATCTCGATTGATATAGCGTAACTCTAGAAGAGTGATATTCGTTTTTTTTTAAGATTAAATTATACGAATGGACGGGTCATAGTATAAGGATACGAAAACGCGTAGCTATCGTTTTCCTCGTGAAACGATTTAAATGACATCAATTTACGTGTAGCGAAATGAAACAATCGATCGGTAGATCGCTTTGATTACAGACGTAATTGCGATTGAAATTAGTGGCCCATAGTACCGACGCGTTATACGTGTGCATGAACGCCCTACGCATATGCGTACCGATAATATTGTATTATCGTTGATGTATAACCCAATGTCACGGATTCAATCCACCTGGCCTTTTACGATTTCTCCTATTCCTTTCTAGTAAAAACGACAGATCCAAAGGATCCTTTTTATTCGGCATCTTTTGTAGTAAACCGATTAAAATGTTATTCAACCTTCTTCTTTGCTCTTCTCGCTGGAATCATTTACGTAAAAATATTAATTTAATGCTCGAATGAAATTGCACACATAATTCTAAAAGGTTATAACTTCGAAACAACATTAAAATCATAATTATTATTATAAAAGCATAATCGTTACCTGGGCGTACGATGTAGTAGGTGTAGTGATAGATAAAATTTCATTCGATCGTCGTCTACCTTTACTCGAGGAGGATTTTTGTTGATCTTTAGTATGTGATTTTGCGTTATCAGTCGATTCCGACTTGTGGTTTGCATCCACGTCCTGATTGTTCGCTTTCTTCTTTTCTTTGTTCATTTTACTTCCAACCTGTATTCCTTCGAGACTATGGGGCTGTTAAATTTCATATAATATTTAATTCACATTCTTACAGTCCATTTCGTCAACTAATTTGCTTAGATACTTACTAAATATGTACGGTAATGTTTAATACGTTGTGGAAACGTTTCAAACGCGTAAGGTTTCGTGCACACTTGATGCCTAGCCCTGGCAACTTTTGTGAAAAGTCGAGCAGCTCGATCAACGCGATACTCGCACACGTAAGTATGCTCTGGCGTCGAACCCACCGGTCGTCCTTCGATGAAAAAAAAAGAAAAGAAAAACAAATGTTTCTAAAGAAAATGTATGGAACATGTAATAGAAAATTGTATTCAACATTTGAAAAAAACAACCACCTTTACAATATGTATGAGGATCAAGAACCCAACAACGTTCAGCAACCAAATCACACGGTACTGCTTCGTACAACGGAGCACACACCACTTCGTTTTCGTAGAACTTTCGAGTCGGCTCATGATACGTTTCATGGGGTCTTAAGTAATGATGACCGAATACGAACCTTTCCCCTCTGTTAAATCGAATACAATTAAACATTGGTACATAGACTCCAAACGATAAAGATATCCGCATAAATAACTTACTCTGTATTCTTCCAGAGCCTCTCAATTCTGAAGATGTCCATTTGCTCGTAATCCGGTTTCTGAATGGTTTTGTACGTATGTTTCTCGGGTGTATCTCTCAACACGTACACAGTGTCTCCTTGCCTGAGTTGTAAATCACCACGCATCAAAGTAACATAGTGCTTCTTTCCCTCTTCTTCTTCATCGCCCTCCAACGGTATTTCCAGATCAACTGGTCGCGGATGACATCTCTCGCATAAGTAAGATTCTATGCTAGTATCGGCCTTAACGCAATCGCAATGTTGCCAAACGAGACATCGTTCACACTGAATCATCAAACCTTCGTCCCTACGATAATAACGTTATATATAGAATCAAATAGCAAAAATTAAACCACTCGACATGTACGTTTACTTACCTATGCAAGCCACAAATACACCTGATAACATCTTCTTCGCCAGCGGTTGAACCTCGAGGAGGTAAGAAACCTTGAGAAGGTGGACAACCTGTCGCATCTGTTATCGCGTCCACAAAATCGGGTTTACTGCTCAAATATAATTTCCTTAATCTAGCTGCAGCGATGCCCATTTCGGAAGTTCTTCCAAAGAACCTGATATTGTTGTCGAAAAGTTTAATCATGTCGTGATCAAAATGTTCGGCTGTTTTGTAATGACCGGTTCCAATACACTGATCGATTGTAGTTAAGTCTATAGGATCTGATATTTTTTCGTAATAATCTGGCAACTTTCTTTTCGAAGGTAACGTCATAAACGGCGTGCACAATAACTGTCCGTTTTCGTCGTTTGCAGTTGCAACGATGCTATAAAGGTCTTTTAATACCTGAAATTTTTTGAACAAATTAAAACCTACTAATTGATCAATATTTATCATGACAAGAACTACACGATATTCCAACCCTCTTACCTTAGCCAACTTTGCAGTTTTATGTACTTCTGGATCATCCTGAGCTTGTGCTAGTCTTCTAGTTCGGACCGTGCGCGTGTTCGTATTAGTCAACGCAGTTAATTGAGAGAAAAATGCATCGGATTGAATCTTAGCGTCACCAAGACCTTTTTCCTTTACAGTACCCATGTTATTGACTTTCGTTTTGCCGTTCTGCATCTGTACCTGATTTACCAACGATTTAACCCGTCTGACTTTCTCTAAATTTCTTAAGAGGAAACAATGATGTTGCTGCGCGAAACATCGTTGTTGATGAGACATAGGCTTTAGAACAGGAGCATGAATCAAGTTAGTATCGCCTACTTTTCGAGATTTACAAATGCCCTTTGAGTTCACGGATTGTACAGTATTGGATTTTCGTACGTTTTTCCTTGGTCTTCCGACCGACCTTCTTTCTGTAGGTTCACACTGTGTCGGAAGAGAGGCGATACTTTTTGAAACTCTTTGACTTTTTCCGCCTAGGAGACATAATTATAAAAATGATAACAGACGGAAAATACAATAATTACAGCATAATAAAATTTGTTTCCTTACCTATTACTCCTCTACAAGCGCTACTACCACATCTGCATTCTTGCCCCTCGGATGGATTGAATAGCGCAAAATTGTAATCGTATGTTAACTCTTCACCAGGCTTAATGTCTCTGGACGCGAACAATGCCATACGCGGAAGCCCATGAACGCTCCACTTTTGCATTTCACAATTGGGTTCACAAGAATGGTTTACGAATCTTCCATCACCTCCCATACGATGTCCATCGATTACCAAACCTCCGTCCAATTGCAAGCAATAATGATGAGTATCGTTGGCATACCTGTAACATGAGCAAACGAAACGATAGTAACATCTCGATACAGTGTATGTTTCGAAAAAAGAACGATGAATATACCTCGTCGCCATTCTGGATTTAAATTCTCTTTCAGAGACAACCTCTCCGACATATTCGAGAATAAAAACACCAGATTTGATAGATTGTTGCGTCCTCACGCCCCAACCTTTGTCCTCTGTCATGAACTTTTGTAAACCTGGGGCCCATTCGTGTTTCTGAATCTTTTGGTTTTCGCATTTCTCTCCACAGGGACAAAGTTGTGGAGAACATTCGCTAAAGATCATACGATTGATACAATCATCTCCACAACCGCTTTCTGGCTTGCACTCGCAGGCTTGGGCTTCGTACAACGTGGTTGGTTTGACATCGTAATATACATTCGTACGAATTTTCCTGTAAAATAGAGGAAACAAAATGAAACGTCTGCATAATCGTTTGACGAAGAATAATATAACGTTCCACTCACTTATAGTTCCATGATGGTACAGACTCTCTACCAGGTAATCTGGATTGCGTATGTAGCCACCATAAATCGTACGGTAGCTGGAAAGGCATTTTCCTTTGACGCAGTAACTTGCCACACTGGTACGTAGCAGACAATAATGCAGCGGACGCGGGTTCGTTGGTTTCACAGACAATTTTATTTTTTCCGGAGGCATTGATATTCTCGATATTGCCGCGCGTTTTTGACTCGTAATCTTTACCATAATCCTGTAAAATACCACCCTGAAAGTAACGCTTCTTCCACCTGGACTGTTTCTTTCTCGTGTGTGTTGAACCCGAATGTTTTCCGACTTCGTGATCTTCTTGAAGAATATCACTGCTGGATAGAACGTCGTTCTCCGTGTCGTAACCCGCACTGCGTAATCGTTTTATATTTCTGGGAGTAATATTACATGGACTCGAGGAACCTCGTCGCTTCTTCTGGTTCCCGTTAAAAGCGGTAGAATTCTCGGTTTTTATATTCGCTTGGGAACTTGCACGTTCCAATTTTTTCACATTTTCTTCGTTCAATTCACCTACTACTTTTTGACTGGCATTGTATCTTTCGAGAGACTCTTCCAGAGACGCATTTTCATCGTACGATCTCGAATCTTGAATTTTTTCGAACTTAACAGGACATAATTTGTTGGATCCATTGTCGCTACTATCCGTTTCAACGAGGTCTTTTCGAACTCTCAGTTGCCCGGAACGAGGTTCAGGCTGTTCACGACCTACCGTTTCTTGGTCCAAGGCACTGGAATTCTCCGGACTCGAGTTTAGACTCGATTTGGATGGTACTCGAACAGCGTTGTTAGTACCATGTTTAATCCCAAGCTCCTCAGTAAATACATCTTCTATTTCCGTATTTAATAAGGTGGTTTTGCTATCCATTGTGGAATCTTCGGTGCCTTCTTTCAGTAAGGATTGATCATCGGCAGCGATATCTGCACCATCCTCACTGTTTACGGTAACACCTTTCGATCCATCCGTTTCGCTAGAATTCAGAATTCTTTTCTTCTTTTTCTTTAGCGTTGGAAAACCGGTACGATTAATAGCCTTTCGTCGTCTCATTTTTTTCTTGGTTAAGACCAGTACAGCAGAAGAATTCAATGGATTCGGAACGTTTGAACTGAGATTACTTTGCGATGGTTTAGTTTCGTTTGTGATTTCACTGTCGTCGAAGCTTTCCGGTACAGGAAATTCCGCAGCGTCGACTTTGATATTTTTGTCCAAACGAACATGTTCGGGTGATGTATCTCTCTTCTCGTTCTTCTCAGTTTGGCTTTTATCGGTTTTTATTGATTTTTCTGCAACGGCCTTATCGTTTTTGGCATTCTTGTTCGCATGATTCTTCAAGCTTTTAGAATCGTTGGAAGATTTCTCGGATTTCTCAGCTTTACTATCGGTTTTCTCGAAAGCACTATGGTTCTCAGCGGATAATTTAGTGACAGTAACACGAAGATCTTTAACGATCTTCTTTTTCCGACGAGGTTGAACTTCCACCTGGTTCAACGGTTTCTCTTCCAGCAAGTCTGAAGACGTTGCACCCGACTTGTCAGGACTTGTATTTTCACTGTCTCTGTGCCTTTTCTTCGGGGTAACTGGTACAGAGTCTTCCTGGAAGAAAGACGCTGAACTACCGCCGTATCTCGTTATCGTAGCTTCGATAGCTTCCTCTATGTGACTTTCTGTAGAATTCGCTTCGTTCGAGGCCACGTCGGTACCGCTGCCGTTCGAACTTTGAGAACTGTGCGGACTGGACACATGATAATGTCTCTTTTTTAAAGGTAACCTCTGTTCATTTGGATTCGAATTCGTACTAGAGTTTGTACTACCTTTCGAATCCGATCCCGACAGTGTCTTCTCCTTCTTCAAACGTCTCTTTAATTTCTGATCATCACTCGTAGTAACGTCACCTTTTCTTTTCTTCGTCAATTTCTTGACACGAAAAATCTGCGGTAATTCAGAGTATCCGGCGTTCGAATTGTTCCTACCTAAACTGCAAGATCTGGAAAATTCTTCGATTAATTTTTCTAGTTCTTGTATGATACACGGATGGATGCGTATAGGATTTTTAGGCGGTAGCAACAATCGCCGCCGATGTTTGTGATGATGGTGTTTATGGCAATGATTGTGTATAGGCTGCGTTGCCTTATCACATTTATTGCTGGTTACATTCTCGACTTTTTCCGCCTTTAGCACCTCGCCAACTGGTAAAGATATCAGAGTTTGCACGCCAACGCCGTTCGTTTCGAACCCAGTCGTTGTCTTTTTGGTGCTTTTATTTTCTTTCAAAACGCGTCGCGTTACCGGTGCGACGCTCTTCTTTAACGACGTTTTTCTTTTACCCAACGGACCCGTACTGCTTCTGTTCTCTTTCAAGCTTCTCTTGTTCGAACCCATAACCTTTCTGTCATTAGACATTCGGTCACAAGCTAATTGTTTCTGCCGTCGTAACGGAGTTGTCGTCTTGTTCCCTGTACCAGGCTTATTTTTCCTTATTTTTTTACACGTTCCACCATTACATTTAATTCCTTCTTTTCCGTGCTTATTCGCAACGCTTCTACTTAGGCACTTGACACGCATCGCAGAACTTGTATTGTTTCTTTTCCTATTTACCTTTCCCTGAGAACACTGCTTGGAAATGTTGCAACTCCGTTTCTTTTGACAAACTGATTTATCCTTCAAATTTTTAGCCAATTCACTTTCGTCTTCCTTATCACTTCGAGACGCAACAGTTTTCTGTTGTATCGCCGACTTTACCTTCCCTCTTTTACTCGGTTCTTCTTTTACAACTTTTTGCTGTTGAGACGAAGTCTCCTTCTTTTCGTTCCTCTCATTTCTCCCAGATTTTTCGATCTTTTCTATTTTCTCTATCTTCTCTACGACTTCCGGTTTCAATCTTGGCCTACCAGGACCTCGGGGTTGCGCGGAGACAGCTTTTGCTGGTCTTCCAGGTTTCCGTTTTGGCGGGTACAAAACACGATCTACGTTTACCGCTGGCTTCGTAACAACTGGTTGCACCGGGGATTGCGTGGGAGCCGGCGGACTCGCAGGACTGATGGCCAAATGTAAAGGACTATTATCTACCGATTGAATTCCCGAGTCTGGTGATACGTTTGAAACGCAAGGATATTCCGCATCGTTCACCTTCTTCCCGATTTTACTTCGTCTTTTCCTCGGTTCTGATAGCAGAGCCGTTTTTTCGACAAACTGTTGCAATAATGTGGAACTATACACAGGTACAGGGTTCTGATCGCCATTTTCACTCGTATCCGAATCGGCTCCGAGTGACATACGTTCAATGGCTTTCGACACTAATCGACCGCTTTCTGAATCCTCAAATCCATCGAACGGAGCGTCTTCGTGCTCTTGGTCCGGTAAAATAGCCGCCAAATCTTCTTGATTGATTTCTTGAAGCGGTTGATGCTGTTGTTGCTGCTGTTGTTGTTGTTGCTGTTGTTGAGATGGCTGATTCTGTTGCTGTTGTTGTTGCAAGTTTTGTAAAGGTAGCCTGCTTTCCGACGAATCCGATTCCTCGCTGCTACATTCGGACGACTAAACAGGATAGAGACAAAATGTACTTCTATCAAAAGAGAAAATCCAATCGAACCAACCGATCAGTGTTACTCCACCTACCACGATTCAACAAATAGTATAAACTGTAAGTATTGTAAATTACCTTCGTTCCGCGATTGGCCTTAACTTTCTTTGACGCGTTTCTCCTATTTTTTTCGCATTTCGATTTTTCGACATCGTCCTTTTTCGGTCCTTTCATAGTAATCTTTAATTTAAGCGCTCCCTGCAATACAATTACAAATTTAATTGATCCTCCAACAGACACAACACTGTTCATGTTACAGTGACATCGTAACGTGCATACCGATTCAAAATTTGTTTCTTGAATAGAAAATGTTTGTTCGCTGTGTTCTGACGTACAATCCGAATTGGAGCCAGTATCTTCTTCTTCGCCACTACTTTCGTCGTCCGAGTCCGAATTTGAATCCGAATAAGAACAACTACCTTCTGTACCGCCTGAACTTTCGTCGTCGGAATCGGAATCCTCTTCTGAATCAACCGAATCTGTTCCTACCACGCATATAAATTTTTCATGATATTTTTCATTCGCATAGAATAACTTTCATAAATGTAACAGTTACACATTTTTATAATACAATGTATCACTACCATTAAGTTCGGTGGTTGGATCCCAGCTACCTCCGCCTTTTATGGCATCCATATCAACAGTCGATGGGAGCTCCCTTTCCTGCTCCCCATCGTTTTCCTCCCAGTTCCAATTTTGTAATTCTAATTCCGAAGGATGGTGAATAACGGCGCTCCATCCTGAATCACCAGACATTTTTCAGCTTATCTAACATCCAATATTGTCCAATAGAATACCATTCCTTATAATTTTGTTTATTCATTCAGTTTCTTCGCAATTGTACACAGCACATCTTTGCCAGTGTGCTCAATATTTGATCGCAAGACATATCGGTAGAATTCCCATGTTTATTTGGTAATTTCTACCAATGATTTCTTCATTGTACAACAATTGCATATGGTTACGTTTTACTCATAATGGTGTAACTGTAAAAATAAACATAAAAACTTTATTGTACGTAGAATATAGCAATTGCAAGGTATAAATTATTATTTATCGATGTAGATGATTAAAGCAGCGAAAATAGAAGCATGTTATTGATAGAGTCAAATTGAGGCAAAACACTGAAGCAAAGGAAACAATGACAAAAACATAAGGAAGAAAATTGAAATGGAAGCTGCACAAGATTGTCGTTAAATTCATGACATACTAATGCCATAAAAGACTCTTTCAAAGTTTAGAGCACTAGATTCCTTTTTGTATGATACTGTGAATGTAAGGGATAAGGATATCTTGTTAAAATCTAAATGTTTACATTTTAAGGTCACTTAACTTTGCTTCTAATACGACATTTCATATCTTTCAAAGCTGTATCTCGCAGCGCGGGAGAACGCTAATCTCTATAACCTCGTAAAGAGAAAGAGCATTGGGCAAGAAATCAAAGTTATCAAAAACTTATGTATACCTTTTTCTCGATATATGCAACAATTATCTTAGAAATCGTTACCGATAAAAGACAATGTCATCGAAGAAAATGCTGCTTGTTGATGCGCGCGTACTCCAACTATAGGTGCGTCACATTCGCGTACGCATTAAAGCAGCAGCAGTAGCAACAACAACAGTGGTAGTAGATGAACGAAGGAGACGGGTAATTAGGAGCAACGAATAAAATCTTTTCTTCAAAAAAATATCACTCTGTTTACATCGTCAACGAAGCACACAGAAATCTCCAGAGGAACTTCGCACGGGAGAGAGAGAAAGTGCGGGACAGAGAAGCAGAGAATCCACGGAAGGGAGAAAGAGAGAAAAACAGAAAAAGAGAGGGAAAGAAAGAGCAAGAGAATAAGCAAGTGGGGTCAGGGAAAGAGCGAGAGGGAAAGAGAGAGAAAGAGGAAAGGGGGAGAAACGTTCCGGATCGTAGAAATCGGAAAAATAAAAGGCAAGCACGTTATCGTCGAAGCGACCGCCTAAAGCGGTAAAGAGTGGCGAAGTAAGGGGCAGGCTAGTACGCGTTTGATGACAGACACGATACCCTGAGACCTCGTTACTCCGCATTCCACGAATAATGCAACGAAGATCCACACGATTCTGGATCGACGATCAACCAACGATATTCTCGAAGTTGCTTCGAACAGACAGCTGTTTCTGTTTCTCGGTCGATGCGCCAGGTGCGTCGGCGACAGGGCCCGTGGAAACTCCTCTGTGTTCATGTATAACTCAAATTGCCGCGCCATCTGATGTTGAATATCACCATTAGAATGGTCCAGCGGTACATACGAAATTTCGCATTCCGTATATCGTTGCGTAAATGTAATTGCATCCGATTTCTTACCTCTTTCCAAATGATCGCAGTTTCATTCTACAACAAACAGTATAATGTACATTATTAAAAAAATCTTAAAGTAAAAAGATATAAATTAATATTTCGTTTCTATATATCTAATTTCGTGTACTATTATTTTTCCTATAAACAGCTATCACAAATCGAATTGCCTCTCTAACTTTTCTAGTTCTGATTTAAACTACTGCCCTTACGTCTTTTGATGACATTTAAATTGTCGATTAACCTTCGATAAATCGATAATCAACGTCAACATATTTTCTAATCAAGCTTATATCGATAATTTAGAATCGATGATCGAATTCGAAATTGCATAACATCGTTATCGCTGTAATCACTGAGCATTTGAATTTTTGATCGAGTAATCGAAACATTTTTCGTTATTGGAACAAAGTAATTTTTTTGCCATTCTCTCGTCAAAAATATCAAGAACTAACTGAAAATTGTTGATATTTCTAGATGTCCCGATACGGTCATCTTCTTTTTTCTCTCGAAAATGAAACGCGAACGTACAGAGGGTCGCAGAAAAATGGCAGAGTGTACTAAGGTTCGCGATTCGAGTATTCCCTCTAGGTAGACACGTGCATCGAGACGAAGGGTGGTAGGAGTATGGGTCTGGAGTCGGCAATATGGCTGGCCAGATGTGCATAGGTAGGGTGTCAGGGTGGTGTTAGTGCTGTACGTTATTTATGTCGAACTACCGCAAATCCTGCCCGAATCTCGCGTGTTTTCATGGAATCGGTGACATACTGTGCAGAAGCAGGAATACGGCTTGCATGAAGGCATAGCATACGCTTCCGAGTCAAACAAACATGAAGTAAGTTCCACGTATACGACACAGCATCGAAAGAGAGAGATGGTCTAGTCGTGTCGAGTCGAGCCGAGTCGAGTCCGGTTTATGGGTTCGTGCACGACTTCTTTTTGCCATCGACCATTGTTTATACCTCGGTCAGCCAAACTTCGTTACTTTCGATGATTCAGAATTTCCTACTGTTCTATGCGTCCCATCTTTCCGAAGCTCTTCTCGAAACACCGTGACGAACAGTCGGCGTTCAAATCTACTCGAAAGTATAAATCGTAGAGACAAGCTTCGACGATGTATTTTTTTACCGAATATTCCCGTACGTGACAGTATTCCTTCTCTTCCCGTTTTCGTTCTTACCGTCCGAGTATTTGCTTCACGCGTTCGTCAATTGCTTTCCGTTTTCGTTTTCGTTTACCGAAAATCATCTCTAAATTATCTTTGTATCTTAAAGCCTCGCGTTTCAACGCCTTTGTGTATCGTAAACGCAAACTCTGTGCTTCTGTCTACCTTGACTCGTTTCCTATCCCCTTTACGGTCAGGTAACGCTAACGTATACGATCCTTCGATCCCTACGTGCGCTATATTGTGAAAAAAACAATGCAACATGGAAATTTCACCGAGCATTTGTTTATATTAGACAAGACATCATCTGCACGCACGCGCGTATTTTCAGTGACTCCCGCGAACAAGAATTCTCGTAGTTTTCTCGACTATTCCTCTTCGTGCGCGTTTTGTATTTTGCAGAATATGCAGATGAATTCAGAACATCGATAGAGTATCACGATTGCTATGCTCCGATTCATGCGGTGTGTTGCGTTTTACTCTATTTGTAAAAAACGTTATCCGTAAAAGTTATCAATGAAATCGGTCGATACAGCTTTTACGGGGATTCGTGAGTCACATTATGATTCACATCGCGTTCGTGTCGATTCGAAATTGTTCGAGTCTCGATATCCAAACGTATATCCGTCGCTTTAACATTGTATTTTAATCTTCAGCCTGATTCAAATTCCGCTAGCGCTTAATATTGTGTACGTTTTTGGTTCTTTCCTTCAAGAGGTTTCATCGTAATGCATCTGCTGTATACAAACTGCACAAATAATGCGTAACAATAGCGCGTACGTATTATGCGTTAGGCGGATTTCGAGAGGAGGCGGTCACGCGTGCATCGTCCCGATTAAATTTCATCCGTTGAGACTCTTGAAGGAAGTCAAACTACGGGATCGTATTTTAGGTATAGGAAGGAACCGCATGCAAGATAAAGAACACGGAAAAGATTGGAGAATGGTAACGCGTATCACGGATACGGCTCGACCTGTTATCGTAGAGCTTGTCTGATCATACGGCGAGCAGAGGAGGAAGTGGCAGTCGACAGTATCTTTTCGTATTCCGTTTCGTTCTGTACTCGTTTCGCGAGCGGCTCGGTGAAAGTGACACCGAGCGAAACGTTTTTTTTCTTTTTCGAGAAATCCACGAGTCCTTTGACCGATAAACTTATCGGAGGAAAAATTTCTGTATCGAACGTGATTTTCTATGATACCAACGAACGGAGTAACGAACAGGCGATTCATGCATCGCCTTCAACCGCAACGATCCCTTCCGGAAGAATATCGATCGCGGTAGCGGTTCTTTGCTATGTTTCGATTATTATTTCGGTTTAACGAAACGCGGTAGTAAATGGCGACAAGAACTCGTTAAAGTCACGATATCCTTTACGTTTCAGCGAAGTGAGCATATCGTCCGCTCGTGCGTCGGTAATGGTATACGACGACGTTAACAAAAAATGGGTACCGAGCGGCAGTTCGTCAGGACTTTCGAAAGTTCAATTGTACCACCATCAAGTGAACAATACGTTTCGCGTGGTTGGAAGAAAGTTGCAGGATCACGAAATCGTCATCAACTGTGCGATCCTCAAGGGACTGAAATACAATCAAGCGACAGTCACGTTTCATCAATGGCGAGATAACAAGCAAGTATACGGTCTGAATTTCTCCAGTAAGGACGACGCCGACGCATTTGCCAGAGCGATGCTGCAAGCGCTCGATGTGAGTTCAAACCGTACGAAAAACAAAAAAAAAAATAAATGGAAACACCAAGAAAAAAAAGAGTATCTTACGATCAAACTAACGATTAATTTGCCTCGATCTTTGCGTTTCTAAATTGATAAATTAATGATCTACGAGTTGATTACCACTTGATTTAGTAATCCTGTTTCATCCAGGTGTTGAGTAATGGAAGCAACATATCGAGGAGCCTCGCACCCGCATCGACTACTCAGCAGCAACCAGTTTTTCAGCAACAACAACCGACTAATGCTCAATACGATGAAGATATGGGATACAGGTTCGTATCGATTAGGTTCACGTTACTTGATCTTTGCGAAACCGATTGTCGTTATCGTACATGAGTTAACGATTAATATCGATTTGCGCAGAACTATGACCAGGGAGGATGTGGCAATCATTCAGGAACGCAGAATGTCTCAACAAAGTCAAGGTATTGTACACTGATGCAGCGATGTGGCGGAAACCGAGAAATTCGAGAACAATCCAAGTTTTGCTTTCGTTGCAGCAACGAACAGTCCGAACGCAATTTCTCCCAGCTGTCCTCTTGCGTCGCAGCAGCAACAAGTACCTCCGCAACCGCAGCAACAGCCGCAGCAACCAGCTGTGCAATCCGTGCAACAACAACAGCAACAACCAACGGCCCCGCCTCAACCTCCGCAACCGCCACAGCAGCAACAGCATCCCATACAGCAACCGCAGCAACAACCGTTACAGCAGCAACCGCAGTCGGGTCACCATAGAACTTCGTCGGCTCCACCCGCTCCGCAGCCTCAACAACAAACCGTGATGCAATCGATGCAAGTAACCGGTGGTTTGGGAACCGGTGCTGGACAAATGTCGAGTGGAAGCGTGCCACCGGTACCACCTCCTCAGCCTCCTATGTCCAACACGGCTCCGCCGTGTCCACCAGCCATGATGAACTTTAACGTGCCGGTACCACCACCTCCGATGATGATGAACCAGTACGCGCAGTCCCCGTCGTCTCAATCTAATCTACCGAATCAGACGCAAGCACAGGCGATTTACGGTAGCGGTCAAACGAATCAGTACGGTGTCGCCGCAAGCAATAACCAGTACGCGACCGGTGCCGTGATCGGACAAAGTCCGAGTCAGTATTCTACCGGCAATCAAAATAGTTTCTACGGTAACAATGGTCAAGTCAGTAACGCTTATTCGAGCGGACAATCGGCACAGGCGAATCAGTACGGCGGCGGTGGTGGCAGTGGTGGTACTGGTAGTGCTGGTGGAAGCCAATACGGAAGCAGCAATTCGATCGGTCAATACGCCACCAGTGCAGCAACAGCAACTAGCCAGTACGCCGTAGGTGTCGGTGTCAATGTCGGCGTCGGCGTTGGTCAACCGAATCAAAATCAGTACAGCGTGGTGTCTCAGGCACAGGCACAGTATGTTACGGGTCAGATACAAGCAGTTTCGGGCGCGACAAATCCGTATGGGACACCCTCGAATGTGGTGAATCAGTATAACAGTAGCGGTGGCGGTAATAACAGTGGTAATTGCGGTGCTGGCGGCGGCGGTGGCGGTGGCGGTGGCAGCGGTGGTAACAGTGGTACCGCTGCTGCTCATCTTGTACCTTCGGCCAATCCTAATATTTATGCCGCTGTCGGCAGTGCCGGTCCGCAACCACCGCCTATGCTACCATTAGCTGGTCCTGCAGCACCACCTCCACCACCTCCGCCACCTGCACCAAAAATCAACGCTGTCAACCTCAATCCGCTTTCTGCGCCTGCATCAACTACTACTACTACCACTACTACTAATCTCGTGAGTTCTGCCTGCAACAACGACCCGCCTCCAGACTCCAATTCGTTGGCTGCTGCTCTTCAAGCGGCTCGTTTGAAAAAGAAGCAGGTGCGTATCTTCGATCGTTATTCTCGTCCCTCCTGCTTTTCCGTTGTTTCATATTTTCTGTTCATTTCGCCATTGCTTTTTATATTTTCGTCCTGTGATCGTGTTCGTTCTCTTCCAGTCGTCGCAACAGCCGGTGGAGAATAGCGGTTCGAGTACCAGTAGCAGTGGAAGTGCAGGAAGCAGTGGAAATTATGGCACGTTAGGAAGAGGCGGAGGTGGCGGTATGGCTTCCATGATGGACGAGATGGCTAAAACTTTGGCTCGTAGACGAGCTGCTGTCGAGAAGAAGCAACCCGAACAGCCACAGGTACGCTCGTTCGAAACGTGTCAATCCTCTCGAATTCGATCCGAGCGCTTTCAACTTGCTTTTTTTTATGTAAACAGGAACCCGAAAGTTCCCCTGATAAAAAATCATGGGATAAGAACAATTCGAACAATAAATTTTCGAATGGTGCCGAATCACCGAAGTCGGTCCGCAAAAGGTTTGGTTCCGCGTCCGAGGATACTCTCTTGAAAGTAAACGGTGTTAACGATGGAGCTGTCCTCACTGCTCAAGAAATGGAGGCGTTCAAAGCTGAGATCATCAAGGAAGTACGCAAAGAATTTCAAAAGATGAAACAAGACATTGTGGACGGTAAATATACTATTGGAATCGGAATGAAAATTTATCTAGTGATTGCTCACGCGTTGCTTGTGTGCGTATTTCCAGCGGTCAGAACGGAACTCAGTAGAAGATAAAGATGCGACAGACGAGGACCAGTTTCATGCGTAACCGAGAAGAGAGAAGGATTCTACTACCGTATAGGTCAGCCGATACGATTATCGACGAAGCCGTACGATGCAATTTTTTTTACTTCGTATTCGCGAGAATGGAATGCAGTTATACCCCATGTATATCAGACGCGTTTGCGTGTAAGTACGTTATACCTAATCTAATGTTCTAAGCGAACCGTATCAGTCGTTGCGTGCCAAACGAAAGGCGAGCAACGTCCGAGATTTTGGATAAAATTCATTTCAATTCTGTCAATTCGATGCACAACACACATCTCGAATCATTTATGTTGACATGCGTATTAATTTTCGGTGGTATCGTACAATCTGTCTTTTATTAACGACGATTGTCGTGTTTCGTATCACGTCAAGCATTGTCCGTAGAGATAAATTATGAGTAACTTAATGTAACGTAACGTAACGTAACGTAACGCTGATCCCACGCACAATGGAAGACAGTTTCTATGTAAATATCAACCGAATTCGATTCAGCGATAAATACGCGATAACGTGTAAAAAGACTTGTCTAGTCTAAATGCATTTAAACCTGGGGCTAAAAGAACGCGCAGTGATTCGCATCCGACTAACTCGACGTTTCATCCTCTCGAACGTTGATCTTCGATTATGTATTTAGAATGCACCGCGGATATAACGTTTGTACAATCGGTTCTAATTTTGCTTCTTTCGTACATACCACCTCTTCCATGTACAGATTTTTCATTAATACGCACAGCTCGATACATTCCAACGAGAAAACTGTTTTGGTACTTGCGCAAAAGATAGAGTAGATTTGAAAAGGGTCATCGATCGACTGCCACAATTTCTAACGAACAAACGAATTCTCGATCGGACGATCGTTCGGATCGACGAGTTCTTCATATACGCGAATACGCGCTAATCCGAACGTGAAAGGATTACACCAATTTTTATATTTACGCGCATTCATTGATCGTTCTAAGTTGAAAATTCGATGCGTGACAGGGCGATCATGTTTGCTACCGACACTGTATACTACTCTCCGTTCTTATATTTTTTTATCGTCTCTCGTACGATTCTCACGGAAAATGGGTAAGTTGACGTTGCAGTTCATATATATTCTATGTATCTATAATATAGCCGTATATACGCTGATCTGCACCGGCTTATTGGCATTTATTGCTTTTACCAAAAATAAAAATGAAGGAATGAGAGAGAGGGAGAGAGAGGATGCGTGTGTGTGTGTGTAGCGAGAAGCGAGGAAAAAAAATGAAAAGAAAAGATAATCGTGTCCATTCCTGACAGCATCGATGTATTTTCGAACAATATTTGATAACGCTACATCAACGTCACGCGATTTACGATACGATACGATACGATACGATACGATACGATACGATATGGTACGATGTGATATTATAATACCTGCGTATCCAGTATTGAATGACGCGAGCAAGCATGAATATTTCGTCGCGTATACGTTCTTTTCTCATCTTTTTCTTTTGTTCATAAGGAGAAATTGTAAATGACTGATTGCTAAATTAACACAGTTATTAAGAATGCAACGGTAAATGTTTTAAAGCTTGTTCTAGATACAACTATAAGTATTATCGACTAAATTTTTAACTGTCGTTCTAACGCAACAACTTGTCTAGTCGTGTAAGAGAAACGAAGAGCGGAAATGCAACGTTTTCGGTAATAAGCATGGCCGTTGAATTTTACGTTTCGAAACAACGCTGTCCGAGGGTGTTCAAATCGATACTTTCGTCTCAATGTTTTCGATTACATATATGCATAAATGTCTTCTTTGTACGCGTGTCTTGAGTGGCGTTGTTACTACTCTTCGAAAGAAGCGAATATTCCACATGCAGCGATAACTACAGAATCATTCCGACAGTGTTGTTTGCGATCGGTGTAAACACGCGAAATTTTATACGTCAATTGTATTCCATCGATGGAATTGTACAATTTTTTTTACTTCTTTTATATTTTCTATCGGTGTTTACATTTTTTTTATTATCGAAAGTTTATCCCCGTCGCTCTTAAGCTATTCACGGTAAATACAATGTTACGGTTCGATTGCGTGATCTTTGAAAACAAAAAAGGAAAAAAAACAACGACTCGACGAAGCCTCTCGGTTCGAAGGTGCAAAAGTTCACGAAAACTGATTAACGGGCAAACGGAGAGCTGATACGAGAGAGTTGGCGTGTGCATGCGCGGGAGTATGGCGATGAATGCGTTTTGCGTATATGTGTTGCGACGGTGGTGCAGAGTATAGAAAGAAACGAAGGAGGGATTCGAAGGGGAAAGTTTTGGGCGCGGCAAAGTACACGTTCGATGGGTAGAAAAGGGAAGAAACGAATCGCACGGGGTTACGAGAACGGCTAATCGAGAAAAGCGAGACTAGTATTAGATGCATTTATATTCTATTTAACATATGTATATTTATATATACATATATCGTACATGGATAATTTTAATAACAAGATTAACGCGCGAACATTAAAAGAAAAAAAAAAAAGAGTGTTTGTTACGATTGAAATTATTTAAGGAACGCAAGAGAGCATGGCGATAAAACGAATCGACGCGTTGCTTATCGCGATACCGACGAAATCGAGTCGAGGGATAACCGTAATCCAGGGCCATTATAAACGGTGTGTATCATAATTAATGTATCAGCAACAAGCAAATACACGTATGATATAAAGAACTACGTACGAGAATGCTACTTTATATATTACGTGCGACGCAGCGGCAACGAGAGGTCGAAATACATTTTATTTTCTTCGATCGCTAATCTATCCTGCATCCCAAGTTCGATAAAGCGTTCGCGATTTTGGTCGATCATTTTTTCTGTTCGATACAACGATTTATGTACATTCGTTCGTGCGCGTACGCGCGCGAGCAAGTTCGCGTTTAACCGATCGTCGAGTCTCGTCGCCGTTTCCCGTCGTTGTTCGAACGTGAGTCGATGTGGAGACGCGTACAGAAAAAGAAATGTTTATACTAAAACTGCAAAACAGTTATTTCGATACAACGCGAAAGCGATTCGTCGAGGTTGCGAGGAAACGAGTGTTTTGGCGAACACAGCCACACCTTCCGTCAGCAATACACGAGAACCGTCGATATCTCTTCGGCGAATTATCGATATTTCACTATACTGATACGCGTTACGAAAAAGAAAAACAACGACAACGGCGGAACGTATCCTAGACTCGTTAAAGAAGCTCGACGAGGCCGCATAGCGTATTTTATTAGCGTTTTAAGCGATCGCAACGAGTGCGAGGAGAATTTGTACGAAATACAATTAGCAGCGTTAGTACGTACGAGGTTTGAATCGATGCCGAACACACACTGTTTCTTAAGACGTATCTTGAAAATATTTGTATTGTAAATGAATGACGACACAATAATAAAAAGTATACGCCCAAACGTTTTTGGAGTAAGCTTTCCCTTCCCCGGTGAAAAAAAAGTGTCGGCTGATCAGGCCGCTTCGTCCGATACTTTCCTCGAGTTATTTATAAGTGTACCGCATCGTCTCGCGAGTAAGATCGCGACCCGATTTCTACGAACCGTAATTCCCTATCAACCGACGAAGACATTGATCCGTGACGTTCACGGATAACGAAAGTGGGCGACTTTGTCTTTACACGAGCAGCTGCACGGCGTTTCTCGCAGCCTCGAGACCGGCCACCGATCGCGGATTACCTCGATTCCCCATATGTCGTTGATCTTTGTTCCTTCGCGATGAAGCGTCGTTTCTCTTTAAGATATGACGTAAGAATAAAAAAAGAAACGGGGGAAGGTCAGCGTGGATACGGCAACGCGATGAAAAGAGGGGCAGCAGGGGACTAGTTAGAAGGGGAAAGAATGAATGACGCATAAAGCGGTAGGATAGGCACGAAATCTAGCGTGGTCGATCGTGCCGTTTCCGTTCAACGATCGCTTTAGACCAGTTGCCGTACGATATACGCGACTGGCTAGAAAACACGTTTACTCGCGTCGCGAATCGTGGGTGTAAGGTGCGACTTACGGGTGTTTCGCGGTTCGCCGCAGATCGATAACGCGTCGACGGTATCGAGAAAGCGCTCGTGTCGATACAAGTCGGTATCGGAGTGGCGAGAGGTTCGCCGAGCCGTTTCGCGTCAGTTGGCCGAATCGTCGAGCGAATCGCGCGTCGACGACGCTACGGCTTATCCGTTTGGCACGCGTTCTCGAGACTCGTCGATGTTTGATCCTCGACGAAGGGAAGGGACGTCGATGAAAACGCGAACAGGAGCGTGAAACGCTGTTCGAGTCAGTGTGGCGGGAAAAACGAGGTCAGCCGTGGTCGGTATCGCGTGGCGTCGGTGACTGGAGGAAACGACTCGTCGGGAAGGAAAGTTGTTAAGGTAGATGCGACAAAGCGTAGACGCGCTTGCGCTCGCCGATACGGGGACGACCACGCGCTGCGACGATAGACCAGCAACGGAAAGGGAGAGACACACGCGATGCAGTGAAGCTTTCGGAGACGACGCGACATGGGCTAAAGGAACAGGTCTGCGATTAATAAATCGAAAGACGCAACGATAGAATCGACGCGGCGTTCTATAAGATCGTGATAGTTATAGTTGATCGCAAACAACGATCACGGGGCGGTGGTCCATATGCGGTCACGCTGTACGGAGTGAAGCGTAGTCAACCGCGTGCGGTTCCGGACGAAAACAAGGGTCCGAACAATACGACGACGTGGTTCGGCTTCGATCTGTTTTCCGTCTGTGTCAACTAACGGGTGGTTTTTAAACGCGAACAACGGAGCAACAGCAAATTCGTTGAAACGTTTGTCGACGAACGGCGTGTTGTCATGTCTCACCGACGGATCAATGAAGAGTCGTGAAAACCGTGAAAAATCAGCTCGCTAACGCGTAATCCGATTCTCTGGTTTCGTTTACTTTTAATTCTTTTGGGTCACGGACACCGTCGATGGTTGAACAAAAAAGGAAAGAATACGAGGGGACCAAGTTGATCCAAACAAACTTCTGTTTCTTTTTACCGTCGAACGAGTCGTAAACGATTCCCGGTGTATTGTGACGCACAAATTGACGAATTAACAGGTCACGCGAGTCCTAGAACGTAAGCGCGTTGTTAGAATCGAAGTTCAGAGAGAGAATCTCGAAGAGAAAAGTTTGATCGGAGTAAATAACGAACAAGGTTCGCGCGGTTGCTAAGATCCACTGATACGATTGATCAACGATCGAGCAAGACGCGTTCTGAGCCGTACGCGTACGATGGCAATGAAAGCCGATGCCACGAATAGGAGATGACGCGATACGCGAATCGTGAGAGATGACGCGTACGATGACGAAACACCGGTAAGGGAATAGTCGACCATTGAACGCACGGCCCACGCGATTCAGTGTTTAGAAGCGCGCGAAAAAAAAAACAGCCGATAAATTTCGTCGTCTTATCTCGTGTTCGGCGTTCACTTGACCTTATAAATACTCGCGAAATCGCGTACACGTAATCGACGTATCGGTAACTGTCTAATGGGTGAATCGAGTTTGTAAATACGAAGTGGAACGAAATTTCGTACACGAAAAACAGCTATTCTGGTCCATGCGCGTTCATTGACCGATCGATTATTCTTGTTTCAGCTTCGAGACGCGGCAATGAAATCGAACGTGTCCGTGGCTTGGCAAAGTGGAAACGATCACGATTGCGGTCACGATCACGATCACGATCGCGTTGCTAGCAACGGTACCGTCCGCAACGAGCTCGTCGGCTCGTCAAAATCGAATTCCACCGAGACTCATATTTGGACTCGGAGTTACGGTGAAACTGATCGATCGGAAGTATAACGAAGAGAATCGTCGAACCTCGAGAGTTTCGATCACTGACCGCGAACGAGAGTCACCAATCTCTCTTTCTCGATTTCGAGTACGAAAGAAACACGAACGAGTTTCCGAAAGATGTTCGGGTAGTCAGCGCGAGAATCTACGAGAGGGTATTAGGAGCAAAGCCGGTAAAAGACGATCGGTTACGGGACGAGGAAAGTAAGACTGGCGAGGGAGGATCGCGAGACGAACGCGAGGCAGAATCGAGACGAAGCAGTGCCGTAGTCCTGGGGGCCCAGGGTATACGTATGATCTATTAATAACTCGCAACGCGGTAGTAGTGGGGCGCTGTTCGCTAGCGGGTGAAAATAGAAAAGAATGTTTTTGGAATCCAATTGGACTTGGTTGGCCGAACGATGGGGCAATATGGCCGACTTGGCCGAGCGGGTGGACGATCTGATATGCAGTTTCGACTCGGCTGGTGACACGACCATGGATACGTTATCGATGCTAATATTCGGTTGGATGTTGTTCGGGTTGGTGGTACTGTGCGTCGGCAAATACATCTACAATCGTTTCGTATTAAACGAGCTTCCTTCGGGGACGATAGTTACCGCCAAGGACGGCCATATCATTCACGGTGATAGCGTCGGTGTCGGTGGTGGTGTTGCTAGTGGTGGTGGTACCGGCAGTGGTGGAGGAGGTGGTGGTGTTGGTGGCGGTGTCAAGTCGGCTCCCCTCGGCAAACAAAAAATTCTTTCTTCGGCATCGGGTTCTTCGGTGTCTGGGGCAGGTGGTAGCGGTACTGGCGCCACTGTTTCCGGATCGCTCGGTGTCATCAATCACCCAACTGGTAGCGGTACCACCGGGACTACTTCTTCCGGCTCTTACGTACCGCCGACTCCACCAGTTCGCAAACGTTTAACGGCCAGGAAGACTTCCGGTGCTTTGATCAGCCCCGCGAGAAGTTCCAAAAGTTTGCATTTGCCGACCGCCACGGGCGCTGACCCCGACTCTGTTCGTTGGGTAAACGAAGTCATCGTTTGGCTCTACTCGGACCCGGCGATTCTCGACGAGATACTCGCAGTTTGGGTCGGCTCTCTCAACGACTTTACCGCCAACTCCGTCGACCAGGTGAGTCGAGATTCGCGAGACGTTTTTGCTGCCGGTTGATCTAACGGGTTCGTTAAACCTCTGCTTGTTACTTCTACGTGACTCTTTCGATCGTCTCGTTAAACGATGCACTCGGCTGCGACGAAAGAGTACGCGAACTAATCGAGACTGGACTTTGTTCGAACCGTTCAGAATCTCTCGCGCGCGAAACGGCAACCGTCGAGACTAGATAAGGCAACGCGACCTTCTCTAGTCGCGTGGGTGTTCTCGAGCAACCGATGCGTCAACCGGACTTGTTATAACACGTCTCGTTGCTCGGCACAAGATTTTTCTTAATTTAATCGCCGAAAAATTTGCACGCTCTTATTTACGTATCGTGTCGCAGCATGGAGTCGGAGTCGAGTTCGTCCGCGTTCTTCCGGAAACCTACCCACCGAATCTCTCCAACATTTTCTGCGAATGCGATTCTAAGGACGACGTGGTGAGTATACTCGATCCATCTTTAGATCTAAACGGAGTCGATACGCGCCTCGAATACCGCTTTTATTTATTCCAGACGATCACGTGCGATTGCGAGGCTACTCCAGCGTTGCAATTGAAAGCGTTTCGCCGAAAGGCCGATAAACTAGAAGTTAGCCACTACCGTGTAAACGTGAATCGCTTTCGCGCACGATTAAACGTCATTTGCATCACCGAGAAGCTCCTGCTCGACTTAAAATGCGACGGCTGGCCGGAGGTTTGAAATCTCTTTTTTCGTTCCACGTGTCAAAACTCGAGTTGCGTCTGTCTAACCGTGTTTTCGTTAGGTGAAAGTATCGCTGGCTCAAGTGGGGACAATAAAGAAAGATTTGGACGAGAGCCAATTGCAGGAAGTTGTAACCGAAATCGTGATAGGGGCATTAAGGGGGACCAATGTTCATCTGAATTTATTCCAATATCCGAGCTGTCCACGGTTATGGAGGGAACCACCGCAAACGCAACCCAGCTTCTCGATGCCGATGCACTACGACAACATGGTACGCTTCCCTTCGTTATCTTTCGTATCGTCTTCACGAATCTATTGTTCCGCGCTAAAACTTCGATCATCTCGCAGAACACGTCGACCGGTTCACTGCAGCAGATGCGACAGCGGGTTCAAAATCAAAATCAAATGGCGGCACAACATCAATACGTAGCCGGTGACCGACGGTTACTTGTCAAAGTGGTCAGAGCGACGGATCTCGGTGGCGAACAAGGTTCCACGGAGCCGTATTGCGTCGTCGAATTGGATGAACCACCTCAAAAAAATCAGACATCTGTCAAGAAAGATACAAAAAATCCATTGTGGGACGAAGCGTTCTTATTGTGAGTACCTTTGACAACGTCTCGATTCTAAATCCAGAGTAATCGACGAGCTATCATCGTTTTCGTTCACAGCGATGTCAATCGCAACACGTCCGAAGTTTTGTTGGAAGTTTACGATCGGGCGAATAAATCTCAACGATTCTTAGGCCTAGGAATAGTCGGTATTGACGAGCTTCTCGCGAATCCGAGTCAGAGGCAGATAATACCGCTCCAAAATCGACCCTACGAAGAAGAAGACATTACCGGCACCCTAACCGTCGAGGTAAATGATTGACACGAACGTTACGTTATGGTGTCGTCTCCGGTGGCTGCTCGCTACGCTATTTCGTTTGTTTTCCGTTTCTTTCTTTCTCCCCCTCTCTTTTTTGTCTCTCTCTCTTTTCTCAGTTTCTATTCATCGAGGGTGCAGAGGTGCCTCAAATTGGGAACAAACCTTACAAGGTGAAGGAGACGATAAAGCCGGTGTCGCCGACTCCTCGTACCTATACTCCGACAAATCTCATCAGCGACAATAGTCTTAATTACAACAATGGTAACAGCACACTTATCTTGTACGACTCTACCGTTCAATCCGAAGGGGGTAATTACCAATTATTTATTTGAAAGGCATTGCATTCGTGTTTACGAGTGTGACGAACATAGCGACACCCCGTTAGAACCTAGTTTCCTTTACGAAACGTGCTTCGACGATGATTCGCGTTATCCGAGATTCGTGATCGCTAAGATTCTACTTTGTTCTCTTTTTCTTTCGCGATCACGAAACAAACCACGTGTTGCCCCCTTTTTTCAGTCCGCTAGTTATACTCTTCCTCTTTCGTACGAGTCTGCATTTCGTGCACGTGGATCGTATTCTTCCAGACAGTAGTTCGCATGAAGTATATCTATGTGTTTATATATACGCATACACATACATACATACATACGAGAAATTTCTGAATGTAGAGATTGTTTGCCTCTATCCTTCCTTCTGTCTACTCAGTTATTTAACGTTGGCTTTAACGGTCCTCTAGCACGATGTGTTACGATTTTATACGCTCGCCTTCCGGTTAGAATACTTTCCCGATTGTCAATCCCTCGAAGTTATTTCGACTACCAGAGTACCGAACCTGGCGAATAGCGATGACAGTAAAAACGATGATTACATAACGACGGAAACGTTGCCAAACGCGATAAACCATCTGGTAAACGAAATGACACGATTACGGGCATCGGAGGTGCTTGGTAGAACGACGGAAGTAGAAAATCATAAATCTTTCGACGGTATGTCACCTTATTTTTACGGTTCAAAAGCTAACCGAGTGATCGAATCCAATCATTTCGCAGACTACCTGACGAATGGGAATGTGGTTGACTCTCCGTACAGAACTGGCCAGTCGAATGGAAACAAGGGGACCCTGATCGTCCACAGCCAGCAAAGGGTACGCTCGATGAATCAGCACGTTCGATATTTCTTTTTCACTAACACCGATTGACTATCGTCTATTTTTGTGTTGTGCCTTTTCTTTTGCAGCAACTGGAACGACAGGTAGTTAAGGTAAGCCGTTGTCGTCGTCACCTTCCTTCTCGTTAACTCGATCGTGTTATCGTGATTGCATAATTACGCACCAATATCACCCTTAGAGTTAGCTGGAGCCCATTCAATTTTGCAGTCCAGTGTTTTCTTTTCTTCGATCGCTTTCCCTTTTTTTTTCTTGACCCCACACAACGTTCCTTTTGTCGTTTCTTTTTTTTTCTCGCATCTGCCCACTCTGTTGTTTGGAAATCAATCAGGCTTGTGTATCACGACAACACTAATTATCGTCAGCTGAGTGGCGTGTGTTTACTAATTCCACAGGTGGCCCTGACGGAAAGCGGCAACTGGCAAGAAATATCACCGGAGGTAATTACACGCATTTTTACTGTAGTATTTTTAGCTGGCTTTAAAGTTTGTTCCAATTTATCTCTCTAACTTAGCCAATCGTGTTCGCGTTCGTTGCGAACAAACAGCTTCTAAAGAAACGTGTAACGCAACTACGTTACCGCGTATAAACATTTAACAATTTTCGTTTCAGCACGGACCAAAAGATACTAGCGTAACGTCGGGACCAGAGAGTACACCAAACTCTTCCAATTCTGAAGGTAATCGATTATACCCCGAACAAAAGTTGATTTGATTTTAGTTACTTTAATCATGTCATGTTACGTTAATCGTTTCTGTCGCAGAGAGGGGAAGAACACGAAGGAAACGACGAGATTTCTTCGGTACGATAAAGAAACGGCTGAGTCGATCGAAGACGAGAAGCAGATCCGTTGGTCCGGAAGGAGACGCCAATCACGAGGACGCTCACTCCAGATCTATATCCGCGGACAGAGCTCGCGATCCTGGTTCTGGTACGTTTCCAAAATACTCCAGCCCCGGACGTAAGAAGGATGTATCTCCTGTTCAAAAGTACACCGAGAGTTTTTGGTTTAGAGTAGAGTAGTGAAGTAGACCTTGCGGTTCCTTGTTCGAATCGTTAGCGTAAAATTCTACTTGTTTGTTTTGCTTACGAACCTTCTACGGCACACCACTTCGGTGAGTACGATTATCTTGATAGCGATGATGCAACGAGCAACAGCAATAGGACCTGTTCCGTAACTCATTGCGTAACGATATGTCATCCAGTGCGAATTGGATGCTATCATGGACCGAGCTTTACAAACGTTTGTCGAAATGTCAAACTCGCTAGAGTAGATGCGGACGCCAATACCGATAACGCTAATGCTGATTAAGCGATACCCTTTGAAGCGTGGCTAACAATGACGAAGTGCAAACGATCGTTTCGCTTGAATTTTATAGCTCGTTTATCGATACCAGGAAGGGAAGAGCATTCGAGGCGGTCGAGCTTGAGCGAGGCGTCCGGTATAAGCGGAGCGTCGACCAGAACTTACGTTAACGAGGCTTCCACCTTAGTTCTCGAGACTCTAGAGAACGGTATCAAAAAGTAAACAGTATATCATTATTTCGATAAAGACACGGATGTCCACGTTTTACGGGGATAACGAACCTCTGCGCGTTCTTTCATTTTTCAGGCATTACTTAGTACCGTTGTCGCTTGCACAGAAGAGTAAATGGCGGAAGAAGGGCACGAAGCTTCACGTATTCAACGATCACACGTTCATAGCGAAACACATGGCTGGGTAAATGATCGCTGACGCGTTCGGGAAGAAAAGGAAATGGATTCTAACGAAGGGTTCCGTTTCAGTGGGACGGTGTGCGAAGTATGCAAACGAACGCTCGCGCGAAGGTTGGGCAAACAAGGGTACGAGTGTAGAGACTGTCAGATGAAGTGTCACAAACACTGTCACGTTAAGGTGGACAGCATGTGCCCCACGTCTACCATTCAGAGCATCGAATTGTAAGTTGGCACAGTATTTGCTATCGATTCCGGATCAAATCGTTAAAGAGAACATACAGAAACACGTACTTACGCGCGACGTCGATCTAATTCTGTTTTCTTTCAATTCGATTGTCACGTAAGGTCTCTACTGCCGGTGCTCAGTGAATAGGATGGGTAAGTTATTAATGACAAGGAATCTCTTGATGCGTGTCTTTCCTATCGTAATTATAATAGCTGCGCATGAACGATGTTACTATGCTCTCTTTCTAACAACAGCAAAACGTGACAAGCGTTAATTTTTATCGATTGTTTCGTTGGATCTGATTGTGTTGATACTCTGTGTGAATACCTTTTATTTTTCTTTTTGCCTTCCTCAAATACTAATCGTACGTTTCAATTTTTCCGTTTTTCTTTCAACGAATAACTTGGTTGCTTGTCTTCATGATAAATGCATATGTACACCAGTTAATAGGTATCTGTACCGCGTTTCGCGATTGTACGTTCTAACGAAACGTTTTGAACTGTTTTATAGGACATATATAAAGGCACCACGGCTCGAGCAAAGATCTACCAGTCGTCTCTGTTGACCGAGTCTGGGATCACCCACCCAAGGGAATCATTTTTCATTTTAAATTCAAAGGTTCAAATTGCTTTATACGATCGCGTGGCAAACAATGTTCACGAAATATGTACGATTCGAGCACGAAGCGTTTCCGAACGCTGTATAGCACTTTTCTATTATATGCTACCGTTGCTACGCTTTTCAACCGATGCAAACGAACACGAACGAGAATATAAACGAGAATGCGAAACGAACGAAACGAAACGAATAAAACGGAAGAGAATCTTTATCGAATACTCCATATTCTAATTAACGCGTATTACATTTCGAATGTTCGTAAAATTTTTTACTCTCTGAAATATGTAGCTGGTATACACTATTTAACACTTTTCCGTTTGTTCGTTCTCCTCGTTCATTCTGTTAATAAACGAAAATCCGTACAAAACGCGACAAAGTCCAAGAAAGTTTATCAGGGGAGAAATACGCGACGCGTGATTTCGACGAATCGAATAAATACGTCAACGATAGTGCCTCTAGATGCGAAAGCTCGTCATGATCTTTGAAACGTTTTCGGAAATAGTACTTCTGACAATACTTTCGATTGCTATGCGATTTAATTCGATCGACCGAAATCGAACGCTTGAACGCGCACACTCGTGCCTATGTATCGCGCATACGGAAAGTATCGTTAATCTTCGAATGTTACGCATTATAATTATACCGATGACAATGATTATCACTATTACTACTACTATTATTATTATTATTACTATTATCATCATTATTGTTGTTATTACCATTATTTAAAGAACGGCGTAATGATCGTAAACGGTACAAGGGCGTCGACGCCGAGAAGAAAGGACGAACAAGGGGATTCGAAGAAACAATTGTAACGATAACGATGATGATAATAATATCGTGTTACGTTGAGAAAAATAATATGGTTACATTATGATTCTACATTGCTCGAGTATCTTTATTAACCCGACATCTTCTCCTCTCTCCTCTCTTCCTCACAATCATGATAATTTCGATTCTGAATCGATCTTCGAAAACGACGTGTTTTAAAAGAGTAGTCGAGAATCGCGTCGGCATATCGTTGATAGCTTCGTCATCCTTCGAGGGTGCACGATGTTTCGCGAACGTCGCCCGGCGGTCGCTCCCTCTTGAGCACGATGCCGCGATGGGATGCCAAGGCGCGAAAGTGGAGCAACGTCGACCCAATTCGAGGTCGAAGCCCCAATTTTCGCCGAGTTTGCCGTAGCGGGGATGGACAACGGGGCGAGGGTAGTCATGACGACGTGACGTAATATCTACGTCATCGACAAAGCGCAACGACCCGGCCGTACGTTCTTGTAACGCGGCTAGGATCGGAGGTTGAATGGGGTGGTGCGGCGGATTTTCGATTGTCCTCGTTTCAACTGATTCGCTGTGCGGTGACTGATTTTCACCTCGAAGCGAAAAGAAACATCGTTGTAACGCGACGAGTTACTCGATTGCGTTTTTATCCGATCTTCGCATTCGAATGGCCTTTACACGTCGAGCAGCTTTTCTCCATGAGCGATTAGACGGACAAAGGGACTTGCCAAGAGTTGCGAGATACACGTAGCGTACGTTTACGTGTACAGGGGAGACACGCGTGGCGCGTGACGCGTGTACGCAACGGGCAAGCTCAAAAGGACAAGTTGCAAGCGAGTTTATTCAATCGCAAGCTCGAAATTAGGACACGTTGTCGACGGCCTTCTCAATGACGTAGATGACGTCACTAGTTTGAAAGGAAAACTAGGCCAAACGGACTCGAAACCGGCGATCGTCGCCCCAATCGCGATTCGATTGCATACGTCATAGAGAAAAATTTTCCGATTTAACCTCGACCATTGTTTTCCTGCGTATCTTGCGCGTAAATACATAGCCCATCTGGGAAAACTTAAAACGAATAAAAGCAAATCGAACCGGAAACGGTCAAATAAGTCTCGCGCGATCGAATCCAAATCAGAAGTACAGGGTGCAGGAAAAAAAGATAGTCGGATATTCGAATATTGTCGCACGGTTTCGAGGTAACGCACAGCTATCCCGGATAGACGTGGTTGCGATCCTTGAATGAACTATGGTATTTCGTAAGGACAACGCTAACGGTGATCTAGGTCAAAGAAGGGTCATGAATGGCGTCGCTTCGAGTGACGTCACGGAGTGCAACCCCCTGCAAGTGGGTCACTCGTTGATTCTGTCATGGCCGTAGTTATAAACGGAACAGGGACGTCCTTCCACGTTTCCACGTCTGTCCATGGATCGTGTTCCGGTACGGACACGTTTTGCCTACGAATGTGTCCCGGACCGATTTTCCTTGGTTTCCCTATTCTCCGTACCTATTTCGAGAAAAACAGCATTCGCTTCTGTCAGCAATGCGTCCAAATCGGGGGCTTCTCTACGATACCGCTGTAAAGATTTCATTTACTCTTCGTTTTTTACCAATTTGACGAATCAAAGTCTAAAACGGGGCTGGGTATTTCGAAGGGGAGATCGATAACGGTTCTACAAATAAGAGGGTACATAAAAATCGACAATTGTTTGAATGAAAAACGTTTATTTGATACGTAAACTACGGTAGTATCGACATAGGTAGCACTTAATACAAAACATTCAGTCCTGAGAATCTGCTTGACTCGCGTTCTCCCGTTTTCGCATTTTGCCGCGAGAACTATTGCGCATAGGCGAATACAAATTCGTCAACAGATACTTATTAGGCGTTTTACTGTTTCCTCGCAACGTATCGTACCAGTGATACGTATTTAATCACCGTGTGCCAATTGTTCCGCGACATATCGTGCATTCACGCGGTTGATATTTACAAGGCACTGGAAGATCGCGTATACGTTTCACGATTACGCTCGCCTTCACATAAACGAGAATTTTCGACGATAGTTCGAGAAAGAAATTTTCCTTGCCACATTGAGGCTCGATTCGTCGCAACCACTCGATTTACCCTGATTTTTCCGCATCGCCTTTTGCTCGTCAAAGAGAACTTCAACGAAAACGGGGTCAAAAACAACGAGTCGTTCCTTTTCGTTCTCGATACTTGCCAAACGGCTACCGACTGGACGACTCTTGCGAAACAAGTGACAAAAAGTTCGAAAACTCGTTCATCGTCTTTGCGTACGCTCGAGTCTCGTTCGTCTCGATCGACGGGTTACGTCAAACGAAAAACACCGTATTCGTCATCGAATCGTGATATGTTTAAAAAGTACCCTTAACGAGCAAGTACATATTTCTATAATCTATCTGAAACATGAACGACCGAACGTTAGGTCGGACGGTCAGCGAAAAAGATCGCGCGAGATCGCGAGCGTATTCTACATTATTCTTATTGTTAGTGTTTTCTCCTTCATTCCGCGTTACATGTTCGATTTTTTTCACATTATTTGGCGCGATCTCGTAATTGACTCGTGTATCGCGAGTAGCCGGTAACATATTACCCTATCGCGAAACGATACCTCCATAGAGGCGTGTTCGAGTATAAGAAAGATCAGGTCGACTGGTCGTATCGGTATTACATATTTAATTCATCTTTCTCTTGCACCTATTTCCTCCTCGTTTCTTCTGGTTTTTTTTACTTTATACTCGCGATCAACGTGGATCAGCGAATTAATCGTCAACTAGTAAACTCTAGTGTACATGTTATCGGGTGTACTAACCGTTCCTACAAAAAGTACATACACGTTTGCGTAGCTAAGTTCTTTCTAAGTCATCTATCTCTCGTTTACGAATAACAGACGAAAAAATTAAAAACTCGGTACATCGACGCACCCCTACTTGCGACCAATACTCTATCTGTCGTTCTGCTTTCTTCCTCGTTTCCTCTCCTGTTAGCTGGTTACAACTCGCATCGCGAATCGCTAGGCGGCCGGGGTGCGAAGAAGAAGCGCGTCGAATTCGATTTCATCGTTCCTCGAGAAACGTCGTTTCGTCGTGGAAATATCGACTTTTTACAATTCGTCTCGTATACATTTTGATCCACTCGTTTGGTCGAGGCTTAAAAAAAAGCGGCGGAGAAACGGCCGCGGTTCGAACGATAAAATATTCGAAATAAATACGCGTATCGTGTCGAGTCGTAAAGCGAGTGGATCGTTCGAGTGAAAATCTCGTTGGTAAAAATGGTCCAAGAGTGGAGGGTATTGTTTGCGCGATTCACGGTCAGGTAATCGCGCAACGAAACACGAAATGGATAGGGATGGAATAAAAGAGAATCGGTTAAAATTGGTTGACCGTCAGTGATGACTTCCTATCGGTAGAGAGCAACGGGATCTTGACAGGAACACGGCATCGCCAATTGTTGGGCTACGTTCCTTGGAACCCTTTGCGTCGGCAGGCCAGACAATCCTCTGACGTAGGTATACGACACTGGGCTGCGTAAAATTCTCTTGGGACTCTTTTTCGCGTGCTTGTTCTCCTTGCCTTCCCACTTCGAGGATATCTTGAGAGTTTGGAAGGCTCTTCGAAGGGTGTTCGCGGTGGAGGATCGTTTCAGAGAATCGCTGTCGGTGCTGCTCTGAGCATCTGATGGGCTAGGGGAGTAAGAGAGCGATTCGGAGGTTCTCGTAATAGCTCTCACGTCTCCTGGACTCCAGGAACGGGACGACTTGGCACGAACACGTTCGGAACTTCTTTGAACGCCGGACAGTCGCTCCTGAGAGCGCGTCGACCGACCTCGAAGTCGGTTCAGATAACAATGGGTTCTTGGCGATCTGGTAACACGGCATAGTCGCTCGCTGCTTCCACGACGCGACAATCTCTCCGCGCTTCCGGTACTTCCGCCGCTGCTGCACCCGCTGTCCGTGCTGCACTCGTCGTCCCCGAACTCTTGCTTCGAAGACCCCGCCCCCCTAATCGCACCATTCTTTCGTTTCATCTCATTTTTCTGATTCTCTCTACGACGATCTTCCTCGGGATCGGTCAGTCTCGTGGTTTCTTCCATGTCTGATGAACTCGGTTCGAAATCGAGTACCAAGCTCTGCACAGAAACTCGATGCACAAACTTCTTTACAAGTTTCTCGAATTTCTCTCTTGACTCGGGTATCGGTTGACCGATGATTTCGGTACACACTTCGCGATGCACGCTGGAGAAACACCTGTGTTTTTGAGCGCGCGTGCAACCGCGATACGTCGACGAACTCTTCGTCTTGTCACGTTCACACTCGTACAATATATCGTACGAAGTATCGAAAAAAAGTCTATCTCTCGATCGTTTATCGCTTTGTCCAATCTCCGGAGTTAATCGTTTCCTTTTCGTACTTGTTCGACGCTTCCTCCGTTCGTACGTGTTCTGGCTCCTCTTTCGAAAACGGGTAAGTCTTTTTAACGGTTATCGCAAACACACGATATCGATGTATCGTCTGGTCGAATTTGTGGCGAGTAATTCTCGCGCGCTCGGAGATGGACTGAAACGCGAAGATTCGCGGTCTTCTCTTATATACCATCGAGGCTTGGCCGAGGGTGCGCGCATGTCCTTTTCTCCACGTGAGGGTACGAGCCGTGTGCGCGAGGACGCGGGTGGCGCGGCGAATGCGTTGGGACGCGTTTTCGAACGTTACGGTGAAACGCTACCCTCGTCGATCGATACAAATACCATCGTCATTGATTCCTTTTCATCGATCGAACGTTGCGAGCTTCCCCGGGGGTTGGGTTCATGAATGGGATGGGTGGCTTGACGCTACCGTGTTTCCTGTCACAATGATCGTTTTTGTTTACGTGTTTCAATATTTATTGTTCTCTCAAGCACGGTGGGAAACCATTGTTCGCAATGAAATAACGAAGATGAAGATATCAAACGTACATTTTCGTCGCCGATCCATACGTCAATCGCGTTCTATAAAGCCAGCATGTTAAAATTAGCAACGCCGTCACTTGACGGATCGTAGCTGAAAGAGCTAGCAAAGGGTGTATGCAGCCGGGGAAATGGGATGAATCAGAGATAAGGACGGAAGAGGGCGGTAACGGGGGCAGCAGAGTAACGTATTGGGTTTCGAAGTAGAAAGGTCGGTGAACTCGAGACGGCGATCGATGCTAAGGGGTGGATGCACCATCCAGGCTGATCGCTTCGTCGTCGGTGCTAGATGCACCCACACGATCAATAATTTCGTAAACACTGACGCGTGCGACCGATACATATGGGTTTCGTTAAATGTGTACACGCGAGGCCCACCCAATATTCTCGAACAATGACGTCGTTGAACATCGGTTGCGCTTTTATCGTTTCGATACAAATATCTCGCGACATTTATACGTCATGGGACGATAAATAATCGACGTTGCATTCCAGAAGGATTCTATCGTTAACCTTATTCGTGTACGCGATAACAGTGACGGTGATGAGAAGAAAAGTTTCTCGATATCGATATTATTACGCTAGGAATATTATAACGCGGAACACGTTGCTGTCTAAAAGCGCAACGTGACGAGACGCGAATTCGCTGCAGATAATTTTACGTGCAGATTGTGGTTACTCGTAGGCGACTCGGCGGTGAAATTTATTCGGTATCGAGGACTGTCTCTTCTCGTAGCGATAACGAAACCCGACCAACGGATTCAGCGACCATCCCTTTGGTCGATTGTACGTGACTGCGAGGACATTGCATTTACCTTTACGTAACGCTCTGGTATTGTTATTGCCGACTACATAATTGATTCATCGTTCGTAAAAAACAAAAGCCCCTACACTTGACGGTTACAAGTGGCCGCGTCACCCTACACTATTTCTCCGTTATTGGCCTTGCCTGATTTTCATAAAACGCGTCGGCTCCTTCTGCGTCATCGATAAACTTCTGTCATCGAAACTAGACGATAAAAAATTGTAGAATCTTACAAGACTTTCTCTACTCGGCGGGTTTATAGATTCCGACTCGACGAGTCGTAAAGCATTCGATACGAGTTTAAAGATTAATAACGCGAACCGAGTTTTTGACCCAAGAACGTTTCGTATTGATCGAACAAAATTTTCAACTATTAATACGCTCGAACTGCGAGTAGCTTTTAGAACCTCGACAAGAATCTATTAAAGTCGTAAGAAGAAAGCAAGATTTCCAACACCATAACGCAATGGAAACGTTGCATTTGTACGTTTACTGTGATGCCGCGATCGTATATACACGTATGCATATGTGCACGTAAATTTTACTTTGTGCACATACACATATTTATATGACACAAATGGGTGGAGAGCGATTATTCGGAGTGCGGTCACGCCTACGTACGCGCTTACATAATTGGATTTGTAGAGTAACAACGACGAATCGCGTAACGAGCTCTCCGCGACAGATTCTCATTAACAAGTAAGCAAATAATCGTGCAAACGTTAGATACGCAAAGTTGACGGAAGAATAACAGGACGGGATGTAGAAATGAAAAGAAGAGAAAACATGTTGCCTTTAAACGATTTTATTAAAACCGAGTCAAGAAATACAGAACATTGACGAAGAATCGAAGCACGAAACGACGCTTCGTGGAAAGTACAGGAATGCTATTAATGACTTTTCGAGGTTAGAAAACGAGTGGTCCGGTTGCTCAGACGGTTGTTGGTTTGCTCGATCGCGAATACGATCGGAGCAGTGTCTATGTCGACTATTATTAGTAAATGTAGCTCTTATAGATATAAGGCGAAGAGGGTACGTAGCCGGCTAAAGGAAGCGGTGCCGGATAACTCGTGTAGACGAGAGGAGCAGCGATGTTGGAGCTTAAAGCCGCCCCCCATGAAGCAGCTGCCACTGGACCACTGATCAAAGCGCTCGGAGCTGGTGCCGGAGCAGGTGCCGGAGCTGGAGCTGGAATTGGCGAAGGGGCGGCCATTGCGACGGCCAATAATCCAGCGAACAACAACTAAATGTAGAAAATTCGATTAGATCTGGGTTCTTTCGTCGCTTACCTTTTTTCGAATCCTAATACGAATCCTCGAAATTCACGCACTCACCGATTTGAACATGTTGAATGTAGGGTAGGTAGTTGCAACGTAGAAGCGTACAATGGACAAGCTGAGACGATGATACTCGAAATCCTGTGGAATCGCAGCTTATATAGGAGAAACCGCGACAAAGAAATATCCTGGCGTTTGCACGTCTCCCTTCCCTTTACCATCTTCCTACATATCGTTCCTTTTATCCATCTCCGCTGTTCCACGAAGGGCAACAGCCGGTTGTTCGAACCAGACCGTGAACGGGACGTTCGCTTCCTTCTTGTTGGCTACGACGAAATTTTTATCGAACGCTCGACCAATCGACTTCGCCCTTTGTGGCTGTCGAGAATCGTTTTCCCTCGCAGCAGCCTACTACCAGCGAATCCCGTGTTTCTTCGAGATCGCGACTAGAATGGGACTGGTCCTATCTCAACAATTCGCGCCATTTCTTTCATTTTCGAGTCCGTGTTGGGACACCTTTTTTTATGCAGCATGAACAGGTTTCTTCCTTTTTCTGTCGTATCGAGTCCTTGCACCGAGTCGTTTCAGAAAAAACCGATCAACGATCCGGAAATCATCGAATTATTGTCGTCGCGTGCGAAACATGGTCTTTCAACATGTTTGGAATAATTGTTAATTCACGATGTTTCTACTCTTCCTAGTTTCGAGCGAGGTATTCAAAAAAATGTTGTTTGAAATTTAAAGAATGTCGTCGATCAGTACCATGTTAATCAACGAATATTCAAATATCGATTAAATTAATAAATGTAACGTGTGAATACCCTCGAAGCTAAGACACAAGGCACACGCGTTGAAGGGGAAACGACGTTCCCTCGAGCCAGACTCGACGAACTTGAACTTGAGAAAAAAGCGTTCGTCTTGCCTTGAAGCTGTGCGGCCTTGTGGTACAGCAGAAAAAGATGGAAAGAGAAAGACAGAAGGACAGAAGAAGGGATGCGAATGACCAGATCAGGCAAGTGAGAGGCACGGAAAGAATCGATTAAAGTCGAATGATCGAATCAACGCGACAAAAAGTTTTCTAACCGGACGAAAAGGATCCGCTTGGTTAACGAGAAGCTATGCAAATAGAAACACGCTAATATGATCAAATGCGTAGATGAAACAAGTGCGAGGTAAGAAATAGGCAGATTGGGTCAGAAGCGATGAAAAACTAAACGAAGTAGTTGGAGATAGATCGTGTGGGAAGCGGAACGATCCGCGTAATCAGTGGGCCGTCGTTATAATCTTGTTATGCGTATCAACCGGACAGGCACGTAGTTGAGAGGGTTATACAATTGCTCGGCATGGTGGCTTACGTAATTTGACGATACTCATGGAAGTTGTCCGTGCTGTGCTTCTCTTTCGATATCAAGGTCATCGAAATCGATCTATCGATTAGCCACGAGTTGTACCCACGAAACGCGAGCAGTTTGAAAATACGCCGAACGACGAGGAACTTACGTACGCTGAGGGGGCGCGTGAAAACGCGGTCGGCTCGCGCGTTCGGCATTCCAATGCGACCACGACAAATCCAATTGATACGCACGGAGAGGGAGGGTCGAAACTTTCGTAAGCGACGCATCCACTTTTCGTAAGTTCTCTTGTTCGAAGAGCGGTGGTCATCGGTATAAAACGTGGACGCTTCCAACGATCTGCACTCGTCGCTCCAAAGTCGAATCGTTCACAAGTTCAACATGTTCAAGTTAGCGGTAAGTGTTGCAGCGAATAATAGTCTGAATGCAAAGAATAATAGTTCTTTCGTTCTGTTCTCGATGCAATTGTTTCGAGTTTCAATTTCGGTTTGACCATATTCATTGAATTTTCAGTGTATCGTCCTCTTCATGGCCGCCATGGCATCTGCCGGCGTATTGGCACCAGCACCTTTGGTCGCTGCTCCAGCGCATGTAGCAGCTCTACCAGCACCCATTGTCACCGCTAGAAGCAGCCAGGTCGTCGCTAGGAATTATAACACTTTCGCCGCTGCACCACTTGCTGCATACGCTGCTGTACCTGCTGCTGTACCTGCTGCACATGTACCTGCTGCTCTAACCGCGGCCGTTCCAGCACCCGCAGCTCTACATGCACCGTTTACCCTAGCCGCTGCCGCACATGCTGCACCCCTGCCATACGCTGCTTACGCCTACCATCCCTTCTGATTACCCTGAATACCAATCCTTACCTCAATCTTTACGCTAAGTTTCTTGTTTTTATGGAATAAATTGCAAATTAACATAAAATCAAACAATATTTTCTCTTTTTACCGACAACCTTCCTAAACCTTCTTACTCCTCCGTAGAGGAGTAGATCAAAATAGCTGATACTAGTTCTGCGAAGGTACTACTTATAAATCGATGGTACCGCAGAAACTTTGTTAGCTCTTAATCGATGCATAATCGTTACGGTCTACGTATTCTTTATAAAAACACTCATTTCCTTCGTACCATTGTTAGAACTACAAAAGATTACAGCGTGGAATATCTTATCGACTACATCGAGGAAAAGTATAATCGCAGCGCCATCCGAGGTACCTTGGATCTCCTGATTCAACGTTGAATTCAATGAAATACATTTACATTTCAGCTTTACTTGCTAATCCTCAAGAAGGTTCAGTCATTTCGCTATTTAACGAACACCGTTATCTCGTCATACCACGTAGATACGAAAGCGATACGTTTCAACTATTTACGCGCTTCCCTTGCATCGCCTCTTTCTCAAACTACATACTTGTCAAGGTTTCGTTATTGCGTCATGCTAGAGTTGAACTTGTTCAAGAGTTAGTTCAAGACAGGGGGCACTATCGATGATCCCTGGAGAACTTTCTCTGATGGGTTGAAATGAGAAGCAAGCTGATGAACCAGACAATGAGACAACGATTTGTGTGAAAATTCGAGTCACGCTCGATGAACTATCTTCGAAACTTACGATGTCCCAATCGCTGTCGCAAACGCAAAACGAGCGCGTTTCGTATTTAGAACGTGCACGAGCCGCACCCAACATATATTACTCGTTGAAACTGAATCTCGAACGACCTTAACGTTTTAATTGCGATTACGTTGATTTCAGACTGCCTTTCGTGCATGAAAATGAACAAGAACATGCTTCTTTGCTCTGCGTGTCAGATATCTTTAACCTAATACCAACAATAAGTGAGACATTCAATCCGATCAAGGCTACCCTTTCAGAAACGCCGGTATCGATGAGAAACGATGTAATTCCTAATCTAATTTTTTCTAAATTTTTGTCAACTGAAATATCGGAAGTTAAAAAACGATTATTTTCGATCTTGCTGCTCTGAGCCAGGCATCCTGGTCGCAAACAATTCAATCAAGTGATCGACAATTATAACTAATATTGTCATCCTATTTCCTATTTTAATTAATTAGCAAAACAAGAAAACACAAAATAATCATTTCGTGGTATTAGAACAAAGCTGCGTTACATGGTCCAGAGTTACCCCAACTTATGATACCGTTAAGAAAACCCATTCGATGCTACAGCCCCGAACAGGAAGTAAGAGGCACAAAGGCCCGAACAAAGAGCGTTCGAAATAGATGTTCGATCATGGTCGAACGCGGTGATCGACATCGTGACGTCGAACGACGCAACACAAGGGGCACTGTTACAAAAAAAGGAGAAGGTTAAAGTCGACCGCGGGAGGTAGGGTCAACGGTGGTAATCGCGGGCGTGGCTTAAATCGAGTAAAGGTAATCTGGTATGCAGAAGCGCGTGTTCCTGTCGCATCGTGCCACAAACCAGTGTCGCGAACTTCGTAGTGGGAGAGTATCCCGGACGAAATCGAGTATAAAAGAGGTCTAGCTAATCCACATGTCAGTACAGTATTCACTAGTGTTCCATTCGAATAACTTCGAAATCTCCAACCAACAAAATGTCTGCCATGAAATTCCTGGTAAGTTGATCTACAACATACATAAAACCCGAAATGGGCAACAATCGATTTGACTATAATATTTTCGTATGTCACAGGTTTTCTTCGCCTGTATGATCGCCGCTTGCTCGGCTGGAGTCTTACACGCAGCGGTCCCAGCTGTTCCAGCAGCGTATGCTTCGGTCCCGGCGGCTTTGACTGTCGGAACCTATGCATCCAGCTACAACGCACATGCGATTAATCACGCATACGCTGCACCATACTATGCAAGCCCCGTAGTTGCCCACGCTGCTGCTCCGCTCGCGTACTCCAGCCTCCCGGCCGCGGCAGTCTTCGCTGGCCGACGCTGAAAACTGTACCTACTGGCGTTACCATTCGAGGACAATCGTGAAACATCCGGTTGCGTTCAAACCAATGACCGTCCAGCCACGAAACAACTATCTAACCTTCGATACCACCTCTCACCGCCACCGGTGCCCAGTGGATCCTGAACGAACGTCACTGATCTGGAATACCATCGAAAACCTACAACCATTCTGGATGTTTCCCTTTTCGTCCTCTTTGTTTTCTCTATCCCCAATTAATTATCAATGCTTTCCCCGATGTTCTTTTTGTAAAAAGTTACAATAAATCATTTTTCACACTGCAACACACTGTATCTTATTCGTTCTTCGTTTCAATGCAAATAGCCCTAAGAAATCGATCATCGATCTATCGACGAGAATCGAAAGAGGGGAACAAGGTTTCAGCGGTTGATCGTAAGACAAAAGATCCATGGCAACCGTGAAACAAAACACGATCTGTTAGTTAGTGTCCTCGATTTCGAGCTTTTCTACGTTCACGCGTGCGTACGGTACGGATTTGTTGCTTCATAAGAATTTCTAGTACGATTCGTGAATAGTCGGAGTGAAAGCAAAGGTAGCGAAAGAATAATTTAACTTTAGGAAAAAAACTAGCGCAGAAGAAAAAGTATAGTTTTTGACAGAAACCAAGAAGATGCGTGAAATCGCTCATCTGCAAGCCGGTCAATGCGGCAATCAGATAGGAGCAAAGGTACGATACGAAGAAACAATTGATCTTTATTAATCATATACGTACATATATTATTCAAGAATCTTTTCTTGCCAGTTTTGGGAAGTGATCTCTGACGAACACGGTATCGATCCTACTGGCACTTACCACGGTGACTCGGACTTACAACTGGAACGAATTAACGTTTACTATAATGAAGCATCGGGAGGGAAATATGTTCCTAGAGCGATCCTGGTCGATCTGGAACCCGGAACGATGGACGCTGTACGCTCTGGACCGTTCGGTCAAATATTCCGACCGGATAATTTTGTTTTTGGACAAAGTGGCGCCGGAAACAACTGGGCCAAAGGCCACTACACCGAAGGCGCGGAGCTCGTCGATTCTGTTCTCGACGTAGTGAGGAAGGAAGCCGAAAGTTGTGACTGCCTCCAGGGTTTTCAATTAACTCATTCTCTCGGTGGTGGAACCGGGGCAGGTATGGGAACATTGCTAATTTCGAAGATTCGCGAGGAGTATCCTGATAGGATCATGATGACGTTCAGCGTGGTTCCTTCGCCAAAGGTACAGTTCCCTGTTCCGTTTCTCTTTCTCCTTTTCGTTTCACGTTTTCGTCTCCGAACGCGTTACAGGTGTCCGACACCGTGGTTGAGCCGTACAACTGCACCTTATCCGTGCATCAACTGGTCGAGAACACGGACGAATCTTACTGCATCGACAACGAAGCATTGTACGACATTTGTTTCCGCACGTTGAAGTTGACCACGCCAACTTACGGCGATCTGAATCACTTGGTAAGCGCTACTCTTAGCGGCGTCACCACTTGTCTAAGATTCCCCGGCCAGTTAAATGCTGATCTACGAAAGCTCGCAGTAAACATGGTGCCCTTTCCACGATTACATTTCTTCATCCCCGGTTTTGCGCCACTAACTTCCAGGTAAAACATTGGGTAATTCTCATCTTCTTTGTCGAACGTTTTGTCACTGTACTTTCAACGTTCCCGTGCAAACAGAGGTTCGCAGCAGTACAGAGCTCTTACGGTCCCGGAACTCACGCAGCAAATGTTCGATGCAAAGAATATGATGGCGGCATGCGATCCGCGTCACGGTCGTTATCTGACCGTGGCAGCCGTTTTTCGAGGCAGGATGTCGATGAAAGAAGTGGACGAACAAATGCTCAATATTCAAAATAAAAATAGCAGCTATTTCGTTGACTGGATACCCAGTAACGTTAAGACGGCCGTCTGCGACATCCCCCCGCGTGGATTGAAGATGTCTGCTACTTTTATTGGCAACTCAACGGCCATTCAGGTAAATCGATCCGGTCGTACTTTTTAAAATATTAGCGAATTCGTCCATATACATATACATCCAGTTATTGAATACAAAGTCACACGATTCAATGGTGTTTTAAAAGAGACTATAATATCAGTTATTTACCAAAAGATTTATATAAAAGGTCTGGGTACTGTTTAAATAGTATCAACCGTATTAAAAATGTCATCTGATCATATAACACTTTAAGGTTTAATTTTTAAAATAACCTAACTCAATGATCCGTTAATCTATAACCTCTAATTTCATAGTACGTCCACCTAAAGCGAATTTCCTTAAGTTGACCCGCGACCTTTTGTCTTTTCGTCAACATTTTCAGCTTTTTATCGAGTTAAGCACATCTTTGGATCGTGTAGTGCAATCTGAAAGGTCAAAATCAAGAGACCTAAAAGAGGACGTTTCGTGGTTAATAGTTCCGTATTGAAGTGATTCGTACAGTCGTTACATCAAATGAATTTCCAGGAATTGTTCAAGAGAGTTTCGGAACAGTTCACGGCGATGTTCAGGCGAAAAGCTTTTCTACATTGGTACACCGGCGAGGGCATGGACGAAATGGAGTTTACGGAGGCTGAAAGCAATATGAACGACTTAGTTTCGGAGTACCAGCAATACCAGGAAGCTACCGCGGAGGAGGAAGGCGAATTCGACGAGGAAGAAGAGGGCGAGGGTGAAAACCCTTGAGACTAACTTAAGAAAACAAATGTTTTGCCCGAAATAAACCTAGTAGGAGTTTCATTTCTCTGTCATAAATTCGCGCGTATCGCGTGACTACCCCCTTTGCGTTAAGTTCAACACAGCTTCTTTTCTCGTACGCTTTAACCGACCGTGATACTTTATAGCGCTCGATTCTTCTACCCTTTCCCTTTCTTCTTTTTCACTCGATCCGCTTAATCTCTTAGTCCGTTCATCAACGTTATCGTATCGTTAGGAATGTACCAATTACGTTTGTAACTTATTGCTGTATTTCGTTATCTTTCCTCGCAGCTTACTCGCGTAAATGTACCATGTGAACTGTAAAATCGTTAAACATTAGGTTTTCATCGAATAAACGTACTCTTATTTCAAGACTTCGACGATGATTCATCGATTGGAAACATGTTCGCGATCCTAGTCTCGACGAATACTGTTCCCACGTTTTAGACGGTTTCACGCGCGTCTGTGCACGTTTACATGCTCACTGAATCGCTCCTAGAAACTGTTGATATGTCAGCTACGGGGAAAGCATACATCGAGGCTCGACGAAGGACCGTGAATAGTATGAGAGAATAAAACAACGGCCTGTCAACGATATCGTTACGCTTGGTACACCGTTCTTCAACAAATGCGCGTTCCACATTCAATCGGTCGAGGTCTCTCAGAAATTACACCGTTCGCGACTGGCGAGGCATGAACGGACGATTCGAGACAGCTCGCTTCGCGGTTATCGCGTTTACTCATCTTTTCGGTTTCTTGCTTCACGATCCTATCCTTTCATCCCTCTTTCTCGCGACAAACCTATCTCTATCAACGAAAATTTGATGAACTGCGATTATAAATTCATTTTATATAATCGTGGTCCATAACTTTGCGTTATGAACGATCAAAATAATCCAAAGGATATAAGCGAACACTGCGAATCGCTTGGGTATCGTTCGTCGATCGCTTGCTCGCGATTCTCAAATGAATCAACTCTCGACCACGTCGAGCTCTTTTATAGCGAATCATCCCGCTTCCGAGAGAACTGGCCAGCTTTCGACGAAGCGAGTAAGGAGGCACAGAATCACTGTCTCGTTGTCGTAATCTGAAAGTCTGCGTGATATCGGACAGGCCAAGGCCTTCCGGATTTGGGCGTTGCTAAGCCCAAACAGCTATCGTCGATCTTTCATACTTTTTAGTTTTGGATCGACCTCCGTCGATCGTCCACTCCCAACAACCGACCGATACAGAAAAAAAGTATAACGAAGGTCAGATCGAAACGGAGGAAAAAATGAAAAAATATGGTACTCCTGGAGGACGAACGTAGACGGTTGTTGATCAACGGGGTACGGAGCGGATTTACGAAATACGACCTTGCTATGAAATACGCGGTCAAAACCTTGACAAAAAATATCAGAGCAAGAGAGAGAAGAAAAAATTTAGACAAGGTAGACAGTCTCCGGAACGTACAGGCGCCGCGGTACCAACTGTCGCGATACGCAAACTCGAGTCGCAACTCAAGTTTCGCAAACAATGTCACAACGCGTCTTTCGTTTCATTCGACCCTAATTTGCCAACTGACCTCTCTAGGTGAATCGCGTCGGTATGCGTCGCGACGCACCTTCCATACACCACGGAGTGGGCGTTTAAACGAGGCTTACCAATTGTTACTCAATCGAATCGCTGAAAGAAATAAACACACAGGTTAACGTAACGTTATCGGTATCGGTATTAACTTCGACCAGCCCGGCCACGTTACGTTAGCATGGAAATAGAGACCGGATTATGGGATAGGATTCGTACATATTAACGAACGGTCGGTTAACTAACCGGAGTTATCTCCAATTATGTACGTATATGAGGGGCGTTTGCCCGTTACAGACGACGCCGACAAATCCTATAACCGGCCGATCCGATAGTCCCTTTTCGCGTCGGGAGATTTCTAGATAGAATTCTTACAGCCAATAAAGTCGGCACTATCGCTTCTAGGGATTTCGAACTAGACAGCGTTGAAGGGTAAACGACGACGGAAAAGAAGTATCGATCGCGTGTTTAAGGTCGTAAGGACCATATCGTCAATGACCGGGTCGTAAAGTAAAAAGGGAGACGCCGGGGTCTTTCGGGTACGTTGCACGCGGATCCAGTCGACCAGCGTAGTCCTTGACAATGTTCTCCCTGCGTGGAGACGAAAAGAAACGCGATGAGACCCTGAACGCGTCCAGCCACGAAGGTAGTGGGAATAGTCCTGTCCCGAACGAAACAAACCGAACACCGTGGAATGGAACGGAATGGAGCGAAATAGAGCCGCGTGTAATCGAAGATCGCGCGTTATGGTGGGAGAGGTCAGCGTGGCGGAATAAAAGGGCAGCGGATCGGTTAGCCGAGCATCATTCGACTCTCAGCGATCTCAGCTGTTAAGTACATCAGTTCTTTAACTGTCAAGCAACCACAACCCACGTCGCAACCATGTACAAATTCGTCGCTCTGTTCGCTTTGTTCGCCTGTGCCTTGGCTGCTCCGGCACCAGCGCCAGAACCAGCACCAGGCTTCCTGGCACCGGTCGCGTACCACGCTCCGGTCGTCTCTGCAGCACCGGTCGCGGTAGCCCATACCGTTCCCGTTGCCACCAGCTACGCCAACACCTACAAAGTCTCGGTGAAGAGCCCCTTGGTCGCCGCTGCTCCTTACGTCGCCGCTGCACCTTTGGCCACCGCCGCCGTCGTCAAAACCGCCGCTCCTCTGGTCGCTGCCGCCCCAGCTGTCATCGCACACGCTCCGGTCGTCGCTTCGTACACGTACTGAACCATGTCCAACCAACCAACGGGTCCGCTTCTCCAGCCGCTCTAGTCGACCGTGCTCTTCCGACGACGTCGTTCCCACGATCGATTCACCTATCGCCGTTAGCGCCACGAGAATCGACGCTGTCGGTTAATCATCAACAATAAACTTTGCTCATTTTCAACTCAAAACCGAAGTTTTTTTCTTTACCATCTCTTCTATCGTTTCACCTAACCTCACCTTACTATCCTTACTATCATATGCTGAATTTGTTACGAACGACTAGTCGTCTTTTGAACGAGTTTCAGCAAAATGTTAACCGGTTTACAATTCCGGATGAAGATCTCGCATTCATAATTGGTCGAGTTTCGAGAAAAGTAAACCTCGTCAAACGAATCGACGATGGTTCGGTAGAAGATTCGAGAAATTTGCCTCTGCTGGGTAATGTGCTTGACCTTGGAGCACGAGGATGGGGCGAGCGAAGTACCTAGATCAACCCCGCGAACCGGTTACGATCACCGGCGCTGATTTTTGTCGTCCAAGCAGGTACGCCTTCGTCCCTTCTTCTACCAGGGTTACCGACACACGATTCTGCTAAAAAAATTATTTCCCCTCTTCCTCACTTTTACTTTAGTTTCACACAATTTATCGAAGATAATATCGTTATTTACTTGTTGGCCTACTAATCCTACGAAAGAGGAAATAGGTCATGACTTGGTCAATTAAAAAACATTTGACACAAACAGACCGTTCATGTTACAGCAATTGATTCCGAAGAATCTCAAGTGAGATTCACAAAATTTTCTTTATAAGCAGATAGACAACAAATTTGAAACGCGACACATATCGGGAATTAATAATATATTTAGACATTTCCAAGTTACATAAATTCAAGCTTCTCTCGAAGCGTCGAATTGCTATTCGCAAAATATAGTTTCGCATGCTGCAAAGATTTTCAAACAGGAGCAACGATCCAAGGTAAAAGAAAGATACGCGATAAGTCCCGCCCTCTAAAGTCGAAGGAGAATATAACGATGCATAGGAACTGGCGGTCCCTACTCGCAAACGGGACGGGTTTTCTTTTTACGGCACCCTTGGGATCTCTATAAGTACGAGAGCTTCGAGTCGATCCTCGTCCAGAAATAAAGGAGCATTTCAAAGTGTACGGGCAGAAATCTCGTATCCGCCATGTTCCGATTCGTGAGTAAACTCTTCGAACGTTCGTTTCTGCAAAAGTTCAACGTGACAATCGTATCGTGATCGTGTCTTGTAAAACAAAGAAACAAATAATATCTTTGCAGATTCTTTTTGCCCTTGTACTTGCGAGCGCGAGCGCGGCTCCGACCTTGCCACCGGTGGCGGCTAGCAGTGGATCCTCGGAGATATCTGCACCATCTTCGAAGCCTGCAATGTTGGACGATCGTTTGACGTCGTCGTCGTCGTCGGGATTGTCTCCGTCATCGTCACCTACGGCACGACCTTCCGCCTCGTCCGGCAAAGCTCTGTCTACGATATCCGATCTAAGGACTCCAGCTTCGACCACGAAATTGACGCAGTGGGTAGCACCACCCCTGGTGTCACCGATAGCCGCGGCGCCCATTCTCTCGCATCTGCAGGTCTGTACGATTCTTCGATGTTCGACCGACCGAGACCAATCGCTTGATTCCTCCTGTTTTCCACCTGTGCGCTCCAAGTAACTTTCTTTCGTTTTCAGGTCTCGCCGTACGCTTACGCCGTTCCAGCTCTGGGCCCTCTCGAACTAGCAGCAGCACCGTCCACTTACTCGATCGAACAGCACGGTTATCGCATTATCTACTGACGTCTCGAATCGTGAAGCAACACCGTCTTGGATTCAGGCGGTAATTCGACGAACCTGTACGACACCGACTTCTCACCGTCCATTTTCATGTATCGTGTATCGATAAATTCGTCCGTCCAACGACGTAACGTTAATCATTTTCAAATAAACACTTTTTTCATAAGATAAACAATTTTTCGGAAAAACATTATTTGATACATCAGTTTATTATCTTCCTATTCATTTTTTGAACTTGCAACGAAATCGAAAGTGAAATTATTGTAGATCCTGCTTTCTCCGTGCTAACGAAACTTTAGTATAGGTGAACGACGCGCGAAGAATAATAAATTGTTCGGGTCGCGATGCGTAATCTGCGGTGCATCGTCGTTCTCGATGCAAAATATTTACGATTGTTCGAACGTATTTTAATTTCCGCCGACTTTCTTGACTTCGGCTCGAAAAAGATTGGTCGACGGCGATTTCACCAGTTCTAAATCGCGTAATCCAGAGCGCGTAAAACCCCGAGGGTTACGAGAGAGGGTGGAAAATCCAGATTACGCAACCGAATACCTGCCAGTGCAACACACCGCTGTATCCGCTTCTCAACGTTTCGCTTTTATTCGTCGCTTAATCTACAATGCTAATCCGGCTTTTCGGCATTAGCAAATTAATAACAAGTATTTCGATGAAAGGCTAATAACTGATTTCTTTTGTTATTATACGGCGTCTACGAATAAACAGACGTTTTAAAAAGTTAAGAAACACTTTCACCCGGATCTCGAAATGGAACGATCTACGACGAAAATGGTCGTCGAGGAGGCGTTCAAAGACAACTATTGATTTCCCTGAAAATCCTTGGACCACGACGCGTCCAAAATTTTGAAGCTATCTTTCGCTACCAAACGTGGAACGCTTTAATCTTGAACCAATCGTTAATATAGTAATCGTTCTTATAATATACCTAGACGATCGAGGAGAAATTGTCGACTTTCGTGTAACCGCATCATACACTGTCAACTTCTTGTCAACTCGTAATCGAAGTCGGATTCATTGAAACAAGGGTGTCGTGTTCCAAATAAGACTAATCATAATTTTCGATCGTATAACGATGTATACATTATTGAAAGAAAATTTAATTTATTAATAGGATGTACTCGATTAATTGATAAATTTGTCACGTGTAGTTCATTTACATGTTGACTAGTACTATTGATATTCAAATAGTTGACTAGCCCAACTTGTGTATATCTAACAGCCGGGTATTCTTAAACGAGGACGTTTCGTGGTAGCCCTTACGTAAGTCTATTAACAAAAATCCCAGGTTACACAATTTGCTTGCGTCTGTTGCGTACATTCATACGCACCTACGTAGCCTACCTCGCGTCACCCATGTTTCGATATTACGGCCGTTAACATATATTTCAATCTCTTGTTAGATCAGTATTCGCATTTTACATTGTTACACATTGTTATCAAATTTGATCCCCCATCTAATCCTCGACGATTCAATATCACCTCGAACGGATGCCATGTATTAATAATGCACCCCGATAGGTACTTAACAAGGAGAAAAGATGTATTAATAACAAATTGAACTTGAAACCATCCTACTTCCCTAAATAGGTAGAACGTTGCAAAAATCTTCCGACGTTACTAATGCGTAATCAATTTTGCAAAGGGATCTAAAGGTACTGATAAAGTAATAAAAGTAATTTGATAGTACAAAAATGTTTACGAGTTGTATGGCGTTACCGAAAGAAGATTCAAGAAAGCATGAAAAGACAAGTAATCGATGCGAACGTTGCGAAAACACTTGGGCGCCAGGGTACGCCGCGGTTCGAGGAACCTATCCAAAACGGATGTCCGGCAGCAAGCGCGATGAGTCACTAGCGTACCCCACCGAAAGTTCTTGTAGTGTGTTCTCAGCATCTCCGAAAGGGACGTCTATATAAGATACGAATGGCACCGGTGAACGCGCAGAGTAACCTCGTTCATGGAGAAAGCGTTTGGTTAGAGAGCGAAACTCGACGCATCGCAGACATCCGTCGTCAGTTCACTGGGTATACAGATCTTCAATTATAATAGTAAGCAGCTAACGGTGTCACATCCAGAACAAATAAGGTAAGAACTATTCGATCACTCTTTTCCCTTTTCTCGACTTTTCTACATTTCTAATCAACCTAATCTTAATTTTCCCAAATTTTCAAATCTTTCTTATCTATACACTATACTCGTTTATTTAATTTATTATGCAACGTGCTCCCAATCTTTATTTAGTTCCCCGCTCGTTTGTCAATCTAATATTCAGGGGACGAAAAGCGATCGGCTGGTGTCGCGCAAACATTACGTAACAACTTTCACCGGGTTCGAAAATTTTTGAAAGACCATCTCCTTGAAAGAAGTGCGTTAGTGTAGGCGTGTAAGTACGATACTCAAGGTATCGTGCAGAGACCAGTTTAGCGACTTTCTCCAACATCCTCTCGCTTTCGTTTGCCGGTTTGTCGGTCGGTCGGTCCCCATTGTTCAGATTGTTCATACGATTCAGTGACAGTCGCTTTTACGCCATAGCCGTATCGTGCCAAGCGATTTCTTTATCGTGATAGACAACTTTTCTAATGCAAATTTCTAAACTATTTGTATTTCTACAATAGAAGGTTAGTAAAACGAAATACGCGAAACGTTTCTAATAATTCGATCTACGCTAATTTGGAATTAATTTGTTTTGTTCCAGGATGAAGCTATGGATGTTGTTATTACTCGGCGTAGCCGGGAACAGTATCGCGACTATGGTTCCTATAGACACGCCATCCTCTTTGCCTTCGGACCAGGCAGGGAAGTCTGAGTGGTCGTGGCAGATCGAAGATTCGGCGGTAACAAGTGGATCCGAGAACAAAAGAGAAATTTACGAGAAGCCAATTTCGGAAGTGAACCCAAATGCAAACACGGGTCTTGTCGATGCAAATGCTCAACCATCGGTAAATAAATACGATATCTAGTGTTCGGGGTAAAATGATCGTCGGTTCAAAGTTCGAACTCCTTTCTAGGTGGAATCCGTGATCGAGGAAATTCTTGTTTCTAATCGACAGGGTCGTAACATCGAAGGCTACGATCAAATATATTCGGACCCTGACGTGAAGAACGCGCTTCAGTTAGGAAACGATACGATTGCTCGCTCTTACATCAGGGATAAACTATGCTCGCTGGGATTAATGAACGTACGTATAAATAGATCGAATGCAACTATTTAAAGCGGAATGTATTCGATAAAGACAGTTTAATCATTCTGCAGTGCGAAACCGTCGAGGGACGTCGACCGTACTACTCCCCTCATCGCGGTATACATCCTCAGGATATAATTTACGCCCAACCCGTCACGATTAGGCCTGTGGGAAGACCGCTGCCAGCCATCCCGGTTAAACGACCTTATGGACCCTCCATAAAACCCGGACCACTTTCCCCTGGCTTTATCTCTTCGGGACCGCCTCCGGAAGTGATCTACGGATCTGGCGGTGCGCCACATCCTCCTTCAATTTCGCATTTCCCTCCTTCGCCTGGTTTAATTGGTTCTTACCCTGCGTACAAGAAACCCGGCCCGATTTCGTCGTTCGGCCCGAAACCAGTGTACGAATTAGGAGGAGCGAGCGAAGGCTTCAGTTACGAGAGTAGCGATCGATTCATCGACAAAAAACAAATCGCGTTACGACCTTCCGTCGGTTCCGAAGGTGTTCAGCAGCACGTTCATCACCATTATCATCATTCGGAAGGGGCCCAAGTCTCCGGGATCGCCGGTGGATCTTCGTTTGTTCCGAGTACAATCGGTCAGGGCTCGAGCTATGGATCAATAGGGACAACTTTTGACGAAGTTTCTAATGCTGGTCACGGAGTTTACGGGGCCGGATTCCAAGATTTCGACGACTACAAAAAGGCGTTCAAAGTGAAAGGGACGAGCAACGACGGAAACGGTTTGAGCGGTTCCGTTTCGACGAACAACTACGCCGATCAGTATCCCGCTTACGAGAAACCAGCACGAGACTTTGCCTTTGGTAAAGCGGACGCTCAGAAGACTGGCAAATACTTTTCCCCTGGTAATTACGCGTCCTCGAATACCGTACAAACTGGCGTGAATGACTTCGCCGCTGCTGGATCTGCTAACAGTAACAATTACTTCAACTCTTACGGAAACGGTAACTTTGGAAACGATCTTTCGGCTGGTTACTCTTCGGACTGCGTTTGCGTCCCGTACGAACAATGTTCCGGCGAACACGCCGGCCGCAAGGACGATCTATTCCTGCCCCTTGATCCCCGCAATCTGAACAAGAACATCGAATCCGAAAACGCGATGACGGCAAACGAGACATCTACGATCGTTCGCGTGGCGAAGAGTAGCGAGAGTAACTCGAATGCTTCTCAAACTTCTGCGGAAACTACTGGACAGCAAGAGACCGAATCACAAGCAAACGTTAGGACCAAGAGAGGAACCAATGACGAATCTGCGAGCATCGAGGGCAGGAAAAAGACTAACGGAGAAGGGGTAAGACTACTCAAATTTTATCTTCGCAAATCGTAAACGTAAAAGTCGCGGTGATATCGTCGCGAATGCGATCATCGACGTTTCTCTCGCGGCTTTCTCTCCTAACCGCGACCGTTTACTATGTTAAGATCGTGTACGCATGTACGCGGTTTCGCGAGTACGTGCAAAGTCGAATAGTAGACGTCAGAAGGCAGGTCCGGGTTAAAAGTACGCGGTCTTTTGTCGGTCCCGTTGAATCTTCGTATCGAGTACGAAACGTACTACGAACACACCAAGGAAAGACTCGGATCTCTATCTGCGTGACTGTTCGACTCTCTGGTTGCAGAGACTCGATGCTAGCGATCTGGACTCTTCGAAATTAAACGTCAAACCAACCTGGGGGATCAGTTTCGGTCTACCGCAAACCGGTGGTTCGTACCCGATAGGTCCTCAGAGTGGCAATGCACTGGTAAATCCATACAGAGGGTACGGTCCGGGCAGTCAAGGTATAAATTTCGGCCTGGTTTCCGTGAATCCTCTACTAGCCGTGCAATTCACCAAAGACGAGTACGGCGATAAGGTGGTAAAACCGTTTGTCAATTTCCACGTAACGCCTAATCAAAATATCGTGCAGAAACTTGGTTATCTGCTTTCCCATAAGAAGCAAGGTCTGCTCGATAATTATGGGACTAACTACGCGCCACATTACTATCCCTCGAAACCTGTTGAACTTTACGAAAAACCGTACTACGTAAAACCTCCTCATTATCCTCCTCAAGAGTATATCGGTCATCACGAATTATCTTACCCTCCTCACCACCACCATCACGAATACTCCGATTATTATCGAGGCGGCGATGATGATTACGATTACGATTACGAGGATCGTTCGAATAATTATCACAGTTCCGCACGTAGCAACGTTAACAAAGCGTCCATCGCTGACGAAGTGAACGGACAAACGGTTCCAAAAGACGGAACTAGTGGAAAGGTATCGTTTCCGAACAGAAGAAAGCGTGATACGCAGCCGCAACCACGATCAGAGTCATCGTGGTTGCAATTATCAGTAAATGCGACGCAGGTAAGCATTGACGAAACTTCGATTGTCGCGTGGTCGATGAAGTTCGAAAGGAGAACGTAGAAGAGTGTCGATCGCGTGAGCAATTCTTCGAGGAATCCAAGTCGATCGTGTTATAATAGTACTATTAATGCGATACGCGCTTTCTATGCTTTCAAAACGTTTACCGAGAATTCTGCTTTCTTAACAGAGACAGTACACGGTCCCTGGTGCTCCTCGAGCTTGCGGACCCGGTTACGTCTGCTGTCCGAGAAGACAACCGATAAGAAAACCACAACCTGGCCAATGCGGAGTTAGATACACTCAAGGTATCAACGGAAGAATCAAAACTCCCTCATACGTCGATGGTGATGCTGAATTTGGTAAATATTTACTCTCTTTTCATCCTCCTCGATCTTTCGATCGTCGCGTTAATTTGTGCTAGAACAGTTCTGAAGAATATTCAATCGCGTACAGGTGAATACCCGTGGCAAGTTGCAATTCTGAAGAAAGATCCAACGGAAAGTGTTTACGTGTGCGGAGGTACTCTGATTTCTTCTCGACACATCCTCACGGCGGCTCACTGCGTGAAAACGTACGCGCCTCACGATCTTCGCGTCCGACTTGGAGAATGGGACGTGAACCATGACGTTGAATTTTATCCGTACATTGAACGAGACGTGGCGAGCGTTCTTGTGCATCCAGAATTTTATGCTGGCACTCTCTACAACGATATCGCGATATTGAGAATCGACCACGACGTTGATTTCCAAAAGAATCCGCATATCAGCCCTGCTTGTTTACCGAACAAGCGCGAAGATTTCACGAGAAACAGGTAAAACCACCTTCCATTTTACTTTCTCCTTAATAACTTTCATTTTTCTTCAACACATTTGTTATGGTTGTTCTTGTTATTGATTTCACGCTTCGTTCTCTCGAATTTGGAACAGATGCTGGACAACTGGTTGGGGAAAGGATGCATTTGGAGATTTTGGCAAATACCAAAACATTTTAAAGGAAGTGGACGTGCCTATAGTGACCAACCAAATTTGCGAACAACAAATGAGAAGGACGAGACTAGGTCCAGGATTTAATCTTCATCCTGGATTCATTTGCGCCGGTGGAGAGGAAGGGAAAGACGCGTGTAAAGGAGATGGAGGTGGTCCAATGGTTTGCGAACGAAACGGTCGTTGGCAACTGGCAGGAATTGTATCTTGGGGCATTGGTTGCGGACAAGCAGGCGTTCCTGGTGTTTATTCTCGCGTTTCTTACTATTTCGACTGGATCCAACAAATCTTGAATCGCTATTAACGACACAAAACAATTTATTCTCGAATATCTGAACCGCTCCATTCGTCTGGTTTCTATTTCAATTTCGATCATTATTTAAGACCATCTGCGATAAGCACTCTATCTTACGATGTATTATAACGCGTAATTATTTGCGATACTATACCCTATAAGTGTACATGTAAACCTACAACGTCAAGTAATTTAATTTCAATGTATCTATCCCATCTTTCTATCTCTATTCTATCTTCTATTTTTGTATCTTTCCTGTCTAATTTACGTAGAAGGCACATTACGAATTAAGTATTCTTGTTGAGCGTGATTCGAAGTATATTCGGATCGTTGAGTAATGCATTTTATTTGCAATCTGTTTGTTACATAACTAATTTTAATAAATAATGTGTGATCTTGATAATTACCTTTTCTATGAAAGCTCTCCCATAATAGAACTTCTCCCAGTTTTTATTTCGAACAACACATTTTATGAATCCATTATGTTACTTAAAAATTGTTGAATCCGTAGTGCACAAAAAATAAAAATAACAATAGGAACATCAACACTAATTTTAGATCATGGATGGTATAAGAGATTTACTACACACAAACTTTAACTTTTAATGTGAACCTACAACGACTGCAGCCATTCGCTCGTATCATTTGTCGTATAGTTAATAATTTCATCAAGGTGTCACCGATGACGCGATTAATAACTATATGCCAAATAATGACGATTGCCCAGGTCTCACCACGAGGAGGTTGCTGCAGATGGAGACCTGCCCTAACCACGACCCATCCACCCGCCATGTATGCAAAAAGATTCATTTTTCATTAATATACACTCTCTTGATATAAGTATGCAAAACGTCAATTCTTAACGTCGTGCAAACAAACAGCAATAGAGTGATGAATTTACATCGCGACTTAATATACGTTCAATATGAAACACTTTGATGCAAATGCTACTGTACATTTTTCAAAATAATTGATAATGCGATTAGACGAAATAATCGTGTTTCATAAAGAATTACAAATTATATTGACATACGCATTTATCCTACTTACTTAAATACTAAATATTCCTGCCTATACGAGCGCTCGTAACTATTAACATAATTATAACTAAATTATAACGCATAAACACTGCAGTGTTTAAGTACGCATTGTCTTTCGGTTGACTACCTATCAGTATGGCCACTAAAATAACATTAATAGCTCATCTATTTGTAAAGCTATTAATGTAAAACCTGCCTATATGAAACTAAGACAAATATAAAAACGTTGTCGCAGTATCTTCTTCAAGTTTCCAAATTCTATCTGAAACAGACTAAGAAAGCAAACATTAGTAAACATGAATAAAATATATCGATTACTGAGGTAACGACGAACTCTTGCTTCCATTTATTTTGCTTCTGTATCTTTCAATTGTTCGTATTTCCTAAAAATATTGATAATATACCTGCAACAGATATCTGTATATTGAGTTTATTACCTAAAACAAAAATAGTATTAGTAAACGAACAAAAAATATATTTGGTATAAGTATATCATTTTGCAACAATTTCAATAAATATTTTGATGGTAAGTGCAACTTAATTTCAGTCTCAAAATGGAGAAAGAAAATACAGTAAAACATTATTTTTGTATCGAAGGTATCATTTAATTTTTAAGAAGCGACCCATAACTTGGCCAACCCAAAACTTAGACAGTACCGTATTAGTAAAAAAATACCTTTTCAGTGTAAAGCATCTAATTGCATTTACGTACACTTTCGATGCAAGTTCTATTGATTCTCACAACGGATAGACATTGGTACACTTTGATTACACAAAGTAGTATCAAAAATTTATATACCTGTACACTACTTTAATATACTATCATTTTTTATAAACTAAAAAGCTGGTACTTTGAGGGAAAAAATTTTAATTAAGAAAAAAATTAACAACTCCCACAACAAATAGTTCAAGATATTTTAAACTACTGATCAAATGCTTACAAAAAGTACTTTAGAGAGAATCAATTAACTTTAAAATATAACTATCCCCAATATCATTGTATGTACACATTATTTAAAAGTTGCAAATAAGGCAGAACATTCTGCTTAAAATTAATCATTTATATAAAAAAAATAGTGTATAATAATCGTTTTTAGCAGTATTTCCAGTAACAAATATTTAATTTAAAAAACGCGAAACAGGGTAAAAATGAAATAGAAAAAATCTGCCAGAAGGGCATTGAATGCATAAAATCAGCCAGAAGGGCTTTAAATATATAAGAAATATCCACTCGTTATGAACCTGAAATAAAACCCGGGAGTGGAATGCATTTTACAATTCGCAACGCTACTTTATCTTATACAACAAATGAAAAACGCGTGAGGTGCTTTAACGTTAATGACTCTACTTTATACGATGTAAAAGTCTCCCGAAAGCAGTCACAGTGGCTGCTTAAATATTCGCAACGCTAATAAAATCTCGTGCACCCATAGTTTTCATAACGCAACACTAATCTTAGGGATCCAGCGTTGATGTCGATGAGCTGTGTAACAGGTTACACACAGCTGCTCCATGAAGCAGATCTTTCAGATCTGCCTGAAGATCCATTTTGGGCATTTTGTCGTAAATCGCAACACTAATTCAAGCAAACGCAATTTTTCATGTTCGCAACGCTAAATGAAGTAAATACTATAATTCAAGAATACGATTTAAATGAAACAAACGCGATCTTTTGTGAACGCGACACTAAGCAAAGTAAACGCGATTTTTCATGCACGCAACGCTAAATCAAGTAAACGATATAATTCAAGGATCAAAACTGAATGAAACAAACGCGATATTTCATATACGCAACACTATAATTCTAGTTTAATATGAAGTAAATCAAATTAATAGTTGAAAGTTGACTAAAAAAATCGCGATAAATCAATGACGCAACGCTATCTGAAGGTAGAAAAATGACTTTAAAACTAACGCGTTCTTCATTCGCAACACTAGTAACAATCGCGTTTAAGTACAGTTCGCAACGCTAATCATTATAACAAAACGCGATAAAAGCAATACGTGACTCTAATGCAAGCCGCGATTTGCCCAATGTTGTCCAGGTGTAGGGGCTAGTGCATATGCACCAGCCAGCAGGTTATTACTACAACTACTACTACTACTAACGAGCATAGTGACAAAGTGGTAACGAAAATGACCCTTCATCCGAGAATGAAGAGCCATTTAGTAGTTGCCCTCTTCAATGGCAAATTTTGCCGGGCCTCTTCGGCACATAGCCTTTTCTTTCTTCGGGCGCGATGCCCGCTGAAACTTAAATCTAGTTGCTCGAGATCCCTGACCAACAATCAACAAGAAAAAAGCAGCGAAGAAGATGAACGAGCAGCAGAACTAGCGAACACATGGACGCCCAACGACTCCAGAGGTCGTCGATCGTCCACGTGTCTAAAATCTCGAGCAAGACGTTCGTATCGACCGCGACCGCGATAGCGATCGTAAGATCGCTGCGTTTTAAAGATCGAAAAGCAAAGCCAGAAACGAACGGCATACCCCGTTCGTGCCAACTTCGCGATCGACTCTTTAAACGTACTCCAGGTGCAGGTATATCGCTCGAAAACGAGCCTACCCGATTGAGAGAATGCGATAACCTGCCCTGGCCCTACCTACTTAAATCTATGTTCACACACACACACCAGAGAAAGACGTTACCTATCCTGCCTGTCCCTATATTTAAAAAATGGCAAAAATTCAATCACACCAACACACATCATTCCACGACCCACTCACATACCGCCCGGGTGCATAAGCCTAATCTAGGGAGAACGTCCCGGGACGCCTCCGTCACCCGAGCTTCGCATACAACCAATCACACTCTAAGAGTACGTACCATTTTCCTGAAATCGGCTGACATTCGATAACGACCATTGCGTACATGATTTTAAGCAAAAGAGGATGGTTATTTTTATAGAATATGCCTTATCAAGGTACTATTCTACATTTATGCGTGCATTTAGCACATCATTAAAGTTTACATTGTTAATCTTTTTAACCGGTCTTGCAATCAGAAATATCTAGTATGCATTCAACAGAATTCATTGATACGGAGTAGGCATTTTGCAATATTTTTAAATATAGTATATGTGTATAGGGAAAAGTCTATGTTTCGCGACCGACGCAATTCCACATCCTAAACCACACACACACATGTGGAAAATACGTCGTGCACGGTACATTAACGAATTGTCAGCCGCACACAAAATATTCAAAATCTTACAAATCATCGTGCTCATTGCCTGCGCTCGCCCAAGTAGCACCTGAGCACGTGAGCGAGTTTAGGCAACAAACACGGAAAGGGTTAACCTGAAAATCCTCAACTAAAAAATTGATTAGTACATCAGATCTAACGGATTCGTATACTTTCTTATTGCAATTTGTCTCAACTTTATGAAAAAACGATTCAATTTTATACTTTATACTTTATACTTTAAACTCTATACTTTAAACTTTATACTTGACACTATATTTATAAAAATAGAAAGATTTTAATTGAAAATTAATTATGCAAAAGAGACTCTAATTAAGAACAGAAGCAAAAACTCTAAGCAATGAAATATTATTAATTAGTTTAAATATCATCAGGCGATTCCGCCATCAAAGTAAATTTTACTAACGATAAGTGTTCAAATTTGTTACTTTGATTGGGAAATCTGCCCATCGCGAAATGTCTTCTTGCACATTAACTATAATATATACTTTTACGAGAATAACTATAATTCTTCATATTTAGATTACTCTTACCATACTTGAAACAGTATGCTTATCAATATTATTATTAGATACTTTCAGTTGTATAAAATACTTGTGATTGCATAATGCACATGTGCTTATTTGCACTGATATTATTTTCAAAAGTTTTTATTATATGTACCTTAACAACTATATCACAGTAGTAACGAAGTCGGATGGTATCCAACTTCTGTACTGTGTAAAAAATTTATTTACTTCACTGAGTCATTGCATTCGTACTTGTATGAATACATTCTCAATTTTGCAAATATTTAAAAAAATACTTTGTAAAACTTGTATAAATTATATTTCTAATATCTGTTAATTGTTAATATAAAATATTTTCTCATTCATAAATATGTGTACCAAACGTTTGTTTAATGCGTAAAAGGAGCAGGTAAAAAACGCGATATGCAAGAAGACCCTAACCTCAAGCTAAGAAATAATACACATGATGAAGTTACCACTCACGAGTACGATAGGTACTCGAGGTCACTATGCTCGTCAAAAAAACTACGTATACAACCAGTCACCCGTGCCGATTCGGACCATTCGTCCTACGACATGATTAGGTGACCGGAGGAACCAAAAAGCATGCGACTCACCGATCGCAGAGCACCAGCTACAGAGCCGCTTTGACCAGGGAACCAGGAATGGGGTTGCTACCGCTACTGCAACTGCTACTGGATGACGCCGTGGTGACCACCCATCAGAGAAAGTGCCCAACTCGGTCGGTCGTCTGAAGATTCCATGGATAGGAGATAAAGTTGTAAAGAGTCTGTAAAACAACGTAAAAGTTATAAAATCTGTTCCTTAAAAACAGCAATTTAGAATTGAGCAATGTATGAAAATACTTACTTTATTTACTCCTGAAGAGTGGTCCAAGATCTTTTGAAGTCGCCAGCGATGAACTGACTCTATACCGATAACGAGTAATGTGAAAGAAAAAAAAAAGAAATATAAAAGACTACTATCACGACCGTATGTCATTGCCGACGAACAAAATTGACTCTACTTTTGAGAAGAATAATTAGAGAGCCGCGATGCTCGAAATATTTGTTTACGAAATATAACAACACTGACTCTAGTTTCCCGTTTGTTTATCAAATATACGCAACACTACTCGAAGCCACTTTGCTTCGAACAACAAAAATTATTACGCAGCAAACACTGACTCTACGACCGCATTGCGCGCGGCCACAAAATTTGCTGAAAATAAAAGGGGAAAGGAAGGAATCGAAGGAACACGCATTTTTCCTTCAATAATTGTCTTTTTTCCTACAAAATACTTATTACGGAAATACTGCTTTCTTTAAAACTACCAATTTGTTGAATATTTGTTTAATTTGTTAAAGAAAAGTAGCACCTACGTATCATAAATCTGTTACATATTATTAATATGTAAGTAAATATATATATTTGTAAACTTATTGTTATTGGAGTAGCTAATATATACATATTTAATAGATAATATTTTCAAATATCTACGTATATATATATTTTTTTAACCCTTTACGAAATCAAAGTGTATTAATTACTCATGCATCAATGACATATCAAATTATGACTGTAGTTTTCGCGATCTATTCAAACTAGCATAGAAAATTGTTTATAAATGTGATTTTGACTACTTTACTTGAAAAGATTTAGAAAAATTATCAAAACGCTGAAAAATTGTATCTCGAAAAGGTGAAATGACAATAAAAATGTAACTGAATGCATGAGACGCTTCTATTTTCTATTAACGACGCCATTATAAATTCGTATAAAAAGTGAAATAAAATATTTTATTTAATCCTTTCTTACTACACTTCGATACCGATTAATTAAATAGCACTGTACCACATTCGCGTGTAATAATTGTTTACGAAAAACGAGATAAAAGTATATAAATACGTTCACCTGACTGCTACAATGTTCTAGAATGTTCTCCAAATTTCCATGAAGCCTCGTTTGAATTGTAACCGCCACCCGTAATGGCGTCGTAGCGTCACCTACCGCGCGTCATTCTTTCGAACTTCAAACAAGTATCTATAACAGATTAAAAATATAAATTTGAAGTAAATTTCATCAAATATCATAACTATTTTATAATTGAAGAAGTTATTTTGACCGAAATATGTAGTAACAAACTGAAATTTGGCCAAAAAAGGAATGTCGATTGAGAAAAGGTACAGGCAGAAAGACGCAATAGACATTAACATAGATTTTTCCGCGATTCTACATAAATTCGTGTTTAAAAATATATCGATAATGTATCCGTGATGTAACAACGAGTAAATGGAAGCAATGGTAACGATAAAATATATTTAAGAAGTTAATATAATTTGCGCACCTCAAGTATCGCGCGGCTGTCAACACGTCTTATTACAAGGGCGTCCACGGAACTAATGTCACTCTCCTCGCACCCCGTAATCTTCGACTCGCGATTTGGAATGTAGTGGTGGGGGAAGGTGTCCGATCCTCGCTGCTACCGTACACCGTAAGTACGAAATTTTAAATACAGTTGGAAATTTATTATTTCTGTACATATATGGTAAAAGTAGAAGATTTGATTCTTATTTTAATTCACAATTCGACAATTACGGAATGTGGGAGAATCATAATGCTGTTGATTAATCTTTTAAATTTATGTACTTGTAAATTTAATTGTTTAATAACTTTACTGGTAGACAGACAAAGTTTATGTATTCGTAAATTCAATTGTTTAATAAATTTACTGGTAGACAGACAATTATTAAACTATAGTAATTACACTGTTAAGTAGTCAAAAGCCGAAATATAATAATTATATTACTACAATGTTCACCTAAACGTATTATAACTTACATATATAGAATGTGTTACATCAGTAATTACGAGCGCTTATATAGGCAGTCATATTTAGTATTTCAGTAGGTTACGTACATAATATGCAATTCTATATCAGTATTCGATTCCTTATGGAACACGGTTATGTTTTACTTCGATAAATTTGCAACGTAATTTGGCTTACGGAGTAGGTATTATTATCAGTTAAATAAGCATACGCAAATAGTATTCTAAGTTTACTGAATCCAGTTATATGTGTGCACGGTATAAGTTTTAATTTACGTTAATTGTTTAATTCACACGAATATAAATACATAGTTGCATAGATATAATCATGTATTTGCAGTTGACGGGAAGAGGATGATAGGAGATAATACACGCAACTTTTTTACCACAATATGTACAGAAATGTTTGCGCCTAAATTATGAGCATTTTTCATTCTAACCTGTACTCGTCTACTAGACGATGTGCCAACTTTTTATCCTGATCGTGCTTTTGTAGCTTTCATTTTATACATCTGATTAATTTTTATATCAATTCATATTCGTTCAATATCCTCTACATTAACTGTAACACACTCATCCGTATACATCCGCACTATAGAAACTCGTCGATTTCCTATCACTTTTTGGTAGTCGTCAATCATCCTTCACTAGTTGGTCATTTTACTTTTCATCGCGTTTAGCTGCTAATAAAAAGCAGCTAATATGATGGACAATGTGAATATATGCATGTAGAGAGAAGGACACATGAATGGATATTAAGTATACATGTGCAAAAATTGTAATACACAACTTGGTGGTCAAATTGTAAGCAGCAACTTGTAACTCTAAATACCTTCATTTATGAATATAAAGTATAAACTATCGATACATACGACGGAAATCAATACTGAATTACCGATCGTACAAGAGAGTTAGAGGTTTTATTATGCCCCCTTCAATTTAGAACCATGGATTTAGGAATTACAATATTCAATTTCTTGATTTAAGTGCGGTTAATGCACGACTTTGAAACCCCGAGTCGCGCATTAAGCAAACATTAATATTTTCGTTCCAAGAAAAAAATATTTTCGTGAAGGAAAATGTTGGACATTACATGAAATTATAATTTAAATGTGAATAGTAGCACTTAGCTCGATATAGTTTTCTATGTATAAACAATGTCCTACGACATGATAGGAAACGGAAGAACAGTAAAACATACGACTCACCGATCGCTGACTTATACTACTGAACTTGTAACACATCTTATAGATCGATCGATTGCACTTATACTACATCTTTAGGGACTGATTGATGCATTTTAGAGATTGACTCACATTCAGTAAATCAACAAAATTCATATCTTTATTAACATAGAACGTCTACAAATATATGCGTAGTCTGTATCTCATCTGTACTGACAATTCCGCTCGCATCTTTATCCTAGATCGATAATGTAGTATGTTGCCGTATCATATAATCAAAATGCATCGTACGATGCCACTGTGTTCAGACGGATGTTTGTATTAACTATTAGTAAAAACGAGGTTAGGTTGTAAGCAAATCGAGAAATTTGATCGTGTTCGAAACTTTGAATAAATTGCAATATAAAAAGCATGCCGATAAAATACATTGGCCGAACAACCACTTTAAAAGGGAAACCTCTATGGGAAATTTTAGCAAATTTAAAAAACCATGGTGTAGGTAGAATGGTAATACGACATGTAGTTCAAAAGTATCCAGAACCATCTTATATGAGGATATTAAAAGTTGCTGCACTGCCGGATACGTCTAAGCATCCACATGTATGTTGTTTTGCATGTATTGCTACTCGATCAACTAAAAGTACGACTTTTTTAAAATAAATTTTCATATTTTAGGATCCGCGAAAAGTAAGAGTACTCGTTGAAAGTACTTTTCGCGGTAAAACTCATCCAAAACCTAAGCAAATAGATTCGGTAAGCTACAAACCAGATTACATGCTAATACCTAAAGATGAGGAGCACCGATACATGAAACACGTTGAAATACCAGTGAAAATCCTTCCACGCACTATAGAATTACCACCACTCTTGAAAGAATTACTGATTCGTCAAGCAAGAGTAGAGAACAAAACACCAGTATTGCACATGCCAGCAAAATATAACCTGACAGGTATGAAAAATTATGTAGTGGCCAAAGAAGGTGAAACACCTACTGTTGATGTAGTCATGGGCCTGGGAACTCCAGTAAGTCCACATCTCTATGCAAACATTAAATACGATGATTCATCATGAATACACTTAAAGGTTTTATGTATGAGACAATTTTACAAAACATCATGTACTAGAAATGTTTCAACTTTTTATTGATGAAGCTTTTTTGAATCAGAGTGTGCCTTTGTTCGCATTGTTTTGTACTTGAGAAACATCGAACGGTACATTTCACAACGGATTAGATTTGAATCTTCCATTTCACCTGCAAGGATAGTTTTTGGTAACCACATTAATGCTACAGAAATAAAACAAAGTTTACCTGATGATCCTGGCAACTGATCAAGTTTTTTCCCAGCGATATTCTGTTTAAAGAGACACATGTAATATAACGGGATATAACGCGATGCAATGTAAAATAATGTAAAATAAAGTATATTATCTACCTTCCAAAATTGCCTCATCTCTTGAACGTCTTCGCGTTTCCTGACCAACCATCCACGTACATATCTCTGTATACGCAATGCTGCGTGTCCCTCAGACCACAACCACGATTTTGGATAGTACGGTCTAGGACTAAAGATAAAGGAAATAAGAAATGTACAAATTGATATCGGCGAATTATTATTTCTCTCTAAACTTACTGTTGGAGCAAATATTCTTTAAACGATGGTATTTCGAAAACATTCAATATCGGCGAATGTATCTTCGACCGTCGCGGATTAAAATTCCATAACAGTTCCGCGATGTAATCCAGGCCATTGAAACGACATTTTTGTACCTGAAATAATAAATCTGTTTCAGGACATGTATTTTGAGGTGCTTAAATAGAAAATAGTCAAAGAAGTATCATAATACACGAAGCGCGTTCCATCGTGATGCCTCTATGAGGGTTTCTTCTATCGCCGGTAATAACAAATAAAAGATATTCTTTTCCAAGTAATGCGACGGTAATTGATCATCTTCTTCGTCAATGATTAGCGTTCTTTTGCATTCTTCGAAATTTTCAGAACCAACTGAATTCGAAATTTCGCTATTGCAACATTGTCCTTCGAGAATTCCTGATTTGCGAGTTTCATTCGATAATTCGGAACACATCTGTGTGTACATACTATTCAATAAGAGTCAGTTTCGATTCGAATATTTTATAATACAATTTAGGGAGGGAATAACAGAATAATTGAATACACGAAAGTCGTTTGTCAACCTATCAGTCACGCGTTAACGAGCCGTCAGACATCCGAAAAAGATTATCGGTGCTTCAGAAGAAGATCATGGATCTTGTTTTGATTGCTTATTAAAATTCACTTAAATGCCTAAATGTAATCCGCGGTGTCCTATAGTAAAAGAGCAGCTAAGGAAATTAGGTACGACCAATATCTATTACATCCTTGATTAAAAATATGTTCATTTGATTTATTTATGCGCAAACCACTGCTCAAAGTTAATCAACAAAGCTTCCAGCTACCGAATCACCATGGGTTTTGAAAGAATTAGCAACGAAAACGGATGTCACAGTATCCAGTTTGATCGGAACCGCGGACGAAAGGACTATAAGTGTAACGACAGATGTTAAGCGCGAGGAAACTCAGATCTACGATGCGTCCGATCTCCGATTCAGAGAGGTAAAACAACTAGGCGCTGCAGTGGCTGTCGAGGGAAGAATAGAATCATCTGTGACAAAATGGACCGGTACTCGAGATGGTAAAAGAAAATATATCTCAAAATTATTGATTTAACATTGAATGCATGTCTAAAATATAACGATTACTCTACACAGAATACGATTCGACGATTAAATCAGATTTAACACTGAGTAAAGTAGATAGAGCAAGTGGTAAAGAAAAAATCGATGGGAGGGATAGAACTGATAGAGCAAGTGGTAAAGAAAAAATCGATGGGTGGGATAGAACTGATAGAGCAAGTGGTAAAGATAAAACCGATGGGAGGGATAGAACTGATAGAGCAAGTGGTACAGATACAACCGATGGGAAGGATAGAACGGATAGAGCAAGTAGCGCGAGTAAATTAGATGAAACGAAGAAAATGGACAAAGAAACGTTAAAGCGAGAACTTACAGATAAGTCAACAGAATTTGCGATGTCTCGAGATGAATGCGAACAATCCTGTCCCCGACGCATATCGCGAAGCAAGTACACTTGTATTAAGTGAAAACGAGAACTTATTATGTGTTGACATTTATGATATTTGATATTAATATAATTGATATGATTCCTATAGAATCCAGATTACGCAAACTCGAAGAAGCACAATGCATTATAGATTCTTATATATTGAACAAGGGTGCTCGTTACTTCGATGATGTCTGCACTTGTTCTCTTTCCTGTGTTTTCCGTGCTTTAAGGTGCGATCCTTTTGTCACCAGTACATTAGCGTCGATCGCATTATTCTCGCTGGGTCTGAAACTCTGTTCAGAATTAGATGCTTGGTATTTGCCGATTCATTTCTCGTAAATTGTAGTCAATATTACAAATACATTAAAGTCATACATAATCCTGTCTTATTTTTATTTCATTTAATGATAAGAAATTTATTAGTCTTTGAAAATAAAGTATCCTAATATATATTGTAGCTATAATTAACATTTGGGCGACTGTTGTCGATGAAATGTAACATGTAGTTATGTAATTTTGGAAGAAAAAAAAAATGCTCCAGGTGAGGCTCGAACTCACAACCCCGGCATTGCTCACGATTCACTGTCTTATAAGTACCGTGCGCTAACCAATTGCGCCACTGGAGCCGTTGGAAAGTCTTTTCTCAATAACGGTTTTCAACCACCCGATCATTAAATTAAAAAAAGAGGATACCACGCGTACTGTATTATATCATTTGTTTATAATAACACGTTAAAGAGGATAATTAGACTATATTGATATCATAATATGTTGCTTATTAAGATAAAACAAGATTTGTTACAAATAAAAGTGTCATAGTAAATTAATATACAAATGTAAGATGTGATCACTCATCTTCAATGCCTTGTCCACGTCAACAATATGTCAAAATAATAAGCAACACCTTGAACTTTTTAATTATTGTAGAAGTTAAACGTTATACAATTATGATAGTACACCATAATATTGCATTGTTGAATGTTACCTCGCGATTTATGGTTTACGCATATATCCCTTTCATTTTTTATAAAAAGAATTTAGAAATTGGTTGATAAGTTAGTGTTTGCAATTCACAATACATAATAGATAAATTTCAATACGTTGATATATTATATTTACATAACATATCGATACATCATATACTTATCGAAGATTTACAACATGTCATTTTTGTTTAGATTTGTGGAATTCCTTTTGTGCTTAAAAATATTTTGCACTTAATTTTCAGTTCCACGATTTTATAAAAATGTTCATTTTGAATGTAAAAAGCAAATTACCAAGCGATTACGTGTAAGTTGAAATGTATGGTGTTGTTATATTTTACTGAGTCAAATCGCTGCCACTGTTACTTGCCGTCGTCAACAATTAAATATGTTTTGTCTGTACAAATTTTGTTAGTTTCTTGACGTTAATATCTCATTTAATTAGAGTTAAATTTACATCAGTGAATAGTAAAGTCACGTAATAATTATACTATTTTTAACTTGCTTCATTGTGCTTGAAAATTTCGTATTCAAAAATGCAACCACTAGTTGCTTGTCATAGTTTATTCCAATTACTGTATGTAATTCCTTTTTTCTACAGTTTTTTTCCAATAACTTTGTGGACCCATGATTTTTCGAAGATTTTTTAAATACAATTCATAAATATTGTCATAGGTAACTTAACCTCTTCAAACGTCACGTAATTTATTCCGTTGTGGAATCAATTTTTTTGTCCACCTTCGAGATGACATATAATGTAAGTTCTTTCCTTGACGTTGTTGTATATTATAAATATTTATGAGAATGTTATTAGAAAATCAAAATCTTAGCTATTTAAAGGAACTTATTAGCATTTATTATTGTTTTTGTGCTAGATATAATAAAGAATGAGCTGGTTTGATGCCACTGGCTTTGCCAATTTGGCTATGACAGCTTTAAAGGAAGCTCAGAAAACGATTGATAAAGCATTAGATATAAAAGATGAAGATCAAAAACCAGTAGAAACACATAAGGAAGATACATCTGATTTTTTTGCATCCTGGGGATTAAAGAAGGAAGAAGATGTTCTTCACCATGATAAAGAGAAAGATTCTAAACAAGATGCCACAAATAGTATATGGGGCAGTTTTACTGGATCATTTTTTGAATCGCCAAAATTTAGTGAAGGGAGACACGATGCAAAAGGTATTATTTATTCAAAATCTTTGCAAAGTACTCCAACTGAAAGTGATAAAACAAAAATGCAGAAATTTGCATCCTCTTTATCCCTATCGGAGGATTACAAAGATAAGAAATTAAGTCCATTGAAAAATACTAAACATATAAAAGATTACAAGGAAAAATTCAGAAGTGACACAACTTATGATATTCCTTGTCAAGATACTGCTTCTGCATCCACTTCTAACATATCGGTGCCATTAGTTCCATCTGGTACAGTTATTTCAGCAGATACAGCTTCTAGTAATGATGAGAAACTTGAAGATTGTCTGACAAGTTCTACAGAAAAACTAGCCAATGTAGTTGAATGTGGTTTAGATGAAAAAGATACTATTTCTAAAAATGATCAGGATGAGAAGTCAGAGTGTGAAAAGAAAGAAGTTTCTGAACATAATTCTAATTCTGAAAGTTCTTCGTCAATCAAATTGTCTTTTTTATCTCCTGGGAGTGATAAGAAAAGTCTAGAAAATATTGAGATTCTTGGTTCTCGATCTAATACCAACTGTACAACTACTCCTGAATCAGATCGTAGTTCTCTTAGTAATTTAGCAAGTCCTTCAACTATGGGTACTAAGGTCAATTCTGAATCGGTTGAAGTATTAGCAGATAGTTTAGTTACATCTCCGAGTTCTGTGGAAATTTTAGGGGAGTGGAAAAGTGATAGCAGTCCTTATATATCTCCAGTAGAATCAGGGCATTCTGAATTGCCATATGAATTAGACAGGGATGACACAATTACTCCTTGTTGGGAAGATATTAATGTTGCACAGATTGCAAGCAAGAATAATCAGACAAATGCATCATCTCCCAATGTTTCTTCATATGACTCTCCAATAGAAGAAGTCAAAACACCATGCAACAATTTGAGTACAAATATTATAGGCAATACATCAGCTGATGCATATTCAGATACACACTCTAATAAAACAGTATCTACTGAACATATTGCAATGGACATTTCAACAGAGAATATAGAAGTAACACATGATACGAATGAGCCAGATGAAGTTAGTTTAGCAGAAGATTCCTACACTTCGGCTTCGGAGAGTACTGTCATGACGATACTAGAAACATTTCAACAAAAAGAGCAAATCAAGGGTAAAATAGAAATACCTATAAATGCATCTTCAAGCGGGCAAATGCATGATTTGTATTCAGATGGAAAGCAAATGTCGAAGAAAGGAAGTATGGACTCCTCTTCGAATTTGAATTTGAATTTAGACTCAATAAATGAGAAACATAATTTACATTTGCCAATCGAAGCAATTACAACGCAACCGATTCGTAAACCAGAATACTTTGATGGGAGTAACATAAAATCCGAAACCGATCTTAGCAGCTTTGATCGATTGATAAACGCTACTATAGAACCAGCGGAACCTGAACGGTATTCTACCGATGAAGCTACGCATCCATTTAAATCTGATACATTAGAAGTTACTGATCAGCATTTAATATCAACGGACTCAAGTTGTGAAGGAACTTTAATAGAGAGTAGTTCGGAAGACAATCCACAGTTGATTCATAAATCGGAAGAGAAAATTTTAGAGGTACCATTAAGTGCTAGTTCCTATGTAAAAACAATGTTAGCGGATGCAATGATCGAAAAAAGGGAAATCATAGAGATGGAAGGACAAACCTCAGATATGCCTAGAGAAAATTCACCTATTTCGTCAGAAAGGTATAAATCAAATTATATAATAATATAGTTATTAAATTTAAATAATTTAAAATTTTACTCGTTTATTTGTAGTCGGTCTGATTTAGTTAAAATTGGTTCGGATCAAACCAGCGGTCATACCAGTGGAGACGAATTAGAAACTACAACCTCCAGCGATATTGAAATCATATCCAGGTATTGATAGAGTTATGAGATCATAAATATTAGTTATAAGTTGATGATATATGTATTTTGTATTATTATAAGCTTAATTACAAATAATTTCTTATCGAAAAAGTCCAAACGGCGATTCAAGTTCGACACAGTCTCGTCAAAGCTTGGCAAAGTTAACAAAAGGCGTGGATCTCCTAACGAAAACCTTAAAGACCAGAGGGCATTCCAGGGAACTGAGCGAAATTAGCGTTGGATCTGACGAGGCAAATGTTGAGATAGAAAAGTTATTAAAACGTATACAAGAAATGACTGAAATATTAGAAGCCCGAGAATCAAAGCTTATCGATGTTAGTAGAATAAATGTTGAATTGCAAGAGCAAAATAATAGTTTAAAAAAGTAAGTTTCGTATAATATATACAATTGGAATTAATGAATTACTTCTCATTCCTTCTTTCGAACTTCCCTTTTACTTTCTATGTAGGCAGTTGGATAATTTTGAAAAAAATGCAGAACAAAATCAAAATTTGAATCAAATCACTGATGAATACACTCAACGATTATCCGCCTTAGAAAGAAAATTTCAACAAGCAATACGAGAACGAGACTCTCTTAGGAAAAATTTGGAACAGTTAAAAGTGGAAGCAGCTACACGTCTGTCCTCCCAAGAAATGTTTACTTTGAGCGCTGAGAAAGACGAAATTATTAAGGAACTTAGAGAGGAAGGAGAAAAATTAAGTAAACAACAACTTCAGCACAGTAATATCATAAAAAAATTGCGAGTTAAAGAGAAAGAAAACGATGCTTTGATAAAAAGTCAAAAGTACGTAAGTAGCATTCATTTCTTCTTTCTTTATTTTTCTTAGTTTTATTATTTTACCATTACAATTTCTAATTAAGTGACAAACTTATAGAGAGCAGATAGAAGAACAGACTTCAGAATTAGAGCGCTTAAAAAGATCACTGCACGCGAAAGAAGAAGTTGAGCGATCTCAAATTGAAGCCGTTCATACATTAACAGCGAAAACGAAGAAGCAAGAAAAAGAAATATTAACACTGCAAGAAAAATTAGATAGTGCTTTGCATAAGATGGATGCATATAAAACAAGTTTGGACGCTGCAAAAATGTCAGCACATAGAACAATTTACTTTACTTTGTTCCTTCACTCTCTTTTTACGTTTTTTTCAATTTGTTTTTCAGAGATTTGACCGAAACGAAGAAAATTTTAGCAGCAACTGAAGCGGAGTTAAAGGAGGTAGCGAATAGCGCTGGAGAATCGTGTCAACTTCTTGCGCAAGTAGAAGAGCTAAAGATTAAATTACGAGAATCCGAGGAAATGCATGTCAAGTAAGTCGATACAAGTAACTTTCTATAATTTCTGACACTATTTATTATTTATCTTATTCGATATGTAGAAAAGAAGAATTTCTTAAGCATGAAAACAGCGAGTTATTAAAACGCTTAGAAGCTGCTGAAGCTAGAAGCGAAGAATTATCAGAATCTGTATCGACGGCTACGAAACCATTGCTAAGACAATTGGAACAACTTCAAGCAAATTTATTACATAAAACTAATAATTTTATGAAACAAGAAAAAGCATTGTCGGACAAAAATATCGAGTTACAAACAAAAGTGGAAAATTTAACCGAAGCTGATCGGTATCTTAAGGAAGAAAATGTTAATTTAAAGTCTAAAATATCTCAATTGGAATCAAAACTCGTTACCAAAGAAAACGAAAAGACACGGCTGCAAGAATTATACGACGAGTTGACGGCTCTAAAAGAAAAGCTAACTGAAGAAAAGCTTGGGTACGAAAAATCAGTATCGTATTCGTTTTCATATAAAATATGTACGATAAAACTGTACAATGATTAGATGTTACGTGTATTATATTTCCAGCCTTCAGCAAAAGATAGAAACACTCGAACAGTCTTATTCTTCACAAATAACCGAGTTGAAGAGAGAAATTGTCGCGTTAGAAAATAAATTAGCCATAGAAAAAGCAGCCACAGACGCAGAAAGGAGAAAAAATCATGCAATATCGGAGCAACAACAAAATATTGAAGACAACGAACCATTTAACCCTATAGCTAGCACAGAGCAAGACCCTGCGAATGTTATAAACAGTATTTGGCCGGTAATACCTATAAACAATCATTTTTTCTTATAATTGAATATAAGTTGTATGATTATAAATATAAATTTTATTACTTTAGCTGCGTGATTCTATTGCTGAAGATAGCAGCGAAACGTATACAATGAATTTCGATAGTATTAGAACAGGATCGGGTAATACTTCTATATTTGAAAACTTACAAGCTCAATTGAAACAGAAAGATGGTACGTCTCAAGTGTTGATAACAAATTGTGTACTTATTTTTGTTAGTCTTTTACGGGTATATACGATTTGTTGTGGCAATTGGTATAATCTTTGAGTTTGATGTAATCTTTGAATTTATAGGTGAAATACAACAACTCCAATGGGAATTATCACGACGTAACGTAGAAAGGGATACCTTGAATACGGAATTATCTACATTAACTTTAAAGATCGAAGAGTTAAATACTAAAGTAATGGACGTTGCAGTTTTAAACGAAAGTCTGCACGAAATACAGACAAGATACGATGCATTGTTACAAATGTATGGAGAAAAAATGGAGGAAAATCAAGAATTACGTTTAGATCTTGAAGATATCAAAGAAATGTATAAAACACAGATCGATCAGCTCTTGAAAAGAGATACTTGAAATTGTCCTTTCGGATGAAATTTACTGGTTGATCTAATACAATAGGCGTGTTAGAATCGTAAAAATATCAGCAATTTAAAAATCTGTAGGCTAAGGCAAGGGTAGATATTTGTTCCATCTTCATTAATGAAATTGCCCAGGTTCGTTTAAACAAGCTAGAAGACAGTAAATTGAAAAGACTGATGGAAAATTCTGTAAATTATGTAGGATTAAGGGTTAATATTCACTGAAAGGAAATGAAATTTTATCCGCTGTTTGCATGATCTTTTGACAAATTGGAGCTCTTATTTAAATGATTTGACAAACAACTCTATCTCGATAAATGATAATACGTAACTGTATTCGATAGTTTCACATCCTAACACTTAGTTTTATGTAAAATTACAAAGTATGCAATGTAAAATTTTGCATTGCCATTTAACACTATCATAACAGGGTGGATAGTTCTTCGATGAACAGTTGTCTAAATCAATCTTTGTGCTGGGACATATGTTTGCACGTATACTGTATATTGTATACTGTATACAAGTAGAATAAGATAAGCAACGTGATACAAAGTGTAATATAAAGTTTTCGATATTGTAATATAGAATTGAAGTACAATGTGATTTATTAAAAAATTACATTTGTTCGTTTACTGAGAGTTTTATTCTATGTAAGGTGTGATGATTCTTTTAGAATAGCGATTAAAACGTGAGAAAGAGGGGAAGGATTTTGAATACAACTTTATATGAATATTTGAAAAAAGTTTTTGGATAAAATAATGGAAAAGTAATTGAAAAAATATCTAAGAATTTTGGTTAAAAGGGAGAGGAAACAATTAATAGTACAGTAAAAAGAGGTGTGCGGTAAATGAATCGCAGACAAGAATGCTTTTCAAAAGTGTAATTAAACCGAAGGGAATACATCTTTCTTCATAGTTTTATATATACCGTAATCTTTATTGATTATAAAGTGCGACCTTCTCTCCCTCCCCTTTTCCCCTCACAAACAAAAAGAGATAACCGAAAATCAAGCCTTTGCTTTCATCATCGTACATTTTTTTAAATACAAAAAGGAACAAATTTTTTTTCCGCTGGATACTTGCAACGCTATCATTTTTTTTCAACGTTCTCTCTATTCTGAACTATTGTAGATCGGTGATCGATAATTACAACCGTTATTAGAATATTCTTTTAATATGACAGTTGAACATAAAAAGAGAATAATTTCGAAGAAGTGGTTATATCGAAAAATTTAGTATTTGTGTAAATAGAGAAAGTAAATGTTGTTTAATTAAACCGGCATTTACAATGCCGACTAATTGAAAAAGTATTGTGTCACTATAAATAACAGCGATAAAAAGGAAATATATAAAAATTAATTTCTTGCTCGACAAATCATGGTTACATTTTCGAAATTTACTAATGTTATCATTCTTGGTCCCGCTGGAATCACTGTAAATAAACCTACAAACAGAACACGAACGGCAATAAAATTCGACCAACCGACCGGTACATTTGCTAAAAAATTAGAGAAATGATATATAAATTGTTAAGAGAAGGGTCGTTTCTTTGAATGAATGAATGAATGAATGAATGAATGAATGAATGTCTGTGGCAGTTAACGTGTCACCACCGATGTTCTCGTTAAAGTTTCGAGTGCCACCATCGACGCATTGATCGTCGAGCTTCTCCGCATCGCTGCCTAAACTTCCAGTCGTTGCCTCGTTATTCCAAAGATATGGCAGATTCTATGCTTTTCTCAAATCTATCGCCAACGTTTAAACATACCACCATTTATGCATTTTTCTTCTTTGTTGGCTTTTAACTGGCTCGCTAAAATAGTTCGCTTTATCCATAAAAATTAATTTTGCAAGTAAGTGCATTCCTATCTTTTTTTTTCGTCTATATGGTATTCTGACACTCTGATCAACGATTTCTGATACAAGTTACTCCAAGTAAGAGAACAAATAGGATACATGGATAGCAAATAGAGAAAAAGAAATTTCATTGGACTGTACATGGTATGCATGGTTAACGAGAGATTTTTGAGATAATCATGGAATCGGTGCCAGAATCGAAGTTCGATCGCGGATCACAGATCGCGCAAGGATTTCCCTGAATGTAAGTGCGCGCTGCCGAACTTCACGCGGCATCTTTGCGGACACAGACTTTCTCTTCCAGGTGATACGAAGGTGTACTTCACACCTGGTTGGACAGAGAGCTGGCTCCGTCGAGCGTAGAGCGAAGAACGGTACGAACTCGAGTACCGTGTGTAACGAGCATTGAACCATCGACGCGATCGCGTCGACCTGCTTTCGTTCAGACCCATGGCGTCCAACCCTCGTATAAGAGGGCTAAATTATCGGTACTCTGAGCTTCACGTATAACGTATTCCACCTGTTCAGCTGTCGTGTATTTACGATTCGGATGTGGGTCGCATCCCTCTAATTTCATGCGTACGCGATGCCAAACATTTAACGCGTAAGCGTTTCGTTCCTGGACAGCTGTGAAGAAGCAAACGAGGAAAGATAAGACAAGAGAAAAATGAAATGCGAAATTAGTTCATCAAGAAATCAGCGATAAGAACAAAACTTACCTTTTCCCGTAGTCGGATCTCGAGCCAAGGGAATTCCTTTTCTAGGACTATAACACACTCCTTCTTGCCTAATCAATTTTCCTTTCTTTTTCATCGAACCGAGATTCGAAGCGTCAGTTTCATGCTCTCTTTCTCGATCCCTTTCCTTCTCTTTTTCTGTCTCTTTCTGTTTTTCAAACATCTTCGTTGAATTCATTTTCTTTTCGTTGGCAAATTCTAACAGTTCATTATATAAATTCGGCACCGTAGTCGCCATGTTCTCCAAGTCTAGTTTCATTGCTCTACCTTTGTTTACGTCAAGGATATCAGATTCAAGTTCTTTGACAATTGCTGATATGCTTTCAGTGAAAGATCGATACGAAGTCAGAAATTCTTGCAAGCCGTCAATGTTTTCTTGCTTTACCATGGAACGTAATAGAATTCGAACATCTGACATCAGTCTATGGTGCTCGGTCAATACTCTCTGCAGACTTAAAACTCGTTCCCTTAAATGTTCTTGCGCGGCAACCAGACCTTCTTGTTTTTCTTGCAGTTTTTTCTGAACGTCGAGGATTGCTTCGGAAATAAATCGTTCTGCCTGCTTTAACCAGTTCATATCGACGTTACTTTCCATCTGCAATAATTCGACTAGGCTCTCTTCTATCGCGGTTACAGTAATGTTCAGATTCATTGTCAATATGCAACTTTCTTCCCAATGTTTGACCAATTTGACGAAATTCGCATCGTGAGTCACACTTTCGGACGTTCGGGTTCTTAAAGCTTCATAGTGCAATATCGAGTTACACGTAGTGATTACGTTAGTTGCAAGATTGTGCTGCCGGGTTAACTTTTCGCAGGAAGCGAGAACAGCATTATCGAATGCGGACATTACTTCTCCGAGAGCTGGATTCGCTCCAGCAGCCCATTTTAATCGTTGCACCGCACTAGAAACAAGATTCTGTTGTTGTTCACGTGCTTCACATACTCGAGATTGTAAACCAGTTAGCGCTGCAGCAGTTTTTCGTAATTCCAGCATAAACGCGGAACGATCTGAAAAATGCAACAGGATAAATAAAAAGCGGAAAAAGTTTATGATATTCCAACGAAAGTATTAAGACAATGAGTACTTACTTAAAGGATTCAGTAAATTGAGATTTGTTCTCATCAGTAAGCTATCTTCGTGTAACCAATGGTGAGCAGTTAGTTGCAACTGAAGTCTCTCCATACTGGCTCTTGTTACTTCAACACACTGTTGTGTAAATCTGGCGCTCTGCTTTCTTCGCCAAGCGCTTTCAAGAGTGCTACTAAGTGCACTCGCTTGAGCCAAAACCGATCCTGAGAATAGACCTCTCTTCATACAGAGATCCACTACTTTCCTACACAATTCCTCTATCGAAACTTTACTCTCAGCTCCGATATCTCTCTGTTCGATCTCGGTAGTAACGCTCAGTCCCATTCTCTGTAGTAAAAAGCAAAGTCCGATAGCAAGCGTTTGAGAAGTAACGCCAAGCAATTGTCTCGATACGTAATCCGCCGTAAATATTCTTATCGGTTTGTTTAGTCGCTCGTCATCGTAAACATTCGCTAAACCACCTTTAAAAGCGGTCGCAATGTCTCTGCACATCATGAAAAACTCTTGTATAGTATGCAATCGCTTGACCAGGAACATATCTTCTAAAACTTGACAAGCTGTTTTATTGAAGATTGGCGCGGACATTTCTTTCGCTTCCCGAATTTGGTCGATTTTGCGCCAGGAAGGTGGAATATCGAGAGTACTCAAGGTAGCAATCAACGCATTACCTTCCATCTGGAGTTTTTCGAATAATCCATTGAAACCCATTAAAAGCATTTGACCAGGTGTCAAAGACTCGTCCTGATTCGGTTCTTGAATCTCGGCAGGCCGAGACAACAACGCCTCGAATCGTAATCTCATATTATTCACGACGCTCTGTATTACCGCATGAGGACTTTCCATCTCCATGACGGTGAACCTTAAATGCATCTCCAGTTGTCCTAAGATATCTCCGAGTGGTATACCAGGCGAGACGATTATCTCGGTTAGTTCACCGATCATTCTGATTACGGTTGGTTCTTCTGTTATGATGGTTTTCATGGCTTCAGGTAGAATAATGGTGTGGAAATTATAATTCAATTCTTGCAACCCTTTGTAGATACAATCGGATCCTCTCAAACATTTCAGTATGAGAGATATTTTGGGATCGTTGTTAGTTTTGTGACAATCTGGGATCAAGCTGACCAACTCAGCTATTAATGAAGACATCAGGCGCATTTCATCTAAAAACCAATCTCCTTCTCTGGACGTGAGATCGACTAAACAATCCCCTGCACACTTGGCAGCACCTTCCATCATCAAGTATCTCTTATTCAGAGCACACAGAGCAGTTATGTTAACGCATTCTAGTGCCCTTTCTGCTCCCTTTTCTCTTCTTAAAAAGTTTTGAATCTGCAATTTTGACTCTGTGTACGCTTTCTCTATTCTAGTAATTGATTCTGGTAATCCCTCCGAGAACATTCTTTCATAAGCCTTTTTCAATCTTTCGTTCGCTTCGTTTAGAATTGCTTGCATTTGATACGAAAATGTTATTATCTGCTGTACTTGTTGATTGTTCGAACTCTTTATTCGATCGAAGGTATTTTCAAATTGTGCCATAACTTCGCAGCATGTTTCGACGTTTCCCGAACTTAACAACTGATTAGCCCAACCGTGATAACGTACTGTACGATGTTGCGACATGCTACTCAACGGATAAAGACTGCAAATCGCCGAATATTGACTCAAAAGATCCAAGCAATTTTGTATTAAAATGGATTGTTGCGTAGCTAGCTGAGTTAGTTCGTTTTCTGATTGTTCACACTGAAGGATCATATTACTTTGACCAGCATTCTGTAAAAACTCTTTAACAAGATCAAATACGACGTGATCTTCCTGATTTGTAGATGTTTCCAATTCTGCCAACCACTGTCCCAATTGAGGACCCCGTACCGCCGAGAGTGCCATCTAATGTTATGATACAACGATAGATATTAACAATGTATCACTAAAGCAAAATAAGCATTTAGGATTACAGAAAACATAAAAATCTAACTTACATTGTGCATATTAATTTGTTTTTCGCAATCGTCTATTTTTTCTTTTAATCCAGCTTTCGCTTTCTCGTGAGCATCGCGTGCCCGTTTGAAGGAATTATAACGTTTGATAACAGAGTATAAAGGATGATTACGTCCCATTGCCTGTGCTTCCTTGACCAATGCAAGCTGCTGATGTCTGTCTTGTAGTAAATCCTGACATTGGCGCGTAGCATCAGTTGCTTCGACCCAGCAATTTAAGTGATGACATAGCGACGGAAAGATCTTGATCAATTCATCCCTATGAGACAATGAATTATTTGATATAGTCGAAAATCGAAATTAAATACACCAAAAAAGGTAATACTTGATCACCATTCACCAACCTATTTGCCAACCATTCTGCACGCATTTCGGTAGTTCGAACGGCAAACATCGCTCGCGTCAATTCCTGCTCCAACTGTTTTCTTCCGATACCAGTGCATCTTGCTCTGGCTTGACATGCTCCGTAACTCGCGATGCTATTATCTGCACCAGCTCTCCAATCAACTAGCGGATCATAAATAAACGCTTCGAGCAAAGTCAGCAGCGTTTCGCGTCCTCTACGCATCACTCGAAGAGTATTCTCACATGCCAGACGAAATATGCCCTGAAAAGCAAGCGAAATAAAGTAACCATGTACATTGCTACAAGTCTGATGTAAAAAATTTCACTGATTTTACTTCAACACCGGTCACTCCTAACGCTGATTTTATGTTTGGAGTCATTCTGAACGGCACCTTTTCCGGTACTCGTAATGTTTTGCCTTTTTCGAAGCAAACGTTGTAATCGATGTGTACCACCTCGCCCGTGTTCAAATCAACCAGCACATTGTCCAAGTGTCTATCACCCAAACCAATGATGTAACCGATGATCGACATTACAGCAACTGAGTACGAATAATTTTTGGTTGCTTGCCACCAACTGCCAGCATTTATACTGTTACACCAAATTTCTCTGTAACGATAAACATCAGATGGTATCATTAACATTATTGTCTCTATATATGTGGAAGATGAAGAACAAAAAATCAGGGAATGAAAATAAAAAAAGGGAGTTAAGGTGAAAAAAGAAGAAAATCCTTTCCAAAAAAACAACTAACTTTGCTAATAAATCCTTTGGTGTTTCGGCCATTAACTCGGCTAACACTTGTTTTAAAATCTGAATTGGCCATTCTTTTCTATTCTCCAAACTGATTCCTCGTTCTTTCAACAAAGGTGTTAATTTGTTGTAAAATAGCTCAGAAGGCCGTAATATCGCCGAACTACCAGTCTTATTTTGCATAGCACTTTCCCTTTGTTGCCACCTCTTATAAAGTACGAACAAAGGTGTAACCCCGTCAACCCATTGTATCAAACCGGACCGTGGACCTAACGGTATGACCGAATAATGACGAGCCCTGTACACCTTTTTCGAGTCGACTTTCTTTGACATCATAGTGTTACAAATACTTAAGAACTGCATAATTCTTTCGTCCAAATGAAGATCTTCCAATCCTTTAAACAGATACGTGTACACGTGTCCGTCAGAACCATGGAAAATCAATTTTTTTGGTTTTGTCTTTGTTGGCAATATCTGAACATTGTTGTCGACAGATTGGATAGTAATGATTTTATTATCATTGGCAGCAACACCTGGCATGGCGATGCACGTATTTCTCAAATTAGCCAACACCGGGCTGATATCGTTCATAGAGAGAGAATAAGTTGCACGTCTATGCACTCGTTGGGCAAGTTTGCTTTCCAACTGCTTTAAACACATACTCGCGATCTGTGGTTTTGCAGGATTCTTTGGATTATTCAATTTGTTTATCGCTTCCTCTATCGAAGGGCCAAATTTCTCCTGAAAGTTTTTCTCGTGCGGTGTTTCGGCTGGTACAGAAGTCATAGCCGACAAATTCTCCAATATAAACACTATCGGTTTCAGTATAATCCTGTGCTTTTCGGCAATCAATTTATCTTTTTCTTCGGTATTCAACCAGATATTGTCTTGCACTTTTTGCACCTCCATTTCCAATTGTTCGAATCGTTTGGAAATTTCGGTATGATGTTGGCACAAAGTAGCCAACCACAGTTCGTCCCACAACAGCGTGATCCGACGCAACTCCTTCACTAGTATCTTTACCTGCTCGATAGAGTCTTGGATTCGATTCGATAAGCAATCTACTAACTGCGTGAAACAACAGTCCATAAATTTCTCCTGTTCGTCTTGGTAAACGGTAGCGGAGGAATTATCGGTACCCCCAACATCTTCTTCCTCTTCGATGAAATCTAAATCGTTTTGAGAAGAATCAGTCTCAGCTTTCTCATAGAGGACCTTGTCGCAATTTTTCTTTTGACCAGAGACAGCTCCGACCACCGCCGGGAACGTGATCAAATGTGGAGAATTCTCTGCAACTCGGCACAATAACTCGGAAACTCGTGTTCGTACGTAAGACTCTGGATGGCTAAGTCGCGAAAATAATTGTGGTATTATTTCTTTCCACGGCGCTGTGGGGGTGGACGAAAGTCCAGACTCTAGTACGTTCTGTAATTCAAGAGCGTGTTTCACGACTAATCGTAATAATCTAAGCGTAGCTGTGATAGTAACGCAGTCGTTAGCATCTTTGATCGCAGCTAGCTGCAGATATTTGAAATACGCATTCGCGGAAAGTTCATAATACGAGTAAATTCTTTTCTGTGCTTGTTTCCAAATATCGACGAGCATTCCAAGGCGATCAGCACTCGCACTGCTTAATATAGGAATGCTGCGTAATTGATTTTCTATCATGTCGGATGTATTTACGTCATTAGATGTATCCGCGATGTCGCTTTCGTCTTCTGGAATCGTTTTGAATTGTGACAAAATTGAAAAGATAGCGTTTAAGTCGGTTTCGTCTGTGTCAAACGGTAGCAATTCCTGTATGGTCGTTCTGTCAGTGTCGGTAAGCTGACCCGAATTCGAATTATCTACGATCTTTCTTCCCCATTTGTAACACCAACTGGCAAAACTGTACCAGGCGAACGGTAAATCAGGACATTGATTCACACCGAGCTGCGTTAATCTCCCGATTATCATATCCGAATCGGGTATTGAACTTGTGGTTGGTCCGAATAACTTGTTCATCAAGCCGTCGTTGTGAGCAGCCTCAAAATCGAGCAATTGTTCCAACTGGCCATTCTCGATACTACCAGCCTCTTGTTGTATCCATTTTCCGAGAGTGAGAAGAAGAATTGTGCCGTACTCTCGTAAGTCAGACGATTGTTCTCCTTCGACGATCGCACGTGAAATTCCAAGTGCGGTTGCGCTACAAACCTTCAATGCTTTGTTGGTTCGTTCCATGTCATACAGTAATTTTGAGTATTCGCGAAACGCTCGTATATTATTTTTCGACCACTTTACGCGCACCACGTTCTTCAGGATGTCTTCGGTTACTTGATCGAAATTGAGCTCGACGCGATTATTCCGTTCTCCTCCCTTTTCTTCAAACCAGCACAGGTCTCGTTCGGATTTTAAATAATTTAAGAGTTCACGTTTCGCTAGTTCAAAATTACCTTCCTTTCTAGCAGTACGAACAATATGTAGTCGTAGGTCGGCTACATCATTACTATTTAACAACGGTTTAGAGTCCTTCTTTCTTACTCTACCAAAATATTCTGACCACCAGAGAGTTCGCGTTAAAACACTTGAATCCATATGATCAACTTTCTCGCTCTTGTACAATTCAAACACGTTCTCTTCGCGGTCAGATAATAAGCTCTTTAGTCCGTCAGCCGAAAATCGTACCAATACCGATTCGTTTAGATATTCCGAAGGCACGTTTCTCAGACCTTCTTCCATAATTTTAGCTGCTACTTTTCGACATCGTTCGATCTCTTCTTCGAAATGATCTTTGTAATCGTTCAGATAAATCCTGAATGCGATATTACTTAACGTGTTACTACATTCGACTAAGGTTTTCGCACAACTCCAATTACCTGGTTTTCCAGTTTCATCTTCTAATAAATTCCAATCGGTCAGGTAATCTAGAGGTATAGCTTCACCGTTTTCGAAGTTTTTTAAACATTTTGCTTGTCGATAGGCACCACTTTCTGATGGAAAATGCTTTTTAAGTGTAACGCTTTTATCGCGTGCAAGAATTTCAACTTCCCGCTGTTTCCAAGCTTCTAACTGAGACCAATCGGTGACCGCTTCATAACAATGAGACAATCGTTGCATACAAAAGCTAAGCACTTGATTATCTCCCTCTGGTTTTATGCGTTTACCTTTACTGTCGGAGGAAAGTTCCTCGCTGGCGTTAATACCTTCAACGCCACTACCGCAGCTAGTACCAGTTCCGTCACCTTCATCCTCTCCCTCTTCTTCTTGTTCCAAATCTTTTTTCGGTCGATTATTCGCGGAACGCGTATACTCCTCAATAATTAACTTATACGCTTCGGTAGCAGATTCATAGTGATTTGCAGCTTCTTCCATCGCGGCTTTTAACCACGGAAATTTTCTATCTTTTTCTTTAGTATAAACATAAAGTCCTTGTAATGCTTCCGCTTCACCTAGCATCACCATCGCTTGTGCCGTACAAAGCGTGGCCCTTTCGAATTCGATACCCTGCGTGTTATCACTGTTGCTCAGATCTTCTAACAATCTTTGACTATTTCTTAACGCGCTACTAGCCAGACCAGAATGCAATGATACTACACACAATGCTAATCGAATACGATTTAACCATTCCTTGCAAGTTGATTTATTCGTGTGAAAAAAGGTCCTAACTGGTTTCGATAATGGCAGCAGAGCAATCGCACAGCCCTCAGCCGCATTGTGTATCACTCTTTCGAGATGTTCAAGGAATTCGATAAATAATCGAACGCGAGTATGTTCGCTCAGTAGATGATCCAAACTTCGTTTTTCTTTCTTGGTTACCTCCAAGCTATACGATATTTCACGAGCCAGTGTTTTCAGAGCACTTTCGATTGATGTAAATGTTTCCTGCGGTTTTCCCAATGAAGTGCGTAGTTTGTTGATTACACAGTGTTGAGCTGCCTCAAAGCCGGCCCAAAAATATAAAAAAGATTGATTCGCCAGTGCCAATCGATACATCTTCCTTGTCGTTTCGTTTTCGGACCTACAAATACAAATATAATTCATATCCTTTACTTACAATTCATAGTAATATAATCTCATTTCTTAATGTCGTTTTGAAAGATTTATCTACCACTACTTATAGTATTCAAACTTACAAAATTGGACAGCATAATGTGAATATTTCTGATAATCCTGAAGCATCTAGATACTGTTCTTGCAATAAAAAAGCCATATATGTCTTGAAGTGTTGAGCTTGCATCTCTCCGTTATTGTTTCCTCGCATATGTAATCTTTGAGCAAGAATTAAGGACTCGGTCGAGTAACTTTTAATAGTCTGATATTTCTACGAGAAAATAAATCCAAATTGAATCGTATTTCCAATCGTGTGCTATTAAAACTTTAATTAATTTTCCAGAATTACCGAATAGTAGTAAATACCTTTGTTTCCGACAATACGCGTTCCTTGTTGAGTTTTGGTATTACTATATTTAGGGGTATACGTGTCAATAGCGAACCATACTTTTCTCGCACAACCTCATCTCGTGAAGTTAAATGTAATGTTACCAAATCCACTATGTACATGTAAATTTCTTCTTTCCATGTAACATTTCTTGCACTCATTAATATTTCGAAGAGATTACAAACAGCAATAGAAATGTCGCGATCGATAGTAGCTCCGCAAGTAACTAGACTTGCTAGAACGTTCTCATATTCTTTTGTTTTACTTAAGATACCGATATAGTTTTCTGATTGTATACAAATTTCTTGCATCCACGTTGACAAAAGCAACAATGTTTGCTCAGGTGTATGTTCGTTATAACTTTTAGCTATTAGATTCAGAATTATAGAAAGATGACCACTAGTAGGTGATGTTGTTGGAACATCTAACGCACCAGGAAACATATCTATGGGACGACAAGCAGTAGTTCCTGTTATTAAGCTTGAACTTGGTACAAAATGATTGTACCTGAAAAAGAAAACACATTGTAATCGACTTACAATATTGAAGTTAATTTTTAATTAATGTACTTACCTGGAACAATGAGCATATAACAAATACAAAATACTATATTGCAATAATGGACTGGACGCTGATAAACTACTGTCATAAGGTTTCAACTTGACTGCCAACAACTCCAAGATGCTTGGTTTTAATGCCCACATACCAATGATTGAATTACTCGCGTTTGCTAAAATATTATGTACAAAATAAATTATATTATCTTCGATCATTTTAATCGATTTTCATACCGTAATACATCAACGTATTTACCTATATCGGAAAGAGCTCTCAACAAAAAAATCACCACAATTTCCGCATCGTTTTTTTTATATTTTATATCGTCAAGTAACGGATTGTCTGCTACTAAGTTTTCAATATCTGATAAAATAAGTTTATAAGCAATTTCTAAATCAGACAATATATAGCGATATGATTCTTGTAGCAATGGAATATTTTTTAAGCTAAGCAGACTGTGATATACTCCTAGACTGGCATTCTGAATAGAAATCGAATCGCGAAACCTTAATCTAAGTAACGCAGAATCTTTTCCAAGCAATTTGTGCACTAGTTCCAACGGAAGGTTCGCAGAGACTTCCTTTATTATTTTCGAGATGGTATTCAGCATAGAAATTATCGTGTCATCCCAAAAGACGTTTACTCTTTTTAACTGAAGATCGATAAATTTGTAAAGTAATTCGTGATTTTTCGTTATACGGCTTTGAAGATAGCCTAATAATAAAAATGCGCATTCATTAGCGACTACTATTAATTCTTCTTTTTCTTCAGTCAAATCCAAGCTCTTTTTGGCTTTCAGTTCCATCCATCGTACAACATTTAACAACGATTCTCTTTCTTTTAATGTAGTCTCTTTCTTGATGTTATGTTTCAAATTTTTTAAATCATTCTTATTAAGGTTTAATGTCTTGAACATACTAATGATATCCTCTTCATTCAATTCCGACTTGTTCGAGTTTTTGGTGGGTATAATGCTTACGTTTTTAATATGCTTCAGTAGTTCATCGGCACCTTCAGAAGTAAGGGCGAAATTTGTAAGCAAAATTTCTGTGTCGTCGTCCAATTCGATCGCTTTCACGACTGTTTTCAGCATTTTTGATAAACACTCGGATAGAAATGACCACTGAACATTCGGTGTAAGATTAGGATTCAAATGCTCTGATATACTTTTCGTGACTGTATTGAATACCGAGATCAGAGATGTAATGCGACGAATACATTCTTTGGGTGTTGGAGACGTTTCATCTCCTGGTGAACTTCTACCAGAGTCTGGTAAAGATAATTCCTCGTCATAACTTTCCATGTCTTCTAAAAACTGTCCCAATAATGTTAAAGTAAATTGTAGATCAGCTATCCAAAATGTTCGTAATCTTTGCAAGCTACGACTAGCATAAGTTGCAATAGCTTTTTGTTGCGTCGAATCGATATGCCAGCCCACTAGTATGTCAACTGTATCACGAAAATGGTTTGAAAACGTTTCTGGATAAGATTCCATTATTAGCAATATAGCATCCACTGTTGCTACCAGTAAATCAGAACGGTCGACATTCTCTAGAGTTGACTGTAGCTGTGACATCATTAACTGCAACAAGTAGTAACGTATTTTATTTGCTGTATCATCTATCATAAAATCATTTAATAAGTGAAAGGACAAAAAACATTCAAGTACCACTGAGAATTCTTTTAGCCTTGGAGATTCTACATCCAATTTAAAAGCTTCGATAAATGATTTGATCAAAAGGCACTTTATATCGTCCTTTCTTTCCATTGAACATTTATTGAATACCCAATCCATGTATCTGCAAATATGAAGATAGCAGAATTCCATTTAGAAGAGAATTTCAGAAATAAAATAAATGATGACGAAATGACTAGATTTTTTTGTTTACCGTTTAAAATCTTGTTCAGCAGCATACCCAATACGACCTAAACACTTTGCAACCTGTTGTTTCGCTTCTGGTCCAGGACCAGTATGTAATAAATCCAATAGACTTTCACAAATAACATCCAAATTTCGTCGTATATACCTTTGATTTTCAGATGCAATTATACCTTCTTGCGCTTGTTTACATAACACCATAAAGTGATCATAATCATCTTCCCGACACAATCGCCTCAAAAGTTTAGAAATTCTTGAATCTTCTATAATATAATAAAATTAACTTCTTAATGTATTTGTGTTACATTGAAATGTAAAATAAATAGTATCTTTTAAGTAATCAAAGGTGATATATTCAACAAACCATATATTCTTTTATCATCGTAGTATTTTCCCTGTGCATTTTCTTGGTTTTTCAGCGATTCTTGAAATTTTGGTCTAGTTGTAGGATAATAACTGGTTTCAGCATTTGCGTCTCGATCAATAGGTGTTTTTTTAAAGGCTCTACCCCGTAATGTACCTCTGGTACGATCTCCAGAGCTGCCTCCACGAGCCATTCGAAATTCATTGCGCGGAACAGCACCAATTCTGAAATAATTTGAAAAATTTGCTACCTTTAAACTATAATTAATAATTTGATAAAGAGATATCTTACCTTGGTTTGAATCTGGGGAAGCTATGCTCAGAAGAATAACTGTTTGTATTTCTTTGACAAATAACCAATGTACCTCTTGGAGCATTGAAATCATTTGCATTATAACCACTTAAAACATTTATGTCTCCTTTTTCTAACACTCCAGCACGATTATTACCAATAGATTCTTCCTGTATCTCCGAGCACTTAGATCCACGTAGCTTCGTGCTAATATTAGAGTTCCCACAGCTATTCATTACATTACTCTGCAGACAATCTGCATAACCTATACTTTGCATTAATAGTATACCAATCAAATAATGATGAGTTTCAATGAGTAATAAAAAATATAAAATCACAAACGTTGTACAGCTAAATATAGTTCAACATAAAAATCCCAAACTTTCACATATTGTTAAGGTTAGTTCATTTGCATCCACATCTTTCACGACTAAAGATGTTCCATGATCAAATGATAAAAAAAATATAAAATAACGAAAAAAGAAGTAAACTATGTCTAAAAATTAAAAATCTACTACAAAATCGACAATCAAATTATTTACGTATAAAAGATACAAATTTGTAAGATGAATAACTAATAGCGTAGTATCTACTTCGGTTTATTGCTTTTTCCAGAAAGCAATATCGTAATCACGCGGAGCACACTTTGATCTCACGTCGAAAATATTTCGTACTAATATTCGAAAAAAAAATTGAAGAGCAAAACGGTATTGTAACCGATTTTCCACGCGTTCAATCTATAGGTATACACCGTATCGACAACAACTAATCAACAAAGTGTATCTACATAAAAATTTATAAATCGTTGAAAACGAAAGTACATATGTCACGATTTTATTCGTATAGTACTTTGCGCATAAGAGTTTTTCGAAATTCTAGGTATATCTGTTTAAATTAGTAGAATTTGGTGAAGATATAAGGACCAACCACAGAAAGGTGAAAAGAATCAAACATCATTTACTAGTATAGTATCTTCCGTACCATTCGTTGATGTGCTTTATACAATAAATGGGTTTGAGTGAACTGCAGATATATTTAATATTTTTTTTTGTTCTTAAGACCCTTCCTGTCGATAAATGTATCGAAACTTTTGTAATTAAAAAACGATAGCTATTAAAATTGAAATGAATTCGAAAGAACACAAAAAATAAGCACAGAATTAATAATAAATACGTTTCAATTTCAAAATTGTAACAAATTGTTTAACAGTGTAATACAGTACATACAAATATATATTATGCGAATAAAAAGTATTATTCGGAACAATCATAATTCTTTAAAATCTATATTATGTATACGTATATAAACTTGAAACTTTTTACCGTGTTTCACTGCACTGTATTACTTGAAAACAAACCTTTAATATCTCTGCACATTGTTCCCTCGTCGTTGTTTTTTATTTTTTCTATTAAATTCATCAACTTTTCATGATAAAAACTTTTAACAATATATTCAACAATCTGATTTATATTGAACACTATGCAACCTAGTAACCTTGTTAAATTATAACCTTTTATTTACAAGAACTGTATAATTTTCATAGTGGTTTATCTTAATAAATGACTGAAATTAACTACATATGGGTTAAATATTCTTTTTATTATTATGAAAACACAATAAATAAATTTGTATTACTGTGTATTTAATATTCTGATAGTTTCCAAAGTCTTTTAAATTTGACTATTATCAATAGTTAAATACACTAATAATGTAACATTTAATATTACAAGATTATATTAACTATATTAGCTTTTGACATGTAAAATTTAATGTTCTTCTTCATCGGGCAATTCATCTTCAGGAGAATCTTGAGCGTCCTCTGAATGGGGCCATAATGAAATGTTCTCTTTACTCCATGTTCCGTCAGGATATAGGATACAATAATCCTCCGCTGTCATTAAACTGATTGGAATCATAGCTTTTATATCAGCTATTTCTTCTTGTAACACATTAATCTCCTTATCTATGGTTTGCTTAAGCTGCTCTATTTCTTTAGCCTACAACATAAATAATGTTACTGAAATGTACAACGTAAAAATATAAAGAAAGAAATTTTATTACAGATTCTTTCTCTGCAGCATCAATCGCTGATGTATATTTATCAGCTGGATATGGTATTGATAATGCTTCATACTCTTTTTGAAATTTTTCTACTAAACTAGGAGCTGAAATATTTCTCTTATAGTATGCCCAGTCAATCGCTGGTGGAGATTCAGGATTGGCCATCATACTGCAAAATATAAATTTATCTTTATATCAATACATTTTTTGTTATAATCTAAGTTTTTTTTTACAAAATAGTGGTATACTTTTTGCTTGCTTTAATATAAAATGATCTTAAAATTATTATAGCCTTTGAACATGCAGGTTATGACATCTTGGTATTACATTTCCATGTAAAAATTTCTGTTCAATTAAAAGGTGATAAAAGTTTAGTTACAGTTTTTAAATGGATATTAAGATATTTGTTAAGTCATTTAACTTTAACAAAACAAAAATGTACATGTGCAAATATTATATAACATTATATGTGTGAATAAAGAATTGATTTGGTGAAACTTACTAACCGTTGTAAGTATTGGTCGGATTTAGATTTAAAAGCGGCTAATGCAGCTTTTTCAGATTCTGGAATTCGCTCGGCAAGAGCTGCCCAATTTATCGCTTTAATCGCTCTTCGTGACATTTTTAGATCATGTATCAACTCCGCCCGTTGACGTACAGACCAACCTCCTTCTGGGATTGCTTCCTAACTCCGAATTACAAATTATAAAATTTTATCTATCGACTACTCGAAACTCCTCTACCGAGATATAACATCGATAATACTATAATCGATATGAGGATTCGGTTTAAAAATATCGAATTAATCGATACTTATTCATATCGAATAATCACAGTGTGCGAGATATTTCGATAAGTAACATATATATATTACTTATATAAATATATAGAAAAATGTAATTTCTATGTAAAATTAAATCAAATACAAGCACAGATCAATAAATTAACTATCAGGAAGAAACAATTTTTCATATAGTTGTATATGTTTTGTAATTGCAGATATTCAATATGTATGAATTCATGTCATATTTATATGTAAAATAACACTTGTTGAAATATGTTTTCGTACGTACTTGGTTGGCATAAGTTTAAAATATTTCATTCAACCTTATTTTTGATAAAATTAACAAGGACCAACAATATTTCTTTAAATCATGCATACAATATATACGATTGCGTGTTATGTGCAAACCATAATTTATACATATTTACAAAACGTGCATATACATTTATATGTAGTGTATGAATACACACTTATATGTGTATTATAATGTCCTCGTGCATGCACGCGCGTGACGCACACCGTGCATACATAGATGTAACATACATAGTTGCGCATACATAGTGATGAAGCGTGGACGGCAGGATCGATAGAAGAGAAAGATCGTGGTCACGGGGTACATGGGGTATGGAAAAGGAAAGTAAAATAAGGTGGGAGTAGAGGGAGTAAAATGGACATTAGGTGGGTGCGAGTGGTGCGTGGTTGTTGGGGTGGTGAGTGACAAGGGTGGGTGGAACGGGCGGAGTGGGCGGCAATGGTCAGGCGGTGAGCATAAAGAGGATAGGATAATATCGGTGCGCGACCTCCGCGGTAGCTTCAAGTTCGCCGCTTTAATACCGGCAGATCTACGATGTAGTTATGCCGAAGAAAAGCACAAGGCATGTGAGAGAGTCGGGGTTAACGAGAAGTTCTCATCATAAAAACAGTAATCCTGGAATAGCGTCGGAATCGAAAGCGAAACACTTTCGAAGTGTTCGCATTGGTCTTACGAACGGCAAGCGTTGGCTTTCTCTTAAGAAGCGCTTAGGCCTGTCAACCGATGAAGATGTTGCAGTTTATTTACTTGATCTTGCTGAATCTGCATCCAGGTAAATTTAAGTAAATCTTTCGTAAATATTATTTATTTTTTCTTCGATAAATTAAAACATATGCTTTAATATTATTTAGTTTCCATCATAAAAAAGTATTTAATCAAAATTTAAGCGTTTTGTTATTAAAAAACGAAGCTTTTGCACTATGTCTAAGTTTTCCCTCGAATCGCCATATTGTATAGTTGACGTTAAGGGATGAAAATAATCAATAATTACTTATTCAGTGGAAACACTGTTATAGACTTAGTTAACTTTATTAATTTTCATAATTTTTATTTTTGATGAAAACAAATATCAGTATGACAGAAATGTTGGATTTATTTTATGGCAAACGAGAAATTTAGATAAATCGATTTTCTTGCAGCACTTATGTCCGAGTTAGCAACTATTGACAATTTTTCACTTTGTGTCAATTCCAATTTTTGGTTGTTGTATACTTGATAACATAAAACTTAGATTTTGTTTTAAATATTATTCTTTTTGTGTATAGATGTTTCTTAATTATTTATATACTTTTACTTAAAAGGCACAGTACAAAGTGCAATGAAGAAGAAGAAAGGGAAATGGATCAGGATAAGGGGGATAAAACAGAAACGATGTCGACTGAAAACTTGATGGAAGATACAAGAGAGTCTCTACGTCGAAGCTTAAGGAAACAAAACGTTGGAACAATTTCAGAATCTGAGGCACCTTCAGTTGATACGGCCCAAACCAAATTATCCGACGATGTTGAATTACGTGTTCTGCGTAGTGCAAGATCCAAGCATCATAAAAATAAAGCTAAACATCACAAAGATAAAAGGAAAAAGAAGAAACATCTTAAAACTGTCAAACCTGTTTCAACTGTAGAAACCATTAAACCACTATCTAGTGATGTAATATTAAAAGATGAGGAACAAATTTCTATTAAAACAGATAATTCTAGATTACTCAGTGATATAGATGTCAAGTCGAATTTAAAAAATAGTCTTCGTGCTGCTAAGAAGACCATTGAATCTGTTATGGCAAAGACTGAACACATAGATAGTATAGAATTTATAGAAAATGTAAATACTAATAAAAATGTAGTTTACCACGAAATTAAAAATGATACAAAAAGGATAATGACAGATAATGACAAAAGAGAGTACTCAAAGTCTAATAGTTTAACAACTTCTCCTATTACTGAAAGCATTGAAAATGCAACTGAACAAATCACAAATTTAGCAGCTAATGCTGCTTTTCATGTTCAGTCTAATGAGGTAAAGGATGATGAAAATGTATCTGGCAGCATTCCATATGATGACCATCATGAAGTTGATAATGCAAATTCTTATTGTTCAAATATTGATACAAATATGGTTCAAGAAGTAGAAGATCGAAAATTAAAAAAGAAACGGAAACGGTTGAAGTATGATATCGAAGAAGAAAATGATGAAAATAGAAAGGAAGATTCATCTGATGATGTTATAGATGATTCTATACATAAGCATAGAAAAAAGAGGCACAAACATGCTAATGAACATAAAAATCGTAAGCATCACGATGTACGGAAAGCACCACAGGATGGCATAATTACGCAGGAAGATAAGAACATTTGTTCTGTAGCAAATGATACATTGGCTGTTATGGTTGAAAAGCTTCAAACTGAAACAAACGTTGAAAATTTAATGTCTGAGCCTCAAAGATTAGCCATTAAAATAAAACTTTGTCAAGAATGCAACAATCGCCATTTGCAAGATGCCTGTCCATTAAATATGCCCCAATATGCAATTCCAGACTCTATATCCTATGAAGATTGGTTAAACAAGCATAAAGGAAATATTGAAGTTTTAAAGGCTATAAAGTCAGATGATCCTATGTCTGAAGGATATGGAAAAGCAACAGAAGATAATTTAGAGTCTGATGATGATTCTGTGTTGAATGAACATTGCAAAACAAAGGTGAAGGCTCAAAAAGAGGAGAAGCAGTTAATTTTAGATGCTGATCGACCATTATACGCTAGAGATTCTTTACCTGAATGTTTTGAATTAAAAATCACTAATTCAGAACATGGACTCGGAATATATGCAAAAAGTTCTGTTCCAATGCATGTTAAATTAGGTCCTCTTGTTGGAAAACCAGTTAAGGAAATGGATATTCCTGATGATTTCCCTATGAGACATATTTGGGAGGTAAAATCAATGCATTATTCCTTATATTTTTATACATGAATTAATAACGTCTATTAATTTATATAATATATATATATATAAAATATAATATTCATTAGGTGTTTTTGTGATAAAGGGGTATATTCTTTATTTTTTTAGATAGATAATAATGGTAAAACCTTGTACATAAGTACCACTAATCCACTAAAAAGTAATTGGATTCGTTATATTAGACCTGCTGACACAAAAGAAGAACGAAGTGTAGCTGTAATTACAAAACAAGGAGAATTGCACCTTGTTACCACTCAAAATATTGTATCGGGAATGGAACTAACATACTGGGCAGATTCGCAATCTTCGGCATGGACACGAAAAAATAAAGTAGACAAAACGAGTATGGTATCATCTTTTTTAGTTTCAACATTGATAGTGAATGTTATTATTTCTTTTACTTCTTTTTGTTCTGTCTAGATTGTGGGGGATGTAATTTAAATTTTGCCCATCCGATATATTATCGCTTGCATTGTTGCATTTTTCACGATACCAACTACAGTTTGACCATAAGAAAATATCATTGTAAGGTAGGGAAGAATTAACTAGCTTTGTTTCCTATTTTATTTTTTCAGACTGGTTTTACGAAAAAAAATTGATAATGTCAACTATATGTTATTTAGGTATGTGGAGCTGCTGTTTTAGGTAAAGATAACATAATGAAACATGCTGCAGAATTACACGCTGGTCGAGGAGCATATCAATGTCAGTATTGCAAAAAATTCTTTTTACGATTGAATTACCTTGAAATGCATCGAACCTACGGATGCTCACAAAATCCACAACGTTCGAGACCATTATGTGATTTTTGTGGGCGGAAATTTTGTCAGCCACAAAAACTGAAAGTGCATATCAAACGAATGCATAGCGGTAAGAGTTTGCGTACTATGGCATGTCAAATATTTAATGAATTTTATACTTTTATCTGTTACTATTTAATACTATTTAATACTTAGATATGTCTGAAGTACTCCGAGAATTTCAATGTAAACTTTGTCTGAAACTTCTTGGCTCTCGTGCTGCGCTTCAGCGGCATATGAAAGAAGTTCATCATAAAGATGTCGTTGGCGCTGCAACTTGTGATCGATGCGGAAAAATGTTTCAGAATAAGAGTAATTTAAAAATACACATGTTAACACATAGTGGAGTAAAACCGTTCAAGTAAGATTGCAGTAACATCTAATTTTTTTGGATTATGTTTATTTCCTGAACGTCGTGCATTGTACGTTTCTTCAAGGTATATAATAAAAAATACATTTTCCTTGATTTTCAGATGTAAAGAAAGTAGTTGTAAAGCAGCTTTTACTACCAAGCAATGTTTACAATTTCATTATAAAAAAGTACATGGCCTTACGGAAGAAATGATGCCAAAAATTGAACGTTCCGTTGCGTACACTTTCGATGCGTATAGCGGTGGACTCGTCGAAGATGTTGGTCGCGGGAAAACACCTCGACCTAGTAAAAGAATTTCTCAGGTATATTTCGAATCAACATACCTCTCTGAAACATACATATCTGAAGCTTGAATTATGCATTGTTTTTCTTGTAACACTTTCAGCAGGATGATAACAGCAACGAAACTTCTTTAGACGATAGTAACTCTAAACACGATTTAAAAACTGAAACACCAAATAGTTCCATGCATTCAACTATTATTGAATTTGGAACAAGCTCTGCGTCCAAATATAAAACGGAGCATAATTCAAGAATTTCAACACCATCGCTTTCAATGAATGCATCAACTCTTGAAACGACAGTAGAAAATGTTCGCACAGAGACAGATCTTTATGGTACTTCTAGATTACAAAGTAAAGGTAGTAAAAAATGGCTCGGAGAGTTTAATCCTCCGATTACTTCCGATTCAACCATAGTGTCTAATACGATCTCGCATTTATCGTCAAGCATCGTTACTGGAAGTACTTATGATTTTGAAGACAGTAGAAAAGAAATCGATGAGAAAGTTACTTCATCGACGAGTACAGCTAGAGTGCAAGGGATTATAGAAAATAGTAAGTTAGGTCTTAGTGTTTATAGAAGAACTGAAAGTGCGAGTGCTAGTTTATTAGTCGAAGCAGCTCTTGATGCTGCTGAAAGAGATATAGGAGCTGTAACCAGTCCAATACTGGAGGACAACGATCGAGATACAAATCTTTATTCGATATCCAGTCAGCTACATTCTCCGTTACCTCAAAGATCACCGAATCACTTAGATTCTTACATGCAGCAACAAGAGGAACTGATATCTCCAGTACCTACACCGGACAATCGAAATACACCGCCTACGCACTTACACGTCGATTATCAACTACACCGACCTGTTGATTATATTGATACACCAAGAACACATAATATTGATCAGTATTTACACCACGAAGAAATGCCACGCGTTTCTTCGCCAAACAATTATATTCATATTCAGCAGGAAGATTTAGTGTCACCCTCGGCCACACCAAATCCACGATATCAAGACGTACATCATCATCATCACCACCACCATCACCATCATCATCATCAAATGCCTACAGACAATTTGTCCAGTGACGAAGGTGATTCTGTTGCACAAAATCTCAGTCTGTCTGTAAAAGAAAAGACAATGCAACTAGATCTTTCGACGTCGTATAAATACGATTCTCTCGATCAAGATTTTACCAGAGAAAGGTCAAGTTTTGAACCTCTTGTTCTTAATGGGGAGCTTCAAGGTTTGGACATGTCTGCTAGGGGATTCCATCATGGATTTGGCGTTCAAATACAAAACTCACGGTATCATCATCATCATTTATATGACATCGCGGAAAGACAGAGTGTTGATCTTAGTAGAACTGGAGGTTACTCAATATCATCACCCACTTCTCTTTCAGTAGCTTCTCAGGTATCATCTGGTCCTTCTGTTGCTGTGACAGCTCCTTTGCCACCAGCTTCAATACCACCGCCACCACCACCACCCCCTCCTCCACCACCTCCTCCTCCAGCTCCCCCTCCTCCACCACCGCCACCTCCACCACCACCACCACCTCCTCCTTCATCATCTTATTCTCATAGCGAAGTTTTGAGAATTGTAAGTTTGGATCTTACTCCCGGTGGACGACATACTGTCGATCTTACTCTTTCGAGATCTCATCATTTACACGGATCCGGAGCTCGCGTAATAACCAGTCCTCAGTCCACAGCTTCCGGTAATCCACACATCGTACCTGATGTGGTGGACGGACGAATTTTATCTTCCCCTCCACCACCGCCTCCTTTGCCGGGATATAATCCAAGTTATCCTGTAAGTCCTGCACCGTATCATCCACCTAGACCGGGCTACCATCATTATTCCGGTTATTATTGAATAATTCATAATTCATAATTCTCTTCAATCGTTTGCAATATTTCTAATTACTCTTGCTCTGTTACATTCGTTCACATGTTTTTTTCTCTTTCATACACATATACTTTCTTCAAATAATCTCTTCCACGTAACACATCATTCTATTTGTAAGTTCGTTTCGCACATGAAATGACAATTCATTTATATAATTCCTTAAAAAATTTCTACTATAACTCGAGTATTTTGTGTTTTGTAGGAGGGAACTTTTTATGCTCGTTGAATTAGTGATGTTTTTTTTACTTAACGTATCGAAATACGATCAGTAAATAATAAAATCCAATTTAAAACACGTTCAAAACTACTCGTAGATCCTTACCTTTCGGATTAAAGTACAATCCTGAAACAGAGATGCGCACAAACATAAAAAGGTAGAATGTGAATGACGAAAAATGTATAGCGAAATATGATGTGTATTTTTTATTTTTGAAATGAACATTATTTTTTTAAACTATTTATGGACAAAATTGTAGGAGAAAATTTGTTGGGCGATTACAGGTACGATACCTAATTAGAAGAACCAATTAATTTCTCATCTTTTAGATTAAATATTTATATGATGCACATTTTTTCTATAACTATATAATAAATTCGAACATGACAATTACATTTTTTAATAAAAGGTAGTGTACTCTTCTGGAGAGATATCAAATACTTTACACGAAATATTACTTCAAATATATATTCTTCTGCTTCTTGTTTAATGACAAGAAAATACTTGAAAATCATGGCAGCAACAACATACGTTTGTACAACAATATTTTTTTTTTATAATTTAACAAGGATGTCATCATCGATGATATCTTCGAATTTAAGAAAAAAAAAAACGAACAAAATGCTGCGATAGTATTTATGGATATAACATTTTTTATCTTTCAAAAGATTTAAATTATGGTTTTAATTAGTCACGACAATTCTCGGTTCAGGGAAAAAAATCAATCGAGTTGCCTAATGATAGCTATAAGTGAATCTGCATAGTGATAATGAAACTTAAATGTTCATTTTTATTCTAGTCATATTATATTGATTTCGAAGTATTAATCGTAAATTATATATTGTAATGTTGCGGAGATTGTAAATGAATCGTTCGCTGTAAAAGCTGCAATTTTTATTTAATAATTGTTTGTTCGTTGTTAAAGACAAAAAAAATTACAAAGTAAGATTGGCAATAATGAAATCAAATTCATTTGCAAAATCCACAACTAGGTTCACATAGCTTTCAAATCTGTTTTAATTTCTTTTTCTTATAAACAGTTTATAAGAACCAAAGAACAAAATATCGTGTAATTTTTGTGCCAAAACAAAACGTTCATTATTGTACGTGCGTTTCTAACATAAACCTGCCGATTATTTTGTATTACGTAAAAATACTCGTAGCACTAACGATTAGTAGGTATATAAACATAAAGCGAAATGTACGTATGTATGTATGTACGTATGAATGAATGTATATTCACGCGTGTGGACATGTTTTATGCAAATGCATGTGTATATACGAATGTATATATACGCAGGTATGTAAATACGTCGATAGATGTGTATATGTGTTGCACATCCTTTAGGTCAGGTAATGAAACGATAAGTTTTTTAATCGCTTTAATTCTGATAATTTTTTTAAATGTATTTTTATTATTGATGTTTTTTTTTACGCGTTTCTTTCTTTTTTATATTTTAAATTACGTTTTCGTAATTTAGGGCTTCCCATTTTTATTGGATCAGTTCAAAAAATGGTTTCTGTTGTTTTACTTTTTTGTTTAAAAAAAAAAGAATATTATAAATAAACGCAGAAATAATCAATTACCTTCTTGTTCGTCTATTCATGTATTACTAGTTATAATTACAAAGAACTTCAACAATGTTCACAAGTACAAATATAATATGAAATACATTTGTATCGAATTTCGTAATATAGCAAACAAAATGAATAGAATAAAATATAAAAGGTAATAATATCATGAAAGTCTCAACTATTTTCTCGTCTATAATTGAAGTAAAATGTGTACCTTATTGGGAGGGTAGCGTGTAGCGAATAGTTTCTGTTTTAAATTGACGCGTGCATTCGCGCTTTATGGATACAGCGACGCATCTGGTAAAATGGTAAACCATCTACTTTAAATTGTTCGCCATCTACTGGCTACTATCTGCAGATTATAGATTGATAGTTTAAGTCAGTTTAAGTCGAGTTGGTCATAAGTGGTCGTAGGTGGTCATAGGTGTTGTTCCGAAGAGTTCCATATACTAATTCGAAGCAGGCCTCTTTGAATTACTAAGAGAGAGGAAAATGGTTTCTTCGGCTGTACGGTCGACCTTACTGCGTGGTTCCACGGTATAAATAATATTTTGTTTCTTTAGTTTGATATTATTTATAAAAAGATATTCGATCTTTTAGTGACCATAATTTTACATAGGTGTTATATAAACGACTCAATACTATTCTGTATGTCATATTCTGTTGATTTGGTTACATAGATTAGAATCCAGAGAATAATTATTTTTCTTATTGAATTTTAATTATTTCATTTATTACTTGTCATTTATAATTGTTTAATGGTTACTCCTCTGAAATTTTAGTTTACGTTAGGGAACATTTTATAAACATTTCAATCATTAAAATTCTAAGATTTTGGCAATACAAATAAATATGAATAACTATAATCTAAGAATACCTTTCTTTACTGTATATCAAGGTTAGACATTATGCAGCAGTTGCAGCAGCTGCACAATCTTATTCTCTTGCACCGGAATGTAAAGTTTTGAATAATAAAGTCACTATTGCTACTTATGACAATAATTCTCCAATTGCACAAGTGTCCATCATTTTCAGGTATTTGAAATTTATATAAAATGCATATATCACAGCAATCTATTGATTCTTGTGCAAATAAGTATTTTACTTACAGAGCTGGATCTCGAAATGAAACATATGATACGCAAGGTATAATACATCACTTGAGGGTATTAGCAGGACAAAGTACATCAAAAGCAAGTGGATTTGCTATAACAAGGAATATCCAACAGCTTGGTGGAAATTTATTGACTGTTGTAGATCGTGAAAGTATAGCATATACTTTGCAGATAACTAGAAATAATTTGTAAGTGTTGTTTTATTTTCTGTTTTGTTCTTTAAATTAAATTGAATACTTTTTGTTTTAACTAATCTTATCACGTTGGTAGAACTGATGCTCTAAAGTTTTTGGAATGTGTTGCAACCAAGCAAGTATTTAAACCATGGGAGATATCCGATCAAGCACCCAGATTAGAATATGAACTGCAGTCTGTTCCCGAAACAACTTTAGTACTTGAACTTTTACACAAAGCAGCTTATCGTAGAGGGCTTGGATATTCCCTCTTTTCGCCAAAGCATCAAATAGGTAAAATTGGTACAGAAACTGTAAGTAAATTTTTTTTACATTTTTGTGACAAACATAAAATTCTTTAAATAATATTTTGCTCTTTGTTTCCAGCTGCAACACTTTGTCAACTCATGGTTTACTGCACCTAAATGTGCAGTTGTTGCAATTGGAGTTCCACTACCAAATATTAGTGCTTTTGCTTCAAATTTGGAAATTGGTTCAGAAGACTGCGCAAATGAAGCATCAAAATACCATGGTGGAGAAATTCGAAAAGAAACGGGATCCAATTTAGTTAATGTAGCGGTCGCTGTTGAAGGTGTAAATATGAAGAGTGAGCAAGATGCTTTAGCATGTGCTATTCTTCAGAGGGCATCTAGTACTGACCCAAGAGTCAAATGGGGTAATAGTTCAAGCCCGTTGTACAAGCAAGTTGCAAACGTTGCCGGCACAGATCCATTCGCTTTGTCAACTTTTAATGCCAATTATTCAGATTCTGGACTTTTTGGTTTAGTTTTGTGTTCAACACCTGACATTGCAGGAACTGTGAGTAAATATGGAAAGAAGATAATTTTTATCACTGTAATAATATATATGTATAACTTTTATATATTTTTATGTTAATTATTATTTTATCTTAGCTAACAAAAGAAGCCAGTAAATGGTTAAAATCCATGAAGCTTTCTGATAAAGACATTGCTCGTGGCAAAGCTATATTGAAATCTGAAATTCTGGATGCAGCAGATAATGAATCTATGTTGTTAGAGAACATGCAATATCAGGCTTTGTACAAAGGACAAGTTTCCACGCCGGCTTGTTTGATGGCCGATGTTGATAAAGTTTCTGCATCTGATGTTCAATCTGTATGTACCACTAATAGTGTTATTTTTCCATATGTAATAGATTCATTATATTATTCCTTATTATATTATTGGCAAACTTATTTTCAGGTTGCTGCTAAACTTTCCAAAGGAAATTTAACTATGGCTGCTGTTGGTAATTTGAAAACTGTACCGTACATCGACGAATTGAAATAGATTATAACGTCTGTTACTCCAAAGAAGCAAGTAGCATAAAGTTGATACTGACTCTTCAGTACTGTGGAGATCGAGGTCAAGGTATATGTAAACTACAAACCTAAGTCATCACACGTATTTAATAATTATCTGCATTTCTTTGCAGTGAATATAACTGTATAGATACGAATAAAAATAAAAATGGTTTATTCTCAGTTTTGTTTTCTATACATTATAGTGAATATCTATTGCTAAGTTTATGTACATTTATCTATATAGAAAGAAAGGAATACTTTACAACTTCATTTACATAAAATACTGAAAGGAAGAAAGAAAAAAATAGAGATTTTTAAATTTCAATACAGTTTAATTTCTTCTATAGCATAGAACTTATTACGACCTTTTTGTAAAAGTTTTGAAGATTTTCCATTAATAGTTCTTTTTAAAATAGGCCTTAAATTTTCCATATCCTTAAATAATTGTAGCTGCAAAGAAAATCAATTAATGATCAAACTGTAAATAATTGTATTATTAAAATTGAACCGTGGAAATCTGTGCAAATACTTACATGATCGTCTAAAACGTAGCTTAATTTATTAAGAAGTATCGGCACTTCTGGATCTCGTGACAATATGTAACGTTGATAGTGAGATTCTAATAATAAGCTAGACCATTCGTACAATTGTTTATCAGTAGGCTGTTCTAAAATATCGCCGAGAAAATCTTCCTGATCATCCAATTTCTGTATTAAATATTGCAATAATTGAAGTACTTCGTCGAAATTTAAACCACTTTTTAGATATGATGACAAAGAAACATCAGAATAAGTTAAGCTAAAAATTTTGTCAAGAAAATAATTTCTTGTGTGCAAGTTTTTGTGAGTTGAAAAGTCATCAGCTATTCCATTTTGTAATGGTACAAACGTTCCATCAGGGCTTCTTAGTGAAAACATTAAAAGATCGGTTAATAATTTTTCTGGCAGATCCTTAAAATTATTCAAACACCATATAATTGCTTCAATGTCCTTTGATTCTATTAATTGTGGAATTAATATTTCTTGTATCGCAGCGTCACTCAATCCTTCATTCACGTAAGATGATATCTGTTTAGAAAGTTTTATAGGAGGTTTCTCTATCGATTGTTTCATTGGAATTGATTCACCTTTTTCCCAGTGAGCTACAGTTGCTTCTTGTATTACAACAATTTCATCATCTTCAGCATTTTCGTCGCTACCTTTAAAGCGCAAAGATGATCCAAGTAAAGTTGCTATTCTTTGTGGTGCTAAACGGTAAGGTGCAATTGCCAAATGTCGATTAGCGGCAAGCAACAATTTATCTTCAATTTTCCATAATTTTGCATCTCTTGTATACAATTTCAATTTCTGAACATCTTGTACCAATTTAAACTGTACATTATAAATCATTAGTATAGCACCTTCCTCAGAAACATCAGCACCATACATTGCCACAGTAGTTTCATTCAATGGGGTCATAACTACAGGATCTCTTGTATTAATATTGTTGATAACACCAATTAATGTGTTTGAACTAGATTCATTACTGGTTTCAGTTAACAAATAACTGTACAACTTGCCATGTGACCCTAATGGAAAAGAAAAAAAAATATGTAAGATACATTCTGTTTTAATTTTATTGAAGTTTTTTTTATATTCAAAAATAAATTAGGCTACTTACACAATGTTAAAAGACAAGCTCTATTTTTGGTTTGCAATACTGTGTAGCCAACTAATTCTTCTGAATTCTGCTTTAACTGGAATTTTTGTACACGCTCTCTTTCTTCTAAATATGTTTCATTGTTCAGTTTAACAAATACACAACTGTAAGTTCCTTTAGTTTCAACTAATAAACATAAACTAATTTTCCCAGTATTGCAAATCAGATGGCAATCTAAAATTTTCTCGTTAACAGTTAAAATTCCCTCTGTAGACCATGATTTTCTATTTTCTATAGCCCATTCTAAAGAAGCGGTAGCTCCATCTTTGCGTACCAATACAGGAGGATGACTTTCAAAAGTAAGAATCGTATGTAAGGCAGATTGAAATTTGTAACCTTTAATATTATTTAAATCTGTCTCTTCTGCAGACCAAAGACGTATTTTTTTCTCGTTAAATATAGCGGCATATTGACGCGTTGTCTCATCATAAATAACTTGTGTCGTTAATCGATCTTTACTTGTCCAACTACTCAACTGCTTCAAATCTTGTAGCTGTAAATAATTATTATATTATGAGTAAATGATATAAGTAAAACATGTGTACATTATGAATGCACATTGTTAAGATCGCAAATTACCTTATACCGAATTACAATATTTCTTCCTAATGTCACTATCGCGCATCCACTTTCCGAATCTCTTTCAACACCTAATAAATTTTGCTGGTCGATAAGCGGACATAATGTATAATATGAATACAGCTTTGCCATTTTCAACGTGTTAAGTAATCTTTCTTTTTAATACACGTGTTCCTTAACTTTATTATAGTGGAACTGTATAGATTTCACTGATAAATAACACTTGTCTCTGCGACCGTAGCATGTTTGTAGATATTTGAGTATATTGTTGCAATAATCTCGAAGTACATTTATATATCAAAGCTTCTATACAAAATCGATATACAGTAATAAAACACTTTTACATTTAAATTTAACATACGAGGGGGGTAAATAGTATTGAAGAATTTGGATAGGTTAGTTTCGTGCACTGTTCCGTGCTTACATAGAGCAAGCAAAATACAGCGCGCTCTATGTTTTAAAACTTACTCAATACTTGAATAAATTTAAATTCAATGCTGCTCGTGAATTATCAAATGAAACAGTACCTATTTTACAAAGTTTTTTATATATATTCAGACATACATCATTTTCTGAAAGGATATTACCGATATACCTTGAAACAGTAGCTGTATCCTTTTTGGTTGAATTAAGTTATTTACATGCATAACATTCTAATAAGGTGTTTTGATCGATTTTAACAAAGGTATTTCTGTTTTTAGAAGAAATTACAAAATCAATGCATGGATCGTATCGTAGATACTTTATTGGGTCTACTACAGGACGAAGAACGAATGCTAGGAAGGGATGAAGCTATATATTCCTTGGATGACTTGATCAGCATTGGAGTCTGTCCAGATCATTCGAAGAGAGTTTCTGGAAATCAGTGAGATAAATATTACTTTTAACTTTAGTATAAATAATACGAAGAATTATCATTCTAATACGCTAATGACCATCTACTTACATCACTAATAAACGAAAACATTCTGTATTAGTAATTGGGTATGTCACCGTTCATTGCTGTCGCTATTCTGGGCCTCTTGACGAGTAAGTAAATTTTAGTGTACCATATTTGACAAACTACGTTTTTCTGATGACTGATACTTTTATGATAATTATATTAACATTTTTTCATGAAATTTTACTTAATAACTTTCTTCTTTTAACTGACGCGCGTTCTTTAATCCAGTGCATAACATCACGAAGCTCGTAACATCGCGTCTTTCCGCCGATTCGATTGGAATACCAATCGAAAAGATAGCAAAAGTGTAAATAAAACAAGAAAGACACAAAGATGTGAACGTGACGGAAATTGAATATAATTATTTTCTTTCGTTTTTCTTCTACTATGAATTATTTAATTATTCAAATAATTATTTCGTTTGTGTTTTCAGGCGTTGATTACACGATTTGTTTGGATTTGGAAAGGGAAAACGATCGGTGCGAAATAATGACGAATAAAATCATTTCCGACGATAGAACAACTGTCTCGGACAATACCCCGTACAGATTACACTATACTTGGTTATCGCAGCAGTAAGTATTTTTTCCGATAATTTCTTGATTTACTAACGAAATCAATACTCGAATTAAGATTATTGTTTTTAGGTGCGAGGTGCGCATTGGTCCCAAGTATGTTATAAGAAAATACAGTTTCTTCGAGAATGGAACATTTCTCCTGTTGCAATATCATTATGCCGAAGACTCGTGCAGCATCGCGACGTACACCGTGGTGGCTCGTGGTTCTATTGAAATTTCCTCGCCTTCAATTACAGTCCCAGGTGCTACGGAAGCTAATGTTCATTTATTTTCAGTTCACTTGATACCATTTAATAGACAGGTAAACTAATTATTTGTTTGCAGTACGTGCCGTTGCGTGATGTTATTTGTTCTAGATATTCTTTTGAAATGATTTGTTTCCAGATCGCTCACAAATTTGGACACAAGATGAATTCGAGTTGTGGTGGTATCGAAACAAAGTGGCGCCCATATTCGTCGCAACTCATTTACGAACATCCCGGAGATTTTCCGTCGTCCGTAAACGATTACGAATTGAATTCGAATTCTTTACAGAGTCGTTTACCACGACCCAGAAAGCAACATACATTGGACTGCTTGGAATTTTTCGGTATCGAGTTTACTGAATTGAGATTGCTTCGAGTAGAGATGAAACGATTCAGTTTAGCAACAAATTCTTCAAATCTCAAAGTAAACGATACGGATAAACAGCGTGGAAGAGTGGAATTATTACTCGGTGAACTAACTCGAAATGTTCGTTCTGAAAAGACAGAATCAGTTCCAAATCGATTGCAATCCACAACGCTGTTGCGCGCTGATACTGTAAGGACATTAATTTTCATATAAAATGAATATTCGAATATACTACATTTCTCACATTGCAGGCTATCGGTTGTCCAATTTGCGGCAGTGTATTTCGTGCCACTGAGTTCAGTCCACCGTTATTTCATCAAGTTCCCCTGTTTCCAGCCGTGATCGGCGGCCGTTGGTTGAGTGTCAGGTGTGAAAGCGTCGACGGAGGTTTCTGGTCCAGGAGATTTTTTCGAATATACTCGGAAGATAATCGATGGTCTGCCCGTTGGACGTATTATGCTGATCCAACGTGTTCGAATTCGTTGTACGTAGTTACCGCAGCTGGTAATTACATTCAGCGAGCATTCGGACAAAAGCGAAGTGGAACAAATCGATTTAGAAGGGTCTTCAATACTCGAAATTCTGAAAGATTAAGTAAAAGGACGTTTAACGACGATGTTGATGCAAATAAGTTCAAAGACGTCGTGCTACCCTTTGGTATAACAGAACTTGAGTTACAGATTGTCGAGAGTCTGTCAATTCCTGTCAGTAATGCAGTATCAACTCTTTGTGGTAGAACTATGAAAAGAAGTAAAGAAACTAAAAAAGTAAAAGGAACGTCAGCAAAATCAGGGAAAAGTTCCATTTTGTATCTATGGTCGAAAAGTTGCATACCACGAACTGTTCAGGCTCCAGCAACTTTATTATTTAAGGCGAAAGTCAGTCTTGATTGGAACGGGGATTACATACTTCTTCTAGCCTCGTGGAAAGATGATCTCTGGAATGCGCCTCTTTATCGATGCTCCGGAATTGCTTCACGAAATTATTTTCGAACGGAGAATAGTCTGCGTGGTTCTCTACACGAGTATTCATATCATCTGCCATTTTTTAAAGCACGCAATCGATTCAAACGTCTGAGTAGACATGGACGACATTGGTTCTCTTCCACTTTTTCTTCTTACTTTTTGACCAGCAGTGCTTTATTCGCGCACCCAGCACCGTTACTTCTTTTATACTGCTTTCTTGCCGTTAATAAACCACAGTTCATTATGGAGTGATACAAGTGTATAAAGTAATCGTATAAACTGATTATCGAAAATTTACACATTATACCTATATGAAAATTACTACAACTCTGTATTTTAAGAATGATACATAAAAGTGAAGAAATTATTCGTAAAATACGATTGATTAATTGATCCGATACTAAATCCAATTACATAGATTCATTACTATCCATTATCATAGGTCCATTATAAAAAAATAAGTGAATCGAACATCGATCAAACACGATATTTGACCATCTTCTCTCTGATGATGCCGCGTTATAGTTTCTGATCAAAATTAGGATATCATTTTTTGGTTCCATGGAACAACATAAGTAACTCATAAATTACGCATGATTAAGGCAATAAATTTTGGCTGTCCCTTTATAAACTAACAATAACCTTCTTTGATTGATGATGGATCAAAAATCCTTTAACTCAGTGACAGCATTACATGTTTTGAAAAACGAAGAAAAAGGAGCAGGAAAGAAAGTTCAAGCATGGACCACTACAAAACGATAGAAATTGTAGGAGAAGGAAGTTACGGTATAGTAATGAAATGCAAACACATCGAGACTGGACAACTGGTGGCTATCAAACGGTTTCTGGAAACTGAGGATGATCTGCAAGTGCGAAAAATGGCATATCGTGAAATAAGAATGTTAAAGGTAGGTCAATGTTACTTCGTTGATCGAGCTTTTGTCTTATTTTACTTCCCTTTTCCACAGAAATTAGTTCACGAGAATTTGGTAAACATGATCGAAGCGTTTCGTCGAAGGAAACGACTCTATCTCGTGTTCGAATATATGGACCACACTTTGCTGCAGGAACTGGAACGTATCGGTGGCGGATTAGGTTGGGAAATTTCCAAACGACACGTCTACCAGGTCCTTCGGGGTTTAGATTTCTGTCACCACTATAATGTAAGTTGTTCGCTATTGTTCGAATGACTCAAACTTATTACAGTATCCTTTTGGCAGATCGTACATCGCGACGTCAAGCCCGAGAATATTCTGGTGTCTTCGCATGGGATTATCAAGCTGTGTGATTTCGGGTTTGCACGTATGGTGAATGGTGGGAACGAGTCTTGCACTGACTACGTGGCAACCCGATGGTACCGGGCACCGGAACTCTTGGTTGGCGATCCACGATATGGGAAACCAGTAGATGTGTGGGCCACGGGCTGTTTGTACGCAGAAATGGTAAACGGAGATCCTTTGTTTCCGGGATTCAGTGATGTCGATCAGCTCTACAGGATTACCCAAGCGCTCGGTAAGTAAAGAATTCCACAAATTCAGGCAGACTTTTGCTTGTACATATATTTTACTCGCAGGTGGTCTCTGCATGAAGCATCAAACGTTAATGAAGACTGGTGGACCTGGTCAATTACTGCGACACACGATCGCGGATGAATTGGTAGCGATGCCGAAATGCGCAATCGTGGCCATCCGCAAACTCTTTCCTAGTTGGGATCCCATTACAGTTGACTTCTTGGCTCAGTGTCTACACATGGATCCCGAAGTACGATCTAATTGCTCGACGCTTTTACAACATCCTTTCTTCTCGCGGAACGGCTTCGCTGACGAGTTTCTCCTGACATTGCTCGATTTTCTTGAACAAGAATCTATTACGAATCCTCTGGTATCCAAGAGATTCGAAGAAAGATGGAAGAGCGTCTCACTCTTGATAAATCATCGACCCGAATCATCGAAGAAAATCTTGAACGAAACTGTAACGAATATCAACCAGTACATATTTCTTTAACATTTTTGCTATTCGAATAAAACGCTAAATGCTATACGAATGTCGATATTTTCGTAGGTGGCGTATTAATATCTCCGCGGATGAATCCCGGTCTATTTGTGACGAAACGAAGTCAAACATGGTACGCACTACTGATATGCAGCAAAGACAATCGCCACTGTTGGAGTATAGTAGTCCTGCACAAAACCTGTATCATTATGGTCGCGTCTCTGTCCAACCGAATATGACCTATCCTCTATAGACTGGAGCAAGAAAACTGTAGCAAAATATCAGTTTAGTGTTATGTGTACTGTGTGAAATAACTGTGTTTGTATTGCAACATTTTTATATGCGTTAACGCATTCTTACTAGAACTTACTCACGTTTTTATATATATTTGCAGCGAGTCTTTACAATTAATATATTCGTTATATTTGTAGGAACTTATTATAGGCTATCAAAAATGTATAAAACATTTTGTATTATGAGTTTAATTGTTCATTCTTTTCAATTTCGTTAATGATGACGTAATTAGTTTTTAAATCTGTCTAGCAGGCTACCGCGCATCTTTTCTGCGCAGAAAAACGTGCCACCTCCTTACACATTCTACTATTCTGCTACCAGAAGTGATTTTCAGAACCGTGAATGGGTTAATGCCTTCCCCGACTCTAACATCTTTAGGTTACCTCTTCAACTACTCCGTTATCCTACTACCAGATAAGCAATTTCAGCGAATGAAATCGTGATTTTTGAATTACAAAAATTTCCAAAAAATGTGTTATATGGAGAAAACATTAAGGTTACGAATAATTGTCTTTTCTTTTTATTATTTTTATATTAAATGAATAAACAGTGTATTCTTTTAAATTATGTTTATTGAAACTTTATAATACATTTATTGTGAATGTGTTAACAATTCAAGATCTGTATACAATTATTAAGCTGAAATTGTATAATCCCTTTCCATTAGTTTAAATAACTAATATATAAAATTAATAATAAGTAACGTGTAATAAACGATTCTATGCATTTTATATGTAGAATAGTAGTTGTTTAGGCTGTACTTCCGAAAACCTCCATGCTCCAATTTGACTGAAATTTTGGGAATGGCTTTCTTTTTAATAAAAATGATTCCGAGAAGGATTTTTGGCGACTCGAGAAGAAATTTTGTATCATTTCGGTGTCACTCCCCACTTTACCGACGCAATTATTACCGGCAGGAATACTTGAGGCAGATTTGAAAATTACAACAACGACTACGTCACTACATATTAGTTATTACATAAGTATGTCTATTATCTTTCTTATATTGTAATATTGGTACAATTAATGCAACTTATATTTGTGCAACTAATGCAATTAATTGTACTAGTACAATACATAACAACTGTATACGTAAATTACAAATTATTGTAAAATATATATATTTAAGTAGCGTAAGTCGTAATATTATACAATTAGTAAATTTTTAATGTGTTATACGATCGCAAACATGTATAAAAATTGATTGAAAAATAAAGAGAAAAAAATGAATTTGCAATATCTTTTTATTTCAAATCCTTACCAAAACCTATCCCTCATGGTCCAACGAAGGCAGTGACCATTCGTCGTAATTCTTGTTTCAAAATTCTGAGAATTTGTGCGAAATCGGAATGCTGCAGTTCAAGATTTTGTATCAGGAGAACATGAGCTGCGAAGAGGTATTCGTGCCACCTCCTCGCAACTCATGTTCTCCTGATACTTAATTTCAAAAATCCAGATTTTCGATTCAAAAATCCGGATTTTGGAGTTTGGTATCAGGAGAACATAACGTGTGAGGAGGTATTCGTGCCACCTCCTCAAAACTTATGTTCTCCTGATACAAAATTTCAAAAATCGAGATTTTCAATTCAAAAATCCGGATTTTGGAGTTTGGTATCAGGAGAACATAACCTGCGAGGAGGTGGCACAAATGCCACTTCTTGGAATTCTGATGACGTCATTTCTTAGAATTGTCGGGCGGGATTTTTGAAATCCGAGTGGCCGATTTTGAGTTTTGGTATCAGGAGAACATAACGGGTGAGGAGGTATTCGTGCCACCTCCTCGCAACTCATGTTCTCCTGATACAAAATTTCAAAAATCGAGATTTTCGATTCAAAAATCCGGATTTTGGAGTTTGGTATCAGGAGAACATAATATGCGAGGAGGTGGCACGAATGCCACTTCTTGGAATTCTGATGACGTCATTTCTTAGAATTGTCGGGCGGGATTTTTGAAATCCGAGTGGCCGATTTTGAGTTTTGGTATCAGGAGAACATAACATGCGAGGAGGTGGCACGAATGCCACTTCTTGGAATTCTGATGACGTCATTTCTTAGAATTGTCGGGCGGGATTTTTGAAATCCGAGTGGCCGATTTTGAGTTTTGGTATCAGGAGAACATAACGGGTGAGGAGGTATTCGTGCCACCTCCTCGCAACTCATGTTCTCCTGATACAAAATTTCAAAAATCGAGATTTTCGATTCAAAAATCCGGATTTTGGAGTTTGGTATCAGGAGAACATAATATGCGAGGAGGTGGCACGAATGCCACTTCTTGGAATTCTTATGACGTCATTTCTTAGAATTGTCGGGCGCGATTTTTGAAATCCGAGTGGCCAATTTTGAGTTTTGGTATCAGGAGAACATAAGTTGCGAAGAGGTGGCGCGAAAATTTTTGGAATCGAAATGCTGGATTTTGAAATTTTTGTATCAGGAGCACATGAAATGTGAAGAGGTGGCACAGACGTTGGTTCTCAGGATGACTTGCAATTTTTTTACATTCCCTCGATGTAATTTTGTGGTGTCTTGGATTTTTTTTATTTTTGCTGTTTTACACTATTTAATCTATTTTTTTTTCTTTTTCATTGTTTTTTTGTTTTGAATTTTTCATTTTTTGGAATTTTACAGTTTTACGTTATTTAATCTATTTTTTTTTTTTCATCTTTTTCATTTTTTTTTCTTTTTTTTTGAAACAAACGTGCAATGTTTCTGAAAACTATTTGTCGCTTTTTTAATGGAATTTTTTGGGATTGTGGTATGTGGGAGGATTTTGAATAAATAGAAGTGTCATATATCTTTTATGTAATTTTTATTGAAGTCTTTCAATAGGTACAAGTCACAATAATGTTACAAGTTCATCACGTAAGTTATAAATAATATATGTTTATAATAAAAAACTTCTCAGGACTCCTTTTCTGTTAGCTGAAGACTCCTCTTCTTCTTATAGCAGGTGGAAGCTGTGAAAATCTGTCCTGGATATCGCCGAATCCCTTATGTTACCTAAACACACAAAAATTTCGATTATTTTACTAGGAAATTTAAATAGAAATTAATTTTACCGTAGGTATATGCTACAGTTACTACATACAGAATATAATTATATGTATACAAAGTTAAAAAATAAAAATAATAATAACTGATTCTATTAGCGTTCGGAATGTAAATGAAATTAAAAGACAATGATAAAAAAAAATAAGATAAATAATACAATCGAAAAAAAGTGACACTCAAATTAGGTTAGGTTAGGTTAACTGTTGGAGTCCATTGTAGAAAGCGTAGATAACTGTAGTTGCAAATACTACGCCGATAAAATAGGGAGTGACACCCAAATGATAAAAATTGGGGATTGCAGAAAATATGTAGAGGCATATAATGTACTGTCGCTATGCCACAATACTGTTTTCGCGTCAAGTGTGTTGAATGTAGGATAGAGAATTACTTATACCTTTACTGATATTCAAAATTAAATATTTACGAGCTGATTTTTAAGAATTTTCTGATACTATTTTTCTACACGTTGAATTTTTATTAATTTTATTGTACATGGCAATAATTTACAACAGTTTATTATCGTAACCTGAAGCGAAAATTTATAATTCAGTGTGTTATTGTTTAGAAAATTTTTTTTTATAGTTATAATATTATTTAATTCCGACATACATTCGAAAATTTAAATGGTTTATCTCTGATTTAGAATGATACAAACATAAGTGCTACTTGTTCCTTTTTGAACACCCCTATGAACAAGGTACGAGATTTCGTGTTTCGAACGTTCAACGAAAATACACTTATGACCGATAATCAATCTGTATATTCAGTAAAAACAATTGAGACAAATAATGTCTTGATTCTGCATTATAAAAAGTCTGAAATATATGAACCAACGTTGATTACATATGCAATTCTTTGTACATAAGTTTTTCAACAGTCATTCACGTTGTACAACACTGGTATAAATGAATTACAAATAAAAAATAACGATACACAGAAGTACATGTACATGACCTCATGGTTATAAAGAATAATCCAACTCCTTCTTGATTTTAAGTGTATTTTATTTAGTTATCAAAATGCAAACCATTATTTTTCTGCCTTTTTCGACTTTGCTTGTGCTTTTATCACTTTAAGGACGATCTTTTGTTCTTCAATCAAGAAAGCACGTACAATCCTGTAAATTGATATTAAAACAATGAGAAATTCATGTATACAAACGACGAAATTTTTGTTCAATGTCATAGAACTAAAACGTACCTTTCTTTAACGCATTTGTGACAGAGTACACCACCGTACACGCGTTTAACAGTCTTTTTACGTCTGCACATACGTGATCTTTCCATAGGTCTGGCAGGTTGAATACCTCTGAGCTTATCTTTGCACTGACCACATCTGGGGATCTTTTTCGGTTTCTTGAGGTACTGATACACCAATTTTCCACCAGGAGTACGTACCCTGTACAAATAATTAGACGGTGAACATCGTCGAATCGCAATTCACAAGAAACACAGTGACAATAGTAATGCGTATAACTTGAATTAATAGAACGAACAAAAGAAAGCAGATATTAGAATGAATAATGTTGAAGTATTATTCTGTCACTCGATAATGAATTACATTATAATAAATTTGATTGAATCATACACGATTGAAACATAAACCAAAACATAACCTACAACAATGGAAAATATGCACTTAATATTTTAAGAAAATTGTTTCCAGAGTTAATATATAAGAAGTATACAAAAAACACACGATCAAACGATTTTTCATTGCTTTTTCGCAAAAGTAACACTCACACGCGTCTCCTGTTACTTTTAGTGTTGTACGACAACCGTCGTCTATAGGTTAGTCGCTGGACCATGTTGATTCTGAAACAAAAGTTACTTTGTCATAAAGAAAGATTAGCGCATATTACACCATATCATTTCGCGAAAGCACTAAGACTTTGGAATCATTGTTAAAACATTTTCACCTTTAGTGATTACCGCAAATAATACCGATATATAAAAACTATACAAAATTCGAACAAACCTTTTACAGGGTCAAACGGAAAAGGAAGCGACTACCTCGAAATTAACTCATTGTACGCAAGCGCGATTTGGAACAATTTTGCCATCTAGCGGTGAATGTTCGAATTGTATAGTCGCAAGTACACGTGTGCTATGATGGTATCGCAGAGATCTTCTTTACCGACAATTTTGGCGATTCAATATTTGAGCGGGAAACTTGTCGTTGTTTGAAATTATGTCGGTCGCCGAGAAACGAAGTTAATAATACGAAGTTAATAGTATACGAGTTAATAATTTCTACGCGTGAGACAGGCGAACAAAGGATCAGTCTTTTTACATCGTATAAGGTATATTATTTATTATATCTTATTTACATTCAACATCGTCTTGACAACACCATAGGAAAAATGTTTTAGACACATTCCAAAATCTGTTGACATCAACTCTCTTATTGCATCTGTTGCGCTTTGTCGCTTTGTTTTATACAATGAATCGAGGACACACGGTGGCAATTCGTTGAACCAATTCTATAAAAACTCAGTTCGACGAGTATACATAAATTATGATGCGTGTACGTGATAGTAGATGAGCTATTTATAATATATACGGGACGGTACCTGTGTGCTTTGTCATCTCGCGAATTTCATATATGCTTTTCTTTCTTTTTATTCGTTTTTGTTTGTTTGCTTTTCGTTTTCGAAGCAGGTACTTTGACAAAGTTCGCTGTAAACAGACTGACAGAAAAAAGTAATTAAAATAAAAAAATAAAAAAAAAAAACAATAAGAAAAAATGGCAGAAAAATTGAAGGTGCACGTAGGTCGTTTATAAAAAACGCTTAACTAATCGATAAGATAGCTGCTTAGAGACTCGACGATCGTATGTACGATGTTGCGTTACGGCATTTCTTTTCTTTCCTTAGTCTCTTTTATACACGGCGGCAGAGTTGTTCGGAAACTCCAAGATTAAAGAAAACAATGCACATTTTTTGTTTGCTTCCTTTCTCTCGTCCCCTTTTGCACAATTCTAACAAAGTGAATAGATAACCTACCACGATTAGAACGTTCTTTTTTAATTTAGTCAGATCTCTAAACAATAAATAAGACTTTGTTTGCTTTTAATAAATAGTAATACGGAAGTGTTAATCGAATACAGATATTAAAGTGAAAGAGCCTTGCGAGGAAGTTCGTCAACGACTTTTCATTTAATTCCCCGACGGAAAGAATAACGATTATTAAAAAAAAAAAAAATAATGATAATAAACAGGAGAAGAAAGAGAGAGAGACAGAGAGAGTGATAGAGAGGAATAGAAAGATAAGAGAAATGTAATCGGCGGTATAAAAATAGTTAAAGAAAAAGGAAGACGACAGGAGAAGAAGCTAATAACCGAAGTCTATTCGTACGAATTGAGAAAAATTTTGATTCGACTTACGCGATTAAGATACTTTCCTATCGTTGTTTCTTTTTGCTCGATATCCTCGTTTCTCGGGTCCCCGTCTCTTAATGAAATAAAAAACGCTCCGCGTATTAATTACCGGAGAGACAGAGGGGAAGAGACAGTATCGTTGTACGCGTGAAAGAGAGTAAGAGAGACAACGAAAATACGTGGACACGAAGTACGATCGAAAGCTTTGAAAAGTGTAAGCGAAATAGAAGTTAGAGGGTGATAGCATCGGTAGGAAAGAAGAAAAAGAAAACAGAGGCGATTATTCGGGTTAAAGAGGGTCGCCATTAAGCGGCAAAACTCGAAAGACTAAAATGGAATCGGAAAACGTCTCTAATAAGATATCCTTTACGCTCTAACTAATTATCATCTGCTCGTTTCGTGTCTACGATCGTGTAATATCGATAGAGATCTATGAAATCTAAATATTATTTTGCTGAAACTATCGACATTCTCAAAACTTCAGGTCGCACTCGCAGGTTCGTCACTAGACACAAACAGTTACAGCTGAAAGTTCCTGAAACTCGTTCTTATTTTTTCCTTTTGCTCTCTTGCGGAGTCCCGGCCGAAGTTTGTCCGGTCGATCGCGGCAAATTAGATTTATAGCGCGACGATGCTGCTCTCTCTTATTATCTCATACACGCGAACATACTCTCACTCTTTCTCTCTCGTTGACTCGCATTCGATCTCTCTCGATATCTTGGCGTTCGGTTGGGACTCCACGCGAGTTCGTCGCTCGTTACGCTTTATCTTATTTCTCATTAACCTTTAATACGAACATTTAGGAAGATAGTTTTACGCTATCGATAATTAATATTTTCTGAAATTTGTTAACATTCTCTATATAAAAATCTGCATTTGCGTGTATTCACTTATTGCTTCTTAAATCGTCGCCGTTTTCAGTAGCTTTCCGTTCTCTTTCTCCCCTAACAGAGCTGTTCGGATTCGCCGCGCAACCTTCCACCGCCTGTCACGGAATGCTGCGCATCGAACAAAAGCCTCCTACTCCTCCAGGACCTTCCTTGGCATTTCTTCGATGCTAACGGAACGACCTCGAGTGAGAATCTCCTAATTGGGAGGCTCGTCGCACCGATGGATCGATCGTAGGATCAACGTCTGAATTTTGTCGTCCCTCGTGTCGTTCGATCGACAGATACACGGATTCCCTTCGTTCGCGGTTTCTTTCCTTCCGATCGTCCATCGTGGCGTCGTCCTTACCAACTATAATCCTAGCGTAACTCGTTAAATTAAGAATAAAAATTTCCCGTGGCTCGCCCGAGGTGCTTGGAAGCGTTCGAGTTTTTCGTCGATCGACGATTTTTCGACGAAGGTTCAACCTCGTCGAATTCAACGGGCCTCGTCTCTTCTCGACTTCAGTCTGCCTGGGAAGCAGTCTTTGCGATCAGCGAACGCGGATGTGTAACTAGATACAGACCATCCATTCGGACGAAACGAGCCTTCTTCCTTCCCTCAAACGAACCTAAACATCGTCGTTGCTACGCGCGCGGTGCACGCTAACCTTCGTGGACGTTGCGTTTACGATGAAACTGTGCGAACGAACGGGCGAAAAGATACTCCATCGTTTCGAAACAGCCGTCAGAGCGTCGGTTGGTTCGTCGAGAAACTCTATCGATAGATATCGCCCGTTTCAACTCCCACGTCGCTTCGTTCGTTTCTCATTTTTCTAAATACGCCTTGATATGTTTTACGTTACGTCGAGGGGCAACGCGCGCGTTCGACGATTTCCTCGAAACCTTTGCCCACGTGTAAATTTCAAACCTTGCCTCCCAAATGATCCACGGTATTATCTATCTTTCTCTTGGAATACGCACGCATAAGGATTTCATTACGGATCGACGCTCGCACCATCCTCTTTTCTCTTTCACGCAAACATTTCCCCTCGTACACGCACGCTTTCTTCCTCTCTTCGCATTATTGGCACATATTCCTGCTTCTTTATTCGTCATTTTCGTTCGTTCAATCAACAGGTACCTATATACTTTATTTTTCTCTCCCTTTCGGTAATTTTCTCGTGGTACGTACACTTTACGCCGGTAATTTCGATCGTTTTCGAAATCGATTTTATCGCTTTCTCGCAAAAGTCGGATCAAAGCGTAACGGTGTATGGATTTACTCGTGTGTATCACGAACGCGTATATCAAGCGTGTATTCTTCGTCGTAGTTTGTACATCGATTAAGCGCTATTAAACAAGAGCTACAAAATATTCGCTGTACGGGACGTAAAATACGGCATTAGGCTCGTTATCGAAGACTTTACGCTTTTCTCGACTTCTCTCTCGGCCCTATTTTCGTTTACATCGGGTACGGGTATTTCTCGAGAGTCTGTCTCTGCAGCGATCGATCGTTGAACACGATTCGCTCGCATTTGTCTGGTAAGCTCGCGCACGCAGCAGAGAAGCGAGACACAGAAGGCGTATCATCGGGATCGTTGAAATATTTTTTAGGCCGTCTATTTGTTCGCGCAATGGTCTGTTCCATAAACACGTTCGAAACTGTATGCACGGATACACGAGCGTAATGATTCGACGTAGCGAGCATCGCGGAGAACAAGTTAGGAACGCTGCGATACAAGGCTGGCTTCGTTGATGATTAACGGTTTGACGTGAAAACATAAAAAGTCCAGTACGACGTTTCCTCCGTACGCGTGTACGTGTGAGCAACGATTCAGTGCGTGGACAGTCTCGACGGTGAGCAGATATTCGCGTTGGGGTTCGAGTTAGCATACTTTCGTACGTGTTAATTTTACGGCAGTGATTATACAATGGCAGTTCCGTTTTTTCTCGACGCGGCGACGACCCACCGGTAACGACGATTCGAGAAGAGAAAGACAAGGGAGACTCGAAATCTGGTTCTGGACATTCGACAAGAAGATACGCGTTACTTTCGCTAGTTTACGTTCGGGTAGATCGTCACGGACGCACGAGCTTCGTCGTCTTTTTTAATCGTGGGATGGAGAAGGCAGAATTCGATCGCCGTTACGTTGGAATGTCTACGATACGCGCGGTTCCACTATTCCTCGAGCCTGAGGTCGTTTCGGGCCGTGATACTCGACGCCGAGGAGGCGTGCTTTCCTGCGAAAACGTCCGTCGTCCTGACTAGGAGTCGCTAGGATCGACGCGTCTCTCGAACGAACGCGATCCGTCAGGTCGATGGGACATCGAATCCCGGCGTCGATCGCAACAGATCGAAGCTAGCATTTCGCGTGAAAAATCTCATCATTCGCGAAGAGCGCGCGATTAAACGAGAAAGCCCTGCGACGTGGCGGACATCTGTGCTCTGAGCGCCGTCACGCTGTTCATGATTTTCTTCTGGTGTCCAACTAGCGTCACTCCGAGTGCCGTCAGCTCCTGAACGGTTACGCGCGCTGCTGCCTCCAGGGTGGTTACCCCGGACCTCTCGAAGTTTTCCGTGTATCGCGACATCTTGATGGAGTTGAGCCATTCGCTGACCGAGGTCAGCTGCGTCAAGTCCACCGCGTCCGGCGCCAGTGGATTAGTGCCCCTGTCGAAAATTGGACATCGAGTCAGATTACGTCAGAGGCGGATCTCGTGTTTCACGAGACGATCGGGAGGGGACGAGGAGGAGAACGCTACCGCGAAATCGAGGAGTCGATCGCTCAAAAGGGAACTACAGATCGTTGATCGGACATCTAAGGAAAACGAAAGGGACGCAAACGCTTCGACCCTTCGACGCGTCCAAGACAGAACGCGCGTTTCGCTGTTCAAAGCACCAAGAGCGTTTTCGTGCCTTTCGCGGTTCAAAGGTTAGACAGTGGTTTCAAGTTAATTTCGGATTCTATCAGAGAAGTACGTCTAGCGAAAGGGAGAATCAGCCGCTTCGACGGTCGCTCTTCCCTCTGATCATCGATGCGACTGGACTCGTACACTGTCCTGGATCAATTGTACACGGACAACAGCTATATATCAAGATACGTACACAAACGTTGTAATGTATGTACAGAAATGTTCGTTGGCTAGTAAAATGATAAAACACGCATGGATACTTTGACTTTTCTGCCCGTAGAAGGTGATCGTAGAAGATTCGAATATTAAAATCAACTGTTCCGAAAGAACGTTGTTTGGACGTAACGAACGTTCTACGGGCGGAAATAAATTTAAAAGTAAAACAGGTAGCTGGTCTGGATAATAGAGTCGAAGTCGAGCTTCGACGGTTTGCTACTAATTTCTAGGAGAAGTTTTACTCGGTCGTTCTCGCTTATTGTATATACATACGTTGTTACGGGTATTTACGGGTGTAGAACGGATCTTAGCTTAAAGAGGGGGTACGATAATGTATCTTTATGTACACTTTGGGGTTCGATCAATTTTTACGAGCCCGCCTGAAACGGTTGGTCCAAGTTTTACGAGTAAACGGAAAGAGGACGTTCGACGAACAGGTAACGAATAGAATTGAATCGCCAACCCGTTGCGGGTGAGATCGTAAAAGATCGAGCCGTTTTTGGATCGTTGCTGGTATCGGTGATCGATGGTGATGACGGTGAGAGTTGCTAATGAGAGTAACGAGAAAGTAAGTACTAATGACGGTATGATCGCGTCGACGATTCGAATACATAGTTTAAAGATCAGCTAGATGTGTTACGTTAAGACGTGAATGGATACTGGTGCGTATGAAGCAAGCAGTGCGATACGAACTAAGAGGATAATACAAGCAGAGCAAATGCTGTCTACTTGGCAGCAATACTCGTGGTGATTCCAACGAAACGACCGGAGCAAGAAGGCAAATCGGAAAAGAAGAGACAAACGCGCGATCGGCGCGTGCACTCGAAACGTTTAGGATACGTGTTGCCTTATTACTCCTCGCTCGTTTCGTACGTCTGGTTTACTTTTGGTCGACTGAAAGTTGTTCTTGATTCGTTACCTTTTTCTTAAATGCACGTTGGAGGATGTCGACGAGGCGGGTGGGGGTGGGGGCGGAGCACCCCTTTCCCTGATTCTGACAATTGTTAGCATTTGTTAGTGCGATGGAGATCACACGTTTCAACGTGTGCTTACGTGTCTCTGTGTGTACGCGCGCGCCTGTGTGTATGTACGTGTACGTATACGTGTATGTGTACCATGTGCGTCTTACGTATGTACATCGAGTACAGCTACTCGCGCCGCTTCTTTTCATTTTTCTCGCGTACTCGCGCAAAAAGTTCGTTCGTCGCGATTGAGAATAACGTATCTAAGCTGATTGTCCGTTTTGATTCTTCGCCTTTGTTTCCGCTCTTATTCTTCCTATTCTTCCGTATTCCGTGGACCGATTGAAAAAAAGAAGAATCCAGTAGCGACGCTAGCCCTCTTAGCTTCGATCGATCATTTTTCCTACGATGGTGTGTCGCAACGTACATATTTCCTCTATGATCGATTTTTTTTCAGAATTCTACGTGAAAAACGTATGCGCGATGTATCGTCGCGTTCGATTATTCAGCGTGGAAACACGGTCTCGTGCACGGTTTTTCTGTAACGGTTATCCGATTTTTCCTTGCGTTCAAGTAGAAAAATACTATTCTAATATTCTGGTCGAACGGTCGCTCTTATCGTTATACGCTAATAAGTCTTTGCACAGTTTTGTTGCGGTAAAGTCGATGACGTTGAGAAATATTATCATCGTAAATATATATATAACTATACAAACGTACTTGTATAAATATCTATACATTTACGTATACTCTTGCAAAATGCGTGTATTACGTATATATCAAGAATTAGAAAAAACATCTGAAAGACTATGACAACGCGCGTTGCGATTAAAACCCTTTGCCGCTTTAAGCTCCGACCTTGAGTCCATTTTTTATTCTATATTGCTATTCGTTGGTTCGATTCGTCCTCTATAAATTCTCGATATTCTCTACGAAAAAACTGGAGGGTACATATATTATGTATACATATACGTGTATATATATATATATATATATAGGCTCTCTTAAAATTTTCCATTTATGTAAATCTTTCTAACTAGAACCGTAAATATTTTTCTAAACGATTTCCACGTGGCAGCTAAAATCGATAAAATCTACCGCGCCTGGCGTTCGATCGAACATCACGATAAAAACCTTTGCTCTCGGTATAACTGGAAATCGAGAAAACTTCTTTCCTACGACGACTAATTCGCTACCATTTTACGCATTACGATTTTTACTCGACTCACGATTCTCTAAAGAAACGCGTAAAAATGATCTACTCGACTTTTCGACTAAACGAGAGGAGCGTTCTGTCGAACCTTCGATCTGTTCTTCGCGTCGGACCAAAGCCACGCGTGCCACGAAAAATTGAACATTAGCTCTTACGAAAAGCACAGAGACACCTTTTCGGAGAGAAACTGCGGTCGCGTAGCTTTAGGACGAAGATGCTTGGAGGAGGAAAACGTTCGAGGCAAAGGGATTTTTGATTATCGTTGATTCACGAAAGCGTAAAAGATTTCGATATCTGAAATATTTATCCATTATCCGTTAAGAATATTTGCCGTTTGGCCGTAAGACGTTTTCCTCGCGAAGACGACGATGTTAAGCAAGAAGAACGCTCGTCTCGAGGATATTTAAGAGAAAGACGCGCGTGTTCTTTGGTTAACCAAAGTGCGTGAACGGAACCCAATTAGGGTAGGTGAGCGGTGGCTGTTGTGGCAATGCGTGTGTCGCTGCGTGTGTGTGATAGTGTAAGCTACGGCCGGCTCCTGGTGGCATTACTGGAACGGCAATCGTCGACTGGGCTTGATGGCCAACTACGTCTACGAACGGACCCGTTGCCGCGGCTGGAATCGTAGCGGCCGCTGCCACGGCCTGTGCGGCAGCCGTATGGCTTGTGACATAGTACGGATTGTGTGCAGGTGGCCTCACGCTGTTGTTGTTGTAGTTGTTGTTGTTGTTGTAGTACGGTTGTAGAGTTGTAGTTGGTGGTAGATGGTAGTTGTCGCAGTTGCAGTTCGTAGTCGGGTACCAAAGACACCACAAAACCAAAACCACAAAGAATTAGCCCAGAAAAGAGGGGACGTCGTCGATAGGAGAAACTGAAATCGTTGGCGGGGTACGGAGAGGCGACACGCTGCCGGCATCGATTCGTCGATATCGAGACGAAGCGTACGTTTCGAACGAGTCGAAAAAGAAGTAACGATGTTTCGTCGTCGATGCTCGATGAATCGTACACGAGAGCAGGGAAGAAAAAAAGGCAAGGAAAGACGAAGCGAAGGGAGACAACGCTCCAGTGACCCGTTCCGTTTCACCGAAAACGCTTTGACCAACGCAGCGTCCGAAACGGTGAATCGGTCCGTCCACGGTCTCCCCGCGTGAAATCGCTCGATAATCGATCGGTCCCGCGACGCGGTCCGTTCGATTCGCCTCGATTTTCAACTCCCGTTACTGTTACGATTCCCCCTTTTTTTTTTTCGATCGACAGAAAAATCTGACGATGCCCCCTTTTTCTTGCACGCGTCTTTCCGGGATTCTCTTATTCTTCATTAACGATCGGCAAACGATAAAGCGGAACGAGACGTTCGATTCTCGATTATCGTTCGATCTCGCCTTTGTACGCCTTTTTTTGCATTTCGTGGATAGAAATAAGTGGAAGGAAAAGAAGAGGAGGGTTTAAAGGCTCTGGAGGATTACGGAAACGATAAGCGCTAAAGCGATAAAAGCTCTCTGAAAAGCCACCGCAGTACGATGCGCACTTTTCGCCGTTCTCTCGAAACGCGAACGAAAAATTATACCGCGTGAACGATCGCGCACAGACTTTCGTCCATAAATTAATTTTTGCTCCCAACAAGCAGACGGAAACAGAAACGGAGGCTAGCGTCGTTAGATCGTTTTGCACGTTCCAAAGGGAAATTAAGCAGTTTTCATGAATTAATTAACAGCGGAAGAAACACGCGCGCAAAGCTATTCCGTTATCGTTGGAAACTTCCGAGCGACGTTTTCTCGCGTCGAGTACCAGAGAATCCCCTTAACGCGATTGCACCTCGAGATTCGTCGAAAATATGTGCTGTAAACAAGAAAAATTCAACAGAAATGTGTTCGTATCGCGAATCTTTTCTTCGTCTTTTTATTTTTTCTTCATACTTTAACGGGATCTCGCGTCGGTTTTATTCGTATTTCGTTCTTATTTTCCGCTTAACGTCGTTGAATTTCGAAGAGAACGAGAAGCGAGGAAGCGGAGGCGCTGTACAAAATTAATTTTGACAACTTTGCGCTACGGGAAACGTAAGTGATCAAAGAGAAAAAAAAAAAGAAAAAAAAAACAAAGACATGAAAAAGTAAAAATAAAAGTAGTGATTAAACCAATGGTACAGCTTGAAAACAGAAAATGTTACGTGTCACGAAATGAAAGGTGCGAGAAAGATCAGTCCAAGTACCACGTATATGCCCGTTTCCAGTAATGCCAATCAGGTCGGGGTATCAACGACGCCTCTCGGCTACGGACGTGCATACGAATCTCTCCGTCGAGTAGGCGCGCACACACACGCACACGTCCTGATTATTCCTGGACTGCCAAAATTCATCGTGTGTGCGTGAACATCCTATTTTATGAACGAGCAGCAACATCAAAGCCCAGGCTAACAGCGTACGTAGAGAGCGCAGAGCGTGTGAGCTTCTTTTAGTATTCAGCGAGAGAACGGAAAATAAACCTTTGGCTGTCGAGAGAAATTAATTTATGGACACGAAGTGTGATTCGCGTGGCATGCGACATGATTCGTGTTAAGAGATGATGAACGAACGATTCGATGACGCTATAGGCGCGTTTATCGTTTATCGTTTATCGTCGAACTGTATCCTTCTTTCTCGTCCACCGAATCGTTCGTACGATGAATGCAACGACATCACAGGTTTGCACTGTTCGTACCACGTTAGATCGGAACAGAAACCTTTACGGTAATTCGTCCTGCGAGCATAATTATTACTTCGACGACGTATCGAACACGAACGATTCGAAAAACGATGCGACGAGCGCGAGTCGCGGCCTAGATAGAGTTTCCGATGTCAATGAGACGCGCCACGGTACGAAGGTTTACCTGTTCTGGGCGATTTTCCTCAACGTGTCCGGACTTCGTATAAGCTTGTCCAACGTCTGGGTGAGGTTGGCGAACGTCGGACGATGGGTTCGTTCTTTCTGCCAGCAATCGAGCATCAGCTGATAGATCGCCTCCGGACAGTCCATCGGTGCCGGGAGCCTGTACCCTTTCTCGATCGACTTTATCACATCCTGATTAGACCAGTTCCAGTACGGTCTCTCGCCATAGGACATCACCTCCCAGCAAACGATGCCCATGCTCCACACGTCGGAAGCGCTGGTGAACTTTCGGAACGCTATCGCTTCCGGAGCTGTCCATCGTACCGGGATCTTTCCACCCTTTTTGCCGGAGTAAACACTCTTTCAAGATTCAAGTATTTGAAAGTCTAGGTTCGTGCGAGAGTACGAGAAGTAATCGAACGAAAGTAATCGACAGAAAATGCGTTTACTCGCTTACTTACCCTGGTCGTGTACGCTCCCTCCGTCGCGCTCTCGATCTCCCTGCTGAGGCCAAAGTCGGCGATCTTGCAGACCAGGGTAGCGTTCACCAGCACGTTTCTCGCCGCCAGATCTCGGTGCACGTAGTTCATCTCGGCGAGATATTGCATACCGCTCGCGATGCCGCGAAGCATCCCCACCAGCTGAAGTACCTGGAACTTGCCGTCGTTCGCTCGAAGAAACGTGTCCAGGCTACCGTTCTCCATGAACTCCGTGATGATCATCACCGGATTGCTCTTGGTCACGACACCTTGCAAGAATATCACGTTCGGGTGCTCGAACTGACCCATGATCGAGGCCTCGGTGAGAAAATCGTTGCGTGCCTTATCCGCGGAACCCGGTTTCAGCGTCTTGATCGCCACGTCGATTTCCGTTCGACCGTCGGGCGGCAATTTTAATTTTCCACGACAAACGTCGCCAAACTCTCCGCCACCTGTTGATCGACGATCAAAGAAAAAAAAAAGAAGCACAAAGGTAGAGAAAGGACGACACGAAGAACGCGTAACGCGGTCAACTCGTTGACGATGGAAGAAAAAGAACGTGTACCGAAAGGACGTTTACCTATGATGGCTTCTATCGTGATGTATCCCGCGTCGATCTCTCGAGCAAACTCGCGAACGGCCTGATTCGGGTCCTCGTAGGTGTGAGGATCTACGTAGCTTCTCGCGCCTCCTCCGCCAGCTCCTCCGGCACTCGCGGCGGCGACACCCACTGCAGGCGTGAACAGCGGCGTGGTCACTGCAACGTCACCAAAACAGAGTTCATTATATTAACACGAGGGCCGGTGTGTAAAATTTTGACGGAATATCTCGGAGCGGGAGAATAACGAGATTCGTTCGCTCCGTGCCTGTCAACCGTTTCATCCCGTGAAAACACTCACACACCCTTCCTCTTTAAACGAGACTTGGAACACGCTCAAAAATAGAATACGGTAAAAAACACAATTAATTTCGAACTTTGTTACTTTCAAACAAGAATCTATATCGTTGGGTAACTCTGGCTATTTGTTATCGTAAGATAAAAGAAACTTGACAAAACAATACCAAAAAAAAAAAAGGAAAAGATCAAACAAAAACGGAACTATTTATTTAGTAAAATGTTCGTTGTACGTATACGTGGTAAAAGCTAAATCGAAACGAATAAGATATAATAAGTAAAACGAAAAACAAACGAAAAATCGCGCGCAACTAATTTTCATGCTAGCGTAGAAATTCTCGCATGCCTAATACGTAAAATGATCTCAATTACGATGCATCAGATTGAATGGCGTTCGTTAGTCATAGCGTACGCGCGGTGCAGAGGATGCTTCGGTCAAATCGAATTACTTCGTCGCCCGTTAATTCACATCCGCAAATGCATCTGCGACGACGATTCGCATCGCTCTCTAAGCCGAGTTAATTCGATTTTCCGAAGCATCCGGTTTATTTTTCTCGTGTCGACGATCGAAGAGATTTTGACGATTGGCTGAAAAGAAGAACGATGCAAGAGACAGGAGAACGAACGATGCAAACGATACACACGATCTGAAAGAGAAGAAAGGAATTTGCATGCGTTTCTCGTGCTTTCCATCTACCTATAGTTACGAGAAAGAGAGAGAGAGAAAAATAAAGTGAGAGAAAGAAAGAGAGAGAGAGAGAGGAAAGAACGGATCGTGATAGAAACGAAAACAGAAAAAGGATAATGTGTCGTGTCCGAGTATGAACGAGTATAGTTCTGTCGATCGACAACGTTGTATGGCGTTGCACAACTTCCACCGGAACGAATAATTTCGAACGAACTTGATTTTGATTGGGACTGATTAAGGACTTACGCGAGGACTTGCTCTTGTTGTTGGTGTGGGTTGTCACAATCGGTGAACTGTCCATTTTGCAGTGCACTGTGAACAACACAACAACCGACACGCTAATTGACAAATAGCAAACAAAAAAGGAAACGGTGAGTGTTTCGACGATGAGTTTAATGAGTCGAAGCGTTAAGAGATAAATGCTCGTGAGAGAATAACGAATAATCATGTATAGAAGAGGAAACGCGTTCGACTCGATGTACGCGAACGGTTTTCTTGCGCGTGTGGATGAACAAAAAAAAAATGAAAATAAACGTAAAACGATACAGCGAAGATCAAACGAGTAAACTGCCAACGACAAACACACTAACAATACGCATGCACATAACGTGGAAACACAGTAAACGACGCAAGCATATAAAGCACGTACACGCATGTCTTTCGAATAGAATCGGAATCGTGCACGCGTGAAAATGTAAGAAAACGCGTAATGTATTTAATTCGACGAAAAGACGGTGCGTGTTTGCGCGCGAAAAATTTGTCACGCTATGCGTCGAAGAGATGCATGTACAGGGGGTGCAAAAAGTAACTACGCAAAACCGAGTTCCTAGAAAAAAAAAACTTGAGGTGTTGGAGAAGACTTACTGTAGGTCACAACTAGTCCTGTAGTAGCAGGCGATTGTGTACATTGTTTCATTGGGTTTTTTTCATGGATTTTTCATGGAGGCAGGTTCGATAGATTAGGGGAATCGCACATGAAAAGAAAGAATCGAAAGAATTCGGTTAGAACAATGGCAGTTGGGCTGCGGGCCGGATCGATTATCGAATTTTTTCTCGAAAACGATCGTCTCTCGTTCCTATCGTCTCTTGGTCGAGATCGATCAAAACTTTGATAACTTTCTTTTCGCTCGTTTGTTTGCTCTTTCGTCCTACGTCTTTGAACAAACCATATTTTCAATGATCTTTCTTTCGACAAAGAGAGAAACTTCTAAAGTACTGGGTGTTTAGCGACAAGACATTATCACGGGTTACTGTATACGTGAGAGAGGCTGGGGTCGATACTTGCTGGGTCTAACGGGGTTGGTGATTTCAAAATATTAGTCACAAGACACGAGGGCGTAGTGAGACAACTATGAAAGTGACAGGGGGTAGTAGCGATAATAAATTTATAAAGAAAAAAAAAAGAAACGAGCCTGTTGGCATCGGGCACACGTACCTTCACCGTTTCTGTACTCCAAAGTGTCGCAGTCGCTCGGCTGTTTCTTGTTGCATTCGTCCGAGGCCCTGCTGCATCGAAATCGTATCACATCAGTCCAACGAAATTCGAATAAACATTTAAATAAACGTTTCGGCCTACTACCGTCGACGTTTCCGTTAACCTCTATACAATACGAACTGAACGCTAACAGCGAATCGTTTACCTTCTAAGTATGAAGACGGTCATGATGATGATGATCACCAGAAGAACGACCACGGCCACGATGGCTCCGGCAATGATTCTCACTTGCATGTTGTCGTCCTCTCCGACGTAATCTGCAAGGATAATCAAAATCTCGTTGAGACCTCGCGCGTAACACCGATTTCGAAGGAAACTGATCGAAGGAAAATCTGACGATTACCTAGGCCTCCCATAGCGTGCGGTGTCTTTTTGTACACCACTGGCGTGTATTCGCCCCAGCCACGCGTGGTTTTCGCCCGTACTTGTATCGCGTAGTCCGTCGCCGGTTTCAGGCCTTTAAACGTGGCGGATAAATCCGAGGTTTGAATGACCGTGGCATTGGTAGCGTCGTCGTAGCGCGGATAACATCTCACTGAAACGAAATGACGGGTACGTTACGTCGACTCGTCGTAAAAGAGAAGATGGCATAAAAATTAATAATCGAACTGAGTCCTCGCCTTCGTATCGTTCCACCAAATCGCTATCTCCGCCGACTTCGGTCACAGGAGCGTCCCAGCTGATGCTCAATTCGGAGTTCTTCACGCTCGTGATTCTGACGTTGCTCACCAAGCTGGGCACGCTGGCTTCGGTGGTGACCGTGATGTCCACGTACTCGGATTTCCCGGCTAATGCCGACACGCCGTTCTCGGCGAACACTTGGAATCGATAGGTGGTTACCGCGTTCAGTCCCGTTATCGTGATTTTCGTATCGTTGAAGACCTCCTGCGAACGACGAAGCGAAGAAAATTTAGCTCCGGAAAACACAGAGACAAGAAAGAAGCGAAAAGAACTTACGGTGTTCGGAATGTATTTGACGCCCATGCTACAAGCGTCGCAAACAACCCTGTAGGTGGTGTCCGTTCTACCACCCAGCATATGAGGCGCGTTCCAGGACAGAATCACGGTAGACTGGTCGACGAAGTTCACCGTGAGATTTTGCGGCGCCGACGGTGGCTCTGCGAAACGGAAACGATCGAGCGTTTAGATAACGAGACACATTCGAAGCGTGACCGATTAGGACACTCACGCGTGCACGGCATCTTCTTGGGGTCCTTCTCGGCTCTGAAATAATTAACGTCGCAGCGACACTCGGTGAACCCGTAATCGGAGGACTTGCTGTAAGCCGGACAGGGTTCGCAGCTGTGCGAGCCTGCCTCGTGTTTGAATTTCCCGATCGGGCACGTGGTGCATTTCTGTTTCTCGACGTCGGCTTGGTATCCGGGCTTGCAGTGGCATCCGCCGTTCGATAGGTACCATTTGCCGTCGCCTTTGCAGAGGTAAGTGGGTTGCTCGATCACTTCGGCGTTGTCGACGCACGTGCCGACCGTTTGTTCGATCAGCGCGACTTCGCGACCCGTCGGAGTGGCCGGGAAGTGGGCAAAGTTCACGGAAATCTCCGGACAACTGATGTAGTAAACTTTAATAGCCAAGATGGAGATGCAAGCTCCTTGATCGCGGAACGCGAAATACACGCCCTTCTTCGTCACGGGAATCGACTTGACCTCCGTGTTTATCACCACCTCCGTGTTCGTGTTGAATCTCCCCTCACCAGCGGCGATACGCCCTGCGAATCGAACGGGTAATTCGTCCCGAGTTAGAGGGAGAAAAGGTTGTTTCTCGGAATGGAAAAGCAGGAAGACGTTTGGCAAGCTCACCGATCAACTTGTAACTGTCCGTTTCCCATGGCGGTGGTTCCTTGGTGGCCGCGTCGAACTCGTAGTAAAGCAAACTGAAAGTTTCCTTGCAACTGAGCGCGTTTCCGGGGAACAACGAGCAGTCGCGGGTCGTGAATTTGATTTCTATGTACATGCGGTTCGCCGGTCCCCTCTCGATGAACGGCGTCCACAACCAATTGTTCACGTTGTTGTACGCGACATCGCAGACGACGTAACTCCGCCAATTGATGCCCTTGTCGAAGTTGGTGAACGACTCCTCCACCCACTGTAATCAAACGAACAGAAGACGATGTTAATTTCGTACGATTTATTCGCCAACGAACGAAACGCCGGCCTTTCTAAACCTACGCGCACGTCCGAATTAACCGTGATAAGATAAAAGCGAAGCTTAAATAACGCTATGAAAACGTTCTTCACGAAATCTCCATTCGGGACCCTCGAGCAGCCTTGACTGTTTGCGTTTGGATTACGCGAGATTCCACCGAGTCAGCATCTACGAAATCAGCTTTTCTCGAACCCCTCGTCGTCGTCGTTGTCGACGTCGCCGCCGACGCCACCGATTCCTTCGAAAGAGTTCTTCCGCTCTCTACGCTTCAAGGTCTTCCTATTGATTTCAGCCCCCCCTTGATGATATTTACAGAAACAACGAAGACGGATTACCGGCTTTCAAAGAATCCAAAGCGGAGACGAGACAATGAACGCGGAAGGTTTGCCAAACAGATTTTATATCGGAAGAATATTATTCCATTATTTTATCGGTCGCGAGAGAGCGACGAGAAGAGAGCGAGGAAGAGCGAAAAAGAAGAAGAAAACCAAGGAGGAGGAGGAGGAGGAGGAAGAGGAAAAGAAGAAGGTTTACGCTGGTCCATGTCCGATCCAAGGAACCACTTGTCCGTCGACGTTGGACGCGGTATCCTCCATGGGCAAATGACGAGGCGGAGAGGCCAGGTCGTCGACTTGCGACAAACAGACCGCAAGGAATTACCGGCGCGCGTTACCATTAGTTTTATTGCCCCCCTCGGCTTGGGCTCGTCCCGAGAGAGACCGCAAAAAGTTCCGACCGAGCAAGAAGGACCCGTCCTCGACGTCCTCGTCGTCGCCGTCGTCGTCGTCGTCGCCATCGTCGTCCTCGTCCTCGTCCGCCTCGTTGCCCTCCTCTTCGTCGACAGACTTCTCGTTCTCGACTATTCTCCGTCTCTTTCGAGACTCGCGGAGGAAGGACTAGGTAGGTAAGAAGGGGCAAAAAAACGGGCAGATCGAGAAGACCCGTGCTTCTTACTCGGCCAGAAGATTTCCTTGCGGACGTGTTTCCGGCAGGGAGGCCGCAATAAATTCAGCCGTACGGTTACTCGGTAGCACAAAGAGATTATTACGGGGAAAGATGACGAGCGAACGGACAGGGGAAAAAAACGTTTTCGTTTCGGTAAATGGAGAAGGAGGATGAAGAGCAGAAGAAGAACTCGTCAACGTCCAGCGATCAGAAAAATCGACGCCAACCAGCCAATTGGTCGGTTCGTCGTACGACAGTCGTCGTGATCGTCGAGCAACGTTAACGAACGCGCTTTCGAGGATCGTAAGTCAATTGTAATTAAGCGCGAAATGAAACTTCGAACAGCATACGCTTCGACGACGATGCTCCCCTCGGCTTTGCGAGGGACAGAAGGCGCGCGTTAATATCGTCGTGGCGGCGCAAAGACTATTAGAGGACCGCAGAAAACTCCTAGAGATGTTATTTCGACGCCTACGCGGCAGCTTTATCGCTTGGGAAATTGCGTTAGGACGGTAAATTCCACCCCCGCTTTGCCCTCCGCTCACCCTGTATAGTCCTACCGTCTCGCACCGCTTTCTCTTCGTCTTTCTGTCCGCGCTTTCGCTTCCATTCTTGCGCCGTAGACTTTCGTGCCGAGCGAAAAAAGACAGAGTACGTAGAGTCGTTAACGCCGCGGAATTTAATTGAATCCCGCCGAGACGTCCTCTTTTAACGCGCCGCGTCGCGCCACGCCGCGCCGTGCCGCGTCAATTTTTCGGCGAGCCGGATTTCCCAGCGGCTCGGTTTTTTCCCCGTGAAAATTACTCGTTGGTCGTGAAAAAAGAAAAACAGAGGAGAAGGAGATGGGGGAAACGAAAAGAAAACGAGAGTAGGAAAGACCGAGGTGTATCGAGGTGCCTGGTTACTTTCTTTCTGTTGGCGCGATACCGAGATTTTAAACGAAATTAATTGCGCCACTTAACGCGTTTCGCGGCTCGACTTCGTTAGCGTGTCGCATGCGAGACCGGTATCGCTTTCGTCGAGCAATTCCGCTTTCTATCGCGCGAAACATCGAGTCCGATGGATTACGCGTTGCATTTCTCCCGATTAATCGCGATCGAAACGTTCGATCGATTAAACTCGGCGCGAATCCATCAACGACGTCGACTAGAATCGATTCTGTCTTCGAAATCGGCTGAATAATAAAACGTTCGTTCCGGGAATGATCGTGATCCGAGTTAATCGAGAGGCAAATGCGTCGCGAATTCGGTCGAAACGCTGTGCCGCGAAAAAATATTTCCACTCGACGCTTTTAATTGCTCCGTGTGTAATGGCCGTGTATTCGTTCCCGTGCCTCGGTTCCCTGTCCACGACCACGGCAAAAATACCGCGTCGATCGATGATTATTAGTTCGCCCGGAAATTATGTCGAACCCGAGCGTTTTCGATGGCTGTCGACGCGCCTGCTGCTGCTCCTCCTCGACGTTCCCCGTTTTCAATCGTATCGGCTCAACTGCCGATTATATCCGCGGATAAAAAGTTCACCTGCCACGATACGGTACACCGCTAGAAACGTTGACCCGTTCAGAGGAAAACGCGTTCCGCAGGGCCGTTTCTTTCGCGATAAATTTCCTCCGCTCCTCCCCGTTCTCGGGGAATAATAACGTTTACCCGATAGAAATTTATCACGCGAACGAAGCGTCGAGTGTCGAGCCATCGATTTGTCAAAGGATACGAACGTACCTGGCTCAGACAGGAAGGCTAGTATCCTCGCCGTTTTCTATTTTCTCCTGAATCAGCCACGCACCACTAAATAGATACGAATTGCCGGTTTCGAAATAAAGCCAATAAGCTTCACGAGGAAACGAAATGCTGGGAAAACAGAGTGCTACGAATACAGAAGGAACGGTACAAGAAGAAGAAGAAGAAGAAGAAGAAGCAGAAACGAGAGAATAAAGCTAGCAGCTGTCTTCTTCTTTCATCCTCTTCCTCGTCCCGTGGCTATGTAAGCTATGCGTGTTTCAGCAACGAAACAGTTACTCTCTTCCTCGCTCAACGTAATATTGCCACCATAATCGCAATTCCGATGGTGTAGCTTCGTGGCCATAGTATAGTAGAGGAAAACAGAGAGAGGAAGAGAGAGAGAGAGAAAGAGCGAGACGGAGGGTTGCGGAGACTCGGTGGGAAGACTTAGGGGGTTGCGTGGGGTGGACGAACTTTCAGTCTAGCAGAGGGGTTTGCGGATCTTAATATATATTGAGCTCTCGTGCCCGACCACCCTTCGCCTTTGGGGTTGCTTGCAACGGGGCGCACGTAGCTTCTTCGTCGAGCTACGTGCACCACATTCTACCGGCTGTTTCATAGGAACACGCGCCGCGTTGAACCGCGAATAACGCGGCTAACGGAATCGCGAAAGTTAAATTAACCCGAGGGAAAGTTTCAGGTACCGAGATTCGACATAGAATTCGGAAACGAAGAATGAAAAGATTGTTACAAATCGGCAAATATTGGACGGCGACGGTAGATACGGATACGAAATGGCTTTTTTTTATATCCCGTCGAAACGAGCGGTAGAGCTTTGGCACGTAATCGAAGGAGGGTTGCTCGAACAAGTGCGCGTACGTGTGCCCAAACAAGCTGACCACCCTTCGCACGATATAAGGGTGGTTACGGCGCGCACCAATCGCAAACTTTACGTAGCCGTTTATTCGGTCGCCCTCGGCTCGATACAGCAACACCTCCGCCGAGCAAAGTGGGTAGAAACGCCATTCAAGGAGCATTTCCACGGGTCTCGGGCGTTATCCGAGATTTTTCTCTCGCTCGGTATACGAAGGCGAGAATAGGGAGGGAACGATAGGGTGCGAATTTATTTCGGAATTATTCGTCGGGGGGGAATCTGGCGTCCGGAATTGGACAAATGGTCGTACTCCTATTCGAGATCGAAGGAAAGATATTCGGCTAGGGAGCTTTTACGAGCTACGAATCAACTTCTGACTCGGTACATAGCTTGTTCCCGACACCCTGAAAGACGATCGAAAATTAACTCCGCACCGTGCGTTTCCGAACGAGACGATCGAAAGATCGTAAAAAGCAACGCATCGCGCTGTGTCTGTTCGGTTATCGAGTCGTTCGTCGACGAGAGAGGAATTCGTCGCGGAGAGAATTTATCGCGGTGGGATGTCAGCGACGAGGAGTCGAGTCCATCGATAGCCATCCGTCCATAATCGGCCTAAGCGGCGTCGTAATATTTCGAGTTAACTCGGCGTGTCGTCAGTGTCGCGTGTCGGAAGGGTTGAACGCGCCAATGACCGTCGCCCCTGACGAGACGGCACGTCACGTCGTAACGAGGAGGGCTGCTCGGTCACGTGCATTCTCCGAGCTTCGACTTTTCGACCGACTCTCCTAACCTCTTCTTCTAGCTTCTTTGCCGGTTTTCCGCCAAGAGAGGTCTGTCGATGCTCGAGACGGAAAAGCGTACACGAAGAACATTTGGAAACGCAATTTAGTCGGAAGCAGCCAGAAGCCGAACGGACAAACGAACAGACACGCGGATAGACGGGTCAGACGAATAAAACGAACGGCAACAAGAAGAAAACTCGCTAAGACGAAGCGAGTTGCACGCGGTTCGGGAGCGTGAATGGAGTCTGGTCCAAAGATACACCGAGCGATATCCCGGTGCTATTTCGAGTCGGCGCGGCGTAGCGGCGAGTGTTGGCGCGTAAGGGGCGTAGCCGGGCAATGATCGTGAAGCAGACGGTTCGGCACGTCGGTCTGTTACGGGCTCGTTGTAACGAGCCGCGTTCTCTCGATCCTCTCGCATACTAAATGTAATTTTTCCCGTCCCGTTCGATCGGCACCCTCGTCGACGATCCACGGACGAATCTTACGCTAATGCGAACGGGGGAGAAAATTTGCGTCTCGTCGCGTTCGTTCTATCCGCTTGTCCGTTCGCGCGGAGCGAGAGGAGAGCGACACGGCGGCTTTATAAAATCGTCACGAATTAGCCCCGGAGGGTCAGACCGAGGGGGTTGGCTTTAATATCGAAGGATCTGGTCGGTCGGAACCCTCGACGCACGCCCCTGGACCTGTCAGTTTGACGTATCGCAGTCGCGGGAATCCATTATATAGTCAATTACTCGTCGTGACAGGGAACGCGCACGCGAACGAGGCATCTGACGCCCTCGAATGCACTCGCTCGCGACATCGATATCCTACGATCCTACGGTGGTGCGCTCGCCTTCGGAAAATTTTATCCGAACCGTGTTACGACCTTCTTTCGGATCTAACTCGAACGATCTCTGCTCGAACTTTGAACGTCTGTGGGAATCTTGGAGGAATTTCGATGGATCGCGGAGATCCAGGATCTGTTGGGTTACGAGAAGAAGCGAAGAATAGCTTGTTCGAATGCGTTAATTAAAATTCGTCGGTCCACTCGAGAGTCCCATAAAATGGAGGAAATATTACGACGGGCTCGAGGAGTCCAGCGGCTGAACAATATTGTCGACGAGTTGCGCGGCAGGTTGCGAGCCCCGAACAGGAAGCTTACGATCGAAGCTCGGAAGTTTGAACCGGTTAACGCGTCTCCGACGCCGATATTTGGATAACGATCCGGTCCTCGGGATATCCCCTCGGTACGCGAACCGCATAATGGACGTCCAGATGGTACGCGGCGAAACGATCTTCACCTGTCGGCAAACGGCTTTCCTACCGACCATTGTTCGGGAGTCGGTTCCCTCTTTCGCGTCACGACCTTTCACGTGCCAAAAAGTTATCTCGTCGAGATTACTTTTCGATTCGGCAAAACATCGAAACGGTGCCCGGGCTTTCCTCTCCCGTTCCTCGAAGAATAACGAGATCCGAAGGAACTCCGACCGACGAAGAGCCGCCGAACCGAGACGAGATAACTCGATTAAAAATACAATCTTCCGCGTAACCGACCGCGTTCCGACTCGACTCACGCTGCTCAAATATTTTGCCAGCCGCTTAACAGACGAACAATGCCGTTCCGTCTTGAAAGGATAGTCTAATATCTTTTTAAGCCGTAAAAAAAATGCCGCTGTAAAGTCGAGGGGAGAACGCTGACAGAAACGAGAGTCGGCGGTAAAAAGCGGAGTTTCCGGGTCCGTCTTTTCTCCGTGGTTCGTTCCACGCGACTTTTCGACTTTCGCGAAACGCCACCATTATCGCGGTAATTTACGATAATCCAACAACGGAACGACGCGGGTAACGATCGAGAATATGCAATGGCCCGCGGCTACGCGGTCTCTCACCTAGAAAGATGTCGAGAAGAGAAGGCACGGAGAGAAGAGAAAGGGGCCGAGAAGAGGGTCGTCTCTGTTTCGGGTCTCAGCTCCCGAATCTTAATTAGGAATTTCACGAGGGCACGAGCATCCCGCGCTCCGAGGAAACGGCGCGGCGGAGGGTACCGACGAAAAAAAATAATGTCCTCTCGGCACCCTGTTCGATCGTCGAGGAGATAAGTTCTTTGGAGATGGCGCGATCGCGACGAGGGAGACGAAGAGAAAGGGTCGCCCTTGCCGTCTCTATTTTATTTTTCGGTTGTTCGACCGCCGCGTACACGATTTAGTTTCCAGTACGTAGAAGCGGGAATAAAATCTGACGACGACGGACTTTGCATTCGATTAAGAAGCAACAGGATTATTTATCGCGGAGCGAGCAGCAAGTTCGTCGATCTTAATCGAGGACGGTGGTTCGTAAATTAGAGAACCTCTGTTTCTCTTCGAGCTTCGAGGCTCAACTTTATGTTATGGATTCCTCGAGCACCGTTATACGCTCGCAGCAGTTTCCCAAGGGAGCTGCAATTTCCGTCCTTCCACGGACGCGAAAGTTCCACGAAACTTTTCGAGAAGATTAATTTGAAAATTTATCATCGACGAGGCCGAAGCGTTGACCGCGACCGAAATCGTTCCGTCCGCGAGAACTTCTCGCGGAAACGATAACTTAAAAGATCGCGATACGTTTGAAAAATTTCGTGCAACGATTTCCGGCTGCACGGTTCATGATTTTTCCAGCAGCGCAACGTCTCGACCGTCGGAAAAACAGACTGCGGATCGACGGTGTTCGATAAAGTTTACGCGAGGCTCTTTCGAGATTCGAAAATCGTATTCGAACAGACAATATTCCTCGCGCTCTCGTCGCCTTTTGTTCCGTCCATCCCGCTCGAGTCCATTATCCGGTGGATCCGTCGGCATATACGAAATCCTCGTGGAAAGACGCGCGTGGCGCCACGGAGATTTCAACTGGAAGCGAATAAGTCGCGCGAACGCTTCACCGAGGAGCACGTCGACGAACGTGCAGCAGGGGAAGAGGAAACGCGATCAGCCACTCGACGACCCGTGTCAATAAACAGAGTTTCTTCTAACGACGTGGCCTGGATGACAGATATACGGGGATCTGGAGTCGCGCGAAAGAGCGAACGGGAGGGAATGCCGTGCAAGGAGAGATCGAAAGCAACGAGAAAGAAGAAGAAGCAGAAGAAGCAGAAGAAGAAGAAGAGAGGAGAGGGTGGCGCGTAAGAGCGAGCAAGAAAAGGTCGAAGAGGGAAAAAGAGGACGGATTCGCAGGCAACGGCCTGCAGAAGCCCCGAAGGCCGTTCACATGAATACCAGTCTTTCCATTAGTACTCGAATGGAGGAGAGCCCTAGCCGATGCATGATCGATACTCGCAGATCCAATCTCGCTCGGGTCTCGTCCAATCGCGATCGAGGACCACCGCGAGATACAATGTAAGCGAGCTACGCGTTCGCCCCTCTCCGTTGTTCGGCGGGTGCGCGAGCTTCGTTGCAGGACGATATTCCGGTGTAAGCGATCGTGGTCGTCGCGGCGGGTAACTTCGAACAGCCGGAGCGTAAACGAAGGGACAGAATTCAGGGATGCCGCGAGGTTCGCGTGCGAGCGCGAAAATCACTCGAGACCGAGTAGTAGCGTCGAGTGCGCGAGGGCAAAAAAAAGCAGGAAAAAGAAAAAGGATAAGTACGCAGAGGAGAAAAAGAGGGCAATTACGAGGCGACGAAAGCAGGCCACGGTTTCTCGAAATACCGAGTGGACAGTAGTTTCTACTTTGCCGCGGTGGATTCTCGTTCCCGATTCCGTTCTACCCACTTTCCATCCACCGGCTCTTCTCGGGAGGCTCGGAATATTAATGTCCCTCATATTTTATAGAACCACTCGGAGGGCACGGTCTCCGTGTGCGTGCCATCCTCCTCCCCCGCTTTATAAAGGACTAAAAATATAGGTATGTACGTAGGGTGTGCGCGAGCTCGGTAGATCCTTATCCGCCGGGACAATGACAAAACGAGCAAAGGTCGAAATACCTAGAGAAGTTAATTCGGTTGTCGGCTCGCAGCTCCTCTTCGCGCTCTCTCCCGACTCCTTTTTCTTTCTCTTCCTTCTTCCGTCCCTGTTCCCTTCGTCCTTTTCCTCTTTCGCGCTCATCTGCCACGACCTTATCGAGCACGGCTTTTTTTTATTTTTCACCCGATTCCTCTAACCGGGCTGCTTTCCTCGCCGGTGCCGTAGATAATTTTAACGAGCGCCACATTTTTCTCTGGGAAATGACCCCTCTGCGGATTAAAAGGACCCGTTCGAGCGGAGAAAGATGGTGGAAAGGGACGGCGCGTTCGTTCGCGGAGACCTCTTTTTTCACCGACCACCGTCTCATTCTCGTTTTTTCCTTTCGTTTCGAGTCGAAACAACGCGAAGCTATACGCATCGGACGCTCGGGTATAAATCATTCCTCGATCAGACACGTCTGCCGCTTTACTTCGAATCGTACAATCAATTTTTCTCTCTTTCCTTCTATCCGCTCGTAATCCTGCTCGTTATCGCTTCTCGACCGACAGCGGACGCAGAGACGAGTTCGAGAGGTTGCTCTCCCGTGGCGTTTATTTTCATTAATTCTTCCACGTTCCAGCGGCGACGCGCGTTTGACCGAATTTTCCGTGCCGCGGCACGATCGAGGATGCAGATCGAACGGCTCCGCGGAGTTTCGGCGAAAATCGTGGAACGCGTTGGAAAAGTCGAGAGAGAGTTCCGTCTTTTTCCGAGATGCCAATTTCCCGGCTATCGTAGATCGCGTTCCCGCTGTCTCGTTCGGCGCGCATCCACCCTCGAACGAGAAGGAACGCGTCTCGGGATCGTCCTGAAATTAACTTTCGACCCTCGCACCGTCGGCTCGTGTTCCGCGTAGCTAGCGAGGTCGCGTAAACGTTGGTATGCGTGTCTCGTTCCGAGGGAAAACTCGAGGTACTCTTCTTATTTCGGGACAACGATGCCACGGAATGAATCATCGTACACGGGTGTGGAGGAAGGCGCGTGTTCGTGCGAGAGCAACGGTCGCGGCTAGCCTAGCTAGAAGGGACGGATCGTCTCGTGGTGGCGCGAGAGGTCCTTCGAGGAGGGGTTCGAACGCACCGCGGTGCCAATATAACCGGTGGTGGTTGCTCGACCCTTCGACAAATTGGCAATCCTCTCTCACGGGATACGCCGGGGTTCGAGTGTCCTCGATCGTGCTGCCGCGGATCGTTTCTTTTGTGCCAGCAACGTGCCGCTTCGAAATTTCCCCGAGACCAGTTTATCGATCATCGACTCGATGCTCGAGGTGGCTGCGGCCTCCAGCCGCGGTGCGTGCGCGACGCACCTAAAGGCGGTACTAGGGCCGTGCGTTTTATCGCGTTCGGATATATGTACATTCGGTCGCGATAAAGAACGAATTTCCGGATGTTTCCAAAAACCGATCTCGCGTTTCAGCTACCCTCCGGTTCCGGGGCGCGTACTTTTATTAAAATTTGATTAGCCCCGATGTAGCGAACAGACTACGAAGCTGCTCTGGCTGAAACTCCCGGAGAATTCAATTCCGACGAGTCTGCAACGGGTTGCTAGTTTTTCTCCTTGCGTCCGAACGTCGGAACTTTTTCGAAGGGTCTACACCGTGCTCCCACGTGACCTCACGGTTGATTTAACCGCTCTCTCTTCTCGCTACCCGCTGTATCCATTTATCCCGGCACCCTTCTTCCTCGTTTTCTTCGCTTGATCGAGGGAAGAACAGCGAGGGGACCAAGAGAGAAAGAGACCGTGTCCCGGTATTGCACCCGTGACGCTCTCTCCTCTTGTTCTCTCGTTCGTCCGATCCCCTTGTCGTAGTTTCTCTTTCTTTCGCTCGTCTTCCCTACGGGCAACGTGGTCACGTCCTAGTCGCTATGGAAACCGGGCCGAATCGAGATGGAAACTCACCCCCTTTCTATCCTCTCTCCGTCACGTATTCGAGTCTACTATCTTCCTCTCTCCCTACTCGATCGTATCACCGTCTTTCTCTAATCCACGAAGCCGGCAACCCGGTTTCGTCTTTCGCCGTCCTTTTTCTCTCGTCCGCCTCTGTGATCTCTTCTCACCCTCTCGCTTCCAGTCGCCTGGTCTCGTTAGTTTAACCCACGCGTACCGAATCGTAATGGGAAACGTACAGATGCATTAGGAGAGGCTTTGCCATCCTAGATACCCCGACACAGCAGACAGGGTGCTACTGCCGCGTTCAAAGCTATCACCGTTCCTTCTCCCTTCCACCTCCTTCGTTTGCTTTATCTCCTCGCGCACCTTTTCGAACCCACGCGCCCGTTCGTCTTCGATTCCGTTCGGTTCGTTTCGACGAATTTAACCCTTTGCGGTGCAAAGGCCAGGCCATCGAAACGATCTGTCCGCCGGGGCGACCGGATTATATTCGGCCGCGTCCAATCAGATCTCGTAAGTCGGATTTTTACGTCGCAAACGAGCACGTCGAGGCGGCGTTGACCGCTTTGCGCTGTAAATCTTCGAGGGGGCAGGTCCGGTCTATTTAGGTACCCGCCAGGTCCTTCGTGCCAGGAATATCGGAGACGCGATGCGCATCGGCGAGGACATCGACTCCGTTTCTCGACGAAATTAAATCTCGATCCGATCTATTCCGTGATGTACATACAAAAAGTTGGCGGTTCGCGCGGCGCGGAGCGGCGAGGCGGTCAGCTTTCATCGCGGGACAAACCGTCGAGATAGTCGGTCGTTTAACTTTCCGAACGCGTTCGACCTATCCCTCGGATGAAAGAACGCGGTGCGGCTTAATACGTGGCCCGCGACGTATCGGTCGTGGTCCCAGGAATATAAAGCGAAACCCTCTGGTTCGTCTAGAGAGACGCGCGGCAGATAATAACGAGATCTCGTGGTCGGTAAACGCGCCAGAACCAAAAGGAGATAATCCGTGTAACGCGGAGATAATTCCGTCCGCGACGTTGCTAATTCGTGGCGAATTCGAGACGCGAAGGAAAAAGAAACGATGTGGACGAGGAAGTTCGCAAGGTTGAATTTATGCCGCTGGTGACTCGAGCTGGACCCATCCGTGGTTTCTCTGCTTTGTACTCGTCGGTATGTCCTCTTTCTCTTTGTACGCGGGAAAGAGGGAACGCGCGGATTTTAGTATTCACGTTGGTCGTCGTTTTTACGATTTTAATTCCTGGAAATTACTTTTGAGGTCGCGCACCGTCTGGTAAAAGGGTTCGCCGTGACGTTTCTCTTGCGGAGTTTGATCTTCTGCCGCCGCAGGGAACTCTGCCGGAATGACGCGAAAAGGAGAAAAAAATAAAGCGCACAGGCTTTTCCCGATACATATATTATACGCGCGTATCGAAATTTCAAAGCGTTCAGACGCGACGCGGTGTCGCGACACTCGAAACGCGAAAATTCTCCGCGTTCCGATTCGCGAGAGGAAAAAAAAAAGAATTTACTCGATCCAGCTTTCACGAAAGATTGCGCGCGATGCGAACAGAGAGACACCAGTCGGTCGATGGAACAGCAACCGCGTATGCCCTCGAGAATAGCGAGGCTCGATGTTTGCACAGGCGTGTTCGTCCTGCACGCGGAAGGTTCGAGTTTGACGCAGCTTTCATTAATCCTCGCGAAAGGGGCAACGCTCGCCGCTGGAGATTGACACGCGCGCATAATGCTTTGCCTGCACGCGTCTGTCCCTTCGAGCGAGCTTCCACGGAACCGTTGTTATTCGACCGGAGATCGTTTCGAGCATCGCGAAGCTGGGTCATAATCTCTTCGCGAACCGTAACCTAGCGCGAAAACTTTGCTGCTCTCCTCTTTGACTCGAAGCGAATTCTCCCAGGAACGAACTCGGTTTCGAGAAAAACAAATAAATCGTGCGGAGCACGATCCAGCTTTTCAGAGCGAAAAGCGTTTCCGTTTTTCTCTTCTGGAAACTTTGAATCGGCCTGTCCATCGATGGAATCAGATTCGAACAAGTCCCGTAAAAAACTTGTAGATTGTTTCTGTTTGTCCAAGAGTAGGCCTCGTTAACTAGCCACACCTGCGAGTTTCTTTCGACGCTCGGACATCGATCACGCGGCAGAAACGCTTGAACTTGGATCTGCTTTCTTGTAACCTACAATTATTCGTGCAATCGAGCAGGAACGATAACGGTACTCGCGAAGAACCTGGCGAGAGGCGCAACATCGACGACGCGTTCGTACGCGGTAGCGAGATTTCGCTCGAGCGGACGAGCGATAAAGAACTAGAGGGAAATCCAGGAAGAACAGGCTGGTTGGTCGTATACGCGAGAATCGAGCTCGATCGGGCCACTCGAAGACGCGAGGGAGCAAGATCGGAGCACACCGAGTGGATCGTAATCCCTTGTCTCGTTGTATACGATACGCGCTCGCAGTATATTTCACTGAATTCTCTGGCTGGTGGAAGTCTTTTACAAAACCCTTTGCGTTTTCATTGCCAACCTCGAGCAGACGATTGATGCAGAAAACTGCAATCGGCAACGAACCGTGCTTTTTCTCTCTTAATTAACGCACGGCCACCACTTAACGACGATCCTGCCTTTGAACGAGAAACAAAACGATCGCTATTTTAATAACAACCCCGACTATATAACCAACTTTCGGTTAATTAGACGCACCGACAACACGACCCGTCGTTATTTACCGTTAATTCGGTTACTCGCCAACTAATAAAGATTTTCGTTCGATGCATCTACTGGCCTCGTTCGAACGTTCGCCAACGTACTCTCCGCTTTTGATTACCGTCGAGCGACAACATCCGCGAAAGATGTTTGTCGCCGCGTTCGAGGTCGATGGCCTCGATAACGACTCGATCGACGAAAAATCAATATGGTCTATCCGTCGGCGAATCGAAGAAGAATCGACGAAAGAAACATCGTCGAATCTCGAAAAAGCAAGGGAGAAGAAAGTCGAAGAAGAGGAAGCGAGTTCGTTGCGAGTGGCCGTGATTTAAAAATTAAATCTTAATCCAATGGAATTCGGCCCACACGCTCGGTAACGAGGACCATATTGGCCGAGTGCTCGCGTACACTGTCCTAAAGAGTAATAAACGAGCTCGCGCGTGGATTGGTCCGCATAGGGTACGGATCGTAGTCTTCGTTTCTCTCTCCGTCGTCTCCCTCTCGGTGCTTTCTTTTTCTTCTTCTTCTCCGTCTTCCTGGCTCGGTCGCTCGAAATATCTCGGCCAGTTAAAACGCTATCAGTTCTAATAAACGATCGTGCGTCCGTTTCGTCCTCCACGGTGTATCGTTAAGTCCGAACACGGTGTGGCAGAGGTGAGGACACGGCGGAAAAGGCAGCGACCGTGGAGCAAAAGGGCGAAACGGAGATTCGTCGGGATACACGAACAAAGACGGAGAACGTTGCCTTTTTTCAACCTGCACAGTCACGCGGTACGAAAGGGATCGACGACGCTGATCCAGATGTCGAGATCGGCCGAGATACGCCTAGGGGCCACGATGACGATGCTCCGATTCGATGTCACTTTCAATAAAAGATAACGCGACGAAGCCTTCCAAACGTCTCGTTTCGCTAACGACCAGCCTTTGCTCGTTTATACCGCTATTAAACTCGGAGTTCTCCTCGGCTCGTACGCGTTCCACTCGAATCTCCGTTTTTTTGCTGTTCGTCTAGTCGCATCGGTCCTCTTCCCAACGATTGTTGGCGCGAAACAAGCTCGCGTAGGCGACAGTCGTTCGCGTCTCGAGAGTTCGCTCGACTTCGAGTTCCTATTCGCCGTTATTTCTAAAAAGAACGTCGAGTATCGAAACGAGAAGGAATTAGCGGGAAAAAAGAACGGGATACAGTTCGATTGATCCCGTGAAAACGACCCGTCGTTCGCGTGACCGATAGCGTGTCTCGGAGGAACCCACCTCTATTCTCTCGTTCGACTCGGGGGATTAATTTCGAGGGATTAGCATTAATTTCGTTTCATCGCAGGTTAGTCGAGGGCGTCCGCGAGCCGAGAGTTATCGACGAAAGCGAAAGCGGAATTCGGCAGATTTCCTGGCGGATGAACGAGATAGCGTACTCTGATGAAAAAAAAAAAAGAAAAACCGTTTGCCCGGGCATCGAGAGATTTGTTAGGCGATCGAACGGATCGATTCGACCGCGTACGAGCTCACGAGTGGTTGGATTCGCGAATCGTTGAACCGAGCTTATTCTTCGGTTCGGAGAAGAGCGCGGACCGGCAGGTAATTATCAGGGTAGTTCTCTAGAGGCGGAGAAATTTACGGCACCGCAAATTTCACGAGAATTTAACGACGTTTCGCGTAGGGTAAAAAGAAGGATATTCCTCGAGGCTGTCTAAAGTATTCGAAGGCAAACGATCGTCGTCGATTCTCGTGTCGTGACGCGAAAGCGCAACCTTCCCTTCCCGTCGTTTCGCCGGCTCGGTATGATCGAAACGCACGAAAACCGAAAAGGTATAGCCTCGAAAGCGAGGAGCGCCGCTCGGTGCCGGCAATGTGCTCGCGCTACCTCGAGACTTCTCTTCCTACCTCGCGACAAGCGGTACACGCTCGGCTAGTCACGAGGGACAGGATGAAATAAAGGACCGACGATGCAGATCACGCGACAACGATCCAGTCTTGACCGAAGACGATCGAGGGATCGTACATCTATCGAGCGTCTCGATAAAACGTCTCGGCTCATCGGCCGCGAGAAACCCACCGAGGGTTCTCTCTAGGTAGGTAACGAGGAATGTGGGAGATGGAACGAAAGAGTTCGTCTTTGGCCGTCGAGCGGTGAATCCTTCCTACGTCGATGCTTTCGCATCCATTAAATCTGCTTCTCTTCTTTTTCTTCGGACGCGCCGCGCCGTCCTTCGAGCGCACGATTAACGTTGTAGCGTCACGAACATAGTTGCGCGAAAATCGACGGATAAGCAATAAAGTGGGTAAAAAATGGCTAAAGAGGAGCGAAGTCGTTAGGTACGTTTATCGGAGACTTTTCGACGGATACCGACAGCAGAAAAGCATCGTCCTTGTCGGTTGGCTGGTTACGACGGATCTTCGAAAGAGACGACGTGCATGCGGTATCGAGGAAGAAAGAAGGGAGAGGTGGAGCAGCAGGAGAAAAAGAAGAGAGAAACGGGTCTCTCTACCTGCTGCCGCGGAAGGCCTTAACGACGCAATCACGGATAGCTCCAGCGCGATAAAAATCCCTTGGCGAAACGACGCCGAGCCACAAATCAGCAAACAGATGCGTAAGCGCGACTCCTGGGTCAGGCTCGGTTACGAGCATCGATCCAGCTCCGGTAACGACCACGCTCGTTGACGATTTGGGACGAGCTTCGTGTCCCAGGACACTCTCTCGTAATTGCGTGTAACCCCTTCCACCGAGTCGAGCAGGAAACACGTTCACCGTTGCCTCGTCTTTTCTTTCGCGATTCTTTTATCGTTTCGCGTCGGCGCGTTCTCTCTTTCTCTCGCGAGTAATCGCATTTGCACGAAACCACCACGTTAATCCGGCCTTTAATCACGGTGCGTTTACATTAAAAGAACGGAAACGCGATGTTTATCCGTGTCGTTTCGCGAACCGCGTATTTCCACGGCAATCTCGCCTCGTTTTTCTTTACCTTTCGAGAGTTCGCGAATCACCGTCGCGAGTATCGTTGTTCCGTGACTTTCTCGCTAATAAGGTCGCGACAGCTTTCGCGGATCGAATCTATTCTACGCGAATCGTTCTATTTTCTAGCCGCGAATCGTCGCCGGATAAAATCACCGGTTGGCGAATGGTGTAATTCGAAGAGGTTAAGGAGAAAAGGAAGAAAAGGGGTGAGAGAGCGTTTATCGATCGAATACCGCGATTTCTTTCCGTTCCGTGGGGTCTCGATGAGAAATCCGTAATCGATACTTTCCGTTCGACGGCCGTGCGAGAGTTTCGTTCGCGTTGCTCGAGACGGTCCCATATCCGTGGGCATTTTACGAGCCGAAAACACGCGTACGTTTCGTGATTCGAGAACTCGATGGGACGAGATGGAACCGAAGGAAGCTTTACCGTTTCCTGGATACGGGGCTCCATTCCATCGAAGAATCTACAATTCGCTTAATTTCACCCGACGCTACCCGAGAACGACCACACGATACTACGCGACGTTTTCGTTTTCCCGTTACGATACTTCTCGATTGCCCGATTTTGCGTAAAGTCCGCGACAGGGAGAAAATTGTGCAACGAAAATACGTGGCACGAGAATAGGAATGGCTGAGTCACGCGTACGTGGAACAAACGGAAACTCGATTACGTTAGCGAGAACCCGATCGGTTTCGATCGACGGGATCGAGACGCAGCGGCGTATCCTTTCTCGAAGAAGATAAAGGGGTAACGATAAACAGGGTCAGTGACGAACAACGAGACGCGCCACATGTTCGAAGACAAGTAGTTCTCGAATTTCCGTCTCGGTAAGCCGATAAATCGTGGAGGGAAAAAAAGGAGAGGTCCGCCCGCTGGACGCTGTTTATAACGGGTCGCGAGCAGTGTGATAACTCGAATCGTTGCTCGTTTCGATAACGAGCTTCGAGTTTGACCGATCGATCTTTCGGGACGGTCGGATTCCGGAGGCAGCAAATGTACTGGCAACCGGCGCAGCGACGAATTAGTTGGTTCGGTTTCTCGGTGGTTGGCAGGTCGCTCAACAACGACATCGAGTCGTTTTACGTAAGCGAGGGGAAAGAATAAATCATCCACTTATCTGGCTAATAAATATTTAGCTAATAGCCGACTAGTTATTCTAGACACACCCCCGAAGGTAACCCGATATTTATTATTCTCGCTCGGCGCCCCGAAATGTTCACAGCTGTACGATTATTGCGCTCCACCCGGTACGCGTCCGACCCGAAAGACACACGCGCCTGTCTCCACCCTTCTATTTATGTACTCTTTTTATGAGCTACGGGTAATTACTTGGGCGCCTCGGTTATATCGTTTTCCCAGCGTGTCACTCTTTCGAATCTTACGGAGGTCGCTGGCATCTTCGAGAAACTCTATCGGCGATAAATAAAGGAAAAAACGCTCGTTGGTTCGAGCAACGACGTTGACAAAAATTCCGTCCGCGATCGACGTTCCAGACGCGAGGACGAGTCTGTTTTTTGAGAGCGTAAAGATCGACGGAAGGGCGAGCGGAGGAGAAGCGATGACTCGTTCGTTCGAAAATTTGCGAGAAAGCCTGGGCGAACCAGCCTCGCTACCGGTATGCAAAACGCGAGGATACGCGCGGACGAGCAAAGTGGACGAGAGAAGCGCGTCGAGCTCGCTGACGAAGCCAAGTGTTTTCTCGCGCGTTGCGTCGCATCGCTTCGCATTCCGGGAAGGCGATCCTTGACGAGCGAGAGCCCCCGAACACGCGGTTACCCGAGTCACATATCACCGCGTGACGTCCTCAGAATTTCGCATCCGAGGAGCGCATTTAGATGCAGATACGACCGCGAACGCGGCTAAAAAGACCAACCGGGAGAGCCCGGTGCACGAGATCGAGGAAGAAGAAGCGACGAGAGGGTGGCGAGGGCGAACGAGAGAGATCGAGAAGGTACGAGCGAAAGAGAAAAGGTGAATAGAGGAGTCGGTGGCTGCGCGAGCCGAACGGACGAGGAGGATGAAGAAGAAAACGCGAAGAACGAGATGAAACGATCAGATAGAGGCTCGAGTGGCGCGTGCGAGCGGAACGGACCTTTTCGCCAGGAACCGTAGACGCGATTGCTACGTTTCATCGACTGGAACTTGGCTACTCCGTGGACGATCAACCGGTGATACACGGGAGGATCCTCCGTTCGGAAGCCAAACTTCGAGTTCTTTTTCTCGCAGCAGCCAGTTATCGCGACGGAGTACCGTTAACTCGCCTCTAGCTTCTCGCTCTACCTGCACCGAAACCGAAACGTACGATCGTTCGAGTCAACCTTGTCTCGTTGTTCCCGAGACGGAAAACGATTTAAATATTCCGTCGAACGAATCAACGAGTGGTCGATCGAGTCCTCCACCTCCTCCTCTTTTTCTATTCTACGTCGAATCCCCACCCGTTCTATCCAAACTTTATCTCCGTAGAAATAAATCGCTTCGCGTACCTCTTTTTGACCGCTATCGTAGACTTTTCTCGATGTTCCCGTAGATTGGATGTCCCCGATCGGTACACGTCGAGTGCATACCTTCGATAATTTACATTTAACGAGACACCGAGCATAAAGTACACGGAACCAACGATCGCCGTTTCCCAAAATCGTCCCGTCATTGTTTATTGGACTTTCTAAACGTTCTTGGGTCTTCTCCTACGCGGTCAGGATTACATTACATCGGGGAAACGAGCCGAACGGCCGCCAAATCGACGATAAATTTCTTCTCCGAGAGAAGATCCAGCGATCGTAGCGAACCTGTACTTTGTCTTTGAATATCGAAGAATGTTTCAAACAAGGAAAATACCATTTTTTCTTCTCGTTCACGAGGACCGAGATAAAAACGCGTTACGCGAACAAGTCCGCGGAGATTTCGTCGACGACGAACAGAAACTTTCCCTGTTATCGAAGAAGGAAACGAGGAAAAGTCGAAGGATCACCGACAGTCTCTTTATCGGCCGATTGGAAACTCGAGCGTTCTCAATTAATTCAAGCGGTGCTTTTTTTCTCGTTTCTCTTCTTTCTCCTCCTCATTTTATTTAGTCTTTCTCCGTTCATCGAGAACGAGGGTGAAACGCGAGTTTCTCCAAAGTCCTGCAGGCAAGATTAGCGGTACGCGAAGAGAGATAAAACGGGAGAGTCCGAGAGAGCTGGTATCTTCGGGATCCCTTTATACGAATTTCGAGGCTCGCCAGCAACGCCATCAAAGCGACGTCTCGCTTCGCCACGCACGCCAACCCTTCTCTCCCCATCGGGTTGTTCAAATACTCTGAGCTAATTCTGTTTGGCTTGTTTGTTCTGACGCTGTTCGCCCTACGGTTCTGTATATTAATAAACCCATGCACTGACCGTACTTATTACGCTGGAACTTTGGACGTCGATAGAGAAGGGCCGGGGTTAGGGCGAACGTAAGACAATCTCGCTTCTTCGTCCAACGTCTGCCCGGCAGGTAAGTTTTCGAAACGACGAGAGTTCTCGGTGGCCAAAAGCTTCTGGCCAGACAGAGAACGCTATTGAAGCGCATCGAAAAGCGGAGAAAACGCGAGTATCGTTAATCTCTGTTCGAGAAAACTGATTAGGTCGACTTAGGTGTCCCTCTTTCGACGGAGCACTCGATCTATCTCGCATTCCGTTCACGCGACACCCTTGGAAAACCATCGGTTAGAAGCGGATCAGGAAGCTGGACCACTCTAAGAGGATTCCTCTCTGTCATTCCCGGAGCTTTTGCTTCATCCGAGAGAACGTGGAAGCGATAAGTGTCACGGGGGACAGATACCACGAGATGAAATACAGGTGAAAATTAATTCTAGCCTTTCGTCGTCGCGGGTATCACAGAGATTAACCCGTCGTGCCTTTCTTGGTCGACACCGACGAAGCAAGGATCCACGGAATCCAATGGGAGAGAATGTTCCTAGAATCACCGTCGCGTAATCGCGAACCGTGTGGAGGACAATCGCGAATAACGATTTAGCGCGACCGTTTAGCGATCATCGAAAAAAATGTGACAGTGGAAGTGTTTCATGGATAGGTCGTTAATTATTCGCGCCAGTTCGTTGGAACTTTGAGCTCCCGATGACGTTCGGTTTCAGACATCCGACCCGATCGCGATGAGCTAAGACCTCGAAGAATTTCTGAAGTAGCCGTTTCGTTTCTTTATCGTCGTTGCGTGCTCGACCGGATCGGTCCTTCTCCATATTACGAACTGTGGAACGTAGTTTACAATTTATTCGACAAACACGATATTCTTCGATTACGCCAACGCTGCGACGGAGTAAAATCGGTCAAGGGATTACGACGGTTAAAAAGTTATAAAGCGATCGAAGGATCGTTGGCCGAGGTTCGTGAAAAAGGTGTAAATTACACGTTTGGGGATACTCGAAACGGTACATACGCGAGAAAGTCGAGTTAGGAGCATATACGTAATGTTTGAACGTTCCACTCGAAGACGAGGTGCGAAGCAAACTCGAGTACTCGACAAAAGGTTTCGGGGTCTAGTTTTCCGTTTGGTTTCAAGGAAAAAATCGAGCTTCCGCGCACGAGCTGTTCCCTCGATCCTTTTGCTCCGAACGGGAAGCGGAGGACGTTTAGCAGCTAGAAAAATCAACAGCACACTCAAAGAACCTTTTCAAACGAAACGGTTACGTTGCTCGATTAGCGGTACGGCACTAACGATCCAGACTGAAAGTCGACCGAGAAAAAGTAGACGAGAACCGAACGACCAATATCTTTTCGATCGATGTTCTAATTTCGATTTTATCCTGTTCTATTGCGAACCGCACGCGAAATAACGGGGTTGACCGAGCGATAAACCGTTCGCGCTTTTACCGCTAAAAGCCATCGAAAAGATCGACCATTCTTTTCAACGAATTTCCCAAGTTCGCGTTACAACGCTCGAGTCAGCGTATTACCCTATCGAGCGGAAATCGTACAACGTTCCTCTCGTACTCGAGAGGATCGTCGCGTAAAGCGGTTCAGTCGGTTTATCGGATCGCATCGCGTCCGAGCCGGGATATCTAGCGGTTCGACACCCACGTAGAATCGACAGAAGGAGTTGTCGTGCCCGAGTGAAATTTTCAGCGGCATCGTACGCGATCACATTATACGTGCACGCAGGAAACTATACGTCCTACGACGTTTAAATAAACGCATCCTCTCTCTTTCTCTTTTCGTAGCGAACGCGCGTTCTGTTCATTTCTCTCCCGCCCTATCCGGCGGTCGTCTCTCTAATTTGTCCGTTCAAACAAAAAGCAATTTGTTACCCAGCGGACTGACTCTTGGTCCGACGCTGCGCGTCCCGCGCGAGTCGAGCGACGAGAGAGAACGAGATAGAGCGGGAGAGAGAAAGAGGGAAGAGCATAGAGGGACGAAAGCAAGATGGAAAACAAGGTGAAAAAGAGAGAAAGAGCATGAACGCGATCGAGAGAGAAAGAGAGGTAGAGGAAAGAGGAGGTGGTGGCTGGTTGGCGATGAAGAAGGTGGAGGAGGAGGAGGTAGTGGCTGATTTAAACCTGTCTGGCGGCCCGCTGCGCGCTTAACAACTGAAAAACAAACATGGCGCCGAGAGAGCGCACTGACCAGCGGGAGCCCACGTATGCCAAGCGCACCGAGACCATAAAGTGCTTCTGGTACCCCCGGAACCCGCTGTTCTTACTCCTTTATAATATCCATTTTGTCCCATTGAACACCGTACCCGAAACGACCTCTTTCCCGTTCGACCGATCGGAATCGCTCGCTTTTCCACTTTTTTTCCCCGGTTTCGAAACACCCGGAACGATCGCTCTCGACTCGACGTCGCGACGATCTCGCGCAAAGTATGCCCTTTCGTTCGTCGAATCTTCTTACGAAGGTCCCTAGATGATACACAGTATCGATGTCAGAACTTACCCCTGGGGTGTTAGCAGCCGCTCCGAACGGATACTTTGTCCACTCGAGCTTCTCCTCCTGCGTCGTGTCCAAGAGAACAACTGTAACGAAAAGAAAACACAAGGTACGATCAGTATCAAACATTCACGTGTATTCTTCGACTCCGTAGACGCACGCTGCACTTTTGTCGTCCGTGTGAATTCGATCGACGAATTCTCTAGAAAGCGAAAAATAAAAAGGAACGCGTGTTTCCACGTCGAACGCTGGTTAAGACGATCTCTTGGCTCATGGAAATACTCGTCGGTGTATCGAATCGCGCGGGAGAGCCCTAGCAAAGATTTCACCGTGAAAAGTCAACGTTTCGAGGGGGATGAGGGAAACGACTCCCTCTCAAAATGGCGGATCCTCGAGACCGTGCTAAAACACCTTGCTTCTCGGCAGCTCTCGTTCTCGTCCTACACGAGAAGGGTGAGAAAGCCCCAGCAGCGGTAAAGAGAGGAGAGAAGAGGAGAGGTGAGGAGAGGAGAAGGGAAGAGAAAGGAAAGGACGGGGGATGAGACGAGAGAGAAAAAGAGGGAGAAGGGTCGCGCGTATCGTTGCACACGCAGCACAGCAGGTTGTGCGTGGTGTCCTGCGACACGTTCGTAGTGGTGGTCGTATCGACCGGCTCTCGGCGGCTGCTGCTGCTACAATCCACCCCCTCGGCGTTCACCCTCGCTCACCCCTTTCTACCTCTTTCCCTCTCCGTCGCGGTATCTCTCTTCGTCGCGTGTCTTTCACCCCGTTTCGGAATCTCTCTCTATCTTTTCGTCTCGCTTCCGCGTGCTCCTCTTCCTCCTCCACCCCCACCATCGTCACCGTCATCCCCCGGGTTGACTTTCCTCTCTATCGTTTCACCTCCGTCCGTCCTTCTTCCACGGTGTTCGCTACCGCCGCGACGCTATCGGTCCAACCCTCTTCACTCCTTTTCTCTCTCGTTCGTGCTCTCTCTTCGCTGGCCGCCCTCCCATCCTCGTCGTTTCGTCTCTTTCCCTCTTGCGCGACTTCAATGCCTCTTTGCTTTTCTGCTCGTCACCGCTCTTTCCTCGTTTCGCGCCACGACCTCGCTTCCTGTTCGCCCTCCAGCCCCTCTACTCTTTCTGTTTTTCTCGATTACCTTTAGCTTCTCTTCTCCTCGTCGCACGGTGTTCAGCGGTGCCACGCAGCCATCAGCCGTGCCACCCCCGACGCGCGAGCTTGATCGTCGCCGTAGTCGTCGTCGTCGTCATCGTCGTCGTCATCGTCGTCGTCGTCGTCGATCCCTCCCCAGACTCCGGGTCCTTGAATTCCTAGACCAAAGTACCCGGCCGACGCGGCGGGTGCAGCCCACCACCACCCCTGCCGCCGGATGGAATCTCAAAGGTGAAAACTGCGCGCTGCAAAATCCATCCGGATCCCCCTCGCGCTCCTCGCCTCCGTTGTCCTCGTCGTCGACTGTTTGCCATCGTCGCGCGCTACCCCTATCTCTACCACCACCGACCGGTTCGACGAGCCACGCAGAATCCCAGGGGCTCTCACGCGTACCGCGATTATCCGACCTCATCGAGACACCGTCGAAACACGGGGTGTCGGTGAAAATAATTGTCCCGCCGCCACCTACCCTCTACCTGCCTGCCAGCAGCCTGCCATTTCTACCTAGCCCCGTCGAATTTTCGCTGCAGCTTTCCCGCCTCTTTCAAAGGGGATTCGCGGTCCCCCGTGAATAACCTCGGAACGCGATAATGCCGTGGCTAAATTTTACCGTGCATCAGCCTCGAAATTACTACCTCTTCCTATCTGTTCTCCCGATCGATTCGCTCGCAAACTCGTTTTTCCTAATCCCAGTGTCTCCGAGCTATCGGCTGTGCCGACCGTTCACGGACCACGTTTCGCGCGCTAATACTCTAAGCTTCCTCGGTTTCATTCGATCAAGAGTGTCACGGATCGAATGAACGACCGGGGAATTTGTTCGTGCTAGGACGGGAGAAGGTTCTTCGGAATGGATGTGCGAAGTTATCCCTGAATTCTCGCGAACCGATCCTCGGACCGTAGCCACTCGAGCCGGTCCTCTTATAGCGTGTAATGGGCTTTGCAGTACGCCGGCCTAATTCGAGCCCTCTCCAAAAGTACTCTGTATACGTTCGAGATCGCCGTGCAACCCGACTCGAGAAGCAAGACCTAAGTCCCTCTTGCCACCTCGGTTTCGATAAACTTTCGAGATAGCTACGGGACTGACCCGCTGTTCCGTCGAGAGGATTTAGTTGGCCGATGCGATCCGCGAAACCGTTCCGTAATTTCGAAGCGATAATTATCGGTGCAAGGCAAATGATATCGACGGCAAATCGAAGATAACTCCCGGTTTATCGGTCGACGCGTTCGACGGAGGAACGAGGAGATTAGCAAAGTTTGCTGGGAGAGGACGAGCTGTAGGATCGGTGTCGAATTACTATTCCCGAGGGTGTTTACGCGAAAGAGGAAACGAACGAACGGATCGTCGTGAAAACGGTGACGTATCCATCGTCCGATCGACCTTTTCTTCGTCGTTTCTTACCCTCGTTGTTCGATCCCTTTCCACCCTAGACGCACTCTCGCGAGTACGTAGGAGCGCGCGCGTGTGAGTAACCGGTGTACGACGCGGTCCCGTGAGACGTACCGAATTTAAATTTCAAATTTGGAGCGTGTCGCTGGGTGTGACGGTATGCATAGCGTTGCCCGTCGGCCCTAACTCACTCCAGCGATCGTGCATCTTTCTTCTCTGCCGAGTTCTATGTTCCTTTCCCCGTTGCTCGTCTCTCCCTCTCTCCCACGGGCTCGCCGTATATCCGTTCATCTACCGCGTTCTCTCCATTTATCCCTCTATCTATCTTCCTTCCTGCCCGCCTGCCTCTTCGTTCTCCGCTATCGAGAGGGAAGACCTCGATTTTTCATATTATTCAAATAGGAGAGCTCGCGTAGCCGGGCATCGATATGCGACGGAGAAAAAATTGGAAAGTCTTTTCGGCCGACGCGACGTTCCGTCCCGTGGAAAATCGACGCGGAAATTTTCGAAGGATCGACGGCGACGCTGTCGGCGCTCCTCGGCTCGATTTCCAATTATTCTTGCGCAAGAGGGAAGACTTTCTCTGTGGGTTCTCCCTGTCTCGCGTCGGTGCAGCCGGTGTGTCCCGATTCCGCTCGAGCACAATGCGTTCCTCTAATCGGAGACGATCGGTCCTGAACGCGCGCGTATCCACCGACAGAACGAAAGGAACGAGAATGCCCGGTTCGACGATAAATCAATAGCCGGGGTCGTCGAAGGAAATGGACGAGTGACGTAACGAGCCTGTTCTTACTGTACGCTCGTGAGAGGTCGGCTCTCGCGCGTATAGAAGCCGAGACACGATTGAATCGCGCGCGCGAGGGGGGAACCTGTTGCCCGATCCGAGACGAGCGGCTACTCCGAGGCGATTAAGATTACGATTTCGCCTCCTGCGCTCACGCACACCTGCGCGCTACCTCACCGGAGGAGCTCGACGATCACCTGGACTCGATCGTTCACGATATAATATCGTTGCCGTCCTCCGTGACTGCCACGCTCGCCGGAAAGCCGATCACCGAGATCGACGGACATTTTTATGCGTCACGCTGTTTCGATAGTCGAGAGGAAGCGTGCGGCGACGAAGAAGGAGGAGATCGAGTAGCGGTAACTCTTCGAACGGTTAAATTTCACGGATCGAGCAATAATCTTTCCGCGGGCGAAAACGTTCGTGGAGGAAACGGAGGATCGGCCTCGCCGGAAATAGGTTACGACCGATCTTATCTCGGCAGAAAATTTACGTTTCGCGTATAAGTCGAGCAAACCCGTCCCCGATTCGGATCTTATCTCTCGGCCGTGAAGACGAACTCGTCGAAATACTCCCGTTGCGTGCTTCCCTGCCGTTCGAACTATCGAGTCCGCTCGCCTGCCTCTGCCTTTCCGCGATCGCGGTCCACGTAAATCTCTGACGATTCAATCTCTCGAACGGTAATGCGCTTTCGAGGAGAATCCCGACAGCGGAGCGCGAGAGAACGAGCGTATCGCGCGGTTCGAGGGCTCGATCGATCACGACGGCGAATCGATTTCGGTGATCGGAGGGACGAAGACGATTTCTCTCGGTGAGGAGGACGCGTGTGCGTTCGATTATCGGCGTTTGCACGACCGGTCTCTCTTTCTCTCTTGTTCCGAGGCGGCCAACCGGTGCGGTCTCGTCCGAAGGTGCACGAGTTTCGGTGGATCGGCGAACGGAGAGGACGCGAACGCGAGACGACGAGAAAGAGAAAGAGAGAGGAAGATTGGCCGGTGAGAGGAGACCACCTACGATCGTGGAGCGCGCGGCCAGCGAATATATACAACGGTATACGTTCCTCGACTTTATTTCGGCTCTAAAAATGCCGAGACCGGAGATCGTCTTGACACGAGCGTCGCGCGACTCGTCTTTTTCCCGGCTCACCGACCTCTCTTCTCGCCAAACATCGAAGCTCTTTTCTCTTTGCAACGAACGACACCTTCGTGCCTTTGGCTTAACGGCCTTCCAATTTGTCAGGATCTCTCTCTTCCCCCTTTTCCTTCCTCTCTTCCTTTTCCTTTTTCTCTCATTTTTTTATTCCTTCTTCTTCCTTTACCACCCTTATGTCCTCCTCCCTGACCCCCTGTCCCCTCGCCAATTCCGTTCTTTCTCTCCGGCTCTTCTTTTTCCGCTTCTCCTCTTCTTTCCGGCGGGAGCATCTCGCTCGCTCCTTCGTCCCGATGTACCCTATCGCGCCTCGAACCGTTCACCAGGATGTCGTTGACCCATCGGACCGGCGCGCAGCTCCGAGCACGGTCGATCGGTCGCGGCCTTTGCGCTGCCAAATTCGTGAGCATCGAGGTAGGATATGATAGGTGAATTCGATCTTAATTGTCGGCTCGCCTACGGTGCCACACGGACCGACTCGTCGACTCTTCGTTCGGTGATAATGACGGGTTTCGAGATCTTTTTAATTACGTCGGCGATCGAGAATCTCGAGATATCGGTCGCATCTCGAATGCCAGCCGTATCGCGAAAGCTCCTCGCCCAATCGATCCGAGATAAATCGCTGTTCGACGTCTTGATTCGACGGTCGTGCGCCGTGCCGAGAAACGCGAAACAGAACGAGCCGTAAGAGAGAGAGAGAGAGAGAGAGAGAGAAAGAAGGCAAAGGAGGAAGACGGCGAATTCGAGGAAAAGGATTTTCACGCGATACCTTCGAAACGGGGAACCGTGGGAGGAATCGAAACGAGAGGAAACGCGCGAACGAGGGGCGGAGGGCGGGGAGAAAGGCAGCGTCGGAGGAGAGGAAAAAATATGAGGTGCTCGGAAACTTAACCCCAGTCTGCGTTCTCTGCGGGATCCCGTGGGCACCGTGCACGATCTTTGGGTCCGACTGGACGGCATGGGGAGCCTAAGAAGGGAACGGCCAGAAACGGAGGGAGAAAGAAGGGTGGAAGAGGTTTCGAAGCCGTGGCTGGTCGGCCCACGCCAGGATGGGCCAGCGCGCAGCCATCGTTGGAATTACCATTTACATAGCGTTATTATGTTTGCGCATAATGTATGTACACGTGTTAAATCAATTATTTAAACAATATGGGTCCCGACGGTGACGGAGAGGCAGGCGCGGGTGAAGCGAAGCGACACAGGAGGCAAAGGGACAAAATGCCTCGGATACTGCGTGTCCACGAGATGTTGGATTACCCGGTTCTCGCGCCTCTTTCTCTCTTTCTCCGTTTCCTCTCCTCGTCGCGACTCTCGCTCTCTCTTCCTCCGTGTCTCCCTTTCTCCTAACAGAGGCCCTCTCTCTCCTCCCTCCAGGCCGGTCCTCGCGAGCCTCTTTGCATATGGATCCTGAATTTCAATTGTGCTTTTCAAGTGCAACCCCCTCTCCCTTTTGTTTCCCCCGTCCGTCCCAACAGCTACCTTCGCCCTCGCCTTTATTCCCACCCCCGGTTCCTCGTTTCTTTCCCTTTCAGTCCGTTCTCTTCCTTTGCTCGTTTCGTTCCTCGCGTCCGGGGGATACAGAAGCGACAGACAACGCGTCGCGACGCGACTCGACGCGAACGGTGGACGAGGAAGCACCGTTACCGAAAAGCGACGGGGATAAAAAGCGTTCGCGGACAAGGACGGCGAGATACGTGGCGAACGACGACGAAGGTGAAAAGAGCGCTGGCGTGACGCGCCATCTATCATTCGTTGGATCGAAGCCAAGTCATCCAAGTACTTATTTGTTTCCGCGCTCGGTGATGCACGTTCAGCCTGGTCGGATAAATAAAACTCTTTTCTGACGTTTCTCCGTTGCGCCCTCTCGCTCTTTCTCCGGCTCGTAAATTTTCTGGGCGGCGTTTAGCGCGACTATCCGGCGACGATGCCCGGTCGCGCACGTTCCACCGAGATGACTTTTAATTTATCCCACACCCTTGCGCTCGAAAACGTCGTGTTTCTGCTTGCGAGGCGCGAGTCACCGTTCGTTGCATTAGCATCTAAATCACCCCGTGGCAAAGCGCGCTCTCCCGACGGACTTTCGGGAAAGAAACGGAGACGCGACGAAACAACGGTAATCAAATTTATTATCTTAAAGAGGCATTCGAACGGTAGGGGTACGATCGGTCGACCGCAAAAAGAATCATCGAACCTCTTTTCTCTTTTCGAGCAATTTGCGACTTCTACCTGACTCGCGTCCAAACGTAAACCCATGTTTTTCCTATTCTCTTTTCTTTGGTCCACGCATTAGCATGCAAATTAGCCTCTGACCGGCATAATCGAATTAATCGTTCTAAACAACCGATCGACCGTTATCGCCCGAGCTCGTGGAACAAAAGCAACCGCTCTAGTCCTTCATCTCTCTTTTACGTTTTATTCCCCTTTTTTTTCTTTTTTGCATTCGACCCGTGTCTTCCTGACTCTCGTCAACCGCCCATAAATTCCTCGTAATACCATCGATGAGTTCATCGATTCGTCGAAGCGATCGCGACGAAAATCGCTGGAAAATTGATGCTCCGTCGTCGCTCGACGCTCGAAACCTTTATTGGAAATTTATGCGGATCGATGATTCGGCGCGACGACGCTCCGCGTTGCTTGTACGAGGATCGTCCGAAGGATACTTCGGTTATTACCTGTATCCACCGTGGACATGCGAGTCCGCTCGGTTAATTAAATAAAACGAGCGCGCAACAGAGGATAGATTCAACTATTTCGATTCGCGGTTAACGAAGCACGCGTCGGGAGAGCGCGGATATCGTGTGTCGATTTCCCCGACTCCATTTGTCGGCCACCTGTCCAATCGGCAATTTATGCCGCTCGGTAATTTCACATACCGAGAATATTAGACATCGACACGTTCCTTCGCTACCAAGCAACGTGCTCGATCGCTCGCGTACGGTGTGTATCGTGTCGCGAACGACTCGCGCGCACCATCTTACACACGGAACCCGAGAAGCTTGTGCGAGTATCTTACGCCAGCACTGTGCTTTTCTCTCTCTCTCTCTCTCTCTCTCTCTCTCTCTCTCTCTCTCTCTCTCGCTCCCGGCTTCGACGCGCACACGCTATACACCCTGCGACCGCGATTTATCTCGACCGGTTAATGCGTTCCAAGAATCTATTACAGCTCTCCCAATATTATAATTATTTTATTAACGGGTCGTCGTTTCTTCTTTTTTAATCCTCGCTCGATGACGATTATTCTTCCACCCTCGGCTGGTCGTCTTCCCCCGACCATCTTCCGATAATTTGCATAAAATTGAGAGGAATCAAAAGGGTTCTTTCTTCTGGCACGATGGAAACGCTGCATGCTCAAAGACGCTCGTTTTGTTCGATTCGCGAACGACACTCGTTTCCTGTGTTCGGAGTAACATTTGCTCGTCGCTTTCGGCTTTGCTTTATCGCTGCAGCATTAACCGGCCACTTCGACGAAACGTGAGTCATAAACGGTCCGAGGGATAAGGTCGGTGGACAAATAATTTCGCAAAACGCTCGTATCGACGGCCATCGGGCAGAAACACCTGGAGCAAATCCTCTTCGGAACGACTTTCCGAGAAATGCGTATCGATTAGGGCTCGAAGCACCGCGATTCGTTCGAGGAATCGTTAATCAACGCTGTGACCGCGGTGACGAAAGACGGAAATCGCGACGAGGAGAGAGAGGGAGAGAGAGAGAGAGAGAGAGAGAAAGCGAGTTCATTAGTAAAGCCTTCGAAGAAAATATTCGCGAATCCGGCCGATTCACCCCACGCGTTGACTCGCCTCGTTGCGTCAGGAATCTTTTTAATTCCGAGGTACGAGGGGCGGGCTATATCACCCCGCGCTCGTTGTTAAGCCCGAGATTTTACGACGCGATCCGAAATAACGAGAAACCTGAGTCATCCGCGCGCATAAGTTATCTCGTTTCGTTTCACGTTCGAGTTACCATTCAGGCTGCAAAGCGTTCGTGTACGAGGTAAGCGCGCCAGGCCGTGCCATGCTTGGCGTGCGCTACGATCGAACAAAAGTCACGATCGTAATCCCGCGGAGGGACCTAAACGTCGCTCCAGATACCCCCTCGTATCGTGTCTCGATTCGATAACGTTACTGGATCCTTTTAACCGCGTTCCGTCCATGCCGACCAACTCAAAATATGTAATTATCGCGGACGCGCGCGCAAAACCGACGCGACGCGACAACGAGACGAAATCGAACCGCACCAGCTGCTGTTACGCTCTCACGGGGATTACGAAGATTTGCAATTTGCTACCGGCGAACGACGATACGCCCCCTACGCTCCCTACGCTGGCTCGAGCATTATCATAATCGAAAAATGTAATCCGCGGTGGTCAGGTTGCCGCGTCGAGGAACAACGAGTAGAAACTTTGCCTCGAATCGAAAGTGGAAAAGGTTAAAAGTTCTGCTGAAACAGACGGCGAAGCTAGTCGCGGAAATACGTTTCTGCCACGATCACCGTGTACTTCTAAACGCAGCCGTTTGCCTCCTAAATGCGGATCCATTATGCCGCTTTAGAAACAACGAGTATCCTGGCGCACCTGCGCTCCACGCGAACACCGATATCAAACTCGTTTTCAAAGGCCTTCTCGCGTTCCAAGTCTGGACATTCCGCGCGCCTGAACCTTGTACAGCCTTATTACGCTCTCTCGATCTATAACCTCTTATTTCTTGGGAAATTCGCTGCTTTTCTCGGCCGTCGCGAGTCGGTCGGTTTCTTTGTTCTCTCCGTCGAGCCGCGAATCTCGGAAACAGCGGTCACCGCAACGGCCGAGACTCTTCGATTATGGTCAACTTTTTAATCGAACGTAACAAAGCGTAACTACGGAAAACAAGGAAATCGCGAGGAATTCTCCGCAACGACGGCAACTCGAACGAAAAGCAAAAGTAACAGTAGTTGGCGAGTCGTAAAAGCCATCGACGAAGCTAATAGACCTATTCTGACCACGAGACCAGAAGTGAAACGGACAGAGAGAAAGGGAGATGCCGAGACGAAAAAGGAAAGAAACGGAAGCTTTATCTCGGAAAAGGGAAAATTTAGGAGTTGCTTCTCTCTCTTGCTCTCACCCGTCTGCTCCTCCTCTGCGACAGTCGGCCATATTATCACCGACCTCCAACTACCTGTATTATTAATGGTGACCTCCGGGCACAATGGCACGAAAAACAGCCTTGGGTTATCTCGCCTCGTAAAATTCTATTGGCTCCGACGTGTACGGGGAAATACGGTGGTTGTCCTCGGTCTCTCGTCTCCTAGCTCTCTTATCTGCTCGCTTTCTTACCGTTCCCAAATTTCCCGCGATCTTCGCGAACGCGACTAAAATGGCGAAAGTATCATTTCCGTTATTCCCGAGAACGAAGGCTCGGTTCGAATTTCGCGTTCGATCGTGGAACATTCGCGAAAGTTTCGGTTCGATAACGTCTATCGAGGAATATTCGGTCGGCTCGACGACGCGATACGTTCTCGAGAGACGTTATCCGCGCAAGCATCGCGGCACGATAATTCCCCGGATTCGGCGAGCTACTCGTCGGCGAAAAGAGGATCGATAGAATCTGTTCGTGTTCGGATAAGAGATATCGGGATTCGATGAACCGACGTAGCTTCGTCGAGGGCGAAATCGCCTCGCCGCGCCGTCTCGTTGAAATTTATTTCGGGGGTAGAGAAGAACGCGCGAGAGGAGCAGACGGCGCTCGGTACGCGTTCATTTATCGCGCACGAAGAGAGGAGACGGATAGCGAGTCGGCGATACAGGTAGAGAAAAGAGCACCCCTCTTCGCCCCGTCCGTTGCTTCTTTTCGCGGATGCGGCTGTCGGATGACGGAGGGAAGTCACAAATTTTTTCATTAATATGCAGCGAGACACCCTCCTAACTCCCGGCTCGGGAAAGGTAATGTAGTAGCAGGGGTAAAAAGGGAGAAAATGCAGTCGACGAGCACGGGTGTATGCGCGAAATTCTCGCGTGAGTTTGCCTCGTCCGTGAGGCTGCCGGGGCACGCGGCGTGGGTGTAGCAGAGAAATAATGGTCTGCTAGGAAATGTAACCAGCCGACGCTCACGCCCTCGTCGCGACGCCCCGAGAGACTTTACGGGGGAGAGAAATCGAAGAAAAGCGACCGAGAGACAAAACTGGATAAAGGGCTGCACCAACCGACGGGGAAAATAATGCGTCGCGTAACGCGTTGCACAGATATCTGCTCGGCTATGACGCCGGACATTCCTCTTCGAGCTAAACGTTCGTCGAGCTTCCGTATCGTTTGAATTCCTCGCGAAGAACCTACTTCCTCGACCGGCATTAAAACCTCGATCGGGACGAAAACGACCGCGTACCACGAGATCATGCAAATTCTAGCGGTCGCAACAACTGGAAAGCGAGAAACGCGTAATAAGGAGCTTCCATCGGATCGTTGCCGTACTCGAAAGCCCCGCTACTCGACGCGTCTTACTCGCCGGCATACCTAACCTCTCTATACATATATCTCCTATACCCGTCTCCTCCTTTCCTTATTCAGCCTCCAGCTCTCTCCGTTTCGTTCGCTCGAGATTTTTCTCGGCGATTAAAATTTATGCTCACTCGTGTTCCCGGTGCGTGCATATCGCGTTTCGTCTCGCGCCATGCTCGTTTTGCGCCGGGTTACGCACACGCCCAGCACCGGCACTTCGCCCCGACAGTCTCGCCGATACGTGCCCGTTGCCCGCTTTGCTCCGAATGTCTCTCGAAACCGCGACGAAACCCGTATCTCGTTCGGCAACGCGAACACGACATTCTTTTCGATCGCGTCGTTGACGAGTAAAACCAGGGGCGCAACGCGCGTCCAAGAATCGCGGAGGGACGGATACTTTCACCGACTCGACGGCATTCTCTGTAGGTGACTCGTCCGGCGATAAAGAGCAAATCGCCGCAACGTTTATTGCCAATGGTTTTCCCGCGATTCCAGCTGCGTCGAACAAACGATTGCGTTCTCAAAGAGACCGCGTTGCTCGCCACCGACGCGACGACTCTTTTTCATCGACGGAAACGATTGGCGTTGGCTGGAAATCGAGCGAGATCGACGTTGAAAACAAAGGACGCGGTCGTGTCCGATGCACCGGACGCGACACCCGAAAGGTTTTCGGTCGAAACATTGATTTTTAATCCTGGCTCCGTTATACCGCACCTTTGTGAGCAGATAGAGAGTCGAGGATGGATATTGCGCCCCCGGCGAGGGATGGATATCGAAAATTTAAATCGATTCGGCGGATCACAGAGGCAACGAAGAGAAACGACGCCGGAGCGGAAGCGAATTTGAAAAGCGGAAAAGGTCGAGATACGGTCGCGAACGAAACGATCGGATCCCTCGGAATTAAGGTAACTGTACACGGTTGCGGTACCGTTTCGAAAATTCCTGCGGACGTTCGAGTTAATCGAGGATCGCGTCATGGCGCAAACGAACGGAGCCAGTCAGCCAGTCGGTCGGTCGGTCGGTCGGTGGTTTCCTCGCGAAGGATCGTCTCGATCGTCTCGAGATTCCTCTCTCGTCTCGCGTTTCTCCCTCCGTTCGTTTTCGTCCCCGTTGCTCGAAGCGGAGCCGTGCTCCTCTCGAGTTCGGTCAATGAGAGTAGCCTACATTCGTCCGTATAATCTTTTGCTCGCTGCCCGTGCTCGGTCGCGCGCGCGCGCGCACACACCTGGCGAAACCGTAAGGTGTTTTCTCTGTCGCTCTCGATGCCGCCGCGGCGGGGCGAGATCCGCGGGCATCGCGCACCCATAGACGCGTACAAAAGGACGCGAACTCGCGAACGGGCACACGTACGCGAACGGGCGACGACGTTCTCTCGCGAGAAGAGACAGCGGAGCGCACGCAAACGCGTCTTTCTCTGGAGAGAGAGGGACCAGCACGACGACGACGACGACGACGACGACGAGCAGCACGCACCGGAGAGAACGTTGCTTGGCCGCGCCGCTCTTTTCTTTCTCTTTCCGACGCGTTGGCCGGCTCTTCGTCGCTCGACTGGCAGGGGGCAAGTTTCGGTCCGTCCTTGTCGGTTCGATAGGATACTGGCAGGCTTGGTACGGCCGCAACCTGGACCGAAGTAGTAGGCTGTACAGGTATGCACGAGGTGGGCTGGCCGGGCATTCCTGCGGCGTTGCCGAGTCTCTTGCTCGCACCGTGGCCCCGTCGACCAAGAACGACAGAGAAACGAGGATACGCGACCGCGACACGGACGAAGGAAGAGAAGCGGCGATCGAGCGGAGCCGAGCAGAGGGGAATCGAGAGAAAGAGGGATATCCGAGGCTCTCGAAGCCACCGACAGAACTCGAACGAGTCTTTCTGCCTTTCCGTGGAGGCAATCGAGTTCGTTCGAGAGAGGACTGCCTCTCTGACTCGACCTGCTCCCGAAGACTTCTCTCTTGCCGTTCGTCGTTGCTCCTGCTCCAGCTTCTGCTCCGTTCCGCCGTAGCTCGCGATACCGGCTTTTGCGTGCCGTGGACCCCTGACCGCGACTTCTGCTCGATTCGATTCGATTTTCTCCTCTCCTCTCGGTCCCGAATTCGTTTTTCGACGAACGAGGATGAAACGCGCCACTCGAAATTGGATCGGAGAATCCGTCGGTTTGATCGGCGTCACGGTCTGCGGTTAAAGGGAAATCGAAAGGACAGACCCTCGAGAGGGTGGAAACGCGAAATAATCGAGTTCTAAGCGAGTACGCGTACGCGTAACGAACCGTGCAGAGCTTTCGCTCGTCGCTTCGAAAAGTAATAGAATTTCGGTCACCGCGTTCCGCGCCGTTCGATCGAATCCCCGAGGAGCTCGGTCCGATTCGACGAAAGAAACCGGAGAAGCGAAATTAGTCGGGCCGTCATCGACAAAAATTGATATCGACTCGAATCTGATCGGAAACGTTCGAGCTCGCGATTCTACGAACAGGCTCTTGTGCTCGCGAATCCGCTTTGCGGCCTGGCTTCTATCCTCGTGGTAAATCGGTGTTTACGAACGAGCGAACGAACGAACAGATACCGTAATACGAGTAGTCGACCTCTCCGGACCGTGCTCGAAGAATGAAATTCAGAGATGTAACGGGAGAGAAGTCGAGAGCAAGACGCAAAGCGGAGATATCGAATAGGCAAGGATAACGAGAAGCTCGGGTTTCGCGCAGGTCGAAGGAAACGAAGTTAGCCGTCTCCGTTGCGCCGACACGGTCCACTGGGAACGCGTATCCTTGGCAAGTTCCATTAAACGCGTTACGTACGGAGCCAACTCCCAAAGGATCGCGAACCAAGAATTTGCCGCGAGTGTACCGTAGGATCGACCAGAGAGAAGAACGGAACAGTCTACGAGCAGATATTCAGTGGGCGTAAACGTCGATAGATAAACGTTAAAACTTGACGAAATTGCCTCGGCCGGTTTTTCGAAAACGGTAACGTCACGTCCGCGATGAGAATCTACGGGGAAAGCGAGATCCGGCCGTAACGGCCAATATCGCGAAGAACGCATCGCGCATCCAAAAAGGCACGAAGAAGCACGGCCTTTCGTTCGGAAATCGACTCACGTAGAGTAAACAGGCACTGCCGAGTTTGCTGGTCAATTTCGGAGAGGCTTCCCTATATCCCTCGCCTCCTTCGTCGCGTCTTCCTTCCTTCCTGTCTGACCGGAGCGTCTCGGAATGATCCCCTTTTAATGCCGCGGCTCCAACTACCGACACTCGGCACATCCCGAACGATCCCGCAATTCGGAAGATTGGCCCACATTACGAAATTATCGTTATTTCCGTCGACGCAGAGTCGAAGGGGCGCGAAGACGAGCCATCCGACACCCCGAGGCGCCAACTTTTTTCTTCGACATAAATATGGAAAACGTTCCGGATAGCTTACCTCGACGATTTTCGAGTCAACCTGCCCTCTTAAAAAGCCCTCGGTTCCCACCGGTCGAATCGATTTTCTGACCCGGCTCTGAATCACGATACCCCCGTAAAAAATAATTGGAACGCGTCTCGAGACCACGGAAGATATTCTTTTGCGCCAGATTTCCCCGAGACGAGTAAATATTCGAGGGACTGGGTCGGATCGAGTTCTCGACAAATATCGGAGCTACGAGAATACCGATCGAGTCGCGTACGTTCAATATACATAGTCTTCCGCCGACGTGGAACGAGTTCCCTCGCACGAGGTTAGTTACCCTGCATCTTGCGACGAAACGGAACGCGTATCGACGAGTATCGATTCGCGCGAGTCGGTAAACACGCGGAACTCGTATTTAATCTACACGATACGCGGCAATATCTCGGTATCGCGCGAATAATCGTACCTTTGAAACGACGCGACGCGTTCGATTCGCGATCACGACGAATCGGATCGAGCGACGATCGTCGCGACGGGATAACCTCGAGGGGTAGCGAACGGTGACTTCGATAAATGGCGTTCCTATGAGCCTCTGGTGCAACGTTAATTAAGTTATTTACGAGCAAACGATCGACGCCGGCGATATCTGTTCTCGATCGACCTCGCACCGGTCCCGATAAAAATACACGCGGCGTATCTCGACGTTCTCGCAGAAGGCAACAATTACGTCGTCGGGCGAACGACTGGAAAGGCTGGCGCGTCGAATCGAGAAAGGCTTTCCAGCTAAATCGTTCGAGATACCAAGACGGATACGAGTAGAGAGCGGTGGCGAGTAGCCAGCCTACGACTTAATCGACGGACGCGTCCAGCCAGTCGTACCTACACAGCGAAGGGAGTCGCGATCGCATTCCGCGTATCGTGTCCCGAGCATCGATCCGGTTTATGATACTCGCGTAGAACAAAGTGCAGCGTGTACGGGACGCGACTCGAGAAACGATCCTCGAGTCGAGCGTTCCGCGACGTTTCCGAGCGAAGCTGTAAAACTGTAAAGGATAGAAGAGGACGCGTGGAGGTTACCTTGTTCCGCGTGAGTCCCTCGCGGGTAGATCAGCAACAGCAGCAACGGCAGAAGGTGGGCAGCGGAAGCAGCAGCGGCGGCGCAGGTGGCTAGAAGGCCTGCTACGCCCGCCATATTGAAGGGGGCCATTCTTATCGCAGCCCCACCGTGGGGCCGCCGGTCCTCTCACGATCCGTGCGAGGCTGCAGCGCACCGGCAGCGTCGTCACTCTCTCCTCCGCATGCCTCCTCCACGCTTCGTCTGCTCTTTCCGCACGTCACGCGACGACGACGTGCAACAACCACCCTCGTACCCACCACCACCACCACCACCGCCACCACCACCTCCTCCTCCTCCTCCTCCACCTCCTCCTGCCCCTCCACCTCCCGCTTCCCCAGCCACTTCCTCTTCCTCCTGCTGCCGCTCCAGGTCGCGCGACCCTTCCAGATGCACCGCGTGGCCCTTCCGAAAACTAGTCTCTCGCTCTCTTCGGATAAAGTCCACCGTCTCGTCGACCCTTTTCTCTTCGCCGTTACGTACGTCGTTCGTTCGTCAGTCTCGCGAACCCGCTTCCTCTTACGCCATTCGTACGGATCATAGGCCGATCAAAAGTTGCTCGTTGATCTGCTCGAGATCAGCCTCTGGCTTCCTCCAGACTTGCCGCACTAGAACCGCGACGCTTGGCCGCATTTATTCGCGTCGATGTCGATGTTGGAACCGGAAGCCGTACGACTCTGGTACGGCTGCTGTACAACAGCCAGAAACTCGTTCGATTTTTCCCCGTCGTTTCGTCCACAAAGGGTTGCCACTCTCTTAATGACGAGCCGAGATTCGTCGCATTTCCTCCTACTACTCTTCCGTCGTCGCGATCCTCTTTTTCTCTTCTGTCCTTTTCACCTTTGCTGCTTTCTCTCGCGCCTCCGTCGACGCCTGCCTGAATTTCTCGCAGACGCGATTCGCGCGCGCGCGCGCGCGACTCCACCACGGGCTGCCTGCTCTGAAAGGGACAAAGATGAACCGCATTAATTAAAATCCGCGAAATATCCTTCCCCATTCGGTCGCTTCTACCCCTGTTACCACCCTCCTCCCTGACCTCTACCCACCGAATAGACCGGCGACTCTATTTCCATCTCTTTTCGCGCGGATACGAAGCGAGTCTCTAATGACATCCTTAAACGGAAACAACGGCGCGCTGGTTTTTCGCCTCTGCTCCGTGCTCGCTCGACGATCGAGACGTTTCAACTAGCGTCGCGTTCGTTTTATCGTTTCCCCTTCCTCTCCGTACGACACGCTTTGTCGCCAAACTTTGGCCCACGATTTAAGCGATCCGCTAAAAACTTTTCGTATTTATCGCACGGGCTTTCGACCGATCACCGTGCTTTGCCGCTTTTCCTACCTGCAGCTACACGCTGCGCGTATGTACGCGGAAGGGAGAAAATAAAGCGGTGAAAATACGGGTTGAAAAGTAGCCAACGTTGTAGCGGTGTTCGACGATACAGAGGGATAAAGGTGCCGGGTGAAATTTGCGATCCAAGCAGAAAGGATAAGAAGAGGGGACGCGTACAAGCAGTGTCGGACGTCGGAGGTTAAGAACGACGGGCAAAGCTTCGATCGAGTTAAAGCCCGAGTCAAACGGGAAACTTTGGAGACGCTTTTGCTCGGCTTTACCGAGTGGTTTACTTTCGGCAGACCGCCGAGAGTAGTCTACCACCCTTGCCCCGTGCCGAATAAACTCGTAGCCCTCGACGAGACCTCGCGTATACCGAGATTCATCGAGTGGAAACCAACTTCTTTTGTGGCGAGCGTGACCGATCGTTCTCCCTCCGTCGCGACGGCGATCGAGCGTATTCGACGATTCCAGAGAATCGACCACCGAATGTTGCCCTCGAGACCCGTCTTAACGGCCACGATCGACGCTCGTTTGGCACCTGTACCGTCATGTCGGAGAACTCTGCGAGGATCATCGTTTCCGCGGATATGCCTCGAAGCGTGCCAAATGACGCGACATCAGACAGACGTACTACGCGTTCGAAGATCGTAAACTTCTATCCGGCGAAATATCGCCGTCTATCCATTTCCTCGATGAGTATCGATCACCGCGAGACCGGTGTTTACCCTGTCGACTCTACGCTCCGGCACGGTATTCAGCCTACTATGCAGATCGCACGAATCGCGTCGAACACGGTCTTCGCCGTCGTTCGAACGACGGATAGATAAGACGTTCGAAGGAACGTCTGCGAACGACAAAAGCGTGGCGGGATACGTGGTCGACGAGGAACTCGAAGTTCAAGGTCGACTCGCGTCGCGAGCGTTACACATACGCGGTCTAAGACCGAGCGAAATTCGCCGCTAGTAGTCGAACCAGTCATCCTAGTCGAGTCTAAAAGGGAGAAATGCCAAAAGCAAGAAGAAAAGGGGAAGAGGAAGAGAGAGACCCAACGCAAGTTTGGGGTTGCGGTGGAAGGGGTAGTAGCTGCGATGGGACGAGGAGCGAGGGGTTTCGGGATCAATACCATGCGTTTATCCGTCTTTCTTTCTCTTTCACCCTATCCTCCTCTGGGGCACACATAGAACGCGAGATGGAACGCGTGCGAGCGAAAGAGACGGAACAGGGGATGAAGGAAGAGAGACGGAGCCGAGAGACGAAGAGGAAAGCAGTTCGCGACCGTCTTCGTTCGACCAAGCTCTAGGTTGGTCTCTTTTGCTCCGGTAAGCCGCAGAGTCTGGTCTCTCGGCCTTCTCGCTATTCTTCCGAGGAAAAGATACGAACGGAGGAAAAACGACGAGGCGACGAAAGAACGAAGGTAGAGCCGAAAAGAACGGACAGGAAGGGAGGAGAAAAGACGAGGCGATGAAGTTGCAAGAAAGGGAAAGATGAAAGAGGAGAGAAGACGAGGAGGCGAAAAAGAAAAAGGGAACGAGCGAAAAAAGAAGAGAAAGAAGAGACGAACGGGGTGGGGGGCTCGAAGACGAGGAGGAAAGGGCCAAGAGTACAGAGGGCCGTGGAGGAAGTACGAAATTCTAGAGTACCAAAATATAGTAGTAGAGTGGGAAGGTGGACCGAGGGAGAAGGAGGTGGAAGGCGCGCTTTAGGAGTTCTTCTAAAGCGGGCAAAGACCTTCCTCTCCTTCCCTCGCGTTCTCTTGCCCTAGCCAGACCAGAGCCAAGATGCATCCGCGAAATTGCAGACTTCAGTGAAACGCTGCTGGTAACTGTGCAGCGCCTCCTAGGTCTACGCGGACGGTGCTTGCCTTCTTCCGTTGCCATTGCTCACGAGTGGTCTCGTAAAAAATTTAAGATGTCCTCCTCCTTCTCTTCTCACCCTCTTCTTTTCGTCCTTCTCGTTCAACCTTCTCCCGCCGCCTTCTCCGCGGCTCGGCCGAGCTAGAAATCCGTAGTGCCTCTTTTCACCAGCCTCTCTCTTTCAACTTTTTGACAAGACCCGGTAGCAATTGCCGAAAACAGCCTCGCGTCTCTCTCTCGAGAGAGAAAGAGGAGAGAAGGTAAGAGCGGAAAAGAGACAAAGCGAAGACCGCTCGAGGAGCGATGCCTGACAGAAGCGCGGAGAGGAGTTGGTATCTAGCCTTCCTTTGATAAGCCACGATTTCTCATTTTTTTTTCTTGTTTTTTTTTTTCGTTACTTTTGGCTCCTTCGAAGCAGATGTATATAAACGCGACGAGGATCGTCTGGTAGCAGGTCGTCCACTCGGGAGGTGGTTGGCCACCTTCTTCAACGTGCAAAGGCCTCGCCTCTTTTTCTATTCTTACCCGACGTAGACTTTCTTTCCGAGTACCTGCTTACGATGGATCCCGCCAAATTGCAGATTTCGGCAACTGGAGAAGCCTGGCCTCGAGAGGCTCGTGAAAATTTTAAGCCGTCTCTAATAGTACTCGAACAGGTGCAACCGAGACCGCGCAACGTTCACCGCTACCTCTAACGAGCACTTCTTCTTTTTCCTCCCGTCTACACCGAGAGCATTATAAAACGTCCTTTGAACCTTGCGCGGGCTTAAGCGGACGAGACGCAACACCGATATTTAAAATTTTAATCCAACCCGAAACACCGGCGTTGCCTGTACCACCTTTTCTTTCTAAGCTCCGAAACGTTTCGCCGCGCCAACGAGTACGATCGCTGCGCCCGTATCCTCGTAAAATACAGCGCGAATATTTTAACATCTCGATCCTGATCGTAAATCAGCAGGGTTTGTTTTCGTTTTCCTGCGAGAAAATTAAATTCCCCTTCCCTCGGAACGTTCGCGTTTCTCTTCCTCGGCGATGATGTTTCCGAAGGAAAGTCGGCGCGTGGAAGCTTTCCGCTTCCTATCTCTCCTCCTCCGACTTCCAAGTGGTGCGCGCAACCTTACGGATTCCCTCGATGGGTACCTACAGCTTTTTCTCTCGTTCTCGATTTCTCCGGTCTTCTCGAGTTTCTTTGCTCCTTTGCTCGCGCCATTGGCTTCCGTGACCGCCTCGGGACAAATTCTATTTCCGGTTGAATTTAAGACCCTCCGGAATATACGGATTTATTTCACGACTACACTCGCTAGAGACGAAAAGTACCGGAGAACCGAGAACGGAACGAGAAACGCGAGAGGGATGGATCCGTCGCGTCCAACAGGGCGACGAAGGTTTTTACTTCGAATCCGAGGAGACTCGTAAACGCAACGAAGAATAGACTCATAGTTCGGGGACGAAGGAAAAAAATTATACCGAACGAAATGGGCGAGAGAACGAAAGAAAGTTCGCCGAAATTATTATACCTCGGGCGATAGTGCTGTTCTGAACGATGCCCGCTTCTATTATTCCGAAACTATTTGGGCACCCGCTTCGAACGAGAACACGGTATTTTTCTCCCTTCAAGTTTTTCCCGCCGTTGCTCGATATCGCGAGAGACGAACCGTACATCGTCGCCGAGACAAACTCCGTTTTCGACGAGGGCAAAACAAAAACGAAAGAATCGCGGAGAAACTAAGAGAAACAACGAATGCACGCTGGTTAGATTTATTTTCCAAGGATTCTGTTCGCCGTTCTCGAGTTTTGCCGCGGCGGGTCTATCTGGTAGTACGAATTTAACAACAGCCCTTTGAATTTAGAACGTTCCCTGTTACTCGTTCTCTACCGCGCTCGCTAAGAAACTACGAACCAGACGACAGAACGGAGAATAATAAAGTTTTTTCAACGTCTGGTTAGACTCGCTTACGGTCGTCGAATGCCTACGTCGCTCGCTATTTTCGTCCCGAATTTCGGAAATGTCATCTTTCCCGGTTCCCTCCGGTGTCCACGAAATCGATAAATACCGGGACAAGCTTCGGTAACGCGTTGCCGGTTGTTAATCCGCGGAAACGCGAAATTTCCCATGAAACCGCTCGCGCAATAATTGTACGCGAAGCGGCGGTGCAACGTGTACGTACGTTTCGTCGGTTCGAGTAGCACGCTGGTGGAAATAGAGGCGCGCTATCGACGCGGCGAGAACCGAGGGTATTTCGCAATCGATTACACGCTGCTCGTTTCCATCGGGTGAAAGTAAGTCGCGCGAAACTCCGCGAACGTTGCGCGAACCCGAGCCTCGATTCGAAACGAAGAAGGATCGATTCGCCTTCGAGCTTAATTAAGAACGTACGAGTCATTAGAGCCGATGGAGCGTTATATCGAGGCGCACCGTACACGATAATTATAACTCGGCAGCTAAGCGAATCCGGCGTGTAGAAGGTTTCTTTTGTCTCGCTTTTGCTGATTTACCTGCCGCTAACCATAGCGGCCGCAAACAGTCCTTTCAAGAACCCCAACTAGCCGAGCATATTTTTCTTTCCTCGATTTACCGATTGCACGCGACTCGAACGCCGCTCGAGATTCCGTTTCTCGTTTCTCCGTGCGGCCGTTCTGCTTACAGATTACACGAGAGAACGCGAAAATTGCCAGCAGCGTATGGGAACTCGGGCGTACCAGCACGAACTCGCGGAATCACGCGGTTCACGCAAAGGAAACAGTCACTTACGAACAACGTGTACCGGCGCAAAACAACGAAACTTTAATATGCACCTTCTCCGATAATTGTCGTTAGGCTTCCGCGATAACGATCTTATCCCTCTATTTTTCTCGCGCCTCTCTCGCAATTAGATTTTCGCTCGAACGGGAAATAAAACGAGGAGCGGAACGAACGAAATTTCAAACGCGTTATCGGATACTTTGTTCGGTACGCGAATCGCGGAGTCGATGATAAAGTTAATTGCGTTCTCCGGCCGGCTCGACGAATCCATCAGGAATCAGTCACGCGATCCCGAGGTGCCCCGTCGTGTCTTCCCGTCCCTTCCGCTCGTTCGCTGTCCTCGACGCAACGGAACATGCCACCACGGTTTATCGGGATTTCGCCACCGCTACCGGTCGCCGACGAAAAAGAAACACGGAAGAACGCGATAGAAGAAGAATTATACGAAAGTTGCCTCGAAAGAAGAGTGGTAGAGACGATAGGCTAATGGTAAGTCAGGTTTCTCTCGTTATCTTGTCGCGATGACAAACGTCAGCCAGTACGGTGAATCGCGCGCGTCAAAATAGTTTAACCATTAGTGGCGTATCGCTGCTGTCAAAGATTCCCGGTGATCCGTGGAGAAAAGAAAAAAAAAAGGGAAACTAGGAAGAGAAAGCGGCGGGGAGGCGTGGGATTGCCGTTCGTAACAGCGCTCGTAATTTATACGTCTCTAATCTGGTCGATAAGCCGTTGGTCGTTCTCGCGCCTCGAGGCCACGTTAAATGCCAGGAACGCGTTTTCCATCGGAAAAGACACGCGAGGAAGGAGCAGGAGGAGGAGGATACCATGGACGCACGGCTGATGTATTCGTGTCTTTTGCGGCAATAACGCTCTCCGCGGAGAGTCTCGCGTGCCTCGTAACTTTACTCGCGAGGCCTAGTGGCCCTATATTTTACCGAGGGTTGCCCAAACTTCCCTCACGGATCCTCCCCTTTCTCCTCGTGGGGCAGCGTTTCTTTCTAGCTATCGTATAGGCACGTTCCTCGTCGAGAGGGCCATATGGCTTTCGTTTCCTCTCGCTCCAGTTATCCTTCGTGCCCCTCCTCCTCCCGCTGCCGCTTCACCGCTTCTTTTTCTTTTTCTTTTCGTTCCTCTTTTTTTCCTCTCGACGTTTGGCATTCGGCTCGCGGATCTTTTGCTCTATATTTGGAACAAGCGGATAACTTCCTCGAACGCCGAACGGAACGAAGTCGCGGCGGGTTCCCGGACCACCCTGAGCAGTTTGCAGCGCGTCGTTACACCGTCTGTTTATTGCCGGTCGGATGTTTTTTCAACGAGCAACATTAATATCGCGCGAGCTGGTAGCCGTAACCGTGGGGGAATCGAATTTTAATCCTCTTAGAATCTTAAACGGCGCCCGCTTGCACGCAATTTGAATTTATAACGCAGCAATAACTTACGAAGCTCGCGCGTATCTTTCTTCGCGTCGTACGCCGCGTCAGCGCGATGCAAATTGACCCAATCAATTCTGCTTAGCGGAATGTACCGCCGATCGCGACGATACGTTCCGAAAATCGAATACTCGATTTCCCAACTTTCTTCGAGCGTACCTCCCAATGTCTCGTCCCATCCACGATAAAGCGCGCTCGACCCACGCTTTTTAATTACCGAGAATATTAATGTTTAAAGTTAAATTGCGTCTAACGAAGGATCAAGTACGAGCGGAGGTCGTCTCCGAGCCTGGCCCTCGAAACGACGACGCGCGCTTACTTTATCCAATAAATACGCGAACGAACGAAAGTTCTCGACTGGAAAGTTTGAAGCTTTTGTCGGTCTCGTCTCTCTTTCCCTCGTTCTGCTAGTCGCTGTCGCCGGAGTTCCTTCGGACGAAATTATCTTTCAAAGGACACAGCGTTTCTGTTTTCTAGCCCGAAGCATTATCAGGCTCGTCCGCCGTAACGGCCGCGCGATTCCGCACAATGCGCATCCTCGAAATTATTTTCTTCCCACGAGAAACGATCAAATTCGTCGCCCCCTCCTTCCTTTCTTTTGTCGCAGAAAACTGCTGGAAAAGAGGCTGGCGACGGGAAGCGATTCGTCCTGGAATTCTCATCGTCGTTTCCGGATTATCTCTCTCTCGGCTTTTTTTTTCTCTCTTCTCGCCTGCGTCCAACTCGCCGCATTTTTTCGCGGATCATGGACACTGTACGAGGGTAGTTTCGACGTTGGGGTAGCGTCGTCCCGTGACATATGGAAGGTCCCTGAACGCCGTGTTTTCCCCGAGATCCCTTCGGGGATTCGAGACGTATCCTGCTGACCGATCGGCTTTGCTTTGCTCTTCTTCCAGACGAGGGCTCGACCTTCGAACTCTTGCCGTACGGTAAATACACCCTGAATCGTGAATAGCGGATAGTTTGATCCCCTGCTTGATCTCGAACGCGTTTCTTGCTCCGTAAGCTCCGCAGAGAATTACTGGAAGACGAAAGATTTCTAAAAGGAAACGAGATCCGTTTGCCTCGAGTAGAACCTATCGCGAATCAAAGGGGGGTATAGTAACTCGTTCGAAAATTCCAACGAATATTTCCGTGGATGAATTTTCTACGCGATAAATCCGTGCCATTGACAAAGGGACGAACCGGTTCGACTCGCTGAATTTTAATACGGACGGTAGCGCGCGAAGCAGCGATGCAAATTCGCGTTTCCCATCTCTTTCGTTCTATTCGTTCCTCTCTTTTTTTTTCGTTTTTTTTTTTGTGTCTCAATAAAAATTCATTTCGAATACCAGCCACGAAAAGTTTTCAAAGCTCGCGGTCGATGAACCGACAAGTTTGCGCGAATATGCGAGCGGGAAATTGAACCGTGGTCGCGAAACAAAGGGCGGAACGACGATAATGACGCTGCGTTTTCGACGGATCATCGATGAACCGTGCCGTCTGACGACGAACCGTGTGTACAAGACACACACTCGGAAACGAGCACCCTCCAATCTTCTCGATGAGCACAGACGGGAACGCAACGAGATCGCTCGGAGGATGTTTCCCGCAAACGACACCCAAGTGTCCACGAGAGAAGCGACAGAGGGAACACGGAGATTGGTGAATCGTAAAGGGGGTCCCACGGACGATCCGTGCGTCAAACTCATCCCAGAGGAAGCAAAGGCAGCATGGGGTTTCCGCCCGCAGCCCCATGCACACGGCTCGACCAGCGATCCACAATGGGGGAATCGTCCCATTAACGAGCAACCGTTCATTAATTGTACGCTCGCCAACGATGGTTACGTCGAGGTCAAGTTGCCTCGAATCGCTGTAGGTGATACGCACCTGACACCGTGCTCCTGCTACGACTCGAGCAGATCCGTACGTGGACGTAAAAGGGACGATATTGTCCCTGGATCTGCTCGTTTCGAGGCACGCGCGTTCCTTTTAGCTGCCGTGGAACGTACCGAGGCGTTTCCGGCGACCGCGAGGGGTATCGCGTCAAGGCGAACGACCAGGGACTCGCGTGCAACGAGCTTAACGCTCGTTACCGTTCCGCGAGAACACGGACCAACAATTTCTAACAACTTTAACGACTACGAAGACCGCTCCTGCCGCGTATCCGCTTACGAGCATCGTTGTCGCGAGTCCGCAGGAATTTCGATGGGCGTTCGCGATGCGTCGAGTTCGATTCGCTCCGAATACTCGGCGGCGACGCTCGACCACGGCAGAGGATCAACGAACTCGTCGCTCGCGGGCACGATGAAAACGCGATGCAACGCGTAGAAAATTGCGAAAGAGAAACAGTGCCGCGGCGAGTAGGTATTCTCGGGAGACGAGCGCATCGCGATACCGTACTCCGGCGGATGTTTCTGGGTCGAGAATCGTGAGAATATAACCAAGAGTTTGTCGTCGAAGGACAAAAGCAGCCGTGCACGTGAATAGATGATTAATCCTCCGGGAATGAGAAAGAGGGACGTGTACGGTGACGAGAACGTGGCAGAGTAAAGTAGTGGTCGTAGAAGGATCTTGTACGCCGTTGGCTTTTGAAGGCCTTTCGGATTTCAATTAAACCAGCCGTGGACCCGGGAAGACTTTCACCTCGTGCTAGATAAGACTCGTTCGTTCGCTCGCTCGGCTCGATTGTCGGCGTCGCGTCGCGCCGATCACGAGAAGATGGAAGCGAACTTTCACTCGTCATCGATTTGCTCTTTCTCGAAGAAGATCGTTCCGGATGGTTCGCGTCTAAACCGACCTCCGGTGCTTCGACAGATTTCGAGCTCTGCTTCGAGATAGTACAATTCGTGTCCAGACGGCGACGATCGTAACGCAGACTGCATACCTTTTTGTGCGGGTCACGAGAGAGGGCACGTTAAACTTCCTCGACGTACGTTACGCGCGTACGTGTGTATTTCGCAATGGATATAATTTTCTTCGTTGTATTCGGAGGCACGTAATCTCGTCGGGCTCGTTTCCGCGTATTCGTCTGGATCTAACTATAGCATCGCGCGTTATGTCATTTTCTGGAAAAACACGTCGACGCCGCGGACATCGCCGGGCACGAAACCATACGTGCCCGGAATCACGAAAGCTTTCGTTGGAGCGTCGAGACGCCCCGGCACCGCGAACGCTTGCTGTTTCCTTTCGCCCCGTAGACCGTCTGTTCGCGAGACGCCACCTGCCAGCTTCGCGGCTGCTAGTTTATATTTAGTTTCCCGAGTTTGGAAAACTCTTAATGGATTCTTAATGACCTGGAGCGGGTCCGCGACGAGAACGCGAGCACCAGTCACGCGGGAGGCCAAGGAGGAAAGCAACAGCTGATACGCCCTTCTGCCATCCTCCTTCTCCTCTTTCCGCGTCCTCTTCTTCTTGGTCGCATCTCGGTGAAGAGAAGAGTACGCGGCGACGCGATTGGAACGCGTTTCACGCTCGATTTCGAATCGCTTCGCGAGCCGTAGTCAATTTCTCGAGTTAATCTCACCGTAGAGAGTTTTCTCTCGAAGGCGGCCGTTTCCCGTGAAAAAATGACGAGAAAAAAGGAGGCGATTAACGAGATCCCTTCTTTTAGCCGCGACACCGTAACTCGAAGCCAGAAAAACCTCGTATTAATTTTAATGGGGCGATATTTTATCGGGCTAAAGCTGTCATTCGAACGGAGGATATTCGTTATAATCTCAAGACCGGAAGAGAGATTACCGTCTACTTTGCGCGCGTCTTCCCAACTCGAGAGATCTCAACCCCTTCTTCGACCACCATATCTCAGTTGTTCGGCCTCGAACGATCCCACTTAAGACGATAATGAAGACCGACGGAATTCCCACGTAATCCTTTCTCGTCGCCCGGATGAAAAAAAGGGAGGAAAAAAGAGGACCAAAAAAAGAATGCCCCCAGGACTCGACCTGCAAGCCAGACAACGTAATCAATTTTTCACGACGAATTATTCCGAGAACGAGGAACGATCGCGATCGCAATACCGTTCTATTCGACTGCCGTGCAATTTAATAGGTCTACGCCAAGCTGGAAAGCGTTTTTTCCGGCGAAACGATCGGAGCGTGATTGAAGGGGACCAACGATAGAAAGAGGGGAAAGCGAGAGAGGAATAGAGAGAGAGGGAGTCGGAGATTTTCCCGAGTTTATCGAGGCGTCCGATCCTTTTTTTTCCCCTCGATTGGCATCGATTTGCATCCGACCGTACATACGCGCGCGACCATCGGTCCTACGGTGTCGGTGAACGATAAAGAGAGAAAAAAATTGGAGAAACGAGAGAGAGTAGAACGAGACGGGAACGAAGGGAAACGAGGTAGAAAGAGGAAAAGCGTGCGCGCGGTTATAACCGCACGACTCGGCCGCTTAAATAATGTCGACCGACCGACGAGGCGTAATTCGCGTCGGACGAGCTATCGGTTCCGATATTCCCTCGTCGAGGAGCCGAAAAAAAAGGGACGCCCGGAAACCGGAAAAGGTGCAAGAGAAGAGAATCCTGGGGATCGATCACGCAATTATCGGAAATGCGAGCATCGATTGCGCCTCCAATCGGACGAGACGCGTCGGACCGCTGCCGAGTTTCATCGCGTTTCGATGCAACTTTTTGATACGCGTAGACGTCTCGAGGATTTCGACCGAATCCCTCTCGCGTAACTGAGAAATAATGCAAACTCGTAAGATATAATTTCTCATATTCGAAATCGACGTCTCATATAATTTCGACTCGTTCGCGTAATACGCGCGTTCGATGATAATCGATGCTTTCCTTCGAAATCCTTTTCGAACGTTCCATCGCGGTAACGAGCGAGTCTCGGAGCGAAATCTCGTCGATAAGTCGAGCGCGAATCTTCGGACGTCGCGTCGAAATAATTGCATCGCGGAGACGAAGAAAGGATTCGGTGGTCGAGATCTTCCGGTAAGAAGCAGGTACGAGACATCGGACCCGTTCTCGAGCACCCTTCGATCCGATGAATGCAGTTTCCAAGGAAACGTTGAAAACCCGAGAACGAGTCGACGACGAGCGTTTCTATGCAAAACGAGCGGTCTCTCGCGAAGCAACTTCTGTTTCTAATGAACGAGGTTAAAAACAAAAAGGTCCCATCGAGTTAAGGAGAGTACGAGCAGGGGAATCGAGACGATCGAAAGGCGGTGAACGAAAGGTGGTCGGAAATCTATAATTCGAGATCGACGGAAGCAGCGGCAACCTTGCGAGGCAGGAGCATCGCGGAGCCCCGAGGACGAAGGACGCGGTGGAACACGGAGTGGAAGAGAAGAGTCCGTCGTCTGCACGCTCCGTTTCTCCCGCGAGCCGACCATAGGAACGAAGGACCGAGAGAGCATGTCACGCCAATTACGAGAGACGCCGATGGAGGAAGAAGGAGACGCCGAGAGAAGAAAAAAGTTTCCGAGAGAAGAACGAGAGGAGACCGCGAAGACTCAGGTACGCCAAAGTCGGTTCGAGCGAGAAGGAAAGGAACGAAGAAAAGGTGGTACGGAGAGTCGGAGAGGGCAAGCTAGAAGGTAAAGGCAAGAGAGACGGAGAAGGAAAGCGCTGTTCCAAGAGGCGGTGGAACGCCGAGCTTACAGGTGAGAGGGAACGAGAGAGCCAGCGAGAGTGCGCGAACGGCAAGAACAGAGAAAGAAAGAGAGATGCTCGAAGGAGAGGGAGGATAAAGAAGAAAGGTGGACCGGGGAAGGGTAAGAGGACGAGAAAACGAAAAAAGAAACGATCGAGCTGCTCCCGACTCAGCGGCTCTCATATTTAATGATATACTCCAGCGTGCCGGAGTCCCGCTAATGCACGGACACTACAATATGCCAGCCTCTTTTCTCTCCTTCTGCGACCGATGCTTTTTCTCCGCACTCTGTTCTCCTTTCGTGTCGACGTGGGCCGATAATGCGTCGCTGAAAGTCTCGCCATTCGCGCGTGCACATTTTTTCGTATTTGCTGTTCGTCCGAAAACTTGGCCGAGCCGCGCCTCTTCGGAGACATCGACGAGCGCATAAGAAGGATCGCGGAGAATGTCGATCGAGAAACGAAAGAACTTACCGATCGACGATATCGGTGCTCGCTCGAAATCGCCGATCATTTTCTCGAGATCGAACGCTAGCGAGAAATAGCACCGATTTCGACGATTATTAATCGCGAAACGCGTCTCGATCGTGGATCGAACAGCGCTCCCCTAAGAAATTAAATGCAGCCAGTTGGCAGGTTTTTTTGCGCAATTTCGCGTCTACGGTCACGTTCGTTGGAACGAACGCCGGCCGTGCCTTACGATCGGCAGAAGGTGCGAGAAGAGACCTTTCGAGTCGCCTTTTTTACACGAGCCCTTTCTCCTCTTTCTTCCCTTTTTCGGTCCTACCGCGTAATGGGCTCCACGAATGAATGATCCTGACAATGAAAGGCACTCCGGGCGATAATTAATCGAGGCCTGGGAATAGTAGCCGAACCGGTGAGATGTTCGAATTTTTAATTACTGGAAAAATAAACTATCCTTCTTTCCCTTTTCTCTTTCTTTCTCTCGATCTCTTTCTCTTAGGCCCCCCCTCTCCGTGTCCTGCTCAGCTGCTTCGCCATCTAGCGTCTCCCAATTAAGGATCGCCGCTCGAGGATGTACGCTCTCGCGCGGGATGCCGGAAACTATGACAAATCGGCCCTTTTAAAATTCCTACGAGACACCCGAAGTAGCGGACTTGTAAAGCACCAAACTCGTTTTCGTTTCGTCGGCTCGTGTTCTCGCGGCGACTCTACCGCAACAACGTTGAGAATATAAATTGAAACGCCCCTCTTCTTTTTACGGCAACGGTACGCCGTGCCGCGCCACTCCGCACCGTCGGCCCTGGGCGTTATAAGGCGGCAGATGTTCGCAGATAAATTAAAAATGCACGCGGGGTCAGCGATGTTCGCGAATCGAGCGTACCGCTCGAACGTGTTGCAAACTTTCGCGATATTTACGAGCCACCTTCGAGTATTTAGATAGAGAGCCGGCGAACAGAAGAAACGAGTCCCCAAATCGCAAGAATATTCAAAGCACCACTCGCGTGTAACCGACGCGACGGACCGCAGAAAACTGAGAAGAAGAAGAAGGAGAAGAGAGGAAGGCGAAGGCGGAGGATGAGGAACACGAGCTTCGAACGCCGATTATTTGGACGGCGAGGTCCGGCCCGTTCTTCGAGGAAGAAGGCGAGCCAGCGAAAAAGGAAAGTAATTGTAACGCGTTGCGCTACACGAGAGTGCACTTTGGGGTTGGCCGGAGGGATGGAATTTCGAAAATAGACCGAGTCACCGGGGAGTGATCGCGTATACGTGGTCTGAATTGGCTTTGCTCGCGAACACAGGGACGGGGACCCATCCGTGAGCGCATCGCACCGGTCCCAGGGGCCTCGTAAAAGTTACTTTTAACGCGGATCTAGAAACAGCTGGCACGCGAAAGAAACGTTCGGAGACAACCAAATTACACGATAATTCGAGGAAAATTCGAAACGGAGAAATCTCCGTGAAACGAGAGTCTAACCCGCGGAAGAAAGGTTAAAGTTCCCGCTGGACAGCGACTACCTTTTCGCTTCCACGAAATCCGTTTCCTTCGTTAGATGAAGAGTGAAAGCGAAGACGCGATGTCGGAAAGGCCGCGGATATCGTCGAAGAAGTCGTAACTCGTAACTCGTCGTTGCATCGCGTTACAGCTTCGAAGCTGGTCTGTCTGGGTGCAGTTTTTACGACTTCACCGAGACTTTTACGAGTCGTCGTAGTTTCTCGATTTTTCTCCACGCGCTCCACGCGCACCACCCGCCGTTTGTTTTCCTTGTAAATGTTCCGCGAGTCGGGACGATCCCGAACAACGGGCTAGCCGAAAATCTCGAGGCATCGGCTGGCAAAAGGTGGGCGTGTTATTTATTTTTTTCCTCCCTTTTACAGCCGTTTATTTCGAATCGAGCCACGTCCGTACCTTTACGACGCGCGCTTCCAATAATAGTTGCCCAAAGCGGAATCATCGAAGCGGCCCGGGGTAAAAGAAACTCGTACCGCGTGTACATCGAAAGCTTGCTTCCTAATTGCCGCCATAAATTCATTACGAATCGTTAGAAATCGTTCCAATCTTGTTTGCAGAGGATTAATGTTCGCAACGATTTCGTGCAGTTTCGCCAGAAAGAATGTATCGACGATTAAAATGACCGTAGAGAATCGATCGTATAAACGGATACGGTGCATATTTTTCCTCGAAATTCGCGGTATTTTCCGGGTAACGAGATACGAGAAGCAAACTAGCAACCACTTGCACGGCCCTCGACGCGCGTGCAACTTTGCTCTGACCAGAGAGGGCGGAAAAGAGAAAGAGAGAGAGAGAGAAAGAGAGAGGGCGGAGGCAAGCGGAGAGGAGCAAGCTCGTTAATGCGAACGGCGTTTACACTGGGAACTTGCTTGCAGGTTTATTTATTTAAACGACAAACCCACCCCTCCTGTTCCGATTGCGCGGCTACAATGGGAGCACCGAAGCGAAATGTTTGGAGAATTTCCGGGGCAATCTAGCGTACGTGTATACGCGCGGGCACGCGTGAAATAATATTTGCGCGTTTGTTGGTTTATCCGGCAACATTAGGGCAATGGGGTGTCTCGGTAGGCGCCGGTTACATAAATATCGCGAATAACCGTGTACCAGTTTCGCCGCAGAAAAATACGTATCACCCTAACTGGAACCGGTTTCATTATTTATTCGACCAAAGCTATCTACCCGTTTACGTATAATTCGATCGTTTTTCGGTAAACGAACTCCTCCTTCCGTTTCCTCGCAGCTTCCTCGTCGCTTCGAACAACGGCTCGTCTTCGTTCTCGAAGATTAAACGCGGACGCACAAAGACTCGTCGTTTTCCGTGTGCTTCAACGAAACAAGCTCGTCGAACGTTTACACGGTGCAGCTTTTATTCGCCGAGGGATGCTTCGTTTCGGGGTTGTAAGTCTAGAAAGGAGACCGGCTCGGAGGTGGCGAGGCGGAGGGTCAGCCCTCGCGGAGGGTAAAAAGACACGGCGAGGACCAGTCGTCCGCGACGATGCCGAGCATTATCGCGTCCAGGGCGTCGTAGAATCGCGGTCGCCCGGGGACAGGAAGAGGGTTCGTGGACACGTAACTACGGGGACACCGGTTACAATGAAGCTGTTTTACATACGAAATTACAGTGCAACGCGTGACACGTATATTTCTCTATGCACGACATTGTCATTACGTTTATTAGGTTCCACCCGTTTTGTCGGCCGCGATACGCGTACAAATTATTACTTCGCGCGTCGGCCGGACGGTCTACTCGGTCCGAGTACGCGTCCTCGTAGCGGAGATACATTGACTAGAACGAAGAATCTTCCACCGACGTGCCGCGATAGCCATTAACCTTCCGATCGGTTTTATTGTACTGTATCGATACGCTGACATCTAACGAGTCGCGTGTCTAATTGGAAATCGGCAAAAATTCGATCTGCTCCGATACGCGTTTCACGGTCAGCGGCCGATACGTTGCTCCTTTCCCAGCCAAAGATAATTAGTACCTTGGTAACGGATAATCGACGCGCGAATATTTTTCCGTCAAATCGTTCAGCCCCGAGATAATGCCTCGTCGATACGCGGTTCGAACGAATACGGGGGAGGTCTCGACAGTTGTTTCTTCTTCTTCTCCGGCCGATGCCCGAGCACGAGCCAACTTTTCGCGCCATCGTCTCAATTAGCTCGTTCCACGATCCACGAGCGAACGAGAGAACGACGTTTTTCGATCGGAATTCCTCTTTCGATGTTCCGGCGCGACACCACGCGACTCGTGTCGTATCCCGAGTAACACGACCCTTCTAAAAAGAAGTTGTTTCAGAGGCAACAGTTATTACCGGTCGGCTCGTGACGAGGAACCGCTTGCACGTACCACTCGGCTGATATCCGGTTGATCCGCTGGCATTGGCAGGCCTGGAAATATCCAGGGGCACTTAGCGCTATCTACAAAGGCTAATGTAGCCGCCCGATAGGAAGGTAGACGTGCCCTCTCTGTATATATCCTGCCAGCGAACGAGAAGAAGAACCAGAAGGGGGGAATACACGCACGCGGCACACATTCTCGTATGCACGCTCCTGATTTCTCAATCTTCCCATGGACCCGTTGCTCCCGTGCTCCTCGAGCCTTTCCTGCCACCCTGTCCACCGTCCTGCTTCGATCCACTCGATCGACCTTTTGTTTCCTCCGCTCCCTCCGCAAACGAAATTAACCCCGTCCTCGATAAACGATAACGACGTCTCGTTTATCTGTCTATCTCGAAAGAGACAGCGGATCGTGTCCTATCGACTGTCGCGTTTAGGGCAAACTAGTCTACTCCTTTATGACTTTATCGCGAACATCCTAAGCGACGACGGTCATTACGCGCGAAATACGCTTTCCTTCTCGTCGCTTAACGGTCACTCGTCTATTTCCGTCGACTCGAAAAATAAAATAAACACGAGCGATCCTCGTTTTCACGATTCCTCGCGCTGTACCGTTTCGTCAGAGTATTCGAAGAATTCGAGAAGGACCCCTGATTAACTCCCGGCTGGCACACACGGATCTAGGAGCGACAATTTGGTGATTCTTATCGCCTACCTCGGCTAGCGTTCACCGACCGGCGACGGTTGATCGAATAATTTACAACGTATAAATCAGCCGGAACGTATCCCTGACTTTATTGCCGGTGTCGCAAATAAGCAACGTCCGATTTGATCCGTCGAGTTTCCGAGCAAACGAGCGATACCGTAAAAACGAACGTAAATCACGCCTAACTAACCGGCACGAGACGCTTTCGCCGCAAAACCTTGGTCGACGATAATTATAAACAAATAGAGGAGTCGCGCGTACCGTTAGACGACGATAACGACGACGTCGAATCGGGTGCGTGCGCGTATAAATAGTAGATCGACGCTCGGTATACGGATACGCCACGTACTTTATTTCCTTTCATCTTTTCTTCGACGTTCGTCAGAGTTCGGAATCATTAACCTTTCGAGAGTTGCTCGCGAACGAGTGGCTCGTGGTATCGCGATCGTCGGAGGCTCGTTCGACCTTATCGACCGGCTCTGCTCGCTAGTAGCGGCGGAAAAGAAAGAGAGAAAAAGTACGGGTCCCGGCCGAGGGAAGAAGAAGTGGAAGCTTCGGTAATAGACCTTTTTAAATCGTCTTCCTTCGAACATTGACTTAACCCACTTGCCCGAAGCTACTCGCCGAGTGGAAGAAAGAAAAAATGAAAACGGAGACAAAGACGAACGGAATATGGGATTGATCCAGGTGAATCCAATTGTGCCGTACGAGATTCCTTCGCTCTTATCTATAGCGTCGTTGATAATGAATATAGATAAGAGCCGACCGCGGCGTAATTGCGTTTCTCGGTATTATTAATACGCTATCAGCTGACGGAATAGAAAATTGAATCACCTCTTCTAAGAACATCGAAACGAACAACGAGCGCGGATAACGATCGTCGCTAACAAAGCCGGTGTTAAGCAGCGCGTAACGACTCCGCTGTATCGAATTAAACGAACGCGGGAGAGAAAGAGAAAAAGAAAGAGAACGAGGAGTTAAATGGTTCGATCCAAATTCGAGAGCGTGAAACGCGTGCACACAAAAGAATGGCCGTGCTGCCCCGTATTTTCAAATCGTCCGTACAAATTGACCTGCGAAGAGGCAGGACGATCTGCCTCTGTCTCTTTATTTTCGGCCGGCTTTTACACGAACGGGCGGCTTTGAATCTGGTCGGTTGGCCAAGGGTGTCAATCGGTGAAAAACCGTACGGGAGACCCCAGGTGTCCCGCACCACCATTTACGCGCACAAAAGCCCAACGTTGGATAGCTACTCGGGAAATACCTAAATACACACGAGGCGCGTTCACGGAGAAAATCGTTGCCGAAAGAAGACGAGACTGACCATCCTACGTTCGCCCTGGTACGTCGTGTTTCTCGCCTTGGAACACGGATTCGTTGTAAAATTGCCGTAAAATTTTGGCGAAATCCGAGCACGTTTTCTCCTCGGAGAAACATTGGCCCTGCTCGTTGAACGTCGACGAACAACGGCGAGCGAATCGAACGCATCGAATTCGCGATTCATTCCGTGTTGGGCGCGAGACCGTGGCCGCAAATTGCTTCGACGGTTTTCACGGTACGAACGATCGCGTGCCACGAAGAAATTCATTTTGCCGTCGTTCCGCGGGAACAAAAGTTACCTCGAACGATTCGCGAAGCACCTTCGTAAATCGAACTGGTATCGAGACCTCGTTAAACGCCGAGGAATAACGCGACACGAGCGGATTTCGTAACGATCGAAATACGGTGGCTCGCAATGAGAATACTTTGGAAATCGCGTGGCAGCTGTTCGCGGGTCAAATATTTATTCGACGACCGAAAGGTTCGACGGGAGCGTACAAACGTTGCGTCACGATGAAAGAAGAAAAAGAAAGAGGAAGCTACCTCCCGATTCTTCCGAAAGTTTTCTTCGAGCCGAGCCGGCAACGAAGACGAACGGCAGCCACCAAACCGATCCCGAGAGCAAACACGGGGAACGAAGTCGAGCCGAGCCTTGGCGAGGTAGCCCGCTTTTTCTACCGATGCTATCGACTTCGATTAACGTGCCGCTCGATCCGTGAATTTTCAAACTTCCCTTCTCCACGCTTTAACGAGCTCGCGCGAAAAAAGGAGGAAATTGAAAAGCCGACGGATCGTTCTTTGTTGGCCAAGCGCAAATAACCGTAGTCGGCCGAAGGACGATCGTCGCTGCATCGCCGGTAGATTTCGATAAAATACCTTTCTCGGAAAATTTTCGTAAAGCCGGTCTCTGCCGGCGGACGATCGTTCGTAAAAGGAAAAAAGGACGTCGCGGAATCGAAATAAAAGGTAACGAAATTAATCGCAGGTGCGTCGAACGACGAGGCAGAGATTAACCTCGACCCGAATCTTTTGATCCTCTCGGTGAGATAACCGTTCGCGAGCTCGGAAAGAGAGGCAAGGAAGCTCCAGTTCTAACGGTTCATTCTCCCCTGCCTTCGCGACCGTTCACCCGTACAATCCTTTCTGGAAACGCGTCTCCTCCTTCCTTATCGGCCGGCACCTTCGCGATTTCACGCTATTCCGCGGCCAGAAATCGTTCAGCCGGTTTCCAGCCGACTCTCGCGTCGGATTTCGAGCGAACGCCGGACCAGAAGCACGGAAAAATAATTAGGCTGATCCTCGACGTGCACCGAGGTACCGCGGCGCGTTCGAACGAGGGAAAAAGTAATGCTCGTCGATGAGGAAATCATTAATTCGAGCGTGTCGAAGGCAAGTCGAGAACTCGCTCGATACAGACCACGTAAAAGGGTCTTTCTCTTTCTCCCGATCTCTTTCGTCGTTCCTTTGATCGCGCACAAAAAATGTCCCTTTGTCTCGAGCCACAATGCGAGCGAGCCTTTCTTTCGACCGGGCCAACCTAACCTGTACTTTACGGCTTTTTCGAATGAAATTGGCCGACCAGCCAGCCACCGTTTCGTCGTCAACGAATCTCTTACGTATCTCGAGTGTCTCTCCCAGGTGACGAGCGAAACCGTGTCCGCGTTTTCCTATTCTCGCCCCTAAAAGCCTGGCCGCTGATTCTAACGACCTGAAAAATCCTCGAGCTAATTATCGATTCTAACCGGTGACGAGCCGTGATTCCTCGACCGTTCCAACGAGTTTGTCTTTATCGCAGGAAGCGAGGAATGACAGGAAAAAAGAGAGGCGCGTTCGCGCGTGCGAATTGGAAGCATGCACGCGTATCGTTGCACGCAACGATTTGCACCGATACCAAAGCATCCACGCATACCAGCTTCGGGTACATTCTTGGCATAGTATAAGAACAAGACGAAGACGAGGACGAAAACGAAAAAGGGAAACGAAGGAGAAGAAACAGAAGCAAAAGAAAGCACGAGGAGGAGGAGGAGAAGAAGAAGAAGAAGAGGAGGAAGAAGAAGTAGAGGAGGAGGAGGACAGGGTGGAACACAATGGGCCAAAAACCGGAAAGAGGTACGCCCACTTCCCAAAAAAATGGTCCCTCGAATGAAAACGAAAAAACGCAGCCATATGTACATCGCTAACTGCACGGCATGCAAGAAAGGTAAGGAGGAAAGGGGCATACGGCCATTGGCCAGATTCCCATGAAACTCGAGCACCGAATATAAGGCGAATCTCCATTCACGCGCGGCTGTCAACGAGAAAATAAACTCGAATCCATCGAGCGACTCGCCTGTGTGCCCGAGTGCCGGGACATAATCGTGCGCGACCGAAATCCTGGTAATTACCGGCATTGTTCTCGCGATTCCTCGACTTGGCCGTGTGCGTCGAGCCGGCCAACTACTCCGAAACAATGAACGCATCCCGCGTACTTTCCATGCTCCGAATTAGCAGCTGCAAAACCGCCCGTTCGCGCGAAAACCACTTTGCCGGTATTCCTCGAGAAAATCGATTTACAATTATAGCAAACGGCTGTTCGACTCTGTATCGACTGCTACACGACCGCGCAAAAAGAAACGCTCGAGCGAACCGAGCTTTCTGCCGACGAGTACGCCCGGCTGTTCTCGCTTTTTAGCTCCGAGCAAAAAGCATCCTCTGCCTGACCAACGATCTCTCCATCTTTTCCCCTTTCTTGGGCCGCATTACAATAATAATGTACCGTGGAATCGGCCGTGAATCGATCGCCGCGACAAAACCGAGTCCCGCGACCGGCAACGATTTAAGCGAAACCATTTAACCGGATTTATCGCGGGACGAACGAGCTCCTCCTTCCGCCGAGGAAAAACGGATCTTTGCGATCGACGATCGGCTGTTCGAGGGACGTCAGAACCTAGTATTCGCGACAGCCACGTGGACGCGATGAATCAACGTCCACTTATAGGGCAGGAAAATTCATCGACCGAATCGGGGGAATCGTTATCCCCCTTTTGTTGAGGATTTTCTCGGAAAGTCAGCACCGACGACCGCCTACATGCTTCGATTAAGATCTGCTTATCGATAAGAGATAGCGACGGAAACGCGCGATAACGATAAGCGGATCGCGATCGATTTCTCACGGTTCGTCGTCGACGCATCCGCGACGAAATTTATGCGAGGCCGTCCGATAACTTTTTCTCCCGTGAAAACGCTCGATTGTCACGTAACTGGAGCAAAAGTGCCGTCGACGATCGATATCACGCTGAAATGTTTCGCGAATAATGATTAACGATAAATTCCCTCGATAAGCTTCGCCATAAATTTCCAACGATTCCCTCGGTCGTCTCGGTCTCTAAATTTAAACGAACGATAAGTTTTCTTCTCGAACGGCCGATAGATAAGTGGGTCGCGAGAGCTATCACCCTCCCGACGCGTCGAAACTCGACGCGTTTCGCGATGCATCCCGCTATCGATGATTACTCGTTACCGTTGCTTGTTCACCACCTCGTAGGTGCTCGATTCGCTCCTTCGAGCTCGATCTTCTCGCGAGCGAGTGCTACGACTCGAGAGCATCAAAATTCACGCGGCCTCCACGACGAAATAAAACTTCTATGTAAATGAAATTACGCAACGTCGTTTCTCCCGGTTCTTGACTTTTTTTATTACCGAATTAATAATGTCCAACCCACGGTGTCTTTGCGTCTCTTCCTCGTGGTTCTAGTGAAATTTGATACTGGACGAGGAACCGTCCTGCGACGAGCATTTTTCTCGTTTATCTTCCACGATTTCGAACGATATTATTCTAATTTCTAGATGTTATCGCGAACGATATGTTTACGGCGACGAACGAAAGTCTCTTCCGGGGCCGGAGCCGTGAAGTTTATTGCCTCGATTGGCGCGATCAATAATCCCGTCTTGGCAGAGAAATCGATCGGAATGCTAATCGGTACGAAAACGGTCGTTAAAAGTTCCGGTAGCAAAATTACGCGTTCGACGCGAACGCTTTTTCATCTCTGAACGAGAAGTAGGAGAATGCGAAGTTAGAACTGCAAATTGAATGTTCGGAGACTCGCGGAAGTGGCGATGTTATCGTCTCGATATCCGCCTCGGTGTCTGTCGGATCGGGTCAAGACCTCCGAGTATAATATGTATAATAATAACCCCGACGACGAGCGCGTACACGGGTATGCGCGTAGATGCAGGGAGCGGAGGTAACCCTAGATCCTAGATGAGCCTGGAGATTAGCGAGAGGAGCGGAAAGAGACCTGTCGCCCCTTGGAAACGTAAAACGAGAGATTCGAATCGCCCTGTCGGCGGTTACCGACAGTCCCGAAATTTCGGGACATCCTGGGTTCGGAGCGCGGGCCGGGGATACGAGGATATCGGGATAGGTCGAACAGAGAGCAAGAAGCGACGCGGTTCTCGTGAAAGAACCGCTCAGAGGGGTGGAAAGAGTTCGATCCTGGGAGCACGTAACTCGATAGCGCGACAAAGAAACGAGCTCGTACGGGCAAGAGGTACCTAGAGGTTAGGTACAAGTGGTTTTCAAAGGACGAGCCAGGTGGTTGCACTACTTTCACTATTTCCACGGACAGGCGAAGCGAGCCGCCGCTCGATCGAGCGACGCGTTTCCACAGGGCCGACGAGCAATCGCTTTGTAACACTTTCACGATGCAATTACGCGGCAGTATGCGCGGAACACGCTACACTGACTAGATCGCGACGTATCTAACAACGGGCTGGCTCGCACGCACGTACGCGCGTACGACCGCACACGGACGCGTCTCTAATGGCACCAGTAATCATAATTAATCGCTCGATATCCTCCATACCGAGCGGAGATCGCTTCTCGACAGCGTCCAGTTTAGCCAGGCCAACGAAACGAGGACTTCTCGCTCGCTGGGTCCTCGTCCGTCGTTTTCGCCTAACGGTCCGACGATTATCGGACGTATCTGACGAGAACGGGACGCTGTCGCCGAGTATCGCGACGACGAACGTCGAGGATCCGTTCTCGCGTTTAACGACCATCGAAGAAAGAAAGAGAGAAAGAGCTGCTAGTACCGAGGGCAAGAAACGTTTTACCACGAAGTACCGGCGCTCGGACGGAACTTCAAATTGAGGCTAATTACCGTGAACATCTCTGGCACGCGGTCGCATACTAGAAAACGAAATTAAACCCCAACGGCGAAGACTTATCGATCGTGGTGCTAAGTTACTCGCGTTTTAGCAGCCGTTCTCGTGCTCCGTTCTGTCTCGCTTTTCCCCCCTCTGTCTGTCTCTCGCTGCACCGCGAGATTATGCAAATAGAGTGCACTCTGCCCTAGAATCGTCGCGAACCGTGTGCATCGAGCAACGCTCCGAATTGTTAATTGGACGATCGGCGTCCTGCGAACGTTCGAACGCGGCATTTTCGGGGACGCGTGACGGAATCCGATAAACCGAGCTTACTTTCGAAGGAACCGAAAGTTACCTGCGCCAACAGGTAGACGAACGGAATTGCCGGCTTTTTTTTTTACCCTTAACGCGTCGTAAAGTTGCTGCCCTGCCTACCTGACCACGCCAGTGTCAACCACGATAGCGATCAGCTACTCCGAAACCGTCGTGTCGATTCTGAAGCACGGAAATTCGTTCGCTTCCCCACGTATACGTCTATCCCTACCCCCTTCTCGACCAACCCCAGGAAACCTACCTACGGGTATCGCGTTCCCATCTGCCGTGAAATCTGATTGAGACGCGGGCCAGCGATACCAAAACGTGATGACTCCAATTCGACGATTTACGATCCTCGAGCCTAACCCAGATCTAACCCGGAATCGAGTCGCGAGTTCGACAAATTCTTCGACTCTTTGTTCGTCGGATTACATAAAATTCAGCGAGATATCCCGTTCTCAGCGGGTACAAGCACCTTCTTTCCGTCTACCTTCGAGGAGGGCATGATCCGTCGTGCCGAGTGTTTGCCCGCGCAAAATATTTGCACGAGGAGGCGAGCTCAAACACACCGGCTCACCGATGGCCTGTCATTTTCCGAGTAGTACACGCACGTAGCTCGGCCGAACCGCGTTTGGCACGTTTAGACGCGTGCGAAAGCGCGTGTGTACTTGGTCGAGTGTGCACACACGCGTTACCTATGTACACATCGGCTAGCTTCGCGTATGCGTGTCTGTACGCTTGCTTGCCTGCCTGCCTGCGTGTCGTACGGACTTTCAAATAGTCCGCGACCCCAACCCTTTCAAATTTATTTGCATAATTACGGAATCGTTAACGCTGCGCACTTACTGTCCCGACTTACGACTGAAAAGATTTCGGCGCTGGTACTATACGAGGATACGTCGCTGTTACCTGCATCGGCGTAGCGAAGGTAACACGAATGAAACGGCAAACCTGTTCGAACGGAATCCAACGCTCCTGACGCAGCGTTCCAAGCTTCGACAGCGAGCCGATGCCTTTCACCGCGATCTCGTTAATATCTGGCGTGTCGCGGATAACGAAAGGAAAACGATTTTCTCGTTCGCGATACGAATTACCACCGATTATCGCGCGATCGTCAACGATATTTCGCGTACGGACGATAGTTCGCGTCGATTACGCTTTTTTACGACGGTCCAAAGTAAGATTAGAGAAAATAATATTGTTCGGTACTCACCCTTGCTTCGAACGATGCGTGCGACGTGTTCGGGCTCCAAAGTTTCGCTCTGTCCAGACTCAGGAAGCGTCGAAATGTATCTCGTTCGTGTTTCGACTCGTGGCTGGTGGCAGCGGAGCGGTTCGATTCGCGTACGAAAAGACGTAAAAGCGAGCGAAACGAAGCAAAGGGGGTGGGGCGAACGGTGAAAAACGATATGCCGCGGTATCGCGTTTGTTGTTCAAAAACGTCGCGACTGGCGTCGACGCGATTCCGTCGTTAAATTGTTTGTTACGGTCGATAAAGGTACACGGTCGAAAGCAAGCGCCATTTTATCCCGTGCACTCGCGGCAACGCGAAAGGTGGACGGACGGTGCACCGCGGCGACGGCTAGGATGGTACGCTCTCCTCTGACGATCCGTCGAATCGTGTTCTAGACGTAATCGATCCAATTATCGGATCTCTGCCTGAGAACCGTGGTTGGTGCAATCGAACACGACGCGCGCACTGACTTCACCACTTTTTTTTCACACAAGTCACTACGAAACTTTATCGCCGGCCGGGACACTACGCGACCTCGTGCGTCGTTTTCGGGGGACACGCGTTCCTTCGTGCCTTCTAAATCTACCGCGCACAGTTGGTCGTTTACGCGCGAACCACCGAATCGTTTCACACTAGTTCCAGCGGCGGACAACAGTTAGTTTTTTCCTTCGAATAGAGAACGCGAGACGCGACCGAGTTCAACACGTCCGTCGTGCACAGCGGTAGGACACGAACTGAAGCGGTGAGTCGAAACGAGCCGAGCTCGCTCGGCTGGTTTCACCGAACCGCTATTCGGTCGTTTTACACTAGCGCCACCATCGGGGCTGCACCCTCACCGTCCATTTTCTTCGATCCTTTCTTACTCCTTGGTACCTCCGTATTTCCTTCTCGTCCAAGCCGATCGCTTCCTCGAGCCTCGATATTCCCTTCGGGCGATCGTCGTTCTCACCCTCGAACTTCTTAAATCGTAGAGAAAAAGACGCGAACGAACGCGCGATGGAGCGGGGTCATTGATTTTTTGAGCCTGTCAAGTGTACCCGCGCGCATGCGCAATCGTGCCGGTAGCATGACAGCGGCCGTTCTCGCACGCGTCCGCGATGCTATGGACTTTTATTCTCGATGACTTTCGTCGGCGCTTATCGCGACGAAAAATTCTTCTTCGATATCGGTTTCGCTCTTCTTCTCCTTGGCTTTTCTCTCCTTTCGAAAATCGCACTTGGCGTCCCGTCTCTGCTAACTGTAGATTCGCCGCCTTCGCCGCTCAGTGAGCTTTAAAAATACTCGAATTATTCAAACCGATTCTCTCGTTCGAAAGTAATACGCGTATTATGCGTCAAATCTGGCACGAAAACACAATTGCTGTTAATTGTAAAGCACAACCACTTAACACGATTGTTAAACGTAATCCGTGTCGTCACTTCGAAATTCGCGCGCAATGCATTCTGGGTAACTTCTTGAAACTCGAAATCACGTGATCAATTTCGAAGGCATTCTGGGTAACTTCTTGAAACTCGAAATCACGTGACCAATTTCGAAGGCATTATGGGTAATTTCTTGCAAATCGCGGTTCCGTACGAGGCAGACTCGCGTCGCTCCTAGTTGTCGTTTACGTTTTTCCGTATTTTTGCTCGACAAGACGAAACAAATTACCGCGTTTGATTATCGAACGTTGCTTATCGATGCAGCGAGTGCGCGTGAGTGTTTATACGCGAGTTCATGCATTTCTCGTCGAATAATTAGTGTTAAAGTCACGGTGTGGTTCGAGACTGTGTTTCCCAAACGAACGGTGGTGAACGATCGAAGAAATTTGTCAAGGATCCGATTCGATCGCGTCGGAAACTTAATCGCGATAAACAAAAACGCGTATTAACATTATTTTCGTGATCAGTGATAATCGATGTGACTGTATGTTGGAAGATTACGAGAGGACGAGGTGCCGTTCAAAGGGGACCCATTACCAGGGTAATCGTTATCTCTGCGATCCTGTAAACAGTTTTATCTCGTTCGATCGCGGACCCCCCTGGAGTTAGACGACAGCCGAAGGTACCTTAAGCGCGATTCAACCGTACGATTTTTAGCGGTAAGTACGATCATTTCTTTTTACGACATTTCCCGCTTCCGCGAGCCATCGTAGCGTCGACCCGTCCCGTACCTTTTCCGTTATCGGCTGTATCGATAATTCCGTTGTCCTCGCCCGCGGCGAGGGACGCGGTTCCATTAAAAGTAAGAAATTAATTCGCACGGGCGACGTTAACGAGCGCCGACGAATATCGGAGTAGGAAATACTTCGGCTCGGTAATCGGCCGTGTCCATAAACGACGAGAGTTATCCAAAATCTAAAGTCGACGGAACGATGGCGCGCTTAAAACGCGCGCGAGGCACGATCGAGCGGAAAATGGGGTAGATCTTTCGCGAATGAACTTTCGCGTTCGTTGGTTGATCGAAAAGGCAAAAACGGTGTAGCGTCTATGGTCTATCGAGTCTCCTTGGAAGCCGAGTGACGAGGTAATCGGTCGAACGATCAAGAAGCCCCCTCTCGACCCCTCTGGTCCCCCTTTCGCCGTGGTCTCGTCGGCAGGGAGCATAGGCAGACGGCTATTTCCGCATGACATCACACCGCCCGCATTTAGGAGCACCACGATTTTCTATTTTCTCGTCGGTCTACATTGGTGGCCCGCGAAGACCTGCAAGGTCAGCCCCGTCGAGATGCGCCACGCAATGCTTTTTATTCTTCTTCTTCTTCTCCTTGTCGTTCCGTCTTCTGCCGCTGTTCCTTCGTCGCGCCAACTGTCGTCCCCTGTTTCTAGAAACCTTTTCGCAAAAACTCCTTATTAAAGCGGTCGCGTCCTGCCGCGAAATTTCCGCGATTAGGCCGCTGGCACACCGCAAAGCACGCGCGTTCTCTTTTTCGCCGCTATTTCGCGCAGCACACGAGCCGAGCCGGCAATCTGGGCCCTGGTTCCTCTCGCCGACCAACCGTTCGCTCCTAATCGACAAATAATTGTACGAATTTGTCCGAGGGCTGGCGAACGGGACAGAAAAAAAATCCTTTCGCGTTCGCGTTCGTTCGCCTCTCTTCCACGAGCTGTTTTTTCCCCGATTCATACTCTCCGGCTGGAACAATGGATTCGGCGAGACAAAGGAACGGCTGCTCTTGCTCCACACCGGTACCGTTTCTCGCGCTAACTAAGTTAGCCGTTCGTTAGCGGAATTAGAAACGAACGTTCGCGTGAAAAGAAAATTTGTCGGCGTCTCGAGTCGACGGCTTTGACCACGAATCCATTAGAATCGGTCGATCCATTAAAATCATCGGCGTGTTTCCCACCTTTCGGTTACGTTCAACTTACAAAATCTTCACGCGTTCTTTGCTCTCGAATGGAACTCGCCCCGAGGCGATCGATTTGCTCGTTCGACGACTTTGCGCCTGGCATTCGAGACGATCCACCGATCGACGCGTTTCGTTAATAAAGTGGATCAGCGCGACCATGGAAGAGGAATTCCGCGCGAATAGCTTCGTAAATAGCGACGATCGCGAGCGTTACCGTGTCCCCCTCGTCTTTTACGCGTTTCTATACGGCTAATTTATTTCAACGCCGAGCAACTTATCGTGCGAGATAAATTACGAGACCGATTCGGTGATGGTCGGCGTCTTTTCTTTCTAATGAAAAAAAAAAGAGATCTAATCGTGGAGTCAAGCTTGAACGGGGATCGATCGTTTGCTCTGTTTCGTCACAGTGCCGGATCGCGTCGATGCGAGCAAGTTCGAGCGTACACGAGCCTCGCACCGATTCGAAGGTTCTTGGAAGTTCTCACCAGTCATCGGGAGGAATTTCATCGAATTTCAGAGCGGACGCGCGGTGATTAATAAGTTTTTACGCGCATTACGCTTGGCCGCGTAGCGAATCGATTCCTCTCCTTCCTTCTCGTCCCGCGTTACCTTTGTCACTGTCTTACACGTTTTTCTCTCGTTTCCGATGCTCGGCTTATCTCGCGAGATCGTCAATTCGGGAACGAGGACGGGAAAAGAATGGTAGCGTATGAGGGACTACGTAGGAGAACACGGAAAGATGGAAAAGGGATTTTAGCGATAGGACGAAGAGTGGGAGGACGTGGCGAAGGAAATAAAAAGAAGGGAACTCGTCGAACGTGGAACCGAGGGGTCATAAAAATCCGAAGCGCAGGTATAAAGTAACGATCTACGAGTTCTCGTGCGAGGACTCGATCCTAATCTCTAGTCGTTGCCGGAGTAGCGGGAGTCGAAGCTCCAAGACGGAAAGCTAAAAAGAAGCTCTAGAAGGAAATAGTTGGCCGGCTAAATTGCCGTGGCGTGAGTTCGTTAGAAAATCAGCGGAATGCAGGCTTCACGGAGCGAAAGAATCGGAGGGATGCATTTTTGCTCGTCTTTTAATAGCTTCGAGGTGTTTTTTAACCGAGCGTCTCTTTCCTCGTCTCGCGGGATTCGACGTCCAATAACGTCGTTCCTTTCTAAACGCGATATCGAGCGATTTATTTATGCACGATCGAAATGCATAATTTCGCTATCATTTTTTTGCTCTCGGACGATTTTATTCGATCGTAGTCGTCGACAAACATGTTCGTTCGACGGCGTAAAAACTGGCTGAAAACGTTGATCCGTCATATGTGTCCTCAAGAGGTAATTAATAGAGGAGAAGTTTGGTGCGGCTCGTCTGTTCGGCCATAAATTCTGTGGAAGGTCGAGAGAGCGAACGTCGCATAAATTTCACGTGGACGCGCGTTAAACGAGCGTAAACGAACGGCGTATAGGTAGGCGCGTACGTTTTCGCGAATCGAGCGGCTCAGGAGGAGCGTTCGAGCTAATGGTTTCGTAATTGAATAAATGTGGCCGATTAGTCGCGCTGCCTTCCAGACAGTTAACGAGCTACCGTCTAAATAACCGTCCTCGAGTTTACTGCAAATCGAATTTACAGTTAATCGGTATTTAATTTAAATATGCTCGCGTCCTAACAGACTTATCTTTCTCATCAGTCGCGCGACGATCGGATCTATCTTCGCGTAATAATCTCTTATCCGTCAGTCTCGCGGCCATTTCTCGGCCGGCCGAAAAACTTGAGCGCGACCAATCGGAAAAGATAGTTCGCGAACGATCACACGCTTCCATATCGAACAAGAGTTTTATTTAACATCGTGCGTCGCCTCGATACAACGACGTTACATCCGCGACGGTAACGGGAAATGAGAGACAAATTTCGGTGAAAACAATGGACAGACGAAGAATTATCATGTACAGAGCGTCTACGCGATGCGCGCATCACGGACCCGCGGTTTTATTTCTTCTTCGATCTGGCCTTCTTCGACGCCACCGCCGAATTCGACGGAGACTTTGGGTTCGACTGATTCTTGTGTTTCTTGCTCTCCACGTGCTGAGCGAACGTGCTCTCGGAGTTTAACGACAAATTGCACGGCGCGCAATAATACTGGCCTGCAAGCAGAATATTCCTTTAGATAAGATCAACAACGATACCGTGGATCCGATGTCGCCTCCTTACCCGAGGGTGTCCTGTAGATGGAATAATCTATAGGTCCAGGAGTGGCAGGAGTGGTCTCGTTCTCGACTCCTGAAACATTTTTGTAATAAGAATCTGTTCGGGTAACGCGTCTTCTGAATTCTTACCAGGTTCGGGTACAGGTAACCCGTTCAATCTGAGCATCCTTAGATGTCTGGCACCACGCTTGTGCGTTTCCAATTGATCTTGCCGATTAGCGGAAACTCCGCACAAATCGCAACGTAGCGGCGTTGGATACGTTGGTGGTGTATAAATGGTTCCTCCTCCTCCCGTTACTCCTGCTGGTACTCCTGGTCCTACTCCTGCCCCCGTTGCTACCGTGGTCGGTACCGTTTGCGACATGGCACCTTCTGGTACAACCGGTTGCACGGGCGCAGTCGTGGATTGCGTTTCAGCCTGAAAAGCCAATCCTATCCCGAATCGGTTGGTAGGATCTATTTGACTGTACTGATTTTGATTTTGCGACTTCTTCGACGGCCTGCAGAATTCAACGCTCTCGTATGAAGAACTCGCGGCTGACACAGCTACCTATCTTTTCTATAAGATACAATAATTAGCGACAAGTATGCGTCTTTGTACCTCGATCGTCGTCCACCGTTCGCTGCTCTGATATGCTTTTTGCCGGCATAGTGTTGCGTCGCGTCCGTTTGCGACGTGAACCACGTTTTACAAATCTGCAAATCGAATCGACAAAGTAATAAAGTCCTGCTATCGATCTCTTAACGATGGATAGAGAGAATCTCTTACGTCGCAATAATTTTGCCAGTCGTTGGTCGTGCTACTGACTTGCCCGTCCTCGGTTTTCTGTTTCTTCACGCTTTGGTTCAGGAACATGGACACCTTCTTCTGGTGCGGTTTTCCGTCGTAATGCAACTTCGCTTGCAGCGTCGAGTTCATCTGAAATTATTCGTGTTTAAGCTGAGCCACGGTTACGATCGCGATATTCAAACGTAAGATACCGTTCGCGCGTTTCTGTGTATTTTTATCGGATAAAGTAATCGAGCCTTACAACTGCGTTGCATAGATCGCATTTCAGCGGTTTCATTAGTGCCGACAGTTCCCTCTGGGCGCTCGCGACTTTCTCTGCGAAATAGAAACATAAATCAATCTTTAATTAGCTAAACTGCCACGGGAATCCGGATTCTGATATTTCGCCATGATAATTCGATATAGGCGGGAAGAACGAACGAATCTTACGTAAAATACTTGTAGCGAGCGTTTGAAAGAAAAGCGTAGCCAAAAACTTCTCCGATTACCTGCGTCCTGCGCCGGATCGATTAACTCGTTCTTGCGTTTGTAATATTTGTTCTTGGCTTTGCCGGTCACTTGTATCGTCGGCGTGGCGATCGTAGCGGCTGCCGCTTTGTATGTCGTCTCGTACCATCGTCCGTACAAATCGGAAGAGTCCGCGTCCGTAGGTATCCACCAGGGAGTAGCCGGTTGTCCAGGAGTTTGCGGTTGCATCGTCGGATGCATGATGTACGGCGTTGGCACGGGAACATTTGGAAACGGTGTAGCTTCTACCGTGGTTAAATTGATCACGGTATCACCGGTCGTTGTCGCCTCTGTAGTTACCGGTTGCTGTTCCGGCACGCTGTTGCTTTTCGGTAACGCGACCACGGGAGGCGGCGGCGGAGGTGGCGGCAAGAAGCATTCCAAACCTGTGTCGCATACGATATGCTTGAACGAAAAAGCGCGAAACGACGTAAATAACCATGTCCGAGTTTATTCGAATGCTCAACATTCCCTAACAAGAAGAAAAGACACGCGTCCGTTGTCCTTAATTTTATGTTATTTCGAGAAACATTTTTTAAAGCCGACCAGAAGAGAATCGATGGCAACGGTTCGCGTTGCGCGTTAGATTTACGAAGCTAATAAAAACTGCGAACTGTCGAAACGTGTTCGAGACACGCGTAAGAATGCGCGGTTAAAACGTGAAAAAAAGTTGCACACGCGGTCATAAAATACGAACGCGATACCCCCTAGCGGGAGACGGGAATCGATGCAATTTGCTCTGATCTCGTTTCGCTAATTTCGAAAGAGTCTGCGATAATGTCCCTCATTTTTACCGGTAACGCGGGAATATATTTCGCGAACGACGATGCTGTCTTGACTTTCCGCTTCAGTAGCGAACAAGTTGTTTTAACACCCGCAATTACGAGGCAAACGTATCGCGTGATTTAAACGCAAAGATTAACGTCCCGCGATACGATAACCTGGTGCCGGTACACTTACTACGGTAACTGAATCAACGGAACAGTTAGTTTACATTTATATCGACGATGATTCGATTACGAACCAAACTGCAACTTTGTAAAAGAATGGAATGTTGTTTTTAAAAGAAACGTAAACAAGGACGCGTAGCCATGTTTAGTACGCGAGCGTGATTTCATATTTCGAGCTGTCAGCTGATTTCGACGGTCGAATATTGAATGGGACTCGACGATAAACACCAGACTGGTTCGCAATAAACTTATCTTTCCGTTTCGTGGGTTGAACGTAGAAGGAGGCAGGTGCGTCCTCTGATTATTTATTTTGATAATTGATTGAAGATATTTAGACGTATCAAAAGTCGTATCCGGTTATTTGTACTGGTGCTTGGTACCGACCACGTACGGTGTTGTTCTTGAGAATCGTTCGTATCGTTTGAACATTTCTTTTCTCACAAATTCTTCGGTAATGATGCAATGATTATCGTGTACTTGTAACGATAGATGTACGCAAAGATTTACGAATTCGTACATTCTTGTTATTTAAGTAGATTCACTAGACCACACACACGTCCCTAACAACGTGAATCAATGGAGAAAATTGTTTCCTATCGGCAGAAACTCACCCGGTATTTCTGGGTTTTCGATGATCTTCGCGCTCGACATTTTACAGCATAAATACACGATAATTTCTATTATTGTCTGGAAAAACTTGTCAGTGTACGATAATTACGGCGCGATACGAAGGCTCGTTTTCGTTTCCTTTACACTCGCGAATTATTTTTGCGCTCGTCGTGTCGTATTTCGCACTTTTTGCAAAAACATGACACCAATATGATCCATCGATTATATTCGACTGTCAATTATTTGTCGAAATACAAAAGTTTGTGAGGTTAATAGGCGAGTTTGACAAGCGACTCGACGACATTACGCGATATCGAACTGTAATCCAACATGGCTGCTGACACTACGTTCGTCGATCGTGAACTATCAAAAATTATAAGGATTGCCAAAGAAAATACGATCTTTCATGGCCAGACTGCCGAGAATCGTCTAGTCGAGAAGGATGGAGGAAAAGGTTGAACTTTTGAAATGTCTGGAAGAAAAAATTTCCAGTGGCAAGGCCACGATAGATCGGCTGAAACTCGTAGGAAAGATCGATGGGGTTGAGAAACTTATTAGAAAAATTCAACAGGAGATTAGATTTTTAGAAAAGGTACGTTGCAATTGGAATGACAATCAGAGGAAACTATTTTTCGCGATCCGTTTTCAACGCGACGTTGTTGAGTAACTGTCAACGCTTATTTATAGCTGTAAAATGATGAAACATCTACATAGTTTAATTGTTTTCTATTACGTACACGTCTGTATTCTGTTAGATCAGATTTATAACTATTAACTATTCTCATAAAGGTACAATCTACAGGAAATGTGAAGAAAGAACATCTACAGAGCACAAACTTGATTCATTTAAATGCCATTGTTGCACGTTTGTTTTGTGCCAACGAACCCACTAATGTTATGAAACCATTTAAATATCAGAAATCACGTTTGGAAGTAGATATAGTATGCAACGGTGGTGCTTCGTGGGTAAAGGTTATCGCTAGAAATGCTAGAGCTCTTACCTTGATCTCTATGGGTAACGGAGAATATGGGCAGAAATCTGTACTTGATCAAGCATCCAGTTACTTGCAATGCGCAAAATGTTATCCATATCTATATAGACCTCCAGATATCGTATTCCATTTTGCTTATGGCATAGAAATACCTTTAGCCACACGCTTGGAACTTATGGGAGTAATCGTTGAAGGAGATAGAATTCCATGCGAAGAAGAAAAAAGCATAGACATACATGGTAAAAACTTTTTCTAACGTGTACAAATACTTATATTCTTACAATTTAAAGCAAGATATTCATTGTTGTATGTGTTGTTCCTGAGATAGATGTAAATGAAAAATGTTCTACATGGATGCACATGTTAGAATTCAATGGAGAATCATTAGACGAGTATAAAAGGAATACAAATTCGAATCTAGACACTCTTAATATCTCTTCTCTGGTGACTGAAATAAAGATTCTTAATCTGGATGTATCATCTTTACTAGCATACGTGACAAATATGACTAACGGGTATGATCATTTTATTTATCGTGAACCGTTACTTACGCAACAAGCAGAAATGGAAAGAAAACGTCCGGTGAAACCAATTTTAGAAAACATATTTGAAGGCAAAGAACTTATAGTCTGCCAAACTGCTTACGAAAATTTCATGAACATCATAGACGTTATCGGTGGACCTAAGGAAACTGCCAGAGCGAAAGAATTATTGAGTAGAGTTCGAATTGTTAACGATATACCCACCGGCAGAATTGTCGAAAAATTAAGTTTGGGTGGTAAAATCAAAGATAGATCTAGACTGGTGTTCGCAACTGGCGAAAATATGAAAAGTATTACGGTATCGGCTAACGAAGGATTTGTTAGAGCAGCACGTATGCAGGTACTAGTATTTATATTGTAAATCATAGCAGTTACAAATAACTCTAGTAACAACTTTTTACAGGGTATTGAATGCACAGTTTTTTTGCATGAACCTAGATCTCTTTCAGAGATTAAAGAAGGCTATGCCACGAAAATAAGCCCATCTTGATACAGATCGAACGCATTCTAGATCATTACAACAAAAATACATACGTACTACACAAGAAATATTTCTATTGCTTGCCGGTCAATTATCGCTGTTAGATTAGGCCTGGTCATGAATGCAACTGTCCATGTTTTCTTCAAATTCTGCAAAAACAAGGATCAAATAAAATTATAATAGAAATGTTTCAAATATGAAAACTACAAGTATACCATTAATAAATTTGTTGAAGTGTGGATTCCTTTCTCTTGCTAATCGAATATATTCTTTATACTTGATATTGTTTTCGAGCTTCTTATAACATTTAGCGCTGTTTAGAAGAGCTTTTAAATTCGCGTCGTTTACTTTTAACGCCCATTCACAGTCAGCTAAAGCTTTCTCGAACAATCCAAGTTGAATATACGATAAAGCTCTGTTATTCCATAACACGGATGAATCTTTTCTTTGTTCCAGTGCTTTGCTGTAATAGGTTACGGCCTTCTCATAATTTCCTTCCCTAAATGCTCCATTAGCAATTCTTTTCAACGTTTCCGCTCGTTCATTTCTAATTTTTCGATTTTCTGCTCTTTCTTTTGCATCCTTCTCTACACTTTTCATAAACGCTTCTGTATAAATAAATTTTCTTCAATCAACGTGTGAATAAAAAAACTAGAAGAATAAATTATACCTTGTGACATTTGGTCATTGCTAATGTTTTCATTTTTTAAGCATTTGTTAATCACCGTACGATCAACCTTTACTTTTAATTCATCTTCGTTTAAGTTAATCATCGGTTTCTCCTCTAAGATTTTGTCCGCCAATATTTGTCCATGTTTTTGTTCTTCGAGATCGGACGACGCTAATTTCTTCACGATTTTATCTTCAAAATTATAAAAGGTCATATGTTCTGATTTGATCATAATAAACTATGTACTTACCAACTTCGTTAACGCGTTGCATAAAGTTTTCAAATTCTTCCTCTGTTACATGTTTATCGGGTGTTAGATTGTTCATAATTTTTTCGCCGTCTAATTTATCGTATAGTTTACCGTTATTCATTATTTCTTCCATACTTCTCGTAATATTTAATACAAATCGTAATCGGAAAAATTGATCCAACTAAACTACAGACTATTTAATCACTGTAGGTTTCCATAGAAACATAACACAGTAATACAAATTGTACATAAAAGTTAACACGTTTGCGAGTTGATGGGGATAAATATTAAACAAGGACATAATATTAAGTTTGAATTGATTTATTACAAAACAAACCAGATCACGTAACAAAGTAACGAATAAGGTGACAAACTATGAATTAATGTATGAGTGTCGTTACATTTTCGTAAAGTATTTTTAAGTTAGAGAAAGATTTGTAGGCGCAGGAAAAATTTTATTCAGTCAGTGTTATCAGTAAAAAAAAAAAAAGTTATCCTATTTGTTAACCATTAGATCCTTTTCTTGTAGGAAATTCTGGAAGACTCCCAGTATTATAATAAGCATGTTCCATGTTTGTAACAGAAAACGCTTGAGAAGGGCCCATAATATTTTCCGAAGTATCATTTTCAACCTCTTCGACTTCTAATGGATCCATTTCTGTATCTTCTTCAGTTTCAAAGGATAAATCTACTTCGTCTTTTATATAAATTCCACATTTCATATTTTCATTGAGGCCCAAATTGCTGCTTTCTTTCCTTCTATCCAAAGGTTCATTTGTCTTCATATTTTGAGTGATGGTCGATGGTTTTCCAGCTGTAATTTCAACTTCATCCATTATACACAATTTTTTCAAGGGCAAAGGACTGTCTTTTGATATAGCAGATAAAATACGAGGCCAATTAATAACTGGATCAGGGAGTTCTTTTCTTTTTGGGATGGTTGGATTAGGAATCCCTTTACTCGTACTTGGCATATCGTTTATGTCTACAATACTGATTCCGGATCTACCGGTCTCCAGTCGTTGACTCAATAAATTAATATTATTCTCTTTGCTTTTCTTGTTAGTATCCAATGGTAATTTGTTCGTTACTTTATGTGGTTGAGTAGAAGTAGGGAACCTTGTTGGTTGATAGGTCGTTTTATTTTGTGCTCTAGCATTAGAATCGTGGTCAGGTACTGTTTTGGTAGATAAACTTTTAGTCTCTTCAATTTTTAAACGAGAGACAGTGGACGCTTCATAAGACATATTGTTAGATTCTCCTACCAAAACAGATGTTTGTATATGCCGCAATCCGGTAACTTCCAAAATTTCCGCCAACTTTAGCAATCTTCTAACCTCACTTTGGACCACTTGTATTTCTCCGCAATACATGAAATTAATAATAGTCTTCAGATCATCTGCCTCGATGTCGTGAAGTATAATCATAGGGTGAGGATGATCGTTAGCCATTAACAATCGGCGGAAGAAGGAGCTTGAGTTAGCTAGTACCATTTTGTGACATTTCAAAATCGTCCCATCTTTGCATACTAAAGAAAGATCTACAAACTGTTGCTTCTCGTAACACGTATCGAGAGAAACCGCTAAATGTGACGGGAAACTATGCCACTTTAAGCTCAACACCGTTTCTTCTCTCATTTTGAATACTGTAATTGATGGCTTTCGATTTAACGCGGACTATTCACTGTGAGCAACTTTGGTTTATGACAACACGCTCGGCCATGACATGTGCCGCTGACATCGCAACTACCTATTCTATGTACAGGGTGATTCTCTCGTTTGTAGATCCTGAAGAAAAATTATCGGTTGACAGTTCTTCTATTCGAATACCACGTTTGTACAATATAATCGTTACGAATACGGTAAACCTCTAGCGTGATACAATATCAACTTCTTATGGTACACTGTTGAATAGTTGAACAGTGTTTGGTGGAACTTTCTCTGAAGTCTACTAGCGAAAGAATCACCTTGTACGTTACAACCGTTTCTACGTGTAGATTCGTGGGTTCAAAAACTTTTCAACCTTTTATCCACAAATTGTAGAAAACTTGCCACGCAATTGTACGTTCGAAGCACAGAGATCCGCGTAGCGTATTTCGTTCGTTGTTAACAGAAATAAATGCAGTTCAACGAGCAGAATACTTTTTGGGAAAACTCGACCGAGTGGGGGTTTTACTTTTTAAAAATAACCTATATACCAATCGATTTCCAGTCGGATGCCAACATTAGCTCGGTCTAAGGGGTGGCAAATAAATCATTGACCTGGGATGTTTGTTACAAAAATATATCAAGTTTCTATAAATTCCTAACGTCAATTTTTTCCTACAAAACTTTGTTTCGCAATTTATTGCCTCCTTATTCAAATTTGTCTCGACATATTTAGAACTTTGTGAACAAAAATGTATGATTTAATCGTAAATATTTCTTTGCACTAATAACGATCATGTACCATGTTCTGAACTCGATGATTAAATGATAGAAAACAAATTCGAAGACCCAACGTTCGATCAAAGTTTTGATTGCCGCGCGTGTTTCGTTGCACATGCGCGTTGCGCCCCCGCCGTTATTCTCGACGCATCTCGAAATCGAAATATTGCCAGCGATCTCTCGATGCCAATTGAGTTCGATAATTGCAAATGGTCGTTTAATAACAGATGATTGAACGCGTTCCGCGGCGCGGCCTAGCATTTATTTGTCAAAACTGGTGACGGCCGGCCGATCGGCGATGAGTCGACACACGCGCGCTTCTTGATTCCATCGCGGTACGATTATAGGTTATCGTTCGGATCGCATTCATGAAAATACGCGTCGTGTGTACGTTTATGCGTTCAATATTACATTTACAGAGCGGTATAAACGCATCGACCCTAAGTGTCCCTGAAATAACCGCGTTCTTTATTATGTGATCGTGAGCTGTAAACGAACGATACACGGAAAGAGAGAGAGAGAGAGAGAGAGACAGTGACAGAGATGGCACGTGAAGGAAGGAACAAAGGGAAAATGCAAAACATTCGAGTCAATATATTCTGTTATCTCATCGTGACAGTGCTTTTTCTGGCGCCATTCAGTTACGCAGGTAAGCGGGAATTCCCTAATACAGTTTGCAGTTCGTTTGACAATATGTTACATCGTCTTCGTAGCAAATAAGCTCGAAATTGGTTCGTTCAACCGAACCAAACCGAACCGAACCATTGAGGTCACCCCTGTAAGTCCACAATAGTCTTCTTCCGCTTTTCTCTCTTCGTCTCGTTGCTTCCCCTCTGTTTCTCACTCTATCTCTTGTTCTCCCTATTTCTTTCTCTTTCCCCCTTTCATATTCTCTCGCTCCCGCTTTCCATTTACGTCTCTTCTCTCGGTCTTTTGGTCCAGAAATCGAGTATTGTCTCCCGGCTATTGTTTTTTTTCGGCATTACGTCGATACGCTTTGCGTAGGTTGCAATACGGTTTTTGTGTACCATGCAAAAAATCAATCATCGCCACGCAAGTGTTGGACGCCCGGTTTTCCCCTTTTCCGTGTTTCAACATTAGATATCCATACGTATATTTTAAATTCATCGCGTAGGCTCGTCTATGCGTGTCGCCTCCCCTCTTAGCAAACTGTTGCATTTAATTGTAACACGCGTTATTTCCCATCGTTGCCTCCTAAGAAACATGATCAATTACGTAAGGAAAATATACATTAGCGATATTTCGCATTGTCTAGCGAAGTAGCGTAGAGGTTATTATTTGGAGCGATCTACTTTCGTACAACTTTCCAGCAAAAAAATGTTCGTTTTGCTCGTATTAAAGAAGATGAGTCAACGCGATAACAAAGTTCACATATGCGTAATGCGTTGCGTTTGTTCTCGTTCTTTTACCAAACGAATAACGAACGATAGATAAAAGCGAGCACAGACGCGAAAACACCGAGTAAATACGTTTGTATACGTTGTTTCTAGGGGGAGTAATTAACGCGTAGTTGACGCGCTAACTCGTTACTCTTGGCGGGCGTAATTAACTTAGCGAATAAATAATTTCCCGTGACGATTCCGTTAATCATCCCGACGTAGCCGTGTCCACCGGTATAATTCATTTCACGCAGGATATAATTGCTATTTGCAATTGCGTGCTGTTGCTACGCACGCACATTCCTCGCACAGAAACACACACATAGTTGCGTAATTTCGTAGTCTGACCACAGTATAATACTCTACTTTGGATCGAAGATACGATTACACAATTTTTCTCGATCGTGTCCCGGTTTCGTCGAAAGCGTACAAAAAAAAAGCGATAAAAAATTTGAGGTTTTCGAGTCGAATAGATACACGCGTGGACATCAAGGAAACCGAATGAAAGGTTCTATTGTTCGCTTGAGCTACGAGTTCTGTAACGTTATCGCGAGAAAAATTCAGTCTTCATTAATGATGCGTATTAATTGCAGAGAATTAGCAACGATATCTTAAATCGACGTGCAGATGTTCGTAATCTACTTCTAGTTAACGTTATCGAAGCTATAATTTTTTCGTTCCCCTGTTTTTTTGTTGACCGAACAAACGACGCGAATGGTGGCTTATCGAATTAAATGCAGTATCATCGATTTAAGTCGAAAGAAAGTCCCTTAATTTACTTGACTCAACCACCGTATAGTTAACCCTTGTATTCTAGCGAATAAAACGATTTCGTCTCAATTAACTGATTCAGCCAATCTCGACTCACGCAGTGTCGATAGAGTCGCAAAGATACGACGTACATTCGACGTCAGACTCTTTGTGCTTTCTACACGAGGAAAACAAAAGAAGAATCGGTGTGTCGACTAATGCCGATAACGATAAACGAGTATCACACTCGATAATAATTAATAAAGAGTTAAACGGATTAGTTTCAAGCAGGATACTTTGTTAGCGTACTTTTGCGCTGTTTCGTAGCACGAACGTGCATGCTAATGAATTCGAAGTATGATAAAAGTATAGTTTTCCTCGTTTCCACTTAGAGATAAAAAATTCATGGAACGCAATCGCGAGTACATATATTTCCGCCTTTACCGTACTGGTGCGTACCGACTACCGTCGATCACGTTTCTTTACTAGCTATTTGTGGCTAGCGTATCCGTATCTATTAACCCTTGGTTAGACGAATCAACTAGAAAAGGTCTTCGTGTCCCCCGTTATCAATTCAGGCAATCGTTGATACGCGAAGCATCGAACGATCGAACAGCGTTACTCGTTCATTTTCTCTATCCAATGCCCCTCGAGATTAAAGAGTAAATTAGCGACGAGCAAGGGTGACCACGGGTAATAGAAAGAGCTACGGAACAAATTTCGTTCGACTTCGAAGCGTCATTTAATATCGCGGTAGTTACGAAATATGAACGAACCTGTTGCGGAATTAAAAATGTTTTCACGTCTTGATTCAGATTCCTCGACGAGCAACAGAACAGGCGAAATCAGACGGTGCAACATCCACAATGCGACGGAGCAATGTGGTACGAACGAAAGATGCCTTCAGAATTCAAAGGGCGAGGAAGGGCAGTGCGTGTGTCAGAAGGGTTACGAGCTGAAGAACAACCTCTGTACCCTCATTGCACCCACCATGATGGTTAGCGTGACCACCGTTCAACCTGATGTTCAAGTCGACTCAGGAGGTACATGAAATTCTCCAAAAATATTCCTGCGATATTCGTAGTTTTATCGGACAAACGTTCTGATGGAATGCGAAGGAAAATTTCCCACGATAGATTGCTATAGATAAATTTTCGCCGAGCATTTGGTTCGACCGATAACAGCACAATCTTAGTAGCTGTTATAGTTTATTCATTTGTAGATACGAAGTTATCGCGAAAAAATAACGCTCTAAGAAAGCAGCTGTGGCTCGCACACGCGCTCGTGCATGCATCGTGCCGCTGAAACGTAATTCTTTTTTTGAATTTTGTTTAGGTAGTTCTGTAGCTGCTGGTTTGTTAATACCAACCTTCCTCGTAGTAATCGGTGTCCTGCTGTACCTTGGCGCGAGACGGTACAAGTGGCTGCAACGATTTCGGCTGTTTCGTCCGAATCGTTACGGTAACGTCCTAGTCACGAGAGACGACGACGACGACGACGATCCACCGATAGCGTGAGGAAACATTTAACGATAATTAAACGCGCGTGCCGTGTACGGATAGTGCATCTTTGTCGAAAGAAACATGGCACAATTATGCGATTAAAAGCGACAGGCTTTAAGTTTTCGTCGCGTTGTATCGGCCGAGATACGAACCTTCGGACGAGTCTCCACCTTCGATTCATTTTTCTGCACAGGCATTTACTCGAACGTTCGTACTCTCGCGGCCGTTTGGAAAGTTTCGTTAAGCTGTCCTCTTGAAGCTTGTTACGCTTAGGGAACAATGTATCGTGTAACTCTCTGTGTATATATCGAGGAAAAGTTTAGGCATATATACGAGGGAAATATCGTCAAACTGAATTAAGAGGCTAAACGCAAAGCAGCGTCGGTGCAAGTGACGCATTTTATGCTGGTATATTTCGATCGTACGATTGATAATTTGTAATCTTCTCGAAAGTCGTCTAAGCGAGGACGCTGCTACTTACGCGATTATTAATTTTGTGTTCTGTATACATGATGGTTGTAACGAATACGGAGATAAGTGACTGCGTTTTCGATAGATTTTAGGAACATATTGAAAGCATAATTTTCTACGATGATATTAACGTAAGAACAGGTCAGTGAAGTTTATGCGCTATTGACATCTTGTATAAAGACGGTAATTAAACACTTGAATGTTCGCTCGACGTTAAATCCAAGATTATTGGTCAGCGCTCTCGACTAGGTCGAAATTCGAATTATGGGCATCATCATGATTATCCGCAAATCTTGTATTTTTTTACGTGCACCACAATCTACCGTTACTGCTTAGTATATGAAATTTTGTACAAATTGATAAGGCTTCTGGAGTATCCGGTTGTATCGCGTAGATAAAGTTTTATCGTTTTCTCTCTGAATGTCTTGTTCTTTCGAGGATAACTCTACGAACGAAGAATATATCGACGACGTTTGATTTCACTTTACCAAAGAATAAAGGTTCGAGGATCCAAATTAGTACATTCTTTCGTACACGATATCCGTTAAGAATTCGAAACACGAATCTTTTCGCCCGAACCACGAACTATACATTCCTTCAGTATTTCCGTACCGTTATTATTCTGTAAATTATTGCAATTGAATTGATCCGATTCGAAGGAAAGGAAGACTGTAAAGCGCGCGAAACGGAGTTGGCAGTTTCGAGTTAACTTTCAAACTGCAAGACGTTTAGAAGCTACCGCACTTATACCAAAAGAAACCTTGCATTTTTTATTCCGCTCGACGTCGTTTGTGTAATATAACAAAATTTGTAAATAATTTCCCGCCATTTCGCGGATGCGCATTCTTGCCAGCCAACAATTTTTAATTTCTACGTAGCGTTATAATCTAACCGTGATTCCGACAAAAATTGCATTGTCTATAAATATATATATATATAAATACTCCTAAAGAAGAAAGAAGCTCTTGCTCGCGAGAGATTATTAAGATGAACGTAAGCGACATATATATATATATTTAACCTATTCTTGTACTCTATCATTTTTGTACAGAATTACGCACTAGAAGCAAATTGTAATAGTTGGACGGTGCTCGAGGTCGATTCCGATTCTTTAGACTCTTTAGATCAATCGGTGTCGCGAGGCGAAATTTCATATTTTTATAGTTCGCCAGTACAAATTGAAACGTTGCGACTGGTACTAGCGAATTATCGTTTCCGATTACGTATCGCCGAAATTTCTCTTGCATCTTGTAACGTCGATACAGACACGATAACGACACCAGCCTCCGCTCGTTACTACAGAGCTTTCTATGCGATGCAATTTGACAATTTGACTGAACGTAATCATCGTTACCTTTAATTTAGCTATAGTCACGTTAACGCAAAAAACGCTTCGTAACATATTGTAATTCGTGATTCGTTTCGTATTTAAAAGAATGATTTGTATCGCGTGCACGTGGCTCTGTTAAGTTGTAAATGTTTGCTCTGTGATGAATTTCAAGTTATCTTCGACGGAATACTTGCCATCGATTAAATCGCATTTCCGTGGCACAATTTGTTATCGGTGATATTTACTTGATCCCTAGAACATGCTATTCTTCGACTTTTTCTATATTATACGCGTATATTTTACATGTACCGTTATATTGACAACGAAACATCGCTTTCGTATCTTAATGCTCGTGATTGTTTTTCAAATCCAGTAATTCAGAGATTCATTTTCCCGGTTCTCCTGAAATATGCGTTCTAAATGAATCATCCGAACTAGAGGTCATCGCTGACCGCAACGAAGAATTTTGTAAATATTTCAATAAGGATAAATATGGAATAGAAAATAAAGAAAATAACTGCGAACAGGTCTTGTTCATTCGACTTCCTTCCATAATCATCCTACTTGTTTGATCATTTCTGTTACGTACAGTCGTTCGATTCATTCTCGTGCAATTTAAATTTCATCCAAGTTGCACGACGATGCATCGAACATTTGTGGGTCTCCGTCCGTAGCAACCTCCTCGTGGTGAGACCTGGGCAATCGGTATTTTTTGAAACACAACCTTCATATTGTACTCAGAATATAAAGATTGTGTCTCAAATAATATCGAGCTAATTGGCTACGAGTTAGGGACAATTTCCTTTCATCCTTGAATAATGTTGTTCGTAAACATACAAAGTTGAAATAAAAAATTGTAGTTTGGTGAAGAATAAACTTGTATACTTTATTTTCACTCTTTAATATCGTACGTCAATGTTGGGATAATTTACAATTATACTCGAGAAAACTTATTCGCTACTGATATCGAAGAAAAAAAGGTAATAATAATCGAGACGACGAATGTGCTTTCGTGAACGATCGTTTGCGCGTGCGTGTACCGCGCCATAGGACAATAATTTAATTCGCAAGAATGATATAATCGTGCGCGTATTTACAAGTTTAACCGAAAGTAGAAACAATTCAAGATGATTTATACTATCGACCCAATTTTATTCGTTCTACAAACGTACCACCGTGATAATATTGAAGATGCATACTGATAGGATAACGTAGCTTTCAGAGAAGTGAAATAGGAAGGAATCTTATCATCGATATCGCGTTATTAACGTTAGAGTATTATTTCAGATTTCCGCATCCTCCGATCGTTTCTTTCGATGGAAGTTCCAGTTTGAAGAATTACCAATTGAAAGGTTCAAAATGTACTTTTTGATTTGCTGTTTACGTGGATTCTGTTTCGTACTACGTTCAGCGTTCGTTTATGTCATGATTGATCATCGTTTAGGAGACGAACCGTATCTCCCCGTAGGACATGAAAGACATCGAAAAGCGTTGATCACGCGACCAAGGGTCCAATTCGAAGAGGAGGTCCTCCAAATAATCGTTAGTTATCGCGATCGAATTTCACTGGTTTACGATGAAATTCGTTCGTACGCGCCTGGCTAGGCTAATTTCGTAAAATTCCAAAGCTTGTCCGAGTCTCGAATCGAATGAATTCAATAACCAGTGTAATCGTGCCATGATCCTCTTTGCGGTCTGTATTGTGCTCCGCTAATTTGAATGGTTTCGGGTGTTCTATAGTACACGGTCCTTAATCTGTCGTTGTTATTGTTGTTGACCGTAGGCAAAAACTGAGGACTAGGCACGAACGGTTTCTGTTGTTGATTGACCGGTCTCGAGACCTTGTAATTGTTTTCAGTCGGTTGGAGAGCCGCGTCCCTTCCCAATTGTCTGTGTAGGGGCAGAACGAATCCACTTGGCAAGTTTGCTTCCTGATTCAACGTAGGCGTCAAGGCATCGTTCAACGTGACATCGTACTCGCTTTCCGGAATATCTTGCAGCTGATGCGTCACTTCGTTGATTCTTTGTTTCACTCGGAAGTTTTGAGGACTCGTCGGGTGTTCCTGAACTTCGTAAACGTTCGGGTTCTCGTTCGCGGTTATTCTACCTTTGTTACGAGACGAAATTTGCGAGTTTCCTTCGCTCTGCGGAGGATTCGAGAACTCTGTGTTGGTCCATTTACCTAATCCTTCGTCGTAGTTCTGCGAATCTTCCGGCTGTTCGTGTTTCGAATCCGTGATGAACTCGTCTTCCGCCATAGACTTCTGCGTTTCCTCCTCTCGATGTCTATCGGTAGGCTTTCGAGCCGAGGATCTGGTTACCGACGTATCGTATTCGTCTGGTCTACGTTCGTGTTGGTTCTCTATCTGAATGCTCTTGTACGGATCGTAAGGTTCTTTTTCTCGTTGCTGCGCTTTAGATTCGCGAGTCAATTCTTGGACATTCTCTTGCGTAGTCGGCTGATGTACGTAGTAACTTTTCTGTCGTTCTTGGAGAACGGTTCGTTCCGTTGGTTTTTCCTCGTCTCGTTTAGGCGTGGTCGCTTTCGCACCTACCGGTGCCAAACCTCGCGGATTCGGATTGCCTCCTCTGGATGGCAAGAATGGACGTTTCACGATCCGAACTGCCGTTCGCGGAGGTGGAGCTGGTGTATCCTCTGGCTCGTCGTAATACTCCTGCGAGTATTCCTCTTGATAATGAGCCTGCTCTCGTCTTTCGTCTTGATCCCTTTCTTGATAGTCCGCTTGCTGATTCGTTCGACGAGACTCTTCGTCATGTACCGGTTTGGACGGCCTCTCCGTGTAAGTCAATTTCTCCGAGCGATCGTTTACGGTCTCTTTCGTGGTCGATTCGGTTTTATGTACGAGTTGCTCGGGTAGACACGTGGTCGCTGTTGCAACGACAGTAGTTCTATCGGTACGATCGTAGACACTGCCTCTTCTAACCGATGCATCCGTGGTATCTTGCAGATCCTTCGATCTTGATCCTGTTCTGGGTCGATCGGTGTCCCTCTCTCTGTCCAGAGGTCGGGTCGAGTGCGGTCTTTCTTGCTTATCGGCGTCTTGCGTCCTTCCTCGATCACGATCCAGCGATCTGTCCGTGGTGCGATCCTTTCCACGATCGAGGGATCGATCTCTTCCGCGATCCACGCCACGATCCCTCTCTCGATCGTAATAGCGATCCCTCGAACGATCCGGGTGTTTTCTAGGTCGCAAATCGTCCTCGTCGTCCCGATATCGAGATCTGAAATCAATGAATCCGTGAACGATATTTGCTACACGAGATCGTGTTAGTTTCTTATGGTTTTGTGTCAGTACCATGTACTTAGTCATACGATGTAGTCAGTACCATGTAGTCATGTAGTTAGACACTGTTATCTTTTGTTACGTGCGATCAGTTGAACCGAATTGTTTCGATTAATTGGTTACGAGGTACGAATATAATCGTTTCAGTGTTGTGTACGTACGTTACCTTACCTGAAGGGTCGGTCCCTTTCCCTGTCTCTGACATCGTAAAAGTCCCTATCCCTGTCTCTGTAAGACGGTCTTCTTCTCAGCGGTCTTCGAATCGGCCTAACATCCTCCAATTCCTCGTCATAATAATCGTCTTCCGCAGCGTCCAACGGTCTTCTTCGTGGTTCCTCTGCAACAAACATAAACGAGCGTGACGCATTTGCGCAAACGACGGACTATTTCGAGGTTTAAACAGCGCAGAATTACCCGTGGATTGAACAGCGGTAGCTTTGTACGCGTATTTATCCTGTTCAGCAAGCGGTACCGGTCTTCGAATTTTCGGAGGAGTTCTCGGTCTCGAGTACACGGACGCAACGGGTGCTGCAGGCTTTACTAAGCTCTCCCCGTTCGCTGGTGGAGCAGCAGGATCTTTATCGTCGTATTCGTCCCTGTACCTGCAAACAGATCAACCCATTTGATCGGTAAGAACTTCTTACGAACGGCGTACGAGAAATTTACCTCTTGTCCGAGTATCGACGATCATCGGTGTCTCTGACCCTAGATTCGATTCGTCGGTCGTCCAATTCAGCGTCGTCGTTTTCTCTAGACCCGGACCGCGGTTCCTGATCAGGATCTCTCGATTTGATCCTCGTGTCTTCTTCCATAGGGTCTCTCAGTCTGGTAGAATCTCTCCTATTATTGTTTCTACCCGAATATCTGTCTCTAGCGTTCGTCTCGCGATCTCTGTCGTCTCTGGCGACTCCGTCGCGGGATCTGGGGGTATCCCTCTCTCGAAAGTCACGATCTCGATCCCTGAAGTCACGATCTCGGTCCCTTCTATACTTTCTGTCCTCGTAATCGTAATCGTCTCTGCTGTAGCCACGCGGGCGGCTGTAGTCGTCATCGTAGTACTCTTCGTCGTAGTAGTCGTAAGCTGGTCGTCGTCTGAAGGGCCTCCTCCGTCTTGGTAGGTCCCTGTCTCTCGACGATTGCCGTCCCGTGGCAACCGTCACCGGCGCCATCGTCGTCGTCGTCGAGGTGGACGTGGTGGTAGTCGTCGCTGCCTTGTAAAGGGCATCGTTTCTGTGCCAATACTTTTTCGAGTTGGCGCAGTCGACTTCGGAGACAAAGTGGCAGATGAAGGTTTTCTGATCGAAAGCTGTGAAGTTGGCGCATAGGAAGTCGTATCGAGTGCCGAATAGGCAATGGTGGTACACCTTGAAAAAAAAAAGAAACGCGTGTTATTCGCAAGTAGACGAGAACTCCTGTTTTTTCGCCAAAGACTTAACACACTTTTCACCGAACGCAGATGCTCGATATTGCTAGACTCTACCGTAGTAGCTTTCACACCGCGACTACGCGTGCGCCAGTAATTGCTTAGAGAGTACACGAATATACGTTGCGCTATTGTACGTACGAGTAGAGTTGTCTCTGTACAAGTCTCTACGTTTGTCTGGCACGTATCGTGTTGGATTATCTAAAGGAATCATCTGAAATCATTCAGAGCACGTCCTGGCTCGTTCGTTCAAACGTTCGATTTCGTTTCTCCCGAGGTAGCAACTTGACACGAAGCATCGTTGAACGGATTCGCAGACATCGATCATCTTCGCCTCTTTCCCTCGACTGTTCGTCGCATATTTGTTTCCTTTTCGCGTGTTTACCGCGCGTCAGCGACGCGGAGTTTCTCTATGCTTTGGTGATTTTATTGGAAAGCGGATGTCCCCGGTGAGCTAGATTGCAGGAAGTAGCTTGTTTCTTATTTGCATGTATGGAACGCGCGTTGGCTTGAAACTTACTCGGGATCGGTGTTCCAAAAGCGCCTCCACTTGGCTCGGTCCACCGATTTCTCGATAACGAATCGCGACGGTTGCTCAACTTTTGCCGGTTAAATGTCAGACCAACGTTTACCGCTCGCTTAACAGTCGATTGGACATGCTGACTCGCGAGAGCGATTTTGGCTCGGGCGGATTCGATGGAGCCGAACGGTATAATTTGCTTTTCCCGTTGCCGTATAAGACAAAGCGTTTCGCAGTTTGTTTCCCCGCCGAATGTCGGAGTCAGAGGAAGCTAGTTTGCAAACATTTGCATGACAATGGCCATCTCGGCCGACGAAAACAATCGATAAGGAACGTCGGGAAAGGCATACGTCGCAATCGCTTTCACAATTCTAAGATCGACGCGCGTGAATCCCGAAACGGTCAGGGACAGGAAGTGTATCGAACCGCGGAACTCCTCTTCTATTCTTCGAGCTTTTTCTGCGACTTCGGATCCAGACTGTTCGCGTCATCTTTCACGCTTTTCTTTCGGATAACTTTCCTTCTTTCTCGCAGTCGTTCTCGTTCTTCGTGATCCGTGGATGAAATCCGAAAGGCCAGACGGTCGACTTGGATCGCGATCGATGTCCGTTCCGCCGATGAGATAGGGGAACCGCAGTCATGGATCGTTGACGTTCGTTCATTACGCGAGTGGACGATACGCCTTGTCAGAAAATCTTTCTCCGGCATTTATCCAGATGACACTGACTTTCCTTTTCACTAGAACGGTCACGATACCCACTTTTACTCTTGCGTTGCTCCCGATCCGTTCCGAGTTTCTTGATGTACATACGCGTTCGCGAACGGGTTTTCAGAACGAGTGCATATAGGTTGTTCTTTTTTCTTATCTTTTAATTCTGAAGCAGCCAATTACGGAATATTATCAACTTTTATATTATGTTGTTTAGCTCATAATTACAACGCACGAAAAAGTGATCCGTGTCTGGTGGAATATATCTTTACACAAGTTTTGCGTTCGCTATTGGCTACATCGTGTTTCTAAGGGGATTCCAAAGGATTGGGGTTTACGCGCACATTAGCATAGTCAAACAATATTCCGCTGAATGGTTACCTTCTCTTTTAGCAGACAGTTGGCGTTTATTACGCAAATGCGCGAGAGCAGACAGAGATTGATACTAGCCGTGTAGAGAATGCGCCGGTATTGGCTGATTGAACTCGAGAAACTGCACCTTATTAGATCGAGTCTAAAATGGTTGCTGATCACCGCGTGGAACGTGTCTGGTCCAGTGGCAACAGGTGCTTTCCCGCACAAATCCGTTCGTCCTTCGTCGTACAATTTTTTTACGCGACTCGCGTTCCCGATGGCGCTCCGAGTGCTCATTTTGTTCCGACAAGGTCTTTCGGGACGAGAAACGGCGAGCCTCGTTTAATTAAAAAGGCTGGACACCGTTCCGAATGCAAACCACGAGGAAAGTGGATCGGATCGCCGAATGCGCGTTTCTCCTTCAAGAATCGTCGAAAACGCCTCCGAGCGGCAAAGTTAGAGCTCCGATAATTATAAAGTGTCACTTTTCTCACCTGACATTTATGAGGCACGCTCGCATAGAACCCGTCGTGCAGGCCGTCACACTTGAAGTCGATGTCCTCCGGTATGCTGTTATAAAACGGATATTCGCTGAGGTTGTAGCCGTTCAGCTCGCGAGGTAAATTTGGATCCCAGATATAATCGATCTGCGGAATCCCGGTGAGAACGTGACCCGTTGTCCCGTTTGTCTCGCTAGCCACCGTCGTAGTCACCTGAGGAAAATAGAAACGGGCATTCTTCGTGAGTTAATCGCCTCGTAGAATTACCGCGAGCATTTATACGCGAAGGTAAACCTGTGTCGTACTCGTCAGCTCGATGTCTTAGCGCGACGTCAATTAATTAAACCTCGCCGCGGCGTTGTAATCGAACAACGCTGGATGATTACGGATGTATTATAAAAACACTAGCCGTCGTGTATTTGCTTCTGTAACGTGATTAATCAGGCGAGGATGCAACTGGAAAATAGGAACGGACGCGTGGTATAACGCGAGCGGTGCATCATCGGCACGATTTGCATCATCGACGGTAAACGAGTCGCTCGTTCTATTTCTGTACACGGTACCGGTAAACGATGAAATCGTGATCGTTTGCGTCTCGCTTTAACGTGGCACGCGTTCATGGATGCGATGCATCGTGTCACGATTCGAACAGACGCCTTCGTAAAAACTGCCTCGATCTCTTGGCCGTAAAATCGAGCCTTACCTCTGTATCCTCGTTCTCGTTTTCGCGTGCATGACTTTCTTCGGTGGTGCTCGTTGTCGTGGTCGAAGTCGTGGCGATCTTGAATTTCGGTCGTGTAGCCTTGAGCGCGGCCGAAACTGCATTGGCCAGTAGGATTCCTGGAATTTTCACAGATTATTAAAAATCCGCTCGCGAACGAGAGTTCTCGTTTTCTTGGTCGAGGTGATTCGTCGCGTTCAGATCAGACGTTTCCCGATTAAGGATAAGCGGCACGGGTTCGAATGGCGAGTTAGTCCGAGGATAAATAATCAAAGGCTAGCACGCATCCACGGATTGCGCAAACCACGAAGAAGCGTCGTTGTTGCGCAAGCCGCGCTCGAGAAGAGTAGCGAAGACTCGGCGTCAAAGTGTTGCAATTTTCGCGGCGCAGGTGAACGCGTTCGGTTGGGTAATTGTTTTAGCAAGGGGATCAAGGCTGTCTATCGTTGTCATCCGATGACTTTCGTTGATTTATCATTTTTTCAAAGATCGTTACGAAGATCGTATTCTAATGTGCTAGATGATGGCGATCGTCGATCAACGTTACGTTTTCTCCTTAGCCTTTCCACCGCGGTGTAACGACGTCTCGTTAACTTGTCGTTAATTGACGCGGATTCTTTGCCCGGAGGGTGCGCTTAATTGATTCGAAACCGGTTCAAGGTCGTCGTTGTCGACGACGAGTGGACAGTCGGACAGGATAAGTCGTCCTGAGCGAAACGGCGAAAGCATTTCGTTCTGTTTCTCCGTTTCGAAACAGAACTCCAGCAATTTTGGCGCGAGAATCCGTTCACGGACCTTTCGCGAGAGTGGACGCCCTCGTTGTTGAAAAACACGTAGTACAACAGCGGTCGTACGCGCGTTCGTAACGGGATCGTTGTTTTCCAAGCAAGGATCGATAACGAGCGTACACGACGTTGCATAAAAATGAATTATGGGAACGAGTTCGCGTTCCTTTGCTGGGAAACGTTCGCGTGGGCACACCCCTCTCGGAATCGTAACGTTTTCGTGACGAAACAACGCCGTTTCGTGTACCGTAGGTAAACAAATTGCTTCATCTCGATCATACGTCGTCGATTGTTTGGCCGATTCCCATTAGGGTGGGAATGTCTCGACATTTTCATTAAAAAAGGGCGTGGCGACATTGGCTTCGTTTTGCAACGGATCGCGAGCACACGGTTCCCGTGGATCTCTCGATTGAATCGCGGATGAACATCGCGAAGGTCAGGATCGTTCGCGTGCGTGGGCTAAGATTTGTTGCGACGGACATTTCTCAGATTCTGAAACCACCGGTAGAGGGTACTGTACCGTTCGATAGCTTTCAAACGAGTTTTCGAAGGCCTCGAATGTCCGTGGACGGCCGAGCAATGCAAAGAACGAACACTCGTCGAACGGGTGAAAATGTCAGGAACCGCGATAAAAGTCGGCGTCACGTCACCTGCCTGTTTTTAAAATGTCGCGCTGTTACGATAGCAATCGTGCCTAAGCGGTTTTACTTTCTGCGATAATATTATGAAAGTTAGCGGAAAGTGTGTCCTTCGAAGTTGTTTACTCGAAACGGCCCGTTTCTGTCCGGGTGTTCCAGCCTCTCGATCGGGAATTTCGGAGTCGGTGGTCGGTTTGCACCGTGCTACGCGATAGGACAAAGGAAGCGACCTCCTTGATATGCGCGACAGGTTTATCTTTTCCTTCGTGGAATCTTTTCGCGAGGCTTGTTTCGCGCGCCACACGAGTCTTCCTTCGGTGCGACGTGAATACGAAGCGCCAAGATTTTTAGCGTCTGACTGCGCGGGTTCGATCGTGTTCCATCCAAATCGATCCGGTGTGAACGAACTTTCAGCGTCGAGATGCAAAACGCTTGGATGGAAGGTCGACCACTGTCTTCGACATTCCTCGGCGGGTACGAAAAGACCAAAAACACTAAGAATCTTCCGACACGGCGCAGCTCGCCGGAGAGTTTTATTTCCATCCAGAAGTTTTGCATCGCGTCGGGGTACGCTTTTCTTTTGTACAAATAGGTATAACTTACCACACAGAGCGAGCAGAAGCCACCTTTTCTCCCGCATATTGGTGCTACTGCAACAAACAAAAACGTTTTCCATGAATTTCTACGTAAAAGTGTTTCGTAACGGCTGAAAATTTGCGTTCGGATTATACGGTATTTGCTATCTATAGCCTCGATATTGAGTCGTATGATCGAGACGTATAGTTCAGGCGGCGAGAACGTAGACCGGTACAGAGGCTCGAGCATATGGGAATGGTTAGGAACTTTCTCTGTGCTGTCACCGCTGCTAACCATATAATGCAAGGATAATGTGGGTGTTATATAAATGCACGATCACGTAATACCGGGTGTGACTTTGTCGTCATTGCTGCGTCTTGCTTCTATTAATTATTAAAACAAAGAGAATGTTCTTGCGAAGACGCCATCGACACGTTTTCTCCGCGGATACCTCTGAAAAGAGACCCTTTCGACGGTTCTCGGTCTCCGTCCTTGCAAGAGCAAATAGTATGTCAAGAGAAGAGAGGGAAGGGAACGCGGTACAGGTTACCGGCAAATATTTTAGCTGGGTGTATTCCGATGGATTTACTCGGCGACCTTCGGCGTTCGATCTCGGTTCTTTCCCCAACGAAACAGAGCAAAGCGAGGTGGTATTTTTGCAACGATTCGCTTTGGCGATACTTGTAACAACATTTTCGTTCTCTGATTTCGCAGATGGAAAAGATTTTAGAAACGCTAAATGTAATCGATGATCGGAATCTGTCTGTTGAAAAATGTAGACCACCCGGTTCGGTCCGCGGCATATTTTCGCATTAATTAAGCGCTCTATCGCGCTCCAATTCGCAGACGTTACAGTTCGCGTAAAAGCGGCAGGAAAAGGAGGATGTTTGCTACCAGCAGAAACAGAGAATCGTTTCGGTTACACAAGTTTCGTTATCCTCCTTGGTGTCACAACGAGTGTACAGTTCTCAGGCGTGCTAGGAATTTTAGCCCGCTCGTTCGCTTCGTCCGGAAATCGTACGAGGCACTATTACGCGACGAGCAATTTCAGAAATATCGTAAAATCGTCGACGGACGATTTCTCATGGAATCGAACACGTTTTAAGAGGATTAGGCAAACGTCGAAGCGAGTTAAGAGGATTCCACTTTATCGACTCGCGCATGGAACGCTAGTCTCGTAACGTTACCTTACGGTAAATTACGTTACGTTACGACACGCGTAACGGTCATCTTGCGCCCGCTAAAGGTCACCGGAAACGATGACTGCCGCGACAAGTTGGCTTCTTCATCGATTCGATTTCTTAAACGCATCGTAATCAAACACGTTTTTCTTCGAAGCGTTTCTCTTCAAACTTTCTGCTCGTTCCACGAAATTCTCGAAATAAATTTCATCATCGTCGAATCCGAAGAAGACAATTCTGACCCGTTCGTAGAGAGGTCTCGGTTTCTCGAGACATTGACGATTTTTCAGATCGACACTGCGCGAAGGCGTGGTTACGAAACTCGATAGCCTTCAAAAGCGGCACAGGTTGGTGCAACAAGCTTTCATTTCCTCGTGCTTGCTGCTCCAACGCCTCTATCGATATTGCGTTATCGAATTAAATTGCCGGGGAAGAAGCGCGTCGTCGATGACGCGAGCCAAGTTCCGCGTGTGTTCCGAGCTATTTTCCTCGCCGTAGCGTTTCTCGAGCGAGTTTCTGTGTCCGTTCGCGCGAACTCTCCGTCGAAGAAACAATCACTTTTAAAAGCAGAACGTGAGAATTGTCTAATGGTCGGGTCTCATTGCGTCGCTCGATTCGCCGTACTACACGCGAGGAACCAAGTTTCTCGTTCACCGGAAACCAGAAACATCGATCATTCGGCGGTAGAAAAAGCGGATCGAACGTCAGCCGAGACGTTTATCGATGCGTTCGAAGTAGATTCCATTCGTCGCGATCAGACATTCCGCAGCGAAGTTTTTCGTAGCGAGGCCATTTACTTTCTCGCCGCAGTCGAGTAGATTTTCTCGTCGATTCAGATTATCCTTCGATAAGCTCGGTAGCTAAGCGTGTACGTTAGTCGACATACCGATAACGCGACGAATCGACCGAGGTCAAGCACGGGGCAATCGAGTCTCTAGCAAAGAAATGTACTCGCAACGGATCGTAGGGAAACGAGGAAAAAGAAGGAAATCGCGTTTCACACGCTTGCCAGATATTAATGCAGATCGGTCTATGGATAAGCGCGATGTTCATCATAATCTATGTACCGTGCAGAACGCGTTCTCCGGCGCTGTAACTTCTGGTTGGCTCGTTGCATTTCCAGCATATGGCCACGTAATTCGCGGTAGATCGGGTCGAGTCTGTTCGACTTCGTCCGCTGCTTTTGTTGCGAGAAAAGTAGACGATATTTCGTAAGGGTATTCTCGTGCGCCACGGCAAGCTGGCTTATGAACGTGCTTTTCCTTCGCGTCGTTAATCTTTGACGTCGCCTCGTGTCAGATGGATCGCTGCTTTGTATGTAGAAAGCGTTCGATTGTGCAGGCGAACGTGTACGAACCGTCGATACTTGCTCGAGGAATATGGAAGACGATTGCGATCGGTTTTGATCGACCATTCGAAATTAGGCTAACGTTGCAAACTTACGTCGTGCGAATTCTCGGAGGTTTCTCTCGGATACGTTTCCTACTCTCTGCTCGAGACGTAAAAATCGAGTGTTGTCACGGAGGTGCGCCTTAATGCTGGCTGCCTTTTCGTGTCAAGGTGCCAGAATTATCCGGACCGGCTGGATAAAATTGGCTCGAAGTCGAAATGATTTTTGTGGAGAAAACAATGGATCGGGAACGGGAAGCTATCTTGGCCACCATACGATTTCTCTTATTAGAATTTCGAAATGCTTCTCGCCGCGTAGTTCGTTCCGACTTCCTCTTGCGATGGTCCTCGAGTCGTCGTATCGATGCCTCGCACTTCGAGCCTCGTTTCTCCGCGTAAGTACACGCCGCAGGGATCTTTCGGTAAACATAATCGGTTTCGTGTTCGGGGTAAAAGCGGTCGTCTTACGTAATCGCCCTCGGCGTTCATTCATCGGCGATAATCGTTGCCTCGATCGTCTTGTTCGTTCGTACCTAAATTCGCCGGTTTTCCGCTCGAGTTCGTTCAACCAGGAATCAAAGTTCCTTTTAAACTAGATAAGCTCGATAAGATTTTCCGTAGCGACGGTGAACGTTTTGCTTTTGCTTCGGACGCGGTGAGAACCGGCTTCGGAATAAATGATTTCACTCTCCGTCGCGAATCAAATTTATCCGAGCGGAACGCGTTGTTCGCGACGTTTTATCGGCACATTGTGCAAGTCTGCCATCGCGGTTAAAGAAACGCTATAGTTTCGGAATTAACAATCGTCTCCGTGCAAGGCTGCGAGGTTTTTCGTCGTCGAAGAAACGAATGACGGTGATGACAAGATTTAGCGACGGTTCTCGAGTACCCACGTTTTTCGGTTCGGTTCGGTAGTTCGACAATCCAGGATCCAATTTCGTCATTGTTTCGGTGAATATTTTGTAATCGGCCGTTCGTAATCGCTAAACCGCAGGAAAGAAACTAGCCGGAATCGGAAATTGGACGACTCTGTTCTCGTCCTTCTTCTCGTTCCGCGAATTTCAATCTCGAAAGGGAAAGACTTCCATGTATAATTAGAGCAATTAATGTGTCGCGAAGTTGTTACGCCTCTCCTCTCGTCTTTCTTTACCGCGGGAGTCGCAATTACCCGCCGAGAGAGTATAACGAGACCGATGCTGAATCGTACAAGAGATATTTTCCGCTGCTTCCTACCGGCATCGTAAATTATAGTCGAGTCTATAAATTACACTGTCGCGCATGGGGACGAAAAACCGTTGGGGAACAGCTGCGAGCACTTGCCTTGGATTTTGTCAATTTCCCTTTTAATCTCGCGAAACATTCACCGTTTCTATGTCGTGGTTTGTCCGAGTAGTCGACGATAATAATTCGCGGTGGAAAGTCAATCATCGGAACAGATCGGGGAGGCATCATCGAAAGTGGGTATCGCGCAATATGCACGCGTGTCTCGAAGAACAGCCTATGACACACTTTGTGTCTCGTTTCGAAAGCGACGATGGTCAAATTTCGCTCCATCTTACGGCTAAGAATAACGTTCTAGACGAACGCGTCTTTCACCTATCTCCAGCCGTTTCGCGATTATTACGCGAAATTATTGGTTGCGCCTCAGGCCGTCGTCCTCGAACTCGAGCCGGACAGGGTCGTTACCAGTTTTAGAAAATTGTTCGTCGTCGTTGGCATAAAATAGAATTTCGAAACTCTATAGAATCGAATTGACAGCTCAAAGGTACCGATGGTATTCCAAGAGGATCGTTTAAGAGATGGACGCGGTTTCACGGTCTCGCAAAACCGCAGAAACAGCATAGAGAAGCCCTCAATTACAGTCGTGTTCCACGCGAACGTGGTTAACCTTTCGGTAACGGAGATCGAATCATCGAAGAAAATGAATTTAAAAGAAGCCGCGTATGACGAAACTTCTTCGCGGTTGTCCAATTACGCGTTCGCAGTGAAAAGTACGCGCTGGTTGCGGTTCCTTCGCCGGTTCGGAATCCGGTTGGATCGCGGTTCGAATTTCGCGGCGAATCGACGACCCTCGATTAGAACTATCCCGGCTGTTCGATTACGACCAAGTAGCTCGTTTATTTTTCCGGCGGCGTATAGTCGGAGAAAGCAGACCGCGGCCGAACGACGCTCGTTCTCGTGTCGTAACGCGACTCGCGCTCTATCGTTTATTGAAAAAGATCCGTTAAAATATCGGACAACGCGTGAACAGAGCCCGCGAAAGCGTCCACGGATTACGTAATAATCTTTTCGCTCGACTATCGTCGATTTACTCGTGACTAGACTGCGATTTAGTACGCGTAATCCGAACGGACAATCTGGTACTTATTTTGTGTTTAGACGCAGACATAATATAATGTAAATTCAATGGGCGTAAATAAGGAAAAGTGTCTCGACACGGTTGTGGAATCTTGAGTTACCTTGGAATTTTTTTGGGGTGCGGTTTCGTGGTCCCGCGAGTAATTAGGCCGCCTAGGCTCTCCTCGCAAATTAAATTCACTTTCGAACGCGTGCACAATCGGCCACGGAATCCGTCGATCGAAAGTGAACGTGGACGCGTTAGAATGCAATAAAGAGGAAGGAGAGAAGGAAAGAAAGGGAGACAGACCTAGAAACACAGAAGGAGAGTGGCGGTTGCTTAAAGCACTGTCGAGGTTACGGAAAACCGCGAGGGATAAACCGACAAAGCGTTCGATATGTCGTTCGCGAGGATCGGTCCGTTAATTTCCACCGATCGGTAATAAAAATCGAAGATAGGACTCGTCGACTCGATTAACGGTTAAACTACGCTCGCCTCTTTACCGATGCAGTGTCGTAAGTCGCGTAACTCGTCGACGATATTATGTTACGAGTTGTATGGAAGCGTAAATTCGTTTTATGGCGCTGCTCGAACGCGAGAATGGAATCGAGTCACGACGTTCGACTCCGTTCGTGATCTTAAGCACGGAAACCTTATCTTTTAGAGACGTCTCCGCTTCTAAGCGGGAAACAAGGATCTATGCCGTATTCGAATCGCGTTTTTTCCTCGATGCACGGTATCGAATCGCGTGCTCGTGCTCTTAACACGTGCACCGACCGTGCGTTTCCTAAAACGAAACTCTCTGCTCGCTAGAGCGGCTATTCCTCGCTGGCGGAATAGAAATTCGAGTCCTGAGGATTTACGAAAATACGTTGGATATTTTTTTCCTTTCACCCGATTAAAAAACTCGTAGCGGGCGTAGGAGTCGCGCTGCTCGCTTCCCGAGTGGCAAGAAACCAAATGGAAAGTTTAATGAACGACGAATTCGACGATAGAACCAGTTCACCGTCTTCGTCTTCCTGCCGCGAAAAAAACGTGCCTCGATCGCAAAAAGGGAACAGGAGGATACGATATTCGGCGAAAGTCCTGAAAGCGTTTTTATCTTTCTTCCAACTCTGCTTCGTTCGTCCTTTCACGAATTCGCTCGTGTGTTGTACATTTGTCACGCGACCCTCTCCGCTGCTCGCGAATCTTGCTCGATAACGCGAAATCGAGTTCAACGGGAATTTCTTTTTCTCGGCGTAAATTCGAAACGTGGTCGATACGATCGAGGACGTCGTTGGACGCACGCGTGCACGCGTTTACGCTCGTAGTTTTCTCTTCTTACGAAAATTTCGCGCGTCTAAATACCAGAGCGTTGCGTTACGCTTCCAATCTGTTCTTTTTTCGACTATATCGGGCGGAGTGAGTTCTTTCGAGCGGTTTCACTAGCCGCGAGGTACGGTTTGCGAGTCGACTGGAACGCTCACGTGGAGGGATTGTCGCAAGAAAAACGCTGACATTCTGGGCGCGAGCAGAAGCCGCCAACTTTTTTTCCACGGATAATACACAGTGATTACCCTGTCGCTTGGCTAATCTGGATTTCGTTCGCTATTTGAAAGAAGGCAGCGTTTGCGAGTATAAATAGCGAAGGAGTTGCCGCTACTTTCGCCGATGTTAACCCAACCCTCGCGTTTAAAGAGCAGGAACAATCGAAATCGCGATATCTTTTACTCCGTATTTGGTTTCCTCGTAGCTCGAGCGTTGAGACTATTTCAGAGATCGGATCTAAATGTCGATTAATCAAAAAGGAAAGGAAACAAAACAGACCTGTCTCTGGCTCCGCTGAGTCTTCGTTAATTCCTCATGAAAGCACCTTCCTCACATCTAGACGCGCACCAAATATATTTCTCGCACCTGTACACCGTTGCGATTCGCGTTTGCCAGCGGACGATCGCGAGTAAGAAGCGCGTTCAAAGTTGCGAAGCGAACTCGAGGTAAACTCGGGGGTGGGCCGATCGTAGAATTTTCGAGAAGTATCACCGGTTGAATCGGCGCGTTCGGAGGTTCAGGGTAAGACCGCGTCGTCCGGTCCGGCCAGGAGACTGCGCGATGGAAGTGGAAAAGCAAGCGGCAGGAGCGTTGTGCTCTGGCCAACGTCGTCTGATCGAGCTTTCTACGAGCGAGGATAAGGTCGAAGAGGGGGCTGGAACGGGCATAGGCGTCTCAGCGATCCTCGCATTGGCGTACGTCGCGTGAAAAATCAGGCCCCACCGAGGGAAAGGCTCTTTGTCGCAAGAAGGCACCTGCGTCGCCACCTGATAGCCAAAGCGAATAAAACTCCTTGCCAGCACGGTGTGCTAAACCTTTCAAACTTGACTCTCGAACGACGCGTTTAGAAGGACAATGCGTCCCCGTTACTACCTTTACTCTGGAGATCGCTCGATTTTACGAAGGGTGGGTGACGCGTTTTAAAAGACGCGACAGCAAAGGTCTTTAACCGCCTTCAGGGGATTCCGATTGGCGTATCCTCTTGTTGGACGCTTCAGCATGGGCTCGACGACCGAACCCATTCGACAGATTATCCGTGATCAAACTTTTCAAAAGATCTTAGAAACGAGGTGAAAGCGAAACGATCCATTCCATCGACGGAGAAGATCGACGAGGACAAAAATCGCGGAGTCTATCGCGCCTCGAGAATCATCCGATGATACCGATCAACATCTTCGCGTTGTTTTCTCGGCTATGAAGAAATAGGAAGTTCTGCTTCCCGTGACGCTTGCGAGACTATTGTCTTTCGCAATCGAACGAGCCGGGATCGAAAAAGCGACCGACTCCGAACGCGCCGTCTCGACTTTTCAATAAATTACCTTCAGGGTCGAAGGCGTCCGGATAAAGTTATCGCTACCGAAGAAAGTCTTCTAACCTGCGTCTTTGCGGCAACGGGAATTTACGTCAACGAGGAAATCCGTGTCGAAACGTTGTTTCAGAGTCGCTGGAATTTTGAATAATAATCAGAAGCGTTTACGCCAGTACAGTCGTGTCCGTGAACGGAGCTGTTTCTTCCAAGTTCATCGCTTTCCCTAAGGACATCGAGTCCTTTCTTCCACCAGACTCAAGGTCGACGCATGGAGCTGCCCTTCTTTTTTTTCGCGTTTTACTCCTCGAAACGAGGTCGCGTTCAGAGGTTGTTGTCCACCTAGCGAGAGCTCCGCTCGTTCTATCGAAAGCAAAGTTGCAAGATTCGACTGGCGCTCTCGCGCGTAAACTCGTTGCACCGAAGGTGTCCCGCATTTGCGACAGGTTGGCGTCACGCCTGTTGATCTTTCGAACAGGATCGTCGAGAATTTCAGGACGAGGCGTTAGGTAGGCCCGTGATATTTGCGCCGATGATCCGCTCGGGGAGCGTCTCGACGCGGCGGTGTTCGCGGGCGTGGAATTTCAACGCGTTACGAGTGTGCTGCAACGTTCTATGCAAATTTTGATATCGTAGGGGCGACGATGGCGCGATTACGCGGAAGCAAAAGCAACCGCGCGACGATGCAATCGATATTTTTTCTTTATTATGCCCGCACCGTCGTCGCAGCGGGACGCAATCGGAATAACGGCTCTACGCGGTGACTTTGGCCTTGCTGCTCTAAAAAATGTGTCCTCTAAACGGAAGTCGAAGTTTCGTAAATGGGCGCGTCAAATTTCTACCGATTTACGTAACGTGGCGACCCATCGATCGAAATTCTTACGTCGTGTATAGCAATTAACCGACGTTTCGTCCAAGTGAAACGTTGCTGATTTTTAACGAGCCTACGTCGTTGACTCGGGGTTTAAATCCGTTGCTGATCGATTTCGAACTTTGTCGAACGGGGGACAAATGAGAAAATAGAGAATTCGCGATAGTGGATGCATGCAAAACACAGATGGAAAAGTATAGCAACGAAGGCAAGGTTTGACGGAGAAAAGGTAGGGAACTGGCCGCTCGCGACCACTCACTTTCTATTGTCCAATCATGCCAAGAAATTGTCCGATGCGATTTCGACTTGTGCGAGTGGTTGTTGCACGAACCTTCTTTTTCCTCGCAAATGTTCTCGTTTACCACGTTTTTGCGGCGACGAAAGAACATCGTTGCTAACGAGATTAAACCTTGGTTCAACTTGTTCTCGATTCACGAAAGGAGGAAATTAATGCATCTGTTATTCTTTATTGAAAAATCGAAATCGGTTATAAGGCGATTAAATTTCAGCTTCGACTGTTCGTCGTGGGGAACAGATTGCGGGATACAGTTTGAACGATTTTATGGAAATAGTCGGCACGCGTGAATAGAATCCTGCTGTCTATCTACGAGGTTGTACATCTTATAAACGGACGATCGTCGTGTAATTTAGCATCGGAGGGTATGTCAGCGCGCTCCTCGAACGCTTCTCCGTCGGCAAGCTAGGAACTCACGACACGTTGGACGATTCTTATTTCTCCTAAAGTTAAGACTCCTTTCTCGAACTGACTGTACAGGAATGTTCTTTGGATACTGCGACTAGCGTTAGATCTTATTTCCGTTTACGTCTCTGTACAGGTCGTCGTTGATACCGTACAATCTTGGCGAGTCGTTGCAATCAACCTGGAAGGATAAGAAAAATAATTGAAATGGCTGAAGAATAAACGAAAGCGAATGGAGATGTCATACTTTGAACCACCAGTCGCAGACGCGCGCCGACTGGCTGAAAACAGTGCCGTTTGGACAAAGAAAGCTAAATTGTCGTCCATTTGGCAAGCACCAGTGCCATACCTGAAACAGTAGGTATTGGAATAAATAATTCCTTGATAAGTGACTTGGCTTTGTACAATGAAAATCGTGTTGATACTACAGGTAAAACAGGACAAAACCGCGAGGCGAACTCACCTGACATCTGGCTTCAGGGTCGGCGTAATAGCCAGGTAACTTGCCTCCGCAGGTAAACGTGAGGCCGAAAGGTACAGAGTCGTAGATCGGGTAGTCAACACCAGGCGTGTAACCGTCTACTTGCTGGAACGTCGGTAAGAAATGTTATCCCACTTTGTAATAATTCAATTAATCCTAATTATTCCATAGAAATTGACTACAGTTCTAGCGTAACGCGTTTCCCGCGTTCCCGATCATCAAGATCTCGCGTGAATTCGGAAGATCGAATTATCATTTTATTAAAATTCATAGGAACACAGGACTGTGTGAATTACTTCTCGATTTCACTCGGAAACAAAGGCAATTAGTCGGGAGGTGCAACTGAGAAGAAACTTGTTATTTGCATTGCGATTCTGTCGTAACTCTGACGAAACGGTATAAATTTCGTCACGTATCGTTGTTCACAATAGAATGTGGACCGAACGAGGATGCACGGTCCAAGTCGCGTTTCCTCGCGATGGTACATGGCCGCGATGCATCGGATACTAATTACCTCGTTAGCGCATCGGACAAACTTATTAGCGGCGAGTCTTTAAATGAGCGAAGAAGAAATTGTTCGAACGTTAAGCCAAAGTTGGACGTACGCGTATCCGGTGGGAGGAGTAAAGGGTTAAAACGCGTGTTCCTGTTCCTCGTACGGTGGTTAACGATCCGAGCAGCTCCTAAAGAACGTCTAGAGTCTAGACCCTAGAGAGGCTACCGTCCAAGGGGATCTCTCCGTGAGATCTTTTTCGCAATTGGCTATCGGTCAAAACGAGAAGAAGAGAAAAAATGAGGCCGTTGCGACACGCGAAACGTCGGATCGAGCCAGTCCGGTGCGTGTACGTGCCGATGTCTGACCGGAAGTCGGGTTACATTGTTCCCCGCAAGCGGATGCGCATCTCTCCGCCTTTGTATTCGATCTCCCATCCAATGGTTCGCGCGCGCGACCGCAAAACATGGCCTCCACCCTCTCGATGCGACCGGTAATTTTGATAAAAAGGTGAAAAGATACGAAGCGGTTACCTCGATAGGGCAGGGTTTCGTTCAAGCATGGATCGACGTAGCCTAACTGGACCTACATTCCAGGACCTAGAGATCGTTTTCGAAATTCGATAGATCGATTAACGACATTGTATATCGCGCAAGAGCGTTGGAAAACTTGGAGACGATATGTAAAAGGAGAATTTCTGAAGGCGCGTACCGTGAACGTTATCCGCGATAATAATCATTTAATTAATTAATCATTTTCAATTATCTGACCGCTGCCTCGACGGCATTGAAAATTTGGTTCCCTCCCATCCTGCTCTTCCGTTTCGATCCGCGTTCACGGTCATCGTTTCCGGTGAAAATGAATACGCTCGCGGTTGGACGCTCGCAGGATCGTCTGTCGATCGAGCAACGAATAAAAATATTGCCAACGGATCGATTTCGTAATTCGGAGGATCGGATGCAGCGTTTGCGAATTGTTTCGTTGGAATTGCGCAACCTCGCGGCAACAATGACAGAGGAAACACGGAAACTTTGACCGATGCTGTCTGCACGCGTTCGCGTAACGAAGCGCGGATTGTGCGCGTGAAAGCACGTACGCGAGTCTGCGCAAGACGAGTAATTAATGAATTACTTAACGGTGCCACCTGGTGAAGATGACGCGAGAAGATAGCCTCCTCCCTCTGTCGTTGTTGCACGTGAGAAAACGCGATGAATATAATAATTTCTCTATTTAATTCAACACCTATTTCGTAAAGGTATTGTGTCCCGGCGAACGTTGCGCAATCGCTCGACTTTGCGGTCCTAATTCTTAGAGAAAAGCTCCTTGAGGGCACTTACCGCCATCGCTTGGTACAGCATAATCGCGCCGAACAGCAGGATCGCGCACAAAATTTGGTATCGCGAAATCATCTAAAAAGAACGATCAAAATTTGTATTAACAAAATTTAAAAAAGTTTCAACCCATCGAACAAACGGGGGAAAATTTTGTGAACGTTCGTACACTTTCCAGAGGTAAATGTTCAATTTTTTTTTCTTTTTTAATTTGAAAGAGAAAATCGAATTACCTTTTTTGTGGGAAATCCAATCACCTTAATCTGCTGTATCCTTCCACGTGGTGTTCATTTATCTGGGGGTGATCGTTGGTCTTGGATCGCACAATGCACTCAACAGTCCTGATCCACTGGACCTACTCCTACGAATTTTGTCTTCGCGATGTGGCGGACAAGGTTTCGTTCTCGAAGGATGCTACCACGAAGTGGTGGTATATATATGGCTTTAGAGATCGAGCAAGAACAAGGGGGGGTTCTTGAGAGCCCCTCTTTCCTGGGGCTCCCACACCGGACGAACGGAGAAAGAGAAGATCCCAAGGAGGTAGGGGAGGGATCCATTTCTGCGATGCCGCAGATTCTTCTCTTACGCAATCCTTCTCGTGCTCTTACACCCGTGAAAACACTCGTAACGATCGTACTTGAATCAGGGTTCGTCAGTTTTTTACCCAACGGATCGCGGACAGGGTAGTTGCCGATAAGAATATCAGAGACGCAACCAAAATGGCCCCTAACGCGATCGATCGCGTATCGAAAGTATCAAAATTTATCGTTCTCTCGGACGAGTCTTTTCCTTTATCGAATCCGATAGGTTTCGTAAATTGAACGCGATGCTATCCATTAATTACACTTTTGTCTATTCTTTTCTAGGAAGATCGGGATTATTTTGTCGATCCTATCGATCAGATACGAACGTGTTTTCGTGGGATTCTCTGGCAGAACGGAAAATCCTCATCACGAAGTACCGATTAACAACGCTTCGGTAAGAATTAAGCTTTCCACCTGTCCATCCGAAATCACCCGATCGCATCGTTCACTTTGTTCCTTCACGATCCCTGGACAGGGTCAGCGCAGGAAATTCGGGTATCCTTCGTGTCTCGTGCATTTCGAAATCCTTCGAGCGGTTGCGCGATGCAGGAAACGAGGATTCCTCCATGGAATTAAAAGCACGTGGCCCGCGATCGTCTGCTCGAGGACGTTGTTATTAAGTTCGGGACGGAAGATTGTTCGAGAAAACGGGAAGTTGACGGGTGCCACCTCCTCCTTTCTTCCGATCGCGATAAATTGGCCTTGCGCTAAGACCGAACGAGCGGAAAACGGGAATCTCGCGAGATCTATCGAATCGTTCATTTGCATGACGCTTCGTCTTCCTCTCGGTACCCCTTTAATTTCCGAGTCACGTTCACTGCCAATTAGCGGCACATAATTGCCAACCGCGAACTTTTCGAGATTGGCGTGCAAATGCCATGTAATCAGATTGATGATTTTAGCGACCGTGTGCTCGGTTGTGTCTCGAATTAGGTAACAAAGTTGCGCATCCGTATCCGAATAATACCCTGCACGCGGAACAATCAATGGCGAGTATAAGCGTCTTGTTTGAATTGAATTATCTTTAATTACATATCGGGTAGTTTGCAAAATCCGCGTAACGTTCGTGGGAAGGTCCGCCCGTTTCTGTTGCGATCGAGAATAACGAGAATCCCTCGTCATATCGCGAGCGAACTGACAACACCGATGACAAAGAATACTCGTGTCCCCGCTTTATTAAATAACCTATTATTAAGAATAGTAGGGTGGCGTTAGAAAGTCGTGCCTCCCGCTGAACTACCTAATTCGAGGTTGGTTCAATTGAAGATTCTTATCGCGCCTTGTATCTTAATGTCCCCGTTCTCGTGTCGTGCGGTGTAAATGCGCGGGTGTTATTACGTTTGATTGTAGCGGGAGCGAAAGAATGTACGAGCGGTTTTTTCTTGTTTTTCTTCGGTAAGGCAATCAAAAGAAGAGCATCCTTTTTAATGGACACTTTCGTCAGACGGTTACCTCTGTATCCCGAATCTTCACACGCTCGGCAATGTTCAGTCGCCATAAGCGCTTTCGTAATTTCATAACTAGTCGACTTCCGAGCATCTTTCCTGTACCGTACAAAAGCGACACGAAAGTCTTTCTCACGTTTCTGCCGTTGTTCGGTCGATTAAATATTTAATTACGATACCGAGTTTAGCAATTCGATCGTCCTCGCCGATTACCGCTACGACAAAACTCTTTTTCTAACCGGCCGAAGCCGTTTCGAGTCCGCCTTTGGAAACGCTGATCGATTTCGTTGCACGTCCGCCGATTGTCCAATTATTTTAATTGATACCTCGATTTTTATCCGCAACTTCGTACCTAATTCCGCCTACGTACGATCAAATCTGGGCTGCCTTGCTTACGTAACACGGCATAGCGTACATTTTTATTGTACCTACAGTTACGTAAACGATATAACATCGATTATAACGAATCGTAGGAAACGCGTTTTGATTTTTGCCGCTTTGCAAGCGTCGGCTAAACGTTCAACAACCTTTTAAATCGTCGATAGATGATATCTCTGTGATCTTGGAACGTTTATCGCGTCGTTTTATCGCTCGTACATCGCGCCGTCCACGTCGGAGAACGGTGCTCGAAATTGTCCCACATTCGGTGTTGCGCGATTCACAACCGTCCACCGTCAGTAAATTGATAAGTGCTTACGATATCGTTGCACGACGATCATCGCGAGTGTTCACGGGCGATTCTTCGTCGACGAAAGGTAACGAATCCAGATCGAGAAAAGTTTGTTCGCATGGAAGGAGAGTAGCGAGATGGATAGTTTTATCGGAGAGACGTGATAAGGAAGGCGTGGACGCACGCGCGCGTCGTGGCATCCCGTTTATGGTGGCAACTCGCGTCGCGTCGCATCGCGTCGCGTTGCGTTTTATCAGTCGGCGCGAGTCGAAGCGAGCTACGGTGTCCCAGATTTTCAGTCGCACGAGTACACGCGACAGTGCATAGTACGCAGCTGGCCGTCGATCGTTTGCCGATCCTAGATCGGTCCATCCTCAGAACGGTTTCGCGGTTCAACGAGCGCGGATCGATCGAACCGGTAGCTACGTTCACGACCATGTTTCCGGATACTTGGAACAGATAGACTACCTTCGTATCGAGAGCATTCGAGATTACACCTGTCTCCGTAAGCTACCAGATTCTTGTCGCTACCAACGCGAAACGGTTCCGTGAAGTGCTGTTCTCTTGTGTGATGTCGATGATCGAGCGAACAAAAAACGCGAAGGTAAATGAAGCGACACCGATACCATTTAGTAGGTATTTCGTGAATTTTATTCTCTTATCGGACGCAGTAAAAGCGTTATCATCGTCGTTATTTATCAAAGATAAGCAAGGCGACAATGATCGCTGATTTTCCTTAGAGCAACGGTGCTCCAGTTTTTCCTGGTCGAAACACGCGCGTTTCGCCTTCGGACTTCTTCCGTGTTTCTGCACGAGCACAGGGTATCGTGACATCGTGAGAAAATGCAACGAGGAACGAGGATGAATTACGAGGTGTCTAGCTTTGTTCGAGCGGTTCGTCTATGGAGCGATCTGCTCGCTGATCTATGTAGCATTAATTAATTACGATAGGTGGCGTGTCAACCTGTAATTGAAGTAAAAGAAACATTGTTGCGTTGAAGTAGAGTAAACAGCGTCGAGCACGGTTTAAATTCCAACGACACGAAACGCGCGCTGCGCCGTTGCAGTCCGTTCGTGACACGAGCATAATGGTTTCCGGTCAGACACCCGTCTACCGACGTTTCCGGTATCGTTATTACCCTCTCCTCGGCTAGAAACGAAAAGGGAATCGTACGTTTTCTCCGCGTAAAATCAACGTATTTCTGATCTTGATCTCGACGTTATTTTCGCGCAGATAACGTCTCTATCTCGACTGCGTCGAGAAACTTTGATCGGCCAAGGTGTAACGGAAATGTTGGAAAACCGTAATAACGATCAGCGAATACCTGTAGCTCCATTTCATCCTCTGACGATACCGTTACCGCCTAACCTTTTTCTACTCTTTGCATAGATGTCCTTTGAATTATTCGACGAATCGTTTCGCAGTGTCATAGAACGTACCGCGTGTTGATTTTTGCCGGAACACCCGTTACGTGGACACGCGCGTTAACAGTTCACTATTGTACGCGGGTGTAATTGGGCGACAGGTGCACAAACGCTCCGGCTATACAAGGTGTTCGAACATAAACTCGTTCGAGTTTATTTTATCTTCGAACCCTTTTACGAATCTATTTTAGCCCTTTGGGTCGATGTTGCCGTTCCCACAGGACCGTTCTGAGTCATACCTAGAGATTTTTCTTTTAACTCTTGTTTCCATCGACCAAAAGCTCTCCCGATTATCGAGTTTCGCGAAGGAGAGACAAACGCAGAGATGGAGTAAAATTTCACGAGATGTTCGTCTCGGTTGACTCGTTTCGACCTTCGTTCTTGAATTTCTGCGGCCCGGTCGTAGAAAGCGCGGAAACTAGCGCGCCTTTTCGAAACGGTAACTGCACACCAGGATTCACCGGCACTTATTCGAACAACAGACTACTCAAAGCCGACCAACGGACGGAATACGTTAATGAATCCCTTTTCACCTGACTCGTTTCCTGTTCGTTCAAAGCCAAGCCCCCCGTGTACGCGTTCACGATTCTCGATAGCATCGCTCTTGTATCGTGTGCCGCCAGTGTATCCGTTCCGTTCGATTAAATCTCTCTATGACAGCGAACAAAAACGTTCGCTTTTGCGTGGACAGAAATACGGAAACGCGTCGTCGCCAGACTTACCAGAATTCGTTACGCAGAAGGTCGCGTTAATATTTGTAACGATCGTTGAAACGAGCCGACAGGAAAAAGAGCGAAAGAAGCGATCGGGCGTAGAGCGCAAGGTGCAACGCGTGCAGCGTGACAGCTGTTTTCCGGTTCGGGTCGAGACGGTTTAAGGTTGTTTTTAATTTCGCGGCTGAACGCGTTTCAGGATACAACGATGACGATAATAGCACCCACGAACGAATGCGCTGATCTTTGTACGATCGGAAATTCGCTTCTACAAATCGTACGTTTTCTTTTAACCGACACGACGATGGTTTTAGTCGAAAGTTTTGGTATTTTTCCAACTTAAGGGACGAGGGAAGGCAAGAATCTGATCGGGTGTAAACGGAGAGGATCCGGATATCGTTATGGAGGACGACGATTTTGGTTTCACGAAGAGAAACGATAATATTCTGAGGAACATCGACGATGATAGCAAGAACGATAAGGGTAGTAACCCACCAAAGAGCAAGGTTCGTTTTACGAGGGTGTCGCGAACTGTTGGCAAAATATTTGAAAGCGTAAATCGCGTCATGTCCGAAGAGCAGACTTTGCGATCGAGGGAAGGAAAATAAAAATATTTGAAATTTGTTAGGCAGGAGAGACGGTTGGCGGGCACGGGTCCGTGATGACAGCGCCGTTATCCGGGGCGACAGAGGCCGGAAACGCCGTCCCTGAGCGGCCAGCGATCGCCTCTTCGTCCTCTCCGGCTTCCTCAGTCGTTTCCAACCCGCCGAACATACCGAACGTGGTCGAGTATCACCTGAAAGTGAAGCCAGGACAAACGCAAAAGGTTTGCGAGCTCGATAACGCACCAGTGAGTATCTGTTCAGCGTTGTAAATAGCCTTCGCGACGATGATCGATCGTTTTATTTGTTTTCCTGAATCTTCGTCGAACGACAAAGAAGTTGCTTCGTAATTTCATTAAATTGACCGAACAGTTACGTCCAACGGCTCTTTGTTTATGGTTTGTCGAGGAATACGTCTGTTCGTGACGCTAAACATATTTGTTACAGGGAAGTCGATGCATAGAAGGAATGAAGAAAGAAACGAAAAGTCCCACGTCCTCCAACGACAAGAAGAAAGATCTCGTGTCTAAGTTATCTCGTCTATCGATCGACAATAATGTATTCGAAGGTTCTACGGACCTACCTCAGGTGTTTCAGGTAATACCTCTTCGTGTTTACCTTTAGTCCGCTTCGACTAGCACGTTTAAACGCTGCTCTTCGCGTCTTCGAGCCTTTCTAGTTAACTGACGCGGACGTAAAATGCTTGTCGTGATCTCTATGAATTCCTAATTGGTTTATGGGACGTTATAACCCTAACGTCCCGCCGGTACAATTTAAATGGCCGTGGAAAAAAACTGTGGCCCGTTGAAGGCCCTACGAATACGTTGGACGTTCGAGGCCTGGGTACAGGTTTAATTGCTAGTCGAGCGGTGGGTCTACGAGTGGGAGACTAAAAGGGGAACGTTTACAGGTGAAATATCTGGGCTCTCATGACGCGAGGGGTCTCTGGGGCATCAAACACACGAGAAGACCCGTCGATAATATGGTGGCTGCCGCGAAGGCTTTACCGACCAACACGATGCTTCCTCTGATCAAGTTGGTCGTGTCCCAGGAAGGCGTTGCTCTGTTGCCTCTCGAGAAACGAAAACAGGAACCGAACTTTGCCAGGATGTATTCCATCGAAACGATATCGTACGGTGTTCAGGATCTCGTCTACACCAGAGTGTTTTCCATGATCGTGGTGCGAGAAACGGAGAACTTTCGAAGAGTCTCGCCGTTCGAGTGCCACGGTTTCGTGTGCGAGTCGAAACATCATGCTAGACAATTGACTTACGCGTTGGCTGCGGCATTCGATACGTACTCGAAAACTGTTAGGGCTCAGGACAAAATGGCAGAAATGGCAGGCAAAAATCCGAAAAAGAGATTCGCTATTGATCTCAGGAGTCCCGAAGAAATCGAGGCGGATCTCGCTGCGGATTCCGAGGCTTAAAGTTGTTTTCCTCTTGTTTTAATTTTTCGTTGACTCGGTAAAATCGACGAGGAAAACCGTTATGCAAGATCGCTGGAATGCGAGGACAACACAGGGTACGCATCGTTGAAGATGCCTAGTGTATATAGATTCTGTTCCGACAGCGTAAACTCGTTTAAGAGAAATGTATCGATATCGTTTTTCTATTTACTACTAAGATATGCAATATTTATCGTGAGTCGAAATGCATTTTTCGTGTTGATGGAGGTTTTACTTGTATAAATAGATATCATTTTGTATCCGATAGGAGGCCAGTGGCTGTTTAGAAGATAGAAAAGCTCCTTTCTTTGATTAAAATGTACTTACAATCAGCTCAGAACGTAGACACGTGCTTTAGGATTCCTTGTAAAAATCGTGAAACTGTTTGCGAGCACGAGAGTTGGTGTAATTGTTGAACGTTAATTACTTTATCGGCATTTACGAACGGAGGAATAGGTGCTGCCTTTCCACGACATAATGGCTAGTTATCCAAAGATACGAAATAGACAAAGAAGAGACCGAGAGTCACCGAAATTACTACGTTTCGGTGATTTTTGCAATTTCATAAAACAACGGATGTCACTCGTCGAATTAACTAAAAAGAGAAAAAAAATGGATTGGATTTATTTCTAGCCGCTTTGCGTGTGTTTGCGTGTGTGTTTTTCTTTTCGTTTTGCACTGTACAGTAATCTTTATTTTAAACCTGCCCTTTGCTACCGTTATTTAATTTATTTCCAATCTAGCGTTAAGTCACAAAACCAATATCGACACACATATCAGTTGTTGTAAATAAACGATTAACGTCGTTAACGATGCTGTTTTAGCACCGTACTAATTAGTCGTGCTATTTTTTTATTTAGCAGTTAAGTTATGTTCCTCTGAGTCATTGCACGGATTTGTTTTCCATTAGCACGTTTAGGCTTGGGACATTTGTGTAACTCTTCTCGCGCACGAGACAACCGCTTGATCATAGATACTTTTATTATCAGTATTACAGATTTGTACCACTACTATGTACAATAAATTTTTCACAGAGATTGTAAATTCGCGTTACTTCGGACATACGCGGAGAAAAAAACAACCACTCCAAAATTATCAACTTAAGCTAACTTATTTTAGGCAAGCAGACACAACTGAGCATATTTCGATAGTTCACAGTGCACACAGCCCATTCTCGAGAAAACTACGTTATCGTATAGGAAGAATCACTCTTCTCGCGACGTCTTCTTCCGTCTGAAAATCCTCGAAGTCCTAAGCGCTGGTTTGCTCGATATCGTTTCCACGGCATCCGATACCTTCGTCGAATGTTCCATGTCGCTTTCCTCCTCTTCCACTTCCTTACCGATCGCTTCGTTCAGCTCGTAAAACTTCTCGGACTCCTCGCACGGTATAGAATTCTCCGTTTTCGTGCAAACGAACGTAGCCTAACGAAACGACGTTGCGTAGTTAGAAACTAGACAAATGGACAAGTTCGAAGTAAAATTACCTGATTGAACACGGTCTCCGCTGGACAGATGAAGCTCCACCTAGTCGCGCCCCTAGTTTGCGGTAAGCAAACGTGGAAAACTTGACACTCGTTGTCCATGTCGGCGTAGTAACCGTAAATCCTGTCTTTGCAGGAAAAATTGTCCACGATGTTCTCTCGAATCACCGTCGCGTTATCCGGAAGTTCCAGGCCGCCAGTCTTGTTCTGAGTAGCAAAGAGAATCGATAAGTATCAAAAAAAAAAAAAAAATGAACACGCGAATAGTAGTCGAACCTTGAACTCTGGAGCGGGACGTCTACTGATCTTTGGTTGTTGCGGAAAAGTCCAAACGATGGTGCATACACCGATCAACAGCACGATTAGATACGCTTGTCGAATCATGATCAAACGGAATTGATATTTTGTCGTAAACGATCGAAAACTGTTTCGTCGAATCGGCAAGAACAATGGATAAAAGTTGTGTCTTCGAGGATCCTGTAAAGACTGATGATTCGATCCGCTGAAGGGTGTTATATAGTGACCTGTGCCTAAGGATCTTGAATATTGTATGAATGGCCGATTCTTGGTAGACGGAAATTAGTAAGTTCATCACGTTTGGTCTGCCAATGACCATCCAGACGTCCACATCATCCTCGAAGGCCCGATGCAAATTTCTCCGCTGATGGGCCGAACGATATGCTCCCCCGTGCAACCACCATGAATTATTTCGCCCAGCTTCGCCTAATATTCATCGTACGATGATCGACGAGCAAACTTCCTGAGGAAGGTTTCACGAGCTTCTATCTGAAATTTTTGTTAAAATCGAACAAAGAGGCATTTATATGCCCTTAAGAGGGTATCGAAGAAAGGAATCAGAATCCTCTATGAATATCCCGAAGACGTGCGACTCGAAGGACGGATGCAAATCGCGTTCGAATGAAAATAAACCTAAGGATCGAGACTTTCATCAGCTGATTAAGAAAAGTTCGACGTAGCCTCGCGTCGACGAAGAAATTCAATAAATGAACGGCGGAAGGATATTTCAGCGTATCTTCTCACGAATTTCGATGATTTCTAAAGCGGCACGGTGGTCCGTTTGGCGGCGGTCCAATCGGAGCTACGAAAAGAGGTTCCCGGTCGTATTTCGTCGTCAAAATTCGAGGGCGAGTCGAGAAGCGGGCCTCGTGGGTTCGCTAAGGCCGCGATCGCCGATTCTTCGGCATGTGAATACTTAACAGGGTGGCCAACCGGTCGTTACGAAACCTTGCACGCGTCTCTGGTCATTGACCATGAGATTCACGAAAAGTATTCATCGTGACAGATTCGTTCGAGACTCGACGCGCATCGATAATCCATATTGTCAGTTGCAAGTTACGTAATCTAGGTACATTTTTGTCGAGTTGAATCGCTCATCGAAACTTGCATCGATCGATCGAAAATTTGTCATTGACACGAAACGCGTATATATCGCGTTCTTATCGCGAAATCCTCGATTCATGATTCAAGATCACGGTTGATAAATTCGGTAGCAAAGATAAACGGCAGAACGTTTATCGTTCGATCGCGATCGCGACAAGGTAAACGAACAGGTCAAAGTATCGAAATTCGTTGAAAATTCCGCCCACATTTTCTTCCGAGCGATCGCGATGCATACAAAGGAAATTATACGAGCTTGTTCACGCTCCGCGGAGAAAGAAGGTTGTCGGTTCGGTAAACTTTCCTGGCAGATGCGAGGAGCACGGTGTCGCTTACTCACCGTCGATAAATCGACGATCTACGATCCCGCCCGAACCGACACGATCGGTTGCCGAACGTATTGAAATTCTCGAGGGAGTTCGAGGCGGCAGCGTTTGTACGGTGCGTTATTATCAAAATAATTTATTACTTGCACGTTTCTTACAGGTGTTGTTAACAAATAAATTAACAATGTTTGGCAGATAAGGAGAATACGTACGAGACAGGTACGCAAAGTGGACTTTGGTTACGAGAAGGGATCCCGGTGGAACGCTTTGCGAGTCGAGGGAGAAGTATCTTGGAGAGGGGATAAACAATATTATTTCTAAGAACGCTCACGGTAACGCAGACCGTGATATAAACAAAACAATAAATAATTTAACATAAATACATAAATTAGATGAGTTATATGTCGAATAACGTCGCTCTGATTGGAACGAACGTTTAATCGTGGTTTTTTTGAGCGATTAAACCTGAGCACGAAGAAAATAATCGTAGCTTCGAACGTTGCTCTTCTCTGTTACGATCATTTATCGATAAGGTGGATGATCCAATGGCTCTTGGATCAGTTTTGCGGGGCGTACGCAGAGTAAGCGAGATCTTGAGGAGTGCTGTCCGCGGATCGTCCCCAGTAACCGTGCTCTTGATCGTCGTGGTCGTAGTGATGCTGGTGCTGGGCGTGCTCGTAATAAATAACCTTGGATGGATGGGACTTTTTCAGGTCCAGCCAAAACCTGGCAGCGTTGATCAGCAAGCCGAGGATGGCGATCACGAAGAACTTGACTTGGAAGTGCGTGGAGATCAGTTGAAGCAACAGGCTCAGTTTCGCCTTGAACAGCATCGCCAGACCCAACAGCTTCTGCAGGTGCTTCTTCTTTCTCTTCAATTTTTTGCCACGTCCTTCCACTGTAATCAAAATTGTATCACGTATTTAGTCTCAGCGATAGTTTGTCGAAAGAGTTGTTTTCAAGGACTATATACGTCGACTGCAAAGGGTTAATGTTTTTAACGATAATGAATCTTTATCGTGAGATAAAGTGGCTGACTGCATGATTCATTAGATAGATGTATTAATACCGTTAGATATCCAAGGGATAATTGTGAAACTCATGGCACCGATTTTTGTCTTACGCATACAATAATGAATCGACATAGAAACCAGGAAAACAGTCTCGTTTGTTTCCGCAGGCGCGCTCCTTATTCGATTCGATGACCGCGATTCTGTAGTGTCGGTAGGGTCAAATGTAACGTATCGTAATAAACTTGTAACTTCTTCTTCTTCAAAGACTTACAAAGACTCGACAACATTTTTCCAGAAAGAAAAACAATGTTATCGTACTTCCGAGATTTTTTCGTGGACGGTTGAAAGATCTTCTTAATGCCTGCCAAATTGTTCAATTTTCTAGCGACGACATGCTCGAAAAGATAACAAAGGTAACGAGCGTAGAACCGTTACAGTAAATTTGCCCAACTTGTACCATTAAACAGTGTGCAAACTATGGGAAATCGTTGACATATCGGACATTGAATTACAAATGATCCTCGTTGACCTAAAAGCACGCATTCGTTTGGTTGCATAACGTCTTCTAACGTTTCCGTGCTAATAGTGCTTCTTTCAATAAACGTTGGAGAACAAGTCTCTTAAGTTTCTAACCAAACACTCGTTTTGAAGTCTCGGTAAAACATCGTTAAATCATTGCTACACTATCTGTGTCAAATTCTAAGACGGCGAAAGTGAAAATAGACAGCTAAAATTAAATCCAGATATGTAACTTGTAGGCGACCGAGTTTAAGGTCGGTAAAAGTTAACCGACTTTTTTGTAACGATATTCGCGAGGCATGCAGGAAAGTTCACGGTTGATTTTATCATGCGCTCCACGTGCTGGTGAATCGATTAAATATTCCACTTGTCCGTGATTCGATTCATTCCACCTATTCATTGATTTATAAGCCCCAATAATATTCGTTACCGTGTACACTAATTTAATATCTTCCTTTCGATACCTTTTACAATTTTAACCCCTGAGCGACGTGTAAAGAAATTAATGGAACAACGTTATCGATAGATGACTCAATAAAGTCTATATAGTCTACAGGTTAAATTCATAGTCTTCTCACCTTGTACATCTTCTTCTTGCTCCTCGACTTCTTCCACACTTCCTGTCCCCTGGATGTCATCGACGATATCCGCCATGAAACTACCAGCTTGTTCGATGACAGCACTCATGGGTACTTCGCTCTCTTTTCCAGTCACTTGCACCTCGATCAAATCGATGTCCTTGGCCAGCCTTGTTCTCAAACACCCCATCGCGTCATCCTCCAACACGCAGGTCAATAAACTATCATCCTCTTTCTTGTTTTCGATCGTTTCACCCTGAGCGTAGAGAGCTGCTCCCAGAAGCAAGAAGACGAACACTGGTATCCTCATGATTCGATAGATCGCGTGGTTTGCGAAAAGTAATTTGGAAAAGTCACACTGTCACCACGCGAAATCACCAGGCAGGTGGTATACTATCTGACCTTAACCCTCACGCTGTTTTTCTTCAATTCCTGCTCGACCTTAGGCTTTTTATATCCTTGGACCGCGTGTCACGAGCACATAGTGGTCGTGGAAGGTGTGTGTTCCAACATATACGAGAGTCTAACCCCTTCCTTCTGGGACTTCCGCCAATCAAGTTGGTCCTGTTTCAGGTGAGACCAGACTGGCATCCCCCCACTGCCACGCTTTTCGTAGGCACATGTCGTTGAAACCGAGCTACGTTTGACTCTCCTTAAGGAATTCTGGCCGTTTCGTGGGGTCGAGACGCTCCCGTGAATCGAAAAGAATCTTAAAAGTTTGACGAATATTCATTCAGCGAGAGCAAGAGAGAGGGAACATCGAAATTATTCATAGTCATCGATTTATGTTACTTTCGTTCGTAAATTGCTTTCTCCTTTATTCGTCGTTACAAAGAAAATTTTATTTTTAACCCTAGAAGGACGATTTCCGAAAAGTAATCGGGTTTTCTGTTCCAAAAATATCCTCCTTCCGTATCGCAAAATCTCGAGATCCGGTTTCCGTTCGAAATGAATTTTTTATAGCGCGTCAGGTATCTTCTTCTATTGCTGAAAAGCGTAATAGATTTAGGATCGTGAACCTCGTTAGCTTGGCACGCGTGTGAGTCACGTACGTGGACCGACGCGACCACAGAAATTCCGCTTGGAACTATACCGGGATGCTAATACAACCTAATTTCCAGCAATCTTTATCGCTATTTAAAGAGCAACCACGAAATTGTAGTGAAATCGTTCTTTTCGAAAGCATGTCATGATATCAAAAATAAGAAGGCATTCTTGTTTTTGGACATCCGTTCCACAACGCGATCTTGTTTCTTATTTTTTCGAGGAGCTTTTACCTGAAACGGTGCAAATAACTCATCGAATTTCATTAGTTGGACTCATTTCGCTAAACGTTTGAAATATCTTTAACGTGATTCGATTACCATAACAGAAGCATTCGGCGTGTCAGGGTAGCATAATGTTCGTAGCGTAACATGAAGTTACTGTCACAACATCTCATGAATTATTATTCGAAATGTTCATCGTGAACTTCACCTTTGGCGTTGTCGCTGTGTTCCGTGTTAACGCGAGCAATTACTCCTTTTTTCTCTGGCTAATTGACTCGTTTCATTTCACGCATACGTAATTATTCAGTTTCCTCGAGACAACGTTACCTGCCCGAGTGACCGAGCAAGTTCATTATCGCGCGTAAAAGAGAAAATTCAGATCACGTCAATACGCTACTATGCTACTTTCAGACACAAAAAATACTTCATAGCTTTGACCGTTAATTCGTTTCGATACACACCACGTGCGTGTTCGTGGAAATTGCGTTTGTAGGCTATCGTAATCGATGGCGATCGAAATTTATTTAAATAAGAACATTCCGACGAACATGTGGAGGGTTCGCGAGAGACAGGATCGAATGATTCAGGCCGATTAACGATTACACCTGCTTAAACGGTCGACGATGATGTAAATAAGCCAGACAAATATTTTTTACGTACATTTATTAACATACTAGAAAGAGAAAATAAAGTCGTGGAATTTGCATGATACATCAAAGACCTGTTCGCTTTCTTCAGGCAGCTCGACAATTGGATGTAAATCTTAGCGCTTTGACAGTTATGCAATTTTCGCAATATTTTTCCTTCTTGAAAGGTCGATACATCTACCGAAGAGATTGTGAGATTTATTTGAGAGGTCTCGTTAAAGGAAACGGTTTGATGCCAAACTTGAATCTCACCGAATAGAAGGAGGATGATCTAAACGGCATAGAGAGATTAGTCCAGGTCCGATTTACCACGTATACGTTGTGCATCGTGCATTTTGTAGTTTAGAAAACGGTATAGCGTTACTACGATTCGGTATGGCTAACTGTCGATATAGGATCGATGGCAGTGGCATACTAACGATACAATATGCAAACGGAAGGTGGGTTTCTGGCACGTATACGCAGCGCGAATATCGAGGCCTTGGAAAATAAATTCGACATTGACAGGACTTTCGTTACGTGCCCTAAACATTCGCCCATATATCCGCCTCTAACGATTGACAGTCAGAACGCAACGTTACGTTTGCAGCTTTCGTGGAAACGCAGAACTCATTTTTCTAGCGCTCGTTCTACCGTGAATTTGAAAATCGAAATGTTTCATGAAAGGTCGGCGCGATTGAAACGTCTCGTTTGTCGAAATCGAGCGGTGTTGTATTAATTTCGATTTCGATGTATATTTAACGGCGGAGAAAAGGGAAAAGCCAGCGCGTGGTACCAAAGACTTGAGAATCTGGACCAAAATGCCGTTACACGAGGCACAAAGTAGGTCACCTCGAGTATCTTGCCATTACTCGTCTCACGGAACGTTCATTCGACTAACGATTTACATTTCATTTCAGCGTTTATCGACTGCCGTTCGATTACACGGGGAGTCATTCAGATCTTGACTAAATCTTATATTTTCATAAAAAACGTTACAATTTCTACAGAAATGTTTGTTAGTCTCATCACAGCACAGTTTCGTACACTTTGTCGGATAGAAAAATGTATGTATACGGTAATCAAACGATAATGCAATGTTCGTAAGACGTTGAAGAGTATTTTATTCGAAGAACTTCCTGCTCATCTTCCGAACCATCCTTCGTCGTCGTCTTCCGGTTGGTGGTACGAGTGGTAATAGTGCTCGTGATATTCGGGTCTATGGACCAACACCACTTCCGATTTCTGCGAGTTTCTGATCGCATTGTACAATATGATAGCCAACGCTATTTTTCCCACCACTAAGCTTCGTATCAAAGTCAGCTTGATGGACGCTAGCGTAGCTGGTAAGCTGATCAACTGAAAATTATTTGGAAATTCATACTCATTCGACTCGGTACCCGGTAATTTTGTATACAGCAATTCAAACCTGTATCATAACAGGGAACATCATCATCGCCATACCAATTCTTTGGAACAAACCCTTTTTAAATTTCAATCTGGCCATGTTCCTCTGTTCTTCGCTTTCTAAACAAACGTATAGGAGAATAAATGAATACCGTATGGGAGAAGAATCCTGTATGAGAGAATCTTTCTTGAGATACTTACTTTTAAATAGAGTCGACATTCTTATAACAATGCTCGTTTTATTATTTGCGATGCGCAACGTAATTCCTTGCGAAATATCGCATCGCAGATCTTCGTTCGGGTCAGTAGCGTTCTCGTCGGCACGAACCATGTTCAACGAAATCACGAGGCAGAGGTAACAGAAAATCGTTTGCGTTCCATTCATGGCTTTCTCACACCTAAAAGGCAAATTACAACTCGATTAATTTATGTCTTCTGTTCGAGGCCTTATCTAGCTTATCACTTGCTTTCTACATCCTTACTTTCGGCAACACGATCAGCTCTCAAAGCAAAAGAAACATCTTGTATTAAAAAGAGATCGCTTTTCTTTGGAATACTTCATAACCGTAGAACGAAACGCGTGTTACCTGCATCCGATCACTGAAGAGACTACCAGGCGATCTAGTACGCGCACATTTTCTTTTTTGCGCTATGTGCTTACCCCACTAGAAACCAGGAAACTGGGTCTCTGCAGTCTGCGGGTGCAATTGAAATCGTGGAAGGTGTAATGCACGCGCTTAGCCAACCTTGAACCGCGCAGAATTCCTTATTTTATGTATAATATAACTCTTCGACGAATTGATTTCATAAAAAGTTTAATAAATACACTCCACGGCGATACACATTAATTTGTAAATAGGTAGAATGCTGTTTCTTTACAGATCGTTACTGTTAACATGAGGTAAACATGAGCTTATCGCTCGAAGCACAAGTAATTTTGGTTTTACAATTCAGTCGGGTGTAACGATTAGGAATGACCGACGAAACATCAGTCTTGTCTTTACAAAGCCTACTTACAATCTACTAACGGTAAAGCATCGTCGAAATAAATAAAAATCAATCTAAAGTAATCGCGCTGCTTTCAGTTCCTTTGGTACCAAGGATTGTTAATTAATCGATAAATCGTGCATTTTTGGTTCTGAAAATGTAGTATCGAACAATTGCACTATTGTTCTTGTCGCGTATTATGAATGATACGATCGCTGGATAAATTATTTTACATCTTCGGAAAGAGCTATAGCTTTTCGACTATCCTCTATAGTAGTAATGTTGCTCGTCATCTGGACCACTGTGTGACATCCAGCCACTGTAGGCTTGTTGGTGAGCGGTGGGTAGACTATTGTGAACGTGCACGTGAATCGGCTGAGCAGGCCCGGCCGGTGCATGGTGCTGCCAACCGGAGGAAAACTTGGCTATTAACGTGCTCACTTTGAGCATCAGTAAAATGGCACCTGTAATAAAATCATGTTGGTAAATTCGACCGTTTTAAATTACAAAAGAGGATCGACAGAAGAAATAAAAGTCAGATTAAGAGGTTCGCTATGAACTGTGTCCACCGTGTAAAATTTGGGCCTATACGATCAATACCGATAAATAGGTCGATGTCTCCTGATTTCGTATGCACACGGTGTACACGATCAGAGCTAAACCGTTATGTATTTATTAGAATAGCACATAACTCGTGCTTACCAATGAGTAATCCCTTCAGTGAGATCACTGTTAACACAGTCAACATGGTCATCATTGCGCCCATTTTATACATCATCGGCATCAACATGAACTGGATGCGTTTGTGGCCAAACGTGCGCGCCTCTCTGCTCCCTGCTTGCTCTAATCACACATTATAATCGCATCAATTCGCGAGTTCTTCGATGACTCATGGTTAAAAACTCACCTTGTACGTTGCTCTCATTGTCGAAGATGCCACCCAAGAATTCTCGAAGCTGTCGTACCGGGGGATGCAGCACGGCGTCCTTGGAAATCGGTCGCGACAGTTCGTCGAGTTTCGCGCGTTCAACTCCTTCATGTTCGTTGGTCGTAACGACACCAACACACTCTACGCACGGCAGGATTGCGCTTTTTGGAAAAGTAGTAGCGAGTAGCGCGCACGTTAGCGTCCAACCAATCGGTCGCATCATCGAACCGGTTAAGATCACGTGATCCTCTTCATCGACACCGCGAATTCACTCGAGAGGAGGAAGGTGGCTTCTTTTTTTCTTCGTTCCGTCTTCTGTCGTATCAGGTGGACGGTCGTACGATCGTGCGAAAACAGGAACCACGAAATATAACGTGTTAGTCGAGTCCGTACGTATCGGCGTATGATTCGGACGAACGAGTCGGACGCCGTTCGAAGTCAAAAGAGGATCGGTCGACGCGTGCGCCGTCGATCTGCGCAATGACTCGAATTTCTACTGCTTGCCCAGCAATTTCGTGGACGCGGCTCGCTCGAAACACTTTTCGAGATTACCATTAGAACGCTTCGCGTCCTCGGACCGTACGCTCGTTGCGTTCTGACCGCGTAACTTTTCACGCTTCTATTGCTCGTTAACCGTTGCTTCCTATTATCCTCCTTGTTCGCGAACTGGTCTTGAAACTGTAGATAAGACCTCCTTTGATCGTTGGACTTTAGGTTTTTCATCGATAGCACGTAGACCACGTCCCACTTTCGATATCATCTGACCCGGTCGCTGTCCCGTAATCCTCTTTGTATCGTTCCTCGCCTCGAATGACTTTGGTCGAGCGTGGAAATGCTCGATGAAAGGCGCCTATGTTCTGCGATGTCGCGCGTTCGAATCATCCGTCTTTGTAGAACTGGAATTTTCTTCTCGGTCCAACGCATTTTTAGTCGCTTCAGGATTCGTTTTTACGTAATCAAGTAGTGTTCGCTCGCTTCGCTGAGGCTGGGGATAACGACGGAGGTCGGTAATGTCGATGAAATTGCAGCCGCTGATGACTTGCGTGACTCAACCTCGATCGGTTTTGCTCGGTAAAATTTACTGGGGGCAGCAAAATTTCGTAAACAATCGTGTGACGTAACGTCGAATCGAGAAGCGTGAAAGTTCGTGACGAGAAAATAGCGTAAACGAGCAAGCGAAAGCAGTGATTTGCGAGATAAAGTTGGCGAGGAAGGTAATAAAATGAAAGCGTTGTGAAAACGCCTTAAGAGAAGCCTGCTACGCGACGGATAAAAGGAAGAGAAGCGGTACAGGTTTACTGCGTCGACTTTGCACGGTGAATCCGGCATGAAAAGAAAGACAGAAGAGCAAAGAGAATCCGAAGAAGGAAACGAAGGAGGAGGCTATCTTGGAAAATAATGCTGCTCGTAAAAATTCTTTACCCTTCCATGCTCTCCGTTGCCGAGAGATCCCTTCAAGGACTAAAAATGCAACCCCTTGCACCAGAACCAGAAAGGCTGTATTAAAGATGAACTTGAAACCCGGTCTGCGCTGTATTCGTGCCGTATCCTCCAGCCTCGGCGACGCGACGACTTCTTCTCTCGATACGCGTTTTTTACTCCTTTTCCTTCCCGCGCCGCGTTCCATCTTCACCAAGCTCTCGCAAAAGTACGCGCACTTTAGAAACACGTTTCAAACTTTGACGATTCCGAACAAACTTTATTACATTTCGATGATCGGGATATTCTTCACTCGCGAGGAAGGTTTTTCAAAACATCGATTTCCTTCTCGCGATTCCAGGGAAAGAAACGATGTGGAATTATATATAACGCGTTAACGTACACGGATGGAATCGTAAATCAAATGAGTCGCTTAGTCGAATCGTGGCACCGAATACGAGCTGCGAGCCATCGAGTACTATCGTTAAAGCCAGCAAGAAATCTACCACGTTATTTTCCGAGCATCGCTGCCTCGAAGCTAATCGGTCCATTACGGTTCTGGCCGCAAGAAGAGACTGAACTGGATACGCGTAGCGGTTAGCAGTCGAAGCATTTAGTCCGTTGTTCCACGAAATCGGGTTAGAAAAATCGATCGTCCCGCGGAGACGCGCCTCGCATTCGAAATCGAAATTTCGGTAAATTTTTGAGCGCGTCTTTGTTCGTTGTTTCGAACGACGATCATTTGTCGGAAAGATTCCTCGAATGTTCCCCATCGAGAACCTTGCAAGAAGCGGAGAGGTAAAATGCGTTTACAGCAGTTGGATCTTGAACTCGATTCCCTCGCAACCCCGAGGGGAGTGCTCGTAGAGGGGCAGCGTAAAAATGGAAATTCTCGGCACTGTTGCCTATCTACGTAGCCTGGCGAATCTCCGCGTCTCGTTGGTCGAGCCTGTACGTACACTCTTACGAGCATCTTTGTTCAATACAGTCTGGACGATGGTGTATGTATTACCATACCTCTGCTCCATGGCTGACCATAGGCCGGCTCAGAAGTGGCCGAGACATTCGCCTCTCGACCGCGACCATGAGAGCACTCAACCCGCGACGCCTACAGCTACCGACTATCTTCCCTCGTTCCTTCCTTTGCCTTTTTCTCTTGTTACTCGTTGTTCGCGCTGGTCAAACTCGCAGTGTGCACCACGATGAAGAGGACCACGTCCAGCCCGGGGCCAAGGTTTCGATCGAAAGCGACGTACGGTTAACCGGGGAGCAGACGGAAGCAAGCGATGTGCCGGAACAAGTGCAAACGAAACTCGTACCCTCTGGAGACCAGGATGCTGGAGGGGAACAGAACTCGGGGTCAGAAAATGGAGACGGATCGGCTAACGGTGTACGCGACCTCGAGAAAGAGGAATCGAACATCGACGCGATCGTGACGGAGGGTGGTGTGGAGGGTAGTCCACCGTTGAAACAAGACGAAGAGTCCAGCGTAGCCAAAAAACGGAGACGAAACGATGTTGCTCTGGGAAACAAATCCGAGAGTCACGAAGGCGGGGGCAGTTCTCTCGAGGAGGTCAAGGACGAGGGAATCAGAAGATTCGACGATCGAGTGGACACGGATGATGTTCCTTCTGCTTCCAAAACAGAACCGAAACCCTCTGAACACGTGGAGTCGGTTGGAGTAGCCGAACCCAAAAAATCTTTGGTTGCGTTCGGCGGCGAAGAGAGTCGTATTCAAGAGGTGGACGAGTCGGGAGTCGAAATTCCAAGCTCCTTCCGGAAAGCGGTAAAGTTGGACGACGAGGATGGCGTTAAGAGCGAACAAGAAGTTAGCTCGAACGATCACTCGGATTTCGAAGAGGATTCGGAGAACAGAGGGTACAGGGCATTGAGCGAGTCCCAAGGTAAATCTCGGCGCAAGAGCTCCACGGTTTACCTAAGCGCCGAGGAGAAAAAGATATCGGACGGACAGCAACAGTCGATCGTTGAGGGACAGATAAAGAAGTTGATATCGATTCGCGATGACGTGTTGGTCGCTCAAAAGACGGACAAGCCGGACGAAGCGAAGCTCGCGAGTTCTAAGCGCGAGATTGGAATGGACGAAGTCGCCTTCATGGAGCAGGAAGTTGAGAACGAGCGCAGAGACCAGGTAAAAAACGTTAAATCGATAATCGACGGTCAATTACCGAGGATTAATATTCTCGAAAAGTGGAAAGACGAGGCTACGACGCTTCAGAGTCAGATTAGAGATAGTAATTTCTTGTCGCGTTTGAGAGAGCAATCGATCGAAGTGCTTCCGGGAGTGCCAAAATTCACGGAGAACCAGTTGCTGGACACTTTGGAGCAGATCGTGTTGTCGAAGAGATTGAATCCTTTGAACGAGTCTTACGCGACGAACGTGAAGGGCGTCGCGTTGACCGAGAATCAGTTGCAGATAATCAAATGTGCCGAGCAATTGGTAGCCGTGAGAGAACGACAATCGTTCGTCGAGAATTTGATGGAATGCATTCGAGGGCTGAGCGTGTTGAATTGCATGCGAATCTTTATCTGGCCGATCCTGCTGGACAATCTTCCAGAATCAGTCACTCAAAATTTGCCGAATTTACCGATCGAGATAAACGTGTTTGATTTGTTTCAGGGTACCGGTCAAAAGTCCGGTAGAGCTCAAGACATTCAGCGGGTCAGATTGATCGCTCCGGACGCCGTGGTGCATAATATCCTTCAAGATGCTTTGGAATCGTATCCCAACGATCAGACGTTGGTGTCGTACATCGACCCAAAGAACGATACGCTAAAAAATTTGTTGACTTCCAATCAGCTGAGCATTCTACAGATGGCCGAGAAATTCTTGCCGGAGGCGTTGCGAAGAGAGTATTCGGACAGAATGTTCTCTTGCGTCAGAAGATTCGAATACTTCAGCTGCGTGAAGTATTTCGCTTGGCCCCTGATCAAACAATATTTTCCGGCTTTACCCGCTTTTCCGGATTATCAGAGTTGGTACCCGATCATCGATCTGTCTCCGCAGTATCCGATCTTACCGTTTCCCGGCTTCTCGGAAGACCTTGGCGAGCTACCAGAGATCGTGGACGCCGATGCCACCAGAACGAGGCGACCCAGACCGGAGACGATAATTATTCGAGTCCTTCAAAACACTCTGAAGGAACAACCCCGAATATCGAGTTCGCCGTCTTTCTTGGATCAGGCTACGGACACGTACGTCGCTCTCCTGCCTCAGGATCAACTGTTGACTCTCAACATGGCCGAGCAGCTCATTCCGACCTCGTATCGACCAGAATTCGTTCAAAAGACCGTTAGGTGCATGAAGGAGTACAACTATCTGACCTGCATCAAATACTCGGCCTGGCCTACCGTTAGACAGTTCATACCGACTTTGCCAGACATTTCTAGACTTTTGCCAGATTTTAATGTTCCAGGATTGTCGGACATCGGCAGTTACGTGCCGGAGATACCAACTTATCCGGACGTGAGCTTCTACTGGCCGATCGGTAGCGCTTCTGTTCAGAAATCGACGAACGTTCCAACTTATTACGCTTTCAAGAATCGCGAAGCTGCACCGCAGTACTCCGACGAATTGGAGAATTTGATCCTAGACATTCTGTTGAAGTTGCGAAACTCTATCGATAAGCCCATGGAAACTTCGCCGGTTATTTTGACAGGGAATACGATAACGTTCACGACGTTCACGAAACGACAGATCGACATCTTGCGTTTAGCCGAGTGTCTCATACCACAGTCTGCTCGGGCAACTTTGATCACCGATGTTCTAACCTATCTCCAGAAAAACAACGACTTCATAGATTGCGCGAGATACGTAATTTGGCCGACTGTCGCCAGGTACCAGTCCAATCTACCCGAATTTCCCAGTCCGGAGAACACGAGGGATCCGGTCGATTCATCGAATAATCAGAACTTGCTGGAGATCAAGGAAACGGTGACGAGCACCGGAGAGGTGATACAAGAACGAGTTTTTTCGGAATCAGAGAAGAAAGCGATGGGTATCTTTTACCAGGACAACAAGGAGTCCCGGAATAGAGTAACGAATGTTCCAGTAATCAGCGTGACCGGCACGAGATTCGTCCCAATATTTACGGAACAACCGGAAACGGTGATCTACAATATTCTCCGGTCTGTTCAGTTGCAGTCGTCCAAGACGACCGCGAGACCCACGTTGACTGTCAAGAATCAACAGTTCCTCGCTTTGGTTACCGAGCAGCAAGGGAATATCGTGAACATCGTAGACACTTTGCTTCCGGAGAATGTACGACCCGACTTCGCCAACAAGATGATCGAATGTCTTCGCGTGAACAACTTCCTGATATGCACCAGAGACATCGTCTGGCCAATACTGATACAGTACTTCCCTTGGTTGCCAAATTTCCCGGATTTCGGAAGCATCATCGGCACCCCGGTCGACAACTCGACTTCTCCGACCCCTAATCAAAACATAACGGAACCTGACACTAGCTCGAACGCTCCGCTTTCGGAAACCGACGTGAAAACCGGTCAACACGGGGATACCACGGTGACCATAACAGACACCAGATTTTTCCCGATTTACAACGAGCTGCCGGAAACGATCATCCTCAATATTCTGAAGGCCGTTCAGTTGTCCATGCCAACGTTGCAAGGCCCTCCTCTTTCGACGAGGATCAAGGAGCTTTCACAATTGCTGACAGAACAGCAGATCGTCATCGTGCAAACCGCGGAGAATTTGTTGCCCGCGCCGTCACGACCGGTCTTCCTCGACAACACCGTGTCCTGTATCAGAGACAGGAACTTTTTAGAATGCGCCAGGGACATAATTTGGCCGACGGTCGCGCAGTTCTTCCCCTGGCTACCCAGCTTCCCGAATTTTGGAAGTCTCAAAAGTTCGCAGACTTCGAGAAACAGCGCTAATCAAAAGACGACGGAATCGGCATTCGAGGACGTCGAAGAAAAGATAGAGAACATTCTGTTCGATGCCCTGCAGAAATCGAACGCGCAACTCGATCAAACATTGAACACCAGCGATCCTGTGGTCTCGCACCTGAGCGAACGACAAATAAACATCGTTAATCTAGTCGAGAGGATAATACCAGCCTCCGAGCGATCATCGTACGTCGCTAGAATATTGGAGTGCACGAAGCGTTACAATTATCTGGCTTGCACGAACAACATCTCCTGGCCAATTTTGAAGCAATCGATACCCTCTCTGCCAGACCTCCTCAGCCTCAGCGACTTGTTGACTCAGTTCCCCAGCATCCTTCAGATTCCTGAGTCTGTCGGTGCTTCGAGCGCTGATCCTTTCGCAAATTATTTTCTAGGCACCCCTCAAACTTTGGGAATTCCACAAATGTCAAGTGGATTTTCTCAGCTGTCAGACGTCTCTCAATTACCTGTCAATCTGGGAATGGGAGGACTCGCTAGCTTAAAATATGCGGAACCGCAGATTCCACCCCGTTCGGAGACCCAAGAGACCGAAGCGAATAAAACGTCATCGACTACGCCGTCAGTAGGTGAATTTACCGTCAATTTATATTCGTCAGAATCGTAAGCAGCATTTTTTATTCGTTATTTTGTTTGCAGGTAACGAAGGAATCGTCCCCGGATACGCAGGACAGCCGCCAGGAATCCTCATAGACATCTCGAACGAAAAAGTTGACTTACCCGGTAACGCTTCGCAACTAGAAATGTCAAATTCGTCGAAAAACAGAAAACGTAGAAGTGTAGAAACTATGAACGCTTATTACGACACCGAACAAGCGTCAGACGATTCTACGTCCGCTCCTCTAACGTTTCCAAACATCACGGAATCCGAATATCTTCAACTTCTGGTTCGAATTAAAGAGAACGCCAAACTTGCCGGCACGAGTTCGAAATCGAAACAGTATCTCGTGGATACTTTAAATTCTACGGTCAGAAACTCCTTGACCGCCGATCAGTACGAAATCCTGAAGATAATCGACGATTTAGACAACGGAGCGTCGAGCAAAGGAGTCGGGTCGCAAGTGGTACAATGTATTCTGAGTCTCAGTTTCATCAGATGCTTAGGTATATTCGTGTGGCCTCTGATCACCAGCAATTTACCTTCTCTGCTCCCCTCTTTTCCGAGTTTCGGTATCTTCGGACGTTCGCTGATGGAAAATCAGGTGCAGGACTTCTTCGACATGTCCACCATGGACTTCGAGAAGGAGCTATTAAAAAGAAAGGACTCGATCGAACATTTTCTGCTCGACTGGTACAGGAAACTGGCCGAGGACGAGTTCCAGACGAACGTGGGCTTTCTGAAGATCAGAGGCTACGGAAATAACGAGATCGGAATCAGTGTCTCGAGTTTTAGGCAAGGTCGAGGCGCAAAGATTAAAGACAACAAAAATCTGCCTAGTATATTGACGATCATCACCGACATTATGGAGGAGGTTTTGGATCAGCGTCCGGAAGGGGAGAAGAAAAAGGACAAGGATAAAAAGGAGAGAAGCATAGACGACGAACACAGAGAAGGTGGTATACAATTCTTGAAGGACAGCGACGAGTACCTGGACATCAAGAGATCGATGAACGACGATGAAATCATCTCCATGTTCTTGAACAAGATCAAATCGAACGATTCCGAGGCAGACGACGATAACGTGAAGTACTTTGATCTCGAAGACGCGTATAACGCTTTCGGGGTGCTATTTGGTACCAAGTTACACGACAAGCTGTCGCACGACGCAGACCCGCAGTTCAGGTCTGTAGACGAGAGTGTAGAATCGCAGAAAGAAGTGGACATCGTATCCTTAGAGTCTCAGAAGGACTTTGACGAACTGAAGACGTTGCCTCTGAGCCAGGTGGCGTACGATTTTGAGAAAGAGTCCACCAGCGATCAGGAAGAGAAACAACGACAGAAGCGAGCGAAGAACCTTCTGAAATCGTTCGTGGAAAAGCACTCGGACAATTACTTGAAGGATTCTGACGAGCAGAGAGTGAAAGGCGTCGACGACAATAAAATCGTTGTCGAAGAACAACACGAACAGGGTACGAAGTCAGGATTGATTATCCGACTACCACAATTAGACGATGAGATTCTATCGAAGAAGGTGACGAATTCCGTGACTGATCTGGCCAGGGGTTTGAAAATGAAAATGAGTCAGATGATGCCGGGATTCGGCATGGTGTTGTCCTTTTTGCTTCAGATGGCTCTTGCTCATGCACGCGCTGCTGCCTCGATGGCTGGCATGATCAGCAACATGGCTCTAGGTTCGGCTATGTTCGCAATGATACGAGACTCCTTTTTCGGTGCCAATAGCCATCCACAGATCAAATACGTTTACGATAACCACAAGATGGGACCAGGTATCGTTTGGCCTTCTCAATATGAACCATCACCTCATCACCACGATTACTAGAGCGATTTTTAGAGTAAATTTTTAACGACAATATTCGGAGGTAGCTGTAGCGATAAGAATAGGAAGGATAGTTGAGACGGATATCGAATGTTTGGAAATTTTGAAGGCGTTTAATTCGATGCGATTCCATGACTTCGAGTAGCAACGAGGGTTCTAGGGTAACCGATAGCGATTATTTTTTCGTAGGATTATAGACAACGGCACGGCATTTGATTTACTATGCGTTAAGACGTAACTCGTAGGTTTCGTCGCGTTTCCATTAAAGGCTGAATAACAATGAACGTTGTATTGGGCTAGCTTTAATTTTTTCCCGAACGCGGCTGACGACAGTCGTCGTTCAATCTTCTCGGTCTTCCTCAATATAATCGTCTACCTTTTTAATAGATCTTTTTGTAGCACGGACTTCAAAGACTCGGTTCTAGTTAAGAAAGTATACTTCTGATCTTTCGTACTTCGGTAAGTGATTTAACATACGGATAAATCTCGCATCGACTCTCGACTCTTTCACCCCGGGGATTTTCATGGTGACGGGTAAGAAAATTCTTCGTTAGGCTGTTCTTTTATCGATCTCCATGTAATCGATGTGCTCAACGATGAAATACAAGTATTGTAAAAGCTTTAGTTTGTAAGACTGTCAGCGATTCTTGCCAGTGTTACGTTTGCGATAATAAACGTCTGAGAATCCATATACCCTTTAACTTTTCCCTATTCTATATTCTCGATTTACGTATTTCTGCGTCGAAAACTACAAACGAAAGGACTCTTCTTTGTTAGAAACGTCGATGGTCGGCGGATTATTTTTAGTTTGCGTCGAAGGTCTCGTTGCAGATTTATTTCTTTATTTTACCTTCTTTTACAGCCTCGGTAAAAGCAAGGTTACTAGTACGTGCATTGAACCGTTTCGGAATCGAAACGTATCGCGACGAAGAAATCGACATTTTCAAAAACATATTTCTTTACTTTAATATTTCTGTTTTACATAGTTTCGTGAATCTTAAAAATTGAAATTGCATACTGTCACGACAATAACAGAGGCAATACAGAAGGTACTTCTTCTTTTTCTTTCGATATTGCACTGTCTTCTTCGTTCAACTCCATAGAATATGATAGCTCGTTTAGATAAAACCTAAGAAAATTCCTTAATTAGACATGACATTGAATTTGATAAGATAAAATAAAAGGAATACCATTCGTCCGCGTGTACGCAGTCAACCTGTTCCTTGTCCGTGCAGATTCGTTCTCTCTGATCGAACAACGTGTTATTCGGGCAAATCACCGGGAAACCTTTCCCCGAATCGTCGCAAGCATGAAAAATTCGGCAATCGTAGTCCAAATCCGCGTACAAACCGGTCTGTTTGCCTTCGCAAGTGAATCGAAACGTTAGGTTGGCAAAGAGATCGTAGTCGCTCGATTCTTTTGACAGGTCCTCGTACGTTTCCAAACGATGTCGGTCCTGTTGAATAAATAGTTTAAACAATTATTCTTGAAAACAAGAATTTTACTCTCCGAACAAGAATGATTCTTACAACGTAACCAAGAGTTGGTAAAGCGGTGACTGTAACGAGTGTTTCTGTAGAACAAAGTTGTGTTATCGTTTGAGGAAGATCTGATATTCTTTTTACTTACGAAGCGGAAGGAGCAACGTTACGAAGGAAATCATGATCTTGAAAATTCTGATTTACTTTGAGTTTTGTATTTTCTACAGCGTTGGCGATACTCGGCTGATGTAGTAGCTGTCTTCACTGACACTCTCGACGTTTGAACCGAGCCATTCAGAGAATTTATCGACCTTAACGAGCGTGTAATTTCCCAAAAAGCGTAACATTTCTCCTTATCATCTAAACGATGGTTAACTGAAACATCCGGATGTAGTAAGTCTTACAAAGTATTTACACTTGTTTTACTAGTAAATTTTCATGATATTAAAATCGACAGAAAATAAATGTTATCGAGTGTCTATCTGTTTCGAATCAGTTCAACGATAAGATCGATCGGAAATCTCGGCAAGATTATTACCAGGCACCAATAGATGTCTCTGGTACCCGAAAAAGGCAGGTAACCACGTTCTAAGTGACTTTCACCTGCGTCGGCCAATAGCGATCGCGATCCTCGAGTTAACTTTCTTCCGTCGTTACCGCGTCTTTCAGAAACCTTTATCGACGAAGAGAAATCTCTCGATATAATTATTTTCCGAATAACTAGCGATGGTAATTGTTCAGCGGAAATAGGTACATACGAGGAAAGGGATCAGAAATTTGTGTCACTTTCGAGAATCGAAACTCGAGCTTCGATACGTCCCTGAAAGCCAAGGAACCAATGAAGCGCAACCTTAAAGTCCCCGTCTGTTAGAGATATTCTTGGTTTAGAGTCAGAGAGTCGCGTGTCCACGAAAGGACAGCGCATATCAACTGCCAATGAGGGAGGCCTCGCTTCTCAAGCTGCCTTTCTCTTTAGCTCCAAGCAACGGCTCAGTTTTCACGGCAGCCTCATCCAGGAACCACTCGCAGAATGTCTCGAAAACAGAAACGTGGTGAAACTTCAGCGTGAAACATTTCTCACTCTTCCATTTCTCCTCTCCTATTTTTGACATCGTCTGTACGACGTACAGGAAATACGAATTGGACGAACGTCGAATATGTGACTCGAAGACAAAGTTGCAATTCAATCCACCGACTGTCATCGTGCTTTCAGAATCGTTTTCGGACGAAGTGCAATAACAAGGTACTTTATTTCCAATTTAATACGTTATCCGCACGAATTTATTTAAATTTTTGTTTACGAAAGGTTTTAGTTGATCGTATGACAATGAAAGTGATAACGTTTAAAATTGTTACACCTTAGAATTTTGGAAAATCCAAGTAGAAACGTGATCGAACTTAGTGTCACCGTTCCACGTGCGTTCGTGCGTCATCTGCTAGCCTCGGTGAGTGGTGATTTCAATGCGCGGTCGGAGATACAGTTTACGTACTTCTTTTCAAACTGGTAAACACGTTGTTATTGTTTTTTCCGACTAACTTTCTTCTCGCTGCTTCCAGTTTAAGAAATATAATTTCTAATCTAAACGCGATTCGATGTCACAAAGTTTATTCGATTGCAAAACATGGCGTCGTGTTTCGAAAAATGTCCCATTCTTTCTAATGCAACCCGGCAGAAAGCAAGGACATCTGGTGAAACGAAATATTCTAGGACGCAATCGATGAAAAATGTAAAAGGAACAAAACTGCATCCTGCTCGACAAACTTCGTTTCCTTTTGTTCTGATCTTACAAAAATGAATTTCAACGATTGACATTATTCCAGATATTTCGAGCTTTCCCTTGCCACGGTGTAGCGACAATATTAATTGGTTACGAAAAGTGGAGCGTGGTTTATTCTTCATTTTCTTCGCGCATCGATTATTGTTTTCTCCGTCGGATATTTCTCACGAGTCTAGATACCTTAATTATTCGCGCGACTTTGCTTCTGTTTAAAGTTTGTTCTGTTGAACTTTCGATAGTTTTCGCTGGATTTCTCCTGCCTCGTAACAGGGCGACGAGAAATACCGGGTATCAAAGGCGAAGTTACGTCAATAGAACCGGTGCAACAGTATTTTTTCGATACAAGCTTGAAATCCTAGTGATTCGGTTCACTGCTTTCGTCGCGGCACCGTTAAGGTCGGCTCAAAATAAGTGAAAGGACTCGGTGTTTTCATTACACGTATGATTCTATATTACACTCTGTCGTCAATGTTTCGTCTCCGGTTACACAACGCGTGTATTAATACTCTAATGCGTGCATTGTGTAATTTCACTAAAAAATTCCTAATACTTTCCAGAAAGCAGTCATTCGTTCATTAAACGACGTATTTACGAGTGTCTGTCATGAAAGGCTCGTATAACGTTTCAGACGTTGCATAAACGAACGGCGAAACTAGATCACCGCGCTTTTCTTTTTACCTTCTCGCTCGTTGAATTACTAGATTACTGGAACCGTAATAAAGCACGCCTGTTCGTTGTTTCTCAGGTCAGTGGGCCTCCGCGAATGTTCGATACTCGGTTGCTCCGCGTTGCAGAACACAGCCAATTCTTCTGAAAATCTTTATTTTAATGTTTTATCGCGACATGTCTCGTTGACCCGTTTGCGAACGAAGGCCAATCGTTTACGCATCGATCGAAATATACATTTTTTCTTGGGTAATCGTCGCTGGCCCACGCTTTTTCATTCGAGGATCTTCGAAGTAGCGTGCCCACGATCTAACGGTCTCGCTTTAATCGCGATCTAAAGTTATTGAAATTCGGTGAATTTGTTATCCCGTGGTTTGCAACGCGCGTGTAAATTACGAGTCCCCGTTCGAAAGCATTATTCTACGTGCGAATAGATTCGATTTATCTCTGATCGGAGTTCGCTCGCGGCTAGAATTGTCAGCCGGAGTCGCTTAAACAGATACACGGAAGATAACAGTGCTTGCACGCAATTCCCCGTAAACGTGGTGCGGCAAGGAAGTAGCAGCCACGAGGAGGTCATTCGTCTCTTTATGACTTCTTTGTTTCTGCTTGCGTCTCCTTCGCGGCGACCGCCGGTCCGCGAACGAATTAGTCGCGCCTCGATATCAACGTTACGCCCACCAAATTCTCGGTTTTATTCGCGTAGGAAGCTTCGCGTGGATGCGACAAGCGAGGAAAAAAGAGAAGGCGACGCTACCAGTTTTTAGATTCGACGCGTCCCGGTTTTGACAGGTGCGAAGAGAATGGAAAAAGTGTTTGCCCGATCGCGTAAGGTCACGTTTCGAATCGAGGGAAATTTTTAATTGGCTCGTGTATCTATAAGCGCGTTATCGGAACGCGAATCTAACGCGGGATCAACCGACCGCGGGGAAAACTTTCTCACGTTTCGTGATTACAACAGGTACTGGTGACTAATCAAACTTCTAGCAAGTTTAAGCGATTGTTTCAGTTAACGTTTCCATCGAGGAAACTTGCGCGAACTTTGTACGAAACGAACAGAATGAAACGTTAATTGAAACGATCTCATTGTTCGTTATACAGACGATGATACGCTTCCCGTTATTATGGCTGTTGCTGGTCCTGTCCGCGATGGGTGGATACGTCCCACCCGGCCCACGGTTCAGGTGTCCCCAGGAAGCCAAGTACATATTTCCGTGCGTCTGCGTTCGCGGCAGCGACAAGGGTCTCTATGTTCGCTGCGAGAACACGAATCTGGCAAGCTTGAGCTTGGCCTTCTCGAATCTGGGTAACGAGGGCATGCCCATCGAGGAACTCGTTCTCTACAAATGTAACATAGGTAAGTGTCCTTTCGTTTCCTGTTCGGCCAAATGCAGGCTGGATTGGTCACTTCGACTCTTGTCGATTTCCAAAAAGACTCGTACTCGCGTTACCTCTATCGCGTTTCGTTCGAAGGACGTTTCTACGGACCGGCACTCTATTCCTTGGACGTTCGAGTGTTGAAGTTTATCGACACTCCGCTCAGACTGATCGAAGAGCACAGTTTTTTGGGCGTCAATAGAACGCTGCAAGAACTTTACGTGATAAACAGTACCCTGGAAGTATTTCCGCGACAGGCGCTGCAAATTTTGGGGAATCTCAGTATTCTCAGCATCGCTGGCCATCGAATTTCCACTTTGCCAGCGGATAGTTTCGCCGATAGCGCTGCAGCCGCAAAAATCGAGAAACTGGAAATTATCAACGGTACGGTGATTTTCGCAAAAGGACAGAAGAAGTTTACCGAAGATTTCTAACTTTCTACTGCGTTTTTTGCAGGGACTCTTTCGTCCCTGCCCGTGGAAGCGTTGATGCCTCTGAAGAAACTGAAGAGACTGGATCTTCATAAGAACGAGATCAAAGAGTTGAAGAAGAATCAATTTAAAGGTCTGAGAGATACCGAGTACTTGGATCTATCGCACAATTTGATCAACAAACTCGATGGTTCTCACTTGGCTGATCTCACGAAAATGGGCTGGTGCAATTTGTCTCACAATGCAATCGCGGATTTGAAGAGGTAAGAGGCGCATTAATTAGCATTCCTTGAATCGTATCGATTCGTATCTATTCTTCGCAGGGGAACATTCGCGAGAAATTCTCTGCTGAAGGTACTGAATCTGAAACACAACAAGATCAGGAAACTCGACTCCAACACCTTTCGCGGTATGCGTTTCTTGGCAGGATTGTATTTAAGCGACAATCAAATCAACGACGTGGGTAGAGGAACCTTTGGACCCATCACGAGGATACTCGTCATCGATCTGGCCAGGAACTTCATTAAAAAAATCGATTTCCAAATGTTTAATCAACTTCAATTCATAGAGGTACGAACGTTTCTCTTCGACGTTCGAAGCAATTCTCGAAACTTTTGTTTTTTTTTCTTTATAGACGCTGGACGTTTCTGAAAATTTTGTGACGGTTATAGAAAAGTTGTCTTTCAAGGACCTATATTTGACGAAAATCAACCTCTCGCACAACGAGATTTCGAACATAGAGCCAGGGGCTTTTGAGAATTGCGTGAACATGACTATTCTGGATTTGAGTTACAATAAACTGGCGAATATTTCCAAGTACTCGTTCGACAGTACGACCTATGCCACGGAACTACAATTGAGTTACAATCAATTCACCTCGCTTATCCAGGTGTCCTTGAACGTTCAGTAAAACGATCAATCGAACGAGTAAGAATCTCGTGACGATGATCAATAATAATAATTGCAGGTGCCGCTGCACAACATGACCGGTATGAAAGTTCTCAACGTGTCTCACAATTTGATACAGTCGGTCCCTCGCCAGACGTTCCCAAAATTGTACGAGCTCCACACGATCGACCTATCGTACAACAACCTGTCCGAAATACACAACGCGGTCTTTCAGACTCTGTTCAGTCTCCGGTATTTGAACTTGTCGCACAACTCGTTGGAGAAAATCAAACCCTCCACGTTTGGTCCGTTACCGACGTTGTTGGATTTAGACATGAGTTACAATGTATTGAACGACGTTGCTCGTGGCAGTTTGACCAGATTACCGAGTTGCAGGTGATTCGAACGTTTAGAGCTTAGTCTTCGGAAAAGAACTCGAACGCTTAATATTGTATTGAATCGCAGGAGTCTGACGGTGAGAAGCAACAAACTGACGAAGATCTTTCAGCTACCGATTTCCTTGGGTTCGCTGGACTTTTCTGAAAATTTGTTGGAAGAGATACCTACCATGGACGTGTGGCCGTCGATGAACGCTCTGCTTTCTCTGGACTTGTCGGGCAATCGATTGGGGGATAATCTTCAACGCGGGAGCTTCGAAAGCCTGCTAACCTTGAGAAGTTTGAACCTGCGGTCGAACAACATCACCAAGCCACCTTGGGAAGCGCTCAGCACTCTAACTAGCTTGCAGTATCTCTACATGCAGGTTGAACAACTTTGCGAACAATTATAATGATTGCAGTTTCTCGAACGTAAGGAAATGATAGATGCAAATAACGATTTCAGGATAATCATTTGACCGAACTGAGCAAGGCGGCGTTTGGACGTCTTCCGATCGTGTTCGAGTTGAATCTGGCCAACAATCGAATACGAAACGTGAGCACTAGGGCGTTCGAAGGATTGTTGCAGTTGCTGACGTTGAATTTGACCAGCAACGAACTTGCTCACATTCCAAACGGAGCGTTCCAAGGTCTCGTGTCGCTGAGAACATTAGATCTTTCCCATAACATGCTGGAAAGATTGGACAACAAAACTCATGGGCTTCTGGACGATTGTCTATCTCTCGAGAGAGTCAATCTTAGTCACAATAAGATCTCGTTCGTTACGATAAAAACCTTCCCGAATGATCCGTGGATTCCTTACAGATTAAGAGAAATCGATCTGTCATACAACACTATGCCCGTGTTGACGTTTGAACTTACCGTAGGAGCGAAAAAGGTTCAATACTTGAACATCAGTCATAATAACATTAACGAGATTCGACGATGTAAGTAAGAGAGCGTCTAGTGTCTTAGCGTAAACCTTTCACCATGTTCTTATTCTTTTTTTCCAAATGCAGACGTGATTGGGAACTTGACAGCTATAAAAACGTTGGACCTGTCCTACAACGACATCAGCGACCTTTCCGAACCGGATACTTTCAACCCACCTACGAATCTGACTAATCTATACTTGAGTCATAACCATTTGACGCATGTTCCCTTGAAAAAACTTGTACCGTTACCGAACCTGAAGATTCTCGACTTGGAGTTCAACGAGATCGGTGTCTTTGACGATGTTTTTATGAAGATTATAAAAAACGGCACTATACTTCGGTATTCCGGTAACAAAGAGAGTCGACAGGCGTTCACGCGCACTCGAGAGGGAGGTGCTTCACGAAATCAATTTTCTAGGGAATCCATTGCACTGCGATTGCTACGTGCGGCCTTTGAAGAGGTGGCTCAGCACCTACACGGAGACACCGAAGGAATGGTTGAACGTTACGTGCGAAACGCCTAACTTTCTTGCGAACAAACGAATATCCGAAGTCACCGAAGACTTGATGAACTGCGGAGACAGGGAGGTCAAAGAGTATCCGGAATTCGATATAACACCGGACGTGAAGTATCGAAACATCGAGTAGTACGTGTCTGGAATCCTTTAACGACCTAATATCGGTAACTGTTAACAAACACTGCGTTTTTCAGCAACGAAGAGGACAAGAGCTGGAAGGCAACGTGGTACGTGACGTCGAGAGAAGACATCGGCGATTTCTACGTGGTCGTAAGAGAAACTGGAAACAGCAAGTCGGCCATCGAAAAGGATCTCGTTTACAGCGAGAGGTCTTTCAAGATTCAAGACCTGCAGGATTCCAGGAGCAAGTACGAGCTGTGCGTTCTCGCGAGGGACTCCGAGGGGAACGTGAAACACTTTCGAAGTTCCCAGTGTCAGATTTTAACTCAGCACGTGGTCGACTCGTCGACGAGGTTCACGGTGAACGCGTTCCTGATCCTAATCACCGTGTCCTTTGGCATTCTAGCGTGACGGGAGAAGAAAAGAGCGTCGCGACGTCGTTACTAGTATTTTTCACGATTCTTGCCCGTGTTCCACGATTAATGTAAATAGGAATGTAGTCGACGTCGCTGGATCGTGGTTGTAAATAGGTTGTGTTTAGTAGCAGCGCGCGTCGAGAGGACGTTGAACGTCGTGTATTTATTTTTGTAAAATATACATTCAACGGTTCCATTGCTCTCTTTCGTTTGCCTTCGATGCTCCATGTCTCTCGGAAGAATGAAATAATCGATTAGGTAATTCGAGATCGTTAGAGGTGTTGGGAGGTCGAGACGATTAGTGAACAATTTGTCTTAATAACTTCGGTCGACTAATCCCACGAAGATAATTCGTTGGAATTCGTTGTCCCGCTTGCTAATAAAAGCGTTTCTCTCGAAACCCGAGCGAAAAAGTTCTCAAGGAAGTCAACGAGTTCGCGAGCAACGCGCGCGGTAAGATGATTTCATTATTCCACGCTTTATAATTAGCATCCACACTGATCCCGGAGGAAGAAGAACGGCGCGAAGGCTTTCTAATGAGGCCGAAGTTCCGTGGAAGTTGTCGCTTCCGCAAAACGATCCACCGAGAAGATTAATAGCGTCAGTAGCGATCGCGATCACCCACGCGACACGTTTCCCTTCGCTTCCAACCGTTGCTCATCGCGGTTATTCGAACTTGACTAAAAACCCCTTTACGTTGCGATTAACGTTGGCTAATCACTCTGCGTTTCTTCGCTACGGATCGAAAAAATAACGGGGTGCTTCCTTAATTCCTGGAAAGACCGGAAACGCAGCTGCATACCGCGCGATTTCAGTCGGCGAATTTTCGCGAGGCAATCGGTCCGAGGCAGAAGTGCAATTAAGTTGGAAGCAGGCCGATCGTAACGAATTCGTACGATTTCTCTGGTCGCGAACGTAATCGTTATTGGTGGTTCGTTACGAAACCCTTGGACACTTTCACCTAGACGCTTAGCAATAGCTACTCGTCCAAGTCTGCACGATCTTGTACGAAAAGGCACGAACAGCCACGAAGACGGTGTTGCGGTCTGCGTGCACGAGAAGCAGACATCCGTTTGTCTGGCCTCGGACCGACCATAAGGCCCAAGGCTGTTTAGATTGAATAAACGTACTCGCGTACCTTCTTCTTGGTCGAGGCGCGACGTGTCTCGGTTTCGTTGACCCGAGAGGTTTCCTTTACCGGTATGATAATTGATCGTCGATCGAGACTCATACGTCGTAAATCACTAGTTTCTTCGCTCGAGTATCGATTCACAATTAGATCATAACAATCCTGATTCAATCAATCGTACAAAAGTTAGGTTGTCTCTGTTTTAGTCGGGATTGTCACAAACTAGATTACTCCAAAGTTGTCTTAACTTAACTAGCAATGTTATCCGGTTAACATGTTAAAAAACTCCCTGAACAGTCTAATAAATTTGATGGATTTACGGGAAAAGTCTCGTTCGCGTTTGATCGATCCTGCCAGTTTCAGTCGGGAGGGTAAGTCTTATAAATAGAAGAAAAAAGCAACTTGCTGGAAGATTTAACGCGGTAAACAGACGACCAGTTCTCTCGAAGCTTGCCGAACGCATTTACATAGTCCAGTTTGGTCAGTGACTCAGACGAGTTCCATGTAAGGCCCAACGATGAACGTCTCTTGGGCCTGTACGCCTACGGCGAGACGTCGCGTCGTTCGCCTTCGCATCTCGAGATAAAAAGGCAAAAGAAGGAACCTCGAAAACGTTCTGGCTTGCCACGGCTTTTGTAGCCAACATAAATACTTCGGGAGTTGAAATATTGAGTCGTACATCGAACCGAACGCGTGGGATCTTCGAACAACACGCATAGAATATTGGAAGGTGGTCGTTCTCCGTTTGAAAATCGTTACGGCGATCGAAACGAATACTTAGGCTCGTTCTCTTCCGATTGCTCCTTAACCCCTTGTACCATTTTGACGAGTCTGACGCACTCGTACTTTGTTACTCGTACTTTTTTGCATAGTCAACGATGGCATAATACCAAATTTACATAATATTTCAACTTTCCTTGTCTGTTTTAATATTGTAGCTGTGATTTACACCTGACAAATAAATCATAGTGCAAGGGGTTAAAACGAATCACGGTAATCTGCAGATTATTCTTCACCAACCCAGTTGCGTTATGTAGCAGAAATCTTGTCGCATAGTCATTAAGATGTCCGTGATACGGCAACGGAATTTTCGACTGGTCCGAAATGACTGAACCCGGCAGCAGGAGGTTCTATCCATTCCCAAAAATGCTGATATCGGTAACAAGAGTAGCCGTTTTAAGTACCATCGGAAGGATCTCACGTGCGCGCCGTTAAAAAGATATTGCCCCGTTGTTCGTCGACGTCCCCGACTCGCAATCTCCGGGCCCGATGCGTGTCGGTGTGCGGTTCGAACTCTCCCGCCACTGGCCAGGCCCGTCAGTGTCTCTCGCGTTCTCGCACGGGGAACATCGTCCGCCTCGTTCGCGTTTTCTCCTCGTTTCTTCGTTTCTTACTGCTCCGTTTTTCCCTCGTTCGCTGGTACGCCTCGTACGACGAAGCGTAAAATTTGCCACTCGGTGGACGCGCAAGGACGGTGAGAAAACTGGTCCTCGAGGAGCGCCGGCAATCCGACTAAATGAGACTTTCCTACGATTCGAGCCATAACTCTTGTATTTGTCCCTTCTTTTCCACTTTCCTTCTCCTTTTTCCTTCTTTCTGGTCCCCTTCTGTTCCCTCGAATTTCGAATTTACACGCTGAAGCGTCGCCGCGATCGATCGGATAGACATGGAGCCCGGATCGTGCTGGAGACCGCTTCTGTGCTGGATATGTATTCTTGGTGTGGTGCGAGCAAACGGTGAGCCAAACTTTCGACTATAGTGGAATGTTTTTCGTTATTTCTCGGAGAAAACTGAACGTGTCGTGAATTCTGAAATCCTCGAAGCGTCACGTGGCCAGTGGATGAACTCAAGGACGACGTATGTACGTTCACTCGTCCATGGCGCGACGCGATCGTCGCGTCGACCTCGCAGCGATGCATCATCTCCTGTTCCGACGTGTTTCGTTCTCTTTCTCTGTAAATTAGTCGAGGAAAATTGTGCGAACCATGGACGATCTTCGTTCGCAACGATCGGAGGGATCGCGGGTCGTCGTCCACGCGAGGTTAAGTAACGAGGATTCGTCTTCGAGTCGTGCGTTAAAAGAGATCGCATCTCCGACGCGTTGCTCGTCGAAATGTTCGTCGATCGAATCGGTAGGAAGGCTCGGAACGAGTTTGCGCGAACTGTTGCACTTTCACGAACGGAAAAGGCTCGAAGAATTGCGTAAGAATTCTAATAACGTATTGTGGAGGTCTACAGATTTACGCGCGAACAATAACGTTACACGATGAATCACGCGAACCGTGTAAATCTCATTATTCGAGTCTCATTGCGTCTATCGACTCCAAACGTGCTGTTATTCGCCTACGGATTCAAAGAATTAAATTAATTTAACGCGTTGATTTCCTTCTACGGCTAGTACATTAATAAAAAGAACCGGTTTCGCGAAATCAAATGGGAGACACGGTGTTACCGCGTAAACTTAATTAGTCGCTTCAGCCAGGTCGATCGATCTTCCTCCTCGTTACTTATTGCTTCGTATCGCTACGAATCCTTGTCCGAGATGAAATCGATTATTCAGGCTCCGTTTCATTAGTATATATATCCATTATAACGAACCAAGCGATGCTTTCTGTCGAGGAAGGAAAGGGAACGCAAAAAGGAAAGTGATTTTCCACACTTTCCACGTATCGACTCGACGTTTTGTTCTCCAGCGATCATAGGTCGATCGAAGGAATCGAAGGTCAGAAGGTCGTTGCTTTTTCTAGCAGAAGGTAGACCAGTTTTTTCGCGATCCAGCCACAAGCGACGCTGCTTCTCGCTTCGTGGATTCTTGGCACGCGGATAGGAGTAATCGAGAAAAGAGAAGGTGAAATTCGATCTAGCCGATCCGAATTTCTTTATCGAGAAAATGTCTCCTTCTTCCTCCTGTGGGTTAGAATTTAGCCACAGAATCCGCTATTTGTCGTAAGGGGCGACTGAAAGCAGTTACGCCGGAACAGGTTGTCGATGAACGGAAGGCAAAGCAGCAAAAAGAAAAAAAGTTTGCTCGATGTAACAATGTAAGAAACCGTCTTCGACGCGCTGCCTCGATATCTTTTCGTTGTGGTCGATAGCACGGCAGAGGAAATGAAAAAGCAGGCATGGAGCACGAGGCAAGAAGCGCTTTCGATCACGAACCGAATCGAGTAGCTCGATTAAAATAAAGTGGCGAAGCCGCAACTGTTCGTGGGGAGATGAAATAATAATTGGTCGCGGTTTCGAAGGATCGGTGCTTCGAAAAATCGCGAGACCGGCTGGAATTTATCGCGAGAAAAGCGAAAAGCAGCTCGCGGGCGAAGGCAGAGATCTCGCGAGTTGAAACACGTGGCAAGGAACGAGAAATAACGAGAGTACCAAGGGTCGGTCAGTGACGTACTCTCAGGATCAAAGGCCCCGCTTTTGCTCTTCGGGCAAATGGCCGAGCGAACGTTGAAAACCTCGCGTGACACGTATGCGCGAAAACAAATGATATGTCCAGCAAAGCCCGCAACCGCTATTCGGTTAGGTCTTATTGGAGAAACTCTAAGTACCAGTTTTATTCGTTACGCGTGGGATAAAGTACTACCTTCGCATCTGGTAAATGCGTATCTGGGAGCTGGTTGTCGCGAATCGATGCTCGCTCGACGGGCAGTTCGAGGTCGCAGCGCATTTAATTGCAAGACGGTGACTCGCGATCGAACGATCGCCTTGTATGCAAAACGAGCATTCGTGGAAAAGCAAGTCGCGTGGGTGTACTGACAGTGTCGTGGTCATGTTCCCCGAAACGATCGCGCTGCGAGAATTCGCAACGCGACTCCGCAATATCCGGCAGAGCAAGCGGCTTTCTTTTCTTCCGGACGCGATGGCAAAAGGCTCGAACAATCGTTGAAAAAGATGAGGGGAGGAGAAAGAAAGGGAGAAGACGGGATAACGCGGCGGTTCTGGCCGAGAGGAGGACGCGAAGAACGCGAGAGGGTCTTCTGGAATGGGAATCGAAGGTGGGAGTGAGAGTAGGAGCGAGGAATCGGTTGGGAGAGGCCATAGCAAAACCGGTTGCCAATCTGCGCAGACGTTGGACACCGTCCTCCAGGAGGTGGTGCAAAGACTAAAAAGACAGGACCACTCCGGTTTTCAGCAAACCGACGTAAAAGATCGCGAGAAAAATAACGATGAGGCGAACAACAGGATGCATTAAGCCGCGGGAAGAAAACCGCCTGCGATTCGAACGACTCCGTCGTCGATCCAGTTTGAAATCGAAACGGACGATCGGGATTTCGGATCTAAAATCCGGTTTAGATATCAGTCGATCTATCGGTTCGTTCGATTCTGCAGGATATACTTTAATGCACAGGAAAATGGGTCGTAAAACGATCGAGAAAACGATTCACCCATTCCTCCGCGTTCAATCTAGCTAGTTTTTCCGACAAAATCGCTCCGAACTCGCGATAAACGAGAGTCTTTTCTCTAGACAGGGAAACTTGAAGGACCCGCGTCGCGTTCGAGCTTGATCTCTGTTGAAAAAATTCGTTCCCTCGCTGAACACTTTGTACAGTTATCGTACCGTATGTCGGGAGAAACGATTACCGAAGGATCATGATCTTTGACACGGAATCGTTTACGTCAACCGAGCATGAATGGTGATCCGCTGATGCAAGAAACGCGCCATCCATTCTTCGTCGCTTCTTTAACGATCTACGGCACACCGTTGTCCGTGTTATTCCCTCGTAAACCCGGCTCAGCCCGAACACTTTTTTCGCTAACGACCAGCGATTAGAACGCCGAAACTTTCGACATTCTTCTTAAGAGTTCCTAAAGATTCGCATAATCCTCCAGTTCGCATAATCTGTTCGAAATCCGTTTCGCGACTTGTACGGTTACCAAGAAGGACCGGTCATTTTACGAAAGCTCGTCACGAACGACGGTAAAGCGAATTTCTGTCTAGCTCGACGGCGGAAGATTTATTCCGCTTTTAAATGGCCGCGGCGCGCCGTTGTCGTGGTAGCATATAAAGGATATCTCTTCACGAAAGCGACACGAAAAGGCTTGCCCCGGTGGTGATAGCATTGCTGACCTCTTCCCCTGCTAGATTTCTGCGTTTCTGTAGTTCACGCGGCTGTTTCCCCGGCCAAGTATGGCGGATACCGGTCGAACCACTCGCTATACACGCGTGTCACCGTGGGCTGCGAGGGCACGCGTGCCTGTGCGTGTGGAGACGAAGAACAGACAGGAGCACCCACGGGTAAATTCCTACCGTTCGACGATCGCCTCTCGCCGTATAAGCTTCTCTCTCGTCGAAGAAGAAGACGTCGTGAAAATTGTCGAGCGGTACCTGGCCTCCATTTTAGGCGGCCAACATCTTTTTACGAGGATGATCGCGCGTGGTACGCGTCGATCGACGCGCAGGCCGAACTCCTCTTCCAGGTTGAAGACGAGTCGTAGGCGAGGTTCGGTAGTTCGGCTTCAAGGATTTCCACCTACCGGATCTACGCATCCGACATATAATTTCAAGATGGCCTCGTGTCGCGTACAACATAGCAATTTGCGAGAAAAGGATCGTAATCATCGATCCACCGAGTCGCCACGTTTTTCTTTGTCGTTCCTGAAAAGATGCCTCTTCGAGTACATCGGCCTAATCCGTCCGGCTGGGCTCAATGGACGAATTGTGATGTACAAATTACGTAGGCGATCGTTAATCACTCGCGCGTCATTTTCGACGATACAGCTATCGTTTAAAGTTGCCAGTCATTCGTAATTCATTATCAAAGTTCGTCTTCCTTGTTGGCGAACCGTGATCCTCAGCAACTGATCGAGTTAAGATTTTGCGAATCATCCGAGACCGATCGGAGGATCTGTCAAGCTTCTAAATTCAGTTGTTCGATTACTAGCGGGAGGATTTTTTATCGGGATTTATTGTTCTCGTAAGTGGCGCGTGAGAAATTTGCTAGTCGGGACGCGTTTTGAGCCTCGAGACGTTTCAATTGATAGCAATTAGTCGGAATCGGAGAAACCTTGGGGCCGCAACCTGCTATTGAAATCGAAGATTAAACAAAAAGCGAATGCTAACGGACATAATAATTACGTTGCTTCTGAAAAGAAAGGAGCATAACCGCGTCTACGCACGGAATGGGCAGTCTTAATGGAATAAGGGGTGGAAACGTATCGTGGCGAAAGTGCTGCGTACCAGGAATCTTCCGAGGAGATCCATTAGCGAGCAGAAGAAAAAAGGAAAAAAGCATCCGAGGATTTCCTTGATCAGATAGTAGAGCACCGTAAAAAGAGGCGACATCGGTTATAAAATAACGGCAACGAAACCGGTGGTCGGTTGTTCTTCTACATTTAATATCGATTTAACGAGTAATTATCAATAAGAATAATTATAAAGATCGTTAAAGATCGGCGTTTACACGAATTCTCGATCGATTCGATTCATAATTCCTTTTCTCGAGCAGTCAGCTTCGAACCGCGAACGACTTTGAATCAACGCTTATGATCCGTGACCAATTTGTTTACACGATTTTTACTCGACAAAACGATCGTTCTACGAAAGTGGTTCGCAGAAGGCACGAGATGCTCGTTTTATCGAACGAGAGATCTAAAGGTTCGAGAAGCTAATCAGCTTAATCAAGACTCTTAAAGTAAAACTGATCATCTTCTCCAAGTTCCCGTTCGCTTTACTGGCTCTTACCGAGTAAAATTGTGAACGACTTGTCCATAAAATGAAAAACCTCGAAGAATTTCTGTTTACGAACATCGTACATATAAGGATTAAAAAGTCGGTCGACTATACATCGATACGCGTTTATAGGTTCGTCCGGTCGAACCAGCAGAACAAACATGTTATCTTCCTTGAATCTCTCGTACAGGTTCCCGTGCAAACATCGTTCGCGCGCATCAGGAAATTTTTATTTTCGACCAATAATCGTTAATTCGGCTATAAAACGTTATAAATCTGTGCTCGCTCGCGCTTTGCCACAATGTTTACGAGTTAAGATCTGTTAACGCGTAAACCGCGAGTCTGACAATGAAATTTAAAAAGTAAATTAATCACGCGTGAACACGTGGCTCTTTTTTCTCAGCCTCTCAGGAGGAAACGTATCGCTCGAACGCGATATCGAGATAAGGGAAGGGGTATTTTTCTTAAGCGAGAAAAGTGCTGACGAGTTGCCGTAATTCGAAGTGTGATTCAAGAATTCACGCGTTATTTCCTCTCCCGAGAGGAACGAGAAAAGGACGGACTCGAGGAAACAATTAAACTCTGTGATCAGATAAGCGCGCGAGTATCCTCTGGAAAATGTATTCCGTACTCGGGTCGTGAGTTACAAAGTCTGGATAATAAAGCGTGCCGGAAGTCGCCTAGAGATGGCTCTAGCCCGATTCGATGTCTCGACGATGACAGGACGCGCCGGAGTCTCGTTCGGACGACAAAGGATCGTGTCCCACTTGGAATAATTTTTCCATAAATTATTTCGTTGCTCGTGACGCGAAATCTTCGTCGTCGTTTACTTTACCGAGAAACAACGTTAACGAGTCGACCGATCGACCGCCACGTAGTTGACCGACGCAACGGTACGAACGTAATTCGTTGATCTTCCTTTTCGCGTGGAATCGACGTCGGTCGGGCGACAACCGCGGTATCGAGGTTCGATATGTCCGAAGAATGTGGGTGGAAGAAAAGAAAGGCGCATCGAACGGCCACGTAACGACGCGTGTGAACGTTTTATGCACCAGCGAGTCGAGGCGTAAAATTGTTTAAATAATCACGCGGCCCGTATGGTGCACGGACCGGCGGTTTAATCGTTGCCGAGATTACCGAAAATGTGCATAACGGTAATCGTCGGCTACGCGCATAATTCGTGCACGGATCGCCGCCACGATAAATTATTCATTCTGCATTTGGCGCGCGCGCGATGCACCTTGCTCCTTGTGCCGCGTGCGTTTCGTGACTAGTTCTGACCCTTCGAAATACCGGTGTCATTTGCATCGTTGCACCGCGACGATTTCTTCGGCTCGAGCCACGGACCTGTACACGGAGCGTCTTTGAAAAACATCCATAATGTCCTACGGACGCGAGCTCGGAAAGTTTTCCGAGTGCCAGAAAGACATTCCTCTTGATTAATTTCGCCTCGTAGAATCGAGCTACGTTCGATGCTGGACACTCGAGGGAAACCGAAAGTATTTAGCATAGCTCCAAGTTTGCGCTTAACATCGTCTCGCGAGTTATTTACTCGTTCTCGAAGACTTCACGATTCCAGGTGTTTGCTCGAGGATAACCAAGCTCGTTATGCGACGCACGATCGATCGCTTCCGTGCTATCGATTACGCGCGACGAAGACGTACGGTAGCGTGGAAGTATCGTTTTTCGATGACGTGTGTACGCGTCATCCGCGGCGAAAGGGTTAACAGGTAGTTGCCGAGAACGTCACTCTCGAATCGATAAATTTGTAAGCACGATATCTCGACGCGGCGTACGGTAGCGGTCAGAGTTTCACCCGATAGTTGGGTTCGTTGTTCGATCCTCGAAGACGAAGAGTGATCAGTTTCGCGGATATTCAGCGATTTCCCGCGGTCCTATCGACGGAATCCTGAACCGCTAATGATCATCGATGATCAGTGATTTACCGCTGACAGCGTCGGTCGTAATCGGGGCCGGCGCGTATCGGCGTAACCAAAGGAACCGGAATGAAATCACCGTTACGAAGTGTGTTCAACGCCGCCGCTCCTCTTTTATCACTCTCGCGGCCAACCTGCTTCGCATCGATTACGAACTTTCGATCCTGTTACGTTACGCAGCCGCGTAGAGCCACTCCGCGTTCTGCTCGCCGCTTCTCTCTTCGCGTTCGCGCGTCGATAAACGGTTAAACGAATTCTTCGCTGCAATCTCTATGGACAGCCGGTAATAACGGATTAATATCGCGAATCCGCAGCTGCCAGCGAGCGGTCGATGTCAACGCGTTTCGCGGGAATCGTTTGCAAAAGGAAGCGGATAAATTCCGTTCGAACCGCTCGCGTCGAGATAGCGAGATACGCTGTTGATCCTTCGCAAACGAGACGCGCGTTTTGCTTGATTTACGTCTACGATTACCGTTCTCTCGGTATTTCGAACGTTAAACTCGCGTAACTTTGCTCGTGCAGATTTTTTACCGGTTCTCTCGCCTGTACACGGCTCTCGGCGCGTAAAATTGAGACGCTTCGAAGTCGAAGATAGGTGATCCTCGCGCGTACGAAGAATCTGTCGTGCGTTTTTGCATGTAACTCGCGCCGGTGAGCATCCCGTGCAAACGTAGCATTGTTAAGGGGGAAAATAACTCATGCTCGCGCGTGCAGATCGAGGAACGCCGACGTACGCGAGGAGTAATTGAATTACGCGGAGAGACGACGTTTGAATTAGTGAGGTCGCGTTGATGGTCGGTGGAGGAACGCGAGCGGCGAATTTATTTGCATAACTACGAAATCGTAGAGCGTCGTTTAATTAACGTCTCGCGTAACGAGCCTCGCTGAGCTACGACTGGACACGACATGGCTGGAAAATCGTCGCAATTAATATCGCGCCTACTTGATTACGATCCCGATGTAGAGTATCGTGTAACGATTAAAGGCCGAAGCTCCTTTCGCGATCCGAATCGATCGCCGACCGTTTTGGATCGCGATCGATACCATGTCGGATCGTCCTATGAAAATTAATTATCCACCATCGGCAACGTATTCTAACTGTATTTCTCGCAGCGTATCGGGAAGTCGTAGAAATTTCCAAAGAATCGATCGTCCGTCTTTCTCTGGGCAACAGACGGTGTCATTCGCGGCGAAAGGAATCGTCTCGGGTGAACATCGTGTCTCCAAACTGATCCTTCGATCGTTAGAGATCCACGGGGGTTCCGCAACCCTGCTGGCTCGATTGGTTAGCCTGGAACAGCTGCTGGCAATGAAAAGGCAATAACGATCATTATTATTCCACGATGATGCAAATCGTGGACCGGTCAATTGGTTTCCCGGTTAATTAGTCGTCGGCGCAACGAAACGCCTTCGTTTCCAGCTGCTTGCACTCTTCCTAATAGCAAGGTGCGATCGATTTCTCACGCGGGCTGCTCCACATCTACGCAGAAAAGGATAACATCGCGCGAGGACACGCCTACGTTCGAGCTTCCTGTTCGACCGATATCCTGGAATACCATAGGTTCAATTACCAGGTCGAAGAAGCTTAAAATACGAGAGAGATTAGCGGAGTATGCCCTTCTCGACTCGCTCGTCCGTTATACAGTCAACGTCACGACGCCCGGAGAACAGATTACGAATGCCGAATGCGTCGTCTTCTTCGTCGTCGTCGTCGTCGTCGCAGTACCGGATTTCCACCGTTTCGAGGTGCTGCGAGCCTTAGTAGGAAAACGATGTCGAATGCATCGTTTGTCGTCAGGAATTTCGTCGGCAATGCAGCGAAGAACGTTCGGTGGAACGCGTAGACGCGAATATCCTTGACCCTTGACTGTGTAATCATAATGAGTAGAACACGGAGCACGTTATAGAACGATAGCGCGTAATTATGCGCTTCTGCTCCTCTTTTAACACTCGGTTAGTAATGACCTGGAATTATCGTAATGTTTAAGAACGTACGCCGCAGCAATTTACACCGATTTTTCTCTGCCGGCCGGGGCTTTACGAGACAGTCGGGGATAAGGCATCGCCGTGGCGCAAAGGAGAAAGAGACCGGAAATGGAGAACGCTCGATGAGGGAACATCATGTAAATCGAGGTAAAAACATTATCGACCGTGAAAAGGATCGCGTTGAAAACGAATGGAAGAAACGTGAGAACCGAAGGGTTGGGAGGAGAACGTAGGGTCACGGACCTTCTCGAAGATGTACGGATCTGCTTCGGTATCGCCGCGTTATCTCGTGCTGGATCTGGAAATCGAAACAAAGATCGTCACGAAGATTCTTGCCGCTGAATCAGAGAGAATTAGAATTACCTGCATGCGAGGACGAAAAAAGTGTTGTTCACGGGAGTACAAAGGGCGTCACGATTGCAAAGAGGCAACATTTGATAAATGGGACTCGAGATCAAGGTACCGAAAGGGCAACAGGATCGCGAAAAGGCGAAACGTGCGGAGGGCGTCGAGAGAAGGGAAAGAAGGTCGCAGGGCGGGAACAGGTCGGCTTCGACCTCTTCGTAAACTTCCTGAGATCTTAATCTCCAAGAACAGAGCGTCGAAGCGGAGGGAAAAGTTGAGAGCGAAGGAACGGAATTCTCAAAGGTAGAAGATGGTGCGTGCTTCTCGGATTTAATGGCGGAAAAGATCTCGTAACGCGTAGCAACGTTCGCGGAACAAACACGATGACGTTCGAACGAAACGATTACTCGATAACGAAAACGACTTCCTATCGACGGCATAAATTACGAGGGCAATGATCGGATACCGAACGAGGAACGCTCGAAAAAACTGACCGCTCGCTCGAGGCTCCTCGATGAATAACCGAAACAGGAATCGTCCGCGCGTTTGACAGCGAAGTAAACGAATGATATCGTACAGGAAAAGACAAGGACTCGACTCGGTAACCGTCGTGTCAAGAAGACGCTACCGATCGATACGCGAAAAGAAAAGCTACCGGAGGAAAGAAGAAAAGAAAGAAACGCGATTGATTCTCGGCACGGCAATCGGTCCGAGCATTTTGAATCTGGTATTCGAAGAGAAGCGAGTCGAGAAGGCTTCGAGCGCAGAGTAAAAACGACGTGGACGTAGAGAATGATAAAAAGACCATCTAGCGGGAAAAACGAACAAAAGAAAAAGTTGAGAGTTACGAACGTACCTGCAAGAATAATCGCGTTCTGTAACGCGTAATTGCGCGCGTAACGATGACGCTTCGACGTGACTTATCGTTCCTCTTCGACTCTGAAATAAGGCACGAACGATATATTTTCGAGTCTATTTAATTATCGGTAATTAAACATTTCCCGATTATTCAGACCATTTAACCAACATGGCGCGACGATTGAACGCATCATGGAAAGCCATATCGATGGCGAACGATGGCGTTGGCCGGAGTTTATTCTCGGCTCGAGATCCACCGTTCGAATTCAATTATCCACGGAGGAGGTAAACGATCTGCACAGGCGATTTCTCTTTAGATTTTCGATTTTCACCGCCACACCGCGACCGCGCCGGTTCTTGCATCGCGATATTGTAAACCGGCGGTTTTGGTGTATCATGCGGACATTACTCGCGAACGGTGAAAGTATCTATCATCGAGTTCCGCGAATAAACAGGCACCGATCCCGCTGCGACGTACACGAGCGCTGGTTTCTCGAGTGCTCGGTGTCGAGATGTTCGCTTTTCAAGGTCGAGACGTTTACGACTTTATGGGGCAATTACCGTGGTATACTGCGAGTTAGTTTGCGGCTACGCTAGGCTTGTTCCTTCTTTTTGGTCTTCTTCTTTGTCTGTATCTTTTTTCCCACGTGCGTTCCTAGTTCGGCCGTCGCGTTTCACGCACTCTCTTCGAGATCGCGTCTCCTTCTCCAAATCGTCCGAGCTGTTTTATCAGTTTCGGGAACGAACGCGTACGGATATGTGTTCCTGTTACGATTGGACGTACAAGTGGGCGTCGAGCACGGAGTTCGCAGCGATTAAAGCGTCTTTCGATTGGTTTCAGTGCAAAGCAAGGTGAGATGTTCCGAGCAATGGATGGAGGTTGACATCGTGAGGAGTAGCCCGCAAGCGAGGATATATCTGCAGCAGATGAAGGACTTTCCAGGTAAACAGTTCCGAACGGTTGCGTGTCGTCGACGTGGTCGTGAAATATGAACAGGAAGAGATGGCTCCTCGTGTATTTTACACGCTGAAACGTGTCTTCTTTTGCAGACGAGGCTTGCAAACCGCAACTGAACAACGGCGTCGCCACGTTCCGATTACCTCTCCTTGAACAAGACATGTTGCGATGCGGTATCACTAGGGTCGTTAACAAAGTCACGGTACGATTTTTTACACCACCGAACTAACCATTCGCTTCTGTATTTATATTCCCTCTAATCATCGCGATCGACTTCCTTCTCCGATTTTAATTCGCGCCAAAGACTCGCGCGCTCGATCGAAATTATACCTGCATGATGTTACGCAGGGTCAAAAGGTGTACTTCCATCGGATAATAGTGGAGGAGCCGGCGGATTCCAGCAAACACACGTTCACGGTAAAGTGTGTTATAACCGAGGTGGTGGTGAAACCTGGAATTTCGATCGGCGCCAATCATACCGCGGTTCGACGAAGCGTCCTCCCAGCAGGATTTCAGGAACCCGAGTAAGTTCTGTTTGTTTATTTAACATCCTCTCGATGTTCATTGGCCCCGGATACTACGACAGCTGCCCAACACGGTTAAGTGATCGCGGACAGCGCTTATTACGTATTCTCATTGAGAGCAACTTTGTCCGACAGATGTTGAATGCTTTTCAGAAGTAATAGTCATGATTACATTCCGGGCTTTTAGTAGAACATTTTCTGATCGCTCTACAGCAAAATAAAATTATTCAGATGGTACAGATGATTAATAAATGAAGCAAATCGGCCGGGGAAAAATATCGTTTGATCGAATAAGCCGTGTTAGGCCGATAATTACCGACGTACCGATGCGTTCGTTCACCCTTTTATTGGAGCAAGCCGAACTCGTTCGCGGTAAAATTATGCTTTCATGAGTGGCTCAATCTCTCGAGAGCGTTCAACGTAACTTACGATTTGCCAATAATTACTCAGCGAAAGGTATCAGATTATAGAACGCGGTAACGGGTGTGAGAACAACGAAGGCCGTAGCGTGCTTTGTAAACAGCATAGACAGAAATTCGAATCCCAATGAGCTAACCGGATAGTTGGCTTGGTCATTTATTCATCGACTCTGTACAGCCAGCTGCTGGAACATCTGAAACGTAATTTTAGACTCGAACTCAAACGTATCACACTTGCTCCGTGAATTTGCATATCGGCGTGTCGTGCATAGCTGCTATGTAATTTTAACTTGTAACTAATGGGAAGTCGGATCAACTAGTGGTCCTTTTTTTCGTCATTGAAACGGCTCCTTAGGTTCCCAGGCTGTCATTAGCCTGCTAAGCAGAATCGCGTTTCGATTTTTATCTTTTTCGCCGGTATCGCGACGTTCGTTTATCGATCATGGCTCGTGATGCTCATTGGTCAAGAATTCATCGAATCACGAGATGTCGCGCCTCAACCAGAAAGCCGGAAAATCTTTGATTGTTGTTTTAATAGTCGGTATCTCGCGCGAACGATCCCCGAGGTTGAACATTCACGCACCGCGAGAAAATTCTTTCTCGATCTCGATAACTGTTTCTGCTTCCACGAAGTCGATGGAATTGCATGCCTGTTCGATTCGATGCATCCGTCGCGATCAAGGATATCGAAGGACGATCGAACAGCTGAAATTCCACGAATAATCCTCTGATCGATTCATCGATGGATCACCGCGTTTCACCGCGCTTCTCGGTGCCGCAGCTAGCTCCGTTTAAAAACGCAGCGGAAATTAGATTGCGTTGTTCGTCTTCTGACGATTGTACCGTTCGCGACGCGTGTTATTCGATCGTGGAAACACGCTCTTTCGCGGAAAAGATGAGTGTGCGGAAAGAGAAACGCGATTCGGGTCGACGGAAGGATTCGATGACTGTCGAAGTAGCCCAGGCCGTACGGTTCATTAACACGTTTTCTGGTTTTTATGCCTCTCAAGCGGGTTAATTCGATTGAAACGCGTACATCATGGTAATCTCTCGATTCCATGTCGCGATGTGCCGTTTCTTCGCTGCTTTTTATCCGGAAGTTGCATTCGAACGCGTCATTTGCCAGATGCTCGTATTTTCTTCTACAAAAATACTTTTTGCGATTCGATGGCAAAGAAAGACGACAGAACGATTGTCCGACGCGAAAGAGAGAGTGCTAGGTTTTGTCGCGTAGAATTTTCCTTCTTTCAAAGATTTAATGCTTGTCTTTGTTTCTCGAACCAGCGTGATCGACATCAGGGGTGAAATCTCCGAGTCGGCACCGGTACCGATTTTAGGAGTGGGTGTCAGACAAGGTGGCAATTTGGTCACCGGTGAATTGAACGTCAGTCCAGGCACACCTTTGCAAATGGAAATCTTTTTGGACAACGGATCAGCGCCAGTCTACGGATTACTGGTCACCTACATGTTGGTCACAGACACTAAATCGCAGGAGGAAACGATAATCATTAACGGGTAATCGAATTCGTTCTGTTTGATCTGCGCACAACCAAGCAGGAAGCTCAGTTTGATTCGTCCTCAGCTGCTCCGTGGATCCTTATCTCTTCGAGAACTTCAACACGGTGGACGGCGACTTCCTGACAGCGAAATTCCGTGCTTTCAAGTTCCCGGAAAGCACTTACGTTCAGTTTCGCGGTACCGTTAACGTCTGTTTGGACAAGTGCCAAGGGGTACGTTGTCGTTCCTGTCATGTGCGAACGTTAAAAGCAGAGTCGCCTTTCGATTTCGATCACTCTTTAGCTCCATATTCCAGATCGAGTGCAGCAACAACCAAATAGGATTCGGTAGAAAAAGAAGAGCCATAGACGTCTCGGACACCGATAAGAACAAATTGTTCGAAGTGACGATGTCCGCCCTGATCAAAGTAGATTTCGAAGAAGATGCCGTGGTAGATAAAGGTAAGTCCCTTGCTCGCATTTCTCGATTCGATTTTGAGCGTCGTTGTTGAAAATGCCGTGTGTTCGACAGCCCTGTCCGAAATGTACATCAGAAGAGGGAAGAACAGGACGAAAGCCAGGGCAGTCATCGCCGAAGAGGTCAGAGAGCAACCGACGACTCCGACGATCATCAGGACAGAAGAGAGAGCTTTCATAGCCCAAGAAGTCAAAGAACATTTCAAGTACAAGCTCACCGAATCTGAGTCGAGTGGTTCGTCGTGTAGAACGGTGATCTTGCCTCTTCTTGTCTTACTCCTCTGTTTTTCCAAGTTTCTGTAAGTTTCAGGAGAAACGATCCAGGAGCTGACGAACGATCGCTGATTGTAAATAGAACGCAGAGCTTGAGAACCTGGCAGAATTCGAGTGCAACCCGAGAAGAACCGAATTTCTCGCCGGATGTTAGTATAATTCTTACTCTGTTTACGTATAGAGAAACGGTGACTATCAAACACTTTAACGTCATCCACTTTTTGTGATATCTAATTCACGACACGACCGATCGTTTCTTTCTTTTAACACGGTTCGAAGCTTCTTGTCGAATCGATAGGAAGCTTCGAACCACGTTGACTTCGGAACCTTCAGTAATCTCGGTTGACTTTTCGAAAAATATAAGGAAGAATAACCGCAAAGCTTCGATTATGGCTTAAGAGATGGTTCACTAGATTTCTCCGCTCTGCGACCGCCAGATTTTCACCCGTTCCCTTCCTTTCATCTGTATTCCGCATCATTTTCGTACTACTATGTCCCTTAGTTGTAATGCCCGCGAATAACTACACAATATAACAAAGCCGTTATGCTGCCAGAAGAAAATTGGCCTTTGCGAGCGGAGAATACCGAAGAGACCTAGTCGCGCGACGAGGTGTAACAATGCTATGTGACTTAAGTAACTTAGACAATTATGAGATAATTAATCGCTGCTACGATCCCAATATAATTATAACGGAACGCGCAAGTGTAAAATAACTCTTAATAAAGCGACAACGAACGCGTGGAGGACGCGTACTAATTACTCCGCCTCTGTGAAGAGGTATCTTAATTTTATAATCGCCTATGGAGAGAAAGAAAGAAGGTTAATAAAAAAAACTCAGAGAAATGTACACGATATACGTGTATTTGGAATATTCAATGATCATATATAAACGACAATCCCGTATAAAAAATATATATATGTACATATATGTGTATGAACTTTCGATAAGAAACGGTAATAGAGAATAACGAATCAGAAGAGTCTGATTATACTTTCATCGCTGCAGATTATTGACCGCGCAGCTGAAAGTGCTTTACATTCTAAAGACTCCAAACGTGCTCTCTGGTATAGGTGCGTTTAATGCCGCGGATAAACTGAGACCGAGTACTACTCTGGTATCAACTGGATCGATTACGCCATCGTCCCATAGTCTAAAAAATAATTCAGATGTACGATATGTCCTCGTAGTCATTTGGAAGTGACAAAACATAAACCTACCTGGCGCTAGAATAGTAGGGATTGCTTTCTTTTTCAAATTGCTCGATGATCGTCTTTTTCGTCTGCTGCTCCTCTTCCGTGGTGTACTGGATTCAGATAACGTTAATCGAAATTAACTTTCTATCAGGACAAAGAATTAGAAAAGTTTCTTCGTACCTCTTTCTTTTCCCGTGCACGCTGATCTTTGGTAATTTGTGTCATCACGCCAGCAGCTTGTTCCCCTCCCATCACGGATATTCTGGCATTAGGCCACGAATAGAGAAATCTCGGAGAGTAGGCTCGCCCACACATACCTGTGTAAAAATGAATCAAACTGTACTGGAATTCGAACAGTCATTTACCGACACGAGAAGTACCGTAATTTCCAGCTCCGTACGAGCCACCGATCATCACGGTAATTTTCGGTACTTTGGCGCATGCTACAGCGTTCACCATTTTTGCTCCGTTTTTAGCGATTCCCCCAGCTTCCGCCTCCTTGCCCACCATGAAACCTGCGATAATAAGACGTATCAGTCGCTGTTACGACGGAATACTACCGAAAAACATTTCTTACCTGTAATGTTCTGCAAGAAAATAAGCGGTATTTTCCTCTGAGCGCAAAGTTGCACGAAATGTGCACCCTTCAACGCGCACTCGGAGAACAATACACCGTTATTCCCGATTATTCCCACGGGATAGCCGCAAATGCTTGCGAATCCTGTAACCAAAGTTTCTCCGTACAGAGCTCTGAATTCGCGAAACCTAGAGCCATCCACAATCCTCGCGATGATTTCCCTCACGTCGTAAGGTCGCTTCAGATTGGTACCAACGATACCGTAAATTTCATCGACAGCGTGTACGGGTATTTCGATCGGGTTCTCCAAATTTACATGCATAGGTCTTTGTCTATTCAAGTCCTTGATAATTTGTCGAGTTAAATACAGAGCATGGGTATCGTCTATAGCCTGATGATCGGTAACACCGGACTTCCTGAAATCGAACGCCTGCGACTTTAATCGTGAAAGTGACGATAGATTAAAGAATATTCCTGAATTACCGACAGTGAAGCGCCGCACCACCTAATTCTTCCGCAGTAACATCCTCACCCGTCGAAGCTTTCACCAAAGGTGGTCCAGCCAAGAAGATGGTACCCTGATTCTCCACGATCACGTTTTCGTCCGCCATAGCAGGCACATACGCCCCTCCTGACGAAAATTCATTGAAATAGTATCGAAACAAGTTATTGAACAAAATACAGACCTGCCGTGCAACTCCCCATGACCACCGCGATCTGAGCGATACCCTTTGCGCTCATGTTTGCCTGGTTGTAAAATGCTCTACCGAAATGCATTTTGTCTGGAAATACGTCTGTTTGCCTAGGTAAATTTGCGCCACCGCTGTCTACTAGATACACGCATGGTAACTGATTCTCTTCAGCGATTTCCTGCGCTCTCAAATGCTTTTTTATCGTAATTGGATAGTAAGAACCACCTTTTACGGTTGCATCGTTCGCAATTATCACGCATTCGGTTCTAAGAAGTAAAGGTTCTTATCAGATATCTTTTCTATATCTTCTGTATCGGAAGTAGATAATACCTACCCTTCGACTCTACCGATACCGGTAATAATTCCTCCGGCCGGTACATCCTCTTTGCCATACATTTCGTAACCTGCTAACTGAGAGAATTCGAGGAAAGGTGATGTTGGGTCGAGAAGCTTGTCGATTCGATCTCGTGGTAATAGCTTTCCTTTCTTCGTGTGCCTCTCCTTTGCCTTATGCCCTCCTCCTTCTATGATTTTTCCGACTGTCTTTTTAAACGTGTCTACCACAGCTTTCATCTCAACGTAATTTTCCTAGAAATTTCGTTTCATACTTCAATTCAGTGACAAAAGCATTCGACAATGTTCATAATTCGCGCCTATTTATGGCGTGCCATTTGCACCACATTCGGCTTCAGTGTATTTTAATAAAAAAAATCAGTTTATCTTGCTCTAATGATAACAGAGATCATGTCATCAATATTGCAATATTTCTCGTACCATTATGAAAATAGTATGGCAATGTTGACGAGAAATTAAAATTGGAATAAATAGGCTTCGGAGATTTTTTTTTACTAATAAAATATGTGTATATATTATCTTTCTAACCTGATATTCTGCTGAATTAGTTTGTTGCGCACAGCCGATAACAATACCTTCATCGTGAAACGTTCTTACGCCGTAGCGCAAGTTTCTCATTAAAATGCTACGTTTTCGTAACATGTTTTATTAATATCTTACTACTTTGTAGTGGTTCGCTCACAACAATTTAAGCACATGCCAGATTGGAGTACACAACAATATCATTCGGTCTCTTCTTTTTTTTAGGATCGAATCGCAGTGCCATCTCAGTGAAATCATTCACCGCTCCACGAGTAGCATTCGATTTAAATTTCACTCGTTGAGATAATCTTTGTTAGACGGCGCCACCATTCAATTTTCGGTATGCCGTTTATAAAAAATTCAATAGGAAATTCGCGTTAATCCTTTCAATAAACTATGAAATATCAGCTAAAAAATTTTAATCTGTACGCGAGTTACAATGAACTCTTATAAATATTTTGTTGTTGTACGTAAAGTATATAATTGTTAACAAATTTTATAACTATGATTTACAATCCCCTTAATCATTAATTTTTATTATTAAAGTCCATACTTTTCGAACGAACAAAGAACTAGTTTGAGACGATTGTATATAAATAAGAATTAAAACTACATAGGGTCACTTTTAAAAAATTCAAATTAGTACCGCCATATTTGACGATAGATGTCATTGCGCATTGCTGGATGCGCAGTATTCGTCTTATGTTGTGTCGATGGAATGTTTCGAAGGAGGAGTTTCAGAGAATTGTTGATAAACGTGAATAAGTAATAGGCGTATCCCGATTATTAATACTTGACAGTAATTGCCGTAAAAGTAAAGGGTCCGAAATAGTTCTGCATCGAGTCCAAATAGTATATTAAAACTTTAAAAATGCCGGATACGTCCAGTATATCTCATTACCCCTTAAAGGTAAATATCATTAAACGTTATTGTATTTCAGTACTTGAAAGGTTTTTGTTACAAAATAACGCATTTTTCTTTAAATTACAATATGCTGCACGTTGTAATTTTTCTTTTTCTGTTCCACGTTCTTATCGCTTTTCCCTCTTGCCTTAGCTCACGGGTATTTCTGTCTGATATTTAATGTGTTCGATCACAGGGACAGCTGTCAGATAATCTTTTAAAGTTATAATTACACTTTATGAAATCATTTGTGTATTTTTTTTTTATGATCAACGTTTTATAAGGAATAAAGTGTAGTTATGTAGGGGCATGGCAATGAAGGAATTTCATAACCTGTTTGACAAGTTTCTCATATTATCAAGGTGGTTTGTGTATTACCACAAATATATTTTCACGAATTATGGCTTAGATAACTTATTGACTTTATGCTTTGAGATCATTGTTTATGGTCTTGTCGGATTTTTTCAGGTGATATTTGCAATTCATTTAGTCCTAGTAACATGGTAAGGATAATTTACATACTATGTGCACTATAAATTATTCTATAATTATGAGCACTACAAAATATTGAATGGAATGTTTGCTTATATAGTTAAAAACTGAATTTTTAGGGGTATTCAGGGACACTGGTGTCCAAAATCGGTAATGTTTTATAATTTTCTTTTCTTCATTTGCTTGTTGTGGGCTATTCACAATATCGAATCGGACGAACCACTACAATTTGTAAGCAATGGCTTTCATTATCTATCACTTATTTACTTTGTATCTCTGTAACAAAGTTCTATATTTTAGGCACTATTTATAAATGTACTTTCCATATTTTTTGACGTTGTAACACTAGCGGTCTACTTTCCATCAACATGTAAGTTAGATGCAAATACTATATCCTAACTAGCAACTAATACCTTCAGCCTGAAAGACTACATGGTCGATTAACCTCCCTAAACAGAAGATGTATCTATCTGATCGCACAAACTTGTAGATGCATCCGAGAAGTTTAGCGCGGCGATCATGATTATAAACATGATCGTGCGCATTATCACGAGCATATATATTCTTCGAATAGGCCAAGCAAGAGGCGGATGTTTAGCCACAATGTTCACTACGAATCCTGCGATGGGTCAGTAAAGCATCGGATACAGATTCGTGTTTCGTAGAGCTGCATTGCTTCTTCCAGGTTTTGCTTCGTGTAGGTGCATGTAATTCTTTTAAGTGCGCGCATTATGTTTTGTTAAGAAAGATGCAAAAATCTGTTTGTGTTTGTATCGCTTGAACTATCGTAAGCAGCATATGGATATGTTAGTTTTATATGCAAATATCATGAATTGTGCAGTGTCTTGTCCATGTGATTTATAGTCGTGAGAGGTGGAGGCAAACGTTTATGTACGTTTTTGTATTTTAGGCTTTGGCCGACAGGATTACGAGGACATATCTCACCCGATTGCACAAAATTCCGATTTTCTTGGAGTTTAAAATAATAACGTGACGTTTTTTAGATCGGATACGTCCAAAATTACGCGATATACCGACTACAATTTACGTTAGATTGTACGAAATGCGCGCACGCATAGTCTCGATAAACTAAGTCACTTTCTATACTTAATATATTTTAAAACTTTTAACGACTGTCGCCTTAGATGCAATAAAAAACCAAGTTTTTACTAACACATGTGTACGAATACACCATGTCGAGAAGTTATATTATTATATTGTAATAATCTTTATCTCGAACGTTTCTTAATTCAACTTTATATATTTATTCTACGATTGTACTTATAACAACGAATAAAAATTTGCGCTGGAATATTACGTTTAAATTCTTTAGGCTTTACGATCGAATTTGTATATCGGTTATTCCAACGAAATTGGAAAATAATGAATTTAATGTTAGATGAATGTTTGTTCGAAGGTGTCGAAAGAGCAAGGAACGATATTTAAAGCGGCCGCGTAGCGACAGTGGCGCAAATTATCGGCAGGAGGGTGGCGCCACTGATGGACTATAAGGGCCGCATCGGTGTGACGGCGTGGTTCAGTAGTGTGCGTGACCGTTCCGGGAGGAGGGTGGCTCCACGCGCGGCCACACCGCGAAACCGTGCCCACTCGCCTCAACCACGGACGTCCACTAGTTTTCTCGTCTCGTGAAAACATGGCGGCCAGCGACGACGAGCCGATGCATCTCTACGAGGTCTTTCAAAACTGCTTCAATAAAATCGCCAACAAACACCCCGGTGAGTGGCGTCAGTCATGAAACAGTTACTTAACCGTACCGAAATCGCGAGAATTTTGTGCTGTGCGTGTGCCGTGTGAAAATATAGCGTCGAAGGAGTCTCTGTGTCTAGTGTCTTTCGCGAACCACCGTACATTAAATCTCGCGAGCGTTGCTTTGGTGTTTCCTCTGTGTCAACGAGTAATATTTGCAAGGTGCAAGCAGACCGTGGTGTTGTGCATCGGTCGATTAAGCTCCCTCGATTCTCTCCAAGACCGTGCCGGATCGTTCTCTCGACTGACTCGCTCCGTCCTGTGTTTTGGTTTGCTTGTCAGTGCTTTGGACAGTGCTGCCCCGTCGTAGTGAACTAACCCCCGGGACAGATCTGTTCTTCCTTGTGCTGCTTGCATCGTTATTATCGTTCTTTCGTTCCGTATTTCTCGGAAAACGCGATCATTTCGCTCGACTGGCGTACTCGTCGTTCAAAATATAGTCGACATAACCTAGATACCAGAGACTCGTCGCTATCTCACGGCTGTCATGTGCAACAGACTTTCAGGGATGGTCGAGACGCGTCAAGGGCCGATACCGATGAAAAAGAATTTCAAGGTTATCAAATTATCGTTCGTTAGACTTTCTTTAAAATCGTTTCGTCGGTATTTTCTTCGAGTATCATTCTCACGAGTCTCGAGTCAAAATCTGGTCGATGATTGGGCGAGCTTCTCTCGTGTACCACGTGTCCTCGCAGTGGCGGCGCGGCGACGACAACGACGTCGACGTCGACGACGCTGGAATCGTTAGAGGTTAATCGTTCGAACGTAATGCAAGAGACCATAAATTCGGCTCTTTTTCTTGGCAGATAGCCCCGGTGGGTCTGTCGGAGAATGGACGCTGCGTATTTTCCTTTTTTTATTCCTCTCTTTTCATACACCTGTCCAAGAGAAAAGAAATATTTTTCGGTAAAAAGATTCGCCATAATCGTTGCGCGAATCGTATTGTAGGGGTTCTCATCTCTTCTCGCGACGATTTCATGTCAGTTTCAGGCACGTGTCTACATTATATTTTTCGCTGGCACCGATTATCGACGCTCGTGGTGCCGAATATTCTTATCGGTTTTTCGAAAACAATGTTATCTGGCGCGGTGGCATTGACGAGCTTTGATTTATCTGCGATAACGTCGATAAGTTTCGTTAATGTTTCGCTGGTCGGTATACGAGCAAATCCCTGTGAAATTACTGATCAAAGAGAATTGGTAAAGTTGATCGTTTGCGTGTTGTTCGGGGCTGTTAGTCAACCGAGTTTCGGTTGTTTGTTTACCTCGAGAATGCTGTTTGGAAACGGTGGAAATGCTTAGTTACTCCGGGCCACTGTCCATTTCGAGTTTGTTGGCAACGTTTCGTGGTGTTGATCAAAGAAATTGTAAAATATTGTACACGATGTTTTACACTGGATACACGTTTCAAACGAACTGGGTGTCGCGTGTTACGAGATGTTTGATCAGCGGTCAGAATCGTTTCAAAAATATTGTATCGATTGTACGAGAGATCGATCACCGTCTTACTCATTTTATATTCCAATGTTTAAAGCGCACGGTGTCGGGTTCGTTAAGTGTCAATTGTCCCGGCGAGTCGGTCGCCAATTGCCAACAGTTCAGTTGATTCTTTGCTCGTTTCGGCCGGTTAATTTCAACGATTGCTGCACCGAGCGAAAACGTTGTTTGTAGTTGCTCCGGTTTCCTCGAATCGTAACCCAGACCTCGTACTCGTTCATTGTCTAATTTTCAAAGGGTCAGAGTGCGATCGTTCAAGTGCAAGGGCACATCTAAGAATACGGTAAACCGTCTGTTACTGTTCGCGGATACTCGTATATGGAAAATTGGGGAAAACTTTGCGCCACAGAATTTCAGAGGACGTATATACGTATACGTGTTGCGCAGCGAAAGAACGGATATTAATCTGTTACGGTTCGTGGGTCGGCTAGTAAACGAGCGAACGACTCGAAATTACGCGTAATACGAGCGTAAAACACGAACGTAAGATTTTAATAGCCGATTCGATCTAAAATTATCGAAGGGTGACTCACGAATAAATCTACCTGAAACGGGGAGCACTCGTATCGAGAAATCGTGAAGCGATAACGGTTTCCTGAAAAACCGATCAGCCAACTGTTGTTCGCGTTAATTAATCCTACTTCTACCGAGGAGTAGACGTAGAATCGGAAGAAGTCGATCGATGGAACACGGTGAATCGGTGGCCAATTTCTTGGCTCGTAGGAAGATCGAAGGATCGATGCGATCGCTCGTAAATTGCGGCGACGAATCCTCGCGACTCGCCAGGTATCGGGAAGACCATCTCGTCGCTGGGAAATGCGACCGATTCGATCTGACCCCGAAGAGAGCCATTTCTGAAACTCTCGTTCCCTGGAGCGAGAGTTTGAACGAACAACCATAAACGAGCTCCAGACACAACACTCGTGACTCGCTTCTCCTTCTTTCCTGCTCCCTTCGTCTCCGCGGCCCATAATTTTGTCTCTGTTTCCCTTCTTACATCCTCTTTCTCTCTTTCTCCGGAGAATTATCGAGGGAGTGTCACCGTGATGCACCTGCCTCTTGCTTCGTCTCTTTCTTTCTCTCTTTTTTTTTCTCACTCCCACTATATCCCTCTCTTCCTGCCGCCCTCTCCTTCGCTCATCCCTCTCCTTCGTTTCTCTTTCACTCGTCTCGATTTTTGGTCGTACACGCGCCGAGCACACGACTCGGAGATCACGATGGTTCGAATGGAAATTCCACTTGGTAGCTGGAGATGCGATCGTATTCTTCGTAATCATTGATTAGGTATTCGTGAAACATGTAGCCCCGTTCATTTAGCAAATTTAATCTAGCGTATAAGTGGACAGAATAAATGGACGAGCAGCGGTCGCATAGCTTTGCTCGAGGAGTACTTAGGGAGCGGACTCGTCCCGGAAGTTGGAAGTAAATCAGGAAGAACGTTTCCCGTGTCCGAGAACTTTTTGATTCTCCGTTTAGGAAAGGCCAAGTCCAAAGCGCGCTGCATGTAGGGACGCGTGGTCTCGCACACACAAATCAAGGATGAGCATAATCTACATTTACAGCAGGGGCCCGATGAGCATCTGCTTCCACCCCTCTCGGCCTCGACCCCTCATCCCTCGACGCCCTAACTCGAATCCCTTTCTCCGCCAACGAGCATCCTCCCACTGTGCATTCTCCTCCCGATCACGATCGGTCTCTTCCTTCCTTTTCTGCCACCGATTTTGCTCGCTTTTCCTCTCTTTTCCGTTCACCGACGCGCGCGCGTAAGCTTCAGTGTCGATAGGTCACGCCGCGATCTCCACGCATTATCGCGAGTCTTATTATCCGCGATACGCCCGCGAAAAATTCGTAATCGTTCTTCCGTCCAGTTTTCGATTCCCCCTCTCTCATTTTTTCTCGTTTTTTGATCGATCGCTCGTTTATTGCGTCTCGCATCTTTTTGCGTTCTTCGGAAATTCTGCGTCGGAGATCTTTTTACCGAGTCGAGGATAAAAATGCGTCCGATAAAGAGAGCAATGAGTCGGCTTTGGATAAAGAAACTATCTTCGACGTTTGTACGCTTTGTGTCGAAGGCGATAGTTTTGTCGCGGATGCAGTAGGCAGTTTCGGAGAAATTTCTCGCGGCTAACGTAGAAAATTTGATTCTCGGTCCGTTTTCCTCTACTCTTGGTTCAACTTTCGAAACAACTTCGTAGATTTCTTGAGGAAACGGGGGCAGCATAGAAGTTTACTTTTGAAATCGAAAACTCGTTGGCTGGTCGGGTGTAGACTAGCTAGAGCAAGGGGTGGTGAAGTTGGCGAAACGATACGACTCGACTCGACTCGAATTCCTGACTAATGCAAGTCCCTCGTTACCGAACGCTCGCCGCCATTCGCCGCGCTCCCGTTATGGTCGATATGAATTTGCCACACCGTGAAACACCATCGTCCTGAAACTCTCCTCTTCTCTTTCCCTCCGTGCGAGGTTCCTGCACCACCCGACAACCTCGTTACCCGCGTTTCTCTCTCGCGACCGCGTCCTCGGCCACGGGGAAGAGCAAAAGTCCATTAGCCGCTGCGAGAACTGGGTTACCGAAAAGAGAATCGCGTCAATAAGAAAAATGCTTCTCAGCGATTCGACGTTGGATGCGCGTCGAGTTCGCGAGGGCACATGGGAGGCAAAAAACGAGTAGACGCGCGTGTCTGTTGCTCGGGAATGCCTGGAGCAACGTTCGCCGGAAAGACGAGCATCCATCGTCCTAGAGAGAGTTTCTTGGCAGTCGAACCGAAAGTCACCACCCTACGAAGTACCATATCCTGCTATCCCCGTACCTCATTGGCGTAGACGCTGCTGTTCTCAACTCGCTTCGTCCGCTGTGTCGCGACACGGCTCCGAAGGGTCCACGGTAAAAGTAGACTCTTTCCGTATTTACGGTGCGCCCGTTCGAGGACGAATACTCTCGTCTCTGTCCAGAAATAACCGATCAGCCTTTCCAAAAGAAGCGAAAGCGATCGATCGCCGAGAATCGATTAAGAACCGGCCAGAAGGAACGTCGTCGCCACCTGTAGCTGATCGTGAGGTCGCGTAATCGGGCGAAAAGCTGGCCAACGAAGGTACACGCGTGTGCGAGCATTTGTGCGCGTGCACAAGTGCACGCAACTGCGTGCCGCACTTGGTGGGCTGTTTGTCTGTCTGTGGCGCCGACCTGCACCACGTTCCGAATAGACATCTGGCCAGATTTCGTTAAGTCTGGCCCACGTGTGCACCTATACAGCCGCGTGTTCGCTCGGATATACGTATAGACGAGTACACGCGACACACACCGGCTCTTTCGAACAAATGTGCATTCGTCTGCTGGCGCCAGCCGAAAAGGGGGCTCTGATTTTTTGGCAGGTGCCACTGTCCTCGACCAGCGTCACCTTCCGACGTTCAATGGCCTGTTCTCGGCCGAAGGAATTCCAAGGAATCTCGATTCTAATTACTCGACAGATTCTTTTCGATCCTCGAACTCTGGCCCGGTCTTCCGTGATTTTCTCTCGGTCGTCTTCTTTCGTTTCTTCTCTTCGAGCACGTATCTACCGTGCCAGAGCGATCTTATTCTTCTTTTTGCCAAGGCAAAGATAGAGGGTTTCGAATCGCGTTAGGATCGCTGGGTCTCGACGCGTGAGAACGCGTGCCGGTGAAACGTGGAGGCGAAAATGGCGGCAGCCTCTCACCTGTTGAACGCATCCCCGAGGCGATCCAGAAGATTTGCTCTGCTCCAGCTTCGAATCTTGTTTCTGCCGGTGGTCCTGACGAGCCACGATGCTTCTCGTGAACCTGTGCGTGAATGAAAACGCGCGTTAACTTGCGCGTGCAAAAGGGGACAAGAGGGAGACGGAGCGAGAAGGAGAGAAAGAGAGACAGGATGGAAAATTGTAGCACGTGTACGCCACGTGCCATGGGCGGCACGAGCGCGCGCGCACACACACACGTTTATCACCTTTTTTCGAATATGATTTTACTAGCCAGTTTTCAACGATCTTAGAGAATCGTCGTTGACTCACCTGTTCGTATCGATTCGTGCTCGATCGAAATCGTGGACGCCGAAGTCGGTCGCGTTCGAACGCGTAACACGAAATCGAGTGTCGTATTTCGTTCGAGTATCTTTGAACGTCGAGCTAAAGTTTGTCTCGTTAAAGGAAACAAGAAAAGGCGTAGGTATCATTAGCGCGGTCCGCGCAGTGAAATTTTGAGAACTATGTTGCTCGCGTGTATCGTTAGTCTCCGTTCGGAGACACCGAGTTGGACTTCTTCCAAAGAAGACGAGCAAAACGTCCGAAAAGCTGAACCCTTTTCGAGAGCATTTCTGATCGTTTTCAACGATCCGTTTCCTCGCTTCGCGCTTCCTCGTTTCTCGTTTGACCTGGAAATCCGAGAAAAGCCTCCGGTTCGAAGGAAAATCGATAGCGGAATTATTCCGAGGAGAAATATTGAGAACCACTGGAGCCCCCGTGGTCTGCGCCACTGTCCTCCGGTGGGCCCCTTCTAGGGTAACACGAAGGGGGGCACTGACAGCGACAGCTGCCGCTGCTGCTGCTGCATTCCCCTCTCTCCTCTCTCTCTCTCTCTCTCTTTCTCGCTCTCTGTTCTCTCCGCTTTTCGCGTCTCACCGCTCCTGCTCAAAGACCCTTTTGCCGAGCCCTCTCGGCCCCGCGAGGCCCCTTGGCACCACGGCATCCCCACCATGGGGCCCCATGGTCGCGTGGCAGCCAGCCAGCCTTCTCCTCCACAAAATACACCTTCGCTGTTCCGTTTACTCCCAAACGCCCAACGGACGCGGGGTCTCCTTGTTTCCTTCTCTCTTTCTTCTTCTTTCCATGGGCCGTCGCGCCGCGAGCGTCACGCTCCGAGAACCAGCTTCGTTCCTCGCGGATCGTTCATTCTGCGAGCTCGATTCTGCTTCTCGCGTGCACGCTCGTTTCGAATGGCCCGGTGTTCTTTCTTGTCGGCGAATCTCCCGATCCTCCTCCCGTCTTTGGTCCCGAGAGTTAACGGTTTCGAAACGTTTGCTCTTCTCTTTTACATCGTTCCCTTCGTTCGAGCCGGGTCCGGACAGATTCCACGGATTTTTACGTTCGCACTTGTAATCCGTACTTACGGAGTTTAGCTCCGGCGAAATCTCCTCTTTGCTTTTATGGGGGAATCGTTCCCGACAGTAAAGTCTAAATTGATTATCGTTCTGTCGCGATCTTCCGATTCGTGTCGGGCTCCCTGGGCCTTTGGGATTCGGTATACGTATAATGCCCTGCGGTTTTAGACCCAACGATCCCTACCGTCCACGAACAAGGTGGGATATTATATTTGGAAGCGTAGCGTGCACGCCGTTCCGATTATTCTCAGTCCATTGGTTTCATTGCAGTTTTATGCGCGAGCATTCGAGTTTCTGCCTCACGAATTCGTCGTAAACTTTAAAGAAAGGACCGTGTTACAATCGGATAGTTTAAAACGGCGATACAAAACGCGCCGATCGAAGTCAACGTCTAAGGATATCGTTGAGAGGTAATCGGACATCGAATCGGACCGGAGATTTGGTTGAGCACCATTGGCTACCTGAGTTCTTTTTCACATTTTTTTCGTCTTTCTCCGCTGGTTCTCTTCTATTCTTCCTCCCTCTGGTAGAGAGGTGCGCGTACCCCCTCTACTATCGGGGTCGAAGGCCCCAAGGGTAGTCTCTATTCTCCGCTTGGCCGCGAGTTCTTTTTTCTCTGTTCTTTTCTTTTTCTCTTTCCTCTGGCCCTCCGTCTCTTTCCGTCTCCCTCTTACCTGCGAAAGGCTGGAACACCCTTTTGGGTCGCGTGGCACCGTGCACCGGCACGGTGCACACGCGAATTCTCCCATAGAAATGGCTCGTTGGGGTGCGTGGGTCTGCACGGTGACGGTCTACGTATCGGGTGTCGCGTAAATACGAATAAAAAACACACGGGAGGATCGTGTTCTACGCTCGTTTGATTCTTCGGGTTTCGAAAAAGAATCCTTTTCGGTAGAACACGTGATCGAACGAGCTTCGTCGAAAATCCCTGCGCGTTCTACCTCGCTCGGCAGCTACGAAACACGGAAAAGAAGTATTAAAACATTTACGCACGAATCAATCGAATTAATCCGTCGGAGCGAACGCAGGTGTTCCACGATTCCATCGGTCGTTTAACGGACCTCCGTTTTGTCGCAACTCGTTATCTCGAATTTTTCTTGGCATTCGACTCGATACGATGGTATTCTCGGCAGGTGGTGTGACCCGTCGTCTTAGAAATTCGATAGACGACCGAATATAACGAGGGACTAGCGTGCTTTCCGTCTCGTTTCTCTTCTGTTTCGTCTTGTGGAGTAATTCGATCAAATTCGTCAAATTCTCTGGCGCGAATCTGCACCTATGGGAACGAAAAAGATCCGTCGGTCTAAGTTTCAGGAGCGCAGGCTGCGAGAGGTACCCACGCAGATCAGGCGTCTGATCGTTTTTCGAAAAAAGGGAAAAAATTGTCGGGCAAGGTGGGCCATAGGAATCCGGGGTCAAAGCCCAGACGAGCGGTCATCCAATCCTGGTGCGAGTTAAGCACGTTCGATCGAGCGAGTAATCGCGCCTTTTAACGTACTCGGGTTGTTCCCGAATTTCCATAACTCGAGTACAAAAGAAATATAGCGATCGTCCAAGTGCGTCGCGTCAAGCTGTTTGCTCGGTCTAAGCGATCAACGCGAAAACGCTTATGAATGCTTTTTTCCAGCGTCGCGAAACGCGGATACGCTTTATTCTGTTTTATCGTGTTTCGTTGTCAATCGTATCGTTCCTTTTTTTCGCGTCGGTACTCGTTTTTCGACGATTCGCATTTCACGCTCTCTTTTACAGGATCGACGATGCTGAAAGCGTTCGGTGTTTCCCGCGACGCGTTATATTTCGACGGTATTTTTCCGCGCGTCGTCGCTTTCGAATCCGCGAAACGTCGTCGCCACGGTTTAATTGATTTCGCGGAATCTCATTTCCCGCGCGTCGTGAAAGTATTTAATTAAAGGGTTAATGGTGGATTGTTTTCGAGGCGAGAACACGGTGGAACGGGGAAATAATTTTAGGTAATTCTAATTCGATGGTGTCGGGGCTGATATACGACGCCGAGCGAGCCGACCACGAAATCGCGGTCGTGTCTCGTGCGCTGAAAATCGCTGCTCGCCACGCGCGGTTTTCGAGGTTGTGTCGCGCGTTTCGCGAGCTGTAATGCCGAATTGATGCCGGCCGAAATCCGTGTCGATGGTATCGCGGCTACCAACGGCCGGCTGTAACGCGTAACTCGCCAGCGGTGTTCGACTTTCCTCTTTTTCGAACCCTGCCTCGTCCATCGCTCTCCGAAAGAAATAATCTCGTCGTTCACGCTCGTCGAAATTTACCCGAAAGCTGGTTACCTCGATTTTTTCATCGTCTGGCTGTTCGTACGCGAACACGAGTCCGTGGATGATTTTCGTAGGAAACGGATCGAGGATAATTCTTCATCGAGCAATGTTCGATAGAGGTGACGCAGACAGGAGACAAGATGGAAGACGAACTAGTCGTGACACGGAGGACCGGTGCCCAACACTACGTCATAACGGTCGAGCTGGCTTGCACCGGCTCTGAGGATGACACGATGGACCATGGTTTAGCTTGTCCTTTGATGCATGATATTGCAGACTCGGTAGTGCACGCTTCGGCAAACATGTCACGAGCAAGCCGAAACTGTTAGGATTCATAGTTATCTCGACCGATCGTGGCATACTCGGACGCTCGCCCTATCGTCCACGCACGACTATATCCCTTCTCTCTAATATCTCCTACTCCTTTTATACTGCCCTTTACTCGGCTACTTATCAACCAGCTGGACTCTATACTCTTACAGTTGCGATAAGAGGAACGCTTAGTCGAGTTTCTCCATGTGAATCGCCAGCTGAATTACGTGGAATAATTAATCCTTTCTCCGTCAATCAACGTGCACGTCCGTCGCTATAAATCAACGGTTAATGACTAAAAATGTAAGTCGTTGACTCGCGATTCGATCGTAGGATTCTCATTTTTCCGACGCGAATCGTTCTTCAAAGTTTAACAATCGATTCGCGATCGCTGTGCGAGAGCGAGAGAATAAAGCATCTCTTTTCGCCGTTTTACGGGATATCGGAGAATTCTAGTATTGTCTTTGCGAAACGATAAGAATGAGCTCGCAAAGGGTCGTCGTTCGTTTTTACCAATTGGTGCGCTTCATTCTCGAGAAAGGGGATAAAGTTGAAACACGACGGTAAATAGTGGGTGTGGCGATAAAATATCGTCGAGTTAAAATTAATCTCGAATTCTTCCGCTGCGGTTTTCGAGAGCTACCGGTAAATCCAGCCGATCCTCATAAATCGTCGGCAAGACGCGTGCACGTAGTTTCAAGCCTCCCTCTCTCTGCCGTCTCTTTGCACGCGTATATACCCGTACGTATACGGGGTGAGCATTAATAACGGATGAAGCCTCGACTGCGGCAACCTCGTAATGTTTATCTGCTTGTTTATTCCGCGTGCGTACCGACCGCAACGCGGAAAACGCGTACGCATTCAGCCGGATTCTTAACGCGATCGCGGTTTTGATTTATAAACACGCCGCGCGGATTTATGACCCGCATTAATTTTGCATCGACTTGCTGCCTTTGCGTTACAAACGCGCTGGATCTTCTTTAGTTTCCTGCTATTTTTCTTGATACGTGCCAGCGATATTCTACCCGTGGTTATTATCGTTGTTATCGATGTTCGTGCATACTTTTACGGTAATAGAGTTAACACCAAAATTGATTAGAAAAAAATCGTACGATTTCTGCACTGTCCCTCGGTTTTTATTCTCGACGATCTTTCTTTTTGTTGCAGAAAAATTAGGCTTCCAGTCGCCGTATGGCTCCACGATGGACAATGGAATGGTGAGTCTTTTTCCCTCGCAATATTATTTTTCTATCCCGTTTAATTATCTACGCGTTAGCGAGGAAAGTTGATTATTCGTGGAACATAAAATTCGAGGGTAAATTCAGGATCTTTTCTTCCCCTCGGCTGACCAGCTCGAATCTCAAGATAAAGCAGGATTACGTAAGAAACAGGAGCGTAATAATTATTGCAGTCGTGGAGGTAAATTTATCCGAGAAAAAGTTACTCCCTTCCTTGCTTCCTTTCGCGTCGTCGCGCCCTCGACTACCCTCCGTAATCCGAAAACTTTAGACCAAGTAATATTTTTTGGAGGCTAGCGGTTCTCATCTCGTTTCAAATTTTTCCTTCTAATATCTCGCGTAGCTTGTCCGGATTAAAACTGGCTTTTCATTTCTTTACACTCTTTGTATGAAAAGAAGGAGGAACTATAACGTTAACGTTTCCGAGGAATTTCCTTTCGTTTAAAGCTTCGGTTAGTCGTTAAGAACTCGTTCGTTCCGTTGATAACGCAATTAGACCGTCCAGAGGCAAATGTCGCGCTGGTCCGCGATTTCCTCCCGTAAATTACGTGTCCTCGTAAGAAAGTGATTAATTCGAAGGATCTAGCGAAACTTTTTTCGCTCTTGGAAATAAAGATCGACCAATTTCACGACGGTTGAGCATCGTCAACCTGCAGCTTTAATATCACTTACGCCTCTCCCTCGTTCGTGTTAGTATATTTATACTTTTATGTACTTGTACACAAATATATATACATATATATACAATGTATATCCGCATTATGTGGAACAAAGGAACCGTGGAGGGTTGCACTGGGTCGAGCAGATTCGAGTGAAAAGTTATCTCGAAACGCGGATAAAGTCCCTCGTATTTCGTTCTCCCATGGTGTGTTGTTCATCCATTTCTTCCGCTTCCTTGCAACTCCCATAGCGATTATTGCTAATTACTCGTGTCTCCTAAAGATCCAGCCGAAATAGTTGCAGTTTGACCACAGCTAAAACTAGTCCGGTAATTGTGCAAAGCTCGAGCTACGTTTGGTCCCGCGATTTCGTTATCGAACACGCGTCAGAAAAGCCTTGAGCCCGCATTCGCGTTTTTAATTGTCGCATCTCTGTAACCTTGTTTCTACTATCGTTGATTTTCCGCGTAACCTGCACGAAAATTGACTAGTTCAAAAGCGATCTTTTTTATTCGACGCGTGAAGGATTCCTACAAAGAGAGACGATAGTGGAGATTTTTGAACGATGCCAGAGACCAGTATCTAATCTGCAGTCGTTAAACCACGACTGATAAGAAGTATCGATTGCGATGGGTGATTTATCGAAGTCGTTCTTCGCTCGCTTCCAGCATTCGATTCCTTCTAGGGGGACACAATTAACCTCGTATTTTCGAGAACAGAAAACGTTGAATTCAGCCGGAATTTACAATAATAGGAAAGATGTTGAGCGAGAGAAATCGTGAAGCAACGTACAAGCGTTAGTCGAACGGTGCTCGAGTAGAGAAGGAAAGGAAAAAACACTTTGTTTGCAGACGTACGGTGGCGGAACGTACGGTCCACCGGCAGGAGGGCCTGGCGGTGGGCCAGGTGGAGGTGGAGGCGGTGGCGGTGGCGGCGGTGGTGGAGGTGGTGGTGGCGGCGGCGGCGGAAATGGCAACGGCGGTGGCGGAGGTGTCGAGGGCGCCACTTACCCTCCCGATTCTCCGTATTTCCCGTTCGGGACCAGGGCTGTTCCACCCTCCGTCGGGACGCCTACCCCCGCTGCTAACCCTGCCGCAGCACCCACCGGTACCAACGGAGCACGGTTACCAACTTCCACAACCGGTCAGTGTTTCCATTCACCCTTTTCTTCCTCTGTACCTTCGGTAATTTTCGATAGAATTCGTCGACGATCAAACGCCCCGTTCGATTGTTTCAGGCGCCGCAGCTGCCAAAAGGAAGAAAGACGTAAGTGTCTTTAACGTTCCGCGGTCATTATGCTTCTATCATTCTCTGTTAATCAGTTTCGCTGCTCGTAAAGTTCGATAACCGTGCAATAATTGTCACTGAAAATAGGCGCATAGTCTGATCTCGTGCTCGTTTATTTAGCAGGCCCTCGACGGAACGGATGGCGAAGTCGTGACGACGCAGCACTGGGTGAGTGACTAGAAAACATTCGATAAACGCATGATAGTCGTTAACGGTTCCCGCTTCGATCATTCGATAAGATTTCAGACGCGTCGAGATAGCGTAACTTTAGCGGCTCGTGATTGTTAAAAGCCACCGACTGAAGAAAAAAAAACGATAGAATTAGGTTGGCTCGTAAATTACATATACGTTTTTTCCTCTCTGCCAGTTCCTCGAGCGAAGCACGAGGAAGAGTGTGGGATGATCTCAGGGATCGGTCATGATCGTAATCTTTACGAGCAGAGTTACGGAGCATAATGATTTTACCAAGAGTCTAGCGCGGGATGAAACTCCTCGGGGATCTCGAGTCGTTTTCTCGCGGGTGTAATCCACGCTGCTCGCACGCCCCTCGTTTTTCATCCATCGAAATTACCCTTTTACTCTTCACCGCGATTTTTACGCCCGGCTACTTTTTATTTAACTGGCTCGTTGATAAACCGCGGGTAGCCTGAAAAATTCTGCCGCGAAGAATTCAACGGGGGCCAACTTCGGGAATATGACTCTCGGTAAATGGAATATATAATATCGATCGGTAGGAGAACGTTAAATATTTGTCGTTCGCGTTCGTGACTCTCTCCCGAGTGGCGAAGAAAAAAAGGCGAAAACAAATTGCCTTTCGATGATCGAATAGGCCATAGCACCTGTTTAAATTCTCTTTTTCCGCGTGCATTCGCTCAACCGATGTATTCGCGGGATATTCGAGACATATAATTTCGTTTCTAGATTTCGTTCGATTCTAGGAATATTGTGGCTCATCCACTACCTCCGTGATTATCCTTCGAACGGTAGTAAACGTGTCGAGGGTGGGTAGAATGATTCATAAGAGGGTCGATGTTTTCGTGATCTTCCTCGTATCGCAACATCGACGAATTCCACGATGATTTTCATATTCTTCGACTAAAACGCGCAGATATTCATCGAACGGTCTCGACGTAATTTTACGAATGCTCTCGAAAGGATTCAGGGTCACCGGTGATTAAAAATAACCGAGTGGCATGATTGGACGTTTCCCTAGAAATTAGTTCGATAACGGTTTCGATCGGAGGGAGAAAGAGATATCGATAAGATTAATTACAACGATTCCTTGTTTTCCTTTTCGGCGACGCGTGACTTAATTAATTAATCGAACGGCAGCGTTATCTGTTCTCGATTGCTCGTGATAATTTCTGAAACGAACAAATTTATGTTCGTTTCGTAGTAACCGTTCAATGAAATCGTATCGAAATTATCCAACAGACGATTTAATCTGTCCGTGATCTTTGAACGGGTATAGAACGTCGATGTCGGGAATGCATCATCTATCACCATGATATCGCGTTATCTGAACGTATCGAACAGTTTCCGCGTTGCTTATTACCTGTTCATGTAAACAATCAATAAGTTATTTAATTTCGATCGAGTTTGCATAACGTAAACCGTATCAGGAGCGACTGCGATGTATCTGGACCGGTGGACGGCTGGTGGGGCGAAAAATCGCGAAGTAATAACCGGTAATATGTAATGGGGCCAAAACAATAATAAATAAGCGTGGAGAGTCACGACCGAATAAATCCTCGACTATCCCACGGTGCGGATCGTCGTTAATCCAAGCGATATGGCGTGTTACACGAACACCCCCTCGACCATATCGTAAGCCTGCTAATAATTTATTCAGCGTGCAGGAGTACGCGATTACGTTTCTATTAGGATATGGGCGTTCTAGTGTCCTCGAGGGTGCTGTAACCGTATTCCCGTTGCCTCCGCCGGGAGTTTCACTTATCGTTGCCACCGTCCCTGCTCGACACCCTTCGCCTTTTTTTCCCGTGGCCTCTCGACCGTGTCCAGTGGCACGGTGCCACCGTAAGAAAACACGCCGCTCTCCCGTTCTTTCTCGAAACGTAAATATCACCAGACAGAAATCGAGCAACGACGAGTCGACGTGGGAATAACATTTCTGTGCGCTTGATCGATTAAATTCTCGTATCTCGTCCGAGCGAATGTAATCGTAACTTTTATGTTACACGATCGTTTTTCTCGTCTCGTCGAGGATGGTGAGCTCGAGAAAAGTAGACCATCTCGCGCCGAAGCCACGTGTCTCCGCGTGCTCGCGATTCGAAAGAATGCTTTGACTCGTTGTCTGGGTTCATAGTTTGTCTATTTCGGTTAAGAAATCGTGGATCGTTTATTCGAGAGTAGCGGAGGAAAGCGTGTTTGTGCATAGGGGGGTCATGGGTATCGGGAGACCATATGGTGTCGCGTGCTACGGTCGCCAGACCATGGAGCCCTTCCTTCCACTTCGTTTCCATGGTTTGCGCTATGGCTGCCTGAATGGCTTCTCGTTAATTCGTAGCCTAAAGGAATTTCGTGGTTGTCGCGAACCGGCAAAGATCCAGCTAGTTGTCGAGCAAGTGGCACGCATTTGCACGGATCAGTGAGCGTGTACCTTCTGTAAATGGACCACCTTAAACTTTCCATGGATTACCCATCCTTTTGCTACTCGCGTTCCTTTCCTTCGCGCTCGCTTTTTTATTCTCTGTCCCGGCAGATGCGACGCGTTCGAATTCACGATTTCCCACATTCTTGAGCAATCGGTTACCCGTTTCAGAAACACGAGGAGATTCTTGTTCTTATCTGGTCCGCAAAACATAATTTATCGATAGCTGAAAACTTTCGAACGTCGCCGCCGTTTCGAGAATCGAACATCGGCGAGACACATCGCGTCGGACGAACGTAATTTCAACCGTGGACACAGAAAAGCAATTTGATTGATTTTTGGTAGGAACGATAGTTGTCTGATAGGTGCAGTGACTGGTGCATCGGTCTGGTCGACTTTGATTGACGGATAAATTGGTAACGCAGGCGAGTCGAGTCGAGTTTACGATGTCAGCAACGCAGGTGTTTTCTCGAAGAAATTAAACTGCAGGCACTTTTGAGGCTCCGCTTTTAATTGCCTCGTAATATCTTGTTGGCCGTGGAGGGTTTACAACGGCGACCATTAAGGTCGCTATTTTTGTAGCGGGCATTTCGTAAGACTGTATACTCCGGTTCGTGAAAATGGCCGCTTTAACAATTTCAGATTTCCTTTCTTTCCGCATTACCATTCCTCGCACGCTACGAGCTTAATTGGATAAGTCGATCGTGTTATTAGATATCCTGCTCTGTGATACGGTTAATTGCGCGTGTAAAATCTACGAACCAGCGTACGATTTTTGCGAAGCATCGTCAAACACTGTAACGGCCTTACGAACAATTTTCACCATTCATTTGTCTCGTTTGACGTTTATCGGCTGTGTAGTAGCACGTGAGTTGGCCAAGCGTTACTCGAGCGAATGCAAACGAGAAACTCTCGATATACCTTTCCTCTTGCCTTCGCAGTCTGCATTTAGAGAGCAGGGTACGCGAAATCGAGACGTTCTGGAAACAACAACGAGCTGGGGTGTTTATTCGACGTAAGAACACTCCACCATCGACAGAACCAAAATACCCCGCTTTGTTCAGATTTGTTTTCGTCGCGATATTCGCTTCGATATCCTTCATTGATGTGCTCCGCAAAAAGTGAATCTTCTTTATCGAAGTTTACCGATCACGTTGCGAATATCGAAGAGGTTAAATCGCTACGTTTCTCTAATCTGACGCAGAGGATCGGTCGATGAACGATTTTCTGGTTGGACAGGGAATACGGGCTGTCTCGTCAACGAATCAATTACCGGGAATCGTGCGAGAGGGAGCAAGAGAAAAACAGAGAACGAGAGAGAAGGAAAAGAAAAAGGGAGGAAGGTCAGTACGCGAGCGAGAAAGAGACAGTTTGCTAGAGACGTTGAACGTTGTTTGACGGGCACCTGTTGCTGGTAGCACACGAGCCAATGCCTCTTTGGCTTGCACTTTCCTTCTCTCTGTGGTTCCCTCGTGCCTCCCTCTTTGTGTTACTTTGGCCCCTTCCTTCCTTCGTTCCCGCTGTTTTACTTTGTCGCAGCTTTTGTTCGTTCTCTCGCGTTCCGGCAACGTTTCGAGGTCGAGAAGTAGCCTTTCGAGGCTCTCGTAATTTCTCGTCCGGGTCGTGGTTGCTTCGTCGTCGCTGTTTGGCGACAACGATCGATTTCGAGCGGAAACATGGCACTCTCGTCGTTAATCTCGCGGGACACCCGTTCTATTTAGACGCGATCGAGCTGGTTGGCCGCCGGCTCTTGACGGAAATATGTCGAGAATTTTGCGTAATTTTGCGACCGCTGCGTTCTCGAACGAGGCTATTATTGGACACGCACTGGCTGACGTAACGGGTACATTCGACTCGGTGCTACTCGAACAAATCTATGATTTTTCGCGGACGCGTTACACTCGTAAACCGAGGTGTCGAAGCGGCGATTGCACGCACTTCTCTTATCTGGCTCGCAAAGTGGTTCCACCCGTCGAAGACGTCGTATTTAGCCCCTTCCGTACGCTTTTATCCTTTCGCAGTTTTACTTTATTCACCAGCTCATTGTTCCTTTTACGAACTTTATTAGCTTAACCGGATCGTAAATCAACGCGTCGCGTTACAAGCTTCTTTCGTGGAACGACTCTTAGCCGGCGTACGTTTCAAAAGACTTGGCGACATTTTTGACATCGATGACCCAAACGATAGCCACGAAGTATCATAATGTACGCGAATCCGTGGAAGAGTCATCACGGAATTATCGCCGTTATCGTATTTATCCCCCTTCCCTTTCTTTACATTTCCTCGGTCCTTCTTCCTTGTACTCCTCCACCTCTTATTTCAACCCTCAGCCACGCTCTGTGTATCTCCGCGTCTTTCGCTTGGCGTGCAAACTCGCCGCAGTGTACAGAGTACACACGGCACGCCGTAGCATGGGTTTATGGAGTGAGTTGTCGACTTACAACGGGTAAACCACCCGTCGCCGACAAGGGGAACGGGGACGAGCGAGGTTGCGTTGGCGAGAGGGGTGGGTTGTATCGGATAAAGCGCCGAGAGAGAGAGGAGAGATATGATCTATACACATATTTTCTGGCTTCGAACGATACGGGAACCGCAACGCGTACGTACGCTCGACTATTGTTCGACTCGGCACTTTAATTTGTTACATCGAGCGTCGTTAAGCCGCGTAATTGAAACGGAGAACGAGATTTTTAACCCACCCTTCGTCGTTGCCTCGTTTCTCTAGTTTTTTAATCGCTATTCGCCATGCCTTCGATATCGGATTAATTCAATCGCGTTAAATTAATCGCGTAAAGAAGAGTTCCTCGATAGCTTCGAAGCGATAGAAAATAAAGGTTTATCGTTCCATGTTCGATCATGACCAGAATAGTACAATCGGTTGGATATGGAAGACACGGAACGTATATATCTAGCGCGCGATCGGCCGAAAATGCACGCGTGAGCGATAGTTTACGGTCATTGTGGGATTATCGCGATAAATTATTGGGTGTATCGCAACTGCGCCTATCGGTATGTCGATAGTATTAATTGGGTCGTCGAGATTATTACAGGGGAATGTATCAATAATAATTACCAGTGTATCGGTTCAGGCCGGGATCTTCGTCGAAATTGTAATGATAAAATATTAGCTTGTTCTCGAGATCGTTTGCGTTTTCCACGCGAAAATAAGTATTGCTCGTTATCTGTACGGCAGTGAAATTCCGAAAGTGGAGAAAACAAAGTTTGTTACTAAAATTTCAGGGAGGGGGTTAATCGTTCCGTAACGCGGCTTTCGACTCTTCCTTTTAACTGGCTGGTCACGAACAAAAGGAAGACGCCGTAATTACACGGACGAGATGACGCGGTTTGTCTCGCGAAGGGTTGAAAACCGGCCCATACGGTGTATCCCATGGATGGTTGAGTTTTCTATAGCCTGTGCAGGATATTTAACGATCCGTACGTTTCTCCTGTCGTCCGATTGGCCGTCGACGCACGAGATTAATCTATTACCTTCGACCGGCAGGAAATTTCGAGTGGCCACTATCTGGTTCACCCTCTGGCCCAGGGTCACGTGGCCCGTCAGGGGTTTTCTACTCGAGTGTGTACTTCACGTGTACATCGTGATCGTTTTCATGGGGGATTAACGAGCGCGGTGAGAATCGTGCCTCGATTAACATATCAATCGCTATATAAATGGATCCGTTTTTGCTTCGTCGTTTCTTCCACGTTTTCGTCGAGTTTTCACAACAGTTTCGTCGACGCAATTTTTACGCGCAAAGATAACGGCCACGATAAACTCCCCTCGCTACTTCCGTGCGTTAAATCGAGCGAACGTCGCTGTGTTCGTGCGTCGAACGTCTGTCTGCTGGTGTGTTATGTGGACGATTGCGTAAGATAATGCAAGGGCTCCATATTAGCTCAATACGCGTGAATGTTCGCGTGTTGCAGCACGTGAAGCGGGTTGCGTGTGCGGTCATCCACCGTGCAACTCGAACAGGAAGAGATTTTTCAATTTTCCTACGGGTGCATTTTGTTCGTTCAATTTCCAGATCTGTTCAGCGTTATTGCAGAATCTGGGGCTAGATTTTGGAGCGAACGTATGTATCTATAATTCCCTGAAATTACACGTGTAGTGTACACAGGGTCGCGCGTGTGTGTTTGTTCTACGTACGCGGCAGTGTTTGCACGATGCGTGCAGCCTCGGCTAAGGGTGCGGGATGATACGAGGTAAATCGAGCACCACCCAAGTGTGCTTCATTTGTGGCGTACCGGCCTGTGAAATTTCGGGGTGCTTCTTTACCACCCCATCCTCCGCGTTATCGTTTACCCTTCAGCTCGCGAGATGATTCGTCGAATATCGTGCGAACCAATGGTTTCATTACTACCGAAACTGCATTCAATTCGGCCGACCAATGTTTTTAATTCGGGATCGATAGGTTCGTAGGTTAATCGTGTAAGAATTTCGTGGAATTTATTTTCGATGAGAATAGCGTTGCAGCAGGATCGTTAAACTAATTTTTTCCAGTCATCTAGACGCAGAAAATGGTAATCGTTTTCAGACTTCGTCATCCTCCTCGAAGGAACCTTTTTATTTTTATGGTCTCCGTTCATTCCCTCGAATGGTTAATGCGAGCTTCGATTTATGGTAATTGCGGCGAGACTGGAAGTTTGCCGGACTCGAAAATCGTTCTCGTTCTTTCCTTTTTTCCTTTCCGTCTGCTATTCAAGATTGACCCTGTTCCAGCCTTTCCTTTAAAGCGATCCGCCCTCTAGAATCTAGAAAAACTATCGAGGGCGTACAGCGTATCGAAGCTGATTAGAATTTTATTATCGCGAAGGAGGAAAGAAAAAAGCAAGGAAGAGGTTCTCGAAGGGTGGCATATGGCGCGACTTCTCCGGCCTTTTGAAGTTTCCAGGGATGAAAGAGGCCGACGTTCTCGAGTTTACTCGACTCTCGTCCCTCTCTCCCGAGGGTTTCTCTTCCCCTCTCTGCTTCTTTTCCTATTTCCTCGTTGACGAAACGAGCCATGCTACGGTTTCCCCGTTTCGACTAACCCGGACTTGTCTTTCTGTCGAAACTACCGGACACGGGAAACCTTGGCCAAACATCCGAACGAATCCTGCAGTCCACCTAACTCGTCGATCTGCTTTGATCGCTCTGGAAAAGTTTCTTCGAGGACCTTTCCCAAGGAAAATTATATCATTGAATTTTAAGAAGAGATCATCGAAAAATAGTGACTGGTGAAATCGATGGAATTCGCGAGATGAACGGATCCCATTTCGTGAAGTGGTTTTCCCGCCGTAGAACTAATAGAAATTTCGGAGCTCGGTGCCTTATGTATCCGGGTAATGTACCCTAAGTACAGCCATATAAGATAGGACTAAGGGGAGAGAAGCAGGATGGATAACACTGTCGTTGCTACACGACTCAGTCACCATGGGGTTCGCGCGTACCCAAGTTTCCTAGTAAATTTATTACGATCGATCTTCCATCCCTCTTGTTTTTTACCCAGTTAATAAATATTCTCTTCCCGTTAGTTAACCGGTATCGTTTCAACTCTGTACACAACTCGTAACGCGGTCAAATTAATTCCGTGTACACGGACGTAACTTTGTCCCGTAATACCATGAGAATTGACTTTTCGAATCGAGTTTGGGATAAACGACGCGTCCCGATAGGTCAACGTTGGATCCACGTTATTTCGGAAGTTTCGCTCCATCGAATGTTAGTCGGTCGCGATCGAAGCGGATACCGCTGACGAAGGAAAATCGGAGAACCGATCAATTTCAGGGACAATATTTTGCAGTAGTTTGATATTTCTCATGAGTATCGACTATATATAGTTTGGGACGTACACTATAGCCAGGATGGGTAGACTAAGCGGCGGAGGTTGGTACTAAATCTCACCCTAAAGCATCCCTACCGAGCCACCCCTAACTACGCTACTAGTGCTCCTGCCACCCCTCGTTCAGCGTCTCGCATTGGCGTAGCTATCGCCCGAAGGAACTCCGCGGTTTTGACAACGGTTCCGTACAGTTTACTTCGTCGGTGTCCGCTCTCGAGTACGCGTCTTCGAAAAAATATCCAGATTTTTCAGTCGTATACAGCGTATTGGCTTAAAATTCGAAACGGTGCGCGAGGAAAAGAACTAACCGGATAGAGTAGGCAACGTTCTTTTTTTCCTTGGACGCAGAACGATCGATAAGACGCGAGGTATCCGGAGAAGCAAGAGAGTTAGCGTAACCGATAAAAGAGGTTTTTAATGAAAATAGAATAGCGCGTTGCGAGCAAACGAGAGACACGTCTCTCTCGATATGGTGGTTGGCTTTCGTCTCCTTTTTAGGACACTAGGCTTCATCCACGTATATAAACGCGTACATATGCCCGCGTTACGTCCGTTTCACTCGGTCTGGGTACGCGCAAACGAGGATCAAGGGATCGACGTTCCCCGTCGGGATACATCGTGCGCTGGCTCGCGATCGAGATTCGTTAGGTCGATCTATATTTGGACGAATCGATCGAACGAGGAAGGGTGGAGGGGAACGTACACTGTTACCGCAGCCTCGATTAAGGCTAATCGGGATTAATCTCGCGGATCTCACAATGAGAGACCGCTCGTGTTCTTCTGCGTGTCCACCGGCTCGGTCGAGCTAGACCGAGCGAATTAAAAAAGAATTAATTAGAGATTAGTTATCGAACCTTGGCTAACGACGAGCCTATCTACGTAACTCTGCCAAGGAGTCACGCGTCCCTTCTTTTCTGCGTCGTACTCCAACAGAATGCATAAATCTATCGAAAATTGATCCTTCGTTAGCGGCTTAATTAACCGTGCAAGCAACGATGGAACGCGGAACGCGAGTGGCCGTCTTCGACTGGCCGAGATTTATTTCCTCATTCAGCGAGCTTTTTAGCCCAACTCGTCGCGACACGATTACAATACCTTTCGCGATCTCTTCCGATTTCGAATCGCGAAATTCGACGAGAAAACCTCTCGTCCGGCAGAATTTTCTTTCGGACGATACGCGATAAGTCTTGCCTTGATAATCTTTTTCCGTGCCGAGGTTGAGAAGGCGGTGCAGGGGCTACGTTTGAAGTATACACTTCCGTGACTCGCGAGGAAGGTCAGATTAAGCCCTTTTCCTTGCTACGCTCTCGAGCAATCCCGTTTTCCATCGAGCTTACGCCAGTGGCGTCGCCCCCAACCCATCTCTATATACCCCGTCGCCCTGCAGTTAATGTGTTCCAGGGTGGAACCCTGCCCGCCCCCTTGGCTCCCCTCCTCGCAGACCGCCCCCAATTTCAGCCCTCTTTCCACATCTACCCTTACCGTTTCCCTCTCTCCCCTGCCCCTGCTCTATCCACCCAACTTGGGATCTCGGGTTTGCCTCAACGAGAGAATATTTCGCTTTCTCTCTTACCTACGCGCTCTCTTTCTCTCCGCTCGGCTCGTTCCTTTCGCGTCTCTACCGTATTCTCGACTCTGCTTCTCGTCTTTCTTTCTCTGCTCTCCGCTGCCTTCTTCCCTCCCGCAACTTCTCTCTTTGTTTTAGAAATTAGAAGCGGATTACCGAATCCCCTTTTCAGCTGCGCTGTTATTAACTATTACCTTTTAGCCGTTCACCCTCGCGCGCTCGAACGAGTTGTACCGGGAAATTAAATCACTTTTATGGAACTTGGTATTCGCGGCGATTCTTTCTGGCCACCTCCTAACCGGAGTCGATGTATAACGGCTGAATTATCGGGGGCATGGGTTGGATCGAATCTATCATTTTTTCATCGCACACTGCCCGAAGATCGCGAGCGGTTCGCGTACCTAGACTTTTTCCATCGAGGTATCGCGATACGAGTACGTTTCGATGCCGACTGATTTTCGAGTTAATCGACCGCTCGAGCGTATTCCTTTCAGTCTCGGATTCTGTTTCGCCAAGAAACGCGATCACGGTTAGTCACGACACGACGTAACGATTCGTTTACAATTTGTCTACTTTCCTCGAGCGTATCGCGCGTAACACGTACAATTGTACGCGTAAACTCGTTTATACCCCGTTCCAATAGTCGTATCATCGTGTCCACGGTACTCGCAGCGTTTCAATCGTTGTACGTGTAAACACGTTGGTAGCACTTAAAGGGTTAATTAGATCAGCGAGTCCGGGAGACTCCGCTCATAATGGTACTAGGTACAGAGTTCCGTTTTCTTGCCGAAGTCCCGCTTTTTGTCAGCTCCTCCGGGAACGATGCTCGACAAGGAGCATCGTAGGATTTTTTTTTCGCGCGTACAGCGGACTGTACGACGACGACGACGACGACGACAAAGAAGGAGAAAGACGAAGCGTCCGGGTCGACGACTCTCCACCTTTCTTTCTCGTCCCTGCTTCTTCTTCTGGCCGTTCGTTGGGCGAGTCTCTCCTCTTCCTTCGATATCTTTGCGCGTACGAGACGAGACGACGAGAGAGAACAGTTTACACAGTTGGCCTGGCGAGGTTACCTAATTATTTGTTGCCCGTTGCCAATGACGAAACGTTTCCCTATCGCCAGGTTACGCTCGCGTTTTCCTTTTCGCGTTGCTTTTTATTCTTCCTCCGAAATAGCCGCCGTTTCTAGGTCTCGCGTCGTAGATCCGTCGAAACGTTCGAGTCAGAGCAGGTAAAGCGAACCGTTAGGTACTCTGTATTTTTTTGTTACCTCCGATGCGTGGACGGTGCAATAGCTATGTTTCCGCGAGCGGTTACTACTCGAAGAGGGCAGAGGGTAAGGTGGTTCGAAATGATATTCGGGAACACCATATGCCAGTGATCTCGAGGTAGTCTAGTGGCGCGACAAGTACCTTTCGAGATTTACAGCGGCCATATTAATGCCAGCAAGTGCACTGCAGGAGTCCAGGGAATAATCCCTTGGCCCTTGGTTATACGACGTGAAATTCTAGCGTGCACAGTGCTCGACGGACACACGTCTCCGATACTCCATGCTTCGAGCGGGACTCCGCGTTTTTCGTCCAACTTATCAGCCGAATCAACGAATCGAGTGTTACGTAACTATTTATTTGAACGACGTCGTTATTTATCTTACAACTCGAGGAACATTCCGATTGTCGTGAACGCGACGCGGACTTTTATATTCCTCGTTGTTCCGATTCGAAGACGAAAGTATGTACCGGTGATAAGGAGTATGGCTTAAAAATGGTTCTTCTTTCCGTCGGTTCAACGAGTTCTACCGACGTTTACAACGTTGTTAATTTTACAGCTAAATCGACTAAGGCATAAAAACGTGTTTCCGTGCTAGTGGCATACAAACACTTAACGCGTTGATGTACTCTCCCGCGAAATAAGGGACATAATTGTCCGAAAATTTTGTTTAACCAAAGTCCTCGTAGAAAGTTGCTTTTGTCGGAGGACAATCGATATCTTTTTTAATAGATGCATGGAGCAGTACAATGAAGGTTCGAAGATCGTGGGGTTCTAGACCCTTGGAATCTTACTATTCGGGAACTGGTAGATTCCTCGCCTACCTCGAAAGGTAGTCACCTATGGGTTCAGGTACGAAAATTTCTCTAACTGTTCATTGCTGGTGCTCCATTGTACTTGCAGCTTATTTTCATTTCGGCTCGGTGTGTCGGTACCTGTCGATTTTAATTATTTTACTACCAGCACCAGCTAACTGCCCAGCGGTACTTTCCGCGTTTCTTTACACCTGACAAGACGGACCTTTCTACCAGACACGGTCATTTATTTTGACTTGGTTTTATTGCACATCTTCTCCCTTTGTTTCTCGTTCACGTCGGTTCGTAGTCGAATTTGTGGGTAAAGCACGGGTCTAATCGAAAAAAGCGTCCGAATTGGTGAATATTTTTTATTTTCTCCTCGGACGAGACCACTTCGAGCTGTACCTGTGCTGGCAATCGTCTCGCGTGGTCGTTTATAAATTTACGTCGAGAACGATTTCGTACGCGTTCGATAAAAGATCTCGACGAAGAGTAAAAGACGTTTCGCTTCGATTCGCGTATCGAAACCCGATTTTGTCCAGCAATTAACGGTCAAAGACTTTTTCCCGATGGCCGCGATTTCGATGAAACTTTTTTTCATCGTGGAGCTTCGCTGGCCATATCCGGATTTCGGTCGGGAAAACTGGAACTCTCGTCCGTCTGCCAACTAGGTTAGATTGGGTCGGGTGAGGTTAGGTAATTATATACCTTCGGCCAGTCGCGTGGGTACGACACTAAAATTACTCACGAATTTCCAACTAACGAGCCTCCACCTTTGGCGCCACGAGGTGTCTCGTTTGTCTCCCGAGACAGATTTTCCGAAACCGCGACTCTTCCGTGCGTCGAATGAAGATATTTTCACTCGGTGGATCGTTTAACGACATTTCAGCACGTTGGCAATATCGTTCGACCATTTACACGAGCTGTAATTACCGCTCTCGAGTTCTCTCTTCTCTTCGAACGTTCTAAAACGGTGAATGCACCGAGGAAATTTCGTTCGCCGCCGTGTCGAAAGATTTTCGGGATCTTGTACCGCCTACGACGACGTAGACGGACCTTTCCGACGCTATTCGAGGACTCGGTGTTTCTTTTTATCGAAAGAAAACGAAATGGAAGAGGAGTTTCGCGAAAGGGGAAAGCGACGTCCTTCCTCGGAATAATCGTTTCGCGGTCGATTCACCGGCTCGTCTCTGATCCCATACACGGCACGCTCGTTTCGTTTCGCGCGTACACCTTTGTCCCCCGGGCAGATCTCGCCTCGTAACAGCTTTTGTCTCTTGAAACAGAGCGGCACTTTCGCGCGGTGCATTCGAGAGAAGATAGCCGGCCGCGTCGCGCGCCGTTCTGGATCTCCTTTGCTCTTTCTCTCGCTCTCTTTTCGACTCAACAAGTGGACCGATGTTTTCGGCGCGGTACATAGCCGGCAGAGAGCCAGAGAATCATCCACCCACGCTAGTAGCCTCGGTTCCTCGTCGTCGTTGCCGCTGCTGCTGCTGCAAGAGTGCCGGCTTGTACGGGCAAAAACGCTGGCCCTTCGCGCTAGGGGTTGCTTCCTGTGAGCGGCGAGCACCCAGGGACGAGACGAGGGGAGCCTAAACCGAAATGCTACAGACCCGACTATATACCGCGGGGAGAGGGAAGGAAAGAATCCGTGCTCTCTTTCTCTCTCACGGATCGGAACAGAGAACCGTGACTAGCGATGGCTTTGAATCGTTTCGACTCGTCACTTATTTTATGCACTTTCAACTCGTCGTTTTATCCATAATTTCATAGAATATTCGATGCCTCCGAGTCTTCATTTTATCGGCGTTAAGCACTCGTGTATCACCCGTATAATTGTTCTTGTTAAATAGTCGAAAATTAAGAAATCCAACATTCTTGAACTAAATTCAAAGTCAACTTAAACGAGGTAGCACGTACGCGAGTTCGTAAAAAATATTAATTACAAAGAATATACGAAAGAAAAAAGTAACATGTTTGTTACATTATAGGTATTCGATTACATATTTTGTGTTCCGTATCGGTAGATTGTTTAACCTGATACAAGAATCATTTACGCGTCGAAGCTACGAGATACGAATACGTATCGAGTTAAATAATTCTGTTAATGTCGCAACGTTTTTGCGATTGCGAGGTGTTCGCACGTTATAACGGCCCTATTCGGAATCGAATTAGGTTTTATCATCGTCCATAACGTGGTATAAAATGTAAAACAAATTGTTCGGAAGCTCGAAAGAAAGATGTCGAGTAGCCGTTACTAGCCTCGCGGTGAACGAGTGGTGGGGATGGCTGTGGATAGGCGCGGTGGTGGGGGTAACCGTGTACGGCAGGGGAGGGGTGGGGCGACTGCTTCCCCTCGCGAAGCGTCAGTCTCGTCGCGTAACCCGTATCGAAAAGAGCTTTCGTGGACGATCTCCCGTCTTTTCCTTCGCTCGTTCGCGTTCGTTCTTTTCCGAATTTTTCTCCCTTCTCGAAATTCGTGCACGAGTAAACACAGTGCATCGAGTGCTCCGGTGGGTCGAGTGCGGTTACGCGTGTGAACGATACGAGAAAGGCTCGAGTCGAAACCGTGAGTGTCGCGAGGATTGTTCGAGTCGCGACACGTAGATTTCCAGAGTAATAGCAGTGATTCGAAGTAGTTCGAATCTCGCGATCGTAGCAAACAGGTGTTCAAAAGTCGATCGTGGAGGCGCGTACGATGGTGCGGAGGCGGTCGTGTGAATCGTCGTAGTCGTAGCGCGGTTACGCGATGCGTCCTCGTGGCACGCGGTGACGTTGGTCGCTACACGAGTGTTCTTCTCGGTCGGCGGTCGTTGGAAAATCGCGTGACCCTGTTCTTCTTCTTGGTGAACTGCTCGATGACTGTTCCGTTGGTTGGTGTCCAAGGAACCGATGGTGCGTGACGCGTTCTCGGGGAAGTCTGCCATCCTCGATCAGCCGTCTCTCGCGTTCCGTCGCTGATATGTTTCGTCGGATTTGTACGTGACCCGGGGTGTTGTCGCGCGAACAGTGGAAAATCTGGTAGGAACGCAGCTTTTTGGCCACGACAGCGCAACGATCCGACGCGTGTGCATATTCGAATATTGGCCGAGGATCGGCTCCAATTGGTCGAACGATGAGACCGATAAACGGATTGTATCGAGACGCGATCGTCGCCGAGATTTGATAGGGAACGCGACCACGGTGGCTCGTTCACGTTGCCGAAAGTTGTTGGTAGTCGCAGAATGCAGTCTAACGCGATAGTGCGCGACATAGCCAGCACGGAGAAGCTGATCGGCAACAACAACAACAATTTAAACAACAACGGCTCTCCGGGCACGGACATAATGTTCCAGATGGAGGATGACAGTCTCACGCAGTTAGGCAGCGTCTTTCAGTCGGCGTATCAGTCGATCGTCGGCGGTGGTGCTCAGGTAAGATAGCAATTTACTGGCTAACGAAAGAGGGAGAAACGGAGCAAATACGTTCGTATCGCTATACGATTTTCCGCGTCGTTCTCGAAGGAAAGTTTGTTCGATTCGTCGCGTCGTCGAGAAAGAGTTTCTTGTTGCCCGTTGTGTGCCCGCTGGTTCGTCTGGTCGGAACGGGCAGGACCGGATGCGCCAGTTGGAAACGAGTTCCTTTTCAATCTGGAAGTTGTTCACGGTGCACAGGGTCTGTCAGCAAATCCGATTGCGCGTCGATCGAAAATAGGGGCACGTTTACGATTTTCTCCGTGTATCCGACGGAGCGTGCGGAGCACGCCATCGGCCCGCTGACGTCACGGTTACGTCACGAACATGGCCGTCGTCACGTGGGCGGGCACGACGTCGGTCGTTCGCTCTTTTTCTGCCGCGACACCCTTCCTTCTTTCTCTTTGCTCAGGGTAGCCCGACGCTTCTTCCGAACTCTGTACTCGGAGGGTGCGAGGGATCCTCGCCGGGAACGTTCCGCGATTTTTTCCGCCTTTCCTTACCTCCTCTCGGCAAACTTTCTTTCCGCGGATCTCTCTCGGTCGGATCTCCTAGATCCCGGGGAAACGAGAGAATTTCGAACGCGTCAACTGGTCCGATTATCTTGGCGAAAGCAGCGCGCGTAATAAGGCGTTCAGGAATATATGAGAAACTAGCAAGGGACGTCTATTTCGACTCGCACGGCACCAGTGACTCATCATCATCCCTGCATTGTTTCGTTAAATGGAATTTCTATCTAATTTAAATGCGGCTTAGCCAGAAATAATGCGATTATGCGTTAGCTTATTCTGTTTGTTAATCTCCTTTGCACACCATTGTCACCCTGACGCCGAGCGAGGCGAAGGCAGAGCAGAGGGAGAGACACGGAGAGCCTCGATGTTCCGTGTACCTCTCCTCTCTCTCTCTTTCTCTCTTTCGTTCGCACACTTCACTCCGCTTTGCCGTTTTGTACGGTACTGTACATTATTTCAGTACAGTCCGTGCACAGCCACTAGATCCTCTCTGGCTTATGGACTGATCGCAGAGGTTCTCCTTTTCCAAAAGTTGTAACTTTAATTTCTGTTCGATCGTGTTGCTCGAATTTGCGATCGTCGCGACGAATCTTTCCTCGACGTAGAGGGCGCTTCCCTTTGCCGTCTTCGATCCAGAGTTTGGAGAGGATCGAGCTTCGTTCGGTAGTTGGATATTGCGCAATTATCGCGACAAAGAATTGTTTCTCGATCGGTTTTTACTCGATACGTTTATTCACGGTTGCGTTACAAAAGCGTCGCAATTACAAAAGGATCGACGTCACGGAACGAGACAACAGGTTGGCTAGGCGAGGTCTCTTATACTTAAACACAATCGACAGCTGTTGGCCCATTATTCGAGAAGCTTTTGTAGATGTTTTCTTGGAATCTTCGATTCGAATTTGTCAATGAAAATCTGTCGAGGAGGTATGCGATATCTGTCGTGGAATTAATCACGAATCGATCTCTCGTGTTCGATAAATAGTCGGTAAAGATTCGGGCGAATTTTCCAGATATCTTTCGACACAATTACGCAACTCGTTCGAAGATGTTTGCGAGAAAATGAAAATCGCGTATACGTTTGCAACAGCGTGTATCGTGCGTCGACGGGAAGAAAGTTTTCTATCTTGGTGATCTCGATTTCGAGCGTCTGGTGAAACCAGTTTTTGATCGGGGCGAGGTAAGGCCAGCCATTTCCGGTCCGTGCACCTCCCTCCGTTCGTGGTTCATATCCGGTACGGCACTTGCAACGTTTGAAACGCTCTGCACGGCTCTCCTCTGGCGTGCTCGCTCGCGTTCGTCGTTGCTCGAAGATGCTTTTTTCGCCGAGCTTTGTCGGCCGTAAAATCTTAGCCGAGTCATGGTCGATGGAAGAAGAAGACGGTGACCGGTGAAAAATACGAGGACAAAAAACGGGACGCGTTCGTTATGAAAGCGTTATCTCTCTTTTGGGCTTAATTAGCCGCGCGCGTTCATTTTTCCGCTAAAAGCGGAGACTCGCGATCGAGCGTTTAAATTAACGGATCGACGAGCTCGTAAGTGGCAGGCGGAGCGTAGTTTCGTAACTCGATAACTGCTTCTTCTCTCAGTTTCGATTCTCGATCGTTCGTCGGCGTTTCGATGGTTTATCTCAACTTGCTCGACGAAACGTAAATAGTTTCTTGTACGAACTAGGTCTACGATCTTTTTTCATCGAGACTCTGTTCGCGTAAAGCAAAAAAGCCAGGAGAGAAACCGCGGGAGGGATGAGAGAGAAACGAGAAAGCGAAAGTACCGGGTCGGTGTGGTCTTCCTCGCGTGCTTCGTTTCAATTAAGACGAAAATTCGAGCGGATTGTCGCGCGATTCGTGAAAGCCGTCGTCGACTCGAAGCGGTTTCACGATCGATCGACGATCGACCGTTGTCGAGAAACACGACGTCGATTTTCAGAAGGTCGTCGGTAATTGGCGTTGAAAACGGGGGAATTGAATGAAACCGATAGGGCCCCGTTACGTCGCCTCATTTCACCTGTCCATCGGCTCGGCTAACGACAGAGTCGCTTCGAGATCAGAGTTTTATGCAAATCGAGTCGCGAGCGCGACGTATGCCGATGTTCGATTCTTAAACCGAACGACTATCGCGCGATAGTATCGAGCATGATCCGCTGGAACGTACAAATTTAAGCGGCGTGATAATTGGACGCGCATAATGGATCAAAATGGAAGGCAGAGAACGCGAGCGACGGTAAAGCTTATTGGAACGGAATTAGAACGAAGGATATCGAAGTAGATGCCGGGTGAGAGCCACTGTAGCGACGCGAGGGCTAGGTTAAAAGCGGCAATGAATAGAATTGATATAAATGGGACGGCGACCTGGCTTCGGGTCTCGAAGCTGATTGTTTTTTCTTTCCCCTATCGTCGAATTGGCCGACAAGTGCCACTTTATTAACTCCAACCAGTACGTTTTCGATCCTGTCTAGCGAAGGAAATGCTCCTGCAGTCTTGGACGGTACACGATATCGAACCACGAAAAACCGTCGATAAATCTTCTGTTCGTAATTATCGTTAGTGTCTCGCGTCGATCCGATCACCGTTTTTAAAGACGCGACGATAAATTGTTGTCCGGGAAGACGTTGACCGGGATGGCGTTCGCCTGAAAGCTAGAAATCGAAAGGGTCTTGGAATTTCCTTGTAACGGCATCACGAGTTCCGGTTGATCGTCGCTGCTCGTCTCGTAATCTATGCTTGGGATTAGCATTAGTACTTGGCTGCGTATGTGTAACCCATATGATCGCGCTTGTAGCTACATACGCGCGCGAGTCCACTCCACAATTTGCAGGCCGACATGTACACACGCGTAAACAGATACTCTGGTAAGGAATATATTTGCCGGCGTATGCGCGCGCGAGCTCGTAGGCGAGTACACGGTCGCGCGCGCGTAATTAGACACACGCACGATACCTGCACACCGACGAACTCGCACACCACTTGCTCGCGCGACAACGGTGTATCCGTGTGCCTGGAGCTCTACTAATAGCGCTATCCTAGGATCCAATGCTCGCCGACTGATATATCCATTCCTCGTAACCATTATCCCTCGCTTCTGTTTGCACGGATACCTAACTGCGAGACACGCGTACTCCGTGAGCGCGCGTGCACGCGCTAGTTAGTAGCGGACGACGCCTTGATCTTAGCGTTTCTCTTTTCGAGTTTAAAACGTGCCTTTGATAGTTCCCTCGTGTGACTCGATCGACTTGTCACGATCGAATCTTGGCCAATCTTCGTCATCCTTTGCGCATTACCGGAGTCATTAAGGGTTCGAATCGAATAAAGGGGAAATTGAAAATTCTGACTTATTCGCCTTCTTGGCCAAGGTCCATAGTTTAAACTTGGAACATGCGTTTCCTTTTTCAGAATCGATAGTTTCCGACATACGTCGTTCGATAGTACAATTACGTCCATGTATCTAAATTGTATCAAGAGTGTCAATTAAGCGACATTCCTCGTTAGCCCGATAGATTATCCAAGATTCTGAAGCAATGCCGGAGAAAGTGGAAAACCCGCCGCGAAACAGTTTAATTAAGTGAAAATTAATGAAACTATGTACCGTGAAAATTCCCTGTAAAATCGCATCGTTCGTTTCGTTCTAATTGGTCCTGTATATTAGCCCTCACCTGTGTTTAGTCTCGTCCATGTATCCCCTGACAAGATGTACACCGATATCGGTCTGTAGGTGTGCGCGTAACGTACACCAGCCTAACACGAGCATAGACGTAACTTGACAGGAATGTGTGTTACGTACATAAACGGCTACACCCGCACCCCTCTATGTATACACGTGTGCTCGAAGCCACTGTATAGACACCATATATACGTCCGATTATTAGTGTGTCACACACGCTTGATTTGGTAGCGGGCTTATAACGGCCGCCATAGCGCCGAGAGGCGCCAGCTGGATGTGTTTCGGAACGCACCCTTTCCAACCCCCTCTGCACTCCCTTCTAGAACTATCGTTGTCCCGTTCTTGTTCACGATACGCGTTGACGTTGATGACAACGATGATCCTGAGCCGAATAGTGCTTCGCGGTCGCCGCGAGTTTCTCGCGAGATTAGATTTTCTTTTCCATTTAACGTCACGATTCGTTCGGTGCGGAACTTTGATGTCTTTCCCGGCCTTTCGTTATTTCATTCGTTAATGGGCAAGTACGAATTCGTACAAAGAGCTGTATTTATTTAGCCTCGAGGACGTAAGAAGTTGGTAACGCGACGAAACTTTGGACCCTTTGTTCTCCGGTTTAATCTGCTTACATGGTAATTACGCGTCGTTAGGCGCAACGTTTCTGTCAGAGGTGCAAACAAACAACGGTCATTATTATCGATACTAGTCGCGTTAGTCGAGGCGTGTGCGAGCGATTTATTAACGTGGTGTAAGTGGGCGTCGCCCATACAGGCGACAGAATAGTCCAATAGTCTGATATTACTATGATATATCGCATCTGAAATCGTTGTGCAAAGGTAATACTCTTTAGTCGCCTGCGTCAATTATGGCAAAGTTTCAAAGGAGGATTAACCGGCGTTCGGTAATTAATATCCGAAAGAATCGTTTAAAATTTAAAGATTCGTATCCTATCAACGATTTCGTTCTCTTTCTGTTTCAGGTGAGTTAACCGATTAACTTTTGTAGTTTGTCGATTAAGCGGAGCTAGACGCATCGTCGGTGAGCGATTTTTCTTTTTATTCGCTATCATCTCGTGTTCCTTTTTCTTTCCTCGCTATCTTTGACGATGGCGCGATCGTTCAAAGAGCGGACGTATTCCTCGAAAACTCTTTAATTTTCTGATCGAACAAAGAAACGCGTAAAGTTTGAACGCGAGTCGAGATCTTAACGAGGAGGAACGGAGAGCGAAGCATCGTGGAAAAAAATGAGGGACGTTGGGTCCGCTGCCGAGACTAAAGAAAACGAAGGAAACATGGCGACTTTCGGGCCATATGGCGTTTACGGATACCCAAGCACCGTAAAACTTTCATGGACATAACCTGACCTCCCCATTTCTTTCTCTCTCGCTCTCTCCCTCTTTTTCTGTGCCGTTCGCGCCGTCCCTCTGCCTGAACAGGAGCCTTAATCAACAACCGTCAGGCCCTTAAAGGACGAATGGTTTCGGGTCTAAAGTCACGAGACCGAAACTCTCTCGATCTCTCTAGCCCACTAGTCGTTTCGAATTCTCTTCTGCCCTTATGGCTATAGCTTCCCTTTTCGGAGCATGACCACGCGTAATGCGTACTCGTGTCGGATCCTGGACGAAAACCAGAGGATTATCGTATAGACGATTCGACTGCTGGTTATTAAGCCCTTCAGACATTTCGTATCCGAAATTCCACACGGTATAATGCATAGGAGGCCGGTACGGAATACCAATATACGCAGGCGTGCACACAGACGCGTTCTTGCGACCGAAACGGGCTTCACCTTCGACTCCAGGGATCGATCTGCATAGCGGTAGCTCGCATAATCGCGCAAAACGCGTGTTAGGGTTGTGTGCGTGTATAGTACGTGCGCGCGATAGAGTAATCGTGTGCACACGTAGAACAGAGTCGATTCGAGTTGGTGTGCTTGTCCAGTGTGCAAGCAGCTCCATAACGCGGCGAACGTGCAAGCAAGCAAGCCAACCTAGGTGTCTCGGGGGGTTGGATCGAGCTTAGATTAGGTTGGCTCGAGCCAGTTCCGATTTCCGTCGAGATCTCATGCTAGATCGTGCCTACCTCGGTGCCTGCCTCCGGATTTCTGCGTCTCTTCGATCCTCCCTTCCGTTCTCTGCTCTCTTCTTCTCTCTTCTCTTGCCACTTTTCTTCATGGTCTACCGTGCAATTTGCTCTTCTGTGCAACGCTCGAGTACCCTGGGCTTTTGTAATTCAATTACACGCAACGCTCCCACAGATTACGTTATTTCATGCCTCTAGTCTTATCTGAATCGAGTTCGATGCCTTTCCACGACTCGAAACGTACTCGCCGCAACGTTGCGGCCAACCGTTTAAACGCGTGAAGTTACAAAAGTCGTAAATTTCGCGAAGCTTTCGTTCGAATCTTTAGAGAGCCTTTGTTACGCCCGCTGGATGTAACGAAGACTAAACACCGATGGGCTTGAACTGCTGGAATCGTTAGAATTACATTTAACGAGGTAGTAATAGCGGAAGTGGCATAATGCGACAGAACCTAACAATAATTGTTAAGAACGTTAGCATTTCGATCGGTGGAGCTTTATCGCATCGACGAGATTCTTGTACGGGAAAGAAGGAAAGTTCCTTTCTAGCGAAATATCGTTTTCGGCGGAAACTTTAATTGAACCGGTGGTGAAACCACTGGGTGAAAATAATTGAGAACCCAGCAACGGGCGTGTACGTAGCGTATCAGGTTCGGATTAGGGTTGGTTCGAGCCAGTTCCGATTTCCGTGGAGATCTCACGGTAGATGGTGCCTACCTCGGTACCAGCCTCCAGATTATATCCTGCTTGCTGATCCTCCGCCAACTTTACGTCCCTACGTGCTTCTTGCTATTGTTGTTGGTTCGCGCCACCCTCTGGCCACGCCGTTGCATTTACCTCGAAACTTTTCTCGATTTCTCTGCGCGAACTCTAACCCGGCCGTGATAATCGCTCAAGGGAAACTTTCCGTTTTCGATGATAATCAACGCCTTCGAGTTTACTCTTTATTGGCTACCCGATGCTATCTCCGATCTTGCCACCGTGCGTTCGTTTTTTTATCCTCGGTATTTCTGGCGAATCACGATCGAGACCGCGTTTCATAGTATAGCCGTGTTGTGGAATATTTGACGAGAAAACAGTGCCTGGATTCTCGTGGAAAACGATTACCGACTCGACTGCCACGGTATCTCGATATGTTATTAAGAATACGATTGTAAACCACAGCAATTTCGCTGATCGTAGAATTTCTGCGATACGCTTCGGGGTGGAGATTATTCAACGTTTACCTTTAACAAACGGTGCTCATCGAACGCGTACATACGAGTGTAACGTTGTATCATGGCGTCGCGTGTGACGTAATCGATATCAGCGGTATTAATACGGAAAACCGTCTGAGATAAACGATAATTTTATTACGGATAAATTGCACGGACAGGTAACGATCGTCGAAATCGAGCGCGTGTGCGTGTACCGTGTTACTTTTATCGCCGCGAATTCGAGTCGATCGCAACAATTACGCGAGCCTGGTGCTTTTGAAAAAAAATAATCAACTCTGTAAGGACAAGAGCGGTAGATTATAGAGACACGTGTACCTACCTTTGTCGTGACTGGTTTGATCGATTCGAATTAACTTATAGACGATACATTATCCTCGCGTCGAGTAGAAAGTCATTCTCGAAAATGTTTTTCACCGATGTAGGATCGATCTTTGCTGCTCAAGGTAAATTCTGAACTCGAACGCGATTATTTTCGCTACCAAATTATTAAGCGTTGCCTTAAATATAATCGTCAACTCGCTCGTTACGACCATTAGCGCTTTTTCATATTTTTTGTCGGGTCGATTCGATGTAGGTTCCGTGTAGGATGCGTTGTCGTGCGAGTAGGATCGAATCTGTTCTCACACGATATTATTTAAGGGACAGGAGTTGGATTTTAATTCGAGCCTCGTGACCGGTCCTGAAATTCGATCCAAATTTACGAGGACGGTCCCAGTGAGTTCCGGAGCAGCAGAAACACGAGAGTATTCTCGATGTGGTCTCAAGGGAATTATAGTTTCGACGGTCAGAATTATGGTTTTGCTACGCCAATGGGTGGGTCATTTCCTGAGTGTCGGGGTTCTTGCTCGCCTCTCTCTTTCTCTCTCCGTTCGCCCTCTTTCCCATCGTCTTACTTTCTTTTTTCTTTTTTCTCCCCGTCGTTTCTTTCTCTCTTGTGCTCTTTTTCTTTCTTCTTTTTATCCCTTCTTAACCGCACTTAACCGTGGATACCTTCTTCCTCCTCCACCTCCTCCTCCTCCTCCTCCTCGTCGTTCGACCGAGGACGGTTACGTACGTTTCACGAACAGGGAAAATTACGGATGTAAGGAAAAAATAAATGCGACCCTTGTCTTCTTTCGGGATTTCGATGATTCTGTGGTCTAGACCAAAATGACGGTCCACCGGACCGAAAGGGACAGTTTTTTGAGAAACGGCAATGATTCTCTCCGAAAGTGACCAATAGGTGGATACCGGCGAGAAGATTACGTCGAAAAGTTGAACGAGACGATAGGAGATCGATAAGGTTCGTCGTTTCTTGCGTCCTTTTTTTCCCGTTCGAAGAAATCAATTTTCTTCGTCGCGAAACTTTTCAACGCGGAAATATATCGCGTGTTTTTTTCGTCTTTACCGAGATTAACGTGTAATAAGTCGTAGATATGGAAAACATTGTAAACGTTTCAAACTCGATGCGTCGAGTCTTTGCACAGGTGTACCTAATCTGAACTTCTTTTCAACTATCGTCGATTAAATTGTGCAATCGTTGATAGCCGTTCGATCTAGATGTTCGCTCGTCATTGTTAATTCACCTTCGCTCGTCGTTTCTCGACTCCACCCTGGTAGTGGAGGGGCGACGGAAAAAGAGAGAAAAAAATATAAGAAAACCTTTGCCTCGATTTCACGTCGCCGGGGTGGGGGCAAGGAAGGAGAGGCGAGTAATTACAGCGCGGTAGATTTACGAACTCGCTAAAATTTTCTGTCGGTCTCGCTGTAATTTTCTTCTCGGCGTCTTTTTCTTTCCCTTTCCTTATCGGCTGGCATCTTACGAGGTATATCTGACCCGTGGAAAAACTATCTTCACCGATCTTTTCCCGGTTACCCGGGCCAGTTCGCGGAGATTCGAAGCCGGTGATTTAGGTTTCCGAAGGTCCCTAATCCAGGGACCCTCGTCTCCTTGCACAACCTCGTTATTGCTGTTCCGTGTGTAAAACAATGAGATTAGCGCTGCCCGAAAACTGGTCGCATGCTTTTAAAACCCATAATCCTGCCTCGAGAAGACCTGCTAGAGGATAGTGCTACTGCCTGCACCCGATCCTCCCTACTCCTCGTTCTTTCACAGGTTTTGCAACCGTGCTTTTCATTCCGTTGCTGGTGCGTACCTCTCAGCTCTCTACCTGTTTCTCCTTTAACAATCTTGGAACCTTTCCTCTGCAAATTGTCCGGACATTTACGCTCTTCAACCCTTTAGCGTGTACATCGGTGGTCGTCGTTTTCGTTCGCGACGAATCACCGACTCGTTTGCCAGCTAACATAGTTTCGCCAGCAGTTATCGATAGTTCGATCGGGTTCGATTTAAGTGATAATTGGAGCAACAGTTCTCGTATCGATGGTATCGTGTTTCGATTACACGAAACACGAATTTTATTTATCTTCGATGCGAAGAAACTGTACACCCGTTTGGGCAGACGTTGAAACGCGCGGTGATCTGCGTGTTGACAACGATCCGGAGCAGATAGTGCGCATGTGCGTGTGCATTCACACGTACTCTCTGTAACGACGCTGACGCATGCGCGTACGTCGTCCCGTAGCAGCTGTCCGCCAGGTGCGTGCCTCTCTCGACCAATCAGGGGCCTCCCCTTGACCGGGGGGTGCTCAACCTTCGGTGCCCTCAATTTACCTGCGCCCTTTCCCGTAGCTTCTTGTAACCTGCGACCAGCAACTATCACGATATTCCTGCTTCTCGAATATCTCTCCTCCCTCGCGAAATATTCATCTCTTTCCTCTCGACAATTGCTACGTTCTCGCGTTTACCAACCTCGGGAAACTTACTCCCGCTCGTGGTAAACTTTCGTGCAAACGGAACAATGTAAATTCGCGAATATCTTCGTTAGACATGGGTCACACAGGGAGACACGGTATCGTGAAATAACGATAATTGATCGAGCTAGTCGACGCAGGCGATACAAGTCCGCGTTACTTTATCTCGAGGCCGACGCATTATCTTATCCGGTCAGAATTCGCGCAGCTGGACGAAAACGAGAGAATTTCGCGTACTCGTGTCCACGTGGGTCCGTGTTGCGAAACGACACGCAGCTCCAAACGGAGCGCAAAGCTACACGGCTAGGCTAAGAGCCAAAGAATCGAAACGTACGAGCGATCCATTAAAGGCGATCGGCTTCAGCTGGCCGATCCGGCTAACTTTATCCATAGCGAATTGTCCCGGCTACACCGACAATGGACGCCACTCCGTCTTATTGTTCGAACAGGGAAGAAGAAAGATAGATACTGACTTTGGGTGAGGGAGTACGATACCAGCGAAAAATTGTACAATTCTCATTGGACGTAATCGCTTATTGTTCGCTTGGCTTTAGAATCACTTTGGTTATTATTATTATTCGGCGATAGGTGTGTACCGTGTAGAACATAAAAGGGTACAAATGTAGGCTTGTCCCAGAGAAATAAGTCGGTGTGTTACGTGCGCGAGGTTAAACGCGTTTTTAACTCGTCGCGAAGAAAATTCAGAGGTTCGCCCTGATTCGTTCGAGTTCGTGCAGAGAAAGGGAAGGGTCGGAAAAGAGAGAGAAAGGATGAAAGCGAAGGAAAGGAGTGCAGGGAAAAATGTTTCGTTCCTTTCTAGAACCGCAACGACCGCCAGCTAACCGTTTAGGGAAAACGTCGGCTCCTTTGAAACGCCCGCGCAAGATCGCTGCTGATTTGCCGAAGAAACATTGGGGAAATGTCGTGCGTACACGTGCACGTGCAAAGCGCGCACCGAGTTTAGGCCCGGGACGATTGATGGCGACAGTGGAAAACAGCAGAAAGAGCTAACGGAGAAGAGAGACAGAGGGAGAGAAAGAGAGAAGGCAGTCAGGAAATGACATTTTCGTAGCGGGTGGTTTTGCTTCTCGAGAAAATGCAAATTGTGGGAACAGCGGGGATCGCGGTTGCGAAACTGGAACGTTGCGCGACCGTGTTCTGTCTTTCGTTCTTTGTTTCCACGCTTCGATCAGGGTTCTTAGATCGGGTTAAGCGTGGATCTTTCGGTGGAAGTACAACGCGTTAAAACGCGCGAGATCGCGCAAGGTGTATTTTCGAACACGGTGCCGTTTGTTCGTCGGACAATCGCGCTGTTAATAACAGAGAACGATTGTGGATCTCTGCGCGCGATCGACGAATCTCTCTATTCATCGACGCATCGCGAAATCGGTTGCCTTTACCATCCAACGATCAAACGTTTCGCGCATCGTCGGGCATGTTAGTGAGATTAATGAGAAGCTTTGATGCGTGCCAGTAATCATTAATTACACACATTACGCGACGCTTATAGACCACAACGTCTCTTCTCCCTTAGCGCACAGAGCGATGCTCGACCGCGTTAACTGTTTGCCTCTCGATGTACCAGGAAATGGACTCGCCTTAAGCGTTCACGTGGTTTCCGTTTATCGTTCGCGTAATCGTCCTCTCTCGACGATGTTTGTGCGTTCGGATGCAATAATACGGTCCGACGTGGAAGCGCTAGGAACATAATCGCGTTGTTCGTTTCTTCTTTTTTTCCCTATCGCCGTATTCGATTTGACCAAACGAATAGAACGAATGTAAAAGAAAAAGAGTACGGGACAAGGTGTAGTATCGCGGCGCAAACGAGTGCCGAATTATTCAACGCGTTTTCGCTTAATTGGTCTTTAATTAGTCTCCGATAATTTGCCCGACGAATAACCGGACTCGATTGCCGCGGCTGGATGAAATCGGTCGATGAATTATTTATTGTACCTTCCCCCGTTAGATAGGTCAAGGGTGCTCCGCGAAGAGTCTCTCCTTCGTGCCAAAAGCTATTAGCTCGAGAAGTCTGCGATCGTTTCTCTCGCTCCGACTCGATATAAGATTTGTACTTTTATTTCGCCTTCCTTTCCCGGCTTTCACTTTTTCATACTTAATTCCGCGACAGGACCACCGTCTTCCTCCAGTCGGACAATTCACTCGAACTCTTCGATCCTATCGATTCGAGGAAAGTTCCTCCGGTTTCTCGTTGGTCCGTGAAATTCGTCGCCATCGTCCGTTTCGCCGTTGTAATTTCGTTCCTTCCCTTCTCGTCGCATCGCTAATCGGAATCGGTAAAATTCTTGACTCGATCGGCCGCGAAATCCCATCAGGATTTTCGTGCATCTTCCTCGGTACCGTTCGTCCCCGGAGATTTGGCTAACAGCGACGGGATACGATGCAAGACTGCCTCCAGGGGATTGCCACCGACTACTTGACTGACAACCAATTATACGTCCCGCTTGCTAAGACTGACGCCGTTTATATCGAGCAAATCCTGAGGGTCTTTTTCGGTTAATCTCGGCGAGGGGTTAGAAAACGTCTTAAGAAGGATTAGGTAACGAATAGGAGGAAAATCGCCGATGCCGTGGGACGAAATCAAACTCGAACATCCGGTGATACCGTGAAAAATGTTCCCGTTGATACGTTTGCGCGATTGCGTCTAACGGCCCCTTCTTCTTGCTCTTCGCATCGACGCCAACCAGATTCTTTTCTTCGAATAGATTTCGTAATAGATTTCGAAAATCCATCTTCGTACATATACCTAACGACGATTCCCTTCTTCGGATCGTGCGTAATTTATTACGCGCTCGCATAGATTACATTGTTAATTTATCGGATAAAAATTCATTATCTCGTACAGCAACCCCAACGTGACACGCGAGTCGGGTAAAAAAGCAAGCCGGTAATTAGTAATAGCGCAGAAGACGGTGTCGTCACTTCCAAGAAACACGGGCAGCCATTTTTCTTGACGATGCTCCTCCGTCTCGTCCCTATGCCCGCTCGTATCTACTCCGCTCCGTCACGGAGAGAAGTCAAAGACGGATAGAAGGAACGAGGACAAAGGAGAAAAATTAGATAACCTCGGGGTGCGGGAAGATAAAGGTTGTCGGCCGTTTATTTTAATCAGAAGCAACCGATAGTCGTGGATCACCGAGGAGCGCCATGTTGTCTGCCCGCTTATCGCCACCTCATTGGTCGTCGTGATTGACGTTCGACGAGGAAGAGCAATCTCGCTGACGAGGACGATGAAAGAAGCTTGTTCTAGCCTAGTCATGATCGCGATTCGGAATTTTTCAAAAGATACGAGAACCGCTGTGTATCTCTGAAGCATTTTTCCTCCTCTCCCCGTATTTTTGTGATCGTCGCTCGTTTCGTCCGTCGTTCGCCAAAGCAACGCGAGTCTTTGGGTAAATTTAATCCTCGTATAACGTTCGTCACGATAAATTAAACATCCCTTTTTGATTCCACCGATCGAAATCGCGACAGGCTTTTCACGAGGGCGAAAATAAAATTCGTTCAAACGTTTTTGAGCTTTTTTTTGCATGGTCGCGCGAAAGCAATTTTTTCCCCCGAACGTTTTCGAATCGCGGTTTTTGAGATACGACTTCTGGCCCCAAGGGGATGAGGCTTCGAAAAATTCATTTGTCGCGGCAGAATGAAATTTTCGATTTATCCTGCCGCGGATGTGTCGCGCGATTTTCGCCGCTGGATATTTATATTCCGCCTCTATGCCCCTTTCTCTCTCTCTCTTTTTTCCTGGTCGAGCCGGTGAAATTATTACATAATTGTTATTCACACCGGGCGTGGAAAATTAAAGCGGAATATCGCGAGGATAAAGCAGACACGAGCCGACCGAAGTGGGCCAATAACGAGGCGGTCACTCGTTCGCGGGGACTATCGCTCGTAATTTTCGTATCCGACCAAACATCATTTTTATCCCCCCTGATACGTTTTACGCTGGTTCTCAACTCGCCGTTTTTCTCGACTTTCCTCGAGCCATAGCATAAATAACGATCAGTTGACGATTACGCATCCCAAGGCTGCGGTAATTGCTATAGAGCAAGCTAAAGAGAAAGGGAACGATCCATAATAATGGCCATAAGGATAATGCTGATTGAATAAATTTATCTTTTTTTTTTTTTTATAGAATCCGTAGGAAATTCTATAATTTCCATAGAACGCGTTGCGCATTGTGTTCCAAAAGGGCAAAAAATTGCTTATCGACCTATCGTGGATAATTGTATATGATTACGTTTGTCCAGGAATCATTGTAGCATTTAATTTAACGTAAACTCCGTGCTTCGCGTATTATTCGAGTCGGTTGGAACGGATCGATCGACCTCGTGTTTTCGCGATAAATCCCGCGGCGAACCGATAATACGTTTGCAACTAGTATTTTTCGTGTTTGCGACCGGCGTGCATACCATTAAAGGCGTTTTCCTCACAGGTCGAACCTAATTCTAATTATTATCATCCGCGGAGAACAAAGTGCAGGTTCCTTTCTCGTGATCATCGTCATTATCTCCTTATCGTCTCTGGCATCGCATTACCACTCTCGTTTACATCGGATTCATGCCCGTTCATTATTCCTCCCGCTGATAAGTATCTTTCTTATCGACTCCCGGTGAACACCGCCTCGGGACACCTACGCGTGTATCAGCGAACAATTGAATTATTTCTTCGTCTTTCTCTCATTATCGACCGCTATTTGGAGAAGCATTACTTTTTAACAAAACCATCGGAATTATACCACATTGGGATTCGGCAAACTCTGAAACAAGTTTAATTCGCCTAAACATTATTATACTTTACCGTTATTTTACGGTTCGAACGAAAGCTATTTGGACGATAAAATTACTTTCCGATCGATATTTGCGCGAGTGGAGTATAATTGATCCATGTACGAATTAACAATTCTCCAGAATGTAAACGTCACTCGATCCCCTAACATTAGCTTCCTTCGTTTAATCGAAGGGGAATCAAAATTAATGCCGTCGTTCGAATAGAATTAAGAGCTCGAGAATTTTGAATAAAATATGACGAAACTTTTAACTCGACTCGACGTAATAGCTCTCGTGCTTTCTTGTATTCGGTTGACTATAGCCGCCGTTGGTATACGCGAAACACTCGATAACGATTGACTATAGTCACCTTTAGTGGCGAAAGGGTTAAGGGATGGAAACGTTGTTCGGTCGGTTTCAAACGTTCATCCAACTAGCTCGTATCGTTCGACGAGTGGAAAACTCCATCGCTTCTCTCTCTCTCTCTCGCTTTCTCTCCCGATTCTCTCCTCTCTTCGAGTCGTTGTTCTGTTTCTCCGGTTTAGCCGGTACACTCGCGCATCGCAACGAGTATTACGACCCTCCCCGGACGATTTACATATTCCGGCGTGCGTTTGACCGATAATAATGTTTCGTCCGGTTTTCGACGAATAGCTCTATTACCGGGACCGAAGCATCGTGGAGCTGATTTTTCGTTATTATGCGCTTTGAAAAATCAACCCACGCGTACGCGAATATATACCGTGTATCGTTCGAGCCGCACAATACGATCGGGCTACAGAGTCAGACACACGGAATTCCTTTGTGTGATTTAACGTGCACGAGCGCGGATCAGAGGACACGAACGTAACTTTTCATAGGAACGGAGGCTACACGAGCCATTGATCATGATTCTGCTAGCCGCGCAGGGAGACGATCCTCCGGATTTCGCCGGTTTTTTCACCGGATTAAAACCCGTTTAAATGTTTATCGATGTAGTTGTACACTAGTCTCGTCGTTTTATCGGGTTACCGATCTGATACCGTCAAACGATTGACTCCTCGCCGTTCTCTCCTTTAATAAGTTCGAGGGTCGAAAGCGTCGCCGAATTGCCGCAGGATATTCTCGCGACGAGGTATAAGAGGAAGAGGAAGAACGAGAAACTCGCTCGCTTTGGTTAAATATTTAAGTAACAGAGCATTTCACTCTGGAGAGTACATCGCAGGACGCGAAGACGTCGAGTAAAGACATCTCGAATCATCCCTTATCTTTATTCGTGAGATATCTCGCGGTGGTAAAGAGACGGGGAGAGGGTCCAATCGCGGTTTTATTGGCTCTCTTAGAAACTGGCTTAAGTACGTTTCTGTGTCCCGCGGAAATTCAGCGAGCAGGGAAATGCCTTTCGAAAATTTCAACCCCTGCTTTCCGTCCTTGTTCGCGTTGCTCTCTTTCCTTTACGCTCTCGACTTTCACGAGTCTTTCTTTCCTATTTTTTTTTTTTTTTTTCACCGGAACATTTCCTCGAGAACTTATTTGTAAAATTATTTCGTATCTTTTTAATCCGCTCGGAAGGATATTTTTCGTGGAAAATGGCGTGCTCGTTAATGGACCGACTTTTCTCGCGGGTGTCGAATTAATCGAATCGATGGTACTCTAGGAATTACGAAACAGTTGTCGTTTGTCAAGGGTTGTCGACGTTTCAAAAATGATATTCCACTCGATGATACCAGGGTGGGATAATCGAAAAATTAGTAAAGTGCCCTCGACTGCTGGCTGACGGTCGTCGAAAAACTCACCCTCCCTTCGGGAAGAGAGAGAAAGAGAGTTCGAGTGTCCTCGACCCTCGTTCGATACTGCGAAACGTTTTCGTGCCTCGGTGCTCGCCTCTCTTCGTGTTTCCATTTCGCACTTTTCGCGAGAACATATCGCGAATCTAAATTGATTCTCTAGCAATCGACCATCGATTCTTTATATCCGTTACCTGATTTCCCTCGCGCGCTCGATCGATCGAACGAGAAAAGAAAGAAACTGACGAAAACACGAAAGCGTCGTTCTCGCGTAATTAATTATCCACTCTATATGCTAATTAGTCGGCTGGTACAGCCGTCTCTGTACCATTGTACCTAGCGAAAAAAAAATGAAAGAAAAAGGAAAGCTACCTGTTTACGACCCTCTCTCGTTTCTCTGCGTGGTCTCATTAATTGCCGCAAAAATGTGCCCATATACAGACAACGATTTTCTTCGATGCAAATCCCCGGGAGAGCTCGGTCGTCGCGCGATCCATAACGCGTCGGGGATGATGTACTCGGGTGAGTCGAGCGGAAAAGAAATTATTTACAGGTGTGCGGCGTGTTTATGCAAACATCGAACGCAGCTACGGGTCGCTGTTCGCTGTTTGTGCCGGTCAAGTATACACTATAGTTCAAAAGTCTTAGAAAGCCGTCAAATAAAAAGCTGACGCTATCTTACTAAAAATCTTGGAAAATATTTTAACGACGTCGAAACTAGATGACACTAGATTACTTTATTTTCGAATTTCTGTACTCAAAGTTACTGTAATTTTATCGTTAACGAGACGATTCTTACGATTTCGTTAAATACGATAATGTAGTCAAATATTTTTGGAGGATTATTTGCAGCGGGATCGTTGACACCTCGTGACTTTGCTTGAATAGAGCTCGGTCTATACGTTATCTTGAATAAAAAAGTTTCGGATTAAGCGTCGATCGAAGTCGATAAAAAGATAAGGATTCGAGTCGGGACTGTATTCGCGGAAAATATTATCGGGGGGCAGAATTGATCGAAAGCGCGCTTTATAATCGCGCAATTGCCGCAGGTGCGGCTACAATTTCGCGCGTCATAATTATTTGTTATCGTTTAATTAATCGCGCCAACGAGCATTTATTTATTTACCGGCCGACAGGACGGACGATGTGCATCGATCTTGCAGAGTCGTGTAGGCGGACCGCCGGTGAAAAGCCGAGAATCACTCGCTATTCAATTAATTGCAATTACCCGACGTCGTCCATTCTGTCCCTCTCACCACTCTCGGCCATCGGTTTCGTTTCCACTCTAAATCGTTGAACTTTCTTTCTAGCGTTATTAGTACTGGTACTCGTACTGATAATTTCTTCGACACGAAATAGTAATATTCTGTATTAACCGGAGCACGGAGTATTCTAAAGCTAAACCATATGTTTCTTCGCCTCGATGCAGCTATCATAAATCTGTAATATCTACGCTTATAGTTTTTGTCTGCGCACAGTATATAAGAGGATATTTCTCGATCGTACACAAGAGTTCATCGTCCTCGAAGGGTTGTTAAAGAACACGTAATCGTAAGGGCAATTTAGAAAAATTCAAATAAAAGAGCGACGTGCATCGTTCGTAGAAAGAAAAGAGGGAGTTTAAGTGTAGATTGAACGTGGAAACGCGAGAAGGCGTTGCTAGATTTTAAAAAATGCACAATGATCACTTATTATGAAACGATTTCCACTGTAGCGCTTTCCCGCGAAGAGGGTTCCGCTGAAAAATCGAACGGAATAGTTTCTTTGTTACTTTCTTCGGGAGTTTGAACGTTTACACGAGCACGGTTCAGCCGTGCATGTTGAGCACGCGCGTGTTTCTTGCGAGAAGTAACATCGTGCCGAGGAGGAACGTTCAAAGGAAACAAGAGGGAAAGAGTGAAGGGTAAAGCAGCTTGCCGTGGCGTACAACGATCGCGGAAGAAGCGAAGGGAAAAAGGGAGAGACAGAAAAGCCGTTACCTCAAATTACACGGTTCGTTTTATTATTTATCGCCAGCAATTTCTACTTCCACGAGGAGTCGCATCTCTGACCAACGATCGAAGCATGATTTGTGCTGCCGCATCTCGAATTCGTCGTAGATCAATCGACCGGAATAGATCACCCCAATTCGCAATTTTCACGCTCGAGCTTTTGGACCTTTGAATCGAAACAAAAATTGAAAAATCTTGTCGCAACTCTCTCGTTATTTCGAAGCGATAATATGCTATGTCGAATCCTCCCTCTGTCAAATGAGACGGTTTAAGACGTAACGTCTCTCTTATTATCCGCTTTAACTCGTCGAGCGCATACGTACGAGCGCGTAGAAAATCGAGTCGGAAGGGTTGATAGAAAGCTCCGGCGACTAGGAGCTGGCAGAAGCGCGTACACGACTCCGTGTCCCCCCATTCGGAATTGATCCATCGATTTCACAGTCCGAGTCGGCGTTACTCGCGTATTTCGCATTCAGCCGCGGCGATTCTTGCCGATCAACCGCACGCAGCATTCCGAAAGCAAGCCACACATCGATATGCATATACCCTATAGCCGGTCGTGGGGATATAGCCGGTCGTGTCTCTGCGAACGCATGCAAATGCGCGCGTATCGATACGAATACGCGCACCATACCGCGGTCTCGACTTTACGTATGTATATATCGCGAGTCCGAGAGAGCGATTTATTACGTTTTTGCGGCGGGCCCGGCCCCGTTCCGCCGCAATATCTTGTGTCGCGGTAATAGAATATCTGAAAATGTCAGGAAGCGTATAAGACGGCGGGAAGGTTGATCGCGTTCGAGAAAAGAGCGAAACGACGATGGAAATCGAGGTGGAAAAATTGGCCGTTATCAATTTAGAAACAAACGGAAAGCACATTTATCGCGTTGGTCGTTGAATTTTAAAGCGTAAAATCGAAAATTAATCGTGCACGAATTATCGAGCTCCATCGCGATAAATATTTTCGCGGTCGTCGAAGTTACGCCTGAAATCTTGGTAATTGCTCGCGCCTATCATCCACGAGTATCAACGCGCTCGCTCGCCACGGTATTCCGCCGGTGGTATATACGCTCGCGTATTCGTCGGCCTCGCGAGGGTCAGAGGACGCGGACCGACGTACCGAGCCGTAAGATATTTATCTGGTGCTCGCACGCGCCTCGTAAATTCGCGCGCCGCTGAACTTTTATACTTTGCCTTTAATACACTTTGCCGAGGCGAGAGTTTGCCCTCTTCTACCCGTCCGCTGGCAAAAAGAGTCGAGCACGAAATAATACTTACGACGTCTGAAGCGATTCTCGAAGATCCGCGCGGCTCGTGCACCGGCTCTTCGATGCGTCGCGTCGCAGCTTTCCTCCTATCGGCGATCGATCCACCCGCGGGGATAAAGCTGTAACCCGGCACCGTTCGAACCTGCACAGCCCTATCGAAGATGAAAACCAGTCACCGGATAAAATAGAATTTCCTGAAAATCAGATTTACCGTTTCGCGGTGTCCATCGCTTTTCTCTCTTTTCCTGTTTTTTCTTTTCTGCCGCAATTTCGATCACGCGTATCCTTGCCCTCGGCCGAACAACGTTCGTTCTTCGGATACCCGCGCGTCAATTCCTCGATTTATTTTGAAAATTATCCAGGCATATGCGTGTGTTCTCGTTTTCGTCGGAACTACTCGCGGAACGATCCAGTTGTACAGGTTATCGATGAACGCGCGTTTGAGCCGTTAAAAAAATCGGCTCGCACTGGGGGTTGATAACGAACTAGCCATTAATTACCAGCATCGAAGCTGGTCTTCCAATTAGCTCGAAAAACCGGGTTTCGTTCTTCCTCTCTTTCCCCGTTCTCTTTTTATCTCTGGCGGACTTGTAATTTATGGCACGACTAACAAGCGACGAAAAGAAGAATCGCCAATGACGAACCGATTAAACGAAATGCTTGGCTCGATTCGAAAATGAAATTATCGTGATAATCGTCGTTGCCGATGAAATCGCGATAAACCTACTTTTTACGGTGTATAATCTTCTCTTTCGGAGGTGTGCGCGTTGCCTCGTGATCGGCTTTGCGTTTCGTTCTCCCCTCGAAAAAAATAAAAAAATATTTTTTCCTTGCTCCCCTCGATCCTCCTGTACACCCCGTCGACCTAACCAAATCCGCTTCCGTGTTTATAATTCTATCGGTCGATCAAATAATTGAAATGCTTTAATACCATCTCCTGCTTCTTTACATCTATTGTATCCAGGTCGTATCTGGAATTGTCCGATGCAACATGCAACGTATGGGAGGTGAACGTGTTTCATGGACTAGCATGGTTCAGATTGTTATTGGATAATTTCGATGAGCCGGAGAATCGAATCGCGCGAAAAACCGTAGACGAATCGTAGGAAATTCACCCTCGAGGCATTTTCGACACGCAGCGAGAGCTATAACCCTCCATACACGGGCTCTGATCCTCCCTAAAATGTATTTTCGACGCTAACTGCCACAAACTCGATAACGATGCGAATTATCCGCGTGATTGTACCCCCTGGCAACGCTGAATCCTCTAGCCCGCGATGAAAGTGCAATTAACACGGGAATACGATTCCGCGTTATACGAAACTTGCAAAAATACATTGTTTCGTTTATTTTGTGACGCGACTATACGCACGAGAAGAAACGCAGAGGATATTCTTTCGCAAAACATTCCCGCCAAGAGCAACACCCGTAGAATATCGTCGCAGTGGGTGAATCGTTCTCTCCGTCCTCTGCTCGAGCTCCGTAACCCTCTTGCTCCCTCTTTCCCAACGGAAAACGTTGCTACGTGTTGCTACACCGACCAAGGACCGAGAAGGGTGGATTCGGTGCGTGTTTCACACAGTCGTACTGGCCGCGTGTTCTCTACTTTCCGTGTACACTTGTGTTCGTAGAGGAGAGACCGTGAGGAGGGTGAGACGCGAGAGGGTGAGTCAGGGTGCCGGGTAGTTGAGGCATTATAGTGCCGCTACAAATCATAGGGCAGACCCCCTGACTGTCTGTGGGTGTGCGTGCGTTAGCGTGGCTTTGTATGGGCCTGGGGTCGTTTGTGTTCGGTGGAAGGGTCGCCTGACAGTGGGACGTTACACGCTCTACGTACTGTATATTCCGTTGGTGCAGGCAGGGGTGGCGCACCCCCGAAAACTACCGCCCCGCGAGGACCCCTTGGGATTGGTGTACACGTCGTTACTACGTGTCCCCTTGTGCCCCCTTTCTTTCCGCTCTCTCTTTTTCCTACCTGTACATGTACATTTGTTTTCTTTGTCGGCTTCGTGGTTGCGCAGCCAAGCTTCTCGAATTTAGTGACGTCATCCGCTTCGAATCGTGCTCGAGTTTCGTTTAATATTCGCTGCTGTAATTTTCGAATCGTAATCGGTAATATCACAAGACGAATGGTTAGCAAAAATTTCAACTCGCGAGTTAACCTTTGGTCCGTCGATTCGTTTACTAATTCGAGGCTTTGACGTTGGCTGTCTTATTTACGAGAGAATCGTGATTTCTGTTTCCGGGGAAGATCATGAACCTCGCAGTTTCGTACAGATTGAACGATACGCGCTGGCAAATTTATGAAACAGCTGACCGTTATCTCTCCATGTAACAAATTCATACGCGTCCACGATGGTATTTAACTCCGTGGCGGGGAGTTAATTAAACCGAGGTCGCAGGCGTTAATGGATTCGCCGATGCGCTTAATCGTGCAACAATTTAGCGATACAGAGTCGAGGAAAATTTGTTTCGAACATCTTCGATCTGTTCAGACAACCGCAAGATGCTCGATGCTAATTAGCCCTGTCCTTGACAAGGCTTTTGTTTTCGCACCAAAAAGGTGTTAGCATCCTTTCAAAGTTAAAGCCGTAAAAACTTGGAGTAATTCCAGTCGTAAAAGAACCAATAGTATCTCTGAAACATCTTACATCCGACGAAAGTTAAAGTGATTATTGGTGTCCCAAGGGAGATACGGTTTTACCGTTGTCAATGGAGGGTAAATAAGAGTAAAATACTTGGTCGAAGCAATTGGATTATTCACGGTTTTACTCAAAATTCAAACTGCAATTAATGTTACACAGTGGAAATTTAGAGAACAAGAACGATGGTAGACACGGTGAAAGGGGGATGAAAATTGAAAGCCACTATGTTCGCAGATTCGTGGATTTAGAAAGATCCCATCCTCCACGGTGGCTAGCAACCTATTTTACCAAAACCGACTCGACCGAAGCGAGTTATTAAATTTTTAATGTGTCCAAGTTAGTACAGGGAAACCAAGTCCCGTTCTTTCCGTCCTACCACACCGATTTTCCCCCCTCGAATCCACTCGAGTCGACGATTCAACCCCTCTCTGCTGAAAACGAGTATCGGAGTAACGGAAGGTCGACGGTGAGGAACTTGAACGACGAGGGTGAGCGAGAAAGGGGAGCTTTACGGGAAGACTCTCTTGTGTGTTGTCTGTCGCAATAAATTTATGAATTGTTCCCAATTACACGGAAGCTCGTGGCCAATCGCGTTAACTCCCTCTTCTACGGCTAACGGAAATTCACCCTCGTCTTCTTTTTTTTTTTGGCCACTTACCGGGGCTACGTAAACGCGTCTTCGAAATCGACAGGAAGAGACTGCGACATGATTCCGTAGAATTTGTTCGGGATTTTAGAAATGCGGGGTAATCGATAGACGAAGGGATCAGAATGCATGCTTTAATTGTTAACAGTTCGTGGCAGTAGAAATAGCGATGTATAGTCAGACGTTGAACAATGCGGATCGTTAACTTTATCAGGCGGTAATTTTTAAATTGGAGAAAGTAAATTGAAGCATCAGATCGTAAAATTAATCTTGTTACCGGGGTTGGTTGTGAAGGGCATCGCGAATATAACGGGAGGGTGTCAACGCGTTTTTCTCTTTTTCTCGTCTCTCGTTGCACGCCGATCTCTGGGTGTTCGACGAATTTTTATCCGACATTATTTCAGATTGCAAACTCGTGACTCACGTAACTCGATAGACGGGAGATAGTTGGCTGATGACCGTGCGTTCTCATTAAACACTTGACGCGGTGTCAAGTGACACGGCTGTCAAGGATTGTTTGCATGTCGTGTGTCGGTCGGTCGGAGAACACCTTTCGTGCAAAAATCCCGACTATTTTAACGAACGATTGATATATCTCTGTCGTCGAAGTCTCGCGAAATCACCTAGAACGTTTCCATCGATATGATGCCGAAAGTTATTAATTTTAACTCGGAAGTTCGTACGACCGATCGGAAAAAAGTTAATCGGAACAATTCGTTCGTTGTTCCTCTGCTAATGAAATCAGGCAGTGACAAGGGAAATGGAAGCATTATCGTTCGCGATGGCCTTTCCGTCTGATATTTCGAACGCTATCGTTCCTCCCACGTAACGATCGTTACTTAGGCGTACGCCTGGCGACACGAAAAAATCACGTGTCGGAGGTGTGCGGCAGTTCGCGAAGAATGACGTCAGCCGTCAGCAAGGGTGTCGCATAACTGCACACAAAATTTCACGGAAAGGCTATTTCGCGCTGTTCCCAACGATCTTCGTCGCGATTCGCGTTGCCTGGAAGTCCGGTGCGACTACGCGAAAAACATCGATGGAAATCGGGAGATATCTCATGGATCGATCGACGAGAGGAGGCTTTCGGAAAACGCGAAGCGACGCGCTATGCTTTTAATTGCAGTTTAACGAGCCTTTGATGAAAACGCGTATCGCGCAATGGTTAATCTTCGTTTGGCCAGACCTGGAAATTTATCGTTCTCTCGACGATGATGGTACAAACCACTGTTAAATAACAATTACAACGCGACGAGGGAAAGCAGCCACCGAAATGCCCGTGTAACGTCAACCGGCGGTAATTTAACTGCCGCCTCCATAAACAATCGTAGCCAGGACCATAATTATTATTGTACAGGTCGGCCAGAGAGAGCACATTGTACGCGCGCCACGCTGCGACAGTTAAATCGCCATCGTTAAATGTCCGGCTTTACGAGTGTCGTTGAATCGACGTTCTCTCTTCGTTATCACAAACTCCTCCTCCTCCCAAACTCCATTCTCCTCTACGTTTCTCTCTTTACTCCACGCTATTTTTCTCCCTTTTTACTCCGTTATCGAACTCGTGCGTCACTCGATGCGTGGGGGACTTCCGGTGACTGTGTCCGAGAATCGCGGAAGCGTTCCGCGAACGTGGCTTTAGATTAACCGCGCGTATCGTTCGCTCGATCGAAAATCAACCGCGATTTCCGCTCGACGAACCTGCCACCCTTGTCGAATCTTAAGGACCACCGGTACCTTGTCAAGCGATCGCGACGATCTTTTTAGCAAGTAAGTTCGCTACACGCTCGATCAAAATCGATTGTTCTCTCCGTTTACCAACGAACGAAACAATGGTACAACGTCTTTCAGTCCACCGTAATTGCTCAATACGCGTCGAACATCGCTTTTGCAACGAATCGAATAGAAACGTACTTCATACAGAAACGAAGAAAAGTACAATTCTGTCGCGATTAGAAACGTAACCTCGAGTACTCGTTTAGGAAAAAGTGACCATCCGGGAATAAATGACTCGCGTTATTTGTTCGGGAACAACTCGTCCTTCGTACCGCGGGGGCAGCGGAGACACGGGATTTCTTTCGCCTCTCGAGTCTCCTTGTTCCTAGAGAAGAGCGCGATAAACGATGCTCGAGGACTTTCCATAAAAATCGCTCGCCCGTTACTTCCGGTTACCTTGAGCGTCACCACGAGTAATTAGCTTGTCCTACGCGCAATGTCCCCTCGATCCTATCTTGTCTTGTTATCGAGTTGTAGCTAATTATCATTTTTTGTTTTTGTTTCAGGTAAGTGATCGAGCAGAGAGCGGTTCGTTTCTCCGCGTGGGTCCACGGATGTCGCAGAATGTTTTCACTCGTTAAGTTTCTTCCATTCCTTTGTTCGACCCTTCAGCGACGGATCGATACACGGGACGTTTGGATCCACCCTTCGATGACGAGGTGATCCGCGTTGTATTCGTTGCACGACCGAATCGATACAGAGTGTTCGCGCGTTCGAGAGTCGTATCGGGGAACTGGTCGACCGAGGGTCGAACAAAGAGAAGATTGCATCGGAAAAAAGAAAGATCGACGGTAGAAGGTAACGAGGGCCAAAGAAGAAGCTTGCGTAGAATCGAAGTAAGCGAGGGAAGCACGTGGGTAGTTGCTAACAATCATAAACAGGCGTGCTTAATTCATTCAACTTTCTAGCACCGCGCCTACCTAGCTCGTTATGCCGTGATATTTTCCACCTTCCCCGCGGAAATGTTTGTCATTCGAGCTTATGCAGTTTCTTTATTCAGCTGCCGTGTAATATGCAATCATTTTATGCGTTTACCTAGTACGATCATTAATCTTTGACCGCGCCTCATGGGACGACCTATAAATCTTGCGCGGTAATCGGACGAGTCGTAAATCCAACTTTTATATCTTACGACTCGGTGCGATATTCGTACTTGTCAGCGATAGGTCAAAAACAGCAAAGTGATTTTGTGAGCCACGGCTGTTCCTAGAGGACCAACATTCTTTTCGATCGCTTAGAATTCAAGAAGCTACCGATAGTCGAATCACGGCGAACGAGTTAACGGTACATTAACACCGGTGGAGATCGCGCAACCGAAGAACTTCTAATTGAACGAACCTTCTATCTACCACCGAAATCTTTTCATTCCCGAGTGTCACGCGAGATCGGCGAATTCAGGGTCGTTAGAGTAGTCCGATCCAAAAATCGCATCTTCGAATTTGCGTTGACAGTTTTCACCTCGAATGGACATTTTCAGAAAACGGTGGCGTCTTCCGTTCGATACCGATAGATCTCTAATTTTGTCGATTAAGGTCAGGAAAGTGTCCACGTCAGGAGGATCGTTTTAGTCGCGCCCGTTCTTCTAGCCAGTTTTATTGGCACGTGTACCACGATCCCAAAGGCGACAGGCAGTCTGGGGCCAATTTACTGTTCGCTGATTAATTCTTTCGGTGAATGAACCGAAGGAGAATGTCCCGTTAATCGATTCGCCTCCTCGGATCCAAAATTACGAGTAATCTTCCTTCTCCTTCGAGAAACTTTTCCAACATTATTTTACGACAAAACGGTATACTTCCATCGTGTTTTAACTCGTGCGTATGATAAAACCATCACATTCTTCAACGCCAGGGGAGTTGAGCAAAGACTCCGCTCAAGGGTTAATAACCCGAAAGCGATAGGATGCTTCGAAAGTTTGGAGAATCTTGTCCTATCTGTGCACGCAAAGGTGCGAGATCGCACGATAGGTTCTCAAAACTTGGAACATAATTGAATTAATAGGATTGCGTTGCAGAATCAGCGTCGAACGCTCGTTAGACGCAACGGTACGCTCTCGTTTTCTCGTCGAATATTATTTTACATCCAGTGGCTGGCTGTTTCTCCGATTGCTCCCTGCTCGTTCCCCTACCAAGTGCTGTCTCTGGCTGAAGAACGGTGTTACGTTGTCGACGGCGGCAGGCAGTCTGGCCAGTTTACTCTTCAGTGGCTAGTCCACCTCTCTTCTCGTTCGGTCGTGTTTCTCGCATCCGTTCAGCTTTCGCCTCTGTCTCCTTCCTTCTTTCTCTATCGTCTATTCCGAACGTAGCGTAGCACGATCGTCTCTCTCGGCTACTGTCCTTGTCGCCCACCTTTCAGATACGCGAATCGTACCTGTGCTGCACGCGTGTGCGCGCTCCGTGTCGCTCGTTCCTCTCGCGTTTCTCTTATACTCCTCCAGAGTCCTTTAAAACCGGTACAGTACCGGTAGAAAGCATCGACTCGACACGCCCTTCTTCGTCTTCCGTTTTCTTACACTTTTCCCCTATCGTTTCTTTTCCTCCTCGTCTTCCTGGAGAATGTCGGTGAACCTTTTCGCTTTCCCGTTTCGAACGATAGAAAACTTTGCCGAGAATATCGAAGTTAAGTTTTGCAAACGACTGCGTTTCAATTGACTTCTTCGCAAGATCCGAGGATAAAATAACGCAATTACGCTGACTTGGACGGATCCGCAAGAATCCTCGGCATGATGCTGAACGTCGCAAAATGTCTCGATACGATGATAAAGTTAACCGCGTTTAGCTCGCGCGGTAACTATCGCGATCTCTCGCGATTCGAAAGGGTACGTTGTCGCGCAAACATCGACGGATATCTAGGTGAAGGTGTACGATTAGGCAGCTCGCGGCCCGTGGTACGGTACTAGTTTCGTTGAGCAACCGCGAGTCGATTCTGGAGCGCGTTGGCTGCTCGATTACGCATGCCGATTCGCCTTCTCGTCGCTGCGCCGCGTCACGCCGGTGTATCGTTTTTCACACGAAATCTGTTACTCGCAATTTCGATCGCCAATTTATATCTTACTTGACGAAACAATTAATCCTTGTTATCTATGTTTTTCGAGTCGTCGGTCTCTTTCTAAAAGAACGACGCGTAATTACCGAGCATTGATATTCTGTTTGTACAGTTGGGTGGACCAAGGTTAGCGCGATTGGAAAACTTGTGGACTTTTTGGGCGGAGCTTCGTGCGAGAATGACAAAATATTCTTTGCGGCCGTGGAAAAAATAAAAAGAAAACGGAGCGACGATTTTAGCCGCAGAAGGTCGATACGCGTCGATATTTTCGGCTCCCGAGACGCACCTCGACCGGCCTCCGTTTCGTCGATATTCGACGGCCTGCTTGGACTTGCACTGCCCTGTGCATTCGCTTTCCTACCTGTTGCACGTCCGCCAAGCTAGTTTTTCCTCGAGTTTAACTCCTCGGAAGCTGTACTCTGCTTGTCGCCGTGAGAGGGCTGAACTTTATTTTTCATCGCGATTCGATGAATTTATAATTGAACGAGGCTCCGTGCTCGTTAAACGGGCTGTAGTAATATATTTAATTCTGACTAATCTCGAACGCGTCGCACGAATTTCGAAGCTTCGTCAGATTTGTTGCCTCGTTCTTAATCACCCGTCGAACAATAGGTTTTGTCATTTCGAAGTAGAGCGATCTCGGAACGAGAGGCGCGCGGTTAACATTTTTATTCGCATCCCGATTTTTCTGCATTCGGTATTGTTTCGTGGAAGAAGGTTAAGGCGGTGGTTTCTGACTGGGAAGAATCGATTGGCCGGCGCACGGAAGTTGGGACAAAGGAGCCGATTCACCAGTGGCGGCCTCCTCCTAATCCTCACAAAAGCGCCTCGCGTCGCCACCAAGTCGAAGTTTACTTTTCGTGCTCAAACATAACTCCGTGCCTTTCGGAAGTGGAGGGGTTAAACACACATAATCCACCGTTTTCCGTCGTAACTCGTTACTCCCGCTCGTATTTTCTCTCGTTCCTCTCTTTCTCCTTCCTCTCTCGCCCGTCTCTCCGTCACCGTCCCAAAGCTCCCTCTGCTTCGTGGATGAACTATTTCTGGTAGCCGTGCACAGCGTTGCATCTCTCGTTGCAGCGATGCACGCGAGAACTCTCGAACGGGCTGTTCGCCTAATAACGTTTCGTTAACGGAAACGTTTCCAGTCGATGCAACCAATTCGTTCTCGCAGAAGTTTCCAGCAAAACGATCGAACGGTTCCGCTTTCGATTCGGGGCAGAGATTCGAGCTCTCGAGGTAACTGACCTCCGGCGAAAAAAAAAGAAAAAAAAGAAAAAGGAACAGGGAAGAAACGCACGATTAAGATACGACGATTAATACGCGGAGTCGGAGAGGGTTACAGATAGTCGCGGCAAAACAACGCCCGCCTCCATGAATCAATATACATTTCTCTTTTTGACGATGCCCAGCGCGTACTCGGAATAAATCTCGCCGTGGGAGCGGCAGAAGTCCCTTTTCTCTCCCCGAGACAAACTGAAACGTCTGTTAGGTTGATCTCTCGGCTGTTAAGAAAAGAACAAGACGGGGACGGAACGAGACGAGAGAGAAACGCTTTGGTGATACTCGCGCGACCACCCACTCGCTGCGTTCGCTGACTTCTAGGAAGCCTCGTCGCGCGTTCTTCGGGAAAAAAAGATACTATCGCGACGATTACTCGAACGCAACAGCGAGAAGAGTGGCGTGTACCGCGGTAACGCGTGAAATCTGAAATTGGAGTAGTGATCGATCGTTCCGTTGGAGTCGCGAGCACGGGTCCAAAGTGCGATCGGCGGATTTTTCGACGATCGCGGAGAAAAGCGCGCGATCGAATCGACGTTCCGCGAAGTTCGAGAAACCGCGAGCGGCGTGGTCAGCGTAGCGGTGCAACGGACGCGAGGAAACGGGACGACGAGTAGAGCGTAGAAGCGAGGAGCACGAGAGAGGGCCGCGTCTAGAAACGCGTTCGCCATCGTGGAGGGGTTATGCTGGACCCCAGCCTCTCCGTAGCTCGTATAGCTTACGAGTAACAGACCCAGTCGTCTCTCCACTGGCTGACCAGCAGCTGGTCGCGTCGCGCGCCTTCTAATCCACTCGCGATTGTTTTCCTCGGTGTCTATCGTCCTCCACGCGTCCAACTCGTACGAGTGTTTCGATCGATGATCCGCTCGGATTTCCGGAAAAACAGCGATCGGAAAGATCGAAACGTTTCGACGGCAGCGAGCGTGTTTTTTAAAGGCGCGTGAAAGTCTCGTGCGGGAAAAGCGAGCAGAAACGCGGCAGTGCGCGGACGCATTGTTCAAAAATAGTCTGTTGGCCCGAGATTCGGAGCGTAATCTCGTTGCTTCGCGGCCTCCTCTTCGACGAAAGACTCCGACGATTCGAAGAATTTGAATTGGAGGAGTCCGAAAAGACGCGCGGTTTCGAGGACTCTGCTCGCTGATTAATGAACGTCGTTACGCGCGCTAGTTTAACCACGTAACGAGGTAGATTCGTGGTCTCCGGTGAACCGAGAGAAAAAGAAAAATCGTCCGTTCTGGTGGACTTGTTTCCCGATATTGTTCGACGAGGCTGCATTTCGCTAAAGGATCGAATTCGCCGAAGAGGATCAACGATGTCGAATTCGTGTCAAGGCAACGAACGATCGTTCCACCGTCAAGCTCGTTTCTCCGATCAAATCGGAGTCGACGGCGATCAACGACCAGGATGCATCGAATCTCGCGACCATCGTTTCCGGACGAGCTGCAATTTACGTTCTTAGGATCGGTTTCTCGCGAAGATGTCGAACGAATCGTCGCGTACTTGATATAGAGCGCAGAGTCTGATCATCCCGTTGACCCGATTTCGTGGAAAACTCGACTGGCGAAAACACGAAACGGCAGCGGACATGGACCGAAGTTTCAAGAACAACGCGGACTTTAAGATGAATCAACAGAACTTCAAGCTGAGCGACTTCGGCATCGAGACAAAGTCCATCCACGCGTGTGAACACTCGAAGGCTAGGTACTCTCAAATCGCGAGCGTGCAGAAGACGCGACAGATGCAAATCGGACCCGGAAGACACGTCGCTCCGGGGACCAACGGATCGAGTCCTTTGCAGCTGGTCGTTTGTAATCGTTCTCAGTTAACCTCGGACGGTTCCGCGTTGACGTGTAACGTTCGGCTTCGCGACAGTCCGAATCAGTCGCAGTCGATGGGACAATTGCAGAACGTAACCGGGGATCGATTTCGAGTGTCCAGCCCGAGCAACTCGGCCGGTTCGATGTTACAGCCGATCGTTTCGTCGGTACCATCCCCTGGATACTGGAATCAGTACGGAGGACAGGAGAGCGGGGTAAACGCATGAAAATCCTACTCGATTTCTTCTACGAGCACGAGACTCGATAAGGCAAAGGGTTAAGCGCAGCAGGATTTCCGCAATCCTCTCGGTCAGCTTTGATTCGCATTGTTTGCTCTTTCTGTACACGTGTCGTAAACTCGTGCGAATTTCGTATTCGCGTTCAGACAGATATGACAGTTTTACGGTTCGTAGGAAAGCCTCGTGGAGACCAAGATCGGTCGATTAGTTCCAGACTGTGTATAGGGACCGGTTTAGTACCTGTACGTGACTTTGCGCCGACTCCAAGCTTTTATTGCACGCTGCGCATACCACGTTTCTACTCTGCACTTGCCCCTCGTTTATTTGCAGACAACTGTAACGTCCGGCTACCCTAATAGACGACGCTTCTTCGATTTCGGAATTTTTCAGGGGTAATTCAGGCTCGCCAGCGATTTCGTCGTACTTAATTTAGCTTGTCCAACGGTTTAAACGTGCTGGGCCTGCTGTCGACAATTCGAATTGAAATTTTTCGCTCACGAATTATCCTTAGAAACTCCCATCTAGTGTTTTATTATATCGAGCTAGCGAACAACTTTGGCTTCGAGGGTTGTGACGAGTATGGAATCTTCGTTGGAACGGGGCAATATTTTTAGTCTATTATTTGTATATAACTATGGATCGATTATAAAACAATTCAGCAGCGATTCGTAGCAGGAAGTGGCTCTCGAATCGAAGCTTTAGCCTCGACCTAACCTCAAGTGGTGCGGCTCGTATCTAATGTTTGTCCCTCCACGTGGAGTCGTATTCACGACGCGTTTCGCTCGCACAGCTAATTAGTATGTGCCGCGGTGGCACGTATTAGGCAGCAGTCACAGTTGCATACGAAAAGCACACGCGTGCACAGGGAGGTGGTATCGTTTACTACCGTTTGAAAAAAAAAGCTTGATGGAATTTAATTCTCGAATCACGGTATTCAAGCGAACCGCGGACAACTGATCTGTCGGAATTAGGCATCAAGACTTTTAAGGGTTAAAACGAGCTGACGCGTACAGTCGTATTTCTCGCAGAAAGTAGATAAGAAGAAACGGCGTCATCGTGAATCGTTCGTGGACAATTATATTAATTAGTTGACTGGGTCGTTAGAGATGCCTTTGATTCTTCTGTGTGCTTCTTGTTCCGCCGCGAAGCAGATTTATAAACGTCCAGATTGTTTTCTTCGTCGTTTCGTTCCTCCTCGATCTCGATTTTTCCCGTAAATCTGTCGAACTGCGAATCGGAAAATAACGACGGATTTATTGGCCGATGATTCCAAGAACGTTAAGATTGCCTCGAGTCGTGAACGGATTCTGGGAAAAAATTAGAGGCTTCTGAAACGCGTCGACCGTATAATTACGGGTGTTTGAAAGGTACGGTGTAAAAATAACCGAAGTTAAAGTTCGAGTGTCGTTGAGTGTTCGGCTAATCACGCGAGGGTTGAAACGAGTCTCGACACTCGACGATTGCGGTAATAACTTCGAGACGAAGAGAAAAAAGAATAAAATATTCCGGATCGGGTGTGGTGCACGTCCCACACGGATACAGTCTTGCCTGTCTCTTGCCTTTCTATCTTCTGTTTGCGCTGTTCCAAATGGAAACTTTAATATCTCTCGATTGTTCGAAATCGTTAAATCGTCGATCCTCTTCCGATCACTCCGTTTCCAGATTTTCGAGAAATGGGAGTATACATAAATCTTATTTATTTAATTAGAAATATCGGGAACTCGTTACAGATCATAGAAATCTTTTGCTACAGTTCACATTGCGCAACGATCGTAAATAGCTGTCAACAATCGGTTCGCGAAAAACTTAAAAGGTCTCTCGCAACGTGGATGAGCCGTTCATGGGAATAAACTCGAACGCTTCGTTACCGCGGTTACAATTACGAAACTTTTTTCCGCGAATCGAGCAACGTAGAAAAACGCGCCAGCTCCTCCGGTGAAAAATGTAGGCTACCCGTGTTCTCTGTCCGCTCGAAATGACAGAAAAGTATCTTCTTACGACGTAACCTGCCAGTGTGTTCGTTGCACCCAATGATCCTTGTGTCGCGAGAATTGCCTTCATCCAACCGCGATTTCTTGCTCCGTCTCCGAACGAACGAAGCTTAATTGCGCGTTAAACGTGAACAAATATCGTCGACGGTAAGTCGATCTCTCTATGCAGCTAAACCGAGAATAGCTCGTTGGTTTCTCGTAAATAGCTCGTTGCGAAAAAAATTGTATGTGGCACGAAGACGGGTATTAGGGTGGAAGCGTTACAAGGTAGAAAATGGGAGGAAGGTGGTCAAGAAGAGTCGTCGCGAGCGTGTCTGGAAGAAATCGCTTTATTTTCGAGGGAAACGTTTCCACTTAGAGATTCGTGAAAAGAACGACTCCCGGTTCGAGCTAGAACACGATAAGCGATCGTTCGGTATTCCGCGCGCGGTGACAAGAGAGGAAAGTTCTTCGGCGCGGCGTATATCGACGAGCGGAACTGCATGCCTCTTGTAATTCTGCGCGGTCGTCGTCTTTTATGCAGACTTAAATCACATTCTCGAAGAATGAGTCGACCCTTCGAGAAGAGAAACCACCACGCCGTTCGCGTTCAATTTCGATTCTACCGGGTGATTCGAGTCGAATCTCGGCTCGATCGAGAGTAGGTGTCCTCGCTTTTGCGGGAACGCTGACTTCGCACGGGTCTCGGTCGCATTCTGATCCAGTGAGTCAATGCTGGAACCCGAGAAAGAAACTCTCTCGCGTTTACGTCTCGCTACTTGTTTTTATTGGCAAGGGGGAAAAACCGCGGGCCGTTTTTAAGTTCGCGTCAGGAGATTTACTGCGAAATTGATTCGACCGGAACACGAGTCGCGCGATGGTGGATATCGTGTTTTCGTGCCAAGCGAGCCACTGATTTAGCATCCGAACGAAATTTCCATCGCTTCGAGCTAGCTTAACCGTCTGTCCGTCGCGTTCTAACCTACATTCTCCGTAGACTCGATCCACCGTTGCCTACGGTCTACCATAGATTACGCGTTTCCTACTCCAATGTATTCCGGCTAGTCTATAAAGTAGAAGCTCGTTACGCACCCTGACGTAACGCGATCGAGATTTCCTATCATTTTGGCGGATTTAGTACAGCGAGCCTTGTATTCCGATATAAATAGTTTCTGCGCGAATTCGATCGATCGAACGAACTTGGCGCGAAACAGGTACTCTTTACCTCAGGATCAGTCCTCGGAATAGCCTCGTAGGATTAACTTGGAAAAGTTCGAACTGTATCGTGACGAAATCGTTGGTTTTTCAACGCTAGTCGAATGCATGGTGGGAGCACGAAGCGAGAAGACGCGTGTTAATGGAGGCTTGAACGCGTTCCTCGTTAAAAACCGATCACGTAGTTCGTATCAGCCGACTAATTGTTGATTATGCAGCCGTTTGTCTTGGCTCTCGCTATATACGCGATGACGGTACGCCTAATAAATAATGTAGACGCGGTGGATCTCTAGTCTCTTTTCACGTGCTGGTCTGCTAGCCGAGGCACTCATTCGGAATTACATATGCACACCTGCGCTGTGTGTTTGAACGTTGTAAACCGACGTACACCTTACGCAGACGGTTGTATTGGTACCGTTGCCACCGGATCCTCCATCCCGTGTAAACGGCCTTAAGCCTCTTACGTCAGGTTTCCACGAGTGGGTACGCCTGATAATTACCAATTAGGGGGGAGAGGGGTGCCAATTAAAACGAGAAGCTTTCGATCCTCCTGTTCCCCCCCGTACCCTCTCTCTCTCTCTCTCTTTCACCGCCACCACCACCAAGATTTACTCATCGCGATGAATTCCAGGTCTCCAGACTCGTGTTTGCACTACCGTATCACCGTCGACACGGCTTCTTTGTTTAACCACGGACTCGGGGAAATTTACTTGGAAGCCAAGTTTAGTCATCCGCCACCGCGTACGCGCTCGCAATTTTACCGCGAGCTTTGGCGCAATTACGCGAGAGCTGTTCTCGTTCGATGCGCGTATCGCCGATCGGTCGTCGGAGGTGTAAAATAAGAAACGCGATTCGTGAACGTTGTTACCGCGCGTCAGCAAAACAAACGATCGGATGTCGGATGGAATAACGTCCACTAATGAAATCTCAAATATTAGGTGGCATCGTATCTCGTGTTTTGCAAAACTTTGCCCCTCCTCTCTTGGCCGCCACCGTTCTTTACGGTTTGCATCGTTGTTTCTTTCTACGATACGATAAAACCGATTCCGCGAAATCGGAGCCGCGGAACAGATACCGAACTGCCAAGGGGACTAAAGTTCGATCGTTCGACCTCTCGAATTCTGTCTCGTTAACGTCTCGTTAACGTCCAGTTAACGTCTCGTCAACGGAGCAACGGTTTAATCGTTCCTTTTCTTTCCTACAATTATGCTAAACGAGGATGTTCGAACGGTATAGAAGAAGGGAAGTAAAGGAGGAGGAGGTGGAGGAAGGCTGTTTCAATTTCTATTCGTCGCGGTCGTTCGAAATGGCACACAACCGGAAGTCGTCCTGTGTCAGAACATGCCTATTCCATCTACGGGTATTTCCTTTATGGCCGACCGTTCCCTCCGCCATGGGAACCCATCGGGACCTCGTCTTACACGAGCCGAAGAAACATAAATTCTGAAAAAGAAAAATACTGGAATTACCATGACGTTCTGTCGCTTCCAACGATTCTTCGTCTCGCGTTCCCACATTCTTGGGCTTTGTGCGCGTGAAATTCGTTTTTATCGCTTCGATACACGATTATTCAGGGACAGTTTACGATCGTGAACGATCGAGAACAGCGCTAAGGTTTCAGGTCTGCGTGACGCGAGTAATTTGCGTAAAGGCAAACAGTTTCATAGGGGTGCATGCATCGGGGCTCGTTAGAAATTATGTGATTTTTGTCCGTGATACGGTGGTCGTTTAGCTGAAAGATCGTTGTTTCTAGTCGTTTTACAAATTGCCGTGCATTAGTTCGTTACGCGGTCGGCTGATGGAAAGAAACGACGATCGTTTCGTCGACGTAACTCGTCATTCACCGCGTACGATTTTCCACAGGGCAACAGGGAAAGTAAATCCATAAAATTCGTTCATCCAACGTTTCAATAAATTTAATTAAACCGATAAAACGGTACGTTATCGTACGGATTATCTATCGATCGCGATTAACGACTTAGGAAATAATCTTGCTTTTATGACACGCGATACAATTAGGGGTTGATCAAAGTTTCGAAAAGATTATAAAAACGATAAGGGAGAGATAAATGCACGTCTAACGAGTGGTTCGAAAATTTGAATAGACGTAGGAAAATAAAGCGGTTGAAGTCGTTCCACATAGGGGAATTATTTTCTCGGTTATAATTGCATGCAGGTAGAAATTAAGTAGTGAAACGTGTACAAGACTGCAGTCGATGTTGAAGGAATTCTCACGGGACCAAGAAGACACCTGGTTTCGTCTGGTTCGCTCCTCGACATCGGCAATAGTCTCTCTTTCGGTGTAGTAATTAATAAGGGGATAATCGACGATCCATTATACCCGGAGCGGTGACTCTCCGGCTCTCACAGTCCTCCCCTCTGCTCTGCTCTTAAACTCATTTCCGCCCACGTGTAGTCGATAACGAAGACCGACCTCGAAGAGATGTTCATCGATTATCGTCTTGAATATTTTTCGCCTTTCTCTTAGCCGTATTTTCTTCCCTTCTCGTTTTTTTTTTTTTCCATGGTTCGTCCCTCGTTTCGGGAAACGTTACACGAGTAATCTTCGTCACGTTTCACGAATTACCTCGTGAATTTTCTCGGTAAAATTATTCCGCGATTATTAAGGAACATTGTGCCGGATATAAGAGTCGACGCAAAAAATAGAGAATAATTTTTGAAAGGACAAAACATGATAAAACAGCCGGTACGAGAACGTGAGACGGACATCACGTGCTCAATTTTCCGGAGGCGTCACGTAACACGCGTAGCTCTCTGGATCGTAGCGATAGGCGACCCTTCTGTCCTATTTCAAACCTTCGGAAGCTAATTTCCCTGACAGAGACGTTTCCATTACGTTTCCACTCCTTTTCCCTCCGTTTGGTCGTTGGCCGTAAGGCGAGAGGTACGAGAGAACTAAATCAATGTAGGACATTTATATTGGCTGGAAATCGCTGACTCTCGCCACCGTAGACATCCCACCAGGACATATTAAGATTTCTGATCGGCGGCTTGCCGGACACCGGACATTTTTATTATTGCGTGTCCCTACCTCGACCCCCATGGCGGCGAAATAAAATGTGAATTATTGGCCATGCGGTGTCTTCTCTCGTTTTGATTCGATTTTGTGCGGTCGTTTATCGATTCCCTTGTCGGCGATCGAACGGTTCGCAAAAAGAAACCTTTCGATTATAAAATTAATTCTTTGTATTTTTTTACAATACCGGCCATTGCCGACTCTTCTGTGGAGATCATCCCGTTAATTATACGAATTTAGTATCTCGAACGAAAATTCAGAAGCGAAATCAAAGCTACACAAAGGATAGAGAGAGAAAGAACGAACGTATGTGCATCGACGAAGCCACATCGATGTCAAAGCAATTCATTTAAATTAATAGGTCCAGAGGCCGCAGCGTTTATCGCGCGATTAGTAGCAGCTTTTTAAATGTCCCTCTCTCTCTCTCTCTCTCTCTCCCTCTGTTCGGCCGTTCGTATTTGTACATCCGTTATCGACTGCTGCCACGATAAACTCGATGCTTTTATCGCGTACAATTATGTGTCCCGTTCCTCCCTCGTTCGACGGATGCGTCGTGAACGCTCTCGAACATCTTTTGTTCTTAGGATTCAGATTTTGTGCCGTGCCATCATTTCTACCGCGTGTTCTCCCAATTTGAATCGAAGATCGATTCGCTTTGTAGCCTAGGACATTCTCGATGCTCTTCACGAAACTCTCCATCCTGTGATAGCTTCGTATTTTCATATACCGAGTGCTCTTCGTTCCTGCTGATTACAATGAAAACATTATTTTAATTTGTGTATTCGCTAGACAAGATTCACGGTAACCTGGAAAGACGTATCCGAGCGTATCTTGAATTCTCGATGTCACACCGTTCCCCTATTGGTTCCCGTTGGCCCCACTCTTTGGCCGGTCAATCGGCGCGGTGACACGCGACCAGTCCGCTCGCAGTCTCGTGTCGTCTTTCGTCCGGTGTATGTCGGCCGTTCCTCTTTGTCGTTTACCTTTAACCCGAATCGTCGAAAGCATGGCGCACACGATTCGAACCGACTAATACGGAACGGTAATTCACGATGAAAAATCAGGAGCACGGCTAAACGTGCGTGTACACAAAGGCCGATTCGACGAAAAGTTAGGAAAGTTTCGGAAAAGCGTAAGTTGCCGGGATTCTTTCATGGTCCCTCGAAGCCGTTAAATTCGAGCTTGCTGGCCATAATCCTCGCGTTAGTCGAAACTTGGCCGTGTCCCGCTCGTTTCGAGGCACTTTTCGTCGTTGCTCGCTGGCAGCAGGTGGAGGAAGGTGGTAGTGGCAAAGTAGAGGGGGCGAGGGGGAGGGGGTCGATGAAGAGAGGAGAGGAGAGGAGGAGCAGGGACAAAAGTTTGCGGCTGAGCAGAGGCGGGAGAGACTCTCGTCGAGAGGATAAGGGAAGCGGTGTGGAATATTTTAACATATATCACGGTGAAATTGGAACGAGGGTATGCTACCGCGAATCTCCCCTTCCGTGCCACTTTCCACCCCCGTGTTCACCCCTTCTGTTGGATCGCCGGTTTCATGCTCCGCTATACTCGCCTCATCCCACGACGCGATCTGACTTTCTTCTTTCTCAAGGTTTCCGTGTTTGGCCGATATGTTTGTCTGTCCTGCTGACTACGGCACCTATAAAATGGTAAGAACGACGGCCACCACTCGTTGGACCATTTTCTATTTACCTTCGAATTGTTCCGAGTAACCTGGCGAACGTTTCGCTGCTCGACGTTCACTCGCGAACAAGCGTGACAGTGTGTGTCGGAGAGTAACGAGGCGTGACGATTATTATTAAGTATTTTCTTATCGTCTATCCTGCGCTTCGAGATCGAGATTGCGGTTAAAACAGGTGCCTCCTTACTGCAACGCGTTGCATTATGCAAATGCGAAGCGCGCGTGTCGATAGTTTATGATTCATTCGGCGACATTTCGTTTCCCGTAATCTCGTACGGGATTTACAATGTTTCTCGCTATTAACGATATCGATGATTTTCTCTGTTACAGTACGGCTCGGATGAATTCGGCCAGGACTCCCCCAGATACACCTCCCCCAAAGCTGCGACCCTCTACGCAGACCCCTATTATATCGGTAAGTCGACGAAATCATTCGATCGTAAGAATAATAACTCTTTGCGAAAAATGACCGTAGGTTGTCATTAACTCTTTCGTTACGGCGTGTCTCCGTAGCGAAAGAATTAAAAAGAAAAATGAATCAGGATCGAGAGAACAGGTAGTAACCGTTAATGACATACGAATTGTAGGTATAAAAGCGTACGATCGAATAAAAAAAAGAGGGAGGCAGCAAGAAAAACTGTTACGAAGAAAAAGGAACGGGCATTCGAGCAGCATTAACCGTGTTCTCTTTAAACTAGTATCGTAAGTCGAAAATCTAGGCCGCTCGTTACCGGACGCAACTAAAAGTAACATCGAGCCAGTTCTTATGGATCGATCGATCGCCGTCTAACGATCAACGACGTGGCTGAACCGGCGTATTGGTAACACGTTCGTGAACGTCGATCCCGCGTGTGCGCATCTATATCTGGTGGAAATCGCGTAACGATTCGAACGAACGATAAAAGGGACTTTACGATCGCAGTAATATTCAACTGTTTAACGCTTGCTCGTAAAATTCGCCGCTCTGCCTGTCGCGCGTAAAAACAATAACAATCTCTCGTTATTTGTTCGAGCGGCGGCGACGCCGGCGCATCGTAGTTGCCCACTGAAATTCGCGACACACACTCGCGTATCCTAAAAAAAAAAAAAGAGGGAGAAAAAATGAGCGCGGAAAAGCCGCGTCGACGCGTTTCCCGTTGCACTATAAAGTTTATATCGTGGCTCGCCGTGTTCCTATTTTATGCCGATATAATTTAATCGCGTTTGCGAAACCGACGTCGCGATGCTATTTCGCTTCTCTCGCTATATTTGCGATGTTCTGTTTTGTTCGCGGCGCAGGATGCTTTTGAAACCGCGTCGATAAATTTACATGTTTTCGAAACTCCCGAGAGTAATAGAGGGAATAAACTCAAGTTCGACGCGTTTCGAATTATTGTCGACGATTAACTTCCGTCGAATCGACGACAGTAACGCTCGAGTTTTTGCCTACGATATCGTGCTTTTTCCGCGAATTACCGTTAAATTAATATTCTGCTATCTCTCTGAAAATGCTCGTAAGAGTGTTTCGCTGCGCCTTCCGTGGAGATCGCGTAGCCGAGCAGAAAAGTCTAGGAAACGCGTCCGAAAGTTTTTCCGGATGGATTACCGGAGCGGTAAATCAATAAAATCGGCAAACTTTTCGGGTAAAGTTGTTATTAAAGATCAGAGGGCAAGGAGAGTGGTTGGCCAGCTTTTCGAATACATTCTCGGCTCGTGACACTCGGTAAGCGAGCGGAATACCTTATAAATGGTAGAAGAGGTAGGATGGGCGAAAAAGTTTTATCAGACATCGAATGCCGGTAGTTGGTAGAAACGGACGAGTAGTTTGGCTTAGTTTCGGTTCGTTCGTCGTGGAAACCTCTGGCCGTGGAATTATATCAAACAAAAGTATCAAGAAATAGCGTTCCCAGAGGCTTATTGCTGTTGTTTTCAACTGAAATAATAGCTCGCATCGTCTACTGCCCTCTTACTACATACCGGGTGTCTCGAGCGAATCAATGGTATCGCTGGCCTGGCGAAACTCCAGCCAACTTTCTATTCGATACAACGTAATTACGTGGTTCAACTCCGAAGTCGAATTCTCGGCCGATCGTATTTGAGGAATTTAACGACACGTTCTTCCTAGATCGATCTTAAATAACACGGTGAAGGTGAAATTCGCCTGTACGTCTTTTAACGAGATCCGATGCAGAACATTGTTAATGTATTGTATGGTCACTGAACGCCACGTGCTACTATTTATTGTTCCATCCTCGAACGAGGCAAACTCTCGTGATTTCGTGTCGATCACGCTCTGACGGAAAGTTTCGATCATAAAAGGGTGAATTCGATATGAAGACAAAGGTGAACCGAATACCGTTGAACACTAATCGATCCTTGTTTTTCGTGTGTTTTAGATGGGAACGCCACAGGAACGGGTCCCGGTGATCCATGGACAGGAGGCGGTGGCGGCGTTCAGCCCCCTTACAGCGGATACGCGCCCCCTCACCTGGCCCAACCAGCTTACCCTATGCACCTACCCCACGACCCCATGGTAAGCGACTCCTCTCTATTCCCGCTACCTTTCTTTCTCTTTTTCGTCTGTACGCGCACCCTCGTTGGTCGTGGGACGCACGACGATCAATCACGCGTGACTATGCTCGTTTCTTCGGACCCGACGCTCCGGTAACTTCGTAATAGACACGAGGAACCTCCCTCGATATTCTGTCGTTGGTCGGCCAGTTGACGATCGAATCGTTCGATTATAAACCCTTTCCTCGTAACCTCGTTTCTTTAACGGATCCTTGCTTGCAACTTTTTAACGTCGTATCACGATTAATTCGGACGGAACACGATTTACGATAGTATTTATAGGAGGGTTAACTCGCTGCCGGTCTACCCTGTGCTCTGGATCGGAGCCACGATGGTTGAGAGACACTGTTGACAGTGCTTCGTGTACTCGGAGCAACGTCAAATGACTCACTGGCTTCTATATATAGAACGACCCTCCCGCGCTACTCCGTGTTTCTAGTCAAGTGCAGCCTTCGTTTGATTTACACCGTTCATGGTTACCACGAAATCCTCCGGTTCACAGCACCCTGGTGAATTCTCTTCTCGCGTTCCCCGAGTCAGCGAACCGATGGCCCTTTCGAAGCTGTCGAATCCCATTGATTCCGACGTCTCTAATTGATCGCGAACGCGCACCAGAGAAAACAGAATATCCGGCCAGAATAAATAAAAAAATTAAACGAGAAACTGTACTGCGGTGCAGTTTCGATCTTTCTCGATCATCCAAAGTACCATTCGATTTAATGGAATCCAAGGATCGGTAGAAAAGGAACATCTTAAAAGGAGATCGTGAGTAGGGAGAGGCTGGTCGCATTGTGCATAATGGAGGTGAATGTTCTACAAAAGACGCAGCGTCGAAGCGTTCGGAGACCAGCCGAGACCCCTCCGGTCGAAAGGTTAAACATTTACGATCCTGTGGTTTAATGACCCCTCTTCCAAGAAAGCTATGCCACCTCCACCACCTCGACGCCGAAGAAAACTCCCTTTTGTTGGGACGCGTGTTCTTCTCGGTGTTTCTCCAGATTTCCGATGGCTGGCCGGTCGAAAAACAAGCCGGCGACAGAAGAGAAGAGGTGCGCTCTCGGTGTTAGTTATCGCTTCGTTCTTCCGTTCGTAAAACGAACAATTAACGGCGTTTCTCGGTCGTGAAGTCGAGCGAGGGCCGCGGTCGCGTGCTACCTCTCTCCCTCTAATTTGTTGATAAATACTCTTAGCCGTGTTCGAGACGAGACGATGCTTTAAAATTAGACGTTTTACGAGCAAGCTTCAGTAGGTGCGAGCGAGGGCTACGCGCCACTAAAACGTATCCGATATCAAAGCCGTTCTGGACTCTGGTCCATTAATGAACCGGGCAGAGTCGAATTCAAAAGGTCGTACGAGTCGTCAGTCAGTCGGAAGGCATTTCGCGTCTCGTACAACCAGCGTAACGAAAATATTGCCGTCTTTAGCCGTATTTTATCTTTCTCCTCCTCGCTCTTAACGTCTTCGTCGTCGAACTTGCAACGGGCACGGACACTGTTGCGAATTCTTTCCGAAGATTTCCTGAAACTCTTTTAAGGGGAAACCAAACGGTCAGCTTTACCGTAGCCGAAGGGTTAATTTTTGAATGATTCCAGGCGTATTCGGCCATGTCGCCGAACGGAGAACCAGCGGCACCGATTCTGGGCTCGGCGGTGACCAGTGCGGCCTCATTGCCACCGATGTCGACATTCCGGGGTAGTGGTGCGGTTGCGGCGAACAGTGGTACCGGTGCACCGTCCCCGGCATCGTTGCAATATAGTCATAGTCCTGGAGCACCGACCACCGCACCTTCCGCGCCTAATCCTGCACCCACGACGAACCAACCTCCTCCCACGGGGGACAACCTTGGCAAAACGCTCGCGTCTGTAGTAAGCACCAGAGTAAGTATCCTCTCTTTGGTCCGATGCGACCACTTTGCCAACTAACTGTTCTAACTTTACCCTTTATTCATTACGCAGATTTACCCCACGGACCAATCAGTATCGAGTTACAGCAGCAACCCATCGACGCCGGTCAGTTCGCCGCCACCTTTGACCGGTTCGGCGCCAGGTTGGGCACCAGGTGCCGCGCCGGTGTCCCCGCATTTCACGGCGGATCCCAATCGCGGAACGATTCACATGGTATGCATCTATGCTTCGCAGCTACGAGTTTTTTCATTCGTCCTTTTGATTTTGCTCAACGATCGTTCGACTCGACGCTTCCAACGGGTTGCACTGACTTTGTCCGCTCGACGAATCTCGTTGGAAAGCGAGCCATCAGAACGCGAACCTCCGATGCTCGTTCACACTCTTTTTACGATATTTTGACCGTCTGCACCATGGTGACTCGTTGAGAGAGTACCGTTTGTTACACACGCACTTTGGGTCTGCTCGGGGGAGGATCGGGTTCGTTTAATCGTAAAATCGAACTGAGCCATTTGGAATTACAACTTGCACTCGTATCTAGAATCGAGATCATGGAGATCTCGAGTTCTAAGATTCCAGCTTGGACGTTGCACAAAGTAGCATGCACTCGATGCACCGATAATTCACCGTTTAGCGTGCTTCTTCGTGTTGCAAGTTACTTTGCTCCATTCTCCCCCTGTTCAGTTACTCGAGTCGATCATCTCATCTTCATTTTACATAATTCTTTTTTTTTTTCTCTTGCCATTTTGCCCCTTGTTTGTTGTGAACGTTGTGTTGACTTGGTTGTTTTCTCTTTTTTTTTGGTTTTGTTGTTGCGTTGGTGTTGTGTGTGAAGCCGGCGCCTGAACAGCAGAGGCTAGACGATGCCATCGGCTTCCTTCGCGACCATGCCGAGGTGAGGATTGCCGATTTTCAGTTTTTTTTTCTCGCCCTCTTACGTTTGTTCTCGTTCAATCCCTCTCACCTGCTCATTCCACTCGTAACCACTTTTACGCATGCTCTTTCATTCCATACGAACTACATATGGACAAACTGTCGCTGATATCTATGTTTTTACTAACGATCGTCAACAGTCTTAACTACTTCTCCGAGTCTACTTTAACGTTTCTACCATCTTTGCAAATACTAATAATCTAGCTATTTATGAGCCTGTCTAGCCTACGCATTTCTGTTTCTTAATTTCTACGAAATCTATTTCCAAACAGAACTCTCTTTCGCTGTACACGTGATCTTCCAAATAGGTATACCAGCGTCAAAGAAAACATCTTTCGAAACTCAAAGAAGATGCATCTTTCGCGTTGATATACCCGATGAACCGAAAAACTGTCTGGAATTGTTGTGTAATCGAGTCGAATTTCTGGTATTCTGTTGGTACAGGGTACGCGGATGGAGGAACGACTGGACGATGCCATAAACGTTCTGAGAAACCACGCGGAGAGTCAACTGGGCCTTCACCTAGGCCCCGTTGGTCCACACGGTCCCATTTACTCCCACACATCACCACCGCAATTGGACCACTTGGTAAGTCAATGATTCGCATGTCCGAAGGGTTCCGTGAAGAAAAATAATTGACGATGATTTTTATCCTTACAGACGAGTCCTCATCCTGCGGTAACAGTCGCGCAACCTCAGGGCTTTTATTCTGGTCTCACGCCTACGCCCGACACAGACGGCTCCATCAAAATAGAAAAGTTACCTGTGACGAATGCCAGTAAGTTTAAAGCGATTTTTCCTGCAATGGCAGAACTATCGAAAGATTCATGGAATAGAGTTAGTTAGCGGACTCTATGTATAGCTCGAACGATCCATCATCGAACTTTCCGATACCATCGTCGATGAATAGGACTCTAGTCGGAAAGACTACATTGGACTATAAAAGACTCGAGTGTCAACGAGCCTTGACAGAGTAGTTAATCGGAATGGTGTTGTTCTATTCTTGGCGTCGCATCATCGGGTAAACACTTTTTCCCATGAACAGACGCAAGACAGAGAAAGACGGAGAAAGAGAGAGGAAAAAAGAAAGAGGAGTTCCCAGGTGTTCTACGACAGAGTTAGAGCCCGATAAGGAAATATTAGATAAATCACGACCGAGTACCCTACCACTCTTGCATCGTTGTCGTGCCTTTATTATTCCTATAGATCTCCGTCTTCGCGACTCCGCGTGCGTCTCTGTTCCTCTTTGTTTTCGTTTCTGTCACGCAGTGTCCCGTAATGCTTCTTTAGATGGCTGCCTAATGGAATGCGCAAGTTTTCCGTGGACCCTTTCGCGAAGATGCGCTTTTTTCCCCTTTGACGACCATTTTTGGTGATTGGAATTCAGAGCGCACAATTCTTCTTCTACGTCGAACGAGCATCTTGCTGAAACCTAACCGTTGACAGTGTCCTACCATCGTTGTTCCATAATTGATGCTTTCTCTCTCTCTCTCTCTCTCTCTCTCTCTCTCTCTCTTCTTTTTCCCTTTCGTCGGCGGAAAACGCGTTCGTTTAAACTTTCGCTGGAACATCGAGAGGCAGAATCGCGGCTGAACGAGTCACGGACGTTTGCACACAATCGCGAAATCGATTTTTCTAATCGTGGCTCGTGGACTTTTAGGGAAACGCGAGTCAGTGTAGTCGCGAAACGTAGCGGATTATCAGTCGAGTAGAGAGCGTTTAAGGAAATGCTTGAATCAGTGTATCGAGCTAGTTCGTAATGCTTCCTGCTCGTAATTGGACACTTTTCATGGTTTCGTGACTAATCAGTCTGCCCAAAGCGCGAGGATAATGTTTCTCGTGTTCGGTGAAGGACTCAAGATTTAGTTTCCGGTTCAGACTCAACCACATTTTTTCCCGTTGATCTTATTGTCGCAGTTCGATGGTAACTAGCCTTAGCAGGGAAAGCACAATTTTTCCTTGATCGTACCAGTTAGACTATCGAAGTCTCTATTCCATGAATGCTGATCGATATCACAGTAGAACCTATACTTGGCGGTGATGTTAAACGACAGTATTAATAATGAACAGAATACGTCTCTTTAGAAAAGAGAAAGGAACCACCGGATAGTAGCGGCGGTGAAACGAAACCTTCGAGCAGCGAGTTGGCGGCAGCAGGCGTGATCGGTGCAGCCACGGTGAATTCTACGTCGCAGGGAAAAGGGACGAAGAGATCGCGTAGATAGTAAGTACATCCTGGATGTATCTACCGTCCGGGATCGAAGCGTGTATCATCGTTCGTGAAACGACAGTAGTGAAATCGCGTGTCGATCGAGCGACAAACCTTTTACCATCTCGAATTATCGTTTGCGACGAACAGAAATTTGTCTGTCTCGTGTTAACTTGCCACGCGTCGCTTATCGCAGTCGTCAACGAGATCGATGTTTCTCGTTGTTTCCGTTCAGTGAAGATTTTGACTAACCGATTTTATTTAAACTACCGTTGTTCGAGCGCTGACGAAGACTGCGACGATCCCAGCACCAAAGCGGTGCGCGAAAAGGAACGTCGCCAGGCCAACAACGTGCGTGAAAGGTTAGTGAACACACGCAGTACGCACTCCAGTTGTATTTTCGAGAGTCCTTCGATATTTCCTTCCAACTGAATCCAGGACTTAGAATCCTTATGTCGTACGCATGCCCGATCAGACGCGTCAAAAACGAACACGAACCTTTTGTAACAAATTTATCACGGTTCGAGTTGTTGACGAGCGAGTGGCATGCTTACGTTCCCTTTATCGCAAGGCTCGTATTTTAGCGTGACAATTAAAATGTTTCTGGTTCAGGACAAAATTAATGCGAGACCAGTCGAAAGACGGTAGTCCGGTGCTCGCTTTCCCAATCAGTTTCATTTTAATTCGGCTGCGATCCGCTCCCATCGGCATGCTACATATACAATCTTAAACATCTGTCTGTATCACCAAAACCATTGTTTACATCGTATTTTTGGTCCATTCTCCATTTCATCCTTCTCTCGACTCTTATCTGTTCCTTTCTTTTAATCGATTGCTGTCATGTTTTCTCGTATAATCTTTTATCGAAGATTATTACCGAATTCCTCTTGTGTATAATGAGAATACGTTTCTTTCAGAATCCATCACCATTCGAAGAGTATTTCCTTCCTTTTTGTTTTAGTAAGTCCCGGTACTTATATCCCGAATCATTCATTCACCGTTCCTTAGAGATCACTCGAACGATCAAGCGTTCTAGGTAACAGCACGAACTCGGCTCTCTTGCTACCGACGGTTTTTGTTCTTTGTACAAAGAATACGGGCCTTCGAGCGTGGAAAACCCGATTTCCGTCCATAACATAACCACAAATCGATCGATCGGATAGAGGTCTGCGTGTGTTCAGCCAAACGAGAGAGTACTTTTCTTCTTCTTCTTCTTCTTCTACTTGTTCTTTTGCTTCTTCTTAGTATCTCAGTCGTTCCCTAACGTCTGTCGGTTTTGTCTAGTAATTTTCTCGACGCGACGTCGATTTCACTGCTGTCGAGTCATTGCACGTTTCGATCTTGGACAAAGTGTATCGCCTGCGTCAGGTGATTAATCGAGTATTGTTATTGCGCAACTGTTGTTCGAGCGCCGAGGACGAGGATGACGATCCCGACGTGAAGGCGCAAAGGGAAAAAGAAAGGCGACAAGCGAACAATGCTAGGGAAAGGTAAGACGAGAAAACGTACGCAGTGAATTGGCCGCGAATATTCACGATTCGCTGCCCACGAAACGATTCGAGGGGGAGTTTTGGCCCGTATTCTATGTATATTGTGACAAAGAAGCTCGCGCTATTACTTTTGTTTTGGATCTCTTGTGCGAACGGTGGTGCTATTATTCCACAGATAATCGACCAAAAGACAATTAATTGTTTCTTGGGTTCGTAACGTAATAACCAAGCTTTGTCTTCTCAGGATACGTATCAGAGACATCAACGAGGCTCTGAAGGAGCTCGGTAGAATGTGTATGACCCACCTGAAAACGGACAAGCCTCAAACGAAGCTCGGTATCCTAAACATGGCGGTCGAAGTGATCATGACGCTGGAACAACAAGTTAGAGGTAAGCAGTACTGTTCTTTCGCGTTTACTTTCAATCGTACAATATTATTCAATAAAATATTGTTCCGCAGAACGAAACCTCAATCCAAAGGCAGCATGCTTGAAGAGGAGGGAAGAAGAAAAAGCGGAAGATGGTCCTAAATTACCCGGACATCTTGCGGCGCACATAGCTCATCCACATCCTCATCCCCACGCGCATTCTCAACCACCTTTCTCCGCGATGCCTGTAAGTAACCTCGTCACGTTTCAGCCAAGAGACCATTATTATCGATTCGTTTATTGACCAGAGAATCGTTCGTTTCAGGGCCCACCACCGCCGCTTCAGCACAATCCGTCGCAGCCACAGTAGCAGCGGCTCAGTGGCGGTGTGATCCTGTGTTAAGGGGTAGATACGGCTTAAAGTTGTCATAGTTTTTGAACTTTCGCGGGACTTGCACATACAGATAGAACTTTTTTCCCCCCCATCGATCGTACCGCTGTTGTACGGACGAAAATCGTGAGGGTATTAACAAGGCATATCGAGATACACGCTCCTCGAACGTAATTCGATTTACGTTGAATCGCGGCGACGTTTAATCGCCGATCGGAGCAATCGAAACGGATGCCGTTTAGAATTATTACCAAGCGCCCTCGCGGCGCGGAACACTGTGTGCCGTATATGATTCGGACGCGAACGAATCGCGATAATATCCTAGATTCTCCTTTAGCAACACTTGTACGCGCGTACGAGGCAATCGGAGACTAATTTCTGTATGTCTATCGCGAGCGTCGAAAGAGAAGACGAGTGAGTGAGTGGAGCGAACGAATGGAACGAGAGAACGATATCGGAACGGGTGCTTTTTAAGAAGTATCTATCCCCTCCCACTCCCCGAAGGCGGCTTCAAATTATTTTTATAAATAGCGAGAAAACAAAGGAATACGTGTAAGAGATGTTTGTAGCGATTCCTACTTGACGGGTTTAGGTTAAAATTCAGCAATCCTAAGAGATCGTTTTGTTCGTTTCGTTACGTGTATCTGTTACGTTCATTGGAACAAATCGTACGTCATTGCTCGTTATTCTATGTCCTTTGTTAACGTCCATTCTGACTATCATTCGCATCTGCCATTTGATATACTTTTTCTTGTATAATATTTCTATGACATCGTTTTTGCGATAATTTTGGCACTCTAAAAACAAAACTCGCCTCGCCAATCTTACGTATAACGCACGACAATCCGTTATTGTTTTAAACGGAATATTTTTAAGGGAAATCCGAAACTGAGTGCCTTAATTGTCGCGAGAATTTTTAACTCGTTAATTGTATAATTTTTGTGCGACTAGTATTGTTTCAAGGTTCGAGTATGTATTTTACTTTGCAATTTTATCGTATCGAAGAAATTCGTTTGGATAAGTTATGACTGATGGACACATTAAACGGTATCCAGCTAAGAATCGAATACGCGTTATTGTCAGTTATATTCGCTCGATTTCGTGAACATATTATGATATAATGTTCTATTAAAAAAAAAAAGTAAAAAAATAGCATCTGTTGTATATTCTTCACGATCGAGTTGCTTCTGCTACGTTTCTTTTTTTATATGTTACCTGCGACGCCATATAGCTGCTCAGTTTCCTTTCTCGTAGAGTTTTTATTTATAAAATATATTTAAATAAATTAAAATACACAGGAATCGAACACATGTTAAATCGTACTCATTTTTTATTTTTCCATTTGTAATATATTTGAACATCTATCGGATAATTCAGCAGATTTCAACAAAATCTTGCATATCAAAAGAACACTATATTCTAGCGAATGAACGAATATAAAATATAAGCGTGTAAGAAACCTCGATAAATAGTGCGTTAAATTATCTTTCGATAAAGTTTGTGTTTTGGCGTGAACCGGTTAAACAGAGATTGCTACAAATGTCTCCTACAACAATAACGACAATAAATAGCTCGTAAGCCCGTCTAAGCTAGGCACACCTGTCTATAGTCTTAGATAGTCAAAAATGGGAAAGCGAAAAAGGTGAAGAGAGTGCGCAGCAGTTCGGTTCGAGTTGTAATCGACGATCGCGAAAAAAAAATGGTGTTCTTACGCGAACGTGTTATATGTGACATTTTTTCCGTCACCAATTATTTATATATGGTATTAGTTACTTTTAAGACTTTCGAAATCGTTCTTGAATTTTAGTTTAATCCTTTTTCTTTTCGATTATTCAGGCATACTTACTCTTCCGTTTTTCTCTTTACTATTCCACTCCCCTTCTACAAGCGTAATATACAGATTCTTGCGAGACTCGAGATCCCGTTATATATATATATATTTTTTTTTTTTTTTGTTGATTCTCCTTTGAAAACGACAAGATTGCATCGATCGTTACTTACGCGATTCACGAGTTCCAGAGTTGTTGGCAATTTTTCTTCCGAACTCTGAAACTCGCGGCACCGCACGGATCGATGGTATCTTCTCGCATCGATCATGTATCACGCGTTGCGTTAAACGAAAGAAAGCATATCGTTGAAACTTGGCAAAGCAAGTTGCTGCTAGATTTATTAAATTGATAATTAACGATCGCGCGATCGAACGGCAACGCCGATAACTCCCCACGTTTGCCCGGGACACGATTGTCGAGTGAAATCACAAGTGTATATTAGATCTAACGACATTATTGTATAATATGTAATTAAACGAGAAGTGTACGTAGGTCTGGCGTGGCTAGTTCGCGTGACACCGGGCCTTAAACAAAAAAGAAGAGAAGGAAGAAAGAAGGAAGAAAAGATAATCGAGAACGATCATCTTTCTGACATGGATACGATTGTTAAAAAAGAAACAAGAGGCGATTCTATTAACATCGATGAAGCACGAGCTGAATATTATACATATATTGAAAGAAAGAAAGAGAGAGTGTGCGCGTGAATGCGAGAGAAAAAGAGAGAGATAGCGTGTGCGTCGAGAGAGCGTTTCGTTTGAGAAAGAAAAAAATGTATAATTATCGTAATAGTAATATTATTATCACTAATAATATAATAAATGTGCCATTTTTTCCATAATCACGGCGTTGCCTGATTGTAGATTCTGTTTGTTTTTTTTTGCAATTTTTTTTTAATTTTTATTTTTTTTTATTTCGTTGTTTTTCGTTGTACGAACTGTTTACAAATTTTTCTTTTACTTCTCTTCTCGATTGACCTTCTTTTTTTTTTCTTTCTCACTCGAGCTTCCGTTTGTACATTACACGCTCCCCAGTATTAGACGATACACGAAGAAGAAGCACCAATATCTTACGTTTTGTCTTTTTACTTTTTAGATTGCGTCTCGGTGTAAGTTTTGTTCTTCAGCCGCCTAATTATGCTTAGATACGAACGTATACATAGTGTAGATACGTTTAGTGTTTAAGACATACTTTTAATTGCCGGACAAGTACAGTGTTAGCTGACTGTATTCGCCCTGGTCGCTTCTAACCATTCAGCTGTAAAAGCTAATTACAAATGTCGACCTATCAAGGTTTGTAATACAGATTTTCAACGTTTTCAGGAAACGTGCTTTTTATAATATAATTTCCTTTATCGTTTTTCTAGTTTTATTGGAGACCGCTTAGTCAACGATTAAGCGCCGCTCGTGACGAAAGTATCATACCTAAAAATTCTGAATCACTTCGCTTTCGCGTTCACAACAAACTGCTGAATAATTCATCGCGTTCCGTCATGGTATCACAGATTTTGCACGAATGCACTTGACTTTCGACCTTGTCATTTGCATCAACCGTTCGACATTGCTCTAGAAAAAATTTGTATTTGCATTTCTATAAAAAGTCGCCAGGCATATAAGTAATTAGTGGTTCACAATATTTCGTAATACTAGATCAGGACTGGTTGGTAAGGAAGCGCGATGAATGAAAATAAGTTCGTTGACACGTTTTTAATGTTTGGTACAAAACAGGTAAGTATTAAAAATCACTGTGGTCGCGAAGCTCCATTAGCAAGGAAAATTACTAAGTAGAACATAAATACGTTCGTTTTAATCGGTATTCCGATCGGCAAGAAAATTCACACTCATTTCCATTCGTGCGATCACTAAACAATTTTTATTCAATCACCTTAAGTCATAATAATTGTTACGAGTTCGAACCACTCCCACGTCGCAGACATTTTCTTCGTACATCGTTGTTCATTTTTAGGTTCTTGCGATGCACAGTCCACGAATAAATTTTCGGTCACCGATTGCAACGAAAACGATCGGTTCTCAAGCGGAAGAAAGCTTTCTTTTCAACATACAATATCCTACGAATCTGAACAACACGTAATTGAAAATTAATATGACGATATCGAGCCAATAATTATCGTCCGTCATCGACAAGTCCGTTAACAGTACGTCGGGTACGCGATAGTGGCAATAGTTTTTCGGACACATCAGTTTTCCTCGACCGAAACCGTACACCGAGTACACGAATCCGTGCATAGCGTATCTGAAGTAACTCGCGTAACTAGCGTAGTAGAGTACGGCAGGCATGTGGCTGTAAAGGGCCAAGAATCCAGCCAGAGCCATCATCACGGCCAAGATAATTGCTCCCAGAAAGGTCCCGTTTACGGGATTCGTAAAGGTGCATAATAGAAATCCGAAACTTTCGGATATCATCGTCATCAGAATCGCGATTGCCACGTACATGAGGAACCTGTTGGCGTCCCAGGGTTGTCGGCTGAGGAAGTAAGAGGGAGACGCGAAAATCACAGCGAAAATCACTTGCACGGGTACACTACTGATCAACGTGGCTGCATAGTAAGTCCTTAGCTGGTACCAATTGTTGAACCTCTCCTTCTTCAAGGTCAGAAATTCCGAGGGGAATCTGAACACCGCGGGCATCATGCTGGTGTAGTTGAGATAAACTACGTTGACTAGGAAGAATCCGACATTGTTGATCGTTTTACTGCCGTTCTCGCCAGAATCCGTGTACAACAAACCGAGCAGAATACCCACCATTAGATGAATAACAATCTTCAGATGGACCGCCGTCCAGTCCCGCGTCAATTGAATCGCGCAACGATGCAACAACACGAAGAACTTCTCGAGTTCCGAAGGTGGTTGGATCAACACCGTCGCTTTGTTCTCCTTCGTCCGATTGGTGGATTCTTTCTTCGTGATCGAACGCCATGATATCTCGTTGTTGCTCGCTAGCTCGGTCAATTGCTCGTTATAGTTCCCGTACTCTTTGCTCACCACCTCTATCATGTAGTCCGCCGGATTGTGATATTTCGGGCACTGAAGACCGATGCTGGCGAAATAAGCAATCGTGTTCTTGGTCGCGCCTTCGTACATGCATCTCCCCTCGGACAAGAGGTACACGTTGTCGAAGAGCTCGTACGTACCCGCGCTGGGTTGATGGATCGTGCAAACGATCGTTCTGCCGGCCTTGGCCAAACTGTGCAACATGCTGATGCATTGATAGGAAGAAAGGGAGTCGAGACCGGTTGTCGGCTCGTCCAGAAACATCACCGGTGGATTATCTATCAGTTCCAGCGCTATACTCAGCCTCTTCTTTTGACCGCCACTCAATTGACCGCAAGTAACCTGTTTCGTTTTCATGAGATCCAAGTTATCCAGTATGTCGTCGATCAGCATCTCCTTCGCCTTCCGACTAAGACTTCTGCCGATTTTTAAATCGATCGCCGTCCACATCGCCTCCGACACGGTGAACAACGGATGCAGTTTATCGTCCTGTTGAATGTAACACGATTGTTTCCTGTATTCGCTCCAGGTGTGCGTACCTTCCGTTCCGACGTAATTGATTTCGCCCTTCCATTTAGTATTCTCGAATCCTGTTAGAATATTTAACAGAGTGGTTTTACCGGCTCCGGAAGGACCCATGATCGCCGTCAGTTCTCCAGATTTGAAAGAACCGCTGACACTCTTCAGGATCTTTTTGTACGGCCCTCGGAAACCAACCTGCGCCTCGTAAGTGATGTTGGAGAATTCAATGTCGATCGACTGAGCCTTCGGCAGGCTCAGCAATACCACTCGTTGATACATCTCGACCCAATGAACTGTCTGACCCAGTAAGACTAGATCACTTTCCGCGACGGATCTCTTGCTTGCTCTCGAGCTGACGAAACGTCACTTAAATCGCGCGTTATCTGCGCGTATATATTATCAGTCGACTGCAAACGGTTCTCGACGTGGCTTCAAACGGGGTCAGTTGCTCGCGCAACAGAATTCATCGGTTCTTGCGAGTTTTCAACGTTTTATTTTATAAGTTGCTCGTAACGATTCCTTCTCGATCGAACGATTCGCGTGTCACTATCCAGTCGATGATCGTCCATGTGTCATCTGTTTTACTACGAACTTTTCGATGCTTGCGCGCGAAACTTCGATAGAGTTAACCCGAATGACTCGCGCACACGAACGTACACACACGTACACGACTCGTATCGCGTATTTTTTCTCAAATCGAGTCGTTTAACCTACTTTCGGCCATCCTCCTGTTATTTCGGGAATAGTTTAGGCGATCGAATCGTTGCCGTGATCGTAGATCGAACAACTTGCAACATGCTGCCAATTTCTTCGGTTCGTTTACGCCTTGCGATCAAATTTAGTAATTGGAGTTGCTCTTTCCGTAGCGGTTGTCCTTCCTGCAAAAAGAGTACGGAAAGTGTTGAAATCTGAAGCGAAGATAAAAATCTGCGCGGTATTCGGTGCAAATACGAAAGATAATTAATGGCATATTTTGCAACTTTATAGTACTCGAATCATAGCGTTCGTTGCGCGTGGAAAATTGCACGTCAACCGGAGATAAAACTGTGTCGATGCAATTTTCTATCTTTGCTATTCTACTACTCTGCTACAGACAGAATTCTCTGAATTCTTATCGGTAAGCCTATTATACGTCGAACGATAGCTGAAATTTATTCGAGAGTCGAACAATACATCGCTTTCAATAAACACGATTAATTAAATTCATTGTAAACAGCAGTGAATGAATGCTCGAACTAGTTGATAACGAGCGACCGAAAAAAAAAATTGACAGAGTGGTGTCGATACTGTCAAGAGTGGACAAAGCAAAGCATTTTTAACGCGTTGCTTCTCGCGTATGACATTATCGATAACTATCACCAAGGGTATTACTGTTTACTCTTGCCATTTAACTTTTCGGTTCACTGTCTTATCGTGCACATACGGTATACGAAATTTAAGCGATAAAGTCGTAGCGCGATTTACGAAAAATGTCTGATAAATCATGTATAACGAGTCGTGTAGAAATCATAAAACCTGTATTATCCAATCTAGATACTTGATAATTGCTCGTAGCTACACTTTGAACGAATTTATGAAACACAATTTATTTCTATCTTGTTGCCATTCGCGAGCATTTTGTCAACCTGAACCGACATGTTTATTACACTTTAATTTCATTGCGCGATTCGCAGTACGAACAGGTTTTACATCGGCGTTCGCATGATCTTGCAACGAGAACAATAGTTCACCTTGAATAAATACGGATTGCTGGGAAACTATTTTTGAATTTTCGCGTTACAATTTCTGTGAAACGGCTGGAAATACGGTAGCAATTTAAACGCTTATATCGAAAGATTGATGGTCTGGTTAATAAGCATCATCGTAACGTGTCTAGCTAGCTATTAATTGCATCGTGATAACGCGTTGATACGTTTTTTTCGCCTCTTCTACGATGGTATTACATCGTGAACTTTCCGGCTGCTCTGTTTGCGATATCAGGAAAATCGTTTTTCCTCGGTTACACGAAATGCATGCGACGTTACGTAAATTTTCTGTAATAACTATTATCTGTCGTTACACGCGATGGTTAATTCAGCCGATTCTTGTTGTATAACACTTGTCACAATTTCTTGTACGATACTACTGTTATTGTTGTTAAACAAGAAGAAAAGTAGAGTCCATGCTTCTACTCGACTGACCCACAAGAAGGAAGACCATAAAGTTTTTGTCCATCATTTTTTTTTAAGTAACTACGCGATGTTTGCAATTCTGATTACGGTAATACTAGGACGATCTATTGTTCTCAACATTGCATAAACGTATGATTTTAATTATAGCACGTTATATCATACGTGGTAGTTTCCGCAGTGACAGTTAACATATTAATATATATGAATATATCAAGTTTAAATTAATGGAACAGATCATAAGCATTAATGATCGTCGATGTACAGTTCTATCGAATGCAATTTTGACTTTTGTAATTCAGCAATGTTTAATCTTTAATTTGTCGATAGGTTTTCTTCCAAGATCGAATCGAATTTTGTTAATTCGTCGCCGAGAGCGATCGAAATACTTTAGTTGGACCGTGTTGTCGTTTCGTCATCTGTCTAATGTCAAATAAATATCCACGAAAGCTTGTCTATCCGAGTTAACCGTTAACAAACCACTTGCTCGAAGTAGTTCTTGTTTGGTTAGTCAGTTTTTTACATGTGGAAGAAAAAGGAAGACGCGTCTCGTGTCGTTCACCTTGAAATTAAACGATGAGTTTCGTGATTTATTAGAGTATAGTTCGACGATCCTTTCCTGGAATCTAAATTCGTTTTAAATTATTCGACGATTATCTGTTGTCGGTAATTATCATTCTCCATTATATTTGTTTAAGCTATAACGACGGTTCGAACATAAATCGTTAATATCTAATAAACCGATCGCTTCGTTTGCAATTTGTGCCGCAATGTCGTGAACACGAATTGATTAATAAAATGGACATTAAGTATTATACATATACATACTGTCGCTCACTTTTTGTGCATAATAAACTTCAATTACCAGTGTTAGTTAACTACGTTTTTGCCCATTATCGCTGTTATCGTTAATTTTTTTCGGTAAACTGTTTTGCAATATTCCGTTGATATAAGATTAATATGTAAAACGTTGCGATCTTTGCATACTTGCATTACTTTTTTACGATAATTTATACCGACGTAGACGTGTCTTTTGTTTTGGTGGTTTGTTTCAATAATAGGTTTATCGAGAGGTCGAAAGTTACCAGTTCGGCAGAATTTCAGAAATCATAAATTATAAACGAATGCTTTCCAAACGGTTTCGCGATAAAGCTGACTGACGGCGCTATTTTTTCGTTGTTCTTGCAACTCCTCTACTAGCGCAACGCGTAAATATACTAAACGCATTCACTCGCGAGTTTTCTCGAGTTAACCTTAAGTTTATTAATAAATCGCATAATTAGGTTATACATTTCTTACGAAAGCGACGTACATTTCCAGCGAATCTCATAATTTTCCTGCCTTCCATCTTTGAATAAGATGTTTTATCTTCTAAATTAATCGTTCAACTTTTTGCTATTCCACCTGTGTTTCTTGTCGTTCTGGTCAATGTAAGCACCATTTATATTCATCGTTATAAGGCACTGTACGCACGTATATTATCTTCCATGTAGCATCGACGTCTTTTTTCGATCAGTCCTAGTCGAATTTAAACGATAAAATTGCAATCGAGTGACATCTACGCAAAAATTTGATGACCGGTTTTTCTTCACTTTTTTTAATTTTACAAGGCACGATAAATTATACCAATACGTGCTTTTTTGCAGAGTCGTATAATCGATTAAATGTTTTTGCTCCCATGTTCGCGAGAACACGAATTAATCCCGTGTACGTAATTTGTCGGACTCAGTCGCGACAACTTCGAAGATCCTTCGGTATAGACGATTTTTCGAAACCGGTACTTTGTCGAAGTTGCCCGATCCGCGGATTCGTTAACTAGTTCACTGGTGAAGTAGACCGTACATGGCACTGTGCGTTATAATCTAATTGCTTTATCACGTTTCCGTCGTTTAATAATCTAAAGGAATACCATTGAAATAGCTCGCGATAAAAAACACAAAAATGCGAAACGCTTATCGTTTTGTTTCACTCGCAGTAATACCGTCAACGAAACGATACTTACGTGTTTGAAAAAGTCGTCTGCACGTTTTCGGCACAAGCACGTTAAACGACAAATTAATCACCGGCGAAAAACTGCTTTGTCTCCGATTAGGCGTGAAGAATCGGCAGGAGCCTCGGAAGGTTCGAAGGAATCGCGGAATCGAGAGATCGCTTACGCGCCAGCTCGATGAGACCGTGCGAACCGGAATGCGAATCGTTGTCGACGCGACTTCTCGAAGGAAGCACGCGTTCCTCCGATGCGCCCCGCTCGAACTCGCTCGCGAGCTGCAGCTCCCGCTCGTTCGTTACTTACCCTTCCGATCCCATCCGTGCAATCCGGTTTTCATTCGCCTCCATTCCTCCGCGTCTTCCACTATGCCCTTGTCCTTCGCTTCGCATTTTTTCCTTACCTTGATTGCCAACTGCTGCTATTTCCAGACACGAAATATCCACCGACCTTGACAGTTCATCGAACACGGTTTGTCCTTTATTCCGGCTTTCCTCGTGTAATTACGTTCTTTTTTACTTTTCACCTCGCGACACTTATCCGACTGATTTATCTTACTCATTAAACTATCTCGGCACAAGCAAATTATTGTCCAACGTTCTGAACCTTGTCGCTAGCGTACCATTCTAATATTTAAATTTAGAATCGATACATTCTAGTTATAAGGTTATACGCATTGTAGGTGTTTCAACGCAGCAACCCTGGAATGTTTTTAGTAGTTGTGACTAATCTTGGACGAAGTAATTAGCTGTTGAGAAATATCTTGTCTGAGACAATAATTTGAAATGTGACAAGTTCATATCCGGTGTAATTTCAATAGCGTGCTGCACCTGAAAACCTGTTAATCGATAGATGGTGGGAACTTTTTTTAATCGTAAAAGTTTTTACAATTGAAGAAAAATAACTCGCGAGAATAAATTGCTCCGAGATATTATTAAAGTGTTACACGATTCGGACTTTACTTATTACTTAATGCGTCTACGATAACAGTTTTTATCGTTCGCTAAAATCATAACATTTCGCTCTTTTTTCTTACAAATAAAATTACTTTCTTTGAATTATCTTTTATGCGTTCCCATTTCAAACCGTTTCATTGATTGGCCTAGTTAATCGAATTCAAGAATTGCTACCGATACGTCAATAATTCACCGGAAAGACGTTAGTTCTCCTGAATCGAACGTTTCAGTGCAATTTTGCTTAATTGTCGGTCAAACGGAATATATGAATATATTAAATTATTTCAGTGGTAACTCAAGTAATCTACATTGAAAGCTGTTATGGAACAAATCGACTAACAGGGTAGCTAAAGTCTCGTCGAATCTTGTTTAGCAGGTCAGTAATTAACCCCTTAGCCTACAAGATTTTCGGCAGGTGCGTCAGTCAGAGCTGTCTAATGTTAGGTATATTTTGCATTTAGCAATCTTTAATTATACAAACTTATGCAAATACGATTTCGTTTTGTCACGTACAGTAATTAACAAGGAGTAATTACAAGGAGTAATTATTTCATGTAACGAGCAGAGTAACCGAGCAGACAAGAAGGAACTGTTGCACAAGCGAACGGATGCAGCAATTCTTGCCGTATCTTTTATAACCTGTGTTCCTGCAATGGTGGTGGCTTCTCAACAACCTACATGCGTCGTACTTTTACGATCATTCGCGCTCGCATGCAAATAACATTGTCTTTCCTCTTGAACTTCCTCCTTTTCGTTCTTATTTTCTCCTTTTCATCGAATTGCGCAGGAACCTGAAATTTCGTCGGACCTTTTTTCCTTTTTGTCTCGTTGCGTCTCTCGAGTTTGATGCAGATCGTCGTGACGTTTCGGGTCAGTTCAGGACCGACCTACCTTGAATTCGAGATGTTTGCGTTAGTTTTATTTCCGAGCAGCGTTAGGATAGCCGTGAAAATTATTCCGGTTTGGGAACACGTATCGTAATCGGGAAGATGGCGGATACTCGTATTTATTTTAGAGTAATGAAGACTTTTTATTCACGAGTCGAGAATGTTATAAACGAGTAATAACTACTTTGTGTCTTTTTCCATCTCATTTCGCAAGAAAAACAAGTTTACCGGTCACTCGACAAGACAGGCTCACCTTCGCCGAATAAAAATTACCGGTTAAAAGAAGATTTTTACGAATATCGAAAATGTTCATTCCCGTAAACTGGACTAATTACCGAGCAATTATATTCGTAGAAATTCGCGAAATTTTGATCGTTCGCTTCCGTCCACGAATTTTCATATTATCGTGTTTTTCGTAATTTGGGAATCGATGTTGCTACGTGCTTTGCCGAGATTTCCGTCTTAGATAGAAAACAACTTAAAATTAAAATAAATTATGGCCAGCGTCCGACATTTATTCGGCGCGGAAATCACATTCCCACATGGTAAATCTTATCTTTGGATCTGTTTAATCGAAAATATATGCGGTGTTTCGGTAGATTCAATTTAGTAGCGTCGATTGACACGTGCAAGAACGTGTAACATTTAATAGCGCGATTTGCATAAAACACCGTGATTCGAGTAGAAAATTAATTTGCCAACAAGCTCGTTATTTTCTTGATCCCGTTGAAGTTGCGTCTATGGAAAGAAGACGAATACATGTGGAAGTTTCCGTAGAATCGGTTGGTTGATCGTTCGCAACCTCCTATTACACAGAAATGGTTTTAACATTTTAACGTAAATGATTGACGTTGCACGTTTTGTACTGTCTTGACCCGAAGGAGCTTCTATTGTCTTCCGCCCGTGTGTTGAACTTTGCTATTCCACCTTCGACCCTTGCGTTCATAGATCACGTTGGAAAGAGTTCTTTCGCTCGAAAAAAATATTATAATCAGCCGAATTATGCTTTTCAATGATCGATGAATTTGTCCGTCGTTACAACCTTTGATCATTATTCGCTTGATTTCTTCTACTACGCATATCCTTGAATCACCGCTCACTGCAATCGATGAAAAAAAGGATACGACGAGATCGATCAATATTCTTTTGTTACATTTCTAGACAAATAAAGAAAGTAACTATGACAGCAAAGAACAGCATAAATAATATATGTAAAATATTTTTACGACCAAACATTCTGTTTGTTTAATCTTTCTATCGCATTGCACTTGAACTTCGACAGTCATCGCATCGCCGAAAGGCAAAGAATCGTTGTATAATTAGTGCGATAAACGCAGAACTTGTTATGCCGTAAACAATCGGATAGCGTAGCTATTGTTTATACGTTGCAAAAAGCAACGAGAGGCCATTCAGTCGACGACCACGTTATTGTTCACAGCGATCGTGTCAAAAGGGGTTAAAAAAGACAAAAATATTATTTAACGACGTGGAAGAGTAATCGCTTTGCGATGCACATAAGTTAAATACTGTGACTAGCTATCATTTGCACGCAGTTATCGCATTCGAATCATTAACGAAAGACGTCGGGCCAAAAGTTATTTGCTTTTTATACGAATTCCTACGAAGCGGTAAGGATAATTATTGCAACGTGTCGATCGTGCACGGATGTCACTCATCTGGCAGATGACACAACAGGAAGAAGCTGCTTGTCACGTTTCACGAGGCTTGTTCGATTCTATTAGAAATTGTCATCGAGATCGAAGTCATACTTCTCTAAGCAATAATGCTGCTACATGATCGTACGGATCGATAATGAATGTTAATCGTGTAAAACAGAGCGTAGGAAGTGCAACACTTAGAAACTCACGCGTTTCAAAATATACAATGTAGGTCATACATATTCAACAAAGTCTGGCTAGTACTGATTGAATACTTTGACGTCCCATCTAATTAGAAACACATGGAGCGCTATTTAATGAGAATAAATTACAACGATAACTGCAAACAGGTATAAGTATAATTATGTGTCAATTAATAATTTATTACCCATCAGATTTAATGGCAGAGTATATTACATGAATATCAGTCATAAAATCCTTGTTTTCTTGCGCACACATAATCATGAAACTGTGCTTGCATAATAGAACGCAAAAGCACGGAAAATATTTAGTACATAACCATTTCTTCTACATTTCAAATTGAAAAATGCCATGTATAGTCTGATAAGGTCAAATGCAGGGGGCTATTCTGTGAGCGATGTAATTTATTCGTGGCGGTCGTCCTGGTCAACAGTTTCCAGGGGCATCTCACGCGGCAAAACGCCGCGCCATCTAGCGGTGAAAGGTGGAAACTAGTGGCACTTTCGAAAACAATATTTTCAATTATCGACAGTTCCGATGTATCAACACCTTTCTAAGATCAATTGATACTGCATTCCGGATCATATTATTGTCTTTCAAGTTGAATAGTCAATACATAAGATTGAAAACGATACAACCACTGTAAATATTTACTACCAGCGCCATCTAGCGGATGGAGTTTCGTAATTTCTCCTGGTATCAGGATCACAGAAAAGTAGAGGAGGTATACCCGGAGCAGAATGTATCCCTGTCTTTATTCTACTGCGCATGCGCGACGCCATGCTGGTTTGGGCGGTACCGCCCCACTCTGTCTGCGCATGTACGACGCCATGCTGGTTTGGGCGGAGCCACCCCACTCTAATTGCGCACGCGCGACGCCATGCTGATTTGGGCGGTACCACCCCAGTCTACTTGCGCACGCGCGACGCCATGCTGGTTTGGGCGGTGCCACCTCAGGTCAACTGCGCATGCGCGCACTTGTGCGGTATACCTTCTGTTCCGTATACCTCCTTCACTTTTCTGCGATCCTGATACCAGGAGTAGTTCCGAGACACCAACAACAAAATACCACTGATCGAAATTTTCTTCTGTCAGTCTGATTATTCATTGCATACAACGAATGAATAGAACATCACACAGTTACACCGCTTGTAGTTAAATATTAATAATCAATTAATGTCAATAAAAATCTGAACAAATGAAATGTGAGAAAATAGCTAATGAATTATTGATCATTCTCCAATCATAAAAGTTCATAAATTGTGTTCAGAAAACGAATGATTAGTCCTTTTTTACACCGATATACTGCTCCGCATACCTCTTTTACTTTCCTGCGATCCGGATACCAGGAGCGGCTTCTGCTTCCTAGCCGATAGATGGCGCTGGGAGTATTATATTCAGTACTTGCGTCGGTAACTTATCAATTTATTCAATATCGATTTTTTTTATCATAAAACATGATAGTATGCTCTGGAATACAATTATTAGTTAATTTCGGTATATTGTAAAGATGTTAATACATCGCAACTCTCAATAAATGCAAACTTTGTTTCCGAAATTTAGTTCGATTAGTTCCCACCTTCTACCGCTAGATGGCTAGACATTTTATGGTCCATGAAATGCAGTTTCAAATTATTTCCGAATATGCAGCTTCGAGCTTAATGTTAGGTCATTTTTTCGACGTTATCGTGTCTGTACAACAATTATAAGCATGAGAAACCCTTGAAAATTATTTATCTTATTGAAAAAACACAATTGTTCGATTCGATAGTTCCGCCGCTTTCCGCCAGATAGCGCTAGCGGTACTATTCTCGCTTACAGCGCGAACGCAAATGCTTTTAAACTTTTTAAATTGTTATTATACAATGTACTTTTGTCTTTTACAGGATCATTACATATTAAATCGCTGCAGTAAACTTGACGTAAAGCATGTCGATGATTGGATGTTTTTACGAGTGATGACGACCAAGATGCCTTGATCTCTGATATAAAAGGAACAACGCTGTGCACGATTGACTCATTCGTTCTTTGGTATTCAAGAGGGAAAGACCTACAACTAATACGAAAGGCTACCATATGTGCAACCGTTCACCCTGCTTACTATTAAGGCAAGTATTTGTTATTTTAACAATTAACTTATTCCATTATCGATTAACCGCTTTCATTAGGATTGTTAAAAACCATTGTCCATTCTATTGCATTACAGAATTGGAATTGTGCATCGCTCAGTAACACAACCAACTTACGACCCAATCAAATTCAGCTCCATCGGCATAACTTCTCCATATGACATTCAGTGGACCAAGGAAACAGCAAGCAGCAGAGAATGCGTTACTAAATATTAGTACTAGCTTTATCATTACATTATATACGAGTTATTTAACAATTAGAGAAAAGTGTGACATATTTGATTGTTAGTTTTATACACTCGATTAAACTTACTTAGTAATTATATTAAAAAATGATGTATTTACAATAAATATGTAAGTTGTACTTTACTACAAAGTTTTAATAAATGTAAATTAAAAAGATCTACTGTCTATTCATTTTGCGAAATTCCCATTATCCTTTCCATCCATAAACTCGTTCCGTCGATGAAACTTTGTACCATTGCGTCGCGTACAAGCTACATGGTGCGAAATTATAATTTCCAAAATATCAAATATTGAGGAATCAAACTTGACTATCAGGAGAACATAAGTGGCGAGGAAGTGGCAAGAAACATTTTCTATCCAAAATTCTGCTTTTGGAATGCGGTATCAGGAGAACATAAGATGTGAAGAGGTGGCACAGGGTATCTCGAATTCGGAATTTCGACTTTAAAATTTGGTATCAGGAAAACATAAGATGCGAAGAGGTATTCCGGATTTTGGAGTTTGGTATCAGGTGAACATGAGCTGCGAAAATATATTCGTGCCACCTCCTCGCAACTCATGTTCTCCTGATACCAAAACTCAAAATCGGCACTCTTCGCTTCAAAAATCCGGATTTTGGAGTTTGGTATCAGGAGAACATAACATACGAGGAGGTGGCACGGAGGTATTTCGAATCGAGAATCTCGATTTTGGAGTTTGGTATCAGGAGAACATAAGTTGCGAAGAGATGGCACGAGAATTTTTCTATTCGAACATCTGGATTCTAAAATTTGGTATCAGGAGAACATGAGCTGCGAAGAGGTATTCGTGCCACCTCCTCGCAACTCATGTTCTCCTGATACCAAAACTCAAAATCGGCACTTTTCGATTGAAAAATCCGGATTTTGGAGTTTGGTATCAGGAGAACATAAGTTGCGAAGAGGTGGCACGAGAATTTTTCCATTCGAGAACCTGGATTCTAAAATTTGGTATCAGGAGAACATGAGCTGCGAAGAGGTATTCGTGCCACCTCCTCACAACTCATGTTCTCCTGATACAAAATTTCAAAAATCGTGATTTTCGATTCAAAAATCCGGATTTTGGAGTTTGGTATCAGGAGAACATAACATGCGAAGAGGTGGCACGAATGCCACTTCTTGGAATTCTGATGACGTCATTTCTAGGAATTCTCGAGAGCGATTTTTCAAATCCGAGTTGCCGATTTTGAATTTTGGTATCAGGAGAACATAACGTGCGAGGAGGTATTCGTGCCACCTCCTCACAACTCATGTTCTCCTGATACAAAATTTCAAAAATCGAGATTTTCGATTCAAAAATCCGGATTTTGGGGTTTGGTATCAGGAGAACATAACGGGCGAGGAGGTATTCGTGCCACCTCCTCACAACTTATGTTCTCCTGATACAAAATTTCAAAAATCGAGATTTTCGATCCAAAAATCCGGATTTTGGAGTTTGGTATCAGGAGAACATAATATGCGAGGAGGTGGCACGAATGCCACTTCTTGGAATCTCTGTGACGTCATTTCTAGGAATTCCCGAAAGCGATTTTTCAAATCCGAGTTGCCGATTTTGAGTTTTGGTATCAGGAGAACATAACGTGCGAGGAGGTATTCGTGCCACCTCCTCGGAACTCATGTTCTCCTGATACAAAATTTCAAAAATCGAGATTTTCGATTCAAAAATCCGGATTTTGGAATTTGGTATCAGGAGAACATAATATGCGAGGAGGTGGCACAAATGCCATTTCTTGGAATTCTGATGACGTCATTTCTTAGAATTGTCAGGCGCGATTTTTGAAATCTGAGTCGCCGATTTTGAGTTTTGGTATCAGGAGAACATAATATGTGAGGAGGTGGCACAAATGCCACTTCTTGGAATTCTGATGACGTCATTTCTAGGAATTGTCGAGAGCGATTTTTGATATCCAGACTGCCGATTTTGAAATTTTGGTATCAGGAGAACATGATATGCGAGGAGGTGGCACGAATGCCACTTCTTGGAATTCTGATGACGTCATTTCTAGGAATTATCGGAGAAAAATTGTAAAATCTAGTGGCTGATTTTGAGTTTTGGTATCAGGAGAACATAATATGCGAGGAGGTGGCACGAATTCTGATGACGTCATTTGCAAGAATTGTCGAGGATGATTTGCGAAATTTGTTGCCGATTTTGAGTTTTGGTATCAGGAGAACATAAGTTGCGAGGAGGTGGCACAAGTGGCACTTCTTGGAATTTTGGTGACGTCAAATTCCAGGAATTCTTGGGATTTAATTTTTTCGCTTTTTAAATCTATAGGAACTAGTTGCTCTAAAAGTGTATCAATTTGATTTTTTGCCCAGGATCCGCTATTATCTTATGGAAACCTTAACTAATATGATGGTGTGGGTGGGATGTCTAAGGATGTGGATTAGGTTAATAAAGGTTTTTTTGATTAATTACGCTTGTTTTCCATTTACGTTTTTTTTATTTATGTCCTTTGTTTTACATCGAGTGTCTTAATACTAAATTACATAGAGTCGCTTTTTATAAAATATAACTTATAAGATAATTACAATTATAATTTGCATTCGAAATGCAAGGTATTTTTTAGACTGATCGCAATATACAATTAAGAATGACAATACATGTACTATTTTGTGTGTTACAACTTGTAATAGTAATCTAATCGAGTGTCGCAAATTGATTTGAAATAAATAATACAATTTTTTAAGAAAATTATGCACGCAACACACTCTATCGTTCACACAATGCATACGCTTCTCTTCCTTCGATGGATGAGTCGTCTTCCTGTTCCTTTCTTCCGCTGTCTGCATGTAGCACTCGGATTCCGTGTAAATCTGTGACAGAAAATATCTATATTAATATAAATTGCAATTACTACAGGGTTTTAAAGGGGATTATTAAAGTTCTGAGCATATAATTGTGTAATGTGAAATGTACGTTCTATCGTTGTTCTATGGAAAGCGGTGTTTTATTATTGCTACGTTACATCCTCGAGCAGGATGTTCTTACTACGCTCTATAATTCCTTGGTACTTTGCATGTCCTCATAACTTCGCGTGGGTGGTACACGAAAGAGGAACAAGCATTATATAGGTATACTTCAATGAAACACTAGCGTTTAAATCGATTCTAGCAGACCATCTTAGAAAATAACTATTTAAAAATAAGCTAAAACGTCAAGTCTCGCATCTCTTGACGTGTCAATTTGAAAGAAACTGAACTCTACTTTCCGTTCGAATTTTGTATACGATGTTGTATCGAACACAGCCCTATCGATAATGCTGGCAATACAGGTTCCTGTCGCAAAGCTCGCTTCTCATCGAATGGTAAATGCTCCGAAGAAACAGACTACGAATTTGCCAGGAAAAGACCTCTACTTCTATCGATGGTTGCGAGGCGACTACCAAGCGCGATATTTCATTCGCGTCGAAGAGCTCAACCGATCTCGAAAATCTCGATTTCAAATTCAACGATAACGCGTACAAATATTATCCGAAATCGATTTTAACGCGTTCAAGATCGCTACTATTTTGATCGTTGTACCGAAATCCTATTTACTCGAATGCTAATAGATTTGACTGGATCTTACCTGAAGCACAGCGTCGTAAGGTTGACGTAGAACGCATAGGAAGAAGAAGTATTTATCGATCTCTGCGTATTCTTTCTCCGCTGAAGGTCTTAGCTCGTTCACGGGGGGTGTGCGAATGGAGACGGAATTAAAGATGGCGGTACTTTTTCCATTGTTTTAATCCCAGGAGCCGGTCTCCCAACAACCGTAGGTCTTAGGAGGGTGGCTCTCCTCGGTGGGGCGAAAAATGGCTGGAAATATTTTCGCTTATCGAGGTGGGGGTGTGCACCCTCCGCCGCTTTCCTGAACCAGTTCGAGACTTCGAACCGATGGCAATGGGCAGTTAAAATGTCTGCCATTAGGCCTGCAAACGAGAAAGGAGAAATTAGTCGACGTTTCGAAAGGCATTCTTAAAGTTGTGTGTCAATTAACGAGGGTAGAAATACGAAACTTCACTTTCTAATCTAATAATTCGATACGATATATCGAGAATATAACTTTAAATAAATGAAAATACGTTCGATCTATTTATCCGAATTATAAGATCCAAGAGAAATTTCGAGCAACGTTCGAAAGACTTCCTAATCGGTTCTTTAATCGTGTCATTAAATGCGGACGCTTCCGGTTCGATCTGAATAATATCCCGTTGAAGCTTCTAAACGGAGCTAATTCCACTCTTTCCTGGTGGAAGCTCGCCAAGCGACTGCCTCGTTTAATCCCGACGATAGACGTCCCGAAAGCAGCCGTACGCTACCTACCCATTCGTCAGCCGAAATTCCCTTTTCCTTTATTTTTTCTGCGATTGTACCAAGCTAGCTATTGACCGACTAGCATCACGGTATTTTCCTCCGAGCTTTCTCGAGGAAGCTCGTCTTTGTTTTTATTGGCCGAACGCGGCGAGGTGCGGCGAGACAGCCGCTCGAAAAGGATGGAAAAAGAAGATTCGAAGAGCGCGGAGAGCGAAAGAGAGGAAGAGAACGGAGGAGGAGGGTAAAGGAAAAGCAAACGGGGCTCCGCAGCTGAAAGGATGAGGGCAGTAACGCGAATGGTACGCAAGAAATCACCGGTCGTTTCTGTTTTTCCCTTTCGTAACGAGATACTTTTACCTCCGCGCAAAAACTCGTCGGTATACGGTGGCTTTTAAAAGAAACCGATCGAAAATGAAAGGAACCCTCGCGATCGAAGTTCGACGTTTCACCCTCTTTAGAATCTTTTCGAACGCAGCCTCTCTCGAATCGTTCGCCGATTGACGGGATTTCGTCTGAAAGGTTCGTCGAGACTACGGGAAAACTGTGTGTAACAATCGGACGCTTCGAAATTAATGTTCCGAGGAGAATTCGCGGCAGCAGACGCTCGCGGGATACATTAATTACGCGCGTTAAGCGGTAGTCCGGTGATTAAACGCGACCCTCGAAAGGACGAGACGACACTGAAGCCGAGTGCCGAGCGAATACGGCATAAATACGCGTTAGCGAAACAACCAAAGCGACCTTACGAACGCGTTTGACCGGTATGCAAAACACGGACCGCTGACCGCCGTCCCTCGAAAGAGGCCCACTTCCCAAAATCTTTGCCGAGGGTTGAATTTCGAGCAGCTGTTGCTTCGCCCCTCTTTCGCCCGTGCTCCCCTCTTCGTCGTCTCCGCGTTTTCTTTGCGGGATAAAATTAACTTTGGATAAAATTTCGCGAAAGTTAACCCGCTGCGTAAACGACGTTACGCGAGAGGTTAAAGGTCGTCTCGCACCCTTCGTATATCGGCAAATAAACGCAACTTTACAGCGACGTATCGATGACACCGCGAACCGATCGAAAGTTACAGGATACAAGCGGGGTAGAGAGGCGAACGGGCGGGGATGATACGGGGTCAGCGAGCGCGACAGTTTATTGATTTAATTACACGGCAATTAGTTGGCCGTTTGTCGTTAAATTTCATCAAGAACGGAGTGGAATCGACGATTCGCTTATTTAACTAATGATTAATTGTAGCCAGTTTTATCTGCAGCTAACAAATGACGCTAATGGGTAACCAGAAACGCCATGGCCGCGAAACATCCAACAGCGACGCGTCGACATTAGCGGTTACTCGCGCGAACCCCCGCAACTTCGACGCTTCTTCGTCCCGTGCCGATCCGGATAGTTTTTCAATTTTCACGGACGATTGGTCACCCTCCGTTCGCAATTTTCCCGTCGCTTGGCTTTTCGATTATCCGCCGATCGCGTTCCAACGACCACCGCAGAGCTAACGCGTCGAAAATCATCGACTATACGTCTCTTCGCGCTCGATTTTGCTAATTGCTCTCGCAAATGAGTGTTTCCGTGACCGTAAACCGATCCAGCCGAGTCACTCTGCTTCTTCCGACTGCCTCTTGCCATGAATTTTCAGACGAACCGGGTTATTTAACAGACACCTTTCGAATAACAAGAAAGGTCTTCTCTTTTAAAAAATATACCAGAAGCACGACTTACTTCTCTACAGTCTTGGGAAGAGGGTTAATGTAGCTACGGCAGGAAGGGTCAGTACGAGGGGATAAATGTACCTAAAACAGGGTTCGCAATTCCTATGGTCAGCACGTTTCCGAACTTTTTTAATCTTCCATCGGGGCTGTCCAAAAATAAACCCTTCAGATCGAGCTGGCGTGCACTACTTAATCTGAGAAAGTAGTTGTATCGGAAACTTCTCGCGTGTTAATTATAAAAGAGAAGTATAGCGAAACAAAGTTATTTGGGTCACGTATAGTAGGAAAAAAGTTGAAAGTCACACACTGAAAGTTGATAAGTAAAACAAAGGTTTCGAGAACGCGCGGAAAATGTTTAAGTGGCTCGGGGGTGGGTGTTCTTAATTAAAGAAAATTCAAGGATCATTAAACGGTCTTTGGGAGGAACAACATCGCGAGAGGGGTTGCATATACGTATACCGTTGATCGCGGAGCCACTAAAAACTCCAACGTTTCGAGCGTCGTTCGACTCTTTTACGCGCTTGTAAAAAGTGCCGGGCAGGGTGATAAAGAATGACCTTAGGAGGCGCGGTCGTAAATTCGGTGAAAATACGAGAAGCCGTGGTCCACTCGTAAAAAGAGGCATCTAAAAATCCTTAAACTCTCGTTAAAAGATAATCTACTCCGCGTAACCATTTTTCTACCTAAAGAAACGTCTAATTAAAAGTCTGCATACTTTGAAAGAAAATTTCTGAATCGATCACGAATGCTTCGAAGAGTCAAGAGAGAACGAGAAAGAGGGAGAAATTGAAGATCCACCCCTTACAACCGTAAAGAGTCCCCACCAACGAGGTCATCCCCACCTTTCTTTCGTTTCTTTCCGGGCTTTTTCGTTCCGAGGAGCGTACAAGAGAAGCAGCCCGCCGGCCGAGAAAACCGAAAGAAGAAAGCAGAAAGGAGAACCGTCGTCGAGAGTGGCGGAGAAGGAGCGAGGGAACCTCTCGTCGACCACCTTCGCCGTTCCAGTATTTCAGATAAGAATAAAGTAAACGGCGAATGGGGTTGTTGGAGGGGTGGCTGCAATAACGGCCAGGCTGGGGTGACGGCGATGGGAGAGGGTGATGCTTCTCCGACTGGGCCGTATCAAAGCGAAAGGGGTGAAGCAAAAAGTACGACGATCGATGCTACCGGCCACACGGAATACAATGAAGACGCTGCGCGTTACTTTTCCTCGCTGTTCCTTATTTTCCTTTCCGACCCGGATCAACGAGTCTGATCTCGTTCGCGCGATTATCGCGATGCGGCTGACCGACAAACTTTCGAACACCGAAAAGGTTAAAGGATTAAAATTGCACCGTCAACAGCTGACCATAGTAGGAATAAATATCGGTACTTTTTCCACGTAGAATATAAAGAGAGATTAGCGGCTTCGAGTTGCTGGTAATTATACGCGAATGCAAAAAAGCGAACTCCAGCCATCCGATGAGCTACGAACGCGTCTAGAACGAGCAACGAGTGTCCAGAAGAAAAACCGGAGACGCCTAAACGACGTGGCCTTTGTTCGTTGTTCGGTAATAGCCTCGTACAAACAATATTTCCTCGAGGAGAAGTTCGTGTTTTAATACTCGTTAGAAGTTCGCTACAATTTTCCCCGGTGTTAACTGAAAAACGACGATCGTTACTCTTTTTTCACCGCCCGTCCGTTCAGCAGCCTGTCTTCGGGGCGAGCTCGAGCGTAATAGAGGCGAATGGGGCGGCGGGATGAATTTCCTAATTAAAACTCGCGGGAAACTATTTAAAACTTAAAAAGGAACCAGGCTAGACCCAAAGCAACCCCGGGCCCCATTATCGCCCTCGCCACGAGGAACTTTGGCAAATTATAAATTTCATCGGACTCGACCCACCCTCTTTTACGAAGCTACCACCCTTGGAGCTTGTTTTATTTTTCTTCGTCTTCTCGTTTCCTCGCCGTCCTCCGTCTTTTTCGCTTCGTGCTTCATGAAAATTGCGGCTCACGAGTGAATTTCCTCTTTGCAAATTGCTTTAATGCGCCGCTTTTTCCCGGGCAACGTGAATTTATACGGTTTTCCCTGACCGTAACGCGTAAAGACGAGAGAATCGAATTAAAAAGGAAAAGCGGAGTTACGGGATGTTCGTGAATTCGCGAAAAACTCGCGAGCGAGCGCAATTAATCGCGTCAAGGGTTTACGTTCCGACCGCTCGTTTCCCGGAGAATGCAGAATCCGGGAAATACCTCCGACCCACTCCTTCGTTATTGTTCTTTTTATTCGGGGAAACGGTTGCATCCCTTCTAGAGACTTACTTTAACTACCTTTAACGTAGCGAGCAATTAGAAGCGGCGCCTTTTAAGCCGGGTCATAGATTTTTCCGCGCAGCTACCTCGCTTAAAGCAGGCAAATTTAAGGGCAGTTTACAAGCCACTTGATGCATGTGGCCAAAGATGCACTCAATTTTCTCGCTGCTTTCTCCTCTGCGACCGTGCAGCATATTCGTACGGTCTATTTCTTTCTCGATCAATTCCTCGATAATTATGGAAAATCGTTCAACGTTCAAACGCGAGAATGACGACACAAGTTTTACTCGGTTATGGCATTCGTTCGGGAGTAACTTTCGGGGAACCCTTTCAGGAACAGAAAAGGTAACTGCATTACCGGCTTCGGAAACTAGACGCTCCGCCACCTCTCTTCTATTTCGGCAACTATGAGCACGATTTTTCCCCGTCGATCAGAGGAGGAATATTTCCCGGTGGAAAAATTTTGATAACGAGCAAAAGACAGAGGGCGGCAGGATAAAGGAATTTGATAAAAATCGGACCACCCTCGCGTTGGGAAAGTTGCGAAAGAAAACCATGAGTTTATTATGCCATACCGTTTAACAGAAAAAAGCTAACGAATTAACTAAAATAATGGAATAAGAAAATTCGACTAGAACACGGTTTTTCGTCCGAACGTTTATAACCCGAACGAAAAGTCCATGCGAATGAACAACCGAAAAGGTCGACCGAACTTTTATTTGCACTCGTGAATTAATTCCTAAGTAACGTGTCACGCGTGCCTGATTCCGGCCTGAGTAAATTCGTAACAAGTCCAACCGCGTCAAGGCCCTTTGAATAAATAAAATTGGCTACGGATCGATGCTGCGCAGTATGCTCGGCAAAAATGCGTACTCGCCGTCGGTGCCTAAACGTCATACAGTCGGGAAACGCTAATGAACTTTATAATTAACGCGACAGACGAGCTCGCAACGCGACCGGATTACATCGTGTCAAACGAATCGCGGCAAATGAAACGATTACCGTCTGTCCAGCACCGTGAAATTCGACGACAGGGAACGTATGCGCGGGCATCGGCTACGAAATTAATCAACCGATCGCGTTTTCTGCTACTGGTTATAGATTCTGACTCGATCCGTTATCGATCTCTTTGCTCCGATCGATCCCCCTTTTTCGACTCGTTAGCGCGTTTGCTCTGATCGCTGACCGTTCACGTTTCCCTACCGGGAAAATCAACTTTCGTTACTTTAACAAATCGTACCGTAGCGTTCTAGGGAATGGAACGGATAGTCATGAACACTGGAAGTTGGTGATTTACAGAGACCACTTTTCTATCGACGCGATGTATTCTCGGTTTTAAGAATTTTCTACCATTTACGACGATCTATGATTGAGATGAAAACGGTCGTGCGTGGTTCGACACGTTATAATTGCAATTATTTAGGATACGATAGTTCCATTTTTCAATTTAGCTTTCACCTCGGTACCTTGCATAATTAATATAATTCAATTAGAGAGGAGAATGCAACGCGGCAGCGTGTGTCGCGTACGAAATAAACAAACTATTTCGAATTAGATTAATTACTCTGAACATCGAACGATGAATATTTTCTTCGTTCGGAACAAAGAGGGAAAGAACGGTGGAGATTCGATTCATCGTCTATGTACTCGCGTTAATGAAAAGGTTAAAAATTAAATGGGTGCTTTCAACATTCAGGCTCGGTGGTTTTAAATTTTTGATTCGGCCAAACGATCGTAATTTCGTAGAATAACGTGACTTTTTGTCGGGGTGAAATCGAACCGCGTTCGCTGGAGCGGCGATATGGCGCAATTATAATAAAATTATTCGCGAGCGTGATTCGACGCGGGCCCTGAATTTGCGTGGGAAATTAAATAAGCGCAATTATACGCTTCCCTGTCCGGTTAATTATTCAGTCGATCGGCCAATTAATTTTTGTAAGCGTCTCCGGTCCCCGCTTGTAATTCGATACGCGTGTATTGGCAGTACCGATAATCCATTTTCGCTGGCGTGTCCCGTGTATCCGCGTGAAATTAAATGGCTGCTAACGAGCCTGGTAAAAACTCTACGACCCAATTCCAATGATCACGCTGCCGTATACCGTTTCACGGTGCTCCCTGATTTCCCGATTTATCCACTGTAAATACACGCTGCTGTCGGCTTTTAATTTTCCCCGCGAGCGGTAATACGTTAATCGTTCGAGCGTGTTCGTTCTCCCTTTCGTTCCGCGATTTTAATTCGAAATTACCGTGGCGTCGTGAAAAAATTCCAGCGAAAGATTTCCGAAGATTCGCAAACATTTTCCGTAAAAGCGAAAGCTGACGGGTTCGTTTAGAGGGTTAAAATCGTGTTTAGAGTATCGCGTCGAAAGGACACGAAGGCGGAAGAGGCAAGCAACCATCGCTAAGGGTTGCCTAAAAATTTCATCCCCCTCCCATCCTGTTCTCATCCTTTCCCCGGTAGGAGCACCTCTTTTTTCACCGTTCGCGTACAGCCTCTCTCTTGCTTGCTCTCTAAGCACGGCTAATTCAAAATGGCGTCGCAGCCCCTATATCATTCGCAGCCCTGCCTGACCTCCCTGCACCCTCCTGCCGCTCCTACGATCCTCGACCCTAGCCGAAGCAACGCGTCAGGGGTGGGGCCACCGAACTATGGCGCCCCGTACACCCTCCGACCTACACCCTAGATCCTGACGCTTTCCGCGTCTCGGAACTCGACCAACAAATTGAAATCCCGCATTTTCCACGAGCCTAAGCCTAGCTAGCTTCCTGTCTGCACCGGCTACGATTTCTCGCGGGGCTTCCTGTTAACCCTCTAATGTACCACGTGTTTTCCAATCTTGCGGCAGAGCCACGTTTCCTCCGACTCAAGAAATAAAATATCCTCGACGGAAGCATCGATTTTCCCGTTAATCGAATCACGTTTCCGCGAAACAGTGTTTTAAATTTTTCATTCGCGGTATAAAGAGATATACATTTTCGTCGAAACCGAAATACTTGCACAATCGTGCGAAGAGAACGATAGAATTTATTAAGAATTTATATTGTACGAAAATATTCGATCGTCTTCGATGATCCGGATAAATTTCCGAATAAATTTCGTACAAGTATACCTTGCTCGATACGATACTATTCTCTTAGGCGACAGGATGAAACACGCCGAGAAGAAAAATAAAAAGAGAGCACGGTGGTACCCAAGCACGAAAAGTTTTTGGAAAAATTTGTTCGTTCAGCGAACGAAGAAAAAAAGGAAAGAGATCGAAATTTGATCGGAAAGTTTTGGTTGCACCGTTGATCGTTCCGTAGAAAGCAGGAAACGCGGGGTCGGCGTTGCAAGCAGGGTGGCAAAAGAGAGGGTGGGTCGGTGTGTTGGAATGCGAATTCGGACATCGTGGCGGAACGGGCGTTCAGAAGGGGAGAGGGAGGGCCACGTCCGTCCCGCAAATTTCGACGACCGCCGAGATTTCGCTGTCCTGTCCATATAATCACCGTGCTCCGAATTCCTGCAGCTAGATAGTTAGGGCACTTGTGGCGTCCGCGCGGCACTTTCGCACTTTCTTCCGATTTTTTCACGCTGTCGAGCCCCGAATTGCCGACGAAATTGCACCCGCTGCGTCGCATAATCGTCGTTCGTCGCAAACCGCATAATCGACGAACCGTTCGATGACGGATACCGCGTCGCGCCTTGCATCCAATTTGGCATTCGAAAAAAACCAATCGTCCCTTCGGCTGCGCATTTCCCGTCGCAAGCGAGTCGTCCAGGAATTCCATTAATCGTTTTACGAATGTTTCGCGCTGCAATTTCAATCGATTCAAACATTTTATTTTTTCTCGTTAGAACGCGTCTGGAATCTGTTTTAATTTTTATTTCATAGAGAAGGTTGATTAAAGAAGCGCACTAGTATCGTTAAGCGAAATTGCATGACATCGAACAACGTAGAGCGTAAGACAAACATCGGAACAGACATATGTTTATGTCTCATGTTTCTGTCTTTGCTATACGTATACTGTCTTGGAGCGATAATTAATTAAATACCGGTACAAGGGACTTGAAAGACAAAGTGTACCTATGCAACGTTGTTTTCCACTTAGGGAATTAATTCTGAGTGAGAAATCCAAGGAGAACGTTTCGAGCGATAGGCATCCTTACCGACGAATAATTCATTTTCCGAATCGATTTAATCAGTCTCGTATTATCACCAATTACCGATCACGAATAGTCTTATCGGCCAACAAGATCGTTCGTAAATTTTCCACAAATCACGTACGCGGGAAAGGTACAGTCTCGAAACCGTGTTGGAGTCGTAAAAAGTGGGACGACTGCTCGCGAGGAATTGCGTGGATTTTTCCACGGCTCGCGTCCAACTGACCTCGCCCTTATTTTTCGCCCCTATTCCTTGTTCCCTAACGCTCCCTCCTCGTCTCTAACTACTCCTTCCAGCCGCTGTGGATTTTTACGATTCTGCGCGTGGAAAAATCGCCTTTTTCCAACGGCGGAGCTTGCGCGCTCGTTCTCGCTCTCTTTTTTAAAACTTTCGAGCGGAAGACTGCGAGGGAATTTCTGCTGACCCACAATTCGGTTCGGATACAACTTTTCGCGTCAAGTATAAAGAACGCGAGTTCGCGAGTTACGAGTACGCTTGAAATTTGACACGAGGTATCGAAGATTAGCGTACGTACGGAACGTAGGAATCGCGTGTCTCTACAAACTTCCAATCTCAAGGGCCACTGTCCTGGAATAAATCCAGCAAAAGCCCCTGGATTCTCGAGTCGTCAGCGGATGGGAAAGCGAGCACGGAAACAGGCAACTATTATTCAAGAAGGCTGGTCGGGGTAGCGGGTATCGGATAAGGGTACCGTCTGAAGCCGGACGAAGTCTAAAGGAATAGCCAGAGTCGAGACGCGGCGAGGGCGGGTTGAAGGTGGTCGAGAATCGAGCCTCGCGAGACCATAAATTCGCTGCTGGTTCCGAAATTCTCGCACACCTATGTACGCGTGGCTAGAAAGAGAGAGAGAGGGAGAGAGAGAGAGAGAGACGGAGGCGCAACACGCGTGCACGAGGTGTTCGTTCGCACGTACACTCGCGTACACTCGCGTACACACCGAGAGAAAGAGGGTGAACATATAAATTCGCTTCGCGGAATAAGGATCGGCCCCTTTCAGACGTCGGCCGGGTGGCGTAGTGGCAAGGGGGTGGCGTGAATTCTAGTCGGGGGTAGGTCGAGGCGAGGTAGGAGGGTGAGTGCCACCTTCTTGGATCAATAAATGATTTAACATTCACAAAATGGCGGGTGAGCCCCCGGCGGGGGCGGAGAAATAATATAATCTACCTTAGACTCTCTCTGCCGGCTTCCTCCACCCTCTTCGTGCCCGTGGTATCGTCGTTCAGGGGTTGACGGAGGGGTAAGGCAAGACGTAAGGGGGCTCTCTCGACGGGTAGCAGTTAGAGAGGGTGGGCGCGTCCCCCTTTTCCGACTACCCCCGAACCACCGGTCCTGCATCCCTCCCCCGCCTTGTCAGCAGACTAGAGACCCTGAGAACTCTGGCAATACCTACGTTTCTGCTTGCACACGGCGTTTACCACCTAAGAGGGAGCCTTCGAAAAGGTAGACTCTGGCTGCGAATTTTGACTTTTCGAATTCCGCGAATAGTTGCGCCAACCGATTCGAGCGGGAGCACCCTCCTTATCGTCCAGCCTCCAAGGATATCGCTGAAATTCTAAACGCGATTCGAAGACAAAGAACGTACCTGCGATCCAACGCGTATAACGAACCGATAATATCGGATCTTTGTCCTACTCGAATATGTCAACTAGAACAAGTATTTATTACTCTTTCAGCCGCTTAAAATTGATGTTAAGCTGGTGAAAATAGCCTGACAAAGCTGTAAGATCGAGAATATCTTGGAAACTATTTCAATCAAAGCAATCGTGTAAGCGACAAAATTGTGCATTCGTTCGTAAGGAACGTAGATGCGAAAACGGATTTTCAAAAATAAGGAAGATCGCCCTTTTGATCAAGAATCGAACTTTCGTACGTTCTCGCAGATTTCCGAAATATCGTGTTCTTGAATTAGTTGAAGAGAAAGGAAGCAAGAGATAAGTCTGAAACGTATTTCGTAACCGTAAGAGTAAAGTGGATTTTAAGAGGGTGAAGGGTAAAAGTGTCGGTAGCATGGCTTCGAGGCGGGCGGGACACGCTAGATCCCTAAATATTAAGGGGGCATTAACGTGGTCGGCCATTTTGCACGGCCACAGAGCCGCGCGTATGGGAACCTTCTCCAGCGAATATTATTATATTATAAGGGCAGACCATGGAGGCTTCCAAGATTACGGAAATCGCGATGGGTATTATGATGGGAGAGCGGTGAGAAGATACAAAGGGAACGAAGGATCGTGGAACGCGAATTCCAGCGATCTCGGTCTGTCGATTATTCGGAGATTCAAAGCGATAATTACGACCCGATAACCTCCGATCTTCGTCGATTTTTATCGGAGATCGTCGAAAGAAGCAAGACGCATAAACCTTCGAAGAAACAAGACGACGACGTTCGAAGGAGGTGGAGCGCAGAGATTCGTACGGTGGTTGGTTCCGTCACATATCTTCATTAAGGGGGTGGTAACCGGTAGGACAGGAGGGTACTTAGTTCGCGGAGGGCGGCAGGGGGTGTGCAACGGGAAGGAGGCAGTAACTACTGTCGGAGAACCAGCTTCGGAGTTCCTCCAAGTTTGTTGTGTGAGAAAACAGGGACTGATTTGAATTTATATTACTTGGCCTCCCCTCTGAATACGGCGTTGGCTAAGGAAATTTCCATATATCTGAGAAAGCCCGGCCGAGTCGAGTTCGCCGCGAAATGAATACCCGTCGCAAATTCGAATTTTGAACGTCGTCGAACTACGGCAAATCTCGATTCGTCGGTCTGTTCCGAATGCGGTCTGATTCCTGCCACCTCCGTCTCGTTATCGACTAAACGTCGAGCCACCCGCGTGCCCCGAGAGAGATCCAACTTAAAAGTCGAGCAGAGAAAAAATTTCGGTACGAACGAGTTCCGAGAAGACGAATCTGTTGGAAGACGCGCGAACAGGGTCATTGAAAAAGCTCGTTTCATTCGTTTCACCCGGTTTTCCGTGTCGACTCTTAATTCTCGCTTAACCTGCGGGTTTTTACGCTAAATTTTCACTGATCTCACCCTCGTTACCGCAAACACGGGTGGGTTAGGTAGCCAGCTATGCGTTTAAGCACTTTTTAAACGTCCCGTATATTTATACCACCCCTAGCCAGAACTCGTTCGACCAGCCCCGCTTTTCTCTTCCTCTTTCTCTTCTACCTTCTCGCGCCACGAACACGAAACAATTAAAACGTCGAAACGAGGGTCCGACTGTTTCACGGAGAAGCGTGTTTTCGCACCACCATTTTCCACCACCCCCAACCGTGCTCTCGCACCCTCTCGGTTACATAATCCGGAACGAGAAAGAAGGTGTCTGCTGGCAACTCTCCATTTTGCACGGATTCCCCCCTTTCCTACGAGCCACCGGTATCGCGGAAAATGATTTAATTCTCGCACGTCCACTCGCATTACCGCGGATCGATTACCCTTCTCTTCGGCTCTGCTTCGCTTACGAATCGTACGAATATTTTTATCGCGACTTTGTCCGTTTTAGTACGCGATTTAGTCTAACGTTCTGCAACTGTTACGAACCTAAGTACGAAAGTCGTTTACCGAAACTACGAGCGAACCAAACATACTCGGATATACTCTTGCCCGAATTTTTCGTCGGAAGCGTTTTTCGATCGTGCGATTCGAAATCGCGATGTTCCTTCGGCCAGAAACGATACGACACTGTCAAGTTTCGTATCTGAGATCAGCGCCGTCGATGTCTCGTCCACTTCCAAAGATAAACCTGTTGGACACCCGTTGCTGACCAGTCACGTGAGAATCGCAACGCGGTGGCCCGACGAACATTGTGAAAACAGACTCGCTTTCCGTGGGCCACGAATGTGGGACAGCTCTACCAGAATTCCCACAGGACTGGTCCTAGTAACCTGTTATCGTTGTTTCTACTTGCATGCACAGCAAATAGATACTGACCAGTCGGCGACTGGTCAAGTTGGCCCGTCAAGCTTCTAAGGAAACGGCTAGCAAACTTCCCCTTCGACGATCGACCGGAACTCGAAAGATTGTAAACTTTTACGAGACAATGCCTTTCTTACAACACTCTCGGTACGAAACGAAAAACTGCTGCTTGAAGCTACGTTTAATATATGAATCTCGATTAAGAAGTAGCGAATACGAATCGTATCCACTTTCCAGATGGCTCGAAAATTAAGTATCTCAAACTTTATAACGAATAAAGAAATGTTTAAATACCTATTGTTTTGAAAAACTTATTTCTCGCGTACTTTAACGATTAGTTACGCATTCAGAATTTGTTAAAACGATTGATTAAAACAGCAAGGTCGAACAAGGTTTTTTTTGTCATGGTTAATGTAAATCACGATTAGCAAGCGGGTCTCGTGTACGACACAGCGGACAACGGTGCGTCCACGAAAGCCGACAATGCTCATTGTCGTAGCCCGCAGGAGAAACTTAAGTTCTCAAAGGCGACAAGTGTACAATTAAGTCGTTAGGGGGACTTCCGGGAACTTGGACCGTGCAAGTTTTCGCACGAGAATGGACCTAAGCGGCCGTTAAATGGTTTGCAAATTGCAATTTCACCGCTCTTCCGTGCTCAACCTACGAATTGATCGCTGGTCCCGTATGTTCTCTTTCCGGTAAACAGATCGATCTTTCGTTTCTTTTTATCGTTCCAACGATTTCCTCGAACGCGCAATTTTTCCATACTATTATTACTATTCCCGAGAGTATTTTTCGTTTCTTCCTTTGCAGTGGTTATTTTCGATCGAAAATCGCTAAAGGAATATCAATGCTCCGATTCGAGCGGGAACGACCACTCGTAAGAAAATTACTCGATCGAAGCATCGAAGCTATTTCATTCGTCGAACGGACGCTTCTTTCTCCGCAAAGAGAGTTCTTCGATAGCCCTTGACGAAATCGAGCGAGCGTGTTTTCAGAAGGGTGGATGTGATCGAACATAGCTATCACCGCGAGGAACGTAGAGACGTATTCCGTAGATTCGCAAGACCGACAAAGAGAAAGGTGGAAAGCGAAGGTCGTAGCTCGCTCGAGTCTGTTCGTTCGATTCGATATTCATCTCGAGATTGAATTCAATTTCCCTGTAGGTATCCCGCCGACGCCGGTGTCGCAGCGCATCGAGAGTCGCGAGTCATTGGACAGGGGTGAGAAGAGGGAGAGTGGAGAGAGAAAGAAAGAGAGAGGAAGGGAGACACGATAGTTGGAGAAGCTGGAAAATAGGAAGGTGAAAGGGTGGGCTGCAGGGTGCAGCATTGAAAACCACCGCCTACCACCTCGTCGTCTCTAAGAGGAGATAAAACGAATCTCGTGAACTACTCGTCGCGAACAACACCCCCTCTGGTGATGCTAACACCCCCTGGTACCCCGTCCCCGCGTCGTCCAACTCTCTCACGATGCCAGAAGGTACTACGCCGTCTCGAGAAACTCTCGTACAGAGTACGAGGGTGGTCGGGGGCGCAAAGAGGCGGGGATGGGGTTGGAAACTGTTTTCCACTCGGTCTTACTGTACTAACTGTACCTAACCTACGCTCGTATCATTAATTATCTAAATTGAAGCTGCCACGGCGCACCCGAGTGTCTTACATCGAAATTCTCAAAGGAACGCTCCTCCTCCGTACCCTCTGCCACCCTTCGCTATCTTTCCCTCTTCCGCGCGCGTATCTGGGAAAATGGCGGATGTTCGCGGGTAGACTATAAGGTTTCGTCTTTGCGTCGTTTCGACCCCTCCGAGATGGATAGTTTCAATTAATTCAGGCCCCGGGAAAACGATACGAAGCTGCTTCTCTATGAAGGGTTTCGAAGGTTCTCGTCTAAAGGAGATTGAGTCGGAGAACGAGGAAACTTGATCCGACGGAGATCCACGTATCTTTCACGTATTTCTTACGATTTCCTAGATCTATGGTCGATCGTTAATAACAAATTATCTTCGAAATTTCGTCTCTACACTATTTATCGACGATGCGTACAAAGTATCCTTTCGAATACAAATTATTAGAAAATATTGCCATCAAGATAAGCGTTCGAAAATTATATAACGACATGAAATTTGCTCCGTCCCGATAGAGGAACGTTCGGAGTAATCACGACCCTCGTATAAACCTCGCCAAAGGTCCGAGTGAACTCCCTGAAATTTTGTTTTGGAAAGAAACGTGTTCGTGACACGGTGGGTGGAGCGGCGGAGCGAAGACGAGGTTCCTCAGGTCGTCTCATATCGACGTATTTTAGGCGTTTTCCCCGGGATCGTCTTGCTTGAACCTAGACAGAGGGTCGCGTGTGGTTGTGTGTGCGTGTGTGCATGGCCGTGAGTGCGCACGAATCTCCCTCTTTCAAGCCCCAGAGTCTCTACGCTCCCCTACGCCCTCGCTCTACCCTCTCAACCCTCGACTTCCCCGCGACTAGTGAGTAACGATTTTCCTCCATCTTACCCCGATTCCGGAACACACCCTTGGGGCACCATCCCCCTCCGTGCAGCGCCGTCAACCCCTTTCCACTGCCGCCATCCCTGATTCCTGCAAGCTGCTGCTCTCGCGTGAGCTGAATTCGGATGAAACCGAACGAGCCACCGACCTGAAACACATTTCTTCTTTTTTTTTTTTTTTTTCTGGTTAGTAAAATTATCGACCTTTATATTTCCTCTTCTCTGTTCTACGCGATCTTTTGGACATCTGGCTCAGAGTTTATATCTGATATTTTTCTTGAATCGTCGACAGATTAAATGGGTGACGTTTGGGTAAGATTTTACGATAATCGCGTAAACGTATTTTTGATAGGAAACGGTAGGACGACACCCATAAAACATCGCGGCGAGTACAGGTGGATTTTTAGCAGAATCGCGCGCACGTTTCCATGGGAAGTTTTATCCCGCTCTTTACCATTCACCGCGGCGCGAAGCAGTGGAAGGGTGGAATGTGAGGAAAAAACGGGGATTCGTCGACGGAAAACGAAAAGTCACACCCACCGGGTCGCGGAGACATCGATGCAGGGTGCACGAATATTCTTTTCTCTGGTAACACATTCATTTTTTCGTATCGCGCGTTCACCGCGTACCACTCCGTCAAAAATCGCTATTCCTGCTCCGTAACAAGTTTATAAAAGTCGAAGGAACGCGATTACAAATTAATTAACAACATCCTAGAAGTTGAAATTTATCGTAGGTAAGTAGAGCGTTAAGACGAATACATCGGGGGTGAGAAATGATTCGGAGGTAGTCCCTAGATATCCAGCGAGTCGAGCCATTAAGTAAATACGCAAATACGTCATCGGTGATGCGCGTACAGTACGGTTTAGCGGATCCTTTTCCAGGTTCCTAGAAGAGGGAAGGGGAATGAAATGGAACGAGGTGCTCTAAGCGGTAACAACGGTTCCAGAAGGAGGTGTAGCGAAGGATGACGCTTCAGCGAGGAAAATCAGACGCGTCTTCGTTGATTACGCGAGACGAGCCTCGCGGGTGGTGTTGTCTTGCCTGTTATCCCGAAACGTTCCTCGCAAATTTCCTCGTGTTTGGTCTTAGCACGTTTTCAAAGAGTCGCTCGACGAAATTCCAAAGCGTTTCTCTGTCTCGTACACAACCCCTTCCCGCCCCTCCTAATTGCTTATTATATTTGTATCGATATCTTTCTAATATTTTCCTTCGTGGAAAGTTGACCGTATTCGAACGTTCGACGAATCGTTCGTTCGCTGGGAACACGGTTACCGAGGGACAATTCTTTCGCCGTCGGACCAAGTTCCAGCAACCAGCTTGCAGAATCTTGTAAAATGTATAATCAGATGCAAATGGAATCCAGAGTTCGTGGCGGCCATATTCGAGGAAACGAAGCGGGTGTTCCCAAGACAGTGGGTGGTTTTAGTAACGAGTCGGAGGTGCACAGGCATCGAGGAATGTACGCCAGTGTCGCGGAAAGAGAGGGAGAGGCCGGAGGGAGTGGGTGGGAAACGAAGACAAGGAGACAGACAACCTGCACCCCTTCCTCGAGCGGTGTCTTAAGTCTTACAGGGTGGCTCGGTACGCCTGACAAGCGACGTTAATGTATGTATGAGATCCAAGAACGCGAAACCCGTACCCCATCCATCGTTTCATCCCCCTTTTCATTCACCGACTAGCTCGTGGGGGGCATCGTAACCCCCTCGCACCGTTCGTTTGTCCTTCCAACGTCCTCCTGCCACCATCCATCTGTACGTGTACCAGCGCCTTTGGGATTCTAAGGGAGGCTTGCACAATGAAACGAGAAACATGAGAGACCAAGTAGAGTCGAGATGTATCTCCCAACCATTCCGTCTTATTCGAAGCTATCCCTCGTCAGACGTCGCCTGTACTCATCCGCCCGAGACGAATAACCCCGCGAAGGCGCGCCGAAGCCGCGCCAAGTCTCGTTTCCAAGGAATCTTCCTATTTGAATGACAAAGTGACGCAACGCGTTGTTTGTGTCTAGAGTAATCAGAAACGACGGGACGGGACGCGACGCGACGTATCGCTGGAATACCATCCTTTGCTAGAAATTCCCGTGGTCCTCGAAGGAAGAAAGGATTTGCTAGCAATCTGTATTCCCGGCGTCGTGAACAGCCACTCTCCCTTTCACGCCGAGCTAGAATAAAATGAACGTCCGATTTCGTAAGTAATCCTTAAAAATTTTGAACAGCGGAAGATTTTGTAAAGTCGAAGAAAGAAAGGTACGAGAACTCGTCGAGACGAAGGAGTCGAAGGATGTTTGCACGAAGGAGCAGGGTGGAGTAGAAAGAGGAAAGGACGGCGGGGTATGTAAAGGGTGTGCTGGGGTTTACGGTACAGCATAATATAAGGGTAGTTTGTGTTGGAGCAGCTAGTGGTAGTGAGCTCCGCACGTGTCTCCCCCTTCGTCGACACCCGCCGCCCCCCCAAGACGCCCGAGCTAGGCTTCTGATTGGTCGACATTATTCAAAATGGCGTCTTCGCCACATAAGATCCGTTTTATTAGCATACCGGGAAAGGAGACGTCGCCCGTTCTCCTGATGACGCGAAAAATCTTCCGGCAAGGGCAAAGTGTTCCGCTGGTCGATCGTTTTTCGCGATTCCGCGGTGGTCCGCGTCGACTATGTTGCTCGCTGGTCGATCGGCGAACGGTTGGAGGTCATCGACGCTGACCTTGAAGGAAGTACGATAACTCGCGGCAGCTTTCTACGGACAACACTTTCCAGAGGAGGGTTTTAAGCTGGCGGCTTCGTCTAGGAGGGCCGAGGGAGGCAGGGGATCATAATGTTGGATCCCAGGAGCCTCGGATGTTCAGAGGGAAACTTTCATTACTATACCGGAGCTATATATTTATCGCTATGTACTTGGTGCTAGGCAGCGCGCGGTCGGCTGGGTAACGTAAATCCTATATTAGCGTCCTCTGTCTGAAGTCCGTTGCAAGGAAATTTCGTTACGTTCTACTTCCTCTCGTATCATCAATTACGCCAAGGCGGAATTAAATTGGAATCCCCTAGCTGGCTCGAAGCAATCCTCGCAAGTATTCGTCCTGCCGATAAAGGGAGAACTTGAAAATTGAACGGCGAATTCTGCGGATTCTGTAATTTCCGCTCGAACAAAGAGTCTTCTTCCCTCTCCTCGTCCTCTTTCTCTTGGCGGGCTCGTCGAAGCAAGAATCGAGGATTTTGTTCTGCCGGAAGCAAGGACAAACCTGTCCCTGATTAGGCAAACGTGGGATTTGCAAGAATTTTCGACAGAAGTCTCGAGTGACCGGTTCCTTTTCACCCTCTGCGTGTCGAGCGTCCTCCAAGGACGACGCGAAAAGGTAACTTTTGCTCGACCACGGAGAACTCGTCTGACCAGCGACGCTCTCGATTATTGTATCCTGTGTCACGGACTCGAGCTACTAGATCTTTTCGTTCGAGTTCCAAGGTGGTCGACCACCTTCGAGCAAACCAGTTCGCGCTCTCCCCAACTTCGTATCGTGCGAGAATCGCGCGAAAATTGATCGAAACAAGTTTATCGAGATACGAAGCGGACAGTGGGAAAGAATAGGGAACGAGAAGTCGATGATCCTGATTTCGTGAGAAAGTCCGCTTTCGCGATTGACTAGTGTCGTCAGACGGGATTATAATTAATAGCGTCGAGCACGAAAGAACATAATCGCCGCAAGAATATCGTACGAATTTAATGAAGCTATTTCGAGCGACTTCTCGACATTATTATGACAATTATCGCGCGATCGATGCAGCAGTCTGTCAAAAGTAAATCAAGGATTCTATTCGTATTCTTCGACGCGCTCGTTAACAAGTAACATTCTTGAGTGTGATTTACGAGACAGCCACGTCGATAACTTATGTACGTCGATCTACAGAATTTATTGCTTCTTGAAACAGACGTACAAAGAAACTAATCGAAAAAAAAGATACTCTTCACGAAACTAGTCCGTCGAGAAGAAAAGAAACTATGCCCTGAAAGAAAAGTGTACAAATCGAGTGGACCCATTCGAAACCAGTAATACCAGTAAAGGAGTTTCTGGAAGCATACGGCACTTTCCCACCGCTGACCAGCGGTCAAGCAACACCGGAGACCCTTGAACTGTCACGTACTAACCGATACCGAGCGAATACGGAGAAACAATTGCCGCAGGTATCGAGGTTCGTCAGGACGAACCGATGAGATTATTCCACGGATAAGGGGTTAGCTAACAGGCTACGAGAGCGTATCTACCGGTTCTTCGACATACTGTTCTTTTTTTTTTTATTCGACTTAAAAATCGACGCAAAAATTTCGAGCAAGTTTCAACGGCACGAGGAATCAGTTCAGGCCGGGACGCGGACTAGAAACGAAATTCGAGGCAAAGCCAATGATCTTTCGTCGATCTTGCCGTTGCACAACGCCGCCAGACACCGAAACGGATTGTCAGAGACGAGTTACAATCCGAAAATCCTATTCGGACATTAGGAAAGTTCGAGACGCGCGCACGGACCGGGAACAACAAACTCTAATTACCGTAATTAATCCTGTTTAACTCGGTAAATCGGATTTTTCAGTTAGCAGTGCGGTGGTCGTGTCGCGGGCCGAGTTCCTCGACTGACGTTGCTCGGACATCGAGCAACATCTCCGAGACAATTAGACAAGACCAAAGGACCGGAGGAAACGCTGATGAAGACGGTTTCCTCAAAATTGCCCCGTTGTTTCTCTAACTGGCACCTTTGTTTGTCCGTCTTGTGACTCTGTTACGTTCGGTGGAGTGGAAGACGAGGAAATCAAGGAGAAACGCGTGTATTTCATCGAACGAACGAGATGCCGTCGAAAAATGTCCGAATGAAATGTAGCCGCGGTGAAACGATCATCGACCACGCGGCGTTCGAAGCGTTTACCATGTCGAATACGAGGAGTACCATCGACGTACGCACTTATTTAAGGTAATTTGCAAAGAGAACGGGGCTGTGAGCGATGGAGCGTAATATTGTTCCAAGAATTTCGGCGAACAATTTGCAGGAAAGCAGGGGAACAATTTGACAGACAAGTTAGGAAGCAAGATCGCAGATTGTTACGGCAAGACACCGATCACATATTCTTCCTACGACACCGTCATAATCCATCTCTGTAGTTCCTACTTCGCTAACTACCTCCGCAGACTTGCCCGGGGTGGGTTCTTTCAGGCTAGGACGATCATGCTGGTGCTTGGGAGGGTAGGGGTGGTGAAGCTGCTTTCGGGGCACATTAACGTCAATTTCCATCCAGGCTCTCGAGAACTTACTTCCAGTCCAAGTTGCTCGCAACCAAGGCAGCCGTAAAGTCTAAGCAGGTGGAGGCGGAACAGCGGGACGAGAAGGGTGGGTGGAACGCGGCAGTTCCCTCTTCGCTCGCATTATTAATGTTACGTGACGCGCGAGCGAACGATGGAGGAACGGAGAACGCGGACCCGTTTCCGGATAAGACGGATTTAGGAAGAGAGGCGCGCTAAGGCACCGTAAGAGCAGCGAACGGAGGAAGATCAGCGTATCCAGTCGAAGGAACTACCTTGTTGCTGTTCCTGCAGCATCGCGCTACCCGCCTGTCCTTTAGTCTTTGCTAATTGTCTCGGGGATGTTTCTCCAGGCAACTTCGAGTTCAGTCAAGCTCATTCGTGCAGCAGTAACGAGGAAAATGTCGGAGTAGGTAGATCGTGCGACGAAAGAATATATTCTTTTCGAGTTGCGAAATTTCTCAAGAAAATTCTAACAGAGTAAACGTAATCGTTGCCGAAACGGCTTTTTTTTAGCGAGCGCCGCGAGTTTCGGGAAGACGATACTTTCCAAGGGTTTGCGCGAACTCGCCCCTACAGAGGAACGTAAATTTTGGTACAGAATTAAGTTGATTAACCGTTCCTGGGAATTAGAGACGATTACCCGTGATTGAAGCGTCCCTCGACCGAGGGACTTGAGTTTCTCGTGAAAAGTAGGGTTACGCCGAGCAGACAGGAATCTCGTTTCTTGAATCGAGGGTTGCCTTCGCTCGGAATACAGTTCGGGAGACATAAATTTAGCTGGAAACCGGATTACCCTGGTAATTGCGTAATCGGGTAAAATATCGTCTTTCGAACGGAGGTTGCGATTCGAAGGACAGTGGGACGTTTTCCCGCGAAGGGAGCCGACGTTAGGAGCGAACGATTCCGAGAGTCAAACTTATCGATTTCTCGCGCTTTCCTTTCGAGAGAACGATCCGGCCGTGCCATTGGCTCCTCTTAAAGGTTCGCGAAAAACGAAGAAAAGCCGCGCGAGAGCCAATGGCCATGCCCCGTTCGCTCGGTTTCCTCTTTTTCCAGGTAATTTTTTCGCGGCGGCGACGCCTCTAAGAAAGCGGATCGCAACGAATCGGAGCGGCGCAAAATCGCGCGGTGGCTTCGCGATTGGCGGAGCTGCAGCGTCTTGACGCCGCCCCTCGAGGAACAACCCGGGAAAACAGAGCTCTCTCCGCTTCGTTCCCTCTCTCTTCCGGGCTTTTGCTTCCTCTGTCAGCTCGCGCGTTCGTTTTCTCTCGCTTTCGCCTCGGTTTCTTCTCCGTTCCCTCTTTCTCCGGTCCACCTGGCGCGTCTCTTATCGTCCTTTTCCCTTCCCCAGCGCGGACGCGCGCCTCGTTCCCGCGTCTTTCCTCTCTTTCTCCCGGCCGTTCCACCCCTGTCTTCCGCGATCCTAGCTTCCTTCTTTCCCCCGTTCCCTCTTTCCAGCCGCCTCCCTTGCTTCCATCCGCAACGAACACGTTTCGTTTGCTCCGTTTCCTTCTTGCGCCAGCACTACGTCTACGCGTTTGCTCGGGGTGCTACGCGACGAACCACTGGCTTCCACGGGGGTGGAAGAGGCGTGGAACAAGAGGAAGAGGAGTAAGAGAGCCAACTACTCCGACTAGCGGTACGACGACGCTTCCTCAGATATTAGATTTTACAAGGAGCGTGCTGGGATTTTAGAGGGGTTATGAAGAGGGAAGGAGGGTACCGTCGGCTCGTACACAGACCCGTCGGGGGTGGGATAAATATTAATTACGTTCCTAAGGGTTGCCTGCGGCTACCGGCCGTTATACTTCCCGGTGTATCGGTGTACGTGCAGTCTTAGCTCCCACGAATCTACGGGATTACCTTGCCTCGCTTTCTTATCGATCACCTTATCGCGGTATCTCCGCAAACTATACGCGCTAGAAAATTATTTCTTTGCACGACTCTCGTTCGTGCGTTTTACCCACGGAGAACGTCGACAGCCTAGCTCGAAGGTGACTCGAGATTCGCGACGTTTATCCTTGTCCAGATGTCTGCAAAAAAATCGAAACGATAGCTCGTTCGACGGCGGAGATACGAGTTTAAGTAGTACGAGTCAGCGAATAGCACGAGTCGAACGCGCGAGATATCGAAAGATACCGTTATTCGCCGTGGTGAGAGAGAGCCTCGAAGAGTGACGTTTATCGGAGGAGGAAAAAATACTCTATACAGTTGAATGGAGGGACAAAAAGTGGATCGCCGTCAAGGTTCGATCGAATTCCACGGCCGGTCCATTATCTCTCTCGCCGGTAAATTGATTCCTATTATTAGAGGCAGCCTGAATTGGCCGCAAAAGTTTTTCAATTTCCCTGCCACTGTCTCCGGCCGTAAATTACATTGATAAATTACACAATGCCGCTATTGGGAGAAAGCTACGTTCGAAGACACGTACCTGAATGTCTAGACGCGTCTATGCGCTTCGAACGAGTCGAAAATTTCATTTGCGAATGGAAACGAACATTGCCCCCGAACACGGCGAACGAAAATACATTTATTTCAACGTACATCTTTCGAACGGAACCAAAAGAATCTTTCGAAGAAAAAATCAATCGATTTCTACGAATTTCCTTGTTTATTGCCTAAACGTCGATTGCTTTTTCGACGCGACGAGATTGATGGGATACGATTGAATCAGTTATAGTTGCCGCAGGCATTCGTTAGCTGATCCATCGAATCTGCGGGTAATTATACAGGGTGTCGATGGTTGAAGCGGAAGTAACGCGTGATTTCGCGGTACGCGTGACTGATGATCGTATTCGATTACCCGTCGAGCACTCTTCCGCTCCCTGGGTAACGAAGCGCGTCGTTGCTCGTCGGGAACACCGTAAAGCGACGATATCGAAGGGTAGTTGGTTCGAAACCAGGCTAAGACAGTCGGTGCTGCCGCGTGGTGGATGCTCCGACAATCGGAGGGCAAGTAACTCTACGTTCGCGTACTACGTGTGACAAATAAAAAACACTAACTCGATCTTTCTAACAAATTCTAGATTTTTATATTTCGAACTGTTATTCGATATTTCGAAGTGTCAACAGTATTAGGAGAACGATTTTCCAGATACGTAAGTATGTGGAACTATTTCGAACGATGGAAACATCGTGGAGGGACATTGGCCAGAGGCAAGAGATTAACGATCGATCGATCGATTCGCGAGATCATCAGCGACCCTGGGCGCAACGCGTTATGGCAATCGAACTGCTGCATTAACCACAAATGACATACTTAGGAGGAGGTGATTTCCCGCTGATTCGATCTGACCGTCAATGCTCTATTCCTTCGGACAATGATTCCGGCCCCTTGAGAGTACACGCGTAGGTTCATGCCCCCTTCTTCGTTCACCCTATTGATTTTCCATTCGGAAGAGGCTCGCTGTTCGAGGCGGCAAACGTCCATGCGAGCCACTCCGCCGATTGACCGACATTCGATTATCAATCAACGCGGTTTAGATCGATCGCCTCGTAACAATGAGCAAAATACTCGGCGACACGCTTACCGTGCCGTGGAAACCAAATCTCCTATCATTTTACGTCTCTCGCGCCAACTATCGTTTCTATCAAAATTGACTTTTAATGTTTAAACTCTACTAGATAAAAATACAGAGAGTTAATTTTCCAATTTAAGCTTTCAATCTGCAAAATGAGATGTGCTCCACGAGCTCGTTTTAACCGGTCAAAGAAAAACTACCCCGGAATGTAATCGAATGTGGCAGAGAAGAGGAGACGGCAAAGACGCAGGCAGTAATTAATCGCGCTGTTTGATTTGGACGTCGCGGAAGATTCGCGAGTCTGATTGGTCTGGTTTCCAGTAACTACGTCTCGCTTTTCGAAGGAAAGAACAGCCCGAGGCCTTTTCCTTTGGGATATGGCGCGAGACGAGGCTACGGGAGACGTTGGTAGAACGTGACTTAAGACGAAGTCGTCGAGTTCGGATGAGATGCAAGGCGACGCAACGCGGTTCGACGAGAGGCATGGCGATGAGACAAGATGAGAAACACCGGAATGAGATACGCTGAGATGATAAAGGTGTACAAAGCTGGCCCGCGAGGCTGTCTCTTCTACTTGCGATAACAAAGCTGAATCCCTATCTTACCGGTTCGATCGTATCTTTTTAACAAAGTCAACTATTCCCGAGCTCATAGGAATAGAAAAGAGAGCAATTATTACTTTTTCTCGAGTCGAACTTTGAAATACGAATATCGCAAGATGTCTACTTTGAAGAATTATTCTTCTTAAGGGAAAACAGGAGATGGAATTTTTTAGAAAAGTATGCTACCGAAAAATCTGTAGAAAATCCAAGAAAGAGAATTTCGTATTTTGTAATTGAAGTCTCCGTTCTCAGTTTTCTTATCTCGGAAACGAGCTTCTATTTCGAACGAGTAAATAAGAAAATTGAATGTCATGTTTCGAACAATGAATATCGTCGAATAGTAACGCTGAAGGGGTGGAAGGGAGTTGAAAGTTGTTTTTATTAGGTTAAAAAATAAAAATGTGAAATAGCGATATTAATATGTGGGTGATATTTAAGATTCTTCAGACGCTTTTGTGGCTCGCGGCTATTTACTTCGCTAGTCGCGAGGCGGATTTTCCGGGGGCTCGGATGAAGGCAGCGAAGAGGGTGGAAAAGCGAAAGGAAAGGAAGGCGAGCGCGACGGGGCGAGGAAGAGGGTGCAGGATGTAAGACGAAGGAGGCGTGGCCTCGGCATTGATCCAGAACCCCCACTCTCGTGCTTAAAAGTACGGCCCTGGTTGCTCCGTACCGTGCTCACCCCCGTGTCGACCTCCTGTAAGAAACCGGCAAGAAATGAATATTCATGAGCAACCGGCTTCGTCGTCTCTGCCTTCTTGATTCGACCCGGATCACCGGGGAAAAAACCCCATAGAATATGGGAAGATACGAGCAGCTTTATTAAATTTCCTCGGCAAACTTGTCTCCGATTACCCTCGTTCGCAGGACCATTCTTTTATCCTTCGTTACGTGTTCGTTATGTTTCAAGTATTTGCAAACCGTTACTCGGTCGAGGGATGTATTTCCTGGGATCGTATATCGTTTATTTATTCGGAAGTTTCTATAATTTGATGACAAAATCTTTGCGTCGAGAATTGCGTGCGATCGATTCGGAGCTATAAAATCACGATAAATCGGTAAATTCTTGAGGGGAGTAAAGTTCGATTCGATTAACACAGCCTAGAATTTGCGGAACAGTTTCCGCTGGAAATATCCAACCTCGGATGTATTTGAATTAATTATAGCAATCCTATTTCTATATAATGTCGCAGGATATTGCTTTATCTAATTATCGGTGAGAACGGAAAGGGAGGGAACGCAGCTTCGTCGATGGATCGGTAGCGGGTTACAAAGTTCCCTAGTATCTCGAGCAACGCTGAAATTCGACGAGTTTGCATAGAAAGCATTGTAGGAAAGAATTCCTTCCGTTTGGAGCATCGCACGCTCGCGGATCCACTGACCCCCGGGCTTCTTATCGCGGGATTTAAACGTTCCCTCGTCAAAACGGTCCGCCGTTTTCCGAGCTTATGAATCTCTCGTTAAAAAGAACCTTTATCGCGCCGTTACAGAAAACCGCAAGGATCATTCTCGGGAATTTTACAAAATTACTAGATCCTACGTGCAACGACGATTATAATTAACTCCGTATATTTTCAACCCTTTTGTTGCGGCGTCTACTGCTGGATAAAGACGAACCTATCATCGACAAGCAGCGAATAAACGTAGCATTACATTCGATGACGAACGGATCAAGATACAATCGTGTTGACTTCGGTGTTTCTTGAAATTTCAATCGAACGAGATCCATCCAGTACGGCATTGACCCAAGTTGATTTCTTCGAGACGATCGTGTGCTCTTTGTCCGTTTATACCTACACGTCTAAATAGATCGCGAAAGATGTTATTTTACCCGATTTCAGAGATGTTCGTGGCAGACGAAGAGAGACCGTCCAGAAGGAGAGGGTGAAAGAGGGTGGTACGTCGGTGGATTGGTTGCCGGCTACGACGTTCCCAGAGTACACTGGGAGTTTGTTCTAACTTGCAGTCGGTGCCAGTTCTCCTCAAACAGGATAGATTATATTCCACGTCTCTCCATTTCGTTCCCGCCTAGCTCGCGAATCGCTCGCGCGCACCGATTGCTCGTGTTTGTTCAATCCAACTCCTCTTCGCCACCGCCATTTCGCTGATTGCGAAAAATTCCGCCACGATGACTCCCTCTCTCGCCCAAACACTTCCACGAGACAAAGGTCTCGGGCGGCTGAACAGAGAGACAGCAGGTTCGACTTCGCTTTCGAACCTATAATTTTAGACTACAGACTGTAAATACACGCTTTGATATTCTTCTCCGGTGTCCAGGTTAACAGACTCCGACTGTATTAATATATCTGACAATGAGATATATTCGATCGACTCTCCTAAATAATATCGTTCGCGCGTCTTTGACCGTCTTCGCGTAACGTCCAGCGTCGCACTAAACCCGTAACAGAGCCACGAAGGATTGATTTACGAAGCAGTTAACGTTTCCGATAAAATACAAGCATCGGTTTTATTGCGGCCATTTCGAGGCGAGGAATTCTCGCGACGGAGCGTGTCTCTGTTCGTTTCCTCTCGCCTAGTCCGCGTCTTGATCGCGGTAATTTCAATTGGTCGTAACGAGCGTGTTACCCCTGCTGGTATATTTTCGGAGGGTGACAAGGGAAGGGAGGAGAGAGTCGCGCATACCATCTCCACCCCCGCGATTTAATTCACTTTGATCGCGCGGACCGAGTCGGCCGCGAGTGTATAACGGAAACCTCGAATTCAGATCCGAAAGATAGGATTAACTGGGCTTCGTGGAATATATTGTTCGTGGCCGGGTCTGGCAAAGACTGTTCCCTCGTTCGTTAAACCGTCGTTCTTCAAGATTTTTCTTCGAACAAACCCCGACACTCGGTGTCCGTGGTCCGGAGAAATTCGCAGTCTGGTTCATCCTGGTCAACTTCCAGCGAGGAAACACCGTACAAATCGAATTATCGAAGATCGACTCGCGTCCTGTGGTCAAAGTAGTCTGCAACATCAAATTAAAATGTCAGCTCACAGGTTAATTACGGTCACTTTAAGGGCCCTTTGAACGCCACGACGTTAAAGGGCGACTGCACACACGGTCCAGTCGACGATCGAGACGCTTCGAAGGAGGATATTAATATCGTCGGGGATGCAGTTTTCCAACGACGGCGCAACATCTTTAAACCGAAACGTTACCGACTCCACCAGCCCGACTCGTAAACTATATTCTCGCGATCCTTTAAAATATTTATAGGATCTGGCCCAGGAGCGAGGAGGACAGAGGGTGGCGACCGGGTGGCGGCGGAGGTGTAGTCGGTGGAGGAGAGACTCATCCAAGTTGGCAACTTTCGGTCGTATTAGCTTTTGTATATATATTACCTCATTTGCGAGAGGAAAGCTTATACTTCTACCCCCTGTAGACACTATATAGATATACGTGCACTCACCTACCGCCTCTCCCTTTACAATATATGTATACTCGTGCACGTGTTCCGGCTGTACCGCAGCCTCGTCGTCGCGACCAAGCCGGTTATCGCGTACCAGCCGATCGTCTTCGACCTTTCTCCCTTTTTCTCGAAGCGTACGAGCTCGTCGCGAAAACTCGATCCGCGAAGAAGTCAAGCGACAGGTCCCGATCGATCGCGACCGATAGGCCTTCGAGCCGGCCCGTCGAAGAAGGGTTTCGGAGAATTTCATGGTGCGACGGAGGGTAAGAGAAAAATCGCGAGACAGGAAGCAAACGAGGCGAGAGAAGCGTCCAAGAGTACACGGGTGCATGGGTGCAAGTATTGGCCGGTTGTCAGATGGTAGAGCCGGTAGATAGAAGGTTGGTAGAAGGAAGGTACCTACGCGAAGGTTAGGTCGGAATATAGTTTAAGCTAGACGAATGGGCTGGTGGGTGGTTCTGGAGGCAGAAGAGTGAGCCGAGGCGGGTAGTTTTGCCTGGGTACCTCCACTCCACCTCGCCAACCTCCAGCCCCGATGCTTCCCGGCACCCCCCGCTCGAGCCTCCAACCCCCTTTCAGTTACTACTCCACCACCTTCTCCACCTCCTCGACGACGCCATACCCTCGTTCATAATATCCTGCACGTCAGACTTTGAAAACTCCAACAATTTCCTCCTGCCGCCTGGTTGGGGAACCGAAAGAGGTGGAGGCCGGAGGAGGAAGGGGATGGCCGGGGCTCGGGGGGGTGGTTCTACTCGCTACGCGGAGATGGTTCCATGCTGCTGATGCCGGTGCTAGCTCGTCGCGGTGGTAGTGGCGGTAGTGGTGGCGAACCGACGGTGCGAGGGAGACGAGTTTCGAGTTTATATAAAGTTCGGGCCACATCAATAATTATAAGTAGAGAGCCGAGGCAAGATGGCGCGCCCGACTGGCAAACCCCCATCCCCCCACGTGCCAACCGAGTCATTATTCAAACCATCTCTTACTTCCTCTTGTTTCCTCGTCTGTATCGTCCTTCGGTGGTTTTCCTCGCTGGCTCGGATGATCGACGTGCCTGTACCGCGATCGAGGATCGATCTCCGCTCAGGGAACACCAGCCAGTCATCTTTTACGGGACGTGCCATCGATTTCGTTGCTGCGATCCGACCACTGGACAAAGAATCACGCACCACCTGAAACATCGTCGCGACAGTTCAAGGACCTGCTACCAACTCGGCTGATCTTGATAGTCTAGTTTTTCCGTTACGTAACTGTATCGATTGTATGGAAATAAACACGATGTTCCAACTTCCCATTTGTCTATTGTCCAATGTTCGTCTTCCAAACACGGTCTTCCGCTCGACCCTTGACCCTTTATCCCAACTCGTTTCAAGAGACATTGCCAAAGTTTCGTTCGGCCGTTGGAGGTCGAAGGTCACGACGGATCGTTCTCGGTATTTGCGACTGCAAATATTCCTCGGTTCGATCGCTTTCGCGCAACGGACGCTTTCGTTCTCGAGGAACGGTATCTAACGATACCTCTAGAATTCGACCGACAACAAACGATTTCGCAAAGACGAGTAATGCTCGTTCGACTTGTTCAAAGATTCAACGAAGCAGAGAATTATTAAGGGGACTAAAAACACGCGAGGGAAGGCGATAGGAGAACGCTCGGTTTCCTGCAAAGATGACGGTTGATTAATGTTGGGGGTAGTTTCTTACTCACCCCCAGCGGTTCAGGATATTCGGTTACAATGGCGGCCGCCACCTTAGATAACGCCGAGAATTAATATCGCGCGTGGAGCGAGTCAGCTACAGTTCCACCCTGTTCAATTTATAATTTTAAACATCTTACTCCGCTCCTGTTGCAACGTGGCTCCGATAATAAATACGAAAAGCATATTCGCCGAGTAGTAGTTGGTAGATGCCAATGCACTTTCAACTTAATTTTTAATTCCGCGATCGATATAGCGGCAATAAGCAACCACTCGTCGCGCGATGTTCGATTCGAAGTATTGTGCGAAACTTATTTCAAACACGTTCGAAATTTATCAGGTCAGGATGAATTAGGGATCGAACAATTTCCACGAAAGTTTGAGCAAACGGAACATTAGGGTTGTTCGGTTCGACGAAGGAAGAGTAAATTTTTCACCGGTGAACCGGTTAACGGTTTCCTCGAATTGGCCACTACTTCCGACGCCAAAGGGCGTCCGTCTACAGCCGGCCACGTATATACACAGCGGTCCGCTGGCCAGGGGATCGGTTCGAATCTGTCCCTAACGTAGTTTCCAGTTGAAACGCAGATTTGGTGTTACCCTAACTCGGCCGGGGAAACTCAGAAATCTAATGCCAGGAGGACACACACAGCAGGCCGCGCCAGCCAGCCCGACGTTAACTTTTAATGCACGGGATTAGTAGCGCGGGTGCACGCGGGGCCGCTGCCCAAACTTTGCGCTAATTTGTTCGTCTATTAATCTCGTACTTCCAACAACCGGTCGTGAACCAGTGGCGGAAAGAACGAGCATAGTTCCGGCGCGTCTCGTTTTTCATTTCGATCCTCTGCGCGTAGCGTTTCGCCAACGAACGACGAGTCCGAATTCGTGGATAAAAATTTTAAACGGCTCGAAGAGGTTGAAATGTTAAAATAGCTCGCCGCGAAACAGTTGGAATTGTCTGTTGAAAGGAGAAAGAGGTATTCCGAGCGGAAAAAAAGAGTGGAAAGGTAAAGTACGAAAGCAATCACGGTAAAATCACGGATAATCGTCGGGGCGAGAGAGAAATCTGGGTCGAACGGTTCGTGCGGTAAGCGGACAGTGTAAAAAGAGAAGAAAATTGGGGTATCGAGGGTTGGAGAAGCGACGAGTGGAAAAAAAGAGGAAAAAGGTGGTTCGTGTGTAACCGGTGCCGCAATGGAATGAGATGGGATGGGACGGGACAGAGGAAAGAGGGTCTGCGCTCAATTTACCGGCCGCGGAAAAAAGGAACGCGGGAAAAGACGGGAAACAGCTTAACGGGGTTAAAACCACCCCTTCGAAGCTACGTGGTAGGAGGTAAAAAAGCTAAGCGGCGTTTTATAGACCCAACAAGCAGCCCGCGTACACCGACCCGGGTGCCAACCCCGTTTTTACACCCTCGTTGGAAATTAGAGGCTTTTTGTGCTAAATATACCCCCCCACCTCTTTATCTTCTGCTTCTTCTTCTTCTTCTTTTACTTCCTGCTCTTCTCTTTCGCTCGTACGCCACCGACCCGGGTCCGCCAGTGAATCTCGCATTAATTTCAACTCCACGCGAGTCTGACCGTGCAACAAATTACTGACTGACACCCGTTTTAATCGTTTCCTACCGCGAGACTTCATAAAAGGCTTTACGAACGATAACGAGGGTTGTTTTTTATCGGTCTATCCGCGGCCCTGCCGAACGAAACCTAATAGAAGTGTAGCTCGTTAAAAAGAAGCGATCTCGAAGCTGTTGGATATTTATGCGCGAAACGAACGAGAACGGGGAAAGGAAGTTTGAGAATCTCGTTCGCGGGTCTAAGTGAAAATAAAACGGTCGAGCTGTCGGGTAAGAGGGTGTGAAACGAGGGTGGCGTTTCTCTCACATAAATTAGCCCGCAGGAGTAAAATGCAAAACATTCGTTCAAACCGCAGTTCAACACGGACGAGATTGGTCACGTTGTGGCTTTGTCCGAATCCGCCAAGGGGTGAGTTGGTCCCTTTCCCGTCTCCTTCTTGATCTTCCCCCGACCGGGGTGTCCTTCGCCGTTTCGTGTCCCGTGTTTTTATTACGTACACGTTCATAAAAGTATCTTTCAGAGAACCTTTAAACTAGACTTTAGACCGAAATCTTCTCGCACCTAGTAATTTCGAAGGCGATCGTTCGCGACAAGATTCCAGTGTGGTACGGCGAATCAGCGGAGGAAACGGTGACCATAGTCGAGGCAACATCCGGTCCAAGAAGTCGTAAACGGAGCGAAGCCAAAGGGGCGTCCTTAACGGGGTCATTTTTAGCCTGGCGCTATCAGCGATTACACGGGACGCAAATACCCAGGGGTTCCATCGAAGATGCAGCTAGCTGAAAATTCATGGGTCGCACGAAGGAATCGAATATCGCCGGTGCATCGGAACCGATGCATCTTTGCCCCGTTATTCCCTCGGGGGCGAATCGGAACGACGAAGGTTTCTACTTGAAGGTGAAACGTTTCTCTAGGCATTGGAACGAGGTACACGGAGGTGTGGGCCCAGATAGCGGCCGATTCCAGCAACGACTACGAGAGGTTATAGGTACCGGCAGAAAGGTGCATTAGAAGAGGAGGAGGACGAGAAGCGAGAAGGGTGTACAAGAGCGAAGAGATGGCGGAGGAGGAGGAAGGTGATATAGCCAAAGTATCTCTCTCTTCCTCTATCTTTCTGCTCGACTCTCTTCTCCTCTCCTTTCCTCTCCTCTGCCGCTTCTGGCTTTCGAGGCAATATAACTCGAAAATGGTGGCTGGCTTGCGAGTGCCGTTATCATTTCTTAGCCCGGTATCAGCCCGCCCTCCCGGTTATTACTGCACCCCCGGGGCTACGCCATGGACTCTTAGATAAGCCACCCACCGCGAAGGTGTATTGTCTGTTTCACCTACCCGCTCGCCTTTCTATACAATCCTCCTTCTCCTTTGCTCGTGCCCTTCTTGCTTAGCCTTCTCCCGGCTACCGTCTCGCTCTTTCTACGCGTCTCCTCTTCCTATCCTTGCCACTCTGCAGCCACTTCCGACACTCGGGAGATGTATAGAATTGTTTGAGAATCGCCCGAAGCGCCGCGAGATTACTTGGGAAAACGGATATGTCGTTCGCCGCTACCGACCGATACCTTCGATAAGGTTGTCCCCTAACGATTCTTTGTCCGCTTACCGGACAATTTGTTGGAGAATCCCCTCGCTACGTGGTTCGCGTCGCGACGATAATCCTTCCAAGACTCGGAATCTGGTACGCGCGACGCTCCGACGGCATTTTTCCAAGTCCGAGCTCCGATTCGACGCGTGGTCTCCGAAAATAGCTCTGCCAGGAATCGAGCGTTAGACGATCGGAGATGGGAATCGACAGGTCACAGGAAATAAATTGGCAAAAGGAGGCGGGTATCCTCGATCGGTCGGGCGGCGAAGAAAGGATTTCCACGGTGGTTCGAGGCCGAAAGCGCGGGATGGCTTCGAGAGTGCGAACGATTTCAAATGAGGTCGGACCGACTGACTGATGACGTCATTACTGTCAGGCTTAATGAAAATTTCCGGAAAGTTACCGCTCGCCTCGACTGCTGACGCCATGTTACCTTCGCCGGGGCACAGGAGGCGTGGGAGAAGGGGGTGTAGAAGAAGGGGTGGGCTGGCGCCCGCGAGCGAACGAGAAATTTTACGAGAATTTCCGAGACTAATTTCTCCGGCGCTTTGCGCTCGAGGCAGGCAGGCGTCGTTAATTTCTGACGTTAATTGCTAAACCTGAAGTTTCTAGAAATTTCCTGGGCGCCCCTAACCTCGCCTCCACCCACAGTCCGTCTCTATCCTCTCCCCCGACGTTTCGTCGTCTCTCTTTCGCCGCTACTTCTATCCGTGTAGATACGTCTGCCGATCCTGCGACTCGGTATCCTCTTTCTACCGACCCGGTTCGCCGGCTTCTCTGATACGAAGATTAAGCATCATTTATTCACGCGGGCCGTACTTCTTCGCGCGGCCTCCGTGACACGGTCACTTTGCGCTCCTCGCCTCTGTCCTTCGTGAAAAATTCACGCGCGAATTCCGTCGCCGTGTTTCGCGAAATTAACGGGGAAGTTCTCGGTATTCTCGCGGGACTATTCCGACGAAAGAAAAATGTTCGTCTTTCGATTCGAAAGAGAGAACACGATACCAGCGTGGATCTGTCCTTCGGGATTCGCGAGGGGTCAAAACGGAAAGGGTTACGTCTGTTGGTCGGAATCGTGCGGCAACGCGAGAACGGCGGGAAGGAGGCGCAAGGGTCAAATTCGTCGCGATAAAAGAGCGAAAGAGGAAGCGAGAGGGGAAGTGTTCCTTGCGCCCTCGCCTAGTTGTTTAGTTTTCCGCCATCTTTGTTCGCGCTTAGACGAAACGGGGCGCAGCGGGCGACGAAGGGGGACCTGCGGGAGGAGCAGAAGGGAAAGGAGCGGGTTAATAGCGGGCTCCAGCGGTTCTGCAGCCCCGTCGAGGGTTTTCGTCGAGGGAAAGAGAGAGAAAACGACGAGAAAACGAGAGAGCGCGGAGGGTGACTGTGCGCGGGGGGTCGGCGGGACGCTAACGAAAGAGGAGCGCGTATCGAAAGGAAAGAGACGGAGTAGAAAGCGTTTCTAGAGAGGGTGGAAAGAAAGATAGAGAGAGAGCGAGCGAGAAGCGAGTAGAAATAGCGAAAGACGGAGAGAAACGAGTAGAGAACGAGAGCGAGAAAGAGAGAGAAGGGGAAAGAGAGACTTTACTTACTTACACCCTCGCCGAGCTCTCTGTCCGTGGCGAGACGAAACGATGGGAGGTTGGATGCGAAGGAAAAGGAACACTGGAGGTAGGTATTTCCCGTAGCGCGCGCGCAAAAGGCACCGTAACGATTTTCTGCTCCTTCGAAGGAATATGAAAGGCGATATTTGCGCGAACCCAGGACCAGAACACGTTCGCCTGGGACGAGAGGGGCGAGGGAGGGTAGAGCGAACGAAGAGGGAGAAGACGCGTCGAGCTTCTTCCTTCCTTGCTCCGTTTCACCTTTTCTTTCTCTCTCGCTAATGATGGAAAGCGAGGGAGGCTGGGTCGCCCCGGCAAATACCACTCGGGTGGGATTTAAGGGATGAAAAGGGGCAGGAAGCCTTCTTTGCTGCCTCCGGCAGAGAGAGCTCTTTGATGTCACTCGACCTGCTGCCTAATTTTCACTCCGTCGTGGCGACCTACTCGAAAGACGCGCGAAAAATTATTAATGCTTCCTCGGAGGGATTATTAATGCGTGAATTGAACGCGACGAAAGTTCGAGAGCGTCTTGTGGAAAATTTATACTAGAATTTCGTTTAGCTGCTCGAGTCGAGTAGAAACCGTTGTAACGAATAATACCGAAAGCGAGATTCTCTTCGACGAAGAATCAGTAGAAGATACCGTTGTGGTCAGACTTCGGAAGAACACGATGCGAATTTTCTCTCTTTTCGCAACGTAACATTCCTCGTCCGCGTAATAGTCAGTAGAGGAGGTACGTTACGATCTCGTCTAACGGTCAAAATTTGTTTAGCGGGCAACGACAACAGGGCTCGAACTGCGAGGAGAAAACAAGAGTGCGAAGGAATTTCGGGAGTCGTTTAAAGCAAAAGCACGGCGAGGTTGGCATTTGGATGACGAGGCGGGGAAGAAGGTTGCGGGCGCAGAAACGGGCCTCGAAGGTGGTTGTGGATGGTGGCGAAGAAGAGGTGTGCCCGGGTGGAAGCTCCCTCATTCCCGACTAGAGACTTAGAGTTGGTAATTAAATACAAGGAACCTTGCTTCGCCTCGTCTCGCACGGAGTCAGCTCGTGCTCACCGTCTCTTTCCCTTCCGCCCTCGCCTTCTTGCATCCCCTTTCGGTATGCCTGGAATACAGAGAGGGCTGTATTTAATTCGAGACTTCATTCGATTTACTTCGAGTCGCGGATTAGGCGCTGTCGAACTTCGAACAAACGATCGACTAACGCCATATCCGCGATTGCTCGGAAAACTGGTATCAACGTCTGTCCTGGAGTACGGATTTCCAGCTTCCTACTTTTTCCTAGATAAATACTCTAATCCGAGCCGCGTACACCGCCTCATCGAACAATTCGTACGCTGTTAAGCCACGGAAAATATTCTTGGTTTTGACGCGCGAAGCCGAATAACAACGGTTGTTTTATAATTTTCAGCGATTCCGGAAAAGTAAGAAAAGCGGAAAGAATTGTACGACGGAGATTCGGAGGAAGAAAATAACGAAAATAAAGAGAGCCGAGCGTACAAGCGAATGACGAACGTGGAGAAACGCGGACAAAAGAGACGCAATTTGTGTCGGAATCTGATAGATCGCACGGCGCGGCGGCGGACCGGCCGATTCTTTCGGTAAATCAATTTCTCGATCAACCGACGAAGCATGTACGCGCATAGTCGTGCCATTATTGGCAATAACAGTGTTACAGCAGCCCATCCAGCCAGCCAGAGGCCTCTCTCTCCTCTTCTCTCGTCGCGGAACGGGGAGCTCTCTGTTCGTCTCCTCGGAGCGGCTCCTCTCCACGGCAGTCTCCTCGCTCTCTCGCGAGGCGAAACTCAATTCCCTAGACCGTGCTGAACGGAGAGGGTGCGAGTACACTTTGCTTGCTCTCGCTACACAAGACGAAATTTCATTCCCGCCCGCGCCCATCCTGTGCCCGGTAATTGTGCACGCGAAGCAACCTGAAACCTGCATTTGCCCTGTAGGTTCGCAAAGGAGCACACCCCTGCCGTCACCTTCTGCCCCCGAGATTACAACTTCGACCCCGCTTTGGTCGTCTGCCCCCAAGACGCTATCGTCGTGCCGTGATTCGTCGACCGTGGGGCAATCGAAAGAAAAAGTAGTTTCCGAGACTCTGTCGATAAAGGATTTCCAGACGACAAACTCTCGAAGGAATGTTCGCAAGCGTCGACGCGTTCGTTGAAAAATTGATTTTCCTTCGAGAACGATTATCCGGGAGTAGCTTGCGGCGCAACGATCCTCCTCCCACGGGATTTGTCGGATAATCCGAGCTCGCGAGAGAAGAACGGTGGTGGAGTCGAAGTAACGAGGAACCGTTCGTTCGACCTTTCGAAGACGACGGGAAGGAGGGCGAACGCGGGCAAAAGACGAAGGAAGCTGGTTCGCCCGGAAAGCCAGAAGCTAAGGAAAGGAAAACAGCGGACGTAGACAAACAGAGCCGCTAACGTCGTTGGAAACTTGAAGCGGGACCGGCACAATAAGACGGCTCAATGAAAAGCGTCCTTTACTGCGGCTGCACCGTGAATGCTTATATGCCGTTCTCCAGCGACTTCTCTCTTTCCCTCTTCGCCCGAATCCGAGCTGTTTCGCTCGGTTTCTCTCTTTCTCTCTCCACGTGGCCCGTCGTTTCGTCGTCGCTATTTGCGCGATATCTCGCTCGTTGGGCGCCGGCTCAGCCAATGAAAGCGCGCGGAGGCGAGCTTTTACGGCGTTCTTACGGTATGGCGGGGATCGCAGGGGGTTGGGACCGCTGCCTCCGCAACGTTCTTATTGTTTCAGCCACCCCAACCACCCTCGGCAACCACCCCACAGCCTCGCAACCATCCTCCCGCTACCGCTACGCCGGTTTACTCCCTCTTCCCTGGGTGCCGCGGCACTGTGCTTAGAATTTTAATGGACCGGCTTAGAAATTGTTGGCGGAATTAGATTTTAGGACGAGATTAGGCGGGGCTGCTCTCGAAATTACTGCAAGGAGCACGGGAGAAAACGGAACGGGTGGCTGGCCGAGCGACGCTCGCGCGAAAGAGGCCTTTCTCCGTGGATTTATGTCATCGTGGAAAGAGCACGCGGTCCTACTCGTGAATCTCGGCTCGCTTCGTTGAATTTCCAACGGGGTTGCGAATTTTACGATCGACCCCTCGACTCCGGCTTCGCGCCCTTTCTCGATTCACGGCCCTCGCTCCTTTGTCGGCGAGACCTCGAGATTTTCTCCCCCGACACCCTCCTTAAGGAGCAAGGAACTCTTCCGTTGTCGCGTAAATTTCAATTAACGAAGATCACGGACGACGTTTCTCCGGCCAGAGTACAGCGTCGTAGATTCGCTGTCCCGCGAGGAGCCCCAAACACCTATCACGGAAAGGTCCGGTAAAAAGACGAAGAAACCGTAAGGTGCTCGGTATCCTTGAAAATCTCGGTCGGCCTTGGCGCGAGGAGAACAACGAGGCGCGAGAAGAACGGAGAGACGCGATTGGGGTGAGTCGGCCCCCGGTGGTGTTTGAGTTTGAAATTACGAAGCGAGAGAATTTATATGCCTGTGCCGGCTGTTCTTGCGTGGCGCGGTAGAAGTTTCATTTATTTAAGGCATCTTGCGCGAAAGCGAGAACGAGAAGCAACCCCTTGAGAAGAGGGCGAGTAAAGCTAGGGTTTCGTCGGTTGTCTCACCCCCGTCGACTTTCTTCCGCCGCGTCTGAATTCAACTTGCCACGGGAACCCGAGTGGTCGCTCGCCTTATGTCGGCGTCAGCAACCGCGAACAAGCCGGTTCCCCCAACAACCGGCAAAATTGAATCGCGGGAAACGCGACTACCGAGACGAGCGGTTAATTGAAAAACGAAGACGTTTTCGCCTCGTTCGCGCCGTCACGGGCCAGCGTTCCTTCGTCGAGTTTCGGTATTCGCGGTGAATCGGACAAAACGAGGCGACGGACGAAACGGCAGGGGGTCGAAACGACTTTGAGTCGGTCGCGCGAGAAGCGACGACGAGGTGCCCCAAACTTGTCGTGGTATCTGGTCTCAGCTTCTCGTACCCTGGTTCCTTCGTTTCAACGGAATGCTCTCCCGCCTCCCGTGCCCATCCTAGCCTGCAGCCCGTGTCCTCTGCCTAGGCGGCTTTGTCTGCAACTTCAGAGCCGGGGTGTTTCGCGATTATAATTTAACGACGCCGGCAACGAAGCGAAGTTGGCCCCAGAAATCAATGCGCGCACCGAGACAAAAGCCAGCGACGACAGAAAGTCGGTGACAGAGCGAGAGGAGCAGGAGGAGGAGCAGGAAGGACAGGCAGTCGAATGAAAGAGGACGAAGACAGAGCGCGAGGGCGTCGAGGACCGAGCAGGGACCGAAGAGGGCTGTTTTCAGAGAATATAAGGGAATCGTGTCTCGGAAGGGGACAGCGAATGCTTCGAATGTCTGGATCGAACGTGTACGACTCTGTTCGAAGTATCTTTCCGGACAAGAGAGGTCACGATCTTTTCTTAAGCGACGCGACACTTCCACCGATGAATCGTGCTTTTTTAACGGAATACAAGCTGTAATACCCGATAGCGTCGTACGATCGTTATAGGACGGTTCGAAACGAGTTTCATCCGGCGAGGCACGTAAACGTTTATGTTATCGCTAGACCGTTGCACCCTCTTCCGATCCAGCGCACGACAGAGACCTACCCCGATTCCTGAACGACGCAGGCACAGACGCCAAGCATTTGCGGCGGGTATTAAGAAATCTCTGCGGACGTTTGGCGGTCCGCCAACATTCCCGACGAATTAAAATACCGTGCCGAACGTGCGGGGAAGTATCCTCGCATTGCCGAGGTTTTCCTAGCTGCCGCAAAAGTGCCGGACGATTTGTCTTCCGAAAGGGGGATGTAAACGGGAGAAATAAAAAGGAAAAAACCCTTTCCCGTTCCCCGTTCTACCGCAAATTTGCTCGTGATTTGAACGCGACACCGGAGCGATTCAGGGAAATTCGTGTTCTCGTCGCGTGTTCCCGAAGAAACGTAATCATTGATAACGGAGAAATTATTTCAACGGCTGACAGAAACAGAAACGTTGGCGAACGAATAGCGAACAGGCGGTAAGGGCGTTAAGGAAACGGCAGAGACGGCGTTTTCAAGGTATTCGAGGGGGGGATAGTACCTGACAGTCACGGACTGGAGCGTTTGCAGACGCGTGTACCCGGCGTACAAAGTCGTAGCTTGCGGCCCTTTCATTTGTAAACGAAATTACAGAATAAGGCTGGCGAGGAGAAGCTGCAGGGCTGAAGAAAGAGAGGAATAGAGAGCTGGCGTCAGCATCGAGCCGACGACGGTTACGCGACGAAGCTGGCGAGGCTAGGACTAGGCGAGGCAAGACGAGGGGGTCTGCTAGAAAAGCGGAGGAAGGGCGGACAGGAGGGGGTGGATTTTACTCCGGAGCAAACGGCTCAAAGGAAATTAAGGAGCATTCACTCTGCGAGAAGCTCCTACGGAGAAATATCTTCTCTGTGAAGAGAGGCAGAGGGAGAGAGAGCTGAAAGCTATGGACTGGTTTGGAATACGAGAGAATCCGGTCTGAATCTTTCCGTGCAAAGGGCAAGACTTCCCTTTCTATCTTTAGCGATACAACACCCGAGAGGGAGACGGAGGAACGTGCTTTCGACGAATAGCAAATAGTCTGCTCGCGTTCGAAAGGGTTCCCGGAGAAGCTCCGGGAAAATGCTAAACGATTTATTCGTTGTACGAGTCCACAGAAACGAACCAATTTCGTCCGTGAACGATAAAATACCGAGAACGACGCGTTCGCTGGAAAAAGGTTCGCGTTAAAACGGTTTCGCCAAAGTTTTCTACGAGAACGAATAATTTGAAAAGATTCGTCGGTCCGGACAAGGGAAAATCGCAATTTGTTTCGAAAAGCGAGTCGCATTCGTTTCAGAGATTTTCGCGGGGCGAAATTTCTAAGCGTAGGAAAAGCAATAAAGGCGACGGTGGAAGGGTGAATTCCCGATGAAGCTTCGCAAGCAAGGCGGCATGCTTGAGAGCGCTTCCAGAAGCACCATTGCCCTCATCCTGTTTTTCATCCCTTATTTTGCCAGAGGGGGTAGAAGAGGGTCGGTAAGACGGGGGTGGCAGTATGGCCGCTTTACTCCGGGACTCCGCCCTCGAGTGGCTTCCCTCGAAAGGGGAGAGAACTTGGAAAACCTGACTATCCTACAGGGTAGCACAAAGTACGTACTTACGGCGTAGCACGAAACGAAATGGGGGGTGAAGTGTTCCATGGTGGGCGGGGGTGGAACGTTTCCTGCGTGGCATCTAGCGAGCGTTTACGTGCAACGTTTATTTTTATCGCGTCGTCGACTGCCGTACACGCTCCGTTGATCGACGTTCAACGAAAATATCGTAATAATACGTCGCTTTCAAGGAACAAGGAACAACAATTATTACGAGACATTTGATACGGACTAAAGCTGCAACGTTTACGAGAGACGTCGACGAAAGAAGCAACGCGGAATTAAAAGAGTGAGTGTAAGTAGATTACTGATCGCCAATAATGGAAGGTGTTTGTCTTAATTGGTGTGCCGATCGATTAAGAGACGACTTGGGAACGCTCAAACTATCGTGATAGAACGTCGGGCAACTGTTCGACATAGTATGTATACTGCATCGTTGTCACGATAGTAATAATCGTCGATAAGGATTGTTTTATCTCGAAAAGCGAATAAGTGAATTCGATGGAAGATTTTGCCGTTGCTCCAACGACACCGAACCGGTATCACCGTGACCCCGACGAAACTACCAGCAACACTTGATCCTTCCAAAGACAGTTTATACCTGCAAACCTCGACCAACCGTGAGAAACCGAGCCGCGAAAAACTAGACTATATAACGATTCGAAATAATTGGATTCGAAGAGAAAAGCGTATAACACTATTACCTGAATTTTAATGCTAACATTTCCCGTCAAAAAGCTTCTCGGATCGAAAGAACTGGGCACCGCCGATCACGGGACAAAATCGTAAACTGACCAAAGGACGAGAACGCATCCGGGAACTGGTCACTTCTGGTGCCCCACTCTTCCTGTTTCCCCCTGAGTGACCGGTCAGGCCCCGGATATGTGGGAAAGAAAACCAGTTTCCGTACGGGATAGCGGGCCAAGAAAGATGGACAATCGACCGAAGGTCAATCTGATTCGGACACGACGAGGAACAGCGAGGAGAAAAAATGATGCGAAGGAGACAAGACGGAAACCTGTTCTGGGTCAGTCGGTGGCCCTTCTGACCCAGTGGCCCTTCTTACCCTCCCCCCTTTCCTCGCGAGCACGACCGCTCGTATGCGTGTGCAGTACGGTGGGAAAGCGACGAAATAAGAAGAAACTTGCACGTCGATGTCGAATCTAACGTTCGTTGCCAAGAAAATTTGCGAGTCGAAAAAGTTCAAAGTTACTGTCTCGCAGGAAACTTGGACAATGTTTCCATAAACTTCGACGATCGTGTCGGCACCTTTTATCGACGCTTAATCGTATCGACAGGAAACATTTTCGAACGTAACAAATGTTTGTTCGATAAAACTTGTATAACGTAACAATGTTGTTCCCGTAAGAGGATTCAACATCGATTTTAAACGAAACAAGAGTGACCGGATTTGCAGCCGGCCAATTGGGACCAGTTCCAACGAATCGGTTTCGTGGCGCCTATTCGGCAAAGCGTCTAGTTCGACCAGTTTTCAAATATTTCTGGGACAGGACAATGTCCAGAGGAGCGGCAGATGCGGCGCTCGATGAAAGAGCCGCATACCCCGAATGAAATTTACTTTTTGATTCAAATGTCTCGCAACGAAAAGGATTTATCGCGGATCGTGTATCGAGGCTTTCTTTTTCCCCGGTATTCTTTCTTTCCTCCGTACGATCGTCGAAAAACACCGGTTCGCGACGGCACATTCGTGAAAATAATGGAGAGGAGTTTCTCGTGGAGTTTCGTGTGCCGATACGCCGGAAGGTAATGACGGCTGCACCAGCGACGTTCATTAAGAAACTTTAATTAAGTTCCATCAAGTTCGGGCGAAACGGCGGACGAATAAGAAGTCCTTCTGGCGTGTTAAAATCGACGTCAGACGCGAACCTCTTCGGTCCTGACGTGGATGATTATTCCTGTCACGGTAAGGAATCTACGCGACGATTCATGAAAATATCGATCCTAATTTAAAGCGTCTAATTCGGCAAACGATTGTCCTTTCTTACGTAACGTTACGATCGAGTGACGGCGCAACTCAACAGACGCGTAAAGTGTCGAAAAATGACCTAATCCGATGGAGAATAGTCGCGAGTCACAAAGATCGACCCTTCGCAAAGATCGAATAATAGCAAGGGACGAAAAAAGGGATAGCGCGTTACTGTGTCAATCGATTCAGGATCTGTTGCGTGTCGTGCACGAACCGGTGCATACATTGTACGATCAAAGGGGTGCATATTGCACAGAGGAAAAAAAGAAAACCGAGCTTCGAAGTAACAGCGTGACCAGTGGTCAACAGCCTTTCTTCGTGGCATCATTAGCCCAGCAGTGGCGGTGCAACAATGAGGCCGAATCTCTCGCGTGCGGTCAGTTGATTATTAATAAGCAATTATTCGACGGGTCATTAGATCGCGCGGACGCATAAGATTGCGACAAAAGGACTGAATGGTTGGAAGAAGAGGGACGCGTGTGCTGACCACGTCCGTACACGCGATGCACACGGTCAACTTGTGTGTGCCTTTCTATTAGAGCAACCATCGCCCCAAGGCATCGGCACCCCTCTGTCCAGTCCTTCAGTCGAACTGCCACTGAACTAGTTCCTGGTCATTGGTCACTCCGAGTGTGATTAATACCGAACGGTATTAATCCGTCGAAACTGAACGATGATTGCTAAATCTCGTATCCTTACGATCGGCGAGTTGAACATATAAAATAACTATAGCCTCGGTCACGAGAATCGACTCGTTCTAAACCGCCGAACAAATTTTTATCGAAAACGAATGTTAGGGAAGAATTTTCATCTTCCGGTCAGACCTGTTACTCGACAAGTTTCTAAACGATACGCTTCGACGATTCTAATTCGCTAAGAGCGATGGAAAAATTGCTCGAAATATCTTGAAAACCAGTCTGCAGCTTGCACGTTCGCTTCGTCAAGATCTTATTAGAGAATGATACACTGTCTTCGAGTCTGTTCGAGTCGAGTTAACGAATACGACGAGTAACAGAAGCGGAGACGACGTAGAAGGAACGGTAAGGAAGGGTAACAGAAAGGGGGTCTGACGATGCAAAAGGGGAGAGGATAACATGCCAGGACGAAGACGAAGCAGCTAAAGAGACAGACAAAGAGAGAAAGAGGTATGTGCGGGGCCAGAAGTGGGCGCATGCGGATGGTAGTCCCCAGCATATAAGTAAAGTTTGTTCGCAACTTATAATAGGGACGTCCCCCCTTGCCGCATCGCGAGTAGGATAAGGTAGCAAGGTTTGAGGCTACGTTACTCTCTCGCAGAGGAACTTGCACGGTAATAGACCGTGCAGGTGCAATCTACGGGAACAGGCAAATTGCAAAGAGGACTAGTGCAGGCAGGACGTGGTTATCGATGCTTTGTGCACGGCCCTCTGTTGCTCTTCTGCTCGCTACCTCTTGTCTCTACTACGTGCATCGTTACACGCGCTTGAAAACGCGAACGCTTGATAACGACCGCTCCGTTACGAAAATATAAGAGGTAGTCGCCTCCATTCTGATGCGAAGAATTCAAAACATCTCCGAAGAATCTCCGGAGTATCTTCGAACAAATACGCTTGGATTCATACGTGCGTTGCATTAACGCGTCGACTATCGCGTCACTCGTACGTGGGAAATCTTTTGAAAATAATAGACAAGATCGTGGAAACGTTTTACAAAAATTCCAGCGTGCAGCAGCGAGTACATAAAACGTAGAAAAATCATCTGTAAAATTATCTACAACTAGAAAGGTACCGCCCCTAATGCGAGGGGTACTGCTCGATGCCAGGCCCACGGGGGTACCGAGGCGGGGCCTATTCCAACCCCTAACCTTGAATGGATAGTCGAAATAATGGACGACCGAAAGAGCCGAGAAAAGTTCCTCCACAACGATTTCTAATTAAACCAATCAATGGATCTAATTAATCTGCTAGAACGAAAAACGATTAAGAAACAAAAATTCTAAAGGTGAATCGCGTTCATTGCGTCTTACGCGATAAATATTTGCAATATGCAATTAACGATTTTCTGTTGCGCATCGACTGAAGGAAGATTAAACATTCGTCGCAAATAAAACGTTGGACGTTTAAAGTGGTCTTTACCACGAATTACGTATCCTGATTGAAAAGTCAAATAATTTTGTTGAACTTTCGGTCCAGGGGCTCGGTTCGCTTGGAAATAGTTTCGTACACGCAGTCGATAGGAAAAAATAGAACGATCTTCCATTCCCACTACAGAGGACGGAGTAGTCTAATTCCGGACGGTAATACAGGGTTGCAAAGTTTCCTGTGGGACCAACAGATGTCGCGACGATTGCGACATAAAAAAGCAGGCTAAAGGGGTGGCACAACACCACTTTTTGTCGTCATCCTGTCCCGTCGCGAGTACACAAAAAAAGCACCCATAGGTAACCTGCACCCCAAAGCTAATGTAGACCTCCAACCTGTCGGCATTACTTCTCGATGATTATCCCATTACTCGAAACGACTATTTTAACGCGCTTCGAAACCGAATTTTGCAGACTTTCGATAAATACCGAATGAATTTAAGCGACGGAGGAGCGGTTAAGAAATGATTTGCTGATCCTGGAGAAAATGCTGGAACCAGTCATCGACAGACGTTCCGCGAGAATATAAAACACAGCCTCTTCACCCTCTGGCAATTATGCGCAACCCTCGCAGGCTCGGCAAATTCTTCGGTTCGCTCGTGCGTCCATCCCCAGACACGGGGAATTATTAAAATCCAGATTGAGACGAGAGCGATCGCTCGCGAAAATCCCGCTCGAAGCCACGAAACAAAACCCAGCGAACCCCTTCTGCCTGCTAATCGGAATAATCTACCGGAGAGTAGAGGCCGATTCAACCCCTTTTCGCGAGCTCGTTTTCTTTTCCAAACGGGAGAAGATGCTTACGATAACTTCCTCTCCGAGAACAATGCTTCTAATTCTAAGGAAACATCCGCGTCCATCCTTAATTGCCAATTTATTCAAAGACGATTTCTCCCTCTAGCAACATCGTTTCGCTTCGAAATCGTGCGGACTGATCTCTCCGACAAATACGTGCGCGCGTCAAAAAATGAACATAGACGATAATTAATTTCCGAAGATGGAGAGAGAGAGGGTGAGACCGATAACTGAGACTTCCGAAACGAAGTGCATATCCAAGCTTGGTACTCTCCCTTTCACAAGGGCTCTTCCATCGGTGAGCAGGCGGCTGGAAAGGGCAACAAAAGGAGGATACCCCGGGCAGCTCGTTCGCGTAGTTATAAAACGCTTGTTACTGGTGCTGGCTCTCGCAATGTTTAATAATTACAACGGTCGAGAGGTAAGGTCGGATGGAACCGACCGACGGTGAAAGAAACGAGCTGGCAGAACCGGAGAAACTAAGGAAACGATAAAGAAAGACGGAACGTGCGCGCGGCAACGGGCAGAGTTCGAGGGGGTTGAAAGTAAGACGAAAGGAACGGACAGTAACGCGAGGGTGGTTGGAGGTTGAATAAGAGGGAAAGAATGCGAGAAAGCGAGAAAGAAGTAGAAGAAGCGGAAGAAGAAGAAGAGCCGGGTCGCGGCAAAGAAAAAGAGAGAGAAAGAGAAAGGTTGGTAGACTGGAGGTGGCGAAGAAGGTTCGTGGAAGCAGCGAACGGAACGATGGGCAAGAGCGAGATACCCGGCGGGAGAAAGAAGCGATCTCCGTGGATGTTGGGAGATCTCGTGGCGCGAGAGAGCAGCAGGGAAGGAAAAAGGGGGGAAAATAAATTGAAAGCAAAATTGTACTCGCACAAGAAAATGGAATTATTCCTCGACGCTGTTTCAGCGAGATACGAAGAAAAAGAAGGGTGGCGGCAACGGCGGAGAGCCGAAGGAGAAGCCGGGCAAGGAGGGTAAGGTTGTCCGAGATGGATTCGGGCTCCATTGTGCTCGCAGGAAGAACCGGAAGAGGAGGTGAGGCGAAGGTGGTGTAGCTGGTAGGCAACCCTGGTCGACGATGGGTGGCTTGGAGGAGGGGGAGGGCCGGCAACGGTGCCTTTGGTGGGAAACTGAACAAGACTACGGGGGAGTCGGAGGTCGGGAGGCATCGTTCGTGTTTCGAGAAATTTTCACTCTCGAAAAAAAGTATAAACTCTGATCCGTTCCGGCTCTCTCCGAGAGATCTATCTCGCAAAGCGTTGCACAGTGTTTGGAAATCGCAGCGTTCTTACGTTCGTCGAACGGTCTGCTGCGTTAATTACAAAGTTGCCGCGTAGAGCCCTAATTTCTGTAGCCGAGAAAAATGATCGTCTCTCTCGTCGTCGACTGTTCCGAAAAGCGATAAAATTACATGGCCACGATGCGGTCAACGCGAAATTGTTGGTCGCGAGCGGCGAAAGAGCGAAGGAGGGCAAGGACAGAGCGAGAACCGATAAAGAGAGAGTGTCCGTTCTTAAAGGTCTTGCCGGGAGGACGGGCTGAAACGCAAGCCCTAACTAAGTTCCGCCGATAATGGCAATTAACGGAAAACACACGACTGGGGTAATGATATTCCCATGCGCGTACGTCGGCTCGGTGTGTATCGTCTTTCCGACGCAAACGCTCGCGCTCGCACACAGTTCCGTGCAAGCGTATACAAACGCGCCGGTTAAAGAGGGTGCGCTGGAGGGCTAAGGGGGTGGTTTCTGTGTACGCGCGAGCCTACCACCCAATAAGGTCGCCCGCTCTTGGTCTTTTGAACGCGACCTCTGTGCAGCTGCCTCGTACGTTACCTATCTATCTATCCATCCATTTATTGGAAGATAGAATGGAAGCCGAAGGAAGAGGAGGGGTAGAGGTTGAACGGTGGCGGCAGAGGTGGATGCTAGGTACTTAGGTCCTCTCAACATCGCTAATTACCCAACGCGATACCGGTGTGCGTCTGTGTGCTCGCGTTGCGGGGATAGCCACCCTCTCGATCGACCATACCGAACGTCTAGCTGTCGGTTACGCGGAAAAATACGGCTCGCAGCCTATTTTCTACGATGGTCTTTCACGAAACGCGCGAGTGCCCAGAGACGCGAGAGAACGCTTCGATGGTCGAGTTGAAAGGAGAGCCGTTTCGAACGAACTTGGATTTTTGTTGCTTTTCTTTGCCTGCTATCGATAAGTGCTCGCGCTTTTAATTGGAAACGATCGAGGATGAAACATCGCATCGCTGCGGATTAATCTGTACCTTTTTTTCTAAAACCTAAGCGTTACGAAATTCCCTAACCTAATCGATGTAGTACAATACAGATTTCGAACACGTTAATTTCATTAAAATCTTGCTATCGTAAACGAACGGTAATGATCTTATCGATAAATGCCACTGACACGTACCTCATTTTTCAAATACGTCGTACATCCAGCAAGTAGATTCGATTATACGTGCGTAGACCAAAGTGGAATCAGTGGCGTGTCGTTTTCGAAAACTGTTCTCCTTCTCCGATCGTTTTCACGGCTGGTGCATCGCAGCAGTCGCATGCTCTCGAATCGCGAAAACTCGATTAGGAATCGTGCACGAATCAACCTGAACGTTTCTCGATATACGACAACTAACACGGAACAAACAGACACGTACGGTAAACGGGACGTGTCATAGCGCGAAGAAAGCAGAACGATAACTACGCCTTTGTTGACCGGTTGTCGAGGATTATCGAAGACGCTTCCAACACTGTTTATCGGTCGACAGCTGTACGGAAACAGTCGAAGACGTTCGTTGCCCTTGAACGCGACGTGAAAATCGCGCGGGTATTCGATATACATATAATACATTGTATATACGAGCAAGCAGTATTGTTTCGAATCGTACTTTTTTCTATCAATCTATTAGCACGCGCTTGTGTAAACAAATAGCGATTTCCTGCATGGAAGAGATACGAAAGTTTTCGTACATTCCTTCGAGACCCTGAAAGTCGGAATATATCCGCCGATAGAAACTCGTAATTTCGTGGTGAAACGAGTGGGTGTTTCGGCAGAAACACTGGCGCCATTCGAGAGACAAATTTAGCATATTCCGAATCGATCATTCGTCTTTGAAAAGTGCGAAGTAAGCGTAGAAATGGACGCGCGTATTTACGAGAAACTTCATTATTCATCGAAGAAGAACGATCGGAGGTAAAAAGCGTGTCCCGAAGACGATTCTCGCGATGAGAAGGCACGAGTGCGGGAGAAGAGGGAGGAAGAGGAGGAGGAGGTTGGAAGGACGTTAATATTTTCACAGGGGTTGGTGGCACGGTGACACGGCTAGAAAGAAGAGGAAGGAGCTTTAGCGAGCGAGCAAAGAAGCGATTCGAAAAGGTGGACGTGCAGAGAGGCGAGGGGCAAACGAACGGAGAAAGGAAGACGGAGTGTCGAGAAGCAAGAACGAAAACCGCAGGGGTAGGAATCCCTTAAAACATTCGTGCAGCTTCCATCTTGCCGATATTATTGACGTTTTTTGCCACCCCTATTTTTCCACCACCCTCCTTCACCACCCATCGTCACGGTGGGGTTGACGGGGTGGCTCAGGGACGAAGAAGCAAGAGGAGGCGGAGGAGGACGAAAGGACGGTGCGAGGGGGTACGTTGCTAGCTCGAACGAAAAGGGGATGAGGTTGGCTGACGCGGGCGGGAAGGAGCGAGAGGAAGTAAGACGGCTCTTATTCGCGCGGGGTTTTTAGAATACTTTATTGACTGAGCCTTCGTGGAACGAGGGGTGCTGGGCGAATAGGTGGGTGGGTGCACGGGGTGGCTGGTGGTACCGTCGAAGGCGAGCGGTTTAGGGGGGTAGCTGGGTGGGCTTCGGGAGAGGGACGAGAAACGAGAGAAAAACATTAGGAAAGTCCGACGGCGAGACGAAGACGCGGATACAGAGAGAGAAAAGGCACCGGCAGTTGGCTCGCTCTCGTTTTTGAATTTAAATACCAGAGCGTAGAAGAGAGCGAAGCCTCGGGTCCCCAGGAGCCCCTGCAGCCGGAAAACCCCCGTGACTCTGACACTGTCTTTGCGAGAAATTAATGAAGCGAAGTGGGTACCATGGCCGAGATGCCGGCAACAGCCTCTCCTTGATCTCTTTCCTCCTCTTTCTCTCCGTTTCTCTTTATTCCGACCTCTTCCGCTTACTTCGCGTGCCTCGTCGTTCTCGCTCGCGAACGCGCCTTTCTTATTTTTTCATCAGTTGTCGAACAAGACGTTCGACCGTTCCAAAAGTTGGACGAAAAACACGAGTTTCAACTTTGACCCATCATCGGTACCTCGTGGCCTGGTTGCCGATAAATTGTGCTCGTTTCCCGGCGTCTTTGATCAAGGATGCTCGCGTCGAATCGCGCGTTAATCTCGATTCCTTTGATCCAAACTGGAGCGCGTACGAATCGAATTTTAACGAATCGCGAATCGTTCGTTGGCAAGAAACCTTCGAACGCGTGCATAATCGAAACGCGAAATAAGCGAATTGAATACAGCGAATTGAAAGGGAGGCGTGTATCGCGAATTGTCCGAAATCAGGAGGGGATCGAATACGTACGGCGTAGCGAGTTGCTCGGCCCAGAATTTGGGCCATATGTCGAGTGACCCTAGCCGCTGACCCGACAACCTTCGTCCGAAACGGCTCGTTTGATACTCTCAATAGAATCTCGGTACAGTCCTCTACACAATTTTATCCTTTTACAAACGATTCGATCGCGTTCGCATGTTCGTCAAAAATCAGTTTCGCGTAGGCTCGACGAGAAACGAGCACAAGAGCTGACGGCGAAGGGTCGATGTCCAAAGTTAATTTTGACTTATCCGCGTTCGTCGCGCTGGTCGACGCGGAGAGAAAGGAGGGAAAGTAGAGAAAAAGGCCGAAGGAGCAACGAAGGGTTGACCGAAACGAAGGATGACCCCTACGCTTCTCTCGAAGAACAGACTTCGAAGGGAAACTTTCTAATCGAGAATTATGAAAGTTATTTGCTATGCCGGGGCTTCGCGATGAGGAGGGTGGTGGTTTCGTTGGAGCAGTGTGTCGACGGACCAAAGGGCGACGAAATAAGAAGAACGATCCGGCGAGAGAAAGAGCGACGGAGAAGGACGAGAAGCTTGGAATCGGAAAAAAGGAAGGAACGCCCAAGGCAAATCGGTAATTTCGTTCTGCGCGTGCGGCTATGATATTTCCAACCGTTTGGCCCCTTCTTCTTCGTCCCCCCTGCTCGGCATCCCTCTTACCTTCCTTCTTCCACCCCTCTGGAGAAAGTAGCTAGGCTCTCCGGAGCTCTGCAAAAGACAAGGGCGGCTGGGTGGCGAGCGAGACGGAAGGTGGCTGCCGCGGGGGAACGGGGATGCAAATTAAAATCCTCGCCGTTTTCCCGTTTCTTATTTTCCGCGGTGGTTCTCAACCGGACCGAGCATCGCCGGCTCCTCTTCTCCTCTCGTTTCCTCCACTCTTTACTCTCCGGTCCGCTTTATGCATCGCGAAATTGCATCGCGCGATACCAACTTTACTATTTACATCGACAAAGGATAACGCTCCTCGAAGCGAGTAACGCGATACAAAAATTTCATGATATTTCCCAGCGATTCTATTTAGGTGGAAAGCTCGCAAGGCAATTCGTTTGATAACGACGGCCTCCTCTGCTCGAAACGAGAATACGACGCAAAGTGTCTGAAACAACGTGGACGACCCTCCAAAGATTTCTGCAATTTCTCGTCGGTTCTCGTCGAGAACGAGAACGAGAACGGTGCGACGGTTTCCTTTTCGTAGGGAAAGGAACGTGGGCCATCGGGAACAGAAAGGGACGCGGTCCGTCGTCGCGCGTTCCGTGAAACGAGACGGCAGCGATCGTCATCCCGGAACAACAGTTGCATTTGACAACCTCGCGCGGCTCTGGACTAAGACAGATTAAGTATTTTAAATTGAACAGAGGAAGGAGAGGTTCCGTGGCCGGGAAGGCCGTCAGGATGGGGTGGGTGGTGGCAGTCGTCGGAGTCGGGGGCTTTTTCCCTCCTTATCTGCTTCTCTCTTCGTTCTCTCCTGGCCGGAGGGAGTTCAGTTTTTATAATAAAAGACCGTAATTAATGCCGCCCTCCTTCTACCTCGCCGCCAGCCCCGTCTTCCTTCTTACTTACCCCCGTTACTCACCCTCCTACGCCCGATCCTTTTCTCTTCGTTGCCGTCTCTGTCCGATTCTCCGCGAAGAGGGGGCGCGAGAACCGCCCTGAGCTTTGCTTTCTTTTTTTTCCTCCCTCGAATCCGAGCAGAACGACTCCGCTTTCCAATTTCTTTTCACGTGCAACTCTCTCCGCCGACGTTTATCGCGTTCCGACTCGCCGCGACTCGATGCAACTTTATTTTTCAGTCGGACACTCTCCGGGGAACGCGGTATCGGGGCTAAAAGATTCGGGGTCATCGTTTGTTTGCCGGCAAGCCAGCTCGGCTATCGAGCAGTCATTAAGCAAATTGGCCTGTTAGAGGGAAGACCGCCGGTCAAAGGAAAAGACCTGTTCAAAGCGATTTCGTCTTCCGTGCCGACTACATCGTCGCCGTAGTCTACCGTGTCTCGCTCCCTCTCCGGAGATTCCTCAACTTTCAAACTCGCTTTTCTGTCGCTCGGAATTAACGTTTGAACGCGTTCGATACGTCTTGCTCGCGATTTATCGCGGTCCACGTTCGACCGTCTTTTCTCGCCCCGCAGAATGTGGATCACCCGCTAAACGTCAGCCTGAATTAACTTTCTCGAATACTTTCTCACGCCTCGAGTTTCCCGAAAGACGTGCAATTTCGTTTTCGCATTTTCCTTCCTTCGGAGCCTCCTTCCCTCGTCTGAAATAAAAATTCGTCGAGTCAGATCTCTAGAAATGATGACGAAAAGAAATGACCGCTACGAGATAGAATCGCGTCAGCAAAGGTGTACGCGTCGGGCAAAAGGAGGAACATCGATAGACTCGTTGTCGGCTTATTTACCTGAAGCGTCGAGTCGTTGCAGCCGTTCCCATCCGGGTGACCGTTAAACGTCCGAAAAATCCCGAGGGCCAACCTGGAAACCGGTTCCGCAATTTTTATGGGGTCATCCGGTCGGCCGAGAGGGGAGGTCATCTCTCATTGAGGTCAGATCTCCCCTTTACGCAAGCCGCCAGGCCAGGACGGGCATCTGGTCATCGGGAATTAAAAAGTGCGAAAAAACTTACCTGACCAGTTCTCGAGCCCCCTGGCATACCGGTGCACACGTGGACAGCTCTCGCAAGGGTTATGCTAATGTGGAAAGGGCCGTTTGGAAGCTGTTCCTCCGCTTCTTTCTCTCTTTCTATCTCTCTCCCTTTCTCTCTCTTTCCTTCCATCGTTTCCCATTCTCTTCTGCTCTTCTCCTCCCCTCACATGTTCGATCCTTCTACAAAAGCTACGCACACGCCAGGTAGGGTCACTTTTGAAGAACGGGTTTCTGGATTTTTTCGCCGCGATCAAAGGGTCCGTTGTAAGGGTGGGGACTGGCCAGCGCGATCTCAGCCACGAAACCGAGTTAAACGGTTTGCTGGACACACGCGAACAACCGCTTCCCGATTTCAGCCGTGATTCGTGTGATTTCCTTCGTCGAACGCGTGGATAGAATCCGCAAGAAAACACCGTTGCTGGAGAAACAGTCTTGTTCGGAGATAATGTGTATTTAATCAGTGTAATTTGTCGGCCATTCGTTTCTCGACGAACGAATTCTTGACGGATCGGCTGCTATAACGTAAACGAATGTGTCGCGGTGGATACTTTTCGATTAGGGTCATGTCTTTTAATTGAAGGAGACTGAATCTTCTGGATGACAATTTTCTTCGGTGACAAGATTAGCGGGTCGAAAATCATCGGAAGGAAAGCGTTTCGCGATCGATCCTCGCGGCCCTTTAAGAAGTTTGTGCAGTTCAGTGTAGAGTGTCTGAACGAGGCGTGATTGACGAAAAATTTGCGACAAAGATTCGTGGAAATTGTAGCGTCTAGTTGCACGCGCGATCGACTTTAAAGTTTCATCCCAAGGCAGCGCCGCTTTAAGTTCCCTTCGGAATCGCTTTGATTCTAGCGTGTCGAAACGAAAGATCGTCGAAACACGGGTCGCACAGTTAGCAACTGCGATTATAAACAAACCGTTGTCGATGATTTTTGCGTGTTCGAGGTCAGAATCGAGGATTTTTCCCGGCTCGAACGAGCTATTAAAACGAAATTAAAACTGCAAGTTTCGCGAAAGCTTCGTTAATCTCCAAGTAAAACGGAACTTCCGAAAAGGGTTACGCTGATGAAGCTTTATCTCGAATATCGCGTTTTAAATCAGGCCTCGAACAAAAGTTTCGCTCGTTCCCGTCTCATTTTTCCAGATATTCCTTTCCCGACCAAAAGTCATCATAAATTCACGGGATAAAATCGTTTATACGGCTCCAAAGTGTTCTAAAGTTGCCAGTTTCGAAACTTGTTTGTTCTTCGCGACTATGCTCGCGCGTGTTTCCTCGAGACTAAACAGATCTGAAAACTAACCAAGGTTGAACGCTAGATTAAAGTCCCTTCGCCTCGAACGCAACGTTTCGAATCGACGAATAAATACGCAGTTTTCGATAGCGATGAAAAATTCGTCGGAATTATAACGATGATCGATCGCTTTCTATTTGTACGGTATCGTTTTGCGGAAAACGGAAGAACAAAGAGACTCGTCTCTCCTTCGAAGCCGAAGGAGACGGGAGGCAGAGAAGAAAAACGAGGAAACTCGACGGGTCTCTGGCGAAGGAACGACGAGACGAGAAATGGAAAGAAGGATAAAAGGAATCTGCCACGGCCATTTTACTTCGGAGTTTCTTTTTCCGAGCAATCCCCTCGTCGACTGGCTGCCAGTGGTCCGCAATGGCGAAAGGGGATGGAAGAAAACTCGGGGGACGGAAGGGTGGCTGAATTGGACGGGGGTGGTTTTTCTGACGTCAACCCACCCTCGAGAACTCCGTCTACTCGCCTCGCTCACCCTCGGTTTTCGGGTAGGAATGAAAGACGAATAACATGGCCGATAGCTTGCTTAATACCCGCAATGTACGCGACAGAAGAAAGATTGTTTCGAAACGCGACAACGTCGTACGGAAAGAATCTCGAATGTTGATGTTTGCGAGGGAATCGATCGATCGAACGTTCTTCGTTAAAAAAATACTATCGCGCAAAACTATTCTATGTAACGCGTTCCCTCAGAATCACTGACGAACGATGATCAAAGGAATATTCTACATTCCGCTAAAATTACGCTTGTAATTTCAAAAGGCAAATCGAGCGCCGTATGAACCAAATAGTTCCGATGACCATTCACGACTGTCAAAATTATAGCTAAAAATGGAATTGCTGTACAAGAGTTATTGTCGAGCTAATATGTTCTCTGTCTCCGGAGTATGTCAGGTTGCGGGTAAATTTTTCATGTTGGAAAAACGTCGCTGAAAAGTGTATTCGGCCAGATTCGATCGCGCGAACAAACCGAAATCGAATTCAGCGTCTTTCCGCGAGCGAGCAAAGTACCAAACCAAGTTTCCATATTGAGTTTCCGATTAGAGAAACCCTGCCGCGAGATTTGCTCGTACTAACATCGTTATCGTTTAATTTCCCGATAGTTATACCTCGCGCAGCGCGAAAGAATCGTTGCACGGACTTTCTCGAGAAAAAACCCTTACGAAGTCCATCGAAAATCTTTAATCGAGCCGATTCGTCCGTCGACCAGGCAACGGAGATATTTTTTGCCGGCAGATAAGGGTAATTAAAGTTCGGAACACGGGTGCATATCGAAGAGAAGAAACGGTCAGGGGGTGCGAAGGAAAGGGGACGAATCTCGGTAGTTGGCAGAGGGACGGTTTTTGTCACTTGAAATATGTTGAGCGACGAGGGGTGCGTTTTCGCTGGCTGCGGGGGTGAAGAATGATAAAATGGCGTCACCCAGACAAAGGGTCTTACAATTTTTCCCCTTACCAGTTTCTCGTCATCCTTTTCGTCTCGCTTCTTTAACGCGACGCCGAGTCAACTTTTGGTCGATCGACGATCTCGCGGCGACCGTCGAACGATAATTCTTGTTGACTTACGCGAACGGTTGCTCAAAGTTTTTACAACTTCTTCCTGTTTCCTCCGCGTAACGCTTCACCCTCCTATGTCGAAGAACAAAGTTCGTTCGACTTTTATGCCAAGCGTTAAAACACTCGATTATTAGAACTAATACCCGATACTTCTCGAATCAGTTCGTAGAATATCGGAAACGAAAGAACAGCGTTCATTGCGAAACATCGTAAAACCGAAGCGTCGATCGCGTTCAACGTTATAGCTTGTTGTCTATGTTTTTCAGCTTTGCTCGAAACGATCGAAACGAAGGTAACGACAACCGTTAGCCTGGCCAGTATCCTCGCTTTGCATTTTAACGCGGTATTTATAAGCGACGCTCGAGAGTTTTAAACAGGCGTTCGCGAAGCTCTTCAAGTACCGCGAGCATTCTCCTCCAACCCGAGGAAAATCTTTCGCGGCACGAAGAAGGAACAAAAGAACGCAGCCCCGGATGATTTGCCGGATCGCAGGGGTGTAGGAGGGGCGCGAAGGAACGAGGGTAAAAGAAGCGGGGGATGCCAGCCTCGCCAGTCTTCGAAGGGGTTGTATTTTAAGATTCACCCTCGGCTATCTGTACCGCTCTATCGAGAAGGGGCGAATTTTTCCTTCGACTCAGCCGCTCGGAGAAAAGGACGGTGCACACCTCGATTACCCTACTCGACTCGATAGCGAAATATTTATTCGCTGTGTACGCTCGTTGCAACGAATCTTTATCGATGTAGGATTACGTAACAGTTTTGCGGACGTGAAAACGCTCGATATCGAAATATTTTCTGCTTAAATAAGTAAAGCGAAAGAGAGTGCGATCAGGCATAGATGAACTGCACCTAACTAACTACGTCAACGAAAACGACGCCGAAACTTTTTAAAAAGGTTACTACGTACCAACGCGAATGCTATTTGACTCGATGTTCCGAAATATTTATTGGTTATGTACGTTTGTCGCTGCAAACTTTTCTCGTTATCGTATTCTATGTACGAAGCTTTCGTAGACAAAGATCCGCCGTACGCGCTTTGGAAAAGTTAAGTGGAAGCGGACAGCGCGTGGTCAGACATCGACGAGTATACGTGGACTTTGTTAACTACGCGTACGTTTGACGTGGAAGAAAACGATACCGGTCCTACGAAGAGGGCTTCCGCGCGTAAGTAAACGAACGATTTCTTCTCGTCGAAAGGGAAGAAAAATGCTGAGCGGTTTTGGAACGTCAACACGTACGCGCGAAGCGTCCGACAAACATTTGCCGTCTTCTTCGAGGAGCGCTTTGTCTTACGAGTACTCTCGACTCTCGAAGGCACTTTGCCACGATCCAGGAACAAGGCGAGGCTAGTTCGAGGGACGCGACAAGGTTCAAGTGCCGCTAGCGGCGCAAAACACATGCCATCACACTTGTAAGCGCGACAGGAACGCGACGCTATGGTGTTCCTTCGACGAAGACCGTGCAACTATATTTCTTTGTACCGACAACATTCCGCGTCGTGTTCGTAAGTCGGCGTTAAATAGAAAAAGAATTTGTATCTCGTGGCAAGAACAAAATAAAGCAAAACATCGAATATTCTGGTCGTTTTATTTCTTTGAAAACCTACGCGCTTCCGTAACACGCTCCTTCCTGTCCTCGTTTTCTAAATTCGAAAACAGTTTGACGCCGAGTTCGCGAAAGCGAGTTACAGTCGACAGTTGGCCAGTACCCGAAGAAACACTTTCGTATTTTTATTGATTTGCCTCGTAAGGGGTAGTTAAGGGGCGCCAACCACCAGTCTTACCCCCACCGTTGGTCCAGCGACCCAGCCACCCCTTTTTCAGAGAAGCCGAAGGGGATGGATTCTCCTTACCTCCCTCCTGCTTCTTTTCCTTTCAAACCCCCCACCTTGTCGGCGGACTAACTCTCTCCATCCTTGGCTTTTCCGTCGGACGCCGTTAAAGAAAAGTACCCACGAAAAAGAAAGAACTTTTCCCTCCCCGTTCTCCTCTCTCTATGCCCGTCTTTTTCCGCCGCTGCGCCGCCGAAGCGAGCTCCAAGTACCTACAGCACGCGGCGGAAAGATTTCCGGTTTCACCAAGGGGCCAATGCAGCGAGAAAAGTGAAAAGTTTCCGCTGATCTCATTGGCCGGCCGGAGGAGAGAGCGCGAGAAAAGAAATAGAAGAAAAGGAGCAGTTTTACCGCGGTTTCTCGCCCCGTGGAAAAACTTCGCGGCTGAGATTTCATTTTGCCCAGGCAACTGCAATCTCCTTTGGAGTTTCAATCTAATGGGATTCGTTTTCTGGCTGCTCCTTTTTCACCGTCGACTCGGGCTAAAAGAAGAAATCGTGGGGCTTCTATCGTTTGCAGTAATCGTTCGACTTTGTTCGAGAGACAAAGAAAGCGCTTTTCCAACTTTCTCGCAGATTTTCGCTTCAAAATTTTTTCATAAGTCTCAAAGGTATTAAGAAAGAAAAAAAACAGCTCGAAATTAAACGCGATTTGCGGTGTTAATGATGTGATCTTAAAAGATTTTTACGGTTCGTCGTTACGTTGGCTAAAAGAAGTAAAAGTGTACGGATGCACGAATAGAAATATCTGTACTGTTCGATAATCGTTTCGATCGAAAAATCAACGTTACGGTCGAAGAAAATATAGAGTCATTTCGGTGACGCAAATTGCACGGCAAAGTATCTCGGCTCGTTTTCACGGCACGCTAATTAACTCTTCGCACCGTGTAATGTCCTGAATGTGTAAAACTGTCCAACGAAGAGACAAAGAGAGGCTCGAGGGTTGGCAGAGGAAAAAAAACGGTGCTGCGAAGCAATTTGCGGAACGTGAAAGAAAAAGACACCGTCCCAGCTTTTTCCCCTGCTCTCTTTCTTTCTCTCTTTTTTCGTGTCCGCGCAAAGCGAACGGGGCAGCAGTTTATGACCTCTAATTAAGTGAAAAAGCGTCGAGCAAGTGGCCACTCTGGTCTGCGGTGAATGAATAGGACACCGATGCGAAAGCGGAACCGGGGATAATGGGTGCACCTGTAAAAAAAAGAAACAGACAGGGTGGAACGCGAAAGAAACAGAGATAAAAAAAACTGCGCCACTGTGGGCCACCACCTGTTAGAAAAAGTACCCTCCCGTGGAGGATCAGGGGCTGGAGGATGAGGGAAAAAAACGAGAGAGTCGGGAACGAGCCCGCACACGTACACGCGAGTACACGTGGGGCGACCAGAGAAAATCTGGGGTGGCGAAGCGTGCCACGTGCCGACAGCCAACCAACGAACACGTTTACCTTCCACGAGAGGGTAAAAGAACCTCGCACTTTTTTTCACCAGGGACCACAACTTTTCAACCGATTTAAACTCTCGAGATTTTCTTTGCAAACAGAGTAGATACGACGAGTGTTTCGTTCGTGCTAAACTATCGAGTTCGATTCGACGAAAGATTGTTTTTTGTCGCCACAACCCTCGGTTGACGCGCGTATTTATTCATTAAACAAAATTTCTACTTAACGAGCACAAGGTTTCTCGAGGTTTCTGAAAAATTCAGACTACGATTTTCTAACGCAGCTGCTTTGTAATTCTTTTCGCTATTAAACGCTTTTCGTTAAAGCGAAGTTGCCATCGTCGAGGATAAAAACCATGAAAAGAAAGGCGCAAGATAAAGGGTGGGCGGCACTTTGCCAATAAGGAGGGTAAAACACGAGCGGTCGTAAAGTTCCGTGGAAATTGGCTGATAAATTTAAAACACCGTTAAAACGACCCTAATGAAATCTGCACGGTGGATAAGCTTCAATTTTTGTGCATACTCGGACCACGTTTAATAACTTTTTTTAACACGGACGTTTCCTTTTATCCTCGAAAAAATGCGGCGATTCGATAACTGTACGATAAAACAGTTTTAACGACCTTTACTTTTTTCTTCTCTGCTTTAATGCAACATCTTCTAAATAACGAAAGTATCGTCTCCGTTATACTAATTCCTGTTGAAAGGTAATTCGTGTCGTTTGGTCGAACGAAAAAAGAAATTTCTCTGTTTCAACAGATGTCCGAACATGTATACCGATTAACGAAAAACGACAAATAACACGCCTCTCTAATGTTCAAAAGTAGAAATTATTAAACACATTTGAAATTCGATACAGTTTGTTATAGCCGAGACACGAACCAACGAGGGTAGAAAACCCTGCTGTTGCCATCTACCGTCGAGGCGGCGCACTTTGTACCGTAGCAACTTTGCGAGAGTAGCAATTCGTATTTTTTCAACCATCCGAGTTACGTGAAAAATCGAACAAGAAAGAAACGCGACGAGAGTCGATCTCGCATGTATTAATTACGCGCTTCCAGCAATCTGTACGGTTTCCAATCGATATCGGAGTCGCACCTGAAACCCCGATCAACCCCCAGGTTCGCGATAAATCTTCCGAAAACGATCGAGCAGTAAATTCTTGTACGCGTTAGAACGCGCGTTGCGGGAGTATCGATGGCCCGATACTCTAAAGGCTGCACTCCGAAATGAAATATCCTCGCGAAACACGGGGGAATGAGTCTCATCCCGTAACGTCGGGCGACACTCGCGGGAAACAAACGTCGCGGCGTTAAATCTTCATGGAAGTCTGGAAGACCGCGTTAATGTTCGGCTAACCATGTAAAACCGTACTTACTTATCTCGAGGACTGCACAGTCCCTTGACTGAATCCGCGGGTGGGTGGTAACCAGAAAAGAGGAGGGCGAGCGGAGGAGACACAGGGTCTTTCGCGCAGCGTTTGCTTTTTAACGAAAATTAACGGGCACGAACCGAGATTCTGCAGATGCTCCGCGTAATCTAATAGCCGGCAAAGTTACAGCGCCAGGGGTGGCGGGTTGGGGCCAAGAAGACGGGGTAGCCCGTGGCTTTTTCTAATTTATTATATCGCCCACGCGGACCAGACCGCCTCTGGACCCCTCTCGATCTCCTCCGCTCTTGCTTCCTTTCCTTTCGCAGTCAGATTCCACCTACGCCGACGAGTTATTTCCACGATATTACTTGCTCGTTAACTAAGGAAATTCCGACTGCCGGCCGAATTTTCTTCGAGATTATTTGGAAAAAATTTACGTCTCGTAAATCTAGCGACGCCACGGGTACGAGATTATATAGGACGGGATACTTGATCAATCCGTTTTAAATAACTTTAACGACAATAATTCATTGCCTGGCGTAACGTGTCGCGAATTTAATATTTTATTGTACAAGCAATAGAAATAGCATTCGTGTAATTCGCTGCAAGTATTAGTTAATAAAAGAACAGCGCATTGTATCGATTTAAATGAAAATTTATTGTCTCGTATCCGTAACATGCATCTCGTTAATTATTTGTCGATAACCTTATTTAGTTGAGAAAACTGTCGTAAATAATTCGCAACGTTTTATTGCGATGTTTTCGCGACAACCAGACTACCGCTTCCATAACGATTAATGCATTACCGCGTCTCTAAACATTTAAACGAAACCACTTTGTATAATGTTCACCCTCGTGAATTGAAAATTATTATACATCCAGTACCAATGGGGCGAGAAACGAGGATGCTTTTACGAGACATAAAAATCCCGGCTCGCGAGAAATAATCGCGACGGTTGGCACGGGAAAGCTTTCTAAATTCACGTTCAGGGAATTGTATCGAGTCGTAGAATTTTCGTTAGTCCAGGCAGAGGGGAAGGGGTATACGAGGCTGGGTCAAGGGGTAGAAACCCTTTCGAGCCTTTTTGTCCGGTAGCAAGGAAGACAGTATGTTTTCACTTAAAGGGCGGTTTAGTCACGATATTCCCAGTGGCACGGAGACGCGACGAGTCCAAGGCAATTTTTCACTCGGTCCAAGCCCCAACGTAGCGAGCGGACGTCGCCGACCACTTCATAAAATTACTTTATTACTCGTCCGGCCCTTGCGGTGGCCCTTGCTGTCCCTTTTCCGAGACCATTTTTTACCGCGACATATGTCGACGAGGGTTTCGCCCTCTGAGGAGTTTACGGCCCGTACCGAGGACGCTTTTTCCTTGACCGCTTTTTCCGATTCCTGCCGTTCCTCGTCCTCCTGTCCCGTAAATTCTCGTTGGATACGGAGCTGCCCTTTGATCGTTCTTACCGAATGACCGGAGTAAAGAACTCGCGTCCAAAAGTAACCGTGGTTGCGGTTGCTTCGTTCGTTCAGCAACGAGTAGAAACGGTCGAGTATAGTCAGACACGCGAGAACGTCGACTGAAAGCAGCCTATCGTGTTCGATTTTTAATCGCGCGTGTCACGAGCGATTGATTTCGCGATATCGATATTCGTCGCGTTTGCGTTGGCAACGCAGGATCGTCAAGGATCGCGTTCACGTTCGAGTAACATCCAGTAAGATTTTTCTCAGCGGTTAATTGACCGAGGGGTAATATCGAGCGAACGATGGATATAATTAAAGTTACGGGAGAGAACGCGGGAGCATTATGGTGGACAAGCATGGTGATTCGATCGATAGCAACGCATCCCTATGGATGAACAGGCTATTGTCGACGAAATTATCAACGAACCGCAGCGTCACGAGTCGCTTGACAAATGAACTGTAAGTTTTCAACGTTTTCGCGTATTCTCAACCGAATGAATTTACGGCGAACGTTCGGTATCATTGGAAAAACACTGCATCGCTTCGATCAACATTCGCGTATCTACCAACCGTATATTGTAAAGGGTAGGCTTTAGAATCGTGCTTTTTTCTTTCAACAGGATTTAAACATACATTCACTCTTCTGTTAGTGACTCGAACATCGAATTAAAGGTGTTTAATTACCTCATCCGTAAAGTTCGAAGAGCGAAGAAATCGTTTCTTTAAAGAAGTTTCACCGTTTAACAGAGTCTCGAAATTGCATCGCGCGAAACAACCTTCCGTAATCTATCCATGCAGCAAACCGACCTACGACACACATCCCGCAATGTGTGTGACTAGACCAATCTAGTCGAGTAGCAAGACGCTGCGAGACGGAATTTCATTGCATCCAGTCCAATGATACGTTGCCGTGATAGCATCGGTATTACGTACACCGGCATCAACCGTTCGTGCTTGCACTTTCCCTTCGTCTCCTCGTCGATATCGTCAGCCTTCTGCTCCTCGATCTTTGCTCACCTGTCGTTTATCGACGTTCTTGCCAAGACAACTCTGTGGAAGTAAATTTATGTCGCTCTTGAACGGTTCCATGGAAAACTCAAAAGATGAGCGAAAAATTAGGTGTTTAAAAGGAGCGATTCAAACCCGGATATAAATCCGAGAGCGGGGTCGGGGCACGTACATCGAGAACAGGCTGGATTCTCACGTTTTAAGCGCGCCTTGCAGACAAAGTTGGCGACTTAGCTGAACATTTTTCGGGGTTATCTTAATCTCGCCGGGATTAGATGGCTGCGACATCTATGGAAAGGAGCGGGCGAACACGCGCACAGAGAAAGGGTTGAGAACAAACGTGAGCGCAAACCTTCCACGGTGCACGAACCGTACACACACCGTTACCTGTAACATCGTTGCACTTGCACTTACACAGGCGTACGTACGCGTGTGCGACAAGACACGTTATTGTGTACGTTTCCGCACGAAAAGTTTGCCGCCGTGGATACGCGAACTTCATCGCGCTAGCCCTTCCGAAATTCGTCGCCACAACTTGGCGACGATCGAATTCGAGATGGAAAGAACTTGACCGGCATTTTTCCGAACAAAATAAACATCTGCACACGCTATTAATTAACGAGTTCGATTCTAGAACGAGTAACTCGTACTCGCGCCACGAATTAAATTTTATCGAACGAGCGAAGAAAGAAAATTCCGAGTATCGAAATTGTATCGGTAATTCGAAATGGCAAAATGCATCATTGCATCAGAGAATTAATCCTTAATACTCTTAACAATCCGGATCATCGACTGCCGTACCGTGCATGGCTATTTCTACCGTAGCAGTCAATACGTTAACAATGTCCGTGTAACGATCATGCGCTAACGAAAGAAGGAAAAAAAATTCTTCGGAACACGATATCGTCGCGTCGAACGTTTTCCTCGACGGGAGAAAACATGAAAAACGCTGCGATAAAACCGAGGATGGGAGAAAGGGGACGCAAGAGGATACAGAATACACGACAGAGTCCCGTATCCTCTCGTTGGCGGCTTGTGGTTACGAGCAACAACCTCCTTCCCCGTTTCGTGCCGCGAACACCACCCCCACTCGACGAGCGAACGAGCACCGTCGGTGGAACGAGCCGGAGTGCGGGTGGCTGCTCGTTATTTTTATTGGCCGCGTTTATCGGAGGGCTTACGGGACGAGCAAAAAAAGAAGGGAGAAAAAATGCGAAGCGGGCGAGAAAAAGCAGGGCGTCGAGTGAGCGAATCCGGTGATATTTTTTCCGCCCTGATTTCACGGGGGATGAGCGGAGTTCTCGACCCGTAGGGTGAAAAACGAAGCCCACTTTTTTGTCGCGGTTTTTCAGACAATCGCTGCAACGATCTGTTTTCCCCTGTCATCGATCTCGTCCGATCGAACGCCTCTTCGAAAATTCGAATCGTTGCTCTGCCTTCGACATCGACGCGCGCGATAAAAAAAACACAAAAGAATCGAGAAAAACATGGTACGCTACCGTAACGACGGTACAAACGAGTACATAAATGTATTCCAGGGTGGAAGCCATCTTGCCTCGGACGAGGCAACGTGAGGTTTTTCCGGTAGCTTTCCTGGCCATTTTCCGCGGACTATGCGGAAGCACTAAATAATGCGGATGCTAGTGGCGTCGCGAAGGGGCGGCAAGAAGGGAGATGGTTCTACTTTAGGCCACGGGGAAGCAGGCGGAAGGGAGTCGGGTAAAGAAAGAGGGGATAGCAGGACGAGCTGGAGATTTTGCGCGCAGAGTTATAGTGAAACTTTCGAGCATTTATTTCACGAATCTGCATACTACGTCCGCCGTGGTGGCTGCCGCGCGAAAGAGGCTACTACCTCTAGCAGCGGGGGGCGCAGCGAGTAGGCGAGTGTCCTCGACTCGGTAAGTAGATGCACCGCGAGGAAGAAGGGCTCTCGTGTGTTTCGCCGACGTCCAGAAAGGGGTTTGCGACTCCGACAACGACGTCGGACGCGGTCGCGAACCCTTACAGAAATCTCCCTGATTTGCGGCCCGATCGTAATCTTACCCCTTTCATTTTTCATTCGTACACGAATTTCTACGGAAATACCTGCTCGTGCATACACGGAACGATTACGCGGAAGCTCTTTGACGCGAAACTTTTCGAGCAAGTTTATCTTCGTCGCGATTTTTCAGCCTGCCTTCGCGGCATTATCGCGGTGCACGAGTTCTCGGTAAGTTTCACGAGGGAATTATTGATAGAAGATGGTGGAAAGATATGTGGCGGAGGCGAGCGTTCGCGTTTGCCCGCGGCCCTTAACTCCACCCCTCCGCCCCCCAGTCACCCTCCCCACCGTCGGGACCGGGAGAAAATTTACGGCCACGCGAACTACCCTCTTAAACTCCGCGAGACCAGCTCCCGCCCCCTTCGACGCCCCCAGTACGCCGCCATTGCAGGGAACTTTCAAAATTCGGCCCATAAAACTTTTCGAGAAACTACCGCTTCGTGCTTGGCCACTCCGCTTTCTCGATTTACCGAATTTCCTGATCGGATTTCGAACCTTTCCATCTCTCGCGACGGTTTCTTTTCGGCCGTGTGTCCTCGAATTCCCGCTCGCCTTCTCGTCTCGGTAAAGAAACGTCGATCGCGTCGAAAGTAGAGTAGCGGACGCAACGCGATAGCGGCGTTTCAGGTGGCACACGAGTTTACCGTTACTTCGCTGGAAGAAAATTTCTCAACCCTTCGGCAAAGTGGACTGCGACAGCCGACGTAAATACTGTTGCAGGGTAAAGTTCGCGACGACCTCTCGAGAGCGTTAAGCGATCCGACGGAGCCGTGTTTTAAGAGGCGACATTTTTGAAGAGGCTATTAGCGTACACGTGTAGATGCGTGTCCGCTTGCCACCTTCGTGTTTGCCTCTTTTTGGAGTGGAAACGATTACGTTACAGGGGTGTACGACCAGCCACGAAGCAAAGTAACGCGCGTACGTTCGCGTTTCAGCCGAGTAACGCGAGCGGTAACGAGAGAAAACGAGACGGAGACTCGGCAAGCGGAACGAGAAGAGAAGCTGACGGAGGTGCGAGGAAAGGGGATGGAAGGGTGGTTGAGCTGCATCCCTGTCTGAACGAACACGAGGGGTGGGTTAAGAGGGTGTATCACTTGTTTACTACCCGGCCGCAAACCGCCGACAAAAACATTAATGTCGAACGTTAGCGGCGATAATGCAGCCGACCCACGGTTCCTCTCTTTCTCTTCTATCCCGAGCACGCTTCAGTCGTCAGACGACCCATTTATCGAATTTGATATCGAATAAAGGTATGTGCGAGCGATCTCTTCCGCTTCGTTTACGAGTAAAGAGCACGATCGAAGCACGAAACACGATTTAAGAAAGTATCACGGATGCTTAAGAAACTACGGGAAACCGTGCATTAGCGACGACTGAAAAATCTCTACGCTCGAGAGGATTGGACGAAACTTTATCCATTTTTGGATAAAGCCCGACAACCGTTTCGTCCGCCCCCCGGCCCTACTCGTCGAGGCCCTTCGGAAGCTGGAACCACTTTGCCAGTCTACGAGCGTTAGCATCTACGGCTACGGCAACCGCTTCGCTAACCGCCCGAAGGCTGCTCTTGCGACTCTTCCAGCGAGCAGAGCGCGAACACGAAGGAAGAGAAACGCCGCCGTTGGTCGTAACGGGTGCGACGAAGAGGGAATCGGGAACGGGAAGTTGGACGGTTAGGAAGCGTGGCAAGATGATATTTTCTTATCTTCTCGTTACTTAATTTTACGATTGTCCCCGATAGCGGGGTCCGTCGCCATGGTTACTCCACTTAAGTGCCCCATAAAAAGATGAATTGCAAGGCAACCATATTTGCCGACGACCGAAGAACCGAAACTCGGTTTCTTCACCGGGTAAACTCGTGATTTCGCGCGGCCAATTTCTACAGGCGTGTCCTCGGATGCGAACGCAAGATCGGACAACGAAATCGATAGCGCGCCTAAACGAACAGCAGCCATCGGTCTAGCGAAACACGGTTCGTATTTCAACGACGAGCGATCGTCTCCGGTATATTTTAGCGGCGACCGCGGTACTAGCGCAAGTTCGGTTCGAAGAAGGGACGAAATTGATCGCGGCGGTGCCGAGCGATTACACAGCGGCGCGCTGGAAATCTTCCGCGCGATCAAGTCCTCTTCTGAGCTATTTCTTGCTGATCGTCGAGCCAGCCGGGCCAGCTCCAACCCGTTCCGCAGTCTTCTCTCCTCATCACCGTCGTCACGGCTGCCTTCCTCCGAGCTCCTTTATCCTGCAGTATCTATCTTCATTTTCTTAATCGCTTCCAGCCACCTCCTCCCGCTTCCAGCCACCTCTTTCCCTCTCGCCCCTTTCGCTGGCCAAGATGGCGTCGTTGACGAAGACGTATTACCCGGCACGCCAACGGCTGAAAGGGATCGGCTGCGGATTTCTAAGAGATTGGACTCGCTTCCCGAACGAGTAGATTCTTTGCCAGTCCAATCGCTGCTAATCCGCAGCGTCTTAGGAGGACGGGATTAAGTCGCGAGTTTGCTACGATATTGGCTGAGCGGTTGACGATTTAACGGCGGGAGAATAGTTTGCTTAGTCTCCCCGAGAAACCGAACATTTCGAAGCAACCGAGTCCGATTAAAATTGCGCGGCTTACGACGGAACGGTGCCAGTACCGGCCCGGGAACGTTCGCGATTCGAGATGAATCGATCAATCGAATAGGCTAACGTAAAATCGTCGAAATCGAACGATCCGTGAGAATCGGCACGAATATACCGTTTCGATCGCTTTCGTTGATCTCGACGGAACGCTAGTCCACGCACGCACCGGCTGTGCCACGTGTTCGAGCTTTCTCTCTCGAGGTAATCCGTAGACGGGCAAACGTACGCGTGTACGCACATGCTCGCACACGTACAACCCGATCCCCGTTCAGCCGGAAGCCGGGAGCACGGAGAAGCCGAATGTGGGACAAACTCATACTCCTCCATTCATCCGAACCACGCTAACCGCGTTTGCCTTTCGGTGAAAGTCGAGAAGCCTGTCTCGTCTCTGTCGCTACGTTCGTCCCGCGCTTTACCGGTTTCCGTTCTTCCCTCGCACGGATTTTTACTTTCGCCAACGAGAACGAAAAAAATGCTCTTTCAGCGATACGATGAAAATAACTCGCGACGGTCCGAGGAACGATCAACGAGGCGGAGTCTCCGAGAAGGAGGAAAATTTGTAAAGACGACCACCGAGGCGAGAAGAAGAAGAAGAAGAAGAAGAAGGCGACGACGGTGTGGGTGGTTGAAGCGAGTTACCGACGAGAAAACGAGTTTCTGCCCGGAAAGTCTGGCTGCAACCCCTTCGCGGAGGCACGGTGCACTCCCACCCCTGGTGCCGGTGGCAGTATCAACCCCTGTGCCCAGCGGTGGCGTCCTGTAACTCCGTAGGTGTGCAAGAACGAAGTTGCCGGTGTCGGAGAGCGGCGAACGACGGAGAGGCAAGGGAGAAAGCGCGGAGACAGAAGGCTCGAGAGAAACGGCCAAAGAGTAAGAAGGAGAGTAAGAAGAAGAAGAAGGGTGCGAGATACGGTGGAACGGAGCTTTTCCTTAGCTCGCGAGTGGGGGCGGCCATTTTCCCGAGTTCTTAATATTTTCATGATGGCGGCCGGTGCTGGCGGAGCCGCTTGGAAATGGGGAGTGGGTGGCGGTGGGTATCTCGAGGGTGGCTGGGTGTGGGGTGGATGAAAGAGGGTGGGCAAGCGGAACGGAGTACCAGAGGCGGGCTAAGGGGGGCCAGGCGCGGCGAGAGGGGAGAAATTAGAAAAGGGGAGATTTAAATATCAAGCTCCGAGGGGCGGATCGCGTTCTCTTTGCCTCTCTCTTTCTCCCTCGGTTGCCCGCTTCTGCTCGCTCTCTTTCCACCCTCGTTCTCTCGTCTCCGCTTCTTCTCTTTCCCTCGCCCGTCCTCCCCGCGTTACCACCCTCCGCCGTTCACCGTTCTTCGCTTATGCACCCACACTACCCTGCCGCGGACCTATATAAGTACGTGTACCTACGGAGAACGAGTCGCTCACGCACACACGCTCATATCGATCCTCGGCCAGAGAAAAGGCGTCTTGGAGCAGTTCGACGTCGGAGGACACTGCTAAGGCGATGCAACGTGCTAATTGGGCGGCCCTTGCCGACGCTTTTGTTCTTCCTGGACCCGACACCAACTTTCTCGCTATAACGACATCGCGCGCTCGACGAGCGTATGCGCGCCACCGCCTCGTATCGCGTGCCGACCTATTCTCGTCCAGGTCTCGCGAATCCACCGACCGAATATTGGCTCGAGTAATTTGGAAAAACTACCGAAAGACCCCCCGGTGTCGCCCACGTCACGCTACCTTCTATTGTCTGCTTTCGGAGAATTCTCCGGCGACAACTTCGATTCTCTTCGACCGCGAGACAAACTTTGCTCTCGCCTCTCGAGAGCGACGAAATCGCCTTCGAGACGAAAATCGTCGACTTTCTTTTCACGAAACACGCTGTACCGGTAACAACGAACGAGATTTTTCTAGTCGAAAAATTGCACGCGTCGTCTCCTACGTCGTGCCGTTCTGTCTTTGGAACGCGCGCGTGCCGCATCACGTGTGCGGTGACACGTGTTTCATGTAGGTCAATGTCTTCGGCAGCGGACACCGTTCCAAACGCGTTACCACAAATCAAATAACTGTGTACTTGCTCTCAAATATAGCGGCCGTTTCCAGTTCGGCGAGAATTCGGGAACGTTTCCCCGCCAATTTTCAGCCAGCCACTACCGCGTCGAGAGATCGAGCGACTTGGACGTTATCGATTCCGATCGAAACGAGTTCTTTCGTAATCGTTCGTTCGCGATCGAGGGATTTCGCTTGAATTATTCATGGAGGCATTGTTTCTTCGCTGCTAGGCGAACGAGGGAGCCTGATACGGAAATAAGGAAACTTATGAAAATCTATATAAGGAAAATTCTCAAGAGTAAGATCGTGAAGGGTAGGTGGCAGACTGTAGGGGGTGGCGTAGTCGTGAAACGCTCGCAAGGAAGGACGCAGGCGAAAGGGAAGAGGGCGCGAAGAAGGAAGAAAGCGAAGCGAGAGGCAAGGAATAGGTAGGGAACTCGAATTCGTCCTTTGAGAGGCCGACAGCAGGCGCCAGCCGGAGGAAACAGAGTAAAATGTCCTGGAAACAACCAAGTCTTTCGCTATCCCGACCCTTTACCCTTCTCTCCCTCTATCGCTCGCCCTCTCGCTCCTTCTCTCTTTCTTTCGTGCGCAGGTATAATACCCCTCGTCCCAAGAAGCTTACCCGTCCTATATTTTCCGTATCTGGAATAAGTGTGCAGGGGTTTGCAAGACCGTGTTACGCCCCCTTCTTTAATTACGTTCAACCGCCCCTCGCGAGCAACTACTCCAGCAGGTACCCCTTCCGAGCAAACCACCCTCGAGCGCCCGACTCGAACAAACCACCTCCGCGCCCGTAGTCCGCTTCGTTTTATCTATTCATCCTTCGGTATCTTCTGTTTTTAGAGAAGAAAATTTTAATTGGAATTTAGACGGCGCGTTCTCTCTTCCTTCCTCTCCGTCGTTCGCGTCGTTTCTCGACTTCCAGCTCGGTGCCGGTTCGCGAACGAAAGGTCCCTCGCGCAACCCCCGCGACTTCGAACAGAACCGATAATCCAATAGTCGTCGTCTTCTCCGCAGGGCGGTAGATGGATGCATATTAAACGAATCCTGCGCCGGCATCGATCCTCTTCTTCGAGCAGAACGCGAGTCGAACAAAATATCTGCTCGTTTTTCGAACCGGAGCCCCTTTCGCTCCAACTTCTCGCAATTAGAGGCGCTTTTCTTCGAGCGTCGATCGTCTCGCGGAGGGATCCAGGATGGAAAGGGACAAGGGGTTCAATTACTTTCTTGCTAATTGCAAAATCGATAGGAGACGACGGGGCGAAGAAGGTTGCCTGCGTTGCTCGACAGACGAGCTCCGAAAGCGAGAAAAAGCTCGGCGAGCGGGAAAAATGGAAAGACGCTTAATTAAAAATAGCGGTTTGCGCGTGAAGCGACGCAACGCCACACCGTATTTGCGACGGTCCAAGGGACCTAGACGTACACGCGTATCTTCGTACGCGTACGTGTGCGAGTCGAAGCAAAGCACCGTGTGTTTGCTCCCGAAATAAAGGACGGTTGATTACCCCGAGTTTCACTCCGCTGCCTTTCGGGTACCTTCCTTTACCGGCAACTGCTTCTTACGGATTCGGGGACAGTTTTTGGTAAACCAAGACGAGCGTAACTTTCGAGAACGGAAAATAACGCCTTCCCCCTGTCCTGCTGGTAATTTTCGTCGAACAAAAACGACCAATTGTCTTCGTCGCTTCCGAACGAGAAGAACGAAAAGAAAAAGAGGCAGAAGAAGAAGAAGAGAACCGTGGCAGCGGAAAATAGCGGGCTCTGAAAACATTTCCGGTCGAGCGAAACGCACAGATTGGCCCTCGAGAAAGAACGAGCGAGGGACAGAGACGAAAGGAAAGCGAACGGAGCGACGAGGAGGACGGAGCCGGAGATAGAACCGCTCGATTGAGTCCACTGAAACAGTTTGTGTCTGCGGTCCACCGAAATTGATCCGGCAACACCGCGGCAACTGTCTCCAACACTCTCCAACCCTACGCCCACGCTCTCCGCTTCTCTTCTCTCCTCTCTTCTCCTCCCACATCCTCTCCTCTCCTCTCCTCTCTTCTCTTTCGATCCCTCTTTCTCCCTTTCCGCCACCATCGGTAACCGCCACCACATCCTCTCGTTCTGGCCACGCGGACACCTGTGGTACGTGTTCTCGAGGATCTTGACCTTCTGCGACAATTTTATCTTGGATCTCGAGCACTCGACAAGATCTGGATCGAGGAATTCGTTGTTCGCGCGGAAAGTCGAAATTCAAGTTTCTTTGCCCGCAAAGACGTTCTCGGCATTCGCTCACCGAACGTCTACGAATTCTTTCGGAACTAAGGGCTTCTTTGCAGCCAACTTCCGTTCAGCCACTTCAGCGTCTCTCCGGTGTACCTTCAAACGCGACGGTATTCCATCGATTCTAGTCGGCGAGTTCCTCGTCGGCAGGAAAAGTGGTCGATCATCTTCGAGCATATTCAAACAATGACTTTCAACTATCGCGAGACCCCTCTCCCATCCCTTTCGCGTTACCTCGGCTCCGATGAATCGACGGGGGTACTTCGAGCCGCTGGAATAGCGAAGAGAAAAGAAAAGGAGAGCGTGGCTCGAAGGAAAACGGGCGGAAGAAGTAGCGGAGTGTGGATGCGAGAATAAGAAGACGCGGAAAGACACGGTCGGGGGGTACTGGTTTCCTAAAGGTCGAGCTGCCACGCGAACGAGAGCGAGCGAGAGCTCGCCAAGAGAGAATCGAGAAAGAAGAGAGGGATAGAGAGAGAGAGAGTGCGGGGCGAGGGAGGCAGAGTAAGAGCCGGGGGTGGAAAAAGAGGGTGAGCTTGGCGAGGCAAGACGGATGGAGGTCGTAGGACCTAGCCCGGAGAAGATGGAGGAGACGAAAGGTGAGGTCGTAGGAGGAGGTGGAGGAGCAGAGGGTCGAGGCGGAGGGTAGGAGAGAAATAAAGATGGCCGCTCCTGCCTCCGGGGCCGAACTACCCACTCGAGCCACCTTACTGCTCACGGTAATAAAAGGAAAAAGGGGAGAAAACTGAGGAGCAGAGCTAAAGGTGGTAGGTTGGCCTGTGGGGGTGCCACGAACGAACGGCGACGAACGGGGGGGCATCTGCGGGGGAAACAGTTCTTATTGATTCAGAGGAGCCACCCTCACGGAGGAGCAAAAGCCTGGTGGACCCGCTCCTGGACTTCTCTCCTTCTCGGTCTTCCCTCTTCTCGTCCCCGCGTCAGCTTGTGCCGTCGCTTCTGCTCGACCTTTTCTTACCCTCGACGACGCTTCTTCTCGATCGTCGTTCTCGTCATTTTTTATTTTTTCGATTCCCCGTCGGCGAATTCCTCTGTCCACGCGATAGCCCGTGTTTCCAAGAATCTGGGCCACCGGTCAATATTTACCAACGATTAAAAAGCAACAAAAAGCAACCGATTAAAAAGTAAAGCGACGCGAGCTACAAAGCTTACAAAGTTTACCCGGATTGTTAAAGACCGTCCGGTTCAACGGGTCTGCCGGATTGAAACCGGTACGTAATTGCCGGCTACCTTTTTTCGTTTACACGCGTATCCCTGTGTGTACGTACGTACCGTGGCTCGACGGTCTGGCCACGTTTGCGTTAACTGTCGGGATGACCCACGGGTCAAATTGACTCGGACGGACTTTTTGGCTGTACCGTGCAACGTTCTCGTAAGAGTGGCCCCAGTTTACGAAGGGAAAAACGGTTTCAACCACTTTTTCCGGAGGGCCGGTTGTTTACGTTACCGACACACGACTCCTCTACTAACGTTAGCAGGTGTACCTTTACTCGCCACTGATGTGTCGTCAAATATAAAACGAGTTCGCTTAAAAAGCTTGCTCGCGGAGTACGTACATCGTAATTCGCTTTGGCTGTCCCACGGCCAAAGCGGACTAGCGCGTTTCGCTCTGCTCCCAACTTTAACCGTTGGGACCTTTCCCACGAGTTTTCTTCGGTTCTAGCTCGAACGGAAACGCCTAGGATCTAGGACCACGAGAATGAAAATTTTCGAAGCGATATTCCTCGAAACGAAGGTAACGCGAACGGAGAAAGGCAACGTCGTAATTTTGCAGGACTTTTCCGAGAGGCAGCAGCTCGGCAGAATCGCCCGCCCCTTTACCACCCCCTTTTCTCTTTCTCCGTACCTCTCTCGCCCGTTCGCCCAGCTCTCTGGGCAAATTGACTTTTCCTAATAAACCAACTCGCGAGGCAACTTCGGCGAAAATCATTTAAAACTTTGCCAGACTCGAATTCGCCTCTCGTTTTAATGCGGAGGCCCGCAGAAAGCTCGCGCACGATGCGTGCATCCTCCTCTCGTCTCGTCTCGTCTCGTCGCGTCTCGACTCGTCGCTCGTTCCTCCTTTCTTCCGTTCTTCCGCGCCGCTTACACGCTCCTCTCGCTTCCGTTCATCGTTTTCTCGTTTCGCATTGTACCGCTTCGCCTTTGTGCGCTAATAGCCGCCGCGTCTAACCGCGGACCCGGTTTTCTCGCGGCGTCTCGTGGAAAAACTGACGGAAAATCGAAGAGGAGTCGGCGAACGAGCCCGGACGATCGTGCCGCGCAATTTACGCGCAAGATACCGTTAAATCTCGCTTCGGAAATGATTAAATTAACTTGGACTCGCCAAACGAACGAGACAACGAATGGAAAAGCTTCAAAAATTTGCTGCACTTCCGAAAGCGGTCATAAGATCGAAGAACGCGATATTGGCTGCGTGGTCGATCCCTTACCGCATTAAACTTGCAGACGATTCTCGCTTTAACGTTATTTCATCCTAGTGAATAATTCAGCAACCGCTTTACCCTGGCTGGCACGCGAAAACGTCGTAAAACCGTGGAGAAGAAATAACGAAGAAGCGAACGGAGTAGCTGTCGTTGAAGAATTGTCAATGGTAATCGAGTTTCCCGTCAGGGACGCGAGAAATTCGCCGAGAGTCTTTAAACACGGAGCGATCCTTCGTTCGAGAGTGTCGATATTTAATGAATTCTACGTAACGAGTAATAACGATCGAGTAGAACGTTTGCTCGATCTCTACCCTCGAAGAGATGGAAAAAATTAAGTTTTCGCGTAAGAGCGTGAGGAAGTTCGGGGTAGCGATAACCAGGGAAGGAACGGAAATTTCGGTTTTCCGCTCGAACGTGCTAGAATTTCAATCTGATTAGTTGCATAAACATTAATGCAGCGTATGAAAGTTTTTCGCGGATGGAAACCCGGTATATCCGAGAAACTGCGGCTGGTATCTCGTCCCCGAGCTTGTTATTCCTGGTTTATGGGTTCTCGCATCGTGCTGCAACGACGTTGCTGGTCGTAGGGGGTGGCTCGTACGTACGGGATTCCGTTACTATTTATTTCATGGCACACGCCCTGCACATGATCGCTTCGAGGACGGGACAACCACCCACATTACGCGGCGAACGTTGGCACAAAACGAGCGACGCGTTTCGATTAAAAATAGTACCTCGGGAATTTCGATTCGTTTCACCGTGGAAGACGCGATCTCTCGGGGGGTGGATACAACGCGTTCGTTGTGTCATTTTTCTGCGCGAACGACCAATCGTTCCGTAAACGAGTTTTATCGTTATCTGTTTAATGTGTTAATCCGTTCCTTATCGCTAAGTGGTTGTAACGATTCGAACATCGTGTAATTAACGGGTTCTCGTAAAGAAGTAATCTTACTACGGATACAAATGGTATATTCCGACATAGTATAAGACCGAGCTAGGTGGTTTTCAACTTTCGATTAGCAGTATACTATTATGCAACGCGATCAAGTACCCTGTTAATGCGAGCATGTATGCCGTTTCGCAGCAAGACAAACGCGAAGAAACTTGTTCCGCGAGATACTGCAATTAAATAACGAGTTACGATTAAAATACCGATCGGAAACGATAGAAACAAGCAGATTTCCAACGGAAAACAGCGATTCTTGAAGCGGAGCGATCTCGTTTAAAATTCAAGCCCTCGCCGCGTAGGGGATGACGCGAGGACGAGTATCTCGAGATAATAACGAGTCCTTCCTTTCGTTTCCTCTTTTTCTCGGCGATGATACACGGAGAACGGGTGCGCGCGGTCTCGAAAAATTAATTATATCTCGAAAGTTAAAATCGAGTTTGGGGGGCGGAGGGGGGAAGGGGTGTGGAGCGGCGGGCGTTTGTTTTTGTTCGGCGTCGACCCCCGGCCGCTTCCCAGGGAACGGCAGAAATTTTAAACGAAAGTTTACTAATGAAGGCGACTTCCCTTCCCTCCCCTTGCCACCCTCGGGCCACCCTGTAGCGCCAACGTTGCAGCAGAGACCACGGGAAGAGAAGAGAACAGAACAGAACAGAAGAGAAGAGAAGAGACGAGACGAGAAGAGAGAAAATCGTACTACGCTTTTCCCGCGGTAGTTTTCCGCGCGTTTCATCGTCCCCGTACGAAGCAGACTTTTCTCGAATATTCTCTTTTTTCACGGACATCATCTATTTCAATGGAACCACGGTGTCGGGACGCGGCGAGAAGACATCGCTAACCAGAGGAAACGCGTTTTTCCTGCGCGTTCGCCGTTTCAATGCGCTCTTGTTTTCCGCGCTAGACGCTCCTGTCCGCTTCCGCGGAACGTTTTATGTTCGGTACCCAAGCTGCTCATTCTTTTACTTCGTTAATTTCCGGCGTATCTGTTCATCCTTCGTACCATCCACGCTTTCCCGGTGAAGAATCACCGATCGGTATCGAACGATCTAACCACTTTGGAAGCGGGATCTCTGGCCCAATCTTTTCAGCTATCTTTAACGATCGCGAACGAAATTATGTAACGTTGGTCCAACGGATCGGTTCGTGGCGGGCATCTATGGTCGAGGTTAGCAGCGGAAGGGTTAATCGGTGAGTCGTGCTCGAGATAAAAGGTTGGCGAACCAAGAGAAAACGTCGAGAAAAAATACATCGAGCGTGGAATCGTTCGTCAAGTCGACGATCAAAGAGCCTGGCAAACAACCGTTTTCTCCGTCGGATGTCCCGTTTTTCGAAGATCGATAAGGGAGGAGTTCTTCGAAGCGTAGAGAGAAGCCGAGGGACCAAGCATAATAGAAAGAGATCCCTCCATTTTGCCAGCCATCTTTCGCGCAGGGCCGTCTAACCCACCCTCTCTCGTTCTACTAGCTTTTCTTTCCCCTCGCCGTATCTCTTTCTCTCGTCGTACACCCGGCCGAAACAAACCACCCCCGAGCACCGCGCACAGCCTTTCGCCAGGGGTAAAAGCTACGAGGAGAGCTCGCGAGAGCACGAAGGGTCCCTGCCGAAAGTAAGGGCTTAAAAATGCCCCTCCACGCCTTCCTTCATCCGCCACGAGAAAGCCTGCCTTTCCTGGCAACCCCCAAAAATCATTAAAACCATCCCTCGTTGAGTACTCCCTTGCCAGAGACGCGAATTCCATCCTCCGGAATGATCCTTCGGGAGATTCTTTCCACGGGAAAGTGGTCCGATTAAACGAGACTCCAGACTCAAGACCGTGCCACCGACAACTATCGAGGGGATATTTCCCTCGATTTCGAAGGCCGAAGAATCGGTTGCATCGTCCGAGGGGAAGACAAATTACGTGGAAGAAAATAACCGGTTTCTGCTCGCAAATCGTAATAATTTTCTCCGTGCACCGAAGCCGGTACACGTCGACGAAAATGCTGGTACTGGCGAAGGTGGCACGCGAAGGATCCTCCCCTTCGATACGACAAACGCCACCATCGATTACCACCCCTCGTTCGTCAAAGAAAATTACGGAATCGCTTTCGCCGTCGTGACTTATTCACCGTGGGAGTCGCGACACGTGATGATCGTAAGAAACCGGTGCGTAAGTGGACCGGAAGAGAAGGTGGTATCGCCGCATGATCCGAGAAGCCGGTGAAAAAATCACGGTGCCGACCAGATGCCGCGACATGTGCTCCTCCTCCGTAACGAATTACACCGCGCGGCAACGACACGAAACTTCCACTCCCGACTAACTACTAACCGGCGTACTCGCCCCATTCGCGGCGAAGAAAAAGCACCTTCGATCGTCGAGTTCGCTTTTACCGAACCGCTACGAATCGCGCGATATAAATTCGTCCAATCTAAATCGAGCAGTCTTCGATCCCGTGGATCTCGTTCGAGCCTCGTCGTCGTCGTCTCCTTTTCGCTTCGCTGGTTGCCAGAGATCCTTTGCCTCGTTGCACCTTGTATTCGTAGGTGTTCGCTTTCTCGCTCCCTCCGCCCTTGGCGCTCGCGAGCGAGTCCTGTTATTCCAGGATTCCAGTTGCCTAAGACGCCTTCGCCGACCGCAGAGTAAAGTATGAGGCCATACTTCACCCGCGGGGGTTTCTCCGCTTTCCCAGCCCACTCCCTGCTCACTCTATCTAATGAAACTTTGAAAAATCACCGGAATTAACCGAATTTGAATTACACCGAGTTCCCGGTGAACCCGAGGACAGAGGAAGGAGCCGGAGGAGGTTGAAAAGTGACGCAACGACCGCTTAAAGGGGCTCGAAATTCCTCGGAACGTTTTCCACGGCCTTTCCTTTCGTACCGTCGTCGACATCGATCACCGGCGTTAGACCGATTTCCCGAGAACGATCGCGTCGCAGATCGAGAGTAGTGCACGCGCGGCTCGACGCTGTCGTACGTGGAGCGTCCAGTGGCGATCGACACGGACTGGACGGCATTGGAAAAAGTGACCGTCGCAACGGTGTGTCCCCCGAGGGCCCGGTGGACCTCCTCCTTTCGGGTCCAGTCGCCGGCCAACCCCACTGCAGTCGAATAAAGAGGCGAAAACTGGACAAACCAGTTTGCCGTTTTCGAAATTAGGCTCCCCCGGCGAACGGGACTGGCCGATGTCCACTGTCCGAGGGGTGCCGCGCTGGCCCCAATACCACCGGCCGACGACCGATCGAAATGTTCATGAATAACCAGCGACAATGTACTATGGCTGCGACCGGTTCCTCTTTCTTTTCCATTGTCGCGTACCTCTACCGAGGAGACCGGTTCCGTTGAAAGCAGCGTTTTCGCGTCGGTTCGCGGCCATGCGCTGGCCCGATCGTATCGCTGACCAACGTCGGAACGAGAGGCGAACGAGAACGCGCGAAAGAAAGGCCATGAAAGTGAAGGTGGAAAATGGATCGCGCGTCGGACGATCAACTTCTTGCGGCTCGAGTTTATCCGAGGGGCTGTTGTATCCGTGGAACGAAAGGGTGACATGGCTCGCGCGTCACGAGGATTCCGAAGAACGCAAAGTGGCAACGGGGGCGAGAGGATGAGCGGGATTAGCGGGGACGGGCGGAGAGGAGAAGGAAGAACGATAGGTGGACGAGAGAGGCGAAGACGGGGCGAGAAGAAGGTGGCTCGGCGAACGAGACAAAAAGGGGGCCGCAGCATCCAGAAGCCTCGGCCGGGGCTCGTAAACACAGTGACAGAGTCTCTTGTTTTCTTATCTACGACGGCAACAATGGGCCCCCAAGAAACAAAAGACGAAAGACGGGCTATTTATTTCGGTCCATTGTTTCGCGGTAGCTCGGAGTCAGGCTTGCTAGGTTGCTTGTCCCTGGAAAAGGGAGGAAAGGAGGAAGGTAGCGCCGAGAGAAGAGCTACCTCGAGATGGCTGCAGAACCACACGCCATAAAGACTAAACGCTATGAAACGTTCCGCGGGTCCTCCTACCAAGCCGTGCATTGCCTCTCGCCGGAGCCAAGGGTCTATCGTACCTTTTGCGGAGATAACGAGCTTACGAGCTTAATACGACGATGAAATACTTACAGCTATAAGTATCGCGAGCTCGTGTAATTATGCCCGTGCATCGTTTCAAATTAACAAATCCCATTTATAGAAAGTAGAGGAGTCGCGGCGTATACCTACGCGTCGCTCTCGTGCACACAAAGGGGTGGTGTGGTGCGGCACGGGCTGAATCGGAACCTTTGCCAGCCTTCAACAGCCACGATATGCAATCTTCTCGTGCGCCTTCTGTCGGAGAATCGCGATCCTCTTTCTGTCCCGCGTTGCGGAGATAAACGAAAAAACCTTCTCCCCGCTTTCGATCGAAACCAACTAATTGACTCGAGATTATCGTTCGCGAATCGAATATCGCGTTGCCGATCGAGAACCACGGTATCGTTTGGTCGTCAACGAGCACCGATGCACCGGCAGGCAGCGTCTTGTCCCCTTAGTCATCGTTCGGGACGAAGGAGAGCTAATAGCTCGAATCGATGGAAATTTTCGGTCGACGAGGAGACGACGGTGAACGGCGAGAAGAAGCGGCGAGAAACGGCGAGAGGCTAATTTTCTAGCAAGAAAATTCTGCTTCTAATTTCATGCAAATGGCCGCCGGTGGCGGGGCACCGAGCCGTTGGAAGAGGGTTACGAGCGAGTATGGAGAGTAGAGGGTTGCGTGACGAGGGTGGGGCGACGAGGGTGGGCCCCCCTCTCGCCCCCATTCAGCGACAACCGAGCCTTTCTTCACTGGGGTGGGCCAGGAGGGGCGTAAGAAGAGCGACAAAACAATGGAACGAAATTTAAATTATGCTCCCCGCAAAATGGCGATCGTATGCAAAACCGATGCTTATCCAACGACGTAGAAAGTGAAGAGGCGCCGACTTCGCAGACGCCGGCAACCGTCTTCGTGATTCTTCTTTTCTGTCGTTCCCTGTTTCCTCTTAATCTTGTCCCCTTTTCTGCGGAGACGACCAGCTCTCTCGTTGCGCGCACCTTGCATGTCGTTTCTGCACGCGATTCTATCCGGCCTTTCGTGCTTCGATGCCCGTGCTTACGTATTTATCCGCTTCGACTACCAGCAGGCTACCGTACACGGTATCGGTACTTCCACCGAAATAAACCTCGCAAAATCGTGAACGTGCTCTCGACGACGTTCGACGAAGCGTTTCAAAAATCGCTGTCTCCTACTTTCCCGAGTGCATTGCTCGGCTTTAATATAGAATCGCGAGTGAAACGCGATGTTGGTAATTAAAACGAGTAGCAACATAATACGATTTACATCGAACTCGAGACTATTTAAAACCGCGAGAGAAAGACCACCGATGTAAAGCAATTACCCTACAGGGTAATTCGATGCAAGGCGGGTAATTTTATTCGTTAATTTCTTTCTCCGAGAAAATGACAGCGATTTACGAACCGTTGGAAAGCAACGGAGTCGCTATTCTTGTTGCGGCTGATTTTCTCTTCTGTTGCGAAAGGGGGTGGCGGCGAAGAGAGGCGGAACGAAGAGAGACAGCAACGGCGGCAACGGGGGTAGGAGGATGGATTCATTTATCTTTCCCGTAGATCTAGCTTATATTTCACCGCCCCCTGAGGCAGATACTAAGACGAATGGTCTCTCGAGCAGATCTTGCAAAACATCACCCCCGCGTTTCCTCCCTGCCCCGCCGTGGCCCACCCACCGGTGACTTGCCATCGAATGCAAATGTAAAACACTGAAGAGGCGAGCTCGACTCCTTCAACGCAGCGTCAACCGATGTCGCGGCTTCTGTTCGGCCCGTAAAAACCCTCTGGAATTTACCGATCGTCTTCCTTTTGCTTCGCCACGAAATTTCTTAGTTTCTTTGCCGCTTTCCGTTCACCGACCGTGCGTCTATCCACCTCGATTTTCCTGCACGAGTATTTACGTCGAAGGGGTTAATCTCCGCGATCGGACGAAGCACGGTTCTACGACCGCGTGTCGGCCAAAAGAATTAACAAGCGACAACGGTTCGATCGAGAAGGGATCCGGAAGAATGAGCCGAACCAGGCTCGGGATGGTCAGGAAGTGACCACCTGGACGTTTGGCTGACCGGTCAAACGGGTTCGCGATAAAAATTCGATGGAAAAATTCCGAGCGTGTTACGGTACGCGTCCGAAAAACCGGTTCCCATAATGCCGAAAGCCAGGGGTTCGCTGACCGTTGGTCGACCCTGAAGGGTTGCTCGCGGCCAGTAGAGGGTTGCGTAAGAAAGGACCGGGTCACGATAAAAAGACCGATCCGTCGTTCAAGAAGCGCCAAGCTTTCCCACGAGCGTGTTCGTTGGATTTTTCTCTCTCGAGAACGTGATTCGATTTGGACAAGTATCGAGAAACGAGAGAATCTCAAGCGACAACCGATGTATATTCCGATAAAAATATCACGATTTAACGGTCAATTTACTTGGAGAAACAAATCGTTTCCAATGGTAGCGCGTTCGAGGCAACGAGGTTTCAACGAACGAAAGGAAGAGAGAGGTAAAGGGGTTAGGAGGGAGGGAGAGCGTAACGGGTTCAAATTGGTAACTCTAGAAGATCAAGATGAAAAACGAGCTAAACACCTCTTGCTCCTCTCCTAGCATGGTCTTTCAACCCCCGCCCACGTTCGCCGTACCTCCAGAGAAGCGAGCACGGTCTGGTATACACCAGCACCCCTCTTTGAAACAGCCCTCGCGAGGCCACGCTACCGTTTTAATATTAATGGAAAGCCTGATGGGAAAGCTGAAAGGAAGGAAATTGAAGGAAAATAAAAGGAGAAGCGTCATCCTGAAACGTTGACTGTCGTCCATTCTGGAATTCCGTCCTTTCGACGAGTCCAAGAACTTCCCATTCCTCGTGTTTCCAACACTCTGTGCGAGCATTGTTCATAATAAGTTCCGAAAGACTTTATAACGTTTTCCGATTACGACTAACGATATCGAAGCTGCGCTGCTGTCTTGCCGGTCGACAGGAAATGACCGAGCACCAAGGACTGCTCGATAGTTCACGGTTCAGCTGACGTACACCGAACCGACTAACGCAAAAAGAGCGCGAGACTAATGTCGAAAGCTAACTAACAACCATCGTAAAACAAAGCGTAAGAAGAAGAGACGAGACACGCCAGTTGGACGATTCGATCGGCCACGATTCTTTGCGATTCCGTCTAACGTTTCAAAGTCTTTTCAACGATGGATAGAACGTTTCGTTCGTTAACACGAAGGATAATTAACTTTACGTTTACGTCGATTAATTTTTGAAGTGGCCCGATGATCGAAAGGAAGAAGATTCGAGTGTCGAAGTTTCGTCGAAAAATGAAAATTCCTATAGATAACGATGCGCGACGCGATGCGGAGAAGTTACCGTTAATTCGATAAACATAAATCACGAGACACTTCGTAAACGGAGAAAGGCGTTAAATTAACTTGCGATCGAATGAACGCGAATCGTGGTAATTTTCGCTGCAAACCTGAAACGCGTTATACGCGATAATGCGTCGGAGAATAATTTTTCGTGTAAATTTTTTGTCGACAACCGAGAGACTTCGATTGGACTGTTCCGGAGAAAAAACGGAGGAAGCGAACGCGACGGATATCGGTCGTTATATCCTTCGTAACGAGAGGATTCGGTTCGGGTAGGTAGCGGCCCGCAATAAATCCTGAAAGGTTTCATGAAAATTCTAGAACGCGGTGGATGGTCTCGCGGTTCGTCTCCAGGAACGGCTTTCGTCCTTTTATCTGGAACTGCGGTGCCGCTCTCTCGCGCCGGGCAAGCCGGGCGTCTTGGAGCGGGCGTCTCCTGGACGACGCCTCGGATCAATACCGACGCCCAGCGTCTCATTGGCCCCTTCTCTTAGGTGCCGTGGAAAATCGCCCAGGAGATGACGGCCAGGAAGAGGCAGGAGGGTGCCTGTGCGAGGGCGGAGGGAGAGGGTGGTTCTAAGGGGGTGAACCGAGCGGACCTTCCTTCCTCCATCCTTCCACAGCCTCCAGCCATTCTTTGCAGCCGCTTCACCCTCCAACGCCTTTCCCGTGTTCCATCTTCTTTTCTGGCCATCGCTCGTTTTCTATAACGCGCGCATACGACGTTCTCTCGTATCGTGTCCAAGCTCTCTTTTCTATTTAACCGTTTTCTTCAACGCGTAAATCACCTAGCTTGTTCGAGTTATCGCACGGAAAAATTCCATGTTCCGAGCCGACTCGTGTCTTCGTACGTATATCGGTAAAACGTTCGAATTCCAAAACTCGGGCAAGGAGACAATCATATCCCGAGCATTTGTTTGCCTATATTTCGTAGAAGAATTTCGGGATAGTTGTCGTGTTCTTTTTCCATCGACGCGGCGCGTTAGGCACGGTCTAGCAGCTCGTCGAGTAAAACCTCGGACAAACTAACCCTCTTGCCATCGATCCAGGTGACCAGGTGACCAAAGTCACGGCGGTTTCTATTCGCTTTTTTCGTGCCTTTAATCGAACGGGGACGAGAGTCCAGGGAGGTTCATTAGGGTGGCCGAGTAAACTACACGACCACCGTCACCGCGACCGAATTCGCTTTAAAAGCCGAGTCGTCTTTTTCTCGCGTAAACTTTCGCGGTTATCGGGAAACGAAGGGGATGGAATCAATGAGGGAGGATCGAGGCGGCAACGTACGCGTGGCCAAGTGATTTTTTGCCCGGTCAACCCCTTTTTGCGTAACCTCTTTCGCTCGCCGAGCTCTCTTTCCGCCTCCTCTGCCCCTCGGTAGCCCTCGGCCTCCGCTTCGGTCCTTTTCACCGTCTACCTTTTTCCTCCCTGTTGCCGGTGAACGCAACGCGCGCCACGGGACACATTATTAGCTTAATAACTCCGAGGGACCTTTTTTAATCCTGCCACCGTTTTCGGGAGAAGCTGTGCCCGCGGAAGACTTTAATTAAAAAATAAACAAGCAGAGCCGGTAAACGCGAGTGCGGGAAAAGATTTAAAGCTGGCCCGGTCCGACCGCCTCGGGACATTTGCATTTCGATTCTTCTGCCACGAATTTGCTCCTTTATCGCGCGTCTGCCAGGCCGACGCGAGTCGCAAAAATTTGCCTCGGATCGAGGGCGCGAACAGAACCGTGTTTCTCGACCGCTCCAAGGTTAAAAATTGAACCGATGCACGATGAATTATGAAATAACGCGGCTATCGGTGAAAAGTTCGAAGGTGCGCAAACAAGTGTGTTTACCGCGGTCACCGGTGTACAGAGAGGAAAGGAGAGAAAGCAACGCGTATCGCGAACCACCGAACAGCGTTTACGAAGCGATAAACAGTTTGCATTTTGTTGCATGGCCGACCGTATAATTAGCACTTAATAAATCCGCGACACGCTCCCATGATCGCGCTCTTTTACGCGCTGCGCCACCAATATAAACAATCGACCGGCAGAATTTGATGAAGCATAGCTCGCGCGAAAGAGTTTGACGGGATTGATCCGACGAACATTTATCGTTTCGTTCGGAAAAGTAAAATTTGTTCGTCGCGAACGACCGAAGGATACCATTTTGAACATCGAATTTTCCGTAGACGAGGGGCATAGTCGAAGTTGGCCGCGGCTTAAGAAGGACCGGTGGTAGGTTGGTCGAGAGGCACGGCAAGGTGTCCAGCGGCTTATTTTTCCAGGAGGGTGAGTGTCCAGGGTGGGGATAAGTCGCGAAGGCGGTAGGGTGAGTGGGATGGCCAGCTCTAAGCGAAAGAGGGGAAAAGACGCGAAAGTGGGGTAAAATAGGCCGCAGGGTGGGGACGAGAGGGCGACACTTAGATGGTTAAATCGTGGGAGCAAGAGGGTGCGGAAGAACCGGGGGCCGAGCGAGGGCCGGTTGTCCCGATAGGCGTCCGAGCGACGGAGTCTACGCTTCGTTAACCCATCGCAATGTTATTTAATTTGCAAAGTACACGACGCGACGGGAGGCTGCCTCGGGTAATTTCAAAATTTCAACGCGGTGACTGGATATTAAGACGAACTGTCGGCTACGAGGAAAACACCTCGAAAAAACGGCTGCTTATTTTACCGAAAAGCACGATTCACGATCTCGAGTCTTTCGGAACTCGTAAAAAAACACGTACACGCGATGAAAAGCGTTTCGCGCGCTCCAAACGCGAGACGAATAAAAGAACAAGTTGTTACGGAGAAGAAAAAAAACCGACCCGTTCGGAGCCAGGTTGGAAAAAAGTGTGACGACCCCTCGCAGGTGAGAAGATAATCACCCGAAAATGAGGCACCCCTCGTCTGCTCGCCCCAGGTTTCTTTCGGGCAGGTGCGCAAAAAATCACGGTTGGAAAACAAGGGTGATGATCTACCCTTGAACGATGCGCATCTTTTTTTCTCCTACCGTTCTCTCACCGACACGACCTTTTTGTCGATGGTTTTTTCGTACCCTCTCGGGACGCGTTCGAGGGTGTAAAAGGGCACACAGGTAACCTCGTTGATCTATGGAGGAGCTCGATGACAAAAAAAACGTCACCCTTGGCTAGAACGGTGACGACAGTTCGATGTTTATATTTATACGGTGCGTTGACCAGACGATGATGATTTATCTGTACGGATGCACGCGTTCGGACAAAACGCGTTCGGTAAATATAAAATCTCGTGCATCCGGCTGTTGACCGATGATAGTAAAAACCCATTGGCCGGACAAACAGCGACGGGTGAATTTAACCGGGGCCCATTTTGCGCTATTTGACGAGTCGCGGAATACGAACGAAAAGAAATATCGGGATTCGAAATTCAATGATGTACCTCTCGTACGTAAAAACACGGCGTCGCTGTTTAAAGAGAAAAAAAATAATAGGCACGAGATAACGACTAAAAGCGTATTGTTCTTCGCGACAATTCGCGACTGGTTGGCGTCACGAACAACGACGAAACGTTCTTTATCGACGAAAAGAAACGTTGCTATTGACGAACGAGTGGAAAGGAATTATGCAATTGAATTCCCGCGGTCCGGGAATATAGCCGAGAAGCAAACCAACGCAACGGCAGAGACCGTCGCGTCGCTCGAAACGTAGTTCGAGGATCATCGGTAGGTAGCGGAGGCGCCACGAGTCACCTCGATTCGAGAACAACGGTCGGGTCGGTAAAACGGAATTGTTTTTGGATCTCGTCCAATCTAAGAGGATTATTCGATCCTACCTTCGGCCCACCCACGCTCTGGTGAGAGTCCTTTCTCGCGAGAGTAATCCTTTCTACGATGCAACGTTTTCACCTAACCCACAATCTTTGCTTCGATGTTTTCGACCGAAAACGACGTCTCTATGCGATCCGCGAGCACGATTCTAAACATCAACTTTACAACTACGAAAAAGTCGAGACGAAGTGCTCGATTTGATTTTTAAAACGCTCGACGACCTCTCGAAGATCCTCTCTGCTTCGCAGTTCGGACAAAATAATGAAAATCGATGTAAACGTAGAGCTCGCGAAAAATTTCTCTCGAAGGAAAAGTAGTTTTTAATTTCACGCGTAGAAGGTATGGTCAGTTTGGCGAGATATTTTCATCAAGGTCGACGTTGTTGGCTCCCTTCTCTCGCCCGCGATTTCTTTCTCGTTCTTTTTCAACGGTGCAGTCTTGCATCCCTCTCTCTTCGACTCTTTTAGGCGCAAGTGCAATCTCGACCAAAGTCTCGTGGAAAACGTCTGGAGCAGCGTTCTTAAAAACGAACGATATTCGGTACAGGTCCGTATCCGAGAAATATTACATCGACGATTCGTTCGAACGCGAGACTCCGTGTCACCGGCATACGAAATCGGATTGCGAGCAAGGGGATGATGCGTCGTGCGAATTCTCCTGTCCTATCTCGACGAGTCTCTACAGCCCGCACTCGTTACTCGGTATCGCGAATTGCGTAATTCTCGAGAATATCGATAGTCTAATAATATGCGAACGCGATGCGTTCGTTCGTTAGCGGCGCATCGCATCGGTTCGAGGGCGTTTTTGCCGTTCCTGTTGTTTGCGGTTTCGGGTACATTCCTCGTTATTTCCTCTCGACGCGTCTCCCTAGCTTCGTATGCCACTGTTCTGACGCGAGAACGTTTCTCCTCCCAGCTCGCCATAGAGAAACTAGGGATCGCGGTGTATTGGCAAACCCGGTCCCGCCAATTTTAGATGCTTTGCCTTCTTCTTTTTTTCCCTCTACTTCCTCCACCGTGTTTCTTCGATCACTCGCACGCTCCCGACGACGGTGCTTTTCGTCTTCTTCTTCTTCTTCTTCTTCTTCTTCTTCTCCATCTTCTTCTCCATCTCCTTCTTCGTCCTCTTCTACCACTGGTCGCACCCGAGTTGCCATTTTATTTTCACGAACGCGTCCGCTATTTTTGGCCGTTCTAGAAAACCCGCCTGCCTCTCCTTTTTCCGAGTCTTGGCAACAACGTTCGAGAGGCGATCGTGCGCGATACGCGCTCGCCGCGAATTTATTTTTATGCATGACTACGAAAAATATTGAGAGAAACCGACATTGCCAAAAAGCCAATCGCGAGTTCGGCCGCAAATTTTTGACGGACTTCGCTGGTGGAACACCGCCGCGAAATCTTTCCGTCGTTGCGTTGCCAAAAACTTTCGATACGTAAACATTGTATTCCTCTCGACGAACCATTCCGCTTTTCCCCGACTCGTTCGCTCGCTAGCTCGTTCGTTCGATTCGCTCGATTCGCGCCATTTCACCGTTTTTAACGACGATCGAAATTCGAGGCATTCGCGACGAAATATCCGATAAATTTTGGAGAGGCACAGAGTCGGCGAAAATATTCAATTCGATGTATTTCAAGGGACAGGGTGCAACGGGGTGGGAAATTTATTTAACGCGTCGTGTAAATAACGCGCGCTCGGCACACGGCGGGTAAAGCGTTGCACGGATAATGTGTGCAGTCCCATCAGAATTGTGAGTATTGATCGTTTTGTAGTAAATATATATAGTTTGCACTAGCGCGTCCTAGTGTATCCTAATATGCCGATAAATATGGCGGAATTGTGTCCATCGGACGATGACTATCGGACAAAAGTAGGCATTTCGTTTCTTCCGCGCTGCGAGCGAGGGGAGCGAAGAGAGGGTCAATGACCTCACGGAAAATCGATCGACTCGAGATCAGAAAGGACGAGGGTCAACGTAGAAATTGCAATCTCGCTAATAACGAGTCGCGCGAAAATCGTTCGACCATCGAACGCGCGACCCTTCTTTTCTTTTTTCCGTTTTTTTTTTTCGCTCGTACCAACGTCGATCCTTGGATCGATCAACGCGAGAAACTATCGTGGGAAAAGAATGCCCGACTAATCTCGTTGTTCCTCGCGATACGACGACGAATCGAAAGGAGTCCTGTAGAGAAGAAAAAATCGTCGGTGGAAAAGGAAGAGTCGCGAGTCAACGTTCCAAAGAGTTTTTCCACGTAGCCAGGAAAAGTTGAAACATATTGCGTGCATCGAGGTGCAATACGCGAGGTCCCCGTGCGAGCGCGTCAAGGTGCAGCCAGGGGGGTGGTTGCGATCGAATCCCAGGGATCGAGGAAATCTTTTTCGTCGCGCGTTGCTCACGCGTATTGGCTCGGCGTGTTTCGTATTCGCGTATTTTCGGACGATTTTCTCCTCTGTCCATCGCGCGCGAACGATAGAGAGCATCGAAAGAGAGACGATACCGGAGACAGAGAGAACGACCATTCTCTCTTTCGCTTCGTTGTCGTTCTCTCCTCCCCCTACGATTTTCCTCCCGCTTTCTCTTCGTCTCTGTCCGTGGCCCGGTGCTCGCCCCTCGGCAACACTCGCGCGTCTCTGCGGAACGGGAGGCAACGGACCAGCGTTTAATGTAAATCGCCACGCACGGACCTCGCGCGCGCTCGCTCACGAACGAGAAAGACGGACGAACAGAGAAAGAGGGATGCTCTAGAGCGCGAGAGGGCCGAAGGATAGAGAGGGTGGCCGAACAAGGGGGCGAGGACAGGGACGAAGAAACATGCATATGTATAGGTAAATGTGTACCTACGCCCGCGCCTCCCTTTCGCGCTCGCTCCTTCACCCTTTCTCTCACTCGCTCGCCGGTTCATCGTGTCTTTCTCGCCCGACTCTCTCTTTCTCTCCTTTCCTCCCACATCTCTTTCACTGGATACTTCCATCCCGTTCGGCGGACGGTCGACTCTCTTTTTCGTCCTATCTCGATCCTCGTTGCACTTCGCGCGAGTTCGATCGCTTTTGCTTTCTCTCTCCTCGCGCTTTCTTCCTCCGTTCGCCTCTTTCTCCCTCCGTTTCGCGTGACCGTTCTTCATGGACGTAGCAGAGCGTTCCTTTTTTTACCCCGTCGTTTTTTCCCCCGTAACGCCCCCAGGCCGACGAGTGATTTTTATAATCTGCTACTTGTTGCGCGGCTCACCGGCGGCCGGCGCGGCGTGCAGCCCGCCCGGAAAAACCGGAAAATAGAGGAAAACAAAAGCGAGCGGGCCGGCGCGGAACGGAGACCGGCTTCGTCCACAGAAGCGAACAGGGTGCCCTGGCCAACGGGTAACGGGCGGGAGAACGATAGGGTGGTGGCGAGGGGAAAAAAAAGAAAAAGGCATCGCGGGACCAGCGGACGACGGATCATCGGTGCTCGTTTCTCGTTCGTTTTTTTTTACCGGCTCTCCTGTCCCGTATCCGCCAACGGAATACACCGACTTTTTCCATTCCGCTTTTCTTCTGCTATACACACTGGTCCATTTCGATCCTGTTTCGAACATGAAAAAGAGAACAAGGAGTTACGAAGTCGTCGAACCTACGATCCTCGGTCAGGAATCAACGCTAACGGACGAAAGGAACGATCGTCGAAGGCAATCGCGGCGACCAAAAGGGAAAAATAAACGAGGCGGCGTACGCACGAAGCGCGGAGGAATTATCCCGCGCGTCAAAGAGCCCAGAGCCGCGCAAAATGGCTTCCTCCTTTTCAGGAATTATCGCGATGTAGGAAGTCTCGGCGTACGGTGGTGGGGCTGGAGGTGGCCACGAAGCGGCTGTCGGCCGAAAGTTTAAAATAGAATATCTCGCGCGAGTAACTTTCATCGGTCGTCAAAAAATCATACAGTGTCGTACCTAGCGGGGGGCTCTGCTTCCCACCCACCGCGGCGAAAGAGGTTCGAGAGATCGGGAAAGAGAGCGAGAGAGAGCGAGAGAGAGCGGCGGAGGAGGGTTTGCGGGGGAAGCAGGAGGAGGTGGAGGAGGAGGATGAAAGGAACGGAGAACGCCGCGGGAAGAACGGTGGAACGAGAAAGAACCGAGGGGGAGAGTGTAGCCCTCTCCTCTGCACGCCGCGATCCGTCGAGCTCTAGGATAGGCCACGCGGTTCGACGTGGAAACGCCAGAATGCACGCAGACACATGCACGCGGGCAAACTGTGCCGCGCGCTCGATGCATCGCCGTGCAACGGCGCGGCGTGGAGCGGCATGGAGCGGCATGAAGCGGCGTGGCGAAGAACGTTCGCGTGCGAATGTGTGCGGCGAGCGGCGTTCCGCGAGAATTTACCACCGGTAACTGCGCCCAAGGCAGGAAGTTCTCGCGCGGCCGAGGAAAGATATTTCAGAGCTTGCGTTGATCCCACCGACCGATTCCGTAGTAGGAATTACCTAATAGGGACACAGGGACGCGAGGATTCGTAGCCGTTCCGCGACGGAGCGAGTGATCGGGTCACCGATCGGCGATCTCGGTCGCCGCGACAGGCCGACGATCTCTCGCTCCGATTTTCGCTCTCCACGCCAATGAATGACGTAGCGAAGATACACCGTGGTGGCGGCCGTGTCGGCGGTGGCGGTGGTGGCGGCGGCGGCAGCGGCGGCGACGACGACGACGACGTCGGCGGCGGGCCGATCCGCTCGCTCATATTCGCTAGAGCTCGCGTTCGCCTAGCCGCGCGCGCGAGTAGAGTACACACGGTCTGATCGAGGGCGCATGCGCAGACGCGTTGCGCGCCGCGACTCGACTCGCCTCGGCCCGACTTCTCGGCTCTCCGTGGCTCGCCCTCCCCGCCGCCAAGGTGCATGCATGCATTCTATGCGGCGTGCACCGCATTAGATGCATTTCTAAGTCGCGCCGCAATAAATCGCAGAAATATCGAAGTGGAGAAGAGGCCCGCGCGCTGGCACCGACAGCCTCGAAATCGTGGCCGCGTGACACGCGCGAACTCGACCCGTTTAAGACGACGCGACGCGACCCGACCGCGTATATCCAGCAGGAAGCAAGCACAGCACACGGAGACGCGAAGGAAAGAGAGAAAGAAAGAAAGAAAGAAAGAAAGAAAGAAAGAAAAGGAGGCAGCCGGTCGAGGGAACACCGGGACAGAGATACGCTGGCTGCTCGATTTTCCTAGAATCCGATAATCCGGTAAGCGACTCGGGGAGTCTGCTCGCTGCACCGCGCGGTTTCGCGACTCGCTCTCGAGCCACGGATCCCGAGGGAGGAAGAACACGCCGCTACGCGACACGCGTTCGCTTTCGCTACGGAGATCGGTTTTCGTGGTAGCGCGGTATCGCGTACCGCCGTGCACGCGCGTGCAAACCTGGTGACGTCTTTCGACGCGTATCCCGCTGCTGCCGGGGATACTTCGAGAGGGTTGCTGGACGCGACGTTTTTTCTCTCGTTCGGACCTCGAGCGGACAGGTGAGAAATCGGGACGAGTTGCAGTGATCCGCGCCCCGTACCGCGATAAACGCTCGTCATCGTCGAATTGGAATAATCATTCGCGCTCGTTGTTCGACCGGCAGGAAGTGATAAAGGTTACGTTCAGCGACCCGGACGCGCGCTAGCGAGAGAGAAGCGTCTCGCGAACGCGCGCTCGATTTTCACGGAAAAAGGGCTGTCACGGAACCGAGGGGGCACTTCCAAGGAGGAAGAGAAGAATACGACGCACTGAGTCACGTGCGAACCAGTCCCTCCCACTTGCAGACGCGGTGCCGCGGATTTCAGTGCACGCTGAAAATCGTAACGCCACCCAACTCGAGCAGCTCCGTTCGACCTACGATCCGAAAGGAAAAATTGCCTATCGCCGTTTCGCGACTGTTTAGCAAGAGGAACGACGAGGCGCGAGCTTTATCGGTGCCCCCTCGAGTCGCCTATAGCGTACAGCCCTGGTACACGTTTTCGCCGATACGGTACACGGCACGGCACTTACGAAAAACTGTTCCACGCGAGACTCGATGCTAACGGTGTCGTCGTCGACGTGACGTCCAACGGAATCGCGATCGTGTGGCCGAACCGATGCGCGCCAAGATCGTCTGCCGCGAGATCTTCGAGAAAAGAAACGGGAGAAAGTGGAAAGAATCGACGCCGTCTAGCGCCGAGGCCGGAACGATTCTTTGCGAATCGTTTCGTTAAAGTCGTTCGCGTACCGAACACGAGGGTGTCATTCGGTGTTTCGTCGAATCTATTTCGTTTCTCGGCTTCGCGCAACTTGGCGACAACTTTTTTCTCTCGGTGACAAGCGATCGCGAGTGAGTGAAATTGATCGGTTTCGCGAAACAGTGTCGGATGAACTGGAAACACGAATCGTATCGAGTGGATGAGGATGGTGACGAGGACGAGGACGACGAAGACGACGAAGACGAAGACCAAGACGAGGACGAGGACAAAGACAACGACGAGGATAACGGTGACGTGTGCGATAGAAACGATCGTAACGAGAACCCGCTGAAAGAAGTGAATCGACGAAGAGAAAATTCGAAATCAGGTAACGTCGTTCAAACATTCCATCGAATTTTACTAATATCGAGCTTCGCGCTGTCGCTGCCAATGTCGGAGAGATCGATCGAGACGCGAAAGATCGATTCGATCGTCGCGATGGATCTCTCGGACGAGACGCGTCTCTCTCTCTCTCTGCGCTAAACTCTAACGAGTATTAATATTCCTTGCTTGCAGAATTCTGACCGGTACGCTTTAGCCGCAAACTAACAAAACGAAAACGCGCGGATTGGAGAAAATTTGCTGATGCAGCCTAAACGCGGAAAACGTTCTCGTTTTCTCGGCCTTCCAATCGCCGTGTCGTTTCGTAGCGATGCTGCTTTCTCCGTTGCTTCGCTGATCTCGTCGCACGCACGCTTCGTTACTCCCCCACCCACCCGCTGCACTCGAAAAGAGTAAACGATATTCGACGCTAATGATCGTCGTGAAAATTCGCTCGAAACGCGAGAAGAGCATCGAGGATCGACCGTGAGCGAGCCATGCCAGGCTTTTGTGGAACGATCGATCGAATAGGTGCCGGAAGGAGAGGGTAGTGTACGGAAAACAGGCTGTGGGAGAGAGGGAGGGTGTAACGTGGTGATTAGTCGCAGTGTTTTGGAAAACAATGCGCAGAATTTCGCCGGTAATAAATAATAAAAGACAAATAAAGTGTATCATCGGGGAAGGGTATGGAGATGGGTAATGGAGATGAGGACGGGGATGGGGGATAGTAAAGCGGTGTGCCGACCGTGCGTATGAATAAACAACGCGGCCATATGTATTACGCATTATCGAATAAAAACTGAATAAAATACGAACCGAAGAGCGCGTCGTCTGGAAACTCCGAACACGCTCGCGTTTATCCCTTTATCGTCGCTAATCTTAGAACCTGGTCGAAACCTGTATCGAAATGTTCGCGACTCCATTGTCCTTTCCTACCCTCGAACGTCTACTTTTTCCTCTTGCAATCGAAGTAAAAAAAGGGAAAAAGAGACAAAGTAGCGAGCATTGTTGCCCCCCACCTCGGCGTGTTATACGCAAAATCTACCTGGCTGGAAACGAAGCAATGTTGCGATTCACGCGACGCGTATTCGATTCGCCCCTATCCTGCACCCCTCTTCTGCTCTTGTTCCATCTATCCGAAAGGGAGCCTACCGAAATGAAACCTTTAAACGGGTCCGACCCGGTGTCACCTTGAAACGCGTTTGCTACCACGTACACGAGAGATAATGCTCGAGAGCGAGAATACGAGGAGAAAAGGAACGGTCTCCTCGAGGAGGGGTAGAAACGTCCGAGAAGACACGGAACGAGAAGAAAAACTAGAAAGAGTAGAATAATAAAATAATTCCGGATAACTCGATGCTCTTTCCCCTTTGTTAGCCCCCACCTATGGACACGGGGCATCACCGAAGGGCTCGCCCTTCCCTCTGGGCCCTGATCCACCCCCCTTTTTTAAGGCGGCCAGCTGCGGGGTCAGTTTTCGACGGGCGCGCGGCGCATTAAGATGCTACGCTAAAAATTGCTCGTTATCGAGCCTCGTGTCATCGTGTCTCGACGTCTCGCGTGAAAATATCGCTGGAAGCGACGCGTACCGCGCACCGCCACCGTAGGACACCCCCGAAAATTCCCGATGGAGAGGAGGCACGAACGACCGCCGAAGGAAGAGCGCGAGAGAGAAGGGAAGAAAAAACAGTGTGGCGCGAGAACAACCGCCGGATTGCTTCTGCAGTGATGAACGCGTGATGGATATTAAATGGGTGCACGGTACGCATCGACAGATTAATTCCATTTTCATCGGGCCTTGCAGCTTTTCACGAGCCAGACGTTCCAAAATATTTAACGTTCGTTTCTATCTCTGTTTCGCCTCGTCCCGGACTGGCCCGTTTTTTCGTTCGCCGTTTCATCGTTGCTCGAATTTTCATGAGCAAATATTTCCCGATCGTCGGTCATTCTCGTACGACGGAACAACGTGGTCCATTGAAACTTTGCTCGTTCGAGCAATCGGGTCATAGCTTTCCCGCTCGAATTCGTCGAACCTCGATGCGTCCTAATTTTAACATCGATCCATCAAAGTTGTCGTATTTGTTCGATAAAAACGTACAGCGCGTATCTTGTTTGTCAAAAGAAATCGCGCGAACGCGATAGGAGCGAAAGTTTGGACACTTTTTCCGATTCTTGGTCTACCAACGATCACCCTTCGTTTGTCGTGCCAATCGTTTCGCGACGCGCAAATAATTAATCGCGAATAATGCTGTTTTCCGGTGGAAATGCCGAGGGTGAGATTCCCCTCGATTCTAAAAACGCCGCGGCTACATCGGCTCGTTTAATTTCGCTAATTTCTTTTCTCCCGTTCAAAGTGTGCTCGTCCGCGAAGCAAGGGTTCCACAGCCCTTGCCTTTTCCTTCTGTCACGGCCGCGAGAGATCAGAAAGAGAGACAAAGGAGAAGAGTCGGAGACGTTAAAGGGTTTGCGAGAGGTTAAAAATCTCGAGAGGGTGCGAGAAGGGTGGAAAGAGGGTAGAGAGAACGTCGCAAGGATGACGGAGCGGAAAAATAATTACTTCTCGTACGCGGCGAGAGCGGATGCTATCCGAAACCGCGAGAATAATTGCGGGACCGGACTGAAATATTTTGACCGTGAACAAAAAACTTCCCGATTACGTTAACGAAACGTTGAATATCGCGTATCTTTAGGTGTTTAGATAAAGAAGATATTTCTAAAAAAAAAAAAAAGAAAGTCCAAAGAAAAGAAACCGAAATCGGAAGGTGGGAGATCGTTGCATTTCATTTGTTCTACGCTTCGTTAAAGAAGCTCGAGCTTGAGCGAGATGCTTGGCAAGTATCGATCCGCGAAAACAATGGCTTAGCAATTTGCGCAAAAGTACGGAAAAACGTTCCCAAAGAATTCTATTATCGTTACGACCGATTGAATCGGCCCAATCATTATCCGGAAATTGGATCTTCTTGTTCCTTTTTAAGCGACAAAAACTTCTCCCTCGTTTTCTTATCACCGAATTACCACCTATAAAAGTTCCGAATAACAGGTTCGTTGTCAAGGAACAACTGCTACACCCTCGGTTCTGAGCGAAGCTATTTACATCGCTCGGCTCCAAAGTTGAACGAAAATTTACTTCGAACAAATTCCTAATCGTAAATATAGATACACGCCGTGTACATATCGTGTACCGCGTATACTGCGTCGAAAGAACCTAGGCATACAAAGAATGGTCGAAAAGAGCAGTGTCGATTTCGCTCGAAAATCGTCCGATCAAATTAAAGGAAAAATTAAGAACAACGAGAGAAAGCTTCACGGTTGATCCACTCGAGCGTTATCGATTAAAACAATCGAAGAGAATTTGTCTTTCCGTGAGACGACTGCCGAGAGAAAACGTCTCGAACGTGCGACGAGGATAGAGCGCGATCCTAAAAGGGGACAGAGCAACGAACAGAGGGTGGATCGTCGGCGGGAAAAGATGGCGTAAAAATGGAGGGTGAAAAATACGGAGTGGGATGGGTCCCTGGGAATCCCCACCCCCGATCTCTTCTCTCGACACTCCTTTTCGGCTGTTCCAGTGGGAATACAGCAGCTCGAAACATTTCCAAATTCCGCGTCCCTCGGGCGGCTAGCAACTTTTTAAGACTCTTCCATTAGCGAGCGTAACGCCGTTGATGGATACCGATCATTTAGTCGCACGATTTGCAAATGGAAATCGCATCGAGATGCCGCGCGACCGTTCGTCGAGTAGAAAGGGTTTTCGGTTCGCGAAATATTTATCCGAGTCGAGGTTGCCGCCGAATCTGAGAAAAATTCGGTTCGTCGAGACAATAAGTCGAGAAAGATCATAGTCGGTATCGGTTCGGAAAAGCGGAAGATCTAATTTTACAAATATTCTGACATTCCGAATAATTCAAGGCTTCGCGCGAGGCTAACGGATAAACGGGTGTGCGTGCTCTTGTGTGTGTGTGTGTGTGTGTGAGAGGAGAGTGGGAAGGGGAAGGCGGCACCGAGTTAAAACAAACATTTTTGCGCGTGCGAGCTTCGGCCATAAAGCTCTGCCCGGCCAAATGCATTGGCCGGCAGTTGCATAACACTCTAGAATAGCTTCGGAAAATGGTGGACCTTCTCTCGCGACTAGCTTTTTCTTTTTCGGTCTATGCTGGCTGTTCTGCGCCGCGATACCAGGAATTCCCCACCTCTCTTCCTCCGATCTTCCCTCTTACACGAATTCCTTTCCGGATACGTGTTTTTTTCGAAAACGGACAATTTTTTAGAACAGGCAACGCGCAAACATCGACTCACTATTTTCAAACTTAAGACAACTTTGTAGTGCATCGAATACACTGATTTATTTATCTTGGCGGGAAAAATGACAAGACTGAATGGCAACTAATATCATGTCAAGCGTCGAGCAGACATTGGATCGCTGTCGCTTCCAAGAGCCAAACTTTATTCGAAAGAAACACGTGGACTAGGTTTTATAGTCGCGATTCTGATCCTCGATCACGCGTTGCGCAACAACGCTAGGACCGCTTAAAAATAGCGTTCGAAATGGCGGGTATTTTTTGGAGGGCTCGAGAGAAGAACGTTCTCGGTAGCCAAACGTCGACGTCTCGAACGTTGCGAAACGTAGAATCGCGTGGTAACCGACGACTGCCCGCTGATTTCAAGGAAGAAAAAAAGAACAAGGAACGTCGCGCTTTCGTCGGTGTTCGACGTTCGCGAAGACATCTTCGACCGTCACCCTTTCGAACGCGATCTGAGGCAATTAAAATTATTTATTAAAAGACACCGGTCGAAAGTAAACAGATAGCGCGGGGGAGGTTTGGAGAAGAGGCGCGATCCGATTAAAATCTAATTTTTCACGGATACTCTCTTAATTAAAACATTAAATTGATTGCGGCGCGAGGCTGAGGTGGCGAGGGTGCAGCGGCTTCTCGAAGCGGGACGAAGTTACGAGAGACAGGGTCGGAGAAAAAGAGAGGAAAAGACGAAGAGGTTCGCGCGAAAATAAATGAAAATGAAATCAATTATAAAACTGTTTGAGGAGACTCCGAGCAGCAACCGGAGTACCCGATGGATGGATAGACGGACGGATGGACCGGTACGGGTCGATCTTGAATTTTCTTAATTAAAAATCTACAGACTTTGCTTTCAATTAAAAACCGAAATGCCGTGGTTCGTTCGTTACCGATTCCCTGCTTTTCTTGCCGATCGCGATCGAAACGGTATCTTGGACGTCGCGGTTCACGATTCGGAAGATAAAAAAATTCTCGTCGAAAAGACGAGACGCGCCAAGTCGTAGGTTTTGTTTGGCTCGGTGCACCGGACCGTATATTTCGTATCGGTACGTTTTTAAAATTGGCCATGCAACGAAGATAAAAACTGTCGCGAGCGTTATCGTTGGTTTCGCGAGAAACCAGGCACCGCGCAAACAAGTAGGTTTCCCCGTTTCTGTCAAAGTTCGTTAGACCTATTCGAGAGAGAAAGGGAGAAAGGAAGAAAGAGTGAGAGTGACTCTCTAATCTTCGCGAGATTTTCGCGGCACGAAGACGTCGCCTCGATTTATGATCCTCCTAAATCTCGACCGTCCTCCCCTCGGTCGGGCTCCTTTGTCCCTGGACACTTTTGCACTTTTAAAACTTACTTCCCCCCGGAAATTTCATTATAAGTGCCGCGGCTCTCGTCGCGGCGATAAGACGACGCCAACTTGTTCAAGGCGCGTTTTGCTCGCCGTTTTACATCGCAACCGTCCGCGCGCGGCCTTTTGAAATATTGCCCTGGATTTCACCGCGACGTCCCTTCCTTCTGTTTACCGGCCCGACTTTTCCGCGACTTAATCAGCAACGCCACTTTATAGATAAACAAAGTTAACGCGCCACGAACTCGTCCAAAATATCGTCGCTGCAATTGCCAACTCCGCTTACCAGCCCGGGAAAAACTGAATCAGCAATCGCGTCGCAATCAGCGTGCCGATTCTTCCAACTTCGCGCTGCCTCGACCAAAGACGGACGAAAAAACCTATCCAGGCAAATTGGCCCGACCGTATCGACGGTTCGATCGGAAAGAAGCTCGGTAATTCGTTCTTACAGAGCAGAGTATGAAAGAAAAAGGAACGTCAAAGGGTCGGAAGAACGAAAGCAGGCCAGTAACCAAAAAATCACGGTTCGTCACGAGATCGGTGAAACGCCGATTTCGTTCGGGAGGACGATACGCCTTGTCGACCGCTTCCGGGGCCGGGTTTAGCGGGACACTAGCGCAATCGCGATGTCTCGACGGCGAAGAGTGCAGCTGCCGCTACCTCCGTTAGCGGCATATGCCGCGTGGCCGGCACTGCTCTTCCGATTATCCACATGCTACGCGTATACCTTACCTCGGAGAACGGACATCTGGCCTACCCGCGGTGCTTTGCGGATTATTTGCTCGTTTGTTCGTGTCCGCGTGCCCGATAGACGCTCGATACGCGGCTTCGAGGAGCGCTGCGAATTCGCCGCGGAGGCGAAAGTTTAATTGAATCGCTTTTCGAGCGCGGTTACCGTAGAATCGACCGAAGGAAAGGGAGATGTGTTTGTTTAGAAACGGTACGAGACGCGACATCCTTCAACTACGACTTTTCTCGCGATTCGATTCGAGTAGTACTCGCGAAACGCCACGAAACTAGATCCGAGCTCACTCTTGGCCAATGACAATTTCGTTGCCGAATAATCGATTCGGATAATGCAACGAATTGTCATTGCTCGGTGGAAACCACGAGAAGGTGGTGAGCATCTTCCACCGGGAACGAATGGATAAGGTCGGATAGGATAAAAAGGTATCTCTCCTCGTCTTGTCGAAAAGTGTCCGGCGAATCGGAAGGAGAAAGAGGCGCTCGAAGAATAGCTGTCGGCTCGAGGGTAGCCCGTGGGGGTGGGGCTCACGGTTGAATCGTCCGCAAATTGCGGCGAAAAAGGTAAAAGTTGGCCGCGTAACTTTCTTCCGCTCCGAGGTTGGCCCGTGATTTTTGTTTTCATTTGATTAGCTCAGTTCATCGTGGCCGTGTTCGAGTCGACGTTTCGAGCAAAGGGGTAGAAAACGGCTGGTTAGCAACGTGGAGAGCGCGTGCAAGTTGGCGAAAGCTCGCCACGAAAGATTCCGTTATTTTCATGGACTGGAATCGATAGGGGCCACCCACGCGTACTTTGGCCGTTGTGTGCGAGCGTGTGTCGACGCGTTAGCTTGGGTTAGGTTAAGCTCCCGTTTAGACCGATAGCGCAGCTAGGTCACGTCGCACGCTAGGTGTTTACATCGGGGAAGACCACGCGAGGATATTCAGGTGCCATGACCTACCGCGAAAAAGGAGTCGCGTGGCCGAAACGATGTCTGTCTCTCTCTTTTTCCCTTCCTTTCCTCTCGTTCGCTCTCGTTTCCCGTTCGTTTCCTCTTTTCGTCTCTTTCTTCGCCGTTACCGCGTCGCGTCGTTTGCCCCTCGCGACTTCGAGGGATTACTTTCTCATTTAGATTTTATCTGAAGCTCGCGCGCCGGTTTTCTTATGTTCCTCTCAGACGGCCATTTCCTGCCTCCTACCCGCGGCCGGGCTCCTCCTTTGTTTTTACTAATTACCCGGGACAGGCGAGCCATCGAGTTACCCTCGTCTCTCCCTCCGCCTCGCTCGCCGATCATTAGGCGGCTGGCCAAAAGGACGTCCCCGATCATTCGCTCGACTTCTCTCTTTTAAATAACGCGACGAAACTATTGTTCCAACTATTGTTCGAGGAAGAACACCTAGATGTTCCCCGAATCTCGCGCGATCCTCGATATTTCGTCGTTCGAGGCGACACGCGTTTCGACGTTGATCGTATGACCGAGCTCGCAGGATCCTCGAGGACGGAAGAGCGAAACGCGGTCGACGGTACGGTAACGTCCAGCGGGGTCGAATACGTCGAATCGACAGAGGTTCGTCTGCCGTTGCAGCTGTCCCGACAAAAAATCAAACCTCGATTGTTTTATCGTCCCCCCAGCGGTTCTATCCGCTGGTCAACCGGTCCTTCTCTCCTTATTATGATTATCCTAGCGAAGGGTCGCCGAAGGGGAGAAGCGAACGGTCTCATCCCCGCTTCGCGTGTCGGCAACTTCGAAAGGCTGCAGGCCAGTTTCTTCCCTTCGCGATCGAACGGACAAGTTCGTTACGAAGAGGAGAGGAGAACGGTCGAAATTTCGTATGCTTTTTTTGTTTCTTCGGACGCGCAGAGAGACGCGGTCGACGAAGAAGACGCGACGCCGACGTAACGGTGAAAGGGATCGAATGGGATGTACCACGTGTCACGGTGCCGCTTGTCCGCGTATGCAAATGAAACCGTACCATTGTGTCTCACGGCACCCCCCACCCCTCTTTTCTGACAAAAAGATTCAGGTCAAACTTTCATCCGGTTAAGAATTTTTATTTTTCGACGAACGAAACAACAAAAGGGGTCAACCCTGACGTTGCCTCGACGCAGGATACCGAGGGTCTTTTGGAGGGTGCCAGGGGGAGGGAACCTTTTCGGGACGCTCAACGGTCGGGACAGTGTCGTCCTAAGACAATCGATACAATTACGAGGAACCGCCATCGACGCTTGGAAAGACGACGCGAGAGGGTCGGTCCGCCACCGGAATCCCTCTTTTCTTCGCCGATTACCCCTCCATCCACGAGCTTTCTTATCCTATCCCCTCGAACTTACCCTTGTTTTGCACGACGCGCAAAAAATAAACGGTACAAAGAATTTTCCAAACTGCCGATTTTGTCCGATCGATTTTTCGAACAAATATCGCACACCGTGATCGTACACGCCAGCGAAACGATTGGCAGGTGCACGTATCGAAGCTGCATTTCGTCCATGACGTACACAGTCTAGCAATCGTAATAAGATCTGGTCTATCGATGAAAGGCTCGCGCTAGAGAATGCCGCTCGAGAATTTCCAGAGGCGAGGCACGCCGTTCTGGCGGTGGTCGATCAACCCCCGTGGAAACGCGATGGAGCGAGTTGCGGTCACCGCTAGGATTCGAAATACGACGGTGTACGTACTCTGTTACGTCGCGTACGCAACGATGTTATGTTAACCTTATAGTCGGGACGGTGGATAGGCACGTAGCGTCGCGCTAACGCCCCTCGAATTGCTCCTTACCACGGTTCGCGAACCGATCGAGTTTTACGAACCATCCACACATCGACGAGCATTTTTTTTTTTTTTCTTCTTTACCAAACTTTTTCTCGCGATCGTTCTCGAAAGTTGTCGTCGACGATCGACGATCGTCCGAATAGAAAGTTTGTAAAGCGTTTAGTCGAACGTGCAAGAGCCAAAGAAACGACGTCGTAGCAACGTTTCCTCGTCTCTGAAGGTTGATCTACGTCTCATAAAGCGAGGACGAGACGAGTTGTGGTCAACGTTGGTATTCGAAATACACGGTGAACGCAAAGTCCATTCTGGCGTGCACGCAACAACGGCGTGCTAACCTTACTGTCACGCCTGGGCCAAAGGGATGTAAAGCCGCGATAACACCTCCGAATCGTTATTGGGTGTGATAGAGAAGCCACCCCTCATGGTTTGCGAACCGCTCTATCGTGAAAAGGAAGCATCGCGAACAGCTACGAGCTCGTTGATAGCAAAATTTTCCCCGAGTTCGTTCGTTCTCGCGAGCTCGTTAATTTTTTTTCGCGTTGAAAAAATATCGTAAGGTTGATCGAACGATCGATCTTACGACTCCGCGATCTCTTCGGTAGGTTTTTCGGACGACGAGCGTACGTATATCGGAGGAAAATATGTCCTCCGAATAAAGGAACAATCCCCTCCTCGAAACGAAACTCGGGGCAATAATTTGAAACGGGAATGCTCGTATCGTCGAATCACCGGCGTGTAGCAATCGAAACAATCGATAAAACGAATGCACCCAGTGGCGCGAGGATAACGTTCGAAAGAGAGCGAACGATAGCTGCTATCCGTGGACTCGGCCGTCGTCGAAGGAACCGGGGGAGCGAGAGATCGGGCCCGTTTTCTTTTCGACGGCCACCGGAAAGGGGAGACGATCCCGAGATGCGAAGACGACGCTTCGAAAGGAAGAGATACGCGGAGAAACGCGGTGAAGGAGATCTCTCTCGTTCTCGTTCGAGCGAGCGAGAGGATCGGAGGATGAGATGATCGGCGTAGGCGCCGAGTACGTCGTTATCCACCTGGCGGGGTTTGCGCAGCGCAAAACGCAAACGCAGGAAAGCGCAGAGAGAGGCGCTTCAGCGCATGGGGCATCGAAGCGCTGGTTAGCGAGGGTGTCCGAGGGGGTGGATGGACGAGAACGGGACAAGGTCCGGCAGAGAGGGCTGCGACGATTCGACGGAGAGGCTACGAGGGCCACGGTGGAGTCGGGGAGGTCGAGGGGCGCGCGTCCGAGAGAGGGTTGCTGGCTCGGTGGTGCGATAGAGGCGGTGAGGAGGTGAGGTGGGGGTGCCCGGCACGGGGCCACGGCGCAGTTGCTACTCAGACACGGGGATGCTCGCAATGCCTCTATCAAAGGTTACCGAAATTTTCCTAAAATATCCGTGTTTCGTATCGCGATCGGCTAAGAAATCGTGTCCGGTGCGCGCGAGGTGTTCCTGGATCGGCCGGGAGATCGGCGAGTCGGCAAACTCTTCGGACGGGAGAATAATCGCGGGGGCACGTCGCGTTCGGTCGCGTTTCGAAACGTTTGGAAGCGTTTGATCGCGTCGCGCGTCGTAGGATCAGTTTCGCGGAAAAGAAGGACCGAGGAGCGCGGCTCGGTTGATCGTGGGACGTCCGATGGTGCGATCGGCGTGTTCGCGAAGGGGACGATGCCGCGGGACGAGGTGAAAGACCCACCGGACCAAGAGAAAAGGAGAGAGGGAAAGAGAGAGGAAGGGGAGGGAAAGTTCAAGGAGGAGCGAGCGAGCTACGAGGAAGAAGGAGACCGTTTTCTACCAAGATCACCGTCCCGCGACGTGCCAACAGACACTGGCGAGTCGCGAGGAGCACGTGAGGGAGAAAAGTCCGGGAAAGCACGAGGAGCGAGCAAGAGAAAGAGGCTAGGCAGCGAGGAGCGAATAGACCGAGCGAGAAAGACAGAGACAGCCTCCCGACGCGTCTTACCACGACGCGCAAGGAGCGACGCCGCGCGCCTCCCTAGAAGGGGAACGACCATCTGGAGGGGAAGGCAAGGGGGTGGATGCGGCGGGGGTAGCAAAGACGCTCATTCGTTCCTCGGGTCACGTGGACCCCTTCTTACCAGCAAGCTTTTTCCTTTCGTCCCGCGGGAAATTCGAACCCTTTATGCCCGACGCAACCTTACCACCCCCGGACAGGGGTGAGACGCCGGACAACGCCGCACACGCCGGACGCCACGATCTTTCTCTTCGTCTATCGATGCTTACAGATTTCGATTCGATTCTTTTTCTCTATCTTCGGTCGTTTCTGCTTCTTTCATTTTCCGATCTTTCGTTCTTTTTCCGTTAGCGTTGCTACTTCTTACTCGCGGATACGAAACGCTCGGTCCTTCGATTTCGATAACGCGAAACGCGCCGGGACTCGCATCGATCTCGATATCGGCGAGAAAACTTGACGACGCCTCGACGAGCCCCCTCGTTCTCTTTCTGTTTCAGACGCGTCGCACTGTGTTGTTATGTGTTGTCATAGTTATTTCATTGAAAAATTAATTTCACCGTTTTCGAAACACGCACCGATTTCTGTCTGTGAAACACACAAAGTCTGAACAACTCCTCTTAAGTTTCTGCCGAAACCGGACTTGATTATTTAGACAAAACTTTCGTTCGAGCGTTCCTCATTTCGAAATTACGACAAATAAGAAGCAGAAGAAGAAGACGACGAAGAAACGAAAGAAGAAGAAGAAGAAGAAGCGAAAAAGAGATATAGGAAACCAAGAAAAAAAAACAAAAAAGCAAAAAAAAAAGAGAAGAAACGAAATTAAACAAAAAAGCATTGCCTTAAGAGAAAAGAAGAGTATACCTACACTGTCGAAGGAACAAGCAAGAAACACAGGGGGGAAAAGAATAATAAAAAAAATAATAAAATAACAAAAAAACACTTTAGACGCCTAAACAAAGTAAATTGTAAAGATATGACTAAAGTATATTTTTAACAAGTTTTGAGAAACTTTAGATTTTAAACGTAAATTTTAAAAGCGAAAAATGAAGAAAAGCGATAAAATTCTTAATAACTAAAAATGTGATCTAAAAGTCGTTGCTACCAAGAGAAGCCTTATGTCCTTGTTTCAATTAGTTCGGTTCCAAACGTAAGTACCCGACGACTCAACCGAATATTAGAAATACGAGTAGCACGAGTTTGCATGGCATGCTGCACGCGTTCCGTTCCTCCGTTCGGATAACTCGCGTTTCCGATCGCCAACGCGATCTCGTTCTTATTTTCCCGTTTCTTTTTCTTTCCATCTCTCGCAGCTCCGCGAGAACCGTGAATCGAAATGGTAAATTGTCGAAACGCGGCTTTTCTTCCCTATATGTATAAAGCCTTACCGAGTCGTAATAATAATAGCCCTTTACGGAGCGGCACACCCAGCAACGACCGCCACGAAAGTTGCCTCTCGTAATTGTATACTTTCGTGCGTACAGCACCGCTTGCCACGGCTCCGGCACTTATTATACTAAATCGGTTAAACGCGAGAGCGTCCGTAATCATAGCAACTACACCGTAATCACTACTGTTAACCGTAGTATTGCCATTACGCGTATTATCATTATAATTCGCAGATTATTAAGTAGCGTGCAACGGCACCGATGACCACTTGCCTCGGCGTCGACTCTAGTTACGCGCGAGACGATCGTACTACAATTTCTACGAGCAAATAGAGTTCGGCGGCGATGCTCGTAAAGCAAACGTAACGAACCCACCGCCGTAGCCTTTGTTACCGCCAGAAAGTTGGACGCGAGAGTCGTTGACCGATCGGTTCGTCGGCGTCGCGGATCCCCTGAAAAGGTGTATTCTTATCGGCAAAATGGCGGCGGGAATCGTTAAAATCGGGATCGACCGGCCGGGTAAAATTTATCGTCGAAACGAACGGCAGGGAATAAAAATAAAAAGAGAAAAAAAAAATCAGCGACGCCGAGGGGTGGAGGGAAATTGGCCAATGGTCGGTCCGGTCGAGCGGCCGGTGAAAATCATTTTATTTTTCATGGAACAATGACGCGCAGCTAGCGGACCCGGGAACCGTATCGATGATCAGGGGTGAGGTACGCGCGGAAAGCTCGACGGAGGGAGCCGAAGGGGGTGTGGGGCAGTTCGATTTGAAATTTCCTATTTCGCGACTCGCAACGAAGCCCTGGCTCGAAAACCAACGGGCGCATGCAACGTAGCAACGAGCAACACGCGAGCAGTTTCGTTCGTTGGTGAACGAGAAATGACTACGGGGACGAGAAGGGGTGTGGGTTGCGTTGCAAGGGATCGGCAACAGCGCGCTTTAGCCGAGCATTTTTTCGATGATTTTGAAACGAGTGGGAGGGGGGTGGGGGGGCGCAGCACTCGTTGTTGGACGCACACAGGCGCGGAAACGAATACGGGGCTGCAAGGTTTACGGGGCGCGTAGGAGCCCGTGCGAGTCTATCGTCCCATTTGGCTGGGTTCGTGGATGGTCGGTCGGTGTTGTTGCGCCGGGAATGCCAGCAGGGGGTGGAGGACAGGAGCGGAAAGGCGTTAGGGTGCCCCTCGCTGGAAAGAGAAGGCGATGCAACTCGGTGTCGGTGGTAGCATGAACCAGGGTGTGCGAGAGAGGAAGGGTGAGAGAGAGGGTGGCGGGCCTGCATGCATTTTTTTTCCACACCCCGCGTATTGATCCCGGAGTCATTCAAAATGGCGGCCGGGGCCGAGTCAGCCAATGACTGCCTGAATCGATGACTGCAGCGAGCCACCCCCGGACCGGCCAATGGGAGGCCAATGGGAGGCCGTCGCACGGCGTTCTATGCGGGAACCACCACCCCGCTCTTGCTCTACACTATACGAGATACCGGCCTACCACCTTCCTGCTGCCGTTAGTACGTGCACATGCGTTTGCACGCGTGTCTGTTTCGTGTTCCGGGTTCGAGCTCGTCGATGACCCGGGACACGTCGATGATTTCCACGGAAAATTCCCTACCCCCCGTTCGCGCGGCGACCGGGCCGCATTTCGACCCCCGAAAAACCGTTCAACTTTCCTCCGCCGCCCTCTCTCGCTCGTCCACCCGCCGATTTTCGTCCAGACCGTTCGCGTTCGCTGCGATTAACGACCTACACTGCCCTCCCCCGCCCCCTTCGCACCCTCTTTTATTCCGCCGTCGCGGAGCAACGCGGAAATCGCATCCGAAACTCGTTCGATACGTCCATCTCGTAAAACGAAACGAATCATTTACACCCCGTGTTCTCCACGGTCATCTATGTCGTCGCGTTTCTTTGCTCGACTTTTCGCCACGCTCCTCCGTGGTCGGCCGATTCGTCACGCGGTTCGTCTCGTAACGAACACGATGCGCTATCTCGGTTACCTTGATCCTGGATACGCGCCTTCTTTCTTATCTTATCTGACAGCGTTCGCGCGCGACAAGTCGCATGGAAAAAAAACTTGCGATCACCGTCGCCGACGTAATCCATTTCGTTTCCACGGCACGGTCATCGGACGGTTAATCGATCCGACGAGATCGTCGAGATCGTCGAGATCGACGAATCGATCGATCAGACGTGAAAACGAAATCGTACGAGCGACGAATGGACGCCGCGGACACGGTGCGTGCATCTGTCTCTGAATCGAAGCGCATCAATTTTCTGCGACGGCACTCGTTGCCGCACTTTGTGCCGTGAACGCGGGGCAAAGAGAATGTCGAAACTGCACGAGGCACGAGGCACGAGGCTCGATTGCATCACGGTCTACGGAGCGTGCACTGCGAGCTGCATTACATCTGTGTGTGCATATGTACTTAGATTGGCTTCTATTGACATAGCCACAGACGACGACGGTGGTGGTACAGTCGGGAAAAACGCGAGCGACGCGTTCCACGGCCTCGTCGCCTCGCGTCGCGTCGCCTCGCGTCGTGTCCGCGACGAGCCTCGACCGACACTTTGATCTCCAACGGGGGATACGCGTTCCGCTACACCCGATTTTCCCTCGGATTCAATTGACAACAAGTCGAACGTTTGTCCATGAACTTTGCGTTCGACTCGTGAAAAAATCATCCCGTCGATCGATCGAATCCCATATCCGCTATCGACATCGACCGACTAGATTTTCGATCAAATTCGTATCCACGGTCCGGCTAGGGTTCAAACGGGACACCGCGCCGCCGGTGTGTTTATCGAATCGATGCTCGGTACATCGTTCGCGCGGATTTTGTTGATCGTTGTCAATAACAGGGCCGTGTAAACAGCACTGACAAATTAGTGGTGTCTCGTCGCTTTCTGCGATGACTTTTGAGTGCTCCATTCACGTTTCGATATCATCGAATCGTTTCGCCATCGAACGAGACGTTATCGTTCTTCGCTTCTCCTCGACAGAGTCAAAATTGTTCGCACGGCGAAAAGGCGATGGTCGACTTCGAAAAAAGAGAGAACAAAGGGACTAGATCGTTCGTTCGTTGCGAAAAGCCATGCGATCGCGTTTAACGTTTCCGACGAAGGGTAGGAACTTTCTGTCGCAGCTGTACTAAACGTACGATGGAATGGTTTTTCTAGCGCGGGCAGTTTTTCTATTAAGCTTCATTTGTTTCTTTCATTGCGTAATGCGCCGGACGCGTCGCTCATTTCATCCTACTGGCGTGCACTCCTACCGTTAGAATTCTTAATCCGGATTGCAGTTTCGATAGTTTGCGTGACGTTCGTTCCTCTGATTCGTTGTTCCGAACGTAATCGACGCGTACCGGCTTTTGACGCTGCCTTTCGATCGTCGTTATCTGTGCGTGGCGTGCTTTCGCGAAAACGTTTCTCGTCGAATAACAGGTACAGAAGTGTACCCGTTACAGCTCGATCCGGTGTTAATCATCGAAAAAAGTTTGTCGATTTTGTATGTTAAACGAGGATCGCGCGCTTCTCGGTACGCGATCGATACTCGGCGTCGCGTTTAGCACGGACAGAAACCAAAGAACGAGTCACCCTTTTCCGTACTCGTTCGACCCTTGTTCTCCGCCTCGCCACCAGGCGTCACCTCTCCACGGGGTGATTTTCTCTCGAGGGGATGAATCGGCGAGGCGAGTTCGCGCGAACGACGAACAAAGATTTCTACTCGAGGTCGAGAAACGAACAGAGCAACTCTCACGATTCGAATCGGTAGACGATCGCTCGGCTGAGAAATTTCAAAGAAGCCTCTTCTCTTGTTGTTTCCGAATCGCGAAACCTTATGCACCCAGCAGGAAGCGAAGGTACGATCTGACAAGGTTTATCGGCGTCGTTGGCGTGCTGGCTCGCGATGCTCAAAGAGTATCGAGAAAATCGAGGTGGAAGACGGTTGAACGGCGAGCGAGTGGAGGGTCCGTCTCGTTTTGGCCGAGAAGTCGGACAATCGAAAGAAAGAAAGCGAGATCAGGGTCAGAAGACAAATGTCTTCCTACGCGAAGCCGTTCTATCAGCGGAGTCGATCGAGTCGATTCGCAGCCGAACAGAAAAAGGTAGAGAGCAAGAGAAGCGGGGAGGGGCAGAGAGAAATAGGGAAGGAAGAGAGTCGAATCGTGGCTGTACGAGTGTTGAACGGCACAACTGGCCGGCAAGAGGCGAGTGCACGTGTACGACGATCGTACGCACCGACTCGAGTATACTCCTCCTACGTCGAGTCGCGTTGCGTCTCGTCGTGCCGCGCCGCGCCGCGCCGCGCCGCGTCGTGGATGTTCCAGCTGCCGAGCGGGATCGGGATCGAAATCGGAATCGGGATCTAAAATGTTACATGAACGCGTGCACGTACGTAGATGCAATTGGTCGGTCGGTCGCTCGCCGGCCCGCGTGTACGGTAACCGTTGCATATGTGCGCATGCAGCTCCGCGATCCACCCACCCTTCGTGAAAGAGCCTCGGCTCTCACCTGTTTTTACCCTGCCGCCGGTTCATTTGTAATTTAAAACGAGTCTCGATTGCCCAATGCGTTGTCCCCCTCGCCGCCCCGTCGCTCTTCACCCCTGCGCACTTATCGCCGTAACCCATAAATTCGTGCGTATTTTTCCCGTTGTTAAACTCGCGAGATACACTCGAAAAACAGCCTCGAGCCGCATCCTGTCGTTGTTCGCGATCGATCTAATTCGTCGTGCAATCGGTTCGCGGTAGGTAACGGCGAAGAATATACCCTCTGTCGTTCTTGCGGCGTAAAATTTGTAGCTCGGCAACGGGCTGTCAGGGCCGGAAGTTCGATCGTGATCGTGGTACAGAAGCCCTTCTTTTCGTACACTCCCCCGCGCCGTTGTTTCGCGTGTTTATGCAGATGCGTGATCGAAAAATGCTCGTGCGGTTACGGACATCTGTCAGATTCGCCGGTAGATAGATCGAAGTAGGCGTGCGTCGACCTTCTCGAACGCGAACGTTTCGTAATTGTTCGTCGTACATCCTCTCGGAAAACGAGCGATCGGAGGTTTGCTCTCGAAGACTAGGACAGCCGACAAAGGGACAAAGAATCGACGAGCACGCTCGGATTAGCTTCTTCGCGAGAATTCGTTCACCCGAAGCGTGGAGAGCGCCTCGTGGCAGGTTGTCGCGGAGGGTGAATGCCGCGTACGCGACGCGAACCGAGGGTGGGGGTTGTAGCGGAAAAAAAGAGGGTGCGCTTCTCCGCCCTTCGGACTCACACTTCCACGTGGCGTACACGTGGAAAAAAGGACGAGACCAACGTAAAAATGTGGCGCGTGGGGGGTCGTCGGTGGCGCGGTGGGGGAACGAAAGCGGTCGAACGAAGGAAGGGAAAAGCGGGTTGAGGAAAGGAAGGATTCCCGGAGAGCAGAAGAAGAGGGATGGTAGAAGAAGCGGTAGAGGGGAAAGACTTTGCGGGTGCAGGAAGGGATGCAAAGCTCGTATCGTGGTGGGGTAGTAGACACGTTAGATGGTCGCGGAGAAGGGGCGAGAGAAGAAGAGAGAAGGGTGTCCTCGTCTATTTGACGAGAAGGGTGCGTAAGACGAGTAGGAGATGACCATCGACCACCCTCGGCTATAAAATGAACATCGACGCCTCCGTTGAAAAGTCGACGTCCTTCTCGAGGTCGACGATCTATCTTTCGACCGAGATCTCGCGAGAACGGACGGTAACGCGACCCCCGTTGCACGTTCGGAATTCTCGGCGAAACGATCGAGATTCGAATCGAGACGAACCGAAAGAGTCCGAGGGAAAAGTTTCGATTCGAACGGCCGACCTACTCTCTCTCTAGGAAGGGACAAAAAAGAAACAACACCGAAGGGAAAAAGAAAGCGCGTCCCACTCCCCCTCGTTTTGGTTAGTCACGCGTGTGTGGCCATACGTGGCATAAGGGAGGAGGCCATTTTTATACGACGGTCCCCTTCTTTTTATTCGTACCTCAGACTGCTCCGCTACACCCCCTTACAAGAGCCGCCGACAACAATTTTTTGGTCAGTCGAATTCGTCGGTTCGTGACGTTCGCACGTCCGCGTGTCGGGACGTTTAAGAAACGCGAAAACGTTGACGGGAACGAAACGCGGCGACGACGACGGCAGAAGAAGAAGAAGAAAGACGTAAGAATAGGGATCGTTAGCGAGAGTAAAATTTCAAGGACGATCTCGGTGAAACGAGAAGAAAAGTAGGCGCGCTCCGGTGTTTATATTCGCGTACGAAGGAGAGTCGGCAAGGCGCGCGAGGCGGAGGGTGGTATCGGCATCGGCTATCCAGGTACGCGGACAAAGACGATCGGAGTTGTTGCACCCTGCCTTTCCGCTGGGTTTCCTCGAGCGATAGGCTACGGAGGGAGAAAGAGGGTCGTCTCGGAACAAATCGGGAGAAAGAGAGACTCGAGGAGAAGGGAAGGTGAAAAAGAGGAAAAGGGAGAAAGAGAGAAGACCGCTACCCCACCAGCGGTCCTCTTTCTCACCCCTTTAGGAAGGCTACCCCCGTCGGAGACGTCGACGGAGTCGGCAGCGTACCGTCCCCCACCCACGACGAGGAGCTTGGTCCGAAGGCAGGGGGCGCGAGGGGTGGGCGAACGTCGAGGAAAAGGGGGAGAAGACAGAGCGCGCGCCTCGCGCCTCGTCGTAGGTCTGGTGGGGTCAAAGGAAAAGAGGGGTAGCTTGAAAACTGCTGTCCTAGGGCAGGTTCAGTTTTTCGTCCTCTCCGAGGTAGATTTTGGTCGTGGGAGGACCGGTCAAGCGTCGGACGTCGGTCGAGGGTGACCTGGGCCGGGGCCCAGGTCCTAAGGACCCTGGCTCGCGAGCCTCTTAGGCGGAAAAGGGAGCCGGCAAAGGGAGACGAAGGCAGCCAGAAATTTCGCGACCGCGCACCACCTAAGACAACGCCCCTACCCGAACACGCGTTCTTTAAGGCACGAGGGGGTGGCTTTTAGTCAGACGCACGCGGTCTGAGAAGCGCGCCACCACCGGCCCCCGACGGAGAAGGACTTAGCGTTTCTCGCGAGCCGCAGACCCGAGTCAGTTTCGGTTCCTCCTCCGTCAAGGACTCGAGAACGCGGAAGAGGAAAGAGCTTTTTCCTCGATCGTACACGCGCCGTTGTTGTATATTTGTCGTCGTCCTCGTGAATCGTCGTCGCCTTCGTCGTCGTCGTGCTGCTCCTTCGTCTTCGCGATCGCAACGGAATACTGGAACAACGCGTCGTCATCGTTGTCGTCGTCGTCGTCGTCGTCCTTTTGCCTGACAGACGCAACGTTCCGTACTCTTTGCTTCGAGAAGAGACTGTCGGCCAAGTGCGTTTACGCGATCATCGCCTTCTTCGAACAGCTATCGTCGCTTCGATCCGCTCCGGAACGTAAGGGATCCAGGATTTTTCCCTCGACGATGTTCGTGCTTTTATCGCCACCGCGTGTTCTGTCAGTGCTCTCGACCCGCCACGGGACTTTGAATAAAGTGATCATCGTTCGGTACCCGACACACACGGATGGAAGCGTGTTCGAAAGTCCGAGCGATCGTTTCTTTTTTCCTTCCTGATTTTGGTCACTTTTCCCCTCTTTCGGCCAACCACCGCTGATCCACCCCCTCCATCCGAGTTCTCTGACATGCCCGGTACACGTTATCGTCGTCTACAGTGTTTCGTCGCGATCGTCAACGACTCGATCCTTTCTCGATCCCGGTTACGGGCCGCGGATACGGAGCGTTTGTCTAACGCGCGACACGACCACCGGAAAAAAAAACGAGTACACCGACCAATTGCTGGCCCGTGGATCTCTTTTGCCGCTCGTTCGACGACTGGTCGAAAATTTGACCGATCGGAATATCGATTCGCGAATGACCGCGAGTGACCGCGTCCAACGAAATTATCGATGCCGAATACGATGCGGCTGTTGTTTTGCAAGGTGACGAGGAGCACGGTCTTCCTTTCGACGGTGCGACGATTCGGGGATTCGTTCGGCGATTCTTCCTCACCTGCCCTTGAAGTATTCGTCGAATTTTTAACAGACGTGTCTCGACGCGGGAACAACGATACTTCGCAATTCGATCGCGCGTTTTGATCGAACGAATCGGAAACGTACCCCGGCAAACGAGACTAGTGGTTCGCGAAAATCATCTCGACCGCGGAAAATAACCCGTTGTCCAGATCCGTGAAAACGCGCGTTCGTCTTCGCGAACAACTGCTCGAGAGACGACGCGATTAAAGACCGCGTCTATTCGAAGATCGGTCACGATTATTTCCTTCTACGCGATCCCTTCTCTTTGGAAAATCCATCGAGCAACACAGTTTGTTCTTTAGCGGCAAGATGCGAGAGATTCTCACGAGCGGATTTCAGTGACCGACAGCCGAGTGCGACGCGACGGCAAAACGTTTCGCGACTGGCGTGTTTTCGCGAGTTAACCGCTGATCATCGAATCGAACGAATCGTGATCGTAAATTCATGGTTAATCAGTGCGAGAGGCTATCAACAGTGATATTCGTCGTGTCCGTTTCGACTTTTACACCGGTCCGATCGGTTTTAACCGTTGGAAACGCGCGATCCGAAGGCGAAACGTTTCCGAAAACCTTTTCCCAATCTCCTCCTGTCCCGATGGTTACGCGTTCCGTCGTTTCGTTTTCAACCTCTAGTTCGTCCTGTTCGTGTGTGAAAAAGAACGTGTCTTCGAACGATACGATTGATAGACGTGATCGGTGCTTAGTGACAGGTTGAACGAAACCCTGGAACCCCGTAAAGCCCTGTCGCTTAGAGACTTTAGATAATTTCTAGTTGCATGCATCGAGACGCGTCGTTGACGATAGATCGAGTGACAAACTTGTGCGAATCGTCGTCGACCACGGTTAGTGAGAAAAGAGGAAGATGTAAAAATAGCGTTTTCTTTCTGAATTGCAGCTTCAAGCGGGAGACGCGTTGCAGCAAGAGATTCCCGCGCAGGAGAGGAAGACTGGACAAAGCGGAAGAAGCAGAATAAGACGAGCAAAGCAGAAGAAGCGGAAGAACACAAGAGCAAAAGAAGAGCGAAAGCGAGACGCGTAGAAGCGGGGTTGCGACGGAAGTGATTCGATAGCGAAGAAGAGAGAGCAAGGAAAAACGAGAAGGTGAAAACGAACTAACGAGAAAGAAGCGAAAGGAGTAGAACAAGTCGAAGAAGCAGAAGCGAAAGAAGATCTGGAATAAAGATAGAAGCGAACGTTGAGAGAATCGAGAGAAAATCGGTTGGAGAAAAGACGAAGGAAAGGACAAGGGAGAAGAGAAGGAAGAATAGAAAGAAGAGAAAGCAGAAGAGGAAGAAGAAGAAGAAGAGGGAGAAGAAGCAGCAGCAGCATCAGCAGCTCGTTAGAGAAAAACCTCGCGCCGCATACATATATATTTCAGTGTGTTCAAAAAACGAGTGTACCTAAGTGCAATATTAATAAACCTAAACGATAATAAGAAGCAACCACAACTACCATCGACGATATATCGGTAACGGCGAGCGGTTAATCGATAATCGAATAGAATTCCTTTTAAAGAGTTAAAAAAAAACCCTAGAGTCGCATTTCGAGGAGGAGTCGTGAACGGACGCGAAAAAAGACACGGCGTTGAACGAAGAAACGAGTCGTCGAGAAGAAAGCAGCGAGTTTGCCACGAAGAGACACGCTGCGCGGAACGAGTGATCGAAATCCGAAATCCCGCGAGAAGAGGAACGACTGTCGTCCCGATTCGAAGAAACTACACGACCTATCATCGTCGCACGGTGAACGCGCGAGTCCCTTTTTTCACGCTTCCGACCTTTCGGACTTGCACGTTCGCGTACAGGCACGCATACACACACACACACACACGCACATCGACATAACGGGGCTACTAACTACTCAGGGCAAAACGGGACGAGCAGTATCGTTCATCCGCGAGTGAGATTTCGCCGGTCGACGAAACGGCAACGAAAGGGCCAAGACGACTCTCTTCGAACCGAGCAAGTTCGCGTCCGCACGCACTGTCCTTCTCGTTCACACCGTCCGGGCTGGGCAATCCTGAATTTTAACCTGAACTTAAGTGTACGATAGACTTTAAGTTAGATAGAAGAAAGAAATCGGCTGTTCTCCGCTGACGGAGGAACATTCGAGCGCGCACTGATTCATCGAGCAGAGACTACACGCACAGACTTTCGCTCACTCACTCACACACGACACACGCACGCACACACACACACACACGCGAAAAACAATCGCTACGCATCGACGCGAAGACAGACCGAATACCGGAGTAAGGAGGAGTTGAACCAACGGAGAAGAAAAAAGAGTGAATAGGAGGAAAAACCGAAGTGACAACGACGAAACGAACAAGATCGAGCCGCGAGTACGCGCTCACGCACGAGATCGACCGTTAAACGAGATTTCGAAAACGATCGGTGATCGAGTTACGGGAAACGAGTTTCGAGGATCGATCAAAGTGGAAGAAGAAGAACCGTGGATCGCGCGCGAAACGACCGATCGGTGGTGCACGCTACGCGATTCGGACAAATACCTATAAGTGGAAAGGAGAACAAGTCGGACAGGCCGTACGCGAGTCGGAGAAAGGCTGCTCCGACGAATTCGAGAAGAGAGAAGCAGCGGCACAGAAGAGGAAGAGACGAAAAAGGAGAACAACAGAGGTGTACCGAAGGAAAGAGTTTCATGAGCCAGCAAACAGCGGTAGGCAGCAGCAGCAGCAGCAGCAGCAGCAGCAGGCCCGGCAAGTCGAAGCAGGTGGCGAGTAACTGACGTTGCCCGCCGCCCACATCGAGCGAAGATCGTTGTCCTTAGGACGATCCTGGGCTAAGAAGAGCACGATACAGCGGGTAGCAAGGTAGAAAGGAACGGCGGCGAGCGCGGAAGTGTGCCGGCCGTCGAGCTGCTTACCGAAAGGGTTGCGAAAAAGCGGGCAAGCTGCGCCGGAAGGGGGTAGCCCGGGCTTCTCGCGAAGGCCTCAAAATTTCGGACGCGACGGCGGCCCTGGACCTACGTGCCCAGACGCAAGCCCAATCCGACTTTGGCTTGGACCACCACCAGCAACAGCATCACCATCAGCAGCAGCAGCCGCAACAACAGCAGCAGCAGCAGCCGCACCAACAACAACAACAACAGCAGCAGCAGCAGCAGCAACAACAACAGCAGCAGCAGCAGCAACAGCATCACCATCATCATCAACAACAACAAGCACAACATCATCAACAGCAGCAAGGGCAAAACCCAGAGTCGCGTCCTCACCATCACCTTCAGCAGCAGCATCATCATCAGCATCACCCCGGAAATCATCTCCACTCTGGCGATTCGGGGGGTGGGATAGGAGGTGGAGGAGGTGGCGGTGGAGCCGTTGGAGGTGGCGGTGGTGGTGGCGGTGGCGGCGGCGGCGGCGGAAACGCCGGCGGTGGAAGCGGCGGTGGTGTTGCTGGTGTTGGTGGAGGTGGAACGGTCGGGAACGAGTCGCTCGATCCAACGAGATCCATCAAAATCCAGGAAGAGGACGACGAAGACATTACCGAGAGGGAGGACGAGGAGGAGGACGAGGATCCTTGTAGCTCGCCCGAACCTGACCTCGACAACGAACCTGAACCGATGGAGGTCCAATCGTCGGCCGTCACGGCGGCCGCGAACCTTCACGTGTTGCGGCAACACGTCTTCAAGATGTCCGACTATTGGCAACAACCGCAACGGGGCCCGCCTCAGCATTCGCCGGGGATACAGCATAGCCCTATCTCCAATTCGACTCAGCAGCAACAACACCAACAGCAAGTGCAACAGATGCACAGTCCTCTCGGGCAACAGCAACAACAGCAACACCAGCAACAGCAAACGAACGTGTCGCAGGTACAGCAGAGCGGTAACTCGGGATTAGGACAGACCGCTAGTCCGCAACAACAGATGCAGCAACAACAGCACGCGATGTCTATGAGCCAACAAACGGCTCAAGGAGCGCAGCATCAGTCATCCCCGGCGCCGACCACGCCATCGCCGCAGGCCGATCACCAAGGTGCGATCGCGTCCAGCATGGCCCAAAGCCTGCACAGCCTGGCACAAGCACAACAGACGATGTCGCAGGCCCCGAGTCCGTCGCTGGCCGTTCAGGCGGTCCAGGCGGCTCAAGCGGCCCAGGCGCTCAACCAGAACTTGGGACAGGCGTTGACACAGGCCCTCACGCAGAACATGCAACAGAACCTCGGGCAGACTTTGCAACACAATCTCGCGCAAAGTCTCACGCCGAGTTTGTCGCCGCAGCAACAACAACAGCTGCTCAATCAACCACAAAACCTTAGCCAAGCTAGTCAGAACCTGCAACAGAACATTCAGAGTCAGGCGCAAAACTTGTCGCAAACGCTGCAACAACAGGCGCAGAATTTGACCCAGAATCTTGGTCAGAGTCTTAGCCAGCAGGCGCTGCAACAACAGGCGGCACAAAATCTCACGCAAAATTTGCAGCAGCAGGCTCAGAATCTGACGCAGAACCTGCAACAACAGGCGCTCAACATGACCGGTGGCATCGCTCAGAACGGTGCCCTCGCCGGAATGAACATGTCGACCAACCAGCAACAAAACTCTCAGAACTCGATGCTGAGTCCGGGCGCTACCAGTCAGGACTCCCACGACACCAGCCTGACGGAGAAACTCGTCAACGAGCTGCAGGTGAGCTCGCCTTTATCGTTTCTTCGCGTTACTCGAATCCAGCTTTTCATTTCTTTCCGTCGCAATTATTATTATTATTATTATTATTTAATTTTTGTTATATATTTTTTCATTTCCTCTCGGTTACGCTTCTCTTCTCCGTAGCGACGGAGAGAACAGATAAATAACTGGGACGAGGCGACCGCGATAAAAGTGCATAATGCGTCGATAAATAGGGTCATTCGCTTAGGCCGACCGACGCCGGACAATACTTTGAAACGCGTTCCGCGAACGGAGAGAAAAATGCTGGCCGCGTTATCGCGTATCCCAAAACGTTCTCTTCCACGTGTTGTTCCGGCTAGAATTATCGCCAACGTCTCGCGAACGCTAGATATCCGGATAGATAGGCGGGAAAAAAAGAGCAAAAAGCATAGCGAAAGCATCGAGACGACAGCGAGGATGATCGCGTCGCGTCGCGTCAGGGACGAAAGAAAAAGCTGGCAAAACGTCCGTATCGGCTTAACCGGATGACATTCTATAAATCGCGTTACATCGTCGACGATTTCGCTGACTGTTCGAATGTACGACTGTGCCGAGATACACTGACCATGGTTCACGCACATCGGAATACGTTGACTTACCACATCGCGTACTCGGACTCGGCGCGTACGCGTACCCGCTCGCGTACACGTAAATATACACGAACACGCGCGTGCGACGGAACGAGCGAGAGAGGACGAGCGAGGGCGAGCGAGGGCGAGTGAGGGAGAGGGAGAGCGAGAGAGAGTGAATGTGCACGCGCGCAACCAGCCAGCCAGCCAGCCACGCACGCACACGTTCGAGTCACGGGGCCACAAATGCAAACGCGGCCCACGCACACCGATGCGACCAGATGCAGATACGTCGCCTCTCGGGGTTCTTGACCCGCGCAACACAGATAATACTATACGCATACGTCATACGGTACGCCGAGAAGATGTTCTCGAGAAAATATCGCGGCGTGCTTCTGCGATGCCACAGTCCGCGAGCTTCGATACGAGGAAACTAAGTAAATATATCCCCGCGGATCCGCTTCGTTCTCGCACACGCTAATAGGAACCCGAACTCTTCGTATCTCTTATTTTTCCTTTCTTTCTCTTTTCGTTTTATTTCCTTTTATTTCGTTTTATTTCGTTTTATTTCGTTTTATTTCGCGAGATTTTCCGCGAGCGCGTGCAGGCCGATTCTGGAAAGCAACGATGTCGTCTCGTCGAACCGACGAAAACTGCGGCGTGTCTCGATATCGTTTAGCGAGAGCTTTCGCGGAATCACGGCGTGCACTCGACGAACGGGAAATTCGACGAAATTTTCTGATCCGAGCGCCCCGAGACAGATCGATTGCACGAACGATCCGTTTCCCGAGCGGTCAGGAAAGAAAGCGATTTTCTAGTATTGCCGGTTAGAGGAAAGACCAAAGGAAAGTAAACTAACACGAGCCTCCTGTGTCTTGCCCGATAGTCTCGTGCCTCTGCGGCGGGACTTGGAGGTGCAGGAGGCGCCGGCGGAGGCGGAGGAATGGGCAACATCAGCGAACGCACCCTCGAGGAATGCTGGTCCACCCTGCAACGAGTGAGTTGAACACTCAACCCGTTCAAGATCCCCTTATTATTTCTCTTCCTCGTCATACACGGCTTCCTGTTACTTATCACATTTTTTTTTCGTCATTTCGTTCAGGCTCGTCGTGTTTTCTCCATGTCGACTTTTATTTCTCACACGTTCCTCCCGCACGTTTTATGTAGCGATCTTTGGTTACCTCATTTTCGTTTCGATTCAATTTCCTCCCGTTGAGCGCGGGATGTTATCGCATCGTTTTCCCTTCATTTTTACGTTGTGGTTCCTTTTTTCTGTCACGGCTGGCATGCTCTACGTGCGTGTATGCGCTTGTTTATCGTTTCTTTTCTAACGTTTTTTCGTTTACCTTAACGCCACGAGGTAATAACGACTCGAATCGAGCACCTCACGAACGAATAAACGACGAACGTGCGCGCATCGCGAGTCGATCTCGTCTCGATCGTCGACGCGTGTGACCGCCGTAGCGGTTCGAGAGCGATCCTGCGATTCGCGACCGGACTAAACGATCAGCGGAAAATTTTCGTAACGGAGACGACGCCGCGCGTCTCGAGAAACGGTACCTTGTCGCCGGCTCGCGGGACAATACCGCGTTTAATTGTTCCATACGCGTATTCCACGCACGACGTAACCGATTTAATGGGACAGTCCGTCACGATCGAGGGTACCGGTCTTCGCGTATATGGCGTTGTCCTTTCGCGAGGCAGCACCGAAATGAAGGGAAAGGAAGCACCGCTAACGAGCCGTGAATCCAGTTGGACTATCGTTCTCGTCTCGAAAGAACGCAACGTTCGACGAAACCGTAAACGAACAAAGAGAGACAGAGAGAATGGGAGGGGGCAAAAGAGGAGCAGGCAGGTAGAACCAGGGAGCAAAGAGAGGAAAGGCTCGCGAAAACTTTTAAATTCTCGTCCCGAGTACGAAACAACAATTTGTTTCGCTAAGTAGCCGCAGCTTTCTTTTGTTTTTGCCACTTCTTTTATTCTCGCCAACTACTCTGCGAGGGTTGCGAAGAAACGGGACCGGGTGGAGGGGACGGTGGTAAATGGAAAGGTGGAAAATAGGTGGTCGGAAGCTGTTCCACCTCCCCCCTCGACCATCGCCACCTTGAAAGCGAGTCACCGCGAAAGACGAGGCGAAACTTTCGGAAAATCGCAAAAACGCCGCGCGATGGCAAAGTTTTCGCGTTTTGCCGGGATTTAATTAAAACGTTCGCCTCCTTTGTGGAGCTGCTCTCTCTGGCCGCGAATCTCCGACGAAAGAGTTCCGTTAATCCTTATTCGCGATAAAATATTAGCGCTCTCGGCCGATTAGCGGCAAAATATCGGCTACGATCTGTGAATCGGACGCGACAACGGTAAACGTTACACGGGCCGTGGGAAAACAAAGGGCAGAAAAGAAAATGAAAAGTCGAAAACATTAATGCCGTGCAACGTTGTATAAACACTCGTCGGTCGAGTGATTCTCATGGTTGTCGATCAGGGAGGAGAGAGCGCTTTTGTTCTTTCACCGGCTCGAAAATTAAAATCCAATTATTTCGACACCTCTGCTCGACGACCCTCCGGGCGATTCAAATGAATTTTTTGCGCCAACTCTTTCCCTCTAAATCTCTCGTTCAACCCCGGCTTTAAACCGGTTCGACGTCGAAACCGACGTTGCTGCACAGCCACCGTGGGCTTACCCTTGACCGATCCACGCTCTCGATTTTGAATCGACGACGACGACGACGACGACGACGACGACAGCTGCGAGAACCGGAACTGCGCCACGGGGAAAAGAACAAGACGATCGAACGAGACGAGGGGAGAAAGTCGAGGAAAAATCCGAATGCAATATATTGTAAGGATTATTATATCGCGATAACGTCGATCGATCTATTCCTCGCTACAATCATCCGTCGAGAGCTCGAGAACGATCGATTCTATAAAAGAATGCCAACGACCACGAAGAAAAGATTCGAAGATTCGTTCAGACGGAACACGCGCGTTTCTCACGTTCGGTTTCGCGTCCCCTTGAGTGCAAGTTTTTTGCCTTCGACCCCGGCCGTGGTTCCATCGTATTATTTAAGTAACGGTGTTCGCGCACGTGCCATTGTTTCACTAACCCTTCTATACTATTACGAATAAGGGCGGAGAGGAGAAAGGGAGCGAGAGCTTTCTCCGTTTCGAGTCCAAGAAGAAAACGCGAAGGATGAAAGACGGAAGAAGGCCGGGCGAGAGAGAGGGGAACGGAACTTCCGTGCCTCGTAGCCGTTATGGCGAAGGCAAAATTACGACATCTCAAGTCCAGGGGCAACCATACCTTCTGCCCCGTCCAGAACGCGGTACAAACTTTCTTGGCTTTTCAGTAATTTTCTATGATTTTCAGATCGCATGATCGCTAACAATAACGCCGGCCCCGTGCCGGCTGTTAAGATCCTTGTAATCGAATTGTTCGATCTTCGGCGAAACCGTAAGCGTTCGAGTCCGAGACTAATATAGAAAGAGAAGCCACCGATCGCTATATTCCAGGAAGATGATTCTGTTCGCCGCGCCGCGAGAACGAACGAACCTTCTCCGACCATCGTCTTTACGTCGAAATTATCGGGACAATTCGGCGCTCCGAATCGGAAACGAACGTCGACGAAAGCACGAAGGAAAGGTATACGCGTTACAAAGTCGTGTGTCGGCGAAACGCTGTACAGCTACTCGCGGCATGGCGCGGAGCGGCGTGGAGCGGCATGGAGCAGCGTACGGTTCTTTCTTCCTTTTCTTTTTTCGCCTTCGTGGTCGTTCGCTCGCGCGGTTCCGCCATGGCCTACCCCAAGCGGTCGACGAGAAAAAGAAGGAGAAAAAGAAGGAGAGCGAGAGAAAGAGCGAGAGCTGCGGAAAGCGCGGGACGGAGAACGCGCCCACACACGATCGCCGAGAGTTGCAACGTGGATGAACGCGAGAGACGAACTGCACGCGCGAGCAAGATGGAACGCCGCGGCGTGCCGGAGAGAGGAAAAAGGGAGGGCGAGAGCTGCACGGAACATAGTTTATTCTTTGTGTCGCGCGTATGGCTACGCGCTTTTTTTTTATCGTTCGTTGACTCCGCGCCGTTTTGCACTCGCGTTCGTCACATCGCTCTTTCCACGATAAGATTACGTTCGCGTACAGGGGCGGTGGTCATGCACCGCGTTCGTGCGTTCCGAAACATCCGTACGCTTTTCCCTCGGGAGATCTTCGACGAGCACAGCGAGAAGCCCGTCGCGATTACCGATTCGACCTCGATCCGATAGATTCGTATCGTGGAATCGCGAGACGACGCGACGCGTCAACCGCTACCGTAAGCTCGAAGCGTAACACCGTCTAATCGGATATTCGTCAACTATCCCGCTTCACGCGCGCTGCTCGTGAACCGGTGTTTTTCGCGCTCGTAACTCCTGCGAGCGCTCGCCCATCCCGTATCGGTCCGTACCGTTATGCCGCGCGTCCACCGCTAATTATTATTGTCAGCTCGATTCCCCCCGAGACGTCCGACAGCCGCGGATCGCCGATCGGACGCGAAGAGATTCGGAATAATCGCGGAAAAGGCGAACCGACGATTTCGCGGAGAAACTCTCGTAGGTTCGTGCAGAGTCGAGAAATCTCAGCGGCCGGTCACGAGAGAGACCGCGCGCGTATCCCAGAACCTTTCCTCTCCTCTGGTTGGAGCTGCCGCGGCAAAAGATCGTTGCCCTTCTAAATATAAGTTTGCAAAATCGAACAGCAAAACTGCGGAGTTTTGCCGTGGTCTGTGCGGCTCTGTGTGTATATTGCCGGTAGATCAGCTCCCTTCTTCTTCTCCTTCTTCTTCCCTTCTTCTTCTTCTTCTTCTTCGTCGTCTTTTTTTCCTTCTTCGCTGACTACACGCCGCTCTCGCGCTCCTCTTTCTAGCGCGTCGCTTGGTCCTCCTCCGCCAGAGCGTATCCTCCGTCGACTCTCTCTCCTACTCCCTCGAGTCTTCGCCCATATCCACCACCTTCTTCTTCGGACCCCCTCTTCGGCTCCCTCCGACGCCGATCCCCACTGCAACTTCGTGACCTCGAAGGCCTGCGAATCCGCTCTTTCGTTCGCGTTGACTTTCGGACAAAATTCGCCCGCTCCCCTGCCGAACGTAGTCGTAGGTCAGGATCCGGCCGGACCACGACTGCTGCTCGCCGACGCGCTACGCGCCGACCAGGAACCGGAAGATCATCCGGAGATCCCTTCTCTCGCAACGACGACCGAACCTAAACAACCTTTCGATCCGTTTGACAGCTACCGTTGCTCGATCTTTTCCGTTTCGCAGATGCGCATTCTAACTCGATCTCGATTATCGCCGCGATCGAGTAATCGTCGAGGCAACCGATTCCGCGATTCGAGGATTTAGCTCCGCCAAGGTGACGGAGTTGGTAGACGGCGAGTAATTCGCGCGAGTCCAAGTTGGCGGCGAGTGGCGCGCGAAACAACGGAGATAAAAAAAATCCGACCGCGTGGAAAAAATAACCGAGGAGGAATCTGGGTCAGCGGAGCCGTGCAATCGCGACGCGCCAATGTCAGTCGCGTAGATTGCAAGGCCAAAAGAAAATCGTCAACAGCGACGGGCGTTCGACGCGAACCGATCGAAACGTCGATCAGAAATCGTCGGAAGAAAGACGATCGGTCGACGAGAATTCCGAGCGTTGACTCGTTTTCTCGAGGAACGCGTTCGTCGCGCGAATCGGATGAAAGAGCAACGAGCGCTTGCACAGTACGCGCGTTGTAGCGGCGAGCGGTCGGCGTCATCGTCATCGTCATCTCGTGCATGCGTGGGTGAATAGCCTGGCCAGTCTCGAGCAACACGGGCGAGACGGAAAGACGAGAGCGTTTCGAGGAGGGACGCGGAGAGAGAGGAGGAGGTGGTACATGCACAGAGAGAGAGAGAAAGAGAAAGAGAGAGAAAGAGAAAGCGAGCAAGCCGGGAGATCGGGACGAGAAGTTCTCTGAAAAGAAAGACGGCTAGCATCGCGAAGCAAAGAAGGGGCACGGCGAGAAAGAGACGCTCGCTACCACCGTGCGCAACGGCTCCGAATTCGTTTGTTCTTTCCGTCCTGGGATTTCGAAGCTTTTCCCGGCTCGAGAGCTTACTTACGGCTCTCTCGTTCGATTAGGTCGGGACGAAGACGCGTCGAACGGCGGTTTTCGCGGTGGATCTCGACGGGGTTGTTTCGTCGAGGGGTACAACGTCTCGCGGTCCGTTTCGACGTAGGTAAAACGTAGGCGAATCGCGTTAGCGGGATAGCAAAGGCGCACGACCCCACTCCGAAGTCTCGTGGATCCGCTCTGGTAGCTTCTCGAGGCGAGTATTCTACCTTCGGACCTTCGCGCCAGTGTCCCCCACCGGTCGGTATCCGGCCAATCGGCCGCGAGGACGCCGGCGTGAAGCCTACGCGACGGCGGGCAGGCCGATTCTCGCCGGCGCCCCAGCATTTTATACGGAAAAGACTCTTTAACGAAGCACAAGGTGCGCACGCACGACCAACTTCACGCGACACCACGCGCGCACCGCGTCACACGCACACGGGGAGGCGAGAGTGCGACGAAGACGACCGCGACCACGACCGCGACCACGACCACGACCACCGTCGTCGCCGACAACGAGACACGCGCCGAGAGACGAACACCAAGACGAAGACGTTCGACTAGGACCGGTGACAGCGGGACCGCGACGACGTTTCTCGTATCTCGTCCTCTTTCTACGATCCATCCTCCCCCTTTCGACGCGATACTTTTTACCAGTGACGCGAGTCGCAAACATCGTAGAGAACGACGACGTCGAGAGAGCAGCGCCGGTGAAGCCGCGTGAAACGTGTTAATTCGATCGGTGATCGGGGCCGGTGAAAGCTCGCGAACGCGCAGCGTCGCGCCGCGCCGCGCCGCGCAGCGCGGAACCGTACGGAGGACCGCAGGGATCATCGATTTGGATCGAGATCGTTCGATGTATCGCGAGGAGAGCATCGAGGAAGGCACCAGCACGTCAGAGTCTCGCGTCGCGTCGCCACGAAAAACCACGCAGGATGAGTGACAACGTGCGCGACATTGACAGCTGACAGCGCGCGAGGAATCCTCCCCGTCTCTCCTCTCTACGCGCTGCTTTCCTTTTCTCGTCCTGTGCGCGACTCCTCTCCTCATCTTCCGTCCAAGCGTTCCCTTCTTGCTCCTATCCGCGTCAACCTAGCTCCCTTCGTTCCGCATCTTCTTCGTCATTCTCCTCCGCCCGTGCTTCGCCGCCCCCACCAGTAAGCGACCGCGCCGCGAAGTGCCGAACGATGAACTCGGGCAACAGTGTGCCATATTTTGTGATCTTTTTACCTAGCTCCTACCACCGCGTTTTAACTGTGATCCACCTACTCTAGAGAACCGTGCACGAGAGGTAAGGAGACCATACTTGTACTCTTTAACCGTTCGCCTCTACTTTACTACCTCTGCTTAAACCGAGAGCCGGCGCTATTTTCTTCCGTGCCCTGAAAGAGAAAGAGAGACAGCGAAGGAGAGTTTCGGTATCCACGTGCGTTCACCGGGGGTTCACCGCGATCGAGTCGATCAGAAGCGTCCTTCCGCGGAATCGCGTAAGCCGGTTACGCGCGCATTCCAGAACGAGGACGACGCGCTCCTTCGAGCGCGAAACACCGTCAACTGGATCGACTCCGAGTCAACGTATCGCGCCGGAGAAAGATCCTTTCGTCTCCCCCAGCGGGAGAAACGTACGCTCTCTCGGCCGCGCTCTCTCCGAATCGGACGATCCCTTCGAGTTCGCGTTACGTTCGTGTCCGCGAACCTTTCGGTCTCTTCCCCGTTATCTCTCTCGACCCTCCGTTTCCCGATAGGCACAACGACGTTCTCGCTTCTCTCGACACGATTCTTTCCCCTCGATTCGTTCGATCCTCGTCCGAGACGGCGATCCGCGCGAGCGTGGACGCGTTTCCATCGATCCGTAAACGGGAAAGGAGCATTCGATCGGATCGAATCGGAGCACCGATCCGAATCGACCGTGTCTCCGGAGATTCGGTCGCGACTACTCTTTTTCGGCCAGCACCGATCGTGTTCGCGAGCTACGGGCCGAGCCACGGGCCGAGCCACGACCTACTCTAACCGAACCACTGATCGGCCTCCCGTTCGGTCGAGACCGCTCGCCCCTCGCCTCGCCGAGAAACTTATACCGAACAGTTTCGTACGCCTCTCTCCCGTGCACGTAGAACGCGCGCCACGGCATTTTTCAGCGGGCTCGAGAGCTCCACGGTCGCGAGAAAAGCGATTCTAAGACGGAGAAACGCGCCGTTTGCATGTGCCGCGGAGAAAGAACGAGAAAGAGAGATAGCAGGGCAGGCACACAAGGGGGCGGAGGAGAGAGCTTGCCGCTAGAAGAGGGACGGACGGCGAGCGAGAGGGAGAAGGAAACAGGCTGCTCGAAGGAAAAGAACAGATAAACGGAGATAGATAGCGCGTATGCAGATCGCGGCGGAGAGCTCAAAGAAAAATTCCTTCGACGGCAAAAACTCGACCCTTTGGTCGTGCGAACCGTGGGAAATTTCGTTGCTCGTTTTCGAGGGGAGCGTTTCGAATCGCGGCGAGCGCAAAAACGGGCCGGCAGAGACGCGCGGCTCTCTCCTCTAATCGCGAATCGTTCTCGCGAATCGTTCTCGCGATCGACGTTTTCCGAACCGACGAGTTCGTCCGGTATTTTTTGCTCTTTTTTCGATTCGAGTTCAACGGACTCGTCGCTGACCACGAGGAGGTGGGACACGGGTTTGAGAAATGTCAAGAAACGCAAGCACCGTCGCGAAGCGGGTCGCAGGGCACGAGAGAGCGCAGAGAACGAGCAGGCGAATGCGAAAAGAGAAAGAGAAAGAGTCGGAGAGACGGGGACGAAGACGGAGAACAGTTAAGACAGCCCGACAGATAGAAAAGGAGGAAAGGGAGGGAGAAAGAAATAAAGAAAGAAAGAAAGGAAGAAAGAGCCGAGGAGATCCACCAGACGTGGCAACGGCGCAAATGCAGAATGCACGCTGACATAAAACATACATATATGCAGGATGCAGTGTGCAGCATCCAGGCCTTCTCTTCTAGGAGTGCTGCGAACGTAGCTCGACGCGACTTTGCTCCGAAACGCGGCAAACTCCCTCGAAACGTTGTTCGCCTTCTTCCCGATCGCGATGCACCCGACCTCCGATAGTAAGCCGCGTTGCGCGAAAGATCGATCCGAATCGATCGCACCTTCGATCCGATAAACGCTCTCGAATCTTTGCGTCTCCGCGCGATCCGTTACAGTCTGCCGGAAGAAATAAAAACGAGGTCGGCGACGTCGCGAATCGAAGGATTTACCGAGGGAGCAGACCGAATCAACGTTCCTATTCTACTTCGAGCGGTCCGATATTTTCGGCTCCAAACCCCTTTCTTTTATCTCCGAGCGCGGCCGTCCGAACGAGGGACGAACGAAGAGAGGGAACGAACGCATCGTGGCTGCTGAACCTGACCTCCGACAATACGCCGGCGTCGCCGGCATTCCGCCCAAGCCTCCGCCAAGCGACTCGCAATCGGCCCCTCTTTCTTTCTTCTCTCCCGAGTCATCTCGTGCCCGTTATTAAAATAAATTAAAGATCGCGAGAGCCTGTCATGAGTCTGTCTCTCTCTCTCTCTCTCTCTCTCTCTCTCTCTCTCTTTCGATTCTTTTCTTCCCTCTTCGACGATCCGTTTCTTCGCTTTCGACAGGCCGCCGTATATAGCTCGTCCTGAAATACACGGAAAACAATTAGAAACGAAAATAATGAAGAAAATTTCGCGAAAACTTTGAGCAACGACCAGTCGCTCGGATCGAAGGACATCAACTTGTTTGTCCTTCGTTCGTGATTTGTACGCAGTTACGCGAACGCTTCAGGGTCGTCTCCGGTGTCGAGAATTCAGCAATCGGTCGTACACTCGGTCAAGGTTGTCCCATTATCGTCGCGTTAATACCTCGCTGATCCAACGATACCCCGGTGGACGCTTTCCTCTGTCGGATCGACCATCCTGAAAACATCATCATCGAGTTAGTCATTCGACGATCCAACACTTAAACGCGAAGCGATTCGCGTCGGGTTCGCGCGAGCAGCGAACGAGAAGGTGGCGGTGGCGGCGGCGAAAGGAATTATATTCCACGGACTGTAGCGGCGGTACTGACCGCGGACAAACCCGTTCATATTGTCTTACCTTGCCGCAGCCGCGGCCGCGACCGCGGCCAGGTTCGCAGTGTCTGCGCGTCGGCGTGTCGACTGTTAGCATACGCGTGATACGATAAAAAAAATAGCGTGACGCGAACGCAAGGTTACTGCCACAAGACGGTGCACGGTGATACGCACTACCCCACCAAGGCGAGCCACCGTCTCTCGCGGTCGTCTCGACCGACTCGAAAAGAGCCTCCTTCGTTTCGTCGAAAACGAACAACAACGCCCGTTACTCGAGATAAATCGAGAACGGAGGGAAAATCGGTTTCCGGCAAAAGCTACCGGACGAACGCGGAACAATGCGGGCCCACGAATCGACGATCGTCGCAAGAACGCGAGTTTATAGTCGTTCGTTCGGATCCTTAGCCTCCGAGATTGTGGTTCCGTAACAGGCTGTCGGAGTAGCGCAATCCAAAGAGCGCAAAAAGAACGAGAAGGGAAGAGAACAACGAGACTGGACGAAAACGGAGAGAGAAGGGAAGGAAAAGACGGAGAACCGGCGCGTAATCCGACACGTTCTTACGTAGATGTAGCTGGATCTTAAATTCGATACGCGCGCCTTTTTTCTCCGCGACGATTCCGTCCGATTCTTTCGATCGATAATTATTGGACGTCGCAGCGCGACGCGACGTGGATAGGTCGAGCACCGATTACGAGCGCCGCTTGGCCTAGAGAACGTCCGATCTTCGGAGTCAATGGAAACCGTTAGTCGAGAGGGGATCCTGGGGCCGGTCGAGTCGTATGCAAAACTAGATGACGCGATGCGACTGCATCCTCGCTGCAGCTGCACCGATCGTCCTCGCATATAATTCGCGAGAATGCGGAAACACCGTCCGCGGCCGATTCTCGAGTTCCGTGTACGGGCGTGAAAAAATCCAACGGCCAAGACCGGATGAAAAATTCGAACGCGGATGTTTCGCTCGAGTTGGCCAGTGGCCGCCGACGAAGAAGCAACAGGCGCGTATTCTTTAATCGCGGCCGTACGCGCGTGCATCTCCATATCTCGCGAAACGGCCATAACGGAAGGACGACGTTCCGAAGGAATATCCTCGACAATTTTCGAGATTATCGAACGAGTTACGTTTTCTCGCTCGCTTCGGTTAGAAAAAACGCGGACGTCGTATCCAGGATGGAAGCGAGAGTACGGTGCGTGCCTCCGAAAAATAAGGGGTTATAAATAACGCGGCACAATTTCCACGTGGATTTGCTAATAAACATACCACCCATCGCGATACCCGGTATATTTGTATGCAAATCGATTGTAACGCGCGGCAAAGGGACAGGGAAAGGAGGAGCGGCGGAGGAAGAGTGTAAATGCACATTGCCGACGTCGCGTCGGTTGTGTCGTACGCAACGCGTACGCGTATACCTACGTACTACATACATATTTATACGCGTGCAGAGTGTAAAGCACGAACGCGTGCACGTTAAATACGCATGCGCTCGCGAGAGTGCGTGCGTGCACGCACGATGACTCAGAAACGAGTCCACGCGACAATGCTATACCAGTAGCGAGCAGAAGAGGAAACCGAAATCTTCGAGATCGCTTTTCGCGCTCGTCTTCTTCTCCGAATGAGCTTTCTCTCTCTCTCTCTCTCTCTCCGTCTCTCTTCGAGCAATCGACCGACGACGAATAGCCGAGGTTCGGAGAGAAGCAGCGTAGGTTTTAGGTACGTTGCTCCGAATCGCGACGAAACGGTCGAACGATCGCTAACGGAGCGATCGCGATCGAGATTCGGGCCTCGGGGTGAAAAAGCAAGGCTATTTGGTCGAGAACGTAATCTTTCCCGATGGGAAAAATTGGGACGCGATTTTTTTCGAGATAGCAAAGGCCAGGCCGGCGAACTATGATAAACAAACGAGACTTGGCAACGCGGCTCGCAACAACTGCAGCAGCCAAGGCCTGCCAGACTTTTCTCTCTCTTTGGTCCTCTCGCTTTTTCTCTACTCTTCCGTCTTATACCCGCGAGTTCAACTCCGTCTTTCTCGCTATTCGACCATCTTTCTCCCGTGGTTATACGGTGTCTTTCTCTGTCGATGGCAGGATTTCCCTCTCCGGGTGTCCCGTTCTCGCCTTCTTGTTCCATTGCTTGTCCCCTCCAGCCGGTACAACTTCGCGAAAGAGGAGGTTACGCCACTGTAGTGGGGAAAAGCGGAGGAGGAGAAAGAGGAAGAGGCACACAGAGACTCTTATTTGCTTCTTTCGTTGTTCCTCTTATTTTCTTGCCCGCCTTCAGCACCGGCACCTTCTTCTTTCGTTGCTCCGCTTCTTCCGAACACCGGAGCCACGCAACTATTCTTCAGCCCCTCGCGAGCACGCGAACAGATATCGGCGGTAGCGCCCGTGCTGGTGATGGTGGTGGCGGTGGCGGCGGTGGCGGAGGCGGCGGCGGTCACGGTGGTGCTTTATTTTTATCGCGATCTTTTCTCCCCCTCGGATCGTTCTCTCCTCTCTGTCTTTCCGCTCCTTTCCTCTATCGCCGTTTCCTTCTTTTTTTTTCGCCTCCTCCTCCTCCGCCTGCCGCTGCTGCTTCTTCTTCTCTTCCTCCTCGTTCTTTTTCTTTTCCTTCCCTGTTTGCCTCTCGCACCGCCGTTGTCCGTGGTCAGTATTTTCCAAGAGGGATGGCGACGAGAACGCGCGCCACGGCCTTCGCCAGATACCTACTCTTCTTCTTTTCCTTTTTTTTACATTCCTACATCTCCCCTTTCTCGCTTTCTTTTTGCCGCTTCTTTATTTATTCGCGGGATAATCTCTCGCGCGCGAGAACGGATACGCGGAGACGCGATCGGAAGACAGGTGCTGGATGAGATTAAAGGAGAAATTTATAAGACGACTCCTGAACGACATTGCGAATACTTCACCCGAAAAGATTCGACGAACAACTCCGAACTCGGTGTTATTTTTACGCGAGCTTTAATAGCTCTCGGTCAACGTTGCTGGCGGACTTTGAATACGATATCTCGATTGTCCTGCATTGCTCGGTATCTCTCGATACGCGTATACGTTCTCCGTATAGACACGATCGCGCGCCTCCCCGCGTTTTCTACGCGTCTCTTTTCTCTCGGTAAGACCATCCCGTCGATCGATTCATCGACTCGCTTAGAAGAATCGTGATCGGGTCCGCGAGTCTCGTTTATTTTCGAAAATCGTCGACCGTTTTCTATTTCCTCCTGTTCGGAGGTAAAACCGGTTAATCCGATTGGAAAGTTTTGGTCGGAGCGCGGGAGGAAAAGGCGTTCAAAGGCGTTCGCTCGAAAATCGTCGACCTTCTTTTCCTGGCATGAAACGAAAAACGACGACCAGGGTGAAAACTCGTCCGTTTCGATGTTCCGTTCTTCCGTTCTCGTTCGCGTCTCGCGAGTGATAGGAGCGCGTGACTGTGCGTGAACGTCTTATCGTGACGTCATTGATAAAGCGGCCATGATGGATAGGCAAAGTCTGTTCACGAACAGAGACAGACCCCGCCCTATTTTTTTCCTCTCTGCCTCTAGCCGGACACGATTTAACCGCGCGCTAAACTATGGCACTAACCTTCGGCCGCGCTCCACGCCCAAAATAATTTGTTAGAACCAGGGAAGAAAGATGGCGCGGGATTCGAAGAAACCAACGCCGACGCCGCTACCGCTCGAACCACCGCGCGCAACTTTTTCGATCGCGGCTTATTTTTGTTCGCCTCGCAAAATTCCGCGTCGTCGTTGGCCGCGATTACGTAAACGTTGCGCGCGGCCTCTTCGGATCGAAACGACCAGCGAAAAACTTGCTCGAGGACGCGTTCGCGCGTCGATAGCGAAATAAAAAGTTTCGCGATTTCGTCGAGAGGCGCGTCGCGAGACGATAAAAGTACTCGACGACCTTTCACCGATTTCTCGCGACACGGTCAAAGTGTGTTCGCTGGAAAAATGCCAACCGCGGCACCAGCGGAATCGGTGACCGCCGTCGTCGATCCGACGCGGCTCGAGACGTCGAGAGATAACTGAAGTAGGTACGCGCAACCCCGAAGTCGAGCGGTCGGTCGCGTGGACGGGCAAGGCGATGAAAAATAGGGTCGAATGGAAAAATCCGTCGGGTCGAGGATGATCCGCGGATGCTTCCTGAACGGTACGGCACGGAGCGACGTATCGCGTTCGTTCCGTCTCTCGTACCCTGCCGGATCGCGATATGTTTTTATCTCTATCTAAGAGCCGCCAGCGGCGAGGGTGGAGGAAGAGAAGCAACGAGAAACGTTGCGACGGTGGCAATAGTACGAGTAGCATACGACGAGGAGCAGTAGTGGAGGAAGAGAGAGGAGGAGAAGGAGAGAAAGGGGGAGAGGTGTACGCGTATGACGAGAAGAAGTAGGGGAGAGAGCGAGGGAGGTTGTGAAAGAGAGATAGAACGGGGCACGATTGGCCCCTTCCGCGGTGTCAGCGGTGCCGATTGGTTCGCGTTCCCCGGAAACGTGTTATTTCAATCGATATCTCTTCGAGTAGCCGGCGATTTTTCGTCGCGGCGCGTTATCAGCGCCTTTCCACCTTTTTTCTTCCCCCGTTTAGCGCACGCACAGCGCGGGAGTCCAAGAAATCGTTCTGTCCCCCCCTTCGGTTTGCTTAGTTCGCGAGAGACGCCACACGCTGGCGTTCAGCGCTGCGTCCGCGATTTTCTCGATTCGGACGCGCCAACTACCCCCGCGTATTTCTTTTAAAAAGGAACAAAAAAACGCTAAGCCCCGCAGTCGGAACAGTGATCGTTCCTTTGTCGCGTCTTTCTCGAACGCGATCGTCCGCTTCTCGCCCGCGACGATCCACCCTCCCACTCTGTTCGTTCCATCTAATTACCGATTTCTCGCCGCACGATCGTCTCTAAGCGTTTCGCGATAACGCAGTGAATCGAAAACGGAAACGCTTTCGCGCGCCTGGAAATAGTGCCTTCGAAAATATTCAAAGTTCCGCGTTCGCCGCGTGTGCTCGTTTCAGTTTTCGTGAATGAAATCGTTCAAGGGTCGAGATTTCGACACCGTTTTCTTCTTCGAGAGAATCGTCGCCGACGTACCGCTCGTTCGACTTGCTCCCTCGCAGAAATACCGGCAAGAAAACCCGACGAATCGAATCATCTGGCCCCGATCCTTCTTCGCCGTTCGAACGAGGAAGAGAGGCGATGGCGTGAATCGAGGCGAATCCCGCGAAAGGGTTGGAAAAGAATCGTGATTCTCGCGGTTTCGAAACGAGACTCGCGAGTGGAAAGTACGCGAAATTCGAAAAGTAAGCACGTGAAAGTGGAACGATACTGTTCTCACACGACAGGATACTAGTCGACGGACAAAAGAAGAATCACGCCCTCGCGCGTGCACGTGCTTGTCGGAGTGTCGCATTCTCACGCAGCAGTTTCTCCTCGAGTCGGTTGCGCAAAGATCGTTTCTCGCAAGGAAATCGGTCGAAAACCGCGGAGAACTCGATCGAGAGGATAAATCGATACCACTCGAAGGAAAGAAAGAGCAGGAACGAAGGGGTGGTCGATGCGGAAACTCGCGGTAACGATGCGAATAACGTCCGACGGAAGGACTGGTCGGAATCGAGCGTGTCGCCGGCGCGATCAGGAATAAGGATAGCCATGTCGGTATCGGAGACTTTCGTATCACCGTGCGTGGAGGGCGGGAGGGACTCTTCAGGTCGCGTGCTCGAGATTCTTCCCTGAAGATGTATGGCACCAATGAAAGCCACGGGCCGAACCACGGGCCTTGGACACCGCCTCCTGCGCCCCAACCGCTCCCGCCGCAAGCCCAACATCAAAACCATCCCCGACCTCACCCCCACAACCATCCGAGCCACCCGCCGTACGTACCGCCGCCGTATCAGCATCCTCACCACCACTTGCCGCACGAGGTAATTATTGACGATATTCTCGCGACTGCGAGAGAGCCCCGATGTCTTCTACGCGACTCCGACATTTCTTTCGAAATGCTCTACTCCCCACAGCCAACGATTTCGCGTTCAACCCTTTGTCCGTGCGGTCGCGATACGACGCAACGCGGTACAGAGTCCTCGAGCCGAACTGCCGCCTCGGTGAAAACGTTGAAAAAGTTCCGCTGGCAATTACGAGCGCGCGATCGAAGGACATTCGAGTTCGCGTCCCGCGTAAACTCGAATAAACGATGCAATTATTCTTTGCCACGTCGCTCGAGACCTCTGACCCTTTTATCTAAAAACCTCGACCAACTGTCGCTCATCTCCTCTTGATCTTGTTTGCGAAATTAAAAGCTAGACTCGATCGTTTAAGGAGACCGATGGTAGAAAGTGATCGAGGCAAAGCGTGTAAAGCCGTTCGTTCGTCGTTGCCCTCTTATTGGGTTAATCGAGCACACCGTTTGATCGAGGATTAGAGATCGTTACTTCGCGGTTACACGGAGAGGCGTACGCGTGATTAATATCGTAAAGGAAATCTACGACGATGACTTTAACTGCCTATAGCGCAAGTTCGCTTCCCACCACGAGTCTCGATGGACGCTACACGATGTACAACCATGGGTATAGACGCGCGGTATAGTGTCCGCCGGACGAGTATCGACGATCATGATTATCGTCGTTATTATTATTATTACAGAGTTGTCGGTGTACCGTTTCCAACGTGCTGTTTTGACGCCGACTCTCGTTAACCGTCCCGCAACGCAATCAACCGCGCGTTTTCGGCACCTCGTTTCTTCGCGAATTACGGAATCTTCGATCATATCACAGGGACCCGCACCGACAGATATTAATTTCACGATTTCGACGAAGCGTACCTGTCATTGACGAGCTACTTTCCCGACTCTCTCCTTCCGCGGCGTTCGCGAGATTGCCGAGAATACGATTCCGCGTTTATCGCATTTCGTCTCGTTGTACCGATATGTCTCGTATTCTTTCGAAAACCGCCGTTACGCGCATTCGCGAAAGAACGAAATCAGCGAAAGTACAGTTGCCTCAAGGTTTCTCGCGCCTCTCGCGATCGCCGGTGTTGTATGTTGCGTTTGTAACAGGCAAAGAAAGAGATCTGTGCTCGAACAAAGATTCGCATTCTGATTCGTACCCACGGGACCACTTTTCGTCAGGTGCTTCGACGAAGGATCCGAAGGGAGTTCACTGATCGGAACGAGAAGATCGAAGGATTCCAGGAGAAAAAGAGTCGACGTAATCGACAGACTGACCTACAACCGGAAGCGCGAAGCACGCGAGACAACGGATCATCGTGCCGGGATTCTGATCGATTAAAGCCGATGATTACGGAACGACAAAAAGCAGGAGACGAAGCGAGAAAGAGAGAGAAAGAGAGAGAGAACGAGGTAGAGGCAGAGAGAAAGAAAGAAAGAAAGAAAGAAAGAAAGAAAAAGGAGGAGAGAAGAGAGAGGCGGAGATGGTTCACCTTTTCCTTTATATTACGGCACTATTCGCGGCCGCAGCTTAGACGGATAGGTGGGTAGGTAGGAGAATGAGTCAGGCAACGCTAGGTAGGTTAGATTGGACGTTGTCTCCGCGCAGGCACGTATAGGTGCGCGCGCGAGCGAACACGTGTACCGTACGTACACGCAGAAAGGCACACATACCTTCGAGTTAATAGCACATGCGAAGTGCTAGATGGCCGGCGTGCGTGGGTGGACGGAACACGTTACGTACGTATGTGTGCCATGGAGAAAAGGCATATGGTCAGCAGGTGAGACCTTTGCTTTGTGTTCCAAGTGTATAAAGTAGCCTACTTCCAGTGACCAATGTTATTCCATCGTAATTTACTGCGGCAAGGGAGAGACAAAGGGTTGCGTTGCTCGGCTTCTTGAGATCCCTTCCGAAAAACGGGCCAAACACTCCTACTACTACTACTACTACTACTACTCCTACCGCGTTCGATCGGGGACCGGGCAACGCAACGGTTCGAGTCGAGCCGCTCGACTTCGGATCGCGCTCGATCATCGAAATTCTCCTATCGAGACGAGCGTGCTCCGTTCGAATTATCCATGGCATGATATTTTATTAGCGCGTTACGAAAGTTTCGACCGAGAGCCCGAAAGGCCGTAGAACGAAGAAACGAGAGCGAGCAAAGGCCGAAAATGGGATGAGGAATGCCTTTTAGGAAATACACTGGGTGTCGCTTGATATATTTTTCCATTATTAAGGACATTAAGCCGGCGGCCCGTGGGCAACCGACTCTTTCCGTTTTCTTCTTCCTCCGTTCATTTCTCCTGGCAGAATCAGCCGTTCTCTTCTTTTGCTCTCCTTTTTTTTCCCACGGCAACGACGACGACGACGGCAACGACAACGATAAATCAGAAAAAAAGATTCAAACCGGCGCTATGGCCGGGGCGACGGAACGCAATTTTCCGTCTGCCAGGAGATAAAAATATGATTAATGGACGTGTGGTCATCGAGTCGGAGAAAAACCGAGAAAACCTTTGTAAGTTACCGAGACCGAGCCTAATTACGTATTCGCTCCAAGAACCGAAAACGTTCGACACGAATTCGATTACGATTTCGCGCAAAGTTTACGCAAAAATATCCACACCGTCCACTCGAGACGGTCGTTAAAAATTCCTCACTCGAGTTTGTTGCCACACTCGACAGCCCCTGGTTACGGTTAATCGCCGTGAAAACATCCTCGAAGCGGCGGATGTCCCTTCGCGAAGAAAACGAAAGGTTCGAAAGGGTGGGAAAAAAATGACATTAGAAAACGATCGACGACAAAATCGATTCTCGTAAAAATTCCAACGTCTACCGCGCGGCGGTCGGACAACCGACACCGATATCTCCGGGGGATGTTTCCTTGAGCGAGCAATTTTATTCGAATCGACGCGAAACAGGCCTCGGATTGATTCGTCTCCGGGGCGAAAGAAACGTCTCGGAGAAAAAACGAGGAACGAAATCGAGTCACAGTCTCTCCCTCTCTCACGGGGATTAAGAATCAGGGATGCCCAGAGTCGAAGGTCGCCCGTCAAATATCCCGGCGCCGCGTCGCGTCGCGGCGTTCGCGAAAGAAAGGGTTGAAAGTCGTAGAAACTTGAGAACCCTCGGTGACAATTTCGATCCTCTCTCATTCTCCGCGCCTTTCGCTCTTTCTCCGATCTCTCTGGCTCGTCCAGCGTTTCTCGGGCTCGTCTTCGTCGCACTCGCGCGACGAGGGTGGCCTAAGATTCTTAAAACTTCTCGCGAGATTTTTCGATTTTAATTACAGTTTTAACATATTTTAATAAAATCCTCGACAGTTCGGCTTTCCCTCGCTCTCGTTCCGCGTCCGTGCGACGCTGGCCATTCCCTTCTTTAATTCCGACGAGTTCTGTCTCGGTCCTCGGTTCTCGCTCGAGATCCTCGAGACGCTGAATCTCTCGACTTTTGCCGCGTACTGTACGCTCGTTTTAACGTTAACCCTTTCGTTCGTTCACCTACACCCACACCGGCGATGGGAGCAACACCTGTTCCCTCGACGAAAACCCGAAATCAAGCGTTCCTCCTGGTCGTTCCACCCGCTCGTATTCGGCCCTTCCAGCAGTTTTACGTTCCTGCTCGTCGCGTCGAGGAATAGCCCAGCGTGTTGGGCCGAGTACCCTCGCATCGTGCGATACGCGTACGCGTGCAATTCGAAAAGCATCGATCGTACACGGTTGCTTTCGAAAACCACGACGACGGCCGTTGACCCCTTTCGCGACCAGCTGTTCCGTACGCTTCCTATTAGATTCGTCGAGGATCGTTACGCAACGCGATCGATGCCAAGTGTCCCGTTGGTCAAAAAGGATCGTTTCGAATCCGTCCGGTAGACCGCTAAACGAGTTCCGCGATCGCGACTACGCTACGCGACGATGCGTCCGATCAATCGGCGTAAGTACGGATCGTTGGTACGGGGATCGCTCGAACCGTCTACGAAGACCGAAACGGGTGAGGCTGATCGTTCGCCCTTTTCGAGAGGCGTGATAGAAAGAAGCGCGAAGGGGCGAACGCGTCAGCCGATCCTACGAAAGTGCAGGCAGCGATGGCGATCGGCGGAAGCGCGGCGGTCAGGACTCCCGTCGATTAGCCATCCTCCGTTTTTGAACCTAAAGTGCAGTGTACCAACTAACTCCGGCAGTTCTTCTCGCAGATCTTCATGCACAAGAGCGCGATGCAGATGCACGCGAGGGAGCTCGGCGCAGCGGGTGCACTGACGGCGAGGGCTAGCGGCGGCATGGCGGGCGGATTGGCAGCCCTGGCTCCGATCGGCGTCGGACCGGGCGGTATGATCGCCGGCAACGAGGTAAAGCCACACCAGTGCCAGCAATGCCTCAAGTCATTCTCCAGCAACCACCAGCTCGTGCAGCACATCAGGGTCCACACCGGCGAGAAACCGTACAAATGCAGCTATTGCGACCGCAGGTTCAAGCAGCTCAGTCATGTACAGCAACATACCCGCTTGCATACGGGTGAGTATCTCTCCTACCCTCTACGATGCCTGTTCGAAATCATGTTGGAAATCCTGCTTGAAATCCTGCTGGACCGACCTCGATGATTCCGTTCTCGAGAGGCACGGCAGGATTTTTCTCCAGGAATTACCTACGATCGATCGCGTCCCTGAACTTGATTTCTTCGATAAGCGATCGCGATATCCGTTTATTTTTTTTCTTTCCCCGCTCTTGCGATGCCTCCCTTCTTTTCTAATTTTTCTTTTTTTCGCACTCGAGTATTTGTTTCGGTCAACTTTTATGTTTTTCTGTTCTTTACGAGAAATTCCTCCTCCCACTGGACGCGTTCGACGCTAATGTTTCTTCGACGAGAGAAAACCAGTTTGTCGATATAATTTTTCGATCGCGCGGCGAAATCGACGAGTCAGCGAGCTTAATGCACGCGTTCGGTATAGCCGGGAGTCCGATAGTAAATTCTATGAATACCGCATTGCATCGCGACCAGTCGATAATCAATAAATTAATATACTATTATAATCTGTAGGAGCGATCGTGCGTTCCGATTGTGGCTAATTTTAATGCATACTGCGAGATTGCTCAATGCGCCTCGTACCATGGCCAGAACACACCGTAGTTTCCAAGACACCGTTGACTGAACACGTTGTCGTACGCCGCGCCGCGCCGCGCCGCGCCACGCCGTACGGTATGCATACAAGTTGCGCGTATTGCAGAGATAAGTTCAATTTACGCGGGGCGAACGATCGAATTTATCGAGCGACTGGTCGCCTAAGAATAGCAGTGACGGAGAAACGCGGAGAGCAGACGAGGGACCCGTAATAATGAGAAAATTCGACGGCGCAAAGCCAGCCAATGGGTCGCGCTCGGGTAGAAAGAATTTCATTAAGGGATGAGCGTAGTCAATCGGAAGGTATTAGCCTCGAGAAGCGAACGGTCAGCGCCGCGTATGACTGGACCCTTGGAAAAGTCTCGTTCGTCTCGTCCAAGATCTGCTCGCGAACGAAAAAGAAAGAAAAAAAAAAACAAGAAAAGAAAAACAAAACCTCTTCGGTATTCCAGCTATTTAATCGAAACGTCCAACGGCGATACTCTCTGTCCGTTCGCGAGAGTATAACGGAATCGATTCTTAAGAAAACATTCCTTTGAAATCATCGCCGGGAAAACTAATTTCCCTGGCCGGCCGACGATTCGCAGCCACCCGGAGACCCCGTAAAAATAAATTCGCGAACGTTCCTTGATCGCGTCTAACGAGGAAAAAAGGGCCGACATTGATTTCGGTGTAGCGCTCGTTTCCCCCCTTCGTTCTTTTCGACGACTACCAACGAGGCAAGTAACTACTGCTCGGCAACCCCTTACATTAATAATCACCCTTCCCACGTACCGAGCTCCCCGTTCCACGTTGTTGCGACCGGTACTCGAGTTAACGTTGACGTACGCGCATCTATCGCCTGCCACTGTCCTCGATTTCCGCCGAAACGTTTCGAACTGCCTGCGAGGGTAGTTTCGACACATCGAACGGGAAAAATCGCGAACGTCTCTGTCGCGACGATGCGTTCTTCTCGATCGAACGAATGCAACAACCCCCTCCGTTTCGACGCTGAAAATTCCAAAGAAGAGCGAATTCCTCATTTATAATCGGTGTTTCGCCGCGTTGGCATACCAATTTCTCGCGATCGAAAAATCGGCATGCCCGATGCTGAAATTCCTTTCGAATTCCCCTCTCGATCCTCGGTGCTGTTTTCCCAAACGATACCACCGCTTCCGCACAGCATTTGCATACCATATTGATTTCTCGTTTCGCAGCGAGATCTCGTTGCCGGGCCACGATTGGCCGATCAAAGTCAAAAAACGGCGGGAATTTACTGCGGCACCGTCGCGTTCGCGCGCCATCCCCGAGCACACGCCCGCTCCTCGCGCGCACCTCCGGGCCCATCGTATAACGCGCGCGTTACAACAATTTCCCTCGACGACCGAATATATATACGCGACGCCTATAAAATTTGCAACGTATATGCATATAATTCATTAACCGAAATTCGACAGAATTCGCGCTGCTGCGAGCGATAGGCAAAACGAGAAACACGGCAGGGTGGGGGAGAGGGAGGCCGAGGTGGCCGTTCGAGGGTGGGAAATACTAGGGAGGGTGACAGAAACGAAGGACGGCGAATATAATATCGGCGAGTGTTCACGATATCGATAGCTGGTCAATAGCTGCAGCCTAGACAAATACCTGCCGAGGGTGTACAGTCCATCCTCCCCTCTCTCGACGAGCTTACGAGGGTGACTGGGCGCGCGACCAATCGGAGGTCAGCGTTCCCCACTCGGCGAATCGCGCGCGAAAAAGCGCGGGAATTTTTCGATCGTCCGATCGCTCAATAATGGAACCGAAGTTACGCGCCGCCAACGTCGCACGCGCACATCACCGCCACCACCACCGCTAGCACCACCACCACCATCACCACCACCACCACCACTACCACCCTCGTCGTCCTGGTCGTCGTCGTCGTCGTCGTCGTCGTCGTCGACGACACCACTACTACCACCCTATTTAACCTCCACTGCCGTCACCGTCGTTACTGCCGCGCGTTACATCCACGCACACGCACGCACGCGACATCACGCGATACACGCAACTTAATAAATAGCCGTGTGCATTCGCGAATGTGTTGGCGAATAGGCGACAGAGTTCGTATGCACCGAAATAGGGGGCAGAGGCTAGCAAAGATTATCCCTTCAGCAACGAGGAAAACTCAATTTTCATGGAGCGAAATCTAATGATCGGTCACCCCGCACGCGCGCGAAATTAATCGGTTTTCCCAAACGCTACGATCGGTCGTGTTAGCTTTCGGAAGTACCGACTATTCCCCGGTCCGATCTCGTCGTTTTATCGGGAAACGCGAAGGAAGTGGTTCGCATTAAAATTCGATGTAGTAACGATGACGTTGTTCACGACGAGAGGAAAACGTTAGGACGAAACGAGTTGGTTAATACCGATACAAACGACGAGAAGGTGACGCGGTGATAAAGTCACCCCTTTCGAGCGAGACGACACGGCGTGGCGGTACGCGCGCGTTTGAAAAAAGGGGCACGTTCCTCGGGCAAAATTGACCGGACAATTTTAAAGCCCACTTAAGACCGCGAAAAATTGCCGTATCGTCGGTGCATGAATAAAAATTAAGTCCTCCGGTACGAGTTCTCGTGGGACGAGCAGGCACACCGCTTTCGAAAACGAGCTCGCGAAAAAGACGACGAGAAAAGATCGGGTACTCCCGAATTCATAGTGACGCTTCTCGTTTTTCTCTCGACGTTAGGTCGTTTCCGGTTCTCTTTGCCGGTGCCGACGATGACCTCCTGACGGGACCGAGAAGACGCTTCTCGTTTCGCGGCGCTATCAACCCTCTCCCCTCGACACCATCTTTTTCCCTTTCTCTCTCCTACTTTTAATTCGCTAATTTCACCCAGTTAAGAATTTATACGACGGAATGTCTCGCCAGACGTCTCGAGAAAAATCAAAGCGGCGCAGCGGAAAGAACGGCGCCAACCCTTTATCACAAACGACGCGAAATGAAAGATTAAACAAAAGCGGCAACGTTTTATACGTCCGGAACGAGTCTCGAAGGGTGTGGGCTAACGCGAAACGTAAATCGCGTCTCGTTTGTGCCGAGTAATTTCTGCTTTTTCCGTTTTCTCCGAAATAATAATCGTTACCGCTTCGAACCAAATTTATAATTATAACGCGTTCCGTTGATTGTTTTCTCGTTCTAGCGATTGATCGATCGAACGAACCGACGAACGAACGCGATACCCACCCGTTCAGCTTACTTAATTAATTCGCGTAATATGAGCTAATCAACTCTGCCGTAGCAGTACCGTAAATATTTTAACGACCGATATTAATCCTAATATTAGTTTGTGCATGGTCATCGTAAATTATTCGTGTATCAAAATTATGCGATTCGGTCGGAACGCGTAAAGGGTTTTTGGAACTCGCTGCGTCGAGAATACGATATCGCGACGTGTGGGCTTAGCGGCGGGTTTTAAAAAACGCGCGCGACTTCAGGGTTGGAAGCGCGAGTTGGATCGCGTAATCGAGTTCCCTATAAAAGAGAAGGTCTCGTGCACGAGACGCGCGATGGCAGGAATCGAGGATACAGAGAAGAAGTAACGGTCAGAAAGTTCTGTTGGCCGATAGCGAAGAGAAAGGCAATTAAACCGTTAAAAGGTAAAAGGTAAAGATAATTAAAAGTTGAAGACACCGTATGGCCTGCCAGAAAATTAACCTAGTCATGCCGCATATGCATAGGTTATCGACCAACGAGTCTATTCTAATTTTCTATGAACCCTTTCACGGCGTTGCATTTTTTCCACGAGGGTTAATTTGAATAGGGTCGCTGGCCCTACAACGCCATACACGCCGAGGATGGGATGGTTCGGCGATACGCCTACGCTTTTTTCAACCTCGATCCACTCTTCTTTTCTTTTTTTTCTTGCCTTCTTTTTTGGCTCTCGTCGAACGAAACCGGGGGTCAACGTGGCCCGAACGTCATTGTTTTTTTCCGCGCGCGTTTCTCCTTCGGATTTCATCTCGACGCGGTCGATCGCGCAACCAACGTTTCGTTCGGTAGTCTACGAAAAAGCCACGTCATTTTTTAAGGTCACCTTTCAACGATCGCACGCGCTATTGTCACTGTGTGTACCATTCGTGATCCGAGATAAGTAATCTCTCTTTCCGCAATGTTTGCTCGAAACCTTGTTGATAGATTCGCATAGGGAACGTCGAGCGATCGCCTATTCTGACTGATTTTTAAACGTTTTCGTCGCCACTCGTCGCCAAACGAATCCTCTCAAAAATGAACGTCTTCCGAACCATCGATCGATCTGTTTACCGGTATCGACCACAAAAAATGATACTCGAATTTTTCGTCGCCTAAAAATAAAAAAAAAGAAGGAAATTATATTTAATGCCAGCCCGCTCGTAAAAACCGAGAACCCGCGAAAGCATCGTATTCAGGAAATTTCATAGATGAACCAAAAATATGGGGTTTCCGCGAAAACGATCGGTGAATATTCTTTCGGTAAAATATTTATCGTTCTATTAGTTTTTCAAAAGCGCGCAAATCTGCGGTGCGTTCTCAGATTGTTGCCATGAGAGTGATTTTTTCTACGAGTTATCTTATCGCGCGCGCGTTACTGATATAGAATAGAATCCGAGATGCACTTACACGTAATAAGTGTTCTTCGACTCGTAAAAAGCAAAATCAATGCGCGCTTCTCGTTCGAGTCGGTCGGAAAATCCAACGGCACGAATCTCTTTGAAAGAGGAACGCGATCCTTAATTAAATTCATGGTTATGTCGAAACGGCACGAAATTATTTCGGCGCAACCATCTCGCGGCTCGTTTCTCGAAGCGAACACGACGGACGTCGTTTAAAAATTCTTAAAGAGACGCGACTCTTTCGACCCCTTCGTATCGAAACCCTTTTTACCCTTTCGTATCACTGACTTACTTTTCGGAATCTTTAGGGACGAACGGCGAGTTGCATAATAACTTTCTTACCGGCCGGATGAACGTCCCTTCCCCTGACCTTGTCGGGGAAGTGAAGACGCGTAACGAAATATTCCGGAGAAATCCGGGAACGAATTTTACGCGAAAAAAGAAATAAAAACGATTTGGTCGGTAAGAAGGAGTTACGCTCGCGATCCGTGTAAGCGTAGCATCACAAGCTTGTAATCTCGCCTCGTACCAGTTCTCTATCTAACGTCTACTCGCACGCGGTAAACGGCCTACGAAATCTAGATTGACTTTCTAAGCTGGCACGAAAGCGACTTTTCGCTGAAAATCAGGTACGATCTTCAACGAGGACTGCACGATCACGCTTCAACCGCAGAACCGGTCTGTAGGTTAAGGATACTTTGCGCCGCTTCGCCACCAGCGCAACGTGGCAATAATTTCGCGCAAATCCCGCTCGGGTCTTATTAAATTACCATTTTCTCCTTCCCTATCGGTACCACACCACATTCTTCGTCGTTCGCGAACAAATATTCGCCGATCGATCGTCCAAATAAACAAGAACGCGTGCTACGGAGATCGCTGGCGTATTCTTCCGCGAATAAAACGAAACGCTGTACCGTCGCAAACCTGTTTTTCAAAAACGGCCACTTCGACCGCCCTTCCCCGTTAACCGTTTCTCTACTCTAATTAGAGCAACGATGAAAAATATTTCTAAGCATACCGATTCTATCGTTTCGCGACGATATCGCGAGCTTCATTTTTTCGCGTTTCTTTCGTGGAGGAGGCTTCGAGAGTCGCGGAGAGGAGAGGAGAGGAGAGGAGAGGAGAGGAGAGGAGAGAGGAGATTTGCCATTTATACCTACGTCGGACAGTAAGGCCGGCGCGGCGCGGTGCGGCGCAGCGGGTTAAGAATATTGAGCACGGTCGGCCGTAAAATAAGATATAGATTTCCATCTAGTAAACTTTCTATACGCGGCATGTGTGGGAGGCAACGCAGGAACGCCATACGGCATACGAGAACAGCTTCGGCGTCTTTCGTTAGAAACTTTGGGCGCAGCCTTGTGTGCGCTGCTCGAGTTATACGCTTCGCGCGTTTATACGCCGATACAGGTATAGCTTGCACCGAGGAACGGACTTAAAGACGCGTGGGCACTTAAAACCGGCACGAGCTCGACTTTGCTTCCAACGTGGGACGATCTTTGCCTTTTCTAAGTGTTCACGAAATTTTGACCAATTCGACCGATTCGATCGAAAAAGAGACGAACGACGAAACGCGATCGCAAAAATGAATAAAAACAGCTGCGGAAGAAGGCTTTCACCACGTTCGCAACCTTGCTACCCTTTTGTGTTCGAAGCTCGTATCGTACGAAAGAGTAGGGTCGATCGGGGTTTCTTTGAACGTCGGTAAACCAAAAACGGGCTCCTCGTCATTGAAAACGTTTGTCCTGTCAATAGCAGGTGCCTTTATCCGCTTTAATAGATGTTCGTAATCTACCTACTAACCCGTTTCGATTGCTATTAAGAATTTTGCGCATCTTCCACGAGATACGAGAGCTCGTCATCGGACCATCCATTGTTTACCCTCTACCCTGACTAATAGCAGTCGGCTTACCCTCTTATCCTGACTAACAGCTGAGAAAAAATCGTTCAAATTATAACGTAGAGGGTGAAGGAAGATGGCTCGATGACATTCAAAATCTCTCTCTCTCTCGAGCAAATGACTCGCGATGAAAAATCGTAAAGACGCGAGAAGGACCATCGGGACTTAGCTCCGGCCACTCGACAGGCCGAACATTCGTTCTGAGACATTAATTTTTACCCCTTTTTACCCCCGACTGCCTAATGACCCGAACTCTTCTGCTGCTTCTGCGATGACGACGGCGACGACGACGACGATCAAGAGAAGAGAGAACAACGAGGACACAAAATGGTTGGAGAAAGAGGCAGGAAAAAAAGGTCTCGACGAACCGTCCGTTAAGTGGCGAGCATCGTCGCCAGGGAAATGGTTCAAGATCTTGTCCTGCATCCAAGAACGATCGTTACCGGTCGGACGGATGTGCCAGAACAAGGGTGCTCCTGCCGGTGAGCCGTGTACGCTCTTTCCTTCCTTCCGGTATCTTACATAATTCCTCCTCGTCCGTTTTTCTCCGCCGCTTCAACCCTTCTTCGCACGACCCCCTTGGCTCGTTTTCACCCCGTTCAAGCCGAGGAGCAGCCGCGTCGTCGCAACAATGGGTCTCATCAGGCATCGGGAATAAATTATGCTCGGCTAGGTCTGCCAGAAAAATGACCGAGCCTCGAAATTAGAGCTCGCGCAGTCGGTGAAGGAGAAAAAAAAGCCGCTAGCTCGAGGCTGTGTTTCCGGTCGAATCGTTTCTCCCAATTTTGCGCTAATTAACGCTGCCTCGAACGAAACGGGAAGACGCGAAGAATCCTCTGGCAGGCTGTACTTAGATGGCCGGCAATCGAAAAACGTTCGGACACGGCTACTACGCGGCAACGAGGGGAACCACGAGCGAAGAACGGAGCAACGGACGTATAACAAATCGGTGAAAATGAGTTCGTCGGCCCCGTTGGGGTAAAAGTAAGCCACAGGAAGAAAGGGTTTCGAGAGCCTGGAGGTCAGCGACCCTGACGCTCCCTCTGAGCGTTCTAAAAAGAAAAAAAAAAGCGAAGGTATCGGTTGAAAAGGAAAAAAAAAAAACGATAAAGAGTTTCGGACAGGGCAGGTGAAACCGCCCGAGAGGGTTAGAGCGAGCAAGACGCGAGAAGCTACCATATGCCCGAACAACGTTCCACCCGCGTACGATCCGACCAACCGACACAACGAGTTCGTTGCCGTCAACGCGAACGCGAATCGACAATCCTTCCGAATACCTCTCTTTCTCTCTCTCTCTCTCTCTCTCTCTCGACTCGAAACGTCCGATCCGTTTGGCGAATATCGGCCGCCGTCGAAAGGAAACGTCTCGAATCGGGGACTCGAGAGGATTCGCGAGAGCCCGAGGATCGAACTCGATCTCTTGGACGGCGAATCGAAAGAGACGAATTACGAGAATATCGATCGTGGCCGATCGCCTCTGCCTAAACGTCTGCAACTCGACGATTCTCAAACACTCTCGGCACGTTTGGCCGTCGTCGTTCGCGGAGATATCCGAGAAACTAGATTGCTAGACATAGCTATTCGACGCAAACTGGCCGAGCTGCCGCAAACGGTATCGAGCACGGTACGTATTTCGGAGAAAACAGCCGAAGACTGTACACCGAATGATTCTCCGATCGAGTTTCCGAGTCGTCCGACCGTTCGCGGACGATCCCGTTTTACGAGGATTCGTTCTTTCCGATTTAACCAAACCGAAGAAAAGGTTCGCTCGGACCGAGGATACGAGACGTTCGTGTCGGAGAGAAAAGAAATCGTGGAAAAATAGTTGGACGGGGTGCGGGCATTGCGCCGGTTTTACCGGAACGGCCAGTAGATTTTGAAGAGGATGTACCGGGGTGATTTGGCCTAGACTACCGATGATGACTGTACCCCGCGTATGCGAGGGATATAGGCACACACACTCGTGAAATTTCGCACGTACGTACGTGCGGTACATTCGCCAGGGGGTAGAAATCATTAAAGGGGCGTGGCGTGCCCGTGGTTGCCCGGATGACGGTCACGTGAACCAAGATGGCCGCCAAGCGGGAGGGCTCCCCTCTTTGCAACAGTCATTTGTTATCGGCCATTTTATTTTAATGATTTCCATGCATGCGTGAAACGCTCGGCTGCATCGCTCGGGAAAGGGATGTTCTCTCTCTCGCTCTCTCTTACTCTCACTCTCTTTCTCTTAACCTGTCTCTCTCTGTCCCTCGCTCGCTTCTCTATGCTCTCTAGCTGGTTCGTTCGCTCCCTATGCGCCTGGTAACGCGTTCTCCTAGCGCGATACACGTTATATACCACACCGAACGCGTCGCTAACGCTGCTTTCATGGTAATTTCAAAGCCTATAAATTTCGAGCGCATCCGCGTTAACGCCGTTCCTTCTTTCGATAAATTTCCTACGATTTCCCGATCATCGTTTCCGCCGAATAATTCCGGCCGCTCTTCTCCCTGACCAGCCCTCTCGAAACGCTACCCTCTTCTGCCAAACTCCGACCGTCTCCGTTTCACGATATTCACCGAAACTACGATCGATCGCTGGAAAATACTGGAATTACTCGAGTATTACACGTAATTGGAAGACGACGAATTTAGACGACATCCGAGAGGCAAAACGCGTTAGCGGATGCCGAAGAAAACGATTCGGCTCGTAATTCGCGTAACGACCGACGTTACGATGATCGCTCGTTCGATTAGCGAAATCGGAACGAATTCGCATCATCGACGACATAATTGATGCGCGGTTGTTCAAACCCCAACCAACGATCGATGTCTTTTTATATCGCTCTAAGTGATTACCTCTCTCCAGCGATTGAAACCCGATTCTATCAGATTCTATTCGATATTTTCGCCGTGCAAAGTGAAACCTGCCCATCGGAACGCGTACAATTATTACCCGTCCAGCCAGCTACTTTGCCGAAACAACTCTCGAGTAAAGCCGCTTTAATTACCGCGAAACCGAATGTCACGTCACCCTGCGAAAATACTCTTTCGATTGAATCGACGTTGCACCCCGTTGATACTTCTCGAACGAACCGTCTACCGTACGGTCGCCGCTGAATATTTTTCGTTCGCCGAATTAAATCCGTGCATAAATTACGCTCGAAGTTCCAGCTTCGAACGTATTCCCGAAAATCGAGAGAGAATAAATTTGAAAACGCGTTATTTCGCATGGATTTTGCTCGTCGCGCGTCGTCCGTTGCGATCGAGAAAACACGGAGGGATGCGCGTTCGACGAATATCATTGCAACGTACAAACATTCCAGCCGATTCGGGCATAACATTCTCGTTCCCGATTTTTGCTAGACAACCATGTATTTGTCCGCCCCCACCTGCACCCTCGTTGCGAAATTCAAGGTATCGTTCGTACGAATATCTCTACGCGAGTATCATCGTACGAAGAGAGAAAAAGATAAACTAATACGACGAGATACAGAGAGAGAGTGAGAGAGAGAGGGGTAGAGAGAGAGGGGAACGAGACGAGGTCATCGCAACTCGCGCAACGCACGTGCGTGTGAGTGCATGCAATTTAATGATTTCCAGCCGGAATTTCGATGATGGCAACTGGAATGGCGGCAGGGGGAAAACGCGGAGAAAGAGGAAATCGGCAGGGTGCGCAAAGAGGGAAAGAGAGATCGCTCGTATGCAACGGCGGGTTGGTCAGGGTTGGCTCGTTGCACACGCGCAAAATTTCACGAGAGAAACAAAGAACGGAAGAGAGAGAAATAATGATGGGAGAGACACGAACCGGAGAAAGAGAAGCGACAAAGGGAGGATAGAAACGAAAGAGAGAAAGGGAGAGAGGGAGAGAGCGAGGTAGGGAGAGAGAAGCTAAGAGGAAAGCGTGTCCGGGGGAAAGAGAGAAACGACGAGAATCACGAGAGGGAGAGAGAGATAGGACGTAAATTTTCTAGCGGTGCGTTCATTTGTTCGTTCAACGAAATGCGAATGCATTATACATGGATTGCAGGGGACATTAATTTTCTGCCGTGGACGTGTAGTGGGCCGTGGAGGGCCGCTGGGTGGTCGGTACTACGAGGCCGGAGGGGGCTCGTCGTTTCCACGGACTAGGCAAGAGGGTTGCATAGGGAGGGGGTGTGTACGAGCATCCAAGAGGGCTAGAGGGAGCGAGAGAAAGAGCAGGATGACGTACAGAGGGATAATCAAGACGGAGAGGGAAACGCGGTGGAAAAGAGAGAAAGAAGAACGCGCGAATCCGAGACCGTTTCTCGTACTCGCGCTCGTGGATCCACGTGCCACGGGCCGACTTTTTTCTCCGAGCGTTCTACCTTTTACTTTTACGGGCTAGCCGGTGATTTTGACGAGTGGACGAACAGGCGCTGGAAAAAAAATATTTGCACGTGCGCCGCGGGCCGGCCGAATCGTGGAAAAACGCGCGAGGAATTTTCCGGCCAGTGGGTGGGAGTGGAAACGCGCGCGCCTGCGAAACCGCTGCACCGACAAATAATCAAATATATCGCCCACTCTCGTTTGAAATTCCGTGCTAGTGTAGTTGATGAATGTAACGACGTTATACACTGTCAGGGAATTACGGTCGTCGAGCAAAATTTAATGTCGATGCGTGTTTAACGTCGTCGCGACGGATACTCGGAACGACGTTGAGCCGAGGGGAGCAAAAAGAGCATCGAGAACCGGCCGAAATGCGCCTCGTCGATTCTTTCCACGGGAGAATCGTGCTCCGAAAAGAAAAGACGCTTTTAAAACTGCTTCCGTTTCAGCTCGTTCCGCGAAGAATCGGTAAAGCGCGTTACGCGATGTTACGCGGTATCGTTTCATAAATATCGAGTCGACGCGGCTCGAAGAAAGCGTCATTGATAAATTCATCGATGACGCGTAAAACGAATACGCTTCGAGTAGATGCAATCGCGATAAAGTTTTACTCCCGTGTACGCAGCTTCTAAATAAACGCGTCTCGTAAAACGTAGCCTGGATGCGCTTATAAAAATGATAAAGTAAAGCTCGTAAAAGTAATAGTTTACGTATTGGCTATAACTTGTGCCGTCTGTTACGCGGTGTCTTCCAGCCTCGTTTCGCGTCTCTCACTCTCTCTCTACCCTCTCGAGTTTCAAGTTTCTCGTTCCGCGTCTCCTTCTTTCGGTCAACGAAACGACACTTTCTTATAAATATTAATACAGCTATTTAATCGATACGTTGACCGAGCGACGCGTCGCGAGCGATAAACAGCTGTTACGATGTTTCTTGTTCGTCGGTGTTAATACAATTATCCATACAAGGGAAAAAGAAAAAAGTATTCTTACTATCGTGGAAAGCACTTACACGCGACAGATGTTGAGTTGATCGCCGCAATCAACGAGATTTTTATTACCTTCGATGACGATTCCCCGGTCTCACCGACAATCTATGTATAAATACCCGGCGGCTAGAAATTTTCTCATTTAGAATATCACTCGAAACTGACGTTTCTTGCCACCGATAGAAAGTTCTCTTTTACGTTTTCATTCTCGAATTTAGCAAACGCAGACGCTCTTTACGCGATCCGCGTCAAAAGTATACCGCGCGACTTTTTAGAACTCGACGGCTCATAAAGAATGCAACGTCCCGAAGGTATTTTCAAGACCAACCCCGCGACGTAAAAAGCGAACGAACTTCTTTCGTTCCGGCTTAATTCTTCCACCGACGAATTTAGCAATTTCGTTGTTTCCACGTTTCGTAACGAGCAACGGTGTCCCGGAGTTATTTTTATTAAAACGTCGATCGATCTGAATAAAAGATGAATTCGGTTGAACGAGCAGAAAGAAAGGAGTAGAGAGCACGATCGGCCGAGGCGGAAAGAAAAAAGTCAAACGGAAGAGGGACGAGATATTAATAAAAGTTGCGTGGAGATAAAAGTCGCGATCGGATCCTTCGGCTCGAATGTCGAATCGATGGAATAGATTAAACACCCGCGAAGATATTTCCTCGTTACCGTCGTAACTGTAATATTAATCGAATTATAAAGTAATCACGAAACGCGGCTCTCGCGTTAATACGAGAATCCACGAGAGACTCGCTAGCTTGGAATTTATAAAAGCTATCATTGATCTTGCCAACGAGTCACGGGGTTAAGGTTATTAGCACGCGTTAAAAGAACGATACGACATCGATTAACGGGTTCACGGTTACGCTTTTAAATCAGGCCGCAGGTTACCCGTTAAATTAAAACACCGACTCTCTAATGGCCGTTTTAAATCGACTGGCATTTTTTACGCTCATCCCTAAATCTTGCCGCCGCTGATACCTGTTGCGCGTCCCCGGAAAAAAGTAATTCGACCGGCAACATCCGTTCGCGTATCTCCAACGAGTGTCGCCATTAATCTCGTTATATTCGAAACGATCGCGTTGTCGCGACGAGTTAACCCTTCGGTCGCGACGCTCGTTTTTTTCCCCCCGTTAAATCCATTTTCGACACGCTCCGATCGCGATCTAACCCGGCGAATCTCGTATAAAAGGATACGTTTTTCTCGTTTCAGGAGAACGACCGTACAAGTGCCATCTACCGGATTGCGGGCGGGCGTTCATTCAGCTATCGAATTTGCAGCAACACCTTCGAAATCACGACGCCCAGGTGGAACGGGCGAAGAACCGGCCGTTCCATTGCAACATCTGCGGCAAAGGCTTCGCCACAGAATCCAGCCTTCGTACTCACACGTCGAAGGTCAGTCATGTATGTACCAAATCCGACGTCCAACAACAACAGGCATTTTGGCTACTTAACGCGGTGCTCGCACACGATTCGATAAATCGAACCATGGTCGGAAAGATCCGGAGAATCGAGTGTAGAAAAATCGATCATACACGGTTGTACACGTACGATCTACTTTTCGTACATATATCTACGTATAACGCATAATTTATCACACGTAACTCGCAAATCTCCTCCGTTATCGTACACGTATAGTTTTTCTTCGCGCGGTACGGAACACGTATCTCTGTATGTACGCACACATGGTGGTGGGTCACACGCTTCTCTCCCGACGATTTCTGTCAGCAGACTTCGGAATCCTATCGACGATAGCCTCCACACTTTATCCTTTCTTTCGCGCGGCTTCTGTTCGACCGAAACGAACGGCATCTATCGGTCGCGAGCGATTCGTCGACGCCGGCGAAACGACGTCTCGATGCACGGTACGAGAAAGATTTCTCCGTCATTAGTTCGATCGCGTTAACCGGAAAAATATTAGCGACGGACCGTGCACGAGATTTCGTTTCGCTCCGCGTCGCGTTCTGCCGATGTCGCGATAACGGAGACAGAGATCCCTTAACGGTAGCTTAGATCGTTCTGCTGGGTATCCTCGTAACGCTTGGGACTGCTTTGGTTGTGGTATTTTTCACCGACCAGCCTCTTCCAACTCGAACGGGAGTTCGCGAAGCGATACACGACCTTCTCGCGTTTTCGTTTCATCCGAGACCGATTTTGCTCGTCGAACGGCATCCTCGATTCGAGAATTCGCGAGGGAAACGCGACAAGAGAGAAAGCGGAGAACAAGGAGCATCCATTACGAACCGTACGCGGAAGAATAGAAAGGAAAAAAAATGAAACGATCTGGGAAAAAGATCGCGTCTCCGACGCTTAATCGAATTCACCCCTGACGGTGAATCGCGGCACGTAGCGATTACTAAAGGAATCTTGTACCGTGGGGTGCTTTTTTGCCCGGCTCGGTCGACCAACTGAATTTCTCAACCCTTTCGCCGCGCCAGGCACATGTCTCGACGAAAAAACGTGGGAAGGCATCTGTCGAGCTCCGTACGTGAGTCGGTCTTTTCTCTTGTTTCTCTTCGCTGTCTTCTCGCGCTTCTTTCGTCGCGCATCGAAAAACCTATCGACTTCTTTTTCTCCTAGCCAATTAGACCGAGCACGTTGCGTAACCAGTCGTAAAGACACGAGCAAAACCGACGATCTGCGCGCGTACGAGTTCGAAAAGTGGACGCGATAAAGTCGAGACACGATTATACGATTATCCATTAACGCCGCGTAAAAGTAGAAAAATTTAATTGATTCGGATCGATCGTTCAGCCTCGAGACGATCTTCCGAGCAAAAACCTCGAAAGAAAAGATGCTCCCCAGGGTGCTTTAACCTTCTCGAAGAAGCTCGTTTCGCGGAATAACGTGGAATCAGGTGCAAGTTTGACGAGCCACGCGACCGTAATCCAGCCACGCGTCGTTTTCTGGGTAATAAATATCCTTCTTTTAACGCGTCCGGCTCATCGAGAGATCCTCTAATTGAAAGCTAATCCTCGGATAAGACGTTCGGCTTCCCCCCTTCGAGAAGAGTTTTCACGGCTCGATAAATTTCCAGGAGAACCGCTTCGGAAATCCCATTTTCAACGAGCGTCGATTCGCTTCGTAGCTAAACGGAGAAACGATCGTCGTATCGAAAGTATGTAGTCCGCGAATCGCGGTTAAGACCGCGACGAGGAAACGGAACGAGTACAAGACGAAGATGTCGCGCGAGAGCGTGGAGAAGTAATTAAAAGCCGCCAGCGCAACGGAAACAGAGACGTCGGTCCGGCCAGTGAAAATAAAACGAAACTAAACGGGAAAGGAAAGGAAAGGAAGCGAAAGGAAACGGAACGAAACGGAACGAAACGAAACGAAACGAAACAAATGGAGGAACGGAGAGAGGAGGGACGGAGCAAGCGAGAGAAGCACAGCTCGAGAGAGCCCATCTTGCGCGGCTAATCGAATTTTCGCCGGGGCAGATTTCTTGAAATTGTTTTCGCTATTCCAGGCTATCTACTAGCCCCCGTCCCTGCGTCGACTACCCTGATAGCTAATGGATCGTTGTTTAAAAAGGAAAAAAAGAGCGAGAGAGCGCGGCAAGAACGGAAGGAAGAACGAGAGAAAGGGGAAATGAAAGAGTTACGCTCTGGGTCGAGGCCTGGCGTGTCGGCGAAACATTATCTCGACCAAGAAAGACAATACGCTCCGAGTACAATATTATAATAGGGCAGAGTGTAAATGTATTATAGAGAACGATCGGTAGCCAGCCGTAGAAACTTGGATTTCCTCCCTTACTCCGCTTCCTCCGTTTCCTTCGTGCGTCTTATGAACCGTATTATCCCTTTCTTTGTTTCGAAGCAGTCGGAAAACGAACGGGGCTGACGCGGGTTTCTTCGAATTATCGCGAGGTTCGCGCGGGCTCGATCGGCGAAACGCTTCGACGGCAAACGTATCTAGCGGGTGAAAAGTAATCGTCCAACGATCGCTGCACACTCGAAAACCTCACCCTGGCTGGTTTCTTCCGCTGCTATTCCCTCTCGTCGTGTCTTACCCACTTTTCCGTGGCACACGGCCTTCGTATTTATCTGTAGTTTAGCGGTACAAGGGTTGAAACGTCGTGGAACACGATACGCAACCCCTTTTCTGCTGGCGGACTTTCTCGTACCTTCGACCTTCTTCCGATTTCACCTCCGGTACTGCACCTCTCGCTCCCCCTCCATCGAGCCCCTCTTCTACCCTCTTCTTAATTGCCCAAGCACGGAGCTCGGTAAAAACTCGTTAGCCATTAGCCATTAGATTTATTTTTCCTCGCCACGGGGATTCGTTTCGTGTTGTAGAAAAACCGCGCGCGAGCGCGTCCGTTCAGGCTGCTTCTTTTTTAACTACTCTTGCTTTCGGTACTCGTCGATCGAACGTTCCAAATTTTGTGCCGGATCATCGCGTCGCCGCGCCGCGCCGTTTTGCGAAAAGAAAAGCACCGTCGCGTCGAGTCGCAAACGAAACGCTTGTTCATCCATTTTTTCTATCGTGCAAAGGACGTTGGAATATGGGCATTCTGAAAAATGCAACTGATTCTAAGCGATATATATTAACTGTCTCGAATTAATAAAAATTGATCTTCATTTCATGCTGGTCTCTCTTTGTCGCAGTGTTCCAAGTACCCGTGGCAACGATTAAAGGTAAAACGATCGGGTCAGAGTATTTTAGAGCCCATGGGAATTCCTTTCGAGTGTAATCACGGTTCGCTTGCAAAATTTCGCTTCTCATTCTCCGCGAGAACGATCGGAAAAGCGCGGCTCATACTATCTCCGTATCCTTCGAGCACCGTTTTCTCCGCAACTCGAAATACGTTCGTTCCACGTGTCTGGTATCTGGTATTCGTCGACGGATCACGTCCTTTGCATCCTCGCCGACGATCACACGACGCCCGTTTCTCCGTTTCACCCACGATCCGCGTCGATCCACCGATTTCCACGTCTCTCGATCTTATCTCGCTGCAGCAGAAGCGGTACAACACACACACACGGTTTAAGAGTCGTCCTTCGACGTACGCGATATTTACTTCTGCTTCGCCGTTTTTCCACTCACGGCCGAAATAATCCTCTCTCCCGTGTTACGCGTCCCCGCGTTAACCTCTCTCGTCGTTAAACATCGCTGTCTGGCGCATCTCCAGAAGAACTATGCCGTTTGTCTCTTTTACGGCGTTAAAATAGAAAACTGGGACGAACGAGCTTTTCCGAAACTTCTTCCCTTCTCGGTTTCGCGACGTTTCCTCGATATCCTCCTCGATATCCTCCTCGATAATCGCAATATTTATTCGCGAACTCGATCGGACGCTCCTTCCGACCAGATTTCCTCCTCGATTCCGGCATTTTTTTTCCTCGCGTCACCCTCGGTATTAATTTTTTGCGTAGTCCCCGCCTCTGCGGGCCCCCTTTTTTTTCTTCCCCCTAGCTACCCGCGTATACGCTCCATCATCGAGACCGAAACCTAATGAAATCATTCCCGCGTCGATTCCGTTGGGGTGGGATTTCTGCCTATTGTGCAACGACACCCCTGCGTTTTTTCGGTCTCCTAGTCGAACGAAAGCGCTAGAGGGTCGCGTCGAAACTGCTATTGGTACAACGCGAGGGAACAAAAAGCTGCGTCCTCAACCCTTTCCCGGTTGTTACATTTTTTTTTTCTTTCTTTTTTTTTTTTATTCGTATGCCGGTAGTCTTTGCTCGCTCTTCGGGGGTGATCGGACACGCGTAACGCGCGGATTACCAGCGCGTGATACGCCAAAAAACGCGACGGCTCGGAATAATACGCGATAGGCGATAGAATGGAAATGAAAGAGACGCGACAAATCAAACAACCCGTAATGAAAAAGATCACGCGTGTCCCGCAGCCGCGTCGCATCGCAGATTATTTCGCGCCCAACCATTCATTTCCCAACCATGCTTTTTCCCGTCTGTGCGACGTTTCGAACAGAGAGAATCATCTTGGAGATTTCCCCGGAAATCGAAAGTCAACAGGATAAATATCGAGCATCGTCAGCAGAACGGACGAGAATAAAAGAGCGAGTCGGCGATCGGTCAACGGAATACCTTTCACGGATTTGGAATTTATCCGGTGTAGCCGAGTATCGTACGAAGGTTGTCTGCGAACGAGGCTCGCGCGCGGCCTCGTTGCGGCTAAAAAAGCCAAGGAAAGGAGACGGCCGAGGAAGAAAAAAAGAAGAGAAATGACGCGAAAAGAATTGCGTGTCGCGAGAATAACCTTCGGACTTTATTGCTTTGCTCCGAGAAAAGAGAAGGACCGGCCGGTCCCTCGTTACGCGTCAATTTTTACGGATCTTTTATCGAGGCGCAAAAGACACCGGAGCCAACACGTCTTGTTCGCGAGGAATTTTCATCGGCTCGCACGAAGATGGTCCCTTTTTCGCGGACGCAAAATGGCTCCATACGCGGCCCAACGTCACGCATCGCTACGCGTGTGCTCACACCCACTTCCTTTTTACGCCACTCCCTGGTCCGAACCTGCTTCAAACGCTTCGACGAGTTTGACCAGATAAACGGCGCGACGGTGGCGAGCGTTCAAAACCGAGTAAACGTACTCGCGCAGGATCGACGCGGGACTAGGTCGATCCCGACGACGTCTTCGGTCATCGATTTTCCTCGAGACGATCATCAGGATCAGCGGTACGCGTCGCGTGTCTCGAATCTTGACCCAGAAACGCGTACAGCGTGGAAGGCTACGCCAGGGATCAGGAAGCACCGAATCGGGAATAGAGACGAGGAGTCGAGTTCGCGGGCAACGGCAGTCACCTAGGTGTACAGGCGAGTCGAGGAGAGATGAATCTGGTCACGGCGAATCATAAAGTCCCTTGGGGATTCGCCCACGCTGCATCCACTCTCTCGTGCGGCGCGCCAAGAGAGACGGACAAAGAGAAAGGGGAGAGGAGGAAAGGGGAGAGGAGAGAAGAGGAGAGGAGAGGAGAGAAAAGCAACGGCCTACGAAAGAGAAAAGACGAGGACAGAGTTCGAGCGCAGAAGGAACGAGAAGAAAGAGAGCGGCAGTCAGGAGAGTCGAGGTATTCGCGGTGCAAAAAGCGAGGATGCAGGCAAAAAAGGAAGAGCGCAACGAAGAAACCGGTTTTTTCCAGTTGGGCCAGGTCGGGGCGTCGAACCTACGGACCGCAGCCTCCCTCCGAGAATAACTTGCATGCTGCAGCAGCAGCAGCAGCAGCACCGGCATCAAGCGACGCCGAAGACGTCGACACGACCAGCATCTTCCGCGCGGTCTCGGTTCGACCGGCTCCGAGAGCTTGCCCTAGGTCCGGGAAGAAAGAAGGACGCCAGCCAGGCCTTTGGCACGACGAAAACGATCAAAAGGAACGAAACGAGCGGGAGGCGTGCCTGGAAAAGAATATCGCCTATCCTCGTAGAAAGAACGCCGCGAGAAGAGAGCGTGGGTGTTCGAGCGAGCAAAAAGAAGAGCGAACAACGAGCGAAGACGATGGAAGCCGATGGATGGATGGAAGGAAGAAAGGAGGGCAAGGACCTCCTAAACACCGGGGTTCGATGACGTTGGCACGCGTTCCGACAACCTCTCCTTTGCCCTCGCGCTATTTTTGCCATCTTCTTTTTATTTTTTTACCTGCCTCGACTAAGGTTCCCTTCGTCGATTGACCCTGGTCAAGGAAGTTTACGCGCGCGAACAATACGCCAGAAACAAAAGCGATCGATTGCCGCCCTGTACCTTGCAATTAACGAGAAAAGAAAGGAGTCCTTGACGGCGCTCGAAATACGCGGTTATCGATGAAAAGAAATCGGCAGAGCGCGAGGAAAAAGAAGGCGAAAAAAGATGCGACCAAGGAGAAGGTTCGAGACGAGGAGGGGAAAAAAGAGATCGCGCGAACGACGAATAATCGACGAGAGGAAATTGCGATAGAAGGAATACGCGGAATCGAGGGAAAAAAGGCTTAGCCGAAACGCGTAAGGTCGACGACGTCCGGTGTTATTTTAAACTGGTCCTGCCCGAGATTCGGTTCTCCACCGTTCGTTGATCGCCTCAACTCGGTCGCGGTTGCCGTAGGTCCGGGAAAAAAGAAGGTTACGAATCGCTTCGGTAAAGATAGAGAGGTAGGGAAAGAGGGGGAGAGAGAAAAATAAAGAGAGAAGGACGACTCGCCGCGACGAGAAAGGAAAAGATGAAGGAGAGAACGAGAGAGAGAGAGAAAGAGCGAGAGCAGGCGGAGGAAAGGAGATGAAAAAAAGAAACAAGGATGCGTTGTATCAAAGTCGAGGACGGGGAGTAGACAGGAAGAAAGGAACGAGTGGCGCGAAGATCCCAAAACTTTGGGGTCATTGCCGTCTGGTCTCGTTTTAGCCTTTCCTTCCTCCCACCTCGGCATCCTCCTTCTTCTTTCCTTGCTCTTCGTATTCTTTTTCTCTCCGTTTTAAGCACTCTTTCGAGCAAGGTTGGCCGCCATGTTTTTCCTGAGCGCGTGCCCCTACCGCCTCGTGTGCCTATAACCGACCTTCGCGTGTGCGAGAGAGAAAAGAAAGAGAAATAACCGAAAAAAAGGATCGGAACGATACCACCGCAAAATCGTATCTCGATACGAGGTCGCCAATGACGAAGACAGATACTTGCGACGAGGACGTCGAATTTCGTTCATTACTCTTCGTGTTTGTCCTTTTTAAGGATGGCCTTTGTTGGTTGACGCGTCGGACGCGAGCGACGAGAAACCGTTTTACCGAAATCGCGAATCGATCAGAACGATTCGCAACGATCGCAACAGAGGCCATCGTAAAACATTGTGTCGTAGTTAGCTAATCGTTTCATCCATGCTTTGCGATCCCGTTCATCCGCGAGGTCTATAGCGAGATCAATCGGAGATCGATACCTTAACGCGTAATTGTCCGTGTAACCGGCACAGAAAGTTGTTCGATCGCAAAATTTCGACTGCGATTCCGATCGTTCTCTTCAGACCTCGCGCTTTCGTCTGTCTGGGCTTTGCTTTCTCCTATTCTACCCCTGTCGTTCCCACCCTGTCCTTTAATCGCTACTCTCAGATAATTTCGCGAACACGCACCATCCGAATTCGTTACCGATCCACTCGTGTTCCTGCTGTTCCCGTTCGCGATCCTTCGACCCGGATCCTGCCGTATCTTGCCAGACACTCGAGGCGAATTCCCTTTCGCAAAAAAAAAAATAGTCCGTGGTGGCGGCGGCAAATCGGTGCCCTAACTCTCACTGGTCAATCGTTCTGTTCTGTGCGCTGCCTGTCCTGCGCTTCTGGTTCGCGACTCTGTGGTGGTATTCTGTGGGTCGGCTCTCTACCGGTACGCCGCGTCTGCCTGCTTCCGGTTCCGGTTCCTCTTCTTCCGGCCACCAAAAAAGGAGTTGCAACAGCGTGTTGTGTTCCAGCAACACGCCGCCTTGATCGGCGGCCCGAACGCAACCAGCTGTCCCGTCTGCCACAAACTCTTTCTCGGTGGCGAAGCTCTTATGGAGCACATGAAGCACACCCACAAGGATCCGAATGCTTCCGGCGTTGCCAGTAAGTATCTACGATAACCGAGCACCCCTCGATATTTCGTCCGTCTCGTTCTTTCTCTCCCCTTGCTTTTGCTCCTACGCGTACACGACATCACCGGCTCTCGACTACTCTTCTTATCTCTGTTTTTTGCACGCTAACGCTGCGACGCTCTGCGTCTCTCGACTAACGCACGATCCGCGCGTTAATCGAATCTCTTACGCTTCGTCTCTCGGACACCACGCGGAGGAAACCGACTGGTCGACGTCGACGCGTTATCGAGAGGTTACGCGACGACGTTTCCGCACGGATTACCGTTCGTTACGATTCGTTACGATACCTTCCTCCTCGTGGTTTCCGACTTTTGCCAGGGATTCCGTCCGTTTATACCCCACCCCTACTTTCTAACACCAGCTAACGAGGGTTTCTCGCGAAAATTCCTTCGAGGAGAAAGAAAGAACGGAGATGGACGTAACGAGGGTGTCTTCTTAATTGCGAATAAGACTAAGAGAGTGTAAAGAACGAAAGAGAACGAGAAGGAGAAAGTGTGCGCGCTTGTCCGTCTGCGTGTATGTCTGTTGCTTGTCTGTGCGCGTGTTTGTCGAGCGAAGGAACGAAAGGGCGAGAAAACGAGGTGGCGAAAATGAAGGGCAGAAAGAGAGAAAGAGAGAGTTGGAAAGGACCACTCGTCGGGATACGAGGGGTGGTTCGTCCTTTAGCATTTAAGTACGTTTCACATCCCCCACCTAAGAACTTGCTTTGGCGCGGGCGATATGCACACATTGTCCTGTCACTTTCTTCGTACTGTTTCGCTGAACGGGAATAAGGGGGTGTAGCACTTAGCGCACTCGCCGACTAATACTTGCGTACTACTATTCGCTAATACAATACCGGTGCTTTAAGAAGGGTGTTTCGTTCGATTTTTGTGCGTGTTATGTCAAGTGTGTGGGCGATACGTATGGATAGACGTACAGAGAAGAAGAATCGACAAGCGCCGCCTGGCGCCGAATCGAATGAGAATCTCTTGATTTAACGAAACCGCATGCCGTTTTTCGACGCGTCGCGTCTCGTTTCCTCCATCGTTTTTCACGAGTAGACGGAAAAGAACGGGTGCCAGGCTCGTTCTGGTACGTTTCTCCTAGGGATGGTGTAAAGTGTTCAAGTAAAACGAGAGCAAGGTGTAAGTAAACTGTAAACTTTCGTCCGAATGCATCTTTAAACGCATAATTTCCCTTCGTCCGTTTGGACGATTCGATCCCTTCGAAGAGAAAACGAACGAATGAAAAAAAAAGTAAAAAAAAAAATGAACCGAAAGGGAGAGAAACGAAGAGACAGAGGGAAAGGAAGCAAACTAAACGAGAACAATGTGGGAGAAAATAATGAAAAAGGGGAGTGAGCGAGAGGGAGGAAAAGGGAAAAAGACTGCGAGAGAAACAGAAATAGAGAATAAAAAATACAGAGATTCGTCGAACTTTTCTTTGTGCGTCTATAAGCGTGCAACGAGCGCGCGTACGTGCGTGTGCATCTTGGTTTTTGGGCCGACGACCTCGCTCGTGAAAGGGAGTCAGCAACGGCAGAAGCAGCGCTCGGCGAGTCCGAGGTCAGTGCTCTCCTGGTCCTCGGCTATCCGTGTCTGCAAGGATTCTCCCTTCGCCTTCGAGGTCGACTGGAATGTCGACGTACGTACGCGCGTCTGTGCACGCGAATGCGTGAGAAATAAGGTGGAGGTGGAGGAGAAGGTAGAAGAGAAGGAGGAGGCGAAAGAGGAAAAAAAAAGAGGAGAATGATGATGATGATGATGATGAAGATGATAGTGATGATAATAATGAAAAAAAAAAGAGGCAAAGAAGGATGATAATGACGATGGTGATATGACGATCGTGACGATGATATGATATAATGATGATGATGATGATGATGATGATAATTGATGATGATGGTGGTGGTGGTGATGATAACGATGATGGAGGAGGTGGCTTTCGTTCCTTGGGAAGCTTTATCCTGCTTAGCATTGACCTTGAAATTGTGTCGCCCTATTGTTCCCTCCGCTGACTGCACAACCTCCGTTGTCGGGGTTTACATAGCGAAGCGACGGACCGCCAACCACCCGTGTCCAGTGTGCGGAAAACACTACGTCAACGAGGGTAGTCTTAGGAAACACCTGGCCTGCCATCCTGAGACCAGTCAACTTAGCACGAGCCTCAGGATGTGGCCGTGCTCAGTGTGCCAAGCCGTCTTCACCCACGAGAGCGGTAAGTATATTCTTCTGTCTTATTCGTCGTTTTCCTCTTCGACGTTATCTTTTTATTTTCGATGCGTTCCTCTTATTACTCGAACGCGCGATCTCGACCACTTATCTTTGTGTTCTTTCTTCCGGTATCCGGCCGTATCTTCGTGATCGTTGCTTTCGTATCGACGCGTACGCGCGCTATATCGAATTAACTCGACGATAATCGTTCATCCTACACACCGTCAATACTAACCGAAACCCTCTCGAGACTCTGGTATGCTTTACTGTTAAGGTTTGTTGAGTCACATGGAGCACATGAGAATGGACCCGAAGCATCAGTTTGCGGCGCAATACGTTTTAAGTCGCGCCGCCGCCGAGAGGCGGGAAAGAGAGATCCTGGCATCTTCGAGTTTAGGTATGATAAACGGCCGCCAGCCGTCGATTTTCTCGGTCCATCGCGTCGATCGGCTGCTGGCAACGATCGTAACGATACATACGATTTTCGTGTACAGGTGCGGGATTGGGTGTGTTGGGAAGCCAATCGGGCGGACCACAAAATTTGCAACAACCACCGATGTGCCCTTCGCCGTCGGCTCACTCGGACAGCAGCAGCGGAAACGGAAGACTATCGTCGGCCGGTAGTGAACCTGGTACGCTCCGATCTTGTTCTTGCAAATGGTCCGTCTGGAATAACGATTAGTGTCGTGAATATGTCTTGAAAGAATAACCTACTATCTTAACACCGAAGCGACCTTTCTTTCGTACCACAACGTTTTTAGTTCGCTGTAATTGTATTATCGTATGGAAGTACTAGCGATCTAAGTAACCACCGAGCTTCGAAACACAACGACAGTTATTGTAGTAAACACTATTACGCTTGATCTGAGTCAAATAAATCATCTACGAACTCCTGTTGTGAGTAATTTCGTCGTACGAACGTTCGGCTCACTCCGTCATTTTTTTCTCATCGTCTTTACGTACACGTATGTACCATATTATACTAGCGCATTGTCCGACGATAACGAGCAACGCCGATTAGTCCACGTAGTCCGTAGGCGACGACTTTACCCGCGCCTGTCCGTTGTCCGTCGAGCGTACTAACGTGAGCAGACTTTTGCGTAGGTACCGGTCTACTCAACAACAACAACAATAACAACAACAACAACATGGCGTCGCCGGGGCCGAGCGGCAACAAGCTGAGCGACATGCTACGAGCGGGAAGCCAACCAGCCTCCGCGCAACAATACCACGACGAGATGCAGTCGCAACAGCAACGCATGGCAGTAATGGCCGCCGCAGTGTCAGCGGGTAAGAATCTCCTCTCTCTCCCTCTCTAATCTGCTTTTCCTGAATCGATCGGTCAACGGAATTGCCGAGATATCCGTTCAAGGCCGTCGATAGCGAAGTCTTATCGAGAGACGCGACGTCGCTCGCGACGACGGACACGACCGATTCGTTCTAATTATTGTCGATAAAGCGTCCATTTACAATTACATTTTTTCCGTCGTCAACATTTTTCTCATCCATGGTTCAAACTATTACCATTCGTTCGACTAGAGGACAAGCGACTCGTCGCTGCGAACAAAAAATGACCCGTTTCTACGGCGATTCCGCAGGTTTACAAAATTCTGTATCGCCGAATTTGTCGCCGGTGGACATGGCGTCCTTGGCGGCGGCGATGAGAATGGGAAACAATGGCGACATGAGCGGTGGCGCGCAAGGATCGACGGGACCTCAACAACAAGGTGTGCAAGCAACCGGACCAGAACAGACGTTGAGAATGCACCAGGCGGAAGCTCTGTTGCGTTCTCAGGCCGAAGCTGCGCTCAGACTGGCTGTAAGTTCCCCTTAAAATTAACCCACCGCATCGAAACGAACTTACGATTCTTGTCTTTTCTGGAACAGGTATCGCAAGCGGCAGCGGCAGCGGCCAGTTCCGCGGTTGGCGCAGACGTGAGACATCATCTGGGCCAGCACAACGGAGGCAACGCCTCTGGAATGCCTGGACATCATACGAACCAACAAATGTCTCAACAGGACACCTTACCGCCTGACCTCGGTAAGTTCGTCTATCGACGTCGTCTTCGAGTCCGCGGCACCGAATCGAAAGGGTCTTATTCGTAACGCGTTTCACAGGGGAAGCGCTGAGATTACAAGAACAGCGACTGGAACAGGCCCTGAGGCTTCACGGTGATCCTCGAGCTTTGAGTTTCACCATTCAGCATGTGGTCAATCAACAGAACAGTCAGCAACCATGAAAATTCAGTTACTACTGAGACGAGTGGACCCCTTGGACGTCGGAACAGTCGAACCTGCAGCAGCAGCAAGCTGAACGCCTCAATCAGCCGTCCATTCAAACGGCCGAGCGTTCGGCGTCGCTGAACGATCAACAGCAGCAACAAGGTTCGTCTGGGATCGGTCTTCATTACCATCAGCAGCAGCAACAGCAGCAGCAGCAGCAGCAACAGCAGCAACAGCAGCAGCAGCAGCAGCAGCAGCAACAACAGCAGCAGCAACATCCTGAAGACCGTGGTGTCAAGAGGAAAGCCGACGACATGATCGGTAACTCTGACAACGTGTAAAGAACGACGTACACGGACGACGAACCGACGGAAACGTCGTTTATCGTCTTGTACGTCGCGTCAATTCGAACACAGGCGTCCAAGCGTGGTCACCCGCGAAAACACTAATGTCTCAGCAGTAAGAATTAAACGAATCCATTAGAGAGACCTCGAGAGTCAGTTTCGAGGCCTCTCGAATTCTATTTTCGCTCGTTCGACGCGCGACGGTCGCGAGATCGTCGCGGGTCGACGAAACCGTGAATTTCTTCTCTCCGTGAAAGAACGGGGCGAATGATCAGAGGTCATACGTATCTAGAAATCCGTTAGACGGTGCGTGACCGCGGCAGCCGTGGCAACGGTCTTTTACCGACGCGTGGTTTTCGCGCGTTGATCGTGTTGTTCCTACTTCGGTCCTGGATCTAGAGTTCCTAGAACGACGATGCTCGCTGATCGAGAAGGCCGTCGTCGCTCGTGGCGACCCAAGGTCTTCTCCGTCGAGCGAGACGTCCCCTCGTTTCGTCGAGTCGCTCTTTCAGAATTCTCAGGACTCGTTGCCACGGTCGCTATCCAGAGAGAAAGTGTCACCCCTGAAACGTGCCATAATATTATCGAACGAAACTGCTAACTGACGCGTTCGTCTCTGATCGTCCCTGTACACGCAGGGACGCTATCGGAGCGCGCAGAGTACTAAGGTCTTTTTAGTACAAGAGCCGAAAACTCGTAGACCGAACTCGGCTGATGGATGCAGGAGGACGACGTTGAATCGCCTCCGATCCAAACGCTCGGTCTAAGGCTCAACAAACTAACCTATATACATATATACATATATACATACCTAAAAATCAACTTAAGGATCCCGGTAATCTTAGTTCCCGTAACGTTTAAGGCAAACGATACGCGTCTGATACGTGCGTGAACGCGGTCCGGTGAATCGGCGAATCATCGTACGTTCGTCTGATTACACGCGTACCGCATCCCCTTCCAGTTTACCGCGTGAACGCGGAACAAAACTGCAAAACGGACGGTCTGATCCGCGATCGAGTGGCGCGACGACGAACAAACTCGTCGTCGTCGTCGACCATCGACCACGTTAGTGATACATGTACACAGAAAACACGAAACCCTGTTATACAAAGAGACACGAAACACGAGTTTTCACCGACACGTTACACGATCGAGCACGCGCTCGCAAACACGCACACTAACAAACGTACACCGGTACATATACATGTATACATATATATATAGATACACGCATTGACACACACGGAATCTACTCGAGATAAGAATATAAATGCGCGCAACGTGTGCTGACCGACAGCACGAAAACTATTAGCTCGTAAGCGAACAAACAAAATATAATTATTACAAACAGTTATATTATATATATATTATATATATATATACATACAGAGAGTCTGAAGTGTATGATGAAAATAAAATGAGAGCACGGGAAGGCGGCTAGGAACCAGCCCCTCCTTTGTTGTACATGTGCACGTTTTCAAAGAATCGTTAGAGCGTGCGAAGCATTTTTCGTGAAACAAAAAAGCACGCGAGAGATGACGAAGAACAAGAAAAAGAAGTTAAGAAATAATGATGAAGAGAAAGAGAGAGAAATTAAAGAAACTAAATGCTAAATATTATATATATTATATATATAAATATTATAAATAATAAATATAGGGTCTATGAGACTAGGATAAATTAGGCGAAAAAGAAATTGTAGCGAATGAGTTTCGCGTGCCCGTACACCGGTACGCGATCCCGAATAGCGTCGACCGGAGAACCAAGAGACATGATGCCAGAAGATGAGAGACACGAGAGAGGAAACGTGAGAGGAAACGAAAGAGAACGATCGAGAGAACGAGAACGAGAAAGAGAGTACGCGTGCAAGATTTCGTGAATGAACAACGACAACCTTGGGATCGTCGCATACGTGTGCGGGCACGTGGCTGAATGAAAGCGAAACCGCGCGAAAGAGAATGCTTCGTGAGCATCAAGGAAGAGAGAATGAGAAGGACGAAGAGAGAATGAGAGATTTTAGAGTGGCGTGCTTCAGGTAATCTGAGGTCCTGTGATCGTTATAAGCGAAATATTTTTTTATTTCCGGGTATATATCTGAACGCGTAAAAATACTTGCGTCGTTTCGAACTTTTACTTGCAATATACCGTTACGTTCTCGCAATACTTAGAAAGAAGAAGAAGAAGAAAAATAACAAGTAGAAGAAGACGAAGAAGGAGAAACAGAACAGAGAGGTGGATCGATTTAAAATACGAAGATGAGGATGACGAGGGAGAGGAGAAGAAAGAGAACACGGAAAGTCCGTAGGTTTGACCGTGAAGCGAACTTTACAAACTCGGGCCAGCCCCTTACTCCTTCAATACCATACACTCTTTGCGATACCCCATCAATCTCGACCCCGATTCCCCTTTTTCCGACCTTTTATAAAACTCGTGGACTGTCCGTACTCGCGATGGGGTTTCTTTCGACCAGACCGGACCAGACTGGACCAGATGAAACGAAACGTTGACCATTGGAACTCGACCGCGGTTAAAAGAACGCGAGTCGACAAAGGAAACGAAAAACGGAGGCGGTCCAAAAGAAAAAAAAATCAACAAAAATTTATCCAAAGTATCGTTCAACGAAATAACGGAAACAAAAGAAAGAAAGAAAGACTAAAAAGCAAAAGTCGTTTCGCGAGACCAATTACCTACGACGCGTTCGATTTCTTCGTTTCTTCGACTGGCAATCGCGGACTGAAGAGCGCGGAACCGAATGGTAGCGTGCCGAATTTTTTCTTCCCCCCGACAATCGTACGTACGTCGACCGCGTTGTTGTTGTTGTTGTTGTTGTTCCCTTTGGAGATACTCGACGGATACTTTTCGTTTCGGGACCAGTTCGTACGAATTTCTCTTTACGACATTTACGTTTCACTGTTCCACCCGGCCCCGACCCCTACCATCCTCCACGTTGTTTCGTTCCTTTCGACGATTTTCCATATTCTGTCCCGAGGTAATAAAAGCAAAATGTTCGTATCGGAAAAACGGAGCAAAATTCAGAGGCAATATCGTTTCGATCCGAAAAGATAATTCGCTGAAAAATCACGAAGAAAGAGAGACGTATCCACAGATTCGAAATTGTACCCTCGTTTCTCCGTTCCTCTTCAGGGGATGCCTCTTTATAACCCCTTTGTTCGCCACTTACGAAAGTAGCCTAACGTCGTCATCTTCGTTGAACGTAATAAGAGACACGCGCCGAAAAGCCGCCGGATAGCCAGGCTTTTTTCACCATCTGGGACAAGAGAAGAAAAGATTGCTAAAAAGATTCATCGTCAAAGCTACATTTAACGATCGTACCCGCCTGGCGACTGGAACTCGAACAACGCTCTGCCCTCGTCAAAATCTGAATCCTTCCTGCACCGGTTCGAGGTCGAAAATTGTCCGGAAACCATTTAAATTTCGCGTCCAAAAAGTGTTCGGTCTTTCAAGCGAACCGAGAAAGAAAACGATATTCGATTCGAGCGCTTCGAGTTGCAGTCTACGCGCACGCGGGTCGATCATTGGTCGTTCTTATTATAACATTTCTTGCGTTACAGGGCGTTTTTTCCTCGGATTAAGTAGTATGTAAATACACCTTGATATCACAAGCATAAACTGAGAATTTACTGGTAAACTTAAATCAAGTACATAATGCGAAATAGGGTTAGTTTCTATGTAAATACCTAAAGCTGGACGAGTGCATACACCTCGTTCACGCAACCAACGATAATCGTTTTTATCGAATCAATGCTTCTGTTCGTCGTCGGTGCACGCCTGATCCTTCGATGATAGCTTTCGCGATATCGCGCGGGCCTTTATCGAAACGGGCGCGTCGCCGATCGGGAAATTTTTTTTTCTCGACACCGGTACACACCTATACACACTCTACACGGACACTCTCACAAACACACACACACCTACACAGCATTGCGATGGATTGTACAGCTACGATAGGATAGATAAGTAAGCCTAAAAACACAAATTCTTCACACACTCGCACCACCGGCACCGACTAGCCTCCAAATTAAGACAGGGACCAAACGTTTGGCGAACACAATTTCCCGAGATTTTTCAGGAGGTATACGTAGGAGAACGCGACAACGGTTTCTTCTGGAGATAATCAACGTTTCCGGCGCGAACACGATTCGTTTGTTTCGGCAAAGGTGCCGAGTAGACGCGCGAGAACATCGAAAAATATCACACGTTTCTCGAGTCGAAATTCGACCGTACGGCGAAAGGTGCTTCGAGCGAGACCAGGAGAGTTGGAAAGAAGAAGAGATAGACAAGAGCTAGCGCGAATTAGATGTAATTTCTCTAAAGAAAAAAAAAAACAAAAATTAGGTGATAAAAGGAAAAAGGAAGAAAAATGCAATCGAAAACCAAAGAATAAAATTAAACGAAACCACGAGACGATGGCAAAGAATCGCTGGATAAAAAAGTAAATCACGCCAACGAGTCATCTTTCCAAAACAAACGAACGGACAAAAGATTTTTCTACGGTCCCTCGACAAAACGAACAATCGAGCAAGAAAAAAAATCGATACGCAAAAAATATAACAATGGTGCACGAAAGTAGGAGCGGAGGAAATGATACCAAGAGATTTAAAAAAGCAACAGCATCACCACTTTTCACCGTCACTTATCGCCATTATTCGCTAAAGTAAGCAAAAAAATATAAAACAAAAAATTAACAACAACAACAATTATACAATAAACACAAACCACTACCAGCACAACGTCGAGATCCTTCATGACGGTGATGAAAACTGCGTGCAACGCGACGGTCATGAAACGATTCCGAGACGACAGCTTTTCACCGGTGCATCCTGCCGTGCGCCGAGGGTTGCTTTTTTATTCGGAACGAACGAAGAGAAGCGAAGCGCAAGAAGAAAGGTAAAAACGGTTCAGAATCGGTAGAAGAACGGGGCAGCCGACACAACTCCCCCGCCGCACACGTAAACATCCCCGCGCGATACGAAGGAATCATATTCCCGAGGCGCCGGCCCATGCCCCGCGAACGTGTACCATAATTATTAAAAATTAAACGAAACACACAGCAAGTTACAATAGCTCTAGTAGTGTATGTTCTGTAATCGAAGAATGATAAGCGAAGATAACGAATTAAAAAAAAAATGGCGTGCTCGCCGTCGCAGGCGTGCCGGCAGAAAAAAAGCACAAAAAAATAATTTACAAATATATTGATTTACATATGCCCGTAACTCGTAAGCGGGCCGGTGGCGCAGAGGCGTCTACCTTCGACGGATTTTCAGCGAGCAACCAACGAGTAACCTGTCGACGAGTATAACCCCGTAGCGGGCGGAAATTCGCTACGACGATTTTCTAGCGATCGAACACGCTCCGACTCGAGAAGAAACGGAAACAACGCGCTCGTCGTCGTCCGAACGAAACGAAACGAACTGGACGAAGAATGAATAAAGTCGATTCGCGGCGCGACGCGACGAGCGAGAAGAAACTGCGACAGGAGAAGAAGCTGCGAAAAACGTTACGAGAGAAACCTACGAAGAAAATCTAGGAGCCGAGGGAAGCGCGCGTTCTGCAAAACTAGCCCGAAACCATAATCTTAATCTCTTTCATGTAAATTTGCTAAATGTTTAAATAATCTAAAAAATGCCATAGCCCGGATGCGCTGGTGTATACTCCCAGTGCATACACACTCACAAATACGACTCGACCTCACGAATTAAACGCAAAAGACCGTGTCGCCGATTCTCCGAATAAAAGGCGTCACGGTGAAATTGGTATTCTCGCCAAGGAGCAAACAGTTCACAATGCACAACGACAGATTCACAGACAATCACACGCGAAATAAGACCATCAAGCGCCGAGACTCGCCTCGCCGCGGCGACCACGAAGACAGAATCTCGTCGCGCGGTAGATTCGCGATATCTCGGTCTCGATACACAGTCGAATCGAAGTTGCCCTGGTTCTCGAGCGTGCAACCCCGCGCGCTCATACACTCCTCATACACAAGGCGCGCTCGCCGCTCCTCGACGAGCGTGTCCTACACTCTTGCGCCCAGCGCATGCACGCACACTTACACGCTTACACGAGCTACACACTCGATTACACTCCGTTACACTAGATTACACTCGATTACACACGCTACGGATATGTAAAGCCAATTGATTTTGTAAATTGTCCATGAAAACAAAAAATTGATCGAAAGAGCGGACTTTCAAAAGCCAGAAAAACGATTCGGCCTCACACGGTACTTTTTCACTGAGCGTTTGTCGCGTCAAAGATACATCGCGGAAAGTAAAAGAAAACGTTTACTACCGATTCGTTTGAAAAGATCCGCGCGTGGATCGTTGCCGATTCGTCTCGCTTCTCGTCAAGCGTAGAGGAATCGTATCGAGCGGCAGTGAACGAAGATTTACGGTCAATACGAAAAGCAATTCATTCGAAAAAGAAACCGAAAAACAAAAAAGAAAAAAGAAAAATAGTGGAATACAGAAAACAGAAAACACGATGCAAAATTCGCGGCCTTTGGCATACGTTTGGATGCAGAACCGATGATGAAACGGCGGTCGCGTCTCGACGCGGTCGTCACCATGCATCCCGGACTTGACGCCAAGATACCCGATCACGACGCGACGATCCTCTTCGCCGAGGATCGTCGAAAATATCGCGAGGGCAGGCAACCGCTCGAGGCGAACCACCGACACACGCGCCGACACCAACACGACCAAAGACCAACGACCAAAACGGTGCGAAACGAACACGCGTCCGACAGCAAACGGACAAAAAAGGTGGTAACACCTCGATCGTTGGACGATCTCGAATCTCGAGAGCGACGGGAAGCCTGCCTCGCGCCATGAACCAACTTACATAAATAAACCATTCTATAGCAAGTAGCAGCGGCATTAGAAGGAAGAGCCGTTGTTCAAACTCGCGGCTTTACAAGCAAAAACCGTTGATTTGTTTTCGATCGGGTTTTAATTTTTTAATGAAATAATCTCACGACGAATGTACCGCGTACGATCGCGAGTCGACGATTGTTCGTGGCAAACGCGTACGCGTATATTCGTCAGCAGTGTGTATCGTAAGTGCGCAGCATATGATAAAACCGACAGTCTAGCAGTGCGAGCGCCTCGGCGGCATTCGCGTTTTCACGCGGTGTCCCTGACCGAGCCTCCGTGATTAAAAACCGGAATAAGTTGTTTCAATGTCCACTATATAAACGAAGAGGCATAGCTGGTAAGACGGTGGGTTTGCGTTCGCCGTTCGCCGTTAGCGAATCGCTCGTTCGTTCGTTCGTCCCGCTTCCCGCGACGAAGCCAGTGACGCGTTTTTGACGAGCGAAGCGCGATCGAGAGATCGATCGCTTCGTTCGATGCGTACACCGGATATACTTCGCGTATATCGGTACAAATTGGAGGCTGTTGCGATCACATCCCCGGAGTTCTAAGGACCAAACCCCTTAACGTTCTCTATCGCGAACTTAATCGACAAACACTTTGGAGCATCGAAAAAACAAACGATCGGAAAACGTTCGCACCGATCAATTTGGCAAACACTGATCAAGTTCGGTACTAAATTCAAAATTCCAAGCTCGAAATTCTCAGCCAAAATTTGCGTCGATCGTCTTGATGATCTTCAGGCACTTTGGCAAACAACGTACATGCACGGAAACCCGGTTACGAAAGGAAAGACGAGAAGACGAAATCTTCCTACGAACGAAACTCGAGCAGAGTAGTAACGTGCCGTGAACATGATCGATCGAGACGTCAATCGATGAAGCAATCGTCGACGACGAACGCGCGAACCCACCGTACTCCGACTCGTCGTTGAAATTCGATGGGTCGTCCAAAAGATCTGTCGGATTTCGCGACGAGTCGATACTCTTTTCAAAATATTCTTCAAATTTTCGTTCACGGAAATATGTTTTCTTTACCCTGGCCCCTTTTATCGACCCCCCGTATGCGCGTTCGAGGCGAAAGACCGAGTCCACCGATTCTCAATTGGCGTTAGGGAAAAACAGAAACGACCCGAATCGTTTCGAATTCGGAAAACGAAGCAATTCGAGTAATTCGTTATTCGACGACAGAGTGTGAAAGTAAAATCAAACGCGAGACGATCAAAGTCCGTTTAGTAGGTGCCTTCGTCAGGGTTTTCTGTTACAGTTAAACGAACGTTCTCAAGTATAACTCACAACTAGTAGTACTATGGTAGAGCAGTTATTACAGTGTACCACGATAAACAGTTAACTAAGTAAGTATACAGGAAGCACGTGGTCTTTTTCAGTGTTTACAGTCTCGTCGTACACCACCGCCAATCGCGTAGTGGAACGACCGGAAATACCGGATTCATTTCGTACGCAATTACCTTTGTCCCGAACAATTATCCCCGTCACCCGAACCTCCAAATTTTCCCTCGGTACGAACGTTTTAACTTTCAAAATTTGTCCGGCTCTCGACGAACGCGCGGTCTGTGCTAAAATCGACGGAACATTCGACACGGTCAAAATTCTCTTTGAAACGAAAACGGAAAGAAAAGAAAAAAAGATCGAGCCCTAAGAGAAAAGAAAACTTCCAATTTCCCACTTGTCCGATCCGACCGCCGTTTTCCCCCCAGTTCCCGTTTCTTCCCAAGTCCAATCAGTATTTAACGGAATAAATATGCTAATAAGTGTACTAAGTGTTTGTAGTTTAGGCAACGTGTACGTTGTATACTCCGAATAGGTTGCGAGAGAAAGGGACCGAGAGTGCGAGAGCGAGCGCGCGAGAGGGAGACGATTGCACGGTGGAGTCACACATATTTAAACTAACAGATAATAATTAATTAATTACAGTACCGTAACCATTTGTCAAGTCAAGTTAATTAACAGGTAACCGTAACGCATACACGCATAATTATTAATTAAACGTACTCGACTCTATATTCTAAGGACAGGAAGCGATCGCATCCAGCGTCGCGTTTATTCGATAAATCGCGAAGGCACTTACTAGGGAAAAAACGAGCTAAAGGACTGTGGTACTCGGACACGGATCGGGGGGTGCTTGAACGAACGTCGAGTCGCGCTTATTGTCACGATCGAGAACACCTTCGAGGAGCAGCGACAAAGAGTCCGATGTACAGGACACGCGTGATCCGAGAGAAGCGAAACGACGGACGTTCAAGTTTCCCCAGTTTTTCATTAGTCTTTCAAGTGCAGCGTTCAGTTACTTCACTTATAACGTTGCTTTCAACACGATACAAAACACCCCGCCACCCATCCTTACAGATCAACCCATTCACCGTATCCTCGTTCCACGGGTAATCCTCTCAGAGCCCGTCACACCCAGTTTCACGTGTACGCATTGTTTCAAATTCGTTCGCGATGTCTCAATTATCGCTTTCGCGCGTCGTCGATCGTTTCCCCGAGCCATCACCCAGGAACTAGAAAAATTCGTCGTTCGATGCACGCGACAACGAACAGCGTCCGAGACGATACGTCGGAAATGATCGCGAGAAAAAGAAATGGTCTTTCGAACCGAAATCGATGAGACAAGGTACGGGTTACGATCGACGTTCGCCAGCGAAAACAGCCAAAAATGACTTGAGTTTCGATTTCAAACGTTTACGTACGGTTAATTATCGAGTAACACAAACGCAAATTATCGTTAATTTTCGGCGCCCGTTTTCGTCGCGTTTCTATCGTCTCCGATGAGGATGAAACTATCACACGTTATCGAGAAACTGCGAAGCAATTGGTGATAAAACGGCAGTCTAGCACGATGCGACGAAAATGTGCGTGCAGGTTTAATGGTATCGATTGAGTTTGGTCGAAGTCCCCTTTTGGGCAAATTATATATCGACGCACTTCCGGTTCCGCAGGCCTGTTCCAATTCAGACGACCGGATCGAAAGACAGTCTACTTTCGTCCCGATCTTCCATTCGAAATTCAATTCTAGTCAAAAAAGGGTACAAAGCCGAGGCGAGATGTTTTCGTACGGCAAAATCGGTACTTATATTTATCGCGAAACGAACGATTCGAACGGTAGGAAAAGATGAAAAAATCTAAAAGTCGAATCGAATATCGAGATCGATCGACGCGATGCTCGCGAAGAGAAGGGATGGAAAATCTAAAGACTAACGAAATCTCGACGACGCGTTGATCGTAATTGGCGTAAAGGGAAAAGATAAAAAGAAACAAAACGGGGCCGTATTCTGAAAGAAAAATGGGCCAGCGGGACCGTACACGAAAAAAAAATAATATCCGCGTTGTTGACAAAAGGAAGTAGCCTCTTTTCGTTGTAATCAAAAGTCGGCCAAAGTCCGATCGATCCTTGTATAAGCAAAAACGACACTCTTTCCAAATCGTAAAAAATGGATGTACGGTGCGAATGAATCTTTCGAAAGCTTCGATGATAAATTGTTATTGTTCTGTCGTGTTTTCTTTCTTGTATTTTGTAAAATGCCTGCCCATTCACGCTTTCTAGCGAGGGCGCTATAACGAGATCCCCGAGTCGCGTTCCACCGTTCTCTTTTTCGACCGACTAAAAAATATCAGCCGTCTCGCAAAATCGAAAAGCAGAACGCGACGCGAGGATCCGTTAAAGGTCCGAGCGTTTAGATATTGCGATTAATCCACTATCTATTATTATTATTATTATCGCTATTACTACTGCTATTATTATTATCATTATTGCTATTATCATTGCTATTAGTTATTAACGATTAGTTGATTATACCGAAAAATTGCTAAGAGGGCAATTGGAGGCGTATTTTTTAGAGAAAAGCGAGAGGAAGAGCAAGGTACAAGTTCGCTCGAATCATCCAGGCCATATTTTATTATTATCGAATGATCGTACGTGATCTTCAAAACAGCGAATCGACGAAAAATCGGTAGTAAAAGGATAGTAGCCACGTTTCGAGATTCTCCTTTTTTTCGTTCAGTTATTTTTCTCTATTATCCTTTTGTTTGTAACGATATAGCGCACATAGATTTATATATATATATATATATAAAGAGAGAGAGTTATACTCGTTAAATATTATATATTATTTGTACACTTATTTATGCACGAGCGAAGCCGGTACGTAAAAGAAGCGCGCGTTTCAAAATACTTGCCAATTTTTTGTTCGCGTAACACACTGGCACGAAAGAAACAAGTTTTTCGACAAGATTTTCTTTCTACGTGGCCCATTATTTTATGTTCGACGTCTTCCCTTTAATTTTAATTTTACGCGTAGTATCGCGCACGACTGACAGTTATACGTACGTCACTGACACTCGTGTCGTTTGTTAAGCTTTATACTTCTTACGTTATCGTAGAAAAATATCCTCGCCCTTTTCTTTTTGTTTCTTTTTCATGAAAGAAAAATCGCGCGCGTTAGTTGATCGAGGAGTTTAACAAAAATATATTCGCGTTATACGTTCCTTTTTGTCTCTTTTATGTATACCATATACATACATCCTCGTTCGAGTTCGAAGAGTATCGCGGAGAAGAAAAGTGTCGCCACAATTTTCAATTCGACCGTTTGAAAAATCGACGTCGATCGCGTCCCTTTCGTGACTTGATAAAATTATAATCGAAAATGAAAACTTCTTCGTCGATGTACGACCGCGTCTTTCGGAAAATATACGTTCTCCCGTGTACTCTTCAAACGCACTTCGCAACGTTTTTATTCACCGTTCGTCGCGTGGCGAATCGAGTTCCTACTTTCAGAGCTAAGAAATCGAAGTGAAAAGAAAAGAAAAACGTAAAGTTTCGTCAAATTTTCGACAGACGGAATTATTTCGAGTTTAAAGAAACGGGTCGATCGGTGAATACGAACACCGCGTCGAGTTACGTTTGCTAGTCAGAATTGGTTAAAACGAAGGATGAAGCAACAATCTAGGAAGTTTATAATTAGTTACTGCCTATTAATTAATTAATTCGTTTAATCGTTTTATCGCGTAACTAGTGTAACTAGTGGTTTTATTGACACGGCTCCGATGACCATGAGCCATACGCGTCCTTAAGTAAGAACGGATAGAAACGTACATGCATACACGCACACTCGCGTAACACGTATACAAAACTACGGTTCTTTAGTTACTATTCGCGTAGAAATGTCGCGCCGAATCTAAACGCGAGTCTCCCCTTTAGTGATCGACTAAATTTCTCTGCTACTTTTACAACGTTTCGGCTCTAAATCGACGTTTCATCAATTTTAGCTTTCGTTCGGCTCGCGACCGGTATATACCGCTACTATTACTACTACCGCCTGTCGCCAGGAGACACCGTTATTTTATCATTTTTTTTATTACTTTTAATTTTCGTACTATTAGTTACTGCTACTATTACTATTACGTTTAGTTATTATCGATTAAATACCATCGTCACGATATCGCGCTATCGATGCACATCGGAAACGTCGTCCAATTTTGTTTTTGCGCCAGTTTGGCCATCCTTTCTTCTAGTTTCTTTTTTCATTTTAACGATTAGATTTATTTGTCTCATCAATGTGGTTCCTTGACGCTGTGGTTCGCTATCGACGGCCAAACTAACGCGTCCTTGTGTCGAAGGGACGCGCCGCGAATAACAAATCTCTGAAATACGCTGACGATTGTCGCAACAAATTTAGGACACGTGCATTTATTAAATATTATCGTTACCCATTGTTCCGTTGACGAACCGTTGGAAACGCAAAATCGATCGGTCAAAGCCTTTCGAGCGCGAAAAACGTAAGCGACACATCCGTCGTAAAGATTTGAGAAAAAAATCGACTAAAGAACACAAGTCGACCGAACACGATCACGCTTCCAACGGTATCACGACTTTATCGGTTGTCGCTATTAATTATCATTAGTTAAAGCTATTGCTATTATTACCACTATTATTAGTTATCGCCATCGATTCTTGATGCAAGCCTATCGATCGGCGAGAGCAAGGTAACCGTTTCGATCGCTTCTCGTCTCTTTTCGCGAAAACGAGCCACTGTCCTGTCACAACGACAGTGTAGCTCGATAACGCGGAGACGGGAAGAAGAGCGTGCGATTAAAATATATTTCGAAGAAAGGTTAACATCCGGATTGCGATAAAGAGCTGAACATACAAAATTTCTACGTGATCCACGAGGACGTCGACGAAACGGTGTCGTCGACGACACTTATTTCGACGACGTCGTCCTGGATACGAATACACTTTCGAAAAAGCCGTATCCACGAGAATCCTCGAAGCGCCGCGTACGTAGTGAGCAGCGTTTACAATTTCGAATTTCGGAAATGGTCGACGCACAAAAAAGTAAAAGTAAAAAAGGGAAAACAAGCTAGGAAACAATCCTGAAAAGAAACAACGTGAGAAATATAAATATATATATATACAGTATAGAGCGAGGAATAGAGAGATAGCGAGAGATGCAAAAGAAGCAAAAAAAATAATACGAAACGATAATTCACCAGTCTCTTTCGGTTACGAGCAAGTTCCGCATTGTGTAGGATTTCTCATTAAATGGTTCTATGTATGATGATACATGTGATGCAATATCTAGGAAAAAGAGCAACGTTTTCGATGATTGCGAGAAACGATGAAATGAACAAGCTAAACAATTTTAGAAATCGCGAGAGCCTTTTTTGCGTAAATCTATTCAAAATACAACAACCGTTTAGGATCAACAACAAACATTATATTTCTTTTCAACATCGTTAGATTCGTCAACGAGTGCTTCCGTGCGACGGAACCACTTCCGGGCACACGCGGAAGAACAATTCGAAATTTATAACTCTTACCGTGCCATCGACGTCATCCTTCGTGACGACGATGGGCAGTGTTCGATGCGATCGACTACTTTTGGTATCGGAAATTACAGGAAAATATTCGAAGCGATTAAACAGCGCGTACCCGAAGAGGCCTTTCCCCCGAATCAGCTTCCTCCTACTTGTTACAAATACGCGACTCTACGTTTTCTTCGTCGCCTAGAAATTGCGAGCGTTCGACGGGAAAGGCAATCTTCGAAATTAAACGAAAATTTCTTCCAACTATCGTTTGTATTCCGAGGGAGCTCTGTTTCTAAAATCCGCGTAAAAAAAACGCTTAAATTAAATGTTCCGGTACTTCGAGACAGGGCTGCCGAACCTTAATTAGACATATCAAAATGATATAAATCGATTATTTTCAACCGTCTAGAAGTAAGAGTAATTATCGTTTTAAAACGTAAAGCGAAAAAGCGAAATAAAAGCGAAATAAAAGCAAAGCAGGGCGCAGTGTTTCGGATACTCGCAAGTAGATAGGTACCATTGAACACTGCAAAATCAATAGCGAATGCAAAAGAAGCAACCATATGTTACGTATAAAAAGTGTTTCGGGCTTCCTGTAAAAAGGCGTGCGAGCTCGTTTCGACGAAAGTTACTCGAGGCAGGATCGGTTTCGGGTGAAAAATTCATCGGTTGTCGAATCAAGGTCGCGAAACCGATCGTCGAAATTCTTTCCGCGCGATGAACGACGAAAACGAGATATTTTCACAGTCTCGAAACTTCCGTTCAAAGGAGCTCGCACGCGAGCCGAGTCAGAATTAAAGCCGTTCGAAGTTCGAATTTCGAGTCGTCGAAGAACAAACTTGACAAAGTTGCGATCGAACGACTGTAAATATACTATAACGTGAGGTAGAGTAGAAAATTAAGCGCGTATTTCGCGAGAAAATTTTGTTCTGGTTGCGAGCGCCGTTGGAAGCTCGTCGATTCTGGAAGCACGCGATTGGCCAGCCTAAAATTTCATGTCTTTTCGAGATCGAAGGCGAAAAAAAGGCTGATGTATCGCGAGAGCGATTATCGCTGAAATTTTGAGTGAAAGGTGTGCGATGCGAGCGTTGAATACAAAAATTACGTGAGCGAGAAAGCGTGAAACGCGTAAGCGAAAGAATATATCGAGCGAAAGGAAAACGGAGCGTGTGAGAATTTTGAATAAATCGATCGTGAGAGCGAGTGCAAGGAAGCGAAAAAGAGTACAAGAGCGAATGAGAGGGAGAAAACGAGAGCGAATCAGAGAGTGAAAACTAAACAAAATTTTACTACCAAGTGGACTAGAATCGCAACCGATGGGCATTATTAAGCGAAAATAAAATTTTCGGAGCGTTTTTTCGACAAAGAAAAGCGTCCAAAATTGTACCTATTTTCATTTTATAAATTATATATATATGTATATGTATATGTATATGTATATGTATAGATATACGACGACCTAAACGATCATTATTGCGAAGATGTAATGCGAGAGAGAGAGAGAGAGAGAGAGAGAGAAAAGGGCGGAAGAAGTTGAAGAAAGATGATGAAGTTGAAGAAGAAAAAAAATTATTGTATCTATATTCGGAGGTGATCGATGATGTATTCGAGTCGTGATTATTATTATTATTATTATTATTATATATTATGATTATTGTGTATAGTTAAGGAGAAAATGGAATTTTAGACAAAATTATTGAACTCGAAGTATATAGGGAGCGCAAATAGTGAGAGATAGAAAGAGAGAGCGAAAGAAAGCGAGAGAAAGAGAGAGAATGAAAGAGTTGCGAGAATTTTTTTTTACGGTGATTGCACACTGTAATTGTCGGCAGGCACAAAACGAGTCCCCCTCCCCTCGAGCGAAAAAGAGTAAAAGATAGAGAAACGAAACGAAAATCTTTTGGCTAATGGAAAGGACGAAAAAAGAGGAAAGGTAGAGAGCACATGCGACGAAAATTAAACAGACATCCATTTCGAGACAAACGCATATAGAAGCAACAATAGCAGGCAATAGAGTTTGGGTTCACTGGAATGATTTCTTTATTTCCGATACACCAACAATTTTCGTAACAAAAAAAAAAAAACGACTCAGATCTTTGGTTTCTTTTCGTACAACGATCAAAAATAACAGAAAACAAAATAGCCGATGATACAATCGAACGTTAAACGATATATCTATATATAAAGATATACATATATGTATGTATGTACGCACGCATACGTACATCTAATGCAAAAACGCGAACGCGTACGCGATGTGCTTCCTCGTTCGTGACAATGTCGCCCGATCGAACTTCCATTTCCGACGAAATCCTTAACGATCGTTACGAAAGACCCCCGGTTTTCATTTCTACCTTTTCTCCTAAACCAGCAACGGAACTACTGAACAAACGCGATTCGAAACCATGAAAGGGCGCATTGTCGCGTTCCAGGACGAGCAGAGGAGGAGAGGTGACAGAGGCGAAAAAAGCAAAAATAGCTCAGGCAGTGAGAGATAGAAAGAATTCGATATAAAACCGCGTAAGACGAGCGCGACGAAATCGCGGAAACGAAGCAGTATACTACTTTCCCGATCGCATAGCCATTCGGATCGAACTTCGGTTTCCCCTCGCGATCGTAGGCGACTGTTATCGGTTTTCGACGCTCTCGGCACCGCGAAAAATGTCCCTCGGTCGACGAATTTCGGACGGTTTCGGAAAACTAAACTTTTTGGCACCTAGAAAATTCCCTCGAAAACAATCGGTCAACGTAAAGTAAACGAAACTGAAGGAAACATTGGTCGCGAAATCGAGCAAAATTCTAAGCGAAAAAATGAGCAAAAGGTCCGTTGACCGGAGGGGGCAACCTGTAATATAGCGCCTTTTCTTTTCACCGCATCATATCCATTTTCCTCGTTAACGTTCCTTTTAATTGATCGATATTCCGCGAATCCCCGTCAATTCCCGCGAATCCTTTTCCCGAATCCCGAGCACCCGCACTCCTTAACCCGAAAACTCCTCACCGATATCTTCCTCCAACGGCACACCCCCTCTTCACGTTTCCAATTCACAGCCACTCCCTTTATAGTCCCTCCACTAGCGAACCGATTAACCAATGTGAGTGAATGTGTCAACACGTGCTACAAGGAAAAATAGCAGATTTCAAAGAGGATAGGCGGAAAAACGCAAAAGAAACAAAATCATAATATCATAGAGAAAGCGTCGAGCGAACACTCTACGACCCGGAGGAAGAAAAAATCGATCGATCGGAAAAACGTACACACACACACATTCGTCGGACTGTGTAGGGACATTTTGCATCAATTGTGTAAACACGAGACAGAGGGAGAAAGTGTGCGTGTGTGTGAGAGAAAGAAGTCAAAAAAAAAAGGCGAGAGAGAATGCGCGTGTGGAAGAGCGAGAGCGAGAGGTAAAGAAGAGATTAAAAAAAAGAAAAAGCGCGAGCGAGAAGAATAAGACGACGGAAGCTAAAAGAAAAAAAAAACAAAATGTATGAACGAACAATTGATACTGTCTTCGTTTTTTAAGGTCGTTTCTCCGTTCGACACGCTACTATATGACTATTGACATTTGTCATTGGATTATTACCGACGACGATGAATTGTCATTATTATTATTATTATTATTATTATGAAACTATTGCTATTATTATTATTATTATTATTATTAACATTTTATTATTGACATTATTATCACAATTTATTATTGCGATGATGATTATTGCGATTATTACTATTGTCATTATTATTATTATTATTAATTATTATTATTATTAATTATTATTATTATTATTATTATTATTACGTGGTACAATAAAAATTTAATAAGCATTCGACGCGTACAAGTCTCGTGACTATTATCACCTTCCCTTTTATCACGGACGTACAAGATACACGACGAGTTTTCTAGTCATTCTTATCGGCTCCAACTTTAATGGCATGCTGACCTCTGCTACGCACGAAAATAACGATAAGTGTTATTCGTGGCTGAGAGTCGTACGAGAATATATCTATGTATCGCGAAAAACTTTCTTTATCGTTCTCCTATTACAACACGAATAGAACACCGGTTAACTCGAACGTGACAAAATTTTGTTACGAAAAGCAGAAAGAATAAAATAACTCGTTACGGATTCGATATTCTCACTCGTGACTTGTGACAACGGTTGATAACGCGCACACACATATTCGACAACACTGCGTTTACTTATTGAATCAATAAGTTGCTTCAAAATAACAATGGTCTGTGCTCCAATCATTGGTCGAAGAAATTACATGCAAAACCGTAACTGCGTCACGTCGCAAGTGCGGCTGTTGATTTTCGATACTAAATCCGCGTCTGAAAGATGCCTCGTGTCAGAGGGGTCATCGTGAGAGGCACTGTTTGCGCTTCGACCGGCATTCTTCGCTCAGTACACGACGAATCGGTATCGAGAAAGAACGATGCTACGTTTCGGTGTACGCGGTCAAACCTTCGAGGCGTTAGGAAACATTCGCGAATCGTCCAATTTGACGACAATTTCGAAGACTAGCACGAAAGATGCCGTTCCAAAGTGCCGTTCGAGGTGTTTGATCGATTTTGAAAGACGGTCAAACAGAACCGAAGCCCGCCGTTTCTCGACGATCACGCAGGCGCCGAATCCAAGGAAAACAAGTTTGTATGATCTTCACGTGGAAAATCACGGTAAGCTTTCTTAAATTTCCTTTCGTTTTTCGATTACCTACGCTACAACATTTCTCGACTGTATCAATTTTCAGGTAAAATCGTCAACTTTTCTGGCTGGTTACTCCCGGTTCAGTATCGAGACGCGATAGCCGCGTCCCATCAATACACGAGAACATTTGCGTCGCTTTTCGATGTCAGTCATATGATGCAAACGCGAGTTTCCGGTCGCGATGCAGCTGATTTCTTGGAATCTCTCACTACCAGCGATCTGAAAACCCTGCAAAACGGTTCCTCGGTTCTTACGGTATTCACCAACGAAAACGGAGGCATTCTGGATGATCTGATCATCACCAAAGACGACGAGAAGACGTATTTCGTAGTATCGAATGCTGCCAGACGAGCAGAAGACACTAATCTACTCATTCAAAAAAAGGTAAAATAACCTCCCCAATAAATTTCTTTAAATTCAATTCTCTAGGACTGTACACGATTCTACTTTCAGGAGGAGTTCAAGGCTAGAAAGAAATCGGTGTACCTAGAATTCCTAGATCCCGAGGAACAAACTCTGGTTGCGTTACAAGGACCTACCGCGGCATCGGCCCTACAATCGATACTAAAAATCAACTTGCAAAACCTGAGATTCATGAACAGCGTAGAAACCGAATTGCTAGGGAATGAAATCAGAGTAACTCGTTGTGGATACACGGGGGAAGATGGTTTCGAGATCTCGATGCCATCCGAAATTGCCTATAAATTGGTACAGAAAATTTTGGCGGAGCCTAACACGAAACTGGCCGGTCTCGGAGTCCGAGATAGTTTGAGGTAAATTTACAAAGGTTTCTTTACGCGTTCGTGATTAACGATTACCGAAAATCTTCGTAGGTTAGAAGCTGGCCTTTGCCTGTACGGTCACGACATTGACGAGACTACTACTCCGGTCGAAGCTGGACTAACTTGGCTAGTAGGTGGGTAAAACGATATTCGACAACTTGTTCGAGCAACGTTTCATCGTAGAATACTACACAGTAAACATAATATTTCCCATTCTCGTTCTAGCCAAGAGAAGAAGAGCGGAAGCGAACTTCCCAGGTGCTCAGAAAATACTATCACAGATCAAATCAGGCACTGACAAGAAACGAGTAGGATTGTTGATAGCACATGGACCGCCAGCTAGGGAGGGTGCAAACATATTAACATCGGAAGGTGAACGAGTAGGTAAGATCACTTCCGGTGGTCCAAGTCCAACCATTGGACGGTCTATCGCTATGGGCTACGTTCCCACGGAGTTAGCCCAATACGGTCGCGGAGTATTGGTCGAAGTACGTGGAAAAACTTACAAAGCTACCATTACAAAAATGCCTTTCGTGAAGACGAACTATTATAGCGCAAAGTGATCGATAACACTTGCTGGATTCTCCTGTCAAGTTCGTCAAGAAGTTTTAACGTTCCTTCGGCGGAGCCAATTGATTTTAGCAAACAACAATGATTACAATTCGGTGATATTGTATATACATGTTTGCACACGACTGCGATGCCGAAAAACAAGCAGCGAACGAAAAGTATTCTATTTCAGAAGTCAACATTAAAATTCTGTTATCAGTCACTGAATAATCGCTATTTTTTATAAATCGAATCATAAGCAAAAAAACATTGTACGATACTCTGTTGAAGTAAAGAATTTTTACAATAAAGACTAATTAATTTCTTTCCTACTCGTTTCGATCCTATCGCAAACTAAAAACAAACTATGAAAAAGTTGGAGATATGTATCGACACAAAAGCGAACCTTTTTACCGACTGAAGAGAAAACGAGGTCTCGCATACTTCGTCGGTATGAAACTAGCAACCATATGTGGGGCAGAGAAAGAGTAACCGACTGTCGGTACGGTAAACATTTTACCAACTGTAAACCTTCCCCAACATTACCATGAATGATACAGAAGATTTCCTATACGATATGAAACTTCGGAGCAGAACCTACAACGACTGCAGCCATTCGCTCGTATCATTTGCCGTATAGTTAATAATTTCATCAAGGTGTCACCGATGACGCAATTAATAACTATATGCCAAATAATGACGATTGCCCAGGTCTCACCACGAGGAGGTTGCTGCAAATGGAGACCTGCCCTAACCACGACCCATCCACCCGCCATGTATGCAAAAAGATTCATTTTTCATTAATATACACTCTCTTGATATAAGTATGCAAAACGTCAATTCTTAACGTCGTGCAAACAAACAGCAATAGAGTGATGAATTTACATCGCGACTTAATATACGTTCAATATGAAACACTTTGATGCAAATGCTACTGTACATTTTTCAAAATAATTGATAATGCGATTAGACGAAATAATCGTGTTTCATAAAGAATTACAAATTATATTGACATACGCATTTATCCTACTTACTTAAATACTAAATATTCCTGCCTATACGAGCGCTCGTAACTATTAACATAATTATAACTAAATTATAACGCATAAACACTGCAGTGTTTAAGTACGCATTGTCTTTCGGTTGACTACCTATCAGTATGGCCACTAAAATAACATTAATAGCTCATCTATTTGTAAAGCTATTAATGTAAAACCTGCCTATATGAAACTAAGACAAATATAAAAACGTTGTCGCAGTATCTTCTTCAAGTTTCCAAATTCTATCTGAAACAGACTAAGAAAGCAAACATTAGTAAACATGAATAAAATATATCGATTACTCGGTAACGACGAACTCTTGCTTCCATTTATTTTGCTTCTGTATCTTTCAATTGTTCGTATTTCCTAAAAATATTGATAATATACCTGCAACAGATATCTGTATATTGAGTTTATTACCTAAAACAAAAATAGTATTAGTAAACGAACAAAAAATATATTTGGTATAAGTATATCATTTTGCAACAATTTCAATAAATATTTTGATGGTAAGTGCAACTTAATTTCAGTCTCAAAATGGAGAAAGAAAATACAGTAAAACATTATTTTTGTATCGAAGGTATCATTTAATTTTTAAGAAGCGACCCATAACTTGGCCAACCCAAAACTTAGACAGTACCGTATTAGTAAAAAAAATACCTTTTCAGTGTAAAGCATCTAATTGCATTTACGTACACTTTCGATGCAAGTTCTATTGATTCTCACAACGGATAGACATTGGTACACTTTGATTACACAAAGTAGTATCAAAAATTTATATACCTGTACACTACTTTAATATACTATCATTTTTTATAAACTAAAAAGCTGGTACTTTGAGGGAGAAAATTTTAATTAAGAAAAAAATTAACAACTCCCACAACAAATAGTTCAGGATATTTTAAACTACTGATCAAATGCTTACAGGTACTTTAGAGAGAATCAATTAACTTTAAAATATAACTATCCCCAATATCACTGTACATATGTACACATTATTTAAAAGTTGCAAATAATGCAGAACATTCTGCTTAAAATTAATCATTTATATATAAAAAATAGTGTATAATAATCGTTTTTAGCAGTATTTCCAGTAACAAATATTTAATTTAAAAAACGCGAAACAGGGTAAAAATGAAATAGAAAAAATCTGCCAGAAGGGCATTGAATGCATAAAAACAGCCAGAAGGGCATTGAATGCATAAAATCAGCCAGAAGGGCTTTAAATATATAAGAAATATCCACTCGTTATGAACCTGAAATAAAACCCGGGAGTGGAATGCTTTTTACAATTCGCAACGCTACTTTATCTTATACAACAAATGAAAAACGCGTAAGGTGCTTTAACGTTAATGACTCTACTTTATACGATGTAAAAGTCTCCCGGAAGCAGTCACAGTGGCTGCTTAAATATTCGCAACGCTAATAAAATCTCGTGCACCCATAGTTTTCATAACGCAACACTAATCTTAGGGATCCAGCGTTGATGTCGATGAGCTGTGTAACAGGTTACACACAGCTGCTCCATGAAGCAGATCTTTCAGATCTGCCTGTAGATCCATTTTGGGCATTTTGTCGTAAATCGCAACACTAATTCAAGCAAACGCGATTTTTCAAAACGCAACGCTACGTGAATCAAACGCGATTTTTCATGTTCGCAACGCTAAATGAAGTAAATACTATAATTCAAGAATACGATTTAAATGAAACAAACGCGATCTTTCGTGAACGCAACACTAAGCAAAGTAAACGCGATTTTTCATGCACGCAACGCTAAATCAAGTAAACGATATAATTCAAGGATCAAAACTGAATGAAACAAACGCGATATTTCATATACGCAACACTATAATTCTAGTTTAATATGAAGTAAATCAAATTAATAGTTGAAAGTTGACTAAAAAATCGCGATAAATCAATGACGCAACGCTATCTGAAGGTAGAAAAATGACTTTAAAACTAACGCGTTCTTCATTCGCAACACTAGTAACAATCGCGTTTAAGTACAGTTCGCAACGCTAATCATTATAACAAAACGCGATAAAAGCAATACGTGACTCTAATGCAAGCCGCGATTTGCCCAATGTTGTCCAGGTGTAGGGGCTAGTGCATATGCACCAGCCAACAGGTTATTACTACAACTACTACTACTACTAACGAGCATAGTGACAAAGTGGTAACGAAAATGACCCTTCATCCGAGAATGAAGAGCCATTTAGTAGTTGCCCTCTTCAATGGCAAATTTTGCCGGGCCTCTTCGGCACATAGCCTTTTCTTTCTTCGGGCGCGATGCCCGCTGAAACTTAAATCTAGTTGCTCGAGATCCCTGACCAACAATCAACAAGAAAAAAGCAGCGAAGAAGATGAACGAGCAGCAGAACTAGCGAACACATGGACGCCCAACGACTCCAGAGGTCGTCGATCGTCCACGTGTCTAAAATCTCGAGCAAGACGTTCGTATCGACCGCGACCGCGATAGCGATCGTAAGATCGCTGCGTTTTAAAGATCGAAAAGCAAAGCCAGAAACGAACGGCATACCCCGTTCGTGCCAACTTCACGATCGACTCTTTAAACGTACTCCAGGTGCAGGTATATCGCTCGAAAACGAGCCTACCCGATTGAGAGAATGCGATAACCTGCCCTGGCCCTACCTACTTAAATCTATGTTCACACACATACACCAGAGAAAGACTTTACCTATCCTGCCTGTCCCTATATTTAAAAAATGGCAAAAATTCAATCACACCAACACACATCATTCCACGACCCACTCACATACCGCCCGGGTGCATAAGCCTAATCTAGGGAGAACGTCCCGGGACGCCTCCGTCACCCGAGCTTGGCATACAACCAATCACACTCTAAGAGTACGTACCATTTTCCTGAAATCGGCTGACATTCGATAACGACCATTGCGTACATGATTTTAAGCAAAAGAGGATGGTTATTTTTATAGAATATGCCTTATCAAGGTACTATTCTACATTTATGCGTGCATTTAGCACATCATTAAAGTTTACATTGTTAATCTTTTTAACCGGTCTTGCAATCAGAAATATCTAGTATGCATTCAACAGAATTCATTGATACGGAGTAGGCATTTTGCAATATTTTTAAATATAGTATATGTGTATAGGGAAAAGTCTATGTTTCGCGACCGACGCAATTCCACATCCTAAACCACACACACACATGTGGAAAATACGTCGTGCACGGTACATTAACGAATTGTCAGCCGCACACAAAATATTCAAAATCTTACAAATCATCGTGCTCATTGCCTGCGCTCGCCCAAGTAGCACCTGAGCACGTGAGCGAGTTTAGGCAACAAACACGGAAAGGGTTAACCTGAAAATCCTCAACTAAAAAATTGATTAGTACATTAGATCTAACGGATTCGTATACTTTCTTATTGCAATTTGTCTCAACTTTATGAAAAAACGATTCAATTTTATACTTTATACTTTATACTTTAAACTCTATACTTTAAACTTTATACTTGACACTATATTTATAAAAATAGAAAGATTTTAATTGAAAATTAATTATGCAAAAGAGACTCTAATTAAGAACAGAAGCAAAAACTCTAAGCAATGAAATATTATTAATTAGTTTAAATATCATCAGGCGATTCCACCATCAAAGTAAATTTTACTAACGATAAGTGTTCAAATTTGTTACTTTGATTGGGAAATCTGCCCATCGCGAAATGTCTTCTTGCACATTAACTATAGTATATACTTTTACGAGAATAACTATAATTCTTCATATTTAGATTACTCTTACCATACTTGAAACAGTATGCTTATCAATATTATTATTAGATACTTTCAGTTGTATAAAATACTTGTGACTGCATAATGCACATGTGCTTATTTGCACTGATATTATTTTCAAAAGTTATTATTATATGTACCTTAACAATTATATAACAGTAGTAACGAAGTCGGATGGTATCCAACTTCTGTACTGTGTAAAAAATTTATTTACTTCACTGAGTCATTGCATTCGTACTTGTATGAATACATTCTCAATTTTGCAAATATTTAAAAAAATACTTTGTAAAACTTGTATAAATTATATTTCTAATATCTGTTAATTGTTAATATAAAATATTTTCTCATTCATAAATATGTGTACCAAACGTTTGTTTAATGCGTAAAAGGAGCAGGTAAAAAACGCGATATGCAAGAAGACCCTAACCTCAAGCTAAGAAATAATACACATGATGAAGTTACCACTCACGAGTACGATAGGTACTCGAGGTCACTATGCTCGTCAAAAAAACTACGTATACAACCAGTCACCCGTGCCGATTCGGACCATTCGTCCTACGACATGATTAGGTGACCGGAGGAATCAAAAAGCATGCGACTCACCGATCGCAGAGCACCAGCTACAGAGCCGCTTTGACCAGGGAACCAGGAATGGGGTTGCTACCGCTACTGCAACTGCTACTGGATGACGCCGTGGTGACCACCCATCAGAGAAAGTGCCCAACTCGGTCGGTCGTCTGAAGATTCCATGGATAGGAGATAAAGTTGTAAAGAGTCTGTAAAACAACGTAAAAGTTATAAAATCTGTTCCTTAAAAACAGCAATTTAGAATTGAGCAATGTATGAAAATACTTACTTTATTTACTCCTGAAGAGTGGTCCAAGATCTTTTGAAGTCGCCAGCGATGAACTGACTCTATACCGATAACGAGTAATGTGAAATAAAAAAAAAAGAAATATAAAAGACTACTATCACGACCGTATGTCATTGCCGACGAACAAAATTGACTCTACTTTTGAGAAGAATAATTAGAGAGCCGCGATGCTCGAAATATTTGTTTACGAAATATAACAACACTGACTCTAGTTTCCCGTTTGTTTATCAAATATACGCAACACTACTCGAAGCCACTCTGCTTCGACAAAAAAAATTACTACGCAGTAAACACTGACTCTACGACCGCATTGCGCGCGGCCACAAAATTTGCTGAAAATAAAAGGGGAAAGGAAGGAATCGAAGGAACACGCATTTTTCCTTCAATAATTGTCTTTTTTCCTACAAAATACTTATTACGGAAATACTGCTTTCTTTAAAACTACCAATTTGTTGAATATTTGTTTAATTTGTTAAAGAAAAGTAGCACCTACGTATCATAAATCTGTGACATATTATTAATATGTAAGTAAATATATATATATTTGTAAACTTATTGTTATTGGAGTTGCTAATATATACATATTTAATAAATAATATTTTCAAATATCTACGTATATATATATTTTTTTAACCCTTTACGAAATCAAAGTGTATTAATTACTCATGCATCAATGGCATATCAAATTATGACTGTAGTTTTCGCGATCTATTCAAACTAGCATAGAAAATTGTTTATAAATGTGATTTTGACTACTTTACTTGAAAAGATTTAGAAAAATTATCAAAACGCTGAAAAATTGTATCTCGAAAAGGTGAAATGACAATAAAAATGTAACTGAATGCATGAGACGCTTCTATTTTCTATTAACGACGCCATTATAAATTCGTATAAAAAGTAAAATAAAATATTTTATTTAATCCTTTCTTACTACACTTCGATACCGATTAATTAAATAGCACTGTACCACATTCGCGTGTAATAATTATTTACGAAAAACGAGATAAAAGTATATAAATACGTTCACCTGACTGCTACAATGTTCTAGAATGTTCTCCAAATTTCCATGAAGCCTCGTTTGAATTGTAACCGCCACCCGTAATGGCGTCGCAGCGTCACCTATGCCGCTTTTCCCTCGAATTTCAACCAAGTATCTATGACAGACTAAAAGTGGAAATTTATTAAAATTACGCAAATATTTTACAATTAAATAACAATTTTGTCAAAAATATGTTATAAAATGTTGGAATGTTAACGAAATATAAGTATAAATTACGAAGAAATGAATACGCATGAAAGCGGGGGACGCGCAAAACTTTAATACTTGTTTTACGTGATTTGAAACAAATTCGTGACTGACAGTATATTAATTACATATAAGAAGGACAACAGCGAACAAATAAAAGTAATGAGAACAATAAAATATGTTGAAAAAAAAATTAATAGATAATGCGTACCTCGAATGTCAGGTGAGCTGTCACTTCGTCCTATCCCAATGGCGTCCGCGAAACTAATGAGCTCCTCGCGGTTCGTGGTCCGCGGTCACGTGATTGAGGAGGAAGAGTGGGGGCAATAAGAATACCTCTACCCGACAAGTCTAAACTTGTTTCAATGTATCGAATTATATCTTATTAAATTAGTTGAATAGAGTACAATTTATATAGAAAAACAATGTCTTTACTTTATAATTTGAATATCGCGTATTCCAATGGATTAACAGTATGTAGATCTTTTCGTGTATGCTGATATCCTGATATCGTATGGTACCGCTAGAACTGTATTCTCCCACTATTTTGAACCATTTATTCTTCCCGCGCTTCTCGATGCTACCTCCATGTATTATAAGCTCCTGATATGTCTGAAACTTTATTACGACAAATACATGAGTAATGTAGTAATAGAAATTCGATACTTTTATTTAATCTCCTTGGCCGTCCTAACATCCTACTATCGGGAGAATAATTTCAGCAAATGGAATGACTCTTGACAGTACAAAATAAATCTTTTGATGACGTAATCACATAAAATTTTATGAAGACAAGGAATTGTTGGAGTAGTTTTTAAAAATTATCAAACTTTTTAAAAATTAATTAAAATTTTTGGTTAAGTGAATATAGTTCTTACACATTAGTATACAACAGAATGAAATTAGAATTGAAATGATGATTAATTGTGCATTGTTAATGAGCTTCATTTCTATTAAATCAGCATTCGAAATTGATGTAAACCTTACATTTTGTACTGCTAATAATACAAGTTTTAGATTCAAAATATTAATACAAATTCGTAAGTACACAATTCACTCGTACTTATCTCATTGTGAAGCAATGTTGCAAGAAAAAGAATTTATATGTAATCCACATATTTAGTATGGAACCAAATTGGCAGTATACCTCCTTACATGTTCTGCTAACCTGCTCTTAGGCGCCTTTTCCAGAACCGCAATTTATAAACGACTGAATACAACATATTGCTATAACCATTCCTTTTTAATCTTAAAAGTGAATCATTTTGAAAATACTGCAGTTTAAATTTGTTAAGGAAAACACATTTTATTACTAATTACATTTTTTTTTCATTGATTTATTTAATTGTATTAGAACTACGTACATCAAAATAGAAACAACATTGTTCTTATGGCATTATTGAATTCGGAATTATACAAAGAGGCAATTAACACTCTCTTAAATTACCTTAAAAGTCAAACAAAGAATGAAGCTAACATATTAGAAATTGTTTAACTGTTCAAAGAAAACAAACAAGCATACGAATTATAAGCAAAGGTGGTATCATAGTACGTATAAGTACTGTGTACTAATTACGGGACATTGAAAGAACAGTATCGCATTCATTTATATTTCATTCTACGGACTAGGATAACTATTTCTATTATTTGCATGTATGTTGTATAGTCTATTCGTAATGTCTATTTTTTAAATTTAAACCTCCATCAATCAATGTTACAGAACCGCTGGAAACGGTGCGACCTCTACTGAAAGAGTTAGACCATTGAATTTGTAATTTGTAGTCACCGATTGCACGTTTGCGTGAAAATTTAGCAGAACATTTTGTAGAATAAACTTTTGAATTTAACAAATAACGATGGGTAGTATGAACAGTAAAGCAACTCTAACAAGTGCAGAATCAACGGGAGCCCAAAAATCTGACAAGCCTCTCAAACCTTGTTGTGCGTGTCCAGAAACGAAAAATGCAAGAGATGAGTGGTATGCAAATAATTGAATACTAAATAAATGACACTCTTAGTTTAACGCTTTTTAACAAACTAGTGCATGAAATTTAATTATATCATGTAAAAATATATTTTTCAACGTTGTACAATGTCAGAATATTCATGTCCTTTTTGTGTATAGGAATACATAACCTTGTCTTTGTTTTCTTTTATAAAGTTATATACTTACTATATATTTACATTCAATTACATTGATTGTAACATGGAACATTTATATTTTCAGCATTATCACCAAAGGCGAAGAAAACTGTGGACATTTGATAGAAGCACATAAAGCTTGTATGCGATATTTGGGTTTTAACATTTAAGTGTAAATTATCATTAATTTAGAGATCTTAATGAATGCTCAGGCTGTAATGATTTACAGAGATATTCTAACTATGTTGTACATGTAGTTATATTTATTAAGATGATGCTAATCATCTAATCAAGTACTTCTGAACTTTATAAATAAAGCTGTTTCATTTGTATCAAACGTGTTATTTATTTCAGCTTCCTTGTCTATTACATAATATGTGGATATGTAATATCAAAAGGATAAAAGTATGTTTTCTTCAGGAACATGCAACATATACACATAAAGAAGAATATTTGTTTTAATGGTACAAAACAATCAGACATAAATTGGGAATTCTAACAAAGCATATGTATTTTAGTTTGACATGTGGGTAATGTGAAATTCTTTTTACACTGCCATAACAATTCCACGGCTTAATTTGCCTGAATATTCCAAAATGTTAAACATATTTTTAATTTCACTGTGTACAATTCAATATACAATAAATAATAATCATATCTTTGCTGTCAGTCACAATTATTGCATCTGGTCCTACTGAGCAGAAAGACAAATTTTCCTTCGATCAATGCATTTGATAAATTATCAAAGCTATAAAAACAGTAACATTTTTCACTATAATGAACATTAAACTCTCTAATGATTTTAAATATTTTTAACTGTAATTAGTAGGTCTTGCATGTATGGGTATAATTTATGAAACACAATAAACGTGGTAACAATAATAATGGTAATGATGATATCGATGTAAATGACGATCATAATGACAGTAATAATAATTTTTTAAATTACTTAACTTTTCCTTAAGCGTATAATATAACAAGGTAATGGACTGTAGTGTTTTGTTTTGCTTTCTTTCAGTCACAGCATTGCATTTAACTTACAAGTTAAAGTATGAATAGTCTTAAAGTAATTAAACAATTAAATAGAATATTTATAATTAGTATGAAAAGTAGTTGTACTTCATGTATGAGTGAGTAAAGTGTAATATAACGAAGAGTGTGCAAATACGTGTATAGTATACAGATAAATGTATATAGAATATATGGAAATATGTTCGTTATTCTTGTAGACACCCCAAAAGCGATGTAAAAGCAACGTCAATAAAAATACGGTTGAGAACAGTTACGTAACGGTATATAAAATTTTATTCTGGCGCGTATTACGATATATTATCACTAATGGTATTTTTATTGACTAAAAATTGACAATATTTTGACAACAACGTTTATTACAAATATAAAGTACAGGCGAAGGAAGGTAAGCGCGGACAATGCTTTTCTTAATATTTTTCTTAATTTCGACCATATGGAGTGTCTTCAAAAATATTTTTGTAATCGATGATTGATTAGCGTTAAATCGATAACAGCATCACAGCTACGAAAGAGTCTCGTTTTTCAAGATCTGCCATGGCTTTTTCGCTGATGCAACCGACCGGCATAGGACGATTGGTCGACTAAAAATTAGCACAGCCTGTTCGGTGCGACGAAAATTGAGCAGAACATTGTGAACAGGAAACGACGATCAAATTGATTTTTATCTTTTATATAGTTTCTGACTGTAACTTTCTTTCGATTACCGATTAAAAAAAAGAAATTGACAGACGCGATGTATGTATAGACATTTGTTTTTCTCCCAGAAATTACAATTTTTATAGTTTCTCGTGATTCAATTAATTATAGCTCCGAATCTCTCGAGCACGACACGAGGTTACGCGTACACGATTTCAGGAGCCAATCCATTTATAACGGCTAAAAAATGCAAGAATATATTCTTAAATAATACTATTTTGCAACTACTATGGTGGAGCAAATCTCCTAATGATAAAACCTAGTACACTGCGATCATGTAACTTTAAGGATGCCAGAAAAAATTGGTTTGAGGCAGTCTATCGTCTTTCCAAAAGATTTTACTCTTCTTCGGGTCAGCAAATCTCACCTATCTTGTGGTACGCGAGTCAAACATAATACTTTGCTTTCCTGAAAAAGAAAATGTATAGTAAACATATTCGTAAATAAAAAGCGAATAAAGAGAAAAACTTGTTTAAAACTTGCTTACGTGGTATTCCAAATCGGTCTCCATGATACCGGTAACAGCGACAACTTGATACTGTCTCGCTTTCATCGCTGCAATTGATTTTCTCACCAAACGCATTGCTCCGAGTGCACTACTTGTGCTGTTAAATTGTGCCATTTGTGCTGGACTATGGCTTGGATCGAGTACTAACATTGTTATTGAACCGTCTCTCAATTGTTCTACTCCTATTATTGTTCTACTATGACCTAGAATCATCGAGAATATTTGAATTCTAAACATTATCCCTATCTGTATCGTTTACTTTCAAATTTTTACCTTGATGCTGTAAATACAAGGGTGGCCTAAAATCATGGCACCGCTGGAAATATTGTAAAACCCAGTTAAACATTTCGGGATGTCCGCCATCGCAGTCGGTTGGTCTATAAAAATCTACCAACTGACACCTGGTAGACAATAAAGATATATAATATGATTTCGAAAACAAAAGAAAGATTTAAGAAGGTGTAGAACGTACTTTATTCTCAGACTAGATAAAAACGTAACTACTTCCGTGGGACCAATCCATTTTCTAGTATTCACCAATTTTCCACCCAACTGTTCCGCTCCCTGAGTATCGAAACCCTGAGCCCAAGCCCATTCGATCATTTTTTGAAGTCTCGAGACCGACGGTATCGAACTTCGAAGCGGATTCTTGGCAGAACTGCCACCGCTCAAATCAGAATTCCATGCTTTATAAACTAACTCATTGTACCCTGTATGTTGTAAAAGCGAAGAAATTATCATTTGCAAATTTCTATAACCACATCCCCAGCCTTTGTCTCCATAGGTAGTGGCATAATGATCTACGGTGGAACACATCCAGGTGCTCATTACATTACTACACGCTTGACTGACAGCTCGTATCTTGGGCACTAATCCTAGAAAAAATTAAGAACGGAAATATGATAAGAACTGCTAATCAGTAAAAATTGAAACAGAATATCGCAAGTACATCTAAAGGAAAGAATTATTACCTCGTGTACAAGAACTACCGTCATCGATACCGCTACTTTCGGCTACTCTGAGTTCGCTTTGCCTTTCATAATAATCGGCAATCGTCATTTCGCCCGAATACACAGCCCGCTGCATATTAGTAACACTTTGTTCTCTAAAATTGCCCTGATTGTCCATCCCGTATTGCGCTCTTAACATTTCAAATTCACGCTGTTCGCGTAACTTTCTAAGTTCCTTCTCGAGTCTTTCCATGTCCTTGGCCAGCATTCTATCCGTTGATAAGTCTGGAGTTATAGGAGATGGAGTACACTTTTTACTGAAATGTTCTTCAATGTGTGCCGTTAGATCGTCGTTGTTTTTAAACGAAGTACTGAAACAAACTGGACACGCAGGAGTATCGCTGCCGTTGGTTGCTTGAGCAGCCTGTGCAGCTGCACCATTTGCAGGACTAAAAAAAGTAAAGATAAACATAAGCAATCAAGCAACAAAGATAAACATTAAACACATTAATCCAAGTATGAAATATACATTCGATAATACCTCAAAATATCTTTGTGCTCTATGTTGACGTGTAACTCTAGATCAGAAGAATTTGGAAAAGACGTGACGCATAAAGGGCAGTTAAAGACGCTATCGCGAGACGATGGGGATTCCGGTGGGTAGGACGGCGACGTGAGATCAAAATGTTGTCTATTGATATGTTCTTCCAGTCTTAGTGGACTATCAGAACTGTAGGGACACATAGGGCATTCTTGCACCGGAAGTTTTGGCGAAGCATGAGAACGCAGTTGCAGATTTAGGCCTGAACGCAATGGAGAACCATGACCAGCTGCACCTTCTATTACTGAAACACAAGTTTTACTTAATTATATGCTGACATTTACACAATTATTGCTTTGTTAAATTTCTTTGTACCATTATTAACGTTCCCAATGTTATTGTTATTATTGTTGTTATTGATGTTAGAACTAGGAATCTGTGACTCAGACTTTCGTACTTCTGGTTGCTGTTTAACACGGAAGTTAAACGAACTGTTCCAACCGTTTTGAAGAAGAGGTGGGCTCGGAGACATGGTTGGAGATGGGCAAGGACCACGGCATTCATCATGCCTACGATCATCCACCAGAGAATCATCATCGATGAATGCCATCATATCATTCTCTGGGGTGCTGCAATAATTGAAAAAAATAAAGGTTACTATATTATGAAGATTTAAGAATTCTATTATCTACAAATAAATAATGAAAATATGTTTAATACTTTTCATTGTCAAGTTTGAATGCACAGTTAGCGGTGCGTTTACGACTATTTATCATGTTTTACATAATTAATTTTGAATAACTTATGTGACAATCAAAAAACTGCAAAACTGTGGCTATTCCTGCGTGTCTTCATTATTTCGATACAAATTGTGTTCTGTACGTGCGTTTGAAATATATTTCCTGTTGTTTATTCAAAACACGATAAACATGTGATGTTAAACAACATAAACTAAATGAAACATAACTTAAAGTGAGCGTAGCTGTCAAACACGAAACGAAAGAAAGAAAAGCAAAGAAACGATTGTTTTATACACTTTTAATTTTTCCACACTCGATCGATCTATATGATCCAAAAATACTGAAAACGATTTCTTTCACGAGCATCATCAAATTCACACGCTACATGTCAGCGACATCTAACATTTACCTTTGCCGCCATTTTCCGAGTAAACGGAATTATTTAAATAGCTCGCGCTACTCTAACAGAACACCGATCTGTAAATAATACAGAAAACGAATATATATGTAATTTTAACGAACGTACCTAGGTGTTAGATAATCAAGATGGGCACTGTTAACGTGAGCCAACATTTCTGTTGGCGAAATTTCCACCAAGTCGCAAAACGGACAGTTCGCAGCCCCTTGCAGATGATAGAAAACCATATGCGACCTCATCTCTTCGTCGTTGAAGCCCTCCAGGCCACAAATTTCGCACGTGTAATTCATTTCCGGTGGTTTGCTCGCCGCCATTTTTATTACATACAATCAACACTCGTCGATCTATAACGAGGAAACAGAAATACACGTTATTATATTTGCACTTGTAAAGAAACACTGTGCGTTGAGTCCATCTATACCTAACAGGTTTAACGGAGTCGAGAATGACAGAACAGTTGGATCGACCAACGAATCAGTTTCTCAAAGGTTTAACAAGTTACGCAAATATCATTGCAATTGTAGTAGCACACAACTATCGTTTACATTTCGCACAGGGATGTGCACGTAAAAAAAACTAAAAAAAAACGATAAGTTGGAATCATGACCTGGGCAAAGTATACTCGTGACTGTGCACGTCGGAAATGCACCGTCGAGTATTTTCCTCGGAGAATCGATAATTGAATTCAGGGTCGCGTACAAGTGTCCGCGATTGCACGGCGGCCACCCGTTAGGCTCTTTCGCGAATCGCATTTCGCGAATGCGCGTCTCGGAGACGCGGCGACGCAACAATGCACGAGTTGGACTTGTTTCCAACGCATCGTTCACGGATCCCGATGCACGAACGTTAATTTATCGCGCGCAAAAGTAACCAGCTTCTAAGGACGAAATACACTTCGGCACGGTTCTCTATCAGTAAACTGAAACGCGAACTTTCACCCCGGATGCGCCTCCTTATCACCTGTATCCTACAAACCAACGCGATCGCGTGTCAATCGATGCGTTTCCGTGGTCACCGGCGAGAATCTCATGCTCCAAAGTAACAAATTACTCGAACGAAAGTTCGATCGACGAAACCGCGACGACGACGACGATGGCGACTACAACCACGAGCAAGGGATTCGGAACGGCACACTTTCGATATTGTTTCCGGCGTGGAAAAGGTCGAACTCTTGTCGTTCGTTCGCACTCGAGGAAACTAGGCCAATCGAGTGATTCGAGAAAAAATAATGAAACGAGTACACGTTAGGTGGTAACTGGGTTGGGTTGACCCATTTATCGTCTCGACGATGCGTGCACTCTCGACTCATGCTTCAAACTCTCCGCAGGATAACGTCCGATCGATTGAAACTCACCGAAAATTGAATCAATGAAGATTCGTGACCCCCTGGGTCGACACTTTTTTCCACGATACACGCCAAGGCATCCGTGCAGGCCGGAGTGCCTAACACGGCGCCCCGTTTGCCTCCATATGACAGCGCCAATCCACTCCGACACTTTCGCGAGAAGCGTTTCTCGTTCCGCAACCCCACCGTGTCAACCCGACGCGACCCTCTACCGCTCGTTCCGCCTCTACGATAGACTTTGCCGAAGGCGCCACCCTTGCAATCCTGCTTACACGGTCGGTAAGCTTCCCTCCGTCTAGCTAGAAAACCAGTAAACCCCAATTTTAGTCGGGTGTTATTGTTAGAACAAATATTTCGGAAGGGTGGACACGTTGCGTCGAAATGGTATTCAAAAAGTATCTGCAACGTTCGAGCATAATTGTTTGATCTACTAAACGGTGTATAAATAATCTCGGATCATACGGTTCTTTTCGATCTTGTTTCCGATTGTTTTGCATGGCGTATACTTAAACATCGTTAAAGCGGCAGAGGTACAGTAGGATTTCGTTGGCTTCAAGAGAACAAATAGCACATATATCAGGCTACGATGACAATGCGCTCAATGGAGGCACCTTTAGCGCGCAGACTCGAGATATTTGAATCTTATTTATGAGAGCCAGTATATGTTTCCGGGTTAGGGAGGCCGCCTTTTCTGGCTTTTACGCGTTGTTAGATATTCCCCGAGAGAAGCAGGGTTCCACGGCGAAGCGGCCAGAACGCGATCGAGGCTAGATCGGTTACATCGATCGTAAGCCTGTCATTATGAAAGCCCATCGTCGGAGAAATTAGCTTTAATAGCTAATGGATAGCTAATATTATTCGCATTTTTATAGGCAGTACTCGGCTAGTCGAGTCACGTTGACCTTTCGAAGCGAAACGTTTTCTTTAACCGTGACTTCGAGGAAAGCCTGTAACGTCTCATTTTTCGAGACACACTTATTACCGACTCGGTGCGTTCCAATTTCTCTCATTGTATTCCTATTGTCCTTCTACGGCGAACTTTTCCATAATGACAAGCCGGCGAACACGAAAAAGATCGACGTGCCGTATCGCGCAAACCAACGAACGCAGCTAGCATTAATGCGGGCTAATCTCTGTCTCTTGCAGTGATCGCGTACCATCCGTTCCATGTCTAACCGTAAACACGATTCTACTTGGTAAAGTTCAGCCAAACACCGTTACCTACATATAATATCCGTGTGAATCAAACAGGAAAATAAAAGAACAATAGAAAATTGAGAAAGTATATATGTATATGTATTTTTATGAAATAATAGTGTACCTCTTTTCCAATTCCTTCCACGTTGCCGCGCCATTAGAGGTTTAATCCTTTGTCACTGATGCATACCTCGTAGATTACGGTTCGATTTATGTGCCATCGCCTAGAATGATCATGAAATTTCAAAGTTCTGGCGAAAAGAAAGACTGTAGATTCTAGATAATAAATCTGTCACGGAATAACACGTTTCTCACCCTTAATTTTACGATGTCGACGAGGATCGAGTGTACGATGTAAAGTATCGTAAAGAAAGAAGCAGAAGCAAGCGTCGCGAATGGTAATCATCGTTAAGGCGTTCCTCTGGCACGTAGATGCAGACGTCCGACAAATTTACGCGAGAAATTCGATTTCTCACGATGCGTGTACCTATACCAACTCTAAACCCTCGATTTCTGTTCGTCGTTCGATGCTAGTTCATTGACATGCAGCCGACGATTGACGGAGGATGCAATATTCACGGAACTATTTGGTCTTTCCCCCTGCACTCGCTCTGTCCCTCTTTCTTCCTTTCGCTCGTTCGAAGGGTGCGTGAGGCAAATACTTGAAACGTGCATGCGCGGAAAGTAAATCGTCAGCGAATTTATTTCAACGAGCAACACCTCCCATCTTTCCACGATCAATCGAACCTGAAAAAAAGGCCCCGTTTATCGTTCCTTTTCGCGACGACGACGAGAAACGGAAAATTGAAATTGTTTTGAGGGACGGACGTGAACGGCACGCCGTTCAATTAAACGATACTCCCCCCGTCCCTTTATCTGTCTCTCTCTCTGTCTCTTTCTCTCGCTTTGGATAATTAATAACTATTGCGACTACTTGAGTGAGTTAAGGCCGAGTCGAGCGAAGTCCAAGCTGCAAAAACCTTCCTTGACACGACCTCGTTCCGATAGAATTTCTCGAGGACGGTAATCTTTTTCTATCCGACGTAACCAGGATTAAAGGATAGCGTACTATTACGAAATTTATTGGAACATCAATGACAGTTAAATAACCGTGTAATCTGAATAAATTGTACATGGAGAATTTAGCGGAATACCTTAGCCACGAATGATTTTTTGTTGATATGTCAAGAGGTGAAAAGCGAGACGACCGTGGATCGTAAGGATCGTTAGATAACGTCGTCAACGATTTATTTTACAATTAGTTACCGAGTGCGACGACATTACATTAATAATAGCGTTTACGGTGGTAATGCCAGGACATAAACCGGTACACGTTTATCCGTTGATATTCGGTTCAAAACTGGTTTGGTACGTGGTTTCTTCTCGTCGACGAATTTTCCTTCGACTGTTCAGTTTTTCTTCGAACACCGTTGGCGCGACTACTTTTTAAACGATAATTACGTAACGATGCGCATCGTACGATTACCGACCATAAAAGCGTTATCGCAAACAACGGTCGATGCATTGGGTGTGCATGTCTACGGTGAAAATAACGAGACCCTGTTTATGTACACGTACCGAAAGAATATTGGATAAAGAGACAGAGGAAGAGACCCGAGAGACAATCCATCCGCAGCCTACGTGCGGATTGAAGGAGATTTATCGAAGGAATAAATTAATAAATTACATGTCCATTGAGTCGTGTGCGACTTGAAGAGGGTGATTCAAACTCGACCCATCCCATCATCGAATCGGAGTTTTGCTGCATCGATATCGTTTCGTAAACGAGAGATCGCGATTCCATTACCGCGAATAATTTTCTGTTGTCTCGAACAAACTATACGTGAGCCACGTAACACGCGACGCCCAAGGACTCGAGATATCGGTGTTGAAAAGATAGGTTTAGTTTAAATCCGTCATATTTGTAACACGTTCGGTCGCTATCGGCAGTACAAGCACGGGTTATCGTTTTAGAGGAAGCAGGAAAAACGCTTGAAGTTTAACCCACGGGTTAAACCGAACCGACCAAGTATCTTTGAATTTACGCCGTTAGAAAGTTGAAAAATTTGTCACACCGGACTCCTCGAACGCAAAGACTCGTCACTTTCGCGACATCCTCCGCGTCTTGATTGAATTACGCGCGCGAAATTCCAGCAGAAAATATGCACGACCAGTGTCGAAGATGGAGAAAGAGGCAGAGCTGCGAAGCGATGAGCGAGAAGCAGAAGAAGAAGAAAAAAAAAAAGGGAAATACATACCAAGAGTCGTGTGGGTACAGCTCGAAGATGTCACAATAGCAGTTGCACTGCGTGACAACGGGCCACGCGTCTTTTCCCTCCACCCACACGCAATCCCTCCGTCCCTATCTCTCCCACTCTCTCTCCTTCTCTCGTTCCCTCGTTCTCTCGTCTCTTTCTTCCTCTCACCCACTCACGGTCGAGTAAAAAGCTTATTGGAGACTCGAGGCCGCAAGTGCCACGAAAAGCTCAGTCGTTCGCGGGCCGCGCTCCAGTGCACTTGGTTTTCGCGCGAGTTCTCTCTTCCTCTTATCGCCGACATGCCAACTCTGTCGCGTTCCCTCCCGATACGATCTACGTTTCACGTGTTCCTCGTCGTTTTCTGAGACGACCAGCGTCGATGCGTACAATCGAATCACGGATCAAGGATTCGTTGAAACGCGAGGTGCGGTGAGTGGCGAGGTACCAGGATGCTGTCGATCGGTTTGCTGACGACCATGCTGGCGGTCGTCGCCGGCGCCGATCCTTTCCTCGATGCCGCGCAAGGTAAATCATCTTTATCGTTTCCTGAAAACGTTTATTATACGGTAAATAACGAAAAGTACGTCATCGATGCGTTGTAATTCATGTAATTAACAAGGTACAATAAACCAATATTTTAATCGTCGTGCCATCGCAATGAGCAGTACGTGGGTTATTACACAACGGACACGGCGGCAAAATGAATAAAACGAAAAAGAAAAAGGGAACAGAACGCGGTGGTTTATCGTGGCTCCGGATGAATTGCGATTATTTTTTAAATAGTCGATGTCAATCGGTCGTTTGTTCGCGGCTTCGTTGAAACACGAGCCACGGGAAGATTTGCCGTATGAGCGTTCGCGGGTCTTTGTCATCGCGACGAGACGATATCGACGACAACTTCTTGGCCACATGTGCGCTCCGTCTCTTCTTCTCTCCTACCATTCTACTTCTTCTGTATTAATTCTCCCCGCTAACGCTTTTGTTAGCGTTTACTTTTTTCAGCCTCTTCCGCCGTTCGATTCGCGCGTTGATGTTCAATGCTCTCCCTTCTCGAACGTTATCGTTCGAGAAACGGAACGAGACTTCTTTATCGAGCTTCTATGCGCCAGAACTTTGCTTCTCGAGTCGTTCGCCAACTCCGCGTGACAAAAAGCTAAGTTTTCTTCCGGAAGCGTTTGTTCGCCGAGTGGAACGACACTCGAATGTCTTCGACGAGCGATGCTAGTCGTGTTATCCAATAGTCAGGTTTCCGTATTTCACGCGGTGCCTCCGTGGCTCTTTTAATTTCTCCGTTGGAATTCTAGAGTCGCGATGACCAGCGTCGTCCGATGAATTTTCTGAACGTGTCCGTGGAAATTTATCGCTCGTCAGGCGTCGGAACGCGAACGTGGTTCGACGAGTTTCCGTGTTTCGTACATCGATTCGATGTAATCTTTCCGTCGAAATTTACACGGTGCACGGGCGTGTGAACGATGTGTCGCTAACGGTCCTTCGCCTCTGCCTGTTCGAAGGCGTTCAACGGGCCTCCGTGGCAAATAAAAGGAAAGAGAGTTGCAAAGTATATTCTCGTACAAGTATATTCGCACAACGGAGTCGAAGGTGATAACGCGTCTCGTTTCTGTCTGTTCCTTTCGCCTTTTCGTTCGTGTTATTCCCTCCTCGATAAAATTTGTCGCTGGTGTTCGATAGGTGGAATCGCCAAATGAAACGATTCCGCGTTTAACACTCCAATAACGAAGCAAGGTCAATCGCGACCCGGGACCCGAGAAATATTTATTCGTTCTTCGGAATTTTTTCTCCTTATCTTTTAATCGATCGTTCGAGTACAATTACGACTGGAACTAGCGCTCGAACGATAATTGTAACTGTTGTTTAATTGATATCTCGTAAATCCCTGGACTTTTTCGCATTTTTCTCTGTCAACGGAGTAATTTGCATTTGCTTCTATCTATCAGTCAGTAGATCGTAGCACGACGCAAGAATGAATGTTAACGTTGTTCCGTAGCCGCGAAACCAGCTACGATATTTATGCCATACAATGCTAATGCGCTAGACAAGCAGCCTATCGGTTTTATCGGCGCTCGAAAGGCACCGATTTGGTGGAACGGCGTTTGTTTCGATGTCGAGTTCAATTCGCCTCTTATCTTTGTCACCTATACCTAAACCGAGTCGCGCACTCCGATTGCTTTTCTGTAACGCTTAATGCACGAATCACGGTAATTTTCACGGCAGTTTTACGCGCGTAAATCCTTCCTACGCCTGGTGCAATTTCGTTCGTCTCACAGCTGGAAATTGGAACGCGCGAGTTGCGTAACCGATTTATGGTAACACTTTGAATACATCGATCGAGATTGATCTTATTAATTAATCGTGTACACGTTTCGATGCTCGATCGCCTGAATCAAAGGTCTGAATTATTAATCGGCACCGTTCTTTCTACTCGCTTCCTATTAACCCGTTTTCTTTTTACGACGGGTCCAGTGTATTTCCACGCGAGATTTATCGAATATCGTTACGACGTCGGAGCACGGGAATAAGCGAAAGGAATTCGTTAACAATTTGACAAACCGTATCGCGGATAACGTCTAGTTTAGTTCTTTAGTCGTGGAGGCTAAAGTCCTTCGAGAGTATGTAATTACTTAGAAAAAAATGCTCCCGATTCTGATCGAGCCGATCCGATCCGGTATCTCGTCAAACGATCTTCGAAACACCGGTGGCAATTAGAGGGACGTCCTTTCAACTTCTTGAAGGATTTACGTCGATCCTGTTACACCCGAGATCCCGAGGGAACGATTCTTGTGGACCGGTTGTCGCGAAACGCGTTGTTCAGCGAAAGAAAAAAAAGGAGGCAGCGAGAAATAAAAGGAAAGGTAAGAACGAAGGGGTTAAAGGAGAACGCGACTTCCAATCGACGCGACGGGGCAACCTGACACGGTCGAACAGGCGCGCGTACACGCGTACTCTGCCTCTCGATACGCGTCTAGAGAACGAGCAGAGATAAATAAACACGTAAAAGTCCGTGACAGCTTCGCGTTCGATAAAAACATGTCGAGAAACGCGCACTTCGAACCCCTTGTTCTTTTCCTTCTGTCCGTTCCTCCTTTTCTCCGACACCTTCGCTTTCTAACTCATCGTCAGTCGTCGTCGTTCGGAAATTAAAACCACGGGTTACCGATCCAGTAACTTGCTCGTCAACCTGATAATAGTATTAATTAGACGTTCACAGAGTATTCTTGTCGGCTTCCTTCCACCCTTTTTCGCTCCGGTTACGGTGCAATTAAATTCCCATTCGACTAACACCGGGCGCGTTTTTACGAGCGATATGACCGGAAAAATTCTTCGACCGAGGTTATCCAACGTGGAGTAACGAAAGCCGGTTGGATCGGTACGATAAGTGTGACGTAACGAGGTATCAGTCACGAGCATCCTCTCGTTCCAACGAAACACGTGGACAACGTGGAACGATGCTAATTAGGACAACTTGTACAGAGGATAGATGGTAATCGCTGATTTAGTCCATTAGCTACTAGATTTTCTTCGATGCAACGCTACTCTGGTGGCTTGATTTTATCTTCTATCGAGACCGAGTAGACATCTAATTGGCAACAACTTCTTTTCATTTTTTATCATTTACCTGTGCTCGTACCATTACGATAATGACATTTTACATTCGATGCTCGTGTAGGTAAAAAGAGTTTCTAGCTGATCGAGCGGAATTTAACTTTCAAAAAGCTGCAAATCGATATTGCAAATGTCTCTGAAATTACGCTGATTTGTATATTGTCAATGAAAATTACTCGTACAAGTAGTACTTGCATTTAAAGCGATCGTTGTCCAGCTGTCTGTACGGAAATCAAAACTACTTTATCCGATTATTATTAATGGAGCGACGCGTCGTCAGCAACCGATAAGCCGAGGATCGCTTCGAAAGTGGAATCCCAAGTTATCGATACACGTGGTTCGTATACTAATTCCATCCCACTAATGTGGGATAGTTTTCTGATTTCCTGACCGATTATCTTCCATCCAAGGGTAAGGAGTATTATCGCGAAGCGTGGGAGAATCGTGCGTGTTTTACGAGTGCAACGACGTGGATGTCACCGTTCGTGCACGATACGCCACGGCGCGTAAAGGCACTGCAGCTGCGAGCCTAGTCACGTTCTTTTATACATATGCAACTATACCGTGCACTTTCTCACCCACACGCGCGTCATACGCAAAGAAATTGACATTGAAACGTTTCTGCCAACCATCGAGCAAAAGTTCCGTTAAGAATCCTCGAATCATTTGATGAAATCTTAAGAATCCTCGAAGAAATTGACAGAAAAGCGCGTGAAATTTTCGTAACCTTTTGATCTCGTTTCGAGTCTTCGCGGAAACGCCGTTTAGTGATCGACGCCGGTTTTCAAAGAGAGATTTTCGCTGAAATTCGCGCGAAAACAGTGACGAGCCGATGCGACGTTCAAAGAGAAGGAGTTCTTGGTTGTCTCGTTTCATTCGAGTGGATAAAATTAAGGGGACTTTCGCGGCTTAGATCGTGGTAGAAGTTGAACGGTCGCAAACGACGTCGGCTATTTTTGTGTCGTCCGCGAGAGAAGCCACAAACCCGTCACGATTTAGGGCGACGCACTTGCCACGGTAGATTTTACGATTCTCCGTTAATAATTGAACAATTCTGTATGAACAATCAGCGTTGTGCAGAACAAATACAGAGTGAACAAATACAAAGGATATTTCTTTATCTCCCCGTGAAATCGATATTCGAAGAAACTTCTGTTTTCCTGTGAAAACAGGCTGCGACCTATCATTCCCTATTCGACCAACTGAACAAACGTTCGATAAAACTCGAGAAAGAAGAGACAGGACTACAAATTGTACAAGATTAAAATGATCGAACTGTCTGCACGAGACGAAATAATACGATGTACGAAGCGAGTCACGCAGAGAAACATAGTCAGCGGTAATTTGTGTCCGACTGGTATCTATTAACTTAATTGTAACACGCATCGAACCCTCTTGTCCCCAGCCACTCCGTGCTCGTGTGCATCGTTTATTGCGCTCGACGTTCACGATTTCGGTTCTCGGTGTTCAAAAGCCAGTTTAACTGGACCCGCATATAGCGCCCGTAAAAACGTAAATGATCACTTATGCCTTACGGGAACGGCTGTTCACTGTTTACGCCCGTAACATTGTTCGATAAAAATAATATCCCCGTAGAGAGAAGAATAAGATCGAAGCGTTCGTAAGAAACGACTTCTTTCGAAGCGAATCGAAACGAAATTTGACAAACAGCACCGAACGGTTCCTAAATTTCTCGCTTCGAAGAAACGACGTCGATCTTCCGCTTTTCTTTTTCACGATCAAAGAGAGAAGACGGAGAGACGGTTCGAGAGGGTCGTCGAATTTTGACGTGGCTTACGTACCCTCATCCGGTAACAGAAAAACGGATCCTTTCTCTTTCCCAATTGACGTAACGCAGGACACGCGTCTGTTTCGTGTCCAAGGAAAATGCGAAGAAAGGATCGTCTCGCAACATGCCTGTGGGATCTTCTCTAGCTGCCACATGTTTTCGCGTACTTCCGACAGATCCGACTCAAGTCTACGTTTTATTTGTTCCAGAGATGTCCTGTTGCTCTTTGGCCGCCGGGTCGTGCCGCAGCGTCTGCTCCAAGGTACGCTTCTCTCGAAAATCTATCGAAAATAACGTGTCCTCGATCAGCACGCGCTAAAAAAAGAAGCGACCAAACACGACAGAGAAAGGACACGAATACCGCCCGTTGATTTATCGGATTGCGCACGTTTCGTCAACTCCGTGTATACGAAATCGCGGTATCTAGCGCGTCTATTAATTATACGCGCGAAAGATCCCCGTGGGAATTTCAAAAAGACAATTTCGAGGACTATAATTTCGCTGGGACGAACGCGATATCACGGAGGCTGATAAATATCGGTGGCCCGACCCCGCCACGATAAAGGATACAAAATATGCCGTGTCCACGGATATATTAGGATCCTCTCCGGTATAAAAAGGAAACTGTGAGAAGGATGGAACGCGAAGAGGATAGGTTGACGGGAGAAAGAGAGGTGGAAGCACGGTGGTTTTTCGACAGGGTCCAGCTCGAGAGCGACGCGGGGTGCACGCGTGGTTGTAGCTTCTTTAAAAGTGGCTGCAGGGCCCCATTGGAGATAATATCGGGAGACACTGGGGCCCGCTGAGAGATTTACGCGGGACCCCCCTGGGGGGTCCCTGGTCTGCTCATTCATACGCAAATATTACGAATTGACGCGCTCCACTCCGACGGCCAGACACCGTATCAATAATATCGCGTTTCCGTGCAATTTGTTGCCGCGAAAACGGATCTTGCCTAGCTTCCTTTCTCGTCTAGGAACGTACGCGTCGATCTCTCTTTCTACGAAATTCGCGTCGCGCGATGCAGGGTGGTCCTTTGCTCGATAAATTTATAAAATCGCTTCTATCGCGCGGATATTATCGTTGAAGGATCGTCGTCGTCGTAAAATATACGCACGGTGTCTCGTAAGCGACGGTACAAGCTGAAAAGAAACTTTGCTTTCGTGAAATTCCATCAACGTTCGCGGAATCGTGTCGTTCGGCGCAGGGTGGTCCAATGCTCGGTGGTCCGCTTATGATCCCTGATGACCCGTTGTAAAATATGCAAGCTGTTTTGCAAAAGTACAGGAATTTCAAATTTACCCTCAATTCGTTTGTCTTCGGGTATATTTTTAATTCTTTGGCAATTAAACCGAACCGAAGTCGAATATCGAGCGAACGTCGTCTTTCTCGCACGACGAAGAATTACGAGAAGAACGTACGGCACTTATCGCGTCTAGTTTTTTGCAAGAAAAAATGCACCTCTTTCGAAAATGGCGACGAGGCTTGGCCACGCATAGCTCCCGGAATATACCGCGACAGAAATACGTCCTCCTCGGTTCGCTATCGTTTACGCTTTCAGCGTTCGCAACACTTCGACTGGAAAGTTCTATTTAAAACCGCATTAATTACTCGATTCTTGCCAACGATTCTCTATTTCTTTTTTCTCTTCCACTCTGGCTGACGAGAGAGCGCGCTGTTAAACTAACGGCAAGGAAAAGAACGCCAATCGATGCGATGCGACGGTTCGCGTTAAACAACGAACGAGACCCGTGACCCGAGCCAATGCCTAACGAGACATCTAACAGGACCCACCGGGATAGTCGTAACTCTAGCTCGTGACAAGAGTACAAAATAGACCTGTGCGTCCTCGCAGTCGACGTAGATTGAATGCGAAATGAACTCCTAAATGATCGAACAGTCGATATCCGTGCGGTCTATTGTCATTCAGTGGCGAGCAACAGGAAATCGTGTGACGACCAAAGCGCGTACTCGTGTCCTTGATTCTTAATAACTTTGAACCGCGTTGTACCTCGCATTCGATAAATCCTGGAAACTCCCATCGTGAAATCTGGACGCACAGCTGTGTAGCCGTTTTTCCTCCTTTCTTCGCTCGGTGTCCATTTTCCACGATAGACGGGCTTCCCTACCTTTTTGTCCATCCCTCGACGATGAATCGACGTTCGAACGAAAAAATAATTCGCGCTGCTTTCAGATCTCTCTGGTGACGTTGGGGGCAGAAGCAGAGGCGAGGGAGAACGCGTCGCGACGCCTGTCGGAATTCTGTTCCCTCGAGCTGGTAAGCCGCTTTTAATCGATCCTTTTAATCCATCGTCGTGCGAACAATCCTTGCTACGACGCTTACATCGATTCGAGAATAGAAACGTGGGATAAAAAAGATGATCAATGGGACAGAATCGTGTTACAAAAGACTCTCGCGATACCTTTTTCTTACGTTCGCCTCGATTTACGCTCTTTGTCGGAAACTCCTTGCCTTCAACTTACGCCTGCCTCTGTTCTCCTTTTCAGACAGAATTCTGGGTTTGCATCAACTCCACTCTAAACGGTGAGACTTCCAACCGCTCTCCTTTTCCGCGTAAACCCTTTTTCCGATCGTAAAATCGTTAATTACTATTCGTCTCCGTAGAAGTAAAGAAACATGGAAATTGGACAGGAAGAGGTTGTTGTTACCTGGCGCAGAATCCGAAATGTCGATCCACGTGCGCTCTAGCGGGCTCTAGAAAGCATCTGAGCGAATCTTGTCGGCCAAGCGACGAGCTCGAGTTCTTCTCGTGTTTAGAGAAGCGGGAGGAAGCGGAACACTGCTGCAGCACCGTCTCCAACGACACCTGTAGATCGATATGTCGGGATCTGTTCTACAAGCCCGGAAAGATCTCGAACTTGAAATTGTACAGTAGCAAAGGTTGTTTTCATCAAGTTCCAAAGTGCCTGAAGAGCGTCGCCGAAGTGAAACACGCAGAGGATCCTAAGCAACGTAAGTAAGTCTTAAACGACATCTCTTCCGTTCTTTACTATCGCGAATTTCGTGATCACCGATCGTTTCGACACGACAGATTTGCACTGTTGCAACGAGGCTACCACGCCAGCCTGTCTGGAAACGTGCAAAAGGATCCTGCATACCGCGACCACCGATCTAGAGATCATGGACGCCCTGACGGAAAAATGCAGACCAGTTTTACCCCAGTTGCCGTTCTGGAGCTGTTTGCTCAAGTCCGACTCGTCGAAGCCGTCTCGTCTGCCGTTAGATGCGGGCAAATTGTCGTGCTGCACGAAGGCGAACAAACCGTCGTGCCAGAATTTGTGTTGGAGGGCGTTTCAGGCTGATTGGGAATCCGCGTGGCTGCAGCTCGACGCCGAATGTTTGTCTTCGAGCTTGGAAGGAGAGTTGAGAAGGTGTCTCGAGGACGCGGACGATCCTTGCGAAATGGGTTGCTCAGGATTGTCCTACTGCGCTCGATTCAACGACAGATCGACGACGCTCTTCAGGTAGACCGTTCGAGCTTAGACTCGTTAGCGTTTGACTCTCGATCGAGCTATTTAACGGTACGTTCTCCTAGGAGTTGTTCGACCGCCGCTGACGAGGCGGCTAAATGGGAAGCCGATCACTGGTCCAGAGGCGGAATCATTCGTGGCTTGGGTGTTCCTGTCCGCGCGGCTGCGTCTTGTCCGATGGAAACTTTGCGCGCAGCTGCCTGTCTGTTGCAGTTAAGACCTTGCGAGCCGAGGATTCACGAGACGAGACTCTGTCGAGAAGATTGTCAAGAATTAATGGCCAGTTGCGTCGATTGGTCCGCTATCACGGAACCGTACACGGCTGTTACGCTGTGCGCGAAACTTTCGCCGAGCAGATCGGACGCTCCGTGCGTGTCGTTGAAGCCGTTCCTCGAAGACACTCAGGACAACGAGTCCGTCGTGAGTCTCGACGAGGACATCGTGACTCCTTGCAAGAGCAATCCCTGCCCTCAGGGCCAGATCTGCGAGCTGCTTCAGTACGGGCGACAAGCCTATCGTTGTATACCGGCCTGTTCTTTGGGAGAGATGTCCAAACAGTTGGTACCGGTTGGTTCCTGGGTGCAGTTCCCCAGGTTCGATCAACAAGGTTGCCTCAGAATCTGCCAATGCACGTTGCACGGTCTGGAGAAGTGCAAAACGTTGAACTGCTTCAAGATCAACTCTTGCTGGGTGCACGATCGTTTCATCGCTCACAAAGCCAACTTTTATCTCGAATGCAATCCGTGTCACTGTTTCGAGGGTGAATTCACGTGTTCCAAGAAGAACTGCGGGGAGACGCGGATTCCCTCGTTACCCTGCGACTGTCCGGCTCATTACGTGCCGGTCTGCGGACGTCTCGGCTTCACTTTCGCCTCTGGATGCCTGGCAAAGTGCGCGGAGTTGTCGGCGAACGAGGTGGAGTTCGGTAGTTGCTCGTCTCGAGATCCATGCGCGTCGAACCCTTGCGACAGTATCGGAAAGTGCGTCCGGAGAACCAGGGTATGCTTGTCCGGACTTCACAAACCCTGTCCTCAGTACGAGTGCGTACCTCTCGACTGCGATCCTCGTGACGAGAGCAGCGGCCCCGTTTGCGACAAGGACAACCGTCAACATCGTTCGATCTGCGCTATGATTCGAGCTGGAGCTACCCTGGGCTACAGAGGGCGTTGTCTAGAAGGATGCACGTTGCGTGGTCCCGTTTGCGGCGCTAACGGGGAAGTTTACGCGAACGAGTGCGCTGCTTGGGCCGAGAGAACGGTGGTCGACTACTTCGGAACCTGCGTAGCCGTTGGATTGATCGGTGATCGAGCCGAACCTCGCTGCCCCGATTTGGTACAGTGTCCTCGACTGATCGAACCTTACTGCATCGGTGTTACACCGCCGGGTGCTTGCTGTCCAGTCTGTGGAGGTGCAGCGAAACTGTTTTACTCTAAGAAACAGGTACGGTGTTCGTATTTATTTTTACCGCGTGTACGATATTACCTCTCTAATTGTAAGTAAAAGGGTCACCACGCAAAAGAGATAGGAATGCCTCTATTTTCAAAGAGATAAAGTAAAGATTGGTATTCTTATCACTTATCGTTAGCGAGGTAGCACCGTAGTATACCTTGTGCAAGATTACAATTTATTTTATCATTGGCAGTTGGAAAGAATATATTACATGATGGACGAAGAGGTGGACAAGGATTCGGTCACGTTGGACGCTCTGTTGACCGCTCTGGCGCGACAAATTCAAGTGGCGCAGTGTGCTCTTCGTGGAATGATGACGCCGGATCGAGACGTATTCATCGTTATACAACCCACGTCGAAGAGGCCTTCGACTCTGCAGCTGCGGGCCTGTGTGACGGAGACTGAGAAACTAGTTACCAGAATTTCGGAGAGGAGCCCTAAAATCGCGGCCGAAGTGCCTTTAGGCGCTCTCACCAGAGCGGAAATTGCTCATAGTTATATATCGAGTGCCATTACCACCGAAGGCTGTTTCGCGCGAATATTTTTCGGAATTATTTTCGTTTGCGTTATAATTTCGTGAAAAACAAGAGTCGAAAGAGGACGAAGAATATCACTGGTTGCGGTAAGAATGTTATTTTAGTTGAATGTTACCGCAACGAGCGATTTACCGTGTATCTCGAAAGGTGCTGAGCGTTCTTTTTACCTAATGGCGTTATCGTCCGCGATATCGTCGATTTCATGACTGTGATTCTTCTAGTGCCTACGTAATATACAGGAAATTAGCATGTATTTTTGACTATCTTTTCATCTTACCAAAGAAAAAGGGAGTACGTGGAACGTGTGCGTGTATGTGTAAAGGTACATAATCATCCAAAAATGATCGCCAACGATCGATCGTTAAAAGATGATTATGTTGCAAGCTGTAAATAAAGTCTCCCCAAACTTAAGTTACCAAACAACGACCACGTGTCCGTGGATTTTTACATTGTATTAGTCGCAGATACGGTAGTCAATAAAAAAACAATTACCGACAGAACCGATACTCCCGTAAATGTTAAGCAAACTTCGTTATTGTATCGTTAAATACAAAGTTTTTGTATAGTCATTTGTAAGTTTAATAAATTTTGTAATTTTACTCGTACGCAATTCAGTGAAATTCATATACCGCAACACTTAAAAGTGCGTACACAACGGAAAATGAACATGTTCTCCTCTTTCTTTCTTACAAAAGTTTTACAAAACTTTGTATCGACCACGAGACGCGGTATGCGCTCCGGACGCTTGTAATTTGATCAATTCTTCTTTGATGAGTCGGGAAACCTCCGCCTTGGCTTTGCTTACTGCCAATTCACTGGTAGACTCGATGGCAAGATACAGTTTTCTTTCTCCTTCCGGAGGAGCCTTGCCAGGTGCGATGTAAGTTCCCCTAACAGTGAGACCAGCTTCGGAGTATTCCGAAATCTGTGCGAGAGCTTCTTTGCTGGTGACTCGCCACCTAGCTTGTTGCGGGAAGTCGTTGATCTCTAATTCCTCTTCGTATTTACGGAAGGTTTGTTCACCGGCCTCTGCGTCGCTCTCGACGAGATCTTCCTCTCGAGGTTGATAATTCAACTTGGTGTTCAATTTCGCTGCCAGTTGTTCCGCGACCGTTTTAGCTGTAATAAGATTAGTAGGACCAGCTCCTTTGAGTATCGCTTCAGCGGCTTGCTGCGTTGCACCCTTTGCTTCGGCTCCTAAATTCTTGGCTATGTTTATCTTGGATGCCAATCGCCTAGCCAACTCCAATTTATCGGTCGCGCTAGGTACGGGTTGACCGGGTACTGCGATATTGGCAGCTGATGGTCTAGCAATTTCGCGAACTGTTCGTTTCGGTGCCAACATGCTTTCTATTTGCTGGTCAATGTCGTTTTCTATGTCCTCGTCGTCGGAATCTTGCAGACCTAGAGCCGCCTTCTGGAACTTCTTCTTCTCGTTCGCTAACGCTGCTTCGGATTCGTCGAACTTGAATCCTTTGCCGCTGAAGCCACCTCCAGTGTGTACTTTCTTGCCGTCTGCTGCTTGTCGAGCCTTGTATCCTTCCCATAGCTGACGCAGAGGCTCAGGAACAGGAACTCCTGCCAATTCGTGAGCACGCAGTATATCACCAGCGTAACGTTCTTGTTCCGACGTAATGAACGTGTAAGCGTACCTGCAAATTATATACCATTTTTTAATCCTATCGTTTTGTATAATAATATCTCTCGCTTAACGCGAGAACTTACCCCTTATTTCCAGCTCTTCCTGTTCTCCCACATCTGTGCACGTAATCTTCATAATGATTCGGGCAGTCGTAATTTATCACCAACACCAAGTGCTTTACGTCCAAACCTCTAGCAGCTACGGACGTGGCAACCAATAATTTCGTTCTGCCAGCTTTGAAATCTAATATCGTCGAATCTCTATCGCATTGATCGATACCACCATGAAGCGACATACACGAATAAGACGCTTTCATCAAATCTTTCAATAACGTGTCAGCGTTCTCTTGCTTGTCAACAAATATTATAGTGGAACCTTTATCCTGATAATGGCCTAGAATTTCCAGCAATTTGTAAAACTTTTGATCTTCTTCGAGGACTACCACGTGTTGTTCAACGTCCTTGCAAACGATCGATCGTCCTCCGACTTGCACTTCCACGGGCCTGGTCAATATTCTTCTAGCCAGTGCTTCCATTTGTCGAGGGAATGTCGCGCTGAACAAAACTGTTTGTCGATCTGGTCGAACGTTCTCCATGATACGCATTACTTGAGGCTCGAAACCCATGTCGAACATTCTGTCTGCTTCGTCGAGAACTACGTATGTTACTCTACGAAGGTTGGTTACCCTTCCGCTATTGGCAGCAAGCATATCGATCATTCTTCCGGGAGTACAAACAATTATTTCAGCGCCTCTCTTCAGTTCCGCTATCTGTTCCGAAATACCAGTTCCACCATAAACACAAACATGAGACAGGCCCAACGACTTTGTGAATTTTTTCGAATCCCTTCCAATTTGCATGCACAATTCTCTGGTCGGTGTCATGATCAATGCGATTGGCCCATCGCCGTCCGCTAACGGGGGCTGGTCGAGAATATGCCTGAACATCGGTAACAGGAATGCCAAGGTTTTTCCACTGCCCGTCTTCGCTATACCTATTAGATCGCGACCAGACATAATTGCCGGAATAGCTTGGCACTGTATGGGAGTTGGTTTTTCATAGCCGAGCTTCTTTAGAACTTCCAGCTCCTTTTTCGTGACACCGCATTGGGCCCATGATTTTATAGGCTTCGGACATCCCTTGCCTTTCACGCGAATCCCTTCCAACTCCTCCTTGTACGCTTCTACCTCTTCCGACGTCATTCTTGCTGCACGCATCAAACGATTAACAGAGTAAAACTTCTGCGAACGAATCAGGACAAAATTTGACCGACCAAACTACTTACCGATTTCAGGTACTTCTACGTAAAACGATTTTCTAAATGGTTGATACTCGGTCGTTGCATGATCGACTTTGGCTAACTCTCGCTTCTGTTTGTTCGCAATACCGGCAGCTGTTTCGTGTAAGTTTTCCCCCTCTTCCTCGCTAGAATATTCAAGACCATCTTGATTTTGCTCGATTAATTCCCCTTTTTGTTTCTGCACCTTATTTTTGGCTACACCGGTAACGATAACAACGCCTCCGCTCTGAGTACCTCCTGTACCCGTTCCGTTATTTGCACTCTTGCCGCTTTTATTATCGAGTTTGTTTACCTTACGAACTTCTTCTTGAACCTATTCCGGTAAAACGTTTAATTTCTTGCACAGTATATTTTATGGTAAATATCATAGTTGAGAAAAGTATATAAACCTCTGCCATGAATGCGTCGAGAGGATCAACTTCCTCTTCGTCGCCTTTAGTTTCCTCCTTAACTTCTTCCACTTCTTCCTTCGTTTCTCCATCTTCTTTGACTTCCTTGCTGCTATTCTGAACAACGGGAGTCTCTTCGTCACTGTCGTCTTCCAGGGACCACTTTTTCATGGGCAACTGAAGGTTTGCTAATATAGATGCCTTACCATCCTTTTTAGTTGCCTCTAACTCCTTCTTTTTCCTTTCCGCGCGCCACCTCTCTATTCTTTCTCTTCTTTTTTGCATTTCCAGTTCCAGTCTTTTCTGTTCTTCCTCCTAATAAAATAAACTGTTAAAAATGATCACGAGACGAATGAATTTTTTTATCAAATAAATTACCTTATCTAATTTAGTGTGGTCAAATGGCAACTCATCGCTATCACCTTTCTCTTTCTCCTTGCGCTCCCTTGATCGTGATCTATTCGATCGATCTTTGCCTGAACGCGAAGACTTTGAGCCTGTAAGACGCTTTTCTTTACTGTCTCCACTAGTATACCGAGAACAATCAACATCAACATGTTATTGCATTATTACGAATGAAAAATTTAACGCTAGAAAAGTCAACCACGTTCTATCTTTTGGACCACTTTGAAACTAGAAAAAAATTGTAGTTAGTATATTTTATGCATAATAATATACCGTTTTCTGTCACGATCTCTGTCTCTTTCCGAACGATCTCTTCTATCGCTTCTTTCTCTGTCCCTATCTCTGGAACGACTCCTGCGTTCCCTGTGACGACCTTTATCTCTTTCCCTGTCCCTATCTCTATCTCTACTCCTAGATCGTCGTCGCTTCTTTTCCGGTGTGGCTGATCGAGACCTTGATCGCGATCTCGACCGTCTTCGGTGATGTCTATCCCTATCAAATAAAGCAATTACGTAGCGTACATATCTTTAATCCGATTGATGATCGAATAAATAACAATTTGTAAGAATGAACTTAACGAACCTAACCTATAAAACTTGTCGAATGAAACGAGGTACTTACTTGTCGCTACTTCGAACCATGTTTATCGTTGCTATTTAACAGCACATAAACAGTTTCTACGCATTTAAGTATCTATATTATGAGAACATTTACAATGAACTTTAATACTTTTATCACAAAATATACGACACGATTCCTTTCGTTTACAAACGCAAAAGGCAATTTGCTGTTCCCCTAGCAGTGCTGCCACTCGAGCAATCGCACTGTGACTACTCAATCGATAAATATGAAATTGCAGTTTCCAAACTTATCAACAGAGATTGGAAATTGAAATTCAATTTGCATCGGATTCAGACTATAATTTAAAATACCATCTACAACATTTTTAAACTGTATTTATCAAAACAAAGTTGTTGCGTTAGTTCTAACATTATGAAATATGTTAGTTCGATGTTCTGATCGTTCAAGACTTTGCATAAAAATACGATACAAAGTCAAACAGCATACAAAGAAGTGTTTAAAATTTATTACTTAAATCATATTATAATGAAGTACCGAAGCCTTGAATCAAACATTTCCTAGTTTGTAGGAATTTCTAGCTGAATTCAACGAAATTTTGCATAATAAAGTACGTATTCCGATCTTGCACGTAAAAGATATATTGCGTGCAAGATCAGAATAATACACCGTAATCGTTGTTTCTCTGTCTACTTCATGGCGTTCCGTCATTTAACTTTGTCTTTGCCGAAGGACACGTCACAATTGTAGCGAATATTTTCGATTAAAAAAGTAATTACGAAGCGTAATAATCGTTACGCGGTAGTGGTTCCTTTAATAAAGAGTCGACGCGTCTAACGTTTTTAATAAGTTCACCGAGTAACTGTCACATCTGGCGGTCGAAATTCGAAAAGGCAGATGGTGTTGACTCGAAGGAAAGTTACTTTAGCAGGTGTAGTCGGGCACGGGACAGGTGATTGCCACGACTGTATTACCTTTCCTGATATTTTTAGAATCGATATCAAAACTGGAAATGAAGCAACGAGAAAGAAGAAACTCCAACTCCTACTGTACGCACGAAATAAGTGTTATCTATCGGTGACAATAACTGTAAAACGTTAAAGTGTCCCGTGTTGAATCCTAATTAAGAGACGATCGTTCGATCAGTTCGGAGCTAAGCGGAGTTCGTGCTTACGATAAAAATGTCCGGCTATTCGCTTCTTATGCCTCGTACATATCGCGAGGCTTTGGTTTTTCCCAGGACAACGAGATTTCCGAGCCGATATCGTGCCCCCTCTGGTAAATAACCCACGTGGAGGACGTCGAATAAATTCGCCAGTGGAATACTAAACGGCAGTTGCGTCGCTTCGTTTAATTCTCTGCTGGGTACCAACGAGTCATTCGCGACAGAAACAAGACGAGCTGTCCAGCAATTTTTTACGAGATTCTAGGAAACCGAAGAAACGTAGAAAACTAAAAAAGAGCCAAGAACTTTCGGGGCAAAACGCTAGAAAATGTAGCATCCGGATTTCCACGTATCGTCTACCTCTCACGATCTCGAAGAATTCGCAATTTCTGTTTATAGAAAACGAAAGGTTGCTTCTGGCACGAATCCCAATCGGTCCACAGATTCCTGCGAACAAAGAAATAATGCAGTAAGCGTGGTTGACCGACGATGGTTGCGTGTATGCGCGCATCTTTTCGCATAAAGGAATTCTCTTTAACAATAAGCGATACCTGGCTAACAGAAATTTCTGGAAAACCAATTCCTCGTTCGATTTTCTGTTTAAACGCGAACGTACAGAATTCGCGTCGGATACCGATCTACGTCCAATATGTTTGCAAAAGAATTCTGTATCTTGGCTATCAGTGGCAGCTGCAACGGTTCGCAGATATTTATATCCGTATCGACCCCCGTCGAATCCATTCATAAAAGAATATGAAAGATCGCTAACCCTTCCTCGCAGAGTATAGAATTTCAATGTCAGTTACCGGAAGTAACTTGATACAGTTGGCTTCCTAACGCGCGAGCGAGCGCTTAGCAAACAATAATGCATTTCATGCGGTCATTTAAAGATTCGCCGAATTAAAACCAGAAGAATCCAATGGACGTTTCGAGATTTTGATCGTCATATGTGGTACTGTATGAGCGGGACTTATTCAAGTTTCTGAAACGCAATTAAATATCGTTAGAACGGGACTTCAAATCGAAGGATTAAAAAAACAGTGAATTGAACGCTTTTCAAACAGAATCGACACAACTAACCTCTCCGGAACGGAAAGATAAATGAATCCCTTAAAAAACGTGTTGAACTAACAACGACGGAAAATGTGGCTCTTGTGTTTTTCTATCGAAACAGGGTGAGAACCACTGTGGAACAGAAGGGCGCGTGCCAAGAGTTCACATCTGCCGCAGTTGTTTTCGCAGCCCCCCGTTTCTTTCTCGAACACCACCACCACCACCACTGATAAATGCGTCTCCGTTTTCAAAAAAAAGGCTTCCGCAGGAAGCAGCAACAGCAGACCTTTCCGTTCCGATCTTTCCATTTCCTTCCTTTTCGATCGCAAAGAATTCATCCTCGGCGGAAAGAAGCCGCACGGATCTTCATGAAATTGAATGATTTTCCTACAAATTCGTAATGTCAATCATTGAAACTCTACGTAGAAATAATGAAGAAACGTCGTAAAATGAAATAAGCACCGACTTTACCATTGTCCCACCGTGAAATATAAGAGTCAAAGCGATGATTGCCCATTGTCCAGCCGGTGCAGCACGTATTCTCTACAAATTGTCTAGACTAGACAAGACGAACAGAATAGTCGCAGAAGAAGAGTAATAAGAGAAGTATTCAGACGGTGTGACGATTTCCTCTTCCTTCCTCGAAAGACTCTTCTTGTTTGTCGACATCGCAACTTCAAGATCCTCCTGAAAAAAGTTTAACAAAACAGAATATGTACACTCTACAAGTTAACAATTGTGACGCGCCCATTCTTCACATTTTAATCGAATAATTTACGAATCATCAGACTAGATAATCTTTATTTACATATCTTCTCTTCAGAATAAATATTCGAGAAGTCAGGCTTAATTTCAGAACAAACATGACTTGCAGCTGATTGGAATGAATTGAAACGACTGAACAGGAAGCTGACAAACGAAGAGTGGGGTTCGAGAAATGACGGTACGGACCTGAACAAGGGCCCAAGGAAGGGGACTAACGCAGGTAAGCAGCTGCAAGCATCTGCAGGGGCAACAACAGCCGCGTGCTTAAGTTAGTCCCGACACAACTGTCGTTCGTGTAACACGTAAAGAGAAGTCATTTCGTGCTCTTCGAGAATCGCGCACCGGTGATCGAGTATTTTAACAGAAACGAGCTCCGTTTCTTCATTATTCTGTTTCCGACATACAGAATCGGTACGATAAATCGATAAAAAACCATGGTACAAGTAAAACTTTGAAGAGAATCGTGTAATAAAGTTCGATTTTCAGTTCAGAGGAAGCAATGACAAGTTATAGAGTGAGGTTTAATTGAAAGAAGCCTGCGAGGCTTCGAGATCGTTAAATAAGGTAGCAAACGAGCATCCAGCGATCGTATGAAGGTTCAAGAAGAAACAAACGGTCGAAGAAAAGGAAGAAGATGCTGATACTGAAACTGTTGGTGGTATCGAGCGTCTGCTGGATGTGCAAGTGCGATTTGTTGGACCTGTACGTCCAGCACATGGACGAGACGATGAGGACCATGGCCTACAGAAGTAGGCATCATCCAAAGGACATTTCGTCGAGAATAAAGAGGAGTCTGCGGGAAGAACCGGTGCTCAGGGTTGGCACGTTCAAGAAACAGCGTTTGGACGTCGACAAAGAGTGGTACGCACAGTGGAAAGCGAAAAGGAAAATCCCTTACAAGGACGATGCGTTGGACTTTCCGAACTCTAAGGAGGAGAACCTTGACCCGGATCAACACGAACTGTTGCACAACGGGAACCGAACCGCGGCAAGGGACTCCGAAGAAACGACGATGATCTCGTTGAAAACTAACGAGACACCTCTGGACACGTTCGACATAGAGCTTTTCAACGAAGAGTCCTCGAGGTTAAACGATACTTGGTCCGCGAAACGAATGAGCGAAGACGAGGATCCAATGTTCGAGTCTCGAGAAGAGACCACGCAAACGGAAATCGACGACGAAATCGAGGGAAACTCTCAATTCGAGATCATCAGCGAGTCTGGGACAGCTGGTCCGAGTCTCTTCGACGATCCTATCCTGAAGAGATTGCCGAAATCGCGAGACAGGGTACCGAAAAAGTATATTCCGTCTACGAGTAAGTTAGCCAAGCTCGTTCGTGGCTCGAAATACCTGGATATCGAGGACACGGTGGACAATAGACCACGAAGGAGCATCAAGGAGCCAAAGTTCACCAGACACGAGATACTGGATGACAACGGCGAGGTTATCCTCGAGTGGGATCCCTCCGACGAGAAGATGGTCACGTTCAAGGTCACCGCGAAGACCTTGGGCTATGTTAGCATCGGCTTCAACGAGAAGAATCACATGAAAGGAGCTGATATCCTGCTCGCTTGGGTGGACGACCAGACGGGCACCGTCAATCTGCTGGTAAGTCCTTTTCTGTTCGATCTCAATCTCGCTGTCGTGATCGATGAGGGCCTGAACGTCGTGGTATTCGGCCCTATGATCGATGATCTCGATATCCTACTCCGTCTGAAAGAATCAATTTTGTCGTTGTTGTTAAGCGGTTTTTTGATCGAGAAGTACGCGCGTGAGAACATAGACCGAGGTAAGTACGCGGTTGGGCCGAAAGGTTTTGGAATAACTTCCGGATCGACTGTCACGTTTCTTTCTCGAATTATTGGATTACAATAAACTGGAACGACCACCGATGACCATGACAGCGATCAACGTATCGATCAACAAATACGAGAAATCGAGCTACGAAACGACACGTATCAAAGAACACGTTGCGACGCGCCTTCGACGATCTCTTCCCTCCCGCTTGCTACGGCAACGAAGATTTAATGGACCGACAAGTTTTTCGCGATTCTTCCTCGACTCGGGACAGCTGAAGATCTATCGACGTGGATCCTCGTTGCCGTGAATCGAGCTGGAGAGAAGGAGCTCAAAGAATACAAAAAGAAGACGTAACAAAGAAGGAGGAGAAGAAGAAGAAGCGGATAAAAAGGAGGTAAAAAGGAAAGGAAAGGCAAGGAATTAAAGGAAGATTAAGAAGGCGGTCGAGGCAGAAAGAGAGGTCGAAAACAGCAGTCTGAAGGACCTGCGAAGCTGAAAGGAAGAAAGGGGAAAAAAAGAAACAAAAGGACTATCGCGAGTTAAGGTATCGGCCTCTTCTACCCAACCGTAGAACGAAATCTTTTTCGAAAGGGATCTCTTCGATCCCGTTCGCGTGCACGATCCGTATTAACGAGTTTCGTTTAATTAACGCGTCACGAGAGATTCGGCTTGATTTCCCTCTCGTCACAAAACATGCGTGTACATACCTAATAACTTTCACGTTGGATTTTCGATCGTTTTAAATACCTTCTGACCTAACACCGATCCTCTGTCTAGATTTCTATTAAAGCACACGCATAAATTAACCGACGGAATTACTTTGTACCGCAAGACGATGAAACTTTCGACGTTAAGGATCGACTGAAATCCGAAAGAGAAGATATGCAATAGAGGGATTAAAAAGAAACTGGTTATCGAAACCTGCTCACTACCGCTTCTCCGAATTCCTAATCTTAATTAAATTTATATCCATCGAAGGTATGCTGCGTCGACGGGAACCTGTTCGCGGTGCAATTACCAACCTCTATTTACGATTTACGTTTCGCTCGATGCAATTAACTTCGGGAAACGATCGAGATTCGATGCAACACTGTTAAATATGAATATTATCGTTCAGGTACATTCGAAGTACACTTACAGGACGCGGATATGGCTAAATCGGTATCTCGTGTGAAAGTCAGTCGAGATTGAGGAAATTATATTCCTTCGAAGCTTGATCTCGAAAAAGATTCTTGGAATATAATTTACGGTAGAAATTGGCGACTTGCTAATTTAGAAGCCTCGCGATTAAGGTTCATATCTCAGTATCGTGTATCAGGAACGTTGTTCTCGCACGAATACGTACATGGTTTAAAAAAATGTCCCTAAGACGTTGTAAGACGAAATCAACGATTGCCTGAAATCCAAACCGGCAATGCGAAAAAACGACGGAGGATTTTCGGCTCGAGTTAGCCGATCCTCGAGTGCGACAACGAAGGGTTGAAAAACGGAGAAAAAAGAAAGAAAAGTAACGACCAGAACGTAAGCGATGCACGCAGGTGGGAGAGAAGAGAGGTTTTGAACGGCTGGTAGAAAATTAACGAACGTCGTTCCAGCGGTCGAGATAAAGTCATGATAAATTTACGTCCGTCGAGGGCAGCGAGGCATTTCTCGGCCTTTCTTCGATCCACCTTCTCGCCCCTTTTTTACCTTGACGAATTCGAAACCCACTGGCAAACCCGTGACTACTCGTCGAACGCGTGACTGGACAAATTCGAATGGAATTACCGAAATCAAAAAGAAAAAATCGAATAAATCGCAGCGATTTTAAGCTTTAGATTCGCTATCAATTATTCGCTGAGAAATTTCCGTTCGACACCGCTCGTTGCAACGACGATCATGCTCTCGCAACGGTAATCGCTGTCGGAGCAGCGGACATCGCGAAAAGGCAAACAGCCTGGGGGAATTAGGCGAGATGGCGGGTAACGAAAACCCGGAAGTAACTAACACCACAAAAGACTCGATTAGCATTATTAGTCGATCGATAACGCGAGGTAGCAGACCGAAGAAGAGTCGAGGAATTGTCACGTATGAGCATTTGCATCGGATATCGGTTAATACTTTCATGTACTAATGTACCTGCATGTGTATACGCCGGTTGCAAAAGGTGGCAAAGAGAGTATTCGAGACGTTGCGTGACCAAACGCGCGACGAACACACGTATAGAAGATAAGAAAAGAGAAGAGAGACTCGTCGGCATGGGCACGTTGTGTCCAGAGTTCCAAAGGGGCCCAGTCAAGGCCTCCAGACACTGGCGAGGGGAGACTATACGCGAATCTTTGAGCATCGTTGCAAAGAAAGACGAAAAGCGGTCCTGGATCCAATGAACCGACCGACACGTGATACCGTCCACCTCTCGGCCTAACAATGTACGCCGGTGTTGCGAATTTCATTTTAGCAAATCGGTTAATTACAATGCGCGTGACTGATCGAGGCGCGATTACAAAATTAATCCTCGATTGCCTTAACAATCTACCTCGCAGCGTATAAACTGGATTTTTACAAATTTCGCACGAGACAATTTCATGGGCGGAGAAGAAACTTGAGCGACTCTCGAGATATTCGCGTGGTGCAACGGGACGTGCACGTACAACGATTACGATCGTAATTTATTACAGAGGCAAGGGAACGCGTTTCGCAAAGTGAATTTGAAATGCAAGGTAATCTGCGATCCGTCCATCTCGTGGTCCAACAGGCTTACTCGGCGCATAGATCGTTCCCCTTCGTTTCGACGTGACTTTTTTCTCATTATCTTCGACATGTACCCTCCTCCTCTTCCTTTAACCAATCCCGGCACAACCAGTTTTCGCTTGTTTTCGGTGCAACTTCGTCTCCTTCCTTTTGTTCGCGCGATAAGGATTATCCGGCACGCGGACGAAAGGAAACGCGGTTTCTCGGTTCTTATCGAGTTCATCGAGGATTTCACCCATTCGCTCTCGTTGATCGACTCCAAGATCCTTCGAAATTTGCTCCCTGAAGTTTGTTCCGTGTAAACTTTTCGAGCTGGCCCCCGAGGCTCGAGGTCAGAAAACAGGCAAGAATTATCACTAGCTGGTTGAACCGGCGCCAAACTGGTTCGCGGAAGCTGATTCCTTCTGCTGCTTCCGAGCCGATCATTTCACACGGAACAAGCTGATACCGTGAGGACGGTAACCGGACCTGTAAATCATATTCGGTATATTGAAAACCTTTTCTTATCTGAGAATTGTTGCAACTTTTCTTAACAGAGAGAAACACTAAGCTGAGGATTTGCATTCGAGGAGACTTGTCGAGTAAATTGTATTAAACCCGAGAAATTGTGAGAAAAAGAGAGAAAGGGAGAGTCAAGATCACAGACCTTGACACCAACGTTTCACTACATTTTAATTCGCCGATTATTATTCCGCATACACTCGTAAAAGCAAGCACGATGAGCAATAACGAGCCGGTGAGCGTAATTGCGCGTAACCGTGCACCCTTCTCACCGCTAGTGTACACGTGAGAACCGGATCGACTTGTACTGTGACACGTTGAAAATTACTTGTATTCTTTCATGAGAGTTAAACGTCGTACCAGTGTCCCGGGAAACGTGTCTTGTACGTCCGTGATCCTTTCTTTCTTTTTCTCGAGACGTTGACAGTAGAAATAACTGTGCTTAGACTGCCACGCGATAATACGGATTACTAAGGGTACACGGATTAATCGTTTAACGCTTCAATTTGCCATTCGGAAATATTTATGGCCGGTCGGCGATTAGAAAAATGACGAGAAACACGGTCAGATTCGATTGGACTTAGCCTCCGTTTAGAGACCGGTAGGTGGTTTCTCAAAGTTCCCTGAGGACGACGGGAAGGTCTTTTATCCCCTTTCGAGGGTTCCCTTTGCGCTACCAGCTGCTGTTTCTGCCAGCTGGTAAAAAGGAGAGCCCCTATAAACGGAGAAGAGACGGAGCAACGAAACGAAAGGAGAAGAGAAAGAGAAGAGTATAGGGGTCGAGTAATCGGGTTTCTCGAGGCGTTGTTGGAAAGAGACGGAGAAGGTTCGGAGGGTAGAGAGAAAAAGTAAGCGACACGAGCTGCAGGAAGAAAAAAGGGAAAGGAATACCGCCGAAACGTTCGAAACTGGTGGAACAAGGAAGGAGAAAGAAAGAGGAAGAAAGAAGGAGAGTACGAGACTCTACCCCCAAAACACCTGGCAAGCATCGTCCTCATAGTGGCGCCTCATGAGAGAATTTCTCTCTTTTTCATAGGAACTCCGCTTCCCATGGGAACCACGACGATGTTCCAGAGGCATAAAGAGAAGCGTTTCTTTTTTTGCGGCCTGTATACGGATCGGAAACTATTTCTCAAGATAGATCACACCGATAGACGATGCCGAGTGCCGTATTGAAATATTTCGCGAGGATCGTTCACGGTTAATTCTTACGTTTCTGTTTCGAACAACGTCCAATTAAAGCTGATGAGTGAGGATAAATACACTTATTTTTTGTTAGCTGCGTTATGGCTGCGTTTACAGATAACAGATACTCGTTACGAAATAGTAAACCCTGCGAAAGGAAATTAGAGACACGTAAAATAACGTAAGAAATAATTTAAAAAATGTGCAAAGTGTTCTCACACTTACTTTTCCTGCTCGCACCCCATTTGCTCGTCGACGTAGGCGTATAGGTGGACTATAAGGGGGTCTTTACTGAAACGTACAGGTTTCTCAGAAGACTCGTACAGGAAACGTGAGTACCGATCCATGACGTCACATCCGTCGAATTAATTTTCCGCATCCACGCACGCCTGCCTCTTTTCCCATGCATCCGTGACTTCATGTGCTTCAAGGATATCGAGCTTTAGCGTAACAATTTCGCGGTTCTTCATTCGCTTCTCGTCCGTATAATTGCATCTACGGAAGAACTGACGATCTCTGAACGCGTTCGTTGTTCGCAACAGTAGAGAAACCTGTTTCCGAAAGGAGGACGCGAGAGAAACGAGCACCAGCTTCTTCATTAGCAATTTGGTGACTCGATTACGGAAATCTCGATTAATGGTAATCTCTGCATCTCGATCGAAACGGTTATATGTACTTGACGCTTTAAATGCCTTTCCTCTTAATCAAACGCGCATAAATCACAGCAATTAAAGCGTCACTACGAGACGAACCGAATCGAGAAATCACCACGGAATCTCGAAACTTTTTAATCGCCATCCAGCAATTTCAGGGTCGTGTTAATTAGTCCAACGACGATGAGAATATCCGGGTGCTATGAGAAAACCCCTTGCGAACTTCGTGAGAACCTCGCCCGAATAACATGCCACGACCGGTCGTAATTAAAAAAGAGAAATATTCGTTCTGTTATCGATGATTCTTCGCTGATAAACTCTCGATGCTATTCATGTCGCTGGAGCAAGACAAATTGCCGACGGAACCAACCGACCCTTTCGGCAGAATATTTACTCTGTAAACAAAACAAAAACGTTAGCTTTGTTAATGACACATCATCTTCATTTTTTTTTAGCAATACGCGTCACTTTATTACCATTTCCTCTTTGCACGTGCTCGTTACAAAACGCGCAGCAAGCATGACGACGCTCAGCCAATTATTTCGATTCATTACGAACAGGAAGGGGACTTCCCTTCGGCTTCTTACAAACTTTAGCGCCCAACCATAATCGGAATCCAACGGACCCAAACGCCCGAGGCCTCCCTTCTGCTCGTGATGCTCTCTTTTTCCCTCGAATAGGCGACCGTTATCGATATCGGTATTCTGCGGCATGATCCATCGCGTAATTGTTACGCGAAAAGAATGCTCTACCCAATAATAATTTATGTAATACACGAAGTGCCTCTAAGATCGATTTCTGCGTTCTCTTTGGCAAACGGGCATCGACGTCTTCGTTTACGATACGCTGCACCCTAAATCTCTGCATACATTTTTCGAATCGCGTGCTTCGTCTTGAAGATGCTGTCTGGCTAAAGGAGAGTAGAGGAGAAAGTGCAGCAAGAGGAGAGGAACGAATTGGGCTTGACAGAAAGTTTCAGTGCGTCGTTGAATGTAAACACCTGGCGCTCACCTGACCCGATAAACTTCTCGATCTCGTCGTTTCGTGGCCCTCCAGCACCTTTCGCCCGCGTGCGTTCACCTTGCCTGCGATTTCAACATTTTTCTCCTTTTTATTCTTTTTAGGACTCGCACGGAATCGAGGATCCAGACGCCGCCTTGGTTACAGACGCGTCTCAAGACGTCAAAGTGATAGGAGGCTCGCAAAACGAGACGCACACGAGCGTAATCTTCTCGAGAAACTGGCAGACATGCGATCCCCAGGATCATCGGCTTACGGTAAGCCTGGAAGCGTAAAGAACAGCATTGTAAGCTTTATTTATTTAAAGCTCGATCGATGATTCAACATTTTACTCGGCTTACCATCTTCATTCTTCAATTAACCTTCTTAACGTTGTTCGCTCTTTCGCGATGCGCAACATGACACCTTTCCCGACTGCTCTTCGAACTCGTTTCTTCCATTAGCTTCTTTTGATTATCAATTTATAAGAAAAAAGTAGAGTCCAGGTTACGTGATAGTTCCATTCGGAGCAATTCGAAATCGCGAGAAAATAAATTATCCGACATCCGATTCCACCTGACGGAGCTTGGGAATCGTGAATAGCCGAGAAGATTTACAACGTAGAGCCTGGTAGAATTCGCGAAGAGCCTCCTTTCGATTTATGCTCGGCACGAAAGGACCTCGCGACTTTAGGAGGCCCTAAGACCTCTGGCCGTCGAATTCCCGCAGCGATATTTAGGCGTTTAGCATGCCGTTCGCGACCCTCCATATTCTCCTCGATTCACATTCTCCAAACGCAGCGGGCTTAAACAGCGTGCTTCCAAATCTATTAAAATACTTCTTTAACGAACATACGCTGCACCGAAAGGTTCACACAGTGTGTATAAACTTTAACGGAAATATGTATCGTTTCCTACTGTAGGGCGACACGATTCGAGTCCTGTGGGCGCTTCATCAAAGCGATCCCGAGCTGAACACCGCGATTTGGCCAGGTGACAAACGCGGCGGTCGAGCTTTGCGCCTCAAAACTCCTGCTCCGCATTCGCCGCCGCAACACACGCAGGACATCAAACACTGGGACGTAAAATTGAATCAAGTAAGTATAATCTGGATCAAAGATGCTCTCGTATCGATCGTACCTAACTGTTGCGGTTAATTATGTTTCTCTTGATGCATAGCCCCCGGTTTCAGACAACACCGACACCACCTACTGGTGCAAAATCTTCAAGGCGCCTCATAAGGACAAGCATCACATGATCGGGGTAAGATTCTTTGGAAAAAATACGTGTTCGCTTAACGTACGCGCGAATTGGTGTTCGAGAATACGAATCGATTTGGCGTAGCCGTGAGAAGCGCGTAGGAATGCTGTAAAGGTTGGGCCTAATTCGTATGTACTTCACGAATCACGGTCATTCGTGCCGGACATGGCACCGTGTAGACGGACGTCATTAGAATAAAGAAGGTTCTCCGAATGATGTCACTTCATGTCCGAAACGTTCCCCGATTGTCAATAGAACCTTCTCGAAACTGTTTCCCTGAGAGGAGCACTCGATTCGATTCGGTATTCCGAAATTGTTCCGCGTTTTGAATTTTCTGCTTCTTCGAATTCACGCGACTCGGCTGAAATGTTAATAAACGAATTGTTTTTCCAGTATACACCTTTGGTCGAAAAAGAGAATGAGGAACTAGTTCATCATATAATATTGTACGAATGCGCTTCGACCTTACCGATCTTGGGACAGCACGCGAGGCTTGTCGGTGCACCTTGCTACAGTCCCACGATGCCTCGAGAATGGGAATCCTGTTTGCAACCTGTCCTTGCTTGGGCCCGCGGCAGCAGAGGTATAACCTAATGAGATGACACGATATTAATATCGATACTAACATTAGCATAAAAGTCGTTAAAATACAACGTATCTTCTAGGCGAATGGCTTCCGGAACACGTCGGTATTCCCATTGCGGAACATTCAGAAGGTTCTTACTACATGCTGGAGGTACATTATAATAATCCAGCTATGAAAAAAGTAGTCGACAGTAGCGGTGTACGACTTCACTTGACACCGAAGCTTCGCCCCGAAGAAGCGGGAATTCTCGTGGCAGGTGTAGCCGTAAGTCCTCTTCACCTAATACCTCCAAAACAGAAGGAATACGCGACGGCAGGATACTGTACACCTCATTGTACGAACACGGTAATCAAACGCTCTTACAATTCATTCAGTTCGCGCTGACATATAGTCCTCTATAGATCTCGTAATTGTAAAGATTCTTTTTACAGATGTTCCCTGAAACCGGCGTGAACATTGTCTCGGTAGCATTGCATTCCCATCTGGCCGGTCGTCGTCTGAGTTTGAAACACATTCGCCAAGGCAAAGAGTTGCCTAGGATAGTTCAAGACAACCACTTCGACTTCGAGTATCAACAATCTCACACGTTAGAAAAGGAAGTTAAAGTTCTCCCTGGTGACGAGTTGGTCGCTGAATGCGTGTACGGCACCCTGGACAGGACAAAGCCAACCTTGGGAGGTTATGCCGCGTCTCAGGAAATGTGTCTAGCCTTTGTGGTGCATTATCCCAGAACACCGCTTGCTGCTTGCTACAGTATGACACCGGTCAGGGACCTGTTCAAAACTCTCGGTGTATACAGCTTCAGAGGAGTTACCATGGACCACTTGGAAAAGCTCTTTCTGACTACTAGGTATGTTGCTGTGTGCTGAAAACATTCGTAAAAATAGCTTTCGAAGAGGAATCACGTTATTTATCGTACCTTTAGAACAGATACAGTCACGATACCTTCCACGGGAACACAACAGCTTCCTGTTTATCCAGCCACCAGACCGAGTGAAGAAATCGACGAGGATCTTATCAAGGAAGCAAAGTCGATGTTAAAGGCTATGGGAGATTACACGACGGAAGAAGATAACGATAACGTGTTCTCCCGATTGATTATCGAAAAACCTGATGAATTCAGAGGTAAATGTCGTGGACATATAGCTTTAGCAATTTCTAAAGAACATATGATAATATTTATTTGATTAGGTCGAACATTGGCGGAACACATGTTGGCATTACCCTGGACTGAAGAACTCCTCGCAAGGTCTATCGAATGGAGTCTCTATCACGGTCGACACTTGACCTTTTGCAGGAAAAGGGACGACAAACTTGCCTTGGTAAATTGAGCTACAAACACATCTTTGACACATCGATCTGTCGGATATCTTTTAACTGATTTTCTTCTTTACAGCCAGCAAATATCCAAATGTTTCCAAATTTCACGGCACTACCAGAAGCGAACGAAACAATGTGCAGCGATATTGGAATATCATCCGCTACATCCAGAAGTTCGTACTCTGATTTCCTCGCCTTCTTCACGATCCTGATCGCAACGATCATCGTGTCGTGAAGTTTAACTTATGAACAACGTCACATCTTGTACATTAATCAATGAACGTATCTTTCTCGCTCACGAATCATAACTGTTCGAAACAGGCTGAAAATGAGCGAAAGTATAAGATTTATGGGCAGTTCCTCCCTTCGTGGAGAGACAACAAAATTTTCGAAAAATTTTGACAGTCCAAACAGGATTTATATATAGATATTATAATATATGTAATGTAATGTAAATATACCATTAACATATTTATAAGATTCATGCGCTACAAGCCTTCCTGTATTTTATATTGATTTTGTAAAAAAAAAAGAAATAAAATCCTTTTTTGAAAATTTGAGTGATTTCCTTTTATCCATAATCTTATTGAACTAATATAGCGACATGTTACAGCAATATTATACTAAATTTCACGTTATAAATTCAGGATTAATTAAATACTTTAGTAACAAAGACCAAAGGTTTGAACCTTTTGAAATCGATCTAGCTTTGGATGTCGCCTACACGGCATCCGAGTAACCGACATATCAGTTGCTACCACTCCAGGTGTGTCCTGGCTCGCAATTTTCTGGATGATTAACCAATTACGAAGGCGTTTGCGGTAGTCTCGCTACGACGCATCATCCGACTCGATTTCGTTCACGGTGATTTTCACGTATTGGAATATAGGGTCCCATGTGGTCGGTGCTGATAAGCACTGAATTGAACTTATATCAAATTGTGGCTGAACCTCGCGGGTATAAAAGCTCGGCTTCTTGGGACTCGAAGCATCAGCAGCTCTCCGGAGCTCCAAGAAGCAACAACAGGAAGATCCTCCGAGCTTCTGGACCACTGCTAACATCCGACGATACAGTTGTCCCTTGTGAAACAAGACCAACTACGTAAGTACAGAGCAAACAGAAAATTGTAAAGTATAAAATAGAAAAGTTTCAATCCTGTGCTGTTACGATCTGGCATATTTTAAACACTGTCTTTTCTAATTTGCGCTTGATCATAACTTTAAATTTAAAAACAGTAGTTGCCAGTAGTATAAATTTTTTGAATGTCTTTGAAAAGTATTGGAGTCATACCACTATACATTAGGTTCTCCGTAATAAAATTTCTATCGCACAGAATTAATATATTAACGACTAAACAGTCTCTTAACTTTTAGGATGCGACGTACGAGGTACGTTGCACTACCAGTACGGGCATGGCAATACGTCGGCCTTCTGGTAGTGTCCCTTGCCTGCTTGACGTTAGGCCTAGTCTCCAGGGACAAGGAAGGACGAGCAGGCAGTCTGGCTGGACCTGAAATGGAACACCAAGCGCCTCATAAGTAAGACATTACCTCATTATTATACCGAAATAATAACTGTTTCTTTACAAAATATAAAAATTCACAGAGTGGATGCCTGCCCTAACTTGAGCCCTTTCACCGAGCTGCCTCTCTCCTCAACGCCGGACCAAGACCAGACCAGGACTTTGAAGACGTTTAGAGAAACCAGAAACATTAGGACTTCCTTAGTACCGGCTAATCTCCGCGTGTCTCGATCACGAAGCGTGGACCGCGTAGCTAGAGATCGACTTCAATCGCGAACAGATTTCAGAAACGTGGATAGATCAGCCAGACAGGAAACGAATGTTGCAAATGATTTCTCTAGACGTACAACGGAATCCAGACTCAGAACTAGAAGCCAAGATCGTTCGTTCAGACGCTCGTCCGACCCAACAATCCGACTTTCGCGAAGTGTGGACGATCTTACTAACCAGAGACTGTATAAACGATCGACAGACACTGAAAGGCGTCGTGAATCGAATAGGCGTACGAACGAAGCTTCCCGAGAACGAGAATTACTTGCACGATCCACGGAACGACTTGCGAGAGAACGAAACGATCTTCGTCAAAACGACCGGTCTTTAAGGAACATCGAGACACGAAATCGAATGCAATTAATGACTAGACGAGACTCTAGAGTAGACCAAGATCGTAGATCTCTTACAAGATCAGAAGGACGAGAAAATATCAACGAACGTAGGGAACGAGTTGATCGATCGGATGAACGTAGAGAACGGGTTAATCGATTCGATGAACGTAGAGAACGACTTAGCCGATCGAACGAACGACGCAATTCTAATTCTCTCCGATCACTAAACCGATTCAACGACGATTCAGAACGCCGAGAAAGGACCACCCGACAATACTTGATTCGTGAAAAGCGTGAATCTCGTCTTGACAGAACAACCGAAACTCCTAGGACCAACTCGGAACAACGACGAGTTACGGATAGAGCAAATGATCGAAGATCGGAACGGCGCTCGATTTCACATTCTAGGCAGACTTCGGAAAGACGATCTACATCCCCTGAGTCCAGAATTCGCGAAGAGATCAGAGCCGACCGTCGATCCAGGGAAAGGAGGTCCGATCGCCGTCTCGAAGAGCAAAGATTCAATCACCGATCCTCTGAACAAAGATCCGATCGTCGCCTTTCGGAACCAAGATCTGACCGTCGTCTCGCGGAACAACGATCCGACCGACGATCCATGGAACGAAGAACCGATCGCCGTCTTTCAGAACAAACGTCTGACCGCCGCCTTTCTGAACAAAAATCCGACCGCCGCCGCAGTGAACAAAGGTTTAATCATCGATCCACTGAACAAAGATCCGACCGTCGCCTACCGGAACAAAGATCCGATCGTCGTCTCGTAGAACAGAGATTCAACCACCGATCCACCGAACAGAGGTCCGATCGTCGCCACTCTGAACAAAGATCCGATCGTCGTCTCCCGGAACAGAGGTTCAATCAGCGATCCACGGAATCGGGGTTTGATCGTGTTTCAGAAAAACAGCTTAATCGTCGCTCCACGGAACAAAGGTTAGATCGTCGCCTTACAGAACGCAGATCCGATCGCCGTGGTTTAGAACAAAGGTTTAATCAGCGATCCATGGAACAGAGATTCGATCGTCGATCCACAGAGGAAAGATTTGACCGTAACCGCGCCGAACAAAGACTCGATCGTCGATCCACGGAGAGGAGTATTGACCGTCGTCGCACAGAACAAAGACTCGATCGTCGATCCATGGACAGAAATATTGACCGCCAGCGCACTGAACGACTCGATCGCCGATCCACGGAAAGGAGTATTGACCGCCAGCGCACCGAACAACGACTCGATCGTCGATCCTTGGACAGAAATATTGACCGCCAGCGCACCGAACAACGACTCGATCGCCGATCCACGGAAAGGAGTATTGACCGTCATGGCACCGAACGACTAGATCGTCGATCCATGGACAGAAATATTGACCGCCAACGCACCGAACAACGACTCGATCGTCGATCCATGGAGAAGAGTATTGACCGCCGCCGCACCGAACAAAGACTCGATCGCCGATCCACAGACAGAAGTATTGACCGTCTTCGCACCGAACAACGACTCGATCGACGAAACTTGGACTCGCGACGATTGATCCTGCAGAGATACGACATTAACCGATTACATTCAACCCGCTCTATGCCTGAACTTTCTGTCCGATCTAATCAAAAGGAATATAGACTTACCGACAGAACTCACACGATCCAAGCAACTCGTCGATACACGGACAAGAATTCTCGCAGCTACTCCGTCCAAAGAGATTTATCAGAAGACTCGGCCACTCATCGCAGACAAGTTATAGCATCACGAGACCAGCTTCGCAGATCAGCATCCATCAACACCCGCTCCTTGGAATCACGGGAAAAGCTTCTGAACCGCAACAATGATATTATGTCCAGGATGAACGTTTTCAGCTCGTCCGACTTCCTGAAACAAAAGAATCCCATGAATTACACGCTGACATACGAAATTATACGCCAGGCTGTCATTATTGGTCTCTGTACTATGTACAGTTTATCTCTTTTCTGTGGAAAACAATCCTTCGTGAAGTAAGTGACTACCTATGTTATTAATCCTTTGCTAATCTGACTGATTTCACGAATTTTAAAGTGCTATTTCAATTGTTTGTTACAGCAACTTAGCTATGCGAGCACCACGATTCATCTTATGGTAAATAAAGAGGCTTACCCACGTGTTACGAAGAACCAACGATCCGCTACTCTCATGACCTGCTTTTAGTCACTGTTCTAGCGTAATACTTGCGTTTGCACCGTTGCACTGTGTACTTAGACAAATTTCTACACTGTATATTAATGTACAGCTAATGTATTCTATGTAGAATCACAAATGTATCGCTTGTATCTAAGAAGATATATTTTGTCCGAATAAATTGTTCAGATCAAAATCAAATTTACTATATTTATTACATCAAAGTATTCCTCCATCCACAAGTGAACTATCCTAAAAAAGAAACAAACCAAAAACACTTACTATAGTAAGAACATTCAATTACATAAAATCGATTTTAAGTTCAATACAAATACTTTCCAACTATCTTTCCTCGTCACACACATAAAACCTGGCGATGAATAAATAGGTGGGAACGTGTACAGACATGTCAAGCTGGATGATCAAAGAGAAAAGTAATTTATTAAAGTCATAATCTCGTGGTTTGTACATTACGGTAGTTCGGCTTAAAAATAATTATAAAAAAATGCAGTGGTTTTGACATTATATCCAGTCTTAAACAAGTAACTATGTTTTGCATGATTACAGTGATTCATAAAAAAAAAGTGGAAAATACACCCTGAAGAAACTTCTGAAAAGACGATCACATTCTGAAAGAAAGATTTTTGAATGATTACATCTAGAATACGTCGATTTTGTGCAATACGCATGTGCTCGTGACGATATAGAGAGTCGATCGTGTTTGCTCAAACTTTTAATAAACGGCTACTAAAATGTATATAAATATATCGTACAATATGACGATTCGATTACAAATGGATTCGTTGATAGTGAAAAATGTGTTTATATAAATACGAAATAAATATAACTATTCGATACGATGCTTATATGTACAAAACGCAGCCCGGAAAAAGCTTCGTGTAAAAAGAAAAACTATTCATTTCTACGTAACTTTGGAAGATATCTCGTTCGCGAAAATACTTCGTCTACGTTCTTTCTACGTTATCCGTGTCGTCAAACCACTTTGTCAACAAGTACAGCGCTAAAACTAGCAGTCCATCTTTTCTTTCTTACTGTTAACCTTACGTTATTAGATAAATAAAAAGTTTGCAGTTTATAGTAAATATAGATCAAAATATTTCTATCTATGTCTGTTTGATATTTTGACTATTGGTTTTATTACTCCGACTATGGACGATAGAGTCCACGCGCGTTGAACGCACAGTGGCAAGAAATCAAAGTCGACGAGAAGTTACGATAAAACGGTAACTTCTTCCGTCTTTTTTATTTTACATCTTTGGCAGTGATCCCAGTCGATCGTTACGCGTGAACCATCCCGAGATCGATATGATTTCACTGGTATTCCATACCTTACAGAGAAAATGACTAAACATATCATTCGCCTTCGTGGAAGGATCGATAATATTTAAAAAAAGAAAAAAAAACATCGATCAACATTTTGGACATTTGTGCAATCGTTTACACCTATAAAGTGCTTAACAACGCGTTAACTTCTCCTAATGAATGTTCAACGCATTACGGTCATTTTCACGCGTAAATTTAGAGCTAAACAGTCAGTTAGAACACGTTAAGTACTATAAAACTTTAATTAAAAAATTCATCTAATTAGATGAAACGTCCATATTTTATGCCTATTCTCGAGTCAATTATTTGAATTTTGATTATATCGAAATACATTCAACAATTAAAAAAAGATTGGAATATCAACATACACGTATTATTTTCACGCGATTTTGACTGCAATGCGTCAAGATCCATTTCAGTACGTTCAAGCATACGAATTATCACAATGCTCGACATCTAGTCGAGCAACGTCTCGTTCGAAGTACATTATTGCAATCAATGGACGATTTCTCAGCATTTTATGAGCACCACTAAGCACACACACGTAGTCTAGTTCATTAAAGTCAATGAACATTGGCGATTTCTTGAAGCATTCCAAGAATATGATCCAACTCTTGTCGGAAATAACATAACTGTCGATTTTTACCCTTTTCGTTTTTACAATCCTTACATTGGTTTCGATTCCGAAGTAAATCACGTACCAAGCTCTGCAAAGTCATCTCTCGACTTTCGTGCCGTTGCTGGAGAATCGTTATTTTATCCTGCAACAGCTGCAACTGTTCTGTGCTCTGAAACGAAAGCAACACGTACAGAAATGAATAAATGAAACTGAAAACCTTGAACTATCATAGGTAAAAAAATACTTTACGTACTGGTGTCGATAAGTACTTGACTTTCTCATTCAAAGTTTTTACCCTACTCTCCAAGTGATCCCGTTCTGCCTTTAGAACTACCACTTGCTCCTTATAGTCTTTCAATTTTTCAATTTGTTGCTTCAAGTGTGATATCGCCGCCAACTGCGAGTTTATTTGACTCTGTTGGTAAAAGTAAAATATGTGTTGATCTTGTTACATCGCCATTCAATGGAGTACTACGTGCAAACACTCTGGAATACCAGAGCAAAACAAACAAACAAAAAAGTAATTAATAATGCACGTAATACTACGAACCTGCAACTTTACCACTTTAGAGTCCCCAAACTTTACGCTGTACTCTTTCAATAAGCTAGCCATCTCGCGTTCGTGTTCCTCTTGCAAAAGATTCAAGTCATGCAATCGTTTATTCTTCAAAGCCATAAAGTCCTTGTTCATCTTGCTCAGTTCTTCTTTCAGAATATCATTTTCGTCGGTCAACCTCTTTACGAGATTGCTGTCTCCATTTTCTGTGTATTGCATGGGATCATAAAGCTTTTGAACAGAGGCAGACAATCGTTGAGAATTCGAGTCGGGCACGTGTCCATTCTGATAGACATTCGAATTGTGATCATTTCCTTCAGAGGATTTCAAAGCCTGTAACTTTGAATCCGAAGACACCATACCGCGATTCGACCTTTCGAAATCCATACTTTTAACAGATCTTCTATCGTTCAGCAATTTCTCTCTTTCTTTCTGTAACTTCCTATTAGTTTTCTGTAGCTCTTGGAATTCTTTGGTGAGCTTCGATAACGCTTTCTCTTTATTTGTTAGTTCCATCTTCAATCCACGTATAGTGGCCATAAGATAAGCATCGTCCTTACAATTCTGTGACTTCAAATTAACTTTAACGGGCGGCTTTTGATCTTTTTTATCCTCCTTCTCAAACGAACCAGCTCTTTCTTCCTTTCTAATAGTTTCTACACTTTTGTTCTCTACATGTTTAGATGTTGTCTGAGTGAACATATCATTGTAAATTTTTCTATTCTTAACACTGGACTCTAGCAGTTTCTCCTCTAATTCCGTTATTTGTGTCGTATATTTCTCCTTCATATCAGAGAACTTCTTCTGGAACTCTATCATCTTCTGTTGCGCTAGATCATCTTTTGCTTTAATCTCGGCCTCCAAACTGGAGATTCTATCCTCCAGTAGCTTCACCTTCTCCACACCGATTTTCTCTTGCTCCGAATTCGCAGTCAGTATAAGAGCAGATACAGAATCGGGATTCTTCCTCTTTAGTATCCTTTCCATTTCACGGACTTGCCTATTCAAATCCGTAATCTTCTTGCTGTCGAGAATCACCTGGTCTTTCAATTTCTGAGTTAAAAGTTTCTCGCGTTCTACATGATTCCTAGCTACTTGTAACTTTTCGTGAAGACTGCCTTCTTTCACTCTGAGTTCCAATAATTCTTTCTCCAATGGAAGCACGTTCTGTTGAATTTTATCCAACTCTTGTTTCACGATTCGTAACTGTTCAGTCTTAGAGCTCAGTTTGATCGTCAGGTCCTCCACCTGCTTTTTCAGTTCTAGCTCAACGGTGGAAATTGCCTGCAACCGATCCGTGATGTAATCGTTCTTTGTCCTCAGTTGTTCCCTAAACATCTCCAACTCGTCGTTCAGTAAATTATTCTGCTGTATTACATCCTCGTTCTTTAATGCATAGTCAGCGTTCTTCTCTCGAAGCTCAGATATTTCTAGATTCAGTTTTAAGGCCTCCTCCTCGAGATCCTTGACTTTGTCCGCAAGTTCTTGCATCTTACCCGACTCCAGTGCTGTACTCTTCTGTTTCTGAAGCTGTTTCATTTCCTCCTGCATGCGTTTCGTGTCTTGCATCAATTTTTTGTTCTCAGTTTCATAGGCGCGAATCAATTTCTCTTGTTTCTCCAGTTCTTTTTCTAAAAGAGTGACTTTTGTGTCCTTCTTGGGCTGAGAGTCTATCCGTTTTTCATTCAACGAGAGTTCATCCACCCTTGCCTTTAGAGTTATATTTTGTTTTTTTAGCGCGAATAGTTCTTCCTCAAAATTTATACGCATATTGTCTATTTGGTTTTTGTACATTTTCACTTCAGCCTCTAATTGTTGTTTGATAAGAGCATTCTTGTGTCTCTCCTCGCGACACAAAGACTCCCAATTCGGTCTCAAGTTGTGTTTCGTATCGCCACCAGCCATGGAAGGCTTTGCATGAGTATCTGGAGATGTTACTTGATGCCCCTTATACGTGGAAGACAGAGAGGAAGCTGAACCAGTCTTGAAGAGATCTTTCTTTGGCTTTGGTTGTACCTTGGTCTTGGGAGGAAGTCTAGTTACTGTAGATCTAACTGTAGATTGAAACTTTGGCCTCAATATCGGCGATCGTTTGATCTGAGTGTTGGCAGGTTTTTTTACAGTATCAGAAGGTTTGGCAACTTTTAAGTTTTCCACGGATGATTTGAATGGTGGTTTACAGATCTGATCGTAACTTCTCGATTTAGAAAATCTTATTTCTTTTTTCTGTGGTTTACTACTCGATGCACTAACTGGATGAACGGATTTACGTTGATTTTCTGCGCTGTTGCGTTGAAAAGACGAAACGGCAGCACTAGTTTTAATTTCAAAATTTGAAGTAGTCTTGCGCACGGTTGTTTTTGTATCTTCCGAAACTTTACTCTGATGCGTTGCATTTTCTACCGACTTTTCAGCTAACAATTTTGGGATAGCATCCGCGAACAATTCTAATCGTGGTGTAAGTCCAACCGAGTACAATTCTTCCTTAGATTTCTTGCTATCCTTTGACGTAGTAATTTTGTTTGGAGATAACTGATCTTTTTTATTGGTCACCTTCGTCTCGCTTCTGCTGTTACTGCTAACACTCTGAGACTGTTTACGATCTTCGTCGCTCGCGCTGCCATCCGATTCAGTAATTTCGTGTCCTAACTTTGGACTGATTGTTTTAGTCAGTTCCTTTTCTAATATGTCACAAATTTCTTTTTCTGGAAATTCAGGGCTTTTCTCGTTCATAGATTTTCTTTCCAAAACGGATACTTGATCGTTCGAAGGTTTTAAGGGAAGATTATGACTAGGATTAGGTTCGTTTGATTCTTGTTCCTTCTTGTCGCTTTGTCCTTGTAAAAGTTTCAAAAAATGTGAAAAATCTTCTTGTCCGAAACTTGAGCTACCCGACATACCACCTTCGACTCTTTCTTTTGACTTCCTTAACAAATCTTCAAAAAAATCTTTATCTACATCAGTTATTTCCTTTTGTAAATTATCTTTATCCGATTCCACCTTTCTTGTACTCTTTAATTCTTCTGATTTGGAATGCCTTTCAATCGGATCATCTAAATCTGAACTGCTGGATACTTCTACCTTCTGTTCTTCGAATCTCCTTCTTTGAAGCTCTAAAGTTTTTGGAGCTTTCAAATAATTCACGTTTTCATATAATACTTCAAAACTAGGACTATCGTCACTTTTTTTCTCATTCTTTGGACTCTTTTTTATCTTCTCTGTCTCCTTATGCACCTCTTCTTCTATGAGTTGAAAAATGTCAGCTTCTAGTTGTCTAACCCTGTTGAGGCTTTCTATGTCCTCAGGAATATTTTCAGGTACTAAAGTATCAGATTTTGATCCGCTCTTAGATAAACTACTACTATTTTTTCGTACAAGTTTTTCAGCTTCTTCTAATAATTCTTCCACAGATTTCTCCTCTTCTGTGGGATTCTTAATAGAATTCCTTGATTTTGTACGATCCCCTGCTGAATTAGGACTTAGTGCACCAGCAATCTTACTCATTTCTTCTAAGATACTACCAATATCTTCATCAGTTGCATCTGTAGAAATCATTTTGGACAACGTTACATTCCATAAAGTATGCAAGTATTGAATGTTACATAATATATATATGAAAATACTAACTTTCAAAATCAGATGGATATTTATCAAAAGCTGCAGAAGCTAAGATGTCGCACAAAGTGTCATCCCTGTCTTTCGTCTCTATTTCATTTCTATGCATATCCTGTATAAATTTGATTAAGAAAATATAATATATGTTACAAAAATTATTGGTTGAAAACTTATTTTATATAAAGCTGAATACTTTAATTACTTTGCACATCTTCTCTTTTTCTAGAAATTCTTTCATAGAAGAACTGACATCCGGTGAAATGGATGGGGACTGTTTTACCCTTGCTTCTGTTGGAATATTAGGAATATCTAGGCAGGTATCTGGCTTCTTCAACCACCATTGTTCCTTCTGATCTTTCTCATTTTTCTCGTCTAGTTCAGATTTCTTGGATACTTTAGGTTTTTCTTTTATTCTAATTGAATTTTCACCCACACTAAGACTAATTGATGTACCCAAAGTATCATCTTCAGTCGAAATCAACTGTATGAATTAAATATTTATGAAATTGTAAATTTCGAAGAAAACTATGATCATTTTACTATATTCAATATATGTGCTATTATATATCATCAATTTATTTAAAAACCAGTCAAATAATACTATATCCAATGCGTCAAGTGAACCGAAACAGGTTAGTGTCACTAGTCTATAATAATCCACATACTTACGTCCTCATAACGAGGGGACTTTTTCGGAATTGAAGACATTCGGATTCCTTAATAATACTTTTGAACAATATAAACAGAATAATAAATCATGTTTTCAAAATCGTTTGACACTTGCCGTACTTTTTGTTTGTTTGCGGTTTAATTCGTTCGATGGTCGTCTCGCAACGCCCTCATCTATTGAATAACGTGTGTGTGTATATATATATATATATGTATACATATTGTACGTATATCATAGCATATACAATTTTTTTAAACGTCATAACAAAACATTAAGCAAAAAAACTATCGAAAGGATTATATAGTAGGATCATTAATGCATTACAAATAATGTTTACAACAAATTGAAACATGTTTTTGCACTGCAATTATAATTTATTAATCGATTCATTCATATAAAGATATACCCAATAAGTAATGGTTGCAAGTTTTTTATTATATAAATTAATAAGTATTTGTAAAGAACATTTTAATAACGATCAGTTTGCAAGACGGGTGCAATTAGTACGAGATATTAAATAAACTTTTAATTTTATAACAAACTTATAATAAAAAAAATATTAGACACCAGTGTTCATTTTGCACAAACCCGAAATATTAATGATATTCCTCGTAATACTAACGACAGCGCTCTCACGTTTCATGATATGCATCATCGAATCGAAAAGTTGCAGAAAATATAAAAATTATGTACAACTCGCTAGGTACTTAAACTGATCGCTCGATGTCGATGATAATGGCAAATATTGATATTACCGTCGCATTAGGGTGATATTTACAACAAATGTATTAAACTATGGAGTTATTTATCCACAGAAAAACGAGTGCGCGCTTATTCTCTCATCGTTTGCATATCACAATATCGTCTGTATATGAATGTTTGATATCTCTTAAAATATATATATTTTTTGTCTATTATATATAATATATATCTCTTGAACTTTGAAGGCGGTTCGTGAATCTTTTATCTACATCAAACTCTTAAGCGTAAATCGTAACGTTCATTATAACTTTGTATATAATACATTATAAGTATACATGTTTGTTCATAAAAATAGAAGTTTTATAATTGAATTTTCGTAAAAATTTGTTTAAAAAAAAAAATATATATATTATAGTCATGTGACTGTAGCAATTTAAAGAATAATACACATTTAACCATTGGTAAAGTTCAATCATGATCGCATTTGGACCAATGTAGACAATACGGACTACTTTATCTGGAAAAGTGTCCCAAACAAAAATAAATCTCTATTCGAGAAAAAGTCAACGATAACAGGCATGAAGTTTAAATAATTCTCTATTAGCGAAACTCGTGTTACATTCTTCGCAGTAGTGCTTAATAGTATCGATCAGTGACGTCGAGATCTTTTTCGAACCTCGAGTCGTCTTTGTCAAATTTCTTTCGAACGCTTTAGCTCTATTCGTGATATTTCGAAGACTTGCTAGTTTCCTGGTAGATACTTCCGCATTATCTAACTTTTTTATTTTTCCGTTTCTAAGATATAAGTTTTGGCTTCTTAAATACTTAGGCGGATACTTGATCGCCGCGATTCGATTCAGGCCAATCTTCCCTAATTTATTAACCGACTTCCATTTGTTAGTTACACTGCAATCGTCATCGCGTTGCATTCGATTCAATAAATTATGATATACTCTACTCTTTTGTACATTCGCGACTATATTGTTAGGCAGTGAATCAATTTTATCAACCAAATTGCCGGTATTGTCCTGTTCACAATTTGTTGACAGCATCGCGGATACGGGTTCGTGAAGCGCCACTGTCCGATCCTCCGAATCATCCAGTTGCTCTTGCTTTATAGCGAATTTAATTGTATTCTCTAACAACAGCGGCACCGTTTCTGCAGGTATTTTCAATTCGTTTGCGACATTTCGTACTTTGCGTTTCTTTATCGATCGATACTTGGTATCTTGCGATCTTTGGTTCTTATCTACGGACTTTGAGTACTTTCGTTTTGGTCCTATGTAATCGATTGTTTCATTTCTCGGTCTCAAGATACGACTTTCGACTTCGTCAAATGCTTCAACCTTAATTTTCGTTGCCACAAATTCTGTCAACGGTATCGACAACTTTGTATCCGCGTTCTTGGATCGATTTCCATTCTTCGCCGAAATAACGGAACGTTTTTTCTTCGTTCCCGTGTAATCTATAAAACCTTTTCTGGGCCTTAAATTTCGAACGATAATACTCGTGGGTAGTTCTTCGTTCGCGTTAAATTTATCCCTTCTCGAATCTTTCGCTTCATCGACAACCGTTGTTAAATTCGATTGTTTCCTATCTATTTTATTCGCTAAGACATTTTTCTTCACAGCCCGTAATTCATTGGCGCAGTCATTGTCGTTTGAGGTAACGCTGTTTAGCCTATTACACCTTGATATCGTATTTTTATAATTCGTACATACAGTTTGATTACTTTGGTCCGCTTTATCACAGTAACAACCGCAACGCGTATACGCTGTATACGTAATACCGTCGGAAATATCGTTGGATCGGACACCGTTTACTGGAAAAGTCATCGAGCTTACGGAATTTATGTAGTTGACATTATCGACTATGGGATTCATGTCGTATACATCGTAATCCGGAGGCTCTAACTTAATCTTAACGTTCTCTATGTGCACCATCGGTACACCGATCCTTTCCTTCGAGTCCTCCTTTCTCATCCAGGACAGCTGACTCTTCAAGTCTGCGTCCGTTTTCAAACAGTCCACGTAAAATTTGTGAAACTCTTCCAGTTTGTAACTGCACCGGTGACACATGTGCTTTGGCAACAAATCCATTTCGTGTACCTGCGGATATACGATACAATCGATACAAGTTACGTACGATTACGAACGATCGTGTGATCTTTGTTTGACATAATCGTTCGAGAGAAACAAACAAGAGGGGGTACTGCACGCGTTCTCTATGAATGAGTGAAAAAATGTACGCATAAGGGTACGGAAACGGTCATTGAATACATCTGGAAGAAGTGTACTAATTTATACATTGAATATACGATAATTTGTCTTAACGTATCGCGGGATGTAATTACGTTCTATTCGTTGCAACTGCAATTGTTTCATATGCGTACAATAACGTTATAATACAAGGAATAAAAGATAACGAAATAATGCTCCACCGGTTCTAACTGGTTTCTCGGCAACGATCAACCCTTCTCAACGTCGAACATTATTCTGAAATGTGAGATGTTTACTATTTCTAGTACCTATCTATTGGAAGGAACAAAGTTCTTTTGTTTCCCACTCTAGTTTACGAAGCTTATGGAATTTGCTATATTAGTCTAGACATATCTACCATAAAAATAAGGGAAAAGAAACGACCGCGTACGTTTCAGAATTATGCAATACGTTAAAAGTGTTTATAAGGCATATTGGCGCGAAGTAACGATAACCTCACTTTTAGCGTTATAAACACGAGTAGTGTAACATTTAGAAGTAAACGACAGAAATCTCAAATTTGTAGCCTGCTACGAGTAAACGCATTTGGTAAAGGAGGTAACGTCTGAACATTAATTTGCATCGGGATGAAACTGTTGCGTCTTCATACTTCGTATTTCGTAGCACGATTCGCAGCGAAAAGGTGGTTCAGGAGGGGGCGTATATGATGTCAGAAAATGCCGTCAAAAATACGCGTAAAATTCGTAACAGACAATATGAGAGTTGAAGAGAAAAGAACGATGACGTACCATGACTGGTAGAATGGCGTTGATTTTCTTCACGTGGCTTTCATTCTTGTCGAAAATATTAATCGAGATACCGGATTGTTTGCCGCAAAGACGGCAAACACGGCTGGATTCGAGAGTCTCCATAACGGTATAGAAATTAATTCGTGCAGGTATGAGAGCCTAGCGAATGCTGAATCGCGTGTGAATCCTCTCTGTCTCTCCTGAACGTTTCGAGGAGAGCTTAACACCCTAACCGCGCTTCGCGGGAATCTCTAAAGACCCGAAGCGCAACTTTCCTTTGCAACCCAACCGTCGCCAGCGTATAATTCTGCGTCACGTTTCACCGTCGGGGTTCGCGCAAACGCAAACTCGTAACGAGTGCTGTTAACTCGAACACAACTGTGATCGGCCGGTACTACTTTGATCTACCGGCGGACGAAAAATCAGCCGACTTTTCCCTGACTCGAGCCCAACGATACCACCGCGCTCTACGGATCTCCAGTGATCCCGCTTATTGCGCTCTCGTTCGTCGAACAGCAGAAGATCAATTTCAATCGATCTACCACCCACGGAAGTCGGGCAAACGGAGTTCGCCTTTTTCGTCCACGAACCGTATCGTGCTGACATCTGTTGGAGCTTACACGACTACGATCCATACCTCGATAACTACACGTCTATTTCTATTCGGAGTGCGTTCTAACCTGACAAACGGTGACAAGAAATTGTTTGAGGAAACAAAGTTACAGTAAGCTTACAGTTCGTAATGGAAAATGACAGTAAGACTACGGAAAAGGAAAAATCTGCTGCGGAGAAACATGCAGAAAGAATGAAGCGTTTGCGAGAGTTGCACACAAAGAGAGTAAGGAAGAAATATAACCTATCGTTGGATTTCTATTTGTTTAATCTTTAAACATAGTTTTTGCGTGAACTGTTTCTTATAGAATACTGATTTCATAGAATGAAGCTAGACAGCAAAACCATAAAGAAGTTGTAGAAGAGGACAAAAGGAGCAAACTTCCTTCCAATTGGGAATCGCGTAAACGGCAAGCAGAATGGATTATGCAAGATGAAGCTGCAAAGAAACTAGCACAAGACAAGGTAAATATCATTTACGTGCGTTTATTTGAATTGCATAGGAACTAATCCATGTTAAAAATCTGGTATGTATTTGCTAGGGAGAGGATTACGAAAGAACAAAATTGCTTCACATTGATGCAACCGAAGCAGAACGCATAGCTAGGAAAAAGAAGAATAAGAAGAATCCAGATCCAGGTTTTTCCGATTATGAACAAGCAGCTATTAGGCAATACAACAGATTGGTAAAAAATGTCAAACCAAATATGGAGTCTTACGAAGAAGCCAGAGAAAAGTTGGGTCCAGCCTTCTATGGAGACAGAAACACTATATTACACGGTCTTCACGAAGATAAAAAAGAAGCTATTGATAAAATGGTGGAAGATTTAGAGAAACAGTTAGTATAATGCTAGAAAAAAAGGAAAAGTTATTATACTATATCTGTACAGGTATTTTCATGCATGTTTCTTTTTTATAGGATCGCAAAGAGGGATAAGTATAGCAGAAGAAGAATGCATAACGACGATGCTGATATCGATTACATCAATGAACGTAATGCTAAGTTCAATCAGAAATTGGAGAGGTTCTATGGAGAATACACGCGTGAAACAAAATTAAATTTGGAGAGAGGTACAGCTATATAATGGCAAAATATTACACTAATGAACTTACTACAAATAACTTGTATTTTAAATAGTATGTCAAAACTGATACAAATAGGTGTCAAACTACTGATAAGTTGTTGATTATTTAATTATAAGTGCAGATGGTACATTTTCTGGCATGGTGGTAACCAATTTAAAACTCTTATTCGTATCGAAACGATCAATTAATATATTTAATTATGTATTAATTTCATATAATGTACGTCACCATTAATAATAAAAAAAAGAAACTTACGCTGAATTTAATCATTGAAACTTCTGCTTTCCTTTCGTACTCTGTCATTTACGACTTTTTATTTAATTTAAATAGTGATTTTATATACAGTTTTCCAAATTTCTAATGCAGTTCACGTCATACCACCCAACTGTGCACCGTTCCTGAAAAACGTAAAGCCTTCTTATATCATGTTCTATTCCGTATTCGCATCTTTTAGACAGTCAATACTCACGACTCGGTGAAAAGTTGTGATGATGCGTAACTCGTATATGAATATCTTGCGTTTCACCTGTGAATTATACAAATTAGATAATTGTAAAAAGGTATCCAACATATATAGACATACAATTATATCGATATTCTTAAATCTCTACTTACCAGTTTGTATCCAAAAATGTGATGCGTGACCGTCAACTTGTTACAAAGAAAAAAAAAAGACAACTCGGCAACATAAAAATAATTAATAGCATCTAAATGCAATAATAAGATTAGACATGCTTTTATCCTAAGCATAAATCCATATTATTCTTAAATAAATTAATCAGAAAACAACATGCGTCAGGTTTAAGTACGTGGTCCTCATAGACCCGTTTTATTCGTATCATTAAAACGTATTTTTAGAGCCGTCAATTGACGACTATACCTTACAATGATAAAATATCGGCTTTGGTTGCGCGCATCATCACAGTACGTCGAAACGAGGAACATCTTTTCTGCTCGAACGTTCATGGATTATTGTTTATTTCGACAATATTCAGCTCACAAAAGTAGTATCACACAAAACGAAGACACATGCTGTTAAGGCACTGTATTTTACGACCCCGATGGTGGCGGAGGGGGAGGTTCGTTGATGTCCAAGCGGATTAACGAGGTCGAAAGATCGATCGATTTGCCGGAAGTCGTACCTGCGTTTCCGTGATCCAATAGCCTGGGCATGTCGCACTGCTCGCATTTGTTCATCAACGGATGGTTCTTAAACGTACACATTCTGCAGATCCAAGAAGGGCCGTCGCGTTCTTCTCCGTCGTTGTTTCCGGTGAACTCAGGCTGCCAGGCAGGTGGCTGGCTCGGTAAGGGAGGAGGTTGGTTCGAACTGGCGGATCTCGAGGGTAACGGTTGACCCGTGTAAATATGCTGATAGAACTTTTCGTTCGTTTCACCTAACGGAACTGAAACGAACAAGACGACAGCTATTTTATATCGAAGAGCGTACGAACGAAAGATGTAATTAAATGGTTACCTCTTAGATCCGACCAGCGATCCACTTCTTCGGCGAGTCTATCGCACTCGACTTGCAACTGATAGATCTCGCTCCTCAATTTCTTTTTCAACTCCTGGTAAATGGAATCGACCATTACTATAACGTTTCGCGTTACAGGATAACGTTAAGCGATTAAAAGTATAGTATCGTGTATACTTGTGGAGGCACCGAGGAGTCGAAGGGCCTCGAAAGAGATTGTAGCTCCTTCTTCATCGCTTCGAGTCGTCCTTTCTCGGCCTTCAATTCCCTGGCGAGTTTTTCTTTCCTAGCTAACTGTTCCGCGACCAATTTCCTTTGATGCTCCGCCACTGTAACAAGACAAAGTAAACGATAGAGGAATAACATAATCCAACGTACGACCCCATTTTTAGAACGGGAAAGTGTCGCTATAATTAGTGTCTAATCTACCTCCAGATTCGCGCCCGGTGTAATCGTTATCTCAATTCTAATTTGTCTGACCGCGTACATCTTTTTTGAACGAAACTGTACATGTTTGTTTGGTTTCGCGCAGACAACTAGTATATCGCGAGGGTGCAAATCAACTTCGACTTTCGCGTGCATCGACGTTGTTTCATTTTAGTCGCGTGCGAGCGATTACAGGCGAGGAACATGAAACGCGAATTGTAACGCAACGCGTTCAGGAAACGCGTCAACATCGAGACGATGCTGGCCCGCTGGCGAGAAGGAAAAGCGGATCAGGTGGTCCACGTAGAGTAACCGCAAGCGAGGCTATCTATAGACGGAGCGTGGGGTCAGGAATGCGTAAATATCGTTCTCGGTGTTACACGCGTGGGCGTAGTACGCGCGACGGAGTGGTTGCTCGCAGGTAAATATACGTGTACGATTCTTTGCGAATACAAAGAAAGATTCCGAAAAGAAAAACGGTTACCACTTTTACGGTATCGGGCATAAACTGTAGCGAGCAATAAAAATAGCCTAATAGGCGATGAAGGTTATTTTCGAGCGGGCGATACCTTGATTCAACGGCGATCGGTTCTGATCGGAATTGGTATGTCGTTCGCCAACGGGACTAGAGGGTGGCGAGGTCGTTGTCGGTCCTGACGGTGTCGTCGGAAGGCTTGTGGGAGGAACGATGTTCGTTGTCGCTGGTACGGAAGGTGTGGTTGGGGCGCTCATCGTCGTCGTCGGCCTCGGTAACTGACTAGGAGGCCCTGCTGGAAGACCTGAAATTTTCACAACATTTCAGACTTTCCTATTTACCAAATAAAATTACCATTTTCTGTGCCGTTCTAAAATCACGACGAACAGAAATTTCGAAACGTACGAACCTGGTGGCCTTTGCGGACCGGTTTGTACCGGTGGTATCAAGCTATTGGGCCTGCTCGAGCCCATCGGTGGTCTGATCCTTGCAGCCGCCACGCTTCCAACGGTTCCAGCGCCGATGCTGATCTGGAGACGACTTTGGAAGCCCCGAGGATCCAGGGAAGAGCTCGAGTAAGTCAGACTCGAGCCCTGCGATCTTATGTCGATCGGTGGTTGTGGTTCCGAGGATGGTGGCCTCAACGTCAGGCTAACCGACGTGTAGCTTCGAGTGTGATCGATCTGGGGCCCCGTGTTTTCCACGTTCAGTAACGACTCCGCGTAGTGAGTCCGTGGATCGAGGACCAAATCGCTTCGTTTACAGGCACCAGCTATCGTAGGCACCGTTCGAAAGTCTATGTATTTCGATACGGTCAAAAACAAAGAAGAGGTATCAGAATAGCGTTAAGCGTATCGGATAAATTGTCTGAGACAAGGACGAGCAAAAGAAGTCGACGGCGTGTATCTACGAGGTAAAAGTGTTTCGTTCGACTAAGTGGCAAGCAGGATCTCCACCGCAAAATTGCGACATAACGTAATTGAAAACAACGTCACTGCCATCGATACACACGGAAGGAAAACCTGTTCGATTCTCAAGACCACAATGTAAACGTACAGTCACGCGCATTCGACTTATTCGCGAAAACTTTGAGTGCCACGGATCCACCTGACAGTATTTGCATCTTCCATAAATCTAACAGGTTGAGTAAACGAGTCGGTGACGTGGCAATCAGAGTGTTAACAATCGGTTGTCGAGGACATACAGGGTGTTCCGGAACGAAACCGGCAACCATCGTCAAAACCAAGAGGATCAAGGCTAACATCCGACAAGAGGACGTAACAGGACTGTACAGAATATGCGTACCGCGATTGCCAGCAGGACTGCAGGCAACGTTCACGTTCAGCTCGAATCCAGCTGGCTCGTTTGCCGCGTTCTGGATTTTGTTCGCGCAATTCGCGTCGCTGAGAACCGTGCAATCGTCGAAGAAACCGCGCGTCGTGCAGGCGGCCGGTGCCGAAGAAGGGGTGGCTGGATTAGCCGCGATCGGCGACGACGCTGAAATCGAGGAGGCTCGTGTACAGCTGACAGGGCAGCGTCTTGCCATACCGATGTCCAGCGAGGATGGTCTGTGTGGTCGCGCGTTGTTGCTCGTGCCGGTTCGTTGCGCTTGGTTCATCGCGCAACAACGCTGCTGTTGCTGCTGCTGTTGCGTGACCAGGTTTGCTCGTTGCTGCTGTTGTTGAAGGACACTGCAAAGTGCCGCCGGTGGAAACGCGCCCGGAGACTGTCGTGATTCTTGGGTGGCACGGAGGCTTCTCGCGCATGTCTCCCGATCGTGGCTGTTCTGCAACGCACACACGCACACCTGGGTCAGCCGATTTCCGGTCATCTTCTAGATCGCAACTTTATTCGGCGGTCATAACCAGGGTTGCCACTTCTCCGATTTTCCTCCGATGTCTTCCGAGTTACAGGACAAATCTCTAGACTCCGGTTTTAATCTTCGGATCGAAACGCGTGACATCTCGGGTCTTACACCTAAGGTGGCAACCGTGGTCGAAACTACGCTTAACGGGTTAACACCTCGCGGTCCAACTTCGTCCTTCCAGGATATTCTTAAAGATACAGAATTCGCTTTTCGAAACGAGCCGACACCGCGTATGGTGCTGGGACAGATAGTTCTGAAGTCTCCGGATCCAACGTTAACGAGCACAGGACCGAAGAATTCAGAACTCCCAGCCCCAAGAGATTAGATTACTGTTTAGTGCGTTCAATCGTTGTTGATTAATTGTTTCCGTAAAAATGTATCCAACACAAAGGATATTCGTAACACACAGGTTCCACGCTCGTGCAATGAGAGGAAAGAAAGTGGGATGCCGTTAGTTCACAATGCGAGGGGTTATTCGTGAGGGGTTAGTCGTTATTTCGATGTGTCTAGTTTAGTAAGAGAGGACGAGCGAAAAGAAGAAAATTTGTCTGGAACGGTTACTAGCCCACACTATGCAATCGGAGAGTCCTTGTTGAAACGCTCGATCCAACGAACGGCTCACGAGTTACTTGTTCTCTAAGGTCGTTGAGATTTCGAAAATGCTTCGAAAAATGGTCGTAACTCGTTCGTTATACTGGATCGAGTTTCCAGGACACCAGCAGAGGATCGTATATCCGGTGGACAAACAGCACCTATACCTGGGCGATGCACTGGGATACGACGTGATCAGGGAGCGCAGGGAACTGCTGCTTCAGCTCATGGAACAGCTGCATGATAGCGATGTTAGAGCAATGGCACTCCCCCATCGTGGGCCCCCATCCTCCTGGCAAGGCCTACCTGTGGGTGCCAGGTTCTCTCGTTACAGACCAGACATCGTGTAACTAGTAGATGATAAAGAGGTATCTCGTTGGATCGCTAATCGGTCGAACGAACAACGCAAGCGAATGTTCACGCATCGCGTATCGTTTACTCTGTCATAATTCGGTACTAATAGTTCGCGTGGACGACCCAAGGAGAACGAGGAGCAGGAATCTGCTGAAATCGTCGAAAATTTTGTAGTTTGGTGGATAAACGATTTGGATGGCCTCCAAATACGACGTTTCGTGCAGTTTCGTGTCGGTGCGAGAAAATGTTTCAAATTATTCGTTTGCGGATGAGCGGACGGGAATGCGATTAATGGAGACAAAGGTGCGATGATAAAATGAAAAGGAGAAGACCGTGGAACCTGCCGGGGCAAATCGTCTCGCTTGTCCGAGACTCATTGAAATATTACGCGATCGTGCGTTACGGCCTCGTAATTATAGCGAAGGCCACCAAAGTCTCTACTCACTCTGGTAAGCTATAAATTATCCGCGATGTTTCCCTGTGGGCCAATTATTTTTCTCCCCGTGGTTTCTACCAAGTTTTACGTCCGCCGTAATCGACGCGTTACCCCTTTTTCTTTCGGAAAAGGGAGGAAAAGAACGAAAGCGTCTCGGCTATTCGTGACTCGTCGTTCTTTATTTAAACCCGAGACTATTTGACCCATTTTTCAAGGAAAGCGAAAATCGTACGAATTTGTCTATAGTTTAACGAATCCGCTGTCGCTTCCAAAACCGATACGCGTACGAAGGGCGGTGATCGCGTGACGAAGGAACGGGAGAAAAGTGGAATCGTTTAATGGCAAAATTCGTCGCAATGCCAAAGACAGAGTTTAACGAGAAAGTTAGATCTTAGGGGAAATTTCGGAGGTCGGTAACTCGGTAAGCACCCGTTAGATCACGGAATTGGCAGCGAGCAAAGAAACGGTGGACACCTGTGCCGCGTGGAACGTAGGAGTGCCACATAATTAGCCGGTACTCGGTATTGCGCGTGCCACGCTCCCACGCGTGCACGCATGCGCGTGTTCTTGCAGGTGCATCGTCGCACGAAACTCCTTAAATTTCGACAAATTTCACCGATTTCAGAAAACTCACTCGCATCGATCATTTCCTTCTCTACCGTCGACCCCCTTTGACAAATTATCCAGTTATAATAAATTCAACCGCGAAGTAACGCGCCAAGAGATTCTATCCGTACGTCCGAAACATGCTAGAGGCACATACCCTCGTTTAAATAACTAAAATGACCTTATAGGCGGGAGATTAGCCACGAACGATTAGCATGCTCATCGATAACGCAATTATGAAACTTACGAGACAAATGCACGCTCGAACGATCGATGTACAGTTGATCGTAAAAACGTGGTTGTAGAATATGAAACACAGAAAAAGTGATTGGCGAAACTGGAGGGTCGTTCGCTCGATCGGAAGAAACTAAGAGGCTAGAAACTGTTCGCGTGCAATTCGCACTTGGCATCGAGCCACCGCAGAGAAATAAAGTGCTAGATAGAATTAATAATTTGCTTCTCTTTCTTCCGCCGCCTCGCACCTGGCAACGCGATGTGGCAGGTGAGCGAAGCGTCGATTAGAGGGAAGACACGCGCTTCCCTCTTATATCTGACGATCGTCCTATCGCGCTGTCTCTATCCTGGGTGGACAAAAATATTCTTTCGATCGATTCCTGGACCCGAATTCGAACCCTGATCTTGATTTAACCATTAAACTATCCAGGCCATCTCCCCAAACTTCTAAGACCCAAATGGTCGCCGCCTACGTGTCCAAGAATGATTCTTCGAATCGTTCGCGTTGCAACGATCGCGTCGCCTAAGGGTCGACCAAGGTTTCTGCAGTTATTCGAGAAATATTTACACTAGGGATTGTAAGGTTAATTGCATCGATCCGCTTTTCAGAAATTCGGAAAGTGAACGGTCGAGTTGCTTGATTTCGAGTCTTTCAACTATTTTAGTCCTTGCTTCTTCGAATGCGAACATTACCATAAAAATGACGATATCTATGCTGACGATTCAGTGAAACTGAAGGGGGAGGCAGTCTAAACCAAGCGTGTAACGTAGAGGACACCCACACTGTCCAAAAATAAAAACACTCATCAAACGAACAACTCTTGTATCTCGAGCGAACCTTTAATCACTCACACGACATTGAGTCCGAGTGTGTGCTGACTCGTGACATGTTCATCTATTTCGCGAACTTTTCTTCGCTCGACTTTGTGGCAGAGTTTGCCAAAGCTCGTCGGTTCTTCGACACGCAAATGACGAAAATGTAAATAACCACGTGTGGGCAGGTACATTCGATGCGGAAACGTAACGGCGTATCGAATTCGTACCGACCCGTCGCAAATTGTGCAAATCTTTGTCGAATTCGCCTTCCTCTGCCAACGAGAATTCTTACTTTGATCTAACTCGTCTTTCTTTAGGAAATTCTCCTTTCACAGACGAATAACTTTAGGTACCTCTATCTCTGTAATGAACGAAAGATTTTTCAGGCTTCGGCCTTCGTAACCCTGCAAAAAATGTTGAATAGCAACGACTGTAACAGTATCACATTATCAACTGACGCATACGCGATGTGAACTGATCTTGTTAGCTCAAACCAAGAAGCTGCTCGTCGGCTTTAAAAAGCGTTTTTAAAGTTTCGATGCCACGAGTATTGGCAATTGAATCTTCTTAAGTGCCAAGTATTTTCCGAGAAACGTTACGCTGATTACACGGTGGAAATCGAGTACGATTGTAGATCCAGATAGACGCAATTAATAACTACCTTTCGTTCCACCGCTAACTTGATCCGCGATAAATTAAACCAAGTACGTGGTGATCCGTTCAAAAACTCATGGACACGTTGTTTATGGAACGGAGGGAAATGGGTGGATCAAGAGTATCTTTTAATTGCAGCAGAAAGACGGACACGCAGGATGTTTCCATCAGTGACAGAGGAGATTTTAAGAGGGGAAGAAGAGAGCGAGGTTCGTCGGGACAGGCGAAAAAGGAAAAGCTGAATTCCAACATGCCGGGAAGATATTTGTGTCATGAAATACCCAGGAGACACAGCGTGGCTGTTTTCGTCTGCTCCTGGCAATGCGGGGAAAAGCGAATTCCACGAGTATTTTCACGCATTTGGAATAATTTTCAACGTCTCTTTTTAAGCGCTTGCCGCTTGAAAAAGCTCCTTCAACGAGTGTCTAATACTCGAAAATTTTAGCTTTCTACTTTCTTAACTAGCAAACTTGGTAGCTATCCAAACTGAAAGCTTCCTACTTTCCAACATGGCAAAGTTTCTACTTTTCCAAGTTGCAATCCTATGTGGCAAGGTTAGTACCTTTTGCAGATTCTATCTTTTTAACCGTATAGATGACAAAGTCGGAACCTCTCCAAGTTACGATTTTTCAACTTCTCCAAGTACAAAAGTTGGGATCTTTCCAAGCTGCAAACTGTAGCTTTAGCTGTAGCTTTCTAACTTCCCAGGTGGCAAAGACGCAAGCTTTCCCTTCCTAAGTGACAAAGTTGGTAACCTTCCAAACTGCAAGCTTTCTACCTTCCTGAGTAGCAAAGTTTCTACTATTATAGGTTTCCTAGACACTCGAGGGCAAACGAATGGTCGTTACAAATGTAATAGCACATCTTGTTCAATTCTGCTTAACACCTGTTGCTTCGCTATGCTACGCATCCATCCAACGACGATAATATTCAGAATTCTATGTATACATTTCGAACAGTCTTAACAAAATCTGTAAGAGATCCTCGCTTTTCGAATTGTTTAAAAACTACACGAAGAACCGAATAACGATACCTTCGCTGAAACTACGGTCAAAAAAGTGCGTCGAGTTTAGTAGCAGACAAAAATAAGGAACTAAGAATAATAATTGACGAGGGACGCAACGCTAACGTTAAGCAGAGCTACGATAAGTTACGCTTGGAGGCAAAAATAAACACTATCCTGAAAATAATGTTGTACTTTTTTTCGCGTAAGAAACGTCGGCGTTCACTACCACATAGACATCTTCTGGGAAAAGACAGATAACACTCCAATTTTTCCTTATGTCTCTTACTTCTGTTTTATTCTCACAAATAAATCAAAGGCATCTGAGCGACAGATACATCTCCAAACTTCGATCAATTAATTTATTTTCCATTCCCTAATACACAGTAGGATCTCGATTATACAGACATCTAACGATTAATAAAAGGTGATTTAAATATCGCATAACGCGAGAACTACCGCGCGAACACGAGAACGGTTTTACGTGCGCATACGCATGTATACGATACGGACACCGGTTCTTTACGCTTGCGATAATTCACGTGTCCTCGTAAAGTTCGTTATTGCTCGAACTCGACTCTCCAAACAGCTCTTTTATGTTATTATAAATATCGTCGACCTCTAAATCGCGTTTCCGCGTGTGCCAAAAAATTTCACTTCAAACTTTTGATGTGCTTCAATTTCGGCGGGTTTCGTATCGAAGGACCGATCGATTTTACCTCGAAAACACTGTCGCGGACCGAAGAGCGATTAACGAACGATTACATAACTTGTAGTAAATGCTATGCTGTCGCGGATAAACATTACACATTGCCTACAATTATTTTTATTTTCGCGACAGCTATTAAGTGATACAAACTGTTTATGTTTATTCCGACTTGGTACGAACTAGACTGATCGATTGACTAACGTAGTTTTCAAATTGAACAGCAGATCAGAGAAAGAAGAATCGCTGGCGTGGTTTAGAAATCCTATCGATTCACCATGATTTCCTCTTGTGTCTATGACACGCTCGATAAAATAGAATTCTACTTGATTTCCGAAAATGATCGCGATTATTTAATCGAAAGAAACAACGCGTCTATCCAAACTTCCGTACGGGACACTAACGTCTTACAGGTTAGCTTCGATGACAATGTGTATATGAATGTAAATAAAAAAGGAACGCAATGATTAAACAGAGCGATAAACATATAATAAGTACAGTCTGACGAAATGCTTTTAACCAATTGCACGTTGCATCAGTCAACGGAAAAAATGAGTTGCTATGGACAATAATTTATTTTTGATTGGCTATATATTAAAAACGACTAAATTCTATATTATCGTATGATCATTGTTGCAACACTGTTTGAAAATCGCGAGTACCGAACAGTGGAACGACTAATAGAGAAACTTTTCTATGCTTGAAATGTTAACTGATTATTAAAATATTCACTGTTGCTACATTATGATTTCGATCACGTTCCAACGTAGGTGTATTTTCGTGTCGCGTGAAACAAACATAACTAAAAGTCACAGTGCGTCTTTTCAGTTTCTCGCATGTCTACGCTAATTATCGTTATTAAATATACGAAGTAACTAACGATCGAGAAATCTCGGTTCATTAAATCAGGTTTAAACGTAGTCACTTTAATACGTAATTCGGTTTTAAAACGTATGGTTAAAACTTACCGGACGGCAACCATTGGAAATGTCGAACGAACGAGGAACAGTAACCGCTCACTGTGGACACTTAATAAAGACACTTGGCGAACGGTGCAACTTCAACCACGTGTTAAAGATTAATATTCCAATTGTCACTATGCAGTCATACGAATAACAGCAACTTTTCTGTCGTTTTCAAAGATTTCAAAGCACGGACAAGCGGCGACCGTCCGTTAGGACCACTGATCAGCTGTGCACTGCGTACTGAAACGACGGAAGTCAATATAAAAACTATTTACTTCAAATTAAATTGTATTTATCAGTAATATGATAATAGATTAAAATGATTTTATTTTAAAATGTTATTTACCTATTTTCGAGTTAGAATAAGATTTCTTGGTTGCAACCATCAAAATAATAGATGCGCACTTGATCACGTAGTCAAGATGGCCGCTCATACAAGTGCTTCCCTATTTATGAATGGAAGACGTGTCGTAATATGCAGGTGGAAGGGGAAAGCGCGTGCTATTTTAAAACGAACGAATGGATAGCAACGTTGTTAAGAAAGATCTATTCCGTTACATTTTTTGTTTCTTTTGTATAAGGCTTTTAAATTTGCACAAATTGCGTAAACGAGAATATGTGTAAACTTAAAGGTCAATGTAAATACTGGTATATTCATTCCTAGGAATATAAATCAAAATAATACATTAATAGTAATGATCATTTATAATAATAATAATAATAATAATACAGTTACTAATGTGAGACATCGAATTTGTTAAATCGTTGAAATGTATTAATAAAAATAAGCACTCTCTCTGTTCGAAAAATTATTACGTTTATCTTATCCAGCTCAGCATCTGCAAAGAAATTCATAATTATCTTTGAAATCAATCGTGTAAATTATAATATTCAATGAAATAGGCAATAACGGAAAAGATTTAACAAAGAATTTTATATCCAAGAAACGTATGCACTTAGAATCACTGAAATCTTGTCTCTGTAATTTAAATACTGTACGCGGTACAATGGACTAGAATATCTTCTGTGATTTAGACAGATTAATGCAACAAAGGGAAAACATAAATGGTTTTAAGTATAACCATCGTTAAGTTACTTTAGTGAATATTATTCGGATGTAAGATAAATACATTGTGATTTTCCAGAATAAAAAAGAAAAGAACAAAAGATATTTTCATATAATCGCAATTCAAATGCATACGTCCCTTTTGCATTTGCCACTTCATTACCGAAATACGTACTGTTTCTTAAAAACACACAAGGTCCTGACCTAATGTATATGTAAAAGATTAAAACGCTTTCTCCTAATAATAATGCTATTCGAATGAAAAGTACGTATGAAATGCATACGTAACGAGAGAAAAAAAAAAGAAAAAGAAACATGGAAAGAAAGGAAAGGAAAAGATCCATATAGTTTTCTGGACACGCATACAACGCATATCGTTTCCTTGAAGCCTTAGTACACTTATATATGTTTATCTTCCTGTCGCCTGCGGTAAAAAAGCTACTCGTTCTGCATCAGTTTAGGCCATAAAAGAGTGCATCGACGATTATCTATGAAATACATGTAGCGAAAATATTGTATAAATCGGTGTAGTGGCATCGATGAAAATTTTAATAGGGTGCTATGACCCTCGAATACTTTTATATAAATAATTAATTCTTCTTAAACAGAAGCATCCGTTGGAAGAATTGGAACTTCGTTAAGAAGGTTTGTTGCGCCGCCGCGTTTACACCGTCCGTGACCACACCGATATATCGACGATCTTTCTGAATCAAAGTAACGAGATCGTAGACCCGACGGCACAGGTCCAGCCTAGTCGTCGTTGACCTCGATCGGGATACTGGTCGTGAACGTTGGAGTTTCTAATTCTTCGTGTTTCTTCATCTTCATGCTCTGTAAAGGTACGTATAACTCATTAGACTGTTACATGAAAACAGCATTTCAACCGCCTGAAAAGTTAGTATTTTATCGTCTCTCGCACCTGTTGTAACTTGTAGTGATTGATGATATCCTGGTCAGCGGGGCAACTTTGCAAAAAGGCATCCAGCCTGTACATATGGTGCATATATCGCCACAGATGCACCAGAGTTTCCGGAATTTCAAAGTCTGCGAAGTATTTGCCAGCAACCCTAATGTGTTGCAGTCGTGGCATGAGCTCGCAGTCGAAACAACACATCGTGTCACCTGTGAGGAATCGTGTACCCTTACGACCTAAATGTTCGTCGATTTTGCGCAGATGTGCCATCAAGGACGAAGACTTCGGGTCCTTATCTTTGTCTTTTGCGTTCAGCAACAAAAGTTTCAATTTCTGTAACAGATATTAACAATTGAATCGAATGGGTGTTCGACTATGATACCAAAGTATTAAAAGAACTAATTATTCATCAAGTCTTAGATGTCCAACTGGCGATTACATACGCTAAACAAGTTTTCAACGAGGGTAGCCACTTCTTTGTCCTGCACGAAGAGATTGTGCCCGCCAGGAATGTTCTTCATGATGTGCCGTTCAATTTTCTCGTTCTCTAATATCGCATCTCCATTGTCGATTAAAATCGGTGGAGGCGTTGCTTGGAAATTTGTACGAAAATCTGGAGGCGGTTTCTGCATGTCCACCGTGGTTACCTTCAGCGAGATCGTCTTCAATTCGGCCAGAAGGTACAAATCCATGAAGTACTCTTGGCAGAAGAGACATGCACCCTTTCGACGACCATCGATCGTAGAAGCCTGTAAACAGGTGCATATTGTAATTTTATAACGCGTTAATTAGTCTCCTGTCTGATATGGTACTATTATTAAATCAGACTCGTACGGTCTAAACTTTCGCTACAGTTAAATTGCAGAAAAAAAGTTGCGAGACAAAGGACTAAGGGCGTGATTGTTCGTTAGAAGCAAATAGAAGGATTCGTTCACGAAACATGACTGAACGAAGCAAGCAGCGATACTTTTCTTCAGTTGATCAAGTAAACTGAGAGTATCTAGCGTACTCGCTCCGCTCTCATTTTCTCGATGTCACGGTTTATTTATTTTACTCGGTGACGCACCCTGCTTTCTTTCTTGCTCAAAGATATACTTGGAAGTTTTCTTCGTAACGAATCTAATAAAAAAGAAACTCCTAGCATTTCGAGAGTATACCGCTACGATTAACGCTAATACGTGTTATTAAATCACCGAGTGATTTTCAAACGTTTTATTAACCCCAGCACTGGATTTCTAAATGGCAAGGCTTGCGTCACTTACAGAAACCAGCTATTATATTCGTCAAGAAAATTAATCTATTCAACAAAGAAGCGATAAGAAGGATTAGGTATCGAATCGATCAGGAGTAAAGTGTACCTTTGGCAAAGTGCCAACTTTTACCAAGAACGTCGTTTCTATTTTCACCCGGTTTCAACAATCGTCTTTACTCCAACCGAGTCGTGATTTTGGAGCTCTAAAATGAAACTGTGCGCCACACGATATCAGAATTTCCAAACAGCAGGAGGGAACAGTATCGCCGCGAACAACGAGAAACATTTCGTACTGATTATTTTTTTCGCGATGACGCAATTTTGACCTCCAACTTTTAAGAACGATGATACCTCGTTGCAAGAGAAACAAATAGCCTCCAGTGTCTTGTGCCAAGCCCGGCAACTTTTTGACCAAGGCCAGAACCAAGCAATTTTGTGTCTGGTCAGTTCTACGTGTTTTTAGATATCGCGTACTCGATCAATTACTAGTAGACAAACTACATCAATGTTTTCTTTCGAAGTTCACTTTAGAAAGGTATGTTCTCTCTGATTCAAGCTTGAAAAGCAGTACAATTTTAATACTTGCGATTTATTTAAAAGTCGAACTTAATAGTTTGAGGTGTTTGAAAAACACTTCGTTAATACGAGTTATTTCTCCAAAGTCTTAAGCACTGGTTAATAATAGTGCTTATCCAGTTTATCCGCAAGTGGTATGTAAGATAAAATACAGAGCAAGATAATGCGAATGATTATTACAGGTAGAAGAAAGAAAAAGGAACACGATATCGTTGGTTGGTATTTAATAAACGTATTCTTGCAGCCACCTGCGTCGCTATTTAAATGGTTACAGTTTGAATAAATAGTTAACGTGTTCGCCAACAGAGTCACATGCATAGGAAATGAAGTTTGCAAAAGTGTGAAATACGTAGATGTATGAATGGAGCGTAATAAACGTGTACAACGAGAGCAATTTTTGAAAGAAATCGTGAAATTATGAGAATCAATCGCTACGAGTTCAATCAACTTTGGAAATTGACAAAGGTATCCGTGTCATGAAGTATCAGTGGCATGGAAAGCGTCGAGACGCTGGATCAAATGTCACGAAGCGGGTAATCTCTCTCGCATGCCTGTTGCTTTTCCTTTCTCTCTGTTGCAAAAGCGTAAAAATTTGATCAACGATCATTTAATCGCAACCTGTGCATATTTTCGATTCAAATTTAGACCCTTCGACCAAACTGGATCAAATTTTGTACGATTACTCTCCAGAATCCTGTGAATTGAAAATTGCGATCTCTACTCCGACTTTATCTTCTCGACCTTTTGATTTAACTTCAACATACAGTTGCAGTCATTAATTTAAAATACCTTTCCCTCGATCAATTATACTGCTTGCTCCGAAATGGAAACGCTGAAACACTTATATTTCTATAAATGCTGATGTCACGGACATAAGAAACCCGGGCAATGTTGGATAGTTCGTCTTTTATACGTTTCAGTTTTCTCGACGATATCGATCATTTTTGCCTGGTAAGCTAAAATCCGTCCGAGACCACGTGATTTTACGTGAAAATAAAATTTGTACAATGTTGTCTTTCGAGAACATCGATTTTACTCGATTATTCAAGCACGATTTCGGAAGCCTGTTCGAAGATACAAGGTTACTCCTGGACGACAACGCTCGTAATGACCTTACGGAAGATTAAGCCGCAACATCCGATCGATTTTTTATAACCGCACTCGGTCACGCGATATTTCCCCTACCTTCAACGCGCGCAACCTCGAATAATCTTGTTCCTAGAGTATTTTCCTATTTATAAACGACACCGGTGTGTCCTTTCGTACGGCCATTCAATGAATCTTTCGGACAACATGAATGAGTAGCTGCCAATCTTGGTGAACCCTTTGTACGACGACCTTTCCTCGTTGTTTATTTTCCGTTTCAATGTTGGTGCACGTTGTACGCAAGTCGGACAGTGTTTTTCGGTTTTGCAAATCATGACTAGGACTACAATTAAAATTTAATATCGTGAGTTTATACGCCATGTTATTTGTTCTGTGGTCATATCGCAACAAAGGGGTTAAAAGTTCAAGATAACGAGGAATCGATGCGAAACGACGTTGATCGAAGAACAAAGAGGCAAACCAGTATTTATTCAGAGGAGAAAGGAAGGCAGAGAAGAGCGAGGAAAGCGGAAGGCAAAGGAGTTCATCGTTTAACGGTAGAATCTCGAGGACCTCGTCGAGTTCCCCATCGTTTCATCCCGTTTGACACACTTACGAAGACCTCGCATGATCGCCTTCCGAGTGCAAGGTCGGCCAGTTACCATTAAATCTCTTCTCGTAATGAAACATACTTCGACTATCCCTTGCTATTGCACCATTCTACTTATAAGGCTCACATCGTTTGCTACTGCACTTGGTGTGCGATTTCAGAAAAGATCTAGCGGCATTTGAAGCATGAAAATTAGGTCCACGGAAGACCGTGTGCATTCAATTTTTTATTCACACCTACCGATGGGGATAAACCAACCTCGAGTATGTTCAAATCACGATAACACGGTAATCTTTGTTGCAAGATAGGTTGAAATTAATAACCAAGTTATAATTGTTAAGTTTTAACAATCAATTTGCGACCTTTATGCAACAGATCGTTTTAAATAAACCGCGCAAAGTATACGGTGTTTGTAATCGAACGTACGAATCGCAAGTCTTCAGTGGAACGATTAATCGAAATTGTAACAAAATATTATACTGTTACTAACCTTTTTCTACTCCTATTAACGATTCCAATTTCTCAACAAACCTATTAATATTTTCTAGTCCCTTGAATTTATGAAAACTTTCAAGACTCAAAGAGGAATGTGAATCTTCAATGAAAACGTATCGACTTTTCACACGCATGGTCCTCATTGCATTCATCCACTTATTTGTTTACGTATTACCAGCATGCTTACTGAAAATATTTGTAGCACGCGCCGTTTTCTGGATTCCCAAAGCGATAGAAGTAAACGTGATAAGATTAGCGTGACAATGTTCGAAGCTCGATTAGGAGCGATACAGGTGAATCGAGTTTGACGCGAGCCGAGTCGGTTCGATTGGCGAAAGTTTAATCGACATCGCGTAATTGGACAATCGAAGGAAGCCTCTTTCCCGCTAAGGAGACGTTTCCAAGAAAATATGGCGAAAGAGAGTAGTTCCGAGAAGCTGAATCGAGTTCGTTCTCGATTAAATCGATTGCCATGAATCTACTGTTTATGTGTATATCGTGGAGAAAAATACAAACTCTTACAGATGTCTGTCACTGAACGGTCTAAACGCTTTTCATCGTGTACATGTCGATACCATTAGCAAGATATTTTGATCGTTGACAACCATCGAATAAATATCTTTAAAGTGGATTTTCGATTCTCGTCATGACTAACATTTACCAATTATGTACCGTGAGCAGAGTAGAACCTTCCAACGCTTATTTTCTTACTTATCTTCCGCTTCGCTATGTATAAACCGCTCTAATCTCGTTAAATTAATATACGGCCCGTGCAAATGCATCGACGTCGTCAAGCGACTCGTCTCTATTTTCTGACAAATTACGCAGGAAAGGAGAACCGAGTGAAATGGCAAGCTCGATGATTGAGAAAAGAATGTGCTACCGTAAAAACGTATCGCGAGATAAGAGTCAAGGGTTTCTTCCAACAAAAGTGAATGACGTACATAGAAACGCGGCCAACTCAGGATCCTGTATGTATGTATACATATATATGCGAATATTCTTCCGCAGGCGTTACGTCGGTTTCGTGGCAAAAAACTGTTCTATGTATTCGTTGATGTCCGTTGTGCTTGCAATTAGTCATCGACGAATATGAAAAGCTTCGCAACGCCTGGTATTCGCCACCATATTCCAAGAGTCAAAGTCCAAGTTATCGTCATTGGGATTTCGGACAGTCGATCGATCGATTGAATCGATCCAGTAAGGAGTACGGAAAGGGTGAAGAAAAAGGAAGACAGCTGAAGAAGCAACTGGACGCTACTAACGAACAAACGAACCAACGGTCAATGGTCACTGAGCGGCTTCTCTATTTTCAAAGCGGTGCACGATGCATCACGGATCTTCGCCGTAAAGTTTGTTTCGGGCGGCGCTCGTGCGATCATCGAATAGAAGAAGAAACGTCGAAAGGAAGAGGAAAGTACAGGAAGAAACCAGTCGTTCGTTCCACGCCCATATCGTGCATGAAACCATTGCCTTTTTTCCTATCTCTTTCTCCTTCCTCCTTGTCTTTACTACACGCGTGGTAAACTCACCTTGATGATCAACTCGATCTCGGGCACATCGCCGTTGCTAGTGCCATTCTCGTGGCTGTCGTCCGCCATCCTTGTATCCGTTGTATCTTAGTTAGTGGAAAAAGCACTTTTTTTCGTTCTTCGCAGTTCACTACCGAACAGGACAGTTTCTTCGCCAACGCCAAACTCCAACAGAACGCGATGGAAGCTCGCGGAATACTGACGCAGCGCGTGCCGCGCCACGTTCACGATGATAGCGCCACTTCTTGGACGAACTTTCAATTATGTTTTGTCGATTTTCGTCGGTATTCCAGTACACGATTTTCGAGATTCTTTAAAAGTAATAAGAGACAATAAAATTATTGATGTATATATGTATGATTGGAGGTGCAATAATATTTATGTATGTAACGTTAAAATTATTACTGGATTTTGATCAGATGATAATGTGTCCACGTGGAGAAAATCAGATACTATAGCCATCTGATGGTAGATCGATGGTATTGCGGCATCAAATTTTGTACACTTTTTTTATATTGCTCGATTGTTTCACTTCTTGCAGCGCACAAAATATTATGTAGGAATATGTAATAAAAGCAAATGCAATTATATACATTTATGGCGTTAAAAATAAAATGTAAAGTGAAAAAGATGTTATCGACTGTGAAAACAGTGGGAATAGCGCCATCTAGTGGTAATCTACTGAATTATATATTCGGAATTCTACCGATATAGAAGGAAGACTATGTATCGGCAGGGGGTGTATATGTTTTTAAATAAATTTCTACATTAAATTTAATATGCAGTTATTTTTACAAAAATATTATGGTGAAATCGAAAGTTATCTGATTTTCAAGAATACAGTTTTATCATTATATCATTCACGCATTTTATTGTTAACGATAATGCTTAAACAATAGAGCAACAATAATAAAACAGCATTTGATATGTACACAATTAATAATCTTCTTCTTATTGTAGTAGACATTAACTTGTATGCTCTTCAAGATTATGTAGCATTCAATCTGTAATGTCAGCATAAAGTGTAATGTCTGTAAAACATGACTGAAATTTTTCAGACCAGTAACATTTTTCGTAGGAGTGATTAGAACTTAGAATGGAAGAACAATTAAAGCAAGATAAAGCACGAGTTCGATGCAAGGAATTCAGATATTAAACGTACATCCATCTATTAATAGGAATTATTTCTATTGCTATTTTAGTTAGTATTTCATTTTTTTGTGGTCCGCTGACTTACATCGGAAAAGTACAGACGCTATTACGACCTTAAGTTATAATATATTTGCATTAAAATATATTATTAATTTCTCTTAACTGAATCCTACAGTAATAGAAACAACTATCTGTATCCTTAAGCATTTTTCAATTAAATACATTTGGCGATAACAACTGTGATTTGTTTATAAAGTTTGACATTCTGAAATTTAAAGGCACTTCCAGTTCAGTTCATTAAACACTGATGGAAAGACACAATAATTTGTTCCTTCATTTGTGGATGTAGTAATAAAGTATATTGTAAAAGAGTAACATGCTTGATTTTTTTTTCACTATCCTTCATACGACGAATTGTAACAGGAAATTCTGCTAAAACAGTTTATACTTCTGTTTGTTTCTAATCCAATAAAATAATCCAAGCTTTTCTAAAAGAAAACAAACAGTATTAATAAAAGGATCATTGGAGTATTAATACCATTTGTTTTTCTGTATCCTTTTCACGATAAACCGTCTCTGTATCGACACTTAAACTACTATCAATATTCAATAGGCATACGATAAATATCAAACGTTACGATAAATATAAGATTAGCATAATCGTAATAGTAATTGACTAATTTTGGTTTCGTATAAATGTATGTAATTCCTAATTTGCCTATTCATTCTCTGTAGTTTTATGATCGCTAATGAACAATCGATTGTTCCCTTTATCTCGGTAATAAAAAAAGAAGTTTACGATTCAGTTCCGTAGAGGGTCCAAGCTTTCCAAAGAAAAATCGTCGGTATCAATGGAAAGACCTCTACTAAAACCATCCTGAAAATCAATCGTACGAATTATTGATCATTTCAATAAACTACGAATTGATATGGTTTTCAAGTTATACCTTCATTTCCAGCAGCTTTTTATCTAAAAGACCAATAGCATTTTCTAATTCTTGCTGACTGGGATTTGAGATCGCCGTCGTTGCACCAAATTCACCCATTTCAAATGGATCATTGAATTCAGTTTTCGCGTTTATTGGTGGTGCAGGATTGAACGGAACGCTACCAAATAAGTCCTCTTTTACTCCGTTTTGACGCCTAGAATCCTTAGCTTTTGGTGGTGGGGCCACTGAATAAGGTAAGAGAAAGATCACATAACGAAATAAATGGTATTCATCCTCGATGATAGCAGATAATTAACTTACGTAATGGAGGCGGACTCGTACTGCCATTACTTTGTGAGAAGAAGTTAGAATTCGAAGAAACCTGGCCATTTAAAAGAGCAGTGTGGTTAGTCTGATGATTTACAATTCCATTGGATGCGCTTTCGTATGCTCTGGGATTAAAATCTTCCTCGAATTCATCCATCAACAGTCCTTCTAACTTGGTACCAACTGATGGAGTGGGAGTAGGTTCATTTCTATTTAAAAAGAAAAACAGTTAAGAAGACTCTTTCAGAAACATCCACATAGCAGCTGTCTACAGTGATAGAAACTGATACTTCTTACCCCATAAAATTATCATCGAAGGTTTTCTCGAAGCTTCTAGGAGGAACTGGAGGCGGTTGTGATCCATTGGTAGTATTATTTCCATTACTGTCGTTACTTGTGCCTAGAGAAGACTTGTTACTCGATCCATTTACCTGCGCTGTCTCGTTCGAAGCACCAGCTACGTGCAATATATCCGGAAGATTGTGTTGCGACAGGTAAGCTGATACGTCAGCCTACAGAAAGTCATTTTCATGAAATATCGTTTACATTTAAAGAGTAGAACTGACATGTTACATTTCTCCAACTGACCGATCCTTTGATAGCAGCTATGTCTTGTAATCGTTGACGATACACGTTGTTCTCGTGTTCCAGTCGCTTTATCTTTTGTTGGAGAATCATACAACGCCTTTGAGTTTCCAAATCTTTGCCCGAAGTTTCGAGAAACCGCCTGTAAGCTAAATCGAACGCTTGACCGATCGTCAACGTGATTTCTTCCGCTAATTTGTCGCTAACGAAGACGAAACACGTGTGTCTTTCAGCGTCTTCTTCTTTCGCGATGAAGCTGAAGAACTTTTTTTCGCCCTTGTCGTCTGCACAGTAAGATATTCTGTGCAGAGGATATTGATGCATAATCCGCTGGAGAAACATATAGTTTAGTTTTATCGTTGAAAGAACAATGTTTTATTCGTATAATCATTATATAGAAAGTTGCAGTACTTTTGGCGAAGTCTTCGTCTTTGGCTCTTGAATTGCCACTCCATCGATGCTTATAGTGAGCTCTACTTTCGGCGTTTTCGTACCCTCGCTTTTCCTCAATTGTTGATTGAATTTCAACTTACAAATGGCTTCTTTTACGACCTCGATGCCCTTCGGTTGATCCACTTCTGTGCTGCCCAAGTACTGAAACACATTCACCAGATATTGTAATTCGAACGCCTTATTTTGTAAATAAAGAAGTGAAATGAATCAACAATAACTGTGTACATGTACAAGTTGCGTTATACGTTTATTATTCAACTGATTTTTTCCCTGCTTATGCCTTGGCTGCTCACATACGTTTGCAAGAATTATCATAAAGCATTGCACTACAAATGTGATTTATAACGGAGCAACGATATATGTGGCATCGAGATCAACGATCAAGGCTATACACGTCTACCGTATAAACGATTTGAACAAATTGGAACTTGAATTCAAGAATTATGTATGACGATAATGTTTGATTATTAATTATGTTTTCGTGTTACATTACACCTATAATTTCTTTCGAAGTCGCGTGCCTGATAAACATCATTGGGTCATCGGTTGGCCACGTGCTGCAGAACGTGTTAAACATTCTTCTCAATATACACAAATAATTAACAAGCAAGACGCAATGACCTTGTAGAGATATAACATTAATATATGATAAAATACCATTTATTTTCAGGTTTCATGCCCAGGGAAAATTCTTAATGACTCAACGAGAATGTTACTTATCTGATTCTCTTGGAGAATACTAAATCATCTCTTGATATCCATATTATTATCATATCATTTGTTATCATCTAAAGATTATTAAGCAGCAAGTTCGCTTTAAACAGATCCAACTTCCTCAAAATATCACGTTTGTTCTATATTCTTCTGTATTGACTAATTTGTTAATGCAACGAATACGAGAATATCGTGAGCTTGACCTCCTCAAGAAAGATCAATGCTTCAAAGCATTATCGACTGAACAAAGTCGTGATCCAGATTCGTTCGTTTTTCTTTTATATTTGCAATAACAGTGTAACCTTGTATCGCTGTTACACCCGCTTCTGATTACTCTGTTAGCGATAAAACAACTTTTTTAAAACTTTCCTTCGTTCGAATATTGTCAGATATCGTGCATATTCTTATTCTTCTTTTTACAGCGACGACTGAATGAATTTTTAACGATAAAAGCTATTTGTACCTTGACTAAGTAGGCGATGTGGCCTTTTTGGAGCGCGTCCGGTGGGTGTATCCAGCTCCTATTCGTTCCTGCAAACAGAATTCATCGATTTCGTATACGATTTAATGATACAACGGGTGTACAAGTTAAAAACAAATACACCTACCATTCTTACTCGTTTGGTTTTTACTGTTTGCTGAGTTTTGCGCCCATTTCAGCAGCGTTGAGTTTCTCATATTGTCGGTCTACGATTGTCGCTAACTCACCTAGAAACAAGAAAAATAGTCACGCTTGAAACAGAAACTTTTTGGACGGTTTGCATCGATTTTTCTACTCCTTGAATTCATAACGAACATTAATCGTTAAAAGAAAGTTGATTAGATGCGAAAAAATCATTGGTTTTATTCGCGAAAAGATTTACGTAATCACGGATGTAACGACTTTTCACCGTTCGTGGATCGTGAGAAATGCCCCGATGCATTTTTATTCTTTGGTTTGTCTCGATTACACAATCAGGCGAGCGTTCATGGATAAAATAATTGCAAACAATATACTGTATACAATATAGGTAACATATGCGGAGGAGAGAGCGTATTTGTTATTCGTTCAGGAAATCGCTTCCTGTCGATTATAACAGTTTGCAACATACGTTAGAAGGTTGTCATTTATCTGAATCGTAAATCTTCCACCTTTTTAGGTATCAAAGTTAGCACCCTTCCATATTACAAGTTTTTTACTTTCCTAAATTGTGAAGTTTATATCTTTCTGAATCGTAAACTTTCTATCTTTCCACATGGCAAGGTTCCAACCCTTCCTCGTTGTTTACAAGAAATTCTACTACGATTAAGAGAAAATTCCTTTCTACCTGATCGATCCACCTGACTTCATAGTAACGACATGGAAAAAGTCCAACGAAACGACAAATAAAACACTAACGAGCTGTACTATCGATGGCTAATTGTTCCCCAAGTGGATCGGTAAACTCTGGTAGAACCGGCTAAAGTGCAGACGATTGTTCCAGCGATCGAGCAGTCAGCCTTGGATACGAAGGCTAAATCCTTTCGCGTTTCATCATCTCACACATGACACTATTCGCACTTCTCGACCACGGTATATTCAATTAGATCGTGCGTGCATTGACGCGTTGCAAAGAAATAGAAGTTAACGTGTGTGTACCGTATCGTATTCGGTAACGTAGATCGTTATCGCGCAACTATAGATCTATCATCATATTAGAGCGTATGAAACCTAATGAAATTCCATATTCCGCTCCAAAACGAAGTTCATATATAAAAGGAAAATACAAGTTAATTTTAAACCGTTCCGATTTAGACTTCAATAAAATAGATTACGTTAGTTGAACCGTGAAACGAAGAAAACAGATGAATTTCAATAGCAAAGCAGTCGAACACACGTGACTACGGCAACTATGGTTTCGAAGCGAGTCGAGCAGAAAGAGGCTAACTAAGAAAGAAGGTGAATTCCTCCTTCTGCCGTGTGTTAACTGAAAAATGAGCGCAATCACGATCTCGCTTTTGTGCGCGGACCGTGCCGGTTCACGCCGGTGGTATCCCTGTACGTTCTATTTGAGAAGCGTTTAAGCGTTGAAAGCTGGAGGTTCGGATTTAATGCACGACTTCCTATTCCTCCCACGTAGCCACAAAGAGGTCGGAGCAAAGCATTTGTCTGTCCTCCGTGTGTACGATACCACTGGTTGCCACGAACCCACAACCAACACCCAACGAATCGAACCTGTATACCTTTCCGTGACTTTCCATCACTTGCCCTGCCTAACCACCGTGTACTGTATTCTATGATCCTCTTTTTGCAAGGAGTTCATTCTTCGGTCGTGATCTCGAATCGTTCGTGTCGCTCGCGTGTTCGTCCTACACGCTAGCCAGCGCTCGTTACGGAACTCGTGAGAACTGGATTCTGGTTGACACAATGATTTCTCGTCATTACACATTTATCACTGGCTGGCGTAGAAGAAAGCAGGAGCAAGAATCTTCGTTGGCTCTTTGCACTTTGTGCGCGTATTCTCGCGTATCGTTTTTCGTTGAAAAATGTCAGTAGCAAATTTTAGTCGGAGCATTATTTGGGAACCCAGCTGTCGCTCGAGAGCTAATCGCTTATACCTCGAAAAATTTCAAGAGATTACGGTATGCAGTCCTTCCAAGAACGCACCAGCTGCGGTACATACAACACCTGTTGCATCCGAAGCCTGCTTTGAATCTACGGGGTGTCTCTTTTGAAGCATAATATGCGCTTACGTCGTCAACGTTTCCACACCTTGAATAATAAATATTCTATGGTATCATCGAAGGGATAATCTTCTTTCTAGCATTAAGTTCTTGGATTCCTAGGCGATTGCGTCGCTGTAAATGTTTACGGAAACGATGAGAGTACGAGGACAAGTTATAAATACTAGAGAGAGGAAGATCTTTAATGCCAAACAAGAGAGTTGCATTTAATTTCTCCGGAATCTGTGATGCACCCGAAAATCGTGGAACGTGTACCAATTGGGTGGTTGCGACTTTTTCTGCATTCCACGCATATGATACGCCGCATCGAGGAACGTATGCTAATAATACCGCCGTTTCGCGACGCGAAAGTCAACTTGTACCGCGTGTAGTTGTAAAGTATCGCGTTGCAAGTATCCAGTTTAACGATGGTCACAGAATACACCTTTTCTATGCCATTCTCCGCAACAGACACCTATTCCAGTCTAGCCTTCCTACTTCACAGAAATATCAAGCAGCGTTAAACTCGTTCGAGGCTGGCTTGCTATTATAAGACGATCTCCTGCATAGCTTATATTTTTCTTTAATCACATCGTGCTTTCTTAGACAACGTCACGTATAAATTAATCATCTTACGGTTTAGCTCCTAAGTTTTATCTCGTTTCTTCTGTAATGTGAACTCCTGCAAAGCATAAATTTTAATATTTACACGCGTTTCTTTACTCTTTCGTCATCGTACAGTAACTTTTTGTATATCAATGAGCAATTTATTTACGAAACACGTACGATCCGACATCGGTGGCATAGGATAAATAGTAGACGACGCACCGTATGCGTCTTGAATCGTGGACGCGTCAGTTGTGCCGCTTCAAAGGCGACATTATTGGAATCAACGGTCTATTTACAAACCATTAAAATGTATAATTACCGAGAAGTTCCCGTCATGAATAATGAATAAACGTAGCTGGAGTCACAACCATAACTGAGCGCACCTCGTACCCCAGGGATAATGTCAACAACTTTCGCCACCAATTTCGTACGTGTTGCGATTCAATTCTTATCCGTGGACGGAAGCATGGACAACTTTCGTCAGTGATCATCGATCGCGAGTACTTCGTTTTCTTCGCTGAACGCGTTAACTGGCTAGGACGAGTAAACTCGTCGTTCAAACTGAACATACAGAACCGGATACATCTTAGCCTTCGTTTTTAATCCTTCTCTAGTTTCTTCTTTCGTTATGCTTATATACCTTCGCCACAATGGGGAACGCTAAAAAATATATACATATATCAGTGCATGAATTAACTGTAAACGTGTTGCACGAGACGCGTAATTGCTCTATTAGATGACCGTTAGAACGTGGACATAGCTAAGGTTTATATAGTGGTCGTAAAAAAAAGTGTATCCAGAGAGGCTGCACTAAGCGGTAGAAACGCTTCCATGGAATTTTCTAATTGCCCGCGACGAGACACCGTATTATGTTCGGTCCATTAGACGAATAGCAGAACGCAGTTTTCCTCCGAACAAACCCTAACCAACCCAGCTATGCGTATGCTAATTGCAGCTTGCATAACACGTTCAAGGTGAGACTCCCCCACTGACACGCGAACCGTGTTTTACCATGCGTAGGATCAATCAATTAGTTGTCACTGTTAATTCAATCTCTACTGTGCCCTGATCGTCGTCACCATTCCCCCTATTTTGTCAGGCACTTCACCATGAAAGTGGATTATGAAAGTGCACCTGCATGTGGTGAACGAAATCTCGTTTAGACGAACATACTTATCGTGTAAAAAAGAGAAGTGCCGAACTTGTTGGGGAATTCGTCGAAAAGACAATTAAACCAGTTCTTCGTGAAGGTTTTTTGAACAAAATTCGGTTGAAATTGTAGGGGTTGAGAAAGAATTCTCCAAATCAGGTTTCTGGATCTCTGAAGACCAGTTTCTAACTAATTTCGTCACGAATTGATGCCTACGATTTCTTATTTTAATTAAACACAACCCTTGAAGCTAGTTTTAAGCTTGATCGTATCATCGCGAGAGTCAGGATTCCGTAACATTTTAAGTAAGCGAGTATGTACAAAGATTCAACGAAAGTATTTTCGAAAAGCGTATGAAATCGAAGGCGAGATCATTAGCGCGTGGAACGAAAGAGAGAATGAAGAGTAAACGGGAAGAATTTAGCGAAGAATCTACACTGTCGACCAAAAGTTTCTGATCGCCGTATTCTTTGGAAAGTTCAGCAATTTAACAATTTGTTGCATCAAGATTAAACTTTTAGGTAGCAACGTAGATGAAACCATTAATCATGCGATTAACCACACGCACGAGAGTAATCGCCACTATTTTTCCAGCGGATGCGGACAATTAGAAAATGCTCGATCGCACTTTCTCTCCAACTTTTACAACGCGAATAATTTCCAACGAACTATTTAGAGAAAAACATCGAAGGGTTCTTGATAGTGACCTATATCTGACAATTTATAAAAAAAAAGTCTTGCCAAGTCTTAATTGAAATGTATCGTCGTTCGTGGTGATTTATAGTTTTTCCCGTGCTTTCTCCAAGTAATACGGAAATTCACTGTCCTAGTTGAAATTGCTTGACAATCTTGGACCGATCACAATTCCGAGTTAACGGTAATAAAGGATTCATGTAAATTCGGAACGGTGCAACGTCCGCCGCTCTTTTCTTTGTTGTGCGTATGGTTCAGTTGACTCATTACGGTAATTACTATGAGAGTATCGTGTTACGTGTTCCCATTCAAGTGAAATGTTATAAAAAAAAAATGAATTGAAACTTAATGTACTCTCAACGAACGAAGCTTGCGTAAGACCGCATTCCTACGTTTCTAACAGAATCTTAAAATAGATAATTATTCTCAATTGTGATCAGAGTCCAATACATTTTACGCATGCAAACTACGCATGATTTTCTAGATGAACTGTCAGCGAAGACAAAATAAAAAATTTCAGGCGCCAACCGATTGCTTGTCTCTTGATTAATTCCACGAATATTGCATCGTGCCCCTGCGAAACTCGACCTTTGACAGCGATTTTTGCATCGGACCTTTTGACATCGATGATTGTTTAGCCTGCATACGCATCGAAGATTATCGGTCTGTCTTTCTTGAAAAATATTTATAATCAATTGAAGCTATCGATGCCCTCTGGGTTACAAGTTTTCTGCGTCATTGCCCTGGCAGATATACGCACGCACCGAACACTCGATTGCTTTTGGCAAATTTTCGAGCGATAATACTGACTAATCATTTTTATGCACGATACGTGTGGCCTTCGTTGATGTTAAAAGCTTCGAATTCTAGTGTGGATACGCAATCATTGAGCGCAATAATCGCGTTCGTTGATGCATCGGGATGCAACAAATATCTCGGTCACTGCGCGCTTATCGAGTCTAAATATACGCTCGAATTTAGAAATTGCCACTTTTATTATCGTTCCCCGTGAATTCCTGAGACGCGCTAGATCGATTACAGATAATTTTCACGCAAGGAAGCAAACGGCACAACGCCGCGCCGGTAGAAAGTAGAACGTTTAAATAGAGGCAAGGATTTCACTTGCAAACGACATAACGTAATTCTGCTCGTAAAACCTTTCAAACGGTCGCGAGGTTGGTCAATGAAAAGTGAAACCGTAAACGAGATTCATTTTTCTTTTCCCACCCTAATGAAAAATTATAGGATCTCTGTGCGGTCATCCTGTTTCGGGTTCAGATGCATCGGCCTGCAAGGACATATACTCCGGTTGCGAACCAGCCACGCACAGGCACGAACGATACGCGACTTTCGAATCGGCACAATGGAAACGTTCCTCTCACAACTGTACGGACCAACAAAGGCCAACCTGTAATTTTCAACTGCAACTATGTACGTGAAAATGACTATACAACGATTTGAGAAATACAATGATGTTTACAAACGGCTGAATTATTCTGCGACAGAGGCAGATCATTGTTTGAGACAACCGCGTCGACGTCAGTTTGAAAACTCACCAAGTATTCCGTTATATCCAAGAAAGTATCCAATAAACTTAAAGTTCATCGACACATGCCCACGATCGAGCGATTCGCGAACAAGTAACCCGAGAAGCGGCTAACCACGAGTAAAGGAATTAGCAAAATAATGAAAAACAAAAGAGATAGAATAAGTTATAAATTTAAAAGACGCGAGCCGCTCGACGGCTCATGATGAACTGATCGGCGCGCACGTTGATTAGCCGAATGAAACCGAAGTCGAGCGGGCAAACGGCGAACGCTATCGGAGCTGGCCGAGCACAAGCGATCTCGACCGACACGACTGGTGGAACCAGTCGTGGGAGTCGAATCGGTGCTGCTAGATTATTCGGTAGAACGAGAAGACTCGATATAGGTGGTGGTACCAGCCACGGTCGAGACCATGGTCCTCATCTACTTTCCTTCAACTTTGCGACTGATTGCCGATTGCCATTTAAACGTCTCTTAGCCAGACAGCCATCCGTCTTCTTTCATGCACAATCTAGATTCCTTAGTTCCTTCATGCAACATACGCACTGAAATATAAGCGCGAATCATTAAAACCATGCATTTAAACTACTCGTTTAAATAAAATATAAGTTCAGATTACATTGCTCATATTATACTAAGATTTTCAAGCTACCCGACAGACTAATGTTTGTCACACCTGTAACGACAGCCTCTGGAAAAGTATTAAAGTTGCGTTTGCATATGACGTCTTGAAGAAAAAATGCCTCGTGCTGATTTCGAAAAGAAAACAATGAGATAAAAACAAGAATGCGATTAGTGATCGCAGATGATTCGAATCGGAACGAGAAGGGATAGGAGGATGGCGGTACCAGCCACGACCGAGACCAATGCTATCTGTCCTCTTCTGACGCAGATCGTCGAGAGGGAATGACGGTATATTCTTGCGACAAGATCCATTTATATCTTTTCAATCAGTGTAATTTTTCCTGCAATCGGTCGTGATTAGTTTAATTTTCACGAGGAACAAACGTACGAGATAACGCGATGGAAAAAAAAACCGATGCATCGGTCATTCTTTTTGTGGAATAGTCACGAGGATCGTCTATTTCCGGGATTTTGTGAAATTAAGAGAAATTTAGGACGAGCCTTCGCAACAGGATGCACGCGCTATATTCGCGACACGCGTTACGCGACCTCGTCTTTCCTTCTTCGTGGATAAAAGTACAAGAACCTCGAACGCAATCGTCTATGCGTGAGAAAATAACGCTGAATTACAAAATCGTCGAGCGTATGAAAGTAGTGTCGAAGAGTTTGGCGCAACAAGAACGTGGACTTATACGATCTCGTCGATCGCACAATGAGAAATAGTTTGCTTCCCTTTGATGAGCTTTTTATATATTCCATTTACAAGATAAACGAGTTTCAAACTGGAAACATCGAGTTCTTAGAACAGAGTCAGATGCAAAGTTTAAAAAACTTGTTAGAATACAATGTACAATTGTTTTTTTATATATAATTGTTTTGTTAAATCTCGATGAACGTTTTTCTTGGAAATCCCAATGTTTCTTGAAGACAAAAGCTTTGGCATTTGATTAAAATGTAACCGGTTATCAAATTAGCGGAATTTCCGAAGAACCGACACACCGTCAACGTCATGGAACGAAATAAAATAGTCGCCAGATAAAATATCGATAAAAAGAAATCGTTATGGCATATTTCCCTATCGCACGCGTATCGAACGAACGTCATCGAGGAACTGAATACGAACGTGAACGTAAAAGACACAAGTGGACAGGTTTTAAGTATGATTCAACATCGGCAACAGGGAACCGGTTTTTTTCGCATACGCCTGCTCATTCATTATACAATCAAATAGAGAAGGGTTGATTGCACAATTTTTGTTTTGATTCTCTACCTTTAATCACTGTTAGTAAACTATTTCTCTTTCTATACGAATACAAGCCTATTTCTAGTATTTGGTGCACGCGTTTGATCTTTTTGGAACTTTCTCGAGTTCCGGTTTCACTTGTTGGCCACCTCGGACAATACATAAGTTGCTAGGGAACTCGTCTTGGACAGTGAATATACGCGCGAAAGTAGGGAAAGTGTATCTCGATTCGCTATGCTTGACATACATATCACTGGCAATGCATAAACGATGTTTGCTTATCACTGATATGGACTTCGAGAGATTTAGAAATGAGTTTTACTTTTCCACTTTGATCACTGGTTTCGTAAGAGGACGATCAGGAAAAACGAAAGAAGAAAAGTCAGTTATGATTTTCTTCTTTGCTAGAAAATGCTTGACACACATATCGATAGAGATGCATAAACGATACCTATACATTACTAGCATGAAACTTGAGTTTCACTTTCTGAAATCGAAGACTAATATCACGAGAGAACAATTAAGAATTTTATAAGAGAAGGTAACTACAATCTTGCTCTTTCACAAAAAAGAAGGACAAGACTCTTGTAAATTCTGCCACAGATTTCTTTTTCCTTCTCTAGAAAGGAACTCAGATCGTTCTACTTCTAAACTGAAGCGCAAATTGCCAATTGCAAATCATTTTTCTTCCTATCGTTTCGATGTGCGAAATCGAATGGAAACAATTCATTGAACAATGTACGCCCACCTGATAAGCGTCGAATAGAAGACAATTATTGTACGTGTTTCCAGGATACAGTGTGTAGGAAACACGAGCCTCCTGATAGTCGCAGACCAAGATTACGCCTATCGGAACACCAGCAACGTTAGCGAGGCTTTATTTTTCCTCTTCCATTCGTTTCGGATTGCATTTTCATTTCTCAAAATCACGATCAATCACACGATTTACTGCACCTATAAAGAAGTGATTGAAAAAATTGTTCTGTCGCAATTCCACATCGAGCAATGAATCATAACGAAAAGAAACAACGTAATGATATCGATTCAAAACAATCGGATACCGTACCACCTGTATCATTTAAATGCTCGTCAAGATTTTAAGTCCGCAATTCTCCATTGATCGTCGCGGAACAGAAGAGAATGGAATTGTTAGATTCATGACATACAATTTCCGCGTCGACAATACGTGAACGAAGGTTATCAAGAGGCACTAGTATTTCCGCTACGACAATTCTTCGTTTATGCATAGACAAATCTGAAAGTATTTAACTTAATTATAGTGGAAACATTTTGATTTTCAATGTGTATGTTTCACGTTAACCCGTAATGAATGATAGAGCCATATACGTACAGAGAACTAATTAAACACTTTGTCCTCAACAAATTTGACAACAACAAGTGGAATCTTGGTACATGATTGATGATGTAAGGACATTACTAGTGTGCATGAAAGTTCGTGTGAAAAAGAAATCGCTCAACAGGCCATATAAAAGGAAGCCAATATAGCGAAACAGCGTTGTACTGTGTGCTACAATGAAAACTGACAAGAACATTCATCATAAATTTAACTGATGATGGAGTCGTGTGCAACTGCAAATCCATGCGTATACATTGTAAACGCAATTAACACGTTAATGGTCAGACAGTAAATGCGTTTTCCGTGTTTGTAACGAGCGACGCTCCGATTCTGGATACCAGTACAGTGCGTTATTCTTTCGAATCACCTTTTTCCTTTGCGTAGCCTCCACTTACGAATTAATTACACGTTTCTTCCCGTATACCATGCACGTAATCAGCTGGTTCCTCCGAGCGTGCTCTTGACCGCCAACCACTAACCACCATTCCGTCCGCGTTTTTGGTTCGTCAACCAAAGTAACGTCGCATTGTCTCACGATGGCAGCGGGTCAACGTTTTGTACACCGGATTATCTGTTCGTGGTGCAAGCAACGTTACCAGTGAATTCAACACTTTCTCTTGCATAATTTTCAAGTGACTCGTATCAGTGTAGAATTTCGAATCGTTTCGATATACTTGTCCGAAGTGAAATATTCTTGAAACTGTTGAAAAGTTTAAGAAACTTAAATGAAAAATACATAACTATAGTCGGATTTTAAATTTAAATGAAGAACAAAAGAATAGCCTCACGTTGCGAAACTTCAAGGATCATCTTTTCTTGGGAACAGAGAAGAGAGATATATTTAAATGTTTGTTGCGCGTTTGCTGCTTGCTCTTTGTTAAATACGTGTATACTTCGATCTTACTCCTCACCAATGTTACTGAAAGGAAAATAAATTGTTAAAAGGTGCAATCAACCGTGATAATACTCATTTTCTCTCATCTTTCTAGAAATGAAAGTTATGGCAGCATTAGTTTTCGATGTATCGTCAGGTAAATGTGCTTCTGCAATCGTTCGAACGAATTATAAAAAGACAATAGCTGCTATCACAGCATGTACATGCATTCACGAATTCCTTACATAAGTGTAAGCTAACGTTAATTACACGTTTTCAAATTGCTATCATTGATCAAGAATTATTCCATGCAATTTCGATAATAAAACAGGTTCCACGTTTACTTAAACTCGGGACGCAAAAGTCTGAGCAAAGTTCTGTTTGCTTTTAATATTTTCGTCGACGTTAACTTAACGCAGCTACTATATTTTAGTGATATAATTGTACAAAAAATAGTAGAACTACCATTGTAGTAGTAAAAGGATTAACATCCTAAAAAGGAAGTCATTTCAAACGATAAGTACGTATAAGCCTTCCTCCTCGAGACGATATACGGCTCGAACCTTCCCAAACGTGCATCGGGCGTCTCTTCAAAAGTCTCAACAAAAACTTGTGTTCACGGAACAAGAACTCCAACGGATCCCATCGTTGAAACACCTGAGCGTGCCATATGATCGCTATTACACGTTTCTACGAGTCACGTAATAGACAAGCTCGTGAACGTTACATCAACCGTTTTATAAATTCCATGTGTTCATCTAAGAAATGATGTTAATGTTCAATACCGTTCAAAATAACAGGCATACCATGAAAATTGAAAAATGATGGTTCACCTGCGGTAAAGATGCATCGTTGCAAACAAAATTCAATGAATGATTTGAAAACAAAAAAACGATGACGCGATCGGTAAAAAATTTTAAAAGTTGAAAGTTGAAACGAGTCGAATGAGTCGAGTCCCGGAGTGGGCGTTTGTGTGATATGAAGTTATCTGCACCCGCCGACGTGCGTGAATTTATTAAACGACAAGTACGGTAAACGATCTCTCTCGGTACAAGCAATGGAACCACTTTACCGAATCAGTCACGACGAAAAGGGAGCTCTGCACGTATTGTATTGTGTGTTTGTCGTGACATCGGGATACATTTTCGCCGCACGAATACGAAATCAGTTAACTGTGATTCGGCTATGATACATAGGAACACGGTACAACAGCCTTCGTAACGTTTACGTTTCATGGTATTCATGGGACACCGTTCCTCTCGTGTCCTTGAGTCGATTCATCACACGACATATCCAAACTTTGATTTATCCGTTGAAATCCTTTCCAATGTTTACATTTTTGAATGATCGACATACACTGCAATTTACGAGATTATCCTGTAATTAGTGCATTTTAGAGATACGATAAATGCGAAAGAGAAACATTTGAATTTATAAACAACAAGGAACGTAGACAAAAGAATACGCGGAACGTACAGGTGGTTCAGAAGCGCGAATCGAACGAATTTAAAATGTCGAACACAGCGTTCGAGTCACGTGAAAAACAGAAAGCGCGGAGAGGAGAATTTTTTCACTGAAAATATGCAGAATCTGTATTAGCCTTTCTGCTGAAGGAACGTTGCATTTGCACAGTGTTGTCTAGATCACGGGCAGACCTTTACGTTTGCTTATTCTCTCCAACTATCCTCGTCTGTCCGTTGCCTTTCGCTGTTCCGCTCGTTATTCGCAGCGCCATATAAAAATACCGAAATAGAAAGTCCTGTATCATTCGATGAAAAAGTACTCTTTTATCTTTCCGTTTCTCCTTTTTGTAAATACCGGTACGACACAATGAGTCAATTAAAAAATGCCTGATTCCTCTCGAGAGATCGTCGAATAATTTAATGTTTTCACTCACCGACAGCGATGAATTATTGTGCGTCTCGGTGACTGACGTTTCTACACCGTCGTTCGCTTTCCCTGAACGTAATCCACCTGTTCCGACAGCACAGAACCCACCAATGTGAATGAGAAAAAATCTGTTTGAGAGTTCAGGCGGGCCTGGAGAGTAGATAGCCCCCTCTATTGGCAAAATACACGTTCGGCGCCATGTTTGATCCTGGTAGCCATATTCGTTGCCGTATGGCGGTATATTTTGTATAGATGACTTGCAAGCCGGTTAGGCGAGATCACCGTACACGTCTAAAAATAAAATGCATGTAGATCTGCGTCCTGGTTTCAAATGCAATATATATGCTCGTGTCTGAATATCTCAAAGAAGATTATATCCTTACTTACGTTTTAACGTTACGCTTTCACAGCGTGTGAAATTTTAAATGCCTTTTACGTACCCATGTATCGTATACTATAAAAGATATTTCAACCTAAGAATGATAAAATAACATTGCGATTAATTTCATTCCTATATTATATTAGAAAAAGCACGATAGGAAGAATGAGTAGTTTACAAGTGCCCTTGACCGTTTTAACGTGAACGGCACTGTGAGTTGCTTTAACATTCAACATGGCCACCTGATATGTAGCAGACGATACAGGTGGTATGAAAAATTGTAAATAAAATTCATTTCTAGCTTTAATTATGAGTGGACGTGTGCAGAAAGAAAGTGCTGATGATTCTGATCGTGTTGACGATGCAGTGGATCCTAGAGTGCAGGTAAATTAATGCGTTCTTTCAGGAATAATTTATAGGCTTTTAGAAATCAACTACTTATGATATTGACATTTCCACGTTGCTCCCAATAAAACATCTGATTGCGTTTCACTCCTCATGAGAATGTGCGGAATAGTTGTCTGGTTTCTTGGACTTCTTAAAAGTATTACAAGTGTTTAATGTTTTTACGCATAATCGTACGTTTTGCTACATTGTTGAATGTTACATACTTTTTTTCATTTTCCTTTATCTGATTGTTCATTGGATGTATAATGCGATGCAAATTCGGCTGGATCAATCTGCAAATAAATAAATGCAATTCGATAAAAATTTGTTAATGTACAATTTGTTTTTCCAATAATCTTACTTCAACTTTGTTAGTACGTATTAGCATTAATTGTTTCATAATTAATTATCGTTTTAGATTGAACTTGAAAGATTGAATACTGCAACCGATGACATTAATAAACTTGAGGTTGATTTGGATGTAAGTATAATTGTACTGTTCTTAAGATTTTATATTTCTCACACAAACAATTTTTTATTGCAATGGATCAAATTAAAATAAATCTCTTCACCTCCTTGAAGGACCAAATTAGTAGCAAGTTTTGAAACTGGTTGTGATTACATTTCATTGAGGTGATTGCTGTAAAGTATACGAGTAAATGGATAATGGCTTCAAAGATCATCTTGTAGTCATTTATAACGTCGTCTAAAGAAACATTCCATCGCTTGAAACTCGTGTCTATACAATTTACAATAGTAAATTAAGGTGTATGCAAACACAAACAGTGTTTCTTTAAATATTTACTAATTTGTATATAATGAATTTTATTTGCAGGAGGCAAGAGCAACTTTCAGAGAACTACTGTGTGAATCCACATTTAAAATTGATACTTTAGCTAAAAAGCTTGGTACTTGTATAGAAAAATCCAGACCATATTATGATGCCAGGTTTAAAGCAAAAGAAGTAAGTTGCCTGTTAGTCCTATATAACCATGTCTCATTTTATGAGAACGAAATCAATGTAGTTAACATTTCTTGAAGGCTTTGCATGAAACACAAAAAGCTGCGGTTAGATTTGAAAGAGCCAATAGTCAACATGCAGCAGCTAAAGAAATGGTTTATTTAGCTGAAGAAGGATTAAGAACCGAAGGAAGATGTTTTGACCATGCTTGGCAGGTAACAGAAGCAAAATAATTGAATTAAGTTATTTGAATTCTGTTATTAAATTTGATGCTTTCAATTCTCTTTTTTAGGAAATGTTGAATCATGCAACTGCTAGAGTAAATGAATCTGAACATGAAAGAGCTTTATCAGAAGCAGAACACAGACATACTACTGCTTTGTATCATAAAGCGGAACACGAAGTTCAAAGATTACAACGCGAATTAAAACGTGCAATTGCTAAGTCTAGGTGTGTTCTTTGTACAGTTTTTTATCGTTTTAGCTAGTTATATTGACTGACTTTCTAGTTTACTTAATGATGCATGGAATGTATTGCATTTAATTATTTAATACAAATCTCAATGTTAGAGTTTGATATTTTGATTACAGTATATTTTTACTTCATGATTCCTAACATTCTCTACCTGTTCCCCATATAAAAATTGCATAATTTATTTTGTTATCATTATTTTAATTTTGTATAGATATTAGAGTATTTATGTCTTTTGGTTATATTCATGTTGGCAGTATGGGTGCACGTCGCAGCTTGCTTCTGATAAACAGTATCGCCTACAGACACAACTTGCTCATGTTGTAAGTAGGATAGACGTTATTTTTTTATTTTTTTACACGACACTCATTTTGTCCGAGTGCTATGGACAAGTCCCGTTTGATAATTTATTTTGTGCGTGTTTGTTTGCGTTATGCTTTATTCAAATATGCTTTTTACTACACAATTGTAAATAACGAAAAATCAGATTTAATTACAAGAAAACATACGATATAAACTTTACCAATTAATTATCCAATTTTTTATACAGGCCATATTACGAAATGAAAGCACATTTTAATCAAATGTTGGAAGAACAAAAATTAAGAGTAAGTGCATTAGAAAGATCAGTGGGCGAAGCTAAGATGACTTATGCCGAAGCATTAAGAAACTTAGAAAAAATCAGCGATGAAATTCATAGGGTATAATGTCTTTCTAGTTTTTTTTCTAAAACTTAGCTTTAACTTCAAGCAACCTATTCTAAAATTTCGTTTGCAGACGAGGAAATATGACGGAACAGAAGACTTTAGTAAAAATTCGAGAGATGCGGTCGATCAACCTTCTGCACAATCTCATACAGCAACTCCAACGGATTCCAGTATTACTGGATCACCTGATAGTACAGATTATACTAGTGACGAATATTTACGCCTTCCTGATAAAATGAGTCCTAGTACACCATGTCCTGTGCCTACAAGGGTAACTATTTCTTATTGTTTACGTGATTCAAACGAAATGACAAAACCTAAAAAATAAACTTGTTTTTTATCTAGATCGACAAAGAATCTTCTTCCGAATATTTGGGCCTAAGTAATCTGAATCTTTCTTCTACGGAACCTCGAAAGTATATAAAACGCGACCGTCCAAAAAGTATTGCAGCAACTGATACAAAACATATCATAACGTTAAATCAGACGAGTTCTTCGACGTCACGATTGTCAGATTTGTCGAATATCCTTTCTCCCATAGAAAAGAAAGTAAAAATTCAGACGCCCCATGATACAAATACCGCTAATTCTGCTGTACACAATGGAGAGGAATGGACAGAGATTAGTTTAAATAATTCTCCGGATGACATGTACTACAATAACGAAGTGTACTCTGACGAAGAAGATCAAATTCCTTACAAACCATTACCAATGGATCTAAGTCCTGAGAGCAGCAATGCACCAGCTAATGGTGCAAATATTCAGCCATTCAGTGACGCATTTAGTCGAAAAAAGTTAATCACCCAAAAGTCATTGCCTACTATGTTGAAAGGAAACGAAGTTACTTTAAGTAACGAAAAGAAAGCGGAAGTTACGAGGAGTCCATCAATGAAAAGTAAAAGTAAAATCGATAGCAGTCTAGCAAATTGGATAACTCGAAGTTCAGCGGGTGGCGAAGCCAGTGGAGGCAGCTCAAGTAAGTAGTATTAACTATTCATTTCAAAGTTCAGTATAATCTCATATATAAGTACGATGCTATTATATTAATTGTTACAGCAAACTCAAGTAGAAGACAGTCACTCGATATGTTATGGAGCGCGGGAACTGGAGAACGTGTGAAAGAATTGTTGAATCATGGAATGATGATGTTGAACATATCTAGCCTTACGGAGCGACGCTCCAATGAGCCAAAGACAGCAGAGAGAGATAAGGATAAGTCTGAAAAGTCCGATAAAGTAGAAGGAAAAGGGAAGAAAGTTCCTAGCCCATTGGAGAAAACAATGACCTATCTGAATGCAGATGAAGAGACATCTGACAGTGAAAGTTTAGCAAGGTATATATCCTTTTTCTAATTAACGTTTTATCATATGAACATTTTATAGCTTTATTTTAACACCATTATTTCGAAAATTAGCGTGGAAATGTTAACGGAGGATCAGATTTCTTCACTCATGATGGAACCAGATATGAATCAAGTATGTCAAGAGATTCTAGGAACTCCTCTAGTCGAGGTGTGTCCATTGTTACAACAGCTACAACAACAACAATAGCACTCCTTTTGACGATACTGATTTAATTCAATTAAAAACAAAAACAACAATAGAAAGTGTTCAAAAACCATGATATAAGGACGAACTAGTTTATGCATAGCATTATTTATTATCGAACTTAGCTAAATTTAACTCATTAGTTCCTGCACTTTTATTATGCATACATGCTAAGAAGAAGAGATTTACTTTTGAATATCGAATCCTTGACACTTGGAAATCATTGTAACTGGAAATGATTCATGATGTTCCAGAATAGTTTGTACATATTTAAAATTAGTAACAAGTTTTTAGTATGACATTAAAAGATTTGATTTTAATTATTGACGTGCTATATATATTGTGAATATATTAAAGCCTAATGAGACTCTCATAGAAATCTTGAGATTGTTACTAAAATGTTTCGAATGTCATTCCGTTAAATTAATTTAACAAATATAGTATTTAGTACGAAATAGAAGACTTAATCACCAACAGAAGCAATATGTACCGAATGTTAGGTAAATGTCGCTCATACAAGATAGTTTTTCTTCATGTCATTTGTATCTTTACGTTTCGACGTATCAACAACATAATACGGAGTTGACTTTTCCATTTGTTACTACGAGATTTATCGATGAAAAGATCCTTTGTCTTTCTGTGTTAAGAGTACAACTATATAAGCAATTCGTTTTTTATATTGTCAAACGTGCAAGAGCAACGCCAGTCGAATATTAAGTAGTATAGCAATTATAATCTTGGTAATGTTATAATATCATCTTCTTCGAACTGCTAAGTAGTGTTTGTTTAGATAGGACAACATGATTCTAAATAGAAAATTGGCAGCTACGACGAGCATGCTGTTCCACGTACCAAGCTTTAATATAATTGCTAATTGTACTAGTGTTCATCGACTAAGCTTAACAAAATATTTTCGGTGAATCTTTCCTCGACTTTGATGATGAGATACGTAGATAATGGTTATCGATTAAGTACCTTCTAGTTGTCAGAATATGTATCTACATCATAATTAATATATTTGAATAATTCTCATATATGGACTTGGACAATTCAACAGATTCAAGCAATTATTCTGCGACAGTTCAATGATAGCTTGGACAGAATGCTCAAAACATGAGTTGAGACTTAATTCTTATCGTTTTAATCACTGTGCAATATAAAATACGTTAATAGTTTTAAGTAGAGTTGGATTGTCTAATTACATTGACAAAATAGTCCAAACAAAGAATGCATGCGATATGCCATTTAAAAAGAGTAATATATAAAAATGTGTATATATACATATGTATATGCAGATATTATTTATTTTTATCGCATAATTTTATGTACACAATATTTGTTAATATATTAAATAAGTCATCAACAAATTTTTCTATGAGCAATTCATGAGTCGAATAAACAAATGGCCTTCCCATTATAAAAAGAAAACTATACCAAAGATAAATAAAAATATTTAATAGCCATTTGAACAAATTATTTCTTTTTTAGTTTATAAGGCATAAATAGTGTGATAACACATGGTTGTTAATTATTAATATCTTCTATATGAGTTATTATACTTTCTTCCTTATATTTCTTTTGAAATTTTGAGATCCATCTTTGTGTATATACATATTATACATATATTGTTACAAAATTTTGAAATTGTAATGAAAAAAATTTGTTTTTAAACGATTACTTTTATACTTCCCTACTTCCTTTATTTTCTTTACTAAAACGAAAAATAATTAAATTATTACTCTCAGCTCCATTGTGATACGTTTTAAATTTAAAACTATTGCCATAAAAATTATAAACATAATCATACCATTACATTTGATGCGAGTTGTCAGCGGCCGTGCTCCTAAATATTTTACTAGATATTTTTTTGGCTAAAATTATTGAAAACAAAGTTATATATAATGCGAGCGCATAATTATTAATAATGATTGTAAATAATATATTGTATATGTGACTGTAACTATGTATATAGTGTCATCTTCATTAAAATACGGTTGCAAAAGTGAATACATAAATACAGACAGTCACTCGGTACTTTTCAAATTTCCCTCCCTTATTATTCAACAATTCACTTTGCTATTTTCTTTTGTAAATTGGATCTATCAGTGATAAAATGTTACTATATTTATATCGAAACAAATTATTATGTATACATTTATTCGAGTATTTGAAAATTTAATCTAAAAGTAATATTTTAAATTCAAAGATCGTTATAAATCTGTGCTAACGAAAAATAGCTGAGGAAACAAATCACAGAACAGTTATCGATAAGAAGCATGTATAACAAATATTTGTAAAGTAATTATTATCTGAAGTTTGTAATTGGAATGTACTCACGACTATTTCGAACGACGATAACGCAAAAAGAACTAAAAAATATTTGAAATAGTTTCGCTGGACGCAACTGACGAATAAAATCGTTGTTTCCCGTGTCGTCCGCTTGAACTAAATGTCGCTGTAGTCATACGAGAGAAACAGAGACAGATGATTGAGAAATCAAAATGGCGTCGTATGCACGATAATTTTCGTTAGTGTTCGTTATTTTTCGTGCGTAATAGAAATAAAATGCAAACGGTGGTTGCTGTTTAATCGTTCGATGTTTGACAAACTGTTGCGTACAAAATCGTGAAAAAATCGTCGCTCGTTCGAAATCGATACATCGAAATACCTATCGCGACAGCGGTCGCGAATTAAGCAGGGAATCGTACTGTTTTGCGTATGGCTTTTAAACCGCACGGACAATTTTGCTTGGCCGATAATCGAGTACTTGGTGAGAAACGTCATTGGCATGACGAAAGACGCGAGTTTGGTTTTCGTGCATCGTGAAACTTTTACGAGCTATGTGCTTTGACGTGCACGAGTGAAATCTAGTTTGGTTCAGAGACTCCTCGCGAAGGTGTGGAGACGACGTGCGTTTAGCCACCATGGCGGTGAATCCGCGTGATATGGACGGTTTTATGCCGCTCCTGTCAACGATGGACATCAAGAAGAAATTAAATGTTGGTAGTTTATTATTAAATTATTTGGGCGACACCACCAAGAGTATCGAGTGTCAAGACATTGGACAGTTTATCGATAACATCATACCATGGCTCACCAACGGGAATCCCAAGGTAACGCTTCTCCGCCTAATTTCTTTTTCAAATTTTATATATTGTTCTATGTCTCTCGCACCAATAAAGCATACTCGTAATCTTTAGACTTTCCCGTTTAGTCGATTCATCAAAGAAAGTATTCTACTCTCTTGTACTCTTTCTGTATTTGTAGCATATACGAATCTTGTTTTCTTCTCTGTCAAATGATAATTTTTATGCTTTCAAGAAATGTTTATCGCTTTCACTTATTTGTGATGATTGCTTACTGTTATGTAAACAAGATCAAACAAATGAATGTTCTTATTTGTCAATGATTATAAAACTATAAAGTAAATCGCATTCAACAAATATATGCAAATAAAGTAACAAAACCGTTTAAAGAATTACTGAAATAACAACGGGGTGTGCCGGGTGACAAACCGACGATCAGATTGCGGCGCGTACGAGCAGAGGTGCTCATTTATCGAATATCACTTTTCGTATACGTCAGAGTATTAATTGTCAAATAAAACGTGTAAACGATTCGTAGAATACATGCAAGCATACCTGTGACATTATGAACGTTGTAATCAATGGAATCGTCATTATTTCGAATATTCGAAAAAAAAATGCATTTGTATACGTTTCCTTTTCGTCGACCTGTACATCTACTGCTTGCGCGAGTCGTGTGTGCGTACACTCGAAACTTTCTACGCTCGATACACGCGAACGATATTTCTCGCGACAAAGATGCGATTGATTTGTACATTGAATTTCAATTTATTGTATTTACGAATAGAAAAAACAGATGTTTTAAACAAAAATCTTACGAAAGACTGTCCATGCAATTGTTTAGTTGCTCGATATGTTGAAACATTGAATAATTTCGACTTACGAAATATATTCGATTTTCGATCTTCGATCTTCGAGAATCACTTTCGATTTTATGAATAGAATGTTCTCGAACAACTGTAATTATTTTGAAGTGCAGAGACTCCGAGTTGCTTTGTTTATAAACAAAAGTGCTATAAAAATCATTTGTTTAAACTAATTTCATCTAGTTGTTTGATGAGTCAGCTGAAAATCGATAGCACGACCTTAGGTTTTAATAACGTTCCTCGCGTGACTGTATTGCAAGGAGTTATTTCCAATTAGAATAATCGTTAGTCCACATCCATGTGCTCCAAATGAAAACGATCATTTACAACGAATCTGTTGGTCTTCGCCAGACGAAGGTACGACAAAACTCTGGCTCGATTTATCTCGTGTACGTATAAGGGAAAAAAACTTTCACACCATGTACGTAACGTGTCCTTTGCCATAGCATGTCACGGTGTGTATGTCGCTGAAAGATTCGCGGTTACTTCGAGCCATTAAGTTCAGTTAAATGCTCTCCGGTTATAGATGAAGGAACGTTCGACGTATCAAGAGGAAACTGTTACTGTATATATTAAGCTGAAATTATGACGAAGTTTCGTAGTTACGAAATTAAAGGAAGTAAGGCTGATTATGTTTTGTGGTAACCTAAATTTCCCACAGGATTGTAGGGAGTAACACTGCACAGTATTATCCAGATTAAAATGTTTAAATGTTAATTGGACAGGTACAGTCAGACATTCTATTTTTTATACATATGTAAATTATACGAATTATGTATCTGGAATGCATATGTATAACATATTTGACCCAAATAATTAACTACATTAAAAATTCTGGTTTTAGGATTGGTATGGATGATTTTGGATACGGTAAAAGCCCGAATAAGCGTGGTGTAGCAAATCACAGAAACAAGAGGCACGTGTGAGTTGACGTTCGGAGCTGGGTACAAGATGTAGGAGTTTAAAAGTTTGTCGCAGATATATGTCGAAAATCTTTTTCTAACTATTTCCGTTCAAGTTTCAAATGAACGAACTTGTCTCTTGGGAAAACGACGAAGCAAAAATGTTTTACAATGGTTTCCTTTGAAAGGAAACAAAGGCATGTTGTCTTGGAAGCGTTGGTTAAAAGTTTTATTTCCATTCTGTAAATGGAAACCGACGCAGGATGACGTCAGGCTACGTGAACACTGAAAAATTGACACTAGCCAAAATTCACCGGTCAATAAAGACTTACGTCATGTTTCTCGAGCCGCATAAGAAGCAAGAGAAAACTAGACCCTCCATACTGATAAATGAGCAACACTTGACCAAGTCGAAGTTCACGGTTGAAATTCAGTTTCTTCCATAATGCAAGAGTCTCTCAAATCCCCCTTGTGCCACACGCATTTCTGCCTTGTGTTTTCCGCGTGTTCGAATACTCGCACGAAACAAGCATATTTAAACGTAGGTTTGTTCGTTCACTCCTATATTTAGAATTGCTTTTCATTGTTGCACGGTTTCCACGAAACTTTTCTTCTATCTTGTAGGTATTTTGCTTCTTGGAGTGCTTCACTTTTACGTAAATCGATTCTTTGAAAGACTCTGCGTACGAAAATATTAGGGTACAGCGTTGAAAAATCAACGACACGTGAGATATTTTAAAGTTTCGTACAACATGTTTAGCTTCTGAATTCAAGATATCTCACGAACCGTTGACGTTTTAATGTCAGTTATTTCTTGCATTCAGGGTTGATAAACGCGAAGATTTGCGTCTTGAAGGTAAAATCCAAAGCACAAGCCATTCGTGCATCATTATCTAGTACCACTTGTTGCTGTAAGCTCGTTATTAGTCCAAAAATGTCCGCAACACGCGAGAAACCGTTTCGTCAGTGAAAAGGGAAATGAATTCGTGTTGTACGAGTAAACACAGTCGCGTGTTCTGTTCAGAGATAGAATGTTCGATACGATTCAACCTAACTGTACGTGAAATTTGTAAAAAATGAATAAGAAAAGATTCTGGTTTTTAGGTATTTTGCAAGATCTTTTGTAAGACTTTTATCTGGACTAGGTTAACGAAGATGAGATCGTTAAGGCAGCTGATTGCAGTTTTTAATTTTCGTCAACCTCGGTATTGTCGCAATTTTGGCAAGAAGCCTACCCAGCGGCTACGTGATGAGCCTCTCTATTTTGCCAGGACAACCCTATCGATTTTCACCAAACTTTTCTTGTACTGCGGTACAGGATTCAGCCACTCTTACTCCCAAGCTTATCACGATTTTCAATTAAATTCGCTAGAATTCGAATTAGCTCCTTGTTCCTTAAAGTCGAGTCACGTTCGTGTCGTAATTCCTTAGCGTTAACCTTTACAAAGCATTCATATTTCAACTTCCTTTATTTACCGTAATATTGCAACAGAATATTTACCACCGATAAACACGATTGCTTAAGAACTCGTGAGACAAGTATTTAAAATAAGATCTAAGGTTGTCTACGATAAAATTAAAATTCATAATGGTTTTAGGTCAAGTCTGGGTTAAGTCGGTGGACGTATTTGAAATTCGATAAAATCTAAGGCTAGTTCGGGTCTAGGTCACTGAAACGAGCATAATAAAATTTCAAACTAAATGGAGCGTTTCTAGAATAAACGAGCAAAGGTAGAGAGTCATAAGGAATATTCGCTCCAACGAGGTTTCCGCGTCACTCGATTCGTATCTCCGGAGCAATTGGATCACAATACGTCTCGTTATGGACGATCTTAGCTGCACCATTTTTGCAAGGTATCGGTGCATCGTAACGATGTCAAGGACATAGGACAACGTAAACTGCAGTCCATATCTCTGTCTCTTTTTCTACCTACCCGGCGTCATTTTCTTCTCTTTTCTTTGCCTCGAACGTTTCCTTTTTCGAATTTAAAGTATGACATCACCCTCACCTCGCGCTGTTCTCGATGCTTTTTGCACGTATCACGCTAGTAAACTCGTTACTTGCATAATGCGCATCGTGTTGCTAATATATCAGTTGAACGTTCAAAAGGTGCTGGGGGAACTTCACGTTTTATTCATCCATATTTAATCTTTCGCTCTTTAGATTAGTTTATATACGAATGGTTCTGAACTTCAGTAAGGAGAGAATACTTCCTCGCAATGAGGAAGAAGTTGTATCAAATGTTAAGTTGTTAGAACACTGCTTAGACTTACAAGTAGTAGATAGATTTTAGTCTATCGATACCAGAAAACTCTTTTTCATTTTAGAACAAGTTCTTTACCTTTGTTGTTTCACGTGGTGTTCGATAACTCGCGGGGGATCATCGTAAAAATTCCGATGAATATGTTCGATAGTGAACCGTAAAGTTCAAAGCGGTTGAATTATCCGCTTTATGTCGGTTGTTATTTCATAAATTATTAATAGCTTCCAAGTGACCATTATGTGTCTATCTGGAGCACTGACATATCAGCGAAAATGAAACGTGCATATCTCGTAAGCAATAAATTTCTGTCGATGATGGGTAAAATCATCCACCGGGGATAATTTGAGAACTAATAAAAGCAATCAGCACGCTTTTTTGCACCGATGCTCGTTTATATGATCATTTATCTACACCGAGTAATAACAGAGAAGCGGGTAATTGTAGGTATAAAAACGAAACGTCAAATGAAATGTTCATTTCACACGAAGCTTTACTCGACATGGAGGATTCTTTAAAGTATCTACACGACTATCCGATTAGCCCTTTGATCGGTATTTATTAAATCGACACTTGATACCGGTTACATAATTGACGCATTGCGGTTTATCTCGTTTTTCTGATAATCGATACGTATTAAATCAATGTCCGTTTAGATCATCGAAACAATTAAGCAAATCAGTATTCATCGATCGTGACTTTTGCTCCATAGGTGACTTTTCGCGGATAACCTGACCTAAAAACCGCATTGTACGATTGACAGTTGCGCAAACACCGATGAAAATAATTCGAGACAAATCGTGATAGCGGAGAGACTCGAAACGATCGTGCAAACACGATGAAAGGGTTGTCTGTTTCCGCAAACGCAAGGTTTCCTATCGTTCCGTTATCTTCGATCTTGGATGGATCGATATTTTCAGCTGGTTGTTCATCGTGCTGGACCATAACAGAAGCAAAAATGTATTTCTTCTTCGCGAATGGCGCTTCTGCGAGAAGGAGGGTCACCTCCCACGTGGTCTCAACACTTTTAACGGAACCTGTTCTCCTAAGTTTGACAAGGAAGGTCAGACAACTCGCCTACGCAATGTGCGTACTCTTTGAACGGTCTTTGAAGCGCGTGCATTTAGTACCATCTATTGTTATCTCTTGTTCACGATCGAATCGAATTAGAAGAGGTCGCGTCGTTAAAGTCAGCGGTCTTCGGCTGTGTGGGACAGCAGATTCTAGAGATAAAGTTCAAGGTGCGTCACAGCCAAGTACACACTCAACTTTTCATGATTCGACGCTTTTTTCCTGTTGGTTGATTATCGAGACAAAAATTAATCTTACAGACTTGGGAGGCTGAGGGGTAGTTTTTTGGCAACTGCTTTTCCTATGCAAAAAAAGGAACAGATATAACTTACATAACTTACTTAAGTTATCGAAGCCTAGTAACAACTTATATACATCAATTTGTCAACCAAACATGCCAGGCTGAATTGACGCAATCGAAGGTCGCGATAAATTATCGATGAAATTTCTAAATGATATCTGAGTATCGTTTTGATATCGAGCTTTCACCCGCTTCCAATACGAGTATTCGACATAATCTATAATCGTGTCAATGGCTCCGTATGGAAATTTCTGTGTCACCGGCATTAGCTGTGGAAGGTCGAAAACGATCTCGCGCACTCGACTATCGTTTTGCCAGGCCGTTGATTAGAACGCGTGCTAATTATATGGGAGTTAAGGCAGAAAGAGAAATGAAAAGCCTCGGTGCTGAGCAATGATGTCACAGCCAGACGACAGCCCTGAGAGAACGTTTACCCCGCCGTATCTAAAATAGGTTTACGCGTCTATGTATAGCGCTTCGTTAAATGTATTTAAACTGTCGCAGAGTAATGGACGATTTTGCAGACAGTGACATTGGATTTAACTTCTGTACTCGAGACAGGTTCGATTTGTATCGACGATGACGATAATAGCGATCGAAGAAAGAATAATCTTCCGACTACTGGAGAATATTTTATTTTATCCCTTGTTAGCGTGGATAGACAGGTCGACGAGGTTTACTTCGAGGGGTTGAGCCACGATAAATACACTTGCACTTTCTATATTGATCTGCTCGTCCTCCCGGAGGAACAGTTCGTTCACCCTCGAATCACAGGTTCATCTTCGACATCCAACATTCCCTAGACACTGCAAGCTTTAAAGAAATAACGTTTATTTTAAATTCCAGCGTTAGATGTTTGATACGCATAAGCTTTTGTTAGATTTATATTCTTTGCAAAAATGATGAAAGGTAAAATGAGGTCTGTTATTACATGCCGCGTGTTTATGATTCGAACTTTACTGGTTAGCGAAGCTGTTAACGCTGCATAGTAGAAATAGCCATGACTGGTACAGCATCCGATAACGTGGATTATAGTGTACTAACTCACGGCGATTGAAAATGAATAGAAAATTGCGAATGGATGAAGGATGTCGAGGATTAATTTCATGTATCGTTACTTGCATGATAGCCTGCGCGTGAAGAAACAATTGTACGTGTACACATCTTAAGATTCAATGAAACAGTGTACTGGAAACGATAATTAATAGCGTAGATATTTTACAGCGTTACCGAGTTTCATTCCACACCGCAATCATTAAAAGGTTCTTATTGATTTCGCGTGTAACCACGAGACCGGAATACGTGTAATTCGCGCAGACTTCGGGATTATGCCTTGATGAAAGCGGAGAGAGAAAAATACAGCCAGGTAATGATTACGAGTGTGCACAGAGGGTTCACGAACCTAAGTATAATTACGAGCAAGAGGGAAAGTGCGAGGGGTCTACGATTTTTTAGCTTTCAGCCAGGTAGTCGGGTAATCTTGCTCGGATCAATATACCGTGGACCCCCTGCCTCAAACATAAACATCCTACAAGAAACTTCGCAACACCTTTACCGAGAATTTTTATTTTCATACGCTTCTTTAAGATCGCTTCTCCTAATGATCAGACGGCAGAACATTTTCACATTGAAACGTATCGAAGATAATTTCGCATAATTAATACACGCGAGAGCTTCTTAGATTCTTGATTCGATGTATTCGCTGAATTTGCTACTTTTCCGTGTATACGTTTCGAGGCGAGTCGCTAATTAACGATTTGATCGCTGAAGTGGCGTATAAAGCGTCTTTCTATGTTCAGCAAATTAGCCAGCAAACCTCGATCGCCTTGGTAGGTCGGCTAGAAAGCCGTGGAAGATTTAGAACGATTTCAGCGTAAACGAAAGAGGACAATCATTTTGCTATAATGGTCGATATGCCGTGAATTTAAATGATTCTTGGTTGTTGTTACAGGTTGTCCAGAATGGTTTGGAAGTCCTTACGTTCCTTGCGGATCGAATGGGTCACGACTTCAAGCCTTATATCTCCACTGTTCTTCAGCCAGCAATAGACAGATTAGGTAGGTGTGTCTTTAAACCCTAGGAAAGTGAGATATTCGAATTCATATTGATAAACAGTGGCATGCATTTCGTGTTCCTTAATCTCTTCAGCACCGACCTTTCATACTAAATGAAGCGAGTAAACGTGTTCTGGACCAGAGAGGAGATAATAGAAGTCTTATTGTACTCTTACAAACATCTATAAATATCATCGACTTTGCGTAATATAGTTCGGTTTTATATGGTTTCGTTAATTATAAACTCTGATCATGTGCTCGTTAAATCGCATTTGTTCGCGAACGTCGAGCTCCTGATAAAATAAGCACGAAAGTTCAACCGCTTATTATAAGATGAGATATCATGACGCATAGATAAATATACTCCGAACCGGTCTTTGGAGCGTTGCTTGTTTCTCACCGATCTACTTTGTTGTACTAAGCTGGCGTTAAGAATCATAATCACAATATCGTGTCTTTTCTCACAGGTGACAGCAAAGACGCGACGCGAGGAAAAGCGCAGTTGTTATTGCTTAAAATAATGGAGAAAGGATGCATGACTCCTCAGCAACTTTTGGACAGACTGCGACCAGCCTTCAATCACAAGAACGCCAAATTACGAGAAGAGGCATTGATTCTCTTAACGACGACGTTAAACGAGTAAGCGTCTGATACGTAATTTGTCACGGAAGCGTAAACTTTATCGATAAATCACTTTTTCAGACACGGAGCCGACGAAATGATGCTGTCGGGGGTAATTCCGAGTATCGTAAAACTGTTATCGGACCCATCCGAAAAAGTACGAGAAACGGCATTAAACACGTTGGCGGATATCTACAGACACGTCGGGGAAAGATTACGCGTCGATTTGCAGAGAAAGCACAACGTACCGCACGCGAAGTAAGTGAAAAAGCGAAATCGTATGTTGGCGAGTAGCCCGTATAAATTAAGCGAGATAACAGCTTTTTTCGATCGCCCGAATTGGTTACGTTTGAAACTGTGTTGCTAACGGTTGTGGCGTGGAACACAGTGCCACACGTTGACAATAACTAACACGTTGAGAACTTAGTCACGGAAGAATACTAACAGTTTCGCTGTTTCTCGGATCTTTTTATAATCGTACGTTGTCTCCTGTTGCAGGTTGTTGTTGTTGATAGAGAAATTCGATCAGTTGAAAGCTGCAGGTGATCTGTTACCCCTGGCAATGTCCTCGGACGGTGAGTATCCATGGAATTTCATTCTCGGCGGGTATTCGTTAAATTAAGTCAGAAGAGATACGTAAAAAGCCAAGTGTCTCGTGTGTCACCTTCATTATGTTATTCAACTTACGAGTTGTATCGTGCTGCCATCCCGCAGCCACGAATGCTATCGCATAGTGAATACCTTCGCATTCGAGAAGAGCCTATCGTCTCTCCTCTTTTGCCTCTCTCTTTCTCTCTCGGTCCGTTCACGTTACCGGTAACACGCAATGAATATTTAGCAAGGACCGCTTGTTCTCCAACGTGATAAGAATATTTACTCGAAGCAGCACGATAAAACACGACCAATTTGAATTTAATTATATCGCGATGGCACGTTTTCGGCTCAATTTCTGGATCGTTCGTATCAGATCGTAGATTTCTTTTTTCGCAAGTAACGGGCTTTGCTTCGCGGCTGCTCGTTTCTCGAGATTGATTTCTCTTACGAGTTTGGATGTAATATCGGTAAGGAGAAAAGAAGAAACAATCGAGACAGCAGATTTATAGCCGACGATTTCTGTGTAATTGGCAAAAGAAACGTTTCCTTTCTGGTTTCTGTAAAGACCGTGTAATGCGTTATTAAGTTATAAAATGAGTGAAATAAACGATGCTTTATTTAGCTCGAAGAACACAAGCGCCGAAGAAAACGTCGGCCAGAAAGTCGAGTCTATCCTGTGAGGTGTCATTTCCGAGAGTAAGCAACACATCGTGCTCGCTAATTCGCGTTATCTATTCTATGATATTACATAATACTATTATACATCGATAGCTACGGTGTACTATGCAATATCGACGGTGTATTGTTTCAAAAGGCTGTCTGTAATTCATACCAGACTAAAGCCGTCCTGTTTCAAACGAACGGCCTTGTAACGATGTAATACTACTGTCAGGGTATTCAAATTTCGATTGCAAATATTACGTATCGCTGGCAACATAATATAACCGAATACTTAACATTACTTCCAAATCTAACAAGAATAAGGTGCAACTCTAGCACGCTGACGGAAGAAGTCCAAGTAAACCGAGATTTTCCGATGACTCACCTACATTCCATTGTATAATCAATCTTTGAACGTTACAAAAAAAGAGGATGTCGATACAAGATATCTCTTATATAATGATCAATCAGAGAACAAGACAATTTTCATGAGGAATAATCCTTTATTTTGTTGTAGAGGACAAGTATCTCCAGGCTCTGGAAATTTCTGCTTCGATTACTTTCTTAGCATAGTAATCCCAAGTATTTTCGCGTTAATCTAGAGGTAGACCAGAAACGTTTCGGACCTAACTAGTCGAATAATTCGTTTTCCAGGTATGATAATGAAAAACACGATCTTTCGAGCTTTTTCGTATTCGCATTGTTTAAGTAAAAAGTGTTGTCTATCTTGAAGTGAAAGTATCCGTATTCGCAACGATACCTAATGTCCTAGTATGCGAAAAATCCGGTAGTCCATGAAAAAAAAATACGGCTCGATGGCCGCAACCTTTTCTATTCCGCGTATCAAATTAGCAAGCGACGAGACGTCCGAGTTAAAGACAAGAATATATTTCTTCTCCAGCTGGTCGTGATCACGATTAGGTCATACATGGGCTTGGCAAGAGAATTACGGTTCTTCGCTTGATTTCAGATATATTAATAGAACGCCAAATTGCCATGAAGAATTAATGCGCATCCTTCCTATGTTTCTCTTTACTATTGTAAGCTTTTGATAAGTGGCAAGGTTTCTACCCCTCCGAGTTGCGAGCTTTCTGTTGACCTTGATGGCATAGTTTCTGCCTTTCTGAAATGCAAGCTTTCTATTTTTGTAAGTGACAAAGTTAGTAGTATCTGTCTGTGTCGCAGGCTTAACACCTTTCTACGTTGCAAAATATCCGTTTTTAGCTCTTCGTTGAACTCGACATTTTTCTCCGATCTACGGAATTTACATTCAACCTATTCAAGTTAGCGACGCGAGTTTCTTTGTACCGTGTCATGTGACATGAAAAGGTTAAACGAAACGCTGCACATAGGAAAAATTTGCATAAGTCTTGTTTTCGCCGTCTCTCTCTTTCTCGCAGTTTCCCTGTGACCTGGCATAGAGATTGTGTGTTAGAGGTTCACGTTGAATCGCAATTATACCAGCTGCGATTTCTCTGCCGTGCAAAGTTGTTGCACACGACACTAGGACAATAGCGACAGATTTTTTCCATCTCCGATGGAATAGTGTCGTTCAGATCGATCGATTTTATCTGGCGGATCGATGGATAGCGGCGTTGTTACCTCCGAAGAATGACAGATATTTCAACGACGCCGGTTTCTCGCGATAAACGATTATTACTACCCGTATCGTTCGACTGGTCGATCGAAATTAGCACCCACACCGTTCGAAGTCGGCTTCTTATTGCGCGACTTTACCCCGAGGACAGAGAGACGCGTGTATACACGTGCAAGAGAAGTGAAAGGTAGGGTGGTAACGCAGATTTATCTTCAGCGTGCACTGGCGTGTGTGCACGATCAGATATTAAAGCGTGGAATAGCTCACGGATGCCCTTTTTATCCGACCGTCGACTCTCGCTGACATTCTCCACGTTGCGACCGATTCGCGTTTTAACAGTATCGACAGAAAAGCTAGCGTCGGAAGGCAAGAAAATTGAAAGTAACCAAGCAGCAAAAGTACACGTGCGCTGTACACGCTTTCTGATAGCGTCAGAATTTATCGATGGAAAGGTGTGTGAATGTACGCGTGAATCTCTCATTCATTACAGATAGAGCGAGACATTGCTCCCGTTCAATAAAAAGCTGACAAATTACCTTAATAGGGTAATAATTGTTTTCTTGACCCGTGACACGACTTACTGGAACGATAAAAGCATGTACGGGTGGTGATAATGAGTACTGTGTGCTTTCTTCTTGTATAATAGGGAGAATAATGTTATCTTTCAGCTTGTAACGCGCGAAGGATTCGGAGTAATGGTTAATTTTTTCGAGCTCGAGTACTCGAAATAATAAGATTTTCACCTCTTTAAGTTGCGAGCTTTCTATTTTTCCAAGTGATAAACTGGGTGGTTCCAAATTACAAACTTTCTACTTTTCTAAGTGGAGAAGTTTGGAACCCTTCCAAATTGAAGTTTGTACTTTCCTAAGTTGCAAGCTTTCCACTTCACTAGTTGATGAATATAATAGTATCCCTGCAAGTTACAAGCATCCTCGTCTATTATGGACAAAATTTCTATCTTTCTGAATGACCAATTGTCATTTGCACCGCATCTCCTGTATAAGATCTACCTCGTTATCTGTTATCCTCATCCCGGATAAATTAGCAAAGGAAAAATGAACTTTTTTTCTGAAATCAGCTTTCTTCGATGGGAAATCGGAAGCGACGAGGTATCTCCTCGATCGTTAAGAACAATAAATAACGTTACTTTCACCGATGAACGACAGTCGCTGCGTACGATATCTAAAGAAATCACCGTGACTGCATCTCGTTTTCTATCCATAATTTATTCTGCGCTCGATCCATACTGAATTTCTAAGAAGCTCCGAGCTTCGTTGAAAGAAAAGACACGACTCGACCTACGCTACACGCTTCGCGTTAATTATGGAGCTGTAATTACCAGTATGGATATAAATCCATAACTCCCGGGAAAAACGAGCGGATGATCGAATTGTACACAAAAGAGAAAAAATGCTTTTGACCTAGAAAATTATCTGGTGCACCATAAGACACCCGTACACTTCGGTGTCGCGTGTTTACAACATATAAATCAATGTAAGTACGCAAACCGGATAATTTAAAAGGTTGTCTCTTCGAAACGCAAAATGAAGATTGAGCAGACGTTAATTGGATCTTTGATGTTCAATTTGGAACATGCAATTACGGTGTCGCGTACTCACGGTCCAGTTTTATTTCTTTATCGAAAACATTATCGTTATTGGGAAGCATTCTTTTTTCCCCCGAGTCCTGTTCGTATTTTGTTTCTTATCTTGTCCGTAAAAGTCTTGACGTTATTGCACGTATCATATTTCGATTAAACATTGTAATTACAACGATTCACTTTACTTCGTATACCGTGACTGACATCAAATTTAATCATATTCTGACGTGCACACGTACTCTGATCACGTTAATTATGCATCGACTGAATCTTTCCTTGCAGCAGGTGGTGACGATCGAGCTAACTTTTATGCAGAAATCTCGACGATTATCTCTCGTTTCTTTTCGTAATATGTGTGCTACGGGCGTGTCTTGTTCTTCTCGTTTCGGACGATATTAATCTTCGTTACTCTCTCTTCGTTTCGACGCTCTCCACCCGCGAGGAGAAGAAACAAAACCGCCACAAATTGAATGAAACAACCATTAATCGGTTATTCTTGTTTTGCACCTGAACACACGACAATTTGTCAACGCTTTCGCAATCGGGTCAATGCTTTTTTCGTTTGGTTCTCATTGCGACTGAAACGCATTCAATTACTTCGTTAATAATATTGATTTTATTCATATTTCAAATCGTGCCGCGATAACCCTCCCCCCCCCTCGTGGCGGGAAATTTTAAATCGATCGCTACCTTCCCGCCTAATTTTAAATGAAAGAAGAAATCAAGGCTAGCATCGGTGTGTTGTAAAAGGACAGAATTTTGAATTGCCTAATCTTCAGCATGTAATCGAGATCCGTATTCACCAAACGCGTATGTGTCCCTCGGTTTGGTCCCCAATGAGGGGCACAGATAGGGGAAGGTGTTCGTCCCCCTCTTTCCCCCTATCGGACTTAACTCGGGAGTCACGCGGTAAGCAGCAGCGCTTACCGGGAGTTCGTAAACGAGTCGCCATTTAGCAACGTGAGAGACGCGTGTCTCTTTGAAGCTAGACGTTTTAATCGTCGGATACGTTGAACGTATCCAGAATCGTGACGGACTACTCGGTGATCTTGATCGTGTTTCTTTTTTTTCTGTGTCACGGGCCGAACACGATCGGGAGTGACGCGTTCTAAACGATACGTGTTGCTACTGCCGTTCACGGACAATGGGCAAGGACGATCGTTTCAGTTTCTTGCTTCGCGTTTGTTTACCTGATCAGCAGACAGACAAATGCCGCGGTTGCATCGAAATACGACGAAGTTACCACCATACCTCGTCCACGTATCCGCTTCGATGATTAGTTCGCTTCTGGAAGCGTTCTGTTGCATTAGTTGTATCGTTCGAACGTTCGATGGACAACGTTCGGTTCAGTTAAAATTATCGCAAGTGTTTTTGCAGTAGTAGTTCCGATATTGAACGAATAACGATTTCGCTCAAAGGAAGTTCTTGTATTTATTAAAAGACAGCAGCAAGAATTTAACGTGAAGAATTTAAAAAAAGAGTAGGAAGCTCTTGTGTCTCGCGAAACGGTCATCGTGACTGACGTTTCTCGGTATCGCGGAAAGAACGCGAGGTGATTTGTTCCGGCTTTAAACGCATCCGTGTAAATCCGTTGCATCGATTTGTTTGAACCAAGAGGAACGCGCGAATTGGCGGCAAAAAGATAACTGAATCGAAGCGTCGCATTATTACGGGAAACGAATACGACACGATTCAATTTTATAAACAGCAATTCTGTCAGAAAAATTATACCGCGAGATCGATCGAGTTTCGTATTTTAAACTCGACGAAAACACGTTGAAACGATGATCGCTTCTTTGAATTATTAATGTACTTTCTCGGCACGCATAAAGAACGAACAATTTCACTTTCGTACGAATTCGACGATTTTTCTCGCCGAACGTGAATTTGTATCGCGTGAAAGGTAATTCTTTCCAGCAGATAAAACGAAGATCCTGTACACGTTATTCATTATCAACGATAATAAAGTACACATAAATGCTCTTGCTTATACACGTGTGTACCGATGGATTACGCGTTCTTGCCACAGACCGTGTTTGTGACGCAATGATCCTTGTACGCGCAATTCATATTTTTCAAATGACGATTGTTTCATTGTATCTCGCGGAAAAAGTTCTTACGTGAAACGGAAACACGCTGATCAGTGTTGGGGGGTGAATCTTAACCAACCTAACGTAACGAGGATGCGACGCGTGCTATCTGTAACGTGAGAAAATAACTCTCTCGTGTCTCATTGCCGCCGTTATTACGAACAATATCACGAATGCAAATCTAGGTTCCTCGTCTTGGCGCGTTGAACTCCCGTTTGGTTCCGTAGGATTAGATTTATAGTGGGAGAATTAATGTGTTTCCTTAATTACCGTTTCCCCCGCTTTGCAATCTTGCGTAACAGACAATGATTAAGCAGTGAATGAAAAATTGGTAGTAATAATTATGAGACACGACTTAGACGTCACTAACGTCTTTATGGTTCCTTAATTGTCACCTCGTGTTACCTATTGTACGTCGAACGCACGTTTCTCTTCGGTTTTCAGTTTTCTTTGTTTGGCAATAAAGAAAAGCTGTTAGAAAAGGACAAAACAGGTTTCACGTTCATATGTATGTTTACCTCTCTGTATGTATCATTTTAATTAGAAGCCAATTTATTCCTAAGAATGCAAGAACGATGAAGACTTTCAGTGATGTACGATGTTATCTTAAACATTGTTATATGCTTTGTGCTTGAGAATTGTGTTATTCAGTGATTTTGCTTTGTGAAGCAACATTTTTGTATACAATGAATGATGCTGGGGTGTTATTACCTAGCAGTCATCGCTGCTTACATAGAGGATTAAAAAAGTATCCTAGTATTGATCAGAAATTATGGGATTCGAGTAGTAGGTGGATTCTTCAATGGGATAATATTGTGAAGCATCCAGGTGCTAGAGCAAGAGGATGCTGTTGTGATATTCATAAACCACCATGGTTGTATCCAGGCTTAGGTACTTAATTTGGAAAAGATAAACTTTTGAATAAAATAAGAGTTATAAGATGCAATTTGGTGGAATGTACTAAATGAACTCATTAATTCTTTAGCAAAATATATATCCATCTAGAATATGTATAAGATAACATTAAACTTTTTTTTTATTTTTTCAGTTGGAAAAAGTACAGACGAGACAGATAGAGCAGTAAGTTTTGCATAACAGTATATTTTAAATATTTGCCTCTATCTTTGAATTTAAATTAATACTGATTGAATATTTTAGATTAAGTCTGCTCCTGTGAAAAGGTCATGTGCTACTGTAAAAAGAGCACAATTTGGTCCTGCAAAAACTCCATCTTCTGCTTTAGGTATATGTGAGTTTTGAATAAATTTAATATATGTAATTTTGGTATAAGTTAATAACACCCAAGTATATTATACAAATTATTATTTTTTAATTTTGAGCATGATAGATAGTGATTAAATGAAACAGGTGTATTCAGAAATAATGTTTAATACATAGTTTTATCATTTTTTTAGAAATAGAGTGTTATCATATTTGTAAACCTAATATACTAGAGTATTTTAAAAATACACTTGTTCAGAAACTTGTAGAGAGATTAGAACCAAGATCAATATTATATAAACATATTTCAAGATTTTAATTTAATTCTTATAATTTTTAACAATCCATTTAATTAATCTTTGGTTAATAAATTCTTGATCACTTTGTTTCTTATGTTGTAAGCTCTCTATGTGCTATAATTAAGTGTTTTTTATCTAAAATAAGTGTTCTATTTATTACACATAAGTGTTGGGTATCTCAAGATTAACAGCGTGGAAGCACATGTTCCTCCTGCAACCAATGCACAGGTGTGAAGCGTGCTAATACATAACTCTTGCTTTCTCCTTGCTGTGGCTCAACATTTTACTTAATATTAATAATGTTTTCCCAATTTGTAACACTAAAATGTCGATAAACTGTTGACGTTTTGGTGACAAGAATGCTAATTATTCGCTTGCATGACAGCTCAGCCTGGTAATACACCTTCCACGGTTCCAAGGGCACCCATCGTCAAAAGAAACGTGTCGGTAAAATCGACGTCAGGTATCTAAAACTCCATTGGCATTTACTATACTTGTATTATATCATGATGGTTCGTACGTTAAACGATGTGCTTTTTAGTTAAGAAGACTTTTATTTTGTTATTATTTTTCCCTTATCTTTTCTTATAGAGATCCATCATGATATTGATACAAAAAAACAAAAAAATTTTGAAATTGTATCAAATTAATATTCACCTTGTACCGATCATATCTCGATTCAAGACCCTTGCATAATTTTGCTTTGTCTATATTTATTTGCACTTAACACAAACGTTAAATTCTATAGAATGCTTATATGTGTGTAATCTTATTTCAATTGCACTGCTTTTGTTATGTCACCTTCATTCCATAATACTGCAAGGTAAAGAATGTTTTATATCGAAAGGTATCGTATAAGAAACGATGTTTTGATCATTTATACAAGTAACTAATTTGAAGACAAGTTGTATTTAAATATTTCAAACTATTGCGTAAACATTACAGATGACATTGTCTCATGATAAGTAGTATTCAAGGCATATTAATTTATATTGATATAAATGTATAATTTAATTAATATATTTAGGTCAAGCTGGAGCAGTCGACGAGGAAACTTTTCATACAGCGTTCGACGATGTTCCACCTGTAAACTTATTTTCGGCTAAAGATCTTGAAGAACAAATGAAAGTTATCAAAGATAATGTTGGCGATGACAAAAAAGACTGGAAACAAAGAACAGAAAACGTATGTGTTTGAGAACGTACAACGCATTTCAATTTAAGTTGGCAATACGTGTAATAAAATTGACTTATCTTACAGATGAAAAAATTAAGATCTATTGTTAAAGCAGGTGGTACAAACTATGAAAACTTTCTAGAGCATTTAAAAAGCATGCAGAGAGCATTTGAAGTAGCTTGTACCGACCTTAGATCGCAAGTTGTAAGAGAAGCGTGCATTACTTTAGCATTTCTTAGTCAAGAACTAAAAAACAAGTTCGCTAGTTGCGGAGAGGGAGTACTGCTCACACTGATGAACCTCATACAAAATAGTGCCAAGGTAAAAGTTGTGATGAACTGGTGTTAATCCAGGTAAACAGGAAATATAATAATATGTGGATACTTACATCTATAATGTTTCACATTCAGGTCGTGGCAACAGCTGGAGCTGTAGCTGTGAGGTTTATTCTTCAAAATACACATTGCAGTCGGTTCGTGCCAATTATCACATCATGTTTAAGTAACAAAAGTAAAGACATACGTCGAGCATCGTGCGAATATCTGAATTTAATTTTACAAACGTGGCCTACTCAAATATTGCAGAAGCACGTAACGATATTACAGGACACGATTAAAAAGGGTATCGCAGACTCGGATATGGAAGCAAGAGCCTTTGCTAGAAAGTACGTGTCTCTTGTATTTTTAATAAATATATATTTTATCCTTCGAATAAAAATAGTAGTCAAACATTGTATATTTCAAACATTTTCAGGTCATATTGGGCATATAAAGATCATTTTCCAGAACAAGCAGAAGCATTACTCAACAGTCTTGATACCGCATATAAACGCTCGTTAATGTCTCTTAGCAACAGTGGTAGTATTAGCAGTTTAAATGTAGTCACGAGATCAGCGAGTGTCAGCCCCAGAACATCCAGACCAGTAATGAGTGCCACAGGTATATTTTACTTTTATACAATTATAACAATATCGAATAAACACCAGTCTAAACGCAGAAGCATAAATAATAGAAGAATCCCATATAAAATACTTCTCACTCTTTTTTCATGCTGCTTTGTGACTCTCCTTTACATTAAACGTATGAAGGTAGTACGGAAAATTTGCATCAAACTTCGGGTCAACCACATGGCCCTCTCAGACGTACTCCGTCCTTACCACGGTCTTATCGTCAGTCTGGTATTCCGGTTCTGCAAAGACCCACTGATAATCATTGTAATTCTTACATTGTTGTTTGATGCTTTAAGAAAAATCACCGCGATGTAGATTATGCACTAGTATATTTCGTATATACGATGATATCTTCGATATCTTCAATAATAATTTTTAAAACTTTTCTACAGATCGTGGAACTCCAGGTGTCAGGTCTACTAGCGCGATAGACCTGCAAGCCGCACAAAGAGCGAAGGCTAGAATGATGTACGCGAATATGAGCAGGCAAAAAGCGTCTCTTCGTAAGTGGCAATCAATTAAATTTTTATCGCGGTTGTTATTACCAATTCTGACAAATGATATGTGTCATTTTTTCATTTAGCGCGTCCCAGTAAATCTCCAGATGCCACCGCCGTTGCTAGCCCAGAAAGAACGGCCAGAACAAGAACAAGAGTGTCCGGAGTGTCGCAATCTCAGCGTAAGTGAAGCGAACATAAGTAATTCGTGGACTTTCTTTAAGGAAACATGACATGCTAGAAAAGATTTAATTTCGTTTTCGTGTTATGTACCACAGCCAGCAGTAGATCAGGATCACCGTCGTCAAGGTTGAGTTACGCAACGTACAATCGCGAAGGAGAATCGTTAATCGCAAGACCTAGACGGTTATCTGGGCATGGGATCAGAAGTACTGGTAACAGTCGTGAACCCAGCCCGCAAAGATTTGGAATGGACAGAAGTTTTGCAAGCAAAATACGGTATGATACTTGCCTTGACATTTCACTTAGCTCTTAGTTCTTGATTAAAAGCATGGTACTTTTTGATATCTAGCGGAAGGAGTTTGCACATGTCTCCAACGGATAGGCCGCAGTCTAGACCGGTTATGGCGCAAAAGATGTTACAACAATCGCGCGAAGCAGAGTCAGCGTTAGCGGATGCGCTCACTTTTGAAAGTATTGATAACTATACAAGAACACCAAGAGGAAAAGGTGATCACAGCGACGACAGTGAAACCAGTAGTATATGTTCCGAACGAAGCATGGACAGCTTTAGACGACCAAACGATGTAAGCAAATAGGATATTGCAAACTTTAAATAAGAAAGCAGAAGAGCAGTAATATGTAATTTTGCTAAAACAATACCAGTAGAAGAGTAAAGTAATAAAATAATATTTTGTAACACATTCATGATCCTGTAATATTCTTATTCGTTTTTGGAGTTTAACTCGTTTTGCATTTACATTTAATTCGTAATAAGAAATTTTTTAGGTGCAATTGATTATAAGCGTAATCGAGCATAAAATGAAATTACGAAAGGAACGCTAGTTTCATGTACATTTTAACAAGTATCATTAGCGTTACATACATACAGTTTGATACAATTGCTATACCATTGTGCTTTTTTATTATATATTCACTTGATTTAGTAATGCTTTTTCTTTTTTAGTTTAATAAAAATAAGTGCCTGCAATAGTATATTTATTTAAGGATTTTCTATTGTTGTGCTATTTAAATATGCTTTAAAGATCCATGTTAACATGTCAAATTCATCAAAATCGTGCTATACGCTCGTGTGTAAACATAGTATGAGAAAGAAACCTCAGAGCAGTGTTTTTCCCTGTTACATTCATTCGTCTATATTCGTAAAACTACTTTACGTTTGAAGTTAAATGAGGAGTAGAGTTAGATGAAAAGCTTAAGGAAACAGAGCTTTAAGCATTTTAAGACAATGTAGATAACGCATGTGTGGTTTTATCTTTTGGTTTTTGTTGCGGCGTATTTGTTTGGTTTGGACTAACGCGATGCGCCGTTCTGTTCTCCATATCTGTCCATCGTCCATCTACCCATTAGTCGTTCTCATGGAGTGGATCTCAACAAAGATTGTACCGTGATATATGGGATCAGTCTATCCCAAAGGTTTGTTAAATTTAATATTGATTTCCATGTAATCCATACAAATGTGTCTAATACTTTATACTATACTCTTCTGCCAGAAAACAAAGAAAAAAAAAAACGGAATGCAATACAAATTTTTTAAAGATTTATAGATGGTTATTTCCTTTAGATGTATTTACAAGATATTTTTTGTGTCCTTGATATCCTTATTGTTATGAAAAATTGCTTTCTACATTGCAGGATATTAAGGAAATTATAGAGAATTGTGCACATAAACATTGGGGAGATAGAAAGGAGGGTTTGGTAGGATTGCAACATTTTCTATCAAATGGAAATACGCTTACAGCTACGGAATTGCGTAAAGTGACGGATATTTTTACAAAAATGTTTATGGATTCTCACACTAAGGTCTTTAGTTTATTTTTGGATACGTTGAATGAATTGGTAGCTACTCATAGCGAAGATCTTGGCGATTGGCTTTATGTGCTGTGTGCAAGACTCTTGAATAAATTAGGTACTGATCTGCTCGCATCGATACAAGCAAAAATTCATAAAACGCTCGATGTTGTCAGGTAAAAGCAAACACGTGAATGTCCAAGTATGTGCGGATTGATGTCTATGTTCTGTCGAACTATCCTTTGAATCTACATTCTTCTTACAGAGAATGTTTCCCTGGAGAGCAACTTTTACCCGCTGTTATGAGGTTTTTAACGGATCCAACGCAGACACCAAATTCTCGCGTAAAAATAGCCACGCTTACGTTTATCACTCAAATCGCAGAAACAGCAGAACCTTCTGCGTTGACTAATTCAGCAGGTACAGCGTTGGCAAGGTTACTCGATTGGTCAAATGACGTTAAAAGTCAGGATGTTAGGAGACATGCACAAAACGCTGTCATATCATTGTATAATTTAAATCCTCCAAAAGTGACCATGATATTAGCTGAATTACCAAAGTTTTATCAAGTAAGACTATAGATTTAATATTAATTTATAAAGAAAATTGATCTTATATCGAATGATGTTAACTTGACTGTCGTAGGAAGCGGCATTGCCACTGGTACAGAATCATTTAAGAAAGTCGTCTGGGTCTAGTAATCCAGCGTCGCCAGGGACACCGCCTCCCAGAGCACAGAGTTCACCAGCCCGTACGAAGGCTAAAGGTGATATCGATAATGCGGATGAAAATTTAGAAGAAGTTTACAAGTAAGTTTCTGATATATCATTAATGCAAAGAAGCCTTTAATTTTATCATTCTTAGTCATTTCAATTTTGAAGTACTTCTTACAGATCATTAAGGCGCACGACAGCAGAGATTCAAAATTATGGATTTGAACGTTTAGAAAGAGCAACCACTAGTAAAGATAGCGGCATTAGTAATATGGCTGACGTAGAAGAGAAAATGGAAGGGTTAACGTTGTGTAATTCGGTAATTAAATGGATGATATGATTTTTGTTTATGCAATATGCTCACGTACTGTTTTAGAATGCGATAATACGTGCTATGTTTCATCGTTGTCAGGGCCGATCTTCTTCGGTGTCTTCGCCTACTCAGAGAGGACGATCTGTTACAAATATTACGGTAAATGGTTCGAGCGATACAATCGCAGGTGATCTTATTCTTCCTCAAGAAAATAATGGTTATAAAACACATGGTATGATTACGCTCATACACATAACAGAATAATGTTGTTTATAAAATGATTTAACTTCTTCGTTTCAGGATCATCGCCTGATTCAATAAAGAGACCAGAAATTTTAGACAATATGATTAAAACGTTACAGTCAAAAATGACACAAACCGAAGAAAAAGTAACAGCTCTGCAAGAGTTTCAATTATACGTTCGAGAAGGAGATGGCTTATATATCAAACAGAATTTTAAGTAATTATCGCATTATGCAGTAGCTGTTAAGTGATAATATTTTTAATAATATTTATAATTACACGTACTTACTTCTTAGGAAACTGCTCAAAACATTGTTAGATAGTTTGACCAACGATAGCAAGAAAATGCAAGTAGAAGTTCTTCAAACGTTAATCGATATGCTAAAGTGTCCAGAACTTGTAGACAGTTTTTCTGTTTATCCTGAACTACTCGTTCTGAAAGTAATTAACGCGTACAAGTTGGACGATCAAAAGCAGGATTCTTCTTCCAGTAGTAGTAACTCGAGATCTCCAGTAAGTGATGCAAATTTTACAAATACACGTTGCGTAATTAGGGGATAATACTTTCTCGTGAATAGGTTCTTTGGATGGCAGAAAAATGCGCTGCAACGATAGCTATGGTTCTAAAACCAGAACAAGTAATTCATTTGGTATCGACTATAATAACCACCGAACCATATCCCTTGAATATGGGGGCAATAAAAATGCTTCACAAAGTTGTAGAACATTGGGGTCGCGAGGCTATAGAACCTCATTTATCGAAAGTAATGCCTGGACTCATAAAGGTAAGCACAAAACACTTTCTGTAGGTATATGCTTGTACTTGGCTGCATAGGATATTAATAATTTTGTTTAATTAGGCTTACGACGATACTGAGAGTGCAGTACGTAAAAGTGCCGTGTTCTGCATGGTAGCGATACACTTAGCAGTCGGCGAAGAGGTATTAAAACCGCACCTCATTAGTTTGTATACCAGTAAACTGAAGCTTCTGAATATTTATATACAACGCGCGCAACAGACAAACAGTCAACCAGCAAGTCCACGTAGCAATAGTAAAAATTAACTAACATCAAATTCCGCGACGCTTAGGATCGCGATACTTAAAAGATTTGCTCGTCTGGGTGCACGGCATGAACGAATGCTGGTTAGCTTCCTCAGTAAGTCCAATCCGTGACGACTATCAAGCAGTAAATTATAAAAGTTGAACGTTTCAATACTGAGATAGACTGATCTGTATGATTTCAGGACAAGTTGTATGTGTGTGTGCGTGTGTGTACGGTACGTGCGCGCAGTACGTGCGTGCGTGTTGCAGAATGCGAGAGAGAACGAAAGACATGAACTCCTGACAGTGATGTTGCACGGAAACAGGTAGTGTGAAAAGTTACTTATGCATAATATGTTTTGTTTGCCAAAAATTTATACCTGTTACAGAATAAGAGTTCCACACAGTTTTTAGCGCCGATTAATCAAATTGCTTTAGATATAAGACTTTTTCCATTCGAGGTTCGTGTATTTTTTATCGATACGTTACAGTATAATGTTAAGTTGCAACATTGTGTTTTGTGAAAAAGAAAGTTAAGAGAAAAAGTAAATATTTCATTCTTCCGTGTATCATATAAAGCTCGCGAAAACCAGTGTCGTGCCTCTCTTGTCCATTTTGTGATTTTATATATTTTCAATTTTGTTCGCTACTCGTTAAGATATATATTGTACATATTTAGGTATTTCAGTGTATTGTTACGAATCTGTTAGTTGATCACAATGCTTCTCTAAAGGAATGTGATTCTCAATAAATGAATAGTTAATACACTTGGAGCGAAAGTTCGAGAAGATGGGTGCGACATCACTGCCGAGAGAATCATACCTTACAAGCATAATAATGTATGTAATGCCGATCGTATATCGGTGTCAAACAGAGAAACATTGTACGAAGTACGTTATACGCTTGTTCATCGATTCGTAAACATTGATGATAGCGTTGCACGTGGCAGTAGGTTGCTATGCACATTACAGTGAATAAGTAAACGAGAGAAGTTCTAATAGAAAGATATCCGATGTGACGACGAGCGGTATGCTTAGTATATCTGCTCTGTACTACGATCAGTGAGAATAATAATAAATTTCACGGAGAAATACTTTCTTTCGCATTTCAACATTAACCGAGAGACTGGCGCGAGTATCGCGTATTTGTTCGCAGCGTGTTGTACCATAAACGTGATTACCACGAGGACTTTTACATGCACGTAGACAGAAATCGAGAACGAAACTGTTAATTTATTTGTTCAAAATCCATGTGCTAGTCAGATTTCCAAGGACGCACAATTAAACCGGAAGTTGCAGACGAAATGGTCGGCACTTTTCAAACAACACAGAAGTTAATTACTTCAAGAAAAGAAGGGAAGAAAGAGGAAGAGAGTCTGCGAGAGAATGCGAGGGAGCGAATGAGGAGAGATTTAATACGACAAAAATCAGCAGAAGTTAGACTAGAAATGAGATTAACTTGGAACTAATGTTAATATTTAAACTATTCGTCACGTTGCCAATAATTAAACGAACGCTAAATCAAAGCTAAGGTAACAAGTTTAGTAAACATATTCTGTGCCATTGTCGTTTCTGTTTTATTATATAGCGATACAATTATATATAAATATATAGATATCATCCTTCGTCTTTTCTTATTAGTAAATCGAGATAGCAAGATAATTTCACGATGAAATTGAAAATGAATCGTCGAAGTGTTACAAGAAGTTAACATCACCGTACTATTCTATCAAGATGAACATCATGCATAAATGAACAAATTTTCTGAAATTGACAAAAGCAGACATCTTACTTGACTCAATACGTTTAAGAAGTGTTGGTAACGCATTATAATTAGTGGCCAAACAGTGCCAAAATGATATTGGATGACGTACGAGAGGAAAAAGCAATCGAATGCGAACGTTTAAGCGTCGAGCTGTTTCTTTTACTTGGTGCCTTTGGCGTCGTCAGGACGAGATTTGCGTGGGAATCGTCTTTCATCGTCTTGTAAAAAATAAAATGCTATCGTTAAAGCGATCTGTAGTCTGCAAGTAGCTAGAAGCTCAGTTCGTCGATATTGTGTAAACGAGATTCTACAAAACGTTTTCTCATTCGTTGTTGAGATGCAATTCGATCAGATATCGTCTACCTTCTTCGTGTTCATTTTGCTACTTTGTCGTAGAACATGAGAGAACAAACGTGTTTCTTCGTGGAACGATACGTGTTATGGTGTGTATCGTCGACATCGATTTTTAGAAACGTGTACGTACCGTCTATTTTTTCATAATACGATTAACCACAAGACGAATCGTTTTCACCAGTTACTGTTTGATTACAGGCAGGGATGAATAGTTTCGTCAATATTTTACAATATTTCTTTGATGGATTTATCGAGAGAGAGAGCGAGAGCGAGAGAGAGAGAGAGGGAGAGAGAGAAAGAGAATTAAATACATAAGTAGAGGTATGCGATTACTAGTTTGTGTCCAGTATATGGTCTTTAAATATGTTACGTTTATCGGTATGATATTATTCGTAATCCATTTGTCGTTGTCTCTTATTTATAAAAACGATTTAGGGTTTGACCTGGTGTGTGCGGATCGTGTATATATATACATAATATTATCGAATAATATAGAACCTAATGTAATATTAATTACGGAATAGGTAGCTCACCGTCACTGCCTGCAGCGTTTTGGTCATGCTGGGAGAATAAGCAGAAAAGAGAGAAAACAAAAAGAATACGCAGACCCTTGGCAATGCTGAGACTCTGCATGATGTCGCGACCGTCTCTAAGAACAAAGGAAATGCTTGTTTTGTTAAGTTTTTGAGCATTATCATCGATTAACAGGATTTATATTATTATATTTACTCTTAACGCGTGTACGATAATAAAACGACGTAGGTAATGAAATATATTGCAGCATATTATCGAGACACTTGCCACTTTTGCATTGCAACACGATGCTTCTCAGGCTACATGATTTTGATCCAATACGCAAGATCGTTTATTTATCATTTAGTCGAAGAACCGAAGGAGAACATATGTACATGTCAGTTGTTATAATTCGGAAGGGATCATCGTGAGAATTTCTACATCAGTGTCCGTGCCACATCGTGTGTTAACTTCAGTGTATGTTAACGCTTTTTAGCTACCGAAGATCTGTCAACGCTTTGAAACGTTATTAAACAGTATCTTTATTTGTAATCAGTTTTGTATATTATTTTGATATTGCTTTATTTCTATTAGTTGTTTAGTAAAATTATTTATAATTGGGTGGAGAAGCTGGTTTCCCCTAACATAAGTAACAGGTTTCTGTAGCGGTCAAAGTGTTGATGGGATTTTTAATATCAGTATTTATTAACTGATAAGCATATTAATCGATTTTATTGTTAAAGCTTTGTTACTAAATTGGAATATTAACAAAGGAAATAGGATATTATGGTGATACGAAATTTTACAATGTTTATTTTTTATTAAACTAATTTCGATTATGTGTAAGTAATGCATTAAGGAATTGCATTTTAATTGTTATAAAAAGCACGGACATGTCTGTCGTGAGAAATAGTTACGATGTAAAAAGGAAAGAAGATACGCCTTTTATGGAATCTTGGTGTCGACAATGGACTAATGTACGTAAACAAAATTATAATCTTTTTTTAATTTCATAGTTGGTCAAAGGAAGGTCGATTCAGTGTTATGATATTTGCACGATAACTATTACATATATCGTGATGTATCTTTGTATCGTGTCAATTGTCGAACACGACCAAATGGAATAGATAAACTTTTTGCACCGCAGACATGGCTATTAATTCTGTTATGGTTCATTTCGGTACATATTATTCGCGCACAGATGTACTTTTATTCCTTGGATATACCCTAATCTTGATTTCTTTTTTGATTGTTTTTTGTTTTTCATTTTTTATTTCGGTTTCTCACGAAAAGGAAATCATCGTGGAAAATTGTAAAGGAAAATGATTGTTTTGATCGCCGATATATTTAATATGCTAATCTTATTAGTATTAGAGGATATATTTTATATGCGAACAATGAATAGTCGATTAATTGCTTCATAATGTGTCAATAAATGGAATTTGAAAATATGTACTTTTAGCTCCTCGTGTTAAACGTGTGTTGTAACGTCTAATCTTCTATAATGATCCCTTTACTAATTAAAACAAGATTAGAATTGACAGAATTAATATGCGATACTGCAATAAGAAAAGAGCGCAAACGAAAGAGTTATGCCAATTATTTCATTGCGACATTTTGTTCGGCAGCTTATACCCACGGACATATACATTTATAAAGTTCATGTAATTCATTATCGTAGTTAATTTTCGTTTGTTGGTTGATACAGTCGCGTTAAAATAAAAACAATTATCATATACTTCGAAACTACTTTGATTTGAATTCTCTACTCGAACCGCCATTAACAATCGATCGAACAAGTGAGTTGAACTATCGAAAGTTGCGATATTTTGACGACCAATCAGCTTGCAGCAATTCTAATTGGCGCGCAACGTTCTGACAGATACTTCCTGTTCGTGAATTGTGGCGGTAATTTTTTCGAGTGCCGACAAAAATTAGTGAATATTTGTGAATTAGTGAGTGAGTAATTACAAAACATGCATAATTTGTACAATTTAAAGAAGCATACTGGAATTTTCATATACTTTCTGTTTTAGAGTGATCAGTTACCTGTTGAATGTCAACCAAAATTTGCGTTTCATCGTCACGTCTTCGAATCGGTAAGTGAAAATGACATATTTTATCTAACAAAGTAGTTTATAGTATAAATCATCCGTTTTGTTTGTAGTTTCCAAAAATACAATTTTATTAGAAACATTTTATGAAATTTTACAATAGTACGTATACGCATACAGACGTAGATATATATTTATGTACACATACATGTATGTTTACGAAATACAAGCAAGTTGTATAGCACGATACAAAGTATATTTTATAATATAAACTCTACTCTGCTCGCATATTCACGCACACTCATATTATAAAATATCATCAAGCAGTCGACAAAAACGAAAGGCACTTGTCGAACCAATAATCTCGATGCATATTATATGTACGTTTTTAACGACTTCGAAAATAATGAAACGCGGTGCACGATATACATACATATACATATGCTCTCTCCTACCGAATAATTAATCTTAATCTTAAGCTCATTTCTTTTCGTTTGCTACAACGATCATCGAGAATTTGGTTATGTTTGTATGGCTAATATTTTCCAACGATTTTACGGACAAGCTGACTTTCGATAATAATCGGTTCGTTTAATTCTGTTTTGATTCCTATCGAATATCCGCCCTAAACTTTACGATACAAATGGACGTTCAATCTGGTCCATCGATTATAAATTATCACATTTCATTTGAAGTACTTTCGACTAGTCAGCGGTAAAAGATCCGCGACCCCATGGCGGTTAACGAATTCGTTAAAACTATTTGTGCGTTCGATTAGTAACTTGGTTGTAACAGTACGTAAAAATATACAAGAACACGAATCGGCATAGACAGATATCGTAAAAAACATTGTAATATCGATTTTAATTGAACGTGATAAAAATATCGTGATTGTAACGTTTAAGTACCCGTTTAAGTGTATGGGCGCCATTAGAGAAAAAGCTAGACCGTAATATAAACGAATCGATCAATAGATGGCGTTCGGTAACACGTTAGCGCCTGCGGTTTATTGCCTGTATTCGTTCGAATCATACGCAAAACAGGATATTTAACGAGGAAAACTATGAAATCGTTCTCCTTAGATTTTTACGAAGATTTACCTATTAATAAATTATATTAAGTATTTGTTTACATAGTTCTAGACGTAGATACGTCTAAGAATGATTTCACTTAAAAACTTGTCTCTTCGCGCGCGAACGTCCAAGTTCATTTTTTTATTAATTGTATGATTATGATACAAGGAATGAAAAATTTAATACGCTACAACAATAAATATCTTTTGAATTATTGACCATCTACGTCCAAAGCCACGTTTAACCGCGTAAAAGTTCATTGAAATCTGAAGACAACGCGCGAGGAGTTTTTCTCGTAAATATTCTGTTCACTCTTTCGTCTCGTATAGTTTTGCTTTGAAAATATTTGTTAAATCACAGTAAAGTTAAGTTGGTTTCCAAAAGGAATGCTCTGCCTGCTCGAGAACGGCAAATCTTCTACAGATGTTCTAAAATGATCAGCGACTTAAGAGAAACACGGTAACGCGCGATAAACAAAGATTTGTGTTCCCGAACGAAGAATCTTTATCGTCTTCTTCTACAACCGTCCGTACGTGTTTCTACGGATGGCTGTATTAGATCAACGTATAATACTGTTTTATGTCTAGCGTGTAGAATCGTTTGCTATATTTTTTGGTAGAAACTTGCTTCCTTTTCTTTCTTTACCCTAATAACGTCACGTTAATAAGCGCATACTGTGCGTACTATCGATTTCTTTCCTCGCACGCATACTCACACGCACACTCGCGCACATACATGCAAATTCGTACGCGCAAACATTTTTCTTCCGAGGCTGTTTTATCACCAATCGAAGTAAAGTAACGGCCACAGAAATTCCATAATCTGTTGATTTTTCATTTATAGAATCTACTCTTCGAACAATAAACGAGCAATCGGTGCTTCGTTGTATATTATTCGCGACAATATATATTAATTAGACTTACGAGTAACGAGTGTTACTTAAGAATAACGTTAGTCAGGCCTGCTCGTTAAGTCCTGTTCTGTTAATTTTAAAGACAATTTGATTTTAACGCCGAAGAATATTCGTAAAAAGTATAACAAAGAAAAGAATTAGTAAAGAGAACCCTTCGACTCGCTCCCGTTGCCCTCAGTCGCGTGGGACTACCTTATCGATTTTTCTGGTTATCACTGTTACAACTGGTTCTCTGTACTTTGTATTTTTCTTCTCGCGAAATTCAATGAAACCTTACATATACGAAACTATAGATCTTTCGTAACATCCGCACCACGGTTTTCCTTAACTTTGATACAGCGAAGTTCGTACAAAAAACTACGCACGTTTCCTCGCGGTTTAATGGGTAACAACATTTAACTAACGACATTATCTGCGTGTCATGCAGTGAATGGAACGTAATACGTACAGTTCGATAGCATTCTCGGCTTAGGAACTCTTTTGTTTGTCGCGATCCCAGCCGTACAGAAGAGAAAAAAGACAAGTTTTAGACTTTCTGCACGAGTCTTGGATTCAGAGGCTCCGTGGCGGACGATTTCTCGGTTGGATGCCTTCTTCTCGCCGCTCGCCGTTTCGCGGTTTTTGATTCGGCCCCGACAGCCAAGAAATGATTCTGGAAGTATTCCTCGATCTCCGACAGTTTCTTGCCGTGAGTTTCTGGAAGTAACAACCACACGAAAACGACCGCTCCTAACGACACAGCTGCGAAGAACCACTGCACCGCGTACGATCCTATGAACAGAAAATTCGTGATAATTACTCGAGTAAAGAGATATGGATTTCGTCAGCTAGGAAAGTAGAAAGCTTGAAATATTTTCGGTAAGTAACTAAACATACCTCCAAGGAAGCTTTGTAAACTTCTGTAACTTTGCAGGGCAGAAAACATCAACAAGTTCGCGATGGAGTAGCTGATCGAATGAGCGATGCCCCGGATTTCCGTCGGGAACAGTTCAGCGGTCATGGTCCAAGGAATGGTTAACATACCGACCATAGACGTGCAGACGTAAAGCAACAGACAGGCAACTGGAACCTGATGAATAAATAGAGAACACGGTACAGAGCGTTTCTTTCTGTTTATATATTCCGAAGCGTTATTTTCTACTTCGAATGCGTACCCAGTATCCGGAGCGATCGCCTAACTTAATTTGGTACGTGTAGTAACCGGAAACGGTCATACAAAGCGCCATACCCAACGAGGAAATTATACACAGTGCTCGCCTTTTGTATCTTCTCAACAACCACGTGTTCACCATCGAACACAGAAACCGTGTTACACCGACTAGAATCGAGGCTAGGTATTCGTCTACACCCGAACCAACTTCCTACACGATAACAACAATCATTATAATTATCGTTCAACTTTTAGCACGTTAAAAGTGAAGAACGTCGAAGTCTTACTTGGAACCAGGTGACAGCGTAGAACAAGGTGATATAGATGCCAGAGAATTGTTGGAAGGAGAAGAGCAAGAAGAGTATCGTTATAGGCTTCCATCCTGTGGGCTTCAAGAATCCCCTCAACTTTGTAGAGATACCGCCGTGCTTGCTTTTCCTCCGCTCGCTTAATTTGATCTCGTTCTCTTTCACGATCGTTATGTATTGTGCTTCGGCCGCGGACACTTTCCCTTGCTTAGCATCGCACTTGTACAGCCTGCAAACGAAACGTTGCAACGTTAGACGCACGCTTTCCTTTCTCGTAACTTCGGTGAAATCTTTGTTTTCTACTTTTTCGCTGGACGTCTCGCAAAAAATTTCGTTTCGGATTCGACGTCGGTGAACCGAGGAACTGCGTTAATCACGACACTACCGTTCGGTTAGAAGTTTCCGTAGTAAGCAACCGGAGAAGAGAGATTGTGGTACGATTTCAGATAACACTTTTTCGAAAATTTCTTACCATTCCAAGGATTTCCTCGCTTCCTCTAATCGTCCCTTCGAAACGAGCCACACAGGCGATTCAGGAACGAACAGTTGCACCAAAATGATTGGCACAACCGCGTAAATGATACTGATCCAGGCAACCAGTCTCCAATGAATGTATGCTCCTTTTAAGTACGAGAGGACCATGCCAAAGGAGGCTAAAGTTGGCCCGAAAGATATCATCGATCCTCTGAGTTCAGGTCTTGCAACTTCGGTGATATAGACGATCGCTGGCGAGGTAGCTAGAGCCGTTGCTAGACCAGCTAGCAGACGACCGGTTAAAAGCATGGGGATATTCGTTGAGAGTGCTATGAGAATCCAGCCAGCGATGAAAGGTATAGAGCCCAGTTGTAGGGTTCTCAATCTTCCGACGACCTCCATGAGAAAACCACCGAGTACAGCACCCACGGGAGGTGAAATGACCACCACGCTAGCTGAAAAATTCGTCGTTCATTCTTATTGTTGCGTGTTTTCCTTTCTCCTGTTTGCTATTTGACCAGATTCCGAATGATTCGAAAAATTTGTGGAAAATACCCTATCTGTTGTGTAATCTGTTTATTAATTAGCGTAATTGCTAGGTTCGCCGTTATCTGAATGAGACATTCCTTCCTTGTTATTTTTTCGCGACATAGATAGCGATAAAAACGTTAAGTGTTTGTAAAATGACACAGGTCAGAAATTGAAGTATGTGCTTGCTCAAGTAGCTGATTGCGTAGGCTATTTGTCGGAGAATTGTCATCTTTAAAGACTTATTGTACAGATGCCTAATCAAATATTTGGATGCCTGGATAGTTACGTACAGGTGTATGTAGACACTTGATCATTTCAATATCTGGTATTCGGGTACTTGGGATCTTGGATAGTTAGTTGAATAGATGGTACGATTCCAGTGTTCATAGTTAGAAGATTTGTCACTCAGGAAGCTACTCACCGATCCAGGAAGTTTGTTCTTTAGTAGCGTGCAGTTCCGCATCCTCGGCTTCAAGGTGAGGAATGAGAATCGCTGAATACGCCATGGCTAAGCCGACAGAGATGTGGAAAGATGCGGCGATGATACAGGATACGATCTGACGATCAAAAAATTGTAATTTAAAAAGTTCGTCGTATTTCTCGTTTCAGAAGTGTTCGAACAATCTTGTACCTCGGGTAGAGCGTTTTTGATCTTGGTGGGTTCCGCGAAACCTTTGTTGAGGCTTCTGCTCGACACGATCGCATCTTTGAAGCATTCTCTTTCATTCTCCTCGATGTTCTTCGAGGCCTCGCGCTCAACACTGAAAAGTAGAATATGTGTATAACTTTGTTGCTCTTCGATCGAAGGATCAGGTGGTCAAACAGGTGATAAACAGCGAATAAAAGTCTCGACCTGTGCTTTACATAGTAGCTTATAAATATTTATGAAAATGGACAGACTTCACGTTTCTCCTTCCTTGTCAATTTCAAGGCTAACCGAGGAGACAGTTCGTAACACACGAGTAACATGTGCGACGATTCATGATAAAGCGTTTTTCTGTCTATAACACGTTCGATGTCAGTGTCACGGAAGTGTGACGTTTTAATATTTTGCGGGAGATCGCCGCCATAAGTATTCCGACGATTACGTTTTCGTTTTTTATGGCTTTTTTTAAGTTATTATATTTAAAAAGGAAAATGTATTTGTAGATAATACTAAAGGAAATAAGGAATATGTAATTATTTCAATAACGTTATCACTGAAAGTCCAAATTAAAAATTTTAATGATCCACTTATTGATCTTTATCGTATAATTGCAATTTTCTTAGTAAATTATACACGTCTAATTGTATGTAATCATACGTCGAGTTGCAATGTGCACCGTCTGTATCGAACAATATTTTGAAAACAAAATCGAGACGAAATTTCAGGGGTATTAATGTTATCGTTACAAGCTTTAATTAAAGAAATAAACGATCCGCTTATCAATCGTCGTTACAACGAGCCACGCGACACGCGAGCATTTCTACCGTGGCAATGAATGAGTAATAATTAATATGCGCGTTGGATCGATTAACCGGTTGATTCACGAATCACAGCGGTTTTGTCGAATAGTACCAGTCGTGTCAAAAGTATAATTTCCCAACGATTGTCTTTCGTAACGGTGACATCACGCGAATCAGAACTTATTGAGCACGCGCGATGTTTATATCAACGTCGGTAATTGCGAGTAGATTTATAACAGTTGTCGATTTATTGCGACAACTCGATATAAGTGAAATCGACCGATGACCGGGAACAGCGGGAACGATTAGCGCGTTATTCGTAGGCGACAGACGCGTTTTAATGAGAGACTGTGAGAATTAAAGCAATAGAAGATGTGTATTTCGCGCCCAAGCAAGGTTAACGACATCCAGATGATCCTCGTTTAACGAACACGCTCCTATTTGAACAGCGTTTCTCAGCTAAGCCGTTAAGAGGCTTAATTCCGCTTAATACGGTGGAGAGAAATTAATGCCAATTAATTGTAGGATTTTCGTCGTTGATCAGTTCCAGACATTGTGTTCGTAACACATTATGAAAGTTTTCAATATGTTACACGTGATACGGTTGCGTAACTTCGGTTCATTTATTCTTACGCCAAGCCCCGTTTGGAGATTTAAGCGAAATAACGATTAAAGAATTAGCGAAAGGATTTTTACGTTCCCGACTTTAACCGTTTCACCTCCATCGTTTTCGTTTTCTCCTCGTTAGCTCTGACGTATTATGAAATACCTTTAAACTACGTACTGCGCGTATATGCTGAGGGAATCGTGCATATGCACCGTAGATGCGAGATTAATTACTGTGTTTGATCTTGTCCGACCGACTATCCTTTGGCAAATAACATCCACTTCGTTATCATAATCGGCACAATGAATTCACTGCATCGAAGTGCATCTGTCCACGCGCCTCGTGACACTTGAGAAAAATGCGATACCCACTCGTTTAATAGATTTAAACATTTTCTAAAAATAGATGCACGAATTTAGATGTATGTGCACGTGTATATATTTAGCGCTGGCATCTTTGGTCTTAGAACAGTGAGCGGCAAATACGAGTTTGGATGAATTTGATGGGTAACCTAACATTTCGATATCGAATTTAAAAGGAGATTCTCTTTGTTCGCATCAACTTGATGAAACAAGGTCGGTTTCTTTTTGTTCCTCTTTTATCAACGATCAGCCAGTTCCTCTTGGATATGTAAATTTCCGTTTCCAATACGACATAAGTCGAGTCGTGTGACCGACGAGGTAAATACAAACCGAACGGCACCGCCGTAATGTCTCTACATTTTGTGACACGTAAGACAATCTTCCATAATCTTGTGTTTGTTTACCTTAAATTGGAATGTCTCGCGACATTGCAAGCAATAAAATCAAGACTTTACCAGTTCTCAGAGGACCCAGAATTTCATGGAATCGCGATATGATTAAGTAGGTTTAAATTTATCTAGCATGATAAGGCGACAGGTCACTGAATGAATTTTTGCAATTATTGCACTGGCAGTAGAATACAAATATTTGAGCGTCTAGATCTGGATGCCTGGGTAAATGAATATTTAGACATGTGTCTATTTAAACATTTCCCTACACGATCACATCTGCGGAGAGGCTTCTCTGCTCTGATACACCTTCAAGTACACTATAAAATCGTTTGTATACCGATACGTAGTATCATCCCTCGTAAAGTGGATCGTACAACTTTGAAAATAGCGTTAACGAACGTTTCATCGCAACAACGGGGCGTCATGATTCTAATTAGAAGAAGGAAAAGGCAAAAGAGAAGAAGAAGATGAAAGTATGGAACACTTTGTTCGATTCATTAGCGAGCGGTGGCACTATCATCGGCTCACAGATAATCTGTTTGACTTTTAAATATTAACTTGTTCGCTCGGTATTTATAAATTTTCTCGATATTATGCTGCTCTCATCGAATTAATCACACAATTAGAAAAGGTCGCTTTTCAAAACACGGTTGTGTTTCGTAAACGTATGATACATATCGCAAACGTGGTTATTTAAACGTTGTAAAATTCAATGCACGCGTTGTAAAGACCCCGTTGAGTCTAGCCGAACATCTCCGTTACTCTTCTTACTTTAATTTACAGTTAAACTCGTTAATAAAACATAGAAACAACACGATCGAAGGTCGCTTTCCAAAATTTGCGTACATTAATTCGTGACCGCGTATACTAGTATCGAAAACAAAATTCGAGGACGATCATCGAATCACAATAACTTCGAGGTCGTCATTGTCCAAATCCACTTTATACGTATGATGAAATAGAAAACTGATCGTTTTACATTTTGCAAAGCCGAAACGTGTTCTCGCAGCTTTGAGAACCTCTTTTCGTGAAACAATAGCACAACCGGTCGCGTAGTAGTGACGTAAGGAGGATTAAAAAAAGAAACAAGCAGTAAACTAGTTACGTGTCCGACTAATAAGTATATATCACTTTTATCGTCGTTCGATAACACTATACTCGAGTGATCCTCGATTTTGATTGGGTATCCAATGTACTTTCAACATTTAAAAATTCAACGTTCGACAACTTTAAACTTTGAATCAAACTTTTATGTTCAGCGTAGAGATTTTATATCCGAATAAGAAAGCTCGTTTTTTTCAATGAACAGGTAACAAAGAAGTTTTACCCTCGTAAAGAGGTCACATTGGGAAGACAGGATGGGAAAAGGAGAAAGCTGGCTTTATATCTGCAGGATCCTTCGGTGTCCCGTGGAAAACATTCAGAAACGGCCAGGCAGCAAAAAGCATCGGGACAAAGGAAAGCAAAGAAATCTGCTCTGGGAACGTTTCGAAAACCTGTTCAGGAGTTTGATGGATCGTATTTGTGTCGTGCTGCAGGTAAGTCTGATACCCATCGATTTTTTCAATAATTATCTTCCTGTTTGTACGGGGAAATTTCCTTTGTCACTCTGTGCTAAGAGGATCAAATTAACGTCTTACGAACGGGAGTCACTTAAGCGAATTAGCCAGAAATAAGTTGGAAGTTAAAGATATACGTAATCAAAAAGCCCATCATTTTCAATCGTCGCTGTGTCTAATCCCTGAACGCTTAATTGGTTCTTACGTATACGCGCATTATATTCTCAAATAATACTGACCTCAGTGAATAAGGATCCATGGTCGCTCTTTGTGCTTCCCACTGCGGTAGCTACTGTGTGAATGAACTTTCAACTTGTTTTTCTTCCTTTCTTCGCTTGACGCGTTAGTCAATTTTCGACCTCTCCTAGAAAGAACCCTCGTCAACTCAGACTGAAATTATTGCACTTCGTCACCATCTTACAGTCTGAAAAGTAAAAAACACGCGGACGTAATCGTACATTCTCGATCCATTAACTTCTTATACGTTATAGGAATCTCTATATGATCGAATCGATCAGTTTTTAAGGAAATATTTAACAAACAAGTCGCTACAGACTTCTTATAATAGACAACCGTCGTGGGACAAATACAAACAGGTCGTATTTTTGGGAAGCAAAGGATCACGAATGCGCTACGAATAATATCGACGCAGAAGAAGCAACAGTGATAAAATGCCATCAGAAAGAGGACGTTGCTTAGCTTGCATAACACGAATACCAGTGTACACGGTAATCACGGGCATGCGTTTCGAAGGAGACTGTGGAATACCATACTTAATGATACGGTAATTTTGCAATTGAAACAGCGTTCATGACAGGACACTACTTTCTATGTCGGACGTAAGACGGATTTTTCTCCTGCCTTTCATAACATGCATTTTCGTTCTATCCATGTGCATGCATGTTTTCCATCGCTAAGCTTTTTGTGCGTTTTTATGATAATCGCGCTACAGTTAGAAAACATTCCTCGCGAGAAAAGATAGCAGGTAAAATTGCTGTAACGTAATGAAATTGAAATTATCGTTGCCACAGCGACCAGACTCATGTTACCTGCAAGAGTTGCTATTTTTCCTCGAGCGAATTTCGAAAGTTTCGTCTGATCGATAAAAGGTAAATCGGAATTCTTGAGCTGGAGCAGGATGCATCTTCGCGAGCTTCTTGCTCGATATTTAGAAATCGATCGCGTTTTTCTCGTTACTGCGATTCGCAGCGCCCGCCATCGTGTCTGGAACGAACGTCAACGCTTGTTCGTTTCGATTCGTTGTAATGAATCACGATCGATAAGGACTTTGTGCGATGAATTGCATAAACGATTCACGCGTTGCACTTAATCACGTGGTTTGCAATTAAGGGCAAGCACTAGCACTCGTAACGGTTCGATATATTGGCACCGACCACGATGTTCGAGCGTTATCTTGAGGAACGTCGTGATTTAATCGAAACTTTGTTAGATCGTTTAATGGTGAAACGATGTCTGATATTTACACAGCTTGACTAATTACTACCGATTAATCAACGATATCGAATTAAATAAGATATATAGATGAAATGGATCACTTTTATGAACCTTCGTTATCGTCTACGATCAATGGCACTTAAAATATCGATTAAACGGTATAAGATAATCCGGGTATTCCAGACGGTTGCGTCAGAACTTATCGATACTCTTTGCTCTGAAACTTAGCACACTGTTATAATCATTTCAATAATTATTACGTCGAGTCACTCTAGGATTTTTGTAATATTTCAAAAGCCACTTAAAGCATCTAGGAAAATAACCGTTCAGGTATTCAGAGATCGCCTTCGGCCTTTCGATAAGTTGCAACCCGGAAATCGATATTTAGTTCGAATGCAAAGCGACCATACATTCGCGGCGGCTGGTCAGAGGTCGAATAGCAAAATCAACTTTGCGTAAGGTAAAGTCGACTTGCTAGCAGACCACAGGTGCGGCTTAGCTAAAATTACGTCATTTACGCGATTAAATCATCCGTTAGCAACGAGATATCCCGACTAACAGTGGAACTATCGCGTCACTGTTAGATGTCGTGTAACATTATCTGGGAAAGGTTTCCGTGATAAAAATGCTGTGTAACAAAGACACATGTCGAATCAGCCTGAATAACTGAAAATAACTGGAAGCTGGGTCAATCGTGACCTTTACGGTGGTTCAACTAAAAGTAGATGACGAAGTTAGACACTCAAATTTTGAACCCTCGATGGAGCCAGGTCAGTTATGACCTAGACCCATGAAACACTCGCGCCGCTTCTCCGATCAAAATTAGACGTCTAAATTTTTAACCCTCGAACGGTAATACCCTCCAAATGGGTCAACTATAACTGAAGCTTATGACGGTGCTTTCCTATAACTACTATACGCGGAGCTGCTGGTGTTAATTCGATACTAATTACTTGAACGAAGCGTATGACGACCGTGTTACTGTTTATTATTGCATAAAATCATCTAGACGTTCTGTGTATATTCAGAAGAAGGTACAGTTCTTCGAAGTCAAAGGTGATATAATAATACAAAATTTTGATATAAAAAAAATCTTGCAACGTTTTTGTTCCGCGTCTGTCTTCCTTTGTAATACGTAGCTTCTTCCGCAAGCAATTATACGAACAAAATGGCACTACTCTTCATCGCAAAATGAAAACCACGACATTGACCACAATACTGAGTCACTTCTGTTTAGAGAGCTGATATTAAAATTATTTGTTATTATATATTCGATAGTGCCAATATAATCATAACTCGATTCATCAAGACTTCATTGTACATGTAAACTCGACGACTCACAGCGACCTATAGTGTTATACATTGCCTTGAAATTCATCGTTTGACATGGATCACCGATGTTCCACAGTGTTTATGAGGCACTTTACGAACATCGAAATAAAATTAAAAGACTCACGATTCCAGACTTCCTGTATATTTGGGTCGCAATTGACTTATCGCTTTAAATCGGTGCAAACGAAAATTGCAAATGTAAATATTACAGAATTTATCTCAAAATTGAACGACAGAATTTTGCTGTACTTTTGTTCCGAAAAACCGTTGCGGAATATTTCGTTCCTAGTTCCCGGTTTAAAGTCTAATTTCGAAAACAATATTTGTATTCGGTCGTTTACAATGGATTTTTTGGAACCGACTTTTAAATGCTTTCTGCAGTCTTGCACAAACGATAGAATTATCTGAATTGAGTTTAACCAGATATATCTTTTTCCTCATACACTCCGTGCAATTTCGAATAATTTTCGATGTTATTTCGAGCAATTTATTATCCCGAAACGAGAGTCAAAATAAGCTTCACTGCCATGGACAATCTATTTCCGAAACGATAGTTCATCGCACGTTTCCAGCCTACAAAATTATTGAAGAGTGCGAACCTGATTGAGCCTTCTAGGCAGACTGTTCTCGAACCGTAGCTCTTCGCCGAGTTTAAAATACAATTTATCGAGTTTGACTTTCGTGTGCAATTCGATTTATCCCCGTTCCATGATTGCCATGCGTTCTCGAAAACAACGATAGCTCCGTTTTTCGTCGTAGCGCAAAACCGTACGATCCCGTAATTTTTGTCGGTAAATCGATTCGAAACACTGGCTCGAAGCCGGTAATATTTGGTAAATACGAATAATGCGAATACATGTACGCTTCGATTAAGGACACGAAATCGCTCACCTTCAAGATTTCGAATTTTCGTTGTTCCACGCGTTGGGTCTCTTTGGTTAGACTTTCTGCAAATCGAATGTAAACGGGCGAGAAGACGAACTGTTCTCTCCCTTTTCTTTCCTTTTCCTCTGTTCTCGTCACGCAAGAGCAGCAGGAACCTCCGTCCGACTCCAAACGGCTCGCGACGTGTAATGCGCGATGGCCGGTACGCGACTAAAACCTTTCGAGAGAACGCTGCCGGCTGCCTCCCAACGCTCGCTCGATCCTCTCTTCGACGCCTGTTTTCCGTGCCGGTATGTCGCCAATTTAACCCTTTTCGGTCGACCCGCAAACTATACTCGCCAAAAACATTTTGATTAGGTTGTTGCGTATCGAACGTTCGATTCCGATACGAGGAAAGTGCGAACATGATCTCGGAAAACTACCGTTCTCTCGTTTACGATCTATCATCAAACTTCGATCGGAATGACTATGCACGCCTTTTACCGATGTGGTCAATTTTTGCTCGAGTGGAAAATTATATTCGCGACGAACATTTCGATCGGATCGTTTCGTATCGAGATATCAATCTGGATAATATAGAAAGTTTGACACAATTTTATGAAGGAAATTGTTATCAATTTGATATTTGAAACTCGATAACAATTACAAGCCATTTATTTTCATTTTTGACAGAGATGTGTACTTGACAGACACTTGCAAAAACGTTTTTATTAAATCGTTGCGTGTCGATCTGGTTAGAAGAATAGAAAGTTTGATTCCATGTCAGAAATATAAGGAAACCGATACTTGCGGCCGGATATTTTTCTGCAAATTTTTATTGGAAAACTGGAAACGGCTACGATCGTTAAACGAGAACTCGGCTACAAGATCTCTAAGGAACGTAGCAGAGCGAAAGATACAATAGCTGAGAACGATGACCTTTTTATTCGAGCACGATATGATCAAGTTCGTGACTTCGCCGAAACGAACGAGAAACGAACGAGGAAGTTATTATCGTATTTCTGACATAGTGACGATGTTTTGAATACCAGAAACTGATTACAAATTACATTTGGTTTAGAGAATTTGCCGCGATTGTTCTTTTATCGAATTGTCGACGAATTCTCTCAGACTAAAAGCTTCGACGAGATACGTGGTTGGATATCGATTGCCATAGAACGAATGGGATACTTTTGCTCGATGTATTGTTAGGGTTCCAGGCATATCCGTATCAGATCCAATTACCATTAAGGTCGAAATTTTTCCTTAATTCCATTCCGAGGTAAATCGAGATATCAATAGTTCGAGAATAGCAACAAATACCGTATGTAAAAATTTTCATTTGCGGCTTATCAGATAGTTGCCAGTACTAGCGATAATTCTGTAGTAAAGCTCTATTGCTTGTATACAAACTAATAAAACTCGTTAATCATGATGACAGTATATTTATAACACTAGTTTATACGTTTATCCTTGCGTTGAACAATATTCTTTTTTGAGTAATCGATAGTCGGTTGGTAAGCGAGCTGAATTTCGGTGGGGTTTCACAACATGTTAACGATGTTACACAAAATATATATTTTTTTAATGATAATGATCATAGGTTAACGCTCAGTATAAACACAAGTATTTATGTAATAAAAAATGGATAGTCTGATGAAATTTATTTACATTTATACATTATTGATTACATGAGAAATTCTGATGTTACAGTATGAACAAAAAACGATCGTCTGTATTATACGGATAACACGTCGTATATCTACGTTTTGCAGGTGTCAATGACGATTTAGTCGAGTTTGTGGCTCAAGAGTTAACTGATTAGAGTCTTTGACGAATTTCGTGCGAATTTTCGAAAAAAAGCCTGCACGCTTTGTAACTTCATACATATATATAGCGATGACAGGTATCTTTAAGTTGTCCGAAATTTGATTTTGAAAAAATTGATAATACGATAAAGCTCGATTTACAAATCGATAACGACGTGTGAAGCATGTAAGAGTTCACGTGAACGATAGCGCGTATTACGAAAACGGCGATCGGGGTAGAAGCGTGTGAATCACGTGGACAACCATGAGTGGTGTACCGGTCATATGGTGCACCGTGTACCATGTGCTTACGTCAGTTTTGCATAGGAAGTCTTTACGAAACCGTGAGTAGAAAGGGGGCGTAAGGAACACTCGATGCAACAGCGAAGAGATATGTGCACAAGGGGGAAAGGCTCGTTCACGGTGTTTAACCCATTTCTTCAGGGTCGTCACCGTTCATGGAACCAGTAGGTGTATCTTTGGTCGCATTTATAATATTCAGCGATAATAAACTATCGTGATTAGGATCTAATCAGCGTGTCTAATCGTCTCGATCGCGATAACCGAGCGACACATTTCTTTTCATTTTTTAATCGACGAGAAAATATAGTCGTCTACGGTGAGATAATACCTAGTCTTATGAAAGATAAAAAGTGCAGGAGGGATTATCGTGTCGCAAGGTCTGTACAGCGTACAGATGCTATAAAATAAGGCTTTCGATATAAACATTATACGATGTTGTCAACTGGTACAGATAACAAGACCGTTCGAAAGATTCCACACGAGTTTTATCGTATCATTTACATTCGAACATTCGAATAAACTGGTTGTACGCGTCTCGTTATCGTCGCTCGGACAAATTAGTATTAGTCTCATTCTGTGTGAAATTTGCTAACGATCACGAATCAGCTGATTAATATTAGCGGGCACGGTGCTACGCATTTGTACATTCAAATTCGCAACGCGTTTCAACTAAACGTGAACTTTAACATTGATTCGATTAACAGGACCGGATTGAAATACGTTCTGGAACGTTTGATTCTTCTGGTTTACGAAGAAAATGTTTATAAAATGAACATTTACAGTAACACGATGCGAGTGAACAATTTCAATCGGTACGATCGATACACTGATTGAATGGGTATCATGTATCGATTGAATGCTCGAGTATGAGCAATGATCGAGATTATTCGACTCCTATGATTGTACTTTGATCCGCAGACGAGCATCTTCGATAAAAATTCGTTTAATGAGTAAATAATATTAAGCAGTTGTAGAAATAATGTTTGCTGAAAGAATAATTAACGTCCTTTTACTGCGAATTCATAAAGTAATCAAATAACTAAAAAAAACAGAACGTAACAGATTAAAAGCTTAACTTTGAAATGTATAATATTAATTATTATCTTTACTAATTAAAGTTTTCTATGTCTGATTACACACGTCCATTTACACTACGACGGGCTGCGGGTAAATAGAATTAAAAATGGTACTATTGGGAGATAGCATTGTCAATATTAGTAAACGAAAATCAGACGGAATTTCGTTCTTTCTGTTTGTTAGAATTAATTGGTATTATGCTGCGTATCACTGGTTTTCGTTTTGTGAAGAACGTGATCACGAGGATACACGAGTGTTTGTAATTTAGAATCATTTCTCGGGTTCAATTACTCACTTGACCTACCATTGTCAACGTTAAACATACGTTTAGATTACATAGTTTCGCGAAAGCTCCACGCAAACTTCTTCTCTTTGCTGTTTGTATACAATGTCAAAAAAATAAACTTCTTTTTAAATTATATGTTTTAAATTATCTTATAATATGAAACATTTTCAAAATGAATTTAAAACACAGAGCTTTAAGTATAATTTGATAAATGAAAACATATTATGATTGAATATTTCTGTATGGTCTTAGACAATACTACATATATTTAGTGTTTAAACGTATTGACATTGATGGAAACAGATACGCGCGTATTTGTTCGAATGTTCGCTGTTTCAAATTTCGCGGCTCAGTGGGATATGCGCAGTCGGTAAGAACGCACAGCGCCGTACGTCTCGGCAGTACGTAACTCATCTTCCGTTCGATAGAATTCGGGAGTAAAAATGGCAGTGTTGAGTAGATTATTATGTGGAAATAATCAAAAATTGTTTCAAACTAATGGATTATTGACAAAACTGCTGAATAAGAATAATCCCATATTTAATAAACAAACAGGTAGAAACAGTTGTGCCAGTTTCATGGATAATAAAATTGTCTGAAAACCGACAGTGTTTTGTTACGCAACGTTCGAAAACAACGAATTTAAGTAATTCTTGTCTATCCGTCTTGTTCGTTTCATTTTGTATCGATGATATGCGAAAAAATTTTATTCGATATCGAGATTACTGATCATTTATAAGACCTACAATTCACTTCCCAAATAGAGGTTATAATTTGGAAATTAATTCATGTATTTCGGAAAGAAATGATAGTATGTCAGTATAAATATTAGAATAGCTAATTACATGTCGTAGATTGAATACAGGTCTGATATGTAGCTGTAAGCTAATGTAATTTCTTCTTCTGCAGGAAGTCTAAGATGCATGTCAGAGCATCGAACAATACCTATGCATGCAAGTCGTTGGCAATGGCATAAAACCAAGGATTGGGTTCACTTTTACTTTTTCGTGGGTGCTATACCTGTTGCTCTGATTATTTTCTATGCAAACGTGTTTATAGGCCCTGCAACGTTAGAAGAAATACCAGAAGATTATGTTCCAAAACGATGGGAATATTTTAGAGTAAGGATATGGTTAAAAAATGTTTCGTAGTGCAAAATGTATAAAAATTAATTGCATTTTGATATATGTTGTTATAGTCACCAATTACAAGATTCCTCGCAAGATACGTGTTTCCAAATCCACAGCAAGAATACGAGAAGCTTCTTGCCTATATGGAAATTACCGATGCAAAAAGGAGATTGCGATTGCTACACAATCAATTTATTGATAATATCAAGGATCATCAGGATTATCCAGCATATTCTTATAATAGAGTCATGCAAGCTACATACATCAAACAATATAGGAAAATACTGGATGAGCAAATGTTGTCATAATTCATTTGCAACTGTTACAGTTGGTTTATATACATAGTGCACCCAAATATTGTACAAAGTAAGCATTACAATTACTAGCTGTTAAATAGAAACCATAATAAAAACTATTTATAGTTGATTCTATGGCAGTCAGCTGTTTTTTAATACGAATTTCTTCAATAGAAATAGAATTCGTAAGATCAGTAATTTGATATGTATCTATCACCAAAATTTTTAATTATTAATTTATATTTCTCTAAAGACTATTTCAAGGATCGCAAGGAAATTGCATTTTTGCAGAACGTGCGTGTAGGTGTCTTTCTCTTGAAGAGCAGGTATTATTGCAGAAGTAAATGTTGGAAAATAAACGAAGTAACGTTTGCCAATGGGATAACAAATTTTGACTTTTTAATTAACCCCTTAGACTGGCACCTTGGGATTTACACTAGTGCCAGTCATTATGTCCCAGCCTTCTTCCCACTTGCAAATACATGATTCTATCCATATGGAACGTACATACATAGACAGATAATTAATATATCATCCACAATCAGTCCGCATGTCGTTTTAAATTTTAAACCCTTCACTCTGCAGGAGAACGACCAGAAGAACCATAAGGTATCCGACTCACTGATCATTGATTCGTACTACTGTACTCGCAACGTAATTCGACAGAGATTCCTGCCCCATTCATCCACTGCTCCTACATGTAATTTTTAATTCATTTTTAAATTAATCGTTTGCTCTTTTAAGACAAATTATTAATTGCAAGGGAAGTAAAAAATCTTGATTTTTCAGTTGTTTAAAATTCGAAATAAGAAGCGCTTTAAATTTCAATTCCTGTCACCAAGAGCGCTGTAATACAATGTTCATCCCAGTTGGTATGATAGAACGTGACACGAACATGGTAAGGAGTATCTACAGCCCCGTGAGTATGAAACAAAACAAGCATTAGCTAATTGGTTTAATCTACTCTATACTTTGTCTATATTGATACGAATAATCGCAGCAATTTTCTTTCCGTTTCAACGAGGAAATCGTCAAATCAAAACGTAATTCTTTCAATTCATTATGTCGATCTTACACGTTAGTTCCATTAGTAATTCTACCATTAATGAAATAAATTGGCAAATCAACTGGAAAAAAATGAACAATGTACAATTAAATTCAGTTTGAGTCGAAGTAAAAGATTTATTCAATGTAAGAATTTTTCAATAAGTTGTTTACTTAAAAGATTACGTTACTGACTAATCAGTTTCTGCAGAAACTCCTCTTAACACGCAATTCATTGCCATTAAAAACATTAGACTTTTGTTTCGATAAATTTTATCAATCTCAGTTGACAAGATTTTTTCGAATGTACACTAGATTATAGAAGTTTAATTATAAAATGCTTTCACCAGTTCAATATGTATTGCATAAGAAACAAGACATATCACAATTGTTGCACAATTGGATAATAGTAGACTGTCAATGAAGTACAAAAACATAATGTTGCGCACGAGACGGAACATTTTGTACGATAAAAAGTAACAAGGAGTAAATGAAGCTTTTTGCGTGAGACGCTAGAAAGCTTTGCAGAAGATGGACTGTCACGATCGAACCTTGTACGATTATTATTATTATTATTTTTATTATTATTCACGGACATACATCGGTCGTAACGCAACTCATAGTTGGTGGTCATTGTCAAGGTTGCCTCGAGTATCTTGCATAATGCTCTATAGCGTTTTCCGCGGCAAACTTACGGAAGATTTGCACGAGTACTCGCTACTCCTGCGCTTCCTCTTTAGAAGTCTCTTGAATCACTTCCTCCCAGCGAATCGATCTTCGATCGTTGTTTGTCTCTTGTTCTTTTTTTCTTCTTTTGTTCATCGTGTCGATTACCCGTATCTGCCGTATACTTGTTATTATGTAATTCAGGTATTCGTTTCTCAGACCCGACCTGCACAATCCGAGTGATTCTGAAAAAAGAATCTTGGCACAATTATCGATCGCGTATTATGGAATGAATAAGCGCTATCGTATCATGTATTCTTTCGATTCTTTACTCAACTAACTAAAAATTAAAAGATTTTTAATTACTTTCAATTCTTTTTGTAATCATAAGACATTTAATCTTTATGAAAATTCCATTTGCCACCACTGATAATAATAGTGTTCAATAACACTTTAATCTATTATTTTTTCTATCAAATTTTTATAAACAACAAAACAATTATTTATTGACAGGAGTTCGCGTGCGATGCAACGTGAGGCGTCTGTAAGAGACTGAAATACGCAAATTTTCGAACCTCTCCGTTGAGAAAGATCATAGCGAAGTTGTTCAAGTATAGTTATAAACGATGCTAATGACTTTATGAAACAGCGCAACCGCTCGAGCGAAAGTTTTATTCCACTCAACAGATTTAGAAAGTTTCTGCTGACAATTGGTTTGGCAGTTTCGATCGCGAGCGCGAAAGTAATCGATCGATGATAAATCATACAGTGGTTGTTAGTGGATGTAAATCAATCGTGATCGATTTCCGCCTTAATCTAAGAACAAAGTTAATCACAACGTAATATTCAGACCCAGGGATTTAAGACTCGATAGTGATGTAATAATAATGCAATTATATAAATTTATTCTTACGTTTAATCATCGAGATCGTATTGCAATTTACGTTGATACGTTCATTAAATATTCGTAGGTAAATAATAATTTTCACTAAAAGAATCTTTCTAAAATTTATTTTGTTTACTCTTTTTTTAAGTCTTTTATTATTCCACTACTGCTTTTGCGAGATAAAAATTGATTTGTTTTCATCGACAAACGGTGTATAAGATGACCGACGTTCAAGGAACACGGAAATTAGAAACGATTTAAAAAATGAAAAAATCTAAAAAACCATTACGTACGATTACATGTTATATTGTAATGTTACCATAGCTGCTTCTATCATAGGTGCATCGCTGTGTTGCATAATGACATCAAATGAAATCTAATACATTGTTCATTTTTTCAGAAGTTTCTTGTATTTTTCCATTATTATTTCTTCTTTTTTAATTTAATTAGCCCCTTCGGCTTCAATACCGAATCGATGTTTATCTCAATAATCATCTCTTTAAAAGTATCGCGTAACGTTTCGTTTCGCCACGTGAGAATCACCGATGCTTTTTTAAATTAAAGCTTATTTTACGCTTCCTGTTTTCTGCATGAATCTTAATTTTCAATTCAACCACAAAGAATAAGAAGAAACGCCGAAACACGACAAAAGAATATCACGAAGCTTCCTCGTCGTTACCGTACAATCCTTCACGTGCAATGAAAAATGAACGTAACATTCTTCATTCTCGAATTTCAATCTCCGTTTATAATGCCGGTATTTCAAATCGTTGAGGGGAATTAACTCGCGAATTAAAGTGACATCCTCGGCAGCTCCGTTGCCAATTATCCCTCCTTCCCTGCGCACCTCAAAACTTCTTGGTTAAAGATTTACAGACTGATTACCCGAGTGTTTCGTTTGCAGAAATGAAAAGGTAATTGCACCGCACGAATGCTTTATTAACGCTTATTTTGCGGTTTCTATTTACATTTCGAGAAGCCTTTGTATTCTTGGCTTAATCCTTCGAAATCAAAAACCTTTGTTATGGGAACATTGCAGAAAACGAATCAAAAACATTGCAGATTAGGGATTAGGGAGAGCTCAGGGAATTCTTCTTCAGAGTGTGTTATCAGAAGAGTCCTAATGGTAATGATCAGTGTTATAAAAAACTGTCGGTCATTAAAGGTTAATAATCGTTTGAAAATTTACACCGTCGATTAACATTTCATCGGAACCGTGATTCCATTTGGAGCAATCAAAGATGCAGATTAATTGTCTCGATTTCACTGGATTTCTTACGACAATTGCTCGGCGATGTATTGTTTGAATAGTTTCGTATTACATCAGTCTTACGTGATATCGTTTTGCACGCAAGAAAGGCGTCGAACAATTTATCCGCGACTAAGTGGTTCGCCTTCTGGATCATTCGTTCGAATCTAATAAATAATTTTCCGCTGGACGTTATCGCGGACACGAACGATGAATAGGTCATGATCGCGGTGTATAAAAAGTTACGGATAGTAGGATAATCAGCCGGAGGATTCACTAAAACGCTTATTATGCAACGCGACTCACAAGTCTTTAGCATAATTGAACGTGTTGCATAGTCAGAGAAACGTAACAGAGTGACGTTATGAACGTGATTGAGATCGAGTTAATTATTCCAGTACGTAATAGGTTCTTATGCACAATATCTACTCTGGAGTTATCGTTACTTTTTTGTTGCTTTATATCTCTTTTACAAAAGTACACTGTATCTCGAACGATGTAGTCTAGACAAACAAATTTTGACAGAAGCAAAAAAACTTGAACAAAAACATTTTTTTCGCTTCGTAATCTCCTTTTTGTATCTATTTGCTTGAAACATCTCGATTATATATCATTACGTTAATTACAATTACACGATTACGTGGAATACACGTCGACACGTACGTCGTTCGATTCAAGTATCCAGAAACTGGTTCCAAAGCGATTAAAATGCGTCGTACAAAATGGAATACGAACGATATTTGTCATCTGGCCCATTAGTAATCGAATCGTTTTCGAAATTCGTTTCGTACAATGTACAAGGAGATTGAAAGAAAAAGTATGAAGAAAAAAAGACATGTTGCCAATATAAGGTCAACGTAATCGGAAACGGAAGGGCAATTTTGATTTGCATAAAAAACATTCGTCATGAGGATAGCGGCTTCCTGAGTCGAACGAGTCCTTGTACGTGTTTCCTGGTCCAAGACAAGTCCGACTTTCGTTCATTCACATCGTGGTCGATCAATGGCAAGGTCACGAAGGAGAAAGACAGGTTCCCAAAGAAAAAGATTAAGTTTCATATCATGAGACGTATGTTCGCGGTAGAGTCAGACTCCGCCGCTAGATACTCTCGCCTACTAACCTTACGTAAGGTCATGTTATATATCCATGATTTTGGAGGATGAAACTTTCCTAGAATCAATTACACGATATTACTTTTCTTGTCAACGCGATTTTGATTTATTCGCGACGCTGCTAATTCTAACGTTTATCTATGCTAATGTTACGTAAAGCGTATAATAATTAGGATACACATCGCTGATAACTTTGAGCAGATTAGTTGAAGATACTCGTCTCTCGTTAAAGTAAATTGCATTTGCACGCAAGGCTGCTAAGTATAATGGGTATTTATTTATTTAAATTTCCGGAATTATTAATTTACATTTCAATTGTTTCGTTTGATTTACAGCCGACAAATCTACTAAGGATTTTCCGCTATATAAATTGCATATAAAACAGTGTTACGATTTCTGGTGCAAAAAAAAAGTAAATCCAATAACTTACAGCCAGTTAAGCGACGTGTAAAAAGTAAATCGGCGCGATTAATCATCCGTCGCAAAAGTATGAATCGTTTATACGATTGTGCTGATCAGATTAGAGCGATAAAGTCCGTTAGGAAAAAAATCCCGTTGAACGACGCGTGCCGATCGCGTACACGAAGTGACCGTTTTAAAATTCATACATCGGAAAGTCCTAGTCGATTAACATTGGCTCGAGAAAAAGCAAGCTCGAGAACGATTCGTACGACTCGTGACAAAAGAACGAGTATCGACCAAATAACTGGATAATCGTTGTTGGTAAGAAAAGTATGTAGCGCGAGCCGCGGAAGAAAGAAAAACCGACAAAAAAGCGAGCGATTACTCGAGAGAAAGAAATAAAAAATACGATGATTAACGATTCAACGATGAACAGGATTTATTGCTGGCGCGTCGTTGTTAGAAGGGTAAGCCACTGTTGACGATACCTTGAAAAAGTTCGTTGTAAAAATAACGCATACCAGAAATAAGTAATCTTTGTACCACATTGTACGACAATATAACAATGGAAAATTGTCATCGTTCCGTACTTTATTCGAATCTGTATATTACCGATACAACGGAAGATTCGCGATAATTTAGAAATGAACAATTTCGGGGAACAGATTAAATTGGTAAATGTTTTTGCGATACTCGATTAATATCGATAATTAATAAAGTATGAGATTCACAGGGAAAACCAAGAAGCAGATACAAGGAGATAATTGATAATCGATCGGGAAGCTAAAAAATTCGAAATAAAAGGATCTAAAGATAGCGTGTACATTCAGCAAATTAATCTGTAATCATAAGATTAGATTAGAGTACGTCATATCATAGTAATAATTGTACCGTACTAATTGGTCACTGGCTAAATCGAGAACACTTTTTCAATTGACATTGCATCCGTGATGCGAGTTGCGATCAACGATTAAGAGATTCGATTAGTAACCATCTTCCTATGCCGAACTTTGGCGTTTCTTTTCGAATCAACTCGTAATACGATTGCAACATTTTGTCACGCTCGTAGCTGCAACATTTCAGAATTTACATTATTCAAGAGCCATGTTCCTTCGTGTGTAGCTTCACGCAGGTTGAGTCGACGGTGTTTTGATATCGTTTACAAGTCGACTCGAAAAGATATATGGTGCGTGGGTTGGCCGTGAAATAACAGTTGGATCGTTGAAGAAAGAGAATCAAAAATAAACCGACTACTCGCACTTTTACCGATTCGAATAAAAAAAACGCAAACGCGACTAACGTCTTCGAGGCTACGGTTTTCGATGATCGTTCCTGCTTTACGACGCGAAGATGCATCCGCAAATTGCACACGATTTTTAGGTCAAGTAAAGAACGAAGGTCCCGGTGATCGCATAACAGATACACAATTGTGATTCGAAGAAATAGCGATCGTAAAGGGATAATAATCGATCGGTAAAGAAAAAGAATACTCGCAGTCCTCGAACGTTACACCCCGTTGTCGATGACTATTGCGAGGCGTAAAAAGAATAATAAACGTCGATGTTTTGGGTGCTTCGTAAAAATGTAAAAATATTATCAACTACGGAGAACATTGCAGTATCTGTTACACTCTTTGAAAGTTCAGTTCCGATGAAGATAACTTCTTCGATAATACAATAGCAATTATTCTCCTGCAAGTAGTATTAGACAGGTATCGTTAGTGATCAGACCAGACCGACTTCAACGTCACGGGAGATTTTGTCGTGTATTTAATAGTGTTTATGGTTAGTTCGACGTCCCTTTTTATGCGTATACACAAGAAACGTTCGATGCAAATCGAACGCGAAGAAAAACGACAATTTCCTCGATCTTGATTTAGGCCATCGATTTAATTTAAAGGCATTTCTCAATAAATCTCGCCTTTCGACATCGAGCAAACGTAAGGCACCGAGTCGCGACCTACCTGTTGTTATTAACTTCGCTTTTTACCGTGGACAACGTTGAGTGTTACAATCACTATGGAGGTCGTACCTTTTGTCGTGAATAGGTAATGTAATAGTACCTTTTACCGGTAAACGTGCGAACAGATCGTAAGCATGATCGCGGAACAGAAGCAGTTTAGTGAACAGGCTTCGAACGTAACGTGTTCCATTAGTGAATCTGAACTATTTATCAGGAGTAGAACTGTTCCGAAATTCGTGGTTTGAAAAGATTTTTGACACGGTTCGAGTGCCTCGAAAAGAGTTAGCATCGACAAGGTGGGTAGTCATCGAGGTAGCAAAGTGAATAGAAAAATGTTTCTTGGAAAATTTTCGAAACCGGTGACTCTTCTAACGCGATGACAATCTTTGTTTAAAAGTTATAACAATATAGACTTCTGAGAAAGATAGTTGATCGCGATAGGACTCAACCACAAGTGCAAAAAATAAGCCTATTGTTTTGTCAGTCGTTGAAACTCGAAGTCGCGATTACGAATTACCAGGAAAAACCGATCTTTCGTGAAAGGTTAAACAGTGCCGAGCAATTCGAACGGTTTCGAGTGTGAACGGATCGTTCGACTCGGTTTCCTTGCGCAAAGTCCTGCCCTTAATTCCTTCCTCGCAGTCATTCGAAATCGATATTCAAATTATTCGAGTTACCGTGAGACACTGACCATAGCAAGATTAGTACTGCATGAACTACAGCTCGCGATTCTTGCCAAGCGAATATCCCGAGGAGAAGGTTAGTCCCGATGGTTAATTACCGAAAATCTCGATTTTAGCGGCCGGCTCGCGACCGTCACGTTCAGACATAATTGTTGTTTCTAAGTATAGATCGATCGAAGGATCGATGACTATAAGAGTCGAGGGAAGTTTGTCAAGTATCGACGAGGGAAACTGGGAGACCTCGAGACGGCCCTGGAAGGGCGCTTCGCTTGGCGAAGCGTCATTTTGAGAGAGGCGCGTTCACGCGACTATAAATGCGAACGCGCGGGCGAAAATCATCTCAGTGCCGAGTGCGAAAAAAGCCACGTCGGAGCTGGTGCGTGTTCGAGCTGTCGGTGTGACCGGGAAACACGTGTACACGTAACAATCGTTGTCGCGATTTTAATGCGGAAGAATAAACTTCCTGGCGGGGACACGGTCGCGTTCAAAATAACTTGATTCCACTTGCAACGTTACTTGCGGACTCATCGCTAATCCACGTATACCTTCTCGTCGTGGATCGCGAGACCGGCTAGCGGATTTAATAGAAATCGTTCCGCGATAAAGTCCAGACGCGGAACATCCTTGCGAGTAGAAAGAATAGTGAATGCTAAAAGTGATACACGAACCTTCGGCACACCCGATCTTACCGTGAAAATATTACGTTATTGCCTTCATCTTTTATTCGTTCGGGATGTTTGGGAAGAAATGGCTCGTCGAATGCGCGACGAGAACTTTGTAATTTAAGAAGAACATCGAAAAGGAGGGATACGACCTGATTAGGAAGGTAGGCATTTTGAAGACGATATTTGTGTTGCTTGAAATCCACTCGAACATCGCGGATTTTTGGAAATAGGAAAATTCTCTTCAAAACTTTCTAACTGCGTTTTACCACGACGCCAAATGCAAGTGGTAAAAATAGCAGCAGTTTGTAAACATGCTAGTCTCGAAAACAAAACCATTGCAGAGGCACGTATCTCGAATTAGAATAGACAAGCGGATATCTACGGATCTCAATCCACGGCTAATAAAATCATTCGTTTAACTTTCGAACGTTGATCGATCGATTGATTCGATTCTGAACGTTGTTGCGCGAACACTATCTATTTCGTAATCGAAAAAATGAATAGCGTAAGATTTAAATCGCATCGGTAATGCGTAATAGTAAATTAAGGCTTTGAAATTAAAAAACGAATCTGTAATATCCCTAATACAGTGCAAAACGTGGTATATTATCGCGTGTCTGACTAATCGTGGTTATTTCTACTGTGGCGTCAGCGTGTTAACCCTTCCACCGTGGATCGTCTAACTGCTCGCAAAATATTGATAAAGAATAACTGTTTACGATTAATAATCAAGTTCCAGCGACGTACGTATACGTCAGACGATTAATATCGAAAATTAAATACGTACAGCTGCCAATGAAAATAAAGTGCATTCGAGACAAAGTTGCGATATGTTATTATAGAGAGATACAAAATATCGTTTACTTTTAATTTAACGTCCTATTAGTATTATATTGTAATTTCTAAGAATATCGCCAGCGTGTTACCATTGGTACTCGAACGATATTTAAAAAGAAAACAACGATCCACTATATTCTCAGTGGCAGTTTACTCTGTGTATTTTATGAATAATCAAGAACGATATCAGTTATTTGGACAGTGGTTCGATTGTCGTCCAATCATACAGTAACCAGAAGTGGTTGATATCCCGGTTGCATGAAAACGTTAAAATATTGCAAGATTTAGGAAAAACAAAAGGTGGTTTGTTCTGGAAACGTAATTTATTCGAGACACCTTTACCGAACTCGTATAAAGGATGATACCGTTCGCTTGCTTTTCATTCAACGAATCGAATTCGTGTAACGATTCAAAGGTATATCAGATCGGTTCTCGAATACGTGCAACAAATCAGCGTTATTCTAGGCTCCGAAACGTCAGCGATCTTTGTAATTGCAGCTTTGCACGACACCGGTCGCAAAACGTGTTTTATGCAACAACGTTGCTTCGGTGTGTCACGTTGCTTACGTTTTTGTGTTTCACGTGGATTATTACAAAAACAGGAACGAAGAACGGACTCTTCGATTAGTGAACTGAATCGAATCGAAGGATCGATAAACGAAGGAAGCTCTCGAATAGGTAAAAGAATGGTAATTTTATGACGGAATCGGTTATCGCGGTTAATTGTTTAATTACAATAATGTGATTACGAGTGTTTGCTAAACTTCTCAAGCCGATAATTATGCATTGTCGGAATTTACGCTTAAGTGGTTCTAATTTAGACGAATATGTTAAGTTCCTTATTTGGTCACGTGTAATTACATGTTACCGATGTACGCTTGCTGGTCAAACTGCGACTGAACAGATTAATTATGAACGTAATAATTGTAAGAATTTACATTTGAAATATAAAGACAATTAATACCGTGATTGCTATGGGAAGATTCAACGTTTTGCACTTTATTTTTCCAAGCAATTCGATCGTTAACATCAATTTACTTCTATTTTATGCAATGTTTATTACGCAACTTATATTTTTACGAAGCGTAATGAAAATAGTAATTAAACCTCGTATGAATCTGCAAAAATAGCTGCAGGAGATGTTTGCGAGCAGAGGGTTAACATAGTGGAATAATCAAAGAAAAGAAAAAGAGGAAAATTGTCACGTTGCATTGAAACCGTGATGGAAAGTTTTCATCTTAATGATCCTGTTAGGATGTTCGCGATCCAAATAACATCGTTTACGCGGCGAAACGTGAATCTGTTACATGGACGATGAATCAACCCTGTGGATTAATCGCGACACATAATGACCAAGTAAATTCGCTAATAGAGAAATTGCGACTCACGTGCGAATTGTACGGGAAGCGTGACTGTGACGTGGTAGAAAATCACGCGCGTCTCGTGACTCACGAGACACGAGTTCGGATCAGTGTGTTGGTTCCTCCCGTATTTCAAACCGTGCAGGGTTAAATGGTTAATGGTTCAACGGAGCCTATTATTCAATTCGTGAGGCGGCATTGTCGAAAAGTGTTTGTAAAAGTCGCTTAACGTTTGAATAGGGCGCCCCGAATGTCCACTTTTTAGCCCTCGAGTACGGTGGAGTGTGAAAACTTCATTATTATCGTTTTCGAAATTATAGACCTAATCTAAAAGGTTCTACAGTAGTGATTCGTAATAAGCAACTCGCTCGGGTCTGGCCAGTTGCTTGTTGCGAATCAGGTATACTATTCGGCTTGCGTTTGTTCCCGAGCGCGACGACGGAGACCGTGTACGAAAAATAGGAAGTTGGGTGTCGCGGTAAGCTATAAAGTAATCGGTCGAGCAGCGATGTTATCCTTTAGACAAGGACAGAACATAACATGCTTTCTCTGCTTAATACTAGTAAAATTTCATGAATGACTATGTATCGCTATTTATCAGAGTGAGAAAACAATATACATGTTCTGTCCTCTTTCCACTACATTGTTCGGTCAATCGTGAAAATTTATGACTTCTCCAGTTTCATGGACCTCTCACTTTTTCTCGGATCTCTCACTCAGCGGCCGACTTCAAATAAAGAAGAAGGGATAGAAATTTGCTTGTTACGAATCAATACTGTATACCTAACATAACATTTTGTATCCAATCACGATCGATTCGTTCCAAAATAACTCATAATTCTTTTCATTTCACAATTTACAATCGTAAGTCATTTGTATGTTCTTTCTTCAGTTGCAGACACCGATAGGATACGTCGAGCAAGATGATTACTCGAGTAAAATTATGGTGGAAGCTGCTTTGTTCCGGTCAGCAGAAAGGTGTAAGACAATTAATTATATACTTGTTACTTATCAAGAGCTCTCGACGTTAACGCTACATAGCGATTCATAAGATAATATGACACATAGTTTGTATTTAAGAGAAGTACAATTTTGCATGTTGACGCAGCTGTAGGTTCGAGAGGACGTACGGTGTTTGTCAGAAATTCATAATGCGTTGTACTTTGTAACAATCGTTTCAGAAGAATTGCTTCAGCGTATCTATCTTGTGCAACAATGTTTCATACGAACAAATTGTAGCGAACACGCTAATAACATAATTCTTTTCGCTGGTGAAATATATCGATGATCAACTTAATTGCACGATATCGATTGGAATGCTAGTTTCACGCTAAACGCATAGATCTTGAACGAATGTCAAGACAGGATGGATGATAACGAAATCGAACGTCTCGATAGTGCCCATAGAGAACAAAAAACGAAACGCTACTGGTATCCATTACACGTGTGTACGCAACGTAATAACAATGCACTTGAACGATTGCAATCTGTCCGGTAATTATTGCGATTCGACGTATCTGTCGAGAACATCTCTCCAGGCTCCTGTTGAAAACGAGGCCAGCGAAGGGAGAGCCAATAAACGAGTCGCCGTGGTCGTCGCCGGTCCCGTCCTTCCTTCCGTTCGGTTCAACGGGGATTTTCGAGATTCTTCAACGACGCGAATCACTTTCCGTACGGTCGTGACACTTTTTAGATCGATGTTTGCTCCGAGCGAACTCGAACCTTCGCGCCGACCTCCAAAGAAACTAGTTTCCTTTCGTCTCCGCGCGTTATGAGACAGTTCCGAAGTATCTTGCACGCTTTCTTAGCTTTTGAAGGAAATTCATTGTTATCGCGGATTGAAAATCTTATGCTAATTGTATTATTTATCTATGTTACGTGAAGTCGAAGGTTAAGATAGTTAAATGGAATTAATGTGGCAGTAATTAAAAAAAAACAGAATGATAGACAGAAGATGCGCGCAGATATGTCGACGAATTCAATAATTTCTGTGCCGACATTATTTCTGCAGATCAAAGTCGATAGTGTTTATGAATCAAACTGTTTGAACGATCAGATCGAAAGAATTTGGCGTTATCTTTTACACGAGCGGCATATCTGTAGACGACAACGATTGACGCTCGAAATTCCTATCGCCTCTTTCAGCCGAAAAAATAAGTATCTCTTACGCTCGTGGTTACGTGAACGCGACGCAATTCGGCTTTGATTATTTCAACTCACGTTCACGGAACTTACCACCGATTTCCGACCACGTATCACGAGTCACGAGAGACGTAAATCTTAATTGGTTCATCGTGGAAGCGCGAGTTGATACGAGTATCGGGTTGACGACATCGCCGAAAACTCGTTCGTACACACTCACGCTTTTACGCGAGTCGTGTTCGAACAACGAACGTGCTCGGCAATGCGTTTCAATGAATCGTTCCGTTTGCAGATATTCGCAGGACTGGCAGCTCATTCTGGCCAGATATCCGTGGGACTTGGCCAAGGGTTCAGCGCTATTCTGATCCCGAAACTATTGGAAAGCGAATTCGCGGACGTATCGGAAACCTCATGGATCGCCTCTTTGGGAGTGATTTCGAATCCCCTAGGATCAGTGATGGCTGGACTCTGTGCCGAATGGTTCGGACGACGATCGGCTATCGCGTTGGCCAGCTTACCGCATGCCGCTGGTTGGCTGCTGATAGCTTTGTCGAAGAACGTGCCCATGTTATACGTAGGCAGATTCATCAGTGGAATTGGCATGGGTATGGCTAACGGCCTTTACCTTTACGTCAGCGAGGTAAGCGATCTACTTCCGTTTTGGTATCGTTTTGTCATACATGGTCACGAGTTAAGTTAAGTCTCGAGACCAGTCCTGGCCACTTGGAACACTGTGAAGGCTTTCATAAAAGATTACCGTGGTCACTAAAATTTTTCAACAGTCAGATACACCAACGCTACTTACTCTTAAATTTCTATGTTATTCATAAAATAATAAAGGATCTCTATTCCAGGCTGCAGCACCGAACCAACGAGCCTGGCTAGGAAGTTGCGGTCCCGTTTTAGTTTCTCTAGGTGTCCTAATGATCTACACGTTAGGAGCTCTCACTACATGGCAGAGAGCTGCCGCGATCAGCATCGGGCCAGCAATTCTCTCCTTGGCACTAGCACGGTAATTGCTACTCAAAACACGTCCTGTATCGTAAGTTGATGGTACAATCGAGGTTCGATGTAAACTTTAAATTTTCTGTTTCGCCAGCATGATTCCGGAAAGCCCTGGTTGGCTGATCGCTCGAGGACGAAAGGAGGAAGCGAAAGAGTCTCTGTTGTGGTTACGAGGACCTGGTTTAACTGCCGACAAGGAGTACGAAGAATTATGTGAAACGAACACGAAGAGAGAGGAGAAGAAAGAGAGTCTGTTGAAAGCCCTTCACATGCCCAGCGTTTGGAAACCTTTCCTCGTTCTACTCGCGTTCTTCACGCTGCAACAAATGTCTGGGATCTACATAATCCTGTTCTACGCCGTGAATGTTCTCAAGGATATCGGCATCGACTTGAACGAATACTCGGCGAGCGTCGGAGTCGGTGTGATCAGGTTGTTCGCATCGATCGCTGGTGCTGGTCTCGCGAACAGCTTCGGCAGAAAAGCGCTGGCCTTCGTCAGTGGCCTAGGAATGACGATCTCTGCTGTAGGCGTTGCTTTGGCCTTCAGGTTAGAGTTATTCCCTTTCAATTGAAATCGTTTGATCGAAACACCGTTTGCCAAGTTCAGAATAATTATTTTAAACCGTTCGAACGATATGTAACGTCCCGCGTTCATTTTCTGTTCAGAAGTGCCGTTTAGTTGCCTTACTCGGTTCTAGTTAGCGTTACGTTGTTAAACGCGAGTGTTTGCGTACCTTCATTGACTTTAAGCTATTTTTAACTCGAACTAAATAATCTACAATTACTAAGACATTTTTATTCGTTTACAGGTTTCAACTGCCATCCATTGTATCTTTAGCTTGTATAGGAGGCCATGTAGGATCATCGATGATAGGATACCTTACTTTGCCCTGGGTGATGACTTCGGAATTGTATCCGTTGAGGTTTAGAGGGCCCCTAGGAGGCATCACCACGAGCATGGTACAACTGTTATCGTTCGCGACGATCAAAATGTACCCTGACTTCCGCGCGTTAGTCGGTATCGAATGGGTAATGTGGATATTCTGCGGGGCTAGTTTTCTAGGAGCTATATTCGCTTTGACCATTTTACCTGAAACCAGAGGCAGAAGTCTTGACCAGATCGAGAATGGATTTTGCAATAAACGAAAGTCGGATGCTTCGATTCAGACCTTACCGAGTATCTTCATGCAACCAAAAAACATTACGCTACAGAAGTTCGCATCCATCTCGGAAGAAAAGTATCCTAACATGATAGCAAACGTATACGCGTACGATAATCTTTGTTTAGAACTATCTCCCGAAGATGAAGTGAAAACTAAAAGTGAACCTGTGAACGAATCTGATAGAAATCGTGACGCTGGTCATGTTATCTCTATTGAACGAGTGTATTTCTAATAAGATACGATACGTTGCAAATTGTATGCCTTAAGAGCTTTAATTCACACATGGTTAAAATAACCGTCAGATGTTTTATTAGAAATAGACATGTGTTCTAAGAATGTTTTTGACGTCTTTGCATTGTGATATTTTACTATTGACAGTTTAGTATATTTATAGTGTAATGGACAACTTGCGTTCACGAAATGATCCGCCAGTATTACAAACATTCCTACATTCTGTTTATATGTACTTTTACGAACAACGAAATATGTTATTGTATGAATTTTCTGACAAGTGTAAAAAGTTAAAAAACGATAATCCTCTTGCTTGGGAGCGAGCGCAATAATGTGAGAACCTGTGAATATGTTGCATAGTATTTTTCTAGAAGAATGATAAACATTTTGTTTCGTATCTCAAGCATACGGAATAAAGAAAATACTAGATAATATCGATAATAATGCGCGATTAATAATTATATTTTGAATGTGAGTCAGATAAAGAATGTGACCCGTTTATACCACTATTTATATATATACGCGTATAGGTATTTATATTTATAAATATTTATATGTTATAAACACTATTCGTTATTGTTACATTACACGTTGCGCGATACTCGTTTTGTATATACATATAACTTTTTCCTTGTGAACTGTAAATAATTCTATTTGATAAAGTTAATATACTATTTTTTCATCAAAAATATTAGACTAATGAATTCACGGAGCTCTTCACTAAAAACAGATGGAAAAGGAAGATTAAAAATATATATATTCATATTATACATTCTCATTCGCAACGCTTGTAGGTTGGTAGAAGCATATACAAGAAATACCGATACTAAATATCAGAACTTGCTACGTTCAAATTGGGCTGAAAAATACTTTTTTGTAACAGGAACACATGATGCGATAGGAGGTCGAAGGAGGTGGCACTACTGGCGAACCCAAGGCGCGCGATGCGTGCGCCGGTGCTCGGAAATGCTCCTTGGTATCAGGAACACATGATAGCAAAGGAGGTAGCAGGAGGTGGCGGGAATCTGCGTCGACTGCGCATGCGCGAGGTATCAGGAGCGCATCGTTGCAAAAGAGGTGGCACAGTTTTGGCGGGGAAACGAGGCTCGATGCGTGCGCCGATGCTCGGGAATGCTCCTTGGTATCAGGAGTACATGACCACATAGGAGGTAGCAAGAATTTGCGCGCATTTCAAATGTAAGTATACAATCCAAATATATTTTACTTTCAAATTAAAAGTTATCGAATCAATAGTTTTATGAATTTATACGAACCAGTGGACAGGGGATGAAAAGAATTAGTCACAGATACAAATATACTAATTTTTATTAAGTCTTTTGCAATTATATCGAATTGACAAAACTAAATATCAAGTTGTTCATTTGTTGCAATACTTATTGCGTTCTTAGCCACCTCTTAAAAATACATTCTTGTAACAGTTTTCACATATAATTTTTACAAATATATTGAATAATCTGTAGCGAAAATTATTAAATATAAAGAAGATGCATTTTGTTCGTTGTTTTCTGCTTCTTCTCATTTATGTATGAATTCCAGACACGCATTGATATTTCTGACTGGATTTATGTTTCTTTCGATACTGCTCTTCTAATGTTGGTCCAGCTGCATGATTATTGCGAATGACTAACTGGATGCATCGATACGATCTAAATTTATATACCTCTCGATCATTCGATTTCTTATTTTCGTAAATTTCTGCCATTTTGTTAATCTCCAATCAATAATTTTACCTGCGTACTCTCCTAATCCTAGTATATTCGAAGTACTTAATTTTCATCATTGCAAGCTCAAGATAATTCCTTATCTATCTTGTTTTCGACGTTATTTCGTTCAAACTCATCTCATAGCATTAATTATTCTGCGTATCGGGCCAATATTTAGGTTTTTAATGTTTAATGATCTACACGAAATGCCTGGTGTCAGTAAAACTCTGAATCTGAACTGTGTTGGGAGTCGCCACTTCTACCATTCAAATACACCTCTGATGTTTGTTGAATTGATAATGAATTTTGTGCAACTTCCCAATTTTGATCTGTAACAATAATAAATTTATTAATAATAATTTCGTGTTAAAATTCAAAGTTAATTAATATATACGTACCGTGAACAGCAAGGATGGTAGCTAAACATCGTGCAACAGCTGGATTTGGAGCACAGGCCAACGCAGGTGTAAGTCCCTCTTTATCCACGGCTACAACGCTTGCTCCTAATTGCAATAAACGTCGTGTTACCTATAATATAAGTAAATCTCATAAAATTTTCAACAATTTGAAAGCTATATGAGTGTTTAATCAAAGATATTTGCTTGCTTACTGTTACAAGTCCATTTCTTGCTGCTAAATGTAATGGAGTTCTTTGATGTTCATTGGTCATGTTAATAACAGCTATATGTTGTTGTTGTTGTTGTTGTTGTTGTTGTTGTTGCTGCTGCTGTGATGTATTTTCACCGCTCAAATTAAGCGAATCGATCCAATTTAATAGCAGTAAAGCAGCGGCGGAGTGTTGTTTTTCGCAAGCTAAATGAAGCGCTGTATTCTTATTACAGTCGACGGCACGCACATCTGCTTTCCACTCAAGCAATAATTCTGCCATTACGAAATTGTTATCAATACAGAAATAATGTTAAAACAATCAAGCTTTCTTCGTTAAATCAAAATTACCAATAGCGCTACATTGGCCCGTGATAGCAGCACAAAGAAGAGGCGTTCGACCTGCATAATCTGGGGTCTCAAGTCCAGCTAATTCAGGCCCGACAGAGCTTAAAATAAGCCTGGCACATTCTACAGACCCTGAACTAGCTGCGACATGTAAAGGTAGACGACCACCCGGGACATCTCTTGGAGCAGCAACTGACTTTCCTCCAAATTTGTTTATTAGCAACTCCAAACAATGCGTTGATCCCTGATATACTGCACAATGGACAGCTGAGAAAGGATTACCTATGCACAATAAAGTAATTTCGATATGAATGTAAAGATAATGATGTAATTCAAATTATAAAATACCTGCCTTCTAATGAATCGATTACATTTTGTTCCAGCAAGTATTCCACACAATTGGAGTTACCATTGTAACAAGCCCAATGAAGGACAGTACAACCTTGATCGTCTTTCAAAGTAGCAGCTGCAGAATCAGCTTTAATAAGAGAAGCTAATGCTTTCATCCTACAAACAAAGTAAGTGTAACCAAGTAAAAATATAATCAAATCCTTTCACGAACAAAGGGCAAATCTACCTTCCACACGCAGCAGCTAAATGTAGTGGGGTTTTGCCGTTTGTATCTTGCACCGACACTTGTGCACCATGCAATAATAATAATTCTACCAACTGATGATCACGTTCTTTAATAACTGCTCGAAATAATGGCGTATGCTTATTTATATCTGGCAAGTTACAGTCAGCTTTATATTTCAGAAGTAACGTAGCACACTCTGGATTACTATTTGCCACTGCCAGCATTAAAGGGGTGCGATGTTTAGCATCATAACAATTAAGTACGCTCGAGTCTTCTGCATTTTCCAAAAGAAGTTCTAAGCAGATAAAATGATCTGCTGCAGCTGCACAGTGAACTGGTGTACGTTTGGTGATAGAATCCTACAGGTAAATATACGCTTATTATTTTCTATACAGCGACCGTCTTAAAAATTAAAAGCACATTTTACACTCATACCTGAACCAATACACAGGCTCCATGTTTTAATAATAATTGAACGCATTGTTCGTGGCCTTTATATGACGCTAAATCCAATGGTGTTTTACCCGTATCTTCTTTAATATTGGTATTAGAAAATAATGGTAACAATAAATTCAGTATTTTACTACGTCCATGATATGCCTATAAAACATAAATAATTCCGATCATTCCGAATAATTCCGATCATTTTTATCATACCGCAAGATGTAAAGGTGTTAATGCCGGTAAGGGAGGTTCCGGTTTCCCTGTAGAATTGGAGGACATTGCTATATTTCCTTGTGGGCAAGCATCTAACAAAGCTTCTAAAGCTGGCTGATTTCCTCCTGCTACTGCGTAATGAATAGCAGTGAAGCCGCGTTTATCGCGTAAACGTGGATCCGCTCTATGTTTCAGTAAATACTGTACACATCTGTTTGTAAGAAATGGAAATTAAGTCATAAGTATTTTAATAATCTGTGCGCAAATAATATACTTACTGATCAGAATCTGTTGGATTTGATGCTGCAGCTAAATGCAAAGGAGTCGCACCATCTACATCTTGTGCGTTAGAATCACTTCCAAATCCGACCAAAGTAAAAACGCAAAGATAATGACCTTGACTGGCTGCGTGATGAAGTGCCAACCTGTTATCATTATCAGTTAATCGAAAATTAGCTCCACTAGATAATAATAAATCTAAACAATCCACAGATCCTTTGAATGCTGCTAAATGTAACGGTGTTCTACCACCGATATCTCTCGAATCTATACGTCGACTATCGACTTGCAACAATTTCCTACAGACCTGTGAATTTTATTAAAATTAATGTTGCATTTAGAAGAAATAAATGTATGTAACATACAGATATCTTACCTCAATATGTCCTGCCAAGCAGCTAAGATGCAACGCCGTACGCTGTTCAGAATTGCGTGCTGCTGGAGATGCACCATACTCTAACAGTGTTGTAGTTAAGCATTCATGGCCAAACCTACATCAAATATAAATTTTAAATAAGTATTCAAAATTATTATAGAACGAGCTTAATGCCTTTCTTTTCAGTTTACCAAGCAGCTACATGTAAAGCAGTGTTTCCATTTTTGTCTTTAGTATCTGGCAGTGCTCCTGCATCCAGTAAACTTTTCGACCGAGTAAATCTACCATGGATTGCTGTCATATGTAAAGGCGTACGTCCATCTTCCGACTGAACGTTTATTCTTAAAGCTGCACGTAAAAGTATTTCTAAGCAATGAACACCATGAGTACTGGCAGCGGCAACATGTAACGGTGTCTGCCCTCGATAGTTTACAGCTTCTGTTACAAAAACCAGTGCTTGTAAAAGTCGGAAGAAAAACAATAATTTGAAATATACTAAGATCATCTTACCAACGTTTGCAGAATTATTCATTAATTCTACAACCGCATCGGAATGACCGTTTAAACACGCAATATGTAGAGGAGTATTTCCATACACATTTTTTGCTTCGATATCTGCACCAAATTCAATTAACGTATGCATACATTCTACGTTACCAAAAGCTGCGGCTGCATGTAATGGGGTATATAAATCTCGATCCTTAACATATAAATACGTACATAAATAACTGTATAATGTAAGTGATATCAATATAAGTATCGAGAATGGTTATATTACTCCAACATCTATATCTGCTCCTCTTGCTATGAGTGTTTTTAAAATTCCATCATGTCCCATATATGCTGCATAATGCAAAGGCCTACGATCCTGTTTATCCGAAGCATTTACCACGCTACCAATTTGAATCAGATATTCTGTTGCTTCTGCGTGTCCATTGTAAACCGCATGATGCAAACTTGTTCTGCCACCTCTGCCAAATTCAGAACTACATTTATGGGTTATTAATATGTCCTTAATCAGAAACTATTGCAAATGCAAACCTGTCTGCTACATTAATGTCCCTTAAATACGGTGCTATCAATTCTATGCATTGTATAGCATTATTTGCTGCTGCTACATGTAAAGGGGTGTGCCCACTACGATCCTTGATATTGACATCGGCTTTATGACGTAATAAAACTTCTACTACATTATGATTCCCTGAGCAACATGCTCTATGCAATGGAGTCAACCATTCTTTATCTTTAGCATTGACTGCAGCTCCATTTATTAAAAGTGTTTCAGCTATTAATGCATCTCCTTTGTATGCAGCTGCATGTAAAAGAGAACGTTGCTTTCTATCTTTCCAATTGACATCCTCTGTTCTTGATAAAGCTCGAACTTCGTCTATATCTCCAAAACATATAGCTTGTAATAAAGGAGACTGTAAATAAACTAATGTCTCGTTCTAAAAAAAAAAAAAACAAAAAAAAACATTGAAATCAATGGTGTTCTATCTCAGGAATCCTTTTACAAACAAAATTATTATTAAATCACATAGCAGTGTTTGACAAAAAGTTCCATTAAATTAACACTTTACTAAATCGATATAATGGATAATAAACCTTTTATTACATTATAATATATCAAAATAGGATAGGAACAAAATTATTACAGTACTAAATATTGAAAGAAAATCGAACAAGTGACACATGAATCTAACCTCCGGCTTTATGATTTTTGTAATTTAATCGAAAATATGTAGAGAAATGCATTCGTTTAAAGAATTAAGATAACATACCGCACAATGCAGTTTCTGCACATTCATGATTGATCAAGTTTTTAATTTATACAAACGGGAAACTAGTTATAAAAACATAGTTTACAGAAGTGTAAAAAACTGACACACTAGTGTGAGTCATACTCCAACATATATCGTTGGGTATATTACTTTCTTTTTGTAGTCTACAATTTATTGCAAGTGCATCATACAAGCAACAGTTACTTCAACTGAATAGCAACATCATTTATGTCAGAAGCAGTTATTGAAACGTGCATAATAATCCTATTTTGAAATATATATAGTTACAACTATCTTGTCATCGTGCATTCACTTTTTGTTCCTGCCAGACTGTTCGACTGCCAGGAGCAGTCAGAAGCTATCAGAAAATTGTAAACAGATACAAAAACGTGAATCGCAGTCGCGCGGAAATCAAATTTTGTTCTGAAATTATGCGAAACAATATATGTATTTTAGTTTCACGTGTTTTTTGGCATATTGTACATGGATACAAGATTTTTCTTCCGTCAATACCGAGACGAGCACAGTTTTTTTAATCGAAATGCAAGTCGAACGCAATGATATTAAATATTGTATAAATAAATATGAAGAAAAGAACAAAAATTATTTTAAAAATTATTCAAAGAAAGCATTTTTAAGCGTGATACCGTCAACATTAAAGTTTACTTTTGATTCTGAAAATTTTAAAATTCAACAGAAAATAATCGAAATTACAAACTACTTTTCTAAACCATGTCCTATTCAACTATTGCCGCTGGAAACTCAATATTTTCGAATTAATAATATTTCTCAGGTAGATAAATGTTCTCATGCTTCTTAGGGTATACATTTTTTATCTTCATGCTTCACGTTGTTTCTTTATTGTAGAAGATATGGCTCAATCCTGGTTCCGTCTTCAAAACGAATATTTTATTTATACCTGACGAAAACAGAGATTATAATGATGTATTAAAAATTCGCTATTTTTATGACCAATTGATAGAAATTAAAATTTTCGCGAATATCGAAACGACTTTTACTTTTCCTGCTATTGTCAATTTTGGAAATGTACCTCTTGGTCACCCGTAAGATTTTCATTTAAATATTATAAAATTTAAGTGGAAAATGTAATTATCCTATTTATCGTTCAAGGGTTTGCTACGAAATACCAATTCATTCTCATGCAAAAAAGGATTTTACTTTCGCTATTTTGCCAACTCAGGAAAACTCGTGTGTCGACATCTGTCCTCGATGGGGTACATTTAAATTTTGTATTTTTCTAAAACATTTATTGAATATACATTTACCTGCTAATATTTTATGTCAGGTCGTATACGCCCAGGTCAAGAACCTTTAACAATCATGATAATTTACAGACCACTTCAATATATAAGTATGCATTTTCAAGTTCGAATATTCATATCTGATTTATGTAAAACTCCATACACTATAAACTTCTATGCGTGCACTCGACCAGGTCTTTTACGGTGAGAAAACTTATGAACATAAACTTTTTTTATTAAAACAAATGATAATTAAATATTTAATAATGAAATACTTAGTGAATCAATCGAGAATACTAAACCGGAAGTAGAATTTAAAGAGCAGCAAGAAAGAATTGACGCGGTTTCTAGTAAAGAAACGAAATCAATTTCTCGAAAGAAAGATACATTGCAACGATATGTGAAAGAACCTTCTACAAAGTACACAGGCTTTGATAAAATGTTCCACCAAAAATGTACTTATATCCCTTTGTATTCCTTACATGCTACTAACTGTATTTTGAATTCGAAGACTCGATCCATCAATGAAAATGAATTAAGTGGTTAGACTTCTCCTAGATATAAAATGTATTTTAATACGCAATAAGAATACGTAAATATACATAATTTGTAATTAGGTCCACTAGGCACTTATTTGTTTGAAATTATGGAACAGAAATTACAGCATAAAAAAGAATTTTTTATGAAGATAGAGAATCGGCGTAACGAAAATGAACAAATTAAATTTCATCATAAACCAGTAGTAAATTATGATGTCAATAATACTAATGAACAACAAATTATTGAAATTAAAATTCACCGAGAACGAATATGGGATAAATACATGCATTCAATATCAGACTCACGAAACGAATTATTTGAGAAACAAAATGCAAACAAATTTAAGCAAAGAATTTTAAGAATTCCTCACAAAGTATGAATTCTGTAATTGCATATTATTTATATATATTTATTTAAAAGTAAACAATCCATTTCTTCATATATTTATTTTTAGTATCCTGATGCAATATGGATATCGTCTCAAGATGAAGTACTGTTTGTTCGTTATTATAAAATCACAACTTTTCGTCAGGCTGCTCGTAAAATTATATTAAGAAACCGATTGTTAAAAGTTCTTGAGCAATTGCGGAACTTGAAACAGGAATCTTGAATCAATGAATCGATACTATCGTTAATAAGAAATAATTGTAATAATATCTCATATGTCCGAACATTAAAATCTTAATGCAACTAACCTGCGCTTCAGATTAGGATGGTTACGTTAATGTCCATAGAAAATTTAAATATAATTAATCGTCAAGTAATACAGTGAAAGTTTTTGTTTCAAAATATGCGCACTTGGTATGTACAGTTTGTAGATGTCGTCTCTATAAATGCCGCCAAAACTTAGGACTTTCTACTCGATTCTTGACATAATTGATATTGTAATATAGAAAGTTTGCAATTGTATGACATAAGCTTAATATAATTTAATAGTAATATGCAGTACTAAAATATTTTCTTTTTTAGGTGTAAAAGATATATATTGTAAGTTTGAGTTTAAATAAAAGATTGAATGATTTTATGTTGTTGGCAAAAACATTGTACAAATGGATGTTTGTTTAACTTGCAATTGCAATGGAAAGGTAAATTTTAACGATTGGGAATTAAGTAAAGATGGATTGTTTTTACGTGGAGACGTGGAAAATGTTTTATATCCACAAGATGATCGCTTTTTATCAGATGTGGACATACAACTTTTTGATTGCACTGTGCCTGCATCAACAGTATTGTTAGACTTGAAACACTTTGTTAAGTGCATGGAGTAAGACATTATTGTTATTTTATTTTATTGTATATAGTTTTGAGAAACCTTTTCTCTATCTGTAAACTTTTTTCATAGTATGCAGCTAAAAATTCTCAGTAGACATGAGAATTACAATCAAGTTTTAAATTCTAAAACAAGCGATATTGACTTTTATTATATAAGACGTACAATATCTGAATTTGTTTTATATATGCGAACATATTTAAATAGGTAAGTTAATTTTTTATTTATAGGTGTGATTATTTAAACTACTTATATTTTAACAATTTGACTTTATAGTATAAAATGGGACCTTCATTCTTTGCTGGTTATAAATGAAGACATTGAAGAAGAGTTTAATACATTATTTGTAACTATGAAAAGATTTCTTAATAGATTAAGCAATATCCCAGATGCTACATTCCATTATGCACCTTCTAAATTAGGCAATCGTGTGTGTAAAGCAATACTTAAAATAATTACACTGAGAACTGTAATGATATTTGTATTATTAATATAAATTTTATGTTGCAGTGTACACAACCAGAATATCATGTGTATCATATGCATATAGAATTGCGATGGCTTTTTGTTTCATTAATGTATACAAGGAATACATATTGTCATTATTCAAATGAAAATCAATTAGATGAATTTGAAAATGTCCAAGAAATGATTATTAATGACCTAATATATATTTCATTGAAAATATTTGAAACGGTAAAAAATATATCCAAGAATGTTGTAATCAGATAAATTACATTGTGTAATATGTTTCAGATGCCAGTATCTAATGTACAGCAAAAAACACCATATAATTGCACTTGTATTAGAGAATTATGGCTCATGTTTCAAATATTTATTGATAGCTTATCTGAAAGAATGAAGTCAAAGGTACTGTTACTAGAATCTTTTTACTAGAACACTTTGAAAGAATGTTTTAAAACTATTGATAAATTCTTATTTATTTACAGACTTTTTGGGACTATGTAAATAACTGTTTGAATGAAATATTAAATAGAAATGCATCCAACAATAAACAAGAATTTAAATATTATTCTTTAAAGCCTTGTAAAAATTCTGAATTATTTTGTCTTTGGATTATATATAGTCTTTCACTTTTATATGGATATAGCTGTGATGGTATATATTTGGGATCTAAAAGTTCAAGAGTAATTACATTTTTAATTCACTGCATATACTCTACTTATTGGACTTAAATAACATAAACTTTGTATTTGTTTTATTTCAGATCAAGCCTAATTATGAGCAACTGGAGAAAATTTTGAAAACATTCATCTCTAAAGGTGGGAAAGATGGTGAAAGAGATGCACTTGACGACGAATTACGTATCATGATACCTTTATTAAATACTATTGTTACTAACTGGTGGCAACCAAGAGTTTCGATAATTTCTCTTTTATGGGACTGCTTTCATAAAAGATTAGATGAACCATTTTTGTTACAAGTAACTGGTCCTTGGACCTTGTCAGTTGAAAAGTAAGTAAATAGTTTACACACTTATGTGTTCAATTTACTATGATTTACTGATATTGTACTTTAATAGGAAAACTGCTACTGATATCCTTAAACAAGTAAAAGACAGAATTAATAATATAGAATGTGGTAAAGAGTCTAGTTATGGAATGTTTTTACGTTTACTTGGTAAGTATTCTTTAAAGCAATTTTGATAAATATGTTTATTTTAACTGTATGTTATAGGATCATTTCTACGAATAAACTATAGTAATACTGACACAAAACATTGGAATCAAATCAAAAGTCGTATCTATTCAAAATTTTCTAAAAGTAAAGTTCAAGAATTTTCAATAACTGGTTTATATAATTTCATTTCATTGTTTTTAACATTAGCGGTAACTGCTGATACTACAAATGTTGTAAGTTTAATATATAATTTTTAAATTTTTTATTTAAAATATTTATTTTGTTAAACTTATAATAAATATGTGCCGCACCTTTTTCAGTGTTCAGTAATGCTAGATCTATTACCATTGATAAAAGAATACAATAGCGAAAATAGTAAAAAATATAATTTAATTTGGAAAGGAAAATTAACTGTTCTTCTTTTGTACAACGATCTGAAACTCAATTTTACTAATATAGCTTCCATCTACGTAGATACGGTACAGTGTAAATTTTAATTAGTATCAACTGTAATTATTTTAGTAAATCATACATTTATTTCGGTTGTATTTGTAGGTAAATACTATATGTTGTCGTAAAGATGATACTTCTCGTTCAATGATGAGTAATTTTGTCGAAGTATTTGGTATAGTTCTATCGTCGAGTAACATGGAATTAGGGGAACACTTGTTACTTAGTGGATGGATAGATCGGTATTTGTTAGAATGTCCGAATAAGGCGATTGGACCATTAACAAGGGTATTGGCTAACATTTTCGAAAAATGTGTTTCCCTGGTTAATAACTCTTCTAATATAGGTTCGCTATTTGTTAATTACATAATCGATATTATCAATTTCAGTTCTTTTCTTCAATTTAGTTATTTAATAGGCGTAGACGGCGCGGAAAAAATGTTGGATGCTTTATGGTGTTACGGAGCGTGTAGAGTACGGCAGCTTGTTTTTGATCCCACTCTTATTAGCGATCATTATTATGATGTCGCAAAACTTGCTGTCGCATTTACTTTAGAAGCATTGAGGAATCCAGTAGTAGCAAAAAAGTATAAACATTCAGCTATATCTTTGTTTCAACACTTTGCATCGTCGATAATCGTTAAAGATATCAGGTAAAAGAAGGATAATTATCGTCTAATTATGTCTAACAGTCAAAAACACATCATATTAAATTCATTTTAGAATCACAAGGTATTATCTTATGCTAATACTGGAGCGGCAACGAGCAATTGAAGATCTAAAAAAAGAAATAAAAAATTTCGATACAATAGTCATTCAAGTTGGTAATTTAAGTTTATGTGTAACAAATTTTAAGTAGTGAATTTTTAACATTACTCTCGAATTGTAGGCATGGATAAAATGTTCTATCATTGGCCATAATACGAACGGAAATGAAATAAAAATTTTACAAAATTATATATCACAATTAACTGAAATACGACAAATGTTTGAGACATCTTACGATATTCAGGAATTTCAAGAGAGTAGAGAATCAGTGTTAATATTCATCATGAATGCTATGAAGAAACGAAACATCTTAAAAGTATACTAGTTATAAAAATTGATATTAATTGCAATCTGCTAATTACTTACATATTTCAGACAGAACAAGAACGAAATCAGTATGATACAAAATGGAAACTGTATTTTAATCATGTAGAAAAATGGATTCTTACACCAATTACAGAAGAAACTAAAGAATCTGAATTAGCTTTTTGGATATACAGATGCATTGGAACTTTAATTCTTTGTACTTCGTCTATGCTATATTCCAAAGTAAATATAAAAATATATTTTCGATGAATTTTTAATAATAAACATGATGAATTAGCTTAAATTTTTTTATAGAATCAACCAAATAACATGTTCAAGACATTATTGAACAAAACTATATTGTCAGTTGAGCAGCCGTTTTTAAAACATTTGGGAAAAAGAACATTTTCTATGATATTATTGGGTATAGAAACCCTCAATGTTAAAAGTGATATATCTCTTCAAGTACTAATACGGGATCTTTTCGAGCAGTATATGACCCTTTTAATAACTCCAATTATTAACACAAATAATTTTAAAGTATCTGATTCGTTGCTGAAGTGCTTCAAAGATGCAAAAGCAGATTTTATCCATTTGATATTTGAAATATTGATGACAAATTTTTTAACTTTTACAAGTGATAATTTAATGCATAAACATTCTTATCTGGTATTTATCATATTTTTTCTTTTTTCAATGATTTTTGTACATTATAATTGAACACACTTTGAATACGTTCTAGGTAATGATTATTCTACAAAATCTACTCAAGGGTGAAAACAGTTATCCATGTCATATAGTAGAATATATTATTTTAATTTGTGCACCCCGTATTATTGAATGCTATGTAAAAGTTCATGACCATCACCCACATAAACAACAAACTATTGATTTTATAAATAATGTTACTAGGAATTGTTATTATAAAGAAAGTCGTTTGTTACAGTCAGTATTCCATTTAATTAATTTCACATCGATTTTTCAACGATTATGTACTGAATTAATATTTCAGGAACAAATTTAACAATGTAATATCTACTACTGTTCAAAAATTACTAATGACAAATCAACATAGCACTTTTGAATTTTTACGTTCAATTTTACCAGCAATGACCGACATAGTACAATTTTTGTCAGTACAAATGGAAAGTACTTTAATTGATTTAGAAAAAAATCGACGTCCAAATGCAACATCGTTCAGGTACAAATAGAAACCAATTTTATAAATATATATTTAAATACACTTATATGTTTACTATTACGTGTTACTTTATTTTCAGATATTCGTGGAATCAACTTCAAAATGCTGTGAAAAATTTAAAAAAAAATTAATAGTAAGTTTAAAAAATTTATTAATAAATAGTCGGCAGTACCATTATGATACTTTGGTATTATGCTACAGAGTAATTATACATGTACATATATGTATGTAAATTACATAAACGAATATCTTATGTCCGTATATATAATTGCATATAATTATATCGTATAAATTACATTCACTTAAAAAATAACATATGATTCTCAAACCATAAAAAAAGAAGAACATTATTGTTACATATGGTACAGATATATGCAATTGTTAACATTTGTAACATATGTAACTAAAAAAATTATATTTTACAAAATATGTAAAAAAGAATATAATTACTTTTCTTTTATTTTCGATGTGAATGCCTTGAACGATGATGTTTTATTGATGTAGTAGTTGTACTACCGGGGGGCGATCGTCATCCACTTAATTCAAGGCGAGATACGGCATTACGCACAGCATTTCTTAAAGACTGTTCAGCATTACCACTTAATAATGATTCGAGTCTTTCAACATAATTATCGATATTTTGTAACGTCGCGCCTTCATTTGTCCCTAAACATAAATAATCAATATATATCACCAATTTGAGATAAAAATGAAAATTACAGGTTACTATAAAAATGCAACCTGGGAGTGGTATTGTGGCAAAACAACCGGCCAATTGTGAACGAAGAGAATCTAAGTGACGTTGTAAAGCCTGATTTGTTGTACGTTGTTGATTTGTTTCTGATTCTAAACGATTTACCGCCGCGTATAGACTATCTACATGTCGCTGAAGAACAGCATTCTGGGCCTCGTAATCCGAAGTGGCTTTTCTCAATTGTCTTAATTCTGCTTCACATGCTACATATGTGAAAATATATTTAACATTACATGAAATACAAATTAGATGCATATATAAATTTCTGTTATAAGAATTTACCTTTGTTATGATCCAAAAACTCTTCTGTAAAAATAGGTATATCAAAACCTGTGAAATCATTGTCCTTCTCTTGCTGAAGATCCTAATATAAATTAAACATTAATAATATAATAATAAGTTAAAAGCACAAGTACATAGAGATATCATACATTTTGTTCAGAGGTCACATCTGTTCCATTTCTTTCTTTCCTATTTTCCTGTTGTTTTTCTGAAGATTGTTTTTCACTAAATAAGCGATATGCTTCTGTTTGTTTATAATCACTAAACTCGCGATTATAACGTTCTTTGTCTTGTTCCGCTGCATCTAAATATTGTTGTTTTTGATCAGTAGGTAAATTGCTCCATTCAGATGCAAGAAGTTTTGTGATTTCAGCAAATGACAGTGTTGGATTTTCATTCCTCACTTTTTCTCTTCGATCATTTAAAAACCTATATTGGATATTGTTAAAAGGTGTCTTTTTGTTTAATGCCCACTTATAATGGTGACTTGAAATCATACCTAAAATAACCTGTTAATGGCTGCTTTGGAGCAGTTGCATCTCTAGGAGTTTTTTTCCTCTTTTTAGCTCTATTAGTTGTATTAGTAGTATTACTTCCCACAACAGAAGTTGCATTATTCTTTTTAATTCCATTATCGCATATGGAATCTGGTATCTTGTCCTCTCCACTTCCTGGTGATTTGTCTAAGAAATTAGTTTTCGTATCAAACATGTAATTTATTAAATATAATGATACTTCTATAAAATTATAAGATATTTGAGTTAATATTGAATTGAAACAAAAACTTGTCATACTAGTATGTTCTTCAGTTTCTCCATTGTAAGTAGGTTGATCTGGCCCACCATTACTTTCAGGCACATCATTAATTGGTGCAATTTCACTCATTTTTTGTAGTGCAAGTCTTTATTTTGTTATAATATTTTATATAATTGAAATAAAATACTAAATATAACTAATTCTATTAAGTGCAATGATAACTGTACTGCTGTCTAAAAGGTTATATAAAATGTAACATCACATCACAGAATATAAGAAGTTAACAGTTACAAAATTTTTACTTACTGTAATTAACACATTTTTAATTAATCTAAAATGAGAATTTACTTAATGATATAAAGATTTATTAGGTTAAATGATGAGAGTATTTGCAACTCCCTTATATTTGAGCACAACCAAAACTCTCCAACAAATTAGCACCGGTGTTATACTGTCACGTGTATTTTATAAGCAGAAATCAATTTTTTATGACAAAAGTAATATACCGAAAAAAATACATAATCACAAAACTTGGTTAGCATAAACACTAAAGCCGACTTTTCATCGAACAAGTTTCGCGACGCTAATTCAAAAGTTGATGATTTTACCGCTGAATCCTAACCCTAGGGTTCTAGTCGCGGGAAGTACATTTGTAATAAATGGTAGTAAATAAGAAAGTACGAGTGCACTTATTTAGTACTGTATGATGGGACATTATTAATCTAATATTTAATACAATACTTAAATAGTTGTCAGATATTGAATCATGTATTAAAATTAGAAATGTAATATGGAAGTAACTGATAACTCAATTATTCTACAAAATAGTAGCAGGTAAACTTTTAACATAATGTATTTTGATCTTTGATGGTTATAATTGAAATAATATACTAACAGTAATTTTTACAGTAGTATAACAGTAGCAGACACAGTGTGGAAATTCATTAACAGTCCTGTAATTGCAATCTTCTCTGACTTAAAGAATGCTACAGCCAAGCAAATGCTTTGTTCCCTTTTGGAGTCAATACTCAAAGGATCAGCTACTTTAACTACAGTTTTAGTTCCACCTTTCAGTAATGGGATACAAAATGAAACATTACAATGTCAATATGCAGGTAAACAAAATTATAACATGAATGGACTGTGTAACATTAAGTTCAAGTTGTTTTGAATTTACAGCATTTACCACCTGGCTATTTGGCACAATGTTTTATATAATTGGAGATCCTTTAAGCGATAATATTTTAAATAACAGCATAGAAATACAAGCTTGCATGCTTCGTATATTATCTAGACATCATATCACAATGTTTGAAACAATTAGTATTGAATATATGAATATTCTCCAAGGTACATAAAAGAAATACACACACTATGTTTGCAAATACTAATGACAGTATAAATTTCAGAAATATCTGAGTTTTATAAGACAAATGCAGATGAAGATGAAATTATTTTGGTCAAGTTTCATGCACAAAGGAACATCATAGAGAATTTAGATCTGCAAGCATTTCCTGTTACGCTTAAGTGTTCTAATATACCAATAGTTCAAGTATCTGTATTAAAAGTAATATGTTTGTGTTTAAATATTATTAACATATTTCATATTATTACAGCACATATTGTATTTATTGTTTTAGATCATAGAAAAAGCAGGGATTTCTAATTGGAATCATAAAATACTCTCTCAAACATTATTGCAAGTAATTATGATATCTGTTCCACATGTAAAATTTACTGCACTAGATATATGTGTTAAACTGATGAAATATTCTTTAGTGGACAGACAGGTAAACATAGCTCAAGGAAAAATTAAAGAGTTTATAATAATAATTAAATTTGTTAATTTTAAGGAATCTGAAAGCTTTATTCTTTACACTATTGAAATTATTAAAGGAATACCTATATGGTTAAACTTGAATGAAATATCACTGGATCAATTATGCCAGTTTTTATGGACACTAGTTCAGTTCATTCAGTTCTTACCCACATTTGTAAATAGTATAGAAGTTTATTTCCAAATCATTGATTTAACAGTTCATGAATTAATACGTAAGTTAAGGACATATAAATATTATTGTGCTATTTCTCCATGATATAGTATGAATTAAAAATTGACTTTTAGGTTTTGCTCCTAAACTTAATGCCGTGGAAGTATTGAAAAAATCTGCGTGCGATAAAATTCGACAATATTTTATAATGGAACCAGGAATATGTACTTTTTCTGAAGTACAAAAACTTATTTCTTATTTTGAACATTTTCCGGTTTGTAACAGTTTATTCAGTATACATCTAGATCTTCATGATAAATATACTTGTGATGATTACATATATTTATATTGTGAAACTTTACAGGATTTTATTAACATTTTTGTTCAAGCTGTTCTCATTGATATTAAATATACTGATAATAAAAATAGTTCAGTCGGTGATATCTGTAAATCATGGAATATATTAAAAAAAGAATTAATATCTTCAACAAAAATGAAAAGATTTGAAACGTCTAAGCATATTTTAAAAGCCTCACGTACTTTGCAATCATGGCTAAAAGACCTACAATTGCCTACAGATTTATATATAAATGAGTTGGAAGAAATTTTGAAGATACTCTTGGACAGTTTAAGTCATGAACATTACCAACAAAGAAATGTTATTTTTGAAAATTTAGTTCATCTTATGGCACATAATGAATCAAACAAAGATTTAATTGAAAAAATATTAGCATTACCATTTACTGAACATATTGAAATTTCTGAAAACATAGTAAATAATTACGTAAAAGAAGTAGCCAAATCTCTTGACATTGCTACAATGTTGAAGTGCCTTGAAGCTCTATGTGAATATGGTACTGGAATAGACCAATTAAAAATATTGAATACCTGTATAATTAGCCGCGAAACAGAGTTATCAGTAGGAGCATTACTGTAAATATTCTTTGTTCAACTATTTATGTATAGGCAATAAATATGTTCATATTACAATGCAAATAAATTTTTAGGAATAGTATCTTGCTTTTGAAGAATAAAAAATCAAAGTTGGAAGACATTTCAAAATATATTCTACAACCTGCATTATGTTCAAAAGAGCAGAAGATTCATGAAATGCTTGTAATTGTATTAGGTAACATGAGTTGTTATTTATCTGGACATGCCACTTTTATAAGGTAACTTTTTGGGTACTTACTTTTCTTCTTCAATTAATGGAATATTTGATAAAGTATTTTTTTTTAACAGAGACACGAATGATACAAAGTGGACAGTGCATTGCAGCTGTTGCAATAACAGCTCTGAGAGCAGGGTGGATACTAATATCTACCATGTTTCAGAAGAACACGACCGATTGTTTAAAAAATGTTTTAGTTTATTATCTTCAAACTTTGTTTCAGTACGATTGCGTGTTTCTGAAAACATTCTTCACTTTTCAAATCACATTTCATCATTTAATAATATTGAGGTGGCAAAAATGTGGTTTCCATATATGGAAGATCAAAATTCTATAATTCGGTTTAATATTGCTGCAGCGATAAAAGGAGTATTAACCAATAAAATAAATAGTGCAACAGTATCTATGACATCTGTTAAAAATGACGTGCCTGATTCTTTGAATAAATATGTTGAATCACTTATTAATACTATAGTAGGTGCACTCATGAAGGCTTTACGAAGTTCAAATCATACTTTACATGAAACATTACTTATAACGGCAAAAAATTGTGCATGGTAAGAGCATTCAAAAGAATTTGATTCACACAGAAAACGTATGAATTACATTTTTTATTTTCAGTATTCCATTACATATAATTGAGAGACGAATTTTAAACATATTTTTGATTTCTATATTATATTCAACATCGTCTTCCGCAGCAGTGGCATTTGCTACTACCGCATATCATGACATTGCTAAATTCTTAAACGTTTCACCAAAAGTTCTATATGTTCGATATAAAAAGAGTTTTCTTAAGGTATGTACGTGAATCTTTGTTGAAGAGAAAAAAGTTTCTGTAACTATAATGTTCTTTTTGTATTACAGCTAATAATACAGTGTGCAGTTTATAATTTTGTACAATATTCCTACAATATGGCAACATCGATACATCGGGTCGCAAAATGTATTGGATACGAAGGATCACGTCAATTATTACGTAAAGATGGCCATTATGCGATATGCTTTCTGCTTTCCTTTGTTATTGACGTACCAAATGCAAAAGTCCTTTTGCATGATATAGCTGAATTAATTAGCATGGATGAAAAACAAATGTTAAAGGAATATTTCCCCGTACGTTGATACAATTTTAATTAATTTTAGTATTGTCATTATTTTATTACAATTTAAATGTTTTTAATTAGTACATTTGCAGTTACGCATTTTTACACATGCCACTTGCAACTGCTGCAGAATGTTTGAAATTAGTGTCAAAAATCACGCAAACAAATTTGTCACTATTAACAAAAGAATCATTTATGGTAATACTTATAAAACTACAAATTATATCGTTTTGCTATTAACATTCGATTTCAGTACTTTTTGCGAATGTGATTGCAGGGCATATTTGAAGAACTCATGTTAAATTTTCACGAATCTCCTGAAAAAATAGTTGGATTGCTGAAGATTATATCAGAATATGATAATAGTTCAGAAAAAAATTTCATTACACATAAAGGAATTGTAAGTCTATATCTTAGCTTCATAAAATAACGATGTTATATTTACAATATTTATAGGAATCTTATTTGAATCTACGGTTGCACGGTATATTAGTAAATTTTGATATAAAACTTGGGCCTAAGTCAGATGAACATACACAGCAATCTGCACTTGCTTCATTAGCTGCACTAATGCGATATATGGGTGCACAATATTTGACACCTTTAAGATATAAAATCCTAGCTACACTAAGAACGTCGCTCGGATTTAAAAGGCCAGGATTTGGTCCGCTTGTATGTGATGCATGGAGTGCATTTATTCATAAGTATGTAAATGAAATATTAAAGTACATGAAAAATTTATCGTCATACAACTATAATCTTTTAAAAAATATTTCAGTATAAATGTTAAAGAGCTTGGGCCATTATTACCAACTATATGCGTATCATTATTATCACTATTACAAACGTATCCGGAAATCGTAATTAATATATTGAAATTTTTAATCATTGAATGTAATGAAGAAAATTCTGATCATATTGCTGAATTATTCTTCGTTGATGATATGGAAATCCCTTCCGAAATTTCAAATATAATTAAAGCACACATTTTGCAAGCTAGGTAAATGAGAAAATATATTCTTTATATATTTATAATATACGATATCTTGCATACTAAGATATACGTCAATTTTAGTCCTGAAGGTTTTGAGGCAAAGTTAAAGTTATGGCTGAAACGAATTGTTCATGACACAGATGAAGTAAGAGCTAGAGCATTGACATATTTACAAAAATTTCTAGCAGAACATCGTAGTGAACTAAATGAAATGATTCTAAGAAGTGGTGGAACAAATATTCATCCACTGATCGTTGATGTACGTTTATTTTCTACAATAATAATTATGTCAATGATATCTAATGATGATAAGTGCCTTTTTAGTTACTAGACACATTATTAATTGGGTGTCAACATAAAGATGAATCTATTCGTTTATTGTATGGAGAATGTTTAGGAGAATTGGGTGCTATTGAACCAAGTCTTCTTCCGCGCAAAATTCTTTCTAGAGGTATGTTATTTAATAATTTGTTATTTACTATTTCTTTTTCTTTATTTTTAATATTTTAGTTGACAGTCAGTTTATTTCTGACATGAATGAAGAATTTGCCTGCGCCGTACTCTTTGAACATGTACGGGCATTGCAAATGCAAAAAAGTAGTCAAAGCATGGACTGTTTTTCACTTGCTATTCAAGTACGTGATATAATGTTTTAGCAGCTTTATACTGCAAACTTATTTAAACTTTTAAATATATGTGTCAAATTGTAGGAAATCTTAAAAACATATAATATTTCACCACAAGGCAAAAATAGTCAATTATGGAATAATCTACCTTTAACTATGAGGCAGATTATTACTCCTTTCTTAACATCACATTACAAGATAGCAGCCATCAGTGACAATAAAGTGTTTCCTCATCCTATTTATGGGTAAATGTTCGAATAATATAAAATATCTAATCACTACATAATTCATAATGGAAGAATATTAAATTAGTATTTTTTATTCACCATGTGTATTAAGTGTGAATTTTATTTGTACAGTTCGGAACTTGGTTCTTCTGTGGAAAATTGGGCTTATAATTGGCTTTACAGTATGTTCAGTAACATTCGTGACGAAACCCTGAATAATGTATTACGTGCGTGTAAATTAGCACTTAAGCGGGATATAAAAATATTGACATTTTGTTTACCCCATGTTGTATGTAAGTAATTTTGCTACTATTATTTTAATAATACAAAAATTCAGTAATGGTAACAATCTATTTATGCGTGTATTTATATTTTCAATTAACTTAGCATATATAATAACAAACGGCACAGAAGAAGAACATACAAAAATACGGGAAGAAATACTGACAATAATCGATGTTAGGAAGAAACCTACGCTTGATCCGGAATTATCATGTCATCGACCACTTAGACATGGACATACTGTTAAAGCAGATGATACAAGAATCTCTGAAGAAACTAGGCGTACACGTTGCGCACAGGTGTGTATACAGATTTCAATTTAGTATTCCTATTCAATGATAAATATATTTTATAATTTTTGGATAGATCGTGTTTTCGGTACTAGATCATTTACAAAGATGGCTTTGGGAGCAACGATTAAATCGTGATCATAAATACGAAACACTTAAAGGTAAACTTTTCAATGACGAAACACGTATAATGGAATGTTACTCATTTTGTTTTAATTTAGGATTCTGCGACAAACTAAATACATTGGTGGTAGCTGAGGGTTGTTATCAGTCTCGAGAATATCATAGAGCATTAATGTATTTAGAACAACATATGGCTTCCTCCAATAAAGGATTATCAGAAGCATTGGAAGGTGGATTACTTGCTGTAAGCAAATTTAAGATTTATATATAATAATATTAGATCAAAAGTTGCAGTCTTTTTTTTATGTAGAAAATATATGCACAATTGGATGAGCCAGATGGTATATCCGGTATATTAGCCACCCAAGATCATACGCCTACAGTTCAACAGTTAGTTCTGGCTCACGAAGTTAATGGACAACTTCAGGTGCGGCAAAATTTATTTTTTAAGTATTTACTATTACTATGCACATGGTTAACGTATTTCTAAAATATATAGGATGCAGCTACATGCTACGAAAGACTGGCCCAGAAAAAGGCTTTGAAACATACGTACCTGCAAGGCATGATCCAGTGTTATCTTGGTCTCGATCAACCTTTCACGGCAAAACATATTACTGAAGGTGTTTTAAGGAGTAGGTACGTAGATGTTAAATATGTAGATATTTATACCTTAATTATTAAAACGTTAAAAAAATTGTACTATAGACCAGAGTTGGAACCATTAATGATTGAACATGAACCATTTTGGAGATTAGCTCACTTTACTAGACTTGATGATACTTCGCAAAAAAATATAAAGCATATTCTACTAGAAGATCTCAAAAAGGGGATTAAACCAGATTTACTATCATTGAAAAAAAATTTAGTAGCACTTTTGGAAGACGCTTCGCGTCCTGGGGCTTATCAACAAAGTTATTCCTACATCATGAAGTAAGTTAAAAATGCATCAAGAAGTGATAAATGTGTTCATAAAACTTATTTTGTAATTTTATTACAATGAATAGGTTGCATATATTAAATGAATTTGATAAAGCAGTTTCTACCATGTTAACTGACGTGAAACAATTACCAATGATATTCGAAGAATGGGAAAAACGTGGTCAACTTGTTAGAGCTTCACGTGGAGTAGAATTTGTGTTAAGTATGCGCAGAGCTACATTAGATTTAGCAGTTCAGTTACAACAAGAAATTGATAATAAAGAGAATGATGTACTTAAGCATGAAATTGGTAAAACCTGGCTTAAAAGTGCCAAAATTGCTCGCAAGTACGCATTTTTGCTTATGAATATTAGAGATCCTTTTCCCTTTTAATTTATATTCTAACTACATTTGTAGAAGTGGATTACATCAACAAGCTTATATGTATATATTATCAGCTAGTGATTCATGTCCATTACAACAACTTTATATAGAACAAGCTCAATTGTATTGGCAGAAGGGATGTCAAGAAGATGCTTTTACAACATTAAAACGATGCTTTTCTAATTGTTTTCAACCAGCAACATATTATAAAACTTTACCTTCAAAGGAGTGCGTAGAGGAGAGGAAACAATGCGCGAAGGTTTGTTTGTAAAAAAAGCATGTAATATCGAGAACTAATATTATAATTTACTCCTTCTAGGCAAAACTTTTGTATGCCAAATACAACGATGAAACTGTTAATGTAGATACTGATGCCAATATCATAAATTATAAAGAAGCTATTGAAGTGTGGAGAGAATGGGAAAAAAGTTTACTTTACTGTGCACAATATTATGAATCCGTTATAGATAGAATGGCCGATGATGAAAAAGATACAAGAGCACGGTAAGTTTGAAAAAAAAATATTTCTTATAATATTCGTTTTAACAAATATCATATGTTTAGTGATTTACAAGTACATACTATGAATTACTACGGAAAGTCACTCCAGTTTGGTTGCAAATACATTCATCAATCTATGCCAAGAATGTTAACTATATGGTTGGATTTTGCTTCTCGTTCATCGACAAGATCTTCTTCTTATGCAAATTCAGAACAAGTTAAATTGCGACAAGATGCATTATTAAGAATGACAAAAATTATGGGTAAATATTCAATAGCAGAAATACAATTACGAAATAAAAAACAACTAAGTGATACATGTTTTTCATGATATAGAGGTATATCAAGAAAGGCTGCCAATATTTATGTGGCTAACTGCATTCAGTCAGTTGGTATCCAGAATATGTCATCCATCTACAGAAGTGCAAAATACCCTCTGTACAATATTAGTAAAATTAATTCACGCCTACCCTCAACATAGCTTATGGATGATGGCATCAGTTATCAATGTAATTCTTTCTTATTATTAATGATCTGAATAGGTTTGGATTTTACATGTTCTTTTCCAGTCTTCTTACCCTGCGCGCCAAAGACGTTGTCAAGAAATTCTCAATCATGCTAAACTTAAAACAATCGAAATGACAAAACTTATCAAAGATTTTCATAAACTGTGGGAGAGACTAATCGAATTATCTAATAAAGCTATTCCAGATGTAAGTAAAAATATTTTATTATTTTTATAAATAAAATGTTATGTATTTATGATTTTATAACAGGGTATTATAAATACTACCGTAAATCAATTGTCTCGAAATCTTCCACGTTTACTTTCAAGTAAGGAATTCAGTTCAATTATGATACCAACAACCAAGTTCAGACAACTTCATCTACCCTCTAAGGGTGTATCCTTAGAAAATCATAATCCCTTTTCTTTGTAGGTACAACATTCTCTAATAACTTTTATATTTATTATGAAGAATATAAATAATTTCCTTTCAATTTATAGAAAATGGGTTCATATATCGGGAATAGAAGACAATGTAGCTATTATGCCATCGCTTCAAAGACCACGACGTATTACTTTAAGAGGATCAGATGGTAGAGAATATCTTTTTATGTGTAAGCCTAAAGATGACTTACGAAGAGATTTTAGGTTAATGGAATTTAATGATATTGTAAATAAATATCTTCAAAATGATCCAGAATCGCGTCAAAGAAGATTATATATTCGAACATACGTAAGTATTAGAAATATTGATAAAATATTTTGTTCCAAATACTTATTTATATTCCAGAGTGTTGTACCATTGAATGAAGAGTGCGGTTTGGTTGAGTGGGTACCAAATTTAGTTGGTTTTAGACCTATTATAATAAGCTTATATAAAGAAAGAGGTATTGCTATTTCAAATAGAGAACTTAGGAATATGATATGCAGTGAGTAGAAATAACATTGTGTAGAATTAAATCCTAATTAAATAGAAAATCCTTACTTGTTTTATTATTATGTCTTAGCATTGAAAGACCCGCTAGAAAAGAAAAGGAAAGTGTTCATAGAGCAACTTTTGCCCCGACATCCCTCAGTACTCGGAGATTGGTTTCGTCTTACATTCCCTGATCCATATGGATGGTAACTTTCATCAGCAATACTATAAATCGGATACAAATTTTTGGTTAAATTTTAATATATTGTACAAGCGTGTAAAAATAAAATAGGTATGAAGCGCGTACTGCTTACATTAGAACTACAGCAGTAATGTCCATGGTGGGGTACATTCTCGGACTTGGAGATCGCCATGGAGAGAATATATTATTTGACTCGAAATGTGGAGACTGCGTGCATGTGGATTTTAATTGTTTATTTAACAGGGTATGCAAGAAAGGAATTATGCTTGGAATACAAATAAATTAAATTAATTTTGCTCGATCTTATGATTTTAATTATTAGGGAGAATTGTTCGAGTGGGCGGAGCGTGTACCATTTCGTTTAACGCATAATATGGTAGATGCTATGGGGCCATTGAAAATTGAAGGACCATTCAGACGAGCTTGCGAAATAACTATGAGAGTTCTTCGACAACAAAGTAGTACGTTATTAAGTGTGCTTACTCCATTTGTATATGATCCGCTAGTGAGCTGGAATAAGAACCAGGCTGGTGAAGGTGGTGAGAAAACAAATGAAAAAGTAAGCTATAATATGCACAATATTATGTAGTTAGATAATTAGTACGTGTATAATATAATACGTAATATTAAAAATTCCAGGCTGTAGAACATATTAAGAATATAGAACAACGGCTTAAAGGTTTAATTCGATCTCACGGAAAAAAATTAGAAAATATTGCTTTAAATCTTAGTGTTGAAGGGCAAACTAATCATTTGATTTTAGAAGCAACCAATGTAGATAATCTTTGTCAAATGTATTTCGGATGGGGCGGATACATGTAGCGAATGTTGTAATTCGTACAATGCCTCATATATAATTTTGTATACACGATATAGTAATCAATTGTAAATTTCAGTTAGAAATCCACATGTGCATTTTAAGCTTCTAAATTGAAGCTTCGAAGCATCATAAAGTACGAAAATGCAGTACTAAGTATCTGCAAATAATCATGAAATAATTATTGCTGATAATTATATGTATAATAATGAATAATTTATGATAAAGAATAAGATTGTAATAGTAAAAATGTTATTTTTATAGCCAAGTATGTAAGAAAACTTACAGCGGCAAAATTTTCTAAGTGCATCACATATAGTTTTCCAGCTGTAATAGAACACGGTTTTTGAGAACGTAATATGATCATGCAGACTTCATCTTTTATCAAATTTGGCAATTTGTACCATTTGATAGAGAATACAGCTGTACTTATATCAAAACTCTACCATAACAAAAATCAGTTAATACAGTAAAATATATTCAATACAAACTATACATATAATTTTTTACTGTATTTACCTGTCGTATTAAAATATCTCCAGGAAAACAAAAAAGCAGTAACTGAAAAAGTGCCACTAGTAAATGAGCAAAGGATTTGAATAATTTAGAGATTTCCGATAATGCCTGTAATTAAACATGTGTATCAGATAGCACGGTTTAATTTATTTTACTTTCCTATAAGTTAAACAAAATTTTAAATGATGCTTACTGTAGAAACCTGAAATCCAACAAAACAAATTAAGATACTGCTAGTCATGCTTTGTAAAAACAGCATTAGATGAAAATTTTTTTCCATGTTATCACAGAACCTAAATTTTATTGAAATGAAAAAAAGCCAGTAAAATTTACTTAAACTTATCGAAATTACCAAAGAATGATTTGATGATGTTGAATTGTATCCATTAATTGAATTTTTATGTTATACAAATTTGTATTTATGTTGGTTGAGTTCTTTTCGGAATTCGTTAGCTACAAGATACGAAGTTGATTAAATAATAATTCCATTAGGTTTATGTTGGAACTGTATACAAATAATACAATACATACACAATAGATACATGAATCAAGGTTTTTTAATTTTTGTTTAAGTACTGCAAAATGGCCACATGTGTGGAGTAAAGCAATGGCTATTATACCATCAGTTGCAAGCATGATCAGGCTACAAATATTTGTTGCTAATATTTGGAATATATACATCATCTATGTAATGGAAAGTACTGATTAAATCATATTTGTAGAAAAAAAAGAAATGTAGAGTACCTCGTAGAAAGGAAATTTATGAAAAGCTGCAGGAGATGTTCCAGTAAATGGAAACTTCTTTACAGTGAAGTTATTATTTGAAACTTGACTTTTACTGATAAGTATTTCAACTATAGGTAAACTGCTATAAAACAGTAGTGCATTACACATGGAAATTAAATAGCCCCTTGAGACGTTTTTAGCATATCTGAAATTATGTATTTTGATTAGTATTAAAATGTATTATTAGCAAAATTATTATTATTTTAGGGATTAACAATATTATTAACATTGCATATTCTTCTAAGTATATGAAAACATCAGCATTAACTATTTTCCAATACCCCGTTAACATAAAATTTATAAAACACTCCAAATCTTTTCTATTAAACATCCAAACTCCTGACTTTAGTACAGCAAGTGCCATTGTAAGCAAACTTGAACTGCAAACAATGAAAAGTTACAATTTGTATTAAACTTTAATCACTTCATTTTTCATCACTTCAAACCTTATTTCCAAAACGAAATCTAAATCGTCCCAGCTGTTGTAAATCGTTATTATTTGTGTTATAATCATAAGTACAATACAACTAACACATGTAAGATATCTCAATATATTTATTGGATAAAATCCGACAATTTTGAGAACAAATTGAATTACAAAAGTATAATTTTTAATATTCATTGTACTTAAATCAATGATTAATAATACCAAAATGTATGATAACTTTTAAACAACTTGAACTTTATCCATATTTGAAACTATTCCATTTCCAGTGAACAGTTGTTTCTAAAGAAACAGGTACAGAGTTTTTAATATACTTGATCATTAGCATACATTATTCGAGGCATAATGATACGTTAGCTTTATACAGTATTCTATGCTTTGATCTTGTCCTATACCATTTAAAAGAAATGTATGGTCATATTTAAACCAATCATTTCATCCATACAAATGTTTCCTTTTGAAGTTCTCTTTGGAAGTCATGCATAATTTCGCTATGGAACATTACACATAATGATAAGGAAGAGGTGCTTTAAAGAGAAAATAATACTTTGCTATAATTCTTTATCAAAAGAACGGTCTTTGTAGTTGAATTTATTTCAAGAAAAGATGTACGTGACAAAGGAACACTAGTAGTTATAGAAGTTTCAAAGACACAGCCTTTTACTAGTAAGTTTTTATAAAAATCTTAATAAAATTTTTATACATAATTTCTTATAAAATTTTATTGCATTCATACGGTGCGTTGATGATAAATAGAATTTCCATTTTTTACTGAATACTTTACAATCCTTAATCAATATTTTGCGTAAGTATAACATACTTATTCATGTCTTAGATCAACATTTAGAACACACATTAAATCAATTATAAAATCAGATTTTTTGCTGTATATAAGAGTCAATCCTTCAAAATGTAATGTTTCATAACTATCTACTTAATCAAAGTTATCTAAAAGGTATTTGTACAAGTATCAATATTACTAGATTAAACAAGTCAAAATAAATTATAAATTCTAATTCAAGGGCATTTTCGTTCTACTTGGCTTTTTCCACTTTCTTCATATTCTTGACTTGAAATCCACATTTGCTGAAAAGTCCCAATAGATGCTAAAATGGATCCACCTATCCAAGCTCCGAATCGTCGTTCGGCACATCCATTCACGCTAATCAATTTCAATCTCATGCTAGATGGAATCCTCATAGAAAGATCTCTGTTTAAACGTTCTGGAAAGCCCTGTATAACATAGTATGTTAACAAGATTGTTTACATAAAACATTTATCTGTTTTCATATAATACCTGAATGAATGAATTGCCACCAGTAACAACAACACTTCCATATAGAGCTGGTCTTACATCAACATCACACATGCCCACACTTGTGGTAACAATGTGGCCTACTCCTAACATAGTATTGCCAACCATACCACCACGCATTTGGACCATACTAGGGTCAAACAGTGCTTCTGGCATGCGAAATCTTTCACTTCCAAAATCCTTGAAATGTTATTAATAATTACTATATATGATTTTTACAACTATTACAGTAAATTCATTTGCTATATACCTGATGGTATCCAGTTGGAAATTCATACTGAACAGCAGGAATTGTAGAAACAATTTTTTCATCATATGGAGTTTCTGATACTTGTAACACTGTAGCTTGGAAATCTTGAATAAGTTTCTTCACCATGTAATTATGCCAAGACTTCGTAACTTCAGGCAATCCTTTCTTTTTTACCCATCTTGGCTTTTCATGATCTTTAACTACTTCTTTACTACCCACCATATAAGAAGGAGACAAATCAATGTCATTATCCTGTTATTATTTGTAAAATATAATTATTCAATTTCTAATTCTTACAAGATAGTATTTACAATTATGTTTATACCTGTAATAATTGTCTACACTGCATACTTATGTAGTCCCCTCCAAGTGGGGATTTAACTATTGCTTGAGTTAATACAAAACCATCTTGAACAGGTACAGCAGAAGTATGTGTCGCACCACTGTCAACAACTATACCAGTAGCTCTACCATTTGCAAAAGCAGCAAGAACTGCATTTTTAACAAGAAAATAAGCTGGTACATTGTACTTCTCAAACATTAATTCAGTTAGTTTCTCTCTTTTACTGCGTACATTCCATGGTGATTCAGAAAATAATACAGGATGATATTCTGCATCCGACTGAATTACTTTGGAATATGTATAATCTAAAACCTATTAAAGTACATGCAACTATATACAATATGTACACTATTTGATAATTTATATAATTAATTAAAAGTGTATCATTCTGATATTACCTTTTCAAAATGATCCCAGTCTTCAATCATACCATCTTTCATGTAACTAACAACTTCCATGTTCTTTCTTGGAACATGAAGTATAGTAGTATCAATATAATATTTGGTCCCAGCCTGTGTAATGTTATTATCTGGCTTTTTATCATCAATATCCATGGGTTCTGTTTTGGTTGCTGTACAGTTGCCATCTTCTCCTATACCTACAACTGCTGGAATTTCAGCTTTTGGAGTATCTTCCTGAGCATAACCAACTCTCAAAGAATGATGACCCAAGTCAAATACCAAAGCTCCAATTTCATCTCCTCCATAAAGCATACCACCTGACATTTTGATAGTTTGAAAAAAGCTAAAACAATAAATAATTTTGGAGTTCGATAAAATTTTCGCGTGATAATATTTAAGTTCATATCAAAACGAGAACTTAATTTTACACTAAACTCCTTATAAACAATATTTGTAAGTAGTGAGTTTCCATAAACCGGCAAGATAATTCTTCAAAATAAATTGATATGTTAAAAATATATCCTTGATTAATCTTTACAACTTACCGTAATTTTTCTACAAAAATAATACAATGAAATGACAAAAACATATATATTTAACCGCTACATGAACATTTATTTATGTAGTTTTTTAAACGTAAGAGAAACATAACCTCAACGCGGAATGACGCTTTATGCCGCCACCATAAACATAGCAATTTCTAGATAAACGGATTTTTCATGGAATTTTTCAAATTATTAATTACAATTCTATTATGTTAATACTGTTTCATAATTACTTTTACAGTACAATTACAATCGTTATATATAAAAGAATTTATTATATTACATATTCATAATTATTATCGTCCGAGATAATATTAAATGCTTACATATATAATTAAATAATTATGTTTATGATTTATCCTATAAATGAATGTTTTCATTAAAATTTTTTACATTCAGAAATATATAATGGAAAATGTAATTGGCGCTAACAATTATTTAAACCACCTGTTAGTTTCAAAAAGTGCCGCCATTGGTGCTGCTATTTAGTGATTACAAAATGGCGGCGCAGATCAGATCGTCGGTAGACTCGAGACAATGCGGAGGTGTGTAGCCGTCTTTTGGCCATGTTCTATCGTTGGTTTAGTGATAGTGTTGTGCTAAAATGAGGTTTGTGGAAGAAAGACTCAGTCTGTCGTTTTATGTACGACGATGAGTCAAAGAAATTGGCATGTGTTCGCTTAACGGAACATTGTATGCTCGTGCAGCAATCGCGTGAAGAAATTACAGTGGCTTTTCGTACGCGTCGGAGTCTGTGACACCCGCTAGCCTAATGGAGCTGCGTACTCTTGCTATCCCGTTGGCTTTGTTGACATTCGTCGTATTAGGTACGTTTAATATATTTATATCTTTAAAATATGTCATTTACTTTGATCAGTATCGAGAACAGTACAGTTACATTAAGTTCTATTTAAGTATTATATTATTAGAAAGTGATTTGAATGTCTGGTACTCGCGCAGATGAAAGCAAAAATGTGTCTATACAGGATGTCATTGTTACTTACAAGTAGAGAGAGAATACACCTTGTTACTAAATTTTATAAATGCAACTGTAACATAAATTTTTACATTTTCTCTTGTGTTTTATCGATGAACACGAAAACAGGAAAACATCACTGCGTATCGTTTTACGGTTGCTAGTGTTTGCATCTCGCCTCATGATAGTAAGTAGGCAAATATTTACGAGACCATTCTGCGATTTTCCGTTTGCTAATCTCTTAACGTTAGAGATTACGTCCTGAAAACATTTTAAATACGTATTCTGCAGTTTTTTTTCCCGTTGATTTGTAAAATATTTATTGATTATTTATTAAAATATATCGCGATACACATTCGAATACAGGATGTTCTTGTTTCAAACTTTAGTACCTGAATGTTTCAAATACAACAGATATGTTAAACAATCACGTATGATATAGTTCTATCATGTTCAGTTATAAAATACATCATCTTTTCATTAGGTAGTTTGTTATTGTGCAATATAGAAGTAAAGAAGATCAACAGGAATTCTTTTTTTAATTAACGTAATAAATGTATAAATAATAAATATCATTTGTCGCATGAAATTTAATATAATAGCTTCACAAAATTAAGTTGAGAAGCACTGTATTTCGGGTGACTATTATTGATGCAGAGAAGGTTGTCGTATAAGGGAGTGATTGGGGGTGTATTTTCGATTGCAACGATTGAGACAGAGATAGAACTTTTACTAATATCGCCGCAATAACAAGAACAATATTGGTCTCACGATATAAGAAGAAGTAACAATGAGGCGAAAGGCATTTAAGCCAGAATTAGAGATCATCGTTCGAACGTGTAACAAAGTCTATGCAAGAATAAATCTCAATCTTCCATATTACAGATTCATTAAAGAGGTTGCACTGCTAGAAGCATTTGCGCCAAACACTTTAGCAAAGTATTCCAACAACGCGGCAAGCCTCTCCTTGCGATTTTATCGCGATAGGAAATGCATATGCGAAATGTTCAGCGCTACTATGTCAATCTATCGATACAACGACCCACGCTACAGATTAATCGGACAGTTTTTTCTCGATTATTTTGATGCAATCATATCATATATTAAAGTATTATCAACGGCATTACGCTTTTATTATTTTCTTTATTTGCGTTTGATCATTACATACGTTGGACTAGTTAAGTATAAAGATCCATTTCCGGCTTATCGTCATGGGGAAGTATGAAAGGGGGTCTTAAAAGGGTGCGTTCTTCAAATAAACCAGTTAACTTTGGCTGATTGTGAGATACGATTCTATCGTCGTGCAGTAAACTGTGAAATAATTATAGATTTCTGTAAACAGTAAACCGACAATAATAATTCATCAGTCCTCGCATCTAGATTATCGAATTAAATTTAAAATCGATTTTTGTGTTTTTCGTTACTTACATCGTACGTGTTCTTGTATGCGCCTGTTTATGGTATACGTTCGATGTACGAAGATCCACTCTAATGCTAGTAGCCCCAAATACGGAATGATCGTGCAATATACGCGCGTTTAAATGTGTTTTGTGTAAAGTGGTATTTACAAACGGGTGTACTCTGTGACTGATGTCGTAACAACACCTTAATGGTTAGCGCCCACGCGGTGTACGTGCGTGCATATTTATATACAGGGTGATTTATTTGGGATATCTTTTGTGATTTGACAAAGCTTCGTGTAATTCTATTTGAACACCGGGTACTTTTTTCTTCGTCAAACAGTAATTTTGTTCATTTAAGTCTGTCGTACTCTTTTTCACGACAGTAATTCCATTATCATGTCACCCTCTCACACGTATTATCCTTTTGTTGCTTCTATCCTACTCGGATGTTTCGTGGAACAGTTCACAAACGGAAGTAATAGTCATGCTACAAAGAATATAAGAATGAAAAAGGTGAAGGAAACTTAGTCGAAGAAATTCATTTATCAACGTTAGTCTTGGCGGTGCTTCTCATAATCCAAATTTTATAATTGATATATTGATTTTTCTCAAAAAATAGATTGCAGCATCTTTCATCTCTGGTAATTTATTAGCATTTATAAGACACTGCATAGATTTGTTGTACCACGGTGTATGTGTACCTTGCCTTCCTTCACGGTCTGTTCGTCACATGTCGAGTACTTTTACCGCGTTTTTCAACATTCTCCCTCCTTCCCTTTCCTACTTCCATGTGCATACGAACTTGCTCTGCAAATTAATCCACGCTGCAAAAAAGTTCAAAAGATTTATTGTCGCGAGAAAATTTGTATCAAATGATGAATGTGCTCGAATATATGTGTTATCGGTGATACTATCGTAACAGACTTTCAAGAATAATTTTTACAGATAGGAAAAGAACAGTATTACTTTAAAAATATTTGTATCGAATTACAGTTTTCTACGAAAGCGCATCATAACACGATACGTTGATTGCGCTGATCTTGTAAATCTTATCTAATACAGGAAATTATCCGATACATACGGTCACTTTAGATAATAACTTGAAATCTCCACGAGTCCTGTCACGATGTTTTCGTTCTTTCTTTTTCTATCTTTTCTTTGAGACATGTTAGCAAATAAAATGTATAAATAAAAATCCTATCAATATTCCATAAAAATGAAAGTTCAGTGGTTGTTCTCGAGACAGATTTACCTCTCGCGTACACTGCAATGGTTCTCCTCTTGATCTATTTCGGTATGCCGTGCGGTAGGTTGTCGCCCGCGTTCATAAATCAAATAGTCAGACGGCGAACGGTTTATTTTCCTTGAGAATGCAGCGTCGTGGCGCTATCGGGCGCCGAATTTCGCACGTCCTTCCTTTCCCTTTTTCCATTTTTCTTTTTATTCATTCACGTCCAGTTTTAACGTCTATGAACCGTTGAAACGGTAGAATGGTTCGAAGAGGGAAAAATCTAAAAGTTCAATTCGAGAATCAAAATAGGTATCGATTAGTTATTACTTTTTTTGTGCTATTACGTGAAGTTGGTCGCATGGTTTGGCGGTTAAAATTCGAACGATGGCGTAATATCGAGTAACGTGAACGTCAAGTTTGAACGAGGAATTAAATATCTTTTGCGGTGAGAATTATTTCTGTCGATTATTGAAGACGTGTTCGCTCCTTCGCGAAGGTTGTATGGGAAGGTGACAGACCACCGTGAGCGTGAAACTGTAACCCAATAACCCTAAACAGTGTTTCTCATTTTTCTGGAAGCGTCGATTAAACTTGTTACAAGTGTGATTCTTTATTTCATACTGTTTGATCAGTACTGTTTGATTTACGTTTTAAATATTATATTAGGTTTTATTTAATACTTCCATCGATATGCATTTCTGTTCGATAAAAGTTTTAACATTCCCACGCGTATTTTATAAGTTCTTCATTTATCGCATTCCTCGGTTTTTCAATAGTTTTTGTAGATAATGAGACCAACGATGAGATATTTCTAATATTTCTTTCAGAGGATCGTTAGCCGGGGAAACTTTTTATAATTATCCGCGTGTAATACGCGTCTTTTGTACGAAGAGTCTTAAGAATTTCTTAGGAAGAATTTAACGAGCTGTGTGGCATTTCTTTGGAAGAGTCAATCTTTAAAATCTGTTACAGGAATATAAATAAGAAAAGGTTTCGTATAAAGGCGATTCGTTTTTTATTATTTGCTCTACGAAGAAAATGTTCCGCGATATATCGATTATCTCGTATTAAAGGAAGGAGCTTAGGTTCGATAGAAATCGTATTGCGTTTCATAACATTGTCTTGCCAAGGTTTTCTTATTTGTACGTTCTTTCAAAGAATTATTTAGAAAAGATGTTGAATCGTCCTGCATAGTGGTTAGGTATGTCGTATCAGCCGATCGCAAAGCCTCAAAGAAGAAAGAAAAGAAAAGGAAAAAAAAGAATTTAGGCACTCGGCTCGGATGTCTCGCTAAAGGACTAAAGGGTGCTTCTGTAGGGTTGCCGACCCTTTATCCCTTCTCTTTTCTTCAATTACCACAACACATGCCTATTCTATTCTCCATAAATAAACTGCCAGTAGTTCTTTCTTTTTTTCAAGATCAAATTAGGTGATAGTTAAGCTAAGTTATTTATTAAAATATCCAGTTTCAAGTAGTGTTTTGTATTTTTGCTTTTGACAGCTAGTGCAAGTGGATTGTATTTTACTATTGAGCCACAGGATGTGGTGGTTGAACAAGGAGGTCCTGCTAGATTGGATTGTGAAGCAAGAAGTGATTTTGGGAAACCAAGTATACAGTGGCGAACCGACGATGGTCAACCAATTAATTTTATTGGAGACAGTTATCGGTAAAGCTATTGGTATTGAGAAAGTCAGGCCTATTTGAACTTGTGTTTACATTCTCTATTGTTCTTCTAGATCTCAGTTAGCAAATGGATCCTTGTATATAAATAGTGTTTACAGCAGTAACTTGGAATTGACTGGAAGCTATCAATGTTTAGCTTCTATAGATGATGTTGGAGCTATTGTTTCTAGAGTAGCTATGATTAAACTTGCAAGTTAGTATTTGATACAAGTAATAAAATTCTCTAAAATTATGTTTATGTTTTCAAGTATGTAGGGTAATTGAAAGCTAAAATTATATCATGGATTTTGCTTTAAAGGTTTACCAGGATTTGAAAGAGAACCTCAAGATACAATGGTTTATCCAGGACAAATTGCATATTTAAGTTGTATGCTTCCTGCAACTTCCAATTCGCTGACAATACAATGGTTAAAAGATGAACATCCTCTGTTACTTGATGAGAGTAGAATGACAATTTTACCATCAGGTATAATATATTATTTATTCTTACTTTAGCAGATTTGTTGTAATTCATTAATCAATTATTTATATTTCAAATAGGTGCATTAGAAATTGATGATGTTAATGTACAAGACATAGGATCATACAGATGTAATGCCAGTAGCTATGGGCAACATAGGCTCAGTAATAAAGCACAATTAGGTTTATTAACAAGTGATATTGGTTAGTGTAAATGTTTAGTATACTGATTCATACTGAGTATTGCATTTTTACAAAGAAGAAAATCTTTATATATTATTTTCAATTATAGATCAAGAAAGTACACCACCAGTTTTCATTGCTAAGCCATTACAACAAGTGGCTATAGAAGGATCAACAGTCACTCTTGAATGTGCTGCTAATGGCTATCCAAAGCCAAGCATACTTTGGTTAAAAGATGGTGTTGCAATTGATTTAGCATCTCTTAATTCTAGGTGTGTAATAATGAATAAGTTCATATAGAAAAGAAATTAAAAGTATAAAACATATATATGTAAAGTAAAAAGGACATTTAAAATGTTCAAATCTTCTGTTGCCATATCCAGATATAGCAGAATTGCTGCATCCAGTCTTGTAATTAATAACGTACAAGAAATCGATGATGGTTCTTATCAGTGTCGTGCGGAAAATGAAGTTGAAACATTAGATGCAGCTGCTGATTTAATTGTACAAGGTACAATTTATTTTTAACGTGCTATATATATGTTGCTTCATTTGTTTATAGTATTCAATGACTATGTACGTTATGTTACGTTTTTAGTCCCACCGCGATTTATTAAGAGACCGGAAGATAAGGTAGCTAGCGAGAATCAAGATTTAGAATTCGAATGTGAAATTTATGGTAAACCAGAGCCAAAAGTTACGTGGCTTAAGAACGGAGAACGTATTACATTAAATGCATATTGGCAAATTGTTAATGGGTAAGTTTATGTAATGATAATATATATAGAAAATTAACGCGATCAAACAACAGAAGATATGATTTTTTTATGTGATTACTTTCAGATATAATCTTAGAATTAACGGCCTATTACCTATAGATGCTGGAATTTTTCAATGCATCGGAACAAATTCTGCCGGAAGTGTAAAGGCTGCAGCACGGCTAACAATTAGTCAGCCTAGTGAGTGTATCTCTTATAATTGATATTTCCCAACATTCCTATGTATATAATTCTGATTACTTAAGTTGGTTGCAGTGAATCGTCTTATATTTATTTATCAGTTTATTGATTTACAATTTAAAGACATTTTTTTTCAATTTAATGTATTTAGTTCGATATTTGTTTCTATAAAAATTTTAATTTAATCTTTTTATTTTTCTTTCTCTTTATGTTTCCTCCTTTTTAACCGTGTTGCATGCTAACAAATGTATTCAGAAAAAGTAACGTCCCATAAAACGACAACTCCAAAAACAACTCCTAAGAAAAAGTTATTACTGCATCGTCAGTTGTACAATAAAACGTGGCAGCATCCGAGTACTCTTTTAGGACACACGTTATCCGCGTTCACACCTAATCCACCGCTTTCCATCAGTCCCTCTGACGATCCCGCAGATCTCCCTGGATCTGTTAAGTTTCCCAATTCCCTTTACGATCCGAAATCCCATTTTGTAGATGACACGGACAGCCTGGAATCAATAGAGGGCAGTGTTCCGTCAGCACCAAGGAATTTGAGTCTCGTTATTGTTACCGCCAGATTTGTAACTTTGCGGTGGCAAGAACCAGAAAATACAAACGGAGAAATTTTAAATTATTCTATTTATTATAAACAAGAAGGTGTTCAAAGGTGATGATTCAATTTTCGATCAGTTAAATTATTATTCATTTTTATACATGTATTGTATGCATAACAGTTAAATCTTATAGAGAACGAGTTATTAATACACAACAAAAACTAGAAGCGGTGATACGAGGATTGCAACCAAGTATGACGTATCAGTTTCGTGTGGTTGCATCGAACGAAAGAGGTTCTGGAATGTCTAGTGAAGTATTGCAAGTCACTACACATACCGAGGTTCGTTTATAATTTGAATAAATTCTGGTGAATTTATTGAATCTTTTCATGACGCGTTGCCAATTTATTACACTAGGCCAATGTTCCTGGACCTCCACTGAATTTAGAAGGTCATGCTACAAGTAGTGTGAGCATTGAGTTATCTTGGGAAAAACCACAAGTTGTTAATGGCAGAATTTCTAAATATATAATTACATTTGTAGAGGTATATGATTTCAGTGTTAAATATATTAAGAATTTCATTGCATAACACGGAGCTAAATATTTAAACTACTATATTTAAAGGGTGACAATGAAGAAATAATACGCGAAACTACTAGTACTATGCACGAATTGGTAGACCTCGTGCCTTATACAGAATACAATATTAAAGTTCAGGCTGTAAATGAAAATGGTCCAGGTGTATTTAGCAAAGATATCGTAGTACGAACGTACAGTGCGCAACCTACTCAACCACCACATAATGTTACAGTGGAATCAGTTAGTCCTACAGTACGTACTGTCTTTGGAATTTAATAATGTTTTGATAAAAGTTTGAAGTTTGGAGTAATTTATTGCTGTTGTAGAGTATTATAATTAGATGGGAGCCGCCACTGGAAGGACAAAATGGAATTATTACCGGTTATAAAATTCGTTACCGTCGGCATGACCGAGGCTCGCAGCCGGTCACTATAACAACCGAAGGAAATCAACGCTCACGAGTGCTCACAGGACTTGAGAAGCATGTCGTTTATCAAGTCCGCATATGTGCCTTAAATGTGAATGGAACCGGACCTTGGACGGAATGGATACAAATAGAAACTTATGAAACCGAGTCAGATGAAAAAAGAGTGCCAAATACACCCAGCAATTTAAGAAGTGAGTCAATTTTTAAGTTATTTAGCTATTGCAAGCGTTGATAGTGTAAAAAGAAACATTGTTATTGATGTAAAATATTAAATACATTTTACCGTTATATATATTATAGCAAAGGTAATGTCGGATTATATACAAGTTTTTTGGAACCCACCGAAGGATCAAAGTATTAAAGTAAAGGGATATAAACTTGGCTGGGGAAAAGGTGTTCCTGATGTCGAAGTACGACTTCTTGATGGAAAAGAACGTTCTTTTACTATAGACCAATTAGGTATACATTCAAATCGTATAGTTTACTATTGTATAGAATAAACATATAATGCATTACGTGTATAATATTATCGTTCTGTTATTAGAACCGATGACAGAGTATGTGATATCTTTAAGAGCAACGAACGATGCTGGTGATGGTCAACCAGCATATGCAAATGTAAGAACTACGGAACGTTCTGTGTCTGAATCTTCTGTGCCTTTAATACCGCCGGTTGGTCTTAAAGCCGTTGTTCTCTCTGACACTACGGTTGTACTATATTGGACTGATACTACTTTACCGAAAAGTCAAGTATGTTAAAACATATGTAATAATTCAATAACTAACACAGTGCAAATTACTTTTAATTAATAATAATAATTTTGCAGTTTGTAACGGATAATCGATATTACGTTGTTCGTTATACGTCTCACCATCATAGCAGCAATCCGCGTTATAAATATCACAATGCCACTGATCTTAATTGCATGATAAATGATTTAAAACCTAATACACTGTACGAGTTCGCAGTTAAACTTGTCAAGGTATTTGTAGATTATTATTTTAGAAAGATCGTGATATGTATATAAGTATACTTGAAGAATGTATATTATAATTCTAGGGGAAACGAGAATCGCCGTGGAGTATGGTTGTTTCAAATCAAACTCAAGAAGCTGTGCCTAGTTCTCCACCAAGAGATTTGACAATTCAAAGCTTAGAAGACCTTCCTACTTCTGTTTTATTACGTTGGCAACCTCCTAAACAGCCCAATGGACCAATTACAGGTATCTATCGGTATTTTTTTAGAAAAACTATGACATTGTCAGTAAACATCATGTACATTTGTTTCAGGATACATAATTTTTTGTTCGACCGACAACACAAAATGGGATCGTGATTGGTCAGTCAAAGGTGTTCTTGGCGATAAAACCGAGTTTGTCGTGGAAAATCTTAAACCAAGTACAACTTATTATTTTAAGATTCAGGCACGCAATTCAAAAGGAAATGGTCCTTCCTCTGCAATTGTCTCGTTTAAAACACCTCAGAGTAAATATCTTATTTTCAGAAGTAAAAATACATGCATGTTGGTCGACGATTTATTGGTTTCTCTAAATCCACTCTTTTATTGTAACAGATTTACCGTTAGATGAACGTGGATTTTCAAATATATTAATTTATATTATTGTGGGTTGCTCCATCGTCCTTATTACTGGCGTGGCAGTTGTAGTTGTAGTCATATGCTGTAAACGCAATCCAGATACTCCGGATCGAAAGAAAGGGTACGTGTACTATATGAATTTATTTTTTATTATTGGAATTATATCTTATTATATAAAATTTAATATTAAAATGTGTAGATACATGAAAGATACTAGTCAAAAGACAAATATCAAACCACCAGATTTGTGGATTCATCATGATCAGATGGAACTTAAAGCTCTTGAAAAATCTTCTATAAACGGAGAGGCATCTACAAGTGGTGTGGCTAGTAATACATTACCCAGATCAAGTAATCAGGATTATAGTCAGGATACTGTACATGGAAATTCTAGTTCGTTGGATAAACGTACTTACGTGCCAAGTTACATGGGTAAGATTTTAAGACTGTTATTATCTAATAATATCTGTATATATATCTCAACATACACAACACAATATACACGAAATTCTGTTGGTAAAATTTTGGTTAATGATTATCTAAATAAAAGTGATACAGTTTTCTTCTAAGATAGCTAAGTATACCCTTTTTAATGATTTTCAACTTCTTATTAATGTCTTAGTTTACTTCCATTTTATACAAGAAATTATATTTGGTTTATTGTTTTCCTGATTTTCGTATTCGATTTTTGTTTATTCATTAAAAATTAGGTAACACTGATGAGAAGTGCTCGACCCTGAGTAGACAGCATAGTCGGGGAAGCCACAAACCTAAACTCATTACACTTCCTGTTGACAGTGCATCCTTACATCAGCGTAAGTAAGAGTAAATTCATTAGTTGAGTGATATGAGAAGGCCTGATGGTTTCTTTGTGGCGGTTGAAGCGTGATAAATTAGTGAAATAAAGATTTGTTAAGCTGTGTAACAAAGTGCTTAACTTGTTACAGCTATAGCGACTGCTACACCGATCGTAAACACGAGTATGTCACAACCAACAATTCACACTTCATGCAGTGATACACCATCCGTGAGACAGAACTATCCCCGAACAGTGGCACAATATAGTTTAAGTCGAGCGCACATTACGTTAGAACCAACGCCGGAATCGAGTGCAGATTCTTGTAATATTTCAGGTTCTTATGAACCAATGCAAGGCCAAGTAAGCTTGTCACACAATTATTGTCATATACAGTTTGATTTATTATATGTAAATAATCGTTCATTTATTTAAGCCATTGTCATACGGCGCAAGTGGTCAGTCTTACAGTGGAGGTACTCAGTACTCTTCGGGTCATTATAGTAACAGTAATCAACCGTCGAGTTCTACTGGTGCGGTTGATGGTAGTAGCAGTAGTAAAAGGATGCAAGGCCATCCTTTGAAAAGTTTTAGTGTGCCAGCACCTCCGCCTCAGTCTGCACCTTCGACACCAGCTCAACAAAAGCATGGTGGTTAGTTCTACGTTTTATCCTAATTCAATATGTATTATCGTTATCAATAATTCCATAATATGTCTTTTTATTTTATATAGTATCTCAAGTAACTGTAAGACCTACAATGTCCGGTAGTCCTTATAAGAAGCCGCAAAGTACTACCCAATTAGCAAAAAATCGATTAGCCTCAGTTTCAAATCCGGTGCATACTTCGGAAGAGGTTGAACGGTTAAAGGTAACGAACACTACAATTACTTTTGTGCGTTAATCATCTAAATCGAAGAAAAATATTCCTTTTCGATCACAGAAGAATATACTTTGTTAACTTTGAACAATTTTTTATAGCCTTCTTACAGTACAGAAGAACTAAATCAAGAGATGGCTAATTTAGAAGGTCTTATGAAAGACTTGAATGCCATAACAGCATCTGAATTTGAGTGCTAGAAAAGGTTCCTAAACCTTGTGCCATCTCAATTCAATAGACTGCAATGATACATTCTCAATGTTAGTACCTGAGAGATAGGTGTAATGATCACGTTACACGTTGAAGCCCTTGACGAAAATTCATAATTAGGAAGCGATATCAATGACCGATGAACGGTCTGGAGATCAAATTTTTCGAACAGTTGGCACGAAAATTATACTACCAGTGTTATCGGACTAGAATGAGTTTTTCCTAGTCAACTTAGTTTTTCCTCCGGTACTAACGTTGCTTTCTTACGGTGAAACGCAAAGTATACTTGCCAATGTATTTTAACACTACCGCATGGTTGTAGTATATTTGTATTTTACAAGAACGTGAGTGGTACGATTTGAAAGTGTCGACGGAAAAAACAGAACATTTTATCGCGAACGTTTAATGCCTGTATTTTTGTGCATACAATGTGTGCGAGTCGATCGAAACAGAAGATCAGTGATAAGTTTAAATCTTATCAAAAAGAACCATCCGTGCGATTAGGATATGTTAAATTAATAACCCAATGAATTTATAGTAAGAAGAAACGGTTTTAACGTTTTTCCAATACTTATACATAAATAATATTGTGGTAATCTTGTGGTTACCGTTTATGTGCTTCGATAAAAGAAATGACGATCTTGCCTAAAAAAGAACAATTCGTACTACATCCAAAAACTCACGCGTTCTTTGCCATGTTTTTGTAACTTACACTCGTAAGAGTACATTTTATACACCAGTAATATCGACTGCCATACTTACGCTTAGGATGGCGAGATCACGTGAGTCCTTTAATCGAACAACTTTATGGTTCATTGCGTAAGATGAACGGTACAAATATTTCTTCTATTTTTTTATCCGTCGGAATTTTTCGTAACGTTGCATCAATTTTGATACTAGGTTTTTACATGGTACAGTACTTTCGAATTAGTTAATTTAGTATTAATCGATTAGAGAACAACAGGTTATTAAGGTGTTTCATCGAGAAGAAGCAGGTCATTTGTGAATTTTTACTAAATGTTGCCTGTGATTATATAAATTTTATTTAACTACCTGAGATTCTTGCGTACCGTCAAAATCGTAATGTTTTCGGACAAATATGAAACGGCCTTATAATGTTCGTATTAAGTTGCCCTATACTCAGTGGCTTCGACAGCTTACTGTAAAGAACTCTCGTGTTTCATTTACAGAAGAACTATACGCGTATACTCTTAAAGCAACAACGTAGTATTACGATCTCATTGAAAAATTAGTTTAGGATTACGAGCGAACATCGAGTATGGGTATTATGATAGGCTGTATGAGAGGTATCAATTTAATTTTCTTGTAGGTAGTGTGTATCGATACACGAACGCGATAAAACGAAGGAATGACGATAATAATTTTGGTATCGATACGTTTGCACTTTCGATAGTTGATTTATTTTAAAAGAAAACATTACGTTTCTAACGTCCAAATAAAGTACGTACGTCGGTCTAGTAGAATAAATTAAATTGAGGAATCGTCATTAGAAATATTTTTTAACGAATATATACAAATTGTTATTTGTAAGCTTTGTACGTTATTTTATGTAACGACGTTTAAAAACAAAACCAGCTATCTAAAGATAGTTTGTAAGATATATGCATGTATTTTACAAGTTTTTCGTATCACTCGATATTATCAAATCGATAACATTTTACAATGAATAGATTTCAAATAGAACATTAAGCTACAGTTTTTCATCATATCCGTCGACGTACATAGGATGTTTCTTTTCAGTGTTAGAAATTTGTTACATAAATTTTGTACACGTTTTATTATGATAAACGTCTCTGTAGTATTAATATGGATGAGAGACTCTCAGATGCAGGATAAAGTAACGACTAATGCGACATACTAAAGGAAAATGAAAAATGCGATCAAGTAATTGCGCATGTAGTATTTCGTACTATACCACCAGTTTAAGCACCTTTGTATTTTCCTAATGTTGAATATATTGTACAAAAAGTCCGCTACACGTAAAGGACAATGCACCAAGGTTCCCGTTGTGGCAAAGTTTAATACGGATATAGTACAAAGCAATATGTGATACTCTTTCTGTGCGACGAGATGCTGGTCGAGAATCCACGAAGAAACAAAATAATCGACTCAGAGTATTGCATATTACTCAAATATTTGCCGTTAAACGGGAAGTACCACTCATTTTGGAGCAACGCGAAAGCGAACGTCAGTTCTTTTGTCGTCGGCTTAGCTCGATCGAGTGTAACGAGAATTAGTATTAAGGTATTTGTCCACGCACGATTTCAGTTCATTCCCTTGAATTACAGATTTTTTAAATACGAAAAGGAATTTACAAAATGACCGTATACTTAATGATATACAGGAATAATTCTAAACACTTTCAAACGTTTTTATATTAATATTTTATAAATTTTTACGAACAGCACAACGGAACTGTTTGAGCTATACCGATAAAAAAAGAACAGCTTGTATATTAAGTATGAGTAGTGTATATATTATATACACGGATATACACGTAAAATTTGTAATTATTGCGCTATTCAAAGGGCGAAAAACCCTTTGTAATTAAAATGAATGGGCCTACGCAAGGGCCTGTGGAAATATTTTACCACAAAAGTATAGTAGATATATATATAAAAAGTATATATTTATCTATGTAATTATTATTTATTGATCTTTATTGTATGCTGGGAATATTGAGGATAAATGAGTATTGCGAGATGCTAGAGGCTGGTTGCTTTTAATCATTTCCATTTACATCATTGTGATCATTGCTATCATTGTCATTATCGTTGTCACTTTTCACGTCATTTCTATCATCGTCCTTTATCATTCTTCTCTCGAATCAATGTCTTACGGATTTATTAGAGTTAATATCAAAGTTTGACGAGAATCGAAATTAGAGATAAAGCTACAGGCCACTGATGTATATAGATAGAATGCCGCCACTTTACGAAGTAATTAAGTATTTATATACATATACATATATCCATTATAAAATATAATTATTATATTTGTACAATACGTATAAGGCAGCCATCTCCAGTGAAACATTCATAACAAGTGTGTGATAATATTTGTAAAACTTGATATCCAATAAACAATCTTATGTTCTTTATAAATCATTGTTTTAGCTATATTCTTGCCGATAGACGAAAGATTGTACTACACGAATCGTTGACGAGGTGAAAAGAGGAAATGTTTGTTCGCAGTTGTAGCGATATCGAAAGGTAAATCATTAGTATTGTTTTAAATTGCCGCCAATTTTGGTAAAAAATTTAAAATATTTCCATCATTGCAGCGCCATCTGCAACGAATGTGCTGCCATCTGAACGACTTTTATTTTAATGTGAACTAGCAACGACAGATAGCGTCACCTGCTATCTTGTGCACGTTTAAAAAAAAGCAAAGGACAACAATACGCGATCGAGTGCGGTGAAAAAATCGGTGAAATGGTGGAGTTGTGTCGCGAGTATATTTAGAATCAGGTGAGCAGTTTATTCATTAATTAACGCATCGTTTCATTTGTTGCATGCCAATCGATGATACGTACTACGTCTAAGATTGGACACCTTTTTTCCACGATTGTATTCGTACACCTTAATCGGTGAAAAATATTTTATACGGTCCACTAGGTGTCTCCGCTGAATTATACCAATTTGTATGCATTTAAAGATAGAAATGTGAACGTTTAATTGCTTGACAATTTTCTTGTGCTTTGTGTTCGAATAACATCGTGTTGGATGATCATTACAATGTCTGTTGGTGGATCATAACCTCCTTAAATACGCCACGCATAATATTTGTGAATCGTTTCATGAATAGTACACATCATACGACAGGTACGCACATAAGCGTATACACGATAATGTTGCACGTATTTTTTATCATCGCGAGTAACTTACCTTGCAAGTAGCTGTAAAAAAAAAGAAAACCGATACCGGAGACAACGTGTACTAAAATTACATGATATCGAAAGTCGTTCATTGCTTAATTTGACAACAAAAAAATATGTATACTTTGATATTCGTTTAGTAATAACATCAAAGTCATTCAAATATAATCGCGAGTCAAAGAAAAATTCATCCAAATTTCAAGTATAATATAACTAGCTGTTCTGGATATACATCCTATCATTAACATTATGTTTCAATTGTCATTATCAAGACCTGCAATAATATCAGGTGCGATGTTCAATTCAATTTCATAAATATTTTAGATTATAATTGATAATTAAATGAATTGCTGTACTACTCGTATCCACACTGTAGCCGCTTATTTTCGCGGGAAGATAAGTAGCACGTGGTTCTCTATGCTTTATCTCTTTCAAGAGAAGGGAGTATTTTATGCATTCGTTCTCCGAGAATTAGTGAATATCTTTTTCACAGACAAAAAAAAAATAATAAAATAATGAATATTTCGAATTGTATCAACGTTATTAGTACGAACGGTACGTATACGTGCTTTTGCAGCATGATTAACACCGATGCGAATAGAATTTAAATTTTCTCATGATTAAATTAAATGGCCGTGAATTGGTTATTCTCATCAGAAGGTAGAGAAGAATCCCTCTTCCTGGGGAGCCAAAATTCCACGGTGGCTTAATGCCCCCCATCCCCCACCATGATCCGGCCTCTATTGATTGCTCTACCGCACTACTGCCCTACTTTTATGACTTTACTCCACCCCCGTATTCCCCTCGATCTCGCTCTATCTCTCTCACACTTTACGTTTTCCTGTAGGCTACCTCCAGCTCGTGTCAGAATGTCATAGACACATGGGAATCATAGAACTTGTTTTGTTCATCTTCAGCCACCTTTTCGGCTGCTCCATTGCAACAAAGAACGTGAGATTTGTACATCGAAACTTTAATACGCTCCACGACTATCGAGCTCACTCTTCGTTATAACATACGTGGTGTTAGAATTATATGGTGTATGGGGATCGAAGACCATCAAATGCGATCGCAAACGGTGAGCGTTAGATTGTCATGCGTTATATGGCCAAACGTTATATCATGGATCGTATAGGTACGCGTTGAGTACATGTACTGCTATGCATCGTACTCACGCGTTGTATGGCTATACGTTCTATAGAACGAAAATCCCCTTAACGTGAGACACAACTCTGTTCATATTAATACAGAAAGTTCACTGTATGTTTACTACACGCAATAACTTCGGAAAATGAGTATTACACTTTAGTACTTAGCGTGCAATCAACTTGTTAATATCGGAAAGATTTGCAAGTCCTTAGGACTGCAACACCTATAAAGACTATGACGCTAGAGTACATGGCAGAGAACGTAACAGTGGATTCGAGAATCACAAATTCGCGAATCCGGTCATAAATTTGCAAAGCTTCCCCTCGTCCATAAATTGGCCTGTAATATTATGCACTACCGGTACGCGAACCGTGGATAGTCGTACATAGGTACACGTGCGTGTGTCCCGTTCTTATGCTTATGTGTCACATGTGTATGCGGTATTGCGTGCACAGGATCAAGGCTACACGTGGTGCAGGTTTATTTTTGAAAAGCCTGTAACACACGGCACTTCCAAAGGAACAAGGTTCTTTTTCCATCGTCTTGCGTGCAGCCTCGGGATATTTATACGGTTTTCCATTTTCCACCTTGTCAAACTGAAATGATCTCTCATGGTAATGCTCTGGATAGGTAAATATACACGCGGTCGTAAATGTGTTTTTGAGTGGCTGCTAATTAGCCGATTTATCCGGTTAGAGATGAAACTCGGTTAAAGGAAAAGCGTTGACATCTTCCAAGATTTCGAAATTAAAGAACTGAACTAGTGGAACTGCTGTTTTTAGCTTCATCGATTAATACCTCTTCTACGTATTTAACGAATTTCGTGAAACGGCTTGATGGTATTGTAATGGTCTGTAGATATATTTCAGGTCGTTTGGTGGATCGTTAAAAGTTGATTACTAAATTTTTCTACCGTCGAGGGGTGATAATAATTTCGCAGTGACGTAGGTCAACGCGATGTCAGCCAGACGTTTTCAGTGACGAAGCCAGTAGTCGCGTCAGAAACTGGTCAGACAAAAAAGCGTATACCGATTCTGTTATACATAGATGCAGTAATACACTCTGGTTTTTCTATCTCATTCAGGTATTTTCATCGATTCTGCATCTAGTCGTTTTTTCCGAAAGGCTCGCGTGCAATCAAGAACTATAATGTCGATGAAAATCAGTCATTAGTATCCAAGTAGTCCTCGTGTCGCAATGCATACTGTTTATCCAACAAGGTCATCGAAAGAGGGTACAAACGAGATGACTCACGCGGGATTCGACGAACGATGGTTCGAGCACTGGGCGAATCACGGTAGAATCGATCCGTTGGCGAATTGCTAGGAAAGACGAATTGCCAGGCAAAGAGAAGTTGGGTCGTGGAAGACCGATTTTCGGCTGGCTGACACGCGAATCGTTCCTCCTTCACCACCTTCCTCGCGAACACAGCCTTACCTAGTCACGCTACCCGTCCACAAAGTCCTTCTGATTGCTGACGTCACACACGTGCCTACGAAGAAGGTTCTGTTAACCTTCTTTCGGGGAATTCCCGGCCCACCAGCATGGAGATTCGATCGAAGGTAGTCATGTACGAGGTGAAGGTCAAGTTCACCAGTCGGACTCGGCCTATCTCGACGATTCGTTCGTATGGCTAGATGATTTTCCATCATTTTTTCGTGAATGTTTACCATTTGGATAGGTCAACGTATGAGAAGCTTCAAATTCCTAGACACGAAAATAAAATCTTGAAATAAAGTTATCGTGATAGACACGTTACAGCAGCAGGGGTTCTCGATAGATCATAAATCTACGCCATAAACGATTAAGGGTGACCCAAGGTGTGGGAGTAATAAATAAAAGACGGTCATTGTTCACCGATAAATCTCGATGGTAGATAACACATCGTGCAGGAGGCTCCTTGAAGTTTCAAGATAAAAAGTGCCCATAGTAGCCCTCGATTCGATAAGAGTGTAGCGTGTTTCGATCTCATAAGAAATGGAATTGCTTCTCCAAGGAGCCGACAGGACCGTGTCTTTAACGAGTAGTTTGCCTCGTTGTTTTTTTGTACACCTATGGTTCGATATTTCTTTATTCGAGGTAAAATATTTGGGCATTTAGATATTTGAAGCAATTATTCGGATAGTGTTCGATGTCTTATACCACTGATACGGAGTTCAGTCATGTAATGTCCATTCGCAACACTTGGTACAAGTCCAAAGGAAAGTTCTGTCGTGAAAGACGTATTGTTGTATGTTTCTGATTTCTTTGTTGTTACGGTGATAGAAGACTTAAGAAACTTGACGAACATGCAAGTTTTATCATGGCTTTGAATCACGTGCAGGGCTACACGTGCATCTATAGCCGCGCAAAGGTTCCAGCTGTATCGTTCCTGATCGTTTCGGGGAACACGTTCCCTGGGTATGAATTCTGAGTCATCCTACGGGTAAACAGGGTCACGTTACATCATTAATTTCTGCTCTGCAGCAACAGACTTCTAGCGACTGATTTTTCCTTCCTTTTGTTTCGATCGTAGAGACACGTAATTGTGATCCCTGTTTTTCATAATTAGTTGTTTCGTTGAAGTTACAATAGAAAACTGATACGATAATTAATCATTTAGGACCTTTTTGTAACAATTGCGTCCGTTAGAGATAACGGTATTCATCGCTAGGGAAAATGTTCCTTACAATTGCGACTCGTTTTAAACGGCAAAATTATACTTTTATGTCGTAATAGTCAGATAAAAGGGAAGAAAATAGTAGGATAACAACTGGAAATTTGCAGATACCACTTGCACGTTCCTTGGATCACGAGATACAACGACCCTATGCCGCACGTGTCCGCTGAATCTTTTATATGCAGTTGGTGCTGTCTTTGTAAATATCGTAAGAAGATTCTATAGCATTTCAACCGGTCAATTTCCTGGATGATTAGCTACCTACAGCTAAAGGTTCGTTCATAGTCATTATTTCAAAATACATTTGCCAAGATAAGTATTAAACTGAAATTTCATCAATTACATGCACCTGTGTCTGACATGAAAATGCTACAAAAACATATGTAATCTCTTCATCAAATTAAATTGACAGACAGTTGTATCGATCGAATCGTTTACTCAACAACTTTGAACTGTATTTCCAGGTATGAAGTTAGCTTGACGTTCGATTAGAATCAGATCTACATATAATGTATCACTGTTCTGTCATGTACTGAACGTGTGAATTTCCAGTCAATGCGAAATGCACTATTACCCGTGAATAATGTACTAGCCGGTAGTAGAATGTACACGCTTTGTTGCATCTTCTTCTATATAAATGTATCGTGCCAGGGAATTATTACTGTTAGTGGTTCGTGTCAACGATTGATGAAATCATCCTCCTTGCTCGGAGGTCTTCTTCTTGGACGAATTTGCTCTTGCTGATGCAGGTATGTTGTTTATCTTCCTCTAAGAGAAAGAACCTTTTCAGTATTGTAGGGAATATAGTTTCTCTTTTTATTACACATTTTACGGTAGAAAGATTTAACATGCTATTAGGAAGTTTTAGAACCTACATGACCAATAATAGCCATTCTATCCAGCATTTTTCACTATGGTTCAGTAAATATTTCCTATCCTAATATCCTTTTTTCTTTGATAGGTTCGTATAGGCGAAAAAGGTGGAAAGTTCATAACATAGCGTAATAATAGGCGTTCATATCCAGCTCTGATGAAACGGTGTATTATAGATCGTAGAACGAGAGAGGACTATCTCGTTCGCATGGCTAAGGAGTCTCGGTGAAAATCGCTCCGGCGTTAAAACACCCGCGTTATTTTTGGTTCAGAGGCCTACAGAGAGATATAACCTGTCAACTGCTCGAGTTACTCTCCTTCTCTCTTCCTCTTTTACGTTCTTTTCATTGATGCTGGCGTCAGAGACTATCCTGACGTAGACCTGGACCCGGGCCAAAATTGACCAGTCTTCGTCGGCTACGTACATACGATTCGTTGGCGGTTCTTCGTTAAATACAGTTCACGTTGTTGTTACACTGTCGAGGAATTCTGTCGAACGGAATCAACAGGGTGTCTGTTATATCGCTACTGTTTCCTTCGATCCGATACTGCATTTCACGGATTCTCGTATGTTTGAATAATTAATGGACATTGTTGCCGATCGAGTTCCGTAGAATGCTCGAGGAAGTCGTTAACACGTTTAAGATCGATGATGCGCTTCGTGCATCTTGCATTATTGGTTCTGACTAATCAACGACGCATCGAGCTCTTCTAAACGGAAGTAGTATGATCGGTTAATATTAACGATGCACGGCGGAGATGAGATCGTGCAAAAGTATGTAACCAATGATGCACCATGTGTGCTTGGAGTGAAATAATAGGCTAAGCTTATGTAACAACAGTAATTGATATCGATTCGAAGTTAAATTTCCGCTCCTGAGAATAACCTTGCGATAGGATCATCTGGAACGCGTTAAACGAACCGTTTATCGTTGTTCGAGGACATAATTCGGCGAAGCGTTGTAATCCATGTTTGAACTCGAGTGTAATTGTCGCCGAATGGCCCTGGATGTAAAGGTTGGTCGCTGAAAGGACGCGAAATGCAACTGTCGACACAGAGGAACTGGATACGAACAGTATTGATCCGGCATGAGCCGAAACCGCTTCTCTATAACTCCTTTCAATTTCAGAGCATTCTTCCCGCTCGTCCATCCATGAATTGATGTCCTATAACGAGCAGAAGCACGTGTTGCTTCTCCGATTTATCCTTCCTTTACCAATCCTGATATTTTTTGCCAGCAAACGTTGGTGAAACAAGCTCGAATCCATTTGCTATTATTACTTTTCTAACTCCTCGGCAAGGAAAATTTTTGCTTCTCTCGTTTGTCCTTTGTTAAAATGAAATACTCGCTATCGAATAGAATCAGCATTTCTGAGAAACGACGGTTGTCCAGCGGAAAATACCTCGCAACAGAATTAAACGTCACATCGGTAATTGCTTATCGACGACACTGGACACGGTATAGGGAGGAAAAAAGGCGTGAAGAGATCGATGGACGTAGGTGCTAAATGTGCGTCGAGATATATATCTGTCGATAGATACGTGGGCAGTGTTTGAGCATCGTCGTCATGAAAATATTTTCATTATAAATAGCAGGTCCGACCGGTAGGGAAAAACCATTCGTGGTTTCACGAGCTTCAATCCCCCGAGCGATTCTTCCTCGCTTTCGTGGCAAGCGCCTCTGAGTCTGGCGTGTTTTGTCGTGGAAAATCTTCGAGTTTTCTGACGAGATTACTGTCCGGCATTTTGCTCACTCTGACATTTATTGCCAACTCGAACACGACTTCTTTCTCTGCCGCGAAAGAGACATTTAATTTCGTTCACTTTAAGACATCATGGGATCCTTGTATAGAAAGAACAAGTGTTCGTCCTTTTAGGAAAAAGCTTATCCGTGATTCAGGACATGGATCTTGACCCACAAAACAATTACCATGTGAATCGTATGAAAGGAAATGTTATACTTTTGCTGAAACTGCAAAGGTGAAATATTAAATGATACATCGGTGAGACTTCTGCAATCCCATAATCTGAAGGATCTACAAACATTTGTATTCTGTTGCGATTCGATGGGTAATCGTGTATATCTTTGAAGAGAGAAAGGCGTGAAAGCACCTTCAGATAGCAAACGAGTTCGATTTGTCTTCTTCCTGTATTCTCTGACCTATTTGTTGGTATATGGGTCACGGGGTTCAGCAACCCTCCTCACCCGGGTCGACCACTATACGAAGTTGACCTGAATAAAATTTATGCTACGAACCAATTCCCCATAATTTCTCCTTATTCTCTGCTACATTTTATCTCGCTACCTTTATATCCATAGTGTTCATCTTTTTGTTACGTTCTGTAATCTCCGAAAATGTTTGCAATATCTTCCCAACAATGTCAGGAATTCACCATAAAATAAAAAAGTTTGGGTTCCAACTCGGTGATTGGATGGTAGCGTTCGTTCTTCCGGCGAACTCGAAGGATCTATTTTAAAATTGGACGCGTAACGATCGTGCACGTGTACGAGATAATCAAAAATTACTGGCGTCAATGATCGTTATAATGTTGTAATAGGCGATCGACACGTTGGTGTTCGTCGGAGGATATACAACTAAAATAATACACTCTGGAACAGCGCCAGCAGAGCCTCTCTATTGTCTTTTTAGCTGGCAAATGGTTAGACGTGCCTAATACCGTGTTAGTCCTGCGGTTACTCATCGCAATTTTCATTAGCTCGTGTTATTCAAAATTAGAAGTTTGTACGTATTCCGATAATAATTATTTTAATTCTCTTGGAAATCATTTCGAGCTGGATATTCGCATGTCACTGGAATTTTTATTCGAAAAATTGACTCGGAGAAAGATGCCAAACAGAAAGACGTGAAATTGACGCGATCCGATCATTTCCAAGAAGCATGAAACAGCACCGGAAACTCGAATCGATATTTATAGAAAAGACCCACGCGTCGATCGAAGTTCCGGAGTAGATTGTGATTTAAGATCCCGATGAAAAATTTCTGTTGCCAGTTGTTTTGATCAATTTTATCCGAGTCCCGTCCGATGAATCATCAGTCATTGTTGCCCGTTTGTGGATAGGCTCTTTCCGGGATGTCTGCAAACTTGTCACGTGCGAAGTTAACGAAAATCTTTTGCAGGAAGGAATATTTTATTCCAAGAACCTCAGTCCATTGTAGCCTATGCGATTTCTAACTGTGATCAGTTTCTAATAGACGAATACTTATCATAACGATAAGGAAATTCCGCGCAGATTTGTTCACTTTGGTAAGATAGGAGATGTCGAAAGAATATTCATTCGGAGAAAGCGTATACTGTTGAAGAATAAGCAGACTCGAGAGTTTGTTCAAGGGAAGAAAAGGACTAAAGAGACATATTCCAGGTAGAAGGGGGAGGTTCAAAGAGCATCCAGATATCCTTATTCGGATGTTTAACACGCGGAGGGTGGCCGATGCGTCTGTCCAGGGAGAGTAGGTCGTTTCCATGGCGACAAGGGGTGCATCGGACTGGCACGTATCGCTAAACTGAACGTACCCCCCTGGCGGCCTCTAACCTCCCCCATATATCCCACCTCCTGCGGAATATCCTACCCGTACTTTGGTTACCTCCTCGTGGCTGGGTCATCCCTCCCGCAGGAATTAGGTTACTTCCTGGAATTGGGTTCTCCTACCGATTTCTGATCTGTGCGACAAATTTCTCTGACCTTAAATGATCACTCAATTTCCTAAACCTTGAACGATCTTACGTTGCTCCGTGACTTTATGTGGTTAAGAAATGTTTATGGTGAGTTAGTGGCGATACAACGCGACGGATTACAACCCCTGACGATACAACGCGTGGTGATCTAGTGTGTAGTGATCCAGCGCTTGGTGATACAACGCGTGGTAATTAAGCGCATGTTGATCCAACGCGTGATAATTCAACGTCTGGAGATCCAACGTATGATATAACCACACAGTGCATGATACCATAATTCCGGGTTACCGTGGTAAAAGAACTCGATTCACGCAATACTCGTTCATGTAAAAATGGATTATACGGAACCGAGACGAGCCGAGGGATCAGTGTATAGTTTTCTTTTATATACTAAAAGACTTTGTGGGTGGTTTTTGCTTGACCAAAATGAAAAGGATTAATTAACACATTGGTCGAGGTCGAACGACTTTGCTGGTACAAGTGTGATTAATTCCGTTTCATTGATAATAGCCGACCTACTTTCAACGACTACCTTTTTTATCGCGTTAAATACTCGACTAACAGTGTTGGTAAATCTTTCGACGCTTCGAGTATCATGTTAGATCCATGGAAGGCTTGTGTAGGCAGTCATTTCGATCCAGACACGCGTTTTTATAGTTGCCAGGAAGGTGTTTGCTCAACGCGGTGTCGAGATATTGGTAAACTGAACGCATCCTTCGATCTTTTTTAGCTCATCGCCGATGTTCTACCATCGTACATCCTGCTATCGGTGTCCTGGATAATTCAGCATGCGTCATCAGCATGAAATAAAACGAAGCATTTAAACCTCCATTATCGAATATGAATTGAACGCAGAAAAGCACAGAATCTCTTCGTAAGTTTCAAAGGGTTGTATCGTACAACTGGGTCGTAGCTTAAGGGTTCAACTAGTCTTCTATAAAGTTCCAAGAAAATACAAAATCTGTAGATTTTTTTTCTTTCCTGAGCTTGTCACTTTGGTTAGTCGAGCGTTACCTGAGAGGTAGTTCTTTTTTTAAACAGGGACACCCTGTATTATTCCAGGGGACACAGAGGTGCACGACCCAGTTACGCTTGGGCGTGTTATATAGGTCATAGACACCATTCGTAGTCAGCCATACGTATATTCGCACACCCGTAGGTGTACATACAGTTTTACACGTGTTGCCCGTTTCCATGTATGTTAGAGATTATGGATAGTTTCCACGGAGATATATCGTTTTACGAATGTGGAGTAGTAAAAGTTTTACGGGCCATAATAGGTTCTTTGCAATTATGAATAGCAATCAGAGGGATTTGCCTGTAGGACTGTAATAGTTAAACCGTGATATTCAATCAAGGATTTCCTGCTCTTTTACCGTGCAGTTTCGATAAATTCGTGTACCACCTTGAACGACGATGGTTGGGTCAATCTTGACCCAGAAACGAAACTTTTATCACGGTGCATCGATCAAAATTGAACCCTCGAATTTGCGACGGGTATGCGAACGAATTTAACGCGTCAATCGCGATAGCGTTCAGAATCGTGCTTCGAATACTCTTTGATCTAGTAATTAGTAGGAGAAGGGGGAAGGCAACCTTTAAATAAGTAAAGACCCAACACCGTCATCCAAGAGTTAAATGGTTCCTGAAAGAATACGCAAGCTGTGGTATTATACGAGGAAATTTGCTATTTAGATCGTATCGGTTTGTTCGCGTGTGCATTACTAAGCAATTTGTAACTTTCTGCTTCGCCACGGTCGTGTGTGATCGTTGCACACCCTGTTCACCCACGGCTACATCGATCATTTTCATTGAAACTAACGCGTGCAGTAATTATTCCTTGCGTCGAAGAAAGAAAAAGTTTCCGTTAACAGAAAAATGCTTCTCAGGAATGAAGAACGTTCATAGTACTATAGCTTGCTAATTTGAACAAAGAATCAAATTGAATGTTCCATGTCTCCTATTTGTTCTTATTTTTCTCTTCGTCTTCTGTATAGACTCGCAGATGGTTCCAATTTGCGAGCAAATAGACAGGTGTTACCGGTATTATTTAATTTGGCACGAATGAAAACTATTCTCTCGATATTCAACCTGCACGACGCATGTATACGTCGTTGATCATTGTAAATTAATGGCAAGCTACAAGGAAGGGATTAAAGAGGCTTCGTTTAATGTAATAAGAGAACGAAGGGTAATTTTATAGGATTATTTAGTAAAATTAAATAGGAAGTTCGCATCGAGAAATAAAACGATGCGTCGTACTATACACGGTCATTTTCACTGCGGCAGTTGCCCACTTAATAGACCGCCACAGTGGAGATGGACATGTGCAGCAAGACACGAATATGTGGTTCTCAATATTTGAGAATATTGTAACGACTCTGCAAGAATCATTGATGCCTCCGATAATAGTAGAATAATTCGAATGAAAATTCTGATTTCGTCACCGCTGACGAGTTGAATAAAATTGGCACAGCGTTCAACGATGTTGAAGACAAACAGAATCTCGATGAAAAAGTCTGATAAGAGAAACCACGACACGAGTCTAATTAGAAGCATCCTACAACGGGGATTCGTTCGACACCCGGTACACTTGAAACACGCGCACGCGTGCACTTGCTCGACATTCTCTCGTTCTCTCTCTCTATCTGTTCATTTTCCACAAGCATTTTCCTCGATCTATCCCCACCTGACTGTGTTCTTTCTTCGTCCTCTTCTCTCTCTCGAAAAATCACACGTTTCTTCCGACTTTTTTTTCTTCTTCGGCTTTTCTCCATCCCCTTAGTCCGTGCCTCGGTGTCGCGCGTGTACCTCTCTGTTTCTCTTCGGTTTCTCTGTTCCTCTCCGTCGCTCTCATTGCCTAGAACCTCTGTCTCTGGCGCTCTCGATATCGTTCTCCTCGTCGAGTTCGCGATCGGAGAGACCCGTGGCGGGTTTCTCTCTCAGTCTCTCGCGAAAAGCGGTTTCGTGGCGACGTACCGTTGCACTCGATAGATTGTGGCTGGTCCAGGTCCTCTCTCTCTCTCTCTCTTTTTTTCTCTTCTCCTTCTCTTTTTTTCTCTGTCCCTTTTCTATTTCTCTCGAACCACCTAAACTTTTGTCCGGAGCGATTCGATTTTTTGACTCGCGTTCGAAGAAAGCGAAGCACTGACCTATCCGAAAATCTTGGTCGGTCCGTCGCGTGTTTCGAACCCTTGGAACAACATGACCGTGGTTGGCCCGTGGTTCATGGGAGAACATGAGTCGCGGTAGGAAGAAAACGTGGTGGCTGGTTGGCCGAGATAACGGCGAAGAAGGGATTACGGGACGACAGAGAAACAGTGTATTGCTATTTTCGAGACGCCGTGGAGCCTGGCCAACGCGTGCGTCCGGTTTACGGTAGGGAAAAGGAAATAAAGAGGGAAAAAATCGAGCGAGAATCGCGGGTGGAAGAAAGGTCGTCGTGATCCACGAGGTAGAGCCTTGTGCACGAGGACCGAGAACGACGCTCGCTTTACCGTGAATCGCGTCTCCTAGAGGTGTGTTGTTTACCTACACCTGGAAAATATCTCGTACGAGTGATAGATCCGATTTCGAATTAAAGAGAAGGTGAAAGTTGAACGTTTCACAGGATTTATACGCGAGTGATCTTTTGAACGATCGATCTCGTGTACCAAGGGGAAACTAACTCTTGACTCGAGCTGTTCAAACGAGCCGATTTCTTTCGATTTCGTTTTATGCTTGTTGATCTTGTGTGTGATGCTTTGGTGAAATGATCTGTCTGAATTATTGAATAACCTGTCAGTGAGGTATGTAGATTGAAATATACGAGCGAAAACTCAGCGTTTTTCCTGTGGTAGTCAGTCGCGTTTTCCACCAAGTTTCGTACAATCGATTTGTCCAAATTATCGAATATTCCATCAGAAAGTTAGATTGCGCGTAGTGGTCATTAATCACTTTTGAATTACCACGAATCTCAGCATTTTTCTTACGAAAATTCATTCTTGCTGTCCATTAAATTCCATAGAATTGATCTATCTATTCAAATTATCGAATATCCCCGTAGGAAGTTAAACTATGGCTACGAGAAATTAACCCCTCGTTTTATTCACTGAAAACGACCATCTATCATTTTCATGTTCATAGATTAGAATGTGTGAGTGGAATTGTAACATTGATACTAAATGAATTTTAGCGAAAGATGCCGCCGTTAATGAAACGCGCTATTTCTCAATTAATTCTTGCTAAAACTGACCCGTGAAGATTGGTTCTGGTTTAGCGACTGACATCGAACGCTGACGTCAATTCAACCCTTTATCTGGCATTGTTTTCTTTTCCGCGTAAACGGGTTATGAATCGAAGTACAGGTTGAATGAAGTCGTAGAAAATACTTCTCGTCGATGACAATATTTACGAGTACAATCAAACTATAATAAAATTATACTCGCTTCTAGCACACAATTTTCTCCAACTGTAGCTCGTAACTCAATTTCTAACTCATCGTCACTGTGTCTCAAATCGAACGAGGGAATTCCGAATCCATCCAACTTCCCCTCAAGTTTTCATTTACAGCGTGTAATCATATCAGTTAAGGGTTTTGTGCAGCTATAATGTGTAACACCGCTTGCATGCACAAAGATTATGAATCTAAATTGCGAAGTAAAAATTAACCCCTTGCCTTATAATCTTTTTCAATTATTCTTTGACGCAATAGCTTTTACCTAAAACTGAAGTTGTATTTTAAATTGTGATTCGAGTTTATCAGATTTTATAAGGCAAGGTTTTTCTCGAGTCTGCGAAAGAATTAAGTCATAAAAGTTTTGCTCATTTCCTAACCACTAGGTTTTCCCAACTTATAAATATCAAAGGTAGATGGCAATGAATCATGTCAGTGGCACGATAAGTCGGTGATATGTTATTTTAAAAGAACAGTACTTTCTGTCGGATCTAATCACTTTTCGGACAATCGATCTTGTTGATCCTCCGTTTTCTCTAACAACTGCATCTATGGTGTTTTTCTTGTTCATAAAAGCGATGACCGTCGTGTTGTATCTGCTTACAGAGTGTACGATGTTGGAAGGTGGACGTGCAGTGATCTGGCTCCTTGTATCAGCCCTACAAGCTGCACGCCACCCGAAAGATTCACCTACTAACCCAGTTGCACCTGTTTGAACCCACCAGTTGCAGAGTCCTGCACCGTAACCCCATGACGCATTTAACACATGGCCCGCCTGGAGAGTAAGTGTTATTCACGCTCACGATTTTTTGTTATTTCCTTCCTGCGCTTCTCCCTTGTCTTTTCTGTTTTATTTCATTAGCAGATTCGTGGCAGTCAGGAACAGTCGAGTACCACAGTCTTAGTCGAGAAATTTTTCGTGAAACGTTCATATTTTGTCACATTCAATGTTCTTGATTCACGGTCGATGAAGTGTCTCGTGGCTGTACCTAATTAACATGTCGCCACGTGACAAGTCTGTTCAATAGAATAAGGGTAAAAAAGATATTGACACACCTCATTTTCGTGCAATTACTTTATTCGAAAGGAAAATTGTCGATTCACGTTCAGTTCTCAGTAGAAAAATCTACGATTAGTACGACATACGTTAACAGTGATAGAGGACACTGGTGCTTTCAATTCATAATTACAACAGAGAAATAGGGTGTGCTAGTATTTTTCTGATTCACTGAATGACTGATCACGAGTTCGTAGTCGGAATAAAAGCTTGCATGTTACAGTACCAAGCATAGTGGTGCATAAAGGCAGCAGGTCGCACAGCCGACCTGAAAGTCCCACGGTGGTGGTGCGAGGAGGAATGCCATCAGTGTCATCCACTAGGCAAGGCTTCGTCGTAGGTGAACGCTCGAACGCGTTGTATCGGAACACTTCAGAGACGGATATGATAGACGGGAATGTCAATCCGAATGTCGCTTCTTCTCCAACATCGAATTCGGTCCAGCATCGTTCATCGCCCTCTTGTCCCCCCGATAAAACGGACACAGAGAACAAGAACTTTCGTAACAGGGTACGTATGTAAATGCATCGTGTTCGGTTGTTGAAGCCTGTTTTAAATTTCTAACAGGAATTATTCGAGTCAAAGTAACCGTGAAATCCTCTTTTTTCAGACGAACACGAAAGTGAAACTGCTGGTCAGGAGTCATGCTATGAGAGAATCGACGTCTCCACCGAGGGAACCGCACAACGGTTCGTCGTCTCCGCATAGTCCTCAATCGGTGGACGGTGAGAAGAAGTTCGTGGGTAACCTGTCTCCTAATTCCACTAACGCGAAGCTCAATAACAACGAGTCAATGTTCAACAGTAATCTTTATCCGAATCAGTCCCCGAAGCAAATGCGTAATACGGCCACTTCGCCCACCTGTCGAGCCCCATCGCGAAACGGTAATGTTTCCTTGCTTAACACTTGACAAATAGATCCTTAAAATAGCGACACGAACAACGGTGTCGGGTCTTGGCTGACCCAACGTAGTATTTAGTCCTCTTTTTTTGGTCGCAGGTCAATCTAGTCCTTCTCAAGTTCACTCACCAAAGAATCATACATCTCCAACGAACGGCAATAAGTTGGAGAATCATCGTTCCAAGATGACAGGCTCGAACGTGATCCAAAAATACAATAACTGCGTGAAAAACAATCAAAACGATCGACCTGGTCTGCTGCAGACACCGGTATCTCCAACGAAGTCTGGCCAGGCGTTACAGCACTCGCCAAAGAGTACCAACTTGGCCCAAAATGCGCAAAACAATCAACAGAAGTCGGAACAACGTAGGCCGAACACGTTAAACATTTGCAACAACCAGTGTAACAACGCTCAGTGCGGCAATACTTTATCCGTAAGCAGACCAGGCTCTAGACACAAGCTGAGACATCAAAATTCTTCCCAGGGTAGTTTCGACAGCGCCTCACCATGCCTGTCGCGAGGTTTGTTTTCTATACGCCTGACGTTTGAATCGTTTGAAATACTGTTCAGTTTTTATAAGGATTTACTTTACTTTAACAGATAGTAGTACGGAATTGTACACTGACAGTACTGGGATAGATCTGGAGCATTTCATCGCGGAAACTATTAACCGTAATCAGAAGGATCGCACGGTGTTGTTGAAAATAGAGAAAGATTTAATAGAATTCGCGCGGGATAAGCAGAAAGTTTGTCACAAGTTTCCAAACATGTCCTCGTACAATAGAATGCTGGTACACCGCGTGGCTGCTTACTTCGGAATGGAGCACAACGTTGATCAGTCGGGTTCCAGTGTCATAGTTACTAGGACGAAGAACATGCGAATTCCAAATACTCGTTTCAAGGAACACATCAGAGACGATTTGATCCTGTCGGAGGAACCACGTCGAAGTATTCTAAAACGTGATTCCAGTTCGTTCGAGGACAGTTTCAATTTCAAGTCTCCTGATAGAATGTCTGGCGATTATTGCCGACAAAACAAGAGTTTCGAGGAACGAGAGGAGGAATATGAACGTGCTAGACGTAGGATATTCAAGGATAGTAGTGGAGAGAGCGGCGAGGTTGTTTCATGGCCTTATTGGTCCTCTTCGGAAAGTTCTGATGCTTCTGCGAGATACCGTTTGTTGCATCCTTCGGATCACACGATGAGGTAAACGACGTGTTATCATTGCCTTTGTTCGTTGTTTCATCTTCGTTTTATAACAGGCAAACGAAACTCATGAAAGGAGAATCTTTTGATGGAAGAGAATCTTGTCGTGGTTCTATATTGAGGCCATCAGTTTCCAAGTCCTTTAGTTTCGGTGGTTACACCAGAGGTATGCTTTCGAGAGGAGACAGTGTCACGTCTACGCATAGTGCAGGGGCTCGGCTTATGAAGCAAGGTTCGTCTTTCTGATTGTAGCGCAATAAAACACTTCATTCTGTAAATTGGATGTGAATTTGTTTGCAGATTCAGGTGCTAGTATGTGTTCACGACTAAGTCCTTCGAGTAGCGGTTACAAGTCGCAGAGCCAGCGCAGCGATGCAACGATATCTCCTTCTCCTTCGCCATCTCCCGTGGCAAATATGACGTGTAGTCATACTCAAGTATCTAGTCAGGATCTCGCATCACCAGAGTCAAATAACCAAACGGTTATGTGGGCGGTCACCAGTATATCCAGTGTACCGCCTGGTAGCATAATCATAAACCCACAAACCAATCAGCCATACACAAACCCGGACGGTTCGATTTATCGTTTCGATCCGGAGAATCCACCAAAATTTTATACTGCTGCATCGTCGCAAGAAAATGACGGAAACAACGTGTCGCCTGTTAAAAACGTAGAATCATCCGAGCCATGCAAAGTTAATAATATAAAAAATGAAAATAAAAAGAAATCACAATGCAGCAAACATAGCGGTAGTAATACAACTACAATTACTCGAGTGACAAACTCCGCTACGTCACCGAGTTTGCCATTTACACCCCCACCACCGCAACAACAGCAAAACCTAGGACCATCGCCACCGCACCAGCAACAGCAACAGCAACAACAGCAGCAACAGCAGCAACATCAGCAACAGCAAACTCTAGTCAAATCGTCATCGACGATGCAAACTTGTAATCATAACCAAACAGCTCAACCATATTCGACCTATCCACCTACCTCAGAACCGTACAACCAAGGTGTTTATCAACCCTCTGTGGGTCAGCAGACTGTGATGATGACTCCTCATCCGAGTCATAGTCAGGCGAATGTTCAGAATAATGGTCAAGGGGATGTATACAATCAGAATTCAGTTTATACAAATTATGCAGCAGTACCTGTACAGCAAGGACCATCACAATCAGTAAGATACTTCTTTTGTACACTGGAAAATAGACGTTGAATAATTTACGTATTTTTATCATTTGATGTAGGAAGTAACTGAACTGTCAGGATACTTTATGGGTATGAGTATCTATGATCAGCGTGTAGCTGCAGAAAATCAATCTACACCACCTCATTCTTATCCACAACCACAGCCATCCGTGAATCAAGCAGTGCAAAGTGTGCAAACGATGCCACAGAATTATTGGCAACCACCACCTAATTCGATACCAGTATGAATTTTTATATTTTATTGTCTTTATAATTTAGTCTTACATCATTGTTATATCATTATATTATTTCAGCCACAACAGACAATGTATTTTGTACCTCCACCTGGTACAGCACTTTCGGTTAGTCAGGGTCCAGGTGATAGGCAACAATTGCATCAACAACAAAGATTCACGACAAATTATTCTTTTAATGCACAAAATATGACTCCTCCGAGCCAATCAAATTGTAAGACATTCTTTCTTTTATATTTTTCAGTGATACTTCTAGAACATATCTTTTTAGCAAATTATTTAATTATATTATTCCAATTTTAGCTAATTATGTGGGTAGTTATCCAGTACCGTACAATTCGATGCCTACTGTCACACCAACACCAGGTGATTATACGTACCAAGCACCGGTTCACATGGTCCCCACATACTATCCACCAGGTCAAGCGACAATTCAACCACCACCTGTCATGTACAGAGTACCAACTCCACCAAATACTCCAACTTCTAATCAGGCAATTAATGCTGTTTCATTTAGTTGTCGCCATAGAATCCAACGATTGAACACGTTTAATAATTTTACAATTTTTTCATAGATGTCAGGAATGCCACTGATGTACGTTAATTCTGGCAGCTATCCACCACCAACAATGGTATCCAATGGAACTTTTGGTCATCAAGTCGGACATAATGGCACGTCACCTGCGCCTCCTGGAACATACATTACTCCCGCGCTGGTTCCTAATCTCGTTTTCAGGCAAAACGTTCCTGTAAGACTCAAGACGAATCTGTTAAGCCTTTTGTTTAGGTGAATCATGCACAACGATACGATAATAAGTAATCTGTGATTACAGGTTGTTGCCGGTGTTCGAGCTTCGACACCAGGTAATTCTCAGAGAACAAGCAGGTCGCCGACTCCAGCACACGAACTCTTCGGAAGTGGGAGCGGGGACAGAAACGCACAACCCCAACCACGCTACCCACTGCCAATGTATCAGGGTGTTCATATTGTGCAAGGTACGAAATGTGCATGATTTTTTTTATAGGTTCATCAGTTTACGAGCGACTTATTTCTCCTAGGGGACATGAGGTTAATGCATCCAGGAGTACCAACTAACCCGCGGTTGCAGTATGCGCCAGTACCATCACCACCAGTTGTTCAGGGTTGTCCGCGACCTTATAGACCACCTTCGTACTCATCGAACACCTCAGGCGCTGGTACACCCACCTCGTTTGATGGAAGAAATCAGAAGATTCGTAAACCGAGGTGATTTTAGAAACTTCGGGTTAATAACAGTGGATTAAATACTGCTAACTAATTAGGAACTTATTGATTAGGTCCAAAGTAACACAATTACCATCAACCGGCACGCGGCCCAATCTCTATCAAACACCTTCCATGCCATCGCTTTCATCTAATGTACCAAAAGATATCAGAGAAGGTAAGAATCGATATAACATACCGTTTGATTAGATGTTCGCTCGGTACGTTGCTTGAAAGTTCTGTTACATTTTTACCTTTGTTTCGCTTACGAAGAATGTAATGGTGACACAAATTTTTTACACGTATCTTGTATCTCCTTAAAAGCGAAACCTGTGGAAGACAATATGATATAAGGTACAGAACTTCAGTATAAAATACTACAAATGAACACACGGTATCTACATCGTAACATTAGGTGCTTCTTCACACGCGTTGATTTCGCTTGGATTGATATTTGTTGTTCTTGTGGAAGTGTGGCTGGAAAATGCTTCTTATTTTTATCACCTACTTTCATATGCTTTATCATTGGAAGTCATACAATAGCGAAAAATAGGAAGCATAAGTTTTCAGTGCACTTACGACTGTAGCACTGTACGCTTACACACTTACGCGCACAGGTTTCTCCAAGTGATCTATTTGCTACATCCATTTATTGCAAACATATCGTGTTACGATGAATGTGTTTGCTGCACAACGATGTAAGTTGCTTTTCTTTTTTGCTTCAATTAGCATAACTGTTTCAGTGCCATTTAGTTCTATTCAGTGCCATTTAGTTCTATAACTTTAAATTAGTTCTATGCTTTAATCATACGACAATTACCGTTTGAGATAGTCGTTTACAAGAATCGCGACAAGTTTTTTAATTCAAATATCAACATACTTTTACCTTTCTTTGTTATACACATTCGCAATTCATCGCGTGGAATCTGTACATGGAAGTACGCTTGAAATCAGCTGTTATCGATAGATCATAAAACACTCGTTTACTGTAATCCTGATTTGCACAACAATAATTCACTGGCATTGTGTCGTGGTATCACGCGAAAGAAACCAGCCTTGCTCTCAGAAACACTGTTTTACTTGCAGGGACCGTGAAGGTGACAATCACCAGTCGAAATCAACTGGTACAATATTAAGTACCTGGGCCAATTGAGGAACGAAATACCGGCTGAACGTGATGAAAAGACAATTGATTAGTTGCAAGCTGATACACCAAGAAACTGGAATGGCAGCTCGTGGTTCATCGATACACACACATCTACACAGACACACAAGCACACAATGATTCTCATTATTAATATTAACTATACTTTTAAATAAATATTTAAGAGAAGAGAATATATAAAAAGCACACACTGATAGAGTATAAAATTCACGTGTTACAAAATTGAGAAGAAGCAAACAAGAACGAAAAACACCTTTATGATAACGAAGAAACGGTTATGCGCGTATCTTTTGATAAAGAAAGATGGAAAGATTACGAAAATATCAATATATACCATGTTGAATTCGTTCACAGTATTTAAACAGAAAGTGATATGACAAAAAGGTCTATACAGGTTGATTCAAAAAAGAAAGACATACCGACAAAATGGAAATTCTCTATAGTAAAAGAAGTCAAAAAGACTTTTAAAGTTTTGCTATTTCTAAAGATTCGTTTTCGAGGTACAAGCAATTACAAATTGAGATGTCCAAACTTCAACTCTTCGATCTCTTTAATCATAGAGAATTTACAATTGTAGCGTGCATATATTTTTTGAGACAGCCTGTATTTATATGTATGGAAAGAGAAGGTTTAACGGATGCGTTGTTTTCGCTATAGAGCACGATTAGACACAGTGGGTACACACCGAACAGAGTTACTGAACAGAATTTTAACTATTACAATTATTATATATATATTATATATATATATATATATATATATATACAGTATATTATATCTGGAGATATTTTAATCGCGGTTTTACAGATACTATATGAATGTGAGATTTACTTTTAAGGAAAAAAGGTACTTTTAAAAGTGAACACAGATAAAAATACACAGGGATTGCTTGTACATACAAGATCCGTGTATAATAACGATAAAACTAATGTACGAGTATTACAAAATACACGACATACTGAGTACGTTTACAGCAACAGCTGAAATCCAATCGAAATCTCTGGATTTGGCTCTACGTTCTTCATGAAGGAATGATCATTGCTCACTGATTCTTCTATGTACTGCCACCAAACGGTTGCGTCAATCTCTTAAAGAGAGCAACAGTGAAAGAAAGAAAAGAAAGAAAGGAAAGTTGCTGCCAGTTGCGATTCGTGGCCACACGATCAAATTATTTGCTACCTCAATTTTGTATCGAAAACTTTTTAGTCTGTATCGGCCTTTTACAGAGTTACGAACTCTCAAAGAAAGCTTTTGATTCTTTTTTTCCGGGCAAAGGAGTACCGACGAATTCAGGCATGTTCATCGAATATTCTATATATTCGCAATTCGATTATCGTCACGTTGATAAGATTCTTTTTTTGCGCTGTTCGGTCATTGATATTCAACGTCTTATGATCCAAGTCACTTCTGATCTCTGTACGATTACTTTAGTACAAGTTAATGTAACTCGATCGAACGTGTAAACGTATTCAGTACATGGTCTATGTAACTAGTTCGACACAGTAGTTAAGTAGCGCGAAACCATCACAGCTTGGTATCACGAAAAGAGAATCAGTCTCTTAAATATTTTAAATTTCGTTCTTTTGTTTTCTTCTTTCATTTTGTCCGTATTAGGGAATTGATGAAAAGTTTAGTCGAATACGAGACATATGTTTGTGACGTTTTATTTCCAAAGATCAACGTGAATCGCGAATGCGTTCACAATGTTAACTATGATTCGTCTTCCAAGCTTCACAGCACGCTTCTGTATCTTATAGATGTCTGAGCTACGTAAACAGGTATACGTTCTACGAAGAATTAATATGTATATCAGTTTGACAGCGGTGATGGTAACGCGTGATCGTCGTAATTAATAATGTCTCCGTCTGTGAAAACAAAATTGAATCTGCGGATCAACGTAGACGATTCTTGCGTCTCTCTTGTAAGTTATTGCGTTCTGTACTTTGTTAATCGTTCAATGTTTTCGTTATGGAATTCATGTAAACGCTAAAGGGTGTAAACACTGTTCGATTTAAGTTCAACGTTTATCGAATCGTTTCGTTCAGCGAGAGGTGTATGTTGTTCCGCAGGGGATAAACCAAGTGGAATCCATCCAGAAGCTTCGCTTACGGTGATTGTACTTCAGGACGTAGGTGAAGGGTGTGCCTATCTTTTTATGAAAAGTCAAGCGTCGAAGAACGCGCGCAATCGCTACCTTTTATCTACCCTACGACAACAAGCGAACTAAAAAGGAGAGGGCACTATTACTTTCTTCTTAAGTGGAAGCGTGATAAATTAAATTAAAAATGTTGTAGGTTTAAAAATCGCTGGACAAAACATGAAAGAAAGAGAGAACGACAGAGAGAGTGAGTGAGAGAGAGAGAGAGAGAAATGTATGTGAGACCTGAGCGGAGGATATCTAACGTTTCAATTATAAAGAGATGGGCGCACAACCGTAGTGTTTAATTGTACCTAAAGTCGTCGTAGTGATTAATGAAGATAATTGTACCTATAAAACAAGAAGACAGTTCACGAATCTCTCTAAGACACGATTAAAACAAAAAGAGATAAATGAAATAGAATTATCGGCTATCGAAGAGAGAAACCGTCTGCAAATATCGTTTAATGTATCGTTACATCAAGTTATCAGGAAAGGATCAAAGCAAACAGAACAAGGATCTACAGCGTGATATAATTTAAGGATAAACGGTAATTTGCAGATTGTTGGACTTAGGTCTAACTGCCGAACGAAAGTCATCATCGCAATTGCACACTCACGTTTATTTATTTTTCATTTTGCTCGCCGTACGCTTTTATCAGAACGTTTGATGCATTTGCTGCGCTCGTAACTTGCAATTAACCTTTTCTTTGCGGCGTTTATTATGCAATGTTCGTCAAAACGTGGCAAGCAATTTATTATTTATTTTAGATGACGAGTAAATTGCTTACTTTGAAGTTCAACGATAATTGTAGAAAATTGTGATTACGTATCTACTATACTCCCGTTCAGTTTTTCCCTGAAAGATGGGTCAGCAGATGCATCAAGCGAATCACGAGTGATTTCATAACTTCGCCTGGGCTATTTCTAAAAAAAAAGAGGAGAAAAGAAGCAAGGGAACGTCGAGGAGATCGACTCGAGAAGCAGTGAACTAGCGATAGAAGAATACGATCGAAAAGAATGAGTGATAAAAGTCGAAATTATATGTTCGCAAGACCTCAACGTTCGTTTCCTACTATTTTTGTATGCATAACGTAAAAAGGAGATTGATGGTAGTGAGAATAAGGAGTTCATGTATGAGAGAGAGGGAGAGGATGATCGAAGCGACGAAGAAACATAATTGAGGATGAGAATTGAGTACGCGTGAAAGTTTGGAGCTTTTCATTTTTTCAGGATTTGCATCTTCCTGATCACCTTCCGTTGATCGCGTCGCCCATATGCCTTTATGAGAAGACACTTGTTTTTTGAGCTTTTTAACACTTTGATGGCCAGTGTCACGTATTCATGATTATTCCAATTTATAAACTGATAATTTTATAGCGTGCTCTCACCAATTTGCTATTCGATAAAAAATTGCAACAGTCATTAATCGTGTAAAGTATGCGGCCATCAAAATGTTAAGCGTAGCCGTGTGACCGAGATGAACTCATTTTTTGCACTCAGCTCTGATTGTTGATATTAACCCTTTGCTACTCCAACTATACCTCTCAGGCACATATCTGTAGTATCTTTATTCGAGACCTTTCGGAAATAATCGTAGCTACTATTTTTCTTACGCTTCGTGTTAAAAGAATTATTTTTTACAATGAATATCGCATTGCATGAAAAGAAGATCAGAGTGCAAAGGGTTAAAGAAGAAATAAATGTCGGATAAGAGATTGGTAACTCAATCATAGTTATCTCGCATTAATTTTGAATTTCTTTTTGAAAACACTGTGCGGGACACAGGAAACAGACATCGATTCATTCGTTACCGATCTCTTTAATCGTTAGCTGGCGTGAACTCATTGTCTAGTTAAAGATCGTTTTTCGCGATCGAACAAGTTTGAAACGGTGATTATATTTGAAAGTAAATTATTTACATCGATCTCGATTGAATTAAATAAGGAGGACGAGCTTTGAACAAGGTGCATCGCATAATTGCCTTCTTCGTAAAATATACTTGATTAATTTATCGTTTCTTTAGTTGAAGATATCGAATGGGATAGGAACAAACGATGGCTGTGCCTTTATGCTTAAATGTTATATTTTAGACTTTTTATTTAATCTTGATCGTTGTTCCTCGTCCTCCGTCACGAATGATGAATCAACTGAAGGTACTTTATATTTCTTAAGAGAGAAGATTAATGGATCGTCAAATATATTCACCGATCATTTATAAGGTACGTACCGGATCGAGAACTCTTTGAGACTCAGAGCAATTCACTTTCTTATTATAATATTAAGTTAATAGAAAGAGTGTGTCGTATTTGATATGCAGTGGCGGATTAATGCAAAGTTCGAAGCATCAACTTTATAATTTTGGTCATATTTTAGTTCACGAACTTGTGATTTGCTGTATTTTTGTATATGAGCGAAATAAATAGATTTTGATTCTCAAAGAGTAGTAAAAGGTAGTTGATGGGACGCGTGAGTGTGCGTGTTGAAAAAGAAGGGAACACAATGAGGAACATTACCAGAAAATGGAAGGATTCGTTTATAATATGGATCGCGAAGGTGACCGAGAAGGTGAATTGCAATTAGGAATCGCATGGTGGAAACAAAGAGCTATACTACCAACCCAAAGATGCACAACATCATAGAGAGTCGGACAATTTGATAGAACTCATGTCAGTCTAATTATATTTCTTGTTATATTATATACATATATATATCATATTTTCCAAAAACGAATTATATATAATTCAATAAAAAAGAAGACACTCTCGTTTGATACTTTGCGAGATATTTTAATTATTCCCGTGATCCAACGTGTTTTTTCGTTCTTTATGTATACAACGATCAAAATGTAGCTGAAAAAGATATACTTTAATGAAGTAAAATTATGTTTAGACAAGCACCGGGTGAAATTGGTGTTATATACATCCCTGAAGTGCATTAGCCCTCTAGCGGCGGCGGCGCGAATTAAAATTCAAAAGTCATGTGACTCGAGACGCCGATCCGGCTGTCGAGCGGGAAAGCAATTCGAGGTCTGTCATAAATGAGGTAAATACATAGTTCTATGATGTATTTTGTACTAAAAATAATGAAAATTCCGTGACTTTTACGTCAACTTCATTATTTAACACGATTTAAAGTAATTTAACGCGTGACGAAGCGAAACGTGTAACTTTGAGTGTTCGATCGAAATCACATCGATTTCGTATTAATAGTATCTACGAAATTTGAGGCGAATAGTATTTACGAAAGTCAAATTTAGACAATATTCGCGTGAAAAAACGTATTTTCTAAATTAATAAACCGTGGAAAGTGTCATAAATGTATTAGTTCAGTAAAATCGGCCAAACTTTCGAAGCCGCGTTTGTGTTTCGCTGTCATGTCATGACAGTTGTACGCAGTTTTTTGTACTATTCGCAGCGGAGGAACTCTTCTCATAATTTTGGCATTCTCTAAATAATTAATCAATGTTTGTGTGTCAGCAATGAGTGCAAGGAGTGCATGAGCAGGGGACAACCGGAATATCTGCTGACATCGAGGAAATTAGCAGCTTATAGATATTTACGACTAACAATGTACGCCGCAATTTGTAAGTTCATTTGTTACTTCTAATTCCAATATGGCGTTGGGGACGAAACAATTGATTAATTGCTAGTTTTAAAGTACGAGATATGTTATTCGTTTCGGGTATTGAAATACTATTTTTTAATGGTTACAAGATTTATTATGTTTTCCGTTATTTACACAAATTCGTTGTAAATTGTTTCGGACAAGGGTCCAGAGAAACATTGTGGGACGTGAAAAAGAATTCGCGCATCCTTACGAAAAAAGAAACTCTATACAAGCATTTTAATCCCCAATGTCGCTATGAACCAATGCCACAAGCACGACGAAACGACAACGCTCGTTTGTTATTTTTTCGTCGGGCATTTTTGATCCGACACCAAAATTTCGTGGATTGTCGATCGTTCGAAATTATTGCACTTAATAGAAAACTTGTAAAACATCATAACACAAAGTGATAAAGACGCAGAAAGTCCAAGACAATCGTAAGAAGCTTCTTGTTGGTAAACAGATCGTAGAAAGCGACGCAGAGTATCGTGTTACGTTTCCATGAAATTCATACTACTCCATAGAGATTTGAAGTACGCAATCGCATCTTGTTTATACTCCTTGGAAAACTACATTCATACGATGCTTGTTAGTAGAATTAAATCGATGAACGAACGTCAATCCACGGAAAATAACTGTCGAATCTTTAAACCAAAATCAGCTTATACAATTTTTTTCTGTATCTTTTAAATTGTTTTATAATCACTAACGTGTTACGAGTGTTACGTTTGCGTGTCTATTCTCGTTTTTTTTCTTTAAGTATAAATTTTACCTGTACCCACCACCATGGACCCAGTTACGCGACTGTCTCGGCAGCGTTTAATCTGCCATTTTTTCTTCGCGATTAAAAACTACAAACGCTCCACGCGAAATATCAGTACTCCGTCGTCTTTCGATTCTTTCTGCAATTTTCTTGTGTTTCGTTGGGAAAGAATCGGTGAAACGATTGCATCGAATACCTTAGATTTCAACGTAATTAACATAAACCTCAATTCGAAGATAATTGATCGTTACGGTTAACAGAAATTCGATTTTGATTTGACTTCAAAACGGAAGTAATCGTGCAAAGAATACCGACATTGGAGCAGCACCTCGATTCAATTAAACTAGTTTACATTTAAGCGTTATTATGGATTATACGCTCGCTTATTGCCACACTCATGCGAGGATCGCGTTGTCGCAGACACGAATGACCGGTTAACTAATATGGTCCAAGTACAGTTAACAATTAAATACTGTAATTAACAAGTAAATTATTACCGACCAAGCGTTACCGACCGACTGGTAATCCGGTAGTTGATACCAGAATAACCCGTCGATAAAATTCCGGTCAGCGAAATATCAAGCGGATTCTAAAATAAGTTAACACATTATTCGTTTTATATTATTTTACATCACAAAGTGTTCGTTGTAGTATCTATTGTAAAAAATAATTGAACCGCTAAACACATGGCGTTAACACATTCGAGACCAGCTGTGATAAATAAGTAAAAATTAAGATCGATATTGTTTCGAAGAACGTATTAACGAGAAAAAACCATTGTTATTCTTGAGAGTTATGTTAAGACAAAGTTGCGGTCCCGAACGTGTTAATCGATTGATTTTCAAACACCCGTAGTCTTTGGTGTGTAGAAAAGGATGTGAATCGATAAAGTACAGTTCATTTTCCTCGTTTCTGCGGCAACGGGATTTGATCTCACGCAACACGAAGTATTTTTACTCCGTAGGAAACACGTAATAACCAATACATCCCATACAACTCTCTTGTTGCTTGTCAGAATTATTATTCATTAGGACGCCATAGAAACTAGTCTCTGACCGATTAACGGAAGTTGTTCTTGTATCTGTAACCTGTTTCTGCCTGATTGAATAGCTTACAAGCAAAACGTGCCCGTGTATAAACGGATTTTCATTAATGATTCTACAGGAAGTTGCATTTTTTCTCTCATTCTAACCGGTCGAACGTGAATCTTCGATGTGATTTATTTTAACTTCTGCTCTATAACACGCTGTTCGTATCGGAAAATCTCGGATTCAAATTCGCTTATAAACTACGATCATAAGTTATTAAAACGTTGAAACGAGAATTGCGTAAAAAATAAACTTCCGTTATATTACATTTTTCATATAGACTACACACGTTACTAGTATTTTCTCATCAGGTTGTAGAGAGGATGCAGAGATTCTATCGCGTTCAGGGATGAACGATGACTGCAACGTAAATAAGAAAATTTTACTCGATATATTGGCAATTTGACAAATGTTTCGTCGCGGTCAGAGACTGTTTCCTAAATGCGAAATAACGTATAAATACGAGAAAAGATAGACGCAAGGGTAGGTGTATAACGTGCCAACACTTGCGAGGAAATCGAGGAAGAAATAAGAGGGCAGTACTTAAAATCACTGAGGCGTTTGATTCGCTTAAACAGTCCTCCGCTTACTAGTTGACTTCGCCTTAAACGCTAGAGCGAGTTGTTCTGCGCGGGTGATTTAGTTAAATTACCATTTTCGTTCTTTTAGTGCGGCTGCTAGGTTAGCTAGGACAGCGTATACCGGACTAGTATACAGTATGTATAGAATAATAATAATAATCAAACATAATAACATACAACGTATATATTAAGGTTAAGTCTAAGGATTTCGTGTCGATTCGTTTTTCAAATTGAGTTGTAGACGCTAGGATTACTCTAAACTGGATAACGGGTCGTGACACGTGTTGCGACAAACGATTTCACGATGCATCGATAGGCAGTGTTGGAACAGTATTCGCAAGACAACGATTTACCAGATAAGTGGCAAGAAATGAGACAACGTGTTTAAAAAGGGAAAAAGATTTGTGGGATATACTCGTTACCGAATTAAAAATATAACAAACTTAGTCACATCGTGATAGCTACATTCGCATATGTCGACACATTCTTGATCCATTATAAATTAAGTAACGTAACATTGTCGGAGCTACCTCGTAAATCTATTTTTTTTTTAAACACCCTGTATACATATATGCATACCATATGGATTAGTCTATCTATTAGTGATCACGTGTCAGGACCCATGGATTCTGAGCTATTTCCTCGAAAAGACGATACGTAGCATCGGCAGTTGAGCAAAAGGTATCTCCTCGTTTGTATTTCACCTAAATTCTCTACACCTCCAGGTAATGAGGTTGACGTAGAACCGATACGTTTTTTCTCGATCGCTACACTACCACGTGGCGAAAGTTTCTAGCTGAAATTTCTCGTTGTAATGATAAGGTGAACTTATTAACTGCTGTGACTGTACGCGGTGTTCGTGTAGGGCCCACTGTAGATGGACGATCCCGTCGTCGACACGGTTTTGTGTCGTCTTTTGGCAAGCAGAACCAAAATTGCGGCCACCACCGCCAACATGAGGATCAGACCCGCGATTGCGATGCCGATTGCGAAGCTTCTTTGCGATATACAGATGCTGTTCGGATCGTCAATAGTCTAGAAAAGATGATGATCCGTAAGTCTCACTAACTGTGCTCTTTAAAACTGATTCCGTCATTTTCAGTACCGAGTTCTACAAATCCACAATTTATTATCGATGAAATAGAGGCTCACCCTTTCTTTGAAGACATCGTCGGTGAACTCTGACTTTGCACCGACATCCGAAGCTTCGTTTACATAGAGTCCGCTGTAAACCTCGATAGTAGCTGGTGTGCCTCCATCCAGACCTTCAACACCTTTCGCCACATTGTTGTTCGTAGTATCCCTGCGTCGTCTGGATACCAAATTACACGCCGGCGGCTGCAACAACAGAATATTGATGAGTTCCCCTGGAAATCTTCCAAACGACGGTTCACGGAATACGGTTATATAACAGTGGTTACTGTGGGAATGACCAGTAATGCGAGTTGAATTTAATCGCCAACATAGTTGAACGATACTTACCGTGTTGGTGCACCCTCCATCGTGCTTGATGCACAGTCTAACGTTGCACTGGTAATACACACTCGCTGTGTACGGGAATTTGTGTGCCTGAAAGTTCACCTTTGCTTCCGTTTTGTCCTCGTTGTACGTGAACTGTCCCATAATCTCTCCGTCCACTGGACAACTGCAACCATAATGCACATTGTTATAGATCAAAATCAATATGCCATGTGGCAGCAATTACTAATTGAAAAATCATCGCAATTTCCAATATGATTCAATCGGCGATTACCTTTAAAGGAAAGGTTACAAGAAACGCGCTGCAATCAAAATGTTAAGATTATGTAACGGCTAGGTGCACGGGGAACTAGAAGTCTATCCCTTAAACCTGAATTTTGACTGTTTCACAGCAATGAGTCGAGAGCGAAAGTGTGCGTGTAACCTGTTGAACGGATCAGCTGATTTGCTTATGAAAAGAAGTCAGTGAACCGACCCGTTTTGTACCCTGAATTCAGGCCCCCTTGAATTATTCATCATACGCTCTGATGCGAGAGCAATTTATTTATGTGGGCAAAAGAATCTCTTTTTTCGGTGCACTTTCCTCTCCGTTATTAAACGTAATTTTCATGCACGGTATCACCTACGACTTTCTTTAAAATTCTGATTGTTCAAACTACTTTAATATTAAAAGAGCAGACTTTTGATGTAATAGGATAGTTCATAAAGACAAGGTCGATCACTCTTCAAGAAGTAGCTCACCTCGCATAAGCTTTCGAAATTCTAGAATTTGGGCCAGACAAAAATCGCAATACTGAGTGTTGAAAAAAAAAAAACAAGAAATTACCCCTCGTCATTGATGAGCCTTTGCTCTCCCCATCCCAGACCATCGCGCACCAGACAGTCGGAGATCTTCAAACCGAACATCTCTTGTCTGTCGATGCTGATGACCAAGGTCAAAGGGTCTCCGATTTTCACGTTCTCCGCCACTTGATGCCTCGTTGGATCTCCGCTGAAGATCTTCATCGTGCATCCTGGCATAGGTGCTGTAGCCTATCGAAAGTAGCGAAATCTCAACTTGTTATCGGTCTCTGAACAGTTCTCAAGGTTTTTGAAACGTTACATCCGGTGCGATGATTCACGGTTTTAAATAGAACTCATGCTTACCTGCAACGGTAGAGACTGCAGCATAGCCACGTGGGTCTGGTCGTTCGTTACTACTTTGTCCCGAGTCTGGTATCGACATCGCACGTGAAAACCCCTGCCCTGATTCGTGACCAGCTTCAGGTGTGGTTGCACCACTATCGTGTTGAAGTATTCGATACCTCCGTCGTCCTGAAAGCAAAATTCTCTTCAGATATTTCGTTTTTCGAGTTGTTCCGCGAGGATCGATCGATTCCTGGAACGTCAATTACTATAACAAAGAGATGTCCGATGTCGAGTTACGTCATCGAAACGTTTATTCTAATCGTCTTTATCCTATTCCCCATAACAATTTCAAGGACCTTCTAAATACACTTTTTCCGTCTAAATACGTCGTAGTTCCCTTTCTACTCGGAACGATGGTAATTCTTTCGTTCGTTATTTAAACAAGCGAACGCGTATGTGTTTCGACGCTGGTCGTTGCAATTCTCGTTTACGAGCGTTTCGACCGCAGATAATGGTGGCTATGATGCCGATCACGTTTCTCTGGACTTTCAGTCCTGCAAGCAATCCGTCTGTCCTTGCACCCTGCTAACAAAAACCGGACCGTTCGCTCCTCGCCTTCTCCGTTGAACGATTCCTTGTCTTATTCGAGCCGCCAAGAATGGCATATACTTTTGTTGTTTCTCTTCGCCATTTTTTCCTCTTATAAACAATATTTTTCAATCAACTCCATCTATAATCCCTATTGTATCGGTACACGTTGCGATTGCTTCTCAACATTTTTATTAAATTTACAATCACCCTGAAAATTATTCCATTACTGTAGATAGTGGACGCTCCCTTATATGACCACTGATGGACAGTGCAAGTACAAAGCTCTTGAAGTAGTTAATCGAACAAAAATCGATCTCTGCTGATCTCGGTGTTTTGTGACGGTGAAAGGACGCTACCAATGTGCATGAGCGTGGAAAAATGACCATATGACGCGAATTTACTGCAGTATAAGCTCTACGTCAAATTAAATAAAATGAGCTTGGAAACTCAGTGGTGTTCATACGTTCTGTACTTATCATTTCGCGTATCTTCGCAAAAAGTAGTCCGCTGAGATAAGATCGGGGGACGTAGAAGGCCAAGAAACGTATTAAGGTACTATACAGACGTAGTGGTTTACGCGAGAGTTTGAAACTTCCGGGTATATCTCGTTTCCCATTCATGTAACTTAATTAAATTCTCGTTTGAGCTCTCCGATTTCTACGAGAAAGATTCGTTTAATTTTTTACACGGATCGAGTCTATCTCAAGGTCTTTTTTGTCGTGCTATTCCAAGAGATGCTGTAATCCGAAGAACAATTAATTCGTATTGCGTTAGGACTTTAATGACTGTAATGTAATCAAGAACAGGTGGAATTCATAAAATAAATAAGTACAGGATTCTCGTTTTACAATGCTGCTCGAAATAGAAGCGACTTTACTATCGCGTATCATCTTCTTTATTGACCACTTACTACGGCAAGTATCCTTAGAAGCGTAACCGTGTTTGTCAAATGAGAATCCGTTAATGACAATTATCTTGAAATAAGATATTGTACGAATTAACTGTAGCCATTGTTCAAACGCGCACTTTCCATTGAGAACGAAAATAAATTTCCAACACAGCTACAACGTAAAAGCAAAGCTCGAAGACACTCTATTCGATTCTACCAATTTACCGGTGTAAAACCACATCGAATTACCGTGTAATTTCTGTAAAATGCACGATCGTCGTAAAGTTCCAAGAGAAAGAAACGAAAAGGCGCTTAGAGGTGTAGAACCCACGCATTTGCGAAGAGTTGAACGTCTCGATGGCATCCGTAAAGGTAACAGGGAACGTGAGATAGAGCGAAAATACTGGAGGCACACCGTGTATATCGAGCAGCCAACGACCTTCGACGAAGCCTGGCGTCCGACCTCAGCAAGGATACTCGCAATCTGCGGTGCATCGGCCCGAGAGAGCCTCGTCAGATCGCTGACTTTACGTTTCACACCTACCTAGCAACGAAGCACCGCTTTTATGGCCAGGACACTGTTGAATCGAACGCTTTCCGTATGCTTTATTCGCTGGCTACCACTCTGGCCCCGTGTTGTCACACGATCTTGCCTTCGATCTAAGCCCGGGAAAAACGAACAGTTTCCAATCGTTTTTTCGTATTGTATTTCTCTGCCGTACGATGCAGACCGCCCTGGCGAACGTGACGTATTTTTATCAATTCACCTTCTTCTAAGAAGATTTTTCTGCGGTTTCCTCCGATCGTGCTTCCCTCCAAGAAATTCCTGGAACGTGGTTTCAGAGGAAGTTGTGTATCTCTTTGTAGTATCCTTTCTCGACAGAGCCCGTGTATCTCGTATGTTTTATACTTTTCAACCGGGAGAATTTATTCAGCTACGTTCCAGGAAACGTTAACACTGTATCACCGTGATTCCGCTCTTTTCGCCGACTTCTCGCGGGCTATCAGTTTTTCGCGTTGCACACGGGAAATTGGACGTTACCTTAAATAGCGACTCGAATGCATGCTTTGATCGCGAATCGCCGATTACTAAATTTGAGCAAATAACTCTGCAAGAAAGAATGTGAAAGTCGCAGATTTAATCGGCAAAGTAAAGTGTTTAAACAACGATATACACAGAAAAGGGGTGTTTGCATAAATTTACTTTCAAAGCTTGATCGGTAGACACACGTACACTTGAATTCGTGCTATTACAAATTGCGAGAATCATGTCCGAAGGTCGATGCCTACGCGGTAAACGTACAGCGGCGTTACAACCACACAGGTATTCGTTGCCTGGATGAGGTCATGCAGGTCCTCCATGAATCCACTCTACGAGATTATGTAACTCGAACCCTTACCCATCGATCTTCGTCTTCAAATCGCATTAACAGTTTTATGCAAGGCCCACAATCTTTTCCTGTCGTTTCTCATTGTCGCGCAAAGTGTTTTCCCTGATGTACCGAACGGGAAGATGTTGTTCAAAATTTATTCCCAAGAACGAGGGAGACTCGAGCAAAGGTACTATTTACTTTTCTGGTATGAGATCAAACATTCTTTTGCTTTCCCACGAAAGGACGAGCAATTAACGACGAAGAAAAAGAAGTTCGACGTATATATTCGATTCAGTCCCACAATTCGTCCCAGACACTTGGTATATACATCCTGGAGTTTTCGAGGTCGCCGATATGTGAGAATCCCACCTGCACGGACGAGTCCAGCAAGCTCGAGGAAACGCGCGCATTTTACGAACACAAAGTCAAGATGTTGCGCGTGTATGCTTTTACCTATAGAAGAGAACAGAGGACCGTGGAGTAAAAAGAGGACGACGAAGCTGAAAGGCTCTTTAAAGTGGACGTTAAGCACTAACTGCCGATGCCTTTGCACAAACAGGTATGATGGACATGCCGTATACGAGAATCGATGCTAATACCTAAGATTAGAGATTATTTTACCTGTCATGCATCAACGTTTCGTCAACGATTCACTTATTTCGCAATTTCTAAGCTCTCAAAGTACCCGATATCTTTGATCACTAACAAATTGAAAAGAAATTGTGCTACTCGTGACGAGTGTTGCTCGAAGACGTCGTAGTTGCATAAATGGGAACAAATTTACTTCCAACATGTTTATGCTCGAATCTAATTTAGATATTAATTTAAACTATTACCGAGCTCGGACCTAACCTAACAGATATTACTCTGAGACGCTACTTGTCTAGTATAAGATAGGAGAAAAAGTTGTTAGAAACATTCGCTATGCCGCTATAAAACGCGTAACTGAATTTCGCAGGTGTATCGACCGAAAACGGGAATTTCTTATGGTGTACCGTTGGGCCGATCATACATCTTTCTGTTCTTCTCGTAAACCAGAGGCATTGTTCTCGATAACGGTTCAAAAACTCTTCAAAACTATCATCTCCGTATACCGTTGTGTAGGATTTATCGCGAAGCCTTGTACCAGGTTCCACGCAGTGACGAGGCAACAAGAATGACAAGAGTTGAATTCCATCGATGGATGAGAAGTTATCAGACCGCAGGCATTCGTGGTATTCCCTTCACGCTAAGTCATGTACATCTCACAGAGGATATTGCCACGATTTCCTTTACGATCTTTTGTCCACCCACCTTCGGCGATTCGCTACAACCTGAAGAGGCAGTTGAAAAGGATCTTGGAATTGAATTTCGCGGAGAATTTTCAAAGAACGATCAAATTGTTCGAGATGGAGGTTTCAGGGAATCATTGAACTTGTATCGTTGCCCACCCAGTGAGAATCTGAAAGTCCGGGTTCAAACAATTTCCCACGTGAATTCTTTGGAAGCAATTCTCATTATCCCCGAGCGTTTGATACTCGTACACCACTTCCTCAAGTTCTATCCTTCGAAGTATCTCGAGGCATCCGATGATTCAGTTTAATTCGTACTGTTTCGATAAGATCTGGCAATATCTGACGTCCGTTGGCATCCACATTCCTCGTTCTATGCTATTCCGAAAAATTCTGAAGCTCGCAATGAAAATTGTACTTGTTCGATTTAACGATACCGCGATCGTGAAACTTTTTTCGGCCTCAAACGTTGTATGCAGATATCAACTTGGTATCTTCGACGTGCTTCTAATACGAGAATTTGAATAAACTGTTTACCGCGATAATCTTAGTATCCTGAATAGGGACTTTATTCAAATGAACGTCCGACTGTTGAGAGGTATCCCCTTTCAATCATTATTATTAATTTTCCGATGATTCCCAGTCCTCCTTCAATATTCATCGCACACCACACCCGTAATTAGGGTAATTTTAATAATACCCTAGGCAATGTTCACCGTAGCAAGAAATCGCGAACATATCGAGCGTAATTTATTACTGAACGAACAAACATTGAATTTAAAGCGCGTAGATTTATTCAGAACCGTATGCAAATGGGATACGAGTGAAGCTTCCTGCGATTTGCCTTGTCTGTAGGATACTTTGTCTATTTATTACGATACATCTAGCAGGCTAGAGCATTTCTCGGGTTCGACGTCCGGTCAGTCCAGGCTGCGACTGCAGCTGCAGCTGCACCACGTCTTACGCCATGCACTACGAACTGTAATCCTTGTAAACACGATCTTCGTTGCTCTCCAGCTGACTCGGTTCCCTTGACTGTGTTCCTTGAACGTTCCAGCGTTTCCTATTCCCTCTGTTCTTCCACTTCGTTGCTCTGCATTCTTGCTCCTCGGGATCTCAGCCATGATCTTCGTCACTGTCTCCCTACCTGCTTGTCGTAGCGAACGCTACTTGCCTTCGCTCCTTTTACATCCTACCTAGGTTATCCCTAGGTTCCCTCTCTAGTCTAGTCTCAGCTCTAGTCTGGAGCTGTGACCTAAGCTCTTCCTAGGGTCTAGGACTTATCCCTATAGCTATCGTCTACTTCCCCCGAATTTTCTCAAAACCTGTGTGCACCTCAGTCCTTATAGCAATGACAAGTTTCCTCTAGTTTCTACGTCACGTTACGACAAATGGAGGTGCGAGAATTAGAATCGTTCCGGAACGAATGAAACGTAACACGATAAGAACGAAATGACACGAAAAAGAAAGGACGAGTGAAGGAAAGAAAAGAAATGAGGTACAACGACAACGCTGAAATCACTTCTCAGCGTTCGCGCGTCATTAACTCGGCCTTCGTCCTCTGCTTCGTCCTCCTCCTCTTCTTCTTCCTTTTCTTTTTCGTCGTTAACCCGTTTTCTTACCCTCTACTTCAATTTTCTATTTGCCCTTCGTTTACAATCAACTTCCGCATTCTACGAGACGATACTTTCATCTCGAACGAGAAGTTCAACCGCTAACAGACAAGTAACACTCGGTGAGAGGAGAACTACCGTGCGGATTATCTTTCTTCCGCGAAACTCAATTTATGATAAGGCTTAAGAAGCCTGAATAACTTTCCTGTCGTCGATAATTACCCGATAGATCCGGTTCCGGTGGCAGGTGCAAATATTTCAAATAGACTAACAGATCATGTTGATCGCTGTTTATTAACATTTTGACGAGTTTGATAGATATCGCAGTTTAGTTTCAATACAGCACTGTAACATTCCTTTGTAAAAATAGTTTGAAACAAAATTCTTGCTCAACTTAAGAAGCTGAAATGTTTCTTGTGCGGACAGTCTAGCATCGACGATGGAAAGGAACGGAAAGGAATTCTGGAGTTAAAAAAAGCAACAGATTGGACAAGGAGAAGACCAGTGTCGCCAAGGAAACAGCTCGGTTTCTTTGAAAAGACGAGGCCCAAGGCCAACAGGGAGGTCAGAATCGCGATTACCTTCTCAAATCGAATCCTCCTACTCGAAAATACCTGTTATGGCCTGTCTCAGCCTACCACACGTACAATTTTGACTTTCACCTGCCGATTAGAATTAATTCCGTCGACGCGGATACATCTCTACGCCCACGCATTCAACGAATGACTCTACCCGTCTCGATTCGCCGAAGACTCGGCGTTGATTTCACGAATAAAAACACAGGTTTAGGTTTGATAAATAAAATTCCATGCGACGATTAGAAAGGAGAGCGTGTCCCGCGTTGAGTAATAAATTGGTTAGAAATTCATCGGATCGTTGACTGCAAGCTAATTTCATTCAATTGGTAAAGTGTGAAATCGCAAATACACACTTTCCAATGCACCTCAGACGTTTTCTTTGATGGATCGGTCGAAACATTTAGCTCACGTTTTTAATACAAAATCAAGTATATTCCTATGCGCACGGAATCCAAAAGCGACCATTGCGTCTTTATAAAGGAAACTGAAACGTAGCGTTGTCAACGTGCCATCATCGGTGATGTCACATGAGTTATGTTACTTCTCATTGTTACGCGTTCCACGAACACACATCGAATTTCATTGACATACTTTGGAAAATTGCAGCTCGAGGGACACATATCAATGGGGTTCGTTCAACTTAAAAAAAATATGGTGAAAACTATGCATAATATGTACACTATGCAAAACGTGTGGTTTCTGTTTTGTGCAACTATAAAGTATTAAGCGGTTACGTGTAAACGTTACGTTATACAATTGTTATTCAACTTCGGCAACAATTGTGCTCGATGTGATAATAAAATTTATGCCTCATTAGGCTGATTATGAGGGGCTATTCTTCAACAAGTCATTCTTGATACAACGAAAGACTGCACGTGCAAGGAACAACTAATATCGACAAAAGAGAATTTTTTCACATGACATAAATGCCTCCTTTCATCGTCTAGCGATGTGTAAGCGCCGCATGACATCATTAGTTACAGAGCCAACTCTCGCGTATACGTAAATCACGTCAGGATTATTTATAGCTACGTAAACTAACCCTTTGTGCACCTATCAAACTTTCGAGTAGCTGTGCACACTTTTATCCTCAACTTACAATTCTCTTTCCGTATTTTTCTTACGTTATGATTTACGCCACGTTTTGTATTCAGTTTTTAATTTACTGTGATGGCGATTATACGATAAGGTTGGTAGGGTCTAGAGCTGAGATTAGAGATTCTAAGTAATGAAGTTACTAAGTTACCCTCTGCAAACTGCTCCATATGTTAGCACCCTTTTTATGGAAGTTGCGCTTATTTTGCTAAACGCCATTGAAATATGCGACTGTAATTTCTGTCGATTTTCCACGAACCAATAGCCATTGAATCATCGCGAGAAAGATAGAGGATTCGCGAGGTCTTTGGTGGACAGAATCGAACATAAATCTTAGCCAGGAAAGGTCCTAGACAAGGGTCACTAAGGTATAACTTAATCAAAGCATCCCGTGGCTGTCGTCTGTCCGGAGTTTATTCCGGGATTCCGTAATTCTAGCAAAGGATTTATAAACGCAGTTATTGCTACACGCTCATTTCTCGAAGATCCGGTTTGTCGATTAAACGCTATCCGTTGATACTTCGTTTTACAACAGGATGAGTTTATGAGCTCCAACGAGTATATTATAATGGAGGGATCACGAAACCCGTTGTTTCGGTGTTATATTAATTCTTTCCGATGTCTATTAAGCGTAGTAAAGTTGTAACGTCGGAAAAATGAGAGGAGAATGTACAGGAACTCGATTATCACGCGATGGTTAGATGAACGATAAAGAAAATTACTTTGAGCCGCGGCTCGCGATTTTATCGATGAAGTTCAATGATCATCGCCTGTAATCGCGAATCAATTACTCTTAATATCAATTGTGGCAATTCTTCTTTTGTACATTTAGTAACGGCGTTATTCGACGAAACAGAAGGTTCTCTTAAAAATCCGGTTCGTGATGTCTGCAAGAAAGGAACAGGGTTCCTCGGAGCAAAATTGATTAGGGTTTGGGTTTATCTGGACGATCCTGACTCGACGACCGCAGGGTGTTAGGGGTCGTCGGTACTTAGGCGCCAACATTGTCCAGTGGATCAGACCGGCGCGGCGTCTCGTCGGAACAACAAGAACAACGTGTAGAATAAAGATGGCGAATCTCTTCGGCAAAAGAGGAGACGATGAGACCGGTCTCCGGGTGATGTTGTGCAGTATCCTTGCCAGCATTGCGAGCGTCCTCCGCCTGAAAAACTGGCCAACAGATATGGCTGCTTCGCCCTCAGTCAGAGGTCAACGAGGTTGGAGGACCCTGTAGCTTGATCCAATACAATCGCGACTCTTCTCTGTGCTTTTCAGTGGTTCTCACGAACGCGCTTTCTGCTTTCGTGTACGTATCATTCGGGGTACAAAGAATCTTTTAATTCTTTATCCGCAAGTCGACGAGTTATGATTCAAAGTTGAAACTCTTATTACAGAGGCGTTCCGGATATATTTTTGAGGAAGGTTCGTGTTACGATACCGGTAGTGGATATACGTTAACAAGCCGAGTACCAGTTTAACTTTCAAAAGGGCTGAAATTGCGAACAATAGGCCATTTGACGAAGCGTTCCAACTAACGCGCTCTGATCCACTGTGTAGACAAGAAATATGCAGCTTCTTCGTCTTCTTCGACCCTAGAAGGCTCGCGATGGCTGCGTGCGTGGCAGAGGTTCTCATCTATCTTCTTCGAGAGCATTCTTTAAAAACGAGCAAACATCTGCGTTGATAGTCATCTCGTTTTTGCCGAAGCTATAAAGATTTCCTCGGTCAGTTGAATCTTTACGGCGAACGCAGGAAGTCATTTGTTCTCGACTCGGTATTTTTATCCGGTCGATTATTCGACATAAAATGAATTGGTACTTAGAGAAGAGGTGTGCCTAGGGAAAATATAACGGGTGACGTAACGGTGTTTCTATTAGACAGGTAATACGCCGTGACAGAGAAGCTCTGGCGAGCATTAAAATTCTTCGTGTTCGTTTTTGCTGAAGCGACCGTGTGCTGCCATTACACCACTACTTAAATGCACGGTGTTGGCGGACTAGTGACCTTGGAGTGATTGGAATCCACCTTGAAGTGGATTCGCCAGGAAAGCTGATTTTCAATCGCTACTGTCACGGGAGTTAACGACTTGTTTCAGTTTCTATATTGCGATTTCACGCGATCTTTAGAATCCGAACTCCTCTTATACCTACACGCGGAATACTCGATAAAAACGGAAATCTCCCAGCGATTCGCCAAGAATGCGAACTAATGCTCAATTTTTAGACTTCGAATAGGTATTTTCGCGTCAAAGCGTGGAATTCTTGGCAAAAGGACGCACTTCTGCGAAGGAATGAAGTTATATAACGGTTGTCGGTTTCCTAGGATGATCTTCGGGATTGTCTGAATCGAGACTCATCGACGGTCGTCCTCCGTCATGATATAATAGTTCGTACGTTTGAATGGCGAGGAGGGACAAAGAAGTCGCGAAGCCGTTTCAGAGGAAGGGAAAGAGGAGAAAGTCGACCATTAATCTTTGCGTACCAAAGGTACCAGCGAGCATGGATAATCGCGTGATGACCACCTTGGACATCCACCACTCGTTTCTTTCTCACGGTGATACCACACACGAGGTCTGCAAAGTTTCAGCTGGACCAACCTTAATAAACTACTAAATCGTGCCACTATCTGACTCTGCATGAAATTTTGCAAAGTCACAATGACTAAAATACAAAACGGAATGTTCGAAGAACCGTTACGACAACGTTGTTTCTGCGATTGAGAGTGACGATACAACCGTTCATTAAATGCAAATTAGTCGACATCGATGCGATAAAGGATAGCTCGGCGGAAAAACATCGCTAATGAATGGTACCGAGAGAAAAATGAAAAATTATCATCTCGATGCTTGGCCAACCATTATCCAGGAACGTCTGGGAAACGTTGTTGTTGGATAAAGATTTCTGATTCAGCGAAAAATAAAATTGTTCCATGATGCAGCGCGAATGGAAACTTCCTTTTTATGGAAATGGGAAACATGTCGAACTTGGAAATATGTTAAGTACGGAACAGATTGATTGTTCCTGCTGTTTTATGCGATCATATGTTTCGAAGCGTTAGACTTATCTTACACCGTTGAACATTTTCTGAACGAGCTTCACTAATAGTTACTCTAATTGTTTCAATTTAATTAGAAAGTACTCAGTAACAAAGTGTATCGCTATACGGGTTCGAGAGAGAAACGCAACGTTGATCGTATCGTTTGTTTTTCACCAGAAACCAGTTCTAAATTTATGCTGCATCAATTTAATCGTATGAAAAGTTATGCGAGATATTTCGCATTAAAATTGGCAGTGATTCCTGGAATGTGAATTTCCGTCGACTTAACGCACACCGTTATGTGCTGCATCGTACGCGAGTGCAACGATGTATTGGCAAGGCCATCCTCAAGGATACGAATAGAGTAATGGGAACTAGATGCTGATGAAATTGTCGATGTAACAATTTACCGCTGCTTTGGGTACAATTTTTCCGTTAACGCATCCTTGATTATCGACGTAGTATGTACTACGAACAAGCGGGATATTCCACAGAGTATATTTTTAGAGTCAAACCGAAGGATTTCAGCTTCGGACTAAGGAAAGGTGTTCATTCCGAATTGTCGCGAGTTCACGTTACACTCGGTTCCAGCCGTATTTCCTCTCACTTTTGTTTTTAAACCTGCGGTTTTTATCATCCACTTTACCACACTTTGAGAGCGTGAAGCATGTAATTGCACATTGCTCCTCGGTGAAATTTCATTCCCCACAATTTCCTTACGTGACACGGCGTAACATTACTTAGGTACCAGCTGTTTCACCGATGCCTGTTTATCCTTAAAATATGCAAGAAATTTCAGTGTTTGTCCATGAATAACAAAGCTCACGTTCTCTCGTCGTAGGTACAACTTTCGTCGACCAATTTTCTCTCCGTTCAACAGTTCCCATATGTATCTTCGAAAGTCCGAGAGGAAAACGGTAAAAAAAAGGAAATAACAGAAAATTTACGATGTCGTGAATCGGTTGCGTAACATGTTCGAAAGTTTGAGAGTGCCGCTGTTTTGGATGTGCAGGGAAAGTTATCGGTTTCGAAAGACGACTGACCGACTTTAATCGTTCCTCTCGACGGTAGTCCGAGATACTCTTCGTCGACGAATATGTCTTAATTCCTCTCGAAATGTCGAATTATTTCTTATTCCAGCAAATTGTATCACGGTACTTTCCACCGTATAACAGCCAGTTAAAATGCATGGAGCTACGCGTATACCTAAATAGTAGAAACGTAAAAGTAAGTACGTGGAATTGCATGACAAAGAATCGTTTTGCAGACTTTTACTTTTACGATCGAAGCGTGGGCAATGTTCGCCTCGCTACCCACAAGATATCTTCCCACTCGCGACAGAACTTACAATCGTCTTATTGCCAAAAAAAACTACGACCTTTGGTTGCCTACACACGAGAAAAAGAATCGTAACATCATTTAATATCCTTGAATTTAGATCGAATTATGCATGTAAAGACTTTCGAAATATCTCCTTCAAAGTGATCTGTTGAAATCGACGATTCCGCGAAAGTTTAAGACCGTCGTTTATATTCATCACCTGATGATGTTTCATATTTTAGCCCATAAAATTTCGAACTTTCGAGGACAAGTTGCGCTTAGAACATTGTAATTTCCTTAAATTGTACGAGATTGCGAAACGTTAATTTTGTTCGTTTTCTTGTGAAACGATTCTCCACCCTCGAAGCTGCCGTACGTGTTTCACCAAGACGTATAAATGGAGTAGAGACCGGTGCAAATTGAGATAGACGCCATTAACGAGCAACGCGAGCGGGCTGTAATGCTACGGATCGATTTGCGAAATGCAAATGTTAAATTAGCTCTTGGAAGATCCTGGTCACTCTGTTTGAACATTTCGAGTTAGAATTAGCGAAGCAAATTAGCTCCGCTCTTCCTTCTTCGAAAGAGAAGAAGAATGACATCACTTGGCTAACCAAACACTGCTTTAGCGAAGGAATATATCAGCCCTTACGCCTTTAGGCTTTCTGCTTCTTAACTTCAATTACTGTTGCAATCTTGACAAGAAGTTATTTCACGGTAATTGTTACTTCAAACAGATCAGTGCGCTGATGTAACTATGTAGGTAGAGAGTAGGATAAGTTCTTTAATTGCTCAATTTCTATATTTCAGAAATCTGTTTTATCGTGTCTGTGGGACACTGACACCATTTATAAAAGTTAGGGTACAACTCCCAAATAAACATCCTAGTTATAGTAATGGGTGAATGGTACCTCTGTTACATAACACTAGACCAAGACTCGAAGAAATCCAGTTGGGAACGATTACGTAAGCGACGAAAACGTTGGCCCGGCTTGTCCATATTAGGTCGGTGTTTTGGGCAGTGCCATTCTTACGTATCTTCCCGTTACTTGCAACCGCTATAAGGACAGGTTTCGCGAGACGTTCGATTACATTACTTATCACTGTAACAGATATATCGATCCGTAATCCACTTATGTTATTTGCAACTTGTACGTTGAGAATCTTAACTTCATTCCTGATACTCGCTCGAATTCAGCGATGAAAATATAAATTTGAAGCTGCAAATGAACTAACGGAAAGCAACGTTGCGAATCGATAAACGATCACAAGGATTTAGCCGCGGGCTAAATATGTTGGCATATCGGTAATGGAACCGTACGCCAAAGATTGTAATTGCAATCGATCCTTTGCATCTTTGCCCTTGAGGGGAAAGAGCATCGGTACGTGGTGATTAACTTCGACATCTGAGAAACTACGTGATGTCTAGAAATTGCGTTCTTTTTGGAAACGAGGTTGATTTCTATCGAGGCATAAAACGTTATAAACACAGAGAACCTTTCGATACACTGTCAGGGTAAGAAGTTTAAGAAGTACTTCTCAGAAACGGGGTTAACTTATCCCGTAACGAAGGACGAGAGATACCAAAGAACATTGCAATGTATCGAACACGCAATGTTTTATTCGATAAATGCCTGGAACGAAACAATCGAGCAACATCTGGCCGTGAGCTCGATCGAAGAGGAAGACGAGAATCGATTCTCTCGGCTAATAACGATACTTAACTCGGCACGAGGGTCTGCATAATTTAAGGGCTTGAAATGCCGAAGGGAACAATTTGTCTCGTAAGAAGAACGCGGTACATCTAGGTAAGACAAGGTTGAGGAAGGTGAGCAGAGTCTTTGACCTTACAGCGCGGACGATTCTCCGTGATCCTCGTGGGCGTTAAAGGGACTGTGGGCAGTCTCGAGATCCTGGACAGTGGTGATCTTCCAGCGAGCTTCTATGGATCGTAAATTGAACGGTTTTGCAGGATGTTGCTGCACTTTGGTGAATTTCTATCAAGCAAATCGTTGCCGTACGTCAGATGTACGATAGAAACATCAGCATTCGTTAACGCTTATCACACAATGAATACTGGTTCGTGTAATCTCTACCTTTTACGTTGACTCTCGGTAATCGTATTCAAACAACGTTAATACATGAAATTGCTAAGAAATTCAACGCCGCGAACGCTTGAACGATTTACGAAACATGGTTCCGTTGTTACAGTGCTTTTGCGGTTTACCGCGATATCCATCGCCGATTTGTCCGATACAAAATATTCATCTGCATTATGAAAAGCCTTTCGATGCTCGGAGCACTCTAACATTTCATGGAGGGTGAGCCAATCGACATATCTGCCACAATGATCATGGTTAAAAGGTACCAGGTGCTGACATCACGCGTGACGATGCAACTCTTGCCGATCTGACGCTGTACAGCTTGTGACGATACTCTATTTAATTTAACGCGCGTGCATCGTTTCGTATCGACGAAACTACCGATCCGAATTAACGAGCAAGGTAAGGGTATTGTCAGTTAGAAAAGCCCGCAAAATCACGAGCAAACGGATGCATTAGCCGTTCACCTGGAAATCGTGATCCGGCGGTTGATTATCGGCAAATGGAAGGAACCAGCGGTCCGTTAAGGACACGAGCACCACACGCGTTTGCATGCAGGTATATCGCTGACATAAGGCGTAGCGACGTTAGGTTGCTGTTGCTGTTGCTGGCATACTACATATCTCTTGTAACGTTCGTAAGAAGAAGGCCGTAAGTCCGGTCACATAACGGTCCAGTTATGGTATGGCGAGGAAGCGATCTCTCGCCTCGACACACGATTCCCTCGTTACACGAACCTGCCCTCCTCCACCATCCTTCGTATTTCCCTTCTTCTCTTCTTCTTTTCTCCCCGTTCTCCGTATCTTCTTCTTCTTCTCTGTCTATTCGCGTGTACTCACGCGTGCATTCACGCCTCCACAGGTTTTTTCGCCCCACGGTGTACGCGTCGAATCGCATGAGCGATCGTGATCGGTGATCGAACTTCCTTCTCGCCGCATACTTTATACCGTTCGCGTGTTATTTCTTTACTAATTAATAGCGGAATAAGGTAGCAGCTGAAACTGTGGTATCAGATCGAATAAGGACAAAATCGAACCTTTCTGAAACTAAGTTTCTAAATGCCGATTAATCTAAATTGAATAGAACAGTCGATAAACGTTCGATCATTAACCGTCATCAAACTCTGTATTAAACAACGATCTACAGTTGTTAGCCTCGATAGCGAGGGTTCAGTCTAGATCTCGCAACGGTCAATTATCGCCATTAAAGGGCGTCCAGATATTGAGCAATCAAGCGAGAAACTAATAGCCATAGACAAACCAGGTTGAAGCGATCTTTAGAGCTACACCTACCACCACCGAACATTGTACACAGGTAGTAATTTCATCTCATCGATGAAGGTAATAATTCATCCCCGTACGACTGAACCCTGTTTATCGTTAATACGAGTTCGCGAAATAGAAGAATCTTTTTTATCGAACTTACCAACTCGGTGGGCATGGTGTTGCACGATCTGAGGGGTAGGTTGTAAGTTATGGGAGCTGGTTGACTCCTGTATTCTTGCAGACAAGAACTGTTCTTCGATAAACCCCGTGGATACACCAGACCATGGAACTCCGTGTTACCCTCGGTCGAAATGTGGACGACTATCGACTCGCTCGCACACTCGATCTGCACGGTACTCGCTATCGCAACGGTAGCTGTAATTGTCAAAAAATAAAAAACGTCTCATTATTTTTATCGGTGAATCACGGACGCGTGAAAATTTACTATTCTAATCACGATTAACTGTAAATGTTAGAGGAAGGATCGACACCCGTTTGATGGTTTTGTACGAAGTAACGGTGCTTTTTTGTCCATTCAATTACGAACAGTTCGCGCTTTTGTTCTCGTTAGGTGTGACCGCTTACCGTTCGATTAGGATCGACTCCAATCGAGTCTTTCATTCCGCGAGCGTTGTACCTTAACTTTGAAACGTTTTGTAATTCTGTTCACGTTTCGCTCGGTCAACGAGCCGCTAACTTCGAGTTTAATAACCTCCCTTCGGTTCGTTGGAATCTCTCGTCTCGTATTTAGGTTAGGAATAACTGTTACGTTTTTTAGTTTAAACTGGTCAGTGTTTATCGCGCTTAATTACAATTTCCTGTAAGCAAGCGTAATCGATAGTTAACTGTGTTTAACTATCGTGGAAAATATATTTGTGCAAGAAAATCGATAAGAATCAACGTTGTTCGCAAGGAAAAGACTGCAGTTTTTAAATCTTAATTAAAATTCATAATCCGTTTCGTCCTCGCAGATTAAATCATTAGAAACAAAGAAATCTTTAACAATGTCTCCTCGAAGCCTCGTACCTTGATTATGAAACACCATGACGTTAATTGTTAAGATAATTGGTAGTTTAAAACTGAATTCTCTCTGGCTCGCGGTTGCGTGCAATTAATTTACACATACTTAGCAACCTCGACTCCGAATGAATTAACAACGATCTAGAGAACGAACGAAATAGCAGTCGTCATCTTTCGGCTGAGCATTATCATCGCGAGGAGAAGAAGACAATGATGAGAGAGTCGTGAACTTGACTAGTCTTTTCTTCCTCTCGTCTTCCGTGGCGGGGACCAATGAAGATCCTGGACGTCGTTCGATTCCCAATATCTCTTGCATCAAGTAAGAAACAGCTTCATGTCCATCCGGCACAGGCAATTTGTAAGCAGGAAAAGGATCACGTTACAGCAGAAACCTACCCGGTGAATTCCTAATAAGGCGATCGATTTTCCTATTAAGGATCGGCCATCTAATGAAATTCTATTTACTCTAATAGCCAGTGATTTGCTTCGAAAAGATTGAGATTTTCAGCTATCCTCTTCCGTTGACGCTTCTATCTTTCGATTTCTGTTCGAGGAAGATTGCGAGTTCAATGAACCGTTTATGGAGTAGATGAAATATTTGCCGAGACCAGGAATTCTAGTCCAAGGAGTTAACACGTTCAGCTGACGCCGTAGAAATAACCGTACCGTGGTACGGCATGGTAATGTGGATCATGGAAGATGGTAGATCATTTTTATATCTAACGCCCCGACTTGCTATTAGACTCACCTATGCTCTTAACAGTATTTAGGATACCTTAAACGTTACATTACCCGAAATGTTGCATTAAATATTGAAGAGTATTCGGAATTCCCAATTATCGCAATTAAAGAAAATACTATTGACTCGCTGAATCGCTTCAGGTGACAACCCTTTTTTCCCAGGCGCAATCCAATGGTGTTTCTTACCGAATGATAGGAAGGTTTCCCGCCAGCGAACAGAGCCAATTAGCTGCACGCGAAAATCCAACAAGCCTGTTGCAATTCTACCTCGATCGACTCGCATAACTGATCGAAGCAAGTATTGAACAGGAACTGAAAAAAACGCGTAACACGAAGACCGAGCTGGGTCATCGACCGAGATCATCCTCTTCTTCACGCTTCCACGCAATTTATTTCGGTTTTTCAACCTTTCTCCGTAGCTAAACCGAGATAAAATGAACACGGAAAAACAAAGATTCAGACGCGGTTGGTTCTACTTTTTCCGATGGACGTTTCAGGTAAAAGGGAAGGATATCGTTTCTGTTGAACTTTGTAAGAAGAAATAATTGTCTAGTATTTTTATAGGAATTATTATTTTTAATCTTAGAATATATTGTATTGTGTTGATGTCGAGTATCGCAGACATTCTACAATCCTCGAGGGAAAGAGTTTATGGAAATTTTCGAATAATTGTAAATAAGAAAAAAGTACGTATCCTCTTCCCTGAGAAAGAAAAATGCAGTGGTACGTTAAATCAGAGACACGTGCGGCAGTGTGTAAGTCACGCCGGAAGTCGAAGGTACTTGACCTTTAAGGTTCGCTTTCCTGAGCGTGTTCTATCCATTCGAGGTGAATCTCTCTCAGGATGAGCGAACATAGAAACTGCTCGTCCACGTGTCGTGCGTTCAATTTCCCTTCCTTTCTCTTTCTCTCGTATTTCCTCTGGTATCTCTGGAATCGTCGTTTCCTCTTTGCCTCCTGAGTCATCCAGAGGTCCCATGGGGTGAAACAAAGGCGTGTATCGAAGCGCAATTTGCAAACGACACGCGAGCCTCGGTTTCCGGTTACGAGTCTTCTTTTCTTCTCTTTTCTCGTTGAAATCCGTTGAAAAGGAAAGCCTCTACCGACTTAAATCCCTGGATAAAACACTCTTGCATTTTATAACTATCGAATTTCACCATGTAAGATAGGGTGTTCTGAAGTTAAAAATCTGCATCTTTTTGTAAAGTTCCTCGTAAGAAATATCCACAGTTCAGTAACAAGATTTTAATAATATGTGGAGTGGAGTAGATGCTTGTAGAGGCTAAGAAATCCAAAAGACAACGGTGGCGAGAGAACAAGGAGTTATGCAATAGCATTGTGGCTTCCGTGCGTGAGATTTTAATGCACCTTGATGAACACGAGCGGCATAAAGTATCGACAACGTAACCGATCGTCGTCCACATGACTTCCTGTCGCCTCGATGACTTCGACAAAAAGAATTCATAGACGCATTTAGCAATTATTACAAAATCAAAGACACATAGTGTTTGTAATACCATGAAAATTATAGCAGAACAAGAAGATCTAGTCTACGAAAGAACCTGTGCACTCTAGACTTTTTGTTAGGTATCTTTTCTCGCCTTGTGCAACCTGTAATTCAGCAACGCTGAACGATCAGCACAATTGCCGACTATCTTTACAGAGGAAACGGGTTAACGAGCCGAAATTCAGTAACGCAGGAATCTGCATAATCGTCGGACCGTCTCGTTGCGGCCTTTTAGCATTACGAAACTTCGTAGGCTTTTGAACATCTGCCAGGAATTAGGAAAGGAAGCACCCAGTAGGCGAGCATTTACATATCGCGCATCGTTGATCACGTTCTTACGACTTTCAAGAAATCTTTGAAAAGATTTGAGGCAACGCAAAAATTAGGGATTCTTGCGAAGTTGTCGTCTCATGGAAATGACGGACAAGGCTTTGGTGCGCGAATTCCGTTACATTCGCAAAAAGCTTTTCCATTGGCTTGCTTTCTGCATTATAACTGTCATATTGCACGCGACTCGCATCTGCATCCTTCGCAACGCGATCCCGCTAACAACCGGAAGTACCAACTACGTTACATGAACTCTCCGATTAGCAGACCAGTTTCGTACTCGTACACGTAATTCGCAAATCTTCGTATTCTAGTACCATAACGATTACAATATTTTTGATAATTTACGATCGTAGCAATGGGGATCATAATGAAATCGCAAGGATAGATAAAAGTTTCATAGACTACTCGTTGTCAATAAAATCGAGTGTGTTATATTTCTTTCGACAGTTTAATTGCTTACTTTTTGTATTACTTATTCCAATTAGCCCGATTCTTCTGCGTGGCAGATACAAATGTACATTATACGCCATTGAATTATTTACACTCTGTTGCTCATGAAGGCGATAAAGAAAACCATTCCATACTTAATAGCTCTGTATTTTCTTATACGATATATAATAAGGGATAATTACTTCCATCAACGATAAGAATGTAATTTTTCGATTACTATTAGTGTACATTTTTTGTTCGTAAACAAAGCAACTATAATTAACTTCTCATTATTTCCGAGAATAACAGTTACAATAATGAAGCGAATAATGAAGACAGTTAGGATAAAAAATCGAATACTAGTTCTTCTTTAGACCAGATTTTACAGTTTTCAGTTAATTCTCAGCTTCTCGTTTTTTCCTAGATTTTACTCGCGGATAACCATCGTAATTATTCGTAACACCGTTACGTAATATCTGTCGTAGGATCGTCGTAACATCTGGAAGGACAACTTTATGGAATAATTAAGTTGAGTTAATAAATCTCTACCTATCGTTTTCCGCGTAATTAACCTTGCGAATGTTGGCTCGATATCGCGACAGCAGCATCACGTACCTTTCATTATAACCGCATATTTTTTGTCGAGCGATTGAAGTTCCAGTTAAATCAATTAAACACATCCGTTCGTACGTACCATTCGTCCAAGCTACATTTTTCATACTTTCTGAGATACGGAATTCTTTATATCACCAATTCTTTTTAGAGTCCGTTACATTTCATCGGTAATTCAATCATTCCTAGTGTTAAGAAGTGATTTACTTGTTGTCAGATGTGGTACTTCGTCTTCGTTTTAAAGCGACTTAATCATCCCGGAATACCGTTAAATCGATTCGATTAATTCACGCGATAAATATAAGATAGATAGTATACGTTTCAATGATTGCTTCCTGCGGCATTCTGCCGCGAGTGCTTCTGGGAATTTCAACGATCTTACCCGAAGAATCGAGCTCCACGAATAATCTAGACACCGGATGATCCAGATCGCGGCAGGTTTTTCAAATCTCGTTAGCGTTACGAGATAAGTGCAGGTGATTCTGTAGACAGCTGAAACGATCCAGTGTCTTTAGAGACTGGTTCTTCTTGTTCTGAACACGGGGCATGTCCGGCTTATGCAAGTAGAATCGTAATCTTGATCCGGACACCTTTGCACTCGTAGATCCTGCTCGTTCTCGATCATTCTTTTACTTTGTCCCCTTTTCGGATACACAGCCTTTATCGATAACCGATAAATCTAACAATCCACTCCGTATATCAATTCGATAATGAAACTGATGATACAGGATATGTATTCATGATATGAAGTCTGCAAATATAAAGCGTGTAATCGATGCGTAATAAATGCGTGAAGATCCGCAGTGAAGTTATTGAATTTCTGGATGTTATTCGAAGAGCAACGGTGGTAAAGTTCCAGCGCAAAACAGTGTTGGTATGCGTGAAACGAGACGAGCTAACAAAGGGCTCGTTGAACAAAAGGGGATAATAGCGGAAACGATTTCTGCAGAAATTCCAGAGAAATTGGATAACGCGTAGACTGGCCGACCCTGGTTCGCCTCTTGGCGATCTTCTTCGCGGAATGATGTACACGATTCCAGCGATCGTAGCGAGGAAAACACGATTTCCCAGAACCGATTTCGTTGGCATGTCGAAGTAGTGTAGCTGGTTTCGAGGAGAATTGATAAATCGTTGTAATCTTCTCCCAGGATCGATGACTAATCTTTCCTTCGCGGTCGAAACATCGTCGTGATCCTTTGGATATCGAGACAACCCCCTATTAATTTATCCGATCAAAGTTTGCACAGCGTAATTTTTCGATCCAGATATTCCACAGCTTATTACTACGCGTAACATCTTTTCGATCAAGTTGAGATCACGTTACGAGGCTGGTTACACGGGCTTTTACGATTGCAGGAAGAAACGATTCGTTGCACCAAGGTGCGGAATAGTAACGAAGATTACCGTAACTCTACCGTAAGAGGCTACACAGCCATGGTCATCGTGCTTGGAGCAGAACCGACGAACCGTTATGAATCGTCATTATTTTTGCCAGGAACACTCGGCTCGGAAACGTGACTATTTTACTTCTTCGTCAAATTCGTTCGTAATTGAACCATCGATCCGTTGAAATAACTGAATATTTATACACGATCTTCGTCTCTTTCGACGGCTACGCGAAAGATGAACCGTTAACGTTTACGGTGATTTTAATGATACCGAATATACGTGCATGATCATGTTTTTTTTTACAAAGTTGGTCAGCAGGATTCGACAGACTTTCGTCTCCGATACATCCGCGAGCCGCATGTCACGAGTTACTAAAGTAATCGCGGAGATTGACGATAGTCATCTGCAAGAATCTAATCACAGTTAATTCAAGTTTTGCTTCGGCTAACTGTAACGACGCTTCGCTTAATTATTAATTATCTGTAAGGCCGATCTATTTGGAATTATTTGCGAGTGAAGATAATCAGAAAAAGGAGATAACCATCCCTTAATTAAGGATATTGTTGCCACAACTTGTACGCAACAACTCGTCCAACAACAATGGCCAGCAGAGCTAACTGTCTGGCAATTGAAGATGAAAAACGTTCGACCCACTTTCGACTTTTAGCCAACAACTTCGTCTTTATCTTTTCGAGATCCTTTTGCACGCACGAAGACTCCGATTGCTCGCGTGCTTCTTCACGAAACCGATGCTTATCCTTTTGGAATATCGAACCATCGTGTACACGTCCCTGGCCAGACCGTCGTTATCTATCCTTCGCGAAATAAAAGATTTAAACAGTTCGTACTGCTGGCTGATTCTCGCAACCTTGCCTTTGGCATGCTTCGTTGCATTCTTATACTCGCGATCGAAACTGTTGCGTCAAGTGGTATCGCGTACAGAAATGTAGAGATGAAAATGCAAGTAGGCAAAGAGGTAACACAATTCGCACATTACTCTTTGATCACCTCTGATCCCTTACGGTTCTTCTCGTGCTAGCATACATCGGGAGATGATTGATCTCTCGGTTTTATTAAAATATCGGTACGCGGAACACTTGGAGGAAATATCGATGGTACGATTTTTCTTCGTCGACGAATTTCTACCGCGAGTCGTAGAGTACACCTTATGCATTTGAAATAAATTCGCATTGTTCTCCGTTACGCAATTTGTTCCGGTCCTCTCCGGGTTAACATCCTCTAAATCGTCCTCCACGATCGAGCAAAATGCAATGTTACCAAGGTCCGAGTTAACGAGGAGTTAAATCTTGTCCGCTTTCCTTGAAACGAGATATTCTCGTTCCCTCCTAACAAGCATAGAAGGTCGCAAGGATCGTCATTCGTCATCCACCTCTTCTTTTCGCATGACCTTCTAATTTCCTCCTCGTGCAACGGACGATAACTCACCTGTAGTTTACCTTTAACGCTTCCCTTCTTTTATTAATGACATCATTACTATTTTTAATCGTGTCGTTGACGCTGTTCAATCATCTTCGGAGCGAATCCCAAGGACCTCTCCGCTTCGATGCGTTTTCGCGCGAGAATTCTTTTGTTCCATGTCTAATCTACGAATAAATTAACACGCACCGCGATCGAAGATGTTCGAAGCGTACTCTATGCGTGTTAATTAACAGAAGTTAATTAGCTGCCTTTCGTGTGTGACGGAAGTGTCGATACTCGTAACTGTTCTTCTTATCTGCTCGACAGATGCTAAAATGGTTTTGCTATTGAACGTGGCTGGAAAAAATTCTGTCGGAACTTGGACACTTCTAACGGATAGTGCGCGGTCAAATTGATTGTTACGCGAACGACGTTGGCACGGATGAATTGTCGTGGATTGTACGCGAAGAATACCGTTATCGGGTATTCGAATACGTCGAGTAGGAGGAACAGTAATCCCCGGCTTCCCCGATATTCCTCAGTTTGCGGTTTTTCTGCTCGCCGAGCTCCGTTGTCTTCTTTGTTACTCACTGTCAAGGATCTTTCCGACTCGCGTGATGTCTGAAGTAAGTGTAACAGTGCTTTGACCATCGGACGTGCGAATTTAATAACTTCCGCCATTCCTTGTTCAAGATGCGAGTTACCAGTTTTGCTCGAGATACGTTAAGGATTCCCCGTTATATGTAAATACTTTTATTTCGTCTTACCTTCAAAATTGTGTTAATTAAATTCCTACCGCGTTGCACTGTTACCGATTACATTCTCGATAATCTTGTTCGGAATCAGCTGGAGCTTCGTCTTTGTTTACCAGCGCAGGACATTAATCGTCGAGAAACACGCTGATTTATTAGACGGTGCTCGCGCCGCGAGTAATAGTTGATAAAACGATGGTCTGCGAGATGAGACGAAACTCGTTCGCATGCAAAGGCCGAGCAAAAGAAAAAAGGTAACTTTCTTTCGAGGCGCGGTTTCTCTTCTCGAAGCAAAACCACCACGACCAACGAGAGGAACAATGACACGGACGGCAATCGTTTTCGTATAAAATCGACGTTCGCTCTCTCGCCGAAAGAGGCGATATTCCAGTATCGAACGAATTAATTCGATCGAGTGATTTCGCGTAAACGATACGGACCGGTTATCCTTTGCTCCTTCCAGAGTCTTGCTGCTTTCGACTCGCAATATTTTAATAATACTCGACACATCCATCTTCCTTTCGACGACCCTTCGATCTCGAGTAACCGCATCCATCATTAAGTTAAACGACGTTCTTCCTTATCACGAACATCGACTCATCTCCGTCGAGCGAACCATGTTAACTTCGCGTTTAAGTCGGCAATTAGGATAATGTTGGCAAGTTTTATAGAGCACTTCAATTAATAGGTTGTTTTAATCTTTAGGAGAATAAATTGCGAAATTACGGATCAATTTCTTGATAGGATCTTTTACGATCAATCTAGATTTCTTTACGGTTTTAAATCCTTCGAGACTGGAGATAACTTAATCATTTTGTTAGATTACGTTACGGGTAATCGGCTTAATATTTATACACGCTTAAATTTTGACCGAAGGATCTAAGATTGAAATAAATATCCGGGGAACCCGTTATCTTTAAATGACCTTTACGGCGGATAGATTAGCGTTAAATTCACCAAATATCCGTGTACCTCTAGTTTAACACGTGTAATAAGACTCATTCGTAACTGTACGTTTCGCGAATCCATAATTATCTGGCTCAAGACACGGTCAAGTGGACCATAAATAGGAAACGAGAAGAAGTTATAAATGATCTTGGTTAATGACGATTGCAGGATTATTAAGCGGTCAACGCTTCCTTCCCCGAAGTTCCCGTTACGCGTGAATTTATTCCGTACTTGCTTCGTTCAGTCCGACCTTCTTTTCGTCTATTTTATCGTTATTAAATCCTACTTACTTGCACGTTGCGCTCTTTATAACATCGTTAACATCGAGTGGAAATAGAATCTAATTCGTACATGCATAATTTAAGCAAATGAAAAGATTATAGATGAAATAAAATATAGTCATCGTTATATCGATTTCGTGTTTAAAAAGAAATTTGATCGATGGACGCAAGGAAGAAACGCTGAATAATTTTTAAGATGCAATACAAACGAGTTCGGTCGCAAAAAGTCGTTAATGCACCGGACTACCATAGTGTGCGAAGGATGCAGGCTTCCGTAGAAGGGACGCAATGAGTCGTAACGATCGCGTGGATCTTTTCAGGCGAAGCGATCGATCACGCGATCGATCCTACGGAAGATCAATTCTTAAGTGATTCATTGTTTTCCACTCGTGACTCATATCGTAACTTTACGCTCGGCAACGGAACTCCTTGTACCGTTTAAGCAAATGTTTCGCGACGAAGAAAGATTAGACATTGACTCGTCGTGGTTGCATTTTGATGCAAGATCAGATCATTCTTAGTAATATCTATTATGACAGAAATGAATCGCTGCAAGTCAAAAATAAACGTGAATAGTCATGGTTTAATCGTGCTTCGATCGCTATCGATTTCGAATCCTGAACTCCGACAGGATGACATAAAAGAATCGCGAAACGACGCTTATGAAGCATTGATTAAAAGTTTCGCGAAAAGGTCTACGTAAACGTTTCATATTCTCGTTACAAAATGGCCGATCGGAACAAACGATGAATCAACCAATTTGTAGCTTGATGTTATGCAGTTTGACGGTAGAAATCTCGATGATCTCACTTTTTAATGAGTTTCTCCATAGAAGTCAAGGTATCCGAGAAATTTTTCAACGAGTTGCTTCTGTATCCTCGATGCTCCTCGACGCGGAAACCACACTCTCGTTTTAGCTGCTTAACCGAAAGTTTACTTTTCCGAGCGTACCAAATGACAAATTAATAGTCACTTTTTCAGGGCGGAACACGCCTTCCAGTCACGATAGCTTGTTAGAACGAACGTTAAAAAGTAAAAGCCGAGATGCAGGGCATCTGGTGTCGTAAAAAGTTGTCGTGCTCTTTAATCGTCCGTTTGACGTAATCGACGAGAAACGTTATATAAATTCGTTATTCCGTAACGATTAATTTTCCCCGGACTTTTCTCGTGTGTCGTTGCAAAATTCGGAATCTATATCGGGACACAACTTCTCGTAGGGCAGGTCTTTCTTCGATATTCGCGTAACACGTTTCGATGGTGAAATTCCATTCGGTACCTGAACGGTAAAAGGTAAAAGATTGAAAGTGTTTGGCCGCCGGTTACAGAAGACTTTCGATTCGCGTCGATGTCGAAGACGAGGAGGAGGAAGATGAAATCGTGTGTTCGTCTCTGGTTTATAATCGTCATCTCGTTTCGTCCTGTTTGCATCTCGTCTTATCCTCTTTCTCCGCTCCTCTACGCGTCTTTCTCCGATCGCCATACGAGAATCTAGGTCGCACGGCTGCGTTCACCTTCCAGCAAAGCAATGTCTTTCCAAGGAAGGTCGTCGCTCGTCTGGAAAGCCTCTCTTCTTGACCATTCTTTTCCCTTTCTTTCGATTATTTCATTCGGACCGCTTCCAGCCTCCTTAAATTCGAGCATCATTTTCGAATCACTGCTTCTTCTCGTTCTATTCGAATTCATATATTCCACGCGTAATTTATTCGATATCGGAATACGCTGTTAGAATCAATTTTCTCATCGAATACCCGCAGAACGACTACGAGTAATCGCCTCAAGGGAATAACACTTTCTTTTGTTTGTTTTTCTTAAATTAAAAGTTGAGATGTCTTTCTAATTGGCCACCGGCTAACAGTCTGGTAATTAATCCCTAGTGTAATTAATTGAACCCGTCTCGATCAATCAACGGACCGCTCCCTGCTAGCAGGCTAATTAGTCGCGTTCATAAGCCTGTTATTGTTCCTGGAATCATTGTCATCGTGGACAAGCGTTCATTGTATGCTTTAGAAAGCGCATCCCATGGAAAGCGTCCACTTTTTTTTTATCTGATCATCGCCGTTTGAGATCTGACAGGAAGCGTTTTCCATGAAAGAGAAAATTCATTGGGTAAAATCCCTAGACTAGACGAACGGAGAGAGAAGCGTTCTCGGTTAATTGACCCCGGCTAATTAGTTATCGCAGGCGCTGACAATTAGAAAGCCGTTGTTGTACTCACACGTAGACGGTTGCTGGGGTATTTGGGCTGCGTGTGTGGTGCTGTGCCTTGCTATTGTGATCTGAAACAAAAAAAAAGAATGGCACTCGTTAGATTGGCTGCAGAGTTCGTTTGTCCCTAGACCGTGAGAGCAGAAGAGTTCAGAAATTCGAGATACATTTTCGCGAATTTACAAACTTTTATTTCCTCCGTAAAATATCGACTTAATCAAGGAAATATGAGAAGTAAGAAAAGTTAGTTTAAAATTTGTCGTGGTAAAATTATTCGAGTATTTAGCAACGATATTGTCCGTGGAAAACGTGTCGATTAATTATAATTTTAATGATAATTGAAGACGCCGGATCGTGAGCTACACAATGCCAGCTTTTTCTCACCAATTAAATTTGATTAGTTGGTTCGAAGGCCCCGTGTGAAAGGGCATAATATCGATAAAATTCAAGCTCGAAAGTAATGAAACTCTATAAAAACGTGCATCGTAAACGTGCTGTAAACTTCAATCTATTATCCTACACCTTTCGAGACGAAATTGCTCACAGACTCCGTGTAATTACGTGCACCGGAACACCGGAGACCTTTGTAAACGTTTGAAAATGTTTACCGATCGTGGCAAGGGCACTCGAGACACCTCTTACTCCCTCGACACACTTTTATTTTCCAATCCACGCCGATTTAGGTATCGACAGAAACGCGCAGCTCGCGACGACCGCATTGCAACTTAGGTGAACGTGTAATTGTTGAAGGTGATTTGTTGCACCTTGTCTCTACAGGTACGAGCATTACGTCTTTCCTTTTTTCCTCTCCAACCAGATCAATCAATCCAGTGCCATTGGACTGATTTCATTCAACGTTCTTTGTTCTTTGATCTACCGTGTTAGAGACTGAAAAAGAATATTATTCCGAGAATCGTGTAAATTATGGAAAAGCGTACAAACGACTTCATCGAGTCGATGTACTTCTATCGAAGTATAAAATACAGGGAACAAGTTGGAAAGTGAGAGTTTGCGATACGTTTCTCGCGAAGCCGAGAGTCTGCGATACGAAAACGCAAGTATTAGAGAAATTGTCTAATAAACACGAACGTCAGCGTTGTTAATGCACATATCGGTGTGCGTCGATGAAAGTGGTTTAACGAGTCAGCAGCCATTTCGCATATACTTGATACGCGAGCAATTCGCTGAAAGGGGAACATAAAGTTCGGAAATATAAATACAGAAATGAAACAATACATTTATTATATAATTACCAATTGTCGGAATAAACGTTTCGAGTAGCAATGAATCTCGAACGTCGAGAAGATCGACTAGATAAGGTTTAAAGAGCGCGAGATAAAAAAGAAGCATGTCAAGGTACAGTTTTTTATCGATCAGGTCTAATTGTGGATCTCTATCGGAGCCATATACGGATGAATCGCATGCAGAAGCCTCGTTGCACGACGTTCTCCAACATTTTCCACTCTCGTTTATTGCACTCGACCCAACTACGTAATTGCAAGGATGCGGTGTAAGGTGCAAATCCAGTTTTGAAAAAATGTGGGCTGCAGACGAGGCCAATCGATGGACTACGAAGCATCGTACAATCGAACAACATCGAATTTCGTTAAATCGTTGTTTCCGGCCAGTGGTTTCATCCACAATTTTCATACCACTGCAATTTTCTTGTCCTTAAGAAATACTTTCAGCTTTTACGAGCACGTTCGCTGAATATATTGCGGGTATTCGAAGTACTCGCGAGTTTCAAGATCGTATTGTAACAGATGCAGGATAACTCAATATTTTTGCGCTTGAAAATCGATAGCGGACCAACGAGTTATCAAGTAGATCAATGGGTAATCGGATCGACATAGTCGCGGATCTGGCGTAGGTTGAGATCTCCTTGAAAACGCCTCCCATCGGCCGATCCTATTGCTATAACGCTGGTTACATTAGTCATTCGCCTCTAAGCGATTATTATATCGTATGTGAGAGTCTACATGACGTCATTCTTATACGCTTTCGGCTAGAAAACACGTTTGAAGATACGATCATGAAGAGAGTCGATTCTTTTCTTTCGCGCACTATTGACATTTCAACGTTATATCGCCACTCGCTGTATGACCAAGTGTACAGTGAACTTGACAACATGGGATCCTTGGAACTCGCTCGAGTCGACGGGAAGGTAGTGTCTTTAATTACACCAATTACCTCCGCATAATTTCGTGGAAGATTTTTACGGATAATCAGAGTGAAACACTATGGATTTTAAGCACCGAGTATCGTTGAACTCGCTTCAGGCAAAAAAATTATCGAAAGTCTGACGTCGCGTGGGTGTAGTCGGAGATTGTATTCCCCATGAAATTCCTTGATTCAGAACACCTACACTCTCTTTTTTACCTTCCATATTATTACACGCATTCTCATAACTTTTCGAATAATACAAACTTCTATCGTTGATATAAAAATTTGTATCATCGTTCCGAGTTTGAATTCCAAGTGTCATTTGTTAATTTAAAAGCAGTGTCCTTGTAATCGATTCTCACGTTACGTAAAACGATGCTATTCTACAAATCGGTGAAAAAATCATTTACGCAATCCAAGTTCTATACTTGGTCGCGTCACCGACTTTCTCTCCAATCAAAGAAACAGGATTTTCTATTAATTGCGAGCGACAATGGTTAACAATGTTCTTGTCTGCTGTAATTTTCTTATTGATCAGAATTATCCTTTAAGGTAGATAGAGAAACCTTTAATCTTCGTTTCGGAAATCGGAGTTAGCGAACTAATATATTGCTCCTTGATCATTTTCATTGCAGTCAAAAACGTCAAGTTGTTTTTCCGCGTAATAAAGGAAAGTTCGGACCGAGTTTTCCGCTGTCTGAATACGTGCGAACCATTAGTAAGGGAGCGTTTAGCGAGTTACTTCCGGTATATCGGTTCTCTTACCGAGTTCACAGAGAAACGTCTGTGAAAACGAGCTCCAGAGATCCTGTGCCGATATTTAAAAGAACACTAGGTAAAAGTGGGCGTGGCTGTTCCGAACGGATTGTCTTTCCTTCTCGCGTGTACAGAATGTTCCTGCAAATGTTTGCGGACACGTACACCTCGAAATTTCTATTTACTCGGGGCCGATGACATTTTTCTATCGTACCTCGAACTTTCAATATTTGCCCAAGTAATTTTCGCCAATGTTTTAACCACCATTTCGATGTTTTGCAAATATCCCCGTCACTTGGCGAAAAATTTCACTATCGAAGATAAACTGCATAAGCGTACGCTCGAGAATTTATTTCCCAGATGACGATTTCTACGCGAAAACCTGCTCGAAACGCTTTCTGCTCTTGAACGAAGTGGAGATTTTTTGCATTTATTGCGGCATATTACAGGCTTACGGGTACCTATCACTTTGCTTCCATGAAATCGAAAGGTTCGATCGAACGACCCCAAGTTCAGAGAAGAAGGTTTTAACGCGAGCATTCGCAGAAATTCCACGTCGTGGTCCTAATTAACGTAAATGCCAGGCTTTAGCGTAATTGTCGAGTATTAAGCATTACACAAACCGAAGATTGCAGCTACTTGAACGGGTTAACGACATCGAATCTTTGTCAAGAGAACACTGTTTAGTTCTGAAACGTGATATTTACTGCGTGATTATTGTGAGAGAAACAAGTATCTTCTCAAATTATGTAGAGTAACCTGCATTTTAAAGCGGCATACATTAAGGGGAATACGAAAGACCGTAAAACACTTGTTACGCACGAAAGAAAAACTACCGTCGAGATCGGTATTTTTGTTATTCGAACGACTCGGTTGATCTCGTTGAAAATTACTATAATCTATTTAAAAACCATTGTACATTGAAGGAGATAGAAAATGGGCGGTGAAACTATAAATCAAAAGACCAATGTGTAACAGTAAAGTTTCGAGTACACGTTCGTCTCTGCAGTTATCCTAATTTTGCAGAAATTACGAGACGACAAGGTGCGCGACTATTAGACCGTTTAAGCAGCTGCTAAGTCATTTAGCGGTAACCTCGGCTTAAAAAATTACAGAGCATAGAAAATATTGCAGCTGCTCGACACAGTTTTCCTGGCAGACGGTTTTGCGGGACGTTCTACCAACAAAGGATTACATAATTCCCTGCATTCCTGGCCAACATACTACGCTCGCTAGTCATGCTCGTTTTTCGTACGACACGACACGAGGGAAAGTATCGTACGCGTGCATGTGATATCGAAAGCTGAATTAATGCAAATATTATCGATCGAGCTACATCGAATTTGAGATCGAAAACGTTGTTAGTACGAAAAAGAAAAGATTTTGACTTACCAATAGAAACGCCAATGCGACCCCCCGCCAGTCCATGGCTAAAATAAAAGAGAAAGTCTTAATTAATAACTGGGTCGAACTGCCATGAGTACGATCGACCGTGTAAAACGCGTGTTGGGCGCGAAAACACTTGCAACAAACATAGAAAAAAATCGCTCGATTATCTTGTATCTTTCTTACTTCGATACATCCACTCGATTAATCGTCCCTCCGGTTAAACGTCTCTAACCGAATCCCGAACATCGATCTTTACGATCACCTTCCAACAGCGTTAACACTTTTAAATCGTTCATTAGCGAGATGAAAAATCGGCGCTGTTCGCTAAACGATAGTTCAGGTGACGCGACACGATCGAAAGTTTCCATGAGTCATAGCCACAAGAAAGTTCGCTGGATGTTTGGACATCGTGACGCGAGGATAAATCGAGGATCGTCAAGGATTCGATGGGAAAAGGGGTGGAAAAGGTTTTCGAGCTGGTTAACAGAACGAAATCGGACAGCTTGAGAAAGCGACGCGGTGTTTCGCGCAGGCGACCGAACATAACGCAACGTTCACTTTTTCGAGCAAGAGGAGAGGCCGGTGCACGGAACAGGAACGACCTCGAGCACACTGGACCACCATGCTTGACCGTAGTCCTTCCACGCGGACGCCATTTTCACTGCACCTCGACCTCTTTTCCTTTTTCGTTTGTTCACGATGTCGCGACGACACGAACCGCGGGATTTTACGAGGCTGGTCGATCGACATCCCGCGAGGTTCTGCCACCTTTTCTCGCGGTGAACAGGAAAGTCAGGAGCGTGCCGTGAACCGCGGAGTCGGAGCCCTCCAGGGACGTACGATATTACGCCTTTCACCTTCTCTTTCCTTCGCAAAAATTCTTCGGTTCGATGCAATACGTAACGAAAGCAATCGCCGTACCTTGCCGATCAACCAACGCGTATTTATTTCGCTTCAACTTATAATTTAACCGATCGTAGTATGATCGAAATTTCGTAGCGCAATTGTGTAACGTTGCTCGCCAACGGCTAACGAATTAGCTCGATCAAACAATTGTGAGATAAAAATGGTGAGAAAGCTTCGAATCGGTAGTAGTCTATAAATCTCTAAATTCTGTTTACTCGGAATCGTTTCGTTACGTAGAAAATTGCGATATCAAAAGCGTGCAGTCGGCTAAGATATACCCACGTCATGACATACCGGGCGTTGAAGTCACCGGTAACTTTTGTCGCGCAAGACAGATATAGCCATCATACGCGTTCGAGCCGTTACGAAATCTCCGGACAGACCAGTACGCGATACAAGCATCTTTCGAACAACATTAATTGTCGCTAACAATGCTGCATTAACTAACAGCAAATATTTATAGCTTCCATTTACGACGCAATTATTTGCGAGCCATTCTTCCGTGCATCGAGACAAGTTAACTTTTATGCGACAAAGTATTACACGTCCCGTTAAAAAGTTACTAGACACGTTTCGTTGTGTATCGTTATTGTCGCGTATTAAAATGAAATCAGTTGATCGCGTGAGCGGGGAGGATCCTTGGCGCCTGCATATTTGGTTACCAGTGCCACCTACGAGGATGAACAAGCGTCACGAGCCTTGTACCCGTTTTCGCGTGGTTCCGTTGCATAACATCGTTTCATTAAACTGACTAGAAGTCTACGTTATACCCATTCAGCCGTTGGTTGTTCGCCCCTCTGTTTTCCGTGCGTGTCTCCGCATGCTCGAGAAAGGAAACGGTTTGTTCCACGCTGCTCGCACAGCTGTCAGACTCTACCAGCTTTTTCGAATGTATCTACACCCTCTCCATCGTTCTGTTGGAACGGTGTCGACTTCGAGGTCGAAATCGCACCATAGTCGACACGATATTTCGAACGATACGCTGGATACCCAACTACGTTTTCAGAACATTGTACAGAATATTGTACGCTAAAAATAAAAAATTGAACTACGTAGCGATAGTTTTCGAATAATAAAAGTAACAAATTTTCACACGAGAGTGTCGGAGACGATAAACAAAATCTGGACTTCGAATCGAGTAGGTTTTAAAAATATTCAAACGAGAGTGAAAATTTTCCTACGAACACAAGGTGAACGACGTTCACGACGGTCCAAAAAGATTCTGACGAAACACGCGTGTTCGCTTTCAACGACCTTGAAAACAGAGGACCATTTGAAACGCGTCCGATGCGCGGGCGTGTAATATTTCATTCCATCGTTATTTTCCGATCGTTTTAATGACAAATTCCTCGAAAAACTCGTTTCAGGCGCCTTCTGGCGCCCTTGAACGTTCGCCAACGTGATCTTCGCAGTCTTTCCGTGCAACCACATATTGCGCCATCTTGGTTGTCAACGTGATTAAAAACTGAATCCGAAGGGACTTTAATGAAAACCATTTATTTCATCTCGATCGACGTTGCTCTTTAGAAATCGAGCAGATGTATCGTTACTGTTAGAATCATTTTAATAATCGAACAATGCAGCTCACCTGTTAGATCACCAGTTTATCGCTAAAATTTAATCCAAACACCGCAATAATCTTCCTTTGTAACCGAACAATTTGTGCAACGTTGCTCTCGCGAAACAGAAACAGTCAAACGATGCGATCACTAATTTTTTATAATACCCAAGAGAGGTTCGTAAAGTCGAATCACCAGTTCGATCTACCTCGTGGATCCGGCTCGTTCATCATCAACACTTCCGGTAGCACATTACACCCATCGAATAGCGTCGAAAACGCGTTCTCGCCGGCCATAAAGTCCACCTCGCACACGTCGACATCCCCAAATCTTGGATGATCTTTCCAAAACCGATTCTTCCCAGATCATTTATTATATAGAAATCTCCCAATATTTATCTCTCGTATCTATCAGTAAAGTAGATCATCCTTGCAAAGAATATGTTCGTTTTCGATCGTGAAGAACACCATCAGATAAACTTTGATATTAAAGCTGTCTTCGCGAAGAGAGGTGTTTGCTGTATCTTTTTTATCATTACCAAACTTCTTGATAGGTTTTCTGTTATTTATCATTGATCGTTGGTAGCGGTGTTTGGTCGTGTTTTCAAAGTATGCACCAATCTAGATGGATCTTCGATGTATCTCTTTCACGTATTTTTCTCACGCGTTTCGTTATCATCACGGCACCACACGTCTACCGGCGATTCCTTGCCGTGAAAAAGAAGCAGTCGAGCATGCGAAGAAGAAACGCGTTACGATCGACGCGAGGCTCGAGACTGCACTGTTCTTCGTTCCTCTCTTCACGGTCCCTGTTACCTGTGTGTTCCCGTAGTGAACAGAGCAAGAGGGACCTCGCTAAGAGAGGGAGAAGCCGAACGGAGACGATGATACATGCATCCTGTTGGAATAACGAAGATAGAACGATCCTGTGTGCGTAGGAAAGAAGATGACGAAAGTGAATATATTTGGAGAAAAGCGAGGACAAAAACGAAACCGAGGGTTTCTTTCGAGACGAACATCGAAGGAGGATACTGTAGAATAATATTTTGTTCGTTCAACGGAGGATAAATGTATGATACGTCGAGAAATGGTATAAAAAGTATCTTGATAGAACAGAGAGAAGGAATTTGTAATGATCCTACGGAATATTTGAACGATCAACCGATAGAGTGCGACACTAAAGCATTTGTCTTTGTCTCTGGATCTTTTCTTTAAAAATGCAATTTTCGAAATCGATGTACCTCGGAAACTTTTTATTTAATACGCAAAATTAATTTCCGTATAAGTTTAGTTGCTTGATAAGTTATATAGTCGTTGGCAAATACCACTATAAACTTTAGTTATAAACGAGAAGAAATTGAAAAATTAATGAAACGACCTATACGAGATTTACGCGTGTTCGCAAATATTTTCTAAAATTGGAGATTTATAAAATTACTTAATACATAAGTATCTTTCCATTATGCTATCTTCGTGTTTCTGTATTTTGAAAATATTTATTAATCTCAAAGCCATTGCTGAAGATATTCGTGAAAAAGGGGTAGAAAGAATAAACCGAAAGAGAGAATACGATTTCACGTGTGGAGAAGAAAAGGACAGATTGCGTTTACGTCATCGCCCGTGTTAGACGCTGAACTATGCTCTCAGGGGACGTGGAGACTGTCATTTTTCTTTCCGTTTTTCAATGATTCAGGTAAAATTACTTTTTCGTTTATATATACGGTAGAAAATAAAAATATATTAATATTAAATTGAGAAAATATAAGTCAAATTCAAATTGTAGTTTCGAATCTTGACTATCGAAAAAATCAATTATCGACATGACTGAGCGCATCGATTTGATTCCATTAAAATTACAATAATCAAGTATACGTACAAGTAAATTATATAAAATACTTTTCTTTTTCAAATTATAAGTTATTTCCTCCAATATTCTGTTCCTTTTAGGATTGTTGAGACATCTGAGGCTGTACTTGCGAAAACCTCCATGCTCCAAATTGGCTGAAAGTTTGGGAATGGATTTCTTTTTAATAAAAATGATTTCGAGAAGGATTTTTGACGACTCGAGAAGAAATTTTGTATCATTTTGGCGTCACTCCCTACTTTACCGACGCAATTATTACCGGCAGGAATACTTGAGGCAGATTTGAAAATTACAACAACGCTACAACGTTCCTACATATTAGTTATTACATAAGTATGTCTATTATCTCTCTTATATTGTAATATTGGTACAATTAATGCAACTTATATTTGTGCAACTAATGCAATTAATTGTACTAGTACAATACATAACAACTGTATACGTAAATTATAAATTATTGTAAAATATATATATTTAAGTAGCGTAAGTCGTAATATTATACAATTAGTAAATTTTGAATGTGTTATACGATCGCAAACATGTATAAAAATTCATTGAAAAATAAAGAGAAAAAAATTAATTTGCAATATCTTTTTATTTCAAATCCTTACCAAAACCTATCCCTCATGGTCCAACGAAATTCTGAGAATTTGTGCGAAATCGGAATGCTACATTTCAAGATTTGTATCAGGAGAACATGAGCTGCGAAGAGGTATTCGTGCCACCTCCTCGCAACTTATGTTCTCCTGATACCGAATTTCAAAAATCCAGATTTTCGATTCAAAAATCTGGATTTTGGTGTTTGGTATCAGGAGAGCATAACATACGAGGAGGTGGCACAGCGGTATTTCGAATAGAAAATCTGGATTTTCAATTTTGGTATCAGGAGAACATAATATGCGAGGAGGTGGCACGAATGCCACTTCTTGGAATTCTGATGACGTCATTTCTTAGAATTGTCGGGCGCGATTTTTGAAATCCGAGTGGCCGATTTTGAGTTTTGGTATCAGGAGAACATAACGGGCGAGGAGGTATTCGTGCCACCTCCTCGCAACTCATGTTCTCCTGATACAAAATTTCAAAAATCGAGATTTTCAATTCAAAAATCCGGATTTTGGAGTTTGGTATCAGGAGAACATAACATGCGAGGAGGTGGCACGAATGCCACTTCTTGGAATTCTGATGACGTCATTTCTAGGAATTCTCGAGAGCGATTTTTCAAATCCAGACTACCGATTTTGAGTTTTGGTATCAGGAGAACATAACATGCGAGGAGGTGGCACGAATGCCACTTCTTGGAATTCTGATGACGTCATTTCCAAGAATTGTCAACATCGATTTATGAATCCCAGACTGCCGATTTTGAGTTTTGGTATCAGGAGAACATAATATGCGAGGAGGTGGCACGAATGCCACTTCTTGGAATTCCGATGACGTCATTTCTTAGAATTGTCGAGAGCGATTTTTGAAATCTGAGTTGCCGATTTTGAGTTTTGGTATCAGGAGAACATAATATGCGAGGAGGTGGCACGAATGCCACTTCTTGGAATTCCGATGACGTCATTTCTTAGAATTGTCGAGAGCGATTTTTGAAATCTGAGTTGCCGATTTTGAGTTTTGGTATCAGGAGAACATAATATGCGAGGAGGTGGCACGAATGCCACTTCTTGGAATTCTGATGACGTCATTTCTTAGAATTGTCGAGAGCGATTTTTGAAATCTGAGTTGCCGATTTTGAGTTTTGGTATCAGGAGAACATAATATGCGAGGAGGTGGCACGAATGCCACTTCTTGGAATTCTGATGACGTCATTTCTTAGAATTGTCGAGAGCGATTTTTGAAATCTGAGTTGCCGATTTTGAGTTTTGGTATCAGGAGCACATAATATGCGAGGAGGTGGCACGAAAATTTTTCGAATCGAAAGGCTGGATTTTGAAATTTTTGTATCAGGAGCACATGACATCTGAAGAGGTGGCACAGAAGTTTCATTGGTTCTCAGGATGACTTGCAATTTTTTTACATTCCCTCGATGTAATTTTGTGGTGTCTTGGATTTTTTTTATTTTTGCTGTTTTACACTATTTAATCTATTTTTTTGTATCTTTTTCATTATTTTTTCGTTTTGAATTTTTCATTTTTCAGAATTTTACAGTTTTACGTTATTTAATCTATTTTTTTTACATCTTTTTCACTTTTTTTTTTGTTTTGAAACAAACGTGCAATGTTTCTGTAAACTATTTGTCGCTTTTTTAATGGAATTTTTTGGAATTGTGGTATGTGGGAGGATTTTGAATAAATAGAAGTGTCATATATCTTTTTAGTAATTTTTATTGAAGTCTTTCAATAGGTACAAGTCACAATAATGTTACAAGTTCATCTCGTAAGTTATAAATAATATATGTTTATTAATAAAAAAACTTCTCAGGACTCCTCTTCTGTTAGCTGAAGATTCCTCTTCTTCTTATAGCAGGTGGAAGCTGTGAAAATCTGTCCTGGATATCGCCGAATCCCTTATGTTACCTAAACACACAAAAATTTCGATTATTTTACTAGGAAATTTAAATAGAAATTAATTTTACCGTAGGTATGTGCTACAGTTACTACATACAGTATATAATTATATGTATACAAAGTTAAAAAATAAAAGTAATAACTGATTCTATTAGCATTCGGAATGTAAATGAAATTAAAAGACAATGATAAAAAAAAATAAGATAAATAATACAATCGGAAGAAAGTGACACTCAAATGATAAACAATTTTTTCTCAAGTCGAAAAATCCTTCTCAGAATCATTATTTTTATTAAAAAGTAACCCATTCCCCAAATTTCAGTCAATTAGAAGCATAGAGGTTTTCGGAAGTTTAGCCGATTAGGAAGTTACCGATTATATACGTTTATATGAATGCGTTTATACCTTGTGTTTCATCCACAGACTATGATTTCGGCTGAAAGCAATTTATGTAAATATGGCTCTTGTGTATCGTGCTAATTGCTTTTTGTATAATACATTTTGTTTTAAGAATGCATCAAGTGTAAGAAGGTATACATTGCAAAAGAGATGGAATAATTTAAGCGAGACCGGCCATGGTATGTTAAAAATTATCGTTCGTGTTATAACCTCTATTCTGATTTTTTGTATTTTGTTGCCATGATTATTCATTTTCTTTATTTTGGCTCAAAACATATTTTTTAAGTTAATTTCTATTCCTCCCTTTTTTCTTTGTTGTGTATAATTACTGACAAAACTGATCATGTTATGTTTTTACAGGTTATGTAATTTAGCGGCAATAGTGTTCTATTTTTTCCATTTACGTAGTTTTAATGCATACTTCATATTGTTTATTGTTTGCTTAACATTAAAAGAATGAAATATGTTTTATAGATAAGGAGTCAATATACGGTGAAGCATTTCATCAAATGATCAAAATGAGGATGAATCAGGCATGGAAAAGCGTCATAGTAAAGATAAATTCGTTTGATTCTATTGATGCTGTTCGTCGGTTTTGTGAAAAGTTTGGAGACACTACAAAAATATTACCTTATAATACAAGAAATGATGAGGTACATAAAACTTTTTATAAGTTTTAGTTTAAATCTAAAGTTTACGAAAGTAAATACATAACTGTTATATAGGTTGAAATGTTGCTTGTTTCAGTGTTTCGTGTTAATAGAATTTAACAGTGCAAATTCCGTACATCGACTTCAAAATTCTTTGTCTGGTAACATACGTAATTTTGAAACTATTAGTATGGTATCACCGATATTTAGGTATTATGCAGACAACTCTGAAGAAAAAGATTCATCAAAAAATATTATATACTACAAAGCATTTACCATTCCAGAACAGTCAGATATTGTGGAGAAACTAAAACCATATAAAACTGTAATATATTGGTACATTGTACAAATTGATAATTTTATGGTTAACAGTAATCAAATATGTTTTATTTTATAGATAGATGAACAAATGAAATCACTGCACCAAGCATTGCAATTTTCAGATCTAGATACTCGATTAAGATTTTTTACCGCCTTTGAAATTACGTATTATATAAGTAGATTATTTTGTAATATCAGTGTTCTGCCATTTGGCTCAAGTGTAAATGGTTTTGGTCAGAAAGGTTGCGATTTGGATTTAGTATGCAGAATTAGTGGTACTCCAAATAAGAACGTAAATTTTCATGCATTTATATTATTAGCATTAACTTTCATAAAAACTGGTTTTAGTGAATATCCGTTTTAGGCACTGAAGTTTAATTATTTGGCAAAGAACATATGCTTTGATAGCAAAGTAAAGCATCAACAATTCTTAGAAATGGTGTATACATTATTGAACACATGTGTACCTTCAATTTCTAATATAAAGAGAATTCTTAATGCACGTGTTCCTATACTTAAATTTACTATACCCAGTAGCAACATGCAGTGTGACCTTAGTAGCCCTAATGAGTATGCAAAGATCGTTTTCTTACTAAAATACGATTATTGTGTTTTCAGCTGTAATGTTACAAATATTCTATTTGCAGAATTGCAGTTCATATGTCCAAATTATTATATACTTATTCGAAGATAGATGAACGTGTGAAACCACTTGTCTGTACCATTCGTAAATGGGCAAAAGTTAACGAAATAACAAGAGAAATTCCAGGTCACTGGATTACAAACTTTTCTCTTACTCTTTTAGTAATATTTTATTTGCAAAGAGAAGAGATTTTGCCATCTATTACCGTCTTGTGTAAAGGTAAGTGTAAAGATTAGAACGATTCTTTATCTGTTTTTGATGCTAAACATTCTGTTTCTGTTTTTAGCGAAAAACAAATGGACATCTAAGAGTCCTCTGAACTTACAGAGTACATTAGTTGGGTTCTTTCACTTTTACAGCGTTTTCGATTTTACAACGCAGGCAATTTCTATTCGGGACGGAAGAACAAAGAGAAAATTAGATTCCTCCCCTCTTTATATTTACAACCCTTTTAATGAATCATTAAATGTTAGTAAGAATATTAGTGATATGCAATTAAACCGTCTTGTAAATCATTTTCAATATGCCTTAACTTTGTTACAAAATAATGAAAAATGCTCTATTTTGCAATTATTGCAATTCGATTCAAATAGTTCTACGGAAAATGTTGACAGTGAACAACATAGTGAAAATGATAATACTGTAGAACAAAAAAAAGCCGCATTAGAAGAATCGGATTTAATTAAGTCTATAGAAGTAAAAGAAAGAATAAAGTCATAAAACGTACATTATTATTGTAGCTTAATTTATACAAACTGATTTTTGTACAGTTCACCTGCCCTGAAAATATAGATAATTTTTTTAGTACAAAATTTATTTTTGTATAAATAAATGAACAGCAAATACTAAAACTGGACTAAAGTAAGATTGACTTATATTTTCTTCGTGAACAATACATACTATGTTCGCGTACTTTAGATAAAAATAAGATAGGAATGAAAAAGAATCTTAATATCGTTTTATACAAGTGTACACAAAATGTTTATTAAAAGGTATAGAATAAATACTTGAGAATTGTCACAAACTGATTAACATAAAAATAATCATTTAAGTGGACATGACGCAACAGAATTTAATATCACGATATAATTTGAAAGAAATCCTTTTATCTTACGATATATCGAGGAACGGAGAAAACTGGAAACATTTAGCAATAGTTGAACAATTTTCGTACTTCGTAAGTTATATATTTCTCTATTATTAATAATTCGACATTTCTCATACATGATTAATCGTGTACACTTGCTATAATTGTAACATTCTCATGATCAGTACGAAGATTATGATCATTTGATCGTTTAAAAACGAACAATAACGATCGTGTTAACTTCCACGAGGAACCTCCATCTCCTCGCATACAATTACGTGACATTCGATGAACACGTGTAATTGTAAAAAAGAATCTTTCACAGTTGCAAACACCCCGTTGGAAGGATGTATTAAAAGTAAAACGATGGATCCCCGAACAACTGGAAGTTACGAGTATGTTTATAATTAGGCTATTTTTTTTGTTCCTCTCCTTCAAAAAAGTGTCATTTCATCATGTACAATAATTTCTTCATTGCGAAACGTTACGACTCGGTATACCATTGTATAAAGTACCTTTGAAGGTATTACATATAAACTCTAGTTGTAACGAATCAGTTAGAGATCATTTCCTTTTATGAAATTCCATCTAAACCGATTCTAAAATCGGGAAGAAGAAAACGCGCGATTTGAGCATCATGGGAAATTCTTTACCTTATTTTCTTTCTTTCGTTAATTAATTAATTAGTCCTAACTCTCTTTGTATTTACCCATACGTAGTGCGTTCGACGAAAAACGGATCGCACTCATCTTAATTGTTAGGAACGTGCGAGTACTCGAGATTACAGGATCGAGTCAGATCGGAAAAATGACGGCGAGATCGGGCATTCCTACTTGGGAAGATACTTTCGGGCTTTTACCCGATTCTGCCCAATTTTTTCAAAAATTCAGGTATCCGACACAATGGGCTACTACGCGCACATTCCTACTAATTGTCGAGCATTTCTTTGAAAATGCATCGATCACCGCTTTAGTGATCGCATCAACAATAAAGAATATCAACATATGTATTTCCCTTTTTTTTTCGTTAATATATATATATATATATATATATTGTATATATATATTATATATTATTTCTCTATTGGCAGCGGCGATATTATGACAATCGGCGTTTCAAAGTGCAATCAAAACGCTGTTCAATAAAAAAATCGAAAATTGCTCTATATCGAAGGCTGACTGACCCTGAAACAACTCTGACCAGACATACATGGGACTAGAAATCACGAGGAATCGATAACATGCGATACAAACGTTGGAAACGCTTGGTCCAGACTCGGACAAAGAAACTCGACAATTTTTCGACTGTTCACAAAAGTAACGTTAAAAAAGTGCACTTGTCGAATGTACCTTCGAATAACAGTTTAAATCGTCCCCGCCTGTAATATAGACATCGGAAGAAATGCCCTTTTCTTAGTAATAATACCGCTACTAAAACGCTCAATATATTCCGTTCGAAAATAAAATAAATAGAAAATAAAACGTATGTTCGTAGTACCTTTTCGCTGAACGGTATTTCTCTACGAATAACAATGCTCTAACGCTCGATAAAATACTTTCCCCGATGTATGCTAGACATTATTTGGAGGATTTTCGACTCCCTTCCAGATAGCCAAGAAACTATTCGCAATCTCTAATAAATACTTTTATTTGATTCTTTCTAGAACGCCTCGACGAAACATCTATTTTCTGCCGTCTTGACTATCTGACCTGGATACCTCTATAGAAAGCTCCTTGATTGAATTTCTTTCACCGTCGTATCTTCGGAACTGGAACAACCTTAATTCGTCTTGCTTTTCCGATGATGACGATGATGATGCATATGGTGATGACGCAGATGAGACCTAGTTTCTTGCACGGCTGCAACCAACGTTTTCACCGTTTCCTCGTGTCCCTCGAAGCTATCAGTTTTCTTCAATTGACTAAGGGACGAAGCGGCACCCTCGCTGGCCGTTACGCTGCGTTTACTTTTCGGTCGAGGAAACGTTTCCCAGGAACGCTGCTTCTGCACCAGAGACGACGACTTCGGTGTAGGTCCGATCAAAAGAACCAATGTTTTCCTGGGATCCTGCGCGGATTGACCTACCGTTCCATCGACGATGCTCGACCGTCTGCTTCCCGAGCCAGTTGTACTGAGGCTGTCGCAGCTCGCTCTTCGACGTCTGCCCACCTCCGTCGACGCCTTCTCCTCCGCGTAGAACACGTCCTCCGAGTCGCTGGCCGGGTACACTTTGGTCCCCTTGCCACTCGACATCGGTTGCTCGTCAGGAACCGCGTGCACCTGAGCCTGGACACGCTTCTTCGCCTCCCCCATGCTCGATGCCTCGGATATTCGTTGATAATCCCCTTCCTCGCCTGCTCGTCAAAAGCATACACACCATTTCAGAAGACGCCATTTAAACAGCCTAATATTTATGATTTCTACGTTCTAATTGGAGATACGCTCAAGACCAGCTACGAAATCAACGGCGTTACAGAAGAGTGGCTGATAATTTCCTGAAAAAGAAGTACGTAAAACATTGATTTTAACCGTAACTATGTAACTACATTTTCCATTTGATCGTTGTTTAACTTCCATGAAACTAGGTCACGTTTCTAATTGATTCCCAATGCTACTCGTGGAGAAGAGGGATCGAATGGCTTTTACAAAGGAGGCAAATGGTGGATTATCTCGTCTAAGTGTGAAGTGTCCCATTAATGCATTGAATACCAAAAACGTGTAATTAATTAGTGATTGTGACTTTGGCGGAGAGCAATATTTCCTCGGCGCACTCGTCGATCCCGAATTGGGCACGATACGAAGTTAATAATTCTCGTGTGCATTCATCAGGATTTTATTTACATTAATATTTATATATATGTATATATATGCTACCTACATAGTCTTTTGATTTTACGAGTATTCATCGAATCTGAAGTCGCAATTGTGTTTCGTTCCAGGTGTGTACCTTCGTTAGCTATCCAACGCTATTTACACGTGCATACGATCCTCGCGAATTTATTCTTACCAGTCGTGTGTGACTGTGGTTGCTGAGAGTCTGTACATCTCTCCGGTTGGTCGAGTCCCTCGGCAGACGTGTCACCGCTACCACCTTTCAAAGAACGATACAAAGAGCGTACTTTGCTAACGGACGAATGACCAGGCGGTGTCTTGGGTTTCGTGCTATCCGGAGACTTCCTCGATCGACGACTTTGACTGCGATCACGACCCTCCTCTCGTCCAGGTGATTTTTTACGATCTTCCTTACTCCTAGTTTTCTCGATAAATTGACTGAGAACACCTCTTTTCTGTTCAGAGGATTTGGCTGTCCCGTAGACGATGATGTTTCCGCTCGAGTCCAAGACAGCTCCAACACCAGACGGTGTACGACAACGTGTCGGTATCTCTTTGTTCTCTGTTACATAAAGTTCGCGCTTGATGTAATGATTCGCAGAGAACTAATCGACGAAAATTACCTTTCATGTAAAGCGCGTTATCAGCACTGGTAGCAGTGGCCCGCGAATGTCGATGATCCTTGGTCGGAGCCTGAGTTTGCGGTTGCGGTGGTTCCTGCATCTGCAAGCGTGCCAAATGATCGAGTAAAGCCTGCAGATGTTGATTGCTGGCTGCGTCGGAAGCTGTCATGCTTATTTCACCAGCGTTCACGCCGGACGAGAAGGATTTAACGAACGGTTCTAATTGTTGAGCAAGGTTCTGCAGCTGTTTCACTTGACTCCTCAATGACATTATGTCGTTCATCTAGGTAAGGATAAAAATTATTAGTCGTGACATAATGAATATAAGTAAATATTGTAAAAAGAAAGTTAGAGCACCTGTGAATGAAATATTTCTTTTTCCATGTGAATTCTGCACAACTGTTCGTCCCATAGTGCGTCAAACACGTTCCTGAGTCGTTCCAATTCCATCTGATGATCCTCCAACTGTTGCTCCAATACTCGACAGTCTCTGGCTACGTGCTCGTAACGTGTACCTAATGGAGGAGTGTTCGCCCTTCGCAAAAGAGCTACGTCCCGATGAAGTTCTCCCAGACGTTCCTTCACCGTCATTAACTGTTGATTCAATCCCTTTAGCTGTGTATCAAATGTTCGGCAGTGTTTCGAAAAAGGTCCGCCATCTATTCCACTTTTGGATGAAATCTTCTGAGACGACTTGCTACTCTGCTCGAAAAAAGGAATAAGAATTTCTAGCGTAATCGATGATCGCTCCTGCCGTCAGATTTAATATATACGGAACTGAATAAACTGTCTGATACTGACTACCATATTCGGCTAATAAACTAACGAAAAAGTTTGTACGATTCTGTTTCGTTTTGTCCAGAATATGCTACGAGAATGACTGTATCTAATTTGGCTACTAACTACCACCATACGATTAAGTACAAGCCACATCATATATCGAGTAAAAAATCCTGTAAACAAAAATACTTACACAGAAGTGTGCGCGAGAAATGCAATGAAAAAGAAACTTGTAATATGAACGTAAAGATGGAATTGGTAATCGAGAGGTGGCCAGGCTATAATGCTTGTAGATACCTGCATCACTGGTGGATCTTGTTGAACAATCGAATGGGTCTGATCGTACAGCGATTCTTTCGAACTCTGAGGCTGACCTATGTAAGGCTGCAACGCGCGAGAAAATTCGTTCTTGTAGTTCGGCTTGAGGTGGGCAGTTAGTAAGGGTGGCCTCGAAGGATGCCCTAATTGAGCAACACGATTCAATCGCTCCAACATCGGATGAGCTAACTCGAGAAATTGATACTTGGTTGCACCGCTGGTAAAGGCGGTGCACAACATCAAATGCGTCTGTAGTACAGGAAACGCAGAACCTAGAGAAAACAGTTGACTACAGACCATCCTTTCTTTCGTCTCGAATTGTCGCTGAAGCTCTGCCAATACGTTATTATGTGTTTTCGTTATGGCTTCCTGCATTCCCTGGCAAAAGGAATTTATTGCCCTTTTCTCGGAGTCTAAACTGTGCCGTAATTCATCTAGCTGCGAATTCAGAGCCAATACCCCGTCCCGTACTCCAGCCTGCAGCTCGCAAATCGAATTGACTGCCCGTTCCATTTTTTTCGATGCCTGTTGCCAGGCACTTTCAATGTCGATGCAATGAATTCTCGCATCCGCGGGTGTATCGCGAAAACACGTGGCGCAGAGCATACACTTGGCACTTTGGCTAAACATTATGTATTGTTCTCCATGGGTCGGACAGCGACGTTGAGTATCTTTGGCGCATTTACTCATATGCAATACCTCATGAGCAGAAAACATCTTAGCACGATGAGTGTGCTCCCTGCAGTGTGTACACAGTGCTTGCCCTGAATTTCAAACAAGTTTCAGTTTTTCCAACATTGTTATCGGTTATCATTAAAACAAATTCTTGCTACTTACCACATGTTGTACAAAAGTACATAGTAGACTTGTCACGCTTATCACAATTGGCACAAGGTGGATTCTCAGAATTTGCCAATTCAACTAGCTGACGCATCAGGTGATCGGGAGGTGGTAGTTGTGCTCCATCTTTTAATTGTGTTTGTTGCCTACGTACATAAATTTATGTTCAATTTGTGGAAGTTAGATAAAGTTCAAATTATTAAAACTAAGCCAATGAAAAGAGATAGTTTGAATCTTGCAAAAGAATAAGTCATAGAATATGAAAAGAAGAAGCGATGCAAAGAAAATAGTACTTAAAGGAATCACTGTATAATAGAGCAGATAACTTTGATAAAATGCACAATAAGAATATAAGTAAATTACTTAATGTAAGAAACTGCGTAACTGTTTACGATGCACTTACTAATAGAAAAGAAGTTAATACGGGTGAGATAAAAGGTGCATATAAAACTTTATAATCGTGTGTCAAATATTTGTAACAAAAATGATCAAATACTTAGTCCTTTGTTACATGAAATGAATACAGGTAGAAAGTTAGTACAGAGAAAGAGCGATCCAAAACTTAAAGCATTTTTTTATCGTACTTGGTAAAAAGTTGACGTAAACACTTGAACTAGTAGGGGATACAATTACATGCATAGAGAAACCGAACCTAACCCAGACCTGGGATCATCACCCACCCTAAGGACGCCATGCAATAACAGTCGTTGTTATCTACCCGCAGATGGGACAGGAGACCTTTCCCTCAAGGTGAGGGCCACGGATGCAACGGGCACAAAAGGTGTGAAAGCAGGATAGCAGACAAGGCTCGTTGAAATAGTCATGGCAGACGCCGCAGATCAGAGGATTCCTAGGCCCACCACCGGTTACACCTGTCGTACCATCGTTTTCGCCGACACCGATGCCGTCAACTGCCGACCCCGACGAGTTCGCCATCGCCGGCCAAACCAACGGCGGCCACCTGGAAACCACAACCCAGTACGTACTTCAACGACTGATTCCTCGTTACTTCGTCTCATTTTTTTTTAACATATTTCAGATTTCACAGACACGTAACGCATTGCGTATGGAAAAGAATAGAAAACTGATCGAAAGAAAACGCAAAGAATGTTTACCCCAAGACCGTTGGCCCGCCCGCCGTAGAAAAGCCTGATAGGTAGTTTATCGGCTCGTCATTCTGACGTAGTATGGTGGGCAACCCCAGTTTGCGCCTGACGATCGGCTCTGACGTCACTGAGGTGCCACCAATCTCGCGCCCTCCACTCTCCACCAAGGATGCTACGTACACAGCGAAAGGAGGACGGGCTGCTGCTGCACGCGCTGCTATGTGGAGAAGGGTGCACCGGCCTGCACACAGGGTTGCGCTGACGTAAGTGTACGTCGGTGGTAGTAAGCGTATACGTGCGCTCGCTGACGATGGGTATTTGACCCCCTTTCAGGAAAATTTTTGAACAATTTGCTCACGCAACGATATTCCAATCGATTTCAATTTGAATACGTTTAAAAAACTTTGGAGGATTCGAACGCGTCAATAATCCCGTCTCTTAAAATTTCTTAAATTAGAATTTCTATTAGCGAACGGTATTGCATGATAACAAGTTTCTGTACGTATAAGCTGGAAAATATGTAATTCAATTATTTCCTTATCGACGTTTATACAAACATTACTTTTAATACATAGACCAATATTTTCCAGCTTCATAAGATTTATAAATCTAATTTTCCAATTATTTAACATAATAGTTACAGAAAGCAGAATAACATTTATAATTTTACTGTACGTTTTAGGTGATTCGCAGTATTTTCGAATCTATCGCTAGCAGCTGGACGTGTATATACGTGGTGGTACTTGGAGCTAGATCTATGCGTCTGACAGAGAGAGCAGCACCTCGACGTCCTCATCCCCCGGAACTTTCATCGTCCCGTTTTCTGCACTCCTGCAGGGACCTACATACATATATATATATATATATATATATATATATAGAGAGAGAGAGAGAAAGAGAAAGGGGAAGAGAGAAAGAGAGAGAGTGAAACAGAGAGAGAAAGGTATATGCATATATCTACATACATTCGATCTGTCGACGTGTACATGTGAGAGCAAGTGCTACTGGTACCGAGACGAACATTCGCTGTACAAGCCGTAAAAAAAGAGTACATGGCGCATATAAAGCGCATAAAATAGAAAAAAAAATGAAGAGAAGAGAGGAATTATGCATATTTCTTTGTATCCAGCGGTTTCTCGTTTCCCTAGTTTTCATCCACTCGTTGCACGATATTGGTGAAACGTATATTATGAAATTTGCCCAAGTCCTTCTTTTCGCTTCTCTCTCCGCTCCGTTTGCGACAAAAAGCTTCGCCCTTTTAACCTATAAAGAGTTTCTAGGGTGGTGGCTGTTTAAGCATGCTAACCACCAGACTACGTAGTTTCCTTTTGCCAATATTTCTTTTCTATTTCTCTATCCTCTACTACACACTTTGTAAGGCTTGATTTTATTTAATCATTTCGCTCTGATTCCAGGATCCACCTGTACCGGACAATGTCTGCAAGTGAAGCGGAAAAAATAGCTTCTATCGATCGTTTAAAAAATCTTCGAGACGGAGGATGCGACAAAATGTATACCTATCGGTACTGTAATCAGGAAAAATACACAGCTTCTCCTACATGTTGGCAGAATATCCGTCGGTTGAAAGTGGATGGCTGACCCTCAAACGGGTCAGTGAATGCTAATTCCACGACCCACCCTTTCTCCCCTGGTAACCGCAGTGTACTTCCTTTGGGCAGTTTCGAAACAGCTCCAAAAATTCATTGCCGTAGAAATTATCAACGTAAATGGACATTTTGCGATCTGGTTACGTATTAATACATCGTTAATGAGTCAATACTGTAATTTGAAAATAACAATCAAGAACTGTTTAATTTACATCTGGTAAATCGAAGACAAGAACTTTTGTATGTTACTCTGTACACCGATATATTTATAATTGTTGACTTAGAATTTAGACTTTGGAATTGACACTAATTTGTAAAGCTAGCGTAACACACTAGCTCGGCGTATCTTCCCTGTACCTAGATCTAAAACGTCGTTTAATATTTCAATCTGTGTAACGACGGGAAAATTAATGTACGCTCACGGCTTCCAATTAATTAAACGCGCCACCGTGTCATTACAAATATCGAAGCGCGCTCGCGTTCGCCTGTATCATTGTAAAATTCGTCGAGAGAGTTTCACGCGCTTTTAATTCAGCGCCGTTGCCATTCCAGACTGCTTCTCGTAGGCGTTTCGCGTATCCAGATCGAACGAATGAAATTTTACCGCGTCCCGAGATTAATATTCTTTTAATGCACCGACGACGATTGCCGAGAACACGTAGCGAAAACTTTAAAATGATATTCAGTCGGGGTTATTGCATTGACTGCGAAGCACGGCAGAGCAAGTCTCGATGGAGCTCTGGTCTTTGAAAAGTTAACCAGAATCATCCGTGGATCCTTTTCTCTCGTTGATCCTTCACGTTGCATTCTCGCAGTCGACGTAATGCCATGTGCACCGTTAATGATACACCCCTCGCCTTGCCTTTTTACTCGTCGCGCTTCATTCAAGAGGTAACCGCGTACACTTCTTTCAATATTATTTAATACACATTGACGGATTTCAAGTTGCGTTTAACTAGGTAGTGGACGCTATAACTTTAAAATACTATTGAAATTTGAAGTTCGATATCATTTTATACTTATATTTAAAGAGTAACTGTTATACTACTCAATGTATCATGGAATTTGTATTATGATAACGAAACGTAGACAACCGAAATCTCATTCATCAATTATTCAAAGATGTGTATTGAAAAGAGGAGATCTCCCCAAGCGATCAATAATGTGTTAATTACGCGGCGTTGCCTCTCTGATACGTTAGAAATAGAATACTTTTTTATCATGGTCAATGAGATCTGTAAAACAACATCATTTACACGATAATATCCTAGACCTTCCTTGTGTATAATGTTGCTGTATGAATAAGTCTAATGTTTATTAAGATTTATAGGTGTAAGTTAAACTAAGATTTAATTATAAATTGTAAAGCGCAATTATATGTATAGTTTACTTTGTAATTATAGCGAACGTAATAATAAACTAATATAATGTCATTAATATTATAAAAAGAAACCATTAGGATAAGTTCGATTTATATTTGACTATTTATAAGAACAGCTTAAATGCTTGATGTATGTAAAAACACTATTAAAATAAAGAAAAAGAGAACAGAAATTTTGAGTATTTATTTAAATATCTAAATAATTCTACTCGTACTTCCTGAAAAAGACCTTTTCAAAAATATCTTTGAATCCCTGAAAAACAAAATATCAAAATAAAAAATATTGTATAAGGAGAACATAAATATTAACACATTCGTATTAAACAACAATAAAATATTAATGCCTGAAATACATGCATAAAACATCTATGAGCAGTTTGGTAGCGGAAGAACTATAACTCAAAGTAACGTAACCTAAAGGATGGAATAAGCATAAGAATTATCGTGGATACATAAGTCTGAAAATGGCTCCTGGTAGCAGGATAGTAGAATGAGCGAAGAGGTGGCACAATTTTCTGCGCAATAGAAATGCGCACTAGATAATGCAGCAGAGCAACACGATAAATAATATCTAGTGGTGGGGGAAATGTTTATGAAATTATGGTTCTGAAAATTACTCCTGGTAGCAGGATAGTAGAATGTGCAAAGAGGTGGCACGATTTTCTGCGCAGAAGAGTTGCGCGGTAGACTGCGCGGCAGGGTTGCGCAATAACTACGGCCTAGTGGTGGGGGAAATATTTATGCAATTATGGCTCCGAAAAATTACGCCTGGTAGCAGGATAGTAGAATGTGCGAGGAGGTGGCACGCCTTCATGCGCAATAGAAATGCGCAGTAGACTGCGCGGCAGAGTTGCGTAGTAGACTGCGCAGAAAAGTTGCGCAGTAGACTGCCATTTACCCGCCAAATGTACAGCTCCTATAGATTAAAGAATAATAATTAATTTCACACTTACTGTAATTAGAAATCGAACTTTTATAATTAATTATTAAAGAACAATGTCCACAGAACTTTCTAACCCTATATTCATATATATTTTATTCATATTTACGTAAATATTAATAACTGTTATCGTGATTACGTAGTTAACATCCGTATTAAACAACCACTGAATTTTTATTAAATTTACCATATTTGGCAATAATCTGTAACACTTTATGATTGGAACGCGAAGAAAAAGGTTTAAAGTACATTCTTCAATCGATTTTAATAACATTTGGCTTATCGATAGTTAATAAATATGAATTCATTTAGTCGTAATATTGCCTCATGCTCGATATCAGATGTCGGGCACACGTGAATTGCATACTTTCAATTTTCATTAATTTCTCAATTATAGGAAGTATAATGTGAACTTTTATAATTGGATTACAAAGATTAAAGTTCAAACTAATTTCTAACATCAATTTGATAAACATTTGTGCCGTAAATAATTTATAATTAATGATTATTCCGACACCTCTTTTCATTCTACTACAGTGTATATTACGATCATTTATTCGATAATTTTCATTAATTTTTCGAAAATTTGAGGTATTCTATGCACTTTTATAATTTTAAAAGATAGTATAAAGTCCAAACAATCTTCTCATACCAATTTTATGCACATTAATAATGTACATACTTAGTAGTTAGCAAATAAAGTTATTGTTAATATTATCATTTATTTTTCGTAGAACAATTTCATTACGAATTTCTATAGTACAAGAATAGCGAATTCGTTTGCTGAAATTGAACTCCTGATAGCAGGATAACAGAATAGCTAAAGAGGTATCGTAAAGATGTTGGGATACTAAGGAAATTTTTATGAATTCATGATTCTGAAAATTACTCCTGGTAGCAGGATAGTAGAATGTGCAAGGAGGTGGCACGAAAATCTGCGCGGCAAGGATGCGCAATAGACTGCGCAACAGGGATGCGCAATAAATACAGTACTGTAGTGGGGGGAATCGTCTACGAATTCTTCCGAAATCTGCTCCTGGTAGCAGGATAGTAGAATATGCAAGGAGTATCGATCACGATACTTCTCCAGCTAATATTTAATCGCAAGTTTTTATTACTGTTATTAATGATACGAATTTTCGTGATCGTATTACATGGGAGAAGGTTGACGTTAGATAGCTTTTTATATAGATTTAACTTTATTTTTATTTTTTATTTGGTACAATTTATTATACAATAGCGAAATCGAGATTTGTTAAAATTCTGTACAATTTTATTAACTAAATTCGTGTCAAAGGCACTTACTACGTATTCTTGTTTGAACTCATTTAATTGCTTCACTTGCTTTGCATAAAGAAATTTACCATCGTAGACAACAAATACATAATAAGATTGCAATATGAATTTTAAATTATGTAATTGTCTTGTATAGTTATAGGCCGCTAGAGAGCGTTGTACTCTGTCTAAAGTTTACGAAAACTGTTGTCAAATGAGAGGTTCTAGAAGGTTGAGAATTTTTTAAATAATTATATGAATGTGTTAGCCTAATAACTAAGTAGTTTTATTTAAAAGTAATTATGCCTTCTCGGGCCGAAGATATATTAAAAGGTTTTCAAGTGTATCCTTTTCTATATGTATAAAATACCTGTTGCAGAAATTCTAGGTTAAACGATACAATGAGATTAGTTGTATTTATTTGGTATTTATATCGTACATATAATTGTTTTTCTTAACTGTCGTTTATTATAGTAATTGGATGATTGTAAGAGATGCTGATAAAGGTAAAATATTGTGGCAAGCTAATGAAGATTTGTAAGTATATTGTAACCTATAAGTATTTTGACATAACGAATGTTTTTAAATGCAACATGCATTAATATAGTAACACTTATCATTGACAGATTTGTACCTGACGTAGAACATGAAGTAAGAGTACCAAAAAAGATTTTAAAATGTCGTGCTGTGTCGCGGGAAATTAATTTTAGCTCTGCAGAACCAATGGAAAGGTTCAGGCTGGAACAAAAAGTGTTATTCAAAGGACGTTGTTTAGAAGAATGGTTCTTTGAATTTGGTTTTGTTATACGTAATAGTACTAATAGTTGGCAGAGTTTAATCGAAGCTGCACCAGAAAGTCAAATGATGCCTGCCAATGTTTTAAAGTAAGCATATAATTTAGTTACGAGTTTACATTCTATATACTTTAATTTGTAATTAATTCCTTTCTTTCTGTAACCAGTGGCAATGTCGTAATAGAAACAAAATTTTTTGATGATGACCTATTAGTTTCCACCAGCAGAGTTCGTCTTTTCTATGTCTAAGAAGTTTGTTCCAACTTCATGATAATACAATGTTGATCCAACTTGCACATATGGGACGGAATACCAGAAATGATAATAATCATATTAAACAATTTATTTTATGCACCTTCTGTGATATGCACTGTGCTGAATGTATTTTTTCACATTCTCGTAACTGGAATAAGTACCACTAGTTTAATTTTTTATAAGCTTAATGGAATCACCATGAAAATGCTTGAACCATGAAATGTATACTTTTCAAGCACAATGCATTTTTATTTATTAAATAGATTTAGTAGATTTTGTAAATATATATATATACACACATATATATATTGTGATACACTACATTTGTCTAATAAAGAAATATGTATGAAAATTTGTGTTTTAAATCATTTACTTTTTTCCTTTCGTATGTTTTAATTTATAACTGATAATGTATCTTGGACAAAATACGTAATAAAAATAAGCAATCTCGAGTAATTAAAGAATTAAATTGAGATCAGAAAATTGGTTGTCGCGAGATATACAATTATGAATCGTTAATTTTTCATAAATTCTTAGAGCCGTATAAAGAAAAGTTACATATAACTTTTTTTTAAGTGTACACCTACGCTATTGATTCGTGGTGTATAAGCAATACATTTTTGAGGCTTCACTACCCCTCTTGAGGGAGTTCACGTTGAATATACTCTATCCCCTACCCTATCTACATTGCACAGGTGTAAGGAAAAAAAGGAGGAAAAGAGAAAAGAAATAGCAGAGTTGCGGAGTCGCGGTGGTACCCACACGAACTTCTAAACCTGGTAGTGATTCAATTACCATTAGCCTATCCTTCACCAGTCTACCACTTGCTTGGGCTACTCGATATTTAATTAATTAAACAACGGAAGCCAAATATTGCAATGGATTTAAAAGAAGAAGACGAAAGTGCGAACGAAAGTGGCAGACAATTGTTTTTAGTGGGTGCACCGCGTGATCCTCTAGTATCTACTGGAGCGATCGTAGCTTCTGCTGGGGCACCCGACGAGATCAACCCCGGAGGAGATCTACAGTCGACTGCTCTAGCTGGTCTGATAGGCGCTCAATCTTCCTCGGTTTGCTTTCCTACAAAATTCTGTAAGTGCACCCTGCCACCCCAGACCTGATTTAATTAACTGCCACTCTCTACCTGTCGGCTCCGTAAGTTGGGGCAGTCCTCAATTAAATTATTGCTAAATGCATTAAGTGAATCGGCAACCCTTGTTTTAAATAGAGTTAGTAGTAATCAGTTTAACCGTTATGAACCATTTTACGCCACGTAAATTCAGCGTGATTAAGTGCGAAGAGCAATGCTTGAATCGTGAATGAATCCCCCAACTTGCAATGATATTCTCTACGAACGTGTTTCAATTCGTAGTAAAATGATTCAGTTACCTTGTAAACATCATACAGAACTTGGTAATATTGTCATCGATGCGTTGCAGCATACGATTTTTCGCCAAGCCCGGGAAGCGAAGACAGGCAATCGTCTGGAGTTGGTAAAAGAAAGCAACGTAGGTATCGCACTACGTTTACGAATTTTCAATTGGAAGAACTGGAAAGAGCTTTTCAGAAGACACACTACCCTGATGTATTTTTTAGAGAAGAGCTTGCTCTACGTATTCAACTGACAGAAGCCAGGGTACAGGTAGTAGCCAGTATTCTCTGTTATTCAAGAAAATGCAATCAATAAAATTGACATCCATTTTAATAACTATTGCTATGTAGGTATGGTTTCAAAACAGAAGAGCAAAGTGGCGGAAACAAGAAAAACAGTGTAAAGTTACAACTCACTTGACTTCTCATTTACCACCTTCTGAATGTCAAGAAGTACAACAACAGCAGCAACAACAATCGGACCATTTATTACTGGAACCACCATTGGGTAGCCCTCCACCGATATATCTTGGCATGGAATGGGCAGGATTTTCACCATACAGTAATACAGCCACGGCATCACCTCTCGTGGTTAACAGTATGAACAAGCCATTAGAATCTGAAGCGGATGACAATCCTTTGCTAGATCCAGAACTGTTGCAACTGAAAGCTCCACGTTCCTAATAACAATACTCTAAGCCCATGCTGTAGTGTCTTATCAGTAACATATCTTACTACGTTATATAATATTTTTTAAAGGCAAAGTGTATAGTGCAAACGATTCTTTGCAATATCACTTGAATCTTACCATATATCGTGCAATATATATCCGTAAACAGTGTTATATGTTATTACCGATTTAAACTGGTATATATTGTAACTAAAAAGCGAGGGACCAAAGACTTATTAATAACGTGGCAAAAATTAGAAGTCAAAAGTATTTGGAATATTGTTATATAGATTTTGTAAAAATATATAGATTTATTCTTCTTATGGATTCAGTGAATCTTAAAATGAATAGTATAATTGTATATTACAATCAAAGAAAAAATGTAACTTTTTATCCTTGGGACACCAATGAAACTGTACCAGCATAAAATAGTAACATCATCTTTATTCCGTGCGCATATATTACAAATCATTGAATCAACTAAGTTATTAATTTGTTGATTTAGGAGCAAGTAAGCAGTTCAGGCTACTTTCCCTGATCTTTCAAACAATTCGGTTTAGAGAATACCATTAATGAGAATATCGTTTTCGTCTATCAGATCAAATATATTAGATTAAAAAAAGATCCTTAATATTCAATGTTTTATTCCAACATTAGAAAATGTTTTTTTTATTATGAATGATCAAAGAGTACCCTGAACGAAATAAATTAATGATGGTGACAGATGATACAATAAAATCATGCGACGTACGAATACTCATCTGCGTTATTTGGCGTACGTTCGATATACTGCTTATCTATAAGGGCTTCGATACATTTTTTGATCATACCGATTGATGGTGCAAATGTAACCTTAGATTGACTTAGTACCTGGAACGATAATAATACGTTCATCATTTAGTTAGATTGTCACAAACTATGTCGAAATAAAATCTCACCTCTTGTACGAGTTGATTGTGTCTCAAAACCCTACGGCTCTTCATAATACGAACTATAGCTGCTTGCAGGTACAATTTTCTGTCGTCGTCGACACTGCGATGCGTAGCTTCGGTATCGTGACTTTCGTGTGGTACATCTCGCTGCAATGTACCAGTTATACGAAACTTCGTTCTTTTGTTATAGTAATCAAAATTAAGCGACAAAGTTGTATCTTCCTCCAATTCTCCTTCCGTTGATTTCTTCAGAATTTTACAGTCAACTAGACTAGTAGCATGTTTAACTAGCTGATCGTGTGACAAACGTAATGATGCGGCAGCTTCTTTGCATTGTATCGAATCGCAGTGCTCGAAAAGAAGAAGCAGGGCCATTTGGTATGTCTGTACAGTGACCAAGTAGGGTTTCTTTAAATAGTTAAATTTTAGTTCACCTTGACAAAGATAATGTAACCACGTTAGTTTCCGTCCGCTAAATTGCGCACGATAAAAAGATTCAAACGCTTGTATAGATTTCTCTAATTGTTGAGGGATATCAAATGGTCCTGGAGATGGAGGCAAACCCAATGGCCAAGCACCTGCTTGTAACACGTATACTACAAAACCGATGCCTAACTGATTTTCTCTATCTCCTTCTCGTAAACTGGTAGTAAATTTGGCATTTAAGTCCGCCGAAACTGACATGTCCGTAAACATTCGGTGAAGTTTGTTCGTAAACTCATAGCCACACACTTGTTTTAATCGATCGATCATAGATTCCTCGGCGTCCATTGACTGTGACTGCTGATGTATCAATCGCTTTGCTAACATTCGTGCGTAAAACTTCTGGAAAACATCTTTATCGTCGAGATATTTAAACACGGTGATACAATGTCCTAGTTTCTCTTCTATTTCTCCTTCCGAGGTGGCTTTAGCAGATTTTTTTAAGAAAGAATCGCAATATTTAGCAAGCTAAAATAAAAAAATTACGTAACAACTAAAATTAGACAACAACTTTAAAAGAAATAGTGTAACACGGGGTACTTAAAGTTACTTACTAGCTCTGGCGCTCTGGCAGGTTGTCGGGGAACAGGCCTATGGTTTATTACGGCTGAACAAGCTTTGTCCAGGGCACTTATAAAAGCTTGATCAGCTCTGAACACCTCTTTAATCAATTCCGAGTATTTGTGATGCACGTCCAGCATGCTTTCCACAAATTGTATGTGTAGCTGGATTATGAAATCACTTAGTAATAAAATACTTTTACAAATAGAAAACTTATATTTGTTACAGCAATTTTTCTTACATTCTCTCCTTGTAAAGAACCGATTGCCTGTAATCCTTGTTGAGTAATGTATTGAGTAAGTTTTTGTAATAGCGGTGTTAAACCTGAAGGTATTGGCCTTAGTAATGGATAAAGAAGACTTAAATCTGTTCTACGTTCATTTTCTATCATACTTTCTGCTTCCGCGTGAAGCCAAGCTATATGTGCAGCTATCATCTTCTCCTGACAGCACTGCCTTACCTATAAAATATTATTGTCGAATATTCAACTGTTTTACATTAATATATAAGGTGATATATAAGAAGCAAAACATACTTTCGGCATAGAACTTGCATGTAAAAACTTATGAGCACGGAGCTCTTCCTGAATGAGTCTCCACGTAACTCTTTCCATGTAATGAGTTACATCTGACTGTTGAAGCAACTCTGATGCCTCTCTCCTATAAAATTCTCCACAAGCTTTGAGGTAAGGTGTTTCAAAAATTTCTTGATACAGCTAAAACAACATATACTATATAAAATAGTTTTGCAACAAATGTAAACCTTAAATAAAGCAATAATGTAACAACAGTTATTACATCTACTTGTCCCTTCATCTTATATTCCTCAACTCGGACAAAACTTTGTATAACACCACAAATAACTTCTGTACTGGCTGAAGGAGCTGTACCAATTCTGTCTGCATGAATATTTTCCAGCAGAAGAGAGACCAATTGCTTTCTTAATGGTGTAATCATTCTTTTCTTCCAAATATCTAAACCAAGTTCTCCTATTTCCATTTGTTCTTGACAATCAGCAGTCATAGCGGAAGACGTGCCATAAATAAGTTCTGCCTCAGAAACCTTCTGCTTCTTAATGTGTTGTTGATTTAAATATAAGTACAAGCGATCCACATAATTGATGCCCTGCGAGTAATTTGTCCAGGCTTGATAATATGCCTGCAGTAAACCAGATTCGCCTTGGGCACGAACTTTTGTTACCAATTGGAAGACATGATTTTCTAGAAACCTTTTTGTCTCGTTATACAACTGATCGGCAAATGGTTCTGGATATGCCACGCATAATGAATATACATCACTGAAATAAAACAATCATTATGTTCAATTGAAATTTATGTCATTTTTTATAATTTAAATATAAACAATATTTGACAAAATACCTAAATCTATCATTCCATGTTGCACGTGGAACATATGATAACGTTATTACGCTCTCTACAGTCTCTCGCAATGCATTCCATGTTTTAATAAAATCAACTGGCTTAGACTTTAGTGACATCCTTATGTACATTCCACAAAATACTACCGACTTGCAATATCAAAGAATTAAACATACAAATTCTATAATGTAATTATTTAACTTGTAAACCTATAAACAATAGTGTTTTAAGTTAAAACCCATTTAGAGCAATAGACCAAAGTGAGAAAGTATTTAAACAATTGTTAAAGGCATATTAAAAATTAAAAGATTTAATTATGTTAAAGCCAAGCACCTAAAATATATTCCAAGAATAATCTTTGAACTATAGACAAAGATGGAGATTACAAGGCTTTGACCAAGTGTTTTGTACATCAGTGGTTTAAAAATAACATAAAAGTAAAATACATCGCGGGCGTATTTTCATTTCATGGCCGTTCCAAATTTCTTTTTTATTTAAACGTAACCTATACGGGCATCAAATTATGTCTTGGAATACTTTTCTAGCGCAAATAGATCGAAGTGATCAGCATTTGAAATAGCGCTTATACGTTTAAATTAAAAGATATAAACCGTTCGTATATCATCGTCAAACGTGAACCAGGAATGATCATTTTTCATTTAAACTGCGGTTTATGAATTATGGTTAGATTTAAATGGGATTTCTCAATGATCATCGAACGAATTACAAACTGCACGTGTAAACGCGTGTTACGAGTTACAGCTGACTGGTTACCATCCAGATGGTCATGATCGTAACCACTAACCAAAAACTCGTAGAAAGAGTAGTCTGTATTCTTACGGATACGATTGCAAACTGATCTTAATTCCTAGCAATATCAATTCTTTAAAATCACTTCTTTTCAGTATTTCGTAAATCATTCCCTGTTGCAAAATACATGACATTTACAATGACTCGTCTTGATCGAACACATTTTCCTTCTCTTTCTCTCTCACTCTTTCACCCCTTCGTTTCTTTACTTTCTTTCGTTTTCACTTCACGTGCCACTTTTATAAATTGTTTATTTAAAAAGAAAGTCAAGTCTACAAAAAATATAAACTTTCTTCTCCAAAATAGTCAAAGAATTAAATGCGAAACACCAAACTGCTTTGAATTTCTCAATAACATTGCAGAGCCATGTTTTTTCCCCTTTGCTCTTGACTTTCCAACTTCTTGGAGGGGATAATAGAATATAGACTATCTAGAGATCCTACTCTTCGTAAAAAAATACACTATACTGTACTTTTACATAAATTTCAATCATTGGATAATACAGATTTCCTTTTTATCATATTAAAAATATTTTAATATATATACTAGCTATCACTAATGAACATAAGAATTTAAAATAATATTAAATTTTCCATATATTTTCCAAATTTTACATTAGCAATAAAATCAACAATAAATACAAAGAATTTTAACTAATAAAGAACTTTAATATATAAATATGCTGTAATGTGAAACTATACCATGAAACATAGAAGAGAACTATATATACATTTCATGTTTCATGACATGCAACTTGTGTTCACTTGTGTTCTGCATTCGTACTTTGGTGGCAAATTTGATCACTCATAAATTTCAACTTAAAAAATGGTAATTTCTTACGTATTAACTAATAGTCTTTTAGCAGATATTTCTAATGTTTTAAGATTGTAATTATTATCCAGTTTTGATTAACAATCAAATTTTTAAATAACGTAGGATCTAGAAAAGGTTATGTTACTGTCAAATACATTGATGACACTGCACGTTTTATCAATTAATAAACACTTATTTCAATTGTCTTATTGGATAAATAGGTTTTACTAATTACGATTAATGAATATAAACAATATTGATTCGTTGCTATTCAAAAACAGTTTCAGTGATATAAATATCAATTATTGTAATTTCAGAGTATCCTAGCTTACAATGGTGGAGCTATCATAGCAATGAAGGGAAAAAATTGTGTGGCAATAGCTGCTGACCGTAGATTTGGAATACAAGCGCAGACTATAACATGCGATTTCCAAAAAATCTTTGAAATGGGTCCGCACTTGTACATGAGTCTACCTGGTCTTGCAACTGATACTCAAACAGTAATGGAGAAATTAAGATTTCGACTAAATCTGTATGAACTAAAAGAAAATAGAAAGATTCATCCTAAAACATTTGCATCCATGGTATCAAACTTATTATATGAGAGGAGATTTGGACCTTATTTTGTAGAACCTATTATTGCTGGTTTAAGTCCTGTGACTTTTGAACCATTTATTTGTAACATGGACTTGATAGGCTGCATAAGTCCATCCAATGATTTTGTAGTTGGTGGAACTTGTAGCGAGCAACTTTATGGAATGTGTGAATCCCTTTATGAACCAGATATGGAACCGGATGATCTCTTTGAGACTATTAGTCAAGCTTTAGTAAATGCATGCGATAGAGATGCAATGTCTGGTTGGGGTGCTGTTGTATACATAATGTAAGTTATTTTGTATTTAATTATTATCATTCTTCTCTATTATCATATTTTATAGTTGTTAAATTTTAATTTCAGAGAAAAAGATAAAGTTACAACAAGAAGTATCAAAACACGAATGGATTAAAATATCTCTAAGGTTTACATTAATATTATGCATACATTTATAATGTGTAATCTCTTATTGAGATGTCCATTTTGTTTAAATAAATCAATAAACGAGATATACAGTCTTGTAAACTTTGTTTCATTTAACCATTCTTCTATTAGTTTGTTACTTCACTTTCGATACAACCTACAATGCTATATAACCGCAGACAGGATATTGACCACAGTTGCCTTATGTAGTAGTCTACAGTAGTTATATAGGTTATGAATCGGTATCCGTGTGTTACTACATCGTGCTATGAATTGTTATGTTATGATATTGTATTAAAACATATGTGAAGAAAAAATTATTACAATGGCTGTTAATAGATTATGTGCAACATTTCGACAAATAATTATAAACAAACAAAGTATGTATAATATATGCTATTTAACATAATCGTGTTGAAAATATAACCTAATTGACTTTTATAATTTTGTTTTTTAAAGTTTCATTTATAAAAATATTAATATGCTATTATTTCAGGTAACATCATTGCAAGGTATTATTCTCCTAACACCTTAAAAATACAAAATAATGTTTTCTCTCCATATGTTCTTAAAAATGAAACACATGCAGTATATCCTGAAATGCAAGTTAAATTTATGCCAAATACACTTAATATAGATTTCGGAAATCCAGATAATCCTATAAAAAAAAATATAAATGAATTACCACTATCTAAAATTATATCATCGATACAAGAACCTGTAATACAACAATCTATACAAGATAAACTACCTTTTGTGGATAAATCTTACGAGCTTCCTACTATGGAAAATGTTACAGAAAAATTAGCAGTACGTTTAATAGTAATCAGACGGAAAAAAATGAAAAAACACAAGAGGAAGAAGCTACGTAGAAAAATGAAATTTATATGGGAACACACAAGAAATAGACGTAACGTAGCAAAAGAAAAAGCTATTCAATCAGAATTAGTTGCAAAAATTAAAAGAGCTGAAGCATTTGATGTCAAAGATTATATTAACGAAAAACTTGCATATATAAAAAAGGAAAGGATGCCGCTAACGTACAGGGGTGAAATATTACCAGAAGCTACGATAAGGAAATTTATAGAAGCAGAAAAACGAAAGAAGGAATATAGGCGTAATAAACCTCGCTTAACTCTCGACTGAAAATATGTACTATATAAACATTTCAATATCTTTCACTATGTAGTTCAAATTTGTAAAATATTATGCCCAAATAAAATATAATTTAAAATTTGATAAATTGTACATGTTTTGAAGAAAATGATATAGGAAGAATATAATATTAGATTGCACATCAAATATATTAAAAATGTTTAATTTATATTTATAAAACATAGTTTGCATTGATGAAATTCATATAAATTGTCAGACCATGTTTTTACAAACATTACTAATATAGCACTTAATTACATTATCTTTTAATTATTTATATATATACAAGTATTATAATACTATGGTAACAATAAATAGCACCTTTGGTTCCTTGTACGTGGATTGAAAAATTTTCAAGGCACAATTATTCTGTGTGTATTTGTAAAAAAAGGTTAAACATTTTTATGAGTATATTTGATCTTCTTAACGTTTTGTACTTTTATAAAAGAATGTTATTGCCCTATTTGGGAGATGCACAACGTGAATTATAAGTCAATAAATACGTATCACTGTGAATTAAAAAGATTCTATACAAAAATGTAAAACAGAACAATAAAATATACATATATATATATAGTGAAGTCTTAATATAATTTAATTAGTTTTAAAAGTCTTCCAATCATATAGCCAATTTTAGTCGTGTTGTTATAAAATGAACTGGAACGCCATTTCCAACCTAAATACTATTCTCCAATAAAAATAAATGAATTCGTTATGGTCAGTGATAACAATACACGGTAATTTAATCTTTGTTTCTGTTTAATGGAAGACTGGTTTTGCGATTCGTTAGTACCTAAACACCTTGTTTTATGAGGGTAATATCTGACCTTTCTTCACCTCTAACACTTTTGGTTTATTACCACGTATACTGCCAGTTCTCAAATTGTTATTTCTGCCGGAAAAGTAGTCCTCTATTTCTTGTAGCGTTTTACCTTTAGTTTCAGGAAGGCATAAGTAAAAATATATTGTACCAAATAACGATATACAGCCGTAAAGAATGAAAGTACCATGCCGAGTAAGTGCACTAGCCAAAAATGGATACGTTTTAACTACTGTGAAGATAAACGAGTGGGCTGCCATCGTAGTTAAACCACCTATAATACCGCGTACTTGTACCGGATATACCTCGCCTATCATTACCCAAGGAATAACAAGGAAACCAAGTGTGCAAGTTATGGTGTATGCAAATATACATAAAATAGGAAACCAAGTAGCAACGAGTGGAAGATTGTTCGTAGTCCAATAATCCTTTAACCACAAGTATCCGCCTAATCCTATCATAGAAAGTCCACAACCAACGGAAGAGACCATCGTGAGAGGTCTTCTTCCGCATCTTCTACATAAAACGCATGCAGCGATGGTGGAGGACAATCTTACTACGCCGAGAATTACCGCTGCTAAGTATTTATTTAACGCTGAACCTGAATCTTTGAAAATTTCAACCGCATAAAAAGTTATAACATTTGTACCTGACCACTGGTATATCAAAAAATACAAAAATAACAACGTGAACGGTTTAAGAGCATTCGGTTTTAAAAGGGCGCTTACGATTTCACGAAATCCTGTCAGCCGCTTAATATTATTCTTGTTAGAAAAATTGATAAGCGTTTCCATTTCCTGATCAATGTTACATGTACTACCGCGAAATTGTCGCAGCGCTTTTCGCGCTTTTTCGGGCCTACTGCGCGATATCAGATAGGACGGTGTTTCAGGAAACAGAAACATTAATAACAAAGCGGCAAGTGGTAAAATTCCACTAATGGCTGCACAGACGTTCCACGTAAGTACACTTCCTAACGCGTATTCGATCAAGACACCGGTACTAACTCCAATACTCGCAAAAGCTGTTAACATTCCCCTCAAATGAGGTTGAGTTACTTCTCCAGTATAGACCCGCGCTGGAGCGCCTACCATGCCTGATCCAAGTCCTACAAAGAATCTTCCAGCGTAGATCATTTCAATGTTGGTTGCGAATGCGATTAATATCCACCCAAGTAACGCAGGTATCTCCGTAATGATGAGAGATCGTTTTCTTCCGAGTACGTCCATCATATATCCAGACAGTAAACATCCGATGGGTGTACCAATAGAAGATATACTAGCTGCAGAAGAAGTATGATTTGTTATTATCATAAATACGTTAAATTGTATCATTTAATTAACAAATTCCCTACCGATCCATGATTCCTCTGAAGATCCTTCTACAATTGGAATGGTACTGTTTGGTTCTTGAAGCTGTGGGAGAGCAATAGCAGAGAAACCAAAGGTCATGCCTGTATTAATAGTTCCAAGCTGTGCTACTAGTGCTGCAAGGACTTGTCTGACCACGCTTCCATTAATATTTCTACCATTTTCTGGATCACTGTGTACGCTGTTTGATGCCAATGCAGATTTCTCATTTTCTAATTCGGTGGACGGTTGAATCTTTGGAAGTATTGTTGGATCCACCAACGATGACTTGTCTGAGTTTTGAATATCCCCATCTTTGCTGTAAAAAACAATTAAAATTTTTAGATAAAGAACCATTTAAGACCTAATGTCAATATTTACTGCAAAACATAATGTGTTTGAAAAGTAACAACTTTTAGATTATAAATAACGAGCAATTCATTAATGATCAGTTTTTTATATCAATAAACTTTTCGATCCAGAGTACGCAAACGTAGGGGCGTACCAGATAACACGAAATTTTGGCACTGATTTAACGCCACCAAAATAAAGTTTGACCTAAATTTGAATCGGTATTCGCAACAAATTTATAATATTTTTTTTAACGCATTTAACCATTTCTAATCATTTTGCATGTTGAAAGATAAAGATGTACACGTGTGTTTCATTACGTGTACGCATACACGTATGTTTACTTATCTACATACATACATATGTTTCGTTTCAAATACACAAAGAAAATAATTGATGTTATAAATAAATATTTCTACATAGAAGAAGTGTTTTTCGCTATAACGATTTCATATTAATTTAAACAGCAATTTGCTGGTGAACAAGTGTGTTGCGTTTCAAGCCGCTCTGTCAGTGTCAAATGCGTGACTTTCTCTATACTGCGCAGTTACTTTCCGCGCACATATTTTCGAACATAAACAAAATAAAAAAATGTAATTTTGATTCAAACAGACTGTAACTTCCATGAACGGTATAAACAGAAATTCGCGTTTATTATTATATTATTAGGGAATGCTGAATAAGACATAAACAACATGATGATATAACTGGTAACTATAAGATGATAAATATCAATTGGGAGAGATTACTTTCATATGCAAATCTTTCATTAGAAAAATAATGCAACGATTGCAACCATACGCGATTATTTATACATATGTACATACACATGTGATTTAGTACTTATCTTTATGATAATTGAGCGAGCGATACCAAACATATTAATTGCCTGTTTGTAAGCCGATTCATCTCGAATCGTTAAGACATCGTATAGACATGACAATAAAACACGTTTAACAGAGGTTTAAATCTGTCTGCTACATGTTTAGTCTCTCACAAGAATGTCAAGTTGTACAACAACTACTTTGACAAATATATCCGAAATAAAAACATTATGTATACAGATACCATTGGAAACTGGAAACATTCTATTTTGTTTTTGTCGAGGTGTTGTTTCTTTTCGGACACGTTCAGGCAATGAAGATTCATGAATTTTGGCACGTATCGACTAAATTATTTTTGTCCCAGCGTTACATGAAAGGGTTCAAGTGTACAGTACATGCTCTCCCCGAACACAATCGTCCCTGATCATAGTGTATTAATAGTATCAATTACATCACGCGTGTTTGACAATGGAAAACATAAACGTTGTCACACGAAAACTCGCACGAAACAAACGCAGCTGAGAATTAATTGTCGTTTGCGATTGTATATGTATGTGTTCACCGATGGAAATGAAACTAATACAGCTTACGCTGACAGCAAACTGTTGCTCGAATATTTATTCTTGCACAAAGAGAAATATCCTGCACGTTGCGATAACTAATTATACTTGATAATGTAGAATGAAGTGAGGAGTCGACTGATGTTTCCGATCGTCTGATACGAACAATCTCCCGTATTGAAAACGATTATTGATCACGGCCAATGAGTGTCCGTAAATCTTCTAATTTTCGAACACATTTATTACCATAAGTATGTTTCTAATAAAATCGTACTAAAATTAAGTAGGATGCAGCAAGGTTTGGTCGTCTGACTATTCATCAATGATACTACTTGACATCGGATATTAACACATTAATCACAGCGAATCGGTAAAGTGAGATTCCATCGTTAGAATCGGCTCGAATATGAACATTTTGTCAATTATTTAACCGAAGACAACGCTGTATCATTTTTCACGGTGTAACCAACTATCGAGTTCAAAAATGAATTTACGTAATGTGTACAAGTGGTTACGATGAGCAACATAAACGGAAACCGATAAAAGTAAAATGCAACTCTTGTTATGCTTTCTCTTATCGTTACCGAAAAGGTCATTAATTTACAAACGTCCGTTGATAAAACACTAAGTCTATAAAATAAAGAGGAACGATCAACGGCGGAAACAAGAAAATTTAGTTACGGCAAACTATTTAATTGAATTATTTGGTTCCCAGAAACTACTCGATCTTTCTCGTGACATGTGGAACCGTACAGCGAGAGCATCGTGCGTGTAAAAGACGGGAAACAAGGCACAGAAAGCGTTTATATCTATATGTACTCACTCTGCCATAGTGTTCGTCATATCGATCTTCCGGTGTTGTTTCTTTCAAAGGGAAGTCTTTCGAATAAAATAATATATATATAAGTTATATCACAGTCTGCTATATCACAATGCTATATAATCACTATAAAGAAACTAGCATGTTATCGCCTTCTCCCGCTTTCTTTTCCTTGTTTCTTTATTTTATACTTGTCTTTGTTTAGTCTGTTATTCTTCGTGTTTCAGTTTCCTTCTCGATTCGTCACCGCTAAAGAAAGCAAACGTAACTCCGTACCGATTTTAAGAGGAGCTTTCTTTTTCTTCAACAAATTTTTGAAACACCGATTATGAATCCTATTTCGTAAAATCCCAAGGCTATATTTTTCCATGGACAATACATGTACGTTGACCAACGAAATTTTCTTTCTCTTCCTCTTTCTTCTTGGCTCCGTTTGCTTTTTTACGCGTAGCTGATTTATTTCGCGAAAATTATACGTTACGCGAGGTTTGATTACGACAAACGACTTGTGCGAAAGAAAAACTAACGGAAGAAACAAGTTTGTTTACAGCCCTTGCTTCGATTACGGCGCGCGCGAAGCGAATGTACTCGTGACACTCGCCGGCTAAGCTTTATATAAGCTATAGCGATCGTTCTTTTGGTTGGTCGATTCTCTGTTGACTTGCGCAGTAGAAAAACGCGCGAATTTTGTCCGCTCACGCATGCGCTCTTCGGATATTTACACGTTTTCGTACCATTTTTAAAAGATCAGAATTCTACCTCACGAAGAAAAGAATCTGATCAGATTCTGTTTAAATTAAAGATCAAAGATCAAAATTAAAGATCATATGAAATTGATATGAAAATGAAATCTTACAAGATATAATAATCGGAGAAAGATTGTCGAACAATATTTGTATGGCCATTTTAGCATCCTTTTTTTACAATCTCAGTTAACAATAAAAATGTTTTATAAATCGAATTTTATCCTGTTTTCGACGTGTTAACGAGTTAATCAAGTAGGAGCATAAAACAATGTCAACATTTCTGTCAGACGAGAAAAATAACATTCTGAACTGCGTAGAAATATTTACCGTATACCTGGTTACTTTTTTCGATCGAAAAATGTAGGTTATACGACACAATCTGCATTCGAATCGATAAGAACAGTCACGAGGATTTGATCATTTGTTTATCTAAGAAAAATAGTGCCGTATCTCGCTCGTCGGTTCTACAGCAGCTCGTGACTGAATTTGTCACGATTGTTGTTCGTGAATTACGATATTGATGAGAGTTATATTTCTCTGTGCTCTGTATAACGTTTAATGCGCGAAATGCGATAACAGATAAGCGAAAAGTTGTTTTCTTAAATGTATTTCGGAAAACCACGTACAATCAATACGTAACAATAAAAGAAGATTTTGGAAAAGAAAGTACGTAATACATTTTAATACATACTGAATAAAAAGTGAACTGTATGCTTGAAAAAGCTCTAGATCGAACAAAAAATATTTTGAACTTTATCTCGAAATACTAATCGATCGCCAATTATATCGAAACAAACATGTCCATTACGTCTTAGATAAGAAATATTTGCAAAAATTTAGTATTCACGTGTTGATAAAATTACGAACCGAAAGAATATATAACCAAAGGAATATATGTATAATATTTTAAATAAAATCTCACGGTAGGCAAGTTCAGGTATAGTGCGATGACGAAACGTGTGCACATAATAATGACCAATAAAATCTGGCTAAAAAGATCAGCTAGCAGAATAATCACCACTGTGCACACACTTTAATCGCTGCTGAACGACATTTGCACGACAAACGAATAGTCACATTTTTGTATACTTTAATTCTTACCTAAACAGACATATCTCTCTCTTACATTATCATCGTTTCTCTTTGCACAGAGTAAAGCGTGGTCAACTGTCTCTCGATGGAATTTCTAAACACGTAATGTTTATTGCCGCAAATAATTCGAGATAAGAGATTGCAGACTTAGACACGCGTTTCATAGAAAAACGACCACTAGCTGAGCATGAAAATAGCATATGCTTTCCACGACATTCAATATAGATCGCTACTCATTGCAAACATAAACCTTCGAGGATATTAAATTAACGACAGATTAACCACTCATAACGTTGTTAATTATATTAGGTAGGATTAACCCAATTTGTTCACTCGATAAGTAGAATATATTTAAAGAATTTGTATAATCTCCAGAGTATATATTTACACACCGATAATTCGGATTTCATTATTTGAGCATTTTGCAAACACGAATCATACTTTTAGTTCCATAAATTCTTATGGCTGATTATGGATCACTTCGATTGCTGTGTGCAGATAATTAGACGATCGGATGTCAAGTTCGGTCGATGCTCGATATCCACCTCGGATAGTGTCATGGTCGAAATTCATGATGTTTGGACAAGGCTATTCTTTCAGGAATGAGCGAAAAATGCGATGGACATGAGAATATGCTTTCGTCGTACTTACTCGTCCGTAAACGTCCGGTAATTCTGGTTCCTGGGCATGTCGGCAAAGGACTGAACACGTTTGCGGGCTGTTGCGGTCGATTAAATTATTCTCGGTGGTTTATCGGGTCCGCTGTCACGAGTTCCTTCGTATCAAACTGCAGTCATGTGCTTCTTACGTCTTGTCGGTCTTGTTTTATTTAATTTCGCTTATTTTCAAGCGGACACTATCATCTTAGACTACTCTTGTTCGTCAGCACTTTTGTCATTTTGCGAAATGGTTCGATTTACCTACATCCGAAGATTTATCTCGAAGATTCCCAAAAAATCCTTATTTATACAAACACTATGAAGTCTTTCATACCTTTCGATCGACTTTCTTGCAACAGTTGTCGATGCCTGACTTTCATGGTTCTTGCGATTATTCGATTATCGGTACACTCTTATCGACGATATAGACGATAAACAGTGCGTCACATTTCGAACCAGATCACGTAAGAAAACATATTTACCTAATCGAAATTTCTATTGTTCGACATTATAAATCAAATATACCAATAATGAAAATTCGATAGTTAGCGTAAGCAACATAATTTTTCGTGTTATCGATCATAAAGTATCGATACGTCTTACAACACAAGTCCATTTCCACTGCGACAGTCGCCGTGTGAAACACAAATTCTCTGCTCTCCACAAATTCATTTCTCGATCGAAGAAAATTCGCTCACTGTTTATACTAACAGTCTCGAATACAGTTAACAGATGAATCATCGTGCTTAGAGACGTAGAAATGATTATAAACGTTTCGCGAACACTTTATGTAACAAATGTCGAAAATGAAAACATTCGAAACTGAATTTGACTCGGAGACATTGATAAATTAATCTAACGAAGTCGGATTCGACGTATTTTTCTCGATTCGCGTATAACGGTATCGCACGCGAGAGACACGGTGACTACGGAGAATTCACGGATAATGAATTTTCTTATCTTGTTACGACACCTCGGACTGCAAGCGAAAAATACGAGATCGCGTCATAAATTAATATTCAGATATCGTAGTTGGATTACCGGCAGTTGCACAACATTTTGCATTTAGCAATGATGTGCACGCCTTTGTGCTTCCAAGTTCACTTGCATAATTCAACAAAAAAGAACAGGAAGAAACACACGAATCGAAGTCTTTTGAATAAGAAGATGCAGAAAACGTATTACAAAAAGAGAACAACGCGGGTAATGTTTTTATTTACGTGGACGAGTTGACCGTATTGGATCAATGAGAACTAATTACTTAATTCCACTGTTGGTTTTCGCAGTCGTTCGAGTCCGAAGGAACTTTGTAACCATTAACATTTCTATCGTCTTGAATGTGTATATGTGAGTGTGAAAAAATTATGTAGTTCGTGATAAGATCTTGCTGATGCGGGATAGACTGGGTCATAAATGTACCTCACGTTTTGCGAGCTTACGGGCTAAGTAACTCGTTTATATCGCGGGTAACAGCTTGATAGGTAAGATTAATCGTAACGAAGGGCGAACTCGACCTTTGGAGTGGGTCAAAAGTTTCATAAATAAAATTCCTTCTGTCCTAATTGCGTACTAAATTTCGAAATTACTGCGATGACATTTAGAGAGAAAATAAAATCCATTTAATAAAGCGAAATATTCCGTCTGCGGCATTTCAAGCACTTTTAATAATCGCTACGCGAGTTCGTACGCTTCGCGCAAGTTTCGTAAAAATTTGATAAAAACGGTAAAAGCAAAGTTAAGCAAAGGTAAAAGCCATAATATTAGAAAGACGTTGTTACACGCATTAATGGGGACACTGGTCAAACAGGTTTCCTGGCTAATGGAAAAGCACTTGAACGGTATAGACTCGCTGATCGATTACCGTTCGACTTATGATATTGTAAGGATCAGGAATTGTGCAAGGACGAGTCGAAATCGAGATCGATTTGGACCCGTCTTGGAGAGTGCATCGCGGACTTTATACCCGTCAGACGTGTCTGCGAACTTATTATTAACTCGATTTCGTCGCGGTGAGTTATGTGTCACCAGCTATTCCCACTCGACGTAACAATGATAGCTGAACAAACAGGAAGCGTTCTAAAATTTTAAATTCGCGGTCGCAGAAATTTAAGAGTCAAACGCCGCGACGCCAGCCAACTTGTGCAATTCCAAAATCTATACCTTCTCGTAAATCTTTCTACGAAACGTTTGCAAATTATTACGAAGTTATTTTGTACACATTGTTTACTCGTCTTGACGAAATTAGTCTAACGATCTTAAAGAGATACATAACCAGAAACCGTAAAAAAGAAAACGGCTTAAGAATAGCTTTCTCTGTTATTGAGGAACGAAAGAAAATTGTAAGAGTACATTATTTTTGAGTATCTGCTAATCTATCGCTTGTAAAATGATACCAAAGGTTCGATTATCTGACTATGATCCATCGAAGGGGAAAGTCTATTGATCTCTGATACAGTTATCGTGATCTAGAATCAAGAGTTCACGTATGGCACACGTGCTGATGGTTCGATCGCAGTCTAATCCAATAATGATTATAGAATAATCGAATAAAAGAGGTCGTCGGGCAGACTCGCGTGGTTATTCAATGATTTAAACGAATTGAATGGGATTACACGAAATATCTCGAATTATTGTGTTCCGAATCTACCGATCTAAAGTAGTTTACTAATTCTAGTTAGCAAATGTAGTTAGATTAAAAACTAAATTTTTAATACCTTGTACAATCTTTATTATAGCATGTCGCGCTAGTCATGGCTATTTCTACTGTGCCAGCCAAGGTATCGATCGTTTTTCGACAATCTCCGCGTTATATTCGCGCCGAGAATGATTATCACATATCCGTCAATGCATTCTTGATTCATCCAAGTATCATTAAGACACGAATCCTAATAACTGGTAATCAAATTGTAATGGTTGAAGAGATTTATTTGATCGAAAATATTCCAAGAATTTTTTAACGTTCGATGACGAAACGTTTAATTGCAATTCTACAAAATAAGTTGAAGCGATATCGGCTGGAACCACTTCACCTTCCGGATAGTGTCGAATCAGTCACGAGATTCGATAACGGTGAACAATATTCTCTCGTGACCCGACAATAATCATCTGTCTCTTTAAAAAGATACGATGAGCGGGACAGATACTATTTATCTCGATCTACTGACGTAATTAAGACTGTCAAATACTGACGGGACAAATTCACGATTGAATCCACCGAGAACAAAATGTAGAGCTTAAAATAGTACATTCAAAGAATGTACTTCCGAATGACTCAAGTGCGAATTAAAAAATTCCATTTATTCGTTAACGATCGATGGACAGCTGTTCAAATTGGAGATTGCAGTAAATTGTGTTTAACGAGCACTTTTGCGATAATGATAGTTAATAGGCACTTTTAGATGCATCGAAGATCTTCAGATACAGACCTATGTACATATATTAGGAATATCGTTTCCGGCATCATTCAGAAAATGATTCTTTACGATAAAGGCAGATATACGGTTGGCTAAACGAACACGACAGAGATAACGTTGGAAATGGACGGAGCAGAATTGGAAGACACATAAAAGAGCATTCAATTAATTAAGTTCTACACTTTTCGCGGAATATGAACTTTGCTCTCAATTAAAAGTTATATGAACGAATAACAGAGTTGCCGAGAGAATTCTTTCGCTTTGTCTCGTTGTATCTGACTTTTACTTTTTTGAATTTACAGAAAACAATTTAACAAAACGAGACAGCCACCACGACTATGGTGAATCATCTGCGAGTAAAGTAACGTACATATACCACGTGTCAACAATTTAGAAATCTTTGAATTACCAAATTTTGAAAAGCAACATGCTACTGGTAATAAGCTATGGGATTTGGCCCACAACGATAATAGAGTATTAAAGTAAATTTCTGGCGAGTTTTCACGACGAACGGGCGTGTATTTGATAAGTGACGAAAAAGAAATCCGGTACAAATACGATTATCAGCCACTAGAGGATATCGATATCGCCCGCTGGTGGTATCGCAGCAGTGGACGTCACTGAAATGACTAATGAGAGTAACAACAAGAAACAACAAAAGAGCCAAAAGAGTTCCCTTCTCGTTTTGTACCGTCACCGATAATCAATTCTCAACGAAATGTTTTCGCTTTGTCGAAGATTTGCGATCATTTTTATCTGATTCCTGTTCCACGTTGTACGACAAGTTACCGAAACTCTTGTGATTAATTGCCGATTTTGATAACGTGTGTGTACATTGTACGTAATCGTGGGATTAAGGTGGTTACAGATAAGTTCTCCAACAAACGAGAGACAATGAATCATGCAAAAACTCGTCACATGATCTGCATACATACAAACGTACACGCGTCATGAGAGTAGATTAGGATGTCACATGACAACTTCGCGTTACATACCGATGATTGTCGCTACTTTTTTTCCGCTGTTTTACGAGGAAATATAATATGCGTGAAAAGTCATGGGGATGATTACGCGGCGTGTTTTCACGAGAATCGTAATTAATACTAATATCACCAATTAATGTTTTAATTTGTCTAAAATGAAGTTGTTAAGCAGTTTACTCTATTTTTACCGGGCATCGTATTCGATTTAATGGATTATTTCTTTCCACCGTAGGCGGTGAATCGATACCACTCGCGTAATTAGCACGTTAATTGCCGTGGTAGTCATTCGTAATCAGTGCTGCAATTTACAAATATTCGAACAGTTAACGGGAAAAAAGAAAATTTTAAAGATAATATGTAACAAAGGTAACTTTCTTTATCACGTAATAATACACTTAATAACACGTTGTTACCGCGGTGACTATGAACATGCGAATTTAGATACGCTGATTTATGAAGTACTTTACATACAAATGGTTATTTCGGGATTCTTTAAGTTTGCTATAATTCAACGCCAGTACAATGATAATCTTTGCTTTTCCACGATTCGATTATGTAACATTTGGAATATTGATTAATGAATATACACATGAAGATGACTGTCGATATAAATGAGGAGCTAAAAAGACTTCTTAGACAATTTGCTCTTTATCGTTCGTGGTATCAGTAGACGTAAACAGCGCACGAGTGTAACAAAGATTTTCGAAGTACAGACTTAAAATAGACGTTGACGGCTCGTAAATGGTTTAAGTTAGGTAACATTCCTTAATTAACGCCAACCGTTTGTTTGCAAGCATCTCGTCGAGATTCGAACTGCCTCTAAATCAGATTGACACGCAATCGCGAATCCACAGTTGCGGTAAATAAAAAATAAGGAGGAAATAAATAGAACTAACCATTCATCACTTTTTTAACGCGATGACAGATGGCAAGCGTCCTCTGTTTGTCATCGAAACGTTATTTCTTTTTCACCGGATGATTCGATATTTTTCGAAACAATTAGAGCGTCACGTTCAAAGTTGTCGCATTTCAAAATAATACAATTAAAGTCATGACCTTTAATGTCACAAATCTTCAACGAACACGTCGATCATAATACAGACTCTAGCTACGATACTGTATCGTGTTCGGTGTTACAATTAACCCGGAAAGAAACTTTGAGACACAGATACCTTTTGTTCTATAATTAAAGTTGACTCAGTTTCGAACGAATTTTGTCCTCGGAACGCGTTGAGATTGGTCAGTTACCTTTAATTATAAATTGGCAAGGTTCACCAGCACCCAAGAGTGGTGGAAATAATCGAGGTCCCACCACTCGGACATCGTCCCTTCCAGTTCGAAAGACGAAGGTCGATTTGGCGTTTGTACGACGAAGGAGATGTGTTTCATCGTCATGAATATGCAATAACCTTTGCGATCCTGCTGAATACTGAATTCACGCACAAGAAAATCAGTGATTATTTCTTGTTCCTGAAAGTGAGGTAGGTAAGTGGTAGAACGAACCGAACTGTTCACGCGCTGAATGTCTGCGTTTACCATTATCTCGGCCTTGACCTACACGCTTTGCGATCCGCTTAAACCGCGGCGTTTTAAACGTCTTGCCACGATTAACGAGCACCGTTTTTCTTTCGAGTCTCTCGATTCCTGGACTTTCTCGATTCTTCCTAGACCAGCGTGAGGCAGAAGAGCTAACGAGCACTAGTGTGCAGTTACAAGGTGTCGGAGATTCGCGAAAAGTTCGAGATGCAGAAGCTAACTTTACATTTTATATTCTTTCGTTGACCAGTATGACTACTGTGTTGCAATTCTAATTGTCTACCACGGTAAACTCTTTGTAGGACTTAGGTCATCGAGTTTCTTGTTGGCTACAACTTAGTCTACTTCTACAGTTAACGTGTTCTGAGTACTTGGATACCGGGTTAAAGTTGGCGATCTATAAGTATTACGTAGCTAGGATACGGCGTCAAATAGAAACATGTTTGTAAGTAACAAATGTAAATAGGATAGTGGGCGTTTGGAATATGCATGGCACAGAAACCTGTCCAACGAAACGAAAAAATGAAATTTCATCACGATATTTCCCGAGGAAAGAATATACGAAGACGATGGATTCAACAGCATTTAGCAACGTCTAGTGACGCAGAAAATGACTTAATACCTTGCAGAGTATAATCTGCAAGGACGGAAAAATAGCAAATTTTGAGGAAGTATATAGGTCACTTTTATCTCGAGTGTTTGTAAACTCGATAACAAACCGACGCCATCTTGCTTTCACGAACCTGAATATTTTATATTCCGGAACGCGACCGAATATCGCTCATGTTTATTCAGACTCGAAACAAATGCTCGATATTTTGTTGTTGCATTATCGTATGCCAATTGGAATTATTCCTCGGACAAAGTTCAATCATGAGTACATTTGAACCTATCTTTTCGTGTTCTCAGAAGCTATTAACGATTCATACAATCGTAAACCGCCAAAATATTCGAAGACTGTTGCAGAGTCGGAGGATCGATCGACGCGTTAAAGAAGAAAGTACGCAAGCTCGCGATCTCTCGATTCTACGTACGATCGAATATTTCGAACTCGTACATGATGAAAGTTCGAGAAGGTTGCATTTCCTTTCCACGCGTGCAGCAGCCTCCGCGGCGTCAAGGCGTTAGCTCTGATTTTGTTGGCTTTGTTCGCGAGAGCCACTCGGACTGCTCACGTGACGTGTACCTCTCGCCTCGAGCACGTGACAGGCACGTGGAGCAAGCATGTGTGTACGTTTCACCCAGAAGTGTTGGTTGGACGCGAACTTATGCGAGCAATGGGCGATGTGTTACGCGGATCGTTCGACCAACTAGCTAACGTGTTCGCGGACACGTATAAACACTCTTGTTCCATACTCTGTACACACCTCCCGTCAGAAGTTATTTGGAAGAAAGACCCGAATAAATTTTTACATTCATTTATTTTTGGAACTCTAAATTTGCCAACTGCGAAGCGGAAAGAAACATTTCTTTGCAAAACACTAGCAAATACTTAAATTTGAATTTATGAATTAGGCACTTGGTGTTAGAAAATGAAGAATAAGTATTACTATACCAACAGGACAAGGTAATGAACTTAGATAAATACGGAGAGTTTCAGCGTGTCTGACTACATATGTTCGTTTCCACTGTGGCAGTCAACATATTAAGAAATACACAGATTGTCACGATATCGTATCGTTCTTTTTATCTCGTCCTCGGTACAATTACCTTCAACCTATTTCTTTCTCGCTTACTCAGTCATTTTTTCAATGATATCTTTGTCTCAATTCCCTCGCTCGCTCAATTAGCAAACGCTGGATAACTTCCACCTACAAGTAACATCCACGTAAAAGAAATAACACTTGGTTAGAAACTGAATAAATATGGGAATCGAGGTTGTTCTTTATCTCGTCGATCAAACATCCAGGAATATTTCATCGAAATCAATCGTCACCATTTTTGCGACCCATATTATACGTGAAAACGCGACGCGACGAAAACTTTCCTTAAGAAAATTGCAGTTTACATTCGTCGAATCGTTCGTCGAGGTAAACTGCAGTTATTTACAGTCCCGTCAATGGAGTTTTTTAAAGACCACGGTATAACAGAAAATCTACATAGCAACATAGTACGTACACATTAAGATGCAAATTTCAAATGTCAGAAAAACAACATGTGTAGCTGGCTATCTGGCCGTAGAGTTTATTGGTTGTTCAGCTGTGCCACCGAGATATTATCACTTTACTGCTTTGTTGAATTTTACGAATAACGTTCGACTGCGAACGAGAATACCGACAGAGAATACTGGAAAAAAATAAAGAATGGAAGCGTTGAAGAGATCGGAAGAGTTAAAAAAAGAAAGATTTCGCGTTTGCTGGTACCACAAATAAAAGATGCTCACTCGACTATAAACCATAACAAATAAATAATCGAAAATTGAATCGAAAGATGAAAAATTGATTGACGATCGCCTTGAAAATAAGTCGTCGAATTCTCGTTGGCATTTGTCGAAATAGCGACACGCGCCGTGAATAATTTTTGGCAAGTTTCCAAAAGGAGCAAAGTGATCGCGAATTCGGTCAATTGGCCAGGCTTTACGCGAAGTTAAACGAACGAAATATCGAGTGTCCGTTTCGCGGGATGTCGGATCTTCGTAAGAGGTTGACTGATCTAGGAAAGCCAGTTGTTCCGGACATCAGCATCGCCGCCTTGTTTCCGGTAATAGAGGCAATCAAATGTGTTTGACTTATCCGTTGATTCTCGAACGCTAATTTAACGAACGTTCGTCCTTGCCAACGGATTATTTTTCCGCTTTAATATATCACACGTGCGATCGAAGGCTACCAACGCGAACTGTCATTAATTATCAGACATTAAACAACGATTATCGATGAACCTTTTCATTCGCGACGCAGAACGTGCATCTGTTATATTAAGCAATTACATTATTATTCTTTACGAATGCAGGAATGATTACCGCACGAGGACCGAAAGGAAAGTTTCTTTTTATGCATCTGACTTCCCAGTCATAAATATTTGACTGCATTTAAAACCTCCTTGACATAAAATTCGTCGCTAACACTTTCGTCATGTACAGTTGTAATTTAAGCTGTTCTCGTGTAACAGGAAATGCGAGAGAAGGACCACTCATTCGTCCTTACGTACAACAACACTAGGTTTACCCTAGGTCCTTCCAAAATCGATAACGAACGACAGAGGAACCTCCTTGAACTTTCACTAGGCTTTCCCTCGACTTTCCCTAGACTCTTCCTTTGCTCCCTCTAAATTTTTTCTGGGCTCTCTCTAGCGTTTCCCAACTTCTGCCTAAGCTACTCCTAGGTTGCACCTCGATTTTAACCCTTCCCTTAACTCCAAAACAAGCCCTACATTCACTCGAATATACATATTAGAAAAAAAGTTTCACACCTTGCTCAATAACCCTACCGCCCTCTTACAGAGAGCCGTGCGACTAACTAGATTAATTTACACCTTAACATCGGTAACTCAGAGAGCGACATTCGTTACAGAATTAAACAAATAATGTTTTATAATAAGTAACAAACCTGGAGGTATTGTTATTTGATGTTTCACTGAACAGTAACACATTGTGATGATTTCGAGAATTGATAAAGTGTTGGAGCAGCGTCATGTGCCGAGTGGTCACATGTCGAAAGAGGTGCATTTCATTAAAAAGAAGGGGTGAAGTACGCGTGACCGTCCGAGGGGCTTCGAGCAACCGGTGTCATTAATTGGATCACGATGAAAATACATTTTAAGGTCAGCAGATTACCGGAACAATGTCATTCGTTCGTCGAAGCCCCTGCTGGAACGATGGATTTCACCCACAAACGAGTTTACCAGATTCTGTTGTCGATTTTGGATCCATTGGTATCTGGATCGGCTAACGAAACGGTGGACGATGAAGCGTAAAGTCGGACGATCGGCGGTTCTTTAAAGATAATTCGAAATTAAAAACCTCGTAGTGGTGAACGTGTACGGGGTTTCGTTGGTGTTTAATACCTCATCGAGTTCTTTCTGTATTTTGGATAAAAATCATTATGAAATCGTCAAGTTGTAGCAGATCGAGATCAGAGCATGATCTCTCTTCCGTGAAATTGAACGAACTCGATGATCTCTTGCATGGGAAACGGTTGAAATTGTCGAGGACATCGTTTCGCGTAAGTTTTCTACGTTAAAGTGTCTCAAGTGGAATCTTTTTAGCGATATTAATATTCAAAATATTACAAGGGTATATTAGATCACTGTTGAGAAAGTTTTTGACTGTGAGCTCCGAAATTTCCAAAAGCATACCGTGAAATCTTGAACGCTAATAATTAAGTGAATCTCATCCTCACAGTTAAATGACGCGGAAGACATTCTGAAGACAAACGAAAATGAATCGGAAGAAGAGAAAACGGATTACTTTCCAAATTGTGACGCGTCCGTGTGGATGAGATCGTGTGAAAAGGAAGTGATAGAGCCAATACCTGGCGAGGTGACAGGGAAGATACCATGCTGGTTGAAAGGTACGTTGTTGAGGAACGGACCAGGTAGTTTGAAGGTTGGGGAATACAGTTTCAACCACCTGTTCGATAGCTCAGCTTTACTGCACCGGTACGTCTGCAACAAAGAATGAGCAACATTGACGATATGTCCAAGGAATTTCATTTCCGCGTGATTTAATGCGCTTTCTAAACGACAGATTTGCCATTGCCGATGGGAAAGTAACGTATCAATGCAGATTCGTTCAGACGGATGTCTACAAGAAAAACAAAGCTGCACAGAGGATAGTCGTTACCGAATTTGGCACGCGAGCGGTGCCAGATCCTTGTAAAAGTATTTTCCAAAGGTACCGATCGATTTCAGCAATCTCAGAGTTGTTAAATAATATATGAAGAACAGTGTGATTATTCAGGATTGCGGCGGTGTTCACACCTGGGGAAGATTCTGACAATTCGATGATATCCGTGTATCCATTTGGCGACGAGTATTACACGTTTGCCGAGACAGCAGTGATTCATCGTATCGATCCAGAAACTTTGGAAACTAAGGGCAAGGTATGAGAAATATTATCACGCACATTTAGTAATAACAAGTTTTACTGAAAATTTATATGTTCCTCAAATTAATTTTCTTAATAGAATCTTTTCTTCGCAGGTGAACGTATCTGACTACGTTCGAATCGTAAATCACACCTCACATCCTCACGTGATGAACGACGGCACCGTTTACAATCTAGGTTTAAGCGTATCCCCTCGAGGACCTATGTATAATATCGTATGCTTTTCTCCCAGTCGAATTATCGTCGGTTAGTTTTTTTCTAAACGCTCAAACTTTATTTCCGACTAATGAATCTTCTCGTTAATAAATTTGATCAGATGATTCTGGAGACGAGCAAGAATTATCGATGTTCGATCAAGCTGTCGTCGTCGCCAGTGTTCCATCCAGATGGTTGTTGAATCCTTCCTACATGCATACCTTTGGAATCACCGAGAACTATTTCATAATCGTCGAACAACCTCTAGCAGTCTCTCTGACCACTGTATTGTCTTGCAAAGTGAAGCAACAGCCGATGCACGCTGCTCTTAAATGGCACGAGAATGAAAACGTGCGTTTAAAGTTGGTCATCCTCATTTTCTCATTCAGATTATGTAAGATTTTTGTCAAAAGCTTTTTTGTCATCTTTTCGCAGACCTTCATTCACGTGGTCTCCAAGGAAACTGGGTTATTGGAGAGGACGTTTATTTCGGAGGCATTTTTCTTCCTTCACATCATTAATCAATTCGAAACTCGTGATCGTGATTACATAGTCTTGGACATCTGTTGCTATCGTGATGCGAAGATGTTGGATTGTTTATTCGTGGATGCGATGAAGGTGACATACAGAATCGATGGAAATGGAAATGCAGCTTAAAAATACACACGTCGCGTAGTAATTATTTTTCTGGTTATGTCCACAGAACTTACATAAGAATCCTGATTATGCTAAGATGTTTAGAGGTAGACCTTTGCGATTCGTGTTGCCAATGAAACGTCCACAGTCCGACGTGCCATTAGAGTACAATCTGATCACAGCCAAAACGGTGAATCAGGGTCTCGAGTCTTTTCAAGACGTTACCGATGTCAAAAATCGTTCGGAGCTTATCGACGGATCAGATACAAAGGTTGAAAATCCTGTCGACGTTAATAAAGAAAAGAAACACGACGGCAAGAATATTCTTCGACGAAGAGCGGCTGCTCATAGACTTCCGGATGGCAATATCGTCGTAAAACCAGAACTCCTTTGCGATTTAGGCTGCGAAACACCGAGACTCAACTACGATTCGTATCTTGGCAGGGAGTATCGGTACTTCTATGCGATTTCCAGCGACGTGGACTTGGAAAATCCTGGAACGGTGATGGCATTTTCCATGTGTGTACTTCTTGGTACCTTTTAGTCTGTTTTGTAAAGGTATAACGTTGGTTCACAGATCATCAAGGTGGATATTTTGGAAAAGACGAGAAAAACATGGTGCGAGAAGAACGTATATCCCAGCGAACCCATTTTTGTACCTGACCCTAATGGCAAAGTGAGTAAAATGAACATTACATTGGCCGTCGCGAGCTCGTCAATTTGACTTATGTATTGGTATTATGTATTCACTGAATTCAGACAGAAGACGACGGTGTGGTGTTAAGTGCAATCGTGTGGTCGGATATAGAGACACGAGTCGGTCTGCTGATTCTAGACAGCGTGACTCTTACGGAAATTGCAAGAGCCACCTTCGACACTCCTGGCCCGGTGCCAAAATGCTTACATGGCTGGTTTACTTTGGACAAATAAAATAATGTGAAATATTCCGGCGACAAATAATGCGTCTTTGTCTACCGCCACAAACGAAACGTATATTCCAAAAGTATGCGATGCGTATCGTAGAAGTTGTCTGACGGTATAATAGATATTAGCTACCAAAACTTTGACATCCTTAAAATCATTGCAACGTAAGATATAGGTATACAAGATTTGTACAACGGTGAAAAGTATCGACTGCACAATATTGTAAATAATATAATAAATTATTTAATGTCGTTTCCCGATCGTACACTGTGTACTTATACTTGGTGATTACCGGTCACGCCAGAAACTCGGTAAAGCGTGACACACAGGATTAATTTACAATAAAATGGGATGCATCGTGAAACTATAACGTCGGATGGAATGTAAAATGCCCTATGAACTTTCGCTTATATCTATGTACTCGCGGATAACCGATCCATCGTCGAAACAGAACGGCATTATCCGCATCTGGTCCTACAATAACGTCAGAATGATTAATTAAGATATCGTTTCCAATGATGCTATCTCGTAATTAAAATAGTTTTCTACCAGAACACGGAAGATATTAAGATTCCACTTAAAACATTCCGCTCTCTCTCTCTCTCTTCTCAATGATCTAACAACATCATTGAATTTCCACACGCGATTAACAGCGATTAACGATTAGAATAAATAGGTTTGCACAACCATGGTCAGATGAATTTTATACACTACAATAGCATTCAACGTGAATCAATATCATTCGCGATTCTTCCTTAAATTAATTACATTACGATAAATCACGCTTATCAAGGTCACTGACTATATCGCCTTGTCCTATAACATAATACGTTATCGATCACGATTTAGGATTGAATTGTCTAAACGAGAACAACAGTCACACAATTCACAGCATATTCCTCTGTAAACGCGAAACTAATTCATCGATAACGATTATTGGAGCACCACGTTATTTTTTAATACACGTAATCGACGAAAAGTTTCAGCGTTTCACGCAGGATTCGAGTCCATGCTCTTCATGAACGATCCTGATTGAGCACTGATATCACGAAATCAAACATCATCGAAACGATCACTCGAGATTCGCACATTCGCACCTGGTAACTCTCTATTCTATTATTTTACGAGGAATACAGCGAATAAAAATTAGATAAAGAACCATCTAAATCGGTGAAGAACAACTTGATTAGACCCTGATGTAAATCTTCGGTACCGAGAGTCTCCTTCCTGTTGAAATCAAGAGCAACAGTTCGAAAACGATTACGTTGGCGATGAGCAACCCTTGCAGAAGCTAATTCAGTTCAAATTTGATACGGTTATAAGAGATGAACATCATAACGCGTTCGTAGTCCGTAAAGGTCAATAAACATGCAATTTTAGCCCGCTGTAAGAAAAGGTTATTCATCACAGTGTAGATTCTATACAATTTTTAAACTACAGTGCACGTTTCCGAAGCCGTAAAAATATCGGCGGTAATCTTGTCCCGAGATTTTAAGTACGAGAGAAGTTTAAAAGCGGTTTCGATCGACTTGTTGCTCGAGTTTCGTTGACATTCACGATAGTGGGAGGAAGGAATGGGATAATTTTCTTTAAAAAACACGTCCGTCTATCGCATCGTTCACAGGCCGCGTCGCGCGTCTCACAACACGACTATCACATTTTTGTTTCTACTTATCTCCCTAGAATATCTTTCTCTCTCTCTTTCTCTCGTTTCAACATTCAGACTTTTTCAACTTTCTCACAATCGACGGAAGCTATTGAGTTCATCGTGCTAGCGTTCTTGCTCTCCGTGTCCGTTTCGCTTTTCGCGATGCTGGATGTCGAGACACCGATGTGATTCTCCGCGTGCATGGGCAAGATTCCAGCGTTCGCGTCCTCTATCGCTTTCCTTAGCTGTGAAAGTAAAGTGTAACATACAGAGTTTAAAACAGAGTGAAAAACTTCATCAGTTTATGATACTTGCTGAAAGTGGTAAAAAGTTGTACTGATTTCAGTAACAAGTATCATAAACCTCTGTCCTAAACTTCTTCAACGCCCTCCACACGAAGAAGAGATTACAAGAACAAGGTATTTATATCTCGAACGCACCTCTTTCAGTCCAACAACCCCGACCAACCTTCCAATGGCTGTTACATAGGCATGATTCACGCCCACCATACTGAACAGGCTGTGCACCTTCAACAGAGACGTCCTTTCGACCAGTTGAAACGGTGCTGGGTCGATGTGGCACCTAGAGAAATCCACCTCCAACGCCATCTCGCTTTCCTCCCATCTTTTTTGATCCTCCGCGGACATGTCTATCACTCTCTCTCGAGGCTGTCGATGCGAACAAAGTCGAGGCATATGTCATCCTACGTTTATTGTAATTAACTATCCAGAGAAACAACAGTGTTTACCAATTGTACTTTCTTCGAGGTGGCTGGACTAGGTGCTAACATGGGTGTATGGGGTGCGACCTCTTGACTATCGCGCCTCACGCCAGCTCCGGAACCTAATTCCGGATCAGGATCCACGTCCTGTAAGGTGGCAGACTTGCGGAAGATAGCCTCGAAGGCCAGACGTATCCTGAAAGTTTAACGGTGCTATAGACGTCGTAGGAAAACCTGTTTTCCTCGTAGAAGCAAGACGGAAGATAATAAGCGCCATATTATGATGTACGGTGTAACAGATGAGAAGCTGGTTCGAAGAATGACACAAGAGCAAAAAAGATACTCTACGTTCCACCTTCGGATTCTTGTTGATACAATTGATACAAGATCGGGACCTTTAGAGTCCCATTCCATTACACTAAAATTGCCATTTCAATAAGTGCCAGCCAACTTCTCATACACGGAGTGTGGTATGCATAATAATTTCTAGGATGTAGAATCAACTGTATATCGAATCGAACGCGTCTTATTTTTACCGCTTACAAACTCGTTTCTTCCTAGTCACAAGTTTTACCTGCTCTCTGCCCCGGTGACAGTCGTGTACGGAGTAACCGCTGGGCTGACCAGCGGGCTGAATCCTTTCAACGTGAAAGAGTTGGTTTTCTTCAAGATCGACTTCTTCGGTTGCGAGCCAAATACCGGAGAATGGTAAGTGTGCTAAAAAGATAACGAAAGTGAAACGAGGATATCCAGGCGATGACGCAGGATAACATAGTTAATTGAGCAAATAGACACAATTATGTGCGCCTACGTTGACGTCAACTAGGTGTGACTCACGTGGTCAGGAGCTGTTCCGTTGCTCGGTGACATTGTTAGATCGTTGACGCTTTGTCTCTGCATTTTTAAGATATCCGGTGCTGGTATCACTTCGAACCTCGATGGCCTCCTGGTTCTTTCTTGATCCCTCAATTGACGCTCCATTTCTTCTCGAGCCCTTTCCTCGGCCTCTTTATGCCATTTTTGGGCCACCTGACGAGAACATGGAAAATCTACTAATCCTAATCGAAACAAAGATGAGAGAAGCTCGAATCGTTAGCTACCTGTAGTCTTCGTTCACGACCGATGTGTTTCTCGATCAATTTGATTAATTCCAGCCTTTGAATAGAACCGAGGAGGATCATCGAGTCTGGATTGTCAACCAGAGGAAAGCCTCGTAGTTTGCGGTTTTCCTTCAGAATTTCCTTCAACTTCTGGTAAGTGATTCCGTGCCAGATGTACTTCACGTCGCGTACCATGAAGTCCTCCACGTAAACGTTGTACATTCCTACAATCACGATTCTCGCTCGAAAATTTCGCTCCCGCGTGTTACAACTACAAGATGTCCACTGAATTTATTACCTCTCTCATCGATCCTTTCAAGAAGCATGTTCAAGACAACGACAAGTGTAGTTAAGCAAAATCTGAACGTAGATTTGCGGAGTACGAGATTTACCTGAACTGGATGGCAGTAGATCCGGCAAGTACGGTAGTTTCTTGATCAGGATGATGCTGTCGTATATGCTAGGTTGAAGGAGAGCAGCGATAGCGTTGCTGATCAGGACAGCGATCATGATAGGAACGATGTGAGTGATCTGACCAGTCATCTCGAATACGATAACGCTCACGGAGATTGTGTGGGTCACAGCACCGGAAAATGCAGCTGCACCGACGGTAGCGTAACCTCCTACGAAAAGTTTAACTCGTTACGACGGATAACGACGTGAGAATCCGGTGTTACTTCGAGGATGCGTTTTAACGCTAAGGATGGGTACCGATAAGGGTGAGTGGAATTTGAGTGTAACAGTAAGTGTGAATAATACTAAGCAGTAACTCCTAATTATTATGCGTACTACTTCGAACGCAACACCGGGAGTGTGTAACGTTAAGAATACTTGGAATCAGAGATATGTAGGATTCGAGTGTAAAGTCAAGATTACAAGGAAAAAGTATAAAGTACGAGTCACTCCGCTTTCACTCCAAAATTACCTGGTACGATAGGAGTTATGATACCACCATAACGAACGCCAGTGGGAAACCATAAAGCCATAGCCTCACCCACTGCTCTACCTAGTGCAGCGCCTATTTTGAACACGGGGATGAAGATCCCCGATGGTACGGGAACCGTCGAGCTTATGATGGAAAAGATGAACTGAAATCAAAGATCTCCGTTCGATCGCGAACCTTTCGACGGTCTCTTCAGAATCTTACCGTGAAGGTACCGAAACCAAGAAGTCCGATGAAGACGTCGGTATACGCCGTGGACCAATGTTTCACTATGTTCATTTCTTCGACTCCTAGTTCTTGCTTGGTCCAGGTGAAGTTGGTAAACAGACCGTACACTTGGTCGTGAGTGTTCAAATCGCCAGCCATGAACTGGCCTAGTCCCAGGGGAAAGGATATGGACGATACCAGGAGAGAAACGATTCCAGGATATAGAAAACGACTGGAATCATTATGCACAATCATAAGCTATGTTTGGAGAAACGTAAGCGTCGGTATTAACATGTTACGTGACTCTAGATTCTATGATTGTTCTCAGAATTGTTAATTCTTGAAGAAGAGAAAATAGTTAGCTTCGAAAAGGCTAATATGTTAATACCGACACATCAAACACGGATCACTCACTTTTTCTGTAGAAAACTGTTCATACTCTTATTCTTCCTCATGAAGATGACATATTGCCTATGTAACCAGACGTAAAAAGCACCACATAGGCCACTGCCAACGCCGATCAAAGCGAACACGAACAGTTCTTGAGGATCAAAGGGAAAATCCATTGTGAAGTTCGTGGCGAACATCGCGGTGATGGTCTCTTCCCTTTGAAACCAGATCGCCAGCAACCGAAACATCGTGGCGCCGCAGACAGCCGCGAAGAAACCCCGCCAGTAATTTCGCACGGCGAAATACACCGTGGTGACCTCGATGCTGAAGAGAACCCCTCCAATAGGTGCCGCGAAACACGCAGCCACCCCGACTGCACACGCCGCAGCGAGCATCTCGCAGTTTCTGCTCTCGTTCTCGTAGATGCCTTGAAAGCTGGTGACCAATTTCGACAGAAGGGTGGCTACGATACTGGCGATATGCACGAAAGGACCCTCTTTGCCTAGGGGCAAGCCGGAGCCCAGGGTGGCGGTCAAACCTATCACCTGTTAGAAATTAGGGTAGGTCTACACCGAGCTTCAAAATCATGCAGACAGACGTAACGAGTAACTACTTTAGTTGGAAAACCCATCGTTGTATAGCGGAATGCATGCGATAGAGTTCTGGGATTTTGCAAATCTTAAGCTTTAAATACGTTAGGACTTAAAAATGTTTTGGAGTATGAGGGTTTGGAATCTTAGAAATTCGAGGATTTGTCAATTAAAGAAGATAGGAATTACAGAACTTTCCTCGACTGAAAATATTAAATCTCAGCAACTGGGAATAATGATAGAAGCGCAAAGCATTAATAATTAACGAGCAAGCAATCGCGTGACACCGTAATCGGGAGCGGGGAAAACAGCAATCACATGACTGTGATATCGGCAATCACGTGGACATAGTGCACCGAAGCAAGCAACGCAATAACGTTTAATAATGTTTCGGGTCTAACCTTGGCGACTAGAGTACGAAAAGTGAGGTACTCCTTCAAGGCGACCCCGCGTAGAATGGTCTTCATCTCTGGAATTCCGGATCCTATGCTCTGCGGTGCAACGATATGCACGAAGCCGGCACTGAAGAGGATCAGGCAAACTGGCAAGGACACCCAGGCCAGATATTGAAGCGCCGGATGGTGCGTCAGATCCTGATAAAGCCATATCCTGGCTGGTGGAATAAGAATACCGTTAACGAGTTCTCGACAAGTGTAAATTAATGGCTCGGAAAATTGAACATTTCTGATTTGCTTTTAAACAAAGCATCGTTTGAAAATTTCTAATTTTAACGGAGGTCGCGGAAATAATTGAATTTGTGACAAAAACGGAAAGATTTACGAGCCGTTTGGACGTAGGAAATTGCTTTCAGACGTTGAGACCTTGAAAATAATCGAAACAGGAGACACCAAAAGGTCAAACTGACCGTTATTGCACATGGAGATCCCACGATCCATGGCGTAGCTGATGAGAGCCATGATAACACCGAGAAGTGCCAAAAAGACCCAGTCCTCGCCTAGTCTAGCTCCGGTGTGTTTCCAGGCGAAGGCCAATAAAGCCAGCAGCTTCCGACACAGTGGTCCTCTTCTCGACTTTCGTAAATCCTCCGCCCTGGTCTTGTCATATTTCCGTCGAGCTTTCTCGTGGTATTTGAGTTTACGTGCCTCTTCTTTTGCGTACTCACCCAGGTCCTTCGTGTAGCGACCATACATCTAGACGCATCATCATCGTTTCGTTCAATTTCAATTCATTTCCTCAAGAACTCGTTTTTACCATTTTGTGCAACATAACGTTGGATCTATCATCACAGATCTCTTAGATTAGTTGCAAAAAATTGGAAAATGATAAGAGAGAACACGATGCAAAGCTTGCGGAAATGTTTTATACGTACCAAACGATCTTAGCGCAGAATTCTACGACTACAGTTCGATCGAGATTTTAATGTCTTCGACTACTTGCGATGAATGAACTAGGTCTCAAAAGAGATTCTAAACTAATTAATGAACGTTTATCGAGTACTTGAGTTCATCTATGTTCTTGTAGAGTTAATAGTCAAACTTTAATTTGTACGTAAGTACAAGGCTTGTTTTACTATCGTTTAGCAAATTTCACGTGCAAGCTCGCTTTTCGCAAGAGAAAGAAGGAAGAGAGTAAATCAGTGCGATCGTAAGCCGAAGCTTATTAAGTGATTTTAAAGGCATTAATCTATGTATTATTTCACGAAAATCAGAATTCGAAAGCGACGATAATTACTGGTGAACGATAGATTGTACAATAACGTCAATCATCGTTATCCATCAAAAGATAACGCGTTATTGTCTGAAATTTCTCGATCCTATCTGGACTGTTTTCTCGAATTATTAACGAAAATAAAAAACATCTGAACCGTGACTTACTACTTGTCGTCGAACTAAGAAAAGAATTATATTGCAGAAAAGATAACTGACGAACACAGAACAAAACGTTTCGATCGAATGAAGGATACGTCGAGACTAGATCTTGTTTGAAGGTAGATGACACGAGCAAACAATTTCAGGTTGAGTTCAAAGAAAACAAGATTACGACTTTAAAGTTCGATAACATTGATTGGTGATAATGAGACGGATCACGGGTTGATAGTTAATGACTGTTGAAAGAATAAATAATTAGATCAACGAAGATTCGATGTTACAAAAACATTTTTAGGTAAACTGTGTACATTCTTAAATTCCTGTCCCTAATATCAGATGAAATAAATAGCGCGCAGAGATTAATCCTTGCAGTATCATACATAGTTTGTACATGAATTTTTGCTCCATCTAAAGATTAAAAGATCGTTTACGAACCAAATGATGAGTAATTAAATAACATGATTAATTCTACCAGCTTGTCTACGATGCTCAAGTTATTTAATGAGTTAAACATTACATCACCGGGATTATGAACGATCAAATTGCTGATATAAGGTTCTTTGACAGTAAGTAATAATCCACTTACAAGATATTCATCGTTACAAACGAAATAAGCTCTGTTCAGGACGAAAGCCGGCATGAAAGCTGGATCAAAGATCTTTTGACGTAGCGGGTTTCACCCGAACAGAGGATAATTCTTCGATTAATCGATCGATCTAGTGTCAGACGAGGCATTTCTGAACATTACTTCTGTTTGTCTTTTGGCAAACTTCGAAACTCGGTATTTTTGGCCACGACTTATTGCGAACCGTTCATTGCGTCTATTGTTTTCCTCGAGGAGTGCCAATGTACACTTGTTACACTACGAGTCAACAAATCAACCGAATAATATCGTTGAACATTCACGTTCATCACTCTTCAGATTTTATGAACCGCTCGTTATTACGACTCTATGCGTATATCATTCACCAGAATTCGGTTACTGGTTCAATTTTGGCCTTAAAACGAATCCTAAGGGTTGAAGATTCTCGTTAATTAAAACCGAAATCATATCAAAGATCTCTTAATTGAAATCTATGCAAATTATTTCGATCGATTAATACATAAGAAAGTTTATCAATTTCCGCTTTACTAGTTCTTTAATTAAAAATCTTATCAAAGCTCTGTCATATTTCCTAGCGTTACATTTACTCCGAATGAAACTTTCAGTATTAACGGCGCACTCGATGCTCTACTTTTGGCCTATCGGCAACAAGAAATTTATTCACGAAACACTCTGGTGAATGACGTACGCGCTTCCGATAATCGACGCGATCGTTCGATACGTTTCAAGAGACGTTCAATTACGCAATTGTTAACAGATCGTTATCCAGAGCGTGCAACACCGTCGAATTTGCGGACGAGCGACAACTGAAAGCTTTCGAGAAGCTTTTCGATCGCGAACTTGAGTCCGCGATATTCCTTGAATTTTGGCAACCGTCAAAATTCTTATTTTTAGCGACTGGTTGCTAACATCGGTCAACGACGGGGTGCACTCTATTGTTCATTGCTCATTAGACGTCCTCGACGCGGACGCCTAATTCAGCCAACAACGTTGCTATCGAACGTTTCGTTCAATCTCGCTTGTTCCTTCTTTTCCCTCCTTACCAAAATCTCTGCTTTTGCGCAATGTTACCAACGTTAGACCCGTGTTTACTAGATGTTTGGAAAGCTTTTGGAGTCATGAAAACGAACCGGAAATAACCGGTAATTTGCTGTTCGAATCCTAACGTTACGTGGATGTTGTTATATTTGAATACGCGTTGTTGCACGTGCTTCAGGTGAATCATTCAGGGTGGTACATCGATCGTGAGTAATAAGTTCTGAGGTATCGATATTATTTAGTATGTGCACGTTACTATGTACTATCTACTGCACTCATATGTATGTATATGAGTAATAAATAGGTTATTTAGTAATTAGTAGTATGACAGCATTTATTATTAAAGTTACAATTGTATATTAGTATAGGCAATAAGCACTACGTATTTGTTTACCGAATGTTGTTTACCGAAATTTAAGCATTTGTCTACTGTGTTGCTAATAAATTTGAAGAAAATGAAATATAGCGGTCACCTGAGCTCACACGCAACGAATTTGACGTCAACGAGGGCCACGTTCCACTGGGCAATCAGCCCCTAACCCAATTTCAGTAATTTAATCAATTTACGATACAATTAATGGCCTAATTCCGCCACAGACATCGAAGCAATAGAAATTCTATCGCAGTTCCATCGAACATCATTTCTTCCCTTTCATAGAAATAACGGTATCTTGATTGACAAATTAACTTGCCTCCAAGTTATCTAATACATCATTCTAATTTTAGAATCTAATTTTAACGAGGCAGTATTCTAATTTACTGCGATTTTTATTTTTAGAATCCCATCGTTCATTCACTGGCAAACCGCATCGTTCGTAAATTTCAATTTACCCCCACAATAGTGTTCTAGATCTGTCTCTAGCGTCGACACAATGTTCCACAACGAATTCAAAATAACTACATCATCGGCGTGTAAAATTTCAAAACTGTACTCAAACTTTACCTAACAGTCTCTGGTATAGATGCATCGAATGTATCATAGGAATCTCAAGATTACTGAAGAAATGTTGAAGAAAGAAAGTGACCAGTTGAACTATGAAATCAACGCAGCCTCGTAAACGGTGCATCTGCATACGAAAGATAAACGTACACGGTACAAGGTGAATCGTACGTATGCAGATGGAAATACGCGTAAGATATGCGTGTGTGGAATCGAATTTGTCACGTGAGTCGCGTAAAAATATTTGCATTCTGGTCACGCGTGTCGTATAAACGTAACGAGTCCTTAAGCGCTCATTCATGCAGATAAAAGCGTTGCTTAGAAAGGCGTAACAGAAACAGTCGTCGTACTCTTTTCCGTTTGCAGAATGTCGTCGGAAATTGTACAGCATTTACGCGAATCTATGATGAATTTCGCCTGGCGAACTGGACACCGAACAGATCTTCGTTTCTCATGAAAATTCTGATATACTGGCGAAAAATATGTAAGGGACTCACGAACCTCTAGATCCCCGAATCCCTACATCTCCAAATCCCAATATCCTAAAATTTTCAAGATCTAAAATTCCCAAATCGTCAAATCTCCAAGTCTAAGCTTCTCAAGTGGTTTTTCCTAGGAATACATATTGCCCCGTCACCTGCTAATGATCGATTCGACACGCGCAACTAAGAGGCAAATTAAACACGAACAATGTAGCTTGAACATTCTCGAGAAGCGTAATAAATCGCTTGCGATACGTGCGAGTTATTTGACGAATGTTTTCGGTGTTGCACAATGCACTTTTTTTCGTATTCCGCGTTCATACGTTTTCCTACGAGAAGGAGGAAAGAATGAGAAGTATGGTAGCTAAGAATATAAAAAGTATGGTAGAAGTAAACACAGGAGCCTCGATGTCTAAGCTAATGAGAGAAGCGACTCGAAAATAACGTTGCTCGTTTAGTTTCTAATTTCGTAGAAGTACATTTGGAGAACTGTAAACTGATCATCGCGATCTCGTGATGCAGATTTCGTGTCAAGGTCGATTCATACTCGTATATATCTGACATTTCATTGACATTTCTGAAACCTGTTTCAAGCGACGAGATAAATTTATTTGACCGAGAAGACGATCGTCGGAATCAGACTTTTGGACGATGTCAAAGAACGCGTTCGACAGACCATCCAATATGTAACGACAGAAATGTGACAGAAATCTGATCCATTATTACGAGCTGTTCTCGCAAAACGTTTATTTAAAATGTAGCTATTCGCCTGCACGTTTGGCAACCGTACAAGTATCAGAATACTATGTACGATTCCGTGAAAAGCGTGGATAGAGTTCAATCTATTGTAAAATTACTCGTTTACAAATGTCAGTTCGTGGGTGAAAGAAATAGGAAGTTATGATGTCACGAATCAGCCGCGAAAGTACCGAATTACGAATCCCAAATACTTTGAATAGTTCACGAAGTGCTATATTAAGCACGAATACCTAAGTGACAAAATGACAAAGTGCATCCGCAAACAGGAAGGCGACTGTGCAACAAGAATTTGTTAATGCTTCTAGGTACTCGAAAGAACCTACATGCATAAGAAAGTGTCGTCACGATGCACTAAACGATTGTTCAGAAAAATCGCTTACAATCGTGTTAATGTAATCGAAGGGATCGAAATCCTGCTGCTCCTCGTCCGCATTTGGCGGAGGACACGGATAGAAAGCTTGCGAGGGTCTGATAAAAACAAAAGATTGCGATTAGAGAAACAGGTACGAGAGAAAGGTACGCGAACGAACGTATTTTTTCTTAACGGTATGTACCTAGGGTCACGATTTTTAGGGCATGCGATATAATTCTGCGTGAAAAAGGTAAGTCGAGCGGCAAACATTTTGCGTACGGAAGCTCTTTTTCGAGATAATTAATTAAAATTGTCTTTGTACGCGAAAATAATGTGGCACAATTAAGTCCGTCATTTCGACGAGTTTGGTCGTTCGAACGTCAAATAACCACCATTATCCAATAGAAGAAATACGAACACTGTGCAACGGGCGAACGAGCGAGTATCAAACACGTATTTTGACGAGCGATTTTCTCGAAAAAGAGACCGTTACGGGGAAATTTTCTTCCATGCTTTTCACTTACGTTTTTCACGGAGAATCATCGGTATCGCGTTCGTAAAAACGGCACCCTGAAGTTTTCCTAAAACGAAAACTCGCGGATACCTGTGCGGTCTGTTCCGTCGATTTTCCCTCAATTTCGCCATCAACCTGGTGAATTCCTCCCATTCCCTGTCTACTTCCTCCTCGCTACCCTCCGGATGATGGTGCAGAGTCTCCTCCAGGAGCTCCTTCTTCGTCGTCTGATTCGCCATGTTCGGATGCTCCTTCGAAACTTAACGACTATCTGCTCGTACAACTCGTGATTCCTCTTCGACCGATAAATGCTATCGGTGCAATAAATTCTCTGGTCGCTCAAAGTGCAGCTTCGAGCTTCGAATCCCGTGAGCTCGATAGATTACGTAACCGCGTGAAAATCATCCTTGAAATCTTCTCGTATTTCTCGAAACCGGCAAACGAAATACTCTTAAGAGAATTCGTGGACCGAGAGTCGGAAAGATTCGCGCCAAGGGATCATCGTCTGGTCGTCGAAGATCTTCTCGATAAAAGCGTCGATCGGTGATACCGGAGATTTTCCAGGTCGCATTTTCAACCGGCAGAAACTCGGTCGAAAGGAAAGATCACCGGAAACTGTTCGGTCGAATCGTCGTGACACTGACACTGACACTACGCCGGCAAAAGGAAGGAAAAATTGGCAAAAAGCGAGCGTTTAGAGCAATTGAATCGTAGGCTGAACACCGTCGCACACCAAGCCAATGAGTCACACTGACAATGAGAAGAGAGAAGCACCGTATGGAGCTCAGATGGGAGGACCTAGCTGGTCCAATTTACCGACTCATTAGCCTCGCTCTGACTGTTGTCGACGTCGTCGCCGTCGCCATACCGCTCGCGATTTTCCCCCGCGATATCGGAGCTATCTCTCTTCTCACCTCTACGGTGTCGTCGCGAGGACACTCGTGATCGCCACTTTTTTTCCCTACTAGAGCAACCACGTTTCGTGTTTGCAAACTTTAATCGCGCCACCAGCGTCACGATCGCTGCCTCTTCATTTTTATTACTCTACATAGCGTTTGTAGTACCGTCGACATCAATTTTATTCGCGATTTCTAACTCTTTCGCATTACGATTAAATTTCACTTCACGAACTTTGCGTTTACGGTTAACCCCCTGGATTGCAATTTAGAATAAATCGTAGTACCACAGATCGAATATTTTTCTAGACAAGTTAAAGCACTACATGTTCGATTTAGAAGTATGATATGCAACGTTGACTATTTAATGTTGAAGCAATTCGAAATGAACTGTCGATAAAAGTAGAGAAAGGAGAAAATTGTTAATTGCCGCCAGAAGAATGAAATCGAAACGCGATTTCGCGAGAGGAGAACGAGATGTTGAAAAGTCTTATCGTTGGAATTTCTAGTAGCGACTGTACGGTAGCCGTACACGGCAATTGGCCACTTCCCTCAACGAGGGCTCGTAGGAAGCTGCCTTCAAAGTCACCAGTTATCATTGATCAAAATTACCACGTAATTTGATGAATGGCTGTCTTACCCGATGCCGGCACCGAGTCTCCGATCGATGACTCTCTCCTCTCTTATTGTACGCGCGATATTTCTTTCTCTCAGTTTTTTTTTAAACCAGAAACGATCCCACGGACGAATGGTCATGTTAAAAACGACGAAAATATCTGACGGAACAATAGAATTCTCACGGAGGATAAGCACTTACCTTGAGATGAGAAAATGGTAATTTTATCTGGCAAGATTTTCCCTGGATACAAGTGAACGATTAACCGAATACCCAGGCAAATTGTTCGTATTTATCGCTGGAAGAAGCTCGCTTAATTATGAACGTATTCGGTCATAAATTCGTGTGTTTATTCCGACGAGTAAAGAGATAGCAGATAATGGACCGGAAAGCATTGCCGACTCGGTAAATTTGTGTAACGAAGGAGTGCGTCAACAGCAATTGGCAATTATTGAACTTCCAACGAAACAGAGATGTTTATAAAGATCTTAATGTTCTTGGACAAAGAGAAACAACCGATCTGATATTCTCCTGAATGAATTAGGTCAATAGTACAGTCGAGACGTCCAGATCGCTTTAAAAACCATCGCTGACTCGTTTACCTTTCGTTTTAGGAGCGGAATACGTGCTTTTTCGCGGATTCTTGAAAATGAGAAACTAACAAACACCTGCCACCTTATTTTTAGAAGCGAACAAAAACTGGCCATCACTTTTTAGCGAGTTAATTTCAATATTCCATCCATCGCGAACGAATTATCGCGGCATCGTCAAATCGAACGCAAACTACTTGTTTGTTTAAAGCGGCTAAAAAATGCGAAACGTAAACGTACGTAACGATTGCACGTATTCAAATGTATGAGTACCGAAATATTTGTAAACTCTTCGCTTTGGAAAGATTTCGATAAATTCGAACGATCATAATTGTTTCCGTCCACTAAGGTAGTCACTGTTAAAAAAAAATTAGAACATATATCGAGTACGTGTAGTCCATCGACGAGTCTAACAAAAAAGATGAACGTTCAAATGGAAATTTTTATAGATGCATCGTTGCAATTATCGGCGAACAACAACAGCGCGTTGATTTTCAAAGATAAAACGAATGAATCATTTCCACGACAATCGTCTGACGCATGTACTCGTTTAATTAAAAGGCGAGCAAGATTTAAGAGTAATTAGACGCGATGAATATTGAACGGAACCGTTTAAGCGTTACAAAGTATAATTTACGCCAACAGTTCAAGAAAGGCTGACGAGAGCATCGTTTCATTCAACGGTAGACGTAAATTCTTTCTGAGAATAGTTCGAGCTGTTAATTGTCTAACTACCTTTAAAACAACCGTTTCAAACATCGAGAGAACAACACGGTTCATTACGTTGAACAAAAGCTGTGTGGTATCTTTTGAAGACTCGGAAATTGCCACCGTTAATCGCTGGAGTAACTACAATTTTTACCTGATGTGAGTTAAATCCTTTATTAATACTATCAACGAGATAGTGTTGATAGAACGATATTGTCATCCAGATAACAAAAAAATTCGACACACGTAACACTGTGTGAACTGTTTAAAAAGATGCAAATCGATTGCTTTAAGGTTACAGATAAATTCACGCGGAGTTAGCGGTAAGAGAATGTTGAACTATCACCACGGATGTCCCATGGGTTCACGACCCCATGCCGGTATATTAGAGCACTGAATTAGTTAATGTCAGTCACATAGCCGAGGAACGAATTACCATTCTCGTGATGCGTCAACAGTGCATACGATTGCATTTTGGACAAGATCGTTTGTCCAATCATTGGCCCTTCCTTCCTGTTTAGCTGGCCCTTGTTCTTTGAATCATGCTTGTTTACCGACTATGAGTCCTCGCGATCTTTGCTCCGATTGCCTGCTTTCGAAAATACTAGCTTGGTACTCCAATACCAAATACTGTAAAGTTGAACAGCGAATTTCTCAGACCTTTTGAAACCTATCTGACAATTTTTAGGATTCGATGGCCTCGAAGTTCCCACTATTTTCCATCCAAACCTCGTCAGATCCGACTAATTTTTCACCTTGGGTAACTTTCGATCGAGGATTTAAGTAAACGAGCAATAACTCTTAGCTAATAAGGTCTAGGACGAAGTGTTCACGAACAAATGTATACGGGTAGCGTGATCGAAGTCAGATCAAATGAGATAAATTTAATTAACGATTCTAGAGACGATCGGAATATGTATGCCGACAAATGTAACCGTGTTTCTTACCGAAAAAAAATATCGTCGTTCTGAGTCATCGACGATCAATTTATGACTTCATCTAACAAATTTATTCTTCTTTCCTCCATCGTTCATTGAAACCGTGTTTTTTCATCGAACACGATTGTTCGCGGTAAAAAAACCCTTCGTGCATTCGCGTGTGTTATCGAGAAAAAATAAGATAGCCCGAGCACGCTTTTGAAGCCTGGCCGATAATACAGCAACAAAACAAAGCGTGTCGATAACTTTTGAACCCCTTGTACGTTCGTCATGTTCTTAATATTCAAAACACGTTTCGATTCGTTGTTTAATCCATTATAAAAAATGGATCGAGATGAGAATCTGCGTTGGCAGGAATCTTGATTCTTTCGTGACACGTGCAACGATAGCAAAGCACATAGAAAGCGCATTTTATACGAATACGTCGAAACATCGAGCGATGACATTTCTATTCCGTGATCCTACTTGACACGCGACACGCATAAATGAAGGGATTTGTGCAAACAATCGTTGGACTAGAATACTAAGTCGGGCAATTATCCCTTGCCAAGGAAATAAATGCTTTTCGATGGAAAATTTATTCTTCGTCAACTTAGAAAAAAATTGCATTATTATCCCCTGCATTATTTTTCCGTCAAGGCTATCAGAGAAACTTGCTAGAAAGATATCATTTCATTGCAACAGTGTTACAAAGTAAAAAGACAATTGAATAGATCATAATACGTTAGCTCCTCGAGTTTCCAAACAAAGTATTGAGCATTGACGTAATACGATTAAGCGACACGTTTTTTGTACGCGATAACGAGATCACCAAGGACTTTGCAAAACTTATCAACGACGAATCAATTACACTTGTAATGTTCTCTTTTACAAACGACGAACTAACGATAAGACTAACTGGAAAGAGACGCGAAGTCTGCGAGTCTTCTCGATAACCCTGTTTACCGTCTCGTGAAACATCCAGCTAAAAGAATCGTTGGTTGACTACCCCTGATATGTCGACGAGGTTTTCGCTTTTGCTTTACGAAAATACTTACTGCGTCGTATACTCGGGGACGCCCTACTCTTTTCCTGCGAACGACGTAAACATACGTCGTCAAAAGTCCACAATTAATACTCTGCTGATTGCATATTTAACGGATCAGTGACCCTTGTTAAAAAACAGATTACAGAGAGAATCTTGAGAAAACTGCACCAATAAATTAAGCATGAAGATTACTTGCGAAAATCATTTTGTCACGGCAAATACCGAGGAAGACTAAAAAATGAAACGCGGTTAATCATCCAACGTCCGACTTAATTTCCAATTACAATTAACGACCTTAATCTTTACGCGTAATCGTGCACGCTCCCGCGGAACAATTAAGCAACCAGGTGTCAGGAGAATTCTTAGCTACTGGCACTCTAATGAAAGATCATGAAAATTATAATGATCGCACACAGACGGAACTATGATATCGAATTTCCGCGATCGTACAACACGGAATTGCAACCGATATACGTAATTCCCAGCTAAAGTTTCTTTCGCTTCTCGTTATCGTTAAGCAGGGTTAAAATCGGCCGAGCAAATAATTCTTGGGAACATTCATCCACGGTGTATCTTGTCTCCGACGTATATCCGATTATGCAAATCTTTGTTGTTGGTTATCCAACAAAGGTTAGCCCGTCGATAATCGCGAGTGCCGATCGGTAATGAGTGCAATCGAGATCCCACGAGCAAGTCCAAGGACATTGTCGTAGTCATCATCATCATCATCGACCAGCCATTAGACCACAATATCGTTATATCATCGTTCCTATTAAATTGACGACACGCGAGCTCATCCTTCTGCAAACATTACTCGAAAAAGTGAACCTGTTATTCAGTCGATGCTCTGATTCGTGACATCACTGTGGTCAACGATTCGATTAGATAAAAAATGGCGACGTAAGGGAAGTGATGAAACGGCTTTAGTATGCTGTATATAACTTGTATAAAATATGTAAATTTGCTCTTTCGCAATAACATAAAAATTACATTATAATAGTGGATTTATAATAGATTTGTTCGAGCTTATCTCCATGAATTATCACAGAATACATCCCATAAATGAATGTACAATTCGATCTCATATACTTCCTCTCAGATCGAAACTTCGCGGATAAAATGTTTATATACATCTATACTGCTTCGAGCCTTAAATACATCCTACAGAACACATATGGTACGTAGAACAATCGACATCAGAATTGTATACCAAGAGATCTTAATGAGACAATCTAACTTTCTGGTCCTGCGAGACGTTTTTCGGTACAAGTTTCATAGGTTCGACTCCTATTACTTCGGCGAGCTGTTTCGACGCTTCCAACTGATTAGGATGATACGTGATGCCACCTTCTCTTTCCACGCGTGCCATGGCTTCTCTTTCTGGGTCTCCAGCGACCATGACAGGCTTATCTCCAAGAGTAGGCAGTTCTCTCAATTGTTTCAACAACGTGGACAACCTCTCCTTTGATCCGGAACAAAAAGCTTCCGGATTAATGGCCATGAAACAATGTCCGAGATCAGCGATCTTCTCACTACCCTTCCACTGTCTAATGTTGGGTCCAAAGTGACTTCCGGATAAAACACCGCAAAGTACTTCGACCATCAAAGCCAGTCCATATCCTTTGTACCCCGAATTTCGTTCTTGGCCCCCGAGAGGCATCAGAACCGTAGCATCGTAAGCTTTTTCAGGATCCGTGGTGACCTTTCCATCGCGGTCGAGTGCCCAACCTTCGGGTATCGGTTCCTTCTTCCTGAGTGCAAGCTCGACTTTACCCAAGGCCACGGCGGTGGTGGCCATGTCCAGGTTGAACAGATCGTTGTTCGCTGCAGACATTCCCAGAGCAATAGGATTCGTACCCAACGCTGCGTTCCTACTACGAGTCGGAGCCATCAGAGGACTGGTGTTGGTGCAGCTGAAGCCTATCATATCGACGGTTATCAGAAACTTAGAATACGAAAAAACTGTCGAATCACCATGAATTTTATTCCAACTAAAATTATTCTATGCTACGACGGGTAATAAAATTCGCGGTGATTCGAAGTTCGAGCATGCTCGAATCGCTCGTAAAATTGCTACAAACGTATTCGAGCATCCATTGCTACCTATCAAGTTCTCTTTGATCGCCATCTTCGTGTAGTAGCCACAGATTCCGTAATGATTCGAGTTACGAGCGGACACCATCCCGATACCGAACTTCTTCGCCTTATCTATGGCGAGTTCCATGCAGAATTTACCGATCACCTGACCCAGACCGTTGTTTCCGCTCACCAATGCTATCGCCTGGAAGAATAGTCATTGAACTTGACGTTCGAACCGATAACTGATTCCCGAACAGACAAGAATCATAGGTTTCGAGTTTACTTGACGACATTCCGGGTGGAACTTGTAGAATAATTGAAAGAAATTGCTTCGTCGCGCAGCGAAATTTGTTCCGTTTATCGCCACGAAATTAAGTAACCGGTGATAAGAGGCTGATCGTTTCGAAAGCAGCGAATTATCGCCTCTGTTTTTCGAGGGGATCAGGCGAGCAAGACTTTTTCTTTTACAAAACGAAGTTCTTCGCACAGAATGATCCGATTAACGCGGAAGAAGAAATTAAGCGGAGAATTTATACGGTTGATTCAGACTGATATTTCCTTTGTCATATTTTAACCGAGGATATAATAAAGTTTCCACCACCAACGATGATCAAGTAAACTGGTAGAAGCTGGATTTTCGAGCGTTCTTCGCTCGTCTTTAATGCATTTTCAGCAACCATGCGCTAACTGTGCGACTATGTTTATTACTCTAGATTACTGTAAGTAATTAACTCGATCACTGATTAGAGCTGGCTGGTCTAATAGAAAGTCAAGCTAAGATACCACGTGGATCACTAATGGATACACTTTATTAATTTTCCATAAAACTATTATGTGTACAATAGTTAGAAACCTCAGAAAATGAACAGGTACAAAAAATCTAACAATTGTATAAGCTAAAGTTCCCAAGACAAATCGTCTAATCTATCCACCACCAAAGCGATTAAACAAGATCTGAAATGAAGAGACATCGTTTATGTAATACACTGACCTCTCATAGACTAAGGAGAAACAATCTTTTCAACTACTGCTGATTTCAATTAAAACAAGCCAAGTTCTATCTGTACAATCGATCATGATATAACCCAGAAACAATGGACCAGGTGTACAGCTCCAATTAACGATGATGTGATAAAGTCGCACAGGTGGCACACGGTCTCGTTGATTTCGATTTAATCGTACCTGAAAGTCAGTAATGATCTGAGGCTTAGCGATGGGATCAGTGATCTTGTTCTGAATATCCTTTACGTACATTGGCACTCTGTTCATTCCATGGCTAAAATGGCCACTGTAATCAGCCGTCATTAAATGATGTCCAACGATCTTTCCAGATTCGGGTGATGCTCCAACTTTGCACAAACAATCGTTGATAAATCTGACCACATCCTCTTTGGGTACTACCATGTCGGTATTATTTTTCACAGAAAGCAACCGCCTTGTCGTTACGGAGCTGCATTTCGTTGTATTTTTCAAAAGCTTCAACGAGCTTCGAGAGGAGGTCAAGAAACGTTCGTACATCTTTGATATTGGCTTCTCGATGCTATTGTTATGTTATTTTGATTAGAAATCTGAATTCTCTTTGCGTCGAATCGTAGAAAATTGAATCCTTGACCTTTCAAAGGTTCATTGCCGTTTAAAGTTGATTTAATTTCGAATTATCGCATTCGTGAGATTCGATTGTACCGATCGAGCGCGTGTTCAGATTTGAACTTGCCGCGTCATTAACTCGTGGAACCTGAGCCGTGTTCTACGCTGTTACTTTGTAGCCAGTTATCTATTAACGACAAGTGGTTCGATCTTTTCCTACCTGAATAATTAACTTTCGATCCAGAGAACTATTCGATTAACTTATGTATTAATGAAGTCACCAAGTGATCTATGGATCACGCTCCTATTTTCGCGACATCGATAGAACGTGTTGCACCAGCTTTGCGACCACTACTAGAGGCACGCGACTCCGCAAAAAATATATTGGCTGCACTGACTGACGTCAATCAAGCGGGAGTTTCAAACCGTTCAAAATATCATGAACGTACAACTCCAATACATCATTACATATTATTACATATCTATATTTCGAATCGGTTTTATTAAAAGTTCTATGGATTGTTATTGAGAATTATGCTAATTACGCCTGGCTATAAATAACAAATATCTAGCATATGTGTAGTTTTCATAGTTTTTTGTACATCTTCAGAATCTTATCGCGCAGCTCGGTTCAAGGTCTTAGCGTTAACTGGTTTTGATATCGTGTTCGAAAGTGTACTTTCACGAGGAAACGGGCAAAGTTACGCATTTCACGAGGAAATTAATCGACGATCACTGGAATCACGTGAAAATTAATACGAAACAAATAAATTTACTAAAATAGGAAGTATTCGACACTTTCTTTTGCCATTATACGTAATTTAGTGGTATATTCGCTTTTCCTGTAATTCACGTGTTAATTTAACATTTTCTAGAACCGTTTGTCTCGTTCTACTATTGTTTTCTAGGTTAGAGGAAAGAAGGACGTTTCTATTTTTGCATCGATGGACCTCCGTGACGTAATCACAAAATTTAAAAAGCTCGAATAACATTATTTCGAATGTTTAGTACTTATGTGTCATAGGAATATCAACTCCCCTCACTGACTCACCGTGTGCGTCCCACTCTACATACATATTGACACACCACATGCGTCTTATACAGCTACTAATCTTCTTAATAGGCTATGAATGTTATACATTTACGACTCGCTAATACATGCTTCAACATGGCTATAAGAAACTAAATATTAAATAACATTCACGAAACGTGAAAATTATTCAAAATAAGGTGGTACTTTCGGTTGAAATTAATATCGATCGAAAATTCAAATACGAGTGTTCTGCGTATCACAAGCATAATGCAAACCCAGTTTAAAACGCGTTAAAAGAACGATGGCTGTCATACACGTGACAGGGTCGTAAAATGAATAATTTCGCAGATGCACCGATAAAGGACGAGATAAAATGTAACGTGTTCTTGTCGGGAGAGATTGCAAGGCAAACCGGCTGATCCAGCCACAGAAAAAATCAATAATCGACCCTGCGTTTCCGTGTGCATTGCTAACTAGCTGCATCTAGCATTACGCAATGCGATCCACAGTTAAATCATGTGCCCGTGTCGAATATTCGGCCCGTTCCGATATCGTACTACCGTTTGCGTAATAGACGTAAACTCGAAGATGCGATTTCCTTCGTTCGAGGGGCGAAAAGAAGAGAGAAGAAGCTAACGATCGCGTGCCCATAGAAAACGACGCCTCGGTGTTGAGTGTCCACTGTAAAGCTACCGTTTCGCTTCGCTTCCTGAAAACCGAGCTACCTGCTAGTTACCTGAATCCCTCCTACTCGTGTGCGTTCAATTTTTTGGCTAAAGAAGCGACATTTTCGAGGAACTCGAATTTCCAAAGAATTTCTTCGGTCATTAATCGATAAATAAAGCGGTGTAAATTTTGGAAAATAAAAATCCAATGTATATTACACCGTCTCGGTGTTCGAGGGTTGAAACCAACGAGAAAACGTTTGGAAAATTTGCACGTATAAATTCATCGAGACTTGTATCACCTGCGTGTCGTTATAGTTAATTGTCAATATTTGTGTTCCGATTATACACGCGAGGTCGACGTATATAAACTCACGTATGTAACAACAAACTTCTTCTATTTTATCGTCGATAACTGGGTTAACGGAATCGTCTGATAATGAATAATTCTGTTGAAAGTGTCGATTTTAATTGAAATTGTTCTCCGTGCGACAAGTACCATTCTGACTATACTTTGAAAATTGATTAAAAGAGAAACAATCCGTGCACAAGATGATTACAATGGTTGTTATATGAAAAGTTAATCCGATTCCTATCTCACTGAACAACGAAACCAGAATCATTAAAAAAAACGTTATCAACCTCGTCTTTGATCGTCGATTTTCAAGGCTACGTTGTCACGCCATTCAAACTAATCATATCGATAATTGTATCCGTAAACTTTCGTTTGCTGAGCCTGTAACTCTAATGTTCTCTGAAAAAAATGTTCGTTGCTGGGGAAGCGTTAAACAGACCTTGACTGAGTAACTCTTTCTGCAATCGAAAAGCGTTATTCGAAGAAAGAAATGTTTATTATTAGAATATTTATCTTCTAAACACCTGAATTTCTCGGCAAAAGTGAAATACAAGGAGAATCCGAATAACAAAGTATACTTTCCATTAACTTCGATATCTACGTAATTGATATAATAATCGATTACAGTCTACTTCAACTTATTTTAACGAAGAAACATCTGGTCGCCTTGAAGCAAATGAAACTGAAATAAACAGAGAACGAAGTAAATCAATTCTCGTGATCGGAAACGAATAAAACTGACGAATTACCGTTGACGATAATAAATCAACGATATTTGTCCCGATGGAATGCAAGTACTATATCGATGTTTCATTATTCGTGGTCCACGTCAGAATGTTTAACACGATAAAAAAGGTTGATTTACAACAGATCAAACATGGCTCGAGCGGCAGACATATAAAGGAATTAACGAATCGAGAGGGAGGATTAATGCCCGTACTCGTTATCTCGCCTTTCGATCGTGTTAGAAATAGACTAATCGATTGCGATAACTCGTTTAGACCGTTCGTTAATTGACAGTCGTGCGTATCGTGTCAATGGAAACTGGCGCTTCCTTGAGCTTAATCCTTTCAACCTACACAGGATATTTAAAAAATTTCTTTGTACAAATCCAACAGTTATCATTTCTGCAGCCTAGTTTTCGAGATACGAGCAATTAAAGATCGGGTATACGATTTCCAAAAAATTGCAATTTCCAATAGTTTATGTGCAGAAAAGAACAAGTTGCACAATGATATTTTTCATAATAACTCCGCAGATAGGATGTAAAGAAAAATTTGAAAATGAAAAAAAGATTTATGGTCAAACGAATGAAATAATGGTCAAGATCGCGGTTTCTCTATTATTTCCTTCTGCTCATTGACCAAGAATCGATAAGCTGCAAAAATTATGCAAAACTTGCATAATCTTTCCGCTAGCGTTGCTAACGAATCGAAGTGTCGATGACGATCGGAAAAGCGCTGCTCGCGATTACATCATAAATATTCGATCGCCTTACGTTGCTTAACGAGTACGAGGCGGTCATGGAAAAAAAGAATACTGCGTTGTTTCTGAGGCGCTAAGAAAAAAGTACCGACAGAACGTACTGGCACGCGACAAAGAAAAAATCATAGCGAGAACCTTCGAAACGGAGGACGGTTCGATAGCTAATCGACGCTAATGGGATGACTTCATCGCCGTTTCATTTCAAACGAAACGATTAAAAGATTGATAAACATTAGTATCTTATATTCCGTAAGATTACGAATCAAGCACTTCATTATTCGCTTGAAGTACTGAATTAATCCGTCTCTGAATTTCTACATTTAATTCCACAGATAGTTTCTTGCAGACCTTCATGAATGAGTAGAGTAGCAATATAACGTATTAGGGGTGAATGAAGAAGGGTTAAATATAATTACACAAGAAATTTTGGGCTTCAAATATCTCGTAGAAATGTCGAATTACTAACGAGCGAAGTAAAAAGACAGGAAAGCTAATAAATTATATAAAATGGGGGTAATGGAATGATTTCAAGGAAGATCGATTCTCCTGACGGGACAGGTAAGAAAGATTTTCGCCGTGGTGTGCGTGCCGCTAGAAGACGGCAAAGAAGAAAAAGACGCGGGGTTCCTGAACGAGAGGATGTAATTTACCGGTTTTTGTTTCTCCTCTGTGTCCGCCAATAACTGTTACGGGTAAGGTCCTTTTTATCTAGCCTTTCAAAGGATAGCAGTACAACGATCGACGAACGACAAACTTCTTTGACAAACGCTTTAGCTTCCACGAAACAAGTTTGTAAATGTCCAATGTTGAAGTCATATTATCGAAGATATTTGTATATATTATACACTATCGGTACACGGTTTAGTATAAGACAAGTACTACTATTAACACATGTCGTGTCCACGTGTCGTTACTTTCATTGCAATATTCATAAGATAAACAATGTCTCCTTTTTTGATACTCAAGTTTGTACCCTGTCAAAAATAAGATTACACGGTTTTCTAATCGAGTTAATCAGATAATTTTTATATAAATTCTTCATAGGATGAAAGATTATCGATAAAGTTAATTCCTTAAGAAAGAAACAGTATTAGATTCTAACTTATCATTTGAAAGTACTACAATTTTGATCTAATCGTACTTTAATAAAGTGACAATTACCGAAGACTAATAATATTTACGACCTGCCGGAAGACGAGAGAAAAATTACAAAATTAATTAAACACTTGCTGATAAGCATCGAGTGATAAGCACCAAAACAATTCTAGTTACAGATTTCTGTTTTGTCGAAATGAAAAGATAATGAGAAATTTTGTACATTCTCCTAGAAACAAATACAAAATCACAAGAGCGGTTCTCTAAAATACACAAGAAATTAGATCGAGAGAGAAAACTTACTTAATGCTCAGAATTTGCACTGAAACCTAAGGGAGATAATCCTTCCGATATGACTCATAAAATTTCCTATCGCGACGTCTCCGCGAGCGAAGACAACTAATAGGAAGACGAGACGACGAAAGAAGGCATCGCGAGAAATGGCACTTTGCCCTGCGATTTTACACAGACTGTTTCGAAAGTGACGCGTCTGCTCGAGGACGCATTGTCTTCGTGTTTGATATAATAGCGTCTGAAAAATCTACGACCAGTTGGCAGACACGTGGAACGTTTTACCATTGCAAAATCAAACCTTCACGCGAGGGTGGCTGTAAAGAACGCGTTAGTCAGCCAACAAATGTCTCCCCGCTTTTCTAAAACCAGACATATTTTGAAATCCTCAACAACTCGTCTGGTCTTTCCCAAATTACTTCTCTAATACCCTGTGAGCGTTAAATTGCATTGAAGTACGTCGTTTAGATAAAACAGGGAAATTGTAAATGAATTCTGAACAATACAAAGTCCGCGTCGCATTCAAGTAACATTATTAATATTAATTCAAGGAAAGAATATAGAAAGCTACAGTTAAAGAAATATGTAAAAGTCTACAAATGGAGATAAAAAAATATAATTTTCAACGCGAATGTCTAGGAGTCGCGTTAACATGAAATACTACTAATTTGACTGATTACAAGTTAATCGAGTGAATTCGGGTCAACTAAAACTGTTTCTACGCAGAAAGACCTGATAAGAAATATTGGGTCACTGACAGATTCTTACCAAGCTGTTTAACTGTAAACTCGAATAAATTCGCGAATTAAACAGGCAGTCTAAAGTGAAACAGGCTCACAAACACCTCGTTCCTTCTTACGCTTGCAACTACTGTTCCACATACCGAAGTTGCAACTCTTCCAACGACTCAATAATTTACAACTATTTGCGAGCTAGGCGATGTACAGATACTAAAACATTCCACAAATTTCATGGAACGAGATTAAACACACGAGTCCCCTGATAATTTAGAGTCAGTTGCTCGATGGAAAACCACTTGTACCTGTATTCATTTTCTTCTTTTTCTACGTTTAATCCGTTTCACGAACTCGTAAACATAAATCATGCCGATAACGCTTCAGCCTTCGCTTTCCAGACAGTCTAAATGATTTTTGGACTCGCGTTCATCGTTTTCTATTTATTTACACGAGTGTTCGATAATCTACGAGTAGTCTGATCGCGATTCACTAATTTAGCGAAAGTTAATCTATATCTTTATCCCCATCTGAAATCATAGTCGCACAAGTGCCGGAAATTCCGAACTTGAAATTTATCAAATTTCTAAATTAAAAAATTTAACGTCACTGCACGTAGCACTTGGTTTTCCAATAGCTAGGATAGAGAATCGATAACATCTCGAATAGGAAAGCATATGCATATTATGAAAATGAAGTCGTGAAAGTGGAGGAGCACGTGGTTTCGCTCGTCACAAACGGTATAAATTGCACTCTAAAGCGAACTATTCACGGCTAGCGTCGGCACCGTGGCCAAGAATAAACATGAAAATAGGTTTGCAACCCTTGCCTACCGTTGCCTTTGACGCGTCAATCGTTTAAAGTCTCGCCACTTTGATTCGACAAGCAAACACTGTTTGTTATCTTTTCCCAGTTTAAAAAACTCGAAAAATGTACGGCCTACCTACCGCGTCATTGGATTCTAATATTTAATAATATCGGTAACTAAATAACTAAAATCGTTTACGAAGGTAAAAACTCAAACTTATCTTAAAGCATGTTCTAGTTCAATACTAATAATGACAATTAATAACGGGGTAACTATCACATTTACCTCTTTGCGATCTATCGTAATATTACCTTGCCGTAACATCTAGTAATAACCTTTATCTTTTTACTAACAGTTGGCAGTAACGTTTTGAAAAAACGAGTCCACTTAAAATTAAACGAGTTTTCATTTCTATCTTCCACAACTTATGGCATCGTGTTCTCTCGAAAGTAAATTCTAGTGTAACGACTAATATTACGAAACAAACGAAAAGTTGACAAAATTGAACAGACAGTAATAAACAATAGGTAGACTCACCAAAGTATTCTGGTATCCCAGACCACAGTCTTGTATTCCCTCGGTGTCGGACGATGCCATGTTTGATCTTCGGTTGTCGTCAACGATTTTCGAAAATTCAGGAGATGCAGCCAGTTAAAGAGCGGGCGGAAAGGATAGGACAAGAGAAGAGAAAGGGGAGAGACAGAGAGAGAGAAAGGAAAGAGGTTAGACGAAGTTAGATCGACACTTCACTTGTTAGTTCGTTAAATCAGACGAATCTTTCTTCCTCTTCCTCTCCTGCTGTCACGATTTATCGACGATCCCCGCTTTCGAGGCATTTATCGTACCCCAGAACGTTCCTTTTTTATTTTCACCGACCACTCTTGCACATTCGCGAATGTCCCGAGAACAACATTTGATAAGAAATTTACAATCATGTAAATTATCAATTCGGTTGAACGCGAAAACGTACGTTGTTCGACGACTACGACTCGGCGCGAAGAGGAAGAAAACAAAAACTGCTCGAACAGCTTCGACGTCCTTTCGAGCACGCGGTCGATAACTAATGAACGAGCTAGACACGCGTTGACCAGCTACCGAATAGTCGAACCGAAATGAAAACAAATCCTTCTCGTCCTCGCTCGGAAACACAGTCGTGTTTACTTCGTAGGAACGCCGTCGCACGAACTCGAAATTTGTTTTCGTAGAAACGATACTTCGCTGGCTTTCGCGTCGTACAGCGACCTATGCAAGATCAACAAACGATTAAACAACGAAATTAAATCTTTGACGATAGAATAACGCGTGAAACTACGTGGGAGACGATTTTATTCGAAAACTTTCACTCGTTCGTCGCGCACACGAGAACCAGCTGGATTTTTACGGATACCTCTTCGAGGAAAAAAAAAACGGTCGATAGGTAAAAGTTAATGACGAACACTGGTCAATCAAGGGCACGATTCTCGAAGGGCCTCGAGGGTCGTACGACACGAGACTCGCTTCACGAGCGACTGTCCGCTCGGACGGTCGTCAGCCGACTGATAGGTGTATGAATGAAGCGGCCGAGATTTCTGCTTGCCTCGGTTTACAGGAAAATCGGTATCCTGCTTTGTCGTCGACACGTGACACTTCGATTTTTTTTTTCTTCGTCTTTAGAGACCTGTGGCTTTGCCGACATAATTTAACGGTAATCGAGACGAGCGAAGAAAAACGGCAATTAACCAGACAATAAATATCTGGGTTTAGATAATTGGTAATCTCTATTGGTTTTAAGATAATCTGACCACCATATCGATCTGTACAAGACTATCCATGTTTCGTATACTATCTCCGCGTTGTTTGCACATACGTGTAATTATGTAATTTCAGTTAACTGAGATTGTTTAAATAGCATTGCGCGAAGACCAGAGATCAGTTACTACATTTTCTTTAATTATGGAATTAATGATTAACGTAACCGACTTGTCCGATGAAACGAAGAAATTATTACGTAGAGGAACTTTTGAAGAATTTTTTACTGACTGTTAATAGCAGTCAATGAGTTAAATCGAATAAACGAAAATCTACTACGGTTTCATATACACGTAGATCTTCCCGTTAAATTGTCCTTCGGTCGCGACCGACGATGCTCGTCCTTGACCATCGACTAGCACGTTTCGTTTCAAGAACCCAATACGTCAGTAAAAATGGACACATGTAGCAAGACATGTTGAAACTTTAATCATTTAACACGAATAATTTAACTTTCACAAATATACTCTTTCAATTTACGATCTTCCGTCGCTAGTATAATTACTGACGTAACTAAATTTTTTGTCCAAGATGAGTCAAAGACTTTTAGGAATTTCTAAATTTCTAGTACAAGATACATGAGGAATCATGTGTCCTTCGAGCTACATGGGGAAGTACAGTTTATATTTTGATGAAACCCGCCCAGGTCTCTACCTAATTACATCAATGAGTATAATGGTAATGCCATTTAAAATTTTATCGCAACAGTCAACGAGTTAATGCAACACTTTCCGGTTTCGCTCGATAAAAGTCTCGCGTCGTTAATTGGGCATCAATCAAGCATTAATTATATATCGCTCATCGTAACACTGTCTGACCGAGTTACACGATCGAAGGTTCGAATTTAAATGGCAAACAAATCAACACAAACCTATGTATACGTAAACGAAGGGGAAATGTAAACATTGAGTTGTTATTTTTGTCCTTCATTCGTGGTTTTAAAACATGCAAGAATGAAAAGCGCGATCAGGTCGTTGAATCGATACGCGATGAATGAATATGATTTTAAAGTAACGAATTCGACAGACCTGATGTCATTCGGTTCTAAGCATGACGGTATTCGCAAGAGACCGTCAATGAATATTTATGAGAGCGAACGTTCTAGGTAATCGCGATGGGCTTTGATATCAAAAGTACACACCGTCTTCGTAAAGTATTCTTACCGTTTGATCGACGAATGATATTCGTAGATAACGGAAGTTCGATATGTCAAATCGTGGGACATTGACACTGTGAATAGGATCAAGGCAATTTGGAAATTTCAATCATTGAAAGACCAATGGAAAAAAAGTATAAACGTTATATTATATATTATGTATATCATTAATAAATGTACAATAAGTATTCCAACAAGATAACATTATGAAATGTATTGTCCATTTATGTTTACAAAAGGCCACCCGTATTAATACTGCAATTAGTCTAATATTTGTGCATTTTTGAATAAGTTTAAGTCTCAAAAATATAGTTTCATTTTGTTTTGTGCGTTTCATGGACAACGATTCTTTTAAATATGTATCGCAGATCATTAATAATTAACCACATTATGTCTAACTTTGTATGCCCAGCACTTACTTTACCATAGTTAACTTTCTAGGACATAAATTAACAACCCCTGAATATTATACCACTTTTGGTTCAATGCTTTTAGTTAGGAGTGTCATTATCCGACGATCCTGGTACGACCGAAGCTATTGTAAACATTAAAAATACCTGTGTAAGGGTATAAATGCAAATCTACAAAGTAGCTATCATTCTTAAGACTACTACTTACCGATGATGATAATCAAGATGATGACACAGATGATGCCAATGATGATCATCATTTTAAGATTCTTCCACCAATACTTTCTTTTCAATTTGCCTGCCTGCTGTTCAAATTGCGTAGCTCCTTGTTTCAGAGCATCTGCACGATTCTCCAACTCTGATAATTTCTGATCTCTCTCCAATACTTTCTCCACGTTTACTTTCATGATGCCCACAACTTCATCCACGGTTGCTTGGGTCTGTTGCAACTTTTTCGTGGAACCTCCCTGCTGTGAGTTTCTTTGGATACCCGCTTCCACATCTCTGGAATTACTACTGCCGTCCATATTTCTGTAAACATACAAATTATGTGAGCCATAGTCCTCAGAAAATAACATATTCGTCAGTTGACAGTATGGGATATATATACTAGAAAATGTTCAACAAGTTGCAGCTATATGTAATCATTATTGTACACACCCATAACCTTCAAATTCGTACAGTAACCGTTTAAAGCAGATTATTCGATAGAAATTTAGTAAAATATCGTAACGCTGCCTTATAACGTTTAAACGATAAAATACCGATGAAAAATTAACGTTACCAAATTAAAAAATATAAAATTGTTCACTGAAATATGTTCCGTTGTTTATTCTTATATGGAAATGACTGTTCGCAAGTGATCGCGCACATTTCTTTTAAAGATTTAAGAAAAAACCGGTGGTACTTACTCTGAAATAAATGTAAAAACTCGAAGAAAGAAATAAAATTTATGAATAAATAATGACAGATACGTCCAACTTTAGTTCGATGACGAGTACACTTTACAACGACAACAGTACATGACACAAGATAAAGATGGCGATAACCATGACGTCATGTTTATTAGAAAGATTTGTAAAAGTACGATGCTTGTATGAGTAATCTATATAATATCATTTTCGCTTGATCATATGTTACTGGAAGATATCGTTATCTAGCTCTAACGATTATCAGAAACAGAAATTTTTAGACATACGGCGACAAATGTCGAACTTAAATTAACGCGTGCTGCCATCTTAATGAAATTATATAAATTATATATATGCATTTGAAAGTGGATTTCTTTGCATAATTACCTTCTTCAGATGCGCGTATAAATATTCAATTAACAGTGTTAAGAAACTACATATTCAATTGTTATGTAGCTCAGTTATGATAATTACTAATTCCTACGATGTGTTGTTGACGAAAAGTCAAGATACTTTTACATTAAATTATGACACTGCCGATCGAATTTTTCTACATAAATCTAGTAAAGTATTTATTTTAAACACTCACCGAACGAATAATCCATCTCGCGTTTCCGTTTCTTGACTTTTAACGACATTTTTGCGAAGCTAAATCCAGACGACATCCCCGCCTCGCGACAAAAATTACAACAAGGACATAAATAAAACATCTTGCGGATGCTCTTGCGCGTATTCTCATCGCGTCGACAGGGCCGTATAACCGTACACTGTTAAACTACACTTTGACACGAAATAACATTCCTTAACTGCGATTAAACTTATTACTTCCGATACCGATTAACGCGGTCTCGAACTGTCCGTTTACGCGCCATTTCCCGAACGTCCATGTTGCAACCGATCGATCGAACGATTATAATTCCGAAACAATATAACGAATCACGCCGGTCGTTGGCCTATTTTCACGAGAATTAGACACGGGGCCCTCGAGAATCGAGGAAACATCCCTGACTTGGTTTCAGGGTGTGTTTGCGCATGAGGGTTGCGGCTGACTGTCGTTTATTGACTGAAAATTCCTGCGCATGCGCAGAATACGTTTCTCGGAACCGTAACTCGAACTTACACATTCGATATATCGATTCTCGACATCGTGCCCGCAGTGGCAAAATTTAATTTTTGACAATGTTTTGCGTCTTAAATTGCATTCACCGGTGAATTTAGCAAGATTTTACGTCGTTTTAATTACCAACTAGCGAAAAAGAAGAATATTATTGAGTAGGTTGAAAGTATAGGAAAGTGAAAAGGATCAATTTGAAAAGTTCGAGGGTTGTCGAGATATCGCTGGAACGGAGACGATATCGCGACGTTGCCGCTGGAAATTTTATCAATACCACGACCGTGTAGTCGGTGACAGTCGCTCGTGAAAAGTACGCGGTCATCTGACGGGGTTGGCAGGTCAGCAGATAGCTCTAGTTCAGGAAACCAGCAGCGATCGACAAAGAATATGTGAGTAGAACAACGAAAATCTACAGATTGTGCTCGTTGGCTACGAAAAGTGGTTTTACCCCGAAGTGAAATCGAACAGCCGCGTGAACTGGTGATTCTATGCGGACGAATCTATATCGAACTGCCCTCGCGAATTTATAACGATTTTAACGAACACGAACGTAGAACGTCTGTCAAATTTGCCAGACCCTGTTGGATAAGCTGAACGCGATAAAACCACTAAACTTAACAATTGATATGTAAGTTTGCAACGATGACATCCCACGTTCGTCCCAAAAGCCGCAACAGCAAAGCTTAATAAATTAGTTTGATGAATTCGCTACATTTTAGAAAACTTTTTCTTTCTTAACGATAAACTGACAAACGTCTCGACAGTACGAAACAGTATGCTATAATTTCGATTATTTTTAATTGAATTGTCGCTATTTTCACAACAAAAGCAAGAGAAATTGGAACGAGTAACGTCTGCAGAAGAATCGAAAGAGGCATAGATCGATAGGAAAGAAACCGAGTTCCGTAACAGGATTAAATCGCGAACTTCCAACGTAAAAGATATTACGAATCGTCGATGCAAAGGTGTACAATATTAATCCTCTTTATACATCGTTCTTACTAACCAGCATACGTGCAATGGTCGTGATTGTCCAAATAAAATATTACATAAAAATCAAGCTTCAACATAAACGTTTCGCTATCGATTCGTGCTCAGACTGAAATTTTCTAAGACAAATGTTAAGACGTAATTTCCTAAGCTTTTGTCACCAATCGATTTCGTTGCACGACCCATCCGCAACATACCAGAATTTCCGATAAAGTGCAGCAAAGCTTAAAGCACACCGTCAGCACCGATTTCAACGATGAAATTGCGGTCATTGAATTCTGGGACCTCAGGATGCTTCTTTTCCATCGAACTTTATAAGCTAAACATTTCCAGGCTGCTTCTTATTTTCACGCGAGATTACTTTAAAGCTTCCTGAACCCAATCTTAACGATGGCTTGAAATTTCTACTTAACGTGCCTCAATTTCCCCTGCAATTTATTCCTCGCTGCAACAACTAGTGGATTTAGCTTTGAAGGGGTCTCAGACGGTACAAATTTGTGGAACCCAAATAAAAGTAACAATTGGTCAGTAGATATCAAAATAAATTTATCGTGTAATATAAATTTACACTGTCGTGTGCAGTCCTGTTGAACCAGGTAAATCCGCCACTGGTTAACGATCCTCGGCTCTATATTTTCTAATTAGAATTACATTTAAAACTCAACCGTGTTACGAACATCATTTACATTCGTTAGATTCGAGCTGAAATTTGCATTACAAGAGCCTGATAGTGTAAGGCAAGTAGTTAAACCTGAAATAAAGTTTACCACTTTGTAGCACTTTGACTATGAATTATGATTATGAATTTTTTGCTTCCTTAGTTACCTCGAATGTAATTTATGCCACTGGTAATGATGAACGCGGATAAAAGACTTTTGTATTGTTTAGAGTCATAACACTCTTTTCGTTAAACTTATTGGCACACATAGGATTTTTTACCGGGAGGGCCATGTCCCTATCTTTATCCTCATTCACACCAAGCATCGCTAAGTAGCTTTTGGAAATGCGAAAATTTGGTATTTTGCCAATGCACGTACCGGTAACAATCAATCGCGGAATACACCGAGTTATACGTTCAACTGGCAGTTTCTATATTTAGATAATCAATGACGAGCATATTTGCAGCGATATTCCACGAGTTTCGGTTGTGAAACGAAAAGCTACGCTTTTTTCGGCATGCACGAAATATCTGGCTCTAAGTAGATTGTCCCTGACAGAGTCAGACAAGTCGTAGAGTACCACTTGAACGGACTTGACTAAAGATGCTTTTTGACGGAGAATAGCGCATACAGTATCATCTTTGATTCACTGCGACCAAAATACAATATTCCTTTTGGTTTTAGAGATTGTACCGTTGCGACATTATATTTAATGCTGCATTATTTCTTACTAATAATAGTTGATATTTGTCTAAAAATATACAACGAGGTACGTAGGCGACTCAATTTCAACTTTCCATGAACTTTGTATTCGAACCTGAAGAGATAAGTTTGACGTCATACGGGTTACACTGAGTACCCGTAAAACGGGTCGTTTTTTTCCTCTTGGTTATAAAATTCCATGGTAGAATAATCGATTTAGCTGTATCTTTCGACAACCTTGTACTATTCACGATAACCCTAAAATTAGAACAGAGACGCGAATATTTTCAGAAGAAACTTTCCACCCTTATACGTCCTGAAGATTTTGGAATACATTTTCGATTCTTTACCAAAACACGTCGTCTTTGCGAGTATTTATGCTGGAAAATAATTTGATAACGTTAACTGACTTCGGTCGATACGTTAATACGATTATATAAGGCACTTGACCACGTAAAAATTCAACCAGCGTGAACGTTTTTCTCGTTTGTCCATAAACAAATTTGTTCTCTTTAGCTTTGCACAAATTGCTCGACATCGTTACTCCTTTATAACGTTTCGATGTTGGAGAAATGCGAGAAAATAGAAACGATGTAAATTCTATTTATTTACGGCGATAGCGATATTGGAATAGCGGATCGATCGGCTGTTGCCACTCGGTCGTTCGATCGGTTGCCAAAAATAAAACCCGCAACCTCTTCGATCGCTTTTTAATCTGCCATCGGTGCTCGACATGTTCGGAAAGTCTGATTCATCGTTTCGAACACGCACTCGGAATCGAAATGTACATTGATCGACTACGAAACGAATTCTAACTCGGCAATGGGTAACTGTTCCCGCCAGGGTGCGGTGCACCGATCTACAAGCGTGCATCGATAACAGTACTCTACGTGTACTGCTCTGATTATCAGGAATGTCCCTAGCTCTTCCTACCCCCTTCTTCTTAGACTCTAAAGTAATACCAGACACGTGGAAGCTTGCAAGTAAATCATCGACGGCTTAGAACGTATTGAAAATTGCGAACAACGTCGAAACATAAATACGAAGTAACGCCAACGCGAGACTATCACGATAATTAAACTAACATCCCTGTCGTTCTAGGAAAGGTCTTACGCCGCGCAAAAGGTCAGCCGCATTTACGTATGAAATATCTTCGAGCAAGATGAATCAGACTTAACCTTTTCAATTACTCCTATATCGTGTTACTTCGCTCGAATAAATCCAAATTAAGTCATAGATTCAATGACGCAAAGTGTATTTTAGAACTGACCCTCGGTCAACTGTGGCTGAGTCTACTCAAGTCAGAACGATAAGGAGTTTTCAAATTTCTCACGTAAAGTGCACAAGTGTTTCTCGTAAGAAGACAATGGCGTATGCATCTTGTAGAATCGTGTCACGAACTATGCCCTTTCGTTACTTTCAACCTTCGGCGGAAAAATTGCAGCATCCACCATAAGGCATTCGACGGAGTCGTAACTTTCGCGAAGAACCTTTGAGAAAAGGTACAAATGTCGCGTTTCACGACTTCACTGAACCGTACACTTTAACGATATTTACGACAGCAGAAAATTCAAGTTTGCAGCAAGCATTTCAATCAGAGTCCCTGCAATTTCATTTCGACCGAATCGCGACGACGATTCGCGCAAATTTTCTTATTCATAGCTTAGTTATCGTAGAATAGCCAATAAACAATTTCCATATTCTTGTTCTTTATTCTCCGCGGGATAATTTACGTAGAATAATTTATATCTCTTCGGCAGAATTTTCATGGGGAAATTCGAAGGAGCGAGTGGACGGTTACTTGGTTCTATGTCGAGCGGACTTAATAAAAGGCTGAAGCAGTAGTTCAGGAAGGAAAAACGGAAGGAATTAGATTAGTCGTCCCTGAGGTTGAATTCCCATTGAATAGCCGCTTATGCAAATCTCGCGAAAACTCGTCTCTGAGCTTTAAGCTTTAATCTTCCAACGCGTGCATCGCGCACAGCTATAAGCTTATATTTACACTTGAATTTCAACGTTCGAGAATTTATTTACTGTCGGAGATCTCGGATTCGAATCCACTATTCATACGCAGTCATACATTATTTAAACATCTTTTACGACGACAAAGATAGACGATATCGAAGTTACCGATGCAAAACTGATAACTGACGACGGAAATGAATTCTGTTCGTAGGGCGACCGAGGGCGGTCAAGCACCGGATGCTGCAGCAGGTGCAGGTGCAGGTGCAGGTGCCGATGGAATCGTCGGAGGTCCCAGGACGCCTCAGCAGATCGCCTCGCAAAAACGACTGCAGGCGACGCAGGCGCAGGTCGACGAGGTCGTCGACATTATGAAAACGAACGTTGAAAAGGTCCTGGAGCGTGATCAGAAGCTTTCAGAACTCGACGATCGAGCAGGTTGGTCGATAACCTCCCCTATTTGTTTCCCCTAACCGAAAGAACCGCGAAAGGTACCCTCTCCCCATTTTGGTAGCTTCTTTTTACGCGAACGAGGGATAGGGTGCATAGGGTGCAGGAAACACGAATACGTGAAATTCGTGTAAAATTGAAAACAGCAACCATGCACACACGATCCATGAAAAGAAGCAGCGGCTAACAATAACTGAGCGAGGACACGCGAGACACGTGATGTTCATTATCGCGTTGTATGACGAAAGTTTACCTACAAAGAATCCTGCATTGGTTTAGAGATTAAACCGAAGGACAAGTTGTGTCGGATCACGTTTGTTAGAAGGATATCCTTTCATTCCTTTCCATTCATTCTGTCGCGGCATTAAAGTAGTTCGACCCTGCGCGTCCGACTGCACACTGATATCGATTACTGTGACGCTGTCGAATCGATGCCGCATGCCGTGCTACCACGGCTGACCACCGTCGATCTTTTCCACTACGCCCAGTCTGACCACACAAGCATTTTCTACTGTCGCTTAATCGTTCTAACCAAGGAATCCCCAATTAGACCCGAATCCGTAATCACGGCTACCCACACATACCTACTCGCGTCATCTATGACACGACACATACGCGTGATCGAAAATGGGATAATTATCGAGGATACGTTCATTCATTTTTTTCATTTTTTAACTGAAATACTCCCCGTCTCTATGAAAATTTCATATTTTACTTACAGATGCGCTTCAACAAGGAGCGTCACAGTTTGAACAACAGGCAGGAAAGCTGAAAAGGAAGTTCTGGCTACAAAATCTAAAGGTAACATCCTTCGTCGAGTACCGTTACATTCCGTACCCGATCGATTCGTCCCTAATCGTTTTGTTAATCTTCTGCTTACAGATGATGATCATCATGGGTGTCATCGGACTCATTGTATTGGCCATTATCGTTGGTAAGTAATTCGACGTATACACGCACTAATTAAAGCTAACGACACTGCCATTGTAATTGTCTAAGTGTTCTGTGTCATCTGGTCAATGTACCTCGCCACGATTTCGAACGACAGATTCGGAACTGAATATTTACAATCGTCGAATGTCCCTAAAGTTTGTTCAGGAGATGAAACGAAATAATTGAGAAAAAACCGAATCGATCGTTCTTGACTATCTGTCTCTGTCGATCTATATTTCTATGCCGAGACCGTGGGTCTCCGTGATCGAAACGATATTGTGTTTGCACGACGCAGCAAAAAAAAAAGGACGACGATGTCTCGAATGAAGTGTCGCCAATAAGCTTGCACGGTTATTCGAGGAATTCCTTGGACGACCAGGGATTTCTCGAGCGGTTAAAATCTTGTCGACAGAAGCGTCACCGTGCTTCGCTTAAATCGTAATTTTCGATCGTTGTCCGCGATAACAAGAAAAATAAAGCTCGATTTATTATGATCACGCGAATAGTATCGCGTTTTCCGAATACAAGGTACTCTCTTTTGAATTGAGGATAAATAGAGGATCGAGAAGGATTACACGTTCTAACGTGTTACTAATTATCTCATCGCTCATCATCTAACATGTGTGAATTCTATGTATTTCTCTTTTTCGTTTAGTGAACTTCATGTAAATGCGCTGCTGGTGGAAGAGATTTGTGTGTGAGTGAGTCTGAAGGTAGAAAGCAACAAATCTGCGACATTGCGTTATTATTGTTGTCTCTCTATCTTTCTTTCTCTCTGTTTCTATATATATACATATATATTTCCTTTTTCTGTTGTCCCTTTATCTTTTCACGTAGGACGTGTATTACGAATACCTGTGTACCGATATGTATTATCTCCGTTCTCGTTGTTCTGTTCCCTCCTCGAATTCGTTTCCCACCTTTCAAAGTTTCCTCGTTTCTTTAAGGTGTTCCCCTTGCAAGTGTTTGCGGTTTCATAAGAATCTTTCACAATTTTATTTTGCTAAACACGGTACGAACAATCGAGATCTAAATTTCGTAAGAATATTTCTAAATAATAACATAATGAATTCAAGATCCTTATGAAATTATCGCTTACCATCTGTGTTATACATATACGTATTGTCTGCCTGTAATAGGTACTTGCTGGTGTATCTGTCACTATCTGTATTCTTTTGACGCCACGATCCATCGCTATCCTCCGAGGCTCGTTGTATATTCATGAAACACCGATATAATTGCTACGAACTTTCATTCCGACTTTTCAGTACTCGCGAACGATGAAAACGAAGAAAGAGACATAGAAACTTTCATGAATTTCTGCTAACAGCCTCGTTCAACCCCGTTTTTGTTCCAAAATAACACGATCTAGACAGTGACACCACAAACATGAACAACCGAGGCCAGAAGAAAAAAATTCTGTTCTATTTATTTGCATTCGATCAGAGCCTATAAAATTATCTTTCCGGCTTCGTCACGAGGGAAATTCGACCGATAAAATATAGATTCTGTCATAGCGACAGAATCGAGCGAAGTAGAATAGAGAAAACGGTTATCGCAGAACCAACGAGAGAAAGATTTTGGAAGAACGCGATATTCTTTTAATTTTCGATCGTGTTCCAGCTTGGGATAATATTTTCGAAAACTACACAAGCATTCACAATCAAAACCGTGCCTCGTAATTACTGTTATGTGTCTGTCTGTACTTTTGGTGGTATTATCTTGTGTTTCCCTACCCGAAGTTAGTCCCAGCCAGTGATTCTGAATATTTTGGTGAAAAGAGGTTCGCGTGAAAAGAATTTGTTCGAAAACAAACGACAGGACAACACCACAACGACAAATTAACAACATCAACAACTACGAACAACAGTAACATCTACAACAGTAACAACAAAATAGAGAGAAGTCTCTAGAAAATGAAAACTTTTGTTTAACCCTCACTCTTCTCTTCGGTACGGTAAGCTACAACTTTTAATGCTGCACTTTATCGGTACCATTTCATTTGTAACTTCTCTTTTCCTTCTTCTTCAATTTTAAAAATATCAAGAATTTTTTCTTTTCTAGAGCATTCAGACTCTTATGTTGATTCTTCGTCATTTTTCTGCATATTCGTATCAGCATGGAATATTTCTTTTTCTGTTTTCATAACGGTTTCGTTCGTTCCCTCAAACCCGAACACCGTTTCAGAATATACAAGCTACATAACAATATACATATACGTTATATACGTGTATGTATCTCGAGAGAAATATTATTTTCAACGAGACTAAATATTTCTGGGACGATCTTCAACGCTGTGGCTTGCATCGGTTACAAAGCATGCTTCGTTTTTATATTTTGCGTTCGATAGATGAATAGATATCCTGTGATCGAGCATGGCTTCTTCGCTAACGAAACAAACGCGCCGACGTACAAACGAAAGAAATTCGATGAAACGCTTCCAGCGAATTACAGTGATCGTTGAAACATGGAAGAACTTTTTACGAGAAACAAAAACACTTTTCCTTGCTACGAACAAAGTTCACGGAGTAAAATATTTAAGATAGAATGTTTGTATCGAACGATCAGTGTATAGACTGGCGAGTTTTGAGAAACAGCGAGTGTTAAATGTAATCGTAAATTGCATGCGATATGCTTGTAACGAAATATGGATTTCTGTGTAGAAATATATGTGTACGTTTAGTTAACAATTGTTAGATCTTTCCTCGTGGACAAAAGTACGAAGTAGCGGCTATCGATTCCTAACACAATTTCACGGCATAGACAGGATTGAAAAATAATAAAAATCTCGTACGATCAATATGTATCGTGAATATTTCAAGACTATCTATACATATATTATCGGTACAATATTCTCGATAAAACCTTCATTAAGCTTTACTCGGATGGTTGTCTGAAGCCATTATTTTGTTCTTTATTAGGAAGTGCAAGCAAATTTGCTGTGCAACGTATAAAAATTGAATCAAATTTTAAGTAGAGGCCATGGTGCATAAAAAGATTTACCCTGCTAGAATATGAGGATATAATGCGTCACCATTTTGAGAGCTATAAATTGATTGAAACCGTAAGCTTTGACCTTTGTCCACGACGATCATAGTCCAAAATGGTGCATGCAAATTGTGTTAAAATGAAAAGATCTAGAAATACAAACGAACGATGATCGCAAAACACCGAAGATGAAAATTGTTGAAAACGGTCGTTTGGATAGAGACACGGATAAAAAAAAACAATCGCCTGTTGTTCTTTTCAGCGAGCGCCACCAGCGGCAGCGACTCGCAAAACTGAACACGTGAGTAAAATTAAGCCAACAACAGCAACAACAACAGCAAAATAAAAATCTAGAACCGCAGCAACCACAGGAAGGAAAACAACAGAAATTTGAGCGCGTAAGACCAGTAAGAACTAACGATCGAATAAAATCAACTAACTGAAACAATAAAGAAACAACAACAATAAAAAGTATCATAAAGATGGAAAGGAAAAGAGAGACGACGAAGTAAAACTGGACCGATGCAGTCGTACATCGTTGACGAATTCTTGAGAAACAACCCTGAAAAGATTCTTCGATCATCGAAGACTCGACGAGAAACGAAAAAAAAAAGAGAAACAGAATTGGATACGAGAAGAGTATTATCGAAGAGAGGAAAAATACAAAAAATCGTTAATCATAGTTCCTTTTGCAACTTTCATTCGAATTTCGAGACGACAGTTTCCGAATCGAACAGCAGCGAGTGGACGAAGGTTGGCTCTGAAAATTCTTTCACGATCAAACTGAAGTACAATTTCTATCGGTTATCGGTTCAACGATAAGATCTTTACATCGAACGATTAACGTCGATCAACGAAATCGATCGATCCCTGCTTCCCTTCGTCCATTTTTTCGCGAATCAATCGATGGCCAGTGTGTACAAAAAATTGATGAGAATTTAGGAAGGGGGAAAATTAAAAAAAAAAAATATATATATCTCGCGATACAGGGTGTCCGTGAAAACCGTGCAAGGATTCTCTTCGACGAAGGCAGAGTACCGTAGGGAATGTTCAATGTGTCCCCCTTTCCCTTCGTAAAGAAGTGCCGAATATAAATAAATATATACGTGTATAAATGTATATCGACGTTTACTTTATAAATAAAACGTGTATGAAGTTACGAGGGAGAGCGTGTGATCCAGAAGCAAAGCGCGAGAGCAAGTAGTACGTCGATCGTTCGTCGCGGCATCATTTTCAAACGTTTCAACGAGACTGGAAAATATACCGAAACGATCGAATCGAGACAAAGAATTGATGTTGAGTTCTTGAATGTTCTTTCCTTCTTTCCTCGCTGCTTTTCTCTTCGTTTGAAAGATTCGCGACGAGATGTAGACCAAGCTCAAGAGGAAGTGACGAGAATCGATACTTTTACGCATGTCGGAGATCACGAAACCAATCGGAAATTGGATCGCACGCTCGGTTCGTAACATGTGTGTACATCTCGTGCTGTAAATAATATCATTTCTCCTTCACGTTCGTTCGATTACGACCAAACGCCGACAATTAACGAATATACGCAAAATTTGTGAGCGTGTAAATGAATGAACGAAAGAAACAAAGAGCGATAGAGATAGAGAGAGAAAGAGAATTACGAGCATCCTTTGTTCTTTCGCGTATCTCTGTATCCTTTCACCGAACCGGGGGAAAAAGAAGTAAAAAAGAAAAAACTGAAAAAAATATACGAATAAGAATCAGTAGAAGCAGACTGCCTTCGTCGAAGATGGCAACGAACGTTTCCGAGCTACCTGTGCGACGAAACGAAAATACGAATCCGGAGGAAACGAAGAAAATTGATGCGTTGAATGAGAAAAAAAAAAGAAAGAGACACGTTGCTTCGACTTGCTCGAGGCGCTTATATAGGTTCGTTTTAAGGCTTGAAGAATTATCTACAGATGTTATGTATACATGTTAAATAGTATTAATAATAATAATAATAATAACAACAATAATAATAATATTAATAATAATAATAATAACAATAACAATAATAAGAATAATTATGATAATAACAACAACAATAACGATAATAATAGCGCAAGTATAATATTAACGATAATCGAACAATCTGATGACCACCATGGAATCCAACGAATCTATCGGGTTGTTGTGGATGAAATGACCTACAACATCAAATTAAACTTCAGAATCTGACGAAATTCTCTACATAAACATCTCATCGACATTCTTCATGGCTGCTTATCAACATTTGCAAACAATGCAACTCTGCCGCAATGATTTCGAAACATAAGTGTAATAGAATTCCATGACATGAAAGTACCACGAAATGACACAACATACGTATCGCTTCAAAGCTCAAGGCCCAAGAAAATGAAATAAAATGACTTATCGATTACAGCGAACAGTTCAGATTTGAAATTCGTGTATTGCTCATCGGCCATTTCATTCACAATAACTTAACATCATTCTCTAGTTTCGTTCTTTTTTTTTTAGTACGTAGTCTATTTCAGAAATATACTTTGAAACACGAATAATTCTATTCACGAATAATTTGATGAAAGAAAAACTTACCTCTTGGATTCCACGGAGGAAACGATATCCTCTGTGTTTCTCATCGTCTACGCGAAATGAAAAAGAATCGACGGATAAATATTCGGCATCGTGATTTTTCAGGCAACTCGATGAAGTCGTCGATGGTTCCATTTTGATTTTGACTCGTTTGCTCTTGTTTCCACCTGTAAGCGTGTTCGAATAACTCGAGTTCAAGTTTCCGACGTAAACGAATCCATCCAGTCCCTTTCTTCGCGATCAGTCGCTTCAAGAAGCTCTCTCAATTTTGGAATGTGATCTTATTTTTGTTCACCGTACTTTGAAAAATTCGATAAAAGCACGCGAAGAAAGGGACCAGGAATTGCTGAAGCATCGTTGTTCTTCAAGGCGGAAAAAAGGAAGTTTACGATTTCACTCCGAAATCGTATAAATGTTTGAAAACGATCAAAAACTATGTTTACGAATTCATTAAACGCATAGGTGTACCGTCATGCGATACCTTGACCGTTGACGTGTTAATTATTAACGACGTTTATGACCATAATTATGCTGCTTTCAACATTGTACAGTATCGAATAAAAAGTTACAGTGCGTAGTCAGAAAAAAAAAACAAGACAAGCTGTAGAGAGCAAGGAAAGAAAACAGAGTGGAAACTTTTTATGCGTCGATGTTTCGAGTACGATCGTGTTCAGATTCGTTTTATTTCGATTTCGTTTTATATTTTTTATTCTTTTTCTTCCGAACGATTCGAAGATACCGATCAACGAAGAGATATTCACCTCGGTCACGATCATGACCAGAAACAAAAAAAATATCGAACTTGTTGACCTCTATAAAAAGTATTACTTCACACCCACGGAGAAGAGGACCATTTTAGAACCTATTATAACTTTAACTCCACTAGGAGGTAAGAATACTAAAATGTTTTCCCTTTCTTTTCCTTTTTGTTCATTTTCTTTTCCCGCTCCTGATTATCGATAGCGTTTCGGTTCAAATGGCTTCGATATTTCAAGAGTGCCATTTTCGTCACGATTGTACTCCAATTACGCTTAAAAGGCAAACAGATTACCAACAAGCAGACAGATACATAACTGTTCTTTTCTTCTAATTTAACGACCCCACAATTCTAGGTTTGAACTCTTTTCTTTCTGGAAGGAATGATCCTCTTTGTAATTTTGTGTTTGCAATCGAGTTTAGATATTTCGGAATTTATCACTCACACAGTCTCTCCTCCACACGATTTTATGATTTCAATGATTAACTTAGTAAACTCTACCTCGATTCAACTTCTCTAGTACATACTATAATAGGTTTAAGAGGAACTAGAACAATCAACCCTTGCTGTATAAATGTTCTTCGTAACGATTAATCTTTCTTTCGCTGTATTTTCGTTTAAATGTATTCTATCTCCGTCTGTACCGATGATAAGTGATGAAGTACAGAGGAGTAATCATTGGCGTAACTAGGATGTTTCTTTGGACCTAGAGTCTCAACACTACAGAACTTAGAAATTTCTAAATTTCCATTATAAAGTAACAAAAGCTTTTACATCCCACGGAGAGCTAGGCCCAGCATAATCAGTACCTAGTTAGGCCAATGGAACTAGATGTCTTTCTTAATCTTCATTCGTTCTTGACCCGCAAAGCCTTCTTTGATACAACAATTTTCTAACCGTGTAAGCGACACGAGGGTGTTTAAAAAGGATTCAGAAGAGGCTGAAAAAGCAGCACTAAACATTTACTATGCTTAAATTCGCAGTTGATCTAAACGATGAATCCTCTGTTTAAACACTCTAACATCGATGATATTTTGACGCAAACTAATCCTATCGATTTGTAATTCCAGCGAAATTCATGCCAGAATCAGCACCACCACCACCACCTTATGGTTATCCACCACCGGGAATGCCAGTACAGGCACCAGGTCCTGTTCCAGCTCCAGCGGGTGCCGCTGCATCAGGTGGATCAGGAGGCTCTAGCGGACCACAAACCGCTGGTGCAGCGTTCGTTGGCAATTTAGATGGCATTCACAGCGTGATGTAAACAGGAAAACACCTCTGCACCATACCGCAATAAGAATTTTTTCCAAGCTAATCTTAAGCGAGCAAAACACGATATTTGTTGGCGTCGAATCAAAGCTAAAAAGGAAACTGAAATCGATCCGTACCGTATACCCAATCAAACCCTTTTCGGTAGGAACTCGTCAAGTTGTCCGGCGAATACTTTCGCTATTCGACGGACTCCTACGTACTTCTTTAAAAACAATAGCACGTTGATAATAATGACGATAAAAAATGAAATTGCTTTCGACCGAAAAGGGTGAATCCTTCGATCAATAGGTTTCTTCTGATTTCGATCTTAAGACAGAAAGAGAACATCGAACCGGTTAACAATGAAATAAACGTTTTAATCGAGGAACGAACAGCTAACGCGTTAACTGCCCCGATTGAAAAACCACTGAAAATCGATCTGCCAGGTGTTCTATCGCGATCGAACGAGTGCCCATTTTCTCCTTCCACGATCTCAATCAATCGAGTCTCGATATGCCTAAACGTGAAACGAGGCAAATACTAGTTCCTGTGAGAGCAGTTAATGTGTTAAATATACGGCTACAAACGTTGAGTTTCGTGTAGCTTTTAGGAACGATGGCAAACGTTAAACCTATATTATATTGGTACAATAACCGATAGAGTATACTGACGATACCAGACCAAATCCATTTATTATACTCGTGTAAACGATTGGACAAGTGGTTCATAGAATACTAAAAGCTACGTTGGTAAATCGCAGAGTGTAGTCTAGTACATTGAGGCAATGAGAGAAACCTAGCGATAAAATTACTTTATCATGGTAAACTAGGTTTTTCCCAATATACTAATGCTATCGCTTTACCGTTTACCCTATCGATATAACAAAAAATTTAGTATTCCAGTAATCGTTTTCGCAATCCTCTAAGCGAGTACAATAAACGGATACTTTCTGCTAAAGTTATTATAGTCTACCAATGTAAGCTAGGTTTAACTCTATAAATGTAATTTAGGCTTTAGTATGCCGATAGGGAAGAAAGTTGATCGACCCTCCAGAACGTTTATTTCCTAACAGAGATAGCAATCTATCTAGATAGAGGTATTCTTGCGTGCATCGTCGTTCTCGACTAATCGAATCTTCTCCACACGTATTCCTTCGTAGTTAATCATAGGTGAAGAAAGAGAAAGAGGTCCGGTACGAGGGAAAACGAAAGAAACCGTGGAGGATGATGCTGATCCGCTGTGTATCGGTGGATGAACATGCGTATCTTACGTATATACGTGTAATGTGTACATAAATTATTACAAATTGTCAATGTAAGAATGAACTATACATATATACATAATATATAAAATACATATAAATAATGTGACTTATAAATATGTAGTAAATACGAACAAGAAACCAAAAGAGAGAGCGAGAGAGAGAGAGAGATAAAGAGTAAACGAGAGAGAGAGAAAGAGAGGGAGAGAAAGAGAGATTGTTAACGTTAAATTTTATTATTCTTTATTATTCACGCGGAAAGATTAGCAAATTGTCGTGAATATATTTCGAGAATCGAGAAAGATGATTTTTGCAAACTCTGTTTTTATGGATTCCAATTTATAGCTTAGGTATAATTATAACTTTCACCGTTGTTCATTGACGTGAACATCACCACCTTGAAATTGTTAGTCACTTCCGGAAAGGATATAACAAAAACTCAACACCTCTACGGCCGCCGCTAGAGTTTGGGGGTTCGAATGTTTAAGAACTTGCAAATTTCGCATATTTGAGAATTTCTGAATTTAGAGATTTGAAGAGTCGGATATTTGGAAACTTGTAGATTTGCAGTTTTGCGGATTCGGCAAAATTAGAATTGTGAAAATTTCAGAATATCTAAATTAGAAAGTATGGAAATTTAAGAGGGGAGAGCCACGAACGCGAACCTGGCAGCAAGCGTCCTCTTTGCCCAATGCTAATGGCGGTAGTGTACACCTTGTTCGTTCTTTCTCTAGACGAATCGCGAATTGACGAACACGTTTTCTATCGGTTGATGTACGAAATTCCGACGATTCGAAGATACTAACTCCCTTTTTTCACAAAGGATAGTTCTTGGGTTGTAAAGTATTGTATATTGTATGATAAGTTCAATGATCGACTATCAGATTATTTGTATATCTCTCGGAAACGATAAGCTACAATTGAAAAAAGAAACGTTCAAGGATGCGATCGTGACAAAGGTTTTCTATTATTTTTATGTGTGAAATCGCACCGAAGAAAATGCTCACTGTACTTAGTAATCACCGAATAATTCTCTAACATGTATTCTCAATGAATTCTTTATTCGAAAAAAAGCAAAACGAGGACGAACATATTAGTTCTTTCGACAATTGAAAATAATCCTTAACTCTCTTTTCTTTTTGCTGGCCTAAATACTAAATGATCCATTCAGTTTTTATGCGAAAACTATGAACATCTTAGATGAAACGATTAGTCGAAATAATTCATACTTGTACGTACCATCTTTATGTACTCTAATAGATTTCTAACCTAACCTTAATCTCTAAATTCCGAAAATGGAGACACCGAGGATCGAGAAACATCTACTTGTTGTTAGAATAAAATTCAATAATCACCGCGTTGTTAACACAGGAATGGAAATAAATTTAAGCAAAATATTCGTAAAGGGTTTGCGATCGAACTTTATCGAAATAAGATTCATTTTGCTAAATGATACTTAGTTTTCAAACTGCAATGATCGAACAATCTTTTATCCTGATAAATCGATATCTCAATGCATACCTTCCTTGCTCAAAATGCAATTAAAACGTAATCATCCTTAAACCTTGATCCCCTCCCTTTTTCTCCGAGAAAGCTTATTATTATTGTGTCCACCACTCGAATAATAGAGGAATGATTATTTAAGAGGTTTGTAAGTACGGCGAGAATAATTATACATAAAAAGGCTTCACCACATAGGCAGTTAACATATTATTACGAAGTATAGAGATACGATTAATAATCGCGATAATTGATTCAGTTGAACGTCATTCGATTTAATGATCGAGAAATCTATGTTCATCTAGTTTTAGATGTTACTGTATATTAGCCTTAAATAAACACGATTATGACAACAATAACAAAATATATTTTCTACTATTTTCCTGTTCTTTCATTTTTCATCGAGATTTCCAAAGCATGCTCTTCTACCCACCGGTAGGTCATCTGAAAACTTTGCAGCTTTTAACCTTTAGGTCTTGGAGATTATGGGACTTTGAAGTTTTGAGATTTTGGAATTTTTTAATTTTGGACTTTCAGAATTTTGAAATTTTTAGAAATAATGTATCATGAGCGAACAAGTGGCGAAATTTTGTGCCCTCGGAGAGTAAATTTTTTAAAACGGAGGATTTGGTAATCTATGTACGGCCCTGATGTCATTCACGATCATTCTGCCGCCTAGCGGAAGACTCTTCCATTTGTCGACCATTTGTAAACATGGCTCCGGTGAGTTTCTTCTTCGCAAAATAAATGAAAATAACTCAGGAATGTGTAAAAATCTACTAAAAATTCGATGACAATATTGTACTACGTATTACAGTCTTCAATTCTATTACAATTGAATTAATATTTTTCGAAAGATCACGAAGATTTAGTTGGATATAAACTACTTGAAGGATCACGTCGTTTCAGTGGCTAGCACATGTGTCTTAAGCGATTAAGACATTGTTTAATTAAAACAGTTTCAAAATGAGAAATCACATGTTTTTCAGACCACGGCGAAAAAGACTAAAGGACCGGCCATCAAAAAACAAGCCCTGCGGGGCAAGGGCCAAAAGAAAAAGGTGTCCCTTAAGTTCACCATTGACTGTACACATCCTGCAGAGGACAATATTATGGATGTAGCCAATTTTGTAAGTTTCTCTTAATATATATATATGAAAACTAATGTAATTTGAATTCAATGTTATACATAGTTGAATTAAAATTTTTGTTTACTTGCACTTTAAGTACCTAAGATCTATCATAACCTAACTAGAGATTAATTCTATGTTGATAATGTTTTATTTTTACAGGAAAAGTACCTGCACGAAAGAATCAAGGTTTCAGGAAAAACGAACAATTTTGGTAACAGTGTCACATTGGAACGCGATAAGATGAAATTGTCAGTAAATAGTGATATTGACTTTTCTAAGCGGTGAGAATCTACCAAAAGAATCTTCTTCTATATATTAATTGCTTGGAGTTAGCATTATTTCCAACAAGATTACCGATATTTGCACTAATTTGATAACTTGTTTAAATAGGTACCTTAAGTATTTGACAAAGAAGTATCTGAAAAAGAATAAACTACGTGACTGGCTGCGTGTAGTTTCAAAAGACAAAGACACCTACGAATTAAGGTACTTCCAGATTAACAGTCAAGAGGATGATGATGAAGAAGATGTTGAATGAACTTTTACTTCTAAACACAATTACAGAAACATCTGTACATATTTCTATTAATAAATAATGAAAATAATTTGTTATATCTTTTAATTAATTTTCTTGAAATCCATTCTAACTAGTTTCACATTCTATTTAAGCATATTAGTAAAACTGCTATAATCATTCTTAAATTTTATATCAAACTCTAGTAATAAATTATGTTTTACCATTTAGAAAAGAAAAAGGTTAAGTTTATTATTTAATACGAATTAAATTTTCCCGCGAACGTGTGAATTCAAAAGTATGCACTACCTTGCAAGATGCAATGAAAAACAGAAGTCATTCTGCTGAGGCAATCGTACCAATTAAAGGTTCCTTTAGAGCCCAGCTTCAAGGACTTCAATTATCATTGTCACATCAATTCTACTGTGTCTATTATACTTTGCTTTCAAGTTTATCAAACAGAAAACGTATTATATAATTATGAAACAAATTACAAACATAAAATAGTTTTATTTCTTATATTGCAACAAGTGATTTAACTATGTTTGGAAACATTCCTTTTTCTACGAATAACATACCCACGTGTAAAAACATTTAATTGTCGTTTTTCTTGCAATTAATGTTAAATAATATAAAATTAAAAACAACAATATACAATTAACAAATAATGTTAAGTAATATACAAAGTACAAGGTGCAGCGTAGTATAAATACGATCCTATCTTATCTATCGCACACATCTGTAAAACCATTCTTCTTCAATTGTAAATGAACGTATCGATATTGCGTAGAAATACGTTCAAGTGACTCAAACAAATTGCTTTCAGATATCGCATGATCTCTTTGTTTATTTTTCATCGAGTTTCACGAAGAAATTCAAGGGACTATTTCGTGCGAGCGTAGACTGAAATAGTGTCCGTAGTGCGCAGACGGTCTGACGCACGGTGATTGTTGTGACAGAAGTATAGAAGAGGTATTGTGTCGCCGTCTTTCCAGTTCGGAATCAGCAAAATCCGTGTGAAATCGATAGACAAAACATCCACCCAGGGGCAGGAACAGTAAACGGTCTCATTGAATTGCACTATTTGTGCAATTTCGAGAAAGAAAAATGAAGTTTCGTTATAAAGAGGAACACCCTTTTGAAAGGAGGAAGGCTGAGGGTGAAAAAATTCGACGAAAATATCCCGACAGGGTTCCTGTGAGTAGTTTTCTGCTACTGAACAAAGAAATTCATTCTACTTTTTGAAATCGAAATAATTATTTTGGAAAAACTAATTGATTTGTTGTCACCAAGAACGTCTAATTGATATGGTCGGGCGAGTTTAATATGTCTGTCGATTTTATTCGTGGAATTTCCTGATCTGGAATGCAGCAAGGTCGACTATTTGCGCCGCATCTGCTCAGATTTCGAGATTTGTTCTTTTTCCTGATTTAAACGCTAATTTCGGTGAAATTCGTATTAAATTTTCTTATGCTTTTGCCCTCTCTTTATTGCTTCAAATCTATTGATCACACTTTCGTCCATAGTTGTAATTTACGATTAACAAAACGTGACAGGAAACAGGAAACACCTTTCCTTTCCATTAAATGCACGGGAAATTTAAACATATAATTTCTTTATAAACTTTTGTTTTATTGTGCGAAATGATGCTATATTGAAAATGTAGACCAGCTGTTGTTGCTTTAGAGATTTGGATAAGTGTCAAATACATGTAATATCAAACACGGATTTGAAGCTGGTTTCTTGATCTTGACAGTGAGCCAAATTATAAACATTTTATAGCTTGAACAACAGGAAGGAAGAATCTGATGGAATGATTGAAAATTATATATCAATTGTTTTGTGATTATTTTAAGACATTAATTAATTACATGACCAAATGAAATACTTGTATTTGTCTTACAGGTAATTGTTGAGAAAGCACCAAAAGCTAAAATTAGTGATTTGGACAAGCAAAAATACCTAGTACCATCTGATTTAACTGTTGGACAATTCTATTTTTTAATCCGTAAACGAATTCATCTTCGTCCAGAGGATGCTCTATTCTTCTTTGTTAACAACATCATTCCACCTACAAGCGCTACCATGGGTTCCCTTTACGCGGTAATTATAATTGATTTAATGATCACTTAAAATTCATAAAAAGATTGCTGTGCAAGATTATTGTAACTTTTACAGGAACACCACGAGGAAGATTTCTTCCTTTACATGGCATACAGTGATGAGAACGTATATGGACACTAAATCACCAAACAGAAGACATTAAAACAAAAAATTTAGGCAACAAAAATTTGCCATCTGTGACGTAGTCCTTTTAGATGCTTTTGGAAGTATTAACAAAATTATATCTTTCAATCTTTTAAGTGAAACATTAAGTCTTAGCACCGCACACTAAATTAAGTTTGCTTCCTTAAGATAAATTGGACATGTTCGTCTGCCAACTATACGAATATTATTTTTTTTTTAATTACATCACTCACCGCCGATTGAGGAAGCTTAGGGTAATAAAATATAAGAAGGATTAATCAGAGCTATATTATGTGATCTTGTATCATGTCTAGCCTAATATTATAAATTTGAAAAACTGTTTAAACAAAAATGTTCTTTATATTACAAAGAATAACTAATAAATTCGCGATTCTATGTAGACATTTCATGTGATATCGTTTTCTCTTAGTTAGGCTAGTATTATATTCTATTCACATGATTTGATGTTATTCAATCACAAAAAAATAAAATAAATTTGCCAAATACTTGGTGAGGTGAAAATTTTTTGTAACGGCTGGGTGTGGGCCAATAAAAAAAGTATAAAAACAAATTGTATAAAAATAATTATTTTCCTATCCAGAACTACTTGTATGTACAATACCGTGGTAACAGGATTTATTCGCGTTTTCAGAAAGCAATTGAAACTGCACTTTATTCATAGTTAATGTGTTTTGCTCTTGGTCAATCTATTTTTAACATGCTTTCTTCAAGAACACTACAGTTTCTAACTACGGGAACTAAATACTTCTAGTTGATGTTACTGCTTTCATGAGAGAAGTCTTCAAATAAAATGGAAGTAGAAACTAACGTGACAAATATTACAAACAGTTCAGTTAATAAACCATACATTGCTTCTGCTTACAATCTTAATCAAGAAGATAGCAATTGGATTGTGACAAATTCTTTTATAATCTTTACTATGCAAACGGGTAAAACTTTTGAATGAATAGTATCAAAAGATATAGAAACTTTAATGTTTAATTTTTGTAGGATTTGGTATGTTAGAATCTGGATGTGTTTCTTTAAAAAATGAAGTTAACATAATGATGAAAAATGTCGTAGACATAGTACTTGGTGGACTGACTTATTGGGCATTTGGTTTTGCTATGAGTTTTGGGTCAAATAGATTAACTAATCCTTTTATTGGTATGGGCGAATTTTTGATAGATCCTTCTATAGACGACAAACTTATGGGTCCAAAATGTGCTGCATTTCTGTTTCAATTAAGCTTTGCAACTACTTCAACCACAATCGTCAGTGGGGCTATGGCCGAACGGTAATCATGGAAAATAACGAAGAAATTTAGTTTACTTTACTTGAATACTGTGTTTACAGATGCAATTTTAAAGCATACTGCTTATTTTCCTTCTTAAACACTATTGTATATTGTGTACCAGCTGGATGGATATGGAGTGATCATGGGTTCTTACAAAATTTAGGTGCTGTTGATATTGCTGGTTCAGGAGCAGTTCATCTTGTTGGGGGCACTTCTGGTAAAATAATGTGAATCTTTTATTGAAATATTTATAGTTTAAATACTACTTTATTGCAGCATTTGCATGTGCCATTATGTTAGGACCAAGACTAGGCAGATATGACAATGGAACTGACCCATTACCTCTTGGATGTCCAGTTAATGCTATAATGGGTTTATTTGTACTTTGGTAAAGTATACAATGAAAAAAAAGAATCAATTTCTTGAAATTATGGATGGGATTAACAGGTAATAATAATTCAAGGTGGGGATGGTTAGCTTTCAATAGTGGTAGTACTTATGGTGTTAGTGGACAACGATGGCAATATGCTGCAAGATCAGCAATTTCAACCATGTTAGCTAGCATGGGAGGCGGTTTAATTGGATTAGGTTTTAGTTTATGTAATTCAAACGGAATTGATATTCTGAGTCAGATAAATGGTATTCTTGGTGCACTGGTTGCAGTTACAGGTGTGTTTCAGGAAAATGATAATTTATTATTAGTAGAAAACGATTCTTTGTTTAACCGTTGTTTTTGCAATGTCAGTTAGGCGGTTGTTTCCTTTATAGAGCCTGGGAAGCTATACTTATTGGAATGGTTGGTGCTTTCATCACATGCTTTGTAATGCCACTACTAGATAAAATGCATATCGATGACCCTGTTGGAGCTAGTGCAACACACGGTTTTAATATTTATTCCCCTTTATTGAGTTCAATTATTTCTGTCTCTTTTAGTTTCTTAACTATTTGACCTTTAATATAGGTGCGAGTGGAATGTGGGGAATGATTGCTATTGGTCTATTTGCAGACAACCCATATCCTCTTAATACTACTAAGGGAAGGAAAGGACTGTTCAAAGGTTTACAATAATGAGTTCTTCTGCTGTGTTAATGAAATATATTACATGCAAAATATTTGCTTTTGTAGGAGGAGGTTGGTATTTACTAGGCATACAATGTTTAACTGTTATATGTTTAATATTTTGGAGTTTTCTTACATCTGCAATTTTATTGTGGGTAAGTCATAAGATATATCATTCAAAGAGATTCTCCAAATTGAAACTCATTTAGTTATTATTTCACTATTTCAGTGTATTAACAAAATTATACCAATTAGAATGGGTGTTCAAGATGAACTTCTAGGTGCAGATTTAGTAGAGCATCGAATAAGACATATGCAGGTTTTTATTATATAATTATAATTTAAAGATTTCACAGGGTATATTGTTAACATTTCTAGATCGGAGTAAGCAGAGCTATGTCTGCTCTTCGCCCACTTTCGCAAGAACATGAATTAAAAAACGTGCATCCTGTAGGAATCAATCCAGGTAAGATGTATGGTTGATAAATATTACATATAATTAATCATACAAACCGATTTGTAATAGGTCATGATTCATATATCGAAAAATACAGTCGCAAAAATCGCTTGAAATACAAAAAACGATTGTCTTTCGGAAAAAAGTTGTCGAAAACTCCTCAAACAAATACAATTACTGATATCGTATTGAATGGAAATAATAAGCCAAATTTCGCTTGGATGGATTAATATAACAATTTATCGAATGTTGATTTATTAGAAACGTATAAATGTATTCACGTACACGTTCTAACACAGTTTCACACGTTGTTATGACACATACAATATACTCACGCTCTTTAATAAATAATCAAGATCTTACATAGTTATATGTATGAAAATTATGCACGCTAATATATAAAGAAATAATCCTGCTGAAAAATCACAGACACAGTACATGTATGTAATATATCTATACTTTGAATGGCTCAATAAGTAGCATGGCACATATACAGAACTTACTTCTATTATTAGTTAATTTAAAATAAAATATTGTTATGAAAAGTTATTTGCTGTCTTTACTTGTTAAGGACGTAATATCGGACGTTTCGCTATACTATTATAGGCAGGAATCGAAGATCGTAGTAACAGATATTCACAAAATAACAATTTCATCTACCTTAATCAATGTTCTTGAACATCAAAATTCTATTTACAAATTTATGGTACTCATGTTAGTAAATGCAAACAATGGTTTTTCTTAAAACCGTCATAATTAGACACAGTTTTAAAGGAATACTTCATAGTTGTTTAATGACTACGTTTGCTTAAATATATGATTCTGGTATATGTAGGAACATATACTCTTGAAATGAACACACGTTTACGCTTATACAAAATATGATATAGAAAAAAAATTCTACTCCTCTAGCAAATACTTGTAGCAAGGTCGATATTTTAAAGTTACAGAAGACCAATGCATTGCAAACGCAAAATTTGTTAATATCTACAGTTTCTGTAATCATCGCTATTATATGCTACTTAAAGCCCATTGAGAAACTTCTGTTGGCAGTCCAGGATAATTTTTCACAGCTTCCATAATTTGTTGAGGTGTAAGTAAAAATTTATAATACTGATACTCTTTCTCAACTTTGGAATTTACTCCTCCCACTGGCATCAAGAATTCTAAATTCTGTGGAAGTTATGTATATGACTAGTTATTCAAACTTTACAACTACAGAACTATCATATTTATAATTCTTACCTTAATGTGTTCAAAAGCTTTCATAATAACAGGCTTCTGAACACTTTGTATAGAAGAATTCTGATTAGCAAATTTAACATATCTATTATAAATTGCTTCAAAATTAAATGGTTCTCCATCATAAATCTCTGTTTCATGTTTCATTGCTACTATCTAAAATGATAATATAATAAATATGTTTTGTCAAGAAATATAAACTAAAACTAGTACACTTACTAAACACATCTCTACCACAGACAATCCCTCAAGCATTAATATTTTGTCATCTTGAGAAAACATTTTACTTGCTTCTACAAAATCATTCACTTCTAATCTCTGATGCTTTTCGGATAATGTGGAAACCACAAGTGCTAAAAAATTTCTAAAGCTTCTTTCGCTTACATCAATTTGATATAATCTTTTTAACAAGTTCACCATAGTAGCATTGGTGACTAGGCTTTTTATATATTCATTCCACATTGATCCAAATTGTGGATCTATTGTACAATCATCATATTGCTGTTCTATCCTATTTACATTTTCATCGTCTGGAAGACTGAGAAGATGTTCAAATAGCTCTAAACGACTATCAAAGCCAGATGTTGGTTGTTCTGAGGATGATGTATCACCAGGAAATAAAAATATCTGTCTATGAGAAAATCTTGATTTTACCCTTTTCTCTAAAAGCTCTATAACATCCAATCTACAAGTCATTCCTATCACGCATACTGGTGCCTACAGAAGGATAAACTAATTTTATGAAAACTTAAAATAAACAATAATGTAACATTTCATTAAATACTTACTTGTGCAGATTGAGCAATATCAAATAAATTATACAACAAAGTTTGATTGTGATGTTCACAAAACAAGTCAAATTCGTCTAATATAAAGATAACTGGTTTTGAATGTTTTTTATCCCCTGACTTTAAACAGTCAAGTAGAAAACTTAAATTTTCTGCAAATGTACCAAAAACTTTATCGCCAACTACATTTTCCAACTGCATTTGACGAGTTGCATCTTTTAATGCCAAACGATCATCAGTATGAACTAAACCATTAAGATTCACTATCAATGCATTTTCTTTAAAACTTTTTATAGAAGACAATTCTTTTAAAACACTGTTTATCAACTAAAACAACAATTATCCATAAGAACACATAATGACAATATCATCATTTATTTGAATCAAAAAGTTGAACTTACTGTGGTTTTTCCACTACCCCTAGGTCCAATTAATAAAGCAGAATTACTTTCACCCATATCTACTGTACGCTTTAACAACTCTAATACATGTAAGCGTTCCTTAACATGATGCCTAAATTTTGTTTCAGGACACATAATTTTACGTTTTAAATATTTCCTTGTTAATAAAATCATATTATCTTGAAAATCAATTGCCATGCTTTTCTTTTTATTCATACTGTCTCTTCTCTGAAACGCGCCAAAAATTTATTACTCGTTTACTTAAAAATTACTCTTAAATAATTTAAAATACGTTGAATATCAATAACAGACTTAAAGTTCCTTGTCTATTAAATTAATTCATTTATGTTTACATTTATATAATAATTTTATAATACACTTTTATTAAGCCACAATCTGACGATAGAATGCAGCGTCTTTAATTAATCAAACACAACCTATTAGTCTTTGAAATAGACATACGTAAAACCTTTAGAACATACCTGCTTAAAAGTTGAATTCACTTAAATAGATTTAGTATCGATCGACCGAAGGAAAGATCAAAATATATACTTCCACCAATTCTAAATTAATAAAAAAAAATATAAAATCTTCAGGTTACAAAAGCGCTGGAACTGGATTGTTTACAAAACAAACATGGAAGACGGAGAACCCAAAACAGACAAGAAAAATTGCACGTTTTTATTTAAAAGAAGAAAAATTCGAAGTAACGCAGCCAGAAAACGTAAAGCGACGAACGAGGAAGATGGTACGTGTATTCAAGAAACACTAAATTTCTTTCTATTCTTCTAATAAACTGTAATTTCATTATATAAATTTGATTAGTATCCTTTATAGGTTATACATCGTTCACACGATTATTTACGTATTTCCTATGTTTATCTTTTAAACAGAAAGCAGCGAAGATGAAACTACAGTTGTTAAAAAGGAAAAGAAACAGGATGATCATAATCCTATGAAACAAAGTGTGAGTATCAAAATTACATACGTTATATATAATTTTTATTAACGAATAATGAAGCCTTATTTATATCTAAAAAAAGATTTAGATATTAATAAATATAGAAACTTCTTGAAAATATAGTGTTTTGCAGACTAATACAAGAAGATTGAAAGGTCAACAAAAAGCCAGTGACAATGATAACAGCGAAGAAGAAAGTATCAGTGTCTCTTACAAAAGCAGTAGGACTCCAATGCCAGCTGGACCAAGTGATCAGAGGGCAACTGCAATTTTGGAAACAGAGACAGAGAAGGACAAAGATGCCCAGGCTTTATTTGAAAAGGCTCAAAAGATAAATGAAGTAACTATAGAAATAATGAAAATGATAACTATTCAAGGTATAATGTAATTACATATTATATGTTTTAGGAACTGGAAGGGAAAGAGGATGATAAAATCTATAGAGGTTTGAATAATTATGCTCAGTACTATAAGAAAAAAGATACAGCAGCTGGAAATGCTTCCAGTGGTATGGTACGCAAGGGACCAATTCGTGCACCATCTAATTTAAGAGCAACTGTTAGATGGGATTATCAGCCAGATATATGTAAAGACTACAAAGAAACTGGATTTTGTGGTTTTGGAGGTACTTTGTTTAATACTGCATGAACTAGTAGACAGAGTATCAGAGATAATATCTACACTTTTATGTTTAGATAGCTGTAAATTTCTTCACGATCGATCGGACTATAAGTTAGGTTGGCAATTGGAAAGAGAAGCTGCCACAGGAGAATATAACAACAGTGGAGACGAAGATGATAAAAAATATGAAATCGATAGCGACGAGGAAACATTGCCATTTAAATGTTTCATTTGTCGAAATAGTTTTACAGATCCCATTATTACAAAGTATGCATAACTTATTAAGAGATTCAATTAGTAAGATTTAACATACTACCAAGTAAACGCGATAAATTTCTGTTTCAGGTGTAAACATTATTTTTGTGAAAAATGTGCTCTGGAACATTATAAAAAAAGTACAAGATGTTATATATGCAATGTACAAACGAACGGTGTATTTAATCCAGCTAAAGAACTGATTGCAAGGACAAAGATGGAAGAGAAGGAAAGAGCTATGGAAGAAGATGAATGTTCTGATGAATAATAAAGCATATTTTCTCCAAGAAATAGTTATTTCTTATTGAACAGTTATAATTTTAAAAATCATGTAAAATTAAAATCCTATATACAGACTCGTTTTAAATTTTAATCAAACAATTGTTCATCAATTTTTAAATTATTTAATAAAATAACAATTCTTTGGTCAAAATTTTGCCAAAATTGAAAGAAGTTAATCATGAAACGTTGGTGTAAATTAATAAACCCATTCTTTAATAAAAATTTAGATTTGGAAGATCTTTTCTATGAGCCATTCTACAAACACTCGAGTTTGACGTCGAAGGGGTCGAGGGGTGACTCAGTGGTACCTGCTATATAGGGCGAAGGTGATTTTAACGGCTCGTAGTTGTTCCTTCAATCGATACACGCGCAGTGTTGTTTGCTTCACAGTAGCGAAAATGTTAGTGAGCTCGTTGTTCACTGCGAGCATCCAAAAAACGTTTTTGGACAAAGTGTGAAATGCCATAAAATCACATTGCCGTGATGTATAAATTGTGAAGCGATAAAAATAGATCGTAAAATAAAATAGTGTCGCTGAAAACTCGGGAATTTCCGTGTCCGCGCTTTGCCGTCCGTTCATTGATTTCCAAGAAAACATGCCGCGCGCAAAAAGAACCCTTCAGTTCTAACGTGATTGTTGTGCCAGCAAGAACGATATTGTAAAAGTGCGTATTCCTATCAAACGATCGTAGACAATGTAATGTTAGTGTTCACGATTGAAATCAATCTCAAACTCGTTCGTCGATAATCACCGGTCAGTTGAAGAAGACCTGATCATCACGGACGGGCTAACATTGCGTTAACCGCGAGGTGACTTTTTAATCGAATCATGATCATTAAAATTCTGCGGTATACGTAATTCGTTATCCGATTCTAAACAAATGGATTTGAATTGTTCACGAATAACAATTTCTATCGAACCAATGTCTAAACGTAATAACATTATTAACACATCATGAAATGATACGTTGAAGAATCTAATACGAAGAGGAACAGTAATCGAAACACATCAGTTCTGGAAACAGCTGTTAACAAGATTTCTACAGTAGCACAGTGTAACTTATATGATAATGCAAAGTGGAATCGCATTTTCATCGTCAAAACGACAAAATTATTTTACCCGGTTAGACGATAACTGTTCCTCGTAACAAACTAGACGAATACCTCGGATCGAGTAATACTAATTGAGCCATCTGTAACAACTTCGAAATCATTTAGCCGGAAACGATAATTCGGAAGGTGTTACGTTTCACGGAAATCTTCTATTAACCAGGTACGATATATAGTTGCGCGTCAGGTTATTTTAATACCCTGCGACACCCAGGCCGTCCCATTGAAATCTAGATACGTTATTACGCTTGACAACGCAGCACGGAGGCTGTGTATCTCCTAATTAGCGATAATCACCAATTAAATACGGTTATCATGTGCGCATTACTCTCGGTGCGTATCGTAACGGCAGTCATTGCGCACGGAGGTCGGAGTTTCTGTACGAACACACACGAAGCAGAGTAGGGTGGTTAGCGCGAGTCAGAGACCGACGGAACAGCGAACCTCGACAGCTCGAAATTTTCTGTTTATGCGTCACACGTACGACGTATATACATAAATTCAACGAGTGCAGTCTTTAAACGTGTCGTGACGCGGCCACGTGCGGTTTGTGCCCACCCTTCTACTAGTATAATATTCGAAACTGTTCGTGACAGTGAGTGAACGTAACCGAAGTGTGACAAAATTCAATGGTAATCAGTTGGCTAGAAAACGCGACGTCTCACGCTCTACTAGAAGGGGCTAATTTAGAGCAAAACGAAGAAAACAAAAGTGCGCAGAGACTTAAGCTTTTCGTTTTTCCTTTTTTTTGCATATTGAAAAATATTGTAAATCGAGAGAAAAAGTCAAGGTATCTGTTTCGCTTGTATGTAGTTTTTATATCGTGCAATGATGGTGCTGCTTTATTGCAAAAGTTGACAAATGTTTATCGCTCTCCAGTACCTGGAAATCTTTCTGTCGCGAACTACCTACTGTATCGTTTAATATTACAAAACAACACGGCATATTATTGTTTCATCGACCGAATAATCACCTTACACGCGTGAACAAATATTACTGACATTATCAATGGTATTTGTGTGTCTCAATAGCGTGAATCGTTCGATCCAGACAGCGTAGTGCAATCACGAAAATAAGAAATTAATGACTGAGCAAGTTTCGACGATGAAAGTTATAGGTGATTAAATCTATATCCGTAATGAATATTTCAGTTGTCTCGATTCTCGGAATCACTAAAAATACATACACTGTCTACAGTACGCATCTGTTCATTTTTCTCTTTGAGAATCTGTCACTTTTCTCATTCGTAAAAAGTTATTAAGTGGAAAATAAAGAACTCCTTTTCATCAGAAACAAAGACGAGGGTTGTGAAAATCTAGTTCCTGTTACACTTAAAAATAATTGTGCTGAAATTTACGATATAATTCCTTGCAAATATTGAGCGCGTCTGTCATTTTTCTCTTTGAGGATCTTGTCGCTTCGACGTCCAAAAAAAGTTAACGAGTGGGAAATCAAATATTCTTTTACCGATAGCAGAGACAAGAGATTGCGGAAATATAAACTGTGTTACACTTAACTATTACTGCGTTAATGTAAAGTTGACACGTGCAGTTGTGCATATTTAAATACAGCACTGTACAGATCATATATACGCGTGTTAGTAGGCGTTTATGACAGATTGTGTGAGTGAACGCAAATCGATAAATTATAACGTGTCAACGTGTATATCCGACGACACGTTTTCAAAATGTAACCAATAATACGTGTTCACGGACGTATAATGCACGCTTCGATGCAACTTGTTATGACGTCGATGTTGACGCAAGATAGACACTATTACATACATATAAGACGTTTGAAATGTTTTCAGAAGCCTAGTTGAAGTTCATTTGGGAACATCGCGCCGGTAGTAAGCGGGTAGTTGACTCATTTTATTGAAAACATTTCAACGTTGTCGACGCTTTTCGACCTTAATATTGTTAATCGAAACGTACGTACTAGTGACACGAATTTATTAATTCAAAAATAATATGAATTTTAAATGCGGTCGAAAAGTGTCGAAGAGGAAAATTATGGAGTGTAGAGTGCTGTAAACTCACGTTTCAAGTTCACTGGTTCTGTTTCGCCAACGTTGGGCCAGATGAAAGGGTATTGTTGACCATGTTGCAGATGATTTGTAGCAGTAATGCCCTCGTCGGAGGAGGAAAGTCAGTGGCTCGTTGGCAGCGGGGGTGGTCTTGCATCTTCCGGCGGTGGTGCAATATCCGGTACTGGAGAACGTACATTGAACACTAGAGGAGGATTATACACTGAAGAGATGACGACTCAACAGACTAACGCGAACACTGCAGGTGTGAACGCGGCTTCAGCCGATTCTGCCGAGCACGATTTGATTGACTCCACCGCGGATGCAACACTTTTAGCACAATTTCACGAGGACGCTATCAATCAGGTTCGTTTTTTCCATTCATATATTTTAGGAAGATTAAGAAAATTGCAATTATCATGATACGATCTAGTTATCTGAATTACTGTACCTAATTTCTCACATTATTCCTCACATTTTTACAACAGAAAACTATTGTGAAAACAAAAGAATATTTTACTAACGTCCACCCCCGAAGAAAGACTCCTACGCAACTGAAATTTGAATTGTTACTCTTACACAATTGCGATTCTCGAAAGATATCGAAGATCGATATCGATCGATGATCTTCGAGACACTACTGAAGCGTGAACCAATGAGTTTCTACAAATTTGAAATCTGTATTTACATTGGCTACTGTTATTCTTTTCGACGTATCGAAATGAACTATATTGAACTTTGATCGATTATATGCAAAACATAACCTACAGTCAATGGCGTCCTTTTTGGTCAAGTTATTTTTTAGCATTTAATTATTTTATCACTGCCAGTGTTAATATTTTATTCATCCAAAAATGGACGAAGTTTTAGACGAATCAATCGTAAAAAATAAATACGAGTCGCGAGAGATACCTAATTATCTCAATGATTTTCCAGTAAATAGTTTTCCATTCTCTAATTTTCTTTGAGGTTAAATTTGTATGTTTCAAATAAATCTTGAATGGATCAAGAATGACATATACCTAGATCGTATTTATATGTCATCTGTATGTAATAAATTGTTGAATCGTTAAATATGTTTCAGGCTGGAGTTGGTTACTTCCAAATATTAGCTGCTCTATGTACAGGCTTGAGTCTCGCAGCAGATACTGTTGAATTTTTTGTTGTACCATATATTTTGCCAAGTGCAGAAGTTGAATTATGCATTGAGGACAATGAAAAAGGATGGCTCAGTTAGTTACTTTTAATATACTTAATTGAATATTTGTTTTTAAATAATTGTTTTATATTATTGTGTTATAGGTAATATTACTCTGATGGGGCTGGCATTAGGTGGATTGTTTTGGGGTGGTTTGGGAGATAGAATTGGAAGACGCAGATCATTATTATCTGCAATGTCTGTTCATTGTTTATTTAGTAGTGTTGCTACATTTATGCCAACTTATGGCACATTTATGACTGCTAGATTTTGCTCTGCAATTGGGTAAGAAACTTCTTTTCTTTTTTGTTTTTTCACTTCCTAGCTATATCATACAAATGCATGTAAAGTAAATATATATATAAAAATTACAGAGTAGGAGGAACTTTACCATTGGCATTTACGTACCTTGCGGAATGCTGTCCAAGATTAAGCAGAAGTAGATGGGTTGGTTTACTTGTTGCGGCAGGAGCATTAGGAGGCGTATATGCAGCTCTTTTAGCATGGGTAGTTGTTCCTACAACTGGGGAAATGGTTGTTTTGGAAAATAAAGAACATTTCAGTGCTTGGCACCGCTTCCTTTTACTTTGCAGCCTGCCTGCATTATGTTCTACAGTTGGACTCATCTTTTTACCAGAAAGTCCAAGATACTTAGTTGAAGTAGGCAGAGATGTAGAAGCAATGATGGTTTATCAGGTATCTTTTGTAATTATATTTATATGTGTAATTTAAGTGGCAAGGTTCCTTTATAAATTAATGTTTTTTTGTAGAAAATATATAAAAAAAATAATGCACGAAAAGGTGCAACAGGTGCACAATATCAACTTTCTGAATTAGAGCTTCCTACTAAGAGGCCTCGTGGTTTGGCACCTCCATCTCCTACTAATCATACTAGTGTTTTGGCTGATATAATTTATTCCATTGAAATGGTAAGGGGTAAAGAATGGCCTTCTATATGACATTTCAACATAAATATTTAATTATTATTGAAATTTTAGTTTTGGAATTCTTTCTTGGAATTGTTCGTATCTCCGCACTTGCGTGTTACGGTAGTGCTTATAATTATTTGGTCGACCGTATCGTTTGGGTATGTATTTCTCTGAAACATTTTGTTAGTTTATACTATTGCGATGTAATCCTTGCATTCTCTTTCAGACTGTATGGTCTTATGATATGGTGTCCCGAATATCTCAAACTTTTACGCGCTACAGAGTATAAAGCTCACACTGTACATATTTCTGGAAAAGAATATAAAGGAATAACATTTAGCGGATCTTTAGAGAATTGTCAATACAAAGATTCAACTTTTATGAACTGCAAGTAAGTGAATGTGTATTAAAAGTCACATGAAGTAATATAGGATTAGTTTATATTAAAGTTGTATGTTTTCAGATTCACAAAAATGGTCTTTAGCCATGTAGATTTCGATAATTGTACTTTCCAATCGGTAGAATTTAGTAGTATAAAGTCGAGTAAAACTCATTTTACAGACAGCATTATCGTATTCTCAAAGTATGTATATAGAACAGTAATTTCCATTAATGTTTTTTCTTAAATGCAAATTGTAACCTTGTGATTTATTGTTCACAGATTTGTGGAGACGGATTTATCTGCACAGGTTTTTACGAATTGTAAACTAGAAAACAATACGGAATTAAGTTTAAGTGGACCCTGTCCGACTCTTGATTTGGATTACAATATTTATATAGAAGAAGCACTACATGGTCATCTTGTTGCTCAACTGGCTTTTGTGCCTGCTGCTGCTTTAGCAGGATTAGCACTCACTGTACTTCAGCGGCCAAAAATGATTGGTATTTCGTTATTTTCATCTTCTATAGCTGCCCTGTGTTTGATTCTAGTAGGCTCAAATAGTTCAGCGGTACTTGGCTTTGAAGGCGGTTTTATAGCAGTTTTTGCTATTGCTTGGACATCGCTTACATTGGTTACGATTGAGAGCTTCCCTACGCATTTAAGGTAAATCAAGTCAATTATAACATTATTATAATCTTTATCAGAAAATATTGAAGTACAATTTATACGTGAATTGAAAATATAATAATAAATACATTGATTTTTCATAGGTGTACTGGTTTTGGTTTTATAGCGGCAGCTATAAGAATATGTGGTTTAATAGGAACAACAACTTATAAAACTTTAGTTGGCGCACCTTTAATTGCGCCTGCACTACTAACTGCATTACCTTTGGTAGTAGCCAGTGTTGTAACATTCAAGTTACCCCACACTCATACGGTTTTCTTATAAAGATATTCCGAATAAGTGATACAGAGGAGCAAAGTTGCTGCAAAAAGACGTTTTCAATTTATATTTTAATGGGTCCTTTATGAGCTGTGCTAATCTTTTTACTCAATAGTTTTATGACGCGAAAAGTTTTAAGATACGTTTTGATGTTCGTGGAATCGATTTTTATAAAAAAGAAGGTTTGAATGAAAATTATAAGTGGTGTTCTGGACAAGTGCGAATTTTCAAATTTGCAAATTAGGCAAAGATACGTTACATTTTCCTTTGGAAGTGTAACTTTATATAAAGTGGCATATACTAAACCGGTGAATGAGATGATGAACCCTGAAGAATTTGAGTATTTAAAGCGCACAGAGATTAAAGTGTAATCGTCTGATACGCTAGAATATGGAATTTCTACAAGATTTTAATACACAAATTTCAAGCGTCAACGAAGATCGTCATTATTAGCAGAAAAATTTTAGAACAGACGAAAGACGTACAGAAATCCAATGATTAAGTCAAATTACCGAAATTTTATGACTTAAAGATTTTATCCCATCTAACTTCAACTTCGGATATAAGAGTCAATATACGACTCGTCCTCCATGGAGAAAAGTTGCAAAATACATATACATGTTTGTAATGCTATTTTAATAGGATAATGGCAGTGAAGAGTGTCAATTTTAATGGATGTTGAATGGATGATCATTATCATCCATATAATACGGTGTTAAGACAACAAAATGACTAAAACTCTGAGAAACCTTGTTTATTGAAAACGCATTTGAACATCCAGTATAGAAAACGTGGAATGTTGTCTATAGTGCTTAGATGTTTTTTTCTGTTCATAATTAATCTAGAAAAGTTACGCATGATCCTAAAATTACTATATTTTAAGCAGATCGATGAAAAAAGTTTGCCAAGGACAGTATCATAGAAACTTTTGTATCTACAAATGCTATGAACGCTTTCGCAAGATAAATCAAGTACATGTTCTAAAGAAACAAATAGGGATACCCCGAATCGAGCTATAGTATGCTGTTTGTACTGCAAGACGAAAGTAAACGAGTAAAAATATATTTATTATTTTTGCTTTTTAACGATTAACTAGCTTGCAATTCGCTCTAGATACTAGACTCCGATAATCAAGAGGCATTATCCGTGTAATAAGAAATGTAAATGCTGCCGTATAAATCCTAAATTTCCAGCTTAAGATTTGGAATCGAAAAATGGAAGCATACGCTTCGTTTATTATAAATCTAAGAGATTATCGCCTCTAGTCAAGTTTTGATCATCTTTAAGCTTACAATGCGATAAATTTTAAAAATGCGTTAAACTTTCTAATACTTATAAATGACGTAGGAAGTTATTTTCTACAAGATCAAGACGAAAGATCGCATTAACATTTTATTGTAAAAATCGCTATTACATTTATGAAAATTATGCCAGAATTTTACTGTCGTTGTGAGTCAAGAAAAACATCATGATGGCATGCCAAAGTTGGAAAAAAGTACTGGTTCCTCAGAACAAATAACTATTTCTAGGCAATAAGAACGTAAAGTAAGTTTTACGACATGATTATTGAAATATCTCATAAGTTTTACGACATGATTATTGACATATCTCATTCTTATTAAAACTTAAAATATATTACTAAGTATTTAAGCAAATTTCTTAGTCAAGTAAAAGAAGAAAACAAACTGCTGTTGGCAAACTTAAACACATAAAAATCTACGTCCCATGGTTAGTGAATTTTTCATATCCAGTTGTTGGCAGCTAGTTAAGAAAAAGATATTAGTATTATAAACCAAGTTCTATGTGTTATTTGAAAGAAGTAGAAACGAGTCCAAAAATGTCATCGATTGCATGTATTTTTTTTTGTATGATTCGATCTCTTTTTTTATTATAAAACTATACTAATAGTGATTACTATGTGATTATTTCTACGATGAACAAATGTTACTTGTTCCTACTTCCACGAACTTTGAACTTGGTAGTGAAACAAGCCTGTGCTGGCGTTATAATTAAGAATCGTAAATAATGAGCAACTATTCTCAACAGAGGCAAGTCGAAATTTTGATTAAAATAAAATCCTTATTTCAGTTTTACTTGGAATCGGGACCACAAAATAGTAACTCATGTAATATGTACTTAATTGGAACACAGACGGAAAAGGATTTAATGCTCGCATAATATTTCCGTTGATTGGTCAAGCAATTTTTAATGAAATTTTGGTTTGGTAGGTCGCCGGCACATGTAGTTCCACAATCAGTAAATCGTTGCTACAGCATTAAAACATTGTCGCTCGTAGATAATATACTTTACTCGACATATCACTTATGAGCAAGCACTCTAGATTCGTAGGATTTAATTAGACTATTGATTAAACATGCATAGAGATATGTATCAGGAATCATAAGAAGGTTAAAGTCCCAAATCAGTAAAATAGAAGTGTGTGTGTGTGCAGACAAACCACTTAGTTATCAATACCAGTTACAGAACTTTCCTTTTGTTAATACTATAAATTCAACTAATTGAACATGATAAATACTTTGGTTGTACACGGATTGATTATCAGCGGATCGAGGAATAAAAATGTAGTAGATAAATAGTACTTTAACAAAATACTCAAAGAAATTTATGGATTGACACTTCGTGCAATATTACATTTGTAAGTATAAACATTATTTTTATGTCGAGGATCAAGTGCACAAGTATACGAGATCTTCATTTTCTGTTATTGAAAACTGACTGTATGTAATTGCTCAGATTATTCAAAATAATTAGGCGATAATTTATTCAGACATCTTAATATTTAGAATGTATTTAATTTTCTTTTAATTTCGAAAGACTACGTACAACGTAGAAATATGACGAAAACATCCTAATTATTTTGCATAATATCTTTTATATAGACTGAAGATACCGATTGGTTGATAATCACCGTGTTTTTTATAGAGACTGCTTTCTAACGCTTAAATCTATAAACTTCAATTTCCTTCGAGAACAGGAACATATTACTTGGTGATAGTAAGAATGAATATGCAAATAACTAATTTCTTGAAGATTTCTGGTTGCAATTTTTGTTAAATATTTGATTCCTATTTAAAATAGAAAATTATAGGTACCATATTCACATGCAATATTTTAATATCTACTACATTAAATTGAGCAGATGTTGAAAAGATTATATAAGTTATCAATAAATTTATGATTGATCCATTTTTTGTATCTAAAGCAAAAAGCAACGCTATTCATTACATTATGCAACCAGTACTTAACAAGAAACGAAATAAAATTATTTGTTAATATAATATATTATTAAAAAACATTACATATTCCTGTAATAGGTTTGAAAAATTAATAAGGGTATTATATTAACGCTTAGAATATTGAGTCCATTTTATAGAAAACATTGATCATAAGATAGTAGAAACATAATAACAAGAATACTTTTTCTGAAACATTTAATTTATGATTTAATTAAAAGTAAATTTTATTTTTATCTACTATTTAAAAGAATGTGGTCCATCTTTCTTTTTGTTTTCTTTTTTGTACGTGAAAGGAACATAGATCAAGAAAATTACGCTTTTAAAATTTTTCTTCAAATGTAATGGACTTTGATTTTTAAATACCTTTTTTCCGAGGGACCTAGAACAAAAAAAGAAAGAACTATTTGACATTTCGAGCAAAATACGTACGTAAACAATGGATTGGTTAATTTGTATTATAGCAATACGTATGTAAAAATTGTTGAAACGATTGCGATTATAGTTTTAGATGTGTGTTTATCTTGCAATACTTTTAGATCTTTATTCTATAACAAAATCTGTATATAATTTGTAAGGAAAATCTGCAAGCTCTTGCAAGTTTTATAGCAATATGTAGTAACTTATTCGTAATATTAATTGTCATAATGTTGTTAATGTCGTACACTGATATTCTCAACAAAACTCAATCTCTCGAAAAGTTATTTGAAATTTCACCTAGAATATCGCAACAGCCAGATAATTTCGAGAGTTTTTAAGCATTCTGTTTTATAACATCGACGAGCATAGAAAAATTTAGGGTCAATTAAAAGAAAAAGCTCTGTTAAATAACGAGATTTAAAAAAACTGTAATACGTCGCTGTGAACAGTCGTAATTTGAGAACGGACACGAATGACCTGCATAGATACTATGTACTTTCCAATTTCGTATTTTTATTCCATCCTAATAATACGATTAATTGGAAAATCTATAATCGTGATATTTTTTTATATGTTTACTCTTTTATATTAGCAAACTATGTGTTTTAGACGATTTAATTATCTATGATCACTTATTTGTATTCAGTGACACATTATACTTTAAATACTTTTCGTAATGTTGTGATTAAGAACGAGATTTTTATTTCATTAAAATATACAAAGATAACTTTAACGGCAGTTGATTGCAAATGTAACGAACATTTAAGCTAAATAACAAAATGTACCAGTGGAATAAACAAGATAAATTTATTATGTCTAAAACGTGACTCATTTAATAACCCAATTTTCGTTGACATTTAAACTTTTTAAATGTTGGCGGGGAATTGTAACATAATTTCGCGCCATTTTTTTCGACGGATAAAGAAGAATTGTTGCGTCGATAAAAAGAACAAATCTTTTTCGTTATCGATCGCACTCATTAAAGGAAACTATTTATCGGTCAACTCTAAACAACAATTTCCTAATTTACTCGTAAAATGTACAAGGAGAATTGCGCTTGTAGCTCGATGATTCATCAGTAAATATCATATTAAATACATGATGTTTATTCAGGTATGAATATTTTCCTGTATAATCAATAATATTTACACGGTAATATCTAATACTTAATAATTGTGAACACGTTAGATAATCGTTACTAGAAATCGAATGATTCATCATGTAAATGTACAGGTCCGATCGTACGAAACAATATCGTGTATATCTACAATATCCTCTCGATTCTTCTAACCCATAATTGACCTTGAGCTTGACCTTGGATGTGTTCTCGACCTACGAAGACGAACGTGTCGAACGAGCCCTGACCTAACCTATTCTAGGCTATGTCTCCGTTCTCCGTATACAGACAAAGCCTAGGAGAGGCTAAATCAAGTTACTCCGTTTCGTAGAAATTAGTACCACACTGTCATCTTGTAAGTATTTTTTCATTGTAAATTTGATTCGTCCCTTTTCCCCTCCAATTACATTAAACGCTACGTACACATAATTTAAAAACGTTCGTGTTAGATTGTTTAATGAACAGTTTTCTTTTATTATATGTATGTATATGTATACAGTTCTGGTCACTCTTTATTTCCCAACAATATTTTCAGTCGTTCCGTCTTTTTTTATCTGTCACACTATCAAACGTTGAGTGCACCAATATTGCAATCTTTAAAAATTGTTCTCTACGTCGTAGGTACTCGAAAGAACGTAATTTCATATTCAAAACGTGACCAAGCGATGGTCGACGTAAGAAATGAAAGGCAAGTGTGCAACGTAACCAGCCGGTGGAGCAAAAGAAAAATGAGAGCCAGTTGTGTCGGTACACGCATTTTTTCGAGGAAGTTCTTTTTACGGCAGTGGCCCGCACGGTACAAAGAAAGCGTGTCACGCCTAAAAATACGCGAGGCACGCAGGTAGATGTGAAAAGGTCGTAGGGGCCGGGAGAAAATAAAAAAAGAAGAAGAAAAAACAGAAAAAGAAGGCAAAGGAATTGCACAAGAGCAGTGATTTGGTATTCAAATCGCTAGGCATGTTCCCGCCTCTCTCGCGGCACAGGTCCTCCTCCCGTAGCAGTTATATGAAGGTCTCCTTTTCGTTTAAGTGTTTTCTCTTCTTATTCTTCCTCCTTCTTCTCCTTGTGCTTCTCCTCGTCATCCTTTTCAACTACTCCTTAACACCAAATCTTTTCCGTCGTGCCGCACTTTTTGCTCAATCAACTGCCATTGTTTTATGTTAAATCATTATGTCTTCCTACATTATCATGCTTCATTGCAATCCTTGATTTTTTCTTCAAGTTGTACATTTAAACACAGGGAGAAACAAAATTTAATTGATCACTTAGATTATAGTCAAGCAATTTTTGCATTCGTTTGCTTGCACTAACGATGAATTACTTCACTTACAGAGAAACGCGTATGCACATAGTTCTACAGCCTTCCTCGAGAAATTTCAACGCGGCCGCTGGCAGCAAAGGCGTGGAGACTTCAACGACTGCACGTGCGATATCCGAGTGGCGCGGTTACATAAACGAAACCATCGAGAGAGGCTAGTGATTTCGTATTTCCGAGTTGCTCGCTTTCTCTCTTGTAGCTACGAAACGAAGTCGTCGTTTTATCGCCCAAGAAAAGAATGAGCTCTACTCAGCTCCTTGCTTCGTCACGATCGCTGAACCGGATCCTGAGCGTTCACCAAGGGAAAACCGTATCAGATCAATGTCACCGTTTACCTAGAACGAGCTGTTTACGTCCGCTCACCATTCGGTAAGCTCGTGACTATTAATGCGTCGACTCCACTTCAGCAACCATCATATTTATCGCATGTATTCAGTATTTATAGGATCCAACAGAGTCATCGTTTTGCCATGGAATCTTCGACAAGGAGGATCGAGTCACGATACCAAATATCTGCCGCGCATGTCGTCACACCTCACTGGATGGCAATCTTCGTCACAGGAAAAGCACGCGAAACTTGAAGATAACCGCGCGACAAAGTCGTCAGGATGGCACCGAAATCACGTGTTTGCCGAAAAAAGCAAAGTGCAAGAAGCGAATAACGAAGTCGGCGATCGGTATACGTGGCACCGGATTGGCTGCCGGTGGCATACCTCGACGACACGCACGGTGTGCGCGCACATCGGCAACCTGTGCACCCACTAACCACTAACCGCCGAACCACGGGAGGCTAAGGTGTGCGCGCGCCAGGATAATATATGTATCTACGTGCGTTAACCACGTGAGAGCGGCCAGCATCTTTCCACGGGCCCCTCTGGTGGGGACTTAACCTCTGGACTGCTCTCTCTGTCTCTCCCTTCCCCTATTTTTCTGTCTTTCTCTTATGCGAACCTTGAATTCCCGGGAAATTTGCTGAAACCTTCGTATCAACGAATTTCAACGTTCGAGTTTTCATTTGGTCAAAGAGGTAGAGCATAGAAACGATTTGGATTCAATTTTCTTCCGGATGATCTACTAACGGAGATGAAAGGGGACAATCGTGTTTCCAAATTATAGTTTTATTGTCTTCAACTCGTCGATTTATAAACGAAGATTTTATTTTCTTAAAGAGTTGAAACCGCGATTAATGACGCATTTATTTCAACGTAGTTAATTTCCGTCGCGCGATTGATGTTGTTCTTTTTTTATTTGCGTCATTGTACTGCCATGTACTCGGTATAATAGCACTGATGTATCGTTTGCCAAGGTAGGCGCCTACTTTTTTATTCGCCACCCTATAGACGACGACTTCTCACTCAACATTCTCGGCAATCTCTGATCGACGAGTTTTTATGAAGGTCGTACGAACTACGTGAGCCTACCCACTTACCCAGCTGCATTGCTAATGTACGTGTTTATACTATTTGTGGCTGTGCACGAAAACTGCATCAGCGTTACGTGTGTTCTATATAAAAATGAATTATGTATGATCACAACAGTTGCAGACAAGTATGATTTTTGCGGTTTTAAAAGGTGCGCACAATTAGCGCGAAATGAAGTTAAAAGATTTTACTTGTTTAAAAGCATAAGTTGTACGAAATTCGCATCCTTGAACATTCATGGTTCAATGAATATACTCTAATGTTTGTATTGTATTAGTATCCTTTTATCGTTCACGCATCCGTTTGCAACTTTTCTACTGGGTGTACGCTTGAACACCATGCGCAATTAAAAGAATATCAAATTTTTTACGAAATGATAGGGATGAAACGAAAGTTGAGCGAAGCACGGAACCAAGGTCACCATAACAACGATGGTATCTCAACGCCTGTGGGTGGTCTATGAGATTTTTTGAAACCGTGACAACCTTCTGAGAACTCTAAACCTTAATATGCATGTTCTGCAGCCATATTCAAGGAAGAACAAACATTTAGGTGGAATGATTTATTTTTAATAACAATGAAGAAAATATTGAACGGCTTGCATAATTAATTGAATAATTATATTCGTTCCAGGGATAGCCGTTTCAAACGTTGGAGCATTCGAACAGGTTACGGTGTTTTATCTTTTTGCGTGTAGCAGACCGGCGCGGCGTGCAATCAGCGTGAGGCTTTATTTCGCAATTGGTGGTCAGTATTCCGAATTCTCATTTGCAACTTCGAAGATGAAGATGGCGGCAGACTACGATAATTTATTAACTAGTCTGGCAAGTCAAACCTGTTGCTTCCCTGCGGACGTGTTTTGCTGTTCGTGTCCGAACGCGAAGAACTGGTGTCCTTTGATATCTTTCTACAGAAAATTGTCTCTTTATCCTTCGTCCCTTAAGGATCTTTGGTTTTCACTTACTTTGATTATTATCCATCGTTCAATGCAGTTACTTATAAAAACTACCTCTGTAGTTATCTTCAAAACACTTAGACTAACAACACAGAAACTTGCTCAGTACACGCAATGTTTGATAATTTAACATTTCATCCTTTTTAAATAACAATTTTTAGTTCTGTGTTCATGCTTAGCAAGAAACGTGGCATTGATGGATGTTTTTGTTCTAGAGATGTTTTCGAGGTAAGATCACGATGAAGAAGACGGAAAACAAGTTGCAAAAGCTGTCGAGACGAAAATAGCTTTCCGCAAGTCGTTCGTTCTCAGGTCACGTCCCGATGCGTGTCCCTTAATGTAACAAAAGAGCGTAAGATATAATTTCGAGACGTTTATTTGGATTCCATGGATTCTTCCGTTGTGCTCTCGGCTCTTAACGGTTTGATATTGTGCCGGTACTGTGATTCGCAATGGCGAGCAGCCAGCGGGTAGGAAATTCTCCAACAGTGACGTAAAAAGGTAGCGCTCAGGGGCATTTCTTTAACGCGGCGCCACCCATACGAAGATCCCTTTTATAGCTGTACGAATCAAAACAGACTGGCTTATCTTGCTTGTCCGAGTTTATTTCCTTGCGTTTCTGCAACTTTAATTGGTTGCTCGCAGAAGAACAGGTATTATAAAGTAAAATTATCCTGATGCGAATGAAACTCGTAAAAAATTTATCTGGTAATTGTAACGGAATGATTTTATTTAAGGATGTATCGACTGTAAAGGAGTCATGGAAATTGATATGCTTCGATGCTCCAATTAGAACACGGTCCCTGCAGATATGTTAATCTGGCAAAAGCATCTGCATTTAAATCGTGTTTGTCTGAAAGGTTGCTACGTATGCCGGTGACCCTGACATTTACACTGATGCATTTCACGTGTGTTGTTCGTACGTTGAGCACATTAAGTGGTGCTCACATCGACATGCTCTGTCGACAGCGCCGCTTAACAAATGAGTCTGTCTCTCGTATAATATCGCTTGTCTAATTTCAATATGGTCAACAACTACGATAATTTTATATTTTTTCTCCTCGAACACACAGTAATCACCGCGATAAATACTATCGATACAAGCAGACTTATTATCAGAATGCAGTGTAATTCAGAAGCTACAACGTTCCTGCCCGTATTTAATAACGAGGCGCTTTGGAACGAAGAAGAAGAACAAAAAGGAAAAAAATGAAATGATCCCCTTGGTGTCGATGTGCTCGTGTTTGCAAATCCCCGTCGGAGTATTGACATCCTCCGGGCGCGTAACAAAAACGAGAGAGAAAACCTGTTTAACGTACAAATATTGAGCAGCTACTAGATTCTTCTTGCGCCTCGTATAACACTCGTGAAAATAACGCGTCAGGCAACGAGTATATTGACGATAGATGAGCGGCAAACAATTCAGTACGATGCGATGCGTACTTTGAAAAGTATTGTCCTGTCATTATTTTCTGAATCTTGAAAATATCCATTGGCATAACTGGATAGGGACCAGGATAGTCCTAAATGTGGTCACCTAACGCGCAGCGGTATAACACGTAGCCATACAATACATGGTGCTATAACACGTAGGCGAACTAAGGTTGGTCCTTTCGCAAAAAATTCTAGTCACGTCAATGGTATTATCTTTTCCTTATATATGTATATTCCAGTATAACGTAGGCTTGCTTTAGTCGAAACGAGATGGAGGAATGTGTAAATCTAGATTCTCTTTGGGAAGTTTCTAAATGGAAGATAAACGATAGAAGACTGCATCTCTTACACTCGTTCATAACCAGAGGAAGCCTGCATTGTGCGTCGAATGTACTTGTAACTGTACTTTAGCCAAACTGCCTCACGGTTTAACTTTTGTCAATTTTTTCTTCTAAGGAAGTGGATCATCCGGCAGATCGAACCGAACGATTGGTCGTTGAAATGAAATGCAAATAGTCTGCACAGTGGACGCTGATGTAAAATATGTTTGGAAAGAACACCCTGTGCTGCTGCAATCTTCTTTCAAGCGATAAGATCGAACGTCTAAAAATAAACGGTTCATACGCACCATACGTGAACGGCTACGTACGAACGACATGGGTACCAAAAATTTACGACAGCCTACGGTACCAGGATTTTATTAAGATTGGCGCCTCGAGGAATGCAAGTTTAACGGGCCGTCGTGGCCCAACCTTCTTCTTCTTCTTCTTCTTCCTTCTTCTCCTTCTCGACAAGTTTCTTCCCGATTCGTTTGCTCGCACTTGCGTGTACTTACACGCTGATGCCGATCGTTTTGCATCTGAATCAAACAAAAAAGGAAGACGTCACTGTTTCGATAAAGCAAAAAGTATTTCACGGTAAATTCAGCTACAAAGAAAAGATCCAAAGATTATGATAAGCGAAACAAAAAACGATGGTGCGAGGTAAATTTATACTTGTACTTTGCAAGATGTACTTTCGAATGTACAACGAGTTTTAGAGAAGCGATTTAATTGTTCTTGCTACGCTAGTCGCTCGATTAATCAACTGTATCGTTACTTGCAGGATTTCCCGTGGATACGTCCAGTATCGGGTAACAACGCTGAGACCTTCGGCGATCGTAGATGAAGCGTGAAGATGTATAAACTGCATTGTCGAAGGTTGTCCAGCAAGGTCGCGAGCTCCTTTATATATAAATGATTGCAGAACAAAGATGAACGAAATACAAGAATAAAGAAATTTCACTGTTTTCTGGATTCTGTCTTCTTTCAACTGTTACGACGCATATTGTTAGAAAAGGTAAACGAATTGATTATTTTATCTTGATCTTAGAATAATTTTCAAGTGCAATCCCTGGAATGATGCAGAAAATTATTCCATAGTAATCTTAAACTACCATAAAGAGAATTCGAGAATTATTCGTTTGAGAAAGAAAATTATTTTACAGAAATCTTGGATAAGGCAACTTAAAAAATTTAATCATCAGCGGTATTCGCACCAGAGGTGTGTCTACATGCAACAGAAGAACCGGCAGTCCTGTCCGTTACTTATCTTGAGTCAATTCGCTTGGTGAATCCTAGCGAACTCGACCACGGTACTCGCGAGCTCATAAACGTGGGCGTGAACTTTTCAATAAAGCCTGTCCCTCGCAGATGCTTGAACGCGTGTATCGGGATCAATGACACGCCCGCAGATTCTCGAGGTATCCTCTACGAAGGTACGTAGAGGCATCCTGTAGAATTCCAACCACCTTCCTCGACTTCACAGCAGGACCTACTGGTTTCTATTTATATACCGCGCGAGACCTTGTAGCTTAGAGCTCTCGCGTTTGCGGACTCGGTTCCGGACCTGTTCAAAGCGCTGTCGCGACTTGAGCATTGTCACAAAACGATAGTTTGTATCAATTCGAATAATTGTATCAATTATTTTGAATTCCTATTATGTATATACGTATACATATTAAGAAAAATTATAGTTTCTTATCTAGATTTTCTTTTTAATAGTTTTTTGTACACTGTAGACATAGTAGAAAGTTTAAGCGATTAGGAAAATAACTAATAGATTCTAAAAGATTTATTCAAACTTATTAACATTTTTTATGTCAAAGATTATCATGCTACAACAGAATACAAACCTAATTTTGCATGGGAGTAATTACCAGTACGCTTACGAAAATCTCTAAAAGTATGTTGTCGTGATTAGGCATCAAATTCCAAAAGTGAATGTGAAAATATTAATTCTTTCAGTTTAAAATTCTATACAATACAGCTCCAAAACACTATAGCCATCTATGAATAGGTGTGCAAACTAATTGGGGCGCTTTTATGAAAAATCGTTTTGGCCATATTATTACCGTAATATTTTCTATGTACATATATATATCTGTACATATACACATATATATGTTTTTGTGTTTAAATTGCTAAACAAAACTGTTAAACTGTTAAACAAAAATGATCTGTTTTTGGTAACTTAGTAATGAAGCTACTCATTAAGCTTGAAAGATTATTTATTCATTGTTACATATTTCCATGATTTCTATGCTTAAAGTACATTCGTCGATATTACAAAATATTATTTAGAAAAATAGAATTCGTAAATATTGTTTGAGGACGAATCAAATTATTTCCGCAACTTGTCAACAGGTGACACGACTTGTACAATTTCAGCTATTCAAAAAGGAATGGTTTCTGTAAATACAAGAAAAATTATACACTTTCAAAACAGTAATAAATCTATGACTCTGTTCTATCAAACCACAATTATATGTATTCGTTTCTGTGACTGAATTTGAACTGAATGTATAATTCAACAGAAATACAAGAACTAGTCCTTAGTCGCTAGTGTTTGTCGTGTATGCGCACCTGAAACTTGTTCTGATAAAATTCGTTTGTTTTTTACTAAAAATTCCAAAAATATTGTGGAAAATATGGCAGAAAGAATATCAGAAATTTTTAATGCGTTTCAGGATTATTTAAATAATGAAGAAGAATTACGTGAGGTGTGTTGTGACAATTTGTTATCAATTTATTTTTTAGTACATGCCCAAATAACGATAATACCAAGCGATTGTAATACCATTTAAATAGAAATTTATTATAAACACTTAAAACGTTGTTTGATACTTAGATCTAGAATTTATTCATTTCTTAATATATATGAAATATCATTATGTTATGTTATCGCATTAAGATACATCATTAGTTTTAGGTTAGAATACTTTGACAAATTGTCATTCAACAATTTTTAAACTACCAAATTAAGTTATAATGTTATAATATATTTTGACGATTAAAACGAATGTATTTTTAAAATATTGTTAATAATAATATTTTATTTTGCTGAAGGAAATCCGTGCCGTTGTAAAAGATCTTGACAAGAGTGCCAGAGACATTCTTATGATATTACAAAATATTCACAGTGAAAATAATATGGAAGAAAACATAAGTATGTGTTTTAATTGAATTTATGAAATATTAAGATACTTATCTATTTTTATTTGCAGTAGTATCTCAATATTGTGCAACTGCAAGAGAATTATTCAAAGATGTACGCATAAAATATTCAAAACTTGCAATAGTTGTACCAAAAGAACAATATTATAGATTTCATGATCAGTGGCGATTTGTTACACAGAAATTGTGTTTTTTAGCTTCTTTAATAATATATTTAGAAATTAAAGTATTAGTTACCAAAGAAACTGTCGCAGAAATGTTAGGAGGTACATTATTTGTCAGAAACATACATTAAACTCAATATTATATTTGTATTAGTTTATACATTGAATTTACATTGTTTATATAGTTAAAGATAACAGAGAAGATGGTTTTCATTTGAACCTAGAAGATTACTTAATGGGTTTGTTGCAATTATCCGCAGAATTGGTATGTACATCTAATATTCTAATTGTACCAGCAATTACCATTACTCATTAAGCATTATATTTCAGAGTCGTTTTGCTATAAATAGCGTTACAAATGGTGATTACAATCGACCTATAGAAATAGCCAGATTTGTGAGTGAACTAAATGCAGGCTTTAGACTTTTACAATTGAAAAACGATTCCTTAAGAAAACGTTTTGATGGCTTAAAATATGCTGTTAAAAAGGTAGAAGAAGTGGTTTATGATCTTAGTATACGAGGTTTAAAACCATCTTCGAATTTGGTAACTCAAGAAACAGAGTAACAATTTTTTAAGTTTTATAAAAATAATAATATATATATGTATATATTATCACATATAATATATTACTGAAACAGTTATGTTTATATTATTTAAACTCTATAAAATATTATACTTACACATTTCTATATTAATTTCCATCAAAGTTCCATCAAAAGAGTTGGTGGTCATTGTAATAATTAATAACTTTCTTTTAAATTTATTGTATTTAGTAAATTTCTACCTTTCTATTTGCATAAAGCTGTTATTAAATCTATTTCTTTAATAATTGTACCTCAATTAATACTGATAAAGACACTGCCATGATTTTTACAATTTTCTAATACATTTCCATGTAATAAACCCACAATTTCCTAATTTTGCTAAATCACTGTTATCTGAAACAGAAAATCAATAATCAAACAAATTAAAAGTACATTTACATTGTTAGAAATTTAAACTGAGTGGTTTTTCCACCAAAATGTAAACATTCGATGCGTAAATTCAGTGTTCAGCGTACTACAAACGTAGTAGTAATTCGCTTCGATTGCGACTCGTTGCGAAAAATTTTGTGACCCGAAGAAATTCAAATTTCACAAATATAAGAGAAAGTGAATATTACAAACAATAGCTAACGAACCGTCAAATACTGTTAAATTTGGAAGTTACATTCGAATACGGTAAGATAACCTAGAAACCACGGATAGAATTGAAACTTCATGCGCCATGTCGATACGCGGGAACATTATCTTACTTCAATGAGAGGATGCTGTAACTAAATGTAACGACTGTCATTTTCATCAATTTCCAACTGTCATAATAAAAAATTTGACCTTTCATAGTTGACTTCGACATGTTGCATCAATTTATCTAACCTTTGATCGTAGATTTTTTTTATACATACTACTATCAGTTACATTCTTTTCGTTCGTATTACTTCGTTTATCTTTCTTTTTTCATTGACAGTTCTAATTTACTTATGTTGTAATTATATTCGCTCAATTAGTTTTATTTTAACACGTAAATATGTTGTCTAACAAAATTATAATCGCAACTTTCTGTATTAGTAGATCATAAATGCCATAACGTTTTGATTATAATAATATATTTTTAATACTGAAATTATAAAACAAACAAATAAAACTCATAACTTTAAACGAAATAAGTATAATTACAAATTTTTTCGCGCAAATAATTTGAAAATTTTAACTATATGCATCCTCATAAGATAGCGCATGCGCAAATCAGAGGTATTTAAAAATACAAACAAGAATATACACATTATGGTAATAACACTATTACGTTGTCATTTGTTGGTGATTATTCAGATTTACATTTTATTATTTTTCAAAATATAATTCATTGAGTGATTGTAAATATAAATCGCAATTACTGTCTTTTCGAACCAGTACTTTCACGGATAGAGTGAAAAAATGTCAACCTATAAATGTATAAAAAAATACCAAATATATTTTTTATAGCAAAATTATTATTTTTCATTGCTGATACATTAAGAATGTTTCCAAATTTGTATTAACTCATATAGTGTATGTATACGTTTAGTCAAAACAATTTATAAGAGGTTAATGAAAACCCCACCAATCTGAACGCCATTTTACATGATACAGCATAAATTGCATTTTTCTTGAAAATTATCGAATTCTATTGCAATGTTTTATTTTACTACTTTTATAATATTGCTAAATGTTTAAGAAAATCTGAAAATTAGTTTTGAAATATATATAAAACAAGAGGGTAGTGTGAACAAGGCTTGTCCAAAGTGTAACTCAAAGCGTCCAATAGACGGTCGCAGGTTGACCGGTGGCGGCAGCGAGCCGATTCCCGCGCGGCGCACGTCGCATCACGGAACTGCTCGAGCTGAACGTGTTAAATGGCTGTGCGTCGGCCATGATGGCTTTGAGCAGGGACCGTGTCACGCAAACATGTTTTCAAAGTGATATATCTCGTTTGGTGACTGAGTGACCGTGTTCCAGCGCGATGGCCGGAGAACGATGAGGCCCTGAGCGCTCTCTGTGCCGGGTATTACGGCCGCAGGGCCCCCAGCCAGGCCCAGTCAGGTTCACGTTCCCCAAGTCCGAGGCCCGAGCCGACCCGACTGGCCTCACGGTTCGACACCAGCCAACTCGGTTGTCAACACGCGAGCCAGCCGCCTCAGGATGAGCAAGCTGTCGTTCAGGGCCCGCGCCCTGGACGCTTCCAAGCCCATGCCAATTTATATGGCCGAAGAATTGCCGGATCTACCAGATTATTCGGCCATTAACCGTGCTGTGCCCCAAATGCCCAGCGGCATGGAAAAGGAGGAGGAATGTGTAAGTCGAACGTTCAACCTTCTTCCAGCATGTTTTCCCTGTCCGCCATCTTACCCTCAAGCGCATCTTCGTAAACAACCGGCAGATGGCACTCTATTTACTATTATTATGTACAGAAATTTTGTATTTTTATTGTTAAACGTAATTGATAGTAATGTTTATTACATTAAATTTATTCTTTAAGTATAAATGCACTTTGTTAAGTTGATATTAATAGCTGTCAACTCTTTGTTTCATAGTAATAACAGAATTAAGATAGGTGTTCCAACGTTAATGTTCGACATAGAATTCTTCATTTCTGAATGCTCTAGACTTTTGTGTAGCCTTCTATAGTGATTGAGAATTTTTATGATAGTTTTTATGAAAGAATTTGATTCATTTCTGTATTAACTAATATGTAAACATTGATTATTTAATGCTGCGTTACATATATGTTCAGTGATAGAGTTCAAATACTTCTTATGAAAAACAGTTAATGTAACATTATAAATCAATGATTATGACAATATTCAATATTATTTTGTACCTTTGGTACATGCTTTTAATACCCTGCATTGTCTAGTCATAAATAACTATATTTGTATATTAATTATTGATGGAAATTATAACAAAAAAAAGAGAATATAATAATAGAGTACATTTATCTGTATCCACAAGTAGGTTTCTCTTTATTTTAAATATTTAAAGTATTATATTCTTTCCTCTTTGTTTTGCTTTTATTTCTTTTAATGTGTTCGCTATGTATATCATTTGTATAATATATGCAATTAAATATTCTTTAACAAGAATATTATTAGCATGTTTTTTTTTATTATTATGAATGTTATAATTCATATTTATCATTCATGATAAAATGTAATTCATATTATTTTATAATTCTTTATTTAGGAACATCACTTGCAAAGAGCAATATGTACAGGTCTAATCATTCCTACCCCAGAAGTAACTGACTTGACAGATGTAGAAGCTTATGACAAAATCTATCCAGCTGATTATAAGCTACCTCGTCAGCTTATACATATGCAACGTAAGTTAATGTTATAAAAAATTGTATTTAACATATAGTATTGTGATGCGAATAAGAACTTTATTAATTTCTGCTATTTTTCAAAGCTTTTGCAATGGAGCAAGATATTCCAGATTATGATATGGATTCAGAAGATGAAAAATGGGTTGCGGTACAGAGCCGTAAGATGGACTTAACTCCTCTTCAATTTGAAGAAATGATGGATCGTTTGGAGAAAAGTTCAGGGCAAACTGTAGTCACTCTTAATGAAGCAAAGGCTCTTCTGAAAGAGGATGATGATTTAATTATAGCTGTTTTTGATTACTGGTTGAATAAACGTCTTAAAACAGTAAGTCTTTTCATCCTACTTTTGTCTTTCTGTCTTCTTTTTTATTACATTCAAACTAGTAGTGAGAACAATTAAATTATTCGGTATAAAAGTAGCATATTACATAATGAAATCATATTAATATACATGTCCTTTCTTTACAGCAACACCCTCTTTTATTATCGGTAAAAACAGAGCATCGGTTTGGTTCAGCTGCCAATAATCCTTATTTAGCGTTTAGACGTAGAACCGAAAAAATGCAAACGCGTAAAAATCGTAAGAATGATGAAACTAGTTATGAAAAGATGCTAAAGCTCCGTAGGGATCTTAGTAGAGCAGTTACTCTTCTTGAAATGGTTAAAAGAAGGGAAAAAACCAAACGAGAACACTTACATCTTACAATCGAAGTTTACGAGAAAAGGTTTGATGATAATTTTCGTTGCTTTTTCTATCTGTTTTGTATTTTATGAAAAAAGTTTTTAAACTGAGTATAATTTGAAAAACTACGTAGATATCAGGCACAGGACTTCAATGGACAGATATTGGCGGAAGTATCAGCGTTGAAGACGCCGAGACCAGCTTTTGCTCCACTATTTACAAATCAATTTGGTGTTCATCAAAATTGGGCAAATAAAGTTTGTAGTAAAGCAAGTATTTTTTAATATTTTTGAATATTTATGTCTGTCAAAAGAAATTACATTTCAACGATGTATTTAATATTCTTTTAATTAGGACGAAGTAGTACCCAGGAAAGAAAAAAGACAATACAAGAAACGGAAACATAAAACTGACAGTAGAGGAGGTAATTTGGACGACAGTGGAGTACGTGGTGGAACAGGTAGCGGAGGTGGTCGGGGTAGTCGGCCTGGTGTTCTTGGAGGCGGGCTGGACCCGCTGATGAGCTCAGACGAAGATAGTCCACTTCCATCTCACTCGCATTCTCAGCCCTCGGTTCCCTCGGATCGCGACGACGAAGATACCGCTGATGAGGGTCAATTTGCTTTTCGACGGAATAGAAATAGCACTTATTTACCAGTGAGTGCTATTGAATTCGTCCAAATTTTTCTTTTATAAATGTGTTTTTGTACAATTTGTAAACCGACTGTTGTAAAAATCTATATTAGACAGGATATTTTTCTTTTACATGGGCAATTTTACTTAGTATATCGTGGGTGTCAATGCAAATCGTCACGAACTGCTATAAAAGTATGGAAATAGTCTTAAAGTTCTTTTTTTCAGGATTGTAGATATAGAGCTTTTCTCTTTGCAGCCTGTATCAGGTGGATTTGGAAATTGGCCGTGGTGTGATAAAAGCGAAGGGGGCTTGGCTGATAAGAAGTATAGGTTTGCGCTGACCAGCATTAGCAAACCAGTACCACGGTGTATTGGTTTTGCGCGACGGCGAGTTGGTCGGGGTGGCAGGTATGATACGTGCTATATAAATGTAAACAATCAATTAAAAGTTTTTAAAATTTTCTTTCCTTTGTTCGATGTCACGCAATTTTAGAGTAATATTGGACCGTTGTTCAACCGATATGGATGATATGTGGTCTTCTCTAGACTTCACGATACATCAACCAAAACGAGAACCTGTGGATTCCGATACAACTACCGCGTCAACTCCAGTTAAAAAAGAATGGTATATTTAATAATTATACGTAAAAACTGTGTTCAGTATAATTGAATTAATCGTTAACTTATTTGTATGCAATATAGGTTACATTTCCGACCAAAGACTCCACCTGTGTCAGTGTATAGTCCAAGCGAAGAAAGTAGTGATACGGACTCGGATTCAGAGCCAACGTTATCTCGACCGAAACCGCTTCCGTATCCGTTCCCACCCGAGGCAACATCTATCTGCGTGGAAGTTGAACCTGAACGGCCAGGAGATGAACCACCTTTCACGTCGGAATTCAATATCGCGGATTATTTTTCGGTGGATGCTTTGTCGGACTTCGACCTTGCCGTGGCGAGTATCACCGGTAGTGCGTGCGTTAGTGGACTATCGGACAATAACTCTAGCGATTCGCGGACAGACGATCTGGGCAGTTCACATTTCGTTGTGACTCCTTTACCTTGCAGTCTTTTTGCACAGCCTGCGACACAACAGAGTCGGCCTCAGTGCAGTGGTAGTGGTTCTAGTGTTGTAAATACTACGAGTTCAACAGTCCCATCGTCTTTCTTGTGTGCGACCAATCAACCGACAACATCAAGTACGGTATCTACGCAATGTACAAGTACTACTACCGAGACACAATTGAATCAATCTAAACAACAACACAGACAATTTCCAAACAATAGCAGTTCCGCCTCCATTCTATCTAAGTCCCTGACTAGTCCAACAAATAATAGGAATGGCGGCAACTGCGGCAGTGGTAGTGCTGGAGTCAGAGTGTTCAGTGCAAGTACCACGACCAGTGGAACAATTACAAACTTCGGTAATGGACATCAAAATGGTCCATTACCACATATAAATAACTCTAATAACCTTTCAAATAGCACTCATGTCGTGAATAATCAGTCAACGATAGTTCTGCCGCAAAAACATCCGCCATCCAATCTGCTACCTGGCTTGATCGCACAGAGCAAATTGGCGAGTCTTGCGAGGCAACAACAACAGACGCAAAGTCAGACGCAACAAATCCCAACGTCCGGGGAAATTACGCTTAATAGTAATAGGTAAATGTATCATATGTCTTTATTATAATATATACAACTAGCAATATGTATTAAATTAGATATCATGTTACCTGTTCGAAAAATGTTTATTGTATAGAAACGACATAATTGAAATATCTGTTAGTCTTCGATATATAGGTACATTATTATATATATAAGTTTGATATATAGCATCTTAAAAAAAGTATTTGTTAGCAAATGTCATATGTTTGATTATAGTGAAAATTTGGATATGGAGGTGGATGGAGTGGAAACTGCAGCATGCGACGGTAAACCGCAGCAGCAGCAACTTGTTCGAGCAAACAAAACAAATTCATTAGCAATGGAAGTGACATGATGCCTGCTATCGGCACCCCTGTTGCCGCCAATACGTCACTGGGGGCTTCGTTAACTACCTTGCCTATGTCTGTCTGACTTCGGAGACTGGACGAGTACTACGTGCGTGTTGAAACAAAAGAAAAAGTGGTACGGCTAGATTCGATTACAGAAATGCTCTGATCAGTTGCCTATTGTAGCGATGATGACGGAATGGTGTTGATTCCATTACAAGTACCAAGTTATCTTGATCACAAGAAGATTGTGCTTTAATTTATTTTTCTAAGTTGTTTGTTTCCTTGCTCATTGGACAACCTTAAATTGATACTAGTTTTTGGCTAATATAATTTCTCTTTTCTTGAAACAAATTTCTAAATGAATGTAATAAGTAAATATTGAAATAATAAGATGGAGATTAGAAAGAAAGGGAAAAAAATTAGAAGGATATAAAATTTTGTTCAGCGCAAGGGAACTTCTATACTTGACAAAATTATAATTGACTCTGACATATTGAAAATTTAGCAGAACTCCTTTGTCATTTTTTACTCATATGCAAGTAATGATACTGGAGTTTCTATAGTGAAATTGTTATCCTCATAACATAAGCTTTCTCAAACACAGCATTAATAATTTTATTACAAAAATTGTGCGCAGATACATATTTATGTTTAAATTATTTTTTCCAAATTTTTCAGTTTATCGAACTTAATAGTATTTAATATTATAAGAAAGATAAAATTTTCAAAAATAATATTGCTGGATATACGTTCATGATTTTTAAATTTATTTAAAAGATACATAATAAGAATAATTGCTTTCTATGAGAAAAATATATAAGCACCTTATAAATATTTTTATTAATTACATTTTGCTGCTTATTTTAGTACTCAGAAGAGAATACTTTGATTGTTTCAGTGATGTATATAAATTCAGTTTAATTACGATGAAACGTTTAATTTACTTCTTATTATAAAGTAATATGTTAAAAGTTTTTAGACTGTGAAATAATCAAACTATCATTACTGATAATTATCGTGGAATTAGCATTAAAGTTATGCATATAATAAAAAAGGTTTTAATAATTTTATCAATCACTGAACTATGCATTTTTGTCTTAATAGTGTACAAGTAAATCAGCCTTTACACAAACAGATACAACTATAAAATTTAAATTGAAAATTCTAATGTTGCGTTTGGGAAGCTTGTATCATGAAAATTTATATTACAAATTGACAAGTTCATGACATTGCGGTAGGATTTATAAAATATTTGCAAGAAATGTATATAAATTTTTAAGTTTTTAAAACTTTAACAGATACAAACTATGGAAATAACAATTAATGAATTCGTTTGCCATACAAAATATGAAACAGTCAGTCTTTTTCTCTCGTACAACAGGTGGATATACCATAAAGGTGTTTCATTATTTTAGTACTTTGCAATAAGGCTTCAATTACGGTACTTCGACAAGGAACAAAAATTGCTTTATATATTTTTATTCATACCAATAGAATTCTTTATTATGATCAATGAACACAGCATATACAAGTTAGAGCAATAGCTAAATCTACGTTTAAGCTTTAAATAAAGAATTTAAATTTTTACTTAGAACAGATAAATATTACATTTAAAAATGATATTACCATTAAAACAAGAGTTATTTATTCAGTTGTATGATTTATCGTACGCAAGTCGTTTATCAAATTTATTGGTACAACTATAGAAAAATGACGGTTCAAATATTTTGGCACTTCCTTGCACATAGTTCATATGTTTTATTACATTATCTTGCTGATAAATTTCGAGTACTTTTAAACAAGACCAATATTTAAATATTTACTGAATCTGCGCACATTTTTTACGCGCGTCATTCTCTTCCTCTTAGTCTTTCTATATTATTGTCTCCCATTCCATATCAATATTAAGAACATAGTAATATAACATAAGAACTGAGCAAAAAATAAGCTGATAAAAAATGGACAATATTGTAATCTGGACATCAATGACATGGATAAAATAAATTTTTTCTTTAATACGAACGCATATTTCATATTTCTGTGTGGCTAATAGAAATTATGCATGTAAAACTAAATAAAAATAGTTATTCGAAATAAGTTATCAGATATATGAGTTTGGAACTGACGAAATTTAAGAGTATCTGTCACATCATATTGATAATTCTTTAAAACAAGTTTCACTTAATTATCTGTTATTTATTTAAAATTTCTAGGCACTGATCGAGATAAATATCCTAGCCATTCGGATCGAAGATTTGTTATTTAAATTGTATTATAAGTGGTAATGGCAGAGTGTTTCAGATAGTCATTGATTTTTTGGACTCGAAGCACAGAAATTTCTTTCAAGTATGCAATAAGGAAAGCTTTTCTCGCGAGCCGTAACGCGAAATTAAGAAAGAAATAAAATTAATGGTGCAAATATTGCAAATTCTAGGAAGACTTCATGAAATCATAATAAGAAAGAAAGAAACAAACAAACAAACAAACAAAAAAGATATATTGTACATATAAAAATAATTACGCTTATTGTATCTCTTACTTTTAGGTAATTAACTAAAAAATAACTGTAATTAATGTTGTTGTGGTAGGCGCACAGCGATGTGTATGAAAATTTATGAATTCGGGACGATTTTAGAGGAGGAGTAATAAAGAAATTTTATCCTGGATAGGACTTATTATTTTGTTAAGAATTTCACTCGCCTGTATATTATATAACATTTTGTGAAATTTAATTTCTGCCACATTTGTACATACTTTAGATATCTGATTATTTCTCTCGTTTTTCTCAAATTCACCATTATGCGTGAAATGTTTTCCCGCGAGAAACAAAGAAAAAGAAGTAGAAAAAAATGTATTCACGCACTCATGATCAAGCAATTTGCTTTTTATCACCATTTTTCTTTTACATTAATTTTATAATTCTCTTCACGAAATTCAATTGTATTTACAAAAAAAAGGATTTTCCGCTATATATGATTTTGAGAAAAACGAGCGATATGCGGAAAAAATTTCCAAAAATGTACTTGTAAAAACCATTTGTTTATTTTAGTTGGAACGCTTTAAACGAAATATAGTGGTACATGGATTTTTATATAAAATTTATTAATGTTAAAAATATTGACCCAATAGCCACTTTACAAATAAAACGTCGAAAATCTTGAAAGTTTGATCGCTCCAACCAAAGACTGAGTTCGCTTTACATTTTCTGATTTGGCAAACACGAAATTCTACTGACAAAGAGGCCGATATCATATATTTTTTCATTGGTTTACTATGAGCGAACTAACAGTAGTTAGAGTATTACCTAACAATATTCGCAGAACGTTTGATTATTTAAAGAGATTTTTAGTAATTTATGTAGTTAGTCGATGAAATTACATAAAAAAGAATACAAAAAAATTCGGTCGAATTCGTATTGTGAGGACTTCGTGTTTACCTAATTCGTTGCATTCGTGGAAAACAATACTGTATCATGTAAGTAGGAGTAAGCCGAATCAATGCAACTATTTAGAGCGATCGAACAAGACCTATTAATCGTTTCGTGTAAAAAAAATTATTGAGAGAAGAATGAGCTTACAGATATGATGTTTAACGTGAAGCTCTTAAAAAGTTCTGAGTGTTAAAAACTTTTACGATAATATCGACAGGTGTCGAAATGCGGTGTATCTATTATACGTGTATTTTATTCTGTGAATACAGTAGGACTTCTATGTCGCTGTGCGACAGGAAGATTTAATTGGAAAAACGCTCCAACCAAAGCTCTGATTCGAACGAAAGTTTGACGAGAGTATAGAGAATTTTTCTCAAGATTGTACAGTCGGAGAACGTAAGGGACAGATATCAAATTCTATGTACGTAGAATCTTTGATCTAGACTCCCTTTAATTTGTTCTTCGATACATACATCATCTACTCTCTCGTCCCCTGATAACACCTTTCGCTAAATGCATGTATCAAATTTAATTTGGTCTAAATAAAATATTACCAGATATAAATCGAAGCGTGAATTATATTTATTGTTTATAAACCGTCAAAGTTTGATAAATAAATTACATTCCTAAATTTTTTGCTTTTTCAACTTATGCTTATAATTTTTTGCTATATCCCTGTTACATATTTTATAGTAATGAAACTGAAATTCTTTCATCAGTAAAATGATATTTTGCAATATAACTGAAGATGCTCGCTTACATTTATTTCCCTTGTTACATAATTAGAAAAGTAGAGATGTTATCAGGTAGATGAGTTATTTTCTATAAATTACATATAAAGATTTAAACTCAACTATTGTTTAGCATTAATATCTATAATCAATGTGATTAACAATTGAATCTATTAGATAACATAACTAATTGAATGTATATATGTCAATCTATGGGTTGCAATTTATATATCAAATGTACTCTGATTATGTAATTTTAAATTGGCAGATTATAAACAATCTGATTATTGTACACATACGTTACTAACGTATGGCAAAAAAAATCTTTATCAATTGTACAGAATATGAACAATATGCATTTCTATGTAATTTATGTTAACACATTGAAGTTTTACTTTGTTTGACTACTCTATTTATGCTATATTGTACACTTTGTACGCTATGTAGCAACAAAGTATTTATTCTAATCAAGATATAAAAATATTTTGTTTTACAAACACAGCCTATTTTAACGTGATAACATATGATTGCAAAACAATTTAGATGAAAAATTTAAAGCAGATATTTCTGCTTAAAATAAATTTTGTTTGCATCGCGTAAAAATAAATTTTTATCCTTCCTAATGAAATGAAGCAAATTATCTATTAACATTTTATGTACATTTTTTTTTTTTTTTACTTAAATAATTTTAACAAAGTATTCAAATAAATTATATTTTCCCTTTTGGAATTTTAACTACTACTTCACAATGAAGATTTAGATTATGATTGCATATAATTAATGTTTCTGTTATATATTTATTTCTTGTAAATGCGATGCATTCGAAAGTGCTAAATTTTATGATTTTGAAAATAATATCTTCTTACTTTAAAAGCAGGAATATATTATTATATTTTTTAAATGTTTTGAACACTTTATTTTTCTTATTTAAATTTCAGTATTCATTTTGTTATATTCATAAATACATTTTTTTATTTATGTTTTAGGTTACTTTTCTTGATGTCACTATAATCGACTGACAGGAGCATCTATCTATAGGCGATAAAAATTTAAGCATTATTTTAAAATATTATTTTGTAGCTTTAATAAATATTTGTTTAAAAAACATTATTATAAACGAAGCTTTAAATGCAATGCATTGTCGGCATTAGTCGCCATTTTTTTCAAACTTGTATAGATAAAATCTAAACTTTACTTTACTGAACTGTAAATATACAAATCCAAAAAAATATAATCGTATATTATTTTCACTATAATACGTAATAAAAAACTAAATGCATAATATAAATTATGCAAACTTTACATTATTTATAAATGTATATAAATCATATAGTTAAATGTGCTATGAATGTTATTTGTTTTTAACGTATTAGAATGAGGAGGTTAATCGATTGTATTTTGTTTCTGAAATGTTACATTTTGATATAAAGTGATATTTCAGTAAAATAAAAAAAAATGTCACAATCAACATTAGACAAATATTTTAATACTAAGAAACGAAGATTGAATGAATGTCCAAAAACTGTAAGTTAATATTTTATTACTTTAATCTTTTTATCAAATTTTAATAAGTTGTATAACATACTGTATGCACTTAAACTACTTTTATTGTGTTTTCAGACAAAAAGGCGCAAAAAATCGAGCATGCATACCAAAGATTCTTTATATGTTAGTCAAGCATCACAAAATTGTGAAAAACCCTTAACAAACAAATTAAAAAGAAATCATTCTTTATCTCCTATCAAATCAAAATTTAACAATTACGTACCAAAAGTTCCATCAGGAAAATTGATAAAAACATCTTCATTTAATGACATAATTAATAATACTATAAAAAATGAAGCGATAAATAATATGAATTTGTTCAAAATAGGTGCAATATCATATAATAATTTCAATTTAGAGAAAATATATGGAGATGGTAAATTTAATTTTCAGTATACCAATGTACATAAAAAGTCTACATTAAAGTATGAATTAGATAATACAATGTTACCTGTGGATATACATTCCAAAATTTTATTTGCCACTATTTTTAATGTTTTCTGTAATCCAATAAATGTTGGATACTTTAATGAAGGTGAATTGGATTTTATATATTCAATATTAACATTGCCACATAATGCACAGTTATTGTTATCACGCATGATAAAAAGAAAGAAGTCATGGTTTAGAAAAAGTGAAATCAGTTACCCAGAAATAGCTTCAGATTTAAAACATATTTTTGAAGTCCTTGTCACACGTTCAATTTGTACTTTCGAACTAAAAGACACAGATTTACCAATGATGCTGGAGCTGTTACAAGTTAAAGAGATTCAAAATATTTGTCGGATACTGAAACAAAAATCTTGTGGAAATAAGAAGGACAACATAAGTACATTATTAACATTTTCTAAAAGAAAAGCATTATTTCCTGGTGCAAAAAGTCCTAGTGATGTTTTATACAGTTTAGTTATTAATACACTTGATTATTGTGTAAGTTTGACTGAAAAAACATGGGTCATTATAGACAAGATATTAACACTAATTATTCCGAATAGTGACCCAAAAATGAGTAGAGCAGATATATTTTTTACATTAAGTGAAATTTACTTAGGAAGAGTTATGTTCCCTAGTATTCCTGAAAATCGTTTTCCAATATTTTCTTCCAACTTACATTTAATGAGGTAAGTTAATTTTTTGTTTTACGTGGGTCGAAAGGATGAATATGTTTTATTTATTTAATTAATTTATACTTATAGTTATATAGAGGCTAAGACAACTTTATCTACAACGTTACAATTAATTGAAAAAAAGAAATGGATAGAGGTAAAAGATTGTGGAAAATTAGCCATGGAAATATTACAAAAATTGTTAAAGACAGAATCAGTGAGGTAATTCAAAATTTAACATGTTATCAAGTT